>CM057456.1:1319130000-1324130000 GCA_016271365.2 Neoceratodus forsteri
GCATCCACCTTCCTGGAGTCTTTATCTGGGGTGTGTGAAGCCAAAGGTATGTTAGCCCTGTCACAGGCTGCAGCCTGTACTACCCCAGCATGGCTGCTATGATTGTACAAAAACTCTGTACCCGAGTCTGACAACATATACCTCCTGTCCATTCTTTTGTCCACTGGAGGTAAAGAGTTTGGTGTCTGAATAATCTTGTTTGTCTGTTTCCTTAAGGAGAATAGACAGCCTCTTAGACCCCGGGATGTCCATCATCTCAACAAAATCAGGCTCCTCTTCCTCTTCTGCAGCTTCTACCATAGGGAGCTGGAGAGTTTCAGCCACCTTTTTGTAGAAAAAATAGTGGGAAGGGGACTCAGAAAGTCTGGGAGGGGAGACATTGGAGGGTCTGTCTGGAGAGAGGTCCAGTTCAATGGGCACATCCAGACCTTCTAAATGATTATCATCTTCATCATCTTGTTCTGGATAGTCTTCGTCCCCCTCCCACTCCAATTCATAATAAGTATTCGGATCGTAATCAGATGGAGTAGGATCCAACCGAACCGAGAGCCTGGCCGAAGGCATCAGTTCGGACGGAACTGATCGAAGCGACTGAACAATACTTATCGTTTTGGCTATCTCATCAGCGGTTGGAGTACGCGGTTCTGGATCTGAACCGGCTGATTTCCTTCTTCTTTTCACTGGAACCGACCCCTCTGAGTCGGATCTCCTTTTGCCCGAGGAGGTATCACCCAGGTCAGTGGGCACCTCCTCAGGTTTGGCCGCAACCAAACCGGGCTGGCCATCCGGGTCAGCGGACTACTCGGCCTCCCTTTCCTTTAGCCTACTCATTCTTTTATCCATAGTGGCTTTGAGAAAATTTTTACAGATTTGGCAGTCTGTTCTGAGGTGGTCAAACCCCAGACAAACACAGATGAGGTGAGGATCAGCTTTAGCAAAAGCCTCCCTGCACTCACCACAGTGTTGAAACCCAGTGGGCCCAGTTTTCTTTTTGGGTTTCTCAGACATGGCCAGACTAACAAAAATTACCCTTAACAGTTGTTACGCCAGATAATACTCTCCGATCGGTAAACAACCACGTTACGGGTTGTGGAAAGAAACCGGTAAAAGTCTGTTTTTTTGGAACCAATCGGAACCGGCACACCACTACAAATTATAAAGGAAGAAATTCAAACAGAAACAGTCGATTCCCAACTGGACTGACCGCTAGGGAACCAAAGAAATTACAATTTCCACAGAATGAAACAAAAAAACAGTTCACTACCTATCTACACACTTACTGTACCATAGACAGACTTAAAAACCGAAAAATAATAAATTGGTTAAAACAACACTTTTTATGAAACTTTAGCGAACCAAGCGAAGGAGCAATCTCCGGAGCGACTTCACAGTTAGGTGGAGTAAAGAATCTGATGGTTACACTCTGAAGCACCACAGACAGAGGTTTGAAATCCATGCTCCAGCTCAACGTTCTATGCTTCTGCATAGAGTTAACTCTTTCATCTCCAGGGCAGTTCAAGTGCCGGGGCTAACTGCATATGTCAGAATACAGCAAGACTTCATGTTGTTTGAACAATTGGTTATACCACAGAAGTATAGAACAGAGTTGTTACAAATAGCACATGATAGTCCTATGGCTCGTCACTCAATGGGGGATAGCACCCTTGCCAGACTGCTGTATAGATTGTACTGGCCTGGAATTCATGAAGATGTTGCTACCTATTGTAATTCCTGTGCTGAGTGTCAAAAAGTAGCCCCAGTCACTAGAAAAGACAAGGTACCCCTGGTGCCCCTGCCCTTGATAGATATGCCTTTTAAGAGAATTGCAATGGATGTGGTTGGTCCTTTACACAAAAGTAAAAAGGGTAATAGATGTATCCTTGTAGTATGCGACTAGGCTACTCGATACCCAGAAGCAGTTCCAATGCGTACTGTCACAGCTTTAACAGTGCCAGCAGAGCTTGCAAACATTTTCAGCAGAGTGGGCATACCTAAAGAAATTACTACTGATCAAGGTAATAATTTTGGTGCTGCATCACTTAAGGAGCTGTACAGACCACTAGGTATCACTGCCATAAGAACCTCCCCCTATCACTCTCAGACAGATGGTCTTATTGAGTGTTTTAACCAAACCTTAAAATGCATGTTAAAAAGGTTTGTAAAAGAGGAAGGGAAAGATTGGGACCATTACTTGCCTTATCTACTTTTTGCTTACAGAGAAGTGCCACAGGCATCAATAGGGTTTTCACCATTTGAAATGCTGTATGGTAGGTAGCCAAGAGGGCCACTGGATGTGATAAAAGAAACGTGGGAAGATAACCCCACTCAGAAACAATCTATAACAGCTTATATGTGTGCCCTAAGAAAGAAGCTGGCAAAATATGTTGAAATTGCCTATAGTAATCAGGAAGAGGCCCAAAACCAGAAGAAGGTATATATTATGACCATGGGGGAAAAGAAAAAGTTTTTGAGCCAGGTGAAAACGTTTTGCTACTGTTACCCACAATAGAAAATAATCTGTTAATGAAGGGGCAAGGGCCTTATAGAGTGCTTAGACCTACTGGCACTGTCAACTATGAGACAGAGATCCCTGACAGGAAAACTCCTACTAAGATATACCATGATAACCTCCTCAAGAAATGGGTTGAAAAAATACCAAATGCTGCTTTGCTAGTTTTACCAGAAACTGATAAAGAAGATATTGATGTAGCTTATGATAGCCTGGAACAAGTGTAACTGCTGATGTTGTAAAGGTGAATCTTTCCTTAACCTCAGAACAAACCGCAGAAATTCGTAACTTGCTAAAGACATTTAACAGTATTTTTGAAACAGTACCAGGCCAAGTAAAAGGGGTTGAGTACGTAATAGTGTCATAGAATGCTCGCCCTATTAGGTAAAAGACACAGGTTACCAGAGCGGTTAAGAGCCAACGTGGTTAAGGAAATACAAAAAATGAAAAAATTGGGGCGAGGAGTGCTTGGTCATCTACAATGGTAATTGTAAACAAAAAAGAAGGGGGTGTTAGAATCTGCCTTGATTTTAAGAAACTTGAATCAAGTGTCAGAATTTGACAGTTATCCTACGTCCAGAATAGATGATTTGGTGGACAGACTGGGGAGTGCAAAGTATATCAGTACCCTCGATCTCACCAAGGGTTACTGGCAAATCCCTTTAGCTAAAGGATCCAGAGACAAAACTGCATTTGCCACTCCTGTTGGATTCTATCTGTTCATCACCATGCCATTTGGTTTACATGGTGTGCCAGCTACATTCCAGCGGTACATGGATGTAATTTTATCCCCTCATACTGGTTGTTGTACTGCACGCCTGGATGATGTTGTGGTGTACAGTTCAGACTGGAAAAGCCACCTGGAACACCCACGAGCAGTTATCCAATCAATCAAACAGGCAGGTCTGACAATTAATCCTACCAAGTGTGCACTGGGCATGCAAGAAACCAGATATTTGGTCTATGTGTTGGGAAATGGAGAAGTTAAGCCAGAAATTTCTAAAATAGAAGCTGTAGCTAACAGCCCTGTCCCTAAAACAAAGAAACATGTCGGGCCATTTTTAGGGCCAGCTGGTTATTATCCGAGATTTGTTCCCAACTTTGCAAAGTTAGCTACTCTCCTCACTGAACTCATGAAAAAACGGTACCCAAACAATGTGAAATGGTCCCCAGAGTGTGACGAGGCTTTTCGGGCCATTAAGGCTGCATTATGTGCAGCCCCTGTTTTAAGAAGCCCAGACTCTGAGAAACCATTTTTGTTACAGACAGATGTATCAGAGGTAGGTCTAGGTGCAATCCTGAGTCAAAATACAGATGAGACGGAACATCCTATTTTGTACATAAATAGGAAGTTGCATGACAGAGAGAAAAGGTACTCCACCATTGTAAAGGAATGTTTAGCAGCAATGTGGGCCACGGAGTCCCTTAAGTTTTATTTACTAGGAACTGACTTTGTGCTTGTAACAGATCACAATCCTCTCTATTGGCTTAAACAAATGAAAGATAAAAATTCCAGAATCACAAGGTGGTACCTGGCACGACAGCCAATTAAATTCAAGGTGATACACAAATTTGGTAAAGAGAATAGCAATGCTGATCTTCTGTCAAGATATGGATCAGGAATTGAAGGTTCTGAAGGTTGAAAAACACATGTATCAGTTTAAACTTTACTGTTTGCTGTACTGTTATAGAAAAAAAAAGATACTGCACAAGTGCTTAATTTCTGAAAGTTAGAAGCTAATATTAGTAGGGAATTAATAGAAAGTTTTGGAAACCTGTTTGTCAAAACAGGTTCTCTCTTAAGGATGGGGTGTATGTGACAGGGTTGACTAGGACCCTGTCCCAGTTGTTATGGAGAGTTTGAATGCAGGGATATGAAAATGACGTACCTAACATAATTCTTGATCTTCTCTTGTATCTTCACCATTCAATACTGCTGGATGTAAGCTGGAGGCGCACACCCACCACGGGAGGTTTTTTTTTTTTTTGGAGGGAGGAGTCGTCAACGACGGCACCGCCCACGTGGCTGACGATCTGCGTGGAGCAAGTGGGTTGGCCGTAGACTCCTCCTCTATCCCAGTTCTGTTGGGCCAGAGAGGCCAGAAATCAGGTTCCAGAGAAAGCAGGTGAGGCAAGAGAGTCAAAGGATAGAAAAAGGAAGGCTATAAACTTAGAGAACAGGAGAAGACCCCTACCCTAAGTGGCCATAGGGCCTCAATCCTTGGGCAATGTTGGGGAAAGGACAAGGCAAAAGATAGAAGAGATGGGGGTAAGGGATAAAGGGGAGGAGAGGGCTGTCTGCCACAATAAATTGGAAGACCACTGGCTAAGAGTTTCAAAACCCTTGCGGGACTGAAGACAATGGAGCAAGAATCCTGCCAATTAAGAGGTTATCAAACCAAGGTCTGAAGGGGGATTAATGGTTTTGTCAGACTTGCGAAGGCAGACCCTTGCTCACACCCTTTATCTGTAAATGTTAAGAAAATCTTAAGCCTAGGTCTCATAGACTGTCCCTTGAAGGAGGACAGTCTAGCTCAGAAGAGGAGTGATTCCCGACTTGGGTGTAGAGAAAGAAATCTGGTAAAAGTTATCCAACAGAAGTACTGTCATAGTCCCCACTTCAGGAGAAGAGAACCACGGGACATCTGTGCCATAAGAAAAGGAGAGGGAGGAAATTGCCATGGACTCCCTTAGGACTGCACTGAAGAAACTAACAGAGGGTGACATAAGCCAGAGGATCATTCAAGCACCAAGCGGGGGACACCCTATTGTATTGTGCAGAGAATACCAGGGAGTTCCCTCAGAGGCTAGGACGAAGACCCTACTCACCGTCCTCAAGGTTGAACACTTTGTGACTTTCTAGAGAAGGACCAGAGAGCCCTGAGGTACCAGAGGGACTAGGACCCCAATTGGCCACTAGGAGGGGAAAGGCAAGCAGGGTGGAGGTGACGCCCAAGAACTGAGGCCCTTGAGGGGATGGTGGGTGGGAATCAGTAATGAATGGTGAAGATACAAGAGAAGATCAAGAATTACACTAGGTATGTAATTTTCATATCTACCCTTGTCGATCTTCACTGTTCATTACTGCCAGGTGAGTACCAAGCCCCTGGAGAGGACCTGGCACAGCCCAGAGGGAACAGATCCCTCAGCCGTCTATGGGAGAAACGCAGGAGGGGGAGACCCTAGAGCCATAGTAGACCTGCAAGGCCTAAGGCTGGTCAGGGCGAGGAGGTGTCCCCCGTGGCCAGGGGGACGGGAGGCGCCCCTGTAAGATTCTCCTCGCCCTGCGAGAAAAAAGAGACGGGTCCCCCAGAAGGCGGAGGAGATGATCCTATGCTGGGCAATGAGTGACAATCTGGACAGACGAAGCCATGCCACCCGCCTGATGCAGATCGCTGTCCCTGCCAGTTTGGAGGCCACCTCACTGGTATCATAAGATGCCCTTGCTTGGTGCCTTGCAAGTTCCAGATGTTGTGCAGAAAGAGTGATGGCTTGCCTAGAGTCCTCTGCATCAAGCAGGGATGCTAGAACCTGCACCAGCATCTACCACAGGTGCCTGTTGTAGGCAGCATTGTGAACCTGATGTGAGCTAATGCAAAGCGGCACATGAGCCGAAGAGAAAACTCTTCTACTTCATCGGTCGATTTCTGCAGAATCCAGATCCAGTGGTCAGTCATGCGACAGGAGTTGAAGCCTGGAAGGAGTGTCTAAGGCAGTCAACCCCAAAGCTGGATGAGGGAGAGAACCAAGAGACTCCTGGGGAGCGCAATACCATCTCCTGCAGTCTGCTGGGGATGAGGTGGCTGGGTACTGCCAGGTGCGGATCGACGCTTCCTGGAAAGGAATAAGCCAGGAAGGAACCACGAGGTGGTGAGCACCAAACTCGCTCAGGAGGAAGTGCATCTCCTGCTCGGTATTGCACCTTACCACACGGGATATACGGAGTTCCTGTACCAACCTTGAGAGGAAACACTGATATTCAGTGAAATCAGTATCAGAAGAAAGGTGGACTAAGCTGACCCTCTTCCTCCAAGGAGGAAGTCAAGGAAGACGTGGAACTCAGGAGTTCAGAGTCCTCCTACAGCAGAGAAGACAAGCAAAAAACCTGCTTGTCCATGGCTCTAACGTACCTAGGAAAGGCCGCCGCAGTGGCTCTAAACTGCTCCCAGGTTAAGGGCCCCATAGGACCCACATGGCCTGGGAGAAGGGGAGGTGTCTGCAGAGGTATGGGGGAAGGACACTTCACAGACCATGTCTGGCCTCTGCTAGGGCTCAGAGACCCAGCTGCAGCTCCCACCATGCAGGGGGACTCAGGGTCAATCCAGTAAGCGAATGCTGCAAATGTTGAAACAAATCCTGGTTGAGCCCCGGGGGAGAATCTCCTCTGTGGAGTGACTGAGGTTGCGTGGATCCAGAAGGGCAACCTTCACTGCCGCCCACTGAAGGCACCCGCGAAGATGCCGAGCAGAAGAAGCGGGGTTCAGCACTTTGACTCCTCCCCACTCCCCGCAGGGTAGTGGAGGAGGGTCTCCGCACCTCGCCCCATCCCTTCAACTCCTGGGACTCTGAGGTTGCCCTCCTCCTCATACCCAGTGTCCAGGGGCTCCCCAATTCGGCAAACCCCTCAAGGGAGACAGCAGAAGAGGTGATCCCAATCTCCACCCCTGGAGCCGCGGCAGCACCAGGAATGGCAGCTGCCACGGCCCCTGTAGCAGAGAACACCATACCAGGCCCTCCAAGACTGCTATCCACCGCAGCGTCCCCCATGCCGGCATCAGCATGGGGGGCCACAGGGACTGCAGGCTCCGGGGAGTCTGGAAGGCGAACACTGGGCCAGCTGGTGCTGTGTCCAAGAGGGCTCCCCGACTCCAAGGATTCGGACTACCAATCCGGATCGGTCAGCAGGTCATCTTCCTCCGAAGAAGAAGAGACCATACAAACCGCCAGAACAGCAACCCCGGGAGCTTTCTTAGGAATGGAGCCAGAGACAGCGCCACCTCGAGTACTGGCGCCACAAATGGTGCCGGGATCCAAAGCGGCACCAAGAGTCCGCCAATGCCATGCCCAGCAACTGTGGGCCGCAACACTGGGGGAGCCTGCACATCCATGGAGGTGACTGCTGTAGCAGTGTTCGCAACTCGGCACCCAAGGGGACCATGCCACTCCTCCGACACTGCGGAAGGAACCTACTCAACGGCAAGGCTAGAATCCAAGGAGATTCCCTCCTCTCTAGGCTATATAGACCCGGGAGGGGACCCAGAGAAAGGGTTGAGAGATTCTGCCATGGCATCCCTTGAGTGACATCGTCCTCTGAAAGCTGGCGGGGCCTTGCTTACTTTAAATGCGCGGATCTCTAGAACGTGGCGGTCCATGGTGAAACAGGCGTCGCAGTTATCCATATCATAGTTGGTACCCCGGCAATGCAGGCAAACATCATGCCAGTCCGAAACAGAGAAATGCCGGCCAAAGCGGCATCGATGCATGGGGGCACGGCCCACTTTAGATTTCCTTTTTGCCCCAAACCAGATATGAGGAGAAAAAAAAGCAAATATACAGCAAAAGAACCCGGCATCATCAGCAAAGACATCAGAATGGCCTTACCTGTCTTCCGACGGCATCGGGATACCCTGAACCGGGACTGAGGAGGTGTAAAGGCAGAGTACACAGACGAAGGCCTAATGGTGTACTTGATTCGCTCAGAAATTTGCACAGCAGGTGTGACCTCCATGGCGGGAGAACTAGAACTGGGATAAAGGAGGAGTCTACGGCTCCTAACAGCTAACCCATGCTACTCACTTAACAGCGCCCACGGGCATGCACTGTTAGCCTAACCCTCCCTCTCAAAAAAAAAAAAACAGCAGTAATGAAGGGTGAAGACTGACAAGGAAAGATCTGTTCTTTTCTGTCCTTTCTTGTCTCTTGTCGGTCTGGTTGCACAACCAAATTTTCTCATGAGACCTAGGATTTGATCACTCCGACAGTCTTGTACTTCTCTGCCTCTCACTGTCTCTCAGTCTTCCCTTGCTGTTTCTGTCTTTTCCTCCCTTGCATATCTGCTGGTATAAAAACATATACAAATAATTATGTGGAAATGTAACTGATATTGGGATCCCTTTGTTTAGAAATTATATAGTGTTACTGTTGAAATGTATATAATTATAGTTTGAGATGATTGCAAAAAGCTACTGGGAACTCAAGGGCTTAACTGGAGAGCAGTTTTTAAGCCCTTTTTCAGAAGCTGTGGAGAAGGGGCCTCAGTTCTAGGACATTGTGTTCTTGCTGCACCTGCATGAAATTAGCAAAAACATTTTAGAGAAAAAAACAGGATGCTTGTTAAGGAGGGGGGCTGCAAGGACTTAAAAACAGAGCTGCAGTTTCTTGCAAGAGAGAGAGAGACACAGACACAGAGACTGAAGGAAACCTCAGATGGATCTAAATAGTTATTCTGAACATTTTTTTTTATGTTACTGCTAGTACTAATAAATGTTTTTTGCGAATTCTACAACTGCTCCTGGTTTTTCCTATGCTTCCTAACCTGTGCTTCGACGACATTCCCCTCTAAATACAGTTTTGACTATGTCCCAGATTATGGTGGGATTTATTTCCAGATGTGAATTTTCTGCTATAATTTGGGGAACTGAATCTTTTACTAGTTGTTTAAATTCTGGGTCACATAGGTGCATTACATTGAACCGCCACCAAGTTATTCTTCTTTCTTTACCTAAATCAAATCTGGTGCATACCGGAGCATGGTCTGATAGGAGAGTAGAACCGTGCCAAATGTCTGACAGGGACTCCATATGCTCTACTGTCGTAATTATGTAGTCTAGTCGGGATGCAGTATTCATGTGGGCTGACGTGCGTGTGTGTGTATTCTCTAACAGTTGGAAAGCACTACCTCCAAGGATCCACCAGGCCCAGGGATGCCATGTTCTATCTTACACATTTCTGCAGTGGATTGACACAATGCAGCAATGGTCTAGATGCACCCAAATTTGGATGCAGGGTGACATTTAAGTCCCCCCCAATATTAGTTGCTCTTGCATCATCATGACCAGTCTTGAAAAGAATTGCTGTGCTACCCTCTTCAGTCTCCCCGGGGGTAGGTAAACTGAATCCAGGGTGATCTTCCGGGCATGTAGTGTGCCCACTGCTATTATATAGCGCCCCTCTGCATCTATAGCCTGGTCTGTAACCTCAAATGAAGTCACCCCTGAGGTCAGTAGAGCCACCCCTCTTCGTTTACCAGACTGATGTGCAGATTCTGCCACTAACCCATAACCTTAATTTTGCAGTTTAAGGTGTTCCGAAGAGGACAAGTGTGTCATGCACAAGCATAATTTCTGATTTCTACGTCTTGATATACTGAAAGAGATGAGTGCATTTTATTGGGTTACGTATCCCATTAATGTTTAGGGATATCACTATGGATTCTTTAGCTATTAAGAATACATATAGATGCCTTTTGCCCAATACCTGTTTGTCCAGGTTGCACTAGCATAAACCATATAATTTTGTCGAAATTGTGGGATACATTCATTTCCTGTAATTAATATATCAAAACAAATTTTAGTAGCTAGTTCTAACAGCCATAAACAGAATTACTGAGCTGAGCCTTGTCACAAATGCACTCAGCAGGTCAGGCCCTCTGCTCCCACAGTGCCAACCTCAGAGTGCAATAGTGTGAACAGGTAACAGACAGGGTAACCCCCTGTCTGCTTTTGGGTCCGAATCACCTTTAGTCTCAAGTTCTGGGGGGATTCAAACTGTGAACCTTATGCTAGCATACCCAATGTACAGGCTCAGATACAGTCGTGGCCAAAAATATTGGTGCCCTTGCAGTTTTTTCTATTAATGCACCATTCCTTCCAGAAAATTGTTGAAATTAAAAAATATTTTGGTATCCACATATGCATTTCTTTGGTTTGCAGTGGAATAAAACACAAAAAGCAGAAAAATTTACTAAGTCTTAGCTTATTCCACACAGAAATCCTTATTATTGGCACCTTTTAGAAGTAGTTAGAAATAATTAGATTTCAAGCAGGTGATTCTCCTTCACTTTGGAAATGAACTCACCTGTGGTGAGTTGCAGGTGCCTGCAATATAAAAATCACTCATTCAACCAGTTTGAATAGAGAAAAGGACTCATTCTCCTGTTTTGTGTCACTGTGTGTACCGCAATGAGCATGGAGAAAAGAAAGACAACCAGAGAATTGTCTGAGGAGGTCAGACAGAAGATAGTAACAACATGGACAATCTCAAGGCTACAAATCAATCTCCAGAGACCTTGATGTTCCTGTTTCCACCGTACGTAATGTTATCAGGATGTTTAAGGCCCATGGCACTATAGCCAACCTCCCTGGACGTGGCCGCAAGAGAAAACTTCATCGAAGATTGCAGCACAGGATTGTTCGAATGGTGGAGAAAGCACCTCGATCAACTGCCAAACAGATTCAAGCTGACCTACAGACATAAGGTACGACAGTTTCAACTCGCACCATCTGTCGCCAACTCAATGAAAGGGGGTTATATGGTAGGAGGCCCAGGAGAACCCCACTGCTGAGAGAGAGACATAAGAAAGCCCGACTGGGGTTTGCCAAAATACACCTGAACAAGCCAAAATCCTTCTAGGAGAATGTCCTGTGGACAGATGAGACCAAATTAGAGCTTTTTGGTAAAGCACATCATCTCTATGTTTACAGAAAACAAAATGAAGCCTTCAAAGAAAAGAACACCTTCCCTACAGTCAAACATGGAGGAGGTTCAATGATGTTTTGGGGTTGCTGTGCTGCCTCTGGCACTGGATGCCTTGAACGTGTGCATGGCATCATGAAATCTGGAGATTACCAGGCCATTTTGGAGCGCAATGCTGAACCCAGTGTCAGAAGGCTGGGTCTCCGTCGAAGGTCATGGGTCGTCCAGCAGGACAATGATCCCAAAGACACTTCAAAAAGCACCCAGGAATGGTTCAAGACAAGATGCTGGACTGTTCTGAAGTGGCCAGCAATGAGTCCAGATCTAAATCCCATTGAAAACCTGTGGAGAGATCTGAAAACAGCAGTTGGGAGAAGGCACCCTTCAAATCTGGGAGAACTAGAGCAGTTTGCACAAGAAGAGTGGGACAAACTGCCAGTAGAGAGATGCAGGAAGCTCATCCATGGCTATAGGAAGCGGTTGATTGCAGTTATTTTGACCAAAGGCTGTGCTACCAAATATCATTTTCTGATTTAAAAGGATATATTAACTTCTGAATCAAAAACAAAGGTTCTGTAATATTAACAGAGAAATAAAGAATTGTGGAGACCAAATATTGTACTGTTCTTAATTTCAACTCATGTTTAGAGGTAATTGTGAGTTATTTGAAAAAGTGCAAGGGCACCAATATTTTTGGCCACGACTGTATGTACCCTCTTCAGGGATTGCAGTACAATCTTATGCCAGGGGTACCCAGTCAGGCTTCCAAAAATGAACCCTTAAAACTCTATAAGAAACCTTAGGTATATTCTTACCTTTTCCCAGTTTAGTAACACCATCAAGCTGGTTGAACAATTGTCAGCCTTAACCATCTATACGTTACATGCAAAAAGAACTGGCAGACACCCAGGCAGTCTTTCAAATAAAAGGTACTTTACTAAAAGATGAAAAATGTAAACATAGAACAACGTATTAAAGAGCTCAGAATCACATAAAAGAACAAGGGCAAAGTACAAAACAAAAACTCATACCACCATACGGTTAGACCTTTGCTGTCTAAAGTATTACCTCTGGAGTGCTTATAGTTAGATCAGAGAGCTGTGTCTCTCTAGAGTCCCAAAATAATATGTCATGTTCCCCAGTTACAAGGATACATTTCAACTCCATCTCCCCACCCCCTTGGTGAGACATCTAGCTCCTCCTTTTTAGAATTAAAAAAAAATACAAACTGATTTCCTGTCAGGATATATTTTAAATTATGTGACTTCAGCAAAAATTCCACTTCCTAAATATGACTCCTTAATTAGCCATTTTCTCTTTGATCTTGTGTGGTTCCTATTCCCAAGGCATATCAAAGGGTTTTACAACTTTTAACACCATGTTGATATCAAATGTTCTTCCTCCTAAGACGTCATAAAAGTTTATTAGGCTGATCCTCTGGCAGACTCAAAGTCACATTTTGTTTCCACTTCAAAGAGCCTAGGCATGTCATAACAAAGTAATAAAATGCAATTTTTCAAGGAAGCTAATTATATTAGAGATCTCCTGGTCAGTGTAATGTATGCTGTTGCTTCACTGAAACCTGGGGGGGGGGGGCACCCATGGAAGCACAGCTGTCTTATATGAGACAATCACATACTATATTTTTATTTTACGAATATCATACAACAATCATAACCAGCTGACCAAGCGTCACAAGCCTAACAAACAAACTATCTGCCAACATGGCAAAATCTTAAGAAACTGCATCATTAACCAATTAACATCTTTGTCTGTCTGATAATATGATAAAGCTGTGCCCTTGATGGGTACTTGGTTCTGTTACTTGTGACTTCCAAATTACAGAGGCAGTTTGATCTCCTCCTGTCTGGGAGCAGATGGAAACTCCCTGGGGGGTAGGTCCTCGGAACCTCCGGGGCCCCCCCCCGTGCCACACCTAAGACCGGTGTCAGCAAAATTTGGAAGTTGCACCGTCTGGATCAGAACAACCAGCAATAGGGCAAGGCCCAAGCCTCCCATTCCTCTGTCAATTAATCCTCTGCTCCTCGAGGACCAACTCTGGTTATGGGAGTGTATAAATGAGGGTGAGGTGAAGAAACCATTAAGAGGCTATGCTTCGGGAGGATTCCATCCCATGCAACCCCCACGCCTGCTGGGCATCTCCAAATGGGTTTCCTCCTCTTAATATTTACCATGAAAAGAGAAGCGGGGAGAGGGCAAGGGTATATCCCCAATCGTCAGCCTTCATTTCCCCTCCATGTCTTTTTCACATAACACTCCTCTGTCTGGGAATGCTCTCCTCCCAGTGGACTCCTCCTCTTCTGCCAGCAATCCACCGGCTAAAATGGAACCTTCTGTACCCATATTATTAATCTAAATCATTCACTTACTCTTCTTTAACTGGGATTATCTAGTGGGCAAGACTGTGAGATGGGTAGTTTTCTCGCATTGATTTCTCCCTGTACGGGGCGCGATCTCACTAGATGTGTCTTTCCCAACCTCATGTCTATAGTCTCATTCATGGATCGCCTATCCCCTTCCCCACAATGCCAATCCTGTTGTTGCCCAATATCTACAATTAAATTGTGTATCCCTCCCCTCTCAATCTCTCCCCCTCCTTTACGTAAATTGTTCACCCTTTGTCCCCTTCTCCAGACGGGTTCAGTTTAGCACAGTACCTGTGACAAAAAGACTAGTTTGCACCGATGCAGGCAGCAGCTTCCTGGTTAATTTTCTTTTAATAGTTCCTTGGCTTCTTAAAACGTTGGAAGTCCCTGCTGCTTACAAGTCTGCCACGCTGACGGTCTTTCCCATACTGTTCTCCGGAGAGCCTGCTGTTCTTTCTCCCTGTCACCTGTTTGGTTTTGGCACAGTAATCCCCTTGCTATTGAGTGCTTTATTTGCTTTCTCCGGGGTGTCGTAGTTCTTGGGGCCCACCAGGAACATAACTGTGAGGTGGGAAGGGGAAGGAGTGGTGAATCGTAGCTGCTGTTGTTTTAAGACCCACAGGATGGGTGTGTAGGCGCTTCGTTTCACCAATACAAGAGAAGAATAGTCGTTGTCAAAATAGATTCGGTTGCCCTTATATTTTAGTTCTCTCATTTTCCAAGCTCTTGTAAGGATATTTTTTTTGACTGAATAACATAACAGCAGGAACACTACTGATCTGGGCATCTGATCCTTTTGTTGTGGTTTCAGTAGTAGCACACAGTGAGCCCACTCTATATGTAGCGGAAAAGCAGCATCCAATTGTAATAAGTCCCGCAGAAAGGAATCCAGGAAAGCCAGCATATCTTGACCTTCTTCATCCTCCAGTACTCCAGAAATTCGGAGGTTACATCTGCGTTATCTGTTTTCCAAGTCATCGCATTTGGCAGTAAGTTCCTGGTTCTCTTCCATTACATGTAATACCAAGCGCTCGAGTCAATCTGTTCCAGAACCGAGCTCCGATTGATGTGATTCTAATTCAGTCACTCTTTGCCCCACATTTGTTAATTCTTCTGATAACTCTTCTCTAAAGGTGCGTACTTTTCTGAAGGCTTGCAGTTTGTTCAGAATTTCTGCATTGCTGGGTTGTGCAGGAGCCAAGTGAGAGGCTGTCATGCTGGATGTTGTCTCCGGAAGGATAATATCTGACTATCAATCCTTCAGCATCCACCTTTTGGTCATTCTTAAGACTTTTTCTTCCGACCACCCATGCAGTTTTGAATGCTCCTCTTGCTTTATTTAATTAGTCTGTCTAATGAAAATTCAGTATTTTAGGAGCTTTAGATCCCCGGGTAGCAGAGTTGCTAGTTCAGCATCCTAGATGGTGACATCACCGGAAGTCCCTGGACCCGAACTCCTACTGGATCCAGACATAAAAACCTCTATGGCTGTTGCCCTAAAAGATTTTCTTACCCACAATGGTGGAGAAGATATTTCATCACCCACATGGTGGGAGGCAATGAAGGCATTCAGCAGGGGGGTAGGGATTTCTGGTACCCCACATAAGCATACATTTGAGGCTCAGCTAGAAAAGGAGCTGGAGGAGTAGATAATGGGGCTCGAGAAGGAGCTCATGCAGTAGCCTTCCCCTCAGCTTTTATGGCACCCTTTGCACTCTGAAAGGCAGATAAAACCAACTGGTTTCTGCTCAACTGGAACATGACATCCTGTTGACTAGGGTGGGAAAGTACTTTGAGGGCGATATGGGGATCAATGGCTAGCTTGGCAACTCCAAAAGAAAGAGGATAACAAATCTAGTAGTGGTATTTTGACCCCAAAAGGAACACTATTCCCCAAATAGTAGGCTATTGGAGGCGGCCTTTTACTCTGCCTTATACATTTCTGAAATAAGCCCAGCCCTCCTGCCTCCTTTCTGCATATCCTCTCTGCCTTGACCCTGACAACTGACACCACAGAGGGGCTGAAGCAAATCACCACATGGTCTAAGATCCATAAGTCAGTCCTCTCCATTTCCTCAGGTAAAGCTCCGGGGCCAGATGGCCTCCTGGCAGAGTTTTATAAATCCTTTTAGGAGATTTTACAGGAACCACTGGAGCATAAGCGCTCTGAATCCCTGGAGTGGGGGTGCTACATCCTTCTCAGTGTCTGGCCATGATAACTGCACTGCCCAAGCCTGGTATCAATCCCACCCAGTGCTGTTCCCATCACCCTCATCTCCCTGCTAAATGCAGATTACAAACCTATTGCAAAAATTTTAGTGGGCCACCTGGAGGGGTCCTGCCAGACCTTATCCACCCAGACTGGGAGGGCTTATCAAGGGGAAAAATGCCAAGCATAATCTCTGAAGATCACTGGCTATTATGTGGCTCTGGGCCAAATGGGAGGCCACTCATCCTGGTCTCCTGGCCCTCGATGCTGTAAAGGCCTTTGACCGGATCCAGTGGCCCTTCATGTTCACAGTCTTGGAGAAGCTTGGGCTTCGACCAAGATTCTGCTCTTAGACTGAGACCCTGTATCACTCCCCCCCCCCCCAAGCCCAGGTTCTGACAAATGGCCACCTGTCTCAGTCATTCTCTTTGTCCAAGAGTACAAGCCAGAGGTGTCCCCTCTCCCTCTTGCTGTACGTGCTTCCATTTGATCCCCTGGCTATAGCAACTAGAGGACACCCTGACATCCAGAGACTAATTTTTATGGGAACCAATCATAACATCTTTCTCTTTGCCGAATGTCCTTCTCTACTAGGCTAATCCACACACTGCTGCCCTGGCTCTCATGGTCATCTTCCAGGCAAATGCTCCCCTGTCCGGCCATAAAATAAACTGGGCTAAATGTGAATGGCTGCTGTTTGGGGGGGGGGCAAGTAGGGTCCCTGCACCAGATCTCAGGGCTAACGTTGAAACCAGTTTCAATTTGAAATACCTGAGTGTCCACCTCCCATGAAAATTATCCACACTGGGGAAGGTAAACCAAGCAACACTGTGATAGGTAGAAGACTCTACCCATGTCCTCAACTGGCAAAGTCAACACACTTAAGATGCGCATCTTACCCCATTGTCTACCTGATCAAGGTGGTCTTCATCCACCTGCCCCTGAAGTTCTTTACCTCCCTCTGGGGATACCTCACCAAATTATTCTGGAAGGGAAACAGAGTTAAAGTGAAATGGCCCATGCTATGGTTCCCTGATGCTAGAGGTGGTTTGGGGTTGCCCCATCTTAGGTTTTACTACCTGGCCACCCAGTTATCCTTCCTCAAAGATTTAGTTAGCCCTGATAGGAACAGACCTGTGTGGGTGGACTTTAAAACCAAGCCCCCAGGAGATCCGTTCCTCTACAATCTCTTTGCCCTGGCCCTGGGGTGGTAGGGTCTCTGTTGAGTCTGGCTGGCTGATTATAGTTTAATTAAACACCTCAGAGGTCTTTCCCCTGAAGCAGATATTAGGTGTGCACTGTGGTGGAAGACAGAACCCCCAAACCCAACAGACGAAGCACTATCCCGATGGTCCGCTAAGGGCCTCACTAGAGTAGAGGGGGGAGTTGACAGGATGAGAAAAGGTTGAAGGCCCCGAAGGTAGACAAATTACCAGGATCAGATGGTGTACATTCAAATCTGTTGAGAGAGTTGGCAGATGTGCTGGCAGGTCCCCTGGTGGACCTGTTTAACACCTCACTGCAGTCAGGAAAAGCACCCCTTGGACTGGAGGACAGCACATGTAGTGCCACAACACAACAGCAGGCCAATGGATGACACTGGTAACTACCGACCAGTCAGTCTGACCTCGATAATGGGGAAAATCATTGAAACCATACTGAAAGAAAGACTGGTAAGCTTTCTGGAAGAAAATGGTCTCCAGGATGAGAGGCAGCACGAGTTTATGTCAGGGTGGTCCTACCACACTAAACTAATTGATTTCTTTGACTGGGTAACCAGAACAGTGGATAAGGGCCAAGCAATGTGTTCCCTGTATCTAGATTTCAGTAAGACCTTTGACTCTGTTCCCCACAGGAGATTAATCAGGAAGCTGGAAGACCTAAGGGTAGGAGCTAAACAGGCAATGGGGGAAGTTCTTGGAGTCTACGTCAGTCACTAGTGGGGTCCCACATCACTCTGTGCTCAGTCTGGTGTTATTTAACATCTTCATCAGTGACACTGCAGACAGGATAAATGGAGAAAAATGACTGTTTGAGGACAGTACCAAGCTCTGTGGGAGAGCAGGCATGGAGGAAGGCAGACAGGACCTCATGGAAGACCTGGCCAAGCTAGAGAAATTATCAGGTACTTGGCAAACAGGATTCAATACCAACAAGTGTGAGGTAATGCATTTGGGGGTGAAGAACCCAGAGACCAAATACTGGCTGGACAGTGTGCAGGATACCAGGTCAGAGGAGGAGAAGGACTTGGAAGTGATCATCACAAGCGACCTGAAGCACTCAGCACACTGCAGGAAAGCAGCCACAACAAATTGGATGCTGGGCTATGTAGCCTAGGGTATAACCAGCAGGAAAGTGGAGGTCATTCTGCTACTGTACAGATCCCTAATTTGGCCACATCTCGAGTACAGTGTGCTGTACTAGTGTCCTTACTGGAGGAAGGACATTCACTAAAAAAATACCACCAACAGCTTAATCTGGTTCAGTTGCTTACCATCTGTACCCCCCATCCCCCTGGTCACCCCTGAAAAAGGGACTTCTAGGCCCAGTGGGCTTACTAGGTCAACAAAATTCAATAAATAAATAAACCTGCTGGAAATGGTTGAGAGAAGGGCAACCAAAAAGATCCAAGGACAGCAAAGCAGAACATACAAGGAGACACTCAGGGGTCTCAACATGTACTCCCTGGAGGATAGGAGGGAGAGGGGTGACATGATCGAAACCTTTAAATACCTTAAAGGTTTCAACATTGTGAGCTCTGATGGTCTCTTCAATCTTAGTAGGTAAAGGACCTTTAGGGGACACTACTTCTAGCTGGTGGGAGGAACATTCAGGAGGGAAATAAGGAGGCACTTTTTCACTGAGAGGGTGATGGCTAAGCGGAATGAGCTACTGGAGGAAGCAGTTTCTCTGAAGAGTGTGGACAGCTTCAAGAGAGACTGGGACACAGTAAAGGGGAAAGCTGCATGTAATGGAAGGGGCGTCAGGGGAAGGGGACATTGGCAGGGAGGGAGGAATGGGCTGCAGGAAGGGGGCATGCATCCTTCAGTAGACACTGAAGGGTCTGCAAACTTGAGCAAACATGGCAGATCATGAGGCCTTTTTCTGCTGGCTCAATCATATGTTCCTATGTAGTTCTTTCTACGTTCCAGCATCTCTCAAGCAGTTTTGGGCATTCCCTATGCAGGCACCATCTCAGTCCCCCAGAGAGGTTATTTTACAGTCTATCCAACTACACTGTAAACTCTTATAACAAATCTATGGCTTCCTGTGGCAGGACCTCCTCAGACTAGTGTGCACAAAACAGGAGAGGGATACCGGTGGATTGCAGTGGTCAGATGGACACTGGGATGTCATCCTCAGAGCTGGTGTATATCCTGATCCATTACCAATCACCTTAGACAAGCACATTCATCTTCCTGGTCTAATATCCAGAACGCTGAATTGCGCTTCTATCCCCTCGGCTGAAGGAATACTACTAGGACTACCAGCCGGCAGCCCTGAAGGCAGATGTAACTGCTGCCCACTACAGAAACAGGGTCTGACTATTGGTCAGCAACTCATAGCTCAAACTGGAAGTCTAATAAAGCACTCACGATCTCACACTGGGCCTCTTCCTTGATAAATAGTATGAGACTAGAGAAGAATCAATACTCTGTGCTGCTTAACTTACCTATACTGCACGTGAACAGATGGGGGAACCCCTAGAACAAGCCTTGAAGCAAACATGGTTTCCAAAGTTTTGACTATTTTGATCAGATTTCCAACTAATTCTGGGGTGTGCTAGGATCTTTAGGGGTGTGAGGTAGCTCATTATGGTTAACTAGTCACCAAGTGCCTTTCCTGAATATGCTTTGATACCACATATACTAGGCCTGCAACTAATTGTTAATCTTGTACAACTGATATTGTTGTTCTAGTGTTTGGGACCTGACCCCATTGCTTCTCCATTCACCACTCGTACCCAGCATGTGCTCTGTATTTCATGTATTTGATGTATCTCTGCATGGATCAATTTGCCAATGAAACAGTGTTTACCAAATAAACTAACAAAATGTTTAAAAGGTGGTAACATGTAATTGTGTCATCTACTGACCTTCAGCCTTCATCAGTAAGCACTGTACACTTACCTCTTCAGCAGCTGCTTCAGAAAGCAAGCCTTCTCGCTGAGCACAGGTTACATGGAAGTAAGCTCTGCACATTCCTGCATCACAACTAATGCAAACACCAGTTCGAGCAAAACGAGGGTCCTCACAGAAACTGCACTCCTAATAAACAAGACCGGAAGTTAATTTCTCTAAAGATACAGAACTTTAAAGGGTTAAAGGAATGATGCAAACACCTCAGTTAGACCCGTGCCTTTGTCTCATCAATGCTGCATTCCCATGTAATAAGCATGCTCTGACTCATTCACAGAATGTACTTTATGACCTGTATATGGACTATTCAATTTAGGAAACAATGACCCCTTCAATGAGTTTGCACACAGCTGCTTTCAAATTCATACGACTCAGTCAAGTGCTTTTTAGAAGGTGTCTCTCTGGGGTCACTACTCTCCCCGAAGCAATGCTCCAATCTCTCAAACACCTCTTACAGTAAACAGAGGTAACAGGTGGTTGTTTTTTTAGCTGCATCCAATGTCTGATATTAGCAGTTTGTTGGATGCCCTGCCTCTGCCTCTCTCTCCCTACCAAAATACAGGCTTCTCTGCCTCTCTTTAGCCATGGCCAAGTTCCACCCCTTCCCTGAAGTATGCCAGTTAACTATTCCAACCCTGTCATTTCTTCCTGAGCTGGTATCCCTCTTCTTGTCTTTCTCTCTCCTTTTAAGTGAGCATTGCGGCAGTACCCAGTTATAAGCCTATCTGTTGTAAAGGTCCTCTTACTCAAATGTTGATGTACATATGTATATTTTTCTTCTTTGTATAATATTGCATTATGTTTTACCATGTTACTGTACTATGATTTTTGTATGACCAGGTCCATCTTGCAAATGAGCCCTGCTCAATGGTGCCCGCCTGGATAAATAAAGATTTTGATTGATTGATTGTATCATCCGCAGCCTTAATGTACTGACACTGTGCAGTCTGGATCAAAATTTATAGCCAATCCCTGAGATCTAAAAATGAGGATTACATACTTGTAACCGTAGTTCTAGGAGTGGTACATGGTGCACATCCACACTCTGGCAGTCTTCCCTCCCCTTTAAATTCAGATGGAATGTCTTCAAGCTAGGCTTCTCCGATCCACCTGGGTGGTATACTCCTCGGCTCCACCCCATGACATCAGATCTTGCATGCTAGAAGCAGGGATTCTTGTGTCACTTGTCAGGGAAGGTCGGGTGGGTTATGTGGATGTGACCATATACCACTCCTAGAAAGTACAGTTACATAAAAACTTACCAAAACAGTAGATCTTTGAGGGGTATCTCTTGCAGCAGGTAATATACTTGGGTCATCGCCAGAGGTCATTGTGGCACATGGTAGCTCTTCTAGCAGTCTTTTCCAGGAACCAACCACACATGACATCACCTTCATGTTTCCTATACAAGTGTGGGCAGTCCCTGGTATCCTCAGTGTCCCCCAACGGATTTAGCTCGCTAAGCGAGGATCAAGGGGAAGCCAAGGTACCACAGGTATCCCAACCCATAAGTCATTGGACTAGAATTTGTTCTCCTAGAAAAGGAGGGGGATGGAGGGCAGGATCGTACCTGCTGCAAGAGATACCCCTCAAAGATCTACTGTTACAGTAAGTTTTTACATAACTGTACTATCTTCCACAGGGTGATCTCTTGCAGCAGGTAATACACTTGGGATGAATCCCAAGCAGTAAACCCAGGAAGGGTGGAATTATGACAGGAGACCTTGTAGGACAGCTCGGCCAAAGGCTGTCCTACGGTGTGAAGCAACGCCTAAGTTGTAGTACTTCATGAAAGTATGAATTGTGGACCAGGCGGCTGCGTTGCAGATATCTGTGATAGAGGTCCCTTTAAAGCAGGCCACTGCGGAGGCCACAGCTCTGGAAGAATGGGCT
The DNA here is from genome assembly GCA_016271365.2 of Neoceratodus forsteri. Lineage (NCBI taxonomy): Eukaryota > Metazoa > Chordata > Ceratodontiformes > Ceratodontidae > Neoceratodus > Neoceratodus forsteri. The sequence goes on from CM057456.1 coordinate 1,319,151,832, forward strand.
TGGACAGGCCCTGGTAATGGCTTGTATTTTGTGTAACAAAATGTGATACAGTGTGCTAGCCAATTGCAAAGGGTCAGTTTAGTGACTAGGAGACCTTCCCTGTTTGAGGCGAAGGTAACAAAAAGTTGATTTAGTTCGATTAGTAAAGTATCGTAATAAATGATGGACATCTAGAGTATGTAGGAGGTATTCTCCTCGATTAGAGTGTTTGGGGTAATATACTGGTAACTCCAAGGATTGACTTAAGGTGTGTTCTGACACTATCTTAGGTAGAAAAGAAGGAAGGAAGGATTGGTACGAAGTACCACTCTGTTTTTGTGAAAAATTAGTAAGGTTCTTTACACATGAGGGTATGAGGCTCGGAAATACACCGAGCTGAATTGACAGCCACTAAGAATAGTGTTTTTCAAGAAAGAAAATGGAGGTCACAAGTGGCCACCAGTTCAAAGGGTTCAAGAGTTAATTTCTCTATCAGAAAATTGAGATCCCACTGAGGGGTGGGTCGCCTGATAGGTGGCTTAATTTGTAACATTTCTCTTAAAAACATTTTGGCTAGATGATGTTGATGTGGTAATCGGCCATCAAGAGGTTTATGGAAGTCCGAAATGGAGGCCAAATGTACTTTGATAGAAGTACAGCTTAATCCCGTGTTGGCAACTGAGGCCAGGTAATCCAATACTTTCGTCAGTGGACAAGAATAAGGATCCAGTGACCGGAATGCAGCCCAAATGGAAAAGTGTTTCCATTTGGCATTATAAGTTTCCCTGGTCGCTGGTTTACATGAGGCCAGTAGAATATTGGACACAGGGAAGGACACTTGGAGACGTGCTATGAAAGTGTCCTCAGAAGCCAAACGTGAAGGTATAGTAACTTCAGGTTGGGATGTAGAAGGGTCCCTTGATTCTGAGTCAGAAGATCTGGTCTTACTGATAATGGGATGGGGTCCTCCACTGAGAACTGTTGAAGCAGGGGGAAAGGACAGTTACGTAAGAACTTACCGTAACAGTAGATCTTCGAGAACAGCTCTTGCAGCAGGTTACACTATTAGGACTGAAGCTGGCAGGCGCCAGGACCCCACATAAAAATTCTAGCTAGCAGTATCCACTGGAGGACCGCCCCCCCACGTCGGCCCCTCCCTGATGTCAGGCATCACATAAAAGGGGGCGGTCCCCCAGCATCCCAGCCCAAGAATGACATCTGAAGGGGAGACCTAGGATCCGCTTCCAAAGGAAGGTTTGCAGAAGGCTTCGGAAGATGCTGTAGCCTAAAACTAAGTCAGAAGACTCAACCTCCAGAGGGGAAGGTGGGAGGGAAACTACCTGCTGCAAGAGCTGTTCTCGAAGATCTACTGTTACAGTAAGTTCTTATGTAACTATACTATCTTACTTCAAGAAACAGCTCTTGCAGCAGGTTATAGCATTAGGACTGATTCCCAAGCAGTAAGGGACCAAGTTGTTATCAGGAGGAGGATAGGAGGAATGCTCCAAGCTTCAGGACAAAAAGTCCTGAAGGACCTGAGCCTAACCAGCTCTAGCCTAGAGGCAATATCCAAACTGTAGTGCCTGATGAATGTGTGTACAGTGCTCCAGGTTGCTGCTGCACAGATGGCTGAAGTGGAGATATTCTTAAGCGCAGCGAAGGAGGTAGCCACTCCCCTAGTAGAATGACCCTTCACCGGTCCTGGTAAGGGTTTATTGAGCTTCTGATAACAAAACATAATGCACTTTACCAGCCATCTAGAAAGCGACTGTTTAGAAATAGAAGCACCGATCATCCTCTCGGTGTAGGAAACAAAGAGCTGGTCCGATGCATGATGGGCTTTGGTTCAGGTCAGATAATATCTGAGGCACCTATGCACATACAAAATGTGCAACAGAGCTTCCCCCCCTGTTACCGTGATTCGGGTAATACATCAGTAGGTCTATATCCAGGTTGAGTGTGACAGCCAAGACCACCTTGGAAAGGAACTTAGGATTTGTTCTTAAGGACACCCTGTCCTTGTGAAAAAAACAAATAAGGATCCTTGCACATGAGTACATGAAGCTCAGAAACTCTTCTGGCAGAAGTAACAGCAACTAAAAAGGAGCATCTTCCAAGCGAGGAGACACAGCTCGCAATCCGCAGCTGGTTCAAAAGGAGGCAGCATAAGCTGCTCTAGAACAAAAGGAGATCCCAAGGTGGAACCGGGTCTTTGATGGGAGGTCTCAAGTGCAGGACACCATGCAAAAAGGCGCGAGAAGCCTCCAATTGAGCTAGAGACCTGTGACCTATCGGAGAATGGTACGCCGAAATAGCGCCTAGATGGACCTTAATGGAGGAACAGGCAAGTCCTGCCTCATAGAGAGACAAGAGGTAGTCTAAAACAGACCTTACAGAACACTCCAGTGTTTTTCCACTTCTGACGGGTGGCATAACTGATATCTGGGAATAAACTGACTCATTGTCCATCCTGAAAAAGGGTCCCTTTATGCCTAACAAGTGCCAAAAGGTAATCCCTGGTACCAACTCCGTCAATGACCAAAATAATAATTATGGGTAGATCCTGATCCTCTGATCGCCCACGTGGGGTTACTCTGTAGGCCCTTTGAAACAACTGGGTTTTCCGGTTTTGCCTTGTTCCCCATCTGTTGACCAAACCAATCCTGGAGAAATATAACAAGACTATCGCCTTCACTACCTTCCGGCATGCCAAGGATTCTGATGTTGGGGGATCATATTTGGTTCTCTAAAGTCTCAATTTGGGCTTTCCAGTGCCCGCTCTCTTTGATCAGGGATGACACAGCACCCGTGGCTGCATCCGCTCTTTCTGAAGCATCTAATGCTGTTGTCTGAGTGCCTTCCATTGTTGCCTCCAGGGTAGTAACCCTTGTCGTGAGCCCATCAAATTTATCCGAGAGTACCGTGACTGATTTAATCAGTTTTGAAAAGCTTAGCCCCCATGGTTTGTAGGGTTTCCTATGCCTCTTCTCCAGCATTCTCTTCAGGCCTGCTCTGTGTAGATCGAGACATCTGTGCCAACGATGCAGTTCCACTTCCAGATCCCGCTCCAGCTCGCTGGTCTTTACGTGGGTTACCCATTTTAGTTAGAAGGCTGTCCGCTACCCCTTCCACTCTTTCCTGAAAAGTTATTGTTGCTGAAAACTATTAATTTAGTGTAGTTTGGCAATCGTAGCAGAGCAAGGACATCAAAGAAGCGCCATCATGCTCGGGCTCCACAGCGCCCCCACTTGGTGGGCAGGATTGATGGGGATATGTAGGTAGGCATCCTTCATATTCAGGGCACATAACCAGTCCCCTTGTTTCAACATTGGCATGATGGAATTTAGGGTGAACATGCAGAACCTTTTGTACTGGATGTGTAGGTTCAATTGTCTGATGTCTAGTATCAGTATCGGTCTGAGATCTTCAGTTCATTGGGGCACCATGACGAAATGGGAATAAAAGCCCTTTTGATGGTCTGCCAGGGGTACCAGCTAAATGGCCTTCTTGGTCACAAGAGCCCGAAGTTCCTCCCAGAGAATGGGAATGTGGTTGGGTGGGTAGTGAATAGAACGGGGGGGATGAGGGGGAGGTATGGAAATAAATTCCAGAGTGTGACCCCTCTGAATTATCTGAATTATCTGAAGTACCCTCTCGTCTGATGTGATCATTTGGCGGGCCTCTAAATGGAGGGCAAAGTGACTGCCCACAGCTTTCGAGGCCTGATCGAGGAAGCATGGACAAAGCCCCAGTTGGTCACTGGGAGGCGGACTGACCAGCCCCACCAGGAGTGTGGGAGCGGGACCCTTGGCGGTAGAGGTGTTAGTTCTGGAAGGCTGGGAAAGACCACGGGATCCGCCTCTATGTGAGCCTCTGCATTTTCCAGCTCTTTTAGAATAAAAGGAGGATTGGGGACGTTATGATGGCTGGGATGTATGGTACATGCCATTTACAGTACGCAGTACCCGTCCTGAAGACTGGAGATCATCTATAAGTGTTTGGGTACCTGGGCCGAAAGGTTTAGACCCACTGAATGGGGCATTAACTACTCTATGTTGTACATCTGGTGTAAAGCCTGAGACACGAAGCTAAGCATGGCAATGCAAGGTAATGCCGGTTGCTAACATGCAGGCTGAAGTATCGACCGCATCATATCCCAAACAAAGTAGATGTTGGGAGATGGAATTGCCAGTAGATATTGTAGTCAGTAATTGATCCCTCTCCAGCGAAGGAGGGAGTTTTGTTGACTAATTCTATGGCATATGACCAAAGTGTACGCTGGTATTTGACCATATGTCCCATATAATTTAGGATTCTGAGATTCATGGCACCTGCTTAGAATACCTTTTTTCCCCAGATATTCTATCCTACGGGAATCATTATCAGGAGGAAAGGAGCTTGTGTGTTTCGGTCATTTAGTATGATCATGAGCGGCAGCAATCACTACTGAATCTGCTTCAGGAGTAGTGGAAAGAAAAGAGTAATCCAGAGGAGTCTGGTAGAGGTGATCCACCTTGTGAGGGATAGCCGTAACAGTAAAAGGCTGATTCCAGGCTGCAAGCATAGCATTTTGCTAGGTTTGTATAAGTGGGGGTACCACTAGGACTGGCTCCTCTCGTAATTCTAGATAGTCTGCCATATCCTTTCTTTGCTTGTCATGCTCGGTAGTGGAGAATCCCATGACTTTTTGAGTTTGGACCATCATCTCATGGAAGGATGGGTCATTGGGAGGAGAGGCAGCCGCCTGGCGGGATAAGTTCCCATTTAAGGAAGAAATATCCGAAAGAGGGGACTGAGGTTGGAAATGCAGGTCCCGTAATTCCTCATCCTCCAAATCTCCAGTGAAATGTGCCGGAAATTCAGCCTCGTCTGATATGTAGTCATCCACATACGAGGGAGGTGACCAGGGTGGGGAAGGGTGTTGGTCACCTTGGAAACATTTAGGCGGAGGAGTAGGGAAAAGGGATGGATGACTCAGCTCCCCTGGATTGGAGGGCTGAGTATGCCAAATGGCCTGCAAAACCTGCTATACCACTGAGACGACATCCAGTGAGGGGGAGCTTCTTAGGAACTAAGGGAATTAGACATGTGGTATGAGCAGGTCTTGCACCTGGATGATAGAGCCCAGGGCCCCGATCCCTGTCCACCTGGCCCCTATGAGAATACACCTGTGAGGGAGGAGGGGCTGAATGCATAGCAAATGCAGTAGGTGTCCCCATTAGAATGTGACCCCTCGTCAACGGGGCTGCTGAGGAAGTAGTAGTTGAATGTTTAAATGACGTCACTGTTGATGGGAGATAAGCCCCCGTCAATGGGACATGGATGGAACCAAGAAAGGGTTCATCACAAACTGCCGTGAGAGCACTAGAAAGCACCATTGATGAGAGGGTGAAAACCCCCAGTGATGAGGATGCAGTGTGTGACTGCATCGTCGACAGTGGCCATCAACGAAGTTGAGGAGAGCTTCTCATTCTCTTTTTTGTGCTGTTTGTGACAATCAGTGGATGGGGAGCTATTGGGACGAGCCCCCTGATTCTCCAGTAGAGACAATTTCAGCTGCATTAAATATGATCCAATCTTCTGCAGCTGTCAATGACAGGTTGCCTGGTTAAAATCCTGATAATGTATGCAGGAGGTGGTGTCGTGTGTGGGTCCCCAACACCTTACACTAGTGGTGAGCCTGTCAAAATGGTAGATTTTTCTACTGCAACGACAGGAACGAAATAGCACTGTCTTGCTTGTAGATTATTTTGGCATTCATCGATGTAGAAAGTGAAAGGAAAGAATTCCACTTCTAAGCTCAAATTCTTGTCTATGACTGGTACTCTGTGCACTAGCTGCTGTGTGCGAGCTGCAGACAGCAGGAAAATGAATGGAGGATACCAGGGACCGCCCACACTTATATAGGAAACAGGAAGGTGATGTCATGTGTGGGCGGCCCCTGGAAAAGACTGCTAGAAGAGCTGCCGTGTGCCATAGCAACCTCTGGCGACGACTCAAGTGTATTATCTGCTGCAAGAGATCACCCTGTGGAAGATCTACAGGTGAGAAACCCCATTTCTAGGGGCATGGATATAGTACACTATCCACACTCTAGCAGACTCCTAGCAGTTCTCCAGGATGAGGGACAAAGCGCACACCCCTATCTGGCGAACAGGGTTTGGAGAACTGAGGTCCCAAAACCAGCATTCAGGCATGACTCAAGGTCAATGTGGCAGTGGGAAATGAAGGTGTGTCCCGACCTCCAGGTAGCAGCCCAGCCAATCTCCTGGATAGGGACATCCCTGGAAGTAGCCACTGAGGCAGCAGTATGTCTGGTGGAATGAGCCCTGAGCCCTACGGGAGGCTCCCTACCAGTCAGCATATAGCAGAAGTTGATGTAGGAGACAATCCACTGGCTAATCATCTGCTTAGCTGTCGGTGTGCCAGGTGCAGCTTCAGCGCAGGTGACAAAGAACTAGTGAACCTCTCCTCAAACTCTAGCTGTGCACTCCTTATAGTAAGCAAGCTCTCGCCTCAGGTCCAAAGTTAGGAGCCTGTGCTCAGCTCCAAGGTTGGCATGGGTAAGTACACTAGGAGATTAATCACCTCATTAAGGTGAAACTCCAACACAACCTTTGGAAGAAACTTTGGGTTGGGGCAGAGGACAACTTTGTCCTTCTGAAACACCAAATAAGGAGACTCCGCTGAGAGCAGCTGGAGCTCACTGATCCTTCTGGTGGAGGTGATAGCCTCCAAGAAGGCAGTCTTTCATGACAGGTGTGATATGTCACACCTGTGCATTCATTCAAATGTTTTGCCCATGAGCACTGCTAGTACCAGCAACAATTCCCAAGGTGTTGGTGGTTCATGCACCAATGAGAACAGGTGATCAAGCACCTGACCACCTTCTCCTGTGCCACCATTGGCACACCAGCCTGCGGTATGCAGAGATGGCTGCCAGGTGCCCCTTGAGGGTCACCGACCTCAGGCCCCACGGAGAGAGGAACAAAGGTAGTCCAGAATACTAGCCAAATGGCAGGGCAGGCCAGGGGCTCTAGCTCCCTACCCCCAAATGGAAAACCTCTTCCATTTGAAGGCATAGCATTGGCAGGTCAACTTCCCATGACATGGAGAACCTCATCAGAGAGACCCAAAACCTAGAACGCTAGCTGCTCAAGAACCTGGACAACAGGTCAGGGCTAAAAGTCAGGATGCAGGACCTTCCCCCTATAACAGGAGAGCAGGCACGAGTGAAGAGGCAGTCGCCACAGAGGCCTGCTGCTAAAACTGAGGAGATCTGTGTACCAAAGCTAGTGTGGCCAGTCTGGGGCTACCAGGACCATCTGTGACTTGTCCCTCTGCACTCTGAGCAACACTCTGTAGATCAGGGGAAAAGGAGGGGAGGAGTAAAGGATGCCGAGGGCCCAGGGCCTCACAAAGGGATCCCCAAGCAGTGTCCTGCACTGTCAGGGGCATGCACAAAACAGTTTCAGCTTTGTGTTCTCCCAGGAGGCGAACAGGTCGACCAGGGGAGTGCCCCACTGGGAGAACAGGTGGTTCACCACCTCATGATGCAGGGACCATTCTTCAGGTGCCTCGCCCACCCAGCTGAGGACATCCGCTAGCTGGCTGGAGACTCTTGCTACTGTACATGGATAGCCAGGAGATCGACATCCAAGCTACGCACAAAGGTCCAGGTGCAGAGGGCTTCCCAACACAAACAAAGGGAGTGCATTCTGCCCTGTTTGTTTAGGTAGCACATGGTCATGGGACTGTCCATCTGGACCTGCATGACCTGACCCCAGACAAATGGAGCAAATACCGTCAGAGCGAGGTGCACTGGACAGAGCGCCAGCAGGCTGATGAGGTAATGGGACTTCCTGGGGATCCAGAGATCATGGGCCCTGTGGACACCCAGGTGTGCTCCCCCATCCCACCAGAGACACAGCTGTAAGAGCGTATGGCGGCTCTGAGCAGACGAACGGGACTCCTTCTTCAAGGTGTTCCTGGATGAGTCACCACTGGATGGCATCCCACAATGAGTCACCATAACTGGCTGGTCCAGGTGACCTAGGCGATGAGACCACTGTGGGCCACCTCCCACTGCAAGTAGAACATCCATCAGCGGACCTATTTGACCACACTGGTGCAGGATGCCATGCACCCCAGCAGTCACAGGAAGTCCCGGGCAAGGCATGAGTGCCCAGCCTGAAATGATCAGGCATAGGAGGACAGATCCAATGCCCCACCCACAGGGAGTCTGGCCTTCGCCCAGAGGGAGTCCGGGCTCTGGAGGGCCACGTTCCTGGACCACTACACCGCCACTATGGATGACCCAGCTATCAGCCATTCATTCAGGTACAGACAGACCTGAACTCCTCTGTGCCGCAAGAATGCTGCCACCACTGCTATGCACTTAGTGAAGACCCTGAAGGCCGAGGAGAGGCTGAAAGACATGACCTGGAACTCATAGAGAACCCCCTCCACATGGAACTGAAGGTACCGCCAGTGGGACGGACGAATTGGAATGTGAAAGAAGGCATCCTGGTGGTCCAGAGAGCAGAAGAAAAAATTACTCACCTTAGTAATGTTGTTTCTTCTAATGGAGTCTTGCTATATTATGACAATTGCAGTTTGTCCCACCATTAGAACTGCCCCGGAGGTGAAATAGTTAACTTCCATGCCAGGCATGGAACTTGGAGCGCTTGTTTCGATTGAAAGCTTATGTCTGTGTAATTTCAAACTGAAACTGTCAGATCTTTACATACAAAACTCACTAAGGTTCTGTGTGAAGCTGTAACCTACACCAGCCAAAACTGGCCACCTAAATATTAATACATATTCCTGGTCCCAAACACAAAGACTCAAGTCAGGGGCCAGAAAATAAGATAAGATAAGAAAAGATAAAACAAAACACAACACCTCAAAACCCCAAAGAAAAAGGTGGAAAAAACATAAGTGACTTAAACAAGTGCCAATTGACTGTCGACCCCATACCCAAGTAGAAGTTCTGAGAGGGGCAGGTTGGGGGAGTATAATATAGCAAGACTCCATTAGAAGAAACAACATTACTAAGGTGAGTAATTTTTTCTTCAAACAACATGAAGTCTCTACATATTATGACAATTGCAGACTACACAGCAGTACCTCCATGGAGGAGGACAGAACCTACTTAGGAATAGGCTCTGAAGCACGGTTGTACAAACCGAAAGCATCCCTCCTGGCCTGGACATCCAGGAGTAATGCTTGGTGAAAGTGTGTACCATTTTCCAAGTAGCTGCTTGACATATCTCTAAGATAGGATGTCTCTGGCAGCAGCTAGAGACGCAGCTGTACCTCTGGTAGAGTGAGCCCTCAGGCCTGAAGGGGAACTTTCCCCAGTTTTGATAACAAAATTGGATACAAGAGACAATCCACCTGGCAATGATCTTTAGTGGCAGGTTTCCTTTCCCAACCTCACCGTAAGTGAGAAAAAGTTGGAGGATTCGAACCTGTGACCCTTGGTACGCCTATATAGTAACTTAGGCCCTCTAACATCTAATGTGCAACCTCCTTCACCAGAGGAGGAATGGTCAGTGAAGAACACTGGAAGGAGATAGATTGATTAAGATGGAAATCTGAAACCACCTTAGGCAAAACTTCCTGTTAGTCCTAAGGACTACCTTATCCTGTGGAAGGAAATAAAGTCAGTCTCTACTGACAAAGCTTGTAACTCACTTATGCGCCTGGCAGAAGTGATAGCTACTAGGAAAACAGTTTTCCAAGTCAAGTACTTAAGCTCTGCAGAAGACAGAGGTTCACAGGGGGGTTGCATCAACTGAGCAATGCAAACATTAAGATCCCAGGCAGCGGCCCGGTCCCTGAAAGGTGGATTAGTATGAAGTAATCCTTTAAAAACTTGGAAAATACAGGGTGAGCGGAAAGAGAGGAGGTCTTTCCTGCTGAAATAAAGGCAGAGACAGCTGCTAAATGTACTTTCAGGGTTGCTGGTCTCAGACCCAAAGAATTAAGATGGACCATATAGTCCAAAACAATGGGCAAGTCAGCAGATTCCGGGGAAATATGTTTCCCAGAACACCAGATGGAAAACCTTTTCCATTTAGAGTTATAAGTAGCTCTAGTGGAAGGCTTCCTAGAAGCCTTCAGGATTTCAAGAACACCTTGAGAAAGGTGTAGGTCAGCAAATTCTAACTCCTCAAGAGCCAGGCCTTGAGGTTGAGGGATTTGAGATTTGGATACCAAACTCTCCCCTGGGCACAGGTTAACAGGTTGTGATTCCTGGGGAGACACAGGGGAAGATGGACTGCTAAAGACAGAAGGAGTGGGTACCAGGGCTGCCTGCACATAATCTGGAGCAATCAGAATCATCCTGCAAGGCTGGGATCTGATTTTGACTAGCACCTTGAATAGGAGAGGGAAGGGGGGAAAGGCGTATAGAAACTTCACTTCCCAATCTAGGAGAAAGACATCCAGGGGGACTGAGCCCATCACTGGGGGCCTGCAACAAAACAATGGAAGTTGGTGATTGTCTGGGGCTGCAAAGATCTATCTGAGGGTGCCCATCTGGCAAAAAACTATCCCAGTACTTGGGGATCCAGAGACCATTTGTGATGGCCCTGGGAAATCCTGCTGAGAGCATCTGCCAGGACATTGTCCTTTCCTGGGAGGTGAACTGCTATGAGGGAAGTGTTCAGGGAATAAGCCAGAGACCACAACTTCATTGCCTCGTGCACAAGGCCGAAGACGAAGTGCCCCTTGTTTGTTGATGTACTACATTGTAGTGGTGTTGTCTGTTCTGACTTGTACCACTTTGTTCTGAACAGATGCAGAAACACCTGAAGTGCTAGAAAAACAGCTCTGAGTTCCAGCAAATTGATGTGGAGCAGAGATTCCTGAGGGGACCACACTCCTTGGGTGGAGAGTCGCCCATGTGAGCTCCCAACCCAGAAGGGACGATCTGTAGTAAGGGTCAAGGAGTGAGATAGGGGATGAAGGGACCCCTAGTCTCAAATTGCTCTGATCCTGCCACCACCGAAGGGCCTGGATCAGGGTTAGTCACTGGGATCAACTTGAAAGGGATCTTTCCTTTCAGACCAGAAGGCTCTCAAATGAAACTGAATGTCCTCATCTGAAACCTTGCTCCTTGCACTACAGCTGTGGAAGCAGCCATGTGTCCTAGTAGCTGTAGAAGTGCCTTGCTGGTCGAGAGACCTGCAGAATGAAGGAGGAGGCCAGGGCCACTAGGTTCCTTACCCTTTCTAGGGGCAAGAAGGCTCCAGCCTGCTTTGTGTCCAATTCTGCACCTATAAAGGTGAGTACCTGGACAGGTTCCAGAACCGACTTTGGAAGGTTGAGAAGAAAACCCAGAGAGGTGAGCAGCTGCTGGGTAACTTGCAGGTGTGATTTGACCTGGTCTGGAGACTGACCTACAATGAGCCAGTCGTCTAGGTAGGGAAAGATGGCAATCTTTTGCCTTTTAAATGAGCAACTGCTATTGCTAGACATTTTGTGAATACCCTTGGGGCAAAGGTAAGGCCGAAGGGCATTGCTCTGAACTGGTAATGGCCTGAGGGCAGTTCGAATCTGAGGTACTTTCGTGAGCTTCTGATGAGAACATGGAAATAGGCATCCTTGAGGTCCAGGGAAGCTAGCCAGTCCCCTGGCCTTAGAGAAGGTAAAATCATTGCCAGAGTCACCATTTTGAATTTTGGTTCAAAAGGTGCTTGTTTAGATATCTTAGATCCAAGATTGGCAGCCATTCTCCTGTCTTTTGGGGTGAGAGTACCTGGAGTACAGACCCTTGCACTGGTGTAGGGAGAAACCCTTTCTACAGCTCTGAGAGCCAGGAGGGTTGAGACTTCTGTTTCTAAGGCAAAAGTCTCTAGAGGGTTTGCAGGTGGAAAAGATCTGATTCTCATCTGGAAATTTTTGAAGCTGAGAACCAGACCCGGCTTACTACTTCCAGGACCCACTTGTCTGATGTTAGAGACTCCCAGTTCTAAACGGCAAGCCAACCTGCCCCCTACAGGTATGGAGACCGGCTCTGGGCACCCCATCAAGGTGCCTGTTTGGCAGGGGCTTTAGGCTGAGAGGTGGGAGCAGGCCTGCTTGCACCCCGTCTGCCTCTCCTCTAAAGAACCCCTCTGAGCATAAGCAGAGGAGGCCTGGGTTTGGTAAAAGGCCTACCTCTACCCTGGGGTCTGCCTCTGAGGAGTGGCTTGCCGCTCCTTGGCCTGAAACACTCTTATAGGTTGTCCTATATTCATCCATTTTCTTCATATAATTCTCTGTCTGCTCCCAAACAGAGAATTTCCTACAGGAAAATCCATAGCCTTAGTCTGGGTATCCTGTGACAAGTTAGTACACCTGAGCCAAGCCAACCTCTGAAAAGCCACAGATGTAGCCATGACTCTAGAGGATACATCATTAAAATCCACAGCAGCATGGAACTGCACCTTGGATGCCTCAATACCATCAGCAGCCACCTGTTCCAGCTCCTAGCAAGCTGGCCAGGGGCCTGTTTGGCCAAAGCCATGACAGTGTCCCATCTAGATTTTTGTATCTTGCCACATAAGCCATGTAATTTGCTTGCCTGAGTCCCAAGGACGCTGCCATGTATTGTTTTTTAGCCATGGCATCAATCTTCCTGGAGTCCTTGTCAGGAGGATGTGAAGCCAAGGGAATATTAGCCTTATCACAGGCTGCAGCCTGAACTACTCCAACATGACTGCATTACTGTGAAAGGAATTCTGTATCAGGACCTGACAAAGTGTACCTCCTGTCCATCTTCTTGTCCACAGGAGGCACAGAATTAGGAGCTTTTAAAATTTTTATTGTTTGTTTCCTAAATGACTTATGTAAGGGGATAGACAATCTCCTAGACTCTGGGATATCCATCATTTCTACAAAATCAGGTTCCTCTTGCTCATCCACAGCTTCCTCCAATGGGAGCTGGAGGGTTTCAACAACCTTTTATAAAACATAAAGTGAGAAGGGACTCAGAAAGCATAGGGGAGATTCTAAAGGTCTGTCTGGGGAGATGTCCGGTTCAATGGGCACCCAGACTCTCAAAGTCACATTCATACTGTTCATAATCATCCTCCCCTCCTCTGGTTCATAAAACTCTTCTAAATCATATTCTTGAACGGTGGACCGCAAACGAACCGACCTTTTACTAGACAGTGGCGGTTCGGACGGAACCGAGAAAGTGATTGGACAATTTGTATAGCTCTTGCTATCTCTGCAGCAGTTGGAGAAGGAATTTTAGACTCCACACCTGCTGATTTTCTAGTTTTCTTGCTGGAACTGGCTCCTCAGAGTCAGCTTTACGTTGCCGAGGAAGTCTCACCCTGGTCAGAGGAGTCCCTCCGTTCAGTTGGCACCGAACCGGGCTGGCCATCCGGGTCAGCGGACTTTTGGCCTCTCGCCCTTGAGCCTGCCAACTCTCTTATCCAGGGTGGCTGCAGGGAAATTCTTACAAATCTGGCAGTCTGAATTGAGGTGGTCAAACCCCAGACAATATACACATGTGGTGTGTGGGTCAGCCTTGGCAAAGGCTTCCCCACAGACACCACAGTGTTGAAACCCAGTGGGCCCGGTTTTTCTTTTGGGTTTTCAGACATAATGCCAGCCTAACCAAAAAACTTGCCCTTTTAACGGCAGTGCTAGGCAAGACACCCTTTATCGGTTCCCAACCGTGTCACGGGTCGTGGAAAAAACCGTAATGAAATCCGTTTTTTTTAGAACCGATAAGAATCGGGAACCGCACTCTAAAAGCTTTTAAATGCTTGATTTTTAAAGTTTTAAAACAACCTGATCAGTTCAAACCGAACCGATAAACATTTACAAGTTCCACACAGAAATAAACCTGTCTATTACTTACAATACCACAGACAGAGCTTGAACCGATCGGTTTGCGGTTAAAATAATAATACTCGCGGTTGAATTTAACCGAGAAAACACTGTTTAAACCGAGAAATGAACCGAGCAGTAGGAGAAATCTCCCGGAGCGACTGTTCAGTGAGGCGGAGTAAAGAATCTGACAGTTTCAGTTTGAAATTACACAGACAGAGCTTCTCTAACCGAGCTCGCGCTCCAAGTTCCATGCCTGGCATGGAAGTTAACTATTTCACCTCCGGGGCAGTTCTAATGGTGGGACAAACTGCAATTGTCATAATATAGCAAGACTTCATGTTGTTTGAACCATATGCCCTGCTTCAGGGATGGAATGATCTGGTTCAGAGTGACCATCCGGAATGTGTGCTTCTTCAGGAACTGATTAGGATTGTGAAGATCCAGTATGGGGTGCCAACCCCTCATCCATTTGGGGACCAGGGAGCACCTGGACGCAAAGCCCTGGTCAGTTGTGACATCCAGGACATGGCCTACGGCTTCCTTTCTCTAGGAGCTGAGCAATGTACAGTACTCCCTTATGGCAGACAATGTGTTCTTTTTTTAATTTTTGTTAATTTATTATTTTCCTCCCTGAACCCCGGCCACCCCGTACTTTCAGCCCGGTCACGGGCCACGGACTTCCACCCCTCACATCGGCCGCAAGCCCTCCGATACCCCATGGCTTTCCCCCCACGGTGGGGCTGCGGCACTCCCCGACATGCCACAGTCTTCAGGATAGGTCGAAGGGCTGGCCTGAGGGGCTGACAGAAGCCATAGCGGGCTTCACTGAAGGTGGCCGACAGCTGTCCATTTTCCATTTTTCTGGGGGAGGCGGGGTCGTGCAATGACATCCGGCGTCTGCCCCGCCTCCTATGCGTGCTAGTGCCGGTGACTGTGTGACTCCCGGCCTCCGCCAAAGGTCATCGATGCTCCGGGCACTTCCCCACCCTCCCCCCGGAGAAGGCGAGCAGTCCTTAGGATGCTCTATCCTTCTCCCCCGGCCGGCCCTCCAGTGACCCTGGTCCATTTCCGAACCCGGGTCGCCAGCGTCGCATACAGAAATCCAACCGCTGCGCCAACAGGACAGCCAGACAATGTGTTCTGCGACACTATGGACTCCCATGGAGCATTGGCTTGGTAGGACGGGAGAGCCTCGAAGTTGAGAGGAAAGCCACTGCCTACCACTTTTAGCAGCTATTTGTTAAAGGTAATTGCACACCAGGTGTGCCAAAAATGACAAAGGCAAACACCCAAGGGGAGCTGAGGCAGGGACTGAAAGGACAGGAGTCTGACACCTTCTGACCAGTCAGTGAGCAGCCTTGGAGGAGGCACTGGCACCAGCTGCTGGAGGGTCCCTGCCACCCTGACCCCCAAGCTCCTTGGAGCCCTGGCTGGCGAACGTAGGCTTAGCCGACACCACGGACTCCCAAGGAGCGCTGGCTCGATAGGGCATGACAGCCTCGAAGTAGAGAGGCAATTTCTGCCCACCACTTCTAAAACCCATTTGTCTGAGGTGATGGTGGACCAGGCATGCCAGAAATGGCAAAGCCAACCCCTTCATGTGGAGCTGAGGCAGGGACTGAACGGGCGGGAGGCAGACACCTCTGAACCATCACTGAGCAGCTTCGGGGGTACCAAAATCAGCTGCAGAAGGGGCCCTGCCACTCCAACCCTCGGGCTTCTTGGAGCCCTGGCTGACAAACTTAGGCTTAGGGCACCAAACCTGCAATTGCCCTGGCTGGGGCTGCTGCTATTTGGGCTGCTGGGACAGAAAGGGCCAAACCTGAAAGGGCTTTTTCTTCAGCTGCTTTCTCACCTGGTCCTTCTGGGAGGATGTAAGACAGTTCAGAGTGGCACTGGACTTTCTGATCCTCGTAAGGTGCCACTCCACTCCAGGACCAAAAAGGTCAGTGCCCAAGATAGAGACATCGGCCAATTTGTGATGGGTGTTTGCCATGAAGGTGGAAATCCGCAGCAAGGCCCTGCAACGCAGCACGTCTGCTGCGGCAATGGACTGGCCGCAGAAGTCTCTGATGTTCAAAGCTGTCTGAAGCTGGTGTTTGGCCAGCACTCAACCCTGGTCTCTGACCACCTTAACTGCAAACTGTAAATCTGCAGAAAGATGGGGGAGGACACGGTCAAGAACGCCCATCCAGGAAGGGCCAAAGTTGGTCATCATCAAGGCATAACTCGCCTAAGGGAGACACAGGGAGGATGCAACACTGACTTCATTGGCTGCGTGGTCCAGCTTCTGGGACTCCTTGTTGGGGGAGGGGGGTATTGCCAAATCCCTGATATTGCCTGTCTTACGGAAGATGGAGTCTGCCACTAACCCCTCAGCCGTGGGATGGTCCAAGAAACTTGACAGGGAACCAGTCAGGACCGCGTACTTGCAGACCATATAGGTTGAGGGCACTGCACAGGAAGTTGGATGCTGTCAGAGCTCCAGTGCAGGTCCCAGAATAGCCTCTGCCATAGGCAAGGCAACCCCCAAGGAATCACCCCGATCCAGGATTTCCGTTAGAGGTTACTTGGCCCACTTCTGGACCGGCTCCAAGGGAATCTTCATTGATTGGGAGATCAGTGGAGCAAAGCTCCAAAGGAGACCAGCCTATGTTCAGTGGTCAGTTCTTCGGCTGATTCACGCTCAAACCCTGGAGTCCTTGCAGACTGCAGGGAGAATTCATGGGAGTCTGAAGAAGCAGAAGAAGAAAAAGAAGAATCAGCATTTATATAGAGCGTTTCATAAACAATTTATCCCAAAGTGCTTTACAAGCAATGCTAGACTGGTAGTGAAGTAACTGAATGTGTAGTGGAGGCCATATCACACATCAACACCCACACAAAGCCTGGACAATTGCATAAACCGGTTTTATGGGGAGGGGAGTATTGGCCAGGACACCGGGAGTGTTCCCTACTCTTTGCAAAGAATGCCTTGGGTTCTTTTACCTCCACCTGGACAGCACCAGGATGGGTAGAAGGGACCTCGGCTTAGCGTCTCAGCCAAAGGATGGCACACCCCAACAGTACAGCACCCACCTAATACTGCACTCGGGTGGCAGCGTTTTAGGTATGAGTCTAATCCCAGTATGGGACGAGAACCCAAGACCTTCTCATCCAGAGGCGGACATGCTACCAACTGAGCCATGCTGACTCCTCAGAGACTGCAATCCACTGCTTTCCCCATGGAGCACCCAGGACTCATCCGAGTGGGTGATCATGACCAACAGCTAACTGGTAAGGCCGGTAGCTAGGCGGGAGGCCTTGACAGGGCTCCTTGTAAAGGCTGCTTGGATGGCAGTTCCATCCTAATCAGTGAAGAAGCCAGCACTGGAGACACCGTGAAAGGCAAGACCAGTGTCAGACGGACTGGGGGTGACCAGGGAAGTGCAGGGGCTAGAAGAAGGGGTTTACCCTGGCCAGGACCCACTGTTGCCACATGAGCTCTTCACAGCACTGACGCAGCCTGCAATGGAACATCTCATCGTCCAAAGACAAAGAGGAGTGTCGACGGCCCTTCCGGGTCAAGGGTCGAGCACAGGAACGCAAGGAGTACCTCAACCGCAATCTCAACCGAGACCTACCTCTTGACCGACAACTGAAGTGTCAACAGCGAGGAGAAGCCAAAGGAGGATCTGTGTACAGGACATGCACCGGCTTCTGCCATGGGACCCCAGAAGGAGGTAACCCATGGGAGGAGACAGTCTGGTCAACGAACTACTCCTGACCTTCCTGGGATAGGATTGAAAGGACCCAAGTCCTCGAGCTGGTCAGCCTGCATCATGGCCAACAAGCCTGACGTGGGTACCGTGGAGTTAGTGGCTTAACCCATGACCAACACCAGATCCGACGAGGCCAAGTGCTCGACAGCCATCAAGTGGTCGAGGGAATCATGGGAGTGGGAGAAGCGTGCTCGTACCTGGTTCCACGATTGTTGGTGGGATTTCTTCACTACGTTTTTTTCACTAGGGGAAGGGCCTTCCCTGAGTGTCTGCATAAAGTGTCACATGTCTCGGAACGTGTCTGTGAAGGACATCCCAACGCTGGCCCTGACTGGGAGTAGCGTGGATGCCAAGGAAGCACCCACCATAGCCTGTGCCGCTGCCTCTTCTATGGCTGCAAGCTGAATAACTGAATCCAGTGCTGTTGACACCACCTTGCACACATCCTTCGAGCGACTTGGGGGGGTGGGGTCCCATTCGTCCAGCCAACTGTGAAGAAGATGGGCGTAATGATCCTCAACTGACGAGGGTTGAAGTGATTTACACAGGCCACAGGCCTGAGCATCGTGCTGCGCCCTGAGGCAGTAAATGCATGATGAGTGCAGGTCTGTCCGGGACATCTTCGGGTCACAAGCGCGCAACATTTAAATCCAGGACCTGACCAGGCTTCTCTGTAATCCATTTTGGTAATGGAACAAAGAATTTTAAAAAATTGTAGAAACTGAAGATAAAGTGAAATCAGAAACTACTTTGGGGCCTACACTGCACATGGAGCAGCAAAGGAGGAGACCTGACTCTTCCAGTGGAAAGGAAGATCTGTCGTCACTGTGCGGAGCCTAGCAGTGTACCACCCAGGTGGGTGGGGGAAGCCTAGCTTGAAGATGTTCTGGCTGGATTAAAAGGGGAAGGAAGACTTCTAGAATGTGGATAGTGCACCATATCTATGCCCCTAGAAATATGCTTTTCACTAAAACAGAGGTTTGAATTACACTCAAGAAATACTGGAGGTGGATGATGTCACGAAACTCTGTCATGTGGCTATTCTGTTTTAAGTGTGAATGTTAACAGATGCACATACATTCAGAAAGACAGGAAGATGACTTTATATCAGACTTAACAAAATTTCTTTTTCTGTTAGTTCCAGCATTGTCACTGTGAATTATATGGGTAAGATGCATTCGTACTAGGAACTGACTGGTACAGCTCAAAGCCATGTCAGCAGCATAGAATGTTGGCAGCATTAGGATTCCAGATTCTCTGACTAATTAGTCAGTGTATAGGCAAGGTAAAGTTTATTTTTGGGGTAGTCTATTCAACAGGCTCAGTGTGCCTTACAAGGAAAGACAGAAAAATAAACACACAATAAGTAAACAATGTGTATACATTTAAGTAACTACACTAGTCAAAGAATAGGTTTTATTAAACAGATGAGTTAGTACAGAGATCTAATTGACATCCACTGCACAGGTAGTAAAAACACTGGGGGGGCCACCAAGAAATTCCACAGAAGCGGTGCAGCCACCCCAAATGCCCTGTCAACCAACAGCTTAAAACAAGATTAATGGACCACAAACAGGTCATCAGTGGAGCAGACAGGGTGTCTAGGGGTATACAGAGATAGATGTTTAAGGTAATCGTGATATTCAATGTAGACCTTGAATATCAGCAAGCATATATTTAAGATGATGTGCCACTAAATCAGCTGCCAGTACAGAGTGCAAAAGTGCATTATTATGTCCCTATCGAGAAGTTCCAACCAACAGCCAGGCCACAGCATTCTGGACCATCTGAAGGCAATGCATCAAACTAACCCTAAGTATGGAGCATTACAGTAGTCCAATCCAGAAGTGACAATGGTGAAGATTACTGTCACCAAGTCAGTGGACGCAAGATGAAGTTTGATCTGGGCAATACTGTATAGGTGAAAAAAGCCATTCAGAACTACAGCAGACACCTGCTGTTCCAGTATTAGCTTGCAGTTCATCAAGACCCCCAGATCACTTACCAGATCCACAGCTTGAAACATACTGTTACTGAAAGATGGTAATACAGTATCTACACTTGTCATTGCTGACCCACGTAGACCTGGCTCCCTAAACATTACCTCCTTCTAGTTGAGGCTCAGCCAGTTGGAGGTCATCTAGTCGTTGATCTCCAGAAGACAATGACTTAACACAGAGGTTGCCTACTTCCATCAGGTGTACAAGACAGATACAGTTAAGTATCAACTGCATAGCAGTGATACTCAACACCATACCTTCTTATGCTTTCACCCAGTGGCAACATGTACACAGCAAACAAAATGGGTGCACAGATCAAGCTTTGAGGAACACCACAATTACCCTGAGTCACCTGCTATGCCCTCCCAACGATGAAGGACTCAAACAAGCACAAGACTGTGCTGATGAGCCCCATATAGTTCCTCAGGCAATCCTCAAGTACACTACTGTCCACTGTGTTAAATGTAGACAAGAAATCTAAAAGGACCAAGATGGAGCAAAGCACTCTATCCCTCAAAGTGAGAAGATCACTGAACACTCTGATGAGTGTAGTCCCAGTGCTGTGGTGGGTGTAAATCCCAAATGGAGAGGTTAGCAGATGTCATCCTGTTCCAGGTGAGCATCAAAGTGCACTACAACTACCTTCTCAATTATTTCCCCTAAAAGGGAAGGTTTGAAACAGGTCGGTAATTCACCAGATTGTCAGAGTCCAAAGATGGTTTCTTCAGGAAGAGTTTGGCCACTGCACTTTTCAAAGTGCTGGAAAGAAAAAAGGAAAAAAAAAAAAAACTCCTTCAGGGAACACCTGACAATCTCAGCATAAACTGGCCCCAGGGATTCCAGGCAACCAACTAGCAGCCAGATAGACAAAGAGGAAGTAGCACGCTTCCAATGAGGAATAATACTTTTGTTAGCAAAGATTCACCACAGATTCCAGATATATGCTTCATGCTGTTTAAATCGACAAATGGTGAAAATAGCAGGTTATAAACTAATGACAGAGATACACCTCTGATGACGCACCATATGAACGAAGCTCAGGGGCAACTACCAGGTGTGTCTATGTGAAGCATATCTCTGTCACTTTTTTTCACCTGCCATTTTCACCATCTGTCAATTACACAACATTTGAAGACTGTTGAGGACATGCTGGGAATAGGCTGTACATTGCTAACAGCAGAAGAGCCACACCCTGCACTTGACCATAGTGTCTGACCAATGGTTGAGCCAGTGACAGAGGCCAAAGAAGTGGCCTAAGACTTAACCTCACGGGGAGTAAGTGGCAACCAGGACCAGGAGGATGATTTGGAATGTTTGCAGCAATGCTCTGTCAAAGATGCCATTTTTATGTTGGCACGCTTGCGCAGCCAACATCTTGGGACAGTGCAGCTTTGGATGTGCGGTCGCTGTTCGGCGAATGCAGGGCACACACAAGTAGATGCGTCCTGCATTCCCCAATCAGCCAGCAGCAGGGGCCAACACCCTGCCTGGCTAATGAGGCGATGAGATCAAAGAAAAGGTCCGCTGCAATGAGAGCGAAGCTCTCATGCAGCGTGACCATAGCATGCCTCTCCCTAAGTGCAAGCAACATGGCGGCAGTGACTGCCGCTGTTGCGTGCAAACTCCCTTCCTTTATTAGTGCCGACGGGTGCCTAATCCCTGGCCAGCATCATGTGTAAACCTCTTTTGATTGCCGAGGATGCCCAATCCCTCTCGGCATTATCGCCTACTCCCACCAACAGTTTCTCTTTGTTAGTAGATGGTGCAAAATCCCGCCAGCATGAACCCTCCCTCCTTCCTCTTGAATGTTGTCGACGGGGAGCCTACTCCCCTCGGCATAATGTCGCCCCTTCCATTTCTATAGCCGAGGGGGTGCCCAATCCCCCTCGGCTCCTGCAGCCCCCCCTTTCCTTGTTTGCCAAGGGGGGTGCCCAATCCCCTGTTGGCTAATGCACCCAGCCACACACACAGGTGGCACACTGGGAGCCCACCCCAGCGTGCCAAAGCATCTGTTAAACAGGAAAACGGTCCCCCGATGTTTTTTTTTTTTTTTCACCCTGTAAGAAGGAAACGGTTCCTCGGAGCTCTCCTAGGCCCCCCTCCCACAACCCGCACCCACCCACTGCGCACCATGCCTCCCCACACCCCCCACTGACCTCCGGAGTCCGGCGCGATGATCTTTGGTGGACCGGGAACATGTCAGCACTTTTCAAAGCCGACGCAAACTGAGGAAATGCCGGTAAGCTGTATAATGGAATGAATAGGGTTTTTTCAACTTTTCTGCATATCTCGGGCATTTTTTGGAATTTTGGCACCAAATTTTCAACATGGGGCTTTTGGGACCCCTCTTCATGAATTCTATCACTGTTATGGCGTTAATCAGCCTCGAAAGGTGATTTCGCAGTCACTGTGCAGAATCACCTTTCGGGACCGATTAACGAAACAACAGTGCCAGTGTTCATGAGGTGGCCTCTCAAAAAGCCTATGTTGCAAATTTGGTGGAAAAAATCCAAAAAATTACTGTTTTATGAGCGTGCATTGCACAGTTGCTATGCAGGCTCGTAACTTCGTGAATTTGCAATATTTTCACGCCAGATTTTCAACACTGTCATTTTTGTATACGTCCTTGTGAACAGTACAGCTGGCATTTTCCACATCCTGCCCGAAATGTGTTTCCGCACTTCCGGCGCACAATAGCGCAGTCACTGTGGGAAATCAGTGTTCGGGCCAGATTATGAAAGTGACAGTGACACAGTTCATGAGCAGAGGTCCTACAATGCCTATGTTGAACATCTGGTGACGATACTCCATAAAATTACTGTGTTAGGAGCGTGCGTTGGCAGATTGCACGCATACTCGTAACGTCGTGCATTTGTAATATTTTCACTCTGGATTTTCACCATTGTCATTTTTCCACACCTCTTGATGAACAGTGCAGCTGTCATTTCACATATCCAGCCCAAAATGTGTTTTCACACTTCCGGCGCAGAATAGCGCGGTCACTCTGTGAAACCACTTTTCGGGACAGTTTGAGGAAATAACAGTGACGCTGTACATGAGCAGAGGTGCTAAAACGCCTATGTTGAAAATGTGGTGCCGAACGCCCAAGAAATGACTGTGTTCCAAGCGTGCGCTGTACATTTCCCACACCCCTTGCAACTTTGCAAATTTGCTATATTTACATGCCACACACACAAAACTGGCATTTTTTACACCTCCTTATGAACTGTACAGCTGTCATTTTTCACATCCTGTCCAAAATGTTTTCCCGTACTGCACTACCAATGCCAGCGTGACAACATTCGGCATTGACAAATGCTTGTTGAATTCTCCATCAATGAACAGAATTGTTCCCAGGAAGGCAACAGCGTGGCCACCAGACAAGGAGACCTGCAGGGTTCCCCACTGGCATATCTGGCACAGCAAACTGGAGATCATGGGAGAGTTGCCAACGCTGGCCACTTGGCATTCTCCATTTTCTTTTTTCTTTTACTCTTTTTATGCTCCTTGGTCAGCCAGCCCCCCCCCTTCCTCCGTACCTTCCAGCTCCGTCACCCCGATGTCCACTAGGTCGTACTTCTTGCAGGAGGTGCCCACCAGGTTGGGTGCGGAACCCGTGGAACCTTTTCTAAAGGAAACTGTCTAAAGCTGACATGTCTTCATAGCCTGGCTGAAGCCTTGCAAAACAATGATGTACATTGTTTCATATCGTGCAAAAGGCCCAGGCAAATACAATGCATGTCAGCATCGTCTCTAAATATCTTCATGTTTTGACTAGTGCGCAGCACCATGTAGGGGTGCACAGGCACCGTGCCCAGGAGGCATTGTCGGCATCATGACCACAGATCTGCACAGATCTGCACCGCATGGTTCCAGTGCCTCTGGCCCAAACTGATAAGTGAGACTCGATGGATATGACTGACTCAGGAAAAGTCCATACACAGCATCTCTTCAGAACATACTGTATATCTTCCTTTTGTCTAAATATTACATGTTCTTATGCCTAAAATGTGGTCTGAGACCTCCCTACATTTAAAATAAAATCATTATGTGTCTATGTTTAATTCTAGCAAATTTATCTTCCCACAGTAACAGAACAATTACGTTAAAAACTTACGGTAACAGGAGATCTTCGAGGGAATCTCTCACCAAGTCACTGTGACAAGGCTGAGTAAGGCTCTGCCCCATTTGTTATGCAGAAATAGTTTAAACACAAGGATCTGTTCTATCCTCTTCTTTTCTGTCTCTTGTCTGTCTGGTTGCACAACCAAATTTTCTCGGTTTCGCAATTCTCCGCCTCTCACTATCTCTCTGCCTTCCCTTGCTAATTCTGTCTTTTCTTCCCCCTTGCATATCTGCAGTTATAAAATATAAGTGAATATTTATGTGGAAATGTCACAGATACTAGGATCCCTTTGTTTAAAACTGTATATAGTTATACTGTTGAAATGATTACAAAGCTATTTGGAACCCAAGGTGTTAACCAGAGAAGCTGGTTTGCAAACTCTCTGAGATGCTAGCAACAAGAACTCAATTCTGGGCAACCATGTACTGTTTTGCTGCAAAGTGTCAGTGGCTCAGTAGGTAGCACACTCGCCCCTGAGGCTGGGAGATCAGAGAGCTGTGGGTTCAGTTCCCACATCTGGCACTTGGGTTAATATCCCAGTGCTGACACTATAGTGCAGCATGAGAGGGGTGCTGCACTTCTGAGGTGCCGTCTTTCTGATGAGACGTTAAACCGAGGTCCCATCTGCCTGGACTGGTGGTAGTTCAGGTGGATGTTAAAGATCCCATGGCACTTATCGAAAAGAGTAGGGGAATTTCCCTGTGTTCTGGCCAAATTTCCCTCATTCACTAAAAATACCACCAACAGCTTAATCTGGTTCAAGGTCAGTTGGCATTCATCTGTATCCCCCTTCCCCCAGTCGTGCCTGAAAATAGGCAGGATTTATCTAGTGCCCTTACCCGGTCAACAAAAAAAAAAAAAAAAAAAAAAATAGCTATACTAAATAATTTTTATTTTGCTGTTATTGAGAAAAATAAAACGCTATTTGTGAATTTTGAAACTGCTCATGGTTTTCCTATGCTTCCTGACTTGTGCCTCGACAGCAGTCACACCTATGGAACTCATAGCCATCAGGCGCTAGGACCACATGGAAATTTTTCTCTAGCAATCTAGTAGGGGCCACCCACGATGGGACTTTAAATGGCTCAGAATCTCTTTATGCTGCACCCCCTTTGAAGACTTGCAAGAGTCGATGCGCTAGGGGTTTGTTTCATGCAGAAGTTCCTGTTATCACACCTGCTGAACTACCTACCTATATTTGAAAGAAAAGGCCTTAATTGCATTAAATTGCAGTAAACTGCACTTGGAAAAGCACCTTGTGGACTATGCCTTTTTTGTATTTTTCAACTTTCTGGTATGGACTTTTCGTTGTGCACTTTTGCCTTGGTTCAGCCAGCTATCTGAAAGGCTGGAGCAACAGGTATGCCCTCCTGGAGAAAGAGACAGAGGCAGGGGAGTCCTGATCCCAAAGAAAAAGGGGGACAGAGGGAGGGTCGGCATGACCTGATGAAAGAGATTCCCTCGAAGATCTACTGTTATGGTAAGTTCTAACGTAACAGTTCTATCATCTTCGGGGATATCTCCTGCATCAGGTCACACCTATGGAATGAGTACCAAGCAGTACAGAGAACAAGACAGTCTGGGTGGCAAGAGACCAGAGGCCTAAGAAAGAAGGCCTTGAAACACTGCCAGGCCAAAGCCTGCCCTCCTCCTAGAGACAATGTCCAGACTGTAATGTTTTGTGAAAATGTGGACAGTACTCAAAGTTGCAGCAGCACAGATTTCTGCAGCTGACACAATCCTGAAACCGGCAACAGAAGCGGCCATGCTTCTGGTTGAATGGCCATGAACAACACCAGGAAGTTCCTTATTGTACTTCCTGTAACAAAAGGTAATACAGTTCGCCAACCATTTGGACAAACACTGTTAGCAATAGGAATGCCTTCTCTCCCAGGGCGAAGGAAACAAACAACTGGGAGAACTTTCGGCAGTCCTTCATATGGTCTGTGTAATACCTGAGAATTCTATGCACATCTAAAGTATGGAGCAATGCTTCTCCTGGACTGGCATGCTCCAGGTAATAAACAGGCAGGTGGATGATCTGATTTATTGTGAACTCAGACACCACCTTAGGCAAAAACTTAGGATTAGTCCGAAAGGATACCCTTGCAAATGCAAAATGCCTCACAAAAACATACAGGCCACATCCCGCTGTGCCACAGTGTGGCCATCAATGGGTAGATGGAGGACTGACACAGCAGAAAAGTGCACTTTAATGGAACAGTACTGGAGTCCTGCATCAGACAAGGACAGGAGATATTCTAGAACCTGATTCACTGGGAAAGTGAAGGGATCCAGTGGATGGGAAGCAACCCATAAACCAAAACATTTTCACTTCATGGTGTAGGTAGCTCTGGTGGAGGGCTTTCTGGCAGCCACTAGGATGTCAGCCACTTTTAGGGACACCCCAAATCTAGTAATTGATATGCCCTCAGAAGCCATGCATGTAGATGGAGAAACTTAAGGTCTGGATGGCCCAGGGTGCCCTGTTCCTGAGTCAGCAGGCCCTTGCACAGGGGCAGGGGAACTGGAAGTTCCACTGCTAATTGTTGCAGTATCCATATCTGATGAGGCCAGAAGAGCACCACAAGAATTAGAGTGGCCCACTCCATTTGGAGTTTGATTAATAAACACCCTCTGAATCAGAAAGAAGGGAGGAAAGGCATAGAGGAAAGGCAGAGATACCCGAAAGGTGCACCTTGAAGGAGGAGTACTGGAGACCTGAGTCAGACAGATAGCCCAGAGTCTGGTTCACTGGACAGGTAAAAGGGTCCAGATTATGCTTGGCAGCCCATATGGCAAACTGCTTCCACTTTATGGCATAAGTGGCTCAGGTGGAAGGCTTTTGGGCAGCCACCAGGACACCCTCCACTCTGTTGGTAACCCCAAATCTGGCGATGGCTACATTTCTCAAGAGTCCAGAGTACAAATGGAGGGACCTGAGACTGGGGTGGACCAGGGTCCAATGAACCTGGGTCAGCAGATTCCTGCAGAGGGGGAGAGAGACTGGAGGTTCCTCCACCAGCTGCTGTAGAAGAGGAAACCATATCTGGTGGGGCCAGAATGGAGCTACCAGGATCATGGTGGCCCCTCCATCTGCAGCTTGATTAGCACCCTCTGGATTGGAGGAAAGGTGAGGAAGGCTTAAAGAACCCTACAGCCCCAGGAGAGGGACAACGTGTCTTGCCAGAAAACTCTAGGCCCTGGATCTGGTGAGCAGAAACTGGGCAGTTTTGCGCTGAGTGGGGACTCAAAAAGGTCCAACTCTGTATGAGAGACCTAACTAAAGAGTCAACAAATTCGATACTGATAAGCTGAAATAAAGACCTAGAATCTAACATATCTACAAAAGAATGGTCCTCAGCTGCTTTTAGTGCAGTAAAAATAACCAAATCACATACATGGAGAGAGTACTCGTGGAAGTGTAGGTCGAGGTTTTTCAGGTCTCCGGCACGGCTAGTGAAATATCTTCCAGAAAAGTATGGAAATTGCTGGAGGGAGTGTGGGTGTGCGATGGCTGACATTGCTCATATAATGTGGCAATGTCCACTATTAATGCCCTTTTGGATAAATCTTCAAAAGGAAATAAGAGAAAGTCTGGGAGAGAGGGTTGACATTACAGCAGAGATGGTCTTGCTGGCTATTTACCCGGACCATTCCCCACCATGGACAAAAACCATGCTACCTATCATGTTGTTATCAGCTAAAAAATCCATCACAAAGAAATGGATGACCCATGTTATTCCTACCATATATGAATGGAGATGTATAATGATCTCCATATATCAAATGGAAAGTCTAACTGCCAAGATTAATAATCAGCCTCAATCTTTCACCAGGCAATGGCAGCAATGGTCCTTATATCAGGCAGCCGTAGACCCTGACTTTTGCCCATAGCATGACTGGACGGGTAGGAAAAGAGAGCTAAGGAGGGGGGCATGGATATGTCACTAATAAATATGCTTTATTTTTTAACAAGACTAAAACATTCAAGTAATAAAATAAAATGCTCTTACTCTGATTTTACCAGAAGATGATACAGATTGTAAATCTGAAGTACTGTATTGCATGCTAATGTCTGTAACTGTCTCATGGATTTTTAAAAATCTTAATAAAAAACAAATTAAAAAAAAAAAGGTCCAACTCTGAATGACCCCATCTGTCGAATAGCTCTTCTGCTATGGATGAGAGATGTT
The DNA here is from genome assembly GCA_016271365.2 of Neoceratodus forsteri. Taxonomy (NCBI): domain Eukaryota; kingdom Metazoa; phylum Chordata; order Ceratodontiformes; family Ceratodontidae; genus Neoceratodus; species Neoceratodus forsteri. The sequence goes on from CM057456.1 coordinate 1,319,179,730, forward strand.
CCCACTCATGCATGCTGGACTGAGTATAGCTGAGGCTGTCTGCCAGAGTGTTTAGCACTCCTGTGACATGGACCACTGAAAAAGTGAGACTGTGGTCCAATGCCCAATACAACACTCTCGTGGCCTCCCTGCACAGGGGATAGGAATACGTCCCTCCCCCCGCCTTGTTGATGTAGTACACTACACTGAGGTTGTCTGCCTGAATCAGAGACTGGCCCAGGAGAAGGTGATTCTGAAAGGCCTGCATAGCATACAGAACCGCCCGCATCTCCAGGACACTGATATGTAGGGAGGCTTCGATCTGGGACAAAGAACCCTGAGTTTGAAAGGGACCCAGGTGAGCCCACCAGCCCAAACCAGAGGCATCTATGGTGAGGATTTGATATGGTGACAAAATCTGGAATGGAACTCCCTGCAGAAGATTCAGGGGATCCATCCACCACTGGTGCACTTTGCATACTGGGGAAGAGACCAGCACTAACTGATCTAGATCATCCATACGTTGGTCCCACTGAAATCAGAGTCCACTGGAGAGTGCACATATGGAGCCTGGCCAGTGGAACAGTGGATATGGCCACCTCCATCGGACCCAACAGTCTCAGGTACACCCTGGCTGGGATGTAACAGCTCTGGGCCACCTCCTCAGCCTGAGCAATAATGCATTCCGTCCTGGCCTGAGGCAGAAAGATCTTCCCCTGAGCCGAATCTAGAATTGACCCTATGTATTGCAGTCTTTGGGAAAGCACCATGACCGACTTGGGCAGAATGACGGTAATCCCCAGGAAGAGAAATAATTGGAGAGTTCTCGCTAAGGTCCCTAGAAGCAATTCTCTGGAAGGGGCCTTTAGGAGCCAATCTTTCAGGTATGGGGAAACATACATTTCCTCCATTCCGAGGGCTGCAGCCACTGCTGCTAAGCACTTGGTAAAGACCCATGGCGCAGAGGACAAGCCAAAGGGCAGCATCTTCAACTGGTAATGCTCGCCCTGAAAAAGGAACCAGAGAAACCTCCTGTGTGGAGGAAACGCAGAGATGTGTAGGTATGCATCCTGCTTGTTCAGAGAACACAGCCATTTGCCTTGTTTGAGAAGGGGCATCAGACCTTGCAAAACTGCCATTCTAAACGTTTTGTACTGGATGTACAGACTGAGGTCCTTAAGTCTAAGGGCATTAGATCTCCAGTCTTTTTGGGGACCATGAAAAACCTGCAATAAAACCCCTTGTTCCTTTGGCGCCTGGGCACTGGTTCTATGGCCTGCTTGTGCAGAAGGGACTGTACCCCCTCCCGGAGAACAGCTAGATGGGCCAGGGGTAGTTGGAGGGAAGAGGGGGGTTACTCTGTGAGTTCCAGAGTATGACCCCTTTGTATGATTTGCAGAATCCAGGCATCTGCTGCAATGATTCTCCATTGATTGAGATGGAGGGAGAACCGATCTCTGACCACCACCTCTTGGTCGGCCAGAAGAGGGGAGTCTGGCAAGGAGTCAAGTGGAGGCGGATCCAGCTGCTGGGGCTGGTCCTTCGCTTCTGGGACACTTGGCTGCAGCTCCAGTAGTGGAGGGAGCTGGCAAGGCTGCAGAGGCTCTGCGTTTGCTTTAAGGCTGAGAGGCTGCTCCTGGCCTATTGGATGCCTTACGAAAAGGAGGGCGCTGTCTACTCTTAGGTTGTATATGGTATATCGAGTGAACAGAGCCTTGCCAGATGCCTGTAGGTCACTGATGATGTCCTGGAAATCTGGACAAAATAGCTTAGAGTCATTAAAGGGGGCATTAAGCACCTTCTGCTGAACATCAACAGCAAATCAAAAGACCCTCAACCAGGAGTGCCTGCGTAGGCAAATGCCGCTGGCAGCAGCCCTGGCAACAATGTCTGACATATCATTGAGGCCCACAGGAGGAGCTTGCTAATGTCCTCAGTGGCCTGCAAGGATTTGAGAATCTCCTGCTTCTGTGTATTTTCCGGGAGGGCTAGGGCAGTGGCTTTGCCCTTCTTCCAGTTAGTATTTTGGTACTTTACCAGAAGGGATAGTTAACTGGCAATCCTCAGCCCTAGGGTGGAGGAAGCATAAACTCTCTTACCCCAAAGGTCAATCCTGCATGACTCCTTGTCAGGGGGGAGAGTGCCAAGGTGCTTAGGTACCTTAGACCTGTGATGAGCTGCCTTAATAACCACTAAATCAGTTTCAGGCTGGGCAGCATAATGAGGAAAGCCCTGGGTGGCATGATAAAGTTTATCTGACCTCCCTAGTTGAGGGAACAGGAGGAAAGGCTGGAGGCTGTTTCATAAGTTCTAGAGCATTGCCCTGTTCTACTAGTTGTAGGACTTAAGCATCTGAAGCGTGGGCCCTCCTCTGTTCCAAGTGGAGGGAGAAATGACTTCCTACCACCGCATCCTGACTTTTAACTGGAAAGGGGGGTCGAACAAGGAGTCATGCGGAAGCAGACCCAGCAGCCGGAGCTGCACCTCTACCTCTGGAGCTCTTGGGGAAGGACCCAGTAGTGGATTAAGGGGCAGGCAAGGCAGAGCCTTCTTGATGTTTACCCCGGGGTATGGCCCCTGACCCAGCTTTCTAGGAGAGCTTGCGAAAGGAAGGCCTCTGTCTACACCTGGGTTGTGCATGGTAAAGAGAGTGGACAGACTTAACAGCCCTGCCAGAGGCCTGCAGGTCATTAACAATACCCTGCGCATCAGGCCCAAAAAACATGAAGCCCCCAAAATGGGCATTCAAGATATTCTGCTGGACATCAGCAGCAAAGCCAGACACTCTCAGACAAGAGTACCTTCTGAGGTAGATGCCAGTGGCTGCAGCCCTGACTGTGGCATCAGACATGTCATATATGGCCCTCAGCAGATACTTGCTCACATCCGCTGTAGAATGTAGGGCCCTGAGCAGTTTCTGCTTCTGGGGATCCTCTGGAAAGGCCTGGGCTGCAGCTTTGCCCTTTTTCCAAAGGGTATTCTGGAATCTGACCATATGAGGGTGATATCGTTTTCCTCAGTCTGGAACTCCATTATTGACTGAAGCTGCTTCATGAGGGACAAAATGGAAGCATCCTCAGGAGGGGACCTGGGGGTATGCTTGGTAGAGTCCTCATTCCTGGTAGAGACCATGGACCTGTCAGAGTCTGCCCCTAGGTCCTCTTCCTCCCCATCCTCATCCAGGAGGATGAGATCAAGAAGATATTCGTCCTCATCGTCGCTGGGGTCTGAGAGAGGCACCAACGGGAGCAACGACAATGATCCCCGAGAAGGTGCAGGGGTATGAGGCCAGGCAGGCGAAGGTGCCGGAGTATCTCCTAATGGCAGCAGTGACAACAGACCTGGGTGAGGGAGGAGATGCTGGATAATTGCCCCAAAGGAGGAGAGCACCGTGTTGACACTGACGGTGGACTGAGGCATAAGGCGGCTTTGTGGCAGTAATGGGGGGGGGGGACTGTGGCCCTGGAATCACCTGATCAACCCCGGTCGATGAGGAGTCAGCAGAGCCTGTAGCCGGTGGACATGAGGTTGTAGTGGTGGGGCTGGCATCAAAGACCGGGGCAAGCCTGAGGTTGACGGCCAGTCGACTGACTTGGATGGCCCAGTGGAACTCACTACCAGCCTGGAAGGCACTGAGGCCTGAGCTGCATGAGAGATCAATGCCGAAGCAATCGACAGTGCTAACCCGGTGAAAGAACAAGGTAATGGGGGGGGGGTGGTCTTTGCTATGTTCCTTGTCCTGGTCAGAGTGTTTCCTCGATGACTTTTCCCGGGCTTTGGAGCCCTGAGAGCCCAAAGAACACGCCTGCAACTGAGAGGGGCTTGTCTCCAAAGGCCCTTGCTCCATCCAGTCTACCTGTTTCTCCAGAAGAAAGGACCACAGGGCTTTCTGATGGCACCACCGGGTAGTGAGGTTGAACTCAGGCAAAGCTCACAGGCAAGAACGTCATGGTTAGGACTCAGAAAGCAAACAGCAAGCTTATGCTTGCCTTTGGAGTAAATCTTCTTTCCGCAGTAGAAGCGACAGAAAATGTTAGCGGATTGTTGAATTAACGACATACACAAGAAGGAGAATCACTTTAAAATAAAGTAATTCCCCTGCAGAAAATAAAATAAAAAAGATAAGGAACGTGGTGGTCAACTGACAACAAAGCTTCCATGTAGTCCAAGCGGGCATGGTCAATGGCGGGAAAAGAACTGAGGAACTGAGGAGGGAAGGGGCCACCCACGCTTATATACCCTAAGACGGCGTATAGCATCATCGTGGGCAGCCCCTACTAGACTGCTAGAGAAAAATGTCTGTGTAGTTCTAGCGCCTTATGGCTAAGAGCACCACAGGTCCCTGAAGAAGATGTAAAATTGCAATGGAGTAAGAAGTACCACCTAAAACCATTAGGTTCTTAAAACTTCATTTGACCAGGACTGTCGTAGAACTGAGGGATGACAGACAGAGGTAAAGTGGAGTTTGGACACCTCTGACAGCAATGGAGACATAAAATCAAAATGCAGAAGACTTTCAAAATATCGCATTCTGCAGTGGTAATAACAACACTGTTGACTTCACATTTATTTCTTAGGAAGCCTAGCAGTTGTTGTGTTGAAATGTGGGGGCTGGTATTTTTGGAGAGTGAAAATGTAGCACATGTCTACTGAACCAGTTTATAAACTGTATCATTCTTTTATTTTCAGTCATGCAATGAATGTGGAAATGACAGTACAACATTATGTAATTGAAGACAATGAGGGAGAGGAAAAGGGTTTTTAATGAGTAACCACATCTCAGCCATTATGCTTGTTATTTGCCATTTCCAGCTGACAGGTAACAAAGCGGCAGCTTACGTTAACAGAACAAACGTACAATGTGGTACATTAATGTCTGGCAAATCACTATGAATAGCTTAACTGTTTTCAAGGTTTAATCCTCTGAAATTTCCATCTGTCTTAAACTCTGTAACATGCTATGCAAGAGGATGACACAAACACATCTGAGTTTTTTTTTATTCTTACCTTGGCACCATATTTTGAATAGTTCATTTCTGTAAGGGTTACAGGTCGCAGTTTATCAATATCTCCAAATGCCACGCCTGGGACATAAAGGGCACAGACAACATGGACCCACCTACGATATTCAAGAAAACAAGCTGTGTCACTAGCAGCCTTAGTAGCAATTTGTTAATTGAATTGAGTTTTTCAGTAAGTTAAAATCAACAAAAAAAAAAAAACTGCTCACAAACTTGCTTAATTGAGGTTGCAGAGTGACATCTGGAATGAGGACAATATGGCATTTAAAACTATTTAACATGCAGCACGGAAAATACATCAATGATTTAAAACTGGGAGTCAAGCTACAACAAGGGAAGGGCAGAAATGAAACGCTGTCTACTTAAAATGTTTTGTAAGGATATTTAAGTAACACTGCCACCTTATGCAGAGCAAACTTACTTATTAAACCTTTTTTTTTTTTTAAAGACTAGATAGGGTTCTAGAAACCAACAGCAATTTCAGAGGCAGAATCGGCTCAGCCACTTTTCAGTTTTACATTATTTAACAAACAATGTAAACAATTAGAGCACAGCTGGAATATTAAACTAGTTAAACCATCCAGAAAGTAAAAACAAAATTAAAGTACCAAAGGTACTGAAAGGCACCAAACTACGCCGGGCCATCAGTACAGCAACAGGCGCTCCATCATGATGACAGTGACCCGGGTTCGGGAACAAGTCGGGGTCATCAGGGGCTGAACAGGGGCAGGGGTTTCAGCATAAAAGATTGTTCTCTCTCCTCCTCTGGGGAGAGAGTCTACTGTCCTCTGCTACAGTACTGCCACCTGGGTGACCACAGATGGTACTATAACTGGGCGGCTAGCGGGTATGTGGAACGCTGTTGAAGTCCGTGCAATGGTACGCACTGCATGTGCATATAACCACGACATCCCATTGGGTTGAACGAATTACCAGAAAAAAATACCTCAGCTGAAGTAAGATGATTCCTGGCTCTACTCACAGGCTCCACACTGTCAACTATGGCACCTATCCTCTAGAGCTGGCTTTGATGACTCAAAGGAACCTCCCACCCAGCCTTAATGAAAGGGCCCCAGCATGAGGGGTAAGCTGTAGAGGCAAGAGAAGGAGAGCTGTAAATCCCAGGGAAGAGAGGTGATGGAGCTGGAGGGGGGAAGAAAATGGGGGCCATCTGGAGAGATAGGCACAAACAGAAATTAAATTAAAAAAAAAAAGGCAGTAAACCAAATTTTGTAAGTTGACAGCATGAATAAAGAGAGGCTCTACTTACCCGATAGCTGGTCAGTCACACATTACAGTTACCCCCCCCCCCAGGCAGCAGTGCACTGCCATCAAACAACACAAACAGTACAGCGTACTCCAAAATAGTGAAATAAATAGGGTGTTATTGTGCACAAAACAAATCCAGCAAGAGTGTAATCCCTGGTGCTTCAAGGGCTGACTTTTTTTTTTTTTTTTTTCATCAAAGCCCGCCTGATTTCACTACTTTGTAGTGTGCTGTACTATCTGTGTTTTTTTGTTTTGTTTTTGTAGGTTTTTTTAATTTTGTTTTGGAGTTGGTTATACAGCTGCATGTTCTAGTACACTGCTATACCAGCTCCTGCAGTTTCCACGTTGTCATACCTCACAAGGTTAAAGATCTTTTGTCTACAGGGCGCCCAGCTGGCTAAATGGTCTAAACAATTACATCTCCTCCACTCCTACCCTTGGAGCATTTAAATCAAGGCTCTGCCTGTCTCTCACTGCCTCTAGCTCCTGTGACTGCCTCCACTAGCTGACCCCATGAATATTTCCCTAACCTTATGCAGTTCCCTCTCCTATTAGCACTTGGTTACCCCTTAGCATTCACTTCCCCATGTTATGTCTATGACAATGCCTCTGGCTGCGCTCCTTCTCTATAGCTCTCTGCCCCCTCTACTCTTCCTCTCTCTTGTCCTCTATCCTCTCTGCACCTCATCTGCTATCTCCTTATAACCTAGCCTCCAAAACTTGTTTTGTTTCTCAGATGCTTTGTAACTCTGTTTAGCTTACACTTTCGTAACCTTGTCCTATTTACTGAATTTATAATCTGACTTGCGTCTTATGTTTTGAATTGTAACCTGACGTGGAACTTGTGTAAAAGAGCCCTGGCTCAAAGGTATTGTAATCCTAGACCTAATAAATAAAAAATAATAATCACAGCACTGTTCTTTGCCCCACCACAACATTCCTCCCCACCAGGGTCAGGTAAGAGTTCTGCAATTCTAAACTATATAAACAAACAGTTGATGATTCCTATACACCTAGGTACTTGGTAACATGGAGAATGGCTGCCCAGTTCCTACACATGCCACTTCACTTCATTATTTTCCCAGGAATTATAGCTACTTACTAGAACAAAGGTTCACATTTCTCTTTCCTCAGTACAGACAATTAGTTGCCCAAAATTACTGGAAGAAAGTGTGTGCAGAAAAACTTCCATTTTTATCCTATAACCAGGCATACAGAAACTAACACTCATTAATATATGTTTGCACTGAAATACTGTTATCTGATACTGGTGCGAAGGACCTACTGTAGTGGGTGTGAGGGACAGTACTGTAGTAGGGTTGGAACAGAGTTGTGGTAACGGCAGAAAACTGCTGGGTAGGGGGCATACAGGGCAGTGCTGTATGGTTAACCAGTTAAATGATCTGGATCAGTGATACAGAATCCACCCCATTCGTCCCATTAAGTAATAATTTACAAAACTGAGTTGGGTGCCTTTTATTGCTTTATGTACTTTGATTACTTTGTAATACATGGTTTCAGTTTTTTCTAACAGAAAACTGGCACCTGCTGTGACTCCTATTACCATCTTTGTGATGTCAGGAATCCATAATATTATCAAGCTGATGTCAATATGATGGTATTACAGACTGGAACTTTTGACATGCTCAAAGCCACCCCAGCTCGTCAGTTCACCTTGCATTATTTGTCACTTTCCTAATGATTTAAACAATCCACTTAAATTTTCCTCTGGTTTCTGTGCTCATTTACAAAAGGTAAGAGTTCAAGACAGTGTGTGTCATGGATTTACGAGCGAAATTTGGTTGGAGGGAGAATGAAACAGCCAGATCGTGCTGTCAGAGCAATAGTGACAGTTGTGGGAAGGCAGGCAGGGGAGAAAAAACATAGTAGTCTAAACTGAACTGTACTTTTGTGGAGAATGAAATGAACAGGATGTTTTCTGGCAGAGCGATCGTAGGAATCATATGATTGTTGCAGGTGGGCAGGCGGGCTGGGGGACAGAAAGTCGCTCAGAGCAGTACCTTTTCATTTCTGATTATTAAAACCGCATCACACAGATTGCTATGTATTACAGAAAACAACAGATGGCAATCTATCTGTTACGGTTGCTGTAAAGCCATTTCAGGATTACAGTGACATCAAACCTCTTGAGCTTCACTCACAAGGTTTATGATGTCACTGGAGTCCCACGATGGATTTACAGCACTGTAACATACAGACTGCCATCTGCAGTTCTATTTATGTTTTCCATCAGAGGAAGTAGACAGCCCTTTCCAACTTCAAGAATTTATTTTATTGTCTTCTTCCAAGAAATGCAAAACATACATCATGTCCCGAAATGTTATAAGTGGTTATGGCTTTCAAAGGACAAAATCATCTTGAAGTATTAACAACTGGGTTTAGACCAACTAAAAAAAATTATTATTGTCTCAAGGCTTACGAAGCTTAGAAAAACGAAGATAGGAAACTTGCAAATATAAAGCCACATTGCTGATTATTTTGCAGTACTGCCACACTTGTTAATTAGCTACAATATAATGAAGACTTACAACTAACTTGGTTCATTCACAGGTACAAGTCTAATTTGATCATATGACCTGGGGTATGCCAACTCAGGAGAGCTGCTTGCAGTCTGCCAGAAGGAGAGTCTGCACAGGCTCTTGCTGGCTTCAGTTTCCCTCTCTTTTTTTCTCTCTCCACCTAGAAGCAGGAAGTGGGGAGCAGGAGAGAGTCCATTGGAGGTCAGAAAGGAGTGCTGCCGAGCTGGGGTCAGGGGTAGAAAGTGCCATCGAACTTAGATTTTTTAATGGATGTTAGGGGGTTAAAGAAGTGCCGCTGAGCACGTGGGAGAAGTGCAGCAAAGTGCAGTTTCTTTGATAGATGTCGACAGGAGTGCCACAGGTTGCAGCTTCAGTAATGGATTGGGGGGAGGGGTCGCTGAACACAGCTTCTTTAATAGATGGGGAGGAAGAAGGCTGCAGGCACGACTTCTTTAGCAGCTTCAATGGATGCTGGGGGGCAGAGAAGTGCTGCCATGCGCCTTCTTTAATGGATGTCAAGGGGAGGCGTTCCACCATTCACGGCTTCTTTAATGGATTTGGGGTGGGGGGGGGGAGTGCTACCAAATGTAGCTTCATTAATAGACAGAGGGAAGAAGTGCCACCGAGCGCAGCTTCTTTAATGGATGTTGGGGGGTAGTGACATGCCACTGAGTGCAGCTTCTTTAATGGATGGGGAAGAAGTGCCACTAAGTGTGGCTTCCTTAATGGATGTTGGGGGGTATTGATGTGCCATTGAATGCAGCTTCTTTAATGGATGGGGGAGGGGAGTGCCACCAAGTGCAGCATCATTAATAGATAGGGGAAGAAGTGCCACTAAATGTGGCTTCCTTAATGGATGTTGGAGGGTAGTGATGTGCCATTGAGTGCAGATTCTTTAATGAATGGGGGAAGAAGTGCCACTAAATATGGCTTCCTTAATGGATGTTGGGGGGTAGTGATGTGCCACTGAGTGCAGTTTCTTTAATGAATGGGGGAAGAAGTGCCACTGAATGTGGCTTCCTTAATGGATGTCTTTTTTTTGGGGGGCGGGGTAGTGATGTGCCACTGAGTGTGGCTTCTTTAATGGATGGTGGAAGAAGTGCCACTAAATGTGGCTTCCTTAATGGATGGGAGGAAGCGTCACCAAGCGCGAGAAATTGAGTAGCCGTCCTGACGTTGGTCCTCTGGGCATCTGCACTGCTCACTCCTAACCACAGTGTTTGTCATGCACTTAAATAAACTTAAAAAGCCTTGCATTGTTGCACCTAGAATTATGTAGTGTGCTTATCCTGTTGTAAGAGGCAACAAAACAGAAATACATCCAACAAATGAACAGGGGAAGTGTTGGACTTTTTCTTCTTTGTGAACGTTGGTTATACCGAGCATCCCCATACCTCTGAAGTGCTGCTTTTTGTGGAACAGTGAACAGCAAAAAATGAGCATGTGCTCTCATTCTACCCTCTCATCCTTTTCACTACTGGACAGTTCTCCTGTCCCTTGCTCCACCAGGTCACACATGACCCTGGACCTCCAATGACCTAGCTCATTCAGCCTTGGTTACAGCCCAACTGACGCCTTCTCCTCCTCTAAATGCATGCAGTGTGGTGTGGTCCTCTCTCCTGCTGTCCTGTCTCTTCTCTCTCACACACTAAGGGTATGCATGGCAGCCAGCTACGATCTACCTGGTCACCCCCCTATATGGTCCTATCTCCACAGTCTCTAGCAGGGCAAGCACTAAAAAAGATCACTGTAGACTAGACCCTAATGCTGATATATGGTTCTATGCAAAGTCAATGAAGCAAATCATGGCAAATCACATGATCGATTTTCTCCTGAGATGTCACTGGGGAATAGTTTGCTACACACTCCAGGTCAGAAAATCTGGAACACAACATAGTTGCACTGACAACAATAGGCTCCAAACTTTATTTCGTGCCTACAAATGCTATTCCTAGTTCTGCCGATGAGAGGTGCAGAACAAAATAATCATGGACCCTTGCACAGTGTTTAGGGCAAATTTCTGATACTCATCTATATTTAGTAAAGTTAACAGGGAATTTGTTTTGTAATTTTGAGGCAGGTGTGGTAATAACCTTACCCTGCAAGACAGCCAGTATCTGATTTCTGATCCAATGTGCACAGAATTCTAATTATTACACATCTATATCATGGTTAATCATGTATACAAAACTGAATTAAACTAATTCCATTATTTTTATGTAGAAAGAAAACAAAATGTACATTAGAATCTGCTTGATTGGGACACAAAAGTGGTTGGCTATTCATCCTGATTAATCAGTCTCGATTATCAGAAGTCCATAAAAAATGATTTTGACACACAACAAGCTGATCTGCCCAATTACTCTGTTGGTCCATAGCTTGGGAAAACCTTAAATCAATGAAGAGCTATCACTTAAACTGTTTTTATCAGTACAGTAAATAATTTACACTCACAGTTTGCTCCCCCACCCTGTGCAGTCTGTGCTGATGTTTCACCGCGTGGATTCTACTCCTGTACTGAATCAGACACTTGTGTGGTGACCAGGTGAGACATGGGTTTACCCTGCACACTTCTTGTTTAATTTTTACAGAAACAGAGCAAACCAAGCCAAGCTGTGTTTAGATGGTGGAGGAGTTGACACTCGTGCTGCTGGCACCAGAGCTCAGAAGATGGAGGGAATCGGTAGCTGATGTAAAGCTTATAAAGCAAGTCAGACAGCTTCAGCTTTCATTAAATGACCATGAACACAAATTCCTTTCAGCATTTCAACAGCCAGACAAGGACAGAAGAGTTCAATTTCAGCTATGGGGACTGGGAGGATCGTGGAGAACTGGAGGCTCTAGACCAACAAGTAAATAGGACAGGTGTGTGTATGGTAGATGCTGACAGTGCCACTCACAGCACATTTACTGTATACATGCTCAATGGCTTCTCAGCTCATCGGTGTCCCATTAATGGCAGCAGCAGGAACAGCTCCGGACTATCACACTACCCAGGAAGCAGGGGTTGGTAGCAGTGAGTGGGACTGAATCGCCCCAATAATCTGGCATCCTCATCCTTATTAAAGAGATGGCAAAGTCATAGGAATACTGGTCACGTAACTGGTTCCTGGCAGGACATCCCAATAAAGCACACGTCCTGATTATCCACATCCCCATTAAGTGGCTTCTACTGTATTTGATTTGATGGAGCACCTTTCTATACACACTGTATCCTGAAGCACTTTATAATCTATGAACAATTAGCAGCAGACATTAGGCAAGCACAGTGAACTTAAACGAGACTCAAGCGGCTGGATTTTCAAAGCTCAGCAACTGGGTATATTTTTAAAGGGGCAATGCTGGTTCAATGCCCACCGGGCACAAAGGGCCCAGGAACCCATCCAGCAGTGGATGCACAGACCTGGGACTAAGCAGCTATACCATTTATTAATGGCCTAGCTTCACTAAATCACCAAACTGCAGATGCAGCCCAAGTTGTATACTGTTGTAATGAATTCTGAAGACAGCACCTGCAACATCCAGACAGGCAAATGAAAACAGCGGGTGCTACCAGACACAGGCCTGCATCCAGGTTTTAGAAGATCCAGCCTAAGGATGTTAATAAATGTTCAGGGGGATGAATTAAGTACAGATTTAGAGATAGAGAACAAGAATAGGTTAAGTGGCTATTTCAAGGTCACACGGTGAGCAAGGTTGATGGTTGGATGTAAACCTAGGTCTCTAGGTGTTTATAGCTCTGCACTCTAACCTTTAGTCTGAAAAAGGAAAATGCAACCAGCTCAGGTTCACATGAGGTTAATCATTCAGCAAAAATTTGAATAAAACTGATTTAGTCATTTTAGATAAATCACAGAAATGAGAGTTTAACAAAGATAACAGCCTGTCAACCACCATTAATCTGATGCACGCCAAAACGTAATCAACCCGGTAAAATGTAAACACTATCAATGTGGCATTTTTGCACCAATTTTGGTAATAACAGTTAAATTTGACAGTCAGTCCATTATGTTGATGTGTTAAAATCATATCAGCCCATCTTTATATGAAGGATTATTAAATTACTCAGTAAAATCTTGAAGAAAGTCATTCATGCATTTCAGAGGTATCATAGTTTTGTTTTTTGTTCAGAAGAAATAAAGCTGTCAGTCTGTTTGCATGCTCTCTATAATGCAACTAGTACATTTTTATAGGAAATATAATCACTCCGTAAAAGTTGAAACAATTTAGTCAGTCATTTCTGAACAACCCAGGTAATGTGATTTATTAAAAAATGGCAAAAATCTAACCCCACAGCTACCAGAGCAGCCACCTCTGCCACACCCCTAATATCCACTACCATTCCCCTTATATACTGATGCACTGTTCCGTACTTACTCCTCTGCTGAAACTATCTAGACCTGTGTGTGTGTGTGTGTGTGTGTGTATCTATCTGTCTGTCTGTCCCATATGGCTCTCCCCCAGTTTTTCATTCCCCTTAATTCCCACCCCACCTTACCTCACCATGGCACAGCCTTGGATGGGGGGCTCTTTTGTGGTCAGTCAGACGTAGACTAGGAACAGAGCACTCACTAGCATGGATGGGGCATATGACGTCCAATTAATTCCCCATGGACGACAGCAGCTAATAAGCTATCAGGAACTTACAAAGCAGTCAACAGGCCACCCCCGGCCCCTGCAAAACCCAACAGGCAACTCATACCAAGCAGCTACTTGCCCAAGAGACATAATCAGCCAGTATTTGAATTTATTCATACAAGAACTACTCCAGAATAGGAGGATTAAAATCCTGCAACTAACCTGTGGTAAAAGGACCTCCCAGCTTCAACATCTGCATTAAAATATTATACCTACATCTCGGAACATTGTATACCCACTTAAAAACTTCCAAATGGCAGCTGTCTTTTCAGTTTCCAAAAAAAACTTTAAATTAGGACTTAGAAACACAGAAACAAAGCATTTGATGGCAGAAAGGACAGCTTAGCCCACCCAGTCTGCCCATATGATCCCCCCTAGTCTGTCTCTGCAGACTCTTAACTGGTCTTCACTGACCCTCCCTCTCTCCTCCCTGCCCATTTCCTAAGATTCCCTATGTCTATCCCACGCATGCTTAAACCCCCTAATGTTTTCACCTCCACCACTTCCACTGGCAGTGTATTACAGGTGTTTACCACTCTTTCAGTGAAGCAGTACTTCCTGACCCCCCCCCTTCCCCTGCAGCTTCATCGCATGCCCTCTGATTCTGGTGCTCTTCTTCATTTGAAAGAGACTCCTCTCCTGCACCCTGTTCACCTTCGTAAGGTACTTGGTAGATCTCTATCATGTCACCTCTCACTCTCCTGTCTTCCAGGATGTACATACTGAGATCCCTCAGTCTCTCCTCGTAGGGATTTTGGTGCAACCCCTGCACCATTTTCGTTGCCTTCCTCTGAATTGCCTTCACCCTGTCAGTGTCCTTTTTTGAAGTGCGGCCTCCAGATCTGGACATAGTAGTCCGGGTGGGGTTAAAGAAAACTAAAACTCCTTTAAATTAAAAAAAAAAAAAACCTAAATACCGTTTCCTTTCAGCACCCGCCAATTACACCGACACATTTAAAACAAGCATCTGTCAATGCTGAATGCTGTCTTGCTGGCATTGGCATTGGTAGTGCAGGAGTTAGAGAGATGCATAATAGGAATGGCAGTGAAGTATGGAACTGACGTCAACCCCACCCCACCCTGCAGAGACTGACAGGCATTGAGGTGTGCCTTTGGGTCATCAGCCATAACGCTCATGCCATTTCACCTCACCCTACCCTGTAGACTATGATAAGTGTCGCACTGTGCCTTGGGGTCATTGGACATGTCACTCACCCCATTCCATAAGGAACTACGTTGAGATGGGTGCAGTATAGGAGAATGGGGTGAACTTTGGGGCTGAAGAGTCCAAGGCACACCTTGATGCCTGTCAGTGGCTGCAGGGTTGGGGTGTAATGGGGTAAGCATTACAGCCAACAATCCAAAGGCACACTCCTGATGCCTGTCAGTCTGTACAGGGTGGGACATTATGGTTAGAAACCCTAACGCCCTGGGCACTTGTTGGTATTTGCACGGCAAAGTTTCAGCATGGCCTTTTTGTGACCCCACCTCATGAAAGCATTTGGGACCTGTGCTAATGAACAGTGGCACTGTGATTTTGTTAATCTGTCCCGAACGTTGATATCCCACAGTGACAGTGTCATTCTGCGCCACATGTGCGAAACCACATTTTGGGCAGGTTGTGAAAAATGACAGTTGTACTGTTCATAAGGAGGTGTGCAAAAATGGCAATGTTGAAAATCTGGAGTAAAAATATAAAAAATTCTCAAAGTTACGAGCGTGCGTGTAAACTTTATTTATTTAGGAAATTGGAATTACAGCCCTTTGAGTCATAGACTCGTTTCCAAAGGCTCCATGTCAGAATAAAACATTGACATTCATGCAGTACATACACAGAATAAATGTGGGTGAGCAATCATACAGAGTATAAGTACAATGAGCACTGGTTAATGCCTATACATTTGGTAGCTAAAAACAGGGCAGAGCTATCAACGTATTTACCTAATGAGTGGTTAAGACCTATATAATAGGTAGCTAAAGCAATGCATGATATGAGCTTGTAGTTAGCCGCCTCAGGGAGGCCTTGTCTTATACATAATACAATGCATTAGTAGTCCAGTACAACTATATGGTAACCGAAGGAGGTGAGGAGCCTGTAGGCTAGAAATAGTGAGGGCTCTCCACTGCCAGGCCAAGAGCGGGTGCGTGGCCTAGTGGCATGGTGCAGGATCCACAAGTTACCGGTTGCACTAGCATTGGCATGAGGAGAGGATATGGGCCTTTAAGGCAGCTTTAAAAGGACCTAGATTGGTGATTGATATGATGGCCGGTGGGAGGGCATTGTACCAGGATGGAGCTCTTAGGGGGAAGGATTGCTGGGCCAGGGTGGTCCTGACCCTAGGCACCTTCCATATAGTTTTTGGGGTGGCCCGTGTGGATGCTGAAATGGTGGCTGCCTGAAGAGAAGCAATGGCACCTACTGGGGTTAAGCCCAGGTGGATATTTTTGGTGAAGACACAGGTCTGGTATAATAGTCTTTCCTCAAGGGAGAGGATACTGGTGAGCGTGTATAGGGTGCAAGTATGTGTATTTCTGTCGGCACCAGAGAGGAGCCGGCAGGCCTTATTGATGACTACTTGTATTTGATGAAGCGCCGCAGGGTCGGCGGCAGCATAGATTGTGATGCCATAGTCCACCAGCGATAAGACTGAGGAGGTAATGGCTAGGTGAAGTGTTTCAGGTGGCAAGCAGTCTTTATGTCTTGTACAGGAGACCAATGCGGGTGTTGGTGGTGGAGGTGAGGGTTTTTGTATGTCTGTGGAATGAGAGGGAAGAGTCAAATGTAATACCTAGATACTTATGCTTTTGGACCTATTCCAGTGGGATGAGAGAGGCGGAGAGTATTTCCAGGGGGAAATCCTTTGATCTGTTTTGGCGGTGGGCATAGAGTATTGTCTTAGTTTTTTTAATGTTGACCACCAATCCATGTTCAGCAAACCAGTGTGCAATCTCAGAGGAGGAGTTCTGTAAGGTATACTGGAGAGAGAGCGGATCAGGATGTGTGGCGTAAAGAACAGCATCATCCGTGTAGAGGAGAAGGTTGCTGGGGCAGGATTTCGGCAGGACATTGAGCTAGATGCTGAATAGCAGGGAACCCAGGACAGATCCCTGGGGAACTCCTCAGCGCACAGGCAGCATAGTAGATATGGTATTATTAATTTTAACACATTGGGTTCTAGATGAAAGCTAGCTGGAGAACCATGAGAGTGGACAATGACAGACCCCAATTTGTTGTAATGTGTTAAGAAGGAGGGGCTGAGAAACCGTGTCGAAGGCCTTTGAGAGGTCTATAAACACGTCTCCTGTGAGGTGCTGCTTGTCAAGTGTGAAGTGCAGGGAGTTAGCGAATTCTGTGAGGGCGATTGTAGTGCTATGACCAGCTCTGAAACCATGCTGCCCCCTGCATAAGAGGTTGTGTGCGAGGAGGTAGTCAGTGAGTTGACTGGCCATGATCTTTTCAGGGGCTTTAGAGAGTGGGGGGAGAACTGAGATGGGTTGGTAGTTGTTTGGGAGGGAGCTGTCACTACATTTCAATACTGGTGTTATCACTGCCGTTTTCCATGAGGTTGGGAACTGGCTGAGGCGCAGTGACAGATTTAGAAAGTCCATGACTGGGGAGATAACTGAGTCTAGCGCAAGGTATAGGATACGCATATCGAAGGCGTCTTTACAGTAACTGGAGCTCTGGAGGGCTTTGGACAGGTAGGCTTGGCTTCTGTAGGGGTAATGACTCTGAGTTTGAAGGGAGTGGAGAAGCAGATTTAGGAGGCGTGGTGGTGCTGGGCCAATGGCGCCACTGCTTTTTTGGGCCGGAATCTGTTGCACCAATGAAACAGCAAGCTGTCTGTGAGCAGCAGTTGAGAAGCCTGCCACCAAGTTGAAAGAAATTTGCTGCTGCAATCAGGGGGTGCCCCTTAATCTGAGAATCAGCTGTTTTTGCTCCTGGGGTGTTCTTGATTGCAGCAGCAAGTAGCAACTTGCCTTGCCTGGTGTAACATTTCAGGAAACACAGCAGCGGCTGTCGGCCATCCATCTTTCACCATCTGCAGCAAGCCGACTTCGACTGTGCAATGCACGCTCATAACAAAGTCATTTTTTGAAATGTTTTCACCAGATTTGCAACATAGGCTTTTTGGGAGCCCACCTCATGAACAGTGGCACTGTCGTTTCGTTAATCGGTCCCGAAAGGTGATTCCGCGCAGTGACTGCGAAATCACCTTTTGGGGCCAAATAATGACATGACAGTGACTGAATTCATGAGGTGGGGTCCCAAGAACCCCATGTTGAAAATGTGGTGCCAAAATTCACAAAAATGGCTGCGATATCCACCTAAGTTGAAAAAAAAAAAAGCCATTATACAGTTTACCGGCATTTCTTCAGTTTGCGGTTGGCTTTGGAGAACGCAGACGTGTTCCTGGTCCACCGATCATCAAGCCGGGCTCTGGAGGTAAGTATGGAGTGGGGGGTGTGGGGAGGTGGGGTGCGCAGAAGGTGGGTGTGGGTTGGGGGATGGGTCATCGGACACAAGAGGGACTGTTTTCTACTTTTCAGGAAAACAAAAAAAACTGAAAAACATCGTGGGAAGGTTTTCTTATTTTGCAGGTAGAGTTGGTATGCTGGGGTGGGCTCCCAGCATGCCACCTGGGTGTTTGGGGGGGGACTGGAGCCGAAAGGGACTAGGCCTCCCGTCGACAAAGTAAAGGTCTGTGTCGAGAGGCGAAGGAACAAGATGCCGAGGGATTGGGGCCCCCTCGGTGAACAAATTATTTTGGGGGGGGACATTATGCCAAAATCTGCGGTATTTGGGGGCCTCCTGTGGCTGTGGGGTTGGCGGATGCCTAACGTCGGCCATGGGTACGGCCACCTCTGAAGTCGGCTTGCTGCTGACTGTAAAAGACAGATGGCCGATAGCTGCCGCTGTGTTTCCTTAAATGTTACACCAGGCAAGGCAAGTAGCTATTTGCTGCTGCAATCAGGAACGCCCCAGCAGCAAAAACAGCTGATTCTCCGATTAAGGGGCGCTCCCTGATTGCAGCGGCAAATTTCTTTCAACATGGTGGCTGGCTTCTCAACTGCTATAACAGACAGCTTGCTGTTTCATTGGTACAATAGATCCTGGCCCGAAAAAGCAGTGGCGCCATTGGCCCAGCACCACAGCACCTCCTAAACCTGCTTCTCCACTCCAAGCTGCCACAACATGTTGCCTGCGCTGCACGCACAAGACAACATAAAAAAAAGGATGACAAACAGATCTGTTTAATGTTGCTTTTCTTACAAGGACTGCCAGCAGAATTATGCAGCATTCTGAATTATTGTATTCCATGATAAACAATCATTCCCATCTCTTGCAGGGGGGGAAATATAGGGTGAGGAAGGGAGGACATTACATAAAGAAAACAAGAAAGGTGATGACACTCAGAGGCAGACAACGTTAAAGAGCTAGTGTGCTGCCTAAAACTAAAGTACATGCTCACATTCAGGAAATTTCTGGCACTCCTTTTCCATTTACTTTTGATAGACTGGTACTTGGTCTAGTGGGGGCCACTGTGGGTATGGGGACCAAAGTAAAACTTTTTCTTATTTTATGAATGACTGCCTTAAAATGTATCACGCTCTCATGGCTCTCACCACAGGCTCCAACTCTCAACCAATGGATAGTTAAGGTTTCAAAAATTGAATCCATGAAGAGAATTACAGCTACTCTCCATCTCAACAAAGACAAATTCTTGGAGATTTGGCGCCCCTGGCATCTTAAGGGACAGGCAGACAGGGACTTGGGAACACCATAGAAGCAGCTCATTTGGTGCTCTCCCCTTCGGTTGTCCTGCCTCTCTGCTCCCCACCCCTCCTTTTGTTGAACTCAGCAGCTGGGGATGTCATAATAAATAGATCTTCAAGATACCCTGAATCCTGTACAGTTATGAGGTCTTTATTTAAAAGAGTGGAGGTTTTCCCTGCACTGTCTGTCCCTCTCTTCTTTTAGCCCCTGTTGAAGTCTGCGCACTGTCGTACCAATTACATTGCACTGTTGGTTTTTAATGGTTTTGTTTTTCTGTAAGTTTTTTATATGACGAGAGTCAATCTGAATGTTTACTATCTAAATGTAATTTTCTTTTGTTATTCCGGCAAATCTGTTTACATGGTGGTCCCTAAATGCTGCATACTGGGACAGTAATTGTATTCATTTATATCCCTAGAAGACATATGGCTCACTCTGTCAACTTACAGGTATTTGATTTCTATTTTTGTATTTAAAATCAAATGTTGAATTGTTATACAGTATGTAGCTGTATATTTGATACTACAATAAAAATGGAGTTACACAAAAAAATAAAAAGAAGCCAACCATTACCTTATATATCTGAGGTACTTTTTTCTTTTCCCTGTGTTTAATTAGAAGATTGTTTACCTGATGTTAGTAGGAGTGATGTGTGGAACAGCTCTTAAGAACATAAGAAGTAGCCGGCAGGAGGAGACCTTTAGGTCTATTCTGTCTACCCAATTTGTGCCAGGTTCTTGTATTTTATCCCGCCATGAGTCTTGTGTCCCCTTCCTTCTCTCTTCCCCTCTTTTGCCCTGTCCCCACATCCTCCCTCTGTGTTTCTCCCAGGCTCTCTTGAAAGTTCCCACCATCTTGGATGCCACGGCCACCTCCGGCAGCTCATTCCATGGCATCACCACCCTTTCTGTGAAGAAGTGCTTCCTCACATCCCTCCTGTATGTTGCTCCCATTAGCTTTAGGCTGTGTCCTCCGGTGGAGATATTTTCTCTTATACTGAAAAGACCTTCCCATGCTACCTTGTTTATACCCCTTAGGTACTGGAAGGTCTCTATCATATCCCTCCTCTGCCTCCTCTCTTCCAGTGAGTACATCCACAAGGACTCCAGCCTCTCCTCATATGGCCTTTCCTGCTGCCCCCTGATCATCTTAGTCTCCCTCCTCTGTACCCCCTCCAGAAGTTTAATGTCCTATTTGAGGTACGGGTGCCAATATCTCACCCCATATTCCAAGAGAGGCCTCACCAGTGACCTATACAGTGGCAGAATAACCACACTGTGTCTACTACTGAATCCCCTCACGATGCATCTCAACATCCTGTTGGCCTTTCCTGCCGCCTTTTTGCATGGCGTGGACTGCCTCATGTCACTAGTGATTGCTATTCCTAGATCTTTTTCTTCCTCCGACTCGGCAACCCATACTTTTCCTATATAGTTCTCGGCTCTTGGGTTCTTAGCACCAATGTTGTGCATCACCTTCCACTTCTTGGCGTTGAAGCCCATCTGCCAAATCCCTGACCATTTTTCCAGTCTGGCTAGGTCTTCCCTTATTTCCTGTATCCCTTCCTGAGTGTCCACCCTCGCACATATTTTGGTGTCATCAGCGAAGAGACACATTTTGCCTTGAATACCCTCTCCAATGTCATTTATAAATATACTGAACAATACCGGACCCAAGACAGATCCCTGTGGTGCACTGCTAGTGACCTCCTTTGTACTGGAGGTTACCTCCCTACTACCACCCTCTGTGTCCTGCCCCCAATCCAGTTCTCTACCCATCTGACCAATCTTTCCCCCACCCCTAGTTCCTTCAGTTTTATTAGCCTCATGTGTGACACCGAGTCGAAGGCTTTGCTAAAGTCCAGGTATATGATGTCTATTGCTTGTCCCTTGACTACCACCTTCGTGACACAGTCAAAGAACTCAATTAAGTTTGTTTGACAAGATCTTCCAGCCACAAACCCGTGTTGCTTGCTGTCCTGCAGAGCATTGCCTTCCAAGTATTTCATTAGCCCCTCCTTCAGTATGGATTCCATAAGTTTGCACACTATAGGGGTCAGGCTTACTGGCCTGTAGCTGCCTGTGTCCTCTTTGGGACCACTTCTGTGAAGTGGCACGACATTAGCTGTTCTCCATTCCACCGGCACCACCCCCGAGTTCAGGGAACTATTGCAAAGAACTGCCATCAGGCCTGCCAGTTCATCGGCCAATTCCCTGAGTACCCTGAGGTGCATCCCATCCG
Organism: Neoceratodus forsteri; assembly: GCA_016271365.2. Lineage (NCBI taxonomy): Eukaryota > Metazoa > Chordata > Ceratodontiformes > Ceratodontidae > Neoceratodus > Neoceratodus forsteri. Next base: position 1,319,201,197 of record CM057456.1, read on the forward strand.
GCCCTGGAGATGTGTTCACTTTTAGTCCCCTCAGTCCCTCTCTCACCTAATAATCCCTATGGGGTCTACTCCTGTTCCTTCCTTCCTTCCTGATTCCCACCTGTGGCATTAGCCCATCTTTCTCTTTCGTGAAGACAGAGCAGAAGTAGTCATTTAACACTTCTAGTTTTGCCCTGTCTTTCATTACCCACTCAACCCCCTGCTTGAGCCCGACGATGACGTCTTTTTTGTCCCTTTTCTCTCTTATATAGTTAAAGAATGCTTTTCCCACTTTTTATCCCATGCACTATATGCAGTTCTTTCTGTGCCTCTGCCTTCCGGACCTCCTTTTTTGCTATTTTGGCCAGTCTGCACAACCTGGCAACTGACATAGCTTGCTCTGCTGCCACACACTTCATCATCAGCACTGTGACCTCCCTGTGACATCACTGCGATTTAGGCACAGCAAGTGAGTGACAGCCAGGTCATTCACTTGTGATGTCACTGTCAGTGAGATCATAATGCTGATGATGTAGTGTGGGGCAGTAGCATCAGATCTTCGAGAGAGGGTTCCTAAAGTAGGTCACCACATATAGGACTGGCGCCACCTGGCTTCGGGCCGCACGGCAGACTTTTCTAGCAATATCTGACGGGGGACCGCCCACCCGGCATCATGTGACTGACGTCAGCATGATTGTATATAGTGGGCGGTCCCACCAACCCTCCAGTTCTTTCCGCCGTCATCGTGTCAATGCATCGCCGGAGCTTCCAGTAACTTGTCGTGGAAAATTCTTTTCGGCGTGGGTTTTCCCCCTCACAATTCTCTTCAATATTTCTATAGCTTTGATGACTTCTCCAAAGAAAAAGTGCTTAGCTTGTGGCACGCAGATCCCACACAAAGACAGTCACCAGTAGTGCGTTCTCTGCCTAGGATCAAACCATCCTACCTCCTCGTGCCCTGAATGTCAGTCATTCAACCAGGCCACTAAAAAACAGAGACAGCAGGCATTGGAGGCCCACCTTCTTAAATCTCACCTGGCCTCCTAGGAGAAAAAGATGGAGCACCTTAAAGATTCGTCCGAAAAATCTTCCCCTTCAAAAAAGCATAAGGAGAAGACTAGGGAGCGGGCTCGCTCCGTGGACGACGCCAGGCCATCCACAAGCAAGGCTTATTTACCGCTGACGAAGACAGACGGTAGGTCGGATAAGACTCCAGCGGGTAAGTCCGGCTGCCGGCTCCTCCGGTGACCGCGCCGCTCCTGCCGGCAAGTTGGCTAGCTCCTCTGGAGACTGCGCGCATCTGCTAATCGACTCCCCCGGCTGGGGGTAGTCGCCAGGCCTCGGTCAATAAGCTGGCCAGGGGCTCATCCCCTGACTGCCCGACCTTGCCCGCTAAGACAGCCGTTTCTGACGACTGCATGGGCCTGGTTCCCCCGTCGGGGCCTAATGATGCCTCACCCGATGTCCGGCGGGACCAAAGGGAGAAAGCCAATCTCCCTTCTACTACTGCGCCTGCGTCCTTGCAATCCTCCTTGGACGCGTCCAGCGATAATCTCAGAGACCCTATCGAACCTCTCGACATAGTAAGTACTTCTCCGCATTCCCCCATGGGGGTCCCAGATCAGGAGGCTACTTCACGTCCGTCCGGCCTACTTGTGGAGGCCCCTCCGCCTTCCGGCGGGATGCTGGCGCCTCCTCTGACACCAGTGATCCCGACGACAGTCCCTCAGCTGGGACCGGCCGACAGGCCCTTGCCTCTGGCCCCGATGCCAAACCTGACCCCGACGCCGGAGCTACCTCGTCTGGTTCCGATGCCGGACCCTCTTGCAGTGCTGGATCGGGCTGCGCTGATGCCGACGTCGGTCCCTTTGACGTGGGCTGTCCCGAGGCTGGACCCTCCTCCCATTCACACAACGGCGGGCCCGACATGGGTCCCCCTGATGCCTGATCCGTCGTCGGGAATCTATTCTAGACCCCGAACTGTCCCCCATTACCCCTCTGGGTATCCTGGGGATCCCTACCCGGGGGGTTCCATTCCTGATTGGAGCCATTCTGGGCAGCTCCACCATGGATACAACCCATATTCCCCCTCCAGTCGCCCCTCCTCCTCCTCCTCCCCCCCCGGTGGCCCAGATTTCAAGACCGTAATTCAGTCTTGGTGGCAGGGGCCAGATCAGAGCTGGTTACTGATCTAGAGGCCAGACTCCCGCAGCCGTGCCTTCCTAGATCCCCTTCCCAGAGCAGTTCTGTTTCAACCATCCACGTCTCGGGGAAGACTCAGCAGGACGTTACCTTGCGGGATTTCCATCGTCGTCCTGTTGAGGAGGCAGAAGACAGTTCCAATGGGAGGGAGGACTCTGAGGAGGAGGAACCTGTGAAGGACCCTGTGGATACGAAAGGAAGAACCTCCCCTAAATGCCCGCCAGAGGATCCTTCTTTTTCGGACCTCTTGAGGACTTTAAGAGATGATTTCGACTGGGAGTCAGAGGACCAGGATCCTATGCGGCAAAGACTCATGGAATATTTTGATTTAGAGTCTCTGCCATCTATTCCAGTCCCCCCATGGATGGGTCCTCACCACCGTCTGGCAGATGCCTCATTTGATCCCGGCTGTCCCCAAAAGGGCAGACAGGCTCTACCGGGTGCCAAAGGATGCACCTTTTTTAAAGGTTCATCCTAAGGCAGACTCTGTGGTCATCTCGGCTGCTCATGACCACTCCACAGCTCCCAAGCACATAAGCATGACACCTCTGGACAAAGAGTCGAGGCTGAAGGACCAGTTCGGGAAGAAGGTTTACTCGTCGGCCACGTGCACCCTTCGCTCCCTTAGCTACGTGGTCCACATGGTATCTCAGCAAAAACAGACTATGGTCAGGTTGGAGGCGAAGGTCTAGTCTATGGATCCATCACCACTTAAGGAGGACGTTGCCAAGGATCTCTGCCTCTCTAAGATCTCCTGTAGGCATGCTCTTCGAGCCACCTATGACTCCGTCGATTCAGTGGTCCGTACCTCGGCAACTGCTGTTGCCCTTAGACAGCATTCCTGGCTTCGTCTCTCTGGGCTCGCCAACGAAGTCCAGTCAGCAATTCAGGATGCCCTCTTCAGGGGCTCAGTCCTTTTTGGAGGAGATACCAAGGACATCATAACAGATTTACAGGACAAAGGTGTGGCTCTTAAATCCGTTAGATCCATGTACCGATCGGGCACTCAACAACAACAGCAGCCCTTTCGGAAAAGGACCGGGAGGCAGCGGAAGAACGCTCAGGTGAGACACCAGGGTAAGCGTAAGGCCACGGGTACCGCTACCCCCAGCTCCCAAAAATCAGCGACGTCTGGGGGGACCTCCTCCCGAGCATCCCACCACTTCTTGACTCTCCGGCCCCACTGCACCCTCAGTCTCGCAACAGGGAGCAGGTGTGGGGAAAGTTCACCCTCCATGCGTAGGAGTGGAGGGCGATCACTTCAGACAAGTGGGTCCTGCAACTAGTGTCTGTCAGACACACCATCGAGTTTCTGGAGATCCCTCCGGATACTCCACCATGGAAGTCCTCTTATTCCCAGGACCAGGTCCTCCTCTTTCGCGAGGAGGTCAATGCGCTCTTGCTCAAAGAAGCAATCAAGCCAGTCCCCTTCGGGCAAAGGGGAAAAGGGTTTTACTTCCATTTCTTCCTGGTTCCAGAAAAGACCGGGGACTTCAGACCCATTCTCGACTTGAGTCAACTCAATCAGTATGTAGAGTACAAGAAGTTCCGCATGCTGATGCTCCAGAGCCTTCTTCCTCTCCTGTTGGAGAATCAGTGGCTCTGCGCCCAGGACATGCAGGATTCCTAACTGCACATCCCTATCTTCCCCAGCCACTGCCGTTTCCTGCATTTTTGTTTCCAAGGGGAGCATTTCCACTTCTGTGCGCTCCTCTTTGGTCTGTGTTCAGCACCTCGGGTTTTTACCAAGTGCCTGGCGGTGGTAGCAGTGTTTCTACACTGCAGGGGTATTGCGGTGATCCCTTACCTGGACGACTGGCTGATCTCAGCTCCATCCAGGGATCTTTCATTGGAATCTCTGACTTTTACACTGGACCTCTTCAAATGACTGGGGATAACGGTCAACGTCCCCAAGTCACCTCTAGTACCATCCCAGAGAATGCAGTTCATTAGGGCAGTTCTGGATACAGTCCAGTGCAGAGCCTTCCTTCCTCCAGACAGTGTGGAGACCCTAATCAACCAGGCTCGAAAAGTAGCTTCTCTCAGGACCATTCCTGCCCGGGAGGTCCTTCATCTCTTAGGACTGATGGCAGCTTCCATCACGACCGTTCCCCTTGCAAGGCTGCACATGCGAATCACTCAGTGGTCATTAAGGGTGCAGTGGGATCAGCTCCTAGACGACCTGGACCATCCGGTCTTAGTCTCTTCAGTGGTCCAAACGGATTTACAGTGGTGGGAGAATCGTCACAATCTTTCCTTGGGACTTCCATTCCGAAACCCTGCACCGGCAGCTACCCTCACCACGGATGCCTCGAATATGGGGTGGGGGGCCCATCTGGGGGATCATCAAGCTCAAGGCCTTTGGTCAGGCCTGGAGACTTCTCTCCACATCAATGTTCTGGAGCTGAGGGCAGTCATATATGCATTACAGGCTTTTCAGACCCTGCCACCCAAGGAAACACTGCTGATCCAAACGGACAACACGTCGGTAGTTTGGTACATCAATAAACAAGGAGGAACTCGATCGTACCCCACTTTGCAGGGAAGCGACCCAGGTGTGGAACTGGGCAGCCCAGCACCTTCTGGTCCTGGTGGCCATGCACGTTCCAGGTGTATGAAATGTCCTGGCGGACAGTTTCAGCAGAACTCGAACCCTCGCCCACAAACAGGAAGTGGCGGACTCCATCTTCCAGAATTGGGGACATCCGGAAATCGACCTCTTTGCCTCCCAATCCAACGCAAAACTTCCCAAGTTTTGCTTGCTCGTTCCAGAGCGCGGTGCTTTATGGAATGACGCACTGCCTCTATCATGGACAGGGAAATTTCTGTACGCTTTCCCTCCTTTTCCCATTCTACAGAGAGTTCTTCTCAAACTTCAAGCCGAAGGAGCAAGAATGATCCTCATTGCTCTTCTTTGGCCGAAACAAATTTGGTTCCCGCTATTACAGCAGCTCTCCAGGGAACCACCAGTTCCACTTCCACTGACTCATGACCTCCTGACTAAGCATCAGGGCAGGCTGGTTCATCCGGGGCTCAGGACCCTGCATCTTCATGTGTGGCTTCTTCAGACGTAGCGGTTTCTCGCTTTGGGGTCTCCTCTAGAGTGGCTCAGGTCCTCATCGAGGCCAGAAAATCGTCCACCCATTCCACTTATGCTATGAAGTGGAAGTGGTTTTCGATCTGGGCTTCTGCTCAGGGTTGGGACCCTTTCTCCTATTCAGCCCCTCAAGTCATGGAATACCTCCTTCATTTATCAGACTCTGGTCTGTCCTATTCTTCATTGAAGGTCCATATCTCAGCCATTTCCGCGTACCACGAGTTAGTGGATGGTAAACTCATGGCTCAGCTGGAGGTCTCAAAGACCTTTCTGAAAGGCATCCTCCATCTGAAACCCCCCATCCGCAGCCCAACTCCACCTTGGGACTTGAACTTCGTTCTGGAAAAGCTCAACCTTTCTCCTTTCGAACCGGCTATGAGCTGTGATCTGCGCTTCCTTTCCTGGAAGACGCTTTTTCTGGTGGCTATCACCTCCACCCGAAGGATTTCAGAGCTTCACGCTCTAGTCTGCAAGAAGCCCTACTTGATTTTCCATAGGGACCAGGAGGTCCTTAGGACGCATCCGAGGTTCCTTCCCAAGGTGGTGTCGGAATCCACACTGAACCAATCAGTAGAGCTTCCGGTTTGCTACCCGTCCCCTTCCAACAAGGGTGAGGCACTCCTTCACACGATGGATGTTCATCGGATCCTCCACTACTATACTCACCGGACTAAAGAGCTCCACTCTTGTGATCAGTTATTCATTTCCTTTGACCCCAGGTCGAGAGGCAAACCGGTTTCTAAGCAGGGCCTTTCCAAATGGTTGGGAAACTGCATCCAGTACTGTTACGAGAAGTACGATAAGCCTCTTCCGGGTTCCATAAGAGGTCATTCTACTAGGGGCATGGCTGCCTCCGGGACCTTCCTTCGGAACGTTTCCAGAGCGGACATCTGCGCTGCCGCTACTTGGAGTTCTGTCCACACCTTTACTAAACACTACAGTCTGGACATTGCTTCTAGGCGGAGGGACGGCTTTGGATTAGCCGTCCTGCAAGGCCTTTTGTCCTAAGCTGGGTCCATAGTGGACTTCAGTTGTTCTGCTGGAGTTAGCTTCTGCCTCCCTAGTTTCTCTCGGTCTCTCTCTGGAGGGACTGCTTGGGACTCTGTCCTATATGTGATGACCTACTGAAGGAACCCTCTCGAAGTAAGATAGTACAGTTATGTAGGAACTTACCGTAACAGTAGATCTTCGAGAGAGGTTCCTTCAGTAGGTCATATTTTGCCCTCCCTCCTTCCCCTCTTTATGTTTTACAGGGACTCCAATTTCTGTTCACTCCTGCTATATGGCCTCTTCCTGGCTCCGGCAGGAGAACTGGAGGGCGGGCATGGGGACCGCCCACTATATACAGTCACATGACGCCAGGTGGGTGGTCCCCCGTCAGGTATTGCTAGAAAAGTCTGCCATGCGGCCTGACGTCAGGTGGCACCAGTCCTATATGTGATGACCTACTGAAGGAACCTCTCTCAAAGATCTACTGTTACGGTAAGTTCCTACGTAACTGTACTATATGTCAGCTACCAGGCTAAGATCTGTTCCACACATCCAGCACAATATTATCACATAAAAGACTTTCTGATGAGCAAAAGGCAAAATTAAAATACTTCAGAAATAAAAAGTTACAACTGACTACTACTTAAAATGTGTTTTATTTTCCTGTCTGACTGTTTTGGCTCCACAAGCTCTTTAATAAATGTGGGTAAACAAAATCAAACAAATGAAAAACAATTTCTTTTGTAACACCAATTCTCAACTTTCAGCTCCATTAAATGATGGATTAGGGACTATCATATTGGTTGTCAGAAGTAATGCATCCTTATTTATTTCCTTTCTAACAGAACATTCAATTAGAATTTATTTTGTGTTTTGAGTGTTTTTTTTCTCCAGATAGGCCCATTTTGTGATCTCAATAAGGCACTCCACGGCATAGGGCATTGTTGAATTTACCCATTTCTCATGTGATTTCAGAAACAAGGTGCACAACACACAAGGGCCTGTATTCTCAAAGCCCGTGAAAATCCCGTAGCTGCAGGAACATCTTGGCACAAGTGGGCTGCCACTTGCGGAACAGCGGTTGTTTTCCACAGCTACGGTATTCTCAAAAGTGAAGTCTATTTATGACCGACTCTACAACTTACAGCAACTTTTTTTTTGTAAACTTTATTTAACAGAAAGTTCAGAAGGTTACAACAGTTAATTTCACAACAGTATTTGTGACATACTAAATAAATTCACTTGTTCATATATTATATTTGTGTAAGTGCTTGTTATGATTTGATGACATCGTAAGTCAGAATTTATAAGATTTTTAGACAAATTCTCTCAGATATATTCTTTGTACCTGAAGTTAAATAAACAATAATGCCTGTAAACCACTGTGTGCTTCCATCTTTTTTCCCCACTCATGGGCTCTGACTTAACTGCCTGATTCAAAGACCTTGCATCTCTGGGATTAAGTCGGTAAAAGTACATGAGACATGTCGGACTTGGACAGACCGCCAATGAGCAGTCGGAACCTGGGTTTTCCCCTACACTGGATCAGAGTGCTGAAAACCAGCCTTGAGCTAAGGCTTTATCTAATGGTAGCCAGATCGCTTCATAGTTTTCCATCTGCCCCCTGGATTTATGGCAACTTGTGGGTGTTTTTTTTCCCTGCAGTTGTGGAAAAACGTTACAGCTGATGGGACCAGGCGTTACATCTCCAGCAGTTGCGACGGGTTGGAAATACCAATCTCTGCAGCTGCGGAGATTTCGATCCACAACTAGAGTTGCGATGTGGGACTTAGTCCCAAATCATTTTGAGAATCCAGCCCAAGGCATCAGTTAAATCCCACAGTAATCTATGCTTTGTCATGCCTTATTGTTTAATATAAATTCAGTACTATCCCTGTACATGTACAATGGCATGCAGCATTTAAAAATAATTAACTGAATTTAGGAAGTTAGAAAATGACCATATTAAAAAAAAAATACATAATAGTCCTAATAATGATAATTTCAAGACATCCATTCTTTATCATAGAGTTCATTTGCAAGAAAGCAGGACACTTGTCTTTTTCTGTATCTGCTCCTAGTTATGTATTTTGCTGACTGAAGACAACCTGGTTGTGACATCACAATCAGCTGCTATGGAAATGATTGCGATGTCAAATACTGACTGGATTTTGATGACTTCGGACTGAGAATCGGACACACATCAATGGTAAATGACAACTGAATGAATAAACTGGGAGAGCAGGGTCATTCGCAACAAAGGGAACAACTATAATTGAGCCCCCTGAGGAAGAGGCTCGAGCCTCGAAATGTCAGGTACTGCTTGTAGTTTTTCAACTGTTGCAGTCTGTATTGGCCTTACTGAAACAAATTCTTGAATCAAAATATCTATCTTTTAAAATACCCTAACTCCATGTGGAGTGCACTTCTTTCAGTTTATTTCAAGTCCTCAGTGGAAGTGCACCCAGATTCATTGGTAGCCGACAAGAGCGGTGTCTTCCTATAACAATAATGCTAAATGCCTAAAAGGAACTTGCTGGTCCACTGGTCTATGATTCTCAAAGGTGTCCACTATTCACTGATTTTTCTCTCCTCGATGCCAGGATCTGTATCAGTAATAGCATTACTTTTCTACAAGCACAAGCAAAATAGTCATATCCACAAATGTAATGGTCCAGGTTGCGACTTCTGTTAAAGAGCCGCTAACACCATTAAGAGAACTTACACAAAACACAGAATTTAGACCCAGTCCAGCTTGTATTTCACATTAGTTATGAATTTATCCTCCCCTTTATTTATTACTGAGGTCATTTGCATGAAAACAGGATCTTTGCTCCTGGAGAGTTTTTTCTATTCCTGTTATTTTCTCCCTACCTGAGGTCATAATGCACTGCTTGTGACATCACAGTTACTCCCATGGTGACAGATAGCGATGTCACAACAGAGGATTATGACATGAAGTAGGGAGTCAGCTATAGAGGCAGATGAACTCTGAGGGATAAAGGGTCCATGTTAGTCGAGTGGTCGCTTTGATTTAGTAAAATCCTAAGTCTAAATGCTAATAAAATGTCTAGGAAAATCATCCCCATTCAACTCAATGGAGACGACACTCGGTCTTCATTTAGTAACATCAGAAAAGGATGCATGTGCCTGCGTGTGTGTGTGGGGGTGTCGCAGCTTGTGGAAGCGGCTCTGTTTTTGGCCGCAAAGTCAAATTCAGAAATTACAAGTGAAATAACTATTTATAAAGGCAGAATTAAAGAGGATCCTTTATGAAGTTCAGCTCTGGGCCAGGTGAGACATCATTTACGTTTTGTGAAGCAGCAACTCAGAAGCTGCTCTTCAACATCTCATCTGAAACACACCACCTCCGGCTTCACTATGTCCCCCAAACACCATGCTGGAGCACTGTTACGGTTACTTACAGCCAAGGGGAGAGTGCCCCCTATCGAGCTACCAGCACCACGTCCTTCCAGCATCTGTTCTTCATTTGGATGTCTCCCATCATATTACTGACAATACCTGACCCTGCTTAAAGGAGTACTACCGACAAACTTTACAAAGCCACTGCAGCATATATCGTGGCTCGAGTATCCCGATCCCCCCATAGTCCCAATATATAGTTTGTAGTTTAAATACCTGAATGCTCATACATTTGGATCTTCTCCCTGATGCAGCTGGCATTTTGTGAAACAGGATACAGACCCCCAGAGATTGCACTGCCAAAAACCGTGATATGCTGACGCAGTTTTGCCCCTTCCTGTATTTTGTCCATATGTACGGAGATTGAAAAGTCTCCGTATTTCCCATGCCCAGTGCTATTTTTATAAAATTTCCCTAAATGCCACGTGTGTGCTCCTTTAACTTCTGAGATATGATGAGATCAGGCTCCAAGAAGGTAAGGCCGCAATCCAGGTTACGATTTGGAACTTCAAACTGTTTTCACATCCCAAAAGAAAAAATCACTTACCATAGTAATTGCGTTTCTTCCCAGTGATGCTCAGATATTCACAACTTTATGCAGTCAGCCTTCTAAGCAGAACTGCCTGGAGAGATGGAACATATGCAAATGATGGAATCTTTTGCATGAGCCACTTTTCAAATGCTGCATTCTACTGCCTGCCTTTGCTCTAAACCCTCAGATTTCCTAGAAGCCTGGAAAGACAGGCCCACGAGGACTAAGTGTGACAATGATGACAATATTGAGCATAAAAATAGTAAGAATAATTGTAGTAGGAACTCCTTTAACACCAGAAAAAGGGACTCCAACAGGAGGGCATAGCATGTGAAAGAATACCCCTGAATGGCAGAATCACCTGACAAGGGGGAATAACAATAGTGAACGCAATCACAACATATGTGCCACATATGGCATTTATACCCGAGAGCACAGTATACAGGAGTGCAGAGGCTGAAGTTCTGGAAGGGAGGAGGAGGGAAGTTATGAATATCTGAGCATCACTGGGAAGAAACACAATTACTATGGTAAGTAATTTTTCTTCTAACCCCAGTAATGCTCAGAATATTCATAACTTTATGCAGACTACCAAGCAGTACCCCTGGAGGTGGGTACAGAACTCTAATTTGGAAACAGACTTTGCAGGACTGCTGTGACAAACCTAGCATCACCCCTAGACAGAATATCCAGACTGTAATGCTTTGTAAAGGTGTGTACTGTTTTCCAGGTAGCTGCTTTACAAATGTCCAGTAATGGAACATCCCTGGCAGCTGCTAAACTAGCAGCTGTCGCTCTTGTGGAATGAGCCCTCAAACCTGATGGGGGCTCCTTACCAGCCTTTGTGTAGCAGAACTGGATACACTGGACTATCCATCGAGAAATTAACCTTTTGATGCTGGATTATCCTTTCTCACATTTCATAGGTCAGGAGCAGGTGTTTCCATCCTGCCTATGGACTGTAGTGGCTGTCATGTAGTAGCTAAAAGCTCGGTGACATCCAAACAATGAAGACTCCTTTCACTTGAACCAAAGTGATCAGTGAAAAGACAAGTAAGGTAATGGTTTGGTTCAAATGGAAATTAAAACGCATTTTAGGAAGAAATTTCCTGTTTATTTTCAGGACCACTTTGTCTCTGCGGAATGAAATGTAGCCATGTTCAATGCAGTGAGACATGGGCTCACTAAATTCTCTGTCAGAAATTACCATAAGGAAAAAATAATTTTCATGTGGCATATCTCAAATAAACTGAAAACATAGGCTCAAAAGAGGAACCCATGAGCCTAACCATACACACATTTAGGTACCATGCTGGCACCGGTTCCTTGTGAGGGTGTGTGCAAATAGGATAGGCCTTTAAAGAACCGTTTGAAAATGGTCTGGGGCACACAGAAATAGAGAAACATTCTGTCCACTGAAATATAAGTATATACCTTTAAGGTACTGAACTGTAAGTCCAGTAAATGCAATAGGTAAGATAGTCCAGCACAGCTGGGACACCAGCCTGTACTGTTATGTGTGAAGCCCTTAAAGAACCTTTTGGAGATAGGATCTGGAGCAACTCAAAATATTTTGTCTAGCTGATATGCAGGCTGATGCCACAGCTAGGCGGACCTTAAGGGTGCTGGATTGCAAGTCCAATGAATGTAAATAAGAAAATAATCAGACACAGCTGGGACCCCAGCATGTGCTGGTACCAGTTCCTAGTTGAATACCAACAGAAAAAACCTTTTCCATTTGAAGCATAGATTTTCTTAATAGAGGGATTCCTGTAACCACTTAAAATGTCCGAGACATTTTCAGAAAAATACAAGTCCACATAGTGTAGGCCCCCCAAGTGCCATGCCTCGAGCCCAAGTTTTAGGTAAAGGAGCCTCCCTTGGTTGGAGGTTAGCAGATTGTGCCTCCGAGGAAGGTGTATTGGTTCAAACTCAGACTTGGAGAGTAGCAGAGAGTACCATGGCTGCCTGGCCCAGTCTGGTGCTATCAAGAGCACTGATGCGGACTGGTACCTGAGCTTAAGAAATACTCTGTACACAAGAAGAAAACGAGGAAAAGCATGTAGGTGCTTCTCCGACTAATCCAGAGCCAGAGCATCCAGAGGGATTGTTCCCATATCTGGTGGTCTGCCATAGTACAATGGCAGGTGGTGGTTCTGGTGGGACACAAGTCTACCTCTGGGGTGCCCACCTCCTAAAGTTTCTTGCACCACCTGACTGTCCAAATCCCATTCATGATGGAACTAGCTGATTTTTCAGGGTATCTGCCCAGGTATTGTCCTTGCCTGGCAGATGAACAGCCCCCATGGAGCATCCTAGACTGACTCCCTATTATCATGAGTCTTCTGCAGGCAGGGCTTGACTTTATCCATCCCTGCTTGTTTGTGTAATACATTGTGGTGGTACTGTCTCTTCTGACCCGTACCACCTTCCCTGTACTAGCTGTGTGGAAACCCTTAGTGCCAGTAACACTAATCTTGACTCCAGTAGGTTTGTGTGCAGAAGTGACTCTGTGCTGAGATGGTGTAAACCCCCAAATGGGAGCCCCACACTAGCAGAGATGCATCTGTTGACTGAACAATTGATGTGGACTCTTGCTGAAAAAAGGGGACCCCTTTCCTCAGGTTGGTTTCTTCTTTCCACCCTTGGGTGACCTGAAACAATGTTTGTTGTTATCAGAATTAGTTTTAAAAGGAGGGACCTTTCTCCCAGTGAACCCAGAGGTGAAACTGAATGTCCCTCATCCATAACCTGGATTCCAGGATTATGCCAGTGGCAGGTGTCATGGGGCCAGTAGCTGAAGAAACTGTCTTTTGGCTTTTAGTTTGTTCAGGCTGAATGAGCCCACTATCAGTGAGATACATCTTGCCCTGCTGAGAGGCAGGTAGGCCCTGCCTTGCAAGGTATCTAGCTCTGCTCCTATGAACTGTAGTGCCTAAGCAGGCTAAAGGACAAAACTTCTTTAGATTATCAGGGACCCTAGTGACTTCAGGAGCCCCTAGGCCACTTGCTGGGTTGATTTTACAACCCCCAGTCAGTCATTTAGGTATATGAAAACTGTGACACCTTGTCTTCGAAGGTGTGTCAGAAACCCTGCCAAGCACTTCGTGCGGACTCTTGGAGAGTGACCTGATGGGAGTATGCACCTGAGGTACTTTCTGTGAAATTCCCTTATGAAGGTGAGGAAATAAGCACCCTTTAAGCCCAGGGATGCCAACCCTTCCCTTGTCTGGAGTGTTGGCAGAATCAGTGACAAAGTTATAATTTTGAACTTTGGCCTTGTTAAAAAATGCCTGTTTAGTACAGTGAAGTCGAAGACAGGCCAGCACACCCCATTCTCTTGGTGGTACCTTTTGCTGTACTAGGACAGGCTCCACTGTGTGACAGTAACATGTTTTGAATCTTTTTTATTTTTTTTTTAAACTGTTGGAAGGGATGTGAACTCTGAAACAATCCCTAACTCACTGTGGTGCATGAAGTACCCCTGCTGCGGGTACTGCTGATAGTGAGGCACAACTCTGCCTGATAGAAGAAAAAGCTTAATGTGAAATGATCCATCTCTGCCCCCCCCTCCATATGTTTTAGTGGAGGGGAAGCTTTCCTTTGCAGAACTGCAACTATAGGCGGTTTTTGTATACATCCACCTTTGTCATGTAAGCCTTCATCTTTCTTCCAAGAGGGGAAGACCCTCAACTGGAAAATACATAGCCTTGGTTTGGGTATCCTGAATGAGGTTTGTGACTCTCAGCCAGGCAAACCCCCTTTGAGCCACTGCATCTGCCATTTATCTGGCAGCAGTGCCCGAAAAAGCAGCAGCCACATGACTGGTATTTGGCTGCTCCCAAACCCAACTTAACTGTTTCAGCTAGATCATCTGACAGGAAAGTCTGAGCATTGACTGCCATAGCAAGGACAGACTGCCATAGTGACTTTTAGTATTGAGCATCAAAGGCTTGAAAGCCATGTTATCAATTTTCCTGAAATTCTTATTAAGAGGAATGCCAGGGTATCTTTGTCTTGTTACAGGCTGTCACTTGCACTACTCCTTGGTGAACAGGGTGGGAGAATAAAAATTCAGCTCCCTCCCTGTCTAGCTGATATGTCTTATCCAGCCTCTTTTCAAGAGGGAGAGACAGAGCTTTGAATTTGTAGAAATCTTTAAATTATCTTTCCTGAAGAATGTATTCACAGGAAGAAGCTTTTTAGTGGTTGTCAGCCCAATCACTTCTCACAATATGAAAAGTGAGGAATAATCCTCAAATGCTCTATGGGAATAGCCCAACTCCTGTTCAGGGAAAACCTCAGTTTAATAGGTTCCCCTTTCTTCTATTTAAGGCAATATAGCGCAGTGGTTTAAGGCTCTGAGCTGCAAATCTGGAGACCTGGGTTCGAATCCCATAGCCCCACTTGCATACTGTGTGACTGTGAGCAAGTCACTTAAAGTGACTTACCAACTTCCCCCGATGTCATGTTTGCAGATCACCTTCCCTTCATTGAGTGATGCAAAGCTCAGCTGCCCTGAAGTTAAATATATTCAGATACTTAGTTTTTAACATTTTTGTGCCACAGTTGTCTCTGCATGTTTTTTTCTTTGTTTGAAGTTCGCACATGAGCAGTGCATCCACATGCATGAGTGACATCAGCACAGGGAAGGTGTTCCCACTGCACCTTTCTCACTGCTTGTTCACAAGGGTGTAGGCAAGCATACTCACTGTACACATTTGTGTACAGTTTTGTTGAGTGCCTGTCACAAACCATATGCCTTTCTGTTAACATTCTCATTCTAATCTGTAGTATTTGGGTTAGTGTAGGCCACTGAGGAGTGTCTCTGTTTAAACTTCTGTTGTTTAGGAGACAGATACTGTACATGTATAACCTCTTTAGAAATTAGAGGAATCATCTGACAACTATCTGATTTGTTTGGAAGGGGTACTATTTGGAGAGTATGTGTACATTTTTTAATGAGGGGGGTGTAACTGCTGGAAATTGTGTGTACAAAATGGAAATTTCTGGCTGCACCCCTGCTTGTTCATTCATCTTTCTTGGACCCAGCCTCAGTGAATGCAGATCCAAAACTGAACTGGCAAAAATTACAGCACTGATAACTGAAACGGTTTGTTATATTGGCAGCTGAGGCGGATACTTGCTTTTGGGATTGCAGAAGTGGTAATTTCTCCTGATTTTCAGTTTTCCTCATCTGACTAAGCTCTGTGTCCTAGGTCCATCGGTTCTAGGAACATCACAATCTACATTGCTTGAGTACAGTGTTACAGTTTTAGTAAGTGCTGCAAGTACATAATTATAACAACAAGTCTGTATAAAAAATACATTTTTGAACTGAGTGGAGCTGTAATCTGTAGCGTATTGGGACACAAAAGGACGACTTTTGAACTGGGCAGATCTATAAATTGCAGTAAGCTTTTCAGTATTGGTACATAGAGGTCTGTGTTAAATGGATGACTTTTTCAACAGTTCAGAATTGTAATGTGCAGTAAGAGTGTAAGCACTGAGCTGCACAGTCCAATCCCAGGAGAACAGTGTAATAAACTGTGTATTTTTGGCAAGTGCTGCTTCCAGTGTGATTGGTTTAGTAAACTGCCTTTGCTATTGCATTTCTAACTGTCACCGTCATTATAGACAGTTTATATTTTCTCCTGTGCTCCTCTGTTTTCTTGGGCTCATTTGGTGTTCTCATGCAAGCACCATAACACTGATCACCAAAGTATGCTTAGATGTGCATGAATAAAGGGACATGGTGCACTGAATTGTTTCTCCAGCTTGCCAGCTCCTCGCTAAGTTTATAAATGAATGCAATAAAATCAATTATATACTGTACATAGTTATACTTTATATAGTTTACAGTGTATCTCAAAATTAAACACTTAGTTTTTTAACATTTTAACATACAGTCTTTATTTATAATTAGGATTATAGCATCACTGTATGTGCTCCGGAGCATCAGCAAAAGAAGAGAGTGCAGTTGCCATCCTCTACCGACACTGTGGTACCAATGTACGGCTTCTATGGTGTTATATTGCAAAGTGTACTAGTCAGTTCGGCATACTTAGGGAATAATGTCTGAACCAAAATATGGGCTACACAGCAATGAATGCAGGGAGTCTACACAATGCACCATGACATCGGTAAGGCATGGGAGACAGTATAGAGCAGCATCTGTTGTATTTGCTGTACA
This sequence comes from Neoceratodus forsteri, assembly GCA_016271365.2. Classification (NCBI taxonomy): domain Eukaryota; kingdom Metazoa; phylum Chordata; order Ceratodontiformes; family Ceratodontidae; genus Neoceratodus; species Neoceratodus forsteri. The sequence continues at coordinate 1,319,217,613 of CM057456.1, forward strand.
CTTTACGCATGTGCATCAGAGATCCACTGTAATGGAAAAAATGGGAAAACACAAATGGCTTGACACAAACCGAAGTGGTAATGAAGTACAGTATGGTGACACAAGTGAGGAAGGGTGGTTCAAATACAGTCTAACACTTGAGTACCTACCGCAAGGATATGTCCCTTTTTGTAGTGGACCAATCAAACGATACTTAGGCTATTTAAACATAAATGCAGTCTCTTTCTCCATGAGAAGGGTATTGGCAGTGTCATTTTTAACCTTGGGGGGTGGGGGACGATCACCGACTGTACTATGCATTTTTTGCTCAATTCATAATGCACCTGGAGACACACATGTAATGGCAATAAGCCAATGCCAGGATGGTATTACAGATGCTTATGCAGGCACTAATGACAGCTGCAATCTGTATAGTTCCTGAGCGCTTAGAGGTGACACAAAGCTGGTGCAATAATTTGTAGTTTTAAATTTATAACATGCCATAAACAGGGGAACCGGTGACTTCAACATGTTACTCAATCACTGATACCTCTAAAGGGGAAAGTACAAGCAGGCCCCTCACCCCCAAACAAACACATACAAAGAGAAGAAAGCTATAGCGTAGACCAGTTGGCACTAGGGCAAAGACAGACCCAAACAGTATAAATAATTTACAGATAATAAAAGTTATTTGCTGCAGCATTTTTCTAAGTGTATGTGTGCAGCTGGGGGGTTTGGAGTGGTTGGGGTACAAGGTGCCTGCTTGTAATTTCCACCCTGTGCTCCATCAGAGTGAGTGACTGATAAATCAATTGGCGGGAGGTCACTACTAACTAGTACCAGGTGAGGAATTTGGACAAACTGAATTTGGGCAAATTGTGAGCCATTTATCCTGCTCAAGCAATGCCACCAGATCGAGACGTGCTCTCAGTGTCAAGCTGGAGTGGCCAACAACTCATTCGCATAGGGAAAGCAACCCCCCAATAAAAAAGAAACATAAAATCCCAGGGTACTATCACTAGCATTTGCGTGGGAAGATCGATGCTGGGAGTAACAGAACACACACCATACCTCGATTTTGCACAGTAAAATGACAGCAATGACGGGAACCAAACCGTAGCACTAAGTAGCAAAATATAATATTAACAGTCCGTGTTGCTAAGTCTGCTCTCGCTGCTGTACCGGAATGGATCGGGACTACTGCTGTGACTGCCTGAGCTACTGCCCACATCATTCTCGCTGCTGTCATAGGGTCATCCATATGGGGATCTACTATGCAGTGGCTATCAAATCGTGGCACTATGTCAGTGTCCGAAAGATCACTGTTAGTGCAGGACAACATAATGATTTCATCATCGGACCCTGAAAATGAACTGTTTGACATTGCCATTGTCATGCTGCATGCTGCGAACAAGAGCTCTGTTATCAAGACAGAATTGCTGTGACCAAGAACTAATTTTAATTGCAGAGCACAGATCTCCCTGCGGTGACATTGCAAAGGTAATGAGTGTCAAAGTCACTAAATACAGGCTCCAATACACAAAATGACACTTCCTTGTTTGTGAGGGTAAAACCCTGATTTAATTTGCTAAAATAGGCTATGCATCTATCAAAATACATTGCAAATCAGTTCTATATACAGTCACCTTGCAGTATATGTGTTCATATATCCAAACTTGGTAAATCGCTTTAACTTCCCTGTGCTCCCAGGTTGCACCTGTAAACAAGCTTTCGGTTTAGTATGTCTCACCTGGTTAAACAATAGGAAATAAATAAATAAATAAACATGTATTCTTCCTCTTAATAATAGGAAGACTGATCAGAGGAGAAAGACTGCTTTGCAGTGGTCTGCTGTTGAGAAACAGACAGCCCTCGCAAGCCTAAAAGTAATTTTTTTTTTTTAAACCATTCAAGGCATTTTTCCACACTTTCTCCCAGAAAGCTTCACAATTTCTGCAGGAGCTGTTAGGCTTTATAGCAGGCAGAGAAGTCCACAAATGCTGTCCAGCAGGAGGTTCTGTGTTTGATTTATTTGAGAGAACCAGGGAGTCAGCCGGTTCAATAAGTCTAGCAGGCACAGAAGTCCCATATGCTGTCTAGCAGGGGGTTCAGTGTACTTAGTTTTATTTTATTTCTTAGAGATAACCAGGTAGTCAGCCAGTTCAGCAAGCCTCTCAAGAACTGCTTGTATACCCGTCTCAGGGGTAGCAGTTACAATAATTGTTGTGGTTTCAGCCACAGTAATTTAGGGTGTCTGCTGGTCAGAGCTAGAGGGACCGTTAGGTGGTGATAATTTTTTTTTTCTTTAGCTTTATCCAGGCATGTCTAAATAGTTTTTTCAGGACATGTAATGCAGATTTCACTCTGCTTGGAAATGTACATGCCCAGAGAGCAAACAAAGACTGTTTGCCTTAACAAATATCACCACTCTCAACACATGATTCAAAACCGGAATCACCAGTTTTCTTTCTCGGTTTTTCTGACATTTGCCATATAAAACCGATAAAAGTTGTAACCGCTAAAAGAAATGTATTTATTTAAACTTTATTTAATATTTGCGGTCGGTTCCCGAACCGATCGGGACCAGAAACCAAAGTAAAATGAACCGAGGCTATCGGTTCAAAACCCAGTATTAGCGGTTCTTAAAACAAGCTAAATTAAATAAAATGAAACAAAACTAACGAAGTTTTTTAGTCAGAAAACTCCGATAAATGTAAAATACACTTTGGTTCCCCCGGTTATACCGAACGAAAAGAAACCAAGAAACTTACAATTTAAACACTAAAACTACGGGTTTACTTAAAATTATATAAGTAAAAAGGCAGCAAATGAAATGTAAAGAATACTTATATAAGTTTTATAAGTTTCTCACATTAGAACAAGATGATGAGGAGAGGATCTCCGAGCGTCTAGTCTTGACAGGCGGAGAGAGAAATCTGAGGGTTTAGAGCAAAGGCAGTTAGTAGAATGCAGCATTTGAAAAGTGGCTCATGCAAAAGATTCCATCATTTGCACATGTTCCATCTCTCCGGGCAGCTCTGCTTAGAAGGCTGACTGCATAAAGTTATGACTATACTGAGCATTACTGGGGTTAGAAATGGACAATACTTCCAGATTTTGACATACGGAATAATCTGAAGCCCTGAATAAACTCTCAACAAACAAGCCAATATTTCATGTATTGTATTTGTAGTTATTTATTTCACCAGGAAAAGGCTCTGTTGAGCACACTCATTTAACAAGGAAGTCCAGGGTAAGACAGCATACAGAGTTTAAGGCATTAACACATGTTACAGAGGTGTATAAGTCATAGCAGTACTCACAAACAAGCAGGATCATAGAATTTGTGTCTCTAACAATGGTATATACTCTGAATGGTACAGGATGTAGCCGAAAATACAAAATAATAAAAAGTTAAGTTGGGTTCCACAGCATTGAGAGATTCCAGTGAGGGACAGCACAATACAATTGGATACCAATCAGGTAAGCATAGGAATAATGAGTGAATGTCTAGCCACAAGAACAGGTTTTGGTATTTAATTTTTCGGTGAGCACTTTGAAAGTGGTGAGTCTGACCAATGAGGTGAGTTTTAGAGAGGCTTGCAGCGGGTTCCACGATATGGGGATAAAACAATTGATTGTGGATTTTCCTATTTGTATAGAATATTTAGGAGCATCCAGGAGTATGTAATTATTTTTTCTGAGTGAGTAGCTGATGTGGGATATATGGAATAAATCAGCGATGTAATCTGGGGGATCCATTAAAGTACCTTGTATGCCCAAGTATACAGATTCAGAAGTCTCCTGCTGGCTAGTGAGGGACAGCCAATGGTAGTATACAAAGCACAACTGAGTCCTGGGCCCTGATTCCATTATAAACCTAAATGCCTTCTAGTAGAGTACTTCTAACTTAGTGAGGCAAGTGGCTGAACAGTGACAGCATATTAGATTAGCATAGTCAATAATTGGTAGAAAGGTGGCCTCTACCAGGCATTTCTGGAATCCATGCAGGAAGCAGCACTTATTTCTAAAGTAGAAACCCAATCTGACTCACTTTTTGCACAGTGCATCTATATGGGTAGTGAAAGCTAACTTATTATCTATCCAGACTCCGAGGTATTTGTATTTCTCTACTACTTCTAGACTATCACCTAGTAAAGTAGTGATGGCTGGGGTTGATATGTGAGGCAAAAAACATGACTTTAGTTTTGGAGGCATTTAGTAGCAGGTTGGAATGGAAAAGGTTAAGTTGTAGTTTATTGGATGCTGACTGACGATCGGAGCAGACAGTGTTAATGTTGGGTTTAGAGATATACAGGGCAGTGTCATCTGCGTTATAGTGTAAGCTGACATCAGTGATGATCTCACCTATATCATTAATATAAAACATAAAGAGTAGTGGTCCTAATTCAGAGCCTTGGAGGCCACCCCTGTGGAGAGGGGTACAAGTTAAATATGGACCTTCTGATTTTATCTGCCAAACCTGGTCAGTTAGGTAGTTTGTGAACCAGTCATAGAACCACAGAAGCTTGACAGCAGAAAAAGGACCATACCGGCCCATCTAGTCTGCCCTCCCCCCCCACACCTCCCCCTCCCTGCCAGCCTCTGCCCTTCCCCGATTCTCAGCCCCATATGCTTGTCCCATGCCCTCTTGAATTCTTCCACCGATTTAGCCACCACCACTTCGTCTGGCAGTCTGTTCCAGGGCTCTGACACCCTCTCCGTGAAGAAACAGCCTCTCACACTGCCCCTGTATCTTTTTCCTTGCAGTCTGATGCTGTGTCCTCTAGTTTTGACCTCCTCCTTCCTCTTAAGTAAACACTCTTCTCCCACTTTAGTGAGCCCCTTTACATATTTAAAAGTTTCAATCATGTCGTCCCCTTTCCCTCCTTGTCTCCAGCATGTAAGGCTCCAGCTCCTTACACCTCTGCTCATATGACTTTCCCTGCATACCCTGCACCATCTTGGCTGCCCTTCTCCAAACCCTCTCCAATGCATCTATAGCCTTGCAGAGATGAGGCCTCCAGAACTGAACCCCACACTCCAGGTGCGGCCTCACCATGGCTTTGTAAAGGGGCATTATTACCTCCCTCTTTCTGCTAGTAATGCCCCTGCCTATGTATGCCAACATTCCATTGGCCTTTCCCGATGCCCTGCTACATAAGAACCATTGCAAGGGGGCTGTGCCCATTCTCATTTTAGACAATTTTTGAATCAGAATGTCATGATCCACTGTGTCAAAGGCCTTACTAAGGTCCAGAAAAACAGCTCCTGTGGTAAGCTTATGATCAATGGCCTGAATCCAATCATTTGTAACCTTAGCCAGGGAAGAGATGGTGTTGTGTTTTGGCAGGAAACCTGACTGGAGTGGAATTATGATGTCAACTTCCTCCAAGAAATCTCTTACTTGGGCACTGATAAGTTTTCTAATAGATTAGCCAGTACTGGAAGGATGGATATGTGTCTATAGCTGTTGACAATACTAGCATCACCAGATTTTAATAGAGTAATGATATAAGCTGTTTTCCACAGTAGTGGTATATCATTTTTTGAGAGTGACAGATTGAGGAGATGGGTTATGGGTGCTGTGAGATATACCCAGTTCTGCGGAAGAAGTGATCTAGGCCATCTGCACCAGAACTCTTTTTGGTATCTAGCTCTAACAGGAGTTGTTCCACTTGTTTATAGGTTAGAAGACAAATAGGCTGGTGGTGAAGCTACTACATAGAACAGTTATGCAAGAACTTACCATAAAAGTAGATCTTTGAGGGAATCTCTGTCATCAAGTCACACCTATGGAACTTAGCCGTCTAGTGCTAGGAACCCATGGAAGCTTTTCTGCTGCAATCTAGTAGGGGCCACCCCACGCCAATGTCAGGCTCCAATGTCACAGCCGTATATAAGCGTGGGCAGTCCCAATCCCTCCTCAGTTCTTTCCCTAGCTGGATGCCACGAGATAGGAGTCCTACCAGGGAACCGAGGACAGAGAGAAGGTGCCCAGTTAACATAAAGGGCTGGAGCAACAGGACAGCCAAGCTTTAGAGAGAAAAGGGGGGTGGAAGGAGGGATGGCATAACCTGAAGACAGAGATTTCCTCGAAGATCTACTGTTACAGTAATTTCCTATGTAACTGTTCTGTCTTCTTTGGGGCTATCTCTGTCATCAGGTCACATTTATGGAACAAGTCCCAAGCAAAGATAAGAGCAAGACAGCCTGGGTGGCAGGAGGCCCGAGACCTAAGAGAGAGAGAAAAGCCCTAAAGCGCAGCTAGGCCAAAGCCTGTCCTTCCTCTGGAAGCAATGTCCAGACTGTAGTGCTTGGTGAAATTGAGGACAGTACTCCAAGTTGCAGCAGCACAAATCTTGGCTGTTGACAAGCCTCTGAAACAGGTAACTGAAATCGCAATGCACCTCATAGAATGTCCCTTGAGAACCCCAGGAAGTTCCTTACCGTACTTCCTGTGACAAAAAACAATACAGTTGGTCAGCCATTTGGACAAACACTTTTTAGAAACTGGAGTGGCCTCTTTGCCAGGGGCGAAAGAAACAAACAACTGAGAGGACTTTCTGCAGCCCTTAGTATGATATGTATAGTACATGAGAATCCTATGCACATCCAAAGTATGGAGCAATGCTTCCCCCGGATTGGCATGCTCTGGAAAATAAACATGTAGGTGGATGGTTTGATTAAGAGTAAACTCGGATATCAGCTAGGAAGAAACTTAGGATTAGTACACAAACAAAAATCAAATAAGGCTGCTCACACATGACAGCCTGTAGCTACAAAATCCTTCAAGCAGAGCTAATAGCAACTAAAATAATGCTTTCCATGTCAGAAAGCAAAGCTCACAAGATGTGACAGGCTCAAAAGGATGCAGGGTCAGCTTCTCTAGAATGAAATTCAGGTCCCAAGCCAGAACCGGATTACATATTTATTTATTTATTGTATCGATATTGCAACCCTTTGAGTCAAAGACTCGTTTACAAAGGCTCCTCATTGTACAGAAATACAAGATGGGGCAGGTAATACATACAGTGGGTAGAAAGACAGCCAACAGTGCACGAAACAAAACAGAACTTTACATCATATACAGAAGGTGTAGGCAATAGTAGCAAGACGTAGGTCATTTTTTGCAGGAGACTGGCCTATACACAGTGGTACCCAAACAGGAAGGAGAAACCAGTGATAAAAAATAGAGAATAATGTATAGGCAGGTGGTTATTATGAGAATTTTACACACACACCGAGGTGTGGGATACTCTCGGCTTGGCCAAGCAAAGGGTTATATAGGCATCCACACCGAATTTAATATTCTCCTAAATCTTTCACCTGCCTATTACTATTTTTATAATTGCTGGTCACAATTTCTTTCAGCAATAATCTGTTAAATTTGCAAATAAATGAGTAAGGCAGTTGTGGTATAATGAAGAATTCATTTGTGGTGGTTGTATAACATTGCAGTTTTTTTATTATTTTAAAACCTGTTGGAAGAGAAGAGGAAAGCTTTAGGTCACCGTGGGTTAGGGAGTGTGTGAAAGTGGGAGTGTTTTTTCTTTTTTTTAGATGGCAAGTATACAAAACAAATGTACAAATACTTCCACCACATTTATTCTCGATACTGTCAACAGATTCGCATTATTCCCGAGACTCGGGTAAAATGTAGCCATAAAAAGCATATTTGAACCTTGAATTTAAAGGATGGCTCCTCAGAAAGCAGTTGGATAGCTAAAAAGTTAAATAAGAGAATACGAGGGAGCTTCATGATGCAGAAGTTGGTTTCCTTAGTGACTGGAAGCCACCCAAGGCGTCACTATTGAGGTGTCATCACTCCTCTTCGAGACCGCGATTTCAAGAGGCTCAGCCCCCTCCTTCTCTATCGCTCATCAAGGAGAGAGCATTTTAATGTTCTGGTGTCCAGAGTAATGATGACCGCACTTAAATGAAGTGTAACTTCAGATAATTTGTAGTGTAAAAAGTAAAGGTAATAGCGACGTCCGCCTTGTGCATTGTGGTAACCAGCCGAAACCGAGGACTGCATTAAAAAAACACTTTTGGTGCTGCAGTGATTGAAAACAAAGTACAGGGAAATACCCTTAGAAAAAATTACTTGGGTCAGTGCAGCCTACCTATTCTAAGTGCAGCCTTTTGAAGTAACAGAGTTTAAAAAATAATTTAATGTTGCTTGGTTTTGTGTTGTGTCTGACAGAACAATGCTGGATCTGACAGGACACCCCTAGCTGCGAGACCGTGAGTCAGTTAGTTGTTTTGTTCCCTCTGCGGTTCTTTGTGTCTCGCGCTGTGCTCTAGAGCACAGTGGCGCGTGTTTGCCGTTATAACTGGCTGAGGTAGTTATAACAGCAAATTATAACTCGATTTTTTGTATGAAAAAAAATTGTGGCCAGTAATTATTACTACATTATACACAGAAAAGAAGTATAAACAATAGATTGGAGGCTTCAAGTGGAGAATGCCTCGCAGGAAGGTACCGGCCCCATCCAACAGGGCACAGTATGGCCATCAGTCTGCACATGGAAGGCTGATATAACAGACAGATGCACCTTAACAGAGAAGCATTGGAGTCCTGCATTAGACAAGGACAGAAGATACTCAAGGACCTGGTTCACCAGACAGGTAAAGGGGTCCAGAAGATGGGAAGCAGCTCATACAGAAAATCACTTCCACTTCATAGAGTAAGTGGCCCTGGTAGGTTTCCTGGCAGCCACCAGGACATCTGCCACCTTCTGAGACACCCCAAACCAAGCAACGGCTATGTCCTCAGGAGTCATGCATGAAGGTGGAGGGACTTGAGGTCTGGATGGACCAGGGTCCCCAGTGTCTCTGTCAACAGATTTCGGCAGGGGAACTGGAGGTTCCACAGCCAATTGCTGCAGTAATGGAAACCATATCTGGCCAGAATGGAGCCACCAGAATTAAGGTGGCACCCTCCACCTGTAGCTTGATGAGCACCCTCTGTATCAGAGGAAAGGGAGGGAAGGAGGGAAGACCTAACAAAAAAACTCCCTTTTCAGCAGAAGGAGAACATGTCTCAACAGAAAACTCCAGGCCCTGGATCTAGCGAGCAGAAATGCGGCAGTTTTACGTTGAGTGGGGATGCAAAAATGTCTAACTCTGGATGACCCCACCTGTCAAACTGGTCTTCTACAACCGAGGTCAGCAGTTCCCACTCATGCCTTCTGGACTGTGACCAGTTGGCTCACCCGTATCGGTGCGACAGTCATTTTGTTGACGCCGATATGGGCGAAGGCAATACACCGCCTGGCATTAGGACGCCAGGCATTGTGGCTCCTGGTACATGTAGCCAAAGTGCGCCTCCCAGCAAACAGTCCTGCTTTACGTGGGGCCTGCCTCCCCCACCCCAATTTGGGGAGCTTTTGCAAACTGCACCCCTATAAATTTATATAACAACCTCTGGGTGGGCATGCCCTGGAGGGGGTAGGAAAAATGAGGGCGTAAAGGGCAGCATAACTGGGGGGGGATCTAAAATCAAGATCGCCCCAGTCATCGTCGCCCTTATTGCGGTGCCCTAATTGCAGCAACGAAATTCAGTCACTGTTCTAACAGCATACCATGACCGACTGAGGCTGTCCGCCAAGATGTTCTGGGTGCCTGGCACATGGATGGCGAACAGTTCTAGACCATGATCTAGAGCCCAATACCAGACCCTCGATGCCTCCTGTCACAGGGGGTAGGAATGAGTCCCCCTTTGCTTATTAATGTAACAGATCACACTGAGGCTGTCTGACTGCACCAGTGGAAGACCAGCAGAGAAATGGTTCTGGAAGGTCCATAAGGCATACAGAACTGCCTTCATTTCTAGGACATTTATGTGGAGGCAAGTCTCCCACTGGGACCAAATGCCGTGGGTCTGATAAGGATCTAGGTGGGCTCCCCAACCCAAGCCCGAAGCATCCATGGTGAGGATTTGGTGAGGAGTAGGGATAAGAAAAGGGACCCCTTTTAAGAGACTGACTGGGTCCCATCCACCATTGAAGCACCTTGCAGACTAGGGAGGAGACAAGGACCAGATGATCCAGATCATCTGAACATTGATCCCACTGGAGTATGAGGGTCCACTGAGGGATCCTCATGTGCAACCTGGCCAAAGGAACCGTAACAATGGCTGCAGCCAATTTGGCCCGGCAGCCTCAAAAACTTCTTGGGCGAGATGTACCGCCACTGGGCCACATCCCAGGCCTGGGCTATGAGGCAGTTCGCCCTGTCCTAAGGAAGGAAGGCCTTTTCCCCACAACCTCCCTTATGTACTGCAACCATTGGGACGGGGTTAGCATAGACTTCAGCAGACTGACAGTGATGCCCAATGAGTGGAACAACTTTAGAGTGCATTCTAAAGTCAACAACAGGAGTTCCCGAGACTGGGCTTTCAGCAACTAGTCGTCCAAGTACGGGAAGACATAAAGGCCTTCACCTCAGAGGGAGGCTGCTACAGCTGCTAAGCACTTGGTAAATTCTCCTGGCGCAGAGGATAAGCCAAAGGGTAACACCCTGAACTGGTAATGCTCCACCTGGTAAAGGAACCATAGGTACCGCCTGTGAGGGGAGCAAACCATGATATGCAGATAGGCATCTTGCATGTCCAGGAAGCACAACCAGTCTCCTTGCTGGAGCAGAGGAAGAAAGGCCATGTAGAGTTACCATCCGAAACTTTCTGTATTGGATGTAAAGATTCAGCTCCTTGAGATCTAGAATGGGCCTCAACTCTCCTGTTCTTTTGGGAACCAGGAAGAACTGGGAGCAGAACTCTAGGTTCCTCTGCCACCTGGGCACTAGTTCTATGGCTCTTCTGCGCAGCAAGGTGTGAACACCTCCTTCCAGAGTACCACTGAGTGGTCTGGAGGTTATGAGGTAGGAACCGGTGGAACATCTGGGGGCTGTTCTAGAAGTTCTAGAGTATGGCCCTGTTCAATTATCTGCAGGATCCAAGCATCTGTAGTAATGGTTCTCCATTGTGACAGATGGTGGGAGAACCAACCTCCGACCATCACCTCCTGGCTTGGAACAACAGGAGGTGGGTCTGGCAAGGAGTCAGACTAAGGAGGAACCAGCAGCTGCAGCCACTTCCCCTCCTCTGGACTGCTTAGCAAAGGAACTCATAGTAGAGGAGGGGGCAGGCAAGGCAGATCTGGCCCTGCATTTGCCCTGAAGCCTGGTTCCTGAGCCCGAATGACAAGAGGCCTTATGAAAGGATGACCTTGGCCTGCTCCTGGGCTGGGTATGATAAAGGGAGTGGACAGACCTAGCAGGCCTGCAGGTCATTAATGATATCCTGCACATCAGGGCCGAAAAGTCTGTGACCCACAAAAGGGGCATTCAACATCTTTTGGCGGACATCAGCAGCAAAGCCAGAGACTCTAAGTCAGGACTGCCTTCTAAGGCAGATGCCAGAGGCAGCTGCCCTGGCTGTAGAATCAGAAAATCATAGGTGGCTCTGAGGAGATGCTTACTAACATCTTTAGAGGCCTAGAGAACTTTGAGAAGTTTTTGTATCTGGGAACCCTTAGGAAGGACCTGAGCAGCAGCTTTGCCCTTCTTCCAGAGGGTAATCTGATACTTAATCAAATGAGCCAAGTAGTTGGCAATTCTAAGGCCTAATGTGGCAGAGGCAAAAGTTCTCTTGCCACAGAGGTCCAGCCTCCTGGATTCCCGGTCGGAGGAGGGAACTAAGGTGCCTGGGTGCCTTAGTCCTGTCATGAGTGGCCTTCAATACCACTGAGTCGGTTTTCAGCTGAGCTGCATAAAAAGGTAGCCCCTGAGGCACCTGGTAAAGCTTATCAGCCTTTCTGGGCATGGCTGGTACCAGGTTGGGCCATGCCAGGCAGCAGTGACAGCATCATTCAGTGCTGGAAGCAGGGGAGGGAGAACCTTGGGTGGAGATTCTGGTATCTCTAAGAAGTCCACCAAGTTCCTCCTTGTGATATTCTCTTCCTCAGTCTGTAACCCCATGGTGGAGGAAAGCTGTTTCATGAGAAAGAGGGGTCCTCCAGGGGGACCTTGGGGTGTGTTTCATTGAGTCCTCACTCCTGGAGGAGACAGTAGACCTGTCAAAGGAGTAAACCTCAATGTCTTCCTCAGGGAGGATGAGATCAGGATAGTATACTATCTCTAAATTGGCATGTTCTGAAGCATGGATCGATGGCAGGGAAAGCATGGCTCTCTGGAAGGCGGCGCGCGACACCAAGGCAGCACCTGACGGTGCAGGTGACGATGATCCAGGCCGTGGAGCAAGCTGTTGTACAAGAGCTGAGGTAATGGAAGAAAGGATAGCATTAAGGTCAACAACAGGAAAAGGGGTGTCGTCGACACAGGTACCAAAGGAGAGGGAGTAGAGCCTAGCTCTGATAAACCACCACTAGCCAGAGTAGCGAAGGGCCCAGCGCCTGTGGACCTCGAGATTCAAGACGTTTCAATGGCAGTGCTGAGGTCGACAACCCAGAGGCCGAGGGCCCCTCCACAGCACTGAGAGGGCTGGAAGAAAAAATTACTCACCTTAGTAATTGCTTTTCTTCTCATGGAGTCTTGCTATATTAGGACCATTGCAGTCATTCCCCACACTTGAACTGCCCCGGAGAGGAAACAGTTAACTCCAGAGTGATCTGGAGTTCCACAGCGCGAAGGCGCTGTTCAAAGCTCTATCTGGCCAGTTTTCAAATGAAACTGCCAGGTTCTTTACGGAGCTAAACTAACATAGCAAGTCTGTGTGGAAAAGCTCTACACTAGCCATTGGCTACCTACCATTAGTAGAATAAGAACAATCACAGAATAATAACAATATTACCTATTATTGTTAGGATCACCCCTTACAAGCACTAATAGGCCCCCTCTCCCCAAAAGACTCAAGTCCAGAGAGGGGACCATCTACCACTTAACAAAAAACAGAAATACCTAGTTCCCTAACCCAAAAGAAACAAGGGGGGGACTAGGAGACTAAATGGCATGACACAGTGCTTGCACTAATTTGCCAACCCCATACCAAGTAGGAGTTCTGAGAGGGGGAGAGAGGGTTGTCTAATATAGCAAGACTCCATGAGAAGAAAAGCAATTACTAAGGTGAGTAATTTTTTCTTCAAACACCATGAAGTCTTGCTATATTAGGATCATTGCAGATTACACAGCAGTACCTCCATAGAGGAGGGTCAGAACCTACTTAGGAAATAGGCTCTGAAGCACAGCTGTGCCAAAACGAGCATCTCTCCTGGACTGGATGTCCAGGGAATAATGCTTGGTAAAGGTGTGAACTGTTTTCCAGGTAGCAGCTTGACAAATTTCCAAATGGGAATATCTCTAGCAGCCGCTAGAGATGCAGCTGTACTCGTGGAGGTGAGCCCTCAGTCCTGAGGGGGTTCCCTACCTAGTTTTGGTAACAAATTGGATACAGGAGACAATCCACCTTGCAATTGTCCTCTTAGTGGCAGGTCTCCCTTTGCCAACCTCCACAGGTAAGGAAGAGTTGGAGGGATTCCAACCTGTGACCCTTGCATGCTCCACATAGTAGCTTAGGGCTCTTTTGACGTCCAAGCTGTGCAGTCTCCCTTCACCCGAGGAAGAATGCTCAGTGAAAAATACTGGGACAGAAATGGACTGGTTCAGATGAAAATCTGAAACCACTTTGGGTAAAACTTTCTGTTAGTCCTGAGGACTACCTTATCCCTGTGAAAAGAAATAAAATCCTTTTCCACTGAAAGGGCTTGCAATTCACTTATACGTCTGGCAGAAGTGATAGCCACTAGAAAAACAGTTTTCCATGTTAAATACTTGAGATCTGCAGAAGAAAGGGGCTCAAAGGGAGGTTGCATTAACTGAGCAATGCAAACATTCAGGTCCCAGGCAGGAGCTGGTTCCCGAAAGGGAGGGTTAGTGTGAAGTAACCACTTAAAAAACTTGGAAAACACAGGTTGAGAGGAAAGAGAAACAGGCTTCCCTGCGGAAACAAAGGCAGAAACAGCTGCCAGATGAACCTTCAAGGTAGCTGGCCTAAGGCCTAGGGAATTTAGATGGGCCAAATAGTCCAGTAAAGTGGCCAAGTCAGCAGATTCTGGTACAATTTGTTTCTCCGAACACCAGAAGGAAAACCTCTTCCACTTAGAATTGTAAGTGGCCCTAGTGGAAGGCTTCCTAGAAGCCTTTAAAATATCCAGGACCCCTTGAGAAAGGTGCAAATCAGCAAATTCTAATTCCTCAAGAACCAAGCCTTGAGGTAGAGGGATTTGAGGTCCGGTACCACACTCCCCTGTGCACAGGTCAGCAAGTCGGGTCCTGGGCAAGGTCAGGAGGTGGATTGTCGGGACAGGAGGAGAGGATACCAGGGCTGTCTGGCCCAGTCTGGAGCAATCAGAACCACTTTGCAGGGCTGAGTTCTGATTTTTACCAATACCCTGAAGAGGAGAGGGAAGGGGAGAAAGGCATATAGGAATTTCCCTTTCCAATCCAGCAGAAAGGCGTCCAGGGGGACTGAGTCCAGCACTGGAGGCCTGCAACAAAATAGAGGAAGTTGATGGTTGTCTGGGGCTGCGAAGAGATCTATCTGAGGGGTGCCCCATCTGGCAAAGACCGACCCCAATAGCTGAGGATTCAGAGACCATTCGTGATGGCCCTGGGAAATCCTGCTGAGGGCATCTGCCAGGACATTGTCCTTTCCTGGAAGGTGAATTGCAATCAGGGAGGTGTTTAGGAGTAGCCAGAGACCACAACTTCATTGCTTCGGTGCACAAGGCTGATGACCGAGTGCCCCCTTGCTTGTTGATGTACCACATTGTTGTGGTGTTGTCTGTCCTGATTTGAACTACTTTGATCTGGACAACAGTTGAAAAAGCCTGAAGAGCTAAAAGAACAGCTCTGAGTTCCAAAAGATTGATGTGGAGCAGAGATTCCTGGGGGGACCACACTCCTTGAGTGGAAAGGTCGCCCAAGTGAGCCCCCCAACCTAACAGGGAGGCATCCGTGGTGAGGGTGAGGGAGTGGGAAACGGGTATGAAGGGAACCCCTTGAGTAAGATTGCTTTGATCCTGCCACCACTGAAGGGCCAGGATCAGGGTTTTGGTCACTGGGACTAATTTGGTAAGGGGGTTCCTCCTTTGAGACCAATAGGACCTCAAATGGAACTGGATGTCCCTCATCTGAAATCTTGCTCCCTGCACGACAGCTGTGGAAGCAGCCATGTGCCCTAGGAGTTGTAGAAAGTGCCTTGCTGGTCGAGAGACCCGCAGGGTAAAGGAGGATGCCAGGGCAATGAGCCTGTCCACTCTTTCCGAGGGGAGAAATGCCCTGGCTAACTTTGTGTTCAATTCTGCACCTATGAAAGTTAGAACCTGGACAGGTTCCAGAACTGACTTTGGTAAGTTCAGCAGGAATCCCAGGGAAGTGAGAAGCTGCTGGGTGACTTGCAAGTGGGATTTTACCTGATCTGGGGACTGACCCACTATGAGCCAGTCGTCCAGGTAGGGAAACACAGCAATCCCTTGCCTTCTTAAATGAGCCACTACCACAGCTAGACATTTAGTGAATACCCTTGGAGCGAGTTAGGCAAGGGCATTGCTCTGAACTGGTAGTGGCCAGAGAGCAGTTCGAACCTGAGGTACCTTGGTGAGAAGGCCTGATCATGACATGAAAATAGGCGTCCCTGAGGTCCAGGGAAGCTAACCAGTCCTCTGGCCTCAGGGAAGGCAAAATCATTGCTAGAGTTAACATTTTGAACTTTGGTTTCAACAGATGTTTGTTCAGGTACCTTAAGTCTAAGATGGGCGCCATTCTCCTGTCTTTTTGGGGTAAGAAAATATATTGAGTACAGTCCTTGCCCTGATGGAGGGGAACCCTTCCACTGCTTTGCAATCCAGAAGGAAGAAACCTCTGCTTCCAAAGCAAGGGCTTCTGAAGAGTTTACAGGTAGAAATTGCCTGGCTCTCATCTTTGGGAACTGTTTGAAGCTGAGAACAGACCCTGGCTTACTACTTCCAGAACCCACCTGTCCGGTTAGGGACAGCCAGTTCTGGCTGAAATAAGCCAACCTGCCCCCACTGGTACAGGAGAATCAGCCGGGCACCCATCAGGGTGCCTGCTTGCAGCAGCTTTAGGCTGAGGGAGGCGACTGTCTACCTGCGCCCCGTCTACCTCTGCCTCTGAAAAAAACCCTCTGTGAAAAAGCAGAGGAGGCTTGAGATTGGTAAAAGGGCCTGTGGAAAGGCCTACCCCTACCGGCATGCCTTTGTGGAGTGGCATGCCTCTCCTTAGCTTGGGCACTTTTGTAGGTAGTTCTATATTCATCCATCTTTTTCATGTAATTTTCTGTTTGATCACCAAACAGAGAATTTCCCGTTACAGGAAAATCCATAGCCTTTGACTGAGTGTCTTGGGACAGATTAGTGCATCTGAGCCATGCCAACCTACGGAAAGCTACAGAAGTGACCATGACCCTAGAGGAAACATCATTAACATCAACAGCAGTATGAAATTGAACTTTAGAGGCTTCAATGCCATCAGCAGCCACCTGTTCCAACTCACTAGCCAGCTGGCCCTGGGCCTGCTTGGCTAACTGCAAAATGTGTCCATCTAGACTTCTGATATCTAGCCACATAAGCCATATAATTAGCCTGCCTGAGTCCCAAAGAAGCTGCCATATATTGTTTTTCTATGGCATCATTCTTCCTGGAATCCTTATCAGGAGGATGTGAGGCCAGGGGAATATTAGCCTTGTCACAGGCTGCAGCTTGCACCACACCTACATGACTACACTGCTCAGTGAGGAAGTCTGTATCAGGGCCTGATAAGGTATACCTTCTGTCCATTTTTTTATCTACAGGAGGGACAGAATGAGGATTTTTAAAATCTTTGTTGTTTGCTTCCTAAATGACTTATGCAAAGGAATAGACAACCTCCTAGACTCTGGAATATCCATCATTTCAACATAATCAGGCTCCTCTTGCTCATCCACAGCCTCTTCTAAGGGAAGCTGGAGGGTTTCTGCAACCTTTTTGTAAAACATAAAATGAGAAGGGGACTCAGACAGCATGGGGGAGATTCTAAAGGTCTATCTGGAGAAATGCCCGGTTCAATGGGCACGCCCAGACCTTCCCAGTCACAAACATACTGATCAAATTCCTCCTCCCCCTCATGTGGTTCATAAAAATCTTCAACATCATAATTCTGAACCACTGGGACTGAACGGGCCACCCTTTTCCCAGTTGCAGGGGGTTCGACAGATCCCTGAGACAAAGACTGGACAATCTGAATGGCTTTAGCTATCTCTGCAGCAGTTGGAGAGACAATTTTGTACTCCAGACCTGCTGATTTCTTTGTCTTTTTTGCTGGGACTGGTTCCTCTGAACCAGCCTTCCTTTTGCCCGAGGAAGTCTCGCCCTGGTCAGAGGGCACTCCCTCTGGTCCAGTGGGTACTGGACCGGGCTGGCCATCCGGGTCAGCGGACTTTTTGGCCTCTCGTTCCCTGAGCCGGCCCAATCTCTTTTCCAGGGTGGCTGCAGGGAAAATTTTACACACCTGGCAGTCTGACAGGAGGTGGTCAGCCCTCAGACAATAAACGCAGTGGTGTGGGTCAGCCTTGGCAAAGGCTTCCCACAGACATCACAGTATTGAAACCCAGTGGGCCCGGTTTTTCTTTTGGGTTTCTCAGACATAATGCCAGCCTAACCAAAACTTGCCCTTTTGATGGCAGTGCCAGGCAAGACACCCTTATCGGTTCCTAACCGTGTCACGGGTATTTGAAAAAACCCAAATTAAAAGTTAGGTTTTTTTAGAACCGATAAGAACCGGGAACCGCACTCTAAAAGCCCAACCAACAGTTTGAAATGTATATTTTAACAAACCGATCGGTTCAAAACCGAACCGATAATGGATTTCCACACAGACTTAATTTCTGTACTTACGGTTTACCAGATAGAGCTTTTAACCGAAATGCGGTAAAATAAATACTTTTTGCCGGTTCAAATGAACCGAAAATACTCGCTTGAACTGAGAAATGAACCGAGCTGAAGGAGCTGATCTCCGGAGCAACTGTTCAGTGAAGCGGAGTAAAGAATCTGGCAGTTTCATTTGAAAACTGGCCAGATAGAGCTTTGAACAGCGCCCTCGCGCTGTGGAACTCCAGATCACTCTGGAGTTAACTGTTTCCTCTCCGGGGCAGTTCAAGTGTGGGGAATGACTGCAATGGTCCTAATATAGCAAGACTTCATGGTGTTTGAAGAACTCTCTTCCGTGGGGCCTGATAGGAGCCGAGGCCTGCATAGAGTGATGCATCAATGCTGAGGCAGTCAAAGGTGCAATCCCAGGAGAAGAGTTGGAATCCAATGGGGATCGGGATCGCCATGAGGGGGCAGTCCTTAGGTCAGTTCTTTTCCCTACAAGGGTGTTTCCCGGAGGACTCGCCCCGGGTCATGGCAGCTTGAGAGCCCAAAGATGACGCCGGCGACTGGGATGGGGGGGGACCCCTGAAGACCCTTGCTCTTTGCTGCCTGCTGCTCCATGAGGAACTTCTGCAGGGCTTCCTTGTGATGGCTCTGGGTGGTAAGGTTGAACTTCAGGCAAAGCTTGCAGGCGACAGCATTGTGACCAGGCCCAAGATGGCAGACACAGAGTTTGTGGTTGTCGGTTGAAGAAATCTTCTTTCAACAGTGGCAGCGACGGAAAAGAGATAACGAAAGAGTTGGTCTCGACATACAAAAACAAACTAGATGCTAAGTCTTTTAGATAATTTGTACCATTAAAGCCAGTAAAGCACCTTTT
Organism: Neoceratodus forsteri; assembly: GCA_016271365.2. Classification (NCBI taxonomy): domain Eukaryota; kingdom Metazoa; phylum Chordata; order Ceratodontiformes; family Ceratodontidae; genus Neoceratodus; species Neoceratodus forsteri. The sequence goes on from CM057456.1 coordinate 1,319,236,360, forward strand.
GTATATGAATGTGGGTTGGGTGTGTGGAGTTTTTGCTTCCTCTGGCACATGAGACTACACTGTGGTCACTTATGTCATTATGGAAGACTGCAAAGTGTGTGAATTTGTGTAGTCTGTTGGTTAAGCTCATGTCTATTAAAGAACTGTTGGCACGGTTATTAGAATTCGGTCTGGTTGGTTCTAGTATAAGCTGAGTGAATCCTAGCTAATCACACAATCTTTTTTTTTTTTTTGATTTGTAGGTAAGCCAGTCTAAGTTTAGGTCTCTTAGTATGAGACACTCATTAGGACAAGTGCTTACCAAGTTGCTAATGTGCTGCAGGAGTTCGGAACCACCTTTAGGGGATCTGTAGCATCCGACTACATTTATGGATTGATTACAAGACAGTGCTATTTTTACTATCATGCATTCAAAGTAATTTGGCACAGAGTGGGAGCTGATTATATCTGAATGGAGTCTATCCTTAATGTATAACGCTAGGCCTCATCCCTTAGTGGGTCTGTCCAGTATGTAGAGATTATAGGAGGGACTAGCCAACACATGCATAGGTACAGCATCAGTTAACCATGTTTCTGTGAGTTGGAAGATGTCCAGCTTAGCATGTAATGCCCACATTTGTACTGCATCCAGTTTATTTAGCAGACATTGCCTAAAGGCCTTTGAGAGAGGCAAATTTTATGGAGGAGGGCACTTGGGAGATTGAGCCTGGATTTACCACCACATGGCCAGAACATAGCAGTAAAACAAGGATAATGCACTTGCACATATGTAGGATGATGTGAATAGACTTCTGATGACACGATTTAACCTTGGTCTTGTTACTACTGCTTATAATAAAAGGAGTAGAAAAGGATGACTTCTTTGTATAGTGGCCAATTACTGTGAAGATAGCCTTTACCTTGGATGGGTATGCATAAGTGAAATGGGCACCAAGACTGAGGAGCTGTGGCTCCAAAGACAGCCAGGGACTTCAAATTGTGGGTTTATGATCAGTGCTTTTAATGGGTAGGTATAACGTTAAGCAGCACATAATAAAGCTAAGGTCTCTAATAAACACATTGTAAAAATTTGCTGGTTATTGACAATGCAATGTACTATCTAAAACGTTTGTACAGGAACAGTTGTATTAAATCATGGTAATGCCTTTGGGGGCAGCCCTAATTATTTAATTAGCCAACGAAAATCTTAGCTGTGATTTTTTTTTTCCGTGTCCAAATACTTCAGAACCCAAAGATGACTCCCTTCAACTCTGATACAAACTTTACACATAAGCCTGCCCTTCTGATTTTTATACCTTCAGTTTAACAAGCATCCTATCCCGTGTAAATCTCCTCCAAGAAAACTGCGTAAATACTTGCTCATCACAATTATCTACTTATATAAATACAGACCTGGTTTTGCTTTTAAGATTATTGATAGGAAGTTTTAACACAGCCTCCCAAATCCAACCAGCAGAGTTCAATATAAAGATACTGATCTTCAACAAGCAGCTGCTTCTCAATTTAATTTGCACAGTTTTTCATGCTCCAGTGGTGTATTAAATGCTACTGCACTCTGCAGGAGTTTATCTGTGATAAACCTAACAGCTGGCTGCCTGCTTCATACTGACCTTCTTAAAACGTTTTAGTACATGTCACACAAGTATTACAGATTTAAACTGCCATTTCCGTGTGACTGGCACACAAGTGTTTCATTTCCTTAGCCATCTGAATATGACTCCAACCTGAGCCATTTCTTTTTATTAAATAACATAAAGTCAGTATTATTCAGTCCTATGTATGATATGTTGGTTGTTTTTAGATTTCTTTTAGTGCACTGATTCTAGATATTTTCCTGTTCATTTGTTTAGCTACCCATACCACACAATCATGTAATCAAGACAGATTGGGTAATCAAAGAAGAATAATGTTCTTTATTTCACCATCCATTTTGCTCAGAACGGAGATCACAGATGTTGATAAAAGTCCCATAAACAATTAACACTAAAGTGAGGGAAAAATCTGCATCCTTTCTCCTGTGTACTCTTCATTTTCAGAGCACAAAACAAAACATTCATCATAACCATTTATACCATAATAACATCGGGTGGTTCAAGAATGTTATAACTGCATCTATTTCAAGGTCTACTTCATAATTCTGTCAGGCTTCTCCAGTGAATAACTGATCTAGTACCTTGAAAGACAATGGCTGAGAAAAATACACTGGTACTTTGACATCAGTCCATTTGTCCTTCAGCCTAAAAGCAGAGCATATTATGTGGGGCACACCATATGCCATTTTAAAGCAAGGATCAGGGAACATGTAAGAGCGCTACAGAAAGGGGACTCCACATATGCGACAGTGAGACACATGCAGAGTGGTGGCAGTAACCACAAGTTTACTTTTGTGGGTACTGAGAAAGTGAGTTTAGGTCCGAGGGGTGACTGGGAAAGGAAGATTGGCCAGATGGAATGCTTCTGGATTTATCAGCTCAGGGCGAGGGAGGATGTGGGTCTTAATGAATCTATAGATCTTGCATCCTATGTATGATTTGACTGAGGTGGTAGCAAAAAGGTTTGGGACTGTCTGTAGAATTATTAATTAATGTGATTATTTAATGTGCTGTGGGTTCTGTTTCTGGTGGATTGGGTTTCAATGGTTATCATGCTGGTACCTGACATTTCGGATGGTACCTACTGCCACGGGATTTTTGTTTTCTGCACCAGCAGGTGCTGAATGGTGAGTGCAGTATTTTCATTCACTCTGTCATATTTATTGTGAACATGTTTATTGTTGGCACATTCATCTGTAGCTATGACATGGAAAATATTTCCTACATTGGTCTAGGTAGAAAACCTATTATTTACTTGAGACTTTGTAATTCCCACTGTTTATCATATATAGGTTTGCAGTGGAGGGTATTCTGTCTATACATCTTGTGCCAACTATAATTTCCTTACTCCCAGAATGTTTCATTTATGTTTAAGTCTGTACCTCCCTGTGGTTATTTCTGAGCATGCTCTTGCTTTTAATACTTGTTGGTGTATTTCATCTCTATCGTAACAGTACACTATAAAATCTGTGGTGAATGAGTATGACGTTACTTCTGATGAAGACTGGCAGTGGCCAATCGAAACGTTAGGCACTTCAAAAACTGCTTATGTCACTAATCATTGCCGTCAAGTTACTTGTGCGAACGACCATGTGTATGGCTGTGGTTTTCATATTCTGAGCATCCAATAAAAGTAAGCTAAACACCTTTTTCAGCCTCAGTTGCACACCACAAGACATACACACTCACTTGTCACTGCAGACAGAAATCCACAAAACTCAAATCACAGCACTGCTACTGTATACAGAAGCACATGCCCCTGCAGCCAGATACAAATCCATGACATGCAAATTACAAGAGTTCTTTTGTCTGGAGAAGCGAAGGCCCCCTATGGGAATAGCACTTCTGTAGTCTCAGGTGCTGTATTCATGGACACTGTAACACATAAACACACTTGATGGGAATGCACTTCTGCAACCACATGTGTAAGATATATACACACTAACATCTGGCTGCAGAAGTGCAGGTGCCATAAAATCCATACCAAAATTGCAACTGTTATTTCTGTGTGCAGAAGTGCAGGCCCCTGAAGGGCCTGCATCTCTTCAGTCACAGGTGTAAGACACGCACATACACACAACAGCTTCTGGCTCCAGAAGGGCAGGCACCTGAGTGGCCTGCAATTATGCAGATGGAAGCACTGCTGCAATGTGGGTATCATGGTTTCAGCAGATCTAAAAAGTTTTCAAGAGGGAACCAGTGTCTCAGTTACGCAGCTGCATATAGAAAACCATGCGCTAGTGGATCATGCTATCTAGCAAAGTGATTCATACAGATGCATGAGAAAGAACAGTTACGTAAGAACTTACCGTAACAGTAGATCTTCGCGGAGATCTCAGTCATCAGGTTACACCGTAGGAACCATCTCCATCGGAGACAGGGAGTCCACACGGAAGATTTTCAGCAGTACAATTGGGGCTGCCCTCATCGTTGACATCCGCCAACGTCACCAATCTTATGTAGGAGTGGGCGGTCCCCACTTCCTCCTCAGTTCTTTCCCTCCGGAGATGAAGGGAGCAAGGCTAACACCCTGGGAAACTGAGGCACCCAGCTCTAGATAGAAATGATGGAAAACAGCAGATAGCCAGGTCCTGAACAGGAGCCCCAAGAAGGGGAACGGTGGGAAGGAAATCATACCTGATGACCGAGATCCCCTCGAAGATCCACTGTTACAGTAAGTTCTTACATAACTGTTCTGTCTTCTTCGGGGATATCTCAGTCATCAGATTACACCGTAGGAATGAGGAAGTCTGGGAGGCTGGATCTCCATAAACTTAAGACAAGAGTCCTTGTAGCACAGCCCTGCCAAATCCTGCACGGGCTCTTGAAGTAATGTCCAGACTGTAATGCTTGGTGAAGGTGTGGTGGACTGTACTCCAGGTGGCAGCAGTGCAAATATCAGCAGTTGAGACCCCTTTGAAACAAGCCACCAAGGTAGCCATGCCTCTGGTGGAATGAGCTTTGACAGCACCAGGCAATTCTTTGCCATACTTGTTGTAGCAGAACACAATGCAATTTGCCAACCATTTGGATGAACAGTGCTTGGAAACTGAAGCGCCCTCTCTACCTGGGGTGAAAGAAATACCCAACTGCTTAGACTTTCTGAACTCTTTAGTCAGAAGCAGATAATGCTTGACTTCTGCGCACACCTAACATATGGAGCAGTGCTTCCCCTGGATTGGCATGCTCAGGAAAATAAACAGGAAGGTGGATAGATTAAGTGTGAACTCAGAGACCACCTTAGGCAGAAATTTAGGATATGTGCTCAAAGATACCGTGTCTTTGTGAAAAATCAAATAAGGCTCCTCACACCAGAGGGCCTGAAGCTCTGAAATTCTTCGAGCAGAAGTAATGGCAACTAAAAATAGCGCTTTCCAAGAGATTGCACAAATCGCAAGTCGTGTTCGGCTCAAAAGGAGACAGGGTCAACTTTTCCAAAACTAAATTTAAGTCCCAAACCGGAACAGGGGAACAGACTGGGGGGTTCAGATGCAGGATGCCCCTGAGAAAAATGTACGGGAGACATCCAGTTGAGCTATAATGCGGTCACCCATGGGCTCATGGAAGGCAGAAACAGCCAAAAAGTGGACCTTGAAGGAGGGATACTGGAGGCCTGAGTCAGACAAAGAAATCAGGTAGTCCAGGATATGCTTCACAGGACAGGTGAAGGGTCTAGAGAATGCTTGGCAGCCCAGATGGCAAACCGCTTCCATTTCATGTCATGAGTGGAACATGTGGAAGGCTTGCGGGCAGCAACTAGGACATTTACCACCCTGTTAGGGAGCCCAAACCAGGCGACAGCTATGTCTTCAGCAGCCACGTATGCAGATGAAGGGACCTGAGGATGGGATGGACCAGGGTCCCCAGATCTTGGGTCAGCAGATTCCTGCAAAAGGAACCTCTGGTCCCTCTGCCAGCTGTTGAAGCAGAGGGAACCATATTTGACGAGGCCAGAATGGAGCTACCAGAATCATGCTGGCCCCCTCCATTTGCAGCTTGATCAGCACTCTCTGAATTAGAAAAAACAGAGGGAATGCATAAAGAAATCTCCCGCTCCAAGAGAGGGACAGCACGTCTCACCAGAAAACTTCAGACCCTGGATCTAGCGAGCAGAAATTGGGCAGTTGTGCACTGAGTGGGGACATAAAAAGGTCCAACTCTAGGCAACCCTATACATCAAACAGATCTTCTGCTACTGGACTGAGTCCTGCTGAGACTGTCTGCCAGGGTGTTGAGAACACCTAGGACATGGACTGCAGAGTGTGTCAGTCAGCCCAGTATCACACTTGCAGTCAAAAGAAATGACAAGGTGGAACTCCAGGTCAAAAAATAAAGCAGCATTCACAGATAAGGTGTAAGTGGGTTTATTCCAAGGCACTGCTCCCTTAGTGCCTCGGCTGTGACTGTGAGAGTTTGGGATGTGCCTCCCGTTGGCAAGCACCTGTGGAGATTCCTGTGTCGCACCTGCCTTTTTGTAAAACAGTATCACACTCGCATGGACTCCCTGCAAAGGGGGTACGAGTGAGTCCCGCCCTGCTTGTTGATGTAGTAGACTGCACTCAGATTGTCCGACTGCACCAGCAGTTGGCCTGGAGCAAAGTGTTTCTGAAATGCCTGCATGGCATAGAGCACTGCTCTCATCTCCAAGACGTTGATATGCAGAGTGGCTTCCCACTGGGCCCAGGAGTCCTGGGTTTGAAAGGGACCCGGGTGGGCTCTCCAGTCCAGACCTGACGCATCCATGGTGAGGATCTGTTGGTGAGAGGAGACCTGGAAAGGGACTCCCTGAAGATGATCTGAGGAGTCCATCCACAACTTCAAAACTCTGCGGACTGGGGAGGAGACCAGAACTGGTTGGTCCAGCTCATCCGTGCGCTGGTCCCACTGCACCCTGAGAGTCCAGTGAGGAGTGTGCATGTGAAGCCTGGCCAGTGGAACGGTGGGAATGGCCACAGCCATTAGACTCAAGAGTCTGAGATGCAGCCTGGCAGGAATGTACCGAATCTGAGCTACTTCCTGAGCCTGATCTATAAGAGATCCTGCCCTGTTCTGGGGTAAGAAGGCATTCTCCTGCTCAGAGTCCAGAACCACAGTCTTTGGTACAGTACTAGAACAGATTTGGGCAGGCTGCCTGTTATGCCCAAAGAGTGGAAAAGCTGGAGAGTGCGCTCCATAGTCAGCCACAGCTGGTCCCTGGACGGGGCCTTGAGAAGCCAATAGTCCAGGTAAGGGAAGACATACAGTCCCTCTCTTCTGAGAGTTGCTGCGACCACTGCTTAACATTTGGTAAAGACATGCAGCGCAGGGGATAAGCCAAAGAGCAGCACCTTGCATTGGTAATGCTCACCCTGAAAGGTGAAGTGAAGAAACCTCCTGTAAGGAGGGAAGACTGCAATGTGCAGGTAAGCGTCCTGCATGTCCAGTGAGCAGAGCCAGTCCCCAGTCTTGAAGAGCGGCAAGAGGCCTGGCAAAGTTACCATCCGGCACTTTTTGTACTGGATAAAGACACTAAGGTTGCTGAGATCTAAAATGGGCGTCAGATCTCTGGTCGTTTTGGGGACCAGGAAGAACCTGGAGTAAACCCGATTTCTCTGATGCTTTGGCACCAACTCGATTGCCTGCTTGTGCAGCAGAGACTGCACTTCCTCCCCGAGAACAGACAAGTAGGGCTGGGGAATAGGTGGAGGCTGAAGGAGAGGTATATGGAGGTTGTTGAATGAGCTCCAGGGTATGACCGCTCTCTATAATCTGTAGGATCCACACATCTGAAGTTAGGGTGTGCCACTGATTCAGATGGAGGGAGAACCAATCTCCGACCACCACTTCCTGGGTCTGGGCCAGAGGAGGGGGTCTGGCAAGGAGTCAAGCTGAGATGGAACCAGCTGTGGAAGTTGATCCATCATTTCTGGACGCTTGGCCGTCGCTCCAAAGTTAAAAGGGGCAGGCAAGGAAGACTGGGCTCTGCGCTTCCCCTGGGTGTGGGGACTGGAGCCTGGTCTATTGATCTATCTACGAAAAGTAGAGCATCTCCTACCACAGGGTTGAGTGTGGTAGAGAGAGTAGATTGACTTAAGAACTGTGCCAGAGGCCTGCAGATCATTAATGAGATCCTGGACATCAGGGCCGAAGAGCTTGGTGCCATTGAATGGGGTGTTGAGCACCTAATTTTGCACATCAGCTTCAAAGCCTGAGACCCTCAGCCAGGAATGCCTATGAAGGCAAATGCCTGTGGTAACAGCTCTGCCCATCATGTCGGCCAAGTCATAGGGGGCCCGAAGAAGGTGTTTTCTGACATCCTCTGCAGTTTGCAGACATTGTAGCACTTCCTGCTTCTGGGTGCCATCAGGAAGGGCATGGGCGGCCGCCTTGCCCTTCCTCCAGTTGGCATTTTGGAACTTGACCATATGTGAAAGATAGTTTACAATCCTCAGACCTAAGATAGAGGAGGCGTAAACCGTCTTACCCCAGAGGTCAATCCTGTGGGACTCCTTATCTGGAAGAAGGGAGCTAAGATGCTTGGGCACCTTAGGCTTGTCATGGGCTGCCTTAATGACAACTGAGTCAGTTTCAGCCTGGGCCGCAACATGAGGAAGGCCCTGGGGGACATTATACAATCTGTCTGCCCTGCATGGCATAGCTGGCACCATGTCTGACCTATGCCAGGCTGCGTAGTGGCATTTTTCAGGGCTGGCAGCATAGGAGGGATAATTTTAGGTGGAGAATCAGGGATCTCCAAGTAGTCAGCCAGGTCCTTTCTGGTGAAATCCTCCTCCTCAGTCTGGAAGCCCATAGTGGCAGACAGCTGTTTCATGACATTATAAAAAGTAGCATCTTCAGGGGAAGACCTCGGAGCATGCTTAACTGAGTTCTCACTAACTTAAAAGGCAGTGGACTTGCCAGAAAGAAGGATTTAATCCTCCTCCTCTTCTTCCTCAGTGTCAGACAGAATGAGGTCCTGGCGGTGGTACTCCTCAATGTCGATGATCTCTTCGTGGTCTAGCGTTGGAGCAGTTGTCGGAGTCCCGCAGGAAGGTTCCCTTGGATGATGAAAGTGTGTTGACTATGAAGCTGCTGTCGATGGTGCCGGTGACAACAGCCTATTGAAGGTGTTGAACTGCTGGACCAGAACATTAGTAAATTTAACCAAGACCTTGTTCAGGTCCATGGTCGTTGTTGACGGAGGGGGGGGTTCGAAGGCACAGATGCTGGCAACCCACCAACCTGACGGCCTGAAGAGCCCATAGCCCTGAGAGAGGAAGAGGCCGGCAACGATGGGGTGGCCATCAACGATGAGCCCGTCGTCGATGGAGGAGGAGCTGATGACCTGGAGGTCGATGGCTGGGTGCACTGAGATTCAGGCGGAGAAGCTATCGGTATGGGTCTGGTGGGAACACAGACCTGGACAGCTGGTCTCTTTGTCAGGGCATCGCATCTGCCATCGACGAACAACCCCGCGAAGTAGAGGCTGACTGGGAACAGGATGGCCGCTGGGGGGGGGGAGTGGTCATGATCCCATCTTTCCTGTGACCCCCCCCCCCGAGGACTTGTCTCGGCCTTGCAGGCCTGGGAGCTCGTGGACCAAGTGAACGAAAAGCTGCCAAGGCCTTGAAGGACTCCTGCCTGGAGCTGGCCACCTGCTGCTCCATCAGAAATTTCTTGAGAGCCTTCTTGCATCGCCTAAGGGTTGCTTGATTGAATTTCTGGCAGAGCTCACAGTCGGAGACTTTGTGGTTTGGCCCAAGACAGCAGACACAAATGGAGTGTTCATCTGAAGAGACAATCTTCTTCCCACAGCGGCAGCACCAGAAAGAAGGAGAAGAAGATGACAGATTAACTCTCGACATAAAAAAGGAATAAATCTCTAAAAGAGATTTTGCAGAGAAATTGAAGAAAAATCGCCGTAGAACACTGCGACAGCTCTTCCTCGAAGACTGTGTTTGCAAGTAAATGGTGGGAAAGAACTGAGGAGGGAGTGGGGCAGCCCACGCCTGTATAGGGTGGGTGACGTCGGTTAATGTCAATGGTGTGGGCGGTCCCAGTTGTACTGCTGAAAATCTTCCATGTGGATTCTCTGTCTCTGATGGCAAAGGTTCCTATGGTGTAACCTAATGACTGAGACACAACTGAAGAAGATCATTTGTCTACAGAGATGCAGGCCCCATGGGACCTTCTGTCTGCTGAAGTGCAGGACCCCAAGGGCCAGCGCTTCTGCAGACACAAGTACTCATGCATGCTGTACGACATACACAAACAGCCACAGATACAAATCCACAAAAGTAGCACATCAGTGCTACTGCATTTGTCTCATCTGGAAACAGTTGCATGTTGTTTGTCTTACCTGATGATCGCTGTCTATGGTTGCTTTTGTGGTCTTGTCCTTTTGCTGCTCGGGGGAAGGGGGTGAGGGTTGGAAACCTTAACACCACATATCCCTACTTTTGTGACATTAAGTTGAACCCTAACTGGTGCATTAATGCAGTATTTTGCAAAGAATTTCCTTTCTTTCTGAGATAGTGGAATTGTATCCTCATTCACACAGGATCATTTGGGAACTGCATGAACACATGCAGACATGCAGGGCCCTCTAGGCCTTGCACCAAGTGAAGACTCTGTCTGCCTACGGAAGTAATGTCAAGGATTCATGTGGCTGTTTGGTGGACAGTGGAAGCAGGGCTCTTTGGGTCCTGTGCTTCCATGTGGCCACAGACACACAGGGAAATAATCCATCTCTCAGACGCAGTACAGGGCCCTCTGACACCCATGGATGCAGAGGTGTAGGGCCCTATGCCAAAAGAAGAGTTCTCTTCACGATACGGTACTTGGGCCCATGCGGGCAACTCTGCAGTGGGTGTAGGTCAAGATTGGGTAAACAAAATGCTGTAGTCAATAACAGCACAGTCAAAAAGCCAAAAGTAAACACCACATCTCGGAAAAACATCAGAAAGTAATGACAGTGCGCCAACTCAGGGGGGTGGGGGGGCGGATCAACTACTGCTGACTCGGGGAGGGTGAAACTCAGGGGTGGAGATACTACTGTAATTCCATGGGGGACGCAACCTGAGGGGGGGGCGGTGCGACAGCAAAAAAAAAAAAGAAGGTCTCAGAATCAAACCAAGGTCAGCTGGATATAGCAAGTCTATTCACAGCATGTGACTCTAACCTATGCTGCCACCACGGCTAGGCAGCACACAGTTGCGGACTTGAACACTACTCAACATGAGTGAAAACAGCTACATGTGCTGTTTTAACTCACACTGTTTTCTCAGCGCATATTTCACCACGCTCTTATTCCCACGCAGTCTTAACTGGACACCTTCCCAACCCCCACTCCGCAAGCAGCAAAAGAGGAATAGATTAGAGTTTGGGGTCTCTGGAGTATTGGCGGATCACTGGAGGTCTTCCTTAGGGTTGTCAACCCTAGTGTCCACCCCCCAGCCCATACCCTCCAGACCAAAGCATAAGGTACAGCTCCAAGCCACTGCCTCATACTGATACACTCTTCAAAGGTAGAGAAGTATGTCTTGCCACATGCTGCCAATACAATGTGTTGTAGCTTTCTTCGTGCACCGTGAAGAAAGAAAATCACATCTGACCTTGTTTGCTCAGAGAACAGGTTGGGCATTAGGGCTGACAACCCCAAGGAAGACCCCACCACTGATTCACCAAGACTCCAGAGACCCAAAACCCTAATGTGTATTCCTTTTGCTGCTAGTGGAGTGGGGGTGGGGAGTTAGGGTTGGAAACTCTAACGTCATATTTCCCTACTTTTGTGGCATTAACTTGAACCCTAACTGGTGCATTGACTAAGTTTTTGCAAAGAATTTCCTTTCTGTTTGAGATAACGGTATCGTATCTTCATTCATGCAGGTCCCTTTGTGAAGATATGCAGATGCACAGGGCCCAAGGGAAGACTCCATCCACCTATGGAAGTGAAGGGTCCTTGCATGCCCTGAAGTTCTGCACAACGGATGCCAGGAATTCATGGGGCTGTCAGGTGGGCTGCAGAAGCACAGGGCTGTAAGTTCTCTGCAATTCCATGTAGCTGCAGATACAGATGCACAGTGGAAAGAGTCCATCTTTCAGTCAATGCACAGGGCCCTCTGCCACCCACAGGTGCAGACGTGCAGGGCCCTATGCCAAGAGAAGAGTTGTCTTCACTCTATGTGCAATCAAATTTCATGGCGAGAAACCAATTTAAGTTGTAAAACCAACAATTATAATGTGCAATCAAAATTTATGTTGAGCAACCATTTGCCACAAAATTAAAAAAATCATGGTGTACAGTCAAATTCCATGCAGAGAAACCAATTTCTGCTATAAAACGAAAAATTCTGATGTGCAATCAAATTTCATGCTGAGAAACCAATGTTCTGCTGTGAAAAGAAAACTTCTGATGTGCAATCAAATTTCATGCTTAGAAACCAATTTTCTGGTGCGAAACGAAAAATTCTGATGTACATTCAAATTTTATACTAAGAAACCAATTTTCTGCTGTGAAACAAAAATCATGGTGTGCAATCAAATTTCATACCAAAAGAAACAAATTCTCTGCTGCAAAATGAAAAATTCCAATGTACAATCAAATTTCATGCTGAGAAATCAATCTTCTGCTGTGAAATGAAAAATCATGGTGTACAATCAAATTTCAGGCGGAGAAACCAATTTTCTGCTGCGAAAGGAAAAAATCATGATGCACAATTAAATTTCATGTTGATGACGGTACACCGGTAGAGCTACCACTTGCGACACCAGCGACCCGGGTTCAGGAACGTCTCTGGCTGCTGGAGGGCCGGACTGGGGGGGGGGGAGGAGGATTGAGCACCCATTGGGCTGCTCTCCTCTGAGGAGGAGGATGGGTTGCCTATCTTGCTGCTTTATTACCACCTGGGTGACCACGGGTGGAGGTGCAGCGGGATGACACAACGTGGGAGGATGTCACACGGGAGCTGGAGCGGCAACGCGTTGCAAAGTGCTCTGCCCCTTGGCTCCCCTAGCGTACCAGCATCCAATGGGGCGGAACCAGAAAAAGCTAAAAAAAAACTGCACTGGACGCCAGAAGACGAGACTTGGCTGTCCCGAAAAACTCCATAACCAGGCTCCTCGGAGGGCCAGGACAGACCACCCGATGCACACTCATGGACTGGGGGACTTGGGGGGGTCCCTTTCCTCCTTGCCCAGGGAGTAAACCATGGCAGGATGGGGCAGGTCCATCGGTGCCCCAACTTACGAGTTACCTGGAGCGGACCTACAGGAGCACACACAGCCTATGGCTCCCTGACGAAAGGGGTCTAGTGTGGTGTGTAAGGGGGCATTAAAGAGCAAATATAAAACAAAAATTCATGTTGATAAACCAGTTTTCTGCTGCAAAAATAAAAAAAGTTGCTTGGCAATCAAAATGCGTCTCCAGCAGACTTTTTTTTGAATCACAATTAAAAACAGTTTTACAAGTCAAATTTAATTTTGCACCACCTTAATGGTGCTACACAAAAAAGTGAGTCACGATTCAAAAGACGTTAACATGGCCAGGAGAAATACGTAAAAGATACTTATAATCACGAATGACTGAAACAAGCCTCAGAATCTAAACCAGTATGTTCTAATGAGGTAGATTCAATTTTTTTTTATTATGGCTGCTGTAATAAAAGTTTTAATTAGTAATTTGTTAGTGAGGTGAGAAGCAAGATGGCTACTGTCACGAAATGAAAGCAATTTTTGGTGTTGTGAGCACTGCATCTCACAAAATCAAAAATAGTCCTGCGACACCAGATGTTTGGTGTTGTATCACAACATTATCCCCAAAACCCTACTGAGCATACTCCGAACAGAAAAACACAAAACTTTAAATCCTTATAGCTCTGGAACCATTTTATATTTTTTTCATGACACCTTCCAAAGGCACTACCTCGCCACAACATGCTTCTACCCTGAAAGTTTCATGAAAAATTTCCATTCTGTGTAGGCTGTAGATGAGAGCAAAAAAAAAAAATCCTATGTTAAACATAGTAAAAAAAAAAATTGACATCTACAGGAAAATGACATACTGTATGCAGAACTCAGAAGCTGCACAAGCTGCCATCACAAAACTTTCTAAAGATCTAAACCTTGCCCACTAGACAACACACACACACACATTTTCAGCTAATTTTATCAAATGCTGCCAAAGCTATTAAGCTGCAAAGTTAGGGGTTTAACACTGAACACAATACTCAACCTTAATTATAATATAAGGAATAATGTATGGGTGACCACACATAACAAGCCTGTGTCTCCATCGAGGGGTTGAGAAACAGCATATGAACCTCGAGACTGAAGATCGAGAGCTCCATGCTGTTATATCAACCCTAAGATGGAAACACAAGGTGAGCTGTGTATGGTCACCCATATTTTATTTTATTTTTTATAGTATATGGTTTTGTAGAGGTTAAGTTGTGAGGGGAGAGAGAGAGAGAGACGAGGAGCGGCTGTGCTGATTAAAGGCTACCAGTAATGTAATTTACTGCATGTATTAAAAGAGAATAAAATCCAAGCAGTAAGTGTTTCTCACTTTCTTTTAACAGTTCAGCAGTTGCACCGGTACAGAGAGTGTGTGTGAGCCAAGGAGGAGTGGCCTTGCCTGCTAAGCACTACCACGCTCAGGAGTCAACACATTTCAAAAATGGCATGCTAGTCCAGGACAACTGGCCATGACAAAAATGGTGGTCCCCAAGTTCTGAGTGGTAGTCCAGCACATTTCAATGTAAATTTTAAAACAGCTTACACAGAAAGAAATTACATGGTGTGGGGTTTGTATTGTACTATTAACAGGATGTAGAAAAACTTCAGAAATCAAGAAAAATAATACATTTCTTATATTTATAGGTTTTTATCACCCACCCCCCCTCAAGTGTAACACCTTCTTTTATCTTGTCCTGTACTACAGCACACACCTAGTAGATCAGTTTTGATTTCTGCTACCCCACAATCTGGATCTTCCCCTTCCGCCAGGGTCTTCAGGTCTTTTCCCTTTCTGTATTGCAAAACTGTATCTTGGTTTCTGACTTATTTTTTTATTCCTTTTCTCGCCCTACTGAATTTGCTGTAGACCAAACCAGTCCAGGTCCTGTTTCCCATGATGTCACCAAGTCCCTGCTGACTTTTCAGATTTCTTTCTTTCTTTCTGAATTATTTTCTTTTTCTTTATTATTTTTATCTGCTTTATTATCATTATGCTTTATGTGTTTTGCTGACTTTATTCCCAAGCCCACAATCTCCGACCCCCCCCCGCCGCTGACTTCAGTCCTTTCAAATTGCTGTGCCCTGTGCGTTAAAATGCTTCCAAGTTCCAGTCCCATAATGTCTGCCCCCGATTTCAGGTCTTAAAACATGTGTTTCCTGACTTCTTGGGATTTTTTCCCTCTCAATTGAGTCTCAACTGTCCCCACATCCTCCGAATAACCCCTCCCTTTCAGCAAAGGACAAGTCCTTGTTCCTTTCTTCTCCCCCCCAGTCCTCACATTCTCACACCGACCCTCAACTTCAGTCCTGTCAGTAAAGGACAAACCCTTGTTGTTTCTTCTTTTTCCTCCTTATTGAGATTTTTTTATCTTTGCTTTTTGCTGCCAGAAGCTTTCTGGGCTGGCCTGTCTAAATAAAATCACTGGCTGGCAAGGCAAACAGTTTGCGTCCATCCACTGTAAAACCGAAGCGCGAAATGGCACTCTCAGCAGTCTATCGCATCTGTCCCTCCGAAACCTCTCGCACCCCACCACTGCCATGGCCAATTCCAAGGACTGACAGGTAATCTACCACTTCCCATTTGCTGACTCATCTGTCAGTCCTGAGTCACACTGAAGCTGTTCAGCCAGTGGTGCTGCGATGGGTGGGAAGGGAAGGTTCCTTTAGCTGGCTACAGCGTGCTAGCTCCTGGCATACAGACAGAAGTCCTGGCATGGCTCTCTCAGAAAACCACAGCTGCCATTTTCACCCATGTGACCACCAGCCAGCTCAGGATGAAGATGGGCGGCACCTAAGGGTCGGCTAGCAGGACCGCATCAAAAAACAAAACAAATGTCAGCATTGAGTTGGCTGTCCGTGGGACAACCAGCTGATTCAATTGTACTTGTCCGCCTGAATAAACTTGTAGCCCGGGATGTTGGGCTATTGGATATGTCAAACCCGGTCATATACTATAAAATATATATAGACAGATACAGATATAGCTAGCTAGCTAAGTTATTTGGAACTATAGCGGGTTACATTTATAAGGTAGAAAAAGAAATGGGCAGACTGGATAGGCCTTGCGGTCCGGCACATTTATAAGGTAGAAAAAGAAATGGGCAGACTGGATGGGCCTTGCGGTCCTTATCTGCCGTCAACTTCTATGTTTCTATGTACAAGGTGAATGATCAAACAACTGAGGTTCTCCTCTATAATTGCACCTCCCCAGCACTTAAATAAAGCATATCCTTTCAAATGGCACAAATTGGCTATGCGCTATCTAGGAATTAAGCTAAGAAAGAACCTTACACATACTGATTTACTTAATTATGAACCTTTAACCCAACAACTGACAGGATCTTTTGAAATGGTCCCAAATGCCTTTAAGTTTTCTGGGCAGAATAGAGGCCATACAACAGAATGTATTACCCCCCATTTTATTCTTCTTGCAGACTCTCCCTGTACCCCCTAGTAACTCCTATTTTCAGGCATAGGACAGACTAATATACTGTTCTGTTTGGAAAGAAAAGCCTCCTAGAGTAAGGTACTCTATTCTTCAGTTGCCGCGCGATAAAGGCCTTAATTAACCTCATTTTAGACAGTATGCCATGGCATCACAGCTGCGAACCCTCTTATGTTGGCTGAACCCCTGGTACGGTACCTACTGCAAGTTAATAGAACTTATTATAAATTATTTATTTGATTTTACAGGCCACAGTGTGTCCCATTTAATAAATTTTCCCAGTATACAGAGAAGCCATTCCGTCAGTGGTTCCAAGTTATTTGTAAATACCTGACACAGGCCGAGGCACTTTATTTAAGGGCATTTGCCCATGATCTCAATTTTCCACCTAATCATCTGGATAGGGCTCTCCTTCGGTGGCATCAATATGGTTTGAGATACATATCTCAGCTGTTGGGCCCTACTGGCATTCTTCCGTTTGTATCACTGCAGACCGACTACTGTCTCCCTCAGAAGAGCTTTCATAGTTATTTACAACTAAAATCATATTTACAACCTCATGAAGAGGCATTGGCTGATACAGCGGAGAAATCGTCATTAGTAATCTCATTGGTTTAATCTCATATCACTGGGATGTGGCCGATCACCTTAGTCAGACGGCTTGGTGGTGCTGACGGTTGAGGCACTGGATGCTACACCACGCCATGCCACACCAGCGACCTGGGTTCAAAAATGAGGATGGGTCGGTGAGGGGCGGGGCGGGAGATGAATTGAGCGGCCGTAGGGCGGCTCTCCTCTCCCGGGTGAGGATTCAGTCGCGACCACTGCAGGCTGCCTGGGTGAAGGCCCACGGATAGTGCAGATGGGAGCAGCTAGAATAGGAGGGTGCTCGAACATTGCGCAAGGGTGGTGCCTCCACACACGCCTAACAGCAGTGCAGCAAGGGGAGGGGAGAAAACATAGTGGAAAAGTGGAGAGCAGGTAGGCTCTATGACTATCTCTGCGGCACCGGTACTGGCCTCCCCGGAGTCTGGATGTTGGTCTCCGGGGGAGGGGGAAGTCAACACTCCTCACCTTCAGCCCTGTCATGGGGGGGGGGGGGCAATCCGTGAAGGATTACCAGGTGGGACAGGTGCGTGAGTGCCAGGGCCAGAGAGTGGACCTTTCTAAGGGGACAGAAAAAATGTATATGGAAAAAAAAATTTAAAATACCACCCCCTCCACCTACCCACATACAAACACATACCTCTGCAATGCCACTTCTTGGTATGAAAAGCTTTTCTCATTTTTAGGGTGGAAAGTGAGGGGGAAGGGGAGGATTTTATCCATCAAGTTCTTTCTCATACCAACTCAGTGGGTGTCAAAAGCAGGTGTCACAGAGGTTGTGGATGCATGGAATGGCCTTCTGGAGGAGGCTGTGGAGTCAAAAACAGTGGCTGAATTCAAGCATGCATGAGACAGTTATAAGGCAATTCTAGGGGGTTGGGGTAGAAAGAAGTAGGCTGCTGGTTAGCTAGGATCTGAGCTTATCCATTGGTAGGGGAAATGGGCAGACTAGGTGGGCAATGTTTTATTCGTTGTTCAATTCTATGTTTCTATGTTAATCTTTTTCTTTAAACATAGAAACATAGACTTTGACGGCAGATAAGGAACCACTAGGCCCATCTAGTCTGCCCATTTCCTCACCTACAGGATAGGACGTAGATCCTAGTTTACCAACAGCCTATTTCTTCCTACACCTCTCAAGAATTGCCTTATGTCTGTCCCATGCATTCTTGAATTCTCCCACAGTTTTAGACCCACAACCTCCTCAGGAAGGCTGTTCCATGCATCCACTACCTCTGTGAAATAATACTTCTCACATTGCCCCTGAACCGCCCTCCTTCTATCTTTAAATTGTGTCCCTTGTTCTTGCAAGTCTCCTTTTCTGAAAGATGCTACCCTCTTGGACTTTGTTGATTCCACTGAGGTACTTAAAAGTTTCTATCATGTCCCCTCTCTCCCTTCTTTCCTCAAGGGTATACATATTAAGCTCCTTTAGTCTCTCCTCATACGGCTTCTCTTGCCGACCCTGCACCATTTTAGTTGCCCTCCTCTGGACTGTCTCTATCCTGTCTATGTCCTTATGGAGATGGGGTCTCAGAACTGGACACAGTAATTCAGATGGGGTCTCACCAACTGTCTGTACAGAGGGATAACAACTTCCTGTTTTCTGCTGATGATACCTCTCTATGCATCCCAGTATACCCCAGCCCTCCCTACTGCCTTCTCACATTGCTTGCTAACCTTAAGGTCATCTGATATGATTACCCCCAGGTCCCTTTCCTTTTTTGTTGTTGTTACTACCTCCCCACCCATTGTGTATTCTTCCCCTGGGTTCTTGTTTCCCAGGTGCATTATTTTGCACTTCTTTGCATTGAATCCTAGCTGCCATACTTCTGACCATTCCTCCAACCTTGCCAAGTCCCTTTTCATCCTTTTCACGCCTCCTTGTGTATCAACCCTGTTGCAGATCTTTGTGTCATCTGCAAAAAGGCATACTTTTCCTTCCAGTCCTCTGCAATGTCACTGATGAAGACATTAAAAGGACTGGACCAATACTGAACCCTGCGGTACCCCACTAGTAACCCCCCTTTCTTCAGAGTGGACTCCATTTACAATTACCCTCTGTGTCCTGTTGTCCAGCCAATGTTTTACCCAGGCTACCACCCTGGGTCCCACTCCCAGGCTGGTTAATTTGACTATTAATCTTTTGTGTGGGACTGTGTCAAACGCCTTGCTAAAGTCTAGGTAGGCCATGTCCATAGCCCCTCCCTGGTCTACTGCTTTGGTCACCCAGTCAAAGAAATCTATTAGATTTGTCTGACATGACCTTCCGCTATGAACCCATGCTGCCTTGGGTCCTGTGCTCCACTGGCCTCTAGGTACTCAACTATTCTTTCCTTCAAGTGACTCCATCACTTTCCCTACCACAGAGGTCAGACTGACAGGTCTGTAGTTTCCTGCCTCTGTCTTGGTCCCACTTTGTGAAGGGGAATCACATCCGCCTTCCTCCAGTCCTCGGGTACCACACCATCCTCCATGATTTATTAAAAAGAGTAGCCAGTGGTTTCACCTAGTTCCTCCCTTAATTCTTTTAGAATTCTGGGGTGAATTCCATCAGGACCCATTGCTTTGTCCACCTTCATTTTTAGGAGTTCTTGCAGAACCCTTTCTTCTGTGAAAGGACTGGGATCGACCCCCTATCAAGAGTGCTTCTGTTAATTGGATTAGGCACTTCCCCTCCTTTTTGTGAATACTGAGCAGAAATATTCGTTCAGTATTCCTGCTTTTCACTGTCCCCTCTGCCCACCCACGCTCATTCTATTCAGCCTCACTATCCCTCCTTTGTCTTTCCTTCGCTGATGTACCTATAAAGGTTTTATCCCCTTCTTAACTGAGTTGGCTATCTTTCCTCAGTTTGGGCCTTTGCTATTCTGACTTCCCTCCTGCTTCCTTCTGCCTTAACTGGTACAGCTCTCTGTCCTGCTCCTTCTGTGTTTCCTTATACTTCCGAATGCTATCTTTTCTTCCTGACTTTCACAGCCACCTCTTTGAGAACCACAGTGGCTTTCTTTCGTTTTGATTTATTTGCTTCACACAAAGGCTTGTGGCCTCTGTGATGGCAGTTTTGATAATTCCACATTGTTGCTCCACATCTCCTTCTAGCCTGTTTGCTAGTGCTTTTCTGAGGCACTCTCCCATCTTGCCAAAGTCAGCCTCCTAAAGTCCAGTACCCTCACTTTTGTATGGCTTGACTCTGTAGCTGAGTTTAGCGTGAACCACACTGTTTGATGGTCACTTGTCCCCAGATGGCAACCCACTTCTAGGTCTGAGATCCTCTCACTGCCCCCGTTTGAGAGTACGAGGTCTAAGATTGCTCCCTCACGAGTGGGTTCCGAAACTAGCTGTCTGATGCCTAACACCTGTAGGGCATCAAGAATGGCCCTGCTCTTGGATGTGGCTGCAGCAAATGTGCTCCAGTTAACATCTGGCATATTCAGGTCTCCCATCAACAGTATCTCCCCTTTCTCTGCCATTCTAAGAATGCCTTCTATCATATCCTTGTCCATTTCTTCCCCCTGACATGGGGGTCTGTACACAACCCCTGTGCGGATTGTGGTGTCCTTTCCAGTCCCCAAGGTGACCCACAGTGCCTCCTCTCCTCCCTGTTTACTCTTTTGTTCAGCTGCTTTTATCCCTTCCTTTACATAGAGAGCTACTCCTCCCCCTCTTCTCCCCTGCCTGTCTCTCCTGTAGGTTATGTACCCTGGTATGTTAACATCCCAGTCATGGTTCTCTGTGTACCATGTTTCTGTGACTGCTACGATATCCAGGCATCCCTCTTCCATTAAGGCCATCAGCTCAGGGAGCTTGTTGCCCAGACTACGGGCATTGGTACTCATTACCCTCCATTTCCTGATGGTCTTACTCCTTTGACCCATCCCTGTCCTTCTTGCCTTTGTCACATTCTCCATTTACCCTGCCTTCTCCCTATGAGCACCTCTATGTTGTATTTGCCGCCCTGCCGTGATTGCTTGGGGGGCTGGGATTTTCCTGCTCCTTTCCAGTGCCTCCCCTTGGCTGGTTTAAAAGCTTGCCAATGAAGCATTTAAACCTATCACCTAGGATCCTGGTTCCCCTCCCAGACAGATGCAGCCCATCCTGCCAGTATAGGCTTGCATCACTCCAGGTGGACCCCAGTCCCCAATGAAGCCAAATCCTGGGCTCCACACAGTTTTTCAACCACTGATTGAATCCCATGATGCGGAACACCCTAGCCTCTCCTATGCCACAGATGGGTAGCACCTCCGAAGGTTACCGTGCGTGCTACTTGACTAAGGCCCTCCCAATTCCACAAACTCTTCCTGCACTTCTCTAATCCCTTTCTTAGCCAGGTCATTTGTCCCTAGGTGGACAACGACATCCAGCTCTCTCCCTGTGCAGCTGCTCCGGCAATCCTGATTCGCTCCCTGTCCCTCAAGCCATGGCGCCAGGCAACACTCACCTCCCTCCTCTCCTTCCTCCCCAATTCTACCTTCCTAACAATGGAGTCCCCACCAGGAGTTGTTTCCTTCCTTGCAGGGTCCCCTGCCACCCTCCTGTGGGTCTCCTTTGTGGAGGTTCCCAGCATCCTCCTTGGTCTCCACTGTGGGTGCCTCCATAGAGGAACCACACTTTGCCAGAATGGCATAGGAATTGTGGAGAGGTACAACTGGAGGGATGCGCCTCTGTTCCACCACCCTCACCCTCCCTGAGCCCACTGTGGTCCAACCGCTCCTCTTTCTTGGTAACCTCCGAGGCAACGACAGTGGCAATGGTGGTCCCTGGATGGAAGAGGAGGTCCCACAAATCCTGGCCAACTCAGCCTGGAGATGAGCAACCTCCTCCCTCAGCCCAGAGGGTGCCTGCAGATGGGACAACACGCATCCTCAGAACATCTCCCGGAAAACTGCTGCTCCACAGCCACTGCACTGCACCACTCAATCATGTCTTATTTTGGCCCTTAACTGTTTGCAATCCTTACTCTTTCCTCTGTTTTTTGTCTCTCTCTCCTTACTTTCTGCCTGTGCCCTTTAAGCTCCTGATTGTCCTGTTCTGAGACAAAATATCCTATATTTCTCAGTAGACCACTTACTTGCTCAGGGGCAGACCTCCAGCAGCTAGAGGGGGCGGAGGCTTCTCTTGCCCTTCTAGGATGGTGGGTCCTTGGTGGTTCTGTGATCACTCCCTTCCTGCCCCTAAACAGGAAGTTCCTGTTGTCAGTCAAATCCTGTGCCTATAAAAATAGAACTAGCTTTGGGCGGGAGGGAAGGAGGGCAATATAGTCCCAGCAGAGAAGTTCAGTCACACCGCAGTCCTTTCTCCTGGTGTCTTCTGCCAAGCTATTAGCTGAAACTTTCTATGGCAGTCTTTAAATGTAGCTTCCTTCTAGCTAAGCCACTCCCCCTACTTACCAGATGTTTCTACAAGTAATTTAAACCTCACAGCAATTAAGTCCTTTCAGTCACCTGAGATTTACACCTACATAACTCTTCAGATACCCATTCAGTTCAGTTAACCCAAACACACACTTTTTTTTTTTGTTAGTTTTTTTTTTACCCTAAATTAAAGGTCCAAATACAAAAGTTCTTCTACTTTAGTTCCAGCAGAGAAGTTCAGTCACACAGCAGTCCTTTCTCCTGGTGTCTTGTGCCAAGCTTTAAGGTACTTGTCTAGACTGAGCTTGAAGGCAGAAATAGTGATGACCGAAACCACTTGTTCTGGAAGCCTATTCTGAGTATTCACCACAGGTTCTGAGAAGTAATTCTTCCCAAAATTTCCCTTGAAGCTTCTTTCTGTCAAAGACGCTAACTGTCATTGGTCATCTCATCCCTGTACATCCTGAAGAGCTACATTTGATCTGATGTAGGGGTCGAAACTGGCACCTGCCCATTAGCCACATGCTGGCAGATTTTGCATCAGGCTAGTAAGAGTTTCCTTGAACGAGTCCAACTGGCTTGTACTGCAGAAAGCAACATTTCAGTAAGTACACCTGCTGGGACAGGGGAAAAATCTGTCAGGCTAGTGGATGCAAAACTTAATTTCAACCTCTGCAATGGTGTTATTCTTTTCAGATATTTAAATATTGTAATATCCCCCTGAGCCTCCTCTGTTCCATGGATAACAGTCCCAGTTTTGCCAGTCAGGCCTTACGACCCAAGTTTTCCAAGCTTTAAACCAACTTGGTCACTCCTCTCTCTGTTTTCTCAAGCCTGTTGATACTGTTCCTCAGATTTGGGGACCAGAACTATATGCTTCAAGATGGGGCCTGAACAGTGATTCATAATGGGGCACTACAATATCTTTCAATTGACTTAAGAAGTTTCTTTTAGAGAAGCTGCTAAATCTTCATTAAAAGAATTAGTCTTGACTTCCAGTGACATCATCACCCCGATGGCAGCTTTCTTTCAGAGCTCTGAGACTCCCATACACCAATCCCTCTGATTTCTGCAGTTAAATCGATAAAGTACCAAGATGGCTACAAGAACAAAGGGAGGGTCCAGACATAGCAGATCCCGCTCCAAATCTACAGCTAATACACGAGATGGAGGAGGATTATCAGACCACGAGGGGCCTAGCCGCAGTTAGTCTCCAGCAGACCATGATGCCCTAGAAATGGATACAGACCAGGAGACTGAATGTTTGTCCAATCATGCTTTGAAACCCTCTTAACTGAACTTAGAGCTTTTAGAGCAGAAACTAAACAAGAATTTCAGTCACTAAAATCCCGAATCAAGGAGGTAGAAGACAGAGTAGAAGCCTCAGAGAAGAGGGTATCGGATATGGAAAATGACTCTCATCAGTTGCGAGCAGCAATCGATTTTCTGGTAATCCACCAGAAGACTGTACAGAGTAAAATTAGAGATATGGAGGCCTGGTCGAGGAGAGAAAATATTCGTATTTATGGTCTCCCCGAGGGATCAGAAACCAGGCAGATGGAGGACTTCCTGGAATATCTATTTAGAGATGTCCTAGAGCTATCCCCAACCTTTCATTTTAAAATTGAGCGTGTACACCACGCTTTACTTTCAAAGCCAGTGCACCCTGTGGCCAGACCCCAATCAATAGTTCTTAAACTATCCAGCTATAAAGATAAGGAGTTTTTACTGAAAACAGTGAGGATAAAAAAAAAAATTGTGAAACACAATGCAGCTCACCTCATATTTGACAATGATTTTCCTACAGAGATTGTGAAGCAGCGGGCCGCTTACTCACCAATACTCAAAATTCTTAGGGGCCACAAAAATCAGATTCCAGACACCTTATCAGGCAAAATTAAAGATTTTCTGGGATTCCAAAACTAAAGTTTATGATTTGCCGATGGAACTGCAGCAGGAACTACAAGCGAGAGGCTGGGTAGCAGAGTCGGAAGGTCTGAAGGAGCAACGAACTCGACCACCACACAGAGAGTGGCGCACAGCAGAGAAACATCCACATAAGAATAAAGCCAGAGCCGCAGCCCCAAAAACACTCGAAGACATCAGGGCACTCCTCAGTAATATGAGAAATCAGACAGCAACAGGAGAGCACCCCTCTGAGGAAGGGAACACTTGAGAACTGGTGAGCACTGACTTTGGTTAATCTAACTCTTTGGGTACTGCTTCGCAAGTTAGCAATGCATATACCGAAGCCCTCCCTGGAGTGAGGGAGTAATTTACCTGCCTCCCACATGCATTGCTTAATTGGACCGAGAGTTTTTACTCGCTCCAGTGGCAAGCAGGATTCCTCTGTCTGTGCTTTAAACTATTTTCATAGGTGATTAAGAGGTCCTATCATTTACCTTTACCACAAACAACTCATGGGGCATAATTATACCTCTTCTACAATAGTTCCTCTTTTTCCCTCTTGATTTCAAGACATTATGGTCAGCTGACTCTGCACCTCCATGGGGAAACTGCCTAAATGTTACCAAACTTTGCTTTTGCTTGTATAGCTATATTGAGGTTAAATATAAATGCATCTTTTTTCAGTTTTACAGACCTTAGGATATATAGACATTGCATGATTGGACAAAACTGGACACTATTTCTCTCCACAGAGATTGCCCAGGGTTAAAATATCGAAAGAAGGATGAAGTAATCCCTCGTTGATTGTATTTTTTTTCCCTCTTGCGAGGTTCAGGAGGGAGGGAGAGAGGTTAAGAGGAAATATCAGGGCTATCACATGACGTCATAGGCTTTTTTCTGTTTTGACTGGAAAATTATGGAAAGAGGAGAAGTTTGCTATACTTTTATATGAATTAATGATCAGTTCAGAAGTGTGGGCAGATGCTATGAAGAGACAAAGTTACCCTTAGGTCCATCTGTCTAGTGACTCCACCAGGGTTTTATTTAACTCCAAAAATTGATTAGCGCTTTGGTTATAAAAGTGCTGAAACATTGTGAAAATGTATAGCACTTCCTCATTGTGTTTAACAAACATAACACTTCTAGAAAACCTATATAAATACTTTCTGTACAGTTAGCATTGTCCCAAGAAAAAAACTGCTAATCATTTATTTAAAACCCTGCTCCACTGAATGGCTACTCCGGTAGAAATACCTGCATGACATTAGGGATCTTAAAGTTACCACATACCTTTATCTATGGTGGGCACGGATGATAAATAAGAATTGAATTAAGTAAATTATGCATAGCCAGTGCATGGGTTATGGCACCACATGGGGCCTGGGGATGATCACGCTGATACTGACACTGATTGTAAATGTCATCTTTTGTTGGTCCAACATAGTTTGGGCCAGGAAGGCCTGGCACGCATTGCGGCCACTTTTCCTTCCATTCGGGTGGGAGTCTCTTGCGGGCCCCCACCTCGAATCGTAAGGAAGCATGTGTATATGTTCCCCTACCTTGGGAGTTCTACGTTCATAAAGTGGGAATATCCACATTACAGTTGGGAAACAAGGTTAATTTATAAAAATGTGTTTAATGTTTGTTACAAAATAGAGTTTATTGAGTTAAGTGACTTAGATATAGCAAGAAGCTCAGTTTTTAGTATGCTTGACTGTAAAGTAAACAATATCTGCATAAAAAAATGAGGCGCACAAGAAATGCAGTTATAGTAAGACAGGGATTGGGACATTTATTCTTACTGACACAGAGGAGAACAGTGCAAGGAGGGCACAACCGCAAGTTATTTGGTCCCTGATGTGTGGGAAAAGGTTACAGATGGGGGCTTTGGGAAGTCTCCAGAATGAAAGCTTAGTTGAAATGGATAGCAAACAGCAAATGATAATTTTATCACATAATATTAATGGGCTGAATAACCCTATTAAGAGATACAGGGTAATTTCCTCGATAAAGAAACAGAGACCAACTTTTGTTCTCCTTCAAGAAACTCACCTAAGTAAAGAGGAACACACTAAATTGACCAAGTTTGGTTTCTCTCAGGTGGTCGCTTCCTCTTATAGGGGGAAAGAAAGGGGAGCTGCTGTTCTTATTCCACGGTCCACCTCTTTTCAGCTGAGTACCAC
This sequence comes from Neoceratodus forsteri, assembly GCA_016271365.2. NCBI lineage: Eukaryota > Metazoa > Chordata > Ceratodontiformes > Ceratodontidae > Neoceratodus > Neoceratodus forsteri. The sequence continues at coordinate 1,319,262,662 of CM057456.1, forward strand.
CTACTTATACCCAGAGGGGCGCTTGGCGATAGGTACGTGCCTATTGGAAGGCAGGTGGTTGACTCTGGCCTCCCTATATATCCCACCAGGGTCAAATGCCATGTTTGTTAAGACATTATGTAAAAAAATTCCAGAACATCAGAAGGGAACGCTGGTAGTAGGGGGAGATCATAATCAAATATATGACTAATGGGATACCACAAACCCTCGAGCCCCTAGGAGAACATCCGCACAGAAGGCAGCTTCAAGTTACTTCAAGGGAGTACAGTGGGTGGACACATGGAAATATCTTTACCCAGGTAGGAGGGCACACACTCATTATTCAGCTAGGCATGGTACCTACACAAGGACAGACTATTTTTTAGTCTCGAAAGAGCACCAATACCAACTGAAAGAATGTCAGGTCGTCCCCTCGGTCCTCTCAGACCATTCCCAGTTATTACTTAAGCTGGAATGGGACTCAGAGAAAAGGAGGATGATCTGGAGATGGAATAATTTTTTATTAAACCTGAAAGACTTCAGGGAAATGGTAAAGGAGAGAATCCCTCAGATATTGAGGGAAAACTTAACCCCTGAAATTAAAAAATCAACACTTTGGGACATGCTTAAGGTAGTGCTGAGGGGGGATATCATTAAATATGCCTCAAATTACAAGAGGCAACAAGCATAATGGTTGGAGAAACTTCAGCAAACAACTAAAGGAATTACAGGGGCAACATGCGTCAGTGGACGTAGCAGTTTACCCTTTAATACAAACCACCAGCCAACAGATACAGCAGTTGTCTGGCATCCATACAGAACAGGCCCTCCAGTACCTAAAAAAAAAAATACTATGAAAGTGGACCGAGGGCTACCCTGCCTTCTGGCACATAGACTTAGACAGAGGACATCTCAGTCCTCAATCACACAAACTGGAGACAGGTCAGATGGTCAGGTTACCCCATCAAATAATGAGAGCTTTTGAAAAATCTTACCAGAAATTTTATATTTCTGACCATGAGTCAGTAGGGGAAAAGATTCACTTTTTTAAACAGACTACAACTACCTATACTCTCACAAGACTACCAACAAGCACTACATCAGCCAGTTACAACGGCAGAAGTTAATTCAGCTATTTCTAATTTAAAAGCTAACAAGAGCCCGGGCCCAGATGGCTACACAGGAGAGTTTTTTAAATTGCTTAAGAAGGAGGTGGGTCCTAATTTACTAGAGGTATGTCTGGGGGTTCAGGAGGGGGAGGAGACACCATCTACATGGAGATTCACCACCATTACCAGTCTTCCAAAACCAGGGAGAGACCCCTCCTTATGCTATGCTTATAGACCAATTTCGGTACTTAACATTGATTATAAATTATTCACAACCATTATGGTGAGGCAGATGAAGGCTATCCTTCTACTCCTGGTCAATCAGAGCCAAACTGGTTTTGTCGCCAAACGACAGATTCAGGACAATATAAAGAGGACACTTCACCTCCTTCACTACGCAGCCTGGTCGGAGGCCCCTTTCCTACTATTACGTTTGGACGCAGAGAAGGCCTTCGACCGGGTGGCATGGCCATTTCTTAGAGCTGTGTTGAGGAAACTGGGCTTTGCCAGGTCTTCTGTTCAAATTATAGATTCTCTATACATAAATCCCCGCGACTATATCAAAAAAAATGGCTGTTTCTTCTCCAATACCACTATTACGAGGCACCAGGCAGGGATGCCCTTTATCGATCCTATTTGCTCTCTATCTAGAACAACTGGCCCAAGCTTTGAGGCAGGAGGAAATGGTTCTGGGTGTGGAACTGGGGGAAGGAATGTCACAAACTGGCACTGTATGCTGACGATTTGCTAATATATCTGGCAGACCTGGAGCGGTCCTTACCACCATTGTGGAGGGGTTTTATCACACTGTGGAGAAACAGCAGGGTATTAAATTACTTCCACTAAGACAGAAGTCCTCCAATACACTATGCTCCCTCTGCAGAAATTAAATCAGCTTTCCCTTTCAGATGGAATCTACAACAATTAAAATATTTGGGAATCCAACTGAGCCTTACCCACAAACAGATATTTAATCTCAACTTTCCCCGTTTATTAAATAAGATCAAAGCAGACCTGGAGAAATGGGCAATGGTCCCTATCCCTCTAATTCAAAAGGTTGAGGTAGTTAGAACGGTGCTTCTGCCTAGATTTTTATATTTAACCCAATCAATACCTATTGCTATTCCAAATGAGTTATTTCAGGCCTTGAACAAACAGGTTTCCAGATTTATTTGGGGAACACCGAGACTGAGGATCAGGTTTACCCTTCTTCAATTACCAAAAAGACTAGGATGCTTGGCACTCCCAAATTTAAAACTTTATTATTATGCAGCCCAGATCAGAACCATGCTGTGTTGGCTACAGCCACCTTATATGGCAAAATGGAAAAATACAGAAATACAAGAAGAAGGACTGGTGCACATGAATAGAGTCCTTCTTGATCAAAGGGTAGCCCAGAAAGATTGAGGGGACCAAAACCCTTATACAGAAACCAGTTTAAAATGCTGGTACACCATTCTAAATAGACAAAATTTAGCACGATGGAGGCCAATGCTCTATTCAATTCCACATACAGAATCCTTTGCTCCGGCTAAAATGGATCTGAGTTTTCACAGCTGGGAAAGGGCAGGGTTACACTTAATCTCCAGTTTCATTAAAGATGGCGTGTTTATCACATTGGCAGAGTTAATTACACAATATGGGATTTCAACAAGGGAGAGGTTCAGATACTTTCAGGTCAGAGACTACGTAAAATTTCTATCCAGGGCTTTATGGGGGGGATAACCCACCTCCTAAAATTATAACAACGTTCCAAGCAGCCATAGAGGAGAAAGCTCCTCTAGATCACATATCATCAAGGCCACTGTTTTTCGGTTTTTACCGGAAAATCCGGTAAAATTCCGGAATTAGGGCTGCCTGAAAACCGGTAAAAATGAAGATTTCATGGAATCTGGCATTTTCTATCAGATCAGTAAATCTATAAAAAAGTCTGTTTTTGTTTTAATTCCTTCCTGTACTATTTTCAGTTTGCTTTATTTAATGCTCTGTATGTTAAGCCTTCTTTAATTCTGATTATTTATGCACGTACTGAAAGAATGATAACAGAATCCCGGTAAAATCCGGAAATTAGAGTAACAATCACCGGTGAAATTCCGGAATCTTAAGTCTTGAAAACGGAATTTAATTGTTTTAATCACCGTAAATCAGTGGCCTTGCATATCATACATATATGTGGCATTACATAGTTCAGAGGGAGGCTCCGCTGATTCTATACAAGCAGCCTGGAGGGCTGACCTGGGAAAACCACTTTGGTAGAATACAATGGGTAACAACAGCCACAAGCTGGAAAGAGTTTTCCCGGAAGTGACTACACATTATTTCAGGACACCGGCAATTCAGGCTAAATTTCACCTAGGGCAAAACTGTAACTGCTGGAGGGGTTGTGGACACCCCAGGGCTGCTTTGGGGCACATATTGTGGGAATGCCCTAGGCTTCATACTTTCTTCCAGGCACTCCAGACGGCCATGGGGGAAATGTTCACACCAGCTCTTAAGACTATCCCCTACCCTCTACTTCTTCTCAGACTACCCCAGAGAATTCTGAGACCCCAATACAAGCAGGCTGATAAGAATCTCTATCCTTGCAGCCCAGAAAGCGATCACTAAAAAGTGGTTGCTCCAGAACACATCCACTTTGGGACAGGGGCAGGATATTATGATAACAATTTATAGGATGGAACAAGTAACAGCCACCCTAAATAAAAAGCAGGCCTCATTCGAGATGATCTGGAGATGATGGGTAATGTATATAACCCCACTTAGACCGGACTTCATCCCCTAGACATAGGAAAAGACAAGTTCTTTCCAGGAGAATACCTAATGCTTATAGGATATGATAGCACACAGCTTAATCTGGTTCAAAGTCAGTTGGCATTCATCTGTATCCCCCTCCCCCGGGTCGTGCCTGAAAATAGGCAGGATTTGTCTAGTGCACTTACCCGGTCAACAAAAGCTAAATAAATAAAATAAAACATTTAGATTAATTGTGCTTCTTCAATTGTTTTTATATACACTTAACAGAAAAAAACATTCTGTTATGAACTGTCAGTTTTAATTTCAATCTAATGCATTTTTGTTAATTCTGTTAGGTTAGTTTTTTAATGGAAAACATAGTTTTGTATTTTTAATTTGTATATAATAATTCAAGCATTATTTTCATACTCTGTGAAATGATATGATAATAAATGAAAAAAGTTAAAAAAAGGAAGCTTCTTTTGATGCACACCATGTTTTTACAGTATTTGCAGCGCTAGCTGCTGCCACACAATGTTACACCTGTTTAAAGCTGTTGCCGATCATTACCGCCAATTCCTTTCCAGTTGAGTTTCATAAAACTTAGCATTTTTAGGTATGTTGCTTTTATATTCTCCTCACTCAGATGCATTATTCTGCAGTTTTCAGTTCTAGAGTTCATCTGCCATTTATCTGCCCATTTCCACAGCATGACCTGGTCCCTCTGTGTTTAAATCTCCAGCTTATATGCAACAGTTTTCCATTTTGTCTTAATCAGAATACATGGCAATCCAGTTACTGGCACCCACCTCTAGGTCGCTTATAAATATAGGCCCAAATATTCAAAAGGGTTGCGCATGCGCCCCGGCCCGATATTCAAATAGAATTGTGTCTGGCACAAATCCCTGATGCGTAGGCGCATCAGTAATGTATCTTGGCGCAGGTAAGGCGTGCCCATGCATACTCTGCACATTCGATATTCAGCCCAGGATGTGCTGAGTCTTGCATCGCCAACCCCTACTTGCGCAGCAAAAGTTGATCCAAAAAAAAAAAAAGGAACAATGACTGGCCACCCACAGGTGATCTGCCGTGTGCAGGGCGCCAACCACGGCAGCCACCACTGTGGGTGGCCTAACCAGCTGCCTCGTGGCGCCCTCCCATAGCCCGATCGCGGGCTTTTGTAAAATATAATAACTTCCGATACCCTTGGTGGTCCAGTGGACCACTGTCAGCCTGACTGCGGGCTTAGGTATAATAAAGTAAATCCAATATCCCTGGTGGGCCAGTGGACCGCTGTCAGCCCGATCGCGAGCTTGAATACAAATAAAGTAAATCCAATATCCCTGGTGGTCCAGTGGACCGCTGTCAGCCCGATCGCGAGCTTGAGTATAAATAAAGTAAATCCAATATCCCTGGTGGTCCAGTGGACCGCTGTCAGCCCAATTGCGGGCTTAAGTATAAATAAAGTAAATCCAATATGCCTGGTGGTCCAGTGGCCCGCTGTCAGCCTGATCGCGGGCTTGAGTATATATAAAGTAAATTTAATATTCCTGGTGGTCCAGTGGACTGCTGTCAGCCCGATCATGGGCATCTGTATAAGAAAAGTATGTCCAATATCTCTGGTGGTCCAGCGGACCCCCCTCCCCACCGGCCCACTGAGCCCCACCGCCCCGGCCCTCCTCCCTGGTCAGCGGAAGGTGGTAGCACCCCACCACCTGCCGCCCGCCACCCGCGATTAACACTGTAGGTAGGGCTGTCATGCACTGGTCCTGGCGTGAGCCAATGAGCGTGCAGCCTGACCATACTATACATTCAGACATGTAGATGGATCCATTCACATATCTGGAAGGTGTAATGCAGTGCGGGCTGCGCCCATGGCTCGCGCTAACAGATAGCCAGTATCGTCGGCGGAATGGTGCTGCCGCCCGCCGCTGACGAGGCGGGGAAGCGGGGCGGTGGGGCTCAGTGGTGGTGGTCACTGGACCACCAGGGATATTGGGCGTGCCTGTATACAATGCCGCGATCTGGCTGACGGCGGTCCACTGGACCACCAGAGACAATTGACTTATTTATACTCAAGCCTGCGATCGGGCGACAGCTGATCCACTTGACCACCAGGTATTGAATTACTTATTATATTTAAGCCCGCATCGGCTAATAGCGTCCACTGGACCACCAGGATATAGGTGTTATTTATTTTACAAATGCCCGCAATCGGGCCGTGGGGCGCATTGCCGTGCTGTGCAGGGTTGTCGGGCCCCAACGGCTGCTGCATGGCAGGGCGCCAGGCGCCGGGGATCGGCGCACCTGCATGCAAATAGGGCCATAATGACATGCAAATGGCCCCATTTGTGCCTTGCATACATTATGGCCCCATTTGCATGTGCACTTTTGAATATCGTGATTGCTGTGCAAAGCGCAAAGGAACTTGCGCTAGCACATCCCCCTGCTCTACTCTGGCCACTTGCGATGGCGCAGTGCCACTGCACCGTGTGCACTGCGGGTGGCCAGGGTGCGATATTCAACTATGCTGTGCCATGGCGCAGCTCCGTTGAATATCGCCCAGTCAACGCCCCAGCGCAGTTTCATTGCGCTGCGCCCAGGCTTGCGCCACAGCCTGGCACAGTTTGAATATCTGGGCCAAAGTGAACAGCTTTGGCCGTAGTGTAAAACCTAGTGGGATTCCACAGGCCACTACTGTCCATGTGGTTAGACTGTCATGTATTATAACCCTTTGCTTCCTATTCTGCAACAAATTTCCAGGCTCTGCTGAAGCTGAAAGGATAAGTCAAGAGTTTGGTGGTGCTCCTTGCAATACCTTCAGCTAGCTCAGCAGCAGGTTAGAAAAAAAAAAAACACCCATACTGTAGGAAGCAGTTAAGTTATATCTGTTTAGAATATTGTTGATGGTTATACACAAAACTGAACAAAAGTAACAATATGCTTACAGCTTAAGTGTAACTGAATATATTTCTGCTTTTATGTTAGATAAAAATGTACACTGAAAATTTCAAAATAAAGCAAGTATAAAAAGAAAAGTCTAAAGCTAGTACATTTAAAACTCATTCTAACTTGTGCAGCCATTTTGGGTTGGGTTAAGCAATGGATGGCTCCGACACCATATGGTGCTACCTGTAAGAATGGGTTAAAACACTTTAAAAGATAAACACCTCCATTCACATATCAAGAGGAAACACTCCTGGGATACTGTTGAAGGCATTTGTCAAAGGGTGTGTAAGAGTGGAGGGCCTGCAGCAGCAAATGGTTACAAGGCTCTTCGCGCCAACATGCAACACTACAGCCTGTTTCAGAGCTGGGGCACTCCTAGGGACAGTCACCAATGCTACACCATCCTCAGACAGCAGAAGATCCATGAATGCCAGGAAGCCCTTACCAATGTATCCCGCTGCTCTGTATCCTGTCCAGAGTGCAATTTAAGGAGGGGAGGAGGGACTTTTCACCTGAAATGTACATTGTAAACAAATAAGTACATTAAAATGATCCAAGCACTCTTGTAACAACTACACTGCCGAGCTCTGTCCAGAATTTGAAGGGGAGATTTTTTTTTTTTTACAGAATGCATGCCTCTGTTGCTCCTACTCTATTTATTTCCACCATTATATGTAAAATGCTTTGCCTTTTCTGATTTTATTTATTCATTTATTTAAAAGTTTGGTAACCGAATCCTAGGCTCATTTCCAGATGCGACCCAGGGAAGGGGGGGAACAAAACAAGAGGCAGTTACAACAACTGAATGCAAAAGCAATTGATTTGAGGCCCCCCTCCCCAATGCCATGAAAATGCGTGTTATTTTCTAACATGACTGTACCTAAAACTATGAAGATAATTCCAAACTAGGCTGGTCCAGAGGTGTAGCAGCAGAGTGTTTTGCTGATTTACTGAGGTTCATGTGTGAGCCACTGACTCATGATGGGGTTTGTCTGCATTGCAGAGATCTGCTCAGCTCCTAATGGGAGGGGGGGCATGGCCTCCTGACAGTCACACCCCACTTCTGGATAACCAAGGAACAGCACTGCTGCTAGCTGTAAAAGCAATACTTGTCCACCCTCCCAGATATTGAGCGAGTGTATTTGGGGGAGGACAACAAAAAATAAATACAAAATGTGGCCCACACATCTCATTTACCAGAGAGATTAAACACAAGGTTCCAATTTCACAGAGGGAAGCCCTGGTATTCCCTGAAGTCTCTATGCCTGTGGGAGTAAGAACCCCTCTAGCGCAAAAGTGCCATTCAATAAAATGTCAGAGCCACATGTGTTCTGACTGACATTCCTCAATTATGATTTCTGTAACAGGAATACATCTGCTGTACAGGGATACTTGGTTGTTGGTATTAAAAAGGAGAAAGTAATGCATATATATGTCCCTTTTTTAATACTCTAAAAACTTTGTCCACATCTAAATGTTGCATCTGTTTTATACTTTGTGCTTAATAAAAAATAAATCTCATTGGTAGTATAATTCCCTCTGTTACATATACAGCATTTTTACCAAGTAATACCTTTCTAAAGGAGATGGCTGGTCAAGCTACTTTCCTACTACTGGCATGTGTACTAATATCCTGCTTTTAAAAAACAGAAAGAAACTGACATGCAGGATGGCATATCAGGCCCTATGACTCATTACAGACTAATATAAAATGGGTACAAAATTTCCAGCCATCTCATTGGTTGACAGACTATTTCACCCATGTACCTTATCCATCCATAATGTGCCAACTGGGACTACATATGCCAAGATAGCCTGTGAACAGAAAATACTGCTGTATCAATGTTATACCTTCGCTTCTTTTCACAGCTGCCAGTCTGGCCCACCTGGATACTTGGAAATTTCCAAGTGGGCCCCCCTCTCTTCGGTACCTGACCACATTCTGAACTCCAAAGATCTTTGCATTTGCATCTATTTTATAATTAAATGGGGTTGCTTGAGCACGGCAAGTGAATTTAAGATGCAAACATAGAGCTAAGCTATCAAATGTAATTGGAACACTGATAAAAATGCGTCACCCCGGGCCCTCCCTTATTGCTTTTCCAGGTGAGCCCTTCCATCAACTTTCCAGGTGGGCCCCCTGTACCCCAGTCCAACCCTGCAGCTGCCATTTCTCTGATCTCCCCAGTTGAGAGCATCTGCCAGCTGATTGCGTACTCCAGCGACATGGATCACCAGGAGATCCACACCAAGGCTATGCACAAGAGTCCAGATATGTAGGGCCTCCTGACACAAGGGAAGGGAGTGAGTTCCGCCCCGCCAGTTCAGGTAGAACAGAGTCATAGTGTTGTCCATTTGGATCTGCACGACCTGACTCCTGACTGGACAAGCGAATTCTAATAGATCTAACCACACTGTACAGCACTTCAGCAGGTTGATGTGGTGACGGGACTCTGCGTGACCAGAAACAATGGGGTCTATTGTCTCCCAGGTATGATCCCCACCCACCACAGACAGTCCGTTGTGAGCATGACAGTCATTTCAAGGTGGATAAATGGGACCCCTTCCTCTAGATGTTCTGGGATCAGCTACCAGTGGATGGTGTCCCACACTGGCTGGGTCACTGTGACTTGCTGGTCCAAGCAGCCTAGGTGCTGGGACCACTAAGGCCCAACTACTACTGCAGAAGGCACATCTGCCAGTGGGCCAACCAGACAATGGTGCTGCAGGATGCTGTGTACTCCAGCAGCTGCAGGAAGTCCTGAGCAGGGGGCAAGAGCCCAATCCGACATGATCCGGCAAAGGAGGTAAGATCCGGTCGGTGGGCCTTCGCCCGCAGAAAGTCTAGCTCTACACTGATGAACTGGCTCACCTACAAGGTGATCAGTTCAGACCTGGCCAGGTTAACCAACAGGCCCAAGTCTTGGTAGGTCTGGAGGGCCAGATCCCTGATCACCAAACGGTGTCCTAGGATGGCCTGTCTATGAGCCAGTCATCCAGGTAGGGATACACCCTGATGTCCATGCACCTCAGAAAGGCTGCCATCACTGCCATGCACTTGGTAAAGACCTTGAGGATGGACGAGAGGCCAAAGGGCATGACCTGGAACTCATAGAGAGCCCCTTCTGTGCGGAAACGAAGGTACCACCAGTCGAAAGGACAAGCTGGGATGTAAAATAATGTGTCCTGAAGATCCAGGGAGCAGAACCACATGCCCTGCTCCAGGGATGATATGATCTGATTCACGGTAACCATCTGTAATTTGTACTTCTGCACATACTGGTTGAGACTGTGTGGATACAGTATGAGGTGCCAGCTCCGGTTCAGAACCAGGAAGTACTTGGGACACGTATCCAAGACTTGCCAGGGTGTCTGTGACACAGGCTATAGCCCCCTTCACAAGGAGATGAGTGACATCCTCCCTCAGGGCAGACAGTGTGTCCTGCGACGCCAAAGACACCTGATAAGCATCATATCGGTAAGGCGGAAGAGCCCTGAAATCGAGAGACAACTCTCTGCCTACCACCTCTAGGACACACTTGTCTGTGGTAACAGCAGATCAACATTTCCAGAAGTGGTGAAGCAAACTGGCCACAGGGAGCTGGGTCAGGGACTGGACAGGTGGGAGGTTGACACACCCAACCCATCACTGGGCAGCTTTGAAGGAGGCACTGACCACTAGCACCTGAGAGGCACCACTTCCTCTGCCCCTGCCTCTTTTTGGCCCCTGGCCAGAGAATTTGATCTTGGGGCACCAGGTATGGTATTGTCCCTGCTAGGGCTGCTGCCAGATCCATTGTGGCTGAAAGAACCTATATTGAAAGGGCTTTTTCTTAGGCTTCTGAGGCTTAGGCTCCTTCTGGGACAAAGTCACAGAACCCAGAGTGGTGCTGGACTCTCTATCCTCATGAGACATCTTTCCATGCCTGGGTCAAAGAGGAGGTCAGTACTCAAGAAGGTGACATCGGCCAGCTTGTGCTGAGTGTCTGCAGTGAAGGTGGACAACCTCGGCCAGGCACTGCAATGAATCGTAAGGGTTACTGCCATGGAATGTGCACAGGAGTCACTCATATCCAAGGTTATCTGGAGCTGGTGTTCGGCCAACGCTTGACCCTGGTCTCTGACCAACTTCACAGGCAGCGTCTTGTTGGCAGAAAGGTGAGGGAGGACTTTATCCAGCACTACCATCAGGGAGTGACCAAAGCTAGCCATCATCATGGCATAGCTCACATGATGGAGACAGAGAGAAAGCAGCATAGACCTTCCTTCCCACGTGGTCAAGTTTCTCAGACTCCTTGTGGAGCTTGTCCACATCCCCTTGATTTCTGGACTTCTAGAAGGCCAAGTCCGAGACAAGACTCTCGGCAAAGGGATGGTCCGAAAACCCAGAGAGGGACCCAGTAAAGACAGCATACTTGCAGACCATATGGGTGGAGAGTGCTGGGAGGGATGCTTGATGCTGCTAGAGCTCCATGATCAGTCACAAAATGGCCTCAGCCACGGAAAGGCAGCCCCCGGGGAATCATCCTTGTCCAAGAGATCAGTAAACTACAGTTATGTAAGAACTTACCGTAACAGTAGATCTTCGAGAGAGGCTCTTGCAGTAGGTAATTACATATAGGACTGACGCTGGCCGGCGGCAGGACCCCACGGAAAAATTTCTAGTCTAGCAGTCCTGGCGTGGGATCACTTCTCGCCAGGGTGACCGCGTCATATGACGTCGGTTTAAAGGGGCGGTCCCAGACACCCGCCTTCCAGTTCTTTCCCACCACAGGCCCGGAAGGTCCGGACGAGAGAGAAGCAGATATTTCCCTCAATGGAAAAGGAGCTGAAAAAGCCTAGGGGGATGGCGGCCGGGAAGGTATTACCTACTGCAAGGGCCTCTCTCGAAGATCTACTGTTACAGTAAGTTCTTACGTAACTGTACTATCTTACTTCGAAAGGGCTCTTGCAGTAGGTAATTACATATAGGACAGAATCCCAAGCAGTCTAGAACAAATGAGAAAGGCATCGGGAGGAGGAACTACTCAGATAAGTAGTAGGGAGCTTACATACCCTCAAGAAAGGAGGCCTTGCAAGACCGCTAACCCGAAGCCTGCTCACGGCGAGAGGCAATGTCCAGACTGTAATGTTTAGGTGAAGGTATGGACGGAAGTCCAAGTGGCAGCAGCACAAATGTCTGTCAGGACATATTCTTGAAACAAGCAAGAGGCAGCAACTCCACGAGTGGAGTGACTCTGACTTGACCCGGGAGGGTCTTGTTGTACTTGTCATAACAGAAGGTGATGCAATGAGCCAACCATTTTGACAGGCATTGCTTGGAAACAGCATTGCCTTCTCTTTTGTGAACGAAAGAGACAAACAACTGATCAGTCTTTCTGAGATCTTTCGTCCTGTTGGTATAATATCTCAGAATCCTGTGAACATCCATGGTGTGAAGCAAGTATTCTCCATGACTGGAGTGTTGTGTGAAAAAAGCAGGTAATTCGATAGACTGATTCAAAGTAGATGCAGCTACCACCTTCGGGAGAAACTTAGGGTTTGTGCGGAGAGCTACCTGCTCTTTGTGAAAGATCAAGTAAGGATTTTGCACATATGGGCCTGAAGCTCGGAAATTCTATGAGCTGAGGTAATGGCACTAAGAAGAGCGCTTCCACAATAATAAACTTCAAGTCTGCAGAAGCCGCAGGCTCAAGTGGGAAGAGTTTTCGAGGACAAAATTTAAGTCCCAAGGTGGAGCTGGGTCCGATCGGGGTCTCAGATGAAGGACCCTCTAAGGAAGGTTTTGGATACCTCTAGCTGGGCAAAAGCCTTATCAGCGAAAGGTACGTGGTAGGCTGAGATAGCTGCCATGTGGACCTTCAGAGAGGAGTGACTGAGACCCAGGTCGAAAAGATGACGCATGTAATCCAGCAAAGTGGTTACGGCGCAGGAAAAGGGTTCCTCTTTTCTGGACGCAGCCCAGATGGAAAATCTCTTCCATTTCATGGCGTAAGTGGACCTAATGGAGGGCTTTCTGGCCTCTACCAAAATCTCAGCTACCTTGGGGGATACTCCAAAGCGAGATTGAACTAGGTCTGAAGGATCCATGCATGAAGTTGAAGGGACTTGAGTCCCGGATGGACCAGGGACCCTGATCCTGAGTCAGCAATCCCGGAGATAAGGGAAGAGGAAGAGGAGGAACCTCTGAGTATTGTTGTAGAAGAGAGAACCAAATTTGCCTGGGCCAGAAAGGAGCAATTAGAATCATTTTGCTCCTTCTAGAGCCAGTTTCTGTAACACACGTGGGACTAGTGGAATTGGGGGAAAGCATAGACGAATCTGTCCTTCCAGCTTAGAGACAGAGCGTCTCTCCAGAAAGCTCCTCGCTCTACAGCGAGCGAGCAAAAGATTGGAAGTTTTGCGTTTTGGGAGGAGGCGAACAGGTCTATTTGAGGAGTCCCCCAAGCCTGAAAAATGCTGTTTAGGACTATTCCGTCTAATTCCCACGCATGTGGAAGAGCTGACGAGCGACTTAGCCTGTCTGATAAGACATTGTCCACTCCCGGAACATGGATCACTGTGAGGTGAAGGTTGTGGAGGGTGGCCCACTCCCAGACCCTCATCGCTTCCCTGCACAGTGGGTAGGATCAATTTCCTCCCTGCTTGTTGATGTACCACACCACGCACTTGTTGTCCGTTTGGACGGCCAGATGACCAGGAAGGATGTATTGGTGAAGGGCCTGGAGTGCATAAAGCACCGCTCGGAGCTCGAGAACATTGATGTGGAGAACTACCTCCAATTTAGACCAAAGTCCTTGAGTTCGGTGAGGGCCAAGATGGGCCCCCTAACCTTCGCTGGAAGCATCCGTGGTTAAGGTCTGATCGGGGGGAGGATGAAACAAGGGGACCCCCCCCCGGAAGTGGTTCTCTTGTACCATCCACCACCTTAAGTCTCTGGCCATCGGCGAGGAGATCAGGATCGGAAGATCTAGGTCGTCTACTCGCTGATCCCACTGAGATCAAGAGTCCATTGAGAGATTCTCATGTGGAGGCGGCTCGTGGGATCGCGGGATGGCAGCCGCCATGAGCCCCAGTAGACGGAGCACCGACTCGCGGAACCCTCCTGAAGTTCAGTAGGAGGGAAATCTGTGACTGGAGGGAAACCCCGTCCGAGGCAGAAAAGCTTTGCACAAAGTTGTGTCGAGAATCGCTCAATGAACTGGAGCCTCTGGAGAAGGCTCCAGAAGAGACTTGGAGAGGTTGATGGTAATACTCAGGTTGGTAAAAACCTGCCGGGTGAGGGAGAGGAAATAAAGGAGTTCCTCCCTGGATGGGGCCGCCAGGAGCCAATCGTCCAGGTAGGGAAAAACCTGAGCTCCCAAAGAACGCAGGTGTGCCGCTACCACCGCCAGGCATTTGGCAAAGACTCGAGAAGCCAAGGAAAGACCAAATGGAAGCGCCCGGAATTGGTAATGGACCCCCTGGAATGCAAATCTGAGGTACTTTCGGTGCGAGGGGCGAATGGGGATGTGCAGGTACGCATCCTGCATATCCAGTGCACAAAGCCATTGGCCCGGCCGAAGCAGGGGCAGAAGGGATTGAAGGGAGAGCATCCTGAACCTTTTGTATTCCACAAACAGGTTCAAGGAGCTGAGATCGAGAATCGGTCTGAGATCTCCCGTCTTCTTTGGTACAAGGAAGAAGTGGAATAGTACCGTCTGTAAGGTGAGGAGGAATGGGTTTGAGTCTGCTTTGCAAGAAGAGTTGAGATTTTCCCTGACCAGAGGAAGATGGTCCCTTGAATAAGTGGAATTCAGAGGGGTGACGTGAGGTTTCTGTAGAAACTCTATGGAGTGTCCCTCATGGATTTGAAGCACCCATGAATCAGTTATCCTCTCCCACTCCGGGAGGTGGAGGAGAACCTCCTTCCCACCGGTTCCTCCGGAGTGTCCGGAGGCGGTGGGAGAGGGATGAGTCAGGTGGTGAGGCAGCGCCGCAGCTGGGGTGCCGCGTCGGGCGGTGGGGCCTGGCAGCCGCGGGGCCCGGCGTTAGTGGCCCGCCTTCCTGGGTTTCGTGGAGGCCGGCTGCGCTCTGTGAAAGGGACGGCGCTGTGGAGGATGGAACGGTACAGTGAATCCACGGATTTAAGGGCCGCTCCTTCCTGCAAGTCAGTGATGATGTCCTTGACATCACCGCCGAAAGCACGGAACCCCTGAAAGGTGCCCTTGAATGGCGGATTGCACCTCCAGGACTAGACCTGACACGCGAAGCCATGCGTGGCGCCGAAGGCTAACAGCAAACGCAGAGCTTCGTCCAGCGGTGTCCACTGCATCGTATGTCGTCCCTAGGATGTGACGACTGGCTGAACGAGCAGAGCGGACTAGATCGGCCAACTCCTGCTTGAGTTGAGAGTCCGGCAAGGAGTCGATCTTGGATTCCGCCTGGGTAAGGACAGCCTTCTGGTAATCCCCCATGTGAGCTACATAGTTCAGGGCCCTTATACCCAGTGTGGAGGAAGCGTAAATCTTCTTTCCAAACTGATCCATAAGGCGAGATTCCTTATCCGGGGGAGACGAGCTCAAATGTTTAGGATGAGGACCGGCCGTGAGCGGCGCTGATCACGACACTGAGTCGGCACGGGGTGAAAATTCTAAGAAGTCTACACCTCCAGAGCCTGGTATAGCCTGTTTGACTTCCTAGGAAGTGGGGCTAAGTCACGGGTTGTTTCCAAATAGTGAAACAAGGTGGGCGTGGAGGCTCGATCCACGGTGGCACTAAAGTAGGGGTCAGAGGGCAAATCCAGATGTTCGCCAGTTTCACCCACTGAGGATCTGGATCTAAGGACTGCCACTGATGGACCTCCTGGATTTTCTTAAGTAACTCCATGAAAGAAGGACCTCCAGAGGAGACTCGGAGGAGTCTCGCCGGGTTTGACGGAGAACGAGCTCGTCGGCTTTATCAGAAACTCCACGGAGGCTTCCGAGGAGTCCGAGAGGACCACAGAGAAGAATCCGAGGCAGAAAAGACCCTCACCCGCCTAGGGGAGGAACGTGTTCGTGGGAAGAGTCCCAGAACGGGTGTCCTGCCTCTCTGGAACCCGAGGGAGGCCCGGGAACTGAGGAGGGGAGGGAGAGCGCCGCCTAGGGCGTGATGGGAACGCAGGTGGGGCACCGTCGTCAGAAGACGGTTTCTCGATTTTCTGGTGAGCTGAGCCTTGGCCTCAGCCCACCAGGAGGCAAGAGTTCTGCAAATCCACCGCGGCCTGGGGGGGCGGAGAAGGAGGAGGAGGGGTTAGTGAAATGGAGGATATCCATAGGGAGAGTACCCAAGACCCGCTCTGCGGATAAGTCAGAGACGGGTAGTGAGGTGTCGGCACTGCGGAGCCACAGAGGATTCGGGCGCTGGCACGGTATGCTGCACGGGGGCCCGGGAAGACCAAGGCCGGGTATGACAGCGGGTACCAAGGCGCTGGAGGAGCTGCTGGAGCAGACGGCCCAGCCGGGCACTCCAGGGGCGGATCAGCCAGAAAAGGCCCCTGGGGTGGAGGGTCCAGAGGAGGGAGAAAACTCCTGCTGGCGCCGGAGGCTGCGGTCGGGTCCGGGCGACAGCGGGCCGTGGGGTCGGCTCGGCCGGGCGCCGGGGAACCGCATCAGATCCAGGTTCTCAATGGGGATCTGATGGCAGCCCAGGATCCCTAGTCTCATCCGGGGAAGGTGGTGAAAATCCCTGAGTCAGGCAAGGGGACTGGGGCTCCTGACGGCAGCGAAGGCTGCAAAGAGCCTGGCACAACGAATAGGGTGGTTCCACGTGAGGCTCTAGGGACCCGCGACGCCGGAGGAGGCGACATGTGACTTATGGGTCGGAAACCCGCAGACGTGCTGGAGGAGCCAGGCGTCCGACTTCGGGGCTCTCACGTCCGAGATGGACCGAGGAAGAGGAGAGGCCCGGTCAGAGGGAGAGACAGCCCGGCGCCACCCCGAAGGGTTGGGCGACTTAGGGGCCTTCTCCCGGCGGATGTCGGAGGAGCCGACGCCCGGCTTATGGGAGGCGCCCGCGCCAGTAGGCCGAGGATGAGACCGTACTGGGGGCTAGAGTCTCCTTTATCCCAGAGACACCCGACAGGCCCGAACTCGAGCCTGAAGGGCGGGCCGACGCCTCCTCCAAATCCTTGGAGGCTGCCGTCGGAGGATCCCCCAGAGGGGAAGTTACCTTGCCTGCGACTCCGGCTGGAGTCGAGAAGAGGAGGCCTTCTCCCGTGCCTATCCTTGTCCTTCTTTTATGCCCCTTCCGGAGAAGTCGACGCCTGCCTTAATTTTCTCAGCTCTTTCTCCATCGCAGACATCTTTTTCTTCAGGAGATGGGCTTCGAGGACTGCTGGCGCGCGTGTTGCCGGTTGAACCGGAGGCAGTGCGGACAGTTATCCACCACGAATGCGGATGGGGCCTAGGCAGAGGGAGGACCGTTCTGTGTGGCAGTTGAGCCGCACGAATCGCACTTGTTTTAGAGGGGATGACATAAACAACGCTCACCTGACTATCGAACAGAAAAACTGTAGCTTCTCAGAAAAACGACGAAGAGACAGAACTGCAACGAACTTAACCGCGAGGTGCTACTCGTAGCTAACGCGGAAAGAACTGAAGGGGAGATCTGGGACCGCCTTTATACAGACGTCAGATGACGCCGGTCACCTGACAAGGGGCGGTCCCACGCCAGGGACTGCTATCTAGAAATTTTTCCGTAGGGTCCTGCCGCCGGCCGGCGTCAGTCCTATATGTAATTACCTACTGCAAGAGCCCTCTCGAAGTAAGATTGGGGTAATTAACCCGCTTCTGAACTGGCACATGCATGGACACCGACATACAACCCCAAATGACATCCACCCATAGTCGGTAGTCAGCTCCTCGACCAAAGCCCAGTCAAAGGTATGTTTCCTTGACAACATGGATGACCTATCTGAGTCATCTAATGACTCATCAAAAATAGCATGGGACCATCTGCCGCTGTGGACCTCCTGAGTATTTTCTGAATGGGTGATCTCTACTGACAGTCAGCCTGGCAAGCTGACTGCAGCATGGGAAACCTTGGTATGTGCTCTCACCAAAGACTGTAGTGGAAGTGCTTCCACCACAAGGGTGGAGAGATGGATACCATGCACATCTGTACAGGGTGGACCTACATGGCATGACTGGCACCAGCCTGCTGACCACAGGTGTTGGGAGTAGAGCCCTGCCCCGCACCACAATGGTCCAGTGCTGCCAGAGGAGCTCCTCGTAGTGCCATTGCATCCTGCAGCAGTGCCTCTCCTTGCCCAAAAACAAGGAGACTGAGGGGCACTGACGGCAATGCCTTCCAGTCGAGTGTGACGAAGAGCATGAGCAGCCCCTCGGCCACGAGCTTGACCTCAACCACCAACCCAAAGGCTGACATCAGGGAGAAACCACCAGGTGATTGGTATAGACTACATGCTGAGCTGCATGGGCAACCACTGGCTTCGGCAGCAAGACCACTGGTGGAGGCTGATCCAAGGCGGAACTGGTCAGGGACACTGACTGGTCCGAGTCCTCCTAGGTCAGGACAGGGAAAAACTGGTCAACAGGGCTGAGAAAAATGTTTGCTGCCTGATCTGCCAGTGTCTAGGTCAACAAGCCCAACGGGGGCACTGTGGAACTGTCGACCAAGCCCTCAACCAAATTTATCTCGACCAGAGTCGAGTGCTCGACACGCATCAAGCTGTCGGAGGAGTCGAGGAAATGGGAGGACCACAATCTCTTCTAATCCCATGACTGGCACTGGTGGCACTTGTGCTTCTTATTGTGGTGGGCAGAGCTCTCCCTGTAGGCCTGTAGGGCCCAACATGTCTCCCTAAACTCTTCAGCAAACGACCTTCCATGGTTAGTCCCAGCTGGAGTGCCAAGGCCAACAAGGTGCCCACCATGGTAGCCATTGCCATTTCTATGGCCACAAGCTGAGCAGCCAACCTCGCCACAGAGGTGGGTCACTTGCAAACTTTCAGCCAGACATTCAGATCCGTGTCAGCCAACTGAGAAGAAGTCGGGTCACAGTACTCCAAACAGGAAGGCAGCATTGCTTGACATAGGCCACAGCCAGCAACATCGTGTGCAGCCCCTAAACAGTACAGGCAAGACACGTGGGTCAGTCTTCAACATCATCTGTTGGTACATGATGCAGAACTTAAAGCCGTGAACTGGCTTTTCTTCCTCAGAGTTCATCTTCCGTCGAAGAGGCAGAGCTGGAGCAAAGGAAAGGAGAAACAGTCAAGGAACAAACTGAAGTTTTGAAAAGAAACAAGGAAATTACCAAGTGTGCACCTGGTAGCCTACAACTCTACGGAGCTGGGAATAAGACTAAACTCTTCCAGCAGAAAAGAAGATCTGATGTCACGTGGTGGAGATGGAGGCTATTCTGCCCGAGTTATTGGAAGAGGTTAGCTTGAAGACATTCCAACAAATCAGCAGTTCCAATGGAACTGCCAATGTGTGGATAGTGAACTATACCCACACCCCTAGAACAACCCTTTTCAGAAGAGGGGCAATGTGTCTCGTCAGAAAACTCCACATGCCCTGGAGTGAGCTAGCAGAAATGCGGCAGTTCTGTACTGTATGGAGATGCAAACAGGTCTATGTCTGGACGACTCCATCTTTCAAAAAGATTGTCCATGATGGAGTCTGAAAATTCCCATTCATGACACAGCACAAGGGACTGACTGAGGCAGTCAACAAGTGTGTTCAGGGTACCGGGAAGGAACACCGCTGACTGAAATATTTTGCAATCCACCGCCCAGTGTCAAACTCTGACTGCCTCTCTTCAAAGAGTGTACGAATGCACTCTGCCTTGCCAGCTAATGTAGTACATCAACAAAATATTGTCTGTACGAATCAGCAACTGATTCTCCAGAAGGAGAGTGGTGAAGACCACGCAGAACGGCCCTCATCTCCAGAGTGCTGCTGTGCAGAACTGTATCCAGAGGGGTCCACTGGCCCTGGAGTCCTGAAGGGGCTGAGATAGGCACTCCGTCCCGAACCTGAGATGTCTGTGGTCATCACCAGGAGTGGGGATTGCCAGAGAAACGTCTCTAGATTGGAGCAGTCCAACCATTTGAGCAGGGAGTGATGGAGAAGAGAAGTAACTTGCATAAGAAACTCCAACTCATCTGAATGCTGTACCCACTGTGCCTTGAGGTACCAATGAGGGATCTTTATGTGGAGGCAAGCCAACTGGACAGTCAGTATGGCACCTGCCACAAGGCTGATTAACCTTAGAAGACATCTGGCCAAGACACAGTCCCTGGGTGATACCAGCTGTGTCTGGGCCACAAATGCATAGCACAGTCAGAAGGCAAAAATGCCCAGCCCAGTCCTGTGCCAAGAACTGCCTTTATGTACTACAGCCTCTGGCAACAGGTAAGGACCAACTTCAGTTCACCGACCAGTACACCCAGATGATCAACCAACGGCTGACTAACAAGGGCCTTGTTAGTCGACCGGTGCCCTTGATTAATCACCAGCTGACCATTACAATATATAAAAACAATGTGAAAGCTGCCCCCCATAGGCTACAATGAAGCACATCCCCACGCTCTCCCTGGCTCCACATCATAACGTGGCTGAGCGCAGGGGTGGAGCATGGGTGGCACTAGAGACCAGGAAGTAGAAGAGACCTGGTGGGGACAATTTTAATTTTAAATTTTAAATATTGTAAACTACAGCAATATTTTAGGGATACTATGCAGCAACTGCTGTTCGCAGCGGTAAGGCACCAATATATGTGGTGCGTATCTCAATTGCTTTAACTTAGTTGATCTCTTTAAGGAAGGCTTGAAATGAGGCATCCTCAGGTGGAGACCTAGGAGTGTATTTCACACTCTACTCTAAACAGGAAGAAAGAGTAGAGTAGAGTTTGATCCTAGTACATCAACTGCTTCCTCTTCTTCATCAATGACGTCCTCCTCCACCTATTCCATATACTCTACTCAAGACTATATTCCAGTTCATCATCAACACTGACTGTCATTAGATGGAGGTTGTTGGGACAAGAAGACAGTGGAGGAGGAACAGATGATGGGAATCCTGTCAAAAGAGGCCAATCAGGGCCCTGCATGACGGTGGGGACCGAGAACTGAAATCTTGATGACAGCACAGCCAAGGGCACAGATGGAGGCAGTGACAACGGTGGCAGCAGCAAGAGGCACTGAAAGAGCTCCAGCATCGTCTGGTATAGGAGCTGAGCATAACTGGCCCAGAAGTGGTTGCTGACAGCAGAACTGTTGATGGGACTTTGCCCAACAGCAGTATGGGCTGTGAATCCCCTGGCGGAGAAGGCAAGCCAGTGCCAGATCCTGACCTTGGCATCTGAGAGATGGTTAGGGGGGTGGCAAGATCCATAGCCGGAGCCTCGGACCCATACTTTTCTAAAGACCTACCTTTTCTTAGAGGTGAACAGGAATGATCTGAGGAAGCAGCCTTATACTAACGCCACTTCTCCTTCTCAGATTGACCTGCCAACTTCAAGGACTTGTCCTTTTTCTTTGAAGAGACAGTGATGGATGCGGTCTTCCTCAGGGAACAGCTGGTCGATGGCGAACTGGAAAGAGAAGCAACTGGCGACGGAGAAACTGTATTTGCTGCAACCTATTTTTCCATTTCTTTCAGCTTTAGATGTACTTCTAAAGTCTTCTTGCAACGTCTCCTGGTTATCTGGTTAAAGCTCTGGCAAACTGAGCAGACTTTAACGTTGTAGTCTTAGCCGAGGCAACAGATACACATGGAGTGGTCGCTGTCTTTATATATGTTAATGATGCCACACTGGTAATAGCGGAACAAAGTACAGTTACGTAAGAACTTACCGTAACAGCAGATCTTCGAGAGAGGCTCTTGTAGCGGGTACTAACCATTAGGACTGAAGCCGTCAGAAGCCAGGACCATATGGAAAACTTTTAGCTAGCAATGTCTGGTGGGGACTGCCCACTCGGCATCATGTGATCGATGTCAGCGTGGTGCTATATAGTGAGCGGTCCCTGCACTCACCCTCCAGTTCTCCCATCGGAGACCTAGTAAGGTGCGACAGGAGGTAGGATTGGGCTCCTGGAGCTGAAAAGCTACAATAGGAGAAAAAGCAGAAGAAAACCCAGGCTGAAGGTGGGAGGGAAAGCAGTACCTACTACAAGAGTCTCTCTCAAAGATCTACTGTTACAGTAAGTTCTTACATAACTGTACTTTCTTACTTCGAGAGGGCTCTTGCAGTAGGTACTAACTAGTAGGACTGAGTCCCAAGCAGTTAAAAGTCAGACAAGTCTGAGACATGGGAGGTAGGAACAAGTCTGCAGTAAAACAGGGATCCTAGGACAAGAGTTCCTGAAGAATAGCTAGGCCAAAGTTTGCTCTGCACCTAGAAGTAATGTCCAAACTATAATGCTTAGTGAAGGTATGGACAGAACTCCATGTGGCAGCCGCACAGATATCTGCGGCTCAGACATTCCTGAAACAAGCAGTAGAAGCAACCATGCATCTGGCTGAATGCCTTTTAACCTCCCCAGGAAGGGACTTATACTTCTGATAGTAAAAGATAACGCAGTTTGCCAACCATTTGGACAAACACTGTTTTGAGACTGCGGCACCCTCTTTTAGGTGCAAAGAAAACGAACAATTGGTCAGTTTTGCAGACTGGCTTCATCCTGTTCGTGTAATAACAAAGAATTCTATGTACTTCCAGTGTATGCAAAATTGCTTCTCCCCAATTAGAATGTTCAGGGTAGAACACTGGCAGTTGAAGAGTCTGATTTAAGGTGGACTCAGAAACCACCTTAGGCAAGAACTTAGGATTTGTACACAGAGCTACCCGGTCTCTGTGAAATATCAAATAAGGCTCCTTACACATCAGGGCCTGAAGCTCGGAAATCCTTGGAGCCGAAGTAATAGCAACCAAAAAGAGCGCTTTCCAAGACAGGTAGCGCATGTCACAACTTGACGCTGGTTTGAAAGGAAGCAGCGTGAATTTTTCTAATATAAAATTCAGGTCCCAGGGAGGAGCAGGGCTCCTGACTGGGGGTCTCAAATGAAGAATTCCTTTCAAGAAAGTTTTGGATACTTCTAGCTGAGCCAAGGATTTGCCACCAACTGGCATGTGGCAGGCAGAAATGGCCGATAAGTGGACCTTCACGGACGAATAACTGAGTCCTAGGTCAAATAGATGAAGGAGATACTCCAAGACCTGCGAAACTGGGCAGGAGAAGGGTTCTCACTCCTTGAACGTGGCCCATATGAAAATCTTTTCCACTTCCTGACATAGGTGGATCTAGTGGATGGTTTTCTGGCTTCCACTAGAACTTGTACTACTCTAGGAGAAACCCCAAATTGAGCAGCAGCTATATCAGTAGGTGCCACGCATGTAGGTGAAGGGACCGTAGGCCTGGATGAACCAGGGTGCCCTGTTCCTGGGTCATGAGATCCAGACAAATGAGCAGGGGAACTGGAGGTTCCACTGACAGTTGTTGAAGCAGAGAGAACCAGATCTGTCGCAGCCAAAAGGGTGCGATCAAAATCATTTGTGCTCCTTCTGCCTGTAGTTTAAAAATAACTCTCTGCATTAGCAGAAGTGGATGGAAGGCGTAAATGAACCTCCCCTTCCAGCACAGAGACAGCATGTCTCACCAGAAAGCCCCACGCCCTGGAACGAGCGAACAGAAAGCTGGTAGTTTTGTGTTGGATGGGGATGCAAACAGATCTAGGTCTGGCCTTCCCCATCTTTCGAAGATGTAGTCTACCAAAGACTGTCTCAGTTCCCACCCATGGGCCCTGGCCTGAGTGCGACTGAGTACGTCCACTAGTATGTTTTGTACTCCTGGAATATGCACTGCTGTAAGGTGAAGACGGTGTTGTACTGCCCAGTATCTTACTCTCATTGCTCCTCGACAGAGGGGGTAAGCGCGAGCTCCTCCTTGATTGTTTATGTACCAGATGACACACATATTGTCATTCTGGATCAAGATCCGTGCGGCTGAACAAGGTACTGGAAAGCCTGTAAAGCATTCAGCACTGCTCTCATCTTCAGTTCGTTGATGTGGAGCGAGAGTTCATTGATGGACCAAGAGCCTTGGGTCCTGTGAACACCCAGGTGTGCTCCCCAACCCATCCCGGAGGCATCCGTCGTTAGGGTCTGGGTGGGGAGATCGGAGTGGAACAGTACACCCACCCTATAAGTGGTTGTCCCAGTTCTGCCACCACAACAGGTTCAGACCCAATAAGTTTGAGACCGGAATCTCGTGATTCAGATCGTTGGATCTCTGGTCCCACTGTACTCTGAGGGTCCACTGTGTGATCCTCATATGAAAACTGGCAAGGGACACCATAGGGATGGCCGCTGCTATAAGGCCGAGAAGACAGAGGACTGTTCTGGCCAAGGTCCTTCTTTGAGAGCCCACAAAGTGTGCTTGTTGCTGAAGAATCTCTATCCTGTCTGATGGTAGGAAGGCTCTCCCCTTGACTGTGTCCAACACTGCCCCAATAAATTGTAGGTGTTGGGTAGGAGAAAGGTGGAACTTGGGGTAGCTGACCGTAATGCCCACCTGTCTGAAAAGATCCAGGGTAACAGCAAGAGCTTGGGCTAGGCTGTCCCTCGACGGGACTGAAAGGAGCCAATCATCAAGGTAAGGGAACACCTGTACCCTCTGTCTGTATAAAGCTGCTGCTGCCACCACCACTAGGCACTTCGTGAACACTCTTGGTGCTGATGATAGGCCAAAGGGTAGAGCTTTGAACTGGAAATGCTCTCCCTGAAAACAGAATCTGAGGAACCTGTGGTGGAGTGGAAAAACTGGGATGTTCAGGTAAGCATCTTGCATGTCCAGTGCACACAACCAGTGGCCCTTCTGCAAGAGTGGAATCAGACCCAGAAGGGATAGCATTCTGAACTTCTTGTACTCCACGAAGAGGTTCAGAGTGCTTAGGTTCAATATTGGTCTAAGATCGCTCGTCTTCTTGGGAACCAGGAAGAAGTGCAAGTAGAATCCCCTTACTCTTTGATCTGGAGGAACCGGCTCTATTGCTGCTTTTACCAGCAGAGAGTCTATTTCCTCTCTTACCAGAGGGACATAACTTGGAGGATAGTAAGAGTGACGTGGAGGATTTGCTGGAGGTCTCTCCTGAACTCCATTGTGTGGCCCTGGGCCACCAGCTGGAGTACCCACGAGTCTGTGGTTATTGCCTCCCATGCTGGCAGGTGGCTGGCAAATCTGCCCCCTACCGGATCCCCTGGGACTCACTCCAGAGAAGGGAGGGATTCCAGCGAGTCAGGGAGGCGGTGGGAAGAGTGGAAGGAGCGGTTCCTAAGGCTCTATGATTTGGCCAGGGGAGCCATTCCTGCCAAAGGGGGCCCGACGTTTGTTCTGATGTCGATTCTCCTGCTGCCTCTATTGGCGGCGTTGATGGTGACAAAAGGGCTGCCTGGGCTTTTGTGGAGGCTTATACATAAACCGGACAGAGCACAAGGCTTTGTCCTTGTCCTGTAAGTCTGTAATGATGCCTTCGACATCTCCTCCAAACAAGACTGGACTTCTAAAAGAAGCATCTTGGATTGCTGTCTGTACCTCAGGTGCAAGGCCTGAAATTCTCAGTCATGTGTGTGTCTCCTGAGGCTGACTGTAGTGGCTGTTCTCCTCACTGAGGCATCCACAGCATCATAAGTGGCCCTCAGAGTATGTCAGCTAGCTGATCTAGCCAATCTGACCATACTCGTCATTTCTTCTTTCAACTCGGAGCCAGGGAGTTTATCTATCTTGGACTCCAGTTGACCTAAAATGGATTTCTGATAGACTACCATGTGAGCAATATAGTTCAGCACCCTAACAGCCAAGGTTGAAGAAGAGTAGACCTTCTTTCCAAATTGGGCAATGACCTTCGATTCCTTGTCCAGAGGAGAGGTACTAAGGTGCTTAGATTTTGCTGAATGGTCGTGGGCAGCACTGATGACCATGGAATCTGCTTTAGGATGATCACTGAAGTGGTCTTTACTTTAGGCATCTGGTGTAAATGGTCCACTTTTCTGATCATCGGTGCCAGTGAAGCAGGTTGTTTCCAGATGGTGGAAGTCAAATCCTCATGTGACCCTATCCAGGGTGGGATGAGTGTAGGCGATAAATCTGAGAGTTCCAGGTGTTCTGCAAATCTCTGGCATTGGGTATCTTGATCCACAGTATGCCAGTCATATGCAGGCAGGATTTTTCTGAGGAACTCTGTAAAAAAGGGATCTTCAGGAGGAGATTTTTGGAGATTCCCCTAGGCTTTGGTTCATCTGGAATAGGTGATGTATAGTCTGATGAGTGAGTTGAGTCACTATCTGAGTCCGACATAGGGGTATTGTTGGGTGTGTTTAGTCTCGGTAGAGCGATCTCCACGGGTCTTGAGAGGTCTGCAGGCCTCACGAACTCTGTGGGATGCTGATTTTGTGGAGGTGGTTCCACTGTCTTGCCCAATGTCGAAGGCTTGGGGCCCTGACAATTGGGGGTCTGATCTGCGGTTCTCTAGTGGCTGGCGTCAGGTCTGGCGGAGGCTGACACTTTTCCAACTCTAACGTGAGCTGCAATTTTGCCTCACTGCCTTGTTCCACCAGGAGCGCAACATCGCCTATAAGTCCACCTGAGGCTGAGGTGGAGAGGTAGGCGGCTGATGCCTGTATCCCGGCGTCAGATACCCTCTGAAGTAAGGAGGAGGGTATCCTGACGTGGGAATGCCCAGTGTCGGGTAAGAAAACGCCAGTGGATACCCAGGCATCGGGTACCTGGGCGAAGGGTACCCCGGCATAGGGTTGTGCGGCGCTGGATACCCTAGAGGGTATTGTGGCGTCGGGTAGCCTGGCATTGGGTATCTCAGTGGAACGTCCAAGGGACCAAGCGTCAGCCCGGAAGGTGGGGCCGATGGCTCTGGTGTTCGCTCAGATGGTGGGTCTGGAGGCCCAGGTACAAGCCCTGACGGAGGAGCCCCACTCTGTTAGACTCCTAGAAGCCTTCCTGGAGGAGGGGCAAGGTGTGCATCCTATTTGGCAAACAGAGATTGGAGGACTGAGGACCCAAAAGCAGCATCCCGATGACTCATTATGTCAGTGCTGTAATGGAAGATGAAGATGTGTGCTTTTGTACAGGTTGCAGCCCAGCTTATCACCGCAATGGTGATATCCCTGGAAGCAGCCACTGAAGTAGAGGTATGTCTGGTGGAATGAGCCTTAAGCCCCTTGGAAGACTCCCTACCAGCCCAACCTATAGCAGAGGTCTATGCAGGATGTAATCCAGTCATCCACTCTGCTGCCAGTCTGCCAGGCACAGCTGCAGTATATGTTAGAAACAGCTGGCATACCTCACCCCGAACTCCAGCTGTACCCTTCTTACAGTAAGACAGCGCACTCAGCAGGTCCAGGGTATGGAGCCTACAACTGGCCTCAGAGGTCGGCTAGGTAAAGTATACAGATAAGTTAATCACCTGGTTAAGGTGAAACTCCAACACTGCCATCAAGGGGAACTTCAGGGTTTTAAACTACACTGGCCCATGGACCGTAGTCAGCTCTTTTGCCGATTGCTGGTTGAAGGTATGAGTCCTGGTTGAGACCATCGACGACTCACCTTTGGATATGCAGGCATCTTCAAAGAGAGCCCTCAAGCATTTACCACCATAGATCACCCTAGTACCTTCATCCTGGGTGATCTCATCAAGAACTGGCCTGGCAAGCCAGCAGTGGGCCGAGACTATGATCGGGGCACCACAAAGAGGCTCATGTGGAAACCATTCACAGTGGAGAAGAAGTAGACACAGGGGACTGCTGAGTGGTATGGACTGGTGTGGGAACGATCGGCGAAGACCAAGGGACCAAAGGTCTGTGGGGGCAGAGCCCTACCCCTACCAACCATTGCCCACCGTTGTCAGACGAGCTCCTAGTAGTGTCCACGCAACTTGCAACAATACCTCCACTCACCTCAGGATGAGGAGTTCAAGGAACAGTAACGGCATCACCTCCTGGTCCACCGAGATCAAGAGCATGATTAGCACCTCAGTCTCGATCCTGACCATTGCCCCAAAGGCCAACATCAATGGGAGTCCTCCATAATTGGTTTTGGAGGCATAACCACTGGTGCACGCAGGTTCTGAGATGACTCAGTTGAAGGATCCGGGGTGAGGACAAGGAGCACCGGGGTCTGAGAGATCGACAACTTGCTGAGCTCTTCCCACAGCCAGTCAATCGGTTTGAGGAAGATCTTGACCACGTGTTCAACTGGAGTCAAGGTCAACAGGCCCGATGGGGTTAGTGTGCATCCCATCGACTATCCCTTCAATTAGAGGAAGCTCAATCAAGGTCAAGCTGTCAGGGGAGTCGAAGGAGTGGGAAAAGTGCATCTTTCCTAGTCCCATGATCTGCAACAGTGCTGCTTTTTATACTTCTTGTTGTGGTGGGCAGAGCTCTCTCTGGAAGGCCATACACATCTCTCTGAAATCATCAAAGAATGACCCTCAGATGCTGGCCTTAGCCAGGAACAGCATCGAGCCCATCTAAGAACTTATCACAGCTACCTCTTCTTCCATGACCGCAAGGCAAGCAGCCGACCCGGCAGTCATTCAGGCCTTCTTGCAGTCCACTGGTTGTCCTAGGGCCAGTCTGGCCTTCCGGTCTGCAATGGACGTGGCAGCATGGCTTGACAAAGACTATCTCATGACATCATGACGATCACCCAGGAAGCACAAGCATGTGTCACACGGATCCGTGGCTGGCATTTCCTGCCTGTACCACTTGCAGAACTAGTGTTTACTCGCTTTCCATCATCGAATGCGATTGAGAAGTGGCACTAAAAGATTCACAAGCAACTTTAATGCTGAATGTGGACCGAAAAACTCTAGGCTTTGCCTGAAAATCATTCTGAAAATTCAAAATCCTACAGTACTGCAGAGCTGTGAAGGAGGAAATCTGTTCCCTCCAGCAAAAAGAAAGATTTGATGTCACGGGGCAGAGTCAGAGGACATACCACTAGGTGGTAGGAGGAGCTTTGAAGACGTTCCAATGACTCAGCTGTCTCCAGGAAGACTGCCAGAGTATGGCTAGTGGACTGGATCCAAGTTGTTAGAAACAACAGTGCCAGTTAGCACTAAAAATCATAAACTTGCATAAGGTTAAAATACTATTTTTTTAAAAATCATTGTTATTTCACAGCTTTGTAATCAATTCGGTTGCTATTAGGGATGTATACAAAGTTACAAGGTAAGTTCTTTCATAAACTTTTCTAAGTTCAACTTGATATCACTGCACTCCTCACTCTCTCACTGAACTGAATTACAAGAGGCACTATTAACCCTTGCTGTACAGCAGACTGATACAGCCATCCAGATTTCTTATATGTTCTAATTCTGTCAGCAGCCTAAGTGTTAACAGAGACTGTGGAAGGATACAAATACTGTTAAGCACCTCTGTTCACATGACCCATATATTCATAACAACGCATTCTGCACTGGCATGTATATTTAATTTTAGATCTATACAGAATTTCTATGCAAAAATAATGACTCTAGTAGAGAAACGCCACATATACTGTACATCTGGAGTTAAACGAGACCCATTAATACAACTTATCTTCCTGCTGATTTCGAGGACTAATAGACTTCAAAACATGCTCCTTCCATGGCCCTCAGGAGTTCCTTGCAGACTGCAGAGTCACATATGTGTGAAATGCCTAGTTCAAATTAGTTTTACCAACATTTGTTAAGCTTCTGTATGAAATCTACTTACTTATCCTTTATCTGACCACCCCTTAGGGCTGTGGGGCCTGCATAGCAGATGATAAGACCAAACCATAGGCAATAGTTGTTCTAGAAGTGTCCGTTTTCACCAGATGGAAGAAAAATCCATTTGAAAAACACAGCTGCCAACAGAAATTATTAAAAGAGCTGGCAAACAGAAGAAAAATCCTGTGTAGGAACATACTGTCTGTACAGCATCTTTCATACTGAGCATTACAAAACAAGAAAATTATGATATGGTCAGATGGGGGAATGAAGGGGCACAGGGCAGATTGAAGAGATGAGATGAGCAGTAAGCGGGTAGAGTGGGGAAGTTGTGGAAAGACACTGGAGTAATAATAAGCCATTTGGAAAGAAGGTTTTGAAATGTGATTTAGAAATGAGGAGAAGGGAGTGCAGAGGACTGTAGCAGACTGGCTAAATAAATAGCATATCCACAGTAGAACTACAGGACAGTGAGAGGCAGAGTGAAGGCCACAAGTGTGAGAGAGGGAGAGAGAGACAAAAGGTAAAATGTTGGTTGGGGGTGGGAGAACAGAGTGATAGCATGAAAGATTTCTGAAAATAAATAAGTTTATAAATTACATTTTACAATGGGATGTCAGCTAATGAAGATATTTTTGGATGGGGTTTAATTACACATGGTTAGGTCTTTTTCCATAAAGAAAAAAAAACAATTCTCCACATTGCATACTTCTGAATCTGTATCGCAAACTAGTAAAACAAGTTTTAAAATCAAGACATTTTTGGCTAACCTAATGTGTTATATAAAACAAACAAAAGAAAAGTAGTTCCTACAATGGAAATAATATCATCAATGGGGCTGAAGGACACATAAAACCACTCACCATTCAGGCTTGTAGTTTATGCATTCTTCAGTGCCCTGATGGTTTTACTTTCTTGTACACGTTATACTGCTAGATACAGCTACCGGCAAACAATTTAAAGAGACAGCTAAAAACTGAAAGTGTCTCTTTAATATAACTTCGTTTCCCTTGCATGATGTAAAGGTTGTGGGTTGCAGCACTAAGAAAAAAGGGGTAGGGCTATGGAGCACAAAAACAGAAGGATTTTTTTCATGGAAAACGGTACTTTTGGCAGTTTGAATGGTAGGAGACTGATTCACAACTCCTACTGGTTACTATGCCATTTGCTATGGCAACCTTCCATAAATCACTTTAAAGATCAATAGCAATGGTGGAGTATGTATCGGTGAAAACTGATCTGTTTTGGGGATTTTTTTAACAAATAATGTCTAGATTATACCATCCTGTGTTGTCTCTTGTATTTAATTTATTCACTTCTCACCATACAAACAGCTGTCAGTGGCGTATAGGTCTCCGTAAAAGTCTCTGTTTTTTCCACGATCTTAGCTGAGCACTGTTAGCCACTGACATCAATAGCAGAAGCGTGAGAGATCTCCTTTCAGGACAGCTGATCATAGGTCTCAAGCCCATCACTGATTCTTTCCCCCGCTATTAAAAAAATTGCTATTTAATTTCACTTACTTCGCCTAATTCGAAAAGCACAAACGCAGTTGAAAATAAATAAAATTCACAACTCAGCAGTCTGCCAGCGGCACACCTCCACAGTGATGCAGACAGTTCTGTCTCGTGAATCTCGTTTTAAAACTAATAGCTCACAGTTCCTGTTGCACAGAACTGTATACTTGGAAAGTTGCAGTTTTAATTTTTTTAGGAAAACCAGTCAGCTCGATGCTTTTTTAAAGCTGTCCCACGAATGTAGACAAAGAGCACTTCGATACTCCCATTTAACTTCATTTCAGCAAGCAAGCAGATCACGACTGATGAGAAGAATGAGCCTTCTGACTAATTCCCCATCCACGCCTGCCTGCTGCAGGACAGAAATATGGTGACTCTATATTTTCACTACTAGAGATTACTGATAACAACTGTAACCTGCACACTTAAAAAAATGAACTGCAGTTATACCAATAGGTCTGCCTTTGCTAAGAGAATACTCTATCACAATTGCACAACCTGTCATGATCAGGATCTGCTCACTTGCCAAAGTTAAATGGGAGTCAGTCTAGCACTTAAGACTGTGAGTGGATCGTGATCTACAGTATAACAGGTTGAGCAACTGCAACACTGAGTACCCTCTTAGCAAAAGCAGATGGCTTCTTTCTCAATAATCCAGCCATTGAGTAGTAAAGAGTTCATCTGTTTCACTTTATCTATTACAAAAACATATAAACAAAGTATTTTACAGCAG
Organism: Neoceratodus forsteri; assembly: GCA_016271365.2. NCBI lineage: Eukaryota > Metazoa > Chordata > Ceratodontiformes > Ceratodontidae > Neoceratodus > Neoceratodus forsteri. The sequence goes on from CM057456.1 coordinate 1,319,294,436, forward strand.
ATAAGGACCACTTGGCCCACCCAGTCTGCCTTTTTCCCCCCTACCTACAGTATTACTGCAGACCCTACTTGATCTCTGGCTCTTTCTCCCTCCCCCCTTCTTTTTCACTAAGATTCCCTTATTCCTGTCCCATGCAGTCTTGAACCCCACCACTGTTTTCGGCCCCACCACCTCCGCTGAAAGGCTGTTTCAGGAATCTACCAATCTTTCTGAGAAAAAAAAGTACCTCACACCTCTCCTGAATCTACCCCCTCCAGCTTCATAGCATGTCCCCTTGTTCTTGTGCACCTTTTTTCTGAAAAATACTTCTCTCCTGTACCTTATTTACCCTGTGAAGTATTTAAAGGTCTCTATCATATCCCCCTTCTCTCTTACAGGGTGTACATATTACGGTCCTTTAGTTTCTCTTCATAGGGCCTTTGATGCAGACCCTGCACAATTTTAGTTACCATTCTCTGGACCACCTCCACTCTATGTCCTTCCAGAGATGTGGTCTCCAAAACTGAACACAGTACAGTACTCTAGGTGGTGTCTTATCAGTTATCTATACAGAGGTAACTGCTCCTCTCTCTTTCTGCTGGTGATACCCCTCCCTATGCACCCCAGCATCCCACGAGTCTTCCCAACTGCCTTGTTGCACTGCCTGGCCAATCTTTAGGTATGTTTTCTGCTTGGTAGTCACCAATACCACTCCATCAATTTTATACTCTGCCCCTGGGTTTCTCTGCCCAAAGTGCATTGTTGTGCACTTTTTCGCACTGCAACACAGCTGCCATATCCTTGACCATTCCTCTTATCAGATCTTTGCTCATACACCTCCCCCTGGAGTGTCCATCCTATTTAAGATCTTAGTGTCATCCGCAAAGGGGCAGATACTCTATTCCAGCTCCTCTGCAATGTCACTTATAAACACATTAAGGAGGACTAGTTCCACCTTTGGACTCATCCCTAAGCTACCCAGCTTCCTTTACTAGACTCCTCTTTGGAACAGTGTCAAAAACCTTACTGAAATCTAGACAGGCAAAGTCCACTGCTCCACCATGATCTAATTATTGGTAACTCAGTCAAAGAAATCTAACAAATTCATTTGACATGCTCCCCCACAAATGCATGCTGCCTCGGTCTTATAACTCACTGAATTCAAGGTATTCCACAATCCTTTCCTTCAGCACTGATTTCATTAACTTTCCCACCACCAATGTCCGGCTGACTAGCCTATAATTGCCAGTCTCCTCCCTGCTACCACTTTTCTGAAGTGGGACTATATCTGCCCTCCTCCAGTCCTCCAGAACCACTCCTGTTTTTAATGAGCTGTGAAATAGGACTGTCAAGAGGTGCAGCCAGTACCTCTCTGAGCACCCTCAATGCCCTTGGATTCATCCCATCTGACCCCACTGTTTTGTCCATTTTCAGATTAGAGAGTCCCTTCAGGACTCTGCCCTCCAAAAAATTACTAGTGTCCACCTCCCTCCATCCAAGGCTCCTGTTACTCCCTCCCACATGAACACTCAATAAAATAATTTGTTTAGGATGCCTACCTCTTCCTGGTCCCCCTTTGCACAGTCCACCCCCCTTCTCTTGTTAACCTTAGAGTTCCTCCCCTCATCTTTCTCTCTGCACTTACATACCTAAAAATGCCTTGTCCCTGTCACTACTGTCTGGGCTATTCTTTCTTGCACCTTTGCACCCCCTTACTTTCTCTGACTGCCTCTATTTTCCCTGATACATCTTCCTATACCTCTCTCTGCATCTCCTTACACCTTCTGAATGCAAAACTTTTAGCCTTTACCTTTTCAGCCACCTCTTTCGAGAACCACAGCAGTGTCTTCTTCATCTTGCTTTTGCTCATCTGCTTAACGCACAGGTTTGTTGCCCTCACTATGTCCCCTTTTAGCTTCTCCCACTGTTCCTCCATCCCACCCACGTCATCCTCCCAGCCAGGTCATCCACTAGGCATGCACCCATCTTTATAAAATCTGCAACCCCTGAAGTCCAGGACCCTCACCCTTGTGTGGTTTGATTCCGCAGTCTTCCTTATACTGAACCATACTGTACAGTAATCACTGGTCCCCAGGTGGCCTCCCACCTTGATGCTTGCAACACTGTCCCGGTTAGCAAATACCAGGATCAGTACTGCCCTATTACGAGTGAGCTCGCTGACTAGCTGCCTAAGGAACACCCCCTGCAGGGAGTCCAGGATGTCCCTGCTTCTAGCTTAAACTGCACTGGGAGGCTTCAATTTACATCCAGCAGAATGAAGTCCTCCACCAGCAGCACCGCCCCTTTTTCTGCCATCTTGCCAATGGCTTACACTGGTACGTTATCTAACCTCCCCCTGTGCTGGAGGTCTGTAGATCATGCCAATACAAATAGTGGCTCTGTTCCTTGTCTCCAGGGTGACCCACAGTACCTTCACCCCCCTCCGTATTCCCTGTATCTCCATCACTTTTATGCTTTGCCTCACATAAACCATGACATACCCTCCTTTCCTTCCCACCCTGTCTTTCCTGAACAGAGTATATCCTGTCATGGCCATGTCCCAGTCGTGGTTTCAGTGCACCATGACTAAGTAATGGACACAATATACAGGTCAGCCTCTGCCATGATGGCCTCCATGTTCAGATCATTATTTTCTAGACTTCTACCATTTGCACACATGACCTTCCAGAGTTTGTTAGCACTCTGTTTATTACCCCCCTTTTTTTTCCTTTTTGACCCTCTCTCTTTGTAATGCCCCCATTCCCATCCATCTTCATTTCTACCACCCTGCTTCCTTTTATTAATTTACACCCTGAGGGGGTTCCTCTCCCCTTGAGTTCTCCCTACTTCAGCCTGTTTTTTTTGGGGGGGGGGGATTTCTGTCTCTCTGATTCCTTCCGTCACCCCCCTCGGCTAGTTTCAATATTCATAATAAAAGTCACATCTATACCGTCCACTGAGGACTACAATTTCCCTCCAGGACGGATGTGTCCTCTTTATAGGCCCTCATCCCTCCAGGAGCATCCCCAGTCCCCAATGTAGAGGAATCCCTCCTATCTGCACTATTCCTTCAACCATAATACTGATGGATACCTATTACACTGATAATTGTACCTGCTCCTTATTTCGCTATTGTGATTGACTACATATTGAGTGCTGCTTTAATGTTATTCCAACTGTAACAACCCTGCTCTCTTATCATTTTATGTTTTATACTATATGTTTTTTTTTTTCTGCATCTTACTGGCTATATCAAACTATACACTGCTTGTAATTTATTTTATTCCTCACCCTTTCAGTACTGTACTGCCCTAACCAGGAACTCCTTGCAAATAAGCTTTGCTCAGTGGAGCTTTTCCTGGTAAATAAATAAAATGAAATGAACCATAAGCTGAAGCTCCTGCTGCAGAGATCTCGCTCCTCCTCCCCATCATAGACAGGCAGCACCTCAGTGGAAGCCTCTGCCCAGCTCCCTAAACTCCCCCTGCACTATCCCAGCTCTGTCCCTAGCCAGAGGTCATTAGTCCCCAGGTGGACAATGACATCCAGCTCTCCCTTCCGTCCTTCTGCCCTAGATCTCCAGGGTCTGCTTCCCATCCCTCCAGGCCACAGCACCGCACAGGCATCTAATCTCTCTCTCCACCCCCCTTCCTATTCTCATATCTACCACCCTCACAATTGAGTCCCCCATCGGAAGTTGCTTCCTTCTCGTATGGGTTCCTCTACCACCCTCTTTGGGTTCTCCATTATGGAGGACCCTCACATGCTCCCTGGTCATTACCATGGATGCCTCCTCCCGGAAGTCCTGCCCCACCAGAATGGCATAGTAATTATACAGTAGAACTAGATGAGGAATGTGCCTCTGACCCACCAACCCCACCCTTCCAAAGCCCACCACAGTCCAAACGTTCCTTCTCCCTGGCATCCTCTAAGGTAATGGTAGCAGACTTGGTCGCCCTGGATGGGGATGAGATTCCTCAACTTAGCTACTGACCTGTATCTAGATACCTCCCTCCTGAGAGGTATCTAGATTCTGACAGGCCGAGAGGTGCCTACAGATACAGCCACTGCACTGCACCACTCCTAGCATTCCCAATTCCTTTTCTCTCTCTGTTACCTGGAAATACTTTTTTACCCTTACCACTGACAAAGTGTTTCTAGTTTTTCCCTTTTTTGTTTGCTATATGCCTTTGTACCGTGACTCTAGATAGGGTTTTTCCCTTCTACGGCTCTTAGCAAGCACCCCCCCCCCCTTGTCTGAAGAGGTTTTCTCCTTCCTTTACCCCCTTAACCATCTCCACTTTTCCTACTGTGGTAACAGCGTGTTAACCTTCCACTAACACTTTGCTACCTGACCCCAGATAGGCTATTACTGTTACCCCTACCTTGTTTAAATCTCTTTATACTCTGACCCTAGAAAGGGTGTTGCTCCTGTTCCCTATTTTAGCCCACCTTTGACCTTCCACTCTTACAAGCAGTGAATGTTACACAGTAGTGAACAGATACCTAACCTTAGTGAATGGGCAGAGTTCCTTGTTTTAAATTTTAGGATTTTATTGATCGTTTGTTATGATTGTTTATTGTATATTTTCATTATGTACAAGCGCATGGTTGTAAAAAAGGTGCTTTTTATAAATAAAGTATCATTTGATTTGGTGCTGATGCCTGTCAATGCCTAAGACGCCAATCTTACACCTATTCCACGCCTTCATTGGGACACGAATGTGAACTGGACACATTATGAGGGAGTCCTTTTATAGTGCACTTGTCAGAAAGCACAAAGCCTCTATCAGCTCCACCCCCCAATTACATACCTGATTCAAAGGGCTTTCTGAATATACTCAACCCCAAGATTAATCTCCGGAGCAGGTTTCCCCCACGCTGACTGTTGATTTTAAAGACAAGTTTCAAAGTGCCCCAAATACTGCCTACAAATCTCTTTTTCTCCCCACTTACCCAGCTACTTTCAGTATGAAGAGAAATATAAATAAATATAAACATACCTATAAGGAAAAGCTAGATGCTTACACACCTTTCTGTCAGCAAAGTCTGTACTATCAGCCTATTATTTTGGTGGTGGGGTCATTTGTCAAACGTACATAAAAAATATTGTACAACTGTCTTTGCCTCAATAATGTAATTTTCACGGGACCAGATTACTGCTGCTTTCCCTTTGTCTGCTGGGTGGATTACAGTATCTGACACCTCAGATAAATCATTTAATACTTTACATTCCTGCAAAGTAATGGCATGAGAGGTACTGCCACTGTACTTTTACCATGTTGTCAACATCATTTTGTACAAGACTGCAGTACATTTGAAAGGTGGGGCTCGCTGCTACTGGACATGTGGATTTTGTTGAGAGGTTAGAGGGTTCTCTTATGGTGGCTGTTATTTTCTGTACCAGCATTTAAGTTACTATTAGGGATGTGTGTGTATGTCTCCCCCTCTCTCTTAATCATTGTTATTTGCTATGCAGCTAATCCTATTGGATCCTGATGTTTCAGTGCTTAAATGTTCTTTCAGTTGGAACTGCCAAAAAACTCAACAGGTCAACCGTGATACTGAAGGGGCTTGGTTTGTTTTTTGAAACAAAGCTAAGGTCTCTTGTGAGAACAGCAAGCTGTTCTTCTATGAAAGTTTTTTTGGTTAAATTTATGATCTCCAGAGGGGTCTGCGATTGGGGGGAAGGGAGCATCTCACTAGACCCTAAAGGCACCTACCTTGATCACAGTATCCCCTTCCTCTGCCACCTCTGTTCCCTCTTGCTGCCCTGGCCTCTCCCTGACTTCGATTTCCTTGGCCTAGTGGTTCAATGTGAGCAGGGTGAATTTGGAATGCCAATGCCCTTAGCGCAACCCCACATCGAAGAAATGCAATTTCGGCAATGTAATCCAGAGCGCAAGTGGCGGCACTAATAACTTGTTTATTGCTTTTATGCGCGAGTGCACCGCCCTCCTAAATTAAGATTCTCAACTCTGGGGATGCATGTCTTGGGGGGTGCATATCGAAACAAATAAAAAAAAAAAAAAAAAAACACTGTCTCGCTGGGTGCAACAAAATTGCGGACCCCATCCGAACTCTGCATCCTCGCCCACCCAGGCCAGCACCCAGCCCACCATACCATGACGCCAGCTGGCCGGCAACCTGTGGCACCACCCCTCACAACAAACCCTCCCGCCCCACATTCAGCGGGCTCACTCCCACCCCCAGAGTGTGTATGTGCGTGCGACATCCTGTTGCCTTTTCGCGACCCACCCCATCCAGTCGCCAACCCCACACTCTCACCGTTGGGCAGTAGCCGCAAGTGAGTCGCCGTTTTGGCAGGCACCCACTTGCTACTTGCCCATATCACAGGATACCTGGCCGGTTAACTGCCTGCTGCCACTTTATGGTACATCTCCCTAGGATGCAGTACCCTACCCATCAACAGGAAGGATCTGCCCAGCCATGAACAAGCATAGTGCTAGCCCCATTCCCACAAAGCATGCAACCTACACTTAAAATAAGCCTGAGGTTCTCCTTATGTGGGGAGGGGGGAAGAAGGACAGAATAAGGAGGGATGAAATATAGGAGTTTAATGGGTAGCTTAAGGGATGATGTCAGGAGAAGGGTACTACGTTATGGGAGAACTGGGGAGATTTCTACGACAGGAGGCTCTTCATGGTTGATGGACTGCACCTAACAAGAGAGGGGGTCAGTACACTGGGGCTTAAGTGTGACTGTGTGAGAGACTTGGACTATATTGGACCATATTGAAAGAGTCACTGAATTTATATATCTGGGCCTGCTAGTAGATAGTGCACTAACTTATGGCCCACACATTTCCAGATTGGTTAAGACAATCCATCAAAAGATTGGTATGCTTTTCAGGATTAGAAAATAATTGGTTGTGGAGACTAGGACACTCCTGGCTAGCAGTTTCCTGTTCCCAACAATTGATTATGGTCTTGTGTGTTATTCCTCAGCAGGACCTGGACTCGTATCCAGAGTCACTTCCTTATATAATCTTATTTATTTATTTATTTAGCTTTTGTTTACTGGGTAGGTGCGCTAGCCAGAAGGGTCAAGAAGAATCTCGACCGTGTCGACGGGTGTCTCGGCTGGCTGACCTGACGAGGACACCGTGAAGCCAGCGGCCTTAGCCGCAACCTCGACCAAAGTCGAGTGTCGACTATCTGGGGAAGGGAACCTCTCCTGCTCCCATGAACGTCAACGGTGGGACTTACCTTTCGAGTCCTTCTTTTTGGACCGAGAAGAGTGTCCCGATGGCCCCTCTCCCTTCGTGGAAGGGTATTGGCAAAGCTCCTTAAAAGAAACTGTGTAGGAGGATCCCAGAGAGAGCCAGATAAATGCCGTGACTGAGGAAGATGAGGATGCGGTCTGGGCTGCCTCCTCCTTGAGGGCGATCATCTGCTCGAGTTGTTCCGTCGAGCCAGCTGCCGCGGACACCGCCCAATGGGCCTCCTTGGACTTCACCAGCAGGTAGTGCTTCTCGGGGCGCCCAAGCTATAACCAGGCAGCGCGGTCTTCTGGGGCGTTGGCCGAAAACGATCGACATAACTTGCAGGCCTGGCGGGTCATGATCTAGGCTGAGGCAGTAGACGCACATGGAGTGCGGGTCCGTCCTGGACATCTTCTGCCCGCATGGGCAGCGCTGAAATCCATGAGTCGATTTGTCCATCGCAGCCGCAAGGGAGTAATTTGACCGAAGTCTTGAGAACTTTAGAATTATTTTCGGCCGAACCGAAGAATTACGATCCAGTCTATACGCAGAGCGTTAAGGAGGGAACCTGAGCTTCCAAGCGGTAAGGAAGATCTGGCGTCATGGACTGGAGCCGAGAGTTTTACCACCCGGGTGGGTGGGAGGAGCCAACTTGAAGACCTTCCGGCAAGATTTAAAGTGGCAAGGAACCTGCCAGACAGTGTGGATGAACAACATATCCATGTCCCTAGAACATAAGATTGCCATGTAATACAGAATATAGATAAATAATACATTTGAGTAACCTAGACAAACAGGGATTCAGCATATTTGCAGTTCATTTGAATCCCCAGGTAAGAAAAAAGGTCTGTCTCCCCATACGACGCACAGGAGAAATGCCAAACCTCACCCAACAACTAACACACCAAAATCTGGCCAATGGAAAATCATGCACACAAATGCTTACAGCCTGGGAAATAAGATCCCAGACCTGCAGGCAATAATGTCAGAAGCTAAACTGGACACAGTAGCAATTAGTGAGACGTGGTTTACCAGTAACCACACTTGGGAGACTTCAGTACCTGGCTAACTACTGTTCAGAAGAGACCGACATGCAAAAAGGTTGGGGGGAGTGGGCCTGTATGTCAAGGAAAATATCAAAGATACAGAAATTCAGAATATACATAAGGAGCCAGAAGAACTGTGGGTCACCCTGGAAACAGGAAATGGGACAGCCATAAGAACTGGGGTTGTCTACAGGCCCCCAGACCAGGGAGAGGACACAGACACATTACTGTTAGAAGATATACAAAACATGACAGCTAAAGGGGAGGTTCTGATAATGGGAGACTTCAACATGCCGGATACAGATTGGTCAATACCAGCAGGAACATCTGCCAGAACTAAACACATGGTGGATTCCCTGTATGGAGAGGGCCTCAAACAACTGGCACAACAACCTCCAAGAGACAGAGCTATCCTAGATCTAGTATTGACTAACAGGGAAGGGATCACAGATCTCCAGCCAGAAGGTCACCTGGGGGCCAGTGACCATCACATGGTATGGTTCAAATTGGCCACTACATCTAAAACATCCCATTCCAAGGCAAAAATATGGGACTTCAGAGGAGCTGACTTTGATAAGATGGCCAACAGAGTTAAGCTAGCCCTGGCAAAAAGAAATACAGGACAGGGGGTACAGGCAAAGTGGGCAAGCATTAAGGATGCAATACTTGAAGCAACATCCCATTGTGTTAGACAGAAAAGGAAGTGCAAAAGAAGAAGGAAACCACTTTGGTTCTCAAATACAGTAGCAGAAAAGGTCAGAGCCAAAAGGCTGGCCTTCAGGAAATATAAGGGAACACAGCGGGATGAAGATAGGGAGGCATACCAAACTGCCCTAAGGGAAGCAGGGAAGGCAGTAAGGCAGGCAAAGTCCCAAACTGAGGAAACACTAGCACGAACAGTAAAAGAAAGTGACAAGACTTTCTATAGATACATTAGTGAAAGGAGAAAGTCCAGAGGGGGTATTGCTAAGCTCAAAGGAGAAAAGTGGGCATGTGAGGAGGAGGACCCAGTAAAAGCATCTATCCTAAATTGATACTTTTGCTCAGTATTTACTGAAGAGAAGGTAGGGCAGGGTCCACAACTCAGCACCATGGACACAGGGGGGAGGTAGGTGAGCTCTACTCCCTTCACAAAAGGAAGGGTCCTACAAGAGTTCACTAAGCTCAAGGTGGACAAGGCAATGGGACCTGATGGCATACATCCCAGGGTACTAAAGGAGCTAAGGGTGGAACTAGCAGAGCCATTAGCAGAACTGTTTAGTGAGTCTCTGAGCACAGGAGAGGTCCCAGAAGACTGGAGAAGAGCTCATGTGATCCCGCACCACAAGAGTGGTAGCAGGGAGGAGGCAGGGAACTACAGACCAGTCCGTCTTACCTCAGTAGTGGGCAAGATTATGGAGGCACTCCTTAAGGAAAGGATAGTGCAACACCTGGAATCCATAGGGGCACAGGATCCAAGACAGCATGGGTTTACAAACGGAAGGTCCTGTCAAACTAATCTCATAGATTTCTTTGACTGGGTAACCAGAGTGGTGGACCAAGGGGGAGCAGTTTGATGTCGCCTACCTTGACTTCAGCAAAACTTTCGACATTGTTCCACATAGAAGATTGATAGATAAGCTGGGTAGACTCATGGTGGGTCAGAAGTTGGTCAACTGGGTGGCAAACTGGTTGATGGGCAGAAAACAGAGAGTGGTGATAAGTGGTATACAGTCAGAAAAGATGCAAGTCACAAGTGGGGTACATCGGGGATCAGTCCTGGGGCCAGTCCTCTTCAATATCTTCATTAGTGACATTACAGATAGACTAGAGGGTAAGGCTTGTCTGTTTGCAGATGACACCAAGATCTGCAACAGAGTAGATGATCCAGATGGGGTGGGCAGAATGAGAAGAGATCTGGATAAACTAGCAAAATGGTCAGAAGAGTGGCAATTGGGATTTAATGCAAAGAAGTGCAAGATCATGCACATAGGGAAGAGAAACCCTGAAGCCACCTATAGGCTGGGAGGGGAGTTGCTGGCAGTCACAAAGGAAGAAGGAGACTTGGGCATCATCATCACCGATGACCTGAAATCATCCAAGCAGACCTCTAAAGCAGTAGGTAAGGCTAGGGGATGTTAGGTTGTATTAGTAGGGGTATCACAAGTCGTAAGAGGGAGGTAATAATCCTCTTACAAGACACTGGTAAGTCCTCATCTGCAGTACTGCGTGCAGTACTGGAGGCCACACCTTCACAAGGACATTAACCAAATTGAGGCAGTCCAGAGAAGGGCAACCAAAATGGCGCAGGGACTGCATCAGAAGACATATGAGGACAGATTAACGGAGCTCAATATGTATACCCTTGAGCAAAGAAAGGAGAGAGGTGATATGATCGAAACATTCAAACACCTTAAGGGCATTAACAGGGTGAAAGAGACTAACATGTTTAACTATAAGAAAAATAGCAGGCCAAGAGGACACAGCATGAGACTAGAGGGAGGCCGATTAAGGGGGAATATGAGGAAATTATTTTTCACAGAAAGGGTGGTGGATGCATGGAACGGCCTACCTCAGGAAGTGGTGGCTATGAATACAGTGCAGGGCTTCAAACAGGCATGGGATAGGCATAAGGGAGCAACACAGACGAGTATGAATAGATAGGCTACTGACAGAGCAAAGGCCGATGGCACATTTATAAGGTAGAAAAAGAAATGGGCAGACTGGATGGGCCTTGCGGTCCTTATCTGCCGTCAACTTCTATGTTTCTATGTAACTGAAATTAAACAGCGGGAGGAGATTCCCAAACAGCAACGTATGGCATAGCTGCCCCAGGGGGGCCTGTCAAGGTAGAATCTCGGAAAGGGTAGGAGAAAGAAAGGGGGAGAATGCGAATGAGGTTTCCCAATTAGCAACGTGCAGCACAGCTGCCCCAGGGGGGCCCTGTCAGATAGAGTATCAGAAAGGGTAGGAGAAAGAAAGGGGGGAAGAGTGCAAACAAGGGGTAGATTAGAGAGACGGGGGAGAGAGAGAGAGAAAGGGACTGGGAGATGGAGAATATTTAGGGGAGAGTGGGTAGAAAGGGAGGTGTTGGGGTACAGAGGGAGGGAATTGAGGGAGCTTGAGAGGGGGATGGCAAGGGATGGCAGGTGGGGGTCCAGGATACGTAAAACAGTAGAAATGCTCAGACAGACAAGTGAGGGTATGCGGGTTGAGGATATGGACTCAGGTAAGGGAGTCAAAGGTGTTTAAGAGCGGGAATCCCGGTTGAAGATATGGATTCAGGTAAGGCAGTCGCAGGGATTTGAGTTCAGCAGGTGTTGCTTCAGTCTCTTTTAAAGGACCGAACATTTGCTGTATTGAGAGCTGCAGCAGGGATCTCATTTAGCCATAGTGGAGCTGGGTACATGAAGGATCTTTGTCCTAGGGAAGTGCATATTTGGAACTTGCTTCCTTTACCAGGTCTGCAATGCAAGTATGGGTTAGAGAAAGCATGGCCTTTCTCCCTAGCACGCAAGTTTGGTATCTGATTTTGGATTGAAGCGGTGGTATGTGGGCCAGACCATACAGGGTACAAGTATGCGTGAAGCGGTCAGCATTTAGCAATAGTCCCCAAGCCTTGTTAAGGGCAGTGGCAACCCTTTTATGAGCCATATCAGTAGCAGTGCCATAAACCACCAGCCCGTAGTTGACCAGGGAGAGGACAGAACTGGAGACTGAAAGCCGGAGGGCTTCAGCAGTTAGGCTTTTCTTGTGCCTAAACAGGATCCCTAATTTAGTGTTCACAGCTTTCACCACCATGTCAATGTGCTGAACATACGAGAGGGTATCATCCACAATGACACCCAGGTACTTGAAGGAGTGAACCTGTTCCAGTGGGGCAGTCAGGTGATTTGTGATTGTTCGTTCTGGGCATCTTCTTTTTAGTTGGGGGGCTAGACAGGAGCATCATCTTGGTTTTTAGATCTTTGGTGAGGTCACACCTGGAGTACTGTGCCCAGTTCTGGAGTCATCACCTCAGGATGGAGAAGGACAGTCTGGAAACCGTGCAGCAAAGGGTGACAAAGATGATTCAGGGCCACCAGAGCAGGTCTTACGAGGAGCACCGGATGGCATTGAACATGTACACACCCGAGACCAGAAGGGAGAGGGGAAGATATGAAAGAGCTCTTCAAGTTCCTTAAAGGAATAAACAAGGTGAACTGTGGGGAATTATTTAGTAGGAGTTACAGTTCAAGATTATGAGGGAACAAGTGGAAACTGTCGGTAGGGAGGTTCAGGGGGACATGAGGAAGTATTATTATTTTATTTTTTCCCTCCCATATTTTCTTTTATTTATTTTTGTACTTTTCACACACAGCCCCAGACAGCAGCGTACACATGCATGCATATATGTGTGGAAGCACGCATGCACGACAGGATCCCACGGCCCCCTCCGCCCCACTCCAGACTTACATTGCTGCTTCCTCTCGCCTGCGCTCCCACCAGACCTCCCCCCAGTGGGAGCGGAACTACAGAGGAGCGGGCTGCCACCCCGGGAGGGGAGAGCTGCATCGCAGCTCAATCCCGCTCTGACCCTCTCCCTCCAAGCCGGCTCCCCAGTGACCTGAGGTCATTCCTGAACCTGGGTTGCCGGCGTGGAGCGAGGCAAGACATCTAGCACCTCAGCCCTCAGCGCCACTGGGACGGCTAGGAAGTATTATTTTATAGAAAGAGTGGTGGAACTGTGGAACGGTCTACTAGCCAAGGTTGTGGGTGCTAAAACCATTAATGGTTTAAAGCATGGGTCGGACAGAGTGAAGGGTACAGTGGTTACTCAAGGCGAGAGAAACTGGGAGAGGAACAAGGAGGTGGAAGGGGAAGGCTAGAACCTTGGATGGACAAGAGGTACCAGGGTTAGACAGGGAATCACAGGCAGACTGGATGGACCACTGGTCTTTTTCTGCCATCACTGTCTATGTTTCTGTATAATAATAATAATACGCATGCAGCCAGCGATTATGAACAAATAAACAAGGGCTTTATTTTGTGTCAGGCTTTAGCGCCTAAAGAAATGGGTTAGCAGCATGATGTAGTATAGATGAAGCCACTTTAACAGGATGTGGTTAATAGGGACATCCGCTTAATTGGGATGCTTCCCTGGAAACCATTTGTCACTCCATTCATTTCTATGGCAGCAAATCACAGTTAATAGGGACAGCAATTCTGATAATTGGGACGTTTTCCCCTTAAAAGTTAGGCAGTTCAGCTGTACTAAATCAGCAAGCCTGGATTCCAAGTGAAAGTAACTCTCTGGCTGAGAGAGTAAAGGTTGTTGAAGCTCTTCAGGAGGGCGAAGACGTCCCTTTCTCAGGTGGTCAAGACTTTTGGGATTTCCAAAAGCCAAGCAGGGAGGATCAGTCAAAACCGGGAGTTGATCCTTTATGAATAGCAGTGCAATGAAAATCCACAGCACAAGAGAAAGCACAAGGGTAAAAGACTCAGAGGTGGAGGATGCACTGCTCACCTGGTTTCAGAATGCTGTCAGCAGAGGTGTACGGCTCTCAGGACCGCAACTTTGAAGAAAAAAATAAGGGGGGGCAAACAAGCTCACTGTGCAATTGCAGCATGACAGTTTTTCTGCTTCTTATGGCTGGTTGTCGCACTGGATGCAGTGCCATGCCACTGTGTGTAGAAAAAGAACAAGGCGAACGATCCAATGCTTACACCGATGTTGCTGTGTTATCGGTCGAGACTGTGTTGCCAACTCTACTCTGCGAGTACACTCCGGGGAATGTATACAACACAGATGAAACTGGGTTGTTCTATAGAGGCTATCCGGACCATGGCCACATTCAAAGATTCAGAATTGCAGGGTGGTAAGAATGCAAAGACTATGTGACCCTCCTTGTCTGTGCTAACATGACAGGTGCAGACAAAAGACCCCTTTCTGCTCATTGGTAAGAGCAAATTGCCATTATGTCTCCCAAAAGAGTTAAAAAACCTACCTCTCAATTACAAGTCCTCCTCAAATGCTTGGATGACAGGCTGGATTTTCAGTGAGTGGCTTTCCTCTTGGGAACAGCAGCTCAAATGAAGGTGGAGAAACATCCTGCTTTTTTTTTTAGACTGCTGCTCTGCACATCCTCAAGAGATGGTTGGTAAGTTCCCACACGTATAAACGGTATTCCTTCCCGCAAACACAAGAAGTGTAATTCAGTCTATGGAAATGGGGGTTATCCGGAATCTAAAGGGACACTACAGGGCTCTGATGGCAACTCAAATTGTTGATGTCACTGATTAGGGAGGCACTGCACAAGCTTCTGCAACTGCCAAGGCAGTGACTTTTCTAGATGCCATCTATATGGTAGCCAAGGCGTGGGACACTGTCAAACAATCCACCATTGAAAATTGTTTTAAAATAGCATTGTACATTGAAAATCATGACAACCCCTCAGCTGACACCCAATCAGCACTCGCTGATGTGTTGACGCCAGGGTTCATGTCAGCCAATGAGTTTGCCCTATTTGCTGACCTGGATAGTGCGGTTCCAATAGATGGCAAGATGACTGATGCAGACATTTGTGCCTCAGCAAAATGAGTACACCATGAAGAAGAAACAGAGGAGGATGTCACAACGTTACAAGAGGATAAACCCTTCGAAGCTCCAAGCAACAGGGAGGCACTTTCTTACTAGCATGCACTCATGTCCTGGTGTCAACAACACAGACACTTCAACGAATGGAACGTGCTGCAGGTTGTTGAAGTTACAGTCACCCATAAGATCTGTTCCGATTCACATCAGAGCAGAATAACTGACTTTTTTAATTTATGAATTGCTTTACCCCTTTACTGATTTGCTGTTCATTTACTGCTGTGATGCTTTACTGAAGACTGCTGTCGCTGATTATTTTAAATACAGCACTATACTTCACAACGATTTTTGGCACTCAATTTACGTAAGAGGTCATTTGCGTCTTTTTTTCCCTTTATGTTTGGTGCCTTTTGTGAACTTCGTTTATATGGGACAGCCGGTTAATAGGGGCATTATTAAGGGACTTCATCTGTATAATATAACCCTGTCTGAATCTTCTGTGCCCTTTCAGGCCCAGCCAATTAACACAAGGCCGCTCTTCAATGTTCCTCTCTGTGCAGACAAACAACATAATGAAAAGCACTGCTTCAACTGCCCTTCCAGGCACAACCCTATAACATCACCCGGCCCTACAAAACACAATGCAATATGATATGGTTGTGGTTGCCCACCTGTACTTAGGGCACTACCCTGTCTCCACTGGCGCCAGCATATACCTTTAAATCTAATTGGGAGTTCCAGATGCTTCATTGGGAATCTAGCCTTGAAAACATAGTAGACCAGATGACGCGGCATGCGGCTGGCTGGCTGGTGATGGTGCACTTAAACCAATTAAGGTAATGCTTCACAATTGAAAACCCCAAACCCAAAGCCTCTTAACCCTAAGGGAATTTGAAAATCCTGGCCAGATGGTCTAGTCCATTAAATGCCTTCCTAAACAATAATACAAGATGTAGTTGTTGAACAAGCCCTGAATTCACTCACAGTTCTCTCAGGCCTGGGGAGTTCCCTCAGTACCTCCCACTGTGGTAGGGCTACTACTCGCAACGCTGGCAACCCAGGTTTGGGAATGAACCAGGGTCGTGGGAAGCTGGCCAGGGGGATGCAGACTGAGCATCCCAGAGGATGCTTTCTCCACTCTGGGGAAGCAGGGTACTGTCCTCTAAGATACGGCCACGTGGGTCACCACAGGTGGTAGATCAGTGGGAGAGGCAGTCTGGAGAGTGACAAGTCACTGATGTCAGTGCAGTGGCATGCAGTTGATGCACCTGCCCTTGACATTTTTGCTTGCAACATCCCATGGGGCAGGACTAAAACAAGACAAACATTTTATGCACCCAAGATGACAGACCCTGGTACACTTGGGTGTTACCTCCCTGATATGGCACCTCCTGATGAGAAACAGAAAACTTGGGAAAATCCCTACTCACCCTGACCCTGCCTGCTTTAAGAAGGGTGCTGGAGAGTCAGAAAGGGGGCATAAATGGCCCAGTGGCGCTGAGGGTCTAGGCGCCGGATGCCACATCTCGCACTACACCAGCAACCCGGGTTTGGGAATGAGCCTGGGTCACCAGGGGTCGACTGCGTGGGGGGAGGGAGGCGCTGGATTGAGCTATCAATTGGCAACTCTCCACTCCTCGGAAGGGTTAGGCACTGGTCTGACAAGTGGATGGTGTCAGGAGGGGAGGATGCCGTTAGGCACTTGGTGGAAGCAGCGTCTCAGCACGGCTTCTCGCCTAGACCTCGGTCCTTCACGCTGACATTCAAGGGGGTTGGGATAAGGACTTCCGCCGTCACTCTGGTCACTACAAAAAAAAAACCGCTGCTGTGCACCGTAGTCCCCGCATGGGGAATAGATGCCTGTGGATAGTGATGCGTATCACCACCAAGCCCAGGCCGGCCACAGGAGTAAAACTGTCCAATAAAATAAAAAAAAGACAGAAAGGGGCATAAACAGAAAGTATTTTAAAAAATGAATAAAAGCAGCAAAGGAAGCTGTCCAAAAATTGTAGCTGCTCCCCAAAGGCTTACTCCCGATTAAAGCTTTTCAGGAGAAAACCTTCATTTATAAACATCAATACTATGAATGAGTTTTGAAAACTCTGGGAGCGGGGAATATGGCGGACCATGTGTGACTCCATTTACTGTAAAAGTGCGGTGTCGCACCGCTCACTTCAATAAAAGTGTGGAGCTGTACCACTTGCTTCAATACAAATGTACTGAAGCGTTACAGTAAATGGAACTGCGCACAGTCCGACATATTTCCCACTCACGGAGTTTTCAAAACTAAAATAAAGTAAGTTGATGTTTATAAAGCGAAAGCTTTTCCTCCAAAAGCTTAATCAGGGGTAAGGCAGCATTTTTTAGACAGCTTTTTAAAGATTGCTTCCTGGTGTTTCGAATTCCCATTTTCCTGATGCTCTCGAAAAAGTTTTCAAGGTTGTTTGTTTTCTGGCACAAGTACATTCTTAAATCCTTCTTCCTTGTCCAAGTTTATAATGTACTGTACGTATGCTACACTGTGGTTATATTGCCTGTTTTTTTTTTTTTTTCCTTCCTCACTTATGTAACCCCTTCCCACAGGACGCTTCTGGAAACAAGCTGTTTACAGCTCATGTTGTCTTTCCTGGTGAAACCTTTTCAAATGAATATATGGAAACATTATTAGAATAATGATTTATCATATTATGTCATGTCCAGTTAAGAATATATACAGGATGACAGCAAGGAAATTAGCTCTCACATTTGCAGCAATTGGTATCATTCAAGGTGCTTTATCTAAATATCTGCCTGCCTTTGGTTACACTGTTTATTTTATGTTAAAGTTCTTGCCATTCTGCATGTACTTTTGAATCGTTTGAATACCTTTCTGGCAAGTTTTATTTTTTATTGGGATGTTTCAATTATTGTTGTCCTGAGCCGACCGCCTCTGAAACTGCAACTTTGAAAGCAGCATGGCAATCCCTGTATTTCTTTCTGTTTCCATATTCATAACCATATTGTACATCTATAAAAAAAGTTTTATGAAACTGACATGGGGCTGAAATGGTTTTATGTATAAAAACATTCAAATATTTCTCCCTTTTTAGGGGAATATCAGTTCATGAGGGTGTCATACCATTGATAATTTCCCCTTTATTTTTACACTTGTGGAAAAAATGAAGCAAGCATTGTGGCAAAAGATGTGTCCTTGTTTCACATTTTCTTTCACACTCATGTTGACATCTAAAACACTGATGTTATAAGCACATAAAACAATCTGACCCGTTCTGGATTTTTTCCATAAAGGGAGATTAAGTCTCACCAATGTAACTTAAAAACAAGCACGGTAACCCATGTTTTTTGTTGTGGATTTTGAATGTTTAGATGACCGTCATGTACTGGGCAAAAATTATTAACTCTGACATGGGGTTGCACAGGGAACATCCTTTAAACAGCAAAATCCTGCTTCACCAGTATTATAGGAGATGTGAGGGAGGTGACCCATCTGCTCGGGGGGGGATATGAAATCAATGGTGCAGAGCCAAAGGAGGAGTAAAGCCTGTATACAGTTCTATTGACTGAATATACACAGAGGATACTAACCTCAATCTAGGTAGTAACAATTTTAATGCTTATTTACATTGCTCATGCAATGCATACTGAATGTCATAAAACTCCTGTTTAAAATGTGGTAACACTATTTGCACCTCTTTGGTTGTAGCCTAGCTTTTCAAAGACAGCAGAATATCTCACCTCCAAAGTAATGCCTTCTTGTTAACTGAGGTGTTAGGTACTGAAAATTAGGTCCATGCAAATGGTGTCTGAATTTAGTTAATAAACAGGCCTCCAGGTTTGCAACAGAAAGGTTGATGCAAAAAAAAAAGAGCATTACTAAAAGACTGTTGTAACTTTTTTTTTGTTTTGTTTTACAAAAAATGGACTATGACTTAATCAAAGAAGAATTTATTGTAAACCTCTGCTGCAAATAGATCCTTGACTCAACCATGGAGATGCAGCTTGATT
Source organism: Neoceratodus forsteri (assembly GCA_016271365.2). Lineage (NCBI taxonomy): Eukaryota > Metazoa > Chordata > Ceratodontiformes > Ceratodontidae > Neoceratodus > Neoceratodus forsteri. The sequence goes on from CM057456.1 coordinate 1,319,313,244, forward strand.
TGGGCAGAAAATATTTCCACCATAAGACGGCATCAACAACATAAGGCCATCGCTGCCCAGCAGTAAGCCTGCCTAGGGGTGGGATTAACCTTAAATCAGCTTGAAAGAAAATAAAATGTGAAAGCCACTGCTGCCCGATCACTGAGTTTGCTTGAGGAGTGAAAAGACATTTTAAATCAAGAAAACCTTGCAACTAAATTGTAGATATACTGTGGATGGCCGGTCCATCAGTGCAGTGGCAGGAGGAGGAGGATAAAGCGTGCCACAGAACATTCTCTTCTGTGGAAGGAGGGAGCCAGCATCCACAACTCTACTGTTACCTAGATGACTGCAGGTTGTAACGCAGTCAGAGCTGTTGCAAGGGAAGGGGGATGAGAACTGGTTCCAGCACACAGGGCACATTCAGCATACACACGCAAGCCACTGGGCCTCTTACTTGCTGGGGAAGGAGAAAACGCTGGGTAAATTCTACAGTGTTGCACTATGACGCCTGCATTTTCAGGGGCCCCACAAAGCTGACTGCTCACCCAGAACTTGGCTGTCCTACAGAGGCAAGCCAGAGTCTTCTAAGACCAACAGGGAGGACAAGTCCATGGTAAGATGTTGTGGGGCATAAGCGGTAGAGAAGACAGAATGGAACTGGGAGGTTACCTTACCGAGCAGGGACTGCTCTGGAAGAAAGGAGCACAAAAAAAGCAACAACAAAGATATACTTTTATAGACCTATAACTATAGATCTGCATGCCCATCATTGATTGTTAACATTTAATGAACCACCCTGGTTATAACTAAATGTGATGTCTATAATGTCTAAAGTTTTACTGTTAAAAGCACTAAAAATGTAATGTTCGAGGCATTAACAGCCCAATTAAACGATCCTGAATGTTAAGAGTTAAGGAGAACAGGTACCCAGGTAGCCCTCATTCAAGAGACCCACCTCACTGCACTCGAACATGCGAAGTTACTCAGGGGATGCGTGGACTTGGTACATGCTTCCATGTACACAGCACACCCTCATAGAAGAGGAACAGCTATACTCATTCATAAAAATTGCCCACTTGAAAGTGAAAAAATGGAAACACACCTTGAGGGTTGGTTTGTTAAACTTTGGACTACATACAGAGATATTCCCGGTATTATTTTAAACATCTACGCCCCGAATGAGGACAAAGATGCTGCCTTGTTCTTTAAAAAGATGTTTGGGGGCTGACCGATTGGGGGGACAGACTCTGTATCCTTGGAGGTGATTTCAATACCACTGAAGGCTGAATGTGGGTCTGCTGAACTCTCCTGATTTCAAATAATTAATCTCTTCCACCATTCATAACTATGCCATGCAGAATGTAGCGGGGGACACGTCCCATGCAATAATGTGGGATGCACTTAAGGCTGTACTGCGGGGGGTCATAATAAAATTTGCTTCAGAGTAAAGGAGAAGATAGAGTAAAATTAGGACCCTAGAAGAGGAAGTGCGGGATTTAGAATTCCAGCACAAGATAACTTTAAACACCAAAACCAAGAAACATCTGGAGGAGAGAAGAGCGGCACTGGATGCTGAAATTCAAGCACAGCTAGAGGGGAAATACAGAAGGATACGTCAGGGGTACTATGAGGGGGCGACAGGGCTGGCAAGTTACTGGCAGCCAGATTAAGATCAGGGCAGCTAAGCAGGCTCATACTGAAATTAAAGGATCCAGGCAAGGCGTTGACTAGCAATCCTGAGGAAATTACACAGATTTTTGCAGAATATTACAGATCTCTGTATATTCAGGAAGAAATACCCAATTTTGATGAGCTAGCTGAAAGCCTATTTCAAAACATACACATTAGAACTCTTAACTCGGGATGCCTGGGGGGCGGGGGTGGAGGCAGTGGACATACAATCATAAATCAAAAAGTTGAAAAACGTGAAGTCCCCAGGCTTGGATGACTTCCTGGCTGAATTTTACAAAGCATTTGAGTCCCAACTGCTCCCGCTCCTTGCTCCGGTTTATCGGGAGGTCCTGGATGGGGGGGAAGATTCCAGACTTTTGGAGAGAGGCTCAGATATCAGTATTGCTTAAAGAAGGAAAGGATCCCATGGAGTGTGGGTTATATAGACCCATTTCTCTGCTTAATGTGGACCTGAAGATATTTACGGGCCTGTTGGTGGAGTGGTTGCAAACGGTAGTCCCCTTGCTGGTGCACGAAGACCAGACTGATTTTATCACAGGCCGATACCTCTCCGACAATATACTTAGGCTGTTAAACATTATAACCGCACAGCATGTATTCCAGATTGCCATATCCATGAATGCAGAAAAAGCCTTCGATAGGGTCAATTGGCAGTTCTTAAAAGCAACCATAGATCATATGAAATTTGGCCCCAAATTCTTAGCAGTGAAACCTAATCTATAGTCAGGCACCCTGGCGTTGGTAAGAGCTAATGGCATTGGCTTGAAGCGGTTCCCCCTGACAAGGGGGACACGTTAGGGATGCCCATTATCCCCCCCTTATTTGCTATTAGCTTCGAGCCTCTGGCGGCCAAAGTAAGGAGTGACCCGGAGATTAGAGGTGTGGAGGCAGAAGGGATGGAGCAAAAAATGTCTTTAAATGCTGATGATTCCATATTTTTCCTGTCTTCCCCGGAAAAGTCCTTGCCCCCACTTATGGAGCTCCTCCAGCAATTTGGGAGAATCTCGGGCTATAAAATTAATTTTCAGAAGTCTAAGACTCTGATACTCAGTGGCGCATGCCCAGATAATTTCAAGTCCACTTTCCCCTTCAAATGGGCCGCTAAGAACCAGCTTCAGTACTTGGGGATCCAAATAGTAGTAAATTTAGATAAATTATTGGCTGCAAATTATGGCCCACTCTGGACATCGATGGAGCAGGATATGGCAAGGTAGAAGTTACTGCCCTTAAATCTAGTGGGTAGGATAGCCACAGTACAAATAAACATTCTTTCCAGTTTTATTTTTCTGTTCTCATCTCTCCCCATTAAAATCCCAACTGTATACTGGAACAAAATACTCAGCCAGCTAACAAAATTGATCTGGAATGGCAAAAAAACCAGGACTGCTAGGAAATTACTACAACTCCCCAGAGATAAGGGAAGGTTGGCTTTGCCTGACCTACCCATGTATTATCTGGCTGCACAAGGAGCCACATCAGTCACTTGGGTGAAGCAGAGGACCACGTCTCTGTGGTACCCAATTGAGGAGGCGGGGGTAGGCCTTAAGCCTCTCTACACACTAGCACTAACATATACTCCTGCAGACATGATAGGGAAGATATGGAACAGATGGGTCAGACACAGTCTCCACTTTCTTGGTAGGATCAGGAAACATACACATACTCCCGAGGGGCTGGGTCCTCTCTCACTTATCAGATACGAGGTAGAATTTCTCCCCCCCCCCAATGCTGGACTCTGGATATGTGGCCTAGGGCAGACGTGGCCCCCATAGATTCTCCCAGCTCATTGAGGGACAGGGATGTATCTCTTTTCAACGAGCTAAGGATAAGTTTGGTTGGTCAAACTCAGAATTTCTGAGATACATGCAGATCAGACACTTTATACGGTTTGGGAATAATACTGACCATCTGACTAGGACATATACGGGGTGGGAGAACTTCCTGTATGAGGTAGTGACCATCAGGGGTGTCTGGGGACATAATACCAATATTTATAAAATATTAAAAGCTCAGCATGGGACACCACTTGAGTCCCCACAAAAGACCTGGGAACAAAAATCAGGCATCCCTATAGCAAAACCAGACTGGGATCGTAGACCGAAGCTGAGCTGGAAAGTCACATCTACCCCAATGGGGCATAATTTTTTTTTTTTTGAAGATCTTGGTCAGGTGCTTCCAGACACCAACAATTACACAGCACTTTAGTGGCTCAGGGTTTGGCTGTTTGCTGGCGAGGCTGTGGCCAAACAGGAAGTCACTGGCATATATTTTGGAGTTTCTCTGTGATCACTCCCTTTTGGCATTCAATTCAGCAGGCTGTGTATGACATTACTGGAGTCCTCCTCCCCTCACGTTTTGAGGACTGGGTGTTGGGGCTCCCAGGAGCTACAGAACAGGGGGGACTCCAGAAAGATTTTGTTGATATTTATAGCTGTGGCTCTTTAATGTATTATAGCTAAATGGCTAAAACAGGTACCTCCCTCTCTGGGTGAATGGAGATCAAGGGTAGAGGGAATACAGACAATGGAAGCTCTGACGGCGAAGCTGCAGCTTAGATACGAGCAACATGAAATAAGATGGCACACTTCGGAGGCCTGGCTCCAGAATAGTACCACACAGGAAACCCAGGCTGGGAGGGTCTGATTTGAGGGGGTATGGAGGGTTCGGGTGGCAGTACAAAATAACTCTTTCAATTGCATTCATAGCCACCTCTGTGTTTATGTTTACATTTTATGGTATGAATAATTTGGGATTAGATAATTGGTGAAAGGTCCGGGGGGGAGGGATTTATTTTCTGGCCAAATTTCTTGTTTAACAGCTGGGATGTTTTAACTCCAGTGGTCTCCTAGTTAAATGATTTGAAATAATTCAATGAGCTTTTATTGAGAAAGCTTTGGATAACTGGCTTTGAGTTTACAGCAATCTACAGATGTGTGTCCCTATTTTCTTCATATGTATAAGAAGGACCTTCCAAATGCCCATGGACTTTGAGTCCTGTGGGTAGAATGTATCTGATTTATGTGGGGACTAATATATGTCCAGGATGTCACATTGTTTTGCTGTATGTATTCTTTTCAATGAAATAAAGCTGAGTTTAAAAACAAACAAACAAAAAAGCACTAAAGAAGGATACCCAGCAGAAAACATTACTTACCATAGTAATCTTGTTCTTCCAAGGGAATCTTACTGTATTCTGACAAATGCAGTATGGTCTCACCATAGGACTGCCCCGGAGCCAAAATGGTTAACAGAACCTATGCTAATAGTGGAATGTTTGGCTCGAGCTCGGTTTTCAAACCACTGTTCCTGGTTGCACTTCTTGTAACCATCAGATTCTTACAAAGAATGTAAAAACTAAAACAACTAACTAATCTACTCTAATATAACAAGTAAAAAAACACTTTTTATGACAAACCCTTTTTTAACATTAAGGGCATTCTTCCAAGACTCAAGGCACAGATGCCCAAGAAATAAACAGGTATACCCGACAGGTTTCCCATAAGATATGGACAGCTGGTATGCAGTGCCCTCCAGGTTCTAGTACGGGAGGAACGCTGAGAGCTCAGAATACAGTAAGATTTCCTTGGAAGAAACAAGATTACTATGGTAAGTAACGTTTTCTTCAAACCCCAGGAAATCTTACTGTTTTCTGACAAATGCAGACTACCCAAGCAGTACCGTTGGTGCCTGGTGAATGTGTGAACAGATTTCTAGGTAGCTGCTTTACAGGTTTCCAGCAGAGGAATGTCTCTTGACGCTGCTATGGAAGCAGCTGTTCCCCTAGTAGAGTGGGCCCTGAGACCCTGTGAAGGCTGCTTACCCACTGTACCATAACAGAATTGGATACAGGCCACAATCCACCATGCAATGGATCTTTTTGTGGCTGGTTTGCCTTTCCCTACTTCCCCATAGGTCAAGAAGAGTTGGGTGCCATCTCCTCTATGGCCTTTTGTATGGTCAAGGTAGTAGCTGATAGCTCTTTTACATCTAGGCTATGCAGTCTACATTCCCCTCAAGTGAAATGGTCAGTGAAAAAGGCTGGCAGTGTAATGGACTGATTAACATGGCAATCAGATATCACTTTAGGAAGAAATTTATTGTTGAGTCCTCAGGACAACCTTGTCCCTGTGGAATGCAATGTAGTCTGTATCCATGGATAGAGCCTGGAGCTCACTAATCCTTCTGGCAGAATTGATTGCAACTAAGAGCACAGCTTTCCAAGTTATATACTTGAGATCTGCTGCTGACATAGGCTCAAAAGGTGGCTGCATGAGCTGTGCAATACATATGTTCAGGCCCCACATTGGGGTAGGAGTACTATGTAGGGGATGCAAATGCAGCAGCCCCTTAAAGAAATTCCTGAACACTGGGTTTGAAGCCAGAGTAATGCTTTGCCTGCTGACAGGTAAGCGGAGACGGCTTCCATGTGCACTTTCAGCGTGCATGGTCACAGACCAAGGGAATGAAGATGGGTTAGGTAATCCAGGATGACTGGCAAACCCGCCTGAGTGTGGTCCAGATTCTTACTCTGGCACCACATGGAGAATCTTTTCCACTTGGACATGTAGGTCTTCCTGATGGAGGGCTTTGTAGAAACCCTAAGAACCTCCATGATCCCTTCAGAGAGATGCAGGTCAGCATACTCTAGGTCCTCAAGAGCCAGACCTTGAGCCTGAGGGACCAAAGGTTGGGGTATAGGATCCTGCCCTGGGAAGAAGTCAGCAAGTTTTGTTTCCTGGGGAGGCTGATCGGTTTAGCAACTGACAGTGCCAGAACTAGGGAGTACCAGGGTTGCCTGGCCCAGTCTAGAGCAATGAGTATCACTATTGCTGGCTGGGATCTGAGCTTGTTCAGGACTCTTAGCAACAGTGGAAATGGAGGGGTGGCATACAGGAACTTCCCTGTCCAATCCAACAGTAATGCATCCAGTGGGACTGAGCTATCTCACTGGGGGCCTTCAGCAGAACTGGGGAAGCGGATTATTGTCTGGAGCTGCAAAGAGGTCTACCTCTGGAGTGCCCCACCCTTTGAGCACAATTTGCAACACCTGCTTCTTCAGGGACCACTCGTGGTGGTTCTGATCGATTCTGCTAAGAGCATCTGCCAGGACACTGTCCTTCTCTGGTAGGTGGACTGCTGAGAGAGAAATTCCCAGAGAGTATGCCAAGCCAAATTTTCATGGCCTCTGTGCACACAGTGGTTGATCTTGTGCCTCCTTGCTTGTTTATGTAGTACATGGTGGTTGTGTTGTCTTTCCTCACCTGTACCACTTTTCCCTGTAGCATACTGGTGAAGGATTGGAGTCCCAGGAAGACTGCTCTGAGCTCTAGCAGGTTTATGTGCAACAGTGACTCCTGCTTGAGCCATGTGCCATGAGCAGTGTGCCCCCCCAGATGTGCGCCCCATCCCAGGAGGGAAGTATCCATCATTAGCACTAAGGAAGGGTTTACCTGCCGGAATAGTATACCCTGTCTGAGAGTGTCTTTTTCCAGACACCACTGAAGTGCCTGCAGGAGTGTTCCTGTAACTGGCACCAGCTTTGACAGTGAGTCTCTTTTTTGATGCCAGTGCAACTTGAGATTAAACTGAATGTCTCTCATTTGAAACCTTGCTCCCAACACTATTGCTGTGGAAGCCGACATGTGACCCAGCAATTGTAGGAAGTACCTTGCAGGCCTTAGGCTGTGCAGTTTGAAGGTACTTGCCAACTGTATTAGGCTGTCCGCTCTTGCCTGTGGAAGAAAAGCCTTTCCTCTCACAGTGTTCAGCTTGACTCCTACGAATTCCGGGAGCTGTACTGGCTCCAACACATATTTTCTTAGGTTGACTAGACACCCTAGTGACTGTGGGACATCCTGTGTAAGTGTCAGGGACTCCCTTACTTGTTGAGGGGATTGCCCTACGATTAGCCAGTCATCCAGGAAGGGGAATACTGCCACTCCTTGCCTCCTTGGGTGTGCCACAACCACAGCCAAGCATTTTGTAAACACCCTTGGAGCAGAAGTAAGTCCAAAAGGCATTGCCTTGAACTGGTAATGGCCAGATGGCAGTCTATTTCTGAGATATTTTCTGTGGGACTACCTGATTGGGATGTGGAAATAAGCATCCTTTAGGTCTAGAGATGCAAGCCAGTCTCCCTGCCTTAAGGTTGGGAGGACTGTTGCCAGAGTCACCATTTTGAACCTTAGTTTTAACAGATGTCTGTTTAGGTGTCTGAGATCCAGTATGGGTCGCCACTCCCGTTTTCTTTACTGTGAGGAAGTATCTTGAATAGAGGCCCTTCCCTCATAGTGCCTGAGGAACTGGCTCTATTGCCTTTTGAGACAGAAGGTTCGATACTTCCCCTTCTAACAGTAATATTTCTGACGGGAAAGAGGGTCTGAAGACCCTTGCCCTCAGCTTTGGCATCAACTCGAAGCTGAGAGCCATGCCTTGGCCCATTACCTCCAAGACCCACTTGTCTATGGTGATGGATTGCCATTCTTGGATGTAGTGGGCCAGCCTGCCCCCTACTGGGGTTGGGGAGGCGACCCAAGCAGACACCTCAGGGAATCTGCTTGGTTTGGGTTGCTGTCTGGGTGCTGGGGCTAGTTCGGTTGTTGCCTCTTCTACCCCTGCCCCTGAAGTAACCTCTCTGTGGTTGGTACTGGGGAAAAGCTTGAGGCTGAAAAAATGGCCTATAGCGTCAACTACCTCTACTTCCCCTTGCTTGGTGCTTCTGTGGGGGGGGGTAGATGCCTTCTCCTTGGCAGCAGCACTTTTGTAGGCTGTTTTGTAGTCATTCATTTTTTTATATAAGCCTCTGTCTGTTCCCCAAACAGAGACGTAGGCTCACATGAGAAATCAAGGGCCTTGGACTGTGCGTCTTGGGCCAAATTGGCAGTTCTGAGCCAAGCAAACCTTCTAAGAGACACAGAAGCAGCTGTTTATCTGGCAGCTGTATCATTATTATCCACAGCCATCCTAAATTGTGCTTTAGATGACTCTATACCCCTTTTCGCAGCTTCTTCCAGATCAGCTGCCATAGGGGCTGGAACATGTTTTGTTATCTCCATAACAGTGTTCTACAGTGTACTCTTATATCTGGCAACATAGGCCATCTAGGATGCCTGCTTGATAATCAGAGAAGATCCCAGGTAAACGTTCTTGGCAATGGAATTCCATTTTCCTGGAATTTTTGTCTGGTGGGTGTGATGCTAAAGGTATGCCAGCCTTATCACAAGCTGCAGCCTGCACAACCCCTTCATGGCTTGAGTGCCCAAAGAGAAACTCTGCTCCGCCCTTAGCCATCCAGTATTTCTTGTCCACGTTCCTATCCACAGGTGGTACAGAAGTGGGAGTCTGCAGGACCTTGTTCATCTGTTTTTTCAAGGACTTGTGGATGGGCAGTAACAGCCTTTTGGAGACTGGAACATCCATCATCTCCATGTAGTCCTGTTCCTCCTCCTCATCAGTGGACTCCTGGGTAGGGAGGTCCAGGGATTGGGTCACTTGTTTTATGAAAGCAAAGTGGGATGTATAGTCCTCAGTCCCTTTATCAGGGGAATCAGGATGGTGGGGATCAGGAGAGAAGTCCAGTTCAATCAGCTTTCCATAGTCCTCATCCTCTCCAAAAAGTTCTACTCCTTGTTCCAATGAACCAAGAACAGAGGAAGAACCGGAGGATTGTGTACGCATCCGCTTATCAACCAGAATCGGGGTACTCGGCTGAGCGCCTGGATGATTTTATATATTAAGCTATCTCCTCAGCGGTCGGAACCAAGCGTCTTTTTGGTTGCAATTCGAACGCTGTGTGTTTCTCCTTTTTCTTTCTTTTACCTGCAGTTGCTAGTTCACAGGCAGTATCCGCAGGCCGTTTCTTACCTGACAAACCATCACCGTTGTCAGATGGCTGTTCCTCCAGTTCTTTTTGGCTGGTTGCCAGTTTGTCTGTAGAAGGGTCAGCGGCTTCCTCAGACATCTTCTCCTTCAGTTGTTTAAGTTGCCTCTCAAGCATCGACTGAGGGAAGTTTTTGCAAATATCACAGTCCTCCTTGACGTGGTCAAACCCAAGACAAAAATCACAAATCGGATGAGGATCTGCTTTAGCAAACAGTTCCCCACACTCAGTACAATTTGGAAACCTGTGGGGCCCGTTCTTTTCTTGGTCTGTGACATTCAACACTTCTTTTTTTTTTTGGTCGGTAAAAAACCGAACGACCGAGAGTTACCCCAGTAAAAACTTTGAAATTAATAACGACCAACTCACCTTAGCAGTCGGAAAAACTGAGAAATACCTCAGACAATGAAGAACAGTACCAGTTCCTTCTCCGTTGAGAAAAAAATGATAAGGAACCGAAAAACTTACCAGATGAACGCTAATCTAGATTAAGTCTACCTAGGAACCAAGGACAGTGCTCCAAAAATCGAAATAAATAAATGGACTTCGACAAAACCGAGAAAAATAAACTTCTTCAAGTAAGTGACGGACAGCTCTCCGGAGAAGTCTTACTGAGGCAAGCGGAGTAAAGAATCTGATGGCTGCAGGAAGTGCAACCAGGGACAGTGATTTGAAAACCGAGCTTGAGCCTAACATTCCACTATTAGCATAGGTTCTATTAACCATTTCGGCTCCGGGGCAGTCCTATGGTGAGACCATACTGTATTTGTCAGAATACAGTAAGATTTCTTGAGATTTGAATGGGCACTGGCAATAAAGCCAGGCTTCAAACAAATATAAAATGACACATATCACAATAATGCAAAACGTCATGGGTGGTATATGCAAATCACAATAAACAAATTTTGACTAGTTCTGCTTTAAATAAGAATGTGTGGTACCAAATAGCCTCTCACACATTCTGCAAGGTCTACAAACAGAAAACAAAGGATTGTCAATGCTCCTTCTGGGTAACCCTTGCTCCCTTGATTTTGTGCTGAGGTTCTTACCCTATTAGATTACTTTCCTACTTTGGTTCACCATACCCCAGTCTGTAAGACCAAACTATGGCTGCTTCATCCTTCCCCATGGCTAATACAGATGACACACTGGCGTGTCCTGAGAAGGACAAAACATGTATCTGTGTCTTCAATTTTCAGCCTTTTCAGATTGTGTAAGGAGAAGGTTTACCAAAATGGTGTGGGAGTTGCACAAGAAACCATGTGAAGAGAGGCTGCAGGAGCTCAACATGTACTCCCTAGAGGAGAGGAAAGCAGAGTGAGAAGGGAGATGATTGAGACTTGCAGTACCTCACAGAGCGAACAAGTTGCAGGAAGGGAGTCTTTTTCAGAGAAGAAGGAGAACCAGAACACAGGGGCATACAATGAAACTTCATGAGGAGGGATTAAGAGGCATGTGAGGAAATACTTCTTCACAGAAGGGTGGTGGATGCCTGGAACAGCATGCCAGAAGAGGAAGAGGAGGTGAAGACAGTGGGGAGCTTCAAGCATGCATGGGGTAGACATATGGGCATAATAAGCAGAGGACAGCGAGGACGGCGGGACACTGAAGACCAAACAGAGTCCAAGGTGTAGTGGAAGGGAAGATAGGGCAGACTGAATGGGCCTACCAGTCATTTTCTGCTGACAAATTCTATGTTTCTGTGTGTAAGAGGCCATTTGGCACCATACACTCTTGCTTAAAGCAGAACCAGTCTAAATTATTTTATTGTGATTTGTATGTTCTTCCCATGATGCTCTGCTTTCTTGTGATATGTGTAATTGTAATTTCTTCGAAACCTGGCTTTATAGCCAATGTCCTTTCCAAGTAAAGTACAGTTACGTAAGAACTTACTGTAACAGTAGATCTTCAAGAACAGCTCTTGCAGCAGGTTACACCATTAGGACTGAAGCCGGCAGGCGCCAGGACCTCACGGAAATTTTCTAGCTAGCAGTAATCAGCAGGGACCACCCCCAACCTTGGTCCCAACCTCGACGTCAAGCATCTTATAAAAGGGGGTGGTCCTCCAGAATCCCCAGTTCTCCCACCGGAGACTCCCGGCTGCTAGATGACATCATAAGTGGAGACGGAGGATCTGCCATCAAAAGGTATTCAGAGCAGTGTTAGAAATACCTAATCCTAGGAAAGGAATATCGGAACAACTCTGCCTCCAGAGGGGATAGAAACTACCTGCTGCAAGAGCTGTTCTCGGAGATCTACTGTTACGGTAAGTTCTTACGTAGGGTTACACCATTAGGACTGATTCCCAAGCAATACTGGAAATCCCTCACAGTTGGGAGGAGGCTAAGAAGAGATCACGAGTTGGACCGAAGCCTAGGATAGTAGTCCCTGAAGGACTGCTAGACCAAAACCTGCTCTTTGCCTCGATGCAATGTCCAGGCTGTAATGCCTGATAAAGGTGTGCACAGTGCTCCAAGTAGCTGCTGCACAGATGGCTGAAGTGCACACGTTCTTCACGGCCACAAAGGAGGTAGCCACCCCCTTGTGGAATGACCCTTAACCAAGCCCGGTAAGGGTTTGTTACGCTTCTGGTAACAGAATGTGATAAAATGGATGAGTCATCTGGACAGCGATTGTTTAGAAATGGGAGCTCCCATCATCCTGTGGGCGAAGGAGACGAAAAGCTGATCAGATATTCGGTGGTGTCTGGTTCTGGTCAGGTAGTATCTAAGACACCTATGCACATCTAAAGTGTGCAACAGGGCCTTTCCTCTGTTAGAATATTTAGGAAAGTACACTGGTAAATCTATGTCCTGATTAAGGGTGAGAGCTGAGACCACCTTAGGTAGAAACTTAGGATCTGTCCATAGGGACACCCTGTCCTAGTGAAAAACCAAATAAGGTTCTTTGCACATCAGTGCATGAAGTTCAGAAATTCTTCTGGCCAAAGTAACGTCTTTCATGTAAGAAGACGTAGCTCACAATCCACGGCTGGTTCAAAAGGTGGCAGCATAAGCTGCTCTAGGAAAGAAGGTAAATCCCATGGAGGAAAAGGATCCTTAATCGGAGGTCTAAGGTGATGAACACCTCTCACGAAGGCTCGTGCTGCGTCCAACTGAGTTGTGGGACGTTGGCCTATCGGTGTGTGATAGGCTGAGATGGCACAAAGGTATACTTTAATAGAGGAGTAGACCAAGCCTGTCTGAAAAAGAGACTGGAGGTATTCCAGGACCGACCTTTCCAGACAATCCATTGGGGAAAAAACCCTGTGCCGGAGCCCAGAGGCAAAATCTGCACCATTTCATGGCGTAAGTAGCGTGAGTGGCCGGTTTTCTAGCAGCCGCTAGAATATCTGCTACCTCTTGCGAGACCCCGTACCGCATGATGGCTATGTCTCTAGGAGCCAGGCATGTAGGTTCAGAGATTGAAGGTCCGGATGGACCAAAGAGCCTGCCTCCTGGGACAATAAGTGAGAGCTGATTGGCAGAGGCACTGGAGGTTCCTGGGACAGCTGGTGTAGCAGGGGGAACCAAATCTGTCTGGGCCAAAATGGCACGATAAATATCAGCGTTGCTTGCTCTCTGCAGAGTTTCAAAAGGACCCTCTGGATCAACGGGAAGGGAGGAAACGCGTAGAGAAATCTGCCCGTCCAGGAGAGGGACAATGTGTCTCACCAGAAAACACCAACTGGATCTAGCGAGCAGAAATTGGGCAGTTTTGCGTTGTATGGGGATGCGAAAAGGTCCAACTCTAGTGTGCTCCATTTGTGAAACAGATCCTCTACTACCTCCTGGAGTAGTTCCCACTCATGGACTCCGGCCTGAGGGCATCTCAAGCTGTCTGCTATGACGTTGTCCACTCCTGGGACATGAACAGCAATGAGGTTTGCGCCGTGTTGTAATACCCAATCCCACACCCTCATTGCCTCCCTGCAAAGCGGGTAGGAATGGGTGCCTCCTTGTTTGTTGAGGTGATACATAACTGCGGTATTGTCTGTTCGTAACAGAAGAGTACCCAGTGGGATCTCCAACTGGAAAGCCTGTAGGGCATAAAGAACTGCTCTCATTTCCAAGATATTTATGTGGAGATGAGCTTCCTGGGCTGTCCATGAGCCCTGAGACCTGACCCCCTCGAGGTGTGCTCCCCAACCGAGCCCTGAGGCGTCTGTGGAGAGCATCACAATCGGAGACAGCGCGATGAAGGGGACCACTGCCAACAGGTTCTTTTAGTCTAGCCACCATTGCCAATCCCGGATTAAGGCATTTGTGATCCGGATCAGGAGCTGCAAATGGTCTTGCTTCTGATCCCACTGAACCCGTAACATCCACTGGGTCACCCGCATGCAGAGGCAGCCTAGGGGGACGGTTGCAATGGCCGCAGCCGTATGCCCGAGCAGGCAAAGGACCAGCCTGGTTGGGACGGTCTTCTTTGCCAAAATGTCCCTGATGAGGGATCTGATGTGTTTTGCTCGGTCCTGGGGCAGAAAAGCTTTCCCTTGGACAGTGTCCAGAACTGCGCCTATGAACTGCAGATTCTGTGACGGAACCAGGCGTGACCTCTCCTGATTGATAATGATGCCCAACGGAACAGAATGAGTACAATAAATGGCGGACATCAGGGCCTCCCGAGAGGGTGCCATGAGAAGCCAGTCATACAGGTAGGGCCTTGTCTCCTCAGAGCTGCCGCTATGACTGCCATGCTTTTCATGAACACCCGAGGTGCCAATGACAGTCCGAAAGGGAGGGCTCGGAACTGATAATGGCGACCTAGAAATTCGAAGCGTAAGAACATCCTGTGTGCTCGAGCAATGGGTATGTGCAGGTAAGCGTCCTGCATGTCCAGAGATGCTAGGAATGCGTCCCGCTTGAGCATGGGTATCGGACCGGGAAGGGTCACCATGCGGAAGCATTTGTAGAGGACCGAACCGTTGAGATCGCTGAGATCCAGTATCGGATGAAGATATCCTGTCTTTTTGGGAACCAGAAAGAAGTGGGAATAGTAACCTGCACCTCTCTGGTTCCTCGGTACGTGCTCTATAGCTTCCTTTCCTAGAAGCGCGAGTACCTCCTGCTGTATGAGCAGTGTGCACTGACTCGAATAACGGAAAAGCAGGAGAGGTCTTGATGGTGGGTGGTCGAGGAATTCTATAAAGTGACCTCTCTTGACTATTTGGAGTACCACCGGTCGGCGGTAATCGACTGCCACCCTGAAAAGTGGAGAGTGATGCGACCCCCGACCTTTTCTGCCCATTGATCTGGAGGAGAGGCAGGGGCTGGGAAGGAGTCATGCTGTGGCAGTGTTGGTTCCCGCAGCCTGGGCCGGTTTGGTATATCGCTGACCTCTGCCTGGAGAAGATTTGGACTGGGTTTTACGATGGAAAGTGTCCCTTTGTTGCTGGCCGGAACGTGGCTGCTGTCTTTGTTGCCGGCCGTGAAAACGGTTCTGATTCCTGTGAAAGGAACCAGGTCTGGATCTGTACATGGCCTGTACAGATCTTACTGCCTTCTCAGCATCCTGAAGCTTGGTGATAACCTTTTCCAAATGTTCACCAAAAAGGACTTCACCATTGTATGGGACGTCAAGAATATTTTTCTGTACATCTGGGGTAAAACTGGAGACACAGAGCCAGGAGTGTCTTCGGAGACAGACGCCCGAAGCTGCGCCTCTGGCTGACAAGTCCGCAGAATCGTATGCGGCTCATAACACTTGGTCCCCACATCTGACCCTGTGCAGAGGAGGTTTAAGAGCTCTGCCTTCTTATCAACATCCGGCGGCTTATCAACTCGGTCCTGACCATGTTCCCACAGGGTATTCTGAAACCAAACCATAGGAGACAGATAGTTCAGGGACCTGATGGAGCATGTAGCCACCGAATACATGCACCTCCCCAAGGTGTCCAACTGCTTGGATTCCTGGTCTGGTGGCTGTGTGCTCATATGCTGTGGTCGTTGGGACCTGTCATGAGAGGCCGTAATGACCAGGGAGTCAGCCAGAGGTTGCTGTGCCAAGTACTGGTCTTCTTTCAGGGCCTTGAACAGGCGGTCAACTTTCTTCAGCACAGCGGGGGTGGAGTGCAGATGCTTCCACACAGCCTTGGTGACATCCACAAAAGTGTCCACCAAGGGTGGCACTACTGCAGGCTTAGGATTTTTCTGCCGAAGGTAACAAGCAAGGCGCTGTCTCTCGGAGTCGAGATCTTGTGAATCCCATCCCATGTTCCCCTGGATGTGCCTCATAATCTCAGAAAAGGAGGGATCATCTGGAAGTGACCTGGGCAGGTCTTGTGGGTCAGGTGATGGGATGCTGAGTGGAGAAGGAGACCTCGAGGTGTCTGAGGTATCCGGTCTAGAATCCTCACCTGGTGGAGTGTACCGTCGACGCCTGGGTCGCTTGGGGCTGGGAGACCCTGAGGGAGATCTTGAGGGAGGCCTTCTCCGTTCCTTGGATCTACCCCTAGGAGGTGGAGTGTGCTCCTTGGGGGTCAGTGGTCGTACTGCTGGCCCCTGCGGTGGAGGAGGGGCAGTAGGAGGTGAAGGAAGGAAGTTTCACTGGGATCACATCTTTCCTTATGTCCCACCAGAAAGTGAAGAGATCTTTGACCTCTTGGATGTTCATATCCAACAACGGACCTGGCGCCGGTGGTCTGCCGCCGGGTCTGAAGGCGTCTCCAGGATTGGCGAAGGCTCCTATGGAAGCCCAGCATCCTCACTGTTGACTACCTGGTCCTCAGGCAACGTCAGGTCCTCCTCTGTGGAGTCCCGGCGACCGGTGTCCACCGGTGACGAGGAGGGCAGTCTTGGTTTCGCGAGCGTGTCACCGACGTCGCGCTGCCGACATCTTCGGCTCTGGCAAATGTCTGACCGACGTCTGGTGCTTGGCCAATGTCTTCGGCTCCAGCGTACGTCTGGCCAACTTTGAGTGTTTGGCCGACGTTGGGTGTTTAGCGGACATCGGATCCGTCATTCGCTTGAGGGACGTCAGGTCCTTAGTCTTCCTAGGTGGGGGATCCGGACCCCTGGAAGGCTGGGAGACCGATCTGGAGTCGGGGTCCCAGTGTCAGTCTGAGGAAGAATCTGAAGACTTTGAAGAGGCCCGGGAGGGAGTGGAGGAAGCCGAAGGCCTGGAAGTCTTTATAGGGTGCAAGGAAGCCGGAGTACTGTCTGAAGACTTAACCATAACTAGAGGGGGCTGAGAGCGAGCCCTGGAGGGACAGCAGTCTGAGTGCGTGGAGCCTGAGCAGGTGGGCGAGTCCAAGGCCAGGTTAGGGGATCTGGACCTGGCCTTCTCCTGGTGCTTGTCCCAGTGCTTGTTGGCCTTAGAGACAGATTCACCTCTGGAGGAAGGTTCCTTATCCATCCTGTGTAGTTTCTCTTCCAAGAGGAAACCTTGAAGTGCCTTCTGTCAGCGGATCCTTGTGCGACTGTTAAACCCCTGACAGAAGGGGCAGGCCTTGGTGTCGTGGTCCGGGCCTAAGCACCACAGGCAGGATGAATGAGGATCCTTGAAGGGGATCTGCTTGCTGCAGGCACACTTGGAAGGATGTCCTTCGGAAGAAGGAGTTGGAGATGCCGACATTTAGTGTAGGTAAAACTGTAAAGTTCTTAGTCGTCGTGCACTAGAGTGGGACTGTGAGGCCGATGCTGGTGAGTCGATGTGGGAAAAGAACTGGGGATTCTGGGGGACCGTCCCCTTTTATAAGATGCCTGACGGGGGCGGGACCAACGTTGGGGGCGGTCCCCGCTGATTACTGCTAGCTAGAAAATTTCCATGGGGTCCTGGCGCCTGCCGGCTTCAGTCCTAATGGTGTAACCTGCTGCAAAAGCTGTTTCTCGAAGTAAGATCCCTTGCCTCAGTGCTTTTGTGCTGAGGTTCTCTGTCTTTTAGATTGCTCATTTAATGAGGTAGCTTGGCCTTGGTGTCTTCAGAGCCAAATTCCACCCCCACTAAACTCCAATCATTTAGAAGGCCAGAGCTCTGATTTTTCAAGAATCCCACACTACAAAGGGACCGGGTCCCCATATTCAAACAGAGAGAGACTTGCACTTCCTGCTCTGACCTGCCTCTCCATCTAATCATCCAGGACAGAGACAACACAAACCCCATAGCATAGAAGCAAGATTGCCTCCACAGATTGGCACTTACTGCACAACTATGATGCTGAGGATTGGTGAATGGCACTTCTCAGAACTGGTAAAAGATCCATTAACTTTAAAAATGCCAGTGAGGCAACTGGGTCAGGATGTGAATTCATCCTTGAAAACCAGGGTACAAAACCAATGCCTTGTTCCCGAGATGGAATGACATCCCAAGTCACCAGCCTGAACTTCTGCCTCCTGAGATGCCTCACTACGGCAGAAAGGCCAGAATCAGTTGCCATACTACAGTCTTTTCTAACACCAGAAAATACTGGGGTGTGAATCATTTTCAGACTTTGGAGGAACCTCTGTTACGGATGGCAGCCTGAGGAGCAAGAAGATCTCCTCTGCAAAACTGTCGACTGTTCTGGATGATCCTTTCTTAACCCACTGTAGTTGGGACAGCCATTATAAAAACTCAAATAAGAGACCATCACATAGAACCTCCTGCACCCATTGATTCAACATGAACATCAGGCAGATGGTCCCCAACCAGAATGTACAGGAAGGACCAGAGAGTTAATGGCACATTGCACTACTTTTCACTTCCATTTCTGACTGAAATGGCCAGGTGCCCAGCTGGTACTCTGCTAAACATGCGCACACTTCTGTTTGGTAAAGAGTAGTTTTAGGGCTTCTCCAACAGTCCTAAGTGGCCACACAAAGAAGACAGCCCTCACCTGCAGCACGGATCATTAGTGGCTCAGATTTTATTATAGTCTTGGATCTGCTTCTGAAACTCCTCAACTCTGAGTCCAACAAGCACTGACTCACCAAAGAGGAGATCTGACACCCAGTGCCAGTTCTGCAACAAAAAGGTGGAGAAATGCAGCCATAAGTGAATTTTCATGTAACCCACACAGACATACACCTGGAGGCAGTATCGACCCAATCCAATACTACCTGCAAATTGTATCTAACCACAGCAATCCCACAGACAACAAAGTGGGAAACATTATCATATTGGTCCTCTAGGATCAACTCACAAAGCTGAGATAACCGGCTAGTGTTTAGGACCACATGGCCATGTAGGCAGGGTAGCTCACCTGTTGATTGCTTAGAGTGCCAAGATATACAGCCCCACTGATCCAACTGCATCAGGGAAGAGTGGTCAAAGAAGGGTTTGAATATCTATGTGCCTGTGACTTTGCTTTTGGGAAGGCTTCGTGGAGGCAGATCCCCAAGAGAAATGGGTCCTGCATGTGCACTGGGAAGGACTAGAAAACCAGTCGATTAGGACTACAAAAGAGCTTTGAGGATCAAACAGCTCAAGTGATTATGAGGGATTCCCCACTTATACCAAACCGAAGCAAGCTCCACATGCCACTGATGTTTCTGCTCTACAATCAATCATCTATGTATGCTAGTTCCCCAAACTAGGCAGGGATTGCCATTTTCACCTAGCAGTTGCCCTTTTGGTTGCAGCACTCGACTAAGCTGCTTGTCAAGGACATTTGAGGGAGACAGTGCTGTGGGGACACCAAGTACTTATTTATTTATTTGAATTTTGGTAACCAGGTAGGCCCACTGAGACAGAACAGTCCCTCTTTCAGGGGTGACCCACAGGAAGACAAAAGACAGATATAACATAGGTTAACAAGATTACAAATACACAAGCTAACAGAACAATGCTAACAAAATAGTACAATAATGAGCAATGCAGTAATGTTACCAACACACAATATATCAAACATCCTGTGCAATAAACAGACAAGGCAAGGAGCAGATAAGGCAGAGTGAAGGAAATTGGTCTAACAGAGTGAGTTAACACACAAGTTAGAAATGTAAATCATGGGGCATTATCTGGTCAGTGACAGCAGGTGCATGTAGTGGAGACAGAGAGGTAAATTGAGAGGGAATGTTAAAATTGTGGAAGAGAAGTGCTGGAGAGAATTGTGCGTGAGCGGGAGTTCCAAGTGGAGGTGACTGAAAAGTCAAAAGATCTCCTGCCGACTGCCATCCGAGGTTTGGGAGTAACATGTAGGGGGAGGGAGGGAGGTAGACCGTAATGCCTATGTATGATGAGGTCACCAAAGCATAGGGAGGTATGTAAATGAGCCAGCTTAAACGCTAAGCACATGGTGGAATACTGGAGCTTAGACTGAAAAGGTAACCAGCCCAGAGATGAGAGAACATTACAATGGTGATGCCTAGGGTCAACACCTAGCGCAAACCGTCAAACCCTAAAGTAAAGTTGTGTGAGGCGAGCAAGGATGGTGGTTTGGGCTTGGAGGAGTAGCAGGGCTCTATAGGAGAGGAGAGGAGAGGGAGGAGTGTGGCAGTAGCTATTTTTTTGGTACTGGGCTAACGATAGGAGAGGGCAAAGGCGATAAAGGAGAGCTATCTTCTGGTTGATCGTCTTTGTTAAGAGACATGGGTTTCGAACGTGAGTGATGGATCTAAGATAACACCCAGGTATTTGAACAACTGGACAGATTCAAGAACATCACCATTTAGGGAATGGATCGAGAGGAGTTGTTGTGGTTGCGACTTGGCGGCAGAGTTAAAGAACAACATGGTTTGTTTTTTTTAATGTTGAGGACTGGATGTTTTTTTACAAACCAGTCCTCTAGTGTACGGAAGTCAGATGACAGATTCATACTGAGACACCCAATATTGGAGGAAGAGTGGTTGATGATGGTGTCGTCAGCATATAGGTGGACTGTGGCTCCACCACAATTGTTTGGAAAATTATTAATAAATAGGGAAAATAACAGCGGTCTCAGGATGGAACCCTGGGCACACCTTGTGTTATAGGTCTGAAGCCCAAGAGGGCAAATGACCACTTGACCCCTTGTGAGATGGTCAGAGATGTAACTATTGAACCAAGTAAAGGTATTAAGGCCAGAGGTAAAACTTCCCTAGTAAGAGGTTGTGATTGACAGTTTGAAGGCCTTTGTCAGGTCCATGAAGATGGCTCCTATGGCAAGACCTTGGTTCATTGCATTGAGTATGTCAGCTGACACTTTTATTAGGGCTGTGAGGCTGCTGTGGTTCTTCCTGAGCCCGTGTTGGTAGTTAGTGAGAAGGTTGGGATTCGAGATAGTTTTGAAGGTGGTTGTAGAGAATACGCTCCAATATTTTCACCTGTGGACAGAGTATGGAAATTGGTCTATAATTCTCGACTAATGTATTCGGTCCTCCTTTGTGTACTGGCACAACCACTGCGACCTTCCATTTTGACAGGATGCATCCAGAGAGAAAGGATCTAGTCATCAAATCTCGTAAGGATGAGGCAAGAGCAGCGGCCCCTAATTTGAGGTACTTGTACTCGAGTGTGTCATAGCCCAGGTAGCTCTCAGGTTTTAGGTTCCATAGCAGCCTCCGCATTTCTTTGTGGGTCATTAGTCTGAGATGAAATGCAGGATGGCCGCCAATGTCCACTGACGGGAAAGGGGAGGAGAGGGAGACCTGTGTAGGTTTAAAGGGTGAGGTATACAAGAACCAGACTTTGCTAACCAGCTCAAGCAGCACAACCTGGTTCAAATCCTTACCCTCTCCACCCGACTAAATCATCCGATCTCTACACACTCTCTAATCGACTAGGTGGTAACCAATCGTGGGGACCATATCCTTCACCTAGGTACACTATCAGACTTGTTAAGCGACTACTCCCCTACCTATGCCATCTGGTCCTCCAAGGCACCCCCCCCCCAAGTATCTGTCATTCCGCAATGTCAACCACTCTGATACCTCAGCACTGCTTGAAGATGCTAGGGACTTAAACTGGGAGGGCCTCTATGCAATCTCGGACATAACCATTGCCTCCACTCACTTTACTAGCATTTTCTTGGACCTTTAGGACCGTGACTTCCCATTAACTACTAGGAGAGTTTGTGGCAGATTTACCCATTGGATCACCAAGGAACTCCTCTCCCTCATGAAAGCGAGGGCCCGCATGTGGATTGCTCATAAACATGCCTCTTCCCCGCTCTGTGGAATGAATACTGGTACTTGTGCAATCATTGCAAGCACCTGACCCAAACCTTCAAATGCAATTATTATGCCCACTTGCAAAGGGAAAGCTTCGGTAACCCCCAGAAAATTCTGGAACTCCATCAGCTCCCTTCTCACTCCTCGTACCGACAGACCCAGTATACATCTAAGTTCCCCATCTGGCCTCCTGACTAACCCCACTGAGGTTGCCACTGCCTTTAACCTTAAATTCACTGACCTGTCAACCTTCTCAGCAAACTCCTACTTGCAATCCCTCCAACATGTAGCTGGCACCTGCCGATCTCCCAGCCCACCCTGCCACCAGTCAGTACTCCTCACCAAGGGCCTTCTCTACCCCATGGTCTCTGCCCCACACCTGTTGCTACACCTCCCCCTTTCTATTTCAAGATCATCTCCCTAAGGACATTCTCAAACTCCTCCAGAGCCTCCCACACTGGGTAGCCCAAGCTCAGATGGCCTCTCCCCTGCATTCCTCAAAATTGTGTCCCAGCAATCACAAAACCCCTCACCTTTATTTTCAATCTTGCATTGACAGCTCCTCTATGCCTCTCCCATGCAAATCAGCCAAGGTAATTATCTTCAAAACTGATGACCCCCTCTCCTCTGACAGTTATCAGCCAATATCTATTCTCCCCCACCTCAGTAAGCTCCTGGAAAAAGTGGTGCACCGACAATTATCTGAGTATCTCACCAAGCACGATATCTTCTGTAGTGAGCAACATGGCTTCCGCAGACCACAGCACCACTACTACCCTTGCCTTATTTACCGACCATATATTTACCAACATGGATCAAGAGCATGCCACCGGTGCCGTATTTGTAGACCTGTCAAAGGCTTTTGATCTGGTAAACCATACTCTCCTCCTCTCCAAACTGAACCTGATCGGTTCCTCTGAGGAAACCACACACTGGTTTCAGAGTTACCTTACTGACCGTTCTCAATTCATATGCATCGGCGCAGCTACCTCTCCCACCCCTACCTGTCTCCACTGGGGTTCCCTAGGGCTCCATACTGGGCTCCCTGCTCTTCACCACTTCTGTCAATACCCTCGCCTCAGACAGCCTTTCCTGCAAATCCCTCCTCCATACTGATGACCTGTTATCTACTACAGTGACAAATCCCTTCCCCTCACATCCTTTTTCCTCACCAATAACTACTGCGCTGCCCACAATTGGTTTACTGACAACTTGATGCTGGTTAATGCCAAAAAAAAACAAGGCAATGCTGTTTGGGTCTAAACCTTACCTTGCCAGGGCTCTCAAAACCAATTCTTCTCTCCTGATTCACCCTCCTAGTGGCCCTGCCCTTAAAATCATCCACTCCTTCATGCTGGACCCCACCCTCTCCTTCACCAACCATATTAACTCAGTAGTTTGTAGGATAAATCAGAAACTTGGTGCGGCCTACCACATTAAACCCTTTCTGACTGTGGAAGTTCGCCTGGCTATTGCTAGAGGAAACTTTCTCCCCATCTTGGACTATTGTTCCCCCCAGTCTACACTCATATCTCCTCCACCCTTCGGGCAAGACTCATGACTGTATATAATAGCGTTTGCCACTTCACCCTGTCCGCCCCTTACTCCACCCATCATTGCAACCTTTACTGCTCCCTAAACTGGCTCTCTTTGCAAAGCCACTTTAACTTTACCCTCAACTGCCTCACCAATACCTGCATCAGGAATGGCCCAGCTTCCCCCCATCTACCTTCTTCAAGCACCACATCATGCTGAGAAGTCTCCGATCCTCTTGTGTGTGTCCCCCCCGGAGACTCTGCAAACCGCCATAAGTATAGGTAGTAAAGCACTATTGGATGTGGCCCCCCCTATTTTGGAACAGACTGCCTGCCCCCCTCAGATTCTCCAACAAACACCATGCCTTTAAACATAACTTTAAGTCCTGGCTCCTCACTAGGGATAACTGCACCTATCCACTCAGGTAACACACACCCCCATGCTCTCCTAAGGCCTGTTGCCTAAACTCCTTTCCTGATCTTGCTTGTATATTAGTTAGTCTAGTTATGGATTTTGCGGGGGTAAACTTCATGTTTGCCAAAAGTTGCCTGTACTTGTAAATGATTTTTTTGTTCTCACTGTCTGCTTGTCTATGACTTGCATTTTGTACTCGTAGCTGATTTTTACTTTTATCTCTGTTGATTGTCTAGCCTACTGCATTGTATATTGCTGTTTGCCAGTTGTTGTTTTACTTTGGTCATTCTGTTATTTTGTTATTTGCTCGTGCCTTTTGGCCCGGGTCATGTCTGTAAACGGTCCTCTGGATCACAGCACCTTACCCGGTTAACAAAATCATAAATAAACTTATCCAGGGCGGTGAAGAACTCATTTAGACCCTCAGCAATGGCTGGAGGATCGGAGAGGATATACTTAGGATGAAACACAGAGCAGTGATTTCTGTGGGGAAGGGAAAGCTCTACCATCCAAACCTCTGTGACCCAGGGATCGGAGCATACCTCTGAACTTTCCCTGATTTTCAGGGACGTCCCTGATTTTGCCTCAAATTTTCACTCTGTCCCTCCTACATTTTGTGTTTCAATGACCAAATAATGAGGATTATAAGCACAGAATAATGTCAAACAATAAAGTTACACACTATTTCTTCCGGAAATCTATTTTATACTAAGCTCCTTATTCTACCAGCTTCCCGAGTGGATAGCACCAATTTATTTTATTTATTGTATTTATTGCATATAATCGGAATTACAATCCTTTGAGTCACAGACTCTTTTGCAAAGGCTCCACGTCAGTTACAGGGGGTGGAGGGAGAACGAAATACAAGGATACATACGTAATAAAGCAGCATACAAGAAAACAAACACACTCAAGTAATAAACACAAACAGTACTGACAGTGCAGTCAAGGCTTTAACTTAGTTCACCAGAGACAGTGGTAGGCAGCTTTCTGGGTATCATTTGTTAGAGATGGGAGGAAAGCGGATTCATGGGGTCTATGGAGACCCTTAGTCGGTTATTAATGGGGTTAGGGAGCATACTAGGTGGGCAGAGCTAGCCACAGTCAATTTTGAAGACGTGTCCCTGATTTTGGTCCTTTGTCCCTGATTTTTTTTAAGTCTTGTCCCTGATTTGTGAGGGAGGAGGCTGACAGGTATTGATTGGAGAGGGGCTCTCACGACACCATTAAATCAGGAACACACAAAGATGGGTTCTTACTGGGAAGCAGGTCCTCAATGGAAGCTTGTTCTTGACGCAGGGTCCAACAGGACCTGTACAAGAACTGAGGAAATCAGCCTCCATGATACCACACTCCAAACCACCCACAGTCCGAAGGGGAGTTGAGGGCTGGGCTCGCAACAGTGAGACCAGTAGTAAGGGACTGGACAGCTGCCTCTGACATTATTTTCTCCTTTCTGTTTTTCATGTCTCTGAGGACTAAGATATATTTGATATGGCCCCATGAAGCCCTGGGCATCATTCCTGGAGTGCTCTCAAATGGCCCTTTAACACAATGTTGTTTCAGTTCATGCACCTCAAGGCTGGCTACTTGTTCTTCCACTCGAACAAGAAGGTCTGGTAGCCAAGGAAAATAAAGAGAACTACAAAAGAACTCCAGAGCAAATGCCCTGAGGCAAGGGATGCCTGGAGAGTACTGGTCTTACAGACAAGTTTTAAAGAAAAACACAATTGCACATTCCCCAGGAATGCAAAACATCATGAGAAGCATATACAAATCCCCATGTTCTCCTTTAAGCTCTGGGGTTCTTTTGAAGTTCTCTTCTTTCTCTACTATGGGCTCCCCATGACCCAAACAAGTAAGACCCTCCTTAAGGCTGGCTCCCTCCTCCCTGGGCTGAGATACAGATATAGCACACTGATGAGTCCACATGAGGACGAAACACGTGTCTGTGTCTCCTGTTCTCAGCCTCTGATGACTGTATTGTGAAGTCTTCCGGCACCATGCAATTTTGTTTAAAGTTGAGCCAGTCCAAATTATTTCATGGGGATTTGCACATGCTTCCCATGATGCTTTGCATTACTGGGGTATGTGCAACTGTTTTTCCAGTGGTGCAAGGTCCAGGGAACCCAAGCCCCCCAACCCCCAAAAAAACAGCCCATCAAGGAAGGGAAAAACACAGTGTTGGTGTAATGGACCAGACTCAAAAAAAGTAAGGCACAAATCAAAGCCATCTTCTATTTGTACTGCGTGCAAGACTAATAGCAAAAGGAAAAGGAAAAGGAAAACAACAGATATTACCAAAATGCTAGCAGTTGTTGTAGAGACGCCCGAATAGGGCTTTTAGCAATAAAGTACAATTTTTATTTACCTCTGGAATATATTTTATTAATCCCAAAATTCCAGCACCAACCATCACGTCAGCCAAGCTGCCCACGGCCACCTTGCACCCACCAGGCAGCTTCCACTATACAGGGTATGCTAATTAGGGGTACCAACTTTACCATTCATTGGCAGCCCTCATTAGCAAACACTGTGCGGTGGAAGTCACCTGATGTGCATGAGATGGCCATGGGCAGCTCAACCATGATGGTTGGCTCTGGAATTTTGGGATTAAATAATACATTCTAAAGGTAAAGAAAAAGCATACTTTCTTGTTAAAAGCCTGAATCGGGCATTTCTGCAGTAACTGCTGCCATTTAGTATGTTTTCCTTTAAAGACAGTATTCGGAGCCATCTTAACCACATGGTCTGATGAGCAAAGAAAAAAGGACTTGAGAATCCTCAAAAAAACTCTCAAAGTCTCCATACTAGCAGAAAAGGACAGAAAACAATGACTTAAAAGAAAATGTCACCAAACTCAGAAAATTACACCGTGGGAAAAAAAAAAACAAACGCAGAAGAACCCTTGAACCTCACTTTTCAGCAAAAAGAAAGATCTAGAGCATGGAGGAGTAGGGACAATACAACATGGAAGGTTGGTGGTTCAAACTAATAGCTTTCTGAAGACTTTGTAAATGTTCAGTGGAGAGTACAATAGTATGTATTTCCTATAAAGTAATTTTCCTGGCCAAATGTTATCAAGATCCTACTTTATAACACTGCACATGTTCAGAAGCTCACTGGTACCAAGATGTCCACAATTTCAGAAACAAAACAAGGGTAAGCAAGATCGTATAAAAGGGAGGAAAAAAAAGACTCAGATTACAAGGAAAGTTTTAGCTATTTTTGATTTCATTTCAAAGAACTAGCACTTTCAAAAAGGACTGCATAATTTTGACCACTATGTTTCTCAACTATTATGAGTGCTAAGTATAATGGGATACAGAATAGAGCCTCCTCAACCCTGTCAAAGCTGGCTTTTCAAAGAGGCCAGTTCCCAACAAATTAGAACTGGAGTAGTTCTAGAAATCTATTTAAACTCTTACTAACCTTTAACAGACTTTCCAGTTCTAAATTAGGGCATGTTTCTACCCTGCAATGAAGACTCTGGCATATATAGTGCCTAATGAAATATAGAAACTTTAATTGCAGTTAAGAAGTGGTATTATGCATGAAGTATCTATTTTTATACACAGTTCCATTTTTCAACAGCTATAAAATACATATACTGTCAAAAGCATTCTTTAATGTGACTGCAAAAAAACAGTATTAGCAGAAGTGTGAAACACATCTACAGACCTTTAACACTGCAGTCAATGAAACAAACCACAGAGATAAAACGGATCCAAGTACAGTGCTGCACTTACACAGCAGAGCATACCACATTAAATGTACTCTATTTGTAACTCGGACTTTCATTTTGTAGGTTTCATAGGTCTGTTTCAAGCCAGTGGGGAAAATGTGTGCTGCAGTATGTGGTAATTTCTATTTCATAGGTCTGTTTCAAGTCAGTGGGGCAAATGTATACTGCAGTATGTGGTAATTACTTCACACTGTGGCTGGCTAATAAGGAGAGAGGAGGGAAGGGAGGCTGTGCCACCCCAAGCTGGACACCAACCAGGGAGCAATCACACTAATGACGCACATTTGTAAACCTTATATCAAAAAGTAATTTTCTCCTCATACTAATGCAATTAGACTTCCAATCACAATAAAGACCTCACAGCCTGTCATTTCACGAAGAATAAGGACCAGCTGAAGGGTCTGGCGTTCGGCTGTGTCTCTTGGGCCACCCTTTTCCTAGTCCGTCGTCAACTCATAGGAAATGACCAGCTGTGAGGTCATCATTGCTTAAACCTTCCTCAAAAATACATGGAGCAAATTGATTATTTTTTTTTCCTTTTATATTCCCCTCCGTACACACATACACATTTTCTAAATACTTCTCAGTTTTATTTTTCTGAGCACATGTGACAATTATGTAATGTAGTGTTTTTTTTGGTTTGTTTAGTTTTTATATTCATCTATACGTCTATAAAATATTTCAGCTGAGTTGGGAGGTCTGATGGAAACTAATAATAGCATTCTTATGTAGCCCATGCTTCTAGGCATTTAGTCAAGAGTGGCTTTTGCTTAAACAGTACTTTCTCCTCAGAAAGCAAGAACGTTGGGTGAGGACAGGACTGGTTCCTATCCTACAAAGTCTCTCTGTTTTACTTAAACATCAAAGGGCTGAGCCCCTTTCGTTTAAAACAGGCTATATTTTGATTATAAACAAATGGCTGATCCAACTAGATGGCACATTCCTAGACTGAGAGCTGGAGGAACAATGCAAGCTGAAGCAAATATGCAAATCTAGTTTAGGCTAGTTTTGTAGTGGAAAGCAAAGGAGGGTCCATGTTGTGATGTCAGAGAAAAAATAAATTCCATCATAATTGCTCTTCAAAGGAGACATTTGAGACACAAACATGTCAGCTTAAAAACAGGTTTCTGGCTAGAGGCTACTGTGCCGCTATGCTGGATGAAGCCCTGGGGAGGGCTTGATTTCTTAATAGACCTAATCCATTGACTTCCAAAAGATGAATCCCTACTGACACTCAACCAGTGACATTTGTTACTGAACTGAACTGCCTGGCACCCCAACTTTCTAGCATCTTTCAAAAACTCTGGCATGTATTGCTACATTCCCCTAGGATTTTGAAAATGTTAGCCACTGCAGCTAAAGTGACCCCAACACATTTAGCCGCTAAGCAAAAACATGAGCCACCAAATGATATACGCTGCCAAATTATTTTTTTCTAAACCATGTACTTTACCATTGATGGGAATGGAGGGAAGGCATACAGGAACCTCCCTGTCTATTTCAGGATCAGGGCATCCTCTGGGAGTGTTCCTATTGCTGGGGACCTGCAAAAGAACTGTGAGAGCTAATTGTTCTCCTAGGAAGGAAATATATTTATTTCTGGTATAACCACCCCCCCCCCCCCCGAACACTGGTTTTCTTGGCTGATTCTACTTAGTCAATCTGTCAGGACATGTCTTTTTCTGGTACATGTACTGCTATAGCACTACATCCAAGGAATAGGCTAGGTTCCATATCTTCATGGCATCTGTGCATAGCTTTGAGGATCTTGTTCCTCCCAGCTTGTCTATGTAATATATTGTCATGGTGTTGTCTGTTCAGATCTGAACAGAATGACCCTGAATTTGGGAAGAAAAAGCCTGCATTGCAAGGAACACTGCACTGAGCTCCAGGGGGCTGATATCTTCTGGAGTTTCCTGTGTCCTCCAGGTGCCACTCACAGAGAGATCCTCCAGGTGGGCTTCCCACTCAGAGTGAGGCATCTATTGTGAGGATACTTGCTGGGAATTGCTGGAGGAAGGGCATGCTCT
Organism: Neoceratodus forsteri; assembly: GCA_016271365.2. Taxonomy (NCBI): domain Eukaryota; kingdom Metazoa; phylum Chordata; order Ceratodontiformes; family Ceratodontidae; genus Neoceratodus; species Neoceratodus forsteri. The sequence goes on from CM057456.1 coordinate 1,319,342,590, forward strand.
CTCTTCCCTGGGAATTGCTGGAGGAAGGTTGTCTTCTTCCCTCCACCACTCTAGTGCCCTTATAAAAGTTTTTGACAGTCACTGGTTTGAACAGAAGGTCCCACCTTTGTGACCAGTGGTCCCTTAATTGGTACTGCATGTCCTTCATCTGGAACCTGGCCCCTGGTACCACACAGTGGAAGAGGCCAAGTGTCCCAGGAGTTGCAGAAAATCCCTTGTAGGACTTCACTGGCCTAGTGTGAAGGATTTTGCAGTGGTAATCAGACCTGATGCCCTTGCAAGAGGAAGAAAAGCTTTTCTCTGCAGGGTATCCAGCTCTGTACCTAAGAAGTCCCATACTTAAGCAGGTTCTGTTTGTGACATCTGTAGGTTTATCAGGGAACCCAGGCACTCTAAAGTGCTTTGAGCGATTCACTGCCTGCTGTTTTTTTCTGAGACTAGTCAGTCATCCAGGTAGGGAAAAACCACCACATCTCATCTTCTTAAATGTGCTGCCACCACAACTAGGCACTTTGCGAAAACCCTTGGTGCTGAAGTAAGGCTGAAGGGCTGTGAATTGCTACTGGCAGTTCCTCAGTCTAAACCAGAAGTAGTTTTTTTGAGTATGTCTGACTGGAAAATGAAAGTAGGCATCATTCAGATCCAGAGACTCCTGACTGCAGAGTTGGAATCACTGAGGCCAGTGTGAACATCTTGAATCTTTTCTTTTTTTTATGTGTTTGTTCAGCTAGCTCAGGTCTAAAATGGGTCACCATTCCTCATTTTTCTTGTGGATTAGAAAGTATCTGGCAGCAGTCCCTTGCCCCACTGTGAGGCAGAAACCTTCTCTCCACTGCTCTAGCCAGTAGCAGTTTCTTTACCTCTCGCCCCAGCAGGATTTTTTTCTGTTGGAGAGTGAGATGGGAACAATTTTGGCTTCTGCAGTTTGGGGAATTTTTTGAACTGCAGGGGTTAACTGTGACTCACTACTTCCAGGACCCACTTGTCTGTGGTGATTTTTGTCCATTCTTGGAAGTAGTGAGCCAGTCTTCCCTCATTGGCAATGGTTGGGCTACCCACGCCAAACTGTCAGGGGGGTTGTTTTTGCTGTACCTTAGGGAATGATGCTACAGCTGCATGCCTAGTGGTCCCCCTGGCCCTGACCCAACAGTAACCTCTTTGGGGGTGATACTCATAGAAGGCATACGGCTTTGGGTAGTAACCCCTACCTCCCCATACATAAGGACTGTAGGAAATGGAAACCTTTTTCTTTTCTGTGTTATTTCTATAAGTGGTTTTGTATTTATCCACTTTTTTCATATATGCCTCTGTTTTGTCACCATACAATGAGTTTCCCTCAAAAGAGAAATCCATGGCCCGGCCTACCGGTGCAGAGGTAGCGCAACCACTTGCGACCCCAGTGACCCAGGATTGGAAGTGATCTCTGGTTGCTGGAGGGCCGGCTGGGGCGAGAAGGATCGAGCACCCGATGGGCTACTCTCCTTCTCCAGGGAGGGTGGGTTGCTCGTCCTGCCGCTTTACCGTCACCTGGGTGACCACGTGTGGAGGTGCAGCAGGATGGCAGAATCAAGGGAGGGAGGATGTCGCAGGGAGCTGGAATGGTAGCACGTCTCAGCGTGTTCCGCCTATTGGCTCCCATTGCACACCATCTAGGGGGTGTAACAGAAAACAGGAAAACCTGTTATGCCTGGGTTATGCCCCCTAGCGTGCCACATACACCTCACACTGTATTCCTGGTCTATTGTACTGTGATACTGCTATTTTGCACTAACATTGTAGATTTGGGCACCCATCGTATAAGCATGGGTGCTAGGAATGTGCTTTGCTGCTAATATGTGCCAATATTTATCATGCATGATTCATTATACCTCACTATAATACATTTATCTAGATTATTGTATACTTATATTCTCATATAATTATATGTAGTGTCTGTTCTACACTCAGGCAGATATGCCACGTGTAAAAGAACCCTGTCAGCACTTCTCTGTCTCTAAGCAAGCTGACAGACAGAGAAAGCCTTTATGTCATGTCTTTGTCTTATATTATACATAAGCAAGAAATGCCACATGTAGTTTGAACCAGTCAGCATTTCTTTTGTCCAAGCTATAATGCTAATGGAAGCATATTCTGTCTCATATGATACTCATTAGTAATTCTGTCTCCTAAGTCATCATCCAATGGAGAATGACTTAGGACCAATACATATTGTTTTTCATATCTGTAACTATGAAGTAATCTCTGTTGCTATGCTGTTATCTGTAGTATATAGTTCGCTGCAGTGTACTGTAGCTCCTCTAGAAGATTAGTACTCTAGAAGAGCAGGGGAGAGACAAGACCTTAGAGAACCTAAGATCTACAATCCTGGAGATTATGTACATTCTTCAGGCTAATGGTGAGAAACCCATCTCCCTTGTGATTTTCTCTGTTACATGCCTGGTGTAAGTAGTATAATAAACTTTATTAGTACTCCTTGCTTGTTTACAAATGTTTCTTGGCAGACTCCAAGACACAAGAATCTATATTATTATTATTTAACCTACACATCAAGAGTGTTTAGGTAACAAACCCACACACCGGACTCCAGTAGACAGGACCCAGCAGTCCCACGATTCCTTAACCAGACTCCTTGAGGGCCGGCAGAACCACCCGACACAGACTTATGGACTGGGAGGGGATAATGTGGGGTCCCCTCCATCCCCGCCCGGGGGGCAGACCCACGGCAGGATGGGGGTGGATTCTACGGTCCTCCCTGGGAGTTACCCGGGGAGGAACTACGGGAAGCATGCAATACCTAGGGATCCCTGAAGGGGGAGTCCGTTGGGGAGACAGAACGGGCATAAACAGCAAAAGTATAAAGAAAGAAAAATCCATGGCCTTAGTCTGTGTGTCTTGTGATAGGATTGCAGCTCTATGCCTGGCAAACCTCCTTAGAGATATTGCATGTGACAGAACCATTAAAGCAGAACTACTGGTGTCCACAGCCATGTGAAATTGGTACTTAGTGGCATCCGGTGCTAATTTGGCTGTGTCTGTTAAGTTCTATGCCATTTCACTGTTTATTTCTCGCTCAGTACCAGGACTGAGTTCCACAGCAAGGCATAAAATAAGCGGGTTCGCATCGCAATTTGCGACCCAAGATCGGAGAAAAGCGAGTCAACTTTTGGAATGATTAGCAGTCATTGCTAATCATTATGAATTGGTCCTGGGTCCTTTAAAAATGCCCTTTTTGGCATTTCAGGCCATGTTTTTTCAATTTTTTTTTCATTGTTTTTCTAATTTCAAACTTTTTAATAACTGCAGTCCAACATGGCTGCCGGAGTAAAATTAGCAACTGCAGAAGGATGGCACAAAAAATATGATCCAGACAAAAATTGGCTACAGATAAGCAGTGAGGGAGACCGTGTAGTGTGTGCTAGTTGCAAACTGCACTGTCAGTATAAAGATGAGTTACGTGGGTTGAGGAACTTCAGTGAGGCATTAATTGCAGGGATAACAGGCCCCGAGCTAAAAGTTGCCACCATCCGGAAACATCATCAGAGAGAGCAGCACAACAAAGCTCTTAACGTTTTGAAATTTGGTAAAACATGGTCACCACTTGAAATATATCGCCATACCACAATTGGTAAGTTTAAAGTAATTTTGGGGGTAGGAGGATTGGACCCAGAGCTAAATAATTTTAACTTATTTGCAGGGAGAGCTTTCGGTAATGCAGAGGAACAGCATAGAATGGTTCTAGGCAGGCTGATGGAGATCCTGTTTATGATGGCCAAAGAGGACATCCCTATTAAAAAGTTTGAAGTGATAGCAGAACAAGAGAAGCGCGATGGAGTTAATTTGGGCAATAAATACATTAACGCTGTTAGTGGGAAAGAACTGACGACGTGTATTGGCAAGAACCTAGAGAAAAAACTACTGGCAACTGTAAAAAGTGCTAATTATTTTTCATTTCTTTTGGATGGTAGTACTGACAGTGGTGAAATAGGCTGAAAATAGGCATATTACTTGTCTAGTGTACTTACCCGGTCAACAAAAGCTAAATTGAAAAGAAACTGATTTATGTAATTTATGTTAATCCCAGCAATGGTCACGTGGAGACTAAATTTTTATGAATGAAAGCAGTATCAGATGGCACTAGTGAGGGACTCAAAAATCTCCTCTTAGACATTCTTGCAGACAGTGGCCTTAATGTAAAAAAATGGTTGGGTTTGGGGCTGATGGGGCAGCTGTCAACATGGGTGTAAGATGGGGTCTTGCTGCACTTTTAAGGGAAGACCTGCAGTGGTTGGTTGCTGTTCATTGTTTCTCACATAGATTAGAACTGGCCATGAAAGATGCTTTGGATAAAACCCATTTCAGTGAAGTTTCAAACTTTCTGACCCAGCTGTTTTATCTCTATCAGAGAAGTCCTAAGCGACTTAGAGAGTTGCGATCCCTTGCCCAGGCCATGGAGATGTCAGCTGAAAAGCCCAAGAAGGCCCATGGTGCTCGTTGGGTGCAGCATAAACTTCTTGCCACCCGGGCTGTTAGCAAATCCTTCCCCATAATCACTGCTCATTCAGAATCTATGGCCGCAGGCCCAACTCAGGATCAGGCCAAAGCCAAGGAAGTGCTGCAAATTTTGACTAAATTCCAAATGGCCGCACACCTTTTGTATTTTGAATAGCTGTTTCAGCCACTTAGCAAGTTCTCACTAGCATTTCAAAAAGAAGTTGTTGGAATGCCAGAGCTACTTAGCTCTGTTGAAACTTTGAGAAACACTCTTGACCATGCTAAGCAGAGTGGACCCATATATGGCAGTGAACTTGACATTCTCTTAAAAAATGGGTCTAACATTCTTTCAGGAGCATGTCCTGAAATCACTTACAAACAAGGGTGCAAAATTAACACATCCAAGTGCTCAATCTATTAAAACTTTTAAACAGCAGTGTAAGAAATACATTGCAAATATTGAGAACTGTTGTGACCAAAGGTTCGGTTTGAATGATGAAAGTAGTATCTATAACCGTGCAAAAGTGTTAGATACCAGACTTTCACCAACAGACCAAAAGGAACTGGAGCTGTGTGGTAACAGTGATATCACTGAAGTAGCTGACCATTTTTCAGCTCTTTTGCAGCCTGATTGTGACACCAATCAAGTGCTTGCAGAATGACAAGAGTTTAAGATTTTTGCTCAAACCAATTTCATCCATAATATGTCTGCCTCTGCTATCTGGTCAAAGCTGGCATGTGATTTCCAAAATTCTTATCCAAATCTGTTGAAGCTTGTCAATGTGTTGAGAGTGTTTCCTGTGTCTAATGCAATAGTAGAAAAGGTGTTTTTCAACTATGAACAAGGTAAAAACTGACTGGAGAGCAAGTCTGGCAGAGGACACTGTAGAAACATCGATTTGCATTAAAAATCAGGGCCACCCTCCAGGTGAATTCAACCCAGACAGGGCTGTAGACATATTTTTTAGTGCTAAACCAAGATGTCCTGGTGATTTGGCAGCTGCGGATGGTGGACCATCCCCTGGTCCCTTCCACCTAAAACAGCTCAGAATAACTGGCTACATGCCTGGTGGAGAAGAGTAGCAAAACAGTCCTATGTTGCAGTTTATGGTCAATTACTGTCCCAGGTGGTGTAGTAGTTTTTATGGGGAAGAGGGGCAGTTCATTTTAATTGTCACGACTCATGATCACATCATGATAGTTCATGAATTCATGGTCTGCTTTGGCAGACATTATCCTTCACGACTCTTAAAATGTATTTGCTGCTGCACAATTGCTGTATTCCGACTCTGATGGCTACATAAAACAGTATCAGTCTCAGAAACTTGTGTACAATGTGTATTTTATCAATATAGAGCATAAGTAGATTTTATTGGGTTTTGAGCAAAAAATACCATTTTTTGGTAATTGCTAATCAACTCTGGTCAATTGCTAACCGTTTTTACTTTGATTAGTGAAGGCCACTAATCAAGTCTCCAACACTAATTTATGCCTTGCACAGTGCTTTCTACTACTGAGCTGTGTATGCCATGTAAGCTGCCTACCTGAGCAGCAAGAAAGCTGAGGTGTACACTCTTTTGCCCATGGTATCCAGCTTTCTAGAATCCTTTTCTGGTCGCTGTGCAGAGAGGGCACCTTAGCCTTCTCACATACAGTAGCCTGGACCACTCCTCATGATCAAGGTAGGCATATAGGTAATCAACCCTCTGTCTGTCCACCTGATAATTCTTTTCAATTTACTTATCCCTGCCAGCAGCTAAAGTGGGCACTGACATGATTTTGGTAGTGGCTTTTTGAAGAAATATGAGGATGAGAATTACAGCTTCTTTGTGGGAGACAGATCCATCATGTCCGTAAATAAAACCTCCTCTTCACGCTTCTCAGCTTCATGGGAAGGGATGTTGAGGGTGTCTATCATTTATCCAGCAAAGGAACAGTGGGATGTGTAATCCTCAGAAGTGTGGGAGGACAGCTAAATTCTTGTTCAGGTGAACCATCTGGTTTCAGGGGTTTATTCTCCTTCTTATCTTCGTAATACATTACTTCCTCCTCTACAGCCAGCTGGTGTGGCCAGGGCGTGGGGTGGTGGCAGGCATATTCATAACATTTCCCATAGCCATTAAGGCATGGAAAAATTGCCATGCCCTCAGCTGAAGGTATCTATCTTGTACCCCTGTCTGCTGCCTACCTTTTTCTTTGGCCTGTCAGTCCTCCCAAATGTTGACACACCATAGGAACTTTACTAGTTCCCAAAACAGTCAAATAAATTTTTACAGAGCTCAAGGGATTATAAAAAAGCTCTTAAAAAGAACATCTTGGTTGGGTTCCCAGAAAAAAAACGGAACCGTAATAGTTTTCACCTCAAAAAACACAGTTTTAGTAATAAGGTCTGAGATTTTTTTGTCAAATTCAGAGATTTAGTAGCAAAAGTGGCTTGATTCCCTCTATATTGGACCTGCGACTAAGTGCTGAAAAAAACACTATAAATAAGTAAAAATAAATAAATAAGATGTATCTCTTCATATAAATAAGCGGTTTCGTAAGAGCGGGACCTGCGTTAGCTTGCAGCCTTCTCTGGTTCCTGGAGACCAATTGGGAACCTGAGAAGTCGCAAAACACACAAAAGAAATAACCCCAAAATATCCTAATACAGAGTATCAAGAAATAATTAAATATAAATATTAAAACAAATCAAATTGCTAAACCATTCCAGAGGCCAGAAGAGTGGAGCTGTACTTTGGGGTGAGTCCTCTCTTCAAGCAGAGAAATGAATCTGACTGTTGGTGGAAAAGTGACCTCAGTGTGGCATCTGAACTTACTTCAAATTCTAAAATTGCTAAAGTAGCATAAGTTCTGTCTCTGGGGCAACTCAATCCAGTGGACCACTTGCTACTGTAACCCTAAAACAAGCAATGCAGCGCATACCCACCTCCCCAAATTGGCACATCATTAAACTATTACAATATGCTATCTGCCCCAAATGGCTTCTCACTTTTTTTTCCACATCAGAGCTCGGATCTGAAACACTAAGAGACCCCAATTCCCCTTTGGGATGATATAATATGTTGGTATCCTGACTTATTTATTATGACTTACATGTTGTTTAAAAGTTTTTTTTTTAACTGTGTATGGTATTGCTGAACTTGTGTATTGTTCTCTTATGCACTGTATGCTGTAATTGGTTATGTATTTTGCTCTTTCCTTGTACTGTATGTGCCATCTACATGGCCCGGGTCGTGCCTGAAAATGGTTCCTGGGACCAGTGTACCTACCCAGTTCCCAAATAACTAAATAAAAATAAATAAAAAAGTGAGGCAGAAAGCACATTGTAATGATTTAATGATTTGCCAGTTTTTATTGGTAATTCTGAACTTATGTATGCCATAGCCGACAGTACCCCAATGTGAAAAGCAATTTAAAGTTTGTGAAAGTGCATGTGTTGAGCTGCTAATTCTGAGTTTGTTGCTATTGTAAGTCTATACTGATGGATTCCTGGGGTTAGAAATAGGTAACTTATCCAGCCTTAACAGTGGCCATTCCTCATCACTATTTTACTATTTGTTAGAAAATGGGTTGTGGAAATCCTAGAATCTGATTAGCTTAGGTCACCAGCTACCCGGTTCAGTATCAGGCAACAGAGACTAGGGAATAATGAGTTCCAGTCTCCGGGCTGCCTGATTATGTTCAAATATCACACTGCCCGTGGAATTTTCAATTTAAAATGCCCGCCATTTTTTTCTCTTGCTTAGCAAGAGCTGAGACACGACCCCAGCCCTACAGTCATTCTCCCAATCTCTCTTCAGCAGAAAAAAAAGAGAGAGGCACATTTCTCAGTCATCACTCACACTGCTAGCTCACTCCAACTCTTGTTCCCAAATTACTATACTGGTACCACTATTCTCCAGCAGCTGCATAACTCATGGTATCACGCACATACATCTGAGACTGATACATAAATTGAAAGGCAGAATAAATAATAAATAACAAACCTCTGATACATTTTTAAAATAAAAAAGAAAGTGAAGTTAGCATTCTACTGCCTCTTGCCACTGCTGCTTACTTCCGGGTGTCAAGTCCTTTTGTCCCACGTGAGATAACCTCTGGACCTTCCATCCGACTGCAGTTTAACAAAAAAACAAATCAACTGGACTGTTACTGAGGTGGGAAAACAGGCTGCAGTTCTTAACCACCAACTTAAAAGTTCGGGACTGAAATGGAGAGGGGAGTAGGGAGATTGTTGCACGCAACATAATGGCTACAGTGCCCTCTACTGGCAATACCAGCACTATACAGTCCACGGACTACTTTACACAAACAGGATTTGTTTTTATTACTTTTTTAAGAGATTTTGAAACTTAACATTCTATTTAAATCAACCCCAAACCCATTTTCTAAGCGCAATAATACCCTCCAGAGTGGGAGGTATGGGCTATACCGGACCTTCCAGGGGCTATAAGGTCCTCCGCCTGTGGCGTCAGTTCTCATTACACCCCTGGGCCGCCCAGTACCACCCACCCTGTCGGGTATTATTGCTTACTTAGAACTGAAGTTATCTTATCTGAGAAACAACTCACTTCCAGAAGCTAGTTTGGCCAGGTTAGTTCTCCAACTAACATAGCCTTCTGCCTGACAGCTCAGGGGAGTGTGGAAAGGGAGCTGTACAACTACCATACTTTGGTTAATAACAATAAAGATAATATTCAAACTATGGCCAGAAGTAATAATAGCATGAGTGGCACTTAACCTCAAAAATATGCATGCAAGTACATAGGTAGATACAGTTGCTCTTTAACAAACTACTGCTGGAACAATTAACAACCTGCTTACATAGCTTCCCTTGCAGCAAAGGCTGTTCTGATTAAGCAGGGCAAAGCAGCAGAGGTGAGCAGTTAGCTATATGCTGCTCAGGTACAGGGGCTCGATTTTCAAAAGGTTGGAACTGACACAAGGTGCTTGCATCAAAGAGACATGAAGCAAGGGGTTCACTGTGACACACCCTGCGTCATTCCCAATTTCCTAATTGGGCCTGCACCCAACGAAAGGAGGACAGTTGTGCCAGCCAGGTTTGTGCCATGCTTGTGGCAGACACATGGCTGCGTCATGGCAGAAGGAGGCTTACGCTAAAAGAGCAATGCAGTATACCCTAAAGTGGGATTCTTTAAGCCACCCCCCCCCCCATGGTCGCACGTCCCGCTGGTGGCCAGAGCTACTCTAACAGCCCATGCGTCACACTGTGGGACAGTTATGGGTGGGAGGGGATCCCATGTCCTATTGTTGCGGGTGAATGCCCGCTGGATATCGAGCCCACTGAGCTGAAGGGTCACACAATACACCAGCTCTGTGAGCTACTTGACACCATGCCACATGTGCAGATTCTAGGAACAGCAAAAACAGGAATGCAGTCCGGGAACATTATCAGTGTGTTGCATATGGGTATCAGCTTGTCTTGGCCTATTGCTGTTGTCTGCACTACAGTGGGGGACAAGGCGGGTTATGATGATGTGCAGCCGGCTGACTCCTGGATACATGTTGGGAGAGCAATATATATTGCTTCTGATATACATGGGACCTGTACACCAATCAGTCCTGCTCAGTCAGTACACTGTCATGGTACTGTCAGCCAGTGCGTGGACTACTGTCATACTAGCTAAGTGTCATTTGGACATGTAGGAGTACCCCCTTCTCCGCTAGCATTCCTGTCGGGTGTACTCTGACAGGGTTCATTTTTGGGTGGGGGATTGGTACAATTGGCACACAGTTTTTAATTGTGTCCCACCTTTTCTTGTACCTTGGGGACAAGCAACTCACTGTTCTAGAGCTCTTAAACAGCTGTTTTACGAATCTGGGCTCGGTTGAACATTATGGCCCATTATTTTTTTCATTTGACCCTTACTTTTTATACCCAGTGGGTCACTGTCCCACAAAGACAAATATCTAAAATGAACCCTGCTCTGGTGTGCATTCTTCTGGGTAGGTCCGTGTTACATAATACACTGGTCACCCACCATTGTGTGTACCTGTGTCCTCTCGTTGCATACCTCTAAGTGGTACAATGTGGAGTCAGTGTCGAGCGCACTGCTGTCGGATGGCATAGCATGGCTGGGGGTGCAAGGTACTGGACACTTTTCCATGCACTCCTGCTGCAACCCTTGGGCCAAACCAATTTCACTGGAGTATCGCTCATGCCAACACTAAAGTATATATGTGCTAACTGGCATGTGTGCCAGTGGGTCCTCCTATGCTGAACAAAACCAGATCCCAGAAGTGACATGGCGTGGACTCCAGCAGAACAGACATGCAAGCTACATGCTCACAACCTTATCAAGGGCTGGATGTGCTGCTACGGTGGTGGGTCATAATGCCCTACTGGTCGTTTGTGTCTCTGAAAACACCAAATGGAGCAATGCAGCCATGCACCACTGACAAGCAGGACACACCTGCCTCCAGCTCATTATACAGTGCAGTCTGCTTGTTGTGTACAGCATGGGAACACTACAGCAGTTCTTCATTCTTGTTTGGGCTCTGCCCATGACTCAAGTACTCAGTCTGGCAGCATGGCTGTAGACATGGTGGGCCAGCATTTCACATGCCAGTGGATAACGGCTGCCTCAGTCAATCCCCTCTCATGCGCCATCTGTGTAGCACATGGGACCGCTTGAGTCAACTGTGGGGAGTTTTGTGCCAGGATCACTGTTGTATCAAAACACAGTGTGGGGTCCCTGACACACTCATCTTTGCCGCAAGTGACCTCTCGGCACAACGTGCATCGTTCTAAGGGCTTTTTCAAAACTGAGTCCCAGGTTTCAAACTGCACTCACAGATCTGAGCCCAGTATAATAAAGCAATCTGAATCCTATTAGAGTGGTTGTGCTGGGGGAGGGGTGCACAAAAAGCATACCTGTATGCCCCATACTGCAGGGCAGATGACAGAAGACATACAGCAGCCACATAATGCTTACTAAAGAAACAAAAGTTTTATTAAAAAAAAAAAAAAAAAAAACAGAAGGGACAAAGTCACAATAAAAACTAGAAAAACAACAAAAATAAAACAGGTGACGAGTCAGAAAGAACACCAGATAGAGACCTCATGTCTTTTAATGGTGGTTGGGGGGGGGGGCAAGAAACAGTTATGCAAGAACGTACCATACCAGTAGATCTTCAAGGGAATCTCTGTCATTAGGTCACATCTATGGAACTTAGCTGTCAGGCACTAGGATCATATGAAAGCTTTTCTGCAGCAATCTAGTAGGGGCCGCCCACACTGACATCAGGCTCAGACATCACAGCCCTATATAAAGTGTGGGCAGCCCCGCTTTCCTCCTCAGTTCTTTCCCTGCTGGAGGCTATTACAGACAGGAGTCCCACCAAGGAAAGAGAGAAGGTGCCCAGGTAGAAAAAAAGGCTGGAACAACAAGACAGCCAAGCTGTAGAGAGAGAGAAAGAAAAAGGGGTATGGAGGATGGGACGGCATGACCCGATGACAGAGGATTCCCTTGAAGATCTACTGTTACAGTAAGTTCTCATGTAACTGTTCTATCTTCTTCAGGAATACCTCTATCATCAGGTCACATCTATGGAGCAAGTCCCAAGCAGTGCTAACTGCAAGACAGTCTGGGTGGCAGGAGGACAGAAACCTAAGAAAGAAGGCCCTGAAGTACAGCTAGGACAAAGCCTGCCCTTCCTCTAGAAGCAATGTCCAGACTGTAGTGCTTCATGAAAGTGTGGACAGTACTTCAGGTGGCAGCAGCAGCACAAATTTCAGCAGCTGACACAATCCTGAAACAGGCAACGGATTTGGCCATGCTTCTGGTTTGAATGGCCATGAACCACACCAGGAAGTTCCTTACCATACTTCCTATAACAAAAAGTAGTACAGTTGGCCAACCACTGGGACAAGCACTTTTTAGATACTGGAGTGCCTTCTTTGCCAGGGGTGAATGAAACAAACAACTGATAGGACTTTCTGCAGTCCTTAGTACGGTGTGTATAGTACCGGAGAATTCTATGCACATCGAAAGTATGGAGCAATGCTTTCCCTGGACTGGCATGCTCTGGATAATAAACAGGCAGGTGGATAGATTGATTTAGAGTAAACTCAGACACCACCTTAGGAAGAAACTTAGGATTATTACACAAAGAGACCCTTTCATTGTGAAAAATCAAATAAGTCTGCTCACACGAGAGCCAGTAGCTCTGAAATTCTTCGAACAGAAGTAACAGCAATTAAAAACAATGCTTTCCATGACAGAAGGCACAGCTTGCAATATGAGTCTGGCTCAAAAGGACGCAAGGTCAGCTTCTCTCAAAAAAATTTAGGTCCCAAGCCAGAAGCGGATTCCAGATAGGAGGCTTCAAGTGCAGAATGCCTCTCAGAAAAGTACAGGCCACATCCAACTAGGCCACAGTACGGCCATCAATGGGCACATGAAAGACTGATATAACCAACAGGTGCACTTTAGCAGAAGAGTATTTGAGGCCCGTATCAGACAAGATCAGGAGAAACTCCAGAACCTGGTTCACCGGACAAGTGAAAGGGTTCAGGTGATGGGAAGCGATCCAGACAGCAAATCGCTTCCACTTCATAGAGTAAATGACCCTGGTTTAAGGTTTTCTGGCAACCAGCAGGACATCAGTCACCTTCTGAGAGACTCCAAATGGAGCAATGGCTATACCCTCAGGAGTCATGCATGCAGATGGAGGGACATGAGGTCTGGACGGACCAGGGTTCCCTGTTTCTGACTTAACAGGCAGAGGGGCAGGGGAACTGGGAGTTCCACAGCCAATTGTTGCAGTAATGGAAACCATATCTGATGAGGCCACAATGCAGCCACCAGAATTAGGGTGGCACCCTTTATATGTAGCTTGATAAGCATCCTCTGAATCAGAGGAAAGGGCAGGAAGGTGTAAAGAAACCTCCCTTTCCAGGAGAGGGACAAACGTGTCTCACCAGAAAACCAGACCCTGGATCTAGCAAGCAGAAACACGGCAGTTTTGCATTGAGTGGGGACGCAAAAAAGGTCCAACTCTGGATGACCCCACCTGTGCAGCAGGTCTTCAGCGACTGGGGTCAGTAGTTCCCACTTTTGCATTCAGGACTGTGACCAGCTGAGGCTACCAGCTAAGGCATTTTGGACACCTGGCATATGGATGGCTGAAAATTCTAGACCATGATCTAGAGCACAGTACCAGACCCTCATCGCCTCCCCAGCACAGGGATAGGAATGCCCCCCCCTTTGCTTGCTGATGTAACAGATCACACAGAGGTCGTCTGACTGTACCAACAGTGGCCTGGAGAGAGATGGTTCTGGAAGGACTGCAAAACATACTGAACTGCCTGCATTTCTAGAACGTTTATATGGAGGTGGGTCTCCCATTGGGACCAGATCCTCTGGGTCTGATTAAGGGCCCGGGTGCACTCCCTAACCCAAACCCCAAGCATCCGTGGTGAGGACTTGGTGAAGGATGGGGATAAGAAAGGGGACCCCTTTCAAGAGATTGTGTGGGTCCATCCACCACTGAAGCACCTTGCACACTAGTGAGGAGACAAGGACCAGCTGATCTAGATTGTCGGAGCACTGATCCCACCGGACCCGGAAAGTCCATTGCGGGATCCTCATGTGCAACAACAAGAGACCTTAACAATGGCTGCAGCCATTAAGCCCAGCAGCCTCAAGTCATCCTGACTGGGACATAGCAGCACTGAGCCACCACTTGGGCCTGAGCTATCAGGCAGTTTGCCATGTCTCATGGTAGGAAAGCCTTGCCCTGAGTAGAGTCCAGAACTGACCAATGTACTGCAACCGCTGGGATGGGGTCAGCACAGATCTGGGCAAACTGAGAGTAATGCCCAAGGACTGGACAACTGCAGGATGCATTCTAGAGTCAGCAACAGTAGGTCCCTGGACTGGGCTTTCAGTAAGCAGTCATCCAAGTATGGGAACACATAAAGTCCTTCCTGCCGGAGGGCTGCTGCCACAGCTTCTAAGTACTCTTTTCTGTTTGTAAAATTTTATTCACAGTCATAATAAAATGAACAAGAATATAGGATAAACTCCATTGAGTTTAAAAACTCATTTCCAAGGAGGTCAAAGCCAAGCACTCAGTTACAAACTTTAGAGCATATAATCACAATATACAATCACAATCACAATCTCTATAAATAAAAATGTAATAAAGTCCATATAAGCAAGAACATAGACAAATACATAATCACATAACAAGCCATATTCAAACAGTTGTGTTAATATAATAATACAAAAATACAAGAATTAAACTATGTTCCATCTAATACAGTACCCAATATCTTGGTAAATACCCGTGGCACAGAGGTAAAGCTCCTCCTGGGAAGAGGAATCATAGGTACTGCGTATGAGGGGGCAAACAATGATACGCAGATTTCAAGGTGATAAGGGCAAGCCCACCACATATAGTTTGAGCCACAGGAATAGGCCTAGCCAGCATAAGGTGGGCAGCCCATGCAAAGGAAAAATTCTCCCCAGAGTCCTAGTGCCTGCTAACTGTTGTTCAGTGTATTATGACTTTAAATGATGAGATACCCTTGAAGGAGATTCAAGAAATCAAACATTTAGGGAGACAGAAAACAAAAATAGAGAGACATATAAAGAAAGGGAAGAGGAGGTAAACAAATATGAACAGTGAATGCTGCCTTGTTTTTTTTCCCCATTATGGCCCAGAAATACAAAGAAGGGACGTGCACTCATAGGAAGGCTGGTGTTCCACAGGCAGCAAGCGAAACTCATGAAAACAAAAAAATGTGTACTTGTAGGAAACAATTAGGGATATACCACAAATCAATAAATGCAAATACATTCACTACAGGACACCCTGGCTGAGAAAAGTAAGCCACAGACTAGTGTTCAAGTGCTTCAACCTGCACTATGTCTTCATCAAGCAGTCCTATAAAGACTGGATTCCCAGCTATCCAAAAAAGAACCTCCTGATGCCTTATGGTTTGATCTGTCCCTTTAGCTTCACAACAGCAATTTTATTCATTGTTCCACAATTTATTCTAAAAACCTCTGAGGACAGATCATTTGCAGTGGAAGCACTGCTGGTATGAAATTCATTGCCACCTTACATCCGGACATAATCTTTTGCAAAGCTTTTTAAAGAACAGGTTCACAGTTTCATACTGCATGCCCCCACCCCCAAATATATATTAAAGGTTACAAGGCCCCAAGTTGCCTGCAGTATAAATTTCTATTTAATTCTGCCAGGTTTATAAAATCCATCAGATTGTATTTGGCTCCGTGGAGGCAAAATCCAAAACGGTGCCGCTTTCATATTGTGAGACACGCCCCCGTGCTCTGTTTTGTGATGTCGGGAAACGGAAAGCGTGAGGACACGCTCCATAGAAGAGCATGGGGCGGTTTTTAAATGTATTTTATTATGATTTTGAGTTCTGATAACAACAAATCGAGGCCACCACTCGACAAACAGGGTCCTTGTTAGTCGAGCGGTGGCCTTAATTTGCTCAAATCAGTGGCCTTAATTTGCTCAAATTGGAACTCAAACTCGTAATAAATTACATTTAAAAAAGACCCCTATGCTTTCTATGGAGCGCGCCCCCGCACTCTCCATTTACTCACATCACAAAACATGGGAGCGCAGGGGGGGGGGATGGGTCTCACAATACAGAAGAGGTGCTGTTTTGGCTTTCAGCTCCACGGAGCCAAATACGATCTGATGGATTTTATAAACCTGGCAGAATTAAACAGAAATTTATACTGCAGGTAACTTGGGACCACATAACCTTTCATATATATTTGGGAGGGAGGAGTAAGTACCTGATCTTTAAGGCACATTTAAAGACTTAACTTGTCTCCTTTGCTTCCCAAATATGCTGCCAGAATTAGGCCATACTAGTGTTATGCATCCACTGATTTTAGAGTTTGCTTTGTTTATTCATCACATGTAGGTCACATTACTGTTTGCTGGTATGTTTTCTTTAATTTAACTGTGTCCACAAGAAGGGGTACTACAGAAATAAAAGTTAGCTTCCCTATACACTTATCTGTGTGGCCTAGTGCCACACACACACACACTGTTACTGTGATGAGAAAGGCACTGTAGGATATTTGCATGGCAGTGTGACAGGGCTGAATAAGACCCTGCCCCATTTGTTATGCAGAAAGAGTTAAAAGCAAGGATCTGTTCTTTCCTCTCCTTTTCCATCTCTTGTCTGTCTGATTGCACAATCAAATTTTCTTGTGAGACCTAGGAACTATTCACTCTTGACGGTTTCGGGATTCTCACCCCCTTCAGCTATCTCCCTGCCTTCACTTGCTGTTTCTATCTTTTCTTTCTCCTTGCTTACCTGTGGTTATAAAAAATATATGTCAATCTTAATGTAAAACTGTGTTCTCTGGTTCAAAAATATATATAGTTATACTGTTGAAATGATTGCAAAAAGCTATCTATAACTCAGGGAGTTAACCTTGAGATGCAGTTGGACCTCCATAAGCTCATTTGGAGAGTTGCCAACAGGAGATCAGTTCTGGGATACAATGTTCTATTTTGCTGCACCTGCAAGGAAAGAAACTAATGAAGTTTTGGGACATCGTGTGAAACTGGGACATATATCATAATGAGCTTAGGATGCAGAAGATAATTTAATTGCCAGGAAAAAACATTATATATCAAGACAGCAGTCTTCTGCTGGAGAGAGAGAGAGAGAATGAAATTTAGAATTATTGATACCCTCAGATGAAGGACTTTATTTTGCTTGAACTGCTTGATAAGGGCTACCCTGCATAATTAATTTATTTTATTTTATTGCTATTGATGATGTTTATTGTTACTGACTGACTGACCCCCCCTCACTGGTCATCCCAGTGGGTTGAAAATGACACACCTCAATGTCCGAAGCCTCCTCCCCAGGACTGACCTACTTCAACCACTCATGGTTGATCTTCAACCAGACGCGCTAATAATTTCAGAGTCTTGGTTATCTCCCAAGATTCCTGATTCTGCAATCGCCATCCTTGGGTTCACTCTCACCCGCCAGGATCGCGCCTCCAAGGGAGGTGGTGTCGCCATCTACCTCTCCCCTATCATCCAGTTTGCCCTGTTCTCTCTATTACCTCCCCTTCAGTATATGAACTACTCATTCTCAAACACTCTTCACTTTTTTCAGTCCATATCTTTATAGATGGTGTCTATTGCTGCCCTGGCCTACCTACCCTCATCTGTCACTCATCTCCTGCCCACTATCTCCACTCATGCCTCATTTGGGGAACTATTCATTCTTGGGGACTTTAATATCAACTGGCTCTGCCCCTCACAATCTAAAGTCTGCCATAATATTTATTTCCTTAATCTCACCCAATGGATCTCTGACCCAGCCTGTCACAATCCTAAATCCCTCAACCACACATTGCTGGACTAAACTCTCATCTCTCACCCCCACCGCATCACTGCTGCTGACATCCTTCCTGATGCCATGAGTGACCATCACATGGTCTACTGTGCGCACAAAATACACCATCCCAAAGCCACTCCCAAAACTCCTCCAGATCCGGTCCTTCTGGTCGCTGGACCCGTCCTCCCTTCATGCAGATTTGGAAGCTACCGACTAGTCGCCTATCTCTTCTGCCAGTTCCATTACCATCTTCAATACCAATTTCCTCACAATTTGGGATCAGCATGCCCCTTAAAGAAAAGCAGGGTCTGAGGTTTCTACTTCCCTTGTATTTCTGAAGAATTACTAGCCTGCCTATGTGCATGTGATCTTGCTTGGAAGGTTCACAAGTCCTCTGGCTCCCTTGCTGACTTACTTAAGTAACGTGCCCTTCAAAATGCCTGTACCAGAGTTAGTAGGCTAGCCAAGGCTGAGTACTTCACTTCAGCCTTCCAGATCAACCTTAACCACCCCTTCAAGCTCTGGAAGGTCACCCATGCTCCCTTCTTTCCCTCGAGTGAGTTCTCCGACCCGGTCCTCAAGGAGGGTAACTCCCCAATTTCTGATCCCCTCTCTGTTGCTTCCAGTTTCAATTCTTTCTTCACCTCCTGTGCCTCTTCCCTGCTCCCTCACCCCAACCTTCCCTATCCCCTCCCCCTCCAGCCTATCACCCCAGTCTTCCTCCTCCTCCTCCTTCTCTCCTGTCTCCACTAATGACACCCTCAATGTTGTCCTGGCTTTAAATCCTCTCAAGGGGAAGAGTTCTGGCGGACTCAACCCTAAACTCCTCCTCCTCCTCCTCCTCCTCCTCTCTGCCCCTGCCACTACCCTGCCTATCTCCACCAATCTTACCCTCGATGTCTCCCTTGCCTCTGTCTCTGACGCCTGGAAACAGCCCTTCCTGGCAACTACTGCCCCATCTCCCTGCTCCCCAAATTAACTAGACTATAAGAACACCTTGTGTTGGCTCAGCTCTCCTTTCTTGACTCCACCTCTTTCACCACCCCCTTCCAGTCTGGTTTCTGTAAGTTCCACTCCACTACTGCCTCCCTTCTCCAGCTCACTGACTCCATTCTCTCTGGAATGGATCAGGGCCTTCTCATCTCAGCCATTTTTGTCGATTTGGCCAAAACCTTCAACACCATATCCCAATCCCTCCTCCTTGACAAGCTTAAGGCAGCAGGGCTCTCTGAATCCTCGACTACTTGTTTCTGCTCTCATCTTGAAGGCAGGACTCAATCAGCTAGAACTGAAGATTCCATATCCCACACTCCCTATCCAAACTGGTGTTCCTGAAGGGTCTGTCCTTGGTC
Source organism: Neoceratodus forsteri (assembly GCA_016271365.2). NCBI lineage: Eukaryota > Metazoa > Chordata > Ceratodontiformes > Ceratodontidae > Neoceratodus > Neoceratodus forsteri. The sequence goes on from CM057456.1 coordinate 1,319,361,814, forward strand.
CAATAACTCTTCTCAGTCTTCCTCAAAGACCTCCCAGCTGCCTGCTTCTCTACATCCATCCACATGTATGCAGATGACATGATAATATTTACCCACTCTGATCTGATGGCCAGACTCAGGATGGACTTTGAAAACATCCAGCAGTGGTTCCAGTCTAACCAGTTATGACTTATTGCCAATAAAATGGTCTCCATGACAGCTGGCACCAGACTGAAGCGCTCAAAGCTTACTGCTCTCCCCTCCTTCCACAACCTGGGTGGGACTGCAATCGATGATGTTCCCATGTGTAAGTATTTAGGAGTACGGCTCAACTGTCACCTTGACTTTTCTGGGCATGTGGATGCCATTCACAAAAAACTTAACCCTAAACTCGGGGCATTATATAGGAATAGAGGTTGCATCCCTTTTCCTGCTCGCTGGGCTATTGTCCAGAAAATGATTCTCCCCATCTTCGATTATGGTGACATAGTCTACAGTGCTGCTTCTAGGACCACTCTAGCCAGACTGGACCACCTATTTTACTCCTTCTGATGCTCTACTTTGGACTGTCCACCCTGCACCCACCATTGCTCCCACTATTCCTACCTTGCTCTCCCCTCTCTTGAAACCAGATGCTTCACTCATTAAATCTGCTTTGCCTTTAAATTCTGGATTGGTTCCCTCCCCTCCTACCTCAACTCTCTCCACCCTCCTTTTACACTCTCCGTAACTCTGGCTTTCGCTCCCTTGCTCTCCCTCCTAGAAAATTTTCAGCTGGTCAGGCTGATTTCTCTTACCATTTCCCCAAACTATGGATTTCTCTTCCCATAAACATATGCTCTGCCCCTTCTCTGCCCTACTCCATGACATCTTGATCCACACCTGCAATTGTTCCTGACTGTTGACCACGTTCTCTACTCTCTATCCACTAGCCCCTCCTGCTGTTCTTCTATTATTTCACCCCTTCTGTTATTTCCGGGCTATCCTCGCACCTTGACTTAGTCTCTCTCGATTCCTAATGACAGCTGTCCCTCCTTCTTCCTCTTACTGCATATTGCCCTTATTTGCTCCTTTTTGTTACTCTCTGGTATGAGACGAGGCACACTGATGAGTCCTAGGTAGGAGGAAACATGTGTCTGTGTCTTCTGTTTGCACCCTTTGCAGATGGTGTGAGAGGCCCTTTGGCACCATGCATTCCTGCTTAAAACTGAAACAGCCTAAAATTTAATGGTGATTTGCATATACAGTACATCCCATGATACTTTGCATTATGGGGTTATGTGTGATTTTGCATTTCTTTGAAACTTGGCTTTATGGCCAATGCTCTTTGGGGTAACCCTTGCCTCAATGCTTTCGCAATGAGGTTCTTTGTCTTTCAGCTTTTTTTGGGGTGGGGCTCACCATGTTTCCCTGGGGTGTCATACATACGGGACACACTGATGAGTCCTGGGTAGGACGAAACACGTGTCTGTGTCTTTTTGTTTGCACCCTTTGCAGATTGTGTGAGAGGCCCTTTGGTACAATGCATTCCTGCTTCAAGCTGAACCAGCCTAAAATTTCATGGTGATTTGCATATACATCCCACGATGCTTTACATTATGGGAGTATGTGTGATTTTGTATTTCTCTGTAGCCCTTTTCTGAAGCTAGCTATACAAAATTAGATACGACACTCTGCATCTCAAGTACAGAATGATAATGGCAAAAGAAATGCATTTGAAGAGACAGAAAACACCCTTGTGAACCCCCCTTCCCCAAATCATGAATGCAAATGCAAAGATGAGGACTCCAGGGGATCCATGGGAGGATCTGGCACAGCAAACGAGGCAGTAAAATATAGATCTTGCTAGGTATGCTGATAACACAAAAATAACAACTGATTAATTACAAGAATGTGAAAGACAACCCTTTTCATGTGCTGCAGAATAGCTATTTACAAGCTACATGAAAACTAAATAACTACATAATTCGGTGATCACATTGGAGTTTTGAGAGAAGCAACCACATTGAATAAACAGTAACAATAGAACATTATGAGGAAGATCATATGGTTAGCTTAGAGTTTCAAGTCAACGGTAGTCTAACATGTTCAAGCAGGGACAGCGCTAATATGCACCAAAAGGGCAAAAGTTGCATCCTGACAAGAAATGACCCCTCTTCCCTTTGCTAGTGGACCCAAATTGATGCACCTACTCTATAACAACATCTAAAAGAAGGCAATGTGAATGGTTCAAAATCTGCCATTAGTTATGTTCTGAGCCAGTAGATTCCTCTTTAGACCAATATTTTATACATCAGTTGGTCTTATTCAGCCCACATTTTAAACCCCAGCGCTGTCAGTCCGTTCAGGTCTCCCCATGATTACAGCATGTTCATTAACACAATCACAAGGAGACCCACGTGAGTCCTAGACTTCCAAGGTCTAATCTGTATGGAAGAAATCTTCCTCTTGCAAAAATTCCTCTGCCTCCCATTCAGGAAGGTACTCAGTGATCTGTACGTAAGCTCAAGTCTTGGTAACAACACCAGTCTTTCAGAAAATGAAAGGTAACATTAAGAATGAAAAACACCTACCGTATATTGTAAAATAACATTATAAATTTAGGTGTGAAGAGACTCTAGGACCATCATGTTCCTCAATCCCAGCTTTAAAAGCAGAGATTAATAAGTATGCTCCAGTTTATGAATGTCAGAGTTTACAACTAGTTTCCTCTAACAACAGATATGTAATAATTAAAAAAAATAGTTTCTCCTGACCTTCCAGCATCTGTCTCCTTGAAAATCCCATCCTGATTTGGACACAGCTCACAACTTGGAGAAACTCCACATTTACAGGCATCGCAAAACCAAGGTTCTGTGGAATTTTCAGAAGCTGAGCTCATAATAGAATCACTCTCTCCATCAACACCATAGCAACCTAAAAAGAAACAAGGATAATGGCAGTTACGAGTCAAATAAAATGCATTTTTTGTTAATATTTTGAACAAGATGTGATATATATTTGGGACAAGATATTCAAAACATCTATATGTGCAAGTTGTTAGGTTCTGCTAGAGTTACAACATCATGCATATCTCTCACCCCCTTGCCTCATAAACCCGAAAGGTTTAAAAAAAAAATCAGGGACAAAGGACCAAAATCAGGGACACATCTTTAACGCTGGTGATATCCACTTAGGAAGCAGGCAGAATAAGACTGGTGTAAAATATATTTTCTGAAGTCTGTTAACGCTACTGAATGACATTACTTTGTGCTTACAATTATGGCAGGACAAAGCCATACCTTATTGTTCTAATCATATTTCATGTTATTTTATGTGTGTAATACATCAGGGATGCCCATCGTGGTCCAGTCTAACTTGCAAGGGATCATGGGTACAAAGAAAACATGGACCCTAAAATGATGTAATCCCTTGTTGCTGGAAAGAAATTGTTAGCTGCTTAGCCAGGGACTGGAGTTTGGCTAAACCACTGAAAAGAAACAAAAGGGCTAATTAAGCATAGCTGGAAGGCCAGGTATCCCAATTTGCTTATGAAAGGCCTAAGCCTCTAGAGGAGCCGTGATGTCTGAAAACCTTTTGTCTTGAGAGGTCTACCCTGAGTTAATCTAATTATAGCTGACTGGACTAGCATTTAGGTAAATTGCTGTACTGGGTTTGGCTTAATTACAGTCATTAAAGGAAGGCTAATGCTAGCCCAAGGCTGGTTCAGACTGACTTAAAGAAAAAAAAAACCTCTCTATCATGCTCAGAACTGAACATTTGTTTTTTGATGTAAAATATTAAAACTGATTAGTTGTGTAGCCATGGAGAAGGAATGCTAGCGAACCACAGAGCAAGCCATTATCCACTGGACCTGCCCTTTGAGAACCCCATAAAACAGGGGCGCAGGACTTTTTCAGGGCCTTTTGCTTCTGTCTGCTGCCTTTTGCCTTTTTGGACTTCGGTGAAAGAAACTGTCTGCATTGGAACCATGTCCTTCTGAACAAGCAGAGCAATTTCCTTTTTCAAGAAATTCTCCTGGACCACAAGAACCAAGATTTCAGCTCCCATTTCTAAGAACAATTTGCACTTCAAATTCAGCAACCAAGGATTTGAGGTAGACCTTTAATCTCAGAATTTTAAAGTGTAGGTTTTTATTGTATATTTCCATTTTCTTTTTCATATCCTATAAACAGTCTCTAAAATTATCTGTCTTTAAATTATTTACTGTATTTAGTAACTAATTAGTAAACCTTCTGTCTTACTTTAAGATAATTCTGCCAGTGTCTTTTGTGTGTGTTGGTTTGGGAGGGATTGTTCAAACGATACTACACTTGTATTACTGCTTAAGGGCCCAACACTACTGAAGTAAAGTATCACAAGGGACTCCGTGGGCAAAAGGATGGGAGGAATACAAAAGGTCGCAAGGAGTCTGTTGGGGTTTGAACCGATCTCTGCATTTCTGGGGAAAGACACATATAAGGTGTATAGGGCATTCCCCGAAGGCCTATACACGCCTGTGGCTTTGTGGTTCGATGTGCAGTGGCTGACAGGATTCTATCCCAGGAACACAGACTCGAGACTGCATTTGCACCCCCTTGAAAGGAGAGAGGTAACCTTGTGATCCTCGGGTGTACGGTTAATTGTGAAACAGAGCGTGAGCTAAAAGGACAGAGGAGGGGTATCCCTGATCCTGCTCACAAGGGGATTCACTGTAGCGCAGGGATTTCCTGCCCCACCGGAGTGTGCTCGTGGCATCAATACCCACTGTTCAGTCACAGAAGTAAATTTTTTAAAAGCGACAGAGGAAAATTCTGAGGCTAAATCAGGGACAGTTGAGAGGTATGACACCATTAGGGACAATTATTGGAGAAGGAGGGCACAGGTTAAATAGCATGTGGGCGCTCAGTGGGGTGGTGGCATCAGCTATGAAGGCAGGCAGTTGCCAACCCTTCCAGCAAGAGAGACACTGCAGCCTTAGCAGTCCCCAACATCAGGGTGGGGAACAAGGGGATACAAAAGGAAAACAAACAGGGAAATTTAAAAAAACCTTTTCTGGGGGGAGAGGGGAGGCACTGTCAAGAGCCTTCAAGACATCACCAATACTGTGAAGTCATGTCAGTTCTGCAGGTGTTCCCTAAAAATTATGGGTGGGCATTTTTCCACCCCACCCCCCCAAAAAAACAGTATTTTAAATGTGTAATGGAACAACTGAACAGCACATATAAATGTTTTAAATATCGAGCACCTGTTGTTTTAAAATACTCTCAGATCACTGTAAAATGCTTTGGGTTCAATGTAATATTGCTTGCCTAGTTCTTCTGCAAGTGGTAACAGGCTAGTGACAGTAGATCTACTACATCTTGCAAGCATTACAGTGCATATTATTACTGTGTTGGCTGGCTGAGGACCTAGCTGATGTCATGTTGATGAAATTAGAGTCGGTGAGGATGTTCAGCAGATGCATCGGTGTTTTGTTTGTCATCAGAAGTCAAGCGAGAGTGCAATCAATAGAGCAGATGCAGCAGTTTCCAAGGCTTCAGCAGCTGCAAAGTGCCACCATCAAATGTGACAGCTGAGGCAGGTCTAGGGGCTGAACAAGATCAACAGGAGAGAATGAATGCAGCTGCAGAGTGCTATTGTGATGGCTGAAGCACAATAGGGAAAGAAGCATGACAATGCTGGCTCTATCAGAGGGTGGGTTCTAAAGAGGACTATGGCAAATGTTAATTTGTCAGCTGGTTAGCAGCAGCAACGCAAACGATAAGCATCACTCTGGAGTGGGACCAAGTGCTAGTTCCTTTTTAAGTATACTTTAAAAAAAAAAGGCTAGGACAATGACGACGATGAAATGTGATAGCAGATATGCACTGCATATATTTTTATTTGTCTTTGTTTTAAATTTTTTTTTTTTTTTTTTGTGACCAGCGCAGGAAACCGGCAATAGTAAATGCAGTGTTGCAACCTACCTGCACAGCAGTGATTGTACTAGGAAAAGTTTTAATTTCTATCCATGAGAACTGCTGCAATACAGTAAATGCCAATATATCCATCAGGGCTTCCTAATGAAGTAATTACACATTAACAAGATGTTTTTAATGCTCCTGTTGCCCTTACTGGTCTGAACCCACCATCAGTCCATTCTGCTGCTGTCCAGAACTCTCCACGATGGTTGCTTGCACTTGCTGGAACAACATTCAGCCAGTCCATTACTGCATCTCACACACACACACACACCATTTAGTGGGTCCTGTATATCAGTTCCTTGGCAACTTGACTTCCACGGGCTACAGCTGCCAAGTATGAGGGAGGAGGCATTTGACAGTGCGACCAGGATCCAAAGAGTGAAGCCCCTATTGAACCCAAGGGTAGGCAGAATATTATCTGCTTAAACGGGATAGCACATTTTCTCTACCCTTCACCCCAGATGTTCTAATGTAGCAAACATGAGGCACAATATATATCTCTCCCCTCCCCACTGTGGTCCCCCTGGCGCTCATCACCTGTGGTTACTCCCTGTATTTTTTTTATTATTTCTGAACAATTAGCTAAAATTAAGGTAAATAATTTGCAGTCTGAATTTAGGATGGCTATGGGTTGATATGAAGCACACTGTCTTGAATCTTTCACAGACTTTGGAACAGATGACATAGAGGCATCCCGAAGGGATTGGAATTTAGGGGGAAAAATAGTGGCCATCAAGCCAGTACATAGGACAAAATTGCTGGTCTGCAAGAAATTTTGGTAGCCCAATGGAAAATGACACGAAGTATGGAAATATTTTTGCTAGCGAGTTAGACAAATCAGATTTTTTTAAATAACACAAGATTATAAGTTTAGACAGCTCTGCAGTCATTTTGACACACTGACACACTAAATACACAGTAAATACCTCACTTTTAGAGACACCCAGTATCCTGACGCCGATTTCCTGATACACGAAATCCCGACAGCCGGTGGTGGAGTTTATTTAATGTTTCAGGGGTTTCACTTCCTGCACGTCCCTTACTTAATCCGATGTCAGGATATCGCTTGTTTATTTTTTTATTATTATTTATTTATTAAAAGAATTGGAATTACAAACCTTTGAGTCAGAGACTCTTTTGCAAAGGCTCCATGTCAGGGAGGTACAAAACAATGATGCAGGGGATAACAGGCATATTTGGTACACAAAGACAAAACAATAAACAGGATAATCAGACAAATAAGAGCAGGACAGAAATTACAGAAGTCTTGCCAAACAGAGCTGAGAACAGAAGAAGGTGGTGGGAGAGGCATAAAGCTGGTGGGGGTGTGGGGCAGAGAGGGATAGGGAAGAAGGGAGACAGAAAGAAGCATTAAGGGAGGTTAGAAGCAATCGCAGGAATTGGAGGAAAGAATGTGCTCCCTAAGAAGAGTTTTGAAAGGGCCAAGTTTGGGTACAGATATGGTGGCGGCTGGCAAGGAGTTTAACCACAGGGGGCTCTATAATAAAAACCATGCTGTTCTACGGAGGTCCTACAATGGGGAACCAGCATGGAGGCTTCAGAAGAACTCCTAGTGGATCTTTGCGATGGGGCAGTTTGCAGGAGATTTAGAAGTCCGGGGGGGGGGGGGAGTAGACCGTTTGAGATCGTTTTTGAGAACAGACAGGTCTGATACAGGTCTGAGGCAGTCACCCTACGTCGGGCCAAGGAGGATAACCAGGAGAGACGAAGTCACGCCATCCGCCTGATGCAGATCGCTGTCCCCGCCAACCTGGAAGCTACCTCACTGGCATCGTAAGATGCCCTTGCTTGGTGCCTCGCAAGCTCCAGGCCCCGCATGGAAAGGGCAATGGCTTGTCTGGTCGCCTCCGAGTCAGGCAAAGAGGCTAGGATCTGACCTAGCAGAGACCACAAGTGCCTGTTATAGGCAGCATGGTGGGTCTGATGAGCTGACAGACAAAGCAGAAGGCATGCAGGTGAGAAGGTTCTCCTCCCCCAAAAATCAGACTCAGCTGAGTCAGATTCTGGGGGGTCGGTCACACCTTGAGCTTCTATGCCAAGAGGGTGTGTCCAGGAGAGTCACGCCTGAAGGGGGTGAGGCAAGGCTCCTGGAGACCCAAGGGGTGCGGAGTACCTCTAGTGGAGGTCCCTCGGGGCTGGTGCTTGGGTTGAGGGACGTCGCCAGGCCCGATACAATGCCTCCCGAAAGGGAGTAAGCCAGGCAGGAACTAACAGGTAGGCCGCACTGTACTTGCCTAAGAAGGCATGCGCCAACTGGTCAGGATTGCGGCTGCCTAGGGTGGAAACATGGAGCTTGTCGAGCAACCCCGACAAGAAGCGCTGATAGCTGGAAAAATCAGCTGCATGGGAAAGGTGGACAGAGGACTACTCTCCCTCAGAGGAGGAGGAAGACTAGGGAGCCGACGAGCCCGGAGAGTTAGGTTCAGGCTGCACAGAGGAGTGGTGAAACACCTCCTCATCCATGGACTGGTAGTAGGCAGGGAATAGTGCAGCCATGGACCTAAACTGCTCCCAGGTAAGGGGTCCCGTAGGACCGGAATGACCTGGGAGAGAGGAAGGGGTTGGCAGAGGCAAGGGGGCCAGGTACCTTCGGGGAAGGGCACGATCTCTGCCCGGGCTAGAGGACCAAACGGGAGACCTCAAAGGAGGAGGAGACCCGGTGGTCCCAGCAGACTAAGGCCACTCAACTGAGCTGGAATGGCCAGAGCTGAGCCCAAAAAGAGAATTCCCCCCATGAGGCAACTGGGGCCGTATGAACCCAGAAAGGCGGCCCCTAACCTCTACAGATGAGGTCCCTCCCAAGTAGACCTCAGGGGAGAAGGTCGGACCAGCGCTGCGACTCTTCCCTGAACCCCTGCAGGTTCCCAGGAAAGGATGCCGACCTAAATCCAGCCCCCTCAACTGCTCAGACTCCAAGAGAGTCCTCTTCCACACCATCAGCTGAGGTAACTGACACCCCATAGCTGACTCCTGAGAGACAGCTGGAAGTGGAGCACCTTCCCCTGCCTGAGATGGTCCAGCCAGCCCAGAAGTAGAGCCAGCAAGAACTGTCACAGGAGGGGGTACACCTCCCAAGGTGTCAGATGGACCACTGACTCCAGGCTGCCCTGAAGTGCCCTCTGGGGTACCTAAGGATTGGTCAGTGCAACCGACCCCAGAATCAGCGGAAGCCATCTGCTCCTTGGAAGAGGACTGAACAGGAGCTGATGCGCTGGAAGAGGAAGAATCTGAGGATTCCGAAGAACCCAGGAGCCAGTCTAGGTCAGCCTCAGCATCATCCTCCCCAGAGGAGACTCGATCCCAGACCACTCCCTGATCCCTCCCAGCCACGGCACTGCGAGCGGCACCGTGAACCAGCCTCACGCTGCCCACGGCACCACTCCCATCCCCAGTACTGCGAATGGCGCCAGAGAGAGACGGTGCAGGAGATTGGCCCCATGCCGCCTGCAGCACCGCCGGCCCGGAGGCCTCAGACCATGACGCCAGGGTAGTCCTCGCCTCCGAGGAGGCAACTGTCTGGATGGTGCCTCCCGCCCGACCCTCGAGGGGGTCAGGCCGGGCCTTCTGCACTGTGGAAGGAGTTCCCACTGAGGCAAGGCTAGAAAGGGCGGAAACCCCTTCCTCTGTGGGCCTTTTAGGACTGGGAGGCAACCCGGAGGAAGGGTCAATAACCCTGCTTTGACCAACCAGGGTTCGCGCCTATCCCCCGAAAGTCAGTGGCGCATGCCCGACTTTTAACGCGTGCAACTCCAACACACGATGATCCATGGAGAAACTATCCATGTCATGGCTAGGTCCCAAGCAGGTGAGACATTGGTCATGCTGATCTGTGACAGAGTATAGATGGCCGCGTGGATACCAACCCATTGGATGCCGACCCGCCCTGGAAGATTTATTTTTGTCCCCGGAACCAGACATGACTGGACAAAACAAATAACAACCAAAAACAGCACTAGGCATTGACGGAGAAAATAAAGGAACGATCTTACTGGTTGATTACCAAGGAAACGCAGCAGCAGAACTGAGACTTGAGGTGACCGATGGAATAGGCCACAGATAAAATGGTGCTCACATGCAAGGTCGTGCTCACTCAGTGGTGAAAGAAGCAGAACTGGGGCTGAGGAGGGGTCGGCATTGGTTACTGGCCAACCCGCGAGCGCCACGTGTTGCGTCGGCCTCGAGATTGGTGCCGTCCCAACGTTGACTCCTGCCCTTGCAAAAAAAAAGAAGCTCCCATGGGATCCTAATTCTCTAGCTCACTACCCAACAGTGATGAATGGTGAAGACTGACACAGACAAGATCGGGTACTCTCACTTTCTCTGTGCAGCATGATCAGCTGCTGAACACTGAAACAGCCCACCCTGCTGCGGAGAGAAAGAGAGACAGAGTGACACTAACGATTACACAGTGTGTCGAAATCCCCAAGTGACCTCGGCCGTGGCGACACTCAACAGACCAGGAGACAGAGCAACAGGTAGCAGTGTTGGTGTCCCTGCTGGAGCTTACTCGCTTCTGTCTCCTCCACAGGGTACCTCGCCTCATCGGACTAAGGGGAGCTCAGCAGGACACTACAGCACAGGTTTGGCGTGCAACGGAGACCTGCTCCAGCGCACCGAGGGAATGCAGCCTGCAAGTTGACAGGGAAGCAGCGCGGGTGACACTGTGCTGGACTAGCGTGGGGTGCAGGAGGCTACAAAGGCAGCGTGGATGGTACTGTGCCAGCCGCTGCAACTGCCAAATGTATCGCTGCGGGACCCTGTCAGCAGCCAGCTGGGGAACAACAGAGCATGGTCGATTTCCCTGTGGCTGTGGGGAACGCACTGCGCCACTGGTGGAAGGGGTTGATCAGGGACAGGCAGCCAGCAGAGACTGCACAAGGTAGTCAAGGGCCGTGACAGCAGTCTAAGGGATGGGATGCTGAAGTCTGCACTCTGCGTTCAATGACATGTTTACTTGTCAAGTGCAGACCAGTCGGCATTGTCTCCTGCTCCTGCACACAGGACAGCACACAACACCAGAACAGTCACTGCTGCAGAAGGCAGCACTGTTGTGCGTCATCTGCTAAGTGCTAGGATCCATATGATCCATCGGGCGGGTGGGTGGATTTCACTATTGGGCTGGCGAGGACTGAGACATGACCAGTCACTGCATGGGGAAGGGATTAAACTGGCCCAGAAGTCTTTCAAATCAGTGGGTCATCACTCCTTGGCGATGCGTGTTGGGGGGGGCGTTGGACAGGCATAACCACTGTCACAGGAGCACTCACTAGAGTTGGAAAATAACTGACTGCTTTTCACGTTTGCTCCAATGACTTCGCTCAACTGCACTTCTGCTCAGATCACAGAGATCCGCGGGGCGGGTGGATGGGTAGAGCTCCTGTGCTATTATGGAAAACAGCAGCTGATGGGGATCCCTTGCTTCCCCACAATTACAAATGACTGCCATTCACTTTTCGAAACTGAGGAACATAAGTAGATCCGCTCTGCCAACTGATACTGCTGGCAGCCCCTTAACAGCAACTGTGGGCATACTGGGGATTACTCAACGGCCACGCAGAGACAGTCAACCAATGGGACCTAACATTTTTAGCAACTTTCAGCAACCCATGCTATAAAGGCATTTAATCCACATCTGGGGCATTGTGAGGACACTCGGCCTGCGGCCTCATGCCTCATAACGTACCCCAGGTGTGGATTAAATGCCTATAACCCCAAAACCGGTCGTGGGTTTTTGCTAACATGTTCTTTTGTTATATGAGAAAAATCTACTCTTTTATGGAAGTTATGGGAATGAAAATAATGAGTAAAATCTCTCCCCAGCTGAATGTAAAAGTTGCCAGACATCCAGTCACCCCAGGTGTGTCAACAACCAAACCTCTTTTCTCTCCATTCTCCCCTCTGTTCCATAAAATACCATCCTACTAGTTCTGCAGTATTGTTCTCTTTGATCCACTACATGCTTATATGCATTTCTGCATACCACTTAATAAACCAACTTACTGCCAATCTAATGTTTGTTGACTGCTGGCTGTAGTGGAAAATGTTTTGTGATACAACGCATGAAAGATGCCATACAGAAATAAATTATATTGTACTATGTTATCTGCATCACAAATGACTACAGTTATTATAGACGTGTTTCAAAGCATTGCAAATATAAGAACAGTGTGAATGGAGATCACCTGACAGCTCAGGTTACCAACAACAGGCTAGGAAGCCTCCATATTTAGCTGGGGTTTCCTCTCAAAATAACAAGTCAAAAACTAAAAGATGGATTTTCTGCCAAGCCCGGTGAGCACTTCCATTGAGTCTATTCCAAATGTACCACGTTCATTCACAGGGTGCAATGCACATGCATTTCGGTCCACCTGCTAAAACACCAATGTGAGTCATGACACAGATTTTACTAAACTTAAAAAGCTGGACTATTTTGCTCATGGCTTTCAGCTTCACCCCACACACACACATCAAATGTGTTTTGTCGAGAACAAGGTAACATTTTACCTGTTCGTACAGAATCGATATGTTTATTTATGGTAGTGACCTAGTCTGTATCATGCTTGTAACTGCCATTTTCATCTTATCTATACTTAGTGCTCCAGATATCATTGACAATTCAAGAGTCAAATACTCAACATTTTTGACATTAGGTGAGTAAAATATAATTCAGATGAGTAAAAGTGCTTTAAACATGGAAAAACAGTTTTTTAATTATTTATGCAGCATTTTCAAGAATTAGGATGGGTATCGGTACACATCAAAGCATTTTTAAAGAGTATAAAATAGGCCAGTACTCACCTCATCTGAAGCATTGTCTATATACTGATGAGTATTTGCAAACGAGTCATGTTCAACAAAAATAACACATTTTAAGTCACTTAATTATGGCTTTGGACTATAATATTTTTGCAGTGATTTGCAGTGAGAAGTGATTAAAGTTTATTCAGATTTCAGAAGCAACCCCTTTATTAAACTAAAAATCCTCAACATAAACTTAACAATTTTGACAACTAACTAAAGAACAGCGTTTACTATATTCTTTTGAGAGTAGCAGCTCATCATCGGTTGTCACTTTCTGAGGTTTCAGGCAAGGAGATCCATACATTAATTAGAACCAAACCTGTTCCTGTCTAGCAGACAGAATAATTATGAAAAAAATTCCTGTGAACTCATTCCTACAGTTGCGACACTCGTAAAGAAAAAAAAATTACATTAATTCCACAAGAGCAGAATTCATCAAAACCAAGTGTACTATAATTCTAGAATGAAAAAACAAAATTACTGAGAAACCAGACACATCAAGTAAAAAGCATTACAAACATGTCAGTGAGAACGGAGAGGCTGCAAGTTGTTTAAAGTGTTTTCTAGTATCCAGAAATACTCTTTAAAATATAATATTCAGCTTTTCAATAATTTTATATATTTAGAACCCCACAAAGTCTCTGTAAAAAGCTAGTTTGTGTACTTTTACACTCCACCATATTGTTCCTGCATCTGATCGAGTAACACAATGTCTAATGTGAAACAGCACAACACTATGTCTAATGTGAAACAGCACAAAAAAGCAATCTTAAAAAAAAAACTGAAAACAATGCTACAGAATTCTTAAAAATAATGTGGAGATTGTTAATTGTGTGGATTAATAATGCTGATGTGGGCCGGCCCGGTGGCGCTGAGGGTTGAGGCGCTGGACGCCACACCTCGCGTCACGCCAGCGACCCGGGTTGAGAACAAGCCCGTGTGCTGGGGGTCGGCGGAGAGGAGTAGGATCGGCGTCCGTGGGACAGCTCTCCTCCTCGGGGGGATCCAGGGGTATCCGGCGCGGAGAGACCCCGGGGGAGACCGGAGGCTTCCGCTGCTGGGAGCACAAGCACAGCCGGAGGCAGACGCCTGGCCAGAACGTGGTGGGCTGCACGCCATGGCCATTGGCGTCAGTGCCGCCTGCCGCTCAGGGTGAAAAGTGGGAAAAGGAGGGCACTGGTTGCGGCGGCATGATGGCCATCTCGGCGCGGACTCTCCGGCACCTGGGTGCAGCGGCATTACTGGATCCGAATGGGTGGGTTGAGCTCCGGAGGGGTGCTCTCACCCCCGCCACGGGGGCAAGCGGAGGGCCTAATGAGGTTGCCGGGGGTAGTTCAAGGGGACGGCGGCCAGACAGACCTGTGGGTGAAGCCAGGACGTGGCAGGTAGGCAGATCAGTGGCCCTGGGAGGATAAAAATAGAAGCAAAAAAAAAAAATAATGCTGATGTGTAAATTGCACCACATAAAAATATTCTGCTTGTCAGAACAAGTTTTTTCCCTCTCTTTCAGTGCCACTTTATAAACACAATTCAAAATTTCTACTTAATTGGTGTTTTCCTTTCTGTGACTCCCAATCAGGACTTCAGTTAATTCCATTCTGGAAGTATGTGACTTCCAAAATTAAGGCCAAATGTTTCAAATAAAAGAGGAGGAAGTGTCTGAATAGTAAAAAGATAATTAAGTGACTCACAATTCAGCAGACAAGGAAGTCAAAACTGACTGGACTTTTGGAGGAAAGGGTGTTTTGTCAAAAATAAAACATGCATATATGTCTCCCAGAATATTCTAAAATTTAAAATGTGGAGCCTAGCCCGGGCAATATAGGTTGCTGATCTGTAACTGTAGTTCTGCTATGGGTATTCAGTTCACATGTACACTTTAAGGTGACAGGAAACAGTTTTCTGTATCTCTAGATGCCCTCCTGTTTTCCTTTTAGTGTCTATCCAATATTCTGACATGCCATTTTTTGCTAAATTAACCATCTATTATTCTGCCTTTGTAACCACATTGAATCCCTCTCTCTTCTGTAATTGCTGTTCTCTCTTTTCATATTGTCTGACCATTCTATGACATAAGTAATACTATTCAGGCCATTCAGATCAATAGCATAGAATGTTTGGTGTAACTGATGTCATGGAATAATCTCAGAAATATGAAAAGAAACTGCAAGTAGCTGCTGAGAAGGATGGAACTCTATGTAGATCTGAAGGCACCCCAAAGCTAGCCTATTTACCAAAAACTGGTCAAAGCACATTAAAATACCGAACTGGAATGGAAGGGAAAATGGCAGGGCAATATAACTATGCAGAAATAATTTACTATCAGCTTTAAGACAGCTTGCTGAGTATAGCTCAGTCACCAAGCCTCTTCAAGCTTGGCTACTCCCAGCACCTGCAGTGTTGTCCTCCTGTTCCGCTCTGTCTCACATCAGACCATGATCTAAGAAACAGGGATCGGTGCGATACTTGCCAGGGGAGGTTGGCTGGGTTCTGTGAATGTGAACTGAATACCCACATTAGCACCACGGTTGCAGTTTGGTAACCTATATTTCTATCAACTGGGACTTAGTTTACTAAACACATTTAGGCAGAAAACTAGCAGTCCTCTGGGAGGAAGGGCCAAGATGCACACCTCTATTTGGTGAATTCAGACTCCAGGACTCAGGCCCCAAATGCAGCATTACGAGGACTGAACCAGATAGCAACCCTGCAGATATCCTTGTTTGAGACATACTTGGCAGCAACCTCTGGGGCAGCAGTATGCTTGGTGGAATAAGTCTTCAGCCCCTCGGGCAGCTGCCTACTAGCCAGCCGTTGACACAGATTGATGTAGGGTGTGATCCAACTGCCAATCGTCTGTTTAGCTGCTGGTTTGCCAGAAGCAGCTTCTATGTAGGTCGCAAACAGCTGGTGAGCCTTACCATAAACCCTCCCATGCATTCCTAATAGTAAAGGAGCACCTGACGTATGCCTATAGTATGGAGGGCACACTCGGCATTCAACTCTGGCTTTGGAAAGCAGATTGAGAGATACATCATGGGGTTAAGGTGAAACTCTGAGATCACCTTCGGTAGGAATTTCACAAGGGGGTTTAGGACTACCTTGTCCTTGTGGAAAACCAAATCTGTAGTCTCCACTAAGAGCAACTGCAGTTCATTCACCTGTCTGACCGAGCTGATACCAACCAAAAACGCAGCCTTGCACAAGTGTGACATTTCATTCTTGTGTATCAACACTAATGGTCTACCCATCAGCTTTGCAAGCACCAGCAGTAGGTCCAACAAAGGTGGTGGTTCTTGCACAGGACAGAATAAGTAATGTAGGTCTTTGAACCAAACCACTTTCTCCTGCACCATCATAAGCATACCAGTCCACGTCCAGTATGCAGATGGCTGCCAGGTGCACCTTAAGGGTCATGGTTCATAGTTTTGACTGAGACACGGATCAAAGGTAGTCAAGGATCTGTGCCACTGGATAGGCGAGGGGATCAAATCCTTGTCCACACACCACAGCAAGAACCTCTTCCACTTAAATGTACATGTCTTATAAGTCTACTCCTTATGAGATGTCTCCACAATCAGGGATAGAAATTATGTTTTGCAGCTGCTAGACGGCAGGGCTAGTGTCTGGGAAAATCCACTATCCCAACAGACGTTTCCACTGACCCAGCTGGTGTACTTAAAAATGTTATCTTCTCCAGTACAAGCCCACAGGGCTAGTTAAAGGAAAATCTTACTAGCCTGATACAAAATCTACCAGCATTTGGCTAGTGGGCCAGTGCCAATTTTGACCTCTGACAAAGCGAAGAACGTCTTCTGAACAGGGATAACATGATAGACCATGATAATTACCACTGACAATTTATTGTTGTAAAAAACACGCTTGTGATTATTAAACAGCACAATATACACTAATAAAATGTATTAAATGCCATCCCAGTGGCGTGGCATTAGAGCTACCACACACCATGATAGGTGGCCTGAGTTCGGGAGCAGACCACAGCTGCATGGGGGACAGCCATGGAGGAGAGGATCAAGCATTCAATGGATCTCTCTCCTCTCCCGGGGAGGAGGGTCTGGCTGCTCCACTCCACCACAGATCACCACCAAGTGGAAGCTTCATGGTGGTGCAGTGGAGCAACAAGGTACAGGTGCCACTGTCTGACGTGAGGGGCATGTGCAAGCAAATCAACTTCCTTGCACAATGTGTAGCTGAAGAGAAACAGACCAACAAATGTGGCCAAGCGGAGTGACATCCTGGTCTGCCAAAGGCCCTGCACCTGCTGACAAGGCACCTCCTCCAGTATCTGGATAATGTTCCAGGGGAGAGAGACAGCTACCCCCTGGCCTTGCCATAAGGTATCAATTCAAGGGAGGACCCCAAGAAAAGAGGTAAGTCCTGGGGATGGCAGGGTGACAGGGCTGAGTGGACCGGAGACTGTGGATATAAACTTTTACTGGGGAAAAAAAAAAAGGTAAATAAAGAATTTTAGGCCGGCCCATTTGAACAGTGGGCTGGGGTGCTGAGCGCCTCACCTCCTGTGACACCGCACATATGGATTCAGGAATGGATGCTGGTCACGTGGGGATAGCTGGTGAAGGGAGGATTGCACATCCTGCTAGGTAGCTGCCACCCTGAGGGTCTAGGTGGCAGTGCAGAGCGATGCCAGGGAAGGTGTCGCACCCGCTTGATACCAGAAGGTGTCTCTGTGGGGGGATTAACTTGCACAATGAGTCACTGCATGCACCACAGGCCCAGGGAGAAAACTGGAGGACCCCCCACAGCAGGATGAACACCCAATCCCCCACAAGCCCCACATTAGCGAATGGGTTCTCCAGGGTCCACTGGTAGAGGACAGATGGTAGCAACAAGAGTAAGTCCCAGAGAAGTTGGGTGATGGGGGCTGGGGGGACCAGAAGAAAAAATTATTTACCACAGTAATGTTGTTTCTTCTAAAGGAGTCCTAATGTATTCTGACATATGTAGTAAGACCCTCCTGTTGTACTGCCCTGGAGATAAAATGGTTAAAGCCTACATTCTAAGTAGGCATGTGCTCGGTTTCAAACCACTATCCACTGGTACATTATAAGCAACCGTCAGATTCTTACGAGCATCTAAAAAGAAAGACTCTAACCTATCTAAATATTTAAAAATCAAAAGGGTACCCCACCAACCCTAGTGAGGGAATAAAGACTCAAGTCACAGATGCCCAACAGATAACCAACTTAAAGGATCAACAATATCATGTAACAGCTGGAATGCAGAGACTCCAGGTTACGGTAGAGGAGGCAGGTTGGGAGGTCAGAGTACATTAGGACTCCTTTAGAAGAAACAACATTACTGTGTAAGTAATTTTTTCTTCAAACTTCAAAAGTCCTAATGTATTCTGACACATACAGCCTACCAAGCAGTTCCCTTGGAGGTGGGCATAGAACCTACTTAGGAAATTGGCTCTGCATTACTGCTGTACCAAACCTAGCATCACTTCTGGCCTGCACATCCAGAGTGTAATGCCCAGTAAATATGTGTACAGTTTTCTAGGTAGCTGCTTTACAAATCTCCAACAAGGGAGTGTCCCTTGCAGCTGCTATAGTAGCAGCTGTACCACTGGTGGAGTGAGCTTTCATGCCCAAAGGGGGTTCTTTTCCCAGTTTTCCATAACAAAACTGGATGCATGACACTATCCATCTCACAGTGGTTCTCTTAGTGGCAGGCTTTCCCCCACTCACTTCTCCATAGGTAAGAAACAACTGACTGTTTCCACCCCTATTGTCCCTGGTATGACCCAGGTAATAGCTGATAGCCCTTTTTACATCTAGACTATGCAGCCTATGTTCTCCTGAACTAGAGTGTTCAGTGAAGAAGACCGGCAAGCTCATAGACTGGTTAAGGCAGAAACCACTTTGAGGAGGAATTTACTGTTTGTTCAGAAAAATACCTTGTCATTGTGGAATGAGATATAATTTGGTTACACTGACAAGGCCTGTAGCTCACTGATCTGTCTTGCTGAGGTGATGGCCACCAGAAACAGTTTTCTATGTTGCATACTTCAGTTCTGCTGAGAACATGGGCTCGGGGGGGGGTGCATCAGCTGTGCTATGCAGATGTTCAGGTCCCAAGAAGAGGTAGGTTTCCCTATGAGGGGTATCCATATGCAGCAATCCCTTGAAAAACGTTTTGAGTATAGGGTTAGAAGCTAGGAAGGGCCCTCCCTGCTGACAAATAAGCAGAAACTACTGACAAATGCACCATCAGGGTGGGGGCAAAGGCCCAAGGAGTGTAAATGGGCCAAATACTCCAGCAGGACTGGAATGCCCGCACTTTGTGAGTCAACATCTGTATGAGAACACCATAAGGTGAACCTCTTCCATTTGGAGGTATAGGCATTCCTGGTAAATGGTTTTCTGGAAACCCTCAGAATGTCCAGAACCCCCTCAGAGAGTTGTAAGCCAACATACACACAAAATCCTCAAGAACCAGGCCTTTAGTCTGAGAGACCCCAGGTTGGGGTAAATAATCCTCCCCTGGGAGAAGGTCAGCAGGTTGTGCTTCCTGGGGAGGCAAATTGGGCTGGTCGATGACAGGGCCAGTAACACTGAATACCAGGGTTGTGTGGCCCTATCCGGAGCTATCAGAATCATTGCTGCAGGCTGACACCTGAGTTTGTTCAGCACCCTGTGCAGCAAGGGGAATGGAGGGAAGGCATACAGGAATTTCCCCTGACCAGTCCAGAGGAAGTGCATCCAAGGGTACTGTGTCCAGTGCTGGAGGTCTGCAACAGAACAGCGGCAACTGATGATTATCTGGGGCTGCAAAGAGGTCCATCTCTGGGGTGCTCCACCTCCTGAAGACAGTTTGCAGAACCTGTCTGTTCAGTGACCATTCGTGGTGGTTCTGATTGATTCTGCTGAGAGCATCCGCCAGAACATTGTCCTTCCCTGGGAGGTGGACCACTGACAGGGATACCTCGAGGGAGTAAATCAGGCTCCAAATCGTCATGGCCTCCGTGCAAAGTAGAGTGGACCTTGTTTCCCCCTTGTTGATGTAATACATGGTGGTGGTGTTGTCTGTCCTAATCTGCAACACCTTCCCCTGAATCATGGCAAAGAATGACTGAAGAGCCAGTAAAACTGCCCTGAGTTCCAACAGCTTTATGTGCAAAAGGGACTCTAGAGGAGACCATGTGCCATGTGCTGTATGCTCCCCTAGGTGGGTACCCCAACCCAAGAGGGATGCATCTGTGGCAAATACCTCTGTGTGGATTTTACTGCAGGAGTGGGACACCCACTCTGAGGTTTTGCCTGTCCTGCCACCACTGTAAGGCCTGTAGCAGTGTGGAAGTTACTGGTACCAGCTTTGACAGTGAGTCTCTTCTCTGGGATCAGAATGACCTCAGATGGAACTGAATGTCCCTCATCTGAGACCTTGCTCCTGAAACTACAGCTGTTGAGGCCGCCATATACCCTAATAACTGTAGGAAATGCCCAGCTGGCCTTGGTGAGTGGAGCTTGAAGGAATCTGCTAGCTGGACCAGACTGTCTACTCTGTATGATGGAAGCAATGCCCTTCCCTTCACTGTGTCCAGTTCTGCCCCTATGAATTCCAGGCACTGGACTGGTTCCAGGACTGATTTTTTGATATTTACTAGGAATCTCAGTGAGAGTAGGGTATTCTGAGTGAGGGCTAAAGCCTCTGCTACCTGCTGCTGAGACTTTCCTACGACTAACCAGTCATCCAGGTAAGGGAACACTGAGACCCCCTGGTGCCTTAAGTGTGCCACAACTACTGCCAGGCACTTTGTGAACACCTTGGTAGCTGAGGTTAGGCCAAAGGGTAGGGCCCTGAACTGATAATGGCCTGATGGCAGTCTGAACCTTAGGTACTTCCTGCGTGATTGTCTGATGGGAATGTGAAAATAGGCGTCCTAGAAGTCTATGGATGCCAACCAGTCCTCTTGCCTGAGACTGGGTAAGATCATAGTCAGAGTGACCATCTTGAACTTTGGTTCTGTTAGATGTTTGTTCAGAAATCTTAAATCTAGAATGGGACGCCCGTCCACATTTTTCTTCAAGGTCAGGAAGTATCTTGAGTACAACACTTTTCCCTTTTGGGAAAGAGGGACAGGTTCCACTGCCCTGTCCTGAAGAAGAGTTGCTACCTCTGCTTCCAGTAGAAATGTTTCTGCTTGGTTGGCAGGCTTGAACAGCCCTGCTCTCAACCTGGGGAAAAACCTTGAAGCTCAGAGCAAGGCCCTTGCCCACTACCTCCAGAACCCACTTGTCTGTGGTTATGGACTGCCAATTATGCAGGTAGTAGGCCAGCCTGCCTCCTACTGGGACTGGGAAGGCAACCCACAACTCTTCAGGGAGTCTGCTTAGCTGGTGTCCTGGGCTGGGGAGAAGGGCCAGAACGAGTGGCACCTCTCCTGACCCTTCTCCTAAAGCACCCATGCTGTTGCTGGTAAGCAGGGAAGGCCTGGACCTGACAGAAAGGTCTCTGATAAGGCCTGCCCCTGCCTCCCATACCTTGCTGTCTCTGAGGAGTGGCAGCCTTCTCCTTAGCTGCAGCACTCCTATAGGAAGTTCTATACTCATCCATATTCCTCATATAGGCCTCTGTTTAGTCCCTAAAAAGGGAATTTTGTGCCGGAGAAAAATCCAGGGCCTTGGTCTGGGTATCCTGAGAAAGATTAGTGGTTCTGAGCCAAGAAAATCTTCTCAAGGATACAGAGGTCACCGTAACTCTGGATGCCGAATCACTGGCATCCACAGCTAGGTGGAATTGTTGCTTGGAAACCTGTACTCCATTCCTAGCCATCTCCCCTAAGTCTGCAGCCAGGTCAGCTGGAGCCCTTGGAGCCAGTGAGGATACTGACTTCCATAGCTTCTTCTGGTATCTTGTTACATATGCCATGTAAGAAGCCTGTCTGGCAACCAGAGATGAACCCAGGTATGCTTTCTTAGTCACCGAATCTATTCTCCTGGAGCTCTTCTCAGGGGGATGGGAAGCCAAATGTATACATGCCTTTTCACAGGCAGCAGCCTGAACCACACCTTCATGGCTGGAATGACCAGACAAAAACCTGGTGCCATTCCTGGCAACTGGGTACTTCCTATCTGTCCTCTTATCTATAGGAGGGACAGAAGCAGGAGTATCTAAAATGTTTAGGGTCTGTCTATTCAGAGATTTATGGATGGGTATCACCAACCTCTTTGTAGCAGATACATCTATCACCCGGCTCTTCTTCCTCTCCTAAGGACTCATGAACCGGTAACTGGAGAGTTTCAGCCACTTTCTTCATGAAGGAGAAGTGGGGAGAGCATCCCCTGGCTGTTTAGGTGAAGAGTTACCTCCCTCCCTCATGCTCAGGGGAGACTTCAGGCTCAGTGGGACCAAAATAGTCCTCCTCTTCCTCCTCCTCACATTCCTGCTCCCAAGAATAATCAATGTCAAAAGAGTCAGATTGCGGCTGAGTACCAGGAGTTTGGCCTGGTTGAGGAGTAACCGGATGCTGCACCGGTTCAGCTGGACTGATTTGAAGAGACTGAATAATGCGTATAACTTTAGCAATTTCTTCAGTGGTCAAACCGCAACTGACCGAGGCCTAGCTGCCAGTTCGGTATGTTTTTCTTTTCTTTTTTGCGACAGCCATTTCAAGGGCCATCTCCGCGGTTCACTTCTTTGAGGGAGTATTGCCCTAGTCAGATGGCACTCCCTCTGGTTCCTTTGAACCAGAACCAGACCGGCCAACCGTGTTAGCGGACTTTTCGGCCAGTTTCTCATTCAGTCAGTTAAGTCACCTGTCCAGCGCCGACTGAGGGAAATTCTTACAAATCTCACAATCTGCTTGTAAGTGGTCAAACCCCAAGCAGAAAACACAAGTAGTGTGTGGATCAGCCTTGGCAAATGTTTCACCACACTCAACACATTGCTGAAACCCAGTAGGAACGGTTTTCTTTTTGAGTTTCTGTGATTCCATGTCAAACCTGAACACTTATCCCCAGTGGCAGTTAGGCCAGATGAGTTCTATTTAAATGTCTAAGTCCTGGTTAACAGTTAATTAGAGCTCAGGGAAAAAATGACAAACTCTTTTTTTGTTAACCAGGGCTAACTAGGACCTCAAAAAGGAGTAAATGAAATTGGTTCCCTCGCAGTTCACGGCAACAGCTGAAGAACCGAGAACTTATCCTATTTGTGGAAAAAAAATTATCAACTATTCTACCTGTACTGAAGGACAGTAGCTTGAAACTATTTTAAACTGTATTAAATTATTGGTGTCAAAAACCATGATGAGAACAACCCGAACAGACAAGATGCTGAGGAGAATTCTCTGAGGCGTCTTCACAGTAAGGCGGAGTAAAGAATCTGACGGTTGCATTGAATGTACCACTGGACAGTAGTTTGAAACCGAGCACGTGCCTACTTAGAATGTAGGCAAGGTCTTACTGCATGTGTCAGAATACATTAGGACTTCTTGTAGTTTGAATGGGGATGGTTGGCAGCCAAAAAGGAGATAATATACCAACTGAAAACAAGCATTTGTCAATGCTGAATATTTGAGGCTGGTACTGCTGTTGTACCGGCTCCTGCTTGTATAAAAGTTTTACTATATACAGAGCAGATGAGATGCAGTATCTAATTTTCGGTGGTATCCCGCTTTGACACATTGTTAAACTGTAATTACCCAGGACAGGGCAGCTGACAGGCAACATCTACTTTTAAGAGGGCTTCTACATTTTGACCTAAACTGTCCAACAGTCATTTTATGACCCGACGTTATGATCAAGACAGGTGGAATTTTTAAAATCCCATCTGAAAGGTGATTTTGCTGTGAGACTGTGGAAACAAATTTTGGATAGGATTTGAAAAATAACACCTGCCATGTTCAGGAGGTGGGGTAACACAGGACATGGGATATATTGAACATTAGGGGCCAAAATCTACAAAAAAAAATAAAGTTACAAGTAAATGTTGGAACAACTCATTTCCTCCTAATTTAGTTGGTTTTTCACATTTTTACCCCCGATTTTCCACATAATCTTTTTTTGACCACTCCTTCTGAGTTAGACAGGTGTCATTTATAAAACAATGGCTGAAATGTCATTTTATAAATGACAGCTGTCACATTCATGAGGTGGTGTGAAAAAATGGCTATGTTGAAAAGTGGGGGTCAAAATATTGAAAATGACCATAGTTCCTTGCATGCGTTCACAAACTGCAGTGTAGATTCATAACTTTGTTGTTTTCTTATACTTGTAGCCCACATTTTCAATATAACCTTCTTATAACCCCACACATCCTTCTTATGAGCCAACCACTTGAACAAGGGTGGAGAACATCTTCAAATCCTGCCCAGAAGGTGATTTTGCACCACAAATGTGAAAACACATTTTGGCCAGGATTTGAAAAATGTCAGCTGCCACATTCATATGGTGCTGTGAAGAAATGGCTATGTTGAAAATTTGGGGTCAAAATATTGAAAATTATCAAAGTTACGAACCTGCGTTTGTAAATTTTAATGCTGGCTCATAACTGTTGTTTTTTTTAATATTTTTACCCAAAATTTTCAACATAGCCTTCTTATGACCCCACCTCAGGAACAAGGGTGGAGAAAAAAAAAACTTGGTGCTCTTCGTAGACATAAAAATTGTATGACTAGGGACATGAGGGTAAAGGTTGTGACCACGGTCATTTTCCCCATTATAGATTGCAGATGCATGGTCTATCGTTTTGTTAGTAAAAATAGTCTGTTGAAATTAGATAGATTACAGTATTGTTTAGCAAAATTTGTTTTGGGCTTGGTAGGACCACCTTCAATGTTTTATCACTGTTTATTATTGTTCAACTGAACTGGACCTCCTTAGAAATTAGTAATTTCATCTCCAAATGTATGACGGGACTTGCTTCACAGTAGCTTTTGGAACAAACTCTGGCCAGAGTCGGCACAGCTGCAGCCAACATCAGGGAGGAACATGGCACTGTCTTCCATGTCCAAGATGGTGGCAGGAGTTCTCTGCGCATGTGCGACGACTCGTGCATGCACACTGAACACCGGCAGCATGGTGGCACAGTCCGCTATGTCCAAGATGGCCACTGGAGCCCAGTGCACATGTGCGAGTCACCACACATGCACAGAGAACTCCGGCAGCCATCTTGGAAATGGCAGACTATGCCATTGTGCCGCCAGAGTTCAGTGTGCATGCGTGAGTCGTTGCGCATGCGCAGAGAACTCTGGCTGCCATCTTGAACATGGCGGACAGTGCTGAGTTTCGCCAGTACAGATGGACAAAACAGTGCGGTGATCGCGCTGTCACTGCTGTTCACCTCTAGTACTTAACAAGTCCATTCGGTATCCGGAAAGCTCCCTTTTCCTACTGTGCTCGCAAGATGTCTGCAGGGCTCGCCCACTGCAGCCATAAAAACTGACTATGATGTCCTCCACCTGCTCCTTATGGGAGGTAACAGGAAGAGTCCTATAAAGTCCTCGGACTAGAACAAGATATGGACAAATGACCTTTGCTCATGTTGCTGCTACCACTTAGAACTCTATTCCACCAAAACTGTGAAACATGGTTATACCTCAGAGTTTCAAGGCTGTTCTCTGCTTGAAACCTGTCACTGTTCTTAACTGTACTGTTTTGGTGTGTTTTTATGCTACTTATGTAATTTTATGTACTATGTGCAATTTACAGGACAACCCTGAAAAACTGGCTACACCTAGTGCCTTATCCTGTCTACATATAAATAAACTTCAAACTTCAAAATTTCAAACTCTTGCCCAAAAGGTGATTTTAAGCAGCAAACACATTCTGGGCAGAATTTGAAAAAATGACAGCTGTCACATCTAAGAGGTGTGGTGAAGAAATGGCTATGCTGAAAGTTTGGGGCCAAAATACTGAAAATTACTAAGTTAAAAGCCTGAGTTCACAAATTTCAATGTACACTCATAACTTTGTTGTTTTTGAATATTTTTATCCCAAAAGTTTAACATATCCTTCTTATGACCCCCACCTCATGAACAAGGACAGAGAAAATTTTCAACTTCTGCCTAAAAGATGATTTCACACAGTAACCACGAAATAACCTTCCAGGACAGATTTGCCATATTTCACTGCCATTGTTCATGAGGTGGGGTCCCAAAAAAGGCACCTTGAAAATTTGGGGCAAAAATATTCAAAAATCGCCAAGTTATGCCACTAAATTCAAAATCCCATTGAAATACACTGAACAACATACCGGATTTCCTCAGTTCACAGTCCAGCACTAAAGAGTGAAAACGTGTCTGCAGTCCACAAAGGATTATGGCGTTGGACCACCAGTGGGTAAGTAAGGGCTTGGGGGGGTGCTGTGTGGGAGAGTTTTGTGGGAGGACAGTAATGGTGGCAACAGACATCAATGGACGATTTTCTTTTTTTCAGGGTTTATGTCTAAAAAAAAAAAAAAAGTTACTAGGGACGGTTTTATTTATTTCAGGTCGTGACATTGAGGGGTTGGGCACCCCCAGTGCCAGTGTTATGTTTGGCAGCACCGGTAGTGGACTCCCCATTGCTGCAGAAGTAAAGCTGGGAAGGTTGGGTGGGAAGGACAGTAATGGCGGCAACAGACATTGATGGACGTTTTTCTTTTTTACAGGGTTTATTTAAAAAAAAAAAACTACAAGGGACAGTTTTCTTTATTTCAGGTGGCAGCACTGGGGGATTGGACACCCCCGGTGTCAGTGTTATGTTCTGGAAGCACCGGGGGTTGGCAACCCCGGTGTCATATAACCAAAACGGGCAGGGTGGGGGGTAGAAGCCAGCACAGGGGATTGGGCACTCCATCCCAGAAGATTAACATGGGTTGGGCTTATGGATGGAGGACAGTTACGGCAGTGTTATATTTTGGCAGCACTGGGGATGGGTCCCCCAGTGTTACAGAAGTAAAAAGGGGCAAAGTGGAGGGGGGGGCTAGCAGCCAGCATGGAGGATTGGGCATCTGGGCTTGGGGGGGCAGTTATGGCTGTGGCAGCAACACATATCAATGGACGGTTTTCTGTTTTCAGCAGGCTGATCATGACAGATCAGCTGTGCTTGCTCGCTGGCATTATACAGATCAAAGGAAAGAGACAACCTATGATTGGTTAGCTCTTTCCTTTGAAATACACAAAATTTTGTCCAGCAAGCCAGAACACTGTCATGACCGGGTTTATGTGATAACGGTGAACGCCTAAAGGTGATTACTGTTATCACTCAGTCAGAGTGCCGAAAACATTTTCGGCACTCTGACAACCCCGGCGCCTCAGGACAATGGCGCCAGGACACTATTTTACTGCTTTCCATCAGGGGGCTTCGGCCTATGAACCCCCCTACTTAAAGATTCTCAACTCCAGGGGGGTTGCATGTGGGGGGTGAAAGCAGGGGGGAAAAAAAAATGTTTGAGCCGGGCGCAATAAAATTGTATCAGCGCCTGGACCCGGTATCTATCCCACCGCATCCACTCACCAACCCCCTCGACGTCACGACACAGCTCAGCCAGCCACCGCAGCACCACCCCCTACAGCCTCTCCACTCCCTCCCAGCCCATGCCTGCCGTGCTCGCTCCCACCCCCACCCCGTGCGTGTATGCATAGCGACATCCTGTCAACCAATTCACCCATAGCCATGAGGGATTGCACCGGGAAGGAGTCACCGTAATGGACGGCGCCCTTCCTCATGCGCCCACCTCATGGGTTACCATCATGACCAGCCTGGCTGATGACTGGTGTGACACTGATGAACCCCTTGCAGACCACTCTTCACTGGACTGACAGTGTCACACTCCTCAAAAGCCACTCTCATAGTAAGATGTTTGCTGAGTGTGTGCACACGGCGAACATAAAAATAAATAAATAAAATGTCTTAACTTGCTGCTACAGCAGTGCATTCATCTCCAGCTGCAACCACGATTCTGGACTCCCCACCTTCCTCCAATCAGATTCTTACTATGCTTCCTAAAATTAGAAATGCTGCAGATTATCATGATGATCAATATACAGTAGAACCCCAGAGTTATGAACACCAGAGATCCAGACTGACCGGTTAAACGAACGCTCCGTCCTCACCCAGCCACTCCATCCACTGCAACCAATTAGATTACCTCTCGGATTTGCCTCCCTTCCCTCCCATTATTTGCTATTTTCTGTTGTTGGCTTGCTCCTCCTACTGTCTATCTCCAGGTTTCATTTTCTCAGAGGCTTGTTCTGTCTCCCCGCTCCCTTCCTCCACCGTCCGTCTTCCTCTGTTCCTGGGTCTTTCCCCCTGTCTTGTTCCTTTGTGTGCTCACCAAGCTTGACTCCCTTCTGGCCATGCTCTCACCCCTCAATAGCCCACATAACATCTGACCACCTTACTTCTGCAGCCCTAACCCTACCTTCTTGTCCGGGCAGCACCTGTGCAAACCATCCCTCGCTGCACTGATCCTACTTCTCTCGTGCTTGCCTCCATTGTTTCGCCACCTTGTAATCAAACCCGCAGCTCACCCCGGACATAATGTACCTGTTCTACCAGCATTTACTGTCACTGTGAGCTCCCTCTTCTTTGGACTGGCTGTCACATAAGGTCAGAGTGTGTGCGAGTTACATGGTCCTAGTCGGTAATTTCAGATACAAATTTTTCATAGTTACGAACAACTGATTTTCCATGCCATTCGTAACTCTGGGGTTCTACTGTATTGTGATATCTTTCTACACAAATACTGCAATACAAAAAATTTGATATTGTGACACTGTACTTCTAAAAGGCTCAAAACCTGGAACTCTAGCCTCTCAGGTACCAGGCAGAGAAGTTCAGGGACTGAAGGTCTGACTGCAGGACTGCTCCCCCTTGTCTCATCAGCAGGTTTGGACAGAGTGAAAGCTGCCACTGAAACCTGTTGCTGAGGCTGAGTAGAATCTGGCATCAGAAAGTTCGCCTTGTCCATTTCATGCCTCGAGCACCACTTTGTGAATCAAGGGGAAGGGAGAAAGGGCACAGAGAAGTCCCAAGACCATGGGCCAGCAGAAGGCATCCTATCTGGGGGGGTAGCACAGAAGAGCCTCAGCATTCTGTCCTCTCAGGAGGCAAACAGGTCTACCAGAAGTGTGCCCCAGCAGCTGAACAGTTGTGTCACCACATCCTGCTGCAAGGACCACTTGTGAGACATCTCACCAACACAGCTAAGAGGGTCTGCCAACTGGTTGTCCTCCCCTGTTACAAGCACTGCCAGGAGATCTGCCCACAGGCTGCATACGCGGGACGAGGTACAGAGTGCCTCCCGACAGAGGGGAAATGAGCATGTCCCACTTTGTGTGTTCAGGTAGAACATGGCAGTAATGTTGTAAGACTGAACTTGCACAATCTGACCCCGAATCAGTGGAGCACACTCCATCATTGTCAGGCGTACTGCTCAGGGCTCCAGCAGGCTAATGTTCTGGTAGGTCCCGTTGGGTGGGGACAGGGTTCTGGCTAACCTTTGAGCAGTGCCAAAAAGCATTACAATAGTCTTTTTTTGTGTTGACCCTTCAGTGACTGGCTTGAAACCTTGATAGCACTTTATACAATGGCATATTTGATTTTATGTGCACCATGTTAGAGCTTACGTTTTGAGGCCTATAGTTAGCCCTGCACCTTCCCCCATTCCAAGTTCCATAAGGTTAGGGAACAGCGTCTGCTGCATGCCAGTTCATCTTGGTCACAAAAAGAGCAGTGCTCCCTATTCATCATTTTAGCATGGTGGGTAAATTTATTTCTTTATTTTCAACCACATTGTATTTCTTGACATTTTCCTAATCTGTACTTATACAATCATCTGCAAATTTACCACCTTCCATTATTGCACTACTACCCCCAATTTGATAACAATGTTCTGTACCTTACTTAAAACACATTATAAAATGGCAGGATAAAATCCAGTAATCTGATTGGCTCTTATTTATGTGTAAAATATGGTTTACACATGGTGAAAAAAAGGACTGTTCAGCAGTGAGGAGTCTGGAACCCAGATCAATGAGCATTTGGAACACGGGCATTTCAATTAGCCCCCTACAGCCAGAACTGATTTTCCACCACAAATATGGCTGCTACCTTTACATTGGTAAAAACCTTCAACTGGGCCCTAAAAATAAAATTACCTTAAAGAAGAAATAAAACAAATTAATTAAATGTTGTTTCCCTGACTATCACACTCTCCTTACATACATAAGCAAATTAGAAACAGTAAGTATTGTTTATAGTTTTCACTACAACTGTTTCTTTGCTGACAGTGAAAAATCCCCCTTCAATCTTTACCTGCTCATCGAGGAACTCTCTTCTTTTTGCCCAGACGGTGAGATAACTGAGTCTCTGGCTGTAACACAGGCCTTTGTTGTCTGTGTGTACAGAGTGTTAGGAGAAAAACATTCTGCTAGTGGAATTGAGCAGAATTTTTAATCCATGTATTCCTTGATAAACATTCCATATCTTGAATGTGGAAAAAAACAGAAAAAAAAAACAGGAAGAAGAAAGTAGGCAATACTACAATGACATCATCAATGACATCACTTGCAGTGAGCAGAAGGACTATTTTGTCACAAATGCACACAAGTAAATAGTACAGTTACGTAAGAACTTACCGTAACAGTAGATCTTCGAGAGAGGCTCTTGCAGTAGGTAATTACTGACTAAGTAAGTCCATATAGGACTGACGCCGGCAGGCGGCAGGACCCCACGGAAAAATTTCTAGCTAGCAGTCCCTGGCGAGGGACCGCCCCCACGTCAGGTGACTGGCGTCAGGAGACGTCGATATAAAGGGGCGGTCCCTGACGCCGCCATCCAGTTCTTTCCCATCATGGGCCAGAAAGGCCGGACGAGAGAGGAGTGGATATTTCCCTCACTGGAAAAGGAGTTGAAAAAGCCTAGGGGGATGGAGGATGGGAAGGTATTACCTACTGCAAGAGCCTCTCTCGAAGATCTACTGTTATGGTAAGTTCTTATGTAACTGTACTATCTTACTTCGAGAGGGCTCTTGCAGTAGGTAATTACATATAGGACTGAGTCCCAAGCAGTCTGGAACAAAGAGAGGCACCGAGAGGAGGAAAACTACTCTAAAAAGCAGTTCTAGCTGTGCAAGCCTCAAGATAGGGAGGCCTTGCAGAACAGACAGCCCGAAGCCTGCTCTACGGCGAGAGGCAACATCCAAACTGTAGTGTTTAGTAAAGGTATGGATGGAAGTCCAGGTGGTGGCAGCACAGATGTCTGCCGCAGACACATTCTTGAAACAAGCCGCTGAGGCAGCTACTCCTCTTGTGGAGTGGCCCCTTACTTGACCCAGGAGGGTCTTCTTGTATTTGTCATAACAGAAAGCGATGCAATGAGCCAACCACTTAGACAGGCATTGCTTGGAAACAGCATTGCCTTCCCTTTTATGAGCAAAAGAGACGAACACTTGATCAGTCTTTCTGAGATCCTTCGTCCTGTTGGTGTAGTATCTCAGAATCTGGTGAACATCCATAGTGTGGAGTAAATACTCCCCTTGATTACAGTACTGCGTGAAAAAAGGCAGGTAACTCTATGGACTGATTTACAGTAGACTCAGCTACTACTTTAGGAAGAAACTTAGGATTCGTGCGAAGAGCAACTCGTTCCTTGTGAAAAATCAAGTATGGGATTTTACACATCAGGGCCTGGAGCTCGGAAATTCTCTAAGCTGAAGTAATGGCCACCAGGAAGAGAGTCTTCCATGAAAGGAACTTCAAATCCGCAGAAGCTGCAGGTTCGAAGGGAGGGAGAGTAAGTTTCTCAAGAATAAAGTTCAAAGTCCCAAGGGGGAGCAGGAGTATGGATGGGGGGCCTCAGATGGAGGACCCCTCGAAGAAAGGTCTTAGAGACCTCCAATTGAGCGAAAGCTTTGTCTGCGAAGGGAACATGATAGGCCGAGATGGCCGCCATGTGTACCGTCAGAGAAGAATGACTGAGACCCAGGTCAAACAGATGACGTAGATACTCCAGCAGAAGCCCTGCTGAACAGGAGAAGGGTTCCACGTTCTTGGAAGCAGCCCAGATAGTGAATCTTTTCCACTTCATGGCATAGGTGGATCTGATGGAGGGTTTTCTGGCCTCCACTAAAATCTCCACCACTTTGGGAGACACTCCAAAACGGGTTTGGGCTAAGTCTGCAGGAGCCATGCATGCAGTTGTAGGGATATGAGGCCTGGATGGACCAGGGTCCCCTGATCCTGGGTCAGTAAACCTCGAGAGAGAGAGGAAGAGGAAGAGGAGGATCCTCTGAGTATTGTTGTAGAAGAGAGAACCAAACTTGCCTGGGCCAGAAAGGAGCGATCAGAATCATTCATGCTCCTTCTGAAGCTAGTTTCTGCAAGACTCGTGGGATAAGTGGAATTGGGGGAAAGGCATAGACGAATCTGTCCTTCCAGTCTAGAGACAGAGCATCACTCCAAAAAGCGCCTCCCCCTGGAATGAGCGAGCAGAGGACGGGAAGTTTTGCATTTAGAGGGGATGTGAACAGGTCGACCTGTGGTGCTCCCCAAAGTTGGAAGATATTGTCTAGGACCCCTTGGTCCAGTTCCTACTCATGAGTCAGCGCAGAAGAGCGACTTAGCTTGTCTGCCAGGGTGTTGTCGACTCCCGGAATGTGAATTGCCATGAGGTGAAGTTCATGTTGTGTTGCCCAATCCCAAACCCTAATTGCCTCCCTGCAAAGAGGGTAGGACCAAGTCCCTCCCTGTTTGTTGATGTACCACACCACGCACATGTTGTCCGTCTGGATGGCAAGGTGGCCGGGAAGGATGTATTGGTGAAGGGGTTGAAGAGCGTACAACACTGCCTGAAGCTAGAGCACATTGATGTGGACAGCTTGTTCTAGCTTGGACCAGGAGCCCTGGGTCCAATGAGGGCCTAGATGGGCTCCCCAACCTTCGCGTGAGGTGTCTGTGCTTAGAGTCTGGGAGGGGGAGGACGAAAGAAAGGAACTCCCCGAAACAGGTTCTCTCAAACCATCCACCACTGCAAGTCTCGAAGCATCGGCGAGGAGACCATAACTGGGTGATCTAGATCATCCACTAGCTGATCCCATTGAGAATGCAGAGTCCACTGAGAAATTCTCATGCGGAGGCGAGCGCGAGGAACCATCGGGATAGCAGCCGCCATGAGCCCGAGAAGGTGAAGGACCGACCTCGCCGAGACCGTCCTGTAGTCGGACAGCAGACTTATTTGGGTCTGGAGGGAGGACGCCCTGTCCGGAGGCAGGAAGGCCTTGCCCATGGTCGTAACGAGAATCACCCCAATAAATTGTAGTCTCTGGGATGGGACCAACTATGACTTGGAATGGTTGATGGTAATACCCAGGCAGGCAAAAACCTGCCGGGTAAGGGAGAGGCAACACAGGAGTTCCACCTTGGACGAGGCCGACAGGAGCCAATCGTCCAGGTACGGGAAAACCTGCACTCCCCTGGTACGCAGGTGGGCCGCCACCACTGCCAGGCATTTGCTAAACACTCAGGGGGCCGAGGATAGACCAAACGGGAGTGCCTTGAACTGGTAATGGTCCCCCTGGAACGCAGAATGAAGGTATTTGTGATGAGATGGGCGAATGGGAATGTGCAGATAAGCATTCTGCATATCCAGAGCACAAAGCCATTGACCCGGCCAGAGGAGAGGCAGAAGGCTCTGCAGAGAGAGCATCCTGAACCTTTTATATTCTATGAAAAGATTCAGGGAACTGAGATCTAAAATTGGTCTGAGATCTCCAGTCTTCTTTGGGACCAGAAAGAAATGGGAATAGTAACCCATCCCTCGCAGATGAAGGGGGATGGGCTCTATAGCTTGCTTCAGCAGGACAGCCAAACTTTCCTCCTGGACCAAAAGAAGATGTTCCCGTGAATACGACGACTTCAGAGGGGGGTGGCGGGGTGGTTTCTGAAGAAACTCTATCGAGTGCCCCTCTGCTATGAGCTAGAGCACCCAAGAATCTGTGGTTATCCTCTCCCATCCCGGAAGGTGGAGGGAAAACCTCCCTCCTACCGGTTCCTCCGGGGAGTCCGGAGGCAGTGGGAGAGGAGTCGGGTGGTGCGGGGCAGCGCCGCAGCTGAAGCACCCGCTGCTTTTTTGGGCGGTTGTGGGGGCCCAGCGTCTTGTGGCCCGCCTTCCCTGTGGTTTCGCCTTTGGCTGATTCCGTCTGTGAAAGGGACGGTACACGGAATCAGCTGACTTCAGTGCAGTCCCCTTTTCTTGCAAATCGGTGATGATATCCTTGACATCACCCCCGAAAAACACCAACCCCCGGAAGGGTGCTTCCTGGATAGCAGATTGCACCTCCGGGACCAACCCTGACACACGGAGCCAAGCATGACGCCGTAGGCCTACGGCGAAAGCTGATCTCCGTCCAGCAGTGTCCACTGCATCATATGTCGCATGAAGCATGTGGCAACTGGCCGAACGAGCAGAGCGGACAAGATCAGCCAACTCCTGCTTGACTTGGGAGTCAGGCAAGGAGTCCAGTTTGGCTTCCACCTTAGTCAGAATGGCCTTCTGGTAGTCCCCCATATGGCCAACATAGTTCAGGGCCCTGATCCCCAGTGTGGAGGAAGCATAAATCTTTCTCCCATATTGGTCCACAAGGAGCGATTCCTTATCAGGTGGTGACGAGCTAAGATGTTTGGGGTTTGCCGACCGTCCGTGAGCGGCGCTAATCACGTCCGAGTCAGCACGAGGGTGAGAATCCAGAAAATCAACACCCTCTGGAGCCTGATATAGCCTGTTCAACTTCCTAGGAAGTGGGGCTACAGTCGACGGCTGTTTCCATATTGTGGTAACGAGGTCGGCGTGAGGCTCTATCCAGGGTGGCACCAAGATAGGAGCTGTCACGGGCAGATCCAGATGTTCAGCGAGTTTCAGACGCTGAGGATCTGGTTCCAGGGAGTGCCACTGATGAACCTCCTGGATTTTCCTGAGCAACTCCGAAAAGAAGGATCCTCCGGAGGAGACTTTGGAGGAGTCCTTGGCCTGGGCTTTGACGGAGAGCGTGGCTCGTCATCTCTCTCTCGGAGCAACCGTTGGAAGAATCCGAAGAGTCCGAGGGTGAAGATCAGGATGAAGAGGAAAAAGACTCCCTTTCCCAACCCGGGGGAGGAATGGACCCCTTGGGAAGCGTGTCCTGCCCTTCTCTGGATCCAGACGGAAGAACCCTGGAATCCAAAGGTGGTGAGGGAGTGTGCTGCCTCGGACGTCCGGGAACCTGGGACGGCACAGTCACCGGAAGGCGGCTCTCTACCTCTTTGCTGAGCTGAGCCTTGGCCTCAGCTCACCAGGAGGCCACAGTCTCCTGCAGGTCCACCGGCAGCCGCGAGGGCGCTGGAGGAGGAGGAGGCAGAGGATAAGGATACGGGCTG
Organism: Neoceratodus forsteri; assembly: GCA_016271365.2. Taxonomy (NCBI): domain Eukaryota; kingdom Metazoa; phylum Chordata; order Ceratodontiformes; family Ceratodontidae; genus Neoceratodus; species Neoceratodus forsteri. The sequence continues at coordinate 1,319,396,938 of CM057456.1, forward strand.
TAACCGTATGGAGCGTATCCAAAACCCGGCTGCGGGTAGCCTGGCGTCGGGTACTGTGGCGCCAGATACTGCGGTCCCGGGTACGCTGGTGTCGCATAGGATGGAGGGTACCCGGGAGCCGGGGGGGCTGCCGGGGCAGACGGCGCGGCCGGTGGCCTCATGGGCAGGTCATCTCCGGAGTAGGTAAGGCCGGAGTCGCCTGTACAGTGAGGGAGGTACCAACGCCGGAGGGGCAGGCGCCGGAGCCGGCGTCCGGGGGCCGCCAGGTCCGGGCGCACCAGGTGGTGGAAGGACTGACGGAGGAGGAAGATCCCCAGCTTCGCCTGGGATGGAGGGGAAAAGCCCGGGGTCAAGTTGGGAGACTCTGGTTCTCAGACGGCAGCGAAGGCTGCGGGAACCGGTACACGGATGTGGGAGGGTCCGCTGTGCTTCGCCAGGCCGGATGTCGGACCAGCCGACGGTGGCTTAAAGGCGAGCTCCCGCGGGCACTGGAGGAGCCAGCGCCCCACCTAAGGAGAGCTATCACCGGAGGCAGGCCGAGAGGGATCGGCCTGGTCCTGTGGAGTTTAGGCTGCGCGCCACCCCGAAGGGTCATACGTCTTACCAGCCCTTTCCAGGCGGACGTCGGAGGAGCTGACGCCCAGCTTACCGGAGTCGCCCACAGTAGTAGGCCGCAAGCCTGTAGTCGAACCAGGGGCGGAGGCCTCCAACTGCCCGGAGGCACCCGCAAGGCCCAAGCGCGAGCCAGATGGGTGGGCCAACGCCCCCTCGGAAACTTCCGAGGCGGCCGTCGAGGAGCGGTTCCCCTGAGGGGACATTACCTGCATCCCAGCGACTCCCGAGGGAGACGCGGTGGAGGAGCCCTTGTCCCGGTGCCTCTCCTTCTCCTTCTTCTTCCGATGGCCTTCGGGGGAAGTGGACGCCTGCCTCAGTTTTTTGAGCTCCTTCTCCATTGAACTCATTTTCTTCTTCAGAATATGGGCTTCCAGGGATTGCTGCCACCTTTTCCGGGTAGCCGCATTGAAACTGAGGCAGTGCTGGCACTTCTCAACCAGGTGATCGGGGCCTAGGCAGAACAGGTACAGGGAGTGGCCGTCCTTGTGCGGTAGTTGGGCGCCACACGAATCACACTTATTCTTGTGTTAGGAGGGTGTAGGGGACGACATACACCGACGACTGTACTGACGTTAGTCGAAAAAGCAACTATTTCGGTATAAAAACGACGACGATAGGGCTGACGTACACGCATATCTCCACGAGAGGCCGTACCATAACGGCGGAAAGAACTGAAGCGAAGGCCAGGACCGCCTTTATACCAACGTCTTCTGACGCCGGTCACCTGACGTGGGGGCGGTCCCTCACCAGGGACTGCTAGCTATAAATTTTTCCGTGGGGTCCTGCTGCCTGCCAGTGTCAGTCCTATATGTAATTACCTACTGCAAGAGCCCTCTCGAAGTAAGATCTATTGTTTCTACATATAAACGTGCTTTTCCCAATAGTAACAAGTAAAAAAAAATGGAAGCCAATTTTATAAGCGCAATAAGGCACTCGGATGTGTGTAAAACATATTTTACAGCACGTCCAGTGGCTGAAGTCACTCGGCCTTCGGTCTCATGCCTTACTATGCCCTTGGCCATGCTGTAAAATGTGTTTTGCACACACCGCTTCATGCCTTATTGCTTACCTAATACACATATACAGTGCATACAGGAGGTTCATAGAACAATGCGTCTGTGGTACCGATCACCACAACCACTGCCTTATATTTCTAGGCAACATGGAACCCTGAAGAGTGATGCTAAACAACTGGTTTTCAAATAAAGCTGCGAATACTGATGAAAACCTAGGACAACCTTTTTTAAGGGAGGAATACAGACCGCACATCTGGCACTAGCACTATACTGAAAAGATCACTCACCAAAACAAGAGATCTCTCAAGTTGAAGTTCAGAGAGCGCCTGCTGTTAAGGCATGACACGTTGGTGAACTGTGGATAGCGGGTCTCCATCACTGCACAGGCATGTCCGAAAAAATTTCTGACCATTTATCTTTGTTTGGTGAATGATCTTTTAAATATATTGCTGGTGCTCCACCTTGCTTCTCTCTGCCCTCTCCCTGATCCCTCTTGTTGGAGCCCCTACTATCCCTGATGTTGGTCCTCCTCCTGGGTTCTACAACAGCCTGCATCAGGCTCCTTCCTGTTCTACATCTGCACTACTATCATTCCACCTGCTCTGGTCTCTGTTTGCACATCAAAGCCACTCCTTGTACCTTTGCTTAGTTCCGTTTGCATTTTATTTGCACTTGTACCACGTCAAATTGTACTCTATTTACACTTTACTTTGTACCATCATTGATACTGTGTATGCTTTTTTTATTGTATTTCCCATACTCTTTCCCTGGATCGCACCTGTAAACAAGCCTTGGCTCAGTGTGCCTTTCACGGTTACCAGCTTTCTAATAAATAAATAAATACCTAAAGTGGTCAAAACCAAATTCCAGATAGCCGAAATAAACATTTCATTTTAAAACAATGTGATATATATATATAGTACATATTTTATTATTTCACTGCTTGATGTTAAGATAGTCAAACTAGACACTACTTGAAACTTAAGGCAGCCAAATGGAAATTAAGTGGAGTGTGGTTTACATTTTGGCAACCATGAACAACACGGGTAACTCACTCACCTAACACGCCAATGGCAGAAAAATAATACTACCTTGCACTAGCAAGCAAATCTCTTCCACGTAAAGCCATTGGTCTTACAAGTAGACTCTTTATGTGAGACTTCCAGCACCTGCAAGATCTCTTTGGGAAGTCCCAGCACATGGAATTATAACTGATCAGGAACCAGGCAGTCTGCTGCAGGGACTGGAGATCTGGGTGCAGAACCATCCACTTGGACCTGAAGTAGAGCTGCTGAGAGAGGAGATCCCAATACTAGAACTGGCAAGGCCAGTCTGGGGCTATTACAATTAACTGGTAGTCATATCAGATGACCTAAGGTAAGCAAGCAATGTGAGAAGGCAGTAAGGATAGCTGGGGGGATACTGGGATGTACATGGAGAGGCATCAGCAGTAGAAAACAGGAAGTTGTTATCCCTCTGTACAGACAGTTCGTTAGACCCCCACTGGAGTACTGCATGCAGTTTTGGAGACCCCATCTCTGCAAGGACATAGATATTATGGAGGCAGTGCAGAGGAGGGCAACTAAAATGGTGCAGGATCTGCAACAGAAGCCATACGAAGAGAGAGAGAGACTAAAGGAGCTTAGTATGTATATATTTGAGGAAAGGAGGGAGAGGGGGGACATGACAGAAACGTTCAAGTACCTCAAGGGAATCAACAAAGTCCAAGAGAGTAGCATCTTTCAGAAAAAGAGATGTGCAAGAACAAGGGGATATCACAAACCCACTCAGCAGGTCAGGCCCTCTTCTCCCAAAGTGCCAACCTCTGAGCGCAGTCTTGTGAACAGTGTAACAGACAAGGTAACCCACTTGTCTGTTTTTGAGAGTTCGGATAAACCTTTGGTGTCAAGTTCTGGAGGATTCAAACTATGAACCTCTTGCTAGCGTACTCAATGCACAGGCTCAGATATTTCTGTCTTCCGGTGGATATCTTTGCCTACGGGCACCTAACCAGGTATACAGAGATGAACCCCTAAAACTTTAATAAAAGACCTCAGATTTAAAATGCTTCTCTTTCCAGTTTGGCACCACCATTCAAGCTTATGTTTAGTATCTGCAATAACCATATACTTTTCTTACAACTAAAAAGAAGTCAAAGACAGACCAAGTAAGTTCTAAAAAGAATTTTACTAAAATAGTTAAAAATATGTAAAACGCAAAATACAGAACTCTTATATCCCCAGACATACAAATCTTTTAAAAGAAACAAGGTTTAAACAGTGCAAATTCCTACTTACAGTACTTAGATTTGAAATATTTCTAAATATCTGTTTACAAGTGCTCCAGAGATCTTTCCTCAGTCAGAGTCTAGGTAAAAGTGTGTGTAAGTAAAACAGAGTATTCCTTAAACAACTGCATGGGACAACCCATTTTTGCTAAGGTCAGCTAGCTCCTCCTCTGTCAGATTATGTATAAAAAAATATATATCTTATACAAAAGTATTACATTCTGCAACTCCAGCATAATTCATGTCCTTCAAACGACACTTCTTTTGATCTCATAATAAGCTTCCTCCTTCCAGGACATGACAGCATCTCTATGATTTTTGCACTTCTATGTAATAACATGGGTTTTCCTTCCAAAGACATAAACTGGATATGTTCTATTAACTCAGACAGGATCCTTAATTAAGGCCTTACATGTAACACGTGGTCTCTAAAAACTGAGTGGGTGTGAACTCACATGCTGTCAGCATTTTTCTTATGGCTTTCATCTTTTAGCTAAAATCTGAGGGGGGGATGACTGAGGTCATTCTAAGAGCACTAGATTTTTCAGCAGAGACCGTCAGTAATACATTTTATATTAAAAAAAAATGATACAGCACACAGAGCTGGCTGTCTACGTCACACTCCTCCCCACCTAGACTGAATTTAGGGGATCTATCCCCTACATGGGATGAGCTTCCCAAATCAGTTCACTCCTCATAGACCCTAGACAGCCCATCTGAGATCTGATTCTTCACTCCAGCCCTATGTACGATTTTTAGATCATACCCTTGTAAAGCAAGACTCCATCTTAGTAATCTGCCATTGTTCTTTCCCATCTGCGTCAGCCAAACCAGGGGGTTGTGGTCAGAATGCACCACAAAATGCTGCCCATACAAGAATGGCTCTAATTTCTTTAGGGCCCACACTATGGCAAGACACTCCTTGTCCACCGTGGAGTACACCTGATTCCTGGGGAAGCAGCTTCCTGCTCAGGTACGCTACTGGGTGATCTGTCCCTTGGCTGGATGACTGGCTCAGTACTGCCCCAATACCCACGTCTGAGGCATCTGTCTGAACTATAAAGGTCTTGCTATAGTCAGGACTTGTCAAAACAGGAGCACTGTACAGTGCCTCCTTTAGTTTGGTAAAGGCTTCCTCACAGGTTGGGTCCCAGGTAATTTTCTTTGGTATCTTTTTCTTTGTCAGGTCAGATGGGGAGCAGCCAGGGCACTGTAATTGGGTACAAATTTCCTGTAGTACCCAGCTGTCTCTAGAAAGCTCCTGACCTGCTTCTGGGTTTCTGGTCTGGGACACGCCTGGATCACCTCTATCTTTATTTGGTTAGAACGGAGCTGTCCCCGGCCTACCACATGCCCGAGGTATGCCAATTCTCCCATGGCCACCTGGCACTTCTCGGCTTTGACAGTGAGCCCAACCCCCTGTATCCTGTCCAGCACTTCCCTAAGGTGGGATAGGTGTTCCTCCCAGCTGGTACTAAAGATGGCAATGTCGTCCAGGTACGCCACGGCGCACTCCTCAGCACCATTTAACACCTGGTTCACCAACCTTTGGCAAGTGGCCGGGGCATTCTTCATTCTGAAAGGCATTACTTTAAACTCAAATAAGCCTATCGGAGTGATGAAGGCCGACCTCTCCCTAGCTCTGTCTGTCACTTCTACCTGCCAATACCCCTTCATCAAGTCAATGGTCATAAGGTAGGTCCCCCCCCCCAACTTGTCCAGGAGTTCGTCTATCTGGTGCATCGGGTAGGTGTCAGACTTCGTGACTGCATTCAGTCCACACAGAAATGAGTTGAGCCATCTGGCTTAGGTTACAAGGACTACGGGTGACGCCCAGGGGCTGTGGAATCTCTGGATTACCCCTAAATCCACCATCTCCTCCACTTCCCTCCTAATGTCCTTTTGGATAGCCTCTGACACCCGATATGCTGTCCGCCGTATGGGCATCTGTGTCCCTGTCTCCACATCGTGTGTCACTAAGGGGGTTAGTCCAGGCCTGGCGCTAAACAAGGGCGCAAAGTCTACTAAAACCTCCCTTACTTTCTGGACCTGGTCCGGGGTCAGCTGGGGAGACAATTTTACTGCCTCCACAGAGAACTCCCGCTTACTTTCCTCCAGCAAATCCATAAGGGGGTCTCCTTCGTCCGTCCCCTCCCCATGACTACACACTGCAAACACCATGTTAGCCCTATTTGCATATGGCTTCATCATGTTGACATGGTACATCCTTTCTGTCTGTCTTCTGTCAGGTAACTCCACAATGTAGCTCATGTCATTTACCTTCCTAACCACTTTGTACGGTCCTGTCCACTCAGCTTGCAGCTTATCTTTCTGGACCGGAATGAGGCTCATGACTTCATGACCCACCATGTACGAGCGAGCTCTGGCTCTGCGGTCATACCACACTTTTTGTTTCTGTTGGGCGGCTGCCAGGTTGCTCTGGACTGTCCCCATAAGCTCCTTCAGCCTTTCCCTAAACCTAAGAGCATAATCCACAATGGGAGTTCCCTGGGTGGCATGCTTGCCTTCCCAGTCCTCCCGGATCAAGTCTAGGGGCCCGCATACCCGGCGTCCATATACGAGTTCGAAAGGGGAAAATCTTGTCGACTCTTGGGGCACCTCCTTGTATGCAAACAACACGTAGGGAAGGTATTTTTCCCAGTCCCTCCCATGCTGTTCAGCAAACGCCCGGAGCATTGACTTTAGGGTACCATTGAATCATTCCACAAGTCCATTGGCTTGATGGTGATACGGTGTCGTGCATCTCTGCACCACCCCACACTTCCCCCATAAACATTTCATCAGGTCCGACATGAAGGAACCCCCTAGATCGGTGATTACCTCCTACGGAAACCCAACACAGGAGAAAACCCAAGTAAGGCATCTGACACTTTGTCCTCAGTGAAGATAGGGCAACTGCCTCTAGGTACCGGGTGGCATAATCCACCACAGTCAGGATGAATCTCTTCCCTGAGGAGCTGGGGGTATTTAAAGGCCCCATAATATCCATTCCCACCCTCTGGAATGGCTCCTCCACTATGGGCAATGGAATCAGGGCTGCTTGGGTTTTCTTGCCTGCCTTCCCTATTTCTTGGCACGGGTGACAAGACCCGCAATACTCCTTCACCTGCTAGGTGAAGATAGGACAGTAGAAATTCTGGGCTAACCACTGTGATGTGCGCGCGATTCCCAGATGACCAGAAAAAAGAATATCATGTGCAATTTTGAGCAACTGCTCACTATACCCCTGGGGAACAGCAAGCTGCCTGCCTAGCATCCCTCCCCTCTGTCTGTATTGCCTGAGTATACATAAGTCCATCTTCCCAATAAACCTTATGTCTGCCGTCACCTCCCTGTGTGCCGTCCAAGTCTGCCCAAGCCCTTAGCTTTTCTAAACTAGGGTCACCCCTCTGAGCAGCTGCAAACCCCTCACACATTCCAAAGGCATGGAACAAGTCCCCTTCAGTCGCTAAACTAGGGTCCACAGCACTAGCATCAGGGCACTCAGGATCACTGTCAATCCCAGCCCTCGGACAATGGGTCACCCCTCCCTCTTCGGAGTAACCTTTCGTAGCTGTGTGGTCACTTGCTACCAAGGAAATTTCTACCCCCTTTTTATCAGTCTCCCCATCTGGAGACACAGGCTGGGGAACCAGCCTCTCAATGGTTTCCACAATGGCTTCTGTGGGGTTCAGGGAATTACAATTTTCCCTTGCCGCTTGGCTATGGGTAACTGCACATACCATCCCCTGTTGGAGATTGTTACCCAGGATCACATCCACTGCTAATGTTTTGGCTACAGTCACCTGTTGCACAGTTCCCCCTGTTTCACCCCAGTCTAAGAGAACACTAGTGAAGGGCAATGTTTTCTCTTCACCAGTGAACCCTTGGACAGTAAATACAGGTTACTCACCTGTAACAGGAGTTCTAGGAATGGTATATGTTGTTCATCCACACTCATTGGCAGGTATCCTTGCCGCTTTAAATCTTGCCGGAAGGTCTTCAAGCTTGCTCCTCCCACCCACCCGGGTGGTATAACTCTCGGCTCCGCCCCATGACGCCAGATCTGGCCCGCTGGAAGCTCAGGTTGTGCGTCGAAGCCGAGGAGGTCGGGTGGGTCGTGTGGATGAACAACATATACCATTCCTAGAACTCCTGTTACAGGTGAGTAACCTGTATTTCTAGGGACATGGATATGTTGTTCATCCACACTCATTGGCAGACTCCTAGCAGTTCTCCGGGAGGAGGGAGGCAAGACGCACACCCCCAATACTTATTTGGGAAAGAGAGACTGGAGAACCGAGGCCCCAAAACCAGCATCCCGGCGTGACTCAAGGTCGATGTGGTAGTGGGTAATGAAGGTGTTTGCTGACTTCAGGTAGCAGCCCTGCAGATTTCTGGATGAGGGCGTCCCTGGAAGCAGCCACCGTTACAGCAGTATGGCGGTGGAATGAGCTCTTATCCCTCTGGGAGGCTCCATGCCCGCCAACTTATAGCAGAGATCTATGCAGGAGGTTACCCACCTGCTTATCGTCCGCTTGGCTGCAGGTCTGCCAGATGCGGCTTCAGCGTAGGTGACAAACAGCTGGCGAACCTCTCCCCGAATTTCAGCCGTGCGCTCCTTATAATAAGCGAGTGCCCTTCTAGGGTCCAGAGTATGGAGCCTATATTCGGCCTCCGAGGTGTGATTGGGGTAGAACACCGGCAGAGTCAACACCTGGTTAAGGTGAAACTCCGACACCACCTTCGGAAGGAATTTCGGGTGGGGGCGCAGGACAACCTTGTCCCTGTGGAAGACCAGGTAAGGAGACTCGATGGAAGCGCCTGGAGCTCTCCCATCCTTCTGGCTGGCGGATAGCCACCAAGAAGGCGGTCTTCCACGACAGGTGAGAGAGAGCACACCTGTGCATAGGTTCAATGGCTTGCCCATGAGCTTTGCCAGTACCAGCAGTAGATCCCACGGAGGTGGGGTTCCCGTACTGAGGGAAATGTGATCAAGGCCTTGAAAGCGCCAGACCACCTTCTCCTGTGCCACCGACTGCTTCCCGGCCCGCCCCGTAAGCAGAGATGGCTGCCAGATGCACCTCCTAGGGTCGCCGACCTAAGCCCTTGACTAGAAAGGGACCATAAATAGTCCAAGATGCTTGCCAGGAACAGGAGGAAGGGTCAAGCCCTTGTTTGACACCAAATGGAAAACCTTTTCCATTTGAAGGCATAGCATTTTCTGGTCGACTTCTACGGACGCCTCAACTACATTGAGGACCTCGCCGGAAAGACCCAAGGCCTGGAACTCTAGCCGCCAGGAACCAGGGCCGGCCAGGTGCAGGGATTGAAGGTCCGGATGGAACACCTTCCCTGATTGACTGAGAGCAGGTCCGGCGAGCTGGAAGCTGCCGCGAGTCCTGGAGCTGAGACTGAGGAGATCTGGGTACCAGAACTGGCGAGGCCAGTCTGGGGCTATCAGGAATCACCTCGCCTTGTCCTCCTCGCCTTGAGAAGCACCTTGTGGATCAAGGGAAATGGGGGAAAGGCGTAAAGAGGCCCGGGTCCACTGCCTCGAAGGCATCCCCTGCAGCGAGCCCTGCTGAGGGGGCGGGCATGGAACAGACTCAGCTTTGCTGCTCTCCCTGAGGCAAACAGGTCCACCTGAGGTGTGCCCCAAAGGGAGAACAGATGCTGTACTACCTCCGCAGGAGAGACCACTGGATGCAGCCCTATCCGGCTCAGGGCATCGGCCAGGGTGTTGGGAGGCTCCTGCCACGTGAATGGCTAGGAGATCCGCCTCCAGGCTGCGCACGAGTGACCAAATGCGGAGAGCTTCCTTGCATAGAAGCATGGAGCGCCCCGCCTGGCGTGTTTAGATAGTACATGGTCGTGGGTACTGTCCGCCTGACTCGGACCACTTGACCCCTGGAGGAACGGAGCAAAGGCGGTGAGAGCTAGGCGGACCGCTCGAGCTCCAGCAGGTTGATGGGCATCGACTCCCTGGGACCAGAGGCCATGAGCCCGTGTTCCCCAGATGGGCACCCCAACCCATCAGAGAGGCATCGGTCGATAGGAGAGACCGTCCGGCCGGGGCGGACTAACGATGCCCTCCTGCAAATGATCTGGAACGGTCCACCACTGAGAGCGTTCCACATCCCCGTGTCACCGCTCAAGCTGGTCCAAGGGATCGCAGCTGCCAGACCACTGGCTGGCCAGTCCCTCACTGAAGGGGACGATGTTCCAGCGGGCCAGCGGACCACGCTGGTGCAGGCCGCCATGAGACCCAAGAGGCGAGAAGTCCCGGCAGGGCGATTGCCCAACCAGAAATGATCGGGCAAAGGAGGAAAGAACCTCGGCCCTGTCCGGGAGCCGCGCCTGGCTCGAAGAGAGTCGAGCTGCCGATGAATAGAATCACCTGCTTCGCTCGAGTTCCGACTTGGCCTCGTGATAAGGAGGCCCAGTTGAGAGCAGACCTGGAGGGCCAGATCTCTGGACCACTCCGCCTCCTTCCTGGAGGAGCTGCTATCAGCCAGTCGTCCAGGTAAGGGTACACCGGACCCCTCGGCGCCACAGGAATGCTGTCACCACTGCCATGCATTTGGTGAAGACCCTGGGAGCTGGAGACAAGCTCAAGGGCATGGCTTGAACTCGAAGAGGGATCCTTCCGGCCGGAAGCGAAGGAATCTCTGGTGAGATTGACGGATAGGGACGTGAAAAAAGCAGCGCCCTGCAAGTCCAGAGAGCAGAACCACGCCGCATTCCAAGGATGGTATTATCTGAGCCAGAGTGACCATCCTGAAGGTTCAAGACCTTAGGAACTTTGTTTAGTCGTGTAGGTCGAGAATGGGGCGCCAGCCCCCGTCCTGCTTGAACCAGGAAGTACCTGGACACAAACCCTGGGTCTGAAGGAGGGTCCACCACCTTCTTACCACCTCCTTCTGGAGGAGGGAGATGGTGTCGGCTGGACGAGCCGCCAGTGAGGCTGGGGATCCCGGCCCCGAGGGGCGACGGCCTGAAGGGTGGTGCCTGCTCAATTCCAGAGGCAGGCCTCGTCCCACCACCTCCAAGACCCACCTGTCCGTGGTAACAGCGGACCAGGCGGAAGGAAGTGCGAGGAGCCGTCCCCAGGGGGGACCAAGGGGAGGTGGCCGGGAATGGGGTGACACCTCCAGCTCTACTGGGCAGGCTTGGAGGAGGGACCGCCCGAGGGACCTCCTGGGCTCCTTCCTCCTGCCTCCTGTTAGAGGAAGCCAGGCGGCTTGGGTTTGGGATGCCAAGCCTGCTGGCCTCCTGGACGTGCTGGGCCGGGCGCGGCAAGAAGGACTAAAGGGCTTAGGCTGTGGTTTGGCGGCCTTGTCCTTCTGAGCGGAAGAGACCGAGTCCAAGGTAGCATTGGACTTCTCGATCCTCTGCAGGTGACCTTCCACCCCAGGGTCAAGAGGTCAGTCCCCAAAGGGAACATCCGCCAACTTGTGCTGGGTATCCCAAGTAAAGGTGGATATCCTCAGCCCTTCGCCGACGATAGCCACTGCGGCCGCCACCGATCTGGCACATGAGTCCCCTATATCCAAAGCAGTCTGGAGCTGCTGTTTGGCCACTGCCCTGCCCTGGTCCCGCACCTGCTTCACCGTAGTCTGCACATCGGCGGGAAGATGAGGGATGACCTCATCCAGGGAGCCCAACAGGGCATGAGAAAAATGTGCCATGAGGACGGCCGAACTGGCCTGACGAAGGCCGAGAGAGGACGCAGCGTAGACTTTTCGCCCGACATAGTCCAATTCTTGACCTCTTTGTCAGGAGGTTTGTCCACATCCCTGGCGTCTGGCGCCGGAAAACGCTGTCGGTAACCAACCCCTCAGCAGAGGGTGTTCCAAAACCGGACAAGGAACCGTAGGGACCGTGATACTTCCTGGCCATCCTGGCCGAAGGCGCAGGGCAGGAAGCAGGGCGCTGCCAAAGCTCCAGTGCCGGACCCACTATGGCCTCGCCACCGGAAAGGCCTCCGCCGGAGAACTCGTCCAGAATCTCCGTGAGGGGATACCTGGCCCATTTGGAAACGGGTTCGAGCTCCATCCCGGTGGACTCCGAGATGAGCCAAGCAGTCCTAGGAAGGACGACGGGCTATCGCCCATTGACTGACCTCCTGAAGACTCCAAGTCCAGTCGCTTGGAGAAAAGGAGGAATCATCTTCGGACTCGGAAGAGTCCTCGAAGAGCTGCCTCTGGCCTGAGCCACCTTCACCTGCCGAGGTCGGTCGGGAGTGAGGGTAACTGACAGCCGATGGGTAGACCCTTAGCCACCGAGAATCCTTGGTCGGAGCCCCAATTGGTGGCTGTGGAGGCGGAGGTTCCACCGAATCGGTGGAGCAGCTGGTTTTGGCCGAACAACCGCCTGGGTATAGGTCCTCAGATAAGTCGAGGGTTGTGTCGGCCGCCCGTGACAGTTACTTAATGGCCGGGAAGGCGACTGGGTCGGCTTATTCCCCGCCAGGAGGAGTTGTTGCAACATAAGGTCCTCGTGACTGGCCGCGACTTACGCTGCTTCCCTCATCCGAGGAGGAGGACGAGGACGAGCGGCGACGCCGCTTACCGAGGTGCCGAGACCGAGACCGCCTATGACGGTGGGATCGGCTGGACTGCGAAGAGGTCCGAGACCGAGAGTCCCGGAATTTCCGAGGTCGGTGCGGGGAGGTGTCGGCCGGAACCGGCACTCCCTTCGGCTCGGATGGTCCATCCGAGGGCTCCGGAACCGGAGGCACAGGCGAGCCCACGGGATCCTCAACTCCTCCCGGGGGAACCGGGGAGAGGGGAATCTCGGCTGCTAAAGGCGACAGCCCGTCCAATGGGTCGAGAAAAATCTCGACTTCATCGGTGGGAGTCTCGGTCAACTGACCTGACGGGGACACCGTGAGGCCAGTGGTCGGTCGAGCCGGTCGATTCGGCCGACTGCCGACGGCCCGGGAGAGGACCTTCCCGCCCCCAAGAGCGCCGCCGACGGAGGACTTACCCTGTCCCTCTTTTTGACCGAGAATAAGGTCCCGAGACGTAGGTCCTTCTCCTTTAGTGGAGAGGACAGACAAAGCTCCTAAAAGAAGCCGTAAGAAGAGCCCAGAAGGCGGGATAAATGCAGCGGCCGAGGAAGATCGACCCGCGCCGCCTCCTCTTGAGCGACCATCCGCTCGAGCTGATCCGCCCGAGGCCGCCCGCCCGCGGACACCGCCAACCCGGGCTTCCTTGACTTCACCGGAGAAGCGCTTCGGGGCGGCCCAGTTGCAATCGGGCAGCACGGTCTTCGAGGGCGTGGCCGAAAGATGAGCACAGGTCGCAAGCCTGCGGGTCGTGCTCAAGGCCTAAGCAGTAGACACACGTGGAGTGTGGATCCGTCTGGAGACATCTTCACACCCGCATGGGCATCTCCTCAACCGAGTCGATGGTCCATCGCAGTCATGAGGGATAGAAGACCAAGTCTTTTGCAAAATTTATTTTAAACCGCAAACGGAGAAATAGGAACTAGTCTCAAACGCAGAGCGTTAAGGAGGAACCTGAGCCCAAGCGCGTAAGGAAGATCTGGCGTCATGGGGCGGAGCCGAGAGTTATACCACCCGGGTGGGTGGGAGGAGCAAGCTTGAAGACCTTCCGGCAAGATTTAAAGCGGCAAGGATACCTGCCAATGAGTGTGGATGAACAACATATCCATGTCCCTAGAACGTATTTATTGGGTATAAGCTGATCAGGTTGTACCAGATCCCCTTTCACCAATGTCAGGGATGCCCCTGTGTCCCTTAACTCCTGCGTCTGTACACCATTCACCATGACTGGGTGCATGTGTTCCCATATGTTCACTGGCATGCTTCCAGGGACACACGAACAACCCACTTCTTTTCTAGCACCCTGTTGTGTATTATTGCTCGCCTTTTTGGGACACTGTCTGGCAATATGCCCAGTCTCTCTACACAGCCAACATGCATTTCTTACTTCAGAGAAATCCTTTCTTTGAAACCTGGGGCTAACTGTTTTGGTGGAGGCAATGAGGGTTTTAGCTGCCCTGAAGGCGCGCTTTTCCCTTTCTGCGCTGCCATGACTACCCCATTCACTCTCAGAGCAGGTCTGCTCTTGGCATAGCGGTCCGAGTGTTCAGCAGCCTCTTGCGCTGTTTTTGGATCTCAGTCCTTTAGCCAGGTTTTTAGCTCGGCTGGGCAAGCCCAATAAAACTGTTCTAATAAAATCACATTTTCAATTTTGTCAACAGAGTTTGCCTCAATTCCTTCCCACCAACGTTTTAAAAACTGACGTTGTTTCGTGGCTAGCTCCTCGTAGCTCATATCAGGGCTTCTCCAGAGCTTACGGAATTTAGCTCTGTATGATTCAGCAGTTAATTCAAACTTTTTTAACAGTGGAGCTTTTAGCTTGCCATAATCATTGCTGTCCTCATTGTCCATTTGACCCAATGCATCCCGAGCTTTCCCAGTAAGTAGTGGGGATAGCTGGGAACTCCAGGACTCTCTAGGAATTTTAACCTGAATACAAACTTTTTCAAAAGAATTTAAAAAGGCATCTATGTCCTCCCCTTCCTTAAACTCAGCTATTAATTTGGAGTTCAATTTGTAACCCAGTCCTGCAGTCCCAGTTAAACCCAAGCCACTTACCTGCTCTGGTGCCGCTGGTTGGAGTCGTATCTTCTCTAGTTCGTGTTGCCTCTGGCGCTCCTTCTCCTCACGGTCTGCGACTCTCTGTTCTCGCTCTGCCTCTCGGCATTCATGTTCTCTCTTCTCCTCTGCAGCTCGCTGGCGCTCATGCTCCTCACGGTCTGCCTCCCACTGTTGTCGCTCTACCTCTCGATCCGCCTCTCTCTGTTCTCGCTCTGCCTCCAGTTCCATCCTGCGCAACTCAATTTGCAGTTTGAGTACCTCTGGATTCAGGATACTGGTGACCATCCCCTGCTGCTGTGGCCCTTCACTGACAGTGGCCCTGCTGTCCTTTTCAGTCACGGTTGGTGACTCGCTGCTCTGGGTATCTGCTACCATCAGGGCCTCTATGAGGTTCTGCTTTTTAGCTGTCACCTCGAACGGGACTCCCCTGTCCCTGCACAACTGCTTCAAGTAATCTACAGTGTCCCTGCTGTAGTCGGAAGCCATCTTCTTCTTCTCTGACTATGGCTACTCTGACTTGCACTTTAGAGAAAAAAAAATAAAATGGGTAGGAACTGGACTGTACACCAAGTGATATATAGTTCTGTTTCTTTTTTTAAAATAAAACTCTGCCTTTTTTTTTTTCTTTGCAAGAGAGCTTATGGTCTCAGCTGACACAGAACAATAAAAGCTTGTGATACCAAAATTATGCCACTGCTGCCAACCAATCTGTCACAAACCCACTCTGCAGGTCAGGCCCTCTACTCCCAAAGTGCCAACCTCTGAGCACAGTCTTGTGAACAGTGTAACAGACAAGGTAACCCTTTTGTCTGTTTTTGAGAGCTCGGATCAATCTTTGGTCTCAAGTTCTGGGGGATTCAAACTGTGAACCTCTTGCTAGTGTACCCAATGTACAGGCTCACATATTTCTGTCTTCGGGGTGGGGGGGGGAGATATCTTTGCCTACGGGCACCTAACCAGGTATACAGAGATGAACCCTTAAAAACTTTAATAAAGACCTCAGATTTAAAATGCTTCTCTTTCCAGTTTGGTACCACCATTCAAGCTTATGTTTAGTATCTGCAATAACCATATACTTTTCTTACAACTAAAAAGAAGTCAAAGACAGACCAAGTAAGTTCTAAAAAGAATTCTACTAAAACAGTTAAAAATATGTAAAACGCAAAATACAGAACTCTTATATCCCCAGACATACAAATCTTTTAAAAGAAACAAGGTTTAAACAGTGCAAATTCCTACTTACAGTACTTATATTTGAAATCTTTCTAAATATCTGTATACAAGTGCTCCAAAGATCTTTTCTCAGTCAGAGACGAGGTAAAAGTGTGTTGAAGTAAAACAGAGTATTCCTTAAACAACTGTATGGGACAGCCCATTTTTGTGTAAGGTCAGTTAGCTCCTCCTCTGTCAGATTATGTATAAAAAAATATATATCTTATACAAAAGTATTACATTATGCAACTTCAGCATAGTTCATGTCCTTCAAATGACACTTCTTTTGATCTCATAATAAGCTTCCTCCTTCTAGGACATGACAGCATCTTTATGATTTTCGCACTTCTATGTAATAACCTGGGTATTCCTTCCAACATCATAAAATGGATATGTTCTAGCAACTATGGTTGTAATTAACTCAGACAGACAGGATCCTTAATTAAGGCCTTACATGTAACACATGGTCTCTAAAAACTGAGTGTGTGTGAACTCACATGCTGTCAGCATTTTTCTTATGGCTTTCATCTGTTAACTAAAATCTGGGGAGGGGATGAGTGAGGTCATTCTAAGAGCACCAGATTTTTCAGCAGAGACCGTCAGTAATACATTTTATAAAAAAAAAAAAAAAAATGATACAGCTCTCAGAGCTGGCTGTCTACGTCTCAGAGGGTACAATTTGAAGATAGAGGGGGTGATGATTCAGGGGCAATGTGAGGAAGTATTTCTTCACAGAGAGGGTGGTGGACGCATGGAATGGCCTTCCTGAGGAGGTTGTGGGGTCAAAAAGAGTGGGGGAATAAAAGAATGCATGGGACAGACATAAGGCAATTCTGGTGGGGGGTAGGAAGAAGTAGGCTGTTGGTTAACTAGGATCTGCAGCTCATCCAATAGGTAGGGAAATGAGCACACTAGGTGGGCCAAGTGATCTTTATCTGCCGTCAAAGTCTATGTTTCTAAGCATAAGAAGCAAGTTGTGAATAATGAATGGAAGAAGCCATATTTAGAAAGGTCCACCGCACGGGGGTGGGGAAAAAACAGATTTAGCTTCCTGTTTCTGTAATGAGCAAGCAAGTCAATTTACAGAATCTCCATTCTGTGAACAGCATGAAATCCAAAGACAGGTGAAGTGACCACTTGTGAAACACCTCTCAAACTGGGTTGAGTGTGTTCTCCAACTGACTGTGCAAGCCTGTAATTCCAACTGGCACTCTACTCAGGCAGAGTGTAAATAAGTGGGCCTGTCTTGTTTGTTGATGTAAGACACTGCATTGTGTTGTTTGTAGCATAATGAGCTGAGAGACTGGGGAAATATTGACAAAGGTGTAGTACAATGACCTGAGAGACGGGGGAAATATTGACAAAGGTGATATGGGGTCAATCAGGGCACACTGAAAGTGCCCTGGTTCAGGTGCTTAATGATCTCCTGGTGGCGAGGGATAGAGGAGAGCGATCTATTCTTGTTCTCCTCGATCTCGGCTGCGTTTGACACCATGGACTATGGGGGTGCTTCTCGATCACCTGCAGGTTCGTTGCAGACTCTCTAATGTGGTCCTCAACTAGTTCCATTCTTTCCTCACCAGCAGGATGCAGAGGGTGGTTTTAGGGGCTTTTTCCTCCTGACCACTGCCCCTGTTGTGTGGGGTCCCAGAGGGTTCCATCTTGTCCCCCATGTTGTTCGCGGCGTATATGCTACTACTTGGGGACATTAGAAGACCACAAAGACTGGGTTTTCATTGCTATGCTGATGATACCCAGCTGTACCTGCCTTTTGCGCCCAAACAACAGGGTGCAGTCTCAGTTTTCAATCCGTGCCTTGCCAAGGTCCAAGACTGGATGAGTGCCAACTGGCTACGGTTAAATCCGGATAAGACTGAAGTTTTGGTGTTTGAGCCTGGTTGAGTCTCCGAACTTAGGCTTGGAGACTCCCAGCTTCTCACCTCTTCTAGGATGACAAATCTTGGCACTGTGCTGGACAGCAGCCCGACACCTGAATCTCAGGTATCTGTTGCATTCCAGAGTGGGTTTTACCACCTAAGAAACATCACCAGGATTAAACCCATGATTCCCTCGGGTGACGTGTCATCACTAGTTCATGCCTTTGTGACATCACAGCTTGATTATTGCAATGCCCTTTACCTAGGGATATCGGGGGTTGATCTTTGCCACCTACAGCTGGTGCAGAATAAGGGAGACAGGCTGTTGCCTGACCTTTCAAGATCATGTTTTATTACACCTGTGCTGTGCTCTCTGCACCTGCTCCCTATTAGGTGGCGGATCACTTTCAAGGTTGGTTTGCTGACATGTAACGCCCTACATGGCCTGGGGCCTGGTTACCTGCAAGACCTCCTACAACCCTACCGTCCCTCCAGTCATCTAAGGAGGGCCTCCTAGTGATTCCCAGGGTTCATTTAAAAATCACCTGGTGCCCAGGATTTTTCAGTTGCAGCGCCTATCCTGTGGAATTCACTGCCTCAGTCACTTAGGGAGGCCCTCTTGGTTAGTGCCTTCAAGAGGGATCTGAAGATTTTTTTTATTTAGTAAAGTTTTTCCTTCCTTTTAATTTAGTATCTTCTGTTTTATATCTTTTTATGTATATTTTACTTTAATTCTGTTTATGTTATTAGGGCATTTATAAAGCTCCTAGAGTCCCAATGAGATAGAGCGCTCTAACAAATAAATAAACAACGCCAAAACACTGGTCAAAATGTAGTGGTGTGTCAAGAAGGACTAGGTGGGTCTAATGAGCCTCTGATTCCCAGATGATTTTCCTCACTATAGAATCAGAACCCACAACAGAGGATTTTCCTCACTATAGAGCCACAACCCACGACAGAGTGTGTGCATAATCAAAATACATAAACTGGATTTGAGACGCAACTGTCATGAGGGCAGGAAATGGACTAGATAGACCAAGACGTCCAATTCTGTCTTGTGACTTCAACATTCCTTATAAATCCCGTTATCTGGAAATTACACTGGGCACCCCAGGACGTGAAAGTCACCAAATCCTTCTCTTGCTAAACACTGCTATAATATTGCTTCATCTATTAGGTAAAATGGCATACTGTGTCAGCCCAGGAGTAACTATTATGTTGTATGATGTGTTTCAGCTGGGTTTAAAAGCTGTGCTCAGCAGATGAGCATTGATATAATAAATTCAAAATGACTTTAGTGTGTCTGCCATATGCAATTTGCATAATTACAATCATTTTCCTTAATTATAATTTTGTGTTAAAATCAATGTTTACTTAAGGTTAATTAATTTTCCATAACTGAGTGTTAAAGCAAAACAGTTTAACTTCCATGTGAATTTTCATCAGTAAACTATTTTTCAACTATGCAACTCCTCACGTCAAATCAAAGCATGGGTAATGCTGTCTTAGAAAATGGGTAAAACGATTTTGGCCTTCTGATTGGCTGAGGGACTTCTCTAGCTGGGCATCTATCAGACAACAGATGCCCAGCTATTAAAAGTACCAGCCCAGCCAACCACATTACCAGAATCATGCTGCCCAGCCTGCTGTGTAATTGGGTAGAACCCCCTCATTTTGTTTTTAAATTTCCGCCATTTTTTTCTCTCTCTCTCTCTTAGAGAGACACAGTGGCACATAATGCTGTGGATTAAAACTACAACGTACAATAAGCGCTGCCCCTCTTACTCATTCCCACACCTCAAAAAAAATGTTCTGTAATACTTACATTTGTTGTTTGTGCTGCTTCATTTCACCTCCCTCAATTTGCAGCTCATGACCTTTCACCTCGGCAGCTGCTTGAGGTATATCTAACGACCACATTGAGTGTCCCACTCGCAGTACATTTACCAAAGACATCGCGCTACATTAAAAGTTAAAAATATAAAAACAACAAGACAAACAATAGAACTGCAGAACTTGGAAGGAGCGGGGGTGAATTCAAAAACTACTGAGAAGAAACCACGCCGTCATTCACCCACCTCTCGGTACTTCCGGTAACAGTGTCAGCTTCTGGCAACCTGAAACACACAAAATGAACCTGCAGTACTGCAATAGTTTGTGCCCCCTGCACTGCAAGTATGTAAAACAAATCCTTTCTCTTGTTTTAAAGCTGCTGTTGGTGGAGGGGAGGTTAGTACAATACAATGGTTCTATGACCTCTGTTTGTGGGGTTGGGGCAACATGACATGAAGCAACACACAAATCATAGGCGGATTTAGAGGGGGGGCTAAGGGTGCTATAGCTCCCCCATCATGGAGCTCCTCTATTAGTAACACACTGTGCTGCATTCTTTATCAGTATGCACTAATGCCTCCATGAAAGCTGCCTGAGCCACACAGGTCTCATCTGTCCTCCAGCAGAGCTGGCCTTAGCTAGGTGCAAACTGTGCCCCTGCACCTTGGGGGCCCATGCTTTTTTCTTGAGGAAAAAAAATAATTTAAAACATTTAAAAATGCCTAAATGTTGTTAGAGATGAAAATGTTTACCAGCAAATGAAAGTGGAAGACAGCTGGCTCTGTTACTGTTACAAAAGGTGGGGCAGCTTTGTTGCAGTGGAAAAGATTAGGTTAAGTAAGTGCTAATGGTGTTAATGGCCATACTTTACACCTCCCAGGTTGACTGCTTTCATAAACAAAGGGCTATACTGACAGGAGAACTTGTTTGTAACCTGGACATGTAGGTGAAACAATGAATGATATGACAAAATATGTTTCAAAAGTAAGTGAGCACTCGAAATAGTTTAAAAACTTGACCAGCACAGAGCAAAACTGGATTTCCTGATAGGGACCCTGAAAACCTGATCGCTAGGTAAAAAAAACTGACCGGTGGCAACCTTACTGGTGTCCCATGATAATCATCATTATTCTCTCTCACTCACACCTCCAGAAAAGTTAAGTTGTTTAATTTGTTTGCAAAGCAGAGTATTTGAGGTGTGAGTGTCCAGTGATGATGTCCCTGTCCTTACAGAAATTAATACGGCAGTAGTACTGTACTTACTTAAGTTCTCGCTCCAGACTCAGATTCATTTCCAATGGTAAAGTCAAACAATTCAATGCAACCAATGGCACTAATTAAAAGATGCTGGTTAAACTAGCAGGGGGGGGCAGCTGCATTGGACAGGATATTAGTTTTCCATCAAACTGGGTGTGTAATAAATGTAGTACTAGTGTTATTAATTTCTAGTATGGGGAGCTTAAATTCATGACATTAAAATGGCTTAAGGCCACTGCTAGTTTTGTCCTATATGGCAATTCGATTTTGGTGTGGATTTGCAGGAGAGGGAGTTGGAGAGTAGTGCCCTCCTGTAGCATGCTAAGAATGGTACAAAACTTATGCTGGGGCAGGTCTGGTCTCAGTGACAGCATGAACCAGGAGAGACTGAAACTGGTACATGAGACCTTTGAACTGAGGTAAAAACTTCAGCGTGTACTGTATGTCTAATCTGTGTTGTCTTTTCAGTTGTGGTTGCACAGTGTGAATGAGCACAGAGGGAATTAATAGACATAAGGACTTTGAAGGTGTTCTGCTGTATATTATGGCATGTGCAGGAGTTCCTGCATGATTGGAGATCAAAATTGGCAACAGAAGTCATAAGACCTTGTTTGGCTCATTGACACAGGCAGTTACAAAACCAGAAAAAAAGTGATGGAATCAAATATTTAGTTCTAGGGACATTTTTTATTTTATTTTATTTTATTTATTTATCAAGTCTAGGATTACAAATACCTTTGAGCCATGGCTCTTTTACAAAGGTTCCATGTCAGAGAAATACAAATTATGGGGAACATCAAGACAGGCATTACAACAAAGTGGACATTGCAAACAGAGTACAGATTAATACAGTTAAATACAGTTCAAGGGTAGCATTGTAACAAGGCAGCCAGCGGCATTTGTCAGAGAAAACAAACAACAGATAAGAAGTGCCAGAGTCATAGGGAGAGGGAAGAGGGTAGGGGGAGAAGGAATGTAGGAACGGTGTCAAGAGAGTGAAAAGTGCAGCACTGGGTATACCAAGATGTGAGGGTAGAATCCAGTGAGGAGGGGAGGAGAGGGGGGACAACTAGAGCAGAAAGGGAAGTGGAGAACAAGGTTAAGTTGGGCAGTCACAGGAGCTGTTAGTAGTGAGATAGTCCCGGAGCCTAGTTTTAAACATACCAATAGTTGGGGCAGAGGAGATGGTTGGGCTGAGGCCATTGAACCAGAGTGGTGCTCGACAAGCAAAAGAGCGTTGTCCCTGTGAAGTGTGACAGTGGGGGACTTTCAGTAGCTATAGCATGGATCTCCTAAGGCACCGTTTGTTAATTCGGTGTTGTAACAGAGTTGAGACCCCAGAAGGTGCAAGGCCAAGGTAGATTTTTTTGACCATGGAGCAGGTGAGAAACTTTATGCGGTTTGATAGTTGGAGCCAGCCGGTCTGAGTGTACAGGTCACATGTGTGGTGAGACGTGAGCACCAGTGATGAGCCGACATGCTTTATTTAAGGCAGTTGAGAGGAGTCTAAGGGTTGTGGTTGTGGCCGAGCCATAAATGATGAGACCATAGTCTATTACAGAGATCAAAGAGCTCAGGACTGCAACCTTCAAAGCTTCTGGTGTGAGGTGTGGTCTGTGTTTGTAGAGGAGACCAAGCCGTGTATTAGCAGCTCTAGCTACATTATCTACATGAAGTCCATAGGAGAGATTAGGGTCAAGCTGAATCCCTAAGTATTTGAAGGACACCACCTGATCTAGAGTGTTGCCCTGGGTGGTGGAGATAGCCAAGTGGTGTAGCTTGTGTGGGTTATGAGAGCTGCAGAAGAGCATAGATTTGGTTTTCTTGTCATTGAGGACCAGTTTATGATTAAGAAACCATGACTCTACAGAACTGAAACCAAGTTGAAGGTTGGGTTGAAGAGTTGCAGGATCTTTGTGAGTGGAGAATACAACAGCATCATCGGCATATAGTATGATCTTCTCAGAGCAGTGGTAAGGGAGTGAGTTTAAGAAAAGGCTAAAAAGGAGGGGTCCCAGTATGGATCCCTGTGGGACACCTGAGCGAACAGGCCAGGTGTTAGAAAGAGCGTCCGCAATCTTTACTCTCTGTGACCGGTTTTCTAAGTAGCTTTTAAACCAGAGAGAAGAGTCAGGTGATAGCCCGGCATTCAGTAGTTGGTGTATTAGTAGTCCATGGTGTACTGTATCGAAGGCCTTGGAGAGGTCGACGAAAACGGCCCCTGTGAGAAGGCTGTTGTCAAGGGATTTGTGCAAAGCTCCAGTGAACTCAAGAAGGGCTGTGGTGGTGCTGTGACCTTTCCAGAAGACACTTCCGGGACAAGGATATGTTGTTCAATCCACACTTCTTGGCAGGTACCTTGCCGCTTTAAATGTTGCCGGAAAGTCTTCAAGCTGGCTCCTTCCACCCACCCGGGTGGTAAAAATCTCGGCTCCGCCCCATGACGCCAGATCTTCCTTACCGCTTGGAAGCTCAGGTTCTCTCTTTAGCGCTTTGCGTTTAGACTGGATCCAAACTCTTCGGTTTACCCGAAAATAATTCTAAAGTTTACAAGACTTTGGTCTGTTTCGTCCCTCGCAGCTGCGATGGATAAATCGACTCCCGGTTTTCGGCGGTGCCCATGTGGGCAGAAAACATCTCTGACGGATCCGCACTCCACGTGCGTATATTGCCTCGGCTGACCATGATCCGCAGGCCTGCGAGCTGTGTGTGCAAGTTCTTTCTCGGCCAATGTCCTCGTAAGACTGCGCTGCCAGACTCCAACCTGGGCGCCCGAGAGGCGACCCGCCGGTGAAGTCAAAGGAGGGCTGCGGGCGGCGCCTGAGGCAGCAGGCCCAGCTGAGCAACTGAACAGATGATCGCCTCTTGAGGAGAGTGCCCAGGCCGCATCCTCTTCCTCCTCGTTGTGCATTTATCCTGCTCTCCTTGGACTCCTCCTCCTACACCGCATCTTTTAAGGAGCTTTGTCAATCCCTCTCTACAAAAGGGAAGGGTTCATCGGGTCATTCTTCTCGGTCCAAAAAGAAGGACTCGAAGGGTAAGTCCCATCGTCGGCATTCGTGGGAGCGGGAGAGGTCCCCTTCCCCGGACAGTCGACACTCAACTTTGGTCAAGGTTGCGGCTAAGGCCGCTGGCTTCACGGTGTCCCCGTCAGGTCTGCCGGCCGAGATACCCATCGACGCAGTCAAGATTTTTCTCGACCCGTCGGACGGGTTGTCGACTGGAGAAGCTGACAACCCTTCTTCACCAGTTCCCCCGGTGGAAACCGAGGACTTGCCTGTGCCTCCTGTGCCGGAGTCCCTGGTTAAGGTTCCTGAGCCGAGGGAGGAACGGGTTTCCCCCGCTCCATCCCAGACCCGCCCTTGGAAAGTCTGACGGTCTCGGACCTCCTCTTGGTCCAGCCGATCCCGCTGACCCCAGCGGTCTCGGTATCGGCACAGAGGGAAGCGGCGGCGCCGCTCATCCTCATCTTCTTCCTCCTCGGAGGAAAGGCTTCGGCGCAAGTTGCGTCAACACTACGAGGACTTAATGTGGCAGCAGCTCCTCCTGACCGGGAACAAGCCGACTCCGTCGCCTTCCCCGGCCATTAAGTGGCTGTCACCTGAAAGGCCGAAGCAACCCCTCGTAGTTGTCGAGAAGCCCAAACCGGCACCGGCTGTTTGGCCTAAACCAGCTGTGCCACCTATTGCGGTGGAACCCCCGCCTCCACAACCTAAATCTGGGGCTCCAACCAAGGATTCACGGTCGGGTCAGGGGTTGCCCCATCGGTTGTCGGTCACCCTCACCCCCGACCGTCCTCGGCAGGTGGAGGGTGGCTCAGGCCCTAGGTAGCTGTTCACAGACTCCTCGGAGTCCGATAACGACTCTCCCCTGTTCTCCAGGCCCCTTGACCTGGAGTCTGCTGGGGGACAGTCAGTGGACAAGAGCCCATCCTCGTTCATGGGTCTGCTTCAGCTCATCTCAGAGTCTACTGGGATGCAGCTCAAACCCATATCCAAGTGGGCCAAGTATCCCCTCACAGAGATACTGGACCGAGGGGATTCTCCCACGGAGGCCTTTCCGGTGGCTGAAGCCATTGTTGGCCCAGCCTTGGAGTTATGGCAGCGGCCAGCTTCTTGTCCTGCTCCTTCGGCCAGGATGGCCAGGAAGTAGGCAATCCCACCTCCGGGTTTTCAGAGCACCCCTCTGCAGAGGGGCTTGTTACCGATAGTGTTTTCCGGTGTACCGGGAACACCAGGGATGTGGACAAGCCTCCCAACAAAGAGTCCAAGAAGCTGGACTATGCCGGGCATAAGGTGTACGATGCGTCCTCCCTAGGCCTCCGTCAGGCCAGTTCGGCTGTACTGATGGCGCACTTCTCCCACGCCCTTATGGGCTCCCTGGATGAGGTGATCCCTCATCTCCCGGTTGACCTCTAGACTACGGTCAAGCAAGTGCGGAATCAGGGAAGGGCAGTGGCGAAACAGCAGCTCCAAACTGCACTGGATACTGGAGACTCTTGTGCCCGGTCAGTAGTGGCCATGCGCCACAGAGCTTGGCTGCGGATCTCCGCTTTTACGGCGGATATCCAGCACAGGCTGGCAGACGTCCCCTTCCTGGGTACCGACTTGTTCAGGCCCAGGGTGGAAGGCCATCTCCAGAGGATCGAGAAGTCCAATGCCATCTTGGACTCGGTCATGTCTTCCCAGAAGGACAAAGGCCACCAGCAGCAGCGTAAGCCCTTTCGGCCTTCTGCCCCTGCGGCACGTCTGGCCCAGCAACACCAGCATCAGGGCCAGCAGGCTCGCACTTGGCACCCCAAAACCAAGCCTGCAGCTTCCTCCAGCAGGAAGCCGGGAAGGAAAGGCCCTGGAGGTCCCTCGGCTGGTCCCTCCTCCAAGCCTGCCCAGTGACGGGTTAAGGGGTGTCGCCCCCAGCCTCGTCGCTCCCCCCTGGGTTCCCCCCATGGGGGGACGGCGCCGCCACTTTCTTTCCACCTGGTCCGCTATCACCACGGACCGCTGGGTGTTGGAAGTGGTAGGAAAGGGTCTGCCTCTGGAATTCGAACAGGCCCACCTTTCTGAGCCGCCTGCCTGGGGGGGCTACGGGTCCACAGTTTTCCTGTCGCCCGCCGGGCCGACATTGCCCTGCTCCTCCAGAAGGAGGTGATCAGGAGGTAGGATCCTCCTCCAGACCCAGGGTTTGTGTCCAGGTACTTCCTGGTCCCAAACGGACAAGGGGTTGGCACCCCATTCTCGACCTACACGACCTGAACAGGTTCCTAAGGTCTCAACCTTCAGGATGGTCACTCTGGCTCAGATCATTCCATCCTTGGAGCGAGATGTGTGGTTCTGTTCTCGACCTTCAGAACGCGCTCTTCATGTCCCAATCCGTCTGTCCCACCAGCAATTCCTCCACTTCAGAGCGTGGGGTCCCTTTACTGAGTTCTGGGCCATGTCCTTCGGCCTCTCTCCAGCTCCCAGGATCTTCACCAAATGCATGGCAGTGGTGACAGCATTCCTGCGGCGCCGAAGGGTCCGGGTGTACCCTTACCTGGACGACTGGCTGATTGCGGCCCAGGGATCTGGCCCTCCTGGTTTACTCTCAAGTTGGCCTCCTCATCAACGAGGCCAAATCGGAACTCATGCCAATGCAGGTGATTCAATTCATCGGGGCAGCGCTCGACTCTCTTCGAGCCAGAGCACGACTCCTGGCGAACAGGGCCGAGGTTCTTTCCTCCTCAGCCCAATCATTTCAGGTTGGACAATTGCGCCCTGCCCGGGACTTCCTGCACCTCCTGGGCCTCATGGCGGCCTGCACCAGCGTGGTCCATTGGGCCCATTGGCACATGCATCCCCTTCAATGGGGACTGGCCAGCCAATGGTCATAGCGCTCCGGTCCTTTGGACCAGCCAGTGGCAGTGACCCAGGAGATGTGGAATGCTCTCCAGTGGTGGATCGTTCCAGCTCATCTGCAGGAGGGCATCCCATTTGTCCGCCCCGAGCCGACGGTCACTGTATCGACCGACGCCTCTCTGATGGGTTGGGGTGCCCATCTGGGGGAGCACAGAGCACATGGCCTCTGGTCCCCTCTGGAGTCCTGATGCCACATCAACCTGCTGGAGCTTCGAGCGGTCTGACTTGCCCTCACTGCCTTCACTCTGTTTGTACGGGGTCAAGTGGTCCAGGTCCAGACGGACAATACCACGACCATGTACTACCTAAACCGCCAGGGCGGGATGCGCTCCTTGCCCCTGTGCAAGGCAGCTCTCCACACTTGGTCCCTCGTGCGCAGCCTGGAGGCAGATCTCCTAGTCATCCATGTGGCAGGAGGCTCCAACACTCTGGCTGATGCCCTAAGCTGGATAGGTGCTGCATCTCCCGAGTGGTCTCTCCTGCCGGAGGTAGTACACAATCTGTTCTCCCACTGGGGCACACCTCAGGTGGACCTGTTTGCCTCCAAGGAGAATACGAAGCTGAGGCTGTTTCATGCCCATCCCCCTCAGCAGGGCTCGCTGCAGGGGGATGCCTTCTCGAGGCCGTGGACCCCGGGCCTCTTCTACACCTTTCCCCCATTTCCTTGATCCACAAGGTGCTTCTCAAGGTGAGGAGGGACAAGGCGCAGGTGATTCTGGTATCCAGATCTCCTCAGCCTCAGCTCTAGGCTCCCGAGACAGCTTCCAGCCCGCTCGGACCTGATCTCAGTCAACCAGGGGAAGGTTCTCCACCCGGACCTTCAATCCCTGCATCTGACGGCCTGGTTCCTGAGCGGCTAGAGTTCCAGGCCTTGGGTCTTTCTGACGAGGTCCTCAACGTTGTTGAGGCATCCCGTAAGGAGTCGACCAGGAAATGCTATGCCTTCAAATGGAAGAGATTCTCCATTTGGTGTCAGGATAAGGGGTTGGACCCTTCCTCCTGCTCCTTGGCCAGTATTCTGGACTACCTGTGGTCCCTTTCTCAGCTAGGGCTTCGGTGGACGACCCTTAAGGTGCACCTGGCAGCCATCTCTGCTTACTGGCAATGGAAAGCAGTCAAGAAAGCACAGGAGAAGGTGGTCGGGCACTTTTTCAAAGGTCTCAATCACATATCCCCTCCAGTGCAAGACCCTCCACCTCCATGGGATCTATTGCTGGTATTGGCTAAGCTCATCGGCAAGCCATTCGAACCGATGCACAGGTGTGACATCTCTCACCTGTCATGGAAGACCGCCTTCTTGGTGGCTATCACATCAGCCAGAAGGATGGGAGAACTCCAGGCGCTTTCCATAGTCTCTCCTTATCTGGTCTTCCACAGGGACAAGGTTGTCCTGCGCCCCCACCCGAAACTCCTTCCGAAGGTGGTGTCGGAGTTTCACCTTAACCAGATGTTGACTCTGCCGGTGTTCTACCCCAATCACACCTCGGAGGCCGAATATAGGCTCCATACTCTGGACCCTAGAAGAGCGCTCGCTTATTATAAGGAGTTTGTCACCTATGCTGAAGCCACACCTGGCAGACCTGCAGCCAAGCGGACGATAGGCAGGTTGGTCACCTCCTGCATAGATCTCTGATATAGGTTGGTGGGCATTGAGCCTCCCAAAGAGATAAGAACTCATTCTACCCGCCATACCGCTGCTTCGGTGGCTGCTTCCAGGGATGTCCCTATCCAGGAAATCTGCAGGGCTGCTACTTGGAAGTCAGCACACACCTTCATTAACCACTACCACATCGACCTTGAGTCACGCCGGGATGCTGGTTTTGGGACCTCGGTTCTCCAGTCCTTGTTTCCTAAATAGAGGGTGTGCGCCTTGCCTCCCTCCTCCCAGAGAACTGCTAGGAGTCTGCCAAGAAGTGTGGATTGAACAACATATCCATGTCCCTAGAAATACAGGTTACTCACCTGTAACAGGAGTTCTAGGAATGGTATACGTTGTTCATCCACACAACCCACACAACCTACCTGGCTTCCACGCACAAATTGGCTTCCAGCAGGCTAGATCTGGTGTCATGGGGCAGAGCCAAGCGTTTTACCACCCGGGTGGGAGGGAGGAGCCAGCTTGAAGACTTTCTGGCAATATTTAAAGCGGCAAGGTACCTGCCAAGAAGTGTGGATGAACAACATACAGTGGCGTGAAAAAGTATTTGCCCCCTTCCTGATTTTCTCTATTATTGCATATTTGTCACACTGGATGTTTTCAGGTCTTTAGAGAAAATGTAATACTAGACAAAGGGAACCTGAGTGAACAAATAACACTTGTTTTTTTTTTTAATTTCACTTATTTAATGAAAAAAAGTTAACCAACACCAACTGGCACTGTGTGAAAAAGTAATTGCCCCTTACACTTAATAACTGGTTATGCCATTATTTAGCTGCAATGACTGCAACCAAACACTTCCTATAATTCAATATCAGTCTTTCACATCGCTGTGGAGGAATTTAACCCACTCTTCCTCGCAGAACTGCTTTAATTCAGTAACATTTGGTAGGTTTTCAGCATGAACTGCTCATTTCAGGTCCTGCCACAGCATCTCTATTGGGTTTAAGTCTGGACTTTGAATAGGCCACTCCAAAACTTTAATTTTACTTCTTTTAGCCATTCTGATGTGGACTTGCTTTTGTGTTTTGGATCATTGTCTTGCTGCATGACCTAACTACGCTTCAGCTTCAGCTGACAGAAGGATGACTGGACATTCTCCAAGAATTTTCTGGTACAGAGCAGAATTCATGGTTCCTTTAATTACGGCAAGTCATCCAGGTCCTTAGGCAGCAAAAGCATCCCCACACTATCACACTACCACCACCATGTTTGACTGTTGGTATGGTGTTCTTACTGTGGAATGCTGTGTTTGCTTTACGCGAGACATTATGGGATCCATGTTGTCCAAAAGTTCCACTTTTGACTCATCTATCCATAGAACATTTTCCCAAAAGGCTTGTATCATCCAGGTGCTTCTTGGCAAATGAGAGCGAGCATTTATGTTCTTCTTGGTTAGTGGTTTCCGCCTTGCTACTCTCACATGAAGCCCATTTTTGCCCAGTCTCTTTCTGATTGTGAGTCATGAACACTGACCTTAGCTGAGGCAAGAGAAGCCTGCAGTTCTTTGTATGTTGTTTTAGGATCCTTTGAGACTTCTTGGATGATTTTACACTGCGCCTTGGAGTTTTGGCAGGCCGCCCACCTGGGAAGGTTCACTACTGTTCCAAGTGTTCTCCATTTGGAGATTATGGTTCTCACTGTGGTTCAATGGAGTCCCAGAGCCTTAGAAATAGCTTTGTAACCTTTCCAGACTGATAGAGGGCAACAAATTTTTTCTAATCTTTTCAGGAACTTCCTTTGATCATGGCATAATGTGCTCGTTGAATCTTTGTGCTGGCAACGTGACTCTGATGGTAAGGGCCAAAATAAGTGAGGTTTATATTGAACAGGGCTGGCTGTAATCAATCCTGGCTGTGTTCAATCAGCTGACTCTAATTATCCCTTTAATTGGGTTGATTTAACTAGGGGGCAATTACTTTTTCACACAGTGCCAGTTGGTGTTGGTTAACTTTTTTCATTAAATAAATGAAATAAGTAAAAAAAAAAAGTGTTATTTGTTCACTTAGGTTCCCTTTATCTAATATTATATTTTGTCTAAAGACCTGAAAACATCCAGTGTGACAAATATGCAATAATAGAGAAAATCAGGAAGGGGGCAAATACTTTTTCACGCCACTGTATACCATTCCT
Source organism: Neoceratodus forsteri (assembly GCA_016271365.2). Taxonomy (NCBI): domain Eukaryota; kingdom Metazoa; phylum Chordata; order Ceratodontiformes; family Ceratodontidae; genus Neoceratodus; species Neoceratodus forsteri. Next base: position 1,319,427,352 of record CM057456.1, read on the forward strand.
AGAACTCCTGTTACAGGTGAGTAACCTGTATTTTATGTAGTTCTATGTGTTGAATTTGGGGGGGGGGTCAAGTTGTAAAGTACTCAAGCAAGTGCTGTTGCTAATAAAAAAAATGCATTTTCCTATTTGTTTAAAAGCTGTTTTTCTGTCTGCTTACTGACTTCTTGGGCCTATCATAAAAAATGAGATGCCTCATACCATGGGTTATCCCAGTAAAGGACATTTTAAAACAATAAAAGATATTTTATTTAAAAATATATTTTCTTTGGAATAAATTGTTCTATAGAATAAAATATGTTTTGCAAAAATAGCAAGCAGACTTGAACGATATTTTCAGAAACTAGATAGCAAAGTGACTTTGTTTCCACATTTCTATTGTTATTGTATTTTTTTTTTTTTACTGAGATAAGGTTGGGGGATACGTTAATCTGTACTGCAGGACAAACTGGGATGAGTTGACTTTATGGTAATGTCATAATGTGCTTGAGTGAGTGACATTTGTGAACTTGTTTATTTGGATTGTCATTGAATTTGCCATTTAAATTGTCTTTATCACCAAGTCTCTTTCAACTTTTCTCATTTTTATGTGTTTTGGATGTGCTGCTTCCCAGCTGCAGTCTTTTGGTATTTTGTGTTTTTTTGGGGGGGGGAGGTGAGAGGGATTTTGGGCAACATACTGTCATGTGGACTGTGGGGACTCTGAGGATGATGCTAGGGTGCAACTAACAAAGCATGGGGAGGGAGGAAATGAGTAGAAATTGCATTAGAAATACCCTCCAAAATGTACCAGAATGCATCTAAATGTTAAAAAATTTCTGGGGGCATAGGCGGCCCAACGGCCTATTATTTTTAGTTTTTATCTGACTTGAGCTCCCCCATCTATAGGACTCCTGGATCCGCCCCTGCAAATGGAGGGACTACTTTACCAAGGAAAGGTTCTTTTCTGGCATTTCATTTATTCACAGCGATTTCCTCACTAAAATTACTACATAATTAAAATATACACACATGCTCATTTTCTAAGCACAATAATACCCTCCAGGGTGGGTGGTATGGGCTATACCCAGTCTTCCAGGGGCTATAAGACCCTCCGCCTGCAGCGTCGGGCCTCATTCGCCCCCATGGCTTAGTATAGCCCAATCGACCACCCTGTCGGGTATTATTGCTTGCTTTGTTGGGGGCTGTCTTTGACTTTCTTAAAAAATCCTTTAGAGATATCTGACCTTTCATACCTCAGTTGTTTCACAACTTAGTCGTCTGAAATCTGACATGCAAGTAGTTTGTGCCAAAAACTCTACACCTTGTAAATGTGGTTAAAAAAAGGGGTTGAGTATTTTAAGTTAGGTATGTGGACAAATATACAAGAAAGGTGTTGGAGAAAAACTTTACAAAATGTCACATTGCCAAAAATAAATGACCCCCCAGTATAAAACACTAAGATAAAGTTCAAATATGGGAACTAAGCAAAAACACCAAAAATGACACACACATATATATATATATATATATATACACTGTATATATATATATATATAAAAAAAATATGGGAAATAATGACAGTACACCCCCGAAAAAGTGAAAGTTCAAAAGCCGCATTACCATAATGGAGGCAACTATGATGCTCTTTTTTGCATTTACTGATCTACAAGTCCAATGTATATAAAATAATTTATGAAGAAGAAAAGACTGATTAATTCTAGGGCACGGAAAATATCACTTCAGGAAAACTCTGGACACAAAAAAATCACACAATACTTCATGATCACAATACATTCCACAAGCACACTGCAAATACTTCTATGGTTACATGTCTATGTGGCAGCAAACTGAATTGTGTTAAAGCAGATCACAGCAAAGTCACATAAAATACATAATGAAGAAAGATGTCTGGCAAGAACATTGTTTCTCATTTAATTTCTGGCAACTAAACCCAAGGGCACTTGCTAGCAAGTGCACTACCTACAGCAATGTCGCACACTTTGATATGTACCAGACATTTTTCTTCAGACACAGTGCAATCAATATGTCAGGAATACTGACATCACAGTTGGGGGTGCTCTGCTATTACAAGCCAGTTTACAAGATCTTGGCACAAAAGCACTCACCCAAAGTGACAGATTAGAGCCTGAGTGGGGCATCGAGAAGAAAAGGATTTCTGCACATCTGTAAAAACTGAAGTCTTTGACAAGTAATTGCACTGTTATAAATTTAATGAGCAGGTTTTTTTTTTTCATGGGTACCAGCTGCATTGTCCTTCACTATATGTCTATCTTAGATGAATAAAAAATTAGCAATTCAGTTTCATAATTACCCTAGTTAAGGTTTACATGTATATGTCTTCTTGTCTATTTGTTTAGTACCTTACAGTGCTAGGATTTCAACAAGGAGCACCATGTTTAGTGCACAGATTCAGCATCTGTTTGACACTGAACTACACAGAATCTCCAAACAAAGCGACAGAAGAGCCAAACAAAAGTTATCACAAATCTTCCTGTTTTGTTGGAACGCGAGATCCTTGTGCTCTGTTTATAAAAGATTTTTGAGATGTGTGCAGAATAAGACAAAACATGTTTTAAAGTCCCCAATACTGTAAATATTCAGGCTATGATGTCATCAGATTTTCAAAGTACAAAGTGGATACTCGGAGGCAGTATAGTAAGCTATAGTCTAATTCTGTAGCACTTAGGTTGTAAACACCTAGCTTTCCTCAGGTTTACAATCCCGAATTTAATCAAAACAATCTCATATATTACTATACCTAACTGTACTACACAATTCATCTGAAAACAAGTAACGTAAGCAATAACCCATGGCAGGGCATGTATTTCTAGAGAATTAATGTGCGCCTTGGGTGATTGAAAGGCACCCGAGACATTCTTTAATTCTCTTGAAATGCACATCCTAAAGTCAGATACTGCGCTTATAAAATGGAAACTTTTTTTAAATGATTTTTTCTTTTGGTGAAGTTAGACTGCTGCTAAGTAGAATACGTTAGGTTGGTGATGAACCATGCATCCACTGGGAATTAATCAATGGTCACGTGACTCACCTGATGTGTTCTGACCAATGAAGTTGCTAGGATTCCAGAAAAATTTGACGTTCATTTTAATATACACATTACTGAACTCAAACAAAAACAGAAGGCAAGAGAATAATGGCTTAATGATGGTGTAAACCTCAAAAAAATGACTCACTTCAATGGGGTCTGGATTATTAACTCTTAAAGGCATACTGATGCCTCTGGAAATTTGTACATGCATACAAGTCTGTTCATGTGTTCTCTAAGTATCTTCCCTTCATTCTTTTATTTTTTTTTTAACTTCAAATTTTTATTGTGCATCAGTTATAACACTTTATGCATCATTACATAGTTCCATTAAATGGAGTATTTTAAATATAGTTTTACCATATTCAATAACTTAACTATTTCAATAACAGCCATCCAAAGATTGATACACAAATAAATTAATTTCCATCCATCCTACAAACAATTATGCCAAGATGAGGATCTTAGTTGATTATTGTCCCGTCCATTTACTTTATCTATAACTTGTTCTTGCCCTCTCTACCTCCCAAGTGGGGGGGGGGGTTAAACAGCCGTCCTCAATTTGGGCATCATCTATGTGGACAGGAGATTTAAAATCTTGTTGGAGGATGGATTCTGTATCTAGTTAACTAATCTAACATAATGAAATTCAACTTAGGCATCCTGACGACTCATTCAGGTTGTATTACACTTTAGTACATTAGCTCCTTACAAAATTTCAAGAAACAGAAAAGAACAGATCTTCTCAGCATCTCTTTCTTTATCAAAGGAAGTATAATATAGCATATAATAAAACGTATAATAGAATAGAACATCTGAGGCCTTCCTAATCATGGTCAAAGGCTTGCCAAGTGGACCAGATGTTATTGAACCTTTCCCTACCCTGTCTTAGAGTATAAGTGATTTGTTCCATGGACTCCAGTTGTCTCATTCTGACCTTCCAGTCTTCTATCGCTGGTGGATGAAGGGGGGACAGCCACCTAGATGAGAAAGATTTCAGTGCTGCCACTATCATTATCTGTGGTAGTTCCCTTTGCTGTCTAGGTCCTGTAACTAAGAAAGGGAGACCCAGCACCATCTCTTCCCCTTTAAATGGAATCTGTAGGCCGATTACCCGCTGTATCAGGGAGTGGACCTCCCTTCAAAATGGGGTAATTTTGACACATTCCCAAAATATATGTGTTTGAGACCCCCTAGCTTCGTCGCATCTCCAACATACATCGGAACTACCCGTTTTGAGATGCTTTGCCTTAGAAGGCGTAAGGAAGTATCTAAGAAGGATCTTCCAATGGAACTCTCGCCAGGAGGGAGAACTTGTCACCTGCCAGCTTCTGTTTAGTTTATTGTCCCAAATATGATGTGGAATCGAGACAGCCAGCTCCTCTTCCCATCGTTGTTTAATTTTATCTAGGCCTGGGCTATTTAGATTAATTAGGATATCGTACAAATGGGAGAGGGGGCGTGGGGCATCCTTGATCACGCTATTATAGTAGAAGAACTCCTCCAGAGGTGTTTTTTCCCTAATTAGTTTTTGTAGTCTGTTATCAGAAATAATATAATGTCGGACTTGTAAATATCTAAAACGGTCCTCACGGCGGAGGTGAAATGTATCTCTTAATTGAGTGAAGGAGTAGCAGTTGTATCTATCAATACACTGAAAGAAAGTGGAGAGCCGATGTGCGGACCAGTATTGATATCCTGGGTCTCCTCTCGGAGGAATAAAAGAGGCTTCAAATCTAATCAGAGATAGTAGGCCGGGGCCCTCCAGGGTGCCAGTAATCCTCCTTAACTTTTTAAGTACCCAAAGGGAGTGAAGGATCCATGGGTTGGTGATCTCTCTGACCATAGTTAGTGGCATATTACTAGTAGGAACAGCCCATAGGGCCCATTTCCCGACTGCCACTTCTTCTAGGTGATACCAACTCGAGACCACCCGGCGTTTTACCCAGGAACACATCTGTGCGCCCCGCGCTGCCAAAAAGTAAAGGTAAAAATTTGGGAGGGCCACCCCCTTATTCCTTGGAGTTTGCAATATCTTCCTGACCAACCTTGGTTTTTTCCTGTTCCTTCTGTAGGTTAGCCCAAAATTGTCTAGGGGGTTGTATTGGGAGGGTTTGAAATAAAAAAAAAAAAATCTAGGAAGTGCATTCATTTTGAGAGTTTGTGATCTACCATAGAGAGACAAGGGAGGGAGCCACCACCTGGCTATGTCTGCCTGTAGAGTCTGGAATAATTTAATATAATTATTTTTATATAGAAGGGAAAGATCAACAGAGGTACGTATACCAAGGTATTTAACTATGTTTCTCTTGGCCCAGGCAAAAGGAAAGGATTCCTTGAAGGCTTCAGAGGGGGTCCCACTCAGGATTAGTGTCTCGGATTTTAAGAGGTTAATCTTACAGCCTGCCAATGTACCGTACTCTCTCAAGGTTCGAATTAGGGCAGGGACTGAGGTTTCTGGCTGAGATAGAAAAAAAAAAAGAGAGTCGTCTGCATACAAAGCTATTTTCTGGGTGTAGCCTTCAACCTCTACACCTCGAATCAGAGGATTAGCCCCGATTTCTACAGCTAGTGGTTCAAGTGACAGGGCAAAGAGGAATGGGGAGAGGGGGCAACCCTGCCTTGTACCTCTCATGAGGGGGAATCTCTCCGAAAGATGCCCAATGACTTTAACCCTGGCCTCCGGAGCCTTATAAAGACTATTAATGGTATTAACTAACCTATCTCCCAGGCCAAATCTCCTTAAGGTTTCACTCAGAAACTCCCAATCTACCCTGTCGAACACCTTCTCAGCATCCATACTAATAGCCAATTGAAGTTGTTTGGTATTTTTATGGGCAGAAATCACATTCAACAGGCGTCGAATGTTATCTTGTAGAAATCTGCCTGAGAAAAAGCCCATTTGATCTTTATGCACTAAAAGAAAAATTACTCACCTCAGTAATGCTGTTTCTTCTAATGGAGTCTTGCTGTATTCTGACATATGCAGTTAGGTCCTGCCTTTCAACTGCCCCCGAGAACAAACAGTTAAATTTTCCATGGCCAGCATGGAATGTTCACTGAGAGCTCGGCTGAAGCCCCTATCTGCTGTTGTTTAAACTCCAATCGTCAGATCTTTACGAGCAATACTCACTAGACGTTCTGTGTGGAAACTGTAAAACTCAAACTAGTCAACTGGCAACTAAATTTATATAAAAGGGTTTTTTGGTTTCAAAGCAAAGACTCAAGTCAGGAAACCCAAAAAACAAAACACATCCCAAAACACAACACGCACCCAAAATAAAGGAGGGTGAAAGGGATACCCCTAGGGTGCCAACACTGCTCCTGCCCACCACATCCCAAAAACTAGGTTCTGAGAGGGGAGGCGGGAGGTCAGAATACAGCAAGACTCCATTAGAAGAAACAACATTACTAAGGTGAGTAATTTTTTCTTCAAACAACATGAAGTCTTGCTGTATTCTGACATATGCAGACTACCATGCAGTACCTCCATGGAGGAGGGACAGAACCTACTTTGGAAACAAGCTCTGAAGTACTGCTGTGCCAAACTGAGCATCACTCCTAGCCTGGATATCCAGACAGTAATGCTTGGTGAATGTATGGACCATTTTCCAGGTGGCTGCTTGACAAATTTCTAAGATAGGAATATCCCAGGCAGCAGCCAGGGAAGCAGCTGTACCTCTAGTAGAGTGAGCCCTCAGGCCTGAGGGTGGAGTTCTACCCAGTTTTTCATAGCAGAATTGTATACAAGAGACAATCTACCTGGCAATAGATCTCTTAGTGGCAGGTTTGCCCTTACCAACCTCTCCATATGTGAGAAACAATTGGAGGGACTCAAACCTGTGACCCTTGGTGCGCTCTATGTAGTAGCTGAGGGCCCTTTTAACATCCAAGCTGTGCAGCCTCCTCTCTCCAGAGGAGGAGTGGTCAGTGAAGAAAACAGGGAGAGACATAGACTGGTTAAGGTGGAAATCTGAAACTACCTTAGGTAAAAACTTCCTGTTAGTTCTTAAGACCACTTTATCTCTATGGAAAGAGATGAAATCAGGCTCCACTGACAGGGCTTGCAATTCACTGATACGCCTGGCAGAGGTAATGGCTATCAAAAACACTGTTTTCCAAGTCAAGTACTTAAGCTCTGCAGAGGACAAAGGCTCAAAGGATGGCTGCATAAGCTGAGCAAAGCAAACATTAAGGTCCCAAGCAGGAGCAGGGTCCCTAAAGGGGGGATTGGTGTGCAGCAATCCCTTGAAGAACTTACAAAACACAGGATGGGCTGACAGAGGAGAGGGCTTGCCTACTGACAGGAAGGCAGAAACAGCTGCCAAATGCACTTTAAGTGTAGCAGGCCTAAAGCCCAGGCCATTGAGATGGACCATATACTCCAGAACCATAAGCAACCCAGCAGATTCTGGAGAAATATTCTTATTAGAACACCAAATAGTGAACTTTTTTGATTTGAAATTGTAAGTCTTTCTGGTGGAAGGCTTTCAAGAAGCCTTAAGGATATCCAGAACCCCTTTGGAAAGATGCAGATCAGCAAACTCTAACTCTTCAAGAGCCATGCCTTGAGATTGAGAAATCTGAGGTTCGGGTACCAAATCCTCCCAAGAGGATGTCAACAGGTAGTAATTCCTGGGAAGAGATAGGGGAAGGTGGACTGCTAAGGACAGCAACAGGGGGTACCAGGGCTGTCTGGCCCAGTCTGGACCAATCAGAATCACTTTGCATGGTTGTGACCGTATCTCGACTAACACCTTGAACAGGAGAGAGAAGGGGGGAACATACAGAAATTTCCCTTCCCAATTCAGGATCAGAGCATCCGGGGGACTGAGTCCAAGACTGGGGTCTGCAACAAAAGAGAGGAAGTTGGTGATTGTCTGGGGCTACAAAAAGATCTATCTGTGGAGTGCCCCATCTCGAGAAAATCACTTTCAAAACTAGGGGATCTAGGGTCCATTCGTGATGGCCCTGGGATATCCTGCTGAGAGCATCTGCTAGGACATTGTCCTTCCCTAGGAGGTGAACTGCTATCAGAGAGGTTGGCAGGGAACAGGCCAGGGACCACAACTTCATTGCTTCTGTGCACAAGGCCGCAGACTGAGTGCCTCCTTGCTTGTTGATGTACCACATGGTGGTGGTGGTGTCTGTTCTGACCTGGACCACCTTGTTCTGTACAGATTTGGAAAAGGCTTGCAGTGCCAGAAACACTGCCCCGAGTTCCAAGAGACTGATGTAAAGCAGAGATTCCTGAGGTGACCACAGCCCTTGGGTGGTAAGATCCCCCAGGTGGGCTCCCCAGCCCAGCAGGGAAGCATCTGTGGTGAGTATCACTGAATGAGACTGAGTGACAAAAGCAACTCCTTGTCTCAGATTGTCCTGATCCTGCCACCACTGCAAGGCCTGGATCAGGGTTCGAGTCACTGGGACTAGTTTGGTAAGGGAATCCTTTCTTTGGGACCAGAAGGCGTTTAAGCAGAACTGAATGTCCCTCATCTGGAATCTTGCTCCCTGGACCACTGCTGTGGAAGCTGTCATGTGGCCCAATAGCTGAAGGAAATGCCTTGCTGGTCGAGACATGTGTAGGGTGAATGAAGAGGCCAGTTCTATAAGGGTCCTTGCCCTGTCCAGGGGAAGGAAGGCTCTTGCCCTTACTGTATCCAGCTCCGCCCCTATGAAGGTGAGGAGCTGTACTGGCTCGAGAACTGACTTTGGAAGGTTGAGGAGGAATCCTTAGGAAGTGAGCACTTGCTGAGTTATTTGCAAATGTGACTTGACTTGGTCTGGAGAATGACCCACTATGAGCTAGTCGTCCAAGTATGGGAAGATGGAGATCTTTTTTCTCCTTAGGAAAGCAACCACTACTGCCAGGCACTTTGTGAAAACCTTTGGGGCTGATGTTAGGCCAAAGGGCATTGCTCTGAATTGATAGTAGCCTGAGGGCAACTCGAATCTGAGGTACTTTCTGTGGGAGCACCTGATGGGAATGTGAAAATAGGCATCTTTGAGGTCCAGGGAGGCTAGCCAGTCCCCTGGCCTTAGAGAGGGAAGGATTATTCCCAGAGTCACCATTTTGAACTTTGGTTTTAAAAGGTGTTTGTTCAGATACCTTAGGTCCAGGATGGGCCGCCATTCTCCTGTCTTTTTTGGAGTTAGGAAGTACCTGGAGTACAATCCTTTGCCCTTGTGTAGGGTGTGAACCATCTCTATGGCTCTGAGAGCTAGGAGGGAAGAAACCACTGCCTCTAAGGCAAAGGTCTCTGATGGATTTGCAGGTGGAAAGGATCTGGTTCTCATTTTGGGAAATTTTTTGAAGCTGAGAACCAGTCCCTGGCTTACTATTTCCAGGACCCACTTGTCTGATGTCAGAGACATCCAGTCCTGGACAAAGTAAGCCAGCCTGCCCCCTACAAGTATTGGAGAATCGGCCCGGGCAGACCCATCAGGGTGTCTGCTTGGCAGGGGCTTTAGGCTGAGGGGTGGATGCAGGCCTGCTCAACCCCTGTCTGCCTCTCCCTCTGAAGAACCCCCTCTGAAAATAAGAAGAGGAGGCCTAAGCTTGGTAAAAAGGCCTTTGGAAAGGCCTGCCCCTGCCCCTGGACTGCTGCCTTTGAGGAGTGGCTTGCCTTTCTTTGGCCTGAGCACTCCTGTAAGTGGTCCTGTACTCGTCCATCTTTTTCATGTAGTTCTCGTCTGCTCCCCAAACAGAGAATTACCAATAACAGGGAAATCCACGGCCTTAGCCTGGGTATCCTGTGATAGGCTAGTACATCTGAGCCAAGCCATCCTCTGAAGAGCCACAGATGTAGCCATGACTCTTGATGAAACATCATTGGAGTCCACAGCAGCATGAAATTGCATTTTGGATGCCTCAATCCCATCTGCAACCACCTTCTCCAGCTCCTTGGCAAGCTGGTCAGGGGCCTGTTTAGCCAGAGCCAGCACAGTGTCCATCTGGACTTCTGGTATCTAGCTGTGTAGGCCATATAGTTAGCCTGCCTGAGTCCCAGAGATGCTGCCATGTACTGTTTCTTTGCCATGCCATCAATCCTCCTGGAGTCCTTATCTGGGGGGTGTAATGCCAAGGGGATATTTGCCTTATCACAGGCAGCAGCCCGCACTATCCCAACATGGCTGCATTGCTGAGAAAGGAACTCTGTGTCTGAGCCTGAAAGAGTATACCTCTTGTCCATTCGTCTGTCCACAGGAGGTATGGAGTTAGGAGTCTTAAGAATTTTATTTGTCTATTTCCCAAAAGATTTATGGAGGGGAACAGACAGTCTCCTAGACTCTGGGATGTCCATCATTTCAACAAAATCAGGCTCCTCCTGATCCTCTACTGCTTCTTCCATAGGAAGCTGGAGGGTTTCAGCCACTTTTTTGTAAAACATAAAGTGGGAAGGGGACTCAGAAAGCCTAGGAGGAATAACACCTGAAAGTCTGTCTGGGGAGATGTCCGGGTCAATAGGCACATCCAGACTTTCATAATCACCATCATCTTCCTCATACTCTCCCTCCTCCTCATCCGGTTTATAAAATTCTTCTAAGGTGTAATCCGGAACCGACCAAACCGAACCCCTGCCAGATGGTGTCGGTTTGGCTGGAACCGAAGTAAGCGATTGCACTATTCTTATCGCCTTGGCTATCTCATCAGCGGTCGGAGTATGAATTTCTGGATCCGAACCAGACGATTTATCTTTTCTTTTTCTTTTAACCGGAACTGACTCCTCAGAATCAGTTCTCCTTTTGCCCGAAGTACTGCCCTGGTCAGAGGGCACTCCTTCTGGTTTGGTCGGAACCGAACCGGGCTGGCCATCCGGGTCAGCGGACTTCTCGGCCTCCCTTTCCCTCAGTCTACCTAATCTCTTTTCAAAGGTAGCTTTGGGAAAATTCTTACAAATTTGGCAGTCTGAATCGAGGTGCTCAAACCCCAGACAATAAACACAGCTGGTGTGGGGATCAGCCTTAGCAAAGACATCCCCACACACACTGCAGTGTTGAAACCCAGTGGGCCCGTTTTTTTTTCTTGGGTTTGTCAGACATGGCTAATCCTATCCAAAACTTACCCTTTTTTCGGCAATCCGCCAGGTAAGTCTCCCCTATCGGTTCCTGACCGTGTTACGGGTCTTGGAAAAAAAACGTAATAAAAATCTGGTATTTTTAGAACCGATATGGACCGGTTACCACACACTAACTAAATTCACAAACTTTTTTACCTGAACTGATCGGTTCAGCCGAACCGATCCACAATTTACAAGTTCCACATAGAAACTAAATAGAAAACCTATCTAGTACTCACGGTAGCACAGACAGAGACTTAAACCGACAGATTTGGTAGCAGCAATTCGGTAGAAACCGAGAGAGAAATGACACTTTAACCAACTTTTTTGAACCGAGCAAAGGAGAAATCTCCGGAGTGACTGTTCAGTGAGGCAGAGTAAAGAATCTGACAGTTGGAGTTTAAACAACAGCAGACAGGGGCTTCAACTGAGCTTGCGGTGAACATTCCATGCTGGCCATGGAAAGTTTAACTCTTTGTTCCCTGGGGCAGTTGAAAGGCAGGACCTAACTGCATATGTCAGAATACAGCAAGACTTCATGATGTTTGAAAGCCTATTACTTTCTGGAGGCGATCAGCTAGGATACCCGTAAATACCTTTAGATCTACTGGCAACAGTGAGATAGGTCTGTAAGATTCACAGTCTTCCGGTTCCTTATCTGGTTTCAGGATCACAGAGATCTGGGCAAGGTTCCAAGATCTAGTCTCCCCTCCACACCTCATTATATGTGTCCAGTAAGATAGGTACAAGAGGGTCCAGAAAGGTCTTATAGAATTCTGACATGTACCCGTCCATCCCTGGGGCTTTTCCATTTTTAAGTTTCTTAGTTTTTGGGCTTACCTCTGCTGCTGTTATGGGAGCTTCCAGGTCTTTCCTTTGCGACTCCGAAAGGGTGGGGAACTGAAGCCTATTAAGAAAGGAGAGGGTCTCTTTTTCGTGGTTTGTGTTTTTGTCTGTGCTGTAGAGGGTAAAGTAAAATGTTTGAAATTGAGCTGTAATGAAAGGGGGGACCAAATTGTACTGCTTGTCTCGACTGTTTTGAGTTTAGGGACCGCCCTAGAGGCTCTCTCCTTCCGCAACTGCCAGGCTAGGATTTTCCCAGCCCTGTTTCCATGCTCATAGTACTTCTGTTTGGCATAGGTCAGGTGTTTTTCTATCTGAAGATCTAAGATTTTATTTAGTTTGGTTCGGGTCTTAAGTAATTACTCCTCGCACCTTTGGTCTAGAGTCTCTTTATGGGTCTTTTCTAGCTGGGATATCTTTGTTTCTAATTCTACTTGTTCTTTGATCAGCGCTTTCTTATGTTTTGATGCGCAGGCAATTATTATTCCCCTTAGATAACATTTTAAAGCGTCCCATCTGATTCCTGCCCCTGTATCATCCCTCCAGTTTGTCTCCAGATAATCTTTTATTGATTGTTGTATTAATTGCTTAAATTCTGTGAGGTTTAGCAAGCTGACATTTAAACGCCAGATAGACTCGGGAGGTTTTGGGGCTAAGGTCATCTCCAATGAAACCGGCGCATGGTCAGATAATAAAATAGACCCTATCTCAGCTCTGAACATGAAGGGTAATGCATTTGCTGAGATCAGCCAACAGTCAATGCGGGAGTACATTTCGTATTTGGGAGAGTAAAATGTATAAACCCTGTCATTGGAGTGGCTAAATCTCCATGCATCTACTAATGAGAGCTCTGCGCATAACCTCGTGAGGGCCCTACTGGATCTGGTAGGACCTATAGAGCGGGAGCCTACCCTATCCAGGCCTAAATCTGTCACTGTATTAAAATCCCCACCCATAAAGATTAACTTGTCTGGGTCCTGAACTGTCTCTGTTAAAATCTTGGTAAAAAAAAGACGCCCTTTTTTGTTCATCACTTGGAGCATATATATTCAGGAAGGTACACTTTTGTCCCTTAAGTTCCCCCTCTATCCTCACAAACCTACCCTCTGGATCAGCGTCCACTTGAGAGATGGTACACGAGGTATCCCTTCTGATTAAAATAACTGTGCCTCTCTTGTTTGTTTGTTGTGTACATTCTGCCACATACACCTCGCCCACCCAACCTCTTCGCAACTTTCTATGCTCAGACCGACTCAAATGAGTCTCTCGTAAGAAGGCTATATTTACTCCCTGTCTCTGTAACTCTTTCAAAATTCTAGCCCTCTTGACCGAACTATTTATGCCTCGGAAGTTCCAAGAAATCAATTTAAGATCTGCCATTTAAAATAATATATATATATAAAAAAAAATCTCTGTTTCCAGTATCCAGGAGCCTGCATTAACCATATAGCTAAAAGAACATGAATTAACTCATTAAACCAGATTAATTTATTTACAAAACCTCTCATAAAAATTATAAGAGGCATTTAAATGGCTTCAAGGTATCTTTATTCCCAACTCCACAACTCGGGAATTTTCTATGAGATGTGGTAGGAAACCAAAATATTTCAGTCCCCCCACCAGGAAGTAATCCCACCCTATTAATCTGTGGGGTCCCCGACTGGGGTGACTCCAGTTGCCTGGGTGACTGATGAACTGTTCTCCATTTAGTCCCCGACAACTGCTTATTTAAAAACTATAGTACACCTATGGGGGGAATGTCTACTACGGGGTGTCAGCCAGGGCCTCCAAATCTGTCCGGGGGGGGCATACTCTCCTTGACCCATCTTCCTGATCAACCTCCATCCCCAACCAGGAGTAGAGGTACGTCTCGTGGCCCCTTCAGAAGATTGGGGGGCGAACCCTCCACCTCCTCCATCCCCAGTAACCACCATACCCTTTAATAACCTCTTATGAGTTGTCCCCATGGGCGTCCCTCCACAACCATCCGGGGGATCTTAACCTATCGCGAGGGGATCCTTACTTGTCCCGTTTCCCTTAGTTCACCCTTTGCATTTGCTGCCCCCAGAAATGAAAACCAATGGATCACTTCAGAGTCCAGACCAATTCTTTTCCTCTGGCCAAAGCTACTTTCAATAGGATTGTCTAGGAGGGAAGGTTTAGGTACTTTGCCCAGCTCCACCCGTACCCACCCTCTAAGGGTATTACTCTATATTGTTTCTGACCATGATACGGTGTGCTTCTGTAAGCCTTCCCAGTGTTTAATATATGGGTCACGTGGCTTCAAAGCGACACTCTTATCAAAATGGGGGTATCCATTGCACAGGTCCCTATCTGGTGAATCTCTCTGTGGCTACCAAAGAAAACATTAATCCCCCCTCCAAGGGCACAGTGTTAGCCCATCAAAATGAATGGTACTGTCATTATAGGGCCACATTTCCCCCTCTCCCCGGCCAAGGACAGCCCCCCCTTTCCCCCTACCCCCTCCATATGACCCATCAGAAAGAACTCTGTTTTACTTTCGGATCGTGTTTAAAATTAACGTTTTATATAAAATCAAACCTTAGCTCCACAAGACCTTTCCAAACAAGCGCTTGTGAGCCTGCAGTAAAGGGAGATTTAGGGTGACATGCTACCTGCCATGTATCTTACCAAAACCAATTTCCTTCTGGTAACTAAAGGGCAGAGATTACTTGCGTGAACCCTGAATACTGCCTCCATTACCTCCTCGCCTCCCGTCCTCTGTTCATACTTATATTAAAGTCCAAGCCACAGAAGGTAAAAGAAAAAGGAGGGGGAGGGTGCGCATTATTCCCCACAGTTCGAAAACTAAGTTCTTTGAATAACACTTGGACTTTGGGGTCGTAGAAAGAGGGCAGATAAACAGAAGTAAATAATACAGTTTACTTATTCAGCTTCACTCATCCATTCACCGATGAGGAGGAGTCTTCCATCTGGTCTTCCACGGTTTGAGATCGAGGAGTGGATCTAGGCTGGGGGAACGATTTGCTGCAGACACTGTCCCACACTGAAACGACATCCTCTGTGCATTGAGATTGAGCTCCTTTCGTTCCCTTCCTCTGCCATGATTTTTTCGTCATGGCTGTCCGCTGGTCGACTGCGCTCTCTGGTGGGATAACTATGCCATGCTGCTTTGCTCAACTACAGGCTTCTGGTAGATCCTGGAATCTCTGCCAGCCTTCCGGTGTAAGTACTTTTATTTTAGCTGGGTACTCAAGTTGTGCCGAGAAGCCTGCTAGCCTGATTATTTTGACCACTTGAAATGCTTTATGACGGCGGGCCAGTGTTTGAGGTGCATAATCCTGGTCAAAATAGAGGCGTGTGTCCCCAAAAAGAATTTGCTTTTTGGCCCAGGCTGCCCTGATAACCTCTTCTTTTGTTCTACAGTCCATGAAGGCCAGTATTATTGAGCGCGGGCGAGCCTCTGGATCTTTCGGCTTCGGTACTAGTGAGTGGTGGGCACGGATTATGCCTAGATCTTTATCTTTGTCTATGTCAAGCAACTCCTTTAACAGGCTATCAATGAATTGTGACATAGGACCGGATTCAGTTTCCTCTGGAAGGCCATGTATTCTTATATTATTATGCCTGTTTCAGTTCTCTAAATCTTCCAGGTGTTGTTGTAATAGTAGGTCTCGATGGTGTAAGTCTCTCAATGCTGCATTATGGACATCCGTGACCTCTGTGTATTCCGTCACTGTTTCCTCAAGTTGTTCTGCTCGGCGGGTCAGCTCTGCAATGGTCTCTCTGTCTTCAGATGCTTTTTGCTCAATTCTGGTAAGGGTATCACAGATTTGCTGCAAGGTACTACATAGCGTTTTTGAAGTTATAGTAAAGTCTTCATCCAGCTTCTTCGAAGTAGTGGGCCATTGCTCTATTAGTTCTTAGATTTCGCCCACAGCGGCCTTGAGTTCCGCTGCTGAAATTTTAGTTTAGGTAAGAATCGGAGGCAGATTCTTTGTGTTTCAATTTCGGCGACATGTTAGACGGCCAGTAGTAGATTCAAATGTAGTAAAAAGTTTAAGCTGTGAGTTAGATTCTGATGAATCTTCTTTTTTTCTGCCGGGAGCTCTCTTATCAAGCGTCCATCCCACAGGCAACCGGAACCGGAAGTCCGATCCCTTCATTCTTTTATGAAGAACATTTGCCTGCAAACAGCATGTGTGTTCCGTGGACTTCATCACATCACACAGTTTGTCAACACACAAAAAAATTACCGTTTGCTAGTGGCATAATTACTTACACAGCAACAGACTGTGATTTCATTAAAATTCTGGCATCCTAAGTACAGAAACAGCAGTATACAAAGTACAAACAGAAAGATCCTGTTTTATGTAAATGCCCTTAGTAATATGGAATGAGCAGGAGATAAATATAAGCAAATATGGAAAATTACGTCTATTTATTTATTATTGAAAAAGTTTTACCAGGAAAATCCCACTGGGCTGGGAAGAAAAAAATACTTACCATAGTAATCTTATTTCTACCGGGGATCCCCTCAGTATGCTTAACTGAAACAGTCAGTCTCCTGTGCTGAACTGCCCCAGACAGAATGGAATATACATAAATGATGGAACTCTCATTGGCTCGTGTAAATTTCAAACTGCCCCGAGTAGCTGCTGCATTCTGATAACACTCAGATTTATTGCGAAGTCTAATAGTGTGAAGACCTCTCCCTTCTTCCGGCCCCCCCCCATTATTTCCGCAAATACCTGTGGCCCACTAAGCCCTCCTACAGCTCGCCCTGTCCGCCATGCCCCCACCCTGCCTTACCCGCAGCCAGACAAAGCCTCTTAGCTCAAGGTTGCCCCTTGCCCTGGAGAGGGCTCTCCTGAGTTTTCCCTTTGATCACTGTTACTTTTTGCTCTTGTGTATACTATGGTAATCTTGCATTCCTATGTAACTGCTCTGTTTGTATCGGACTCATGTTTGTATCTTATATTTTTATGATGTGGAACCTTTGTAAGAGAGCGCATGCTAAAAGGTTATATCCGAATCTTTAAATAAGTAAATAAATAAATAAAGCCCCTCTAACTAGCTATACTATTTCACAATAAAACCTCCTTAAAAAAAATCCCCAAAACCCATAAGAAGAGACAAAGAAGATAGCACCAGCTGGTTCGAAAACTCAACAATTAACTAGAACAAATATCAAACAGATACTCACAAGCAGGGATGCAGAATACAAGATCCCTTTTTCCTGGTCCTGGAAGGGGAGGCAGGGTGGGAGAGTTAAGCATACTGAGGGATCCCCTGAAAGAAACAATTACTATGGTAAGTAACTGTTTCTTCAAACCCCAGGAATCCCTCAGTATGCTTAACTGATGTAGACTACCAAGCAGTAACTTTGGGGGTTGGGTAAAGAACCTGTTTTGAGAAAAGGTTCTGCAGAACTGCTGTGTTGAATCTGACATCACTTCTGGACTGTACATGCAAGCAGTAGTGCTTGGTGAAAGTGTAAACTGTTTTCCATGTAGCAGCTTTGCAAATTTCTAGTAAAGAGATGTCCCTTGCTGCAGCTACTGATGCAGCTGTACCCTTGGTAGAAGGTGCCCAGAGGCCCAGGAGGAGCTGCTTACCAACTTTACTGTAACAGAACTGTATGCAGGCCACTATCCAGCATGTAACAGTTCTCTTGGAAGCTGGTTTACCCTTACCCACTTCCCCATAAGTGAGGAAAAACTGGGTATTACTCTGGCCTGGAGGTGTTGGTCCAGTCAAGGTAGTGGCTGAGAGCCCTTTTGACATCCAGGCTATGAAATTTCTGCTCACCTGAGCTGGAGTTGGCAGTGAAAAAGACTGGCAGTGTGATGGACTAATTCAGATGAAAATCTGAAACCACCTTAGGAAGGAATTTATTTGTCCTGACCACCACCTCATCCCTGTGGAAGGAAATGCAGTTCAAACCTGTGTACAGGGCCTGTAGCTCACATACTCGCCTAGCCGAAGTAATGGCTACCAGAAAAACAGTCTTCCAGGTAACATACTTCAAGTCTGCAGTTGCCATAGGCTTAAAGGGAGGTTCCATTAACCTGGCAATACAAATGTTCAGATCCCAAGAACGGACTGGCTCCCTAAGGGGAGGGTGAAAGTGAAGGAGACTTTAAAAAAATTCCTGAAGATAGGGTGAGATGCCATAAACCTATCCTTACCAGCTGAAATGTATGTTGAGATTGCAGCTAGGTGCACCTTCAGGGTAGAAGGCCTAAGGCCCAGAGAATGTAAACGGGTTAGGTATAAAAGGATTGATACTACTGTGTCCGCACTAGATAGAAAACCTCTT
Organism: Neoceratodus forsteri; assembly: GCA_016271365.2. Classification (NCBI taxonomy): domain Eukaryota; kingdom Metazoa; phylum Chordata; order Ceratodontiformes; family Ceratodontidae; genus Neoceratodus; species Neoceratodus forsteri. The sequence goes on from CM057456.1 coordinate 1,319,445,605, forward strand.
CCATTTGAAATCAATCAAAATGAACAATACACCGTGGCTAAACAACCATGTACTGAGCCAAGTGAAAGCAGAAATACTCACTGTACCAAAGAACTCTGCTTCCCAGTCACCACAGACAGTCCAAAGCAATCCATTGTTGCAGTATAAATGACATTTATTGGAAAACGTTAAAAGGTCCAAACATGCAAAGGTGCGGCAGGTATATGGACACACCCCCTCCCTCCCTCAGAAAACAAGCAAACGTTTTTGCGCTTCTTGCGCTCTGTCAAGGTTAAGTGGGTGTTCGCAGGTAATGCTTTTTAAAGCTCATTCTCAAAGTGACAGTGCACTGAGAGAACACTGCATAATTATAAACAGTGTACCCTATACATACGTCTTAATCGAGCACTATGTATCATATGTACTTAAACTGTACCTTCTTGCTGTTATGTCTATTCCTTATATGTAATGTGTACTTGACTGCATATTTCCTTCAGGACCTCCTTGGGAATAAGCCTTATTTACTGTTATGTTTACTCTTTATATGTAATGTGTACTTGAAAGCATACATGCTTCAGGACCTCGTTGAGAATTTATTTATTTATTTATTTATTTATTTCAGAGATTAGAAATACCTTGAGTCAAAGACTCCTTTACAAAGGTTCCACGTCACATATTATATATACAGACTATACAATACAGTTAGGACAGATACACAATGCAGTACTTGTTACAGAGCAGAGCTATGTTAATAACAGGAGCAGTTAAGCTAACAAACAAGAACTATAACAGTTTGAGGCAGTTGAGAGAAAAAAACTGGACTTAACATCCTTGGGAGGGGGGAGATTAAGAGCTGTTAGCAGAGGCAGACCAGAGGCCACTGTCAGTAGTAGACGGAAAAGGTGACACCGATTCACGTACAGGCGCAGTCACTTGTGGATTGAAGGTGAGCCCAGAGGTGCGTTTTAAAATGACCAATTCTTTGATCAGAACGCAAGGAGGAGGGTAGGTTATTCATCCACAAGGGTGCCCTGTAACAAAAGGATCTTTGGAACTGAGCTGTGCGACAGAAAGGGATGGAGAAACGATGGGTGTCAGAGCTACGGGTGTGCTTAACTTTTGAGTCCTTAGTGATTAAAGGGGTGAGTGCAGTGGGGGAGAAGCCAAGGGTAATTTTTTTTTGCCAGGACACAAGTGTGGAATTTGATTCTGTTGTCAAGGTTAAGCCAATTGGTATCCTTATATAGAGCACAGGTATGAGTACGTCTGTCACATCCTAATATAAGACGACAGGCCTTGTTAAGGGCGAGTCTAAGACTATCAAGGGCTGAGGAGCTAGCCCCTCCAAAAGTCAGGAGACCATAGTCTAGCAGGGAGAGTACCGAGGAGGATATAGCAAGCTTAAGGGCCTCCGGGGAAAGGCAATGTTTATAGCAGTGCAGGAGCCCTAGCCTGATATTTAGGGCCTTAGATAATTGATGTATATGGTCATGATAGGCAAGGCCAGTGTCCAAAGTGATGCCCAGGTATTTGAACGAATGCACACATTCCAGGGGAGTCTGGGACGTTGATAGTATTTGTGGGAAGAGCCCAGTCCTGGAATTCTGCGGGTGTGCGAACAGCATACCCTTGTTTTTTTTATTGTTGATAATAAGACGTTGTGAGGAGAACCAACTTTCGACCGCAGTAAAGGAGGACTGGAGGGAGTGGTGGAGTGGGGGGGAGGTCAGGGCTGGAGGAGAATATGACAGCATCATCTGCATATAGTAATAAGTTGGAGGTGCAGGAAGCGGGGAAGGAGTTTAGGAAGAGGCTGAATAGGAGGGGACCCAAAATGGACCCTTGTGGGACCCCTGAGAGGACAGGAGATTTAGGTGATAGGGTATTGCCAATTTTAACTTGAAGGGTCCGGTTGGCAAGATAGTCATGAACCATCCCACTGCTTCCTGTGAGAGACCCAGGTTGAGCAAAGAGGTTTGGAGTAGTGAATGATGGCGGTATCAAAGGCCTTGGTGAGGTCAATGAAGATCATGCCTGTGATGTGGCCTTTATCCAGTGCAGTGTGGATGTGAGATGTTAGTTCAAGCAGGGCAGTAGTCGTGCTGTGACCTTACGGAAACCATGTTGTTGTTTGCAGAGTAGGTTATATTTATTGAGGTGGTCAGTGAGCTGATCCGAAACTATCCTCTCTAAGGCTTTGGAGGTGGGGGTAGTATGGAGATAGGGCAGTAATTGTTAACAGAGGAGCGGTCCCCACCTTTAAATATGGGTGTGATATAGGCGGATTTCCAAATGGCAGGGAATTTGCAGAGGGAGAGGTTTAAAATGTGGGTGAGAGGGGCAAGGATTTCCTTAAGGGAAAGCCGAAGAATTCTGAGGTCAAGGGAGTCAGCGTTGGAGGAGGCTTGACTAAGGGCAGCAGTAAGATATGGTTCAGCTGACTTGGGAGAGATGTAGCGAAAGTAAAAGGGGGGGCACCAAGGTGCGGGGCGGGTGAGCTAGGAGCAGGTGGGTCATAGAAATTCAGGGGGAGAACATGGCTAAGGTTGGAGAAGGCATCACCGAAAACTGCAGCAATGTGAGTGGGGTCAGAGGTCAAGGACCCATTAGACATGATTTGGGAGGGGACCAGGTTGGGGACCTTACTGCATATTTCCTTAATGTTGTTCCAAAACTTGCGGCCGGAGCCCCAGGACGAGCTTAAGACGGATTTATAGTAATCTGCTTTTGCCCTACGAATGGCCCAAGTGCACTTATTCCTAGCCATTCTATAATTCTGTCTATCTTGGGGGAGGCCGGACTCGATGGAGAGGTACCATAACGAGTCTCTGGTTCGCATTAACAGAGTTTATTCCTGCAATAAACTTGAACTTCAACTTGAACACGTACTATATATGAATATATATATATAATATATATGTATATATATATTATGGTAGTACGGTAGTGCTACCATAGTTAGGGTTGAGTAGCACTTTTAAGGTTAAAGGGTGAACATTTGCACATTAATATATTTGCCACCGTTCAACGGATTTGCCTGAAATTTGGCAAGCATGGTTGGGCATGGTAGATCTTGGGATCTGCCAACTTTATATCGGGATATATGGCTGTAGGAGTTATTAAGATGACACAAAAGCGCAACCCCGCTTTTTAATTCTTTGCTCTCGCCACAGGTTGCACCGGTTTGTAACGACCAGTCCAAAACGCTAGGAAACGTGCAGCCAGGGTCCCCGATGTGCCTTTTGAAGATTTCATGAAAAAATACTGAACAGTTCAAAAGTTATTCAAAAAACAAGTTCCTATTATAAGTCAATGGGAAAAGTTAAAAAGTTCAGCACTTTCGCAAATGCAATTTTTGATTTATTTGAACATCAGTTTACAACCTTTGAGCCAGAGGCTCATTTCCAAAGGTACCTCGTCACACTGAGGACATACAGAGACAATATTTAGGATTACAGTATAAAAAACAACTGATTTTAGAGTTGCACATAAATAGTTTCATACATAAACAATTTATACAGAGTGGGTATATACATTCAACAATTTTGTAACAGTATAGCGTAACTACATAGCACATGCCGGAAAGACTGAGGCAGAGTGCAGACGGGGTGGTGGGGGGTGGGGTGGAGTGCCACCCAGTGGGCATTGTCAGGAGTGGCCATATCAAGGCCTCATTTAGTGACAGGAGCAGTTGCGCATGTTGAACAGTTAGTTCCGAAGGGTGATTTTGAAGTTGGAGATTGTCGGGGCATTTGAGATAGGAGCTGGGAGAGTGTTAAACCAGAATGGGGCTCTGTAGTGGAAGGACCTCTGGCCATGGGTGGTCCTGGATCTGGGGACCAGTAGAGTGGTCTTGTTGGAGGTTCGGATTGCGACAGTGAGTTGGGCGTGGCGTATAGAGGCTGTCACCCCAGGAGGGGATAGTCCGAGTAGAATTTTTTTTGTGAGAAGGCTGGTTTGATAGCGTAGCCATTCATCAAGGTTAAGCAGTTTTGCATCATCATAGAGTTGACAGGTGTGTGTCAGCCTGGGGGCACCAGTAGTCAGCCTGCAGGCCTTATTTAGGGTGAGGCGAATTTTGTTAAGGGCTGTCGTGGCAGCAGCGCCATAGACTGGTAAGCCATAGTCAACAAGGGACAGTACTGAGGACGTGACTGCAAGTCAGAGTGCATCAGGGGGGAGGCAGTTTTTGTGGCGGTAGAGGATACCAAGCCATATATTAGTGGCGGATGCAAGGGCATCAATGTGGGCGTGGTAGGTTAGGGCTGAGTCGAAAATGACCAAGGTATTTGTATGTGCAGACTTGTTCAAGCGGTTGTTTGGTACTGGGAAGGATAGGGATTGGGGAGTTGCACACTTTGTTTTGGTGGTGAGCAAAAAGCACAGTTTTGTTTTTTTTGAGATTGATGGCGAGTTTAGGCTCTTTAAACCAGGCCTCGGCATCACTGTATGATTGTTGCAGGGAGTCCTGGAGGGAGCTGGGATTGCGGTGTGTGGCAAAAATGACAGCATCGTCTGCATACATAAGTATTTTACCAGATCATGCGCTGCAGGGAATTTAGATAGAGTGAGAAGAGTAGAGGGCCCAGGATAGCGCCCTCTACTCTTTTGTGTCACAAATGGCCCTAGTAGTGTCACAAATCCGCCATTTTTTTTTTCAGTTCCTGATCAGAAAAATGCTTGGCATTTAAAATTGGGACCCTCTAGGAACACAATTCTTTTTGTGTTCACCTAGCCGGACCCCCAGGATGCTAGCCATGTCTTTATTTTGGGGTTAAATACCCCAGAAGAAAAAATTACTCACCTTAGTAATTATGCTTCTTCTAGTGGAGTCTTGCTGTATTCTGACAAGCGCAGTTAGCCCCAACCTTTAAACTGCCCCGGAGAACAATGGGTTAACTTTTCTATGCATGGCATAGAATGTTAATCTCAAGCTTGGCTGATGTCTCTGCCTGTTGTTATTCGAACTGTAACCATCAGATCTTTAAGAGCAAAACTCACTAGGTGTTCTATGTGGAAACTGTAAAATGTTTACTAGCCAACTGGCAGAAAAGAACAGGTTACTCACCTGTAACAGTAGTTCTAGGAGTGGTATATGATGTTCATCCACACTGTCTGGCATTGTCCCTTTCCCCTTTAAATTTTGCCGGAAGTCTTCAAGCTGGTTCCTCCCACCCACCGGGTGGTAAATACTCTCGACTCCGCCCCATGATACCGAGATCTAGCCAGCTGGAAGCCAGGTTATGCGCTAGCCGGGAGGTTTAGGTAGGATGAACAACATATACTACTCCTAGAACTACTGTTACAGGTGAGTAACCTGTACTTCTAGGAGGTGGATATGTTGTTCATCCACACTGTCTGGCAGACTCCTAGCAGTTATCCGGGAGGAGGGAGGCAAGGTGCACACCCCCTACTTAGGAAAAAGAGATTGGAGAACCGAGGCCCCAAAACCAGCATCACGTCGAGACTCAAGGTCGATGTGGTAATGGGTAATAAAGGTGTTCGCTAACTTCCAGGTAGCAGCCTGACAGATTTCCTGAATAGGGATGTCCCTGGAAACAGCCACCGAAGCAGCAGTATGGCAGGTAGAATGAGCTCTTATCCCTCTGGGAGGCTCCTTGCCCGCCAACTCATAACACAGACTTATGCATGATGTAATCCATCTTGCAATAGTCCACTTGGCTGCAGGTCTGCCAGAAGCGGCTTCAGCGTAGGTGAGAAACAGCTGGTGAACCTCTCCCCAAATTTCTGCCGTCCTCTCCTTATAGCAGGAGAGAGCACGTCTGAGGTCCAGAGTATGGAGCCTGTATTCGGCATCCAAGGTATAGTTAGGGTAATAAACCAGCAGTCAACACTTGGTTAAGGTGAAACTCTGACACCACCTTCGGAAGGAATTTCGGGTGGGGGCGCAGGACAACTTTGTCCCTGTGAAAGACCAGATAAGGGGAGTCCATCGAAAGTGCCTGGAGCTCCCCTGTCCTTCTGGCTGACGTGATAGCCACCAGGAAGGCAGTCTTCCACGACAAGTCCGAACGCTCACACTTGTGCATGGGTTGAATAAAGCTTGCCCATGAGCTTTGCAAACCAGCAAGAGATCCCACAGAGGTGGAGGTTCATGCACCAGAGGGGATATGTGATCCAGACCTTGAAAAGCGCTCATCACTGTCTCCTGTGCCAACGCTGCTGACCGCCCGCACCAGTAGCAGAGATGGCTGCCAGGTGCACCCTAAGGGTCGATGACCGAAGACCCCCTTTGGAGAGAGACCAAAGGTAGTCTAAAATGTTAGCCACAGAGCAGGATAAAGGGTCCAGGCTCTTTCCCTGACACCAAATGGAAAATCTTTTCCATTTGAAGGCATAACACTTTCTGGTCGATTCTTTTCGAGATGCTTCTACCACGGTGTAGATATCCTCAGAAAGACCCAAAGCCTGGAACTCTAGCTGCTCAGGAACCAGGCTGTGAGGTGCACGGATTAAAGGTCCAAATGGAAGACCTTCCTCTTGTTCAACGATATCAGGTCCAGGTGTGTACAAAGCCGCTCCGGGGCCCTGCAGCTGAGGCTGAGGAGATCTGGATACCAGAACTGGCGTGGCCAATCTGGGGCTACCAGGATCACCTTCACCTTGTCCCTCCTCACCTTGAGTAACACCTTGTGGATCAAGGGAAATGGAGGGAAGGCGTAGAGGAGACCTGGGGTCCACGGCCTCGAGAAGGCATCCCCCTGCAGCGAGCCCTGCTGAGGGGGGCGGGCATGGTACAGCCTCAGCTTGGTGTTCTCCCTTGAGGCAAACAGATGCACCAAAGGTTTGCCCCAACAGAAGAACAGACTGTAAGCTACCTCTGGATGGAGAGACCACTCATGGGATGTCTGGCCTATATGGCTGAGAGCATCCGCCAGCTGGTTCGAGACTCCTGCCACATGGATGGCTAGGAGATCCGCCTCCAGCCGGCTGACGAAGGTCCTGATCCGGAGCGCCTCCTTGCATAGCAGACGGGAGTGCATGCCGCCCTATTTGCTGAGGTAGTACATGGTCATGGTATTGTCCATCAGGACTTGAACCACTTGACCCCGGAGCTGAGGAGCGAAAGCTGACAGGGCCAGTCTGACTGCTCTGATCTCCAACAGGTTGATGTGGCATCGGGACTCCTTGGGGGTCCAGAACCTGTGAGCTCTGTGGTCCCCCATGTGGGCTCCCCAGCCCATGAGAGACGGGTCGGTCGTAAGAACCACCGTCAGCTCGGGGCAGAAAAACGGGATACCTTCCTGCAAGTGACTCGGGACGGTCCATCATTGGAGAGCGTCCCACATCCTCGGGGTGACCGTGACCACCTGGTCGAAGAGACCCTGACGCTGAGGCACCAGGCGGCCAGCTCCCACTGTAGGGGGCGCATGTGCAGTCTGGCCCAACGGCCCACTGAGGTGCATGCCGCCATGTAACCCAGGAGGCGCAGGAAGTCCCGGGCAGGGTGCAAGTGCCCAACCAGAAATAATTGGGCAAAGGAGGAAAGAACCTCCGCCCTGTCTGCCGGGAGCTGAGCTCTGCCCCGATGAAGCCCATCACCTGAGAAGGCACGAGTCCTGACTTGGCCTCGTTGATTAGGAGGCCGAGGTGGTAGCAGGTTCAGAGGGTCAGGTCCCTAGACCTCTCCACCTCCTGAAGGGAGGAACCCGCCAGGAGCCAGTCGTCTAGATAGGGGTAAATGCAAACCCCTTGACGCCATAGATGGGCTGCCACCACTGCGATGCATTTGGTGAAGACCCTTGGGGCCGATGACAGGCTGAACGGCATGGCTCTGAACTCGTATAGGGTCCCTTCGACCCTGAAGCGGAGGAACCGCTGATGGGATGGACGGATTGGGACGTGGTAGAATGCGTCCTGAAGATCCAGTGTACAAAACCACATGTTTCGCTCCAGGGATGGTATAATCTGGTTCAGAGTTACCATCCGGAAGGTGCGAGACCTGAGATACTGATTCAGGTCGTGGAGATCTAGGATGGGGTGCCAACCCCCCCCATCCGCTTGGGCACCAGGAAGTACCAGGAGACGAAGCCTGGGTCTGAAGGAGGATCCAGCACTGGAGCTACCGCCTCCTTCAGGAGGAGCTGAACAATGTTGTCCCGAAGGGCCGACTGAGCGCCTACTGAGATCCTTTCCTCCCGTGGGGCACAGGCCCGGCTGGGGGGGTACTGCACGAACTCTAGAGGCAGTCCCTGCCCGACCACTTCCAGAACCCACCTGTCCGAAGTGATACCGGACCAGGTGGAAAGAAAGTGGCGGAGCCAGCCCCCCGAGGGAGGACCCAGAACTGGCGTGACGGGTACAGGGGAGGCCACCCCCGACCCGTCACTGTGCAGGCTTGGAGGAGGAGGAGGCACCTGGACCAGCACCTCGGCCTCCTTTGCGAGGCTGTTGGGGATTCTGCTTGGGCCTAGGGCACCAAGCTTGAGCCTGCTGCTGTTGCTGGCCTCCCTGGAAGGAGGGCTGTCTGACCACAGGAGAAGAATGCCGAAAGGATTTCTTCTTGCGCTTCTGCTGGTTCTTACCTGAAGAACCTTTACCAGAGGTGGCATCTAAGGTGGCATTAGACTGCTCAATGCGCTGTAGGTGACCTGCCACTCCCGGACCGAAGAGGTCGGTACCAAGGAAGGGCACGTCAGCTAACTTGTGCTGAGTATCCGCAGGAAAGGAGGATAACCTCAGCCAAGCCCTGCGGCGAGAGGCTACCGCGGCAGCTAGTGAACGGGCACAGGAATCACCAATGTCCAGGGCCATCTGGAGCTGTTGTTTAGCAACAGTCCGGCCCTGGTCCCGGACCTGCTTGACTGTGGTCTGCATGTCAGCTGGGAGATGAGGGAGAACTTCATCAAGTGACCCCAAAAGGGCGTGAGGGAAGTGTGCCATGATCACTGCAGAGCTAGCCTGACGAAGGCCTAAGGATGATGCCACGTAGACCTTCCGGGCCAAGTGGTCCATGAGCTTGGACTCCTTGTCCGGAGGGCGGTCAGTATCCGTAGAGCTTCCCGTTCGCCTAAACACTGAGGCAGTCACAAGGCTTTCTGCCAAGGGGTGCTCAGTGAAGCCCGCCAAAGACCTCATGGGCACCACATACTTGCGGGCCATGCGGGCAGAGGGAGCTGGGCAAGAGGCTGGACGCTGCCAAAGTTCCAGAGCCGGGCCAACTATGGCTTCGGCCACTGGGAAGGCCTCTGTCGGGGTATCCCCTCTCTTGAGAATATCCGTGAGAGGATATTCTGCTTTCTTCTGAATGGGCTGCAGAGGCATACCTGTGGACTCTGAAATGAGTCGAAGGATGCCCTGGAAGGAAGAAGGCCCTTCCTCCATGCCTGACACCGAGAGCTCATCGTGAGAGTGAAGGCCGGTAGTATCTGAATCCGAGGAGTCCGGACACAAGGGTCTCCCACCCAAATCCCTCTCGATCCGCCTCGGGCGATCAGGAGTGACCATGATGGACAACCTATGGGGAAGGCCCAAAGTCAGTCGGTCCTCCTTGGAGGGAACCCCTCCCTGAGGCTGTTTTGGTGGAGGTTCCACCAAAATTGGTGGAGAGCCTGTAACAGGCCGAGCTGAAATGCACACTGGACCCACCGGAGGAAGAACCGGAGTCCTCGGCACTGAGGGAGTCGGTGTCGGCCGAATAGGCTGAGGTCAAGTAATGGCCGGTACTGCCGGCTTTTGACCTGTTAAAAGAAGTTGCTGCCACATGAGGTCCTCATAACGTCGACGGAGCTTCCGTCTAAGTCTCTCCTCATCCGAGGAGGATGAGGAACGGTGGCGGCGCCTCTTCCGGGAGTGTTTGTGGCCCTTTCTCGGTTTTTCGACCGACGGGGTCCTACTCCTCGATCGAGACTGACAGCGTCGGCTCTGTCGGTCGGGAGAAGCTGGATTCAGCGAGAACCGGAGTTCCAGCTCTTGTCCCTCGATCGGCATGCCCGAAGGACGGGTCTCCTCATCGGGGAAGGAGAGAATAGGAGTCCTCTCCAGAGAGTCGCCGACAGGTGTCGGCGACAACGGCTCGATCGGGTCGAGAGAAATCTCGGCCGGTTCTGCCGTATCCTCGGCTTCAGTGCCCTGGCCTGACAGAAGGTCCGAAAAGCCGGCAGCCGAGGAGGCGATCTCGACCGTGGTCAAGACCCCTTGCTCCTGAGAGTCGGACCACTCTCGGTCCCAGGAGCGTCTTCTTCAGGTAGAAGAAGATGGTTTAGGATCCTTATCCTTCTTCTTGGATCAGGAGGAGTGCGAGCCCGAGGGCGCCTCACCCTTAGTAGGGAGAGACTGGCACAACTCCCGGAAGGAGCCCGAGTTCAGCGGCACGAAGAAGCTTCGGTTGGCCGAAGCTTGGGCAACTTCTTCTTCAAAGGCCGCCACCTGCTCGAGCTGCTCGGCGGATCCCGCAGCCGCGGAAACCGCCCACCTGGCCTCCTTCGATTTCACCAGTGTATTGCGAAGCTCCGGTCTCCCCAACTTAAGGCGCACCTTACAGTCCTCAGGAATGGTGGGATGAAAGGCCGGACATATGGTGCACGCCGAGGTGTCATGCACGGCGCCGAGGCAGTATACACATGAGAGGTGGGGATCAGTGCGAGACATTTTTTGTCCGCAAGGACACCAGCAAAACCTGGGGGACGACTTGTCCTCCATATCTGAAGCGTTCGGATCTGAATCGTACACTCTTACACGTTTCAAAGCGAGTAAGTGCGGTGAAAACCGTCGATTTGACTCCAGGGCCTCTGTTACTGCAAGGTAGCATAAGGGAACCTGAATCTTCCAGCAGAAAAGAAGATCTGGCGTCATGGGGTGGAGCCGAAGTATTTACCACCCGGGTGGGTGGGAGGAGCCAGCTTGAAGACTTCCGGCAAGATTTAAAGGGGAAAGGGACAATGCCAGACAGTGTGGATGAACAACATATCCACGCTCCTAGAAATAATGTTTTGGGTTCTCAAAGGAAGACATAAGTCAGGAAACTCAAACACAAAAAACAATCAAAGGAAAATAACATCTCACCTCATGAGAACAGAGGGTGTAAAGGGGGCATCCCAAGGGTACCAACACTGCACCTGCCCACCCACATCCCAAAAAACTAGGTTCTGAGAGGGAAGGCGGGGGGAGGTCAGAATACAGCAAGACTCCATTAGAAGAAACATAATTACTAAGGTGAGTAATTTTTTCTTCAAACAACATGAAGTCTTGCTGTATTCTGACAAGTGCAGACTACCAAGTAGTACCTCCACTGGGGAGGGACAGAACCTACTTTGGGAATAGGCTCTGAAGTACTGCTGTGCCAAAGCGAGCATCACTCCTAGCCTGGATATCCAATGAGTAATGCTTGGTAAAAGCATGGACTGTTTACCAGGTGGCTGCTTGACAAATTTCTAACAGAGGTGATATCTCTAACAGCAGCCAGGGAAGCAGCTGTACCTCTTGTGGAATGAGCCCTCTGGCCTGAGGGTGGAGTTTTACCCAGTTTTTCATAGCAGAATTGTATACAAGACACAATCCACCTGGCAATAGATCTCATGGTGGCAAGTTTGCCCTTCCCAACTTCTCCATAAGTGAGGAACAACTGGAGGGAGTCAAACCTGTGACCCCTTTGTACGCCCTATGTAGTAGCTAAGGGCTCTTTTAATATCCTGTAGACTCCTCTCTCCCGAGGAAGGATGATCAGTGAAGAAAACAGGGAGAGATATAGACTGATTCAGGTGGAAATCTGAAACCACTTTAGGCAAGAACTTTCTGTTAGTTCTAAGGACCACTTTATCTCTGTGAAAATAGATGAAATCAGGTTCCACTGACTGGGCTTGCAATTCACTGATATGTCTAGTAGAAGTAACGGCTACTAAAAACACAGTTTTCCAAGTCAAGTACTTAAGCTCTGCTGAGGACAAGGGTTCAAAAGGGGGTTGCATAAGCAGAGCAATGCAAACATTAAGATCCCAAGCAGGAGCAGGATCCCTAAAGGGGGGATTGGTGTGAAGCAATCCCTTGAAAAACTTACAGAATACAGGGTGGGAGGACAGTGAGGAAGACTTGCCTACTGACAGGAAAGCAGAAACATCTGACAAGTGTATCTTGAGATTAGCTGGTCTGAGGCCTAGGCCATTGAGGAGGACCATATAATCCAGAACCGTAGGCAATTCAGCAGTGTCTGGAGAAATATTCTTCCTAATACACCAAATGCTGAATCTTTTCCATTTAGAGTTGCAAGTATTTCTGGTGGAGGGCTTTCGAGAAGGCTTGAGGATGTCCAGAACCCCTTGGGACAGATGCAGATCTGCAAACTCTAACTCTTCAAGAGCCATGCTTTGAGATTGAGAGACTGAAGATTGGAGTACCAAATCCTCCCCTGAGAGGAGGTTAACAGGTTGCAATTCCTGGGAAGAGACAGGGGAAGATGGACTGCTAGGGACAGCAACAAGGGGTACCATGGCTGCCTGGCCCACTGTGGAGTAATCAGAATCACTTTGCAAGGCTGTGGCCTTATTTTGACTAGAACTTTGAACAGGAGAGGGAAGGGGGGAAAAGCATACAGAAATTTCCCTTCCCAGTTCAGAATCGGAGCATCAAGGGGGACTGAGCCCAAGACTGGGGGTCTGCAACAAAAGAGAGGAAATTGGTGATTGTCTGGGGCTGCAAAAATGTCTCTGGAGTGCCCCATCTTGAGAAAATCACCTTCAACACCAGAGGGTCCAGGGCTCATTCGTGATGGCCCTGAGATATTATGCTTAGTGCATCTGCTAGGACATTGTCCTTCCCTGGAAGGTGAACAGCTATCAGAGAGGTTTGCAGGGAATAAGCCAGGGACCACAACTTCATTGCTTCTGTGCACAAGGCCATAGACCGCGTGCCTCCTTGCTTGTTGATGTACCACATGGTGGTGGTGTTGTCTATTCTGACCTGAACCACCTTGATTTGGAAAAAGCTTGCAGTGCCAGAAACACTGCCCTGAGTTCCAAGAAGTTCCCCCAAATGGTCTCCCCAGCCCAGCAGGGAAGCATCTGTGGTAAGGACCACTGAATGAGACTGAGTGGCAAATGGAACACCTTGCCTCAAATTGTCCTGATCCTGCCACCATTGCAGGGCTTGGATCAGAGTTCGAGTCACTGGGATTAGTTTGGTAAGGGAATCCTTTCTTTGGGACCAAAAAGCTCTTAAGTGGAACTGAATGTCCCTCATTTGGAATCTTGAGCCTTGGACCACTGCTGTAGAAGCTGCCATGTGGCCCAATAGCTGAAGGAAATGCCTTGCTGGTCGAGACACCTGAAGGCTAAATGAAGAGGCCAGCTCCATGGGAGCTCCTGTCCTTTCCAGGGGAAGGAAGGCCCTTGCTTTTACCGTATCCAACTCTGCCCCTATGAAGGTGAGGGGCTGCACTGATTTGAGAACTGACTTTGGTAGGTTGAGAAGAAATCCTAAAGAAGTGAGCACTTGCTGGGTCACTTGCAGGTGTGACTTGACTTGGTCTGGGGACTGGCCCACTATGAGCCAGTCGTCCAAATATGGAAAAATGGAAATCTTTTGTCTTCTTACTGCCAGGCACTTTGTGAAGACCCTTGGGGCTGAGGTTAGGCCAAAGGGTATTGCTTTGAACTGACAGTGGCCTGAGGGCAACTTAAACCTGAGGTACTTTCTGTGGGAGCACCCGATGGGAATGTGGAAGTAGACATCTTTGAGGTCCAAGGAGGCTAGCCAGTCCCCTGGCCTTAGAGAGGGAAGGATAATTCCCAGAGTTATCATCTTGAACTTTGGCTTTAAAAGATGTTTGTTCAGGTATTTTAAGTCCAGGATGAGCCGCCATTCTCCTGTCTTTTTGGGGGTTAGGAAGTACCTAGAGTACAGTCCTTTGCCCCAGTGTAGGGAAGATACTCTCTCTATAGCTCTTAGAGCTAGGAGAGAAAAAACCTCTGCCTCTAGGGCAAGGGTCTCTGAGAGATTTGAAGGTGGAAAAGAGCTGGCTCTCATCTTGGGAAATTTTTTGAAGCTGAGAACCAGTCCCTGGCTTACTACTTCCAGGACCCACTTGTCTGATGTAACAGACGTCCAGTCCTGGACAAAGTAAGCCAGCCTGCCCCCTACTGGGATAAGAGAATCGACCCGGGCAGACCCATCAGGGTATCTGCTTGGCAGGGCTTTAGGCTGAGGAGTGGATGCAGGCCAACTCATCCCCCTTCTGCCTCTCCCTCTGAAGAACCCCCTCTGTGAAAAGGAAGAAGAGGCTTATGCTTGGCAAAAAGGCCTTTGGAAAGGCCTGCCCCTGCCCCTGGACTGCTGTCTTTGAGGAGTTGCCTGCCTTTCCTTGGCCTGAGCACTCCTGTATGTGGTCCTGTATTCGTCCATTTTCTTCATGTAATTCTCTGTCTGCTCCCCAAACAGAGAATTACCCAGTACAGGAAAATCCATGGCCTTAGCCTGGGTATCCTGTGAGAGGCTAGTACATCTGAGCCAAGTCATTCCCAAGAGCCACAGATGTAGCCATGACTCTTGATGATACATCATTGGAGTCCACAGCAGCATGAAACTGAACTTTAGATGCCTCAATCCCATCTGCAGCCACCTCCTCCAGCTCCTTGGCAAGCTGGGGGGAAGCCTGTTTAGCCAGTGCCAGTAGTCTCCCACCTGGACTTCTGGTACCTGGCTGCATAGGCCATATAATTTGCCTGCCTGAGTCCCAAGGAAGATGCTATGTACTGCTTCTTTGCCATGGCATCAGTCTTCCTGGAGTCCTTGTCTGGGGGGTGTAATGCCAAGGGAATGCTTGCCTTATCACAGGCAGCAGCCTGTACAACCCCAACATGGCTGCACTGCTGATAAAGGAACTCCGTATCTGAGCCTGAAAGAGTATACCTCTTGTCCATTCTTCTATCCACAGGAGGTATGGAATTGAGAGACTTAAGAATTTTTTGTGTCCATTTCCCAAAAGATTTGTGGAGGGGAACAGACAGCCTCCTGAACTCTGGGATGTCCATCATCTCTACACAGTCAGGCTCTTCCTGATCCTCCACTGCCTCCTCCACAGGAAGCTGGAGGGTATCAGCCACCTTTCTGTAAAACATGAAGTGCAAAGGGGACTCAGAAAGCCTAGGAGGAGAAGCACCTAAAGGTCTGTCTGGGGAGATGTCCGGGTCAATAGGCACATCCAGACTTTCACCATCACCATAATCATATTCCAACTCTCCTTCCTCCTCAAACTCCGGTTCATAAAATTCTTCTAGGGTATAATCTTGAACCAGGGGAACCGATCGAACCGAGCCCCAGCCAAAAGGTGCCGGATCAGTCGGAACCGTGCAAAGCGATTCCACAATATGAATCGCTTTGGCTATTTCTTCGGCGGTCGGAGTATGAGATTCTGGATCTGAACCGGTCGATTTGTCTTTGCGTTTTCTTTTTGTTGGAACCGATTCCTCGGAATCGGCTCTCCTTTTGGCCGAAGAAGTATCACCCTGGTCAGAGGGCACTCTTTCTAGTTCGGTCGGAACTGAACCAGGCTGGCCATCCGGGTCAGTGGACTTCTCGGCCTCCCTTTCCCTCAGTGTACCTAATCTCTTTTCAAGGGTAGATTTGGGAAAATGTTTACAAATTTGGCAGTCTGAATCGAGGTGGTCAAACCCCAGACAATTAACACAGGTGGTGTGGGGATCGGCTTTAACAAAAACCTCCCCACACCCACTGCAGTGTTAAAACCCAGTGGGCCCGTTTTTTTTCTTGGGTTTCTCAGACATTGCCAACCTAACCAAACTTACCCTTTTTTCAGCAACCGCCAGGCAAGACTCCCCTATCGGTTCCTGACCATGTCACGGGTCTTGGAAAAAAACCTACTAAAACCCGTTTTTTTTTAGAACCAATACGGACCGGTAACCACACACTAAAGTAAAATACAAAATTTACCTGAATGATCAGTTCAGCCGAACCGATCCACACTTTTTACAAGTTCCACACAGAAAACAGAATAAAACCCATCTAGTACTCACAGTACCACAAACTGAGACTTGAACCGACTATGCGGAAACAACAATTTCAGCAGAAACCCGACCGAAAACCGACACGTCAACCGACTTTGAACCGAGCAGCAGGAGAAATCTCCGAAGCGACTGTTAAGTGAGACGGAGTAAAGAATCTGACGGTTGCAGTTCAAATAACAACAGGCAGAGACATCAACTGAGCTCGAGATGAACATTCTATGCCATGCATAGAATAGTTAACCCATTGTTCTCCAGGGCAGTTTAAAGGCTGGGGCTAACTGCACTTATCAGAATACAGCCAGACTTCATGTTGTTTGAAATATGTTTTTCAAGTTTCTGGAAAAAGTAGTGTCAAACTTGCAACACTTTCGAAAAGTTTTGCGAAAGCTTTTGCAAATTGAGACACTACTTTCCAGACTATGGCCAAAATGACAGGAGTTCTTTGCCACCCTGCTGCAAAAGAACGGTTTGGTCTTTTGGGCTCAAATTTGGAAGGAAGGAAGGCAGCCAACATCTCACAGATGTGCCTTTTGATGGTCTGGTGGAAAAAATATTGCTTGGATCGCAAGTTACAGTACTCCGAAGTTTTTTCCCCACAGACTAACATGGTGGCGGCCATGTTTTCTGGCCAGATTCAAAAACTAAAGTAGATACGCATTTTCATTGTGGAAGCGTAGCCAGGAAAATCATGAATCATGTGAAGTTTTTTGTTTTTTTTCTACGTCGTACAGTTACTGAAATATAACCAATTTAGTATTGCAACACCTCATTTTCGGCTCTGAGGCCCATTATTATGCATACATTCTTTGTACACGCTGTGTTTCTATATGCAGTTGTTGGGGAAAAACAGGGTATACGCTTCTGCTAATGTTAGCGTTACTGTTTCCACTTGCGCTTATGTACCCGTTTGCGTTACCACTCCCGTGTATGTCACCATGTGCGTTATGCTTTGCGTTCTCGTTTGCATTACTGTTACCATTTCCATTTCCACTACTGTTTGTGTTTGCATTTCAGTTTGCGTCACCATGTGCATTGGCATTAGCTTTTGTCAGCCCTTTCCTTTGCGTTTGTATTTGTCTTTCATTTTGCGTCTTCATTGCTGTTACTGTTATCATCTGCATTTCCTATTGCGTTACTGTGCCCGTGCACATTACGGTTTGTGTTTCCATATGTGCTTGCGTTTCCTATTGTGTTTATGTTTCCTTTGCAATTATTGTTGCTGTTACCATTACCATTTGCGTTTACAATTGCGGTAACGTGACTGTGCGCGGTACGGTTTGCGTTTACGTACACGTTTACATTTCCTTTGGCATTATTGTTCATGTTAACTTTACCATTTGCATTTACAACTGTGGGATCGTGCCCACGCGCGTTACGGTTTGCGTTTACGTGCGCAATTCCATTCACGTTTTCGTTTCTGTTACGTTTGACATTCTTGTTGCTGTAACACTTAATATTTGCATTTACAGTACCAGTGCCGTCACTGTGTACGTTACCAGATGCGTTTTCCTTCGCGCTTGTGTGTCCGTTTACATCACTGTTCACTTCGGCGTCACTTTACGCTTGCGTTTCTATTAACGTTTGCTTTACCATTTGCGTAACCAATGCCACTTGCGTTTGCTTTGCAGTTCCTGTTACTATGTAACAGGACATCACGTGGTGGGACGCAGGGCCCAAAGGCTCCCGACACCGCATTCCATTCACTATTTATCGTCCTCATTCTCAAAAAGAAGGGAAATCAGAGGCAAAAAACTCCATTAAATGCATCAGTGAGGGTTGTTCCACAGTGACAAAAGTGAGGAAATTCGGTGTTAGGGTTGAAAGGCCCTTGGACCCCCAGCCCACCCCAATCGGCATCAGAGTGCACGTTGGGGTCGTCGTCCCAACTCTCACCCCATTCTCCTACACCTCTGCTTCTTTACACATGTGATGGGGTGAGAGTTAGGGCCAACGACCCCTATGCACACCCCGATGCCGGTTGGGGGGTCCAAGGGGGGCTTTCAAACCTAACACCAAATTTCCTCGCTTTTCTCGCTGTGGAACAACCCTAACTGATGCTTTAAACAGAGTTTTTTGCCTCTTTTTATATATATATATATATATATTTACTATAAACATACTTAAAAACATCAGTAAATATTGTCATAACCTCACAATTAATCAGGCTACTCTAATATTACAGAAGAAAAAATTACTCACCTTAGTAATTGCTTTTCTTCTCATGGAGTCTTGCTATATTAGGACTTATTGCAGTTAGCCACTGCACTTGAACTGCCCCGGAGACGAAAGAGTTAACTCCAGAGAATCTGGAGTTCTAAAGCGCGAGGGCGCTATACCAAAGCTCTATCTGGGCAGTTTCAAATGAAACTGTCAGATCTTTACGAAGCTAACACTAAGCAACAAGTCTGTGTGGAAAGCTCTACACTAGGCAAATGGCTACCTACTAGTAGTAATAACAACAATAGAAACAACAATAACAATAATAAGAATGAATAATGGTATTATTAGTTTTCCCCCCTGACAAGCACTATTAGGAACCCCCAAAGACTCAAGTCCAGGAAGGGGGCCAACAAATCACTCAACCAGAAAACCCTAGTTCCCTAACCCTAAATAAAAGAGGGTGAAGGGAAGAACTACAATGGCATGACACAGTGCTTGCACTAATTTGCCACCACCCCAGTAGAAGTTCTGAGAGGGGCAGGTTGGTGGGGTGGTCCTAATATAGCAAGACTCCATGAGAAGAAAAGCAATTACTAAGGTGAGTAATTTTTCTTCAAACACCATGAAGTCTTGCTATATTAGGACTATACGATACACAGCAGTACCTCCATGGAGGGTCAGAACCTACTTAGGAAATAGGCTCTGAAGCACAGCTGTGCCAAAACGAGCATCTCTCTGGACTGAAATCCAGGAATAATGCTTGGTAAAAGTGTGAACTGTCTTCCAAGTAACAGCTCGACAGATTTCCAGAATGGGAATATCTCAGCAGCCGCTAGAGATGCAGTGTACACCTGGTGGAGTGAGCCTCAGTCCTGAAGGGGCTCTCCTACCTAGTCTTTGATAACAAAAATGGATACAAGAGACAATCCACCTTGCAATTGTCCTCTTAGTGGCAGGTTCCCTTTGCCAACCTCGCCCTAGGTAAGGAAGAGTTGGAGGGATTCAAACCTGTGACCCTTGGTGCGTTACAAATAGTAGCATAAGGCTCTTTTGACGTCCAAGCTGTGCAGTCTCCTCTCACCTGAGGAAGAATGCTCAGTGAAAAATCCTGGGAGAGAGATGGATTGGTTCAGGTGGAAACCTGAAACCACTTAGGGACAAACCCTGTGTTAGTCCTAGGGACTGTCTTATCCCTGTGGGGAGAGAAAAATCTTCTTCCACTGCCAGGGCCTGTAGTTCATATGCGCCTGGCAGAAGTGAAACCACCAGAAAAAACATTTTCCAAGTGAGAAGCTTGAGCTCTGCTGGGGACAGAGGTCCAAAGGGGTTTGCATTAACTGAGCAATGCAAACATTCAGGCTCCATACAGGAGCTGGTTCCTGAAAAAGGAGGGTTGGTGTGAAGTAACCCCTCAAAACCTTGAAAACACAGGTTGAGAAGAAAAGGAAGCAGGCTTCCCTGCTTGCAGAAAAACAGAGACAGCTGCCAAAGGAACCTTAAGGTAGCTGGCCTAAGACCCAAAGAATTTAAAATGGACCAAAAGTCCAGAAAATGGGCAGATAAGATGTGGTATAATCTGCTTCTCAGCACATCAGACTGAAAACCTGTTCCACTAGAATTGTAAGTGGCGCCAGTGAAAAAGCTTCCTTGAAGCCTTTAAAATATCCGCGACACCTTGAAAAGGTGTAAATCAGCAAATTCTAACTCCTCAAGAGCTGCCTTGAGAAGAAGGAATTTGAGGTTCGGATACCACTCTCCCTTGTGCAAAGGCCAGTAAGTCGTGGACTCTGGGCAAGCTCAGGGTAGGTGGACTGTCAAGGACAGAGACAATGGGTACCAGGGCTGTCTGGCCCAGCTTGGAACAATCAGAATCGCTTTGCAGGGCTGAGATCTGATTTTTACTAGTACCCTGAAAGAAAGGGAAAGGGAGGAAAGGTGAACAGAAACTTCCCTTTCCAATCCAAGTGAAAAGCGTCCAGGTGGGCTGATCCCAGCACTGGAGGCCTCAACAAAACAGAGAAAGTTAGTGGTTATCTGGGGCTGCGAAAAGATCTATCTGAAAATGAGCCCCATCTGGCAGGACTGAACCCAGCACCTGAGGATTCAGAGCCCAATCGTGATGGCCCTGAGAATCCTGTTGAGGGCATCTGCCAGGGCATTGTCCTTCCCTGGAGGTGAACTGCTATCAGGAGGTGTTCAGGAGTAAGCCAGAGACCACCACTTCATTGCTTGATTGCACAAGGCTGATGACCGAGTGCCCCCTGCCTGTTGATGTACCACATTATTGTGGTGTTGTCTGTCCTGACTTGAACTACCTTGTTCTGGACAGAAGCTGAAAACTCTAAGAGCTAGAAGACAGCTCTGAGTTCCAAAAATTGATGTGGAGCAGAGATTCCTGGGAGACCACACTCCCTAGTGGACAGGTCGCCTAAGCGAGCTCCTCACCCTAACACAGGAGCATCCGTGGTGAGGAATGAAGAGGACCCCTAGTTTTAGATTGCTTTGATCCTGCCACAGTGTAAGGCCAGGATCAGGGATTGGGTCACTAGAACCAATTTGGAAGGAATCCCTCCTTTGGGACCAATAGGCCCTCAGATGGAACTGAATGTCCCTCATCTGGAATCTTGCTCCCTGCACTACAGTTGTGGAAGCAGCCATGTGCCCTAGTAGTTGTAGCAAATGCTTTGCTGGTCAAGAGACTCTGAGAGTAATGGAAGATGCCAGGGCAAGAGACTGCCTACCCTTTAGAGGAGAAATGCCCTGGCTAACTTTGTGTTCAACTCTGCACCTATGAAAGTTAGTACCTGAACTGGTTCGAGAACTGACTTTGGTAAATTCAGCAGGAATCCCAGAAAGGTGAGAAGCTGCTGGGTGACTTGCAGGTGGGATTTTACTTGATCTGGAGACTGACCCACTAAGAGCCAGTCATCCAGGAAAGAAACAAAGCAATCCCTTGCCTTCTTAAAGAGCCACTGCCACAGCTAGAATTTCTTGAATACCCTTGGCTAGAGGTAAGGCCGAAGAGCATTGCCCTGAGCTGGTAGTGGCCTGAGGGTAACCTGAGGTACTTTCGGTGAGAAGGCCTGATCAAGACATGAAAAATAGGCATCCTTGAGGTCCAGGAACTAGCCAGTCCCTGGCCTCAGCCAGAGTTAACATTTTAACTTTGTTTTCAAAAGATGCTTGTTCAGATACCTTAAATCTGAGATGGGCCACCAATCTCCTGCCTTCTATAGGTTAAGAAAGTATCATGAGCACAGCCCTTGCCCCGGTGGCAAGGAGGGACCTTTCTACTGCTTTGCAGTTCAGGAGAAGAAACCTCTGCTCCCAAAGCAAGGGATTCAAAGGATTTGCAGGTGGACCTGTCTGGCTCTCATCTTTGGAAACTGTTTGAAGCTGAGAACCAGACCTGTTACTTCCAGAACCACTTGTCGAGTTAGGGACACACAGTTCTGGCTGAAATAAAAACCAACCTGCCCACTGGTATAGGAGAATCGGCCCTGGGCACCCCATCAGGGTGCCTGCAGCAATAGTCTTAGGCTAAGGGAGGGGTCGGTTTACTTGTGCCCGTCTATCTCTGCCTCTGAAGAGACCCCTCTGGCGAAAGCAGAGGAGGCCTGAGCCTCTACCTGGGCACTTTTGTAGGTAATCATCCATGTTTTATATAGCTTTCTGTTTGTTCCTCAAACAGAGAATTACCACAACAAGAAACAAATCCATAGACTTTGACAGAGTATCTTGGGACAGATTAGTGCATCTGAGCCATGCCAACCTACGAAAGCTACAAGTGGTCATGACCCTAGAGAAACAAGATTAACACCAACAGCAGTATGAACTTGAACTTAGAGGCTTCAGTGCCATTAGCAGCCACCTGTTCCAACCGCTAGCCAGCTGGCCATGGGCCTGCTTGGCTAACTGTACACTGCCCCACCTAGATTTCGCAAATCTAGCCACATAAGCCATACAACTTGCCTGTCTGAGTCCCACAGAAGCTGCCATATACTGTTTTTGCTATGGCATCAATCCTCCTGGAATCCTATTCAGGAGAGGATGAGGCCAGGAACTAGCCTTGACACAGGCTGCAGCTTGTACCACACCTACATGACTACACTGCTCAGTGAGGAAGTCTGTAACAGAGCCTGACAAAATACACCTTCTGTCTATTTTTTATCTTACAGGAGGGACAGAAAGAAGAATCTTATAAAATCTTAGTTGTTTACTTCCTAAATGACTTATGCAAAGGAAAGACAACCTCCTAGCCCATCATTCCTACATAATCAGGCTCCCCTTTACTCATCCATAGCCTCCTCTAAAGGAAGCTGGGGGGATTCTGCAAGCTTTTTGTAAAACATAAACTGAGAAAAGGACTCAGACAGAATAGGAGGAGATTCTAAAAGTCTGTCTGGAGAAATGTCCGCTTAAGTGAGCACGTCCAGACCCTACCAGCCACACATGTATTGATCAATTTTCCTTCTCCACTCCTGTGGTTCATAACAATTCCTCAACATCATAAACCTGAACCACTGGAACTGGGCAGAGCCACCTTTTACCAACTGTAGATGGTTCGACAGGACCTAGAAACAGTGACTGGACAATCTGTATGGCTTAACTACTTCTGCAGCAGTTGGAGAGACAATCTTGGACTCCAAACCTACTGATTTCTCTGTCATATTCTTATTTCTTTTTTTTTTTTTTTTTAAACTGGTTCCTCTGAACCATCCTTTTGCCGAGTCTAGCCCTGGTCAGAGGCACTCCCTCTGGTCCAGTGGGTACTGGACCGGGCTGGCCATCGGGTCAGCGGACTTTTGGCCAATAGTTCCTGAGTCGGCCCTATCTCTTTTCAGGGTGGCTGCAGAGAATTTTAACCACCTGGCAGTCTGACAGGAGGTGGTCAGCCCCCAGACAATAAACACAAGTGGTGTGTGGGCAGCCTTGGCAAAGGCTTCCCCACAGCATCGCAGTGTTGAAACCCAGTGGGCCCGGTTTTTCTTTTTGGGTTTCCCAGACATAATGCCAGCCTAACCAAAAACTTGCCCTTTTTATGGCCGTGCCAGGCAAGACACCCTTATCGGTTCCTAACCGTTTCACGGGTATTTGAAAAAACCCTATTTAAAATCAAGGTTTTTTTAGAACCGATAAGAACCGGGTACCGCACTCTAAAAGCCCAAAACTTTAAAACGTTAAAATAAGCGAACCGATAACTAAATTTCCACACAGACTTTTCATTTTGTACTTACGGTTTACCAGATAGAGCTTTAATCGAAATGCGGTAAAATAATTACTTTTTGGCGGTTCAAATGAACCGAAAATACTCGCTTGACCGAGAAATGAACCGAGCTGAAGGAGCTGATCTCCGGAGCGACTGTTCAGTGAAGCCGAGCAAAGAATCTGACAGTTTCATTTGAAACTGCCCAGATAGAGCTTTGGTATAGCGCCCTCGCGCTTTAGAACTCCAGATTCTCTGGAGTTAACTCTTTCCTCTCCGGGGCAGTTCAAGTGCAGTGGCTAACTGCAATAAGTCCTAATATAGCAAGACTTCATGGTGTTTGAAACACAGAATTTGACAGCGGATAAAGACCGCTTGGCCCACCTAGTCTGCCCAGTTCCCTACTTATTGGATAAGCTGCAGATCCTAGTTAACCAACAGCCTACTTCCTCCTACCCCCCACTAGAACTGCCTTATGTCTTTCCCAAGCATTCTTGAATTCCCCCAACTGTTTCTGACTCCACTACCTTCTCAGGAAGGCCGTTCCATGTATACACAACCCTCTCCATGAAAAAATATTTCCTCACATTACCTCTGAGCCGTCCCACTTCTATCTTCAAATTGTGCCCCTTTTTTCTTGCACATATCTTTTTCTGAAAGATGCTACCCCTCTTGGACTTTGTTGATTCCCTTGAGGTACTTGAAAGTTTCTATCATGTCCCCCCTCTCCCTCCTTTCCACGAAGGTATACATATTAAGCTCCTTTAATCTTTTTGTATGTCTTCTGGTGCAGACCCTGCACCATTTTAGATGCCTTCCTCTGGACAGCCTCCATCCAGTCTATGTCCTTGCGGAGATGGGGTCTCCATAACTGCATGCAATACTCCAGATGGGGACTCACCAACTGTCTGTACAGAGGGATAACAACTTCCTGTTTTCTACTGGTAATGCCTCTCCCTATGCATCCCAGCATCCAGCCAGCCCTCCTTACTGCCTTCTCACACTGCTTGTCGACCTTTAGGTCATCTGATATGACTACCCCCAGGTCCTTTTATTTATTTATTCATATTCATTACAAATCGGGTTTACAACCTTTGAGACAGAGACTCATTTACAAAGGCACCTCACCGTGGGGGGGCAGACATCAAGACAGTTATTATAGTGCAGATTCAAACAGAGAATAAAATTACAGGTGCAGTAAAAGGAACATTTAATATAGATACACTTAGGTTACATAATGTAATAGTTTGTATGTTACTTAGGTTACACAGTGTTACACTCATGGATATAGTAAGTCCTCAGAGAAGATAGCGGGTTACATCCCTGTTTGAACCTAGTAGGGAAGGAGTGGGTCTGGGGGAAGGAGAGACTGTTCAGTGGACGTTGTCGAGCCAGGAGGCAAGGCAGGCGGGCACTACAGGTAACAACAGGGGGTTAGTTGCATCTACAACAGCGGGTATTAAAGATATGGTTCCGAAGGGCTGTTTTGAAGGAGCCAATTTTTGACAAGTTGGAGATGCAGCTAGGGAGAGAGTTGAGCCAGCTGGGGGCTCTGTAGAGGAAAGATCTCTGGGCAAGAGAGGTCTTGGTTCTGGGCACCTTGAAAGTGGCCTTAACAGAGCTACGGGTGATGACAGACGATGATGATTGCTGTAGGGAGGTGGCGACCCCCGGGGGGGGGGGGGGAGGGTCCTAGCAGTGATATCTTAGCGAGAAGGAAGGTCTTGTAGAGCAGTCGCTCCTCAAAGTTAAGCATATTGGTTGTAGTATAGAGAAGGCAGGTGTGAGTGCAGCTGGGGGCACCAGTCAGGAGCCTACAGGCCTTATTGATGGAGAGTTGGATTTTGGAGAGGGCAGTGTTGTCAGCTGCGGCACAGATGGGCAAGCCATAGTCCACGAGGGACAAGACAGAGGAGGTGATGGCCAGCCTAAGGGCAACCTGAGGCAGGCAGTCCCTGTGCCGGTATAGCAGGCCAATCCAACAGTTAATGGCGGCTGACAGGGCATTAATGTGGGTGTGGAAGGAGAGGGCAGTATCGAACGTGATGCCTAGGTACCTGTATGTGGCCACTTGTTCTAGTGCGTGCAGAGTGCTGGGGATAATCAAGAGGGGGGTGGTTTTAGCTTTATTTTGGTGGTGGGAAGAGAGCATTGATTTGGTTTTCTGTAGGTTAATGACCAGTCTGCAGTCGCTGAACCACCTTTCGGCTTGGTTGTAAGCTTGCTGGAGGGATAACTGGAGGGAGGTGGGATTGGGATGTGAGGCAACGAGGACTGCATCGTCGGCACAGAGGAGCATTTTACCAGTACATGAGCTGGGGAGAGTGTAGAGGTAGAGACTAAAAAGTATTGGACCCAGGATGGAGCCCTGGGGCACCCTGGAGTGAACGGGAAGAGTGCTAGAGAGGGAGCCGCTTATCTTGACACGCTGGGATCTAGCAGAGAGGTAGCCAGAGAACCAGGAAATGGGACCACCAGAGAAGCCAAGTTGGTGGAGAGTCAGTAGAAGGGGATGAGACGGTGTCAAGGCCTTGGAGAGGTCAACTGAGCTACTCCTGCAAATGCTGCTGAAGTCGAAGAAGCATGCAGGTGTTGGGAGAATTCCAGGAGAGCAGTGGTTGTACTGTCCTGGGTGGAAACCGTGCTGCTCTGGACACATAATGTCGTACTTGGTTAGGTATTCAGAGAGCTGGATCAACACCACTTTTTCAAGGGCTTTAGAGAGTGGGAGGAGGATGGAGATCGGCCAGTAATTGTTGGGGGTTGACCGGTCCCTACTCTTACATATGGGTGTGATTTCAGCAGTTTTCCAAGCCCTTGGGAACTGACCCAGGCATAGAGACTGGTTTAGAAGGTCAGTCGGGGGACTAGGACTTTGTCCAAGACCATACGGAGGATCCTGGAATCGAGGGGGTCACTGCCGGGGTTACTGTTGCTCAAGGCTTTTAGCAGGCGTGGCTTGCCTTCTTGGGGGGATAGGGTGTGCAGGTAGAATGGTGGGCGATGCAGGACCAGAGGGAGGGAGAGAGAGGTGGGGACTGGGTCAAAGAAGCTGCTGGGGAGGACCGAGCTTAGGTCACAGAAGGCAGTGTTAAGGCAATCGACTATAAGGAGTGGATCTGTGGTGGGGGTGCCATTGATGCGAGAGTTGAGATGGTGGGGGGGGAGTAGGACTTCCCATTTAGCTCTTTCCTATTATTTATTTAGTTGTTTAACCAGGTATAGCACACTAAGCTGAAAGCTTTTTTACAGGAGCGACCTGGGAGCGCAAGGAGGTTAAGTGACTTGCTCAGGGTCACACAGTATGCAAGTGGAAGCTGTGGGATTCAAACCCAGGTCTGGTCTGCTGGATGTCACCAAATTTGCAGCTCAGAGCCTTAGACCACTGCGCTATACTGCCTCTCCCAGAAGGTCTGGGCTGAACCCCAAGTGGAAGCGAGGGTGGTCTGGTAGTGCTCTGCCCAAGTGCACCTATTGCGTTCTGCGTTGTAGGTCTGTCTATCAGACACCTTGCCAGATTCTACAGCAACGTGCCAGAGATTATCTCTATTTTTGAGTCTCTGGAGGAGAGGTGGGGTGAGCCATGGGGCACTGCATGTTTTGGAGCGGATTCTGGTGAGGGGGCGAAAAGGACACAGGCCTTACAGAAGGCATCTGTGAAGTGGTCAAGAGCTGAGCCAATGTCAGGGGCGTGCTGGATAGGGGACCAGTCTAGCTGGGTTAGGTATTGTTTTAATTTTCTGAGG
This sequence comes from Neoceratodus forsteri, assembly GCA_016271365.2. Taxonomy (NCBI): domain Eukaryota; kingdom Metazoa; phylum Chordata; order Ceratodontiformes; family Ceratodontidae; genus Neoceratodus; species Neoceratodus forsteri. Next base: position 1,319,472,673 of record CM057456.1, read on the forward strand.
CCACCGGGGCATAAACGGCGGTATAGAGGGGCCTGGGACACTGGCTTCAGAGTGGAGGATGACCAGAGACAGAGGCCTGGGGAGTGATTGCTAAAAGAGTCGGGGAGGACAGTGACATCCCAGATTTTGTAGGGGTGGTTAGATATAACAACATCTAGGAGAGTGCTGGTATCAGCAGAGTAGCTGAATCTGGTGGGCTGGGTGACTAACTGGGTCATATCCAGGGCAGTAAAGGAGTCCCTTATATGGGAGGCAGTGGAGGCAAGCCAGTTAACACTGAGATCACCTAGGATGACTTGCTCCACGTTGTGAGGGAGAGATGTGAGGTAGTCAATGAGGGACTGGACCGCTTGGTTTTGATTCCTCGGGGGCACGTAGGAGACGTACGTGAGGAAGAGAGGGCCTCGGGCGGGGTCAGGAGTGATTTTTAAAGTGAGGTCTTGGGCTCCATAATCAAGTTTAGGTGCCGGGAGTGCCTGACCTACAAGTGAGTCCCGTACAAGTAGTGTGCAACCACCACCACGGTTGCCTACTCGGTTTTCCCTGTAGATGCTATATCCAGGGAGGGTGATAGCGGAGTCAGGGGTGGAGTTGGAGAGCCAAGTCTCTACCAGTGCAATTATATCAGGTTGTTGTTGAACGACCCAGCACTGGAGGGCAGCAGATTTCTTTAGGAGACTGCAAACGTTTAAGGATGCAAAGAGGAGGCCAGTTGCAGTACAGGGTTTAGAAGGGCTGGAAGCCATACATCCTGGGTTTGGGTGTACATTACCAGATAATAATAATAGCAGTGTAATTATTCTGGTTAGTGGCCCGGTTGCAATGGAGACCCCTGGGTCGACACCCAGCTGAGAATGTTACAATCAGGGTGCATGGGATAGATAAAGTGCGAAGGGTGAGAATGGTAGGGGAGAGTTGGGTCCAGGTCAGGCCTTGGAGGGCGGAGAGAGTGGGGGTGTTGGCAGGGTTGGAGTGTTGGGGGGTCATGGGTGTGTCAGGGCCGAGTCACTGTGGGGCAGTCTGGGAATGAGGTGCCTAGTGTGGATTATAAAGGTACGAGGTCTGTACCAAGAGGGTGAAGGAGAGCAGACTTAGTAATGGAGTGTAGGTACCCACAGCAGCTGAGCAGTAAAGAAGTGTCTCCAGGAGTAGTAGAGAGTAAGGAGATGCAGAGCAGCTTTGGCATGGTTGGGGGAAAACCCCCTCTAGTGGGCGAAGAGTATAAGCTGCAAATGGGAAAAATCAGTATCGCTCAGTAGAAGAGGGAGGGGACAAATACTGATGAATAGTGATAGACTGACCACACAATAAGAGAGATGAGACAGGAACTGTATTGTGTTGGACTGGGTAAGTGTGCTTATTACTGGGCCCTCTAGTGGCTAAAAGATATAATCTGCTAATGGAAAAGTCAGCACAAAAAAAAAAAAAAAAGAACAGGCAGAGAGGTTATAAAGCAAGTTTTGGAGGGGGGGCACTGCATCAGCTTCAATGGGACACAGAGGTCAAGGGTGCAGCCCACAGACTTAAAGCTTCAAGAAAAGGGGCACAGGGATCAGGGCAGATAGCAAAATCACACTACCTTAATAACCTCTCTCAAACTTAAATCAACTCTTAAAAAATCTCGACATCAGACTAAACATTACTTTTCCATTTTTGTTATTGTTAGTATCTCACCCCCATTGTGTACTCTTCTCCTAGGATTTTGTTTCCTGGGTGCATTACTTTAAACTTCTTTGTGTTGAACCTAAGCTGCCATACATTTGACCATTCCTCCAACCTTGCCAGGTCCAATCTCATCCTTTCCACATCACCTTCTGTATCGACCCTGTTGCAGATCTTTGTGTCATCTGCAAAGAGACATACTTTTCCTTCCAGCCCCTCCGCAATGTCACTTATAAAGACATTAAAGAGGACCAGTCCCAGTACTGAACCCTGCAGTACTCCACTAGTAACCCCATTTTCTTCAGAGTGGACTCCGTTTACTATTATCCTCTGTGTCCTGTTGCCCAACAAATTTTTAACTCAGGCTACCACCTTGGGACCCACTCCAAGGCTGGCTAACTTGTATATTAATCTTTTGTGTGAGACTGTGTCAAAGGCATTGCTAAAGTCTAGGCAGGCCATGTCCACAGCCCTTCCCTGGTCTACTACTTTGGTCACCCAGTCAAAGCAATCTATTAGATTCGTCTGACACAACCTTCCCGCTGTGAATCCATGCTGCCCTGGGTCCTGTGCCCTGCTGGCCTCTAGGTACTCAACAGTTCTTTCCTTCAGAAGTGATTCTATCTTTTTACCTACCACTGAGGTCAAACTAACAGGTCTGTCGTTTCCTGCCTTTGCCTTGCTCCCACTTCTGTGAAGCGGAATCACATCTGCCCTTCTCCAGTCCTCAGGTACCACCCCATCCTCCCATGATTTGTTAAAGAGGGTAGTCAGTGATGTCACTAGTTCTACCCTTAGTTCTTTTAGAATTCTTGGGTGAATCCCGTCAGGCCCCATTGCTTTGTCCACCTTCAGTTTTATGAGTTTTTTCAGAACCCTTTCTTCTGTGCATGGACTGGTATTGACCCCCTTAACCAGAGTGTTCCTATTGTTTGGTTTAGGTACCTCCCCCTCCTCTTCTTTTGTGCATACTGAGCAGAAGTATTCGTTCAACATCCCTGATTTTTCACTGTCACCCTCTGCCCAGATTCCTTCCTTGGTCTTTCTTCACTCCCTAATGTACCTATAAAAAGGTTTATCCCCCTTCTTACCAGAGTTGGCTATCTTTTCCTCAGTGAGGGCCTTTGTTAGTCTGACTGCCTTCCCTGCCTCCTTCTGCTTTAGCTGATCTAGTTCTCTATCCTGCTCCTTCTGTGCTTCCTTACATTTCCTGAATGCTGTCCTTTTCTCCTTAACCTTTCCTGCCACCTCTTTTGAGAACCACAGTGGCTTTTTTCTTCGTTTTTGTTTATTTGCTTTACACAAAGGTGTGTTGCCTCTGTGATGGCAGTTTTGATTTTTCCCCATTGTTCTTCCACCCCTCCTTCTTGCCTGTTTGCTAGTGCTTTTCTGAGGCACTCTCCCATTTTGCTAAAGTCAGGCCTCCTCAAGTCCAGCACCCTTGCTTTTGTATGGCTTGACTCTACAGCTGTGTTTATTGTGAACCACACTGTTTGGTGGTCGCTTATTCCCAGATGGCTACCCACCTCTAAATCTGAGATCCTCTCTCCATCCCCATTTGAAAGTACCAGGTCTAAGATTGCTCCCTCCCAAATGGGTTCTACCACTAGCTGTTTGAGGCACGCCCCCTGCAGGGCATGGAGAATGACCCTGCTCTTGGATGTGGCTACAGTAAAGGTCCTCTAGTTAACATCTGGCACATTCAGGTCCCCCATCAACAATATCTCTCCTTTTTCTGCCATTCTAAGGATTCTTTCTTTCATTTCTTGTCCATTGCCTCCCCCGATAAGGGGGTCTGTTAACAGACCCTGTGTGGATTGTAGTGCTATTTCCTGTCTCCAAGGTGACCCACAGTGCCTCCTCCCCTCCCTGTTTACCCTTCAGTTCTGTTGCTTTCATTACCTCCCTTATGTAGAGAGCCACTCCTAGTCCTCTTTTACCCTCCCTGTCCTTCCTGTAGATTGTGTACCCTGGTATGTTGACATCCCAGTCATGGTTCTCTGTGTACCATGTTTCTGTGACTGCCATGATATCCAGGTGTTCCTCTTCCATCAAGGCCACTATTTCAGGGAGCTTAATACCCAGAGTGCGGGCATTAGTACTCATCGCCCTCCATTTTTTGATGGCCTTACCCCTTTTAGGCCCTTCCCTGTCCTTACTGCCTTTGCCTTTTTCTGGATTTCCACCCCAGTTCTGCTCCCTACTGACTTGTCTACCTTTGTGTCTACTTTGCTAACTACCTTGTTTTGTTGGGGAGGGGCTGGGATTTCCCTGATTCTCTTCAGTGCCCCCCCCCCTTGGCTAGTTTAAATGCTTGTCAATGAAGCATTTATACCCATCACCTACGATCCTGGTTCCCCTCCCGGACAGATGCAGACCATCACGCCAGTATAAGCCTGTATGCCTCCAGGTGGACCCCCATTTCCCAAAGAAGCCAAATCCCTAAGCTCTGCACCAGTTTTTCAACCAGTCACTGAATCCCATGGTGTGGAGTACCCTAGCCTCACCCATGCCATAGACAGGTAGCACTTCTGAGAAAGTACCGTGTGTGCCACTTGTCTAAGGCCCCTCCCCAACTCCACAAACTCCTGCTGCACTTCTCTGATCCCATTCCCAGCTAGGTCATTTGTCCCTAGGTGGACAATGACATCCAGCTCCCTCCCCTGTGCAGCTGCTACCACGATCCTGAGAATTCGCTTCCTGTCCCTCCAAGCCATGACGCCAAGGAGGCACCTTACCTGCCTCTTCCTTCCCTCCCCCAGTTTTATCCCTAATGATTGAGTTCCCCACCAGGGGTTGTTTCTTTCCCCTGTGGGGCCCCGTTATACATGGGGGTTGCGTTCACTCAAGGGAAACACTTTTCCAGTTGCACTCAGTGTTGGCTCACAGGAAAAAAAACATTTAACTCCACTAGTGATGCTAACATTCTTTATTCTTTTTTAAATAAGTTCATCTCCAACAGTCACATTCAGTTAATTCATAATATGGTAACATTTCCCATTTAGTTTGTTCATTCAATATACTGTGATTCTTTGTCTCTAAATAATTTTCCACACTTTACATGCAGGTTCAGCTTTGTTTTTCTTCCTCCAATTTGTTTTTCTTGGCTCTATTACCTAATCCATAACATGCCCATGCTGTATTGCCTTTCCGTTTTATACTGTACTCAGCGAGTTCAATTGCTAGCCACTGCCTGTGACCAAGGATTGTGCTGGAGCTAAATACACATGCGCAGTGCTCGTTCCTTCTAATGGGAAGTTTTTCCCTTCTTTAGAACCCACGCGGCATTTTCTGTGTAGCTCCTTCACCTTGGTGTGCTGCGAACCACGCCTCCTAACAGATGTGTGCAACATCCGATGGTTTGTCCCACTACGTGCTTTGCACCAATTTATCTTTTAAGTTGGTTCCCCTTCTGTAAACAACTTTGGGTGTAATACTCGGCACATATTGCAATTTTTTGTCAGTTGCCAAGATATGCCAGTTTTTTTTTTCAATGATATTTTCACCAAATAGGCTTCAGGACTAAATAAAATTAATAATTAAATTAGTGTTTGATTTTTAGATATGTCCTATCACAAACATCGGATGTTGCACAAAATCTCATTCCACCTTTACCAAAGGTAACTTTTAAGTGAGGGGAATTGTCAATTTCGTAAGTTTATCATAGCAGGAAATCAGTTCAAAAATCCTGTGAATAATCACAGATATGAAATACTGAGTTTTGGAAATTGTAATACCACAAATATTCTATACTTGGCCACTTGCCGAAAGTGTACCTGCTTCTATATCTGTAAGACTACTCAAAAATTAAAAGAACGTATTGGACAGCATGTGCAGAGTATTCAGAAGGGTGATGATACTAGTGCTTTGTCACAACATCGTAATAGAAAAGGCAAAGAACACATTTTCCTGTTCCAAATAATAGAAGAAGTGACAGTGTCAGTCCGGGGGTGGGAGAGAGATCTTGACAGAAAATTGTTACAAAGAGAGAGACCTTTTGGCAATATAAATTATCGTCATATAATTGTTCAGGATTGAATGATGCTTTTCAGTTGGCACCATATTTACTGCAGCACTAGCATTATTTCTGTGTATTAATAATGTCTTAGAGATACACAGGGAATCAATCAGATTATTTGTGTTTTTCTTACAGATCTCTTAATTAGATTGCCATTTTATCCCAACCAGCAGATGAAGCTGTAATATTAAATATACAATAATGGATGGGGAAGCGTGCATAACGAAAATGTAATGGTTGACCGAGATGTGGGATGCTACATAAGCATCCCACACCAAGGGCAACCATTAAAGAGACACTGTCAACCTGTTTTGCATCATACATTTTTTAGGTAAAACCCCACATTTTATGATTGTTACTTTCTCTAAAATTCATTGATGTTGCTGGTTGTTTTATCTGCCTCCTTGCTTTTTAGAACCAAAATGCACGGTAACATATAGCTATGCCCAGCTTTGTTTTGCTTCAAATCACTGAACTGCTTTTAATGCACACTTCCTGAATGTTAGAAACACCCAAAAACTGTACAACCACTCATGATACAATAGTCTCTTCTACTCCCACTGCATGAGTGAATAGAATGTGTTGGGGGTGTTTCTGAGTCCAGGAAAGATACAGTGGGAGCTGCTCAAGAAATGTAAACAAACATGTTTTGGGGTAGTAACACCAGTATGGTGGGCACTCAGGTTTGCACTTTTTGAAAGAAAAAAGGGCTCTAAATCAAACTACCAGCTGCATTAACAGTCTCTACAGAATGTGAACAATAATAAAATATATTTTTTAAACTAGGGACAGTTTGAGGCCTATGGGGGTCCACAGTGTCCCTTTAAATTCACGTTCAACAGACCTGTCCAGATTTTATTTTTAATAACTGCGGGACAGCAATTTTTTCCAGCTTATCTTTACTGTCTCACTCTTGCAGTCTCCATCTCTCCTCTCTCTCGCTCTTTCTGAGAGTCTTTTGTTCCTCTCAATGCTCCAGATAATGTTGGCTGGTAGGAGTAGTTTACTCACCAGTTTTAAAATACGGTGAGTAAAACAAAATTGGGAGGCAAACAAGTGCTGTAAATCTGGAAAAAACTGCTCCTTTTGAATCACCAGTTATGGTATAAAGCACTATTCTTTGGAGTGTGGGTATTTACAAATGTTGAGTGAGTATTGGTACTCATTAAAAACATTTTTTGAAGAGTATTTCCTAAAATGACGTGAGTAAAACAGGTTGCTACTCCCCTTATCTGGAGCTCTGGTTCCTCTCCTTCAGTTTTTTTGGTAAAGCTGCTCCTTTTTCTTTTAATTTAGGTTGTGCTTTCTTTCAGAAGAGCTACAAGTTAAGATTGCGATAATTGCTTATCCCAATCTAGCAGGTCGGACAGTCAGAGCCGTTCCTCAGGCAGTTCTTGCCCGCTGCAGATGCCGAATGGCAGGACCAACCAGATAGAATGTTTTGGGTTTTCAAATGTAACTGCTTATTAAAATAAAAGAAAAATGACAGGGCTCTCGGTCTGGCGGCTCCTTGCTTCCCAGTATAAGGAGCCACCCACCATGTTTTGAAATGCAATTAGCCTGCCCAGGAGGATATGAACAGCCAATGAGGGAGCAGATGTTTTTGACTGACTGGGTGCGCGCTCACCATTATAACCTGTGTTTATAATGGCAAATTATACCTAGTTCAGCCCATAGAAAAAACTGCTGACCAGTTATTATCTAATAATACATAATAAAGTAAAATAACACAAATTATAGATCGAGGGAGTACTCCCGACCAGTGCGCTCCTTTCGCTAGCGCACGAGGCACTCTTATTCTGTGAAAAGCGTCTGACGAGCAGATGTCCTGGAAATGGGCATATTCTGGGAAATTAATTAAAAAAAAAAACATATTATTGATCGCTCTCAGTCAATAATATATTAATATGCCCCCCATTACCGCTCGTTGCTGAAAACAAGTGGTTTCACTTGCTTTCAGCTTGAGCCAGAGCAGCTTAGCTTTGCTTCGCTGTTCTGGCTCCAGCCGAAGGCGCATGAAACCACTTGTTTTCAGCAATGAGTAGCTCCGGGGAAAGTATTAACAAATAAATAAAATTAAAATATGGTTAAGATAGAGTATTGCAAGAGGATATTAGCAATATTAGTGAGTATATGACAAATTGATATGAGAGTCTTTTTTTAAGACATCTTGTCTTTCTTGCAACTTGCTATTTATCTCTACATTTTTCCTTTTATTAATTATAGGGTAGCCTGATTAATTGTGGGGTTATGACAATATTTATAGATGTTTTTAAGTATGTTTACCTGTCACTGTTTCTCCTAGCCTCCCTGGTAGTCGCTTCTGTTCTTCGCACCTATCTACTATCACCACCTCTGCCTGCCACCACCTTCCCCCCTCCCCATATCTACCCCTGCCTCTCTCCCTAGCCCTGGTCCACCACCTTCCTCTCTTACCCTCCTTCAACTCCCTTCCTCTCTCCCTTTTCTAATCTGCTCACCCCACCCATTGTTACACTTGTTCCCCGATCCTTGAATCCCACCCACCTCTCCTTCTACCTCCCTCCTAGTTACCCCTCTACCCTACGCTACCTGGCACAACTGGTAGCAACTCAGTTTTTCCACTCTACCTTTCCCTTTGACAGTGCTCTTCTGGCAGCTTTAATTCATATAAATACTGTTTGTTGTGACTCATCATTCTTAAACGTATGCCTGATTGTGTTGTTCTAACTGTTATTATGTTACCTGTAGCTTTTAGACCATGTATACCCTGTACTCAATCTTGTATTCAATCTGATTGCCTGCTAATCTCACACAAACTGTACTTCTATTCTTTGTATACTGACATGGAACCTTTGTAAAAGAGCCATTGGCTCAAAGATATTTATCCAAAATTCTAATAAATAAAACAATGTATATGTATAGATCTCTCTGAGATATCGCTTGATATAAGCACGCCTTGGTGTGCGCCAACCGCCTACATGCGATATCAGAGCGACCGCACACTCAGAGTGGTTTATCTATCTTATAAAATGTCAAAATTATTTTGGAGGGGAGTAAAAGTGCAGGTGTGCGGTCGCGCTCTGATATACGCACCATGAGCAGAGCTCGTTTACAGGTACAACCCAAGGAAGGGGGTAGAGAGACACATACAACAGAAAAAGCAGACAGTCACACAGATTTTTTCCACACAAAGTATTACATAATTTTTCTTCTAGGAATACAGTAATTATAATATGATACACTATGATACAACAGTATTTACAAAATATCTATAAATAATCCTGGAGCTCAGTAAAGAGTTTGTAAACTAATGGGGACAGTGTGATGGGGGTAACAGTGGGGGAGCACCTGGGTAACAGTGACCACCAGTCATTGTGGTTTGAAATCACAGAAAGAGCAGAACCAAACCACACAAAAACACGTATCCTGGATTTTAGGGGGGCAGACTTTGGGAAAATGGAGAGATGCTTGAAAGAGGCATTAAGGAATGGGACAGGAATCAGGAATTGAGGAACAGTGGGCAGTATTTAAAATGGGGATTATAAGAACAACAGAATTATGCATTAGCAGGTTAGCAAGAGGAAAAGAAAGAGGAGACCATTATGGTTTTCCAAAGAGGTAGCAAAGAAAGTGAAAGCCAAAAGATTGCATTCAGGCAATACAAAAAGACACAGGCAGAAGGGATAGGGAGAAGTACCAGGAGAAACAAAGGGAGGCAGGGAAGTCAGTAAGGGAAGCCAAAGCTCAGACAGAAGAACACATTGCAAAATCAGTGGTTAAAGGGGACAAAACCTTTTACAGGTACATAAGTGAAAAAAGAAGGACAAAGGGAGGGATAGTGAGACTGAAGGGGGAGGATGGGAGCCGTGGAGGATGACAACAGTAAAGCTGACATATTGAACAGGTATTTCTGCTCAGTCTTTACTAAGGAAGAGGGGTAATGGGTCTGAAGGGAGTACAAGGGGTGAGAATGGTGCAGAAATGGACACAAGTCCCTTTACACGAAAGGGTCCTGAAGGAACTGGAAGTAATAAGAGCTGATAAAGCAATGGGACCAGATGGGTGCACCCTAGGGTCCTTAAAGAACTAAGAGAGGTGGTGGCTGAACCTCTGGCTATCCTGTTCAGCCAATCACTGGAAACAGGGAGGTACCCAAAGACTGGAGGACAGCAGATGTAGTCCCTTATACAAAAGTGGGAACAAAGAGGAAGCAGGGAACTACAGACCAGTCAGCCTCACATCGGTAGTGGGAAGATCATGGAAGCACTACTGAAGGAGAGATTGGTGGAACATCTGGTTGTCAATGGACTACAGGACCCAAGGCAGCATGGTTTCACCAGGGGAGGTCAGTGTCAGACCAACCTCATTGAATTTTTGACTGGGTGACTAGGGAGGTGGATCAGGGAGGGCAGTGGACATGGCCTATCTGGACTTCAGCAAGGCCTTTGACACTGTGCCACATAGAAGACTATTACACAAACTGGGGAATATGGGTGTGGGCAGGACAGTAGTGTGGTGGGTAGGTAACTGGCTGGGTGGCAGGACACAGAGGGTGGTGGTAAATGGCTGTCACTCCACAGAGGGAAGAGTGACCAGTGGGTACCACAGGATCAGTGCTGGGACCGGTCCTATTCAACATCTTCATCAGTGACATGCACAGGATATAGAAGGCAGAATTTCACTGTTCGCTGATGACACAAAGCTCTGTAATAGAGTAGACACACCAGAGGGTGTAGACAGAATGAGAAGGGACCTGCAGAAACTTGAAGAATGGTCAAGGGTTTGGCAGTTGAAATTCAATGCAAAGAAGTGCAAGATAATGCATATGGGGCACAAAAACCCTGGCACAATATATCAGTTGGGGGGTGAGGATATAGCATGCACCAAGCAGGAAAGGGATCTTGGGGTTGTCATCTCTGATGACCTCAAGGTAGGAAACAGTGTGACAAGGCATCAGGTAAAGCAAATAGGATGCTGGGATGTATAGGCAGGGGCATCACCAGCAGGAAAGGGAGGTCATAATTCGCTATACAAGACACTAGGTGAGGCCCCACCTGGAGTACAGTGTACAGTTCCTGAGACCATACCTCACGTAAGGACATAGACAGGGTAGAGAAGGTTCAGAGGAGGGCAACAAAGATGGTGCATGGGTTGCATCACAAGTCCTATGAAGACAGGCTGAAGGAACTGAACATGTACTCCTGGAGGAGAGGAGGGAGAGAGGGATATGATAGAGACATACAAGTATCTTACAGGGAGGAACAGGGTGCAGGAAAACACTATTTTTAAGCGAAAAGATGTTTCAGGACTAGAGGGCATGGGATGAAGTTGGAGGGAGGACGATTCAGAGGAAACATGAGAAAGAATTTCTTCACAGAACGGGTGGTGGATAAGTGGAACACCCTGCCAGAGGAAGTGGTGGGGCTGAAACAATCAAGGATTTAAGAATGCATGGGATAGACATAAAGGAATTCTAGAGGTCAGGGGTAAGGGGAAATAGACTTCTAGGAAAACAAACTGAACTTACAAGCTCAAATGGGCAGACTAGGTGGGCCATAGGCCCTTATCTGCCGACACTGTCTATGTATCTATGTATTAGACTGACTTGGGAAGGAAGTCTACAGAGAGAAAAAAGGGAGGTACTGGAGAAGGGAGAGGAGAGATGGGGGGATAGGAAGCAGGGGGGTGTATTAGGGATGAGAACAGGTGCAGGAAGAAGCTGGGGTTGGTCTGAGTTGGATCTTAAGGGCAGGAAAGGAGGAGATGAGGAGGGTAGGGAAGGGGATACTATTCCAGAGGGAAGGGAGCTTGTGAGAGAAGGCCAGCTTACCAGCTAAGTTGGGCATGTGGGAATACAAAGGAACGGGTGCAAATTGACCATAAGTTGTGTGGGGATGGGGTGGAAGGTTTGAGGAGAGAAGCAAGGTAAGGTGGGAAAGTCCCAAACCAGAATTTGGATATGAGGGTGGAGCAGTGTGAAAGGCATCTCTGGGAGAGAGATTGGAGGGATAAGGAAGAGTAGAGGTCACAGTGGTGAGTTAGTCGGAGGGAGTCGGTAGCGAACCGACAGAAGGCATTGTAGAGGATGTTGAGCTTAGCAAGGGAGGTCGCGGGGGTAGCACTGTAGACCACATCAGTGTAGTCAAAGGTGGGGAGGATCCATTTAACTACAAGGTCGCGTCTGATGGGGAGAGAGAGACTAGCCTTGTGGTAGTAGGGAAGCCCCAGCCTCATATATATATATATGTATATGTGTATAGGTTACGCGGTTTATAATTATGCACTGTGTTCTCTCAATACGTTGTCACTTTAAGAATGAGCTTTAGAAAGCATTACCTGCAAACACACACTCAACCTTGACAAAGCGCGAGAAGCATGAAAACGCTTGGTTGTTTTCTGAGGGAAGGGGTGTGTCCATGTACCTGCTGCACCTTTGCATGTTTGGACCTTTTAACATTTTCCAGTAAATGGAGTTTATACTGCAACAATGGATTGCTTTGGACTGTCTGTGGTGACTGGGAAGCAGAGTTCTTTGGTACAGTGTCCATTTGGAAGCATAAGTTTTCCTGGTTGACTGTTTCCAAGAACCCCTAAGGACATTCAGGACCTCTTCAGAGAGGTGCAGACTTGCAAATTCTAAGTCTTCAAGAGCCAACCCTTCAGCCTCAGGCACAGAGACTTAAGACTGGGGTGCAGAATCTTGCCCTGTGAGGATGTCAGGAGACTGTGCCTCTGAGGAAGGTGAATTGGCTGTGACACTGACAGGGCTAGCAGGAGGGGTACCAAGGCTATCTTGACCAATCTGGAGCCACCAGAATCACTGTTGCTGGCTGTGACATGAGTTTTTATCAGAACTCTAAGCAATAGGGGAAAAGGAGGAAAGGCATAAAGGAATCTGCCTGACCAGTTCAATGCTAGGGCATCCACTGGTACAGCCCCTTGGCTGGAGGTCTGCAGCAGAACTGTGGCAGCTGGCACTGTCTGTGGAGGCAAAGAGATCCTTCTGAACACTGATTGTAGCACCTGTGTGTTCAAGTACCACTTGTGGTGATTCTGGCTTATTCTGCTGAGGGAGTCTGCTAGAATATTGTCCGTTTCTGGTAGGCGGATGGCAGACAGAGACACCTGCAGGGAGTAAGTCAGGTTCCATACCTTCACGGCCTCTGTGCACAGTAAGATTGACCTGGAGCCTCCATGTTTCTTTTTTTTTTTTGCCCTCGCTCCGCCAAGGATCAGCCTGGTCATGGACCCCTAGTGCCCCAACTTTCATTGTAGCCAGACTCCAGACACCCCCAGCTTTCCCCCTTGGGGTGGGGTCCTGACACCTTAGGGCTTCAGTGCCAGGAATATGGGACTAGAATCGTGAAGCCGGCCTCGAAAGCTGATTAGGGCAGGGGTAGGCTTCACAGAGGTGGGCGCGAGCTGTCTTTTTCTTGGTTTTTGTCCCCGAGGGGCAGAGACGTGCAATGACGCCCCGCGCCTGTCCCGCCCCCCACGCTCTTCTATATGCCTGCGCCAGCGATTCCTTCCAGCCTCCGCTTAGAGTCATCGCGTCGGACGTTATCCCCAACCTCCCCCAAAGAAGGAGAGCACCCAAGGCACCTCAATCCTTCTTTCGGAAGGTCCTCCGGCCCCGGTCACTGGCATGCAAGCGCGGCGGAAATGCAACCGGCCATACGTGGACTGGCCAGCTCATGTTTCTTGATATAATACATGGTAGTAATGTTGTCTGCTCTAACCTGTACTACCTTGTCCTTGAGCTGAGGTGCAAATGACTGAAGAGCCAGGCAAACTGCCCTGAGTTTCAACAGGCTGATGTGCAGAAGTGATTCCAGGGGGGCCATGTAGTGCTGGCAGTGAGGTCGTGCATGTGTGACCTCCTCAATCCTAAGAGGCTGGCATCTGTGGTAAGCATCACTGATGAATTTTCCTTCTGAAAGGGGGTTCTTGATGAATTTTCCTTCCGAAAGGGGGTTCTCTCTGTCTAACCACCACTGCAGGTCCTGTAATAGGGTTTTTTTAACAGGCAACAGCTTGGCCAGAGGATCCCTCCTCTGAGACCAGTGAGCTCTTAAGTGGAACTGGATGTCTCCCATTTGGAACCATGAGCCAGGTACCACGGCTGTGGCTGCTGCCATGTGGCCCAACAGCTGCAGGAAGTGCCTTGTTGGCCTGGGTCTGTTTAGCGTGAATGACCCTGCCAGCTCCAGGATACTGTTTATCCTGTCCTGGGGAAGGAATGCCCTTCCTTGCAGGGTGTCCAGCTCTGCCACTATAATGGCTGACATCCTCAGGGGGCATTTGACTAGCATCACCCCTGACATGGATACCATCCAGAAATGGGGCATCCTGAAGGAAGGCCCGTTAGCGGCCACAGACACCTGCACAAAGTAACACAGTAAGAAGGCAGGGTCCAAGAAGTCATATTGGTGGTCAAAGGAGGTATAGATAAGGGTGAGGGAGAAAAAGACGGCCTTCAGAAGATGGAAGGGGTCCAAAAGAGAGGAGGATAGGGAGGAGTACACAAGTAAAAACCAGGGAGGCGAGCAGGGCTGTGAGGCCTTCTTCAGGTACATAAGGGAGGAACTGCAAGGAGCAAATCACCAGGATAAAGAAGGATGGAGGTTGTTAAGAGAAGGGGGCTGAACAGGTAGAGGTGCTCAGTGAGTACTTCTGCTCAGTTTTTACCAGATAGAGAGATGGGCCAATACCGCAGGGGCAAGGCAACACTGGCATGGGAGGAGACAGGATAACAAATGGGGAGATCCACGTGAGCAGAGTGCTTGAGGGCCTTAAGTCACTGAACATGGACAAGGTTCCAGGGCCAGACGGGCTGCACCCTAGAGTCCTGTGGGAGTTGGCTGAGGTCCTGACGGCACCACTGATAAACTTGTTCAATACCTCCCTGCAGACAGGGTACGTGCCTCAGGTTTGGAGGATGGCACAATTGGTATCCCTGCACAAGAGCAGTCCCAAGGACAAGCCTGATAACTATAGACCAGTCAGTCTGACATCCATGGTGGGTAAGCTCATGGAAACGATCTTAAAGGAAAGGTTGGTGACCTTCTTGGAGATGAACAGTCTTATGGATGACAAACAGGATGGGTTCGTCTACGGGAGATCATGTCAAACAAACCTGGTTCACTCTTTTGACTGGGTGACAAAAGAACTAGACACCAATCAGGCTATAGATGTCCTATATCTGTACTTCAGCAAGGCCTTTGACTCTGTACCACATGACAGATTAAGTAGTAAATTGAGGAACCTGGGAGCAGGGGAGAAACTAGTTAATTGGGTTGGTAACTGGTTGGTGGGACAGACATCAGAGGGTGGCTGTGGGGGAGACTCTCAACTTATAGGGCAGTCACCAGTGGGGTCCCACAGGGTTCAGTGCTCAGGCCGGTACTGTTTCACATCTTCATAGCAGATATAGCAGTTAGAATTAAGAGCATAATCAGTCTATTCGCGGATGACACCAAGATAGGGACAGTTATGGATGGGGTAAAGAGAGAAAAAGGCCTCCAAGAAGATTTGGGAAGGCTTGAGCAGTGGTCAGACACTTGGCAGCAGGGTTTCCATGCTAAGAAGTGCAAGGTCATGCACTTTGGAGTGAGGAATCCTGGGTAGAGTAACCATCTGGGAGGGGTTCAGCTGTCTGTCTCTGAGGATGAAACGAATTTGGGGGATAATGGTCACAAAGAATATGAACCACTCATCTCAATGTAGAAAAGCAGTGGTAAAAGCCAATAGAATGCTGGGGTGCATTGCTAGAGGAATCACCTCTAGGGGGGAGGAAGTCATTCTGCCACTGAACAGATCATTGGTGAGGCCACACCTGGAGTACTGTGTACAGTTTTGGAACCCATACTTAAAGAAGGACATCAGTTTACTGGAGGGGGTACAGTGGAGGGTGACTGAAATGATCAGAGGTATGGAGGGGAAGCCTTATGAGGATAGGTTGAGGAACCTTTACATGTACTCATTGGAGGAGAGAAGGGGAAGGGGTGATATGATCGAAACCTTCAAGTACTTAAAGGGCATCAACAGGATTAGTACAGAGGGCATGTGTGGAGGAGTTGTGGGATAACAGATGGAGCAGACATCGAACTTCAGGTTCAACACACAATCTCTGTGTGATGTTTATTCAAAATACAGGAAATAAGCTGTAATGTCATATTCCTTCTTCAGTACATCAGTTTGCAGTGACAGACTACGTATGACCTTTCTATGCATTTAGCCAGCACTTACTGACACTGATCTCTGATCTAACCACTTTTCAATGAAACCCCTTCATCCCTATGTGGGCCCTGTTTGCTTGGGTAGTGGGGGCTCAAAAAGAAAAAAAAAACAAGCTAAAACACAAAGAACCTCAGTGCAGAAACACTGAAAAAAGGGTTACCCCAAAGGGCACTGGCAACAAAGCAAGTTTCAAAGAAATATGACATCATACATACTTCCATAATGCAAAGCATCATGGGATATATGCAAATCACCATGAAATTTCAGACTTGTTCAGTTTACAGCAATTTACGTGCATTTTAAATAGCACAACTAACTTAATTTCTGTAATAGTCACCTAGTACTTTTTACCATTATCAAAACACCTAGTGCCATGGTATTTTCAACATTTATAGGTTTCATAACCATAAGGTATATTATGACATAGTGCTATTACATACTAAATCCAACAACGATAAACACAACCTGTTTTACATATGCTTGGAGATCACAACAATAACCTCCCTGTACGAGGACCTGAGAGGGAGAAGGAAAATTAAAGAGGACACTATAGCACAGCCAAGAAAGGGGAGGAGTTTGCCCATAGGTGGTCAACCTTATGGACTAGAAATTGTAAAGGATAGATTAGGCCAAGAAATAGAAGAACTGTTGCAACAGATTTAAGGAAAGGTTGGTCCTCAAGAGTGGCAGGAGCTCCATGTCACAGCACGTTTCATTTAAAGGGAGGAGGGATTACTAGAGGGCACAGCCTGAAGTTGGTGGGTGGTAGAATTAAGAGGGAGGAGAGGAAGCATTACTTCACAGAGAGGGTGGTAGGGGGATGGAATGTGCTTCCTGAAGAAGTGTTATCTCTTAAAGCAGTGGAGAACTTTAAAAGGGGGGTGGGATAGGGTGAAGGGCAAGATACTAGTCAGTGGGAACATGAGGAGAGGAGAGAAGAGGGGGGCAAGGGGGGAGCAGTAGGAGTCTAACTTATGTGCTGCACAATCGAGCAGACACGATAGACCATTTGGCCTGTATGTGCTGGCAGTTTCATATATTCATAAGTCCAGGAGCTGTACATGTTCTATTTGAGACTTCTGGGCATTTATCAGGAATCACAGAGATTCCAATGTGCTCTGAGCGAGAGCAAGGGAGTCTCTGGTGTGTTGAGGGGACTGTCCTATGACTAGAAAATCATCTAGGTAAGGGAATACTGTGACACTTTGCCTTCTCAAGTGAGCTACAACTAGGGCTAGGCACTTTGTGAATGTCCTAGGAGTTGAGGTTAAGCCAAAGGGCATGGCTGAAAACTGGTAGTGGCCTGAGGGAAGTCTAAACCTTAGGTACTTTCTGTGGCTGAGTCAGACTGGGATGTGAAAGTAGGCATCCTTGAGATTCAAGGATGCCAGCCAGTCCCCCTGGCTGAAGAGTCGGGATTATCATACCTAAAATGACCATTCTGAACTTTGGTTTTTGACAAATACTTGCTCAGGATTCTGAGATCCAGGATGGGTTGCCAGACCCCATTCTTCTTCTGCGAGAGGAAGTACCTAGAGTAGAAGCCTTTGCCCCTCTGGGATAGAGGGATAGGCTCCACTGCTCTGATCACCAGAAGGCTGGCAACTTCTAACTTCAACAGAATCCTTTCTAATGGGGTTGCTGGAGTGTAAAGTCTGCTTCTCAGTCTGGGAAGTGTTTTGAGACTTAGAGACAGGCCCTGGCTCATTGTCTTCAAGACCCAGTTGTCTGTGGTGATGGTATGCCATGCTTGGGTAAGCCTGCCACCTACTGGTAAGGGGAAGGCAACCTGTGCAAGCATGGCAGGGGTTCTGTTTCGGCTGAGCCTTGGCCTGAGGTGCTGGCTCAGACCTTCTCATAGCCCTTCTGCCTCTACCTCTAAAGTACCCCTGGCCTGCTGGTAGTCTAGCAATGCTTGGGCCTGAAAAAACAGCCTGGAGTAGGATCCCCTGCCTCCCCTGTATTGGGATCTGTAGGATGTGGAAGGTCTGTCCCTGGCAGAATTACTTCTGTAAGTGTCTTTGTATTCCTCCACTTTTCTCACGTAGGCCTCTGTCTTGTCCCCAAAAAGTACAGTTACATGAGAACTTACCATAACAGTAGATTAAAGCCGGCAGGTGCTAGGACCTCATGAAAAACTTCTAGCAAGCAGCATCCAGCTGGGGACCACCTCCGACAACTGCCCACCCCAACCTGCTGGACAGAAGTTTGCTGTGGGGTCCTGACACCTGCCAGCATCAGTTCTATATATGTTTCCTGCTGCAAGAGCTGACTCTCGAAGTAAGATATACAGTACCTGCTGCAAGAGCTCCTCTCCAAGATCTACTGTAATAGTAAGTTCTTACATAACTGTACTACCTTACTTCAAAGGGGCTCTTGAAGCAGGTAACGCCTTCAGTACTGAGCCCCAAGTAGTAAAGGAGAGACTTTGATCAGAAGGGTGGAGGTAGAAGTCTCCCAAAGAAATTAAGAGAGGAGGCCCTGAAGGACAGTGAGTCCAAAGCCTGCTCGGCGATGAGAGGCAATGTCCAGACTGTAGTGCTTCACAAAGGTGTGGACAGAACTCCAAGTGGCAGCTGCACAAATGTTAGCAGCCAATACATTCTTCAATGAGGCAAAAAAAAACAGCCATGCCCTGGCAGAATGACCCTTAACCAAGCCCATGTTTGTCATACTTATTGTAGCAAAAACAATGCAATTAACCAACCATCTGGATAAACACTGTTTAGAAACAGGAGCCCCTTCCATTCGGGGGATGAAAGAAACAAACAAACTGATCGGATTTTCGAATAGACTGGGTACACTCCAAATAACAGTGAAGCACCCTGTGAACATTCAGAGTATGAAGCAATGCCGCCCCATGGTTCGAGTACTCTGGGTAATAGACCAGAAGGTGGATGTCCTGATTTAAAGTAAACTCTGACCTACCTTCGTAAGAAACTTAGGATTAGTTCTCAAGGACACCCAGTCCTTGTGAAAAACTAAATAAGGCTCCTTACACATTAGGGCCTGAAGCTCAGAACTCCGAGGAGCAGAAGTATCAGCAACTGAAAATAACGCTTTCCAAGCTAGAAAGTGCAGCTCGCAATTTGGGGCAAGTTCAAACAGAGGCAATATGAGCTTTTCTAAAACAAACAGAATGTCCCATGGTGGAACAGGATCCTGGATGGGAGGCATCAAGTGCATAATGCCCCATAGAAAAGTACAGGGAAGGTCCAGCTGGGCAACAGCTTTGCCCTTAATAGGCATACAATAGGCTGAAATGGCAGACAAGTGCACCCTGAACGAACAGTAGCCAAGTCCTGTATCAGATAGAGAGAGGAGGTACTCAAATGCCAAGTTTAACGGGTCCAGATGCCGAGCGGTGGCTCAGACACAGAACCGCTTCCATTTCATAGCGTAGGTTGCCCTAGTGGAGGGTTTCCTGGCTAGGATATCTGCTACTCTGGGTGAAACCCCAAATCTGGAGATGGCTAGGTCTACAGAAGCTACACATGGAGATGCAGAGATCTGAGATCCGGATGGACCAGGGTTCCCTGATCCTTTGAGAGCAAGTCTGATCGCAGGGACAGGGAAACTGGAGATTCCACTGCCAGTTGTTGAAGCAGTGGGAACCAAATCTGGTGTGGCCGAAAAGGTTCCACCTGGATCATCTCTGCACCCTCCGACTGCAGCTTGAGGAGGACCCACTGCAGTAGGGGGAAGGGAAGGAACGCGTAAAGGAAAATCCCTGTCAAGGAGAGGGACAATGCATCTTGCCAGAAAACACCAGGCCCTGGATCCAACGAGCAAAAACTGGGCAGTTTTGCGTTGGATGGGGAGGCAAACAGATCCAGTTCTGGACGACCCCATCTGTTGAAAAGATCTTCTACTACTGAGGGATGAAGCTCCCACTTGTGCGCCCTGGACAGAGATAGGCTTAGGCTGTCAGCCAGGGTGTTCTGTATTCCTGGGATGTGGACCACCGTTGAGTTTAGGTGATGGTCCACTACCCACATCCACACTCGCATGGCTTCCCTGCAGAGGGGACAGGAATGAGCCCCCCCCTTGCTTGCTGATGTAAAATACCACCAACATGTTGTCAGTCTGTATCAACAGGGGTCCAGACAGCAGAATTGTCTGAAAGGCCTTAAGGGTGTACAGAACTGCCCTCATATCCAAAATGTTGATATGGAGATGAAGCTCTTGCTGATCCCAGGATCCTTGAGTCCGGTGATCTCCAGCCTTGGCCTGATGCATCTTTGGTCAGGATCTGTTTGGGGGGGTTTCTTCACAAGACAAACTCCTCTGGAAAGTTTGCAGAAATTCAACCACCATGTCAGGGCTTGCTTGACTTGGTAGGACACCAGGACCGGCTGGTCCGGGATGTCTGATTGTTGTTCCCACTGAACTCTTAGGTTCCACTGGATCACTCTCATGTATAGTCTGGCCATAGGGACCTTGGCAATGGTGGCTGCCATGTGTCCCAAGAGTCTGAGAACAGCCCTGGCCAGGACTTGACGAGCAGAGAAGAGCTGTTGAACGTGTGACTGAAGGCGCTCTGCTCGTCCTGGGGAGAAAGGCTTTGCCATGGGCCATGTCCAAAATTGCCCCTATGTATTGCAGCCACTGACTTGGCCAAGGGGAGGATCTGGGGAGATTTAAAGTGACCCCTTTGTCCTGAAAGAGGGAGAACGTGGCTTGCATGGTGCCCAGTAGCTGGTCCTTGGTGCGGTTAGGAGCCACTCATCAAGATAGGGGAAGACGTAATACCCCTGTCTCCTAACAGTTGTGGCCACTATTGCGAGGCATTTGGTGAACACTCTGGGAGCTGAGGACAAGCCAAAAGGCAGAGTCCTGAACTGGTAGCAACATCCCTGGAAGCGGAAATGAAGGAACCCCCCTGTGTGGTGGGAAAATTAGAATGTGGAGGTATGCATTCTTCATATCCAGGGACCATAACCAATCCCCTTGATGGAGCAGCGGAAGCAGACCTATCAGGGTGACCATCCTGAATTTTTTGTATTCCATGCACTGATTCAGGCGGCTTAGGTCTAGGATCAGATGCAGATCCTCCATTTTCTTTGACACTAGGAAGAAATGGGAGTAAAACCCTTTCCTCATTGTGCCAGGGGAACAGGCACTATAGCCTTTTTGCATGGGAGAGCCTGGATTTCCTCTGTGATGAGAGCACTGTGGGCCAGGGTGTAATGGGACTGGATCAGAAGGTTCTACGAAGGAACCTCAGTGAACTCAAGAGTGTGCCCTCTCTCGATAAGTTGCAGTGCCCAATGATCTGTGGTTATCTGACGCCACCCTTCTGTGTTCAAGGAAAACCGACCACCCCACTGCCTCCCCTAAGGCCTTGGCCAGGGAAGGGGGTCTGGCAATGAGTCAGGCTGAGCAGCCAGGGAGAAGGAGCGCAGGCTGGGAGGTTCTGGGAGTCTGAGGGGCTTAACCTCCAGAAGCATGAGTGGAGGCCTTTCACTTAAAACCTGCTCTCTGTTGCTGCTCTCTTGGCTGTTGCCTAGCATTCCTTCTAAAGGACTGCTTGGAATGCTGCTTGGGTTGAGATTTCTACATTGTATGTACAGAACGAATAGCTTGCACTGATTCCTGTAAATGGGTGATGATATTCTGTGAATCCTCACCGAACAGAACAGGTCTTCTAAAGGAGGAATCCATAATTTTGGACTGGACATCTGGGGTGAACCCAGATACTCTCAGCCAGGAACACCGGCGGATACAAACTACAGAAGCAGCGACCCTACCCTACCTCCTCAAGTGGTTTAATTCTTACCTCACAGGCAGATCGTGGAGAGTGGCCACCGGAATTCATTCCTCTGGTGCTCAACCTGTGCTCTGTGGGGTGCCACAGGGATCCATTCTGGCCCTCACGTTGTTTACAGTGTATATGCTTCCACTGGGAGATATCATCAGGCGATACGGCTTGAGTTTTCACTGCTATGCAGATGATACTCAGCTGTATATGTCTTTTCTACCCAGACAGAATGATGCACTCTCCGTGCTAAATAATTGTCTTGCTGAGCTCAGATGTTGGATGAATACCTGTTGGCTGAGGCTGAATCCTGATAAGAATGAGGTGTTAGTAGTGGACTCTGGTCGCCTCGGGGCGGGTATGAGGGTTGGACAGCCATCTGGTTTGTTTCTTGATGACGTCCCACTCACTACCTCAGGCCAGGTGCGTAACCTGGGCAATATTTTGATGAGGGTCTGATACTTAAGTCTCAGCTGTCGGCCATCGTCAAAACCTGTTTTTACCATCTGAGGAATATTGCCCGGGTGAAATACCTGGCTCCCTTTGACAATCTTCCAACGTTAGTCCATGCCCTTGTTACTTCCCGCTTGGATTACTATAATTCCCTCTACCTAGGGCTACCTGGGGTTGATATCCACCACTTGCAGCTAGTGCAGAATGCGACGGCCAGGCTTTTGACTGAGACTTTTCGGTCTAGTCATATTACACTTGTGCTCCACGAACTGCAGTGGCTGCCTGTTCAGTGGCAGATCACCTTTAAAGTTGGTTTACTGACCTTTAAAGCCCTACACGAACAGGGACCCAGTTATCTGCAAGACCTCCTTGTACCATACTGCCCCATCTGTCCCCTCCGATCCACTGAAGAGGGATTGCTGAAGATTCCCCGGGTTCACCTGAAGACATCTGGCGCTTGTGCTTTCTCTTTTTCTGCACCAACCCTGTGGAATTCTCTACCTCATTGGTTGAGAGAGTGCCTGACCGTTGACAGTTTTAAAACTGAATTAAAAACATATTTATTTGACTTAGCCTTCCCTACGTTCAGCTAAACTGTACTGTAATTTTATTGTAGTAATTTGTTTTAATTTTGTTTATTTTATATTTGTGTGTTCGTACAGTGCATTGGTTATGAAAGGGCGCTTTAAAAATAAAATTGATTTGATTACTGAGTCCACAATATCACAGGATGCCCTGAGGATGTGATTACCAAAATTCAAGCCTGCCTTCAGAATAATCATCATCTCTGCCCTCCCTGGGCAAGCTGGCATGGCTTGGGCAACCTCCACTGCCTTGTCCCACAAGGCAGTCTAATATTAAACCATGTGGGAAGGAAGTTTTGGGAGCACATGGCACACGTGACTGATAAGTACACCTTCCTAGCCAGACAGTCAAACTGCTTCGAGTCGGTTCTATGTCAAAATAGCGAGTGCACAATAGCAAAATGCAATATAGAGACTGAAAGTATAGCAAGTGTAAAAATACCTCAACAGCAATTATAGCGATCTGTGTGTTCTAATGAGCAAAATTATTCAGTCACAGAAACTGACGTTTGTGCACTGAAACAAAATGTCTTTCACACTGAATGAAAAGGAACATAAAAAAGAAATATTGTTGCCGAGCGGATTTAGTGTGATCCCTCATTATTTATGAAGGCAAAAATAAGGGGGTGTAAGTCATAATGTGGAACGGAATGATCCAAAGCTGTGTTGTAATGACCATGATGTACTGCTTTAGAAGTTCAGTACATTCTGGGAGCGATAGTAATGAAAGGGCATAAGGGTTGTAAGCAAGGAACAGAAGCTAATGTGTGTATCCATGTCATCACTAGGTCTAAACGTTTAAAAAACATTAGGTTTTACTACAAATTAACTTTACTGAGTGAAGGAATTCAAGTGATCTTAGTCCTGTGCGCTGAAGAGGAGACACAGGAGGTTTGTTCTTTTATTTACTCTTGCACTTCTTTTTTGGTGGCCACGGAGACTTCATAGGCAAGCCGGTGATGACTTTAGCCCAGGAGGAATCCACAGATATAATTCCCGACTCCAAGTCGGTTACACTATTAGGCTGTGGTGCAGATTCCTCTTGTATAAGGTCTTCCTGAGATGAGTGACAAAAGTCACATCGTGGAGCGAAATTATTGGTCAGCAGGATGGGGGAACTAAGCTGAGATACCCGATTAGAGGAAGTAAGCTGACTGTGTGACTCCTCCGAAATGCAACAAGTGCTTTTAACAGATCTTGACCCTGAAGCAGCTTTTTCCTGGATTCGAACGGTATGTCTGGGAGGCAATGCGACCACAGTGGCATTAGCATATTTAGCAGAATCGCAATCTTTCTCTGCATCAAGCAAGTCTGCACAAACATCATTAAGTAAGAGCACTGATACTGGGAGGATGAGTTACAGCAGAGTTAAGTAACCGGGAGAAAGTGTGTTGTAAGTTATTTAAATATGCTGAAAGCACTTCTGGGGTATTAAAGTATTTAGTCAAATTGTTCATGAATAGCCTCATAACAGCAAGATATCTTAGTGCGAATTTGATGCCCATTTGGTGGAGAGTTTGCTTAATTGGCGTAAAAGCTCATCTCCTAACTGACACTTCCTTAGAGAAATCTCTGTAACTAGAAATAAGGTGTTTGGTAGTTGCTGTCTTAGTTTGCGCTGATGTGGGATCACAGATATGCTTAACACTGTTTTTTTATCACTGTTTCGACACAGAACCATGAAAGCAACAATTAGATGTTAAGCAGCAAATAGAAAGCTCATCCGCTTCTCTGTAGCTCCTCTCCAGTACATTAAAATTCAATAAAGGATTTCGCGATTTTGACGTCTTAACAGATGGAAAATTTCAGCTACTGGTGCTATTTTGACATGGGAAAAGTCGCCGTTAATGGTGCTTGCTATTAAATGTCACTCGCTATTATTGCTTGCGCTATTCTTTATTCGCTATTCTTCATTTGCCATTCTTTACTCGCTATTACCACAGGATACCATTTGAGTCTTTGTCTGGTGTTGCATACTGAGGTGCTGAGGGTGCCTGGACCAGTCGTGGGCAGCATTAATAACAATCGAGACCACCACCGGTTGTTCCCCATAAAAAGGGTCTTCCCTAGGTACTGTATACAGCTGGTTCGATTTCTTAGACACTGCTGGCATAGAAAAGGAGCACTACCAAGCAATCTTGTTGACATCCTTGTAGGACTCAACTACAGGAGGGACAACCATAGACAAAATGTCCTTTTTCCTGAGAAAGGTGGCCAGTCACTTTCGCTCCAGGTCCAACTCTTCGGTATCCCAGCCATTCAGCTCTTTGATGTGATGAATCACATCCATGCATGTTGGGTTGTCAGGTGGGGAACGATGGTCATCTTTGCCATCCTTGGGCTCCGTCGGCAGGTCACAGTCCCCCTGGCTGGAGGAAGAGGAGGAGTACCTGACCGAATCCCCCCCCCCAAAAAAAAAGTCTGGTGAAGGGGAAGGCGACCGTGGATACTTACACGGTCGGCCTTGAGGCATAGGGGTGATGTCCCGATTGAGCAGGGTGCAGGAGTAGGTGGGCGGACTGGAGGCATGTCCAGAGGTGGCGCCTGGGGAACTGGCTGGACAGGCACCCTGGGTGCCTCTTTATCTTTGAAAAAGGCCCACCAGGCTAAAAAGAGCTAGTTCAGACCCTGCAGAGGATTCTGTGGTAAAGCAAGTGTGTCCGGCACCAGGGGGTTAGGCTTAGAAGGCCCCGGCATTTGGTCATCAGGTTGAGGTAGCTTGGGCATCGGGGCAGGCAAGTCCGAGGTACCTGGCATTGGACCCAGAGGGACAGTACTGTATGGCATCAGATGAACTGGACCCAATTTCCGATCATCGGCCGTCAGGTCCTCAAGCGTTGGCTAAGACAGGGCTTCAGGCCCCGATGGCAACATCAGAGTATCTGGTGATGGGGTCACCCGAGGAGGCATTGGGGAAGCCAGCATTGAGGGGACCAGTGTAGGCTGAGGATGATTCGGAGAGTCATCTGGTGGCCACCAGGGTGGAGTCGCCTGAGTAGGGTAGCTACCTCCCGAGCGGGACGGACACCCCTCTTTCCCAGAGGAGGAGGGTGACGGTCCCGGATGTCGCCTTGTAGCATTGGCCCCTGATGTCGGGGCAGACACCCTGGCAGGGAGAGCGACAGGGAAAGGCCTGCCGTCCAAAGAACCACCAGCCACTAGCATTAGAGCCCACAAGAACAATGGGACTAATCTTAAGAGGCTGAGGAGTGGAGGAAGACTTCCAGCACCCTGAAGAACCTTCTCCCGCTACTAAGATAAGGGAGGGAGGCTTGGCCACCGGGAGCCCAGAAGAAAGGGCAACCCCACTGGAGGAGGTCTGCCAACGGGGGCGTGCCTGAAGCACACACTGATTTCATTGGGGACAGTGAGAGGTCTTCTGCCCGGTATCTCTTCTCATGTTTTTCCCAGTGCTTGTGTTTGCCACTCGATTTCTTCTCTTTATGGCTAAGGTGCAAACGGAGGAGAGAACAGCTCAATCAGTTAAAAAAGAAGATAAAACATTCTTCAGGTACATCAGCGAGAGAAGAAAGGCAAAGGGGGAGTAGCAAAGCTTAGAGGGGCCAGGGGGAGATAGTGGAGGGAGATAAGAAAAAAGAAATGATCTTGAATGAATATTTCTGTTCAGTCTTCAATATGGAAGGGGATGGGCAGGGCCCACAGCTGGGCTTCAAAGGAGCTAAGGATAAGGAGGTAAATACTAGTACATTCACAGAGGATAGGGTCCTAGAAGAACTGGCACAGCTAAAGGTGGAAAAAGCCATGGGTCCACAATAGCATACATCCCAGGGTCCTAAAGGAACTGAGGACTGAACTGGCAACCCCTCTGACAGCTCTGTTCAGTGAGTCCTTAGACACTGGAGTGGTCCCAGAGGACTGGAGAAGGGCAAACGTCTCTCTTCACAAGAGCAGTAGTAAAGAAGAAGCGGGGAACTACAAGCCAGTTAGTCTAATCTCTGTAGCTGGAAAGATAATGGAGGCACTCCTTAAGAAAGAATAGTGGAACACCTGGAATCCAATGGACTGGTAGATCCCAGGTAACATGGGTTCTCTGCAGGACAATCCTGTCAAACTAATCTGATAGCTTTCTTTAACTGGGTGACAAAGGCAGTAGACCGGGGGGAGGGGGGGCAGCAGATATGCCTACCTCGATTTCAGCATAGCCTTTGATACGGTCCCACATAGGAGACTGGTCAGCAAGCTAGGCAGCCTGGGGTTGGGATGCAAGGTGGTGAACTAGGTTGGAAACTCGTTAAGGGACAGAAAACAAAGGGTAGTGGTGAATGGAACCCAATCAGACAAAAGGGAAATGACCAGTGAGGTACCTCAGGGGTCAGTTCTGGGGCCAGTCCTCTTCCATGTCTTCATCAGTGACATTGTAGATGGGCTGGAGGGAAAGGCTTGCCTATTTGCGGATGACACTAAGATCTGCAAAGGAGGGGATACTCCGGAGGGGCTGAAAAAGATGAGAAAAGACCTGGAACTACTGGAGAGATGGTCAGGGGCATAGCAGCAAAGGTTTAACGCAAAGAGGTGCAAAATCATGCATGTGGGGAGCAGGATCCCTTGAGCGAGCTACAGGTTGGGGGGGGGGGCTGCTGACAGTAACTAAGGAGGAGATGGACTTGGGGGTCATAATCACAGATGACTTGAAGGCTGATAGGCAGACAGCAAAAGCGGTGGGAAAGGCCAGTAGGATGTTGGGGTGTATTGGAAGGGGAATCACAAACCGAAGGAGGGAGGTAACAGTTCCATTGTACAAGACCCTGGTGAGACCTCACCTTGAATACGGTGTACAATTCTGGAGACCACACCTTCAAAAGAACATTGACAAAACAGAGACTGTGCAGAGGAGGGCGACTAAAATGGTGATGGGATTACAACACAAGCCTTATGAGGAGAGAGTAAGGGACCTCAACTTATACGCGCTGTAACAAATGAGGGAGAGAGGTGACATGATAGAAACATTCAAGTACCTCAAGGGTATTAACAAGGTGGAAGGGGACAACATATTCCAGACTAATATTAGTGCCAGTATAAGAGGACACAACATGAGACTGAGGGGTGGCCACATAATGGAGAATGTCAGGAAGTTCTTTTTCCGAAAGAGTGGTGGATACATGGACTAGCATGCCCCAGGAGGTGGTGGCTGCCCATACAGTGGCAGGCTACAAACATGCATGGGACAGAAACAAAGGAATAATAGAGATAGGAAGAAAAAGTTAAAGCCAATGACCAGATAGGGTCACTGGATGCTTCGTTAGGTAGCTTAAATATAATGAATGGGCAGATTGGATGAACCTAGCAGTCCTTATTTGCAGACAGCATCTATGCATCTATGTATTATGAGAAAAAGAACATGTGGAGGCCCCAGAGGCCCAGAAAGGATGAAGAACTCTTACAGTGAAGCTCCTTCTCCATTTCAGATAGCTTCTTAGAAAGCAGGAAGGCTTTGAGGGTCATCTGGCGGCAGAGCCTGGTGCGTTGGTTAAAGTCTTGGCAATGTTGGTAGCCTGCAATTTTGTAGTCCGGCCTAGGTACAAAAAGGCAGGCCAAATGGCCGTCCTTATGAAGAATCTGCTTGCTGCACACACACTTGGATTGCCGCCTCTTGATGGAAGAGAATGGAGAAGAAGACGACATACAAGAATCGTCGAAGAAACCAATCAATCAATCAATCAATCAAAATCTTTATTTATTCAGGCGGACATCACAAAATATCCACTGGCATACAGAAACCACTGGGATAAAATAACAAAAACATGGTTTAGCACAGAGAAAATGGCGGTCGACAAGCTGAAGGAGTCTGCAGAGGTCCGAACTGCATGGTCAACAACGGGAAATCAACTAGGGATGGGCTGGGGATCACCACTTATATACCATATGTGACATCGGGGGCAGTCCACTGCTGGATACTGCTAGCTAGAAGTTTCCGTGGGGTCCTGGCACCAGCCGGCTTCAATCCTAAAGGTGTTACCTGTTGCAAGAGCCCTCTCAAAGTACGATAGAAAGTTATCTTGAGGCAGATGTGTAGCTCTGAGCCAGGCACACTGCCTCATAGAGACAGTGAGGGCCATAAGCTTAGCAGAAGTATCACTGTCATCCACAGTCATATGAAATTGATATTTTGTGGCATCCAATGCTGTTCTGGCTGTCTCAGCCAGGTCCACTGCCACCTCTCCAGAGATCTTCTATCACCCATGGCCAGGACAGTAGACCACCGGGCTTTTTGGTGCTGGGCTGCACAGGCTATGTAACTGGCCTGTCTGGCAAGAAGGGAAGCTGCCAGGAACCCCTCCTTCCCCATGGCATACATTTTTCTGGAATCCTTATCAGGCGGGTGTGAAGCCAAAGGCACCCTAGCCTTATCACATGCAGTAAAGAGGTGTGCAAGAACAAAAAAGAGGTGTGCAAGAACAAGAGGGCACAATTTGAAGATGGGGGGGGCGGCTCAGAGGTAATTTAAGGAAGTATTTTGTCACAGAGAGGGTTGTGGATGCATGGAACGGCCTTCCGGAGGAGGTTGTGGAGTCAAAATCAGTGGTGGAATTCAAGCATGCATGGGACAGTCATAAGGCCATTCTAGGGGGTGGGGGTAGGAAGAAGTTGGCTGCTGGTTAACTAGGATCTGCAGCTTATCCAGTAGGTAGGGAAATGGGCAGACTGGTTGGGCTAAGCGGTCCTTATCTGCCATCAAATTCTATGTTTCTAAGCAGCCTGTACCACCCTCTTATGGTCAGGGTGCGTAAACAAAAAAATCAGCATTTGATCTAATCTAGCTGATATTTCTTATCCACCTGTCTGCCTACCCCTGGAATGGAAGTGGGGGTCTGCAGAATTTTTAAAACAGCTTTCTTTAGGGACTTATGGATTGGTAACAAAAGTCTCTTAGTGGGAGTGAGACCCATCATATCCAAGAAGTGCACTCCTCCCTCATCTTCCACTGTTTCTTGGATGGAAAGATTGAAAGTATTAACCATTTGTCTCACAAAACAACTGTGAGACGAATAACCCTCTGGTCCCGGGGGAAGTCCTGCTCTGGGGAGACTTTAGGCTCGATGGGTTCCCCCTCCTCCTCCTCTGGTTCCTTATATAGGTACACCAGTTCTTGAGTAGGGGGAGCTAAAGCAGGAAATGATGGAACCGAGGAGGGAACCAAGGGACCAACAGCCTGGAGGGCCTGCAGTATCTGTAAAGCCTTAGCAATGTCCTCAGCTGAGGGCATTGTCGGTCTGCCAGCTGAGAGCTCCTTTGCTTTTTCAGCAGGAGATGCAGCAATATGTTTTTCTTTGTGTTTCCTTTTTGCAGTAACCGGTTCAGTAGCCGGTTCCACCGGTCTCTTAGATTCTGTTTGGAAGAGTCAGGTTAATCAGTGGATTTAGGATCCACTGGCTCTTTTGTTTTATCTTTTTCTGAGGAGGAAGCCTCTTCAGTAGGTTTAGAGGGAGAGGAAGGAGTGGCCATTTCTCTCAGTTTTTTGGCCCTCTTTTTCAAAGTTTTAGGGGAAAAAGGTTCTACAAATGTCACAGTTAGCAAATATGTGACTACATCCCAAACACACAATGCATACATCGTGCCTATCAGCTTTGGCCACAATTTGTCCACAGTAAATACAGTTTTTAAACTCAGCAGGTCCGGTGTTTTTCTGCTTAGGTGTTCCTGACATGAGTATCAGGTACAACAGAAATGATATAGCAGAAGAAAAGAACAGTTGGTTCCTCAACCGAATTCAATACAATATTAGTAAATTTAAAAAGCAATCAGTTCCCTAAAAGAGATTTAAACACAGGGAACCAATGAAAATGCTCAGTTCCTGACAGAAAATGAACTGCTAACAAATCCAAAAATAAATATAGTGCTTCAGTTCCTGGCAAGGAACTGCAACATTAGCAAGTAAATAATGAATTTCTGTGGTAAAACTACTAGGAACAACGGTTCCTCTCAGTTCCCGGGAAACCACTGTGGAGTCACTAAAAATATCGAAAACCAACTAAAACTAAACTAACTAACTTGAACGGGGGCAGCAACAGACAAAATAATTAAAGGAGAACTGTAATTATCCCAAATCACCCACCACTGCAAGCCTTACCCCCCACCCCGATTAGGAGTTTCATAAATACAGCTCCCTGTTCTGTCAATTCTAACTTACTTTATTTAATTTTGCAAAGTCCCGTTAAGCCAATAAAGTGCAGATCCACTGCTCCACACAGTATATTGGAGCCGAGTGGTGCGCTGTCGACTTTGTCATGAATTGAGCTACAGAGCATGCGCCATTTTATGCATGCTGGACTTTTAAAATGAAATAAAGTAAGTTGAAATTGACAGAACAGGGAGCCTACTCAGAAACCCTAATTGTGTGGTAAGACTTGCAGGGGTGGGTGATTTGGGACGATTATTCTTCTCCTTTAAAACGTTACTACACGTAAAAACAGTAACGTTAGAAGAAAGTAGAGGAGAGCTCTCCGAGGCATCAAAAATAACAGGCGGAAAAATGAATCTGAGCATTATCAGAACGTAGCAGTTACTAGGGGCAGCAGTTTGAAATTGGCATGAGCCAATCAGAGTTCCATCATTTACATGCTTTCCATTCTCTCTGGGGCAGTTCAACACAGGAGGCTGGCTGCATCAGTTAAGCATACTGAGGGATTCCTGGAGTCTGAACATCTTGTTTCCATAGGTGCCCTGGGGAAAGGATACATAAAGAAATGCAATAAAACAATAAGGTTCAAGGGTGCCAAAACTATCAATGGTTTAAAACACAGCAAGCACAGAGTGAAGTGCTTAGTGTTTGCTCAACGATAGGGCAGGGAGCATGGGGGCAAACAGTGTAGCTTAGAACCTGTATGAATAATAGGTCCTGGGTTTATTACGGTTTTATGGGCAGACAGGATGGGCCAATTGTCTTTTTTTTCTGCTGTCAATGTCCGTGTTTCTCTGCTTCTATGTAAAGAAAAGGGGAAAAAACAGAACCTCAACTAATGGGCAGGTATGTAATTTGTGAAAACAGAGCAAAATGGGGAAAAAAATAAGTCAGGCAGCAATGTACAAATATGCTTTGAACAGAATTATATATTTTAAAAGAAATACAATGTAAACAAGCTTGTGGGCAGCCGCTGCTACATAAAATACTATGGAGAAATGCATGGATTTCCACAGACATCAGTATTTTTCAGCATTGCATTTATTTATTTAGTTTTTGTTGACCGGGTAAGTGCACTAGACAAATTCTTGCCTATTTTCAGGTACGACCCGGGGGAAGGAGATACAGAGGAATGTGAACTGATCTTGAACCAGATTAAGCTGTTGGTGGTATTTTTAGTAAATTGGGGGGGGGGGGATTTGGCTGGGGGACACCAAGGAAATTCCCCTACTCCAGGGGGCAGTGCCATTTCCTGTGGGGGAGTTGGTCTCCTCCTCAGCCTTGACACAGCTAGAGACTGAAGAGTTTTATGATGCAGAAAGTGTGACAAACTAGAATGGACTGTGATATTCAAGAGAACCCTAGACAATTTGATACTGCAAAAACAAGTACAACAGATTCTGCTGCAAAGGATTTTTCCACAAACAAAATGGCTGCAGAATTACAAAATATATTAAACAAAGAGGAAGCTTTGTATAAAGAGAAAAAGGACAGAATCACACAAGCTTTGGCTCAGTTACAGGGCTGCGGTATAGAACCTTATAAAATGGGGAAAGGATTTCAAGCAATCTGATTGGTTGTTAGCCATGCATTAGATGTGTCTAATGCACAGCTAAAAGTAGAACCCCCATTTAGAATACACAGGCCCATTTCATAAGCGCAATAAGCCACTCCGGGAAAGTGCATTAGACAGTTCTAATGCACAGCTAGGGGACTGGATGCACTCGGCCTGTGGCCTCGTGCCTCACTACGTACAAATAGCCGTGCATTAGAACTGTCTAATGCACACCCCATTGATGTCTTATTGCTTACACACCCCACTGACAGCCTACAGGACAACACCACCAGGGGTAGCAGTGCTACCATGACAACAGCTGTTTCGCCCACAGAGGCTCTGAATACACATCAGGCACAAAGCTTTCCTATTATTTTTCAAACAGCTAATAATGCTCAAAGTACTGCTACTGTATTTACCTTTTTGGGTAGACATAACTGTTACAGATTCAGCTCATTAGTCCGCCTGGAGTTTTCTTTAAAGCCAAACCTTGGGCAAAATGTCCCACTGTACAGATTCTATCTGAAGGTATAGGCGAGGAAAACACCATGTTAAACCAAGAGCTGCTGGAGAAGTCTGTACAGAGCATAAGCCCTGCAGGGACTCAGATTAGTTTGGAGTCTGTTTCTGCCAAAGGGGCCCCAAATCAGGATTCCAGCATAATGCAGCCGCAGATGGGGGTTGTGGATGGTCAAAATGAAGTAAGAAATGAGTCGGGAAAGGCATATAGAGGGATTCTTGTTCCTGGCCTAAGACTCACTCATAATAAACAGACTTCAAAGGACTCTGCAGCACAGATAGTTGTTCAGCCCCCTGATACTGCTACTACAGTCCTGGAACATGAATTGGCAGAAAAGAAAACTGCCTTATTAAAAATCATAACAGAAGAAGAGTGTGAACAGAAAAGAAAAACTGCCGGCCCAGTGGCACAGAGGGCTGAGGTGCTGGCGCCTTACCTTGAACCACACCAGTGACCCGAGTTCGGGAACAGACTCGGAATGCCAGGGGCTGGCAGAGGAAGGAGAAGACTGAGCGTCCGTGGATTGCTCTCTCCTGGGTGGGTGAAGGGACAGCTATCGCAGGCCTCTGAGATATCACCAGAGCACTGCAGAAGCAATGCAAGGAGGGAACATTGAACACCACCAGAAAAGCAGAACGCTCCACGTTCAGCCGGATAATGGCAGCTCGGCTCTCCGATGCCATCAATGCCCCTACCGAGCTATATCTGCCTCAGCAGCCCCCGGGGCTAAGTGTTGCGCTGGTCTGCCCCCCCTTGGCTGGCACCTTCCCCCTCAAAGAAGAGGGACCCATCCGGCAAAGGGTTAAGCCAGGCTACCCTGGGGTGGCTGCCATATGAGGACGGAGGCTCAGGGGACAGATGGGTCGGAGGGGGCCTTGGCAAGCCTGAAGGAGTGGCTGACATGGTAGCGTGTGGGGGGGGGGGGAGAAAAACTGATGAAATGAGGAAAAAGAGAAACAGTGTGGTTTTACAACATAGAAATATTGTGGACGAACAAATGCGGAATGTGGAGAATTTACCCAAGGCTTCTATTCAGGAGGGGATCCCATTTGAATTTATACAAACAGAATCAACAGTTACTGCTACAAAAACAGCTTTTTAAATCAATTCTACAACTGCAGCAGGAAGCCTTGGTCAAATTATGCTCTCCAGGGTGCAGGACAGTTCAAGAAACTGGGTACCAGACCCTCAGTGGGACAGTACTTCCTTCTTGCAGTCCTCCTTAACCTCAGAATGGCACCCTCACTGGACAAATGGGAGTCAGGAGCTACTTTAAGTTTTGCACAAAACCTCATGAGGAAGGCATCTAAAATAATGTCTCCCACTGAAACCACTCCCCTGGATGTTGCCGCAGGGCATAAAACAGCACCCCAGACGACAAATAACGGCAATACTGTTCTGAACAGGCACCCTCTATCTGCACAATTACTGGATAAACCTGAGGATACAAGACATGACATGGGAAATACAGCGACCTCTTCCCCAAATACTTCAGACTCTCTGGGAACAACCCTTGAGACACAGGCTCCAAACCGGAACAAACACAGAGACCACTTCTATCAGAACTTCTTCAAGCAAATAAGATAGACCCACTCCCTAGGAGGCATGCGGTGTGACTAAAATATAGAGGTGGCCTGGACCCTCACCCAGGCAGGCAATACGTGGGAAAAACACTGATTAAATATTCTTTAAAGTTTTATCCAGCAGATGTTTTTGCATTTATACATATTTCGGGAGAAGATGCATTTGACATCAGCTTCCGCTCCCTCACCCCGAGACCTTCTGGACTAAATACAATCAACTGAACTCTTCCCTCTTTGGACCCCCTTCATGGCCATACCTTTGATGAAGCCCCTAATAAAAACAGTTACAGTTATGTTCTGTAACGAGAGTGTGCTGGTGGACAACATCTACCATCCAGCAAAAATGCGAAGTACTGAGTTCACCTGAGGCAATCTTGGACAAGGAACAATTTTGGACTGGAGGATGGCGCTTTAAAATCAAATTACATCAAACAGATAAGGGGATAGTGCACATACCAAATTGGTTCTTTCTGGGGAGGGACTGAGGGGGTCTGTTTTAATCCCGGACAACCGAAGGCTTGCTAACACTGTGGATCTTGGACACACTTATCAAGTATCTGTGATGAGCTTCGGTGTAGCCTCTGCAACGAAATTGGACACATAAGTTCACAATGTTCAAACCACACTCGCTGCAATTAGTGTGAGGAATATGGCCACTTGTACAAGGAATGTCCATGGGTATAAGCAAATAAATCTCAGACTTTGGACCCAGAGGATTTAATAAATAAAGCACAGGCTGAACAGAACTCAGATCCTGACCCCCCTTCCCCCTGCAAAACCAACCCCCTCAAAAAAACATAAATCTTCACCCTCAGCTGACATGACAAAGAGGCTGGAAACCCAGGAAAAATTACCTAGAGAAAACTTACAGGGTAAACAGCAAACAGAAACAACATCACCCTTGCTACAACCGTTCTGTTATACCGACATTATTGAACAGAACCAAACAGAGGAGAAAATAGTCTTGATGGCATCACAAAATGACTCCAGTATACAACCGCACAGAAGATCATCAAGGAGACTGAAAAAAGAGGAAGTAGCACCCTCAGTGGAGACCGAGAATCCATATGAACTCTTGTCAAACTCTACATGGGGGGGGAATCTGAGGTAGAGGATCACCCAAATAAACAATGGAAGTGGACAATTCTCTTCCTCAACACCCAGATAAATTGTATAGTTGGAAGAAGAAGAAGAAAAGGAAAAAAATATGAACAAGTTGGAACTGTCTAACCAACTGACTGGCTACTATTCATAATACAACAGTGGCATCTTTTGAATGACAAAAAACGCCAGGCTGCATTCCAGCTAATTTTTGATTTAAAAATCGATATAATTTTACTCCAGGAAACATGGTTGAGATCCCTAAAACAACTTATGGCCTTAGGGTCCATCCTATTGGTCCTTCGGTGCTGATAGGGTAGATGGTGTAGGCATTCTTTTTACAGGCACCCGATTTTCACTTTTTCGGCTTTTAGACCTCATACCTGGGAGAGCGTTAATACTAGATGGTTACTGGGATGGGAAGCCATGTCGAATTATTAATATCTACGCCCACAAATAAAAGCTGAAAGAGTGAGACTGTTTGAGCAAATACAGTACAACCCTACTTATCCACTGCTAGAGCAGTACTATTAGGGGGTGACTTTAACTGTAGCCTGAGTATGTCAAAAAGTGAACATCCCCTACCTAAAATATATTGTGACTCACAAGTCTTTAAAAAATGCATTTCAGTTGCAGACCTAGTGAACTGTAATAGTTGCATCAAAAATCCTAACTATTTCACTTACAAAAGTGCCCAGCATACTACCATTACTGATTACATGTTTGTTTCAAAACATTTGAAGTTGAGTGCTACAACATTATGCCCAATGGAATTTTCAGACCATCAAATGATAATTTCGGTTCTTGGAGCAGACCCACGACACCCCATTAGTAAAATTCAGTTGAAACTTAATACGCAAGCATTAACAGACCCAGTTCTCCTAACTACCATAAAATGACTATTTGAGGTCAGAGCTTCAGTTATTGACTTGTATGAGGATATAGATGATTGATGGAGCAAACCAAACAAGACATAGACAAATCTTTCAGAAACATGGAAAAATGAAATCTAGAACTCAGTATTTTAAATATTTAACATTAAGAAAACAACTTCACTATCTACTGTCAAAAACTCCTATAGTAGGGAATAACCTGGCTTCACAAATTGATAAAATTAAAACTGAAATGCAGACTTTTCAATATGATAGGGAAAGTTCAGTCAGGGCAGAACTATCCTAAGGAATCCAGAAATCCCCAGTGTTCGATCCATTCGCAGCATGCAAAGCTAGGAAGCAGGCCTCCACAATTTCCACTCTAATGAACAAGGAGGGCAGCCTGGTTACATCTGTACAGGAACATTTTGGTATAGTCACAGAAATGAGAGAAGTAGAATACCTCCCTACTCAAGATATGACAGCGTATCTTTCCCAGATCCCTAAAGTTCACATGACACACAAGGACCCCTGCTCTCTTATTCAAGCAATAGCAACCCAAGAAATAACTGAAGCTATTCAAAACAGGAAATTAGGGGCAGCCTCCGGTTTGGATGGCTTACCATTTGAATTTTATAAAATGTTTCTTACTGAAGTTGTTCTTTGCCTGGAACAAGTATTCAACTTCCTTTTTTCTCAAAACTCAGTCCCAAAACATTTTTCAAAAAGTTTAATAACTTACTTATAGTGTATGGGTTAGGGCTATTGTGTATGGACATCAATGGAAATATACGGCTGTTATACCATCCATGTGACGTCAGGATGCTGTTGTACCATCTTGAGTATGTCACATCAGTGGTACAACAGCATTGGTCAAGATTGCGCATGTGCAGCTTTTTCAATACGCTGTACTCGGGGAAATGACTATCGCCATGACTACTCTGGTCCGGTGAGTAGAACCACACGAAGGGGAAGCAAATCTTAATTAAAGGCAGCAGCCACATTTTATTTAAAAAAAAATGTTTATCTGAGACCAAGGGGCCATGTTTTATAAATAAAAAATGTTTTTTATGTGAGAGCAGGCGGGAGGAGACCGGGACAGAGTGGAGCTTATTCTCCAGATGGGTGGGGTGTGACGAGTGACAAAGTCAGATAATTGCATCGCTAAGTGAGCAGCTGCCGTTTTTACTGTTGCCCCATACACTATACAAGATAATGGATGGGCAACAGTAAACAACAGTTGTTCACTTCTCGAGGCTGTATGACAACCGAAAACCTCTCGCAATTCACTCTCGAGGCTTACATGGTTGTTATAACATCCTCTCAAAGTGAACAACATTGTTGTTGTTCACTGTTGCCCACCCATTATCCTCTATATTTAAAACTGGGGATAAAAACACTTATTCAAAATTGGAGACCGATAAGTTTGCTGAATGCAGACTTCAAAATTTTCTCACAGATTCTACACCTTAGGTTACGACAGATAGCAGGAAATATAATTCATCCACTCCAATATTATGGACTGTCAAACAGAACAATCCATCATCCCTTCATAATATTATGGGAGATTTGGGAATATTCCCAAAAACAACAACAATCAGGATGGATCATATCTCTGGACCAAAACAAGGCCTTTAATAAAGTGACTCACAGCTTCCGGTTCCATATGTTAGAGACATATGGCATCCCATAATCATTTATTAGTAAAAATTAAAATTATATATAAGAATGCAACATGGTGCCCATATATTCAGGGAGAAATAGGCCCAGAATGTAGCATAGAGCAAGAGGTAAGACAGGGATGCCACCCTGAGCCCATTACTTTATATTTTTTTTCCCTTAACCCACTCTTAGGGAAAATCATGGAGAACCCAGTAATACAGGGGTTGAAAGACAACATCCAGGGGGATGAAGTAAAAACTGTAGCATATGTGGATGACACATGCTTATTATTACAGGACACCGAAAGCGTATTAGAGGCTAGTAGAGAGGTGCAGTTCTTCTCGACAGCCTCAACAGCACAATTGAATTTAGCAAAATGTAAGGCTGTTCAATTAGGGCCCAGGACTGAAGACCTTACAACAGTGAGGGATTTTCCAGTAACTCCAGACCCAGTTAGCATTTTGTGGATCATATTTACAATGCAAAATCTACCCTTAACTAATTGGGAGCGAGCTTTAACACGGTGTGAGGTCAAGGTGAGCACTTGGAAGGGTTGGAAACTATCCAAGTTAAAACGCATACATATTATGAAACAATTTTTGATCCCTAGCCTAATTTATATAGGAACGGTATTCCCATTATCACTGTCCCTTTAGACACGTTTGTATGGCATTTTTTTCAGCATGTTATGGGAGAGCCGGCTCAATCCTATGAAGAGAGGTTATACATATTTACCTAGGAATAAAGGAGGGCTGGGTATGATAGACCCAGTGGTATTTTTTCATTCTCTATTTCAGTTATCACTCTCTGAAAATACCATGGAAAATGACCGATTCCCTGGTCAACAAATGGCTATGGAACAATTGGCAAACTTTCTTTTTCAAATGGGAAGATTTCCCCTCGAAATTTTCAAAATTCTTATTGATTCCAGAGTCTACGAAATCTACAGTTCAGAAACTGAACAAATGGAAGATCTCAAAACCATTCTTTGAGACTTCATCTAGGAAACAACTGTACCAACACATACTAGATTCAGTACGTCCTTCACAGCCTGAATTTAAAAACTGTAGCCACAGAAACGGGGAAATATTAACACTTCTAAATAAAAAACGTATTCCAGAACATATGTGGGAAATACAGTGGTTACGTGCATATGGGAGGCTAAATGTTCGGGGTAATAACAAGCACAAACCTATGGAGGAATGAACATGTCCATATACAGGCTGTGGAGCCACAGAACAAACAATGGAACACTTTGTCCTCTATTGTGTTTATGCCCAAAATTTATGGGAATTTCGGCTAGAGTTTGGAACTTACCCTGGCTTAAAAATCTTACGTATGAGGCTGTGATATTGGAGGATTACTCTCATGGATTACTTAGATACAGTGCTAGGTCCCTAACAGTATTTTTTGCACTACTGAAATTCTACTTATGGAATGCTAGAGTACAATGGGTAATTTGGCAACAATGTATCCCTCATACAGTCTTTAGAGTGATTTGTGAGAATGCATTAAATACTAAGAGACAAATATGGGGTATAAATTGTTAAATCATGGCGGAGAGGCCTCTCCTTTTTTATAAAGTACAAATAAATTCTTGAATATGAGAGAAAGTTTAAGGAGATCATATATCTGAATGTTAACTGATAATACCAAAACATATATTGTGATGGTAACTGGGTTCTCAGAATTTCATTTTTTAATTTTAATTTTCTATTTTGTCTTGACATTTTCTATTATTTGGTAAATCACGTGGTTTCTTTCATTGTATAAATATGGTATTCTTGTTGGTTTTTCATGCACATCTGTTTCTAGTATATGGTATTGTGCCTTTCAATAAAAAACACCCCTATTCTTTTCGAGAAGTGCCATGGGATCTTTAACATCTACCTGAACTACCACCAGAACAGGCAGATGGAAACTCGGTTTAACATCTCATCCGAAAGACGGCACCTCAGGAGTGCAGCACCCCCCTCATGCTGCACTGTCGTGTCAATATTGGGATATTAACCCAAGTGCCTGGGGTGGGGATAGAACCCACAGCCTTCTGATCTCCCGGCCTCAGAGGCGAGTGTGCTACCTGTTGCGCCACTGACACTAAATAATACTACATAATACAGCTACTAGTATTACAGCATATTCCTAGTGATATCACTAAGAGAATGAATTGTAATACTACTGCAAAGAGGTCAGCCAATGGTGCACCACATATAATACTGAGCCAATCCCTTCATACCCTTTTCATTCAGCAGCCACAGAGGACTACAATGCTAATTTTCCCAGTTAAATATGGCAGGCTCTTGGTTACAATCACATAGACTGACAAGATCACGTTATACAGATCACCACTAAGAATGCGGACCCTGGAAACCTCTTCTGTTGAAGATCCACTACATTATCTCTCAAATACATACAGTATCTTTAATCCATGCTACATTAGCTGGGATGTCCCACTTTACCACCAAGGGATGTGACTTATACAGCACATAAAGGTGCAGCAATGCAACGAAGACGGGACAAGGTACTGTACTGCCTACGATATGATAGTCAACACCCTCCCCCCCCCAGCACACTGTGTTGCCATCAGTCTTTTTTTTTTTAAATAAATGTATTTAAGTTTTGCAAGTACAGGCTTAAAAACATGATACGCAGGTAGATAAACACATACCCACTCATCAAGTAATAAAGTACAGTTACGTACGAACTTACTGTAACAGTAGGTCTTCAAGGCGATCTCTTGCAGCAGGCCATCACATGTAGGACTCCACCATCAGGCACTAGTACCACACGGTTCTTTCCCGCCATTGACGTAGTCACATCAGATGTGCATGGAAACCACCGCTGCTTCAGTCGCCATTTTGTCTTTTGGCTGTTTTATTTCTCACCTTAGTTTTTCCCCACCCTTTGATATTTTTTCCTTTAGTTTATGTCATCTTCTCCCTCTTCCTTGCCTGCGCCTCCACAGGACTCTCCATGTCCTATGCCAGACGGTCCATACTATCCTTACCCGGCGCCCTACCCTGGCTACCCTATGCCAATGCCAGGTACTCTTCAGAGTTATCACTATCCACCGCCATCAGGCCTTACGTTGGTCATGGTGGACATTCAGGGACTGGTGTCCTCCCTTTAGGGGGTGCTCCATTCGCAAGTACCAGCGCCGGCCCCTCCACCTTCTCCCAAGGATCCGCCACAGGGGCCTACATCTCCCACCGCCACATCCCCCACAAATGCCTTAGAGGGCATTCTCCCCTTCTCCTCCACCCGACAAAGGGGATGAATACCACCCTGACCTGGTCCTTCCAGATTCAGGGGATGAGGGTGCCCCAGATGAAGGGGAAGGAGATTCCAACTCACTCTTTGGGTACTCTGAAGAGGTCTAAGCCCACAAGGATGTTCCACAGTCTCCCCCAGATAATCCCTCTTTTTCTGCAGTCATGCACCACATTCAGGCCGTGATGGTCTTCAGAGGAACAAGACACTGAGCGTAGGAGGTCGGCCATATACCTGCGCAAGCCTGATGCCCCACCACTGGCGGTTCCCCTGCCGACTGACGCGTACCAGGATGTCATGATGGTGGCCTGGCATCAGTCCCATCTCCTCCCTGCCATGTCCCATAGGGGAGACAGGGTTTATCATGCCCCAGAGGACAGGCCTTTCTTGGAGGAGGAGGAGGAGCAGGAGCAGGCACAGGCAGATTCAGTGGTCATTAATGCCACGCATGACCGTTCCAAATGGCCGAAACACTTTAGTTCCCTGTCCCCGGAGAGGGAATCCAGCCGTCTGGACCTGTTTGATAAGAGGATTTTTGCTTCCTCCACTCTGGCCAGCCAGACTCTTAATTATCTTGGCCATATGCTGTAATACCAGAGTTCCCTGTGAGACAAGATCCAGGAGGTTGTTCTCTTCTTTCCTGAGGGAGCTCCTAAGTCAGAGTTGCAGGACCACCTCAAAGGAGTTTCAGATGTAAGTAACCACCTTCTCCAGACCACTTAAGATGCTACAGATGCATCAGCTAGGGCTGCAGCCACTGGCATCTGCCTTCACCAGTATTCCTGGCTCAGGGTGTCTGGGTTCACTCAGGATGTGCAACAGCCCATACTTAACGCCCCTTTCTGAGGCTCTCTATTGTCTGGATGCCATGTGGAGGATATTCTGACCAAACTCCAGTCCTGACAGAGAGCCATTCATTCGGTCCACACCCTTTATCATACACAGTCTAGGCCTGCACAAAAGCAACCCCTTTCACCTTCAAACTCCTCCCCCAAGCCTGGCAGCCAGCAAAAGCCCAGGAAAACGTAAATCCACTGCTCCTGCCCTTACCATCCCAGCTGCACACTAGCAAAATCCCCAGAGAGGGACCTGTGGCCCCTCCTTGACTCCTTGCCCAACCTCCTCCTCCTCGGGCAGAGAAGGAGGTGGTGGTAGGGGGTCATTTCTCCCTCCACCTGCCCCAGTGGAGGGAGATCACAACCGACAGCTGTGTACTTCAATAATTGAGCAAGGTCACTCCCTGGAGTTTCTGGAATGGCCTCCAGACAACCCTCCGTCTCTGTCCCCCTACCCCCCCCCACATCATGTTCCTCCGATATGGCAGGAAATCCATATTGTCCTGTGAAAGCAGGCCATAGAGTCAGTACCAGTATCCCAACGAGGCACGGGGTACAACTAATTTCTTCCTGGTCCCAAAGCACATGGGAGACCGAAGGCCCATCCTGGACCTCAGCAATCTAAACTTTTCCATTTAGTACAAGAAGTACAGAATGGTCACGCTGCAGGGCCTTCTCCCTCCGTTACATCAGGGAGACTGGCTGTGTTCCTTGGATATGCAGGATGCGTGCCTTCACATCAAAATATGCACTTCTCACAGGTCCTATCTATGCTTCCATTTCCAGAGAGCTCATTACCAGTTTCAGGTGCTCCCCTTTGGCTTGTCCTCAGCTCCTAGGGTCTTTACCAAGTGCCTAGCAGTGGCAGTAGCTGCCCTCCAGTGCCAGGGATTTTTTGTCTTTGCCTACATGGACAATTGGCTCCTGATGGCCTCGTCCAGGAAGCCCCTTCTGCAAACCCTTGAGCATACCTGCAGTCTTTTCCAGGACCTTGGGGTGACCATCAATCCAGCCAAGTCCTTCCTGTCTCCCTCCTAGTGCCTGCAATACACTGGGGCAGTTTCGGACATGGCATAGGGCATGGCCTTCCTGCCTCAAGACAGAGCAGACTGACTGATGGAGCTGGCCAGACTTCTGTACTCCTCCTGTCATGTCCCAACCAGCTTGTTC
This sequence comes from Neoceratodus forsteri, assembly GCA_016271365.2. NCBI lineage: Eukaryota > Metazoa > Chordata > Ceratodontiformes > Ceratodontidae > Neoceratodus > Neoceratodus forsteri. The sequence goes on from CM057456.1 coordinate 1,319,516,078, forward strand.
CTGCACCTTCTGGGTCATATGACGACTTCCATAGTAACAATCCCCTTGGCCAGGATACACATGAAGATTCCTCAGTGGCCATTCAGAGTTCAGTGGGATCAGCGTACATATGATCTCGACCAAATGGTCATGGTCTCGGACCCAATAAAGAGGGTTCTGTTGTGGTGGCTGGAACTCAGCAACCTCCTCCAAGGGGTTCCCTTCTTCATTCCCCTTCCTCAGCAAATTCTGACCACAGACGCATCCAACTCAGGATGGGGGCCCATCTGGGAGTTCACCAAACCCAAGGGCTATGGTCAGTGTATGAGGGCTACCTGTATATAAATGTTTTGGAAATGTGAGCCATTCTACACACAATTTAGCCCTTCCAGACTCACCTCTCCCTGGGTCCGCTGCCGGTTCAGACAGACCCACTCATATCCTCTGTGTCAGGAGGCGATGTTGGTTTGGTATTAGGCCTAGACCACGGCCTTCATTTGTCGGCCATGCATGCTCCCAGCGCACAAAACCTCTTAGTGGACAGCTTAAGCCAGTCTTAAGTCTCAGGAACAGGAGTGGGAGCTTCTGTCCTCTGTAGCAAAAGATTTATTCGACCGCTGGGGTAGCCCAGAGTTGGACCTTTTTGCATCCCCACTCAACGCAAAACTGCCACTTTTCTGCTCGCTCCAGAGCCTGGAGTTTTCTGGTGAGACGCACTGTCCCTCTCCTGGAATGGGAGGTTTCTGTATGCTTTTCCTCCCTTTCATCTTCTACAGCAAGTTCTCATCAAGCTGCTGATAGAGGGGGCAACCATGATTCTCATCACCCCACTTTGGCCTCGCCAGATCTGGTTCCCTCTGCTTCAGCAACTGGCAGTGGAACCTCCAGTTCCTCTCCCACTATGCACCGGCTTGCTCTCCCAGGAACAGGGCACACCGGCCCATCCAGACCTCAGGTTGCTCCACCTTGATACTTGGCCCCTGAAGACGTAGCCATTTCTTGTTTGGGGGTTTCCCCAAGGTGGCAGAGGTCTTGGTGGCGGTTTGCAAGCTCTCCACCAGAGCTACTTACTCAATGAAGTGGAAACTATTTTCTCTTTTGGTTGCTTCGCACCACCTGGATCCCGTCACATGCCCAGTTAACCAGATCCTGAAGTACCAGTTGTCCCTCTCGGATGCAGGCCTCAAATACTCATCCATTAAGGTACATTTATCTGCCATCTCTGCATACCACGTACCCATGGATGGGCGAGCAGTGACCAAGCTTGATGTGGCCTGCATCCGAAACCCCTGATCCGTAACCCTGTCCCAGCTTATTTCCATGTGAAATCTTTCAAACTGAAACATTTTTTAACTCATGGCAAACATTTTATTTTTGAACAGGAAAACTATATATTAAACAATCGCATACCTGACAGTAATTAAGTGGAAACCATATTCGCAAATTTAAAAAAAAATTTAAATTACATGCATATAAAATTAAGTGTTTTTGGAAAGGAGACTAGCCTTAGCAAATACTGTATTCTACAGTACTAAAACCAGACCCCCAACCCTTACATGTACATCATTTACAATTTGTGTTTCAATTGCTTAACAGTGGCTAATACTGCACCAGTACCTCATGCCAGAGATAGCGCTAACATGCACCAAAAGGGCAAATGTTGCATCCTGCCCCAAACTGACCCCTCTTTCCTTTGCCAGTGGGTCCAAACTGATGCACCTACTCTATAACAATATCCAAAGGAAGGGAAAACGAACTGCTCAAACTCTGCCATTGATAATGTTTTGACCCAGTAGATTCCTCTTAAGACCCACACTTTTTACACCAGTGGGTCCAATTCAACCCATGTTTTAAACCTTCCAGCACTATCACTACCTCATGCCCCTCAATTAAAGAAGTCTAGGACACAGGTGGGGAAGATGAACGTTCTGCAGAGATTTGTATACTTCTTTCAGAGTGCCCCCTGTATTCTCAGACAGCAAGATCTATCAGACTGGCAGAGACAATTGTTGTCTTTCTTGTGGGGTTCTAAAAGGCCACGTGTAAGACAGCAAATATTATATTTACCGAGAAAACAGGGAGGCCTTGCCATACCCTATTTACCTGGATACTGGGTCACCTCTCAAATGAAAATAGTACTTTCATGGCAGAATACACAGTACTCTTCACATTGGAAAACAATAGAGCTGGAGACTACCTGGAACCCTCCCCTACCAGCCTTACACCTTTCCATTTAGGTCTGATGTCATAGAGGAGGGGGAAGCAGTTAACTTGGGTTGTGAAGGCTTTAGAGAGTTGGAGACAGGGTACCAAAATAGGACGAACATCTCATTTTCTGTGGAGATACAAGTGGTGGGCCAGAGATGAACAGTTCCTCCCAACAAGTTCAGACCCATGGTTTAAGCGCCAGGCGCATTTGGGTTTCCACTCCCCCTGGCAGTTATTGCAGGGTAGTACCCTCCTGTCTTTTGAGGCAGTGGTCCCTAGGTCCAATTTTACCTTGACAGACAGATTTTGTTTTTTTTTTCAACTGAGAAATTATGTTAATGTGCACCTTAATAATCCCATTATTTTACAGGAAATGGATACAACACTGCCTCCCTTTGAGGCAATATAGGCGACTCCCTCAGGCAGAGGTGCCATTATGTTGCTATATGCAAACTACATCACTGATCAAGGGGTCACAATGACACATATTAAGTTAAAGTGGGAAGGGGACTTGGGGGTTCAGCTGATACAGAAGTACTGCAACAAGATTTGGACTGCTGTGTGGTCAACCTCTTCCTCACCCGATAACATAGAAACATAAAATTTGATGGCAGATAAGGACCACTTGGCCCACCCAGTCTGCCCATTTCCCTACCTAATGGATAAGCTGCAGATAAGAGTTAACCAACAGCCTACATCTTCCTACCCCCAACCCCTAGAATTGCCTTAAAACTGTCCCATGCATTCTTGAATTCCACCACTGTTTCTGACTCCACAACCTCCTCTGGAAGGCCATTCCATGCTTCCACAACCCTCTCTATGAAAAATACTTCCTTACATTACCTCTGAGCTGCCCCCCTCATCTTCAAATTGTGCCCCCTTGTTCTTGCACACCTCTTTTTCTGAAAGATCCTACCCTCTTGGATTTTGTTGATTCCCTTGAGGTACTTGAAAGTTTCTATCATACCCCACCTTCCTCGAGGCTATACATATTAAGCTCCTTAAGTCTCCCTTCATATGTCTTCTGGTGTAGACCCTGCACCATTTTAGTTGCCCTCCTCTGGACTGCCTACATCCTGTTTATGTCTTCGCGGAGACTGGGTCTCCAGAATTGCACGCAGTACTCCAGATGGGGTCTCACCAGCTGTCTGCACAGAGGGATAATAACTTCCTGTTTTCTACTGATGATGCCTCTCCCTATGCACCCCAGTATGCCCCCAGCCCTCCTTACTGCCCTCTCACATTGCTTGCCCACCTTTAGGTCATCTGATATGACTACCCCCAAGTCCCTTTCTATTTTTGTTGTTGTTAGTATCTCACCCCCCATTGTGTACTCTTCCCCTGGGTTTCTGTTTCCCAGGTGCATTACCTTGCACTTCTTAGCACTGAATCTAAGCTGCCATACATTTGACCATTCCTCCAACCTTGCCAAGTCCCTTCTCATCCTTTCCACCCCACCTTGTGCATCAACTCTGTTGCAGATCTTTGTGTCGTCTGCAAAGAGACATACTTTTCCTTCCAGTCCCTCTGCAATGTTGCTTATAAAGACATTGAAGAGGACTCGTCCTAGTAATGAACCCTGCACTATCCCACTAGTAACCCCCCTTTCTTCAGAGTTGACTCCGATAACTATTACCCTCTGTGTCCTGTTCTCCAGCCAATTCTTTACCCAGGCTACCATCTTGGGACCCACTCCCAGGCTGGCTAACTTGTATATTAATCTTTTGTGTGGGACTGTGTCAAATGCCTTGCTAAAGTCTAGGTAGGCCATGTCCACAGCCCCTCCCTGATCTATTACTTTGGTCACCCAGTCAAAGAAATCTATTAGATTTGTCTGACACGACCTTCCTGCTGTGAATCCATGCTGCCTTGGGTCCTGTGCCCCACTGGCCTCTAGGTACTTCACAATTCTTTCCTTCAGAAGTGGTTCCATTATTTTCCCTATTACTGAGGTTAAACTAACAGGTCTATAGTTTCCTGCTTCTGCCCTGCTCTCAATTCTGTGAAGCAGAATCACATCTGCCCTCCTCCAGTCCTTAGGTACCACCCCATCCTCCCATGATTCATTAAAGAGGATAGTCAGTGGTGTCACTAGTTCTACCCTTAGTTCTTTTAGAATTCTGGGATGAATCCCATCAGGCCCCATTGCTTTGTCTACCTTCAGTTTTAAGAGTTCTTTCAGAACACTTTCTTTTGTAAATGGGCTGGTATCAACTCCTGTAGCCAGAGTGTTTCTATTGATCGGTGAGAGTTTCTATGGAGAGTGCAAAATAGATACTTTCTGGTTCCTGTACTGCAGTCCAGACATGACCGATCTAGATCCTCAGCCTGCTGGAGACAATGTGGGGAGGCCCGTGCCACCCAAGCTCATGTCTTCTTGATGTGCCCTTTGCTTTCTGCATACTGGGTAGTAGTGGTGGATCATCTAAAAAGCCTTTTTGCAGTGAGGGCAGGGGGCGAAAATATAGTTTTAGGAATCATGCCTGCTCCATTAAAGGGAAAATAAGCTAAATATTTGTGGAATATTTTAATAGCGGCTGCCCTGAAAGCTGTTACTAGGTGCTGGTTACAGCCTACACCGCCAGCAGAGAAGGACTGGATTGTCACAGTGACACAAATACATGAACTGGAACATATAACTTATTCCTTGCAACGCAGGTAACATGCATATATTAACAGGTGGACTAGGCGAGAATTGTATGTAACCGACAGGTTTCCCTGATGGTCCCAAGCCTGTTCATTTTTGTTGTATGTGAGACCACTTCATCTTTCAATATTCCCTTTTCCCTTATATATACACATTTACATATTAGGAATAATTAAATGTTCGGTATGTGAAGGGGTATACTGGTTCTTCTCTCCCTGACCAAGACTCAGATATGTGAAAATTAAATCATTAAGTTACTGCTTTATGTTGGACTGTGGGGGTGCTATTTATTTAGGTTTAGACAGATTAAGAAACAGGATAACTGAGATCAGGATGGGGTAGGTGACAACGGCCTGTTAATTTATGTTTATTTTCTCTTTCTTCTTAGTAATTAAATTTATGTATTTTCAGTTCGACTTTCGTCTCATGTGTGTGTATTGTAAATCCATTTAATATGATACATTGGCCCTAAAGGACTTATTTGACCAGATTAATGAGTCGCATTTGAGTCAAAGTAGTTAGTTAATTAACAGAATTCTTTATGTGGCTTTATTTCTGGAACTGTACAATTTTATTGATCATTAATAAAAGTATAAAAAAAAAGAACTTAAAAGTCCATAAAAAACATTATAACACATTCACCACAGACACATTATGAAGGAAGCTTGTAATAAAAATGTTTTTCCTACTTTTGAAGAGGTTACAATTGTTATTTATGATAGTTCCATGTTACTGCAAACTACAGTATGGCATGAAAAGCAAGCAAGCAGGCTTGTTCAGTCATCAATAAAGGATTCCATCAGCAAGAGGTTTTCATGTAAGTCTGAGTTGTCGGTGTGTATCTGCTGACCATGCATTTCTGTACTGAAAAATGTTTATCTCTTCTCACCAGGATAACAACTCAACCATTGCTGAAAAAAAAAATGTATTAAGAAGTTTTCCCCTCTGATGCACTAAAGTGACATTTAGCGAGTGAAAAGTAGCAAACCACTGTTAACAGTGTTACCTTAATGGTGTTCGTTGTAGATGCCATGTAGCTGAAACTAGTACATCTAACAAAGATTACGGACTCAGAGATTTATCACCAGTGCAGTCATACACACATCCCAGTACTGCAGAAGAAAATGATCTGTTGCAGCTCAGCAATGGTATTAGGTGGCAGCTTGACTCTGATAACTCATAAGTCACAGGACGGAGTTATGGCTTAAACTCTGAGCTGCACAAAATGGCACTACATTCTTATTACAGCCACCATGGGGTCTGTATTTTATTTAGGAGTGCAGATAAATTTATTCTAAAGCCATAACTGCAGTGGTTCAACAATTGCTTAGACATAATGTCAACAAAATAGATCTGTTTAAGTGTGCGCTTAAAAAGACAAATGTGAGATACTCAACCATAAAAGGACAATGCAGCGGAGAAGTTCCGTTTAGTTAAATGACAAATTACATGCACTAAATAGGAGCCACTCCGATTATTAAACCTGTATTAAAGGGAACATAAACCCTGTTGTTTACATTTGTAATATAATTGTTAGTTTTGGCATCTGTGAAGGCTGTTTAATGACCCCAATGTACTGTTTTTGATTGTTTTGAAATATTTCCATTTTATCCTAACTTAAGGGCCCCCTTTTAGATGCAGCTGTTTTCCCGGCCAGTATTCATTTCCAGATCAGTTCGCAGTTCCAAAACCCAGTGATATCAGTTGAGTAGAAGCCCTGCATGGAAAGCTTCACTGTAGGCTTCAGCTCATCTGCAGTCACTGAATTTTGGAACTCCTAACTAATTAAAAATGAATACTGGATTAGAAAAAGGGACCCTAAATAGGGAAACAAATAGGAATATTCCAACACAAACATACAAAACAATACATAGGGGATATTAGACTACATACAAGCCGACAGTAACAATTCTATTTAAAAAAGTGAACATCTGTGTTTGTGTTACCTTTAAAAAATTTTTTCAGAAAATGGTTAGAAGCTTACTAATGCCCACCCAATGTATGGGAAAATGACATGTAAAAGCAAATACTTGTTCAAAACACTAATTCTATATCCATCAACTAATTAAGATCTCTGTTACCCTACTAGGTGCTCCACCTTTGGTAGTCATGCCTTCATTTTTAATGCACCAGTTATGTGAGGTTCCCTTCCTACAGAGATTTCTGAGGAATTTAAATATGCATCATGGTTTAAATGTTGCATCAAAACTTAAAAGTGTTAGTGTACTGCTTAAAACTAATACTACTTTTACAAGCAATCTATTACATTTTATATCTGATGTGTTTTTTCTTTTTCTTTATGTTAATTAAGATATTTTTTTTTTTACTTAATGTTAGTAGTTTTGATGTGTGGAACAGCACTCTGCCTGGCAGCTGGTATATCCGCCTCTGTTTCTCCCATTACATCTTTAGCATTGTAACCTCACCGACTGTGGCATCACAGCTGCTCAAGAAGAGTCATTCAGTAGCTGCCAGGTCAGTCACCTGTGATGTCACTTTCAGTGAGATCACAGTGTTAATGATGTAGTGGGAGGAAAAGAACTAGATATGTCAGCTGCCAGGAAGAGTGCTGTTCCATACATCCAGTGTAATACTATCACATAGAAAACTTTCTAATGAGCGAAATGAAAAAGAAAACTACGTATAAATAAAAAGTTACAACTACTTCATAAAACTCATTACATTTTCCTGCCCTCAGTTTTTGGTTCTACTAGCTCTTTTATTTCAAAAGTGTCCCGAATGTAACAATGGCAAACTTGATTTTAATGTTCTACTATGATGTGTGTAGGTTTTAAGTGCTCACGAAAAATGTTAATGTTACTGTAGGGAGTAGAATAAAAAAATGTTTTGACGGCTTCCGAGGATGCTACAATATATTGGTATCAATGGATGCTTCGTTGTAGCCATGTATCTCCCAGGAAAAGGGAATATGTACCATACTGGGGCACTTTAGAAATATCAGATCCTTACCAGCTGATCTGGACCTGGAGGAGCAAAGGCTAAACCTAGAGGAGCAAAGGCTAGTGAAAATAGTACTCCTAAATACATTTTAGAATCACAGAAACACAGACAATGTTTGCTGAAAAAGACCACTGGTTCATCCAGTCTGCCCAGGTTTACCCTGCTCAATCACATGAAAGTACAGTTACGTAAGAACTTACCGTAACAGTAGATCTTCGAGAGAGGCTCTTGCAGTAGGTAATTACATATAGGACTGACACCGACCGGCGGCAGGACCCCACGGAAAAATTTCTAGCTAGCGGTCCCTGGCAGGAACCGCCTCGAATCAGGTGACCGCGTCATGCGACGCGGTATAAAGGGCGGTACTGGATGCCCGCCTTCAGTTCTTTTCTGCCACAGGCCCGAAGGCCCGGACGAGAGAGAGAAGCAGATTTTCCATTCCTGGAAAAGAGCTGAAAAGCCTAGGGGGATGGAGGGCGGGAAGGTATTACCTAATGCAAGAGCCTCTCTCGAAGATCTACTGTTACGGTAAGTTCTTACGTAACTGTACTATCTTACTTCGAGAGGGCTCTTGCAGTAGGTAATTACATACAGGACTGAATCCCAAGCAGTCTGGAACAAATGAAAGGCACCGGGAGGAGGAAACTACTCCAGAAAATAGCAGTAGCCTTATAGGCCTCAAGACAGGAGGCCTTGCAAAACAGCTAGACCGAAGCCTGCTCTACGGCGAAAGGCAATGTCCAAACTGTAATGTTTCGTAAAGGTATGGACAGAAGTCCAGGTGGCGGCAGCGCATATGTCTGCCGCAGACACATTCTTGAAACAAGCCGCAGAGGCCGCTACTCCACGAGTGGAGTGGCCTCTGACTTGACTCGGAAGGGTCTCGTTGTACTTGTCATAACAGAAAGTGATGCAATGAGCCAACCACTTTGACAGGCATTGCTTGGAAACAGCATTGCCTTCCCTTTTGTGAGCAAAAGAGACAAACAACTGATCAGTTTTTCTGAGATCCTTTGTCCTATCGGTGTAGTATCTCAGAATGCGGTGAACATCCATGGTATGGAGTAAATATTCTCCTTGGTTACAGTACTGCATGAAAAAGGCAGGAAACTCTATAGACTGATTTAAGGTAGACTCTGCTACCACTTTAGGCAGAAACTTAGGGTTTGTGTGACGAGCCACTCATTCTTTGTGAAAAATCAAATAGGGGATTTTACACATAAGGGCTTAGAGCTCAGAAATTCTTCGAGCGGAAGTAATGGCCACCAAGAATAGTGTCTTCCACGAAAGAAACTTCAGATCTGCGGATGCCGCAGGTTCGAAGGGAGGAAGGGTAAGTTTCTCGAGAACAAAGTTCAAGTCCCAAGGGAGCAGGAGTCGGACGGGGGTCTCAGATGAAGGACCCCTCTAAAAAGTCTTAGACACCTCTAATTGGGCAAAAGCTTTATCAGCGAAAGGAAAATGGTACGCTGAAATAGCGGCCATGTGCACTTTCAAGGAGGAATGACTGAGACCCAGGTCGAAGAGATGACGTAAATATTCAAGCAGAACAGCCACTGAACAGGAGAAAGGCTCCACGTTCCTAGAGGCGGTCCAAATAGAAAATCTCTTCCATTTCATGGCATAAATGGACCTAGTGGAGGGTTTTCTAGCCTCCACCAGAATCTCAGCCACTTTTGGAGAGACACCAAAGCGAGATTGAGCTAGGTCTGCAGGAGCCATGCATGAAGTTGTAGGGACTTGAGACCCGGATGGACCAGGGTCCCCTGATCCTGGGTCAGCAAACCTCAAGATAAAGGAAGAGGAAGAGGAGGAGCCTTTGAGTATTGTTGTAGAAGACAGAACCAGATTTGCCTGGGCCAGAAAGGAGCAATCAGAATCATTCTCGCTCCTAGTGTTGTTAGTTTCTGCAATACACGAGGGACCAGAGGAATTGGGGGGAAAAGCATAGACAAATCTACCCTTCCAGTTTAGAGACAGAGTGTCGCTCCAGAAAGCGCCTCACTCTGGAACGAGCGAGCAAAAGGTGGGAAGTTTTGCGTTTTGGGAAGAGGCGAACAGGTCTACCTGTGGAGTCCCCCAAAGTTGGAAGATGTAGTCTAGCACCTTTTGGTCCAATTCCCACTCATGTGGCAGGGCAGAGGAGTGGCTTAGCTTGTCTGCCAGGGTAATGTCGACTCCTGGAACATGAATCGCAGTGAGGTGAAGGTTGTGAAGAGTTGCCCAGTCCCAAACCCACATTGCTTCCCTGCATAAAGGGTAGGATCGAGTCCCTCCCTGCTTGTTGATGTACCACACCATGCACATGTTGTCCGTCTGGACGGCTAGGTGACCGGGAAGAATGTATTGGTGAAGGGCTTGGAGAGCATACAATACTGCTCGAAGCTCGAGCACATTGATGTGGAGAGCTAGCTCCAATCCGGACCAAGATCCCTGGGTCCGGTGAGGACCCAGATGGGCTCCCCAACCTTCACCTGATGCGTCTGTGGTCAGAGTCTGGGAGGGGGGAAGATGACAGAAGGGGACCCCCCGAAACAGGTTCTCTCGAACCATCCACCATTGCAAGTCTCTTGCCATCGGCGAGGAGATCAGAACTAGATGATATAGGTCGTCTACAAGTTGATCCCACTGAGAGCGAAGAGTCCACTGAGAGATTCTCATGTGGAGCCGAGCGTGGGGAACTGTCGGGATGGCGGCCGCCATGAGCCCCAAGAGACGGAGTATCAACCTCGCCGGAACCTTCCTGCATTCTGATAGCAGGGAGATTTGTGACTGAAGAGAGGTTGCCCTGTCCGGAGGCAGGAAGGCCTTGCTCACCATCGTATCGAGTATAGCCCCGATAAACTGTAGTCTCTGGGAGGGATCCAGATGAGACTTGGAATGGTCGATGGTAATACCCAGGCAAGTGAAAACTTGCTGGGTGAGGGAGAGAAAATGCAGGAGCTCCTCCCTGGACGAGGCCGCCAGGAGCCAGTCGTCCAGGAAGAAACACCTGAACTCCCATAACATCGCGGGTGGGCCACTACCACAGCCAGGCATTTGGTAAACACTCGGGGTGCCGAGGAAAGACCAAACGGGAGTGCCCGGAATTGGTAATGGTCCCCCTGATAAGCAAACCGAAGATATCTGCGATGACAGGGGCGAATGGGGATGTGCAGATATGCATCCTGCATGTCCAGCGCACAAAGCCATTGACCCAGCCGAAGGAGGGGCAGAAGGGTCTGTAGGGAGAGCATCCTGAACCTTTTGTATTCCACGTAAAGGTTCAAAGAGCTGAGATCAAGAATGGGTCTGAGATCTCCCGTCTTCTTTGGGACCAGGAAAAAATGAGAATAGTAACCCGTCCCTTGAAGATGAGGAGGGACGGGTTCTATGGCCTGCTCGAGGAGGGCAGAAATTTCTTCCGGACCAAAGGAAGATGGTCCTTGCATAGGACGACTTCAGAGGGGTGGCGGGGTGGTTTCTGTAGAAACTCTATAGAGTGCCCTTCGCTATAATCTGAAGCACCCAAGAATCCTTTGTTATCCTCTCCCAACCTGGAAGGTGGAGGGAGAATCTCCCCCTACTGGTTCCTCCGGTGAGTCCGGAGGTGGTGGGAGAGGGGAGGAGGAGTCAGGTGGTGTGAGGCAGCGCCGCAGCTAGGGCACCGCACTTTTGGGTGGGGGCCTGGCAGCTGCGGGGGCCCGACGTTTCGTGGCCCGCCTTCCTTGAGGTTTCACTTGTGGCCGACTGCATCTGCGAAAAGGATGGCACTGAGGGGGATGGGGACGGTACATGGAATCCACGGATTTCAGAGCCGTCCTCTTCTCCTGCAAGTTGGTGATGATGTCCTTGATTTCACCACCGAAAAGCATCGAACCCCTGAAAGGTGCTTCCTGCATTGCTGACTGCACCTCCGGGACCAAACCTGACACGCGGAGCCAGGCATGACGCCGAAGACTTACGGCAAAAGTGGAGCTCCGCCCGGCAGTGTCCACTGCATCATATGTCATCTGCAGAATGTGACGACTGGCCGAACGAGCAGAACGGACTACGTCAGCTAACTCCTGCTTGACTTGAGAGTCAGGTAAGGAGTCAATCATGGATTCCGCCTGGGTAAGGATGGCCTTCTGGTAATCCCCCATATGAGCAACATAATTCAGGGCCCGAATTCCCAGTGTGGAACAGGCATATATTTTTCTTCCATACTGGTCCAGGAGGTGAGATTCCTTATCCGGGGAAGACGAGCTTAGATGTTTGGGATGCGCTGACCAGCCGTGAGCGGCGCTAATCACGACCGAATCTGCATGAGGGTGAGAGTCCAAAAAATCTACACCCTCAGTAGCCTGATATAGCCTGTTAAGACTTCCTAGGAAGCGGGGCTAAAGCTGACGGTTGTTTCCAAATAGTGGAAACAAGGCGGGTGTGAGGCTCGATCCAGGGTGGCACTAAAATCGGAGCTGTCAGGGGCAGGTCCAGATGTTCGGCGAGTTTGACCTGCTGAGGATCGGGTTCCAATGAGAGCCACTGATGTACTTCCTGGATTTTTCTGAGCAACTCCGTGAAGGAAGGGTCCTCCGGAGGAGACTTCGGAGGAGTCCTCGGCTGGGGCTTGGATGGAGAGCGAGGCTCGTCGTCTCTCTCAGAGCATCCGTCGGAGGAATCCGAGAGTGAAGAAGAATCAGAAGCAGAATAAGACTCCCTAACACGGCTAGGGGTGAGCAGGTTCCTTAGGGAATCCCTGGGCGCATGTCCTGCCCCTCTCGGGATCCAGAGGGAAGGGCTCTGGAGTCTGGAGGCAGTGAGGTGTGTCGTCTCGGCGTCTGCGGGGCCGGGCGGCACCATCGCTGTGGTGACTCTCTACTTCCTTGGTGAGCTGAGCCTTGGCCTCAGCCACCAGAAGCCAAGTCTCCTGCAGATCCACGGCGGCGAGGCGGTGGAGGTGGAGAGGATAAGAATACAGGTTGTATCCGTGGCGAGTATCGAAACCGGCTGCAGGAAAACCAGTGCGGGTATTGAGGCGCCGGGTACTGTGGTGTCGGAGGAGGGACCGGCGTCGGGTACTGCGGCGCTGGATACTGCTGTCCCGAATGCAGCGGCGTCCGGATAGGCGGCGGTACCAGGCGCGGAAGAGCTACTGGAGCAGACAGCCTGGAAGGTGGCCTGCAGGCGGGTCAACAGTGAGAGACCGGGGAGCAGGGCCCGGCGGAAGGGACTATCCCCGCCGGCGTCGGTGGGGCCGGCATCGGGCCGGCATCAGGGGCGTCTAATCCGGTTCCCTAGGAGGAGGGTCAGCGGAGATGGAACATCACTGCATCGCCGGGGCCAGAGGAGTCCTGAGGTCAGGCTGGGATGACTCAGGCTCCCGGGCCGACAGCGAAGGCTGCGGGGAGCAGAGTACGATGGGAGTTGGAGGGTCCGTCGTAGGTTCCGTCGCCAGCTGCGTCGGGAAGCCAGCGATGCGGCTTAGGGGATAGTTCAGCGGGTGCTGGAGGAGCAGGCGTCCATCTTCTGAGGTCCCTCGTCAGAGGCGGGCCGAGGGCGGCCCGGTCCGAGGGGCAGTGGTGTCACCGCCCGAGCGCGTCGGGCGTCTTATCGACCTTCTCGGCGGACGTCCGGAGGAGCAGGCGTCTGACTTATAGAGTCGCCCGCACAGTAGGTCGCCAAGACTGCAGCGAACTGGGGCGGAGGCCTCCTTTGCCCTGGAGGTGCCCGCAAGTCCCAGGCGAGCCCGGCCAGGCGGGCCGATGCCTCCTCAAAACCTTGGAGGCTACCGTGGACGGTCCCGGAGGGGATATTACCTGGGCCGCGACTCCGGACGGAGTCGTGGGTGAGGAGGCCTTCTCCTGGTGCCTCTCCTTGTCCCGCTTTTTACGATGCCCTTCTGGAGAAGTCGACGCCTGCCTGAGCTTCTTCAATTCTTTTTCCATCGAAGATATCTTTTTCTTTAGAAGATGGGCTTGCAGAGACTGTTGGCGTCGTCTGCGGGTAGCCGCGTTGAAGTGGAGGCAATGCGGGCACTTGTTGGCCGGGTGGTCGGGGCCTAGGCAGGAGAGGCAGAAAGAATGGCCATCCTTGTTTGGCAGTTGGGCGCCGCACTAGTCGCACTTTGTTTTGTGCTCAGAAGGTGTAGGGACGACATACACCGGCGATGACCTGGCGATAAGAAGAAAAATACTGAAATTCTCAGTAAAACCCGGCGAAAAAATGGGGCTGACTAAGCACAAACTTTACATGAAAGAGCTGCGAGCTAGCTGACGGGAAAGAACTGGAAAGCGGCTTCCAGGACGCCACTTATACCGGCGTCGCATAGCGCGGTCACCTGATATTGAGGCGGTCCCTACTTCAGGGACTGCTAGCTAGAAATTTTCCTAGGGTCCCAGCCGCCGGACGGCGTCAGTCCTATATGTAATTACCTACTGCAAGAGCCCTCTCGAAGTAAGATCTATTGTTCAGATGGGGTGTTCGCCCTCCTGACACCCCTCTCCCTCCCTGCCTTACTGCTATCCCCTCACCGAGTAACTATTAAGCCCTTTACTGTATCCCACCTGTGCTTGAATCCATTTACGTTTTTTTGCACCTACCACCTCTACCGGTAGGCTGTTCCATGGCTCAGTCACTCTCGAATCCACCCACTGCCCCCAACCAGCTTGCATTACTGTTCCCTTGTTTTTGACCCACCATTCCTGCTAAATAGTTCTTCACAGTTTACCTTGTTTATACCTTTCAGGATCTTGAAGGTATCTGTCATGTTACCCCTCTCTCTTCTGGCCTCCAGCAGGTACATGTTCAATGACCTAAGCAGATCCTCAGAGGATCTGTCCCGTTTGCCCTGAATCATTTTGGTTACTCCATGCTGCACTGTCTCCAGCCTGTCTCTTTTCTTTCCTCAGGTGAGGACTCCAGAACTGGGCACAGTACTCCAAATGGGGTCTCACTACTGATCTATAGAGAGGCAGTACTGTATCTTTCCTACTTTATTTTTTCAACTTTTTCAATCCTCCATACCCCAAAGCACTGAGCCATCTTGATGCTTCACTATAGCACAATCCAAAAGTTCATCCCTGTTGTTGATGTCCATGGTGCCTCACTACCTGGAGACAGCATTATCTATATTTATTTGAATCTAGGATTACAAAATACCTTTGAGCCAAGGCTCTTTTACAAAGGTTCCACGTCAGTAAGTACAGACAATAAAGATCAAACAGGTTTCCAGGTACAGAAAAATAAACTAAAACTTCAGTTCTCATAAATCATATTTATACAGACAGTATATAAAAACACTAGGTGGAAGCAGGCAACAAAGGGAAAGGGGCTGAAAGGAGGAGAGGGCGTGGGCGGAGTAGGACTGTGTATAGCAGCCTAGGGGGCTTTGTCAGGACAGACACGGAGTAAGAGCAATTGATAGGCATAGGACTGACGAAGTGCTAGTAGAGACAACAACAGCAGTCAGCAGAGACAGTCGGCAACAGCACAGAGAACACTGCTTAGGCGGGGGCAGTCACAGGTGCTGGTGCCTACTAGGGAGAGGCAGAGCTTAGCCTTGAAAGCACCCAGCGCTGGTGAGGCAGAGTTGTCACTAGTGAGGATGTTCAGCCAGCTAGGAGCCCTATATGCAAAGGACCTTTGGCCTTGAGTCATGCGACAGTGGAGGATTTGCAGGATTTGGAGCTTAGAGCTCCTGGTGTTGCAGTTGTTGATTTTGGGTTTGAGGAGGGAGCGGACTCCAAGGGGAGACTCGCCCAACATTATTTTCTTTGCTGTGATGCAGGTTTGATACTTAATTTGATTGTTCAGTTGCAACCATCCAGTTTGGGAGTAGAGGTCACAAGTATGGGTGAGACGGTGGGCCCCAGTAACGAGTCGACAGGCTTTATTGAGGGAGGTGGAAACACGTTTGAGAGAGGAGGCAGTGACAGAGCCATAGATAATGAGTCCATAGTCTATAACGCTAACAATGGAGCTCTGGATGGCGACAGACAAGGCTTCAGAGGTTAAATGTTTCCTATGTCGGAACAGTAGGCCCAGCCTGGTGTTTGCTACTTTCGTAACATTGCTGATATGGGCAACATAGGTGAGTTTAGAGTAAAAGGTGAGGCCAAGGTATTTAAAGGTATGGACTTGTTCAAGGGTGACTCCTTGCTTGGTATTGATGGAGAGGTGATGATGTTTGTTTTTGTTGTGGGAGCTGCTAAAAATCATGGTCTTTGTTTTTTTCTGGTTTAGTATCAGTTTGTGTTTTGAGAACCAGTTTTTTACTATTGTGAAAGCCAGCTGGAGATTTTCTTGTAGATGAATTGGATCATTGTGGGAGGCAAGGATGAATGCATCATCTGTGTACAGTAAGATTCGTTCTGGACCAGAGTCCAGCAATGTGTTCAAGAAAAGGCTGAATAGGAGGGGGCCCAAAACTGAACCCTATGGGACACCAGACCGGACTAGTCTAGGATCCGAGAGCATATCAGCAATTTTCACTCTTTGGGACCAGTTGTCTAAGTAGCTTTTGAACCAGTTCACAGAACTAGGTGAGAGCCCCGCAAACCAAAGCTGGATAAGCAGGAGACAGTGGTTGACGGTATCGAAGGCTTTTGTCAAGTCAATGAAAGTAGACCCAGTTAGCTGTCCATTGGCCAGTGAGTGGTGGATAGCGCCGGTAAATTCAAGTAGAGCTCATCGTAGAGGTGCAATGACCTTTTCTAAAACCATGTTGCTGCTTGCACAAGACGCTTGCTTGTCCAGGAAGTCAGTAAGCTGATCTGCCACAATCCATTCCAGGGTCTTGGAGAGCAGAGGTAGGATGGAGACTGGATAGAAGGTCTCGTGCAGTTTTGACACCACTTTTATGTATAGGGGTTACAGTGGCAGATTTCCATATGTCCGGGAACTGGCTAAGGTTGAGTGAGAGGTTAAAGATACAGGTCAGTGGCCAAAGTACTTCTTCAAGGATGAGTGATAAAAGTTTGAGGTTGAGGGAGTCATTACTGGATCTGAACTTAGTAAAGGCTTTGGTAACATAGCTGCGAACCTGGTACAACTTGACCGCTTTAAAGTAGAAGGGAGGGTGGCTAGTGGGGGCAGAGGAGACTGGGGAGTCCTCCTCTTTGAAAAAATCAGGGGGGAGTACAGAACTGAGGTCTGTGAAAGCATCATTGAATGTATCAGAAATGAGTTTCTGGTCAAGTTCAGTAACATCATTTATGCAGAGCAATGATGGGGGAGATTTAGACTGCTTCCCGGTGACTTCTTTTATGTTATTCCAGAAGTCTCTTCCATTTCCCTAGGAGTTTGTAAGAGTGCTCTTGAAATAGGCAGATTTCATTTCCTGGATGGCTTTGGTGCAGTTATTCCATGCACGTTTGTAGTTAGCGATGTCAGTTTGTCCCCCAGTGTTTCTAGCAAGCTCCTAGAGATGGTCCCGGGCTTTTAGTCGCCTTAGGAGGTCACTTGAGAGCCAGGGGTTGCAGAGGGCTTTTACTTTTTGCTTTTTTAGGGGTGCAAATTTATTGCAGGCTTCATTAAAGATTCTGATGAAGTGGTACAGGGCAGTGTTCACATTAGTTGCTGTAAGGATTGGACACCAATCCTGCTGAAGAAGTAAGGTTTTGAGATGAGTTAATTGACCTCGAGATAGAACTCTGTTGGTGATGGTTTTTGGTGGGGGGGGGGATGGATGAATTTGTTTGACCAGGAGCAGTTAATGGGGGAGTGGACACTGAGTGAGTCTAGAAGGACAGCAGGGTTTGTAATCCTGGTGGGGTGGCTGGTTTGGATCAAGTCCAGTAGGGTGCTGGTACCAGTTTTATAATTTTTCCTTGTTGGGGAGTTAACCATCTGTGTGAGGTCTGCCGCCGCTATGGAGTCTCTCTGTGCTCCGACCTCAGCAGCAGGCCAGTTTATATTAAAGTCACCAAGGAGGATAAATTTGGTGTCCGGTGGGATAGACTTGATATAGTCCGGAACTGTGTTGAGCCCACTGCCTTGCTCTTTTGGTGGAATGTAGATTGTGACGACTGTGAGGGCTTTGTTGTGAGCTCCAAGGAGGATCCTGATGGGAAGAATCTGTGCCGTAGTGGTTTGGGGAGTACAGCTGATGTGATGAACCAGAATAGAGTCCTTAAGGTACAAGGCGCAACCACCACCTCTTTTGTCGTTCGATCAAGCCAAAAAACATTGTACCCAGGGAGGGTGATAGCATGGTCAGGGACCGATGGTGACAGCCAGGTTTCTGCTACTGCTAGGATGTCCAGACTATGCTGGCAGGCAAAAGTCTGAAGGGCATTCATTTTATGGAGAAGACTACATATGTTAAGCGAGATGATTGAGAGGGCTCCTGTGTGTTTGTTTAGATTTGTTCCTTTAGTAGGGGCTGGGCCAGGATTAGGATGAATGTTGCCAGACAGCAGCAGGAGAACAAGCATAAGTTTCAGAGCACAGATGTGTAATTCTCAAGTCAGGCGCCTATCCTTTCGTGCCTTGCGAGAACGTGATTTACAAGAACATGCTATGGGGTGAAGGCGAAGGTACAGGGTGAAAGCAGTAAAAGTGGACGTGGGGATTACCCAATGGCCTTTGTAGAGAAAGGACCATTTATTAGTGATTGGCTGGGCCTAGGGAAGGTGGCTGAGTTCCAGAGGTAGGGTACCTAGGAGGCAGTATGTATGAGTGAGTAGGTAGCTGTACAGTGCAGAAGGGAAACAGGCTCTGGGAGGGTGGAGAAGAGGGGAACTAGGAAGAGGAGAAGGGGATACAGAGTACAGGTGGGATACATTGTTAATTGATAGGAGGACAGTGGGCACAGGGAAATATGCAGGAGAGAAGCTGTCAGGGAAAGCGGCAGAGAGTAAAGCAAGGTGTAGACATGAAAAGTTACAAGATTGGGAGAGCAAAGCAGAGAAGTAGAAAAGGAAGGCAGTAGCTATCAGACCCCATGTGTTATAGTGCATAACGTGGACCTATTACAAATTTTCTCCCCAATAAGAAGTACAACACATACTGGAGTAAATGGTCATTCATGACATGGTTCACTGGTGTCATTCTTATAATGTGCTTACTGTGGTAACTTCTGTCTCTTTGAATCTCACACCAGGCTATGCACATGCCACCACTCTGAGTGCATGCTATGCTGAGTGTGCACACCCACATATACGGTAGCCTGGGATTCCCACGGTATTAATATTACTGTGAGAGAACATAAACCGTATAGAAATTCTGCATGTAATGGTAAAGGACACCTACAGAGAATGGGATAAGCTAGCTGTTTTAAACTGATTACCACAAATGCGCATTTGCAATCATTCAAAATTCTAAGTCCAAAAATATATGAACTGTGCATGCCCAGGGACAGAAATTATTTTCAGTTTTTTTTTTTCTATCAACCATAACTTTTAACATGTTTAACATTTTAAAGCCCTAATTTGGGGGATGGGCTTCTTACAAATGCTACCCATGACCACACAAGTGGTTACTTTCAGATCTACCCTAAGGATTTTCCAGACCTTACAGGAAGCATCCTACACTTCCGGTGCAGTGTCAGATGGGTCTGCTGCTTCATACTGGGGCCCCTAGGGTCCTGGCTGAACCAAGTTATAGATGTAAAACCATGCCTGGTGAGTCTGCTGCTTCATGTACGGCCCGCAAGGCCCTGCACAAAGAAAGCTACTGGTCCAGCACAATGTCTAAAAGATCTGCTGCTTCACACAGGGCACACTGGGGCCTGTGTGAAGACAGGTCTGGTGACGTGCCTGGTTTTGCTTCTGTTTTAAAGAGTAAGGAACTACCTGTAAATTACAAAAACTACTTTAATGCATCTGTTAGGGGTTAAGGCACATAAAGTAGGGAAATCAAAACTTAGAGAAAAAAAAGTCCCTGGAGC
The DNA here is from genome assembly GCA_016271365.2 of Neoceratodus forsteri. Lineage (NCBI taxonomy): Eukaryota > Metazoa > Chordata > Ceratodontiformes > Ceratodontidae > Neoceratodus > Neoceratodus forsteri. Next base: position 1,319,535,724 of record CM057456.1, read on the forward strand.
TTTGGTGAATCTGAGTTACCCTGACTTCAGCACTGTCTTGTCACACAAAGTAAAATACTGACAAAGTAATTCTTATATATAAAAGGATGCTGAAGTTGGGATAACCTCAACACTGTGAATGATCATTCAAATCCAGAGGAACAGCACATCAAAGATTCTCCAAGGCGCAGGGAGCCTTTTCTCCTAATTTTAGATTTCCCTACTGTGTGTACATTAACCCTAACAGAGGCTTTAACATAGTTTTTTTGTAACTTACTCTATAGATGGGTACTCCTACCCATATAAAAACCTATCAGAGATTACCTCATATCTAATGGTACTCAGTTATCAAATTAAACTTACCCATGAAATTACACACCTACAAACACCTTAATAATGCATTAATGCCTGACACAAACACTACGAAGCACCTTATTACAACCTTCAAGCAGGAGTGTGCAAATCCCATTGTCCCCTGCCTGGGACAAGTCAGTTTTACTGAAGGGCAAGTACCAAAACAGGGCAAATTTCATTGTACTTAATAGGGGGCAAGTGAAAATTCGGCTACAGTCATGGCTGGGCAAGTAAAAAAAGTTTTGATTTGAACACCCCTGCCTTCAACACATCTAGCAACCACCCTAAACACCTCAAAATATCCCACAGAACAGCTCCTAAAAGCAACACAACACAAAAATCTACCTACAAAAACTACCCTAGCCTCAAATCCTATCACTAGCCCACTTCTCCTTAGCTTCACTAATAGAACAGCTATGTCCCTTGATGCTCCAGTTCTTTCACAGCCGAGCCCTCCATGCTGCTGGTGCCTCCATGCTACTGCTGCTCCATCCATTCTGCTGCCGCAGACACCCAACTGCTCCAAACAACAAAGCAATGCCACTCCCAACCGCAAGCTCCGTATCGCTCCCAGCTACCACTTCCGATTGCACACTCCAAGCCGCACTAGACTACAGACGCTACACTTCTCCTGAGCACTATCCTAAACCCAAAACCTAAAGGATGGACCACCCCTGACACATCTCATTGTATAGGAGGCCCATACACTATGGGAAAACATAATGGCAAAATACCTTATACAGCAAAAAACACCACTGCACTACAGAAAATACGCTGGGACAAAAGAGACAAAGACAAACCTGGAATTGATTGCAGAAGCAATCTAAACAAAAAAAAAAAGAAAACATTCTTACATAATACATAAAATATATAATGGCGAAGTCCCATATAATCAAAGACATATTACCATCTTGTGGCCTAACATGCTCTTAAAGATCACTCACACTTCAGACTAGTGGCTTAATAATCCTGCTAACCCCTCAACAGTAATATTTCCTTGTATATTACCACTCTGCCATTACATTTTTTTCCCTTTGGTAACTGAGTAAGGCCCACTTGGCACAGGGAGGTTAAGTGACTTGCTCAGGGTCACACAGTATACAAGTGGAGGTTGTGGGACTTAAACACAGGTCTGATGGATGCCAGATTTGGCAAGCTTGTTTAAAGCTCGTTGCTCTAACCTCTAGGCTATACTGCCAGTCCCAAATATTCTCCACACATAAAAAAAATAATTGGCACGCGGTTTTGTGTGAACATTGCTAACCATTTTTGAAAATGCATAGCAGCCATTAGGAAATGAAGAGCAAAACTAAAATTTTGGAAAATACATACATTTAGTTTTTTTATATACTGACTCCTGTGCCTTGGGCATACATTAAAAATGTTTTGCAGTCTGCTGTGAAATTCAAAAGATAACATCACAGATTTGGGTACCATTTTGCTATGGTACAACAGCTATTTAAGTGTGTGTGTGTGTGTGTGTGTGTGTGTGTGTGTGTGTGTGTGTGTGTGTATTTAACAGGCGCATGGTAATGCCCCTACAGTTAGAAGTGAGTATGGTAGTCCGTGTCAAACCCCTAACTTTGCACCTTAATAACTCTGGCGGTGTTTGACGGAATAGCCCAAACATTTGCATGTGTGGTCAGGCTGACATAGTCTCAAGAAGTGGAAAGCTTTGTGATGATATCTTGTGCAGTTTCCAAGATCTAGATACCTCTTATTTTGTAAAAGGGTCAATTGTTTCCTATATTTAGCATTGCTCTTTTACCATCATGTACAACCCAGATGGTTAGCAATATCTACAGAAAGTCTGGTCTTTGGCTAACCCTCTGATACAAACCCCAAAAATGTTCAGTTTGTGAGTGTGTTTTAGGTTTGCATCGCTTGGGTGTTATGAATTGAAAACGCTCCTCACAGCACAAAATGCCTTTTTTTTTTTTCTTCTCGGTGCCAGCAGCCTTCTTGTCTTTTTCTAACTAAAAAAAAACTGGAAAAAAACTACAAAATGATGGGTTTTAAAAAACAAACACCTGAACTTAGTTAAATGTGACCAGTTTAGCTAGATTTATGTTGTTTTTTTAAATTACAGCCAGAAATAGCTTTTCTGGTGGGCCAGCCTAGTGGCACTGAGGGTTGAAGCGCTGGACGCCACACTTCGTGCCACAGCGACCCGGGTTGAGCGAGCCGGGTTGTCGAGGTCACAGCGGAGGGAAGAGATTGGCGTCCGGAGACTGCTCTCTCTTCCTGTGGAGGGCTTGGGGGAACGTTCACTCGGGCGGCGGCTGGAGGTAACCAAACGTAGTGACATGGCGTATGCCTGGGGGTGCAGCCACGGTAGTATGTTGCCTTGCCGGATGGGTTCCACAGTGGTTCAAAAATACAAATACCCCTCCTCCCACCGACAGACGAAGGCACCTCCCACCCATGGTCCACACTCCCATAGCAGGGATCAGCTCACCGCTCTCCCCTCCCCGGAGCTCAATACTATATAGAAAGAGTACCCTGGGAGGGGGCGGCCCTTCCCCGGAGGGATCAGACCCAGGCGATGTGCCAGGGCGGAGCAGAGCAGATCGGGTCACGAAGGGGGGCAGAGACTGAGAACCTGGGAGTACGCCAGAGAGAGTTCTGGGGATCAAGGAGAAGCAAAAAATACAGTTTGAAAAAATAAAATAGCTTTTCTGGACACCAAAAATCCAAGGTGCCCAGCTCCACGAGGGAAGCCGTTCACCCGCATTCTCTGTATAAGAACAGGTGGACTTTCTTGAGTTGTGCAGCCAGCTGGAGTGGGAGCAGTGAGCCTGAGATCAATCTCTCTCTCTCTCTCTCTCACTCACTCTTTCTCTAATTAATCTAATTAATCAATCAATCATCAATCATTTTATTTATTTGTAATTCTCTCTCCCTCCCAGCTCAGTGAGTCCTCCTTTGTTTTTCCTGTATGTGCGTATAAGGGGAAGGGGACCTCTGACCAAAGAACCCTTCTGTGTTGCACAAAATAAAATAAAGACTGGTAAAGGCACAAATGATGGAACCACAGGGATGCCCACACCCCAAGGCAGGACACAGAAGAAAGAAGAACAAAGAGGATAAGGTCCCCTACAAATCTTTTTGCAATCGGTGCCTTCTGGTTGTATAACACAACCATGTCAGAAAGCCCTTACCCAAAAAAACATCTGCCAGTGGACACTAGCATTGCTGGAGATAGAAAATCCTACCACCCAAAATTTCAGCAAGTTAATTCATGGATGTAGACTGACAGCAGCATAGTGTCCAAAGGGAACACACTGACTCAAACTGTTGCCAGCTAGTACTTGTTTTGACATATCTGCTTAAACCTCAGTTTTCTTCTCATAAGACCTACAGTATTAAAAGCGAATATCAATTTTTTTTTTATTTAGATGGAGAATGTAATCTGAAAAACATAGTGGGACAAGTTGTTAATCTGATGGCAGCATGAAGCAGTGGAGCTCAGAGGGCAGTTCTGCCACCAGTAAAGACTGGTATTTTCAAGGAATTCACAGGCTTTGTTTCTATTTCTTTTTATAATGGAAAAATCTATCTACTGTTATCTTCAAATTCTGTTGTCTCCTTAATTAAAAGAAATGATATTCTCTTTTAATACTAAGAAGAAAACGGAGGTTTAAAAACTATTACAAATGCCCTTCAACCAAAAATTACTTCCACTCTTCCACCCTTATAGCACCCATGTTAACCCTCCTCCACATACCCCACCATACTTAGTAATTTCATGAATAAACTGTAAGTCACTGTTCTAGCTAGCACTTTACTAAATTTCCAAGCATTTCAAAGCTACTGACGGTGACAGGCACTGCCCTCTGCTCTCCACCTTGTTTGGCTGCCGTCAGAGTTGTTACTGAATTTCATGGCATTCGTGTCAATAATCTGCACACTAGTTAGTGAAGATAGACTACAGATACAGTGCTTCATGCACACAGGCATGCGATGCACGTTAGTGGTATTTCTAAATACCATGAAATTCAGTAGCGACTCGAACAGCAGCTGGATGAGGTGGACAGCAGAGGGCAGTGTCAGTCACCACAAGTATCTCTGAAATGTGTGTTTCGGGGGGGGATGCTCCAGGGGTCTGTTACTGTAAATGTAAAACAAAAGACTATATTTCAATCAATACGATCTAAGTAAGAGCCTTGAATGAAAGTGATTTTTCTTCTTCCACAGGAATACCAGTCAAACTTTGAAATGCTCGGAAATTTGCTAGTGCTAGCTAGAACACTGACTTACAATTTATTCTTAAAATTAAGTATGGTGGGGTATGTAGTGGGGTGGCATGGGTGCTTAAACCTCTGTTTTCGTCTCACAAGGCCTGCAGTACTAAAAGAAAATATCAGAAAAGTAAACAGTCCCTCTATGTCATTTTTTTAACCTATAAAAATGAAAATAGTCCTTCACCGATCTCACCCCTAACCTCCACCCACCCACTCAGCACCAGACACACACACACACACAAACACACACACACACACACACCTGAACATGTCCCATGACGCAGATGAAACAATTACTTACGATAGTAATGTTGCTTCTTCTAATGGAGCCTTGCTGTATTCTGACAAGAGCAGTTAGACCGACTGGTTCAGCTGCCCCGGAGAACAATGAGTTAAACTCTATACAAATGCATAGAACGTCAAGCTCGGTTTTCAAACTACTGTTCTTGGTAGATTCTAGTAACTGATCAGAATCTACAAAGCTAACACTAAGTTAGGTCCCCCAGATGGATAGTTCTGGGGGACTTCAATGCCTTGGTCGACGATGAACTCTCGCATTTTGGTCAAAATCTCCTCCAGCTGATGACAACGCTGGACCTCACTCAGGTAGTTACCTCCTCAACCCATATAGGGGGTCACTCGCTGGATCTGATCTTTCTTTTGGGTATGGAGATAGCTGATCTGGGGGTGGAATGAGTCAGTTGGTCTGACCATCACACCATAAGGTTCAGCTTCAGGGTCCCCTCCCCAAATAGGTCTGCCCCTACAGAGATGGTTCAGTACCGCCCTTTAAGGGGAGTTACCCCTAGTAACCTATCGGTGGTACTGGACCTATTGGGTTTGTCAGGTGAATGCATGAGTCCAGGCGATCTTGTATTGGCCTATAATAAGGCTGTGGGAGATGCCCTAGACAAGGTTACTCCTGCTCGTGTTCAGCCCTTCACCCAAGGAACCCTTGGTTTGATGGTTCCTTGAAGGATCTGAGGCGAGTTGGTCGAAGGAAGGAGACAGCCTGGCAAAAGTCCGGCCTTGATGCTGACAGGCTTAAGCTGATGGCACATTATGATGGCTATCAGTCAGAAATCACCCGTAAGAAGGCAGACTTCCTGTCTAGGGAGATTTCTGCTGCACAGAATCGACCAGCTCAGCTTTTCCGGACTGTTGACAGATTGTGCAACCAATCTGTCTCTAGCCCAGAGGAACTTTTTCTCGGCTGAGATGCGAGGAGTTTGCTCAATTCTTCGCAGATATGGTTGCCAGCATCAGGTTTAGCATCAGCCCGGCCTCTCCTACGAGGGATTGTAGTGATCGGCAGGAAGTGGCATGCACTCAGTCTATCTGGTCAGAGTTCTGCCAGCCAGAATTCACAGACATTGCCCCTAACTAGTTGTAGTTTGGATCCAGGCCCTACACCCCTTTTATTGGGATGTGTTGATGTTATCTGCACGATCCTTGCTGAAACTGTCTGGAGGTCTTTCCAGAACCTCTAAAGGAGGCGGTCGTTCAACCACTCCTTAAGAAACCCTCCTTGGACCCAGACTGTCTAGCTAACTACCGACCTATCTCTAACCTGCCATTTGTTGGCAAGGTTACTGAAAAGGTGGTTGCGCTGCAATTAGATGAACACCTTACAACTCACAAGGTCTATGATACTCTCTAGTCCGGATTTAGGAAGAAGCATAGCACGGAGACTGCACTTGTCTGAGTACTGAATGACCTCCTGATGGCTAGAGATCGAAAGGTGCGTACCACTCTGGTCCTTCTTTATCTCTCTGCAGTATTTGACACTGTAAACCATGGTGTGTTGCTGGAGTGCCTGCGGCTTCTTTGTGGGCTGTCTGGTACAGTCCTCAAATGGTTCCACTCATTCCTCGAGGACAGGTCCCAGAGAGTTGCCACCGGAAATTATTCCTCTGGCACTCACTCCCTGCCCTGCATGGTGCTGCAGGGCTCCATTTTGGCCTCCATGTTGTTTGCAGTGTATATGCTGCCATTGGGAGACATCATCAGGCGATACAGTTTGAGTTTTCACAGCTATGCAGATGACGCTCAACTGTATATGTCCTTTCTGCCCAGAAACAATGATGCACTCTCTGTGCTCAACAACTGCCTTACCGAGATCAGAACCTGGATGAGTACTAGCTGGTTGAGACTGAATCCAGACAAGACTGACGTGTCGGTAGTTGAGCCTGGTCGTCCGGGGGTGGGTATGGGGACTGGACAGGCATCAGGTCTTCTAATTGATGGCACACAGCTCACTACCTCAGACCGAGTGCGTAACCTTGGCGTTATTTTTGATGATGGTTTGACACTAAAATCTCAGGTGTCGGCTGTCATTAAATCCTCTTTTTACCATCTGAGGAATATCGCCCGGTGAAACACTTGGTTCCTCAAGATGATCTTCCAACATTGGTTCATGCCTTCATCACTACCCACCTTGATTACTGCAATTCCCTCTACCTAGGGCTTCCAGGGGTTGATATCCGCCATTTGCAGCTAGTGTAGAACGCGACAGCCAGGCTTTTGACTGGGACTTCTAAGTGTAGTCATATTACGCCTGTGCTCTGCGAGCTGCACTGGCTGCCTATTCACTGGTGGATCACCTTTAAGGTTGTTTTGCTAACCTTTAAAGCCCTACATGATCAGGGACCCAGTTACCTGCTAGACCTCTTGACACCCTACTGCTCCCTCTGTCCTCTCTGATCCGCCGACGAGGGAGTGCTAGAGATTCCCAAGGTGCGATTAAAAACATCTGGCGCCCGTGCTTTTTCTTTCTCGGCTCCAACCCTGTAGAATTCTCTACCTTTTCAGTTAAGAGAATGCCTGACCGTCGATAGGTTTAAAATTGAGTTAAAAACGTATTTATTTAACTTGGCCTTCCCTAACTATGGTTAACTTGTTTTTATTTTTCTGTTTTAAAGTTATATTTACATCTGATTTTTATGTGCAGCGCCTTGGTTTTGAAAGGCGCTATAAAAACAAAGCTTGATTTGATGAAGATACAAGGCAAAAACTCTAACCAGACCTAAAAAGGGGACCCCTACAGGGGCAACACAACCATAAGAAGGTGGGCATGTAGAAGACTCAAGTCATAGATGCCCAAGAGAGACCCAGTAATCACTACTGGGTTAAAGCCTAAACATGTTGCAGAGAGTCACCCTTTCCCCAGGTTCTGGAGGTGAGGCAGGGTGAGATGTCAGAATACAGCAAGACTCCATTAGAAGCAACAACATTACTATGGTAAGTAATTTTTTCTTCAAACAACATGAAGTCTTGCTGTATTCTAGCAAGTGCAAACTACAAAGCAGTTCCCCATGGAGGTGGGCACCGAACCTATTTTGGAAATAGGCTCTGCAGTACTGCAGCGCCAAACCTGGCATCACTCCTGGCCTGGGTGTCCAGGCAGTAGTGTTCAGTGAATGTATGGACAGTCTTCCAGTGGCAGCTTTACAGATCTCAAGCAAGGGGACCTCCCTGGCAGCCACCAAAGAGGCAGCAGTCCCCCTAGTGGAATGGGCCCTAAGGCCTGCTGGTGGGTCCTTCCCCAGCTTACTATAGCAAAACTGGATACAGGCCACAATCCATCTGGCTATGGTCCTTTTGGTGGCTGGCCTGCCCTTACCCACTTCACCATAGGTAAGGAATTTCCTGTCCGTGTAATAACCAATGGCTCTTTTTACATCCAGACTGTGGAGCCAGTGTTCTCCTGAGCTGGAATGATCTGTGAAGAGTACAGGCAGGGTGATGGATTGATTAAGATGGAATTCAGAGACCACCTTGGGGAGGAATTTCCAATTAGTCCACAGGACAATCTTATCCCTGTGGGGTGCATTGTAATTGTGCTCCACTGACAAGCCTGGAGGTGACCGTACTGGGTTATAATGTCATACGCTAACAGCACCGGCATTATGCGAAACCGGACCTGTGCGCTCTCTGTATTGCCCCGAGTTAAGAATCCTTATTGAGGCGGGGTCTGGGGGGCGTAGCCGTCATTCTGCCGTAGGCGGTATGGACCCCATGCGGGCAGTCACGATCCTTCTGGCAGAGGTAATGGCCACTATGAATACTGTCTTCCAAGTGAGAAACTTGAGTTCAGAAGAAGACATGGGTTCAAAGGGAGGCTGCATAAGATGACAAATGCAGATATTCAGATCCCAAGTAGGGGCAGGTTCCCTGTTTGGAAGATGAAGGTGTAGAAGACCTTTGAAAAACTTCTTGAAAATTGGGTGTGCAGCCAGGGAAGGGCTCTTTCCGGTTGACAGATAGGCAGAAACAGCTGCCAAATGAACCCTCAAAGTGGAGGGCTAAAGTTGTAAAGACTGAAAATGAACCAGATAATCCAGAAGTGTTCGCAGACCAGCCTGCTGTGGATCCAGACCCTGCTGGGAGCACCGGATAGAGACCCTCTTCCACTTTAGAGGAGTAGGTTTTCCTGGTTGCAGGTTTCCTGGACACCCTTAGGATGTCCAAGACAGATTCTGAGAGATGCAGATTTACATATTCTAAGTCTTCAAGAGCTAGGCCCTGAGACGAAGGGACTGCAGATTGGGGTAAAGGATCCTCCCTTGGGATGATGTCAGCAGGTTGTACCTCCTGAGGAGATAAATTGGACTGGTCACTGACAGAGACAATAGCTTTGAGTACCATGGTTGTCTGGCCCAGTCTGGGGCTATGAGGATCATGGTGGCCGGCTGAGACCTCAGCTTGACCAGGACCTTGGATATCAGAGGGAATGGAGGGAAGGCATAATGGAACCTGTTTGACAATCCAGAAGGAGCACCTCTAGCAGGAAAGAGCCCTGAGCTGGAGGTCTGCAACAATATAGTGGTAACTGATGATTGTCTGGGGCAGCAAAGAGATCCATCTCTGGCCCCCCCCATCTCCTGAATACTGACAGAAGGACCTGCCTGTTCACTGTCCACTCATCATGGCCCTGGCTGATTCTGCTGAGAGCATCTGCTGGCAAGGATATGTTCAGAGAGTAGGCCAGATTCCAAATCTTCATGGAGTCTGTGCAAAGCAGTGAGGATCTTGTTCCCCCCCGCTTGCTGATGTAGTACATGGTGGTGGTATTGTCTGTCCTGACCTGTACCACCTTGCCCTGTAAGAGACTGGCAAACTTCTGGATAGCCAGGAACACTGCCCCAAGCTCCAGAAGGTTGATGTGCAACAGGGATTCCTGAGGAAGCCAATTGCCATGGGCTGTGTGATCCCCTAGGTGGGCACCCCAGCCTAGTAGGGAAGCATCTGTTGTCAACACTAGAGAAGGAGCCTGGGGAAAAAAGGAAACCCCCACTCTGACGTTGTCCATATCCTGTCATCACTGAAGAGCTAGTAGAAGGGTGGGAGAAACTGGGATCAGCTTGGACGGGGATCCTTCTTTTGAGACCAGAAGGATCTCATGTGGAACTGAATGTCCCTCAACCACAGCTGTGGTGGAGGCCATGTAACCCAGAAGTTGCAGGAATTACCTTGCTGGTTGAGGGACTTGAAGGCAGTAGGATTTTGCCAGCTTGAGGAGGGCCTGTGCCCTTCCTGGAGGCAGAAAGGCCCTTGCCTGACCAGTGTCCAGCTCTGCTCTGATGAAATCCAATATTTGAACAGGGGTCAAGACGGACATTTTTGTATTTGCCACGAAACCTAGGGACTGAAGAGTGTCCTGAGTGAGGTCTAGTGCCCTTTCTCCTGCTGGGGGTAATGTCCCACCAGCAGCCAATCGTCTGAGTAAGGATAAACTGCAACCCCTTGTCTTCTGAGGTATGCCACTATCACTGCCAAGCATTTTGTGAACACTCTTAGTGCAGAGGTGAGACTGAAATGCACGGCTCTGAGCTGGTAATGGCCTGAAGGGAGTCAAAATCTGAGGTATTTTCTGTGAGGCTGCCTGATGGGGTTGTGAAAGTAAGCATCCTGAAGATCCAGGGATGCTAGCCAATCCCCTTGCTTGAGAGTAGCTAAAATCATTGCCAGGGTTGTCATCTTTAATTTTGGCTTTGTAATATGCCTGTTGAGGAATCTGAGATCTAGAATGGGCCATCACTCCCCATTTTTCCTTGGAGCTAGGAAGTACCTGGAGTACAACCCTTTTCCCCTGTGCTGGGGGGGGGAGACAGGTTCCACTGCCTTTAAGAGAAGAACAGTGGAAACTTCTGCCTCCAGCAGGGCTGTTTCTGTAAGGCTGGCAGGTTTGAAGGCCCTTGTTGCCAGTTTTGGCAGCAGCTTGAAGCTGAGAGCAAGACCCTGAGCTACTATCTCTAGGACCCACTTGTCTGAAGTAATGGATTGCCAAGCCTGGAGAAAGTAGGACAGCCTGCCTCCTACAGGGGTAGGTGAGGCGGCCTGGACAGACTCCTCAGGGTGTCTGTTTTGTTGGGGGTAGCAGACTGAGAGGTGGAGGCAGCCCTGCCAACACCTCTCCTGCCTCTCCCTCTGAAGAAACCACTTGGTTGCTGGTAAGAAGGAAAGGCTTGGGCCTGATGGAAAGGCCTGGGGTAAGGTCTGCCCCTGGCCTGTTGCTTTTGAGGAGTGGCAGCCTTGTCTTTTGCTGAAGTACTCCTGTATGCCACTCTGTACTCATTCATTTTTTTCATATATGATTCAGTCTGTTCCCCAAAAAGAGAATTCTGGACAAGGGGAAAGTCCATAGCATTATTCTGCGTGTCCTGGGACAGACTGGTACATCTGAGCCATGAGAAACACCTAAGAGATACAGCAGATGCCATAGCCCTTGAAACTGCATCATTAGAGTCCACAGCCATGTGGAACTGGGACTTTGATGCCTGCACCCCCTTGGTGACCAACCCCTGGAGATCAGCAGAGAGTTCAGGAGGGGCCTTTTTTGGCTAACTGTTCTACAGATTCCCAAAGGGATTTCTGATACCTGGAGGCATAAGCCATATAGAAGGCTTGTCTGATGCCTAAGGAGGATGCCAGGCATGTTTTCTTGGCAAGGAAATCCACTTTCCTGGAATCCTTGTCAGGGGGATGAGAAGCCAGAGGAATGCCAGCCTTCTCACAGGCTGCAGTCTGCACTACCCCTATATGGCTGCAATGGCTGGATAAGAAGTCAGTATCACTGCCAACCAGAACATACTTCCTGTCCATCTTCTTGTCCAAATGAGGGACAGAACTAGGAGTCCGGAGGATTTTTAAAGTCTGCTTTTTAAGGGACTTGTGGATGGGGATCGAAAGTCCCTGGGATACAGAGAGATCCATCATCTCCCTGTAATCCTCTTCCTCATCCTCTTCCTGTCTGGCTTCTTGTACAGAGAGCTGCAGGGTCTCAGCCACCTGCCTCATAAAGGCAAAATGGGAGGTGGTTTCAGAGACAGGCCTAGGAGGGGACTCATATCGAGGATGATCAGGGGAAACCTCAAGATCTATGGGCTCCCCTTCATCCTCCTCTCTTCCTCATCACAGTCACATGCAGAGTAATAACATTCCTCAGGATCAATAGGTCCTGAGGGTACTGAACCAGTATCCGGAACCGTTGACTGCCCAGATGGTACCTGCAATGGTTCACCAAACCCAGTTTGCAAAGACTGCACTATGCGGATGGCTTTTGCAATTTCCTCAAGTGGTTTGAACCGGGACCGGCTGCTTTCGCGGTTCCGAAACGGAGCACTTGGCTTTTTTAGATGGTGCGAGTTCTGAAACCGACTCCGAACGTCTTTTAACCATCGACAGTTCACCCTGGCCTGAAGGTTCAGCAGCCAGAACCAAAGGTTCGTTTGAACCAATGTCGCCCTCTGTGGACTTTTTATCCATTCTTTCTCTCAGTTCATTAAGACGTCTGTCTATAGTAGGCGGGGGAAAATTCTCATAAATGGCACAGTCTGTTTGCAAGTGGTCGAAACCCAAGCAGTACAGACAGACCAAGTGCAGATTAGCTTTGGAAAATTGCTCCCTGCACTCGATACAGCGCTGAAACCCAGTGGGACCATTTCTTCTCTTGGGTTTCTGTGACATAACCCTGAAATTTGTACTGCTTAATCCTGTGGCTTAGTTAGGCCGGTTAAGCAAAAAAAAAAAAAAGAATTACTACTTTATCTGAAAGTGCCTTAGTTAGGCCCGGATAAAGACATTTGACAGGGCTCGAAATATAGCCTTTCCGTATTTCCATTAGGCTGCTGGAAATGTTGCTTTAAGTTCAGCATTTTCGTTTGGAAATGCTGTTGCAACTGCTGTACCTGTTCTCCACCAGTTGGGGGCGTGCAAGCAAATCTTCAGGATGGCTTCAGGTCTCGGGCTGGGTGGGGGAAGTGGTGGCGCAGTCATCATCTCTCTGCACATGCGCTGGACTGACTCTGATTCTACAAGCCGGCGCTCCTTGGATAGCTATGGGTCCTTGCAACAATGCGACCCATGTGATCAACATTTAGCTTCCTTTGCTCTTTGGCTGTCCAGAAACTCTTCCTGCTGAACTGACCACGAATGGCATCAGAAGTCAGTTCACAGCAGGAGAGAAAGGAGTGCTTTTCTTACTGAGTGTTAGTCTCGGAGTTACGCCGCAGTCAGTGCTGTACTGAGCGCTTAAAATAAAAAATGATCATCGATCTCTGAGTGCATAGCAGTGATCAGTAGCAGCTATGCACTTGGAGAATACATTATTTCATCAAGTCTGACTGGGGAGGAGAGTAGTGGTGGGTTGTGGGACAAAAAAAAAAGTTGTCTCAGAGAAAGAGACAGAGAGAGAGAGAGAGAGAGACAGGAAAAAAAAGGTCTCATATCACCCGAGCACACTTCTGAAGAGTTTTACACCGAATTTTGAGGGTTTTTTTCAGGGGCAACCAGACTGTTAGCAGGTGGTCGGTGGATGAGCCTAACTTGTATGCCCACAGGCAGGCTTAAACATTTAAAATTAAGGAGCTGAGGGGGGACAAAATGATTCCCACTTGAGCTATGTGACCAGAAAGAGCAGCTGCTGCAGTCTGAATAAATATTTCTGCAGTCACTTAGGCTATTGTGTGGGGAAACCACTACACTATAGTTGCTTACAAAAAAATCTGCATAACCCCATATTGCTTACAGAAAAGGGTGACAATAGTGAAAATCTCTTAGCTGCACTGTGAAAAAACAAATTCCCCTGCTTTTTAAAACAGAGTACCTTAAGGAGGAAAAACAAGTCCTTGTGATTTTTCTGAGCCTGAACAACTACATTACTGGCTCAGCTTAGTGAGCTCATTACCCTGTGAGGAAATAAGCAAGCTTTCAGTGTGAATTAAAAAAAAAAAAAAAAAAAAAAAAAAAGCATTTTTACAAACATCTGCTTACTGAGTTCATTGGCTTGCAATCTGCCATAAAGGGGAAACTAAAAGTCCTTGTGGGAATTTTCTATCTTAGCTGGTGTACTAAGCAATTAATAAGTTGTTTACTGAGTTCATTGCCCTACACTATCAGGGAAAGTCCCTGAGGATTAGCCTCTGTGTCTGGGGGGGGAAAAAGGATTAATTTCAGCCTAAACTGCTCCCGGCCCTAAGGGGAGATCCTTGTGGGGAAAGTCTCTGTCAGCGTAATCTGTGGTTTAAAAAAATTCCTGCCATCTAAGCTGCTCTCTGCCCTACCGTAAGGAGATACTTGTGGGGAAATACCTGTTGGAGCCATTTGTGTGTATAAAAAAAATTAATAAGACAATTCCTGCCTACTAAACTGCTCCCTACCCTACAGTAAGGGGATCCTTGTAGGGAACACTCTGTCAGACCTACTGTGTGTATTAAAAAAATAAAAAGACAATGCCTGCATTCTAAACTACTCTCTGCCCTACCATAAGGGGATCCTTGTGGTGAAATCTCTATCGGAGACTCTGTGTGTGTGTTTGTGGGTGTGTGTGTATTAAAAAAAACATAAAACCTAATTTCTGCATTCTAAGCTACTCTCTGCCCTACCATAAGGGGATCCTTGTGGTGAGATCTCTGTTGGAGACTGTATTTAAAAAACAAAAAAAGCATAATTCCTTCATTCTAAACTACTCTGCTCTACCATAAGGGGATCGTTGTGTGTAACACTCTCTCTCAGAGTGTGTGTATTTGAAAATTAAATAAACACCATATTACCTGCTGCTACCACTACATTACAGGACAGTGGGGAAGTCTGTGTTTGTTCTGACCTATTTCTGATTGTTTACTAAAAGAAAGAGACCACACAAGTCAGTTTAAAAAAATCTTTATTAGTAGCAACTGCTTTTAATGTAGAAATGTACAATTTGGTCAGGAAATGTATGGTGAACCATCCACATTTCCAGTGGCAATGTACCCTTTCGGACATTATTTCAACCCATGTTTGAACAACTTACCCCTGAAGGCTTAGTTAGGCCAGGTAAAAGAGATACAAAGTCCTGACTGGCTAACGGTTTAGCACTAGCCAAAGAGAAAAACAACTTGTTTTTGGTCAGGGCTTCAAACCAGATCCCCAGAACCAAAACAATCTACACAGAGAAGGAAAAAATAAAGTTCGATCTCACGGTCGATGGAACCAGTCGGAAACCGAACACTTACCCAACCTAGGAACGTACACGATACCGAAGACGGTGGTTTGAGAACTTTTTATAAGAAAATAATAAAGCGGTGGTCGAAAAAAAACAACAAAACTCAGCTTTAATCGAAGGCAACAAGGAGAACTCTCTGAGGCGTCTTCACTGGTGAGCAGAATAAAGAATCTGATCAGTTACTAGAATGTACCAAGGACAGTGGTTTGAAAACTGAGCTCGAGCTCAACATTCTATGTATTTGCATAGAGTTTAACTCATTGTTCTCCAGGGCAGCTGAACCAGTTGGTCTAACTGCTCTTGTCAGAATATAGCAAGATTTCATGTTGTTTGAACCACTCTCTCATCGAAGATGCATCTTGCTGCTGGAACCGGAAGGTGGTAATATAGGTGTTTCAAAATGCTTTTGCAATTACAAATGAACATTTTAATTTAGTAAAGTGGCAATAATGCATAAAATGAATTCCCTGCACATCTACTGTGAGTGTGGCATTTATTTATTTTACTTAGTTTAGTGCCACTGTTGCATGAAAAGTGCAGAAAGTCAACTTGCACCCTCACCCGAAGGGTGCCTTGCTGAGTAAACAAAATTTGAAAGAAAGAAAACAAAAGTATTTATGTATGTCTCCTCATAAAGATTTAAAGAAAAGAGTACTCCCACTGAGGGTGCTATTTGTAAAAATCTTGCAATTCGAAAGTCCCCCCCGCTGCTTACACAATGCAAATATACACTGCCAACCATTGGTCGACCAGGCACTGCCTACAGTATTTATTTGGAGCAAGTGGCAGCTGCCCCTACTTGTTTCACAGAAGAAATGTCAATCCTTTGTTTCCCAGATGCTGATTAAACAAAAGTGTTATGATTAGTTCTCTACTAATATGGCATGCTTTGCTGATCACAGGTCATTAAATAAGCCAAAAAACTGATTAGCAGTTTCACACGTGAAAGTGCTAATCAGCTGTAAAAAAATCCATATCACTTGGCACAGAATGGTTAACAAAATTTAAAAATATACATACAGTACATACATAGCCACCAGCAGAGTAGGCCCAAAGATCTATCTTGTCTGCCCGAAACGCAACTCCAAATTAAGTTTCTGCAGCTGCCTCCCTCCCTTGTTTTGATCCCTACTCCCTCCTAACTGCACCATGCCCGTGTACCTGTCCCATCCTGTCTTGAATCCCCCCAGTTTCCCTTGCCATCAATTCCTCTGTTAGAGTGTTCCAAAGTGCCACAACCTTCTCCGTGAAAAAGTGTCTCCTCACCTCACCCCCGTACCTCCCCCCCACTAGTTTAAGGTTATGTCCCCTCGTATTTCCCACCCACTTCAATATAAAGAGACCATCCATGTCCACCCTATTGATCCCCTTCATATATCTGAAGACCTCTGTCATATCATTTCTGTCTCTCTCTTTCTCCAGGGAACATATATTCAGCTACACCAGTACTGACAGTCTCCCCCCTCCCCAGACCATGGATCATCCTAGTGGCTTGCCTCTGAACTCTCTTCAAAAGGACAACATCCCTCTTTAAGTAAGGTCTCCAGAATTGTACACAGTACTCCAAGTGAGGCCTCACCAAAGAGCTGTACAGGGGGAGAATGACCTCTCTTCACCTTGATGTTATCCCCCTAGAGATACACCCCAGTAATTTATTAGCCTTGGCAGCTGCCCTCCGGAACTGTTCATGTTGGAATCTATGGCCACCCCCAGGTCATTTCCCCCTTAGATCTCAACAGCTGTCCTCCCCAAGAGATAGTCGTGCCCAGGGTTCCTGTATCCCAGGTGTAGCACTCTGCACTTACTTGCGTTATGCCCCAACTGCCAGATGTGTGCCCATCCCTCCAACTTTTCCAGGTCTTCTGAAGTGACATTCTACCCTCCTACCACCGCTCCCAACTTGGAATCGTCCATGAAGAGGCTCATTATACTCTATTCACCCTTCCCAATGCCTGAAAGAAAGCACTGAATAGAATAGAGCCCAATACCGAACCCTGGGGAACCCTGCTGATTATCGTCTTTGTAGTCAACGCCTCCCCCCACCACGAGCCTCTGCTGCTGGTTTCTGAGCCAGTTTGCTTTCCAGACCACCATTTTCTCCCCCACCCCTAGGTCCCTTAGCTGCCATATCGGCCTTTCATGCGGGACATATATATCATTTTATTAATTATGTCTACTGTGCCACAGACTCACTGGGGAAAAAAATGGTTAGCAGTCTACTGCTAAGCATTTTTGGAAATGGTTAGCATTACCCCCTGTTTTGCGTAGCATTTTGCTATGCTATACCAGCCATTTGAAACCCTGTGATCACATAAATACCATTCCTGAGGACAAGCATGTTTCATGGTGTTCTTTGGAACACACAGTAGCCTTGATGGATAATTAGACTGTTTTAGGTTCCCCTGGTCTGCTACATGTCAAGTAATACATGATGTAGTAGATCATTTAAAGTTATCAAAGCTGTTGTAGTTCACTCCCCCGACAGGTTATTTTATATTCCAAGCGTATATAAAACATGTCTAAATTAGGGCAGTAGGGACACAAAAGTGGAGAAGGGACAATTAAATGCTAATGAAGAATATTCATCTGGTCACTACAGTGTGTTTTTCACAAAAAGAATCAGAATAATGTAAACATCTGTAAATAAAGTACAGTTACATAAGAACTTACCGTAACAGTAGATCTTCGAGAACAGCTCTTGCAGCAGGTTACACCATTAGGACTGAAGCCGGCAGGCACCAGGACCCCACGTAAAAATTCTAGCTAGCAATATCCAGCGGAGGACCGCCCCCTCTCAGATGTCAGGCATCACATCAAAGGGGGGCGGTCCCCCAGCATCCCCAGTTCTCCTGCTGGAGACTCCAGGCCTAAGAATGACATCTGAAGGGGAGACCAAGGATCTACTTCCAAAGGAAGGTCTGCAGAAGGCGTCGAAAAATGCTGTAGCCTAGAAACTAGGTCAGAAGACTCAACCTCCAGAGGGAAAGGTGGGAGGGAAACTACCTGCTGCAAGAGCTGTTCTCGAAGATCTACTGTTACGGTAAGTTCTTACGCAACTGTACTATCTTACTTCGAGAAACAGCTCTTGCAGCAGGTTACACCATTAGGACGGATTCCCAAGCAGTAAGGGACCAAGTTGTTATCGGGAGGAGGATAGGAGGAATGCTCCAAGCTTCAGGAAAAAAGTCCCTGAAGGACCGCCAAGCCGAAACCAGCTCTGCGCCTAGAGGCAATATCCAAACTGTAGTTCCTGATGAACATATGTACAGTGCTCCAGATCACTGCACAGATGGCTGAAGTGGAGACATTCTTAAGCGCAGTGAAGGAGGTAGCCACCCCCCCTAGTAGAATGACCCTTCACTGGTCCTGGTAAGGGTTTATTGTACTTCTGATAACAAAACATGATGCACTTTACCAGCCATCTAGAAAGCGACTGTTTAGAAACAGGAGCACCGATCACCCTCTGTGCGTAGGAAACAAAGAGTTGGTCCGATGTACGATGAGCTTGGTTCTGGTCAGATCATATCTGAGGCACCTATGCACATCCAAAGTGTGCAACAGGGCTTCCTCCTGTTACCGTGATTCAGGTAATACACCGGTAGGTCTATATCCTGGTTGAGTGTGACAGCCAAGACCACCTTGGGAAGGATCTTAGGATTTGTTCTTAAGGACACCCTGTCCTTGTGAAAAACCAAATAAGGATCCTTGCACGAGTGCATGAAGCTCAGAAACTCTTCTGGCAGAATTAACAGCAACTAAAAGGAGCGTCTTCCAAGCGAGGAGACGCAGCTCGCAATCTGCGGCTGGTTCAAAAGGAGGCAGCGTAAACTGCTCTAGAACAAAAGGAAGATCCCAAGGTGGAACCGGGTCTTTGATGGGAGGTCTCAAGTGCAGGATGCCGCGCAAAAAGGCACGAGAGGCCTCTAGTTGAGCTAGAGACCTGTGACCTATCGGAGAATGGTACGCTGAAATAGAGCATAGATGGACATTAATGGAGGAACAGGCAAGTCCTGCCTCATAGAGGGATAGGAGATAGTCTAAAACAGACCTTACAGAACACTCCAGTGGGGTCAGTGCTCAAGCCTGAGCCCAAATACAACATCTACGCCACTTCATGGCATAAGTAGCATGAGTAGAGGGTTTTCTGGCTGCCACCAGAACGTCCACAACTTCCTGAGAGACCCAGTATATCAGGACTGCTATGTCCGTAGGAGCCAGGCATGCAGGTTCAGAGACCGAAGATCTGCATGGACCAAGGAGCCTGTCTCCTGGGATAGAAGGTGAGAGCAAAATGGCAGAGGCACCAGAGGTTCCTGGGCCAGCTGATGTAAGAAAAGGAACCAAATCTGCCTAGGCCAAAAGGGTGCTACTAGAATAAGGCACGCTGGCTCTTGACGGAGCTTCAATAGAACCCTCTGGATCAAAGGAAAGGGCGGGAAAGCATAGAGGAACCTGCCCGTCCAAGAGAAGGACACTGCGTCTCGCCAGAAAACTCCAAGCCCTGAATCTAGCGAGCAGAAATTGGGCAGTTTTGCGTTGAATGGGGATGTGAAGAGGTCTAATTCTGGTGTCCCCCATCTGTGGAACAGGTCCTCTGCGACTTCCTGAAGCAGTTCCCATTCATGGACCCTGGCCTGTGATCGGCTTAGGCTGTCTGCGATAGTGTTGTCCACACTGGAACATGTACTGCAGTGATGTGTGTGCTGTGTTGCAATACCCAGTTCCAAACCCTCTGAGCCTCCCTGCAAAGGGGGGGGGTAGGAATGAGTGCCTCCTTGTTTGTTGAGATAGTACATCACCGTGGTATTGTCTGTTTGAACCAGAAAAATACCCAGCGGAATCTCAGTCTGGAATGCCTGTAGGGCGTATAGAATGGCTCTCATCTCCAGAATATTTATGTGAAGATGGGACTCCAGAGACGTCCAGGAGCCTTGAGTCCTGACCCCACTGAGGTGAGCTCCACATCCAGACCCTGCGGCGTCCGTGGAGAGAGTCGCTGAAGGAGGTGGCGCAGTGAAGGGGACTCCCATCAAGAGGTGGTCTGGGACGAGCCACCAATGCCAGTCTCTGATGACTGCGTTCGTGATCTAGACTGGATGCTGCAGATGATCCTGTTTTTGGTCCCATTGTGCTCTCAGCATCCACTGGGTAACCTGCATATGGAGTCAAGCTAGGGGAACCGTCGCAATGGCAGCCGCCATGTGTCCGAGCAGGCAAAGGATGGTGCGGGCTGGTACAGTCTTCTTTTCCTTTATGTCCCTTATAAGGGATCTGATGCATTCTGCCCTGTCCTGGGGAAGGAATGCCCTTCCCTAAATTGTGTTCAGAACTGCTCCTATAAAGTGCAAGTTCTGAGACGGAACAAGGCACGACTTCTCCTGATTGATGGTTATGCCCAGCGATAGGAAGAGGGAACAGGTATCCTGTGTAGCGGACATCATGGCCTCCCGTGAGGGTGCCATGAGGAGCCCATTGTCTAGGTACGGGAATACGTAGTGGCCTCTTCTCCTGAGAGCTGCTGCCATGTCTGCCATACACTTCGTGAACACCCGAGGTGCCGAAGACAGTCCGAAGGGGGAGGGCTCGAAACTGGTAGTGGCATCCCAGAAACTTGAAGCGCAGAAATCTGCGGTGTGCTCGAGCGATCGGGAGATGTACTGTAGGTAAGCGTCCTTGCATGTCCAGCGACGCCAGCCATGCACCCTCTTTGAGCATGGGAATGAGACCCGGCAGGGTCACCATGTGGAAATGCTTGTACAGCACAAAGTTGTTGAGATCGCTGAGACCCAAAATCGGGCGCAAGTTCCCTGATTTCTTTGGAACCAGGAAGAAGTGTAAATAGTAACCATTTCCTCTCTGGTTAAGTGGAACGTGTTCTATGGCCTCCTTGTTTAGGAAGGACAAGATCTCTTGCTGAATAAGCAGAGCATGCTGACCCATGTAACGAGAGAGCAATGGAGGTTTGGACAGTGGGTGATCGAGGAACTCTATAGAGTGGCCTCGTTTGACCAATTGTAACACCCACCAGTCGGA
Organism: Neoceratodus forsteri; assembly: GCA_016271365.2. NCBI lineage: Eukaryota > Metazoa > Chordata > Ceratodontiformes > Ceratodontidae > Neoceratodus > Neoceratodus forsteri. The sequence continues at coordinate 1,319,556,817 of CM057456.1, forward strand.
GGTGATCCTCTGCCATCCTGAAGGTGATGAGAGATGCGACCCCCGACCTTCTCGACCGTTTGATCCAGAGGAGGGGCGAGGGCCGGGAAGGAGTCATGCTGTGGTGGTGTTGGCTCCCGTGGGATGGGCTGCTTTGGAATGCTTCAGGCCTCGGCCTGAGGGGAACCTGGCTTGATTCTTAATGGCTGAAGTTGCCCCTGGGTTGCTGGCCAGAATGTGGCTGTTGTCTTTGTTGGCGGCTGCGAGAACGATTCTGGTTCCTACGAAAGGAACCAGATTTTGGTCTGTACATAGCTTGTACAGTCCTGACTGCCTTGCCAACGTCCTGCAATTTGGTGATGACCTTCTTGGAATCTTCATCAAAGAGGACCGCTCTATTATAAAGGACGTCCAGGAGATTCTTCTGGACGTCCGGGGTTAATCCGGAGACCCTCAGCTACGAGTGTCTCCGGAGACAAATGCCTGTAGCTGCTCCCCTGGCTGCCGAGCCCACTGAGTCGTAAGTGGCTCAGAGAACCTGGGTCCCCACGTCAGACCCAGTTTGGAGGATGTTTAGCAGCTCCTCCTCCTTCTTTTCACCATCCGGTAGATCTTTAAGAAGGTCTTGGCCCTGATCCCAGAGGGCGTTCTGAAATTGCACCATGTGCATCAGATAGTTTAAAGACTTAACAGAGCATGTAGCAGCCGCATACATGCGTCTTCCCATGAAATCTAATTGCTTAGATTCCTGGTCTGGAGGCTGGGTGTTCAAATGTTGAGGCCGCTGGGACCTGTCATGAGATGCAGTAATGACCAGAAAGTCAGCCAGGGGTTGTTGCACCAAATACTGGTCCTCTGTAGGAGCCCTGTAAAGGCGGTCAGCCTTCTTTGGAACAGCCGGTGTGGAATGCGGATGCTTCCAAGCTGCCTTGGTGACGTCCGTAAAGATATCCACCAAAGGTGGGACCACCACAGCCTTCGGGTCTTTCTGCCTGAGGGAACGGGCAAGGCGTTGTCTCTCGGAGTCTAGCTCTTCAGTCTCCCATCCCATATTGCCCTGGATGTGCCTCATGATTTCCAAAAAAAGAGGGATCATCCGGGGGTGACCTTGGGAGGTCCCGTGGGTCTGGTGATGGGGGACTGAAAGGAGATAGAGACCTGGAGATGTCGGACAGAATCCGGTCTGGAGTCATCTCCCGATGATCAGCGTCCGCCCCTGGGTTGCTTCGGGCTCTGGGACCCTGAGGGAGAGCGTGAAGGGTGTTTCCTGTCTCTCAATTGGCCCAGAGGAGGTGGAGTAGGCTCCTTGTGGGTCGGGGATCTGTCACCTGCAGCACCCCTAGGAGGAGGTGGAGGTGGTGGAAGAGGCTGAGGCTTAGAGGGAACCGCATCCTTCTTGATGGTTTCCCCCAAAAGGTGAACAAATTCTTCACCTCCTGGATGTTCATACCTGACGACGGACCCGGCATTGGTGTGCGCCTGTCATTGGGGTCGGACGCCGGTTCCCGAGGAAGCACTGGATCCGGCTCACTGGGTAAGCCGGCATCCTCCGTGTCGCCCATCTGGTCGTCTGGCAGCACGGTAGCCTCTTCTCCTGAGGACCCCTGATGTCCAGTGTCCACCGGCGTCGGTATAGTACTTTGTCGTCTTTCAGGTGCCGGGTTGGACGCCTGCTTGGACTCCGTCATCTGCTTAAGGGACGTCAGCTTGGAAGTCGTCTTGGGAGGTTGGGAGACGGACTTGAAGTCTGTGTCCCGGCGTCAGTCAGACACACCTCGTGATTTGGAGGAAGACTTTTTATGCCTGTCCAAAGGAGCAGGCTTAGAGGCCTCCGGCGCCCGAGAGGTCTTGAGCGGGTGCAGGGAGGAGGAGGAGCCCCCTGAAGACCTTACCTTTACCGGGAGAGGCTGGCAGCAAGCCCGGGAAGGAGATCTATCAGACTGGCAGAGCTGGAGCTGGTCCTGGACTCTGAGGCCCTGCCTAGAGATTTTGCTTTGTCCGAGTCCCGATGCTTCTCCTGGTGCTTCTCAGATTTATGAGAAGATTCCCCTCTGGAGGAAGGTCTTTTCTCCATCTTTTTTAATTTCTCCTCAAGGAGGAATCCCAGTAGGGCCTTCTGGCGGCAGATCCGGGTCCTGCTATTAAACTGCTGGCAAATACAGCAGGTCTGGGTGTCGTGCTCCGGGCCCAGACACCTAACACAGGCAGAATGATGGTCTGCAAAGGGGATCTGCTTGCCGCAGGTGCACTTAGAGGGACGTCCGTTGGGAGAAGGAGTAGAAGAAGCAGACATAGAGTAAAGTTTTTAAATTGAAGATTTCATGCATCGTAGAGTACAGCAGGCTTCCGTGAGGCCGATGTTGGCGAGTCGATGGCGGGAAAAAAAACTGGGGATGCTGGGGGATCGCCCCCTTTTATGTGATGCCTGATGTCAGGGGCGGTCCCCCACTGGATATTGCTAGCTAGAATTTTTCCGTGGGGTCCTGGCACCTGCCGGCTTCAGTCCTAATGGTGTAACCTGCTGCAAGAGCTGTTTCTTGAAGTAAGATCTTTTCAATCCATACACAGTAGCTAGTCAGAAAAACTGATAGATAAATCAACAGACTGAAAGAATGAAATACTGATGGAATGATCAATAATACAGTATCTGAGTAGTCCAATACTTGTTAATCCGTCATTTCATGCTGGGATTGTCTATATCAGTTATTTGAACATATACACACTGGACGAAGGGCACACTCTGAGAAAACTGAACATACCAGTTTTACCTATGCTGTTTCACAGAGCTCTGTCCTGCAACACATATCACGTACCCTTCCATAGCTGTTAGCATGGCCTGATATGGTGGAATGGATGTTTTTCTTGCTATGTAAATGAGCAAATCTGGATACCAAGCATGCGCTGTCTAAGAGGGCAAATGCATTCTTGGCAGCTGTTCATCTCAAAATGCAGGTAGAGAAATAGAGTATACTGGATGGGCAACTATGCACAACAAGTGTGTTCTGCCACAGAAGAGTGCTGATGCCTTCTGACCTCGACAGCGAAGCTCGAGAGGTCCATATGAATCAGAACCCACAGGTAGCAGAACACACTGGTTGGGCATAAAATTGCACATCCTGTATTTTTTTTAAGTGTATAGTAGTATGTGAAATGTGCACATGGTGGTTTTTAGCTTTCACAACAGAAGTGACTTGTGCATGCTCTAGAGGTTTCAGAATGCTGTTGTACCACAGAAAGGTACAATCACATTCCGTGACCTTTGAACTGTGATACAACAGCAGTTTGAAAGGGATGGAATTCTATGCAGAACAATGCTCTGCTACACACTATTTACAGGATTCATGTATTTAATCAATAAAAGCCATATTTGAGGTAAAGTATGCTCAGCAGATTCAGCACCATGGTTTATGTGGGAATCCTCACTGAAGGGGTCTTCCATGTCATCAGAGGGCCGGCCGGGAGGAGAAGGGTTGAGCGTCCTTAGACTGCTCTCCTTCTCTGGAGGGTGGGGGGTTCTTGCGATCAGTGCAAGAGCGGCGCCTAGCGGCAGCTGGGCATATCACCCAACACAACGATGCATGGTCAAGGGGTACTGGGGCGGGACAAACGCTGTCGTCATTGCACGTCTCTGCCCCAGCCTATAGGGATAAAAATACCTCTCTGCAGAATGTCTCTATGACACCCTGCCCCTGGACTCAATCAGCCGCCTGGCCGAGAACTCCCCCAACCAGATATGGATCCATGGCACCGGTGCCCTCCGCGGTGCCATGCCCCGCCTCCCGGGGGGGTAAGCGGGAGTGACTGGGGGAACGAGGGGCTTATAAGGCAGTGGAGTCTCGGGGCACCATGACCAGGGTGGAGATATGACAGACGGCAGAGGATGGGGCAAAAAGTAAGATACATTTAAAAAAATAAAGAAATAAATAAACTTCTTCCATCAGAGGCCAGCAATGGCACATGCAAGTTTTTTTCAAAAGTGCTCCCAGAAGACTGCCATACATGATAATGCACGGAGATGCTCAGTTTTGTTTGTGTTTATAATTATATACTCAGGATAAAGCTGAGATGCAATATGTCTGCTTTCCAACTGTTAAAATACCCTTTAAAGTTGTATCTTTAAAAAAAAATAGTTTAACAGGGAATTTCTTATGAGAACATGTCTCATTTCCAAAAGTGACCTGATGAAAATGAAACAGAAATGGCAGCATCCTTGTTTTCTCTCAACTATAACTATGTATTCTTATATTGTCAAGTATCGAACAGTTGTAAGTGATAAATGATTCAGACGCACACTTCTTTCTTACTCTGTTATGAACCCAGCTGTGGTTATTTCTTTTATCACCTATATATAGCAGCTGATTGGTAATAGAGCAAAAGATAAAACCTGCTGGTATGTCACAGTGTTAACTATGTATGCCAACACTACATAACATATCACACTCTCCCAAGTCACATGCTTCACAGTGCAGCATTTAGAGTTCCAGGGTCATACATCTTACATCATTGTGTAGCACACCCTCATTCTATGGCACCATAATAAGATTCTGAGAAGGTCACTGATTGCAATTTGTAAATAAATAAATGTATTTACTCTTTGACTGCACAGTTACGTTTCCAGATTTTCTGCTTACAAAAATTCAAATGAAAAAGCTGAAAGATATTGTGAGAACAAGCAATATGACCCCCAAAAATAAATAAACCAGCATTGTACATATGAGAAAAGATGTCAAGCTGGTCATCTGACACTGTGACAGACTTGCCATCTGCGATGCTAGTGATTCATGTACAAGAATGATCCTGGCACACTAGACCGCCAGCAGAGAGAAGGCTTGAGCATCCCAGAGGATGCTTCCCTTCTCTGGAATAGGAAGATGATGGACTTCACTGCACGAGTGCCACTTTGGGTACCGTAGGTGGAGCTGCATGTGAAATGACTGGGGATGGTGGGACATTAGCTAGCTCTGAGCATAACAGCTGCATGCAGCCCCAGACTGGAGCATGCTATGCTAATATCCCAGAGAGGAAGGGCGAACACAGCAAAAATGGTCAGCTGCAGGATGGCATGAACTGGTACATTTCGGCCTCATGTTGCCAACTGGACTCCTCTAGCTGAATCCCATGTTCAGAGGGGATAGCCAGATCCTACCATGACGGGAGGCAAATTCCACAGAAACCACTCAGGGAAGTGAGTCCCAGGGATGGCAACAATAGAGCTGGGAGCTTTCTGGCACTGGATGCTGTCCTTGCCTGTGGGAGGATAAAACTGTGAGCACAAAAAAAAGTGTAAAATATTTAAATCCCTGTAACAATCACCTAAAACCTGTCCCAGGGTTGTAGCTATTAACTTTATTTCCACATAGTGCATAGATGATGAGAACTCTCCAATGGCAACAATTAACTGAGAACTCTCCAATGACAATTAATTAACTGAGGAGTCCAGAATCAGTCTGTGTAACAGGGATCGACAAATCCCATTGTCCGACATCCCGGGCTATCAGTAAACTGGCCTAGACAAGTATGTAGCGTGCAGCTGGTTGTCCCACAGACCACCAGTAAAGAGACACAGTAAAAGCTGATATACCAGTTACGCAAAGTATGTACTTTTTTAAGAATATCAATCAGTGCTATGGGTCCGCCACTGTTATTGCTCCCCCACTCAACCATACCTTGTGCCCAGAGTACCCCACCCCAAATTAATGCTGCTCCACCTTCTGTCCTGTTGCATCTTGCTGTGTGACATACTCCCTCCCTCCCTTCCTCTGTAAAGCCCATGTGCCTTGGCCATTTTGTTAACAAGGCTGGCGTGAGTAACTATCTGGAGCATAACGTGGGTGACAAAGTCCCCACTACTACACCACTGAAGTCGGGCGGTAGCAGCAAAATGGTACACAGGACAGCACAGCCAGAATGAGGAAGGGACCATACCATGGCTTGACGGAGACTCGGAGATGGAGGCAGAGGAGTTTCAAGTTGGAAGGAGAAGTTAAGGTAATTAATGTTTCTTAATGCCAAGAAGACAGACTCAATGACCTTCGGCACGAGGCAGAGGCTCTCTTGGCTCCCCACCACCCCCTCCTTAAACAACCTGGACGGGACCACTGTGGAGGCTTGCACCTCCTTTAGATACCTCAGGATCTGGCTCGACCAGCACCTCGACTTTCCTGCACATGTTGATTCCATCCACAAAAAGCTCCACCCCAAGCTGGGTGCCCTATATCGCAACCGTGGTTGCATCCCGCTGCCAGCCTGCCAGGCACTTGTACAGAAAATGATTCCCCTATATTCAACTATGGGGAAGTAGTCTACAGTGCCACTCCCAAGTCCACCCTAGCCAGACTGGACCACCTTTTCAACTCATTCTTCCGCTTTGCCCTTGGTTGCCCACCTTCCACTGCATTCTCTACCAGTCTCTCAACCTCCCTAAGCTCCAGGACCGTAGACAGTCCCACTGTGCTAGGCTCACGGCCAAGTTCTGGTCCCAGTCCTTGCCAATGTATCTCGCTTCCGTCCTAACAGCACATACCCCTCCTGCGTACTCTCTCAGGAATTTCGACACCTGTCTCCTGGTTGTGCCACATATGTCCTCCTCAGCTGGCCAGTCAGCCTTCATACATTGCTTGCCCAAATTGTGGAACTCCATCCCTAAGGATATCGGGACACAATCTCAACTCTGCACCTTAACTCCCTCATCAACACGCAGTTCTCCACCACCTGTGCCTGCGGCTAAGTTGAGCCTGTTCACACACTACAGCCTAGATCGTTATTTCTTTCCCCTGGTTAGCGGCCTTGGTTGTCTGTTGCTTCACTTATCCATGCATTACCTTGTTACTGCACTAGATGTGTTTGCTATGTGCTTCTCAGTTGTTTCATTCCTTACTGCCGACCGCTGTTATATTCAGCATTAGGACTAACTGTATTCTGCATAAATGTTGTTCATTGTTGGCATAAACTGTATCCTATATATATATGTGTGTGTGTGTATATACATATATATATATATATATATATATATATATATCTCGTGTCTATTCTCCACAGTCCTCCTCCCTCCAGGACGCACCTGAAATCGAGCAGTACTCTGCTCAGCATGCCTTCCTGGTAAAACTTTTTAATAAATAAATAAATAATAAATAAGCCTCTAAATGTGTTGGGCAGAGTGAGAACCAGTGGAGCAGAGGACAAGCAAGGGTGGGCAGATGAGGAGGGCTCCAAGACAAACAGAGCTTTCCCGCTCCTCCCTCGGCTCAGGGACTTTAACCGGGGACTCCGGCACAGGAGGCATAGGCAAATCCTCGGTTTCCACCAGGAGAACCAGTGAAGAGGGGTTGTCGGCTTCTCCAGTCGATAAACCGTCCAATGGGTTGAGAAAAATCTCGACCGTGTCGACTGGTGTCTCGGCCGGCTGACCTGACAGGGACACCATGAAGCCAGCGGCCTTAGCTGCAACCTCGATCAAAGTCGAGTGTCGACTATCCGGGGAAGGGGACCTCTCCCGCTCCCATGAACGTCGACAGTGGGACTTACCTTTAGAGTCCTCCTTTTTGGACAGAGAGGAATGTCCCGATGGCCCTTCTCCCTTGGTGGAGAGGGATTGGCAAAGCTCCTTAAAAGAAGCAGTGTAGGAGGAGCCCAAGGAGAGCGGGATAAATGCCATGACCGAGGATGATGATGATGCGGCCTGGGCCACCTTCTCCTCGAGGGCGATCATCTGCTCTAGCTGTTCTGCCGAGCCCACCGCCACGGACACCACCCAACGGGCCTCCTTCGACTTGACCGGAGGATAACGTTTTCCAGGTCGCCCAAGAGCAATCGGGCAGCGCTACCCTCCAAGACCGAGTCGGTAAGGATTTGGCAACTCACAAGCCTCCGTGAGTCATGGCCGGTCCTAGGCAGTAAACGCACGTGGAGTGCGGAGCGTCCGGGCACCGACGAACTGGGAGTCGATTTGTCCATCGAGCTACTTTAGGGAAAATGAAGACTGAAGTCTTTGAATTTTAGAATGCGTTCGTTGAACCAAGAGTGGATCCAGGCCTAAAACGCAGAGCGCTAAGGAGGGAACCTGAGCTTCTAAGCGGTAAGGAAGATCTTGCGTCATGGGGCGGAGCCAAGAGTTTTACCACCCGGGTGGGTGGGAGGAGCCAGCTTGAAGACCTTCCGGCAAGATTTAAAGCGGCAAGGAACCTGCCAGTAAGTGTAGCTCGAACAACATATCCACGTCCCTAGAACTTAGGAACGTTCTGAGGACCACCCGGTCCCTATGAAAAATTAAATAAGGCTCAGAAATTCTTTGAGTGAAAGTAACCGCAACCAAAAATAGCACTTTCCAAGAGAGAGATGGTGCAAATCACAGTTTATCGCTGGCTCAAAAGGAGGTGTAGGTCTGTGGATGGGGGGTTTCAGATGAAGAATCCCTTTCAGAAAGGTTTTAGAGACCTCCAATGGAGCCCCGGGTTTGCCACCCACAAGCTCATGATGTGCCTAAATGGCTGATAAATGGATCTTTAAGGAGGAATAGAAAAGGCCCGAATCTGAAAGATGAAGGAGGTATTCCATGACCTGTGGGGCAGAACAAGAAAAGGGGTTCCAATCTTTGGAAGCCACCAAATTGGAAAAACGTTTCCACTTCATGGCATAAGTGGACTGGGTAGAGGACTTTCCAGCCTCCACCAGGACTTGAGCAACTTTTCTGGAAACTCCAAAATGAGAAACTGCTATGTCTGCAGGAGCCACACATGCAAGTGCAGGGTCCTGAGCCCCGGATGCATGAGCTGGCCTTGAGTCTGCGTCAAGAGATCATGTGTCAATGGAAGTGGAACTGGGGGCTCCCTCTGCTAGCTGCTGCAGGACCAGAAACCAAATCTGCCTCGGCCAGAGTACGGCGATTAGAATCATTTGTGCCTTCTTGCCCGAAGCTTGAAGAAAACCCTCTGGAGAATGGGAAATGGAGGGAAGGCGTACAAAAATTTCCATGTCCAAGAAACAGACAACGCGTCATGCCCAAAAGCAGCATGCTCTGGAACGAGCGAGCAAAAACTGTTAATGTTTTGCGCTGTATGGGGAGGCAAAGAGGTCGTGTTCCGGACGCTCCCATCTTAGGAAGAGAGAATCTGCCACTTCCTGATTTAGTTCCCACTCGTGGCTGAGGGTCTGAGACCTGCTGAGACTGTCCGCCAGGATGTTTAGCACTCCTGAAACGTGCACGGCTGTCAGAGACAGATTGTGCTGGACTGCCCAGTTCCACACTCTCATCGCCTCCTTGCAAAGGGGGTATGAGCGAGTTCCTCCTTGTTTGCTGATGTACGGGATGACAGACATGTTGTCCGTCTGGATGAGCAGTGATCCCTGCGGGAGAAGGGTCTGGAATGCCTGCAGTGCGTACAAGACTGCTCTTATCTCCAATATGTTGATGTGCAAGGACATCTCCAAGCTGGACCAAAGTCCCTGGGCTTGATGTTCCCCCAAGTGAGCCCCCCAAGTCAAGTTCGAGGCATCCATTGTCAGAGGTGCCTGGAGGACCTGGCTCCTGAAAGGGAGACCTAATGACAGACTGAAGGGATCCCTCCACCAATTCAAATCTTTCTGAACAGTGGATGACACAAGGACAGGATGGTCCAGATCGTCCTGGAGTTGATCCCACTGGACCGGCAAGGACCACTGAGTGGTTCTCATGTGGATCCTCGCAAGGGGAACTGTTGAGATGGAGGCCGCCATCAGTCCTAGCAACCGGAGAATCTCCGGGCCGGGAGGGTCCTGGAGGAGGCTACTAAACTGGCTTGCCTCATAAGGGTCTCCATCCTGTCTGGAGAAAGGAAAGCTCAGCTCTGGACAGTGTCCAAAACTGCCCCAATAAACTGCAACCTCTGGGAGGGAGTAGGGGATGACTTGGCGATAATGACTCATAATCCCCAGTCTGGAAAATAAGTCCAGAGTAATGGAAAGAGCTTCCAAGAGGGATTCCTTGGACTGGGCCAAAATCAGCCAATCATATAGGTAGGGGAAGACCACTATGCCCTGATGATGCAGAGCAGCCACCACCGCTAGGCACTTGGTAAACACCCCAGGTGCCGAGGAAAGGCCAAAGGGGAGAGCCCAAAATTGGTAGTGCTCCCCTTGGAAACAGAACCACAGGAATCGGCGGTGGCTAGGAAAGATCGGGATGTGCAAGTAAGCATCCTGCATATCCAGAGCACAAAGTCACTGATTCTCCAGGAGAGGGAGGAGGCTATGGAGAGTTAACGTCAGGAATTTTTTGTACTTGACAAACAGACTGAGATGGCTCAGGTCGAGAATGGGTCACATGTTGCCTATCTTTTTTGGAACAAGGAAGAAATGGGACTAGAACCCCCTTCCCCTTTGATGGAGGGGAACAATCTCTATGTCAGCTTCTTTGAGCAAGAGATTCTGAATTTCCTCTCTTATGAGATGAGCCTGGTCTCTCTAGTAGGCTGACCTTCTGGCTGGAGATTCTGGAGGGAGCTCCAGGAACTCTAAGGTGTGTCCTTGGGACACCAACTGCAAGACCCACGCATCGGAGGTGATGCTCTGCCACTCCTGCATGTAGCAAGAAAACCTCTCCCCCCCCCACCGGCTCCTCGCACTGAGGCTGAGGAGGGGGTTGGGCGAGGGAGTCAAGAGGTGGCAAGATGGGCATGGGGAGGTCCCCCTGAACGTCTCTGGTTCTTGGAGGCAAGATGGGTAGCAGCACCCATGGACTTACGCTTGCCCTGGCACCAGGTCTGAGCTTGCTTCCTCTGCCTCCTGGTCCTCTTCCAATAGGGCTGCTGCTGTTGGGTGCCTGATCGGTAAATGGGGCCGCACGGATCACAGGGCTTGGCCTCAGTCCTGTAGATCTGTGATGATGTCCTTGGTGTCACCACCAAAAAGCACCAAGCCCCTGAAGGGGCATCTTGAATCACAGTCTGGACCTCGCTAGGGAGGCCACAGATGTGAAGCCAGGCCTGCCGTCGCAGGGAGACAGCAGTCACCGAGGTGCAGGCTATGGAATAGACAGAGTCGTAGGTGGTCTGCAACTAATGCCTGCAAGAAATCTTGGACAGGTGGAGATCCCTGGAGAGCTCCTCCTTTAGATCCGAAGGGTCCATGGACTGGATACGGGCCTCAAGCCTGGCCATGGTGGCTTTCTGGTGTGACACCATATGGGCCACATTATTAAGGGACCATAACGCACATGTGGCCAATGAGAAGACTTACTTCCTGAACTGGTCCATCTGCCTCGATTCCTTATCTGGAGGAGAAGTGCTAATGTGCTTAGGTGCTGTGGAGTGAGCCACGATTACTACAGAGTCAGCCTTCGGATGCGCATTGAGGAAGGGGGCATCCTTGGGTGCCCGGTAAGTCCTGTCCACTCTCTTGGGAACAGCTGGGATTGAGTGAGGCATCTGTCAGACTGCAGTGGTGAGGTCTTGATGAGGTCCAATCCAGGGAGGAACAGGGATCGGAGACAGAGACTCCAGGTCCAGATGTCCAGTGAGCCTCTGACACATGGGATCCTGCTCCTAAGATTCCCAGTCAAAATGTTGTTGAATGGACATCAATAGGTCCGAAAAGGAAGGATCCTCAGGAGGGGACTTGGGAGAATCCTTACCCTTAGGGACCTGGGACTCATGATCCGAGGGCTCCTCCGAGGAATCATCCCCCGAGTCCAGACTGTCTCCTAAATCCGGAAGAAGTATGTCTTTGAAGGTAGTCCCCATGATGTGAATGGTGGATGGGGACGACCTCACCGGGGAAGGGGGACCTAGGAGAGCGGGGAAGTGGGAGTCTGCTCTCTAGATCCGTCACCAACTCCAAACCTGCCTCCTGCCACCAAGACTGAATAAGGGTCTTGAAATCTGGTTGTAGTGCCAGTGGAGGTGGATGGGGGGTGGAAGAGGAGGAACAGCCTGGGGAGAAGGGTAATGGTACCCCTGGTGTCCCATATAACCATAACCCGGGTACGGGGTGTAGCCCGGGAAGTAATGTCCCGCACCACTCCAGTCTGGAGGAGGACCTGCCGGGGGTGGTCCAAAGGATACTCCGAAGGGTTAAGCGGGACAGAGTGGGGACTCAAATAAAGACCCAATGTTAGGGGACCTGATGGTGGGGGAACCCACGTAGGGCCTGCTGAAGTATAAACAGGCGGCAGGTCCACGTAGGAGGTGCCAGCATCAGGGCCGCCATCGTCGGAGCCAGCACTGCTGGGTCCGGCATCGAGTAGGCTGGTGTCGAGGCCCAGCGTAGGGGATCAGAGGGATCGGGTCTGCCGTAGGAGGCAGATGAAAGGGCCCTGGCACACAGACAGTCATCAGGGGAGTCCTGCGCTGGATTAGGTCTTGCCGGATCCGATGGAGGAAGGGTGTCCGGCATGGGAACAGTCATCGGAACAGGCACATTCCTACCTGAAGGGACAGGAGGTGCCTCCAGTGTAGGGTCGGACGGCTAAGGAGGGACCTCCATCCCATAGACCCCGGAGGGTGAGTAGGAATTAGACCCTAAGGTGTGTTCAACATCAAGGGGGCCGGCACTATCTTTGCCTGGGGTAGCTGCCATAGAGGGACTGGCTACCAGCGAGGGAGAAGGAGGGAGAGGGACAGTCTCCCCAGGGCTTGTCCAGGTGTCGGGTGGGCTCCCGTTAGGCCCAGACGGGAGAGCCGTGTCTGTGCGGTTGCCAGAGGCGGCCAACTGATGAGACATAGGAGCCGGGTGGGAGGCGGAGGAGCCCCCTACTGACTCAAAGGCTGCAGCTGGGTGGGTCCCTGCATCCTGGGGAGCCGACTTATCAGAGGCTGGGTGGCCCCCGGAGGGGCTGAGAGTCAACTTAGCGGTAGAGACGGTGTGGCTGTCTGGGGCTGGTGGCCGACTTACCCGTAGAGGAGGTCTTCACAGCCCCCCTCCCCCCGCGTCCCCTGCCACAGACTGGGCCTTAGACAGAGGTGGTGGGGGAGAGGCCTTACCGGTGGAGGGCCTAGAGGACTCAGCTCGAGAACCATCTGAAGAGCACTCCCGCTCCCTGTGTTTCTCCTTACAGTGCGCGGAAGGAGAAGGGGGAAGAAGAAAGTCTCTGATGCATTCCATCTGCTTCTCAAGGGACACCAAATGGGACTTCAGAAGATGGGCCTCCAGAGCCTGCTGCCTCCTTTTTCGGGAAGCCTGGTTAAAGGGCTGGCAGTCCGGGCAAGTCACAGATGGATGGTCTGGGCCTAGGCAGATGACGCACTTAACGTGGACATCCTTCTGTGGAATCTGCGTGCCACAAGTTTGATACTTCTTCTTCGGAGAAGACATAGAATCTGAAGAAAAAAGGTAGATTCAAACGCTACTGATGAACTTTCAACGGCAATCGCTGTGGCAGTCTACCGCGAGGTATCCGACACGAGGCGACGGCAGGAAAGAACTGGAGGGCGGGCTTGGGGACCGCCCCACTATATAGGGTCACGCTGACGTCAGTCATGTGACATCAGGTTGGCAGTCACCCATCAAGTATTGCTAGAAAAGTCTGCCGTACGGCCCAGACGCCAGGTGGTGCTAGTCCTATATGTGATAATCTACTGAAGGAACCCTCTTGAAGTAAGATCCTGAGATACTTCCTGTGGGAAAGGAAGACCTTGATGTGCAGGTACACATCCTGCATATCCAGGGAACCGATCCAGTCTTACTCCCAGCGCAAGGGCAACAGACCAGGGAGGGTGACCATCCTGAACTTCTTGTACGAGATGCAGTAGGGTAGGTTTTTCAAGTCCAGGATGGGCTGCAAGTCCCCTGTGGGAGAAGTGGGAGTAGAACCTCGTGTTGTGCTGATTCATAGGAATGGGTCCTATGCCCCTTTTTTGCACCAGTGTCTGGATCTCCTCCAGAAACACAGGAACGTGATCTGGGGTGGGGGTAAGAGGAAGGTCTTGGAGGGAACTCTGGAGGCATCTCCACAAACTCTACAGCATGCCCTTATTCTATAACCTGTAGTACCAAGGCACTGGACGTGATCTCCAACCACCTGTCCAGATGGAGGGAGAAACGACCCCCCCACCACCACCACCACCACAATGTCTTGGGGAACCGGATGGAGGAGATTGGGCCAGGAGTCAGGCTGATGCTGAGCCTGCGGCCAGGCCTGCTCCTCCATCCCTTCAGGACTTTTCTGTGGTAAAGGAGGGGGTAGGCAGGAGGCTGGTAATTTTGTGTTTACTGGGCTGCTTGCCCCAGACCTAGATCTATGGACGGCACGCGAAAAAACACCCTCTGCCCACTCTTCCGGTGGGTGTTGTAGAGGGAGTGAACAGACTGCAGGGTTCGTCCTGAGGCCAGCAGGTCATTAAGAATATCCTGTATGCCTCCCCCAAAGAACTTGTAGCCCCTGGAAGGAACATTCAGAATGACTGTTGGATATCACTGGTGAACCAGAAACCCTGAGCCAGGAGTGCCTCCTCAAGCAAATCCCAATACCACGGAGGCCCTGGCTAAGGCATCTAAGGCACCACAAGCAGCCGTCAAAAGATGCCTACCCATGTCAGCACCAGACTGGAGGGCCATGAGTCGCTCCTGCCTCTTGGGGCCCTCTGGAAGGGACCAGGCAGCCGATCTGGCCATCTACTAGAGATCATTTTGGTACCTGAGCATATGGCCCACATAATTAAGGATCCTTATCACCAGAGTGGAAGAGACAAATACATTTTTGCCCATGAGGTCCAGCTTCTTGGACTCCTTGTCTAGAGGAAGGGAGCTAAGGTGCTGGGGCCTCTTGGACTGGTCATGGGCCACATTTATTTATTATTTATTTATAGAAATCTGTTGACCTGGTAGGCCCACTGAGACTAGAAGTCCCTTTTTCAGGGGCAACCAGGTGAGGGGGGATAAGATACAGATGGTAACCAACTGAAATTGAATCAGATTAAGCTGTTGGTGGTATTTTTAGTGACTGGTGGAAATGTGGCCAAGCTACCGAAGAAATTCCCCTACGCTTTTCGAGAACTGCCATGGGATCTTTAACGTCCACCTGAACAAACACCAGAACAGGCAGACAGGACCTCTGTTTAACATCTCATTCCAAAAGATGGAGCCTCAGAAGTGTGGCACCCCCCCGATGCTGCACTACAGTACCAGTATTGGAATTTAACCCAAGTGCCAGGTATGAGGATAGAACACACAGCATTCTGATCTTCCGGCCTCAGAGGCAAGTGTGCAACTTGCTGAGCCACTGATACCGCTGCCCACTGCCCACATTTATGACCACTGAATTTGTCTGAGGGAGTTCTGCAAAAAAGGGCTTTCTAGAGGGGGCCTGGTATATTTTGTCTGCCCTCCTGTGCATAGGGGGAATCCGGTTTGGTCTATACCACGCTGCCATGGTAGCATCCTCATATGTGTTAATCACAAGAGGGATGATAATAGGAGGGACTCAGGCAGGCCCAAATAGTGGACCAGGTTCCGTCTGGCAAAGTCCTGCTCCATGGCATCAAACCCCATGGTGGCCTGCAGTTGCCACATGACAGCAATGAAGGAGGGGTCATCCAGGGAGATCTTGGGACATAACTGCAAGAATCCTCCCCCACCAAGGAGACCCTGGAGGTGCAGAGAGGAGTCCGTGCCCCAGCTCCATAGTCTTCCCCATCCTCATCTAGTTGGAGGAAATCAGGGCGTGAGTCCTCATCGTACCCTAGCTCAGAGGGTGGTACGGACGACATTGATGAGTGAGAGGGGGTGGGTCTCGATGATGTGTGATGCAGTGGTGCAGATGGCTGAGAAGGCCCCTATGACAATGGGCCCTGAAGCTGGACAACTCTTTGCACCAGGTCCAGGACAGAGGAAAAGAGGGCCTGGGTATCGATGGCCACTGTCATCAGTGCGACTCCTTGTGATGTAGATGGTGAGTACTGAGGCCCCAGCTTCAGAAGGGCTGGAGCAATGATGGATTGGGGTAGGCTGAGGGGCCTGCAGCCCCAATGTCACAGGCACTGTCAGAGGTGTCAATGGAAGAGGTCTAGCACCTGACGACGTATGACCATTGCCGGCCACCAGCAGGCCAGCACTGCTCCCTGACTGTGGCCCCTGAGGAGGTGGAGGGGTGTTCAGCAGGGGTGGGTGTGTCAGCGGGGGTAGAGGAGGAAATCCTGGTGAAGGGCCAGTGTCAGTAACGCCGACGAGCCTCACTGCCAAAGTTCCCCCTGTAGCAGAGAGGGTAAGGGAGGCAGTGAGAATCGTCGGTGGGAAAACAGAAAAGTCCACCGACAACGAAACACCGCTTGGATGGGGACCGCCGGTGGAGACTGCTGCCAAGGATGATCCTGGAGGTGAAATGGTGTGGAAGCAGCTGGGGTCACCACAGGTCTAGACGACAACCCCAAAGCAGCTGGCACTGAGTGAGGCAACCAAGAACGCTCGTAGGAGGACCGGTCCTTCTCCCAGTGGGGATGCTTCCCTGATGACTTGTTCCAGGCCTTGGCAGAGTGGGAGGACCGGGCCAGGGGAAGAGAGAAGCCCCGAGCCTGAAGGTCCTTCTCCAAGGTGGTGACCTTCTGTTCCATGAGGAAAAAGATTTAAGCTCCTTTTAACAAAGATGTCAGGTAGCCTGGTTAAAGCCGTAGCAGATCTTGCAGGCCTGAACGTCATGGTCAGTGCCGAGGACCATGTGGATTCGAATCCAGGGGGTGGGGCAGCAAGATGGCCACACGCTGCCCACTCTGAAGAGTTTTCTGTTTTCAACTTATAGCTCTTTATTTTAATGATAACTCCTGCTTGACTACGGTATTTAAGGGCAAAAGGGTAACTTTCCTAATCAGGACATAGGTTCTGCAAAATGTATCTCAGAGTTTATAATCCTTGCTAAATGAATTGCTATTTGGTGTCCCTAAGCCACGGGAAAGATGTCTAGTTCATAAACTACATGTGGCAATGTGGAATGGTCTCATAAGGAACTTCTACTGAAATCCTACAGAAACTTGTATCCGGGATGGCCCTCGAGTAGAAAGGAGGCCGTTTGAGATTACAGCAGCACTGTCAGTGCTGATAGGCTTGTTAAACCTTTTCAAAGGTATGCTACTGTTGCCTAGGGTCTGGGGTTTCTAGTGTTTGATTTGTAAATCCCAAAGTTACTGCGCTTAGTGGAGCGCTTTCTCTGATTTACTCCACAGGTGTTCCACAGGTGCTCATTGCCAGAGTTGGAGAGGTGAGATTTCTGGAGGAGTGCCCGGACCGTGGAAAAGTATTTTGAAATGTGTAATGAACTCCCAGAGTAGGGAGACTGGAATAATTCCCCAGAAAAAGTTGATGATAACTTGAGAGACAGTCTTTGTTTGTATTCTCACTTTTGAAAAGACTCTGATGAAGGGAAGATAAAGCTACGTTTGCAGGTACTCCCCTCCTAAGAGGTACGGTTTGTTGATTTTACACACGGGGATTCCTGGATTCTATTCAAACTAATATCCATCCCAAACTATTGTGTTATAAGGTAAACTTTACTTTCAGTTGGACTGCCTTGCAGCCAGCATTTTTTGATTACCTTCTCCAGCTTTTATAATGTAATTTTGAACTTAAAAGAATAAGCATGCCATGACACATGCTCCCTGAGCCTACTGACCCTACTCTTGGACTGGAAATGAGTTTGGACTTCTTTAGATACAAGCAGGGCTCCAGATAAGATTTTTTTGGGATGAGTGCTGTACCCCTCATTTTGAAAGTGAGGTGAGTAAAACCAAATTAAGATGCATACAAACGTTTGGTCGGCGTGGAGTGAGAAGTACATTTTTAAAAACAATGTAGTTATTTTCTAGATGAATTGATCAGGTGCCAACAATACTCCAGATAATGTTGGCAGGTAGGAGTAATCTACTCACCAGTTTTAAAATATAGTGAGTAAAACAAAATCGGATGGGTACGAGTGCTGTAAATCTGGAAAAAATTGCTTCTTTTGAATCAGCAGTTACGCTATGAAGCACTGTTCTTTAGCGTGAGGAGTATTTATGAATGTTGGGTGAGTAGTAGTACTCGTCACAAAAATGTTCTGAAGTGTATTTCCTAAAATGAGGTGAGTAAAATAGGTTGGTACTCCCTTTACCTGGAGCCCTGGATACAAGCCAGGAGTACTTTGTATGAACATGGAGCCCTGACTGTGTACATGATGTCTAACATGATGTGATAGTTTTAATCCCTTTTGTTGTGTAATTTAATCTCTGTGTTAATCGAGTCTCAGTACCTACCTAATTAAGCAGCTCTTAATGAGGAGCGATTACTCAGTTAATCAATTATTCAATTAGACCAATTTTTAAATACGAGAAATTAATATATTTTAAATTGATTTATTAAATATTATATTATGTACAGGACTAGACATGCTAGCATTCTTAGACATGTTGGCATCTTATTCCCAAGTTTTTAGAATCTCATAACCAGGGATATATAATTAATACTTTTACTGAATTTTAGGCAAACCTGGATTTGTTATAAATTTTAAAGAAAAGGGCCCTCTTGGTGCAATGCAATGTGTTGCAAAATACGGGTGGACTGGAGGATGGCCTGCAGGTGTGGGGAATGGCACTGCGGGAGGGCACCTTTTACGGCATCCAGCGATGGTCACAAAGGTGTGTGGAATTGGGAACGGTAGACTAGGTTAGCTTGTGGCTCTTGGGCATCAGTCCATAGGATAAAATGACCCACGCTGAGGAGATCTACCTGGAGCAAGGAGTCCTATTATGTGCCTCAGGAGTGGCTGTATTGGGGGTGGTCAGTAGGGCATGAAGCAGCATGCACTACATGATGCCTCTGGTGGATTTACCCCCGAAATCAGAATTTCCGACTGGCTATCAGGTAGGCGTGGACGGGACATGGTGCAATCAGGAGGGGCAAACTATGTGGGACAGAGTAAACTGGATTGGTCCATTTGGCCGCATTTGGTCTGGCTCTCATCTATTCTCATCGTTCTATCCTCCGAGTAATGATGTTGGAATGGTTTGCAGTTTGGGTACGGAGTGGTGAGGATCGGTTCCTTGCATACTAAAGAAATCCTAGGTGACATCCAATGCATTAGTACAAGGCATTGCGTTTTGGGCCTATTTTGCTAGCTGGTCAATTACATTTTAAGCATTTGGTAGTGCTTGTGAGACAAGACAAACAAATTTTAAAGATATATCAGCATTATTAGGAAATTGCCTCTGGGCATGACTCTGGGTATGAATTAGCTTGATGCAGGTAATCTTATTGTATTAGTACACAATGTTATGAAATATGTGAAGCGGGCCAAGATTTGTCTGAGTAAATATTTTAGGACAGAATGATATGATTATTACTGTTAAATATTAACCTAGAAACCAGTTAAAGATGTACAGGTAATTACTGACTGATGCTCATTGATACTTTTTAGTACATCTGTACAACTCATATTTGCTCTTGGTTGTTCTATCTATAATGACTTGTTCGTCACTGTACTTTTATTCTGTTTTTGTTTGTGGTTTGCAAAAATAGTAATGACCAGTTGGTCAAGAAATAAATTCAAATTCAATTCAATGAGGAAAGATTTAAGCTCCTTTTAACAATGATGCCAGGTAGCCTGGTTGAAGCCATGGCAGATCTCACAGGGCTGGACGCCGTGGTCGATGCCGAGGCAGCAGAAGCAGACCTCATGAAAGTTCTTATTGTAGATCTTCTGTCCGCAGCTGCAGTGACAGAAGAGGTTGTCGGAACTGGGAATAAAAGAAAAGGGACACTCACTTTACGAAATAAAATTATAAAAACTAGAGTGAGAAAAATAAAATTCTGAAAATTCGAGGAAAAAAACCGCGGTCGCCTGAAGCGACTGTCCTCCGTGGAGTCCGATGTGCGATGGTCGACGAGAAAAGAACTGAGGAGGGTGTGGCGCCACCCAAGGCTATACAGAGGGATATCAACATGATGACATCACCGTGGATGGCCCCAGTGTGACTACTAGCAAAAATGTGTCCATGTTGTCCTGGTGCCTGGCAGAGGCTATAGTTCCTAAGGTGTGACCTACTGCAAGAGATGTCCTCAAAGATCTTGTGCTTCTGCATGTCTGCATGAACTGGTTCAGACTATGCAGATCCAATATGGGATGTCAGCCCCCCCCCCGTCCGTTTTGGAACCAGGAAGTACCTGGACATATATTCCAGAGTAGCAAGGGTATCTAGAAAAAAGACTACTGCTCCGCACTCTAGGAACACAGTGATAGTAACTTGAAGCACAGACATGTCCTGTGACATCCTGGATTCCCGACCAGCTCAAATTTGGTACGGTGGGACAGCCTCGAACTTCAGAGGCAACCTTTTCACCCACTACTTCTACAATCCCCTCTCTGAGGTAATTCCAAACCACTGTGGCAAGAAGTGGTGCAACCGACCCAGAACACAGGAAAGTCCTTTCCCATTTTATAATCTGTTTTTATATTCACTGGTACTTGATATTGTATTCCTTTCCAGTTTTACTGCACACATTTATGAAATGTATTTATCTTCTGCAACACGCAATATTGTAGTTTATTAGCTTCCTTTTCCCAAGATACCTATTGTACAAATTTATAATAATATGCATCTCTCCTGTGCCCTTCCCCCAGTACACATTTGAAAAAAAAAAGCTGGTTTCAGTGCAGCATGATTTTCCAAGTGAAATGTTTCAATAAATAAATACAACAAAAGATAAAATAAAAAAGTGACCAGAACATTTTTTTTCCTGTCAGTAGCCACTAGCCACAGACTGAGAAAAATAAGTTTAGAGAACTGGACTTCAATAGGTCTAAGAGCAAACTAGAAGGAATGCTGGTTGAAGGCTGGCTTTCCTGCTGTGTACACAAGAAGCCTAATGTTCACTACAGTATCAGCAGCTAATCCATGTTGACTTGGAGTTGGAACGAAAAGATGTCTAGTTTTAACTCCAGATCCAGCAAAGTGAGAGCTAGATGTAAGCAATGGGGTGGAGCCATACTTAGTAGGAAGCTGAACAGGAAAACCAGGCTAGAGACATCAGTACCAGAAGTGGAGGAAGCAGGCTCATCAAGGGTCTTCTAATTAAATTATGGTGAATTGGCAGGCAATGAGACAAGGTTTCAAGGGAAGAAACCTGAAGGATTTGATCAGAACGGAAGCAGGAAATCAATCCACAGAGCTGGCTTCAGTTCCTAATAATTTCTTTTAGAGGAAGTCAAAGCTGCAGAACCAAGCATCTGGACCAATGCTATGATTCAGCCACTTCAGGATTAATGAACAGAAGCACTGGGGCCCATGTTAATGATTTACTTTTAATTTTTGGCTGAAAAAGGCACACTAATCTGAAGCTCGTTTCCGGATCCAGCCCGGAAGCACAAACAGGTTAAGTAACTTGCTCCCAATCCTTCATTTCATCAAGAGATCTGAAATAAACCCTAAATCCTGTACAATAAAATTGTGCATTTTGCCTCTGCAGCTCCACCCAAGGAACACCACTCTGATGTCTTTTCTACTCTACACTGGCCCTCTCTAGAGGGAAGGCTGACTTACCCCCTTCTCTGCCTGGTTTTTAAGTTGGTCAAAGTCTGCAAGGCATTCTTGTTTTTAAACCCTTTAGGATGCTGGCTGCTATGATCCTCCACCTGCACTCTACCTGAGGTGCCCAGGGTTAAGTCAGGCTCAAGTAAGAGGTCTTTTTCCACCTCTGCGAAATCCCTTTGGAACACCCTCCCAGTGGTTTTACAAAACTGTTCCTCCCTTGGAAGCTTTAGGAAAGGGATGAAGACCCATTAACTAGAGTGCAGCCAATGCTCCTGTTATTACTGAATTGCACCTCTCAGCTGGCAATAATTTCCTTGTCTGGACCTGTCATAGTATTCTTGCCTGCTCTCACACTGTTATAAATTCTTGAATGTTTCCCAACATTTGTCTAATGGATCAAGTGCAAGTTTGTACTGACTTGTATGTAACTCCAATTCTTTTGCAATGTCTTCTTCTGTGTCATTAGACCAGTTCGCCTGAAAAAGGGACATTCGGTCTCAGTGGGCTTACCCAGTTAACAAAATTCAATAAATAAATAAGGTCATACAGTATGCAAGTGGTGGTTATGGGATATAAACCAAGGTCTACAGAGGCTCCTATTTCACAGGTCAGTGTGCTAACGTTTAGGCTGTACTGCCTCCCCCCTTGTGAGATTCAAGGCTGATTCCTAATACACTAAGTCAGAGACTAGATGGGATACAAGCACAACAGGCTGAGGGCAACTTCCTTCCATTCTATTTCACCAAATACTGACACCAGAACTCTGCTTACTGAAACATGGAGGACTGATTAACCTAGCCCCAAGTTGGATACACAATACCTGATCCCTTGCCTCCTAGTGCCAGAAAGTGGATGGATTTTGAGAAGCGGAACACTTGGGCTGTTGAACCAAGCACCTAATACCCTCCTGGTACAACTCCTTCCCCGCTGGCATCGCTGATGCTCCCTCACTTGCTTGCTTCAAATACAGTCTGAAAACTCACTTGCTCAACTCACACTCCTGCCACTGCCCCTGACCTCCCCCCACCTCCTCCCCAGTGACAAAGCTCCCTGAGCTGCACTCCACCCCTCGGAGCCTCTTTTCAACTCTGCTACCCCACCTCCTGATCACTGATCCTAAAACTGCGGGTAGCAGTATTATGTCCCGCTTTACTTGAAACTTGACCGTGTCTTATTGTTGAACTGTTTTTGATAATTGTCTCTTGTATGTATGTCTTTGTCCTCCTTGTGACGAGGTACCTTTGTAAATGAGCCTCTGGCTCAAAGGTTGTTAAACTGATGTTAAAATAAATAAATAATAAGACCAGTACATATTAATAAATAATGCAAGTCTTTAATATGGAGGTCAAGATCCAAATAAAGAAACAGTCTAAATGACTATTAACAACAGGCAAAATTAAACCAGCCAAATGACTTAAGTCCACAAAGCATTCCTTCCTGCGGCTAGCCAAATGGTTCAGAAAAATACGACTCTGTTAGAACAAGTTGATAACCACAGCTTAGTTAAAAAAACTGAACACCAAGGCCTCACTAATCTGTATCCTTTATTGTTTCCCTCTATAACGTTTCCTACAATAAGATAATCACAACTCATTTTAGTGTCCATTTAAATCGGTTACATTTCTTTGAGTCATCGGTGTTTTTCATTCAGCTGGCTCTACACCCCAAGACGCAAGGCCTGAAGCAACAGCAATCCCTAGGCAAAGAAATGTCCATGTTTTTATTGACTTGGACAGCTATACCGTAGGCTATCTCTTAGGATTTTGTGGTATTCTACAGCATCTAACCTTCCACTGAAGGGGCACTGTCAGATTAGAAAAAACTTTTATGCTTTCATGGATGACTCAGAGATGGCCCTACAATACTGTAACACCTTAAAATGTATACATTATTTTTTTTTTTTGTCCCACTCCTACTCCCTACCGCCTCTGACCCTTCCGGGGCACCTAGGGAGTCATCCCTCTGCCAGCCACCCTACCCTGAACTTACCTTGCACCCCATGGAGCCGTGGCTATACAATCAACTTTCATTGGGCAAGGCAGTCCGGGTGGGTGGAGGCATAGAGGGCACGCTCCTGGTGCCGTCTTCCCAGAGATGGCTGGACTTCTTCCATCTGTTTTCTCCCACACACGTGGTGTGTCCCCTTGACATCTAGGCGCAACACACTGACGTCCTCCACGCATCTCGGCCGGCCCCTCCTGCAGGCAGGACTTCGTTGCTGTACCCTGAGCCTCCGCTCAGGGTTAGGCTAACTGCGGGCCTTGGCTCCCTCCCCCCGGAGAAGGCGAGCTGTCGTAGGATGCTTGAACCTTCTCCCTGGCCGCCCGACGACCTGGAGTCCGCCTCCCCACCCGGCCGCCGCCGCAGTGGAAATCCAACTGCTGCGCCGATGGTATACATTATTTTATTTATTGTAGACACAGTTGACAATAAAGGATTTACAATTCAGTGGGTTTGCACAGAGCATTTTGTAACATCGCTGTTTTGTTAACTAACTGGGACCTGTTCAAAGTTTTCTGATATCATGTCCAGTCTGTTGTTTCCAGATGCAGTGAAGGAAATGACTATCATTCACTCAACTAGCAGGACAAGACAGTGCTACTATCTACTCCCTTTTATTATTGGACTGTTCAAGCTAGGCACCATTGATACTGTAACAGACACAACTTACACTGTTTAACAAATCTGACAATGCCTCTTTAAAAACAAGAATTTGTCAATGCCGAATGTTTGCCACTTGCATTGCTGTTGTATCGGGTCTTGCCTTTACACACTGTTACTACATATTTATCCAGGATAGACCAAATGAGATGCAATATCTCATTTTCAGTGGTGTCCTGCTTTTACAAATGTGTAGCTTGTATTTGCCCAGGAGAGGCCAGCTGAGAAACAATATCTAATTGTCAGTGGGCTCCTACATTTTATTTTAGTTTTTGGTAACAGGGTAAAGCCCACTAGGCACAAGTGCCTGTTTCAGGGGTGACCTGGGAGCACTGGAGAGGTTAAGTTACTTGCTCAGAGTTACACAGTATGCAAGTGGAGGTTGTGGGAATCAAACTCAGGTCTGCTGGATGTACCAAGCTCATTCACAGCTCATTACTCTAACCTCTAGGCTATACTGCCAGCTCCAAATTTTGACCCAAACTTTCCAACAGCCTTTTTATGTTTGCTTGTGAGCACAGGGCACAAGAAACATTTTGAGGAGAGTAGAATACTGCAGAGGTGTGGCAGTGTTTAACCAATCTGGCGAATGCTTTAGGGGCGTGTCCCTTGGCCACCAATCAACAGGGAAGTTGATGATGACAGCAGTTTCAGAGCACGTGCCGGACTTCAAAGAAATCTGCCGCTCCAACCACGGACAGTTGTGTCATTGCAGCGGTAGATCCCTCCTTCCCGGCACCAGGAACATTCAGCCATCGCATTACGTGCACAATGTCGCATGGCTGAACTTATGAGCAGCTGATTTGCTCAGTGTGCCTTTCCCGTGAAATAAAATGAGCCGAAGAAGCTTGGTATAATTGGTGGCCCTGCTGCCCACCACACACTCCCCTAAAGCCGACATCGGAGTGCTCCAATCCCTGTGTCGCGTGACCCCACACCAAGCTATCTTTTGCCGACAGCGGGGTGTCCAATGCCTGTGTTGGCATGCCCCCACTATTGCGGGCACTGGGGCCACCCCAGTGTGCCAAAGTAAACATTATGTTTTTCCGACACGGATGCCCACTGCTGGTGTCGGATGCGCTTCTATGCCCCTTTTTTCAGCCGACCTCAGGGTGCTCTAATCCCCAGGTCGGCACTGATCCCTCCCTTCACTAGTCTGGCAAACGGAGTCCATCCCAGTGTGCCAAAATCTATTTTTCTTAAAATTACACCTGTAAAATAAGAAAACTGCTCCGATATGTTTTTTTTTTTTTAACCTGTAAAAAGGAAAACGGTCCCTCATTGTCCCGGCAGCCCCCATCCCGACCCTACCTCTCACGCACCCACCTCCTGCATCCCCCTCACCCCATACTTACCTCGGGAGGTCTGACGCTGCGATCTTCTATGGACCAGGAACACGTCTGTGCTCTTCAAAAGCCGACCACAAACTGAAGAAAATCACGGTAAGCCCTATAACAGGAGTCAGTTGGGGGGGGGTTCAACTTAGGTTGATATCTCAGCCATTTTTTTGGAGTTTTGGCCCCAAATTTTCAACATGAGGTCCTTGGGACCCCACCTCATTACCACTGACACCGTCATTTCATTTCTTGGTCCCGAAAAATGATTTTGTGGTCACTATGCAGAATCGCCTTTCGGGACCGATTAACAAAACAACAGTGCCACTGTTCGTGAGGTGGGCTCCCAAAAGGCCTAAGTTGCAAGTCTGGTGAAAAAAAAATCCAAACAATGCCTGTACAATAAGCGTGCATTGTGCGTGTGTATGCACGCTTGTTACTTCACCAATTTTTAATATTTTTCACTCCAAATTTCCAACATTGCCATTTTTTCACACCTCCTTATGAACAGTACAGCTGTCATTTTTTGCATCATGCCTGAAACATGTTTTCGCACCTGTGACGCAGAAGAAAAAATTACTCACCTTAGTAATGTTGTTTCTTCTAATGGAGTCTTGCTATATTATGACAATTGCAGTTTATCCCACCATTAGAACTGCCCCGGAGGTGAAATAGTTAACTTCCATGCCAGGCATGGAACTTGGGAAGCGCGAGCTCGGTTAGAGAAGCTCTGTCTGTGTAATTTCAAACTGAAACTGTCAGATCTTTACGAGCAAAACTCACTAAGGTTCTGTGTGGAAGCTGTAACCTACACTAGCCAACTGGTTACCTAAATATTAACACATATTCCTGGTCCCAACACAAAGACTCAAGTCAGGGGCCAGAAAATAAGATAAGATAAGAAAAGATAAAACAAAACACAACACCCCAAAAACCCCCAAGAAAACAGGGGGTGGAAAAAACATAAAATGGGCATAAACAAGTGCCCACACTGTGGACTGCCCACCCCATACCCAAGTAGAAGTTCTGAGAGGGGCAGGCTGGGGGGGGGGAGGTCATAATATAGCAAGACTCCATTAGAAGAAACAACATTACTAAGGTGAGTAATTTTTTCTTCAAACAACATGAAGTCTTGCTATATTATGACAACTGCAGACTACACAGCAGTACCTCCATGGAGGAGGGACAGAACCTACTTAGGGAATAGGCTCTGAAGCATGGCTGTGCCAAACCGAGCATCCCTCCTGGCCTGGACATCCAGGGAGTAAAGCTTGGTGAAAGTGTGTACCGTTTTCCAAGTAGCTGCTTGACATCTCTAAGATAGGGATGTCTCTGGCAGCAGCTAGAGACGCAGCTGTACCTCTGGTAGAGTGAGCCCTCAGGCCTGAAGGGGGAACTTTCCCCAGTTTTTGATAACAAAATTGGATACAAGAGACGATCCACCTGGCAATGGATCTCTTAGTGGCAGGTTTCCCTTTCCCAACCTCACCATAAGTGAGAAAAAGTTGGAGGGATTCGAACCTGTGACCCTTGGTACGCTCTATATAGTAACTTAGGGCCCTCTTAACATCTAAACTGTGCAACCTCCACTCGCCAGAGGAGGAATGGTCAGTGAAGAACACTGGAAGGGAGATAGATTGATTAAAATGGAAATCTGAAACCACCTTAGGCAAAAACTTCCTGTTAGTCCTAAGGACTACCTTATCCCTGTGGAAGGAAATAAAGTCAGTCTCTACTGACAAAGCTTGTAACTCACTTATGCGCCTGGCAGAAGTGATAGCTACTAGGAAAACAGTTTTCCAAGTCAAGTACTTAAGCTCTGCAGAAGACAGAGGTTCAAAGGGAGGTTGCATCAACTGAGCAATGCAAACATTAAGATCCCAGGCAGGGGCCGGGTCGCTGAAAGGTGGATTATATAAGTAATCCTTTAAAAACTTGAAAATACAGGGTGAGCGGAAAGAGAGGAGGGCTTTCCTGCTGAAATAAAGGCAGAGACAGCTGCCAAATGTACTTTCAGGGTAGCTGGTCTCAGACCCAAAGAATTAAGATGGACCATATAGTCCAAAACAATGGGCAAGTCAGCGGATTCAGGAAATATGTTTCAGAACACCAGATGGAAAACCTTTTCCATTTAGAGTTATAAGTAGCCCCTAGTGGAAGGCTTCTAGAAGCCTTCAGGATTCAAGAACACCTTGAGAAAGGTGTAGGTCAGCAAATTCTAACTCCTCAGAGCCAGGCCTTGAGGTTGAGGGATTGAGATTCGGATACCAAACTCTCCCCTGGGCACAGGTTAACAGGTTGTGATTCCTGGGGAGACACAGGGGAAGATGGACTGCTAAAGACAAAAGGAGTGGGTACCAGGGCTGCCTGGCCCAATCTGGAGCAATCAGAATCATCCTGCAAGGCTGGGATCTGATTTTGACTAGCACCTTGAATAGGAGAGGGAAGGGGGGGAAGGCGTATAGAAACTTCCCTTCCCAATCTAGGAGAAAGCATCCAGGGGACTGAGCCCAACACTGGGGCCTGCAACAAAACAGTGGAAGTTGGTGATTGTCTGGGGCTGCGAAAGATCTATCTGAGGGTGCCCCATCTGGCAAAAACTATCCCAGTACTTGGGGATCCAGAGACCATGCATGGCCCTGGGAAATCCTGCTGAGAGCATCTGCCAGGACATTGTCCTTTCCTGGGAGGTGAACTGCTATGAGGGAAGTGTTCAGGGAATAAGCCAGAGACCACAACTTCATTGCCTCGGTGCACAAGGCCGAAGACCGAGTGCCCCCTTGTTTGTTGATGTACCACATTGTAGTGGTGTTGTCTGTTTTGACTTGTACCACTTTGTTCTGAACAGATGCAGAAAACACCTGAAGTGCTAGAAAAATAGCTCTGAGTTCCAGCAAATTGATGTGGAGCAGAGATTCCTGAGGGGACCACACTCCCTGGGTGGAGAGGTCGCCCATGTGAGCTCCCCAACCCAGAAGGGACGCATCTGTAGTAAGGGTCAAGGAGTGAGATAGGGGATGAAGGGGACCCCTAGTCTCAAGTGCTCTGATCCTGCCACCACTGAAGGAATGGATCAGGGTTGAGTCACTGGGATCAACTTGGAAAGGGATCTTTCCTTTGGGACCAGAAGGCTCTCAAATGAAACTGAATGTCCCTCATCTGAAATCTTGCTCCTTGCACTACAGCTGTGGAAGCAGCCATGTGTCCTAGTAGCTGTAAGAAGTGCCTTGCTGGTGAGAGACCTGCAGAGTGGAAGAGGAGGCCAGGGCCACTAGGTTCCTTACCCTTTCTAGGGGCAGGAAGGCTCTGGCCTGCTTTGTGTCCAATTCTGCACCTATAAAGGTGAGTACCTGGACAGGTTCCAGAACTGACTTTGGAAGGTTGAGAAGAAAACCCAGAGAGGTGAGCAGCTGCTGGGTAACTTGCAGGTGTGATTTGACCAGGTCTGGAGACTGACCTACAATGAGCCAGTCGTCTAGGTAGGGAAAGATGGCAATCTTTTGCCTTCTTAAATGAGCAACTGCTACTGCTAAACATTTTGTGAATACCCTTGGGGCAGAGGTAAGGCCAAAGGGCATTGCTCTGAACTGGTAATGGCCTGATGGCAGTTCGAATCTGAGGTACTTTCTGTGGAAGCTTCTGATGAGAACATGGAAATAGGCATCCTTGAGGTCCAGGAAGCTAGCCAGTCCCTGGCCTTAGAAAGGTAAAATCATTGCCAAAGTCACCATTTTGAATTTTGGTTTCAAAAGGTGCTTGTTTAGATATCTTAGGTCCAAGATGGGCCGCCATTCTCCTGTCTTTTTTGGGGTAAGGAAGTACCTGGAGTACAGACCCTTGCCCTGGTGTAGAGGAGAAACCCTTTCTACAGCTCTGAGAGCCAGGAGGGTTGAGACTTCTGTTTCTAAGGCAAAGGTCTCTAGAGGGTTTGCAGGTGGAAAAGATCTGATTCTCATCTTTGGAAATTTTTTGAAGCTGAGAACCAGACCCTGGCTTACTACTTCCAGGACCCACTTGTCTGATGTTAGAGACTCCCAGTTCTGAATGAAGTAAGCCAACCTGCCCCCTACAGGTAATGGAGAATCGGCCCTGGGCACCCCATCAGGGTGCCTGTTTGGCAGGGGCTTTAGGCTGAGGGATGGGAGCAGGCCTGCTTGCACCCTGTCTGCCTCTCCCTCTGAAGAACCCCCTCTGAGCATAAGCAGAGGAGGCCTGGGTTTGGTAAAAAGGCCTGTGAAAAGGCCTACCTCTACCCCTTGGGGTCTGCCTCTGAGGAGTGGCCTGAGCACTCTTATAGGTTGTCCTATATTCATCCATTTTCTTCATATAATTCTCTGTCTGCTCCCCAAACAGAGAATTTCCTACCATAGGAAAATCCATAGCCTTAGTCTGGGTATCCTGTGACAAGCTAGTACACCTGAGCCAAGCCAACCTATGAAAAGCCACAGATGTAGCCATGACTCTAGAGGATACATCATTAAAATCCACAGCAGCATGGAACTGCACCTTGGATGCCTCAATACCATCAGCAGCCACCTGTTCCAGCTCTTTAGCAAGCTGGCCAGGGGCCTGTTTGGCCAAAGCCATGACAGTGTCCCATCTAGGTTTTTGGTATCTTGCCACATAAGCCATGTAATTTGCTTGCTTGAGTCCCAAGGACGCTGCCATGTATTGTTTTTTAGCTATGGCATCAATCTTCCTGGAGTCCTTATCAGGAGGATGTGAAGCCAAGGGAATATTAGCCTTATCACAGGCTGCAGCCTGAACTACTCCAACATGACTGCATTGCTGTGAAAGGAATTCTGTATCAGAACCTGACAAAGTGTACCTCCTGTCCATCTTCTTGTCCACAGGAGGCACAGAATTAGGAGCTTTTAAAATTTTTATTGTTTGTTTCCTAAATGACTTATGTAAGGGGACAGACAATCTCCTAGACTCTGGGATATCCATCATTTCTACAAAATCAGGTTCCTCTTGCTCATCCACAGCTTCCTCCAATGGGAGCTGGAGGGTTTCAACAACCTTTTATAAAACATAAAGTGAGAGGGACTCAGAAAGCATAGGGAGATTCTAAAGGTCTGTCTGGGGAGATGTCGAGTTCAATGGGCACACCAGACTCTCAAAGTCACATTCATACTGTTCATAATCATCCTCCCCTCCTCTGGTTCATAAACTCTTCTAAATCATATTCTTGAACCAGTGGAACCGGCCGAACCGACCTTTTACCAGACAGTGGCGTTCGGACGGGAACGAGAAAAGTGACTGGACAATTTGTATAGCTCTTGCTATCTCTGCAGCAGTTGGAGAAGGAATTTTAGACTCCACACCTGCTGATTTTCTAGTTTTCTTTGCTGGAACTGGCTCCTCAGAGTCAGCTTTACGTTTGCCCGAGGAAGTCTCGCCCTGGTCAGAGGGCACTCCCTCCGGTTCGGCTGGCACCGAACCGGGCTGGCCATCCGGGTCAGCGGACTTTTTGGCCTCTCATTCCCTGAGCCTGCCAACTCTCTTATCCAGGGTGGCTGCAGGGAAATTCTTACAAATCTGGCAGTCTGAATTGAGGTGGTCAAACCCCAGACAATATACATATGTGGTGTGTGGGTCAGCCTTGGCAAAGGCTTCCCCACAGACACCACCACGATGTTGAAACCCAGTGGGCCCGGTTTTTCTTTTGGGTTTCTCAGACATAATGCCAGCCTAACCAAAAACTTGCCCTTTTAACGGCAGTGCCAGGCAAGACACCCTTATCGGTTCTCAACCGTGTCACGGGTCATGGAAAAAACCGTAATGAAATCCATTTTTTTAAGAACCGATAAGAACCGGGAACCGCATTCTAAAAGCTTTTAAATGCTTGATTTTTAAAGTTTTAAAACAACCTGATCGGTTCAAACCGAACCGATAAACATTTACAAGTTCCACACAGAAATAAACCTGTCTATTACTTACAATACCACAGACAGAGCTTGAACCGATCGGTTTGCGGTTAAAATAATAATACTCGCGGTTGAATTTAACCGAGAAAACACTGTTTAAACCGAGAAATGAACCGAGCAGTAGGAGAAATCTCCGGAGCGACTGTTCAGTGAGGCGGAGTAAAGAATCTGACAGTTTCAGTTTGAAATTACACAGACAGAGCTTCTCTAACCAAGCTCGCGCTCCAAGTTCCATGCCTGGCATGGAAGTTAACTATTTCACCTTCGGGGCAGTTCTAATGGTGGGACAAACTGCAATTGTCATAATATAGCAAGACTTCATGTTGTTTGAATGGCGCAGTCGCTGTGTGAAATCACCTTCCGGGATTGAGTAACAAAATAACAGTGCCACTGTTCATGAGGTGGGGTCCCAAAAAGCCCATGTTGAAAATTTGGAGAAAAAATGGCCAGCCATCAGCACAGCAGTTGGATGTCCGCTTGCGACGCCGGTGACCCGGGTTCACGAACAAACCCAAGTCATCGGAGGGCCGGCGGAGAAGAATCGAGCATCCTAGAGACAGCTCTCCTTCTCCGGGGGGAGGGCAAGGTGTATGTCGGGTGCTTGACGGACCCCCCTAGCGGAGGCCAGAGGTACCACAGCAACCGACATCTGAATGCAGTTGGAGGGGCGGGACGGATGCTGGGCGTCATTGCACATTCCCTCCCCCCACATACAGCACCAAAAAACACTTCCTGCCTGTGGCCCTAGATGAAGCCTGCCCTGGCCTTCATCAGCCTCCAGGACCAACCCTCACACCTAGTCCCGTTGTGCGGCGCCATTAAGGGGGTCGGTGCCACACCCCACCCTGGGGGCAAGCCAGGGGGTATCCGAGGGGTAGGGTCTAATGTGGAGGTTAGGATCCGTGACCAGGCTGAGGTGCCAGGTCGCATGGGCAAAAAGCATAATAAATGAAAAAAGAACATTTGCAGAAAAAATACCAACAAACACTCGGGGCATTAAGATTTTCAACCATAACGCCCCACCCTGTACAGACCGACAGGCTTCGGGGGTGTGGCTCGGGGTCATTGACCGTAATGCTCACGCCATTCCACCCCCACCCTGCAGCCACTGACAGGCACTGAGGTGTGCCTTGGGGTCTTCGGCCCTAATGTTCACCCCATTCTCCTGTACTGCACCCATCTCACCTTACTTCCTTATGTAATGGGGTGAGCATAAGGGCCGAACCCTAGGCACTGTGACACCTGTCAGTGTCTGCAGGGGTGGGGTGAGGTGGAATGTCATGAGCGTTATGGCCGATGACCCAAAGGCACACCCCAATGCCTGTCGGTCTCTGCAGGGTGGGGGTGGGGGTTGGCGTTAGTTCAATACTTCACTGCCATTCCTATTACGCATCTCTCTAACTCATGCAGTACCAATGCCAATACTAGCAAGCAAACATTCGTCATTGACAAATGCTTGCTTATGACTTGATGATATGCTCAAGACAGGTTAAATTTTTTAAATCCCATCTCATATGTGATTTCTCAATGCGACTGTGAAAGCAAGTTTCAGAGAAGATTTGAAAAATGACACCTGTCCTGTTCAGAAGGTGGGACAACACAAAGGATGTGTTGAACATTACAGGCCAAAATCTGCAAAAATAAAGTTATGAGTAAATGTTGGAACAATTCAACACTTCTTCATAACTTAGTTTTTTTTTCATATTCTGACCCCAAATTTTCAAAAGTCTTTTTATGACCAAGCCTTCTGAACATGACAGGTGTCATTTATAAAATAGTGGCCGAAACATCATTTTGCACACAAGTGTGAAAACACATTTTGGCCAGGATTTGAAAAATGACAGCTGTCACATTCATGAGGTGGTTTGAAAAAATTGCTGTGTTGAAAATCTGGGGTCGAAATATTGAAAATTACCAAAGTTATGAGCATGCGCTTAAAAATTGCAATGTAAGCTCGTAACTTCGTTTTTTAATATTTTTACCTCAAATATTCAATACTCGTATTTATACTAATGGGCATAGGATTGGAAATATAACAGCAAGACCAGTGTCACAAACCCCCCTGCTCTGCTGGAGAAACAGAGTTCTGCCCACATGACTCCCTGCCCGTGACGTGTCCAGGCAGGAAACACCCACCCTACTTCCACCCTATCCCGGACACTAAATGTGCAATGGTGAAGGATCAGAACATGAATCCAAATCCAAGTAAGCTAACACATTTTCTACTAGACCATCAGGACAGGAAAAGAGGCCAGCCCGGTGGTGCTGAGGATTGAGGCAATGGATGCCACACCTCGCGCCACACCCGTGACCTAGGTTTGGGAATGAGCCTGGGCTGCCGGGAGTCGGCAGGGGAAGGAGAGGATCAAGTGTCCATAGGACTGCTCTCTCTCAGGGAGGGTTCTGGGGTCAACCCAGTGTCACAGTGGCCCCCAGTGGAGACCAGAGGTACTGCAACAGCAGGGCTCGCATGTAGGGAAGACGTTGGACAGCTGCCTTCCGGACGTGGATGAGAGCATCCACGTCACGGGCTGGGCGACATTGCACGTTCACATCTGGGGAGTAACCTAAAAGAAAGTACAGTTATGTAAGAACTTACCATAACAGTAGATTTTCGAGAGAGGCTCTTGCAGTAGGTAATTACATATATGACTGACGGCAGGCGGCAGGAACCCACGGAAAAATTTCTAGCTAGCAGTCTCTGGCGAGGGACCGTCCCCACGTCAGGAGACGTCAGTATAAATGCGGCGGTCCCTCACGCCTGCCTTCCAGTTCTTTCTCGCCACAGGCCACAAGAAGCTGGACGAGAGAGAAGCGGATATTTCCCCACTGGAAAAGGAGCTGAAAAAGCTTAGGGGGATGGAGGATGGGAAGGTGTTACCTGCTGCAAGAGCCTCTCGAAGATCTACTGTTACGGTAAGTTCTTACGTAACTGTACTATCTTACTTCGAAAGGGCTCTTGCAGTAGGTAATTACATATAGGACTGTGTCCCAAGCAGTCTGGAACAAGAAGAAGCACACGGGAGGAGGAAAGCTACTCAAAGCAGAACCTCTACAGGGTTTTAAATAATTGATTAGCGTTTTTTTTCTTGGGACAATGCTAACTGTACAGAAAGTATTTATATAGGTTTTCTAGAAGTGTTATGTTTGTTAAACATAGTGAGGCAAGTGCTGTGCATTTTCACAATGTTTTAGCACTTTCATGAGCAAAACGCTAATCAATTTTTGGAGTTAAATAAAACCCTGCTCTAGCTGTGAGGGCCTTAAGAAAGGAGGCCTTGCAGAACAGCGAGCTTCAAGCCTGCTCTACGGCGAGAGGCAATATCCAAACCGTAATGTTTTGTAAATGTATAGACAGAAGTCCAAGTGGTGGCAGCACAGATGTCTGCCGCTGACACGTTCTTGAAACATGTCGCCGAGGCAGCGACCCCTCTGGTGGAGTGTCCTCTTACTTGACCCGGAAGGGTCTTGTTGTACTTGTCATAACAGAAGGTGATGCAATGAGCCAACCATTTAGACAGGCATTGCTTGGAAACAGCATTGCCTTCTCTTTTGGGTGCAAGAGAGACAAACAGTTGATCAGTCTTTCTGAGATCCTTTGTTCTGTTAGTGTAGTATCTCAGGATCCGGTAAATGTCCATAGTATGAAGCAGATACTCCTCCCGACTGGAGTACTACGTAAAGAAAGCGGGTAACTCTATGGACAGGTTCAGTGTAGATTCCGCTACCACCTGGGGAGGAACTTAGGATTGGTGCACAGAGCCACACGTTCCTTGTGAAAAATCAAGTACGGGATTTTACACATCAGGGCCTGGAGCTCAGAAATCCTCCAAGCAGAGGTAAGGGCCACTAGGAAGAGCATCTTCCATGAAAGGAACTTCATGTCTGCTGAGGCCGGCGGTTCAAAAGGAGGCAAAGTAAGTTTCTCAAGAACGAAGTTCAAATCCCAAGGAGGGTCAGGAACTCGGATAGGAGGTCTCAAGTGAAGAACCCCACTGAGGAAAGTCTTAGAGACTTCCAGTTGAGCAAGCATCCTATCTGCGAAGGGAACATGGTAGGCCAAAATGGCCGCTATGTGTACCTTCAGAGACGAGTGACTATGACCCAGGTCAAAGAGATGGCGCAGGTACTCCAGCAGTCGCCCAACTGAGCAGGAGAAAGGCTCGAAGCCTTTTGAAGTGGCCCAGATTGAGAACCGTTTCCACTTCATGGCATAAGTAGACCTAGTGGAGGGTTTCCTAGCCTTGACCAAGATCTCAGCCATCTAGGGAGAAACCCCAAAGCGGGCTTGAGCTATGCCTGCAGGAGCCACGCGTGTAGTTGAAGGGATTGAGACCTGGATGGACCAGTGTTCCCTGATCCTGGGTAAGTAAAACTCATGACAGCGGAAGAGGAAGAGGAGGTTCCTCTGAGTATTGTTGCAGAAGAGAGAACCAAACTTGCCTGGGTCAGAAAGGAGTGATCAGAATTATTTGTGCTCCTTCTGAGCTGAGTTTCTGCAAGACACATGGGATCAGAGGAATTTGGGGGAAGGCAGAGACGAATCTGTCCTTCCAATCTAGAGACAGAGCGTCTCTCCAGAAAATGCCTCGCTCTTGAACTAGAGAGCAGAAGTCGGGAAGCTTTGCGTTTAGAGGTGAAGCGAACAGGTCCACCCGAGGTGTTCCCCAACGTAGGAAGATATCGTCTAGGACCCCCCGGATCCAGTTCTCACTCGTGAGCTTGAGCAGACAAGCGACTTAGTTTTTCTGCTAAGGAGTTCTCGACCCCCGGAACATGAATTACCGTGAGGTGAAGATCATGGTGTGCTGCCCAATCCCAAACCCTCATCGCTTCCCTGCAAAAAGGGTAGGACTGAGTCCGGCCCTGTTTGTTGATGTACCATACCACACACATACTGTCCGTCTGGACGGCTAGGTGGCCTGGAAGAAGATGCAGGTGGAGAGCCTGGAGAGCAGAGAGCACCGCCCGAAGCTCGAGCACATTGAAGTGCATGGATTGTTTGAGCTTGGACCAAGAGCCCTGGGTCGATGTGGACCCGAGATGGGCTGCAACCTTAGCCAGCCTGTGGTCAGAGTCTGGGAGGAAGGAAGAAGAAAGAATGGAACTCCCGAAGAAGGTTCTCGAACCATCCAC
This sequence comes from Neoceratodus forsteri, assembly GCA_016271365.2. Taxonomy (NCBI): domain Eukaryota; kingdom Metazoa; phylum Chordata; order Ceratodontiformes; family Ceratodontidae; genus Neoceratodus; species Neoceratodus forsteri. Next base: position 1,319,593,318 of record CM057456.1, read on the forward strand.
CACTGCAAGTCTCGAATCATGGGAGAGGAGACTAGGACCAACTGGTCCAAGTCATCTACCAACTGATCCCATTGAGAGCGAAGCGTCCACTGAGAGACCCTCATGTGGAGCCGAGCGCGAGGGACTGTTGGGATAGCAGCCGCCATAAGCCCGAGGAGGCGAAGAACCGACCTTGCACTGACCCGCCTGTGACCAGACAACAGGCTTACCTGAGTCTGGAGTGTGGCCGCCCTGTCCGATGGCAGGAAAGCCCTGCCTAGAGTCATGTCCAGTATCGCCCCAATAAACTGGAGCCTCTGGGATGGGATCAAGTGAGACTTGGAATAGTTGATGGTAATACCCAGACAGGCAAAGACCTGCTGGGTGAGGGAGAGGCAGTGCAGGAGTTCCTTCCTGGATGAGGCCACCAGGAGCCAATCGTCCAGGTACGAGAAAACCTGTACCCCCCGGATACGCAGGTAGGCTGCCGCCACCACAAGGCATTTGGTAAATACTCGGGGAGCCGAGGAGAGGCCAAATGGAAGTGCCTTGAACTGGTAGTGGTCCCCCTGGAAAGCAAAACGGAGATATCTGCAGTGAGACAGGTGGATAGATATGTGCAGGTAAGCATCCTGCATATCCAGAGCGCAGAGCCACTGTCCCGAGCGGAGGAGGGGCAGAAAGCTCTGCAGTGAGAGCATCCTGAACCTCTTGTATTCCACGAAAATGTTCAGGGAACTGAGATCTAGAATAGGTCTTACATCTCCTGTCTTCTTCGGGACCAGGAAGAAGTGGGAATAGTAACCCATTCCTTGCAGGGGAAGGGGGACAGGTTCTATCGCCTCTTTCAGCAAAAGTGCTGAAATTTCTTCCTGGACCAGAAGATGTTCCCGAGAGTCCAACGAACTTGGGGGAGGGTGGCAAGGTGGTTTCTGCAGAAACTCTATTGAGTGTCCTTCTGCGATTAGCAGGAGCACCCATGAATCTGATGTTATCCTCTCCCAGCCCGAGAGGTGGAGGGAAAACCTCCCTCCTACCGGTTCCTCCAGGAATCCCGGAGGCTGTGGGAGAGGGAAGGAGTCAGGTAGTGTGTGGCAGCGCCACAGCTGAATCTCCCGCTGCTTTTTTGGGCGGGGGGGGGCCCCGACATTTAGTGGCCCTCTTTCCCTGTGGTCTCACTTTAGGCCGATTCTGTCTGTGAAAGGGATGGCACTGCCATTGATGGGGATGGTACATTGAGTCCACAGACTTTAGTGCCATCCCCTTCTCCTGCAGGTCGGTGATGATGTCTTTGACATCACCCCCGAGCAGCACCGAACCCCAGAAGGGCGCTTCCTGGATGGCGGACTGCACTTCTGGGACCAACCCTGACACTCGGAACCAAGCATGACGCCGTAGACCTATGGCAAAAGCTGAGCTCCTACCAGCAGTGTCCACTGCATCGTAGGTCACACGAAGGATGTGCCAACTGGCCAAACGTGCAGAGCGGACAAGGTCAGCCACTTCCTGCTTGACCTGAGAGTCCGGAAGGGGAGTCCAATTTAGATTCCACCTCACTGAGAATCGCTTTCTGGTAATCCCCCATGTGGCCGACATAGTTCAGCGCCCTAATACCCAGAGTGGAAGAAGCAAAAATCTTCTTGCCATACTGGTCCAGAAGACGGGATTCCTTGTCAGGTGGAGACGAGCTAAGGTGTTTGGGTTGAGCTGACCGGCCATGAGTGGCACTAATCACAACCAAGTCAGCTCAAGGGTGTGAGTCTAAATAGTCAACACCCCTGGGAGCCTGGTATAGCCTGTTCGACTTCCTAGAAAGTGGGGCTAAGGCCGACGGCTGTTTCCATATAGTGGTAATCAGGTCGGCATGAGGCTCGATCCAGGGTGGCACCAAGGTGGGAGCTGTCACGGGCAGATCCAGATGCTCAGCGAGTTTTTTTACGCTGGGAGTCTGGCTCCAAGGATTGCCACTTATGTACTTCCTGGATCTTTTGTAGCAACTCCATGAAGGAAGGATCCTCCGGAGGAGACTTCGGAGGAGTCCTTGGCCGGGGCTTGGACGGAGAGCATGGCTCATCGTCTTGCTCGGAACAACCCTTGGAAGCACTGAGGTGTCCGAGGAAGAAGAAGAAGAAGAAGATGAGGAAGAGGCAGACTCCCTCTCCCGACGAGGGGGAGGAACGGACCCCTTGGGAAGCCCTTGGGGAAGCGTATCCTGCCCCTCTCTGGACCTAGAGGGTTAAGCCCTGGCGTCCAGAGGTGGGGAGGGAGTTTGTAGTTATGGACGTACGGGAACTGGCACCGGCACCATCATCGGCAGATGACTCTCCACCTCTCTCGTGAGTTGAGCCTTGGCCTCAGCCCACCAGGAGGCCAAAGTCTCCTGCAGGTCCACCAGCGGCTGGGGAGGTGGTGGAGGAGGAGGAGGAGGGGGATACGGGTATGGCCTATACCCATAAGGTGCATATCCATAACCCGACGGCGGGAAGCCCGGCGGCGTCGGGTACTGAGGCGTCGAATAGGTCAGTGCCAGGTACTGAGGCGCCGGATACTGCGGTCCCAGGTATGACGGCGTCAGATACGACGGGGTCGGATACCTGGGAACTGGGGGGGAGGGGGGCTGTCGGCAACACCGGTGTCCGGGGAGCCGACGTCAGATCGGTCGGACCAGCAGGTGGATGGTCTGACGGAGGTGGAACAGGAACCTCAGCATCGCCTGGGGATGGGCGGGGGAGAGAAATCCTCGGGGACGGGCTGAGGAGACTCAGGGCCCCCGGAGGGCAGTGAAGGCTGCGGGGAGCCGGGAACGACGGACGTGGCGGGGTCGGCGTTGGCTCATCCGCTGTGCAGCCGTCGAGGCGAACAGGCGTGCGGCTTAGCAGGATCAGGCGGGCGCCAGAGGGCGGTGTTTGACTTAACGGACCCATCGCTGGAGAAAGGCCGCGATGGAGGGGCGGCCTGGTCGGGCAGAATGGTGGCTGCGCGCCGCCCCGAAGGGTCGGGCGACTTACCGACCTTCTCCGTGTGGGCATCGGAGGAGCAGACGTCCAGCTTATCAGAGCCGCGTGCACCAGTAGGCCACGAGACCACGGCTTTACCGGGAGCGGAGGCCTCCAAAAGCCCAGCGGCGCCCAAAGGGCCCCGAGCGTGAGTCAGGCCAGGCAGGCCAGCGCCGCCTTGAAGCCTATAGCGGCCGTCCGCGGCAGCGGTCCCCAGAGATGTTACCTTTTACAGCGACTCCGAGGAAGTCACAGTGGAAGAGGAGCCCTTGTCCGGTGCTTTTCTTTGTCCTTTTTCTTTCGATGGCCTTCAGGGGAACTTGACGCCTGCCGAAGCTTTTTAAATTATTTCTCCATTGAGCTCATTTTTATTTTCAAAATATGGGCCTCCAGGGACTGCTGCCGCCTTCTCCGGGTGGCCGCGTTAACACTAAGGCAGTGCTGGCACTTCTCCACCGGATGGTCGGGGCCTAGGCAAAAAAGGCACAGGGAATGGCCATCCTTGTGCAAGAGTTGGGCGCTGCATGAGTCGCACTTGTTTTTGTGCTCGGAGGCTGTAGGGGACGACATATACCGACGAATAACTGACGGATGATAGGAAAAAATCTAAACTACTCAGTTAAAATACTGACGAAAGAGCCTGACGAGCAGGGAACTTTTCCACTAGGCGCTGGCATGAGCCAACGGCAGGAAAGAACTGGAAGGCGGGCATGAGGGACCGCCCCTTTATACTGATGTCTCCTGACGCCAGTCACCTGATGTGGGGGCGGTCCCTCACCAGAGACTGCTAGCTAGAAATTTTTCCATGGGGTCCTGCCGCCTGCCGACGTCAGTCCTATATGTAATTACTTACTGCAAGAGCCCTCTCGAAGTAAGATATACCCCTTCCCTGATAGGCGATGGCTCCCCGCATTGCAGGGGTGCCACACGCATACACCAGTTCTCTCCGCCCTTCGGTCTCTGAGGGGCTGAATCCAAATCTGGATTCTAGAATAGAGTGCTGGAGGCGGATGCGGCCCCTGCCCGAGGGCACCAGAGTCGGGGCACTAACCATACATATAGGAGGAGGACCGCGATGGGCGGTAGAGCACACACAGTGAGCTGAGGCAGCCTGAGAGAGTTCAGGGTAAGGGGCAAAAACAGAATTCAGAAAAAAAAAAAAACAGGAAAAGAAAAGTTATGTACTTACTGTAACAGCAGATCTTCAAGAGACTCTCTTTTATCAGACCACACCTTTGGAACTACACCCATATTAGTACTAGGGCCACACAGAAACTTTTGCAAGCTAGGGGCCACCCACGATGACATTGTGCATCAGTGTCTACATAAACACGGGCGGCACCCATCTCTCCTCAGTTCAACGCCAGAGATTATATACGGAGGCCCTCTCTGTGGGGAACCAGGACATTAGGCACATTTCCAGCATACCAGGCAACTATGTGAGCTGGAAAAGGCAGCTATGGATTGAAAGAATGCCAGAAATCCACTGCCCTAACCTTAAGGGGAAGGAGAGTGGGATGACATGGCTCGATGAAAGAGATTCTCTCGAAGATCTACGGTAAGTAATTAGCTGTTCTATCTTATTCAAGGATATCTCTTTCATCAAGCCCCACCTATGGAATGAGTCCCAGGCAGTACCAAAAAAATATAGTGACCGTCTGGGTGGATGGAACAAATGTGTTCATGACAGCAGGGCCTGTAACTCAGCCAGGCCAAATCCTGCTCTCTTACAAGACACAATGTCCAGACTGTAATGTTTTTAGTGAAGGTGTGGACAGTGCTCCATGTGGGTAGATGCACATATCTCAGCAGCAGAAACACTGCAAAAACAAGCAACAGAACTGGCCATGCCTCTTGCGGAATGACCAAGAACAACTAACTCCAGGAAGTTCCTTAATATACCTCCTGTAACATAACTTAATACAATGTGCCAGCCATTTGGGCAGGCACTGTTTTGACACAGGGGCGCTCTCTTACCCACAGGCAATCAAAACATGAGAGGACTCTCTGCATCCTTGGTGAGATTAACATAATATCAGAGAATTCTGCATACATCTATGCACATCTAACGTATGGAGTAATACTTCCCCTGGATTGGCATATTCCCGAGTAATACACTGGAAGGTGAGTGGTTTGATTCAAAGTAAATTCGGACACCACCTCTGGTAAAAACTTAGGATTCGCATATAAAGACACTTTGTCTTCAGGAAAAATCTAATAGGGAGGCTCACACGGAGTCTGTAGCTCTGAAATCCTTCAAGCTCAAGTGACTGCAACTAAAAATAATGCTTTCCAGGAAAGAAAGAGTAGGCCACAGCTTGCAGCTGGCTAAAAAGGAGCCAAAGTAAGCTTTTTCAAAACAAAATTCAGGTCCCAAGCCAGGAGTGGATTTCTAATGGGGGGGTGTCGTGTGTAACATACCCCTTAAAAAAGTACAGAATATTTCTAATTTCATCTACAGGGACATGAAAAGTTGAAATAACAGTCAAATGCACTTTGAGCGAGAAATACTGAAGACCGGAATCTGAACTGGACAGCAAGTATTCCAATACTGCATTGACCGGATAGGTAAAGGGGTCCAATTGTTTGGAAGCGGCACACAATGTAAAACAGTTCCACGTCAAAGAATGGGTATGTCTGGTAGACGGTTTTCTGGCAGCCATCAGAACATCAGCCACCTTAGGTGATACTCCAGTTTATGCCATGGCTATAGTTTCAGGAGCCAGGCATGCAGATGTAGGGACTTTAGGTCTAGGTGAACCAGAGACCCCTTGTCCTGTGACAACAAGCCCTTTCACAGAAGTAGAGGTACTGGTAGTTCCAGGAGCAGTGGATACCATATCTGCTGAGGCCATAGTGGAGCAATGAGGATGATGGTTTCCCCCACCATCTTCAATCTGATACCTTCTATATTAGAGAAAAGGGAGGGAGAGAAGGCATACAGAAACCTCCCTTTGCAAGAGAGGGACAACAGGTCTCTCCAGGAACTCCAGGCCCTGGAGCGAGTGTGCAAAAATGTGAGATTTGCATTGGGTAGGGATGCAAAAAGGTCCAATTCTGGGTGACCTCACCTTGCGAAAATGTCTTCCACTACTGAGGTCAGCAGCTCCCATCTGTGCACCCTGGACTGTGACCTGCTTAATTTGTCCACCAAGACTTTTTGAATGCCTGGAAGATGTGCAGCTGATAGCTCTAGGTTGTGTTCCAGAGCCCAATACCATACTCTCACTGCTTCCCTGCATAACAGACAGGAATGAGCCACACCCTTGTTTATTGATGTAATGCATCACACAGACATTGTCTGTCTGTATTAACAGAAGACCTGGAGTCAGGTGCTCCTGAAATGCCTGCAAACTGTATGAAACAGATGTCATCTCCAGAACATTTATATGCAACCTGGTCTACAGCTGGGTCCAAATGCCTTGTGTCTGTTGTAGGCCCAGGTGTGCGCCCCACCCAAAGCATGAGGTATCTGTGGTAAGAAACTGTGTTGGAGTTGAAATCTGGAATGAATCCCCCTGTAGTAAGTTGCTGCGATCCATCCACCTCATCAGTGCTTTTTTCAAGTGAGACATAACTAGCACTTGTTGGTCTAAGTCATCATTCAACTCTCAAGGTTCATTGGGGAATCCACACATGCAAGCGTGGCAGTGGCACGATGACAATGGCTGCTGCCATCAGACCTAGCAGGCACAGAAAAGTCCTGGCTGATGCATACTGATTGCTGAATACCATCTGTGCTTGAGTTGAGAGGTGTTCGGCCCTGTCCAGAGGCAGGAATGCACGGACCGAGCTGTGTCCAACACTGCCCCTATGTACTGCAGTCCTGGACAGGGGGTAGGTACTGATTTTGGCAGACTGACCGTCACCCCTAGGTTGCTGAAAAGTTCCCTAGTTTGAGCCAGGGTGTGAAGTAGTTGGTCCCTGGAGTGGGCCTATAAGAGCCAACTGCCCAGGTAGGGAAACATGTACAGGCCTTCCCTGCGAAGGGCTGCTGCTGCTAAGCATTTGGTAAAGACCCGTGGCAAAGAAGATAAGTCAAAGGGCGATATCCTTAATTGGTAATGCTCCCCTTCCAGCATGAATCTCAGGTATTTTCTAAGATGCTTCCTGATTTTTATATGAAGGTAAGCATCCTTCATATCTAGGGAGCAAATCCAGTCCCCTGTTTGCAACAGGGGAATCAGAGTCTGCAGCGAGACCATACTGAACTTCTTGTACTCTATGCAGAAGTTGAGGTTTCTCAGGTCTAGAACAGGCCTCAGATCTCCTGTACACTTTGAGACTGGGAAGTATCTGGAGTAGAAGTCTCTGTTCCTTTGCCTGATAGGAACTGGTTCTATGGCACATTTCTGGATTAAGGCCTTCACCTCCTCCCTCAACAGTGAAATGTGTCCTAGGGGATAAGTTGAGACAGGTGGTGTATGATCTAGAGGAGTATCTAGAAGCTCCAGATGCCAGGCAGATGCATCTGAGCCATCATAGGCTTGGCAGATCAAGCATTTACTCACTTCAGCTCCAGCAGTCAGAGTTTTGAGCGACTCAGTTTTAGCATTACCTTCAGACAAGGCCTGTGATGCAGCCTTGGCACTTCTCCACAAAAGTATTCTGGTATTTGATCCTGTGGGCCTGGAAGTCTGCAATACATAGGCCCAATGAGGCAGAAACATAAGTGCATTTGCCCATGACATCCAGCCTCCTGGATTCCTTGTCAGGAGGAAGGGAACTCACATGTATAGGTGCCCTGGATCTATCATGGGCAGCAGTGATCACCACAGAATTGGTGTCAGGCTGATCAGCATAAAAAGGCTTGTTAGATGGTGCAGGGTACATCCTGACAGCTTTTCTAGGGACAGCTGGAACTGCATTTGGTCTACACCAGGCTGCACAGGTAGCATCCTCCAGTGCTGGATATAATAGAGGAATGACAATGGAGGGGATTTCTCACACCTCCAAAAACTCCATTACATTCTTCTTTGTGGAATCCAGTTCCTCCAAAGTAAACCCCATAGCAGCCTGCATTTTCTGCATCATGGACTGGAAAGAGGAATCTTCTGATGGTGACTTTGGGATAATCACCACACAGTCCTCACTACATGAGGATAAGGTGGAGCTGGTGCCAGGTAAATACTGGTCTTTAGCATACACCTCCTTCTCATAATCCTCCTCTAATATGAGGTCTGGATTATAATCAACCTCGTCATTGTCTCCCTTGACGAAGGGAATGGAAGACCGCACCAGTGACGCTGGCAGTGGCTGTGGAGGCCTCTTTTCCAGTATGCCAGTTTGAAGTGTCAATGAGGTATCGGAGGTAGTAATGTCCATCGACATCAGAATAGACTGTTCAGGTAAGCCTGGTAGTAAGCACTGCATCATTTCTGAAAACAACACCAACACTGCTTGTGCAACGACAACACCTGTATTGGGTAGTCGTGATAGTGACAGTCAATGTCAGGTGAAGATCCATCAATGATGCTGACGTACCTCCCATAATAGGCCCAGTACCACCTACATCAAGCCCCGACTTTGCTGTCTGGTCGGGGGGGGGGAGCTGTTGTCACTGCCGCCAGAGTAGACTACGATAAGTTTGAAATGTTACCTGATGGCCACAGTGGCAACCTAGATCTCCTCGGGGAGGCCTTTTCTTTGTTTCTATGCTTATGCTTGTGGCTGCCCAATGATGATTTTTCTTTGGATTTTGACGACCATGATTTAGGCACAGGGGCAGGTGACCTGGATTTTTCCTGCATCTGTTTTTCCATCGCTGCCACAGTTTTCTTTAAAAGGAACTTTTCCAGTGCCCCTTTCCAATGTCACAAAGCCCCTACAAATCTCACAAGTTTTATGTTGTGAGCGAGGTCTAAATAACGGACACACACGTTGCGTGAGTCATCCTTGTTAATCTTCTCTCCGCACTCACAATACTGAAATAACTTCAACAGTTCTTTCGGCGGCATACAGAAGCATCAAAACTCACTAAGCTAGCGATTATTCTAAGCTAGAAAATAATACACAACAGCGGATAGTGGTCAACGTTTCTGTGGCAGGTCCAATGAGTATGATCGATGGGAAAAGAACTGAGGAGAGATGGGGCCGTCCACATTTATGTAGACGCTGGCACATGACATCGTCATGGACAGCCCCTGACTTGCAAAAGTTTCCGTGTGGTCCTAGCGCTGACGTGGGTGTAGTTCTAAAGGTGTGGCCCGAAGAAAGAGATATACTCCAAGAAGATACCCAGATTTCTAAAGCTATTAAAATGTATTAAACCATTTATTTAGTTTTTGTTCACCAGGTAGGTGCACTGCACAAAAAACAGTTGCCTATTTTCAGGCACAACCTAGGAAACTACAACAGAGGTGGTCAACAGTAAGATAACAGGAATGTTGAGGTATTCAATTAAAAAACGGTACAGTACATAAACGTCTAAAGTGCTGGGATAAAACAGTGTTAGTTACACAAAACAATATTCAAGGTCATAGATTCTGGTATATATACAGTCACATGGATGTTGGGTTTCTCCAAGATGAGAATATTCTATTTATATGGTTCTCTCGTCACTCAAGGGATTTTGTCACTGTGTGGATGAGTGTGTTTTATCCTAGTGATACACAATTGTAAACAGGAATAAATGCTACACAACCACCCAGCAAACACAGTGGCCATTAAAATGCAAATGAAAACCTTGGTCATACAGTAATCCCAATACAAGGATCTAGGTGGATTCACGTGACACAGACTGCTACTAACCCTTTCCATTATTTCACCTAGACACGTTCTGTTGATCAGAAGGGTCCAATCTCCCAATTTAGCCATCCTTTCAAGTAGAAAATAAAAACGGAAGGATAGAAACTGAATTGTAATTACCTTCATGTACTGTTACTCCACAATTGTCACATTGTATTATTTCATCGGCATCTTCACTGTTGTCGCCCAGACACACGCAGCAGATTAGAATATGGTCCATCTTCTGGGTGCTCCAGATTTGGCTTTTGTCTAGCATCAGGGAGTCCTGATTTTGGAAATGATTATACCACCAGTTAGATATATAAATATTGCAAAAAAAAGCTGCTTGGTTTTCTTTAAATGATGTCACACGTGCAAGCTGTAAATGCAACTAAAATTATTTTTTTTTCCACACTACAGTCAGCAACAGGATGCAACCTAATAACTGCATGTTACATCCCATACACTGCACACAGAACACAAAAACATAATTGAAACAGACAGCATCCATTTAATTAGGTTTATGTTTGACATCTTTATGCACAGCTGTACACTCACTGTCAGGGGCTACAACTGCAGTTTCATGCCTTTTACTGAACACAGGAACCAAATATAAAACAAAACACAACTTTACTATTTTATACTGACTTAATATCAAAGACCGAGTAAGACAATGTTTACACCAAAACCCTGATGTCAAATATTTCAAGGAACAAAGCTGCCTGAACACAAAAATCAAAAGGCAGCTTCATATTTCAAGCCTGTAATTCCATCAAGGGGGTTCTACTAACATAAAAAAAGACTTGAATTGCTTAACTCTTTTTCATGTGCGTAGCTATTTTGTATCGGGTTAAGTAATGGATGGTTCGGACTTCACTGGAAGTAAATTAAGTTGCCAAAATGATAAAAGTGCAGCATTAGATGCAGCATGCCTATTTTTTACATTACCTAAGCATGACTAACTATGGTACAGTATATACTGCTTCATGTTTGCACAGCTTATCTCCAAGCAAACACAGCAGAATATGGTCCATCTTTGGGCCCTTCAGATAGGAGACTTATCTTCCAGCGACTCTTGATGTTCTTTTAGAACCTTCTCTATAGAGCCATACTCTTTGGTCTTAGCATCAAAGGCACTAAGACACTGCAGGAACCTAGAACTTTTGAGATGGAAATGCCATCTATAATGCAAGTGCACTACACCATCATTACGTTGACATATAAATAGCGCTGTAGGCCCCACACACCTCAGTACTTTTTAACCATCCAGAGAGGCCAAGGCAGAATGAAAAGAAAGAGTACAAGAAAAAACGTAAAAGAAAACATGTGCCCTAATCCAAAGAGCAAAAGAAAAAAAAAGAAAAATAAGAACATGACAGGGGCTAGAACACTAACAATGTCCTGAATAGGGCAATTAAAAACAAGGAATAACAAAGGAAATTAACTCTGCCACACACAAAGGTTTTATCCCCAAAAGTGTAGAAAAAGGACTTATTTTTCTTTTAAGCCATTTTCAGTTGCAGGGAATGATTTCAATTACAGGTCCCTCTCCTCCCTGTTTGATGATGGTTTCTCCCCATCACATTCCAAAAGATTCTTTCCCTCAAGTGTTAAGAGGATTTTTTTTAAAACCATTCCAGCTGCAGAGAATTTATTTTACTAAATCCCCACCCTGATATTGCTTTTCAGTCCCCCACCACTGCTGCCTTTTCTCCACACAACTTTGCTCCTTTCCCTCTCACCATCAAACTCGCCTGCTCCTTTCTCTCCCAGCACCAATGTCCCCTTCAACATAGCAAGTGTTCCTACAAACATTTGTTTTCCCTTTTTTTTATTTTATATAGAATATCACACCGCCTCCCCTTTTTAAGTAGATTATCCCTCTCATTGGAGATCCTTTTAACGTGCTGCTCATACTCTGACTGCACCACAGCAAACCGAGCAGTTAAAAGTCAAGACACCCTGATCTATCAGACTTGAGCCAGGGTGTCATGTACTCTTCTCTTCTGCAAACTCCGTCAAGGACCCACACAGGTTGCCCTCGATGCCTGCTTGCAAAACAGATCGTTATGGCCAACCTGGAAATGCAGCACCCCACCCCAACCAGAGAGTCAGGTAAGCGCTATCTGTTACCACTTTGCCACACGGCCATATAACGAACTACGGAAAAATAGCTCAGTACGTCCAGACGGAAATCCTGGGATCCGAACTGACTTTCCAACAACCTTTCTGCATTTCCACAGAAATGCAGAAATGCTATATTTCAAGCCCTGCAAAGACTGAAACGTGGGTTCTTTAGGAGGAGAACGTGCCCTGTACAAGACCTTGTCCTAACTGCAAGAAGATATTGCAGAACCAATAGAGTTCTCCCATTTCAGAGAGCAGAGGTCAGTTTTATCTTCCACCGAGTCCTTCTCACCTTCAAGGAGGCCAGGGTAGTACTCGTCATCCTCCACCTCTAAACAAGAAGGTTGAGCAGCTACTGGTCCTCGGAAAGCAGGGGGCCAAGCTGGGGAGCACCAAGGGAGGTAGCTGGTATATGACCTGAGGCAGTGAAGGCAACAAACTTTTTATCAAATTAGAGAATTCTTCTGTCATGGCACTAGGGAAGATGACAATGGGAGGCAACAGCTACCCTCTTGATGACATCAATGAAACTGAGATAAAAGACATGGTTCCCATGGTTCCAGGATGAGACTGCGGTACTGGTATAATAGGACCTGAAACATTGTTCTGGGGGAGGTTTAGCCCTAGAGGAAGCTGAATCCATCTTTTTTGCCAGTATACAGGATGATACCCAGTTAGAGACCAGGGATATGGATCGTCGATGCTCAGAGAAGTGCCATCGACTCAGTGATGACAGGTGAACCAATTCCTGCCAACCCCGACAGCTCTCTGTCAACGAAGGTGATTCCAGTCAGAAGGTCGATCTTGCCAGTGACCATGGCATTGATTTTTGCAGTAATTTTTAGACTTTTATCTGTTACTGGCACTTTATACTACAGATCATCTACGGAAAGTGAGGAGCCAGGAGGCAAGTTGTCCATTATTGCTCCTATAGGAAATACACTGTGTGTAATAACAAAGTGTACCTTCTGCCAAAATATATTTATCTAGTTTATTTTTCAACTTTTTTTTTTTTTGGTTTTACTTATAATTATTTTAGTTGGTAGTTGGTTCCATGGGTTTGCTATCCTCAAAGCGGAATTTTTTTTTTTCCTTTTGCTGTTCTACAAGGTTTACCCAAAAACTGTAGTGGATAACCCCTAGTCTCTCTATTTGAATTTCTGTAATCAATATCAATTTTCATCATGATATAAGGGTCATTCATGACATCATACATAAACAAATGGTCCCCTCTCAATCTGCTAGTCTCCAATGACATATGGTTTAGAGTTCTAAGTTGATCTTCATATGTTTTATTTTTTAGTCCAAACATATTTTTGGTAAACCTTTTCTGGCTGCTACACTTGATTTTCTTAAATGGGCACCACAGCTGAGAGGCATATTCCAAATGTGGCCTTGCACAGGCCCTAAAATGTGGCATTAGCACCTTTGCGTCATTAGAGATTATGTTTCTTTTAATAGCCTATGTAACATTTTTTGTTTCTATTTATTTTTCTGACAGTGCCAAGATCTTGAGAGATGGTTAGTCCCAGGTCCTTTTCAGTTTCTGTAATGCCTAGTGTTTTACCACATAACACACAGCTGTGTTTATGATTTTTTTTCTCAATGTGAATAACCTTGCACTTATCCATATTAAGTTTCATACCCCATTTGGATACCCATTCTGAAACATGGTCAAGTTCGTTTTGATGATCTAAAATTTGTGATAAAGTATAACAAGGACGCCAGAGTTTCACATCATCAGCATATTTCGCAGTCCTGTATACCATGTTATTCATCATGTCTGAGATAAAAAAACTGAAACAGTGAGGGACACAAGACGGAGCCCTGGGGGACTCCGCTAGTAACACTCCCTGTCCCAGATAGATGACCATTTATAATCACTTGCTGGGTTCTTCCCCCCTGCCACTCAGGAATCCACTTCATTATGGATGAATTGAAGCTATGATTTTTCATGTTTTCTATTAAAGCCCAGTGTTGCATCAAATCAAAAGCTTTGCTAAAGTCGAGGTATACCACATCGCATGGAATATTTCAATCTAATAACTTGCTTATTTTTTCATAGAAACATGTTAAGTTAGTAGTGCTACTTCTTCTTTGTCTAAAGCCATGTTGTTCCATATCCATATTGCTAATATCATTTGAAATTAAGTTTTTTTTTTTTACTTTTATTTATACTTTTATACCATGACAGTACAGAAATTCACTCAGAACAGTGCAAAACATCTGATATACAGCATATGTTGATATTAGGATAAGTGAGTCACTGTAACCTTAGGTACAAGATAAGGGGGAATAGCAGTTTATATCTAACAACGATCAATTTGTATGGCTATTGCTGCCAATGCCTTAAACTGTTATTTACTTTAAAGAGCGATAACTGGAGTAATAAAAATGGCTGTGTAGCCTTTGTGGTTAAGTCACAGAACACTGAATAAACTTTCCCTCTCAGTACACTCCCTGTCATCTGAATAAAATGATGATTTGCCAGACAGCTTATAACATTTAATCCTAAAGCATTAGACATGTACTAAGGCTGTAATTACTAGTGTAACACCAAAAACTTAGGGGAGGATTATTTACAGGTGCCAGTCGGTGGGACGTCCACCTTTGACAACTAATAGTTTCTATGGGGGACCGATCATTCCCAAACAGAAAAGAACCACAGAGCAAAATGGCCGAGTGGCGGGAAATAATGTCCCGTTAGAGACAATGAGACAGAGCATCTGACGCCATCTTGCTACAACATAGAAACACATGGAATGAGATATCCCCACCAACCTCTCCCAACAACAATTAGAATAACAGGTGAAATAGCAGACTAGTACTCTACCAAGGTAACACCATAATTATAAACAGTACATTAACAAAGTTAAGTAAATTTAATTGTCCAGTAACGGTATCTCTACTGAGTATCCACACCATAAGCAGGCAATCAATCCCCAGAAGAGAAGTCTACAACTTTTCTCTTGTCGATTTTTCCGATTCCAGCTTTTCAACCAGCTTACCAGCCTCTTTGGGATCAGTATAAATATAGGCTTTTCACCCCACACCAACGTGAAATCTTGCTGGCATTAGCATGCTGGTCAGCACACCCAACTCTCTAAATCAATGCTGAATAGCATCAAAGCTTTTATGTTTGATGTGCGTTGCATAGGACAGATCGGGGAACAACATAACTTGAGAGTCATTAATCACCATTCCTCACTTGCTTCAAACTGCCGCAATATCTGGTCCCTGATCACCGCTGACGCTGTGACCACTAGGATAGTCCGTGGTCTCTCCTGCTGTCCACTCGCTCTCCGAGGGGTGATCCGGTAAACTTTAAGAATGGAACCCTGGAGTTCCAAACCATATGTCTCTGCCAGCCAGTTTGTAATAAACGAAAATAATAATCACCTTCAATCCCCTCTGGCACACCAATTATCCGAACATGAGTAGCCCTGACAGAGGTTTCCAAGTACTCCAGGCAGGACTGCAGAAAGGACTGCTTCTTTACGCATGTTGCTGCTGTAGCCAAGGCCTTATCT
The DNA here is from genome assembly GCA_016271365.2 of Neoceratodus forsteri. Taxonomy (NCBI): domain Eukaryota; kingdom Metazoa; phylum Chordata; order Ceratodontiformes; family Ceratodontidae; genus Neoceratodus; species Neoceratodus forsteri. The sequence goes on from CM057456.1 coordinate 1,319,608,676, forward strand.
GAGGATTTCTCCACTGCTGATGCCGTTCCCACCAAAGCATCCATTCGTTGTTCCATGGTCGTCATGCAATCATGGTACGTGTCCATTTTTTTATCCGTCTGTTGCACTGTTTTACTGAGTGTACACAGCAGCTGTTGCAAGGACTCGAGTGATGCCGGTCGGGAGTCATCCCTAACAGGTTCGGCCAAAGCTTGGTCCACTGATGTTGTCAGAGGCTTCACAGCCCTGCCACGAGGTGCAAAGAAATTTGCTTTTTGCTCAGCGTTCTTCCTTCACCTTTTGGTAGAAATCAGTCCAGCTATTCACCGCACCAAGACAAATAACTTAGTATATTTTTTGTTCTCCACTAAACTATCAGAAAATAGCTTAAATCACTATTTTATCGGATGCAGCACAGGGAGCTCCCTGAAAGCATGTCCGAATGGCTGAGCAGCTAGCCACGCCCCCATTTGAAATCAGGTTCTTAACTAAGCTTTCAAGAATCTTTACAAATGGTAGAAGTAAGACTAATGGGTCTATAGTTAGCTGGGTCCTGTTTTGGTCCTTTTTTGTATATGGAAACCACATAGGCTCTTCTCCAGGCTTTATGAGTGGCCGGTGTCAGTAGATGCAATGACTTGGTGGGCAATGCAATAGCTCTGTTCACCTTTTTGAGAAAATGCTCCAAAGCCTTATGCCTGCGCTCCGCATTGCTTAGATGAACTGAAATCCTGGCAGATGTTGCAGTTTTTCACATCGTGGGGTAAGCCTAAACAATAAACATAATATCTGCAGGATTCTTCATGATAAATCTGCTTTCCATATTGACAAAGGCAAAAATATCTCTTTACTCAGCTACAACATACACCAACGATGACTTGCTGAAGGAGTGGCTACCAGACACAAAAAATAATTAAGTTACCTAAAAGTTCAGGGTTGATAAGCTTCCACTGGTCAGATGCTCTCTCTCTCTCTCTCTCTCTCAATGGCAGTGGAAAAACAAAAAAGAAATGAAGTAGTTGGGATCCACCCATGTTACATAGGTGATGCTGTGCATCACTGACATGCTTGTAAGCATGCTAACGTGGATGGCCTTAGCTTTCAAAAGCCTCCTGTCAGGTTCTGATGTCGCTGGTGTGTATTTCAAAATGTTATGGCTCTATGAAGGGACACTCCATGAAAATACAGAGGTTACATACCTGGTATTTGGTTCACTTTCACACTTAGGCAGTTGCTGGGCATAGCTTATGTCACTGGTCATCTTCAAGCTTGGCTAATACCACCACCCATGGTGTCATTTTCTGGCTCTGCCCTATCCCCCCCCCTCCCATTTTCAAGCAAAGCTCCTCCTGGTATATCCTCTGGCTCCACCCCGTGAAGTCAGATCTGGCACACTGGAAGCAGGTATCCATGCACCACTTGCCAGGGGAGGTCGGGTGGGGTGTGTGGAAGTTAACTGAATACCAGTAGTAGAACTATGGTTACAGTAAATAACCCGTTTCTAATAACTTAGATTTAGTTCACTATTCATGCTTAGGCAGATTCTTAGCAGTCCTCTGGGAAAAGGAGTCAAGGGGTGCACCCTGATTTGACAAAATGAGACTGAAGAACTGAAACCCAAAATGCAGCACCATTACGACTGAGCATGTCGGCACTGTAATGAGATATGAATGTGTGCGTGCTGGACCAAGAAACAGTCCTGCAGATCTCCTCAATCAGGATGTACCTGGCAGCAGCCACTAAGGAAGCAGTATGTCTGGTGGAATAACCCTTCAACCCCTTGGGCAGCTCCCTACTAGCCATTTAACACAGTTCGATGAACGATGTGATCCACCTACCAATCATCTGCTTAGGTGCCAGTCTGCCTGCAGCAGCTTCAGCGTAGGTCACAAACAGCTGGCATTGCCGCGAACCCCTGCAGTGCATTCCTTAGAATAAATTAGTGCCCGGCGTACATCCAATGTATGGACTGAAGCACATGCTCAGATCTTGATTCAGACTTGGGAAAGTAGACTGGGAGGTACAAACACCTGGTTACAGTGAAACTCCGATTCACCCTGGGTAGGAACTTCACATGGAGGCAAAATACTACCTTGTCCCTGTGGAAAACCGCATACAGAGACTCCACTGAAAGCACCTGGAGCTCACTCAGCTGTCTGGCCAAGGCGATAGAGATAGAAAAACACAGTCTTCCACAACATATATGATATCGCACACTTGTGGATCAGCTCAAATGATTTATCCATCAGCTTAGCAAGCATCAGCAGTAAGTCCCATGATGGTGGAGGTTTGTGCACAGGAGGGGACAAGTCAGTGGTCGAAACTGGCACCGACCCACTAGCCAAATGCTTGTAGATTTTGTATTGGGCTAGTAAGATTTTCCTTTAACTAGCCCTGCAGGCTTGTACTAGAGAAGAACAGGTTACTCATCTGTAACACTAGTTCTAGGAGTGGTATATATTGTTCATCCACAATCTTTGGGCATGTCCCATTCCCCTTTAAGGATCACCAGAAGTCTTCAAGCTGGCTCCTCCCACCCACCCGGGTGGTATATACCTCAGCTCCACCCCATGATGCCAGATCTTAGCCCCCTGGAAGCCAGGTTGTGTGCGTCCGCAGCCGGGAGTCGGGTGGGTCTGTGTGGATGAACAACATTTACCACTCCTAGAAAGATCAGTTAAACAAAGACTTTTGTCGTAACAGTAGATCTATAAGGAATGCCTCTTGCAGTAAGTCATTACTTCTGGGAGTTCCCGATAGGTGGTGCTCTAACATGGCAGTTTTCCTCTAGCAGTCTCCACACCAGGTACCACCCACACAACCTCACTTCCTGGGATGTGCCTATAAAAGTGGGTGGTCCCTGGTAATCTCCGTTCCCTGCCAGTTTCAGCTCGTGATGGCGAGGGACCGAGGGGAACAGAGGTACCAAAGCCTCCCGACCCTACATCGTTTTCCCTGTTATAGAAATGCAGGAGGTCGGAGGGAGGGAAGCTACTTACTGCAAGAGACATTCCTAGAAGATCTACTGTTACGGCAAAAGTCTTTGCGTAACTGATCTATCTTCCACGGAATCGTCTCTTGCAGCAAGTCATTACTTCTGGGAGATTCCCAAGCAGGTCATATGGCAGTGGGGTGGCCAGATATGGCATTCTGCCATACACATAGTGTGGTCTTAGGACCAGTAGGTGCTGACAGCAGTAAATCAGTATATAAAGAGAATTTTATATTCTATCTGTAAGTATTCCATTATAGTATTTGTTATAGGGTTATGGCTGAAAGAGAAGCCAGACTGGTTATTACTTGGCATTGTCAGATGAGTTGAGCAGATGTAAACCCAATCAGGGTATGGCATATTAGCTACTGTAATAAATCAGAAGAAATTCAGCCCTGTAATGGAGTAATTGGTAGGTCTCAGTGGCATGCACTGGAAAGGACAGTATATGTCAGAGCTTATTGGGTTCGGAGTCTTGAACAGTAACCCAAATAATACAATGTTATTATTGTGTAGTGCTACAATGTAGCAAGCTAGTACAGTTTTTTGCTATGTCTGTCAAGTCATTAGAGAAATGTATCCATTTTGGCATAAATAGGCTACATAAGTAGCAAACAATTATTTTTTTGGTGAAATGAAACAATGTATCTATTTCATAATGGAATCCAGTGGCTCTTAGAGTTAGTGGCACTATTGTACCCGTGTTGGGGTAAAGACATGGAATGCAACAGAGTGATATAGTCAGTTCCATCGTGTATTAGTAATCTCATTTGCAAGGGGGTCCCAAGTATGCCAAGGCCTGCAGCCTTGTTAGGTGTAAACCTGAAATGTTAGTATGGTGGGCCCTTTCTTTATACTGTTGAGTGAACAGAAGTTTAAATAATGATCTGGATAATTACAAATTATGAGCCACTAGATCTCATCTTTGAGATTCCAAATATGTTAATCTGAGGAAAAGTCATAAGGTTTGTGACCTGCCCATATTTTGTTGTCCAAGTAGCATGGATCAGAAAATTGATAAGTCTTGCAGAGTTTATAAGGTTTATAATATATATATATATGTACTCACCATTGTTTCTGTGGCCTTTATCTATGGCGATGTGAAGACTGCATGTACCAGTAAAAGTTTGGTAAAAATATTATGATCCCTATTATAATATTATCACGATATATAGATTTTTTCTTAGCCTGTGAATAGTAGCAGGCCCTGTTCGTGGGAGGGACATGAGAGTCCGACCCACAACAGGCTGAGAGGTATCTCGGTGAAATGACTGTAATGGTCTGTAACAGTGATACCTCAAAAGTTGCTAGATGTATAAAGCCTCGTGGGAAAGGCCTCAGTATAATTTCGAATCAAATCCCCCCAAAAAGTCTCCGAGGCCTAGAAGAGGAGACCGGGGCATAGTATGATGTTTTTTAGTGAGACGAAGAGGCACCTGGCCGTACTAAGGGGCAGTCATGGGTCGGTTTAGATGTGTTCCTTTGTCATTCGTTCTTTGCCTCTGAAGTTTCCTCTTTTGTTATAGTAATTTCCAGTTCTGTATGAATAAGTATACCGAGGGCTTGGTTTTGTGGTACATATATTGTACTATTTTTAATTGTCTGCCTAAGGCTTGTAGGTTGTCCATTATTGTTTGAGCCCTTGGGCTAAAGAGATGGTCACCAGAAAAAAGTGGTATTAGCCACTATATATTGAATATCAGGTGCTAGCCCTGAGAGTTGGAGCCATGCCTGGAGGCGTATGAAAATACCAACTGCAGAGGCTCTAGCTGAAGCGTCGGCTTCTTTGTCAGTGATGTAAGAGTAGCAGTAGGCTCTGTTTGTGGGAGGGACACGAGGGTCCTGCGCACAGCAGGCCAAGAGGCATCCTGATGAAGTGACCATAATGGCCTGTAACAGTGATACCTCTATTACATATATGTATATGTGAACATGATAAACATGTTACCCTTCGCCCTGAGGTGTGCCTTTATAATACTGGTGAGGTTATCCGCAAGGCATAGGCAATAGCATGATGCATTCTTAGTCACTGCTGGGTCTCAAGTGGCGGACGCTAAAGAATCTAATATGTTGATTGTAGTAAAATAGGAAGTTGATGTTCACGGAATAAGCCCATTTGAATAGTAGGGGTATGCCATATTTTTTTTTTACTCCATAAATGAGTGTGAAAAAGCCCTGTACCCTCATTGATAGAGGTGGCAGCCAAGAGATATCTGTCGAAGGGGTACATCCTGATGATGAGAATATGTAACCATGTTAATGTTCAGTTTACGGAAAATGTCTCCCATTAACAATATATATATATATATATATATATATATATATATATATATATTGTAAGACATGGTCTGTGGACGGTGGAATGTTGGCTTCTGATGGTGGGATTATCCCAGTCAATGGTGTAGAAGAAATACCATGCCCCATAGATGGAGGAATAAAAGTCGTCTATGATGACTAGTAGAAATCATGCTCCGTCGACGGTGGGTCATCAGCTGTCGATGATGAAAGAAGGGGAACATGTCCTATCGACGGTGGAATGTGTCTCATCGATAATAGATGAAGATAATGTGCCTCGTTGATGGGGAGTGTTGTGCCCATCGATGAGAGAGGCTCATTCTTATATAAAGTCACCACTGATGACAGTCTTAGAGGAGGCCTCCGTCGATGGGGAATGAAATTCCCATCGACGAGAAGTATGTAGGAGGCCTCCATTGACAGTGGATGAATATTCCGTCAATGAGAAATCATGAAGGAGGCCTCCGTCGACAGTGGATAAAGTGTCCGTCGACGAGAAGTATGTAGCAGGCCTCCGTCGACAGGGCATGAGTGGTCTGTCGATGAGAATCGTGTAGGAGGCCTCTGTTGTCAGTGGATAAATATTCCGTCAATGAGAATCATGTAGGAGGCCTTCGTCAACAGTGGATAAATATTCAGTCGATGAGAAACCATGAAGGAGGCCTTCGTCGATGGTGGATGAAGTGTCCGTCAACGGGAATCATGCAGGAGGCCTCTGTCGATGGAGAATGAACCTCCCATTGACGGGAAGTATGTAGAAGGCCTCCGTCGATGGGGAATGAGCCTCCCATCGATGAGGAGTATGCAGTAGGCCTCCATCGATGGGGATTTTATGCATCCGTCGATGGAAACATAGTGTGAGCCTCTGTAGAGTGCTGTTGGAGGCCTCCATCGACAGGGATTTGCATCCGTCGACAGGAATACAGTGTAAGCCTCTGTAGTCTGTTCTGTCATGAAGATGATGTAGAAATGCCTGCCGTTGACGGGGTATTTCTTTTCCGTCGACCTTACTTAGCATACATGACCGTTGAAAGTGGTCAGGCAGGAGTTATGGTGAGGATATGCCTGTGACACTCAGAAAGCTGGTTCTGATTAATCTATGATTTTTGTAATATAAAAACGTGTTATTGAATGACTCTCATGAGAGATGCTGACAGCCTGTGGGATCACCCCCCCACCCCCAGGTTTTAGCTAATAGGTGTTACCTAGAAGGCCACGAGATACTTACAGGCTAGAAGGGACTTAAAATTTAGGATCTCCTTTTTATGTGACTAACTGCAGCTTGCCAACTGCCAAGATAGATCATAAACTTTTATAATGTTCAGAGGAAACACAGTAAAATTCACATGATGATACAAAAGCATGTTGCACCTCCGTGAGTTCTGGCAGAGAGACGTAACAAGTCCTTTGATGTCCTGGAAAGGGGAAGTTGCTCATAGATCAAAGAAAGTCATTTGAAAAAAATGAGTTTTGCTGAGGTCACAGAATTTTTAATTTACTTTTGATAAGAGATCCTGTTTTGCATAGATATATTTTTTTATATTCTGACAGGGAGGAGCTAGGTGACCTCATGCAAAGAGGTTGGCAATGCCAGTTTTTAAACAGTATTCTTTGTTTTCCATTTACACAACTGTTTGGACTCTGAAAGCTACAACATGCTAGCAGCATTTTACAAGATATATTAGATAGATCAAGTCTAATTGTCTGGTGGTAGGAAATTGTACTTTTAAAATCTTGTTTTTTTTTTCTTTTAAGTGATTGTATGTTTTTGCGATATATGGTTCTGTGTTTTACATTTTACATTCTTATCTATTTTTAAGTAAATATCTCATTTTCAAATAGACTATTTGTGTCCTCCAAGTCCTTCTGTTTTTGCCTGTGATGTGCGGATGGTTAAGAATGTGACAACACTGTGCATGCGCTTATATGGTAATACCAAACTGGGAGCAGGTAAGAGTTATCTGAGGTCTTTATTAGAGTTTTTAACAGTTCATTTTGTACACCTGGTTAGGTGCCCATAGGTGAAAGATATCTGCCCCCCCCCCCCGAAGAGCAGAATTATCTGAGCCTGTACATTGGGTATGCTAACAAGAGGTTCACAGTTTGAATCCCTCCAGAACTGAGACCAAAGGTTGATTTGAACTCACAAAACAGACAAGAGGGTTACCCTGTTTCTGTTTCCTGTTCACAATACTACGCTCAGAGGTTGGCACTTTGGGAGTAGAGGGCTGACCTGCTGAGTGGGTTTATGACAATGTCTTCTACTCTGATGCTTCTTGAAAAGACTCAATGTTGTCGGAGCCTGTTAATACAGCTCCTTGAGTCATCCATCCTTAGAACTCTTGTTTGAGCATAGGAATATGGTGCCGTGTATTAAGCAAAAGCTGTGGGTTCAATCCACGTCGGAGACTGCTGGCAGAAGATTGAGCTGCTGTTAGAGCTGAAGCCGGCAGGAAAATGAACGGAGATTACCAGGGACCACCCACTTTTATAGGCACAGCCCAGGAAGTGAGGTTGTGTGGGTGGTCCCTGGTGTGGAGACTGCTAGAGGAAAACTGTCGTGTTAGAGTGCCACCTATTGGGAGATCCCAGAAGTAATGACTTGCTGCAACAGACCATTCTGTGGAAGATCTATTGTTACAGGAGAGTAACCTGTTCTTCTAGGAGTGTGGATATGTTGTTCATCCACACTCTTTGGCAGACTCCTAGCAGTTCTCCAGGAGGAGGGAGGCAAAGCGCACACCCCCTACTTAGGGAACAGAGATTGGAGAACTGAGGCCCCAAAACCAGCATCCCGGCGTGACTCAAATTCAGTGTGGCAGTGGGTGATGAAGGTGTTTACTGACTTCCAGGTAGCAGCCCGGCAGATTTCCTGGATAGGGATGTCCCTGGAAGCAGCCACCGATGCTCTTATCCATCTAGGAGGCTCCTTGCTCGCCAACTCATAGCAAAGACCTATGCATGATGTAATCCATCTTGTAATAATCTGCTTCGCAGCAGGTCTACCAGAAGTGGCTTCAGTGTAGGTGACAAACAGCTGGCGAACCTCTCCCCGAATTTCCGCCGTCCTCTCCTCATAATAGGAGAGGGCACGTCTCAGGTCCAGAGTATGGAGCCTGTACTCGGCCTCCGAAGTGTAAGTAGGGTAATAAACCAGCAGAGTTAACACCTGGTTAAGGTGAAACTCTGACACCACTTTCAGAAGGAATTTCGGGTGGGGACATAGGACAACCTTGTCCCTGTGGAAGACCAGATAAGGGGAGTCCACCGAAAACACCTGGAGCTCCCCTGTCATTCTGGCAGTCGTGATAGCCACCAGAAAGGCAGTCTTCGACAAGTGTGACAACTCACACTTGTGCATAGGTTCGAATGGCTTGCCCATGAACTTTGCCAGTACAACCAGTAGATCCCACGGAGGTGGAGGTTCATGTACCAGAGGGGATATGTGATCCAGGCCTTTGGAAAAAGCACCCGACCTCTGTCTCCTGCACCAGCGTCAGTCGACCGGCCGTGCCCGGTAAGCAGAGATAGCTGCCAGGTGCACCCTAATGGTCGATGACCGGAGACCTCCTTTAGAGAGAGACCAAAGGTAGTCAAGAATGTTAGCCACTGAACAGGATAAAGGGTCCAGGCCCTTACCCTGACACCAAATGGAAAACCTTTCCCATTTGAAGGCATAACATTTCCTGGTTGATTTCTTTCTGGATGCCTCCACCACGGTGAAGACATCCTCAGAAAGACCCAAAGCCTAGAATTCTAGCCACTCAGGTATCAGGCTGTGAGGTGCAGGGATTGAAGGTCCGGATGGAATACCTTCCCCTGATTGAGTGATATTAGGTCTGGGCATGTGCAAAGCCACTCCAGGTGCCTACAGCTGAGACTGAGGAGATCTGGGTACCTGAACTGGCGCGGCCAGTCTGGGGATAGCCTTGTCCCTCCTCACCTTGAAAAGCACCTTGTGGATCAAGGGAAATGGAGGGAAGGCGTAGAGGAGGCCTGGGGTCCATGGCCTCGACAAGGCATCCCCCTGCAGCGAGCCCTGCTGTGGGGGGGCAGGCATGAAACAGCCTCAGCTTGGTGTTTTCCCTGGAGGCAAACAGGTCCACCATCGGTTAGCACCAATGGGAGAACAGGCTGTAAGCTACCTCTGGATGGAGAGACCACTCGAGGGATGTCTGGCCTAGGCAGCTAAGACCATCCACCAGATGGTTTGAGGCTCCTGCCACATGGATGACTAGATCATCTGCCTCCAACCAGCTCACGAGGGTCCAGATGCGGAGCGACTCCTTGCACAGCAAACGGGACTGCATGCCGCCCTTTTTGTTGAGGTAGTACATGGCCGTGCTATTGTCTGTCTGGACTTGAACCACTTGACCTCGAAGCTGAGGTGCAAAAGCTGACAGTGCCAGTCTGACTGCTCTGAGCTCCAACAGGCTGATATGGCATTAGGACTCCTCAGGGGTCCAGAGCCCATGGGCCCTTTCATCCCCCATGTGGGCTCCCCAGCCCAAGAGAGAGGTATCAGTCGTAAGGACAACCATCGGCTCGGGGGGGACAAATGGGATCCCTTCCTGCAACCGGTCTGGAACGGTCCAACACTGGAGAGCATCCCACATCTTCTGGGTTACAGTGACCAGCTGGTCGAAGTGACTATGGCGCTGAGTCTACTGGGCATCCAGCTCCCATTGAAGGGGGAGCATGTGCAGCCGGGCCCAATGGACCACTGAGGTGCACGCCACCATGTGACCCAGAAGGCGCAGAAAGTCCTGGGCTGGGCGCAAGTGCCCAACCAGAAATGATTGGGCAAAGGAGGAAAGAACCTCCGCCCTGTCCACTGGAAGCCAAGCTCTGGCTTGACAAGAGTTGAGCTCTGCCCCGATGAAGTCCATCACCTGAGAAGGCACGAGTTCCGACTTGGCCTCGTTGAGGAGCAGGTCTGGAGGGCCAGGTCCCAGGACCTCTCCACCTCCTTTTGGGTGGAACCTGCTAGGAGCCAATCGTTGAGGTAGGGGTAAATTCTTTCTGATCCCCCGATGCTGGAGATAGGCCGCCACCACTGCAATGCATTTGGTGAAGACCCGAGGGGCCGATGACAGGCCGAATGGCATGGCTCGGAACTCGTACAGGGTCCCTTCAACCCTGAAGTGGAGGAACCACTGATGGAACAGATGGACTGGGACTTGAAATAACATGTCCTGCAGATCCAGTGAACAGAACCACATGTTTCACTCCAAGGATGGTATGATCTGGGAGTGACCATCTGAAAGGTGTGTGACCTGAGATATTGATTCAGGTCGTGCAGATCTAGAATGGGGCGTCACCCCCCCCCCCCCAATTCCGCTTGGGCACCAGGAAGTACCTGGAGACAAAGCCTGGGTCTGCTGGAGGATCCGCCACTGGAGCTACTGCCTCCTTGAGGAGGAGCTGAGTGATGGCGTCTCTGACAGCTGACTGGGTCTGAGTGGATATTCATTCCTCCCGAGGGGCGCAGGCTTGGCTTGGAGGGTACTGCTCGAATTCCAGGGAAGTCCCTGACCGACCACTTCCAGAACCCACCTGTCCGTGGTGACAATGGACCAGGTGGAAAGAAAGTGGCAGAGCCGGCCCCCCACGGGAGGACCCAGAGCTGGCGTGACAGAAGCAGGGATGGTAGCCCCTGCCCCATCACTGAGCAGGCTTGGTGGAGGAGGATCCAGGACCTGAACCTCAGCCTCCTTTATGGGCCTGTTGGGGACCCTGCTTGGGCCGAGGGTGCCAAGCTTGAGCCTACTGCTGCTGCTGGTGTCTGCCTTGAAAGGAGGACTGCTGAGTCGCAGGGGCAGAATTCCAAAAAGGCTTTTTCTTTTTCCTCTGCTGGTTCCTGCCCAAAGAACTCTTGGCAGAGGTAGCGTCCAAGGTGGCACTGGACTGCTAAATGCGCTGACGGTGACCAGCCACTCCCGGCAGAACAAGTCGGTCCCAAGGAAGGGCACGTCAGCTAATTTATGTTGGGTATCCACCAGGAAGGAGGAAAGCCTCAGCCAGGCCCTGCGATGAGAGGCAACTGCAGCAGCCATTGAATGGCCACAAGAATCCCCAAGATCTAGGGCCGTCTGGAGCTGCTGTTTGGCAACAGCTCTGCCCTGATCGCGGACCTGCTTGACTGTGGTCTGCATGTCCCCAGGGACATGAGGAAGGATCTCGTCCAACGTCCCCAGAAGGACATTACAGAAGTGTGCCATGATGACAGCCAAACTTGCCCAACGAAGGCCCAAGGAGGAAGCTGCATAGACCTTCATGGCTGAATGGTCCAAGAGCTTGGACTCTTTATCAGGTGATCGGTTTGTGTCGGCAGAACTGCCAGTACACCTGAATACAGAGGTGGTCACCAGGCTCTCGGCCAAAGGGTGCTTTGTGAACCCCGCAAGGGACCCCATGGGCACCGCGTACTTGCGGGCCATGCAGGCAGATGGAGCTGGACAAGAGGCAGGACGCTGCCAAAGCTCTAAGGCCGGTCCAACAATGGTCTCGGCCAAAGGAAAGGACTCCATCAGGGTATCCCCTCTCTTGAGGATGTCGCTGACAGGGTACTCTGCCTTTTGTTGGACAGGCTCCAAGGGCATGCCTGTAGACTCAGAGATGAGGCGGAGGATCCCTTGAAAGGATGAGGGACCTTCCTCTGTCTCTAGGCCAGCAGTTGAATCTTCATCCCCTGGATGTGAATGAAGACTGGTGACGTCTGAATCAGAAGAATCCAGATACAACGGCCTACCGCCCATGTCACCTTCAACTTGCCGCGGGCGGTCTGGGGTGACCGTGACCAACAATCACTGGGGAAGCCCTGTGTCTGGTCTGTCTTCCTTGGAAGGAGCCCCTCCCGCAGGTTGCTTTGGCGGTGGTTCCACCAGAATAGGTGGAGAGACAGTTATGGGCCAAACAGGTGGTCTTGCCGGCTCTGCAGGCAGGGAAACCAATTTGGTCATCTCCAAGGGAGTCGGCTTTGGCCTGGGCGGCGAAAGCCAAGTAATGGCTGGGGAGGAAGCCATGGTAGGCTTGTGCACGGACAGAATCAGCTGCTGCCACATGAGGTCCTCGTAGCGTTGGAGTTTCCTCCGGAGCCTCTCCTCATCCGAGGAGGACGAGGACGACCGATGGCATCGCCTCTTCTTAGAGCGTTTGTGGCTCTTCCTCAGCCTGTCGGACGAGGGGCTCCTAGACCTCGACCGAGATCGGGTAGGCCGACTTGGTCAGTCGGGAGACACAAGCAGGGCCGGTGACTTCCCGGAGTCCGGGACTGGATCCTTGATGGGGACTCCAGCAGACTGGGTCTCCTCATTGGGGAAAACAAGGACCGGAGTCCTCTCTAAAGAGTTGGAGACTGGAGTCGGCAACAAGGGATCGATTGTATCGATAACTATTTTGACCTCGTCGACCACATCCTCGGCGGCTGGCCGATGGGAAGTCCAGAAGCCAGCTGCCAAAGAAGCGATCTCAACCGAAGTCAAGACTGCAAGCTCCTGGGACTAAGACTTCTCTCGGTCCCAAGGGTGCCTTCGTCAAGACGAAGACTTGCTCAGATCCTTATCCCGGGTATGGGACTGAGAAGAGTGTGGGCCTGCAGGCGCCTCCCCCTTGATGGGAAGAGACTGCCACGATTCCCTGAAGAAACCCGAGAAGGTGGAGCGGAATGAAGAAGCTCCGGGAAGAGCTTGCAGCGTGAGCTGCTTCTTCCTTGAACGCTTGCATGCGTTTCAGTTGCTCGGCAGATCCCGCTGCCGGAGAAACCGCCCACCTGGCCTCTTTAGATTTCTCTGGAGGATTCCTCTTCTCCGGTCTCCCCAGCTGTAAGCGTGAAAGACAGCCGTCCAGGACTTTGGGATGGAAGGCCGAGCAGAAACTGCAGGACGAGGTGTCATGGCCAACACTAAGGCAGTAAATGCAGGTGGAGTGGCGATTGGCACGCAACATCTTTTGGCCGCACAAGCACCAGCAAAATCCAGAGGAAGATTTTTCTTCCATAATCGAAGATGCTAAAAGGTGCTCGCTAACTCTAAAGATACAAAGTTTCGCAAAATCAAGGTTTGAAAGTTAGCTCATAAAATGCTGCGAAGCATGAGAGAGGCAACCTGAATCTCCAGTGAAAGGAAGATCTGGCTTAATGGGGCGGAGCCGAGGTATATACCACCCGAGTGGGTGGGAAGAGCCAGCCTGAAGACTTCTGGTGATCCTTAAAGGGGAAAGGGACATGCCCAAAGAGTGTGCATGAACAACATATCCACGCTTCTAGAAGGTAACATTTTAATAAGGACACCAGCTGGGCCAGTTAATAAGTCTGTGGGGCTAGTGGATTTTCCCAGTCACTAGCCCTACTGGTTAGTGGCTGCAAAACTTAATTTTGACTCCTACAGGTGATCCAGGCCTTTGGAAGAGCACAAGACTACTTTCTCCTGTACCACTCGGTATACAAAGATGGCAAGCAGATGTACATTAAGGGTTGTGAATCATATCACTGACTAAAACAGGGACCATCAAGGATCTGCACCACTGGACAGACAAGGTGATCAATATCCTTGCTTGTACACCAGAGAAAAAGAACCTCTTCCACTTGAAAGAGTAAGTTATACGAATCAACACCCTATGAGACACCTCCAGAACTTGGACAGCAATCTCCGAAAGGCCTAAAGCCTGGAACTCTAGCGGTTCAGGTACCAACCATGCTGAAAGGAACAGGGACTGAAGATCCTCATCAGCAGGTGCGTGTGGAGAGCAAGTCATCTCTTACCAGAAGTGTTTGGTTAGTTTGGAACTATCAGGATCAGGTTCATCTTGTCCCTGCGTGCCTTGGGCACCACCTTGTGAATCAACGGAAAGGGAGGAAAGGCATACAGAAAGCCCAGGTTCAGGGCCAGCACAAGGCATCCCTAATCAATGTTCCCATCTGAGGGCGAAAGGCACAAAACAGCCTCAACATTCTGTTCTCCCTTGAAGCAAACAGATCAATCAAAGCTGTGCCCCGGCAGGCAAACAGCAGTATCACCATTTGTGGGATGACTTGTCTATGTGGCTGAGAGTCTCTGTCAGCTGGTTGTCCTTCCCTGCTAAGTGCACTGCAGGGAGAGCCACCTGCAGCCTGTGTACCACGGACAAGGTGCAGAGCACCTCCCAAAACAGAGAAAAGGAGTGTGTCCTGTCTTATTTGTTCAGGTAGAACATGGTGGTCATGTTGTTGATTGACTTGCACTGCCTGACCCAGAATCAGTGGAGCAAACTCCATTAATGCCAGCCACATTGCTCAAACTCCAGCAGATTAATGTGCTGGTGGATCTCACTGGTGGACCAGGGCACCTGGGCTCTGTGGTCGGACAAATGAGCCCCCTCCGTCCCACCAGGGATGCATCTGTGGTCAAGGTGAGCATATGCTCCAGGCGGACAACTGAAATTCCTCTGCAAGGTTCCAGGAGCATAGCCATTCTATGGCATCCAGCATCAGCTGGATCACCAGAACCAACTGGTTCAGGTGTCTATGGTGCTCAGACCACTGGTACCTCACCCCCACAGGAGGGTGCACATACGCCAGTGGGACCACCATACAATGCTGGGCATAGCCAACATGAATCCCAACAGCTGGAGGAACTTCCCGGCTGGTTGAGATTGCTCAACCAGGAATTGATAGGGTAAAGGAGGTAAGATCCTCCACGCTGTCTGCAGGTAAACAAGCCTGGGCTAGGAGGAAGTCCATCTTCATCCAAATTAATAGGATCACCTACTCAGGGACCAGTATGGACCTTGCCAAGCTGAGCAGAAAGTTGAGATCCCAGAAGGTCTGGAGGGCCAGATCCCTGGACCACTCCACTGCTTCCTTATAGACTCTCACATAGCACCAGTCATTCAGGTACAGGTACACCCTTGGGCCTCTGCACCTGAGGTAGGCCAGCACAACCTTCAGGCACTTGCTGAAGACCCTGGGTGCCAAGGACAGGCTGAATGGCATGACGCTGAACAGGTATAGGTCCACACCTATGCTGAACTGAAGATACCACTGATGGGACAGACGGATTGCTGGTTCCCCACACAATTTTTAAATCCTGTTGGGCTTGCGCATTTTTTTTGTTTCTGTGACAATAAAGTGCTACAGGCAAAATGTGTTCTAAAGTTAAAACTTTTTTTCCCCCCTAATTTCGGTTCTGGACTGAAAGTTTCTGAACTGCAATAGAGAAAAACAATTGGTTCCCTTTTGAAACTGAAACCAAAAATAACAAGAGGAACGAATCGCGATCAGCTCCCAGGAACTGAGAAAACAGCGAAATTTGCCCTAAACTATCATTGCCTGGATTACAACAAAGTAAAAGTCCAAATGAATTAAGTCAAAGTGTTATCTTTGAAACCAAGTCTTTACTACTGCTAAACATGATCTGGTGTTGAGGCTTAGGGGTCGCATGATCAGTGCTTGGATTGGATCATGCCACTCTGACATCCTGGGGCACAGCATGTGCAGGCTATCTGCTGTTTGAAGTGGTAGCAGATGAAAACACTGATGATGTTTAAAGGAGAACTATGGGCAGACTTGAAGCCCCAATCATTGCACAGATCGGGCCTTCAGTACTCCGATCTCTCCTGCAGGCACGATATTTATTAAAGCGAAATTTTATCTTAATACTCATAAAAATGGTACAAACCTCCGTGCCAGCTGGCATTTTCTAATATTGTGCTCACCACCCAGATCGCACTGCTAACTACGCGAGGAGATGACGCACCTTTGCCCCTTCCTGTATGGTACCCATATGTACGGAAATGTAATAATCTCCATATCTCCCATGCCCTGCTTTATTTTGACAGACTTTGCCTAAATGTCATGTGTGCACATGACATTTAGGTAGACAGAGTCTGTAAAAATAAAGCACAGCATGGGAGATACAGAGATTATTAAATCTCTGTACATAAGGACACCAGGGCTGAGTTCTTTAGCTTGAAGTTTGGATTTATAGATTGAGAACTATTTGTAGTAATTAAATATTCAAACTCTCACTCAGATTTAAAAGTCCAAGCTTGGTGAGTGTTATACTGAATTTCGATTGTTTTAATTATTAACCATGCAGAAATATGTAATGGACTGTGTCCTAATTGTGATACTTATTAATCAATGGAAGAAGACTGACTATTGGGATCGGGGGGTCCCTCCATCACCTGCAAGGCAGCAAGAAAAAATATGTTGTGGCATTTATTTATGTTGTCAGGTTCAGAACTTATTCACAGAACCAGAAGAAATGGATTCTCTAGGCAGTGGAGATTATTTAATCAGGTTAGAATCCAATGTTTTTCACCTAGAAAATCCCACTTAAAATTAACTACACCATTTGTTTGTAGCATAGTAATACTGCTTGCAGGTGATGTGGAGATAATTCCCGGCCCCAAAGGAGTCAATAAACAAAATTTAAAAATTTCACTTCAAAACGTAAGAAGTGTTATAAACAAGATGCATGAATTTCAAATATGGACTAAAAGTTATGAACCAGATGTGATAGGATTAACTGAAACATGGTTATCTCAAAACATACAGGATAAGGAAATATTAATGGATGGTTATAATCTTTTTAGTTTGGATAGGGGAAAGAGAGGTGGTGGGGTTCTTTTATATATCACAGAGAAACTGGGTTTGGGAGAAGTTGTTTTTCAGGGTAATTTAGAGGGCATTGAATGTCTTTGTGTTAAATTTGAAAGACTGCAGCTCTTAATTAGTATAGTACTGTATATTCCCCTCCAAAAGTAAATACTACCAAGTTTGAATTATTGGCATCTAAATTAGCATTAGTGTCAGATGGTAAATATTTAATACTAATTGGTGATCTCAACACTGCTTGGGGCAAGCCAAGGGGATTAAAATTGGAACAAAGTTTTGAAATACTAAATGTCAATCAAATAATAAATCAAAGTACTAGGAAAAGTGGGGTTAAAAGTCAGGGGAGTATTTTGGACTTGATTTTTCTCTCTAGGAGCTTTCATGTCGAAAAATGTTTGATTTTACCTCCAAATTTGGGGGATCATAATCCAGTATATTGTGTTGTAAAAGATTTAAATCAAATAATTGAGGAAGAAAAGATTACCCTAAAAAGAAACTTTAAGGACTATCACACACATAATTTTGTTTATGATTTAAATTGCATAGAGTGGGGAAGATTAAATTTAATTCCAGACGTAAATTTGGCGGTTGAAGAATTTTCAAAAACTTATTTAGAGGCCTGTAATAGGCATTCGCCATTTAAAAAAACTAAAACAAAGAAAAAGCATCTTCCATGGATAAATGAATATTTGAAAAAGAAAATTCGTATCAGAGATAGAATCTGGAAAAGAGCAAATAAAACAAAAAGAGGGAGGAAGACTGGGTTAATTTCAAAATTAAGCGAAATGAATGCCAAAGGTTAATTAGATCTGCAAGAAAAAATTTTTACAACATTAAAACTGAGACAACTCATGATCCTAAACAATACTGGAATATGATAAAAGAATTGGAAAACCCTTCGAGAGCTAAGTCTTGTATAAAAATGTCTAATAATAAGGGTGAGCTCCTTGACTCAAAGAAAACAGCTCAGTTGTTGAATAAATATTTCTTAACATTGCCTGATATTACCATCCCAGCTGGTTCACAAGTGCAAACATATTTAGTAAATAAGGAAACTAATAATAAAAATTGTCCTCTTTTTTTATTTAAAAAAAAAAAATCTTAGAAGTTAGGCAGGCAGGAGATCTTAAAATTACATAAAAATAAATCATATGGTATGGACAATAAAAGGAAATTTGTTAAAGATGCAGTTGAAGTCTTATCACCAATACTGACCGATTTATTTAATCAAAGTTTGATGGAAAATGTTTTTCCCTGTATCTGGAAATAGCCAAAATAGTACCTATATTTAAAGGGGGGGGGGATTCAAATGACCCCTCAAACTATAGACCAATAGCAATCCTCTCCATCCTCTCTAAGTTAATGGAATGAATGGTGTTTGGCCAGTTGTATAGTTACTTAGAAAAATATTCAAAATTGACTAAATACCAACATGGCTTTAGGACAGGTTATTCGACTTGCACTGCACACGTGGAATGTGCTGATAAAGTGGCTATGGCCTTGGATAAGGGAGAGTCCACGGGCGCAGTGTTTGTTGACCTGTCCAAAGCCTTTGATTTGGTCGATCACCATTTAATGTATGAGAGGATGGAGAGGATTGGTATAGCCCCTAGGTCATTATTATGGTTTAAATCATATCTGAGTCAAAGAAAACAGCAAGTAGTAATAAATGGTTAATTTTCTGAAGTAGATAATATACTAAGAGGTGTCCCTCAAGGTTCAATTTTGGGGGCCATTATTGTTTTTATTATATATATTAATGAATTACCTACCAAAATAAATAATACACAAATCAGGTTGTACGCAGATGATACGGTACTTTTAGCATCAGCCAAATCTCAAAATGAAACGATGGTTAAATTACAGATGGATTTTGATGTTTTACAGGATTGGTTTTCCAGCTCTAAATTAGTGATAAGTGATAAAAAAACTCAGGTTATGTTTTTCAATAAAAAACAAAGGTTAATAAAAAAACAGATCAGAGATAGGGAAATACTAATGAGGAATTGGAAAAAACTGATAATCACAGATCAATATAAATATTTAGTTGTAGAGATTGATTATCTTTTTCAGCTCATATTAATAATACAACAAAGAAAATTAATAATAAGATAGGGGCATTACGTAGGACTTCAAGTATATTAAATCTACAAACCAGGAGGTCAATTGCAAATCAATTAATAATGCCTGCATTAGAATATGGAAATACGGTGTATAATTTTGCGGGTCAAACACATTTAAATAAATTAGTCATGTCATATAATCGATTGGCAAGATTTGTCCTGAACTGTAGCTGTAATACTCACCATTGCATTTTGTATAAAGACCTAAGCTGGGACAGTTTATCAGTACGATTTAAAAAACAATGTTCAGTATTTATCTATAAAATAATAAATGGGATGATTGATGGAAACATGGAATTGCCTTCTGTTGGTAAATATTATCCATATCTTTTAAGGGATGTAAAGCATAGAGGTTACACTTTTCCAAAAACTAATACAAGATATGGTACTATGACACTTGAGGCTCAGACTGCAAATATTTGGAATAATATTCCCCTTGAATTAAGGAAAGCAACTAAACTATCCCAGTTTAAAATAGGATTGAGCACTGTATTTTATGATGAATGTACTTGTTTTTAAAATGTGGATAAATGTGTTAGTTGTTTTGTAGTCTGAATTTTTGTATGTTATATTGAATGTAATTTGTTTTTGACACAGGACAACTCTGAAAATAGGTCTATGACCTAAAGTTTGCTATCCTGTATAAAAATAAAAATAAAATTTTAATACTACTACATGCAGGAAGGGGCAAAGGTGCGTCATCATCTCGCGTGGTGAGCAGCATGATCATGGGGGTTGAGCACTGCGGTAATAGAAAATGCTGGCTAGTGCAGAGCTTTGTACCATTTTTATGAGTATTAAGGTAAAAATAAGTAAGCAATAACACACGACGAGGTGTGGGTTATCTCCTGATAACAGCATGCCTAGGTGTGTTATGAGGCAGGAGGTGCTTGTGCCGAGTGCCTTATGAACCTAGGCATGCTCTTATCAGAGATGACTTACACCTCGGAGTGTGTATTGCGCTTATAAACCCCCATAAACCTCCCTAGTTAAAAAAAATTTAAAAAGTATGGTAAAACTGTTGCATATGCAGAAGGCAGAAAACAGTCAATCTGTACTGCATTATCCAGCCACTACAGGAGGACTCTGGTGTCTGTCTCTCTTCCTATGGCTGTCAGTCCTCTAAGAAAGAATTAGTTTTTTTTTGTTTTTTTGTTTACTTTGTTTTTACCTTTTATGAGGCTTTGTGTTTTAATTGTTTGTAGCTAGTTGGTAGCTTGAGTGTGAGCTACCGTGTCCGATACTGGGAGCTGTATACTGCGAATTCCATGTGGTCATTTTAAATAAAGGTCAGTGTAGAGAGTGCACCTGGTCGGGTGGTGTTTCTGCTGCTTGCCTGTATCTAGTGCCATCTCAGTTTCTCCGCCAGCACTTTTTTTTTTATTTACTTTGTTTTAGTTTTGTTTACAGCATTTTTTTTACTTGCAGCCATGGGTACGCAGCTTGTCCCGTAGCGGATGCCATACTGACAGTTTTTTCTTCCTGGTTTTACTAAAAGAAATAATGGCAATTTGTGCTGTTTGGTGGTTTTCTTGACTTTAGTTCTGTCACAGATGTTGAGGGGTAGCTGGGAGAATACAGAGTATCATGGTAACCATCACCGCTTGCTCGCTTTCAAATGCAGGGAGGAATCAATAGAGATGGATGTACACTGGCCAGGGGCAAACGAGACAGAAAAAAAAAATGAACAGGTAGCAAGTCTGGAGACTTTCTGGTGGTGGAGGAAGTTCGGGGGATGTTGTACTGTTTTGTGTTGGTGGTGCACTGGTGCTGCTCTCCCAGTGCAGCGGCTGTGGTTCTGAGGTTCTTTACTTTATTTATTTAGTAGAAATTGGAATTGCAAACTTTTGAGTCAGGGACTCATTTACAAAGGTTCCTCATCAGGAAACAGATAGTATATACAAATACAGACTTAGTTACATAGAGTACAGATCGATGTAGGGAACACTACACATGTATGTACATAAATACAAGGGATAAAATTCATACGAGAGCAAAATCGTGTCTCTGGGGTATATCACACATCCACCTCCACGTTTCCCAACCCTGTCTTCCCTTAAGAGTGTGTAACCTGGTATGGTAATAAAGTGATCAGGGTTTTTTTTTGGATAGCCGTGTTTCCACTAGTGCTAGGATATCCGGTTAGTGTTGGGCAACCCAGCCCTATAGATTGGCAACGTTTTAAAGGAGACTGCCAAAATTAGAGGCCATATGTAGACCAGTGGATGTGGAGGGGCAGTTAGGGCTGTCTGCTACGGGGCCTGGGTTGGGGTGGACGTTGCCTGACAGTGGAAGCAGGAGGGAGACAAGTTTAAAAAGAGCCATGTGCTTTCTGATTTGGCTGGGCTGGGTACCGTGTATGGCCCGGCTCTGGAGAAAGACAGGAATGGGGAGGGACCAAAGAGTTGGGATGGCCAGATAGAAAGGGGGCCAAGGGAGTCCAGGGAGGAGGGGAGGACAGATGAGCTGGTGGGGGGGTGTAAAGGGTGAGTGCTTGACACCGTAGGTGGGGTGGGGAGTGTGTGAGGATGGGTTGGCAGGGGTGAGGGACCTGCCGGAGGGGGGGGAATGTGTCAATGCTAAGAGACAGCAGTATGAGTAGCGCCAGTCTGGTAGGCATTCACTGTATAGTCATATTGGTCATGGTCTGAGATAAAAGAGGTCGCAAGTATCTTACTGAAATGTGGCAGCCTCTTTGGTGCAGCAGCAGGGTTACAGATTCAGATTCAGATCACACCACTGAATGTTAGGACGTAGGTAATTTGCTTTACGTATGAAGGACCCAGGACTAGAAGTGTTATGGGAGAGCAGTGGGAAGAGGACTGCAACCTACATGTGATTGTTGCCCTCTAGTGGCTTTGCAGTACAATTTACAAATGGAAAAGTAGACAAAAAAAAAACCTTCAGGGCTGGGAAAAAGAGCTATTTAAACTGTAGCAGTAGCAATTAGTTTAAAATAAATGCAGTCACTAGTCTCGTTCTAAGTTAATCTGAGAGACAATGCAGCTTTAACAAAATCCAAAACCAGTACAGTGTAAGAATACAGTCTAAATAAATGCAGTCACTAGTCTGGATTCTAATTACTAAGAGAGAAGATGTAGCTTTAACAAAATCATCACTGGTGAGCAAGCACAATCAAAACCAGTTTAAGCAGTGTAAAGATACAGTGAAACCAGGCAAAAATCCTGTTCTGTCCCTTAGTTGGTGGAAACCATCAAAGAGATACAGGGATTTAAGTCACTAGAGTCCAGGTAGTAAATAAAATAAAGATAAGAAACTGCTCAGTAGTGAGCAGCAGTTACAGATGGCAGTGGGTTATAGATAAAGGACTGCAGATCCCAAGCGAAGACCAAATGAGGGCTCAGACTGGAAAAACGTGCCACTTTTAAAATTCAAGTGAAGTGCCCAGTTACTGTCTGAGTTGCAGTCTGTACCTGTCGGCTGGCTCTGGGGCAGATGCAGGCTCCTTTCTTGCCCACTCGGAGTCGGGCAGGGTTGTGCAGCACTTGCCCAAAAGGGCTTTGAGGAGTGCCTGTTGGCTGCTCTGGGGCAGATGCAGGCTCCTTTCTTACCCACTCGGAGGGAGTCGGGCAGGCTTGTGCAGCAGTTGCCCAAACGGGCTTTGAGGAATGCCTGTCAGCTGGCTCTGGGGCAGATACAGGCTCCTTTCTTGCCCATTCGGAGGGAGTCAGGCAGGCTTGTGCAGCAGTTGCTCAAACGGGCTTACTAGGGGACGGGCTGCATCGGGAAAGCAATGCCACAAATTGATTTTTCAATGTGCTATGTTTGCTTGGCACACGTAGTGCCGGTTGACTATGATACTGTCTGATAAGGACACGGGTCTGAAGGGCTATTAGCCAATCAGATTTGTTGATTATGAATGCCCATTTTATAAACTTTCATAAATACTGTGCCTGCAGGGGGGATCAAGGTACTGAAGCCCCAATCTGAGCAGCAGTCAGAGCTTCAAGTCTGCCTATAGTTCTCCTTTAAAGTTAGACTTCACTTTTGCTTAATCACATATAGCCCCTCCTGTATTAAACCTTCTGGATTTGGTAAATGGAAACAAACTCAGTACCTTCTTCTGAACAGTATACTTTTCCCTCAGTCTTCGATTGCCTCTACTGAACCAGGGTTTAACAAAATGCTTTTTGTTTTTATTGGAAGGCTTTATGTACAGGGACAGCAACTTCTTTATTAGATCTACAATATGTCCCAACATCCCTATAGATTAAGCTTCTTCCCCATCCACCTTAGCCTCAGTAGTTTTTAAATTCAGCTTTTTGCTGTAGGTTTTAGAAATGCTAAGACATAGACTCTTCACAGGTAGTAAATCTGAACCAACCAATATCTTCAGTATCATCACTGTCTGACCACACTGGTTCCCCCTGGTATCCTGATTCATCCTTCAGTCTCGTAGGAACACAGTTTGAGTCTACATCAGATGGTGACTGTTCAGTTATTTTTTTAAAGGATTTGAAAACTTGCCACATCTGTTTCATGTCCTGATTTAAAGGTAGACCATCGTCAGATCTTCAGAAACAGGTTTTAGCCAGCCCATTAGTGTAGAAGTAGCACTACCACTCGCGATTTTGGCAACTGGGATTCGGTAGCAAGCTCTGGGTTGTCAGAAGCCAGCCGGGGGGGGATTGTGCATCCTACTACACGCTCCCCTCCTCCTCCGGGGAGGGAGGTTGCCATCCCGTCTGCCACCTGTGGACACAGGTGGTAGTGTAGATCAAGGGATGCCAGGGGAAAGTTGGACGCCGGCCAGATCAAGGTGAATCACCGTACTTTTGCTTGGGGCGCCCTCTTGGTCCCTTCACATGCCAACGTCCATGGGTACAAGAAAATGCCAGAAACTGGCCCCTGCATAGGCTGGCCCAGTGGCACTGGAGGTTGAAGCACTGGTCGCTACACCTCATGCCACACCAGCGACCTGGGTTGGGGAACGAGCCTGGGCCGTCGGGGGTCAGCAGGGGCGAGAGAGGATTGAGCATCCGGAGGACTCCTCTCCTCTCTCAGGAGAAGGAAGTTCTGTCATCCCGCTTGTTCACTGCCCTCTGGTGGTGACTGGAGGGCAGTACCGATCGGGAGGCACGTACTGGCATGCTTATGTCAGTACGGGAGGGGGCAGAAAGGAAACAAAAGGGAGTTGGCAGGCTCCATGATGGCCCGTCACATCCCCTGACTGACCTGGCTTCTGGATTATGCTCTGGGGAGGAGAAAAAGCCAGCGCTTCCCTCCCTGGCCCCACCACAGGGAGAAAGCTGCAGGGGAAATGTGTTAGTCATTCTGAGTGGGGACGCACGGGCATGGAGGATGAGCCCCTCCGAAGGAGGGCCATAGCCACCTCCCAGGGCTCCAGGGAGGGCCAAAATCTCTATGGAAAAAAAAATGGCCCCTGCACACCGGGATGTCAGAGTGCCAAGCACCATCCCAGATCTCCCCTACCTGTCCTGCGGCCCCAGCTTCCCGACAAATGTTTCAGAAGTTCAAGGAAGAAGGCCTCCTCATCCCTGCCGGGGGGTAAACCACAGCTCCCTGGGGAAAGGCTGGAGGCACCGGATAGCAAGTAGGTTGGGATGACAGCAGACTGGATGCCTTGGTGGCTCCTGAAGGAGGCAGCAGGGAGATAAAACCTTGAAATTAAAAAAATGAATAAAGAAAGAAAAAAAGAAACAGAGGTTTCCACCAGACTCACATTAATGGGTGGCGGGGGGGGTTGTCTCTGTGTGTTTTTCTTAATGACATCTTTACCCCCCAGTTTTTCCTGCTTGGCATCTACCTGTCTTTAATTTTAATTGTTTGGTTTACCTGTATTTTTTATCATGCTTGTTTTAATTGTTATTATGTACGGTGCCTTGACACTTGAAAGGCGCCTTATAAATAAAAATTATTATTACTATATTCTGTGCTTTTTATCTTTGTCATAGCAATTCCTCTTGAAATCCCTCTAATGCTAAGACCAAAGAGTGTGCCTCTATTGAACAGACAGACTCTTAGAAGATCTCGCTTTGTCTAACATCACCTAATTTTGGAGTGCTCCCATGCTTGTTTTGATCCTCTATGCTTTTGCAATCCCTTCATTCCCACTACAAGCCGAGCCTTAATATCCAGTGCTTTTAAATTAATAGCATCTGTGGGCAGCATGACCCAGAAAGGAAGAAAGAAGGTGACACAGACAAAAAAAAGAAAGCTCAAAGACACCCCCCCCCATCTTTTCACATTTTCTGTGGTAAAAACTGCTAACATGTTTATGTTGTTTTTTTGGGGTAGTGACAACCTGCTTTGGAATGTTTACATTTCAATTTATTTTGTTTAATTATTTTTCTGTTTTACATTTTGTACTTTGTTTGTAACTTCTAATACAAGATCACCCTGTAAACAGGGCATGTTTTGCCCTAATGGTAGTGTTCTCCCTGTTTAAAAACTAAGATTTCACTACTACTACTATTACAAATGTATGCGGTCACAAGACGACAACAAACCATGGACCGTATGCACAAGTGTGCAGGTTGCTTCTGTGGTGGCCACCCTATATCAGCATGCCATGCAGTGGGGTCCAGCGGACCTCCAGTGGTATACACAAAAGGTGCATGAGCCACTTGCACAATGGATGCCCCCACCGGATGTGCGGTTATGCGCATGGATAATCTGTGGGCAGTGGCAGGGGTGTGCCCACCCTCCACGTCATACACAAAGCAGCAGAGTGCAGGGTACAGGGGGCGCAGGTTACGGCAATGGGGACCAAGCCGAAACTATAGTGTGCACCACCAACAGATACCCACTGCCTCTGCACAACAGGACAGGCAGACATGGGTAAGGGACAGCACTATAAATACTGAACTGGCCATGTACACCACTGGAATGGAGTCATGAAACCCTGGCATTTGGAATGCCAGCATGCTGTAATATTTGACATGCAAGCCTGGTACCATACCAGAAGGTAATTATTACAATATCTACTACTACTATATATCTGTGCGGCTACCAGTGTAGCAGATGTGGCAGCACAGTGCCTGCAGGGTTGCCCCAGCCCTACCATGCAGTTAGGTGGGCTAGGACATCACGGTGGGGGGGGGCCACGTCAGGACAGGGCATCCCCCACTGTAATGGCCCAGCCCACCTAGATGCATGATAGGGCTGGGGACAACCCTGCAGGCACTGCTCTACACCGGTAGCCACACAGATATATAGTAGTAGTAGATATTGTAATAACTACCTTCCAGTATGGTACCATGATTATAGGTCAAATATTACAGCGTGCTGGCATTCCGAATGCCAGGATCTCACAGCTCCGGTCTGTAGCTGGCCACACTGTGGTGTTCATGTCAGTTTTGTGCATGGGGTCCTGCTCATCCTTTGCATATCCCCGGACCTACGCCCGACTACAATCCCCTGCTCATGTGGAGCAGGGGATCCACTACAGGATCCATACAGGCATCCAAATGGATGCTCTCCTGCATCCACAAACCGCGCACGGGGAGAGGGAGTCCACCCGACAGGCAGCCGCAACAGTGAATGCCAGCCGATACTCGCCTGTCCGCGGGTGCGAAGCTGCACATACCTTGTGCATAGGATCCCATATTTCTGACATCAGAACTGTTGTAGCATGATCACCTGTTACTACTTCTGTGGTATGATTTTTTGGCAGAATATATATTAGCAACGAGACCCATTCTATTGGGCTTTTTCTAAAGGTATAATCAGATTGCCATGTAGTTTCACTAAGGAATAAACAGATTACTCTGTGAATGAGCTGCAAGATCGAACAGCTAAGTGGCTTATTATCCTAAGGGAATCAGGTTATTGCTGCATTTACTTTACTATTATGAAGAACTACAACTTGAAACACCTTAATAAGAATTTGTAACTAAATATTTCAGGAGTGAGCTTTACAGTTCATGAAGAAATTAAGAAGGCTGCAATGATAACTTGAAAAGGGAAAAGTGGTAACTAGGAACACAGGGCACTCAGTACACACATACCTGTGCCCTTTACACACAGCCAGTGGTTTATGACATGGGTACCTCCACCGATGTGCATTCCCAGGAAGAGCTATCGGCTGCAAGTGTGTTAGAAAATCCAAGTTGCAGGAAAATGTTTTCATAATTCAGTACTTTTTCTCACTACCATTGTGATAATTAAGCAATAATGTACAACAGGGTGTGTGTCATGCTGGGATAACGTCATGCCTCAGGTGGATGGGCACAAGGCCACAGATCAAGTGTGTCCAACACCTGAGAAGTAACATCATCGCTGCACGACACACACCCTGGAGGGCATTATTACTATTATACAATGGTTTTTATTTTTTAATATTGTGGGGACAAAAATGAGCACATATAGATGGCTAAAACATTTCAAAGTTAGGCAGAGAACATGTGTTGGGACATCCCTTTTATGTGTAAAGATATCTATTTTATAGTATCAGTTGTAGAGTTTTATTTTTTTTTTTTTGAGGAAACACTCCCCAAGTGTAAAGCACTGCATCATGGCTATACAAATAATTAATTGTCTGGTATCACTGTAGTGTGTTATGCGATACCAGTCAATTACATATTTGCATACCCATGATGCAGAGCATTCATAAGTGGTGCGTTTCTTCATAAAAAAATAAAACCGCAAAACTGATACTATAAAATAGATTTTTGTTCCCACACTATAAAGGAGATGTTTTGACACTTGTTCTCTGCCTAACTATTAAATGTTTTAGCCATGACAAATATTTTTGTCCCCACAATATTAGTAAAGAAAAAATTACCACAGTAATTTTGTTTCTTCTAATGGAGTCTTGCTGTATTCTGACAATATGCAGTTAGCCCTTCCAGTTCAACTGCTCCAGATGGGAAAGAGTTAACTCTATGCAGAAGCACAGAATGTTGAGCTCAAGCTCGGTTTTCAAACCCCTGTCCCTGGTACATTCTCTGTAACCATCAGATTCTTACGAGCACTAAGTGACCTAAGACTAACTATTTACTAAAATAGAACTATAAATGCAAAAAAGGCCAACACCAGACACCTAGGGTAAAAAGACTCAAAGTCGAGAACCCCAGGAGAAACACCCCACAATGATAAAATCAAAAACAAAACATGGACTCATCTGCCCCATGTAGGGGGGGAAGAGGGCAACCCTCTGAGATGCAGCACTGGCACATGCCATCCCCTAAATAAGCTTTTGGAATTCTTTGAGGGGAGGCAGGGAGGGAGGTCAGAATACAGCAAGACTCCATTAGAAGGAACAAGATTACTGTGATACGTAATTTTTTTCTTCAAACAACATGAAGTCTTGCTGTATTCTGACAATATGCAGACTACCAAGCAGTATCCCCAGGGGGAGGGGGGGGTACAGAACCTCTTTAGGGAACAAGCTCTGCAGAACTGCTGTGCCAAACCTGGCATCACTCCTGGCCAGAGTGTCTAGGCAGTAATGTTTAGTGAATGTGTGAACAGTCTTCCAGGTGGCTGATTTGCAAATTTCCAAAAGGGGAATGTCCCTAGCTGCTGCCACAGAAGCAGCTGTACCTCTGGTTGAGTGAGGCCTCAGGCCTGAGGGAGGCTCTCTGCCCAGTTTACTGTAACAGAACTGAATACAAAAGACAGTCCACCTAGCAATAATCCTCTTTGTGGCAGGCTTTCCTTTGCCCACCTCTCCATAGGTAAGAAACAGCTGAGAACAGTCATTTCAGTGGGCTTTGGGGTGATCCAGATAATAACTAATGGCCCTCTTGATATCCAAGCTATGTAACCTTCTTTCACCTGAGAAAAGAATGGTCTGTGAAGAACACTGGAAGTGTCATTATTTGGTTAAGATGAAAATCTGACACTGCCTTGGGAAAAATGTTCTCTTTGTCCTGAGAAGAACTTTATCCCTGTGAAAGGAGATATAGTCAGGTTCGATAGAGAGGGATTGTAGCTCACTAATCCTCCTGGCAGATGTGATGGCTACAAGAAAAACAGTCTTCCAGGTCAAGTACTTAAGTTCAGCTGAAGACATATGTTCGAAGGGAGACTGCATGAGCTGTGCAATGCAGACATTTAGATCCTAAGCAGGAGTGTGTTCCCTGTGGGGGGGGGGGGTGTAAATGCAGCAACCCCTTGAAGAATTTCTTGAAAACTGGCTGGGATGCCAGGGAAGCAGCTTTACCTGCAGAGAGGAAAGCAGACACACAGCTGCTAAATGAACCTTTAAAGTGGCCAGCCGAAGGCCCAAAGAATGCAGATGGACTAAATAGTCCAGAGTCTCAGGCAAACCAGCTGAATTTGGATCCAGACGTTTTAAGAACACCAAACAGAGAATCTTTTCCATTTGGAATTATAAGATTTTCTGGTGGCAGGTTTTCTAGAAACCTCCAGGATCTCCAGCACTCCCTGAGAAAAAAGCAAGCCTGCATATTCTAGCTCCTCAAGAGCCAAGCCTTGAGCCTAAGGGAGCTGAGGCTGGGATACTAAATCTTCCCCTGGGAGGAGGACAGAAGATTGTGCCTCCTGGGGATGCAGATTGGATGTGCCACTGACAGGGACATCAACAATGAGTACCATGGTTGCCTGGCCCAATCTGGAGCAATCAGAATTATTGTACAGGCCTGAGTCCTGATTTTTATCAGTACTCTAAACAGGAGTGGAAATGGGGGAAATGCATACAGAAACCTGTTTCCCCATTCCAGTACTAGAGCACCCAGTGGGACAGACTGCAAGATAGGGGACCTGCAGCAAAATTGGGGAAGCTGATAATTGTCTGGGACTGCAAAGAGATCGATCTCTGGAGTGCCCACTTCCTGAAGATTACTTGAAGTACTTGTTTGTTCAGAGACCACTCATGGTGGCTCTCAGAGATCCGGCTGACAGCATCTGCTACCACATTGTTCTTGCCTGGGAGATGCACTGCTATTAGAGAGGCCTGAAGGGAATAGGCCAGACTCCAAACCTTCATGGCCTCTGTACACAAAGCTGTGGACCTTGTTCCTCCTTGCTTGTTTATGTAATACATCATGGTAGTGTTGTCTATTCTGATCTGCACCTCTCTCCCTTGAATTTTCTTTGAGAAGGTCTGAAGGGCCAGGAGCACAGCTCTGAGTTCCAGAAGACTGATGTGGAGAAGAGACTCCTGCTCTGACCATGTCACCTGGGCAGTGAGGCTCCCTAGGTGGGCTCCCCACCCCTGCAAGGAGGCATCTGTAGCTAGAATCACTGAGGGAGACTGCTGGAGGAAAGTGATTCCTTGGCCAGAGGTTGTCCTCCTCTAACCACCATTGGAGAGCCTGGACAAATGTCTGAGTCACCAGAATCAGCTTGGAAAGAAGATCCCTCCTCTGAAACCAGAAGGACCTGAGGTAAAACTGAATATCCCTCATCTAAAACCTGGCTCCAGGGACCACTGCAGTGGATGCTGCCATGTGGCCCAAGAGTTGAAGAAAATGCCTGGCTGGCTGTGACACCAGCACTCTGAAGGAGCCTGCCAGACTGGTTAAAGAGTTTACCCTTTGCACTGGTAGGAAAGCCTTTGCTTGAACAGAGTCCAACTCTGCCCCTATGAAGGTGAGTACTTGGACGGGCTCCAGTACTGACTTGGCCAAGTTGAGAAGAAATCCCAGAGAGCCTAAGAGGTGCTGGGTTGCTGACAGAGCTGTCCTGACCTGCTCTGGAGACTGCCCTACAATGAGCCAGTTGTCCAGATAGGGAAATACAGATACTCCCTGCTTTCTGAGGAATGCTACCACCACTGCTAGGCATTTTGTGAAAGCTCTGGGGGTAGAAGACAGGCCAAAGGGCATAGCCCTGAACTGGTAATGGCCTGAGGGCAACTCGAACCTTAGGTACTTTCTGTGGGAGCATCTGATTGATATGTGGAAATAGGTGTCCTTGAGGTCCAGGGAGGCTGACCAGTCTCCTGACCTTAAAGAAGGAAGAACAGTGCCCAGAGTCACCATTTTGAACTTGGGTTTTGTAAGATGTCTGTTTAAATACCTGAGGTCCAGGATGGGTCACCACTCCCATGTCTTCCTTGGGGTAAGGAAGTACCTTGAGTACAACCCTTTTCCCCTGAAAGAAATGGGAATCTGCTCCACTGCTTTTAGGAGCAGCAGGGAAGAAACTTCTGCATCTACGGCAGCTGTTTCCAGCTGGGTGGCAGGCTTGAAAGACCTTGTTCTGGTCTTGGGAAATTTCTTGAAATTCAGAGCAAGACCCTGGCTCACCACCTCCAGGACCCATTTGTTTGTAGTAACAGACTTCCAGGCCTGAAAGAAGTGAACCAGCCTGCCCCCTACTCGAATAGGGGAGGCGACCTGGACTGACACATCAGGGTGTCTGTTTGGCAGGAGTTCTAGGTTCGGAAGTGGATGCAGCCCTGCTCATCCCTCTCCTACCTCTCCCTCTGAAGAAACCCCTCTGCTGAAAAGTAGAGGGGGCCTGAGCTTGTTAGAAAGGCCTTTGAAAAGGCTTACCCCTGCCAGCCCTAGATTGCTGCCTCTGAGGAATAGCAGACTTTTCTTTTGCCACTGTGCTCCTGTAGGTCAACCTATATTCATCCATCTTTTTCATGTATATCTCGGTTTGCTCCCCAAACAGAGAAGTTTGGATCACAGGTAAATACATGGCCTTAGCCTGGGTATCCTGAGAGACGTTGGTACATCTGAGCCAAGCAAATCTCCGCAGGGAGACAGATGTAGCCATGACTCTAGATGATACATCATTAGAGAATACAGCAGCATGAAACTGCACCTTGGATGCTTCAATTCCATCAGCAGCCACCTGCTCCAGCTCCTTGGCCAGCTGGAGGGAGACCTCTTTGGCTACGTCCCTGATAGATTCCCATCTGGACTTCTGGTACCTAGCCACATAAGCCATGTAAGAAGCCTGTCTGAGTCCCAAGGAGGATGGCAGGTACTGCTCCTTTGCCACAGCATCCACTTTTCTGGAGTCCTTATCCGGGGTGTGTAAAGCCAAGGGAATGTTAGCCTTATCACAGGCTGCTGCCTGCACAACCCCAACATGGCTGCAGTGATTACTGAGGAACTCCATATCTGGACCTGACAGCATATACCTCCTATCTATCTTCCTATCCACAGGAGGTATGGAAGTAGGTACAGTAACTGCAAGATTTTATTTGTCTGCTTCCTCAGGGACTTGTGCAAGGGAACAGACAACCTTTTGGACTCTGGGACGTCCATCATCTCCAAAAAATACAGGTTACTCACCTGTAACAGGAGTTCTAGGAGTGGTATATGTTGTTTATCCACACTTCTTGGCAGGTACCTTGCCGCTTTAAGATGGTCCGGAAGGTCTTCAAGCTGGCTCCTCCCACCCACCCGGGTGGTAAAACTCTCGGTTCTGCCCCATGACACCAGATCTAGCCTGGCTGGAAGCCAGATCACGCGTCGAGATCGGTGGGTCAGTGTGATGAACAACATACCACTACTAGAACTCCTGTTACAGGTGAGTAACCTGCATTTCACGGACATGGATATGTTGTTCAATCCACACTTCTGGCAGACTCCTAGCAGTTCTCCAGGAGGAGGGAGGCAAGGCGCATCCCCTACTTAGGAAAAAGGGACTGGAGAACTGAGGCCCCAAAACCAGCATCCCGGCGTGACTCGAGGTCAATGTGGTAATGGGAAATGAAGGTGTGTGCTGACTTCCAGGTAGCAGCCCTGCAGATTTCCTGGATAGGAACGTCCCTAGAAGCAGCCACTGCCGCAGCAGTATGGCGGGTAGAATAAGCTCTTATCCCTCTGGGAGGCTCCTTGCCCGCCAACCTATAGCTGAGATCAATGCAGGAAGTGATCCACCTGCCAATCGTCTGCTTGACTGCAGGTCTGCCAGGTGCGGCTTCAGCGTAGGTGACAAACAGCTGGCGAACCTCTCCCCGAACTTCAGCCATATGCTCTTTATAGTAGGCAAGCGCTCTTCTCAGGTCCAAAGTATGGAGCCTGTATTCAGCCTCCGAGGTGTGAGTAGGGTAGAACACCGGCAGAGTCAACACCTGATTCAGGTGAAACTCCGACACCACCTTCAGAAGGAATTTCGGGTGGGGGCGTAGGACAACCATGTCCCTGTGGAAGACCAGGTAAGGAGATTCTATGAAAAGTGCCTGGAACTCCCCAATCCTTCTAGCTGACGTGATAGCCACCAAGAAGGCTGTCTTCCACGACAGGTGGGAGATATCGCACCTGTGCATTGGTTCGAATGGCTTACCCATGAGCTTGGCCAATACCAGCAGTAAATCCCACGGAGGTGGAGGTTTATGCACCGGAGGGGATACGTGATCTAGGCCTTTGAAAAAACACCAGACCACCTTCTCCTGTGCCACCAAATGCTTGCCAGCCTGCGCCTGGTAAGCAGAGATGGCTGCCAGGTGCACCTTAAGGGTCGTCGACCGAAGCCCTTGCTGAGAAAGGGACCACAGGTAGTCCAAAATGTTAGCCAATGGGCAGGACAATGGGTCCAGCCCCTTGCCCTGGCACCAAATGGAGAATCTCTTCCATTTAAAGGTACAACATTTTCTGGGCAATTCCTTATGGGATGCCTCAACGATGTTGAGGACCTCGTTGGAAAGACCCAAGGCCTGGAACTCTAGCCACTCAAGAACCAAGCCGTAGGGTGCAGGGATTGAAGGTCTGGATGGAGAACCTTCCCCTTGCTGACAGAAAGCAGGTCAGGGTGGGCTGGAAGCCGCCTCGGGAACCTGGAGCTGAGGCTGAGTAGATGTGGATACCAGAACTGGCGGGGCCAGTCTGGGGCTACCAGAATCACCGGCGCCTTGTCCCTCCTCACCTTGAGAAGCACCTTGTAGATCAAGGGAAAAGAAGGAAAGGCGTAAATGAGGCCTGGGGTCCACAGCCTGGAGAAGGCATCCCCCTGCAGTGAGCCCCGTTGAGGGGGCGGGCATGGAACAGCCTCAGCTTCGCATTCTCCCTGGAGGCAAACAGGTCCACCTGAGGAGTGCCCCAGTGGGAGAACAGATCTTGCACTACCCGCCGGCAGGAGAGACCACTCGTGAGATGCATTGCCTATCCGGCTGAGGGCATCGGCCAGACTGTCTGAGGCTCCTGCCAAATGGATGGCTAGGAGATCCACCTCCAGGCTGAGCACGAGAGACCATATGTGAAGAGCCTCCTTGCACAGAGGCAAGGAATGCATCCCGCCCTGTCGGTTGAGATAGTACATGATCATGGTGGTGTCAGTCTGGACCTGGACCACTTGACCCCTGACAAATGGAGTGAAGACGGTCAGGGCTAGCCATACCGCTCTGAGCTCTAGCAGGTTGATGTGGCATCAGGACTCCTGAGGGGACGAGAGACCGTGGGCCCTGTATTCCCTCAGATGGGCACCCTAACCCACCAGAGAGGTGTCGCTCGTCAGGCTGACTGTCGGCTCGGGCCAAACAAATGGGATACCCTCCAGCAGATGAGCTGGGACGAGCCACCATTGCAGGCCGTCCCACATCTCCTGGGTCAATGAAACTGGCTGATCTAGAAAACCCGACCACTGGTGGGACAGCCCCCACTGCAGGGGGTGCATATGCCAGCGGGCCCAACAGACCACGCTGGTGCAGGCCGCCATGAGACCCAGAAGGCGCAGGAAGTCCTGGGCAGGGCACAATTGCCCAACCAGAAATGATTGGGCAAAGGAGGAAAGGACCTCGGCCCTGTCTGCCGGAAGTCGGGATCTGGCTCGGAGAGAATCGAGCTCCGCCCCAATGAACTGGATCACCTGCGAAGGCAAGAGTTCCGACTTGGCCTCATTGATGAGGAGGCCTAGTTGAGAGCAAACCCGGAGGGCAAGATCCCTGGACCGCTCCGCCTCCAACCTGGAGGGGGCTGCTACCAGCCAATTGTCCAGGTAAGGGTAGACCCGGACCCCTTGGCACCGCAGAAATGCTGCCACCACAGCCATTCATTTGGTGAAGACCCTGGGAGCTGAAGAAAGGCCAAAGGGCATGTCCTGGAACTCCTAAAGGGATCCCTCTGTTCAAAAGCAGAGGAACCGCTGATGTGACAGACGGATTGGGACGTGAAAGCATGCATCCTGAAGATCCAGGGAGCAGAACCACACGTCTAGTTCCAGGGTTGGTATGATCTGAGCCAGAGTGACCATCCGGAAGGTGCACGGCCTTAGGATCTTGTTCAAGTCGTGCAGATCGAGAATAGGGCACCAGCCCCCCCCCGTCCGTTTTGGAACCAGGAAGTACCTGGACACAAACCCTGGGCAAGGAGGAGGATCCACCACCTTGCTTGACTACCCCCTTTCAGAGGAGCAGGACTATGTCGTCTCGGCGAGCCGACAGAGAGGCTGCGGATCAGGTGGCCCTCAGCGGGGCACGGGCTCGAAAGGGAAGGGACTGCTCGAATTCCAGAGGCAGGCCGCTGCCGACCACCTCCAACACCCAGCGGTCCGCGGTAATAATGGACCAGGTGGAAAGGAAGTGGCTGAGCCAGCCCCCCCACAGGGGGACCCAGGGAAAGTGTGACGGGGTTGGGGGTGGCACCCCGCGACCCGTCACTGGGCAGGCTTAGAGGAGGAACCGGCCGAGGGGTCAATCGGACCTTTCCCCCTGGGCTTCTGACCAAGGAAGCGATGAACTTGGCCTTTGGGCACCAAGAATGAGCCTGTTGGCCCTGCTGCTGGTGTTGCTGGGCCGGACCTGCTGCAGGAGTGGAGGGACAAAAAGGGCTTATGCTGCTGATGGCGGCCTCTGTCCTTCTGGGCAGATGCAACCGAGTCCAAGGTGGCGTTGGACTTCTTGATCCGCTGGAAGTGACCCTCCCCCCCGGGCCTGACAAAGTCGGTGCCCAAAAAGGGAACATCTGCCAGCTTCTGTTGGGTATCCGCCGTGAAGGTCGAGATCTGCAACCAAGCCCTGCGATGCATGGCTACTGTGGCAGCTACTGACCGGGCACAAGAGTCTTCGACGTCTAGAGCAGTCTGGAGCTGTTGTTTAACCACCACCCTTCCCCTGATCCCAAACCTGCTTGACTGTGGTCTGGAGGTTGGCCAGGAGATGAGGAAGCACCTCATCCAGGGAGCCCAACAGGGTGTGGGAGAAATGTTCCATCAGAACAGCTGAGCTAGCCTGATGAAGGCCGAAGGAGGCAGCAGCATAGACTTTCCTCCTGGAGTAGTCCAGCTTTTTGGGCTCTTTAACCGGGGGCTTGTCCATGTCCCTAGTGTTTCCAGAGCGCCAGAACACATTGGCGGCTACCAACCCCTCAGCTAAGGGGTGCTCCGGAAAACCAGAGAGGGAGCCAGTAGTGACCGCATACTTGTGGGCCATCCTGGCCGAAGGCACAGGACAAGAGGCCGGGGGCTGCCAGAGCCAGACCCACAATGGCTTCGGCCATGGGGAAGGCCTCCGAGAGGGAGTCCCCTTTGTCCAGGATCTCAGTGAGAGTGTATTTGTCCCGCTTTTGAACGGGTTCGAGCTTCATCCCGGTGGACTCTGAGATGAGCCGAAGAATACCCAGGAATGAAGATGGGCTCTCGTCCACCGACAGGCTCCCTGAAGATTCCAAGTCGAGAGGACGGGAATGCAGGGAGGAGTCGTTGCTTGAACTCCGAAGAGTCTGCAAGAAAAAAATACTCACCTTAGTAATGTTGTTTCTTCTATTGGAGTCTTGCTATATTATGACATATGCAGTGAGTCCCAACCTTCAAACTGCTCCGGAGGTGAAAGAGTTAACTTTCCATGCCAGGCATGGAACGCTGAGCTCGAGCTGGGTTGAAACTCTGTCTGTTGTTCTTCAAACTCAAACCGTCAGATCTTTACGAGCTAAACTCACTTAGGTCCTGTGTGGAAGCTGTAAACCTACACTAGCCAACTGGCTACTAAACATAAGAACACATTTTTTGGTCCCAAAACAAAGACTCAAGTCAGGAGACCCAAAAAGAAAAACACAATACCAAGTCACCCCAAAAAAGGAGGGTGAAAATAACAAGGTGGGCACCTACTAAGTGCCAACACTGCACTGCCCACCACATCCCAAAACAGAGGTTCTGAGAGGGGCAGGCAGGGAGGTCATACATAGCAAGACTCCAATAGAAGAAACAACATTAGTAAGGTGATTAATTTTTTCTTCAAACAACATGAAGTCTTGCTATATTATGACATATGCAGACTACAAAGCAGTACCTCCATGGAGGAGGGACAGAACCTACTTAGGAAATAGGCTCTGAAGCACAGCTATGCCAAACCGAGCATCACTCCTAGCCTGGAGATCCAAGGAGTAATGCTTGGTAAAAGCATGAACTGTTTTCCAGGTAGCTGCTTGACATATCTCTAGAATAGGGATGTCCCTGGCAGCAGCCAGGGAAGCAGCTGTACTTCTGGTAGAGTGAGCCCTCAGGCCTGAGGGAGGAACCTTACCCAGTTTTTCATAGCAAAATTGGATACAAGAGACAATCCACCTGGCAATGGATCTTTTAGTGGCAGGTTTCCCTTTACCAACCTCACCATAAGTGAGGAACAGTTGGAGGGAGTCAAACCTGTGACCCTCGGTACGCTCTATGTAGTAACTAAGGGCTCTCTTCACATCTAAGCTGTGCAGCCTCCTCTCGCCAGAGGAGGAATGGTCAGTGAAGTACACTGGAAGAGATATAGATTGATTAAGGTGGAAATCTGAAACCACCTTAGGCAAGAACTTCCTGTTAGTCCTGAGGACCACCTTATCTCTATGAAAGGAGATAAAATCAGGCTCCACTGACAAGCTTGTAATTCACTTATGCGTCTGGCAGAAGTGATGGCTACCAGAAACACAGTCTTCCAAGTCAAGTACTTAAGCTCTGCTGAAGACAAAGGCTCAAAGGGAGGTTGCATAAGCTGAGCAATGCAAACATTAAGGTCCCATGCAGGGGGAAGGGCCCTGAATGGAGGGTTGGTGTGAAGCAATCCCTTGAAAAACTTGGGGAATACAGGGTGAGCTGAAAGAGAAGACTGCTTACCTGCTGAAATAAAAGTAGACACAGCTGCCAGATGCACCTTTAGAGTAGCTGGTCTCAGCCCCAAGGTATTTAAGTGGACCATATAATCCAGGACTGTGGGTAAATCAGCAGATTCTGGGGAAATATGCTTTCCAGA
The DNA here is from genome assembly GCA_016271365.2 of Neoceratodus forsteri. NCBI lineage: Eukaryota > Metazoa > Chordata > Ceratodontiformes > Ceratodontidae > Neoceratodus > Neoceratodus forsteri. The sequence goes on from CM057456.1 coordinate 1,319,646,739, forward strand.
GCACCATATGGAAAACCTCTTCCATTTGGAATTATAAGTAGCTCTGGTAGAAGGTTTTCTAGAAGCCTTCAGGAGATCCATTACACCTTGGGAGAGGTGTAAACCAGAAAACTCTAATTCTTCAAGAGCCAGGCCTTGAGATTGAGAGATTTGAGGTTCGGGTACCAAATCCTTCCCTGAGCACAGGTTAACAGGTTGTGATTCCTGGGAAGACACAGGGGAGGATGGACCGCTAAGGACAGTAGAAGTGGATACCAGGGTTGTCTGGGCCAATCTGGAGCAATCAGGATCATCTTGCAGGGTTGAGATCTGATTTTGACTAGCACTTTGAACAGAAGAGGGAAGGGGGGAAAAGCATAGAGAAACTTCCCTTCCCAATTGAGAACTAAGGCATCCAGAGGGACTGAGCCCAACACTGGAGGCCTGCAGCAAAAAAGGGGAAGTTGGTGATTGTCTGGGGCTGCAAAAAGATCTATCTGTGGGGTGCCCCATCTGGCAAATGCCACCTCCAGGACCAGGGGGTCCAGTGACCATTCGTGATGGCCCTGGGAAATCCTGCTGAGAGCATCTGCCAGGACATTGTCCTTGCCTGGGAGGTGAACTGCCATAAGGGAGGTGTTCAGGGAATAAGCCAGAGACCACAACTTCATTGCTTCGGTGCACAAGGCCGTAGACCGAGTGCCCCCTTGCTTGTTGATGTACCACATTGTGGTGGTTTTGTCTGTTCTGACCTGAATAACTTTGTTCTGAACAGATTAGGAAAAAGCTTAAGTGCTAGAAAACTGCTCTGAGTTCCAACAGATTGATGTGGAGCAGAGATTCCTGAGGGACCACAATCCCTGGGTAGTGAGGTCGCCCATGTGAGCTCCCCACCCCAAGAGGGATGCATCTGTAGTAAGGATTAAGGAGTGAGACTGAGTGACAAAAGGAACCCCTTGTCTCAGATTGCTCTGATCCTGCCACCACTGTAGGGCCTGGATCAGGGTTCAAGTCACTGGGATCAGTTTGGTTAGAGGGTCTTTCCTTTGAGACCAAAAGGCTCTCAAATGGAACTGAATGTCTCTCATCTGAAATCTTGCTCCCTGCACTACTGCTGTAGAAGCAGCCATGTGCCCCAGGAGCTGTAGAAAATGCCTTGCTGGTCGAGACACCTGCAGGGTGAATGAGGAGGCCAGAGACCCCAGGGTCCTTGCCCTGTCCAAAGGAAGGAAGGCTCTGGCTTTCTCTGTGTTCAGCTCTGCGCCTCTGAAGGTGAGGAGCTGGACAGGCTCTAGAACTGACTTTGAAAGATTCAGAAGGAAACCTACAGAAGTGAGCAGTTGCTGAGTCATCTGTAGGTGTAACCTGACTTGGTCTGGGGACTGGCCCACTATGAGCCAGTCATCCAGGTAAGGGAAGATGGCAATTCTTTGCCTTCTTAGAGAAGCAACTGCTACTGCCAGGCATTTTGTGAATAACCTTGGAGTAGAGGTGAGGCCAAAGGACATTGCTCTGAACTGGTAGTGGCCTGAGGGCAGCTCGAACCTGAGGTACTTTCGATAGGGAGTTTCTGATGAGAATATGGAAGTAGGCATCCTTGAGGTCCAGGGACGCTAGCCAGTCCCCTGGCCTTAGAGAGGGTAGAATAATTCCCAAAGTCACCATTTTGAATTTTGGTTTTAAAAGGTGCTTGTTTAAGTATCTGAGATCCAGGATGGGCTGCCATTCTCCTGTCTTTTTTGGGGTAAGGAAGACCTGGAGTACAACCTTTGCCCTGGTGGTGGGGTGGAACCTTTCCACAGCTCTGAGAGCCAGGAGGGAAGAGACCTCTGCCTCTAGGGCAAGTGCCTCTGGTGGATTTGCAGGTGGAAGGATCTGGTTCTCATCTTTGGAAACTTTTGAAGCTGAGAACCAGTCCCTGGCTTACTACTTCCAGGACCCACTTGTCTGATGTCAGAGACTCCCAGTCCTGGACAAAGTAAGCCAGCTTGCCCCCTACAGGTAGTTGAGAATCGGCCCTGGCAACCCCATCAGGGTGCCTGCTTGGCAGGGGCTTTGGGCTGAGGGGCTGGAAACAGGCCTGCTGGCACCCCTTCTGCCTCTCCCTCTAAAGAACCCCTCTGGGCATAAGCAGAAGAGGAGGCCTGGGCTTGGTAAAAAGGCCTATGAAAAGGCCTGCCCCTGCCCCTGGGAAGCTGCCTTTGAGAGTGGCCTGCCTTTCCTTGGCCTGTGCACTCCTATAGGTGGTCTATACTCATCCATTTTCTTCATGTAATTTCTGTCTGCTCCCAAACAGGGAATTACCCACAACAGAAAATCCATGGCCTTAGTCTGGGTATCCTGTGACAGGCTAGTACATCTGAGCCAAGCCATTCTGCGAAGTGCCACAGATGTAGCCATGACTCTTGATGACACATCATTTGAGTCCACTGCAGCATGGAATTGCACCTTGGATGCCTCAATACCATCAGCAACCACCTGCTCCAGCTCCTTAGCAAGCTGGCCAGGGACCTGTTTTGCTAGAGCCGTAACAGTATCCCATCTGGATTTCTGATATCTAGCAACATAAGCCATATAATTTGCCTGTCTGAGTCCCAAGGATGCTGCCATGTACTGTTTCTTTGCCATGGTATCAATCCTCCTGGAGTCCTTGTCTGGGGGGGTGTGAGGCCAAGGGGATATTTGCCTTGTCACAGGCTGCAGCCTGCACTACCCCAACATGGCTGCATTGTTGTGAAAGGAACTCAGTATCAGAGCCTGACAATGTGTACCTCTTGTCCATTCTCTTATCCACAGGAGGTATAGTGTGAGGAGTTTTTAAAATTTTAAAAGCCTGTTTCCCAAAAGATTTATGCAGGGGAATAGACAGTCTTCTAGACTCTGGGATATCCATCATTTCCACATAGTCAGGCTCCTCTTGATCATCCACAGCTTCCTCCATAGGGAGCTGGAGGGTTTCAGCCACTTTTTTATAAAACATAAAATGAGAAGGGGACTCAGAAAGCCTAGGAGGAGACACTCCTGAAGGTCTGTCTGGGGAGATATCCGGGTCAATGGGCACATCTAGACTTTCAAATCCACATTCACTCTCCTCATACTCCTCTTCCCCCTCCTCCGGTTCGAAATATTCCTCTAAATCATAATCTTGAACCGGTGGAACCGGCCGAACCAGGCGCTTACCTGATGGTGCCGGTTCGGTCAGAACCGGGGAAAGCGACTGGACAATTTGAATTGCTTTGGCTATATCTTCAGCGGTTGGAGAGGAAAGTTTTGGCTCCACACCAGCTGATTTCCTAGTCCTTTTTGCTGGAACCGACCCCTCAGAGTCAGCTCTCCTTTTGCCCGAGGAAGTCTCGCCCTGGTCAGAGGGCTCCCTCTGGTTCAGTTGGAACCGAACCGGGCTAGCCATCCAGGTCAGCAAACTTTTTGGCCTCCCTTTCCCTGAGCCTACCAACTCTCTTTTCCAGGGTAGCTGCAGGAAAATTTTTACAAATCTGGCAGTCTGCATTGAGGTGGTCAAACCCCAGACAGTAAACACAGGTGGTGTGGGGGTCAGCCTTGGCAAAGACTTCCCCACACACACTGCATTGTTGAAACCCAGTGGGCCCGGTTTTTCTTTTGGGTTTCTCAGACATAGTGCCAGTCCTAACCAAACTTACCCGTTTATGGCAATCCGCCAGGCAAGACCCTCTTATCGGTTCCCAACCGTGTCACGGGTCGTGGAAAAAAACATAATAAAATCCGGTTTTTTTTTAGAACCGATAAGAACCGGTAACCATACTCTAAATCACAGATTAAGATATTTTAAACAACCTGATCGGTTCAAACCAAACCGATAAACAGTTTACAAGTTCCACACAGAAGAGAATTAATGTAAACCTATCTAGTACAAATACCACAGACAGAGCTTGAACCAACCGGTTGCGGTTTAAATTCAGTTGAAAACCGAGAAAAACAATACTTTAACCGACAAAATGAACCGAGCAGAAGGAGAAATCTCCGGAGCGACTGTTCAGTGAGGCGGAGTAAAGAATCTGATGGTTTGAGTTTGAAGAACAACAGACAGAGTTTCAACCGAGCTCGAGCTCAGCGTTCCATGCCTGGCATGGAAAGTTAACTCTTTCACCTCCGGAGCAGTTCGAAGGTTGGGACTCACTGCATATGTCATAATATAGCAAGACTTCATGTTGTTTGAAACAGCTGCCAACCGCCTGACCCACTCTCCACTTGCCGAGGACGATCGGGGTGAGAGTGATTGACAACCTATGGGGTAAACTTTGAGCCGACCGAGAATTCTTGGTCGGTGCCGCAGTCTTCGGCTGAGAAGGCGGTGGTTCCACTACTATGGGCGGAGCAGCCGGTTGTGGCAGCACAATCGGCGCCGGGAACGGAACCGGGGGAGGGTGACGGCTTTGCCCAATCGGACAACAGCCACTTAATCGCCAGGGTGTGAGCCGCACCGGTTGACCACTAGTTAAAATAAGTTGCTGCCACATAAGGTCCTCATAGCGGCGACGTAATTTACGTCGAAGCCTCTCCTCGGTCGAGGAAGAAGAAGAGGATGAGCAGTGACGCCACTTTTTGCAATGTCGGAACCAGGATTGTTGCCAGCGGCGAGATCGACCCGATGCGGAAGAGGACCGAGACCTCAACCGCTGACATGTCAGCGGTGGGCCGAGGAAGGAGCAGCGGAAACCTGCTGACCCTCCAGGTCGGGGTCCTTAATTGGAGACTTTGTCTCCAGGGTCAAGTCCTCAACAGGCACCGGGGGTACTGGTGACCGAGGGAGAGATATATCGGCCTCTTCGGTCGACAACCTGTCAGTGGGCTCGAGAAAAAACTCGGCCTCATCGATAAGAGTCTCGGCCAGCTGGTCTGACGGGGACTCCATGAAACCAGCGGCCCGGGCCGCAACCTTGACCGAAGTCGAGAGAAGATGATCAGGGGAGCGAGACCTCTCCTGCTCCCAAGAACATCAACGCTGGGACTTACCTTTGTGGTCCCGCTTCTTGGATCGAGCAGGAAAAGACTCAGAAGGCCCCTCTCCCTTCATTGAGAGGGACTGACAATGCTCCCGAAAGGAAGCCGTATAGGAGGATCCCAGGGGGGAGCGGAATGAACGCCAAGACGGAGGAGGAGCTCGCCATAGCCTGGGCCGCCTCCCCTTTCGAGGGCAGCAAGCTGTTCCAGCTGCTCCACGGAGCCCGCCGCTGAGGACACCACCCAACGGGCCTCCTTCAATTTAACCAGCGAGAACCTCTTCTCCGGTCGCCCCAGCTGAAGTCAGGCAGCGCGGTCCTCCAACACCAACAAAGAAAAAGAGAGACACACATTGCAAGCCTGCGGATCGTGGTCATGCCCAAGGCAGTAAACGCACGTGGTGTGAGAGTCGGTGCGGGACATCTTCTGCCCACAGGGCACCGACGGAACCCAGGAACGGACTTGTTGTCCATTGCAGCCACGATAGTTGAAGACCGAATTTGAGAGTTTTAAAATTATTTAGGACAAAAATACAAAGATTCAGAATCCAGGCCTAAAAAAATGAGTGAGCGCTAAGGAGGGAACATGAGCTTCCAAGCGGTAAGGAAGATCTGGCGTCACGGGGTGGAGCCGAGGGTTTTACCACCCGGGTGGGTTGGAGGAGCCAGCCTGAAGACCTCACGGCCCATTTTAAAGCGGCAATGTACCTGCCAAGAAGTGTGGATTGAACAACATATCCACATCCCTAGAAATCAGGTTTCTCTTCCCAGGGCTCCAGATAAGATTTTTTTGGGATGAGTACTGTACTCCTCATTTTGAAAGTGAGATGAGTAAAACGAAATTCAGATGTGTACAAATGTCCGGACAGAGTGGAGTGAGGAGTACATTATTAAAAACAATTTTTTTTCTAGATAAGAATTGTTCAAGAGCCAACAATGTTCCAGACAATGTTGGCAAGTAGGAGTAATTTACTCACCAGTTTTAAAATATAGTGAGTAAAACACACTTGGGATGCATAAGAGTACTGTAAATCTGTGTAATAAAAAAATCATTTTGAATCACCAGTTATGTTATGAAGCACTATTCTTTGGCATGGAGTATTTATAAATGCTGGGTGAGTATTGGTACTCATTAAAACATTTTTTGAAGAGTATTTCCTAAAATGAAATGAGTAAAACAGGTCGGTACTCCCCTTATCTGGAGCCCTCCCTCTTCCTCTTCAGATGCCTCCACAGTAGGCAACTGTAGAGTGTCAGCAAAGTGGGAAGGGGACTCACCAAGTCTGGGAGGGGAGGCAGAGCCAGGCCTGTCTGGGGAGATGTCAGGCTCCAATAGTTCACCCAGGTCTTCTTCTTTCTCACCCTCCCATTCAAGCTCATGATTAGCTTCCGGATCGTAATCAGAAGGAAGCTGAACTGATTCAACCAATCAAGGGAAGTATGTGTCTGTCCGGTTTGAAGCGACTGAACAATTTAAATGCTTTCGCAATTTCGTCTGCGGTTGGCTTCGAGGGCTTTGGATCCGAACCAGCGGACTTTCTTTTCTTTTTTGCTGGAACCGGAGAGTTGATAACGGCCTTTCTCTTGCCCGAGGAGGTATCACCCTAGTCAGAAGGCACCTCCTCTGGTTCGGTTGAACCCGAACCGGGCTGGCCATCCGGGTCAGTGGATTAATCAGCCATTCTTTCCTTTAACTGGGCTACATGCTTATTCAATGTGACTTTAGGAAAGTTTCTGCAAATATGGCAGTCTCTTTCTAGGTGGTCAAACCCCTGACAATAAACACAAATGAGGTGGGGATCACCTTTTGCAAAAGCCTCCCCACATTCTGTGCAGTGCTGAAACCCTGTGGGTCCAGTCTTTCTTTTGGGTTTCTCAGATATGGCACTTGTTAGCCAAGTTACACCAAGTGGCTATCAAGCCAAGTAACAAAAACCTCTGGTTACCAACCGTGTCACGGGTTGAGGAAAAAAAAGAAAATTCGGGTTTTATGTAGCCGAAGGTCACCGGTACCCAAACACCTATACAAAAGACAGAAAAAAATAAGCAACAAGATCGGATCTTCGACGGACTGACCGATGAGGAACCAAACTTACCCCAAACTTATCTATCTAACCTATACTACCTGTACTGTAGACAGAGGTTTGAAGACCAAAGAAAATAAATACATAAATGGTTGAAAACCGGACGAAAACCATTACCGAACCAAAGCAGCGAAGGAGAAATCTCCGGAGCATCTTCATAGTTTGGCGGAGTAAAGAATCAGACGGTTACAGAGAATGTACCAGCGACAGGGGTTTGTAAACCAAGCTCGAGCTCAATGTTCTATGCTTCTGCATAGAGTTAACTCTTTCCTCTCCAGAGCAGCTGAACTGGAAGGGCTAACTGCATATTGTCAGAATACAGCAAAAATATTCTTAATAACCCAGCACAGTGCATAAAGGGTAAGTACGCACCACAAAAAGGAAGAAAAAAAAAAATATTTATATATATTTATTACATATTGTATATTATAAGGGAGAGGGACATGTGGGGAGTGGTGCAAAGCACTGGCTGTGGGGCAGCAGTTTTCCAAGAGACATTCTGGAAACTGCGTTGCTGTCCTATTTGCAGGCAACTGTCAGCTCTGAGGGAGGAGGTTGCCCACCTCCAGGCTGAACTGGCAAGGACTAAGGAGGCCACCCCCACCCAAAGAGCACCACTGCCACAGAGGCTGCCAAGTATGAAGAGCAGTTGGACCACAGTGGGTTCTGGGAGGGTGCGGGTGGTGGAACAGAGGTGAAGCCCCCTAGTTGTACCTCTACACAAACCATATGCCAGTCTGGCAGAGCAAGGGTCCCTCTATGATGGCACCTCAGTGGAGACCAAGAAGAATGCTGAGGACACCCACAAGGAGACCCACAGAAGGGTGGCAAGGGACACCACAGGGAAGGAAACAGCTTCTGATAGGGGACTCAATTGTTAGAGGGGTAGACCTGTGGAAGGGAGAGGAGAGGGAAGTAAGGTGCCTGCCTGGTGCCATGGCTTGGAGGGACAAGAAGCGAATCCTCAGGATTGCAGAAGCAGCATCACAGGAGAGGGAACTAGATATCATTGTCCAACTTGGGACACATGAACTAGCTAGGCATGGGATCAGTGCAGTACAGGATGAAACTGTGGAGTTGGGGAGGGGCCTCAGACAAGTAGCAAGCACGGTCACCTTCTCAGAGGTGCTGCCAGTCCATGGCAGGGGTGAGGCTAGGGTACTACACACCATGCAGTTTAATGAATGGTTGCAAAACTGGTGCAGAGCACAGGGCTTTGGCTTCATTGGAGACTGGGGGTCCACCTGGAGAGATAAAGGTCTATACTGGCAGGATGGTATGCATCTGTCCACGAAGGGCACCAAGATCCTAAGTGACAGGTTTAAATGCCTCCTTGACAAGCTTTTAAACTAGCCATGGGGGGAGGTGCTAATAAGAGGCAGGAAATGTCAAGCCTCCCCCCACAAAACATGACGGGTAGTAAGGTAAACACTGAGGTACAGTGCTCAACAGAGGGCAGGACAGGGGTAAATGGAAAAATAGACACGGGCAAAAAGAGCAGGCATGGGGGAAAAAAGGATAATGCCAACATTAAATGGAGGGCAATGAGTACCAATGCCCGCAGTCTGGGAAACAAGCTTCCTGAGCTAGTAGCCTTGATGGAAGATGAACAACTGGATACTGTGGCAGTCACAGCAACATGGTACACGGAGAACCATGACTGGGATGTCAACATACCGGGGTACACGGTCTACAGAAGGAACAGGGAGGAGAAAAGAGGAGGTGGAGTAGCTCTACACATAAGTGAAGGGATCAAAGTTACAGAACTAAAAAGTAAAGGGGGAGGACAAGAGGCACTCTGGGTCACCTTGGAGACAGGGAATGGCATCACAATCCGCACAGGGGTTGTATACAGACCCCCATCTCAAGGGGAGGAAATGGACAAGAAAATGATAGAGGACACTCTCAAAATGGCTGAAAAAGGGGAGATACTGTTGATGGGGGACCTGAATATGCCAGATGTTAACTGGATGACATGTACTGCAGCCACATCCAAGAGTAGGGTCATTCTCGATGCCCTGCAGGGGGCAGGCCTTAGACAGCTAGTGTTGGAACCCACCGGAGGAGCAATACTAGACCTGGTACTCCTCAAATGGAGAGGATCACAAATTTAGAAGTCAGTAGACATCTGGGAACAAGCGACCACTGCACAGTGTGCTTCACAATTAGCACAACCATGGAGACAAGCCATACATAAACAAGCATACTGGACTTTAGAAGGGCTGACTTTGGCAAAATGGGTGAATACCTGAGGAATACACTAGCAAATGGCCAAAAAGGAGGGGTGGAAGAACAATGCAGAAAAATCAAAACTGCCATCATAGAGGCAACAAGCCTTTGTGTGAAACAGATAAAGAAAACAAAGCGGAGTAAAAAACCACTATGGTTCTCAGAAGAGGTGGCAGGGAAGGTTAAGGAGAAAAAGGCTGCATTCAAAAAGTATAAGGCATCACAGAAGGAGCACGACAGGGTACTGTATCAATTAAAGCAGAAAGAAGTGGGGAAGGCAGTCAGAATAGCAAAAGCCCAAACCAAGGAAAAAATAGCCAATTCAGTTAAGAAGGGGGATAAAACCTTTTACAGGTACATTAGGGAGCAAAGAAAGGTTAAGGGAGGAATAGTGAAGATTAATAAGGGAGAGGGGAGGTAGGCAGAGGGAGACAGTGAAAAGGCAGAGATACTGAATGAATACTTTTGCTCAATATTCATAAAAGAAGATGAGGAGGAGTTACCTAAACCAGACAACAGAAGCACTCTGGGTAGAGGGGTTGACACAGCTCCATTTACAGAAGAAAGAGTCCTGAAAGAACTTCTAAAACTCAAAGTGGACAAAGCAATGGGGCCTGATGGGATTCACTCCAGAATCCTAAAAGAACTAAGGGAGGACCTAGTGACACCACTGACCACACTTTTTAACAAATCATGGGAGGATGGGGTTGTACCAGAGGACTGGAGGAGGGCAGATGTGATTCCCCTTCACAAAAGTGGGAGCGATGCAGAAGCAGGAAACTATAGACCTGTAAGTTTGACCTCAGTGGTAGGGAAAATGATGGAATCACTTCTGAAAGAAAGAATTGTTGAGTACCTAGAGGCCAGCGGGGCACAGGACCCAAAGCAGCACGGATTTACAGCAGGAAGGCCATGTCAGACGAATCTAACAGATTTCTTTGACTGGGTGACCAAAGTAATAGACCAGGCAGGGGCTGTGGATATGGCCTACCTAGACTTTAGCAAGACACTTGACACAGTCTCGCACAAAAGATTAATAATCAAGTTAGCCAGCCTGGGAGTCGGTTCCAGGGTGGTAGCTTGGGTAGCAAACTGGCCGCACAACAGGACACAGAAGGTAATAGTGAGTGGAACACATTCCGAAGCAAGGGGGGTCACTAGTGGAGTACCCTAGGCTCAGTATTGGGTCCAGTCCTCTTTAACGCCTTTATAGGTGACATTGCAGAGGGTCTGAGGAAAGGTATGCCTCTTGCAGATGACACAAAGATCTGTAACAGAGTTGATACACAAGGTGGGGTAGAAAGGATGAGAAGGGACTTGGCAAGGTTGGAGGAATGGTCAGACATAAGGCAACTTAGATTAAATGCAAAGAAGTAAGTAATGCACCTGGGAAACAAAAACCCAGGAGAAGAGTACACACAGCAGGAGGTACTAACAACAACAAAATGGAACGGAACTTGGGGTAGTCATATCAGATGATCTAAAGGTTGGTAAGCAATGTGAGAAGTCAGTAAGGAGAGCCGGGGATACTGGGATGCACAGGAAGGCATCACAAGTAGAAAAAGGAAGTGGTTATCCCTCTGTACAGACAGTTGGTGAGACCCCACCTGGAGTACTGTGTGCAGTTTTGAAGACCTCATCTACGCAAGGACATAGACAGGATGGAAGCAGTCCAGAGAAGGGCAACTAAAATGGTGCAGGGTCTGCATCAGAAATCATATGAAGAGAGACTGAGAGAACTTAATATGTATACCCTTGATGAAAGGAGAAACGGGGGGACATGATAGAAACGTTCAAGTACCTCAACAAAGTCCAGGAGGGTAGCATCTTTCAGAAAAAGAGATGTGTAAGAACAAGGGGGCACAATTTAAAGATGGGGGGACGGCTCAGGGGTAATGTGAGGAAATTTTTTTCATGGAGAGAGTGGTGGATGCATGGAACCGCCTTCCTGGGGAGGTTGTTGGGTCTAAAACAGTGGGGGAATTCAAACATGCATGAGACAGACATAAGGCAAATGTAGTGGGGGGGTGGCATGAAGTAGGCTGTTGGTTAACTAGAATCTGCAGCTTATCCAATAGGTAGGGAAATGGGCAGACTGGGTGGGCCAAGTGGTCCTTATCTGCCGTCAAAGTCTATGTTTCTATGTTTCTGGCGACCCTGGTTCAGGAATGGACTCGGGGGTTGGTGCTTCCGATGGACTGCTCTCCCTATCCCAGGGGAGGATCCAGGGCTTTCGGCACTGCAGTGGCCTCTGGTGGAAACCAGTGGCAATGCATGCATTCGGGATGTTGAAGAGGGAAGGACATCGGCAAGCTCCTGCGGCAGAGGTGTGGAAAAGAAGCCATGCTGGGGCCAATGCACACCACGTCCCGGGGAAACAAAACATGAAAAAACCCCTACCATGGCGATGGTGGGAGCAGTGGCTGGGACCGGCATGTGTATCCGGTCTGCCTCCTCCTCGATAGCCACTCCACTAGATTCTAGATAGAGTGCCAGAGAAGAAAATGTAGCCCCACCCCGGGGGGGGTTGGGGGTCGAGTGGTCAGAAAAGGCTGGAGAAGCATGTTGGAGGGCTACAGGCAGGCAGCAGAGCGCCATGTTGAGTCTCCACACCTTAAAAAGACCATCACTGGTAGGTGAATAAACAGAGTTAAAAAAAAAAAGATGTGGTCCTGTGTGTGCCTGGAACAGAACTAAAGAGTAAACAGGGAGCAGATGAGGCACTTTGGGTCACCCTGGAGACAGGAAATGGCACCACAATCCGCATGGGGGTTGTATACAGACCCCATCTCAGGTGGAGGGAATGGACAAGAAAATGGTAGAAGGCTTTCTTAGAATGGCAGAAAAAGGGGAGATATTGTTGATGGGGGACCTGAATATGCCAGATGTTAACTGGAGCACCTTTGCTGCAGGCACATTCAAGAGCAGGGTCATTCTTGATGCCCTACAGGGGGCATGCCTCAGACAGCTAGTATTGGAACCCACTCGGGAGGGAGCAATCTTAGACCTGGTAGCCATCTGGGAACAAGCAACCACCAAACAGCGTGGTTCACGATAAACGTAGCCATACAATCAAGCCATACAAAAGCAAGAGTACTGGACTTTAGGAGGGCTGACTTTGGGAAAATGAGAGAGTGCCTCAGAAAAGCACTAGCAAACAGGCAAGGAGGAGGGGTGGAGTAACAATGGGGAGTGATCAAAACAGCCATCACAGAGGCAACAAGCCTTTGTATAAAGCAAATCAATAAAATACAACGAAGGAAAAAACCACTATGGTTCTCAAAAGAGGTGGCAGGGAAGGTTAAGGAGAAAAAGACAGCATTCAGGAAATATAAGGAAACACAGAAGGAGCAGGACAGAGAACTTTATCAGTTAAAGCAGAAAGAGGCTGGGAAGGCAGTCAGAATAGCAAAGGCCCAAACCAAGGAAAGGATAGCCAATTCTGTTAAGAAGGGGTATAAGACCTTTTACAGGTACATTAGGGAGCGAAGAAAGACCAAAGGAGGGATACTGAAGCTTATAAAGGGGAGGGAATGTGGGTAGAGGGTGACAGTGAAAAAGCAGGGATACTGAACGAATATTTCTGCTCAGTATTCACAAAGGAAGAGGAGGGGGAGTTACCGAAACCAAACAAGAGAAACACTCTGAAGAAGGGGGTCAATACCAGTCCATTTACAGAAGAAAGGGTTCTGAAAGAACTAATAAAATGAAGGTGGACAAAGCAATGGGGCCTGATGGGATTCACCCAAGAATTCTAAAAGAACTAAGGGTAGAACTAGTGACACCGCTGACTACTCTCTTTAACAAATCATGGGAGGATGGGGAGGTACCCGAGGACTGGCGGAGGGCAGATGTGATTCCTCTTCACAAAAGTGGGAGCAAGACAGAGGCAGGAAACTACAGACCAGTTAGTTTGACCTCAGTGGTAGAGAAAATGATGGAATCACTTCTGAAGGAAAGAACTGTTGAGTACCTAGAGGCCAGTGGGCACAGGACCCAAGGCAGCATGGATTCACGATGGAAGGTCGTGTCAGATGAATCTAATAGATTTCTTTGACTGGGTGACCAAAGTAGTGGACCAGGGAGGGGCTGTGGACATGGCCTACCTGGATTTTAGCAAGGCATTTGATACAGTCCCACACAAAAGATTAATACACAAGATAGCCAGCCTTGGAGTGGGTCCCAAGGTGGTAGCCTGGATAAAAAATTGGCTAGACAACAGGACGCAAAGGGTAGTAGTAAATGGAGTACACAGTGAAGAAAGGAGGGTTACTAGTGGGGCACCGAGGGTTCAGTACTGGGACCAGTCCTTTAACATCTTTATAAGTGACATTGCAGAGGAACTGGAAGGAAAAGTATATCTCTTTGCAGATGACACAAAGATCTGCAACAGGGTTGATACACAAGATGGAGTGGAAAGGATGAAAAGGACTTGGCAAGGTTGGAGGAATGGTCAAATGTATGGCAGCTCAAGATTCAATGCAAAGAAGTGCAAGGTATGCACATGGGAAACAAAACCCAGGGGAAGCGATACAATGGGGGTGAGATACTGACAACAGTAAAATAGAAAGAGGCCTGGGGTAATTATATCAGACGACCCAAAGGTCGGCAAGCAATTTGAGAAGGCAGGTGAAGGCTGGGGATACTGGGATGCATAGGAAGAGGCATCAATAGTAGAAAACAGGAAGTTGTTATCCTCTTGTACAGACAGTTGGTGAGACCCCATCTGAGTACTGTGTGCAGTTCTGAGACCCCATCTCCGCAAAGACATAGACAGAGTGGAGGCTGTCCAGAGGAGGGCAACCAAAATGGTGCAGGGTCTGCACCAGAAGACATACGAAGAAAGACTAAAGGAGCTTAATATGTATACCCTTGAGGAAAGAAGGGAGAGGGGACATGATAGAAACTTTCAAGTACCTCAAGGAATTAAAGTCCAAGAGGGTAGCATCTTCCAGAAAAAGAGATGTGGAAGAACAAGGGGGCACAATTTGAAGGTAGAGGGGGGACGGCTCAGAGTTAATGTGAGGAAGTATTTTCTCACTGAGAGGGTTGTGGATGCATGGAACAGCCTCCTTGAGGAGGTCGTGGAGTCAAGAACAGTGGGGGACTTCAAGAATGCATGGGACAGGCATAAGGCAGTCCTAGTGTGGGGTAGAAGGAAGTAAGCTGCTGGTTAACTAGGATCTGCAGCTTATCTGTTAGGTAGGAAAATGGGCAGACTAGGTGGGCCAAGCGGTCCTTATCTGCTGTCAAATTCTATGTTTCTATGTTTCTATTTCATACAGTGATGTTATACTGAGATACCATCGATGTCCCAGGCACACACTGACCAATCAGAGCTCAGGGAATTTTTTGCCACTGTATAAAAAGTACTGCATCAAGGCATAAAATAAGCAGGTTCGCAAAGCAATTTGCTATGGAAAAAAGCTATTTGCTAACCAAGTGTAGCCTTGATTAGCAGAAGTTACTAATCAATTTTCAAAACCATGTACCAAGTTAGTGTTGCTCTTTCCCTTGTATCTATGGGCTTTAGGGGTTCGATTGATTAAAGAATGCATGGGAAAGGCAGGGTACCTTAGTGGCAAGGCAAAAGGGGACAGAGCCAGAGATCAAGTAGGGTCTGTGGTAATACAGTAGCTAGGGAAAAATGGGCAGACTAGGTGGGCCAAGAGGTCCTTACCTGCTGTCTAATTCTATGTCTCTAACTGATTTATGGCACTATGTAAAAACTTGCAAGTTAGAAAGAGAAACAGACAATGGCAGAAGAAAAAGACGGATGGTCCATCCAGTCCGCCTGTGGTTCCCTATCTATCCCCGGGAACTAAATGTCATCCAGGATACTAGCACTATCCTGCCTCATATTCTTTTCCTTCATACAATTGCTCCGAGTAGCCACTATAGCCTTCACTCTGTCTCAACCATGCTTGACACCATCTATGGTTTGGGCTCCTACCACCTCAGATGACAGACTGTTCCAAGGCTCCACCACTTCCTCTGTAAAATAACAATTCCTCATATCCCTCTTGAACCTTCCTCCTGTCAGTTTCCACTCATGCCTCCATGACCCTGAATTTGTGCTTATGCTAAATAACTCCTCCCAGTTTACCTAGTTTATTCCTTTCAGGAATTTTTTCCCATATGTCGTTCTTTTTTTTTTTTTGCCTTTTTCCCCGTTTTCTTCCCACCTGGGACCCCAGCAGACACACGCATGCATGCACATGGAGGCACACCCGCACGCTGGGTACTGGCTTGGCCCTTTCCGCCCCACCCCTGGCAATCACCTGCCACCCCTCCGACGCCTCCCATTGAGCTCCACCTGATGGAAACGGAACTACGGAGGGGGCAAGCACATCCTCTCCTGGAGGGAAAGCCACCTCATGGCAGCTCAATCCCACTCCTTGTCCTCCCCCCTCCAACCCCATGGTCATACAAAGCTACACAATGTTCAGAAGAGACAGGGTAGCAAAGATGGGGAAATGGTGCTTTATGTGAAAGAAAACATAAAAGCAATAGAAATGCAGGGAATTGGGGGGCAGAGGTCCTGTGAGTCACTCTTGAGTCAGGTATCAGAGCCATTATTTGGACAGGTGTGAGCTACAGGCCTCAGGCACAGGGGAAGGACTTAGATAAGATAGTGCTGGAATCAACTGGCAAAATGGTGGAAAAGAGAGAGGTGTTATGGAGGACTTCAATCTGCTGGATGTGGATTGGAACCTCCCTGCAGAGGATAGTCCTCAGGTAACTAGCCAGTGAAACCATTCATGAGGGTGCAATACTGGACCTGGTGCTTACTAACATGGACAGTGTTGCAGACGTCAGGGTGGAAAGTCATCTGGGGACAAGAGATCATTGTACAGTGTGGTTCAGCAAAAGAACAGCTGCAGAATCCAACCACACAATGGCAAGAGTCCTGGACTTCAGAATGGCTGATTTTACAAAGATGAGTGAATGCCTCAGGAATGTCCTGGCAGGGGGAGATGACCTGGGCAACTGGAGGAAAAGTGGGCCAAACTAAAAGAGGGCATAGTGAAAGCAACAAACCTCTATGTCAAACAAGTAAGGAAAAGTAAAAGAATGAGGAGACTGCTATGGTTCTCAAAAGAGGTAGCAGAAAAGGTTAAAGAGCAACTCTTTTACTTCAGCACATGCTTTCATAAATAAGATGTTTCAGCTGCTCTAATTTACTAGAGGATGCACTTTTTCAATTTCAATTTTCCTTTCCAAGATTAACAGCATATCTTGGTAGTCCATCTAAAAGGTTTGTACAGAAAGCATCTGCCTCTCCCACTAACCTCACGGTGCCTCTGTTTATGACATAATACTAGTGCTCACCATGACAACAAACTGATGTCACAAACAGCAATTGTGTGGTTAGAAGGGGACAATCAGATACATTTTGAAAGACTCAGTGAAATCATTGCTGCATTATCTACAATATATACCAGACTAATAACAGGAGAAGTAATACAAATAAATAACTAAAAAACAAACTTTAAACATAATTGGTATAAATTGCTTCTAAGTTTTTTATTATAACAGAGTTTATTATAATACAGAGTTGCTATTTAAAGAGCAGTTAACACCTTCAGGAGAACTTTAACAAAATATAATATGCAGACAACGTTCAGCATGTATTTCACATTAGTTCAGTATTTCTCTTCTCCATTAATTTATTACTAAGTCATTTGTATGAAAACAGGATCTTTGCTCTTGAAGATTTCATCTGTTCTTGTTGCTTTCTCCCTACCTGAGATAATAATGCACTCCTTGTGACATCACAGTTACTCCCATGGCAACAGACTGTGATGTCACAACAGAGCATTATGCCTTGAAGTAGGGAGTAAGTTGCAGAGGTAGATGAACTCTAAGGGATAAAGATCCTCGACATCAGCATGGCACCGCAGAACGCCAAAAACTAATGTTGGTACCGTATAATACCATCAGTCCGCACATGCACGGAATCCCAGTTTCACTTTTCAAACAATAATTTCTCTGGAATTAGCCCTCAGTTTTTAAAACCACCTCTACAGTGCATATAGCACAAATAGCACATCTAAACACATTTGTATTATATGGTACCAAAATTAGTCTTCGGCGTTCCGCTGTGCCATGCTGATGTCGGGGAGGCGCGGGATGGAGAAGCAGTAAGGGATTTTCGATCAGGGTGACCGCCAGGCACTTTACTACAGAAAGACATGGAAGGCACCAGTATGGCATGGGTAAGGAGGCATTACTGCTTTCAAATGATGAAGGTATAGACACTAATCATACCGATGCATAAACTGACAGTTAGTTGTCTTAGCTGACAGCAACTCTATCTTCTCTCACTCCCCATGCTTTGTTACAAAGGCAGAAGACAGTTTTACAAAAAAACATACTGACAAGGCATTTGGATTCTGACATAATGCATTGCTAACAGGGTGTCTTGGTGAAGAGGGACCATAGTATGTACATCTAGTAATTGCAAAACTGCTGCAACTTCACTGCACTGCAGTGTGAGTCACTCCTCTGCCATACAGTGATGTCAGCAGTACAGCCCTGGGTCCACAGCAACACCAGGCTTGCTACTGAAGCTCTGGTACACCCTGCAGTTTTGGTTTTTGGTAGTGTTTTTCCCGTTTTCTCCCCATAACCCATCCCCATACCTCGTACACGTGTGCGCCTGTGGAGGTATGTGCACGCCATCTCGGGGTGCCCTCCCACTATGTGTTGCCCCTTCCACCTACATAGACCACCGGACCTCCACCCAGTGGCAGCGGGACTACCGGGGGGGCGGCAACCACCCAGGGAGAGGAGAGCCATCTTCCAGCTGCTCAATCCTTCTCCCACCCTCCCCCCTGCGTGCCGGCTCCCCGACGACCTAAGTCCATTCCCGAACCTGGGTCACTGGTGTGGCACAAGGTAAGGTGTCCAGTGCCTCAGCCCTCTGTGCCACTGGGCTGGCACTGACACCCTGCAGTTTTTTAGCAGCTCAGAATGCAAAGACTGACTGCAGAGGACAATTATGAAATACAATTCCAGAAACAGTGCAAAAAGGGGTAATTTATGCATGAAATTCTAAAGGACTGGGAAAAGTGCTCTTTAAGGCTTAAAGAGTAGCATTCAGAAAGTATAGGGAAACCAAGAGAGAGGAGGATAGGGAAGTGTATCTGGGAAAACAAAGAGGCAAGCAAAGTAGTAAGGACAGCGAAAGTGCAAACTAAAGAAAGAACAGCTCAGGAAGTATCCAAAGGGGACAAGACTTTGTTTTAGGTATGTTAGCAAAAAAGGAAGACAAAGGGAGGGATTTTACGGTTAAAGAGGGAGGGTGGGGTGACTGTATGGAGGGGAATCAAGAAAAAAGTAAACATCCTGAACAAATACTTCAGCTCAGTGTTCACAGTAGAATGGGAAGGAGATGGATCAAGAAAAGGTGCCAGGAGCTTTGAAGTGAGTGTAATGGACACTAATCCGTTTTCTGTGGAGAGAGTCCAGAAAGCAGTCTCTAACCTAAAGGTACACAAAGCTACAGGGCCAGATGGGGTACATCCAAGGGTGCTGAGGGAGCTCAGGGAGGTATTAGCTGCACCTCTGACAGACCTTTTTTAACAGATCACTCGAGACCAGAGTGGTCCCAGAAGACTGGAGACAGGCAGATGCAGTCCCCACTTCACAAAAGTGGTAGCAAAGAAAAAGAGGGCAATTACAAGCCTGTCAGCTTGATAATCGGTGGTGGGTAAGTTAATGGAAACACTACTAAAGGAAAGGATTGTGGAATATCTTGTATCCAACGGATTACAGGACCTAAGGCAGCATAGCTTCATTGAAGGAAGGTCATGTCAAACAAATTTAATAGATTTATTTGACTGGGTAACCAAGGAGCTGGATCAGGGAGGAACAGCGAATGTGGCATACTGGGATTTCAGCAAAGCCTTCAACACCATTCCACATAGTTTCTACGTATGTTACTCTATGTTAGGTCCCATTCCTCACTTGTAGTACTCGGCTTAACCCCACCCATCCAGTAGTCCGTCATGGGGTTCTTCCTCCCTAGGTACATCACCTTGCACTTTTTTGGTGTTGAATTTCAACTGCCAGACCTTAAGACTACCACTCCAATCTATGGAGGTCACTCTGTATTTCCCTAATTCTCTTGTCGCTGTCACCCTCCCACAGAGCTTTATGACATCTACAAAGAGACATGCACTACCCTGGAATCCTTCTCCAATGTCACCGATGAACATATTGAAGAGGACCGGTCCCAGAACAGATCTTTGTGGCAACCCATTTGTGACCTCCCTCTCGTCCAATTTTACCCCATTTACCACAACCCTCTGCTGCCTCCCCCTCAGCCAATTTCCTACCCATCGTACTATGTCCCTTGCTGCCCTCAGATCCTCCACCTTTTTCAGCAATCGCCTGTGAGGCACTGAGTCAAAGACCTTGATGTAATCGAAACAGAGTAAAATCATGACATTGCTTCCATACAATGTCCTCGTTACCCAATCAAAGAAAACTATTAGGTTAATTTGACAAGACCTCCCTGCCAAAAACCCATGCTGTTTGCTGTCCTGGAGGCCACTGTTCTCCAGGTACTCCACTAGGTCCTCCTTGATAAGTAACTCCACCAGTTTCCGTACATCTGAGGTAAGACTAACAGGCCTGTAGTTGGCCACCTGCTCCTTGTCGTCATCCCCCCCTCCCCCCATGGAATGGAACCATGTCCACCACCCTCCAGTCTTTTGGAACTACCCCCTTCTGCAATGAGCTATTTAGGAGCGCTAGGAGAGTTCAGCTAGTTCCACTGCCAGCACCCTGAGCACACTTGGATGCTTCCCATCCAGTCCCACGGCCTTACTACTGTATTTTAAGGGCTTCTAATCCTTTCCGGACCCCTTTAATGGTAAATACTGGATGCCTCATCTCCAGGACACCCTCAATGGATACCTTAATATCGCTCTCTGGCAGGGGCATGCTGTCTTCCCTGTTGAAGACAGCGCAAAAGTAGTCTTTAAGCACGACTCCCTTTTGCCTGTTCTCCTCTATTAAACTACATCCCTCCGAAAGTCCAACAATTCCTCTTCCTTTCTTCCCTAATATACCTGAAGAATTGCGTTTCTCCGCTCTAGACCTCCTCAACAATACACAGCTCAGTGTCCACTTTGGCCTCCCTAACCGTTCTCCTTGCTTCTCTAGTTCTCAGTTGGTATTCTCCCCATTCCTCTTCCCCCCCCGCTTTTCTTTGTACCCATTAAAGGCTTTTTGTTTTTTGGCCCTCACTGCTTCCCTGACCCTTTCCGAAAACCACACTGCTCGTTTGTACCCATTACTCTTGCTTACTGTCCCCAGGCCTATATTTGACGCCTCAAGAATGGCCCTCTTTACTAGCCCTATCTTTTCTCCACCCCTCCTATGCTGTCTCCCCCAACTTGCTTGTCCTGCACCAACTCCCTCATCTTGTCAAAGCTCACCCTTCTGAAATCGATTCTGTCAGCTGCCTCTCATGGGGATAAAGTAACCTCCACATTAAACAGAACACATGAATTTTAGCAGGTTGTGTAGTATATAAAATGTGTTTGCCGGGTTCAGTGGTGTCGGGGGTTTAGTATAGTATAGTATAGTGTTGTGATTTTCAGTATAGTAGACACAATACTTTGAAAGGCTATTGAGTTTCGGTCAAACGTAATATATCCCAACCACCACCTCCCGCTTCATCACTCCTGAGACTGTTTCTTCCCCAAGCTCCCTATTCCTCTCCTCTGCCTGTCTGGTGGTCTACAGATCACTCTCACCTGTATTTTCTTGCCCAAGGCCGCTGTGAGCTGCACCTACAGTGACTCTGTCTCCTCATTACTTCCCCTGATATGTCCATCCTTCACAGCCTCAATGCCATCGCTGACATAGAGGGCTATGCCTCCCCCCTTTACCCTTTCCTCTATCCCTCCTAAACACAGTGTAGCCTGGGACTGTCAGGTCCCAGAGATTATTTTTCAATACCCAAATATCTGTGATGGTCACAAAGTCCACCTCAGTGTCTGGAGTAATATTACACTGCAGTAATACTGTACCGCAGTTGCAGTAAAACGCACAGAATTGCAGTAATTGTTCTTACAGTTTGACATTTTTTCCTGCAATTGCACTCTTCTGGACCATATCTTGTAAAAAAAAAAAATAACCATTTAGTGAAAATGCTCCTCAGACCTAGCTGGCTGCTAATCAAAATGCTGTTAATTAGTAAAGACTGCTGATCAAGTTTTTATGCCTTGCTGAACTGCGGTGATCTTTGTTCCACAATGTAGCATTTTTTTACCACAAATCCAAATATCGGGTTAAACTATTTCCCAGAACTCCCAGTTTTTTTTCCTACAAGAAGTCAAGGACCCTCATTATAGTCGTGTGACTATAATAATTTATTTTTTTCTTGCTGCCTTTGGTTTATAATTACATATATTGCTTCATTTGTATTACACAAAAATCCAATGGTCTGTAATTGTCCTGGTGACCGACTGATGAAACTTTTGTGATTTTATGACTTACCATCGCACAGAACCGCTGTGTAAGTGAGATGCTACACATCACAAGGCTATTACGATAAAAGAGTGTCAAATTAATAATTCTGTCTGGTGATCAAGGAATTTAATCAGGTGATCAAAAACACAGTATTGTTATACTTTCTGGGGGCATTTAAAATGTCTTCCTAGAGAGGCCAGCCCACTGGTGCAGGGGCTGGATTTTAGCATGATAGCCGATGCCCCAGGTTTGAATCCGGACTCGGGACATCAGAGGGCTGGCTGGGCGGGGCGGACTGGGCAGCCTGTGAACTGCTCTCACTCCTCGGGAGAGACTGGTGCGTGTTAACCCCTGGTGGAGGCAGGGAACACAGCTGCCAGGGGTGTTGGGGGTATGGTCAGTCCTGTGGCAAAGAGTGCAGGGTGGAACATGCAGGTGACCAATGGCTGGCGGACACGGAGCTCAGCAAAGAAAAAAAAAACTGTCTGCTGAAAATCTCCAGGTAAATCACCAGGATTTACTATAGTAATAAATTCTCGTGATAACCCCTGGAAAATCTATAGTTCTTTTTCTACCAAAAAACATGTCGACATAAGAAACCAAAAGGCACATAAAAATGCAGTTATCAGTGGTGCTCCACTTCTGATCTCAGCCGGCTTCCACTGGATGATGCAATTTAGTCACTAGTCTCAAATTATTTTTACCCCACCTCCCTATATAAAAATTTATGTTTAAACATAAACTTGTTGTGGCAGAATTAGTTTTCTATACATCTGGTGGTCCTGTTTGCCAAGCTTTTAGTAAGAGGAAAACTGTACAGTGATTGCAAATGACATAATGCTGCTTCCCACGGAATATTGTGGGCATGAGAAATTAACACTGGGGAGGGGGAGGCAGCACCATCAGTAAGACAATACAGTAAGACATGTCACCGTTATTTTATTATTACTTTTTTATTTAGGAGCTCATTAAAGATCTTTCAACTTATTATAAATTACAGTTTGTATTATGTCTTCTTGGAATAATAAAAGCTGAATGCCATGCAGCTGTATTTCATAAGTGTGATAATATACTGTGAAAACTACTTTACCTCATTACTCTTGGTCTGTGAGAGAGTAAAGCTGTCATTGGTCAGCTCATCATCATCGCCAC
Source organism: Neoceratodus forsteri (assembly GCA_016271365.2). Classification (NCBI taxonomy): domain Eukaryota; kingdom Metazoa; phylum Chordata; order Ceratodontiformes; family Ceratodontidae; genus Neoceratodus; species Neoceratodus forsteri. Next base: position 1,319,669,651 of record CM057456.1, read on the forward strand.
TATTTCTGCTAGGAGCTTTAATTCTACTTTTCTTTTTCTTGCTTTCCTCTTCACTAGCACTGCTGTTCTCATCCTCTTCATTATTATCATCATCATTGTCATCGTCATCGCTACCACTACCATCGTCTTCATCATCATCACCACCATCATCATTTCCTCCTTTTTGTGTTGCAACTTTTCCTTTCTTCCTCCCAGCAGTAGGTCGCCAGTCATTGTCATCCTCACTGTCATAATCGTCTATGTCATTAAGGTCGTCCATAGTTATGAAGTCCAGCATGGGCCTATTCCTACGTAGATTCCACTTTTTTGGTTCAGATGTTGATTCTTCTGCTTCTGCTTCCACAGCTTTTTCATTTTTCTTGGTTTTGCCGTCACCTTCATAGTTTTGCTCAGACTTAACAGGGTGATCCTCTGTTTTTTCCTCAACCACTGGTGTTTCTTCAGCAGCTGAACTTTTTGATTCTTCTTCATCATCCTCCATGTGCTCCTTACCTTCTAACCCCTCTTCCAATGTATCGTCTTCTGGATCGCTACCAGAACCCCCCTCAACTTCTTTTGATCCATCCTCACTTCCATTCCCACTTCCCTCAGAATCTGTCAAATACATAAGAAAACTGTGATGAACTAAGGAAAAGGTAGTAAGAAAAAACCTTTTTAAAAAACATTCTTACATAACAGCAAAAAAAAAAAAAACAAGAGAGAAGTAAGGTTCTATAACAATCAGATTATTTATAAGGGTACTAATTTCATTTAAGCTATTAAAGGAAATGCAGATTTCTCAGAACTATTCCTGCTATGAAACTGCAGGGATGTTATTTCTGTATTAAACTCAATGGATGCAGGGATGTAGCCAGGAATTTTAAACTTGTACTCAAAACTGATGCACTGTTGCCCCCCTATTATGTAAACATAAACCAAAATATTTATTTTTTTATTTTATTTATTTATTGAATATAATCGGAATTACAATCCTTTGAGTCACAGACTCTTTTGCAAAGGCTCCACGTCGGTTACGGGGGGTGGAGGGTAAACAAATACAGAAGAAACATGCATAAACAAGCAGTATTCACATAACAGTACTGGTACCAGTCCAGGCATTAACTTAGATTAACCGTGACAGTAGTAGGAGCATTCTGAATATCACTTGACAGAAAACTTGAAGGATGCTGATTCATGGGATCTAAAGAGACCCTGTGCGGTAGCTGGAGGGCTTGGAGCACAAGTTGGGCAGTGTTAGCCACAATCACATAAAGCAGATTCAAAAGTAGAGCTTTGAGGCCTGTTTTGAAAAGGGAGATGCTATGGGTCAGAGAGCGGAGGTGGTAACGTATTGAGCCAAAGCGGGGCACGGTAGTGGAAGGATCTTTGCCCAAGGGATGTTCTACAATGGGGGACTAGAAATGAGGAGTTTGCTGCGAGCCTTGTATTGCGCCTGATGGGGGCAGCGCTGATAATGGGGAGAAGGCCGACGGGCTTGCTGGAGATGTATCTTTTTTGCGAGGATGCAGGTGTGATACTTTAGTCTTTGTTGGAAGTTAAGCCAACCAGCCAAGGCATAGAGCTCACAGGTATGAGTTAGTCTGTAGCTGCCTGTACTGGCTGCGCAGCTTATTCATGGCAGTGTTAATGTTATGTAGTGTGGTAGGTTCTGTTGAGCCATAGATCACTATCCCGTAGTCAATTAGGGAGAGGATTGAGGAGGAGACTGCAAGATGCATGGCCTGTGTGGGTAAGCAGTGTTTCAGTCTGTAGAGGATACCCACTCTAGCATTGACAGCGGAAGAGAGGAGTTAAATGTGACTATGGTAGGAGAGGGAGGTGTCTAATGTGATACCCAGGTATTTAAAACTTGTAACTTGTTCAAGTGGGGCGCCTTGTGTGTTTTTGATTAGGAGTGCCGACTGACTGTGAGGGCTTTGACGGTGCGCAAAGATCATGGACTTAGTTTTGTTATAGTTGATGATCAGGCGGTGTTCAGTGAACCAGGTCTCAAGCTTCCAGAAGAAACCCTGTAGGGCTAGTTGGAGGGCACTCGGTTGTGGGTGTTTCCAGAACAGGACCGCATCATCAGCATAGAGTAGTAGATGACCGCTGCATGCCTTGGGGAGAGAGTTTAAAAAGAGGGTGAAAAGAAGCGGGCCGAGTATTGACCCCTAAGGGACCCCAGAGCAAACTGTTTTGCAGGAGGAGGTGGTGGTATTTATCCTGACTTGTTGTGACCGGCCTGAGAGGTAATCCTTGAACCAGGCAGTTGCCTCTGGGACCACATTTAGCTGTGGAAGGACACAAAGCAGTAGCTCGTGACTGACCGTGTCAAATGCCTTGGTCAGGTCCACATAGATCGCACCTGCGATTGAGCCTTGGTCAAGGGCCTCATGGATGAACAAGGTGAGCTCCATGAGTGCTGTGACAGTACTATGGCCAGTCCGGAAACCATGCTGTTCCTGGCAGAGAAGGTTGTGTTTAGTTAGGTGTTCTGTTATCTGGTCTGATACTATTTTTTCCAGAGCTTTGGAGAGAGGTGGAAGTATTGAAATCGGTCTATAGTTGCTTGTGTTTGTGGGATCGCCGCTCTTCAGAATGGGAGTGATTATGGCTCTCTTCCAGGTTGAGGGGAACTGACAGAGGCAAAGAGAGAGGTTGAGAATTTTAGTAAGGTGGGGTAATGTGACATCCAGGGTCAGCCGGATGAGTTTAAGATCTAGGGAATCATTGCTGTAACGGGTATTGGCGATAGCACTGGCAATGTAGTGTTTTGCCTCGTGGCAGGAGACGACTCTCAGCCTGGAAGGTACAGAACTGACACCACACGGGGTGTCAGGGGAGGGGGGGGGGATAGGGTGGAAGAAATTAGGAGGGAGGATATGGGAGAGATCCTAGAAAGCGGAGTTAAGGGCTTCTGCTGTAGTGGAAGGATCCTGGGTGACATCCCCGTTAATAGTGAGTTGGGTAGGGGTGGGGGAGCAGGATTTCCTACTGAGTTCTTTTATATTGTTCCAGAATTTTTTACCGTCTCCCCAGGAGGAGGTTAGGGTTTGTTGGTAGTACATAGCTTTCGCCTGCCATAGGGCGCATGTACATTTGTTGCGAGCCTCCCGGTATAGCTGTCTATCCTGCATGCGTTGGGAGTCAAGGGCCTTATGCCATAGGTTGTCCCTTAGTTGGAGCAGGTTTAGTAGTGAGGGTGTGATCCAGGGGATGGTTCTGGTTTTCACTACTTCCTTGACGAGGGGAGCGTAAATGTCGCAGGCCTTGTTGAAAGTGGTTATAAAGTGTGCGAGTGCTTGGTCTACTGACTGCATGGTGTAATTGGGGAGCCAGTTGCTGGTGGTTAGATGGGCTTTGAGGTTCTCAAGACCTCCTCTTTTCAGCCGTCTCTGCAAGGAGATTTTTTGGGGGGCAGGAGGCAATTTACCAGACCACCAGCAGATCACTGGGGAGTGGTCACTGATGGTGTCAGGGAGCACCGTGGCATGGGAGAGGTTCCGTGGCCTGTTGGTGAAGATGAGGTCTAAAAGGGTGGAGGTCCCAGATCTATTGTTCTGTCTGGTAGGAGAGGTGACGAGTTGGGCAAGATCGTATGCCATGGCAGTGTCTTTGAAGCTGGATGAGGCTGGGGATAGCCAGTTGACATTGAAGTCACCCATTATGATGGTTTCACTAGTATTAGGTAGGAGGGAGATACTGTGGAGGATAGAATCAAATGCGGGTTTTTGGTTTCTCGGGTAGGATATACGCCAAAGTGATGTGAAGCGTTTTGGTACCCAGACTGAGTTTGACTGTAAGTGTCTGGGCGCCATATTGAGGTGTGGGGGTTTGTACTTCAGTGGCTTGGAGTGAGGATTTAACATATATTGCACAGCCACCGCCTCTCTTGCTGATCCTATCAACCCGGAAGATGGAATAATTACTGAGGGAGACAGCGTCATTGGGTATTCTGACAGAGAGCCAGGTTTCAGAGAGGGCTAGGATGTCCGGTGCATGCTGGGCAATCCAGCCTTGGGGGTTTTTTTGGTAGACTGCATATATTAAGAGTGGCTAGCAGTAGGCTCCCCCTTGGGTTGTTTGGTGAGGCCATTGTACAGGGTGGTCCTGGGTTAGGGTGGGCATTGGCAGATAATAAGAGAAGTAGAAGGGTGTGCCGCAGGAGGGCCAGCCTGCAAAGTTTGGATGAGTGATGATGGGATTGGTAGGGTGTAGGGCTTTTAGTATTGGTGGTGGGGACTGGGAGACTGGGAATGATGCTAGCTAGAAAGGTTGGGGAAGTGAGGGGGACGGGTTTGGGGCTTACCAGGGTGGTGTGGGGTTGCATTCATTGCGCTCCCGACCTACACCAACGATAGGACCCCCCTTGTTTGCCATGTCTGAGTTCAAGTAATCAGATTCTTCCTGTAATCCTCCTTCCTGTGTTTTCCTGCCTCCTGGTAAGTTGCTCCTGTTTGTGTATTTGGCTGGTGGTATTAGTGCCCCATAGTGAACAACAAAGGCAGAAGGGCTCAGTGCAACACAGACACAGTGTGACTCACAATGTCCTTGCTTTCCTCTTTTTGTTGCCCCTACCTGATTTGTTCTTACTGTACTCTGCTGAGTACAGTGCGTATGCCTGCCGACACCCTTGAGTGGATGCCATTGTGGACAGATGCAACTAGGACATTAGGCAGCCATAATTCCATACTTAAAATAAAACTAAGGATTCATTACCAGCAGGACACCAGCTGTTTACACACATCTACTTTGAAACCTCTACCCACCACATTTCCTTTGTAGATCTGTCAAAGTCCACTGCCGAAAAAATTAACGTTTCCATCAAATTAAGGTATCCTAGGTAATGGCTGTTGTTCAATTGATGCAGTTTTGTTTATCAGTGCTGCTTTGGGCCCTGAGGAAAAGGTGAAGACCTCAAATTGTTGGGGCTGCTTGTCACTTTACATACTAACATACTAAAAGCCAGCAGAATAGGCCAAATGGTCTGTCTTGTCTGCTCGAAAGCCAGCAACCTAATGGCTACTCACCTTACCACCCCCCCAGCCCCCAAGAGGGTCTTCATTTGTTTCAATTTCCCCTTGTACCTATCCCACCCTTTCTTGAAGCCCTCCACTGTACCCTCTTCCACCAGTCTCCCAGGCAGTGCATTCCACGGCTCCACAACCCTCTCAGTGAAAACATGCCTCCTTCGCTCCCCCCTATAATGTCCCCCCTCCAGCTTCCATTCACGGCCCCTGGTTGTTCCCCCCTTCTTTAACATAAGCAGCTCCTTTGTTCCACTCCTGGTTATTCCCTTTACATACTTGAAAACCTCTATCATGTCTCCCCTATCCCTCCTCTCCTCCAGTGAGTAAAGCCCAAGCTCTTCCAGTCTCTCCTCATAAGGCCTCCTGTTCATGCCCTGAATCATCCTGGTTGCTCTCCTCTGAACCCTCTCCAGCAGTATTATATCCTTCTTCAGATGAGGTCTCCAGAACTGTACACAGTACTCAAGCTGTGGCCTGACCAAGGCATTATACAGAGGGAGGATCACCTCCCTTCTTCTGGATGTAATACCCCTGGCTATGCAGTCCAGTATCCTGTTTGCTTTGGCTGCTGTCCTTCTACAATTTTCAGAGTTATTCATTTTGACATCTACCACCACCCCTAAATCCCTTTCTCCCAATGTATCTTGCAGTGTGATCCCCCAGGTGAATACATGACCAGGTTTTAACCCTAGATGAAGTACCTTACATTTCCCGGCATTAAATTTCAGTCCCCACCTCCTTGACCACCCCTCAAGGGTATCCAGATCCCCCTGGACTGACTCCCTCGCTTCTACACAATCCACCATGGCTCCCAGTTTTGAGTCATCCGCAAAGAGACTCAACCTATTTTTAACCCCCCTCCCTATATCTGAGACGTAGGCATTGAACAAGAGTGGCCCCAATACTGAACCTTGAGGGACCCCACTGATTACCTTCCTGGGGGAGGAGAGTATTCCACCCACCATTACCCTCTGTAAATGCCCCGAAAGCCAATTCTCAACCCAAACGAGCTCCTGTCCACCCACCCCCCATCTCCCCCAATTTTGCTATCAAACCATTATGAGGTACTGAATCAATTGCTGAAATCTAGGCATAGAACATCCACCGGCCTATGTCTACCCAAGGCCCCCATCACCCAATCATAAAACTCTACAAGGTTTGTCTGATATGATCTCCCCGGGACGAAGCCATATTGTTTATCATCCTGGTGTCCTAACCTTTCCAACTGCCTTCCAAGTCTCTCCTTGATAAAGCCCTCCATTACTTTACCTACCACAGACGTCAGAGTGACGGGCCTATAATTTCCTTTCTCCTCCCGAGACCTCCCTTTATATATATAGGCACTACATAACCCACCCTCCAGTCCTGCGGCACCCATCCCGTCTGCAGAGAGGTATTAAAGAGTGCAGCCACTGGAGCTGCCAGTACCTCCGCATATTCCTTCATAACCCTCGGATGTAATCCATCCGGCCCCGGCACCTTGTCGGTTTTTAGTTTCCAAAGGGCATCCCTCACCCTGTCCACTGTGATTCCCCCTTCCCCCAATCACTTCCTCAAGCAACCTTCCTACTCCATCTTGGTCTGGGCAGGCCTGTACCCTAGCCTCTTTCCACCCTCTGGTCTCAGACAGAGACTGACCTCTCACTTTTGCTGACACATCTTCTCTCCCATCAGGCTATTGGGATCCCTTATCACCCTCTGCAAAGACTGAGGCAAAGTACTCATTTAGCACCTCTGCCTCATCCCCCATATCCTGAGCCATCCCCCCACAATCTTAATCCTATTGATCTGTGTCCTCACTTTTCTCTTCTCTCTTAAGTATATATAGAATCCCCACCAAGATATCCTTAGCCAGGTTTTTCTCCATCCCTGCCTTGGCACCCCTCACCACTCTGGTAACCTTCCTGGCCAATAATACATACTCCCCTCGCTCTTTATCCCCCCCAGCAGGTCTGAAACGTACGCAGGCAGCCTTTTTATCCCTCACCACCTCCTGCACCTCCCTGGTCCACCAACATGGGCTGCTAGTTCCACCATGTTTACACCTTACTTTAGTACAGGACCTAGTAGCCTCTTGCACCCCTTGTATAATGGTCTCCCACAAACTTTCAGCATCCATATCCAGCTTAATCATATCTAACCTCTCCCTTAGTATCTTACCCATACCCACGAAGTCCGCTCTCCTGAAATCAACCACTACTGTATGAGTGCGATTTTCCTCCCACCCTAGATACAGTAGGAACCAAACCGTGGCGTGGTCACCCCCTGCCAGTGGACTGCACACCTCCAGGCCCCTTATCTGTTCACTATCCGCTAGAACATCCAATATCTGCCCGTCTTTAGTAGGTTCCCCCACCTGTTGGACCAGGAAGGCATCCAGAAATACATCCATCAGTCTCTGTTCCCTGGTTACAGAGGATGTCATGGTGTCCCAGTCTGCCCCCGGCATATTAAGATCACCCAATAACCACCACCCTACCCTTTCCAAGATCACAATGACCCTTAATGTTCTCAACCAACTTATCCTCCAGATCCTCACCTATTGCAGGGGGCCTGTATACCACCCCATCTTCAATTTCTTCCCTCTCCTTGTTTGCAGGGTTACCCAAATCGCCTCCACACCCCCTCCAGCCTCAACTCCACAAACCAGTCATTTCTGACTATCAGCACAACCCCCAATCTTTCCACTTCTCTATCTTTCCTGAATATCTTGAAGCCCTCTAAGTTTAGGTCCCAATCATTTCTCTAGAGTGGCCCATGTCTCAGTAATTGCTGCCACATCCACTGTTCCCTCAGACAACAAAGCCTGGAGCTCAGGCATTTTATTGCTCATACTCCTGGCATTGATCAGGACTGTCCTCCACCCCAACTTTTCCCCTTTCACCACTCCCCCAACCCTGCGCAGTCCCTTTCTGCCCAATTTTCCTTGAATTTGCAACATATTCCCTCTCACTCCTCGCGTGCCCTAAACCTGAATCCTCAAACAGCCCCCTTGGAGTCTTTTTATTATTTGATCCCCCCCTTTACAAGTTTAAACCCCACCTCTCACCTATAAATCCAGCAAATTTTAATTTCAAAATCTCTCTCCCCTCCATGTTGAGGTGTAACCTATCCCTGGCATATAGCCCGTTATCTTCCAAGTATCCCTCCAGTCACCACCAGCCCATACCCCTCTGCCCTGCACCAATCCCTGAGCCACTTGTTCACCCCTCTAAGTTTAAGCTTGGCCTCACCAGCTGCCCTTGGTACCGGCAGAATCTCAGAAAAAGAAATTTTACTTCCTATAGAGTGACAAACCCTTGCCAGCTCCCGAAATCTAGCCTGTATTTCTAGTTCGCTATTCCCTTCCAAGTCATTTGTCCCCAAATGTACTAGAAAGTCTGGGGATCCCCCGCAATCCAATGCCAATGAGTATAGATTGGATTAAGGATATAATTACTGTATATATATATATAATTATAATAATTATAAATATAATTAATATACTTTGGATTATGGATTATGAAACCATAGATACTTCATAATGCATCTCTTCTGGGTATTCACAGGAGGGTGCAGTATTTTTTTTTTTTTTTTTGTTACTGCTTTGCAAGCAACTATGCTCCAACATCATAAGAAGTCAAGAACATAGGGCCGGATTTATGATAAACGTGCAGAGTCAGCTTTAGGCACCCATAATCCCTACTGCTAACAGTGGCCCCCCACACATAGCAGGCCCCAGTCAGACCTAAATTAAATCATCAGTCTTTGAAATGGAAATGCTAGTTAAAGGGATTTTCCAGTTTTCTGCAAAATGAATTACTGTTTGGGTCAGCTGAACTCACATTTCACAGCATTCACAAAAAAAAAATTTAAAAGAATTCAGGAAACTGCCAGAGCAGCAGGAGCCTTAACATCGAGGGTCAGAGGGCTCCACTGATAGGTTTGTTGCCCTTCCCTTCACCAACTTTGGCTTTTTTTGAACATTTTCTGCTGCATTCTGCAGGAATTCAGGAGACCTGCTCCTGGAATTGATTATCCCACTCCCACGACAGCCAGACCTTCAGCCTGCATTTGTGGCACTCCCTCGCGGCCCCCACCTGCCCAACTATTATGTGGTTCCTGGACTGACTGACAGTGAAAGGGTCCAGGGAAAGTGAGTAGGCAGGTGCTCAGGACATGCCATAGCTGTTGGGATAAGAAGTTAGACTGTTTTCATTACGAGTGCATGGTATAGTTACAACGTTTAGGCTTTGCGCATAGACCCTGCTCTTTGCCTAATACAATCCAGATGAGTATGAATAAATAGGCCATTGTCAGAGTAAAGGCCTATGGCACATTCGTAAGGTAGAAAAAATGGGCAGACTGGATGGGCCTTGCAGTCCTTATCTGCCGTCAACTTCTACGTTTTTATGTTTCAAAGTACAATGCTATAACCAGTTAGAGAGTTATATAATGATAGGGAGTAATGTACACCTATTTACTGATACAGCCTTTCCATCGCCTATCACTCCTTCTCCCTTCTTCTCCTTATCACCCCTCCTTCCCCTTTTTCCTGAACTGTTCATGTACATACTGTATAATAATGTATATTGACAATATTTTTTTCTTAGCCTCTTGCATATTTGCCTGTATAGACCTTGCCTAATACTGTACTATGTTTTATGTCCTCTTCCACATTGTATTCCTTGATTGTATACCCATCTTTTTCCTTTCTATATTGTTTACTTTTATATGCATTTGTCCAGGCCCACCTTGTAAATGAGCTCACTCAATGGTGCTTCGCCTGGTAAAATAAAGACCGATTGACTGATTGACCGATAGTCTATGTTTCACGGTACAGGGTTAGTGTATTATTACAGGCTTAGTTGTCAGGACAAGAAGTCAACTTATATACTGCTCCCAATCAGCATTAATTCTCCCAATTAAGAAGGAATAGAATGAGCTGGCCTGCCGGTGCAGCGGTTGGATTTCCACTTGTGACCCCGGAGACCCGGGTTCAAGAACAGACCAGTGGCGGAGGGCCGGCGGAGAGAAGGACTGAGCATCTACGGACAGCTCTTCTCGGAAGAGAAAAAATTACTCACCTTAGTAATGTTTCTTCTAATGGAGTCTTGCTGTATTCTGACAATAGCAGTGAGTCCCAACCTTCGAACTGCCCCAGAGATGAAAGAGTTAACTTTCCATGCCAGGCATGGAACGCTGAGCTCAAGCTCGGTTGAGACTCTGTCTGTTGCTGTTTAAACTCAAACCATCAGATCTTTACAAGCTAAACTCACTAAGGTCCTGTGTGGCAGCTGTAAACCTACACTAGTCAACTGGCTCCTAAACATAAAAACAGATTTTTTTGGTCCCAAAACAAAGACTCAAGTCAGGAGACCCAAAAAATGAAAAAACACAACACCCACTCACCCAAAGAAAAAAGGGGGTGAAAACAACAAGCTGGGGCACCTCCGGAGTGCCAACACTGCCACTGCCCACCCACATCCCAAAAACAGAGGTTCTGAGAGGGGAAGGCGGAGGGGGGTCGGAGGAGGTCAGAATACAGCAAGACTCCATTAGAAGAAACAACATTACTAAGGTGAGTAATTTTTTCTTCAAACAACATGAAGTATTGCTGTATTCTGACAATAGCAGGCTACCAAGCAGTACCTCCATGGAGGAGGGACAGAACCTACTTAGGAAATAGGCTCTGAAGCACAGCTGTGCCAAACCGAGCATCACTCCTAGCCTGGATATCCAGGTAGTAATGCTTGGTAAAAGCGTGAACTGTTTTCCAGGTAGTTGCTTGACATATCTCTAGAATAGGAATATCCCTTGCAGCAGCCAGGGAAGCAGCTATACCTCTGGTAGAGTGAGCCCTCAGGCCTGAGGGAGGAACCTTACCCAGTTTTCATAACAAAATTGAATACAAGAGACAATCCACCTGGCAATGGATCTTTTAGTGGCAGGTTTCCCTTTCCCAACCTCACCATAAGTGAGGAACAGTTGGAGGGAATCAAACCTGTGACCCTTAGTACGTTCTATGTAGTAGCTAAGGGCTCTTTTCACATCTAAACTGTGCAGCCTCCTCTCACCAGAGGAGGAATGGTCAGTGAAAAACACAGGAAGAGACATAGATTGGTTAAGGTGGAAATCTGAAACCACCTTAGGCAAAAACTTCCTGTTAGTCCTGAGGACCACCTTATCTCTATGGAAGGAGATAAAATCAGGCTCCACTGACAGGGCTTGCAACTCACTTATGCATCTGGCAGAAGTGATGGCTACCAGGAACACAGTTTTCCAAGTCAAGTACTTAAGCTCTGCTGAAGACAAAGGCTCAAAAGGGGGTTGCATAAGCTGAACAATTCAAACGTTAAGGTCCCAAGCAGGGCCGGTGTTAGGCACCCGTGAGCCCCGCGGCCGTGGGAGGCCCCCGCCCCACTGGCACAGACCCACCCGCCGACCCCCGATGCATGCGCAGGCAACTCCAGCAAGTCTAAGACCTCACACGGTGACAAGAGTCATGACACACTCAGCCTGACTGTCAACTGACTGTGATTGAAAATACAAGTGCAACATAAAATGGAAAAAAAAAAGGCAGCCCCAGCATAAGCATTCTTTTCACTCACATATTAAGTTGCTTCGGTTAGTTGGTTCCTTCCTCTTTTCGCCAATCGCCTTTACATTTCACAGGGCCCACCGATCTCTCAGACAGCTGCCCACATTGTTGTGCTGTGCATTCGGCTCCTGCCCGCCCCTCCACGCTGATTGTCCTGGTCCTGGCCACAGTGATAGAGAGCCTGTCTGAGACCATAAAAACAGCAGCATGTTTCCGCACGTTCCCCTATATGCTGCACATCATGGTGACGTGGAGGAGCAGTTGGAGCCAATCACAGGGCTCCACTCAGTCCCTTGCTATTATTTGCACCTCCTCCCCCTCGGACCTGAAACATTTGGTTCCCACTCAGGTCCGTGAGGGCTCCATAAAGATGATCCCTTTGGCGCTCTTGGAGTCCTATTCAACCAAGGACTAGTTCCAGAGTGTTCGAGTAGTCAGATAAGCTCGCTGACTGTGTCGCTTACGCTACGCTATAATCGCAACTTGGAGGAGCCGACTGCAATTTGCCGGGGAGAGAGAGAGAGAGAGTCGGACTCGGGGAGACTAGAGAGCAAGAGAGAACGCCGCCGAGCCGTGAGACACAGTTAAGACCACTGCTATCTGCATCTGAAGCCAGTGCCACAGCCACTCAACTGGTAGCCGCCACTGTGAGTAACCCGTTCCTGTCCTGATCTTGAGAGTAGTACTGCTGCTGCCTGCTGGCCTGCCGTTACCCTGGTGCACTGTGCTCAGTATTGCTTGCTGTGCTGACTGCTGTGCTGTCTCTGTAAATCATTTATTTCTTTAAGAAATAATTGTTAAGCTCAGCAAGCAGCAGCAGCAGCTGGCCAGAAGACCACAAATCCAGTGTCTGTACTACTGTAGTCTGTTGCCCGGATTTGAGGAGACTTACACCCACAGTCGGAGACCAAGTTTTCTGCTTAGGTAATAGGTATGTATATCAGTACTTTTGCGTTTGTATGGCTTGACTCTATTGCTGTGTTTATTGGGAATCATACTGTTCGATGGTCGCTAGCTCCCAGATGGCTACCCACTTTGACATCTGTGATCCTCTCCATCTCCATTTGAGAGAACCAGGTCTAAGATTGTTCCCTCTCGAGTGGGCTCCAATACTAGTTGTCTAAGGCATGCCCCCTGTAGGGCATCTAGAATAACCCCACTCTTAGAAGTGGCTGCTGACATCTGGCACATTCAGATCACCCATCAGCAATATCTCCTCTTTTTCTGCCATTCTAAGTATACTTTCTAATAATAAAGCTGGAGTGTGGTTTACCCCACAAGACTGAAAGCAGGAGGACATCAGGTCTTAAAGGCAAGATGAAATGTTTTTCCTGACGATGGAGGTGGTCACTTTCACGTAGTGGTCAGGCTTAATCATAATTCAGCTGAATGATGAGACTAAGAACCCCTCCAATTTATAACCATAATATTTGTTCCTGACCGATGGAGTGGTCACTTTGCCGTGATGGTCAGGCTTAATCATAATTCAGCTGGATGATGAGACTAAGAACCCTCAACAATTTACAATAAGGAAGCATATTGGATTATATGGACAATGCAGATGTTTAATGCAGCAGAGTGGTGGAGAGGTAATAGAGCAGTGAGAGCTCTGGTTCCTTAACTATATGCTTTTGATTATAGAATGATTACTGGGGAGGGCCCCGCCCTGTCTGTGGAGCCCCAGTCATAGAGTTTGCTGGAGGCCCCCAAAGTCCTAAAACCGGCCCTGGTCCCAAGCAGGGGCAGGGTCCCTGAATGGAGGGCTAGTATGAAGCAATCCCTTGAAAAACTTAGAGAACACAGGGTGAGCTGAGAGAGAAGAGGGCTTACCTGCTGAAATGAAAGCAGAAACAGCTGTCAGATGCACCTTTAGAGTAGCTGGTCTAAGGCCCAAGCTATTCAAATGGACCATATAATCAAGGACTGTGGGCAGATCAGCAGACTCTGGGGAAATATGCCTTCCAGAGCACCATATGGAAAATCTTTTCCACTTAGAATTATAAGTAGTCCTGGTGGAAGGTTTCCTAGACCCCTTCAGAATATCTATTACACCTTGGGAGAGGTGTAAATCAGCAAACTAACTCTTCAAGAGCCAGGCCTTGAGATTGAAAGATTTGAGACTCTGGTACCAAACCCTCCCCTGAGCACAGGTTAACAGGTTGTAATTCCTGGGAAGAGACAGGGGAAGATGGACTGCTAAGGACAACAGGAGAGGATACCAGGGCTGTCTGGCCCAGTGTGGAGCAATCAGGATCACTTTGCAGGGTTGAGACCCGATTTTGACTAGCACTTTGAACAGGAGAGGGAAGGGGGGAAAGCATACAGGAACTTCCCTTCCCAAATGAGAACTAAGGCATCCGGGGGACTGAGCCCAACACTGGGGGCCTGCAGCAAAAAAGGGGAAGTTGGCGATTGTCTGGGGCTGCAAAAAGATATATCTGAGGGGTGCCCCATCTGGAGAATATCACCTCCAAGACCAGGGGATCCAGTGACCATTCGTGATGGCCCTGAGATATCCTGCTGAGAGCATCTGCCAGGACATTGTCCTTGCCTGGGAGGTGTACTGCTGTGAGGGAGGTGTTCAGGGAATAAGCCAGAGACCACAACTTCATTGCTTCTGTGCACAAGGCCGTAGACCGAGTGCCTCCTTGCTTGTTGATGTACCACATTGTGGTGGTGTTGTCTGTTCTGACCTGAATAACTTTGTTCTGAACAGATTTGGAAAAAGCTTGAAGTACTAGAAATACTGCTCTGAGTTCCAACAGATTGATGTGAAGCAGAGATTCCAGAGGGGACCACAACCCCTGGGTAGTCAGGTCACCCAAGTGAGCCCCCCACCCCAAGAGGGAGGCATCTGTAGTAAGGATTAAAGAGTGGGACTGAGTGACAAAGGGAACTCCCTGTCTTAGATTATTCTGATCCTGCCACCACTGTAGGGCCTGGATCAGGGTTCGAGTCACTGGGATCAATTTGGTCAGAGGGTCCTTCTTTTGAGACCAAAAGGCTCTCAAATGGAACTGAATGTCCCTCATCTGAAATCTTGCTCCCTGCACCACTGCTGTGGAAGCGGCCATGTGGCCCAGGAGCTGCACAAAATGCCTTGCTGGTCGAGACACCTGCAGGGTGAATGAGGAGGCCAGTGCGATAAGGGTCCTTGCCCTGTCCAGGGGCAGGAAAGCTCTGGCCTTTTCTGTATCTAGCTCTGCGCCTATGAAGGTGAGGTGCTGAACAGGCTCTAGAACTGACTTTGAAAGATTCAGAAGGAAACCCAAAGAGGTGAGCAGTTGCTGAGTTATCTGTACGTGTAACTTGACTTGGTCTGGGGACTGACCTACTATGAGCCAGTCGTCCAGGTATGGGAAGACGGCACTCCTTTGCCTTCTTAGAGAAGCAACTACCACTGCCAGGCATTTTGTGAACACCTTTGGAGCAGAGGTTAGACCGAAGGGCATTGCTCTGAACTGGTAATGGCCTGAGGGCAGCTTGAACCTGAGGTACTTTCGATGGGAGCTTCTGATGAGAATATGGAAGTAGGCATCCTTGAGGTCCAGGGACACTAGCCAGTCCCCTGGCCTTAGAGAGGGTAGAATAACTCCCAGAGTCACCATTCTGAATTTTGGTTTTAAAAGGTGCTCTTTAAGTATCTGAGATCCAGGATGGGCCGCCATTCTCCTGTCTTTTTTGGGGTAAGGAAGTACCTGGAGCACAATCCTTTTCCCTGGTGTAGGGGTGGAACCCTTTCCACAGCTCTGAGAGCCAAAAGGGAAGAGACCTCTGCCTCTAGGGCAAGTGCCTCTGAAGGATTTGCAGGTGGAAAGGATCTGGCTCTCAGCTTTGGAAATTTTTGAAGCTGAGAACCAATCCTGACTTACTACTTCCAGGACCCACTTGTCTGATGTTAGAGACTCCCAGTCCTGGACAAAGTAAGCAGCCTGCCCCCAGGTAGTGGAGAATCGGCAGGCAAACCTTTCAGGGTGCCTGTTTGGCAGGGGGTTTTGGCTGAGAGGTGGAAGCAGGTCTGCTTGTACCCCTTCTGCCTCTCCCTCTAAAGAACCCCCTCTGAGCATAGGCAGAAGAGGAGGCCTGGGCTTGGTAGAAAGGCCTATGAAAAGGCCTGCCCCTGCCCCTGGGGTGCTGCCTCTGAGGAGTTGCCTGCCTTTCCTTGGCCTGTGCAGTCCTATAGGTGGTCCTATATTCATCCATTTTCTTCATGCAATTCTCTGTTTGCTCCCCAAACAGAGAATTACCCACAACAGGAAAATCCATGGCCTTAGTCTGGGTATCATCTCAGACAGGCTAGTACATCTGAGCCAAGCCATTCTAATGAAGCGCACAGATGTAGCCATGACTCTAGACGACACATCATTGGAGTCCACTGCAGCATGGAATTGCACCTGGATGCCTCAATACCATCAGCAGCCACCTGCTCCAGCTCCTTGAAGCTGGCCAGGGACCTGTTTTGCTAAAGCCATAACAGTGTCCCATCTGGATTTTGATACCTAGCAGTATAGGCCATATAGTTGGCCTGTCTGAGTCCCAAGGATGCTGCCATGTACTGTTTTCTTTGCCATGGCATCAATCCTCCTGGAGTCCTTGTCTGGGGGTGTGAAGCCAAGGAATATTTGCCTTATCACAGGCTGCAGCCTGCACTACCTCAACATGGCTGCACTGTTGTGTAAGGAACTCCGTATCTGAACCTGACAATGTATACCTCTTGTCCATTCTTTTATCCACAGGAGGTATAGTATTAGGAGTCTTTAAAATCTTAAATGTCTGTTTCCCAAAAGATTTGTGTAAGGGAATAGACAGCCTCCTAGACTCTGGGATATCCGTCATTTCCACATAGTCAGGCTCCTCCTGGTCATCCACAGCTTCTTCCATAGGAAGCTGGAGGGTTTCCCTAGGAGGAGACACTCCTGAAGGTCTGTCTGGGGAGATGTCCGGGTCAATGGACACATCCAGACTTTCAAAACCACATTCACTTTCCTCATACTCCTCTTCCTTCCTCTAAATCATAATCTGGAACCGGCTGAACCAAGCGCCTCCCTGATGGTGCCGGTTCGGTTGGAACCAGGGAAAGCAACTGTACAATTTTTATCGCTTTGGCTATTTCTTCAGCGGTTGGAGAAGAAAGTTTTGGATCCACACCAGCTGATTTTTCCTTTCTTGTTCTTTTAGCCGGAACCAACTCCTCAGAATCGGCTCTCCTTTTGCCCGAAGAAGTAGTCTCACCCTGGTCAGAGGGCACTCCCTCTGGTTCGGTTTGAACCGAACCGGGCTGGCCATCCGGTTCAGCGGACTTTTTGGCCTCCCTTTCCCTGAGCCTACCAACTCTCTTTTCTAGCGTAGCTGCAGGAAAATTTTTACAAATCTGGCAGTCTGCATTGAGGTGGTCAAACCCCAGACAATAAACACAGGTGGTGTGGGGGTCCGCCTTAGCAAAGATTTCCCCACACACACTGCAGTGTTGAAACCCAGTGGGCCCGGTTTTTCTTTTGGGTTTCTCAGACATTGTGCCAGTCCTAACCAAACTTACCCTTTTAATAGCAATCCGCCAGGCAAGACCCTCTTATCGGTTCCTGACCGTGTTACGGGTCGTCGAAAAAAACGTAATAAAATCCGTCTTTTTTAGAACCGGTAACCACACTCTAAAAGTACAATTAAAGACTTTTTAACAACTTGATCGGTTCAAACCGAACCGATGAACCGTTTACAAGTTCCACACAGAATAGAAAATTAATATAACCTATCTAGTACTCACAAATAACACAGACAGAGACTGAACCGACAGGTTACGGTTTAAATTCGGTCGAAAACCGAGAAAAGCGGTACTTTAACCGACAAAATGAACCGAGCAGAAGGAGAAATCTCCGGAGCGACTGTTCAGTGAGGCAGTTTGAGTTTAAACAGCAACAGACAGAGTCTCAACTGAGCTCGAGCTCAGCGTTCCATGCCTGGCATGGAAAGTTAACTCTTTCATCTCCGGGGCAGTTCGAAGGTTGGGACTCACTGCTATTGTCAGAATACAGCAAGACTTCATGTTGTTTGAAGTGTCCGGTGCGTGAAGGACCCCTAACGGAGGCCAGGGGTCCCACAGCACCAGTGCTCACACTCAAGGAGGTGGGGCAGACGCTGGACGTCACTGCACGTCCCTGCCTCGGAGGAAAATCTAGAAAAGGAGGGAGTGCCTCCGCCATATGAAGCCCTCCCCAGGCTTCAATTACACGTCACGCACTCCCAACCAGACACTAGTCCTCGGTGCCGGAATTGAAGGGATCAGCGCTGACCCCATCTGGGGTAAGCCGAGTAGCGGCACTTGGCAGCTGGTGGGAGCTTCAGGGGGCTGAGACCAGGACAGAGTCAAGACGGAAGGCTCTCCCAGAAAAAAATGGTAAAAAAAAAAAGAAGAAGGAATAGAATATTAAGTAATTTCCTATATAAATGTGCTAAAGAATCAGACCTCTTACAGTTAAAATAACACCTAATGCATCAATTTATCCTCTACATGCTATCAAAGGGAGAGGACTGAAAGTTCCTCAAAGCAAGACTAAATATGGAAGAATATGCTTTGATTACATTGCATCGAACAGATGAAATTCGCTTCCCCCCACTTTACATAATAAGTCGATGTACCAATCATTTAAGACTGCTTTCCTGGAATCTTATCCTTAAGTGTGTTCATTTTTGTTAGTGAATTTAATATTACCTACCACCCGGAAAATCAAAGCTGGTCTGGAAAAAGTTATTGACATCTTAAGGCCTATAAAGCAGAATAATGAGCTATTTATACTAGGGGACTTCAATATAAACTGGCCCTCCTCTGAGTCAGTCCCCCAAAAGGACCTGGTAGCCAGTGTCTATCTCATTCAGCCAGTTGAAGAGCCAACTAGAATAAACTACAAGACAGTGAACAGTACTCTTACTGACTGGATTCTGTCTAATTTCCCCTCAAGGTTATCTGGGGTCACAGTTCTCCCAGATGCACTGAGTTACCACTCGCCTGTCCTCTGTACTTGGTCCAACAAAATGGTGAAAGCTGCCACATCAGTTATTATCAGCAGGGTCCTCCGAAGGAGTCTCCTTAGCTCCTTCAAAGCACACCTAGCCCTGATTGACTGGTCGCCCACAGACATCATACAGGACATTGATCTTGCCTTGGATTTATTTCCAGGTTTAATGCTGTGTGTGTGATATCTTCGCCCCAGTAAGAAAGAGGAAAAATGGGGGAGGGGTACAAAATGGGTGGATCACCAGGTCACTACTTGGAAAAACTGAGGGAGTGGGACAATCTATGGTACAAGGCGAAGGCCACTAGAGTAGCACATGACTTCCAACAATACCGGAATGCTAGAAACAAATGTACCAAAGAGATTAGGCTGGCCAAGGCAAACTATTACAAGACACAAATGGAAAGAACCTGGGGTAACAGTAAAAGTTTCTGGGGTAATATTAAAGACTTGCTAGGGAAGATACCAAAACTACACCTGTGCTGCTCAGTGTAAATGGTAAACTTACAAAGGACCCCCTTACCATAGCGAATACTTTTAACGCAGCATTCACAGACCTAAGTGGTATCCTTCCCACTATCTGTCTTCACAAGTCACACCAGGGTCACAACCCCCATCTCTCACACCATGCATGATGCAAAATACCCTGCAGTTCTATTTCAAACAAATAACTAATTCAGAAGCCAAAAAAATATGTGAAAAGGGTACTTGGCAAAATATGTCTGGGCAGTGATAACATTGATATGAAAATCCTTCTATGAAAAACTTTTTTCAAGCCACCGAGACCCTACTGTTCTGGAAAGTCAAATGCAAGTCAATTTCGCCACTGCTGAGCAACGGTTCCTCAAATCGAGACTATTGCTAAACTACACAAAGACGAAAACCATGATATATGCATCCAGCAACAGTAAACACAAGTCCTTCCAAATACAAATTCACAACAAACTTGCCTCCCCGCTGGAGACAGTAAACTGCTTTAAATATTTGGGTATAACTCTGGACAGCGCTCTTTCCTACTCGCAACATATTGACCTAGTTGCTAAGACAGCAAACTCAAGGCTAGGGATTCTCTATAAAAACAAACACTGCTTAACCTATGAATCCCTGAAAATGGCAGTCACTAGCACAGTTCTATTGGTCATTGACTATGGTCTTGTAGTTTGTGGATCAGCAACCCCTACGGCCCTCAAATGGGTAAAAACTTCCCTAAACAGGGCCTGTAGGCTCATTTTGGGAGCTACCCAGAGGACCCACACTTGTGACCTTTATGCACAGACTGATTGGCTTAACCTGGATTGCAGAATACAGTATCATGTCTGTCTGCTGGCAAAAACAGCTACCCTCTGACTTACCCCAATGGGTGTCAGGAACCTCCTTAGCCTGCCTGACTCTACAAGAACCACCAGGAACACCCATAACCACTCCCTCAAAGTCCCCTTCCGCTGTACGGTGCAAGGCCAGTGGTCTTTTGAATACCGGGCACCTTCCTGGCTAAACTCTCTTAGTGCAGACCTACAAAGGGAAATTAGGCTTAGTCAGTTTAAGGCTAAACTTCCCACGCACTACTTGCATCTTCTAGTGGATGTGACTGTTGGACCTAGGCTCTCTCCTACCCTCCTAGTGGATGCGATTGCCTGACCCAGGCACCTTCCTCCCCTTTCACCCCCTGCTTACCACCCTTTCGTTCTCAGGCACCTCTTTGCTCAGCACACCCCTCCCTCATTTTTTCCTCCTGCCCCTCAACTTCCCGCTTCTCTTGTACACACCCTTACTTTAACGCCCTACAACCCCAGTTTCACTCCCTCCCTCCCATCCTCCCCTATGTCACCTCCACCTGCTGGTATGCCTCCTTAATCCCCCTCCCTGCCCACCCCTCCTATGCCCCTTCCTCCTCCCACCCTCCCTCCCTCCTCTGCCCCTGCTCTAGTTTTCAGTTACCTACCTTGTCTACCGACTACCCTCTGCCTTATCTCCCTCTCCACTCCCCTCTACCCCTGAACTGTCACCTCCCCCCCTTCGCCATTTTCTGCCTAATACCATGTTCCCCATCTACAATTTTTACTCCTTCTGTCCTGCTCTAGTCTGATGCAACTGCATCTCCCATCAGGTTTCTGGTTCCTAACCATTGCATAGGTCACCTGGGACAAATTTTACCCTTCCATGCCTTGCTGTGTCTTTTTACTGTTGTAAATTTCTCCTACCTCTCCCCTTTTTGTTTCCCGGAAAATGCAACTCCTGACTCTTGAATGTACTAAACCTGTAAATACTCTGTATAATGGAATAACTGTTTTCTGTACTAGTTGTTAAATGTACTATTTCTTATGCTCTATTTTTTTGTTTCATGACATGGAACCTTTGTAAACAAGCCTCTGGCTCAAGATATTTCCGAAAACTAATAAGTAAATAAGTAAATAAATAAAAATGGTGGCTCTTGCACTGGAGGAGATAATAGTCCCCATTACTAAACTCTTTAATAAATCTCTCAACTTGCCACCTTCCCAAACCTTTGGAAAATGGCCCTGGTCACCCCAGTACACAAAAGTGGGGATCACTCTAGTACATCCAGCTACTGGCCCATCTACATCCTATCCCCGCTATCTAAGGTTCCAGAGAGGATAGTGTCTGATCAACTGCATGAACACCTTCAAAAATGCAACTTGTAGTGTCACCAACAACATGGGTTCCACAAATATCATAGTACCGCTACTGCCTTGATTGAGTTCTCAAGCCTCATTCATGAGGCTGTAGACAGTGGTTTTTGGCAGAGAACAACAAGAGGAAGGAGGTGCTGTTAGAACTTTACTACTCTACTGGGACTTAAGAACTAGAACTCTACGACTGGGACCTTCAATTTAGGATAAAAATAAACAAAAATTAACAAGAGTTAGTGTGTTTGAGTTGGGTGAAAGGAAATGAAAATTACGTACCTACCGTAATTCTTGATCTTCTCTTGTATCTTCACCATTCATTACTGCTTGAGTTAGTGCGGAGGCGCGCACCCTTCTGAGTTTTGTTTTTGGGTTGGCTCATCGCCCCCCCTCAGCGTGACGTGACTAAGTCACGCAAGAGGGCGCCGTTAGGTGCTGCAGACTCTCCTCTATCTCAGTTCTGGTAGCCGGAGAGGCTAAAATAAAGGGTAAGAAAAAAGGGAAGCGAGGCAAGAGAGCTGAGGGACAGAAAAAGGAAAGGATATAAACTGAAAAAGGAATAAGCTGGTAGAGAATAGACAGAGGAGAGAGAATCTCTACCCTAAGGGACCGCAGGGCCTCCTTTCCGGGGCGGCTCTAGGGGAGGAACAGAGAGAGGGAAAGAGAAAGAAAAAGAAGGAGAAGAAGAGAAGGAGGCATGTTGAGAGGGAGAATAGTGCCCATCGAGCATTGGTTGAGAGGCTTATAGGCTCGAGACTAACAAGGGAGCAAGAATCCCAGTTGCTAGGACTGAGGGGAGGTTCAACCGAACCACCTGAACAGATCCGAATGAGGGCAACATCTCTGAACTCTCAACATGCCAAGTCCCTACATCCTAGCTGAGGGCTCATGGACTGCCCAGGCAGAACCTGTTCCAGGAAGAGCGCCCACCCAGGAAGGGGACTAAGTCCCTTAGCACCCTGTTAAGTGCTAACATAGCCGTGTATGGGAAAGATTATGCCTTTCCGAAGGCAGCTTTGTATGAAGGATAGAGTGGGAACTCAATCAGACTCCCTAGGCAAGGCAAGCAGATGCTCAAGGCTGACAAGTTCAAGCAGCAGCTAGAACGAGCTCAAAGATAATACCTGCCAGGGGGATTCAAATGTTGTTGAGGCCGAGTTACAGCACGGTCTCTGTTGTGAAACTGCATAACCTGAAGAAGGTATTTAGAAGTCGCACTTAAGGGTGGTCAGAAAGAGTTCCCTCAGAATAAGAGAAAAGTGCAAACCGTGCTCATTCCTCCTTACCTTGAGGAAAAAAGGAACCAATCATTAAGAATGGAAAACAGAAGTTTTTTTTTTTTTTGGCATAAAGGCCAAAGGAAGGAAGAGGAACGAGATGGAGGGGAAGACGCCACAGAAGGAGGCCACTGAGGGGAAGGTGGGAGGGTATCAGTAATGAATGGTGAAGATACAAGAGAAGATCAAGAATTACAGTAGGTACGTAATTTTCATATCTTCCCTTGTCAATCTTCACCATTCATTTTTGCCTGGGTGAGTACCAAGCCCCCCCCCTTAAAAAAGGGGAGGGTAGAACCCTAAGGGAACAAGACCATCAGCCTCCTGCTGGTGAGAAACAGAAGGGGAAGACCCTGGGCTAATCTAGAGAGAAGCCTATTGGGGAGAAGAGCTAGGAGGTGCCCCCCTCCGGGACGGGAGATGGAGAAGCCCCTGCAGTAATCTCCTAGCTCTGGAGGAAAGAGGACGGTCCCCGAAAGCGGAGCGAATCACCCCTCGCCGGGCCAGGGTGACAACCTTGATAGACGGCCATGCCGTCCGCCTAATGCAGATCGCTGTCCCCGCAAGCCTGAAGCCACCTCATTGGCGCTCATAAGATGCCCTTGCTTGGTGTCTTGCCAGCTCCAGGCCTATAGCGGAGAGGGCAATAGCCTGTCTGGTTTGCTCCGTATCAGGCATTGATGCTAAGAGCTGAGAGAGCATCGACCACAGATGCCTACTGTAGGCAGCGTGATGAGCCTGATGTGACGCAATGCAAGCCATCGCATGAGAGGAAGAGAACACTCTTCGCCCCCACCGGTCAAATTGTAGGGAATCTGAATCCGGTGGACGGTCATGCGCCAGGCGGTGGCACCCGGAAGGAGTCTCTAGGTACACCAAACCCGAGGGCGAGTTGGGAAGTGTACCCAGGGATTTCGAAGGGGCACAATACCTTCGTCGACAGTCTGCCGGGGCTGGAGAAGGGGCCGCTGGCGACTGCCAGGAACGGATAGACACCTCCTGGAAGGGGACAGGCCAGGAAGGTACCACCAGGTGCTGGGCACTGAATTCTCCAAGGAATTCATGCATCTCCCATTCGGTATTGTCTCGCCTAACGTAGGAGATTCGAAGATCCCTCACCATCCTCGAAAGGAATCGCTGATATTCAGTGAAATCAGCATCGGAGGAGATATGAGCAGAGGGTTCCTCTCCCTCAGAGGAGGGAGACGAGGATGATGGCGAGCTCGAGTGTCCAGAAGATTCCTGCGGCGGTGGGGAGAGGCGAAAGACCCGCTCACGCATATACCTGACATATGAGGGGAAGGCCACCGCAGAACCTCTGAACTGCTCCCAGGATAACGGGCCCGTAGGATCGACATGGCCTGGAAGAGCAGGGGGTGGCTGCAGAGGCACTGGAGATGGGCACCTACGAAGAGGCAACTGACCTCTGCTGGGCTCTGAAATCCAGAGAACGGAGCCCGAGCTGGCAGGATTCGGACAACAGACCAGGTCAGAAACGGAACCCTGGGGATGCGAAACCTGGAAGAGCCCAGAAGGATCCTCCCTGTGGCGAACCTGGGACTGCATGGATCCAGAAGGGCAGTCTGCAGCACACGGAGGGACCCGGGGTCCAAGAGGGAAAGCGGGGCCCAGTGCTATGGCTCCTAGCCACCCCCGAGGGGTGGCCGGCAGAGACCGCGACGACTGCACCCTGCCCCTCGACCCCTCGGACTCCGAGAGCGCCCTCCTCCTCGACCCCAGCGTTCTCCCACCCTGAGTGGCGGTAACAGCACCCGGAAGGGTAGCTGTCACGAGCCCCCCAGGAGGGAGAGCCCCTCCCTCCGCCCCTACTCCATCGCCCCGGGACCCAGGACCACCCCTAGCCCGAGGGCCCTCAGGGGAGGACAGTAGTGGGGACAGCGGGAGAGGCCCGCTGTGCCGCCTAGCACCACGTGCCACCGGGGACCCCCACTCCGAAGAGTCAGGTTGCCAGGATGGGTCCACGTCTGAGTCATCGACCTCGAAAGGAAGAGACCAGCTGAACCACGATGCTAGCAACCCCGGGGGTCCCCAGAGAAATGGCGCCACGAACGGCGCCGGTGCCAGACGACCCTGGCCCCACACCCGCTAGGCCGGCCCGGCTCCCTGCGGCATTGGCTAGGCCACAGGCGCCGCCTTGCGCGCTGAACCCAACCTGGCGCCGCGAGACAGCGAACCCGCGGGCGCCAAGGCCAGAGCGGCGCCCGGCGCTGTCTCGATCACCGGTGCCAAGCGGCGCAGGGATCCAAAGCGCCAGAGGTGGTGTCGAGGTCCACGGTGCGGGCCCAGCAGCGCGGGCCTCGACACTGGAGAGCCTGCACCTCCGAGGAGGTGACTGCCGGGCGGTGTCCTGTCATGGCCCCGGGAGGGACCACGACGTTCCTCTGACACCGCGAAAGAAGCTTCCTCTTTGGCAAGAGAAGAGGAGGAAGCCTCCTCCTCCTCCATGGACCGTATAGGCCCGAGAGGGGACCCGGAGGAAGGGCCTAGAGACCTCACCTGGGAATCCCTGGAGCGACGCTGTCCCCCGAAGGTCGGCGGGGCCTTGCCGATCTTGAACGCATGGACTTCGAGGACACGACGGTCTATGGAGAAACAGGCGTCGCACGCGTCCATATCGTGGTTCGGACCCAGGCAACGGAGACAGACATCATGCCGGTCCGAGACGGAGAAATGCCGGCCACAGGAGCACCGACGCATAGGGGCACGGCCCGCCTTCAATTTACGCTTTGCCCCCGAACCTGACATGATGCGAACTAAACAAGGCAAAAAACAGCAATAAAGCACTCGGTGCCGTCGACAGAAAATAAAAGAACGGTCTTACCGGGAGACGGCGTCGAGCGAGTCACTGAAGAAACGACGAGTCTTACATAGAAACATAGAATTTGACGGCAGATAAGGACCGCTTGGCCCACCCAGTCTGCCCATTTCCCTACCTGATGGATAAGCTGCAGATCCTAGTTAACCAGCAGCCTACTTCTTCCTACCCACACCCCCTAGAATTGCCTTATGACTGTCCCATGCATGCTTGAATTCCACCACTGTTTGTGACTCCACAACCTCCTCTGGAAGGCCGTTCCATACATCCACCACCCTCTCTGTGAAAAAATACTTCCTTACATTACCTCTGAGCCGCCCCCCTTCTATCCTTCTGACCTATAACCGTTAACTATCGCTAACTACCGTGCAGCAGGTGCAGCCTCGATGGCGGGAGAAACAGAACTGAGATAGAGGAGGAGTCTGCGGCACCTAGCAGCCGCCCCTCGGCAGCGCAATCGTCATGCTCGGTGACGCCGTTAAACCGACTCAAAAAAACAAAAAAAAACTCCCGTAGCGGTGAGCGCCTCCGGCACTAACCCAAGCAGTAATGAATGGTGAAGATTGACAAGGGAAGATCTGTTATCTGTGCAGTTAGCTAGGTGAAGAAGGGAACAGTAAATTAGGGGAGTGGCTTAGGCAGCAGGAAGCTAGGTGTTTGGATTTAAAACTGCCCTAGATAGCTTTTGGCAGAGAACAGCAAGAGGAAAGAGGTGGTGTTAGAACTTTACTACTCTACCGGGACTATATAGCCCTCCCTCCCGTTCACCCCTCCACCCTTAGCCAGTTCCTCTTTTATAGGCACAGGATTTGACTGACAACAGGAACTTCCTGTTTGGGAGCAGGAAGTGAGTGATCACAGAGGCAAAAAAAGACTCACCATCCTAGAAGGAAAAGAACAGCCCTCCATCCACCCCCCCCCCCAGTTGTTGGAGGTCTGACTCTGAGCAAGTAAGGAGGAGACTACTGAAGAATACAGGAACTGGAAGAGCAGGAGCTTTAATGGCATGGAGGCAGTAGGAAAGTATCACATCGCTGGTCGGCCGCCTGACATTGCCCCAGTTATATGGTCCCCAACTGCTGTGCCCTTTAGTCTCCACTGGGAGCCACTAGCGTTGAGGACAAGGACCCCCTCCCTCCCTCCCAGGAGAGAGGAGAGCAGTCCTTGACACTCAACTGGGCCTCCTCTCGACTCAACCCCGGGTTCCCCCGGCTCGCCTCAACCCGGGTCACCAGCGTGGCACAAGGTAAGGCAGATGCGTCAACCCTCACCGCCACCGGGCCGGTTTTCTGTTGATATGTTTGACTGTTTATGGCTTCATTTGTACTGGGGGGGGGAGCTCCTTCCCTCTCGGAACCGCAAAGACTATTTACTGGGATTAGACAGTAATGTAGACGTTCTTTTGACTTTAATGCTGCCGATATACTGGGTGGTTACTGCCCGCTGAACATCTGGGTGGACATGGTGATTTGCCTTCTTTAATGGGCAGACGTCCCAGGGTGTACAAATAATTGCCTTTATGGTATCAGGGATGATATCCTCTGGCTAGACAGTTGGGGCTCCGCAGGAAATGTGGGGACTGGGACTACCTTTGCAATATAACTAGCCAGGAGGGGGACATGTGCCCTTAATGCACGATGATGGGGTGCCCAGAGGGAATCGGAGTCTAATGCTGTGGGTTTGTTATTAGAGTATTCTTGTGAAAATGTAGTCGGGGTGGGGCGGGGGTGCTTGCCCACTTTAAAAGGGGTTCCCTATTTTTTGTGTGGATGGTAAGTATAAAGTTTTTCTTTTCCATATGTAGTTTTGCTGCTTTTTCCCTTTTTTCCCTCTAACCCTGGACCCCGGCAGGCACCCGCGTGCATGCGCTTGGAGGTGTATTTTATGGGGAACAAGCAACTTTTGTAAGTGTGTATGTTCCAGCTGTTTTTGATCCACATTTTTACTGGTCCATTTTGGATATAATAGTCAGGGAACAATTCTCGGGACTGGTAATGGGTTGGGATTTTAATAGCACAATGGACCCCAAATTAGATCATTCGGAAGGGCGGGGTAGGGGCAGGGGATCGTTAAAGGCAGTGGCAATTGAAACTCAGTGATCTGGATCTCATAGCTGGAGATATGCCAACCGAAGGGAGAGGGAGTTTACCTTTTTTTTCTCATCCCCATAAGTCGTGGTCATGAATAGATTATATCTACGTTCCTCGTAGCTCGTATTCCAGACTGCTGTCTGACAAACATAGCCCTATACAAATATTGGACCATGCTATGGTGATATTGTCCTTGGGGGTGGCAGAGGAACAGGAGGGTCCACCGCCTTGGAAGTTCCTGAATTACCTTTTCAGTAATAAGGAATTCCAAGAGTACCTCAAAGATCAGTGGAAAATATACCGGGAAAGCAACCAGGGTACGGCTTCGTCCTCATCTTTTGGGACACCAGAAAAGACTTTCTTAGAGGCTCTATTTAGTTTTGTAGCCAAATATGAGAGGACTCAGAGGGACAACAGGGTGGAGATGGAGCGTGGCCTCAAAGATTTGGTACGAAGGGTAGCACTGGGGGAAATGGAACATTCTTAAACACTTGACAGCAGCACGGGAAGCGCTGAATGGATTTTTGCTCAGTGAGGCTCATAAGTCCTGTTTATTTGCTAAAAAACCAAATTTTTTGAATGGGGCAATAAACCAGGCCCCCTTTTGGTCAATTTAGTTAAGGGAAGGAAGGGATCGTCGCACATTACTGGGATTAAAAAAACCCAGGGGGACTTGGCTAGGGATAAAAAATCCCTTACAGAATTGTTCCGCCGCTTCTACCAGAATTTATACTTCACAGAATGTGGGGTGAAATTGGATAAGGCTCAGTCTTTTCTTGATGGGGTCATGCTCCCTTGGCTATCAGAACAGCAGCAGGAACAACTCAGGGCAGAGATTACTAGAGAAGAGATTTGCCTCGCAATTCGAGGCTTGAAAAGTGGCAAGGCCAGCGGACCTGATGGTTTCTCTGTGGAATTCTATAAAAGCTATGTCAGGCCAGCTGGTAGACCCATTGTATGAGGTGCTTCAGGAGGTTAAGGGGGAAGGGGTGCTTCCTGCGTCCTACCAAAACCTGGGAGGGATCCCACAGACTTTGCCTCTTACCGCCCGATTTTGTTATTGAACTGTGACCTTAAAATCATGGCAAAGGTTTTGGTGACTCAACTGGATCGTGTTCTCATGGGGCTGGTCCACCCGGACCAGATCGGTTTTGTTCGGGGACGCTTCTATCATAGTATCATAGTAATGTGTCAGCAGAAAAGGACTATCCTGGTCCATCTAGTTTGCCCATTTCCCACCCGACCCTACATGTCTCCACTTCCCAGGGATATTTTCCTCTGCCCACTCTGCATTCTTACACTACAATTGTATACAGGCTGCATGCTTTTCCTAGCAGGGCTCCACACTCAGTTTCTGAGCCCCTTTCAATAAGACTTTTATTTTGTTAACCAACCCAACGGCTGAAATGTCAGCCACCTGTACAGCTACTTGAAGGTCTGGGTGGGTAAAGAGAAACTCCGCTCCTTCCCGTTCCATCTGATACTTTTTATCCATCTTCCTGTCAAGAGGAGAGATGGAATTAGAGGTTTGAAGTATTTTCAGAGCACTTGTTAACAGGCAGGAGGAGAGCTCTGGTGGGGGTTAGCCCCATCATTTCTAGGTATTCCACCTCCTCTTCATCTTCAACATCCTCCCTTGTGGTGATGTCCAATGCATCATCCTCCCCCAGCAGGACTCTCCCAGCAAGCAGACGTTCCCCCCCGGAGACTCGGCGGTCGTGAGGGTTCCCAGTTGTGACCCTCCCCAGCAGCCCAGCAGGACTCTCCCAGCAAGCAGACATCCCCCCCGGAGACTCGGCGGTCGTGAGGGTTCCCGGTTGTGACCCTCCCCCAGCAGCCCAGCAGGACTCTCCCAGCAAGACGTCCCCCCGGAGGCTCGGCGGTCGTGAGGGTTCCCGGTTGTGACCCTCCCTCAGCAGCCCAGCAGGACTCTCCCAGCAAGGTAATTTCAGGGAAATTCAGCCCTCCTGCACCAAGCAGCTCACTGGCCAGATGTCTGACGGTGGTTTTTCCTTAGACCACGCTGGAAACCGGCCCACCTGCAGCCTTCCACCTGGACTCCCTCCCTCCTAGGGCGCGGCAGCCTTGGCGCCAAATTTAAACGGCCGGAGCACCTCCACAGCAGTGCTGGAGCACTAGCCCCGTCGCCCCCGCCACCACCCTTGGTTGGCTCCTCGTTAAATAGGCTGTAGTGAGCCACGTGGTGCTGAAAATAACCTATCAGCCCTGTTTGCCATCTGCAGGTTATTTTCTATTACCACTAGTGGCTGCACCATCAGCCTAGCACACTGGTAACCCATCTAACTCTAGCCCAGCCTCCCTCTTTCACTTCTTTTTCTCCTCTTCCCCCCCTTGTTCTATCCACTCACCCTGAGCACTGCCCTCTGCTCTCCCCGCACAGCACACATTAGGCAGGCACCCCAGCACAAATTGTCGAATCCCTTTTATGACCGTACCCCCTTACTCCCAGCTCATCTCCCCGGACCTCTCTCTCCACCCTGCTCCTTTGTAAGGCATTCTACCCCTCTGTCCTAAAGTTCCCCTGCCGCCAGCAGGACCCACCTAAGGATATGGCCCCTCCACTCAATCCGCTACCCACCCCTCTGACTCCCAACTCCCCTACCGGCTCTCCTCAAAAGGGCTCAAAATTGCCCACATGAATGTGCGTAGCCTTCTACGCAACCTAGCCAAGCTCACAGCATGGGTTGCCCTTCACCAGCCAGATATCCTGGGCCTCTCTAAAACCTGGCTCAAACCCCACATACCTGATGCCCAGTGCACCCTCCCGGGTTATAACCACTTTAGACGTGACAGACCGGGCAAGAAGAAGGGCGGCGCGGTGATCCTCTACTACAAGGCACACCTAAACCTGTCCCCCTTTGACCACTCACCTACCAATCTGCCTGCTTGTGAGTTCCTGCACACCCTCCTCCTGCTGGGTCACTCAAAGAAGATTCACCTGGTATGCACCTACATCCCACCCAAGACTGGGCTACCTGGTCTCTCCTCCCTGCTCGACTGTCATGGCAAAAGTGGGTTCAAGAAATCCTAGTACTAGGTGACTTCAACCTCAACTGGCTGGGAACTAACCGCTATTTGTACGAACCACTGCTCTCGGGCCTTTCACTAAGCCAAGTCATAACCGACCCCACCAGGCTCTCTGCTCGGGGGAACTCAGGATCCCTCATCGACTGGATCCTGTCCAACAGGCCTGCCGACATCATATCCCCAGGCACTCTCCCGGATGTCATTTCCGACCATTCTCCTATCTACTGTGTCTGGGGCATCTCTCAACCTAAAATACCTAGCAAAGTGATGAACTGAGGGACTACTCCAAATTTAACCCCCATGACTTCCTGTCTGACCTCCTAGCTGTTGACTGGTCTGAGGTCACCACCTCCAATGACCCCTCACAAGCCTTGGATTTATTCCTAGCTAAGCTGATCCCCCTTCAGAATAAACATGCCCCCCTCACTAGGAGAAGGGTGAGGGGCACTGTCACCAAATGGCTAAATGGGGGCCTCCTCTCCCTTATGAAGGCTAGGGACAAATGTTGGGCATCCTATAAGGCATCTCATAACAACGAAGATCTGATGGCTTACAGGCACCTCAGAAACTCCTGCAAAAGTGCCATCCGCTCAGCTAAAAGCGAGTTATGTAAAGCTGCCTTACTCTCCTCTGGCAGCAACCCAAGGAGTTTCTGGCAGAATATTAAAAATGCCATTGGGGGGTCAGCTAAACCTCAGGTCACTGACCTGCTTGTTGATGGGGTCAGCTGCAATAACCCCCTTACCATTGCAAACTCCTTCAACTCCCTGTTTTCCAAGCTGCCCCCCTCCCCCCTCCAGTCCCCTAGCGTCTGCCCCATTGATGCCCCCTCTCCCGGTCTCCACCCCCGGCCCCCATTCCATCTGAGACAAGTGTCACCTAAAGAGACCAGAAGCTGCTCTCAGGCCTCTCCCCACAGCAGAGCAGGACACGACAGCCTTGAGCCGAGCTGCTCAGACTGGGGCCACCTCCTGCTAGACCAGTCTCACACTTATTCAACTCCTCCATCAACACTGGGATTATCCCAGACCTCTGGAAAGTGGCCAAGGTCGTTCCTGTCTTAAAACAAGGGAACCTCAAAGATCCTCGCAACTACCGCCCCATCGCCATACTGTCCGCCACCAGTAAATTGCTCGAGAAAGCCGTTGCCTCCCAGCTCTCCCAATACATCCATGACTATAACATCCTCTCCTGCTCATACGGCTTCAGGAAAAGGGCACACACCTTCGTCCACTTGCTGTTGTCACCTCACAGATCAGAGCAGGTGCAGACCAAGGTAATCTCACTGGAGCCATTTAGTGGACCTTTCAAAAGCCTTTGACAGGGTTGATCACTCCCTCTTTGGCTCCATGCTCCAATCCCTCGGGTTCTTCTCCTGAGCCCACACTTGGTTCCTAAACTACCTCTCCAACCGTCAGCAATACACCAACTTTAATCGGACCTTCTCCAAACTCTCTCCAGTCCTCTGTGGGGTCCCCCAAGGGTCCGTCCTTGGCCCGACTCTATTCTCACTATTCATCAACGCCCTACCATCCGTCACAACCCATTCCCACACCACCCTGTATGCGGACGACCTCGTCCTCCTGACCAGCTCTCGGGACATCTCCACAATAAACTCCCAACTGAACACTGACTTAGAATGCATCCAAACCTGGCTGGGGGACCACAGGCTCACCCTCAATCTCAACAAAACCCAAGCCATGCTGTTTGGGTCCCTAAACAAAATAAAATCTTGCCCTGCCCCTCTGCTGATCCTCGGGGCCGACGGCTCGCCCTCGAGGCGGTAACCCCCGGCAAATACCTGGGTGTCACCCTGGACCCGCAGCTGGACCTTACCTTACACATCCGTAATGTCTGCAAGGCCACAAACTGTAAACCTGGTCTTGCCTATCGAGCGAATAACTGTCTCACTCCCGCCGCCCGCTTGGCCCTCACCAGGGGAGTCCTCCTCCCCTCACTATGCTACGGTCTCGTAACTTTTGCCCCAGCTCCCAAATCCAGCCTTTCAAAATGGGACACGGCCTACAATAATGTTTGCCGCTTTCCGCCCCTTCCCTCACTCACCGTTGTGATCTTTACAACCGCCTGGAGTAGCATCCCCCAGAGAAGCACCGCTCCTTCGTTCTAGGTAATTTCATTGACAACATTATCTGCTCTAACATCCCTCCAGCCCTAGCCCTTCCCCTCAAACTCGGTCCCCCATCCTACCACCTAAGATCTGGGACAACCTGCGGTGTGATGTTCCCGAGGACCCGCTGCTATGGAGATCCCGGTCCTTATTCCGTTGCAGCCCCAAACTTTGGAACTCGGCTCCCTGAGCCAGTTAGGACCTCCTCCTCACATCCAAGCTTCAAAGCTTCCTCTAGTACTTCCTGAAACCTTCTTCCCCTGTCCCTGCTCCTGTAGCCTACTCACTGCCCTCTCCTCCCTCTAGCCAGATCGGCGGGGGCCTTAGCCTCAGCCCACCTGCACTTCTTCTCAGTCCCTGCCTAGAAATCCCTGCCCCGACCCCTGCAAGGGCACTCCCCCCCTCGCAGGCACTTACTATTGTCCCAGCTTCCGCCTTCCACTGGATCATCTTACCCCCAATTTATCTCCTTTGTCCCACCTTTTGTTTTGCTCCGTCCCTACACTGTCCTAAAGCCAAGCTGAAATGCTTCCTACATTAGGTTTGTCTACTTGTCTCCTCAACTGTTCTGTATGAACTCCTGCCAATCATGTTCTGCAGCTAGCATAGCCACACCCTGTTTATTTCCTATGTATATTTCTCGATACCCCAATTGTTGCTGCATGTAGCCTTGTACCACCTTTTTTAGAGCTAGCCCTGAAATGCCTGTCTCTTCCTATGTATTTTTTGAGTTCTCTACTGTTCATGTATGGAGTTCCTCACCTGTAACTCTCCCGGGTCACACCTGAAAATAGGCACCTGGTGTCTAGTGTGCTTACCTGGTTAACAAAAGCAAATAAATAAATAAATAGCAAAAAAAGTACTATATCCTGCCACCTTGCAAAATAGCCCCCAACAGATACTGCATACGTGCCTGATGTTATGCACACAGAAATGTCACACATACAGTACTGACATGATGAGACATTTCTTGTGCATAACATAGTTCCCTACAGTTCCTTTCTTTAATGTTCTTGAACCCCCCACCACCACCACCACACACACACACACACACACACACACACACACACACACACACACACACACACACACACACAGGTCGTAGCTCAGGTGGAGCTGTGAGGATGTCTCTGTGTCGCTCCCTCCCTTTCTGATCTCTGCCATTGTCTGTCTCTCTCTCTCCCACTCTCTCAGGTCGCTGTACAGTGACCTGTCTCTCTCTCTCTTTCTTTGTCTCGCTCTCTCCCTGTCCCCATATCTTGCTGCACTGCGGGTGCTCTGTGTACAAATTCTGCACTAGAAAAGCAGCTGTGTCGGGTTCTTTCTTGCTGTCTGCTGCCACTGTCTCTGTGAATGCAGCGGACATGAGACCCAGCACACCAGAATTTGGTCTCTCTCTCCAGCGGTTCAGACTCAGCCATTCATTCCCCAACTGTACTCACTTCTCTGAGAAACCGGACCGGAGATAGACAAAACTATCAAGAGACAAACAGCGCTGTGTGCTGCTCTCTGCCTCTCCCCGTAGCCTACTGCTACACACTTGATCCGGGGGGGGGGGGCGCAATCGGAGGTTCAGCTGTCCCTGTCTCTCTGATTCACTGTGTCCTAGCCAGCTGACCTGCAGTCACACAGGCAAGCAGCCACCCTGTTCTGTCTCTCACTCGCTCACTAGGATGGGGAATAGGGTGCAACCTGTCACAGATACCAACGACATGCACAGGCTCTCATGCTCGTCGGGGGGTATGGGGAATCCGAACGTCCTGTGCCTGCCACAACAGAGAGAGAGAGAGAGAGAAAGCAGTGCTTCAATTATTAAAGAACGTTCCCGCTGCAAAGAGAGGACGTCCCGATCTCGCTGTCACCTCTCTCTCTCTCTGCCACACACTCTCCTGGGCTCCCTCACACTGCAGCGTCTCCTTGCTCCATTGCTTTCTCTGCTACCCACACATGGGGTGGGTAAGGGAAGGAGAACACAACCATGTTCCCCATGACTGTGGACAGCACTGACAGGCAGCCACAAGGTTACCGCTGCAGGTCTCTCCCGCTTAGGTGCCTTTTTAATGGCTGTCTGTCAGTGCTGAATTCTCCCACAAATAACAAATACCGCTCTGCCCAGGGATCTTGCTGGCCAGGCACCTCACCCAACTGTGGATTAAATAGTGCATTTAATCTACGGCCAGGTGATGTTGTTCGGTCAAACAGCTCTCCACCCATTCCCAACTCATGTTATAAATCAAGTTATAAAATGGACTTCAGAATACTAGCAAATTCACTGGTCTAAACACATCACCTGACCATTTATTAATCTCTGGTATACACACAGTTCCTAACTAATCTATCCTAATTTACCTACCAGCGCCTAACTAAATGCGAAAAAAACCTTTTCCATTAAAATAAGAACTTTTCCACTGTTTAAACACAGAAGCCAGGCAGCTCCGTGGCGCCGAGCGAAGGGGTTCACTTGGCACACTGGTGACCTAGGTTCACGCCCCGAGCCCGAGTGCCAGGAGAAGAGACCGGCAGAGAGGGGGTCCACAAGTGTCCACTGGACGCTTCCCTCCTGGGTGGAGTTCTGCCTGGGGGCCTGCGGGCAAATTGGTGGCATGCTTGGGGATGTGCTGCCTCGACACCCCCCCCCATACACCCCCGCCCCAGGATGCCCCCGTGCTCACGCAAGTGGGCGGGGCAAAGAAAACCAGAAATGCCCCAATCAACCGGATGACAAGCACCCTGGCACCCTGCCACCAGAAGCCCAGGAGCCAGCCCGGATCCAGCCCCGCAGTGCCTGAGGTGCACAGCCGGCTATTGAGGCCATTTCCTTCTGTAAGAGAGGGACCCTCCCGGCAGAGGGATATGCCAGGCTACTCAAGGTAGGCTGCAATGAGGAGCAGGTGGAGGTGGCAGGAAGTCAGAGGGTGGTGAGATACTACTGGCGCTCCAAAGGAGTGGCCAGTCAGGGTGTGTGTGGGAAGTAAATAAACAAATACTACAAAAAAAAAATAAACACAGAAGCCCACAACCGGGCATAGGTTTCTTAAAAAAGAAATGCACTTCCCACATTCACTCAAAGGTACTTGGCTTTTGTTTCCAAACTCAGATACTCCACCTAGCAACAACCTAACTAGAGGAAAAGAAACCCTTTTTCCACTGAAAATATTATTTGCATTTTATAAATGCAATAAGCCACTCCACGGCAAGGGTTTCTTGAGGATTAATGAACTTCCCCAGTGCACTGGAAGTCACTCAGCTCGTGGCCTCATGCCTTCCAATTCACGAGGCATGCATTAATATAGAATAATACACGGGGTGGCATGTTTAATAAAAATTGTACACACACCCGAGGTATTGGATGCTACATAAACCCTGATGGCAAAGCTCTTGGGGCTTATTTAATCATCCAACACCTCAGGTTGTTTCAAGTTCAAGTTTATTGTGGAAAACTCCGTTGAGCAAGCTCATTCACAAGGAGGTCCTTTGACACAGACAGGTAGTTACAGATTGCATAATCGAAAAAACAGTACAAATTCAAGTACAGAATTAAGGGCAAGCATTAACAAGTTGCACAAAAATGACAATGACAGAAAAATACAAGTACAGAAAAAAGGTACAAAGTGCTTGTTTCGGAGTATCAAGGCAGCTAATTTCTAGGTAAGTAAGAGGAAGCAGTGGGCCAGGGTTAGAGCAGTGAGCTAGGATTTAGAAGCAGCTGCAGGTATCTTTTATTTT
Source organism: Neoceratodus forsteri (assembly GCA_016271365.2). Lineage (NCBI taxonomy): Eukaryota > Metazoa > Chordata > Ceratodontiformes > Ceratodontidae > Neoceratodus > Neoceratodus forsteri. The sequence goes on from CM057456.1 coordinate 1,319,706,003, forward strand.
TGCTGCAGCCAACCTTTTAAATAGGCTGACAGGGACAGTACCGGGAAGTTTCAGTACACCTTGCAGCTGGTTCCAGATAGTTGGGAGTGCACTCGATATGGCACACTTGCCGAGTGAGGTGCGAGTTCTCGGTACATCGAGGAGGAGGAGGTCATTTTTCCAAAGAGAGTAGGCGCTATGGGAAATACGGAAATGGGTTGTGAGATAGTTCGGGAGCTTGTTCAGGAGTAGCTTAAGAGTCCAGATACCAGCATGAAGCGTACATCTAGTTGAGAGTGATGTCCAGCCAGCGGCTAGGTACAAATCACAATGGTGGGTTCGGTAGGGTAGGTTTGTCATGAACCGTATGGAGCAGTGGTAAAGGACGTCTAGTTTTTTTGAGTACTGAGGCCGTTGCAGAGGAATAGATTAGATCTCCATAGTAGAGCAGCATCAAGAAAGTGGCCTGGACCAGCCTAGTTCTGGTATCCAATGGAAAGAGGGACTTGTTACGGAAGAAGAAACCTAGCCTAATTTTTAGCCTCTTTGCCAGATCATCAAGGTGGTCATGAAAGGAAAGCTTGTTGTCTAGCCACATACCAAGATATTTGAATCTGTAGGTGATTTCAAGGGGTTCACCTAGGGAGGTAGTGATGAATTCTTTGTGCGTGTTTGCAAGGGAGGTGGAGGTGGTGTTTGGGGCAAAGATCATGGCCTTAGTTTTCTTGGCATTGAGGAGTAGTTTGGCATTGATTAGGTTGATTTCTACTTGTGCAAAGTCGGCTTGGAGTACATCCCTCACTTCAGCCAGTGTAGGGCCTGATGTATACAGTACAGTATCATCAGCAAAGAAATGTAGATGGGACTGGGATATATGTGAGTCAAGGTTATTGATGTAGAGGGAGAGGAGGATGGGACCTAATATGAAGCCTTGCAGGACTCCCCTGACAACTGGAAGGGATGCAGAAAAGAGGCCACCAGCTTTTACTATCTGGGCCCTTCCAGACAGGTAGCTGGTAAACCACTGGGCAGCAAGGGGGGTGGCGCCTACTTTTATTAGGTTGTATGAAATTCTCGTTAAACACACCACACCATGTTTTATTTTATATAATTGCTGGAGTCGCATTTTTTTGCCACAGCAGTCATATAAAATAGCAACTTTTTGGTGCCTGTTAGAAGACAGTGTAGCGCGAGCCACACTCTGGCTCATAGTTTTCTCATAGGAAGAGCAGCAAGTGTTTGCCATTATAACCAGCTGGTTATAATGGCCAATTACAACCAGCTTTTCCTAAGGGAAAAAATGTGACCCAGTTATTACTTCTCACTAAATGCATGCCCTGTTGTGGGCTACTGCTTACACGGTTACAATGCATTTCAATGGAAAAATAAAAATATCTGTTTTTCCTTTTCCCTCATTTCACAGCCACTTTGCCTGAAGTGGATCCTGGGTGCATCAGGATCGGTGGAGGCAATAGCCACTTTGCTTGAAATGGATGTTGGATTCATCAGATCAGCAGTGAGGTTGCTCTGCTTGATGTGGATCCTGGGTGCACTGATATCAGTATCGGCAATTGACGCTTTGCTTGATGTGGATCCCAGGTGTACCAAGAAAACTAGCTACATGGCCGCTATATTTAATGCGTTTGCAGCCCTCCTCACAACTGCAGAGAATGTTGATGAGGAGGCGGGTGAGATCAGTGTCCATGTGTGGGACTATTTTGTATCTAGGCCATGTGTGTGTGTGGGGGGCGGCATGCTGGGCAGCGGGAATACTTGTAAGGCTGTTCACTTTGATAGAGGGGAACAACGCAGGGATACACTGCATACTAATAAGGTGATCCAACTCCACTGCGGATGCCAAATGCAGTATACATCAGCTCTGCTTCGCCTTCTCATTTTTTCATTTAAACATATTACATCTTACTTATGCAGCTGTAACATCTGGAGGCACAGAAAGGTGTACTGGGTACATACATGAATTGTGGTGACTTGGAGCACAGAAGTTGCATAAAATCAGACAAATAAGTCAGGAATTCACAAACACACTCTTCCCCACCCTGGGACCTACAGTGGGCTGGGCATGTTACAAAGCTGAAGAGCTTGGCTCCAGGGAAGGGACTGCCCGGTGCAACTCTTGCTGTTTGACTATTGAGCTGCCAGGGTATTAAATAGCTGGTACAGATGAACAAAATGCTATGCAAACCAGGGGGTAATGCTAACCACTTCCAGAAATGCACAGCAGTAGTCTGCTAACCATTTTTTTTCGGAGTGACTTCACTGCACAGGAGACTACTTGAATAAAACATTTTTTTTTTTATGTTGCTAATCAATATTTGCCAAGTGCTATGCACTTCCATAGCTGATTATCACTCGTACGTGCAAAACTGCTAATCAATTTTTTGGGCTTATTTAATACCCTGAGTTGCACAAGGTAGCAGCTCACCACCCACCCATCCAGAGGACAAGGTGCAGTCATGATGGCCCAATGTTGGCAGTAGAAGGGCACTTGGCTCACTCGAAAAAATAGTAAACCTTTAAAAGAAGTAAACTAGCACCCTTCTTGTTGGCTATAACAATGGCTGGAAAGAGACAAGGTACTGTAGATATAGGTTTCAACTTATATAACATAGCTGACACTTGGGCTGACCCAGTGGTGTGGCAACAGATCATCTTGTTGCCACCTGGAAGACCGAAGATCACATGCGAACCCTGGACTCTCAATCTCAAGCCCAAGCTAGCAGGAGGGTGAGTACGTCACTGGGGTAAGGAGGGCCCCATCTGTTGGGCATTTGCACAGCCCCTGCCGGCCCACCTAGAACTGGCATTGTCTGCAAAGGCCGCCACACGCCTGCCCACCCTGATGCTGATGTAGTGGATGGGGTTGGGGACAAAAAAATCAAGAAACATAAAATAATAACTAGCTGGCACCATGCTTCATTTTTCTGAGCTGTTAGTCACTAGCTGCTGTTAAAGATCTCAGATGAAAACAGCACAGACACAGTTTGATTTTACAAATTCCTACGTCTAGCCTGGCTGACAACTCTGCAGTCATCCTTCTTACTCTTGGAAAAAGTAGTATGATGAGAAGGAGTAACAAAAGCGGCTTTTGTACAAGTTTGATTTTAACAAGCAGTACCTGAAGCATCTCCAACTTCAAAATCGCTGTCGTCCGAGCTATCATAATCCAAAGCTTCCAGCAGTGAAGCTGCCAACGGCTTCACTTGTCTTCTCTTCGTACTGCGCTCCACTGTGAACAAAAAAAAAAAGAAGGTGGATTTCAGTTCAATGTGACAACTTACATTAATGTGTATTATTTTTCTATAATTGAAACTTAATGAATTGGTGGGGGGTTCTGAGTTATCAGGAAGCGTTTGATCCTGCATATTTGCTTTTATTTTGAATGCTGTCAAGGCTTAATTTTAGCCTGAAATAATATGCTGTCACTCTAATGATCTATCCGTCTCTTCTCTTTTACCACTGTTAGGCAAAAAATCTCTCTAAGAACACTCCCAGTGGGTTACATTATTTCCTTCTCACTATGAGTTGAGTTTTGAATGCCTAGCAGTGACTAATACCATACTAGAAAAGTCATTTCAAGAGTCTTTGGTGCCATGCATTCAAATGAAATAATATTCTACTAATAACTTCCGTCCAAAAATAAAAGGAAAAAACCCAAAGTCATTTTTTTCCTATAGTAGGTGCCTTTTAAACACATATCAAAGTATGCTGTTGTTCAATCTTTACTGGTCTCTTAATAAACTCATCAGCTATCAGGGGGTGCTTGTGGCATTTTTATATTTGTAACCAACCTCAAGATAGCTTTACACCCTTATATATGTAAAATCAGGTGTAGTTTATCCATCATAATACATTAACAAGGCCCCAGAGGACAGAAAAGTAACATCATTTCGTTTGACATCAATGATTATTGATTTAACTACACTGAACGATAAGACTGCAAAGTAATGTAGGTTACAAAGAAATTATCATTCACCAAGCATTATAAGGACAAACTGCATCATACAGTCCTAAAATGATCTTATGTACCACAGAGCCACTCCAAAAAAAAAAAAACACTGAATGTACTACAAGGCCTAAAGATTTAACAAGTTTGTGAACAGATAATTAAACAAACTCAGGTCACAGCCACAACAGCTGCTAGTGCAATATCATGTGACTGATATTAACTGCATTTATAGATCACTAAACATTTACTAAACACACTAGATTATATTGAAAACAATTTAATTTATGCGGCCACTTTAACTACAGAACATGCAGACAACAGTCCATACACAGATGTGGGACCACACAGAGTGGCACACATACCGTCATACAAAAGATCGACTGATTGATTTGACTGATTGATTAATGTACATAAAAGTTTGCTCACATAATGTCTTGCTTACAAGAGGATCCAACTTGGGAAGCAGTATAGATAGAAGCTGAGAATCTCAAACTTCAACAAATGGCTCAAGAACCAGGGCGGCCCGGTGGCGCTGAGGTTGAGAAGTGGACGCTTCACCTCGCGCCCTTAGCGACTGGGTTCGGGGCGAGCCAAGTGCTGGGGTCAGCAGGAAGGAGTTAGACTGAACATCCAAGGGACAGCTCTCCTCTCCTCTCCCTGGGAGGATCTGGGTCTTCCGGGCCTGTAGAGACCCCAGTGCAGACCGAGGGTACTACAAGCGCCGGAACAGGGAATCAGGGACGAAACGCGGACAGGGCGTCACCGGGCAGCAATGCTGATGCCATTGCATCGCCACCTAGGGGACACAAAAAGAGAAAAACTCTACGCCTGGATAGGCGACCGCCCCTCTCCGGGTTACTGCCACACGCCATCACCAGACCTTGCCTCCGCCTCTTTCCCCTCCTCCTCCCTGAACGGCACTAGACTGAAGATAGAGCGCCGGTAATAGCGGCGGCCCTGCCCCAAGGGGCTCAGAGCTCAGTTCCTTAGTTTGGAGGTCAGAGGAGGGACAGCATACCCTATGAGGAGGCAGGGGATCAGGTCAGCGGTAGAGCGGCCGATGAGAAGAGGAAGCCTGAGAGAGCTCCAGGACAAAAGGAGAATAAATAGATTTAAAAAAAACGGCTCAAGGAGTGGCATAGGGAGAAAGGCTATAGATACACTGAGGCCTGGGGAGGACCCTGCGGGGAGAAAACACTGTTCTTAACAGATAGGCTGCACCTAAGTGGGTGGGGGGGGGCAGGGCTAGGGAGTTAAGGGACACGCTAGGAGCATACATTAATGCAAAATTTTACATGGGAGGGACTTTAACAGGGTAAGAGACCTAGATTTTCCTAAGGCATGAGCTGACAGGCCCCAGTTTGTAGGCGTGGGGGGGTAAGAGGTACCCAGGACATAAAGGCAGGTAAACGAGGGGGGGGGAGGAGATAGAAAAGATGGTGGAAGGGTGGTGGGTGGAGGGGGAAAAGGGTAGCAAGGGGAAGAAGCTCAAACAGATCTGGCACAAAAGAAATCTGGTCAGCTGCCAAGTGAAAAGGAAAACAGAAAAGGGAGTAAAAAGGGGGTGAAAGGCATCATGGAAGGTCACTTTAATTAATACTAGCAGCCTGGGGAACAAAATGGAGGACCTACAGGCCTTGGTGACAGACAGCCACTTGGATCTGGTGACAATCAGCCAGACCTGGGCATCCCAAACCAAGACTGGGTTCTCTCCATCCTGGGGTTCACCTTCCACAGGAAGGATATTTCAGGAGGAAGGAGTAGCTATAGACGTTAGAGAAGGAATTACGGCCACAAGGGAGGATATGTATGGGCTGAGCATAGAGATGATCTGGGCACAGGTCCAAACAGAGACAGGGTGCAGAATAACACTGAGGGTGGTCTATAGACCTCCACATCACTACAAAGGCACAGGTGAGAAAAAAAAGATCAGGAAGATGTTACTTCAGGGGGAGCAGGTAATAATGGGAGAGTTCAACCTACCCGAAGCAGACTGACGCATCCCAGAGGCCAGCAGTATCGCTCCTGGACACAGCTCATGATGGCTTCTTAACCTAGGGAGTGATTGAGCCAACAAGGGATCGGTCGATCCTGGACCTGGTACCAACAAACTGCAACTATGTCAGGGACATAAGCACAGCAGAGCCCCTCGGAAATAGCATTCACCTTTTAGTGTGGTTTCAGCTCAATATGGGGAAGGAAATCCTGAACACTAAAACATGAGTTCTTGATTTCATAATGGCAAATTTCAGCACAGTGGGAGTGCAGTTAGGTGTCCACTTGGCCGAGTCTGGGAAGGCAAGGGAGGTGGAATGGAAATGGTCCATCATACGGAAAGGGATCCAGGTACTCACTAACACCTGCCTCAAGCAGAAGGATATGAAAAACAAACACAGGAACCCTGTCTGGTACTCAGGTGGATAGTAAAAGCAATACGGCAGAAAAGGGCTTCCTTTAAGGGAGGTCTCAGAAAGAGAAGGACAGAGTGGAGTACCTGGACAAACTCTAATCAGCTAGCAGAAAACTGCTGAAGGCCAAAGCTGGAGGTGAACTTAGAATTACTAAAGGAATCAAGGACAGTGACAAGACTTTCGGTATATCCAGAAAAAAAAGGCAAGGGATGTGTCATTGAGGCGCAGGTCAGGAAGCAAAGGAAAACCAGAGGCAGTTATAAAATTCGAAGTAGTGTTTTATTATCATAAATAACAATAAAATAATGCAGGGTAGCTCTTATGCAGGCAGTTCAAACAAAACAAAGTCTTTCATCTGAGGGCATCTCTAATTCTAAATTTCAGTCTCTGTCTCTCTTTCACCAACAGAAGATTGCTCCTCTTTACATATAAAGTCTTTTCCTGGCAATTAATTTCTGAGCTCGTTAAGATACATGTCCTGTTTTCACACAACGTCCCAAAACTTTGCCAGTTTCCTTCCTTGTAGGTGCAACAAAATAGAACACTGTGCCCCAGAACTTGATCTCCTGTTGACAACTCTGCAAATGAGCTTGTGGAGGTCAAACTGCATCTCAAGGTTAACCCCCTGAGTTCCAAATAGCTTTTTGCAATCATTTCAACTATTTAACTATATACATTTTCAAACCAGGGAATCCGGTTTCACATAAAGATCCACATACGATTTTATAACCACAGTTAAGCAAGGGAGGACAAAAGATAGAAACAGCATGAAACAGCAAGTGAAGGCACGGAGATAATGGGAAGGGGAGAATCGTGAGACTGTCAGAGTGATCAGTTCCTAGGTCTCACAAGAAAATTTGATTGAGCAATCATATTTTCAAGAGACAGAAAAAGAGAGGATAGACCAGATCCTTGCTTTTAACTCTTTCTGCATAACAAATAGGACAGGGTCTTATTCAACCCTGTCACAGGATGTAGCAGGTTAGAGTGGTAGAAGGGGAGGAGGGGTGGCTCTATATGTTTGAGAAGGGATTACTGCCACAAGGGATAACAAGAGGTACCAAAGGGTTTGGTGTTTCTCTGGTGCTGTTCAGTGTGTTCATAAATTACATAGGGGATGGAATTAAGGGCAAAATTTGCATTTTTGTAGATGACACCAAGCTCTGTGGGAGAGTGGACACTGACAAAGGAAATCAGGGACATGAGAGAGGACCCCGAAAGACTGGAGATATGGTCCGGAATCTAGCAACTGAGGTTCAGCACCAATAAGTGCAAAGTTAGGCATGTGGGCAGAAAGAACCAGGTGGAGTTACAAGCTGTGTGTATGTTTGGGGGGGGGGGGGTGACTGTCACAGTGTCCAAGGCCAAGAAAGACCTAGGGATTTAAATTACCACCTCTATGACACCTGATATGTAATGTAGTAAAACACTGGCAAAGGCAAATAGGATGTTGGTGTGCATAAGCAGGGGGCTCACAAACAGAAGAAAGGTCATAGCCTCTGTACAGATCCATGGTACGGATGTGCCTGAAGTACCATGTGCAGTTCTGAAACCCCTACCACAAAAAGGATATTAATAAACTGAAAGTGGTGCAAAGAACAGCCACCAAAATGATTCAGGAGCAGCAGGGGCACTCACACGAACAAAGGCTGGAGAAACTGAATATGTACTCACTGAGAAATAGATTGGAGCAGGGAGACATGACAGTGACCTTTAAATGCTCAAAGGGCATCATTAGAGAAAACCCCAGAGAGTCATTACAGACCAGGGACAACAAAAATATGAAGGAAAACAGCTGCAAATTGGCTGGGGGCATATTCCAAAAGGTACTACTTTACGGAAAGAGTGGTGCAGGGCTGGAACAAGCAACCAGAGTATGTGGTAAGAACGAAATCCGTGGATAGCTTCAAATGGGGGAGGGGAAGCAGCATATAACTTCAAGTGTGTGGGGATCTGCATCAAGCAGACTCAATAAATTGCAAGGCCTTCTTCTTTGGCAAACTTCTATATTTTCGAAGTTTTTATCCATTACGTGAAAAAGATACATAAACCAGGGTTGCCTGGATACCCTAAAATCCAATCTGTGTTAGGCCAGTCAAATATTAGGATAATCTATATCAGACGCCGACATCTGATCCCAGGTTTGGATGTCGGATTCTGATTATGCTAACATTCAACTATCCTAACATCTTATATGATTCCCCCTACTCTGCCAAAAAAGACAACACACCCACTAGCCCCCATATCCTTCTTCCCTCCACACTCCTTCCCCCAGTACAAGCCACGTACTCAATGTCCTCATTTGAGAACTCTTCTAACCCAACACACCCACTAGCCCTCACCTCCCTCTCCCCATACCCAAAATACCTTCTTTATTAAAGTCAGGTCCCATGGGTCCTGACAGTTCCAATACTCTCATAGTTATACCTCCCACCACTGAATCATAGATCCCTTCCTCACCTCAGCACAAGTGAGGTGGGGGCTAGTGGGCGAGTTAGGTGGTAGGTTCTCAAATAAATAAGGATGCTGGGTATATGGCTTGTGCTGGAAGGAAGGAAGGATCTATGATTCGGCAGTGGTGGGGTATGAGTAAGTGAGCACTGCAGCTGTCGGGATCTGTCGGACCCAACATTAATTACGAAGGTATTTTGGGTGCTGGGGGACAGAGGGGAGGGAAGTGAAGGCTACTGGGTGTGTTGAGGGGGTCTCAGATGAGGATGGTGGTTATGTGGTTTGTTCCGGGGGAGGGATCTACGATTCAGCAGTGGGGAGGTATAACTAAGTCAGCATTGCAGCTGTTGGGATCTGTGGGACATAACTTTAATTAAGAAGCTATTTTGGGTGTTGGGGGGAGACGAGGGCTAGTGGATGTGTTGGGTGGGGGATTCTCAAATAAATGAGGACTGTGGGTATGTGGCTTGAACTGGGGGGGTAGGGATCTGCGATACAGCGGCAGGGGTATAACTAAGTGGCATGGCAGCTGTCGGGATTTGAAGGGCCTGTCTTTAATTAAGAAGGTTTTTTGGGTGCCACAGGGGGAGAAGGAGGGGGGCTAGTGTGTGTGTTGGGTGGGGTGTTCCGGCTTATAGCTAAGGTGGGCACTGTGGCTTGTTCTGGGGAGCTTATGACTTAGGAGGGGAAGGGTGCAACAGCATTAAGGAGGAAGCATTGGAAGACAGCCAATCAGATTTTAGGATACTGGTGGAATGCTGGATAATCTGATATCCTAATATCTGACTTGACATCCGAGGTGACTTTTAGGATATCAGATTTTGAGGACCAATATCCTAAAATCCACCCATTTATCCTAACTATCCATTTTAAGAACAGCTTATTTGAGCAACCCTAACGCAAACAACTGAATAGCTTTCAAAAAGGAATTGAAAATGTTTCAGATACACACACACATAAATAAAGACACACAGAGAGAACACATTTATTTATTTGAAATTTTTCACCAAGAAAGGCATACAGAGCTATGACAGCTTGTTTCCAGAGGGGGCTGGTTTGCATGGACATGGAAGAAGAGGAGCAGTTGAAAGACACAATGGCAACCTGCTGCCAAAAGGGGACAGGGTGCCCGCTAGTGTGCTCCCTCATCAGTAGTCGCTCACACCAAAACTGTCCTTGAACTACAAGCTGCTGCTGCTGTCTCAGAGTCTGCAGATTGCTCAGGATGTTGGCAATCAGAGAGACCCCACCTTGTTACACTTCTTCCAGAGCATCAAGAGTGTTCAAGACCCTGACCCTCCATGTTTTGCTAGTAAATAAAAATCATCTCTACTCTGGGAGGTGCAGGACATGGTGTCTTGTAAGGGACTCGTGAGATGGGAGCAGGGAGGATTTCTATCTCTTTACTGACTGATTTCATTATTTATGTATTTATTTTTAAAAGATGGTCTGGGTCTAGGAGAGAGTACTGAAATGGCAGCAGAGAGGGCTTGTATTTATTTAAAAATAACAAAGGGTTGGGTTTTTGGAGGGACTGCTGAGATGACATTGAACAGGGTTTTAATTTAATTTAAAAAAGGGTATGTGAGGAACTGATAAGACAGCAGCGGGGAGGGTCCTATTTAATAAAAAAAGAGAGGATTGGTGTTTGGCAGGGACTGCTGAGATGTGGCAGATAGGGTTCCACTTATTTATTTTTATCTTTTTAAACATAGGGCATGTGAAGGACTGCTGAGAAGGGAGTGGGGAGGGTTCCTATTTATTTAAAAACCAGAGGGTCTAGAGGGACTTCCAAGATGAGTGTGTGAAGGGTTTCTTTTTATAAAAAAGGAAGAAAATGAAGGCCAAGGTCTGGAAGGGTCTACTGAGATGGTAGTTGGTCGGCTTTCTTAACAGTAAAACACAGAGGGACCAATTTTAGAAGGTTGACGCAGGGCTTGCGTCAAGCCCTGTGTCAACCACAGTGTTTGCCCTAGCTGCACCAAACTCTTTTGATGCAATGCATCCCAAATTTGGAATGTTTGGCGCAGTTACATTTTAAATATTTTATAGCAACTTCCAACAAAGCTCTGGCGCAAGCCCCGTAAAATGGGTCCCTGCATGGCGCAAAGTTAGACCAGAGGGCAGCTGGTCCAACTTGTGGTGTTCGGCACAAGGGACTTGCGTCAGGGGTTGCAACAGGCTACCTTCCAAACCTGTGACTGCTGCACTGTTTGACGCAAGGCGCCCCTTGCGGCAATCCAAATCTCTTGTAAAATCGGGCCCAGAGGGTTAGGGTCTGAAAGGGACGGCTGAGATGTGAGTGGAGAGGATTTCTAGCTAAGGCTGCAAATCAAACAAATAAACAGAAGGCACTGCTGGCAGCCAACCCACCCTCTCTACCTGCCAGCAAAGACCAGTGCGAGTGGCCCTCCTCTTGAGCTGTGAAACAATAGCAAATTTAAAAAAAAAAGCAGAAAAGAGTGAGATGGGGGCAGTGGTGCAGCAATCTGCTGCATACCGATGAGGTGATGCCACACAGCCTGAAAGTAGTATGCAACAGTTCCATTTCCCTGTTCTTAAATGTTCCCCTTTAATGCTTGTAACATATAACCAGACTCCTGATAATCCCAGCTCATAGGACACTACTGGATAAAAAAGTTAGGCAGAATGTTTTTTTAATTTTTTTAAATGTATGTTTATTGGGTTTTTCAAAGTAATACAAGAGACAAAAGTACAGTTTTGGTGATGGTGATTTCTGTAAATCCACACAACAGTCCAGTGTAGCTAGTGAACACCATTTGGTTGCCTGCAGTTATAACAGCTTATTAAGATACAATCATAAAAAAACTGTTCATACAGAGCCTAGCATGGCTTGATGCATTAAACATTACAAAGAACAGTACAGGTAATGTATATTCATGCAGATCAGTAAATAATTTTTACAAATACACACAGCTGCATATATATTCATAGTTTGTTTCAGGTGGCCCCAAAGTTGTGAAGCTTTGCATTGGCTCGTATCTATTACATAATCACTGTGTGCACAAGCATGCCCTGTTGTGGGGGCAATGAATCTAGGTAGTGGCCCCACACTCTTTCAAAGCACCTGCCCGATCCCTCAGAGTAAAGGTGAACCTGTCCAAGGGAAGTGTTCTTAGAACAAGTTCCTCCCACATCCCCAGAGTTGGGGTCTCCTCGGAGACCCAAGTTATCTTGGATGCAGTGCCTGGCCAAAGCCAGCAGCTGTATAATATTTCTAAGCTATAATTACCACTCTTCCTCCTTCATGTTCTCTACCCCAAGCATCATGGCAGTAGGTGTAACTGGAATTCTGCAGTTGTGATCTGTCCAGTTGCCTCTGCTGTTTTCCAGAATGGCAGTAATTCCTAACATGCACAGAAACAGTGGAAGTAAGTCCCTACCTTCTGCTTGCTTTGTCCATAGATGAGGGATATCTCAGGATTGAATTTATGTACCACTGTGTGGGGTCGGTACAATCCATTTATAAACTTGTACTGGGGCTCCTTAAACTTGTTACAAATGAACAGCCCTATATGCAAGGAGCAGACGACATGTAAGCCTTTCTCTGGGATGGTACATCCAAGATCTGTTTCCCACCTTGCCCTCAATTTTCAGTGAAGTGTCCCTCCCTAGAGCTCTGCTTTATCTTAAAACTGCAAAGATCATCTGCTCAGGCTGCCTTCCCTTGCTCAGAAAAGTCTGTTCTAGAGGGCTTACTCCCCCCCCCCATGGGTTATTTCTGTCCAGAGTCCCCACGTAGTAGTGTAGTTGCAAGTACATATACAGTTGTGTGTTGGGGAGCCCCTTGGTTGGTTGTAATTCTGTGAAACACAGAATACCTGCTTAGGTGACCATATCTCCCAAGAACTGCACCCCTAGCTCTTGCCAGCCTTGACATATGCTACTGCCATCCCTGGCAGGAAACTAGCGTCATCTGCAGTTGACAAGAGAGTTTGCTCTCTGGTCCCTCCCCCAAGGATTTATTTAACTCCAAAAATTGATTAGCGTTTTGCTCATAAAAGTGCTAAAACATTGTGAAAATGCATAGCACCTGCCTCACTCTGTTTAACAAACATAACACTTCTAAAAAAACCTATATAAATACTTTCTGTACAGTTAGCATTGTCCCAAGAAAAAAAATGCTAATCAATTATTTAAAACCCTGCTCCCCTCTCTTTAACCACTCTCTGCCATGCAGTCAGCGTGCTGACTACTAGGGGGTTCTTGGTATTTTGATTCTTGTATTTTACAGGCAGGCAGAATCTTAAAAATGTCTGCTACTTAGTCAACAACAGATTTCTACTGCACACCCTGTAGGTTCAAAAATATAACCCACTTACTGATATTACTTGGAGAAGGTGAGGACACTGGCATGGCAAAAAGATTCAGAAGACAAGACAAGGAAAGACAAAGTAAAATGAGAAAGTGGGAAACAACATTTTGACAGACAAAGGCAAAGGAAGAAATGAAAAGTATTAAAGAAAGACAGCAAAAAAAACAGAAACATTGTAAAAGGTACATGGCACAGAAAACAAAACATAAGCACGTGCTATGTTAATTATTTGAAAAAAATCATGATCTAATGATTAATGAAAACAGTCATGGAAATATAGAACACATCTTAAACAAGCACTGGCCAATGCCAAATGTTCATTTATTTGTATTTTTGCTGTGTAGTTGTTGGGTATCAATAACATGGCACTTGCATTGAACAAATGAATAATATGTTTAATAAGTAATAATAATATTGCAGTGTCAGTGGCTCAGTAGGTAGCACACTCGCCTCTGAGGCCGGGAGATCAGAGGGCTGTGGGTTCAGTTCCCACATCTGGCACTTGGGTTAATATCCCAGTACTGACACTGTAGTGCAGCATGAGAGGGGTGCTGCACTTCTGAGGTGCCGTCTTTCGGATGAGACGTTAAACCGAGGTCCCATCTGCCTGGATTGGTGGTAGTTCAGGTGGATGTTAAAAATTCCATGGCACTTATCGAAAAGAGTAGGGGAATTTCCCCAGTGTCCTGGCCAAATTTCTCTCATTCACTAAAAATACCACCAACAGCTTAATCTGGTTCAAAGTCAGTTGGCATTCATCTGTATCCCCCCCTCCCCCGGGTCGTGCCTGAAAATAGGCAGGATTTGTCTAGTGCACTTACCCGGTCAACAAAAACTAAATAAAATAAAAAATAATGAATTTGTCATGACTGGTAAATGAAGATTTTCACTCATAATACTGTGACTGGACAAGGACTTCAAAGGGAAAAGGAGGAAGAATGCAGAGGGGGCCAAAAGAACAGTTACGTAAGATCGTACCATAACAGTAGATCTTCGAGGGGATTTCAGTCATCAGGTAACACAGTAGGAACCTCGGCCATCAGTGAAGGGGAATCCATACAGAAGATTTTCAGCAGTACAACTGGGGCCGCCCATTTCCTCAACGTCACCAACCCTATACAGGTGTGAGCAGCCACGCTCTCCCTCTCCTCAGTTCTTTCCCCCAGAGACTAATGGAGCTAGACTCTTGCCATGGGGGACCGAGGAGGGAGAGAGGTACCCAGACCTAAAAGAAAGGCTGGCTACATCAGACAGCCAGTTCCTAGACAGGAGCCAGAAGAAAAAATTACTCACCTTAGTAATGTTGTTTCTTCTAATGGAGTCTTGCTATATTATGACTATTGCAGTTTGCCCAGGCCTTAGAACTGCTCCGGAGGTGAAAGAGTTAACTTCCATGCAGAGCATGGAGCTTAGAGCGCCAGCTCGGTTCAGAAGCTCTGTTTGGCTGGTTTCAAACCGAAACCGTCAGATCTTTACGAGCAAAACTCACTAAGGTTCTGTGTGGAAGCTGTAACTCACACTAGCCAACTGGCTACTAATATATTAACACATTTTTACTGGTCCCAACACAAAGACACAAGTCAGTGGACCAGAAAATTAAGATAAAATAACTAAATAAACACAACACCCAAACATGAAAGAGGGCATCAATAAATGCCAACAGAGGACTACCCACCCCATACCCCAAAGTAGGAGTTCTGAGAGGGGCAGGCTGGGAGGTTAGAGGTTACATATAGCAGATTCCATTAGAAGAAACAACATTACTAAGGTGAGTAATTTTTTCTTCAAACAACATGAAGTCTTGCTATATTATGACTATTGCAGACTACACAGCAGTACCTCCACGGAGAGGAACAGAACCTACTTAGGGAATAGGCTCTGAAGCACGGTTGCTAAACCGAGCATCCCTCCTGGGTCTGAATATCCAGGGAGTAATGCTTGGTAAAAGTGTGTACTGTCTTCCAAGTAGCTGCCTGACATATCTCCAAGATAGGGATGTCTCTAGCAGCAGCTAGAGATGCAGCTGTACCTCTGGTAGAGTGAGTCCTCATGCCTGAGGGGGGAACCTTACCCAGCTTTTGATAGCAAAATTGTATACAAGAAACGATCCACCTGGCAATGGATCTTTTAGTGGCAGGTCTCCCTTTCCCAACCTCACCATAAGTGAGAAACAGTTGGAGGGAGTCAAACCTGTGACCCTTGGTACGCCTATGTAGTAACTTAGGGCCCTCTTAACATCTGTTGTGCAGCCTCCTCTCACCAGAGGAGGAATGGTCAGTGAAGAACACTGGAAGTGAAATAGATTGGTTAAGGTGGAAATCTGAAATCACCTTAGGCAAAAACTTCCTGTTAGTCCTGAGGACACTTTATCCCTGTGAAAGGAAATAAAGTCAGTTTCTACTGATAAAGCATGTAACTCACTTATACGCCTGGCAGACGGATGGCAACCAGAAATACATTTTTCCAAGTCAATACTTAAGCTCTGCCAAGACAGAGGTTCAAAGGGGGTTGCATTAGCTGAGCAATGCATACATTAAGATCCCAAGCCGAGGCAGGGTCCCTGAATGGAGGATTGGTGAAGCAATCCTTTAAAAACTTGGAAATACAGGATGAGCAGAGAGAGAAGAGGGCTTCCTGCTGAAATGAAGGCAGAGACAGCAGCCAAGTGCACTTTCAGGGTGGCTGGTCTCAGTCGAAAAGAATTAAGATGGACCATGTAGTCCAATACAGTATGTAGATCAGCAGATTCTGGGAAACATGCTTCCCAGAACACCACATGGAAAACCTTTCCACTTGGAGTTATAGGTAGTTCCTGGTGGAAGGCTTCCAGCAGCCTTCAGGATTTCGAGAACACTTTGAGAAAGTTGCAAATCAGCAACTCTAACTGCTCAAGAGCCAAGCCTTGAGGTTGAGGGATTTGAGATCGATACCAAACTCTCCCTGAGCACAGGTTAACAGATTGTGGTTCCTGGGGAGACACAGGGAAGATGGACTGCTAAGGACAGAAGGAGTGGGTGACCAGGGCTGCCTGGCCCAGTCTGGAGCAATCAGGATCATTTTGCAGGGCTGAGACCTGATTTTGACTAGTACTTTGAACAGGAGAGGGAAGGGGGGAAAGGCATAAAGAAACTTCCCTTCCCAATCGAGGAGAAAGGCATCCATGGGAACTGAGCCCAACACTGGGGCCTGCAACAAAACAGTGGAAGTTGATAACTGTCTGGGGCTGCGAAAGATCTATCTGAGGAGTGCCCCATCTGGCAAACACTATCCCAGTACTAGGGATCCAGTGACCATTCGTGATGGCCCTGGGAAATCCTGCTGAGGGCATCTGCCAGGACATTGTCCTTGCCTGGGAGGTGAACTGCTATGAGGGAAGTGTTCAGGAGTAAGCCAGAGACCACAACTTCATCGCCTCGGTGCACAAGGTCAAGACAGAGTGCCCTTGTTTGTTGATGTACCACATTATAGTGGTGTTGTCTGTTCTGACCTGTACCACCTTGTTCTGAACAGATGCAGAGAAAACCTGAAGTGCTAGAAAAACAGCTCTGAGTTCCAACAGATTGATGTGGAGCAGAGATTCCTGAGGGACCATAATCCCTGGGTGGAGAGGTCGCCATGTGAGCTCCCCATCCCAAGAGGGATGCATCTGTAGTTAGGGTCAAGGAATGGGACAGAGGATGAAAGGCACCCCTGTCTCAGATTGCTCTGATCCTGCCACCACTGAAGGGCCTGGATCAGGGTTCGAGTCACTGGGATTAACTTGGATAGAGGATCTCTTCTTTGAGACCAGAAAGCTCTCAAATGGAACTGAATGTCCTCGCCTGAAATCTTGCTCCTTGCACCACAGCTGTGGAGGCAGCCATGTGCCCTAGGAGCTGCAGGAAATGCCTTGCTGGTCGAGAAACCTGCAGAGTGAAGGAGGCGGCCAGGGCCACTAAGGTCCTTACCCTTTCCAAGAGAAGGAAGGCTCTGGCCTGCTTTGTATCCAGTTCTGCGCCTACAAAGGTGAGTACCTGGACAGGTTCCAAAACTGACTTTGGAAGATTGAGAAGAAATCTCAGAGAGGTAAGCAGCTGCTGGGTAACTAGCAGGTGTGATTTGACCTGGTCTGGAGACTGACCCACAATGAGCAAGTCGTCCAGGTAGGGAAAAATGGCAATCTTTTGCCTTCTTAGGTGAGCGACTGCTACTGCTAGACACTTTGTGAACACCCTTGGGGAAGAAGTGAGGCCGAAGGGCATTGCTCTGAACTGATAATGGCCTGAGGGCAGTTCGAATCTGAGGTACTTTCGGTGGGAGCTTCTGATAAGAACATGGAAGTAGGCATCTTTGAGGTCCAGGGAGGCTAGCCAGTCCCTGGCCTTAGGGAGGGTAAAATCATTCCCAGTGTCACCATTTTGAACTTTGGCTTTAAAAGGTGCTTGTTTAGATATCTTAGATCCAGGATAGCGCCACTCTCCTGTCTTTTTGGGGTAAGGAAGTACCTGGAGTACAGACCCTTGCCCTGGTGAAGGGAGAAACCTTTCTACAGCTCTGAGAGCCAGGAGGGTTGAGACTTCTGTTTCCAAAGCAAGAGTCTCTAAAGGGTTTGTAGGTGGAAAAGATCTGGCTCTCATCTTTGGAAATTTCTTGAAGCTGAGAACAGACCCTGGCTCCACTACTTCCAGGACCCACCTGTCTGAAGTTAAAGACTGCCAGTCCTGGACGTAGTGAGCCAACCTGCCCTCACAGGTAGTGGAGAGCTGACCCTGGGCATCCCATCAGGGTGCCTGTTTGGCAGGGGCTTTAGGCTGAGGGTGGGAGCAGGCCTGCTCGAACCCCTGCCTGCCTCTCCTCGAAGAACCCCTCTGTACATAGGCTGAAGAGGAGGGGCCTGAGTCTGGTAAAAGGCCTGTGAAAAGGTTCACCCCTACCCTGGGGCTGCCTCTGAGGAGTGGCTTGCCGCCCTTGGCTTGTGCACTCCTGTAAGTGGTCTCTACATTCATCCATTTTCTTCATATAATTCTCTGTCTGCCCCCAAACAGAGCATTTCCCACCACAGGAAAATCCATAGCCTTAGACTGGGTATCCTCAGACAAAGTAGTACACCTGAGCCAGGCCAATCTGAAAAGCCACAGATGTAGCCATGACTCTAGAGGATACATCATTAGAATCCACTGCAGCATGGAATTGCACCTTAGATGCCTCAATACCATCAAGAGCCACCTGCTCCAGCTCCTTTGCGAGCTGGCCAGGGACCTGTCTGGCTAAGGCCATGACAGTATCCCATCCAGATTTCTGGTATCTTGCAACATAAGCCATATGGACATGGACATGGCCTATCTGGACTTCAGCAAGGCCTTTGACACTGTGCCACATAGAAGACTATTGCACAAACTGGGGAATATGGGTGTGGGCAGGACAGTAATGCGGTGGGTAGGTAACTGGCTGGGCAGCAGGACACAGAGGGTGGTGGTAAATGGCTGTCACTCCACAGAGGGAAGAGTTACCAGTGGGGTACCACAGGGATCAGTGCTGGGACCGTACTATTCAATATCTTCATCAGTGACATTGCGCAGGACCTAGAAGGCAGAATTTCACTGTTCGCTGATGACACAAAGCTCTGTAACAGAGTAGACACACCAGAGGGTGTAGACAGAATGAGAAGGGACCTGCAGAAACTTGAAGAATGGTCAGGGGCTTGGCAGTTGAAATTCAATGCAAGGAAGTGCAAGATAATGCATATGGGGCACAAAAACCCTGGCACAATATATCAGTTGGGGGGTGAGGATATAGCATGCACCAAGCAGGAAAGGGATCTTGGAATTATCATCTCTGATGACCTCAAGGCAGAGAAACAGTGTGACAAGGCAGCAGGTAAAGCAAATAGGATGCTGGGATGCATGGCAGGGCATCACCAGCAGGAAAGGAGGTCATAATTCCACTATACAAGACACTAGTGAGGCCACACCTGGAGTACACTGTGCAGTTCTGGAGACCTTACCTACGTAAGGACATAGACAGGGTAGAGAAGGTTCAGGAGGGCAACAAAATGGTGCATGGATTGCATCACAAGTCCTATGAGGACAGGTTGAAGGCACTGAACATGTACTCCCTGGAGGAGAGAGGAGAGAGGGATATGATAGAGACATACAAGTATCTTACAGGAGGAACAGGGTGAGGAATGCAGTATTTTAAGCAAAAAATGTTCCAGGACTAGAGGGCATGGGATGAAGTTGGAGGGAGAGATTCAGAGGAAACGTGAGGAAGAATTTCTTCACGAACGGGTGGTGGACAAGTAGAACACCCTGCCAGAGGAAGTGGTGGGGGCTGAAACAATCATGGGATTTAAGAATGCATGGGATAGACATAAAGGAATTCTGGAGGTCAGGGGTAAAGGGCAACAGACTTCCTGGAAAACATAAACTGAACTTACAAACTTAAATGGGCAGACTGGGTGGGCCATAGGCCCTTATCTGCCGACACTGTCTATGTATCTATGTATGTTCTGGTCAGTGACAGCACAGTTCAGTTAATTTCGGAACCCCAGAGACAGAGTCAGCAGGTTCAAGGCATGTGTCTTCCTCTGTCTCTCTCTGACCTCTGCCAGGTCCCCACACCCGCTCGGTGGCTCACCAGTCGCTCACTCACCAGCGTAATGGACCCCTACAGCAACAGAGAGCAGCACAGTATGACACAGGCAGTGCCTGTAACAGTGTGCCTGAGCCACCAACCACAAAAGTCGTTCCCAGTCGGCCCTAACCCCCACCCCCAATGAGGCTACATTCCTCCCAGTAGAAAGAGTGAGGTGCAATGTTCGGCATACTACTGCAGTGAGTTTTCCACGAGACAACTATGAGAGCCACACAGCGGGAGTCACACACAGTCAGAGTGTGTGTGTGAGTGTGTGTGTGTGTGTGTGTGTGTGTGTGTGTGTGTGTGTGTGTGTGTGTCTCGCTCTCTCTGTCAGAACAGTTCAATTCCCGGTGTCAACCCGTCCGTGCGAGGAGTGGCTGAAGTGGAGAGAGAGAGAGAGAGAGACACTAATAGAAACACAAGCATCACAGAAAGACACCGACAGGCCCATCTTACAAATCGGGAGGTCGGTCGGCCCGCTGGTGCAGCAGGTGGAATTCCACTTGCAATGTTGATACCCAGGTTCTGGAACGGACCCAGGAGCCGGAGGGCTGGCCGGGGAGAGGAATTGAGGCCCCTAGGTGCTGCCTCCTTCTGCGGGGAGGGCTGGTGTGTCCTGAGCATGAATGACTCTCGGGGAGGCCGGGGAAGAAACACAAGCGCCAGCACCTAGCACTGGAGGGGCGGGGTGGACGTAGGACGTCATTGTACGTCCCCGCCCCTAAGGGCAAGCCAGGAAAAAACCTTGTTGGCCACCGTGGATGACGCACGCGCCTGGCACCACGACCTTCATTGCTCTGCCTCCCCCGCTGACCAATTACAGCTCCATGTGCCGTTCTACCTGGAACCCTGCCCTGGGGGGGGGGGCCAGGAGGCCATACTGGTCGTTACCGGCACCTTTCCTGACGGAGACAGGCTGGATCTGGGCATTGGCCCCACCCTGAAGGGGGTATCAGTTGGGGGAAGAAAGCGAGGCAGTGGTGTGCAGGAAAGAGCCGAGGTACTGCTGGCCAGTGGCAAAAAGAGGAAAAATAAAAAATAAAAATCGTGAGGTCAGTGACAGAGTTCAACAGTCATAGTCACAGTGATGTTATGAACACCAAATGCCAGAAATTGATGGTAATTGTGTTAATACTATATTTCTACCGTTTGTTCATAACATCACTTGCCTATGCATGATTTGTGGTGCACTATTTTTTTCATGCGGCAGGATACAGTCCAATGTTTTGAATTTACACAAAGAATAACACATTCTTCATAATTTTTCTGTTATGAGAGTGCCCATGTTATAAGCGCAATAACCCACTCCAGGGTTTGCAGTTATTAGGGATTAATCAACACCCCGGGTGCTGTGAGGACACTTGTCCTGTGGCCTCGTGCCTCACAACGCACGCAGAGTGTTGATTAATCCCCAATCACCGCACACCCTGTCATGGGTTATTGCTTACTTAAATAGCTACAAGATGAGAAAACACCAAAGAGAATACGGGACTTGATATAGTTAAGTTGTAAAGGCAGATTAAGTGTCCAAGACAACCACAAACAAACATATACTGGAAAGATTTTGCCTACGCCAAGAGTGTATTGCGGAGTGTGAAATTTAAGAACATTTCTTTCTTTCTTGCATCTATGTAAGGAGTTTTTGAACATATATTGCAAACAAATGGGAAGGGCCACACCTAGAAAACCTTACATATAAAGGACTCCTGTGAGTTACCTGTGAACTTTCAGAAATATCATCTGAGTACAGTGAGACTTATGCGCATGTGTGTAAAACTCTTTATCTGGCAAAGACAGAGGCAATGATTTTTCAACAAACAGGGATATCAGCAAAAGCCGTCACAGAAATTGCAGAACTTTTTCTTATGTCCACATATCACATCACAAGCACAGCATTCACTTGCATACAGAGGGTCTTGTTGGCTCAATAACCTCCCACCTATCACAGCTGATGAACATAAACTTGGTCCCTTTTAAAAGAAAACTCCTGCAGCACCTCTCATAGAAACATAGACTTTGATGGCAGATAAGGACCGCTTGGCCCATCTAGTCTGCCCATTTCCCTACCTACAGGATAGGCCGCTGATCCTAGTTAACCAACAGCCTATTTCTTCCTACCCCCCACAAGAATTGCCTTATGTCTGTCCCATGCATTCTTGAATTCTCCCACAGTTTTAGACCCCACAACCTCCTCAGGAAGGCTGTTCCATGCATCCACTACCCTCTCTGTGAAATACTTCCTCACATTGCCCCTGAACCGCCCTTCTATCTTTAAATTGTGTCCCCTTGTTCTTGCAAGCTCTTTTCTGAAAGATGCTACCCTCTTGGACTTCTAGATTCCACTGAGGTACTTAAAAGTTTTCTACTGGTCTCCTCTCCCTTTCCCTCTAGGGTATACATATTAAGTTCCTTTAGTCTCTCCTCATACGGCTTCTCTTGCAGACCCTGCACCATTTTAGTTGCCCTCCTCTGGACTGCCTCTATCCTGTCTATGTCCTTGCGGAGATGGGGTCTCCAGAACTGGACGCAGTACTCCAGATGGGGTCTCACCAACTGTCTGTACAGAGGGATAACAACTTCCTGTTTTCTGCTGCTGATGCCTCTCCCTATACATCCCAGTATACCCCCAGCCCTCCATACTGCCTTCTCACATTGCTTGCTAACCTTAAGGTCATCTGATATGATTACCCCCAGGTCCCTTTCCTTTTTTGTTTTTGTTACTACCTCCCCACCCATTGTGTATTCTTCCCCTGGGTTCTTGTTTCCCAGGTGCATTATTCTGCACTTCTTTGCACTGAGTCCTAGCTGCCATACTTCTGACCATTCCTCCAACCTTGCCAAGTCCCTTTTCATCCTTTCCACGCCTCCTTGTGTATCAACCCTGTTGCAGATCTTTGTGTCACCTGCAAAAAGGCATACTTTTCCTTCCTGCCCCTCTGCAATGTCACTGATGAAGACATTAAAAAGGACTGGACCCAATACTGAACCCTGCGGTACCCCACTAGTAACCCCTCTTTCTTCAGAGTGGACTCCATTTACAATTACCTTCTGTGTCCTGTTGTGCAGCCAATGTTTTACCCAGGCTACCACCCTGGGACCCACTCCCAGGCTGGTTAATTTGACTGTTAATCTTGTGTGGACTGTGTCAAATGCCCCTTAAAGTCTAGGTAGGCCATGTCCACAGCTTCTCCCTGGTTACTACTACTTGGTCACCCAGTCAAAGAAATCTATTAGATCTGCCTGACATGACCTTCCCGCTATGAACCCATGCTGCCTTGGGTCCTTCAGCCCCACTGGCCTCTAGGTACTCAACTATTCTTTCCTTCAGAAGTGACTCCATCACTTTCCCTACCACAGAGGTCAGACTGACAAGTCTGTAGTTTCCTACCTCTGTCTTGGTCCCACTTTGTGAGGGAATCATCCGCTCTCCTCCAGTCCTCGGGTACCACCATCCTCCCATGATTTACTAAAGAGTAGCCAGTGGTTTCACTAGTTCCTCCCTTAATTCTTTTAGAATTCTGTGGTGAACTCCATCAGGACCCATTGCTTTGTCCACATTCAGTTTTAGGAGTTCTTGCAGAACCCTTTCTTCTGTGAAAGGACTGGGATCAACCCCCCTATCAAGAGTGCTTCTGTTAATTGGATTAGGCACTTCCCCCTCCTCTTTTGTGAATACTGAGCAGAAATATTTGTTCAGTATCCCTGCTTTTTCACTGTCCCCTCTGCCCACTCACCGTTCATTCTATTCAGCCTCACTATCCCTCCCTTTGTCTTTCTATGCTCGCTGATGTACCTATAAAAGGTTTTATCCCCCTTCTTAACTGAGTTGGCTATCTTTTCCTCAGTTTGGGCCTTTGCTATTCTGACTTCCCTCCCAGCTTCCTTCTGCCTTAACTGGCACAGCTCTCTGTCCTGCTCCTTCTGTGTTTCCTTATACTTCCGGAATGCTATCTTTTTCTTCCCGACTTTCACAGCCACCTCTTTTCAGAACCATAGTGGCTTTTTTTCGTTTACATTTATTTGCTTCACACAAAGGCTTGCTGCCTCTGTGATGGCAGTTTGATGATTCCCATTGTTGCTCCACACCTCCTTCTAGCCTGTTTGCTACTGCTTTTCTGAGGCACTCTCCATCTTGCCAAAGTCAGCCCTCCTAAAGTCCAGTCCCTCACTTTTGTATAGCTTGACTCTGTAGCTGAGTTTAACGTGAACCACACTGTTTGATGGTCACTTGTTCCCAGATGGCAACCCACTTCTAGATCTTGAGATCCTCTCACTGCCCCGTTTGAGAGTATGAGGTCTAAGATTGCTCCCTCACGAGTGGGTTCTGAAACTAGCTGTCTGAGGCCTGCCACCTGTAGGGCATCAAGAATGGCCCTGCTCTTGGATGTGGCTGCAGCAAATGTGCTCAGTTAACATCTGGCATATTCAGGTCTCCCATCAACAGTATCTCCCTTTCTCTGCCATACTAAGAATGCCTTCTATCATATCCTTGTCCATTCCCTCCCTGACATGGGGTTCTGTACACAACCCTGTGCGGATTGTACTGCCTTTCCAGTCTCCAGTGACCCACAGTGCCTCCTCTCCTCCCTGTTTACTCTTTTTGTTCAGTTGCTTTTATCCCTTCCCTTTATAGAGAGCTACTCCTCCCTCTTCTCCCCTGCCTGTCTCTCCTGTAGGTTGCATGACCCTGGTATGTACATCCCAGTCATGGTTCTCTGTGTACCAGGTTTCTGTGACTGCTACAATATCCAGGCATCCTCTTCCATCAAGGCCACCAGCTCAGGGGCTTGTTGCCCAGACTTCACGAACATTGGTACTCATTACCCTCCATTTCCTGATGGCCTTACTCCCTTTGCCCCATCCTGTCATTCTTGCCTTTTGTCACTTTCTCCATTTACCCCTGCCCTTCTCCCTATCGACACCTCTATGTTGTGTTTGCGCACTTACTACGTGATTTTTTGGGGCTAGGATTTCCTGCTCCTTTCCAGTGCCTCCTCCTTGGCTAGTTTAAATGCTTGCCAATGAAGCATTTAAACCTATCACCTAGGATCCTGGTTCCCCTCCCGGACAGATGCAGCCCATCATGCCAGTATAGGCTTGCATCACTCCAGGTGGACCCCCAGTCCCCAGTGAAGCCAAATCCCTGAGTTCCACACCAGTTTTTCAACCACTGATTGAATCCCATGGTGCGAAACACCCTAAGCCCTCCTATGCCATAGATGGGCAGCACCTCCGAGAAGGTTACGTCGTGCTACTTGACTAAGGCCCTCCCCAATTCCACAAACTCTTCCTGCACTTCTAATCCTTTCTTAGCCAGGTCATTTGTCCCTAGGTGGACAATGACATCCAGCTCCCTCCTGTGCAGCTGCTCCAGCAATCCTGAGGATCCGCTCCCTGTCCTCCAAGCCATGGTGCCAGGCAGGCACCTGTACCTCCCTCTCCCTTCCTTCCCAGTTCTACCTTCCTAACAATGGAGTCCCCACCAGGAGTTGTTTCTTCCCTGCAGGGTCCCCTGCCACCCTCCTGTGGGTCTCCTTTGTGGAGGTTCCCAGCATCCTCCTTGGTCTCCACTGCGGGTGCCTCCATAGAGGAACCACACTTGCCAGAATGGCATAGGAATGTGGAGAGGTACAACTGGAGGAATGCGCCTCTGTTCCACCACCTCACCCCTTCCTGAGCCCACTGTGGTCCAACCACCTCTTCTTGGCAACCTCTGAGGCAATGGCAGTGGCACTGGTGGTCCCTGGATGGAAAAGGAGGTCCCACAAATCCTGGCCAACTCAGCCTGGAGATGAGCAACCTCCTCCCTCAGCCCAGAGAGGTGCCAGCAGATGGGACACACGCATCCTCCAGAATGTCTCCCGGAAGACTGCTGCTCCCCAGCCACTGCACTGCACCACTCCAATCATGTCTTATTTGGCCCCTTAACTGTTTGCAATCTTACTCTTTCCTCTTTTTTTTTTCTCTCCTTACTTTCTGCCTATGTGCCTTTAGGCTCCTGATTGTCCTGTTCTGAGACAAGAATATCCTATATTTCTCAGTAGACCCCTTACTTTCTCAGAGGCAGACCTCCAGCCACTAGAGGGGGCCTGAGAGCTACTCTTGCCCTTCTAGGATGGTGGGTCTTTGGTGGCTCTGTGATCACTCACTTCCTGCTCCCAAACAGGAAGTTCCCGTTGTCAGTCAAATCCTGCGCCTATAAAAGTAGAACTAGCTTTGGGTGGAGGGAAGGAGGGCAATATAGTCCCAGTAGAGACGCTCAGTCACATAGCAGTCCTTTTCTCTGGTGTCTTCTGCCAAGCTATTAGCAGAATCTTTCTAAGGCAGTCTTTAAATGTGCTTCTTTCAGCTGCCACCCCCTACTTACTAGATCTTTCTACAAGTAATTTAAACCTCACAGCTATTAGGTCCTTTCAATCAACTGAGATTTACACCTAGATAACTGTTCAGATAACCATTCAGTTCAGTTAACTCAGACAAACAGACACTTTTTTGTTTTGTTAGTTGTTTTTTTTTTTTACCCTAAATTAAAGGTCCAAGTAGAAAAGTTCTTCTTTTTTAGTCCCAGTAGAGAAGTCCAGTCACACAGCAGTCCTTTCTCCTGGTGTCTCCTGCCAAGCTATCTTAGCTCTCCCTGTCAACTGCCAGTCCTAAAACTGCACCCACCTGTTGCTCTCCTCACCCCTCCAACCCCTCACTCTCCTCAACTTCCTTGACTCTCCATACCCCGTCCTCTCACCGCACTACTTACCTTACTCACCCCTAACCCACTCCACCTTCTAAATCACTGCCTATCTCACTTTCCCTCTACCTCCCTCCTCTCCCCACCTTTACCCAACTACAGCTCCATACTGCCTCCCCATCTTTCTATCCACTTCTCCTGCCCAACAAAGTCAGTTTTGACTGCTTCCTGTGCTACAAACTAGATACGTTTTTGTCTATCACTCTTGTTTGCACAAACTCTATATCGCTGATTATACCCTACTGTATTCTGAACACCCAGGACTGTATTGTTAACTTATATTTTTTTTTATCCCCTTCAGCTTGTTGGCACTTACCCTGTATCATTGTCTGTTGTTGTTTATTGTACATTGTATGCCTGTAACATGTACCTGTTTATGACGTGGAACCTTTGTAAATAAGCTTTTTTTTTTTTTTTTTAACTTATATTTTATTCATTTTGTATGACAAAAACAAAGCTTGTGTCATAATTAGGAAACATTATATAGGATCTAAGCATCTCCCAATAATGTCCATGATGGGGGGGATCCCAAAGAAGATGTCCCGATACATATCATATCCATGATGTGCATAGTAGCCCAGGAGTGCATGGCAAGTCACTGAAAGTCTTGAAACTGCCAAGAAAAGGCCCCAATTACCCTGCCCTATAAAAAGGCCTTGGTACCATGCAATATCTAAATGTAATTTTGTAAATAACAGCTTAATGTTTTCACCCTGATGCACCTGCACCTGCATCTCCACCTCCTCCCCTAATTTACTAGCACTCCTTCCCTCCGCCCCCTTTTTTCAACTCCCCTACTGGCATTCCCTTGCTCCCCTACTGTGATTCTCAACAACCAAAATTGTGCCACAGGTTTGTCCCTACCCTCTCCCTACTCCCACAATCCAACTATCCCCTCTAACTCTCCTGCTGTCCCTGTCCCCTTGCAGGGTTCATCTGCATCCTGAAGGGGGTCCTTTCTGGGTTCAGCCTCTCATCTCCCCCCACCACCACCCCATGCAGGGTTCCCAGTATCCTGAAGACTACTCCATCTCACTGCCTACAACCTGCCTCCCTCCTGCTGTGCTCAACCTCTGCCTTGTGCAAGCAGAGTTCTCAGCATCCTGGAGGGATCAGGACCCAGCAGTCCTCTCTCCTCCTTCCTCCTCCCTCCCCTCCTCCTCCATTGCCTATCCTGATCCCTGCCGAGGGCCCTCAGCTCCCATAGGGTTTTAGCTCTGTGAAAGACCTTACCTCTCTCCCCCCCTTCTCTACTGCCCTCTTCACCCCACCCACCCCACTTCCCTCTGCCATTATCGTTGCCTTGCTCCATCCCCGGCAGGGTTCTCAGCATCCTGTGGGGGCCATAACTGGTCAAGCCCTCCGCCTCTCCCATCCACCCTGTCTCTATAGGGGCCTGAACTGGTCAAGCCCATCGACATCCCAATCCTCTGAACTGGTCAAGTCCATCGCCGCCCCAATCTTCCTTCTATCCACGCCTTTCTCTGTCTCTCTCCTACCCATCTCTCTACTCAGCACCCACCACCACCTCTATCCTTGCCCTGAATTGACCCCTGACAGGGTTCTAAATATCCTGTAAGGATTGATACTTGTTACGCCTCTCACCTCCCTTACCCTCCCCACCTCCCCTTCCCTCCCCCCCCCCATCACCTAGCGCTGCTTAAGGCTACCCCTAATCTCTACTGCACTTGTTGACTATTTGCACTTCTGATATACCTTAGTAATCTTACTGTCTGCGTTACTCCTCATTAGCATGCCCGAGCTCAAACTACTAAACTGAAACTAAAGAAGACCCTCTTGGGGGCTGGGGGGTTGTAAGGCGAGCAACCACTAGGTTGCTGGCTTTCGAGCAGACAAGACAGACCATTTGGCCTATTCTGATGGCTTTTTAGTATGTTAGTACTAGAATTCCTTTCAAACATCTAGCTACACAGTTACGAAATGTTTGCCTTCAAACATTAATTTTGTGCTATTGTATCTATCTAGTTCAAAACTGTTAGCATTGTATCTATCTAGTCAAAACTGTTATTATTTCACTATTTCATTGCTCACTGTACAATCCATTCACTTTTATTTGAATGTAATCAAATCTAATCTTATGTTATTGTACTAAATCTCTGTATACAATCCCCATGTTCCCCTACCCCCCCAGATCGCACCAGGAGATGAGCAACCTGTTGTTCAGTGTGTCTTCCTGGTGAAACATTTCAATAAATAAATTAATTAATAGCCTAGGTTCAGCAACTTTAAACTAACATCTCCCAACTGATTCTGAACAGTAAATCATGGGGTAAAATTCCCATCCCATGAACGCTAATACTGAACAACAGAAATATAATACAACATTCTAGCACTTTATAATTAGAGCACTTCCAAACAGGTGCACATCAACTAGATATGTCAAAAGAAACAAGGACAGTGCATATACTAACATACTAAACAGCCAGCAGAATAGGCCAAATGGTCTGTCTTGTCTGCTCAAAAGCCAGCAACCTAGTGGCTGCTCACCTTACCACCCCCCACAGCCCCCAAGACAGTCATCTTTTTATTCAGATTTCCCTTATACCTGTCCCACCCCTTCTTGAAGCCCTCCACTGTGCCCTCTTCCACCAGCCACCCAGACAGCGCATTCCATGGCTCCACCGCCCTCTCAGCG
The DNA here is from genome assembly GCA_016271365.2 of Neoceratodus forsteri. NCBI lineage: Eukaryota > Metazoa > Chordata > Ceratodontiformes > Ceratodontidae > Neoceratodus > Neoceratodus forsteri. The sequence continues at coordinate 1,319,735,160 of CM057456.1, forward strand.
AATATAGTGGAACAAGTGAGAGCAAAATCCCTATAATAGAGAAAAGTCAAGCAATCAATGTGCTACACTAATTTCTCAGCCTTTTTCAAAGTTATCTTGTTCTTCATCTGGATCATCTGCCCTTCTTCTTTGAGTAGTCAGGAGAGCCGCTGCCCATTTCCCTGCATCAACTGGGTCGGTAAACACATACAGTTTGTCTTCAAAGACAATACAAAGTTTGGCAGGGAAAATTAAGGCATGCGTGACTTCTAAATCCCAGAGCACTCTCTGTACCCCATCAAATTGTTTCCATCGCTGGTGTGTACCATAAGAGATGTCAGGAAAAATCAGAACTGTATTTCCATCCAGGAGGAGTGGAGAATGTCTTCTGGCCAGCTGGAGAAGGTAGTCGTGGGTGGTTACAGAGACCATCACTGTACACGGTGCATCGCCATCTTGCGTACCTTGAGGACACACACGGTAGGCTTTAATCATGGGCCAGACTTTAATTGTGGAGTGTGGTTTGAATTATTCGACCAACCAGTCCCAAAGAAACAAGACTAGGTGGCCTCCCTCTGCTCCTTTCGGAATGCCCAAAAAACGAACATTCATGGAGCGGACCTGATTCTCCAAAATCTCCAAACAACTGTAGGTCAATTTAATATCTTTGACATACTGAGCTGAGACATCCTGGTTTCATGCAGATTGCCATTTAACATCCTCAGTCTCCACTACTTTCAAAACATCCACAGCCATTTCCCACTGTCGACATCCTGGTAGTGAGAGCGTTGAACGTATTATTCATTAGAGTGATGGAGGACAGGAGTCATTTCATTTTGACCTCCCCAACGTTTGCAACGTTTCTTCTTGGTTGGTATCTACTGCGCAATCGAGGGGCGTCAATCAGGGTGCTGGGCCCTGCAGTGCCCAACTTTGATTGCTGTTTTTCATGTTCATCCACAGACTGTCCCGTTTTGGACTTGCACATTTTATGCAGCAAATGCTCCGATATCCACAGGTATGTTCAAGGTTTACAAAAACGTCCCAGTAAATTGTAGTTTTTACAAATATAAGAGTTAGTTTTACAGAGCACCGTTCCCAGGCTACTTCACACTTGGGCTCCACAACGGCCCCCCTTGTAAATGAGCTTCTAGCTCAAAGGTGTTTTTCTCCAAGACAATAAATAAATGAAATAAATAAATTTAGATGAAGAAGAAAAAAGAACTCTCAGCCAAGCAGCTCCACAGTTATTAGAAAAATGTAAAAAGAGGAGGCAGTATAGCGCAGTGGTTTAAGGCTCTGAGCTGCAAACCTGGAAACCTGGGTTTTAATCCCACAGCCCCCACTTGCATACTGTGTGACCCTGAGCAAGTCACTCAACTTCCTTGTACTCCCAGGTTGCACCTGTAAACTAGCTTTCAGCTTAGTGTGTCTCTCCGGGTAAAACAAAGGAAAAGGTAAAATGGGTAAAAAAAGAGTAGGGGCCGATTATAAATGGATGGAACATGGAAAGTGGGGAGAAAGTTTTTCTTTGTCTGATTTGTTGTATTCTATGGGTCATAGTTACGAAAAGAATTAATGTTAATTATGGAAACAGAAATGTACTTAACTAATTTCCTTCAGTTTCTGTATATGTGATTTTCTTTTTTGTTTGACAAACTGTAATGACGCTATGAATGTGTGATTTATTCCCCCTGCTGTTCTTTGGTAAGTACCAAGAGATCTTTAACTTCCATATGGACGACCAGAGATGGGCAGAAGGGACCTCAGTTTAACGCCTCATCCAAAGGACAGCACCTCAACACTGCAGCACCTCCTACAGTGTCAGTTATAGGTATCACCCCTAAGAACCTGGTATGGGCTAGAACCCATGACCTTCTGCTCTTCTGGCACCAGAACGAGCATGCTACCTACCAAATTACTGACATTATAACCGAGTAGCTACAAAAAAAATAAAAACAGTGTGGGTGTTACTATGCAGTGCAGACACAAAGCCAAAGATGGCCCAAGCACGATGTGCCATTGTGTTCACATCATTGCAAAGCTGAGAAAAAAAGGAAGCAAAAGGTGTTCCCGTGACTCCCCCAATGTCACACAGTAAACCACTGACTGTGGTGGGATCTGAAGCAGGGATCCCCCCCACCCCGATCACAGTAGTGTGCCTTAACTGCTGTGCCACACTATCTCAAACCTAATGTTACAAAGCAGGTATTATCATGGTCTCTAAACTAATGGCACAATTTAGGTTTAATTTCTTCACTAGTAAAGCCACATACAGTGCATACATGCATACATGCAGCTCCTGGTAATTACTCAGTTTCCACTCTCTGAAATTAAAGAGAAAAAAAACAGCTCAGGCAATTACTTTTCAACAGAGGTAACAACTGTTTAATTGCAAATGGCAGGAAAAACAGTGTTTTATGACACTTCACATATCCACATAAATATCTTTGGACACTGCAGTGTGATCACAGATACAAATCCTGGAAGTCACTCTTCTCATTAATAGCACCCCATACAAAATATTATCAGAGTTACGCATTTAAAACTAATATTACTTTAATGTTTGGAGGGGGGGGCAGCCACCAGCAAGAAATCTCAATTGGCACCAGAACAACTCGGTTATACTACACTCTAAACAAAACCTGAATTTCAAGTTACTCCACTCTTTATTACCAACAGTGCTGTCATGAAAAACAGGAGTTTTTCGCCTCACAGTTCACGTGCAGCCAAGGTTTAGTAAGTGCCTTAAGTCACAATGTGCTGCCTATGACATCATGACCATTTCCAGAGCAACAGACTATGCTGTCACAATCAGCTGGGACTGTCATTTCAGCATTTCAGCTTCGGACTCAAATGCAGGAAGATCCAGCATTCATGAAGTTATCCTTTGCGAGAAAGAAAAGTATGTTTGGCATTAACCGTTTTTGTTACATTGTAGTAAAAATGAGCTCTGTTAATGCCAACTGATATTTTTCCCCCTGGCGTACAAAGCCATTTCTTTAAAGAAAGTTAAAATAAACCTTTTCAAAAAAAAAAAAAAAGGCAGCTATTCTATCACACTTACATAATTTGTTTTTCTGTTACTTCCAACGCTGCCAGTGGGCTGTTCATTCACTGCTGGGTCTTTCCTGCATCCCTAATTTGGGACACCACCACACAGTGGTAACACTATCATGGAACCTCGACCCCTCCCCCTTTACTTGGAACACTCAGATGTAATTCTTTCAGAGTTGTTGAGAATCCCATCATCAAAATGTAGCACGCATATTCCTGAAAATATAAAGGAGTCAATGGCCCTTAGCTTAGGAAGCACATCACTGCACCAATTCTGAGCTCTCATTCTACTCAGAAACTGTGAACAGCAGTGCTCCAGATAAGATTGTTCAGAATGAGTACTGTACTCCTCACGTTTGAAGTGAGGTGAGTACAAACAAATTTGGATGAATACAAATGACAAAACAAGGCAAGTAGGGAGTACTTTGTGTCAAACCCATGTATTTTTTTTCTTCACAAAATTAAACTACTACAGTTAAAAAAAACGATGTGTCAATTGTCTTCATATATTCTTTTTGCAACACACTGGTTATAATAATGACGAGCACAGGCAAGCACTTCACCATGGCAATTTTTAACATGTCTAATCTTTAATCAAGCGGCTCTGGCACAAATCACAAATTATGAAAATATGCCGCTGTATTTAAGCACCGCAAGCACAAAATACATCAAGGCAAGGTACGTGCTAACTGCTCTGCAAATGTTCCGTGTTGTCTGGTACAGTACCTAGCAGGCCACTCTGAGGAACATCAGTGGCTGCTCATGCTGCTGCGTGGCTATTATCCAATCAACAGTACAGCCAGCCATCAGCCAGGCTATTAAGTTCAAAACTGACTTCAGGTTTCATAACATCACCAGAGTCTAACATTCAGTACTGTAGGTTGTAGCGGGTCATCAGTCTATCTCATTAGGGCCAGCAAGCCACACATCGCAGTCTAATGCCCTTCCTTTTAGCAGCATGATAATTGTAACTCCTAATATTAATCATGCTGATGAAAGGGTATCAGACTGCACTGTGGCTTTGCTGTCCCAGCCAAGCAGAAATAGACTGATGACTCCACTGCCAGCATTACTAACTGTCAAAATCTGGTCATGATGTTGCATAAAGAAGCAAACAGCAGAAAGTAAATTTGTAACCTAATAGCCTGGCTACCATTTCTGCTGAGTGGCTAATACCAAGTCAACGGCACCAGCAGCCAGTGCTAATCCAGTCTCATCATACAGGCCATACTGCTACTGTGTGACATAGCAGTAAGGTGCCCTGTAATAGGAGTACAAGGCTGGAAAAGCACTGTCTGCCTGTGCTTTTGCCAGTAGCAAAGCTGTGACAGACTCTATGCACACCCACACTCTCACACTCTCTCTCTCAGCCTCTCTCACATTGACATTTTCTCCCTCCCACAATCAGGCATAAACTATACAGAGTGGCGAGAACAAAAACTGGTAAATTAATACAGTGAGTCTAAGATCCCAGTGCTGATATTAAGATTAAAAACAAACACCGGGATAATATCAGACTCTCTGTATTAATTTTGGATGCGTTAAACTTTTATAGACTGTAGAGGCCCGTGGTATGTTCTCACCGGCTGCCCAGATGTGCCATCTTCTTCCATATTTTTTATCACATGATGGAACCAGGCCTCTCCACACTGTCTCTGCAATATTTACCAGAGGGGGGAATGGAGGGGCTATGTCTTGCGAGGGGAGCGGGGGCAAAGTGTAGGAAGGGGTGGGACCAGTAGAGATCAGGGGCTCTGATGGGTCTGGGGGAAGGGAGTGCCACCACAGACAGGTGGGGGCCCAGCAGTGCAGGGTGAAAAGGGGGAGGACGTGGAGGCTGAAATCCCAGCAGTGAGAGTAAGGGAAGCCCTCAGGTCCCTTCGGACGGAGAAAGCACCTGGGCCAGATGAGATACATCCCAGGGTGCTGAGGGAACTGACAAATGTCCTGGCAGTCCCTCTAGCAGAGCTTTTCAACATCTTTCTGAGGACTAGGTGGGTGCCCCAAGACTGGAGGTTGGCCCATGTCGTGCTGATCCACAAGGGGGGGATCAAGAGAGGAGGCGGGAAATTACAGGCCCGCTAGCCTGACATCGGTGGTCGGCAAGGTGATGGAGGGTATTGTCAAGGAAAGACTAGGGGGGTTACTGGAGCAAACTGGGTACTTGGACGATAGGCAGCATGGCTTTGTCATAGGAAGATTGTGCCAGACAAACCTTGTTGAGCTCTATGATTGGGTGACGAGGGCCCTGGACCAGGGTATGCCAGTGGACATCCTCTTTCTGGACTTTAGGCAAGCTTTTATTCGGTAATTCTGGCAGTGGCCTGCTGGCTAAGCTGAAGGAAATGGGGGGTAGGGAGACAGTTGTTAAGATGGATAGGAAATTGGCTCTCTGAGCATACTCAGAAGGTGGTGGTTGGAAGGTTAGCCTCATCCCCAAGGTGGGATACTAGTGGGGTTCCCCAGGGGTCAGTGCTGGGGCCACTCCTGTTCAATGCCTATATATCTGACATCAGGAGGGGGATCAGGAGTGAGATTAATCTCTTTGCAGACGACTCAAAGCTAGGTGCAGTGGTGAATGAGGAGGAGGGGAGGGTGGCCTTGCAGGAGGACCTGGAGGCTCTGGAAAGGTGGTTTGGAAAATGGAAACTAAAATTCAATGCAGGGAAGTGCAAGGTTCTGCACCTGGGAGTCAGAAATCCAGGCCAGGGGTATACCCTGGGAGGAGACTGATTCAAGTCAAGGAGGGTGAGAGGGACTTGGGGGTAGTGGTAGATGTCAAAATGAACAACTCAGAGACATGTAGGAGGGTAGCGAGCAAATAGGATGCATCACCAGGGGGGTTACCTCCAGAAAGGCAGAAGTGATCCTTCCACTGTACAACTGTTTGGTTAGGCCACACCTCGAGTACTGTGTACAGTTTTGGAGACCACATTTAAAGAGGGACATTAGACTCCTAGAGAGGGTCCAAAGGAGGGCAACCAAAATGATCTGGGGCCTGGGGGAGAGGACCTATGAGGAGAGGCTCAAGGAGCTCGACATGTACACCCTGAAGGAGAGGAGGGACAGGGGGGACATGATAGAGGTCTTTAAGTACATGAAAGGGATCAATAAAGGAGGCCCAGTCAGGGTGCTCCAGAGGAAGGAGGGTGGGACAACGAGAGGTCACGGGTGTAAGCTGGAAGGGGGCAGGCTCAGAGGGGAGAGGAGGAGATGTTATGTCACTGAAAGGATGGTGGAGCCATGGAATGCACTGCCCAGGGAGCTGGTAGAGATGGAGACTGTGGACGGGTTTAAGAGGGGATGGTAAATCTGACCAGGCCCAATACAGGTAGAACATCTGGGACTGGGACAGTATAATCATCCCTCAGTGCGAGTGCTGAAAAATCGGGCAGACTCAAGAGACCGTTAGGCCTATTCTGCTGGCATTTTAGTATGTTAGTAAGCCCGCTCTGACTGGAGCGGCTTTAGTCCTTTGAAGTGCATGACCGTTCAGCCCACCCAGCAGTGACCTGTGTCAGGACCACAACGAGTGGTCATTGGTGTACAGTGCCGAGCCCCTGGTTTTGTGAACTGAAATGGGCTCGGCAGTGACACACCCATAACATCCGGTATTACCACAAAACGTTGGCTTTGCACAAGCGCAGCCAACGTACAAAATCAGGTTTCACAAAATACCGACCGTAAGCATGGTCTGACTGACGCCTTACTGATACAACTGCAAGGTTGTTAAAAATCATGTTTCACAAAATACCGACCTGTGGGATTTTAAATTCGAAATAAAATATGCAATTTGTCATATAAATTCTGCCAGTATCATCAGTAGAATCCTAAATTCTGTGTGAATTACTGATACAACTAGAAGCTTACAGGGGACAGGCAGAACTTAATATTAATAACATATCTGTAATTAGGAGCTGGTTAGGAGCTTTGTTTTACAATCTGCATACTGAATTATAATGGACGTCAGCACTGACACTTATTGCAGCAGAGTAGTACCAAGCGGCACACCACGTCACTGATTAGAGCAGCTGGGTACAGTTCAATGACAGACTACAGCTGAGTAGAGAACACAATTCTGTATCCTAATTTCAAGATTTATATGTGTGCACTGTGAGCCATGTAATTTAGCTCTAGTTCGAACAAGTGACCAGGAAACAGATTTCTGACACGCTGAATTGAAATGGCTGCAGCGATGGTAGAGCCATGCAAAATGGTGCAGTCTCAAAAAGGACATGGAAAACTGTATGTTTGGGGGCTACTTATATATCAAGGAGAGACAAAGGGGAGACCTCCTATATTGGTGCTGCCAAAAACCAAAATCTGGCTGTCATGGGTGGGCTAGCATGGTGAAAACTGGTGGCCAGCATCACCTTCGAAGCAACACGGAACAAATACTTTCTCCTGATGCCACCGAAGCCCCAATAGCCTCAGCAATGGCATTGCTGAAGGAATGCGCCCTGTCCAACGACAATTCTCCTGCATAACTTATTCAGACCGAGGTTGCAAATGTGCCTTCTGACATCTGGGACAATATGCCTACACGCCATGCCCTCCACCAAGTAATCAAGAGAGCCCGTCGTGAAAATATGCCACCAAAACCCCACACACTCGGTAAGGTACTGTAACTATACCTGATGACCTCAAGTTTCTCAATGGGGAGTTGTTTTTAGCTGAGGAATCAATGTGTGGAGAAGATAAAATTCTGATTTTCACCACCAAGAAGAACATTGAGAAATTATCAGTTGCTGGTTACTGGATAATGGACGGGACTTTTAAGATCTTGCCAATTCTCAGCAACTGTATTCTGTTCATGCACCAGTGGGCAGTGCAGAAACAAGCAGCATATTTCCCACTGTATACGCCCTGATGTCTTTGAAATTTCAAGAGTGCTACTTAAGGCTCTTTCAAGACCTACACAATATTACTGATGAGCATGGTATTACTCTTGGGCCCTGGTGTATATAATCAAAGATTTCAATCAGGCAGCTATAAATGCTTGCAAAGTCGAGTTCCCAACATCCAAAAATAAAGGCTGTCTTTTCCATTTCGGACAGTTCATTTGGAGGAAAATCCAGCGTGTGGGACTCGCCATTCAGTATGGCTCTGATCCTGAGTTAAGCATCCAGATAAGGCAGTTGCAAGCGCTGGCATTCTTGCCTGCATCTGAAATCCCAGCCATATACCAAGAAATAAAACAGAGCATTCCAGATTCAAGCTTGCCAGTCATGGACTGGTTTGAGAAAAACTATGTCTTGGGTAGAGTGCAAAAAAGGATGTGGAACAACACCACACTTCGAACCCCACCCCTGTTTCCACCCGAGTTTTGGTCAGTGCATGACCAGATGTCTTGTAGTATTCCGCGTGTGCAAAACAATGTCAAGGCATGGCACCAATGCCTGAGCGCCTTCGTTGGTGCCGCACATGTGGCCATTCACAGGTTTGTCCGAGAACTGCAAAACGAGCAAAAAGCTGCCAACAGCACCATTGAGAAAATAACCAGACATCTCCCAAGGTCACCCTTAAAGAAAAAATATGCCATGAGAGAAGAATAAATCAACAATATAGTGCATGACAAGGAGCACAGGTCTGCGAAAGACTATGCCCGGGGCATCGCCCACAATATGGCCCTTTAATGTAGCCTGCATAGGCTCACCGATGTACCACGAACCATCCAGAATAAAGTGTCAGAAGGTGGCCCGTTTTTAAAATGACCGAAATAAAGGTAAATTTTAATAGACAAAAAGGCTCTGTACCTGGCGTTCAGATATACTCTGCTGTTTGAAATCTGCGTCTTAATGAATGCAGCGTTCAGGCAGTAACTCAGTTCTGGAACTGTTGATTATCATCATGATGATGTGCACGAACTACTAAAACCAACGTACTGCCAAGCTGCTAGTTGGAGACACCATCTGCCATTACTTCCTCCTGAGTCTTCCAGTAACATCAAATATCTTCTGTACGTTACTGTCAAATTTTACATTCACTGTGTATTAAACATCTTGTGGAGAGTGGCTGGAGGCTGAATATACATGCTAAGCCAATCAACCCAGTAAGCTTTTTTTACTTTTTTTTAAAACCTTGCAGTTGTTTCAGTAATGCAGCAGTAAGACAGCACTTGCAGTCAGTATTTTGTGAAACGTGATTTTTAAAAACGTTGCAGTTGTATCTGTAATGCATCAGTAAGACCGTGCTTGTAGTCGGTATTTTGCGAAATGGGATTTCAACTGTCGGGAATACATGCATCGGTATTATGACTGCGTTGGGCAAGCCGAGTCGGGTTAACGTCTGTTGGGATTTTGAGAGTTGGGTTAACGTACCAGACCCACAAAATGTTAGTGACGAAACACAAAAGGTGTGGGTGCCATTTTACTGTACTAATCACACACTCCAGGTAGGTGGTGAAGCCTGAGGGATAGCAGAGTGCCTTCAACTGCCCAGGAAATATGGTTTAAATGCTGGTATCGCCTGCATTAGTGTCTGATCCACAATGGTTCAGAGAACCTTATGGCACATGCAGAGGGCTGTGTGCAGCCATGGAGTGTCCCTTCTACACATGTAAGGCACCCCGGGCCATCCATAATTGTGGATGCACACCCCCTCTGCACTCTGCTCCGCCCATGTGTCTATGCAGGTGGAGGGGTCAGGGATGGGCACACAGGCAGACACACACACACACAGTATCTTTCATGCACCCAGAGAGGGTGAGGAGGACAGCAGCATTATGAGAAGCTGAACAGGGCAGTAACACCCGTTCACACACTGCGCAACTTTCCATAGCTCTTCCTGGAGCCTATTGTGCCCTTTACCCTGTAGCCTACAACTCACCATACCAGTATGGAGGGCTGGGGATCTTACATTTAAATTTTCTATTTTATACATTTTCCTGATCAGGAAAAATAAATCCTTGGAGGACTGCTGTATCTCACAGTCCTAGAGTTCTCTACTCAGAACAAAGCAAGGGATCCATGCTCCGCCTTCGACATGCTCCCGGCCCATCTGTTACTTGCATGGAGCAGGATGACCAGGTGTTGTGAATGGCACCACTTGCACAGCCATCTGGGGAGCTCTATGGCCCAGATCCATGCCCTTGGGGTGTATCTGGGCTGTCTCTGTTGGTCAGGCCCTTATTGTTCACACGTCTATATTTAAATTATTTTAACTGTTTCACCACATAAGACATAATAAGCTGTTAGCAGCTTGTTTCCAGATGGGTCCTAGGGTGAGAGGAAGTAGAGATAGACAGCCGTGGGAAAAACTGAATAGTATTAAGAACATTACAAAAATAGAAGTCTTATACAGCAATGCAGTATAGGAAAAGCATAATCATAAACAGTGTAAGGCAGATCACTGAAACAGATATATGCAGTAAATAAAACCGAGTTTGGTAGGCAGGGGGAAACTACTCATACAGATACTGCCGGAGGATAAGGAAAGCAAAATGGCCAGGGCAATGTTAGGTGGGGAAGAGGGTAAGCAGAAAGAGGTGGAGAGGATAGTAGGGATGTACGGTGTGAGGAAAAGGAGGAACCACATCAGAATTTGGATACAGAGGAGGCACACTGGGAAAGCTGCCTCTTTTCAAGAGAGAGAGGAGTGAAAAGGCAGAGTGCAGTGAGCAGTAGTGGGCATGAGAGGGACAGTTTAAGGCAAAATGACAAAAAAGAGGGGGTCCAGTATGGCAAGGGAGGATTCGGGAGCTCCACTACAGACCATGTCACCACAGTCAAATACAGGGAGAATCATCTTTGAAGCTCTCTTTTGGCAGGCAGGAAGCTGCATACTTGCTTTGTTCCTGTACAGTGCACCAGGCTGGGATGGAGCTTGTGGTGGATGGCAGCAATATGAAAGGCATAGATTAGTGTCGGGAAGTTGATTAGCGGCATTGCTAATCAAAACAAAAATTGATTAGCAAATAATCGGTGAAGTAATTTCACACTATATCGAAACTGACTGTATCTGTTATATAGCAATAAATAAAACATATCAGACCGTGTTTTGCGTCAGTCTTCTATTTACTTTTCTTAATGACTGTCTTCTTAAGGGCAGACCAGTGATTACTTAGGACTCCTCCTCCTCCAAATGGCACAGACACAATTTCAGCTATGTTTTATCAAGAAGGGCAGTTCACTTACTGCAGGATTCTTTGGAAAACCTACCATATGGGTGAATGTTTAATATTTCAACACCTCTCCCCCCAAAAGAAACAACAAACAGGCTTCTACTATAGGACACTTCACATACAATAGTTAATCAATGCCCCCCCCCCATTACTAAATAAACGCAAGACAATTTACTTTTCATTTCCGTTGTTAACCCCCCACCAAGTCAGCATACAGATCGCCTTTAACTTTAAGGGTCGCTGAACGCCTTCAAGCTGGCTCCTCCCATCCACCCGGCTGGTAAAACCCTCAGCTCCGCCCCATGACGCCAGATCTAGCCCGCTGGAAGCAGAGGTGTGTGTCGAAGCCAGGGAGGTCGGGTGGGTCAGTGTGGATGAACAACATAGACCACTCGTAGAACTACTGTTACAGGTGAGTAACCTGTTTTTCTAGGGATGTTGATATGCTGTTCTATCCACACTTGTTGGCAGACTCCTAGCAGTCCTCCGGGAGGAGGGAGGCAAGGCACACACACCCTACTTAGGGAACAGGGACTGGAAAACTGTGGCCCCAAAACCAGCATCTCGGCATAACTCGAGGTCGATGTGGTAATGGGAAATGAAGGTGTGTGCTGACTTCCAGGTAGCAGCCCTGCAGATTTCCTTGATAGGGATGTCCCTATAAGCAGCCACCGACGCAGTGGTATGGCGGGTGGAATGAGCCCTTAGCCCCATGGGAGGCTCCCTACCCGTCAATCTATAGCAGAGATCAATGCAGGAAGTGATCCACCAGCCAATCGTCCACTTGGCTGCAGGTCTGCCAGGTGCGCTTCAGTGTAGGTGACAAACAGCTGGCGAACCTCTCCCCAAACGTCCACCATACGCTTTTTGTAGTAGGCGAGTGCTCATCTCAGGTCCAAGGTATGGAGCCTGTACTCAGTCTCGAGGTGTAACTGGGGTAAAACACCAGCAGAGTCAACACCTGGTTAAGGTGCAATTCTGACACCACCTTCGGAAGGAATTTCGGGTGGGGGCACAGGACAACCTTGTCCCTGTGGAAGACAAAGTAGGAGACTCCACCAAGAGCGCCTGGAGCTCCCCAGGCCTTCTGGCTGATGTGATAGCCACCAAGAAGGCGGTCTTCCACGACAAATGTGACACGTCACACTTCTGCACAGGTTCAAATGGCTTGCCCATGAGCTTTGCCAAAACCAGCAGTAAATCCCATGGAGGTGAAGTTTCATGCACCAGAGGGGATATGTGATCTAGGCCCTTGGAAAAGGGCCAGACCACTTTCTCCTGCGCCACCAACTGCATACCGGCTCGTGCCCGGTAGGCAGAGATGTCTGCCAGATGCACCTTAAGAGTCGTCGACCAAAGCCCCAACTGGGAGAGTGACCACAGACAGTCCAAAATGCTAGCCACTGGACAGGACAAAGGGTCCAATCCCTTGCCCTGGCACCAAATGGAAAATTTCTTTCATTTGAAAGCATAGCATTTTCTGGTCAATTCTTTACAGGATGCCTCAACAACTGTGTGTACCTCGTCGGAGACCCAAAGCCTGGAATTCTAGCCACTCAAGAACCAGACTGTAATGTGCAGGGATTGAAGGTCCAGATGGAGTACCTTCCCCCAACTGATGGAGAGCAGGTCCGGGCATGCTGGAAGACGCCTCGGTAGCCTGGAGCTGAGGCTAAGGAAATCTGGGTACCAGAGCTGGTGTGGCCAGTCTGGGACTACCAGGATCACATGTGCCTTGTCCCTCCTGGCCTTGATGAGCATCTTGTGTATTAAGGGAAGTGGAGGGAAGGCATATAAGAGGCCTGCTGAGGGGGACGGGCATGAAACAGCCTCAGCTTCACGTTCTCCCTGGAGGCGAACAGGTCCACCTGAAGGGTGCCCCAGTGGGAGACCAGATCTTGTACTACCTCCTGGTGGAGTGACCACTGGGGAGATGCCTCGCCTATCCAGCTGAGAGCATCGGCCAGCTGATTTGATGCTCCTGCCACATGAATGGCTAGGACATCCACCTCCAGGCTAAGCACGAGGGTCCATGTGCGGACAGCTTTCTTGCACAGAGGCAAGGAGTGCTTCCCGCCCGGTTTGTTGAGATAGTACATGATCGTGGTATTGTCTTTCTGGACCTGGACCACTTGACCCGAGTGAACACAGCAAAGGTGGTCAGGGCTAGCCAAACTGCATGGAGCTCCAGCAGGTTGATGTGGCATCGGGACTCCTGAGGGGACCACAGCCCATGGGCTCTGTGCTCCCTCAGATGGGCACCCCAACCCATCAGCGAGGCGTCGGTCATCAGGATGACCGTCGGCACAGGGCGGACAAACGGGATGCCTTCCTGCAAGTGAGCTGGGACCAGCCACCTTTGCAGGCTGTCCCACATCTTCTGGGTCACAGTGACCAGCTGGTCGAGGTGACCTGAACGCTGAGACCACTGGCTAGCCAGTTCCCACAGAAGGGAATGCATATGCCAGCAAGCCCATCGGACCACGCTGGTGCAGGCTGCCATGTAGCCCAGAAGGCGCAGAAAGTCCCAGGCAGAGCACGATTGCCCAACCAGAAATGACTGGGCAAAGGAGGAGAGAACCTCCGCCCTGTCCGCCGGGAACCGAGTTCTGGCTCAGCAAGAGTTGAGCTCTGCCCTGATGAACTGAATCACCTGCGAGGGCATGAGTTCCGACTTGGCCTCATTGATCAGGAGGCCAAGATCGAAGCAAGTCTGGAGAGCCAGCTCTCTGGACCGCCCCACCTCCTGCCTGGAGGGACCTGCTATGTGCCAGTTGTCCAGGTAGGAACAGACCCAGATCCCTCGGCACCTCAGGAAAGCTGCCACCACTTGCCAAGCATTTGAATACCCTGGGTGCCGATGAAAGACTGAAGGGCATGGCCTGGAACTCGTAGAGGGTTCCCTCAGCTCGGAAGCGAAGGAACAGTCGGTGGGACGGACGGATCGGGACATGAAAAAACACATTTTGAAGATCCAGCGAGCAAAACCACATGCTGTGCTCCAGGGATGGTATGATCTGAGCCAGAGTTACCATCCGGAAGATGCGGGACTTGAGGAACCTGTTCAGGTCATGCAAATCAAGAATAGGGTGCCAGCCCCCATCCATTTTGGTACCAGAATGTACCTGGAAACAAACCCTGGCTCTGAAAGAGAGTCCACAACTCTACGCACCACCTCCTTGCGGAGGGGCTGAGCGATGTCATCTCGGAGAGCTGACTGAGTGACAGCGGACACCAGATCCCCCATGGGGCGCGGGCTCAGCTTGGGGGGACCTGTTCGAATCCCAAAGGCATGCCCTAGCCGACCACTTCCAGCACCCAGCGGTCCATGCTGATAATGGACCAGGCGGAAAGGAAGTGGCAGAGTCGGCCCCCCACAGGAAGACACAGGGGAGGTGTGACAGGGTTGAGGGTGGCACCTCTCAACCCATCACTGGGCAGGCTTAGAGGAGGAGGATCTGGCCGAGGGGCCACTGGGACCCTTCCCTTCAGGCTTTCTGACCGATGAGGCCACTGACTTGGCCCGCGGTCGCCAGATGTGTGCCTGCTGGTGCTGCTGGGCTGGTCTAGCCGCAGGAGTAGAAGAGCGAAAGGGCTTGCGCTTCTGGTGCTTGGGGCCCTTGTCCTTCTGGGCAGATGTCACAGAGTCCAGGGTGGCACTGGACTTTTCAATACATTGGAGGTGGCCCTCCATATGGAATATCTGCCAGCTTGTGTTGCGTGTCAGCCGTGAAGGTCGAGATCCTCAACCAAGCCTTGCAGCGCATGGCTACTGCGGCCGCTACCAAGCGGGCACAAGAGTCACCAATGTCCAGAGCAGTCTGGAGTTGTTGTTTCGCCACTTCCCTTCCCTGGTCCCAGACCTGCTTGACCATGGTCTGGAGGTCCGCCAGAAGGTGAGGAATAGCCTCATCCAGGGAGCCCAAAAGGGCATGGGAAAAGTGTACCATCAGCACGGCCGAGCTAGCCTGATGAAGGCCGAGAGAGGAAGCAGCGTAGATCTTCTTAGCCAAATGATCCAATTTTTTTGATTCTTTGTCCGGCGGTCTGTCCACGTCGCCTGTATTGCCAGAGTGCTGAAAGACGGAATCAGCCACCAGACTGTCAGCTGAGGGATGCTCCGAAAACCCCGAAAGGGAGCTGGTTGGGACCATGTATTTGCAGGCCATCCAGGCCGAGGACGCAGGGCAAGATGCAGGACACTGCCACAGATCCAGAGCAGGGCCAACAATGGCCTCGGCCACAGGGAAGGTCTCCGTAAGAGAGTCCCCTTTGTCCTGAATCTCTGTAAGGGGATATCTGGCCCATTTCTGGACCAGTTCGAGCTCCATCCCAGTGGACTCGGAAATGAGCTGAAGAATGCCCATGAACGGGGTGGGTCCCTCGTCCACGGAAAGGCCCCCCAGAGGACTTCACATCGATGGGACATGAGTGCAGTGAGGAGCCTTCAGACTCCGAGGAGTCCGTGTAAAGCAGGCATCCACCTGAGTCGCCCTCAACCTGCCTTGGGCGATCGGGAGTGAGTGTGACCAACAGCCGATGGGGAAACCCTTTTGCCAACCGAGAATCCTTGGTCGGTGCCCCAGACTTTGGCTGTTCGGGTGGCTGCTCTACCACAATCGGCAGAGAAGCCCACTTCAGCCAGACCAGCTGGGCCTGAGCTGGCACCTCCACAGGGGTGACTGTTGCAGGAGCCCACGTCGGCCGTTCAGATGACAGCCACTTGATAGCCAGGGTAGAAACCAGGGTCAGCTTCGTACCAGTCAAGACTAACTGTTGCCACATCAAATCTTCGTAGCGCCGACGCAACTTGTGCCAGAGCCTCTCCTCATCAGAGGAGGATGAAAAAGAGTAGCGGCGCCGCCACTTACCCTAATGTCAGGAGAAAGATTGCCGGAGACGGTGAGATCTGTCTGACCCAGAAGAAGAGGAATGAGACCTCGACCGTCAGTGGGGCCGACAGGGGACATCAGAAGGAGCCGGGGATCCCCACTGCTCCTCCACGTCAGGTTCCTGAGTGGTCAGGTTTGACTCAGCAGGCTGAGCCGACCCGTCTGAAGATACCGGGAGCACCGGAGTCCGAAAGAGAGAGTCGTCAGACTCATCTGGCGACAACCTGTTGATTGGTTCAAGGAACATGTCTGCCACATCAGCAGACATCTCAGCCAATTGGTCTGACGGGGGCTCCATGAAATCAGCGGCCTCAGCTGCGATTTCGACCGAAGTCAAAACTGAAGTATCCTGGGAGCGAGACCGCTCCCAATCCCAAGAGTGTCGATGTTGAAGTCTTTTCCCTTTTCGACTCCTTCTTGCGAGAGCACAAAACATGCAACCCAGAAGGGCCCTCTCCCTTAATCGAGCAAGACTGACACAGCTCTTTGAAGGAAGCCGAATAAGTGGAGCCCAGTTGCAGAGGAATGAAGACTGAAGCCGAAGAAGAACAAGTCAGCCTCCTCCTCGAAGGCCTTGAGCTGTTCAAGGTGCTCAGCAGACCCCGCAGCCACAGAGACCACCCAACAGGCATCCCTGGATTTAACCGGCGGGTAATGCTTTTCCGGTCACCCCAGCTGGAGTCAGGCAGCGCGATCTTCCAGCACTGACAGGTGAAAGGACCAACAGAGATCACAAGCCTGCAGATCATGGTCATGTCCTAGGCACTACACGCACGTGGCGTGAGGGTCGGTTCGAGACATCTTCTGCCCACAATGGCACCACAGCGAACCTGGGAACTGCTTTCTCTTCCCATCGCGAAGTGAGAGAAGCCAGTAGATGAAACTGAACCAGTTTTAAGAAAAGTTTTGGAAGCAAATCTGAAGATTCGAGAGCCAGGGCCTACCACACGCGGAAGTGCTAAGGAGGGAACCCGAACCTTCCTGCAGAAAGAAAGATCTGGCATCATGGGGCACAGCCGAGGGTTTTACCACCCGGGTGGGTGGGAGGAGCCAGCTTGAAGACGTTCCGGTGACCCTTAAAGAGAAAGGTGATCTGCCAACAAGTATGGCTAGAACAACATATCCACATCCCTCAAAATACTCCAAACGATTTTGGAGAAAATGAAGGAAGTGATTAAAAAATAGAAAATAAACTTGAAGGCATTAATGGCGAAATGAAAGGGGCAAAACAAGAAATTAAAGAACTTAATACCAGAATGACCCACTATGAAAGCAGGGTCTTAGATCTGGAAGATGAAATCCCTAGATTAAAGCAAACAACAGAAAGCATGTCAGGCCAAGTCACTTAATTAAAGAAAAAGGTATTGGATTTAGAACGAAGAACAGTAAGGGACAACTTAAAGATACTAGGGATTCCAGAAAGATCACAACAGAATGCAATTCTTGAATTCTATGA
This sequence comes from Neoceratodus forsteri, assembly GCA_016271365.2. Lineage (NCBI taxonomy): Eukaryota > Metazoa > Chordata > Ceratodontiformes > Ceratodontidae > Neoceratodus > Neoceratodus forsteri. Next base: position 1,319,752,666 of record CM057456.1, read on the forward strand.
AAAAATGTTAACTGAATTAGCTGGGAGGCAATTGAATTACAGAGAGCCCACAGATCCCCAGCCATTTCAAACCCAACCTTCAAAATGCCTAAGGGTTATTTTTGTAAAGTTTCTAAAATATCAGGAAAAAGAGAACATACTAACACTGACAAAGAAAAAGCAACTTTTTTATGTATAAGGATAACAAAATCCTGATTTTTCCCTGTTCTGGACCCAGAAGTTCATAATATGAAAAATACATTCATAGCTATGAAGAACTTTCTATGGGAAAAGCATATTCCCTTCTATCATCCAACCTCGATTACGTTAATAACAACATTTCTGGGAACCAGCAGAACCTTTGCCTCAGCAACAGACACAGAGACATATGTATACAAAGAACTAAAGCTGAAACCTAATAGAAACAACACTGAAACAGGGAATGGGTTCCCCTAAAGAGATCAGTACCCATGGAGAGCGTTAAGGATGTGCTCTATGCTCTGAGCACAACCAGTGATCACAGGAGCACATTTTCTTTGTAAAATATTCAGTTATCTGTGCTCGTCTTGCCTTTCTGGAGCACAGTTAGAGGCAGGAGTTCCTAGCAGAGGGACACTGGTGGGAGGAGTCAAGTAGGAGCACTGGGAAACAAATCAGGACTTTTTTTAGTAATTGGGTAGAGTTCAAAGTTAGATCAGCAAATGTCTGGGTGACCAGGCAGCTGCTACATTAATAGATGGCTCGACAGGGATCAAGTGTGTGGGTAGCCAGGTTAGTGTGCACTTTGACATGTTGGCAAGGAACAAGAATACAGGCAGCCAGCACAGGTTAGCAGGTCAGTTGGTAGGCAAGCAAGGAAAAAGCATGATAGCAACTGGCAGACTAACGTACATATGGGCAGGCAGGGAGGGATTGAGCATGTGTGGTGCTTAGCGAGTTCATGGGTGCGTGGCAAATAAAAGTGTGGAAGAATGACTGGGTTCAGTGTATCAACCACAGGTGAATTTAAAGTGGGTGAATGAGCAGAGAAGCAAAGGTAATATATTTTAAGGTCTGTAGACAAAAGGGAGGAAAAAAAAAACTGTTGAAACAGGGACAGAGAAATCATGGCCAGAAGAAGATGAAAGAATGAAAAAAAAAGATGAGGCAGAACGACCACAGTAAGAGGCAAATCAGGAAGGAAAGAACAAAGATCACAGAGGGATAAAAATGAAAATTAAAGACAAATCACTGAGGCAGGTAGGCCAGAAGTAGCAAAGATAGAAAGACCAACAATCATGGTGTCCTGTAGGTATTAAGGGATGCCTGATGGGTAATTCCGTTTTTTGTTTTACAAAGTTGCCCATTTTCACAGGTTGTTTTTGGAATATATACTGTATTTTGTTTTATACTTCGAATGGTAGGCCATCAAAAATTTGAATGATCTGTAACTGATGTGTGATTTTGTTGGAAATTGTTATATAGTGAAACTGAAAGACTAGTCTGGGAGCTGGAAGCTGAATTGCTCCGTTTACCTCTGTGTACACTGCACAAGTCTATGGACACAATCTTCCTATATACTACTTCTCAATTTACCTTAAAAATGCAAGAATACTTGTAGATCTGGGAGCCTTGCTAGAGTCACTGCTGAATGCAGTCGGTCAGCACATGAGATGAAATGGTGCAGGGCTCCAAAAGCTAAATGAATCCCTGTATTTTACAAGCAACTATACAGATGCAGTCTACAGGAAATAGTTCTAGATCGAGACTTAAACTGGTTACATGGGAAAAAGCAATTCAGGAAAAACCATCCCAGTTATAGAAAGGGAAATATTAAACTGATATGGGAGCCCAAGTGGTGTGGTCTGGACTGGTGGCTGTGGACTATGAGCCACAGATGCGTGAAGAAATCAATGGCGTGTGTGTCTGTCTGCGGGTGGCCACGGTGCTTGGAGATTCGATGCGTAGTGGTGATTGGGTGGGTGCATTTTCAACACCTGATGGCATCAGTAACACACACTAAGGTGTCACACTGTCATGTACTTAGATCTCAATAACTCCTAGGAAACAGGCAACACGATTATTATTGCACATAAATTAATCAGAACCTTTATCGCAAGCAAGAAATTTTTAATGAACTGGTAAATTCTACAGACAATAGAAGCACAACCAAGGTCTAAAGGAGCACATTCTTTAGGGTACAATTTAGAGATTCTGTGTACCTCTATTCTGGATGAGAAAATTGTGCTAAATCCTTAACACCATCCCTGTCAGTACATGGAGCTGCCCACTTAGACACAAAAATGTATTAAGAAAAACGTGAATGTTTATTAGAAACCTAACTTGTTCATAACCAATAGGGATCTAAATATACAAAGGGGAAAAATGGGAGCTTAGACTAGAGGAGAGGCAACATTTTGTATATATGAGGGAATACAGGGTCACAGGGATGGGAGACTCTGTTGTGTGTGTGTGTGTTAAAACGGGAATCAGCATATAAATTAGAACAGCAAACTGCAAGTTGTATGCATGGGGCAAAATGGAGTACCGAGATTTTAATTACATGAACCTTAAGAACAGAACATTTATTTTAAGGAAAAGAATAGGGAGGGATGTTAACAGAATAAAAAAGTTAGTAAAGGATCACACCTTAGGGAACAGAAGACTCATTTATATATCTCATGGGACTACATCTAATACAGTGTATGGGTATGTCAGTTATGGTGGGGGGATTTCACACAACAAAAGGATCAGAGGTAGTCAGGAAAGCAGCCATAAAATAAAATTTCCATATGACAATGGAGAAGAAACTTAAATTTCTGTCATGGAATGTAAATGGCATCAATAATCCCACAAAAAGGAAAATAATTCTGAGCTATGTAAAAGAAAAAAAAAGAATAAACTGTTTATTGCTGCAGGAAACACATCTTACAAATATAGTATTTGATGAATTCAGAAAAATGTTGGGGAAGGGACCTAGCCTCCACGCAAGCTCTAATAAAAAACAAACAAACAGGGGGCTGCTATTTTCTTTTCAAATCACTCCAATATTACAATCAAAGAGCAGTATAAGGATACATAGGGCAGATTTGTCATCGGCAGAGTCTCCATTAAATCTATGAATTTCATGATAGCGCGTTTATAGGGACCCAATGATGATAATCCTGATTTTTTTTCTTACATTAAACCAAATTTTCAGGGCCATATTTAGTGTTGGTGTTGGGGGGGGACTTTAATGTAACACTTAACCCTCTCATAGATATAACTGGGCCCCACTCCACCCTGTCAAAGGCCACTAAAATCATCCACAAAAAATACTGAAAGATTTAAAGTTGGGAGCTTTCTGGAGAACGGATAACCCAAATGCATGAGAGTTCTCCTTCTTTTCCAACACCCATAAGTCATACTCCAGAAAAGGATCAGGAGAACTCAGGCCTAAAATAATACCAACAGCATAGGAAGGGATCTTAATCTTTGACCACTCCCCCTTAAGGTTGAAAATCTCAGGAGGCGATACAGAAGGACATAAAAGACAGACTACGGATCCCTGGTTATTTCAAGACTTGGAATTTGCAGAATTTATTAAAGAAAAATGTAATAATTACAATATATAACAGTAGGAACGAATGCTCTTTAAACAATATTTGGGACACCAGGAAATTTTTTATTAGAGGCCAAATTATTCACTACTCCTGTAAAAAAAATAAAATTAGGAAAATACAATTAGAAACAATGGAAAACGAAATTAGGAAAGCTGAAAGCAGATATTTACATACAAAAAAAAGAACTGGATCTCAAAAAATGGGAAAACCTAAAAATGGAACTATAATAAACTAACCAATTTAAAAACTGAAAGAATTATAATTAAAACAAGATTTAAATATTATGCACAAGTCAACAAATCAGATAAGATATTAGCTTGCATTCTACAGAAAGAGAAAGCTAACAGGACTATTAAAGAAATACAGATATCAAGAGTTAAAACTGTAGCTCAAATAAGTATTAATGAAGGTTTCAAACCATACTATCAAGAATTATACTCTTCAGAAATTCAAGTAACAGACCAGGAAATCATAGCCAACTAAATATCCCTGAAATAAGTACAGAGAAAAGGATACTCCTGACTGAGAGAATAACGGAAGAGGAAGTAAAATCTGCTATTAGCTCACTAAAAAATGGGAAGGCACTGGGACCGGAAGGACTCCCACCCAAACTTTATAAAATATGTAGCACACAAATCTCACCATTATTAGTGTACCTCTTTAACTCCTTTCTGGAGGGTGGTAAAATCCCTAATACATTCTAGAAGCTTTGATCAGTCTCCTGCCAACGGAGGAAAAAAAAGACCCTTTAAAATGTAGGTCTTACTCTCTCATATCATTATTGAACGCTGATAACATAGAGGATAATGCCTAACTAGCGGTTGTTAACCACACTGTAATCACCTCAAGCAGTTGCCAGGACAACCAAGTAAACCTCGAAAGTGTGGCTCAAGAGGTTTACAGTTGTCTTGGTAACCGCAACAGGTGATTACATCCATGGTTAACCACTACATAGGCATTGTCTTTTATAGTGTATGGAACCACTGAAGAACCACTGAGGAAAGCCACTAAGGAAGACAATTCCAACTTCAGTAACAATCCATGAACCATAAGGACTGCGCACTCACAGCATGGTGCTCAAGAAACTCACCTAATATCCAGTCCACAGGAGTTTCTGGCACTCACTAACCCCGTTGGGGTTCCTGTGTTTTTCTTACTTGGAATGCATTAAACAGTTTGATGTGAAAGCCACGAGAATGCGTTGATTATTTTGCATCCCTCTTATGGGTTAGTGAGTGCCAGAAACTCCTATGGACTGGAAGCTTCAGTAACAAACAAATGTACTTACCAAGAGAAGTTTGAATCAGGAAAGCCCATTAGGGACGTTTATTAGTGCCAAACAAATAGTGAGATGCAAGACAAAATCCGCACACTGCTACTACTAAATTTACTGGCTATAAGATACAGGTACGGTAAACACCTGAAAAACATTAAACTTTATGAAAATAACAGGATTATTTATCTAAATGTTCAAACAAAACACCACTTCAGTCAGCAGTTCTGACTGGTCGGTTCGTGTCACGTTACTTCAAGCTTGTGTGTAGCATCAGCGTCTTCTCCGGGGAGGGCATACTGGGAGCTAAATGGAATGTATGTTTTTTAAATGTTTGGCATGGACAGCAGATTGCTGTTCTTTTGAAAGAACTATGACAGCTGGCGACATTCTGACCTGTAATCCCATCAGTATGACGTACTCAAGTAGGGTTTACAGGATACTGACATCATACCAATGGGATTACCACGTTGTAAACTGATTGATATCAAACATTAATAGATGCTCTCCAAACATTATAAAATATTTACGAAAACACTTTCTCAAAGACTGGAAAAGGTACTTTCATCTATTATTTACAAAGACCAAACAGGCTTTGTTAAAGGTAGGACAAACTTTAATAATATCAGAAATGCTACTGATGCCAAATCCAGGAAATGCCTTAATACTATCATTAGACATGGAAAAGGCCTTTGACAGGGTGGAGTGGAGGTACCTCTTCTCGGTAATGGAGAAGGCAAATTTGGGTAATAACTTTATAACCTGGGTAAGAATGATATACTCAAAACCCACTGCCCGAATCTTAACTAATAATAACCTATCCTCACCTTTTTTACTGCAAAGAGGAACCAGGCAAGGCTGTCCTCTGTCACCCTTATTTACTATCACTACTGAACACCTAGCAAACCAAATAAGAAGCCTTCAATATCTAGCAGGTTTCAGTAATACAACTGAATAGCTAAAGATTTCACTGTATACAGATGACATTTTACTATACCTGCATATTACAGACCCAGACAAAACTAAGTTTCATACTACGTGGTAAGGAGCTAAGGAAGCCTTACTGTGGCCCATACCTGCTCCTGTCACATCAGCCGTAATATGTTAGTTTGTGCCCTTCCAATATAATAGAGCCTAATTTGTGCTTGAACTGGGCCTTACTATCTGCGCAGATAATATCCGCTGACAAGCTCTTCCAAGGGGCAACCATTCTCTGGATAAAAAAAGCCCTTCTCCTATTGGTGTTGTGCTTAATATGCCTCAGTTGGACAGGATGACCCCTAAAAGTTCAGTTCATTAAGTATATAATCATCTTCTGGATCATATCATGTTAATAATACATGAATTTGGACAAGTGTTAGGTTATAAAATAAACTGAGACAAATCAGTTGCAATGTACCTAGATCCTGAATATATGCCCCCTCGCAATCTCGGGCTTCTCCCTTCCCAGTCCAGGATATTCTCGCTGCACTGGACTTTGCTTCCAGAACCCTTCCCCTGTACCCGGATCAGTGCATTCCATGGTTCCACCACCCTCTCAGTGAAGTAGCACCTCTTCCTTTCTCCACTGAATTTCTCCCCCTCCGGCGTCCACCCATGCCCTCTAGTTGCCCCCACCTCCTTCTTTCGGAGCACCCTGACTGCGTCTCCCCTATTGACCACCTTCATGTACTTGAAGACCTCTATCATATCCCCACCAGTCCCTTCTGTCTTCCAATGTGTACATATTTAACTCTTCGAGCCTCTCCCCCAAGCCCCAGATCATTCTGGTTGCCTTCCTCTGAACCCTATCGAGGAGTTCAATGTCCCTCTTTAAGTGTGGCCTCCAAAACTGCACGCAGTACTCGAGGTACGGCCTCACCAAGCAGTTATACAGAGGGAGTATCACTTCCCTCCTTCTGGAGATGATCCCCGTAGCGATGCGTCCCAGCATCCTGTTAGCCTTGGCCGCAGCCATCCTACAAGTCTCCGAGTTGTTCATCTTGACATCCACCACCACCACCACCAGGTCCCTCTTAGCCATCGAGACTTAGCATCTCCCCCTGGTGTACACCTGACCTGGGTTTCTGCCCCAGGTGCAGTACCTTGCATTTCCCTGCATTGAACCTCAGATTTAGATGGGAAAAAACTAAGATTAAATATCTAGGGATTTATCTAGCTAGAAAAAAAAAAGGAATTAAATGCAACACAGACCCTATACTGAAGTTGGTAGAAAACATTAGAAAGCTGGAAGGATCTCCCTCTGACTTTAGGTGGTAGAGTACAAGTTATTAAAATGTCTATTCTACCAAAAATCTTGTACATCTCTCAGTCCTTACCAATAAAACTAAATAATGAATGAAACATAGAAACATAGACTTTGAGAGCAAATAAGGACCGCTTGGCCCACCTAATCTGCCCATTTCCCTGCCAAGAGGATACGCTGCAGATCCTATTTAACCAACAGCCTATTTCTTCCTACCCCCCCCACAAAAATTGCCTTATGTCTGTCCCCTGCATTCTTGAATTCTCCCACAGTTTTAGACCCCACAACCTCCTCAGGAAGGCTATTCCATGCGTCCACCACCCTCTCTGTTAAAAAATACTTCCTCACATTGTCCCTGAGCCATCCCCCCTCTATCTTCAAATTGTGTCCCCTTGTTCTTGCACATCTCTTTTTCTGAAAGATGCTACCCTCTTGGACTTTGTTGATTCCACTGAGGTACTTAAAAGTTTCTATCATGTCTCCCCTCTCCTTTCTTTCCTCTAGGGTATACATATTAAGCTCCTTTAGTCTCTTCTCATATGGCTTCTCTTGCAGACCCTGCACCATTTTAGTTGCCCTCCTCTGAAGTGTCTCCATCCTGTCTATGTCCTTGCAGAGATGGGGTCTCCAAAACTGGACGCAGTACTCCAGATGGGGTCTCACCAACTGTCTGTACAGGGGGATGACAACTTCCTGTTTTCTGCTGGTGATGCCTCTCCCTATACATCCCAGTGTCCCCCCAGCCCTCCCTACCGCTTTCTCACATTGCTTGCTAACCTTAAGGTCATCTGACATGATTACCCCTAGGTCCCTTTCCATTTTTGTTGTTGTTACTACCTCCCCCTCCATTGTGTAATCTTCCCCTGGGTTTTTGTTTCCCAGGTGCATTACTTTGCACTTCTCTGCATTGAATCCAAGCTGCCATACATCTGATCATTCCTCCAACCTTGCCAAGTCCCTTCTCATCCTTTCCACGCCTCCTTGTGTATCAACCCTGTTGCAGATCTTTGTGTCATCTGCAAAGAGGCATACGTTTCCTTCCAGTCTCTCTGCAATGTCACTTATAAAGACATTAAAAAGGACTGGACCCAGTACTGAACCCTGCAGTACCCCACTAGTAACCCCTCTTTCTTCAGAGTAGACTTCATTTACAATTGCCTTCTGTGTCCTGTTGTTCAGCCAATGTTTTACCCAGACTACCACCCTGGGACCCACCCCAAGGCTGGTTAATCTGACTACTAATCTTTTGTGTGGGATGTGTCAAATGCCTTGCTAAAGTCTATTTATTTATTTAGTTGTTTAACCAGGTATAGCACACTAAGCTGAAAGCTTTTTTACAGGAGCGACCTGGGAGCACAAGGAGGTTAAGTGACTTGCTCAGGGTCACACAGTATGCAGGTGGAAGCTGTGGGATTCAAACCCAGGTCTGGTCTACTGGATGTCACCAGACTTGCAGCTCAGAGCCTTAGACCACTGCGCTATACTGCCTCCTGCCTATACTGTCTAGGTAGGCCATGTCCACAGCCCCTCCCTGTCTACTACTTTGGTCACCCAGTCAAAGAAATCAATTAGATTCACCTGACATGACCTTCCCGCTGTGAACCCATGCTGCCTTGGGTCCTGTACCCCACTGGCCTCTAGGTACTCAACAATTCTTTCCATCAGAAGTGATTCCATTACTTTCCCTACCATAGAGGTCAAACTGACAGGTCTGTAGTTTCCTGCCTCTGTCTTGCTCCCACTTTTGTGAAGGGGAATCACATCAGCCTTCTTCCAGTCCTCAGGTACCACACAATCCTCCCATGATTTGTTATAAAGGGTAGTCAGTGGTGTCACTAATTCTCTGCTTAATTCTTTTAGAATTCTGGGGTGAATTCCATCTGGCCCCATTGCTTTGTCCACCTTCAGTTTTAGGAGTTCTTTCAGAACCCTTTCTTCTGTGAAAGGACTGGGAGCGACCCCTCTCCAGAGTGCTTCTGTTAATTGGATTAGGCACCTCCCCCACTTCCTCTTTTGTGAATACTGAACAGAAGTATTCATTCAGTATCCCTGCTTTTTCACTGTCACTCTCTGCCCACCCACCATCCATTCTATTCAGCCCACTATCCCTCCCTTTGTCTTTCTACACTCCCTGATATGCCTATGAAAGATTTTATCCCCCTTCTTAACCAAGTTGGCTATCTTTTCCTCAGTTTGTGCCTTTGCTATTCTGACTACCCTCCCTGCTTCCTTCTGCCTTAACTGGTACAGTTCTCTGTCCTCTCCTTCTGTTTCCTTATACTTCCTAAATGCTATCTTTTTCTCCTAACCTTCACCGCCACTTCTTTTGAGAACCATAGTGGCTTTTTCTTTCATTTTGATTTGTTTATTTGCTTCACACAAAGGCTTGTTGCCTCTGTGATGGCAGTTTTGATATTTCCCCATTGTTGCTCCACCCCTTCTTCTAGCCTGTTTGCTAGTGCTTTTCTAAGGCACTCTCCCATCTTGCCAAAGTCAGCCCTCCTGATGTCCAGAACCCTCACTTTTGTATGGCTTGACTCTGTAGCTGTGTTTATCGTGAACCACACTGTTTGGTGGTCACCTGTTCCCAAATGGCCACCCACTTCTAGATCTGAGATCCTCTCACTGTCCCCATTTGAGAATATGAGGTCTAAGATTGCTTCCTCACGAGTAGGTTCCAAAACTAGCTGTCTGAGGCATGCAACCTGAAGGGCATCAAGAATGGCCCTGCTTTTGGATGTGGCTGCAGCAAAGGTGCTCCAGTTAAAATCTGGCATATTAAGGTCCCCCATCAACAGTATCTCCCTTTCTCTGCCATCCTAAGTATGCCTTCTATCATAACCTTGTCCATTCCCTCCCCTGACATGGGGGTCTGTATACAACCCTGTGCGGTTGTGGTGCCATTTCCAGTCTCTAAGGTGACCCACAGTGCCTCCTCCCTCCCTGTTTACTCTTTTGTTCAGTTGCTTTTATCCTTCCTTACATAGACAGCTACTCCCCCTGCCCTCCCTGTCTCTCCTGTAGGTTGAGTATCCTGCTATGTTAACATCCTAGTCATGGTTCTCTGTGTACCATGTTTCTGTGACTGCTACGATATCCAGGCATCCCTCTTCCATCAAGGCCACCAGTTCAGGGAGCTTGTTGCCCAGACTAGAGGCGTTGGTACTCATTACCCTCCATTTCTTGATGGCCTTACCCCTTTTTGCCCCATCCCTGTCCTTATTGTGTTTGTCACTTTCTCCATTTACCCCTGCGTTTCTCCCTATTGACATCCCTATGTTGGTGTCTACCTCACTTAGTAGCCTGATTTTTTTTTTGTGGGGGGCGCTAGGATTTCCCTGCTCCTTTCCAGTGCCTCCCCCCTTGGCTAGTTTAAATGCTTGCCAATGAAGTATTTAAACCTATCACTTGGGATCCTGGTTCCCCTCCTGGACAGACGCAGACCATCACACCAGTATAAGCCTGCATCCGTCCAGGTGGACCCCCAGTCCCCAGTGAAGCCAAATCCCTGAGCTCTGCACCAATTTTTCAACCACTGATTGAATCCCATGGTGTGGAGCACCCTAGCCTCATCCGTGCCATAGACAGGCAGCACCTCCGAGAAGGTTACCATGTGTACTATTTGTCTAAGGCCCCTCCCCATCTCCAACAAATGCTTCTTGCACTGCTCTGATCCCTTTCTTAGCCAGGTCATTTGTCCCTAGGTGGACAATGACATCCAGCTCCCTCCCTGTGATCCTGAGGATTCGCTCCCTGTCCCTCCAAGCCATGGCGCCAGGCAGGCACCTTACCTCCCTCTCCCTTCCTAACAATAGAGTCCCCACCAGGAGTTGTTCCTTCCCTGTGAGGTCCCATGCCACCCTCCTGTGGGTCTCCTTTGTGGAGGTTCCCAGCACCCTCCTTGGTCTCCACTGTGGGTGCCTCCACAGAGGAACCACACTTTTCCAGAATGGCATAGAAATTGTGGAGAGGTACAACTGGAGGGATGCGCCTCTGTTCCACCACCCTCATCCTCCCTGAGCCCACTGTGGTCCAACCGCTCCTCTTTCTTGGCAATCTCTGAGGCAATGGCAGTGACTCAGGTGGTCCCTGGGTGGGAGAGGAGATCCCACAAATCCTGGCCAACTCAGCCTGGAGATGAGCAACCTCCTCCCTCAGCCCAGAGAGGTGCCTGCAGATGGGACAACACTGCATACTCCAGAATGTCTTCCGGAAGACTGCTGCTCCACAGCCACTGCACTGCACCACTCCCATCATGTCTTTTTTCTGGCCCCCTAACTGTTGTTTGGAATACTTACTCTTTCCTCTGTTTATTTTCTTTTTTCTTTTTTTTTTTCTTCCCCTACTTACCGCCTCTGTGCCCTTTTAGCTCCTGATCTTCCTTTTCTAAGACAAGAAGTTCCTATATTTCTCAGTAGTCTCCTTACTTGCTCAGAGTCAGACCTCCAGCAGCTGGAGGGGATGGAGAGCTACTCTTGCCCTTCTAGGATGGTGAGTCTTTGGTGGCTCTGTGATCACTCACTTCCTGCTCCCAAACAGGAAGTTCCTGTTGTCAGTTAAATCCGTGCCTATAAAAGTAGAACTGGTTTAGGGTGGAGAGGAGGGAAGGAGGGCAATATAGTCCCAGTAGAGAAGTTTTAGTTATACCAGTAGCTCCTTCCTCCTGGTGTTCTGTCTGTTCTCTCAAAATGATCCCTACTATTCCATAACAGGTCTCAAACCCAGTACCCTTAAGACCAAAGTCAGCAGCCTTACCCCCAAGCCAACAAACCAAGATTGGTTTCGTAAACTAGACAAATTAATAAATAAATTCTTAAGTAAACATAAAAAGCCACGTACAAGTATGGATAAATTGAAAGCTACCCCCACAGACAGAGGCTTGAACCTTCCTGACTTAAAAAAATATAATCTTTTCAGCCATTATAAATCAAATAAAGGAATTTTATGAAGAGGACATAACCTGGAAGGACAGGATCTAATGAGGTATGTGGAAACCCTTGTTTTCAGATTATGGGATACTGAAATAGCAGGCAAGATTGCTAAAGTGTACCATATTACCCCCAGACTTCGTCAGATTTCGGAGGACCTGCCCCGCACTATCCTGGTGGTAACTACTGGTCAGCACACTCAGGGCAAAGTATTGGATGCGGCTAAAAAGAAAGGTACGGTCTAACTTCAGGGGAAAAGGTCCACTGTTTCCCAGACCTGACCTATTCAACAAGACAACATCGCAAGGCGTTTGACGCTGTAAGAGCTGGGCTTCGAGCACTGGGAGTCTCACATACTCTACAAGCCCCAGCCTGTCTTCGAATCCAGTATACGGGCAAAACGTATCTCTACATGGATCCTACTGAAGCCGGGAAATGTCTGTCTGCGATCCAAAAGGACTTTGACCAGCAGGACCTGGAAAAAGAATCCGATGAAGGGGACTGAATATTTATCTTGTTTTTTCTATCTTTTTTGGACTAAATCCCAGTAAGTTGATCCCTTTATGGCAGCCTTTCATTTAGATGCGTCATGTGCACAGGCCTAATTTCCTTGTTTCGTTATTAAAGTTAACTGTACATTTAGCTTGTAATTTAAGGCTGGCCAAAAGCTGATGAGAGAGGGATTGTTTACTTTGAGTGAAAATTTATTGAATAGAGGATTATTGTTTAGAGTGATCGGAGGAGGAGTGGAGGGGAGGAGACCTCTCAGAGGCGTCTGCTGGAGTGGTGTAAACTAAAATAAATACAGTTTTACATAGATGAAATGCTGCCTTTGGCGGCTTTATTAAGTGCTGTGTAAGCCCATGGACACAATTTGAACCTACTTGTATGTTATACATGTTTATGTTCTTGCTGCAATGGCGATTTAAATACTCTATTACGTTTTCATTTTACATAAGGTATATGTCAGCCCTCTGATGATGTAAAGATGGGTGCTGAGTTTACTATCCTAGTTATTTTATACATGATTTCAAACCTATTGTTCTCAAAACCAAGATATGGCTTTCTTGTATGTCAGTACTATGAAAAATAATAAACAAAGTTTAAAAAAAAAAAAAAAAAGCCATCAGATCTGCATCGGGTATCCAGGGCCTTGACTTGGGGGACATAAAATGTCCCTCTTTGCCGATGATGTCCTCCTTTTTCTTCAATCCCCAGAGGACTCACTTCCTTGTTTATTGGTACTTTTTACCATATATGGACCATTTTCGGGACACAAAATCAATTGGGGGGAAAGCGAATTGATGCCATTAGCAGGCCCCCGGGACTCTATTACCATAGCCAACACTAAAATCCCTTGCACCAGCCAGACTGAATAATTGGGAATTATAATTCCATCTGCAATCTCCAAACTGGGGAAAACTAACATGAATGGCATTATCAAAAAAGTTAAAGAGGCATGTACAGTTTGGAGAGCCCTTCCCCTTCCTCTGACTCTCTTAGGGAGGGATAACCTAATCAAAATGTCGGTGGTGCCACAATTTCTATATTTTTTTTCAGACAGTTCCCCTCTGGATACCTCATAAATTTATAAAGTCATTGGAGGGTGCTCTTACTCAACTTTTTTGGCAAGGCCGGAGACCAAGAATCAAAAAGAAGAATTTGTGGCATCCAGTCGGGAAAGGGGGATTGGGCCTCCCTGATGTTCAGTACTATTACATAGCAGCACAGCTGGCCTTTGTGCAAGATATGTTTAAAGAGGGGACTAACAGACCTGCATGGGCGGGCCTGGAAACACGCTCTTTCATTCCTCTGTATTATGATATCCTGGTGGGGGGTATGGGTTCATCCCAACCTATTAAAATAGATAACCCTTGTACTAGAGCCACCTGGAGGGTGTGGCAGAAGGCACATCAGGTGCTGGGGAATGGGGTACAACCAGTTTCCAGAGACATTCCCTTCCTGACCCTCCTGCTGAATAGTGGGGGGGTGGTGTTTGAGGATAGGCAAATTTTAAAAAACTAGTACCGCCAGGGTTTGAAATCTCTAGGCCAACTGTGGACAGGGGGCGAGGTTCTGTCTTTTCCCTTCCTTATTAAAAAATACAACATTCATGCCTCACACCATTTTGTGTACCTCCGTTTACAGTCAATTACATTCCAGCTGAGGGCTCAGTTGTCGGAGGGTCAATTGGGATGTCAGACACCCCTGGAGGAAGTGTTTGTGGAGCAAGCTACGGATCCAGCCTTTAGACCCCCTTAGGAAATGTTATAAGCTAATGCTCGGGGGCACTCCCTGAATCTTTAACAAAAAGTAAAGCCTGTGGGAGTCAGCTATAATGCCAGAGGGCCTTACAGGAGGAGACTGGTTAACCATTCTTAAAAATATAGGGAAGTGCTCAGTAAACAACAGGCTAACAGTAATTCAATACAATGTTCTTCTCAGTGCTTATTTTACCCCATACTTGGCTCACAGGATAGACCCCTCAATATCTCCCTTGTGCCCAAAGTGCAAAATCCATGAGGGTACATTCTACCACCTGATTTGGGAATGTTCAAAGGTGCAAATATTTTGGGGAGGCATGCAACAGATTTTAACTTTGATTTTCCAATGCCCATTAATGTTGGACTCAGCTGAAATTCTGATGGGCCTGCCCCTTGGAGACTGAGGAGGGGGTCCATCATTCTCTACAGACTTCTGGAGATTAGGGAACGTGGTGGCACTTAGACTACTTGCATAGTTTTGGAGATCATCAGAAATGCCTACTGTATCAGAATGGACTAGCTCATTTATGGAGTGCATGAAGTTAGAGAGAACCCAATACTTTGTTAGGGACCAAATGACGCATTATTATAAGATACGGTCTCCGGCAGAAGATGCTATAGGGCAACCCTGGTTTCCCTTATTTTAAAATTGTGCATCTCTTTACTGCCATTTGAGTTTTTAATTACCCAAGTAGTACCACTGTTTAATGCATCTGCCTAATCATAACCTTTTTGGGGTGTGCTTCTTTGTAAGCCCACACCCCCCCCCGGAGAAACTATTTACCATAATGTAATGCAACCACTGAGGTCTGTACCTAAGCTCCTTGTGTAACCTTATAATGACCAACTAATGTAGTTGGCTACCTGTTGTACCCGATATGTCTGACTTGTAACCAGCTCTCCGCTGTTTTAAATACAGTACACAAAAAAAAAAAAAAAAAAGAAAGTCCACTCACTATATAACCATTCTAATTGTCGGATCACGCAGCAGAGGTTTAGAATTGTGTACAATTTTATGCAGTTACAAATAAATGATTACAGTGGTATTACCCTAGCTGTACAAATACTGTAATGTAGCAACACTGTATGATAAATTTTAAATGACAACAAAGATCCCAAAACCCACTCTCCCATTTATTACTTGGCAAAATAAAAAAAAAAGAAATGTGGTTGCTGTGACAGTCCAGTCGATGACACCTAGGGGAAAAAATATGATGCAGGGGGTGATATGTTGCAGGTGATACCTTTATTGTATTAACAAAACTGTTCTAAGAGTTTTAAGAGTACTTTCATCAGATCAGGACTGACCCGACGAAGAAGAGTACAACCATCGAAAGCTAGTCTTAAAAACAATTTTGTTAATTTAATAAAAGGTATCACCTGCAACATATATTTTGCTTTTTCTGTATCATTGGTAAAACCCCAACACACAGGTCTGGACAACATGTAGATGTTTAGAACCTGTCCAACCACCAGTACACTGGAATAAGTACTTATGCTTCATCTTCTAGCATTAATTGACTTTACAGTAATTGGGGCCACATTTACAGTCAAACACCAGCACAAAATAATCACAATGACCATTTTAAAGCACAGCAGTACATATTTCCTGATCCCACTGAGCCATGCTCAGCAGGGGGTCAAAACCCTTACCAATGCATGCACAAAGGGTATGACGGGCATATGGAAAAGAATGGAGGGATCATATGCAAATAATTCCCAAACTATTCACGGGGCATAGTGGTCCTCCTTGCAAGTGTGCTCATATGGTGAATCAACAATCGTTTACCACTTGTAATAAGGTTGTAGTTATGCGAGCAAGTAAAACTGTCAGCCTGTAATGGGGAATCACTGAACCATCAGGGAATGCTGCAGTAGGGGGAGGTGAGAACAGCTGAACCACTAGGATATTTGAACACAAGTGAGCAGTGTTTCAGTTAAGGGGTGTATCGGAGTAGTTTACACCCAGTTTTTCCCTTTTTACACCCTGTGTAGAGTCCTGGGTAGTATCATCACTATCAGGTGTTTTCACGGACTTCGCGCATTCGCACTTCAGTTCACCAGAACAGTGTTACCATGTCGCAAAATACTACCTGGCATACTGAAATACTACCAGCTTGAAAAACTAAGAAGTTTTTACTTCCTGGCCTAAAAAGTTATCTGGAGCACTGCAAGTGAGAGTAGAATAAGAAACCAACCAGCACTGAACCACCAAGGATCTGTGCTACTGTGGGATAGTGAGCGAGGAACCACATCACCACACAGTAACCCTTGATGGCGGGTGGGGGGGGTGGTATGTGTGCAGGATAACACAACTTGCCAGGTGCCAAAACCACAGCTTGACCTTGACCCATATATACCACACTATGCTGCATTTGTGGGCATGTCAGGAAAGATGTTTTAGCAGATACAATCTGATTTGCATTACACAGTACGCAGCGCCCCCAGTCACTGTGTATGGCAGTGATGGGTGGAGGAACAACTATGTCATGTGACTCAGAATCATACTCCCAACACTTTCAGCCAATATGTAAGTGCAACATGGGTAAGCTACACTGGCAACCTAAGTGAGTTTTAAGTCAGAACTGCATAACATACTGTACTTCAGGACCCCTTCACGCAAAATGTACAATGTGTTGTAAAACAATATTTCTGGTATATTTCAACAAATGATCAGAGACCATGGGCACAACTAAAAATGATTTTTGTTTTTAGCAGACCAACTATATAGAAGAAACCTTTTTTATAGATAGGGCCACAACAAAACTGCAGGGTTGCCAAGAACGTCAGCAAAAAGTAGAGCTATAGGAGAACGAGATATAAACTAAGAGCATCCCTAATGCAATAGCTGCATCCTCTCAGCACCCTAACAGAGCTCCTCGCTCAGGAACCACAGCAGGCCTTTCCAAGCATCCAAGGAAACTGAGCGTTTCATTCATAGGTGCTGTGGTAGTGTGCTACATATCAAAAAAGAAATCAAATGTTACTGCACCGATATAAATTGAAATGCGTAAAAAAAAAAAAATAACAGAAGAACAATGGTTGCTCTGTTTGCAGACGCTCTCAGTGCTAAACACAATAAAAGACACAAAAAAACAGAAACACTCACTTTCTCCCTTTATCCCAGACTTGGACGTGCGCTTTACGTTACCAACAGTTGATGACGTTTAAGGTCTGTGTTGAAACGTCATCACGTCGCCGCGTGCCGCGTGCCGCGCTGCCGAAATGAGTGCAAGTGGCAGGAGTTATCCTCGCAGAACTTGTAGGAGGGTCTGGGACTTTACTGCTTGTGAATGGCGAATATGACTGGCGAATACGGGATCACCTGCTGCCTTCGTTTTATACCGTGGAGTTTTGCCATTCTTATTGTTTTATACCCTTTGTATGCATAGCTCAGATTTCCGGAACAGCAGAAGAACTAGCATGTAAACATTAGGTGGAATTTTTAGGCTATCACCCTGTGAGTCTTCTCAGTCCCTATTTTAGGCAGCATGTCCCAGTGTCCCCACAAGTTTTGCAAATCACTTTTGTCTCCCTTTTTTTTTTTGTGTGTGTGGCACTGCTCGGGCTGGACAGCAGTTTGCAACTTCAATCCCTGCTCATGTCAGTAGGAGCACAGTAAAGCATGTTTCTTCCTGTTAGATTAGAATGGGTAGTAGTGCAAACAAACATGTGGACGTCTGCAAGCCAGCAGCTTAGAGGGACTTCAGACAAAGAAGAGACCGGCAGCAGGGAACTAAGGTACCTGAACCTGATCAGCTGTGGGGAAGTGTGTGAAAACAATCTGGTGTGGTGGGAGTCACTGAAGTGAAGTTTGCTCAGCAAATGAGGTGAGTGTAAGCGGCAGGGGAGCTAACAGCTCGGGTGCTTGAGCACCCACAAAGTTTATATGAGCACCCCCACATTTTTTGTCCTCCACCTTGCCTTTTCATTTCCCCACTTACTCTGCCTGCTTGCCTGATACTCCGTGAGCCGCGTGAGTGACCGTCCCTTCAAGTTTCAACTTTCACAAGTTAACTTTAAGAAATCGATCCCCCCCCCCGCCGTAGCGGCAACCTGGCACTGGCACAAACAACTCACTTTGACAGCTGAGTCGAGTCGCTGAGTCGTACTGTATAATGCTGAGTTGCTGCCAGTGCCACGGGACAGCAGTGTGTGTGAACTTGTTCGCTGATGTTGAACTACTCACTTTGACAGACAGCTGAGTGAGTCGCTGAGAGGTATGGGTCCCGCCCGGGCCAATTTGGGAGCTCTGCGGATGTGGTTGCTGACCTGTGTGTCACAGAGACTAGCGAGAGAGAGAGAGATAGGAGCAGCATGTGAGAGGTATCATATGGATATGGGTCCCGCCCTGGCCGATTTGGGAGCTCTGCGGACTGCGGTAGTTAGTTGCTTGCATTGCTGCTGTGTGTCACAGAGAGCGAGAGAACGAGAGAGAGAGAGTTAGGAGCAGGCAGCAGCCTGTTGTTCCTATTTCATTTTATAACAGTTCTCTCTTCTCTTATCTCCTCTCCTGATTCCTGAATGTTTTGTTCCTTTTAAGGAGGGCATTATTTTTATATTTAATGGGGAGCCTGGGCTGGGGTCGGGGACATCCCAAGACGCAAGACCCAAGCTGTACAGCCTTCGCCCTTCGCACTTCGGGGAGACAATTGGGAATTGGGATATAGTCCAACAACGAGCAAGAAACAAGGAGCACCACCAGGATATGTGCGGTGCTATTGAAATTCAAAACAGTAGCAAAATAGGCATAAGCACCTGCACAGCACAGCACACTAACTAGCGTCTCAAGATAAAAAATCAAATTTATTGCAGACCAGAATCAGGACACACGCTATACAGACTGACGTTTCACTTGGCCGGCTGCCAAGTTTCCTGAAGGTACTGTGAGGAAACTTGGCATGGCAGCCAGACCAAGTGAAAGCGTCAGTCTATATAGCGACGGCTGGTCTGCCAACAAAACTCAAAGATTACACAGTGTCGGACTCGGTGTTTCCAACGTCTTTCATGCAGCCTGTCCCTCCGTCCTGCTGTCAGCAGCAAAGCAAGCAAAAGCAATATAATATATCTATATGTGCCAGCCAGGATTGGGGATTTTGGGGATCGGGGCGGGGGATGGTGTGGTGACGTGACGGTGTGTCAGCCATGGTGGGGGTAGTGTCTAATGGGGGGAGGAGGGGGAAATTGGACCCTCAAAGTCTCAAAAACTATACTTGAGTCCCAGTTTACAAGCCCCATTAGATCACACACTACTGGCTCTGAGTCCTAAAGAAACTTTACGAGGTAGGAGATAAATCACCACCTGCTACTAGCCTGCTACACTACAGTCTGACTCTGACTTCACTTGACTCCAAACTCCTATGATGGCGTGTTCATGTTGTATCCCGTTTCCCGTTCCTTCCCAGTCCCGAGTCCCGGCTCCGACTCTTGATGATTTCCGACCGACACCCAACCCGAACCTGCGTGCTGTGCACCTTGTACTCGCTTGCTACAACTGGCTCCCCGCGATCCTCCAATCGCCTGGATAGAAGACGACGATCATAGACACATGACTTGTCAAGGAGACAGTCATGTGATGCAGGTAGAAAGCAGCTTCAACTGAGAGCTGCCAGCCTGCATATCACATGTGAGGAGTGAGGGAGAGTCAGCAGAGTGGTCAGTCGTGGCGCAGTGAGGATCCCATTGCTGTGTGTGAGCTGGCGAGGGGCGTTTTAAGTGAGAGTGTCGTTACTGGTCATCATCGGTCAAGAACTGAGCTAGCTAAGGGACCAAGGGTGTGCTGTACCCCAACTACCCGCCCTGTTGCAGACAGTCAGAACCGCGTTATAACTTTAAAAAAAAAAAATTAAAACTAGTGTTCAGTAATCGTTCTTCACAACCACAGACTGTGACACTGAGTTTCTGGCTGGGTGGGGAAGGGATAGAAAAGCAAGATTAAGGACAGAAATAGAACAGAAACGAATTTTCTGGCAACACTGCAGTGCAGTCACCAGCAGTCAGTCAGAGAGAGAGGAATCAGGACAGACTAGTAAAACCAAACAACAGCATGTTTTTACAAAAACATTTTGCAGTGGGTTCAGGCTAGGAGGGCCAGGCTCAGGCTGTGTGTGTCGGTGTGGTGTGGGTTGTCTTTTATTTGCAGCAAAGTTTGCTGACTGTGAGACTGACGGGATGCAGCCTAGTACTTCAGTCTGTCTAGTCATGCCCGTACAATTAAAATATTAAAGTCAGAGTGCTGATTGCTCAGAGGTGTCTTCTGAGCCCCATAGTGCAAGGCTCCAACAAGTGAATAGGCAGTGCTCTGTCTGGGTGCTTGCGAAGTCTGTGTGAGAGGGTGAGCAGCTGAGTCTTATCCTAAGATGGTCACAGTCCTCCTGTCCAGTCTGTACCAGTGTCTGACCGTCCGAAAGAAAAAATACAAGTAAAATATTAAAGTCAGAGTGCTGATTGCACAGAGGTGTCTTCTGTGCCCTATAGTGCAAGGCTCCAACAAGTGAATAGGCAGTGCTCTGTCTGGGTGCTTGCGAAGTCTGTGTGAGAGGGTGAGCAGCTGAGTCTTATCCTGAGATGGTCACAGTCCTCCTGTCCAGTCCGTACCAGTGTCTGACCATCCGAAAGAAAAAATACAAGTAAAATATTAAAGTCAGAGTGCTGATTGCACAGAGGTGTCTTCTGTGCCCCATATTGCAAGGATCCAACAAGTGAATAGGCAGTGCTCTGTCTGGGTGCTTGCTAAGTCTGTGTGAGAGGGTGAGCAGCTGAGTCTTATCCTGAGATGGTCACAGTCCTCCTGTCCAGTCCGTACCAGTGTCTGACCATCCGAAAGAAAAAATACAAGTAAAATATTAAAGTCAGAGTGCTGATTGCACAGAGGTGTCTTCTGTGCCCCATAGTGCAAGGCTCCAACAAGTGAATAGGCAGTGCTCTGTCTGTGGGTGCTTGCGAAGTCTGTGTGAGAGGGTGAGCAGCTGAGACTAACCTAGCCTGTCAGTACTGTTATAGTCCTCCTACTGTCCTGTCTGACCATCCAAAAACCAATAAAAAAAACCCCAAATAAATCAGACTATTAGGATTTAAGAGGGGTCCTTGTGTCAAAAACAAAGTGCTGTGAACTGATTGTCTAGTGCTATTCTGACCTCCACTGACTTTAATGTTTTAATCATATTCTGTCCAGACCAGCAACTAACAGTGTAACCTATTCTGAATCAACACGAGAGAAACACACACTGTAAGTTGAAATGGACAAGTTTATTGAAAATGGGCTAAACAGAGTGAGGCAAGCAGTAAAACAGCAGCACCATCAACAAGTGACGCAAGTTGTGAGACTGAAGCTGGAGAAACAGCAGCTGCTCAAGTTCACATTGCTAGGGATGTGGACGTGGTCGATGTTGAGGAGCCATGTAGCAGCAGCAGCACACTGTCTGTAAAAGGAAAAACAAGACAGGAATCATTAGTAGTCGCCAAGAAAAAAGGCAGAACCTTTCAAGAAAGGTGGCTTGACCGGTTCAAATGGTTACTGTATGATTCCAATGAAAAAAAGGGCTTTCTGTTCAGTGTGTAAAGAGGCAAGAGAGAAAAAAAATGCTCACATTTTCCACAAAAGCTGATGAAGCATTCACAGTTACTGGTTATAGTGCATGGCATAAGGCAATAGAAAGATTTGAATCCCATGAAAAAAGTGGCTGCCACAGTGAGGCTGTAATGAAACACATGTCAAGCAAAATGTGTACAGCATAATGTCTGATGCCAGTAGGCAGCGAGCAGTAGATGCAAGGATTGCACTTTTAAAAATGATGACAATTTTAAGATTACTGGCCCGACAGGGGCTTGCTATCAGGGGCCATACAGATGAGAGTTCAAATTACATGCAAGTGCTAAAAGTGCGAGCCACTGATTGTCCACAGTTGCAGCAGTGGTTGTTAAGGGATAGCTACAGGTGGTTGTCTCATGACATAATGAATGAAATGCTGGACATTATGGGACAAGATGTGCAAAACACAATTGTTTCCAAAATCAAAGCAGCTCAGTATTTTGCTGTAATGATGGATGAGACGACGGACATTACTGTTCATGAGCAAGTCTCAATTTGTTTTCGATTTGTCAGTGAGGATTTCGGAATTGAAGAAGCATTTTTAGGATTTCATGAAACACCAGCTGTAGATGCTGCTACACTGTTCAGTATCCTTAAAGATGTTTTGTTACATTTTGACTTGGATATAAATAAATGCCGGGGTCAGTGTTATGATGGGGCTGCTACTGTGGCTGGTATTCACTCTGGAGTGCAGGCTAGGCTAAATGCTGTTGAGCCCAGGGCCCTTTTCGTTACATTGTTTGGCACATTCCTTGAACCTTGTAGTACAGGACTGCATCAGCAAAATACAAGAATGTCGAGACATACTAAATCAGTTACGGGAACTTATAACATTCATTAGAGACTCTCCAAAACGGCTTACTTTTTTTGAAAACATACAAAGCGGTATGAAAGACACTAGGCCTGGCTCTGTACGACCATTTGCTCCAACAAGGTGGACAGTCAGGGCAAATAGTTTAAATTCGATTCTAGAAAACTATTTAGCATTATTGGAATTTCTGGACAGTGTGTCCTCAGAGAATACTCGGGAGTGTGGGGCAAAAGCAGGAGGGTTCTTGGCACAGCTACTATCATTTAAAGGATTTTTCTTCTTGAGTCTTCTCTTAAAAAAATTTCTCTCACTGTGACAGCATAAACACAGCCCTTCAAGCAACCTCTTCAATTTCTAAAAGCTAATTGTATGATTCAAACTCTTCTCAACACTATGCAACAATACAGAGGGCAGTTTGACAACTTCTGGAGTACAGTGGATGGAAGAGCTGAGGAACTGCAGTTAGAGAAACCAGTTCTTCAGCGCAACAAAGTTCGTCGTATAGATGATGGCTCTCAATCAGTTACTGATGCATCCCCAAAAGACCACTTCAGGAGAATATTTTTCCAAGTGATTGATCAGGCTGTTCTTTCAGTCAAAGATAGATTTCAGACTCCAGCTCAGAAGCTTATGTTAGATGCAGAGCGCTTTGCGATAGGACAAGGGCTATTAGATTCCATATCTAATTTTTATGGCAATGACTTAGATGCAGGTGCTGCAACTACACCGTGACATGTTCATTGACACTGCAAAAGCTAGTGGGAAAACTGTTGATTCATTGCAAGATGTGTACTGTGTCATCACAGAAAAACAAGCCATTCGTGATTTACTGCCAGAGTTTGTAAAATTTATTCAGATCTTACTGACAGTACCAGTATCAACTTGTATGGCTGAGCGTTCTTTCTCAGGACTCAGGAGACTGAAAACATATTTTAGATCAACAATGTCACAGAGACGCTTAAATAGTGTTGCTCTGCTTCACATTCATCAGGAACACACTGATGCATTAGACATGGACAAAATAGCTGATGAGTTTATTGGGAGAGCAATAGTTCGTAAGAACGCCTTCTATATGGTTAAATAATGTGTAATCATTCATGGCATTTGCAGTTATGTTTACTATTGAAAATCATCAGCAACTGTCTCTAGCAACTTACAATTACTCCTGCTTCTGACCTGGCTAGTCCTAAAATTGTAATACCATTACACTGACACATGCTTCCCCTCCCCTGGTCATTTCTGAAATGAGCTCTGATCATGGTACCTTTCCCGGTTATCAACTTTAAAATAAATAAATAACGTGCTAAGTGAATCCTTTGAGCACCTGGTGGCATCAAAGAGCCATTCAGGGCACTCTTCCATGTCTTCTTGCACCACCTGGAGGTATCAGAGACCTCCAATGGAAGAGTGCCATGGAGGGCTCTTTGATACCCCCAGGTGCTCTAAGGTTGCCCTTTGTGATGTAAGATACAGCATCCTCACTCCACAGAGTGCAGGAGTGCCCTCTTTGTTGCTTCCATGTGCTGCAAGAACACATGGAAGTTCCTTGTCTTTCTGCAGCACCTGGTGGAGGTAAACTAAAATCTTAAAGAGCATCTTTTTACAACACCTGGATCATGCATCAAAGAGCCCTCCAGTGCACTCTTGCACACTGTGGAGTGGTGACACTGTCTGAAACCTAAAATTACAAAAGACATGCTTAGAGCACCTGGGGGCATGAAATGGCCCTCCAGGGCACTCTTCTATGTCTACTTGCAGCACCTGGATGCATCTAAGAGCCCTCCAGGGCATTCTTATACCCTGTGGAGTGGTGGCGTGGCACTGTACCCTAAAGTCACAAACGCATCCTTAGAGCACCTGGGAGCATCAAAGAGCCCTCCATGGCACTCTTCCCTTGGAGGGCTCTTTGATGCCTCCAGGTTCTGCAAGAAGACATTTAAGAGTGCCCAGAATAGCTCTTTGATGCCTCCAGATGCTGTAAGTAGACATGGAAGGAAGAGTTTCCTGGAGGGCTGTTTGATGCCTCCAGGCTCCAGCTGCTGCAAGAAGACATGGAAGTTCCTTGTCTTTTTTCAGCACAGAATGGAGGCAAACTAAAATCTCAAAGGGCAGTCCTTCTAGCACCTGGAGACATCAACAGCCCTCCGGGGCACTTTTGCACCCTGTGAGTGGTGGCACTGTCTGCAACCTGCAATCACAAAGGACATCCTTAGAACACCAGGGGGCATGAAAGGGCCCTCCAGGGCACTCTTCTGTGTCTTCTTGCACATAGAGTTATCAAACAGCTCTCCACCCAGGAAGAGTGCCATGAGGGCTCTGCAATGCCCCAGGTGCTCTAAGGATGTTCTTTGTGATTTTAGGCACAGCACCACCACTCCACTGGGTGCAAAGAGTGCCCTAGAGGGCTTTTTGTTGCCTCCAAGTGCTGCAAGAAGACATAGAAGAGTGCCCTGGAGGGTCCTTTTATGCCCCCAGTTGCTCTAAGGGTGTTTATTGTGATTTTAGGTTGCAGACAGTGCAACCACTCCATAGGGTGCAAGAGTGTACTGGAGGGCTCTTTGATGTCTCCAGGTGCTCAGAGGATGCCCTTTGAGATTTTAGTTTGCCTCCATTCGATGCTGAAAAAACACAAGACTCTTCCATGTCTTCTTGCAGCACCTGGAGGTGTCAGTGAGCCCTCCAGTCCAGGGCATCCTTGCACCCTGTGGAGTGGTGGCACTGTCTGCAACCTAAAATCACAAAGGACCTCCTTAGAGCACCTGGGAGCATGAAAGGGGCCTCCAGGGCACTTTCCTATGTCTTCTTGCAGCACATGAAGGCATCAAAGAGCCCTCCAAGCCAGGGAACAGTGCCATAAAGGGCTCTGTGATGCCCTGGTGCTCTAAGGATGTCCTTTGTGATTATAGGGTACAGCACCACCACCACTGAACATGGTGCAAGAGTGCCTTAGGGGCTTTTTGTTGCCTCCAGGTGCTGCGAGACATAGAAAAGTGCCATGGAAGGCTCATTCATGCCCTCAGGTGCTCTAAGGATGTCCTTTGTGATTTTAGGTTGCAGACATTGCCACCACCCCACAGGGTGTGGAGTGCCCAGCTGGAGGGCTGTTTGATGCCTCCAGCTGCTAAAAGGATGCCCTTTGAGATTTTAGTTTGCATCTACCAGGTGCTGAAAAAAGACAAGAAAATTCCATGTCTTCTTGCAGCACCATCCTGGAGGCATCAAAGAGTCCTCCAGGGTACTCTTCCATGTCTTCTTGCAGTTGCAGCACATGGCTGAGCCTGGAGGCATCAAACAGCCCACGAAGTGCACTCTTCCATGTCTTCTTGGAGCACATGGAGGCATCAAAGAGCCCTCCAAGGCACTGTTGCACCCTGTGGAGTGGTGGCACTGTCTGTAACCATCACTAAGGGCATCCTAAAGCATGTGAGGGCATCAAAGAGCCCACCACCCAGGCACTCTTCCATGGGTCCTTAACTGGAAGCATCTAAGAGCCCTTCAGGATACACTTGCACACTGTTGAGTGGTGGCACTGCATCTGCAACCTAACATCAGTACTCTGACATGCTTGCAAAACTGAGAGCACGAAAGATCCCTCCAGGCGGGCACTCTGTTATTGATCTTAGCACCTGCTCAGGCATCAAATAGCCCCTAATGGTACCCTGGCATCCTCTACATTGGAGTAGTTGTGATGGTAGCATACTCATTCCAAAATATATCAAAATAACCACCAAAATGCACCAGAAAGCATGAAAAACCCTATAGCTTCTGGGGCCTAGGCAGCCCCCAGACCCCCGGCCTTTTATTAGGACTCTGAGCACCCACAAACTTTTTAAAAACCTGCCACCCCTGGTGAGCGGGTTGGGTGGGACTGTCAGGAGGAGCAATACATGCAGCTCGAATATCTAATCACAATTTAATGCAGGTTTGCTTCTAATGAACTTACTGTACATCATGGTTTGGAACTTGCTGCAGCAGAATGATGTATTGTTTTGATCTGAATGTTTGCTACTAGTGTTACTTGAGGGGTGGCATAGCCAGAGAAAGCAGCAAAATGTAACTGATTGTGCGCTGCGTTGACTGCGGCGGTGTCCGTGGGAGTGAGACGGTGGGGGGGTCATGATTAGGGGATGAACTGTCCCAGTTTTAGACCTCAGAAAGGTGGTAGCTTTTCCTTGATGCTCTGCTAAATCGAGACAGTGCAAGAACAAGGCATTCAGCATACAGTAGTGCCACACAAATGTGTACAGCTGCATGTTAAAAATATGGAGTGGATAATATGACTGTGTAGCACTTGTCTTAATGTTATGGTTTGAGCAGTTAAGAGATCTGTGAGTATCCCGGTCCCCTCCCCCCAAACACACTTGTTTATAGAGCTGCAAGTTCAGTTCTGCCCAAGAATTGAACACCTCAAACTGTGGGTGTTCGATTCTTGCAGACTCTGACAAACATTTAAACAAAAAAAATTAACTTTTAGTTCACCTGGTTTGCTTTGGTGTGCCTGATGAGAAACTAAACAGACAAATGCAATGAGGCTGCCCAACCCACCTTAGTTGCACTAGGTTGTGCAGTTGTCATGACGGCCACCTGGGGCCCTCGGGGTCCACCTCTCTTCCCTTCGAGTTAAAGGGAGGATAGCCTGGATTCTCCATATAGGATACAGACAGGATAATACAGAAGCAATCCGGTGCCTCCACCTGGGGTAACAGTGAAAATTGCCCCCACCCCAGAAATTGTCAGTGTGTAAACCTCCCGCAACAGGTAGATAACTTCAATCAATGACACATTACTAAATACAGTAGCAATACACAGCACACCGAGAATAAAATGCAAAAACAGACTATTTAAAAAGGATAGGTAAGGAAGGCACAAGGAGACATGAGGGGAAAACAGAAGTAATGGGGAAAATTCATATACTTTAAACAATATTCAACAATCCTCTAGCCATCCCAGTCCCAAAATGCGAGGATTCATTCCCCCAAAAAGGTCTTAGAGCTTTTTACATTGCAGTAGGCACCTCACTGGGTTGCTGGTGGTTAACCAGGGTGATGATGAGTTATCATGCTTGCAGGACATTAAACATCGGCTTTATAGAAATTGGCAGAAACCAAACAAAGAGCTCCCTTTTGTAATTCGTAACAGGCCTGACAAGATGGCATTGCAGGTTTTCTGCCTGGGCTTATCTAGTAGATTATATGGTCCTGCCCAGGGCTTCAAATCCCCCCAACCCCACCCCATGTATCCAGTCACACCAAGGAATATCCACAGATCTGCAGCTCTGAAGTATTCACAGTTCAGAAGTGTTCTGACAGAAGGTTTGATGTCCTTGCTGTACTGGATTTCAGTGACTCCTCAACGTTGGCAGGCACAGATGTGAGCTATGGAGTCACCCTTACAAGGACCTTTAGCTGAATGTGCTGTGGTCTTTTTCATCTTTCAGACCTTTCATCTGCTTGGTATCTAAGACCTTTCATTGTCTTCACCCCAGGGCCTTTCGCTGCACCCCTTGATGGGTGGCTCGTACAGCACACAGGGACAGTGTGTGCTGCGGCACACAGGAACAGTGCTCCATACCCCTTTTTTTTTAAAAAAAGGATCAGACACCCTCAGCCAGACACTGATTGAGGGATAGCAATCACTGCTGTTGCTGTCTCCTTTACAGAGGTTCATCTCAAGCTATAGCTACTCCTCTGCTTCTCTTTTATCAGGGTTCCTCTGGAAGAGTTGGTGGCTTGGGTCCTGCTCAGACCAAAGCCTGAAGTGCTGGACCTGATCCCGGCAGGGAACGCTGTGAGAGCAGATTACCTTAACCCCTCCCAACCAAAATTGCCTTCCCCTGTGGTGTTTTCCTCAGACACCTTCCTGCTTTGAAGGTTCTCTGGGTAAAGTATACTTCTTTCTGTCACCAGACTCCTAAGAGCCTGGTTGTGGTGTACTCTGAGGTGTGGCAGGTGCACAGCCCACCTGCTCAGTCTATCACTCCCAGCTCTGACGGACCTCGAGGGAGCAGCTCTCCATCTCTCTCTCTCTCTCTCTCTCTTCAGGGCTGAAACCTGATGTCTCATTTGCTGTTTTTCTGTTGCTGGTCTCTGGGGATTGGCTATAGATCCCTAGCCTATCGTGACGCTCTTGTACTTTTACAAGCATGCACGGTGGCCTTGTAGGCCAGTGTGGGTCACCATGTTTGTTTACAAATGTAAAAGTCTGTTTAATGGCAGTCCTGCAGCTCCGGCTGCTATTCTTTTAGCCCCACTGGGCTGGTTGTGGCAGGTCCCAACCCCGCTGTTAGTCCTGGGGCCTGGACTAGGTATCTAGGAGCAGTCCCACCCCTCTGTTCATTTCTGGAGCTTCAGCTCTGTTTACACAGAGCCCCTGTGATGCAGCAGAAAGTGTTCTTTGTTTTTCCTAGCTCTGCAAGCTTGTTCTAGGACCCAATAAGTATTTTACTTTGAAAAACAGCAATGTGTCAGTGAGCTCTGGTGTCCCGGTTGTGCTTCCTCTCACAGATCTGGGACCATTGTTACAGGCAAGCTCTAGGTCTGATTTGAATATGGAGTGTCTGCTCCTGTTCTGCATGTGCATGCAGTGTCCAGGATTGTGCTATGGTTTCGTTCCTGGCCCCGCTCTGATCCTCTGGGGTCATGGACCACAGAAGAGGTGCCTGATGGTGCTTGAACAAGTTCAGTCCTAGTCCTGACCCCGCTACCAAGTTCTGAAGCTGGGATCACAAGAATGAAGTGTGGCAGCAGCCATGAGGCTCTAGCGGACAGCACAGACTTGACTCACGCCAGAGCACCTCACTGCACAACTGTGCCCTGCCGATCACCAATGCTGTAGTCTTGGGGGACTGGAAGGGAAGATGGCAAGAGCCATCTGGGAGGGGGAGATACTGATGGCCATACGGACAACCAGGTAAGCCCCCCCAAAATGAGGGAGATACACACTTCCCCGCCAAACTCTTGATGTCTTCATCAAGGCATTGCCTTACTGTCCATATAGTCAAAGTGTCTATATGCAACTGTGAAACATTATATATATTAAACATAACTAACACCTTATTTCTCTCTATCCAAACATTTTCAAACATATTTACAAAGCATACTGTCTGACTAGATAAATGCTTCCTAGCTAGCGTAATATGCACTTGTAAAGCAAACACATCTACCCTTCAAAACCAGGGAACAGCATATTGGGGTTAGAACACAGGAGCTATGTGCTTGTGAACTACGTGGATAGAGATGGTGCTGGTGCCACTTTGGAGGTCATATGTTAACTTCATAGGTGACTTGTGTTCACATCCAGACCTTCTTGGTAGTGCCATTTGTTCCACAGGAAAAGAGTGCACATCTCTTTCTTCAAGCACTGTGTCCTGCACAGGGGTATGGTAAGGAATAACGGGCAGCAGTTCAGGTTTTGGTGTAAATTCCTGCAACAAAGATTCCATGTCCAAGTCCAGAAAAGGTATTTCCGGTTGTTCAGCTGATAGTACAGCAGGCACAAAAGGAGTTGTTTCTAGCCACTAGGAATCCCTCACTTAATGTTTACACTTTATGTATGTAGCTCCATTCAGACAGATGCCCGGAGATTGAACCTATTCTAATTATGTAATTTAGAATCTTGCTTCAAACTCTGCAGCCACACTCCATTCTGGTAGTTGACCAGATTTGTTTCTCCACCTGGAGAGAGCAGTTGCCCTGAAGTCAGCTCCAGTATGACTGGTTCTCCAGATGGTTTATTTATTTAAAAAATTTATTTAAAGCATATTTACTTTTGCTTAAAGATCATGTGCAACGGTTTTTACAAATTTTTAATAAAAGCATAAAAAGCTGAAACTCAGGTCCTTGTGTCATGAGTAGTGTTTCCTGAAAATGTCATGCTATTTGGTTTTGTGGTTTTCTTTAAATTAGCATTTGTTAACTTGTTCTGAGTTGGCTGAAAACTGGAGTTATTTCTGTCCTCTCAGTCAAGCTTAGAGAGTGGTGACATCATTTTGGAAAAGCTTGCTGTTTCAGATTCACAATCAGTGCAGCACTCTGTAGAGTTTATGGTTTGCTGTGCCCTCCAGGTTTCTTACAAACCCAGTGTCTGGTTTGTGTTTAGATAGATCAGCTTAAAATGCATAATTCTCTTCCTTTAAAAAGCTGATCATTTCAGTTTCAGTGCTAAATTGAAGTAGTGAAAATCTCTTTCTTTGAGAAATCAGCTTGTCTGTATCACAGTTCTGTTCTTTCTAATCAAACCTCAATTTTTTTCTTAACTATATAACACAGGGCAGTGTAATGAATATAAAATCAATTTAAATTTTGTTCATTCACAAATACAGTTTTCATTACTGTAAGAACATTTCTTTTTTCATGTCATATTGCCAAACAAGTGCTTGCCACACTGTGCTACAGTATTTCAAGCACATGTACTGCCAGAACTCACAAATTTCAGTTCTTGTGAAAATACATCATGTATGTGTATAACTAGAAACACTGTGGCATCTCGATGCACCATGTCTCTGCCCCACAGCTGAGGCAGCTGCAGTCTACTGCCACCAGTTCCCTGTCCCACAAGCCCCCACCCCCACCTTCTGCTTCGAGGCTGCTGTACCATACTGTTTTCTATTCCCTGTCACCAGGGACAGGACTGCTGCACCCTGCTCCTTTCTACACAGGTGGGGTTGTTGTGGCCTGCTGTGCCCTAGAGCCCCATGACTCTGCAGTTAGGACTGCGGCACCATGCTGTCACTTGCCGCAAGATTCAGGGCATTTTCTGCACCCTGTTGCATGCCTCCACAGTTGAAGCACTTGCACCCTGCTGTCCCCATGCTACCAGAGTCAGATCCTTTGCTATACCCTGCTGAGACATAAGAACTTAAAAAAATGGTCAGCAGAAGGAGACCTCTTGGTCTATCACGTCTGCTCATAATAATAAGGGTTGTTTCTGACTTTCAGTTTACCTCTGTGACCCCATGAAATGGGGCAACATGTGCAGTGTCCCTGACTATGAGAGAGAGAGAGAGGGAGGGTCACAGGGTGCAGCAGCCTCAACTATTCGGGAAGGATGCAACACAAGAGTAAGGGCATATGCTGCACCCTGTCCCCTGCCTGTGGAGGCAAGGAGCTTTGTGGTGCAACAGGGCACAATAGTGGCAGGGGACAAAGGACAGCATAGTGCAGAAACCTTGACTGGGGGGGGCAGGACACAGGTGGCATCAGGGTACAGCAGCTCTGACAGTAGCACAGGGTGCGAGGGTAATAGTAAATGGAGTCCACTCTGAGGAAAGGGGGTTACTGGCGAGGTACTGCAGAGTTCAATACTGGGACTGGTCCTCTTTAATGTCTTTATAGGTGACGTTGCAGAGGGGCTGGAAGGAAAAGTATGCCTCTTTGCAGATGACATAAAGATCTGCAACAGGGTTGATAAACAAGAGGGGGGTGGAAAGGATGAGAAGGGACTTGGCAAGGTTGGAGGAATGGTCACAAGTATGGCAGCTTAGATTTGATGCAAAGAAGTGCAAAGTAATGCACCTGGGAAACAAAAACCAAGGGGAAGCGTACACAATGGGATGGTAGGGGGAGGTACTAACAACAACAAAAATGATACGGGACCGGAGGTAGTCATATCAGACAACTTAAAGGTAGGCAAGCAATGTGAGAAGGCAGTAAGGAGGGTTGGGGGATACTGGGATGCATAGGGAGAGGCATCACTAGTAGAAAACAGGAAGTTGTTATCCCTCTGTACAGACAGTTGGTGAGACCCCATCTGGATTACTGCATGCAGTTCTGGAGATCTTATCTCTGCAAGGACATAGACAGGATGGAGGCAGTCCAGAGGAGGGCAACTAAAACGGTGCACGGTCTGCACCAGAAGACATATGAAGAGAGACTAAAGGAGCTTAATATGTATACTCTCGAGGAAAGGGGGGGGGGGAACATGATAGAAACATTCAAGTTCCTCAAGGGAATCAACAAAGTCCAAGAGGGTAACATCTTTCAGAGAAAGAGATGTGCAAGAACTAGGGTGCACAATCTGAAGACTGAGGGAGGATGGTTTAGAGGCAATGTGAGGAAGTATTTTTTCACAGAGAGGGTAGTGGACGCTTGGAACAGCCTTCCAGAGGAGGTAGTGGGGTCAAAAACAGTGGGGGAATTCAAGAATGCATGGAACAGACATAAAGTAAATCTAGTGGGGACTAGGAGGAAGTAGGCTATTGGTTAACCAGGATCTGCGGCTTATCCAGAAGATAGGGAAATGGGCAGACTAGGTGGGCCAAGCAGTCCTTATCTGCCATCAAAGTCTGTGTTTCTATGTTATGTGTGTTTGTGCAGCAGCCCAGCCCATGTGGGGCAATGGAAGTGCATAGCAGACTTCAGCAGCTCCAACTGTGGATGCAGGCAGCATGAGACTCTAGGGCGTAGCACTCCACAGCTGTCCTGACTGTGGAGATAGGAACAGGGGGCAACAGTGTGTCATGGCCCTGCCTGTGAGGGTGGGGATGGAGAACAACAGACTGCAGCAGCCCTGAATGTTCATGCAGGAGGTATGGGTGGCATCAGGATACAGCAGCCCAGACTGTGGGACAGGGTGCAGCAGCCATGCCAGGTTGGGACAAGGGATGTGCGCAGCAGGGTGTAGCAAAGGGTCTGACTCCGGTGGCAGGAGTACAGCAGGGTACACCTGCCTCAACTGTGAGGGCATGCAAAAGGGTGCAGCAAAGGCCCTGAATGTTGTGGCATGTGGCAGCATGGTGCAGCAGCAGCCCAAACTGCAGAGGCATGGGGCTCTAGAGCACAGTAGGCCATAGCACACCCCAACTGTGTAGAAAGGAGCAGGGTGCAGCAGCCCTGTCTCTGTTGACAGGGGATAGAGGACAGCATGATGCAGAAGTCTCGACTGTGGTGAAGAACACGGGGAATCAGTGTACAGCAGCCCTGACTGTGGGATAGGATACAGGTGGTGCAGCAGCCCTGCCCATTTGGGGCAGTGGAAGTGGGTAGCAGAGTGTAGCAAAAACTCTTACTTCTGGTGGGTAGGGCAGCATGGTACAGCAGCCCCAGCTGTGGAGGCAGTGAACCTGGCTCTCTAGGGCTTAGCACAGCACAGCAGCCCTGACTGTGGAGACATGAACAGGGGGCAACAGGTGCAGCTTCCCTAACTGTGAGGGGGGGGGAGAGGGCAGCAGGGTGCAGCAACCCTGATTCTTTAGGCAGGAGATGGAGGCAGCAGGGTGCACAATCTTTGACTGTAGGAGAAGACAGTGGGCAGCAGGATGCAGCAGCCTTGAATGTGGAGCAGAAGGCAAGGGGCTTGTGGGGCAGGGACAGGTGGCAGTAGACTGCAGCTGCCTCAACTGTGGGGCACAGACACAGTGCATTGGGATGCCACATAGTGTTTCTAGTTATACACATACTGTACATGATGTATTTTCACACAGAAACCACCAAAGAACTGAAATTTGTGAATTCAGACAGGTGCCTGTTACATTACAGTATTTCAAGCACATGTACTGTTTGTCAATCTGACATGAAAAAAACATGTTCTTACATGATTGTATTTATGAAGGCTACATCAAAAACAAACTATTTCTGTGAATGAACACAATTTAGATTTATTTTATATTCATTAAATTGCCCTGTGCTACATAGTTAGAAAAAATAAATCAGAGTTCTGATCAGAAAGAACTCAGAGATGTGATATAGACAAGCTGATTTCTCACAGAAAAAGATTTCCACTACTTCAATTCAGCATTGAAACTGAAATGATCAGCTTTTTATGGTAAGATAATGATATATTGTAAGATGATCTACGTAAAGACAAACCAGAGACTGGGTTTGTAAGAAACTTGGGAGAGCTCAGCAAACAATTAACTCTGCAAACTACTGCTCTGCTTGTGAATCTGAAACAGCAAGCTATTCCAAACTGATGTTATCGCACTCTAAGTTTGACTGAGAGGACAGAAATAACACCACTGTTTTCAGCCACTGTAGAGCAAGTTAAAAAATGTTGATTTAAAAAAAAAGCATGACATTTTCAGGAAATGCTTATGACACATGGACTTGAATTTCAGCATTTCAAGCTTTTATAAAAAATATGTGAAAACCATTGCACGTGATCTTTTAAGTTAATCCCTCGATTACGCTGCATTAGTTAAGGAGTTATTTTTGCTAATTTGGTCTTTCTGGTTCCTGTTTGATTCCCAGGAGCCAGAAACTACCTTAACTGGCTACATTTTATTCCTTTCCGCTACTGTTGGTAAATTAAACTACTGACCTATTTATTATAGAGTGGTTTCTTTTTTTTCTTGATTTACATTACAGCAGAGGGAGCGTTTTGACTTTCCATTTCTGCCTGTGCCCTTTTTCCTTAATCAGTTCCTATTTATTTATATATTTATTTACCTGTTTATTATTGAGTGGTTTAATTTTTTTTCTTGATTTTTTGGTACAGGAAATGCAGCTCTTAAACTTTCTGTTTCCACTTGTGCCCTTTTACCTTAATCGGCTCTTGTTACAGTAACTGCATTTTGATCTTTGACACAGTTTTTTAGTGCAAAAGAAGTTTTTTTCATTGTTGAGCTGTTGTTGTATAGTGTTTATTTCAAAATTGTTTTAATTTTTTACCAGGATCTAACTAAATTGATATATTTGAGAGACCCGTGGGACCCACAGGCTCAAAAAATTGTAAACTTTGTTTCGAGCTCCTGTCAAGGGCAGTCTGCCATGAGCTGTGTTTAAAGTGTCTGGGTCCAGACTGCCTTATTTTTTTACCTAAATCCTTAAAGCAAGCAGTAAAAAAGATTAAGGAAATTTTGGTTTCTCAGGTTGCCTCTTTGTCACCAAAAATAATAAAAAAGGCTCTGAGGAAGTTCCCAGTGATGGTGGAAAGCACATCAGAAAGGTACTTCTCTCCTCCTGTGCAGCAGCAGCAAGTACTGTAAAAGGTGACAAGAAAAAAGACAAAGCTGTTCAGCCATCTGGTAAAGATGCAGAATACCAGAGTGTCCAAAAGGGGGAACCCTAAATCCAGTGATGGCAAAACTGAAAAAGCCTGGGGGCGCTGTGGAGCTTCCATCATGGCGGATGCTTTTTTCTGAGATGCTGATGGAGCTGGCTATAAAGTTCAAATTTGGCAGTCTGAAGTGGGTCAGTTTGATATCAGAAGGTGGCAAACGATAGATTATCATCAAAGGGACCCAGATATGAGCCCAGAGAAAGACAAGCAAGCAGCACAAAATCTAGACACCTATCTTTCTATGACGTTGGGCTCAAGAAACGCAGGTTGCAGCCTACCTACTCCTTCCGACCATTGATCTTCAGACACTCCGAACCCACAGATAATGGCAATGCTCGAGAAGATGCGAGCAGCGGGGGAGGACACAAACCATCGGCTAGCAGCAATGGAGGCCAAATTTACTAAACTAGATTCTAAAGTCCAGAGCAATACTACACAAATATCAGAGCTTACCTCAGAGGCAGAATGGCAGCGGGAGAAGAATGCGGCCTTTTTGCAAGACTTTCATTTTCTCCATGCATGGTTGAGGCTTTGGAAAATACACACCGACAGACGAATGTCCGTATAGTCGGCTTTCCCCCTAGGCTGACTGGGAAATCGGAGATTGTGGCAGCTGTAACCTGTTTAATTTTCTCAGATCTGAACTTGTTACCCGAGAACTCTGGTATCTCCATGGTAAAGGCCTTTACCATCCCCATGAGAGCTCAGGCACAGAGTACCACCAGAGAGCATCCTGTCACTGCAGTAGTGACACTTTCAAGCCCAGAGGCTCGCATTCCCTTATTGCAAGCAGCTGGGCAGAGGGGAGAACTGATTTGGGAAGGTAACAAAATTGCTTTATTTCCAGACATCTCTTCCCAAACCCAGATCAGGAAAAAAGCCCTGAAAGAGACTAAGAAATCTCTCCTTGAGAACATCATTTCTGCGCAACTCCTGTTTCTAGCTCGCTTACAAGTGCGGTGTTACAGAGTGATCCCTGTGATGGGTAGGGGGCCATGATATTCTTATAAATACCCTTCCCCATGAAATAATAAAATGATGAAGTGCCTTTTGGAAATTAGTGCAGCATCAAGATATCCTGAAAAGAGCACAGTATAAATACTGTGTAACCCCTTTTTTTCACTGTAAATTAATTTACACTTTATTCGCAGGTCAGTTACTTCCCGCAGATATAAGTTTACAGCGGAATAAATGTTACAGCTAATAGTGACCGGTAGCGGGGATACAGACAGGACTGTAGTCTTTCCTCGAGTGCCTCCCCTACCTTCCCCTCTGATCACAGTACCTCCTTCCCTGTAGTCGCACGAGTGGTGTGTCCCAGCTTAAATTGCTTCATGGCAGCACCAATTATTTTATTTGTTTTTGCGAGTGTTGCACGCCAAATGGACAGAGGCATGGTTTGCAGCCACATAATATGGGCTTCTAATGCTGTGCAGCCTGAAATAGGTGCCACATTGGGGGGGTTGTGCTGACAGCCGCAGTAGCAATGCATACAATCTTAATATTTTTTAATTAGGAAAAAAAATCCTTTTTTTAGGTGAGGGCTGACCTGAGGCAAGCATCGGGTAAGCACTGTATAGTAGCATGCAGGAGAACAGATCAGGTTGAATCAGTGACAAAATCCAAGAACAGTTCTGCACTTTGAGATATTGAGTTCAATCAAAACAATGGATTTCATATTATGTGAGTAGAGGACTTTCACTCTAAACAAGTACTTGGGTACTTTTCACTCGTAACACAGTACTTGGGTGCTTTTCTTGTGGCTGCTTGTTTGGGACATGTAACTAGGATTGGGACATGATCACTTTATTAAAAAAAAAAAAGAAACTGTGCTTGTTGAGACTTGTGGGCACATTGCAGCAAAGAATACGGGCGTAGTTCATGGATAGCTGACCTCTAGGTTAAGTAATTACCGTGGATGAGCTAATATAAGGTTACGCTAATATGTGGGGGGGGGGTTGAACCACGCGGAATTTAAGCTACGTGGTAATATTGTGTTATACAGTACTATAAATTGTGCAAGAAAACATTTTATCAGCAGGCTTGCAGGGTGATATAGGTCCGATTGAAATGACTGTTACCACCAGTTTAATTTTGAGACAAAGATAGTAAAAGGTCAGTACAAAGAGGACCTGGCTCTTGATGCCCTGCTTAATACTTATAGTCAAATATGCCCTTGTTTTACAGAAGAAGCGCATGTCACACTTCTGAACAAACAAAGCCTCTGGTGCCCAAATGTTTAGGAGGAGCGAGAGAAACTTGTTTTAAAATAGGAACACGTCTGCTCCTTGAGCTCCCTCTCTCTCTCTCTAACTCTCTCACTGCTAAGCCACAAGCTTCTGAGCAGGAGTATAAGGGTAAAGTGCATGTCGAGCTGCAAAATTAAATGCTGAAATGTAAGGCATTTTGATTAGCGCATGTCGAGCTTGAAATTAATAGCTCTGGTGCCCCAGAATAATGAATGGTCCCGCTGCAAGCGCGACCGATCCCTGGATCTACTGCTGCAGAATGCAGCTTCTTTTATAATGCATAGGTAATTACTTTATTCCCCTGGTTGCAAGGTGTGACTCAGGAGGGCAACAAGGTTTGGAGCAAGATGCCAGGAGTTGCTTCAGAGCTAAAGTCATGGTCCAGAGCATCAGGATTTACTGCATGTTGCGGTTTTGAAATTAAAGTAAACGTAGTGCGCTCAATACATCAAAGAGGGAGACCGGAGTGTCCCTATGAAATAAGTATATTTAATCTGGCCTTCTAAAGGATGCTCCCTCAGGGGTCTGAACAAGGATAAAAAAGAGAAGAAGAGAGAGCTGGTTTTAAAGTCAAATAGGAGCGTGCTTACTCCTAGCTCTTTCTTTCTCTCTCTCTCTCTCTCTCTCTCTCTCTCGATTCCCGCTCATAAGCATAGCGCTATGCACTCAGAAGAATGCTGCAACAAACTACGGTACTGCAGCCCGAAAATGGAAGAAAGGGAAATACTTAGAGGTTTTAGTCGCCTGTGTAAATAAAAGGTGGCTAAGTGTATGTATGTATGTATGTGTGTGTGTGTGTGTGTGTGTGTATGTATATATATATATATATATATATATATATATATATATATATATATGGCTGGCAGCCCAAGAAATGGCTGCCTTTATAGAAGCCTAGGAAGTGAGGTCACTCTGGATGGGAGGGGCTTAATTCCTTAATGAGCCTAATGACTATACAGTTAGGTATATTTGGGCCACTATAGCTCAGTGTTGCATTCAGAGAAAGTGGTGTTGCTATTACACTGTGTGGGGTAGTATTTTAGACATGTATGGTGGGTTACCTAGTGATATAGAGACTAATCCAGATAGTTTTATTTTTGTATATTAGGTAAGGACCAGGTCAGGTGACCCCCACCTAAATGTATAAAAGCCTACCACTAGAGTGTTAAATGGATATAGAGATCCAGATGGGGAGTCAGTCTGGAACTGATGGTCTGAGGGATAAGACCTCAGAGGAAAGAGTGTGGGTGTTCCCACTAAGACAGAATCAGCTAAGTACTGCTGGGTGCAACAGTTGTTCTCTTAATGTTGAACTAATGACAGTCTTATTTTCTGTGAGAATTTGAATCATTTTATGTAATGACAAATAAAATGATAAATGCCAACCTGGCATTTTTTATGCACTGATTTTGGCCTTCTGCCTGCATTTTGTCTCCTGAACTAACGACCCTACAACATGCGGCATGGGGGTAAGACTCACATTTTCACAGATCCTGAAGTTGCAGCAGCGTTTGTGGCTGAAATACTTGAGGCCCATCAGGTTTCTATAGAGGCGTAAGAGGAAGGTGAGTTGGAGCTCGGCCCTAATGACTGAACATTGGAATAAAGGGCTCATGTTGCTCCATCTGCCTGCCCTGCCTTCCCAGAGTATTGTTTGATATTTACATTTTTCTGGACTTTAGTATTATATTATTAAAGCTCTTAATGGTGGTTCTTATTTTAAGTGTTTGTACCATGTTGGAATAGCTCTAATAATACCATGTTTGCTGTTTTGTGCATGCTTAATTCTCACCCAATTTTGAGACCACATCATTTATGGAGGGGGTAGCTCCACTCAATTTGTGCACTTTTCAAATACCCTTGAAATAGCCCGTTTCCCTACCAGCCATCTGATATGCTCTAAAAGGGTAGGGATGAAATTTAACTTGATTGAGCTCAGACGATCTGTTTAGTTTTCTGCAAGGTTTCAATTTGGGGAGACCAGCCTCCTATCCTTTACTTTTCTGTCCTGCAACGGGCAAAAAAATTATGGCTAATATCCTGCATGCAGTAGAATAGGTGAGAGTGGACTCTCTGGCAGTATTATCTTGCTGGACTCTTACTCCTGGAATTTGTCTGGCAGTTCAGTTGGAATAATGGACACTTTAGTTCTGCAGTAACTGAACTGTGGTGTTTATTTGTTTGTTTGTTTATTTAACATTCTTTAGAATTACAATCTTTGAGTCAGGGACTCATTTGCAAAGACTCCGCGTCCAAGTACAAGAAACAGAACATACATAGTACAAAGTAACAGCAAGACGGTAATACACTGGGGGTTACACACACAGTGCTATAGCAAACAATAGTACATAGAAACATAGACTTTGACGGCAGATAAGGACTGCTTGGCCCACCCAGTCTGCCCATTTCCCTACCTACTGGATAAGCTGCAGATCCTAGTTAACCAGCAGCCTACTTCTTCCTACCCCCACCCCCTAGAATTGCCTTATGACTGTCACATGCATGCTTGAATTCCACCACTGTTTTTGACTCCACAACCTCCTCCTCCGGAAGGCCATTCCACGTATCCACAACCCTCTCTGTGAAAAAATACTTCCTTAAATTACCTCTGAGCTGCCACCCCCCCATCTTCAAATTGTGCCCCCTTGTTCTCTTTTTTTGAAAGATGCTACCCTCTTGGACTTTGTTGATTCCCTTGAGGTACTTGAAAGTTTCTATTATGTCCCCCCTCTCCCTCCTTTCCTCGAGGCTGTACATATTAAGTGCCTTAAGTCTGTCTTCATATGTCTTCTGGTGCAGACCCTGAACCATTTTAGTTGCCCTCCTCTGGACAGCTTCCATCCTGTCTATGTCTTTGCGGAGATTGGGTCTCCAGAACTGCACGCAGTACTCCAGATGGGGTCTCACCAGCTATCTGTACAGAGGGATAACAACTTCCTGTTTTCTACTGGTGATGCCTCTCCCTATGCATCCCAGTATCCCCCAGCCCTCCTTGCTGCCCTCTCACATTGCTTGCCCACCTTTAGGTCATCTGATATGACTACCCCCAGGTCCCTTTCCATTTTTGTTGTTGTTAGTATCTCACCCCCCATTGTGTACTCTTCCCCTGGGTTTTTGTTTCCCAGGTGCATTACCTTGCACTTCTTAGCATTGAATCTAGCTGCCATACGTTTGACCATTCCTCTAACCTTGCCAAATCCCTTCTCATCCTTTCCACCTCACCTTGTGCATCAACTCTGTTGCAGATCTTTGTGTCATCTGCAAAGAGACATACTTTTCCTTCCAGTCCCTCTGCAATGTTGCTTATAAAGACAATGAAGAGGACTGGTCCTAATACTGAACCCTGTGGTACCCCACTAGTAACCCCCCTTTCTTCAGAGTGGACTCCATTTACTATTACCCTCTGTGTCCTATTCTCCAGCCAATTCTTTACCCAGGCTGTCATCTTGGGACCCACTCCCAGGCTGGCTAACTTGTATATTAGTCTTTTG
The DNA here is from genome assembly GCA_016271365.2 of Neoceratodus forsteri. NCBI lineage: Eukaryota > Metazoa > Chordata > Ceratodontiformes > Ceratodontidae > Neoceratodus > Neoceratodus forsteri. The sequence goes on from CM057456.1 coordinate 1,319,794,074, forward strand.
TGTGGGACTGTGTCAAATGCCTTGCTAAAGTCTAGGTAGGCCATGTCCACAGCCCCTACCTGATGTACTACTTTGGTCACCCAGTCAAAGAAATCTATCAGATTCGTCTGGCATGTCCTTCCTGCTGTGAATCCATGCTGCCTTGGCTCCTGTGCCCCTCTGGCCTCTAGATACTCAACAATTCTTTGCTTCAGAAGTGATTCCATCATTTTCCCTATCACTGAGGTTAAACTAACAGGTCTGTAGTTTCCTGCTTCTGCCTTGCTCCCACTTTTGTGAAGGGGAATCACATCTGCCCTCCTCCAGTCCCCGGGTACCACCCCATCCTCCCATGATTTGTTAAAGAGGGTAGTCAGTTGTGTCACTAGTTCTACCCTTAGTTCTTTTAGAATTCTGAGATGAATCCCATCAGGCCCCATTGCTTTGTCCACCTTCAGTTTTAAAAGTTCTTTCATACCCTTCTTCTGTAAATGGGCTGGTATCAACTTCTGTATCCAGAGTGTTTCTACTGTTTGTTTTAGGTACCTCCCTCTTCATTTGTAAATACTGAGCAAAATATTTGTTTAGTATCTCTGCCTTTTCACAGTCACCCTCTGCCCACCCTCCCTCCCTTTATTAAGCCTCACTATCCCTCCATTGGTCTTCCTTCGCTCCCTGATGTACCTATAAAAGGTTTTATCCCCCTTCTTAACTGAGTTGGCTATCTTTTCCTCGGTTTGGGCCTTTGCTGTTCTGACTGCCTTCCCAGCTTCCTTTTGCTTTAACTGATACAGTTCTCTGTCCTGCTCCTTCTGTGATTCCTTGTACTTCCTGAATGCTTTCTTTTTCTCTTGAACCTTCACTGCCACTTCCTTTGAGAACCATAGTGGTTTCTTACATCGTTTTGGTTTGTTTATTTGCTTCACACAAAGGCTTGTTACCTCTATGGTGGCAGTTTTTATTATTCCCCATTGTTCTTCCACCCCTCCTTCCTGCCCATTTGCTAGTGCATTCCTTAGGCACTCACCCATTTTGGCAAAGTCAGCCCTCCTAAAGTCCAGTACTTTTGCCTTTGTATGGCTTGACTCTATTGCTGTGTTTATTGTGAACCATACTGTTCGATGGTCGCTAGTTCCCGATGGCTACCCACTTCTACATCTGTGATCCTCTTTCCATCTCCATTTGAGAGAACCAGGTCTAAGATTGCTCCCTCTCGAGTGGGCTCCAATACTAGTTGTCTAAGGCATGCCCCCTGTAGGGCATCTAGAATAACCCCACTCTTCGAAGTGGCTGCTGCAACTGCACTCCAGTTAATATCTGGCATATTCAGATCACCCATGGATATAAGTTACATACATCCAAGTTTCAAAACAATAGTATGAGTAGTCGAGTTGGGTAGTTGTCATTACAGATCCAAATTGTTCTCAACATACATTAGGCACTGGCTTGCTCTGACTGTACTTTAGAGGAATGGACAACTAACGAAAAAAAAAATAAAATGAAAGCAGCCCAACAAAAGGCATTGTCCAGTGGCTTGACAGAGAGGTAGCTGTAAGGTAGCACCTGACTAGAGGGTACATTGGCACCGCCGAGACGCGAGTATATGTTCTTTGAGTGCTACTTTGAAGGGACCTAGGTTGGAGATGGAGGATATGTCAGAGGGTAGTTCATTGTACCAAGCTGGTGCTCTGAAGGAGAAGGACCTTTGTGCTAGAGAGGTCCTGACCTCGAGGTCGACCATGACTGTTTGCTGGTGGAGCGAGTATTTACCGTGCTGTGGGAGCATTGGAATGTAGCAGATACCCCCAGTGGGGAGAGCCCCAGGTAAATTTTTTTGTAAGGAGACAGGTTTGGTAACGTATTCTCTCATCCAGGTCTAGGATGTTTGTAAGGGAATACAGGGGCAGGTGTGGGTATGCTTATCTGCTCCTGACAGGAGTCTGCATGCTTTATTTATGGACAGATGGATTTTGTTCAGCACTGTATGATCGGCGGCTGAGTAGGTGGTAAGCCTGTAGTCCACAAGAGAGAGGACTGATGCGGTGACCGCCAGGTTAAGGGCTGCAGGGGGTAAGCAGGTTTTGTGCCTGAACAGGAGCCCTATGCAGGTATTGATGGCTGATCACAGGTTGTTTATGTGAGAGTGGGAGTCAAAAGTTACGTCTAGGTATTTATATGTGTGTACCTGCTCTTGGGGAAGGAGGGAGTGGGAGCGGATAGAAAGTTGCATATTCTTGGCCTTATTCTGATGGTGGGCAAAGAGCATGGCTTTAGTCTTCTACACATTAACTATGAGTCTTTGGTCCGAGAACCAGCTCTCGATTTGACCATACACATGTTGGAGGGATGGTTGCAGAGAACTCGGGTCTTGGTGTGAGGCAACGAGAACTGCATCATCTGCATACAGCAACAGATTACCAGTGCAGGACTTGGGCAGGGCATTCAGGTAGATGCTGAACAGCAGAGGGCCAAGAATTGAGCCCTGGAGAACCCCAGAGTGGACTGGTAAAGTGGAGGACTGGGTGGTATGAATTTTGATGCATTGCGACCGTGATGTGAGGTAGCTAGTGAACCAGGCTAAAGGTCCACTGGAGAGGCCTAGGTATTGGAGTGTGCGCAGCAGTAAGGGATGGGACACGGTGTCAAAGGCCTTTGACAGGTCGATGAAGATGGCTTCTGCAAGATGTTTCTTATCAAGGGCATAATGGATGTAATTGGAGAATTCAGTCAGGGCTGTTGTGGTGCTGTGACCTATCCTGAAGCCATGTTGTTACCTGCCTAGCAGATTGTAAGTGAGGAGATAATCAGTAAGTTGGGTTGCTATAATCTTTTCAAGGGCTTTGGGGGGAAGGATAGAGATGGGCCGATAAGTTATTGGAGAGTGTACTGTCACCACTCTTTAGTATAGGGGTAATGGTGACAGTCATGGGAGGATGGGGTGGTACCTGAGGACTGGAGGAGGGCAGATGTGATTCCTCTTCACAAAAGTGGGAGCAGGACAGAGGCAGGAAACTACAGACCAGTTAGTTTGACCTCAGTGGTAGGGAAAATGATGGAATCACTTCTGAAGGAAAGAATTGTTGAGTACCTAGAGACCAGTGGGGCACAGGACCCAAGGCAGCATGGATTCACGATGGGAAGGTCGTGTCAGACGAATCTAATAGATTTCTTTGACTGGGTGACCAAAGTAGTAGACCAGGGAGGGGCTGTGGACATGGCCTACCTAGATTTTAGCAAGGCATTTGATACAGTCCACACAAAGATTAGTAACAAGTTGGCCAGCCTTGGAGGGCCCCAAGGTGGTAGCCTGGATAAAAATTGGCTAGACAACAGGACGTAAAGGGTAGTAGTAAATGGAGGCCACAGAAGAAAGGAGGGTTACTAGCGGGTACCGAGGGTTCAGTACTGGGACCAGTCCCTTTAATGTCTTTATAAGTGACATTGCAGAAGAACTGGAAGGAAAAGTATGTCTCTTTGCAGACGACACAAAGATCTGCAACAGGGTTGATACACAAGATGGAGTGGAAAGGATGAGAAGGGACTTGGCAAGGTTGGAGGAATGGTCAAATGTACGGCAGCTCAGATTCAGTGCAAAGAAGTGTGCACATGGGAAACAAAACCCAGGGAAGAGTACACAATGGGGGTGGGATACTGACAACAGTAAAATGGAAAGGGACCTGGGGTAATTATATCAGATGACCTAAGGTGGGCAAGCAATGTGAGAAGGCAGTAAGGAAGGCTTGGGATACTGGGATGCATAGGAAGAGGCATCAATAGTAGAAAACAGGAAGTTGTTATCCCTCTGTACAGACAGTTGGTGAGACCCCATCTGGAGTACTGTGTGCAGTTCTGGAGACCCCATCTCCGCAAAGACATAGACAGAGTGGAGGCTGTCCAGAGGAGGGCAACCAAAATGGTGCAGGGTCTGCACCAGAAGACATACGAAGAAAGACTAAAGGAGATTACTATGTATACCCTTGAGGAAAGAAGGGAGAGAGGGGACATGATAGAAACTTTCAAGTACCTCAAGGGAATCAACAAAGTCTAAGAGGGTAGCATCATTCAGAAAAAGAGATGTGCAAGAATAAGGGGGCACAATTTGAAGATAGAGGGGGGGACGGCTCAGAGGTAATGTGAGGAAGTATTTTTTCATGGAGAGGGTTGTGGATGCATGGAACAGTCTCCCTGAGGAGGTCGTGCAGTCAAGAACAGTGGGGGAATTCAAGAATGCATGGGACAAACATAAGGCAGTCCTAGTGCGGGGTAGGAGGAAGTAAGCTGTTGGTTAACTAGGACCTGCAGCTTATCTGTTAGGTAGGAAAATGGGCAGACTAGGTGGGTCAAGTGGTCCTTATCTGCTGTCAAATTCTATGTTTCTATGTCTTCCAGGTTGAGGGGAACTGCCCCAGACACGGAGCGATTTAAGAGATCAGTCAATGGGGAGAGAATAGTGTCAAGTACAAGTCCGAGGATCCTCATATCAAAAGAATCCTTGCAGTAGCAAGAGCCACTGAGGGCGTTGGAGAGAAATGGCCTTGCCTCGTTCATGGTCACTACTTTGAAGTGGAAGGGGGGGGTACCGTAGGTTAGGAGGTTGGGTTGCTGGAATAGGATCGAAGAAGTTGAGTGGGAGCACGGCACTGAGGTTGGAGAAGGATGCATTAAGGCAGTCAGCTATGGCCAGCGGGTTGGTGGTAGGGACATTGTTTACATTAAGCAGGGATGGCGGGAGCCAGGTTTTGCCATTCCGCTCCTTGATGTTGTCCCAAAACAGCCGTGAGTCCCCCAGGAGGAGACTAGGGTTGTTTTGTAGTATTCGGATTTTGCCTGCTTGATAGCCCAGGTGCATGTGTTGCAGGCTGCTTTATAAGCCTGCCTATCAGCTTGTGTACTGGAGGAAACTGCTTTCCTCCAGAGGTCATCTCTGCATTTGAGCTGATGGAGCAATTCAGTAGAGACCCAGGCAGCATTGCACTTCTTAGTCTAAACACAGTAAAGAAAGGAGCATAAATATCGCAGGCTTTATTAAATGAGAGGTTAAAGTAGTCAAAGGCTTCGTCTGTGGTTGGTCCTTGAGAGGTCGGGGATCAGTCCCTGCTGGTAAGGTAATTCCTAAGTTTGGTGAGGTCACCTGGTCTGAGGCGGCGCCGGGATATTTTGTGCGGTTTGGGTTTCAGCTGAAAGCATGACCATGAGAATATAATGGGGGAGTGATCACTTAGTAAGTCAGGGAGGACCGTAAGATGAGAGATTTTGTTGGGAAGGTTTGTGAGTAGGAGGTCAAGCAGGGTACTAGAGCCATTAGTGGAGTTCACCCTCGTGGGTTGGTTGACCAGCTGGGTAAGCTCAAGAGCAGCGAAAGTGTCTTTGATCAATGAGGACATGCTGGCAAGCCAGTTCACATTCAGATCACTGACAACTACATGCTCTGTATTGGGTGGGAAGCTGGAGATTAAATTAGCGATAGACTGTATTGTTTGATCTTGGTTTCTCGGGGGGACGTATGCCACCGTCAATGTTAGAGGGGCCCTAGAGGGATTTTGAGTGAGCTTTAATGATAGAGCTTGGGCTTTGTGGTCAAGCGAGGGTATAGGAAGCACATGACACATGATGGGGTCACGGATGTACACCGCACACCTCCCGCCACGCTTACCCACTCTGTTGGTTCGGTGGAGGGTGAAGCCTGGGGAAAGCGGCTGCCGAGTTGGGGATTTTTTTGGAGAGCCAGGTTTCAAGTAAGGGTCAGAACATCTGGCTGATGTTGCTGAAGCCAACAGTGGAGGTCTGCGGTTTTCTTGGGCAGGCTGCAGATATTCATTGCAGCTATTCTAAGCCCATGATGTGAGAGACTAGGGCTGGGTGTGGCGGGGCCTGGGTTAGGATGGACATTCCCCAGGATGAGAAGGAGAAAGGCAATGACTCTGAGTAGGGCAAAGGATCGCTGCAACTGAGTGTCCTGAAGTGCTGTCGCCTAGTTATTGTATTGGTAGAGCAAGGAATGGCCAGCGTCGTGAGTGAGGGCTAGGATAGGAATATGACCCGGCATGGTGGTAGGTGTAGATGGGAGACCGTGGGGAGATGTATGGGATAGGGTGAGGGGTGTGTAGCCAGCATTGGTAGGGTTGGTGGCTTCAAAGATTGTGTGGAGGGAGTAGGATGTGCATGGGAGAGGTCCTCAAGAGGTGGACTTGCGGGACTGAGAAGCAGGAATAATGCAATCAGGAGGAGCTTAGAGCTTCAAGCAGAGGGTGACCAATGGGGAGCACTAGCAGGACAGATGCCTGATGTAAGAATAAGGGAGGCATAATATCAGTCAAAATTGTGTCAGTTACTATAGCTTAGTGGTAGGGTACTGGACTGCAATGCAGAGGGTACAGGGTTTGAATCCTGGAGGGGGATACAGATTTGGGACCCTATTGAAACCCTACAGCTAGCAGCAAAATTATCCTACAGTGGGCAGAAATGGGTTAAAATAGGGGTACAGCAGCAACTCCTAGTGGTGACTAGGGGAGTTGCACTACAGGGGTAGTGGGTTTGGCTAGAGGGGTGTGAGGTCTGGGGGAATGAGGGAGTGGGTAGAGGTAGAAAGTAAACAGAGCAAAGGGGCAGTGGAGTGGTGAGGTGGGCAAGAGAGGCTGCAGGAATAGAGAGGATGGGGGAGCTAGTAAGGCAGGACTCCTAGAGGACTGAAGCCTTCTAGTGGCTAACTTCTGTAACCTGCAAATGGAAAACTTGGGAGATAAAAACTAAACCAGCAGGAAGTCGGGTGACCAGGGAGGTGCTTAAATTAAAGGTCGAGCTTGGGTGGCTGGGGCGGGTGGTGCACTCGACACAAAGCGTTGACGTGCTAACACCCCCAGCAAAGATGTGCAAGGGGGGAGGATGTAAATTACCTATTTAGCCCTTCCAGGACCGCTGCTCCCTGTCTGTATGCTGCGCTAGGCAGCTGGAGTTTGTGCTGGGGGTGCTGGTTCCACGGAGGCCTAAGTAGGGAAGGAGAACAAACAGGGTTATTTAGTATACAGCGGGAGGTATTAGGTTGTAATGCACATGCGCAGGAACTTCTACTGTTCTGGATGCCTTGTTCCCCCACTGTGCATGCGTCAGCTATCGAGACAGAACAAGGAGGCAAGATGGAGACCCCCCAGTACAAGACAGGAGACAGGTACAACTTTCAACTATCTAACATTCCTGCTAGCTGCAAACAGCTCTCTAGTTACACCGCTAGCTTAGTATTTAACATTAGCCTGCAATACAGAGTCCAAAACAGTCCTGATATGCCTTGTGCAGTCCCTTAAAGTGTTCGCTGGATCGCGGTGAAATCCCGTGTAGGAGCCTGTACATTGTTTTTTCGCACCGTATGTTCTTTGCATGCCTGTGTGTATTCAGTGAATATAGTACATGCTATATTTCATGAAACACCATAAATAAAAAGTTCAAAAAACAAGCAAACTGAAAAAGCCTCAGAGGAGATGCTGGAAATGGTGCTTGCTAAAAAGAAACTTAAAGAAAAAAAATGTCACTACCACGGCACCTGTACAGAGAAAAGAGCAGGCAGATGACACCGAAAAAATGCCCTCATATGAGAACATATCAAAGATGTGACAATTTTCCAGGCCATGAGAAATTTTAATAATGTGACTGACACCCTCCCCCAGCTCAGGCTCCAACCTATCTGCCTGCAGAGGAGAAAGGAAGAAGAGTACTATGTATAGGAAGAGGAAGGTGACCACATGGAATCAGAGGGTGCACCTGAGAGAGACTGTGTCTCTCCTACAAGGCAGAATGAGGGTTATCTTTCTTTTTCCTCATTTGTCAGACAAATGCTGGATACTGTCAGCATCCTCCCCCCCCCAAGAAACTGAGGAGGATGAAGATGATGCTGAATTTATGGATTCATTGCACCTGTAAGGAAGTTGCTAGTCCCCATACATAAATCACTTCAGAAAGGCATATCAGACATCATGTCTGCCGGCCCCATGGCGCCAGGCGATGGGGGATCACCTGGCACGCTGGTGAGCTGGGTTCTCGCCCCGAGCCCAGAGCAACAAGAGTGAGGCCAGCAGGGAGGGCTGAATAGCGTCCTCCAGATGCTCTCCTCCCGTGAGGGAGGGTCATGGATGCACCATCCTTTGGCGGCTCCTAGTGGCCAGATATGGCATCATGCATTGCGGCGTGGGTGACCAGACATCGCGGCATGTGACCAAAGTGGGCGGGGGCACTAGAAAAAGGGAAAATGACCACCGGATGTCGGCAGCCCATCCTCCCGTCACCATGGTAGCCTGAGTAAGCCCCATGGTGCACCTTAGCTGCCCCAGCAAGGATTGACAGTGGTGCCTTTGGGCACTTGAAAGTCTCCCACTCCCGGATGCACCCCCACAGGTAGGTGGGGCCCCCCCCCGATGAAAGGATATGTTGGGTCGGTCAGAGCGGCAAGATGAGGGGCAGCGGATGGGAGGATCGTAGTGGCGTGGGCTGGCTGCCCGAAGGAGAGGTGATCTAGGCTGGCACGGAGGAAGGAGGGAAAAAAAAGATAATACTAAAAAAAATCATATCTGCACTTAGCAGCCATTGATAGGAAGATTGAAAGAAAATGGAGGTGGGTAGCCAAGGGGTGGATACCTGTATGCCCACCCTGATCATCAAGGCGTAGTCCAGGCTGATGCTTGTGAGAGAGCAGAAGGCCCCCTGTCTGCACAGCCTCCTGAAAATGACTCAAAAAAAAGTGGATGCTATGGCCAGAAAGGTTTGTACAGTCAGCTTCCCTGCTTATCAGGCAGGCAACTTATTCAGCACATATAACACAGTACCATAAAGTGTGGAACACAGTTCTGGCATTTGCTGATAAAGCATATGGTGAGCTGGCATAGTACTTAATTGCCACAGCAAGATCAGCCCTAGATGCTGCTAAATACCATTTCCACACTGCTATGGACACTAATGAAATTGCTGCTAGAGTCTTAGATCATGTAGTGTCCTTAAGAAGATTTTCCTGGTTAAGAATTACCATCCTTTCCCAGGATACTCAAACCATGGATTTCTCCTTTGAGGAAAATTCACTTTTCGGTGACAAATCAGAGGTATACATGAAAAAAGTGGATGAATACAAAACCATTTACAAAAGTAACAGTGAGAAGGAAAAGGCCTATGTCTCCTACGGACTTAATGGAAGGGGAGGCAGAGACAGGGGATACTAACCAAGTGTCTGTACCCCCTATGCCTCTGTTGAGTACCAGCCACAAAGAGGCTACTGTAGGGACAGAAGGGGCACCAAGCGTATTGCTGCTGCAGCACCAACACCCAAGCCCCAGCCAAAACCAAACCCCTGTCAGTTCTGCCTAGGTTGCACAACCATTGTCAGTGGGTGGAAGACTGGCTCACTACTTCCAGGAATAGTTAAACATTACCACAGACAGATGGATTCTGGAGTTAGTGGACCAGAGATTGTCCCTGAAGTTCAAAACATTTCCAAAACTGCAGAAGAAAAAAAGTTTTATAGCTCACTCTCCAACAGACTTCAGCTGTAACTGGAAGGAAAAAAATTGTTGCTAGCAAAAGCTGTAGAAAAGATCCGTGCTTCTCAGTGGGCAAGGATTTATTCTCAAGGTACTTCCTGACCTACAAGAAAAATAGGGAGTGGTGACCCATTTTAGATCTCAGGTATCTGAACAAGCATATATGAGGAGGGGGCACTGTGGAGCAGCAAGATGGCGGCTGCTTTTTGAAATGGTTCCGGGATAGCACCGAATAAAGTGCTGAAAACCTGAGTTTATACTATACATAACCCACATAAATATTATTGAATTGCCGTCGGAAGCTCCCCAGTATGAAATGGGGCCAAAAAAAGATGCAAAGAAAGCAACACATAACCTGGAGACCTTTCTGTCTCCTGTGAGCACTGTTGTGCTTTCTGGGCCTGCAACAGCTGGAGGAACACCTTCGTCAGACGTTCCGACTACACAGATATTGGCAATGCTCTCCAAGATGCAGAGCAATGGTGAAGAGACAAATAAATGTCTTGCGGCAGTTGAGGCGAAGCTCACGGACAATGAGTGAATTAGCCAGGACAACGCAGCAACGATACAAAATCTTCAGGAATCGCAAGAGCGGCAAGCTAGTTGTAATGCCTGTTCCAGGGATTTCTCCTACATCAAGTCAAAAATGGAGTCTTTTGAAAATACACAGAGGCAAGCCAATGTGTGCATAATGGGCTTCCCCCCAGGTTTGCCACAGCAACAGAAATCTTACCAGCAGTTACCAAGCTCATTTTTGATGATGTACAGCTTTTGCCAAGGGACTCCAGCCTGAAGGTTGTGCGGGTTTTCACTATTCCTCATCAATCTAGGCAACAGGAGGGGAGACGCACAGCAGAGACCATTCATGGCGATTGCCATGTTGTCGGTGCCAGAGGCTCGGATTGCACTTCCGCAGACTGCTAGATCAAAGGGAGAGATCATCTGGGAAGGCAGTTGCATTGGGTTCTTCCCTGATTTGTCTGCTCACACATAGGCGTGAAAAAAGGAGCTCCAAATAGTGAAGAACTGCTGAGCCATGGCATTGAAGCCAGCCTGAACTATTCTGCACGCCTTCATATTAGACATGACTCTAAATCTTACGTGTTTCTGGATCCTACTGTGGCAGCTCAATTTACAGAAAAACTCTTACAAAAGATGAAGCTATGGGACTCCTCGTCTGACGAAGAAGGGTGAAGTGTCATCTGTATTTCAGGAACTCATAATGTACCAATTTAAATACGGGGGTTTATATTTATGGATCTCCCAGGTTCTGAAAATATATAGTTAAAACAATCAGGTTGATCATTAATCTTCCTTTTCTCTGCTGTTTTCGGGATGCTAGTTAAATGCTGATTTCTTCTGCCTTCAATATTTAGCTGTTTAAGAAAGGGCTATTGACCTTGCTTAGGTCACCCAATTTGCTGTTCCTTTAAATAAAACTCGTATTACGCTACCTTTTGATTAACACTGTAGTTGATGGTATTATGATGAATATGATCACCACTCAGTTTGTGAACTTGAGATATATTCTGAGTTATTTCCTGTACCCCATAGGGCAGGATGCTTTGCTCTGCCATGGACTAGGGGTTTCTTATTTAACTTAACTGAGCCCAGGCTATCATGGTAAATGTATGTCTACAAGTGGATATGTCATTCAGACCACTACAATTCTCAATTTCTACAAGAGAACTACTATCCTAGCCACATGGACCTTTTGAGATTAGATGTGTGGTGAGAGTGTTATTGCCCTACAAGGTAACTAGTTCATACTGTTCTCTTATTAGCATATATTTTATAGCAGTCTTCTGTAGTGCTGGAATTTATGATACTGTAAAACTACATCATTTTGTACTAATTCTGTCCTTGCACTGTGGAGGTCTGTGCACCTCATTTTTTTTCCTTTTATGTATATCACAGCTGGCTGTAATATCATAAAACCTTTTTTATAAATAAAAAGTAAAAAAAAAAAGAGCAAGCATATGAAAAAAGAGAATTTCAAGATAATCACACTGTGAACAGTGTTACTATCTTTACAGTCAGGTCACTGGCTGGGATCACTGGCTCTGAAAGATGCCTGTTTTCATATCCCAGTCAGGCCATCACACAGGCAATGTCTCAGGTTCAAGCTAGGGAACTGCCAATACCAGTTCACAGCTGTTCCCTTCAGCCTCACCTCAGCACCAGTAGTATTCACAAAGTTCGTGGCTGTGGTGGCAGCACACCTGAGAAGGCAAAGTACAGTGGTTTTCCTCTACTTGGACAACTGGTTAGTCTCAGGGAAAACAGAACAAGAGACAAGGTGCTCACTTCAGACTGTAAAAAGACCTTGGAGAATGTGGGATGTTAGATAAATCTGCAGAATTCTCAAATAGAACCTGTTCAAGTACTGGACTTCATAGGAACAGAGCTAAACACCCTGCAGGGGAAAGTCTTCCTCCCACAGGCTGGAGTGGCAGCATTGATAGCCATTGCAGAGTCTTTCACAGCAGGCCACCCAGCACTTGAATGGGACTTATTGCAAGTAGTGGGACACATGGCTGTATCCACAGCTGTGGTTCCATGGACCAGGTTCCAGATGAGCGATACCTAGTACCACTTAAAAGACATGTAGTCTCGAAGATGTGACCAACTCTCAAAACTAGGGCCAGTGACAAAAGCACTGGTAAAGTCACGAGAGTGGTGGAAGGAAGCAACCAGCCTCAAGGCATTCCCTTCTTTTAGCAGTCACCAACAAGCATTCTTATTACAAATGCCTCACTTCTGGGGTAGGGCGCCCACATGCAGGATCTTACAGTAAGTGGCACCTGGAGCATATCAACCTCATAGAGTTCAGGGCAGTATTGTTAGCAATTCATTCATTCTCCTCCCAGTGGCAAGGCCAGTCTGTCCAAATCAGAACAGACAGTACCACAATGTACTACATAAACAAGCAGGGAGAGGAAAGATCCTCAAAACTCTACAGAAGTGATGAAGATCTAGGACCTGGCATACTCCTTAGAAGCAAACATATTTGTGATCTACTGTGACAGGGTTGACTAGCACCCTGTCCCATTTGTTATGTAGAGAGTGTTAAAAGTAAGGGTCTACAGTAGTCTGAACTCTCCTTTTCTGCCACTTGTCTATCTTTGCCTGTCTGATTGCACAATCACATCTTTTTCCTGGGCATCCAGATTATCTGGCCAATATGAAAGGTCCTGCATTTTTCCCTGTTATCGCCCTTTCTTCACTTGCTGTTTCTATTTCTTTCTTTCTTCCTTTCATTCCCTTGCTTCTCTGTGGTTAAAAAAATATGTGAAACTGTGTTTTTGTTATTTTTTAAACTTTATTTTTATTAGTTTATCTGTATAATATACACAGTACTCTACCCTCATAGGCAGGCATACAAGGGTAACAAACAGTATAGTAAGTACTTACATCATTGTTACAGTAAAGAGGTAATAAGCCCATAAAAGCTGGTACATCACTAGGGGGGATTACTAAAAATATTTAAACAAGTTCACTTATTGGATTTAGGAAAGGTCTTAACTACCAGGAGCAGGGAATACCCACATATGGTTTCGTTTTAATAAATTAGGCACCCATTACATGGGGTAAACATTCCCCAAACCATTCTCATTGGTTCAACATTGGTAAAATAAAGCACACTCCCTTGAAGAGCATAAACCAGTTTGCTACAGATCTCAAAAACTTTTAACAGACTCCAAAAGAAGAAATGAACATTCATTAGTTTATGATCGGTCACAAATTACATTCCTTGACCCGCACCTTACAAGCTCTTAAGGCGCATGTCAGGAAACTGAAAGACGTCAAAGCAACCCTCTCCCACTATAGGTACGAGGAGATGGGTTGTTAGTATTTTAAAAGGACGCCATTTTAAATTGCCACGTTTTTAAGCCACCCTATACCCCAGCCATTATCCTAAGGCATGTATAAGAATTTTAATCTGCAAAGACAGATATTACCAGTATTAATGTTCAGTAGCTGGGCAGCTTCAAAAAAATTCATGGTACACTTAACACAAGCAGTGAAACTGCGATCTACATGTGCTTACCCAGTGTCCGCAGAATCACTTTCAGATGCGTCTCCCTTCACTCGAAATTCCTTTTCAATGTGGTCCACCAGTTTAGCCACTTCCACAGAGCCCGCAAATTGATAAGATCTTTTCCCATACATGATCCTTAAACTGTCCTTCATCAAGAGGACATGGTGAATGCCCAAGTTTCTCAGACGGGCTCGAATACCATTGAAGCTTTTCCGCCTTTGCCTAGTTGCATAGCTCAAGTCAGGAAAAATGTGGACCTTGGCACCCTTGAACTCTACCGATCCTAGCTTTTTCATTTCTGCTATAATTGTATCTCTATCCTGAACATTCCCAAAGACCACCAGGAGAGTTCTAGGGTACAATTGATTGGTAGCCATTTGGTTCCTTCCGCCTTGAGGGCTAATTCTGTAAGCCCTTATAATTGTGACCATCTCTTGAATTTGTAAAGTGTCCTCGAAGAAGGTTGTAAGGAAAGGCAACAGATCTTCTCCTTCAGTTCTTTCGGGTATCCCCAGGATCTGAATATGAGTAGCTCGAGAGGCGTTTTCTAAGTTCTGTAGACGTCGCCTCAATACTGCATTTTCCTTGGTGAGTCCTGAAGAGACCGTCAGTGCTGTTGCCACTGATTTTGAGACAGCTTTAGTTTCTTCTTCGATTTTGCCCACTTTAGTGTCTAGCACTTTAAACTGGGTTGTGAATTCTTCCATTCTTTGATCCAACGTCTGGATCGCTTTAAGTAGTGCAGCATTAGAAGGTTGAGGTGACGAGTCACCTCCTGCTGCTGTGGGCAAATCCTTACTGGTGCTCGGTTTCAGGTCTTTCAGCCTGGTTCCCTCTTGTCCAGCGCCCGTTCTATTTCTCTGTCCCATAGCTTCCAAAATTGGGTAGATAGCATTATGAAAATAATATCAATGTAATTGTGAGGTTTTCTTCTTTCAAGTATGTCGAGAATTCCTTCTAAAATAAACATTTTCAGGAATTAAAATGTGCAAATCGAGCTCTGCTGAATTGCTTTCACTGGCTTGGCTGTTGGCCACAACCCCATGTGAAACTGTTTATATGAAACTGGAATCCCTTCTTGTATATAGTTATTTCACATGTATTGCAGAAGGCTATGTGGGGATTATTAGAAAAGGCTGAAATCTGTAAAACTGGGAGTTGACCTGGAGAAATCTTTTGACCTTCTTAAAGGAAAACTGTTATAATCCCCATTTTCCTCCCAACGTCTACTCAGCTGCCAACTTGCAGTGAGAGACTGGCATTTCTGTTGTAGGGCATGTCATTCATTAGTAATTCTTATTTTATGTTCCAGAGTGAGTGGTGCCATTTCACAGAGGGTAGCGACCAGAGCCACAACTTATATGCAAATTAACTCCCAGATCTTCCTGCTGTGTACCGGAACGCTTGTTCATGATGAGCAGGGCACATTTTCATGGACTAAAAATAAATAGTGTGCCATGTAGAAGTCCTTGAGCTGTACCTCTAGAAACAACACCGTTAAAAATGGAGCAGTGTAAGGTAGTTAATTTTTTAATGAAAGTTCCAGCTCCAAGTTAGGGCATCATGATAGCGATGCCCGGGCAAACAAACACTACTGCACATGCCCGAACTTAGAGCCACAACTTTCATTAAAAGTTAAACTACCTTACACTGCTCATTTTTTTTTATTTAAATCTTTATTGCATTTTATTCAGAACAGTTTCCAATTACGAAAATTTAATCATAATCATGTATAATTGCTGTAACCTTAATTTTGTATGTGTAACCTTATTGTAATTCCCTGTAGCTGTTACTATGTACTCTGCAATTTCCATTTTTCTTGTTTCTCTGACACGGAGCCTTTGTAAATGAGTCCCTGACTCAAAGGTCATAATCCTAAAGCTTGTTAAATAAATAAATAAATAAACAATTCACACTATATATAATGTGTTAATCATCTAGTTAACTTTTACAATCAAGTTTCATTTCTAGTTCTTATTACTTTAACTTAGTTTCTCCATGTATTTCAATGTTTACACTTATCTATGTGAAGACTAAATAAACTATTAAGTATCAAATATTTATACAAGCAGGCATATAAAATATAATAGTTTATCCTTAAAAATATGAATTTTCTTTGAAATTAATACACTGCTCTGTTTTTAATAGGGGTTGTTTCTAGATGTACAGCTCAAGAACTTCTACATGGCACACTATTTATTTTTAGCCTGTGAAAATATGCCCTGCTTGTCATGAACGAGCATTCCGGCACACAGCAGCAGGGGTTGAAACATTTTTCAGGAGGCTGTAAGTCCAGGACATGTTACTTTTGGTCCATAAGTCTGTGGCAGGCATTGGTAAGTCACATTTTTTTCACCTACATTTTGCAAATCACTGTTTCTCATTTCTTATAGGAAGCAACAGGGGCCCCTCAGCACTGTCCCACAGAGATCCAGTACAGCAAAAGCTATAACTGCCCTCGTTACCTATAAGACACAGCCCAGTCACCCCGATCATACGTCTCAACTGTCCCTGATTTTCAGGGATGTTCCTGATTTTGTTTTGAAGTTGTATACTTTATTATAAAGAGACAGGTAGTACAGCATGTCCATATCAATCAGGTTACAGGTAAGTTTCATTCTATGCTTAAAATATTATAGAAACCATCTCAGCGGTCCTTCATTATAGTTTGTAATATTCTTTTTTTTTTTTCTTTTCCTAGGTATATTCATTCAAATAGACAACATTTTCCTGTTACAGCTGCAAGTTCGATAAAGGGTGCAACAGTCTGTTTCTCTAAACTGGTTCAAGTTTCAATATTCTTTTTCCCCTTCATTCAGGGAGCATGAAATGTACAGTAATCAAGTCCATGAATAAAGATCAGTTTACTCTTTGGTGACAAGTTGAACTCATTAATAAAACTTGGCTTTAACCAACCAAAACACATTTATCTGTCTCCTTATTGTGTTATTTTTCTCGACAGATAATATCTGTTTACCTTAGTTAATAAGCTAATCAAAGAAAAGTGTATTCAAAATAACTGTTTACATACAAGATTAAATGATGCACCATACGGAGGGACTGTTGCACTTATATTCCAAAGGAAACACACATAAGTTGCACCATCGCACCCTCAGTCAGAGCCATTCAGACCTACTAGTTGTTTCATTCTGGTTAGTTCTAACACTGGTATGCCTTGCCAGGTTTCTATATAATCAAAGTATGGAAGCCATCTGGAATTATATTTTTCTACCCGCAGATTTACTCGGGCAGTGACTGCTTCTATATCTTTAATTAAAAGCCAGTGTGACACTTGTAATGGCTTGACTGAAATCCAGTGCTGGGTGATAACTTTTAGTGCAGCTGCAATTAAAATGTAAAATATTTGTCTGCTGCTGAGGCAGTCTCGGGGTTGTAGACCTAGTACCATATTTGCAAAGGTGAGAGCTGTTTGTATATGAAGAATATCCTAAACATTTTGCGTTGCCTCTAACCAATAGTTTTATAGTCTAGGGCATTCCCAAAAAATATGGAAATGTGATCCTACTTCGACCACAGTTCCTCCAGCAAAGTGCCGAGGGATGTGTAGCATAGTGTTGGGATATGACACACCTGAACACTCTCTCCAAGTGGGAGATGTCATAGTTTTATGAATCCCTAGCCAAATGCTCTGCCAGTCAGAGTCCGATATTTCAATGTTTGCTTCCTCCTGCCACTTGCCTTCTATAATCTGGGTAATCATTGCCCCCGCCCCCTCTTGTTAAGCTTTATGTAAAAATGAGAACAACTTGTTACTGTCCCCTAATCTGCCTTTTTTTTTTTTTTTTTGGTCAATTATTTTTACCACCTCCTTGGCAGATCACCCCATGTTGGCCAGCCTACTTGACTCCGGGGTCTTTCGGGGACTTCTGATGCTATACGCACCCCAACAGAACCCCTGGAGCTGGCCCGGAGGCTTCATCCTGGTGACCCCCATAATTTTTTCCCATTATCTTCCCACGTTACCCGAAGTCCTGAAAGTGGTGGACGCATGTGTGTGGAGACACGAATGTGCACCACAGCTCCAGACAGTGGCTTCTTCCTCCCTCCCCCGGCCTAATGCACCAGTGTTCCTCGGATGTGGCGCTGCCCCTCAGCCTCCACCGGGGCAGACAAGCTCTGAGGAGACCTTGTTCTCCATCCCAAGGCAGAAAGCTGCCAGCCGGCAGCCAATTGGCCTCTCTCCCCCCCCCCGCTGACCTTCCGATGACCCAGGCTTGTTCCCGAACTTGGTTTGCTGGCATAGCACGAGGTAAGGCGTCCAGCGCCTCAACCCTCAACACCATCGGGCTGGTCCTCTGCTTTTTGTATACAGAAAATTGATAGTGGATGCTTGAGACTGCAACAGGGCCAAGATCCCGACCACTGTTTGAATTTAATGGCGACATTGCAAATATCTCAAAAAATCCGATTGGGGCAAATGAAACTCTTCCCTTAATGTAGCAAAGTCTTTGATTATCTCATCTCCAGTGAATTGGGTAAGTTTCCTTATCCCCCTCTGGGACCATCTTGTGAAACTAGTGTCCCACTGAGTGTCTAGAAAGCCAGGCAAAAACTGCAGGGGAATATATATTCCCTCACCCTGTAGGAGGCAGGATTGCTTACTTCCTCCAAGCATAGCAAGCCATTACCGCAGGTAAGTGGGTCTTGGAGGTAGTGAGCCAGGGCCTGTCCCTAAGTTTCAAAACATTTCCCAGACCGTAGACCAGGCACTTCAGCCCAGCAACCTCGGCAGAAAAGGCTCTGTTGCAGTTAGAAGTTGCCAACCTACTGTGAATCAAGGCAGTACAACCTGTCCCCCAGTCCCAAAGGGGGAAAGGTTTCTATTCCAGATACTTCCTTACCCAAAAGAAATATGGGGACTGGCGATCTATTTTAGGTCTCAGGCTTCTGAGCAAATACTTGACAAAGCCAAAGTTCAAGATGGTTACCCTGGCCATGATCATTCCCATCCTGCAGCAGGGGGACCGGCTGGCATCTCTGGACCTCAGAGATGCCTATTTCCACACTCCCATTTGACACAGCCACATAAAGTATCTGCAATTCAGGCTGCATTTGAGTCACTACCAGTTTGCAGCATTTCCCTTCAGCCTAACTTCTGCTCCCAGCGCATTCACCAGGTGTCTAGCAGTGGTTGTGGCATACTTAAGAAAGCTGGGAGTCACAAGTGTTCCCTTACCTAGATGACCGACTAGTCATGGGACAGACTTCTCAGCACACCAGGGACTCTCTGGCCCTCACTCAGGGCACCTTAGAGTCTCTGGGATTCCTAATAAATTCCCAGAAGTCCCAGCTGGAACCCATCCAGGTCCTAGAATTCATAGCAGCAGAGCTGGACACCTGCAAGGGAAGGCTTTCCTTCCGCAGGACAGGGTGCAAAACATTCTGGAGCTAGCAGGCTGTTTCAGACTCAGCAGGCCCAGACCAGCAAGGCATTTCCTGCAGCTCTTGGGCCACATAGCAGCTGCCACAACCGTAGTGCCAGGTGCCAGATTTCAGATGAGGAACATTGAGTTCCACCACAGGTCCCTTTGTCTCAGAGGAGGGATCCTCTGTCCATATTAGTGCCCATCACGAAACCCTTCCTGCAGGCCCTACAATGGTGGCAGGACAGAGACAACCTCAGGGAGGGAATGCACTTTTTTCCCAGAGGTTCCCTCTGCCATCCTCACCACAGATGCCTCCCTCCTAGGGTGGGGGGCACACCTGGGTAATTTGACAATGAACGGTACCTGATCCCCTCAGGAGTCACTTCTACATATCAGCCTGCTAGAGCTCAGGGCAGTTTTCCTGGCCCTGCAGTCATTCACCCCTAAGGGCAAGGTGGTGCAAGTCAGGACAGACAACACTACCACCATGTACTATATCAACAAGCAAGGAGGCACTAGGTCAACTTTGCTGTGCACAGAAGCCATGAAGGTGTGGAACCTGGCTTATTTTCTGCACGTGTCTCTGTCTGTAATCCACCTGCCATGGAAGGACAGTGTTTTGGCAGACCCTATTAGCAGAATCAGCCAGAACTATCATGAGTGGTCCATAAACAAACAGGTCCTGAACTCAATATTCAGAAGGCGGGGCACACCAGAGATATATTTGACTCCATGACCAACCACCAGCTGCCACAGTTCTGTTGCAGGCCTTCAGCTTGGGTGACAGTGCCACTAGATGTACTGACCCTGGATTGGTCAGGGAAGTTTCTTTATTATGCTTTTCCTCCCTTCTCTTTGCTGCTCAGAGTCCTCATAAAGCTCAGGGCCTAGCCAGCGACTATGATCCTAATGGCACCAGATTGGAAAAAACAGCCATGGTATTTCCTCCTGCTATTCCTGTCAGTGTCTCAACCTGTTCATCTTCCTCGAAAGCACAATCTCCTGACATTATTGCAGGGCAGGATCCCGTACCCCTACCTCGGGTCTCTACTTCTCAAGGCCTGGCTGTTGAGGGCTTAAGAGTTTGCCACTCTGCAGCTCTCTGAAGAAGTGTTGAGTATACTCAGAGTTTCCAGGAAACCCTCAAATAGGAAGACTTATGCTTCCAAATGGAAAAGGTTTTTCTTCTGGTGCAACAACAAGAGTATCAATCCGTCACATGCAGGACTACCTGTCCTCCTGGACTACTTAACCCACCTGTACTCACTTAATCTCAGGCCCTCTACCTTAAAGGTCCACCTGGCTGCCATTTCAGCATACATTTCAGCTGGCAGTGACAAGTCATTGGCTTCCCACTCTGTTTTTGGAAAGTTCTCCATCCTCCTGTTAGGGAGCCAGTCCATCCTTGGGACCTGAACATTTGCATAGCCAAGCTCATGGAACCTCCATTCGAGCCTATGGCAACAGCAGAGTTGAAGTATGTTACCTGGAAGACTGTCTTCCTAGTGGCCATTATCTCAGCCAGGTAAGTCCGTGAGTTGCAAACCCCATGTGGAGATTTGAATTACATCTCCTTTCACAGGGACAAAGTAGTACTTCGAACCGATAGGAAGTTTCTCCCTAAGGTGATATCAGATTTTCACTTGAACCAATCTATAACCCTGCCAGTCTTTTTTTTATTTTTTATGGCTGACTAAAGCTCAAGTGAATAAGCCAGCCCAGTGGCACTGAGGGTTGAGGCGCTGGACACCACACCTCGTGTCACACCGGCGACCCAGGTTTGGTGATGGACTCGGATCAGCAGGGGAAGGAGAGGATCGAGTGTCCGGAGGATATCTCTCCTCTCCATGGGGAGGGTTCCAGGGCTGCTCAGTGTCCTGGCAACCCCTGCTGGAGAGCGGGGGTACTGTAGGTACACCAGTCAGAGCATAAGGGGTGGAGTGCGGCAGACGCCAGAAGGGTAGCCATGTGCAGGCGTCATTGCACGCAGCACTCTGAGCAGAGAAAAAGGAAATACCCCTGAGGGCTGGGTGAGACGATGGCTGGTCTCCGGGAGCCAACCCCCACATGCTCAATGCCGGCCAGAATCCCGACCCTACCCCCCCGGGATCCATGGCCCCTTCCTATATGGATCTGGCAGGAAAGGAGGGGATCCTGATATCGATATATCGGTTGGGGGATGTGGTTCAGGCGAGCGATTAAGGGGAACGCTGAGCGAGCCAGCCCAAGAGATGCCTGGGCCATCAGGTGAATAAATGGAATTGGGGGGGAGCTCAACTGAATGAAAGTTACATAGCCTAGATGTCAAAAGGGCACTCAGCCACTACACTGACCATGCCAAGGTTCTTAGGCCTGAACGCACACAGTTGTTTCTGACCTTTGGGGATGTGGGCAAAGGTAAATCAGCCTCCAAAAGAACCACTGCACTCTGGATAGTAGCCTGCATACATTTTTGCTATGGCAAAGCGGGCCCACTCCACATGTGGCACAACTGCATTAGTGGCTACAGCAAGAAACATTCCTGTATTGGAGATTTGTAAAGCAACTACCTGGAAAATTGTACATACTTTCACAAAGCACTACTGTTTGGACATACAGTCTAGAGGTGATGCCAGGTTTGGTACTGCAGTCCTGCAGAACTTTTTCCCTAAGTAGGTTCTGTACCCAACCTCCCAAGGTACTGCTTGGTAGTCTGCATCAATTAAGCATACTAAGGGATTCCTGGGGTTTGAAGAAAAAAATACCATAGTAATTTCATTTCTTTCAGGGGATCCCTCAGTATGCTTAACTCTCCCGTCCTGCCTCCCCTTCCAGAACCAGATGGGGAGGTTCTGTACCCTGCTGGTCCCTTCCTATCCTGTCTGTTACATCCCCCAATTGTTTAACCAGGAGAGACACACTAAGCTGAAAGCTTGTTTACAGGTGCGACCTGGGAGCCCAGGGAAGTTAAGTGACTTGCTCAGGGTCACACAGTATGCAAGTGGGGGCTGTGTGATTCAAACCCAGGTCTCCAGATTTGCAGCTCAGAGCCTTAAACCACTGTGCTATACTGTCTTTATGATATATCTTACATTTGTTATATATGTTATTTTTAAGGTTGTAAACCAGTCTGTTCTGGTTCCTTCTTGCAGGGAACTGTTATTTTTTGCCTACCCCCTTGAGGGGGAAATACTTTTTTTGTTAGGATAGCATAGTTAGGGAGTCTTTACTCTTTAGGCTCTGTAATGAATCTGAATGTTTCAGAATGCAGCAGCACCTAGGGGCAGCAGTTTGAATTGTGGTATGAGCCAATGATAGTTCCATCGTTTACATACGTCCCAATCCTCCCAGGCAGTTCAGCACAGGAGGCTGACTGCATCAGTTAAGCATACTGAGGGATCCCCTGTAGGAAACAGGATTAGTATGGTAAGTATTTTTTTCTTTCTGACCTTTGCCTGTATGACATTTGGTTTTAGAAGTGAGATTTACACTGTGCATACTCTAAGCCAGGAGTTTTGTACATGGGATCTAGAACTGGCACCAGGAAAGCATAAATGAAAGTTGTGGATCCTGCAGCAGCAAGCCCAGGAGTGATTACGAGAAGAATGGCAGCCAAGTTAGAAGTGGGGAAAAAAAGTCAAAATGGAGATTATGGCCAGCACCAATGATTGAAGAATAAGCAGAACAGACAGGGGCAGTACCTGACAGCATGTCTGCCTTCTTTAAATGGTGGATTATATAATAAAGAGAGACTGAGAAATGGAGAAAAAAACAGATTCAACATTTAGAAGTGCAGAGAAAAGAAGAGATGAGATGTTGAACTAAGGTCCTGTCAGCCTGTTCTGATGGTAGTTCAGGTGGATGTTAAAATCCCATGGCACTTCTCAAAAACAGGAATGTGTTTTTATTGAAAATTTTTAAACATCCTCATTGAACTTTACAAATTACATCATTGCCATAACTTCTCTTAATAATATTGACAGATTAAATGCAGTTAGTATTTGTGACAAATTTACAAAAACAAAAATATTATCATGTAATAGGAGCATCATCCGTAATCCACGGTATCTCCACATTTGCATCAGTTGTCTCAAATTACCACATTTTGCTTCTGCATAATAAATTTATTTTAATTCCTCTGTAATTTTAGCTAGCAGTTCAATGTGATCTATACATTTCTGTTGCCTTGTAAATATGCATCTTGCATTCTAAACAAACCATTTAAAGGTAAATAAAATTAAATTTAGTGTCCTCCTATCCCATTTCCTCCATTCCCCTGTATAATCATAAATCAACATTTTATAATCATCTTTTGCAAAGCAGTTTTCATTCCATTTTAAGGCTGTAAAAGCCTAGAAATCTTTGATATATGTACAAATTAAAAATAAATGTTCCATTGTCTCTAGTTCCTGCACAGATTTCTGCCTGGAGCACATCCTTTCCTCTAATAGCTTATGTTTTTGGTTACTTTTAATATTTAATTTCTCGTGACAATGTAACCAGTTAACATCCCTCATCTTCTTTGGTATTCATTGGTCTGTAATTGGGGTCTGTACTGTGAAGATAGACAAACTACTGGACATTTTGGAAATGTTGGCTCTGTGAAGTTGAATTCTAGAATCTGGTTATAAATATATTTCTTTGTTTTAGTTAGAAAAGTTTGGCTAGTCAATTTCCAAGATTTTAATTTAACAAATACGTCCCTTAGGTATATTGGAGCTTGTGTAATTTTTCTGACTATTCTTAAACTTCCATTCATCCAAGGAGTGAACCAGGCCGAAACAAATGAAAATAAAAGACCTTCCCAGTATTTGACTGAGTTTTGAAGTAAGGATCTAAGGTTTGTAAAAAATAAATTGGCAGTAAAAGAAAACAATCGGGTTAACCACATTTAGTCCTCCATTTTTTAAATGTTAAGTATAATATATTTATTTTCATGGGGTTCAGACTTCCCCACACTGCCTAGAAAAAAATACATAAGATTGTTGTTTCCCTTACCTTTGGTGGTCGGAAGATGTTACTAATGAATACAAAAAACTGGTAGGAGGAATGTTTTAATCAAAAAAATCTTTTTGCCTTACTTATTCTCCATGTGTTCCATTTTTGTACCATATTTTTCCCTTGTTTAATTTTTTTATCCCGATTAAAAATGTCCATATGTTCCTCACTGTAATGAATTCCCAAACTTTTTATTGGGTCTCTTGTTAATTTTATACCTGCTGTCTGTTCTTGTGATTCTTGCTGAATCCCTAATTGTTTCCTACACATTTGGTCATGTTAAGTTTTGCTTCTGATAGCGCCCTTTACTTAGTGCAATGTGCCAGTGTCTCTTCTATTGAAGGTTCATATTTGACTAAAATGCAAATATCATCTGCATACACTAAGGCTGTGAAAGGTAAAGGGTCATCAGACATCTGGATTGGAAGAATATTTTGACAGGAATTTGAGGTTCTAATTAAAGGTCTATACAGAATACATATAGGAGTGGGCTAATTGGACAGCCCTGCCTCACTCCCTACTGTATTGGTATAAGAGGGCCACATCTGCCATTCACAAGGGTGGGGGGGGTGTAACAGTAGCTGTTTTATACAATACATTTAACCAGTCTATAAATATTGTGGAAACACCATACTGCTGCATGGTGTACCTTAAAAAACTATGGCTCACTGTGTCAGAGGCCTGCTGCTGGTCCAATAATGGTACAAAACATTCCAGGCCTGTTAGGTTATTCTTTTCAAATATGACTCTTAATAGAATTAATTGGTCTGTTATAGACCTACCTAGTACTGTGCATGGTTTTGCCAGCGTTATTAAATATTTTGCCACTCTGAGTAGTCTGATATTTAAAATCTTTGTAAGAATTTTAAAATCAGTGTTCAAAAGGCTAGGCTGGCCCAGTGGTGCTGAGGATTGAGGCACTGGATGCCACACACTGGCAACCTGGATTCAATGATGGACTTGGGTTGCCGGGGGTTGGCAGGGGAGGAAGAGGATGGAGTATCCGGAGGACAGCTCTCCTCTCCTCTCCCTGAGGAGAGATCCAGGGTCGCTCGGTGTCCTGGTGACCCCCAGTGGTGATTGGGGGCACTGCAGGTACACCAACCAACATAAGAGGTGGAGTGTGGCAGACGCCAGCAGGGCAGCCGTGTGCAGGCATCATTGCATGCCGCACTCTGAGGGGGAAACACAAGAAAAATCCCCATCCTCAGGGATAGGCGAAGGCACTTCTGCCCCGCTGAGCCACACTCCAGCAGCGGGCTTCTCTCCTCTCCAGGCCCATGCCCAGCTGGCACATTAGATTTGAGATAGAGTGTCCTGGCCGGATAGGGCGGCCCCACCTCAGGGGGTGCAGAACCGGGGATCTGTCAGGCTGGAGCAGGGAGAGGAGAGAGCTTCAGGTGGGAGGTAGAGCTTGAGGTGAGCGGTGGATGCCTGTGAGAGTTCCCAGATGGTACGGATCAGAAACAGAGTCTACAGAAAAAAAATGTTCAAAAGGCTAATTGGCCTCCAGTTTCTTAACTCCTGGTTATCTTGTTTTATATAGAAAAATAAGGATGCCTTCTACCATTGCAAGAAGCGTCCCTGAAATCTGTAGTATAAAGTTAAACACCTTTGCAAGTTCTTTTGATATTTCTGTGCAAAACAATTTGTACAGTTCTGATGTAAGACCGCCTTTCTCTGGTGCCTTTCCATTACTCAGGGTTGAGATGGTGTATTCCACTTCTGTATAATCAATATCTTTAATTAAGTCAGCCTCAATTTCTGGTGGGTAGTGAGGGATGTCGAAATTTCTAAAACAAATTTGTACAAATTGTCAGTGCCTGTTTTTTCTTGTTGAAATAATTTTGCAGAAAATGCGAAACCACTTCAACAGTAGCATTATGCTGCGCTTGTACCTGGTTATTTGAGTATAAGACAGAGTGTATTGTCTTTTTTTGTACCCTTTCTTTACAACTGGTAAATGGGCATAGTGTAGCTGTCTTACCTTGTGTTCCAAAAGATTGCTGTTTTTTTAAAGTTTCTGCTTGTTTATTATGGAATTTACTCATGGCTAGTTTTATTTGGTCTGTAAAAATATGCTTTGTAATTGTGCTATGGTCATCAAATGTTGTAGTTGATGCCTGTTTTTTTAAGTATTGAAAATCGTTATCTCTGTTAGGTTTGCTAATTCATATTAAGAGCTGCTTTAAATCTGTTTTTGTATCCATCCTCTACATGACTGGGTAATCGTACATATCATATACAGATTTTCTAATTATAAAAAAAATTGCAAATGTTGAATTACTTCCATTTTCTCTCATATGGATGAATTTAGCTTCCATATACCTGTGCCATGGTTAAAAGATGCCTGTGCACCTAATGTTACGTATAGTTAAGTTAAGAAACTTTTTTACACAATGTGTTATCCCTATGTGGAATACTTTACCAAGAGATATCGTGGAAGTTGACTCCTATGACTCTTTTAAATTGAAACTAGACAGATTTCTATTAAATATGGGTAAAGGGGATTGACACCTACTATGGCAGGAGATGTACATTTATGGGCTTTCAGCCTTCTGTACATCTACACCTCCTAGTATGACTCCTAGTTCCGAGTGATCAGACTATTCTACTACTTTGATTTCAACTGACTGGTTTGGGAATGTTTTATTTATAAAAAAGAAGTTGATCCTCATTGCTAAGTTGCCTTTATGAAATGTTGGGTCTGATTTGTTTGTTTTGGGATAATAAGCATCTATTAAATCTGTTGTTTGTATGGTGTTTTTAAGGAAGGCCATATTGCAAAAACATTTGTTTGTAGTTGACCCCCTTCCTTTCTCCTTTGTGGACAGTCCACAATTGAAATCCACCCCCCCAACAGTGTTTTTGGAGGAAAATAAGTAGGGCTGTACAGGGTTTTAAATAATTGATTAGCAGTTTTTTTTCTTGGGACAATACTAACTGTACAGAAAGCATTTTTATAGGTTTTCTAGAAGTGTTATGTATGTTAAACACAGTGAGGCAAGTGATATGCATTTTCACAATGTTTTAGAACTTTTATGAGCAAAACGCTAATCAATTTTTAGAGTTAAATAAAACCGTGCTGTATATGTTGAAAAAGTGATATTCTATCAGATTTCTTTAAGGGAAGCATAAATATTTATTATTCTAATACAGGAACCTTGATGTTTAATGTCAAGAATCAAAGCTCTGCCAGTAATTAAGTCTATTAAGCTTTTAAAATTAACAGTCAAATTATTAAATAAAATTCCAATCCCTGTACATGCCTCCAAACCTATTGACCAATAAGACATGCCTGTATACCATCCTTTCATAACTTGCATTGTTTCAAATGTTGTGTGTAACATGGTGTCTTGCAACAGGAATATGTCAGCTTTGTTGGATCATAGATGTGAATATACTGCCCCTCTTTTAACCTTACTCATTATGCTATTAACATTTATTGTACAAAAGGTTAAGGGTTGTGTCATTGTAAATTAGTAGGGGGCTAGGGTCCTACTATTTCCTTCATGGAGGTTTATTTGTGCTTGATTTTTTGTCCTGCTTTTTTCCCCATCTTGTTTTTTCCTACTTTTTTGTCTTCCTTTTACCTTTCCCTCCATGTCACTTAAATCATTGATACTGGCTCTTGTACTGAACTTGCTTGAGAGTCTTCTGAATCATTGTCTGAGATATCTGGGTTCCTTTGTAATGCAGTGTACCTGTTAGATGTTGTCACTTCAGATATCTTGGGTCCCTTGGAGACTGGTTGCTTCCATGCCTGCCTGCACCTTGTAACTATTTTTTTATTACCTTTATCAGAAATTGTGGGGTGGCATGGATGTTTTCTGTATGATAGGCTGCTCTATAGGTGCATCTGCTACCACCATCTCAGTTCATGTAGCATCTTCCTCTTCCTTTATGGTGTTACTTTCTACATCTCCTCCTGTACCTCAACCACTGTAGTAACTCCTGTTTCCTCCTGTTCTTGTTCTTGTCCTGTCTTTGAAGTTCCTGCTGGGGGGGGGGTGGGACCTAGGAGTAGTAGTTTTGGAGTTTGCTGGCTGGGCTGTTGAGACCAGTAAACATTGCTCACCTGAATCTGTTGTGTCTGACTGACTATGCGCTTCCAAGGATATGTGGTGTATGAGTGTCCTCTGGATTCACAAAGGTTACAGATGGGCTCACTTCTGCACTGGTTACTGGTGTGTCCTAGTGCATTGAAAAGGGTACATCTGAGTTTGTCATATACACTGCTGAAATGCCCCAGTGAACCACATTTATAGCAGGTTTTGGGTTGTCCTGCATAAAACAGGACTCCACTGTCCCTCCCCAGAAAAACAAAAAAGCAGTTGGGGAGGTTCTGTAAACCAGTATCTGTAGAATGTAATATTATCCGGATTCTGCAGCCCCTAGTCCACATACTGTCTGAATCAAATATTTCTTCTAGGTGACCTGCCACTCTACAGCATTGCTTAATCTGGTAAGTGAGATCTGTGACTCTTACCCCCTCATTCCTGAACAAAACCATAATAGTTTTGTTGGCCGGTTTAGTCAGGGGTATTACTTCAAAAGGGGTCTATAAGGGGGTATTTTTAACTGAGTGGTATTGTGACCAACATTTCTCTGACCCACTTTTCATTTTAAAACTAACATCAAATGAGGCTTCTCTGGATATATGGATAAGTGCGTAGACTTCTACTGCATGAAAATGCATATTTTCCTTCAATAATCTTTTTTGCCACAAAAAGCCTATCTGGAAATGTTTCCATTCTCCCCTTGTAAAGCAGTCTCACAGCATTATGCCTTTTAGCTGGGTACACTGGTTTATGAAATAATGAGGCATAAGGCATAGGTTGTTGTCTGGGCTGGTCAGTTTCAAAAGTGGTAGACCCACTGTCACTTCTGCTTGTACCTTGTCCAAGTGCAGTAGAGGTCAGTAAATTGGCTGTATCCGTCGTTTCATGTGCCGTTTCCCCTGTATTCACATTGAAAGACTCCAAGTCCATACCTACAAGATTATTTCCTAACAAAAAGATCAGATTCCGTGTTAAATTTAAGTCTTGCGTAAGTTGCAAAGGTGAATCCATTAAGTTTTCATGACTAGTAGATTGTTCTGCTTGTTTGGCCTGGCCGGAATCATTGTTTGTATTGTCATTGTTAAAAGTCATAATGTAATTTTTAATGATAATGGATGGTGTTCTTATTCCTGGTATTCTTATAGGCGTAAATCCTGAGATCCAGTCTCCCGTTGGTGTGTGAGCCCATCCAGCCACCCATAAGGCTTTATCCACGGACCATGGCTCACCATCCACTGCAGAGCTGTCCGCCCAACAAGTTTGCATTTTGTCGTCTCTCCTGGTCGTATTTTTTGTTTGCTTGTACGTGCAGAGAATGAAAAAAAACATTGCATGTTGCTGGTCCTGGTCCTTTTGAAAAACAGTTTCTGGTGCAACTGCAGGTTCTGCATTGTTTTTGGGTCTGTTATTAGGAGCACTAGTCGCTAGGGAGCTAGGTGAAACAGTAGCCTGGTTCTCTGGGAGGGCCGCTCCTGCGTCATCCGTAACTCTGTTTCCAAGTTTTAGAATATCCTCAGCAATTTTTATTTTTCATTTTAGAAATGCTCTTCTTCCAGTTGTAACATTTCTTGCAGCTTTACATTAATGGCATCTGTTTGAAATTCATTAACACTTGTACCTCAGGTCGACTTTTTTCCATCTCCTTGAATTTGTTAGAAGGATGTTCCGTGTCCATAGCCATCTCATGGCTTAGTGTCTTTCCTTCATCTGGGAGTCCTGTTGCATCGAAAAACATTTCAGTCTCTTGAGGGTTTGTGGCAGGGGAGGAGACCTGCTCCCCAGCCTTTAGCATGTCCATACTCTCTGGAACGATGGCCAGAGGTTTCACTACAGGTGAGTAGGGGACATTTTTAATAAACTATCAAAAACAGCAACACAAGGTTCAATAATACAAAGTTCTGTCAATTCAATAAACAGTAAGAGGATCAAATCCCATTAACAGTGAAAAAAATAACCCAATAAAAAAACAATCACACCATTCCACCAATTGACTAATTCAGCAAAACTAAGGCATACCGCAAAAAGGAATAGAAAACTAAACAGTCTAATAAGAAAGAGAATATGAAATACAAACATCCAATGTCACACTCATAGACCTCAAGGCTAGGTTTTTATCATACAATTCACAGGTTGCTTATCTAAATGACTTTGAAAAATTGTTATTGGTAACCAGTTTAATTATCTGCACTTACTCTGTAACCAATTGCATCTGCTTGTCACCCTGTAATGTTATCTCTGGGTCGCCCCTGAAAAAAGGACCTTCTGGGCCCAGTGGGCCTACCCAGTCATCAAAATTTAATAAATAAATAAATAATATAAGTAGACAGTAATATACATATTATGTTTAGACAGACCTGTCAACCTACCTAGCCAACATTGTACCATAATCTGTCTCATACTTCCTGGCCCAATGTTTTCAATTCATAATTTAATCTAGTTTGGCCTGAATAGCAAACAAAACATCTTGTAATGGTGAATCCTTATTTTGCAGAACTCTGAAACACCTCACTTGCCATAAAAAACATTTAAGGCATGCAAAAATAACAAATCGTGCTCTTGTGCCACTTCATCCATGCAAGCGGAATCTGTCCCAGAATGAGCATATCATATGATAATGATTGAAACAAAACTTCCCCCCAGAATGCGGCTAGTGCATGCCAGAAACCTTGAACATGTACACAATAAAAATATAAATGCTGTATTGTTTCTAGCTGTCCCTGACATAGCAATTCTCCACAAACTCTCTCTCCTACCTGTTTATGCATTTGGTTTCCTTTGACATTGGGCTTCTGATGTCCACATAGCCAAATGACATCATGCATTTTCAAAGGAATCCTAGGTTCCATTATACTAGCCACCAGCTGTTCCACATCAATATCAACAGGAACCTGAAACACAGGGTCCACATAATAACATTTCTCCACAATTTGCCTGTAGAAAATCTTTTTCTTCTGATTCATAAACTAACAAAGATCAATTTTCCATAGCCGAATATATTTTAAACAAATTTGAATGTAGTCTGGAAGATTTTTCTCAGCTTTCGACCATTTTCCCTTTCCCCAGTCTTTCAATAAGGTGTCATCTCACAGTGACATACAGAGTGCTCCTTCAGTGGTGTTCTGCACTAAAGCTGGCCTTATAGAACTATAAACAAATTCCCCAAAAGATATACTAATGGATGAATCATATTGAGACCCCCCCTTCTTTCCAGGGCCAATATGTGTGAGCCCGCTTAACAGGGTTCAACCTACTACCCCACAATAAAGTAAAAAAAAGACACAATACTTTTGTATGTAAATAAAAAGGTAACAGAAGAATATGTGAAACATATAAAAAAAAAATTGGGGCAATATATGCTTTTAATAAAAATACCCGTTTCTTTCTTGTCATTTTCCAGGCTTGCCATGAAGAAACTTTCTGTGATGCCACATCATAAACATTAGTCCAATTAATATTTGCTGCTCCTGTTTACTAAAATAAATCCCCAGCAATTTAATATTCCCTTTTGTAAAAAGGGACAGGAAAGGGGTCTACTAGAGGAGCAACCCCCCAGTGCAAAAATCATACTTTTTAACACATTAATCTGTTTACCAGTTTCAGCATGTAGTTTCTCAGAAATCTGCAATACTCTTCTCCCAGAATCCAAATCCGCCACAGAGAAGACTGTCATCAGCATAAGCCATGACTTTGGGAAATAATACTCCTTCTGAATTCTGGATGGGCACAGCCCCAGCATCCAAATCTATTGTCCGCAGAATGGGATCGAATCCAAACACATACAACAGAGGACTCAAGGGACACCCTTGTCTAACCCCATTTTTAGGAAAGGAAAGGATACCCAGAAATCCATTAATCAAGGGGGTAACTTGTGCATCCACATATAAGGATTTCACTAACTTTATCAGTTCTGCAGGTACACCATAATAATACAAAACCTTCCAGATAGTCTTGTCTGATGGAGTCAAAAGCTGTCTCCTGATTGACTGACATCAAATAGTCATTTAAAGACATAGTTAAATTCTGTTCAATTATTTTCCGTATGGAAATTAAATTTTGAGTGATATTTTGACCAGGGAGTGCATAAGCCTGCAGTGGCAAAATTATCTTCTGAGCATCCTTAGCCAACCTAACAGTTATAATTTTTGTAAGGATCTTATAATCAGAGGTTAATAAACTAAGGGGACG
The DNA here is from genome assembly GCA_016271365.2 of Neoceratodus forsteri. NCBI lineage: Eukaryota > Metazoa > Chordata > Ceratodontiformes > Ceratodontidae > Neoceratodus > Neoceratodus forsteri. The sequence goes on from CM057456.1 coordinate 1,319,826,220, forward strand.
CCAATTCATAATATCCTGTGAATCCCCTTTCTTATATGAAAAGATCATGTCTTCATCCTTCATGCTCGGTACTAATCGATTTTCTTCCCAAACAGCTGTATAAATCACTTGTAACCAAGGCACTAAAATATCTGAAAATATCTTATAAAAATCATTGGATAATCCATCATTTCCTGGTGTAATTCTCATAGTAAGACTACCAATTGCCATCCTGATTTCCAAGTCCGAAAAAGGGGCCACTGCTATTTTTTTGTCTTCCACCAATAAAGGTGGAAGTGTCAAGGAATGTAAGAAGGAGTCCTGAAATTCTAAAACCGGCCTCTGAAATTTGGCCTGTACATGATCCTGTACCACCTGCTGGATTCCCCATTTATCTGTTACCACCTCCCCACTGTTATTCCGTAATGCAGTAATAACCAATTTCTTTGCTCCATGTAACCCCAGATCATAAGGGTTTACCTGTTCTCTGGTTCCCCGTGTTTGAAATTTTTGTTGTTTTGCCAAAAATGACTTTTTTTTTAACCCCCAAGAGAAAAGAGGACATCTTTTCCTGCACACTCTGAAGTTGCTCTTGTGCATTGCTCCCAGTCTCATGTGTCAGCGTGACTCAGTTGGCAGCACATCCACCTCTGGACCAGAAGGTTGTGGGTTCTTGTCCCACACTGGGATTGGGCTTGCACCTAAAAAATCACTGGCACCCGACTGCAGTATTGGGGGGGTGCTGTACTGCTGAGGTGTGCCGTCCTTTGGATGAGACGTTAAACTAAGGCCCTGTCTACCCATCCTGGTATTGTCCTGGTGGGTGTCCAGGTGGAAGTAAAAGAACCCAGGGCACTCTTCGCAAAGAGTAGGGGGCATTCCCGGTGTCCTGGCCAACATTCCCTTTCCCATAAACCAGTTCATGCAATTATCCAGGCTGTGTGTGGGTGATGATGTGCGATATGGCCTCCAATACACATTCAGTCACTTCACTGCCAATCTAGCACTGCTTGTAAAGTGCTTTGGGATACACTGTATATGAAAAGTGCTATATAAATGCTGATTCTTCTTCTTCATAAATGTGTGACAATAGCTGCAAATATTTTGCCCTCCAACCCAAGTATTGGATATATTTGGATCGTGCTCTAGTACTGGCTGTTTGAATAAACCACGATTTTAAATCCCACTTTGTATCCTCCCACCATTCAGTGGGACTAGAATACAAGAAGGCAACATCTGCCTGGGCCTGTAATAAGAGACCCACTGCATCTCTCATGGATGCCTCCTGCAAAATTTCCCCAATTTCCAATAACCTCTTTCCATGGGAATCTTTTGCCATTTCCCAATCAAGACCTGGACTGCCACATGATCAGAGTTTCTAATGGAAGAAGTGAAACAGCAATAGCAGTCAACGTGGCTGATAAAAACTAGAAATCAATTCTGGAAGATAACCTTCCTTTAAAAAAGTATGAGAAGGTACTTTGTGCAATAAATCGTAAACATCCATCAAATGATTATAATTAATGATACTGTTTAAAGCATTGGTGTCACAAAAGAGTTTTTCAGTTTTTCATCCCCAGTCCCTATCGGCAAGGCTACAGTTAAAATGACCTCCCCATAAAACTAACAAAGAGGTATGCAGGTAGGGGTCAATCTTATGAAAAAAAGCCAAGTGGGCAGCTTTTGTTTGAGGTGCGTAAATATTTACCAAATGATACCCAGTTTTATAAATGACCACATCTAAAATTAATGCCCGTCCAGGACTGACATCAAGAACTCACAAAATTGGACTTCCGGTTCTGGTATGGCTGGCTGAGCACACGAATTGAGAGGCTCCCACTAAGCTAAACATTAAAAGGGCATACATTTAAAAAAAAACTCTAATTTTTGCCTTTTTTAGGCAAGAAACATCTCAGATTGATGCCCACATGCTACGAGATGGCTAAACAAAATTGGAACAGATTCCAAACATTTGCTGAAATGACTGAGAGGGATGACTGCATGTCTGACAAAGGTGAACAAAGTACTAGGCCTTCTACAGCTCCAGAATTCAAAAAATCAACCTCCTCTGGCAGAACAAAAACGTGTACAAGAAAACAACCAGAAGCCAACTCGGAGGTGATACTGCAGGCAATTGCTGACTCTAGGAGAGAAGTTTGTGGGCCGATGCAAGACCTTAAGACCGAAATAAGCACATTACAAGGGCTCATGACTGAGGCAGACCACAACATTTCTTTAAACACCACCCGGATCGATGATCTGGAGGAGACAGTGAAAACCATAGCAGCGGAACAGTTGGCAATCTCCATCTGATGGGAAGATGCTGAAAACAGTGGTAGAAGGAGGAATATATGAATATTTGCCTTACCTGAAAATGAAGAAGGAAACTATTCTAGGGCCTTTGCGGATTGCCTTTTGTGGTTACTGCTTGATCTGGAACCTGATTTCCACCTGGACATTGAAAGGGCTCACAGGGCACTCAGCCCAAAACCTTCACGACCAGAAGCAAGGTCCCGCTCCTTTATTATTAGATACCTCAGTTATCAAACAAAAGAAACCATTTTACGGAAGGCCTGGCAGAAGGGCAGGGTAATGTGGGGCCAACAAAGGTTATTGTTTGGTAATGATTACGCCCCAGCCACCAAAAAACTAAGAAGAGATTATAGTTTGCTCTTCCCTACGCTCTGAGCCCAGAAGATCTGTTTTTGAACCCCTTATCCAGCCAGATTAACTGTATTTCTACCACCTGGCCAAAACACCTATAGTTCAGCCGACGAAGCTGCAACAGATCTCTTGAGGAGGGGTGTAATCAATGAAAAAGCTACAGAAACACTTACAACTCGATTGGGGCAAGCTAACCAGATGGAACAGAAAGGACCCCAGGCATCACAACTGCAAATAACAGAGATCTTAAAGCGACTGCAGCAGTTTAGGAATCCAACTCTGCCTACCTGAAAAAAGCCAAAATGTGGGGTAATTGCTTCATGATTCAGTTTTTGGTTCTGGGGTACCTCTAGAGATGATAATGGAGGGGCTACAGGTGAGCGGGGGGATGAAGGAATCGGGGGAAGGGCGTCTCTAAGAGATTCAGGCAACAATACTTTAAAATGTTTCAGTTATTCGGCTAATTGGCTACTGGTTGCTACTTTGAATCATTTACAGCTCCTGGATGGCGGAGAATTCTCTCAAGCTAAGGAGCCAAAGCACAGCGACTATAGCCTTCTCCTCGTGGTAATCTGATTTGTTCCCCTGCTCCTCGAGGGGCCCGTCCCCACCTCAAGGTTTGTTTGGTATAAACCTGCACCAAATCATGTAAGAGGACCCAATCCAGACCAATGAGAGGCTTTATGTTACAGGGACAAAAAAGAAAGATGTTCAAATTATGAAAACTGAGCAAATAAAAATGTTTTGGTTCCTGAGACAAGCCTAGTCCTAATCTTCTTTTTAAACTACAGATGGTAATTGAGTTACAAGATTAAGAGAATAAAAATATAATACCATACTCTTTTTTATGATTACCTGGGAAAGTGTGGAAACTTGTATATCTACAGGAATTTCAATGCATTGATTATGTTAAGTAGGAGGTTCAAGGAAAAGATAGAAATTTAAGTATTGAATTTTGGACAGTCAAGGAAGCCTAAGCTAAAGGAGATTTGGAATGTGATTTTGATAATGCCCACTAGAGGTCGTTCTTCCTTTTTCTCAAGGCAAACGAGTAAAGTAAAGCCATATAATTAAACCATTAGATGAGAAGCTTCTCGAATAAGACAGGAAAATGCCACTAGGCACACTGTTTCCTTTATGGAGTGGAATTTATTCCATTCTATTTGGGGCCATCATACTTATGTTTGGTATTTTTGCTACTCAGATACAGTATAATGCTCCAGACCCCTCTCTGGCTTCTAATGGAGACAAGGACAGGGGGTTCCAGGGGGAGCTCCAGTTGAGCACCTCCCAAATGGGTGTCATTTTGTATAACGTTTTGGTTAAAGTTAATAAGATAAAGTATAGTTTTTATGTACAAGTAGTTCAGTTATGTTATTTGATTAAAGAAGTTAAAAGAATAAGGGGCCGGAGGGTTATCTTGGCTTTTCATTACAGACCCAGTGTTGTTATATTATGGAAGAGCCTAATGATAAGTCACTCAATTCATTTTGTTTTTAAAGCAGCAATTGGGTATGTGGGTAAAAACATACATAACAAAGGATGACTGGATAGCCGAATACTACAAAGGGGAAGGGGAAGGATAAAAAAAATATACAAGTCAAGAGTTTGTTCAGACTAAAGCAATGTTTAATGTTGTATTGCAAATGCATAAATGGATTCTTTATGGTGACTTCTGGGCCATGGATCGGGGGGGGGATGGTCTGGAAAGAACAAATCTTCTACCACTTAGGGGAAATGAATATACAGATAGTTAGGTTAATAAGAAATAAAGATGTCAGTTGATCCAATTAAAATTATTTTATTAAATATTAATGGACTCCATGACCCTATAAAAAGGTCCTGCCTTAAACAATACCTGAACAAACAGAAGGCAGAACTCATTTATCTCCAAGAAACTCATCTTTCTGAAGTAGAGCACAAGAAGCTGACCTGGGGTAATAGATACAAGGTTGTGGCCTCCTCACATCCAAGGGGTAGGAACATTTTAATTCCAGCAACAACCCCTATGGAAATACAAAAAACTCACATTGATAACCAAGGCCATTATGTAATTGTACAGGGCCTTTTATATGGCCATAAGATTACCCTGGCTAGAGTTTACTGTCCCCGTCAGACAAGATTCCCAATCCTGAAGGGTTATTTATCTATATTGTTAGATAATCTTCAGGGCCAGTTGATCATGGGAGGTGATATCAATATGACCTTATCCCCACATTTTAGATAGCTCTAATTAACAGACTCACAGGAAAAATGCTACAGTTAAAAAATTTAAAAGAACACTGGAACATTTAGACATTATCGATGTGTGGAGACATCTATTCCTCTCCAGCCTATGTTGTACATGTTATTCACCAAGGTTTAAATCATACTCCCACCTAGATTAATTTATGATGACATGTGAGCATTTCACATCAGTCCAGGATATGACTATAGGTGTAAAATTACTATCCGATCACCACCCCTTAATTTTGAAATTAGATATGGGTCGGGAGAGGAAGAGGACCTTATGGAGATTAAATCCATTAACATTAAAAGATAAGGAATTCCAGGAGATATTTAAAAAAAGAATACAACAATTCTATACAGAAAATGAATAAAAGGAAATTACTGAGGCGATAAGATGGGATGCCAGGAAGGCAATGCTGAGGGGAGAGATTACAGCATACACTTCAAAGAAGAATAAAAAGAGGGAGGTGAGGCAACTTGGATTATCAGAACAGCTGCTAAATTACCAGATGTTATACAGAGAGGGAGATACTGAATTAAATGAAAAGATTAGGGATACAAAGGCAGAATTACAGAAAATTATAGATAACAAAATACAACAATCATTAATATATTTAAGATAAACTGTCCATGGAGGGGCACTAGGGGAGCTCGGAGACTGGCTCAGAAACATAGAGCTAAAAAAAACTACCTCTACCATCTTGAAACTTAGAAACCCTTATACGCATATAACACACCATTCGGATGCTCATATAATGCAGACCTTTTCAAAGTACTACAATAATCTATATTCACCGGAAATGCACCCTGAATTCTTAGAAATAACCAGTTTCCAGGATCAACTAGCCCTACCCGCCCTCTCCTCCTCTCAAATTGGTAGTTTGGAAGTGCCCATAACTCAATTGGAAATTCAGGAGGCTATTACAAACCTGAACCCGGGAAAGTGCACAGGACCTGATGGGTTTATATCCGAGTGGTATAAGATTTTTAAAATAGAATTGATTCCAAAATGACATACTTTGTTTGCTGAGACAACCCAAGAGGGAGTACCTCCGCCATCATGGGACTATGCTACCATCGCCCCAATACCTAAACCAAATAAAGATCACTCAGATACGGCATCTTACAGACCTATTTCCATTTTAAAAGTCGACTATAAGATTTATACAGCCATTTGGGCAACCAGAATTGAACCTATACTACCAAAGATTATGTTACCAGATCAGTCAGGATTTATAAAGAATAGGAGCACCACAGATAATGTTTGTAGGACCCTATTACTACAGGAATATGTAAAGACATGAAAAATCTCATCTGTTTTTATTAGTTTAGATGCCGAAAAGGCTTTTGACTAAGTTTATTTGCCGTTTTTGTGGCGGACTCTTGAGGCCTTTCACTTTCCAGATTTATTCATCACCTTACTCACTAAATTATATAGCTCCCCAAGGGCCTATGTATGAGTAAATGGGAAATTATCCTCACCGATTAAGTAGAGGCACGAGTCATGGTTGTCCTCTTTCACCCTGTTTGCCTTATATTTGGAACCACTTGTAACAAAGTTGAGGAATATGATTCAAGTAGAAGGGATCCCAGTAGTACATAAAATAAACAAGAAAACCACAAGTACATAAAATAAATATGTTTGCTGATGATATATTATTAACCCTGTTATCTCCATCTCAATCAATTCCGGCAGCTTGGCAAATATTGAAACAATATGAAACACTGGTGGGTTTTAAGCTAAACACTACAAAAACAGAGATCTTGGCCTTTAATTTTATTCCTACCCAACAACTGAAAAAAGAATACCCATTTAAATGACATACTACAAAAATAAAATATTTAGGAATTAGCATCCCTCTTAATCCAGAGGTGCTGGAAATGTTAAATTATGAATCCCTCACAAACATTATCCAAAATGACCTGGAAAGATGGTTCACCTTTCTTACTCCTTTCCATCAACGGACAGAAATAGTGTGTATGAATATACTCCCTAGACTACTTTAATTCAGAACATCCCCTTCTTACAGGTAGCATGTTACTTTAGATCATGGGATAAATTAATCTCCACGTTTATTTGGGGTAAGAGACAGCCTAGGATACGGGTGTCTGTTCTTAAACTATCATTGGCTCAGGGAGGCTTTAATCTTCCGAACTTTTAAATTATACTCCCAAGAGTCATTTCTTAGGATAATCTTAATATGGTTGACGGAATCCTACTCGACCCCTTGGAAGGATATCGAATTTCACCTAAATGACCTATTTGATATCAGAAAAATTCTTCTTTCTTCAGAGGAGAGGTCTTTATCACCCACTACTTTAACGGGCATTACGGCTCAAATTTATAAATGTTGGAAAAGTTCAAGGCAAACTGGGCCACTCCGTATTATATATGAATACACTAAATTAATGTCAGAAGATGATACATTTACACCCATACATATGGATTCCACATTTCAGGAATGGAGAACACTAGGCCTTACACATTTTTTCCAGTTTTTATCCCCCCAAGGGATACTCCCTTTTGGAAAACTACAGTCCCACTATAGTCTTCGTAGATCAGATCTATTTCGCTATTTCCAGGTTAGGAACTATATACTTGGAAACCAAATTATACAACCCAAGATCCAGTGTCCAACCCCGGAACTTCTCAAAACATTTATGGAAGCTATAAAGGGGAATTTCGATAAGCATTTCATTGGAATAATATATAGGGAATTGAGAAATGAACAAAAGGAATCAACTAAATCCATATTACAGCAATGGAACAGAGATCTCCACCTAGAAATAGCTATGGAGGAGTGGAGGGGATCAGCTGTAAGTGGGGTTAAGATCACTTCCTCCCCATTTTGGAGAGAATTTGCATGGAAGTGTCATTCCTGCTTTTTTAGAGCTCTGGCAGTCCTGCTTAAATTCCTCCTGGAAGAATATGGAGTTTGTTGGCAAAAATGTGGGTGCCCGAGAGCAACACTGGGACACTCTTTCTGGCAGTCTCCTTGTTTGATGCCTTAATGGATATCCCTTCAAACAGAATTAACTAGCTTATTAGAACAAGAGGTAGAATTAACAGCTGAGCAGGTACTGCTGGGGATCTTTCCAAACCATTCCCCTCCATGGGAACAAACTCTTTTACCTCCCAGTTTGTTGGCGGTCAAAAAGTCAATAACTCACAGGTGGATGACTAGCACCATTCCAATAGTATTAGAATGGAGATCTATCATGTCCAAAATGTTTGTTACAGCATCCCTTAATGCAGAAATCCAGGGTAAAGCTCCAACATACATGATGAGATGGCAGAGATGGGTGCTCTACCAGGGGGTGGTAGAATCAAATTTTTGACCCTAGTATTGGTAGCAGTATTATGGGAGAGATCAGGAGGGAATGCTTGAATAATGATAGAAGAGTTGAGAGAAAAGGATTTAATTTGAGCAGAGGGGTCTAATCAAGAGAAAGGAAATGCCTCACCCAAATATAAAGATAATAAGGAATAAATAAAACATAAGGGGTAAATAAGGTAAAATTTAGATGAAATGGAGCTGGAACTTTACCTTTTGAATGATCTTTGACTAGAACGTTGTATACTTATCACACTAAACATTCAGCCCTTTGGGTAAAATTATATAAACTGTCAATCATGTAAACTGACTGGAGATATATGGCAATATAAGAAAATGTCTGAAATGTACACTTGACCAAGTGTAACAAAAACCTTTTAATAAAAAAATAAAAACTTGCAAAACTTGCCCATGCAGTCCCTTAAATAAGAAACTCACACCTGAACATTGTTCTTCTCCAGTTGACCACAGGGAGGAACCCCACCTCCAATCCCTCTGTGCAGTTGACGTATCAGCCAAAGTGTGTAATCTAGTATCTTGTAAAAAAAAACACCTGACTTGCACTAGCCGCTAAAGAAGCAAAGGTTGCCCGACGCCTCTCCTGAGATTTAATGCTATTGACATTTGCTGTTAGGAATGAAAGATTCTCAGTCACTGAGATAGAAAGAGAGAAAACATGAAAGAAAAACACTCAAAAAAGCACGTCACTTCCTTTTTTGTTCGTTTCTTTGGTTTAGGCTTATCTCCTCCACCACTATCTGGTGGTAACTTCAGATGAGAGGAAGCAGTAGAAGAAATGTCAGAGTCCAGATCCTCTTCATCACCTTCCTTATCCAGGAGAGTAGCATAGCATAAGAATTCTCCAAGAGTGCAGGGTCAGAACTTGGAAGAACAAATGGAACATCCACTTTTGATTTCCCTGATTTGGATCGTGTAACTCTTTGGAATAAAGGGCCTGTCATCATCCTTGGTGGGGGCATACAGTCGGTCTACTCCAAATGCACAGAGCTTGACTCTGCTCTAGTAATGGGACCATCGTGCTTCAATTCATCATCAGGAGAAGAACGGGGGTTGGGGTTATCCATAACCACCACATCAGTGGTTTCCAACTGAATGTCCATATCAGAGGTATCCACCAACAGAATATCTGGGGATGGCACAGGAGCTGATTGTGCTTCTGTCACTCTACCCTTGTCTACACCAGCCTGATGTGGCCTACCCTCCCTCTGAGGCAGGAGACAGATGGTGTCAAATTCAGGAGCAGTTCTTGTACTCTCATTTTTTCTTTTTGGTCTATAGTCACATAGACATCCTATTCTGCTCCAATGGCTGATGAAGGCTGTTATGTGAAGCCCAAGAACAAGAACAAAAAGTATGTCCATGCTCTTCACACAAATTGCATTTCATAGGCTGATGGCAGTGTGCTCCAATATGACCCACTTCCCCACAAAGGCAACACTTCTGCTTTTCACAAGCATTATTTAGATAACCCACTTCCCCACACTTAAAACAAGCTTGGGACTGTCCCACATAAAAAAAATGACCCTTCGATCCCGTCCAAGAAAAAAACGATTGAGGAGGTGTTTGGGGTGACCATTTTCCATTTTAAGCATGTCCATAGATGTTCATCATCCAGGATAGGCTGTGGGTATCCCTTGACCGAACAGTGTTGCTGCAGCCAATAGGTGATGTCCACAACATTCACCCCCTCATTACGAAATAAAACAGTAATTTTTTTGTCATAGGCTTAGTTAGGGGAATAGTCAAAAAAAGGCTTCCAAAATGGGGTGTTTTTTATCAAGTATTGTTTCCAGAATCAGTCAAGCCCAGCCGGATGTTTGAAACTTACATCAAACAGGGAATCCCCTGACACATGAATCAACGCATATATTTCATAGGCATAAAACTTCATGCTGCCCTTTAACAATTCTTGCCCCACAAAATGCCTATCAGGAACTTCAGACATATTCCTTCTGAATTTGGGCTGGCAGTATAGCCTAGAGGTTAGAGGAATGAGGTGTGAACAAGCTTGATACATCCAGCAGACCAGACCTGAGTTTGATTCTCACAACCTCCACTTGCATACTGTGTGACTCTGAGCAAGTCACTTAACTGCCCAGTGCTCCCAGGTCGCCCCTGAAAACAGGCACTTGTGCCTTGTGGGCCTTACCCAGTTACCAAAGACTTAAAAAAAAATTTAAGATGAACAACATTCCTCCTAGCTGCTGGTTCAGACATACGCTGGCCTTCCTCTGGAAACAGCTGCTTACTAACTTTATCATGCCAGACAGTATTTGACTTTGGAGGCACCTGTACTGGTCTGTCAGTTTCAACAGAGGGTTCAAACACAGGTTGAGCCCCTGGTATTCTATGCCCCTCTGTGCCCTCTAAGGGGATGGGAACAGTCAGCCCCTCTATTGTAGGTACGTCTCCTTCTGACAGGATAATGTCTTTTAAGACAAGGTTCTCCTCCTGTGATTTCTTCACATGAACAGATTTTTGCCCTGGGATTATCTGAGACCCAAAGCTCACCACTGGCAGTAAAGGCCCAGACACTTGAGACTGGATCATTGTAGATAATGAAATTCACTCCTTGGGATTAGGCAGGTTCACATCCCATCCTACCCCAGTCAGATTACGCACCCATCCTGCGGCCTCTAAAGCTGAACTCACCCAGGCAGGTGAAGTACTAGAGGGGCCGGCAGTAGTAGCAGCATTAGCAGTATTCCCACCCGGTTCTATAGTGTGAGGCCTTATGTCAGAATTGCTAGATAATCCCCAAGTCAATTTCTTTTGTAGCACCACAGTTCCAGTGCTTTTCCATCCCCCTTCCCCAGTTGAAATCCCGATATTAAACAAAATCGGCTGGGAAGGTACATCATCATTCCTCAGAGCAGAATCTTCTACAACAGGCTTCCTAGCCCCATCTGGAGTTTCTTCCTGATTCATTACCATACATTCCTGCTGATCACCAGCCGACATCTCCATTCCAGTCTGTCCAAACAATACTCCTGCCCCAACCATCTCTTTTTGTTGCATATTTATCAGAGGAGCACCCTTCTCCTGCATTGTACTTCTGTAAATACTGTACTTACGGCACCTGGACCGAGAAGATCCATACTAGCGCTTGCTTGCGCTTCTTCTGACTCAGCACTCAACAGCACAACTTCCTTTCGTGTCTGCAATTCCATCCGTTCTGATGCCTCCACAAATATATCATCCAAAGCGGGATCAATGGTGAGAGAAAATAACAAAAATCCAGCAAGAGAAAGAAAGAAAGGAGGACGGGGGGGCAAGGAGGGGATCAGCTCCTCAGACACCCAGACATCCAACCTGCTGCTCAGCGAGTTGCAAACTGAAATCCAAAAGGTGAGTAGGGGAATTTCCCCGGTGTCCTGGCCAAATTTTCCCCATTCACTAAAAATAAAATACCATTAACAGCTTAATGCGGTTCAGTGTCAGTTGGCATCCATCTGCCCCCCCCAGGCTGAAAATAGGAAGCATTGTGTAGTCCTTCTTTCCCAGTAAACAAAAAGCTAAATAAAAAAGAGAAGCAGCAGCAACAGGAGCAGCGATCGTTGGATGCCTTGCAGGCCAGCAAAGCTAGCTCCACCAGATCAACAAAATAAAAGCAGCTTAAAAGACATTCAACTTACAAAACTGTGTCCCTCAGATGATATAAAATCATGTTTGACCACTTTTGAAAGGGTTGCAGGAACCTGCCAATGGCCAAAGCAGCAAGGAGCAATCAGGCTGGTACATTACCTGATAGGTGAAGCCGAGCTTGTCTACAGCAGTATGGACACTGCACAGTCAGACAGTTATGACTAGGTGAAAAGACAAATTCTGAAATGATACAACTCAGGAGAGACCTACAGGCAGAGATTTTGATCTCTGAAGTACAAGTCAGTTGACAGTCCTCAAGACACCTTCACCCAACTCAGAGAACTCCTTATTTAATGGCTCCTGCCACAGGGCAAAACAGTCCAACAGATCATCGGTATGCTTGCAATGGAACAGTTCAACATCTTTCCTACAGACATGCAGCTTTGTGTGAAAGAATACCAACCAGAAAGTGGGGAAGGGGCTATTTCTTTGTCTGAGGATTATCAGCTGGTCAGACAGACCACATAGTAGTGAAGAAACAGCCATGGATTGGTAAGATCTTCTTTTTCTCAATTTAACTCCAGATCAGATAAGAACTCTGGTGGAGGTAACACATCTGCACCCAAAGACTTTACTTGCTTTAACTGTGATAAGCCAGACCATATTGCAAGAAATTGTCATAAAGACAAATGTAATACTAAAGCAGATTTGGCCTTAGCAAATTGGGGCAAATATTTAATAGATGTCAAAGTGGGGGATAAGGCTATGAAGGGACCTATTGATTTGGGAAGCAGACAGACTCTGGTGCATGTTGAAGTTCTGGGAAAGAACTGTGCAAAATGACCACATACTGGGGTAATCTGCATTTATGGGGACACTTAATACTATCCCACCACCCCAGTGACTCTGAGCATTACTAGGATGTCACACTAAATGAAAGTGGGGGTAAGTACCAAAATTACCTGTACCTGTGATTATTGGAAATGACTTTCCAGGATTTGTTTAGTTAAACACAGAAGGAGCAAAACCTGTAGTTTCAGCAGCTGTGATGGCAAGAGCACAGGCAAAAAAAATCTTAGATGGTGGGAACACTTTTCCTTTTGGTGACTTTGATGCAGACTTGACTGAGTCCAGCTCCACGATCTAGAAGTTCAGGAAAGAAAAAAAATGCCTGAAAAAAGAGTGTCAACAAAAGACTGATGACATAAGGAGTTAATACATGAACATGCTGAAACTAAACTGATACTGATTTTGTTTCAGAGCAAACTAATAATGCTTCTCTCCAAGGTTATTTTAAGCAATTGGGGGTCAAACAAAAACAGGTTGAACCAATGTTTAAAAAAATGTAACTGGCTACTTACTGTACAGAGTTTGTATTAATCCTCAGATGCAGGAACAGATAGAACAATTGATCATACCATAGAAGTATAGAACCAAGTTGTTACATATAGCACATGATAGTCCTATAGCTGGTCACTCTGGGAGGGATTGCACTCTTGCCAGATGGCTGTACATATTTTACTGGCCTGGGATTCATGAGGATGTTGCTACCAGTTGTAGTTTTTGGGTTGACTATCAGAAAATAACTCCAGTGACAAAAAAGACAAGGTGCCCCTTCCTTTGAGAAAACTGCAGTGGATGTGGTTGGTTCCTTAGACAAAAGTAAATCGGGTAATCGATTCATTTTGGTAGTATGTTACTATGCTACTCGATGCCCAGAGACAGTTCCAGTGCATACTGTCACAGCCCCAAAGGTGGCAGCAAAGGTTGCCAAAATTTTCAGCAGGGTGGGCATGCCTAAGGAGATTATTACTGATCAGGATAGTAATTTTGGTGCTGCCTTACTGAAAGAACTGTACTGATTACTAGGTATCACTGCCATAACAACCTCCCCTTATCACCCTCAGACAGACGGTCTTGCTGAGCATTTTAATCAAACCCTAAAACGCATGCTAAAAAGGTTTGTGAAAGGTGAAGGGAAAGACTGGGAGCAATATTTACCTTACCTGCTTTTTGTTTAGAGAAATGCCACAAGCATCAACAGGATTTTCACCCTTTCATTTGAAATGCTGTATGGTAGACAACCTAGAGGTCCACTACATGTAATAAAAGAAACATGGGAAGATAACCCCACTCTGAAAATATCTATTGCAGCCTATATGTGTGTACTGAGAAAGAAATTGGCAAAGTATGTTGAAACTGCGCATAGTAATCAGGAAGAGGCCGCAAACCAACATAAGGTGTATTATGACCATGGGGTAAAAAAAAGGTTTTCAGCCAGGTGAAGAGGTCTTGTTACTGTTACCCACTACAGAAAACAAACTGTTAGTGAAGTGGCAGGGGCCTTATTAAATGGTTAGATATCTTGATACAGTTAAATATGAGATTGAGACACCTGATAGGAAAAAGCCTACCAAGTTATACAATGCTAACCTCCTGAAAAAATTAGTTGAAAAAAGACCAAATGTGGCTTTTTTAGTATTACTAGAAACTGATAGAAAATATATTGATATAGCTTATGACAGACTGTAACTTCTGATGCTGTAGAGGTGAATGTTTCCTTAACCATAGAACAGACCACAGAAATTTGAAACTTGGTAAAGACATTTAAAAGTGTTTTTACCTCAGTGCCAGGTCGAGCAAAAGGGGTTGAGCATGTAATAGTGACAGGGAATGCTTGTCCTATCAGATAGAAGGCATACAGAGCGGTTAAGAGCAAATGTGATTAAGGAAATACAAAAAATGAAAGCGATGGGGTATCATTGAAGAATCAAGACGTGCTTGGTCATCACCAATTGTGATTGTAAATGAAGAAGAAGGGAGAGTAAGAGTCTACCTTGATTTTAGAAAAGTTAATCAAGTGTCCAAATTTGACAGCTATCCTATGCCCAGGATGGATGATTTGGTGGACAGACTAGGAGGGTGCCAAGTACATCAGCACCCTTCAATCTCACCAAGGGTTACTGGCAAATTCCCCTCACTAAAGAATCCAGAGACAAACTTACATTTGCCATGCCTATTGGATTCCATCAGTTCACCAGTATGCCATTTGGTTTACATGGCGCACCCACTACATTCCAGCATTTCATAGATGTAATTCTGGCCCCTTACACTAGTTATTGTGCTGCTTACCTGGATAATGTTGTGGTGTACAGTCCAGACTGGAAAGATCACCTGGAACACCTGCAAGCAGTTATCCAGTCTATCAAAATGCAGGTCTGACCATTAATCCTACTAAGTGTGCATTATGCATGCAGGAAACCAGATACTTTTTGACATAGGAGTATGGTTATTTTTTTTTTGCTGTTTAACCAGGACTAGCACACTAAGCTGAAAGCTTTTTTACAGGTGTGACCTGGGAGCGCAGAGAAGTTAAGTGACTTGCTCAGGGTCACACAGTATGCAAGTGAAAACTGTGGGGTTCAAACCCAGGTCTGGTCTGCTGGATGTCACCAGATTTGCAGCTCAGAGCCTTAAACCACTGCGCTATACTGCTTATATTATATTCATTGAAAAAAAAAACTCAAGTTTTAATGCAGTAGTTAGGGTTGATTCCACACTGACAAAAGTCTGGAAATTCGATGTTAGGGTTACAACCCTACCCTACCCTCCACACCAACAGGCATCCGGGTGTGCGTTGGGGTCATTGGGCCTAACTCTCACCCCATTCCATGTGTAAACAAGCTGAGATAGTACAGTATAGGAGAATGGTGTGAGAGTTAGGCCCTACTACCCCAATGTAAACCTCAACGCCTGTTGGTGTGTGGAGGGTGGGGTGGTAGGGTTGGTAACCCTAACATCAAATTTCCAGACTTTTGTTGGTGTGGAATCAACCCTAACTGCTGCATTAAAATGGAGTTTTTCCAATGAATTTCCCTTCTTTTTGAGAAAGTGTAATGTTACTTGTATGCATACTGTGTGTATGTACTGTATGTGGGGGTGTGGGCCATCTGGGCCCTGCACTCCCACCCACCATAACTGCAGAGGCATAGCGCAGGAGGGCCCTGTGCTCCCAGTTTAGCAAAATGGTATGCATAGGTGGGATCACAGGGCCCAGAGCCTGTGCTCCTTCCTACCCATAAGTACAGACACATGTAGAGACATTCCAAGTAACCCTTGTACTGCAAATGTGGCAATATCTCAGTAATCATAGCAACTTTGTAAAAAATTCCTTCACAGTTGTATTCATGATCTGGCCTGCTCCACGCATGCCTAAAGGTGCACTCAGCTTCACTTAGTGAAAAATCCGGATTTTGTACCATTTTTGAGATATAGGCACCGAAAGACAGTGTTATCCTATGGGAAATTCCAAAACTTTGGAGTGCTGTAACTATGGAACTGGTGTAAATGTTTTCAGCAAACCACCAAAAGGCACATCTGTGGGGCAAGGACTTGCCCCTTACAAATTTCAGCCCCAAAGTGCTAACCGTTGTGCTTTGAGTGGCAAAGAAGAGTTTTTGGAGGCTGTTTGCCACAAGAACTTTGCAAAAGGATTCCATGGACTTTCGTAATGCCATTGTTTTTACATGTGGGATTTTCGTGAAAGTTACTCAGTCTTTCACGAAAGTCCTGCATGTAAATTAATGGTACTTTCAATGAAAGTTCATGGTACTTTGTGAAAGTTTTCGTGGTGCACATATATTTTTCCAATAGGCTATAATGGGAAACTAAAAAGTTTAACTTTTGAACAGGTTAATATTTTTTCACCAACCTTCAAAAGGCACTTCAGTGACCCAGTCCCCATATACCCTGAAAAGTATGGACCAAACGCAAATAACTTGCCAAAAAGTGGGGATTTTTCACACTTTTTGACAATCTGCAGCTCCACAAACCCAACTGGAATTAACTTTTCCACATCCAGAGATCTATGGTACCAGACCATGCATGCAAAGTTTCAGGCAAATCGATCGAACAGTTACAAAGTTATTAAAGTGCAAAATTTGAGATTTAACATTAATGGGTCTACTCAACCCTAACTTTAGTACCACTACTGTGGCACAATAATGAGTCATTGTTCTAGTGTTAGTTTTTCGGGAATAGTTTATAATTTTTATTATTAGGTACTTTAAAGGGAATCTGTATGTTTCCTTACGTAATTATTGTAAAGGTTACTGTGAGGATCCAGTATGTAAATTGCTGGTTATATTCAAAAAATGTTTTCATTAAGACAGAAAAATTATTTGTAAATAGGGATACAAAGGCATCCATTTTATGGACAGGAAGGGTGTTGTGATGATGTCACTGCCTCATCAATATTAACAGTGTGCAGTGCAGCAGGTGAGAAGAGTTTAACTGTGCTGCCAGGGATTTTATTGCATTCTGAGGAACACCCAGGATTTTATGTTTGGCAGAGTGCAAGAAAATAATCCAGTGCTTCTCTTCATGATAAACAGGATCCCTGTCTGTAGGAGCAGTTTGTTTTACCCGCTTAATTGCACAATATTAGAGCTTGTGAGGCAGTGACATCAGCACAGTACCCTTCCTGTCCACAAAATGGATGCCTCCACATCACAATTTTAGATGCACTTTTATGTCTTACTGAAAACATTTTCTAAATTTAACCTAGCAATTTACATGCTGGATCCTTGTAGTAACCTTCACAATAATTTCATAAGGAAATGTAAGGATTCCCTTTAAGCTGTTGTTTAGGGTGAGGGTGAGGGGGACTGCATTGCAAATGTTTGGGACTGTTTAATGTTTGAAAGGGGGCTATATCAGCTTGGATGCTGAGGATTGTACCGTGTTTGAAGTTTATATTTTTATTGGTTATTGCCAATAGTCTTGCAGAGTGTAGCTATTCTTAAGTTTTATTCTGCTTCTTTTTTAAGAAACCTGCAAGTATTTTTATACCCCCTTATTCGTACACGTGATTGCTCAGAGCAACATTCTTTTTCCATTGGATGGATCATGATATACTGTGATATCTGGCATGAGATATACTTTGTTGTTTTATTTCTGCTTGAAAAAAAAACACAATAAAAATATTTGTTTTTTTAAAAAAAGGAAACAAGATACTTGGGCTGTATTTTAGGAAATGGAGAAGTAAAGCCAGAGGTTTCCAAGATAATATAGGTAGCTAAGAGTCCTGTCCCTAAAACAAAGAAACATGTGAGGGCATTTTTAGGTCTGGCTGATTAGTATAGGAGATGTGTTCCCAACTTTGCCAAGTTAGCTGCTCCCCTCACTGAGCTCACAAAGAAACAGTACCCCCATAATGTGAAATAATGGTCCCCAAAGTGTGACAAGGCTTTCCAGGCCATCAAGACTGCATTATGTTCAGCCCCTATTTTAGAAGTCCAGACTTTGAGAAACCATTTCTGTTACAGACAGATGCATCTGAAGTAGGACTCGGTGCAGTCCTGAGTCATCATATAGATGGGGAGGAACATCCCATTCTGTATATCAGTAGGAAATACACAACCGAGAAAAAAGGTACTCCAACATTGAGAAAGAATGTATTGCTGCAAAATGGGCCATGAAGTCCCTTAAGTTTTATTTGCTAGGGGCTGATTTTGTGCTTATAACAGATAATTATTCTCTCTGTTGGCTTCATCAAATAAAGGATTAAAAACTCCAGAATCACAAGATGGCACCTGGCACTGCAGCCATTTTAATTCAAAGTGCTGCACAAATCTGGAAAAGAAAACGTAAGTGCTGATTTTCTGTCAAGATATGGATCAGAAATTGAGAATTCAGAAGGTTGAAAAAAATGTGTTTGAACTGTTTCATGTAAAATGGGGTATGGAAAAAGGGATACTGCATAAGCAGAAAACTGTAAATGATTTAAGCTAATGTTAAAAGGGAATTTAAGTTTTGGAGACCTGTTGTTTTTTTTTGTTTTTTTTTTAAACAGGTTCTGTCTTAGAGGGGGTATGCGACAGGGTTGAATAGGACCCTGTCCCATTTTTTGTGCAGAGAGAGAGAGTTAAAAGTAAAGATCTGGGGCCCCATATTCAGAGCTGGCCGACTGCGTGTACACACATATGCCATGTGAAAAAAAAGGGCTGTCCAGCTCTGATGCAACATTCAAACAGATAGCGTAATCCAAACAGACCATGCTATCTGTGTGAATATCAGGCCACGTTAGCATGGCACACAGCAGGCAGTCACCATGCTGTGTGCTGTGCTACCAGAGCACTGGGCTGATGACTGCCCATAGGAGTAAAGCATGGCACACACTGGTTAGCGCTGCAGTCCCTATGTGCAATATTCAGCTCAAACATGCAGACAAGCCCATTGGGCATGCATGGTGCTAACATGCCATTTACATGCACATTTTGGGCCTATCTGCATGCTGCGCATTAGCCGAATGTGCTGGACCAGGTCCCAATCCCAAACTCCGATCCCCTCTCGTGCAGTAGGACAGTACTCCATGGTGGTCAAGTGGTCCCTCCCTAGCCCTGATCCCCTTTCGCTATATGACAGTACTCCCTGGTGGCCTAGCGGTCCCCCCTTCCTAATCCCAACCTCCCCATAGCATGCATGCATGCATGCATACATACATACACACACATATTATATATATATATATGTATATATAAAAAATATCTCCCTGGTGGTCTAGTAGACCCCCTAAGAGCCAGCGACTAGCACAGCCCTCTGCTCACCACCATGGCCAGACACAGACAGCTCTCAAGGCACATATTGTACAGTCAGCTGATTGTACAGTACCACCCCTTGAGAGCTCAATCTGTGACCAGCCGTGGTGGTGAGGGGAGGGCTGTGCTGGTTGCCAGCTCATGGGGTTTGGATGGGGGGAAGCGGGGTGGTGGGACAGTACCTGCTGGGGTGGGGGGTTGAGAGATCTACTAGACCACCAGGGACATATATATGTATGCTACAGGCAGGTTGGGATTAGGGAGGAGGGATCTCTAGACCACCAAGGAGCACTGTAACATATATAGTGGAAGGGGATCGGGGCCAGGAAGGGACCACTAGACCACCAAGGAGTACTATCACATATAGTGAAAGGGGATCGAGACTAGGGAGGGAACCTAGCCCTTGCCGGTGCATGGACAGGGTGCAGGCCACTCACCCCCTCTGTGCACCATTAAGGGCTGGGTTTCAGAAACATTAAACTGAACCGCAAAGCGGCTGTTTAGTGCTTCTGAAAACTGTCAATATTGTGCTGCACCACATATGCATGAGGGATCCCTTATTTGCATGGGCACAGCATAATATTGTGTGTGACAGTGCTATCGGGGTTGATTGTGCATAGGTGGCCTTTGAATATGCCCCCTCCCCACAACAGCCAGCGCTGTTCCAGGTTAGCGTAGTGCAAACCTGGTTTATGCTGCTTTAACCTTTTGAATATGGGGCCCCTAGTCTTTCCTGTCCTTTTCTGCCACTTGTCTGTCTTTGCCTGTCTGACTGCACAGTTGCATCTTTCTCCTTGGCACCCAGAGGATTTGGCCAATCCAAAAGGTCCTGCATTCCGCACTGCTTTCTTTTCCTTGCTTCTCTGTAGTTAAAAAAATATGTGAAACTGTTTATATAAAACTGGGAGCCCTTGATTTACAAATGTATATAGTTATTTAAAATGCATTGTAGAAGCCTATGTGGGGATTATTAGAAAAGGCTGAAATCTGTTAACACTCATAGCTGACCTGGAAAAACCTTTTGATCTTCTTAAGCTTGTTAACAGAACTGACTACTCTACAGGAGGCACTTCTAGACATCCGGTTCTATTTTGTTACACCTGTGGAGCCTGGATGTACTTGCTCAGGAAAGAAACTGACGAAATTGGTCAATTTTTCTGAAAAACAGGATGCAGTGAAAAACTATAAAAATAGCAGTGTTTTTGTTTTTTAGTTTTAGATTTGTAGATGCACTAAGAAGAACTTTTGCTTAGACTGCCTTTTTTAAAAGCCATCCTGTACAAGTGTGATTTATTTTGATTTTAATGTTTATAATAATAAAGTTCAGTGTGCACATTTTATAACTTCTCCTGGACTACCTATGCATCCTGACTTTGACTGTACAACATCCACCTGCCAGGCAAAGACAATATCCTGACAGACTCCTTAAACAGAATCATCCAGAGAAATCATTAATGGGCCTTGAACCAACAGGATCTGGCAACAGTGTTAGAAGTTGGGCACTCCGAAAATAAACCTGTCCACCTCTCGGGAGAATAGTCAGCTCCAACAGTTTGTTGCAGACCACCAGACAGTCCCAGAGGACGCCCTGATCTTGGATTGGACAGGGAGGTTCCTGTATCCATTCCCACCATTTCCACTCATATAGAAAGTCCTCTTGAGGCTCAGGAGGGAACCTGGAACAATGATCCTAATAGCCCCAGACTGAGCCTGAGAGACCTGGTACTTAATGCTCCTAGCCTGTCCAGTAAGACTCCAATCAGCCTACAAGTAAGTCACAGTCTGCTGAGTCGATCCCAGGACAGGATAACATTCCCAATCCCTGGACACTACACTTGAGGGCATGGTTCTTTTTTTTTTTTAACCTTCATTTATTAAATATAATACCAGCAAGAACACCAACATGTTACATACATCACTATGACATCATAGATACAGCCAGGTTGACATGTGCATAAGCTCACAACACATTGTTCTTTGGTCTAAAAGTCCCACCATATAGCCATAATAAAAGTCCATGTGTCATATGTGTCTGACATCTGCCTGTATTAAAAGTTTGGATCTCAGGCAGTGAATGCATATAACATACCAGGAACTTTGTCAAAAAAAACAATAAAACAAAACCTTAGGAGGCAAGAAAAGTGAACATATTACCTTCTACAATTCGGTTTCCTTAGTGTCACATACTAGAGATTATAATATTTTAATTTCATTTAACACAGATTGATTTGAAATACAGTTTGGCAACTCTGAGGTAGAACACTCAAAGTGGTGTTTGTAGAAGTACACTGCAGGGCCCCTGGCAATTAACCTGTTTCATTAGTTGTTCTAGGGTGGGGGGGGGTACCTTCTGTTTTTCCCTTATGGTTAAAATATGGGAGCCACCTGGAATTAATTTTTTCCTTTTGGATCCTCAGGAGTGCTGTTATGGACTCCATCTCTTTAATCTGATCATACATGGTTAGAATTTCTGTGATTATGGGGGATCAGGTGATAGCCACTTCCTAGTGATGGCCTTCATTATTGCTGCAGACAGAATGAGGAACAGGTATTTATTTTTTCCCCTATAGGCTCCCTTTGGGGGGAGGCACAGGACAGGGTTCTGGAATTGTAGAACGGATTTCAGCCCCAGCATCTCCATTACCAGGGTTTTGGTGGTGACCCAAAATGGATGTAGTTTGGGACAACTCCAGTAAGTATAATGGCTAGATCCCTGGTCCCCACATTGTCTCCAACAGAGATCTGTGTTGCTCAGAAGACTGTTTAGAAAGTGTGGGTGTCATGAAAAAAGTCCATTTAAATGCTCTCCACAATGTGGATGCTGTGGCTATGTACATTGGTTCATCTGCGGATCCATTATTTGAGAAGGAGCCAAAACTGGCCCTCCTGTCCCCATTTAGATTGCATTGACATTACTGCAGGGGAGCCCATCTCTTGCTTCAGTACTGTGTACAACAAAGAAATATGATGTGGTTTTGGACTTGCCTAGGCCACCTCCCGCACATATTGAATTACCATTGGGGATGGAGTTTCCAATGCCTGTCTATTTTAGGAAACTGTTGTTACATGGATCTAAACATGTCCATTCTTCCTAAGTGAAATTCTCTTCGTGGGGTAGAAACATCTTTAAAAATCATACTGTTCCAAAGTTGTGACACCAGCTGCCAGACTCCTTCTGGTCCAAGACCTATAGGTCTGATCTAATGAGGCCAGCATAAAACATGGAAGATATGGTATAGGTGTAAAGTACCAGGTTAGCGCTGGTGCCTTGAGCATAGTGGAGCCGGGTGCAGCCACATCGGTGGCTAGCAGGAGTTCAGTGATCTGAGTTGGACAGCCCAGTAGAAATCCAGGGTGCCATTTTCAGGACTCATGGCTGGGCCTTTTAAGGGATGAGCTCAACCACTCTTGGGATACTTGGGACTTACTCGCAGAGGAGCAGGGGGACTGCGCAGGCTGCATCAGCAGACTGCTTCTTGGAGGTCCTGAGGGATGATGCAGGCCACATCAGCTGTGAAAGAGCTGTTGCAGGAGCTGTATGAGAAGCAAATTTGGAGCCGGGGATGGCCACATCGGTGTCTAGGAGGAGTTCAGTGATCTGAGTTGGAGTGCCCAATAGAAAGTCAGGGCACCATTTTCAGGACTCGTGGCTGGGCCTTTTAAGGGACAAGCCCAGCCAGTCTTGGGACACTAGTTTGCCACCCACCCAAGCCCCAACCTCTATTAAATGCTCAGAAGAGGAGGGGCCAGGTGGAGGTAGGTCACTGATTGGTTGGGTGGCTATACTGGTTTTTTCTCGAGTCATGACTCTTACTATTCTTGGAACTGTTAGGGGATGTAACTCTGTTCATTCTCTTTTATTCTGCTTGGTAAAAGAGCTGTGTTTTTAATTCCATGGGCTACATCGCCCCATATGGCTGGCTATAGAGGGTTGTGGGCAGGTCTACCTGGGGGTGGAGACCTGATCAAGGGTGAACGTCCAGAAATGTTTGGAGAGGGCCTCTGGGGATGGCCACCAGGGCAGGCATCTTTGGCAGGATTGTAGGGTGCACTGGCTGTGGGGCAGCCATGGTCCTAAACTGGGCCTGGAGGGAGGTTGCCCAGTCTGTAGGCAGTTATTGCAGATCAGGGGGGAGCTTGACTGGGTACAGAGGAAACTGGAGTTGTTGGGGGGGATAAACATGTCTAGGAGGGCCTGTGGGGAGCAGGAGGGCAGTGATAGAGTGCAACCTGGAGCCGTTTCATCAGGCAGGAGTTGGGAACCTATGGGGCATGGGCTAGTAACAAAGGGGTAGCTACCTGGGAGGTAACTGGTAGAGGAAACAGGCTAAATCATAGGAGGCAGGTGGGAACATGTGGGTTGGGACTGATGGGGCCTACTGGAGGAGTGGATAGCGGGAAATCAGGACAAAAAAAGGAGGTTGGCTTTGAGTGCTATAATAAATTTGAGCCATTGAGTAAGTTGGTTGGAGAGGACGTGGTGAGGGAGGTAGAGGAGTAAAAGGAGAGTGGAGGAGAGAGGGATACAGTGAATCAGATGAGGGTGGGCATCAATAATTCAAATAAGTATGCTAGCAGGGGAGGGGGCAAATCAAGTGTCAAAGAAGGAGAGGGGGGAACCGGCAGAGGGAAGGTGTGGAGGCTGCGAGTCAACTCAGTGAAAAAGGAGGAGAGATTGAGATGAGGGAGGGGTGTCCTTTGAGGGGAAGGATCATGCCAGAGAAAGGCCCAAAAGTAAGGGGGACCTGCAGGTGGGCATAGAAGGGGGCAAGAGGAAAGAGGAGGGGGGTGATGGTGATGGAATGCCATGTTGGGGGACTGGAGAGGTGGGAGCTGGAAGGGGGAGGAGGTTGGAGAAAAGGTTCAACTGGGGTAGGGAGTGGGGTGGAGGCTAAACTAGGGGGAGCTGGGAACTCTGTTTTATAAAAGGCATGACAAGAGGGGTAGGGTGGCTAGGGGTTCTCTTGTACAGTGTCCAGAGAGAAGCCAAGGGGAAGTGGTCTCGAGGAGGGGGGAGGTGACAGGGGCTGGTGGGGGGAGTCCGAAAAGGAGGTGCACAAAAGATGAAGGGGGACACTAAGGTTTTCCTGCTGGGGCACTCCATGATCAGGGGTATTTATTGGGCAGGGCAGGGTGAGGGAAAATCCAGTCCAGTTAAGGTAGTGGGTATTTCCAGTCTGACTGTGCATAGGGCGAAGTTCATGGTATATGAGCTGGCGAGGGATTGTGGAGGATCAACGGACTTCCTGAAGCATCTGGGAACAAATGATATCGAGGGGAATAGTGTGCTGGAAATTCAAGCAAGGTTCCGAGAACTGGCCAGAGTCTGTCATGACAATGGATGCACAGTCTCCTCAGAAATCCTGCCAGTGCCAAGGGCCACTGTGGAGAACAAATAGAAGATCAGAGAGGTTAATGACTGGCTCGGGCAGTGGGGTGAAGCAGAGGGGATTGGAGTGTTGGGAGACTGGGGGGGGAGTTTGGGAAGACAAGGGCCTGTATGCTTGGGATAGGCTTCACCTAAATCCAGTAGGGAAGGAAGTTATCAAACGGGGGATGATGGATTTCATTCAGGCTAGATGGGGTTTAAACTTGTGAAGGAGGGAGGGGGGCACTGGCGGGCTGATCCAGCCACCCATACTGCTGGTAGGACTAGACTGTAACCCCATGGGGGGGACAGATGGTACGCTAGGGGAGAAGTGTGGATGGATGTATAAAAGATCTGGGGAGGATATGGTAAAGAGGGGTAGAGACAAGGGTTGGAGGGTGGCTTTAATAAATGCCAAGAGCCTGGGGAATAAAATGCCTGAGTTCCAGGCAACGCTGTTTGAGGATGGGGTGGATTTAGCAGCAGTCACTGAAACTTGGGTCACCCCTGGCCATGGCTGGGACCTTACTCTGAGTGGGTACCTTGTGCTAAGGAAGGACAGAAAGGTGGGCAGAGGGGGAGGAGTAGCAATGTTCATTAGGGATAACATTGAGATTATGTGAGTGGAGGAAGCAGAGGGCAACGTGGAGGCCCTATGGGTCTCCTTGCAAACCCCCGTAGGAAGGAAGATCAAGTTGAGGATGGTATATAGACCCCCAGGACTAGCGGAGGACCCGGAGGATTGCATGTTGGCTAACATTAAGGGGCAGTGTGGACTGGAAGGGGAAGGTGTGGTGTTGATGGGGACCTTAATATACCAGCTACTTATCAGGGTACTATGATGTCCACTGTAACCAGGGAGCAGAAGCTGCTGGATGGCTTCCTGGACGCATTCCTCAATCAACAGGTGATGGACCCAACGAGGGAGGGTCATATCCTGGATGTGGTGTTAGCAGATGGGGATCTTGTATGAGATCTGATTGTGGAAGAACCCCTGGCTGGGAGCGACCACAACACAGTCTGGTTTCGGCTTAAACTGTGGGGGGGGATTATTCAAGGACAATGATAGTTGATTTTAGGGGGGCAGATTTTCAGAACACTGGGGAAATTCTCAAGGGGCATTTGCAGGAGATAAAACCAGGTTTGGACGTGGAAGGTAGGTGGGAGATCATAAAGTGGGGGCTATGGGAGGCCTCCAGGATCTGTGCAAGAGTGAAGCGCAAGGGCAGTAGGTCTTGTAAACCATGCTGGTGGACCAAGGAGGTCTAGGAGGTGGTAAGGGAGAAGAAGGCTGCCTACAGTAGGTACAAAAAAATTAGAGGAGAGAGGGATAGAGAGAACTATCGCCTTGCAACCGGGAAAGTCACCAGAGTGGTGTGGGGGGGGGGCAAAGGCCTGGAAAGAGCAGATGCTGGTGCAGGGGATACAAGGTGTGGAAAAGGGTTTCTTTAGGTATATTGGTGAGCAGAGGAAGGTCAAGGGCCAGCTCAGTAGGTTGAGGACAGTTGGGGGGGTGGAAAGGGCTGGAGAGCAGGCAGAGGTACTGAATGAATACTTTGCCTCAGTGTTGACTAGGGAGGAGGCTGGGGAACTTCCAAAAATGTGGCTGAAGGACACAGAAGGCGCAGAAGACCTGACTATTGGAGTACCTGCTGAAGAACACACTTCTGGGGGAGGTAGGCCAGGGGTGAGAGATCAGACTGGTTCTGCTGAATGGGAGAGGGGGAACAGATGCTGATATTCCTATTGGTCGGGTGTGGGAAGCCCTCCAGTCCCTAAAAAAAAGGATAAATCTCTGGGGCCTGATGCTATTCATCCCAGAGTACTGAGGGAGTTGCGGATGTTTTGACTGCGCCATTGGCAGATCTCTTTAACTTGTCGCTCCAGACAGGGAGGGTGCCAAGGGATTGGAAGCAGGTGCATGTTGTGCCCATCCATAAAGGGTGATCGAGAGAAGAGCCAGGAAATTATAGACCTGTCAGTTTGACGTCAGTGGTGGGGAAGGTAATGAAGAGCATACTTAAGGAAAGGCTAGGAGGTTTCTTGGAGGAGATGGGTTACCTGGATGCCCAGCAGCATGGGTTTGTGCCAGGTAGATCGTGTCAAACAAACCTTGTAGAGTTCTATAAGTGGGTGACATCAGCACTCAACAGGGGGAGACCAGTGGATGTACTGTTCCTGGACTTCAGTAAGGCATTTGATTCTGTCCCTCACATTGGCCTAAGGGAGAAGCCGGGGGGTGATGGGGGTAGGCCCATTGATGGTTAGGTGGATTGGAAATTGGCTTTCAGGTCACACTGTGTGGGTAGTGGTCAGTGGGGAGGTCTCGTCTCCTAGGGAGGTCATAAGTGGGGTCCCACTGGGATCAGTCCGGGGCCACTCCTGTTTAACGCCTACGTCTCCGATATCAGGGAAGGTATTGGGTGTGAAATGAATCTCTTTGCGGATCACTCTAAGCTGGGGACGGTGGTGGAGAGGGAGGAGGGGAGATTGGCCCTGCAAGAGGACCTGAATACTCTGGATAGGTGGGCCTGCACCTGTAAATTGAAATTTTACTCCTCCAAGTGCAAGGTGCTACACCTAGGGCGGGAAAACCCCAACTATGTGTACACCCTGGGGGGGGATGAGTTGCAGGCCTCGGCAGGGGAAAGAGATCTAGAAGTCTTGGTGGATGTTACAAATAAAGTTAAATTAGAAAGAAGAAAAGCAAAAAAAAAATATGGAAATCAAATTGGCTACCGAAACATTAGACAACAAAAAAAAGTTCTATAATTATATTGGTTCCCTAAAAGGCTCTAAAGTAACCATTGGCCCATTAGAAACAGACTTAGGGATTATAGCAAATGAATCTGAAATGGCACAGGAATTTAATAGATATTTTTATAATACTTTTTCTCATAAGGAACATTTTAACTTGGTAATAACAAATCAGAATCAAGTTAATGTTGACTATATTACAGACAAAGAAATTTTAACCGAAATACAAAAGTTAAAAGCCACTTCATCAGCTGGGCCTGATGGTATTCATCCAAATTTTCTAAAGCAAATTGCTTCATTAATATCAGGACCCCTTTGTAAATTATTTAATCTATCTCTTGAAACGGGAGAATGTGTTCTTGCATGGAAAGAAGCTGTTGTAATTCCTATTTATAAAACAGGTCCTAAATCCTTGGTGTCTAAATATCGCCTATGCTTCAACATCTGTCATTGGGAAAGTTTTTGAAAGACTAATTTTACGTAGAATGGAAGACCATATTACCTGTACTACATTACAAGACAATACCCAGCATGGTTTTACAAAAGGAAGATCATGCCTTACGTAATCAACTTAGTTTTTTTTAAAAGTAAGTGCAGCATTGGATAGGGTCTACCAGTGGACATTGTGTATCTGACTTGACTAAAGCCTTTGACCGTGTTCTCACAAAATCCTGATTGAACACTTAACCACACTAAAATTCTATATAAATTAATTAAATGGATAGATTCATGGTTATATAATCGAGACAAAAACTTCTGTTAAAGGAGCCATGTCTTCATGGGTGAGTGTTACAAGTGGGTTCCCAGGGCTCTGTTCTGGGGCCTGTTTTGTTTTAATATTCTGATATCGCTATTGCAAACAGCTGATAACATCTGGATCTCTAAATATGCAGATGACTGTAAAATAGGGTGCGTTGTTAATACCACTGAAATTATTAGTTTATTGCAAGCAGAACTAGACAACCTAGAAATTTGGTCTAGTAATTATAGAATGAAATTCAATGAACTGAAATGTAAAGTGTTGCACTTGAGTTATAACAATTTAAAAAATGAATATACACTAAATAATGTAAAAATACAAGTCACTGAAGACGAAAAAGATTTGGGGGTTAATATAGATAATAAATTTAAGTTTGAGAATAATACCACCCTTAAAGTAAAGAAATGTCAAAGAATCATGGGTTGTATCTGGAAAAATATCAAAAGTAGACTACCTTAGGTTGTTCTCCCCTTGTATACTAGCCTGGTGAGATCCCACCTGGAATATTGTGCTTCATTCTGTGCACCCTTAACAATTTGAAGTAGAAAACAATTGGAGGGAGTACAGAGAAGAATGACTAAAAAAATACAGGGTATGACTAACAAATCGTATGGCGATAGATTGAGATCACTCTGTCTATTTTCTATACAATATAGACAACTTAGAGGGGACCTTTGTTTACTTTATAAGGCTTTCATAGAAAAAGGACTTTTAGAAATTCTTGGTATTGTAAGAAAACCAGGTATACTGTATACTAGATCTCATTCTCTGAAACTAAAAGGTGTACATTGTAGAACCAAAAAAAGACATCATTGGTTCACTCAGAGAATAGTTAACTCTTGGAACACATTACCAATCTCAATTGTAGAGAGTAAAACCATGGACACGTTTAAGAGTACTTTGGACAAATTCATGGGAAATAAAAAATTTGAATATATAAATGACTAAAACCATCTTTGGATGGCAAATTCAATTATAGGCTATGCCTCCTGAATTTGTAAAACACTATGAAACTATGAAACATGAATAATTCAGAGCAGTGCAGGAGGGCTGCGGTCACAGCAAATAGGATGCTGGGATGCATCACTAGGGGGATTACCTCAAGGAACAGGGAGGTGATTTTGCCACTGTACAACAGATTAGACTACATCTTGAGTACTGTGTGAGGTTCTGGAGGCCACACCTAAGGAGGGCCATCCAACTCCCGGAGAGGGTTCAGAGGAGAGCAACCAGAATGATCTGGGGCCTGGGGGATATGACATATGAGGAATGACTAGGGGAGCTCAACTTGTTCTCGCTGGAGGAGAGGAGGGACCGGGGGGACATGATTGAAGTCTTCAAGTACCTCAGGGTAGTAAATAAGGTAAGCTGAGATAGGATCTTTCAACTGAAGGAGGGTGGAATCACCAAAGGACACAGCTGGAAGATTGAGGGTAGTAGGATTTGAGGGGGAAATGAGGAGGAGGAGGTACTTCACTGAGAGAGTCATGGAACCATGGAGTGCGCTGCCCACGGAGCTGGTACAGGCAACTATGGTAGAGGGATTCAAGAGAGGGTGGGACAGATATAGGCAAGCGGTGAAGCAGAGGCTGGTTTGCACACGGGGCCAGGACTGGGGGATGGAAAAACAGTTGAAGGAGACAGATACAGGGCTACGGTACCCAATCAGGGTGCTGAAGCACGAGCAGACTTGATAGACCAATAGGCCTACTCTGCTGGCTTCTAGTATGTTTATGTTTAGTATGTTTAACCTGTTACCATATCTTTAATGTTGTGGGACCCCCCGCACTACTTTTCACTGTTAGCTTCCCCTGGTACCCTTGACTGGGCACAAACTACTTTGGAAATGGTACCATCCCTAGCTTTGGGAATGTATACCAGGTTCATTACTTCTAGAGGTTGAACACGGGTGGGGGTGTACAAAAGCAATACTTATGACCAAAACCCAGGTCTTGAGGAGAGAACTTTTTACTAGGGCTATGCTAGACCTATACTTCTGGAGGGGTGCCCAGTAACTCCACACAGGAAGCAAAAACATGAATGTCCAAACCAGAGTTGGGGTTCTAGAGTGTGATTTTAGTCTAAATGATGTCTAAAGCAAGGGTGGACCCCCAAGGTTTGCACATCATGGCACAAGGAATTACAGAACAAAAGAATAACTGTATCTGACAGAAACTCTACATATTCCCATATTTCATAGGACATTGACTTCTCTGTTCAGTAGCACTGGCCACAACTGAACCTTTCTTCCAGTGGCACTGGCCACAACTGACCACACATTTTCCATATGGCATAGGACTTTAAAAACTTCTTTAAGTGGCAACTGGCCACAACAGAGTGCACAGGGGTTCATTACTAGCACAATCCACTCCAAGCGGTAAACTTCTCTTCAGATATTGGCCACCATGTCATAAATAACCAGGCGCCCTTACAGAACCTGTAGTGCTGAACTGGTTAATCCAGATGGGGGGCTACCCACCCTTTGCTTCCACATCATTACCCAGCCATTCTTTCAGAGTTGCACCTTAAAACTTCTGGAAAACATTTAGGTAAACTCATCTTTTAATGAACTTTTGCATCCAGCATTTAAGAAAACACTACTCTGGGAGTGTATGAAATTAAAGTCCTGAACAATGTGAACAGTCTGTCTCTGGACCCCACAGTTGTCAGCCAACTTTACGCTGAGAACAGTTTCAAACTTCAGAACAAAACTGGTGTACCCTTCCCTTTTAACCAGAGAAACACCAAAGTACAGGTACTTTCTTCAGGAAGCACACAGATCTTTTCACAGTTAGAACAGTACAGGCAGCTTCAGCTTGTGCCGGGTCAAATAGGGGATTGCCCCTAGGATGCATTCTCAAGGAATCCTTTTTAACCCTCTGGGGATGAAAATCAGGAGATCCTGCTGTAAACAGTGGTTTCTACCACTTCTCTTGGCAGGCTGGAGATTTTCAGGACTAGGGTGAGAAAATAGGCTCTACTATCTGAGCCCACACTGCAGCCCTCACTCCTCACACTTCAGCTGCTGCCAACAGACTGTGCTACTGCTGACAACTGACTCTACTACCAACTGACCCAAGATTATAAAACTCCGCACTCACAGCCAGCTGCTGTGGCTTATGCTGCTGTGAGAGTTCTAAATGACCTCATCTCTCTCATCTCAGCTGAGACCAAGTAAACAAGAGAGTGCATAGGTGAAAACCCCATTTAACTAGTTATTCACCAGCTGCCTTTCCCTACCTAGCACTGACACTGATGGGATTCTAGTAACTCCAGGGTACTGGGTGGTTACATTTGTTTTAAACCAGGGGTTACCCAACCCCTTTACGTGATTTGGTGTAATCATCCATTGCACATACTTCATGGGAATACAACCAGCTGCCTCGTTTTTCATTTCCCTCTTCAATTTGACGTAAGTGTCACCTGGCATGGGTTTAGGATAACACAATTCCAGGCAAACCACAAATCAGGTGCATAAAAAATACATGGTTGTGTTTATCATTTTATTTTCATCAAGTAAAATATACAGAAAGCAAAATGGTAAGTCAGACAGCTACTTAGCTTCAGCAGTTCCCAAGACTTTTCTTCACCCTAGCATGAATCAAGCAGTGTGAAAGTACACACTACCAGGAGGTCTTCTACCTTCCTCAGTCAGTATTCAACTGACCACCCTATCTGTCCTATCTTAGCACTGAGGTAGGGCCTTTTATAAGCTCACTAGAAGCTGGAAAAACAATTTCCCCTGCTTTTTGATTAACAGCAGACATAACATAGAACTAGCCAGTAGAGACCACTGTTGCTCCATAGAGAACAGTTATTTGGCAGCCACCTGCAGCACATTACATAACTTGTCTACAACATTGTTAAAGGTCAGACCTGAGGTCAGAGCATTTTGTGCTCTCTTACACTCTCCTGCAGGGTCCTATTACCTCATGCTGTCTGCTGCACAATATATCTTAGAAGAGGGCTGCTAACATCTAGAAGAAGAAGACACAAACTTTTGTTATTCTTATATGAAAACTGCCCTCTCATTTTGTAACTGTACTCTTAGTTTTGTTTTAGGTTAATATGCACAGAAAGCCATATAAGCACCTCAGCACTTAATTTATAACCAGCCAACCAGCATGTTGGACATTATACGTAACATATAAACTGCTTGGGGAAGGGGTTTCAGTTTATCCCGAGGTGCTACCTATGATAGGTGTCACCCTGTCATAGTAAGACATCAAATCAATGATGGTATTTGGGCAGCAAAACAATATTATTTGAAATCTTGGACTGCCAGCTTCCCTTCCTCCCTCCTTATGTCTGGTTATGAGATCTCGCTTAATTCAAGTGTTTTTTTTTTCATTCCATATGAATCTGCTAAGGGCATTGTGGAGTTCTTTCCATTCTTCGTAGGTTAACAATGTTAGTAAGATGCCAAACAGAAACAAAAGCCATGGAAGAACATTTAATTGTCTCAGTATAGTTTAAGAAAGAGAGAGGAATCTCTTGTCATCTGTTCAGGTCTGTGAATATAGCTTGCATAAGGGGTTTATAATTTACCTGTGATAAGGTGGGTAAGTATATCGATATTTGAATTCCCAGAGAACACACCTTGGTTTTGACCCAACTGAAGGGAATGCTGGCATTCGCTGCAGGGGAAAGCAGGTCACTCACCAGAAGCCAGCACTACGTACCACTGACCAAGACCACATGTATGTATTTTTCCAAAGCTGTTCATAGCTCGCCCACAGCAACCACTTTTCATGACCGTACTTGGCCAGTACAATTATGTTTTGTCTGGCTGCCGTTTTGTTTTTGAGGGCAATAGTGCTGATCCCAGTCTCTAAAACCTTACTTAATGCTTTATATCTAGAGACTGGAATGTCTGGTATATTTACTAGCATTCAGCTGGGTGGGGCGGTGGAACCCATGCGGATGTTTTGTTTTCAGACGCTGGTACAGGTGACCGTTTTTCTACAGAAGAATTGTCTCACGATAACCAGACAAATGATACACATGCAAGCTCTGTACAAACAACAGAGCCAAACATTGTGGTTGCTTTTCGACAGCTAGAGGCAATCACATTAAAGGGAAGAAGACTTTTTTGGCACTGCATGACCCTAGAAGCCTATGTATGAGTGAATATGGTACCGAGGGGGCTCCATATTCTAAAATGGCCAGTATACGGTAAAGAGAGAGACAGTCTTGTAACAGATTGGAAACAACTGCAGGATGAGTCTATGTTATTAGTACATTGTCTAATTCGAGACTATAAAGCACAACAAAATGAATTTGAGGAACTGATTAAAACCAGGGAGGTGGAAATTGTTAAATTTAAAGACCACCTGGATTTTAAAGATTTCGAGCAGGTCCTCAGGCAGGCAATAGTAGAACAAGATGAATGAATTAGAAAACACAAATAAAATTTGAACAAGATAGAACTACTTGTTTGATTGAGTGTTTACCTGGAACCAAAAATCTGGAGAATCTGGTAATAGAAAAAGTTCCAAGTGGCATATGCGGGGAAATAAAACTGAAAGAAGGGACAGCCTGACCACAATATGGCCCTTAAATCAATCCTTAAAAATCCAACTCCAATTTACGACCACTTTACCTCAACGTCAGAAACCTAATCCTCAGAAGATTCTTTAGAGGATGAATTGGGGGGGGGGAGCAGCAAGAGCATTGACCGTGACAGATGGCAACGTCAACTCCATGTCGGAGCCCACGCTCAGTACAATTTCAAGTTTTAACCCAACCAGAAAGAGGATAAGACGTTGAAGTAGGAAATACCACTGCAGGAAAAAACACATTAACCAGACAGCAACAACTGACATTGGTGAGGAAGACCTACCAAAAGAAAAAGAAGTAAATGTGGTAAATTTATCCAGCTATCCACTATTGTCTGTCCATCCTGAGGTACTAGGTAAGGGCCTTAATTTTATTCCTACGTGTAAAAGTGATGTGTTTGAATTGTTTGTGGATGTAAGAAAGTTCTGCTGGAAATTAAACCTGAAAGCCATGTTCTCTAAGAAACAAGACACCAGTTATGAACACTTTAACTTTGATCCTGAGATTACAAATGGTGACAGTGATTGTTTACCACAGTCTGATATATCATCTCTGGGGGCAGTTTTTAAGAAGCCTTCTAAGTTTATTCCTAGCTATACCCCTGCAGAGATCATGTTTGAAAGGGCAGTTATATCTGAAATTGAGTCCATACAAAGTGAAAGTAGGAACTTTAATTTTTCAAACGTTACAAGAGAAGAACAGTTGGCACTACAGGACTTAAATAATAACCCACATATCATTATTAAGCCAGCTGACAAAGGTGGCTTCATAGTTATTATGGACATGGAGTATTACAAGAATTAAATTTACAGACAATTGGCTGATTTCTATGCAGGTCTGAAAAAAGATCCAACTATGGACTTTAAATGTGAAATTGATGCCTATTTATTGTCAGCTTTTGAGAGGAGAGTTATTACAGAAGAAGCTTTTAACTTTTTGGTGACAGAGTTTCCAGTCAGACAGACCATTTACATCTTGCCAAAGATTCATAAGTCCCTTACTAGTACCCCAGGACACCCAATAGTTTCAGGGATAGGGCCCCTTTCAGAGGCTCTATCAAAATTTGTGGATGGTCATATAAACTTTCTGGCACCATCATTATGCTCTTATATTACAGACACCATTGAGATCTTGGGCATCCTTGGGGACTTGGAGTTGGAGCCATCGTGGCTACTTGTTACTCTAAACATGGAGGCACTATGTTCAAATGTGGCCCACGATGGTGGTTTAGCTGCCATTAGAAACTGGTTGGAATGCAAATCACCATATAATACAGACTTTATTAATTTTTTGTGTGATCTATCTGAGTTTGTTTTGAAAAAGAATTGCTTTAATTTTCAGGGCCAACATTTTTTGCAGACCAAGGGTATTGCAATGTGGGCAACCTTTGCCCCCACGTATGTAAATCATAATTTAGGATTATGGGAGAAAAATGTCATTTATGATACTGATTTAAACCCATTCTTTGGCTACATTGATTTGTGGTGGCAATATATTGACGTGTTGATTATGTGGCGGGGGAGTGTGGCACAACTGCATGCCTTTGTGGCACATTTGGAGGCCTCTAATCCAGATTTAAGGTTTACTGTAACATGCTTAAAAGAAAGTATACACTTTCTAGATTTGAACATCATGAAAAATATGGATGGTACTGTTTCCACAGATATTTTTTGTAAATCCACGGATAGAAGCAGCCTACTCATGTCCAGCAGTTGCCACTCCTGCCACACCATCAACAACATCCCACTATCACAGCTATTAAGGGTCAGATGCAATTGTTCTGATCCAGAAGTTGCTGAGGCCAGATGTGTTGAAATGTGTCAGACATTTATTGAAAAGGGGTATAACAGCCCATGGTTAGAAGAGACAAATACACAAGTTAGCCAGATTGCAAGAACAGAACTTTAGCAGTACGAACAGAAAGCACAAAGAATGCATAGGAAAACCCTAGTCATCACAAAATATGGTACTGACAGTGGGAAAGTGAGGGATGCTTTGAACACATTTTTGCACACTGTGTCAGCAGAACCTTCCCTGGAAGAGATTACTAAGGATCCATCCTGTATTGTATATACAGTAGATGGGGCAAACATTTGCGGGATACTCTGCTCAACTCTTTTTTACCTAGTCCTAAAGTATTGACTTCAAGTTGGCTACCGTCACCCCCTAGGGGTAGTTTTAAATTTGGCAGGTGTATACATTGTAAAGTAATGGTGAAAACCAAAACTTTTTGTTCAGTCAACAACAAAGGCCCATTTGATATCTGACGTTTTGTAAACTAAAATACGACTTATGTAGCATATTTATCCACATGCAAATGTGGCTCTTTTTATGTCGGAAAGACAGATCGTACATTGAAAATCAGAATAAGTGAACATTTGAGTTCCATTAGACTCCAGAATTACAAAAGTGCATTAAGTGCTCATTTACTGGAGGTTAGGGACACAGAGACCCATGAGTTCACTTTCTGTGGGATCGATCATGCCTTTATTGGGCTCAGGGGAGGTGATACTAACATACTAACATACTATTTGCCAGCAGATTAGGTCTTACGGTCTATTGAGTCTGCACGAACCTTAGATCCTTAGTTGGGTGCCGAGGCCCTCCCATCCCTTGTGCTCCAGAAACCCCTATCATCCATCCCCACCCCCCTGGGACAGGCCATCATCTGATACATCCACTTTCTGTGTCTGTCCCACCCTCTCTTGAAGCCCTCCACTGTGGATCTCTGAACCAACTTGCCAGGCAGTGCATTCCAAGGGTCCACCACCCTCTCAGTGAAAAACCTCCTCCTCTTTTCCCCTCTCACCCTTCCACCTTCCAACTTCAAACCATGCCTCTGGTGATGCCTCCTGCTTAGTCTAAATATCCCTCCATGTTTACCCTATTTATTCCCTTGAGGTATTTGAAGACCTCAATCATGTCCCCCTGTCTCTCCTCTCCTCCAGTGAAAACAGGCAGAGTCCTCAAGTCTGTCCTCATACATCAAATCCCTAGCCCTCATATCATCTTAGTTGCCTCCTCTGTACCTCTCCAGGAGCTCTGTCCCTCTTCAAGTGTGGTCTCCAGTACTGTACACAGTACTCAAGGTGTGGTCTAACCAGTCCATTGTACAGCGACAGAATCACTTCCTTGCTCCTAGAGGTGATCCCCCTACGATGCATCCCAACATCCTGTTTGCCTTGCTAGCCGCCTCCTGCACTGCTCAGAGTTATTCATACATGCATCCACCATGACCCTAGGTCTTTTTCCCTATTGAGGCCTCCAGCGCATCCCCTCCCAGGGTGTACCTGTGTTTAGAGCTTTCACCAAGATGCAACACCTTGCACTTGGTGATATTGAAATTTTATTTCCATGTGAGCCCAGCTTCCAGGGTGTCCAGGTCCCTTGCAGGCCAACCTCCCTTCTCCTCCACTACTGCTCCCATCTTGAGTCATCTGCTAAGAGACTCATTTCACACCCTATACCCTCCTGATGTCCAATATGTATGCATTAAACAGGATCGGACCCAGGACCGAGCTCTGCGTACCCCACTACCAACCTCTCTAGGGTTTGAGAGCTCCCCACAGACCACTACTCTCTGGGTGCATCCAGCTAGCCAGTTTTCAATCCATCTGACCATCAAAGGGCCTACTCCTCACCCCATCACTTTCTCCACCAGACCATTGTGGGGGACAGAGTCAAACACCTTGCTGAAGTCCAAGAATAATACAGCCACAGGCTTTCCCCTGTCCAGTTCTGATGTTACCCATTCGTAGAACTCCACAAGGTTGGTTTGACATGACCTACCTGGCACAAACCCATGTTGCCGACTATCCAGACCTCCCACCTCCTCCAAGTACACCCCCAATCGTTCCTTTAGTATACTCTCCATTAATTTTCCCACCACCGAGGTCAAACTGATGGGTCTATAGTTACCTGGTACTTCCCTCGACCCCCCTTTATGGATTGGCACCACATGTGCCTCGCCAATCCTTAGGTACCTCCCTGTCTCAAGTGACCTGTTGAAGAGCTCCGCCAGGGGTGCCTCAGTATGTCCGCCTAATTCCCATAGTACTCGGATGAATGTCATCCGGCCCAGGAGATTTGTTCTTCTTTAGGGCCTTGAGTGCTAACCACACCCTTGGTGGAGATAGCATCATCCGTCCTCCACCTTACTGGCCTTTTATCCTTATCCAGATGTGACACCCTAGGGTACTCTCTCCTCCTCTTGCTCCATTTCTGTTGCTCCCTGATCCCACTTACTGCCGCTCTATCCCTTCGTGCCTTGCTTTGTAGATATCCCATCCCTCCCTAGTGAACACAGAGGCAAAGTACTGTAAATACCTCTGCCTGGTCTCGCCTCTTCCACCCACCCTCCTTCTGATCTCAATCTGCTGAGATGGCCCTTAGTTTTTCTCCGCTCCCCAATGTGCGGAAGAACCCCTTTCCCTCCATGTATCCCTGTGCCAGCCGTTGCTCTTTACTGGACTTTGCTCCCTCACCATACGGTGACTTTTCTAGATGCAAGATGGTACACTTCCTTATCCCTATCCCTCTTGTTGTTTTATATTTTTGTAGGCCGCCTTCTTTTCTCTGACTGCTACCTGTACCTCACTGGGCCACCAGCATGGTTTATGACCTTGCTCCCTTCGTTTCAACTTAGCGCAGATCCTGACTGCCTCATGAAACCCCGCTTTGTCGACCTCCCGATCTCCTTTCACACTTGTCATTGCTGTAATCCCCTTCAAGTGATCCTTGAGAGTATTTCCCATGCCCACAAAGTCTGCCCCCGAGTCCACTGCCAGTGTTCTAGATCTCACCCCTCCCCCATGCTTATTTGAAACCAGACAGTATTGTGGTCGCTCCCAGTCAGGGGTCCTGTACAACCATGTCCCTACCAGATCCCCATCTGCCAGAACCACGTCCAGGACATGCCCTCCTGTGAGCTCCATCACATGCTGTGTTAAGAACACATCCTGGAAGCCGTCCAGCAGCCTCTGCTCCTTGGCCACCTTAGAGGACATGGTTCCCAGTTTGTACCTGGATATTAAGGTCCCCCATCACACCACTCCTTCCTTTTGGTCCACACTGGGCAATGATGTTGTCCAGCAAACCATCCTCTAGAACATCACTCATCCTGGGGGGCCTATATACTACACCCAGCTTGACCTTATCTCCTGCTGGGGATCGTAAGGTTGGGCTTGAAAGCTACTCCCCTCATCTGGAGGAGAGGGCTTCTGGTCAGCCCCTCCCTTATCCCTACCCCCCTCACAAGTTTAAACCCCACCTTTCTTGAATGTAGTCAGCCATTCCCTGTTTAAGGACTTCCTTCCCTAATGGGGCAAGATGAAGCCTGTCCTTGGCATATAGTCCCTTATCCTCCCAAACTCCATTCCAGTTCCCTAACACCCCCAACCCACTCTCTTCACCCCACTTCCTGAGCCAGTCATTAACCTCTGTGAGCTTCATTTTTTTCTCCACTGAGGCCTTTGGTACTGGCAATATCTCTGAAAAGGAAATGTTGCATCCATTATCCCGACAGACTCTGGCAAGTTCTTGGAACCTTGCTTGGATTTCCAAAACGCTATTTCCCTCTAGATCATTAGTTCCCAAATGCACCAGGAAATCCAGTTTCCCTCCACAGTCCCTAACCATTTCATACACTATGAACTTTGCTCTGTACACTGTCAGCCCAGAGATACTCACTACCTTCACCTGGCTATGGCATCCACCCCCCTGTCCCTCCCACTGGATACCCCTAATCATCGAGTCTCCCAATAACAGAACCTTAACACTGCCATCATCCTTATGGTTACCTCCACTATGCCCTCTCAGCCCCCCTTCCCCTTTACTCATGATCTCAATTCCATGGAGTCTTCCTACCTTATTAGAGACCCCTTGCACACCCTTCCCTTTCTGCCTCCTTGTTATTTTGCCCACTTAACTCAAACCCCTCTGAATAGGTGTCCCTTTAACCCTCTCTTATCCAAACCATTTATCCTGGCCCTGATGGTTTCCCCTTCCCCACACTGCCATCCTCCCCTTGTAATAGTACCCTGCCTCCAGAGGTCTTTCAGGGTCCCCTTAGCTAGGGCCCCATCCTTGGTACTGACCCCGTGCTGAAGGGGGCTCTCTCTCACCTCCTTGTCTCCCAGTTTCTCTCCAATCATGCTCCTCCCTCATGTCTGCGAAATATGTTACATCTCCCCCATTTGCTTAACATTTATGTTCCTCTTCTCCTCTGGGAATATTTCCATCCTTTCCATTGCCGGGTCTGTGATGCCCTATGGGTATCCGATTCTCCCTGCCTCTGTATAAGTTTCTCATTTCCACCATCCTTCCTCCCCCTAGGTTGCTTAGTAGCTCAAATTTGTTGTGACACTCTATGTCAGCCTCCATCAAGTAACCCGAGTTTCCCTGACTGCACCTCTAAACTGCCCCTCTTCTTCCCTCTTGCTCTGTTCACCTTAGGAGCTCCTTCCCACAGTCTGCTGTTTTAGGCTTCCGCACAAGGCTCCTCCTGACTCTTCCCTTCCACTCTCTTTGTATTCAGAATGTTCCCCATACTCTTTCCCTAGCGTCAACATCCCTATCTAAGGGTCATCTGTCCCTAATATCCCTCCTGCTTGCTGTAACATAACGTCCTGTAATTTCAGAGCATTGCCCCAGCCTCCCCTCAGCCCCACCCTTCTGCTACCCATATCCACACCCCTTATCCTTGGACACCCCCAGCTCCCCAGCTTACTCCTTAACCAATATACCTCACTCCTGATACAAGATAGCTGTCTACAAGTGGGCAGCCTCCTCTCCAGGCCCAATTGAGAATTATTGCCATCCCACAGCCTGTGCAGCCTACAACCCTTCCGAAGATGCTGCATGGTGTAATATGGCCACCCTGTTTATCCCCTCTGTTTATAATGGCACACCCCCTTTTCTCAGTCCCTTCCCCTGGAATACAGTTTCTCTCTATACTGACTGCAGTTATTTACAAACCCAATTTCAACACCACCAATAAAGTTCCCAAGTCTCACAAACACATACAGTCCAGTGTGTGTTCAGTCCCACTAACAGTGTGTGTATGTAGACATCAGGCACTGTATGATGTCACAGGCCCACCAGCTCCTGTTGCTTTGAATTTCAGTCCCAAACAGAAATACTCAGCCCTTCAATCCCAACCCCCAGTGGCTTTTCAGTATTTAAGAAAGCCTACAAACAGGGTGGGTGGGAGGGCTCTTACCAAACACCAGGCAAACAACACATTTAAATTTCACTCTAATTATCACTGCCAAACAACTGTTCCCAAGCCTCCAAAGTTACAATATCACAGCCCAAGTAACAGTTCTAACTCAAGGTAATACTTTTTAACACAAATAACTAATTTCACTTACAAAACTATTCAAATATTTCAGTTAAAACAGAATATAACCCTAGACCTCTGTCCTTACCAGCCTGCTGCTTATGTTCCTAAGTGAACAATGAAAGCCAAGGTAATTCCTGTTAAAGACAAGGTAATTCCTGCTAATGTCCCTCCCCCAACACCAGGCAAACAACACATTTAAATTTCACTCTAATTATCACTGCCAAACAACTGTTCCCAAGCCTCCAAAGTTACAATATCACAGCCCAAGTAACAGTTCTAACTCAAGGTAATAATTTTTAACACAAAGAACTAATTTCACTTACAAAACTATTCAAATATTTCAGTTAAAACAGAATATAACCCCAGACCTCTGTCCTTACTAGCCTGCTGCTTATGTTCCCAAGTGAACAATGAAAGCCAAGGTAATTCCTGTTAAAGACAAGGTAATTCCTGCTAATGTCCCCTTCCCCAACACCAGGCAAACAACACATTTAAATTTCACTCTAATTATCACTGCCAAATAACTGTTCCCAAGCCTCCAAAGTTACAATATCACAGCCCAAGTAACAGTTCTAACTCAAGGTAATAATTTTTAACACAAAGAACTAATTTCACTTACAAAACTATTCAAATATTTCAGTTAAAACATAATATAACCCCAGACCTCTGTCCTTACCAGCCAGCTGCTTATGTTCCCAAGTGAACAATGAAAGCCAAGGTAATTCCTGTTAAAGACAAGTCAATTCCTGCTAATGTCCCCTTCCCCTAACACCAGGCAAACAACACATTTAAATTTCACTCTAATTATCACTGCCAAACAACTGTTCCTAAGCCTCCAAAGTTACAATATCACAGCCCAAGTAACAGTTCTAACTCAAGGTAATACTTTTTAACACAAATAACTAATTTCACTTACAAAACTATTCAAATATTTCATTTAAAACAGAATATAACCCCAGACCTCTGTCCTTACCAGCCTGCTGCTTATGTTCCCAAGTGAACAATGAAAGCCAAGGTAACTCCTGTTAAAGACAAGGTAATTCCTGCTAATGTCCCCTTCCCCTAACACCAGGCAAACAACACATTTAAATTTCACTCTAATTATCACTGCCAAACAACTGTTCCCAAGCCTCCAAAGTTACAATATCACAGCCCAAGTAACAGTTCTAACTCAAGGTAATAATTTTTAACACAAAGAACTAATTTCACTTACAAAACTATTGAAATATTTCAGTTAAAACAGAATATAACCCCAGACCTCTGTCCTTACCAGCCTGTTGC
Organism: Neoceratodus forsteri; assembly: GCA_016271365.2. Taxonomy (NCBI): domain Eukaryota; kingdom Metazoa; phylum Chordata; order Ceratodontiformes; family Ceratodontidae; genus Neoceratodus; species Neoceratodus forsteri. The sequence continues at coordinate 1,319,868,698 of CM057456.1, forward strand.
TTATGTTCCCAAGTGAACAATGAAAGCCAAGGTAATTCCTGTTAAAGACAAGGTAATTCCTGCTAATGTCCCCTCCCCCTAACACCAGGCAAACAACACATTTAAATTTCACTCTAATTATCACTGCCAAACAACTGTTCCCAAGCCTCCAAAGTTACAATATCACAGCCCAAGTAACAGTTCTAACTCAAGGTAATAATTTTTAACACAAAGAACTAATTTCACTTACAAAACTATTCAAATATTTCAGTTAAAACAGAATATAACCCAGACCTCTGTCCTTACCAGCCTGCTGCTTATGTTCCCAAGTGAACAATGAAAGCCAAGGTAATTCCTGTTAAAGACAAGGTAATTCCTGCTAATGTCCCCTCCCCCTAACACCAGGCAAACACATTTAAATTTCACTCTAATTATCACTGCCAAACAACTGTTCCCAAGCCTTCAAAGTTACAATACCACAGCCCAAGTAACAGTTCTAACTCAAGGTAATAATTTTTAACACAAATAACTAATTTCACTTACAAAACTATAAAAATATTTCAGTTAAAACAGAATATAACCCCAAACCTCTGTCCTTACCAGCCTGCTGCTTATGTTCCCAAGTGAACAATGAAAGCCAAGGTAATTCCTGTTAAAGACAAGGTAATTCCTGCTAATGTCCCCTTCCCCTAACACCAGGCAAACAACATTTAAATTTCACTCTAATTATCACTGCCAAACAACTGTTCCCAAGCCTCCAAAGTTACAATATCACAGCCCAAGTAACAGTTCTAACTCAAGGTAATAATTTTAACACAAAGAGCTAATTTCACTTACAAAACTATTCAAATATTTCAGTTAAAACAGAATATAACCCCAGACCTCTGTCCTTACCAGCCTGCTGCTTATGTTCCCAAGTGAACAAGTGGTGTCAAAGCAATCCTTTCAGATGAAGAATCATTTTGGATTTATACATTAGGTTCATTGAGAACTCCTGGTCTGAATGATGGTATTGATCTAACAGTATATTTGAATAAATAAAAATAAATCTTCTGCCTTTGAATGTTTAGCATAAGTTAGATTTATTGGGATTTAAAACAGAGTTTGCATGTGTACATGCCCATACAATTTATGTGATTTATAATGTGTGGATTTGTGGGCATCTTTTGATAGTTTGGGGTTTACATTATATTTACAATATCCATGTACAAAATAGACTATTTGCCATTTTCCCCTTGGACCCCCTTTTCATGGTATAAACACAGAAAAGAAGCACACTGTTTAAGTGGTTCTTCTTTACTGTATCATCATAAATATATATTGATATACATTTTTCAGATATAAAAATAATATACAGTATAGAGGGTGAGATATTGTGAGGGACGTTGATTGAAACAGTCTTGTATTATGCATTGGTACTAGCACAGTTTTGAAAACATCAGTCTGCTTGTTCTGCAATTTTATATACATTTATATGTATTGTATTATATTTTTACAAGTTTATTTGGTTTTCTGTCTTTCACTTATAGTGCACATATTTTAATTTTTTAATTTATTTTATTTTATTAACACATATGTGTGAGTAGATATGTGTTTGTAGTGTATGTGCATCCTTATGCCAAATATGTGTGTGTATGTACAGTATATAAATATACACACATACATATTTTCTCTATTCAATTTTGCCTTGATTGAGTTGAGGAAATATAAGTATGTTTATGGAATGAAATATTAATTTAAACATATGATTGGCTGCACATATATGTATTTCAATTCACTATTTTAATAGGTGTGTTTGTAACACTGTCTCTTTAAATGTGTGCCTTTAAAAGGCAGTTAGAAACACCTGTAGGAACACTTCCTGATGACTCCTTAATGAAATCGGTCTAAGTTTTGTGGGTTCTGCCTTCCTTTCTTCCCCAGCTTGTGCATTTCCATGTTGGGGGTCAGCATTTCTATTTTTTGCCTTCAATAAACTGCTTTGGAAAAAGACATACAGTACGTGTGGTCTCGGTCAGCGGTGAGTAGTGCTGGACTTTGTCAGAGTTAATGTTTCATTTTGTCCTATTAGCACACTCAGCTGTGGGGCAGCTATTGTTGAGTGCTTGCACTCACAAAAGTGCCTGTTTTCGAGGTGTTCACCTTGAACCCTAACATATGACCTTAGTGCACTAAGAGATCCAGAAACGGTGGCACTGAGTGTATAGGTTTCTCATACACACTAGGGTGTCATCTGCATATAGAGATACACAATGCTTTTGTTCTGTCACAGTAATTCCCAAGTTAGGGTTATGGCATAGTGTGGCAGCCAGAGGCTCAATGCTTAGAGCAAAAAGCAGGGTGATAGGGGCCACCCTTGTTGGATTCCCTTTTGTATAGAAAAGGAGTCCACCAGTGTTCCATTGTCTCTAATCCTTGCTGAGGGGGCTAGTGTAGAGTTGGGAGAGCTGGGTTACAAAAGCTTCTTAGAACCCATACTTCTTAAAACTTTAATGAGGAAGGACCAATTCCGCCAATCAAATGCCTTTTCTGTGTTGATTAAAAAAGACTACCTGTTATTCTTTGCAGTCTCTGGGTTTGGAAAGGAAATTTAGTAGTCGACGGGTGTTGTTTGAGAGGAATCTTTATGAACCCCACTTGATCTGGGGTAGATCAGTTTGTTGACTGTCTTTTGCATCCATGAGGCCATGATGTTAGTATAGATTTTGTGGTCCTGATGGAGCAAAGATATTGGACTGTAGGAGGGACACTGGTCCTTCAGCTTGCCCAGTTTGGCCTCTCTCCAGGAATCTGAGAACTGGCTATCCAACTGAAAGTTCTGAAGGACCTCTGTGAGAATGGACACTAAAAGTTCTTTAGCGGCCATATAGAAATTTCAGGACAGATTACTGGCTAAGTGTGGTTAAACTTTAACAACAGAAGAGCGTGACCTGGGAGTCATTATCAGCAACACCCTGAAGCAGTCAAACCAGTGCAACAAAGTCAACAGCAAGTCAAACACAATGCTGGGGTATATAGGGAAGGGTATAGATGGTGGAAGGAAAGACATAATACGCCACCATTATAGATCCTTGGTGAGGCCACACCTGGAGTACAGTGTCCAGTTCTGGAGCCCTCACCTCAGAAAGGATAAGGACAGGCTGGAGGCAGTATGGTGTAGGGTGGCAAAGATGATTCAGGACCTACGGGGGAGTCCTACAAAAAAACATCTGAAGGCATTAAACATGTTCTCGTTAGAGGCCAGGAGGGAGGGAGGGAGTGATATGATAGAGACCTTCAGATTTCTAAAATGGATTAATAAAGTAAACTGTGCAGAATTATTTAATAGGGACACCAGCTCATTGACTCGAGGGCACAAATGGAAACTGAATAGGGGAGCTTCAGGAGGGACTTGAGTAAGTAGTATTTCACCAAAAGGGTGGTAAATCCATGGAACAGCCTACCTGCTGAAGCGGTGGATGCCACAGCTGTGGAAGGCTTCACGCATGGGTGGGACAGAGCAAAGGAAAATAATAAAAAGTTCTGTAGAGTGTGCAGAGAGGGGGAAGGATGAGCTGAAGGGAGGATAGGTCCTCAGATAGACACTAGGTCTCGGACAACCATAGGCAGCCTGGATGAAACATTGGTCTTTTTCTGCCATCATTGAAGTGATGAGAAATCTGCAAGTCCGAGGTCCGTGACTTGCTTAATCAACAAGAGGACTTGCCCTGTGCTGTGCCTTTAAGCTTGATGTACTTAGCTTCTCAGCCTCTTGCTGTTGTGAACTGCGCATAGAGCTTTGTCCCTTCCCTGGTCGAACTGCTGATGTCTTTGTGCATGTATGTGCTGGCGATTATTTTTTACGTTACATCTCCTCACCTGTGCTGACATCTTCGCGTATTGAAGAACGCCACAAGTGGGATGGGAGGGGTTGGCTCATGCATGGTGTTTGGTTAGTGATCGTGAGAACCAGCTGGAAGAAGAGGAGCACCAGGGACAGTGCAGCAAGATGGAGGAGCCTGCCCCAGCATTGCAGAAGGTAAATCATCTTGGCATCATGCTGCAAGGTACAACTTGCAAATTCACTCGTGTGGGAGGGGAATCTGACAATCCGGCATCATCTCAGTGACACATTAGCCCTGGTAACTAAAGGACACAGATGTGTCTTTCCGCAGTCTGTGACTCTTGGTGGTCTATGATTGAGCTGTCGCTGATGGCAGTCATTAGGCAGTGGGAACATTACTTAAATGTATCATTTTTGAGAACTGATTAAAAAAAACTCAGGAGATTTTTTTTTTCAACTTTCTTTATGCTTCTCAGAATGATGGGGGAATGTTTGACCCCTTTCAGCCTGTTACGCTGGCCCCTCAAGCTCCTGCTGACCCGGCCTCTGCCACAACAATGGGACTGGCAGTACCATGATTTACCCCTCACAGAGGCCCCCCACCCCTGGAGAAGATGGGAGGGGGCTGCATTAACCTTGAGCTCCTGCCCACTGCTGGGCTTTGTTCGGGCCAGGAGAGAACGTGGGCTATTCGGGGCTTCAAGCACCATGCATTTTCTGTATAGTACCCCAGGAGGAGGATGTGCAATGACACCAGCACATCAAGCTGCAGGCTCCAGTACAACCTGTGTAGGTGTTTGTCTCCTTCATGCCCCTCCAAAGTGGACCCTGCTGCAGAGCCACCCTGGTGCCACTACAGCACCGGAAGCCACAGAATCCCTCCCCGGGAGAGGGCAGCCTACCTAGAGGCTGCTCTGTCCTGCTCCCTCCCTCCCCCCCAGCCAACCCCTGACAACCTGAGTTCGCTCCCGAATCCGGGTCACCGGTGTGGCACGAGGTGTGGCAACCAGCACCTCAACCCTCAGCATGACCAGGCCAGCATAAACTCACGAGATTTAAACAAACAAAAAAAGGAAATCTGTGACTGCAGGCAATCTGTGTGATGGGAGTCTATGCAGGCAGGCCTTATACACTTGGGTGAGGTGTTTGACTGGCAGACCACAAGGGAAAAAAGTTCAGGACTCATGTATTCCAGCTGGACACTTCTGAGAGGAAATTAACTGGCAGAAATGAGACCAAATCAGACAAACAGCAACGCTGCTGGAGTGTCTGTTTCACAGATGTGGTTGTGTTAAGCCCCAGTGGGTCAGACTCTCTAACTTATTTAAGAAAAAAAAATACTGGGAAGGGTCTGCTGTCAAATGCTCAGTCTGAGTCTTTGACCCTCTACGAAAGGACCTTGAGCACTGTACCTGCATGTGCTATAAAAGAAATAAAACATACAGAGAGACATACAGAGCTGTGCAATTTAACTCTATGTTACGTGCATAGCACAGCTTAGGGACATAAAGACAACATTTGCCCTTTAGTAAAAAGTTAGGTGACAAAACAACATGACTTACCCACGCCGGCCACGGACTTCTGTAACCAAAGGAACATAATAAGTCCTGGACTTATGGCCTCCCAAAAAATGTTTCAGCCTCTATGTGTTTCTTGATAAGTGTTAAAACCATCTGGGTGTGGAGGGGTTGTGGGATAACAGATGGACCAGACACAGAACTTCAGGTTCAACACACAATCTCTGTGTGATGTTTATTTAAAGCACAGGGAATAACCTTAAGCAATGGCATATCCCTTCTTCAGTACATCAGTTTGCAGCAACAGACTATGACCTTCCTCTGCACTTAGTCAGCACCTACTGACCCACTAATCTACTGAGCTATCTTTCCTGTGGAAATAATCCATCCCCTATGTTGGTCCTGCAAATTTGAGTGATGGGAACTCAAATAAAAAAAAAAAAATGGGAGGGAGCGCACTGTAGAGCACCCAACATGGTGGCACCTTGATTCTGTTCTCCCGATGTGACTTAATTTAAAAGTTAAACTTTCCAATATCCCGAGAAAAGCTGGATGCTGAAAATATCCTACAACGTGTCTGAAAGGCTGGGGAATAGACTATGGGTCCAAAAAAAGACCACAAACACGCAGCACAGAATTTGGATGTCTATCTCTCCTCATCACAAAATTTGAGAGGTGTGGGGTCTGGACCATCTTCCTCAGAGCAGAACCTAAGGTGAATGATGCTCTGAATCCCCAGATAATGGTGTTACTACAAAAAATACAAGTGACTGAGGAAGAACCAACCACAGACTTGCCGCTATTGAAGCCTGGTTCACTGAGCTGGATGATAAGGTGTGGACAAATGAAACTCATATCAGCGACCTCAATGCAGAGGGAGAATGTGAGCGGGGTTAAAATGTGACATTCGTACAGTATCTCAATTTAAAAAAAATCAAAGATAGAGGCCTTAGAAGATGTGCAGAGACAGCCTAACGGGGCTTCCCTCCCAGATTTGCTTGCAGCACCGAAATTGTACCTGCAGTGACCAGAATGATATTTACAGACCTGTCCTTATTGCCCATGGAATCCAGAGTTACTGTACTCGGTGCCTTTGCCATTCCCAAGTGGTCATGACTGAGAGACTCCGGGAATGCACGCCCGCTAACAGCAATAGTGACTTTGTTTAATTCTGAAGACCATATATCACTACTGCAAGCCACAAGACGTAGAGGAGACATAATATGGGAAGGCAGTATGATTGCTTTTTTTCCGGACATTTCCTCACAATCGCAGACACAGACAAAGCACTGCAACTCACCGAGAAATCTCTCCTTGAGAATGGAATTGCAGCCCAGCTTTTATTTCCTGCAAGGCTCCAGGTTCGTCATGCAGGCAAGACCCACATTCTGTCGGATCCTGAAGCAGCAGCAGCCTTTGCTGCCATGCTTATCGCTGCTCAGACGACCTCTGTGGAACAAGAGAGGGATTCCGAACTGGAACTGGACACTACTGACTGAAGTTGGTGAGGTGTCATAGTGGACCTAACTCTTTATCCTGGCTAGGGTACCTATAGAGCAGGGGGGCCATTTCAGCTTTCAATGGGGGGAGCAACAACTGGTCAAAGGGGCTGTGGGTGTGGATCCAGAGGCTGAAAAATATAAAAAACAACAATGGTCTGCAATGCGCGGGGGGGGCACTGCCCCTGCCCTCCCCCAAATGGCACCCCTGCTATAGAGGAACTTTTGGCTCTTTCGAATCGATTTTATTGTGGGACTACAGTTTTTCTGTTTCCTCTTTCTGTATAATGCCATGTTGGTTGCAACACTTTAAAGGTTTAGTATATAATATCCTGCCTATAGAGAGATCATTAATAGATAGGGGGTATAGTACCCCACTCAATTTGTGAACTTTTTCTGTGAATTCCTGGAAAATACTCTGTTTTCCTACCAGTCAGCAGGTATGACTTCAGGGCAGGGGTGCAAAGCAACTTGACTGAGCCAAGGCCATCTGTTTAAATGCCCTGTTTTTGGCCTCTCATTAAGGTCTATCAGCCTTCCATACATATTTTAGGATCCAACGGGGGGGCAGAAATAATGGCAAATATCCTTCAAGGTATGGAGTAGGTGAGAGCGTTCTATCCTACATTATTATTATTAAACAGGAATTACTGTGGCTTTCATTGTTCACTTGGGAGCTTAAGCAACAGGTTGGTAGAAAAGAGGCCAGGAGTTATATTTTGTTTTAAACTGAAATATTTGAATAGTTTGTTAGTGAAATTAGTTCTATGTGTTAAAAATTATTACCTTGAATTTGAACTGATACTTGGGCTGTGATATTGTAGGTTTGGGGATAGATGTTTGGCAGGGAAAATTAGAAGGTAATTTAAATGTGTTTGCCTGGTGTTTGGAGGAGGGACATTAGCTGCAATTAACTTGTCTTTAAACAGGAATTACTGTGGCTTTCATTGTTCACTTGGGAGCTTAGCAACAGGTTGGTAGAAAAGAGGCCAGGAGTTATATTTTGTTTTAAACTGAAATATTTGAATAGTTTGTTAGTGAAATTAGTTCTATGTGTTAAAATTATTACCTTGAATTTGAACTGATACTTGGGCTGTGATATTGTAGGTTTGGGATAGATGTTTGGCAGGAAAATTAGAAGGTAATTTAAATGTGTTTGCCTGGTGTTTGGAGGAGGGACATTAGCTGCAATTAACTTGTCTTTAAACAGGAATTACTGTGGCTTTCATTGTTCACTTGGGAGCTTAAGCAACAGGTTGGTAGAAAAGAGGCCAGGAGTTATATTTTGTTTTAAACTGAAATATTTGAATAGTTTGTTAGTGAAATTAGTTCTATGTGTTAAAATTATTACCTTGAATTTGAACTGATACTTGGGCTGTGATATTGTAGGTTTGGGGATAGATGTTTGGCAGGGAAAATTAGAAGGTAATTTAAATGTGTTTGCCTGGTGTTTGGAGGAGGGACATTAGCTGCAATTAACTTGTCTTTAAACAGGAATTACTGTGGCTTTCATTGTTCACTTGGGAGCTTAGCAACAGGTTGTAGAAAAGAGGCCAGGAGTTATATTTTGTTTTAAACTGAAATATTTGAATAGTTTGTTAGTGAAATTAGTTCTATGTGTTAAAAATTATTACCTTGAATTTGAACTGATACTTGGGCTGTGATATTGTAGGTTTGGGATAGATGTTTGGCAGGAAAATTAGAAGGTAATTTAAATGTGTTTGCCTGGTGTTTGGTAAGAGCCTCCCACCTCTCTGTTTTGTAGGCTTACTTAAATACTGAAAAGCCACTGGGGTTGGGATTGAAGGGCTGAGTATTTCTGTTTGGGACTGAAATTTTGAAGCAACAGGAGTTGGTGGGCCTGTGACATCATACGGTACCTGGAGTCTGCTTACACACACTGTTAGTGGGACTGAACACATACTGGACTGTATGTGTTTGTGAGACTTGGGAACTTTGTTGGTGGGGTTGAAATTGGGTTTGTAAATAACTACAGTCAGTATAGAGAGAAACTGTACTCCAGGGGAAAGGGACTGAGAAAAGGGGGTGTGCTATTATAAACAGAGGGGGATAATCAGGGTGGCCATATTCCACCATGGCAGGCATCTTCGGAAGGGTTGTAGGCTGCACAGGCTGTGGGATGGCAATAATTCTAAATTGGGCCTGGAGAGAGGGAGGCTGCCCACTCTGTAGACAGCTATCTTGTATCAGGAGTGAGGTATATTGGTTAAGGAGTAAGCTGTGGAGCTGGGGGTGTCCGTGACAAGGGGTGTGGATACAAGGCAGAAGGGTGGGGCTGAGGGAGGCTGGGGCAACACTCTGAAATTACAGGACATTATGCTACAGCAAGCAGAAGGGGGATATTAGGGACAGAGGACCCTTAGATAGGGAAGTTGATGCTAAGGGAAAGCGTACAGGGTGAAAATTCTGAATTCAAGGAGACTGGAGGGGAAAAGTCAGGAGGGGCTGTTGTAGCGGAAGCCTAAAACAGCAGACTGTGGGAAGGGAGCTCCAAGGTGAACAGTGCAAGAGAGGAAGAAGAGGGTCAGTTTAGAGATGCAGTCAGGGAAACTCGGTTACTTGATGGAGGCTGACATAGAGTGTCACAATAAATTTGAGATACTACATCCTAGAGGGGGAGGAAGGGTTGGTGGAAATGAGGAAACTTATACAGAGGCCGGGGAGGGAGCAGATACCCATAGGGCATCACAGAACAGCTATGGAAAGGATAGACATAGTCCCAGAGGGAGAAGGGAACATATATGTTAAGCAAATGGGGAGATGCAACATATTCCAGACATGAGGAGGAGAGCATGATTGGAGAGGAACTGGGAGACAAGGAGGTGGGAGAGGAGCCCCTTCAGCAGGAAGGTCAGTACCAAGGATGGGGCCCTAGCTAAAGGGGACCCACAGAGAGCCTCTGGAGACAGGGTCTATCAAGGGGGGATGAGGAAGGGGAAACCATCAGGCCAGGATAAATGGTTCAGATAAGAGAGGGTTAAAGGGACACCTATTCAGAGGGGTTTGAGTTAAGTGGGCAAATAGCAAGGAGGCAGAAAGGGAGGGTGACAAGGGGTCTCTAATAAGGCAGGAAGACTCCCATGAAATTGTGATCATGAATAAAGTGGAGAGGGGGCTGAGAGGGCATAGTGGAGGTAACCATAAGGATGATGGTGTGTTAAGGTTCTGTTACTGGGAGACTGATGATTAAGGGTATCCATTGGGAGGGACAGGGGATGGATGCCATAGCCAGGTGAAGGTAGAGTATCTCTGGGCTGACAGCACAGAGCAAAGTTCACATGGTGTATGAAATGGTTAGATTGTGGAGGAACCACGATTTCTGTGCATTTGGGAACTAATGATCTAGAGGAAATAGCATTATGGAAATCTGCAAGGTTCCAAGAACTTGCCAGAGTCTGTCGGGATAATGGATGCAACATTTCCTTTTCGAGATATTGCCAGTACCAAAGGCCTCAGGTGGAGAAAAAATGAAGACTCACAGAGGTTAATGAATGGCTCAGAAGTGGGGTGGAAGAGAAATGGGTTGGGGGTGTTAGGGAACTGGAATGGAGTTTGGGAGGATAAGGGACTATATGCCAAGGACAGGTTTCATCTTGCCCCATTAGGGAAGGAAGTCCTTAAACAGGGGATGGCTGACTACATACAAGAAAGGTGGGGTTTAAACTTGTAAGGAGGGGAGGATAAGGAGGGGCTGACTAGAACCCTCCCTCCAGATGAGGGGAGTAGCCTCTGCCCAAGGGGGAGGGGAAACAGACTGGAGGTGGAGGTTTCAGGAGGAGCAGGGGAGGATGGAAGTATAAGGAATCTGGGTGGGTCTGACAAAAGGATCAGGATAAGGGTGGGGTTAGTGTTAGTAAATGCCAGGAGTTTGGGAAACAAGTTGCCAGAGTTCCAGGCCATGCTGTTCGAGGGAGGGTGGATGTGGCGGCAGTCACGAAACGTACAACAAAACCATGACTGGGACCTAAATGTACGGGGGTACACTATGCTTAGGAAGGATAGAAAGGAGGGCAGAGGGGGTGGAGTGGCTATGTTCATTAGAGATGACATAGAAATTGCTATGGTAGAAGAGGCAGAGGGAAACGTGGAGGCCTTATGGGTCACCTTACGATCCCCAGCAGGAGATAAGGTCAAGCTGGGTGTAGCATATAGGCCCCCCGGGATGAGTGATGTTCTAGAGGATGGTTTGCTGGACAACATCATTGCCCAGTGTGGTCCAAAAGGGGAAGGAGTGGTGTTGATGGGGGACCTTAATATGCCAGGTACTAACTGGGGAACCATGTCCTCTAAGGTGGCCAAGGAGCAGAGGCTGCTGGATGGCTTCCAGGATGTGTTCTTAACACAGCATGTGATGGAGCCCACAAGGGAGGGGCATGTCCTGGATGTGGTTCTGGCAGATGGGGATCTGGTAAGGGACATGGTTGTACAGGACCCCCTGACTGGGAGTGACCCAATACTGTCTGGTTTCAAATAAGCATTGGGGAGTGGGGTGAGATCTAGGACACTGGCAGTGGACTTCAGGGGGCAGACTTTATGGGCATGGGAAATATTCTCAAGGATCACTTGAAGGATTACCTCAACAACAAGTGTGGAAAGGAGATGGGAGGTCATAAACGGGACTTCATGAGGCAGTCAGGATCTGCGCTGTTGAAACGTAAGGGAGCAAGGTCACATAAACTATGCTGGTGGTCCAGTGAGGTCCAGGTAGCAGTCAGAGAAAAGAAGGCGGCTTACAAAAATATAAAACAACAAGAGGGATAGGATAAGGAAATGTACCAGCTTGCATCTAGAAAAGTCACCAGATGGTGAGGGAGCAAAGTCCAGTAAAGAGCAACGGCTGGCACAGGGGATACATGGAGGGGAAAAGGGGTTCTTCCGGTACATTGGGGAGCGGAGAAAAACTAAGGGCCATCTCAGCAGATTGAGATCAGAAGGAGGGTGGGTGGAAGAGGCGAGGGACCAGGCAGAGGTATTTAACGAGTACTTTGCCTCTGTGTTCACTAGGGAGGGGGATGGGATATCTACAAAGCAAGGCACAAAGGGGATAGAAGCGTCAGGGAGTGGGATCAGGGGAGCAGCAGAAATGGAGCAAAAGGGAAGGAAAGGTACCCCAGGGGTGTCACATCTGGATAAGGATAAAAAGACCAGTAAGGTGGAGGGGACAGATGATGCCATCCCCACCAAAAGGGTGTGGTTTGCCCTCAAGGTCCTAAAGAAAGACAAATCTCCTGGGCCGGATGGCATTCATCCGAGAGTACTATGGGAATTGTCGGACATACTGGCTGCACCCCTGGCGGAGCTTTTCAACAGGTCACTTGAGACAGGGAGGGTACCTAGGGATTGACGAGAGGCACATGTGGTACCAATCCATAAAGGGGGGTCGAAGGAAGTACCAGGAAACTATAGACCCATCAGTTTAACCTCGTGGTGGGAAAATTAATGGAGAGTATACTAAAGGAACGATTGGGGTTTACTTGGAGGAGGTGGGAGGTCTGGATAGTCGGCAGCATGGGTTTGTGCCAGGTAGATCATGTCAAACCAACCTTGTAGAGTTCTATGAATGGGTAACATCAGAACTGGATAGGGTAAGCCTGTGGATGTATTATTCTTGGACTTCAGCAAGGCGTTGACTCTGTCCCACAATGGTCTGGTGGAGAAACTGATGGGGTTAGAGTAGGCCTTTGATGGTCAGATGGATTGAAAACTGGATAGCTGGACGCACTCAGAGAGTAGTGGTCTGTGGGAGCTCTCGAACCCTACAGAGGTTGGTAGTGGGGTACCACAGGGCTCGGTCCTGGGTCCAATCCTGTTTAATGCATACATATCAGACATCAGGGATGGTATAGGTGTGAAATGAGTCTCTTCATGGATGACTCCAAGATGGGAGCAGTAGTTGAGGGAGAAGAGGGAGGTTGGCCCTGCAAGGGACCTGGACACCCTGGAAAGCTGGGCTCACACATGGAAATTAATTTAATATCACCAAGTGCAAGGTGTTGCATCTTGGTCGGGAAACCCTAAACACAGGTACACCCTGGGAGGGGGTGCTGGAAGCCTCAACAGGGAAAAAGACCTAGGGGTCATGGTGGATACATGTATGAATAACACTGAGCAGTGCAGGAGAGCAGCTAGCAAGGCAAACAGGATGTTGGGATGCATCGTGAGGGGATCACCTCTAGGAGCAAGGAAGTGATTCTGCCACTGTACAATGGACTGGTTAGACCACACCTGAGTACTGTGTACAGTACTGGAGACCACACTTGAAGAGGGACATACAGCTCCTGGAGAGGGTACAGAGGAGGGCAACAAAGATGATACGAGGGCTAGGGGATTTGACTTACGAGGACAGACTTGAGGAGCTCTGCCTGTTTTCATTGGAGAGAGGAGAGACAGGGGACATGATTGAGGTCTTCAGCACCTCAAGGAATAAATAGGGTAAACATGGAGGGATCTTTAGACTAAAGCAGGAGGCATCACCAGAGGGCATGGTTTGAAGTTGGAAGGTGGAAGGTGAGGGGGGAAAAGAGGAGGAGGTTTTTCACTGAGAGGGTGGTGGACCCTTGGAATGCTCTGCCTGGTGAGCTGGTTCAGAGATCCACAGTGGAGAGCTTTAAGAGAGGGTGGGACAGACACAGAAAGTGGATGTATCAGATGATGGCCTGTCCTGGGGGGGTGGGGATGGATGATAGGGGTTTCTGGAGCACAAGGGATGGGAGGGTCTCGGCACCCAACTAAGGATCTAGGTTCGAGCAGACTTGATAGACCATAAGGCCTAATCTGCTGGCAAATAGTATGTTAGTATGTTAGTATGTTATCCAGCCATATTGTTAACTCCTGTGAAATTACAGGATTGATCAGTTGTAATTAAAGGACACTGTCCTATACATATTATGTACTTTTTTTATGTTTGCTTGCACGCATGTGTAAGAAACATAGTGCCACCATATGAATTTTCGTAGGTGTGCCACCCCACTTCCAATGACCTGCTCCTTCTTGCAGGTGCGGCCTCACCGCACCAATAAATGTCTGAGCTGTCTATGACAGCAGTTCAGGTGCAGTGGCGTACAGTTAAAAGCAAAAGACCACTACAATCAGCTGTGGTAGCGTGTAGGCAATTTGCATACTGCCGTTGGCAGGCAATTTTCATACTGCCATCGGCAGTATGCAAAGTGCCTACACATCAGCACTGCATCCGAACAGCTGTCAGACAGCTCTGTTTTTTTCTTGTCCCCCCAAACAAACACCCAATGGCAGGCTGGGAGCCCACCCCAGCATGCTCATGCGCCCTCCCCACACTCAAGGGCCGGCGGGTGCCCAACTCTGCCGACTTCACTGTCCCCCCCAAACAGATTTCCAGGTGCCACGCCTGGGAGCCCACCCAATGTGGCAAAGTCCATATGGCTGACGGTGCCTAACTCGCCGGCTCCACTCCTACCCCCAAAACAGATTCCAGGTGCCATGCTGGGAGCCCACTCAGCGTGCAGAAAGTCCCACGCCGCCTTGAAAAGACACCTGTAAGAAAAAATGGTCCCTCGTTAACTGTCTTGCCCCCTTCCCCAACCTGTGCCCACCCTCTGCGCACCCACCTCCCCACACACACCCCTGACCCCATACTTACCTCCAGAGCACAGCCTGAAGATCTTCGGTGGATCGAGAACATGTCTGCACTCTTCAAAGCCAACCACGAACTGAGAAAATGCCGGTAAGCTGTATAATGGCATAAATGGGGGGGGGTTTCAACTTTGGTTCATGTCTCAGTTATTTCTTTGAATTTTTTCACCACCAACATGGGGTTCTTGGGACCCCACCATGAACACAGTCACTGTCATTTTAGTTATTCTGTCCCAAAAGGTGATTTCATGGTCACTGCAAGAACCACCTTTTGGGACCGATTAACAAACAACAGTGTCACAGTTCATGTAGTAGGCCCCTCAAAACCCTACGCCAAAATTTGGTGAAAAATTCCCCAAAATGACTGTTTTACGAGCATGCATTGCACAGTTACTACACACGCTCATAACTTTGAGAATTTTTAATATTTTCATTCCAGATTTTCAACATTGCCATTTTACCATACCTCCTTATGAACAGTACAGCTGTCATTTGTCACATCATGCCCAAAATGTGTTTTTGCACATGTAGCGCACATTGGCGTGGTCGGTGTGTGAAATCAACGTTTGGGACACATTAAAAAATCACAGTGACACTGTTCATGAGCAGAGGTGTTAAAATGGGTATGCTGAAAATCTGCTGACAAAAGTCCATAAAATGACTCTGTTACGAGCGTGCATTTTGCAGTTTCCACACACCCTCGTAAGTTCACAAATTTGTAATATTTTCAGTCCAGATTTTCAACATTGACATTTTTCCACACCTCCTTATGAACAGTACAGCTCTCATTTTTCACATCCTGGCTAAAATGTGTTTTCGCACTTCCGGCGCAGGATGGCACGCTCGTTGAGGGAAATTAGTTTTCCGGACAGATGAAGAAAATCACAGTGACGCTGTTCATGAGTGGAGATCCCAAGATGCCTATGTTGAAAATCTGCTGTAAAAAAAAAAACAAAACTAATTACATTATGGGTGTACATTACGCAGTTTCTATGCACGCTCGTGACTTCACCAGTTTTTGTATATTTTCACTCCAGATTTTCAACAATGTCATTTTTTGCACCTCTTCATGAACAGTACACCTGTCACTTTTCACATACTGTTTGAAATGTGTTTTCGCACCTGTGGCGCCAAATGGCACAGTCTCTGTGCAAAATCACCTTTCGCCTAATGAACTGATAGTGTCACTGTTCATGTGGTGGGGTCACAAAAAGCCCATGTGGAAAACTTGGAGTAAAAATATGAAGAAACGCCCAGGGCGTTAGGGTTTTTCGCCCATAATGCCCTACCCTGTAGGGACTGACAGGCGTCAGGGGTGTGACCTGGGATTGTCAACAGTAATGCTCATGCCATTCCACCCCTACCCCCTTCCTGCAGCCAGTGACAGGCATTGAGGTGCGCCTTGGACCCTTTGCCCCCAGAGTTCACCCCATTCTCCTATACTGTGCCCATTTCAGTGTATTTCCTTATGGAACGAGGTGAATGTAAAGCCCAAACACCCTGAGGCACACCTCGGCACTTGTCAGTGTTTGAAGGGTAGGGTGAGGTGAAATGTCATGGCCATCATGGGCGACGACCCAAAGGCACACCCCAATGCCTGTCCATCTCTGCAGGGTGAGGGTGGAGTTGGTGTCAGTTCAATACTTCAATGCCATTCCTATACTGCATCTGTCTAACTCCTGCACTTCCACTGCTAATGCCAGCAAGCAAACATTCGGCATTGACAAATGCTTGTTTGCTATGATACTTGTACTTTGATGCACTGTAAAACATGCTCACTCTGCTGTGATTATTATTATGTAATATGGTATACACTGTATTTCATAAAATCAATAAATACCTTTTGCAGAAACACCTAGTGCTGTTGTATTTTCAACATTCACAGGTTTCATACACATAAATCATACAGTATACATCAAGGAATTTTATGACATAATGCTATTGCATACTAAAGCCAACAATAAGGAACACAGCCAGTTGTTTTACATCAGCCTGGGAGTCACCACAATTACCTCCCTGTATGAGGACCTGAGAGGGAAAAGGAAAATTAAAGAAGACACAATAGCATAGTCAAGAAAGGTGAGGGGGCACCCATAGACGGCCAGCCTTATGGACTAGAAATTGTAAAGGATAAATTAGGCTAAGAAATAGAAGAACTGTTGCAACAGATTTAATAAAAGGTCTGTCCTCAAGAGTGGCATGATCTCTGTGTCACACTGGGCCTGGGGATTTATTGCTGGCCAGTGCCTCAGTGGCTGTTGTGATTTGTTCTAGCAGGATCAGCTGTTCAAGCACAGTTTTATCTTCCTCTCAGAGTGATTTCTCTTAGAAATGTTCTGGCATTTTCAGAGACCTACTCTGGGTTTCTAGAGTCTATGTATAGGGAGGTTTAAAATGCTTTGAACACCTCAGCAATTTTTGTCAAGGGGGCCTCTCTTTCCCCCTGTGGTTGTGGGTGGTGGATGGCTTGGACCGTACAGTCTGTGGCTTCCTTGTGGAGCTGAAAGTCTAGCAGCCTGGCTGTCTTCCCTCTAACCTACTCAGTTCCCTACACACCCTACTCAATTCCTTCTGCCGCTTTGCCACCGGTTCTCATCCTCTTACCCATCACTGTCTCCTCTACGCTTCTCTCTCCCTCGCTCTGCTCTCCCACAGGAGATCGATCCACTGTATCTCTCTCATTGCTAAGTTTTGGTTTGGCTCCCTACCTATCTTTCCACCTCACACCTGCCAAGCCCACAACCTACTCTCTACGCCACAGAGACTATCGCACCTTCTCCATTCCCCATCCTCACACCACTGTCAGCCAGTCTGCCTTCTCGTACTATTTCCCTTTACTCTGGAATTACCTACCCTCCGACCTTTGCCTTACCTCCCCTCTCATCTCTTAAAAGACTTCTCAGACTACTCCCCTCACCTCTGTGTCCCCAATGCTCCTAAACTCCTCTGTGTTTCCTCAGTATTTTCCTTTATAATGCCCCCCCGCTCTGTGTGCACAGATCTTCCTCAGCCTGAGCTGACCACCCTCCTGACTCTCAAGCTCATTTACTGCCTGCTCCAGGCCCTTGCTAGGGGCCCCTTCGTGTCAAAATGTATGACTGCTTGTCATGCATTGTATTCCTGCCAATTTTGATAAGTGTTTTACCTCTCCATTGTACCTAAAACACATTAATCTCTTGTAAACTCTTATTTATTGATTGTTTTGTAACATTTTGTTAACTCCTGTATGTACCTTGTACCCAGGTTGCATCTGGAAATGAGTCTTGGCTCAGTGTGCCTTTCCCGGTCACCAATTTTAAATAAATACATAAATAACCTAATAGTGCTGCTGGGTATAGCGCAGTACCCCCACTCTCTGCTTGTTGAGGAAATTATTGAGGTCTTGCCTGGTCTCCAGTAATTCCTTTAGCATTTTTTGGTCCCTGTTAAAAGGAAACGTCCATGTGGTACTCTAACAATAGTTGCGATGGCCATTATTCTTACCTTCATTTTGATTCCTGTACCTGGTTTCTGTGTTTTGCCATTTATTCTTTATTCAGCTCGTAATTCCCCTGGAGCCCCACCAGCAGCTGTTCTGTGCCCGGCATCTTGTTTCGAGTTCACACATGCCCAGAGGATGCTTCAGTTCTGTGATGTCTTATACGGGGAATGCTGCATGTGCATGGGTATTGCTGTACTGTGTAAAGTAACGCAAAGGAGTGACTGTTACTTGTTTATCCCTCCCATGCCCAAGCTGCTCGTTGTGTAGTGTTTAGTTTTTGCCCTTGACTGACAGAAAGTCTTCAAAATTGTTTTTTAATATTGTTTTAGTAAGCGATCTTGATGGTTTACTGTTGTGCTGTAGGCTGCAACAGTGACAGCCACAAGTCCCAGTGCAGAGGCTTGTCCTTTCATACTTTCCCTTGTGATGTCACTCCATGTGCCAAGTGGCTAGCTGGCATAAAGAGGGAAAACCTTCTGGACACCACCAGCAGAAATACTGTGATTTGTTCTTTACATTTCATAGGTGACTGTTATGAACGCAATATGCAGGTATGCTGAGTTCCTGTGGGGCTGAAGAAATTATAAATATCATGGAGTTTTATGTGTTGCACTCAAATAGTAGTAAATGAAAATTAAAACACAACATGTCATTTGTCTTCTTTTTTCCTGTCTTTGCTGCATTGTCAATTCTGTCTCCTACTGTGTGCATAACTATTTATTTCTTGCCTGCTTTGTACATGGCTCAAACCAAGAGTGGCAATGTGGGACAGAATGGTGCGGGGGGGGACCAAGGGCAGAAACAGTTGGACATGGAGAGGGTATAGCGAGCTCAGAGGAGGTCGACAAAGATGGTAAAGAGGCTGTACCACTTACCATATGAGGGGAGACTGAAGGACCTGAGCATGTACTCACTGGAGCAGAGGAGGGAGGTAACTGCCTGTGGGGAGCCTGTTCAAATTAGAGGAGTGACCTAGGATGAGGGGACATAAATTCCAAATCAAGGGGGGAATTTAGAGGAAACATTAGAAGTACTTTTTCACCGAGAGGGTGGTGGACAACTAGAATGTGCTGTCGAGGGACATGGTGGGGGAGACGACTGTGGTAGGGTTCAACAGGGCATGGCATAAGTAGAGAGGGCTGTTGGCATAGGAAAGGGGATCTCCAGCAGGATGACAGAGGTCATAATTCCTCTGTACACCCAGCTGGTCAGGCCACACCTGTAGTATGGGGTCCAATTCTGGAGGATGTACCTCAAGAAGGACGTGGAGAGGGTGTAGCGAGTTCAGAGAAGGGTGACAAAGATGGTAAGGAGGCTCTACCGCTCACCATATGAGGGGAGACTTAAGGACCTGAGCATGTAGTCATTGGAGCAGAGATGGGGAAGAGGTGACATAATCGATATGTTTAAATACTGAAAGTGCATCAGTAACTGCCTGTGGGGAGCCTGTTCCAAATTAGAGGGGTGACCTGGGATGAGGGGACATAAATTCCAAATCAAGGCGGGGAATTTAGAGGAAACATTAGGAAGTACTTCTTCACCGAGAGGGTGATGGACAACTGGAATGGGCTGTCGAGGGAAGTGGTGTTGAGATGATGATGGGAGGGTTCAAGCGGGCATGAGATAAGCACAGAGGGCTGTTGGCATGGGGTGGAAGGACTCCAGAAAAGGCCTATTAGATATCTAGGAAAACTGGGCAGACTAGGTGGGCCTGATGGTCCTTTTCTGCCATCACATTCCTATGTTCCTATGCTGTGCTTTCGTATTGCTATACTGTGTGAATTGATAGGACACACTGGCACTTAAAGAAACACACAAAGATATAAATTGTTAGTTGATAGTGATCACTCGTGACAACCTCTGTGACTGTAAGCCCTATAGTACCTAGCGGCCTGTGCCTTACATCAGCAATGCTTTCGCAGTCATACATCCAACCTGTGAGTTCCTTATACTGTCCAAGTAGCTGCAGCCTGACAGGCCATGGGTATACTGTGTGTTAGTATGTTCCCTGGAGCCACTCATTGCACAGAAACAAGTGGTTTCATGCTCCCTTCAGCTGAGCGAGAACAGCAAAACGAAGCTGAGCTGTTCTGGCTCAAGCTGAAGGCAAATGAAGCCACTCGTTTTCAGCAATGAGTGGCAACGTGGGACGTATTAATATATTATTGATCGAGAGCAATCAATAATACATATGTATTTATAAAAACTCCACCTAACCTGCCCGTTTCCAGGGCATTTGCATGTGATATGCTCGTCACAGAATAAGAGCGTATCACACAAGGGAGAAAGGAGCACTCCGATTGGTCAGGAGTGCTCCCTCAATCTATAATAGTCATTACTGCATGCCCAAGGTGCATTGTGAGTCACGAGGGCACAGCCCTAGTGACCTACAATCAACTGGGAAGTGCATTAATGCGTAGTATACACATGGGTCATGAGTGGGTTCTTGCACTTATAAATTGGGGTTACCACCCTGTTTAAAAAATGCTATTGAAGTCATTTATAAGGGATTTTAACCTCTGGCAGCTCAGCAGCTGCTCCATCACCAATGTTCATGAGCGCTGATTGATTCCCAAGCCCCCGTACTGCCTCCCACTCACAGTACCACCTCTCTTCCTTTTCTTGTGTCTGTCTCTCTGTACATCACATTGCATTCCACGTCTTCCAGTCTCTCACGGTCAGTCTCTCACTACACCGACATTACCACCTGTGTGTCACTCTCTTGTCCCACCACACATGGTGAAGAAAGGCATGGTCCTCAGAACACAGGCTGTACTCCACATATAGCAGTAATGCACCACAACTTCACCATGGCGCTTTGTTCAACAGTAACTCTCGATGGTGATCCACCTGTTCTGAGTAAACATACCGATATGATGGCACTCACCACAGATGGGGATTCCATTCACAACGTCCACAGGTACAATAACATATATTGTGTCATCTAAGTTGCATGCCATTATTGTACATTGATTGTTTTTTACATGGAGTATTCTTCTGTGCAACAGGCTGAACTGATGAATGTCAAACGGCGTTGAAAGTTGAAGCCAGATGCAGTACCGACTATGTTTCCGCATAATGAGTCGATGAAGAAGAAACAGTGCTTGACTAGTGAACGTCGTGCAGAGGTCAGGCAACACAGACAGGTAAGTGACCTCAAAACGTGTCACAGCAGGGAAAAGATGTTAAGTTAAATGTCCATGTCCAATTTTAAATGTTTTTGTTTTGGGGATATGTTAATTAAGCTTTATACAATGGATCTAAAAATACTGGCTCCTGATTGGCTGGATGGCATGATTTACTACATGTAAATCGTAGTAGGAAACAACGGGAAGACGTACAAGCCAGCCCAAAAAACTATTTTTTCTTTTTTTAATCACCAAAAAACCAAGGGAGACACTGTATAATCATAATATCCCATTTCAATGTGTGGGGATGCCAGAATTAACCACTTCTGGTGTGTTTTCTCACTCGGCCTTCGCCTCGTGACAAAACTTCACCAGATGGGTAAATCCTGCCATCCCCCACACCCTTGCATTGTATATTGCTTAAATATACCACGAGATGGTGTGGGTGATGGCATGATTTACCCACACCTGATGTGGTGGGTTTCTCACAAGGCGCAGCTGAGTGAGGAAACCACACCAGGAGTGGGTAAACTTGTTATCTTTAACACCCTTGAGGGGTATGTTGTGATTGGGCAATAGTCCACTTGCTGTTCTGTGGAGGAAACATGAAAAACAATTTCATTTTCAGTTCTTTCATATATTTCATGTTATTAACATAGAAACATAGAAACATAGACTTTGACGGCAGATAAGGACCGCTTGGCCCACCTAGTCTGCCCATTTCCCTACCTAGAGGATAAGCTGCAGATCCTATTTAACCAACAGCCTATTTCTTCCTACCCCCCCACAAAAATTTCCTTATGTCTGTCCCATGCATTCTTGAATTCTCCCACAGTTTTAGACCCCACAACCTCCTCAGGGAGGCTGTTCCATGCATCCACCACCCTCTCTGTGAAAAAATACTTCCTCATATTGCCCCGAGCCGTCCCCCCTCTATCTTCAAATTGTGTCCCCTTGTTCTTGCACATCTCTTTTTCTGAAAGATGCTACCCTCTTGGACTTTGTTGATTCCACTGAGGTACTTAAATGTTTCTATCATATCCCCCCTCTCCATCCTTTCCTCAAGGGTATACATATTAAGCTCCTTTAGTCTCTACTTGTATGGCTTCTCTTGCAGACCCTGCACCATTTTAGTTGCCCTCCTCTTAACTGCCTCCATCCTGTCTATGTCCTTGTGGAGATGGGGTCTCCAGAATTGGATGCAGTACTCCAGATGGAGTCTCACCAACTGTCTGCACAGGGGGATAACAACTTCCTGTTTTCTGCTGGTTATGCCTCTCCCTATTCATCCCAGTATCCCCCCAGCCCTCCCTTCCTACCGCCTTCTCACAGTGCTTGCCAACCTTAAGGTCATCTGATATGATTATCCCCAGGTCCCTTTCCATTTTTGTTGGTGTGACTACCTCCCCCCCCATTGTGTAATCTTCCCCTGGGTTTTTGTTTCCCAGGTGCATTATTTTGCACTTCTTTGCATTGAATCCAAGCTGCCATACATCTGATCATTCCTCCAACCTTGCCAAGTCCCTTCTCATCCTTTCCACGCCTCCTTGTGTATCAACCCTATTGCAGATCTTTGTGTCATCTGCAAAGAGGCATACTTTTCCTTCCAGTCCCTCTGCAATGTCACTTATAAAGACATTAGAAAGGACTGGACCCAGTACCGAACCCTGCGGTACCCAACTAGTAACCCCTCTTTCTTCAGAGTGGACTTCATTTACAATTACTTTCTGTGTCCTGTTGTCCAGGCAATGTTTTAACCAGGCTACCACCCTGGGACCCACTCCCAGGCTGGTTAATTTGACTATTAATCTTTTGTGTGGGACTGTGTCAAATGCCTTGCTAAAGTCTAGGTAGGCCATGTCCACAGCCCCTCCCTGGTCTACTACTTTGGTCACCCAGTCAAAGAAATAATTTAGATTTGTCTGACATGACCTTCCTGCTGTGAACCCATGCTGCCTTGGGTCCTCTGCCCCACTGGCCTCTAGGTACTCAACAATTCTTTGCTTCAGAAGTGATTCCATCACTTTCCCTACTACAGAGGTCAAACTGACAGGTCTGTAGTTTCCTGCCTCTGGCTTGGTCCCACTTTTGTGAAGGGGAATCACATCTGCCTTCCTCCAGTCCTCAGGTAGCACACCATCCTCCCATGATTTGTTAAAAAGGGTAGTCAGTGGTGTCTCTACTTCTCTGCTTAATTCTTTTAGAATTCTGGGATGAATTCCACCTGGCCCCATGTTGTTGCTCCATGTGAAGAAGTAGTTCTGGGTTGCTAGACTGTGGTACCTTTGGTTGGTAGGGCTTTTATTACAGCCAGTTGTCGGCAGCTTCTCAGTCTGGGAAATAATAGTATTGAGTAGTTTTGATTTTTGTATCCTCTGCTTCAGGCATGCCTCCACCTCCCCCACCCTAAACACTGAAGAGGGTCAGAGGTGAGAGGGTGGTGAGTGTGAAAGCATGTGACACCTTACTGGGACTGGGGCACGAGCCATGAATATAAGAATAATCGGTCTCCC
This sequence comes from Neoceratodus forsteri, assembly GCA_016271365.2. NCBI lineage: Eukaryota > Metazoa > Chordata > Ceratodontiformes > Ceratodontidae > Neoceratodus > Neoceratodus forsteri. The sequence goes on from CM057456.1 coordinate 1,319,892,267, forward strand.
AGAAACTGTGGAAGGGGATGACCTGATGTCTTTCCTAAGAACTTGGCTGATGACTGCAATGCCAGATGATATGGAAATGGAAGGGCAGGACATCAAACGCACATACAGAGTAAACTTTCATGCTCGACAACTAAATCAAGAATCTCCCCACACAATTTTACTAAAAACCGCTGGGATGGAAATTCAAAAACAGATTCTACACTGGGCTAAAATGAATCACCCAGTGCAACTTGAGGGCTCTGAACTGTGACTCTTCCCAGACTGGTCGTTTGCAACCAGGACCCGTCAAAAGGCCTTTGATCCACTTCATCAACAGCTGCGGGCCCATGAAGTGGTCCACTCACTTCTTGTCCTTGCGAGGCTTCAAATAGTATACGGAGGAAAGACTTACCAATTCACAGACCCGAAGGAGGTCAGGAAGCGTGTGGACAAAATAGTCAAATTCAAATCTGCAGCCCTGGGAAGTGACGATGAGGAATCGGGAGGAGAAACAGCAGCTTAAGGTGGACTGTGAGACTTTTCTTTTCTCATTTTATACATATGGCATGTCTCCCTCGACAGAGTTAAGAGCAATGCTATCCTTTTTTTTCTTGCTGAGTACAGCAATATCCTGTTTTAAATGAATAATGCTTGATGTCATAGCTCGACGGGATTTCTGGTAACAAATCTGAAAAACTACAGTTCATAGCATTACCTATTCAGTTTACCACATTATAATTCATTTTTTCTCCATCCTTGAATTGTTCAAATGGAGCGCTTTTTAAAACCTGCGCAGTGCTGGTTAACAAACTTTCAACGCACGAAATCTGACTTTTATGTTACTGGACTGGGAAGGATTATTCTCTGTTTAAAACAAGTTTTAAATAATGTTTCTGATTTGGCAGCGGTTGAGTTTGCAGTATGAGTCAATGTGTGATCTTTTTCTATGTTTGAACATCATATGAATGAGTGGGAACAATGATTGCATGGTCACATAGATTAATAATTGCCAGATTTGTATTGTTACTACCACAGATCATGGCTTGGTTAGCATATTAAGTTTAGGTATCCTCTGAATACACATTGTTATGGAACCCCAGTATGAAGTATCAAAGTTAATAGGTCAATACATCTGGGTACTAAAATATGTGATGGTGTATCCATTGTAATATTGTCACATGATCTATTAATGTAAGCTGTAATTGGCTTGTTCAGCTTTAAAACTTAATAAAAATAAAGTTAAAAAAAACCAAAACATCTGTGGCGCCACTAGTAACTGGGCCCAGGAACGAATAAAGACAGGGGAGTACCTATTTCCAATTTCTAGCTAGTAACTCCGGCTCAAGAGGAGGTAAGGCAGAGTAATAGAGTAAAACTGCATCATCAAAGGCACTTACATCCCCAGCCCTCATTCCCACTAGACTCTCCATTGGAACTATTGATATTGCTACCATTTTTAAACTAAACAACAACTTGCAAGAAAGTTCCATTAAGAAAAATCCATGACTAGAGCGGGGTAAACCATTAAAGCCACTACAGTTTCTCTTCACATTCCCCTTTGATCCAAGGCCTTCAAGGGCTTGAGTTGTGGTTTCTTACCTCAGGGACTGCCCTCTACTTACAGATCTGACCTGAAGTCACGGGCCGTACAGTCTTGTTCAGTCTTTCCCAGCAGTTTCCCTGCATCTACTGGGTCAGAGAAGTGGTATGTTTTATTCCCATATACAATTTTAAGTGCAGCCAGCATGAGGAGCACATGGTGGACTCCGAGTTGGTGCAGATTGGAGCGTATGCCGTCAAGCCTTTTCGGCGTTGCCATATAGCAAAACTTAGGTCGGGGAGATATGAACTAGGGTGTTCTGCCATCTGAGTGGGCTGCATTTCTTTGTCTCTTGCAGGATAGCATCCCTTTCCCTGATGGAGCCCATAATTGCCAAAACTGTGTGGGCTGGAGGGCTGGCAGTTGCCGCATGAATTTGGCCTCCTCAAGATGTAATCCAGTAAGCCTGTTGAAGCATAGGTAAGAAAGACAACTGTAGAGTGTCCTGAAGCCACTGAGACAGGAAACGGCAAACATCTTCCCCTTCTGCTGTCTCTGGTGAGCCCAAAATACGAATGTGGGATGCCTGCGCCCCATTGTCCGAATTCTCCAGCCATCGTTGTAACATTGTGTTCTCCTTGGCGAGACCCACTGTCACCGCCATAGCCTTATCTGCTGACCTGGAGGCCCCTTTAGCTTCATCTTCCACCAACTGCGGCTTTGTCTCTACCACCAACATTTTAGTGGTAAAACCATTCATTTTCTTGTCCAGAGCCTGGATAGCTTTTAGCAATGCGGCGTTGGTCAGTTGGTTCACATTGGTGGATAAGGAGTTTCCATCTTTGCTCGGGCCCGAATGGGTCTCTTTCTGTTTGGTGCCATCGCTGCCAGTTGCTGTTTTAAGACACCCCATACCTACTGAATCCAATTATTTTTGATATGTAGAGGATCAGTAGGATGAGCTCTTGCTGAATCTAGTACTTTTAACTTGGATTGGGGAATTTCAACCCCAATTTACTGCAGTTTAAAACTTCTGCTTGCTGAGCTGCAAAAATCTGCTGCACACTACTCAGCTGCTGGCCACACCTCCTTCATTAAAGTTTTTATGGAGATAGTAGATAAATATGTACCAGTGATTAGGAAGAGAGTAAGTGGGAGAAAAACCAAATGGCTAAACAAAAATATATTTAAGCTGATGAAAGAGTGGGATTCTGCCTAGCTAAAATTCAAAAAAAGTAATACAGCCTGATTTAAATGAATACAAGAAAAAAAGAAACAATTGTAAAAAGGAAATCAGAGCAGCCAAAATTTATTTCTTTAAGCAATAATAAGTAGAAAATCTGTCCAACCCCCCAAAAATTCTGGGGTTCTAGTAGATTCCTACTAACCCCTTCTAATGATATAAGCACTAGTAAGCTAAAGGGTGGGGTTGTGTTGACTGACCCTATCTCAGTAGCTGATGAATTTAACTCACGATTCACAAATTTGGATAAATATCAGAAAGGTCTGCAGGGATAAGCTACTACTTGATCAGGAAGTTAATCTAACTAGGCCAAGTTTTCATTTAAAAATTGTTAAAAGTGTTGAACTACTAAAACTGCTTAAAAAGTTAAAAATTGATAAGGCACCTGGCTGTGATGAAATTCCGCCCAAACTCTTGGTACTGGCATCATCTAAAATTGTTTACCCCCTTTGTCTAATATTCAATTTATCATTTCAAACTGGACAGATACCCAGTTTGTGGAAAAAGTGTTACATAGTACCCATTTATTAAACATATTCCCAGTCAGAATTCAGTAACTTTTGGCCTATATCAGTCTTGTCAGCTATAGTACACTCACAGCTAAATGATTACATTAGGACCTGTGACTTAATCTCTCCTAACCAGCATGGTTTTAGGGGGGATATACTGAGACTGCCTTGGTTGGGTTCACGGACACTGTCCATAGGGCTACCGAGACTGGTGGCCTAACAGGGGCAGTGTTCGTGGACCTAACCAAGGCATTCGATTTAGCAGATCACACCATCTTATTGAAACGTCTTGAGCATGTGGGACTTGGAACCCACGCTATTAATTGGTTCAGGGATTACCTTGACAGCAGGTTTCAGTGTGTTAAATTCAATGTTTTTTTTTCTACATTTCGTTGGGTCCAGTGTGGAGTCCCTCAGGGCTCCATACTGGGCCCTATACTTTTTAGTCTTTTCATTGACCCTGTTTCACAAGTACCACATACAGGTAACTGCGACTTAATATTCTACACAGATGACCAGCATTGGTATAGCACATCAGTTCTAGAAGTCAGTTCTACACTAAGCCGTGAATTTACTAAAATTCAAAATTGGTTCTGTCAGAATAATTTGGTTTTAAATAAAATAAAAACTAAAGCCATGTTGTTTGGATCTGATGTTAAATAAAACATACTGAAGTGATTTTACAGTTTGCTCACGGGGAGAAGTCCAATTGAGACTGTACATTTGCTTAAATATTGGGGAATTATTTTGGACCCATCCTTAAAAATCAATGTTCACATGGATAAAGTCACTTCCGAGTTACATGCAAAGATAGGAACATTATATCGATTACGAAATTTCTTAACCAAAGAAACATGTCTTGCTATTGCTCAACAAAATCTCCTCCCAATATTGAACTATGCATCTTTGGTCATTGATACAACTCCTGTTTGTACTGTATCTAGAAGAGAAACATTACTACAAAAAATAGGGAAGTTTGCACTTTTGGTTCCCTTTCGAACACACCATTGCCAAATATTAAATCAGCTCAGTTGGTTCTCTGTACAGAATAATTACAGGTTTACAATGTCCCACTTTGCATTCAAAATATAAAATACTGGAATTCTAGCTACTTTACGAAACTCATTAAATATTCTTCCACTTATGAGTTACGATCATCTATAAAGTCTCAACTAATCTTGCTGCTTGTACAATCAAATGCAGGCAAGAGAAGCTTCGACTGCTGGGCTACTTCTGTTTGGAATAACTTACCTCTTAATGTTAAGCAATCTATATCTGTTAATACTTTTAACGTGGCAGCTCTTAATCATTTAAAAACTCAGAATGAATGTGTATGAAAATTAATGTATTGTATGTCTGTCATTTTTGTATCTTTATACTGTTAAAACATGCATATTTGTGTGTTGTATTTCTTACTTGACTTCAGGTCGTACCTGAAAACGGAATGTAAATTCCAGAGTACTTACTGGCAATTTCAAATAAATGAAATGAAATGAAACCAGTCTTTCAAAGTCCCCCAGTAAGTGTAAGAATGCTGGGACAGAGGTTACAGTATATAAGACAAAGAATAGGTGACCCGATTCTGAAAGGCATCTGCCTGGAGCAAGGTAACTTGTGTCCAACATGATGGACGCAAGTAGCACTTTGCACCAAGAGATGTGCCCAGTGGTATTCTGAAAGGCAGCCTGTGACAACATGCAGGTTGCTTGCAGCAAGGTGGACTTGCACCACCAGTGCACCCCAGACCCGGCAGTGACCTGGCGCAAGGGTTGGTTACGGCAGCATCTGTGTCCTGTTCTCAAAGGGCAGCTGCCACAACCTCAAATCGGTATTCTGAGACAACCACTGGAGGACATCCGACAAAATACAGTTACGCCAGCTATGAGGTGGTGTTACCTGTACTTTGCCGCCCACCAGGATTGCCACAATGTGTCCCCAACCGTGCCTCCAGACCATGTAGCCCCCCAGCCCCAATCCCCAGAAAGAACACAACATAGTCCCCCAGCCCTGGTCCCCACACTGCACAGAAAGGACCACCCCCACCGGCCCCGATCCCTGTAATATGGATAAGTAGCCCCCACCAATCCCCGAAATAATAAATCCTGGTACAGTGACTAAAATGCCTGTATCCCAAACTAACCCTGGTGATCTAGTGGACCCACCCCTCCACCCAGCAGTGTCCTACCACCCCGCTCTCCCCAACCCGTACCAAGCCGACGAATGGCAGAGCCCACCTCTTACCACCATGGCCAGCTACCAACTGAGCTCTGTATGTGCGCATACTGTAAATAGTATGTGCTCAGTGAATGACAGCTGCAGAATGACAGAGAATGACTTTGCGTTCACTGCTGTATCCCCACTTCTGTACTGGCCAGGAGTCAAGGAGAAGACAGAAGAGGGGTTCACATACAGGGTAAATATGTACATCCTCAGAAAATCCCTGGCAATCAGTTCTACACTAATTTATAACAACTCTGTAAGGGATTTACCACTCCTCCCTCCAGCTCCACCTCTGCATCAGCACGAACCAGCCCTGACTCAGAATGATAGTGCAAGGGGGGATCCACAGAGCTAGATCAGCCATGAGGTTCACAGCAAAAAGCAGGAGGGTTGCTGGAGAAAAGTGAAAATGCAGGTCTGATTAGTAGACCGCAGTGTGACGTACAACAATTTTGTAAAGCCTGTGTAGGGGGAGCTAAACTTCCCGTCCTTCAGACCTGAGTTTTCTGTATTGCTCCAAACTGTTAGTGGGGAAGGTAGTTAATACATATGGGTAATGTGCCCCCCCATCCCACTGGAGTAGTGGTACAGCTCAAAAGCTGTGACCTCAACACTGAGAATGGATTCTTGCGGTGCTCTAGTCTGGGTTGCCTGCGTCCTGTCAGGTGAACCGGCTGCTCGGGGTGTTGTAATGCGCTGTTGTATTGAGTTGTTTCCCTTTCTACACAGGGATTCTTTTTTGTCCCTTGTGGAGGGGCCCCCACGTCAGTCTTTTGTTAAAAGATTTCAGTATGCTTTATTAAATTTTTGGAAACAAGTGTACAGTTACCAACACAAACAAGACCCCCCCCCCAACATTTTCAGTCACTCACAAGTAATATATTTTGACAGTGAAGTAAAATAATACACAGTTGTTACAGGAACAGTAAACTGACCTCCCACAGAGCAGTATCTAAAACATGACACAAGGCACTTCAAATGGCTTCTAAACCCAGACAGTTCAATCCAGAATCATTAGTACATACAGTGTTTCCCAGTTCTTCGCATATGACCACAGCCTGTTGTTCAGGCTTGCAATAGATTTTTCAGATCTCAATGCAAACAGTAATTTTGCATGCCATTCTTGGAATGAAGGTATATCATTGTCTAACCAATAACATAATAAAACTTTCTTTGCACACGCTGATATGAGTGTTATATGGTGTTGTTGGTGTCCCACCAGTTGACCAGTGTAATCTCCTATTAGACAAATATTTGGTGTGAACACTGCATTGAATTCTAACAGAGGATCCATCTTTGCTTTACCATTTTGCCAGAAGGGCTGAGCTTTGGAGAAATTCCTAAGAACCTGCATTATGTTGTCTGGGCCATCATTACACGTGGCACATACATCAGTAGGCAGTCTGTGCATTTTGTAGTTTCTTAGTTATGTAGTACATACCGTGTAATATGTGTCTTTTTTTGCTTGCTTACTTTTTCTTTCTTTGTGGCCCCAGTCAGCTCCTCCTCCTTCTCCTACTTCCTCCGGCTGCTGGCCTCCCGCACTGATCTCTCATGGGCCACCACCTTGAACTCCTTCATGGCTTACCCCCCATGGTGGTGAGGCGAGGGACCCCCTAATCCCCCACCAAACATCGATCTGGATCAGGTGGTGCCTGTGGAGACAGTGCATGCCGGCGGACAGCCATCAAGCCACACAATCTAGTGCCACTATGCTTTTTCTCCCCTTGCAGGAGCGCTGTGTGCAATGTTGCCTGCAACAGGGTTCACACTCGCTCCTGTGCATGCCCACATCAAGCATCTGCCACATCCCCACCCCACATTCTTGTGGCTCCATGCCCATCGACCCCAGCCTCCCCTAGGGGTCAGGCATGCACCGGCTGCAGGTTTCCACCCTCCCCGGAGATGGAGAGCAGTCCATTGGACACTCAGTCCATCTCCTCCTTGCTAACCCACGGTGACCTGTGCTTGTTCACAAACATGGTTCACCGGTGTGGTGCGAGGTGTGACGTCCAGTGCCTCAACCCTCAGCACCACCAGGCCGGCTTATTGTGTAATATCTTAAGTTGCATTAATCAATATGTATCAAATTTGATATACATATCCCTCGAAATACAACCCCACTCATAATCACCCTGGTCTTTAGGTAGGACAGTCTGCCAATATGGTGCTACTCCAGACACTTTGCTCAGCAGGAGGTTTAAAGACACATGTACAGCTGAGAGATTGGGAGGGCAAGGGTGGTCCACCCAGCCAGAGCTACTATTGCTTCGCTATGTGCAGTTATTTTTAGGGTGTCCCCTAAAGTGTTTCGCTAGTAGATGCATATCTTGTAAAATGGGAAAAATATATGTGTGCAGAACCTGGTATCTCCTTTGAAAAGTACAAAAATCTCTGAATTTATTATGTAAGAATATTTGGCCTACTTTCTCTCTCTGAATTTATTATGTAAGAATATTTGGCCTACTTTCTCAATATTGTTATTCACCCAAGGAGATTTGTAAAGAGGTTTCCCCTGTATTGTAAAGTTAGGATTAAAGACCAGGGGATGCATATAATCTGTGACGGCATGTTGTTGTTACAGCGATGCTGTAACAGCAGCATCTTTATAGTGACTGCACTGTTGGTGAGCTGCTTCTGTCACTAACAGGTGCATTACTTTGACCAATGTGCCACTTAGTGTTCGGGAGACGAGGTGCGTATCTGGGTTGGGCTGTGGGAGCATCTGTTGTGGAGCTGGAGTTGAGGGAGGGGTGGTACTAGTGCGGAACCTGTTCTGTGCATTTTTCTTCATGGTATGTGTACCGTGGAGTTTGTTATATTAATATATGGGGTGCGTGGGCTGTAGCCATCCTGCATTTGAAGTTCAACTGCACTGTTTCTTTGATTGCTTTTACATTTGCAGTATTTTCACCTTGTTGGTGTTTTGCTTTGGTCAGCTGTCGGTTTAGGGGCTGTTGGAGCTATCTTGTCACTGTAGAGGCTGTCCGTGTTTTTTTTCTGACAAACCGGCTTGGTGAAACCATCTGTGACTGCAGATAAGTGCAGTACTCTGCATAGCTGGCCATGGGCATGAACTGAGGCAGCTAGAGGGAGTATTTCTAAGCTCCTTAGGTAAGAGATGAGGTTTTGTGTATAATAAGGCCTTTAACTCTATTTTTGCCAACCTGCAGAAGGCTTCTTCTATTTGTAGCGATAAGGGTACATAGTGCTGGTCTTGCTGTGTGATCATTTCTGGGCGCCAATGCAGGTATTTACCACTGGAGATGGCAAGGTACTATAGATATAGATTAGGTAACCTTAATCCTCCCGTTAGCTTTGGTGCTGCCAATTTATGGTAAGCCCGGTGAACTGATTTATCACCCCATAGGAAGGTGGAGATGTAACTATGCAGTTTAGTAAACCGTTTTTTGGTAACTTTTGTGTTAAGCATACTCAGCAGGTAAAGGACCCAGGGCAGTAGATTCATTTTAATCAGATTAACCCTCCCCCAAAGGGTAAGAGGAAGGAGGGTCTGCCTATGACAGGTCTTCCTTGAGATGTTTAGCAAGTGTTTCTAAGTTTTGAGAAAACATGTTGTGTGGGTTACCGGTAACTTGAATGCCAAATATTTAATTTTGTTGTGTGTCCATATAAGGCCCATGTTCAGGATTATAGTTTTATCCACCCCTGCATTAAGGGGATAACTTCAGTTTTATCCAAGTTTAACTTATAATTGGACAATCTACCAAATTCTTCGATTACCTGAAGGGCACCAGGCAGGGACATATGAGGAAGATTCTTGATATGTAGCAAGATATTGTCCACGTAAACTGAGACTTTGTAGGCAGTGCTCCAAATATCGGGTCTACATCAATGCATCAACACTGATGTTGTCAAAACCCCTGACATCGACAGGAACAATGCTGGCTGTTGGCAGTGTTCCCATCAGGAAGGAGTGCTTTTTTGCGGAGGGCTGTGCCCCCCGCACCCCCATCTCTAGTTAACCAACTCTGAGTAGGAGTTGGTTCGGGGTTGGGGTGAAACACCGGGAATCGCAGTGTCGGCAGACAGCAGACCACCACAGCGACCTGGCAGGATTTGTCGCTGTGTTGGTGTTCGCTGTAATATTGTCATTGTGGTGGTGTGCTACCTCCCAATATCTATCCTCTTCTGCTTCTGGAGTGTGCTTCAGTTTAAGAATTAGGGTTTCAGGAAGAGGTTGAACAATAAAGGGGATAGCGGACATCCCTTTCTCATGCCCTTGTACAATCTAAATGGAGTAGAGTACACACCATTTCAAAATATTTGGGCTAAAGGAACTGTGTGCAGAATTTGGACCCATTGAATTGTAACCCCCCTGCAAATGGGGGTTCCCAAAAGTCTTCCAGGAGCTTGCCTGAATGCTTCAAGTCTGAATGGTGTTCGGCGTTTAAGCCGTTTGTCTGTGAGTGCTTTTAGAGCCTCTGGTACTGTCTCTTTAAGAGCTGTCTGCTTGCAGACATAATTAGTTTGTATGGGGGGACGGTGTGTTTCCCTGCTCGAGTCCCGCTCGAGCCGCTGACAAATCGCTCCATTTCTGCCGTTGCTAAGTGGGCAGAGTGAGCACTTTTCAAAGATGTAACTGTTGGCCAGAAATCATTTAGAGTATTAGTGGAAATGTAGTTTGTCTAACCTGCCTTTCTTGCAGCTGGGACTCTGTGTGTTTTGCCCCACCATTTTGGATCTGAACTACTGAATAGATCCAATCAGTGCAAGGGGGGCCTCTAAAATGGAGTCTATGTGGACCAACCAGAATCAGGACTCTCTTGGGAGCCGGCTTGCCATAAGACATATAACTAGTAATTCTGGGAAGTGAAGTTCTGGACCTTGGCGCGCCTATTTGCACCAACAGAGGGAGGTTTGAGTGATTGACAACTGAGTCCACCAATTGGACCGGGTGGCGCCTGAATGGAATGCCCTACCTTGTGTCTGGAGAGGCAGATCCATTTCTGACTGTGACAAGAGCTTCTGTGCTACACAGTTTTCACGCGGGAAGCCGTGGGAGGCCTAAACTCGGGCGGCGCGTTGCCGTTTTGACTCGGACTCAATCCGCAGCTACCAAGAGGAATGAGAGGCTGAATGAGTGGGAACCAGGCTCACCCTGTAGAGGACTGGAGAAACTGCTTAATTGCGCTCGGTCTGTCAGGAAAGTGAAGCTGCAGTGTGAACTCCTGGGTTGGCAGTAAGTGCGAGCGAGACCTGAGAGCAGCTGCCTGGTATAGTAATTTCCTTTACATATAATTGTGTGGAGTGCTTTTGAAGGACAGCTAAACGGGTCCTCTTGTCCCTGTATGGTGTAGACTGAAAGGCAAAATGCATGTATGCGGACTGAATCCGTTGCTGATCGAAACTGTGTGCCTGGCTTGTAGAATTTCATCTCCCTGCTGTGTGAGGGAGTCTGGCAATCCAGAACCCCATCTGTGCCAGTTTTCGGCATTGAGTTTGTGAGTACAAACCAGGGTAGCTTCCTTTCATCTGTTTATCAAAATTGCAAGTGTTTCATCTGATTTCTTTTCCTTCCATTCTTCATGAACTGAGCCATCTGGCTCTGGATTACAATTGGGTATTGTGCAAGTGTTTTTCCATCACAGGGCCCCAACCAGCTGCACCGATCCTAGCTATCCCCCCACCATCCTGGGTACCCAGTAAAGTGACATTTTGGGACTCTGAATATGCGCACAGTACTGTGATTATTGATGTGTCTAACCTAATTAACCTGATTTCCCCTTTCCTTGTGACAGCTCCCTAAATAAATCAAATTTGTTTGTTTCAGCAAAGTTACACTGACTGTGGTGTTCATTTATGTTAAAGTATTGTACTGTGGCTAGTGTACTGTATCATCTTGTTTTACAGGGGGTTCCCAGAGTCAAGCTGACAGATCTAGTCCTGGAGGTAAGTGTAAATAGTGAAGATACTCATGGTGTATTGTGTGGGTCACTAGCAGGAATAAAAGGAGGGCTCAGTGTCCCAGAGGGCTATGACCAAGTTAGTCTAACTACTGTAAACCCTGACCTCTGGGTGGAGGCACCCCGCCATAGAACCTAGGCCCCTCAACCTGTTAGTAGTCAAGCAGGTAAGGGTAGTAGCCCTTAGGATAGCGCCACCTGGGGGTTACAGAATAAATTCCAGTGGCATATCATATTTGTCCATTGCTGCAAACTGGAATGTCCACGACACCCTATCGAATGCTTTCTTTGCATCCAGAGAGGCCAACACTGTGGGGGTAACTGGCTCTTCAGACGTAGAGATGAGATGGGCAGCTTTCTTTCTGTAGGTGCTTTGTAGTATTTATGTTTTTTCTCCCCAGTCCCATCCCGTGTGTCCATGACCTGGCACACACGTGTAGAGGCATGCGCACGTCAAGCCCTATGGGACACCCCACTCTATAGTTGCTCCGTTACCTCCTACACCCACCACTGGATCTCCATCCAGTGACGGCAGGACTGCGGATGGGCGACCCCCCTTCCGGGAGAGGAGAGCCAGTGCTCAATCCTGCTCACCCCTCACCCCCTCCGTGCTGGCACCCTGGTGACCCGAGGTCATTCCTGAACCCAGGCTGCTGGCATAGCATGAGGTAAGGCATCCAGCACCTCAGCCCTCAGCACCACCAGGCTGGCACAAGATGGTCAGATTTCTAAGATGATCTGAGGAGACCCCTCCTAGCATGAATCCCACTTGTTCATTTGCTATTAGAGCATCCCATACCTAGCCCAAATCCTTTGCTAAAACTTTAATATCTATGTTTAAGAGGGAAATGGGTCTATAGTTACTCAGAAACATAGGGTCTATCCACCAGCTTGGGAAGCAAAGTTATTAGGGCTTCCATGAGATTCTCCTCTGACAGTCCCTTATTATAAAGATGAGTAAAGAGGTCCAAAAGAAGGGGACAGAACTCCCTGAAACACTTGTAAAAGTTGGGGAAGAATCTATTGGGCCCTGGGGCCTTGTCTGGAGCCAGATCCTGAATGGCTTGGTCAATTTCTTCCATTGCTATCCCAGCAGAAAGAAAATTACACTGAGTCTCATTTAGTTTGGGGAGTGGTAAAGCCTTAAGATATGCGCTGATATCTGTTGCTAGAGGCCCTGGATCAATGTTCTTGTAACGAGAGGCATAATAGGATCTGAATTCCTCTACTAAGGCTTCTGAGTTGGTGATTAAATCCTGCTTGCTGGGAACCCTCAGACCATGTATGGTTTGGAACACTTCTTGTTGCCTAATCCTAAGGGCCATCAGCCTCCCCGCCTTTTCTCCTTGGTCAAAGTACCAAACAGTTGCCTTATATATGGCCAGTTCTGGAGCCTCCCTGTTGAGTTCTGCATTTGAGGCCCTGAGAGTATTTAACTTTAGCCAAGTTGCTTCAGGAGTGTTTCTGAATAGGTGTCTTTTTATAAGCTGAATTTGACTAAGAAGATCCATTGCTTTTTGCTTTCTTTATTTTTTCTTTTAGATGTGAGCCTGTTCATCTCTCCACACAAACCACACTTGAAAGCCTTCCAGAAGGTGTCTTCCTTTTCAACTGAACCCTTATTGTGCTGGATAAAATTTAACATATATTGCTTTATGTGAGAAATAAATGTTTTATCTTTTCAAATATGGTTGTTCAGTCTCCATTTCTGTTCCTGGATGGGTGTAGGAGTAAATTGCAAAGACAGTGCAACAGGGGAATGATTGGAGACTACCCTAACCTGAATTTCACAGCTTCCCAAACCAGATAAGTGTTCCTTACTTAATAAGAAGAAATCTAGTCTGGACATAGAGCCATGTATCACAGAGCAAAAGGTTAACCCCTTAGCGGTTGGGTAAAGAGTAAGCCATGAATCTGCCAAGCCCAGCGTTTCCATTAAATCCCTAATTGCTCTCTTAGCAGCGGATAAACCATGCTGTACTGCAGGTTTCCTGTCCAGAGCAGAGTACAAGGTGATGTTTCAGTTCCCGCTACGCTAGTAAAAGTTGGAGATGGGTCCACTGGGCCAGTTTTTGGACTATGTCCATGAAGAAATTTGGATTATCTGCATTGGGCCTGTAAACCAAACATGTACTACCTCTTTCTGTCTGAGGGATCTCTTAACAAGGATATATCTGCCCCCCTCGTCCACCTCCTCGTCTAATAATTTAAATTGGATTGACCTGGCAAATAGGATTGCCTTCCTTTTTTTAACTGGTGTTTTCCCCTGCCCCATAAAATTCTCCAGCTCAGTCTCTTCAGAGCTGCATGAGCTGACTTTTCCTAAGATGTGTTTTCTGTAGAAAGGAAATTTGAGCTTAAAGTTTATTTAAATGCTGAAGCACTTTATATTGTTTAGTCTGATTTTGTGTGCCTTTCACATTCCAGCTTTGGTATTTGATCTGGCTACCCATAGTTACATGTAAACAAATAGAATTGCAGCTCTGGGAATAGAAACAACGCCCACTCCCCTTCCAACTTATTGGTCAATGATTGTGGTCTGACCCTCCCCCCTTACAAGAAACCCCACATACAAAACTCACAATACAACTGTAACAAACAGGAAAATTTGTCCATGTAGTTTCAAAATAAACGTAGACAATGAGAACATTTTATAACATCCATTTCAACAGAGAACATTAAACATCAGTTAATAGTTCTATCCCCACTGTAGGGGTACACAGTGGGTGGTATACCCACCGTGTACCCCTACAGTGGGGATAGAACTATTAACTGATGATCCCAGACCTCATGGGGAGGTTTCCACTAGGAACCTCCTTCACATGTGTCACTTCAGTCCGTGCAGCCATGAACATGGCCATCAAGAAGGAACGACCGCTCAGTCAAGTGTACACTAACTAAAGATTATGGCAAATCCATAGTCCCAAATAGGGGGGAACATAACAGTAAGTTGTTTATACAGCTAATAGGTTAGATGAATGGGCCCATCTGATAACCCGCCCCCAAAACAACCAGTGCATTCAAGTATAAAGCCACTGCACTAGAGATTCAGGGAGGACCACAGATGTATTCCCTGGCCAATATGCCCTCTCCCCGTACCACCACAGAGACAAATATGGGATTCAAATCCCCACATAACCCCTAGACCTGGGTGCCTGATGAATTGTCAGTGTACCTCTCAGCTGCTATGAATTTCACATAGCGCCGTGATTTTTACACTCAGATTCACCCCTGCTCCACAAAGGCTCACTGATGTTCTTAATGATAGAGCAATTTCTGAGCACACAAACTATTAAGACATCAGAATAGCATAACAGAAACATTCCTTGCATGTTATTCTTTAAATCAGGAAGTGCTACACATGCTGGCCATTTGCTCCAAATTTGAAGCCCAGTGCTATGAATCTTAATGCTGAAAGGTTGAGAGGCGTGATGGCCAGGTGGGTTAGCTTACACCTAGAGCTCCCGAGAAACTGCATCAGGCCTGGCATAGCTAATTCTGGCATATATATAAATGACTAAATATAAGGGAAAAGGCAGCTGAAGGTCAGGTCGTGTTTAATGTGTGATGTAAGGGAACCCAGTGCAGTGCATGTAGTGGATGATTTGGGATTTAAATGTGCACAGCATGTGCTCTGCGTGGGGGGTGGCAAACGGGGGGAAGCACCCCTAGAGTACTCCTCCTTAAAAGATTGTTACCTTCCCACACCTACACAACACCCAGTACATTGCCCCCATTAGGTATAATGGTAAAACCTAGAGAAAGGGAGTCTGGAAGGCAAGAAGAAAAAGTTGCCTCCCGCCTCTTCCCAAGTATAGTAAAGAGTGTCTCTTAACTGTTCTTTTACTCTGAAAAATAGTTCAATATTGCGGTGCTGTGAGGTGCCATGTGACCTCACAACATACAGTTCAGTCAAACCTCCAGGAGAGAATGTAAGGACGTGCCGGCTAGACAACCCGACACTGGGAGAGGGCGACAGTTCCGGTGAGTCATCGGTGGTCCTACACTAGTGTCTCGCCAAAGGATAGGGGTAGTCCACATATTGATGTCTGCATGCAGATCAACATGGCAGAGCCACCATTGTTAAAAAAGAGAAGACTCCTCAGAAGAAGACTCTGCGTGCCATCTTGGCAGTCATGGCAAGGAACGGGGGAAGGTAAAACAAAGAAACACCATGAGTACCGTGGACAGATTATGAAGTCCAACAAACTGTAGTTCAGTCATAGTTCATGTGGCAAAAGAAAATTGGACAGTTTGCTCTGTTCACTTGGAAATCATACTCCAATGCAAAAGGACCTTCAGCACAGTGTGATGGTAGACACGAGACAGGTAGCCTGGCCGCTTGTCTTCAGGGACTTTGTAGAATGGGGACCAGCTGGAAAAAGATTGGATAGTATGGCTGAAAATTCCTGCCGTGCTTACTCAGCAGAGCAGAATTATTGGGTCTCCCTGTTGATGGTGGTGATCAGGCAGGCTGGATAGAGGACATGGAACTTGAATATAGCTGCATGTAATTTAGGCTTGCTGTCTTGATATTCAGCTTGTTTAGCTCATGTTTGCGGGCTTAAATCATTAAAAATGAACAATCTCTTCCCCTCTCATTCAATGAGCTCTGATTCTCAGGCTTTTGCTTGTAGGTGGATTTTGTCTAAGTAATTAAGCAGCTTGAATATAATTACCTTTGGTCTTTTGCCATCTGCGGGGGGGATTGGAGTGCCTGGTGAGCTCTTTCAGCAACGTATGTGGGGCCATTGGGTGATCAGCTTCCTATCTTCTCACAACACTTCTGTACAAATGTGACCTGGTCAGAGCCTTCCACATTTTATGGCAAGCCTACAATAGCTAGATTACTGTGACAGCTCTGGCCCTCCTGGTCATCAACACGTTGGTTCAGATTTTTGATCTTTTGCTGGAGAAGGACCAGTTTAGTCGTGTCTCAGCTGACTCAGTTCTCTATGGAACAAATATGGGCCTCTGTGTCCCCCATCCTTTGAGCTATATGATCTAGTACTGCTTTGATAAAGCTGTATTCACCCACCAACTCTAGGATCACTCCTTTAATCATGGCAAGGCCCTGGGAAAACTGGTCAATTTTGGATTTAAGGGTCTGTTGCACTGGCAAGGTGTCTGGTGTTGCTGGGGGTTTCCCTGTTTTACAGGCTGGGGATCTTCCAGAGATCATTGGTCCTGCTGTCTCCTCCTCTAACAGTGCTTGCAGTAAGGACATTTTAGCTGCAAAAAAAACACCAAAATGCTTACAGCTGAGATTGACAGACGCTGCTGAGTGGCTTATACTTCATTTTATGTGAATTTACCGCATTTTTATGAGTTTTCAAGTAGTGACTGAGCGGAGCTCATCCTCCCTGCTGCTACCCACCACAAGTCATCACGTGACTCCCACCTCCCATGTCAGTCTTGCCTGAGGTGCAGTGTTTTTCCTTGAAGTGCAAAATTTATTCCCCCATCAGTCTTGCCAGAAGTGCAGCATTTTCCTGAAGTGCAGAGTTTTTGTCTCCCCAGCCCCCGTCAGTCTTTCCTGAAGTGCAGCTTCAGTATTGGGTGCAGCTTTTGGCATCTTTCTGATGGTGTTTTACTTTCTGTCGCTGGCCTCTTGTCAGCTGGTTTTGATTGCAGCACTTTGCGTGCTTTCTGACTGGCACTGTGACCGTGTTTAACTTTCTGATGCTGGCTTCATACCAGCTGGTTTTGACAGCAGTTCTTCGTGCGCTTTCTGTCTGGCAGTTTTTTTTTCACACACTGTGGACTATGCTCAGCTGTCATGTTGAGCGGGGGATGCATGCGAATTAGGCATGCCACATCGTGATGACGTCATGTGGTCTGCATGACACCAGATGCTCTCTCCCACTTGGAGTGACCCAATTATTTATTTATTTGCTTTTGTTAACCGGGTAAGCACACTAGACAGCCAAATGCCTATTTTCAGGTGCGACCTGGGAGGATTACAAGGTACATACATTCAAGAACAGTAGGATGAGTCAAAGTTAACATATAGAAAATATCAGGCATTAACAGAGATTAATAGGTAGCTAACAGCATAAGAGACTATAGGCACAAACAGATAATGTTTAGATATCTGCATGAGATACATACTAGATGATTAGGTAGTGAACAGCATAATACAGTATAGTACGGTCAGTGCCAACAGGGCAAACAATGTAGGGTAAACCATACCTGTGGGGGGGGGCACAAGGCGGGTAAGCAGGGGGAGTACAAACTGCAGGAAAGAGACCTGGGAAAGAGGGGTAAGGCAGGGTACCCTACTAGGATAGGTGGGCAGGGAGTGGGCCCAGTGCAAAGATGCCAAGTTATTGTTAACTCGATCAGTTACAGGAGAAGAAGTGCTTTAAGTGCTGGAGCCAATGCCCCCACCAAGAATAGGCTGGGGGGAAGAGTATGACTCAACTGGTGGATTACCAGGTGCAGAGACAGGCAGAGGCTGATTTCAGGGAGCCCATTAGGGAGGTTTTAAAGCAGGGATGGGAGGAGGAGGACCGAATTAAAGCAGGAAGGGAGTTCCACATTTTTGGTGCATAGGTGGTGAAGGCCCGATCACCCGAAAGGGTGCGGGTTTTAGGAACCAGGCGATCCAGCATATCCCTAGATCTTAAGTGGTAGGATGGAGTGCCATGTTTGAGGGGAAGGGTGAGGGCAGAGGGGGTAGCCGTTCTGACAGTGTTGTCGATGAAGTTTCCGAGGACAAAGATGCGGTGCTTCTCCGGAGGGAGCCACTGCAGACGCATGTAGAGATCACAGCAACGCATGAGGGGAGGGGCCGAGAGCGCAAAGTGGCAAATATTGTTATAAACAGTGTCCCATTTCAAGAGACTAGATTTTGGTACAGGGGCAAATGATACAAGCCTATAGCAGAGCATTGGAAGGAGGACCCCCTAGCTAGGGCCACTCAAGCAGCCGGGGTAAGGCAGCTTTTTGCTCTATAGGCAAGCCCGAGCTTACCATTAGTAGCATTACATATGTTCCGAATATGTAGGGTAAGATCCAGTAGCAGGCCAATGGTAACGCCCAAATACTTGACAGCATCCACCATCTGCAGGGGGGAGCCAACAGCCCCGTAGATCTGTAAAGGAGCAGGGCATGTTTTTGTCTTGATCAAGGAGCCAAAGAGCATGGCTTGGGTCTTTTTAAGATTGAGGGTAAGCTTATGGTCCACTAACCAGGTTTGAATGCGCATAAAGTCAGAATTTAGCTGGGAGTTTATGGTAGTGATGTTCTGGGAGCTGGCCAGGATGACGAGGTCATCCGCATAGAGGGTTGTATGTCCATGGGCAGTGACAGACGGCAGTTCATTAATGAAAAGGAGAACAGAATGGGTCCAAGGATGGATCCCTGGGGACCCGCAGAGGACTGAAGAGGGTTGAGAGGGTACATTTAAAG
This sequence comes from Neoceratodus forsteri, assembly GCA_016271365.2. Classification (NCBI taxonomy): domain Eukaryota; kingdom Metazoa; phylum Chordata; order Ceratodontiformes; family Ceratodontidae; genus Neoceratodus; species Neoceratodus forsteri. The sequence goes on from CM057456.1 coordinate 1,319,911,098, forward strand.
TTAGTGTGTGCTGCCTGCTAGAGAGGTAATTTGAGAACCAGGCATGGGCAGGGGGAAACCCAGGGACAGAAGAGTGGAGCTGAGGAGGGAGTGATCAACCCGATCAAAGGCCTTGGAGAGATCCACAAAGACAGCTCCGGTCAGATTGCCTTGATCAGCAGCGGTCCTAATCAACGAGGTAACCACAGCAAGAGCAGTAGAAGTGCTGTGCCCTTTCCTGAAGCCATGTTGCACGGGGGAGAGGAGGTTGTGGTTCTGGATGTAGTGGGAGAGCTGAGAGGCAACTACCTTCTCCAGAAGCTTGCAGGTAGCAGACAGAATAGCAATGGGTCAGTAGTTCTGGAGATCTTTGGGGTTACCCTGTTTAAAGACAGGGACAACCTTGGCCACGTTTCATATGTCTGGGATGATCCCAGAGATTAGGGAGGAGTTGAAGATATGCGTGACAGGCCTGGCAAGGAGGGGTGCCCCCAGCCTGAGCAGTTTCAGTTCAAGGATGTCGTGCCCCGGCCCGCTGTGAGGGGAGAGACCATCAAGCAGCTTCTGGGTCTCTTTTACTGAGACCCGTTTTAGGTAGAAGTGAGGTTGGGAGGTGAGTCCATTGGGGGGAGACCAGGAGACTTGGGGGCAGGGGACTGGGAAGGTGGGGCAGACAGATCAGAGAACAGGGAGTTAAAGGTGTTGGAAATGGTGAGTGGGTTATTGCAGCTGACCCCACCAAGGAGCATGTCAGTGACCTGTACTTGGGCTGACCCACCAACCGCATTTTTAATGTTTTGCCAGAAGCTCCTGGGGTTGTTTGCAGAGGATAGCAGGGCAGATTGACAGAACTCGCTCTTTGCTGAGTGGATGGCTCTTTTACAGGAGTTTCTAAGCTGCCGATATACTAAGGGGTCATTGTTGTCATGGGAGGCCTTGTATGTCTCCCAGCATTTGTTCCTAAGCTTCATGAGGGAGAGTAGGCCGCCGTGAAGCCATTTGGTGACAGTGCCCCTCATCCTCCTTCTAGTGAAGGAGGCGTGTTTGTTCTGCAGGGGGACAAACTCTGCTATGAAGTGGTCAAGAGCTCATATGGGGTCGTTAGTGGCTGTGACTTGTGACCAGTCAACTTGTTGTAGGTCCGCAAGGTAGTCGTTTAGGTTAAATTTAGAGTAATCCCTCAACTGGATCACCTTACTGGGGATTTTGGGTATGGAGATGCCCCAAATGCAGTAGATTGGAGAGTGGTCAGAGATGACATCTGGGAGAACACCTGAGGATATTATTCTGTCAGGTCTCTTGGACAGAACCCAGTCAATGAGGGACTCATTTTCCCCCGTGAGGACAGCCTAGTGGGTTCTGTTATGAGTTGGCTTAGGGCAAGGCCCAAGAGTAAGGGCTCATATTGTTTGGAGTTGGACCCCATCCAGTTAAGATTAAAGTCACCCAGAACTAGTACCTCATTGAGGCCAGCCTTGTCACTAATGCAGGCAAGAAGTGGAGGAGAGTCCTAGCACACCGCCTTTGGGGGTTGTAGGCACTGAACCAGCTGTACTTTTTTGTGTGACCTAGCAGAAGAAGGCGTGCAGGAACTCGCATGCTGGGAAGTAGGTGGTGAGTGAGCAATGGTAGACATTCAGGTGCACCTTGTAATAGAGGCACCCACCACCACTTATTCCTGCCCTGTCCGCTCTGATGTGGCTGTGCAGGAAGAAGTGCCACACTGTATCAAGGGATATTGTGGCTTCAGCTAGGTTCTGAAATACTCATTATATCCGGTTTGTAATGACACCCAGGCAGTGAGTTCAGCTAGGTTGTGTAAGATGCTACGAGACGTTCAGGTGGGCAATTTTTAATCCTTTGGAGGATAGCCAGGCAGGAGGGGACTTGAAAGAGGCCAAGCTGGCTTGTGGATCAAGGAGGTTGGCCATGCCCCAGTGGGTCCAGGAAGGGCTGAGGAGACGGTCCCGAGGGTAGCAGGTAGCAGCGAGATGCAGGGCGAAGGAGGTACCAGGGGAAGAGTGCAGCAGCCAGAGGAGAACAGGGAAAAATATATGGCCAGGCAGAAATTGTGAGAGGCACAATACTAGAAGCAATGTACAGGCTGCAGTGATGTTGCTAGATACCCCCCGGTGACAGCACGGGGGGTGTTACTGCAAGCTGAAATTCACAGAAGTACTGAGGGGTAACTGTAACTGCAGCCCCTAAGGACACATAGGTGCTAACATGAAAAGCAGGAGGTAGGAGCTGCAGGAACTGGGCTGGAGGGTGGCCGCTAGTGGAGAGAGTTGATAAGCTGCATATGGAAAAATGGGCTGATAGGCTATTTCGTGCTCACGTGATATGCTTCAGCCTATTTATGTGAGAGCCGACCAAGAGGTGTGTTGAGGGGAGCAGCACAGTGTTTGGCGGGGCAAAACACAGTGAGGTCATGATGTAACTGAATATTCCTTTGTATGTATTGTTAACCTCTCCTTTCCAGGTCCATCTTGAAAATGAGCTTGCTCAACGATGTTCGCCTGGTTAAATAAAGATTTTGATTGATTGATAGATTGAATGAGGCACAGTCTTTCACACACAACTGGGTGAAGCATTTTACTCAGAGTAGAGCAGCTTTACACAGTACCATGCTTTTGCTCTGAGAGAGCAGCTTGGCACAGGAGTGCTAGTTTGGGTGTAACCACAGTCAAAGTAAGTCATTTTTTTGTTATTCTTGTTCAGCGTTCCCTAAGTGGGGTGGTTTCTGGGAGACAGTGGCTACCTTAGCCAAGATCCAGCTACCAGAGTAAAAGAGAAGCCTGCATTATAACACCTTAGCTGCAGCGTTGTATAGAGTTCAGCAAGTCTGTTACACTAGGGCTAGCTTAGGTCATGAGAGGACAGTCGTTTTTTTTTTGTTTTGTTTTTAATTCTTTGGTAACTGGATAAGACCCACTAAATACAAGCGCCTGTTCTCAGGGGTGACCTGGGAGCACTGGGACAATTAAATGACTTTTTCAGAGTCACACAGTGTGTAAGTGGAGGTTGTGGGAATCAAGCCCAGGTCTGTTGGGTGTAACAAGCTCATTTACAGCTCGTTACTCTAACCTCTAGGCTGTATAGCCCAACTCAGTCTGTATGGTTTTCTTGCTCATTAAAGGGACAGTATGTTTCCAATTATGTGTGTGATTGAATATGAATTTATTGTTACAGTATTTGATGGAGTTTAATAATTAATGTGAGACCATTAAATGGCCAGTGTCCTTTCTGCTAAAACTTTGAAGGATTTTAATATAGACCCATCAAAGGGGACAGTGTGTATCTGTGTTTCATGGTCAGTCAGATGGAGGCACAGTGCCCTCCCAGTGTGTTGAGACTGCATGTGACAGTTGATAAAGTTTTTTCATCCCCCTTTCTAAGCGCAGGATTGAGAGACATATTGTGGAGCCTATTTCATAAACAATGAAAATGTCTTCCTTTTCAAGTATCTGTAGTGACACCATGGCTTATCGCAGACCATTAATATAAGACTAAGACTTATATAAGACTTGCAGTAGGACTATGAGGCCCTTTTTTCAGGAGACCTGTTTTCCGCACTGTGTAGGCCAATTTAATATGTCTGTTTCAGCGCCCCCCCCAAGCTGTGCCATCGCACCGGGGTGGGGGGGTTCACCTGTGGTTCTGTTGGCAGTGGTAAAGTTGAGTTACACAATGTCCACACTGTTTTTTCCTGTGCTGAATATTCTGTATTAAAGTCTACCATTTATCTGAAAGTCCAATCTGTGAAGACACCCAAGTCCATATGGGTCCCTCTGATCAGGGTGGGCTTCCTACAGGCATGTTCAGATGCACCAGAGCAGAGCTAACCAGCTCACCTATTTACAGATGACCCCTGACCTTGATGGCAGGTCAAGAGAAGGATATAAGGGGGCGTGACAATAATCCTGACTGAACGGATCCAGATCCATCATGAGAGGATGTCCCTCCAAGGAGAAGAGGAGTGCCTGGAAACAAAAGGTGGCAGTTCCCCTCTTTGTTGTTTGGTTTGAAGGAGGGGGAGTGGTCTGAACCCTTGGTTTTGTTTGATGCAAGCCTTCTATCACTGTGCTAGGATAGCTCTGGAATGGGCAAGGGCGGCTAGGTCACAGCCTCTCTGGACTAAACTGTGATGTTGTTTTGCCAAGAGGATTCCTTTTGTTTGTAATTTGATACCTGTCCTCTGGTATCAGATGAGACATATGCACAGCCGTGGGAACTCCGCCTTACTTTATAACACTATGCTACCTGGTCAGATGCTCAGGACAGAGGCAAACAGGGTATGCAGACAGAACTGCACTTCAGTTGCAGCAATCTGCAAACGATTACATATGCCCTCTGCATTGTTCCCAGGGGCCTTATGGGCACGTCCTTCACCTCACAGGCTGTTGCTTTTGTATATGGGCATGTCCTTCACCCTGAGGCTGTTATGCTTGCAAATGTTGGCTTGGTCAGCCTATTCTATTGTGACGCCCATATGAGGGATGGCCACATCACTGGACATAGGTCTCGTCTTTTTTAAAATGAGCCAGTACCACACGCCTTTTGTTGAAGACTTGATCTTTGGCCAGAACTGTATGGAGAAAGGCATGACCATTTCCAACCCCCAATCAGTAGCGAAAGTCACCCTAATGTTTAGGGTGGGGGTTTGACTGCTTCAAGCAGGCAAAAGTAAAGCAGTGGCTTCACTCGGTGGCACAGTGCAAGTACAGGGGGAGGAGGCGACTATCCACAGTGTGCAAAGTTCATGCTTCTCTTTTCCTTGCAGCAGACTGCACAAGTATCAGACAGAAAAGGAAAACAAAAAAAAAGAACATGGTTAGTCATTAGGAAGTTGCGAGTTTTTCAGTCTCTTCTGATTTTATTCCTCTAGAATGGGTTGTCTGACACATAACAACCAAGAAATGGTCCAGTCTGTCACGCAAAACGTCCAGAGATTTGCAATCCAGAGGCACCATGTTCAGCTATGCACTCTCCATGGGTTTAGCAGCTGTGCTGAGTGTTTTTCTTGAGAATCCTGTTAGTGTTTAAAGCATCTCTGAGCTAGGAGAGGCATCATGTGTAACCCCTAGCTGGTGCTATCCCAAGGGCTACTACCTCTGCCTGCGTGGCTAGTTGCAGGTTAAGGGGCCTGAGTTCTGAAACGGGTGCCTCCACTCGGAGGTCAGGGTTGTTAGTGGTCAAGCTAACCTCGGCACAGCCTTCTGGGACACTGTAACCCCCCCTTTTTCCCTGCTAGTGGCCTGAACAATATACAGTAATCACTTTCACAATAACCCTTGTCCACCCTACAAGTACCCGCACTGTTTGCACTTACCACCAGGGCTGGTTCCTCTGGCTCAACCCTAGGGACCCCCTGTAAAACAAGGTTATGCACAGCAAATAGCAACAGTACAGTACTTTGAGCACAAACCGGAACCACAGTCAGATTAAATGCAGAAAAAGTTAGATCTGATTTATTCAGGGGACTTAAACAAGGGAGGGGCAAAATCAGGTTAATTGGCTTAAAGGCTATATCGAGCAAACAGTTATGCATGCGTTTTAAGTCCCCACACAGTCACACCTCTGGGTACCCGGGTAGAAAGCGATGGGCTAGCCAGGACCATTGCCCGGGGTAGGCTGGCATCACAGCTGGTTGGGGCCCCGTGATGGAAGGAAACAGCATGCACAATACACACTATTTGTAATCTGGAGCCGGAGGGTTCAGTTCGTGAAAGAAAAGGCAACAAGACAATCAGATGACACACTTCTAGATTAAGCCATTGTTGCAGGGAGCTACCCTGATGTTTACTCATGATACCCAATACTGGACACAGGCAGGACAAAAATTGAGACTTCAGGTGGTTGATCTGGAGTGCCAGGAGAAGCAGGGCCCACACGAATCACCAAGGTGTCATTCCTTTTCAAGCGTGGAGCAGGGGGCTGATCCCCAGGCAGGTCTCTTGTTGATGGCTTCCTCTGTGTAGTGGGTAGTCTGACTGGGCCAGCGTGGCAAGGCCCAGGCCAATCAGAGATGAATACGGATTTCAGTCCACGGTGCTGGATGCAGCCTCCAGCAAGCAAAACACAGTTCAACATGCAGTGGGGAACCAAGTCATGACCCACTATCAGCACACAGCACATTTACATGTGAGGAAAATTCCACTGTACCAGGTCTATGGCTCCCTGGTCGCAATTACAGAGTCTTTGCACAATCTGGGAGTTCAGAGGTGGCTGGCAGTCCTGACAGGCCAATCGCATTCAGCAAATCTTCAGCCTTCTTCAGGTATGAGCCTGGTCACAATTCAGTGGCTTACTTCATTCTCACAAACTCAGATTCAGTCCGAAATAATTCTCTTCTCCCCCTCGGGGATAGCAGGCCAAACTTAAGCCTTTCCACAGTTCTCCTGCACGAAACTATGCAGCCGGCTGCTCGACTGTCTCGAGCTGTTGCTTCTTCACTTCCCAACTTAGATCTGCTTAGTGCTCGTTGTGCCCATGAATTGGGGCAGAACGAAATGGGCTCGGAGACATAGTCCGAGATGAGGCTTCTCTTATCTCTCCATGCGGGAGAGATGAAGGCAGGCAGGTCTGACTCAGCCTTCCAGCAAGTCCCCATGCTACCCAGTGGGCAGCAGCTCCACGAGCTGCTCACTCCTGCAGCACCAACTCAGTTCTTTTTTCTGCTGCAGGCAGCCCGGGAATTTCCCTTCCATCCAAAAGATCCAGTTGGCTGATCTGTCTGTCAGTCACAACAAGGGCTCCCCCTCCAGGTTCGATTAGGTGCCAAAAGCCCAAAACTACAATTCCTACAAGTTTTTGGCCCTACCAAGCCCCTGTAGGCAGGCTCCATTTTAGAATCCCCAAAGTACTGATTGGTCCAGTTCGGCAGTCCAGGACCAAAATGGTGGTGATGAAGAGAACAATCCATTGCTGCAAAGAAGGCATGTTAGACAAACTACAATTTCTTTACCACTCTAATAAATAACCAGCAAACAGTTACATCTTCTAACAGGGCTCCCTCTGCGCAGTTAGCGATGGCAGAAACAGAGCGATTATCAGGCAGTCCAGGTGGGACTTGAGCATGGAAACACTCAGTCCCCCCCTCCCAGATCAATTATTACTGCAATCTAGGCAGCCCTTAAAGAGACAATACACAGAGACCACACAGGCATTCTCTGGCAATAACATTTAATTGCTAAAACGCAGAACACCAATCTGGCAGTGAGCATTTAGGCAAGCTCGAGGAAGGCTTTTCAGGAACCCCCATTTGTAGGGGGGTTACACATGTATATCCCTATTGGGATGATTACTCATCAGGATGTCAGGATGCTGATGGAAGAGTGACTGGTGGCAGGACACTAGGAGCAAAAGAGATGCTGAGTTGGACAAGCAGCAGGGGGAAGTGCTTCTGTCTTGATCGCAGAGGTTGGAATGCTGGGGTTTTCTGACAGACAAGCAGGATGTTTTTCCTGTCCACAGCCATGAAGGAGAACCTAGTCTGGGGATCTCAGTTGCCGAGATCCTTGTCAGTTGGTATGTTTTGAGACATGACAGCAAGAGAACTGATGCCACGGACCAATGTTCGCATAAGACCCCACCAGGATGGGCTTCTGTTAGTGTGGTCCCTGCTTGGAGATTCTTCAGACTTCGAGTCAGTTGTCTGGGGCAATCTTGCTCTGGATGATATGCTAGGAGAGTCTCAAGCTAGTTTCAGGAGAGCTCACCTCAAAGTCTCCTCTGAACTAATGTGATCCCCATTGACACCGGGTCGGCTGGGGGGCCTTTCCAGATCAGATTCTGGTACAGGAGATCTGGGACCATCCACCTCAGGGTATCTAGAGCAATGTTTTGGTAAGCAGAAAGGCATATTTAGCCTGAATATCTTTTTCAAAGATCAGGTCAGTCCAAGGCAATGAGAATGAGATCTGACAGCATTATCAATGTGGCATTCTTCACAGTCTCAGAAGCATGGAAATCACAGTCTGTTCACGGAAGTGACCAGGGGATTCAGTGGGCAGCATATAATCCCTGTCTAACAGTACTTTCCCAGCAGGAGAGCAGAATGTCAGAAAGTTGGTCTAGGCTGTATGTACACTGGGGGAGGGGGGAGAGCCTTGATCCTGGGAGTATTCTGGCCTGCAGGGTGGAAGATTAAGCTACTGCAGGTCAAGCTGTGTGACCATAGATCTCTCTGGTGTTGTGGTCCTTCAGTGGATTCCAGTGGCTATGAGGGGAGGTAGCAGATGCCTGTCCTACCAGTTGAACTTCATCAACTATACCTCCTTAGTGGTTTTCACTGTCGTTCTGTGTCCACCATGGATTCAGGGGTCAGACTGAATTTCCCTCTGATAGCTTCAGAGTGGTCAAGAAGACCATGGTTTTCAGTTCTGGTTAATCTATCAATTTATACAGTTAGCAGTGTGGTTACTCTTGTGAAAGGTATCTTGGGTTCATTTACTTTCACCTGGATACCCCCAGGACAGCATTGGAGATGGACAGACAGGACTTCAGTTTAACAGCTCATCCAAAGGACAACAAATTCTGACAGTACAGTATTGTCCTAGTACTACACTCAGGGGTCTGGTGCCCTGCTGATTCCAGCATATTATTCCAGAGATGGCACGTTAGCCCAGGTCTCCCAGGTGGCAACATAATGCAGAATTCAATTAGCTGTCCTTTCAGAGCTTCTTGTATTAAACAAAGAAATAGGAAAAACAACTCTAGCTCACTCAGGCTTGAAAACATTAACCCATTCCTGCTTTCACAATTAATTTATTTTTTTTAACGAGCTTCTAGATTTCTGAAGAAAAAACTGGCTCCATTTCACAGCCTGAAGAGCAGCTTACATTTATTTTAATAACTCCTAAGTAGGTGATTAAAGACCTTGTAAGTCTAATTTCATGTGTGTGTGTGTGTGTGTGTGGGGTGGGGAGGAGTACCGTCTGTCACAAAGCGCACTGACCATATCAGGCCCTCGGCTCCCACAGTGCCAACCTTCGAACGCAGTAATGTGAACAGGTAACAGAATAGGGTAACCCTCCTGTCGGCTTGTGGGCCCGAATCACCTTTGGTCTCAAGTTCTGGGGGGGATTCAAACTGTGAACCTTATGCTAGCATACCCAAATGTACAGGCTCAGATAATCTGCTCTTTGGGGAGGATGCCAAATATCTCTCACCTAAGGGCACCTACCCAGGTATCCAAAATGAACCCTTAAAACTCTATTAAAGACCTTATGTATATTCTTACCTTTTCCCAGATTAGTAACACCATCAAGCTTATGAACAGTTTTTTATCAGTCTTGACCCTCTATACATCACATGCAAAAAGAACTTCGAAGACACACCCAGGCAGTCTTTCAAAATAATATTTTTTTACTAAAATGGATAAAAGTGTGTTTATATTTTACATATAACACTATATCAAAAAGCATACAATCACTTAAAAGAAAACAAGGAAACGTACAAACAAAAACTCCTACCACAATACACTTAGACTTTTTCTGTCTAATGTGTTACCTCTATAATGCTTATAGTTAGATCTTGTTTCTTAAGAGCTCAAAAAGAAATGTCACTCAGTTGAAACACAGAATACAGTTTAAAACTCTGTGTTTCCACCCCCTTCTATGATGTCATCTAGCTCCTCTTTTTAGAATGTAAAAATTATACAAACAATGATCTTCCTGTTAGGAGATATTTTAAATACTGTGACTTCAGCAAAAACTAATTTTCCAATATGACTCTTTAATTAACATCCCCTCTTTGATCTTGAGCAGTTCCTATTCCCAGGGCACATCACAGGACTTTTATGACTTTTCACACCATGGTGTATAACATGTTTTTCCTCTAAGATGTCATAAAAGTTTACGAGCCATGTATCCTGGCAACTGGGTCAGTTCTAATTAAGATAGAAAAACAGGAGACCCTTAATTAAGTCTCTCTAGTCTTTTAATTACCTCCTGGTTTCAGGTCTCCTGTCATTGTAACTGAAACCTGGGGGGGGGGCAGTCATGGAAGCACTGTGACAATCACACACTATATTTTTATATTACAAATATCATAGAACAATCATAACCAGCTGGCAAAGCGTCACACCGTGTACTGTGAAAGAGAGAAAAAGGGAAAAATTAAAAGAGAAAGAAAACCCAGAGACAATGTGAAAAGGAAGACAGGGAAGTACAGTAGAAGGAGCAAGGAATGTGAATGACAGGGTTGTCAGACCACCAGAGGGGGCCAGCTTATAGATCCTACGAGAATATGGTCATACTACCAATCTTTGAAAAGATAAAAAAGACAGGATAGGTAAAGGATGGGGAAAGGACAGAACAGACTAGTTTTCTAGTAATTTTAATGTTTCCTATAAATATGGGGCAATGTCTTGACCCTGCCACAATGCTTAAGCACTGTTTGGTAATATTTTTAAAAATATTATAAAAAAATGTAGGCCGTGTATACAGGTCCTATGAAAGACATTGTACTAAGGTAAATTGTATTGCCTTGCATTTTAAAGTTAGGTAAAGGAAATGTGATAAATAAGAATAAAGTAATTAGAAAAACGTTAAGGAAAAGAGACAAAGGTAAAAGAGAAAACAAGTAAAATAACTAACAAAAGGTAAAATAAAAATAGAATGGAAAAGATACCACAGCGAGAATGGGAGGAAGGGCATCTGTCACTAGCACTTAGAAATGTTAAAAATTAACTCTGGTTGTCCAGTGGCTTATTGTGTCACCCCAGGGTTCTGTAGGCCATTAATTTAAAATAATTTAACCTTGTAATCAACATGCATTTAAATATACTCTCTGGTGTCTAGAAACAATTTTGCAGCCTTTGGGCTATATATTTTAATACATGGTGATCCAGTGGGTTGTGTACAGTCCCTGGTCATCCAGTGGGATTAATTCATTTTACAATCAATAATCCCTGGTGTGAACTGGTCTGGGTGAGGACTCATTCTCCCCAGACCACTGCTGCCAGTATCCATCTGCTCCTGGCATCTTCTAAGCCAGAGATGGGAAAAAGTCAGATGAAGGATACAGACCTCTGGAGGAATGTAATTGCGTTGCTGTGTGGTCAGGCACAAACGCATCTAGAGCAGGGGATTCCCCACTACAACTGAACTCAATCACATATGGAGCGTAGGTTTTGGTTTGACTTCAGGAGCTGGTCTTATGTAAGTGGGAGACTATCTCTGTCAGTCAAGGTGCTAGATGTGCCAGTAATAATTAATTAATGACCAGATACAAAAATAAGCCAGACTGCCAGAGAGCTGTTGAGGGAAGGAGGCTCGAGCATCTCAGTGGCCACTAACCTCCTCTGGGTTGATCAGTTGTCAACTGGCTGCTGGGTGAGCACCTGCTAGTGACGTTAGGTGGGCAGGCTTGACCCAGCTTGGCAAGGGTAGGGGGAAAGCGGTGAGTCTATACACATACCTGTTGCATGCACACTGGACACACATTGCACTGCTGTCCTGGGGAGGGAGAAAAATTGAGGAGAAAATGCTGGTGCCTCGCAGGGTGAAACTTGATTACATCGGGTCCTGCCCCACTGAATGGGTTCTCCATTGGTTTCAGTCTCTGGGGGGGTGTCTTACCCCAATGGCATGACCATGGGGGACAAGCCATGGGAAGTAGAAGTCACAGAGAAGGTGGGGACAGGGCTGGGGAGTCAGCCTGAGGGGAGTTAGGTGCTGAGAGAGAAAGAGTAAAATAAATGTAACTGGCCAATTCCTGGGGTTATTAGAATCCCATCAGTTTTAGATCAGGCAGATAGCCTGGGCAGTGAGAGGGTTTAAAAACTCTCTGTAGAACATTACGTCACTACCTACTCAGCTCTGTTGGGGCAGGGGATGATGTCATGGAATTTAGAACTCTCGCAGCAGCATAAGCTACAGTACCGTGTTGTTGCTGGACTTCAGTGAGTCAGTTCGAGTGGAGAGTTCTAAGAGCAAGTGGTGCTCTGCCCAGAGATCACTTGTTAGAGGGAAGGTCCCTCTGTTTGCTATTATCTGCCTTAGTAAAGCAACCAATGGCTGGTTTCCTGGGAAGTGGTGGCTACCAGATCCTGTGAAGCCCCGAGGGGTGAAGATTTTTCACAGAAGAAGGAATGGGACTGAAGGTTCAGTGAGTACTTTGGGGCAACCCCCAAATGACTGTAAGCGCTATCAGAACTGCCCAAAATGTAGAGACTGTGTGTGTACAAATCTAGACGATATGGATTTTGTGTGAGATCTGTGGATTTCAAGTGTTCTTTACAAGTGTCTTGAGGGGTACAAGATGTAGCAAGTACAAGGTTCATTTGATGTTTAAATGGGGTGGCTGGTGCCTTGTAAGAGCCCAAGATGGCTAGGATACAGGTACTCAGGACCCTGGCATAAAGTTTGTGCAGTAGGATGTCTCTTGTAGAGCCTGTGTGGCTGAGGAATCCTATTTTCCTAAAAGTAATGGCAGAGTGAGTATAGCTTTGGTCATAGTTAACTGACCACTCAGTTTTGGTTGCAAGGAGACCTAACTGGTTACAAGAGGAATGGTCTAAGGTGTTAACTTAAGCCACCTAGTGGCGCTCAAAATAGTCCAGGGACTCCTGAAATAGGTCTGGATGTTCATAAGTCAAGGTATCCCTGCACAGAGCTGGACATCTATGGGAAATGTTCATGTAAGAAGTCTCAGTACTGCCTGAAAGAGGTTGTGAAATGTTTTTGCCTGCTACAAAATATGTCATCCATGTCTGTACAGCTACAAGCCCTGGGGGCACCACCATTTCTGTTAACACTTTGTCAGGAATAAAAACCATACAGTAACATCCCAAATTTCCAGTCGTGGACAATCAATCTCTGAGTGACCTGTGTGAGTTTTTGGGACCCCCACAGATAGGAGACACACCATAGACCTGGCACCTCTCTCCTCAACCTACGTAAAATAGGAATGTTTTGTAGCCCTCCCCCGACCTCTGAGATGACCAAGCCAGGCGTTTTCCCTAATGCCAGGGGTGATACCTATTTTCTGCCACTTGTGCTTGTTGCCTTGTCTGAGTAACAAAAAGGGGGGTAGGAGTGTTACATAAAAAAAATATATATTTCATTAAATAAACAAAGTAAGAGAGTTAGCAGAGGATCAACAAATGGCCTGTGGCCCTAATGGTCTAAAGGAGGAGTCTGGGAGATGCTATCCTCTGGAGGTTTGCTTAGCCACCAAGTAGGCACACAAGTCTTGGGAGGTGCTTCAAGGCTAGGGGAGTGGTTACCACAAACAAAAGAACAGGTAATGCACTCTGGAGCTTGCAGACCTGATGAGTGGTGATGCTATGCTACACCCCTTTATATCACCTTCAAACAAAAATACAAAGCACTCACTCTCAGATCAGTTAGATATTTTTATTTTTAAGGTGCTGACGTTGCCACCAAAACCTCCAGTGCTTTGAGGTGCTCTTCCTTTTCATCAGGGAGAACAGATTTGTCCACAGCTGCTGGACATTTTAAAGTGTGACACTTTTTGGAGAGTGTGCAAATCACAGTCGGCACAAATATCTAAAAATAATGACATCCTGACTCCAGAATCTTGACTAATTTCATAGTCTTTCACTTCAAATAAATAACATTACATAAGTCATTTTTAGTTTGTTCAAAAATTGTCACATATTTTGTTTCACAGTTCTCTAAGGGTGGTGGTTTAAATTGTTCATTGTGGGTATTCTACGCGATCACTTATAGTGAATCCTGTTTAGGCAATTAGTCATTAAATAGCAGCAACATGTTTGCTTAATAAGAAAGAATGCATTATTATGCACCACCAGTGAAGTGAACAACCACAAGAATCTTGTGGTAATTTGAATTCTTGTTACTGGAACCCTCCTTATAATAACCAGTAGTGGTGAGCAGCTCTTTTTTCCCCTGACGAAAAAGTAGAGCACCTCAAAGCACCAGAGGCTTTGGTGGCAGTGTCTGCACCTTAAAAATAAAAATATCTAACTGATCTGAGAGTGAGTGCTGTGTATTTTTGTTGAAGGTGATATAAAAGGCTACAGTACAGCAGCACCACTCTTCAGGTTTGCAAGCATGAGAGCACATGCACTGTTCTTTTGTTTGATGTAGCCACTGCAGTCAAGCATAAAAAGCAGCTCTGAACTCTTTGAACTTACAACCAGCAAGTAGCTGAGTAAACAACAGTGCCATTAGGTCAAGCATGTGCCCCAAGGTTGTGGTACCAGTAATATGAGAATTTCTCATTGTTTTATTTTGTCTCACCCCCAGATTATTAAGTGCTCCAGCTGTAGCCCATGATGAACACTCTATAGTGTCAGCATGACCTGAAGGAAAAGACACCGACTCTAGCTCGAGTGATGCTGGCAGTGAGGAGTTTGGATACCACTACTGGATGTTTGAGAGTGTGGATGAGGTGGCAGCTCGAAGGAAGCAGAAAATGCAATTTTAGGCAGCAAGTATCCTGTCAAATGATGACTAACTGTAACAATTTAAAAAGCCCATTTGTTTCCCTGGAGAGACTGCTGATCTCTGAAATTAATTTATGGAACAATGCCAGTAGTTTAGAAAAAATATACTAAAGTATTTAGAATACCTAGAGGCCTTAGGATTGATAAGAGACCAGCTTCTGGCCTAGAGACATACCATCACAGGCTGAGTGAGAGAAGGTTCTTAATGAATGTGTGCCCAAACTAGTTAACATTCAGATAAAAGAAGACAAACATAATTACAAGAAAGTAGAAGAAGAAATTAAGCAAATACAAGAGGCATCAGAAAAATATAAAGACACTATTGAATTCTCATTTAGAGAAAAGGAACTGAGCAAAAGGCTCATTAAACATAAAAATAAGGTGACGGAAAGGAAAAAGCATAAGCTTAGCTGGGCTGAAAATGACTGTTTAAAAGTGGTTATATCTTTGGATGTGAATAGCCAGCAAGATCTAAGAGTAGAGGCCACAATATAAGCAGCAACAGCTACGGAAATACCAGAAGTAAAAGCCATGGTGGTGCTAGAAACTACCGCCAAACAACAGCGAGAGGACAAACACAAGACAGATGACTCCTCTGATAATTCAAATTCAGGAGAGAGTACCAGTGAACAGCCCTCATTTTTTTTAGAAGAAGCTCAGCCAGTAACCAAGAAGAAAAACCCTGCAGAGAAAACAATTGAAAAACCAAATTAAAAAGAAAGATGATAAGATGTACTGAGGGAGGAAGAAAAAAAACAGAACAATGTTAAGGAAGTTAGCCAGGAATCTCCAAGCAAACAAATCATAAATTTGACAGATACTATTCTTACATAAGAACAAGAAAAAGTTCTCAAATGGGGACTGAGTTTCATCCCCCTGATAAATACATTCATCAGCCTAGGTCAAACTGTTTAAAATATTTTGAAACTTAAATTTAAAGCTACACTTCAAAAGTAAAAAAAAAAAGGCATTTCAGCTGAGAATGAAGACACTGTCAAGAGAAAACTTGAGTTATTTAATGTCTGTCATGGACAGTGGGAGTGATGAAGTACAGAAATCAACTGCAATATTGAAACAGATCAACTTAACAGAATTCTTTCAAAGCTCTGGCCAGGAACCAAGAGAACTCACCAGTGCAGGACTCGATGGGACTAATGATTTATTAAATTTGAGTGTGGTTTCAGAATGTGTCTTATGATACATATCATATACAGGAAGAGATAATGATCAGAAGTAATAATCTGGAATTGAGTAATGAATTGAATCACATAAATGATGATGTTTGGTGTTCAAATAGGTGGGCAAAATTCAAACCCCAGTCTGTCTTCTATCCACGGGTACCAGATCTTGCCATTATAACATATCAGTGCCTTGCTAAAATGGAGGTGAACAGGATGACAGTGAATGAATGGCAGCTTAGTCAATATCATTTGTGAATCGGGGAAAGGGAGACCCTTGAACAGTTAAAGAAAATGCATTACATGGTAATCAGAAATTCAGACAAGGGGGGATTGGGGGGTAATGTGGTCCTGCTAAAGAAAATCAGATTATTTTACAGAAGCTCTCAGGAAATATTTCAGAGGCAACTTTCTGATTTTCTAGAGGGGGGCGCTATTCAGTGGGAATATTATAGTAAATGAGGATGAGAAGTTAAGTCGCTAAAAGTTCTCACATTTTACTATATCCCCAAGGTTCGTAAGGATGAAATAAAGGCCTCCAAGTAGACCCATTGTCTCGGGTATAGGATCCCTAATTCAAAATTTGCCAAAATTCATTGATTGTTTTTTGCAACTGATGGTGTGTTCACTGAGATCCTGTACCCAAGACAGTGTGGACCTGCTGTGGAAAATGAAATAAGTCACATGGAGAAACACCTACATATGGATGAGTATAGATGGAATATCTCTGTATACATACAGTATATACCTCACCCCGGGGTTGAAAGTGTTGAGTTTTACTTGCGTAATAGAACCTATACCAGTGCACCACCCCCTGTTTGTTGTTACAGGCAGTTGAGTTTAATTTGCCACACATTTTTTTTATACTTTTAACAACCAATATTTTTTTTACCAAAAAAAGGGACAGCGATAGGTGCCACTATGGCTCTGTCTTACACAAATGTTTTGGGGGGATTCTGGGAACACAAATACATTTTTTCTGATCTTAATTTATTTAGTTCTTATATTTTGCAGTGGTGCAGGTACATTGGTGATATTTTAGTAATCGGGGGGGGGGGTTGCAAAACAGCAGGCAGAACAATTTCTGGAATATATCAATAGCAATGCCTGAAATCTGAAATTCACACACAAAGTAGAGGGGAATTGTAACCAATTCTTGAACTTAGAATTGTTTGTTAAAGAGGAGTGTAAAGTGGGGTCTAGGGGATTTAGAAAGCCCCCAGTGGGCAACACTATACTGCATACTAGAAGTGGCCACCCCAAACCCCTAATCAAGTGCATACTATAGGGGCAGTTCCTTTACCTTAAGCGAAACTACTCAAACCAGAGTGATTCTGAGACTCAGTCAAACAAACTGAAGGCATGCTTACTTCAAAGATGTTATTTAAAATCTGATTTGGAGGAAGCTTTCTGGAGAGCAGAAGCCAAGAACAGATTAGAACTTTTACAGCCAAAGATACAAAACCCTGGTGAGAAAGAACCAATCCCCATGATATAATACACAAAAATGACACCAAAAATTAAGTGCTTGTATATACACACACACGCACACACACACACACACACACACAGTTTCCAGTTTCTCTTTAAATAATTTATAGACCTTGTGCATCTACATAGCATTCTTTTTGTGACATTTGACCTTCACACTACTAGATTTTCAAGGTGGTTTTCTTATCTCTGGCTGTGTCTCCCAGCTAATTATTTCTCTGTTGTGTAACATCCATGTGTAGAATGAAAGTGAGTTCTTTCTAAGAAAACCTGCCATGTCCTTTCTGATGAAAAACTCTGTTTGAAAGCTTAAAGTTTTTTTCTGTAAATCTCTGTTGGTCCAATAAAAGGTATCAAATCACATATTTTGTGCATCTTATTGTACAAGGACCAATACGGCAACAGACAATTTTTTGGACACCAAAAATAAAAAAAAATCTTACAGGCATATTTTGGATCAGTGCGATGTACGGTGGGTGTTGGTATGCCCTTGTCCAAAACTTTAGGTGGGCAGAACTATGTACCCAATAAATGAATGTATCCTCAAACATGTGAGGGATATAAGAAATGTGAGAAATGACTCCTCTGTAGGAGTGCACTTCTGACAAGAACATACTGTAATTGTGAGGGCAAGGAATTACGATCTGGTGTCATGGAATTAGTACAGCCACCATGCCATGGAGGTGAAAGACTCAAGATTCTGTCACAAAAAAATTAAAGAGCTAGTAGAACCAAAAATAGCATGCAGGAAAATCTCGCAAATTTTAAGTAGTGGTCAGTTGTACCTTTTTATTTCTGTAGTATTTTTCTTTTTCTGTTTGCTCATTAGAAAGTTTTGCTGTGTGACAGTATTATACTGGATGTGTGGGACAGCACTCTAGTAGCCAGCAAGCTTGCACTCATGAATTAATAAAGCACTTCAACAAATAATTCAAAATAAATGGGCTTTATTGCCTAGTGAAAAGGAATGTGGACAGACAGACCACACACCACTGAGCCCCAGCGCTTTGAGATGAAACTCTTCATCAGGGGACAGCACTCTGCCTGGATGCTGACATATCTAGTCCTATTCCTCCACTACATCATCAGTGCTGTGTCCTCACTGTGACATCACAAGTGACTGACCTGGCAACTACTGTGTGTCTGTTCCTGGGTAACCATGATTTCATAGTCAGTGAGGTCACAATGCTGATGATGTAGTGTGGGGAACAGAAATAGATATGCATAGATCACACCCACTAACATCAGGTAAAAAAATCTAATTACCTACAGGGAAAAGAGCAAGTTCTGGCTAAAGCCATTAGGGCTGCAGGCGAGGAATTTGGTATAAAAATATTGGAAATTACCAAAGTTACAAGCCTTCGTTAGCAAAATGTGATGTTGGCTACTAAGTGTGTTGTTTTGTAATATTTGTACACTAAATTTTCAACATAAGCTCACTTTCATTCTACACATGAATGTTACATATTAGAGAAATAATTAGCTGGGAGATACAACATAACCTTGTTTTGACCCTGTCTCATGAAAAAGGGCAGAGCAAATGTTCAAATCCTGCCCAAAAGGTTTCACAGGTACTGCGAAATCAACTTTCGGGACACAAATACACGTTTTGGGCAGGAGCTGAAAAATGACAGCTGTCACATTCAAGAGGTGCTGTAAAGAAAAGGTTATGTTGAAAATTTGGGTTAAAAATATTGAATATTACCAAACTTATGAGCCTGCATTTGCAAACTTCAACATAGCATCATGACTTTATTGTTTTCTAATATTTTTTACACCAAATTTAGAACATAGCCTTCTTGTGACCCCATCTCATGAACAAAGGCAGATAATTTTTTTTTTTAACTTCAGAAAATTTTTATTGAAAACTTTGTGTAGCAAGGTTACAATTAAGTACACAGTCAGCAACAACATATGTTGCTATAACTATATAAATGGGATCCATTTAACAATAATAAGTATGTATAGGTCACTGGTGCTATATACTTAGATATAGAAAAATACAGAGCAAACTTTGCTGTGCTCTATAAACACAAAAAAACATGACCCTCGATAAAGAAATAACTGGGTTATAACTATGAAATTGAAAACCAAACAACTTAGGTGCATATTCTCCTCCCCCCATCTTCTACATGTATGGTTACTAATAGATTGTATGTTCTCCTTTAATTATCTATATTTATCTGTGACTGTCCCCCCCCCAGGTTCACTGTCACATGGTGCCAGGGGTGCCAGATTTCTAAAAATTTGTCATGTTGTAATCTGACTTGGCTGGTAATCCTCTCCCTCCTCTCCAACTCAGACCCTCAAGATTTCTAGTGTCCCATGGTTGTGGGTGTCGAGGCAACCAATATGAAGTAATGAATTTAAGGACGGCCACCCATAAAATTTGACCCAACCGTCTGTTGTTACTGGGGCAGTTAAGGAGAGTGGGGAATCCCAGAACTAAGTCTATAAAAGTAAATGGGATACTCAGTCCCATAGGTATTTGCACTTCTGAATGTATTGCCTGCCAAAATCCTGAAAGTAAGGGACAGGCCCCCAAAATATGGTAGTGTGTCCCCTTTCCGTTACAACCCTGCCAGCAGCGATCTGTGAAGGTGGCTCCAAAATGTGCGGTTATAGTCTGTGTACAAAAAAAATCAAACCAAGATCTTCCAGTTAAACTCGCACCAAATAGGAGATGTAGTGACTTGCCAGCCCAGGGTTAACCTTCTGGCCCACTGTGCAAGGTCAATTGGGGTACCACCCTCCTGCTCCCACTTCAGCCACTGGGGTTCCAAAGGAGGGGCATTTGACTTAAGTAGTGTCTAATAGAACTCTGACACATATCTAAAATTTCCCTTAAGTATAATTATATGGTAAAAAAAACTCTTCCAAGCTGGTGCATTCTCGCCTAATCTGGGAAAGTATGTCAGAAGACAAAATGAAGTGGCAGACTTGAAGATGTCGATAGTGGTCTTCTCTCCATAGTGAATATTTAGTTTGTAGCTGGTTAAATGTAAGGCATCCTCGATTATCGGTACATTGAGAAAAGGTAGTTAATTAGTGACCCTCCCAGTGGGCGTACCCAAAGTCCCATCTTGGAGGCAAAAAGGATTCTTTGTGACGAATGAGAGATAGGGGGCCCACTGAGTTAGGGGTATGGGTAAGTTTTCGGAGGCATAACAAAATATGTATAGAATGTTTAACCCAGTGATTCATAGTATACGGCCATATTTGTGTGGTGACAGTACTCATCGGTAGAGTTCATAGGCCCCTTCACATCTGCCTCTTCTATCTGGTACCAGCCTGAGTTGGTCCGTCGCTTAGGCCAGGCACAAAGTGGAGCGTCTTGAGCTGCCAAATAGTAAAAGTTCAGATTCGGGAGGGCCAAGCCTTCTACATTCCACAGTGTCTTGAGCAACTCTTTGGAGAGGTGAGGACAGGAGTTAGACCAAATAAAGTGGTGGATGTCTCTATTTATGTTATTCCAATAAAATTTAGGTATGGGAATCAGCAGGGACTGAAATAAAAATAAAAGGCGAGGAAAGATGTTCATTTTTATTGTCTGGACTCTACCATACAGAGTGAGGGGTAATTGAGTCCACCTAGCAAAATCTGCTTGCGAAACCTGAAAAAGTTTCACATTATTATTAAACTAGGATATGCAGCATATCAGTTAGGTAGGGAAATGGGCAGACTAAGTGGGTCAAGTGGTCCTTATCTGCCATCAAATTCTATGTTTCTATGTTTCTGTGTTAAACAATAAAGAGGCGTTAGCAGAGATATAAATCCCTAAATATTGAAAAGTATTCCTTGGGGTCCACAAAAATGGAAAAGATTTATGAAACTCAGAAGAGGGAGAACCACTTAGCACCATTGCTTCCGATTTGGAAAAGTTTATTTTATAACCTGCTAGGGTCCCAAATTCTGACAAGGTCCCCTGTAGGTGGGGGAGAGAGGAGGAAGGGTCACTTAAAAAAAGGAAGAGAACATTTTTAACTCCTGGCCAAAAGGTGATTTCACACAGGGACCACAAAATAACCTTTCAGGATGTAAAAAAACCCATTTTGGCTAGGATTTAAAAAATAACAGCTGTCATACTCATGAGGTGCTGTAAAGATATAGATATGCTGTGAATTTGGGGGAAAAATATTGAAAATTACCGAAGTTATGAGCCTGCGTTAGCAAAATTCAATGCAGGCTCATAACTTTGTTGTGTTTTAATATATATATATTTTTTTGTAGATTATTTTTCTGCACCTACCCGACTGGGGCATCCTTCAGGCTAGCTCACTCGACATCTGCTTCTAACCACCCACCTGAACAGTTCCACCAACAGGACATCAGTTTCAGGATCTCCACCTCTCCCAGCCCCAGAGGAGAAGGCCAAGGATCCCCAGGGGGTAGAGTCAGCTTTGTGGCCGGTGTTGGGCATATGGAGCATCCACTCCCAGAGGTTTGCCATCATCTCACCCCGCTGGAAGATAATTTTCTGCTTTTGTGGGTTTTCCCCTGGGAGTGCTATGTGCAATGACGTCCGCGCATGGCTCCCCTGCTGACGTCTGCCGCACTTCTGCCCCAGTGTTCTGGCTGGTGATCCTGCAGTACCCCTGATCTCCATCAGGGGTCGTGAGGGCACCGAGCAGCCCCAGGATCCCTCCCCAGGGAGAGGACAGCAGTCCTCCAGATGCTCAATCCTCTCCCTCCCCTGCCGACCCCCGGTTCCCCGAATCCGTCTCCGAACCTAGGTCACCAGTGTGGCATGAGGTGTGGCGTCCAGTACCTCAACTCTCAGCGCCACCGGGCTGGCTGTGTTTTAATATTTTTACACCAAATTTTCAACATAGCCTTCTTATGACCTCACCTCATGAACAAGGGCAGAGAAATTTTTCAACTCCTGCCTGAAAGATGATTTCACTCAGGGTCCACAAAATCACCTTTCAGGACAGATTTGCCAAATGACAGTTCAGCTGTTCATGAAGTAGGGTCCCAAAGAAGGCATGTTGAAAATCTGGACCAAAAATTTGCAAAAATGGCCCAGTTATGCCACTAAGTTCAAAACACCATTGAAATACATTGAACTGCATACCTGTTTCTTCAGTTCATGGTCCGGCTTTGAAAAGTGAAGATGTGTCTGCAGTCCAGAGAGGATTACAGCATTAGACTCACGA
The DNA here is from genome assembly GCA_016271365.2 of Neoceratodus forsteri. Taxonomy (NCBI): domain Eukaryota; kingdom Metazoa; phylum Chordata; order Ceratodontiformes; family Ceratodontidae; genus Neoceratodus; species Neoceratodus forsteri. The sequence goes on from CM057456.1 coordinate 1,319,933,342, forward strand.
TTGGTAAGTAAGGGCTTTGGGTGGGGTGGTGGATGCCGAGTGGGAGGGTGGGGGGATCTAATGGCTGCAAAGACATCAATGGACAGTTTTTTTACAGGGTTTTATTATTTTTTTAAAAAAACCCAAGGATTGTGGATCGTGACACTGGGGATTGGGCATCCCCAGTGTCACTCCTTCTATTCTGGGGTGGGGGTGCTGAGAGGGAGGGTCAAGTGGGGTAATATGGGAAAAGAAGGAGAAGTCCTGATCAGGACACTGGGAATTAGGCACCCCAATGTCACGCTTATATTTCAGGGGAGGGGTGCAGAGAGGGAGTTGGGTGGGGGTATGTATAATTGAATAAACAAAGACTTGGGCCATCCTGAACTGAGCACTGGGAGACTGGGCACCCCAGTGTTACTTTTATGCTTCTGGGGAGGGGTGCTGACAGGGAGGGTCGGATGGGGGTATCTGTAATTTAAAAATCAAAAACAGCGGTCATGGAAGAATATGCACACTATTGCGCATACACAGTAGAGTGCAGAAGCCATCTTGAACATGGCGGAGTGTGCCATGTTCTTATGTAACCACCATTTGTTTTTTGTTTTTAAATTACAGATATCTCCCCACCAACCCTCCCTCTCAGCACCCACCACTCCACCCTCCCCAGAAGCATAAGAGTGACACTGAGGGTGCCTAGTGCCCCAGTGTCTCGATTAGGATGGGCTGATTTTTTTTTCAAGTAAAAAATAGTGCAGTGTGACTGGAGTGCTCCACAGGCATGGAGGCAACTGTGGTGGAACTCCAACATGTTGTTCATTTTCAAAGAATGCAAGGAATGCGGAATCCTTTTTATAGACTTTGACGGCAGATAAGGACCGCTGGCCCATCTAGTCTGCCCATTTCCCTACCTACAGGATAGGCCGCAGATCCTAGTTAACCAACAGCCTATTTCTTCCTACCCTTCATAAGAATTGCCTTATGTCTGTTCCATGCATTCTTGAATTCTCCACAGTTTTAGACCCCACAACCTCCTCAGGAAGGCTGTTCCATGCATCCACTACCCTCTCTGTGAAATAATACTTCCTCCATTGCCCTGACACTTCCATCTTTAAATTGTGTCCCCTTGTTCTTGCACGTCTCTTTTCTGAAAGATGCTACCCTCTTGGACTTTGTTGATTCCACTGAGGTACTTAAAAGTTTCTATTATGTCCCCTCCCTTCTTTTCCTCAAGGGTATACATATTAAGCTCCTTTAGTCTCTCCTCATACGGCTTCTCTTGCAGACCCTGCACCATTTTAGTTGCCCTCGCCTGACTGCCTCTATCCTGTCTATGTCCTTGTGGAGATGGGGTCTCCAGAACTGGACACAGTACTCCAGATGGGGTCTCACCAACTGTCTGTACAGAGGGATAACAACTTCCTGTTTTCTGCTGCTGATGCCTCTCCCTATGCATCCCAGTATACCCCCAGCCCTCCCTACTGCCTTCTCACATTGCTTGCTAACCTTAAGGTCATCTGATATGATTACCCCCAGGTCCCTTTCCTTTTTTGTTGGTGTTACTACCTCCCCATTGTGTATTCTTTCCTGGGTTCTTGTTTCCCAGGTGCATTATTTTGCACTTCTTTGCATTGACTCCTAGCTGCCATATTTCTGACCATTCCTCCAACCTTGCCAAGTCCCTTCTCATCCTTTTCACGCCTCCTTGTGTATCAAACCTATTGCAGATCTTTGTATCATCTGCAAGGGCATACTTTTCCTTCTAGTCCCTCTGCAATGTCACTTATGAAGACATTAAAAAGGACTGGACCCAATACTGAACCCTGCGGTACCCCACTAGTAACCTCTCTTTCTTCAGAGTGGACTCCATTTACAATTACCTTCTGTGTCCTGTTGTCCAGCCAATGTTTTACCCAGGCTACCATCCTGGGACCCACTCCCAGGCTGGTTAATTTGACTATTAATCTTTTGTGTGGAACTGTGTCAAATGCCTTGCTAAAGTCTAGGTAGGCCATGTCCACAGCCCCTCCCTGGTCTACTACTTTGGTCACCCAGTCAAAGAAATCATTAGATTCGTCTGACATGACCTTCCCGCTGTGAACCCATGCTGCTTGGGTCCTGCTGCCCCACTGGCCTCTAGGTACTCAACTATTCTTTCCTTCAGAAGTGACTCCATCACTTTCCCTACCACAGAGGTCAGACTGACAGGTCTGTAGTTTCCTGCTGTCTTGGTCCCACTTTGTGAAGGGAATGACAACCGCCTTCCTCCAGTCCTCGGGTACCACACCATCCTCCCATGATTTATTAAAAAGAGTTGCCAGTGGTTTCACTAGTTTCCCTCTTAATTCTTTTAGAATTCTGGGGTGAATTCCATCATGCCCTATTGCTTTGTCCACCTTCAGTTTTAGGAGTTCTTGCAGAACCCTTTCTTCTGTGAAAGGACTGGGATCGACCCCCCTATCAAGAGTGCTTCTGTTAATTGGATTAGGCACTTCCCCCTCCTCTTTTGTGAATACTGAGCAGAAATATTCACTGTCCCCCTCTGCCCACCCACCGTTCATTCTATTCAGCCTCACTATCCCTCTCTTTGTCTTTCTACGCTCGCTGATGTACCTATAAAAGGTTTTATCCCCTTCTTAACTGAGTTGGCTATCTTTTCCTCAGTTTGGACCTTTGCTATTCTGACTTCCCTCCCTGCTTCCTTCTGCCTTAACTGGTACAGCTCTCTGTCCTGCTCTTTCTGTGTTTCCTTATACTTCGGAATGCTATTTTTTTGAAAGCAATAGGTCTGCAGGGCTCTGCCTTTGCAGCCCTAAAAAGCACATCACATAGAAAAGGTAATAGTTGATTGCTTTAAAAAGTACAGTTATGTAAGAACTTACTGTAACAGTAGATCTTCAAGAGGATCTCTTGCAGTAAGCCACACCGGTGAGACTAAGCCACCAGGAACTAGGATCGCACAGAAACTTTCTAGCTAGCAGTCTACCAGAGGCCACCACCACCAGACGTCACCCTCTGATGTCTGCCTACTCTATAAGAGTGGCTGGCCCCCACTGTCCTCAGTTCTCCGCTGGAGACCATAAGTAAGATCCCACTAGGGAACCAAGGAGGAATCTGAGGTATCCGTGAGAGTAGACAAGAAAGAAGCAGAAGGCTCCCTGCTGGAAAGGGAGAGCTAGGCAGAAAGCCATGAAAGAGGAAAAAGAAGGAAGAAGGGAGGGAAAGCATGGCCTGCTGCAAGAGAGCCTCCTGAAGATCTACTGTTATGGTGAGTCCTTACGTAACTGTACTATCTTACTTCAAGGGTATCTCTAGCAGCAGGCCACACCAGTAGGATAGATCTCAAGCAGTTCTGGCAACAACTGACAGACAGTCCGGGTAGCTGGCCATAAGGGCCTAAGGGAGAAGGCCTTGTAGAACAGCCAGGCTGAAATTGGCCCTACGTCTAGAGGTGATATCCAGACTGTAGTGTTCGGTAAAGGTATGGACAGTGCTCCAAGAAGGAGCTGCACAGATCTCTGCAGCTGAAATGTTTCTGAAATAAGCAATGGAAGTGGCCATGCCTCTGGTTGAATGGCCAAAAACCACACCAGGAAGTTCCTTACTGTACTTCCTGTAACAGAAAACAATACAGTTGGCTAACCATTTGGGTAAACACTGCTTGGATACTGTCACGCCCTCTTTGCCAGGGGCAAAGGAAACAATTGGGAGGACTTCCTATAGTCCTTTGCCTGGTGTGTGTAGTACCTCAAAATTCTATGCACATCCGAAGTATGGAGCAATGCTTCCCTGGTTGGCATGCTCTGGAAAATAAACAGGCAGGTGAATGGATTGATTCAAAGTAAACTCAGACACCACCTTAGGAAGAAATTTGGATTGGTACACAAAGACACTCTGTCTTTGTGGAAAATCATATCTGACTGCTCACATGAGCTCCTGAAGCTTGGAAATCCTTCAAGCAGAAGTAATAGTAACTAAAAATAATGCTTTCTGTGACAGAAAGCATAGCTTGCAACTTGCAACTCACAACAGGTTCAAATGTAGGCAGGGTGAGTTCCTTGAACACAAAATTTAAGTCCTAAGCTGGGACAGGATTGCAGACTGAAGGCTTCAAGTGCAGGATGCCTCTCAAAAATGTGCAAGAGGCGTCAAGCTGAGCACCAAGCGGCCATCAACAGATACATGGTAAGCAGAGATAGCTGAAAGATGAACCTTGATGGAAGAGTACCTCAGACTGGAGTCTGAGAGGGACAGCAAGTTCACCAAGATCTGATTAACCAGACAGGTGAAGGGATCTAGCGATGCATGCAGTCCACATTGTAAAACCCTTCCACTTCATGGAATAGGTGACCTTGGTGGATGGTTTCCTAGCCTCCACCACAACATGTGCTACCTTAGAGGACACTGCAGACCTCACAATGGCTGCATCCTCAGGAGCCAAACATGAAGATGGAGAGAGTTGAGGTCTGGATGGATCGGGGTGCCCTGCTCCTGGGAGAGCAAGCCTGTGGAGGTTCCACTGCCAGCTGCTGAAACAAGGGGAACCAGATCTGATGAGTCCAGAAGGGGGAGATTTGGATCATAGCTGCCCCTTCCATCTGAAGTTTGATCAGAACCCTCTGAAGGAGCGGGAAGGGAGGGAAGGCATACAGGAATCTCCCTTACCAAGAGAGGGACAATGCATCTTGCCAGAACACTCCAGGCCCTGGAGCGAGTGAGCAGAAAAGTGGCAGTTTTGCACTGAGTGGGGATGCAAAAATATCCAATGCTGGATGACCCCACTAATTGAACAGATCTTCCACCATAGATGTCAGGAGTTCTCACTCTTGAGCTCATGACTGAGACCAGCTTAGGCTGTCCACCAAGATGTTTTGGTCACTGGGAATATGGATGGCCGAGAGTTTCAGGATGCGATCTATGGCCTAATACCAGACCCTCCTCAATTCCCGACACAGGGGGTGCGAAAGAGTTCCTCCCTTTTTGTTGATAGAATGAACCACGCTAGCGTTGTCTGTTTGAATCAGCAGTGGGCTTGGGGAGATCTGGGTCTGGAAGGCCTGCTAAGCATACAGAACTGCTCGCATCTCCAGGACGTTTATGTGGAGTTCCACCTCTACTGTAGACCACATCCCTTGAGTCTGGTGGGTACCCAGGTGAAACCCCAAGTGAGACCTGAAGAATCTGTTGTGAGGATTTGCTGCAGGGGTGGAATGAAGAATGGCACCCCTCTCAGGAGGTTGCTGGGCTATAGCCACCACAACAGCACCTTCTTAACTGGATCTGAGAGCAGGACTGGCTGCTTCAGGTCATCTGTATGCTGCTCCCACTGGACCCACAGCATCCACTGAGGAATCCTCATATGCAGCCTGGCTAAGGGGACTGTAATGATGGCTGCAGCCATGAGTCCCAGGAGGTGTAGATAGACTTGTGCTGAGACGTGATGGCTGGAATAGAGCTGATGGGCTTGATCCATCAGGTGCTCTGCCCTGTCTTCGGGTAGAAATGTCATCCCCTGAGCTGTATTCAATACCATCCCAATGTACTGAAGTCATTGGTAGACGGTCAGAAATGACTTGGGCAGGTTTATCATGACCCCCAAATCCTGGAACAGGTGGCAGGTATGAGCCAGGGTTTGGAGCAGATGCTCCCTGGATGGTGCTGCTGGCAACCAGTCATCCAGGTAAGGAAACACATAGAACCTCTGCCATCTGAAGGCAGCTGCCACCACTGCTAAGCACTTGGTGAGCACCCAGGAGGCTGAAGATAAGCCAAACGGCAGAGCCCTGAACTGGAAATGGGCTCCCTGGAAATGAAATCTGAGGAAGTGCCTGTGGGAAGTGCATATTTTGATGTGCAGATAGGTATCCTGCATATCTAGGGAGCAAATCAAGTTCTCGTGCAATACAGGCAACAGACCCTGAAGGGGACCATCCTGAACTGCTTCTATTGGACTGACAGGTTCAGCTCACTGAGGCCCAGAATGGGCCTGAGGTCCCAGAATGTTTGAGGACTAGGAAGCAATGGAAGTAAAACCTCTTCCCTTGCTGGGACTGCAGAATGAGTTCTATGACCCTCTTGCAAAGCAGGACATGAATCTCTTCACAAATCAGAGGGACGTGACTGGGAGTCTAGAGGACAGAAATGGGATTTGTCCTGGGGCCACTTCAAAAGCTCCAGGGAGTGGCCATGCTCTGTAAGCTACAGCACCCAACTGTCTGAAGTTATCTCCCACCACCCACCAGATGGAGGGAAAAGTTACCCCTAGACCACCTCCTGCATGTCTGGAGGAGAGGGTTTGACAAGAAATCAGGAAGGGGCAGGCATAGTCGGGGCTGCAGAACCACCTCAGAGCTCTTACTGGTGGAGGGAGGGTGGGTGGGCAGGGCACATGCCGCCACCTTCCACATTCCACAGGCTTGGCAGATGTTTGGGTTTGCCTGTGGGTAGCCGTCAAAAGGGTGTCCACTACACAGACTTGGGCTGTGTGTGATACATAGTGTGTACAGACCTCAGGGTGCATTCAGACACCCGGAGGGTGGAGAGGATATCTTCAACATCTCTGCCAAACAACTTGTATCCTATAAAGGGCATTTATGATGGACAACCTGACATCTTGGACAAACCTAGACACCAAGCCAAGAGTGCCGGTGCATGCATATACCAGCCGTCCAGGCTGATGCATCCACTGTGTGGTAGGCCGCTTGATCAAATGGGTACCAATGTCAGAGACTGACTTAAGAGAACCCAGGGCTTGCTGCTAGGCAGGATCATCAGATAAGGATTGGGTGGCATCTCTGGTCTGATCTCACAGGGCATTTTGATACTGGAGCATGTGCGCCAATTAATTGAGGAGGGATCACCACAGTGGCTGAGGCAAATGCCTGCTTGCCAAGAAGGTCCAACCAGCATGACTTCTTGCTGGGTGGCAGTGAACTCAGATGCTTATGATGTTTAGTGTGGTCGTGAGTGGCATTTATCACCATGGAGTCCACTTATGCCTGCTCCCTGAGAAATGGTTTCCTCGCCAGGGCATGGTACAGCCTGTCGGCCTTCCTGGACATGGCTGGGACCAGACTGGGCCAACACTACACAGCCATGGTGATGTTCTCATAGGTACCCTGAGAAGAGGGACCACCAATGGAGGAATCTCTGGCTGGCAAAGATAGGTAGCGAGCTGGCGCTGCTTCAGGTCCTGCTCCTCCATCACACACCTCATGGCCTCATGAATACAATGCATGATGGCCATGAGGGAGGGGTTGTCCGAGGGGTAGATTTGGGGACATACTTGGGGTCCTTCCCTTCAGAGGAGCTCATGGAGGGAGTGGACAAGCCACTGATGTTGTTTTCTCCCCTCATCTGGGTCCTGATTGTTCTCCTCATCAGGCAAACACAGATCTAGACAATATTCAACCCCTCATCTGTTGGCTGCGGAGGATGCGCCAGCCTAGGTGGTGGGGTCAGCCACGAAGCACCAGAAGTTCACTGTTGTGGGAAGGTAGAACTAGGGAGAAGGGGAAAGGAAAACCAACTCACCACCCCACAATGAATGGAGAGAAAGATGAGTGCTCCCTTGTGCACAATAGGAGGCCTTCTGTATCTTATAGGCCCTTTAATATATATATTAGATATGCCTTCAGAGAGCAATAGCTCGCTCTCAACCCTCACTCGCATGTTCATGGCTGATTACCTCCGCCTCCCCCAATCCATCACACCCAACAGGAAAATTGTACCTCTCTTTAGTATTAGACGTCTCAGACTGCTTGTAGAGTGGGATTTCTAAAGGATCTCATTTTATCCAGTAAGTCCTGTAACTTCTATTCACCGATCTCCAGATGTTCAGCATCCTGAGAAGTGGGCCCAGGGCAGCTGCCAGTTCTTTGATTGCAATTTGGGCTCAGTTTTGCTTATTCTTATTATGCCTCATTAAATTAAGTCAGATTTGGCCTCTAATGCTGAATTATAAGTAATAGGGCTGTTGGGGAGATGGATCAATGGTTTCGTCGGGTAGGTGGTCCGGAATTTTATATTATGGGCTCACAAGAAGGGGAATAAAGGGGAGTATTCCTTTCTTGAATGCTGAGTTGCGGGTGCATAATCATTGTCGAATATGATGCTACAGTTTCCAAGCATTACCTTCTGTTTATGCCAGGCCCTGGAAAGTATTTCATCTTTTTGATAAAAGTTATTAAATCTGATTACGAAAGATCTAGGTCTGGCATCTGGTTTTGAGGGGTGAGGCCCAAGTCCGTGGTGTGCCCTCTCGATATCAATTTGAAATTCTGGGCCTAGATCCAGGACCAAACGTAGAAAATAATCTGCGAAGGCAATTGAGTAATTTCCCTCCTCCCCCTCTGGAATCCCATATAACCGTATGTTTTTTCTTCTCCCTCTATTCTCCATGTCTTCTTGTCTCATGGAAAGAAGTAACTGCTCCTCAGCCATTGAGTGAACTGCTTTTTCTAAAATATCAATTTTGCTGGCGTTTTCAGAAATCTGGGCATCCGCCTTGGTTACCTGTGCCTGCAAATCTCCCAGGTCTGTACGTATCTCCTTCAGAGCATCCCGCATTTCAGATCTAAATTCAGAAATGGCTAAGAGAATTGGCTGTACTGATGAGTTTTCTTGCATTGGCTTTTTCTTTTCACCTCTTTTCCCACATTTAGGTTCCGGTTGGGAGGTAGTGTGAGAGGGTGTATCAGAATCTATTAGGCCGCTATCGTCGGCCTCTGGAAGATCGTGCAGGTGCTGGTAACGATTCTTGTCCTGGCGTGACATATCCCCGATGGGATACGTTTGTTGGTTCAAAGGTCTCTCCTGTAGTGTAAGGTAGCTAAAGTTGCTGATTGAGGTATTTTTCCTGAATTTTGATGGGACAGAGATGCTGTTTTTATTTAGAGCAGTGGAGGAGCCCAAATCCCTGTGTGTCTATGCCGCCATATCTCAATCGGAAGTCCACCACTTTATTATTGTTTTAACCCTGTCCCTGTATCCAAACTTCCAGCCCTCCATCTTTCTTCATGTTTCTCAAAATTAAGATGGAGTTTGGCGAGTCATAGACTCCATCAATAACACATCATTGACTCTTCTGACCCAATCTCCCAGGGTGGGTGGCTCGCGTAATAGCCATTTTCCAGTAATGCACTTTCGCTGCAACTATCAGGATTAGCAAAACCTTTCTCGTCTTCTGTCACTGGTGTGTTACCATGGGTATCCTAAAATCCAATCGTCAAAGGTTAGTGTAGAGTCACTCTCGTAATAGCCGATACTGCTGATTGGACGTCCTTCAAAGGTTTGTCAGCTCTGGGCATCCCCAAAGACATGCCAGTGGTTGTCTCTTTGGACACATTCTCCAGCAATTTGTCCCAGAAGAGGTACTGTAATGTTGAGTCACTATGGGCCAAGGTTGCCTTCAAGCCCCATTTTAACCGGTGCTTCCTTCAGCTTCAATTATTGTAATATTTGCTTCCTCCCAGGCCATCTTGTGCACTTTCAAGGGGTAATCCATCTGCTGGAGCAATAACTTTATTTATTTAATTTTGTTGACCGAGTAGGCCCACTGAGACCAACAAAGGTCCCTTTTCAGGGCAACACGGGATTAGTTACATATAAATAGAAGTCACAGAATACAATGTACAGATGAGTTGCGAATTACACAGAGTAGGTTTGCAGAGTTACAAGTAACAATCTTAACAATCCAATATTAGATGCAAGAATTGACAAACAAATAGACAAACTCTCATTGTATAACATAATTTACAGTATTCTACATAATTTACAGTGTTTTACATATCAGAGGGAACAACATTATTGCACATACTGTACATTGCTGGTAAGAGATTAATTGGCATAAGGAGTGCAATTTCAATGGAGTCAGCATGTAGGTTGCACTGGCAGAGTTCTGGCAGGTAGGTCTTTAGGCCTTTTTGAAGCCACCTAGGGAGGTTCATTCTTGGAGGGTGGATGGAAGTGCATTCCGGGGGATGTAACTGGAGAAAGCCCTAGGCACGTGTGCTGACAAGGTCATGGGAGTTGTTAGGGCTGCCTACTAGAGGATCTTAGAGGATGGCCACTATGCCTGGGTACTAGGAGATTAGCTAGATTGGGGCGCTTGGCTGCCTTAGCTTTTACACTAAGCAGAGAGATAGGTATTTAGCCTGACATCCAGGGAGGGTCAGGCAAGGGTTTGTAGGACTCGACAATGGTGTTCTCTAGAGGGGGCCCCAACCGCAAACCTGCTTATTCTGTTGTACAGGGTTCTCAGTTTTGTCAGCTTGGCACTTTTGGCTGAGAGCAGTACAGAAGGGCCAAATAGTAGGGTGGGCAGGAGGATGCCCTGTGTAATCCTGCATCTAGAGTTTTGTGTGAGAAAAGGACTAAGGCGATATAGGAGACCAAGTTTATGGTTCAGGGTCTTGTTAAGTTGGGCGATGTGAGCCTTGAAGTTGCAGTCTTGGTCTAGTGTGATCCTGAGGTACTTCAGGGAATTGACTACCTCAGTCTTTGACCTGCTCTCTAGGGAGAGATCTAGCATATTAGCCCTGTCTGGTCCCAATTTTGGGGGGCTGAACAGCATGGCCTTTGTTTTTCTCCCATTAAGCACCAATTTATTGTTGTTTAGCCAGCTCTCCATTGTAAGGAGGTCCTCTTGAAGGAGATTTTCTAGTGTGCCTGCATCACTAGAGGACCTCTAAAGTACTGCATCATCTGTGTGTAAGGTGATTTTTGCCCCCATGCAGTGGTCGGGCAGCTCATTAACAAGGAGAGTGAGAAGAGCAGAGGCCCAAGGATAGATCCTCGGGGCACCCCATCTAGGATTGGGCACTTACCCGAGGAGGCACCCTGCCATCTTACTTGCTGTAATCTGCCTTGGAGGTAGCAGGTGAACCATCGAACCACAAGGCTATCTAGGCCAGTTTGCTGCAGTTTTGCTAGAAGTAGTCAGTGGTCAACCAGGTCAAATGTTTGGTGAGGTCAATAATGACCGTGCCAGTGAACATCCCTTTGTCTAGTGCTGTGAATACCTCTGTGGTGAGAACTATCAGTACTGTGTCAGTACCATGGTTCTTATGGAATCCATGTTGTTAAGAGGTAAAAAGTTTGTGTTTCTCTATGTAATCCACTAATTGGTTATAGAGTATCCTTTCCATCACTTTGCTTAGGATTGACAGGAGAGATATTGGGCGGTAGTTCTCAACCTGTTTTCGGGGGCTCCCCTGTGGATAGGGGAGACAAGTCCACCTTCCATAGTGAGGGCACTTGCCCTTCAAGGAGAGATTGGTTAAATAGCCATGCTACAGGAGTGACTATGGCAAGGGCCACTAATCAGAGAAGCTTTGGCTCAAGCTTATCATGTCCCACAGAACCATGTGGTTTGATCCCCTCTAGTAATTTCAGGACCTCGTTTCTGTTAATCAGTTGAAAATGAAATTCGGGGACACTGGAGTTACATATGCCAGGGTTTGAGGGGATCAGTGGGGGCCCTGGAGTGTATGTTTTGAAATTATCCAGTTCAGCGAAAAACATGTTAAATGCCTCAGTGGCAGCTAGTCGGTCATGGTGGCTTGATGGCCATGCCTTTCATCACCTAGGGGATTTATCTGGAATCGCGCTCCGGTATTAGATCCGGGCCTGGCAGGAGGAGTGGGGACCCCTCTGCAGGTACTGTGCATGCTAGCTGGATGCAAGTGAGCTGAAAAGTTGAATGGGGTGAGTGGACAGTGGCCGTATGACAGGCAGATGAGCTGCGGGAGTGAAGAACATGTTAAATGCCTTGGTGGTAGCTAGTCGGTCATGATGGCTTGATGGCCATGCCTCTCATGACCTAGGGGATTTATCTGAAATTGTGCTCCGGTATTAGATTTGGGCCTAACATGCGGAGTGGGGACCCCTCTGCAGGTACTGTGTGTGCTAGCTGGATGCAAATGAGCCGGTAAGTTGTATGGGGTGAGTGGACGGTGGCTGGATGACAGGCAGACTGAACTACAGGAGTAAGAAATAATGCAGTGATTAGAAAAAGACAATATATTTCACACAACCATGAATATAAATCTAAATGTCCAGATATGGCAGGTGGGAGGGGTGGCGGATTTAGCTTTCCTGGTCTACCTGAGGTTGGCTGTTAGCACCGTAAACCACCGGAGATGGTTTGCTTGCTTTGGGGCTTGGAGGTAGCTGTTTTCTCATCAATGGTTTGCTTGCTTTGGGGCTTGGAGGTGGCTGTTTTCCGGTACAGATTTGCCGTGCCATCTGTCCTGGTCCTGGAGCGGCTGCCAATTTGGGATGGCTTCGGTCTGAGAGACCGCAGGGAGCAGGTCTCCTGGGGGAAATCCAGCCCCCTAAGGGCACTTCTGAGGAGAAAGGGAAAAAAGGTGGCTTTAGTACCAGAGGGATGGGGGTGGTAACTCAGTAATACAATGTGAACAAGGAGGGATAGGGGGAGGTAACTCAGTAATACAGTGTGAGCAGGGCAGGTTAGGATAAGCTGGATAAGTTAGGATAAAGACAAAAGGGCAGGACAGGTTCAGAGGAAGTGGGGGCAGAGAGAGAGAGAGAGCAGCTGGGGAGAGGGCACAGGAGATGCCCTGAGCAGGGAGATCAGATGTGAACCATGGCTTGCAGATCTCTGTTCTGCTGAGGGGACCCTATCTAGCTAATTATTTATTTAACAACCCAGTAATGCAGTGCTAACTATTTATTTAACAACCCAGTATTGCAGTACTGGCTTAACAGATAGTTGGATCTGTAACAGATAGCTGGATTTGTAGCAAACTAAAGAATCGGGGCTAACAAAACATCAGAAAAATTAACTATATTGTAAATCAGGAGTAGCAAGAACAGATCCGGCCCAGTGGTGTAGAGGGCTGAGGTGCTGGCACCTTATCTCTTCCCACGCCGATGACCCGGGGTTGGGAGCGATGTCAGGTTGTGGAGAGTTGGCCTGGGGGAGGAAGATCGAGTGTATCATGGACAGTTCTCTTCCTTCGGGGAGGGATGGTGGGGACGATTGCTGAGTCACTGGCTCCTGGGGGTGGCTGGAGGCTAGTACAGGCTCAGGGATTGATGTGTGGGCTGGCACAAGCAGGCATCGGGCAAAATGCGGATGGGCGCATGCTCAGGAGCACCTGTGATGCCATTGCATGCTCATGCCATGGGGGGCACTAAGGGACAAAACACTAAAATCCTCTGGCGCGAGTGATGGCAGACATCATCGGCGCTGCTATGGACCCACTTAAGTCAGCTCCCCTTCAACCCCTGGCCTCTAGGTCTCCACAATGTGCTGGATAAATTCCCACTGTGAAGTGACCTGGGATGGCAAGGCAAAAAGGGTTCAAACTCTGACTGGGTCCGAGGCAGCAGCCGAGAAATGGAAGCCTGATGAGAGGGGCACCATAGGACCACCCCCCCCCCAGTTGAGGTGGTAAAAAAGAAAGTAGATGAAAAAAAAAAAAGGAGTAGCAAGCACATTTAAAACAGCTACAGCTAACTGTATTTTAAATCAGGACTAGCAAGCACATTTAAAACAGCTAACTATATGCAGGAAACTTTGGCAGCCAATCACGCCTAAACCCCAGTAGGAGCACTGCACAAAGGAACAGGGTGCCAGAATTCAAAATCACAGTCAAATGTAATCCTATTGTTTAAAAAGAAAAAAGGTGCCTAAAGTCACCAAAGTTTCACCGGAGCTTTTCAGCATACCTGAAGTCGACTGCTAGCACTGCAAACCACCGGAGATGGTTTGCTTGCTTCGGGGCTTGGAGGTGGCTCTTTTCCAGTCAATGGTTTGCTTGCTTTGGGGATTGAGGCTGTTTTCAGTCGATGGTTTGCTTGCTTTGGGGCTTGAGGTGGCTGTTTCCATTCTGGGTTTACCGTGCCGTCTGTCCCGGTCCTAGAGCAGCGGCTGACATGGGATGGCTTTGGTCTCAGTGACTGCAGGGAGCGGGTCTTCTGGAGGAAATCCAGCCCCCTAAGGGTGCTTCTGAGGTCGGTTGGCAGAAATATATTCTTCCGGTCCTGCTAATGTTACTGTACCATACAGGAAGTCCTCCCAACTTGTACATGGATGTGTCAACCTAAAAAGGTGGTCCTCAGAGTGGCTAAAATGTCTCACCTGCATGTAGCATAGGAATTCAGTATTTGTCCAGTGGAACTTTTCTTTTGCTCTCTGAAAAGTAATACATCTCCACATTTCAGAAATTGTGTGAACCTAGTAATTCCCTGTGCTGCCCAATATAATGTGTATTTTTATTTGACTAATAAACTTTGTGTCTGTGTGTATTTTAATTGAATGATGATATTGCTGTTGATCCTTGGGAGGGTAAAAAATATCACTTTTCTTTCCATAGTGAACAAGGAAATTCCACCAGTTGCAGTACACTAAGGAACAGAGCTGCAGTAAGGAGGACTGAAGTGAATTGTAAGTGCCTAGTTCTTTAAATTTAATAGCCATTAACCAGACATGTCAGGTATGATTGCCCGTCGCATTTATTAAAGTTCACTCCTTTATATCAGCTGTTGAATGTACATGCTAGATGATAGCTGTATAGTTGTATAGTAATTATAGGGGTTGAAATGAAGTTTACGACCACTAGCCAAGCCATCAGGGCTAGTGAGTGACGGAGAAACTGCTAGCCCCACAGACCTCTTCACTAGCCCAGTTGGTGTACTTATTGAAATGTTACCTTCTCCACTACAAGCCTGGGCTGCAGGACTGCCTAGTTAAAGAAAAATCCAGTAGCCTGATACAAAACCTACCATCATTTTTGGCTACTGGGCCACCAGTGCAAATGTCAACCCCTGTAATTAGTATGGTTATTGTAAGCAGATATGGACTGGTAGGTGTCACAACCTCGTTCAGCCCTCTACTCCCAAGGTGTCAACCTCTGAGCATATGATTTGTATACAGTGAACAGAACAAGGTATCCTTCTTGTCTGTTTTGTGGGTTCAAGTCACCTTAGTCTCAAGCTCTGGAGGGATTCAAACTGATAACCTCTTGTTAGCATACCCAATTATCAGGCTCAGATAATTCTGTCTTCAGGGGGCCAGATATCTTTGCCTACGGTCACCCAACTAGGTCTTTCAAATGAACCCTTAGAACTCTATGCAAGACTTTAGAGAACTCTATCCATTTCCCAGTTTGGTATATCAATAAGCTTAAAATACAGTGTCACTTATAATCAATCCAAGCTCTGCTTAAATAAAAAGAAATGTCAAGGCACTCCAAGCAGTTTCCGTGGTAAAATATATCTTTACTTTAAAATATCAAAACAGAACAATAAATACAGAACAAATATCCCAAACACATACAATCTTAAAAACAAAACAGGTTTTTAAAGGTACAAACTAAGCTCTCTTATCTACATAATACTTCTCTCCTACAGTGGTGATGTTGTCCTTCTTCTCTCAGTCAGAAATATTGTCTTGTGTGTCTCTGTCAAGGTTCTTTCAGCAATTAAACACAGTTCTGAGCTGGCCTTCGCTGAGGTCACCAAACTCTGCTTTGGTGTAACAAAAATCTATATTTTATATAACACAGGATGTCTAAATAAAATATTTAAAAAAACATATTAGGTGACCTCACTGACTTTCCTCTCCTCAGGTTAACCAGACAAAACTGGTTTGTGCTCTGCTACACATACATCTCAAAAGTTTCTTTGATCTAAGTCACTGTATTCAAAGCAAAAGTGTATTTGCCTCTTTAATCCTGTCTGGACCTTGGAATCTACACCTCAAAGGTCTCTCTGATGTAATTCAAGGGTTGCCGGGAATGTATATTTGGCCTTCAAATTCGTCTGGGTCCTGTTTGGCCCAGCCATCAACCTCTTTGATGAAATGAGCTGGTTCCTGGAAGGTTATTCATAACCCATGCATGCTCTTTCCATATGACACCTAGAGTAAAATCAAAGGATTCCCCTTGGGATGCCATGAATGGCTAATTTCATTTCCTGGGATCAGAGCAAATTTAACATGCTAATTGAACCTCAGATCTCCGTAGTTTAAATACCTTCTGTCCTTTGAACTTATCCTTGGGGTTTTTTGTATATGTCAGTTCACCAAGACTGTGGGTCTTCTGACTGCCCTTCCCATCACATATTTTATATGTTATAAAAAAAAATTAAATACAGCACTCAGAGCTGGCTGTCTATGTCACAGTAGGCACATCCAGTCAGCCCATAATCACTACACTTGTTTGTGGCCTCGGGCCCCTGGCCAGGCCTAATCTGGTCAATTGGTTTTCACCCATCATTCCCACCTCTAACTGTAAGGTTCCCTATGCTAGTCCCAGGCATGTTCCCTCCATCAACTCTGTGATTGTTCCAACCATCTGAACCTGTGGCAGACTATCCCATGTGTTTACCAACCTCTCCGTGACCATGAGGAAAAACTTTCTCACATTTTTGTTTAACCTGCCAGGATGCCACTGTCCAATTTCATACCATGCCTCCTTGTTCTGGCACTCCTCATGTATTGGAAGAGAAGAGGTGTCTCCATGCTCCTTGTTCATGTCCTTAAGGTACTTAAATGTTTCTGTTCCTTTCCCTAACCCCCCCACCACCCCTAACCCTCCTTTCCTCCAGAGAGTACATATTGAGGTCCCGTAATCTCTCTCCTCATATGTTTCTTGGTCTCTCCTCATTTTCTCCACCCCACCCGCAGTATCGACCCTGTTGCATATCTTGGTGTTACCTTTCCCTCCAGCCATTCTGCAATTGCACTAATGAAGACAACAAGACATTAAGTATGACTGGTACGAGCCAAGGACTGATCCCTGAGGTACCCGGCTGGTCCCTCCCCTCTCTCCAGACTGGATATCATTTACCACCACCCTCTTAGTTCGACCCATGTCCCTTAGCAAGTTCCTAACCCACTTTACCAGGTGTGGGTCCCATGACCAGACTGCTCATCTTGTTAACCAGTCTCTCTTATGTGGGATGATGTTGAATGCCTTGCTGAAATGAAGGTAGGCGGCGACCACCCTCCTTCCCAATTTATTTCCTTCATAACCCAATCAAAAAAATCTATTGCATTTGTCTGACTTGACCTTCCTGCTGTGACTCCATCTTTTTATTTTACATTATATTTTTGCACCCTGCCTTCTGGGCTTCTCTTGGGTCCCATACTCAGCTCCTCGACTCAACCGTCCACCTGAACCTTCCTCCGCCAACTGCATTGGGTAGGGGGTTTCAGGCTGTTCCTCCCATGGAGGCCTAAGTCCCAGGAGAGGCAGAGAAATGGCTGACTCTGGATGTTGGCTGGGGCTACCAGCGGTTGCGTCACCTCACCCAAGGATAGGGATTTTCTTGATATGTTACAACCCCTTGAGCTTGGACATGCAATGACGCCCTGCTTGGCATATGCATGCCCCATGCACACCCCGAAGACGTCCACTGCAGCTCAATCCCCCTGCATCTGCCAGCTGGGCAGCGCAATCCCCAGCCACTGCCATGGGCTGCTACTGCACCGGCGTGAGTGAAACCCTCCTCCCTGAGGAAGGAGAGCAGTCCATGGGATGCTCAATCCTTCCTCATCCCCACTGACCCTGATGACCCATGCTGGTTCCCGAACATGGGTCGCCGGCATGGTGCGAGGTGTGGTGTCCAGCGCCTCAACCCTCAGCGCCACCGGGCCAGCCACTGCTGTGAATCCATCTTGTCTTGGATCCTTGACGGCAATGGATTCCATGTGTGCCACCATTCTTTCATTCAGCAGATAGCAGTGCTTTGCTTACATGATCTTCTCAAGTATTGAGGTAAGGCTGACCTGCCTATAGTTATCTGCATCCTCCTGCCACTTTTTGTGTAGAGGGACTACAAGTGATCTCCTCCAGTGACACAGTATCCACTCCTGTGTTGAGTGACCTGGTGAACATGGCTGCCTTCACAGCTTCTTTAATATCCTCAGGTGTATGTCATCTGGCCCCATTGCTTTGGCCACTTCAGTTTGTAGAGCTCCTCCAGGACTCTCTCCACTGTGTGAATGGACTTGTGTTTATCTCTCTCCCCCTCAGCCCTTTGTATTTGTTATCCAGCCAGGTGTGCTTCCTGACCCTCCCCCTCTTTAGTGATTACTGAACAACAGAGGCGTAAAGTATTTCTGCCTTCTCCAGGCCTCCCTCCTAACATTCCCTTGTACCCCCCCCCGAGCTTTACGAACATACGAACATACGAAATTTGCCAGCAGATAAAGGCCTAGAGGTCTATCAAGTCTGCTCGAATGTGCAGCTAGCACCCCTTATTCTGCAGCTGCCCCTCCCTTCCACCCTTCCCCTTCATTAACCCTCCCCCTTGTCCTGTCCCATCCTCGTTTGAAGCAGTCCACTGTTCTACTGCATACCACTTCTGCAGGTAACGCATTCCACCCAGCCACCACCCTCTCTGTAAAAAAGTGTCTCCTCATCTCCCTCCTGAACCTTCCTCGCTCCAGTCTCATATCATGGCCCTGGTGGCCCTCCCTCCTGCCCTTGAACAGCCCTCTGTACCTGTCTTGTTTATTCCTTTCATGTATTTAAGGTTTCAATCATGTCCCCTGTCTCTCCTCAACTCCAGTGAGTACATGTTCAACTCCTTCAACCTCCTCTCATATGATAAGTCCCCCAGACCCTTGATCATCTTTGTCGCCTGCGCTGCACTCCCTCAGTAACTTAATGTCCCTTTTCAGATACGGACGCCAGAACTAACGCAGTACTCCAGGTGTGGTCTAACTAATGACCTATACAGTGGCAGAATCACCTCCTCCTCCTTGAGGATATACCCTTGCAATACAACCCAGCATTTTGTTGGCCTTTGCAGCTGCCTTCCTACACTGTGCCGAGTTGTTCATTGACCTGTATGAGCACACCCAGATCCTTCTCCTCCTCTGTCTGGGCTAGCTGCACTCCCTAGCTGGTAAGTCCTCCTTGGGTTCTTCATCCCAAAATGCATCACCTTGCACTTTTTGGCATTAAAGCCATTGCCAGGTGTCTGACCAGGTTTCAAGCTTTGCCAGATCATCCTGCAACCCCTGCCATCCCCCTAGGTCATCCACCACCGCGCCAACCTTGGTATCATCAGCAAACAGACTGATCTTGCTCTTGATGTCCCATGATATGTCTGCAATGAATATCCCAAACAACACTGGTCCCAACACTGAGCCCTGTCGGACACCACGTCACTGCCCTTGGGTGTGAGAGCCCCCACCCACCACCACCCTCTGTTGCCTTCCCTGCAGCCAGTTTCCTACCCATCTCACCAGCATTGCACCTGCCCTGTGCCTACTAACTTCCTCCCAGCCTTCATGTGGCACTGAGTCGAATGCCTTACTGAAGTCCAGATACAGGACATCCACTGCATGTCCCCGTCCAGTTGCCCTAGTTACCCAGTCATAGAACCCGACCAGGTTGGTTTGGCAGGATCGGCCACGTATGAAGCCATGCTGTCTGCTGTCCTGTAGTCCTTGGCCTCTAAGAGGGCCACCAGCTCTCCTTCAGGATAGTCTCCATTAGCTTACCCACGATGGATGTGAGGCTCACTGGTCTGTAGTTTCGGTTCATCCTTAGGGCCACTCTTGTGGAGGGGCACCACATGAGCCATCCTCCAGTCCTGAGGTACACACCCCGAATGTAGTGAGGCATTAAATAGGTCTGCCAAAGGTCCTGCAAGGACCTCTGCCAGCTCCTTCAGTACCCTGGGGTGGATGCCATCTGGGCCTGGTGCCTTGTCCACCCTCAGTGCCTTCAAACCCTCTCGAACTCTGTCCTCCATGATTTCCTCATCTGTCACCACTTCCCCCCCTGCGTCTGCCATTTCACCCATCTTGGATGTCACCCCCCTCTTCTCTTTAGTAAATACTGAGCAGAAGTACTCATTTAGTGCTTCCGCCTTATCATACCCTGCTTCACCCAACCCCTCCTTCCTAATCCTTACTATGTGGTCCTTACAGCTCCTTTTCTCCCTGATGTACTTAAAGAGTCCTTCTCCCTTCTTAATGCCTTGTGCAGCCTGAGTTCCTAGAGATGCTTTGGCTCCTTACTGCCCTTGTCACCTCCTTCGATTCTGTCAAGTACCTCTCTGTCCTCCCCTCCCTGTTTTCTTGTATTTCCTAAAGGCAGCTCTTTTCCTCCTTACCTTTCCATGACCTCCTTGCTCAACCAGCTCGGTTTCTTAGCTCTAGCCTTCTTGCTCTGGGCTTTGCAGCAGGTTTTGGTTGCCTCCACTATCCCCAACTTTATGAGCTCCCATCTCTGGTTAGTATCCATACTAGATTGAATTCTGGCCAGGTACCCTTTACCACTTCCCCATCCTCCCAAAGTCAGCCCTCCTGAAGTCCAGCACTCTTGTGCCAGATCCACTCCTTCCTTGCCCATATCCAATGTGAGCCATACTGAGTGGTGGTCACTCCCTGACACGGTTCCTCCACTGTAACTTCTCTCACAAAGTCCCCATTTGCCAGCACAAGGTCAAGGGTATTCCCTAACCTGGTTGGTTCACTGACCATTTGCAGCAGGAAGCTGTCCTGGAAGGCATCCAGCAGTACCTGCTCCCTTCTGTTCCTGGTTGTTGGGGTGCTCCAGTCCACTTCTGGCATGTTGAAGTCCCCCACAATCACCACACTACCCTTGTTATCCAGCCCCCAATGGGGCTGGAAAACAAATACAAAGGGCTGAGGGGGAGAGAGATAAACACAAGTCCATTCACACAGTGGAGAGAGTCCTGGGGGAGCTCTACAAACTGAAGTGGCCAAAGCAATGGGGCCAGATGACATTACAATCCCTTCCCTTGGTTTTCCTTATTCTGTTGATTTATCTATAGAATATCTTGATGTCCCTTTGTTTCAGTGACTGTGTTAGATAATCCGCTTTAGAATGAATATACAATTGCATTAGCACATGTTGTTTTCTTATGGTAAGTGGGACAGTACACTGTGCCAAGAATATGTAAGTGGCTGTAATGGCAGTGGCACAGCAGTGGTAACATTCAACAACCTTAAAATATTATATGATGGTTCAGGGCTTACATCACATGAAAAGCAAAATAGATGATATCTTTGCTAGCAGCCACTCCAGCCAAACAAATTTTAGTGCTGAAAAGAAACCTATTCTGAAGAAGGCACCATGCATGCTGAAATGTGATGCAGTAACATGCACTTGCTTCTTCACTGAACTTGGTTTCTCCCAACCCCAGGGGAGCCTAAACATGGACACAGGCACAAGCTTGGTGGCCCTCAGTCAAGCATTCCACCACTCCCTGCTGTTTGGTCACTGCACTGCTGCCTGTATTACCTGTAAAATATGAAGTGTTTTATATGACTTACTGGCCATTTTGCTTGTCATGCATCATAACTGTTTGTCATCTTATTCCGCATCACCTCACCATTGAAAAAAATAATTGAACACAATAAACAACTGATATTCTTCAGTTTGAATACAGTTTTATTAATGCAATACTTGGTTATAAAGGAAGACATCTTTGTAACATATATTGTTCTTTCCAGCAGGTTTATTGCAGGACCCTGAAAATATATCATCAGAAGGCTAGAGCACTTGAATCAAGAAGCTGATGTCTTTCCTTGTGGAGAACTACAATTTCTCTTGAACTCTGAATCTGGACTGCTTGACCGGCCTGAATTAGAAACAACAACATCTGAAAAGAAAAGAAAATGGTGTGAATACATGAGTATAAGCACCACCAAAAATTATGACATAATTTATAAGTTGCTGATTGAAAAGTACATGCTTTCTAAAATTTTATTTTGGTGTCCAAAATGTAGTTTGGCTAATATATAACATCATGCCCTTTTCCTGGCTTCCAGAATGTATTTATACTTATGAATTTGATGTGTTGCTTTAATATGGTTGTTTTAAGATGTATGTCATTAGGCAATCCACATCATAATGGCCTCCCCCATTTTGACCATCCTCTCTTTCAATATGTTTATTTACTGGTTAGGGTAGATGTCTGCCTCCCCACACACACACACGCCAGCCAGTGAGCCACTACTAGTACATGTGAAGGCTGTCAGTTGTTACCACTGATGTTTTGCTTTTGTCTGTGCTGTTGCCCCCCATGCACAGACACACATTCATATGACAAAGGCAGGGGATATATAGCGGTGATATGGATATACATCCATTCCAATGGTTCCTGTCTGTAACAATGGGAGTAACAGTCAGAGTTGAGCAGAAGGGTGACTACATACAGGATTGCTAGCATAGATTGATTGTGGCTTCAGTAATGTAGCTACTAGCTATTTAGCTAAATTGGAGAAAGACTACATAGTAGTCTGGAGATGACACTGTCTGATCCAGCCACCTAGTAGACACATCATCCAAAATATCAGCATATTTTTCTTAATCTTAATTGACATCAGCGAAGTCTCCTCCCCCACTCCAAACTCTGATACTAAAAAACAGCCTTGGCTTCCTTTCACTTCATTATTAAGGGAAGAGAGAGCTGGCAGTAGCACTAGCAGCATTACAAACAATGTATATGGTGGCACTGGTGATGAGTCTCTGACTGTGTGTCCCTTTATAACAGTCCCCTGCTAATACAATGTAACTGAATGAAAAGAGCAGGTGTGCACTGCACAGCCATGGTTGCAGACCCCCCCCCAAAAAAAACATATATGATAGTAGACATGGTCCTTTTCCAATGTTGTTGTGTGGTATTTAATAATAAGGGACTCCTGTCTTAAGTTTATGGAGTGCCTTTCCCACAGGGAGGGACTCAGTTTCTGTTTATTTATTATACTGGAAATGGCATGCGAGCAAGAAATGCCCATTTTCACAAGCATTCAGTTACAGAAATACAAAAAGCAGGGGATGCAAACACAGTTGTAGGAGAAAACATAGTAACTTAGGTTGACAACACAAGGTAGTAGCATAGAGAATTAGCTCTGTATTTGTACAGATTTTGGGAAGGGAGTTAACAACAAGGGAGAAAAGTAGGGGGCCAAGTATTAATCCTTTAGGGACACCATACTTTATGACTGAGGGTCAGAAAGGCATCATTTATGATAGTGCAATGGGTTCGGTTGGAGAGATAGTTTCTGAACCAATTAACAATGGGTGGGGAAATGTAGTTTGGCGAGGGATCTGAGGAGTATGTCATGGTCAACCAGGTCAAAGGCTTTTGTTAGGTCCACAAAAACCAAACCAGTGTATAGACCGTTTTCACAGGATCTGTTAATGTAGTTTGTGAGTTTGATGAGTGCTGTTTCAGTGTTATGTTTGGGCCTAAAGCCATGCTGTGCCTCCGTCTGGAGGTTGAATTTACTGAGAAAGTCAGTAGCTTGCTTGTGTACTCTCTTTTTGAGTATTTTGGACAGAGGGGCTAGGAGGGAGATAGTTCTGTAGTTAGTAATATCGTCTCTAGGTCCAGATTTGTGGAGGGGCTTCATGTGGTCTGTTTTCCATTTTGTGGGGATAGTGGCAGTGCGAAGTGAGAATTTAAAATATTAGTGAGTGGGATGGCTACCGATTCGCACACAAGATGTAGAATTCTGTAGTCGATGCTGTCCAGACTTACAGAAGGCTTGGGGCCATTGGACTTTATATGTTTAACAATTTGACTGGGGGGGAGGTGTCTAAATAGGAAAGTGGGGTGTGGGTTAGATGAGGGGAGCAGGTGGGAAAGGTTGTGGGCAGTATAGGCTTGTATTTGTCAAGGTCAGCAAAGTGGGTGTTAAAAAGGGTGGCAACATCATGGGGGCTGGTGACAGTGGAATCATTAGATGTCAGGCAAAAAAGCTCCTTGGGGGTACTATTACCGACTTGGTGATTCAGGATGTTCCAGGTCTTTCTGGGGTTTCCGGTAGCACTCCTTTGTTTATCTAGACTCCTGTCTTAAGTTTGGAGTGCCCTTCCCACACACACTGCCTGATTGCACTTGTAGCAGATTACTAGTACTACTTCCTCAGTGGTACCACCACCACTACCAGATGACTGAGATACCCCTATGAAGGTCTGTGTGTACCCTTTGAAACTGATTTGGGTTTAAGATGCAGCACAATAGCTAACTGCAAACATTACTTAAATGCTGGGAGTAATTATGTCATTATAGAGATATCTGTTTTGTCATACTTCCTGCAACCCTGTTGTATTTTATTTTGTATAGCATCAAAATCAGTACAGTTAACCTTATGGTTTTCTTAATGTTATCTTACTGTTCAACAGATAACAGAAGCAGATGAGAATGCAATAATTGTAGCGAGAGAACAGTGAGAGTAGTCAGACCAACATGACTGCAGAACCAGAAACATGTGTAGATGTGAGTCATGGCACAGAATCACCTGAGACATCCATCAGAAAAGAAGTCAGCGACATCCTATATATGACTTTCACGAGAGTAGTTCTGGTAATTCTGGAGATGAGAAATCGGTAACAGATTATAGATGTAAATTATGTAAGGAAAAACCATTATAAAAGTGAAAGGGTCAACAACAAGTAATCTTCTTAGACACTTTGAGTGCATGCATCAGTCCCAGTACAGTATCTTTCAAGGGATACAAAGAGTACTAAGCCATACCAAACAAAGGTCAAGCTGTGGTGCGAGTGTGCCATCTGGAGTAATGCCAGTCCAAAAGTCCATGACAGATTTCATTAAACATAAAAAGATGTTACCATTAAAAGAAAAAAAAACTTGATAAAACCCTAGCATTAATGGTGGCAATTGATTCACAGCTATTGTCAGTTGTTAAAAATGAAGGGTTTTGCAGTTCTGTAACCACACTTAATCCAAACTACGAACTACCATCTAGGAAGGTTTTAACCTATTTACTAATGCCTAACATATACGAAACAGTGGAAGCAAACGTATTATGAAAGAGTTGGAAAATGCTAATTATTTTGCTTTTACTTTGATATGTGGACATCAAGTGCAAATGATGCTTATATGGGTCTTATAGCACATGTCCTTGATAACAGTTTACGGAAAAACTTTTGTTTGGGTGTTTGCTCTTTTCAAGCGAAACATACAGCTGAGAATGTAGTGGAACAAATCCGGTCCTTACTAGAAGAGTTTGGAGTTCCTCTTGAAAAGGTTTATTCTTTGACAATGGAGAGTTATTCAAATATCACTAAAGATATTAGCTTACTCAGTCTTACCAATAAACATATTAGATATATTGGTCATTACTTTCATCTGATAGTAACAGCAGCAGTTAAACAAGTAAGGGCAATTAACAAAGTTCTAGACAAGTGCCATGCACTAAGTAGATTTTTCTGAAACAGCACAACAGCAACATCATTACTAAGAGATATGCAGATAAAATTCTCTTCAGAGAAGAAACTTAAAATTGATGTGGCCACTAGGTGGAACAGTGTGTATGATATGGCTGACGAGCTTCTCAGCAAGACATTGCTATTAATGCAGCATTATCGAGCTACGCGTGTGGCAAAACGGAGATCACAAAATGTCCCACAGTCACTTATGAACCATGAGTCTGACATTCTGAATGACATAATAATATAATATTAAAACCTTTATGAGTGCCACTGAGAAACTGTCAGGACAAGAGTACGTCACATCTTCTATGGTTACCCTAATGCTAACTGAGATGCAATCTTAATTAGACAGTTTGAGCAGAATGAGATGCATTCAGATTCAGAAAATAGTGATGAGGAAGGTAATGATGGTGCAACTGACAGTAGTGGCACAATGAACTCTGGATTACAGGTCATCTCCAGACTGCCATGTAGGACTCTGAAACATCTGACTTATAACAGATTTGAGAACATGAGAAACACACACTATTGGGTAAGGCAACTATTTTAGATCTGTGGTTTAAATTGTTTGGTTTCCAGGATGACAGTGTTATATAGTCTCATTTAAAAACTACAAACTAACCAACTCAACCATGAATACAGACAGTGCAACCACCACCGCTGACACCCAGTCTGATGTAGCTACCAAACCACCACATGCTAAGAAACAAAACTTGAAGGAAGGTGATTTCTGGAAAATATTATCTAAAAAAAAACACTTGAATCTGCTTGTGCAAAGAAAAGCTCAATTTCTGAGCTAGAACTGTACATGAATGAAGATATAGAGAACTACACCATTGATGTATTCACTTGGTGGGGACAGAAGGCATACAAATACCCATACCTTAATAAAATTGCACAGAAATAACTCTGTGGAACTGCATCATCTGTTCCAAGTGAACAACTGTTCAGCAAAACTGGAGATATAGTAAGTAACAGATGTGCCTGCTTAAAGCCTGCACACATTGACATGTGACCACACAACCATCATTGTAATTACTAAAATGTATGCCTGCGCTACTGCTAAAGATATCAAGTTTTACTTTTTCTGTTGGACTTTGTAGCATACTTACTCTGCCATGACAATAGTCTCAAACTGTCAAAATCATACCCTTAAGCTGTACTACAAAAGAATGATAGAATATTAACACTGCTTGGACTGCCGGTCAGTCAGCCCTTTCCACTTCCTGTCCTGTTCACCACAGTCACACGCTTGAACATTTTAATTTGTAGCATCCTAACAGGGAGACTGCAGGCAAGGGGCAATACCCCATTGAATCCTATGGGGAGATTTTCAGAATATTAATCTGCAATGCATCTGTAACCTATCTGATGCAAATGGAAGTCACAGCTCAACTAATAGTGCAATGATTACTGGAGCAATGGCTACATTTTTATGACATGAGTAGCTTATATGCTTGGTAATGTTCTGAATATTCCCCTCTAGGTTGGAATCAATTGAGTGAGTGCTGCTCACCTGCACTGTCTCTTGTGGAAGATCCCAAAAGATCCAAGTGTTGGATTGTGGTCAACTGAGTAGGAGGTGGGATCACCTCACCGATATGTTGATCATTGTTATGATTCCTTCACTCCTTACTAGACAACATTAAGAGGTATGATGATTAGACAAGTAGGGACTATTGTCATTGCAGAGTAACTGGCTGTGAAGCCAGTATGAACCTCATACCTGTCAGCAGTAGTAGTAAGTATTCATGGAGCATGTGTAACTATTGAAATGATTTGGTTTCAATTCAGTGATGATGGTATGGGCTGTCTCAAATGGTAGTAGGTAGCTCATGCTCAGCTTTACTTGCCTAATCAATAGTGTCATCTTGAAACCTCTGTGTTCCATTCCGAACTACCATTTCATTTCACACTACAGGAATGAAAATGTGTCAAACAATGACAGGCTTGTGTTGTGACAGCCAAGACTCAGTTCACAAATACCAAACAAAATTATAATATATGTTCTGCTGGTTGATAAAACCGAAACGTTTGAGTTTTCATGACCGTATGCAGGGGTTAGGTTGGGGTAGTGTTGTTAAAGATTTATCTTGGTGTGCTACTCCAAATCAGAAGAGGAGTATGGTAAAGCAAAGTTGTACTAAAAAATGTAAGGTAGCTTGTATTTACCTAAGCAACTTTACTTAATAATCAACAGCATATTGGTCTGCATCTTGCTCCATGAAGAGTGCATTCATGAAAATGAAAATTGACAATAGTCCATCATGTTATCTTATTTAAAAGCAGTTCTCTTTATAGCCAAAATAGACCTGTAGCACTTGAATTGCTGATCAAAAGGGAGGGCTTCTATATTACTGCATGTAGTCAAACATATGTACTCCAACATGTGTAATCATTAATTATTGATTCTTGATGAAAACTGTATAACTCTGAATGAGCAGTCCCTTTTGGGGGTCTCGCTTGACATTACACTGCTCAGACAAAGTGGTGGCACTGTGCCTACTGAACTAACATAGGAAAACATCAACTTGTCAGTAAAATGTTTTCCTAATATCTTTATATTTTGTAGCCTACCTTGCTGCCTTGTATCAGCCGGTCACAGACCCTCTAAGCTCCCCCTCCAGCTGGCACAGCTTGAAGCCCCGAAGCTTACCTCCAGGGCGGCACAGCTCCGCCCTAAGTGCTGCACCTGAGCACTGTAATCAGACGGGGAACTGGCCCTGGAGGCTGATTAAGGCTTTAGGGGCTGGCTTTATGAATGCATCAGGCAAGCTGGATTTTTTTCCCCTATATGGGAGCGGGGACGTGCAATGACAGCCAGTGTCCGCCTGCCTCCTATGTATTGGCACCAGCACTTGCAGTACACTCAGCCTCCACTGGATGTTCATAGTGCACCGGACACTCTACCCACCTCCCTTCTGGAGAAGGAGAGCAGTCATAGGACACTCAATCCTTCTCCCGGCCGTCCCTCCGACATCCCGGCTCCGTTCCGAACCGGGTTGTCGGCGCGCCAGAGTTGGCACTCTGCCCTGCACCAGTGGGCCAGCCATTTTATTAATTTCTTGATGCAAATTGCATAACTTTGAATGAGCAATCCCTTTGGGGGAAGGTGGCTGGCTTTTGTTATTACACTGCTCAGTGGTGGCACTGTGGCTACTACTGAACATTAAATAGCAAAAACATTAACTTGTCAGTAAAAAACTGTACTAAATTCTTGATGCAAAGTGTCATATAACTTGAAATGAGCAGTCCCTTTGGGGGCAGGGGGCTCACTTTTCATTCCAATAAACACATGTCTGTCAATAGTATTACCACTAACAGTAACATGTTATTGTTGTTGACTACAGTGTAATGTAATATTGTAAGTCTGTCATTATACCACTTGCATAATGTATATATGATCATGTCAGTGGATACAATTCATGAGCAGTAGTGCTATACTTATTATGACCTTAGCTTCTAAATGTTTGTCATTGGGTGTTACAGAAACATGTTTATGAGCTTTCAACTTGCTTATCTAGAGTATTCACTGCGAACAATTCATAGGCAAAGGAAAGACGGGTCAGTTATGGGCAGGATGCAACTTTTGCCCTTTTGGTGCATGTTATCGCTGTCTCTGCTAACTTGATTCCCAAAATGTTTCTGAAGGTGTACCGGTGTACCAGTCTACCAGAATGCTATTTTATTTATCAGAGTAATATATATAATATAAAGCTGCTGTTTCTTTATTGTGTGTGTGTAACTGAAACATTACAGTGAAGAATAAAGCAACCTTTTAGAAGAACTACATTATCTATGTGTTTGAAAATTGAATAATCTGTGTTTTTGCATTGGTAAATTAACATAGCAAGGCTCCAAGACAGTGTCACGTGAATTTCCTTATAAAAAGAAGCAGAAAATGTTTTGAGTCGAACAAGACAAGGTAAGCAATATTACCATACCACAATTAACAAGCGATTGTCAATGCGAATGTTTGCTTGCTGGCATTGGCATTGGTATGTAGGTGTTACAGAGCTGCATAATAGGAATGGCAGTGAAGTATTGAACTGAAGCCAACCCCATCATGACCCTGCAGATAGTGACAGGCATTGGGTGTGCCTTTGGGTCATCAGGCATAGCAGCCATGTTTCACACACCCTACCCTACGAACCACGGACAAGTCTGCGGTGCTATAGGGTTCTTTGGCCTTATCACTTCTATTCCATCAGGAAATATGGTGAGATGGGTGCAGTATAGGAGAATGGGGTGAACTTTGGGGCCGAAGAGTCCAAGGCACACCTCGATGCCTGTCACTGGCTGCAGGGTGTGGGTGGGGGTGGAATGGTATGAGCACTGCAGGTGACAATCCCAAGTCACAGCCCTGATGGTTATCATTCTCTACAGGGTGGGGCGTTATGGTCAGAAACCCTAACGCCTCAGGCATCTGTTGGTATTTTTACTCCAAATTTTCAACATGGTGTTTTGTGACCCCCACCTTATGAACAGTGGCAATATCAGTTTGTTAGCTGAAAGCTGCTTTTGCATAGCGACTACAGCATTTGGCACCACAGGTGCAAAACCACATTCCGAACAGGATGTAAAAAATGACAGCTGTACTGTTCATGGGGAGGTGTAAAAAATGGCAATGTTGAAAATCTGCAGTGAAAATATTAAAAAAAATGGCGAAGTCACGAGCATGCGTAGAAACTGTGCATCGCACACCCGTAATTTAATTAGTTTGGGGATTTTTTACAGCAGATTGTCAACACATGCATTCTGGGACCTCTGATCATGAACAGTGTCACTGTGATTTTCTTTATCTGCCCTGAACAATGATTTCCCACAATGACCACGCATTTTTGCACTGAAAGTGTGAAAACACATTTCGGCCATGTTGTGAAAAATGACAGCTGTACTATTCATAAGGAAGTGTGGAAAAATGCCACTGGTGAAAAACTGGACTGAAATTATTACAAATTCATGAACTTACAAGGAAACTGCACAATGCTCACTCGTACCACAGTCATTTTATGGACTTTTGTCACTAAATTTTCAACATAGCCATTTTAAGACTTCTGTTCATGAACAGTGTCACTGTGATTTTCTTAATCTGTCCCAAGCATTGCTTTTGCACACTGACTGCACCATTGTGTGCTACATGTGCAGAAACACATTTTGGGTGAGATGTGAAAAATGGCAGTTGTACTGCTCATAAAGAAGTGTGGTAAAATGGCAATGTTGAAAATCTGGCATGCAAATATTAAAAATTCACAAACCTGCAAGCACGCATAGGAACTCGCAACATGCGCTCCTAAAACAGTCATTTTTGGGAATATTTTCACCAAATTTTCAACATAGCTATTTAAGACCTCTGCTCATGAGCAGTGTCACTGTGATTTTCTTAATCTGTCCCAAACATTGATTTCGCATCGACTGCGCCATTTATGCGCTACATACCACGGAAACACATTTTGGGTGACGTGAAAAATGACAGCTGAACTGCTCATAAGGATGTGGGTAAAATGGCAATGTTAAAATCTGGAATGCAAATATTATAAATTCACAGACTTACAAGCGTGCATAGGAACTGCGCAGCACACGCTTGTAAGACGGTCATTTTTAGGAATGTTTTCACCTAATTTGCAACATAGGCATTTTGAGAGCCCACCTTATGAACACTAGCACTGTTGTTTTGTTAATCGCTCCCGGAAGGTGATTTCGCGCAGTGACCGCGAAATCACCTTTTGGGCCCGAGTAACGCCATGCCAGTTCAGAATTCATGAGGAGGGGTCCCAAAAACCCCATGTTGAAAATTTGGTGCCAAAATTCCAAAAAATGCCTGAGACATGCATCAAAGTTGAAACCCCCCGATTTATGGCATTATACAGCTTACCGGCATTTCCTCAGTTCGCGTTCAGCTTTGAAGAGTGCAGACATGTTCCCGGTCCCCCAAGATCGTCGTGCCAGAATCCAGAGATAAGTATGGGTGAGGCGGAGGGTGGGGAGGCAGAGTGCACAGAGGGTGGGCATGGGTGGGCAGGGAGACCGCCAAGGGAACTTTTTTGTTTACAGGTTTTTTTTAAGGAAGATGATCGGGCGTTTGCCACGCTGGGGTGGGCTCCCAGCATGGCAGCTGGAAGGCTGTTTGGGGGTCTGGAGCCAATGAGGATTGGGCACCCCATCGGCCATAACAGTTTTGCCAAGCTGGGGTGGGATCCAGCGTGGCACCTGGAAACTTTGGGGGCGCAGCAGAGCCGACGGGGATTGGGCACCCCCATCGGCCATACAGTGTGTGCATTGGGAGTGCATAAGCATGCAATATAGCGCGGCATGCGCTAGTGTGGGGGAGCGCTGCTCACTGGAAGCGAGCTCTCTTTCAACTGTATGGCACTGCATTTTCAACTGCTGTCATAGACAGCTGCAGCACTCATTGGAGAACTGTGGCCGTGCCTGCAAACACACTGACTGAATTGGAAGACGGATGCTATACCTCCGAAAACTCAAATGATGGCACTATGTTTCTTGCACATGCGTGCAAGCAAACATAAAAATCACCACATGCAATTTTTTTTTTTATACTTTCTCTTTATGCCCCCTTCTCGCTGTACTAGATTCCTTTCTTCGGGGATCCCTAGGCTGTGTATTTCCATAGTCCTGCCCCAGGTACCTATCTCCAGGTGCTGGTTAGCCTTTACACATCTTGCCTCGATTTACCCCCCCCGGGTGGGGAGGAGAGGGACACCCCCTTTAGTCCCCCTCTCACACCTCAAGTATGCATCAGAAGGCGTCACCAGCCCCATCTATGGAGCCTGGTTAAGGGTTATCTGGGGGCAGCCGGGTCCCATCTACAGGAGCCCAGCACAGGGTTTTTCTGCTTTTCATGGTCCCAGCTCACAGGACGTCTGCATGCAAAGGGGGCCATGGAGCGATGCACGTCGCAATGTGCTAACACTCTAGCCCTGGTAGATGTCTTCCCTCCCTTATATGCTGTCTCGCTGCACCTCCACCCATGGTCACCCAGGTGGCGGTATCGCAGTGGGACCGCATCCCATCCACCCGGAGGAGGCAGCCCTGGGTGCTCAATCATCCTCCCCAGCCGACCCTCCAGCCACACAAGTCCGTTCGAACCTGTGTTGCTGACGCCGCAAGCGGTAGCCCTACCGCTACGCCGGCGGGCCAGCACCACATGCAATGTTTGAAGTGAACTGCCTTGCTATATAAAATGGGAAAGCAAATGCAGGTGTCCAAATTGGCTTACACTTGATTCTAGCTGGGCCTGTGACCTGCATGTTATTGCTTAAATAATTTGAAAATCTGGTTAATCCAGTAAGATTTCCATTGTGGCACTGGCACACTCTTTAAAGCATTTTCTGCAGTGCACAAAACACCTTCTATACATTTATTGCAGTATATAAAACTCCCCTTAAAAAAGGATAATTTTTAGTACATTTCCGATTACCTTCAGCTCGGCTCATGATTGGCTCTAAGAGCCAAGCCAAAGCCTTGGCTCGGCTCTGGCTTGGCTCTTCTTCAAAAAAAATCAAGACTTGCCCAGCTTTAATCCAAGGAAAAACAAGTAATGGCAGAAGTCTTGCCCTGCCCAGTAACCATAAAGTCCATAATTTCAAGTCCCCAGTAAATAGCCCCCTTAATCCTCAGCTACACATCTTACAGAATGGGAAAACCCCACATAACAAGGGTAGACAGTTACTGTAAAGTCCCACTCGCCATCAGCCATAACTTGCAAGAAAAGACATAGTCGCAGCCAAAAGAGAACAGGGAAATAAAAGCATTTTACAGCTTCTTTCAGAGGCCATAGTCCGTTCAGTCCCCATTGCTCTGTTTTTGGTTAACATCCTGATCAGTTGTCAGAAGAATCTTTTCCACCTCCTTCAGGGATCCAAACATGTAGGCTTTACCCTGCCACACTATCCTGAGGTGGGCTGGAAATACCAGTGGTGTGGGATCTTCAGTTGATGAAGTCGGTGTCACAAACTCACTCAGCAGGTCAGGCCCTCTGCTCACATTGCCAACCTCTGAGCTAGTATTGTGAACAGGTAACAGACAGGGTAACCCTCCTGTCTGCTTGTGGGTCTGAATCAGCTTTGGTCTCAAGTTCTGGGAGGATGCAAACTGTGAACCTTATGCTAAGCGTACTCAAATGTACAGGCTCAGATAATCTGCTCTTGGGGGATGCCAGATATCTTTCACCTAAGGCACCAAACCAGGTATCCAAATGAACCTTAAAACTCTATAAAAGACCTTAGATATATTCTTACCTTTTCCCAGTCCAGTAACACCATCAAGCTCTGAACAGTTTTGTCAGTCTTAACCCTTTATACGTCACATGTAAAGAACTTTGAAGACACGCCCAGGCAGTCTTTGGAATAAAGGTTTACTTAAAATGGATAAAAATATGTTAAATGTAAACACAGAACACTATATCACAAAGCATACAATCACTTAAAAGAAAAGCAAAGAACTACAGACAAACTCCTACCAACATACAGTTAGACTTTTTCTATCTAATGTATTACCTCTAAACAGTACTTAAGTTAAATCTTGTTTCTTAAGAGCCCAAAGAAATGTCACTAAGATCAGACACAAGTCCTAGGTTAAACTGTGTCTCTGTCACACACCTTCTGATGTCATCTAGCTCCTCCTTGTTGAATACAAAACATATAATATACAAATAGGATGTCCTATCAGGAGGTATATTAAATACTGTGGCCCCAATTCTAGAAGGTGGCACAAATCGCCAAACACAACTTGCACCACCCGCACCTGCAACATTGACCCTGCAGCCTATTCTAGTAGGGGCAGGGTCATCCAACAAGTCCTGTGACTTTGCGACATGCGGCAGTACACCAAACTGCAGGTGCAACTGGCGGAGCATGTCGCAAGCCGCAACAGCAGGGTGGCGCGGTCAACCCCCCACCTGTGCCCCGACCCCTGTTCACCAGTCGCAAATGCAGCATATACCAGGTAGCCCTGGTAGTCTAGTGCCCCCCCATCACTGTCAAATATATACATACCTATTCCCTGGTAGTCTAGTGGTCCTCTGAATTGTATAAAAATATTAAAGATCCCTGAATCCCTGGTAGTCTAGCAGCCCCCCCATACTGTATAATAATAGTAAAGATCCCCATATCCCTGGTAGTCTAGTGGCCCCAGAACTGTATAATAATAGTGAAGATCCCATATCCCTAGTAGTCTAGCAGCCCACCCAGATCAACATTAAATATATACTGTACTCCCATTCCCTGGTAGTGGCCCCCCACCCAGCCATGCCAGCCCACTCAGCACCCTCCACCTGTCCCCAGCTGGTGACTGGCACAGCCCACCTCTCACCACTATGGCCAGTCACCAACTGAGTTCAGTATCAGTACGTACTGTAAAGACGTGCTCAGATATTAATATCTGAGTGTGTCTTTTAGTATGCACAGATACTGGACTCGATCTGCTGCTGGCCGTGGTGGTGGAGGTGGGCTGTGCCGGTCACTGGATGGGGACGGGTGGGGGGTGCTGAGTAGGCTGGCACGGCTGGGTGTGGGGCCACTTGACTACCAGGGAATGGGAGCACAGTATATACTTAATGTTGATCGGGGCTGCTAGACTACCAGGGATATGGGGATCTTTACTATTATCATACAGTTCGGGGCCACTAGACTACCAGGGATATGGGATTCACTATTATTATACAGTTCGGGGGTCCGCTAGACTACCAGGGATATGGGGATCACTATTATTAATATTATACAGTTTGGGGGCCACTAGACTACCAGGGCTGGCTCTTTGCCGCGGTTATACGGCTGGCGATTCGTGGTTTGGGCACTGGTGGGGGATGGCAGCTGTTGGCATGTCTGCAGGTGGGACCACATTTAATTTCGGGCGGGGTTAGGGTTACACCAGCCAAATGCTGGTGTAACTTACGATGCCGGGTTCTCCTCTGGGGGTTATTGTAGAATCCCGATGTGGGGACTTTGTGGCTGCCCTTCTAGAATGGGGCACAACTACTGCCATAAATCCCGTAGCACCATGTCGCAGGGGTTTTTTGTGGCATAACTGCTGTTCAGCGCAAGTGGCCTGCGACGTCAGAGCCACTTTAGAATCGCGTCATGTCGCAACTGCTGGTGTAGGTTATTGCTACATGCATTCTACTTGGCACAACTGCTGTTACGCCAGGCATAACCCTTCTAGAATCTGGCCCTGAGACTTCAGCAACAACTAATTTCCCAATATGACTCCTTAATTAACATTTTCTCTTTGATTTTGAGCAGTTCCTATTCCCGAGGCATATCAAAGAGTTTTATAGCTTTTTAACACCAGTTAATATTAAATGTTCTTCCTCTTAAGATGTCATAAAAGTTTATGATCTCCATCCTCTGGCAGACTAATAAAATCCCAGTTCATTTCCACTTCAAAGAGCCTAGGCATATCATAAAAGGTAATAAAATGCTACTCTGAAGTAAGTCAGTTAATTAAATTTTTCCTGCTTCACTGAAACCTGGGGGTCACCCATGGCACATCTACCTCATGTGAGACAATCACACTACATTTTTATATTACAAATATCATAGAACAATCATAACCAGCTGGCCAAGCATCACAGTCCTCCCCACCTTGACTGAATTTGGGGGCTCTATCCCCTACACGGGATGAGCTTCCCAAATCAGTTCACTCTTCATATACATGTGACAGGCCATCGGTGTTCTGATTGGTCGCTTCAGTAAGATCGTTATGTCATACCCTTGCAAGGCAAGACTCCATCTTACCAGTCTACCATTAGTTTTTCCCCTTTGGGTCAGCCAAACCAGGGGGTTGTGGTCCATTTATACCTCAAAATGCTGCCAGTATAAGTATGGTTCTAACTTCTTAGGCCCACACTATGGCAAGACTCTCTTTTCCACAGTAGAGTAAGTCTGCTCCTGGGAAGTAACTTTTACTCAGGTACACTACAGGGTGATCTTTCCTTGGTTGGATGTCTGACTCAGTAGTGCCCCAATACCCACACCTGAGGCATCAGTCTGGACTATAAAGGGTATGCTATAGTCAGGACCTGTCAACACAGGAGCACTGCACAGTGCCTCCTTCAGTTTGTTAAAGGTTTTTCACAGGCTGGTTCCCAGGTAATTTTCTTAGGCATCCTTTTCTTTACCAGGTCAGATAGGGGAGCAGCCAGGGTACTGTAATTGGGTACAAATGTCCTATAGTACCCTGTTGTCCCTAGAAAACTCCTGACCTGCTTCTGTGTTTCTGGTCTGGGCCACCCTTGATCTCCCCTATTTTTACTTGGTTAGGACGGAGCTGTCCCTGGCCTGCAACATGCCTGAGGTATGCCACTTCAGCTATGGCCACCTGGCACTTCTCAGCTTTGACAGTGAGCCTGCTCTTTGTATCCTGTCCAGCACTTCCCTAAGGT
Organism: Neoceratodus forsteri; assembly: GCA_016271365.2. Classification (NCBI taxonomy): domain Eukaryota; kingdom Metazoa; phylum Chordata; order Ceratodontiformes; family Ceratodontidae; genus Neoceratodus; species Neoceratodus forsteri. The sequence goes on from CM057456.1 coordinate 1,319,969,921, forward strand.
GGGACAGGTGTTCCTCCCAGCTGACACTAAAGATAGCAATGTCATCCAGGTATGCCACGGCTACTCCTCAGCACCATTTAACACCTGCTTCACCAGCCTTTGAAAGTGCCCAAGGTGTTCTTCATTCGAAGGCATTACTTTAAATTCAAATAAGCCTATCGAAGTTATGAAGGCCAACCTCCCCCAAGCTCTGTCCATTAACTCGAACTGCCAATACCCCTTTGTCAGATCAATAGTCATAAGGTAGGTTGCCCCTCCCAACTTGTCCAGGAGTTTGTCCATCCGGGGCATCAAGTGGGCATCTGAATTGTGACTGCATTCAGTCCATGACAGTCCACACAGAAATGAGTAGAGCCATCTGGCTTGGGCACAAGAACTACGGGTGAGGCCCAGGGGCTGTGGGATCTCTGGATTACCCCTAAATCCAGCATTTCCTCCACCTCCCTCCTAATGTCCTTTTGGACAGCCTCTGACATCTGATATGCTGTCTGCCGTATGGTCGTCTGTATCCCTGTCTCCACATCATGCGTTGCTAAGGAGGTTAGTCCAGGCTTGGCGCTAAACAGTGGGGCAAAGTTTGCTAAAACCTCCCTTACTTCCTGGATCTTGTCTGGGGCCAGCTTGGGTGACTGTTTAACTGCCTCCACACAGAAGTCCTGCTTGTTTTCTTCCAGCAAGTCCAGAAGGGGGTCTCCTTAGTCTGTCCCCCCCAGGACTTCATACTGCATATACCAGGTCAGCCCTATTAGCATATGGCTTCATCATGTTGACAACGTACATTCTTTTGTCTGTCTTCTGTCAGGTGACACTATGATATAGTTCACGTCATTTTCCTTCCTGACTACTTTGTACGGTCCTTCCCACTCAGCCTGCAGCTTGTCTTTCCTGACGGAAAAAGGACCATGACTTCCTCACCCACCATGTACCAGCGAGCTCTGGCTCTGTGGTCGTATCACACTTTTTGTTTCTGTTGGACAGCTGCCAGGTTGGTCTGGGCTGTTCCCATAAGCTCCTTCAGCCTTTTCCTAAACCTAAGGATGTAATCCACAATGGGAGTTCCCTGGGTGGCATGCTTGCCTTCCCAGTCCTCCCGGATCAAGTCTAGGGGCCCATGTACCCAGTGTCCATATAAGAGTTTGAAGGGGGAAAATCCTGTTGACTCTTGGGGCACCTTCCTGTATGCAAACAACAGGTGGGGAAGGTATTTCTCCCAGTCCCTGCCATGCTGTTCAGTAAACGCTTGGAGCATTGACTTCAGGGTACCGTTAAATCTTTCCACAAGCCCTTGGCTTGTGGGTGATAAGGTGTCATGTGCCTCTGCACCACCCCACACTTCTCCCACAAACATTTCATCAGGTCCGACATGAAGGAACCCCCTCGATCGGTGATAACCTCCTGCGGAAACCCAACACAGGAGAAAATCCCAAGTAAGGCATCTGCCACTTTGTCTGTCCTCAGTGAGGATAAGGCAACTGCCTCAGGGTACCGGGTGGCATAATCCACCACAGTCAGGATGAACCTCTTCCCGGAGGAGCTGGGGGTATTTAAAGGCCCCACAATATCCATTCCCACCCTCTGGAATGGCTCCTCCACTATGGGCAATGGAATTAGGGTGGCTTGGGTTTTCTTACCTACCTTCCCTATTTCTTGGCACCAGTGACAAGACCTGCAATACTCCTTCACCTGCTGGGTGAAGTTGGGCAACTAGAAATTCTGAGCCAACCGTTGTGTAGTGTGCATGATTCCTGGATGACCAGACAAGGGAATATCATGTGCAATCTTGAGCAACTGCTCACGATACCCCTGGGGAATGACAAGCTGCCTGCGCCCCTCCCTCTGTCTGCACAGCCTGAGTATACATCAGTCCATTTTCCCAATAAACCTTATGTTTACCGTCACCTCCCTATGCTCCACCAGAGTTTGCCCAAGCCGTCGGCTTCTCTAGACTAGGGTCACTTTTCTGAGCAGTTGCAAACTCCTTACACATTCCCAAGGCATGGGACAGGTCCCCTTCAGTCTCTAAACTAGGGTCCCTAGCACTAGCGTCAGGGCACTCAGGATCACTGTCATCCCTAACCCTCTGACAATGGGTCACCCCTCCCTCTTTGGAGTAACCCTTCATAGCTGTGTGGTTAAATGTTACTGGGGAAATTTCTAACCTCTTTTCATTAGTCTCCCCATCAGGAGACACAGGCTGGGGAACCAGCCTCCCAGTGGTTTCCACAATGGCTTCTGTGGAGTACAGGGAACTACAATTTTCCCTTGCTGCTTGGCTATGGGTAACTGTACACACCATCCCCTGCTTGAGATTGTTGCCAAGGATGACGTCAACTACTAACATTTCAGCTACAGCCACCTGTTGCACAGTTCCCCCTGTTTCACCCCAGTCTAGGAGAACACTAGTGAGTGGCAATGTTTTCTCCCCCTAATGAAGTCTTATACAGTTACATATTTATTGGGTATAAGCTGACCAGGCTCTACCAGATCCCCTTTTACCAGTGTCAGGGATGCCCCTGTGTTCCTTAATCCTTGTGTCTGTACACCATTCACTGTGACTGGGTGCATGTGTTCCCTCATATTCACAGGCATGCTTCCAGGGACACACAAACAACCCACTTCTTTCCTAGCCCCATGTTGCATATTGCTTGCCCTTTTGGGACACTATCTGGCAATATGCCCAGTTTCTTTACAGACCCAACATTTGTTTCTTTTCTCAGAGAAATCTTTTTCTGAAACCTGGGGCTAACTGGTTTTGATGGAGGCAGTGAGGGTTTTAGCTGCCCTGAAGGTGTGCTTTTCCCTTTCTGCACTGCCATGCCCACCCCATTCGCTCTTGGAGCAGGTCTGCTCTTGGCATAGCAGTCCGAGAGTCCAGCAGCCTCTTGCACTGTTTTGGGATCTCAGTCCTCCAGCCAGGTTTTCAGCTCTGCTGGGCATGCCCAAAAAACTGTTCTAACAAAATATAATTTTCAATTTTATCTACAGAGTTTGCTTCAATTCCTTCCCATCAACTTTTTAAAACTGACATTGTTTTGTGGCTAGCTCCTCGTAGCTCATATCAGGGCTCCTCCTGAGCTTATGGAATTTAGCCTGTATGCTTCAGCAGTTAAATCAAACTTTTTAAAAGTGCAGCTTTAAGTTTGCTGTACTCATTACTGTCCTCATTGTCCATCTGACCCAATGCATCCCAAGCTTTCCCAGTAAGTGGCGGGGATAGTTGGAAGCTCAGGACCCTCTAGGAATTTTAGCCTGAATACAAACTTTCAAAGGAATTTAAAAGGCATCCATATCCTCCCTCTTTAAATTCAGCTATCAATTTGGAATTCAATTTGTAACCCAGTCCTGTAGTTCCAGTTAAACCCAAGCAACTTACTTGCTCTGGTGCTAGTGGTTGGAGTCGTGCTTCTCCAGTTCATGTGCCTCTGGCGCTCCGCTCCTCATGGTCCACCTCCTCGTTCATGGTCCGCTCTCGCTGTTCACACTCCCTGTTCTCCTCTGAAGCTCATCTCTCCTCTGCTTCTCTCTGTTCTTGCTCCATTTACTCCTCCAAGACTCACTGGCACTCATGCTCTTCATGGTCAGCCTCTCACTGTTCTCGCTCCCTCTTCTCCTGGAACTCCAGCTCCATTCTGCACAACTCAATCTGCAGCCTGACTGCTTCTGGTTCCAGAATGCTGGTGACTTTCCCTGCTGCTGTGCCCTTGCTGGCACTGGGCCTGCTGTCATCATCACGGATCAGGACACTGCACTGGCTACTGGCCCCTCCATGCTCAAGGTTTGGTCTTTTACAGTCACAGTCTGTGACTCGATGCTCTGGGCATCTGCTGCCATCAGGGCATCTATGAGATTCTGCTTGGTGACTCTCCCTTCACAGGACTCCTCTGTCCTGGCACAACTGCTTCAAGTAGTTTACAGTGTGCCCGCTGTAGTTGGAAGCCATCTTCTTCCTTAACTACGGCTACTCTAACTTGCACTTTATAAAAAAATATAAAACAGGTAGGAACTCAACTGTAAGACAATGATATAGTTCTGTTTCCTTTTTAAAAATAAATCACTGCCTTTTTTTGCAAATGAGCCGTACAGTATTAAGCTGACACACTGAACAGTTAAAGCTTGTGTTACCAAATTTATCAGCATCACTGCCAACCAATCTGTCACAAACGCACTCAGCAGGTCAGGCCCTCTGCTCCCACAGTGCCAACCTTCTAGCACAGTATTTTGAACAGGTAACAGACAGGGTAACCCTCCTGTCTGCTTGTGGGTCCAAATCACCTTGGTCTCAAGTTCTGAGGGGATTCAAAATGTGAACCTTATCCTGGCGTACTCAAATGTACAGGCTCAGATAATCTGCTTTTTGGGGGGATGCCAGATATCTTTCACCTAAGGGCACCTAACCAGGTATCCAAAATGAACCCTTAAAACTCTATATAAAAGACCTTAGGTATATTCTTACCTTTTCCCAGTTCAGTAACACCATCAACCTCTGAACAGTTTTTGTCAGCCTTAACCCTTTATATGTCACATGCAAAAAAGAACTTGAAGACACACCCAGGCAGTCTTTGGAATAAAAGGTTACCTAAAAATGGATAAAAACATGTTAAATGTAAACACAGAACACTATATCACAAAACATACAATCACTTAAAAGAAAAGCAAAAAACTACAAACTCCTACCAACATACAGTTAGACTTTTCTATCTAATGTAGTACCTCTATAAAGTGCTTAAGTTAAATCTTGTTTCTTAAGAGCCCAAAAGAAATGTCACTAAGATCAGACAAAAGTCCTAGGTTAAACTGTGTCTCTCTCACACCCCTTCTGATGTCATCTAGCTCCTCCTTGTTGAATACAAAAATATACAAACAGGATGTTCGTTCGGAGGTATATTAAATACTGTGACTTCAGCAAAACTAATTTCCTATATGACTCCTTAATTAACATTTTTCTTTGATGTCGAGGAGTTCCTATTCCCAAGGCATATCAAAGAGTTTTATAGCTTTTAACACCAGTTGACATTAAATGTTCTTCCTCTTAAGATGTCATAAAAATTTATGATCTCCATCCTCTGGCAGATTCATAAAGTTCCAGTTCATTTCCACTTCAAAGAGCCTAGGCATATCATAAAAAGGTAATAAAATGCCACTCTGAAGTAAGTCAGTTAATTAAATGGCTCCTGCTTCACAGAAACCTGGGGGGGTCACCCATGGCACAGCTACCTCATGTGAGACAATCACATACTACATTTTGATATTACAAATATCATAGAACAATTATAACCAGCTGGCCAAGCGTCATAGTTGGCACCTCACCGCATCGAATGCTTTGCACCTCTGCCGGGTGCCATAAGACATATCCAGGAACACAAAAAGCTTTGTGTCCCCATATTGTATGCATCATCTTCTCCTAGCCTCCAGCAGCACTCAATCTCGATCTCTGACTCTGGAGCATACCACCACCATGGTGTGAGGTGTGGGCTGAGCTGATGTTCCTCTGCGTGGGAAAAGCCTGTAGGCCTTCTCGAATGACAGTGGTGGATCTTCCTCACCAAAACCCAGCAAACCAGGTAAAATTGTCTGCACAAAGTCCAGCTGGTCATCCCCTCAGCCGAGTCAGGTAGCCCCAACACCCATAGGTTCCATTTACGAACCTGGTTCTCCACCGTCTCCAGTTGCTGCTGCTGGCATGTGGTGTCTTTGATTAATTTAGTAGAAACATCCATCATTTTGTTCAAGTTGGCATCCAATTTAGAGAACTTCTGATCCGCACTGTCCAGTTTGGTTTCCAGGGCAACCACTCGAGGAGTTAGTGTGTCAAATTTTTTGTCCCGTTCTTGCACAGACTGCACTAACTGCATCAATGTAGCATTCACAATGGCGGGCGAGACCTCCCCATATCCACAGTATCTGAGGTCCCTGCCACACTGTTTCTTGAAGGCCCAACATCTTGTTTGCCTCTCGGTGCAAAGAACTCGGCAGAGGCTGCCACGTTGTCCTTAGTTTTCCTCATGGGTCATCCTGACAGGCTAATTAACTTAGTGGAGGCAAAAAAAAAACCCAGAAAGAAATGCCAAAAAGGTAACTTTTATTTAAATTAAAGTGAAGTTTCACAGCAGCTGTACAGAAATGCTGCCTCCTGCTGAGCTGCTCAGCAGCGCCCCCCCCAAAGTATGGTTTTAATTAAAAATAAGAATGAGTGGTAAGATTTTAATTAAAAATAAAAATGAGTAGAAAATCTGGTCCCAAAAAAATTATTACTAGTGAATATTGGAGTTTAACAAGTAGAGAGATTTGCTGCACCTGGGAGGTAGCTGTCCCACATTCAATCAGTTAAGTATGTGTAGAAATGCTTCTTGCAAGGTGATCAGCACCAGCCTAAAGCAGACATTGCTAGTACTCAGAACATCTTGTTTAAGAAGCAGAAAAAATTAAAAGCAGTACCTTGTAACTTTGTCAAAGGCCTTCGATAAAAGTGCAACTGCATTAAATGTGTAAGGTGACTGGAAGCCTCAGGGGCCTGGCTTGCAGACATGGCGTTTGTTTTAAATGTCTTTTAACTTTTACATTCACTGTTTGACACTATTATACCTGAGGCTACTACAGGATTCATGTGTGCACATTGTTTTGTCCAAGGACATGAATAAAGTAGCGAGCACATGTTACAAGGTACTGCTTTGAATTACCTGTATGGTATTTCTATTTCTTACACAAGGTGTTCTGATTACTAGCAAAGTTTGGTATAGGCTGGTGCTGATCACCCTGCAACAAGCATTTCTATGAATACTGCAGTTACATTCCTGGCAAACCTTTCAAGAGGGCTCATTCTGCATTGAGATTCCAAATGTGTAGTGCTATATTAAATTTTAGCTTGGGACTGACTGAAAGGGACGAGGTCACTCTCTTTAATCACCAATCAACAGAGAAAGAAACATTCAGGAAATGTAGAAAAGGGGGGCATGGCTCAGATATGAAAATCAGGGAAACTCCTGCTTTAGGACAGTTGGGATAATATGTTTCAAAGTAAGACCCGTGAACCTTGTCTTAGTGCATAATGGAGTATAAGGAGAAGGGATAGGAATTCTCTCTTTCTAGAACCTTAGATAAATAGGGCAGTTAGTGAATTAATTTAGGGAGTTATAGATTTAGTGTTTAATGTGACTACCCACTCAAAGAATTGGCATCTGGACCAAGAGAAAAGAAGAGTGCCACATCCTGCAGTCAACCTGCAGCTGTGAGATTCAGCATCATGAGTGCTCCAGATAAGGAGTAACAACCAGTTTTGCTCACCACAGTTAAAGAAATATTCTAAAAAAGTATGCCCTATTTGCCTCTGTGTGACACTGAGGCATCAAGCACAGAACAAGGCCAGCAGTGGAGTTCAGAAGTGGAGTTCAGGCACACCCACCTTTGACTGCCCTGAAAGGTGGAAGACTGGTTGCTCCACAAGACACACCCTTTGGGAAGGATAAGAGTGGGATTACAAAACAGGTAAAAGGAATGGTGGATTCTAACAGATGAAGTCCTCATCATACCACAGCCATCTAGCTTCTGACATGGTCTAGATACAATCTTGACCTAGAGTAACATATAGCAGTATAATCACTGAGAAGTGATGTGACAGTTAATGGGGCAAATTACTTTCCATTAGAGAATGGGCAACTGCAACGCTAACACCTGATTGGCTAAAAGCACCAATTAGCTGGGCCAGTATGAGACAACAGAGACCAGCAAATAACTAGTCCGAGTTTCTGTTGCCTCATTTAGTTCGGATACCAATGGGCCGGTAGAACTTTGAGAAAGACAACTGCTGCCATGTTGGTTGCCTCGCTAAAGTAGCCCTATACTGTCAGCCAATCTCCCCTTCCCAGTCCCCCTTGCAAGAGCATCTGTGGTACATAACTTATATAAAAACCATAAAAGCATAGGGTGGATAGATCTGGAGGAGTTGTCTTGCTTGGGTAGACTTTCTACCTATCAGGCAAAGGGCAGTAGAATTTACAACAGGTTGGATGACAAAACCCCCTTAGTTGACTCAGTTATTCAGGGCTGGGAGCAATTCCGACATTATCAGGAGCACAGCAGGAAGAAACCCTACTGCTCCCTGTTGCTGGTAACCCATTCTTAGGATGGAAATGGGAGATGGTGGGTTCTGGCGGTGGGAGGCAGGGAATTAAATGTATATGGGATTTGTATGTAAGGGATCACCTGGATACTTTTGAGGAAGCTAGGAAGGGTATAGGACTCCTAGCTGTGCATCACTTCCTCTTTTTACAGGTGAGAGTTTACACTAACTCACTTGGAAGGGCACCAGCCTCGGATTCTCCCTTGTCCCATGTAGGACACCTGGTTTTGGTATCTGGGAGGGATGTGAGGGGCTTGATTGGATGGGCAGCGCTACTGGGTAACTAAAGTCCAGTGGAAGCAAGATCTTGAAAGGACAATTCAGGAGGAAAACTGGCTTATGATGCTGCAGCCCCATAGGGGTATACTAATTTGTAACAAGTGTCAGGAGTCATTCTATAAATTCTTGCATAGATTATACTGCCCTCCAGTAATGGTAAATAAATTTAATCCTGCGGTCTCCCCCATCTGTGCGAGATGTGCTGCTGACCTGGGCACCTACATTTATTATTTTTTTGACATGTCCAGTGTTGCAGAAATTCTAAGAAGACAGTGCAATGGAGCTGGGAACTCTGCTGGGTAGGAAGCTTTGCTAGACCTTCTGACCCTTGTAGTAAAGGACAAGGTGGCTGAGGACTGAGATCCCTTGCCCAGGTGGGCTCGGTGCTGCTGGCTTTGACCAGACATTGCATATTGAACAGCTGGGTCTTGACTGTGGCATCAACGACACAGCAGTGGAGATCATTAGCTATCCAGATGCAGGCACTGGAACGCTTGTCCTACCTTACCAGAGATAGAAAGGGGAGGTTTCTGCAGGTCTGGGGATCCTTTGTGAACTCACTGACACCAGGGGAGGTGCAGGCCCTCAGAAAGGGCTTCAATGAAAGGTGGGACTAGGGATTAGAAATTAATATACACTTACCCAAAAAAAAGGGCTACAGCCCCGTATCCATTCTGTAGCTATGGAATAATATGTTATGCCACTGTAAATGGATTCATGATGATTAATGTAATGTATTTACATTTTTAGACTTTGCCACTAACCATTGTCACCTATTCTTTTTTTAATTGTTTACTAGAAAATGGATCAGACCTATATTAGATGTTACTTTTCTGTTATTGTTGTTTGCCTGATTGGTGGGTTTTCATTTCAAAAAAGAAAAATGAAATGTTGGTGCTATATGTGTTATATGTCAGTGTTTATATAGAGAATAATGGATAGGCAAGTGTGTGTTATGGATTTTATTTACAGACTCAAGGTGTGTGATGACCCATAAACCTCGAAAGCGAAGCTCGAGAGGTTTACACAGTCATCACACGCTGAGGGTGTGTAAAAAATCCATAACACACACTTGCCTATCTTTTATTTTTTATAATTACTGGTGTTTGAGGTGTTTGTGCAGCTTTGCGTGACTTTGCATGGGTTGATATCAATCAATCAATCAATCAATCAATCAATCAAGTCTTTATTTAACCAGGTGTTCATCGTTGAGCAGAAGCTCATTTGCAAGATGGACCTGGGTGGAGCATAAACAATTATATATACAGGTCAACACAGGTATTTACAAGGCAATACAGATAATACTGTTTACAGAGAGGAAGAAAAAGTTCATATGTACATAGAATTATACAGATATTGTACAGATTACAGAGTATTTACATACATAGAAGTGTCTATAGGAAGATAAAGCAGGTTATATAAGGTTGCAGGAGGAAGTAGCGGAAGAAAAAAATATACACCAGGTGGAGGCGAAGGTGGGGGAGGGAGGGAGGTAGGAGGAGGAAGGCTAGGAGGCACAGTGCACAGGGAGTTGGTAAAACGGGATGTAGAGAAGGTGGATGGAGAAAAGGAGTATGTGTGAGCCCCAGGATTGAATGCTATAAAGTACGGAGCATGGTAGGATGTCATGACCCAGGGGTAGTGAGCTCCTATCCGAGGTTGGGAAAGGAAGGATAAGGGATGGGCCAGACTAGTGTTGATAAGACAGGGGGTAAGAGAACAATTAGGCTTGTGAGGAGCAAGCTGGGGGGTCAGTACTTAAAATTGGGTCTAGGCGTGGCTATATACCAGTGCAGACACCAGTACTGGATCTGAGTGGGTGAAGCAGTTACATACTTCTCTGATTGTATGGAAATAAAGCGTCTTGAAGGCATTTATACCAATTAGAGTGCTTAATTTGAGGGTTTTTTGTAGATCGTTCCATAAGGTAGGTAGCACGAATCTTATGGCTGCCCTGCCGAAGCGGGATTTTGCTTTGGGTACTTTAAGTGTAATAGCTGAGTAACTTCTAACACGTATTTCCCAATTATACTCAGGGAAGACAGCAGGAGATATAGTAAGGCAAGCTTATTAGAGATGGCTCTATAGGTCCAGAGAGCAGCGTTTCTGTGGCACCTGAACTTTAGTGATGTCCACCCCACTGCCATATAGGGTGCAGTGGGGATGACAGAGTTTTCTTTAATTCTACTGCAGCCCGCGATGGGACAGACAAGTCACTGGCCCTGCCAGGGATAATAAGGATTCTGATTATTTACTTAGCCTTGTTGAGCGGGCAAGGTCCCACACTGGACCACCAGGGATAATAAGATTGTATACAATTATTTACTTAGCCCATTAATCAGGTGGGCAGGTCCACTGACCACCAGGGATAATAGGGATTTACAATTATTTACTTAGCCCGGGATCGGGTGGGCAGTGGTCCACTGGACCATCAGGGATTAAGGATTATACTATCCTTTACTGCAGCCTGCGATCAGGCTGTGGGGCACATTGCCGCGCTGCAGGGGGCATCGGTCCCCGACGTCTGCTGCTTGGCAGGGCGCCAGGCGCATGTCATCGGGGATCGGCGCACCTGCATGCAAATGGGGCCATAATGACATGCAAATGGCCCCATTTGTGCCTTGCATACATGATGGCCCTATTTGCATGTCAACTTTTGAATATCACGGTTGCTGCACCTTGCACAATGGAACTTGCGCTAGCGCATCCCCATGCTCCACTCTGGCCACTGGCGCTGGCACAGTGCCACTGCTCCATGTGCACTGCGGGTGGCCAGGGTGCGATATTCAACGATGCTGAGCCATGGCACAGCTCCGTTAAATAACGCCCAGTCAATGCCCCAGTGCAGCCAAGTTGCGCTGTGCCCAGGCTTGCACCACAGCCTGACGCAGTTTGAATATCTGGGCCCAGATGTTTTTCTCTATCTCCTTCGTTTTCTGGCTTAATGTGGTAATTAAAGCTCTGTCCTCCAATGCTCTTGCCTCTAGCCTCTACATCGAAGCATAAATAAATAAATAAATGCATCTGTTGTAATGTTTTGCATAGCTGGGTGGAGGTAATTGTACATTTCTTTTCTGGCTGTTGGGCAAATGTATCCCCTGGTGGCTGCCGTGAGGTGTCTTTACAGGCCGCTTTCATAGGCCCCTCACCCGGCTGATTCGTGGAGCTTTTTCCAGCCATTCCCAGCAAACAATCTTTGTTCCGATATCTCGCCGGCATCCAGTAGTATGTGATCTTCACTTGTGCGGACAGTTTGTGCCTGGGATTGGGGTAGATTGCTGTAGATTGTTAGTAGAGCGAGGTGGAGTTGCCAGATCAGGCTGTCATTAAAGCTGACGGCTAAACCAGAAATCATCCTCTCAATGAAGTATTGACCCCTCACATTTCCTTTGAATTTACCTCCCTCTAATTTTAAGCTGTGTCCCCTAGTTGTAGTGCTTTCCCTCATTTTGAAGATGCTCCCTTCCCTCACATTGTTTATTCCCTTTAAATATTTAAAAGTGTCTATCATATCCCACCTTTCCCTCCTTCTTTCCAGTGTGTACAGGTCTAGCTCAACCAGCCTTTCTTCATATGATCTCATTTGCACGCCCTGCACCCTCTCACTCTATCTATGTCTGCTCGTAAATATGGCCTCCAGAACTGTACCCCATACTCAGGTGTGGTCTGACCATGGACCTGTACAGTGGCATAATCACGTCCTCCTCCTGCTTGTGATACCTCCTATGCATGCCAGCATCCTGTTGCCTTACCCACCGCTTGTTGCACTGGTTGGCCACCCTTAGGTTATTTGAAATAATTATCCCAGGTCCCTCTCCTGTTCTGTCGCCTCAGGCTCCTCCCACCCAGTGAGTATCTTGCCTTTGGATTCTTATGCCCTATGTGCATTATTTTGCATTTCTTCACATTGAAGGCCAGTTGCCACTTCTCGACCACTCTTTCAGCAGATCAGATCTTCCTTCATTTGCTCCACCCCGGAGTATCCACCCTATTGCAGATCTTTGTGTCATTTGCAAACAGACACACCTTCCCATTAGGCCCTCCACTATATCCCCAGTGTAGATGTTAAATAGTATTGGTCCCAATACCGACCCTGAGGACCCCACTTGTCATTCTTTCCTCCCTGGGTGAGTCATTTACAACCACCCTTTGAGTTCTGCCTTCCAGACAGTTCTCTACCCAGTTTATTAATTTCCTCCCAACCCCTAAACTGGCCATCTTGTTCACCAGCCTCCTGTGAGGGACGGTGTCAAAGGCCTTACGGAAGTCCAGATAGGCCATGTCCACCACCCCTCCCTGATTGCCTATCTCCATCACCCAGTCGACAAATTCAATCAGGTTTGTCTGGCATGACCTGCCCCATGTAAACCCATGTTAGCTGTCTTCCTGGAGCGTACCCGCTGCCAGATACTGAACTAACCTTTCCTTTAGGAGTGCCTCCATCAGCTTACCTACTACTGAGGTAAGGCTGCTTGGACAATAGTTTCCTGGCACTTCCTTCCCTCCACTCTTGTGTAATGGCACTACGTCAGCCTATTTCCCAGTCCCCTGGGACTACACCCTTGTCTAAAGATAGATTAAACAACTTTGTGAGTGGTGCCCCAAGCTCCTCCCTCAATTCTCTGAGCACCCTGGAATGTACAGCATCAGGACCTATAGCCTTGCCCACCCTTAATTTACCTACTTCCTCCAATACCCTGTTTTCCATAAAGGGACTTGTGTCCACTGCCCTGCCCTCCATTCACCTATCCCTCAGCTCTGGCCCCTTCCCTCTTTTTCAATCATGAGGGCTGAACTTAAGTATTTGTTTAATATGTCCACTTTTTCTTTATCCCTCTCAGTCAGAAACCCCCTTCCCCTTTCAGCATTATCATTATGCCCTGCTTGCTTTTTTTCCTCTCGCTAATATATCTGAATAATTTTTGGCCCCCCTGCTGGCATCTTTCACTATTTTCTCCTCTGTATCTGATTGTGCAAAGTGTTCTGATCGTGTGTGTTGTCTACTGTATTCCTCCCTTTGTTTGCTGTTAGTTTTTCCTAAATTTGCCCACTAGTTTTATGACCCCTGGGAGTCCCTGTGAAGCTCCACATTTGAATATTTTATTGCTTTTTTTTTTCCTGCAATGCCTCCTGTTACATGCCCCAGTGATATGTCCAGAATCACTGCTATAGTGAGTGATAGCTGCTGCAGCAGCAATCTGCTGTCAGGAGCCTGCTGTTCTGGCCTCAAATGAATAACTCCTTCTAAGCCAAACTTTTTGTTTTCCAGATGTGTGTCTAGGTCTAGCCAGTAGGAGTAAATGTTTTGTTTTTAAAGCTTTTCATTTCATCAAACTACACACACCTATAAAAACAAGTCATTTGTCAATGCCGAATGTTGTCACACTGGCATTGCCTATGGTAGTACATTGTGGAAACACATGTTTGGCAGGATGTGAAAAACGACAGCTGTACTGTTCATAAGGAGGCGTAAAAAAATGGCAGTGGTAAAAATGTGGCATGTAAGTATTGCAAATATGCATAGTTACAAGGGTGTGTGGGAAATGCACAATGCACACTTGTAACACAGGCATTTTATGGAGTTTTGGCACCAACTTTTCAACATAGGCATTTTAGCACCCCTACTCATGTACAGTGTCACTGTCATATTCTCAAGCTGTCTCAAAAAGTGATTTCGCACAGTGACTGCGCTATAGCAGTGTCAGTGGCTCAGTAGGTAGCACACTCGCCTTTGAGGCCGGGAGATCAGAGGGCTGTGGGTTCAGTTCCCACATCTGGCACTTGGGTTAATATCCCAGTACTGACACTGTAGTGCAGCATGAGAGGGGTGCTGCACTTCTGAGGTGCCGTCTTTCGGATGAGACGTTAAACCGAGGTCCCATCTGCCTGGATTGGTGATAGTTCAGATGGATGTTAAAGATCCCATGGCACTTATCGAAAAGAGTAGGGAATATCCCGGTGTCCTGGCAAATTCCCTCATTCACTAAAATACCACCAACAGCTTAATTTGGTTCAAGGTTAGTTGCCATTCATCTGTATCCCCTCGACCAGGTCATGCCTGAAAATAGGCAGGATTTGTCTAGTGCATTACCCGGTCAACAAAACTAAATAAATAAATAAAATAAATAAATAAATAAATAAATAAATTCTTCACCAGACGTGGAAAACACATTTCGGGCAGGATATGTAAAATGACAGCTTTACTGTTCATCAATAGGTGTGGAAAAATGCCAATGGTGAAAATCAGAGTCAAAATATTACAAATGCACAGCGTTACGACGTGCATGCAAACTGCGTCTCGCTCATAACACAATCATTTTATAGATGTCGTCACCCAAATTTTCAACATAGGCATTGTAGGACCTCTGCTCATGAACAGTGTCACTGTCATTTTTGCAATCTGGCCCGAACACTGATTCCCACAGTGACCACGGTATTGTGCGCCGGAAGTGCGGAAACACATTTCGGCAAGGATATGAATAATGACAGCTGTACTGTTCACAAGGAGGTGTAGAAAAATGACAATGTTGAAAATCTGGCATGAAAATATTGCGAATTCGCGAAGTTACGAGCTTGCGCACCTCGTAAAACAGCCATTGTTTGGATTTTTTCCACCAAATTTGCAACATAGGCTTTTTGAGAGCCCACCTCATGAACTCTGCCACTGTCCTTGTGTTAATCGGTCCCAAAAGGTGATTTCGCGCAGTGACTGCGAAATCACCTTTCGGGACCGATTAACGTCAAAACTGTGACAGAACTCATGAGGAGGAGTCCCAAAAACCCCATGTAGAAAATTTGGTGCAAAAATTCCAAAAAATGCCCAAGATATGGAGCAAAGTTGAAAAAACCCTATTAATTCCATTATACAGCTTACCGGCATTTCCTCAGTTCGCGGTCGGCTTTGAAGAGTGCAGACGTGTTCCCAGTCCAGCGAAGATCATCGCACCAGACTCCGGAGGTAAGGATGGGGTGGGGTGGAGGGTGTGGGGAGGCAGGGTGCGCAGCGGGTGGAGTGCGGGTGGTGCGTAGAGAGACTCTGAGGGACGTTTTTCAGTTTACAGGGACCAAGGAAAAAAAAAAAAACAGACGGTTTTCTCTTTTACAGGTTGTTTCTTTTGTTTGGGGGTACAGTAGCTGATGGGATTGGACACCCCATCAGCACAAAGAAGGGGACATGATGCAGGCAGTGGGCTCCCCGTCGGCCTGATACAATGGGAAGGGGGCGGATGCTGGCAGTTAAGACTTACGTCGGCAAACATTGTTTGGGGTACAGTAGCTGATGGGGATTGGGCATCCCCATCAGCACAGAAGAAGGGGAGACATGATGCCAACCGGGGTGGTCTCCCGTTGGCACAATACAACAGGAAGGGGCAGATGCTGGCGGGGATTGGGCACCCCGTCAGCAAACAGCGAGGTGGGGCACATTCTGCCGATGGGAGGGGCTCCCCGTCAGCACATACTTCAAGGGCAGGGAAGCCGACCGAGGTTGGGCTCCCGAAGTTGGCGCTGTTGGCAGAGTAGTGGCCACTGTGCCACCATACTACTAGCTGGCGAGCATGTAGGAAGGGCCCGCTACATGTGACGAGCTTTGCTCGGATTGCAGCGGGCCTTTCCTTAGAAGTGCTCGCCAGTTTAGTACGCAGGGTGTGGCGTTGCTGATTTGGGGAATGAGGGACGCATCTACTTGTGCATGCCCTGCATTCGCCTAAAAGCGCCTGCGCCTCCAAATTCCACTGCCGCAAGATGTTGGCTGCGCACGCGTGCCAACATAAAAAGCACACAAATCACTCCAGGTCACCAATGTTATAATTAGTGAAGATCTGAGCTGTTTCCTTACAGGGAAGTCCACTGGATTATCCCTCAGGTGTTTGACATCTGTAAATGCAATCTTCATTAGTGCTCACTGAATAAGGAGACATATGAAATTACAGTACACTGCAAATACAAACCCATCACTGTCGTATGTGACAGAAGGCATTGTAGGAAGGAGAACAGCAATAAAAAATGCAAACATAGAGATCCCTGGAGCCACAAAACTAGCAGGCAAATTCAGAAATAATTCCTTACAACAAAGGGAAGGATACACAAGGACTACACCTACAAATCACAACACTCTGCACAGCAATGAACATTTTGACTGTCTTCCCTTCAAACTTCTCTCACCCATTTGCTCCAACCCCTAACCCAAAGCTTCATTCAGGCCAGTGAGTTTTACATCCCTTGATTCTTGGTATTATAAGACCACCCCTGCCACTGCACCAAGAGATCAGTCAATTATTTGTTTTTCTCTCCTGATTATTGATTTGTATCTTTTTACTTCTGCTCTGTACTTTGTGGTTTCTTCCTCCTCACTCCCAATTAACTTAGCTTCTAATATGCTTTTTCCTTTGCTTTTGTACTCCTTAGTACTTTCCTAGTTTACCACATTGGTTTCCTACCTTTGTGATTATATTTTTTACAAGTTAGAATGTGCTAGGCCTGTAATTTGTCACTTAGTGTGCTCCATCATGAAACTCAGAAACATAGAAACATAAAAACATAGATTTTGACGGCAGATAAGGACGGCTTGGCCCACCCAGTCTGCCCATTTCCCTACCTAATGGATAAGCTGCAGATCCTAGTTAACCAGCAGCCTACTTCTTCCTACCCCACCCTAGAATTGCCTTATGACTGTCCCATGCATGTTTGAATTCCACCACTGTTTTTGAATCACAACCTCCTCAGGAGCCGTTCCATGCATCCACTTAACCCTCTCTGTGAAAAAAATATACTTCCTTAAATTGCCTACAGGCAGCCCCCCCTTCTATCTTCAAATTGTGCCCCTTGTTCTTGCACACCTCTTTTTGAAAGATGCTACCCTCTTGGACTTTGCTGATTCCCTTGAGGTACTGAAGTTTCTATCATGTCCCCCCTCTCCCTCCTTTCCTCGAGGCTATACATATTCAGCTCCTTAAGTCTCTCTTCATATGTCTTCCGGTGCAGACCCTGCACCATTTTAGTTGCCCTCCTCTGGACAGCCTCCATCCTGTCTATGTCTTTGCGGTGATTGGGTCTCCAGAACTGAACGCAGTACTCCAGATGGGGTCTCACCAACTGTCTGTACAGAGGGATAATAACTTCCTGTTTTCTACTGGTGATGCCTCTCCCTATGCATCCCAGTATCCCCCCAGCCCTCCTTGCTGCCCTCTCACATTGCTTTCCCACCTTTAGGTCATCTGATATGACTACCCCAGGTCCCTTTCCATTTTGTTGTTGTTAGTATCTCACCCCCATTGTGTACTCTTCCCTGGGTTTTGTTTCCCAGGTGCATTACCTGCACTTCTTAGCATTGAATCTAAGCTGCCATACATTTGACCATTCCTCTAACCTTGCCAAGTCCCTTCTCATCCTTTCCACCCCACCTTGTGCATCAACTCTGTTGCAGATCTTTGTGTCATCTGCAAAGAGACACTTTTCCTTCAGTCCCTCTGCAATGTCACTTATAAAGACATTGAAGAGGACCAGTCCTAATACTGAACCCTGCGGTACCCCACTAGTAACCCCCCTTTCTTCAGAGTGGACTCCATTTACTATTACTCTCTGTGTCCTATTCTCCAGCAAATTCTTTACCCAGGCTGTCATCTTGGGACCCACTCCCAGGCTGGCTAACTTGTATATTAATCTTTTGTGTGGGACTGTGTCAAATGCCTTGCTAAAGTCTAGGTAGGCCATGACCACAGCCCTTCCCTGATCTACTTCTTTGGTCGCTCAGTCAAAGAAATCTATCAGATTTGTCTGGCATGACCTTCCCGCTGTGAATCCATGCTGCCTTGGGTCCTGAGCCCCTCTGGCCTCTAGATACTCAACATTTCTTTCCTTCAGAAGTGATTCCATCATTTTCCGTACCACTGAGGTTAAACTAACAGGTCTGTAGTTTTCTGCTTCTGTCTTGCTCCCACTTTTGTGAAGGAATCACATCTGCCCTTCTCCAGTCCTCGGGTACCACCCCATCCTCCCATGATTTGTTAAAGAGGGTAGTCAGTGGTGTCACTAGTTCTACCCTTAGTTCTTTTAGAATTCTGGGATGAATCCCATCAGGCCCCATTGCTTTGTCCACCTTCAGTTTTAAGAGTTCTTTCAGAACCCTTTCTTCTGTAAATGGGCTGGTATCAACTTCTGTATCCAGAGTGTTTCTACTGTTTGTTTTAGTTGCCTCCCCACTTCCTTTGTAAATCACAGACAAAAATATTTGTTTAGTATCTCTGCCTTTTCACAGTCACCTCTGCCCCCCCTCCCTCCTCCTCTTATTAAGCCTCACTAACCCTCCTTTGGTCTTCCTTCGCTCCCTGATGTACCTATAAAGGTTTTATCCCCTTCTTAACTGAGTTGGCTATCTTTCCTCGGTTTGGGCCTTTGCTGTTCTGACTGCTTTCCCAGCTTCCTTTGCTTTAACTGATACAGTTCTCTGTCCTGCTCCTTCTGTGATTCCTTGTACTTCCTGATGCTTTCTTTTCTCTTGAACCTTCACTGCCACTTCCTTTGAGAACCATAGTGGTTTCTTACATCGTTCGTTTTGTTTATTTGCTTCACACAAGGCTTGTTACCTCTGTGATGGCAGTTTTATTTTTCCCCATTGTTCTTCCACCCTCCTTCCTGTCCATTTGCTAGTGCATTCCTTAGGCACTCACCCATTTTGGCAAAGTCAACCCTCCTAAAGTCCAGTACTTTTGCCTTTGTATGGCTTGACTCTATTGCTGTGTGTTTATTGTGAACCATACTGATCGATAGTCGCTAGTTCCCAGATGGCTACCCACTTCTACATCTGTGATCCTCCTTCATCTCCATTTGAGAGAACCAGGTCTAAGATTGCTCCCTCTTGAGTGGGCTCCAATACTAGTTGTCTAAGGCCTGCCCCTGTAGGGCATCTAGAATAACCCCACTCTTTGAAGTGGCTGCTGCAACTGCACTCCAGTTAACATCTGGCATATTCAGATCACCCATCAGCAATATCCCCTTTTCTGCCATTCTAAGTATTCTTTCTATCATTTCCTTGTCCATTTCCTCCCCCTGAGAAGGGGGTCTGTATACAACCCCTGTGCAGATTGTGGTGCCATTGCCGGTCTCCAAATTTACCCACAGTGCTTCTTCACCTCCCTGTTTTCCTTTTTGTTCTGTTGCTTTGATTCCTTCCCTTATGTAAAGAGCTACTCCTCCTCCTCTTTAACCCTCCCTGTCCCTCCTGTAGATAGTGTATCCTGGTATGTTTATATCCCAGTCATGGTTTTGTGTGTACCATGTTTCTGTGACTGCCATGATATCCAGATGTTCCTCCTCCATCAAGGCCACTAATTCAGGAAGCTTGTTACTCAGACTACGGGCATTGGTACTCATTGCTCTCCATTTTTTGATGGCTTTACCTTCTTTTGCAGCATCCCCCACTGACCTGTCTACCTCAGTCTTTTTCTCATTTAGTACCCTGTTTTGTAGGGAGAGGCTGGGATTTTCCTGCTGCTTATCAGTGCCTCCCCCCTTGACTAGTTTAAAAGCTTGCCAATGAAGCATTTAAACTGATTGCTCAAAAGACTTGTTCCCTTCCTGGACAGATGCAGACCATCCTGCCAGTATAGGCTGGTGTCCCTCAGGTGGAACCCCAGTCCCCAATGAAGCCAAACCCCTGTGCTCCACACAATTTTTCAACCATTCATTAAACTGCATGGTGCAAAGTACCCTCGCCTCATGCATGCCATTGACAGGCAGCACCTCAGAGAAGGATATTGTGTGTGCTACTTGTCTTAGGCCCCTCCCAATTCTACAAAGTCCTTCTGCACTGCCCTAATCTCATGATTAGCCAAGTCATTTGTCCCTAGGTGGACAATGACATCCAGCTCAGACTCCCGTGCAGCTGTTCTCGTGATACTGAGGATGCGCTTCCTGTTTCTCCAAGCCATGGCACCAGGCAGGCACCTTACTTCAGTTTTCCCTGCTCCCCCCAGTTCAATGCCCCTAATAATTGAGTCCCCCACCAGGAGCTGCTTCCTTTCCTTGTGGTGTCCTCTGCCTCCTTCCTGTGGGCCTCCCTTGTGACAGTTGTCCTCAGCCTCCTTAGTCTCCTCTGTGGGTGCATCCATAGGGGAGCTATGCTCCCCCAGAATGGTGTATGGATTGTGGTGTGGAACAACTGACTGGGTGTGCCTCTGTTCCACCATCCTCACCCTCCCTGAGCCCACTGTGGTCCAACTGCTGTGCTTTCTTCACAACCTCTGAGGTAGTGGTGGTGGCTCTGGTGCTCCCTGGATGGGGAAGGTTCCCTTCCTACCATCCAGTGTGACCTGGGGGAAGGTCCCTTACTACTGTCCAGTGTGGCCTGAAGATGGGCAACTTCCTCCCTCAGGGCAGAGAGTTGTCTGCAAATAGGGCAGCATCTCAGCCTCCAGAAAGACTCCCGAAGACTGCTGCCCCACAGCCATTACATTACTACTCCCACATTTTTTGTGTGTGTGTGTGTGTGATTGGTTTGTAATATATATATATATATATATATATATATATATATATATATATATATGTATATTATACAAAGTGTATGCTTATATTGTCAGTGCAGTGTGCTAGAGAGGATATGACAGTGATATACCTTGCACTCTTCAGGAAATGATGTCAGAACCCCAGGTATAAAGGAACTATTTCCAGGGGTGGGTGGGGTGAGGTGGGAAGGGTTGGGCCTAAACTGTGCCCTCACAAAACAATCAGCTAAAAGCTCTGACCCACCGCTGCGATGAGTGCCTTCCTGTCAGCAAGATGCCCTACACAACAATTTGACATAGAAAATACCCTGCTAATCAAACAGAGAAAAATCCACACATCCAAGTCAGACACAGGTAAACCTCCCCAGCCCCAAAACAGGCCTGGTGGTTTGTGCTCTGAAAGCTGTCAGCCCCAAAATAAGTCAGCTGTGCTTTAAACTCTTCCTGCACTGAAAATGTTAAGAATTGTAACAAACATAAACCTAGATTCACCTCCTTCTGTTGCTTGAAAGACTGTCTTTTCCTGTTTCACACTGCAGGTTTTTCTATGACAACTCCTTAACCACAATAACTTATTTAAAAATAGTTTAACTATCACAACTCCTACGCACCAGTAAATTATTAAAAAATAGTTTCTGTCCCAAAATTCTAGTAGTCAATCCAGCTACCCCCAAGGGACAACCAAAATGCAGTATTCAAACACTTGTGAAGTTACTTCCAAGATAAGCAGAGTTTGCAAGCTCCTTTTTCAACTCCTCAGCCACCTGTGATTTATTTAAAAATAATTTAACTGTCAGAAAATCCTAGTAGACAATCTAGCTACCTCAAGGATCTACCCAAATGCAGTATTTAAATCCTTCTGAAGTTACTAACAAGATACACAGAGTTTGCAAGCCCTTCTTGGTTAAACACTAAATAAATATGTGAATAAAAGCAATTACCAAGGGTAGTTAGTTTCACCTCCACAGAATTAAGCAAAAGTGCATGTTTGTTGCAGATATCAAGTGCAATATAAATTTACGCTCACAGCTGAATAAAAGTAGTGTCCTTCAGGTCAAGCAAATGTGCTTTGTGTCTAAAATTGCAGCCTCCAGTAATTTATAGTAATCTGATCTAGTCTGGATATCTCCACCCAGGAAATTTGTTGACAATGGTTATGATGCAGCCCTTCCTGTTGCAATACAACACTTTTGGTCTGAAAACAATGTCCTGCCTAAGGCTGTCTGTGTTTCAATTCACACTGCAGGTTTTGCTATGACAACTCCTTAACCACAATAACGTATTTAAAATAGTTTAACTATCACAAACTGTACTCTTTCCATTTACTGTAGTTCTAAAACCAGTCCCATGTTTCAGTGAGCTTTCACACCATACCACCGACATTACCATGGTTAAATACAGAGCTGTTGACTACTTGTTAGCTCAGATAGCTTTTAATGGTCATCTTAACCATGTTAAGGTTGCTCCCTTGAGTGGTTCTCTGATCATACAGTCTATTGCCTGATGGAATGTTAGTAATAACCAAGTATAAGATACTGTTCACTCTGATAGGCATGTTCATCAGTTGTGATAGGTTGTTACATTGCTGGAAGCCCCTAGAAATTATTTTCATGATTGTTTGTTAAATATCAATCATTCCAAATTATAACTAGTAAATTAAAACCTCCATAGATCAGTACTTCTTCCAGCTGTCTTACAGCTATTAGGAGTCTACAGTATAAGTGTTTCATTAGTATTGAGTCAAATGGAGACCACAAGTGTCATTAGCTTCAAAGCTGGTCTTAAAAAATACTGCTATTAGAATTCTGCAACTGCGCATGATCTAAGGTATTAGTCAAGTATCTATGTTTAAATGTTTGTTTATTTATTCTGTATTTTATCTTGTATGTTTATTTCTTGTTTATGTATTTAAAGTTAATGTTTTGTTATATCTGGTCACCCATGAAAATTGGCATCATTGCTCATGGGTTTACTAGATTTTAAATAAATAAATCAAATCAAAATCACCTTATCTGGTTGATGAAAGAAAGAGATGTCAAATGGGCATCCTACAAAGCCTACCCTTCTCCACTACTCTGGAGGGAATATAAACACTTGCAAAACATCTGCAAAGGAAGTGTAAACTCATGCAAGGTGAAGTACTTTCACAACCTCCAGTCACACAGCCATGGCAACCCAAGGCATTTCTGGTCTACGAGTCACTCCCTTATAGCACCCGGGGCAAGCAGGCTCCCTTGCAATTCTCCGCACGGACAGGATCCTTAGCTGACCTGACCAAAGTTGTCAATGCCCTCAATGCAAAATTTACAAACCTATCTGACTGCTTCATTAAACACCCCCTGTACAATCCCAGGCCTCACCCCTTTAGCCAGCTCACCATAGGTCAAACATTTCACCCATTTATTTCAAGACCATCTCTCCTCTGAAGCCCAAGGGTCATGCAGGTAGCACGTTGCTTTCCTGTTTCCTAAAAATGTGGCCGACGCCATCACCATACCCCCCTCATTATGGTCTTCAACCTCTCCCTTACCACATCCTCTGCACCCGAATATGAAAACAGGCAAGGGTAACCCTGCCTTTAAATCTGGGGACCCCAGACAAATGGACAACTACCGCCTCTATCCATCCTCTCCCATCTAAGCAAACTGCTGAAAGGGTTGTGCACCACCAGATCACTGACCATGTGTCAAAATACAACCTCCTTTGTCCATAACAGCATGGCTTTAGGAAGGGCCACAGCACCACCACAGCCCAGCTTGTTTCTCAGATCACATGCTCCATAACATGGATGATGGTAAGCTCACCGGGGCTGTCTTTGTGGACCTCTCCAAAGCTTCTGACTTGGTGAACCACAACATCTCCCTTGGTGAACTTAGCAGCCTCGATTATTCCCCTACCAGTACTGCCTGTTTCAGTGACTACCTCTCCTACCCCACCCAAAAGGTCTTTACTCGGGGTGCTACCTCCACCGCCATGACTGTTACCACCGGGGTCCCCAAGGGTCTATCCTTGGACCTATCCTATTCTCCCTTTATGTGAACTCCCTCCCCAAAGACAGCCTCTCTAACAACTCCTTACTCTATGCAGGCAACCTCATTCTTTTCCATAGTGACAAGTCCCTGGCCCACCTCTCCTCTATGCTTACCACCAAATATTGTGCCATCTATAACTAGTTCCTTACTAACAGGTTACTGGTTAACACCAAAACGTCCAAGGCCATGCTCTTCAGCTCTAAGTCCAGACTAAGTAAGCTAGCTCATACCCCTGACACTCTTAATGTCCTATCTCCTGATGGCTCACCCCTGGAGGCAGTAAACTCTTTTAAGTACCTTGGCATCACCCTCGACCCTGCCCTAACCATCACTAACCACATCAAATAACTACCCATTACATAAACCAGAAATTGGGGATCTGTTACCTAATAGTTAACTACCTTTTCTTTTAGACTTTCTTTATTGATTTTTTTCAATAAGACAAGACATACAGTTAAGTTCATCTGTAAAAAAAAAGATCACATTTTGTAGTACATTCATTTTTTAGCATCAGGATATTAATTTATTTACAGAGATAATACAGCATTTGGGGATATGAGGTTGTTCAACTTAAAAACAATTATTGTAAACTCATGAGCTGAGCCTCGCAAGAAATGTGGAGCAGTTACATCATGAGAAAGCGGATTAGTAAAAGTAACCTAATATGTTACTGTGCCTACAATCTTTGAAAAAACATATCCATAAGTGATCTGTAAGGCATCCCTCTATGAACTCCCCATCTCGCAACTTCTTTAATTAATTATAACCACTGTGAATACTACCTGTAGGGAACAACTAAACGGTGAACATGACTTCCCGCATCCCTAAGGGTAACCCCTAATCGCCATCCCTTAGACAATTTCTTACAGCATGTTTAAACAGGATTTTAAGTTTTATGAGTCAGGAGTGAGACCCGACTCACATTAATTTTATTAGCATCCAAAGCAGAAGATACATGAGAGTCTTATAGGTCACCGTTGTCAAAGCAACCACACTGCCTTTTAAACTAAGGCACTGGGGACTACAAAACTTCCACACATCAAGTTCCAAACCCAATGAGGAGCCAGTCATCGGATCTACATTTAGCCCTTGCCTTTATAGGGCCAAAAGTCACAAATACAAAGTCCCCCACACTCACGGACCCCCGGCTGTTCATCTGAGTCCTCGTGGCCAGTGTTCTCTGGTGCACCCTGGAACTCTGCTGCAATTTTGGAGCCCATTTTCTGGCATTCTTGGCATTGTTAAACTGATGTGTTTTACCCCCATATTGAATACGGACTCATGCGGAGCCAACAATGAGTGAGCGATCCCCAGACTGTGCAGCTGTTGCCGAATACCGTCAAACTGCTTTCATCTGTTGTGGGTTGCATAGACCCAGTCTGGGAACAAGCGGACATCTTGGCCCTCATGTTGGAGAGGGTGGTTCACTCAAGCTGTGGCAAGAAGATGATCTTGTGTCTCAGGCCCTGCAGTAACCAGGATTATCGTGCAAGGTTGAGGGGTGCTGGTCCAAGGAGAGCAATGATTCAAGCGGTAAGCCTCATGAGTCGGAGTCCACATAAGTGTCCTGTAGATGCAGGGACTCTTTCAACCAGGTTTTTAAAAATGTTGTCCCCCTCTGTTCCTTCAGGGAACCTGATTACACAGACATTCATTGCACTTACCCCATTCTCTAGAGATTCCAACCAGGCCCGGAGATGGGAATTCTCCTGGGTTAGCTTGTTAACTGCAGTTAGCATTTTAATGGAACGTTCATCCACATCTTTAGCTGAGGAAACAGCAACTTCATTTTTGGCATCCTAATTGCCCATTCTTTCTAGGATTTGTTCAATCTTCCGGTCCTTGTCCCGGACTGCTTTAAGAACCATGTCCCAGGGAGGTGCTTCCCCTATCTGCTGCGGGGTGCTGAATTGTGTAGTGCCTGGTGTTTCAATTGGGGCCTGATGCATTGTTGTCCTGGATTTTGGAGCTGCTCCTCCTGTTCCTTTGGTGCATCCCATATTGGTGATTCTACACTGGATTACTGCCACTAGTAAACTACATCGAGTAAGGTGTTTGCAGTTCCAAACTGTTGCTATAAATTTCTAGTTTTATCAATTTTAAATAGCGAGATGTGGAGAGCTGAGGTGAAGCATGTCTTCTCTTTATCGCAGCTCTCTAGCTCCCCCCCCCAATAGTTAACTACCTTAAGCCAGAAGCCCAGCTTGCCATCACCCAGTGCAACCTTCTCCCACTAATGGAATATGGCTCTCCCATCTATGCACTCACCTCCTTCTCAGGGCTAGCAAGACTAAATACTGCCTATAATAATATCTGTAGATTTGTCCTTCTGGCACCTTACTCTACCCACCATTGCACCTCTACCAGGCCCTGGGATGGGTCCCCCAACAGGCACACCATGACTACCTCCTGGGCTGTACTGTATACAAGGCAGTTATAGAAAACAAAGCATCCCCCTTCCCCCCTGCTCTGACCCAAGATGTGCCACCGCAGTCTCCACCACTCCTCCAGTCTCTTGCTGGACTGCCCACAGGTCTCCACATGTATGGGCCAAAATGCCTTCTCTTCTGCTGTGCCTAACCTGTGGAATAACCTGCCCACCTCCTTGCAGTCCCTTGACTCTCACCTCCTCTGTTGAATTCTCCTACTCCCCTGGGTGGATGTCATGTATTTGGTTCCATACCCCCCACCCTGGCCCTTGCCTTAATGTGACTACAATACCTTGTTGCCATTTATCTTAATCCCTGCTGTTTCTTGGATGAAATATATGCACTTGTCCTGTGCATCATGCCAATTTGTTCTAAGTTCTGTACTTTTCTGGGTGTAATACTTCCTTATTTCCTTGTTTGTTGTACAAATCTATTGTTATAATTTCTATATTTTCCTAGTGCTCCATATTGTACTCAAAGTATTGCATTGTGTATCCTGTGCAATCTCCATGGCCCAGGTCATGCCTAAAACAGTTCCTGGATCAGCGCACCACCAGTCAACAAATAAATAAATATAAATCAAATTTTAACAAAATGTTTTAGGTGGGGCTATCAGGTGAAGTAGAATTGTGTACCTCAATACTGGGTTTATCTCTCCAAACAGAGTTTCTGTGCTGCACTGTACAGTACCCTCCACTTTTTCCACTCTGTCCTTAACATACAGTATATAACCATCAAGGTATTTTCCCCAATAATCTTTTATCTCCCACCAGTGCTCAATGATGACTATTAAGTCTGTTGTTTCCTCTGATACTAGCACCACCTAGGAATCCTCTTCATTTGTTTAAACATCCTAGACACTACAACAATAAGAAGGTCTCTCATGCAAAAAGTTCTAAGTTCAGTTGGCATAATTCATTTTCCCATTTTCCTAGGACACAACTGGAAATGAGCTGCTTGCAACTCAGCATGTTTCTCCTGGACAAATGTTTACAATAATTGTTTTTTATTTCAAATTTCCCACCCTGGAGTTTCTTTTATTTTCAACAAAGAAACACAATTAGTTTTAAGTTCAAGCTCCATTTTTTGAAACAGAAGCCTTTAACATAATTAATAATAATATAATAATGGCATCTCTAATGGGTATGAGTGTCTTCTCAAGTCCTCCCAGCTTGTAGCTGAGGGAGATTTGGCCAGCGGGTGGACGGCGCTCCCTCAGCTGCCGCCCGCCACCTGGGACCACAAGATTGGACACTTGGCAGTAGAAGCCAAGGAAGTACATTTCCAGGGCTCCCAGCTTGTAGCCGCGGGAGACTCGGCCAGCAGGCAGATGGCGCTCCCTCAGCTGCCACCCGGGACCACAAGATCGGACACTCAGCAGCAAAAGCCGAGGAAGTACATTTCCAGGGCTCCCAGCTTGTAGCCGAGGGAGACTTGGCCAGCGAGCAGATGGCGCTCCCTCAGCCGCCGTCCGGCACCACAAGATCGGACACTTGACAACAGAAGGTACAGCCAAAGCCGCAACCAATCGGAACATGAGCGCCCTTCTGGGCCCCATTCCAATTGGTCCCTGCTCATCCAGCCTTAGCTTCTTTGTTGTTTAAGCTTTTGCATTGTATTTTTATTAAAAATCACAAATGTAATGTGTTTATAGCAAGAGCTCAGTTAGAATTGTTACCAGAAAAATTCACTGCACTGCTTTTAAGGAGTTTTAAGTGAAAGCAGCTTTCTAGTACAGATCTCTCTGGCTCCAGACATTTGGGCGCCAGGTGAATACACATTGCTTTATTTTACGAATCTGGACTCCCCGCTGGTTCTTGTAGGCCCTTTGTCTGCAGCCAGCATATAATCAAACACTGTTTCTTTTTTCCCCAACTGAGGAAGTACATTTCCAGGGCTCACAGCTTGTAGCTGAGGGAGACTCGGCCATCCAGCGGATGGCGCCCCCCTTAGCCGCCGCCCAGGACCATAAGATCGGACACTCGGCAGCAGAAGGGACGGCCAAAGCCACAACTTTTTCACCCGCCCCCTCCACCCCTGCCATTTCTTAAATACACTTCCCTTCTGCCCTCTTTTAACTTCACACCCATCTTTTCATGTCCCCTATGTAATAAAGGTTCTGCCTTTCTATTCCTCCTCATCTCTATATTTATCTAAGGCAAACCATGTAGCAGGCCAAGAATCTCTACCTAGTAACTGTAACATTGCTAGATCAACTACCTATCATTAGTACCCTGTTATCTGTTGTTTTTCTTTTCCTGCCAATTTCTGCAGACCATACAACTTAATTACTCCTGTTTTAAGTATTATACACTGGTCCTTGTGTAGGCACAAAACTTCCTTTTGATCAATTCCAGTGACCATGACCCATTTCTAGGATTCATTATGTGGGCAAGACTGTGGCTTCTCTTCTTGTCCCTTTTCTGTCTCGTGCCATGTAGCTGATATTGTCTTCCACAAGCAACTACAGCTGGGGATTATACGCTGATCTGCCATAAGTCACTCTACACCACCTATGATGATTACTTCTGTGCCTATAATCTCCCCCAACTACAGCCTCAAATTTGGTTTACATCTACTGGTGGGACCCGAGCAGAATTACCCCTGAGGCGTACATCACCTACTTCCCTCAGTACTGAGCAGTTGCTGCACTTTGCAGTCAGGGTGTTAATTTTGCTGTACTAGGTGGCTGAGATCCAGATGCTGGTTAACAATCGCATGGTGGAAAAGGGCCAGAAACTACAGTTAACTATTGCTGCCCAAGCTTCCTGCTTCTCCTACTTCTATGTTCAGGCAATGTGGAGCTAAATCCTGGGCCTCCAGATGCCATTGCATCACTCCTGGACCTAGCTAGGCTCAAAAGTATAAGCTTCCTACATGTCAACATATGTAGCCTGTTAAAAAAGATCACCATGATTCAGGCCTGGGTTAACCATACCTCACCAGATGTTTTAGTGGTTTCTGAAACCTGGCTTAGACCAGCTACATCTGACAGGGAGGCTAACATCCCCAATTACTTACTGTTTAGAGCTGATAGGCAATCTAGAGGCGGAGGGGTGGTCAGCTATGTCAAGGATAAATTCACGGTATCCTGTGTTTACTCAAAAACAGTCTTGAATGAATTTGAATGTCTATCCCTTAAGACTGTGTTCTCACTCCATTTCACTGAGTGTGATAGGTTGCTATAGACCCCCACCTGTTGGTCTACAATGTCTGATGCACCTAAGTGCCGCCCTAGGGCAAGGGCCACTAGAAACAATTATAATAGGAGATCTTAACTTAGATTGACTTTCCAAGGCCTCTACTTCTGTCTCTTCACTCTGCGTTACACATAGACTGAGACAACTCATCTTCGAACCAACGCGTCCAAATAAAAGGAATCCCAGTAACAGTACACTACTGGATGTTATCCTAGTAAACAAACCACATCTTTATTCCCACGCTAGCATCTTCTTCAGTGACATCAGTGATCATTGCTTCATTGCCAGGGTAAGATCAGTCAATAAACATCTATCCTCATCCAACTTTACTGTTAAGAGAACTAAACGGAACTTTGACCTGACTGCCTACATCGACAAACTAAAATACTCCCTGCGTTGGCAAGATTTCTACCTGGCAAAAACAGTACAATTGGCTTATGACATCTTTAACGAAATCATCTCTGGGGCTTCAAATAAATATGCCCCTTTAGTAAAAGTATACATAAGGAACAAAGCATGTATATGGTTCTCCTCGGACCTTAAATCCGCACTGTCAGAGAGAGAGAGACAAACTCTGGAAAAAAGCATGTAGAACCAAGTCCTCCTCGGACTGGTGCCAGTTTAAGATGGCTAGTTACCTATGTGCCAAGAAAGTTAGAGATGCAAAAGCTGCTTACTATCGCACTGAATTTGACTCTGCCTCAAAGAGCCCATCAAAATTTGGAAATCTATCAAGGACCTGTCTGGCCATACACCTGGAAATTCTCTTCAGGCTAAAATCATCTCTGGCAATGACACTATCACTGACAGGCTGGAGATTCTGGATTAGTCCAATAACCACTTCACAACTGCAGGCCTAGCATTTGATAACTCTCCTGCAAACATATTACGTTCACAACTCGGCACTCAATATGATGAATCCCTTGCCACCAACTCGACATTCTCTCTCCAACCTGCCTCACTGAAAGAGGTCGAAGAACTTTTATTGAAGCTGGATATAAAGAAAAGTGTTGGTGCTGACTCACTAGACCCATACTTTCTAAAGATCACTTATCACGTCCTAGCAGTGTTGATAACACATTTATTTAATCTATCCTTGTCCCAAGGGATCATCCCATCTATCTGGAAAACAGCACATGTCATACCCCTGTTTAAATCTGGGAATCCCTGTAATCTTAATAATTATAGGCCGATTTCCCTTCTTCCTGTCCTGTCAAAACTATTGGAGAAAATTTTAAGTACACAACTAAGACTGTATCTAGAAGCTGCAAATCTTCTAAACCCCATCCAATCAGGTTTTAAAGCTAAACATAGCATTATTACAGCATTTGCAAAAGTGACCAATGACTGGCAAAGAGAACTGAATAATAGAAATTTCATTTGCACTGTGTTTTTGGATCTAAGCAAGGCTTTCGACACTGTCGAACATAGTCTGCTTCTTTCATTCCTGCGGTCTATAGGTTTGGATTCACTATCTCAGCAGTGGTTGTCTAATTACCTTGCTGACCGCCTCCAGCAAGTCAAGGCAGAAGGCGAACTTTCACCCCTCAAACCTCTCCTAAGAGGTGTACCCAAGGGATCCATCCTACGTCCCATATTGTTTGCAATATATATCAATAATATTGATGACGGTCTAACCAGGGCTAACATTCATCTGTTCGCAGATGATACGGTACTCTACCTGAGCTGTCCAACACCAGAAGCTGCATGTAGTGACCTTCAAGTTGAATTCAATCTGCTTCAAAAACAGCTCCTGAATAAAAAGCTCCTACTTAATGCTAAGAAAATGAAAGCGATGCTCTTCTCTCCTTTTATATATGCAGTAAACCCAGCCACAGCAGGATCAGTTCTGCAGATTATTACAATTTAAGGGGAAGCATGGAGTATGCTATGAAATTCAAATACCTGGGAGTTTGGATTGACCATCAACTCTCCTTTACAGAACATATTGAGGATTTGCTAAAAAAATTATGACAAAGGCTAGTTCTTTTCTTTAGGATTGGACACTTTCTACCATGAGATGCCAAACTGCGGTTGGTCCAAGCAACATTTCTTTCATTGGTAGACTATGCGGACTTCTTTAATAGTCCTTGCCCCATCTCTTACCTTGCAAAACTGGACATGCTGTATCACAGAGCTCGGAGGTTTATAATGGGACTTCCGATTACCATGCACCATTGCTCCCTGTATGCAGCAGTGGGGTGGACTTCCCTTTAGTTTTAGACAAGACAGAAATGCTGCCCTTTGGACCCTCAGGGCTATTTCCAAAAAACTTCCCCAATATATAACAGACTGCCTCTCGCTAAGCTTACTAGGCAATTATGCCTTGAGAAGTTACACATCCATCTCACTGAAAATACCCAAACTTAAATCACGCTTTGGTAGACCAGCCATAAGCTTTGTGCTGCCATCTCTGTGGAACAAACTGCAGAAAATGCTGAAATTGTGCACACCTGTCAGCCTTACTGTCTTCAAGACTTTATACTCCCGTCTTATAAATGAACTGTGCAATTGTTTCCCTTGTCCATAATCTATACCAGTGTCTGCTGGTTCAACCATCTTACCTGGCTCATAGTTCTTTTGTTTAGGTCTCATGATTCTTTTTATACACGTACCTCTGACTATTAAATGAACTTACTAACTGCGTGTGTATACTACTGCTCCTGTATTGCTGTCCCTTTAAGTTGTTGCACTGCCTATGTCACCCTCTAGTACATTATTTTGCCCCTTCCAATCCTTTTTTCCTTCTTCCCATCCCTCCATTGGTCTTCCACATTCACTCGTATCAACTTTTATACTGCTGGCATCCCCTTCCCCTACCTGGTCATAATGTCATACACTTAATAAGCGTCACGGCATTATCGTGAACCAGTTCCTGTGCACTCTCCGTGTTGGACCCCCAGAGTTAGAATCCTAAGTGGGGGGTCCAGAAACACAACCCCCCCCTCTTTCAGGGGTGTGGGGCAGAGCCCCCCACAGAAACATAAAATAACAAGAAACCGCCAACGCTGATATAGCAGCACGGCATTCTGCCATTTTGGCATTTCCTGATCTCTGGCTGCCTCCCTCCTACCTGCCGCTTTACTTCCCACCACAATACTGTTAGGTACTTGAGTTGCTGCTACCTGTAAATGGTTCTTCCGATGTATATTCATCTCTGTTACTGTCTTGATACCTTGAACCTTGATTTTGTATTCCTTGTCCTATTTTTGTACAAACATATGTATAGTTCATCTGTGTTACTGTTTTTGATACCTTGTACCTTGATTTATATTTCTTGTCCTTCACTGTATATACATATGTATAGTTGTCTTTTTAAAATTATTCTGTACCTTAACCATGCTCTACCCAGGTCCATCTTGCAAATGAGCTTTGCTCAATGATGTTCGCCTGGATAACTAAAGATTTTGATTGATTGATTGATTGATTGATTGAAAGCAGAATGCTCAGCTTCACTTTGCAGTTCTCTTACCCAAAGAACATAGGAACATAGGATTGCACAGCCTGATGAAGGCAATAGTTGAGACTTCTTGCCCATCCACCACTAACAGTGGTTTTATCCCTGTATTTTCTTGTCTCTCAGATACCAGTTCAATCTGTTTTTTAGCTCGAGAAGGCACTCATAACTATAAGAGATGCCTGAACTGTACATATTATAGAAACATATACAGGGGTCCCTCATTATAATGAACAGCCCTAGATCCATCAGCTGTATTTGTTACAGCAAAGGTACCTCACAGCACAGGGTTACTCACAGCATTGAGTAACACAAGATACGATGCCACATCACACACACAAGTTGATCATCTTCATTTTCCATGGCTGGTTCTCTCTCTCCTCCTTTAGTTGGGTGCTGTACTTGTTGATCCATAAACAGTGGTCCAAGGCACCATGCTAACAATTGTGCACCTTCTGAGTTGTGACATGATCCAGGTCTGCATACTGCATGGCCTTAATTGTATAGGACTGTAAATGCTACCTGTTTGGACCCTGTATCCAGTATGTCACAGCTATATGCCCTTGTCCATGGGCAGCATTTGCATTGTGGCATTAGTCGGAAGGTAAAGCACTGTAATCCTGCCATCCTGTGATTTCAACTCCTCGGCACTGGGATGTACAGGACACTAATCTAACAGTAATAGTGCATTTGTTGGTTTGCCATACTCTTAAGAAATCTCAGGAAACTTGACACCAAGTCCTGATGAAACCAGATTCCAAAACATCCCTGATCATCCAGGTATTGCTACTATTTCTATACGGAAGTGGGAGGGTCTCAGTTAGTATGATGGCAGCAGTGGATGGGTTGCTGTGCTTTCTAATGAGTGGTGATTTTAGTTTGTGCTCACCACTGGCATTGTTGCACACTAGAAGTGTGCATTTATCTTTATAAAATTTATACCCTTTTGAGGAATCTACCTCTGTGTGTGGCTCAGGTGAGATCTGGTAGGCAGTTCCAGAATATGCCTATTTTGTCCTCATTGTATAGTTGATCAAACTCATAGCCTCTTGTTTCAATAATGTGGACTAGCTGATGTAAAAATGTGGTGACTGCTGCTGAGCTGGACAAACATTGCACTCCAGCAATTTTCAGTTGTCTTATTCTGTTTCATTTTTGGAATCTCTAGAGCCAACCTAGGGAGAACTTGAATATTTTATCTTCCCCATACAGTTGCCTAGTGAATGTGTCCACATGCTCTTGTAGAATCAAACCAGATAAAGGGATGCTGGCTTTATGCTGATTTTTGAACCAAAGGTGGACACTGAATCAACCTCAGTATTATGGGAAACTACAGGCCCATATCGCTTCTCCTCTCCCTAGCCAAAGTCCAGGAATCCCTCATATTGTCCAAACTGTCAGACTTTCTCTATTCCAATAACTCCCTCTCATCAGTTCAGACAGGCTTCCGCAAACACCACTCCACCATCACCACCCATCTAAGTGTAACCGACTCCATCCTCTCTGCCATGGATAATAGCCAAGTCACAGCCGCCATATTCATAGACCTGGCAAAAAAGTTAAACTCTGTCTCCTACCCGCTGCTACTCAACAAACTTAGTTCTTTCGGCATTGCCCAACCTGCCATCGCCTGGTTCCACTCATACCTCAACAAAAGGCAACAATCAGTTCAAATAGGTGACACTCTCTCCTCTCCCTATCGTATCTGGTGTCCCTCAAGGCTCTATGATTGGCCCCATCCTCTTCTCTCTCTTCATAAACGACCTTCCCTCTGCCTGCCTCACTTCCAATGTGCGTCTTTATGCAGACGACACTGTCATCTTTGCCTCAGGCCCCCTCCTATGACAGTGTCCTCCTCAACCTCCAAAATGACTTCAATAGAGTCCAATCCTGGTTCCTTGGGAACCTGCTTACACTCAATGCAAAAATAAAACGGCCACAATGGTGTTTGGTTCCAGGTAGAAGCTGGCTACCCTCCAGCCCCCATGATCACCACCATGGACAGCTCACCTCTAAAAGCTAGTCTCAGCCTTCAAATACCTGGGAGTATGGCTGGACAGCCACCTCAACTTTTCCACCCATGTTGAGGCGATCTGCACTAAACTCCAGCCAAAACGTGCCATCCTCTATCACCACAAATCTAGCCTACCTATCCACACCCGTTGTGAGCTCGTACGTAAAACTATCTTACCAGTTATTGACTATACAGACATAGTCTATGGAATGGTCCCATCCTCCTCTCTCTCCAGACTTAGCATCCTCCTCAACTCCTTCTGCCATTTCACCACTGCCTGTCCCCCACTCACTCACCACTGCCTGCTCTACGCTCCACTCTCCCTGGCTCCACTCTCATAGAAACATAGAAACATAGAAGTTGACAGCAGATAAGGACCTCAAGGCCCATCCAGTCTGCCCACTTCTTTTTCTACCTTATAAATGTGTCATCGGCCTTTGCTCTGTCAATGGCCTATCTATTCATATTCATCTGTATTGCTCCCTTATGCCTATCCCATGCCTGTTTGAAGCCCTGCACTGTATTCATATCCACCACTTCCTGAGGTAGGCCGTTCCATGCATCCACCACCCTTTCTGTGAAAAAGAACTTCCTCACATTACCCCTTAATCAGCCTCCCTCTAATCTCATGCTGTGTTCTCTTGTCCTGCTAGTTTTCTTATATTGAAACATGTTATACTCTTTCACCTTGTTAATGCCCTTAAGGTGTTTGAATGTTTTGATCAGATCACAGCTCTCCCTCCTTTGCTCTAGGGTATACATATAGAGCTCCGTTAATCTGTCCTCATATGTTTTCTAATGCAGTCCCTGCACCATTTTGGTTTCCCTTCTCTGGACTGCCTCAATTTGGTTAATGTCCTTGTGAAGGTGTGGCCTCCAGTACTGCACGCAGTACTCCAGATGGGGCCTAACCAGGGTCTTGTAAAGAGGGATTATTACTTCCCTCTTCCGACTTGTGATACCCCTACTAATACACCCTAACATCCCCCTAGCCTTACCTACTGCTTTAGTGGTCTGCTTGGATGATTTCAGGTCATCGATGATGATGATGCCCAACTCTCTTTCTTCCCTTGTGACTGCCAGCAACTCCCCTCCCAGCCTATAGGTGGCTTCAGGGTTTCTCTTCCCTATGTGCATGATCTTGCACTTCTT
Source organism: Neoceratodus forsteri (assembly GCA_016271365.2). Lineage (NCBI taxonomy): Eukaryota > Metazoa > Chordata > Ceratodontiformes > Ceratodontidae > Neoceratodus > Neoceratodus forsteri. Next base: position 1,320,006,103 of record CM057456.1, read on the forward strand.
TGTGTTAAACCCCAGTTGCCACTCTTTCAACCATTTTGCTAGTTTATCCAGATCTCTTCTCATTCTGTCCTCCCCATCTGGATCATCTACTCTGTTGCAGATCTTGGTGTCATCTGCAAACAGACAAACCTTACCTTCCAGTCCATCTGCAATGTCACTGATGAAGATGTTGAAGAGGACTGGCCCCAGAACTGATCCCTGAGGTACCCCACTTGTGACTTGCATCCCTTCAGACTGTATATCGTTTACCACCACTCTCTGTTTTCTGCCTGTCAACCAGTTTGCCACCCAGCTGACCAACTACAGCCCACCCTGAGGCCTACCCAGCTTATTAATCAATCTTCTATGTGGAACAGTATCAGAAGCTTTGCTGAAGTCAAGGTAGCGACATCAACTGCTCCCCTTGGTCCACCACCTGGTTCCCAGTCAAGAAATCTAAGAGATTAGTTTGACAGGACCTTCCTTTGTAAACCCATGCTGTCTTGGATCCTGTGCTCCTATGGATTCCAGGTGTTGCACTATCCTTTCATTAAGGAGTGCCTCCATAATCTTGCCCACTACTGAGGTAAGATTGACTGGTCTGTAGTTCCCTGCCTCCTCCCTGCTACCACTCTTGTGGAGTGGGATCACATGAGCCCTTCTCCAGTCTTCTGGGACCTCTCCTGTGCTCACAGACTCACTAAACAGTTCTGATAATGGCTCTGCTAGTTCCACCCTTACCTCCTTTAGTACCCTGGGATGTATGCCATCAGGTCCCATTGCCTTGTCCACCCTGAGCTTATCGAGCTCTTGTAGGACCCTTTCTTTTGTGAAGGGACTAGTGCTCACTTCCCTCCCCCCTGTGTCCATAGTGCTGAGCTGTGGGCCCTGCCCTACCTTCTCTTCAGTAAATACTGAGCAGAAGTATCTATTTAGGATAAATGCTTTTACATGGGCCTCCTCCTCACACACACCCTTATCTCCTTTGATCTTAGCAATACCCCCTCTGGACTTTCTCCTTTCACTAATGTATCTATAGAAAGTCTTGTCACCTTCTTTTACTGTTTGTGCTAGTGTTTCATCAGTTTGGGCCTTTCCCTGTCTTACTGCCTTCCCTGCTTCCCTTAGGGAAGTTTGGTATGCCTCCCTATGTTCATCCCTCTGCGTTCCCTTACATTTCCTGAAGGCCAGCCTTTTGGCTCTGACCTTTTCTGCTACTGTTTTTGAGAACCAAAGTGGTTTCCTTCTTCTTTTACACTTCCTTTTCTCTCTAACACAATAGGATGTTGCTTCAAGTATTGCATCCTTAATGCATGCCCACTTTGCCTGTACCCCCTCACCTGTATTTCTTTTTGCCAGGGCTAGCTTTACTCTGTTGGCCATCTTATCAAAGTCAGCTCCTCTGAAGTCCCATATTTTTGCCTTGAAATGGGATGGTTTAGTTGTAATGGCCAAATTAACCATACCACGTGATGGCCGCTGGCCCCCAGGCGACCTTCTACCTGGAGAGCTGTGATCCTTTCCCTGTTAGTCAGTACTAGATCAAGGATAGCCCTGTCTCTTGTGGGTTGTTGTACCAGTTGTTTGCGGCCCTCCCCCTGCAGGGAATCCACCATGTATCTAGTTCTGGCTGATGTTCCTGCTGGTATTGACCAATCTGTATCTGGCGTGTTGAAATCTCCCATTATCAGAACCTCCCCTTTAGCTGTCATGTTTTGTATATCTTCTAACAGTAATGTGTCTATGTCCTCCCCTGGTCTGGGGGCCTGTAGGCAACCCCAGTTTTTATGGCTGTCCCATTTTCTGTTTCCAGGGTGACCCACAGTTCTTCTGGCTCCTTATGTGTATTCTGAAATTCTGTAGCTTTGATATTTTCATTGACATACAAGGCCATTCCACCCCCCCCTTTTGCACATCAGTCTCTTCTAAACAGTTCATAGTCAGGTACTGAAGTCTCTCAAGTGTGGCTACTGGTAAACCACATCTCACTAATTGCTACTATGTCCAGTTTAGCCTCTGTCATTATTGCCTGTCACGTCTGGGATCTTGTTTCCCAGACTGCGAGCATTTGTGTACATGATTTTCCATTGGCCAGATTTCGGTGTGTTAGTTGTTGGGGGAGGTCTGGCATTGGATGAGGTTATCTTCCCCATACAGTTGCCTTGTGAATGTGTCCACATTCTCCTGCAGAATCAAACCAGGTAAAGGGATGCTGGCTTTATGCTGAGTTTTCAACCAAAGGTGGACACTGAATCAACCTCAGTATTATGGAGTAAGTCTTTTTTTTTTGTCCCGGGTGCCCCAATCCTCCATTCGGAGGTCAGACCTGCCCTGCCTGTCGTCCCCAATGCCCATGCTTACTCCCCTGTGCAGGGCCACTGGGAAGGCCCCCCAGTGGACACACTGTAAGCAAGCCCCGACTTACCCCCTCGGGTCAGGGCCACGGGAGTGAGAACCCCCCGGTGGATGTCAAAGGCAGTGGAGGAACTGGTAGAAGATTAAGGGGTGAATCATATGAAAACAGACTTTGGTCCCTGGGACTGTACACTTTGGAGACAAGATGTATTAGAGGTGACCTCCTGCAAATGTTTAGGATTAAAAAGGATAGCTCTTTTACAGAAAATCTGGGTTTGGCAATTGTCAACAGATTTGGTGGGCTAAGAAGTCATAAGAAACAATTTAAGCTAACTAACCCTAAGACAAACTTAAGGAGATCCTTTTTTACACAGAGAATTATTCCACTATGGAGCAGTTTGCCTAGGCATGTTGTAGAGACTGATAGTTTTGACACATTTAAGTTTAGGCTGGATAGTTACCTTTTCAAAGACAGGGTATATAATGCCTGTTATCATGGGGGACTTGCTCTGTGGGCCAAGAGCCTTCTGTTAGTCCTAATAACTCAGCATTGAACTCAGTATTGAACTCAGATGGTAGCAGAGCAGGTCATCATGCCGGGGGGCCAGCTTTTTTTGATGTTTTCTGGATCCCTGGGGACGGGGATATGAAATGACGTCCAGCATCTGCCCCACCCCCCCAAAGGTGACAGCACCATCTGCAGTGGAGCCCCAGCCTCTGCCAGGGGTCCTGTAAAGTGCCGGACACTCTTTCCCCTTCCCCCAGAGAAGGACGATCCTTCTCCCCCCAGCTGGCCCTCTGACTCCCAGGTCCATTCCCGAATCCAAGCTGTCAGCATCACAAGTGGAAATCCAACTGCTGTGTTGGCAGGCCATTATAAGGTAAGTCTAATTTTTTTTTCTTTGCAGGATGTCCCTCTCACAGCACTTTGAGGCAAAGTTCTGTATATTGTCCTCTTTTTGTTTTTTAAGCCACTGTAGATTTAGGAAGGCCATATTCGGCCGCAAATTCATGGTTGACTACTAATTCTGCATGTGGCATAGCATTGCTATCTGTATGTCTATGGCCAGCATCTTGCATTTCTTCGATTCAGCCATGAAAGGTCAGATTAATTAAAACCTAAATCTACAGTACTGTAAAATGTTTGGCTTATCCAGAAACAGTGGCAGTAGCATGGCAGCAAGGTTGCAGCTGAGGTAAAGCCTCACAGTTGGATAGCAAAGTAGGATAATAGCAAAGTGCTTGCAGAGTGCTTGCAGTTGTTTAAATGTGGTTCTAATTAGCCACAATGATGAGCAATGACTAACATGTTTACTAGGTGCTACCAGGGAGGGAGCAAAAGTAATCCAGTCCACATCAAGTGTTCCCTATAACCGAGATTCACTGTAGTAAGGGATGCTATAGCGAGGGATCACTGTGGTTTGCCAGTGTTTGGATCTATTTTGAGAAAATGGCACACCACAAAGTGAATAGAGTTATTAGACTCACCCCCTCCTCTACCCTCACCTGGCTGACACTGCCTCCACCTAGTGCTTGCTTCAGATTACACGGACATCCTTTAAATAGAGCAAGCTTTGAAACTTGACAAGCATCGGTGTGGTACTTTTGGATTCACCCTGCCTCTGAAACTGCTGCTAAAGTAGTTAAAAACAACAAATAACACCTTTATGGCACTTAAAGGTTCTCCAGTCCTGCCAAATGTTATCAAAAAGGGTAGCTAGATTAAAAGGAAAAAAAATGACTCTTGCTCTGAGGCAATCATAGAAGTCCTCAGATAATAATTACTAACAGTCCATAAAAATAATTTTGTACTGTTTTTTTTTTTCTGTTTCTTTAACTCTATCTGCTGAGGGGACAGAGATAGACTGGGAAAATGAGATTACAGTTGTTGCCAGAGGCAACAGCAGCTGCCCCTTGTAAGTAATTACAATCCCTTTGTCCTGTAACCACAGGACCCTCTGGTCAGTTAATGAGGAAGCTTCAAAGAGGCTAAAGTCATTCATGTCAGGACACTGTACTGACCATGCAGCCACCCCCTACTGGGACAGACATGGCTCAGAGCAATGAAAGGAGTCTGTGATTCCACAAAACCCAAAATTCTGGTTTTGGCCAGCTTTCCAGAGAGGTGGCAACCCCAAGGAGACAAATAAAGTGTCAAATCCATGATATTAGAGTGACATATTCAATGATGTAGAATTGGTGGCAGGCAGTGGAAGGCTTTTGAGGTCTTGTTAGACCCTAGCAAGTTAGTCAGTGTTGAAGCTTCGTACTTTCACCATCTAAGGTTGGAATCTGCCCCAACTCACAAAGTTATCCTGTGTGGTAAGAAATCTTTCTACTTTGCTAAGAGTTAAGAAGTTATCAGAACATTTTTCTACAAAACAAACTTCCAGGCAGCTCCAAACAGCTACAGACTGGGGCCAAAAGCAATGTAAGATACTCACAGTCTCTGTAAAGCTCTGCTCCTGTCTCCACTCCAAAAATCAAACATACCAGTACTATGTCATAGATAACTATATTATAGATCAAATTTCAGCAATAAATTGCTGAGTGCACCCTCCCATAGTGCAGCCAAATGTTTACACACTACACTAACTCCTTCTCAAGGCTATGACGGGAGGGTGTGCTCAGCAATCTACTGCTGATTTTATTGATAATAAAGTTCTCCATGACAGAGCACTGGTGTGTTTGATTTTTGGAGTGGAGAATGAGGAGCCAAGCTTTACAGAGACTGGAAGATTTTCCTATGTATTTCTTCTGCTGTGTATAAACCATTTTTTGTATTACTGTATTTCTATAGGAAACCTGCAATTCACATATTTTTGTGTATTGTGATATCCAGTAGATTGTGTAAATACTGTGAAATAGTAAATATTATTTTTTAAATGCTTCATGCCTCTGCAACTAAATCTTTTGAGGGAATAGTTAACTTTTGGTTTTCACAAATCCACAATCTGCCTCTGAAGAAGAAGAAGATGGCTACAGTTACCATATTCTAAGAAGTGAAGTGTTTTCTCAGGAGTGAGTGAGTGGGGAAGGCCATTTGACCTTAACCAAAGGAGCACTGTATTGTGTAAGCAGTGGCTCCAGTGGAATACAGATGAGGTAAGTCACGAGGTAAGATAATCACTTCTGAGTGGTAGCAGCTACTGAGCTGCCCTTGCAGGTGTGGAGGACTGAGAAAATTTGCAACCTGCTGCAGACTGCATCCTGAGTGTGAAGAGTTTGTGACACAGTCTAAAATCCTCCTCTCACAGTAGCAAAGTATATGAGATGGCAAATAGGATGCTGGGTTGCATCTGAAGCATTTTCTCCAGTCAGAAGAGTGAGGTGATTCTGCTATTGTACAGGTCGCTGGTTAGACAACACCTGAAGTATTGTGTGCAGTTCTAAAGTCCATACTTTAGGAATGACTAGGACAGATTGGAGACAATCCAAAGGGCTACAAGAATGATCCATGGCCATTGGGATAAGACCTAGGAAAAGAGACTGGAGGGCCTCAGTGTGTACTCACTGGATACTAGAAGGCAGGTGGAATATGATAGAGACATATGTGATGAGTTCTCCAGCTGAGACTCTTTCTGTAGTGCCTGTCTCAGCCACCATCACTGATTGCTAGCTAGGGCAGACATGATCTGAAGAGACCCTGCATGTCTAGTGGTAGGAAGGCCGTCTTGCCAGAGTGCTCACCTACAGGAATACCCACAGTCACTACACAGTCCCAGATGCTAGCCATGGGGCAAGTACAGCACAGACCTCCACTCTTACAGGAGTAAATCATTCAAACATGGTAGGTTAAGCAGCAGTCACACTTTTACTGGCAAATCAACAGTTACATACAGGAACCATGGTGCCCAATCACTCACCATGTTAGAAATATAGAAACATAGAATTTGATGGCGGATAAAGACCTCTTGGCCCACCTAGTCTGCCCATTTTACCTACCTACTGTAACACCATAGACCCAACTTGATCTCCGGTTTAGCCTTCCCTTCCCTAATGACTACGGTTCCCTTATGTCCATCCCATGTGTTCTTGAATCCCGCTACAGTTTTTGCACCTACCACATCCACTGGAAGGCTGTTCCAGGCATCCACCACTCTTTCTGTGAAAAAGTACTTCCTTACGTTTCCCCTGAGTCCAACCCCCTCCAGCTTCATAGCATGCCCCCTTGTTCTTGAGCATCTTTTTTTGTGAAAAATACTTCCCTCTTGTAACGTGTTTATACCCATGAGGAATTTGAAAGTCTCTATCATATCTCCTCTTTTCCTCTTTTCTTCCAGGATGAACATATTGAGGTCTTTTGATCTCTCCTCTTAGGATCTCTGGTGCAGACCCTGCACCATTTTAGTTTCCCTCCTCTGGACAGTCTCTACTCTGTCTATGTCATTCCAGAGATGTGGTCTCCAGAACTGAACAAAGTTCTTAGTGAGGTTGCATCAATGATTTATACAGCAGTATCACCACCTACCACTTTCTGCAGTTGTTACCCCTCCCTACGCACTCTAGCATCCCACTGGCTCGTCCCACAGCCTTGTCACACTATTTGGTTACCTTTAGGTCATCAGATAGGATTACCCCCAGGTCTCTTTCCTGGTTGGTGGTCGTCAGTACCACTCCCCCCATCTTGTACTCTGCCCTTAGGTTTCTATGCCCTAAGTGCATGATTTTGCACTTCTCATTGAAACTTAGTTGCCACACTCTTGGCCACTCCTCAAGCATTCCTATATTCCTATGCATTTTTTCCATACACACCCCCAGAGTGTCTACCGTATTGCAGATTCTCGTGTCATCTGCAAAAAGGCATACCTTCTCTTCTAGCCCCTCCTCAATGTCACTAATAAAGATATTAAAGAGGACCAGTCCCAGTCCCAGTAGTTGCCAATGTTGGCATTGGACAGATTCAGTCCTGACCTCAGTTGTGAGTCTAGACCTTCTGGGCTCTTTGTTAACCCTTGCTGTGCCACGGACTGATATTTTAGTCCAAAATTCCTATACATTGTAATTCTGTCAGCAGGGTTAAGGTTGTACCCTGCATTCGCATAAGTAGATACACTACACCCTCTATTTACTTTTTCCACTTAGATCCACATACACCAGTGAGTGAAGTTATACATTGGGTCACAGCCTAATCTACTTTGCACAATTAACTGTCATGAAAAGACATAGGAAAGATGACCACTTACCAAATATTTACGTAAAATATGTAAGTTTATTTATGCACATCCAATTACTTGTCGACTTCAAACACCACCATTTGGGGTACAAAACACCCCTTTATTAGGGTGATTAAGCACAACTCAAAGGGTATGCCACTTATAGCATGTTCTTTTTCTGTTTTTGCCTTTTGCAATTTTAATTCTGTCAAGCTTTGCCAGAATTGTATCTCTGCAGTTCTTTGCGTTATAGCATGGCTCTTCAAGCATTTGCTATTTCAGAAGATCTAATCTACCCTTGGATAATTAAATATTGTTTATTTATTTCAAAAGTTTTACCAGGAAAGACATGCTGAGCTGGTATCAGCTCATTTCCAGGTATATCCTGGGGGATGGGGGACAAGAGGAGAAGAGAACAGATACAAAGTACAATGTATACAACAATAAGGAAATAAGTATATCAAAATATAAACTGTCAAGAATATTTAAAGAATAAACTGACAAACAGTAAAATGGCATACAGTAAATTGTGGAATAGGGAAAGGTACATTAAACAGTAAGCAACACAACAAAATAAGGAACAGAGGGAAATAAGAAGGGGAGCAGGGCAGTGCTGCTGTCAGTGTTGGGTGTGTTGCAGGTGAATAGGAGTGAACAGAGAACTCAACAGAGGAGAGATTTCAGAGCAGGAAAGGACAGAGCAGAGCAAATGGAAGGGGAAAGCAAGTCCCATAGTTTAGGGAAAAGGAACAAGAAGGCAGCTTGGCCAGCAGTAACTTTCATTTGAGACAGAGCAAAAAAGTGAGAGCAATCATTGTAAAGAAGGTAAAAGGAGGAAGGGGAAAGACAGGAGAGAGGCAAGATATGAGGGGAGAGAACCTAACCAATATTTGGAAGTAAAGGAAGCAAAGTAGGTAAGGCACATGGCATCAAGAGAGGGGAGGGAGAAGGAAGAGTACAGAGTACAAATGATGTGTATAACAGCAAAGTGGCAGAAAGATTGAAGAAGAGGGTCCAGTCTAGCTAAAGTGGACTTTGGATCAGCACTATAAGCAATGTCTCCATAGTCAAAAATGGGGAGAATCATCTTAGTGAGGATTTCTCTCCATGCTGGAAGTGGAATGCTTCTCTTATTTCTGTGCAGTGCCTCAGGCTTGGGGTGGAGCTTCTTGTGGATAGCATCCACATGAACAGAAAAATCAAGGTGGCAATCCAGCCATCTCAAGAAGTACTTGAAGGAGGAGACATCTTCAATAGTTGCACCATCAAGGGTATGAAAAGAGGAAAAGGAAGAGACTCCAGCAAGCCTCTGCCTGGTGCCAAAAGTCATAGAGACTGTTTTCTTAGCACTGAGGCATAACTGATTTTCTTGGAACAAGAGCTGGATGTTGTTAAAGTCCAGTTGGAACTGGTTCATGGAGTCGGGTCAGAGAAGCCACAGGAAAAGAGAACCATATCATCTACATACATATGAATGGACACAGAGGAGCAGGCACTGGGGAGATTGTTCAGAAAAATGTAGAAAAGAACTGAGCCAAGGACAGACCCTTGGGGAATGCCTGAGCTGATAGGGAGTGGGGGGGAGTCTGCAATACAGACAACTTGTAACCTGCCCTCAAGGTAAGAGCAGAACCACTCAACTGAGGAAGCTGAGATCCCCGCTGTCTTAAGCTAGTGTAGGAGAATGGGATGGGCTACAGCACTGAAAGGTTTGGTTAAGTCAACAAAAATGGCAAAGGTGACAAGCCCAAAATCCATACCAGAGAGGATAGTATCAGTGAGCTAACAGAGGGAGGAGGAAGTGGAATAGAACTTTCTGAAGCCAGACTGGAAAAGAGTAAAGGAGGAGGCTGAGTCAAGAAAAGAAAAGGGGAGTATATTCCTATTATACTACTATTATCAGTCTTACTATGCCACATTTTCAGGGTTTTGACAGCTTTCAGATCCTTAGCACAGTGATCCCTGGTCAGTGAATGATGCAGAAAGCATCCGCTGCTGGAGGAACAAGTCATGTACATCTGTACAATTTAGTTGCTCTCTCACCCAGGAACAGTACTTGACTCACTATTGTGGCATCTATGAATCTTATGATGCTGAGGGCAGCAACTCAGCACCAGGTCAGGCTCCCCTCTTAAGCCAGGAGGTCACCCCTGTGATGGGTACCTCACATCACAGCTATGCTGCTTACTGGATGGTGTGCTGGGTACAGCATGGCACAGTGTACTTCAGCCTGCCCACTGGCAGTGGCTGGCAATTACCCCAGCCCCTCTATAAGCAGCAAGAGCTCTGGTACCCATTCCATCTTGGGATCTCCTGTACAGAAATGAAGGCATATATCCTTCCTTAGTTACCAGTCTTGTATCTCTCACCAGGTCTCTTTCCATCAGCTGCTCGACTGGCAGCATCACTCAGGCACAGGACCGCAAATGCCCCCAAAAGGTGACACCCTCTAGTCTGCAGACCCCCGCCAAGGCCATCAGAAACTCCACTTGAGGAGAAGCCCCTCAGCATCTCACATCCTACTGTTGTGTTCCCCCTCACATGATCCCCACAATTGCCCCAAGAGGTTTTCAGGTAGCTAAGTAGAAAGTGATCTGGTCTCAAAGGTCTGGATCCAATGACAGCTGTCAGGTGTGAGGTCCTTGTTACCTCAATGCAAATGCTCCTCAAGGGCACCCTGGCACTCTCATGTTATCCCTAAGCCCTCCCACTGGGTTATCTAAGAGTCACTGCCAGAAATTAGGTTCTGGGATTGGCAGGCTTGTAACCAACCCCTTCCCTCTAGTGGTAGAAGGGGTTGTTACACATATATATGTTTTTTTTCTGTTTTTGTTTTTGGTTTTTGGCCAGGAAAGACATGCTAAGCTGAGGCGTGTTTCCAGGTGCATCTTTGGAACATAGGGAAGTTAATTGACTTGCTCATGGTCACACAATATGCAAGTGGTAGCTGCGGGATTCAAACCTAGTTCTCCAGGTTTTCAGCTCAGTGTTCTTAACTATTGCACTATACTGCTTCATATAAATACATTCAGGGGTACAATAGGGTTGACCATACAGAACTGTTCATAATGAAAAATCTTACAATGATAGGGGGTCACAATCTCAGGCTGGCAGGGGGGACGTTTAGGAAAGATAACAGGAATGCAAATGCTCCTCAAGGGCACCCTGGCACTCTCCTTTTATCCCTAAGCCCTCCCACTGGGTTATCTAAGAGTCACTGCTAGAAATTAGGCTCTGGGATTGGCAGGCTGGTAACCAACCCCTTGCCTCTAGTGGTAGAAGGGGTTGTTACACATATATATGTTTTTTTCCTTTTTTTTTTGGCCAGGAAAGACATGCTAAGCTGAGGCGTGTTTCCAGGTGCATCTTTGGAATATAGGGAAGTTAAGTGACCTGCTCATGGTCACACATAGAAACATAGACTTTGACGGCAGATAAGGACCGCTAGGCCCATCTAGTCTGCCCATTTCCCCTACCTACAGGATAGGCCGCAGATCCTAGCTAACCAACAGCCTATATCTTCCTGCCCCCCACAAGAATTGCCTTATGTCTGTCCCATGCATTCTTGAATTCTCCCACAGTTTTAGACCCCACAACTTCCTCAGGAAGGCTGTTCCATGCATCCACTACCCTCTCTGTGAAATAATACTTCCTCACATTGCCCCTGAACTGCCCTCCTTCTATCTTTAAATTGTGTCCCCTTGTTCTTGCAAGTCTCTTTTCTGAAAGATGCTACCCTCTTGTTTTGTTGATTCCTTTGAGGTACTTGAAAGTTTCTATCATGTCCCCTCTCCCTTCTTTCCTCAAGGGTATACATATTAAGCTCCTTCAGTCTCTCCTCATACGGCTTCTCTTGCAGACCCTGCACCATTTTAGTTGCCCTCCTCTGGACTTCCCTATCCTGTCTATGTCCTTGCGGAGATGGGGTCTCCAGAACTGGACACAGTATTCCAGATGGGGTCTCACCAACTGTCTGTACAGAGGATAACAACTTCCTGTTTTCTGCTGCTGATGCCTCCCTATACATCCCAGTATACCCCGGCCCTCCCTACTGCCTTCTCACATTGCTTGCTAACCTTAAGGTCATCTGATATGATTACCCCAGGTCCCTTTCCTGTTTTGTTGTTGTTACTACCTCCCCACCCATTGTGTATTCTTCCCCTGGGTTCTTGTTTCCCAGGTGCATTATTTTGCACTTTTTTGCATTGAATCCTAGCTGCCATACGTCTGACCATTTATCCAACCTTGCCAAGTCCCTTTTCATCCTTTCCACGCCGCCCTGTGTATCAACCCTGTTGCAGATCTTTGTGTCATCTGCAAAAAGGCATACTTTTCCTTCATGTCCCTCTGCAATGTCACTGATGAAGACATTAAAAAGAACTGGACCCAATACTGAACCCTGCGGTACCCCACTAGTAACCTCCCTTTCTTCAGAGTGGACTCCATTTACAATTACCTTCTGTGTCCTGTTGTCCAGCCAATGTTTTACCTAGGCTACCACCCTGGGACCCACTCCCAGGCTGGTTAATTTGACTAATAATCTTTTGTGTGGGATTGTGTCAAATGCCTTGCTAAAGTCTAGGTAGAGCCACGTCCACAGCCCTCCCTGGTCTACTACTTTGGTCACCCAGTCAAAGAAATCTATTAGATTCGTCTGACATGACCTTCCCGCTGTGAACCCATGCTGCCTTGGATCCTGTGCTCCACTGACCTCTAGGTACTCAACTATTCTTTCCTTCAGAAGTGACTCCATCACTTTCCCTACCACAGAGGTCAGACTGACAGGTCTGTAGTTTCCTGCCTCTGTCTTGGTCCCACTTTTGTGAAAGGGAATCACATCCGCCTTCCTCCAGTCCTCGGGTACCACACCATCCTCCCATGATTTATTAAAAAGAGTAGCCAGTGGTTTCACTAGTTCCTTCCTTAATTCTTTTAGAATTCTGGGGTGAATTCCATCAGGACCCATTGCTTTGTCCACCTTCAGTTTTAGGAGTTCTTGCAGAACCCTTTCTTCTGTGAAAGGACTGGGATCGACCCCCTATCAAGAGTGCTTCTGTTAATTGGATTAGGCACTTCCCCCTCCTCTTTTGTGAATACTGAGCTGAAATATTCGTTCAGTAATCCTGCTTTTTCACTGTCCCCCTCTGCCCACCCACCGTTCATTCTATTCAGCCTCACTATCCCTCCCTTTGTCTTTCTACACTCGCTGATGTACCTATAAAAGGTTTTATCCCTCTTCTTAACTGAGTTGGCTATCTTTTCCTCAGTTTGGGCCTTTGCTATTCTGACTTCCCTCCCTGCTTCTTTCTGCCTTAACTGGTACAGCTCTCTGTCCTGCTCCTTCTGTGTTTCCTTATACTTCCGGAATGCTATCTTTTCTTCACTGACTTTCACAGCCACCTCTTGAGAACCATAGTGGCTTTTCTTTCGTTTTGATTTGTTTATTTGCTTCACACAAAGGCTTGCTGCCTCTGTGATGGCAGTTTTGATAATTCCCCATTGTTGCTCCACACCTCCTTCTAGCCTGTTTGCTAGTCTTTTCTGAGGCACTCTCCCATCTTGCCAAAGTCAGCCCTCCTAAAGTCCAGTGCCCTCACTTTTGTATGGCTTGACTCTGTAGCTGAGTTTAACGTGAACCACACTGTCTGATGGTCACTTGTCCCCAGATGGCAACCCACTTCTAGATCTGAGATCCTCTCACTGCCCCCATTTGAGACTATGAGGTCTAAGATTGCTCCCTCACGAGTGGGTTCCAAAACTAGCTGTCTAATGCCTGCCACATGTAGGGTGTCAAGAATGGCCCTGCTCTTGGATGTGGCTGCAGCAAATGTGCTCCAGTTAACATCCGGCATATTCAGGTCTCCCATCAACAGTATCTCCCCTTTCTCTGCCATTCTAAGAATGCCTTCCATCATATCCTTGTCCATTCCTTCCCCTGACATGGGGGTCTGTACACAACCCTGTGCGGATTGTGGTGCCTTTCCAGTCTCCAGGTGACCCACAGTGCCTCCTCTCCTCCTTTACTCTTTTGTTCAGTTGCTTTTATCCCTTCCTTTACATAGAGAGCTATTCCTCCCCCTCTTCTCCCCTGCCTGTCTCTCCTGTAAGTTATGTAACCTGGTATGTTAACATCCCAGCCATGGTTCTCTGTGTACCATGTTTCTGTGACTGCTACGATATCCTGGCATCCCTCTTCCATTAAGGCCACCAGTTCAGGGAGCTTGTTGCCCAGACTATGGGCATTGGTACTCATTACCCTCCATTTCCTGATGGTCTTACCCCTTTTTGCCCCATCCCTGTCCTTCTTGCCTTTGTCACTTTCTTCATTTACCCCTGCCCTTCTCCCTATCGACACCTCCATGTTGGTGTTTGCACACTTACTACCGTGATTTTTGGGGGCTGGGATTTTCCTGCTCCTTTCCAGTGCCTCCCCTTGGCTAGTTTAAAAGCTTGCCAATGAAGCATTTAAACCTATCACCTAGGATCCTGGTTCCCCTCCCGGACAGATGCAGCCCATCATGCCAGTATAGGCTTGCATCACTCCAGGTGGACCCCAGTCCCCAATGAAGCCAAATCCCTGAGCTCCACACCAGTTTTTCAACCACTGATTGAATCCCATGGTACGGAACACCCTAGCCTCTCCTATGCCATAGATGGGTAGCACCTCTGAGAAGGTTACCGTGCATGCTACTTGACTAAGGCCCTTCCCCAATTCCACAAATTCTTCCTGCACTTCTCTAATCCCTTTCTTAGCCAGGTCATTTGTCCCTAGGTGGACAATGACATCCAGCTCCCTCCCCTGTGCAGCTACTCCAGCAATCCTGAGGATTCGCTCCCTGTCCCTCCAAGCCCTGGCGCCAGGCAGGCACCTTACCTCTCTCTCCCCTTCCTTGCCCAGTTCTACCTTCCTAACAATGGAGTCCCCCACCAGGAGTTGTTTCCTTCCCCTGCAGGGTCCCCTGCCACCCTCCTGTGGGTCTCCTTTGTGGAGGTTCCCAGCATCCTCCTTGGCCTCCACTGTAGGTGCCTCCATAGAGGAACCACACTTTGCCAGAATGGCATAGGGATTGTGGAGAGGTACAACTGAGGATGCAACTCTGTTCCACCACCCTCACCCTCCCTGAGCCCACTGTGGTCCAACCGCTCCTCTTTCTTGGCAACCTCTGAGGCAACGGCAGTGGCACTGGTGGTCCCTGGATGGAAGAGGAGGTCCCACAAATCCTGGCCAACTCAGCCTGTAGATGAGCAACCTCCTTCCTCAGCCCAGAGAGGTGCCTGCAGATGGGACAACACCGCATCCTCCAGAACATCTCCCGGAAGACTGCTGCTCCACAGCCACTGCACTGCACCACTCCAATCATGTCTTATTTCTAGCCCCTTAACTGTTTGCAATCCTTACTCTTTCCTCTGTTTTTTTTCTCTCTCCTTACTTTCTGCCTGTGTGCCCTTTAAGCTCCTGATTGTCCTGTTCTGAGACAAGAATATCCTATATTTCTCAGTAGACCACTTACTTGTTCAGAGGCAGACCTCCAACAGCTAGAGGGGGCCGGAGAGCTACTCTTGCCCTTCTAGGATGGTGGGTCCTTGGTGGTTCTGTGATCACTCACTTCCTGCCCCTAAACAGGAAGTTCCTGTTGTCAGTCAAATCCTGTGCCTATAAAAATAGAACTAGCTTTGGGTGGAGGGGAGGGAAGGAGGGCAATATAGTCCCAGTAGAGAAGTTCAGTCACACAGCAGTCCTTTCTCCTGGTATCTTCTGCCAAGCTATTAGCAGAATCTTTCTAAGGCAGTCTTTAAATGTAGCTTCCTTCTAGCTAAGCCACTCCCCCTACTTACCAGATCTTTCTACAAGTAATTTAAACCTCACAGCAGTTAAGTCCTTTCAGTCACCTGAGATTTACACCTAGATGACTTTTCAGTTACCCATTCAGTTCAGTTAACCCAAACACACACTTTTTTTTGTTTTGTTTTGAATGTTAGTTTTTTTACCCTAAATTAAAGGTCTAAATACAAAAGTTCTCCTACTTTAGTCCCAGCAGAGAAGTTCAGTCACACAGCAGTCCTTTCTCCTGGTATCTTCTGCCAAGCTATTAGCAGAATCTTTCTAAGGCATTCTTTAAATGTAGCTTCCTTCTAGCTAAGCCACTCCCTACTTACCAGATCTTTCTACAAGTAATTTAAACCTCACAGCAGTTAAGTCCTTTCAGTCACCTGAGATTTACACCTAGATGACTTTTCAGTTACCCATTCAGTTCAGTTAACCCAAACACACACTTTTTTTTTGTTTTGTTTTGTATGTTAGTTTTTTTACCCTAAATTAAAGGTCCAAATACAAAAGTTCTTCTACTTTAGTCCCAGCAAAGAAGTTCAGTCACACAGCAGTCCTTTCTCCTGGTATCTTCTGCCAGTATGCAAGTGGTAGCTGCGGGATTCAAACCCAGTTTTCCGGGTTTTCAGTTCGGTGTTCTTAACTATTGCACTATACTGCTTCTTATAAATACATTCATGGGTATAATAGGGTTGACCATACAGAACTGTTCATAATGAAAAATCTTACTATGATAGGGGTCACAATCTCAGGCTGGCAGGGGGGACATTTAGGAAAGATAACAGGAAGCATTTTTTAATTGAGAGTGGTAGACCAATCAGAAAGCTTTCCCATCAATGTGGCTAATGTGGGGATCATAAATGGTTTCAAAATACAGTAGGAAAATTTTAAGTGGATCATCAGAAAGAGGGTGCAGGTAATCAGTGGTGGAAGAGCACTGGGGAGGGAAGTGGTAGCCCATTGAACTAGCATGAGATAGGGACTCAGGGCAGATTCAGTAGTCTTAAAGGAGATAGGAAATTATTTTTTACATAATTACCTGCCCTTCCATCTTCCTTTCTATGCCAGTTCCATATTTTGATATGCATTTATACATTTTTGAAATATAAATAATATACCTTTGGGCATGCCCTCAGATATACATAGAGTTCTACTCTCCTCACCAGCTCCTACCATTTCTTTTCACATTTCTAAGCCATTCAATGCCATCAATAACACCATTCTATGCTATTCATCTGAATGGCCTGGAATGGTGTTAGTGATGCCATAGAATGTTCAGGCATTGTGAAAAGATAAAGCAGCAACTGCTGAGGAGAGGATTCAGGGTAGTTACAAAGACAGAAAAATTAGATTCAGGGAGCTTAGACCAGCTCCCTGAACAGAGCTCTCCCTCACAACCCAACCCCTGCTACACAAACAAGGTGAGCGTCTTGAGCTGTACAGCATTCCTGGACTTGGCTACAAAACTGAACTTGAAATCCTTGGACTGCTTTACTATCCCGACTCATGTTGGCATACATAAAGAGAGTTTTTTTTCTGTGTGCTTATATCTGCCATTTACCTGCTGTTGCTGATTTCTCTGGGGTTACTTTAAGGGCCATGTCCAGCAGTCGTTCGTTGTTGCTAGTTCTCTGTGAAACTTTAAGTTAAACGTACAGTTTATATTTAAGTTGTTTTTTGCTTACGTTGAAACTTGGGTCCTCTGGTTGCCGGTCGGGACTGCCATGGCTGACCTATGCGCACTAGTACCACCCATCCCCCTTCCAGGTCCACTGAGTGTTCTGGCTGCATGCATAATGGTCTACTAAGCCTTTTGTCTACACAGTTTATATCCCCTTGTCTCCATCTCCTTCACAGGGACACAGCTTACACCAGCTCCCTGAATGGAGCTCTCCCTCACCAGCCAACCCCTGCTACACAAACAAGGTGAGCATCTTGAGCTGCACACCATTCCTGGACTGGGCTAGCCCTTCGCTGCTTCACAGTGACTGCCCTGCCCATCCGCCTTGGTTCATCCTTATTTATATAAGTCATATCCTGTCACGTGACCTGTCACCTGCCTGTCAGAAATAATCTCCCTATGTCCCTATTTGTTCTTTATACCTGGCCACCACTAGGAGTCACTATCGAGCACTCCTAACCTCACTCTTTTCTTTGAACCCTCTCTCCTGCTAGCTCCTTCCTTCCCTGCCTCCACCACCTCTCTCCTGCATCCCTCTTCTACCTCTACCCCTCTTGATCTCCCTGGGTATCAAACCACTGACCTTCCACATTAGAGGCAACAACTCTACCACTCTTCCACTGTAGCACCCTCACTTCATGCTGTCCTCTAGTGATCTTTATCTGGCTCTGTCCCTCTCCACCCAGCTGCTACTACTCACAAAGAAGTTACCTGCCCAGCCTCTCAACCCCTATACTAGCCCACCTCATGGCCCCTTTCTCCCTTTCCTCTACCCTCAATCTTGACATTATTTGGTTTACTTGGTAGTGTAGGACAAAAGCAGGCTAGAAACCTATCGAGATTGTTCCCCATATGGCGTGGGTTATTAATCCCAGGTTAGATTATGTGCTAAGCAGGTGTCTAAGCCTTTTTTAAATAAGTCGAAATTTTCGGTATCGACTAAATATTGGGGCAGCATATTCCAAATTCTGGACGCTCTAATAGAGAAAAAGTTACTGTAGAACTAGAATGTATTGCTGTAAAAATAATGTTGCTATAATCGCGCTGTGCCTTTAAGGTGCGATATTACTTTGTCAGCATTCATTCATAGATTTCACGCTGCAACCACATGGTGCTTCCATAACTCTGTAACTCAGCAACGAGCACTTGAATCACTGTAAAGAAAAACATGGACACTACTGCTTATTTTTATTATTTTTATATTTATTTTTTAACTGCAGCACCCTAAAACCCTTGTATAGCCCGTGAAAAGTTTTTTATTCCATCGAAGCCCCAATGCTTAATCGTCCTTTGATCTGTGGATGTTTATCATCAGTAACAGGTACGAAGGTCTGAAAAAAAAACAGAAATTTAACTTTTTTAATGTTAACTTGAAAAAGGTTCCAGAGCACTTAGTGCCAAAAATCTGTTTACCGCTGTTTACCATTAGCAAGTAAGTTCTTCATGTTGGTAGCCGCTAACTGGTTGCTGGCACTTAATCCTCTCGATCCTCCCTGGTCTTCTGGTTCTCAACAATGGGGTCTGTTGGGGAAAAGGGTCGGTGAGTGGGGTGACATACAAAAAAAGTACTGTAAATGTTGTTGGAGCTGCATTTTAAAGTATAATTACCATCCAGGCATTGCGTGTGGATGTCCAGTATTCCTGCTAGACGGAACCCCTGTATGCACTCTGCGGACCTCGTAAACAACTTTGCAAACGAGTTGACAAGCCATTTAGCATGCTGAACTTTAATGGTTGCTGATCTCAAGTCTACTTTTATGTTAGAGCTTTGGCTGCCACCATGCAGTTGGTCTGAGATCTGCTTTGTATACCAATCAGTAAACTGAGTTTTCAGTTCATCCTTAAAAATTTTATTTATAGAAATATCCAGGGGTTGGAGCAAATCAGTACAGGAGGCAGGCACAAAGATAGCAATGATGTTGTTCCTCTCAAACTCTGCTAGTACATCTGATGTAGTGTGGACCCTGAATAAATCAAGGATTAGGATGGTACACTGGACATCTGGGAGGCTCAAAGTGTGCTTCATTTTCTTAATGTAAGGGACAATAACACTGTTAGCACACTCAGTGGTGGTGACTGAGTTTGCCCAATGGTTCTCCGTGTGGGTTACACTCCAGTCTGCAGGAAAAGCAAACAAAGGATGACACTGCCCTATCTTGCCCTGATAAATAACCTGAGGTGGGAGGTAGTGACCTGATAACGAGCAGGATAAAACAACAGTCACTTGTCTTTCGTCTCCCAGCCCTGAGACCTCAATCTGTCTTTTTTCCAACAGTGTCCATCATCCATGCAGAGCAGGGTATAAGGTTGACCCCTGTCTCATCAAGGTTTAGGACTAGTTCTGGAGGGACCAATTCCTGCATCGCAGCAACTTTTATGCGATTTAGGAATTGCTGCTTTAAATCAGGGAAATCAACATGGGTTTTGCAAGCAGCCTTCATTCCTTTACGTTTACTATAGCCCATCCAATTTAGAAAAAGCCAAGACCACCTTTGGGAGGTGGAGAAGCAGTTTTCAGTTGCTCTGTCACATTTTCAGCCATTAACCAGGAAACACCAGTGGTGACAGCAAGCACTTCTGCATCAATATCCTCCGTTTGAAGTGCTGCAAAGTTGCGCTTCACTGTCTTTTTAGTTGGTGTGTTAAGCCACTGCAACAATGACATTGTCCTTTATAGAGCAGCCACAAACTAAATGGAGCATAAGAGGTGCAACTTATTTGTATAAAAAAAAGATAACAGCTGACAGCGATACACCAGTAGTAGTGGAGCGCGACTGAAGTTTGGCGCAGTTCTGAAACCGAAGACTGAACCAAGATATACACTTTAAGTGGTTTTAAATAGTTTTACAGTATTTCTTTTATTTGTTTTTGCTCACTTTACTTCTAGTTGCTTGTTATGTAGTCTAGGGACAATGCGTCTTTGACTATAGGTGAGCCCACATTGATGCATAATTTCAGGGGAGTGTAACATTTTATACAGAAGAAGAGTATCACCTCTGCACCTCCTAAAATGTAGAGAATGAAGGCCTGTTTCCTGCAGCCTGCAAGGGTAATCCCTGGAGGCCAATCTAGGGATATTTTTTGTGGCCCGCCTCTGTAGCTGTTCTATGCGTATGATGTCACTTTTGAGATATGGGCTTCAAAAGGGTGACCCGTAATCAGTGTAAGGCCTAATGTAGGCCTTATAGAGGAGGATTAAACATTGTTCAGTCTTAGTTATAAAGGTCCTTTTTATTTGTTTGAGTAACCCATTTGACATACGGCGATTTTTGCATGTTGTTCTGAAGAAGAGGGTGTATTATCAACTAGGATGCCTAGATCTCGCTCGTTACTTGTAGCCTTGAGAGGGGTATTATTTAGATGGTAAATATTCCTAGGGTTATTCATTCCAAAATGCAAAACAGTGCATTTATCAACACTGAAGAGCATGTTATTATAGTCTGCCCATTGCTCGATTGTTTTTCGGTCTGAAGCTAGTAATGCACTACTATCAACACCCTTTACTCCTGTCCTGCCTCAGGACCGCTGGTCTCTCCCCTAATGCCATTGAATGGTTCAAGTCCTATCTGTCAGGCAGAACACAATCTGTCCACATAGCTGATGCCATCTCCTCTCCCCTCCCCATTACCACAGGAGTCCCCCAGGGATCGGACTTGGGCCTCTCCTTTTTTCAATCTTCCTCAACGACCTCCCTCAGTTTTGTTTATCATTTAACATACACATGTATGCAGACAATACTGTCCTATTCACAACTGGCAATTCAGTCACTGATGTCACCACCAGTCTCCAGGTGGATTTAGAAAATGTACAACACTGGCTAAGTGAGCACCACCTCTTCCTAAACTCAAAGAAAACAGTCTCCATGACTTTCAGTACTAGGCAGAGGATGGCAAGGCTCCCCTCCTTACCCGCATTTTACACCATTTATGGGACTGTATTAGAAGACACCTCTCCCTTCTGCTACCTCGGAGTTTGGCTGGATAGGTATCTAAACTTCTCAGTCCACATCGACGCCATTCTAAAGAAACTCCGGCCTTAGCTAGGGGCCCTCTATCGTAACAGGGGTAGCATCCCACGTCCAGCAAGGCGCGAACTGGTACATGAAATGATACTGCCAACTTTTGACTACTGTGATGTTATATATGGAGCTGCCCCTCAATCCTTATCCAGGCTTGAATCTCTCTTTAATGCCTTCTGCTGGTTTGCCCTGGATGCCCCTGCTCTGACACATCACTGCACGCTTTACCACTCTCTAAATTTTCCCTCACTTATTGACAGGAGAACATTGCATGCGGCAAAGTTTACCTCTAAATTCTGGCTAGGCTCGCTCCCCTCTTACCTGTCCACCTCCTTATCTGCCCCTCACCCCTCCAAAAACACCCTCCAATCTGATGACTCTCGCTCACTGACTATACCCTACAGAAATACTGCATCCAGCCAAATGGCATTCTCCCATCGCCTACCTAAGCTCTGGAACCAACTACCGTTCCCAAATCCACCACTCCTCATCAGCCTACTCTCTCTCTACATCCCTAGCAAACTATCCAGTGATGAATTGCAACTGCATCTAGCCCCATGGGGTCCTGCCTAGCTGCTGGTCTATACCTCCTTCCTCCAGCTGACCCAAATATCTGCCCCCTATCCCAAATCCCTCTTGCAATCCTAGCACTTCTGCAACTTAGCACTTTCTATCATCCCTACTGTTACACCCCCCCATGTACCTTTGACTATACCCCCTGTCAGCCACTCACAAATGTATCCTAATCTAGAAATGTTACTAGCTATTGTTGGTGTTAACTGTACAGTCTGTCTATATGCTGCTAAGCTAATTCCTGATGTATGTATCCTGTTGTACTACTTATTGTTCTCACTCCCCTTCCCCCAGGACGTACCGTGAGATGAGCATTGTTGCTCAGTGTAACCTTCCTGGTGAAACATTTCAATAAATAAATAAATTATGTATCCTCCCCCCACAACTTTGTATCATCGGTGAATTTTGAGAGCATATTACTGGAGCCAATCTGCATATCACTAATGAAGATGTTAAATAGTGTGGGCCCCAGTACCCTTCATGCTCTCTCCTTCCCTGTCCTAGTCCTCCTTCTCCTTCCTCCCTCTGCCCCATCCACCCCTCTTCCACCTAACTTAAACCTACTCTCTGCTGCCCTCTACACTCCTTGCAATCTATCTACCCCGCTACCATCTCTTCTCACCCCCTCCCTCACACCGCCCTTACCTCCTCAACTATATACACCACAGGCTTCTCAGCCATTCTTTCCTAAATGCTGCTGCTATTCGTCAACTTCGTCCCCGTTTACCCACCTCATGGGGCCTCCCCCTAGCCTGCTGACTCAAGCGCAAAAATCATGCCACGCATCTTCACCTCTTGGCCCTCCTTCTGCTCCTAGCAGGGAACATTGAACCCCATCCTGGCCCCACTAGCCCTCCCTCCTCTCCCCAGCAAATGCTCCCCAGAGGCCTGTGGATTTTCCATACCAATTTACACAGCCTCTTCCCCAAACTTGACAAATTAAAAGTCTGGGTTATTCAACACTCCCCCAATGTTCTATGCATTACAGAAACTTGGTTGTCCTCTTCAATCCCTGACTCTGATCTGGCCCTGCCTGACTTTAGTCTCCTCCAACAAAACCATGGTAAACGTGGTGGTGAAGTGGCTATCTCTCACTCCCATGAACTCCTCGTTATCAATCTCACCTTACCATCTTCATCCCCCGTTCTTGTGGGGGTCCTATATCCTTCCCCTGAACTTCCCCATCATCCCTGGTCTCCTGCAGCAGCATCTCTGCCATCTCTGCACTAGCAAATGCTGGTGAACTAATCCTCTTATGAGACTTTGATCTCAAGTGGCTTTCTTTTTCTTCACTCAGTTCCTGACAGCGCATTGAGGTACTAAACCTCACCTAACTGATAAAAGTTCCTACACGTCCTAACCCTAAAAGCCAGTCACATTCCCTGATCGACTGGGTGCTTTCTTCCAACCCCCACCACACCTGCTCTGCTGGCATCCTGCCAGATGTGCTCAGTGACCGCTGCCCCACCTTCTACATCAAGAAAACCCATCCTCCACCTACCCCCCCACACAATCTCTAGTATCGCCCCCTCAAATCCCTAGATGTAGGGAAACTTCTTCACAATTTGGCCCTGACTGACTGGTCCCCAGTCCTTATCACAAGCTTGGTCGACTCTGCCCTTGCCCACTTCACTTCCATCTTCTTAAAGATCTGGGATACACATGCCCTGCTCAAAACTACAAGGTTAAAGTGCGCCCACCTCCCCTGGGTTACCTCCCCCACCCTTGCCAAATGTAGAGCTTGAGATCGTGCTTCGTGCTCTTATAGATCCTCCAGAAACCAGCTCTCCTTCCAAGCCTTTTGCACCCTATGCAAGAGCTACACCATCATCATCCGCCGTGCAAAAGCTGACTTTTTCAAGTTGCATTTGCACTCCTCAAACAGCTCTCCATCCTCCTTCTGGCAAGATCAACCTCAATGGATCGCCTTCCCCCATCAATCCGAGAGGGCATTTCTCTTATCTCTGATCCCTCTCAAGATGCCGAAGCCCTAAACAAGTTTTTCACTTCCTGTGCTGTTCCATGTGGTCCCCTGACCTCCCCTCCCTGCACCCGTCTCTCACCCCCCCAGCCATCAGGCTTCCATCTGTCCCTAGTCTTGCCATCAGAAGTCCTGGGTGCTCTTACCACATTAGATCCCTCTCAGTCTAGCCCTGATGGCCTACATCCCAGGCTTCTCAAAATCTTGGACCTGTCAATAGTTACCCCTCTAACCTATATACTAAATCTCTCCCTCTCCACAGCCACCGTTCCAGAAGCCTGGAAGTCTGCCACAGTCTTCCCTCTCTTCAAAGGTGGTGCTCCCACCATCCCTGGGAAATACTGCCCCCATCTCCCTTCTCCATTCTCCCTGCCCTTGCAAAAGTCCAAGAATCCCTCATCCTCTCCAGGCTCAATGCATTCCTTACCACTTCTAACACTCTTTCGCCGTTCCAATCAGGGTTCAGAAAATCCCACACAACCACCACCTCCCCCCTTCTCTTCACTGACACCATTCACTTTGCCATGGATTGTGGCCACATTACCTCAGCTATATTCATTGACCTAGCAAAAGCCTTTGACTTGGTTTCTCACCCTCTCATCATGCCAGGTGTTCTTAGCTCAGCTAGTCCAGTGCCCACCCAAGAAGAGAAGGTGCTCTATTGAATCTGGTGCTCACCAATAGTGAGAGGATCCAAAATGTAGTAGTTCTGGAACCATTTAACTCCAGCAACCACAGAACAATGGCACTAGAGGTTCAGATAGGGACTGCCAAATGGGCATACGCAGTAAGGGTATGGAACTTTAAAAAGACAGATTTCAACAGGATGAGGACACTCTTAGAAAAAGCACATAGAGAATAAGACAAATAGAAGGGATGGAGGAAGAATGGGATGAATTTAAAAAAAGCAATGATTAGCCAGCCCCGTGGCACAGAGGACTGAGGCATCCAAGCCTCACCTGCTGCCACACAACCAACCCCACTTCAGGAATGCACCTGGGCATGGAGTGTCTGTGGGTCAGAGAAATTAAAAACAAGAAACACCACTGGCAGCAGGATGAAGCCCATGGCTCCTTGCAGACTCCACAACACCTGCTAGCACGGAATCCACCTTACCGAGCAAAGCCATTGAAAGGGGGCTGGGGGAACTCCTGATAGTCCTGCCACATAAGGAAAGCTGTGAAGGAACAGGTGGGTCATTAGGACAAGTCCCAGAGATGACAGGTGATGGAGTTGGGGGAACAGCAGAGACATAAAGGAGACCAGGCAAGAGGGGTAAAGCAATGATTGAGATAGCAGAAAACTCACTTGGGAAGGTGTCAAAGGGAAAAAGGGTGAGGGGTCCAATGTGGTTCATGGCTAAAGTAAAGACGGCAATAAGAGCCAAAAGGATGGCATCCTCAAAGTACAAAGAAAGCCAAAAGGGGAGGTGAGAGAGAAGTACCTTGGAGCAGCAATAGTAGCCAGCCGAAAGGTGAGGGAGGCTAAGGCTGAGATAGAATTTAGGATTGCAATGGAAATTAAGTTATGGAAAAGGGCATTCTTCAAGTACAGGCTGAGTGATAGGTTAAAGGTGGCATTGTGAGAGAGGATGTGAGGAGAGGGACAGAGGGAAATCAGACATACTGAACAATTTGTTTTTCAGTCTTTACTAAGGAGAAGGATAGACCACTGCCAGAATGTGGAGTTAAGAACGGAAAATAGGAAAGCAAGTACTTAACTAGCATGGACAAAATAACAGAATTGGGAGTCAGAAAAGCTGAAAGGGTTGAAAGTAGATAATTCTATGGGCCTTGACAGTTTTTACCCAGGAATCCTTAAGGAGATAGTGGAGATGTTAGCAAGACAACCTGCAGACATATTCAACTGCTCACTGGACACGGTGGTGGTCCCTAGGGACTGGAGGACAAAGGATGTGGTCCCGCTACACAAGAGTGGAAGAAAGGATTAGCCAGGGAATTATAGACCAGTTGACATCTATTGTGGGGAAAACTATAGAGTCTATACTAAGGGAGGAATTAGTGGACTTCCTGGAGGAGAATAGGCTACAGGACCCTGGACAGCATAGGTTCACAAGAGGAAGGTCTTGCCAGACAAATTTTGTTGACTTCTTTAGCTGGGTGACCAAGGCAGCCAAAAAAGGGACATGCAATCGATGTAGTGTACTTGGATTTCAGCAAAGTATTTGACTCAGTCCCCCACAGAAGGCTCATCAAAAAGTTAAGGGACCTAGGGTGGAGGAAGAATTGATGACTTGGGTAGAGAACTGGCTGGCAGAAGAACACAGGGTAATGGTAAATGGTGAGTTTTCAGAGCTAAGGGACATAACAAGCAGAGTACATCAGGGGTCAGTGCTGAGCCCGGTCCTTTTCAGTGTGTTTATCTGTGACATAGGGGATGGTATCAAGAACAAGATCCGCCTCTTTGCAAACAATATGAAGATCTGCGCAAGGGTGGACACAGAGGAAGAGATAATGGGACTCAGGGAGGATCTGGGTATGTTGGAGAGCTGATCACAGATATAGCAACTGGGTTTAAATGCTAAAAATGCAAGATGATGCACACTGGGAAAAGGAAGTAAGAGTTCAATACAAAAAGGGGGGTCGTACTGAAAATCAACACAGAAGAAAAGGACCTAGAGGTTATGATATCAGACAACCTGACAACAACAGCACATACAACAAAGCTGTAGGTAAGGCAAAAAGAATGGATTGCATAGGGAGGGGCATAAGCAGCAGAGGTTGGGAAGTGATCCTCCCATTCTACAGCTCACTGATGTGACCCCATCTGGAACACTGCGCAAGGTACTGGAATCCACACCTAAGGAAAGACTTTGACAAGGTGGAAGAGGTACAGCAAGGCAACAAAGATAGCCCATGGACTAGGAGGCAAGACATTTGAGGACATGCTGTAGGATCTGAACATGTAGACCTTTGAAAAAGGAGAGAAAGGAGTGACAGGATTGAAACATGCAAGTATCTGCATGGAATAAATAGGGTGGATCCCAAGGTACTTTTCTCCTTGAGCTCAAATAGAGGGACACTCACTGAAACTTGCATGGGGGAGATACAAAAAGGACATAATAAGCAAGCACTTTCTCACTAAAAGAGTGGTGGACATGTGGAACAAACTGCTGAAGGAAGTACAGGTCAAATCAGTGAGCAGCATCAAATAGGAATGGGACAGGCATATATGATTAGTGAAAAAAAGGGGTGGCAGAGTAAATGCACTGTTCAGTCCAGTCCACCAGGCAAGCTTGCAACTACTTTATGACTTTGCACTTTTTGACATTGAAACCCAGCTGCCACACCCTGGACCACTCCTCTAGTTTCTTGACTGTATTCATCCTCAGATTCAAGAGGCGGCCAAGGGACCACTGGGACCATAGGCTGAGGCAGTGGTTGGGACTGGATAGTGAAGTGACAACAGTGCCAGAAAAAATGGCACATGTCAACCAAAGCAATGGTAGTGGCTGGGCTGTGGACAGCATTATCATCAGTGGCAAGGAGGGCAAAAGTTATTGAAATAGTTCAAAGATGGTAGCCAGCACAACGATGAGAGTGTCAATGGTGCCAGCTAGAAGAGTCAACAAGGGAAGTGCCAACAGGACTGAGCCTGCCACCGATGTGCTGGTAAGGGGCTATGGACCTACAGTGGACACCATGCTTGTACCTGACAGGAGTCTGAACAATGGTGTGGCTGGGAACAGAGACCAATAACATGGTCTGAGACTTACCTTCACAGGGATGCAGCATCAGTCTGGACCATAAGGAAGACTTCAAATGACAGAGACTCTCAGCAAAAGAAGACTTTTTTGCCTTCTCTTTCAACAAATGCCATTTTTCCTATGATGGCAACAATGAGGATACCCGTCAAGGAGACCAATGAAGTTCCACAGCAGTGGATTTGGTAGAGTGAGTCAGAGACCATGGATAGACACTGCAATTGGCCTCTTGGTGTTCTCCATTTTCTGCAGGAAATTCTCCAGAGCATTCCTATGGTGTCTTCTCATGGCTGGTTAAAGCACCTACAAATAGAACAAGATATCACATCATGCAAAAGGCCCAGGCAGCAAACATAAACAATGTGAGCATTGTCACAAAATGCCTTCATGCCACACTGACAAAGACAAAACAGTAGCAGCTTTTGTGGAGGTGCCCATGACAGCATTCATTAAAGGGGAACAGTCACCACAAAGGGTCTCACACTCAAGTGTGGGGCTAGTCGCAATGTGCACTTTGTGTGCAAAACATTTTGGTTTACTTACTGTTTACTGTAGTACAGCAGACTGTATCAGACTAATTTTCTTTACTTCTAGGCTGAAATCTTCCATTAATACAAATCCCTGCTGTTGACATCGGAGCAGAAGGCATCACTGGGAGATTCATTAGACTGCAGTATATTTTAGAGTTTATTTAAGCTCCAGTCTTGTTTTCATTGGTCACGCTGACCTCCCTGGGCTAAATGCAGTCACCGATGACTGTACCTAGCCCTTGGAGAAAAGCTGAACAGTAAAACATCTAACTGGAGATTATTAAAACTTTAGCATGCACTGCAGGGCAGGCTATTTAATCTCTCACTATTGCCTACTGCTCTGATGTCAGCTGCTTGGGATTCTGGGATTTGTAGTAACAAATGATGTCAGCCTAGAAGTAAACAAAATTATTCTGATACAATCTACTACACTACAGTACACAGTAAGTAAACCAATTTTTTTGCACATACAATACACATTGGGACAAGCCCCAGCACTTGAGTTTGAGGCTTTTTCGTGGTTATTGTTCCCCTTTAATGATATAAAGTAAGTAAATGAAACAGGTTTTATTTCAGAAACAGAAATTGATGAATATTTTCTCCATCTGATGAGCAGTTGACAGCAAGAGAAAAAACTGAGGAGGTATGGGGCAATCTACTTAACATAAGCAGCGCCAGTATACGTCAGTGTGGAAGGCCCCCAGCTGAACAAACATTTCTGAGTGATCCTGATGCTGATGGCTTACAGTTCCAAAGGTGTGGCTCTATAGAGGGAGATGTCCCCTAAGATCTAGCTTTGGTGTTGTTAATACAGAATGGACAGAAATTACCATATGGCATCTGTCTCATGCTTTTGAAACACATACTGCACTTGTTATTGGAGGAGAGGGGTTTGTAGAATGTCGTGGTGAGTGTACTTTCTTTGTGACTGTGTTAGTATTGCAAGACTAGACATGTTATGATTGTATTGGAGTTTTCTGTCACTTTTTTGTGGTGAAAATTTGCATAACCTATCTTTTTGGATAACATTTGTGTCAGTAATATGCATTGTGACTGAGTTCAAAAATGACACTAATTGTGTTAAACTTTTGCCATTTGTGTTTGCATTCTGCATCTGCAGCTGTGGCTGTCTCATGACCAACTCTAAGAAAATGGTGGGAAACAGATCATAATCAGATAAAAATAATCAAAGTGACAGAAAAAAATAAAAACAAAGAAAATATCTTTAAAAACAGAAAGCCACCCATAGTTTAGCCAACAAGGGTGAAACATACAGTATACACCACTTGAACTGGAAGAAAATCAAGCACACACTTCGCACAGAGGGGGAAGACTGTTCTGAGAGGGAAAAAATTACCCCAACTTATCTTGGACACCAGGCTAGTAGGCAGAATAAAACAGCAGTTCTTTATGAATATTATATCTCAGTCTCCTACAACCTTAATATTTATGCAGAGGGCAGACTAGCAGAACACCCAGACATCTGACAAAAGCGGGTGTTAAATGCAGGAACCAATTTGAATTTTAAATAACAGGCTGGCTTTAAATTTAGTAATTGTGCTTGTTAAAACAAACAGGATTCTCTGCTAAGAGTTATCAGAGTTGGAAAAAATAAATTGCAAAGAAATTAAAGCAATGGAGCCACAGAGCAAGCTGCTTCTCCTCGAGCAACATAAACAAACTGAATGGTCTCTGCCAGCAGTCCAATCCTACCAGATGGTATGTTCACCTCCCTGGATTCAGGAATGATTTCACAGTTCTTTTGTGTGGGGGTCTCTAGTTGCAAAACATCACATTTACCCAACAAAAAATGAATAGCCTTGTGAAGTGGCATGAAAAAAAGAAACTGACCCTGCAACGCCTTTTTTCTGTGAATTCCCAAAAAGGTTTCTAAGCAAGACATTTAAGAAGACAGATTTGTTGTTGTTATGAGGGCTACCAAACAGAGGCAACGAAAACACCTTACAAAATCTTTTAGCTTCAGTTCTAGAGTTCTGATGACACCTAACATTTGTAAGGCCATTAATAAAACAACTGTCATATGATCAGAAAACAACTGGGATGATCAAAACTAGGACTGAACTCCAGAGGAGTGAAATGTAATCAATTGTGTGATACAATGACCCCCCGAGTAATGATCTCCCATGTTGCAACCGTATCTTATTACATGCTGTCAAACTGTATTCAGAAATAGGTTTCAAGACTTGTAAGATCTGAAACAGGGTTTTAAAAGAAATGTTCTGAACTTATAAGCTAGTGTTTAACCTTATTAAAAAACATTACCTGAACCCACACATTCATCAGATCAGTTAACAGTATTTTTTTTTTTGATGTTGTTGTTGTTGTTCAAGAAATCATGCACATAAAATTTTGTAGATGGAATCCCAAATACCAGTTTATGATTTCAAAAGCATGGAACAATTTGTTACAATGTGCATCATAACAAAGATGGGGTAAAACATTTTTAACTCAAGGGGTAGACAGAATACACCCTAGGATCACAGTGAAGCTAAATGAACAATTGGTGTCATTTGCAATAACCTTTCTAAAGTCTAATCAGAATTTTGGTGCCACAGGATTGGAAAGTGACCAATGTGGGCCCCTATTTTCAAGAAGAAGACATGGTCAGACCCTGGCAAGTACAGATCAAGTACAGGTCAGTCAGCCTGATATCAAGGCAGAACAATGTCCAGGAGGCCATTATAAATAACAAAATTATGGAGCACTTCGGCTAATACCAAGGTGTTCTTTCTCTCTCCCTCTCTCTCTCTCCCTCTCTCTCTTTCTCTCTCCATAGCTTTATGTGGAACAAATCATTCTAAACTAACCTGATCAGTTTATTCAAGGGAGTGGCAAGGAACAGACAGGGCCATGAACATGGTTTATCTGTACTGCAGCAAGGCCTTTAATACTATGGTGCATAACCTGCTTCTGGGCAAAGAAAACCAATGTAGTATACACAACACACACAAGGTAGACAGCCAACTGGCTTGGAAGCAGGAAGCAGAGGGTGGTGGTCTACAGGTGAAGAGCAGTACTTAGCAAAATCCCTCTGGGATCAGTACTGGGGCCATTACTCTTCAACATCTTCATCAGCAGTCTGGAAGCTGGGGTCTCCAGCAGGCTGCTTCAGTTCACAGATAGCACTAAGCTAGCCAGGGTGGTGAACTCCCTTGAGGATTGGGACAAACTCCAAGAGGACCTGAACAAACTGGGAAATTGGTCTGTCTCCTGGAGCCAAAGATTTAATTTAATATGCCGGCTGTTTCTGGCAGAAGAGAACTGGTTGCAGAGCAAGAAACAGAAGTCTAGAACTACAGATTTTTTTACTAATTAATCACTTCTGTCTCAGCAGGAGTAGTACCTGTTTGGATTAAGCAAACAGATACTTTAGTAGAAGAAGGGGGTCTCATTTAAGTAAAAAAAAAGTGTTTTTTTCTGAGGAAGGGGCAGTATCAGCTTAATTTACTGAGAGCAGAGAGTGAATCTAATTGGGGATGTGGCTTAGCAGCTTAGGTGTACAAAAGCAGCTGTCTCAATTACAGCTTCCGACTGTTTCTGGCAGAAAGAGACTGGTTGCAGAGCAAGAAACAGAAGTCCAGAACTACAGATTTTTACTAATTAATCACTTCTATCTCCAGCAGGAGTAGTACCTGTTTGGATTAAGCAAACAGATACTTTATTAGAAGGGGGTCTCATTTAACTAAAAAAAAAGAGTTTTTTTTCTGAGGAAGGGGGCAGTATCAGCTTAATTTACAGAGAGCAGAGAGTGAATCTAATTGGGGTGTGTGGCTTACCAGCTTAGGTGTACAAAAGCAGTTGTCTCCAATTACAGCTTCCGGCTGTTTCTGGCAGAAGAGAACTGGTTGCAGAGCAAGAAACAGAAGTCCAGAACTACAGATTTTTTACTAATTAATCACTTCTATCTCAGCAGGAGTAGTACCTGTTTGGATTAAGCAAACAGATACTTTATTAGAAGGGGGTCTCATTTAACTAAAAAAAAAGAGTTTTTTTTCTGAGGAAGGGGGCAGTATCAGCTTAATTTACTGAGAGCAGAGAGTGAATCTAATTGGGGTGTGGCTTAGCAGCTTAGGTGTACAAAAGCAGCTGTCTCCAATTACAGCTTCTAGCTGTTTCTGGCAGAAGAGAACTGGTTGCAGAGCAAGAAACAGAAGTCCAGAACTACAGATTTTTTACTAATTAATCACTTCTGTCTCAGCAGGAGTAGTGCCTTTTTGGATTAAGCAAACAGATACTTTATTAGAAGAAGGGGGTCTCATTTAAGTTAAAAAAAGTGTTTTTTTCTGAGGAAGGGGCAGTATCAGCTTAATTTACTGAGAGCAGAGAATGAATCTAATTGGAGGTGTGGCTCAGCAGCTTAGGTGTACAAAAGCAGATATCTCCAATTACAGCTTCCGGCTGTTTCTGGCAGAAGAGAACTGGTTGCAGAGCAAGAAACAGAAGTCCAGAACTACAGATTTTTTACTAATTGCCCTCCTTCCCACCCTCCCACCCAAAGCCAGTTCTAGTTTTATAGCCACTGAATTTGACTGACAACAGGAACTTCCTGTTTGGCAGTAGGAAGGGAAGGATCACTAAGATACATTAGTTTCAGCAACCTTGAAGGAACCTAAAAAAAAATAAAAATAAATAAATAACTCTTTATCCCCCCTGGCTGCTGGAGGTCTGAATCCAAGCACGGAGGAAGGAGACTACTGAAGACTACAAGAAGTTCCTGTCCCAGAACAGAAAGGGTGAGAGTTGTAAGGACACATAGGCAATAGGAAAGTAAGTGTAAAAATACATAGAGAGAGGAGACAATAAGCATACAAAGCAAAGGAGAGGGACACAATAAGTCAAGATGGGAGTGGTGCAGTGCAATAGCTGTGGAGCAGCAGTGTTCCGGAGACATTCTGGAGGCTGCGAGTGCGCCCTTTTGCAGGCATCTCTGGTCTGAGGAGGAGGTTGCCTGTCTCAGGCTGACCTGGCTAGGATTAGTAAACCTCTTCCCCACCCAGGGGCCACCAGGGCCACCATTATTACCTCAGAGGTTGCCAAGAAGAGGAGCAGTTAGACAGGGGGCTCAGGGAGGAGAGGGTGGTGCTGAGAGTTGCATCCCACTCAGTTAGCTCTCCATTCATATGCTGTTCTGGCAAGAGTGTTCCTCTATGTAGGCACCTGCAGTGGAGACCAAGGAGGATGCTGGGAACCTCCAAAGGAGACCCACAGGAGGGTGGCATGAGACCCACAGGGAAGAAACAACTCCTGGTGGGGACTCAACTGTTAGGGTAGACGTGGGGAGGAAGGGGATAGGGAGGCAAGGTGCCTGCCTGGCTCCATGGCTTTGAGGGACAGGAAGTGAATCCTCAGGATCACGGGAGCAGCTGTGTGAGGGAGGGAGCTGGATGTCATTGTCCACCTAGGGACAAATGACCTGGCTGTAAATGGGATCAGAGCAGTGCAAGAGGAGTTTGTGGAGTTGAGAAGGGGCCTTAGACAAGTAGCATGTACGGTAACCTTCTCGGAGGTGTTGCCTGTCTACGGCAAGGAAGATGCTAGGGTATTCTGCACCATGGGATTCAATGAATTGTTGAAAAACTGGTGTAGAGCTCAGGGTTTTGGCTTCATTGGGGACTGGGGAGCCATCTGGAGGGATGCAGGCTTATGCTGGTGCAATTGTATGCATCTGTCAAGGGGGGATCCAGGATCCTAGGTGACAGTTTTAAATGCTTCATTGGCAAGCATTTAAACTAGCCAAGGGGGGCACTGAAAGAAGCAGGAACCTCAGCCCCCCACAAAGCCGCAGGAAGTTAGAGAGGCAAACACCAAGGCAGAGAAGTCATATGGAGCAGGACAGGATAAATGCAGAAAAAGTGTTAAGGACAGGGATGGGCTAAAGGGTAAGATGCAAAAAAAAATGGAAGGTGATGAGTACCAATGCCCACAGTCTGTGCAACAAGCTCCTGAACTAGTGGCCTTGATGGAAGTGGGATGCCTGGATATTGTGGTAGTCACTGAAACATGGTACACAGAGAACCATGAGTGGAAGTCAACAGACCAGGATACACAGTCTGCAGGAGGGACAAGGGTGGGTAAGAGGAGGAGGAACCTCTCTATATAAGGGAAGGATTAAAGCAACAGAACTAAAGAGTAAACAGGAAGTTGATGAGTCACTATGGTCACCCTGGAGACAGGAAATGGCACCACAATCGCATGGGGTTGTGCAGACCCCATCTCAGTGGGAGGAAATGGACAAGGAAATGATAGAAGGCATCCTTACAATGGCAGAAAAAGGGAGATATTGTTGATGGGGACCTGAATATGCCAGATGTTAACTTGAGCACCTTTGCTGCAGGCACATCCAAGAGCAGGGTCATTCTTGATGCCCTACAGGGGCATGCCTCAGACAGCTAGTGTTGGAACCCATTTGGGAGGGAGCAATCTTGGACCTGGTACTCTCAAATGGGAAAGGGAAAAAGGATCTCAGATTTAGAAGTGGGTAGCCATCTGGGAGACAAATGACTACCAAACAGTGTGGTTCTAATAAACACAGCCATAGGAGTCAAGCCATACAAAAACAAGAGTATTGGACTTTAGGAAGGCTGACTTTGGGAAATGAGAGAGTGCCTTGAAAAGCACTAGCAAATGAGCAAGAAGGAGGGTGGAGGAACAATGAGGAACAATCAAAACAGCCATCGCAGAAACAACAAGCCTTTGTGAAGCACATCAATAAAACAAAAGAAGGAAAAACCACTGTGGTTCTCCAAGAGGTGGCAGGGATGGTTAAGGAGAAAGGATAGCATTCAGGAAATATAAGGAAACACAGAAAGAGCAGGGACAGAACTTTATCAGTTAAAGCAGAAGGAGGCACGAAGGCAGTCAGTATAGCAAAGGCACAAACTGAGGAAAAGATAGCCAACTCTGTTAAGAAGGGGATAAAACCTTTTATAGGTATATTGGGGAGGAAGAAAGACCAAGGAGGGATAGAGACTTAATAAGGGAGGAAATGTGGGAGAGGGTGACAGTGAAAAGCAGGGATACTGAATGAATATTTCTGCTCAGTATTCATGCGGATGAGGAGGGGAGGTGCCTAAACCAAACAAGGAGAAACTCTGAATAGGAGGGTCGATACCAGTCCATTCACAGAAGAAAGGGTTTTGATAGAACTCTTGAAACTGAGGGTGGACAAAGCAATGGGGCCTGATGGGATTCACCCAAGAATACTAAAAGAACTAAGGGTAGAACTAGTAACACCACCGACTACTCTCTTTAACAAATCATGGGAGGATGGAGTGGTACCTGAGGACTGGAGGAGGGCAAATGTGATTCCACTTCACAAAAGTGGGAGCAGGGCAGAGGCAGGAAACTATAGACCAGTTAATTTGACTTCAGTGGTAGAGAAAATGATGGAATCACTTCTGAAGGAAAGAATTGTTGAGTACCAAGAGGCCAGTGGGGCACAGGACCCAAGGCAGCATGGTTTCACAGCGAGAAGGTCATGTCAGACGAACCTAATCGATTTCTTTGGGTGACCAAAGTAGTAGACCAGGGAGGGGCTGTGGATATGGCCTACCTAGATTTTAGCAAGGCATTCGACACAGTCTCACACAAAAGATTAATATACAAGTTAGCCAGCCTTGGAGTGGGTCCCAAGGTGGTAGCCTGGATAAAAAAACTGGCTGGACAACAGAACGCAAAGGGTAATAGTAAACGGAGTCCACAGTGAAGAAAGAATGATAACTAGCGGGGTACCTCTGGGTTCGGTACTGGGACCGGTCCTCTTTAATATCTTTATAAGTGACATTGGAGATCACCTGGAAGGAAAGGTATGCCTCTTTGCAGATGACACAAAGATCTGCAACAGGGTTGATACACAAGGTGGGGTGGAAAGAATGAAAAGGGACTTGGCAAGGTTGGAGGAATGGTCAAATATGTGCCAGCTCAGATTCAATGCAAAGAAGTGCAAGGTAATGCATCAGGAAAACAAAAACCCAGGGGAAGAGTACACAATGGGGGGTGAGTTAATAACAACAACAAAAATCAAAAGAGACCCAAGAGTAATTATATCAGATGACCTAAAGGTGGGCAAGCAATGTGAGAAGGCAGTAAGGAGGGCTGGGGGGATACTGGGATGCATAGGGAGAGGCATCAACAGTAGAAAACAGGAAGTTGTTATCCCTCTCTACAGACAGTTAATGAGACCCCATCTAGAGTACTGCGTGCAATTCTGGAGACCCCATCTCTGCAAAGACACAGACAGAGTGGAAGCTGTTCAAAGGAGGGCAAACAAAATGGTGCAAGGTCTGCACCAGAAGACGTACAAGGAGAGACTAAAGCAGCTTAATATGTATACCCTTGAGGAAAGGAGGAAGGGGGGGATGTGATAGAAACTTTCAAATATCTCAAGGGAATTAACAAGGTACAAGAGGTAGTATCTTTCAGAAGAAGAGATGTGCAAGAACAAGGGCACAATTTGAAGATAGAGGGGACGGCTCAGAGGTAATGTTAGAAAGCATTTTCACAGACAGAGTTGTGGATGCATGGAACAGCCTTCTGAGGAGGTTGTGGAGTCAGGAACAGTAGAAGAATTCAAGAATGCATGGGACAGGCATAAGGCAATTCTAGTGGGGGGCAGGAGGAAGTAAGCTATTGATTAACTAGAATCTGCAGCTTATCCATCAGGTAGGGAAATGGGCAGACTGGGTGGGCCAAGTGGTCCTTATCTGCCGTCAAATTCTATGTTTCTATGTTTCTGTGTTAATCAAATGTAAGGTGCTACACTTGGGAAGGAAAAACAGAGATAAAACCTACACAGTGTGTGGGGCTCCCCTTGCTGCAGCTGAGGAGAGAAAGGACTTGGTGGTCAAAACAGAAATGGGATCTGAAGCAAGATGAGCAGTGTGCAGCCACTGTCAAGAAGACCAGAAAAATGCAGGTTTGCATTAAATAAACTGATCAGGCTAGTTTGGTATGATTTGTTCCACATAAAGCCATGCTGAGAGAGAGAGAGAGAGGCCCCACTTAAAACATTGCATGCAGATTTTGCCTCAATACAAAAATGACAGAAAGGCAGTCCACAGTGTGCAACACAGGGCCAGCAAAATGATCATTGGTATGCAGAATAAAACCTGAGAGACTGGAAATTCCTGACATATTCAACCTGGAGAAAAGGAAGCCAGAGAGGACATGCTCTGTCTTTCACAATTAACATACTCAAGAGTATTGACAAGGTCGAACGGTCATAGAGGTTTGATCTGATGTCCTGCATTAGGATGCAGGAACACGCCCTGATGCTTGTGGGGGGGGGGGGTAAAGTCAGGGGTAACATTAGGAGACTTTTTTTTTCCCAGATGGTGCTGATCCAATAGAACAGCTTACCAGCAGACAATCAATACAAGGACAATAAAGGCTTTCAAGATAAGCCAGAACAAATTTCTATTTACCAAGGAAGTCACCAGATATCGAGAGTAGAGAATCCCTGTAAGCTGGTACATGTTAGAAACATAGAAACATAGACTTTGATGGCAGATAAGGACCGCTTGGCCCACCTAGTCTGCCCATTTTCCTACCTATTGGGTAAGCTGCAGATCCTAGTTAACCAACAGCATACTTCTTCCTACCCCCCACAAGAATTGCCTTAGGTCTGTCCCATGCATTCTTGAATTCATCCACTGTTTTTGACCCCATGACCTCCTCAGGAAGGCCGTTTCATGTGTCCACCACCCTCTCTGTGAAAAAATACTTCCTCACATTGTCCCTGAGTCTTCCCCCCTCTGTCTTCAAATTGTGTCCCCTTGTTCTTGCACATCTCTTTTTCTGAAAGATGCTACCCTCTTGGACTTTGAAGATTCCCTTGAGGTACTTGAAAATGTCTATCATGTCCCCCCTCTCCCTCCTTTCCTCAGCCTAGTTAGTTGGAAAAAAAGGGGGAGAATAAGAAGGTTGCAGAAGACAAGGACCTGGGAACATGTAATGAGAAGGAGATTAAAGGAGTAGTCCACCCAAACCTTGCAAAAACATATGTTGTGCAGAGTGTTTTGATTTGTACTTCTTGTGTGTCCTTCCCTCTGTCTGCTATTAAAAGTTTTTCCCAAGTTAGCCTGCTAGCTTTAGGGTAGTTTTACGACCCTTGGAGATCTCCATCTGAGACAGTTTATTGTATTCTTTGTCCTCTCGTGGATTGCCAGCTAAAGTGCATAAGTTCTTACTATCTTACTTTCTGAGCAGCCTAAGCCCTACCATTTGCTTCTAACTGCTACTTGTCATAGGCAAAAAGTGTTTACATTTTGAGGTGCTATTAGTGTCCCGCTAGTGACCTGCAGCTTCGCCTGTCTTTCCCTACTAATCCTCTGGACTGCTTTTAACTTTTAGCTTGCATTCTAAAAATATATAAAGATGGCAAAGTTATGCGCATATGTTAAAATGTTTCTATGCTCGCTCATAACATTGGTAATTTGTAATATTTTGACTTCAAATTTTCAACATAAGTGCAGACTGGCTTTCCCTTTGATGCTCTCTGGTAGCTTTGCCAGAATTAAATGCACTGGAGACAACAGGATGTCTCTGCCCAGTATTTCTTATAGGGTTACAGCTTCTTGTCAGTGTGGTTGTAACACTGCACGCTCCCAAAAACATACATTGTAGTAGTAGTATTCAAATCAAAATCATTTATTCTTAAAAAACAAGAAAAAGGATAGCCCATTTGATTCTGAACTCATTTACAATGGGGTCCAATATTCATGAACATAATACACAATGAAAACAATTACAAGAACATATCCTGCTACACCACTGTTAAGAATGTTTCAAAACTAACTGAACATAACCAAGGTACTTCACACCTTTGCTGCTGCCTTCCTCGTTATTCTAAATTAGCAGACATGCTGTAAAGACTATTGAGTTAAGTGATATCATCTTCCCATGTGCTACTGCAACTCAAGAACAAATGAGAATTCAGCTATCAGCAAATGGAGGCACCCATGTTAGTTACAGGGGGCTACTGTTGATAGTAAAAACAAACCGCTCAGGTGTTTCAATCCTAACAGCTACAGAAATGGAGGTGACTGAAGACAAATTAGCATTTAACAGTTACAATAGGTGTCAGTGTAGCTCTTCTTTAAGTAATAACATAGAGTAGGTTGTGGGGTGTGGTCAATATACCACGGGTTCTGGTGTTGGAGCCATGCGGCAAAGCATAGCGGTCTCAGTCAACTGTATCCCTGTTATATTGAGCACAACCTACAAACCCTGTCATGTTGTACTTATAAAACTGGTATTGCTGGTTACAAGGTAAAGGGCAGAAAAAGTGGCAACAGGGGAAAAGAAGCAGATTACTGTCTGAAACATGAAATGCCCTGTTACTGTATTTGGGGTGCCTTGAAACAGTGGAACAGGTAAATTAATTTATTAGTGTAATTAGGATGAGGGTGTTGGAAACAATATTGAAAACACGGTGGTGTGCTGAATGTACCACGTTTCTCTATCAATCAGATTGCAGAATTTCCCAACCTTTTTTTTTTTAAACTCAGTTTTATTGTAGATATTAAAATACAACCATGTATACCAGGACAGTCATTTACATGTTACTGAAGTATAGTTTGTGATAGTCTCTTTTGCTGAAAATAAACTGTTTTTATCTATGTCTGTGGTTGGTGCCTTCTTTTGACCAACCCATTTTATAAAATGAAATATAGAAGCAGATTCTGATGGCAGGAGAATGATGGCCCATCAAGCTGCCCATAGTTGATACTACTTTACACCCCCCCCACCCCGGCCTAGTGTGTTTTCATGCTATCCCTCCATTCTGCTTTGTCCTCCTTCCTGGTTCCCCCAAGAGGGATTATGAGTCCCCTGGTTCTGTCTTACCCATGTCTGAACCCTCCTATGGTCCTTGCCTCCATAACCTCCACCGATAATCTGTTAAAAGGCTCCACCACCCATTCCATGATGTCAAACATCCTTGCATCCTTCTTGAATTTACCTCCCACTAATCTCTAGTGATGCCCCCTCATGACAGCATCTTTATTTCTAACAAAGAGGTTCTCATAATTTACTGTATTTATACCCCTTAGGAACTCACAAGTTTCTATCACGACCCCTCTTTCTTTTGTGGCCTCCAGCGAGTACATGTTCAGAGCTTTCAGATAATCCTCATATGATCTGCCCTGCTAGCCCTGAAATATTTTTGTGACCCTTTACTGCATTGACTCAGCTTATCAATGTCCTTTCTCAGGTGAGAACTCTAAAACTGGGCACAGTACTGCAGGTGAGGCCTCACCAGCAGTCTGTACAGGACAGTATAACCTCCCCCTTCCTACTATCAAAACCCCTCTCTATACACCCCAGCATCCTAGAGGTTTTGCTATAGGCCTTGTTTCACTGAATGGTTTGGTTGAGTCACTAGTGAGGACTGCCAGATCTCTCTACTCTGATAAAGTGGCCAGCTTAACTTCTCTCATCCAATAGTCTGTGCATGGGTTCTTATTTCCTAAGGGTATCACCTTGCATTTGTTGGTACTGAATCTCAACTGCAAGACCTTCAACCACCCCTCTAGCCTTTCTAGATCAGTCTGAAGCTCCTTCATCCCTTCCTCACTGTCCACAGTGCTGCATAGCTTTATGTCTTCAGCAAAGAGACACATCTTTCCTTATGTCACTAATGAACGTATTAAATAGGACAAGTCCCAAAACTGATCCCTGTGACACACCACTTGTGACCGCCATTCCCAGATGTGACCCTGTTAACCAACACCCTCTGCTGTCTTTCCGCTAATGAGTTTCCCATCCACTTGACTAATACCTTCTCTACTCCTAGGTCCTCCAGCTTTTTGAGCAGCCTCCTGTATGGTATGGAATCAAAGGCTTTGTTGAAGTCAAAGTAGAGCACATTCACCGCCTGGGTCCTGTCTACCAGCCTAGTAACTCAGTCGGAAGACAATCCAGTTTGTCTGACATGATCATCTTGACACAAACCTGTGCTGCTTGCTGTTCTGCAGCCCATTATTCTCTAAGTAGGCCACTGGTCTTACCTTCACAATGGTCTCCATCAATTTTCCCTTGATGGAGGTAAGGCTTACTGGTGTGTAGTTTCCTGGATCCTCCTTGTCCCCCCTTGTGGAGTGGGACTATGTCTACAGTTCTCCAGTGAGTTGTTTAATAGTTTTAACAAGAGCCCTGGCAACTCAGCAGCAAGTTCCTTA
Organism: Neoceratodus forsteri; assembly: GCA_016271365.2. NCBI lineage: Eukaryota > Metazoa > Chordata > Ceratodontiformes > Ceratodontidae > Neoceratodus > Neoceratodus forsteri. The sequence continues at coordinate 1,320,047,127 of CM057456.1, forward strand.
TGTACCCTTGGGGTCAGGCCATCCGGGTTCAGGACCTTGTCCACCCTAAAGGCCACTAACCCTTTCCCTACTCATTCAGTCATAATCACCACATTCCCCATTTCCTGCACTCCTTGTATGACTGCCTTGATCCTGCTTTGTGGTAGAGCTCCATCATCCTCTAATGTGAACACTGAGCAGAAGTAATAGTTTAGGACATTGACCTTCTCATCACCTTCCTCTACTCTTTCCCCTCAGCTAGCCTGATTAACCCTCTCCTAGCCTTCCTTTTCTCCTGAATGTATCTAATAAATTCCTTTTCCCCTCCCTTTGCACCCTTAGCAATACACAGTTTTGTGTCTGCCTTTGCCCTTTTTGCCACTGCCATCACCACCTTTAACTCTGCCTGATAATCCTCCCTTTCCTTCTCCCCCTTGGTCACCTTGTACCTTATGAAGACCTTCCCCACCTCTCAAGAGAACCAGATTAGGCCCAGTGGTGCTGAGGGCTGAGTTGCTGTATATCATACCTCGTGCTACGTCAGCGACCCGGGGTCGGGAACATCCTTGGGTCACTGGGGAGCTGGCGTGGGGGTGAGGGATGAAATGGGATCGAGCAGCTGCTAGGCAGCTCTCCCCTTCCAGGGGTGATTGCCCACACACCCACATAGTTCTGCTCCCACTAGATGGAGGTCTGGTGGGAAGCATAGGTGGGTGGGGGTGGCAGCGATGGCAAGGGGTGGGGTGGAATGGGCTGAGCCTGTGCCTGGGGTGTGTGTGTGCCTCCACACACACATATGTACATGTCTGCTGGGGTCCTGGAAAAAATGGGGTGTAAAACTAAAAAATGTATATAGAAAAAAAGAGAACCAGATTGATCTCATGATTGTTCCTTTTTGTTATCTTTGTGTCGCAAGAATCTTTGCCTCCAGAATTGACCCCTTGATTATTCCCCACTTTTCCTCTCCCCTGATCTGGTCTACCACCACTAAGTTTTCCCTGCCCCTTTGTCTCATCTGGGTAAAATCTCTCTATTTGAGAGGGACCAGAGTTCCCCACAGCCATCTCAAACCACATAGAATTGTGATTGCTGAACCCCAATGGTTCCTTGATTGCCACCTCCCTCACCACCTCCGAGCTGGTGTTTTTTAAGTTGAGGATGACACCCTGACACGTGTTTTGCCTAACCAGCTGCACCAGCTGACAGTCTTGCATCACGTCCAGCAGTGCCTTACTCTTGGAGCCCCTGGCCAGTGGAGTAGCCCAGGCAATGTCTGGCAGATTCAGATCCTCTGCCACCTCTAGGTCCCCTTTAGTTACCTCTTCCTAAATTTCCTACCCAATTCCTTATCTCCCTCCTCTTTTTGCCCTGGTGACCTATCGACTACTCCCATTCTAACCTGTTTACCAGCAGCCATGGTTAGCAGAACCCAAATCAGCTCCACTCCTCCTTCTTCCTTCTTGATTTATCCTGTCTTCCATAGCTTCAGTACCCTCCCTAATGTAGAGGGCTCCTCAATCCCTTTTACTCTTACCTCTCTTCCTCCTGTACAGAGTATACCTTGGAACTGCCAGCTCCCATTTGTTTTTCCCTGTGGCTCATATATCTGTGATGGCTACCAAATCAAACTCAGCCATGGCCGCCATTATCTGTAAATCATTGATCAAATTATTCAGGCTCCTGGCATTCAGGCAGACCCCCTTCCAACCTCCCCCTGTAAAGGAGTAGTCCACCAAAAAAATATATGTTGTGCAGAGTGTTTTAATTTGCATGTGAAGTTCTAGTGTGTCATTCCTTCTGATTGCTATTGGGGTTTTTCCTAAATTAGCCTGCTAGCTTTATGCTAGTTTTACGACCCCTGGGGATCTTCATCTGAGACAGCTTAATTGTATTCCTTGTTCCCAGAGTGCACCCTGTCTCATGTGACAGTGATGTAGCAGAGACCCAACATTCAGCACACACTTGCCAAACAAACTAAATATCTTGGAAGCTTTACAAGCTGCACAGAAATTACCAGCAGTAAAGTTCTTCAGGACAGTAAGACCATTACGATGAGGGTAGTCACTAAGCTGAATTCTATAGATTTTAAAAGATAGCCATCTCTACTGTTGTGAACTGATTGTAAAGCAGTGCTTTCTGCTGGATTTATGGTCTCTGCTACATCACTGTCACATGAGAAAGGGTGCATTGTAGGAACAAGGAATACAATTAAACTGTCTCAGATGAAGATCCCCAGGGTCATAAAACTAGCAAAAAGCTAGCAGGCTAATTTACTATCCCTCACTATAGCCTCACTATCCCTCCCTTGGTCTTTCTTTGCTCCCTATTGTACCTTTAAAAGGTTTTATCCGCCTTCTTAACCAAGTTGGCTGTCTTTTCCTCTCTTTTCACCTTTACTATTCTGACTGCCTTCCCCACTTCCTTCTGCTTTAACTAGTACAGTTTTCTGTCCTGCTCCTTCTGTGTTTCCTTATACTTCCTGAATTCTATCTTTTTCTCCCTAATCTTCCCAGCCACCTCTTTTGAGAACCATAGTGTTTTTTTCTTTCATTTTGATTTGTTTACTTGCTTCACACAAAAGCTTGTTGCCTCTGTGATGGCAGTTTTGATGTTTCCCCCATTGTTCCTCCACCCCTCCTTCTTGCTCATTTGCTTATGCTTTTCTGAGGCACTCTCTCATTTTGACAAAGTCAGCCCTCCTAAAGTCCAGTGCCCTCACTTTTGTATGGCTTGACTCTGAGGCTGTGTTTATAATGAACCACACTATTTGGTGGTCACTTGTTCCCAGATGGCTACCCACTTCTAGATCTGAGATCCTCTCTCTGTCCCCATTTGAGAGTACCTGGTCTAAGATTGCTCCCTCCTGAGTGGGTTCCAACACTAGCTGTCTGAGGCATGACCCCTGTAGGGCATCGTGAATGACAAAATGACAGAATGGGTAGACAAAAATGGTATTCTGGGTGAGGCCTAGGCCAACTTTAAGACCAGTTATTCCATGGCTGATCATTGTTTTGCATTGGCACATCTTGTATATAAATACAAGACTGCGAAGAAACACAAATTATACTGCACATTTGTGGATTTAAAAGCAGCTTTTGATAAAGTCAATAGAATTAAGCTTTTGGAAAGACTGGAATCAATGGGCATGGAAAAACTGTTTTAAATATAATTAAACTGCTATACTATGAAAATTATACATGCGTAATATATAACACTAAGGGAGAGGTAAGTGAAAGGTTTAAGTTCAATACAGTGGTTAAGCAGGGATGCACTTTGTCCCCTATCCTATTTAATCTGTACTTCAATACAATGCTTCAATCTCTCTATGATGCTGAATTCCATATGCCAAGAATAGGAGAAAGACTGTGCCCTTACTTGGCATATGCTGATGACAAGGCTTTTTTCCACTAACTTTATAGGTATGAAAAGAACACTGGAACAAATTTCAGGCAGAATGCAGCACAGCAGATTTATAAATTACAATAAAACAAAGGTAATGGATTTTGGTGGAATAACAGAGCTTATAAATACGTAGTAAATAATCACAAATTACATAGACAGTGTCGGCAGATAAGGGCCTATGGCCCACCCAGTCTGCCCATTTGAACTTGTAAGTTCAGTTTGTTTTCCTAGAAGTCTGTTGCCCCTTACCCCTGACCTCCAGAATTCCTTTATGTCTATCCCACGCATTCTTAAATCCCGTGATTGTTTCAGCCCCCACCACTTCTTCTGGCAGAGTGTTCCACTTGTCCACCACCCATTCTGTGAAGAAATTCTTTCTCATGTTTCCTCTGAATCGTCCTCCTCCAACTTCATCCCATGCCCTCTAGTCCTGGAACATCTTTTTCACTTAAAAATAGTGTTTTCCTGCACCTGTTCCTCCCTGTAAGATACTTGTATGTCTCTATCATATCCCCTCTCCCTCTCTCCTCCAGGAGTACATGTTCAGTTCCTTCAACCTGCCTTCATAGGACTTGTGATGCAATCCATGCACCATCTTTGTTGCCCTCCTCTGAACCTTCTCTACCCTGTCTATGTCCTTACGTAGGTATGGTCTCCAGAACTGTACACTGTACTCCAGGTGGGGCCTCACTAGTGTCTTGTATAGCTGAATTATGACCTCCCTTTTCCTGCTGGTGATGCCCCTGCCTATACATCCCAGCATCCTATTTGCTTTACCTGCTGCCTTGTCACACTGCTTCCCTACCTTGAGGTCATCAGAGATGATAACCCCAAGATCCCTTTCCTGCTTGGCATGCTATATCCTCACCCCCAACTGATATATATGTGCCAGGGTTTTTGTGCCCCATATGCATTATCTTGCACTTCTTTGCATTGAATTTCAACTGCCAAACCTCTGACCATTCTTCAAGTTTCTGCAGGTCCCTTCTCATTCTGTCTACACCCTCTGGTGTGTCTACTCTGTTACAGAGCTTTGTGTAATCAGCGAACAGTGAAATTCTGCCTTCTAGGTCCTGCGCAATGTCACTGATGAAGATGTTGAATAGGACCGGTCCCAGCACTGATGAAATTAGAAGTAGTTAAGGAATTTTGTTATTTAGGTCTGACTGTAACACAAGAGGGAACCTGGAGATGACATGTTAAGAACTGGAAAACAAAGCCATTATAGTCATTCCTATTATGAATTCTTTCTCATACAAATTTGGGGGCAAATTGATAAAGGGCAATATTAAAGTCATAAATGCAAAAATAAGGAGCCAACTGCTCTATGGGGCTGAAATTTGGGGGGGTACAAAGGAATATTAACATAGAAGCCTGTCTAAACAAATTTTATAGGAAACTATTGGGATTACCTAATGGAACACCATCTGCACTGATGAAGATGGAATTAGACCAGTTGCCAGTGGAGTGTCAGATAAAACAAAGATTAATAATTTATTGGTTAAAAGCCTATGGAATGGCAGAATATAGGTCGCCAAGACTAGGTGTCAAGAAAGCAATAAATTATTTGAAGCAAAAGGTCATCTTTCCAAGCATTCATGCAGTAGAAAATGTTATTAAACCTTATGACTTACTATCCTGCATATCAGACATCCTTAGATCTCCACTGACCTGCATAAAAGAGGCAGTAAGAAATTGAGTTAGGGATATTTTCATCCAAAAAGATTTGGAAAGGTGCAAACAGTATAAAATTTGCAAATGGCTTACAAAGAATAAAAGAAGCTATAGGATGGAAAATTACCTTACTACAGTACACTACTAGTACACTAGAAACTTTTAAGCACCTCAAGGGAATCAGCAAAGTCCAAGAGGGTAGCATCTTTCAGAAAAAGAGATGTGCAAGAACAAGGGAACACAATTTGAAGATAGAGGGGAGACAGCTCAGGGGCAATGTGAGGAAGTATTTCCCCCCCCTCCTACTTGACTCCCTCCACCAACTTGGCTTCTCCCCTGGCTCACGGGCTTGGTTCACCAGTTACCTCTCTGTCAGATCACAGCGTGTGAAGGTAAATGGCACCCTGTCCAATACCCTGCCCGTTCACTCGGGGGTCCCCCAGGGTTCCATCCTGGGCCCCGGTCTGTTCAGCCTATTTCTCAATACCCTCCCCAGCTCCTGCTCAAGCAATATGGTACTCCATGCCGAAGATGTGGTTCTCCTTGCCTCCCACCCTGACCCCGCAGCTCTATAAGAATCCATGCAGCACACATTCAACCAAGCCAAAAAGTGGTTCCTTGACCTCCGACTGGTCATTAACCTCAAAAAAAACAAATCTATGCTTTTTTCCCATCACCAGAATAAGGCCAAAAATGACTCCCCCCACCCATTCTCCCCAGTAATGCTCACCCTCTCGAGCAGGTGGCATCCTACAAGTACCTGGGCATCATCTTCGACTCGGCTCTTACATTCCACACCCACATCAATACCCTGTCCTCAGCCATAAACTCTCGGATTGGCCTTCTCTATTGCCACAGAGATTGCCTCCCCCAAACCACTCTCCGACCGCCCATCAACTCCTCCATCCTGTCCCTAGTGGACTATGGCCTACCTATCTACACTGTGGCTGACAATACCGCCCTCACCAGAATCCAGACCTCAATAAACAAGGCCTGCAGGCTCCTGACCGGTGTATCCCTCTGCACCCATACTTGCCTACTCTATTCCACCACCAACCTGCTCACCTTGGAGGAGCACCTGCGCTACCAAACCTGCTTACTTGCCAAAAAATCCCTGCTAGGACTCTCCTCCCCAGGGGTCACCACATCCCTGCGGCTTGCATCCTCATCCGTTGCCACCCATAGCTCAGTTAAGGCCACCTTTCTGGTGCCCCATACCAAGACCTCCCTAGCCCAAAGGTCCTTCCACTACTGCGCCCCCACATGGTTCAACTCCATCCCGCTCTCTGTCACTAAGTCTACCAAAATTGGTCCCTTTAAAGTCGCTCTCCGTAACCACTTCTTTGGTGTCCGAAGCTGTAGTTGCCCTTAATCAACCTAATGTTGGGGTCCCTCCCCGTTTCTTGCCCATAGCCTTGACAATATGCATTGGACTGCTTCCCCCCCCCACACACTTTTTTTCTCTTTTCCTCACCCCTGTTCCCCCAACCCCACCCTTCCACTTAGGTATTTCCTCAGTACGACCAGGGTTGTGACTTCTACTATTGTTATACTTTATACGATTGCTATTTACTGCATGTAACGTTATCCTGTAAACCACTGTTATATTGTGTTCTTTTTGTTATCTGTATTGCACCTGTATATTACCACTGCTGTATCTCACACTGTAACCATGTTTACCCTCCCTGCGACGAGGTGCCTTTGTCAATGAGCCCCTGACTCAAAGGTTGTAAATTCGACTTTCAAAAATAAATAAATATTTTTTCACAGAGAGGGTGGTGGATGCATGGAATGGCCTTCCTGAGGAGGTCATGGGGTCAAAAACAGTGGGGGAATTCAAGAATACATGGGATAGACATCAATCAATTCTTGTGGGGGGTAGGAAGAAATAGGCTGTTGGTTAACTAGGATCTGCAACTTATCCAGTAGGTAGGGAAATGTGCAAACTAGGTGGGTCAAGCGGTCCTTATCTGCCATCAAAGTCTATGTTTCTATGTTTCTACAGTTAACAGACAGAGTCGTAGAAAGTTAATCACATGTTTCAGATTCAAGTGCTTTACCAGTCAATGGAGAGTAAGTCAGTACAATAAAGATAAGGGAAGAAATAACACTTTGTGCAAATGTAAATTAGGGTAGGATTATTTGGTACATTTGGTTATTCTCTGCCCTTTATATGACAAGTTTCATAAATCCATATTAGGAGAAATACTGGGGTCTTTAGAATATGAACCACAGCACTTGGTAATGCATCTTTTGAAAGCACAAACCAGGCAGATACTGATTCCTGTGGCCTCCTTCCTATAGGCTATTGAAGAGAAAAAGCTACATTTGAACAATGATAAATAACAAGACATCTGTACATTGATATGGATCCCGTGCCCTCAGGCAGAGTGTGGGAAGGTTTACTACAACACTTTATAATAAGGTGTTACAAAAGTATTACAATGTATAAATATTTATGTAGGTATGTATTATACTAGATAATTTATTGTACATTGGCTGCACTTGAATTGTGTGTATGTGTGTATGTATATATTTCTGTTTTTTAAATTGTGTTTTACCTGTTGTCATGACTTTTAAATTAAGTCGAACAATAAAAATGAACTAAACATTTTTACCCAAAACTTTCAAGATTGCCTTCTTACAACCCCACCTCATGAAAAAGGGAAGCGAAAATTTTCAAATCCTGCACAAAAGTGATTTTGCAATGTGACCATGAAACACCTTTTGGGTCTAACTTTGCATAATTCCACCACCATTTTTCATCAGGTAGGGTCCCAAAAATGCCATATTGGAAATGTGGAGCCAAAATATGCAAAAATGGCAAATGTATGCATCAAAGTTCAAACCCCCATTGAAATACATTGAACCACATTTACCTTAGTTTCTCATATAGCAGACGCCGGTTCCAGCAGCAAGACATTTTATTTTAGTCTTTGGTAACCAGGTAAGGCCCACTAGACACAAGTGCCTGTTTTCAGGGGCGATCTAGGAGCACTGGGCTGTTAAGTGACTTGCTCAGAGTCACACAGTATGCAAGTGGAGATTGTGAGAATCAAACTCAGGTCTGGTCTGCTTGATGTACTAAGCTTGTTCACAGCTCGTTACTCTAACCTCTAGGCTATACTGCCAGCTACTGCCAGACATGTCTTTGATTGGACAGTGGATCTTCGCCCTGGGACATGTTCAGGTGAGTGAGGGTGTGTGGGGGTGCTGAGGAGTGAGGGGTGGTGTGGGATGAATGGGAGATCAGGGTAGGGTAGGTGGGGTGTGTGTCTGGAGTTAGACTGGTAAGGACTGGCAAGGGACCATTTTCTGTTTTACAGGTTAAAAACAACAACAACAAAAATTGAGGGACAGTTTTCTTTATTTCAAGGATATTCCAGCACTGGATTGGCACCCCAGTGTCGGGCTTGTGTTCAACAGCAAAGGAGGTAGGCACCCTTGTGCCACCACCTATATTCTGCCCACGGAGCTGCTGTGGGACCGCCTACCCGCCGAGAAATCCACCAGCCCCCTCAATCCCCAGGGGGTCTTATGCCCACGGAGCTGCTGTGGGACTGCCCACCCGTTGAGAAATCCACCAGGCCCCCCAATCCCCAGGGGCTCTTCTGCCCATGGAGCTGCTGTGGAACCACCCACCCGCTGAGAAATCCACCAGCCCCCCTAATCCCCAGGGGGTTTCTGCCCATGGACCTGCTGTGGAACTGCCCACCCACCAAGAAATCCACCAGCCCCCCAATCCCCAGGGGCTCTTCTACCCATGGAGCTGCTGAGGGACCACCCACTGAGAAATCCACCAGTCCCCCAATCCCCAGGGGCTCTTCTGCCCACAGAGCTGCTGTGGGACTACCTGCCTACCGAGAAATCCACCAGCCCCCCCCAATCCCCAGAGGCTCTTCTGCCCATGGCGCTGCTGTGGGACAGCCCGCCTGCCGAGAAATCCACCAGCCCCTCCAATCCCCAGGGACTCTTCTGCCCATGGAGCTGCTGTGGGACCACCTGCCCGTCGAGAAATCCACCAAGTACAGAAACGTACAGTTCAGCCCTTGAATTTGAATCTGGCGCCATTTTTCTCTGTTCGTGCTTTGTTTCCTCAATTTCAGCCACAGCTTTTTCAAAAGCCATACATTGCAACTAGGGCAACTTTAAATGCTAAACTGAGTCAAAATTAACAAGTTTAAATGCAAAACTGAGTCAGTTTTAAAGTAATTGCACAAGATTTAAACTGACTGCTGGTATTTTTAAAGTAATTGCACAAGATTTAAACTGATTGCTGGTATCCCCGATTGGATATTTAATTATTCCCTGAGGCTGTTTCAGGGTTAACTTATCCTCAGAGGCAAGAAAACCAATCAGGCCAGCTAGTTTATGAATGGGCTTTTACTCACTGGGCAAAATATATTTACAGATGCTCAATGAGCTCCCAGAGGCAGCCTAATTTAGAAACTGCTCTCGGAGTGCTGCACTGTCTTGTGAAGCACCCCTGCATTTAAATTAAAAACTGCACAGTGAAATTGAAACATGGCAGAAAGAGTTAAGGGCTCTCCTGAGCTCCTACCTCCACAACACTCGGTGCTCTGACCCATCTTAGCCTCCAGGGGCGGCAGCACTGATCCAACTCTTCTTCTGCCTACATTTTGGCTTTCTGTATGTCCCGCAGCCACTATGCAGCTGCTCCCCAACAGCCCCCCACCACTCCCACCCTTAGCCGGCATCAATTATATAGTGTAAGCCATAGGCTAGACCATGCCCAGGAAAATTAACTATCTACTCACTTTCCCATTAGTAGACCATACCTTTTTACCACTAGAGAGTGTCTGAATATTTTGCTTCAAATCCCTTCCTGCCTCCTCAAACATAACCCTGCAATTAAATCTCAAAGAGTGTGTTTCTGCCTTAATCCTGTAAACAGATCAAACAGTACTGCACCTATGTCTAGCACCACTTTCAAAAACCCACCATATAAATGGCATTCCCAGTAAACAACATGACTATAAATCCTTGTGTAATTTTCATGCTAGGTTTTATTTCTGCTACACACATCTGGCTCCCTTTACTATACTGCCCACCACTAATGAACCCTCACTGCACCTATCCTGAGAACCATAAGCTCTCCAACATATTATTGCACATGCCCCAGCCACCTCACCACTACATAGAACATAGAAGTTGATGGCAGATAAGGACCTCAAGGCCCATCCAGTCTGCCCATTTCTTTTTCTACCTTATGATTGTGCCATCGGCCTTTGCTCTGTCAATGGCCTATCTATTCATACTCATCTGTATTGCTCCCTTATGCCTATCTCATTCCTGTTTGAAGCCCTGCACTGTATTCGTATCGACCACTTCCCGAGGGAGGGCATTCCATGCATCCACCACCCTTTCTGTGAAAAAGAACTTCCTCACATTACCCCTTAATCGGCCTCCCTCTAATCTCATGCAGTGTCCTCTTGTCCTACTATTTTTCTTACATTGAAACACGTTATACTCTCACTTTGTTAATGCCCTGAAGGTGTTCGAATGTTTCGATCATATCACCTCTCTCCCTCCTTTGCTCTAGGGTATACATATTGAGCTCCGTTAATCTGTCCTCATACGTTTTCTGATGCGGTCCCTGCACTATTTTGGTTGCCCTTCTCTGGACTGCCACAATTTGGTTAATGTCCTTGTGAAGGTGTGTCCTCCAGTACTGCATGCAGTACTCCAGATGGGGCCTAACCAGTGTCGTGTAAAGAGAGATTATTACCTCCCTCTTCTGACTTGTGACACCCCTACTAATACACCCCAACATCCCCCTAGCCTTACCTACTGCTTTAGTGGCCTGCTTGGATGATTTCAGATCATCGCTGATGATGATGCCCAACTCCCTTTCTTCCCTTGTGACTGCCAGCAACTCCCTTCCCAGCTTATAGGTGGCTTCAGTCTCTCTTCCCTATGTGCATGATCTTGCACTTCTTTGTGTTAAACCCCAGTTGCCACTCTTTCAACCATTTTGCTAGTTTATCCAGATCTCTTCTCATTCTGCCCACCCCATCTGGATCATCTACTCTGTTGCAGATATTGGTGACATCTGCAAACAGACAAACCTTACCCTCTAGTCCATCTGCAATGTCACTGATGAAGATATTGAAGAGGACTGGCTCTAGGACTGATCTCTGAGGTACCCCACTTGTGACTTGCATCTGTTCTGACTGTATACCATTAACCACCACTCTCTGTTTTCTGCCTGTCAACCAGTTTGCCACCCAGTTGACCAACTTCTGACCCACCCTGAGCCTACCCAGCTTATTAATCAATCTTCTATGTAGAACAGTATCGAAAGTTTTGCTGAAGTCAAGGTAAGCGACATTAACTGCTCCACCTTGGTCCACCACTCTGGTTACCCAGTCAAAGAAATCTATGAGATTAGTTTGATAGAACCTTCCTTTTGTAAATCCATACTGTCTTGGATCCTGTGCTCCTATGGATTCCAGGTGTTGCACTATCCTTTCCTTAAGGAGTGCCTCCATAATCTTGCCCACTACTGAGGTAAGACTGACTGGTCTGTAGTTCCCTGCCTCCTCCCTGCTACCACTCTTGTGGAGCAGGATCACATGAGCCCTTCTCCAGTGTTCTGGGACCTCTCCTGTGCTCAGAGACTCACTAAACAGTTCTGATAATGGCTCTGCTAGTTCCACCCTTAGCTCCTTTAGTACCCTGGGATTTATGCCATCAGGTCCATTGCCTTGTCCACCCTGAGCTTATTGAGCTCTTGTAGGACCCTTTCTTTTGTGAAGGGACTAGTGCACACCTCCCTCCCCCATGTGTCCATGGTGCTGAGCTGTGGGCCCTGCCTTACCTTTTCTTCAGTAAATACTGAGCAGAAGTATCTACTTAGGATAGATGCTTTTCCTTGGTCCTCCTCCTCCTCCTCACATGGCCCCTTATCCCCTTTGATCTTAGCAATACCCCCTCTGGACTTTCTCCTTTCACTAATGTATCTATAGAAAATCTTGTCACCTTCTTTTACTGTTTGTGCTAGTGATTCCTCGGTTTGGGCCTTTGCCTGCCTTACTGGCTTCCCTTAGGGAAGTTTGTTATGCCTCCCTATCTTCATTCTGCTGCATTCCCTTATATTTCCTGAAGGCCAGCCTTTTGACTCTGACCTTTTCTGCTACTGTTTTTGACAACCAAAGTGGTTTCCTTCTTCTTTTGCACTTCCTTTCTCTCTAACACAATGGGATGTTGCTTAAAGTTCTGCATCCTTAAAGCTTGCCCACTTTGCCTCTACCCCCTCACCTGTATTTCTTTTTGCCAGGGCTAGCTTAACTCTGTTGGCCATCTTATCAAAGTCAGCTCCTCTGAAGTCCCATATTTTTGCTTTGGAATGGGATGATTTAGTTCTAGTGGCCAAACTGAACTGTGCCATATGGTGGTCACTGGCCCCCAGATGACCTTCTACCTGGAGATCTGTGATCCTTTCCCTGTTAGTAAGTACTAGATCTAGGATAGCCCTGTCTTTTGTGGGTCATTGTACCAGTTGTTTGAGGCCTTCCCCCTGCAGGGAATCCACCATATGTCTAGTTCTGGCAGATGTTCCTGCTGGTATTGACCAATCTGTATCTGGCATGTTGAAGTCTCCCATTATCAGAACCTCCCCTTTAGATGTCATGTTTTGTATATCTTCTAACAGTAATGTGTCTGTGTCCTCCCCCTGGTCTGGAGGCCTGTAGATAACCCCATTTCATATGGCTGTCCCATTTCCTGTTTCCAGGGTGACCCACAATTCTTCTGGCTCCTTATGTGTATTCTGAATTTCTGTAGCTTTGATATTTTCATTGACATAAAGGGCCACTCCACCCCCCTTTTTGCATCTCAGTCTCTTCTGAACAGTACACAGCCAGGTACTTAAATCTCCCAAGTGTGGTTACTGGTAAACCATGTCTCGCTAATGGCTACTATGTCCAGTTTAGCCTCTGTCATTATTTCCTGCAGGTCTGGGATCTTGTTTCCCAGACTGTAAGCATTTGTGTACATGATTTTCCATTGGCCAGATTTTGGTGTGTTAGTTGTTGGGTGAGGTCTGGCATTTCCCCTGTGCGTCGTATGGGGGGCCGGACCTTTTTCCTTACCTGGTGCTGCAAATGAACTACAAACATGCTGAACTCCTGTTTGACCACTAGCTGAGGGGGAAGGGGTGTTCTTCCCATTTGACATATGGGGTGCTGCACCCCTCTCCCAATTTGCTAGTTTAAATATTCTGCAAAGACGTCAAACTTCTGCCCCAATGCACTGACCCCCTCCTTAGTCAGATGCAGTCCATCAAATTTAAAGAACTTTCACTCCCAAAACTGTTGCCAGTTCCCTACAAATTTGCGTCCTCTTTCCTGGCACCAGCCCTTGAGCTACATGTTTAGCTCCCCTATCCCCCCTTCTCTGACCTTCCATCCATCTGCCCCCTCTTCCAGACTGGCAGGATCTCAGAGAAGGAGATGCCGGATGAAATGGATGATAGTATGTCACCCAGCCTGGTCAGGTGCTCCTTGGTCTGCACAACTGACCGGCTGGTGAGATCGTTAGTCCCTATGTGTACCAGGACATCAATGTTTTCTCCTGCTTCCTGAACAATTTTAGCAATGCGGTCAGTGTCTATGTTTCTATGTTTCTAATCACTGACCCAACTAGGGTCATGGCTCCCCCTAGGTCCAGTACACTCATCGACTGGGCCGTTACAAACCACCCTGATAGTATAGTCTGTGCTGGTACCCTTGCAGATGCAATAAGTGATCACTCCCCAATCTATTGTATCTGGCACTCCACTAGTAGACCATCTCCTCCTCTGAAACTCATCACTTTCCACAACCTGGCCAACTTTAACTTAATACAGTTTATGCATGATCTCTCAGCGATAGACTGATCACCCATCTACACCTCAGCCAATGCCCAGACAGCCCTTGACTACTTCCTTACCCAGTTTGGTCTTCTCCAAGACTCCCATGCTCCCCGCTTCACATGTTGTATTCGTGGAACTCAAACAAAATGGTTAACTAAAGACCTCCTCACACAAATCTGGGCTAGGGACTCAACTTGGTGGTGTTTCAAGGCCTCAGGGCTCCAGTCTAACTATAATGACTACAGGATACTGAGAAACACCTGCAAAAGGAACATTCAATTAGCAAAAAGCTCTTTCTGCAAAGTCCTGCTAACAAAAGCTGCAGGTGACTCTAAGAAATTCTGGTCAACCATAAAAACCCTCCTTGGAGCTAATCATACGACCACTGCAAGTGATATGCTGCTAAATGGCATTCACTGCAATAATCCAGTGACCATCACCAACTCCTTCAATTGACATTTCTCAGACCTATCTAGCTACCTGGCCTCTTTCCCCTCCGGACACTATGCTCCCTCGCCCGGGGATATGGAACCTCTACACATGCATCCTCCATTTAGGTTCCACACCATCTCAAGATTCAAAGTTCTAAAGCTGCTACTATTCATCCCTGACAACACCAGCTCGGGGTCTGATGGTTTGGAACCTAAGCTCCTGAAAGCTGCTGCCCATCTCATAGCCTCCCCTTAGCAAAAGTCTTTAACCTATCACTATGCCATGGCACAGTCCCTAATATCTGGAAAATAGCTAGAATTACACCCATCCCTAAAAAGGGTGATCATAAAGAAATTACTAATTACCAACCTATAGTTATTCTCTCTGTGTTTAGTAAAATCTTGGAAAAATTAGTGGCAACTCGATCCATAAATTATCTTCAGAAGCATAACCTTCTCTCCTGCTCCCAACATGGCTTCCGCAAAGGCCACAGAACATCCACTGCACTCCTAAAACTCACTAACGACATCTATGCTTCTATGGACTCGGGTCTCCTGACAGGTGCGGTGTTCATCGATTTAACAAAGGCATTTGATCTGGTCAACCATACCCTCCTCCTTGCTAAACTACATTCCCTAGGCTTCTCTGCCAGCATAGTGGCCTGGTTTAATAGCTATCTGTCTGACAGGAAACAGGCTGTAGTTTTCAACTCAGCCATATCTGACCTTTCGTCCATACACACTGACGTTTCCCCAGAGCTCCATACTTGGCCCCTTGCTTTTCTCAGTCTTCATTAACGACCTTCCACTGCTTGCACCAACTTGCTCATCCCTGCTCTATGTGGATGATCTTGTTATTTACCACAGGGCAAGAAATATCTCAGACATAAACCACTCTCTAGCCTTGGACTTCTTAAGTATTCAATCCTGGCTAACAGAGAATAGCCTTGTTCTCAACACAAGCAAGACACACTCCATGCTCTTTGGCTCACCAGCCAGACTTAAAGCAAACATAAACTCCCTCAAAATATCATGTGCTGATGGTTCCCCACTGGTTAGCATTAGCTCCTTTAAATATCTGGGCATTCTTCTTGACGAATCTCTGGATTTCGATCTGCACATCACCACCACCTGTAAATCTGTTAATGCTAACATAGGAGGTGCCTACCACACTAATTATGCCCTTACTCCATCTGCTAGGCTAGCTGTGGCACAAGGCCTTCTGCTCTCAGCCCTGGCCTATGGTTCAGTCAACTACCTATCCACTACAAAGTCCTCCCTTCACAAATGGGACACCACCTATAATACTATCTGCTGCTATGCCTCTGCATCTCCTTGATACAAACACCATTGCCAGCTCTATGCTGACCTAAAATGGCCCTGCCCCCCTGCCCATCGACTCCAATCCTATGGCTCTCTAATTGATGGTATTGCCAGATCAGGCCTCCCTCAATCATTCTCCTCTCTGCTTCACTCACAACCCCTCTCCTATGGGCTCCGATCTACTGAACAAACCACCCTCCATATCCCCAGATGCAAAACCAATATCGGTGCACGTGCTTTTTCATACTCAGCACCAAAATACTGGAACTCCATACCTCAAACTATACGTCAGGCTCCCACTCATGCCAGCTTCAAGAAACTTCACCGTGATCATGTGCGTGCTTCTAACCCTTACACTTGCTTTCATCCACCTTACACCATCCTTCTCCCTGCCCTTCGTGCCCCTTGGCAACTACTCCTCTGACACCTTTCTCCACCTCTCATACAACCTTCCTTAACATGCTTTCTCTCATCCTCTCACCTCTTCCTCTGCTTCACACCACTATCCCCCTCCCTCTCCTCCCTGTTTCTACTTATCCTAATCCAATGGTCACATAATAGCACTTATTGTTTATTGTATATACTTTTCTTCTGCAATGCCTGTTTTTCTTACATGTATTCTTGTCCAGACTGTATTGATTGAATCATGCTGAACAATGTTACTCCTAACCCTAAAGCTGATTATCTGTGATCCCCCTCCTCAATGTGTTAGATATCTCATGCCCTGCGTCACATGTATACTTATGTATTTCAACTTGTTTCCTCCCCAGTCATGCCTGAAAATAGGCATCCTTATGCCTAGTGCACCCACCCAGTTACTAAAAGCAAATAAATAAATATAACAGGAACAGGGGTGGGTGACCTGGAGAGGAGGGGGTCAAGAGAAGCAGTACCAGTGGAGGGCACCCAGGTCCAATTCTGTATTAATTAATAAAAAATGAAAATTGGAAAGGGTGACTGGGCAACCTGGAGGGAGAGGCAGAAACATAGGTACTGGTACCTATGAGTGCAGAGGGCTGTAGCACTCCCACTTTTGCTTATGAGCATTCAGAGTGCCCCTTTGCTTGCACAAAACAACCTTTTTTTACCCTGTGCCCTTTTGAACTTTAGCACCCCTCCCCCTTTCCCCCTGTTCCAGCACCCAAGGATGGGCACCCCGGTCAGATAGATAGATAGATAGATAGATAGATAGATAGATAGATAGAGCAGACCCCTGTACAGCAAGCCACTCGGAAGGGGCACAAAGAAGCAGTATCAGGGGAGGACACCCCGGTCAGATAGATAGATAGACAGACAGACAGACAGAAAAACAGACAGATATGTCATGGCACAGCGAGCCATTCTGGAGCTGAGGGGGAGATTTAAACACTAGATGGCAGCAGCAACATTCCAAATGCTGAAAGCCAATCAGCTGCTTAGTGACCGGTTTCATGCAAATGAAAGGATCGAAGCCCCTTCTGATAGGAACGGCTTTGGTTTTTTCAACTACACAAAGTTTCCACCCAGCAACCAGCGAGTAGTGTCACAACCACAGTTCATGGTCATTGATCTGGACTGCCGAGCCCCTTCTAGCTTGAGCTGCAATGGGCTCAGCAGTGACACGCCTCTGAAATGCCATTTAGTGTAACAAAACATTTCTTGTGCATGTACAAGAAAATGTAAAAAGTGGTTAGATCTGAATTCACCCACAGTAGAGCAGGAGAGAAAAGTTACTAAACACATTTATCAAATGGAAAAGCTGACTTAGTAAGAAACTCTAAGCAAATGAAATGTCAGTGCCTGTGGGTAAAATGGGCCCTTCTCATGGGTGCCACAGACAGCTTTCGTACCTTGACAAATTAATTTATTTTATGGTACGTAATACCTTGGTATTTATTTAGTTTATTTATTAGTTTTTATTTACCAGGTAAGTGCACTAGACAACCAAATGCCTATTTTCAGGCATGACCTGGGAGATTACAGACAACATAACAACACTATAAGCACTAATAACAATAAATTCATTGAAAAAACATAATTATTGCACCAGTTAAGGTTAAAGCGACAAAAGTAGGGAAATGTGGTGTTAGGGTTCCCAACCCTACCACCCCACCCCACCCTGCAGGCAGCAACAGAAAAAAACATTACATTTTCACCTTTCCTGAGTCTTCACAAATCAGGCATGGGGTGTACACCTTGGGGTTGTCAACCCTAATGCTGTATGCAGAAGATGTGTGGTTTTTAAAGTCTGTTTCAACATAATTTTTATCATATGTAGTATAAATCTCAATAAAGAAGTATAAAACAGAGTTTTTTTTTTTTTGTTTTTTTTTATTTACATTTTTTCCACCAACCTGGTTGCCGGCCACCCGGTACTCTCAACCCGGTCACGGACCGCCGGCTTCCACTCCCCAGATCGGCCTCTAGTCCTCCGATACCCCGTGGCTTACCCCTCACAGCGGGGCCACGGGATGGAGGAGGGAACATCTCGCAGAGACCGTAATCGGTCGGAGGACTTGGCCTGGGGGGCTAATCGAAGCCGCGACGGGCTTCATGGAGGGTGGCCAGCAACCGTCCCTTTTCCATTTTCTGGGAAGGGCGGACGCAATGACGCATGACGCCCGTGCCCGCCCAATGCTCTTGATGCAGTAGCGTAAGTGTTCCTAGCCTCCGCTAGGAGTCCCCATCGCCCGGATGCTGCCCGAACCTCCCCGGAGAAGGAGCAGTCCAACGGACGCCAATCCATCTCCCCGCCAGCCCTCCGACGACTCAGGTCCGCTCTCGAACCCGGGTCGCCGGCGTCGCAAGCGGAAATCCCACCGCTGTGCCGACGGGCCGGCTGGAGGTATTTTTTTTTAAATGTCAGTAAACAAAACACTGCTACTGACACAGAGAGCATAGACTCAACTGGGCAAATTCGAAAAGATCTCTAAATTTTTTTAATTTAGAACTCCTTAAGGAAACCCCTCAAAATGCACCAATAGCTTTATCACCATGGAGACTGATCCCATGTGATAGCAGAAGCTAAGCAGGTCGGTCTGGTCTGTAGTCAGATGGGAGACCTACAACAAGCAAGAGGTGCTGCAGGAAGTGCTGTTGCTAGTTCTGTAGGCAGACACACTCCTTGGCTATAAGTAACCATACGGTGCCCCAGCATGGTGTTAGGTAGGCACTGCTGTCGTGATGGTGGTCATTCAAAGGAGACATACAACTGGGATTCCATCTGCCTGTGCACGTCAAAGTTAAAAGACAGTTTTGTTACTTACCAATAACAGACCTGTGAGAAAATCTCCTCCATGGAGCCACACCTTTGGAACTGTAAGCCATCAGCATCAGGTCTACTTGCAAACTTTTGTCTAGCTGAGGCCACACATCGATGTATGTATGTGCCACCTTTATAATGTGGGCCGCTCCATACCTCCTCATTTTGCTGTGGGAGACAAGCTCAGAGCTGTACCATACTGACAAGAATGGGATATCAGAGGTTTTAACACGTAATTGGATGCAGAATCTCATTCAGGTACTGACCTTTTTTCTGTATTTCAAATTTTTGGCCTTTAGTTCCCAAAATCCTCATTCTTAAAAGAAGCTTGGAATCCAAACTATCTGATTCCATTCATCCCTAGTATTGACAAGACTGAGCAGATGTTTGATCAGGTGCCCTCCTGCAGGACACTAGGACATGCCCTGAAGTCTGAAGGTGTCAAATTCAAGGGTAATGTTATGTGAGTATTATGACCCAGTTTTAGTTATCCAAATCCAAAACTGGAAGCCAATTATGTGGAAGGAAATCTGATTTACTTTATACTAGTCCAAGAGCAAATCTTAATTCCAATGTAGTGGACCTCACATAAATCCCACAATGTTGTGAGTTTCATAGGACAAGCAGATAACAAGAAACTCAAACTACACCATTCAGTAGGTCTTATTTTAAGTAACACAGACTTGTGTGCTGGAAAGTTCTGTTCTTTGAACAGTTTGTTTTTAGCTGATACCCTTAGTACAACTGTTCCAATTTAAGCTTGGCATAAAACCAGTCCAAGTGATGATGGCTTATACAGTTCTTAACAAAACATGCACACACATTGGCCACTCGATAAACTAGCAGCCCACCAGCTAAAATCTCATTCACAGCACTTTTGTCCTCTTACCAAAGATGAGATGATAATTACAGAATTTTGTTTAGCAGGGACTTGCAGTCTGTTACCATTTCTTTTTATCCGGTCCATGGGGTGCTGCTGTTTGCTGGCATTTTTTTCCCCTCAGTTGTCCGATCTGGTGTTGACATTTGGAGCTGGTGGAAGTCTTGTTACTGAACAACTTGTCACATGATGCTTTTAAGGGATGATAGATGGCACAGGATTCCACATGTTGTCTTTCTCCGGAGGTCCTGTAAATTTGAGTTGCCACAGATAAACATGTTGCTCACAGATGTCATGATAATGGATGGTATCAGATGTTGAGAATACCATCTTAATGGTGTTTGGTGTTCAAAATGCCATAGTTGGCAGCATTAAATGTTAAAAAATACCATATCTCTTGATGGCATTGGAGGGTGGGCAATACAATCCTGTCAGAGAGGATCATTGTCGTGTCTCTGAACTTTTCAATCTGGCATCCCTCAATGAGAAAGATCGTGCCTGCTCAGTTCCTATTGGAGGAGTCTGCTAAGATCTGGAACAGGCATAGGACTGAAATATCGGGTCCAAGGACTAATGGACATGATCGGTCGGTGAGTGTTTTTTTTTTTTTATTCATGTTTATTGAAGATTCAGGCATATACATCTGATAAATTATCACAGGTACAATTTTTAGTTTTTCTTTTGATTACAGACTTTTCTTGTCAAAAATAATCATACATTATTTCCATATTTTATTATGGGCTTTTACTCCTTCCCTTCACTTCATGTAACCCCCCTTTCACTCTACATGATGTAATTTCTCCTCTGCCATTTGGTGTAAGGTAGTATGATGAAATGATGTAGGCCTCTGTTAGTTGTCAGCTGGTCCAGTGTCTTTAATGTGTTCCTCTCTCCCTGTTCTCTCCTCCTTCTGATCCCCCTCTTTCCATCTATCTGCCCATATGACCCATCTTGTCCATCTATTTACAAAGGTTGGGGTTCTGGAGCTAATCTTATGCATCAGCTCCTCCATGTCTTTTATCTCTTTAACTATGTCGCCCCACTGCTTTAATGTGGCTGGGAGCGGTGATAGCCACCTTCTTGTGATAGCCTTGTGAGCTGCAGCTATTGGAACATTCTAGGGGTATAGCTGATCTTTACTTTTTATGCTTCCAGGTACTAATCCCAGTACAAGATTTTTTAAAGTTAAATTCTCTGTAATAGAGAACATGCCTTCCAGGGCTACTCTGACCCCCTGCCAATACCCTGAGAGTTTTGGGCATTGCCCAAGGATGTGTAGGTGCCATGCCTTCTCTTCCTCACACTCCCTCCAACAGCTGGCTGTGTGTCCCTTATCCCATTTATTCGTTATCACCACAGTGACAAAGAACCATGCTCTTATTTTCCACTCGAATACCTTCCATCTGTGGGAATATGTGGTCTTGTGGGCCTGTGTATAGATTATGTCCCAGTCCTTTTCTGTGAGTTGTTCTCCCAACTCTTCCTCCCACCTTTTTTTCAGAGGGGTGGTCAGTTCTTTCCCTCTGTCTCTCAGGGCCCCATATAGGGCAGATATGTGCCCTTTTTTCTGCTGGGAGCTTAACATTTCCCCTGTGATGGCCGACAATGCAGTTGGTTCTGGGAGAGAACCAAATTTCTTTTGCAGCCTAAAAATATAATTTCTAATTTGAGGAAACCTATAATGATCTCTGTTTCTCAGATGATACTGAGCTTTTACTTCTGCAAATTCCCTGACTACATTCCCATTCAGGAAGTGTCCCAGGGTCCTCAGTCCCAGCTCACTCCACCTTCTAAACGTGTGATATTGCCTGGCTGGCTCAAAGTCCCCATCCCAGGCAAACCAACTCGAGGACCATAACTCCCCCTGGCATTTATATTTTGTCCAGACTCTCTTTACCGCTCCCAGAGTATTCCTTACAGAATACAGGGTAGCTTTTTTGTCTTCATAAAGCAGTTTTGGGCTAAAGATCCTAACCTCCAGAAGTGTACCATCTGTTTCTTCCTTTTCTATTTTTTTCCAGAGTGCTCCATAATTTGGTTCTGACCAAAGGAGGGCACACCTCAGTTGTGCCACCAGGTAGTAGTCCTCTAGATTTGGAACTGCTTGGCCTCCATATCTTTTGTGTGTTTGCATGATTATGTTTTTATTCTTGTTTTTTTATTGATCCATATGAACCTCATGATCCCCTTCTGCTAGATCTTAAATTGTTCTGAGTGTATTTTAACTGTCAGACACTGAAAGAGGTACAAAAACTTCAGCAGGGCATTCATTGAAATTGCTTCTATTCTAGAGTGTAATGGTAAAATCAGTAGATCCCACTTTTGAATGTCCTGATTTATATGTTTAAAATGGGGATCAAAATTAGATGTGAAAAGATGCTGGAGATTTTTAGTGATATGCATACCCAGATATTTTATTTTGTAGAAATCCCATCGTATTGGGAGTATTTGTTTTCTTTTTATAGATGGCAGTAGTGAAATGTAAGTATTTCTGTTTTATTTTTGTTTATGGCATACCCTGATAGCCTACCAAATTCTGTGAGAAGTTCCCAGATCCTAGGGAGAGACTCTTCCAGGTTTGTTATATAAAGCAGCACACCGTCTGCATATAATGAAATTATCTGTTCCTCAACCCTGGCCTTGAAGCCTTGTATATCCTGATCTTGCCTTATGGCCTGTGCCAGAGGTTCTATGTATATTGCAAATAATAGTGGGGACATTGGGCAGCCCTGCCTGATCCCTCTCCCCAATGTAAACCTTTGGGAGGTGCCCCATTAACCCTGACCCATGCTTGTGGGGTAGCATATAAAGATTTGACCGCATCTGTAAAGGCTCTCGGGAATCCCAGTTTGTCCATTGTCGCAAACAAGAACCCCCAGTTGACCCTGTCAAATGTCTTCTCGGCATCTAGTCCGAGAAGACAGGCAGGGGTATGATGCCTATTTATCAGATCGATTATATTAATTGTTCTCCTAACCCCTTCCTGGCCCTGTCTTCCCTCTATAAAACCTGTTTGGTCTAGTTTGATAATTTGAGATCATAGTGGGTTGATTCTTCTCACCAATATGACTGTAAATAGTTTATAGTCTACATTTAGGAGGGATATAGGCCTATAAGAACTACATTCTTTGGGGTCCTTGCCCTCCTTGGGTATCACTGTTATAGTGGTATAGTTCCAGGGCAGGGGGACAGGATCCCCCTCTAACTAGATCAGGTTAAAAACACTTTTTAGTAATGGGGTTGTTGCTAAGGCAAAAGTTTTGTAGAATTCCCCACTATATCCATCAGGACCCGGACATTTTCTTGATTTGAGGTTTCTGATTGTACTAGTTATTTCTTCCGTAGAAATCTGGGCCATCAATGACTGTGCTTGGGTCTAGCTTAGTCGGGGCAACCCTATTGTATTTAAAAATTTTGAGATGTTCTCCTCTGGCACCCGCCCCTCTGCCCTATATAAGGTTTTATAGTATGAGACAATGAGCTGGAAATCTGGTCCCATTTGTGTCTAAACTCCCCTGTTGTAGGATCTCTGATCCCTGTGATAGATGCTCTGGCTGTCCTTTGTTTTAGGTGATACGCTAGCTGTTTCACCACCCTGGCCCCCCCCCTTTCATAATATGATTGCTTGAGATAATAGAGACTCCTTTCCGTTTCTATGGTATTTAATTTCTGAATTTTATTTTTCATTGTCCTAATTTCTATATCTCTGTCTTTACTCCATTGTTTCTTCTGTTGTGTCTCTTGTTCCCTCAACTGATCCATAAGGGTCTGCATTTGTTTTCTTTTCTCTTTTCTTATGGGAGGCCAGGGAAATCAGTTTCCCTCTAACCATAGTTTTTATTGTGTCCCACATGATTTGTCGAGTAATATCTGGTTTATTATTTAATTGTATTGTCTGTTTTATTATTGTTTCAGCTTCCCTTCTGACTTCCTCGTCCCTTAATAAACTTACATATAGTCTCCATTGTGTGGGTTTCCTAGGCAGTTGTAGGTCTACTTCTAAAAAAATCAGTTGGTGGTCAGATATGGTGGCCGTGCCCACCCACATCAATTGAAATGACTGTACATCTTTTCTGTAGGTTATAAACATATCTAACCTGGAGTAAATCTTATGCCTGGGTTAGTAGTATGCATACTCTCTTGCCCTGGGGTATATTTCCCTCCATATATCCACTAATCCTGAGTCCTCCATTAGTCTTGTAAATTGTGCTGCTACTCTGCGCTCCAGGAAGGGGATCCCTGATGTGGAATCTATCAGCCTATTTAAAATTAAGTTCCAGTCACCCCCGGCAATCACCAGCCCCTTATCCTTCTGTGCCACCAGCTGCATTACTGTAGTTCAGAGCAGAAAGTTGCCGGAGACCCCGGGGAGCGTATACATTAACCAGTGTGACCCAGGCTTCTTGTACCTGCCCTACCACCACTATGTATCTGGCCTCGGGGTCTGCGACCACTTCCAGCTCCTGAAAGGGTAAATTGACTGACAGAAGAATCACCACCCCTTCTTTCTTCCCCTGTCTAGAGAGGCCTGATAGAGAACTGGGAAGCCCCTGGTCTGTATCTTCTGAGCTTCACTGGGAGACAGATGAGTCTCCTGTATAAAGTTAATGTCGCATTTTTGGTTTCTTGTAAATTGTTGTATCTGTTTCCTTTTAATGGGGTGGGTAATCCCATTAACATTATAAGATAGTATTTTGATGTTAATTGCAGTCATTTTGACTGTTTAATAGAAGCTGGTATACTGCTGGTGGCCTCCCAGTTCTCCGGGCCCCCCCCCCCATATTATCTCTTCCTTTCTACTGCTTTTATCTGTCTGTCTCTTTATGTTCCAAATAGTGTCCGTGTCTTTTTATTTTGTCTAAATCTAGAACCTGTTACCTTTTTTCCAAACTGTATATATGCTATTCTTGTTTCCATAAGTATTTAAACAATAGATATTTTTGAACCTATGACAATCTAACCATACAATTCAAGTTTTCTCCACAAGGTGAAGTATAACCTTAGTAAACTTTTTGCCTGTCTCTCTCTCTCTCTCTCTCTGTTCTTCGAGCTGGAGAATTGAACTGTAACATCAAACGTTGCTGAACAATATTTACAGCCCCCTCCCACCTTGCCCTCCATAAGGAGTCATACAGAGAGTCTTTTAAATCAGTCCCTGCCTCCCCAGCTTGTAGTAAACTAGGTAGGAGTCTTCCCTCTTGCAGTACTAAATAACACTTGTAATAAGGAGAACCTCTCCGTTTTATTCTCCAACTTCCATGGTCGACGTGAAGCATTTTGCCCTTGCCATGTGTTGTCCAATTTTGGACAATTCACCCTGCATGGTACAGAGGGATTCGTTTGTCTATAGGGGCATCCCTGGGTCTCAGCCCTCCCCCGTGACAGAAAACTAATGCCAGCAGCAGAATTACTGCCCAGCTCCAGCTGCACATCTCTATTTAGTTATCTCCTCAGAGCTGCCCCTTTCCTGCAAACTAAGACAGCGGGAGGGTCATAAACTGGCACTATTTAACTCTTTCTTTACTTTTCAGTTCCCCTCCCCACTGCAACTGTGCATCCCCTTCATTTATTAGCTCCCCTTCATGTCCATTCTTCCTTTATTTAATACTACAGCAAGTTACTATTTAAAGACAGTTATCTGCCTAAAAAGCTGTCTCTGCTCATTCCCAAAATATTTATTGTAGTGGTCTTCATATCAGTTCGCCGCTGTCACGTCGACATAATTCGGCAGCATCTCCCCCCATCCTGTACATACCGGCAGTTCTTCCCAACATAGACAATAAGATATTGAGATGGCCTGCCTGAGTTTAAGGGTCTTTCGACCCAGGCTGCATGGATCCTAAGTTGGCTTTTGGGTCAGAAAGTCCAATATTAATGGCTAGTGGCTAGCCAATATCAGTCTGGAGCATGGCCCCCGTATCTTTAGCCGGGAAATAAACCCCCTCCTTAGAGGGGGTTCCTTTTCAGGCCATTCTGTCCCCTCCTTCATTCCCCTAACCCCATCTGGGACTGGCTCGCAGTGGTACAGTACCTTTTCGGGTTAATTGTTATGATTCAGGGATCTTCCAGGAAAATAAATAAAAGGGGGGGTTCACTTAATTATCAATGCTGCTTAATTGGGATTCAGGGTGCTGCATCTGTGTTGTTGCATGCTGAATCAGATACACTTTCCGCACGTCATCTCTTCTCCCTCGCCACTATGAACTTTATCTAGACTGGTGAACTGTAGTGCTTCAGGGTGGTGCAGGTGCATGTGTCTACTATCAGAGTCGAGGAGTAGTTTTCACCAGACTGGCTTGGTCCCAGGGTTCCTCTTCTGGCCACCGACCATGCCAAGTGGATGAGTTCCTTTTCCAGCCTTTCTATTACCAGGTTTGGGACCAGGATCCCCAGGCTTTCAAGGTACTGCGAAGCTGCTACCATGTCTTCATAAATTTTGGTGTCCTCGTCTGTTTCTAATTTCAGTCGTGCAGGATATAAGATCTGAGTCTTGATATTCTTCATGTGAAGTTGTTTCAGAATGGGCCACATGAGTTTTCTGCTTTCTTGGACCATTGTAGTGTAATCATTGTCTATTTGAAGGCAGTGTTCCCTGAACATAACTGCCTTGCTGCGCCAAGCTCGCTTCAGGATCTCTTCTTTTGTGTTGCAAGACATGAGCTTTGCTACGAAGGATCTCGGTCAGGCTCCTGGGTTTGTGGGCCTCTGGACTAGAGAGCAGTGAGCCCTAACCATGGCCAAATCGAAGCTCGGTAGAAGGTTCAAGGCCTCCCGGAGTACTTTTTGAAGGAAAGCAATTGGATCTTTTTCTCCGTCCTCTGAGCCCTCAGGTATGCCGTAAACGCTAATGTTCTGATGACGGCTCCTTCCTTCAAGATCATCGAGTTTGTTAGTGATTTCTCTTTCCCTCGCCAGCAAAAAGAGCAGCAGTCTGTCATGATGGTCGGCCTGTTCGGTGACCCGAGTTAGGCCCACTTCAATTTGGTCTGCTCTATGTTCAATTTTATTGATATCTTCCATCAGCTACGGCAATGTAGTGTCAATTTTTTTTATGGTCTGGGCTGTTTGCATTACTGAGGCCACTAATTGGGAGCAATCTTCTTCTTCCAAACCTGAGATTTCAAAGCCAGCCTCGTCTCCTGTGGTCTCTTGCATTATTCCTTTTTTCTCCTGCTGCCACATGTTAAATAGCTTTTGGGTTGGGGTCTGCTGGTTCCTGGTGAGGAGCACCTTTGACTGAGTTGCTTTTGTAGGAGATTGCATTGTGTTTTAGCAAAGATGTTGATAGAGTTCTCTTTGGGTGCTGTAGATCTTAGAGCTAAGCCACCATCCAACCACTGACGTCACCGGAAGTCCTGGTTGGTGAGTGGTTTGTTGTAGAGTGACCAGAGACTGGCAGTTGTTTTAGGTGCCAGGTTCAGAGTTTGGCTATTGTTTAAGAGTAGCCAATGCCTGGGGTCCTCCCCCACCCCGTTTCACTTTCTTGGTCACCAATATTGCCAGTTTGCTGTGATATCTGGAGCTGAACTGGATTTGGTCCCCCCCCATCCCCTTTGGATCTTGGACTTTCAACCAAGTACTGTGGTTTCTCCGTGAGTGGTAGTGTGAGGACCACTCATGAGAGTTTTTGCTTTGGGTAAACCACCAAGAACAGTTGTGAGAGAACTGTTTTTGACTTAAAACAGTTCAAAGCAGGTGTGAAAGAACTGCCTACCTATTTGAAAAGCTGCAATTTTCTTTTTAAACAGTGATGAGAGCACTGTTTGGGAGCTCTCTAGTGACTCCCCTTCTCTTCCCTGGCCTTGCAAAAGAAAAACCTTTTCCTGGAAAAACTCTGAACTTTTAGTATTGCGGATTCTCCTTAAATTTATCTGGTTTCGTGAAGTTAATAATTTATACTGGGATTTGGGTGACTGAGGGTGGAATTTTGGAGTAGATAGTGTATGACTGGTTGATAGTGTTTGAATAGGGACTTCCGTTATTGTATTTATTGTATGAATGGTGTATGAGTGATTAGTTAGTAATATTAATATTATTAGCCTTGGTGATATTATTATTGTTTAGTTGTTTGTTATTCTTAAGAATTTAATTAGTTCAGTTATTTAGTTGCATAGACGTGTAGGAGTCTAGGGTCCTTCTGGATTAGCTACCCAGCAGCCCTACTGCATGATCTCTGCCCCTTTTGCATCCCCCCCCACTACTGCTATAAGATGCAGCAGTGGGGTGGGTATTGCTAGGGGGTGGGGCACCGGGAGCTTAATGAGGGTGAGAGGGATCGGGGTGGTATGGAGCAGAAGGTGCCCTAGGAGAAAACAGAGCCTTGATAGAGGCCCGACGTGCTTGGCCTCGTTCCTAGGGTTCCCACCAGATTACATGAGCAAATAGCTAGAGGGCCTACAGCCTACACTGATCCCCTCTGGGCATTGTTATACAATGCTAGGTTGATGAGGAGCAAGATAATGATTAATCGGACTTGATTTCTTCAGTTGACCTGGTGTGCACCATGGAAATCTGGCTTGGGAACAATGTGGGGCCAGTTTTGGAGGCATTGGTCCTGACCAGGTACTCCGTGATACACTGCCCGAGGAGGGCTCGCAGGGGTGGAGATGTAGCCATCTGTTTTAGATCTGACTTGAACTTCTCCCTGCATCCAGTGGGCTCTACCTTGTTGTTTGAATGTGTGGGGGTGCGTGGGGGTCCAGGTGCGGGTTGCAGAATTCTTCTGGTTTACCATCCTCTGGGTTCAGGTGCAGAATTTCTGCAGGAGGCTGCGGACTTCATCGCTGACAGGGTGTTGGAATCACCCAGATGGCTTATTCTGAGGGATGTCAATGCCTGGATTGATGAAGAATCCTTGCAACTCAGTTATGATCTCCTCCAGCTAATGACATTACTGGGCCTAGCATAGGCAGTTGCCTTTGTGACCCATCACCACGGCCACACCTTGGACCTGGTATTCTCACTGGGTCTTGGGGTCACTGACCTTGAGGTTGATCAGGTCATATGGTCTGATCACTGTATGGTGAAGTTCTCATTCGGGGCTCCCCCTGATGGTCCATCCCCCCTTGAGATGATCAGCTACAGCCTGTTAAGGGGATTGTCCCCAGAGGGACTGATGGCGATAGTTGATTTGTTTGGTGTTAGTGCTATTAGTGCAGTTGGCTTGGATGAATCAGTTGCAGCCTATAACAGGGCTGTTGCCATGGTAATAGATGCCATCGCACCAGTCTGTATACAACCCATGTCCTCTCGCCCAGGACCCCCATGGTTTGATGGGGTTCTCAAGCTGATGAAGACCATGGATCGGAGGTTGGAGCGTTGCTGGCGTAGGGCCCGGCTAGAGGAGGATAGACTGGCTTTGAGAAATCACTGCGGTGACAATCAAAGGGACAATCGATGGTAGGAAGGCAGAGTTCCTGTCCAGGGAGATTGCAGCAGGGATAAACAGACCAGCTCAGCTCTTTCAGACTGTAGACAGGCTTCATTATCCTGTCTGTCTGCAGCTGAAAAGAGCTTTTTCAGTAGCACTTTGCAAAGAGTTTGCTCTGTTTTTTCTCTGACAGGGTATCCTCTATTCGGGCCGGGATCTTGCCAATGGGTTTGGACTAGACCCACAGAGTGGGGTCTGGGTGGAGCAGAGGCACTGGGTAAGTTCATGAAATGGGAGTACCAATGTGCCCAGTACTTTATTTTTTTTTAAATCAACATACAACAGCCACTGCAGTCATGATAAGTAAATTAAAAAGGTAGCCACAAGTACAGATACATTTCATAGTTTGAGAAACCTAGGTGCACCCATTTTATTTTTATTCCATGTCCAGCTCCAAAATGTCACAGATCTTCCCTAGCAAAATGTGACTTGCAAAACCACAGTACATTCCATTGCTTCTATGAAGACTTTATTTTAGTTGCACTTCAGTAAATTTGTGTTGAAAACTGCCTCGGGTGTTGTCGTTTGTTAATGAAAACATGTTCACCATAGTTTTTCAATGCATATAAAATGTCTGGTTCACTCAAAGTTTTCCATGGCTCGTGCCACTGTGGTGTCCAAGCAAAGTGCATTTTTTACATGTTCCCAAATTTTCAGCAAAAGCATCCAGCTTTTTTTGAGTGGGTGATTTTCTTTTGGGATGGGGTCTTGAAAGTACTGCAAGACATTGGTGAGAGAGGGGTGCAGGCAATGCTTTTTTTAACTTAAACAGTTGTGTGGTGTCCACTCTTGCACATGCAACGTTTGATGTCTCTGTTGCATGCGCAACACTGAAAGTGCTTTTCTCTCATGTCTGATATGGAGTTATCCCACAACATAGTCCCTTTTTCACTCTTGGGTCAGTGTCTTGAAATGCTTAGTAAAATAAAGTAAAAAGAAAAGTAAAATTTTTTTCCAAGTTAAACACCTGCTGTGTCCACTGGTGCACGTGCAATGTTTGGTGCCCCCACTGCACGCACAACACTGAAGGTGATTTTTCTCAAATCCCTGCTAGGAAGTTATCTCACAATATGGTTCCTTTTTGACTCTTCAGTCACAGTGTCTTGACAAGCTTATTAAAACTGATCTATTGTGGATTTGAAAACTTGACCCTCATGTCACATTTTGGTAACCACTTTTCATGAACTTACCCCACTCCTATTGCCTGGGCAGAGTTTCGGCCGGTGGGGGTGGTTGAGGTCTCTAAGGTGATTTTGAAGCTGCATTGTGTACTGGACCATGGCCCGATGCATCTCCTAGTGTGCTGCATTGAGATCATTGGTCCAGTTTTCGCTGAGATAGTCGGGTGTTCACTTTCAGGGGGGGTCTTCCCTGACACCTTGAAGGTGGTGCCGGTGAAGCCCCTTCTGAAAAAAACATCTCTCGACCCTGATATCCTGGTGAATTATGGACCAATCTCCAACCTCCCATTTCTAGGGAAGGTTGTTGAGAAAACAGTGGCTCTGCAGCTCAAGGAACACCTGGAGACCTGTGACATCTATGAGCCATTCCAGTCTGGGTTAAGAACAAGGCACAGCACAGAGACAGCACTAGTCCAGGTGCTTAATGACCTCCTCATGGCAAGAGACTGAGGAGAATGGTTAGTTCTCATTCTCCTCGATTTGTCATCTGCATTCGATACCGTCGACCACATTGTCTTGTTGGATCACCTTAGAGTATTGGGGACTCACTGGTGTTATCATCAACTGGTTTGCATCCTTTCTCTCGGGTATGAGGCAGAGGGAAGTAATAGGGAATTTCTCCTCCTCCTCCCCTTTGCTTCTGATCTGTGGAGTTCTTCAGGGTTCGAGCCTATGACCGATGTTGTTTTCAGTGTACATGCTGCCTTTGGGGAGGATCATAAGACGGTACAGTCTGAGCTTTCACTGTTATGCAGATGATACTCAGTTGTACATGTCTTTTGCTCCAGGGACAAGTGGTGCCATCAAAGTGCTGAATAAATGCCTCGCCGAGAATCAGGACTGGATGGACTCTAACTGGCTTCAACTTAACCCAGACAAGACGGAGGTTCTAGTGATTGAGCCAGGTCGCAGCCATAATGGGGATGCCTCCAGGATGACAACAGGTTTGGTCTTGGGATTGACACCATTGATGGCATCCTTTAGGGTGAGGAATCAGGGCATGGTCCTTGACAATAAGTTGACATTTAAATCCCAGGCGTCGGCCATCGTCAAAAGTGGCTTTTACCATCTGAGGAACATCTCCCAGATTAAACCCCTAATTCTGCCTGATGACCTGTAACTGGTGCACTCCTTTTTATCATCAAGGCTAGACTACAGTAATGCTCTATACTTCAGGATCAGTGGAGGGAACCTCCGCTGGCTGCAGCTAGTGCAGAATGTAGCAGTCAGGCTGCTGACAGAACTATCAAGGTCCTGTCATGTGAGTGGGGTCCTGGGGAGTTTGCACTGGCTGCCAGTCAGGTGGCAGGTTCTCTTCAAGGTGGGCTTGCTTACCTATAAGGCCCTATATGGATCGGGCCCTGGCTATCTGACATACCTCCTTACCCCTGCCATCCTGGCTCACTCCCTCCGTTCCTCCACCCAGGGCCTCCTGGCAGTTTTGAGGATCAGGCTGAAAACCTTGGGTGATCATTCCTTCAGGGTGGCCGGGCCGGTCCTCTGGAACTCGCTTTCAGGATCTCTGAGGGAGGCCCCAACAGTGGAGGTGTTCAGGAGGGGGCTTAAAGACTCATCTTTTTAACCTTGCCTATTCTACAGATGCATTTTAATAGAGTTTTACTGTTATTTAATTTTATATTACCTATGCTCTGCTGATATTTTAAATTTTAAGGTCTTGTATTGCCCTGTTTAATCTGCTTATTATTGTACGGTGCTCAGAGCCCCAGGGATTGGGTACCTCATCAAATAAAGTTGTACTTACTTACTTACTTATAATTTTGTTGGTATTTTTATTCAGACATACCATAATCTCTCTTAAGAAATGGTCAGATTTTTATACAGTATGTAACCCCCTTGTTACCCAGGGTTACTAGAATCCCAGTAAGACCTAGTGGTAGGCAGGGAAGGCAGCTTGTGAAACTCCAGTTAAATGGATTTCACACTGTCTCACTCTGTTCTCAGTCTCAGCTGAGACTGAGGGATGACATCACCATAGAACTGTTGCAGCTGCATGAGCCACAATGGAATCTGCAGCAGGGAGTTGGAATAGAATGTTGGGAGGTTTGAACAGTAGTCTGTAGTTCAGTTGGAGTTTGGAGCTTGCTGAGAGAGAAGCACAGCAGCTCTGGTTAGGCTCTTGGAGCCTCAGCCCTGACATAGGGCTACCAGCAGAAAAAAGGTGTGTGTTTCCACCTTAAGAGAGACACAGAAGATAGTTTTGAAATCGTGGAGACCGTTGTTTCTGTCTCAGTGCCCCCTCCCTCAGGGGATGGGGGCAGGAAGGTTGTCCTGCATATTCCAGGGGCAACCCCCTGGTTTTTTTCTACTAGTGGAGAAGCTGCCTTATTTGTCCAAGAGTTTTTGGGACACAAGAAGATTTGTGAATTGTCTGTGGGGCACCTGCAACCGGATGGTGAGTTTCTGCTCTTTCTAAAGGGCCCATGTTTTTCACCCTGGGACTTGTGTGATAGTGAGGATTGGACTACTGAAGTAGTGGGAGGCCTAGAGTAATAGGCTTAGCCAAAAGTAAAAGTATGTTCAAGTCCAGCACTTATGGGAAGTCAAGACATGTAGAGATGTAACATACGTCTACCCAGTAATCTACATTGCCAAGCTTTCAGAAAAGAGTTGTTTAGTTTCCAGAGAAATGGCCGGGTATGGATTGTGGGAGCTGGAGGTGGGAGACCCCCCATCTTTAGTAACCAGGTCCACCTCTACGGATTTGCTCTGTGGATTTCTACTTTGCCTCATGCACTTGGCCAGTGATAAGGAAGTACCCAGACGTGGGATTGGAAGGAAAATTCCCTCTAGGAGTCGAAGGCTCTAAGGTGGTTTGGGGAGCCACAACAGGAAAACTGGTTCATTTCCCAAAATGGACCGCGGATCAAGTGGCCGGCGGGGGAGCCGGGCCCGTGGGGAAAACCCAAGTAGTGTACAAGTCGGACTGTGTACCCAAAGCTGCGTGCAAGTCTGGGCTGTGTGCCTGGTGGGTTCAGAGCCTGAGGGCTGGAAATAGTGAAGAAGTGTTCTGTTGTCTCTAATCTGCATTACCAGGAATGTAGCCCCATGGGGGTCCATCTATGCTTTGTTTGTTCAGTTTGGATGTGAATAAAAGCCACACTGTAGAATCCCCATTCCTGGTTCTGGACATTACAGTTATTGCTTCCTGTGTTCAGATTTACTTGGGTGCCCCTGTGCAGAGTAGCCAAACCTATGCCCCCTGTGCCGAGCAACCTTATCCTCCCCGAACCCAGTCCCCACCAGGTACTGCTGTCAGCTTCAACAGCATGCCACCTGTCATTTGCAAAAAGGCAGGGGTGAGGGGTTACAAGTATATTTTACAAGTAAACATTTTTTTATCTCACGTCATCCGACATTAAGATGGCATAGCTGAATTTGCTTGCACTTCAGCTAGAGACATTTAATAAGCATGTTTTTGTCAGTGTCAATAAAACAGAGTTTGAATTCTGCCCCAGTTCATTCCAACCCACATTTCCAATTTGACAAGTAATGATATACACATAACAAGAGCCTTAGACCAATACAATTGAACAGAAGCTTCAAACTAGTCACACAGTGGCGATTATGAAACAGCTTAGTTATTTAACAATGTGAAAACTAATGATACACTATATAAAAGTAATATCTTAAACATTTAAATTAATATTATTGGTTTCATAACAACCAGTAGAGGGTACTCATGTCTCAAAAACCTCCCCTAAGCAAAACTGATAATGCCCATGATGCACTTGTTTATGCATTTTCAGCACCACTTTTCTGGTCTGTTCCCAAACGAGGTTTGAGATGACATTTAATCCAAGCACTCACTCCAGCACCAACCCACCATAACAAATGCCACCAAACATCAGTCAGGGAGTGAAGACACTAAGGCAAAACCGGTAGGAGGTTGTGGGGCCCTGCTGGCATTGTACCGGTCTCATGTTATACATGTTTAGAGGATAACACACTTATGGTATGAATTAAAGTGATGCTTTTTTCACTGTAACTGATGTTTGGCAGCATTTGTTATGGTAGGATGGTGCTGGAGTGATTGCTTGGATTGTACGTACTTTTCTCAGTATCACACCCGACCGTAGGGTGGACTTGATTACCTGTTGTTGAGATGACATTTAACCTTACACTAGACTCAGAAAAACTGCACAGCCATTTCAACCTACAGAAATGACAGGCTTACTTTTAGCAGAAATAGAAAAAAGTTGAAAAAAAACATGGTAACCTACAACTCAAGTTCAAACTTGACCTTATAATATGTGACCCTATCTTGCCCACATATGCCCTCTCATGGAATCAGTAAGACACTAAAATTGCCTTCACAATACAACCGACTACAATTAATCTAAACTTGATTTTAACCACATATATTACTGAGAATATTTATCCGACAATATCAAAACTGCAGCATGTAATATGCAACATTTAACATCAATGGCACGTTAACCATCTTGAATGTACTCTTTAGCATTCCCTGACCCATGAAGACATGTCGCATGCAAGTTTCAGATTGGCTGTACTAGTGTAGATGATACCTTACTAGGCCTATCACTAGCAATTTCGCCCAGGTTAAAGCACAAAGGAATTTTTTTTCTGGATACTCTGTGTACATGTTCTCTACCTTACTCAACAGCTTTGCTAACTTACACTATAACAAGCACCATGGTTACATCATTAACATGGATATATATACTAACATGGTGCTCAGTGTGACCTATCTCATATTTAACTGTTTACCCACTTGGACGTTAGTAGTCAAGGTACCTCAGCAAACCTTGGCTGTAGCTTTTACAGCAGTGACCAGCTCTGGACTATGTTCCCCCTAAGGTGTACACTTGTGCGGCCATGCATCAGTCATCTAGCAATCACACACTACTGAAGAGACAGCACACACAAAATGGCAGATCACTCAAACGAATGCACAGACAGAGTGGCCTTAGCATACATCAATGTGAGTGAGACAGTGCTGCTTGGCCTCTCTGTCTTTGATGTTCCACCACCACCAGATGAGTAGTTTGCATAATAGACATGCCTATAGAACAAACAAAGGCAGGATTAAGAAGGCATGAAATCAGACACTGGCAAACCATCCTGTCATGCCTTTAACACACCTTCTCTGCCTGACTCTTGCCCCTCTGCTAACTGGTCAGCTGGTGTGTGGGGGAGTGGTGAGCTCTGGTGGTGGACTTTTTAGAAAAAAAAGAGATTTTACCTGTGCTTGATTCATTTCTTCTTGAAATCCTTCCTTTGGTTGTGTATCTGTGACTACACCAGAGAGAGATCGAGAGGTGGCGTGGTGTGTGGCCGAGAGAGAAAGCTAGAGAGAGAGAGAGACCTGACCCGACTGACTGCAGATTTGAATCTTCTGAAGGAGTCTCAGCAGTCTTGGTCTATTTTTGCCTCTGATAAGTATCAAGGTAGACCGTATCACTCCAGAAGCCACCAGATACTTCTCTCTGGAGAGATTGTTCCTTCACAGGGCTTCCTGCACTTTCAGCTTTTCCAGGTGGGCTCCACCATGGTCCAAACTCTGACTCCCCTATTTCTTCACTCTCAGCACTTTGCTCTCAACACTCCATCACTCCTCTGACAAGCAAATACATCTGGGGAGAATAACAAAAGATTCAGGGCAACAACTGCATATCTGCTGTTGCATGTAAAAACGGGCACAAAGAACCTGCAGAAAAGCAGGAGCATCTCTGCATCCTCCATGGTGTTCCACCTCACACACAGATCTGTTTACTCAGTGCACCCTCTGAAGGAGTCAGAGTATCCCACGATTATTCTGACCAAACCATCTGAGCAGAGCCAATCCGAGGAGTAGAACACAGGTTGAGCAAGTGGCACCAAGAGACCGAAGTTCCCCCAAATAAAGCTGCTGGTGAACCATGGATGGTTGTGTGGTGTGGTCTGCGTACAGTGTTCCTGCCTGATCAGTCAGGAGGATGTCACTTGGGGCTAGGGGCATTGATAGCATGATCTCACCCAAGATGCCCTTTCGTTTGCTGTAGCCTTGGTGGTAATGGCAATTTCGGGAGCACTGCCTTTACTTAGTGTACTCACCAGATCAAGCCTTTGCTGGCCCAACTGCAGCTTTCATTGAAAGTTTTCCCCTTGCCCAGCCATATTAAATGCTGGGAACCTCTGCTCCCCCAACAGCAGTGATCACACGCCTCCTCATGCATACCATGCTGTACAGTAGGAGTGTGATACCAGTGGCAGGGAGCCCTGAAAAAAAAACAGTCAACTGCTAGTAAGGCACAATATAACTCCATATGCTGTGTATGACAAAACTGTACTTCAGGACCACGCTCATAGTAGAGGCGTGGTCCCAACCTGGATGTGCTTCCAGAATGGGGGGGTATTACTATCGGGACGAGTGATATGGTATTTCTTTGAAAATTGACCAAACTGTTACAAAGCATTATCTTTTTTATATATAGAGGTATTCTGCATCATATGTTTAGTAGGTTTGTGCCAAGAGGCACTCTGATTTTGGCCAGAAACGAATCGGAAAAACTGACAGCGCCCCTTTAATTAATGGTTCCTTCTTTAATTTCAATTCTATAAGCTTTTATTGAAATACTACAGACATTGTATCCATCAGCAACATATGTATCAAAGGCTTAATATTAACATGATTTATTTTATTCTATATTTAACGTCAATCAATCAACTTTTTTATGATGTTTTATGAACCTCAGTACAACAATCAGTATTCTTGTTCACTGTCTTCATTATTTGACATGTTAAGCAAATCTCTCTCATCAATATCGACATCAGTCACTGTCATCTTCATTTGGATTGTCGTGTTCGTTCAATTGTTCACTTAAAGCTGGTGGCACAACTTCAGATGTGAACCACGTTGGCTTGTATTTGCCATCCCCGTAGGCCAGCCATTGTCCTCTGGCTTCAGTGGTGTCATTTCTGGCTTGTCTGCGTTTTTTCCATAACAATGAAATGTAATTTGCACGGCAGATGTGTTGTGTCAGTTGATTTGCATGGTAGCAGCGAGCTTGCGTCTGCTCCTTCAAGTCTTTTCTAAGGATGCGTCTTTGTCACTCAGTCGACACTTGACGTTGAACATACTGTAGCGGGCTGTGTTGACACTCTACTTTCTGTCCATACAAGGTACACACAAAGCTCTCAATTGTATCTTCGGTTTCTTTAGACAAGTGTGGACATCCCAGTTTTCCAAATGCCTGTGTGTACGCTGTATTCTTTTCCATAATTTTTAGAGGTCGTACCTTCTCCTTGACTTTGAACGCTGGTGAATAGTCACACCCTGTCAGTGCATGGAGACCTGGTAGAACTGCACACACAGGTCTGCCTAACTCTACTGACAAGTGGGATACATCTATAAATCTTGTGTTATTCCCTGAATGGCCAGCGTCCATGTGCAGTTTGAGATTATCGTTTAGACTTGCATGATACAGCAGAATTACCAGAATAACAGTATCATCTCCCTGACCACTACATGCACATCTTCACTCTTATTTTGACCGCAAATGTAGTGTATGTATTGCATAGTTCTTGTGTCTGCTTCCATGTGTTTGCTTTTTAGGGCCTTGCACTCTAGTCTGAGCATATGTCTAGCTTCCACTTTGTATGAATAACAAGTTTCTCCTATTGCATACATGAACTTTTTATTACCTGGAACTTCACAGTACACATCAGAAATCCATGCTGTAGCTAGAAAACCTAGGAGTGCCATCTTGAATGAAGATGAAGACAGGGATCCAGCAAAGTCTCTTGGTCAGCTTTGGTCAGGACCAGTTATGAGATAGGAGAGTGGAGTGATGCTATGCTTTCCTCTCTTCTCTTGTTCAAGACCTTTGATCGATGGTGACTTGTAACAGTCAATGACAAGGTGGACTTCATTTGTAGAAGTACAGCAAACAAGAGACGGGGAATTTTTGCCACACCGTGGAATGTTGGTGGCAGGTTTGTAAGACTTCTGATCAAGAACATGGTATCAACCACAAAGGCATTTACAGCATCGGGGTGGCTACT
Organism: Neoceratodus forsteri; assembly: GCA_016271365.2. Lineage (NCBI taxonomy): Eukaryota > Metazoa > Chordata > Ceratodontiformes > Ceratodontidae > Neoceratodus > Neoceratodus forsteri. Next base: position 1,320,085,568 of record CM057456.1, read on the forward strand.
TTGAACTCTGGTCTCAAGTTTCCTCAGCAGTGTTGACTTCATTGTTGTGTTCACTGATCCATCAATGTTTCCTAAGGAGAGTGGTACCGGGGTTAACGGGTAGTCAAACACCATCATAAGTTCAACTGTTGAAGTCGCATCTAGAGATAGCAAGCATCCAAAGAGGTCTCGAGTTCCTTTCAACGCAACAATTTTTTTGTCCTTGTTCTTAATCTTCACCTTCATTGCATCATGTGCAAAATTCTTCAGCTTGTATCTTTTGATGGGTTCCTCTAACCTACTACCTTTGGTAATGTACTAGTCTCTAAACACATGATACATCCAAGTACCTATCTCAGTAACCTGCAACACTTCGTTTGCTACCTCTTGTGACACTGCTTTACACTAGCTATTGAATAAAGATTGTTGTCCTCAAATGCATCCCAGATTGGATTCATGGAAGAGTCTATTGTGTTCAACAGCTTGTTTAGATCCTTCGAATCTCGTTTAACTCTAAAACTCTTCAGCAGCTGACAAGACCAACTTAAAACTTCCAACAATTTTACTTTGAGCTGACCCAGAATGTTCCACCTCCTCCTTCCATTGATGTTCTGTGTCAAAGAAGAAGTCCCGGTTAGTCTTGATGCAGCATCAGCATTGTCTGTTCCAAGGTCAAGTCTATGTAATTTCTGCTAAACCCTCTCTTTGATCTTGAAATGGTTAATGCTCCATTCTCAAATTTTTTCCTTTGTCCAGAGTGGGTCTCATCCATGTTTAGCAAATTCATAAGGTACAGGGTCATCCACTTGGTATCATCTTCTCCAAGCTATATACAAAGAGAGGCAAGTCATTTGCCCTGATGGAATGGCAGAAGAGTTGGTAGAACTCTACCAAACTGCAGCACTGCAGACAAAATTGGGCAGTTGCACCATGCTCACCACAGTGTGTGGAATCTGAGAACGTTTCATATGCTTCCATGAATGTCTTGAACTCAGCTGTATTCTCTAGGTCCACCATTGTTTTTTTTTTAGTTATTTTATTTATAGATCCTCCTGCGGCTGGAGGGGGTGTTACCTATGGTTTTCCCCAGTCCAGCCTGACCTCTAAGCCCTTGCTTTTCCCCACACCCCAAGCTCTTACCCCTTCCTCGGTCCTGCACAGCGATCCACCACGGCAGGCACGCAACCACCACCGTGGGATCCGGGGGGGTCTCGATCAGGGGGAGCATCCAAGGCTGAAGCCAAGTGGCGCCGTGAGGCCGGCCATCAAGTGGCACGCCAAGGAATTTTTCCCTTCTTTCCTTGCCCCTACGCACACGACCGTGACGCCAACATGGAGCACAGTAGATGTCAGCTGCATGCGTCCCCCGCTGTGCTCCCCGCAGCAGCGATGCCTCTGGCTTCCACCGGAGGTCACCACTGCGCCGGGATGCCCCTGGATCCCACCCCAGGGAGAGGAGAGCTGTCCTCCAGATGCTCAATCCTACTCCCTCCCTTCCAACCCCCAGCTCCCGGGCTCATTCCTGAACCCGGATCGCTGGTGTGACATGAGGTGTGGTGACCAGTGCCTCAACCCTCAGCACCACAGGGCTGGCTCTCTAGGTCCACCATTGTGGAAGACGATGGGTCATTAAGTAGCTGCTGCAGATGCTTTGAGATTGGAAAGTCTGACAGCCTTTAAATTATATAAAGCACCACAAATGTTTAATTCTGAATGTTGGTGATAGCATCAGGTGAAACCTCTTTGCCTGACTGAAAAATGTTCCTTGAAGAAGTCCATTCAGGGATCCCTATACACCACTTTCAACAAGAATGTGGTCTTCACCAGAACCATTCAGGAGGTATCTAAGACCTTTGAAATATGCTAATTTTACATGGAATAGTCCAAAACATATGAAAAGTCTGTCATATTCCGGGTACTTTGTGGACTATATTTGTAGCGCAGGTTTTGCTATGGCCAAGTCATAAGTAATAGGCATATAGTCCTCCTGGCATTCATCCATGAACTTGATAGCAGTATTCATTTGTGTCTTGCACTACATCAAGTCTTGTAGGAGGCTTTCCTATAGGGTCCATGTATGATATGATCTGCTGTGGCAGGTCATCTACAGAAACAAGGGCATTCCATCCATGCCACTTTGGAGTAGCATCTACACTTGCACAAGATATTATACAGGCAACGTCCCTTCTCTTAGCTTGCATGAGGTTTCTTGGTTCAGAGCTTTCTGTTACCTTATATTGATACTTATTTTTGGTTTTCCAGATGTATATGGTCGAATGTCTTTCTTGCCAATATCTAAAGCTCTTTTCCTCTGAGACATTGAATGTGCCTGGGTACAGTGTCTTGTTTCTATCGTGCCATTGGCTGCAATATCTGCTTCTTTACACTTGGCAAATAGCCTTCATCAACATCTTCAGCCTTTGTCTTTGATGTTCTGAGTCGTTTACTCTTTGATGTTAAAGATGGCCCTGCCTAGTCGTGGGCATCAACTTCTGATCTTTGCTTATCTGTGTTTGTTTCTATTGTGTGTGTTTCATTTCTTGCTGGTGCTTGGTCATCAGTGTGTGTCCTTGTCATAGCTTCTTCAGACCTTTCTCTGGGTATAGCTGTCTCAATACTGGATGGTATGTTTTGGTATGCTATACCCAGTGTAATGCAAAATGTCATGACCATCAAGTGTCTCTGTCATCTCATCATAATTGTCGAAAGGCAAAGCAGTGACTAAACCTAGCTGTATGAGCAATCCATCTGGTACAGCCATATTCTTCTCCATTATATTGGCTGCGACTGCAGCTTCAAGTTCCTCCACAACACGGTAGCTGACAGTGACTAAACCTGTTCAGAATAGTTAAAACTTTCTTACTGTCTGTCATGGATTTAATACCCATGCCAAGCAAGAGGTGTTTTTTTTAGTTTGATTATTCCCCTTGACACTGCAAACACTATGTCATCTGCAATAGATTGAACTACCCTCTCCTGATGTTCACTGCCCACTTCTGATGAACCCATGAGTACAGTACATAGGAATGTCTGAAGAACGGGTGGCAGTTTTATATTTTTTTCTATAAAGTCTTCAACTTCAACTTTGGTTTTCTTATGAGGCTGTACCTTTAGGAGTTCCAACAACTGGTCTCTTATGTGTTGAGCTGCTTGTGCTTCCCTCCAGTCAGCCTGTTTCTTAGCAGACCTAATGACTGTACCTGCTTTTCTACTTTTGGTATCAAATATGATACCATCTTTGAAGTGATCCACCAGTTTTGACTGCAAGCTCTGTGGGTAGTAATTAGTTTCATGCCCACTAAACTCCATAAGAATGTCCATGTACCTTTTGTGTACACACATACAGGGGCGGACTGGCTGGGTCGCATGCCAGGGTGCTACACAAGGAGGACAGGCCACCTTCACCTGAACTGTCAGACACCTTCTTACATGAAACATAATTATCGAAGCGCAGGATGTGGCCAGACAACACTTTATTTGGGTAGTGCTACAGCAGAGATACAAAGAGGGAAAGTGCCGCACAATTTTGATGGCTTTTATGACTGGGAGAGGTGGAGAGGTAGCAGAGATAGCATACAAACCAACAAGTCGCTGTAAAATGGATTGCATTTCTTTTTGATCCATTGTGAAGATTGATTCGTCTGAGCAGCGGGATTGCATTGCAATGTGCAATGCAATGCAGACTATTTAATACACTGCTTCCCTCTACGCCTGTACTGTACAAGCCTCTCTTGAAGCTACCCACTGTCTTCAATGAGACATCTTACTTCCAGCAGTGGCACTCCAAGTTACCACCACCCTCTCCTTGAAACTGAAGAAGTGCTTACTGGCCTCCTTCTTAAAACCAGCCCTCCCCCCAACCCGTCTGTGACCGTTCTTGTTATGGTTGCCACTCAGCTTAAAGAGATCATCCTTATCAGGACTAGAAATTAATTTTAAAAAGTGGTGTTCAACATGGAATACCATTACCAAAGGTTAGGTATTCTGTCTTGAAAACTGCTATACAAACCCAATTTTTGGTATACCATGCTATCACTGTTGTAAGAAGCATGCGGTTTTAAGTCTGTTTGCAATATTACTGAATAAAAAAAACTTAAAAGAATAGGCTTTGAGTGTCTGTCTGGGAAGAGTGGGGGAAAAAAAATCCCACATGCAATAATCACTACACACAACACTGTTACCTAGCCCCAGCAGTGTTGTGCATGATTGTTAGAGTGGGTGCCAGGACATCGCACATGCCTGTGTTCTACTCCTCCCAATGACCCCAGTCCCAAAATCAGAAACCCAGAGAGGCTTTTCAGCCTCAAAAACTATGTATTTTGTTACCAACATTTAATGACATCAACTCTGATGTCTTTGGCTATAAGATAAAGGAGTCCAGAGCAGTGCCACATCATTTGACCAGCTTGGTGTGGCTCCACACTCCGCAGCGTGGAGATGCACCATGAAGTCACATCATTCAGGTCAAATGATGCGGTGCTGCTCCCATCTCCTTTACCTTACAGCTGAAGATGTTGGAGTTGCTGTTAATAAATGTTGGCAACAACATATATAGTTTTTGAGGCTGAAAAGCCTCTTGAACTTTACACACACCCTCGGGGTTAGATGATACATAGCATCTAACCTTGAGGGTGTCTGTAAACTTTTCATTACTCACCCCAGGGGTCAAAATTAGCACCAGCCAATGAACCAAATGCTGGTAGATCCTTTAACTAGCCCTGCAGGCTTGTACTGGACAAAGTTACATTTCAGTAAGGGAAGGGAACATTGTTTAACCAGGAGAAGCACACTAAGCTGAAGCTTGTTTCCAGATGCAACCTGGGAGCACAAGAAAGTTAAATGACTTGCTCAGGATCACACAGTATGCAACTAGGCGGCTGTGGGATTCAAACCCCAGGTCTCCAGATCTGCAGCTCAGAGCCTTAACCCACTGCGCTATGCTGCCCCAATAAGCACACCAGCTGAACCGGTGGAAAAGTCTGTGGGGCTAGTGGATTTCCCCAGTCAGTAGCCTGCTGGCTAGTGCCTGCAAAACTTAGTTTTAACCTCTGACACCCGACCCATACTTTATCCTATATATAAACATATCTCTTAAGTGCATTCTATGCTTACTGATGTAATGTTTTGTATGATTAGTTAAGTACTGCAAGTAAAAGGCTTGACCTTGATGTGGTAACAGAAATCACATCCATATTAGACATCTCTTCTCATTTTAACCAAAGTTGCAAAATGTAATAAAAACTAACCAGCAACAGAAGAATATAAATGTGTGCATTATGAGCAGTATAAAATGCAGAACTCAGAAGACCTATGCTATTATACTGTTACTCCCATTGCTGCAGAGCTTCTTTGACAGTGGGTCTGATAACATAGGATTGCAACTAAGACAAGCATACATCCTAAAAATTTAATAATTCTGATTCCTAATTGCATGGGCATTCAACCCCATTTCTATGTCTGCATATCATGAGTTATGCTACTATATTGCTACTGGAGGAGAGAATACAGGGAATGGCATGACTGGATGCAGAATGCATCATATATTTGCTTGAAGCACATAATCAGTATCCATGAATCTGGGCACTTCCTCCCTCTGTCTCTCTTTAGATACATACATCTCCTCCCCGCCACAGACCCACCCAATCCTTTCTCTCTGTACTGTTTTAGTAACAGCCTCCACACCCTTTTGCCATTTTTCTTACCTCTGTACTTCCTGTATCCTTTTGTCTAGCTCCCCCCTTCATCCTGATCACCAAAAGTGGCCCCTCTCCTCCCATCACTATTTTCTGACCAACATGTCCAGTGATCACCTGCTGCACCCAGCTGCTAAAAGATGTGTGCTGGTGCTCAAAAGAGAAGAGAGGTAAACATAACTGATTTTCTTGGCACTGGTTCACACACATATAAAGGTCTTGCTGCCTGACCCAGAAGTCATATGCTCATAATGCCCCACCTGAATATTGGATCCTAATGTAGGAATCAATCAATACTGTGAACCATTGAAAAGGAAAGCCCATTGAGCTGATACTCCTTTACAACGGTGTTGCATTTAGAATGCGTACATAATGAACCCAATATGCAGTTGACAGTACAATTACATATGTGTTAAAGAAATTGTACACTCATGTGACATCTAAAATAAAATGAATCAGTGGTCATAAATATAGACCCTGCTGGGGGGGGGGGGGTGCAGGGACTCATACCGTGGACATTATCTGTACCAAGCTCATTACTCCTACTTCTCAGCTATACTGCCAGCCCTGATTTAATATACTGCACAGTTGGGTCCTAAGTACAAAACAAGCATTGAAATCAATCAATCAATTAAAATCAATCAATCTATTCTTTATTTTACCAGGCAGAATAACCTCAATGGTATTCTGCCTGGTAAAATAAAGAAGAGATTGATTTTAATGCTTGTTTTGTCCTTGGGACCCAACTGTGCAGTATATGGTATTAAATCAGGGCTGGCAGTATAGCTGAGAAGTCGGAGTAATGAGCTATGAGTGAGCTTGGTACATACAGTAAACCTGGGTTTTATTCCCACAACCTCCACTTGCATACTGTGTGACTGACATGTCGACTTAGGCTCCTGTACCAAAACCACTGTGCCAGTTGATCATCTTTCATATAATGTCCGAGTCCCTGCACCTCCCCACACACCACCAAATCAGGGTCTCTATTTATGAGCACTGATGCATTTTATTTTGTATTTTGATATAATGTGACCATTTGTTGTTTCTATAAGGCATGAATTGTGATGGGGAAAAGCTAAACTGCTATATCTTTTAGCAAAAATATAGTTTATTTACCTAGGGTAGCCCAGCTGACATGTAACACCTTGATTCCTGCCAATTGTTGTAGCTGGGTGAACTGACATGTTGGATTCTGGAAATTTTCAATGACTTGTTGCTCTTGCCAGCACACACAGAGTATAATTACGTTTAAACCAAGTTCCAACGGACTTTCGGTGACGTCACGGAACAGCTAGGAGCTTGAACCTAGATGCACAGAACCCAACTATTTCTAAAATCCTACAAAAACTTTGAAAATTCAGGCAAAAATGTCTCTAACCCCTGGAGGAGGATGTACTAACAGGCATAGAGGCAGGATTCGGAATAAAGACAAACCTAATGCCTGGGATGACTTTAGATCGACGGAAGATTACCCCAGCAGGTTGACCTCTCCTACAAGCTCACACACAGCTGACTTTGACACAGAAAGGGAGAATGAGCAGCTGTCTTGCTCCCGATTCGAAACCCACCTGAAAGAGATAAGAGAATCTTGTAAAGAGAATAAAATGGAATTTCAAGTGGTCCAGAAACAACTTTCTACCATGGAAACAAGAATAGGCTAGATCGAAGGCAGGGTAGTGAAGACAGAAGAAAATGCGGCCCAACTTTCGCAGATAGTACATTCCCTGGTGGTGCAGACAGGAGAGCCCCAGGCCAAATGCCTCGACCTTGAGGGAAGGTCTCATAGAAATAACCTGTGTCTCTATGGCCTGCCAGAAGGTATGGAAGTAGCACCAATGTCAGCTTTTCTTGAAAATCTACTTAAAGATGTTTTGGATCTACTGGCTACCTATAACCTCCACATTGAAAGAGCACATCACATCACTCTCTACAAGCCAAACCATCAGACCCCAATGCACGTCCATGATCGATCGTCTTCAAAGTTAGTTCCTATAGCACCAAAGAGGACATTTTGCAACGTGCATGGGCTAAAGATGTATCCTACCTTACAAATCGGCTCTTTTTTGATCATGACTTCCCTCAGGAGATTCAGCAGCAACGCTTGAAGTACCTTCCTATTATCAGAGTACTAAAGGAAAAAGCCATACGATTTCATACCCCCTACCCTGCCAGACTTCGGATTTTCTGGAAGACTGGTCTCAAGGTTATTCCACCATTGAGGAAGCCACAGCAGCACTAAAGAAAAACAGATTCAGATCCCTGATACTAGGAACCAAGGTGAGGGGTGACGGGGGCAGCAGTGGCAGCGTGCAACAGGGAGGAAAGGCCTCGGTACCAAAATACTGCAACACTCTGAGGCTTTGAACTGGATTCAGCAGCTCATCTCCAAAACGTGCACAGTGGAAGACACACCAACCTGAAGGGAGTCTGGAGAAACTTTCTGGTATTGAAACCATTTATTTTTGATCCCCAGCCCCTGCTATTTGAACCTTCCGATAGCAGCTAAGTGAGAGAACTTTTATTGTGGACTTGGAGACCCATTTCCATTTCGTGAGGGGGTGGGCGGGGGAATCTGCAACTCGAATTCAGTCAAGCTGAACAATTCAAATGATGCCACCTGGTATTTGGGGCCTCTATGTGTTCCCCCCCATACTGTTTCAACACGTATGGACTCGCAGACACAACTATTAAAATACTGGGTTGTTAACTGATTTCCGAATATAGGCTGAATGTTAAACCCTTGGGGGAAACGAAGGGGGAATGTCATGATTTACGGATCCTCCATAAATTAAATTATATTTTTCCCAACTTTAAATTGGGTGGCTTGGCTCCTCGTTTGCTATCACTGAGGTCGTCCTTATTGCCCCTTTTTCTTTTGGGGTGTGTGGGAGATAGCTGAGGGGGCAACAGAGAAGCCTTCCTTCAGGGGATTGTCATTCTTGTCACTGTTGCATTTAGCTTCTAACATTTTGATCAATGTAATTTTAGTTGGGGTGTGAATGCGTGATTGACCTAGCATGCCAGCAGTGATGAACGGTACCTATTGGTACATATTGTATGGAGCACTTCTTCAACTATGCTGTGGAGGAGATCTTCCAGAAATGGAAGCACAAGCATAGCTCCTCGATCTTCTCATATTTGAGAGGACAAAGAGGCTGATTTTTTATATTAGCCTCCAGTCTTGGAAGATCAGTGTTTTTAAAGTTGGTTATTTTGTTCTTATGTATGTTATTGCCCAGTTGGAAAATTGTTTTGTGAAAAGTTTTTTGGGGTAAAAACAATCTCATAATGAGGGCAATAAGTCTGACAACCATTTTGGACACTTGGGAAGAGACATATATTTTTGTTACATAATGGGGGGTCACCATAGTGGGAGAATCCTTTAATTCTAAATGACAACACAATCCTACACAATATGCACATATAACGTGCATGGTATTTCCAATCCAATAAAGCGTAGCAAGTTGTTACAATACTTGAAAAGGATTTGGACAGATATTTTGCTTCTCCAGGAAGCCCAGCTTTCCCAATCTGAGCACAAAAAAGTTTGAGAAATTTGGATTCTCCCACGTGGTGGCCTCCTCCTATAAGGGAGGTTGCCATAGGTGTATGGCAGTATTGATTAGACAAGGAATTCCTTTTGACCTACAGGATCGAGTTGTCAACAAAGAGGGAAGGTATGTGATGGTCAAGGGTACCCTAGATGATCAACAGGTTACCCTGGCATCTACCTACTTCCCCCCAGCCACAAATATTTCCTTCTACGGATCCTTTTTTTTTCACTTGACACAGTGGGCAGAGGGAAGGGTGATTTCGGGGAGGGGGACCTTAACTTGAATATCTCAGTAAGGACAGGAAACCAGTCTAACAATGGTAAAGCTACCAAAACTAGTAGAGAGGTGGGTAAACTACTTCATGAACTGGGATATGAGGATGCCTGGCAATATCTAAATGGATCCTCGCCTAAACATACTTTCTTCTCCCAAGCTCATGGCACACACTTATGCCTAGATTTTTTCCTAACATCTCGTGAATATCTGGGGACCATACAAAAACTTTGGTCAGGAGACTTTGTCCTTTCTGACCACTCCCTTATTTTTATGAAAGTACAAATAGGTCAAATTAAGAAAAATACTTTCTGGCGACTAAACCTATCTCTCCTCAGAGATGAGGAAGTTAGGAAGAAGGTAAAGGAATAATAAAACAAGCCATACAGGACAATGACACAAAAGATACCACACCTGCGATTATGTGGGATACTATTAAAGCTATCCTCCTGGGGAGGTTAATAGGGATTTCAGCCCATAAGAAAAAACAAAGGGAAGCCACGAGAACTAACCTAGAATTACAAATTAAAGAACTGGAAAGCTTGCAGTGCCAATGGGTCAGTAGAACCAGGAATAACAACTAGCTACACTTAAAAAAGAACTTAATGATATACTAGACTATTCAGTCGAACAGAAACTGGATTATTTAAGGCATAAATATTATGATGGGGGACCTAGATTTTTAAGTCTACTTGCAGGTAGGCTACAAGCCCACAGAGTTAAAGTGGCAATTCCTAAAATTAGAAACCCCCAATCTAACAAATTGAGAAGCACTTTTTCCAACATATCCCAAGCTTTCTTGTCTTATTATACTCAATTGTACTCCCCAGGCCCCAGAGTCTCTGAACAGATGATCACTGGCTTCCTGTCTAAGCTCCATATGCCCACCCTTTCAGAACAACAACAATCTATATTAACTAAACCGGTGATGACCCAGGAGATTACAGCTGCAATTGGAACTCTGAAGACAGGGAAGTGCCCAGGATCCGATGGCCTCCCGGGAGAATTCTACAAAACATTCCCCACGGTCCTAACGCCCCTGTTGGAAAGGCTATTCTCCTTCATTCCCACCAAGAATGGAAAAATTCCCCCTTCCTGAAATGAGGCTATAATTTCTGTTATACCCAAGACAGGCAAGGACCCCACCATATGCCCATCATATAGACCCATTTCAGTCCTAAACATGGACTATAAAATATTTGCATCTATTCTAGCAAACCGATTAATGCAATTTATTCCTAATATAATACATTTGGACCAATGTGGCTTTATTCCTGGTAGACAAACCCAGGACAATATTAGACAAACCATCTATCTTATTGAACACATTAAAACCCAGTCCCACCCTACCTAATTGTTAAGTCTAGACACCGAAAAGGCATTTGATATGGTATCATGGGATTTTCTACATGGGGTCCTTGCCTCCTTTGGCTTCCCGCTACAATTTTCTGAGTCAATTTTTAAATTCTATGAAACACCTAGAGGCTATATCAGGTCTAATGGACACATTTCTGGAAGTTTCCCCTTATTTAGAGGTACATGACAGGGATGTCCCTTATCCCCTTTACTTTTCACTCTTTACATAGAACCCCTAGCACAATATATTAGGAGCACCTCGGATATTACAGGAGTGAACTTAGCAGGCACAGAACACAAGCTAGCACTGTTAGCAGATAACATTTTAATACTTATCTAGCCCAGAAACCTCAATGCCACATTTACTTCAAAAAACTGGAGATTTTTCAGAGCTATCAGAATATTCCCTAAATGTTAACAAATCAGAAGCTCTGTCCTTTTGTTTTTCACCTTCCCTTGCTCTAAGAAAACAATTTAGGATCAAATGGGACCAACATAAGCTAAAATATTTGGTGATAGTTATACCAGAAGACCTGACATGCCTCCAGTCCTTCAATTACTCTCCATTACTAACAAAATTATAACAAGACATGAGAAGATGGTGCCTCTTTCCTATGTCCTTCTACTCTCGTGTCATTTCCTTAAAGATGAATGCACTCCCCAGGATGTTATACCTTTTCCAGTGTGTCCCTTATATAATCTCATCTAAAGAATTATTATCATGGCAAAGAATTTTCCTCACTTTCCTCTGGAATAATAAGAAACCCAGAATTAAGCAACATAAACTATATCTCCCAAAGGAGATGGGTGGGTTGGGGTTACCCTCATTACTAACTACTAGATAGCAGCACAAACAAGACTTGCACTGCTGTGGGGGAATGATAATTACCATGCCCATTGGAAAAAAATAGACTTATCAAGATAGTTGCCTTTCCCCCTACAGGCAGCCCTCTTTACCCATTCCTTAATACAAAAAAACAGACAATTGATTCCCAATGCCACCGCATCTGTAATAGAAGGGTGGCAAAGGAACCTTCACAGTAAAGCAGTCCAGTCCCATCTATGGAAATATCAGTGGTTTCTGTATTCATCGTTGTTATCCTCTGGTCAACATAGGAGGTGGTATGCCAGACAGGCAACCTTGAGTCTGTTTGCCCCATGGCAGCTCCTTGTAGGAAATAAAGTCCTAAGTTTCGAGGAAGGACAGAAGAGATATGGTTGGGCTACTGGAGAAAAGCTATATTATTTCCAGATGAGAAGTTATATTCATACACATCTTAAAAAACAAGAATCTTGCATTCAAATATGGGAGGACCCAACCTCATACATCCAAATATGGAGGTCCCTACAGGGTGAACAGACCATTTCCAAGATATACAGATATTTGAACCGATTGCTTGCCCATTACATAGAACTGGTTAAAACAAGCTGGGAAAGGGAACTCAGTGCAGCAGTAAACATAAAAGACTGGTCTAAGGTTTGGTGGGGGGGATGGTCCACTTCCTCTTCTCCAACTTGGAGAGAATTTCTATGGCATGTCTGAATTAGGTTCTTCCTGATTCCTGCCATAGTGGCACACAGGACCCCAGGAGCCCCTTCAGAATGCTGGAGAGGATGTGGAGAACAAATAGCCACACATAGTCATATCTTTTATCTATGCCCCAAACTCCATAATTTGTGGTCCTCTCTCTCCCACCACATTACCCACCTACTGGACATCCAGAGCCCATTGACAGGGGTAAACTGTCTCTTGGGTATTGAGGGGGAGGGACACCCTATACCTATGGTCTATTCTCCTATGTGCTGCTTCTAAAGTGATCACTTGGAGGTGGCTCCAGCCCGACCCCCCAATGTTAATGGACTGGAAAGCATTACTTTTAATTATACAATGGCAAGGACATTTCCTGTATTCTGATTGGTCAGTGGGTGCCTGAGACAGTGATGTTATTACACAATAACATCACTGTATGGATTTAATTGAGCACACTGAGCATTAGATTGACCATTTTTTTTCTCTTCCAAAACACAATCTACTAAAAACATTTTTAATGTTTTGTTTATTTTGTATAACATCGAGCCATTAGATCATTAAATATCAAGGTGTGTTATTGTATAACGTCATTCCTGGAGTGGTTGGAAGCACCCGGCTTTGCCTCATGCTTCAACCCACCCCAGGAGTGGTTATTACACGATAACACACACCTTGTCATGCCTTATTGCTTAAATATTCAACATATCTTGGTAACTTGGTTCGTAGGACAAAAGAAGGCCATAGCCCATCGAGATTGGCCTCCACATTTGTGGATCATTGTATGCAGTACTATTCTAATAACCATTTGTCTATTTTGTTTTGAAAATCATAATAGTAGGTGAACCAACAATGTCTTGTGGCAAAGTATTCCATATCGTAGGAGTTCTAATAGTAAAAAAGTTTTGTCTTTTATTTGTATTGCATTTTTTGATGTCAATTTGTTTATTATGTAACCTGGCAACAATTTTTCTGTTGGATAATATTAAGCCACATTGCTCCATTAGAATAGGAGATTTCATAATTTTAAACAACTGTAAAAGATCACCTCTTATTCATCTCTGTTTGAGTGAATACAAGCCAGTCTTCTATAATCTAGTGTCATAATCCAAATGAGCATAATAAGGAATAATTTTTGTGGCCCTGCGTTGAATTTGTTCAATTCTATTAATGTCTGATACTAGATAAGGACTCCAAAAGGAGGAGCCATAATCCATGTAAGGTCTGACATGAGACCTATACAGGGTCATAATACACTGTTCTGACTTAGAAACAAATGTACCATTTATCCTACGAAGAAGAGCATTGGTAAGATTAGCTATTTTGTTGCAATGGGGAGATGAAGAAAGTTTATTATTTACTAGTACCCCGAGATCTTTTTCTGAAGTAGATTCTCTAATAGATATATTATTTAAGGTGTATACCTGTCTAGGGTTGTTTTTGCCTATGTGTAAGACTGCACATTTTGTTACATTAAAGTGCATTTTGTTTTCAATAGCCCAATGTTCAATAGATGCTAGATCTGCTAGTAAAGTTTGTATATTATCAGCATTGTTCACAGTGCCACCCAATTTGGTGTCATCAGCAAATTTCATGAGTATATTAGGAGAACAAATTTTCATATCACTGATGAAAACGTTAAATAGAGTGGATCCCAAAATAGAGCCCTGGGGAACTCCGCTTGTTACCCTTCCCAAGTCTGACAAGGTACCATTTACCCGAACTCTCTGGGTGTGGTTACTCAGCCAGCTGCAGCTGTTAATCCATGAAAAGTACAGTTACATAAGAATTTACCATAACAGTAGATCTTTGAGAGAGGCTCTTGCAGTAGGTAATTACATATAGGACTGACGCCGGCAGGCGGCAGGACCCCATGGAAAAATTTCTAGCTAGCAGTACCTGGCGAGGACTGCCCCCACATCAGGTAACCGGCGTCAGGAGACGTCAGTATAAAGGGGTGGTCCCGGACGCCCGCCTTCCAGTTCTTGCCTGCCACAGGCCAACAGAGGCCAGACGAGAGAGAAGCATATATTTCCCTCAATGGAAAAGGAGCTGAAAAAGCCTAGGGGGATGGAGAGTGGGAAGGTATTACCTACTGCAACAGCCTCTCGAAGATCTACTGTTACGGTAAGTTCTTACGTAACTGTACTATCTTACTTCGAGAGGGCTCTTGCAGTAGGTAATTACATATAGGACTGAATCCCAAGCAGTCTGGAACAAAGAGAGGCACCGGGAGGAGGAAAACTGCTCCAAAAGGTAGTTCTGGTTGTGCAAGTCTCAAGATAGGAGGCCTTGCAAAACAGCCAGCCCGAAGCCTGCTCTACGGCGAGAGGCAACATCCAAACTGTAGTGTTTTGTAAAGGTATGGACGGAAGTCCAGGTGGTGGCAGCGCAGATGTCTGCCGCAGACACATTCTTGAAACAAGCCGCAGAGGCAGCTACTCCTCTTGTGGAGTGGCCTCTGACTTGACCCGGGAGGGTCTTGTTGTATTTGTCATAACAGAAAGTGATGCAATGAGCCAACCACTTAGACAGGCATTGCTTGGAAACAGCACTGCCTTCCCTTTTCTGAGCAAAAGAGACGAACAACTTATCAGTCTTTCTGAGATCCTTCGTCCTGTTGGTGTAGTATCTCAGAATCCGGTGAACATCCATAGTATGGAGTAAATACTCCACTTGATTAGAGTACTGCATAAAAAAGGCAGGTAACTTTATGGACTGATTTAGGGTAGACTCGGCTACTACTTTAGGGAGAAACTTAGGATTCATGTGAATCGTTCCTTGAGAAAAATCAAGTACGGGATTTTACATATCAGGGCCTGGAGCACGGAGATTCTCTGAGCCGAAGTAATGGCCACCAAGAAGAGAGTCTTCCACGAAAGGAACTTCAAATCCACAGAAGCTGCAGGTTCAAAGGGAGGGAGAGTAAGTTTCTCGAGAACAAAGTTCAAGTCCCAAGGGAGAGCAGGAGTAGGGATGGGAGGCCTCAGATGGAGGACCCCTCTGAGAAAGGTCTTGGAGACCTCCAGTTGAGCAAAAGCCTTGTCTGCGAAGGGAACATGATAGGCCGAAATGGCCACCATGTGTACCTTCAGAGAGGAATGGCTGAGACCCAGGTCAAACAGATGACGTAGATACTCCAGCAGAAGCCCCACTGAACAGGAGAAAGGGTCCACATTCTTGGAAGCGGCCCAAATAGTGAATCTTTTCCACTTCATGGCATAAGTGGATCTGGTGGAGGGTTTTCTGGCCTCCACTAAAATCTCCGCCACTTTGAGAGACACTCCAAAACGGGATTGGGCTAGGTCTGCAGGAGCCATGCATGCAGTTGAAGGGATTTGAGTCCTGGATGGACCAGGGTCCCCCGATCCTGGGTCAACAAACCTCGAGATAGAGAAAGAGGAAGAGTAGGATCCTCTGAATATTGTTGTAGAAGACAGAACCAGACTTGCCTGGGCCAGCAAGGAGCGATCAGAATAATTCTCGCTCCTTCTGAAGTTAGTTTCTGCAAGACTCGTGGGATAAGTGGAATTGGGGGAAAGGCATAGATGAATCTGTCCTTCCAGTCTAGAGACAGAGCATCGCTCCAAAAAGCGCCTTGCTCTGGAACGAGCAACCAGAGAAGATAGGAAGTTTTGCGTTTAGGGGGGATGCAAACAGGTCAACCTGTGGTGTTCCCCAAAGTTGGAAGATATTGTCTAGGACCCCTTGGTCCAGTTCCCACTCATCAGTTAGAGCGGAAGAGCGACTTAGCTTGTCTGCCAGGGTGTTGTCAACTCCCGGAACGTGAATTGCTGTGAGGTGAAGGTCGTGTTGTGTTGCCCAATCCCAAACCCTCATTGCCTCCCTGCATAGAGAGTAGGATCGAGTCCCTCCCTGCTTGTTGATGTACCACACCACGCACATGTTGTCCGACTGGATGGCTAGGTGGCCGGGAAGGATGTATTGGTGAAGGGCTTGGAGAGCATACAACACTGCCCGACGCTCGAGCACATTGATGTGGAGAGCTTGTTCTAGCTTGGACCAGGAGCCCTGGGTCCAATGAGGGCCTAGATGGGCTCCCAACCTTCGCCTGAGGTGTCTGTGGTTAGAGTCTGGGAGGGGGGAGGATGAAAGAAAGGAACTCCCCGAAACAGGTTCTCTTGAACCATCCACCACTGCAAGTCTCGCATCATCGGCAAGGAGATCAGAACTGATTGATCTAGGTCATCCACTAGCTGATCCCATTGAGAGCGTAGAGTCCACTGAGAGATCCTCATGTGGAGTTGAGCGCGAGGTACCATCGGGATAGCAGCCGCCATGAGCCCAAGAAGGCGAAGGACCGACCTCGCAGAGACCATCCTGCGGTCAGACAACAGACTTATTTGGGTCTGAAGGGTGGACGCCCTGTCCGGAGGCAGGAAGACCTTGCCCATGTTCGTATTGAGGATCGCCCCAATAAACTGTAGCCTCTGGGATGGGTCCAGATGAGACTTGGAATGGTTGATGGTAATACCCAGGCAGGCAAAAACCTGCTGGGTAAGGGAGAGGAAACGCAGGAGTTCCTCCCTGGACGAGGCCACCAGGAGCCAGTCGTCCAGGTACAGGAAAACTTGCACTCCCTTGGTACGCAGGTGGGCCGCCACCACTGCCAGGCATTTGGTAAATACTCGGGGGGCTGAGGATAGACCAAATGGGAGCGCCTTGAACTGGTAGTAGTCCCCCTGGAATGCAAAACGAAGGTATTTGCGATAAGATGGGTGAATGGGAATGTGCAGATAAGCATCCTGCATATCCAGAGCACAAAGCCATTGACCCGGCCGGAGGAGGGGCAAAAGGCCCTGCAAAGAGAGCATTCTGAACCTTTTGTACTCTACGTAAAAATTCAGGGAACTGAGATCCAAAATTGGTCTGAGATCTCCTGTCTTCTTTGGGACCAGGAAGAAATGGGAATAGTAACACGTCCCTTGCAGATGAAGGGGGACAGGCTCTATCGCTTGCTTCAGGAGAAGAGATGATATTTCCTCCTGGACCAGGAGAAGATGTTCCCGTGAATACGACAACTTCAGAGGGGGGAGGCGGGGTGGTTTCTGAAGAAACTCTATGGAGTGTCCTTCTGCTATGAGCTGGAGCACCCAAGAATCTGTGGTTATCCTCTCCCATCCCAGAAGGTGGAGGGAAAACCTCCCTCCTACCGGTTCCTCCGGGGAGTCCAGAGGCAGTGGGAGAGGAAAGGAGTCAGGTGGTGTAGGGCAGCACCACAGCTGAAGCACCCGCTGCTTTTTTGGGCGGGGGGGGCTTGGCAGCTGTGGGGGCCTGGCGTTTTGTGTCCCACCTTCCCTGGGGTTTCACCTTTGGCCGATTCCGTCTGTGAAAGGGACGGCGCTGCTGCTGATGGGGACGGTACATGGAATCAACTGACTTCAGAGCCATCCCCTTCTCTTGCAAATCGATGATGATGTCCTTGACATCACCCCCGAAAAGCACCGACCCCAGAAGGGTGCTTCCTGGATAGCAGATTGCACCTCCGGGACCAAACCTGACACACGGAGCCAAGCATGATGCCGTAGGCCTACAGCGAAAGCTGAGCTCCGCCCAGCAGTGTCCACTGCATCGTATGTCGCATGTAGCATGTGTCGACTGGCCGAACGAGCAGAGCGGACGAGATCAGCCAACTCCTGCTTGACTTGGGAGTCAGGCAAGGAGTCCAGTTTGACTTCCGCCTGAGTCAGGATGGCCTTCTGGTAGTCCCCCATATGGCCGACATAGTTCAGGGCCCTGATCCCCAGTGTGGAGGAAGCATAAATCTTTCTCCAGTACTGGTCCAGAAGGCGTGATTCCTTATCAGGAGGTGACAAGCTAAGATGTTTGGGGTTCACCAACCAGCCGTGAATGGCGCTAATCACGACCGAGTCAGCACGAGGGTGAGAATCCAGGAAATCAACACCCTCTGGAGCCTGATATAGCCGGTTCGACTTGGTAGGAAGTGGGGCTAAGGCCAACGGCTGTTTCCATATTGTGGTAACGAGGTCTGCATGAGGCTCTATCCAGGGTGGCACCAAGGTAGGAGCTGTCACGGGCAGATCCAGATGTTCAGCGAGTCTCAGACGCTGAGGATCTGGTTCCAGGGAGTGCCACTGATGAACCTCCTGGATTTTCCTAAGCAATTCCATAAAAGAAGGATCCTCCGGAGGAGACTTCGGAGGAGTCCTTGGCCTGGGCTTTGACAGAGAGCGAGGCTCGTCGTCTCTCTCGGAGCAACCGTTGGAAAAGTCCGAGGAGTCCGAGGGTGAAGAGGAGGATGAAGAAGAGAAAGACTCCCTTTCCTGACCAGGGGGAGAAACGGACCCCTTGGGAAGTCCCCGGGGAAGCGTGTCCTGCCCTCCTCTGGATCCAGATGGAAGAACCCTGGAGTCCAGAGGTGATGAGGGAATGTGCTGCCTTGGACGTACGGGAACCTGGGATGGCACTGTTGCCGGAAGATGGCTCTCGACCTCTTTGGTGAGCTGAGCCTTGACCTCAGCCCACCAGGAGGTCAGAGTCTCCTGCAGGTCCACCGGCGGCCGCGAGGGCGGTGGAGGAAGAGGAGGCGGGGGATAAGGATACGGGTTATAACCATATGGAGCGTATCCAAAACCCGGCTGCAGGTAGCCCAGCGTCGGGTATTGTGGCATCGAAAACTGTGGCGTCGGGAAGCCCGGCGTTGGGTACTGTGGCAGCGGATACTGTGGTCCCGGGTACACCGGCGTCGAATAGGATGGAGGATACCCGGAAGCCGGGGGGGCTGCCGAAGCAGACGGCCCGGCCGGAGGCCTCACGGGCGGGTCCATAGTGGACAGCCCAGAGAGCGGAGGGCCCGATGGGAGTGGAATGTCTCCCAGAGTCGGTAAGGCCGACCTCAGGGCCGACGGCGGAGGCCCTGGCACCGGAGGTACCGACGTCGGAGGGGCCGGCATCGGAGCCGGTGTCCGGAGAGCCGACGTCAGGTCCGGCATTCCAGGTGGAGGAAGGACTGACGGAGGCAAAAGATCCCCAGCTTCGCCTGGGGATGGAGGGGAAAAGTCCCCGAGGTCGGGTTGGGGAGACTCTGGTTCCCCAGATGGCAGTGAAGGCAGCGGGGAACCAGGTACGACAGACGTGGGGGGGTCCTTCGTCGGTTCCTTCGCCGGCCGGATGTCAGACGAGCCGACATGAGGCTCAGAGGCGAGCTCTCGGCGGGTGCCGGAGCAGCCGACGTCCGACTTATGACAGCCATCACCGGAGGCGGGCCGAGTAGAGTGATCGGCCTGGTCCGGTGGAGTGGAGGCTGCGCTTCGCCCCAGAGGGTCGGACGTCTTACCGGCCCTCTCCGGGCGGACGTCAGAGGAGCCGACGCCCAGCTTACCGGAGTCGCCCACAGTGGTAGGCCGTGAGCCTGCGGTTGAACCAGGGGTGGAGGCCTCCAACTGCCCGGAGGCGCCCGCAAGGCCTGAGCGTGAGCCAGACGGGCAGCACCCCCTCAGAAACCTCCGAGGCGGCCCTCGAGAAGCGATCCCCCGGAGGGGATGTTACCTGCGTCCCAGCTTCTCCTGAGGGAGACGCGGTGGAGGAGCGCTTGTCCCGGTGCCTCTCCTTCTTCTTCTTCTTCTTCCGATGGCCTTCAGGGGAAGTGGACACCTGCCTCAGTTTTTTGAGCTCCTTCTCCATAGAACTCATTTTCTTCTTTAGAATATGGGCTTCCAGGGATTGCTGCTGCCTTTTCCGGGTAGCTGCGTTGAAACTGAGGCAGTGCTGGCACTTCTCGACTGGGTGATCGGGGCCTAGGCAGAACAGGCACAGGGAGTGGCCGTCCTTGTGTGGTAGTTGGGCACCGCATGAATTGCACTTATTCTTGTGCTCAGAGGGTGTAGGGGACGACATGCACCAACGATAGTACTGACGTTAGTCGAAAATAATGATTTTTCGGTGAAAAACCATTGCCACCTAACTTTTCCGGTGAGGCGCCTGCAATGAGCTAACGCGGGAAAGAACTGCATGGGCGCCCAGGACTGCCCCTTTATACCGACATCTCCGATGCCAGTCACCTGACATGGGGGCGGTCCCTCGCCAGGGACTGCCAGCTAGAAATCTTTCTGTGGGGTCCTGCCGTCTGCCGGCATCAGTCCTATATGTAATTACCTACTGCAAGAGCCCTCTCGAAGTAAGATCTAATGCTAATGAAAATCCTAGATGAATGAGTTTTTTAAAACATAGTGAGCAGTTGTCCTTTTTACTGCACAACAGAATGGAAATATTTGTTTCCCGATGGACTAAGTGGGAACTTTACTCAAATCAGATCTAACACTTAAGACACAAAGCGATTTTTTTATGATATTAGTTAGGCTATTAAAGTAATAATACCATCACCAGAAGACTAAATTGGTCTTAATACAGGGTAAGGTTTTAGCTACCCCTCTGGTTTGAGAAGGTTCATATAAGTGAAAGTACAGTAAAGTGTTTACCTATCCCTTGATGTCCATGATATTGACTTACAAAAGTGAGATACTATGCCCATGTGTTTTTTTATTTATAATGAGATATTTTAACATACCAGCCATACGCTTTTCAGAATGTAAATTGCCCAATGTTGATGTTTTTTATTTTTATAATTTCCTTGATTTCCAATGATTGATTTCAATCATTGCATTGTCTTTTTTTATTTATATAATCATCCATTTAACTTTACAACCTGTGTAAACTGTACCTGACCTACAGATATATATTATGCTATACAGAGTTTTCATTTCTGAAAATAAAACGAGTATAAAAAAATAAACCAAGTCCCAACATTGGTGCTGTAACATAAGGCTGCCCATGCACACTGCCTTTGCAAAGTCCTTGATCTATTTTATTTATTATTTATTTATTTATGAAATTTTGGTAACCGGGTGAGCCCACTGGGCCCCGAAGGTCCCTTTTTCAGGGGTGATCCAGGTTTACATGGTAAAAATTACAACATAATACATTACAAAGAAGGCATACAAACATACTACAGGGTTATACATAGTTGTAGATCAGCTGGTTACATATGCTGAGTTCGACATTTGGTTGGTGCAATCATAAGAGATACTACCCTAAAGTGTAGGGGGGGTGTAGCCCCCTGTTTCGTTGATGGGTGTAGGGCTGTGATATTTTGGGCTTACGCTTGGGGGCCACCTTTCTTTAGCAGTTGCACTTGGAGGTGGACATATGTGCCTTAAGCCTTGTGCAGAAGCTGTTGAGGGAGGTAGCTTCCTGGACTCCTGGGGGCAAGGAGTTCCATAGGGTGGGGGCGGTGTGGGCGAACGACTTGCCCCCCATCTTGGTTCTGACCATGGGCACTGCTAGGAGTGTCTGGTCTGTTGTGCGGAGGAGCCTAGGGTTACTCTTTAGGGCGATGAGTCTGGAGAGGCTGGGGGGAGGGGAGGGGCTAAGTAACTTAAAGGTTTGGCAGAGTAGTGGGTACTGAAGCCGGGCTTCCCAGGAGGGCCATTTTAGGTGTGACAAAGTATCACAGTGATGGGTCCTGGGGCCGGATTGTGTGGCGAACCGAGCCACCTTGTTATAGAGAACTTGGAGTCGGTTCATCTCTTGTCTGGCTACTCCCTGGACCACCGGAGCTGTGTAGGTAATGGTCGGATGTAGGACGCTGGTGGCAATAGAGGCCCTGGCAGCTGGTATCAACTGGTCTTTCAATCTGTATAGAGTCCCGAGTTTCGCATGAATATTTTTAGTTACCTGATCTACGTGGTCCTTGAGGGTGAAGCCCTGGTCCAGGGTAAGGCCAAGGTATTTTAAAGATTCGACCACCTCTCGTCTACTGCCTGATGCAGTAGTCAGTTGGAGGTGTTGGCTTCTGTCACGACCGAGGGCTCTAGGTCCAAACAGCATGGCCTTGGTCTTGTTAGCATTAATGACCATTCTATTAGTGACAAGCCATTGCTCTAGGGATCTCGGGTCATCTTGTAGACAGGAGCAGCGATCTCCTAGATTAGAGGAGGGGCGGTAAATGATGGCATCATCCACGTACTGTACCACGGAGCTCCCGCCACAGTGTTTGCTGAGTTCATTGGTGAAGAGAGAGAAGAGAAGGATAGAACCTTGGGGCACCCCCTCCATTAATGGGAGAGGCTCCGACAAGGAGTCTTTCTATTTTACCCTCTGTGACCGCCCGGCAAGATAGCCATCAAACCACGACAGGGAGTGGCTGTCTAGTCCAACGTAGCTCAGCTTGGCAAGTAACAGGTTCTGGTTGACAAGGTCGAATGCTTTGGAAAGATCAATGAAGACTGCTCTGGTGGGGGCCCCTTGTCCAGTTCTCTGAGAACATCTGTGGAGAACTTGATAAGTGCGGTGTCAGTCCCGTGCTTGGTTCTGAAACCATACTGGGAGGGTGCTAGCAGTTAATGGAGCTCTAGGTAGTCGCGGAGTTGACCGTATATCAACCTCTCTTGTATCTTTGCTCTTCTTTTGACACTTGCATAATACAGACCCACAGAACAGAAGAATTAACAGTTGATTCCACAGGCAGCCTACCAATAAATTGTGATGATGTAGGAAACAAAATTCAACAAAATACGGTGCGCAAAAGAAGAGCAAGGCAAAGAAGTTTGAATAATAAACACCAGTGTGTTTTTTTACTTATTGCCACTAAAGAAAAAATTACTCACCTTAGTAATGTTGTTTCTTCTAATGGAGTCTTGCTGTATTCTGACAGTAGCAGTGAGTCCCAACCTTCGAACTGCCCCAGAGATGAAAGAGTTAACTTTCCATGCCAGGCATGAAACGCTGAGCTCGAGCTCAGTTGAGACTCTGTCTGTTGCTGTTTAAACTCAAACCGTCAGATCTTTACGAGCTAAACTCACTAAGGTCCTGTGTGGAAGCTGTAAACCTACACTAGCCAACTGGCTACTAAACATAAAACACATTTTTTGGTCCCAAAACAAAGACTCATGTCAGGAGACCCCAAAAATTAAAAACACAACACCCACTCACCCAAGAAAAGGGGTGAAAACAACAAGGTGGGCACCTACTGAGTGCCAACACTGCCACTGTCCACCCACATCCCAAAAACAGAGGTTCTGAGAGGGGCAGGCAGGGGGGGAGGTCAGAATACAGCAACATGAAGTCTTGCTGTATTCTGACAGTAGCAGACTACCAAGCAGTACCTCCGTGGAGGAGGGACAGAACAAACTTAGGGAATAGGCTCTGAAGCACAGCTGTGCCAAACCGAGCATCACTCCTAGCCTGGATATCCAGGGAGTAATGCTTGGTAAAAGTGTGAACTGTTTTCCAGGTAGCTGCTTGACATATCTCTAGAATAGGGATGTCCCTGGCAGCAGCCAGGGAAGCAGCTGTACCTCTGGTAGAGTGAGCCCTCAGGCCTGAGGATGGAACCTTACCCAGTTTTTCATAACAAAATTGGATACAAGAAACAATCCACCTGGCAATGGATCTTTTAGTGGCAGGTTTCCCTTTACCAACCTCACCATAAGTGAGGAACAGTTGAAGGGAGTCAAACCTGTGACCCTTGGTATGCTCTATGTAGTAGCTAAGGGCTCTTTTCACATCTAAACTGTTCAGCCTCCTCTCGTCAGAGGAGGAATGGTCAGTGAAGTACACAGGAAAAGACATAGATTGATTAAGGTGGAAATCTGAAACCACCTTAGGCAAAAACTTCCTGTTAGTCCTGAGGACCACCTTATCTCTATTAAAGGAGATGAAGTCAGGCTCCACTGACAAAGCTTGTAACTCACTTATGCATCTGGCAGAAGTGATGGCTACCAGAAACACAGATTTCCAAGTCAAGTACTTAAGCTCTGCTGAAGACAAAGGCTCAAAAGGGGGTTGCATAAGCTGAGCAATGCAAACATTAAGGTCCCAAGCAGGGGCAGGGTCCATGAATGGAGGGTTGGCATGAATCAATCCCTTGAAAAACTTGGAGAATACAGGGTGAGCTGAAAGAGAAGAGGGCTTACTTGCTGAAATAAAAGCAGAAACAGCTGCCAGATGCACCTTCAGTGTAGCTGGTCTCAGTCCCACCATATAATCAAGGACTGTGGGCAGATCAGCAGACTCTGGGGAAATATGCTTCCCAGAGCACCATATGGAAAATCTTTTCCACTTGGAATTATAAGTAGCCCTGGTGGAAGATTTCCTAGAAGCCTTCAGAATATCCATTACACCTTGGGAGAGGTGTAAATCAGCAAACTCTAACTCTTCAAGAGCCAGGCCTTCAGATTGAGAGATTTGAGATTCGGGTACCAAACCCTCCCCTGAGCACAGGTTAACAGGTTGTTATTCCTGAGAAGACACAGAGGAAGATGGACTGCTAAGGACAGTAGGAGTGGATACCAGGGCTGTCTGGCCCAGTCTGGAGCAATCAGGATCATCTTGCACGGTTGAGATCTGATTTTGACTAGCACTTTGAACAGGAGAGGGAAGGGGGGAAAGCATACAGGAACTTTCCTTCCCAACTGAGAACTAATGCATCCAGGGGAACTGAGCCCAACACTGGGGGCCTGCAGCAAAAGAGGGGAAGTTGGTGATTGTCTGGGGCTGCAAAAAGATCTATCTGTGGGGTGCCCCATCTGGAAAATATCACCTCCAAGACCAGGGGATCCAGTGACCATTCATGATGGTCCTGGGATATCCTGCTGAGAGCATCTGCCAGGACATTGTCCTTGCCTGGGAGGTGAACTGCTGTGAGGGAGGTGTTCAGGGAATAAGCTAGAGACCACAACTTCATTGCTTCTGTGCACAAGGCCGTATACCGAGTGCCTCCTTGCTTGTTGATGTACCACATTGTGGTGGTGTTGTCTG
Source organism: Neoceratodus forsteri (assembly GCA_016271365.2). Lineage (NCBI taxonomy): Eukaryota > Metazoa > Chordata > Ceratodontiformes > Ceratodontidae > Neoceratodus > Neoceratodus forsteri. Next base: position 1,320,110,752 of record CM057456.1, read on the forward strand.
TTCTGACCTGGATAACTTTGTTCTGAACAGATTTGGAAAAAGCTTGAAGTGCTAGAAATATTGCTCTGAGTTCCAACAGATTGATGTGAAGCAGAGATTCCTGAGGGGACCACAACCCCTGGGTGGTCAGGTCACCCAAGTGAGCCCCCCACCCCAAGAGGGAGGCATCTGTAGTAAGGATTAAAGAGTGAGACTGAGTGACAAAGGGGACCCCTTGTCTCAGATTGTTCTGATCCTGCCACCACTGTAGGGCCTGGATCAGGGTTCGAGTCACTGGGATCAATTTGGTCAGAGGGTCAGGGCTTGACAAATTTTAAAATTAGGTACTTGTCCTCGGACAAGTGGCTTGTCCAAAAGTAGTTGTCCCAGTGCTTGAGTTGGTAGTCCCGGTATAAAATGGCATATTTTTAATGGAAAGTATCAAACTACAGAAAACTCAATGGATTTATTGTAGTATGTTATTTAGTGTTGAAATAGACAATAAGGAGAATAAATAATATGATTTTATTTTTGTCAGCAGCATGGTGAGCATAGACAGAATTAGCATCAGCAGCGAGGGACTGACAGTCAAGTGTGGTTGCAGCAGCAGCACAGAGTGCCAGCCAGCAGCACAGTGAGAACATCATTACAGCAGAGTAGCAGACACAGCATCAGCATTGGGAAAAGTTACAGGAAGCCTGAGCTTGCTCCAGCCGGAGCATCATATTCAGTCATGTCATCATCAAGACTAGTGACAGCCTCAAGGACATTTTCGTGTGAATCAGCAGAACTAGTAGTTGAACTAGCATGACCATGATGACCATGAATGTGGAATGTGCCAGGACCAGATAGTAGCCAGTAGTTGATAGCTTGATCCGGATCAAAGCTGTCTAATGCAGGGCCGTCAACTGCTATATGCAGAAGTGACTGGAGTGTGTCATCAGCCAAACTTGTTCTTATTTTTGTTTTCATAAGATTCTGAATGGAGAATACTCTCTCACGTTTAGCTGTAGACACACTCATAGCCAGTAACATTTCTATTAGGTCAAGGATGTGAGCAAGCTGGGCCGGTTTCTCTCGTAGTAGTCGTGAATACACTTGCAGATATGGCTTATCAACTGCAGACTTAAGCATTGCTTTTAATGCACAGTACTCCCTTTTTATACTGGTTATGTGATCTTCAGAAAAAAAGTTGTGAAAGTAGTCTAATAAATGACTTAAATCAGTTGTGCTAAATTGTGCAAGTTCTTCTCGTGACAGATCGCAATTTTTGAAATCTAAGCAACTGAACCATTTTAGAGGTTCTTCCAAGAAATTCCGAAAACGCTGATCAATGTAAGATACTGCTGCATCTATTAAACTGTGCAGCTGTGTATCAGTCGTAAAATTTACTTCTGGACAGTTCTCTCTAAAGTGAAAGGAACAATCTTGTCCTCACTGCCACGTTTTGAAATGAGATAGTTCATGCATTTCTCTGCAGGATTATATTAGTTTAGAAATGATGTCATAAACTTTCCTGGTCTTGTTTTTAGCTCAGTCAACTGGAGTAAGCATGTATCAATGAGCTGGGGAACTTCTAATATTAGTAGGTCATCCTTCTGAAATTCAAGTGATAAATTTTTCAATATTGGCAGAAAATCTTGAAGAATAAACAGTGATTTTACAAACTGTACTATGTCGATGATCTCTTAGAAGTGCCTTTGCTTTGGCCCCATCATCACCAGCAGAGTTTGAGACATGTTCAAGATGTTGAATTACTGTAGGCAGGTTGACTTGAACAACATGAACTGAACGCGTCTTACTTGCAAGCCAACACACTTGCTTTATTGCACTGAAATGAGCCAACTCAGTGTGTATGACATCTGCTATTTCCTGCAGTTCCCTAAGTTTCTTGGGGCTGTAGTGGTAAAATTTAAAAATTCCTTTCAAGGTGTTTTATACTTTTTGAACAAAGGGATTTTTTTCATGACGTCGAGAACTGCTAATTCCAGTTTGTGGGCTACGCAATGCATGGGTATTACAGTGGGGACATGTTCCTGGATTTTTGCTATGGTGCCACCTGTATGGCCCATCATCACACTGGCACCATCAAAGTTGGCACATACAAGAACTGGTCCAGGTCTGCTCACATCATTAAGGTCCGCAAAAGAAAGATCAATAGACTCAAGTGCGGAGGTTATTGCTTTAAAAACTCCATCTGCGTGAGAATGTTTAAGAGGTACAGCTTTAATTAACACAGTTGTAACTTTTTTTTCTGCACCATCAACAAAACGAAGGAAGACATTTTCCCACTCTACAATGCTTGCATCTGTACTGCCATCTGCAAGAACGGTAACGAATTTTGTATTTTTGACAGTCTGGATCTGTGTTTTAGACACGACAGCTGATACTGCGTTACAGAAATCTCTGGCCCGTTACCATTTGCGTAATTGCTGCGAGTTTAACCCCATTTTTTTGCAATGTGCAAAGCCACTCCATATCTGAGAAAGGACGAAATTTTAGCCAAGGAATATGCGGTGTTAAATAAACGCCTCATTTTATTTTTGGTGACTTCCTCCATCTGAGAAAATGCGTGATATATTGCAGTTTCAGATATGTTAAAATTGACTGCATGTTCACCAGTTTCGTGACTATGCTGGTTTGCACAAATTATATGTGGATTTGATTTCTCATGGGCTCTCGCGGACTCAATTCTGAAATTATTTGAACCAGTGGCAAACACGTTAGGTTTTTTTGAATAAGCAGGAGTCGCAAGAGTGGGATATTTCTCACAGGCAGAGCAGTACATGATGTATTTTTGGTCATCATACCTTAACCAGGTAAACTGATTTAGCCAGTGATGCTGAAATGTTCGAGCCCTTTTTTCAACATCATATTTTTTATCTTTACTTATTTTCTTATCAGACTTTAAGTTTGTTGTTTCATTTTCCTCATCTAAAATCAAAGGTCGCTTTCTGCTGCTGCTATAATTTTTCTCACTCATTTCAGAAATTAGTATGACCAAGTCAGATTGATCACCTGTTATGTCTACAAATACTACAGACCCAGACTGAGAATCATTGTTTTGGTCGTTTTCCTGACTAGGGTGGTAAGGACTTGGAGGGGGGGCTGGTTGGGACTGGCTTGACTGTGAAGAAGTCTCCAAGTCTGCATCTTTACTTTTTGTTCCTGAAGAAGATGAGATGGAAGATTGTTTTCCAGTCCAAAGGGAAAATAAAGTAGTTTGCTTTGGCTTATTTTTTTGCATTTTTTTACCTTCTAATGCAATTGTAAAAAATATTGAAATGTACACAATAAAATTGTATTTTATATTTGTGTGTGTTGTGTAATATTTTACCTGAAGCTGTTGTGCTTAGAAGTTAGTGCTTATGCTTAGAACACTAGTACAAAAGGGCCTGTGGGTAGGACAACAGAGTAGGTGGGAATAGGAGTGAGAGGGAGGTAGAGATGGTGGTGGTCACCAAGTACTATTCTTCCGCAGTTGTTCACCCCAAGTTCCTATACGGTCCTTCAGGGCAGGTTAGGTCTCTCACAGCCACTTACGCACACCTCCACCAAAGAAGAGTTTATTTTGTTTACCAACAAATGTTTTTCCCTTAGTTTGTATTAATTGCTTATTTCTATGAAGTCTGCAGTTGTTCCAAGTTCCTTCCTCTACCCTCTAGTGCAGCAGGTTTTATTTGTCTCACACACCTTCGCCAAAGTCAGTAATATGCAAGTAGCTACACTAGGTGGTTTATTTGTTTTTCTGTGTAGCACAAATGGACCAAAAGTCCGCAGTTAGTTGTTGAAGTCCTCGAGGCTCTACCTCCAGGGCAGCAGCACTCAGGATGGTTAGGTCTCACACACAGCCACACAATGTCTCTCACACCGTCCTTCAGCAAAGTAGGTAATATATTGGTTACGTAGCTAGGCTAAGGCTAGGTTTATTTAGGTTTTCTGTGTATCACAAAAAATGTTTTCCCCTTCAGTATAGTTTATATCTAATAAGTCCACAGGTGGGCACAGTTCACCAAGTTCCTCTACCTCTCAGCCTGGGGGAGGACGCAGGGTATTAGGTCTCACAGCCACAGTGTCTCGCACACCATCACCAAAGTAATAGTAATATATACTGTATAGGACAGGTAAACACTAGGTGGTTTATTTGTTTTTTCTGTGTAGCACAAAATGGACCAAAAGTCCACAGTTAGTTGTTGAAGTCCCTCGAGGCTCTACCCTCCCAGGGCAGTAGCACTCAGGTTGGTTAGGTCTCACACACACAGCCACACAATGTCTCTCACACCGTCCTTCAGCAAAGCAGGTAATATATAGGTAGCTAGGCTAAGGCTAGGTTTATTTAGGTTCTGTGCATCACAAAAAATGTTTTCCCCTTCAGTATAGTTTATATCTAATAAGGCCGTAGGCAGGCGCAGTTCCCCAAGTTCCTCTACCTCTCAGCCTGGGGGTGCAGGGTATTAGGTCTCACAGCCACAGTGTCTCACACACCTTCACCAAAGTAATAGTAATATATATAGGACTAGGTAGGTGGTTTATTTAGGTTTTCTGTGTATCACAATAAATGTTTTCCCCTTCAGTATGTAAGCAGGCGCAGTTGTTCCCCAATCCCCAAGTTCCTCTACCTCTCAGCCTGGGAAGCACTAGCTAGGTATTAGGTCTCAGCCACATAGTGTCTCGCACACCTTCACCAAAGTAATAATAATATAGGTAGGTAACTACACTGGGTTTATTATTTGTGTTCCTATAGTTTATTTTCTGTTAATCCCCAAGTCCCTCCTCTACCCTGGCTCTCAGGGCAGCAGGTTACACCTTCACCAAAGTAAGTAGGAGGTAGGGGTTAAGGGGTATAGGTAGCAGATGCCAGACTAGCAGCAGTAGCAGGCAGTTGGGTTGGTTTTCTGTAGCTAGCAAAAAAAGTTCCCAAGTTCCTCTACCTCGCAGCCTGAGGGCAGGTTATTAGGTCTCACAGCCCCAGCTACACACAAACACTAGCTAGATTTAGGTACTTAAGTGTACTAATTATTAGTCGCACCCCCCAATCAGCAGAGTAAGTTTAGTTGACTCTCAGACACAAACACATACACATACAGCCCTCTGATTCACTACTGCAGTGCTGCTGCCTGCTTTCCCATTTATTTTTTATTTATCTTCTCCTCTCCAAGTTAAAGTTTCTTAATCAGCACTCCCTGAGTCTCCCTCCACAGAGTCCACGCTTGTCTTCCCTTCCCCCCGCCCAGTCTCTCAACTGATCCCTACCCCTCAGGCCCTCAGTGCCCTCTCGTATTTTGTAGTGTAGTATTTAGTATGCAGCCCCTCAGGCAGTCGCTTTCTCTGTCCCCACTCCCACCACGCAACCACCCACCACAAGCTAGCAGCAAAATGCCTCTGCTCTCTGCAAGTGTCAGTAGCGAAATGGCGCATTTCCATCCGTGCCAGCTACCGACACTCCCAGCTACTCCCTCAAGATGTCTCCTCCAATAGCAAGGACGGTCATGTCACAGCAAGCTCTGCCGCCTGTAGTCCCGCCCAACCTGTCTTCATGCTCCACTAGTGTTCCACTGCTCCTCACCGAGATAGAGAGAGGCACCAAGCAGCTTCTGTAACAGGGCTTGCATTCCAGACCAGAGTGCCACATGACTACAGTTGTGGCTATCAGGTGACTGAGCCTCTGAGGGGGGGTTTGTTGTGCTGCTGAGAATGTCGCTGCAGCGTTGCTGCCACCTAGTGGCTGGGAAAAATGAAACAAATCAAAAAAAAAATAAAATAAAGATTTGGTAGTCCGCGGGACAAGCAGTGCACAGCAGACTGCTTATCCCTGGTTAAAAAATAATTGTCCAGGACATCGGGCTATGGGATTTGTCAAGCCCTGCAGAGGGTCCTTCCTTTGAGACCAAAAGGCTCTCAAATGGAACTGAATGTCCCTCATCTGAAATTTTGCTCCCTGCACTACTGCTGTGGAAGCAGCCATGTGCCCCAGGAGCTGCAGAAAATGCCTTGCTGGTCGAGACACCTGCAGGGTGAATGAGGAGGCCAGAGAGACAAGGGTCCTTGCCCTGTCCAGGGGAAGGAAAGCTCTGGCCTTTTCTGTGTCTAGCTCTGCACCTATGAAGGTGAGGAGCTGGACAGGCTCTAGAACTGACTTTGAAAGATTCAGAAGGAAACCCAAAGAGGTGAGCAGTTGCTGAGTTGTCTGTAAGTGTAACTTGACTTGGTCTGGGGACTGGCCTACTATGATCCAGTCGTCCAGGTAAGGGAAGATGGCAATCCTTTGCCTTCTTAGAGAAGCAACTACCACTGCCAGGCATTTTGTGAATACCCTTGGGGCAGAGGTCAGACCAAGGGCATTGCTCTGAACTGGTAATGGCCTGAGGGCAGCTCAAACCTGAGGTACTTTCGATGGGAGCTTCTGATGAGAATATGGAAGTAGGCATCCTTGAGGTCCAGGGACACTAGCCAGTCCCTGGCCTGGAGAGAGGTAGAATAATTCCCAGAGTCACCATTTTGAAATTTGGTTTTAAAGCTGCTTATTTAAGTATCTGAGATCCAGGATGGGCTGCCATTCTCCTGTCTTTTTGGGGTAAGGAAGTACCTGGAGTACAACCCTTTGCCCTGGTGTAGGGGTGGAACCCTTCCACAGCTCTGAGAGTTAGAGGAAGAGAGACCTTGCCTCACTGCAAGTGTCTCTTAGGGATTTGCAGGAGGAAAGGATCTGGTTCTCATCTTTGGAAACTTTTAGAAGCTGAGAACCAGTCCTTGGCTTACTACTTCCAGGACCCATTTGTCTGATGTCAAAGACTCCCAGTCCTGGACAAAGTAAGCCAGCCTACCCCCTACAGGTAGTGGAGAACCAGCCCTGGCCAACCCATCAGGGTGCCTGTTTGGCAGGGGGTTTTGGCTGAGGGGTGGAAGCAGGTCTGCTTGTACCCCTTCTGCCTCTCCCTCTAAAGAACCCCCTCTCGGCATAAGCAGAAGAGGAGGCCTGGGCTTGTTAGAAAGGCCTATGAAAAGGCCTGCCCCGGGATGCTGCCTCTGAGGAGTGGCCTGCCTTTCCTTGGCCTGTGCACTCCTATAGGTGGTCCTATATTCGTCCATTTTCTTCATGTAATTCTCTGTCTGCTCCCCAAACAGAGAATTACCCACAACAGGAAAATCCATGGCCTTAGTCTGGGTATCCTGTGACAGGCTAGTACATCTGCGCCAAGCCATTCTACGAAGTGCCACAGATGTAGCCATGACTCTAGATGACACATCATTGGAGTCCACTGCAGCATGGAATTGCACCTTGGATGTCTCAATACCATCAGCAGCCACCTGCTCCTTGGCAAGCTGGCCAGGGACCTGTTTTGCTAAAGCCATAACAGTGTCCCATCTGGATTTTTGATACCTAGCAGTATAGGCCATATAGTTGACCTGAGTCCCAAGGATGCTGCCATGTACTGTTTCTTTGCCATGGCATCAATCCTCCTGGAGTCCTTGTCTGGGGAGTGTGAAGCCAAGGGAATATTTGCCTTATCACAGGCTGCAGCCTGCACTACCCCAGCATGGCTGCATTGTTGTGTAAGGAACTCCGTATCTGAGCCTGACAATGTATACCTCTTGTCCATTCTCTTATCCACAGGAGGTATAGTATTAGGAGTCTTTAAAATCTTAAATGTCTGTTTCCCAAAAGATTTGTGTAAGGGAATAGACAGCCTCCTAGACTCTGGGATATCCATCATTTCCACATAGTCAGGCTCCTCCTGGTCATCCACAGCTTCTTCCATAGGAAGCTGGAGGGTTTCAGCCACTTTTTTATAAAACATGAAATGGGAGGGGGACTCAGAAAGCCTAGGAGGAGACACTCCTGAAGGTCTGTCTGGGGAGATGTCCGGCTCAATACTCACATCCAGACTTTCAAAACCACATTCATTTTCCTCATACTCCTCTTCCTCCTCCTCCGGTTCATAAAATTCTTCTAAATCATACTCTTGAACCAGTGGAACCGGCCGAACCGAGCGCCTGCCTGATGGTGCCGGTTCGGTCGGAACCGGGGAAAGCGACTGCACAATTTTGATCGCTTTGGCTATTTCTTCAGCAGTTGGAGAGGAAAGTTTTGGCTCCACACCAGCTGATTTTTCTTTGCTAGTTCTCTTAGCCAGAATCAACTCCTCAGAATCGGCTCTCGTTTTGCCCGAAGAAGTCTCGCCCTGGTCAGAGGGCACTCCTTCTGGTTCGGTTTGAACTGAACCGGGTTGGCCATCCTGTTCAGCTGACTTTTTGGCCTCCCTTTCCCTGAGCCTACCAACTCTCTTTTCTAGGGTACCTGCAGGGAAATTTTTACAAATCTGGCAGTCTGCATTGAGGTGGTCAAACCCCAGACAATAAACATAGGTGGTGTGGGGGTCAGCCTTAGCAAAGACTTCCCCACACACATTACAGTGTTGAAACCCAGTGGGCCCGGTTTTCCTTTTGGGTTTCTCAGACATTGTGCCAGTCCTAACCAAACTTACCTTTTAATGGCAATCCGCCAGGCAAGACCCTCTTATTGGTTCCTGACCGTGTCACGGGTCGTGGAAAAAAATGTAATAAAATCTGTTTTAGAACTGACAAGAACCGGTGACCACACTCTAAAAGTACAAATTAAGATTTTCTAACAACTTGATCGGTTCAAACTGAACCGATGAACCGTTTACAAGTTCCACACAGAATAGAATAAAATATAACCTATCTAGTACTCACAAATACCACAGACAGAGACTGAACCGACAGGTTACGGTTTAAATTCGGTCGAAAACCGAGAAAAGCGGTACTTTAACCAACAAATTGAACTGAGCAGAAGGAGAAATCTCTGGAGCGACTGTTCAGTGAGGCGGAGTAAAGAATCTGATGGTTTGAGTTTAAACAGCAACAGACAGAGTCTCAACCGAGCTCGAGCTCAGCGTTCCATGCCTGGCATGGAAAGTTAACTCTTTCATCTCCGGGGCAGTTCGAAGGTTGGGACTCACTGCTACCGTCAGAATACAGCAAGACTTCATGTTGTTTGAAAAGTAGTTTCTAGGTAATCAGTAACCCTAGCACCTCGACTCATCTAGGAGTCTTCAAACTTCTTTGCTTTGCTCTTCATTTGCGCACCATATTTTGCTGAGTTTTGCTACTTATGTGGAGATTAGCATCTCCTATGCGGAGCAGCATCGGCCGTATTTGCAGGCATGGTAATAGTGTTAGTAAATGACCTGGGAAACCCTGCCTGCCCAGTCCCACAGCTTACACAGCATCCCCTGACCAACCCCCAGGCTCCAGTCCCACTGGCACTTGAGTTCTGACTCCTGCCTGCCAGCAGGAATCTTTTCTCATGCCCCCAGGCCTCAATGCATCGTCTCCAAGTTCGACTACTGGACTGATTCCCACCAAGCCACTATCCTCTCCCTGATCATGGAGGTCAAACACCAGGGGGATGATACAGTACAGGGTGAGGTCTGGGGCATAATGAATACTACATTAAAACTAATTTATATTCACTCTCATGGAGTCCAGTAGGACTGGGCCACAGCCCGTGCTGGTGGCATTTTTTTTCCCCATTTTAAATGCTTACCCACTCTAGGCCGACCCATTCCATAGCACCACAGCTAGTACCAATTTGACTCCTGGATAACCTGTGTGGTCCTGTCATATCACCACCATGACCAGAGAATCATCATCAGAACTGGAAAAGCCTTTAAGGCAAGGTCATCAGAGGAATAAAATAAATATACATTTTAAAATAAATTCATTTATTTTACCTACATCAGGGCAGGAACGCACAGACTCAGCACACTCCAGTCCTCCTCGACAAATGATGCTCTTGTTTTAAGAATGCCAGCAGCTCAGTCTACCATTGGACGCACTCCCCTGACCCACCCACCTGCATACTCGATGAAAAATTATTTAATATTTGCCGATGTCAATGGATGGTTGACTGGTGCAGCCCACGACCCAGACAATAATAAATAGTGCTAAGTAATGATCATAGAAGGAAATCGCAGCCAACACATATTCTCTGACTCCAGGTGCAGACTGCGGTGTAGTGATAATGAGCACAAACACTCAACCCGGACCTCCTCTCTCCATCTCTGCTCGAAGAATGGCACTTGGCACTAATTGAAATAACACCTTCTCCTTCTCCTCGCTTCACAGCCAGAGCAGAGAACATCCGGATCCGGGCATGATGGGACAGTGAGCAGCATACGCAGCTAGCACCCCCCCCCCACAGCTGATGTTATCAGCTGCATTGTTGCTGGGGCGGGGAATAGAAGCAAGTGAATAGTTAATTGGCTCATTGCTGCATTGGTGGGCGCAGGGCCTTTGATCTATTTTTGGACTTCCATTCTTGCCTTGATGTCTGTGACAGACTTCACCGCAGAAAAAAAAATGTACTTGAGTCTGGCAATCATGGCAATGGCAACTGGTGTTAAGAATAGGAAAAAAAAAAAGGGCAAGGCAGCACACACAGACCACATGCTGAAAGGCCAGGGACAGGCCAGGATGCAAATAGCATCCCAAGCGCCCTTGCCAGTCTGCCCCTGCACACATACTTAACAATTCTGGAAAAGGCAACCTAGGGACTGTCCCTCAACTGACTGTATTTATATTTTGTACCTGTGCCCTTTATTCATTCTGCCTTTTTTACATACTTATTCATACAGCTGTTGTGGTACTTCACTTCTTTGGCTATGCGGTCAGTACTGCCTACCATCATATCCATTTGTCGATCGTCCATTTCTTTTGCTGCATTTTTTATGCTGTCTGCTGCCCCATAAGTTACATATGTGTAGGATAATTCTCCTTTGACCCCTTAGGATTCCTTTTCTTGTATGATTTGCAAAATATACATTCATTTGGGAATATGCCTGATGTAGAAGATGCAGATTCAGATAGAGCACTATGAACTTTGGAGCAAAGCAATTTTGCTGGATAACTCTTTACAATGTCTTTTTTTAAAGTTTCATCAGCTGCAAGTTGAACGGAACTCTTATATGCAGTGATGTTCTTGTAGCAGATATACCCATGGCTGCTGGAGAAACATTCAGGCAATTCAAGACACACCATTATGTGTTTTAACAGTGTTTGACTAGAATGCCTTTCCTTTGCATCAGCTACTTTCTCCAAATGAGCATCATCAAAAGGTAATGGGTCTCCATGGTCTGTGCTAACTCCTGGATCAGTGTATAGGATGCATCGCCTCTGTAGTTTGTGAGAAGTCTTGCTAGCCATATCTGAAACATTAAATAAACTACATTAATAACTAAGTAAACTGAATCTATTACATAAATGTAAAACTTTTAGTTACTCTTATGAAAGTGCATTTTCCAAGAAAACATACAACTATGGATGAATAATAGTTGTAAATCTGAATTCTATACACCTTTTTACATGAGAAACAGTCACCAAACCTTTCAGACCCAGTCATATAGATAAATGCACCTGGCTCCTGCTCTAACTGGAATGTCAGTGGGAGCATGACTACACTGATGAGTAAGAACTTAATATTTTAATTTCAATCCCTGGGGCAAGTCCAAAGGACTGAGATGCTTACATGTATAGAACTCACAAATACATAATCTAGAAAGACCAGTAACTGTAGATCTTTGGTTATATCTTTCAGGGAATCTTCCCTAGTGAACCGCAGTTATGGAACATAGATGCCACCAGAATCTGACGGTGACCTATCCAGAAATGTCTGTCAAGCATGGGTTGCCAATGATGACATGTATAGTTAACGTCCATATCTCTATTCTGCCCATCCACCGGAGACATAATGGATGTCCTGACACACCAAATGCAAAAGAAAAGCAAGTTGACTCCCCTAAACAGAAGTGATGAGACAGCACCATATACAAACTCAGAACAGGGTAAACAGAGCACACCAATATGTAAATGATTTCCAACCCTGAAACAAGGTGGGAAGGCAAGAGAGTGAGCTGTGGCTCAGTGGAGAAGATTCCCATGATCTGCTGTTAGTGATAAGTAACTGTTCTTCAGGGATATCTCCTCCAGTGAGCCACATCTACAGAAAGATTTCCAAGTATTAACCCAGAAAAAGCAGGGTGGGTGGGGGGAGGAGTAGAAGAGGAAGAAAGGCAACAGAAAGGCATAGCAGCCAGACACCAAGCATGTCTAATGTCCCATAGGCTGAAAAAAGCAGGCCACTACACAGGACAGCAGCATAAGGACAACACAGGTGGAATGAAATAATAAAACCCTGTAGCCACAACCAGACAATGTGAGGGGCACCCATAGCAGACCAACAAAAAGTGTCCAACAAACACCTTGAGACCAGTCATTAGAAACTGCTGCCAACAAGGCATAGTCCCATGATGAACTAATGTTAATGGGAAGCCATACAATGAAGGCAAAAGTGGAAGGCACAAGCCCCAAGAAAACTGAGAATCAGGTCATAAATGCCAGAAACCAACAGGAGGCTCCAACAACTGTGACAACCCAGGTGACAAACACACTGACCAGGCAACAACAGATGACTATGCCCAGGGGAGCCCCAAAGTCCCTGCCCAAACAGGTAGCCAGGCAAAAGACCAGTGGTACCCAGAAGGACAAACTAGATGGCCAAGAACAAAGTGGACAGGAAACAGACATTGAAGACTGTAACACCCACTGCACAAGGCTGAGGGCATGACAGGAAGCAGGACCGTCGATAAGAAAGCCAAGCGACAACCAGCATAAAACAGATGCCAGAAACTGCAACACCAACCTAAACAGCAAACACGACAGAGCTTGGCCATGCAAAGGAATTGGAGAGCCACAGGCCATGCGGAAATGGGAGGCAAACTATCACACCAGGAACAGACCATGGAGTCGAGGGGTTAGAACAGGACACAAAACCCCATGGGGGGGACAATGACTGGAATGTAAAACAGTTATGCAAAAGCAGGGGACTGCCCATGAAGCAGAAACGTAGGAAAAGCAGACACAAGCAAGCACCAGCAAAAAGGGGATGCTGCAAAACTGTGCCTAATAAAACTAGCACAGCCACTGATGACACAAAGCCAAGATACTGAGCTGAAGGAAGCCACATATCCTGTGGTAATGGGGGGGACCTATTGAGCCAGAAACTGACCTAAGCACCAAATACCAGTCAGAATGACCATCAAGGCCATATACACAAGCAGCACTCATGATCAAAACAGCATCAAGAAACATGGAAACATAGAACTTGACGGCAGGTAAGGACTGCTTGGCCCACCCAGTCTGCCCATTTCCCTACCTAATGGATAAGCTGCAGATCCTAGTTAGCCAGCAGCCTACTTCTTTCTACCCCAACCCCCTAGAATTGCCTTATGGCTGTCCCATGCATGCTTGAATTCAATCACTGTTTTTGACTCCACAACCTCCTCCGGAAGGCCGTTCCATGCATCCACAACCCTCTCTGTGAAAAATACTTCCTTACATTACCTCTGAGCCGCCCTCATCTTTAAATTGTGCCCTTGTTTTTGCACACCCTTTTTGAAAGATGCTACCTCTTGGACTTTGTTGATTCCCTTGAGGTACTTGAACTTTCTATCATGTCCCCTCTCTCCCTCCTTTCTTCGAGGCTATACATATTAAGCTCCTTTAGTCTCTCTTCATATTTCTTCCGGTGCAGACCCTGCACCATTTTAGTTGCCCTCCTCTGGACAGTTTCCATCTTGTCTATGTCCTTGTGGAGATTGGGTCTCCAGAACTGCACACAGTACTCCAGATGGGGTCTCACTAGCTGTCTGTACAGAAGGATAACAACTTCCTGTTTTCTACTGGTGATGCCTCTCCCTATGCATCCCAGTATCCCACCAGCCCTCCTTACTGCCCTCTCACATTGCTTGCCCACCTTTAAGTCATCTGATATGACTACCCCCAGGTCCCTTTCCATTTTTGTTGTTGTTAGTATCTCACCCCCATTGTGTACTCTTCCCCTGGGTTTTTGTTTCCCAGGTGCATTATCTTGCACTTCTTAGCATTAAATTTAAGCTGCCATACATTTGACCATTCCTCTAACCTTGCCAAGTCCCTTCTCATCCTTTCCACCCCACCTTGTCCATCAACTCTGTTGCAGATCTTTGTGTCATCTGCAAAGAGACATACTTTTCCTTCTAGTCCCTCTTCGATGTCTCTTACAAAGACATTGAAGAGGACCGGTCCTAATTCTGAACCCTGTGGCACCCCACTAGTAACCCCCCTTTCTTCAGAGTGGACTCTATTTACTATTACCCTCTGTGTCCTATTCTCCAGCCAATTCTTTACCCAGGCTGTCATCTTGGGAACCACTCCCAGGCTGGCTAACTTGTCTATTAATCTTTTGTGTGGGACTGAGTCAAATGCCTTGCTAAAGTCTAGGTAGGCCATGTCCACAGCCCCTCCCTGATCTACTACTTTGGTCACCCAGTCAAAGAAATCTATTAGATTCGTCTGGCATGACCTTCCTGCTGTAAATCCATGCTGCCTTGGGTCCTGTGCCCCTCTAGCCTCTAGGTACTTGACAATGCTTTCCTTCAGAAGTGATTCCATCATTTTCCCTATCATTGAGGTTAAACTAACTAGTCTGTAGTTTCCTGCTTCTGCCCTGCTCCTACTTTTGTGAAAGGGAATCACATCAGCCCTCCTCCAGTCCTCAGATACCACCCCATCCTCCCATGATTTGTTAAAGAGGGTAGTCAGTGGTGTCCTTAGTTCTTTTAGAATTCTGGGATGCATCCCATCAGGCCCCATTGCTTTGTCCACCTTCAGTTTTAAGAGTTCTTTCAGAACCCTTTCTTCTGTAAATGGGCTGGTATCAACTTCTGTATCCAGAATGTTTCTATTGTTTGTTTTAGGTACCTCCCCCTCTTCATTTGTAAATACTGAACAAAAATATTTGTTTAGTATCTCTGCCTTTCACAGTCACCTCTGCCCACCCCTCCCTTATTAAGCCTCACTATCCCTCCCTTAGTCTTCCTTCGCTCCCTGATGTACCTAAAAGGTGTTATCCCCCTTCTTAACTGAGTTGGCTATCTTTTCCTCAGTTTGGGCCTTTGCTGTTCTGACTGCCTTCCCAGCTTCCTTTTGCTTTAACTGATACAATTCTCTGTCCTGCTCCTTCTGTGATTCCTTGTACTTTCTGAATGCTTTCTTTTTCTCTTGAACCTTCACTGCCACCTTTTAGTTGCCATTTTAGTTTTAGTTTTTTTAGTTTTAGTTTTAGTTTTAGTTGAGAACCATAGTGGTTTCTTACATCGTTTTGTTTTGTTTATTTGCTTCACACAAAGGCTTGTTACCTCTGTGATGGCAGTTTTTATTATTCCCCATTGTTCTTTCACCCCTCCTTCCTGCCCATTTGCTAGTGCATTCCTTAGGCACTCACCCATTTTGGCAAAGTCAGCCCTCCTGAAGTCCAGTACTTTTGCCTTTGTATGGCTTGACTCTATTGCTGTGTTTATTGTGAACCATACTGTTCGATGGTCGCTAGTTCCCAGATGGCTACCCACTTCTACATCTGTGATCCTCTCTCCATCTCCATTTGAGAGGACCAGGTCTAAGATTGCTCCCTCTTGAGTGGGTTCCAACACTAGCTGTCTAAGGCATGCCCCCCTGTAGGGCATCTAGAATAACCCCACTCTTAGAAGTGGCTGCTGCAACTGCACTCCAGTTAACATCTGGCATATTCAGATCACCCATCAGCAATATCTCCCCTTTTTCTTCCATTCTAAGTATACTTTCTATCATTTTCTTGTCCATTTCCTCCCCCTGAGAGGTGGGTCTGTAACAACCCCTGTGCGGACTGTGGTGCCATTGCCTTCCTCCAAATTAACCCACAGTGCTTCTTCTCATCCATGTTTACCCTTTTGTTCTGTTGCTTTGATTCCTCCTCTTATGTAGAGAACTACTCCTCCTCCTCTTTTACCCTCCCTGTCCCTCCTGTAGATAGTGTATCCTGGTATGTTTACGTCCCAGTCATGGTTCTGTGTGTACCATGTTTCTGTGACTGCCATGATATCCAGATGTTTCTCCTCCATCAAGGCCACTAATTCAGGAAGCTTGTTACTCAGACTACGGGCATTGGTACTCATTGCTCTCCATTGTTTGATGGCTTTACCTTCTGCAGCAGCATCCCCCACTGACCTTTCTACGTTGGTCTTTTTCTCATTTAGTACCCTGTTTTGTAGGGGGAGGCTGGGATTTTCCTGCTGCTTATCAGTGCTTCCCCCTTGACTAGTTTAAAAGCTTGACAATGAAGCATTTAAACCAATTGCCCAAAAGACGTGTTCCCTTCCTGGACAGATGCAGATCATCCTGCCAGTATAGGCTGCTGTCCCTCCAGGTGGAACCCCAGTCCCCAATGAAGCCAAACCCCTGTGCTCCACACGTTTTTCAACCATTAGTTCAAACTGCATGATGCAAAGTACCTCGCCTCACCCATGCCACTGACAGGTAGCACCTCTGAGAAGGATACTGTGTGTGCTACTTGTCTTAAGCCTCCCAACTCTACAAAGTCCTTCTGCACTGCTCTAATCTCATGATGAGCCAAGTCATTTGTCCCTAGGTGGACAATGATGTCCAGCTCAGACTCCCGTGCAACTGTTCTCGTGATCCTGAGGATGTGCTTCCTGTCCCTCCAAGCCATGGCACCAGGCAGGCACCTTACTTCAGTTTTCCCTGCTCCCCCCAGTTCTATCCCCCTAATAATTGAGTCCCCACCAGGAGCTGCTTCCTTTCCCTGTGGTGCCCTCTGCCTCCTTCCTGAGGGCCCCTCAGACAGTTGTCTGCACCTCCTTAGTCTCCTCTGTGGGTGCATCCATAGGGGAACTGTGCTCCCCCAGAATGGTGTATGGATTGTGGAGTGGAACAACTGACTGGGTGTGCCTCTGTTCCACCACCCTTACCCTCCCTGAGCCCACTGTGGTCCAACTGCTGTGCTTTCTTCGCAACCTCTGAGGTAGTGGTGGTGGCTCTGGTGCTCCCTGGATGGGGGAGGTTCCCTTGCTACTGTCCAGTGCGGCCTGATGACGGGCAACTTTCTCCCTCAGGGCAGATAGTTGTCTGCAAACAGGGCAGCATCTCAGCCTCCAGAAGGACTCCTGGAAGACTGCTGCCCCACAGCCATTACATTGTACTACTCCCCACATAACTGTCTACCTTGTTTAGTTTTTTTTGTGTGTTTGTGTGATTGGTGTATTATATAGAAATATATGTATTTATATAATGTGTATGTTATATTGTCAAGTGCAGTGTGCTAGAGAGAATATGACAGTGATATACATCTTGCCCTCTTGAGGAAATTATGTCAGAACCCCAGGTATAAATGAACTATTTCCAGGGGTGGGTGGGGTGAGGGTGGGAAGGGTTTGGGCCTAAACTGTGCCCTCACAAAACAATCAGCTAAAAGCTCTGACCTACCGCTGTGATGAGTGCCTTCCTGTCAGCAAGATGCCATACACGACAATTTGACAGAGAAAATACCCTGCTAATCAAACAGAGAAAAATCCAAACATCCAAGTCAGACACAGGTAAACCTCCCCAGCCCCAAAACAGCCTGGTAACTTGTGCTCTGAAAACACGTCAGCTGCACAGAAGGGCAGACACAGAAAACAGTATTCAGCCTCTGTGGGTTTAAACTCTTCCTGCACTGAAAATCTTAACAATTGTAACAAAAGTAAAGCAAGCTCCACCTCCCTCTGTTGATTGAAAGACTGCCTTTTCTGATAATTCTAAGTTCCTTATTTCACCCCTCAGTTAGAAGTATCCTCCACCTGAAGAATATTAACTTTCCTAAGGAATCTGCTTCAAACCAAAGACAACTGTAAATTGTAAAGTTCACCTCCCTCTGTTGTGAGCACAACTCGCTTTCTTGCAAATCTTTTTTTTTTACTTTCTCTTTATTCTCCTCCTCCTCACAGCTCTCCCCTCTTCAGGAGACACCTACGGTCTTATCAGCCCTCACTCACCTACCTGGTGGCCGGTGCAGTCCGTCCCCCATGGAGCCGTGGCTATACCCCCAAGGCGGGTACGGGGTGGGAGCCCTTGCACCCCGATGCTTCTCTGTGTTTCGTCGGCACACTGTCTCCAGGCAGGTAAGGGCATTGAGGGTTGGGGCCTGGTGCTCTGTCTACTGGGAGGCTTCAAGGTTCTTTCCTGATGCTCTCGATGTGCCAGGTCCCCGGACGTCAAGGTGCTAAAGCGCCGACGTCTGGCACTTCGCCCCTTCTGTTGAAGCATCGGGCTTGCTGTACCTCAGGTTTCCACCCGGGGCCAGACAAGAGCCGAGCTCTGGTACCCCTCTCCCCCCGGAGAGGACGAGCGGTCCTTGGGACACTCAAGTCCTCTCCTCCCAGCCAGCCCTCCAGCTCCCGAGCTCGTTCCCGAACCCGGGTCACTGGCGTCGCAAGCAGAAATCCAACCACTGCGCCGGCGGGCCGGCTCTTGCAAATCTTAAGTCCAGTGTTGCAGCTTCCAGCCAGAGGTAGCTTCACCTGAAGACTATTAGGTTATCTGATGAGCCTGCTAAAATTAGTACTTTTATCAAGGTCTGTAAGATTCTTCCAGAGCTATTGACTGTTAAGTAGCTGTGATGTAAGCACTTCCTGACACAGTCTGGCCTGGCCTTTTAAGGCACACAGAGATAAACAAAAGAAAAAACAGTTTCCACCCCCTAGGCACTGTCTGGGTCCAATACACAGCCTGTAACCTGCTCTCAATTCAGGGCTTATGACAAATTCTTAGCCCAGTGAATGCTCACAGTATTACAAATATTGCAATGCAAAAAGTCAATCACTAACTCCAATCAATACTCACAGTATTACAAATATTGTGATGCAAACAGTCAATCACTAACTCCAATCAAGTCAGCTGTGCAGAAGGGCAGAAACACAGAAAACAGTAAAATCTTAACAATTGTAACAAAAGTAAAGCAAGCTCCACCTCCCTCTGTTGATTGAAAGACTGCCTTTTCTGATAATTCTAAGTTTCTTATTTCACCCTTCAATTAGAAGTATCCTCCACCTGAAGAATATTAACTTTCCTAAGGAATCTGCTTCAAACCAAAGACAATTGTAAATTGTAAGGTTCACCTCCCTCTATTGTGAGCACAACTCGCTTTCTTGCAAATCTTAATTCCAGTGTTGCAGCTTCCAGCCAGAGGTAGCTTCACTTGGAGACTATTAGGTTTAAGAGACCCAGACCAGGAATGGCTGGATGATGAACCAGTAGCAGGAGGCAGACATCAGCGGAGACCTGCAGGAATCCACAGAAAGGAAGATCATATACAGTAGACATCCAGCAGTGGCAAGGAATTAGGAAACAATGACACCACAGGAGTCAAGGCCTTTGCAGGTAGCAGTAGTACAGGCCCATCACACTGGGAGTAAGTGACAATGCTCGGTGAAGTATACACCAACGAAGGATGGCACACCTTGAAGTGTCTTACTGTACTTTATATAAAAACAGCTTTAAAATACTGTACTTAAAATTAAAAAAAAAACTTTAAAAGATAATCACAGGACCTTCCACTGAAACACTTCCATTTTTTTTTAAAGACAAAATAGACCACATAGAAATGCTTCATTACCAAATTTGCATTTTAAACCATTACAGGTATTTAAATGGAAATGTGTTCAAAACTGTAATCTCCTAGTCTGTTTTGTGTGTGTGTGGGGGGGGGGGTAGATTTTTCCTAAAAACACCAATACATGAATTAAATGATTCTGCATGCGCACACGCACGCTTCAGTTTTATCTCTGGCAGGGAAAGCAGCAGAGATTTAATGGTAAGCAGGTAAAAACTGGTGAAGGATTTATCATGGTCAGCAAAAATCTGCTACTGAAACCTGGTAAGAGTAATTCATTGTTCCAATTTGTTTATGTGCTGTGATAGTCAGGGGAAAAAGCTTTATTAATATACAGTCCCCTGACTGGTTTTACCCAATATTATTCTTTTTTTTATACTTTTATTTAAGATTATAGGACAAGTAAGCATTTCAGTTTACAGCATTAAATCGCATATGATATTCAGGATGTTCGACGGATACATTTTTCCTTTCACTTAGACACTAGTGTTGAAGTACACTTATATTATGTTCATATACCATCAATTTCAGGACCACTCTGAAATAGAAATGTTGTCAAGAAACAGAAGACAATACTGATTATAAAGGGGGAAAAAAAAGAGAAATACATAAATACAAAGGTCAGGATATTCAAAGCAGTTGAGCATAACGCAACTGAGTTGCGCTGGTGCAAGTGCGGACTTGCGCCAAGGAGTGATATTCAGCAGGAGTCACTGTGCGGCGCAAGTCCCACTGTGCAGCGCCGTTAACTATAATGAATGCCTGCGCAAGAGCAGGGGGCATGCCCATGAATATTCGGCGCAGTGCGATATTCAACCGTGGAACCACGGTGCAAGTGCAGAGCAAAACCTGGATGTGCCGAGCAGACTTGAGCCTATGAATACAGGGCGCAAGCACACACACAGCACTTGCACCAGGGGAGGGGGGGAGAGAGTGGCAAGAGACAGCATAGAGACAGAGAGAGACAGAGCCAGTGAGGGACAGAGTGACTATCACAGGCAGCCACAGAGGAGAGGGACAGAGGTGGCAGTGGAGAGTGAGCCAGGGGCTGAGAGAGTGAGAGGGACAGGCAGGCATAGTGCCACGCAGTGCACCAGGGTGGTATACAGCCCGCAGTAGCCGACCACCCAGGAGGAGACAGGACATCAGGGGGCATGGCCAGTGCACTCTTCCTAATGAAAGCCGTAAAGAGGGGGTGTGAGGAAGAAAGAGGAACAGTGACGTGGCCGTGGAAGGGCCCGTCGGTGGTATGCCCAGATCAGATGATACACAGATACGGAGATTGTGGGATGGTATCGCCTGAACAGGGCCATTCTGAGGCAGCTCTGTGAGCTGTGCAGTGAGGAGATGCAGGCACCCACAAGACGGAGCCACACAATGTCTGTAGAGACAAAGGTGACAGCAGTCATGTGCCTGCTCACCATGGGCACCTTCCAGAGACCAACAGGGGACACTACAGGCATAACCCAGTCGGCCACGTCCCGCCTCCTCACACAGTTTCTCAACACCCTGCTGCCACATGCTTCAGAATACATCCATTTCCCCAGCACACAGGCAGAGCGTACATCAACCATGCAGGACTTCTACAGGGTAGCATGCATGCCTGGCATGCTTGGGACCACTGACTGCACCCACATGGGCATCCGCATGCCACCTGGCCCTGAGGGTGTGGCCTACATGAACAGGAAGGGGTTCCCAAGTGTGAACTGCCAGGTGGTATGCAATGCCAAGGGGCGCATCACCAATGTCTGTTCCACACACCCTGGGAGTGCACAAGATGCATTCATCTGGCACAGCTCTGTGCTGTGCCACAGGTTCCAGCATGAGGACATCCCCACAGGCCACCTAGTGGGTGAGTATAGGATGGGCAAGGGGTGCTCAGCAGAGCAGGGCAGGGTGGGTGCACTGGTGAGGGCGCCAGGGACAGGCAAGGGGCACAGCAACAGAAGACACAGGGCTAACCATGTCATTATCCACATAGGTGACAGCGGCTATCCACTCAGGCCCTGACTGCTCACCCCCTATCGGCGCCCGTCATCCCCAGCAGAGGAATGTTACAATGAGGCACACGCCAGCATGCGGAACATCACTGAGCTTGTATTTGGGATGCTGAAGGCATGGTTCCATTGCCTAGACAGGTCTGGCGGTGCCCTACAGTACAGCCCCTCAAAAGCCTGTGGCCTATTCCTGGCCTGCTGCATACTGCGCAACATAGCCATTGACCATGGGATAGCTGTTGAGGCTGATGAGGGTGACAGTAGTGGGGACGACAAGGGCAATGGGCTGGAGAGTGGTGGACAGTCCCCCCCCGGGCAGAGGGATCCCTAGCTGCAGAGGATGGCACACCAGCACCGGGACACCATCACACAGGAGCACTATGGTGCATGCAGGTAGGTGGCACCACACCCATGCACTGGCCACACACACAGGTACAACACACAGGCAGGGGCATGCATGGCAATGGGCTTGCACACACAGAGGCATGGTGCAGAGGTGGGGGTGTCAGTGCCACACATCCACACACAACTGCACACAGCAACACACACACACACATGTGCCCAGGCTCTGGCTAGTGGCAGGGATCAGATACATTGC
The DNA here is from genome assembly GCA_016271365.2 of Neoceratodus forsteri. NCBI lineage: Eukaryota > Metazoa > Chordata > Ceratodontiformes > Ceratodontidae > Neoceratodus > Neoceratodus forsteri. Next base: position 1,320,132,866 of record CM057456.1, read on the forward strand.
ACCAGTGCACAGGTGCAACCAGTGCAGAACTGCTCTCAGCACACCCACGCCACACGGGCCAGCAGCCGGGCAGGCATGCACACAGGCAGCATGCGGCATGACACACAGGTGCCACAGCTGTGGTATGCACACACACACACACACTGCCCATGCATGCACAGGGCAGCGGCAGCAGAGTGCAGCCAGGGCGGCACGCACATCAGGTCCGCCGCATAGAACCATGGCCACTGTGGACACGGGGGTGGCCGCACTAGGGCCGATCAGCAGCCACAGGCTGCACATTGGCCACAGGGGGTGTTTGCAACAGCCCCCAAGGGGTTGTACTGCAGGACCATGACCGGGTCCACGCAGGGGTTTGTAGGCACCCAAACATGTCTGACCCAGGCATGCCTGGGATGCTAACAGCAGGGCCCAGCGTCGACAGGGAGGGTGTCGCCCGACGCCGGGATTGTGGGGTGGACAGTGCACTACGTGGTGGCCGGCCATGCCCTGTGGCAGCCAGTAGTGCAAGGCCATCCATGATTACATTGGCTATGTGATCCTGGGATGCGGTCATGTACTCCCACAAGTGCTGTATAGCTGCCAGGAGCTGCACAGTGACTCTCTCATGCTGCTCGGCTGCCTGGTGCACCTCCGTGCGCAGTGCAAGCACCCCAGCTGCAAGCAACACCTGTTGCTCCACAGAGGCACGCAGCAAATGGGTGTGCTCTGCCAATGGGTCGGTGCCCAGGGGAACCTGGGTGGGGCGCCGACCCTCCTGTGGTGAACAACCACGTTGCACAGCCCCCCACTCAGGTGGACACTGCACAGTGGAGTCCCCATGGGGTATGTCCCCAGCAGTGGACCCCACGTCCGGCTGCCCTGTGGCACCTGCTGCCTGTCGCTACTGCCTATCTGGCTGCTGAACACTGCCCAGCGCCTGCACAGCTGCACCACCACCACATGGCACTGCTGTGGCACTGCACACAGCAGCACCCGCAGTGGCGGCGGGCAGCTGTCCCACCACTGTTAGGCCGCTGGGCGCAGTGCCTGTGATGGTATCTGGTATGGGCGTCTCCCCCACACCACCACCCATGCTGGCCAGGATCATGGTCAGGTCATCATCAGAGTCGGAACCCGCCCCAATCTGTGTCTCCACACAGAGGACGCCGTGGCTGGCATCCTGCAAAAAGACATCCTTGGCCTCGGCTGACCCCATGCCCAGGACATTCGGCTGGACACTGGTGGTGTACTGCAGCCAATCAGGCTCCCGGATGCCCGTGAAGGTGGATGGCTCATCTTCCGAGGCTGAGCCTGCCTCCACAACTGTTGCTGGTGCCCCATCCTCCGCATGCAGGCATGCTGGTGCTGAAAGAGAAAACAGATGTGTCAGTGATGCAAGGCCCCCATTCTCCCCCCCGGGCCCCCACTACCACAGCCACTGCATGCTGTGCATGCCCAACATATGTACCATGCAGTAATGGGCTTCCACCCGTCTGAAATCCTCCACCTGGCACACCCCCCACTGTGCTGTGGCACATGGTGGCTGCCATCAACTCCTCCTGCACCGTGAGCTGTGGCGCATCAGCAGGCCCTCCTCCGGTGGCTGTTCAGGCTGTACAGATGGCCACCCCCGTCTCTTTGATGTGCCACTTCTCGGTGCCCACCTTCTTGTGGCACTCCTGCACAGACCTCTGGTGGCTGCCCCACTGGTTGACACACGCTGCCACCTCTTCCTAGGCCTCAGCCCTGGCCTGTGGTGTGCCCGTGGCACCACTCAGCAGTGGATCCCTGTCAAGGTAGGCCTCAAACAGGGCACCTGCCTCTGCCTTTGTGAAGTTGGGCCTGCGTTTGTGAGCAGGCCCAGGCTCCTCAACCTCTTCACATTCTGACATTGTGCTACCTGTGGACATGGACAAGTGTGTCAGTGTCAGCAGCAGCCTACTCTGTCCCCCTTGCTGTGCTGGCTGGGCTCAGCAGCATTCGCAACTTACCTCAGATGGTTGCAATACCGGTCCGTGGCGCTTTCATAGTGCAATGCATGCAAATGAGCATTGGCGCAACGGTAATGACATGCTAATTTCCATAGTGCGCCATGCATTGGCTGATGAGCTAATTAGCAAGTGGCAGCTGAATATCACAAATTTGCTCAGTGCGCAATGAGATTGCTCTGGAGCAAATCATGGCACAATGCGCACTGCGCAGGTTCCGCAGTGTGCATGTGCAGGACAATGTGCTGCCACCTGTTGCACATTGTGCGCACAGTGCGCAATAGGGCCCGTGGTGCACGGTGCACCATCGCTGCTATAGCGCACGTGCGCACTGTGCAGCAGCTGATCCCTGACCCCTGCTGTGACCTCTGCCCCGGGTGACCCCCGTACTCGTGACTCTGCCGGGCCACACCCATGCCATGCATCTCAGTGACTGCACGATAGCCTATCACAGCGCATGCCCTCTCGACCCGCACATCTGGTACATGCACTGTCCACGTGCGTGTCATGCCACCATTTTGCTCCGCGGCTCATACAGACTGGTGAGGTTGGCGCAGCAACAGCGGCACGGTGCACAGGCGGCCAACTGGACGCAGGTACAGCTGCAAACCTAGTGGCCTGCGTCCAGCCACACACACACCAGCTCTTTGGGCAGGCACCACTGCAGCAGCCCCGGGTGGCTGTGTGGCAGGCGATTTCTGCCGCCCTCACACAGTGCACAGGGGTGGCCAGGAGTAGTGAACAGTGTCACCACAGATACGGGGATCTGATGCGGAGGAACCCAAAGCACCTCCGGAGGATGGAGACGTGTTCCAGCGTGCGGCTGTGCCACAGCCTGGTGAGTAGACCCATCATACATGTGTGCCCTGGTGCTCTACTGCGGTGTTGGCTAGGCTGCCTGGCGTGGCCTGCAGGGTGGAGTACTACCATTGTGCGCAGTGCAGTGTGGCATCATCCTCTGCCATTTGCATTGCACTACCATTCTTTGGGCCGTGTCGGGCAGGGGCTCACCCTGTGCACAGGGATAGGGGTGGTGGGCAGCTGCTGTGTATCTGTTTCTGTTCCAATCCCAGGACCTGAGGACAGGCGTCAGGAGGCACTGGCAGGTCACCAGACTACAGCAGCCCAGGGAGGAGGAGGAGCAGTGGCTCCAGCACCAGTGGGGCCACAGAGGGCAGATAGGCACCAACATTGTTCTGTGCACCATCAGTGGGGGTGGCAGGGGCATGGGTGCAGGCATGGCTGTCTGTGCCATGGCAGCTGTGTCACACTGTGGGTGGTGTCTGCCACTGTGGCGCATCCATAGGTCATGTGTGCCAGCTGCTGGTGGGGTGGGTGTGCGCACGGCCACCACTGATGTTGCTGTGGTGCAGTCGGGGCACTATGCCATGTGACTGCCATGGCGCAGTCGGATGGCCACTGTGCAGCACGGACCACCGCTGTGCACTGATGTGGTGTGCCGCCTTGCTGGTAGGCATTGGCCCACAACCCTGTGGGTGGCCTATATGGGCCCTCCGGTCTGGTTCTTCCCCCTGCTCGGTCAGCGCTGTGGTTGGGCAATGTTCCTTGGGACGTTGCACTGATCACATGTTCTATCTCTTGTCCTAGGTGTCCGCAGACGATGACTGATGCCATTATATTGCAGGCTCCTGCAGCAGCTGATATTGGTGACTCTACCAGAATGGAGGCCGTATTCCAGGTCTGGTGGCTGTTCCTAGGGCTCCGGATGCAACTGTGGCATCAGAGGGTGGCTGGACATGGGCGCTGCTAGCCCTGTATTGTGTTCCCGTGTCCACAGCCATACCTCCCCCTCCAGTCCCTCGTCCCATTGTACAGTCAATGTTCCCTGTCCCCTTCCCTCGCTATCCTACCCTCTCCCACCCCCTTGTTACTATAAATAGTTGTTTACAATACATTTCTATTTTGCCTTACCTGCCTGTGTCTGCTTTGCAGGTGGCGTGAAGAGCCATGCTGCAGTGGCCCAGTGCCTGTCCGTGTGGCGTGCATGTGTTGTACTTCTGTGGAGCACTGCTGTGTGTCCCACGGTGGTTGTGTCCCTCCTCTTGGTTGCTGGCTGGGCCGTGGGGTGCCCTTGGGGTGTCAGTCAGGGTTGTGTGGTCCTGGGTGTGGTGTGGCCTGGTTCTGCAGGAGGGGCACAGCCTGCTGCCAGCAGGGGCTCCCTTGGTGGCCTTCTGTCCCCCATTGGCCCCCACGTTGCCTCATATCTGTGTCACTGTTGTGTTCTGGGGTGAGGGGTCTGGGTGCCTGTGTGCACCATGATATGCCCTGCTGCTGGTGGCCTCCTGTGGCCTGTCACTCCAGTGCCCTGGCTCTGTCCCTGGGTCTCCACTCTGTGCCGTGCCCCACCGGTTGCTCCCACGGTTGCCTGGGGCATCTGTGTCTGCCCATGGTGCACCTGTGCCATATTCAGCATGTTGCACTCGCGCAGTTCGGCATGCACAATCTCCGAATACGGCACTCACACCGTGGCGCATCAGATTTACGCTGCGCCGGCCTTTGGCGCATTTCTTAATATCTGGCCCAAAGTCTAAATTTAACAACAGTAGTACAACCGTCATCTTCATTGGTCACTATTTTAATAGTCGAATTTATAGTTTTAAACTTTTATGGGTTATTTAAAGTTCATTACAGTCATATCCCTATTCTCTAATTCATCTAATCTGCCTATTGTTGACAGTACTTATCATGGTGGAAAAATAAAACGGGCCCTTATTGTCCATTTTGAAGGTCAGGCTCTTGGGGGGGGGATTTTCATCAATCCCCTGATAAAAAATGCATCTCAGTGAGTCCCTTCTGGGGGGGGGCTCCTTCTCTACATCCCTGCCAGATTTCCCCATCTATTCTGCAGCTTTGGCAGGCGTTGTTGGAGTTTAAATGTAATTTCCTCCATTTTATACATTTACCAGAGTTTGTCAATCTGTGCTGTCTGGTGGGTGGTTTTGGTATCGTTTGGTTATAGCCTTAAAAGCTGCAACCACCAAGATTTGCCACAAGTAAATTGCCTCTCTACTCTTAATCCCTGGGGGTAGCTGCCCCAGCAGAAAGTTGCTTGGGCCCAACTGGTCCGTGATCTGAAATATTTCTGTAACATTATTTGTAATTTGCTGCCAAAATTCTCCCAAGAGGTTACAGAACCAGAATACATGGATCTGGATGGCTCTGGGTTCACCACATTGCCTCCAACATGTTGTGGGTATCATTGGGTGCGGTTTGGCTACTATTGTTGGGACTCTAAAATACCTAATCCTCAGCTTCCAAATAAACTCCCTCCAATACGAAGATGAAGAGGTGGGCCAGGTGTTGCTCCATACTTTTCCCCATTGTTTCTCACACAGTTGTACATCCAGTTCCCTTTCCCATTTCTCTTTAATATAATTGGTGGAGGAATCTAGGTTCTGCATGTACCTTTTGTAGAGGATAGAGACAGCCTTAGAACCAGTTTCTGAGGCCCAGATTTGTTCGTAAACTTCTACTCCCATCTGAGTTAAGGTTGTTGCTTGTTCCTTTCTATTCATCTTATTTATATAGTTGTACATTTGAAAATACCTCATACGGTCAGTTGAGAGGAGTTGAAACCATTGCTGGGCTACCTCGAAGGGGATATTTCCTGCCTGTAGCAGTTACCAAGGGGCTCTCAGACCCTTTACAGCTTATTTGCAGAACCATGGGTCCAGACGGGCAGGTTCGAAAGGAGTCAACCAACCATCATTGATATTTCCATTGTTGTAACTTCGCAAACTTACTTTGGGTCCCTCTCCGCCATCCCTCTGGCACGGCCCTAGTCCCTGAAAAGTATAGTTCCTTTTGATTTACAATTTCTCTGGGGTGGAAGAGTAGAGCCTGGAGTTGGGGGAAGGGAGGGAGGAATGTCTGGTTAGCTCAGTATCTTTCCAGATAGCTTTATAGCTGGGATGCCCCCAAAGGAGAGCCAGTCTCATCTGGGTGGCAGACCAGTAGCCTGGAAGATAAGGAACTGCAAGGCCCCCCCTGTGCCTTTGGAAGGTAAAGGGTTTGCCTCCGTACTTTAGGCTTTTTGGACCTCCATATGAATTTCAGTAACATCTGCTGCCAAGTCTGTAGATCTTTTTTTGAAATTGCACAGAGGACTCCCTGAAATAGATAAAGTAACCTGGGGAGGGTGTTCATCTTTACTGCCTGCACTCGGGCATGTAATGCTAGAGGGAGGACATTCCATCTTTGTATGCATCTTTAGCTGTGTTATTAATGTGATGTAGTTTAATTTAAATAGCTGAGTCAGGAAGTTGCTTATGTAAACTCCTATGTATTTCATTTTGGAAAGGTTCCATCTCATTGGGTATTTGTCTCTACTCTATAAAGGGGCCTCACAGTTAAAACAGAGAACTTCTAGTTTTGTGGTGTATAAGGAGTATCCTGAGTATTGTAAAAAGGTTGTCAGTTGAGCAGAAACAGAGAAAGGGTGGGGTCCTACAAATTAAGTAATAGATCATCGGCATACAATGCCATCTTATTATGTCCAGACTAAATGCCCCATGGTGTATGATCCTGCCTAATGCTCTCAGCCAAGGATTCTATGTATAGCATAAATGTTGGGGGCGGGTGAAGAAAGGCAGACAACCCTGCCTTGTCCCTCGCTCCAAGGTAAGTTTTTGTGAGTGATGCCCATTGGCCCATATGTAGGCTGTAGGATCATTATAGAGTTTGCAGAGAAGGGACAAGGAGGTCCCCAGCCCAAACCTATCCAGGGTTTTATAGTACCTTATAATCACTATTTGACATAGAAATGGGACAAAAGGATGAACAGCTAAAGGGGGTCTTTACCAGCTTTCAGTATGACTGAGAATACAGCTTCCTTCCAGGATGGGGGTATTGGACCTTGTTCTGTTAAATCTTGATACACCCTTTCTAAGCAGGGAGTAATCTTATTTTTAAATTTCTTATAGAATTTGCTGGGTAATCAATCGTTTCCTGAGCACTTTAGAGATTTAAGTTGGCCAATTGTTTGGGTTATTTCCATTCGTTGGAAGGGTTTTTATCAGAGATCCCTCTTGGGGTTTCATTAATTTTGGGAGATTTAGTTTTTGTAGGAAGTTTTCTATTTGGTCTATTGGAGATTTATCTATATAGTTTTTCGTAATATTCTCTGAAGGCTTCATCTATCTCTGAGGTATCTTTTAATGTATTACTGGTGTTCAGATGTTTGATGGCTTGGATTGTAGCCCTTGCCATCTGAATTCTTAATCTCCCTGCTAAGAGATGGAGGGACCAAGGTCCCGTTCTCCCCCACCCCCACCCCAATAGTATCTGTGCCTTAAAAGATTTTGTTCTGCATCGTAGTCCAGGATAGCTGATAGGTCAGATTTGTGTTTCTTCAGGGTCTTTGTCCTTCCCTCCTCTTTCTTTACTTTCTGTAAGGTCTTGTGATCACAAATTCTCTCACTGTAAGTATTACCTGAGCAACCACTCCCGTCGTCACGGGGCAAAAACCACACCACTGGGTTTTGTCTTAACATCGCTTTATTTGATCAAACCTTACACATGCACACGGGAGATTCTGCAAAGGAGAAAGCTCTCCGATTACAATTTACAGCAGCTTTTTATAAGCTAGATTTTGCACTTCTTATCTTGAAAAATTCCAACATTTCAGTATAAGCCAATCATATAACAGAATAACAAGTTGATACCAATGTATGGGGTACTTTTCCACTGCTTATTCCATTTCTTTCCCAATACTTCTTGATACATATGCCTGGGTCAATCTGACCTGAGTGAAACAATGAGTTTCACTCACACCATAGCAACGTACAGCTTGCCTTCAATGCCTCAACGTGCTGTTATCTTATATTTTGTCCGAGCCTGTTATTCAGGCTGGTACAACCAGTTCTGCCAGTTTTATCTTGCTTTCTGTTTCTACAAATGTACCTCAAGTAACTTCAATAACATTCTATAACCCTGTAGAAAACAGCATGAGCTCAGAAATTTCTACTACATTCATTATGACTTTGTTACAGCATCGCTTACAAAGCAAGCATAGCTTCAAGGCATATAATAGCAAATATAGCTTTAGGATATATAAAAATTCCCTCACACTCTCCCCCCCTTTTGATACTTTGTATCAATTAACCACTCATTTATATTGCAGTCACATCTGGCTCACTATAGAATGGGAATAGTTTGCTAAGTTCTATGGGGTCCTTTTGTTCTGGTTGCAACAATGGATGTAATTGAGTGACGTCACGTGATGTCATAGCACTGCAGAGGTGTCGCAGGAAGAACTTAATTAGGGTTATTAGTAGCCATAGTGCTAATATGACCACTACAAGTTCTGCCATCTAATGGAGAAGAGTAGCACCCAGTCACCAAATATGCTTGTAAGCCATGACCATGGGTACCATATTTATGTGTATAAACTTAGAAAAAAAATGTAAGGCTGGAATTTTCCAAAAAAAACTATGACAGCAGAGCCTGGACACCTGTACATTAATACATTTCCATAATTAAAGTTTTTTTTACATTTTGTAGCTACAATTTCTGAGACATCCCATAATCAAATTTTTGGTTACGAGATGTCCCTGACATTTTGCCAAGACAGGGGAGTTATTCTCACCCTTGGAGGGGAAAACAAATGGTGACAGAATAGTATATTTATCACAAATAACTTTTGTTTTGGGAGCCAGAAAGCATATGAGAGAAGTGACTAGCTTGCTACAAATGTCAAAGTAACCTTGTACCAGCAACCAAATGAGGTATCTCATTATTTCTTATCAGTGTTCTGTTAAACATATTTTTGTTTTTAACACAAGAGAATTATATGATGAGAAACTTTTAACAGTCAAGGCTAAACACAGCTGTGCGCATATCTCGGCCACAGCCTCACCTTATGCTTTTAGCTATTTTTTTCATTGTATAAAATTTTACAATTAACCCTTTTAAAGTCTTACACACACATATATTAAGTGACATGGTGGTATTTAGCCACTTGCAGCCTTTTGCTACTAGATATACTAATTTACATGTTGGCATCATTTAGTCATTTACTAACCATTTTCACCTTTTACTAGCCCTTTAGTAATCTACACTAGCCATTTTACACCTTTCTATTTCCTCAATCTTTTGGTTAGCCAACTACATATTGTTGATAAAAGTTTGGTCACTGATTACTAAAACCTTGGCCACTTACCACTTTTAATATTTTCCACCCTGAAGATAGGAGGCCCCTGAGGGACTCGAACATTCACAAAAATTGAACATAAATGTAAAGATATTAGTTATTAACTGAAGGTTAAAAAAACTAAACATTTCTACTTTTAGACTGTTAGACTAGGTGAATAGGTATATGATTTAAAACTGGTTGCCAGCATACAGATAGTCAAGGCATTTATAAAAGCATTCTGTTCTGGAGTTGGTACAGGGTGGTTACAGACGGAACACAAATTGTGAGTTTGTAAAACATAATACAGAATTGAGGGATGTCAACACCACAATTGAAATATGTGAAAAAATGCTAACGTGACACTACATATAACACAATATAACAACAATTTTGTTGATGAAAAAGAGTTTATGGAATTCACTTTGAGAGTGAATAAGGTAGATGCTACCTTGTGTTGAGGTGTGGCACACCCTTGGAGCTTGATTGAAGAATCTGTTGATAATGTCTCTTGACAGATAAGTCCTTATAAAACATAATAGTCCATGAAATTAACAGTTTATAAGTTTATATAAGTAACCACAGGTTGGTGTAGTTATAGTACAGGTGAAATGTCATTTGCAGAATGGTGGTAACCCCACAAGGCATATGGGGCAATGCAGACAGTAATTTAAAAACAAAACACCAGCAGAGTAGAAAGTCAGTGTTCATGTTGCTGGCTGCTGGATGGCTGATTAGTAGACACACTGGCCAGGGGTGCATTGAGTCCTTTTAATGGAGTAGCCACACACACACACACACACACACACACACACACACACACACACTGGCATGGCATTTGTGTTGTGGTAGTTGATTACACCCCAGCTTAAAGATTAACAGTCCATAAAAAGGTAACAATTGACAATAAACCATTAAGAACACAGTCCATAACAGAGCAATAGGGTTGTAGAAAGTACCAGCCATGTTTGGAACAAGCAGCAGCGAAGAAAATGGATGTATTGCTTGAAGGTCAATTGAAGAAGAATCTTCTTGCTGGAGTTAGAGGTTGCCCCTTCCCAGACTTAACTTCATAGTAGCAGAAACAACAAGCTTGATTGCAGAGTCTGAACTGACTGGATCTTTTCAGTTGATTTAAAGTTCTACAAATAGGTGTAATTTTGCTGAAAACATTACACTTGCAGAGGTAATAATAACTGGATTCATGCAATAGTCCTTATAAGGAACCAGTCAGGTACAAAGATGGTGATAACATTAAAACTGTGGCAGTTGTTTTTCTTTTTTAAGGAAAAAGATGAAGGTCTTGGCAACTTAGATGAAAATATTACTGCTGTTGAACGTGGAGATCTTATGTGTGCCACACCGTGGAAACCTGCAAACTTGCGAAGTGTGTTAGACACTGAATTAAAAAACACATAAATAACAATCTTGTAAACCATTGGCTTTTTGTTTTGTAAAGAGTGGTGTGACAGAGCCTAAATTCTGGCAACTGGAAAGAGAAAAATAAAAAATGGAACATCAACCGCACACCTGGGGGTGCAGGCCGAGGTTCAATTTTACCATTTGACCATCTGTAAATCATGACAATGTTATGGTTACACCCTGCTTTCAAATCATAGAAGCAGTTATGACAGTGATGAACATTATTTCCCTGTCTGTTGCAAGCAGGCCTGACTGAGACCTGAGTTATAAAATCTTGTAATGTTACAATAACACGCTTCAAACATATAGTTCATAGCAATATGCCTGTTACACAACGCAATTAGTGGGACAAATACATATGTTGTTGGCCTATGCCAATTTAATAACAGTGCCTATTGCACCTGTGACAAGTGAAAAGGTCTACCTTCTTTACCCTGTATAGTGAAATACTCCAAAGTACTAGTGGGGTAAGGCTTGAAGCATAGGTTTGAGTACAATTTAAATTCTGCATATTATAATTGTTAAAATTTAAAATGACAAAACCTGCATAGAGTGCACTTATTCTTTAGGGGTACCTGTGAGTAATAAGACAAATGGAGCATTAATTTTACTTTTGATTTTGCTTTGGAACATATTGTAGGGGTGGGTCAGCAATGCTGGCCCCAGTATTTAGGTTTGGTATGAGCATTAAAAACGTTATACATGTGGAGCACTTTTCTGAATACACACATGATACAGTGTAGCAAGATGTATATCAAAACATTATAACATAAACGTGAAACATAAGCATGTTTGTAATAGTACAATTTTAGTATTGAGCATAATGCATAAAATACATTTTAAACAACACATATAGACTGTAAACTTAGCTTAGAGTCCAGAAATGTTAGAGTACTGTGAATTTACTGGTTGAAAAAAAAATGCATTCATTGCTGTAAGGCTATGAGAAGTTGTTTTACATTTGTTTTGACAGGATGAGAAAGCTGAAAAGACAATCAAAAGAATGAATATGCATGGACTCACATACACAACTTTATCCTCCAGTGTAACTGATTACTTGCTGAGGGCAGAAGCCCTTGTACCAATAATAGGTGTGAGATTTAACTGTTTGCACTAGACAAAGCAGAAGTGCTTGGGCTGGGTTATGCTGTCAAAATACCTTGGGTATTTTTAAAACCTGTAAATAAGAAACAATTATTGGCAAATACACATTTTCCTTATTTACCCCTCTGGTGGGACAGTGATATACCTTGCAACCTTTGTGGGTATTACACTGGAAGGGAGGAAGGGTAGCTTCCCCCCTTCCCCCAAGCTCCTACTGGTGGAAGAGACAACTCAAATACTGTAGCAATAAAAAGGTTAGCTGTGGATGGTGACATGATCCCCACCTACTACACTTTAAATTATAACAAGATAATATTACAATTAGTTTAGTAAGTTTCATACCTTACTATAAAGATGGGGAACTTCTTTTTCTCTAGAAGAAAGAGAAGAAACACAGAACAACAACAAAATACTAAACCTACACAAGTTTAAAAATAAAACAAGATTATTTCCATAGGACAAAAGAAGCCAAGCGTCCCTGGGTTCCCTTATCCTAAGCATGACAAAATGTCAGCTGAGTTTATAAAGGATCCGGATTAATGGTAATACCGTACGTACATATCTCTTAGAATGCATGTTAAAAGGAAAAAAATGATTACACCATGGTCACACATAAAAACAAAAGCCATTGTTTTTAACTGTAGATGGTAAACTCTCAAACAGCTGTAATAGTCATTTTTTCAAAAGTGTACTGCATAAATATAAAAAAGTAATATAATAAAAAAGTATGGGGAGGTGATGAATAATTCTCCCCTTCCAGCTGGAGTATTGCCTGTGTTGGCTGCAAGTCAGAAGAAAGGAGAAGAGATAAAAAAGTTTGTTCCTTTTTACTTAGAATACTAGTTTTGCAATAAAAATCAAATTACATGGTTCACTCTTGGTGTGCTTTCATGAAAACATACATTTTGTGTGAAAAGTTGTGCTTTAGGTATGGAATACACATCAAGTTTGAACTGGTAGCAACATAAAATGTTGAAACACAGGAAGGTCAAATAACGTGCAAAAGGTCACAGTGTGCATGCAAGGGTCATTCAAACCCAGTTATTTTTGTAGTGTCCTTGAACACTACTAATATTAAAATATCTTTAAATAATAATAAAGCACACAATAAAACTGCTGGCCAAGACAGTACACACACACAAAAAGAAATACTTAACAGAAAATAAGACTGACATTATTTGACACCAATTTGCTGAGGTAATGCCCATAGTTTTATTAGAAAACTGTACGTGTTTTAGATATATGTTGCCTCCCCGTCTTGTAACACTGACAATTTTTTTTTTTTACTGTAACATGTTGTGCACCGAAGGCAGTCAATCCTATCTCGCAACCTTGACAACAGAACATAATTACAGAACACAGATATAAGCTAGAAAATATGCATGAGAAAGACGGAGCATTACCTTGTTTAGTATATGTATTACAGAAATAAAACAGACAGACATAAAACAACTTTAAATAAAAAAATTCAGACTTACCCGGTGCCAAGGTATTTTTCTTCTTTTCTGATACACTGGTCTGATTTGAGAAAACCGACTGCAGGACCTTCATGATAATTTTCAAACGCTGCAGCTATTAACCCTTTCAAAGGTTTTAACCCTTTCAAAGGTTTTCTTTTGGCCATTTTAGTAACCTGCCAAACCAAGTCTTTTTCCAGAGCTCTGGTTTGCAGTTTAAAAACAAAACAAAAAAATCTCTAACAGTACTAGGTTGAGATCCATCTGGTAGAGGTCCCCAGTACTTGGGTTTGGGATCAAATGTTTCAGCCTCTATAGGAGGCAAGGGAACTTGAAATTGATACAGAAAAACTTGAAACTACACAGATAGGCAACATGGGGGGATTTTCAAATCATCCCGTCTGTAGTCACCTACTGTGCGTACATCCACAGTAGTTTATTTTCTTTCTCTAGATGTTGCTTATCTAACATTACTTAATCAGCCGCTGCTTTTCTCTAAAAAGCAGCCCTGAACCTGTGAAAGCCATCATTGGCTCTAACAGTATATACTTGCAGCAAGCACAAATTACAAGGGCAAAGGGCAGTGCAGTTGCCCTTGTAATTTGTTTGGCCAAACTTGTCAAACATACATTTTGCCAGTCCAGATAATACTAATTCTGGACCCAGCTTATTTTTTGTTCCCTTGTTTTCCATATTATCTAGGCCTGTCCTTTATAGTGCACACTCGCTCCAAGGTATTCTTGTACTTACAGTGATGATGAGTGTCGCCGGCCCTTAGGCATCACGTCCTGATGGGGTTCCACAAAAATGTCCTTTTTGTCCAAGGGAAACAACCCGATCATGAGGTGACACGGACCGAAGAACTCATCCTGCCGACTACGCCAAAACTGTGATCGCAAATTCTCTCACTGTAAGTATTACCTGAGCAACCACTCCCGTCGTCACGGGCCAAAAACCACACCACTGGGTTTTGTCTTAACGTCGCTTTATTTGATCAAACCTTACACATGCATGTGGGAGATTCTGCAAAGGAGAAAGCTCTCCAATTACAATTTACAGCAGCTTTTTATAAGCTAGATTTTGCACTTCTTATCTTGAAAAAATTCCAACATTTCAGTAGAAGCCAATCATATAACAGAATAACAAGTTGATACCAACGTAACAGAAAAACAAGTTGATACCAATGTATGGGGTACTTTTCCACTGCTTATTCCATTTCTTTCCCAATACTTCTTGATACATATGCCTGGGTCAATCTGACCTGAGTGAAACAATGAGTTCCACTCACACCATAGCAACGTACAGCTTGCCTTCAATGCCTCAACGTGCTGTTATCTTATATTTTGTCCGAGCCTGTTATTCAGGCTGGTACAACCAGTTCTGCCCAGTTTTATCTTGCTTTCTGTTTCTACAAATGTACCTCAAGTAACTTCAATAACATTCTATAACCCTGTAGAAAACAGCATGAACTCAGAAATTTCTACTACATTCATTATGACTTTGTTACAGCATGGCTTACAAAGCAAGCATAGCTTCAAGGCATATAATAGCAAATATAGCTTTAGAATACATAAAAATTCCCTCACAGTCTCCATCTGTTTTATCTGTGTTAAAAAGCCGTTTTCCTGGATCCTCTTAGTTTCTTTTTCCTTGACAACCATTCTATACGTTTTCCTCGGATAACTGCTTTAGTAGTATCCCAGAGTATGGCTGGGGTGGTTTCAGGGGTGTCGTTATCATGTAATGTCTTGTCTATGGTCTGTTGTACCAACTGCACTACTTCCTTATCCTGCAAGAGGGACAAGTTCAGTCTCCATAATGTGGATTTCCTGAAATCATTTAGTTTTATTATCAGGAAGAGATGGGCATGGTCTGAAAGGGTAAAGTCCCCTAGCCAAGCATCTTGTGCTCTCCCCACACGCTCCTTTGACAATATAAAATGCTATAGTCGGGTATATGTTTGGTGGGTAGCTTAAAAAAAGTGTACTCTCTTTCCTTCCCCTGCAGATGGCGCCAAATATTTACATATCCCATTTCTCCCACCAGTTCACTAACCTTTCTCACTGTACTATGTTCCCTTCGTGGAATCTGTGAAGTAGAATCTAACAATGGATTGAATGTCAAGTTCTGGTCTCCCCCAGATCACGCTGCCCTCGGCCCAGCTCTGGAGCATAGTTAGGAAGGTCTGGTATAAATTATATCCAGAACTTGGAGGAAAGTTGACAGAGGCCAGCATGATAGGGTGTCGCTGTAATTTCCCTTTCATTAAAAAGCATCTCCATTCTTTGCCTGCCAAGGTATCTGCTGTCTCAAAGGCTATCCCATCTGGGTATCAGAATCGCCACACCTCCTCTGCACCCTCCCTTGTATGAGGCCGTGGCAGCATTACCGAACCCAAACAAGGCCACTTTGACATGTTCCCGAGGAGACAAGTGGGTCTCCTGGAGGAAGATGAAGTCTGCTTCAGTTTTCTTTAGGAACCCTAGGATCTTGCTGCGTTAGGTTGATCAACCCATAAACAAGCAAAACTTAGTACCTTTATCCACCATTTATATATCCTAATAAAGTCAATTTGTTACAGCTCTCTTTTTTCTTTAAGGTTTTAGCTGGGATATTTATCAGCATATCTGGTTGTGCTCTATACCCTACTTCCATATAGTGACCATAGTAACAGGAAAACACAGCTGCCAACTGGTCAGCGATAACCATAATAAACCAGAACTCTTCCAAGGTAGGAAGTTGTTTCTACAGACTTCTGTTCTCATCCCCTTAACCAAATGAAAACTGTTGCAAGGAAGATAAGAGGGTTTTCTACACCCTGTCTTAACTAGGGGTGCCGCGGTTTACTGGTTTGAAACATTATCGCGGTATCAGCAGCTTGCGATATGAGTATCATGGCTTTTTATCTTAACCGCGATAACCGTTTCAGCCGATAAACCTTGATAATTCCACTTGCCTGGCTGCTTGCTGTTGTTCCATCCGATGGATTCCATTTTGTCCCCTATGTGAATCTGCACGTATTTTTTCCCGCTGTTTCCAGTGGTTGGGGGGGGGTAGCCCTGCCTGTCAGAAACTCTGTGTCCAATCCCCAATCCCCAAAGCCTCCTACCTGCCACCAGTCCACTACTGTGTCCAATCCACTTCTTAGATGCCTCTATGCCAGTGCACAGTTAAATAGTGAGAGGCATCTAAGAAACACCCTCTTTCTTCTGTAGTCTGAGAGTGTGCAAGAGCAGCAAATTTCGGCAGCCAGAATCGAAGGCCCGTGCTCCATCCTCCGAGACGACGACGACGAATCTGACTCCATCCGTCCCTCCCGTCTGACTCTCACAGCACAGTAAGATCATCACGACTAGTCGAGGGGACGAGGGGAACCCCAAAACAAGATCACCTTGTATGCCCCATAACTTTTTGTGAGCAGAGGTGCAGCATTTATTTTCAGTGCTTATATAGCACTTTGGACTCGAGTCGGAAGGCCAGTAGGCCATCCTGCCACCCACGACCACCATGCCATCAGTCAAAGTCCCCTGTGGAGCTCAGCAGCACAAGTTGCACAACTAAAAACTGACCCAGTGACCCCGAGATACCCGACTACCCTAACCATACCAAGCAGGTTATTACTGCCAGCCAGCAGCTACTTTCTGGTCTACCACTCCGTCCAGTCCGACTCGTGTGCCGCTGCGTTGGTTAGTATTCCGATGGTCCAACCTCATGTCCCGGTTCTGAGCCAACTCTCACCAGTCCACATCCTCCTTCCACATCGAGAGGAGAGTCGGGTTCTAGTGAAGATTAGAAGACAGAGGGAACTTCTAGCCACAACAAAAGGTGGTGTGCGTGACTGAAAATTTTTTCTAATTCATTATCATTATGCCATACAGTACAGGCAGCTGCAGCACGGTAAATGTCTGGTGGGTCCTCGTGTGTCACTGGTGACTGTGAGGGCAGGGCAGCGTAGTTGATTGGAAGTAGTGGGAAGAGGACAAGCACAATACCTGCCATTTTAACCTCTCTGACCACTGGCAGTGGCCCACAGTAAATGTGATGACCCTCCTCCTGACTTCTGGCCTCGGGGGGGTAGTTTTCTACAGTGACCAGGCTGAAGCACAGTAAAGTTACTGATGTGGGTGGGCTAACCTTGTGGGGAAGGTTAAGCAACAGACAAGCCACAGAAGAACTGATATTTCTGGTAGCCTAGCCTGCCCTGATGATTCCTGCTCAAGTACTTGCTATTGCTGTGCTGAGCAGCTGACAGTCCTCCTGACACTCTGTGTCTGAAATTGAATGAGGTAAAGGGTGGTGGTGGAGGAGGACAGGTGGAGGTGAGGGAGGGTCATTCACAAAATCACAGCGAAACTTGTCTCAGCCATGGCATGATGGTGTTTTAAAGGTGAGGGTTGGACTAGGATTGGGAGGGTGAGGGGTAGGAAGTCCCCAGAGAGATGCAACTTGAGTGAGCAGCCTGATACAATTGGACCTGGTGGTGTAATGTTGGTTGGACTGGTGCTTTAGAGCTGAGAAAAGGTAGTCCTCCTCCAGACTCGGGTGTGGCAGGACAGAGTGGCCCAAATATTAATTAAAGGTGACCTGTAAATGAAATGCTGAGTTTTCATGGGTATTTCTACCCATTTAATGTCGCTGTAGTGCAAACACCACTGGTATTAATGCAGTAGCCAGCTGCCAGTGATGATTACTATTCTTATTTTATTACTTAAAATAATAGCCACTTGAGTTGACCCCTGAGAAAGCAAAAGGTAAGAAACAAGTGTAAAGCGTGCAACGGCCAAGGTGAGGATTCTGGTGTACAGCTGCTGGTTCTCATTTACATTGCTATTTGCAAAATGCTACCTACAATAGCTATTATGGTGGTCAGTCACTGGGTGATGGGATTTGGGATGGGACCGGGTCAATGGAGGTGGACACTACAGAGGGGTTTGGTAGGGATAAAGTGCTGCTGCTGCTGCTGGTGGTCACTGCACTGCACTGGTGTGTAATTTATTTTATATTTGCATAATTATGTGTTCCTAATCCCTATTAACTTGTTAAATGTTAATATATGGTATAAATTGTTTCTCTACAGGCCGTGAGCTGTATATGCGAGTCGGCGACTGCGAGTGTGAGAAATTCCTGACCTCCTTGACCCTGTAATTGTAAGTGTGGTGTCTGTGTGAGGCAACAGGCAAGCATATTATATTAGTGCTCAGTGACTTGACCCACCAGGTAATATTAAGGGCTTGTAAAACTGTAAAACTGTTTAAACCTAAGGTGGATGGATGTATGTGGCGGTGGCAGCCTGTGCTTATCAAGACAGGTAAGCCAGACACGCCATTTGTAATTGTAACCGAGACTTGTTAGAGGCTAAATCTGTTAATGCATTGCTTGTGCTGCTGTTGGTGGTGGTCAGTGACTGGCTGCACAGTTGTTGTTGTGTGTTTAATATATGGTAAACTGTTTCTTTTCAGGTGTAAGGCCATGATTCCATATGATAGCATTGCTGAAGACAAGGTCCTCCTGTCCTGACCCCTGGTCAATTTTATTGGTAAATGTTATGTCTTTGGAGCTTTTTTATTTTTTTAATCCTCATACTACCACATTCCTGCCACTCCTTCATACTGCCAAGGCTCTCTCCGCCTCCAACCCCACTGTCCCGAGCCTCACACCTCACATAGCCACCCCAGGGTAATCCGGTGTAACCCTTCACCAGATGGATCCTCATCTCCTCTGTACCGGACAGTGAGTAGTGATGGTCATGCTGTGCTGACGGAGCAGGGGTACTTTTTCTGTGGTGTGTATGGTGTCTGTGCCACTTGATTGATGTGAAGGGCAGGCTTCACTTAAGCCACCAAGTCTGTCACGCTCGCCTTCCACCCGGACCACAGTGTGTGTGGCATGATGGCAGTATTGCCATGCTCTCAGCCTCTGCCATACCACGGGTCAGCAACTCCATCCTTCACAGCAGAAGTGGAGTGGTTGGGTAACGGTTGGATGCTCGAGCACGTAGCTATCACTTCATTCCTGTGTGTGCTCCGCTGCCGCCTGCCTGACCATCATCCAATCCATCCCCCTGACTCTATCTGAATGTTTTGTAAAGACATCACATTATATGTATAGTGTGGGGGTGGTGCACAGTACTTACAGATGCGATGTGAATGTGTTGGTGTGTGTCAGGGCTGTTTTTCAAAGATTTTACTACACCGCTTTGGAACTGGTACAAATCATCATGGCCATTGGCCACTGTAGCATAACCAACTAGTCTCAGCCAGCTCTCCGGCACAGCAGTTGGAATTCTGCTGTAATGCTACAACCGGCTTGGGAACGAGCCCGGTCATTGAGGGCTGGGAGGAGAAGGATTGAGTGCCTAAGGACTGCTCTCCTTCTCTGGGGGAGGGGGTGTCTCGGTGTGCAAAGTAGAGTGGCGCCCAGTGGAAGCTAGGGCACATCGCCAGAAGCACCGGTGCACAGTCAAGGGACACAGACAGAACTGGATTATTGTGACTTTTGCACATGAAAGAGTTCATGTTGCTTCTGTGGTAGTGAGGGAACAGTACTGAGCCACCAGTACCACTCGTTAGTTATTGTTGTTCTATATAGTCATACTCCCTTTACACTTATGATGTTGTACGGCCTGCCTGATCACAAAGGTATTGGCAATTCGATATCGTAGGCATATGAATTCCTCCTGTCAGCATTTTTTCAGTACTTTAGCACATGCATTTTCTGGATTTATGAGGCTTCAAGTTGCATTCAGAAACTTAGGAACAAAGGAGATGACAGCAGAAAAGGACTTCTAAGGCTGCCTAGTCTGCCCATTTGCCTAGCATCCTCTAGGCCTGGCCCAGATCTCCCTTTCCTTTCAACAGCCCTCTGTCTGTCCCAAACCCTCTTGACCCCCCCACTGAATTCTCGGACACCACTTCCCTAGGCAGCCCATTCCCGTGTCCACCAGACCACCACTGTCTCTGTAATGTTCCTTCCAGGGTGTTAGTTAACTCTATTTTCGGAGAATTTGACTTCCAAAATAAGGTAAAACTTCCAAATAAAGAGGGAGTAAGTCATTGATTTCCAGATGAAAACCAAATCAGATGACTTCCAAAACTGCAGGATGGAAGTCAGAAATTATGGATTGCTCTGAAAGAAATTGTATATTACCACTAATGTATTAAATTAACATCAATAAATCTGTCCTTCCTATAATATTGACGTCCAAAAGTGGGATCCTGAAAGTATTTGACTTCCAATAAATTGGAATGACTTCCAGATTTTGACTCTTGAAAGGTTTTAGACTTCCACTGAAAATAAATTAACTGAACTCCTGGTTCTTCCTGATGTTGCTTTTAAACCTATTCCCCGAGTTGGAGATTGTGACCCTTTTTCTGGTACACCCCTTCAATTGGAATGGGTTCTCAGACTCAGTAAGTAGGCAGTCACTTTGTTGATCTCTTTTAGGTATTTGTTGAAGCAAGGTCTCTATCATGTCCCCTCTCTCTCTCTCCCTCCCTCCTCAGCTCCAGAGGGTATATGTCGACTCAGGGCTCCCAGCCTCTCCTCATACAGCGGGTTACTGAGCCACTTCACCATCTTGGTTGCCCTCCTTTATACCCGCTCCACCCTCTCTCATCCTTTTTTTGTTTTTGGTAAGGCCTCCAGAACTGGACCCCATATTCCAGATGAGGCATGACCAGCTGGGTGTACAGGGAAATCGGACCTCCTTCTTCCTGTGGGTGATTCCCCAGTACAACCCAACACTCTGCTGGCTTTTGCCACTGCCCTGCTGCACTGCCAGTGCCCAGCCACCTTCAAGTCCTGTGACTGTGAGATAATGATGCCCAGGTCCCTCTCCTCCATGGTAACCGCTAGTGGCTTGCCCCCAGTCTGTAGTCCGTCCTGCCATTCTTTCTGCCCAGGTGCACAACTTTACATTTCGCCATGTTGATGAGCGATAATTTCCACTTCCTGAATCCTGGCCCAGTCCTCTAGCTTTCCTAGGTCCCTCTGCATTCTCCCAGGTCCATCCTGTATGTCTACTCTATTGCAGATTTTTACATCATCCGCAAACAGGCTCCCACAGAGGCACATATCTAGATCGCCATGAGTGGTACAGTGTCTGCAGTTTGCAAAGCACATAATAGTTGTTAACAGGGTGATGTCAATATATATGGCATAACAGTGGTGTAATGTGCTTGATTTTATTTACTAATAAATTAATAATGGACTAGGGTTCCAAAAAGTTCTGCTGAATTTTGTTTTTTTAACCAGGAGAGAGACACTGTGAAGAGACTGAGAGCCCCTTCCTTCCAAGGTCTCAATAGAATAAACCACCAGTGACTGAAGATCCAGAATGTTACCTCGATGGACGCCATTCTGAAGAAATTTATGTAGCTTCAGCTAAGTGACTGTTTAAAGAATAAAAGAATCTATATTCAGGCATTTTCTTCACATGTTAATTGTTGCAGGGTGATGGATAATGTTTGTTTACTGATATACATGTTCTAAAACTGAAATACAGTCAGTGACTGCCTGAGACTTCAGTGACACACTGACATCCCTGTATAACATTCCTGTACTGACGGCATTGTTTGTGAATGTGAATGCTTTTGAGGTTTTATGACACGTTTTAATTAGGATTAGGACAGGAGACTTGCATTTGAAGTGGATGTTTTTCATTTAGTAATAGCAAGTGAGTTTGTTTTAAATTTCTGAAGCTTATAGCAGCAGGTGCAACACAGCACACTGACTGAATGGTGTACTACGGCTTGATCATACTAGTTTGTATAACTGAAGCTGAAGGCAAGTCACCCAGTGTAAAGTACAAGTAGAGCTGCAGTTTCTGCAGGTTTGAACTTTCTTAATCTACATCTACCAAAACTATTCTTGTTATACACAACACACAACTCAGAGTTGTAGCAACAGATTTGCATTGCAAGCTGTCTCTTTGCTGTTGCTTTCTCAGTTCTTCTCTTATTACCCGTCTTACTTTGATAGGCTAGGTGACGACTGACATAGTTGCAGAATTAATTCAAGGAAACTACTAATCGCACTTTAATGTTAAGTCTATCTCTTCTTCACAGTAGTGCAACTGAGGTGCATCATCTTAAACACAACACACGATTGAGAGTTAGCCTCTCCTCCTCCTCCATTCTAAAATCTCTAACTCGCCCTCCTGATCCATGCGCTGTGTGACATCTTAATCACAGTGCATTAAAGTCTGTTTCATAGTTATATCTCGAGTTAGACCAGTCTAGTTGGTAGCAGTCTTACTCCATACTGATCCTCATTGATCTTGTCTGCCAGCCTCTCTGAATAACGTACAAAAAATGGCAGCATCCGGCATTGAAGAAAATGATGCATTACAAGGAAAAGATAATGAAGTAGTGTTGTATTTGGAAGAAGTGATGGAAGCAGACAAATCAACAAAAATAACACCTACTGATGAGTGCCTCCACAGTCAACCTCTTCCCCATTCAGATACCATGTGTAGTACTCCTCCAAATTTAAAAAGAAAAGATCACAGTCACCAACAAGCTAAAGATACATTGCCGTGCGCAATTTCTAAAGCAGGTTCAGTTGCTGTATGCAGTGGCACATCACATTATCAAAATGATAGCCAGAGTGACATGACCACTTTACTATACCCACCAACGAAGAAGGTAAAATCATCTGTGTGGGTGTATTTTGGGTATGCCAAAAAAGATAGAATGGTCCAGGAAGATGGGAGACCAATCTGTAGAACTTGCAGAGTCCACATTTCTGCAAAGGGTGGTAATACATCCAATATGTTTACTCACCTCAGGGATCATCATCCCGCTTTACATTCTGAGGCCAGCTTGAAAAATAAGACGGTAAGGATGGAACTGGAAAGATTCAATAGTGTACACTGATACTTATATGTCATGCTGTATTTATCTTAGTCGTGCTAGGGTTTACTTTAAAGTGCTTTTGTCACATGATCACATTTTTTTCTATTAGAATGTGACAGAATCACTTTAAAAAAAAAATCCTGGTATGGGTATGACACAATGCTAATTAGGTGTGTACTGTGTGTGTGTTGGAGCTGGGGTGTTATCTTAGATTGAGAGTAAGACATCGTGTTACTATTGGTCAATCTCAGTCCCTGAATAATTAGCCATTGGAATATCTGATATGGTATTTTCAACCCCAAAACAGCAGCCAAGTACATTCATGTACTTTCTTCTTATGCAAGTATTGAATACGCCCCACCCACCGTGCCATGACGTCATGCAAGGATGAGCATTGGGGCATATAATAATTGTTGTCATTGAAGTAAATGAGGCTTGCTTGATGTTGCATGATACAACATGTAATGGACAGTCTTACTAGTCTCTGAGATTCATGAAGGGCATCGCTTTTGTTATTGGAGTGAACCCCTTCGTTAATTTTAGACTGGCCATTGTATGTTGCATTACATACCATACAAAATCATCTAGCTATATTCACTAATGGGAACAGCCCCCATGCTCTCCTTGCAGGATGTAATAACACGTGGAGTAATTGCATGAGTAATTTAAAGAATGTGGTGTGACGCACCACTGGCTGGTGTTTTTAGGGCATTTCATCAAGGTTTATATAGAGAAAAAGAAATATGATGCATGCTAGATGCTATCATGACATATCACTTGAGGTTGACTGTGGAGGTAAGGATGGAGGAACTGTTATTGGCATTGGCACTAAGCCTTCGTGGATGCTCACTGGCACCCGGCCCCCATACAAAATGTACAGGCTCAGCAGCAGCAGTAGTAGTGGATGTGGCAGCGGCGCACAAGTCCATACAAAACTTGGCACCATGGCAGATGGCACTGCGGCAGTGCATACATATTTTCATTCTAGTTTGCATTCTTCAGCTCTTCATCTGTGTAATTGGGTTGGTATCCTCAGCCTGCCTCTCCAGAGTCCAGTTATGATTGTATGCTTCTGGGACGTTTTTTTTTTTTTCTGTCCACTATTTTGTGGCAAACAAATGTACTCCCTCAAACATACAGGCAACAATTCTGTTCTAGCAGCAAACCACCAGGTTACCAACATTAACTGAAAAACTATAATAATAGTGAAGAAAGAAAGTCAGAGTATGTCAAGTCAAAGAAACAAAGAACTCACAGGCTTGGCTCAGCGATCAGGCATGGTGAATAAGCTGAGCTCATGGCGCACACAGCTTAAAATGTAAAAACACCTTCTACTAGAGCAGCACTCCAGTTCAGAAGTGTGTGGAGACCACAGAGGTGAAGATTCCAATAAAACAGTTTGTAGTACTGAACTTGATTGCAGCACAAATGTAAGCCCAACACATATCCATGTTGGAGAGCCTTAACAAAAAGCTAGGTATGGCCATTAGCCTAGCACCTGCAGTATTCTGCTTAGCTCATATAAGGTTCACTGTGAGCCTCCTACTGACAAACCTCATATGCTAGCGTAGATATCTGCTGGTGCTAGTTAATGGTCATACCTAGCTTTTGTTAAGCTGTAACAGTGGATATGTGTTGGACTTACATTTTGGTGCTGCAATCAGGTTCCATTATTCTACAAACAACGCTGTAGGAATGGAATCTTCACCTTCTGTGGTCCTCCACACTTGGACTGGGGTGCTACTTCATTCAGGTGTTTTGATGTTATGTGTTAGTCATTATGGCCTGCATTCATCAAATACTGTTATTTGTGACAGCTCCTCCAGTCTGAACGGTACGCCTTGCGCCCGGCCTGCCCACCACACACACCACCTTATATTTGGTCTCCCCACATAGTTACGGTCCCTCAGACTAATTTGGCATTTGGTGTTGGCCACCTGTCTTAAGTTTAGGGATGGCCTTCATCAAATACTATAATATTGTTCCCTAGTCCTATGCCATATCATATTTCTCAAGGTGTTTGGTACAGCTGGCAACCTTTGGGGTTTACTCCTCCTATCCTGGATCCATCCTTGTAAAGAGGACAGGGAGCGCTGTTTGGTTTGGTTAGCATTTACTCAATCGAGTTACTGTCACTTGACCCTCCCCTATGTTAAGTCAAAAAGTACAAATGTGTGTGGTGGTCATGTGTGCGGTCTGAACATAACATAAGTCACCATATGACCATAGCATAGGGACTGCAGCACAAAGCACAGCTTGAAACATGAATGTACACAAGAAAGATGATGCCTTAATTAAAAAGGAAAAAAAAAGTAGTACACAGTCAAAGATGAAGTGACAGTTTTTTTTTGTAATGTGAATATTGTAATTTAATTTAGATTATGTTATAGGTTAATGTTACATTTAACTGTAATTAATTCATTTCAGACTCAGTCAGTGTGAGAAAGGCAGTAAAGGCAAGGCATCATCATTATCCGTAATGAGCTCACCAGATCAAGAAAAAAGTGTAGCACTCAGCCATCAATTCTGATGGCATTAGAAAGGGGGAGGAAATTTGAACCAGCTTCACAACAGGCACAGGAGTTAAACTCAGCTGTAGCATCTTTTATTGCAAAGGACATGCAACCATTCCAAACTGTAGATAGGCCTGCTTTCCGCAATCTAGTAGAGAAACTAAATCCCAGATATTCGATGCCTGGTAGGTCCTATTTCTCTGCTACAGAAATCCCAAGAATGTACAATCTGGTGAGAAAACAGGTGGAGGCTTCAGTGGCAGGGGCACGGTGGTTTGCTGCTACAACTGATTTGTGAACCAGCAGTGGAGGAAGCGCCGAGCCTTACATGAGTCTAACAGTACATTACATAACAAGCAAATGGGAGCTAAAGACAAACTGCCTAGAGACACTCTTTCTTCCAGATGACCACACAGCAGAGAATATTGCTGAATCCTTTCAGGAGCTTCTTGAGGAATGGGTACTAAGCATTGAAAATATGTCTGCAATTACCACCGACAATGGAAGCAATGTTAAAAAAAAGCATCCAGAGATGTGATGAAAGTCAACTGGTTGCATTGCTTTGGCCACAATCTCAATCTGGCTATTGGAAAAGCATTAAAGATCAATAAAGTTGAGAGTGCACTTAGAGCATGTCGGCATCTGGTGCAAGGGTTCACTCGCAGCTGGAAGAAAGAGAGAGAGTTAAAGAAAAAACAAGCAGAACTAAATGTGCCACAACATTCTCTTGTTCATGATGTAGTTACAAGATGGGGTTCCACATATGCCATGGTGGCCAGGTTTACAGAGCAGCAGCAGGCTGTGTGTGCAGTGTTGGTTTCAGATCAAATACATGGCATTTGATGCCAAAGGACCTAGATGTAGGTGTGCTTGAGGACATCAATCAAATATTGGGCCCTTTGAATACGCTCACTGACTCTTTAGCAGCAGAGCAATATGTAACAATGTCAGCACTGAAACCGTTTCTGCATTACCTAAAATCAGAAGTCCTAAGCCCAAAGACAACAGATGGACCACTGGGTAAGCAAATGAGAGAAGCTATATATGATGACCTGTTCAAAAGGAATCAGGAATTGGATCAAATTGAACACACACTCGAAATTGCATGTTTTATTGATCCATGATTCAAAGCTAATTTTACAGAAGATACCGATTTGGTTATATCCATGGTAATACAAGAAGCCGTCAGCCTTGGTATTGCACCAGAACCAACACAAACACACAGGCTGCTGCTGCCTGAGTGTAGAGGTACAGGTACCACACTACCAAATACTACTACTACTGCTGCTGCTGCTGCTGCTACTACGTTGCCTACAACGACTGCTTCCATGGATGATGACGATGACCATATGTTGTCAAATGACAATGAACGGTGACTGAAGACTCTTTGTCCCTTCTCTGGTGGTATCACAAACAATGTGTATCATTCATCAGCACAGCACAGATTGTCAGAAAGTTCTTCATGCCCTGGGATTTCCGCTGTTATTAAACGCATCACTGAAATACTAAGAATTCAGGTTGAAGGACCAAGAGAAGAAGAAATTCCACTAGAGAGCCAAGGAGAAATGAGATAACTCATTACATGGCCCCTGCCATATCTGAATACAGATTTGATCCTCTGTGGTGGAAAGGCCATGAAGTAGAACTACCATTTTAGCAAATGTTGCTCACAAATGTTATGCATTCCAGCAACAAGTGTACCATCAGAAAGGGTATTTAGCGCTAGTGGTCTGGTCCTAACGCCAATGAGGTCTAGACTAACTCCAGAGCATGTAAACATGCTTGTGTTTCTGAACAAAAATTTACAGTGATTTTTTTTTTCTTTTTTTAAAGATGCCAAGGCACTTCATGCATGGTGTACCACCTTCAAAAGAATACCACCGGGGGAGGGGGGCGCAAAGGGTGTAGATGGAGTCATCTTGTTCACTCACTTTCAGATTACATCATAGTGGACTACTATCAAGAAGAATTACTTGAGGAGGAGAAGGAGGGCTTCACTCAGTGCACACAGATCATCGCAGGCAGTCTGAACTTAATAACAAACACATCACACACTTGATAGAAAAAAGAACACCTTTATTGCATTTTGAAATACTTATGCATTGACTACAAGTTGCAACTTGTAACACTAAAATACAGTTCCCATTCAACATGACTGGTAGATATATTGATGCTAGAGTCTTATTTTCACTATTGAGATGCTAGCAGCAGTATAAGTGCCTTAACTACAGTCACAAAACACAAAGAAGACTACTTGTTCACAGCGAAGTTTGTACATCCATCTCTTGCTAGAAGGAACATGAAACTATTTTTAATGTCTCTATTTTAACTGATTATATAGAGTGTCAGCCACTCAGTTCAGATGAGTAGATGTGGCTCCAAGATAGTCTGACTCTGACACTGATGATTCCTTTCATTCGGGTTTTGTGTGTGTAGTCCTCTCTACCCCAGCCATGACTTTTTTGGACTCTTTATCCTTCCTGTTGTCTTGAATCTATTCAAAACTCATCTGATAAGCTTAATTCAAGTCCCTTCAGTAAGTGGCACCATATCAGTGTTAATTCTGGAAGGAATACAGCAATAAATTCAGTTGATAATAGGCTCCAAAGCAAATGTGTGCTGCTCTAAGGAAACTAGGGAAGAAACACTGTCTCATTATATGCTGCCTGTTACACCTGTGTCACTATCCCCCATCCAGTTTAAAGGACACATTCGAGTACAGTGGCACTGGCAGACACAGAAGACCATGGAAAGCTTATTTAATTGAGGTATTGTGTGTATAGCTCAACCTGTGCTGCAGTTCAGAGATATAGAGGACGGATTTCTGTGCAACATAAATACTACATCGACTGGGAGACATTTAATTTTTAGAATTTGTGATGTCAGTGACAATCGAGTAGTGCTTAACTTAATGTACTTAGGCACTACTTGATCGTCACTGACATCACAAGTGTCTCAAGAATGGCTCCAAAGTAGTATTTATGTTGCACAGACTCATCTATATCTCAACTTCATGCAGCAGCAGCACAGGTTGAGAATACACACACAGTACCTCAATTAAATAAGATTTCCATGGGCTATCTAACTGTGTTCGTTTAGTGCCAGTGCCACATGAATGTGTCCTTGAACATACAGTTCAGAGGCTGTTTATGTTGACAACTTGAGTAACTTTAGGCTGTGTTGTGTAACTTCTGTAACATGCCTGTATTTGTAAATTAATGTAGTCAAGTCAGTTCAGCCTTGCACATTGTTTACATGATGTAATGTAATAACTCATTCTTATTGTTCAATGTTTCAATTCTTAATTGTCCTTCCTTTTGGAGTGGACATTGATTTTGCCATTCAGTTCTTAGAGTTGGTACATTTTGCATTCGAGTTAAACACCTTGCTTCAAGTCATGTGTGCCATGGCTACTGCTAGCGTACAAATTCTGTGTAAACCTCCAGCTTACTGTGTATTTCTTGCAGGAGGACAGGACAACCAAGCAGTTCTGAATTACTGTGAACTTGTTGTAAACAAGCCATTAAATAGAAAGTAATGGATAGGCAAGTTAATAGAATTGTTTTTTTTTTTTTGCACCTGAGGTTGTATAATGAAGGCCAGCCATAAACTTAATACAGGTGGCCATCATGAAATGCCACATTAGCCTGGGGACCAGACCGTAGTCCGTGGAGAACCAGTAAACTTGAGACTGAGTGGTGTGGAAGTGTGTGTGGGCCCGGGTGGGTGTAATGATGATGACCCATAAACCTCAAGAGATTTATGTGGTCATCACACCACACGCCAAAGGTGTGTTGGAAAAAAAATAAAAATAAATCCATCAATATACATACTTGCCTATTCTTTATCTTTTATAATTGCTAGTGCATAGCTTTCCTTAAGTTTCAGTTTTCTGCAGTTTCCCTGCTGAGTGATGTGACTGAGCAGTGTTCAGTCTTCTAAACAATATTGTACAAGTTGTAGAAAAAGAGCACAGTTCAGTATAAAAAACGTCAGCTTTGTTCTTTCAGCTTACATTTTTTGCTTCCTGGGGAAAAAAGCTGAACAGTGCAGAGCGAGGAGAGCTATAGCAACACTCGCTAACGCTTGTGTCGAGTGTTCTGAAGCCCCCAAGCCACTCTCTCTCTCATCACGCTACGCTACACTTCGTGGCTTCTTTCCCAGAAAACTACAAAAGTAAGCTGAAAGAACAAAGCTGACATGTTTTTTATACTGAACTGAACAGTGCTCTTTCTCTACAATTTGTACACAATATTGTTTAAAAGACCAAACACCACTTGGTCACCTCACACTACAGTCAGCGGGAAAAGTGCAGGAAAGTGAAAGTAGTTTGGAATGCTGCAATCGCCAGATTACAGGTTATTATGGTGTTATTTTGAAGACACCCCTACTCAAGCTGATAAATAGGGGGTCACCATTAATTATAATGTGATATTTCACATTTTTAAAATGAATGTTACAATGACTTTAGTTTGTAAAACTTAAAGTGTATAACACACATGTATGTCTTTGTAATGCAATTGTGCAACGTGCACAGCACAGAAACATTTTTACATAAAGTAAAAAGCAATTTTATAAATAGCAGAATTTTAACTAAATAAAATTTAACTACAAAAGTTGCACTCTCCTTGTATTATTTCACCTTGCAGACTTTGTATAATGCAGATAAATGTATAACATAGAATGGAATAAGCAAAATATGTAAATTATGTGCACAAAAGTGAATTTAAATAATATTTCTAACTTTGTTACAAAAGTTGGGAAATTATCGCGATAACAAGGTTATCGCGATAATTTATTCAAGGTTATCGTATCGTCGCAATTTCATTATCGTGGCACCCCTAGTCTTAACAGGGCCCCCTTCTGAGATCTTAGATGTCATTGTTGACCTCTAGATACTTGTATACATGCACAGAACCTTTTAACTTCAGCAAAAGAGGGAGCGTTCATCTAATTGGCTGTACCTCTTCCCCTTGGGTAGTCTCAGTGTATGATTACTATTGTTGATCTTGAGAGAGAGAGAGAGAGAGAGAGAGAGAGAGAGAGAGAGAGAGACAATCTTATTATTCCTTTATTTTGCTTACACCCATTGCCACTTTGTATCTGAGAAACCTTTCTATTCACAAAGGAAACTTCCCCCTCCCACGTACCAGGAGAGGTGAGGAAAAATATAAACCAAGCCTGTCTCTCCCCCTTTCCAGTCCAGAAGAGAGTATTTTGCCGATTCTGTCATTTTCATGGGGCTCTACCTTTCTCTCCCCCCCATGTTCTTGTTTCTAGTCAGATCTGTGAGGGGGACAAACCAAAAAAGGGCCCACCAGAGACATTGAGAAAGAGTCTGGTTTTTAAAGGCTGTATTGTTAAAAGTGTCATTTGTTGGCCTGGAGTGAGAGGCAGACACATTCTCCCCCCATCGCACTGTCAGATCTGTCCAAGCGAAGGGAATTAGGACACTACCATGGGGAAGTTCTATACGAGTGTGTGTGTGTATAATACATATATATATATATATATATATATATATATATATATATATATATATATACACACATATATATATATATACATATATACACACACACACACATATACACACACATATACACACACATATACACACACACACACACACCTCCTGCCAAAATACCTTCAGGCAAACTGAAATGGGGTTTGAAAGTGAATCTGTTTCCATAGTGATTTAAAGAAAGGGACTACACTGTTTGCTGGATTTGGGAACGGTCCACCGAGAGACGGGAGCCTGAGTAGGTTAGCTCTTTTGCCAAGCCCGCCAGAGTACATCATCTTTGGTCCTGTAGCTGGCGAACTTCATTACTATGGAGCATGGTCTACCTGCAGGGGGTCAAGACAGCTTGGGGATTAAGGCACGATGGGCCCTCTCTATACAAAAATCGGTAGGCAACTCCAGAATATCTTTCAGCAGGTCTTCTAAAAGAGTTGACATTGGTTAGATTTCCACTCCATCGGCCAGTCCATATAGTCAGAGATTATCATGCCTGAAGCGGCTCTCCAAATCTGTGCATTTAGCCTGGAGAGCCAGCGTGTTAAGAGTTTTCATCGCCTGGCCTAGTCATGTAGCACTGCTCTCTCCCCGCTCTATTAGTTTGTCTGGTTTTTCGATCTGTTGCTCCATTTTGTTGAATTTCTGCAAAAGATTATTTAATTCCCTGTTTGTTTTCAGTCCTGTATTTCTTTTAGCAGTGTTTCAAAATGACTGAGAGGGCCTCAGCTTCCCAGTCGGTATCGTATTCAGAGTCTTGCAGGCTCCATGGTGAGGGGCTCCTGATGAGGGCCAATTGCTTGTCTTTTGATCGGGAGGAATGTTTTCTTGTTCAGCATTTTGAGGGTTGGATTTTTCTCCTCTCCATCCTGCTTATTCCAGATGCCATTTTGTTGAATATTTTTATGTTTAGAGTTGTTTTGGAGGTATTTTATTTCCTCCCCCGTGGACAGAGCTGTTTTAAGCTGTTAACCAGTCCATGACGTCACCAGAAGTCTTCGTTTTACACAATATTAAAGGGACACTGTCAACCTGTTTTTCACCATATTATTTCTAGTTAAAAACCTATAGTTTATGATTGCCTACCTTCTCTAAAATTCACTGATGTTGCCGTTTGCTTTGCCTCCTTGTTTAGTAGAATTGAAATGCATGCTAATGTATATTTGTAAACAATCTTGGATCTGTTCTTACTGTATACTACCTGAGCATTAGAAACACACACAAACAGTGCAGTCACTCATGAAGCAGTTTCCTCCTAAACTCCCACTGCAACATGAGGGGCTAGACTGTGTTCCCAAGTGTCATCAGTGTCAGTGGCTCAGTAGGTAGCACACTCGCCTCTGAGGCCGGGAGATCAGAGGGCTGTGGGTTCAGTTCCCACATCTGGCACTTGGGTTAATATCCTAGTACTGACACTGTAGTGCAGCATGAGAGGGGTGCTGCACTTCTGAGGTGCCGTCTTTCAGATGAGATCTTAAACAGAGGTCCCATCTGCCTGGATTGGTTGTAGTTCAGGAGGATGTTAAAGATCCCATGGCACTCATCGAAAAGAGTAGGGGAACTTCCCCAGTGTCCTGACCAAGTCTCCCTCATTCACTAAAAATACCACCAACAGCTTAATCTGGTTCAAGGTCAGTTGGCATTCATCTGTATCCTCCTCCCCCGGGTCGTGCCTGAAAATAGGCAGGATTTGTCTAGTGCACTTACCCGGTCAACAAAAACTAAATAAAAATTAAAAAAAAAGTCCAGGAAAGATGCAGTTGGACTGATCAAAGAATGTAAACAAACCTTGTTTGTGTGGTAACACCAGTATGGTGGGCAGTCTGTTTTTCACTTTCTTAAACAAAAAAAGTCACAAACTATCAGCTACATCAGCAATCTTTACAGAATGTTGGCAATCATAAAAAGTGTTTTTCTAAACTAGGGACACCGGGACCCAAGGGGGTTGACAGTGTCCCTTTCAGGGCTGACAATCTACCCAAAGTTTAGAGTAACAAGCTGGGTATGTCCAACAGACTTGGATTGGATTCCCACTACCTGCACTTGGATACTGTGTAACCTTGAGCAAGTCACTTAACTTCTCCAGTGCTCCAAGGTCACCCTCTGAAAACAGGCCTTGTGCCTAGTGGGTGATCCATTTTACAATATATCAATACTGCACATTAGGGTACCCATGACAACAATGTAGTAATAAAATACACCAATATAAATATTTTTAATTTTGAAAAAAATTTGCTTCCTGCTTACATAGTTTAAACTTAGCCCTTACAGATTATGAACAGTTCTCAATTTGTGTACAATGCTGATGTATTTGTAATGCATTATAATGTATGGTGAGCCCATACTACCCGAAACCAAAGTTTACAATGTTATGGTATCGGGACGTCAAGCGGTAGTTAACCCCTCGACTAAGTCACACCGATACCGTAACAACCTCGTATCTGCACATGCGCGTCTCATGCAGTTTGCGGGTTTCTGCATTCCAACAAATTGCCATGGTGGGGACAGCTACACTGAAGGAGAGCAGCACAAAATAAATACACTGACGAGTGAGGACTCGTTTCTTGTAACTGGTACCCATACACTATAAAAAAGCTATGGATGGGCATCAGTTAACCTCGCTGAATTCACATAGAGGATACCATGACTAAACCTCTTTAGCTTTGCAATGTTGTCCTGGCAACCTCTCAAAGTGAATACAACGTGGTTACTAATCAATGCCCATCCATTATACTCTACATTATCTTTCTATGCCAAGTGTGGACTGTAGGTTGCAAAAGCAGCTTGAAAAGGAATCCACACAACTTAATACGTATCAAAAAAGGAAAAGGGTATCCAACTGCTCCATTAAGCTAGACACTGTTCAATATATTAGCCAGTCTAAAACACTAGTGTCATTCCTTACAGGAGAACCACACCTTTTTGTAATCTACATACTTTAATGGACAGCTGGCAAAGCTACAAGAGTAATTACCAACCCCTCCAAAAAAACAAACAAAAAAAAAAAAACACTCAAAGACATGTCAATGTTCAGGTTTCTTTTTATTCAACTTAATGTACATGCAGAAATGCAGTTTCAATTATTACATATTAATTGTGATCAAACAGAATTCAGACATGTTGTGCAGCTGGCTGTAATGGAGGAAAATTCACAACCATTACATTGTGCGGTTAGCTTCTGGAAGACCTGTGTCTGTGTGGCTTTCAACCTGAGGAGGGTACTGCTGCCTTAAAAGTCAGGACGGT
Source organism: Neoceratodus forsteri (assembly GCA_016271365.2). Taxonomy (NCBI): domain Eukaryota; kingdom Metazoa; phylum Chordata; order Ceratodontiformes; family Ceratodontidae; genus Neoceratodus; species Neoceratodus forsteri. The sequence goes on from CM057456.1 coordinate 1,320,167,100, forward strand.
CCTTCTTCAGCTTGCTGTAATCCGTGTTAACTGCAAGAAACTAAAGAGAACAGTAACTGGTTATTTCGCTGACGTTTTCAAATAATCCCCTTCCCATTTCTTGTTATCCTTTGTCTTCAACAGGGCTTGTCCTACTAGGCCAATGTCCCCCCCCCCAAATTCGGGAAGCTGTACATGCAGAGGATGCCAGATGTCACATCACCACATTACCCCTCACCCACACCCCACAAGCAGGCCAGGGCTCTACATGTAGCACACAGGAGTGTCAGTGGGAGTGAAAGGCAAAGTGCTTATGACAGTCCCCAGGAGGTGAGGTGGGCTCCAGAAATCACAGTAAGAAAGGGTGGGAGTTGCCAAGGGCTGTCCCCAGGAGGTACAGTCAAGACATTACAGTAATGGGGAAGAGATGCTCAGTCTAGTGCAGTGTTAAAGAATGCAATAAGGCAGGCATGCAACACTGGGTACTAAGATATCACACTGTTCCAAGAATGCAGAAGCGATTTTACTGATGTACAAAATGCTGACAAAGAAAAATGGGATCCCACCGCCACCATATATACCAACACTGCACTCTCAAAACTTGTGTTCTAAGAATAGACACACATTGTGTGTCCATTAGTGTTACGAGAATCAGTAAAATCACTTCTGCATTTTTGGCCAGAGTGCAGTCTTTGTACCCAGTGTCCACTTATTAGGATCCTCAGAGTCAAGACATCCCATGCTGAACGCTGGCTGGCCTTCCTTCATTTGGAAGCCTAATGATCCCCTTCCAGTTTTCTAGGCTCTCCAAGAGAACAGACACAAAGGTGCCCCCCCAAATGGGGTATATCAGACGCACCAAAGCTTGCATCCACACCTCCCATAAATGCCATTCCAGCTGCAACACTACGAGGCTGTGATTCAGCAGTGGGATACATAGCCCACCCGCCACGGAGAGTACAGACAGTGTTCTCCGAGACACCAACACATGCAGACAAAAGAAACGCCTTGCTGGTAGGCCCACATAAGAACTCAAAAGATCAAGGAGACCTAAACTAACACTGCGTAACACAGAAGTGCATGTTACAGTAAACTTCTCTCCCTACAATTTTACAAAAACATTTTAATATAGATATCTCCAGGTTACCATGCTCAGCTGTTTCTTAGCTCCAGTTGTGACTGGATGAACTAGCATGCACCAGACACTACTCCCTGACCCGAACATACTAAACATAGTAATTTCAGGTCAGAAGGGACACTAAGTCCATCATGTCTCCACCCCTTGCTTTATAAGCAGGGACCAGTAAGCACACTATGCAAAAATGTATAGGTTTTTCCACCCACCCTACTAGCTAGAGTATTCTGGGATTTCCTTGGCATGCAGAAGTTACCTAGAAGTTCCACAGGTTTGATTACCACCCTCTGGGAGAAATGCATCCTAACATTACAGCTGCATTTACCACCTTTAAGCATCAGGGCATTTTCCCCAGTCCTGCTGGAGCATATCAAACATTTTCATCTGTTGTACCTTTTCAATACCCTTCAATAAGTGGAAGCAGGAACAGCCCTAACATGCACCAAATTGCAAATGTTGCAACCTGCCCAGAAATTACCCACTTTTCCTTGTCAGTGGTTCAAGTGTAATGCACCTGCTTTTCAGTTAATGTGAAGGATGGAAAATTAACCATTTAAAACAAAACATACATTGTCTAGCAAATGTTAGCTACTGTGCTTTGAAAATTCCTGCTTTCAATTCTTTTTTAAAAATCAGTAAGTTCCTAGTATGACCCACATGGAATACTCCATTACTGTCACTGTGTGATCACCAACATGTCCTCCCCAACTGTCCCGCATGAACCTGTTAAGGGCCACCAATCTCTCTCAAATTTCATCACCAATACCCCTGATCATTTTGGTGCCCTGCACTGCATCCCACTGCCTCAATGTCTTTTTGTAATGTGGAGCCAAGAAATGTGGAGCAGACCAGGGACTTGGAAAGAGGCAGGATGACATAATTTCTCTGCTGGTCACCCCACCCCCAGCTTCCCTTTCCCAGCCCTGACCCTCTCCCTGCATCCTCAACCTAGTCACTCCGCCATCCTCAAGCCTTACCTACACGCCTCACTATCCACAGTGTGGCCCCTGCGATGATGCCACCCCACCAACCATCTGGAGTGGTGCCTGGTTCTGGCCAGTGCAGAGCCTGTTGAAACAAGGAGTTTATCTCCAGGTCCAGGCTCCTCCTTCCCCATTTATTCCCATGAAGATAACCTCCAGATCGAACGGACGCCAAGACGAGCTCCCACGGAAAAGGTGGGAATCTGCTGTCCCCTGTTGCGCTCCCCGTGATCACAGATGGAGCATTGGGTAGCAGGGACCCAACCCTGGAGAAAACATTGCTCAGATGCTCGACCCCCCAACCATTCCTCCAGCAACCCAGGCCCACTGCCAAACCCTGGTTGCTAACATCGCAAGCAGTAATGCTACCGCTGTGTGTACATGCCAGCTGTTCACCACAGCATTCTTGACCACAAACCTCGTAATGCTGTGGTACCTTATCTATTATGAAACCCTGGTCCTTCTCCACTGCAGCAAGAGGTGCCCCACCCAGTGCACAGGTTCCAAGTCTGCTTCTCCTACAAGTGTAGCACCTTCCATTTGGTTACACTGAAGAGAGTCAGAACAATCACCCAGAGACTCTGGAAGTCCGATTACCCAGCTTATTCAAGACCACATAAGAATGTCTCCATCCTTTCTGCTACCAGTCTGACTGTACTTTCTTGCCCCAATACCTCTGTCTACAGAATTTTAAATTTCACTTTTGCTGCATGACGCAACAATGACGTAGAAAAGTTCAGTCAAAGATTTTCAAAAGAATGTCATCCATAAAGCAATAAACTGAACTGTAAGTTGGTTTCCAAACAACTTACATTTGTACCTAGCTGGGGCCGCCCAAGCTGACTGAGTTGGTGGTGCCTGTGACTCGAGTGGGCCCATACCACCTCCATTTCTTGCCAGAAACCAACTTAGCTGAGTGACAGTATGAGATACTGAACCCCCAACTATCGACTAGAGACACGAGGATAAAGAGACCCCACTGAGGGGCACAGAAGTTGGAAGACCAAAAACTTTCAGCAACCAGCAGGTCCTTAATAGTATTCAACCTGAAAATGCAAAAGAGAGTAGGTGGGAGGGAAAGTTGTAGCTTTATGGAGGAGCTTGTCAAAGAGCTACTATAACTGGTAAATAGCTGAGCCACAGTATTTTCTTTGAGGACCTTTTACTCCGCAAAGCCACATATTGAAGGATTCCAGAGCATTTCAGGACTGCAAAGTGGAAGAAAGGCCATACAGTAAGGACACATCTTCCCAAGAAGAGAGGCTTTGGAGGACAGCAAGAAAAAAAGGCAGTCTATCTACAGGATACAAGATCCAAACTGTAATGTTTGGTTGAAGTTATAGACTTGAATCCATGTGACTGCAGATGGAAGCAAGCCAGCCACAGAACTGACCATTCCACAAGTTGCTTGACCTCAAACAGGAGCAGGGAAGCGGTTTTCCATGCTTCTATTAAAAAAAAAAAAAAAAGAGAAAATGTACTATTTTCCAACCAAAAAAGTAACAGTGTATGCACGAGAGAGAACACACACACACACACACACACACACACACACACACACACACACACTTTGGAAACGGCACTGCTTAGGGACAGGGGCACAAAAAAACAAATCTGAGTGGTCCAAAGGCCCCCTGATGAAGCTCTATTGAACGATGCATCCGGGTACATGACAGTGAACAGGTATGCACCGTTTACATGCCGGAGCCATTCTGCACAAAAAATTTGTTTAAGCATTTGAAGTTTTGAGCCTACTGTTTATTCCTCCCTTGTGTGCACAGCTTCCTGCTGTCATGTTGCAGAGAAGGAAGGTCCAGATGCAACAGGTAGCCTATGACAGAGGGAAAGAAAAACAAAACAAAAAAAAACAAACCAAAAAAACCTTCCAGAGAGATATGAGAAGGCCTGACTTGGAAGTGGCCAGTGTGGGCAATTACACTGGATCTGAAGGGGGCCACCTTACTCAAAATGGCTGGTGTCCATTTCAGCTACTGTAAACCCTCTAGGAGCAAAGGTCGAAGGACCCAGCCAGGAGAAGAACAACACATCAGAGCCCAGAAAACATCAGGCTGATAAAGCTAGGATTAGGACGGAGATAAAGGCCAGAGGCACAAGAACAGTGGAGCAGAAAGTCTCACAAGGCAAACAGCTGAAAGACCAGCAGCAGACACCCAAGTGCCTTGGAAGTAGAGTGAAGGAAAGGAAATGAAGCCCATATCAAGGGCTATCCCAGTGCCCCAGCTCTGAAGGAATAATACAAAGCAGAGCCAGCAGCAGTTGCAGAATCAGTGGCGGAATGCACAATGCTTTAGGACAGGATGCACAGCAGTATAGCCCAGTGTGTTAAGGCTCTGAGCTGCAGATCTAGGTTTGAATCCCACAGCCACCTAGGTGCATACCGTGTGATCCTGATCAAGTCACAACTTCCTTGTGCTCCCAGGTCGCATCTGGAAACAAGTTTTGGCTTAGTGTGCTACTCCTGGTTAAACAATGTTCCCTTTCCCCATGGCCAAGAAGGAGTGACCTTGCAATATCAGGTACGATGTAACAACCACATGTAAAGCCCAAAAGGGCAGGACAGACCAGAGACTATCCAGCTACAGCAGGAGCAGTAAATACCAAAATTACAACCCCCAGGCCACACAGATGAACCGGAAGGAAAGCCCAGAAGACGAACACAGGATACAAATCAGTGAATAAAACCACACATGCCCACTTGTAGGGCAGCATCATGTAAGGATGGGTAGGGAGGGCACAGGCTAGCCTCTTCCAAGTGAGATCTAACCCCAGGCCAAATAAGGCCAAAAGAGCAATGCAGCACCAAAGGCATGCCCATGACAGGAAAACCAGGGAAGACAACCACAAGCATGAGCAAACAGCACCTGGAAACCACAGGGAGGGCAAAAATATCCAATGTAGCAAGGATCTGTGGCATAGGAAATGTCTGCCAGAGTCCAAGCCTCAGCAATACAAGGACTTGTGCAATGCAATAGGTGAGCCGACTACCAAAACTGAAGACTAACTGCCACCACCAACCATGAATGACTGAAGTCAGGAAATTTAAAAAGTCTGCACAGAAGCCTATGGTAGCAGAGTTAACCAGGGAAGACACCCTAAGGCAACAAGACACCAGAGGCCATGACAGAAGGTACGGTTTACAAAACATGAGGCACTACAGATCGATCAAGAGCAGTCTTGAGAGCTGCTGACCGGGGGTTGAAACTAACTTTCAGCCACTGGCCAGCAGGGCTAGTGACTGACAATCCACTGGCCAGACAGGATTTTCACTAGCCCAAGTAATTATCAGAAATTTAGTTTTTTCCCCAAAAAATGTTTATTGCAGTTTTTAACATTAAGTATTAAACTTGTAAAAGTAATGTGTGTCTTACTGCCAAAGGACTGCAACGTGAACATGAAAAGCAGGTTACTCGCCTGTAACAGTAGTTGGAGTGGTATATGTTATTCATCCACACTTCTTGGCACGTCCCTTTCCCCTTTAAATCTTGCCGAAGTCTTCAAGCTGGCTCCTCCCACCCACCCAGGTGGTATAAACTTCGGCTCCGCCCCATGACGCCAGATCTTCGCCCGCTAGAAGCCAGGTTGTGCGCCTAAAGCCGGGAGGTCGGTGGGTGCATGGATGAATATATACCACTCCTAGAACTACTGTTGCAGGTGAGTAACCTGTTCTAGGAGCGTGATATGTTGTTCATCCACACTTTGGCAGACTCCAAGCAGTTCTCCGGAGAAGGAGGCAGGGCGCACACACCCTACTTGGGAAATAAAGACTGGAGAACAGAGGCCCCAAAACCAGCATCCCGGCGTGACTCAAGGTCGATGTGGTAGTGGGCAATGAAGGTGTTTGCAGACTTCCAGGTAGCAGCCCGACAGATTTCCTGGATAGTGATGTCCCTGGAAGCAGCCACCGATGCAGCAGTACGACGGGTAGAATGAGCTCTTATCCCTTTGGGAGGCTGCTTGCCGCCAACTCATAGCACAGACCTATGCATGATGTAATCCATCTTGCTATGGTCCATTTAGCTGAAGGTCTGCCAGAAGCAGCTTCAGCGTAGATGACAAACAGCTGGTGAACCTCTCCATGAATTTCTGCCGTTCTCTCCTTATCATAGAAGAGACCACGTCTTGGGTCCAAAATATGGAGCCTGTACTTTGCATCAGAGGTGTAATTAGGGTAGTATATGGGCAGAGTCAATACCTGGTTAAGGTGAAACTCTGATACCACCTTCGGAAGGAATTTCGGGTGGGGGCGCAGGACAGCTTTGTCCCTGTGAAAGACCAGATAAGGGGAGTCCACCGACAGCGCCTGGAGCTCCCCTGCCCTTCTGGCTGACGCAATAGCCACCAGGTAGGCAGTCTTCCACAAGTGTGAGTGCGCACACTTGTGCATAGGTTCGAATGGCTTGCCCATCAGCTTTGCCAAGCAACACATCCCACAGAGGTGGAGGTTCACGCACCAGAGGAGATATGTGATCCAGGCCTTTGAAAAAAGCGCCCAACCATTGTCTCCTGCGCCAATGTCGGCTGACCGGCCCACGCCCAGTAAGCAAAAATGGCTGCCAGGTGCACCCTAAGGGTCGATGACCGCAGACCCACTCTGAAGAGGGACCAAAGGAAGTAGAGAATGTTAGCCACGGAGCAGGATAAGGGGTCCAGACTCTTACCCTGACACCAAATTGAAAATCTCTTCCATTTAAAAGGCATAGCATTTCCTGGTAGATTCCTTACGAGATGCCTCCACCATGGTGTAGACATCCTTGGAAAGACCAAGAGCCTGGAACTCTAGCCGCTCAGGTACCAGGATGTGAGGTGCAGGAATTGAAGGTCCAGATGGAATACCTTCCCCTGGTTCAGTGATATCAGGTCCGGGCGTGTACAAAGCCGCTCCGGGGACCTGATGAGATCTGGCGCGGCCAATCTGGGGCTACCAGGATCACCTTCGCCTTGTCCCTCCTCACCTTGAATAGCACCTTGTGGATCAAGGGAAATGGAGGTAAGGTGTAGGAGGCCTGGGGTCCACAGCCTCGAGAAGGCATCCCCCTGCAGCGAGCCCTGCTGAGGGGGGCGGGCATGGTACAGCCTCAGCTTGTTGTTTTCCCTGGAGACAAACAGCTCCACCAACGGTCTGCCCCAGCAGGAGAACAGACTGTTAGCTACCTCTGGATGTAGAGAGCACTCGTGGGATGTCTGGCCTATGTGGCTCAGAGCATCCGCCAGCTGGTTCGAGACTCCTGCCACATGAATGGCTAGGAGATCTGCCTCCAACCGACTTACAAGGGTCCAGATGCGGAGCGCCTCCTTGCACAGCAGACGGGAGTGCGTGTTGCCCTGTTTACCGAGGTAGTACATGGTCATGGTATTCTCCATCTGGACTTGAACAACTTGACCCTGGAGCTGAGGAGCAAAAGCCGACAGTGCCAGTCTGACTGCTCTGAGCTCCAACAGGTTGATGTGGCATCGGGACTCCGCGAGGGTCCAAAACCCATGGGCCCTGTTGTCCCCCATGTGAGCTCCCCAGCCCATGAGAGAGACATTGGTCGTAAGGACTACCGTTGGCACGGGGCAGACAAACAGAATCCCTTCCTGCAACCGTTCTGGGGCGGTCCACCATTGGAGAGCGTCCCACATCTTCTGGGTTACAGTGATCAGCTGGTCGAAATGACCATGGCGCCGAGTCCACAGGGCGCCCAGCTCCCACTGGAGGGGGCGCATGTGCCACCTGGCCCAACGGACCACTGAGATGCATGCCACCATGTAGCCTGGAAGGCGCAGAAAGTCCCGCGCAGGGCATAAGTGCCCAACCAGAAATGATCAGGCAAAGGAGGAGAGAACCTCCGCCCTGTCCACAGGGAGCCGAGCTCTGGCTTGACAAGAGTCGAGCTCTGCCCCGATGAAGCCCATCACCTGAGCAGGCACGAGTTCCGACTTGGCCTCATTGATCAGGAGGCCGAGTTGGGGGCAGGTTTGGACAGTCAGATCCCTGGACCTCTCCAACTCCTGAAGTGAGGATCCTGCCAAGAGCTAGTCATTGAGATGAGGGTAAATTCTTACTCCAACGCCGAAGATGGGCTGCCATCACTGAAATGCACTTGGTGAAGACCCACGGGGCCGATGACAAGCCGAACGGCATGGCTCAGAACTCGTACAGGGTCCCTTCAACCCTGAAGCAGAGGAACCGCTGATAGGAGCGATGGATTGGGATGTGTAAGAATGCGTCCTGTAAATCTAGTGAACAGAACCACATGTTTCGCTCCAGGAATGGTATGATCTGGTTCAGTTACCACCCAGAAGGTGTGGGACCCGAGATATTGATTCAGATCATGGAGATCTAGGATGGGGCGCCAACTCCCCGTCCGCCTGGGCACCAGGAAGTAACTGGACACGAAGCCTGGGTCTGTAGGAGGATCCGGCACTGGAGCTACTGCCTCCTTGTGGAGGAGCTGAGCTATGTCGTCTCGAAGAGATGACTGAGTGCAAGCTGAGATCCTTTCCTCCTGAGGGGCGTGGGCTCGGCTGGGAGGGTACTGCTCGAATTTTAGAAGCAGTCACTGACTGACTACTTCCAGAACCCACCTGTCTGAAGTGATATTGAACCAGGCGGAATGAAAGTGGTGGAGCCGGGCCCCCACTGGAAGACCCAGAGCTGACGTGACAGGTGTAGGGGTGGCAAACCCCAACCCGTCACTGAGCAGGCTTAGAGGAGGCGGCGGCTCCTGGACCTGCGCCTTGGGCCTCCTTTACAGGGCTGTTGAGGACCCTGATGGGCCGTGGATACCAAGCTTGAGCCGGCTGCTGCTTGCCTCCTTGATAGGAGGGCTGCCTGATCGCAGGGGAAGAATGCAAAAATGGCTTTTCTCTTTTCTGATGGTTCTTGTCCGAAGAACCTTTTGCAGAGGTAGCATCCAAGGTGGCATTTGACTGCTCGATACGCTGAAGGTGACCGGCCACTCCTGGACCGAACAGGTCGGTGCCAAGGAAAGGAACGTCAGCTAGCTTGTGCTGGGTATCCGCCGGGAAGGAGGATAGCCTCAGCCAAGCCCTGTGGTGAGTGACCACTGCGGCTGCTAAAGGGCAGGCACAAGAATCCCCGATGTCTAGGGCTATCTGGAGCTGCTGTTTTGCAGCAGCACGGCCCTGATCATGGACTTGCTTGACCGTGGTCTGCTTGTCTGCCGGGAGATGAGGGAGGACTTCATCTAATGACCCGAGGAGGGCATGAGAGAAGTGTACCATGACGACAGCCGAACTGGCCTGATGAAGGCCTAAGGAAGAGGCCACGTTAGACATGGCGCGCAGAATGGTCCATATGTTTGAACTCCTTGTCTGGAGATTGGAGTGTGTCGGCTAAGCTACCAGTACATCTAAACACAGAAGCGGTCACCAGGCTCTCAGCCAAAGGGTGTTCTGTGAACCCTGGCAGGGACCCCATGGGCACCACATACTTGCGGGCAGACTGTGCTGGGCAGGAAGATGCCACAGCTCAAGGGCCGGGCCAGTAATGGCTTCAGCCACTGGAAAGGCTTCCGTCAGGGTATCTCTCTCCCCCCCCCCCGGATGTCCTTAAGGGGGTACGCCACCTTTTTCTGGATAGATTCCAGGGGCATTCCGGTGGATTCGGAGATCAGGCGGAGAATGCCTTGAAAGGAGGAAGGACACTCCTCTAAACCCGCCACGGAGGACTCATCATCCCCAGGATGGGAGTGCAGTCCTGCGACATCTGAGTCCGAGAAGTCGTGGTACAACGGTCCCCCGCCTAGGTCCACTTCGATCCACTGGGGGTGGTCAGGGGTAATCGTGATGGACAGACGTTGGGGAAGCCCAGTGTCTGTATGGTCCTCTTCTGAGGGAGCCCCTCCCTGAGGCTGCTTAGGCGGTGGTTCCACCAGAAATCGGTGAAGAGACCAAGATGGGCCGAGCCAGGATATGGGCCAGCCCGCGGGTGGGGGAACCGAAGGCTTCGGTTCCGGAGGGGTCGTCGTCGGCCCAGGAGGCGGTAGCCAAGTGATGGCTGGCGGAGCCGGCTTCTGCCCAGTCAAAATCAGCTGTTGCCACATAAGATCCTCATAGCGGAGTTTCCGAAGCCTCTCCTAGTCAGAGGAGGATAAGGATCTGCGGCGATGCCTCTTTTTAGAGTGCTTATGACTCTTTTCAGTCGTTCAACCGAAGAGGTTCTGGACCTCGACAGAGATGGGTCTGACTGACTCGGCTGATCGGGAAACACCGGGTTCAGTGAAAGTGGGTCCGGAACAGTTTCCTCGATGGTGACACCAGTGGCCTGGGTCTCCTCATCGGGAAAGACAAGGACCGGAGTCCTTTCCAAAGAATTGTCAACCAGCATCGGCGAAATAGGGTCGATTAGGTAGAGAGAAATCTCAACCTCTGCCACTTCCTCGATCTCTTGGCCAGACGGAAGATCCGAGAAGCCGCCGGCCAAGGATGCGATCTTGACAGAGGTTGAGACCACGTGTTCCTGAGACTCTGACCTTTCTCAGTCCCAAGAACGTCTTCGTTTGGACGAAGACTTCGGGTCCTTATCCCTCTTCCGAGGGCGGGAGTGCAAGCCAAGGGTGCCTCACCCCTGGTGGGGAGAAACTGGCACAACTCCTTGAAGGAGCCCGAAAAGGTGGAACCAAGGTTCAGAGGAACAAAAAAGCGCCGATTGGCTGAAACTTGAGCCGCTTCCTCCTCGAAAGCCTTCATTTGTTCCAACTGCTCGGCGGATCCCGCACCCGTGGAAACCACCCACCTCACCTCCTTAGATTTCACCGGCAGGTTCCTTTTCTCTGGTCTCCCCAATTTTAGGCACGCCAAGCGGTCATCAAGGATGTTGGGATGGAAGGCCAGGCAGAACGTGCAGGTGGAGGTGTTATGTCCGACACCTAGGCAGTAGACGCACGTTAGGTGGGGATCGGTGCGTGACATCTTCTGGCTGCAGGAGCACCGGCGAAATCCGGGAGCAGATTTATACTCCATGCACTACTATTGGAATAGTTAACTCAAACAAGTTTTAAGCTAAGTTGTGGTAAAAACCGACACTTTGAATCCAGGGCCTATGAACTGCTGTGAAGCACAAGGGAACCTGCATCTTCCAGCGGAAAGGAAGATAGGGCGTCGTGGGGTGCAGCCGAGGTATATACCACCCAGGTGGGTGGGAGAAGCCAGCTTGTATACTTCCGGCAAGATTTAAAGGGGAAAGGGACATGCCAAGAAGTGTGGATGAACAACTATCCACGCTCCTAGAAAATTAAGTTAGTGTTTAATTTTTGGATTACAACCTTTGAGCAGAAACCTGCTCATTTACAAAGGCTCCATATCAGCAGTGAAGGGTGAACAGACATTCACACATACAACAGAAAATTAGAGGAGGTAGCAATTACACACACACACACACACACACACACACACACTTTAATCCGAAGGCAGAAGCCCAGAAAAACAATATTACATAAAACAAAAATGAAAAAAAAAGTTGCAGCCCAAAAGGCAACTGTCAAACAAAGGGTGGAAGGAGGGATGAAGATAAGGGAGGAGGAGATGGATACAGCAGGAGGTGGGGGGTGGAGAATGAGGGCACAGGTAGAAGGAGGGAAGAAAGGGCACAGAGCAGGGTGAGAAGGGAGGGAAAGGTCAGGCCAGGGGAACTGAAGTGAAGAGGAGGGGACGCAAGGTAGGCCGGCAAGTACTGAGAGAGAGCCCTGTTAAGAGAGAATCACAGGAACTATTAGCTAAGAGGTGCTGGCGAAGATTAGCTTTATATGTCCCAACTTTAGGTAAGGAGGAGGAGATTTCATCAGGCAGAGCATTAAACCACTGTGGAGCCCGGTAGCAGAAAGAGTGCTGCCCTTAGGTAGTCCTGCTTCTAGGAACAGTGATGATTTGTTTTACTGAGCTACGTGTGTGCTGGGAACAGGAGAAGGGAATTAGTAAGTTTGCAGCACTTGGAGGCATGAGTCCGAGAAGTGCCTTTTTTGTTAGCTGGCATGTCTGGTATTTGGTTCCTCCTACGTAACTGAAGCCAGCTGGTTTGCTCATGCAGATCGCAAGTATGGGTGAGGTGCGCTACACCAGTAAAAAAAGTCAGCATGCTTTTAGTGCCAGAGATAGCCTGTGGAGAGGCGCAGAGGTGGCTGAGCCATAGATAACCAGGCCATAGTCAATAATGGAAATTATTGAACTGCAGATGGCTAATCGAAGGGCTTCTTGTGTTAGATTATGTTTTATGACAGTGTAGTAACCCAATCCTGAGGTTTGCAGACCTGGCAACACTGTCAATGTGCTGGGCATATTTAAGGAGAGAGTATGGGGCAGTACAAACCTATCCAGAAGAGATGACCCAGACCCATCCAGGAGGGACATCACACAGGAAAGGGCAGTTGTGACACAGCTGGAAGTGCACAGCCCAGACCCAGCCAGTATGCAGCAGCATAACAGACAGCCAGAATAAGGCAATCAGGGATACTTTGATTCCTTTCCAGCTTGCAGTCGTCACCCTTGTCCTCTGAGCATTATGGAGCTTCTGTTGGCAATTTCCGTTGATTGCATCTAGCAACCAAGTCTCTAACTTCATTGTTTATACACAGTAATAGTCGCGCAAATGCTGACCATTAGCACGATATACTGCAGTGTGTTAGCGCGGTATGCGTGGTAGTGCAATACATGTCATTAGATAGCTATTGCACTAATGCACCATGCAGTAATATCACACCAATGGTCAACTTTTACACAATTACCACAAGGTGCCCAACGGGCACTCCACACCACCACTAGGTTTACCCACCTGAGGTGAAATCTGCCAGCATCTGGTGGGCAGGTGGGTGCCAATTTCGAACCCTGCTGCTGACCCAGTTTCAGGTAGGACATTACAAGTCTGCCGGCAAGAACAAAGGTGGTGCCAAACATCCCAAGCAAACGCTGTTCACAGAGGCATCTGCAGAAGACAGTGGGGCATAGAAAGTGAAGGCTCAGGCTCCAGCTGATTGGGGGAGTAGGGATAACAGTCAGACCCATGATTAACAGAACCGATCTACAAAGTCCAAGCCACTACATCTGGAAGAGAAGGAGCCATATCCCAACTGTGGTATCAGGAGGAAAGAGCAAAACCCAATGTCAAAAGGGGACTGTATGGCTAAAACGCCACATAGTGCTGATATTGGTAATGGGTGTTGAGCCAACAAATGTATGGTATACCAAGCGAGGCCGGAGTCTCAATCTATGCAGAGAGAGAGAAAAAAAAAAAACTGACAGGTGACGATTACACCAGCAGCACACTGCTGACGAGCTATACAGCATCACTGACAACGGGCCAGTAATAGTACCCAAACAGGAACCAACAGCAGCGGGACAGATAGTAGCACCAGCAATGAGAATCCTAAAGAGACTAAACATCCAGGATGCCCAGATATGGCAAGAGTGACAATAAGGACAGCACTAATAGGAGAGACTACTGCAAAGGCGACAGACCCAAAAATAACTCAGATTGGCGAGTCAGAGCTCACAGAGGGTTGACATGAACAACCACCACCAGGCTGGCAGACAACTGCCTCAAGAACAGTCAAGGAGGTATGCCACACAGACGAAGCACAGCCTGGGGACTACCACCAATCAGAGAGCTATGGACCAACGTTAAGGACCTAAAGTCTAGCACCAGAAGGGTTAATTTGTGGGTGGGGGATTGGGACAATTAGCACACAGTTTTTCATTTTGACCCACCTTTTCTTCTACCTAGGGGTCAACCTGCTCACAGGAGGTTTTAAACTGCTGTTCTATGAATCTGGGCTCGGCTGAACAATATGATCCATTGCTTTTTTAGACCCTTACTTTTTATACCTAGTGGGTCAGTGTCCCACATAGACAATAATCTGATATGAACCCTGCACAAGCAAGAGATCTTGATGTCACGAAGACAGCTGAAGCGGCAATGAAGGCAGAGGACACAGCTAGAACTTGGAACATGGGTATATCACTGGGACGTGGAGGGAGAACAGCATAAACTGATTTGTATTCGGTAAACAGCTTAGCTTGTTGGACGTCAGAAAAGGCATAACCCCTCCGAGATCCTGCAACAGTCACATTCCCCAAACAAAGATTAACAAGCAAGAAGCTGAACCAAAGAGCATCAGGGGACCCTGAAACAGAAGCTGGCCCTGGAATTCGTGGTTAGTCCTAAAAGAAAAAAAAAAAAAAAAAAGCCTCCTGCACCAACTGCTCTTCCCACCGCCTACCCCTGCCTCCAGCTCTCCCCTCCTGAGAGCCAGATCCCTTCCACCTCCTGGTCCTGAGTGCCACTCCCGTGCTAGCACAGTATATAATGTAATATGGAGGGTGCAAGAGCATGCTTCACAAACTACTATAGGGACAGGGTCTAGAGTGGGTTCTTTAGGTTCAAATTTGGATAAATCAAAGACCACCACTCCACTAACAAGGCCCTCACAATATAAAAAGGCTTAATGGTTTGAGAAAATGTTCTGCTGAAATCAAAAATACCGTGCTTGTGACATCAAATTCTGTCCCTCTGGAAATTGCCAAAGTGGTCATTATGAATGAGCTATAGACAAACTGGACACAGCTCATGTTTTTTTTTTTTTTTTTTTGGGCCAGGCCAACAGTCATTTTATCGGCCCTAGTCACAGCCCTGGGAAGCCTCAGCTACCTTCTATTGCTGCCGGAGTCCCCCAGTCACCCCCCCGGCTTACCCCCCCCCGGAGGGCGGGGCCATTGCCACAGTCTTCCCGTGGTCATGGAACTGTAACTGGTCGGGGGACGTGCAGCGAAGGCAGCCAATCGAGGTCCTTCCGGGAGGGCTTCACCGAGACTGTGGCCCTGCCCGCCTGATTTTCTGTGCTTTCCCTTACGGAGGTGGGGACGTGCAAGGACTCCGGCATCCGCCCCACCTCCCAGATATTAAGCGTCGGTAGCGTGAGGTCTCCCAGCTTCCGCCAGGGGTCCTCAGTGCGCCGAGCACTGCCCGCACCCTCCCCACGGAGAAGGAGAGCAGTCCAGAGGACGCTTCATCCTTCTCCCCCTGGCCGGCCCTCCGACGACCCTGATCCGCTCTCAACCCGGGTCGCCGCGCCGCAAGCGGAAATCCCACTCGCACCAGGCGGGCCGCCCACAGCTCATACTTATAAAAGATAAATGCCCTCCTTAATGAAGGACAGAATGACCAGAACTTTTTTTTTTTTTTAAGCACAACTATATATGTTTGACTGGCTGCCTTATACCATTAACTTAAGGTGAACACCTAGCAATTATTTTGAACTTAATTTTGAGAATACCACCAAACTATGTATAACTACTAATCAGTTTTGTCTACATTAACAGTGAACAATTCTTACCTTGTACTGGTGATTAGGGCTCAGTTTGTTCCATGGCTCTGGATTGTTCTTCTTGTCCCAGCTATTAGACAAACACATGTTACAAACTTGCAATGAAGAGTAAAACAAAAAAAAAAAAAAAAAAAAAAAGGAACTGCACAATTTCATTATGTTCTCAGTACCTACCTAACATCAGGGTTAAACACTGCCAGTCGCATGGTGTACAATGCTGCACCACCTGCTCCACACCCGATGAAGAGAAAGAGGGGAATTAACTACAAGAAACAAAATAAACAAACATTAGGGGAAGCTTCTTCAAGATTGAAAATGCTTGCGCGTCTAGGTGGAGAAACACTGCCCCCCACCCCAAAAAAAAAAAATCCCAACTCGTTATTCACGTCACAAGGACAAGCAGCAGTTGTGGCTTCTCAAAAAAAAAAAAAAACACAACACAACACAACACACACACACACACACACACACACACACACACACACACACACACACACACACACACACACACACACACACACACACACACACACCTTGGAGGTGCAGGTCAAGTATACGATTCATTTTGACCAGGAAAGGCACACTAAAGCTGTGACAGCTTCTTTCCAGGGTGTCGGGGGTTGCACATGAGCCTGCTTTGCTGAGAGGGTATGTTGGGCATGACACTGGAGAAAACTCCCCTACTCTTCTACAGTGTCATGGTATCTTCCACCTGGACAGTGGAAGAGAGATGGGCAGAAGGCACCTCTGTTTCACGTCTCATCCAAACACCACCTCAACAATACAGCACCCCCCCCACTAGTGTTGGTTCCACTTACCTTACTCCAAGCTCTTCTTCAGAATCACCTCTGCATGCTTTTGTTTGTGCAGAGCATTACTTAACATACTTGGTGTGTATCCATAAACAAGTGTTTTGGGGGACCTACCGATGGTACATGATCTCCAGCTTATCCCAAGGATCACAAGCAATTTACACTTTATGTAGCAGTTAGCAAAAATGGGGTGCCTATTTATAGCACCCTATCTTGGGAGCCATCACCCCCCCCCCTTTTTTTAGCATTTTACATTAAATAGCTGCAAAGGTTGTCATCTGTATTTTCAGTAGTTTCAGGACATCCGTAGTGTTAAGAACTAGCATGCAAAAGGGACTGCTCGCTGACCTTAAGAGACTCTGGAGACATCAAAAGTTACAAAACTTAAGCTGCATAATGTAACCACAAAGGGACCGTTGCTTCAGGGAAGACAGGGGTTGGAGATTCAAAAACAGAAGTCCAGAACACAAAAGGAAAAGGCACTCGCTACTCAGACTTGCTGCAGATTCCTGCCAGCAAACACATAAGCAGAAACTGAAGACAACATTAACAGATGCAGCAAAGCCAGTAGCTACACAGGAAGCAAGTGCTGCAGGCACACCTGAGGCAAAGGATGCAAGTGGCATGTTCCAACATTTAGCTTTGGGGGAAGGGGAATTCCTCAGAGATAAAGCTACTACATAATTGGGAAAAGGGTACTACAAAAATAGGGATAAAGGTACTACATAATTGGGAAGTGACTATCAAAATTCAGTTTTTTGGCTGGAAGCATGCAGCCATAGTTCGGGTTTCCAGATCTGTAAATATTCTTCTCTAGCGATCTTCAGTTTTTATGATATTTAAAATTTCCATTGTTGTGGATCCACAGTAAATATGGCTGCTGCTCAATTTGCAGATTAACTCCCCCCTCATGTCGCATCACATCTTTGGTTTACTTTCATGGGACTCTCTGCTGCATGTTCCTGCTGTCTCTGTGGTGCTGCGAGTCATGCGCATGTGTTATCCCACTGCGCCAAGCTCACCTCTAAACACTAGTTGGGAGTACTCCCCAACTACCTCCCTCCCTCCCATTCCCTTAGATCCTCAGACTCGCGTACTCTAGTCATCCCTCGATGCTCCACCCATATCGGCCAATCAGGCTTTTCACACCATTTCCCCCAAATTTGGAACTCCCTCCCCCCTCAAATTCGGCACCTCCTTCGCCTACTCCCTTAACTCTGCTATGCACAATTACCTCTTATCAAACAGCTCCAGCCATGATCTTCCTTAACTGCGCCCCTGCTAAAGTCTAGTCTCCCCCCTCTTCCTGAACTTACCCCTTCCAAGCCACTCCTTTCCCTCTTCTCCAGTAGTCCCCTCTCCCCCACCCCTTTTTGTAGCCCTCTTGCCCCTTGCAGGGTTCTCAGCATCCTGAAAGGGCCCCTACTGGGCTCGAATACTTTCCCTCCTCTCCCTTCCCCCTTATTTTCTCCTGTGACTTGCCTTTTACCCCACTCTATCCTTTGTAACCTGCAACTTCTCCCTGCCCCCTTGCAGGGTTCCCAACATCATGAAGTAGTATCAAGGTGCTTGAGCTTCCCCCTGGGTCTCCCCTAGCACTAAAGGCCTACCTGCCAAACTCCTTTCTCCCCCTGGCACTTACACTATTTTCTCCCCTCCTCTTCCTCCCTAGCCCGCCGTCTTGCAGGGTTCTTAGCATCCTGGAAGGTCCCCCTTGGGCTTCAGCCTCCCCTTCCTCTTGCTCCCCCTTCCTTATCCAAATCAGACCTGTGGGCCCAGCTCCCCCCCCCGGCCCCCCTTTCAAGGGCTCTATACAACTGGGTGTGGTCCCAGGGCTCGTGAATCAGTCATCCTTCTCTTGCCCCTACCCCCACCATCCTTTTCCCCCTTATAAGGCTCAACTACCTTTCTTGCCCGCCCACCCTCCCTTGTCCCCTGGCACTCTACAAATAGCCTATAAATATACACTTACACACTTTTTGTTCCCCATTTTCACCTATTCCCTACTACCTGTCCTCCTATTCTACCCATCCCCATGTTATACCTATAATCCAGTTTCTATTTTGTCCATATTAGGTTCCTGTCAGAGATGCTCTCTTGTTCTCCCATTCCCTGTCATGAAATTGCATATTGCTACTGCCAAATGTTCTGTGTCAACGTAGGTACCTTTGTGTAATATGCAACCTAAATGTATTCTGTTCATACTCTGTACCCCCTTCCCCCAGGTTGCACCGGGAAGATGAGCTACTTGTTGTTCAGTGTGCTTTCTTAATGAAACATGTCAATAAATAGAATAAAATAAAAAATATGCGGTTGGCAGAGGGTTCCAATTCAACATGGCAGGTGGCAGAAATGTAAAACAAATTAAAATAGAGCAAATTATGGGGTGATAGTACAGTGAAAACAAAGATTACCAAGTAAGTGCTCAGAGTACAAAAAAAAAACTGTTGCAAAAGATCAGATTTTTTGTATCCAGTACTGCTGCTTTAAAAACACAGCGTTGCTAATAAAAACACAAAGAACCAGTATTTAGACACACAGATAAATACAGACAAACGTTTAGTTGACATAAAAATGTGTCTTGTACTACCCAGTGTTTGACAGCCACACATCCCAGCAGCAGCCACCCCCCCCAAAAAAACAAGTTCTTAAAATTAACAGAAACAGACAATGACGCCAGAAGACCATAGTTACATCCAGACTGCCAAAGATCCTTATACTCCCTGGAACCTACCGTTCTTCCAGGGTACTCTAACCCTCCCCAACATCTCTCTATTCTTCTCGTTGGTCCCGTCACTCCCCCCCCCCCCCCAATAACCACTATACCCTTCATTATGTCCCAGCCCCGCTTGAATCCCCCATTTCTGCTCCCACCACTTCAGCCAAGACTGTTCAAAGGTTCCACCACCCTTTCCGTAAAGTAGTACTTCCTCACATCTCCCCTGAGCCTACCTCCCGTTAATTTCCATTTGTCCACATGACTGCGAATTGGTATTCAGGCTAAATAGTTCCGTGCAGTTCACTTTAAATCCTTTAAGGAACCCGAAGGTCTCATGATCTCCCTTCTGGTCTCCAGCAATTACATATTTAGTGTCTTGAGGCGCTCCTCAAGGATCTGCCCTGCTGGCCCCGAATCATTTTTTTGTTACTCTGCGTTGCACTGTCTCAGACTCCAACCTATGCTTATCTTTTCTGAGGTGAGGACTTCAGAACTGGGCACAGTACCCTAGGTGAGGCCTCACCAGGAATCTAGAGGGAAAGTATTACCTCCTCTTCTACTATCCATACCCCTCCCGATACATCCCAGCATCCTGTTAGCCTTGCTATAGGCCTTGTTGCACTGACCGATTGCTTAAGTGAGTTGCTAATAACAACTCCCAGATCCCGTTCCTCAGCTGTAGTGCCAAGTCTCTCTCCTCCCATCCAGTACCCCATCTTGGGGTTCTTTTTCCCTAGGTGCTTTACCCCACACTTTCTAGTGTTTAATGTTAACTGCCAGATCTTTGACCACCCCTCTAGCTTTTGTAGGTCTCTGCATTTCCCTTATGCCATCACTTTCCACCCTCCCACATAGTTGTGTCCTTTGCAGAAAGACACAACCTGCCCTGGATTCCTTCTCCAAGATCATTAATGGACACGTTGAAGAGCACCGGACCCAGCACAGATCCCAGTGGAACCCCGCTCATAACCTCCCTCTTCAATTTAACGCTACTGACCTCCACCCTCTGCTGCCTCCCCTCTAGCCAGTTACCCACCCAGTTCACTATGGGTTTAGCTGCACCCAGGTCTTCAATCTTCTTGAGCAATCGTTTATGAGGTACTGAGTCAAAAGCCTTGCTGAAGTCAAAGTAGAGCAGATCGACAACATGGCCCTTGTCCAATTCCTTTGTCACCCAGTCAAACAAAACTACAGGATTAGTCTGACAAGATCTTCCTGCCAAGAAACCATGCTGTCTACTATCCTGGAGCGCGTTTGCTCTCCATTGTCTATGAGGTGCTTTATCAGTGACTCCATCAGCTCCCCTACTACAGAGGTTAGACTGAGGCCTGTAGTTCCCTGGTTGTTCCTTATCCTCCTCCATATGAAGCAGTACATCTGCCATCTTCCAATCCCTTGGAACTTCCCCAGACCCAAGTGAGCTGTTGAACAGACATGCCAGTGGTTCAGCCAGCTCCGCTGCCAATTCCCCAAGTTATCTTCAGATGCAACCCATCTGGTCCTGGGGCCTTATCCATCTTAAGGGAAACCAGTCCTTTTAGAACCCTTTCATTAGTAAACGATGGCGGTCTCATTTCCGCAATTCCCTCAGTGGCCTCTTTGATGCCGCTCTCTGGCATGGACCCACTGTCCTCCTTAGTGAAAACTGAGCAAAAAGTAGTCATTTAGGATCGCAGCCTTTTGCCCATCCTCTTCTATCACCCTATCCCCCCCAGTTAGACTTACAAATCCTTCCCCCACCCTTTCCTTTTTTCACCAATATAGCTGAAAAACTTTTTCCTCCATTCCTGAGCCCCTCAGCGATACACAGCTCTGTGTCTGCTTTGGCCTCCCGAACGGACCCCTTTGCCTCCTTATTTTTCTGCAGATAATTCTCCCATTCTACCTCCCCCTGCTTTTTCTTGCGTTTATAGGTGGCCTTTTTGGCCCTTACCACTTCCCTGACCCCTGCCAACAACCACAGTGGTCTCAATCCTGTTTTTGTTACTGTTCTTATGCATACTTTAGATGCCTCAAGGACGGCCCCCTTAATTAGTATGTTACTGGAACACCTGCGGTCCATCTGCGGACTGTAGGGTACGGTTCTCAGATGGTTTACAGCTTTTCTCCAGGGTAGGACTCAAGAGTGGTCACTGGGATGTATTCCTGATGCCCACCACCCCCCCCCCCAAATACTGTGGGGTTCTGCAGGGTTCCATTTTGGCACCCATATTGTTCGCAGTGTATATGCTGCCATTGGGAGACATTATTAGTTGATATCGCTTGAGGTTTCACTATTATGCAGATGACACTCCGCTGTACCTGTCCTTTGTGCCTAGGCAGGATGATGCGATCGCTGTATTTAACAGCGGTCTTTCAGAGATTCAGGACTGGATAAGTGCCAGCTGGCTGAGACTAAATCCAAATAAGATTAAGATGTTGGTAGTGGACCTAGATCGTCTGGCAGCAGGCATCAGGGTTTCCCACTGTCTGAAAATACAGGGCGGTGGCAATGGTGACTGGGTCAAAAGGTGCATTATTTTTCTGGACCTCCAATATGCACTGTACACGTGCATCAGTGGATTTTAAGTAAAATATAGTGTGCTGGTATCAAAACGGCAGTAGTAATGCAGTAAAGGACGTCAATAAAAGAATCTGAGGATTTTGCCAAAAAAAAAAAAAACAAATTAGTAATGCATACAAATATAGGGTTATGATAAAAAAAATATAGGGTTCAAGTTTATTGCAGGAAAACTCCATTGAGCAAGCTCATTCACAAGGAGGTCCTGTGACAAACACTTAAAGTACAAACAGATAGGTAATAACAGTATATACGTGAAATGCACGTTACATGATACAGGCTGGATATACATACAAGGTTACCACATAGGGTGACCACAGGTGGTAAAGACTGATATAAGACAGGGAAGAGACTTACAGGTTGCATACTGATAAATGAAACATGATAACTGGTGTGTGCAATACATATATTTTGGCAGCTAGAACAAACAGACTACAACTGATACGGGTGGGAGGAGTGATATGACAGAGTAGCAGTGGAGTGTAAGCATAGATAAAGCCAGGAGTAGAAGGGGAATGGAAAGCAGTTAATATGACAAATCAATTATACCGTACCAGTGGATAAATATGGCACACATGGGGAAGGAAGAGACTTAATGACAGTTACAGCGGTTTTTTATTTTGGCTGAACTTAGTGGTTTGTAGAATTTTATTGAAATTGCGTTAGTTAGTTTCAGTACGGTTTGTAATTGGTTCCAAATGGAGGGAAGGGCATATGCAATAGCACGTTTACCAAAGGAAGTCCGCGTCCTTGGTATGTCAAGCATAATAGTCAGATTTTCTTAATGAGTACGCACTATGTGAGATACTAATAAGGGAAGAGAGATAGCTTGGCAATTTCTGCAGGAGCAGTTTAAGAGCCCATAGCCCAGCATGGAGCAGGCGTCTAGTAGTAAGGGATGTCCAACCAACAGCTGCATACAAGTCACAGTGATGCGAACGGTAAGGGGAGTTGGTAATGAACCGTAACGCACGGTGATAAAGGATGTCCAGTTTACTTAGATTTGCAAGAGTGGTGGAGGAATAGATTACATCGCCATAGTCGAGTAGGGGGAGAAATGTGGCCTGTACAAGCTTGTTTCAAGGGGAAAAAGGGGCCTATTTCTGTAGAAGAAACCTAACCTTGCTTTTAACCTTCTAGAGACATCTTCAACGTGGTCATTGAAAGAATTTATTGTCAATCCAGATACCCAGATATTTAAATTTGGTTACAACTTCCAGGGGCTCGTTTAGCGTGGTGACAATGAAGTCTTGGGCAAGGGTATTGGGGGGGCCTGTGACAGCACTGCGGGAGAATATCACCACTTTAGTCTTCTTAGCATTGAGCAGAAGCTTTGCCTTTATTAGATTATGCTCAAGTTGTGCGAAGTCCGCTTGAAGCACTCCCTTAACTTCAGATAACCATGAGCCAGAAGTATACAACACAGTATCATCTGCAAAAAAGTGCAGATTGGACGTAGATATGTTAGCATCCAAGTCATTAATGTACAAAGAAAACAAGATAGGGCCTAAGATGGATCCTTGGGGGACTCCTCTTGCAACTGGCAAGGCAGCAGAAAGAAAGTCTTCTGCCTTTACTTTCTGAAATCTTCCAGTTAGGTAGCTAGAGAACCACTGGGTGGTATGGTATGTGGCACCCAACTCTGCAAGGCAATTGACTAATAGTTTGTGATCGACAGTATCAAAAGCTTTGCTGAGGTCCAAAAAGACTGCACCAGTTACCTTCTTAGCATCTATAGCAGAGATCCAATCATTGGTTACTTTTGCTAGTGCAGTGATTGTGCTATGATTAGCCCGGAAGCCAGACTGAGCTGGGTTAATGAGAGAGAAGGTTTCCAAGTGAGATTTTAACTGAATATGGATCAGTTTTTTGAGAACTTTAGAAAGGATAGGCAATATGGAGATAGGCCTATAGTTGTTTACATCGCATGGGTCACCAGATTTAAATAGAAGGAGGATGTGCGCTGATTTCCAGCAGGACAGCACAGTAGCAGATGTAATGGAAAGATTGAATATGTGGAGAATTGGGGCAGTGAGATGGGCGTAGCCTGACCTTAAGAAAAAGGGTTCCAAGCCATCGCCCCTACGCTTTTTTTGGTGTCTAAGTTAAGAGAATCTTCTACTTTATGAGTTATGTCATGCAGTTGGAAGGGGCTGGGTGCAGGACTAGATGTAGGGGGAGGGGTATGCTGGCTCACCGCAGCACCAGCATAAGGTGACGAGTCAAAAGCTAATCCAGCTGTGGCAAAGTGGGAGTTAAGTTCCTCCAGGATTAGGGACTTGTTTTCCACAATCTTGCCACTTGCAACTATCTTTGTTGGGACAGAGGGGGCCATGGGCCATCCTATAGCTTTGATAGTCTTCCATATTTTATGAGGGTTACCTTTAGCCTGTTCGAGAGTAGAAATATAATAGTTAGCTTTAGCAGAGCAAAGTTTTTTCACACAGTTATTCCTGGCTGTTCTAAAGGCATGCCAATCTGAAAATTCTTTGGAATGTCTAACTTTAGCCCAGAGCTTATCTCGAGCTATAAGGGCTGCCTCGAGATCTGAGGTGAACCAGGGGTTGGAACTGTTCCGTACCCTTACTTTGATGAAAGGGGCATGCTTATTTATTATTGTAGTGAGTTTGTCATTAAGGATGTAAGCTGCCTTGTTGACATCTTTGGCTAGTGAGAGATCTTGCCATCTGATCATGCTCAGGTCAGATAGGAAGCTTACTGCACTGAATCTGCGAAAGGATCTTTTTGTTATAAAGATGGGTTGCGGCCGGGCCATAATTTGAGATCTTATGCAAGCAACAATTCCATGATCGCTCATGTCGTTGTGAAACACTGCCGAATTAGATATTGTGTGTGGATGGGTGGTTAGTACCACATCTAGAATTGAACTGTTGGCAGTATTTAGAGTGTTGTTCCTAGTGGGTTCACTGATGAATTGCCCAAGACCTAGCTCATCACAAAGGGATTTGAGGCCGTGTGATTTAGGTGACAGCCAGTCCATATTTAGATCTCCTAGAAATATTGTTTCAGTTTTTGCATCTACGAACATGGATTTCAAAAGATTAAGGACTTCACCACCAGACGTGGGTCTATAGCCACCTAGGATAGTGATACATTCTGAGGAGGGGAGATGAAGGCTCAGCGAAACTAACTCAAATTCCTTGGCTAGAGATCTGCAACTATTATTGGTGACCAAGTACTTAGATTTGGCGTAGATGACCACACCCTCGCCTCTAGACTCTATCTGCTCTAAATAAATTGTAGCCCTGCAGTGATATTTGTTGATCAGTGTTCGTCTTTTTTAACCACGACTCAGTAATTATGATAAGGTCAGGGTTAACGTGTGCAGCCCAGGCTTGCAGCTGTACAAGTTTTTTAGGCAGGCTTAAAATGTCGACCATCATTTTGAGACCTGTGGCCTCAGCAAAATCGATAGGCGAGGTAAATTGTTGGGGGCCAGGGTTGAGCTCCACATTTCCTGAGCAGAGAAGCAGCAGAAGTATAACTTTCTTTAAGGAGTTTATAAGAATGGAGACTGCTTTTTTATTTCTTTACGGCAACCCATATCGTGCTGCGCAAGAGGCAGCACCACTGTAATGACAGTTGATCATGATCAATGTAAGTGCTTGAGTAGACATAGGTGAGGACAGTAGCAAGGGGGGTGTAGGCTAACCGGGGGGAATAGGCTAAAAGGGGAGAGGAGAATGACAGTGTCTGCACGGTAGACCCACCGTGCTAAAACAATGAATGAGGAACACTGGGCATGCTGGTGGGACAGTTATCTGGGCTTTGGCTCGGTGATGCTCCACTGGCTGCCTAACACCAAGTGGGTAACCTGGGTGTTATTTTTGACAATGAGCTGACCCCGAAATCTCAAGTGTAGGCAGTTGTCAAGACCTCTTTTTTTCATCTGTGGACTATCGCCCCGGGTGAAGCACCTGGTTCCTCCCGATGATCTCTACTTTGGTCCACGCCTTTGTGACTTCTTGCCTTGATTACTGCAATGCCCCATACCTAGGGCTTCCGGAGGTTGCTATCCGCCACTTGCAGTTAGTGCAGACTGCGGCAGCCAGGCTGGTGACTAGTACATCTAGGACAAGTCACATTACACCTGTGCTTCGCAGACTGCACTGGCTGCCAGTACAGTGGTGGATCACCTTCAAGGTTGGGTTACTAACCTATAAAGCCCTACATGACAAGGGATCCCCACCCTACTGCCCCTCCTGCCTGCTTCGTTCCACTGACGAGGGATTGCTAGAGATTCCCAGGGTGCATTTGAAGACATCAGGGGCTCGGTCTTTTTCATATGTAGCCCCTACCCTGTGGAATTCTCTACCTCGTCGGGTGAGAGAGTGCCTGACCATCCCAAGTTTTAAATCAGCCCTTAAACACATTTATTCACCTCCCTCTCCTCTCCCCCACCCCACCCCTTTTCTTCTTCCTCTTCCACTATGGGTCTAGTACTACTCTCCACAAAAGGTATCAGTTTTAAACCAAATCTAATGTAATGCTGAAATGTATGGATGCTGGTTTATTTTTTACCTCCCCAAGGGTATAAGTTGTCTGTTTATAGTATTTTAACTCTTAGGATCAAATGATCTTGAATGTTCTTGCTTGGTTTAATAAGCACAAAATATAAAAGTGGAACAGGTATAAAATGTATATGAGGTAACATGGTTGTCTTATGCTGGTAATAACTGTTAATTGACTTTGAATATGATACTGTATGTAAACCACAACCAGACGTTTTTCACTGGAAAATACTCAATAAACCAAATATATATTATACACATTGTGTATATATACACACACACACACACTATAAATATTATACATATACACATACATACAAAAAAAACATTTATTCAGGTTAGCATTCCCAGATAATGGTTAGCAGATAATCTTAGTTATTCATCATGCTGCTATCTAAGATTTTATTTTGGATATATGTTTTAACTGGATTTTATGGAATGTCATGTTATTTGATTTGTGTTTTAATCTGTACAGCGTCTCTTGGTTCTGAAAAGCACTTTATAAATAAAGCTATTATTATTAAGCCCCCATCTCTCCTCCAACCCACCTATGTCCTCCACCCCTACTAACTTATTCCTGACCAGTTCCCTAATCATATCGAAGTCAGCCCTTCTAAAGTCAAGGACTTCAGTTCTCGATTATGGGTAGCCTAACTGATCTACAGTGGTATACATTATACATTTACAGGACCTATACAGTGTGGTCCTGTGGCTTTATTATCCAGCTGCTAGTCCTTTCTGCGCAGTTTCTAAATAAACATATGTTACTACTTGTACTCACTTCTGTATGCTTATAGTTTACTGCTTCAGGGGCCAGACTGTGCAGCTTGCAAGGCTGAGACTGGCACCCACACTGGATTTCTGAAGTACATCTGCAAATTCTAATATCCCCATGAATCAAAATTGCTTGAATTACAGTCTGCTGTCTTCAGCTCTGCCACATGGCAGAGCTCTCCTTGCAAAGAACCTGCCAGACCGAAGGCAGGAAGTAAACTGAGGGAGACAGGAAGTGGAGAGCTGGATGTCCCCTGCTTCAGGAGTCAGATTCCTGCCTATCAGTATCAGGAGGTACAGCCCAGGAGCAGGGAAGCCTGGAGACCAGCGTAGGAGAGAGAAACGTGTGTTACTACTTGCACTCACTTCTGTATGCCCACAGTTTACCACTTCAGGGCTTTGAAATGGTCAACTTTGTTCTGTGTCTGCACCCAAATCTCAGCTATAAAATAAAAGTATAACCCTGCCCAAGCAGGTTCTCCAAGGAATGCCCCCTAGAAACAAAATGTTAAGAGTGGGCTTGTTCACTTGCATTTTTGCCACATGTGTTCCTGCAGCACAGATTAAGACCCTGCAACTATCTACTGGCTTCAGCTGCATCTTTCAGCAAGGCCTTCAGTCTCTCATCTGCTAGTGCCGGTAGGAACCTGTCTTTTCCTTGTGTGTTTTGTAAGCCTCAACATGAACATGGCACCAAACAACATGGTATTCATAAATAAAACAAAGTACATTCTCCCCACGTTCAGTAAGAAATGAGGTCAACTTCATGCCTTTTATTTAACCTGACTTCGAGCACTTTCTGAACTCCCTACCCAGAGCCCAATAATTCCACTATTGGTTAACTGTATATGTCAAAATGAGTCTACTGTTAAGTTTCCAGGCACACTCTTTGGGGG
The DNA here is from genome assembly GCA_016271365.2 of Neoceratodus forsteri. NCBI lineage: Eukaryota > Metazoa > Chordata > Ceratodontiformes > Ceratodontidae > Neoceratodus > Neoceratodus forsteri. The sequence continues at coordinate 1,320,194,830 of CM057456.1, forward strand.
GAGGGTTTGATTTTATTTGAATTTTTCTCTGGATTTCAACTCAACTGACTGTATGGTTGCTGCTTGTGTAGGTTTCTTCTGTTTATTAAAAATCAATAAAGTTGATTAAATTTCAAAAAACATATACAACATTTGGGTTTGAAAGACAACTAAATCAAATTACTGATTAGTAGGGTATATCATTACTCAAAATCAGTGCCTGAAATTCTCCACTCAACCCAAAGTGTGTGCACTGGCGAACCAACGTGCCTTCACACACTGCGTTGAGCCAGGAGCAAAAAATCTACTTTTGTTTGCTCCTGTGCACAGTTCACTTATTTCATTTGTCAGATCAGAGAGTGCTGACCGTCAAGGGCTTTAAAATTACTCCGAACAGCTCTAAAAAAAAAAAAAAAATGGAACAGCGACTGGGGAGAAGAGAGTTGGTACCAGATAATGTCAGAAACCACAAGACCATCACACAACGGTGGAAAAATAAACCAGTGCTGCACACTTGACCATATATTATCACACTACAATAACCAAGATCATTTTTCAAGGTTAACACTGTGAAAAACTTTCACATTGTGACACGCCTAGCAGCACCTCTGCTGCACTGCCACCCACGTTCACACAGATGAACTACTGCAGCATGAGCAACAAGCCCCCCTTCCCAAAAAACTCTGGGAGCACTACCATCATGCTGGACTCTTGAAATTAAAAAAATAAATAAATAAATAATTGCTGTGTCCCTCCTCAACTTAATATCAACACAGTGAATTAAACTGAAAGAGCTCTGAAATAATTTCTGGGGAAAGGCGGGTGGTTTATACCCTTCCCAAACGAAGAACTTTTCCACAGTGTTTTCACTAAGCTAATGAAACATCTCTTCCCCCCCCCAAAAAAAATAAATAAATAAATAAAAATGCTAGTATTTATGTGATCAAAAAGAGAAAAATAAACTTGAGACAGAAATAAATGCCTAAGAAAAAAACATAAGGACTAGAATGAAGAAGTGGGGGGGGGTTGCTCATTAAAGGCCCCATTCTTAACATTTTTTGGGGGAGGGAGGACACCGCCCTGTGCCATCCTAGGGATCCTGTAAATAGGCTGATCCCCAATGTCCCATAATTCCACTCAGTACTGCTCACTGTGCAAGTTTGCTGGGTTGGGGGCAAATTATGACATGCACAGACAGTGTGCCAGTTATAATTTGTTGCGCACGTCTAGAAACATAAACAGACAATGACAGAACAAAAAAAAAAAAAACACACCAGCAGTCCATCTGGTCTGCCCGGAGTTCTCAGCTGCCAATATGAATTGTCCATACAGGGTTTTATCCCTCCAGGTCCACCCCAGCTGCTACAGACCAGAGCAACTACCAAACCCTTTACTCTGTCCCAGCCATGCGTTAAACCCATTTATGGTCTTGGGACCCTTCACCTCTGCCGTCAGACCATTCGAGCTCCACCCTTTGTTAAAGCAGAACTTCCCCACATCACTCAATCACCCCCCAAAAAAAAAGTTTCTACTTGTGACCCTGGGTTCTTGGCTCAGTAGTCCTGCTGAAAAAAATAGTTCCCCACAGTTCAACTTGTTTATTCCTTCAGAAACCTGCAAGTCTGTATCATATCACCCCTCTCACCTGGATTCCAGAGTGAGTATTTGTTTCTGTGCTTTTGGACTATCTTTGTAAGATCTGCACAACTGGTCCTGAATAATCTCCTGTTCTGTTCTTCCATAGGTGAAGACTCCATGAAAAGGGACCTGGTGTTATTTCAGATGACCTAAAGGTGTCAAAGCAAAGTTCAAAGGCTTCAAGAATGGCTAGTGGAATGCTGGGGTGCTTAGGCGGAGGTATCACTAATAGGAGGAAAGTGGTAATGCCATTATACAAAACACTAGTGAGACCACATCTGGAGTAGTGTACAGTTCTGGAGGCCACACCTTCATAAGGACATTGGCAGGGTGGAGGCAGTCCAGAGAAGGGCGACTATGATGGCACAGGGCTTGCGCCACAAAACACAGGAGGAGAGATTAAAAGACCTCAATATGTACTCGCTGAAGGAGTGGAGGGATCAGAGGACATGACAGAAACACTCAAGTACTTAAAGAGCATAAACAAGCTGCCGGTGGGGGAGGAGAAGACATCTTCCAATACAGAAGGAGTACAAGAACGAGGGGGCATGATGTGAAGGTGGAAGGTGGCAGGTTAACGGGAAATGCAAGAAAGTTTTTCTTCACGGAGAGGGTGGTGGACACATGGAACAGTCTGCCACAGGAGGTGGTGGGAGAAAGCACAGTGCAGGGATTTAAATATACATGAGACAGGCATAAGGGAACATTTGAGGTATAAAGGAGTTGGAAAGGCCACTGACCGATAGGTCAGAGGCCTCAAATAAGTATAGGGCTTATGGGCAGACTGGATGGAGCTAGCGGTCCTTATCTGTCAACAATTTATTTTCTAATTGTGCCTCACCAGACCTATGCAGGGTTGCAGTACCTCTTTTTTCCTGCCATTAACACCCCTTACAATACACCCTAGCATTCTATTACCCCGGCTTGTTTGAGGGAGTCAGATTATTGATTCTCACCCAGGTCTGACAAGTCTCAGTCATTATTCACTATGGCCCAAGTTTTGGTGATGGCTACAACTTAAGGTCTGCCACCAATGCCTGAAGCTCACTGATTTTATTACCCAGACTCTTGGCAACAAAGCAGCTCTCCCCATTCCAACAAGCCAGATCCTCTATTGCCATTTTGTAATCCTCTACATCTGCATTACTTCCATTCTTGCTTACCTTATTCTCCCCCCCCATTTGCTTGCAGAACCAGAGAAGCCTCCATTTTGCCTTTTCCAGTACTTTTTTTTTTTTTTTTTTTTTTTTTTTTTAACCTGAACCTTAGTTTTACTCATTTTACCGTTACCAGTTCCCAGTATAGAGAAAAGCACACGCTAGGTTCCCCTCCTTTTATCACGGTTCCCCTAGCCTCAGTGCCCCCCAATCAGTTTAAGTGCCCAATGTAGTATTCAAGCATCTGCCCCACTGCACTGGTCCCCTCTCACCTGGTGAAGGCCATCATCTTTGAAGAGCCCCACAAAGTGGAACCTGGTCTCCTGACCCCAACCCTTTAACCACCCATTTAATTCCTCATCTCCTCCCTCCTTTATCTCCCCCCCCCCCATCCACACAGGAGGACCTCGGAAAAAGCCCTGAAAGTAGAGTGTGCCAGCAATTTGTCCCCCAGCCTCTGAAATTCCCACTTCAGAGAGTGGTTTGCTAGATCATTGGTAACCAAATGTACCAGCACCCCCCATCCTCCGCATTCTATGTCCCAGATGGCTGATGCCTCAGGAAGGCACCCGACCCTCTCCCATGCACCGACCCACTACCTCTGATCATACAGTCAACCAAAAAGATTCTCCTGTTTTCTTACTCTAACCTCTGGGTGCCACCAGGTTGTAATCCCATTCTCCACCCCCACCCCAGTGGAGTCAGGTACCAGAGTCTTCTCCAGGGGTGTAAAGAATTTGCGTCGGGATGATGTGATGCCAAGTCTCAGGTCTCCGACACCCTCCTCCCACTCTCCATACTCCTAGACCAGCGAGCCTCTGGGGAAGTGGAGGTGTGGGCTCCAGCCGAGCCGGTGCCCCAGGGGATGCATCTTTTCCCTCAATACTACCAGCAGAGCATGGAGCTCTACAAAGATCCTGCAGAAGGGGCAGTGGCCCTTCCTCCAGGGCATAACCCTACAGAACAGTGCCCTACAGTCCCAGCAGCTGACTTGCTCCCTACTAAGTCCAAGCTTTAACTAGCTCCACCCCTCTCCTCTCCTTAACGCACCACTTCTGAAAACAAAATGGATCTGGGGGAGAAGAGACAGAATGCTTTCCCAGTTCATAGGTCTCTCCCATTTAGCTACCTCAGATACAAAGTGGATGGGAGAAGGCCTTTGGCTGTCTCTACCCCTCTGCTCTTCCTAATGCACTGCTTCTGAAAGCAGAAACAAAATGGCTCCAGGAAAAGTCCAACTGCTCTTTACATAATTTACAGCCTCCATGCTCAAATTCAAACAAACAAATAAAAAGCTACTGAATGTGGGATCAGATTTCCTTACAGGTAATTCCAGTTGTGTCAGCTCAGTCCATGGGTAGTAAGGTGGATTGGGCTGTCCTCCCCTACCAGCTGGGACATGCTGCAACAGTAAAGTCTTAAGACACACCCCATCCCAAGTTCTGTCAGACCAGCCTGCTGTTCAAGTCTACAGAAAATGCTGCTTAAAAAAAAAAGGTTAAATACAATGGTTATTGAACAAAAATGTGATACTGTGGTTAAAATTGTACTGCTGTATCTTTACTATGTTGTATTTTGACAATATTCTGTATTTCCATTTGTTGTACTGTTCTCAGATTGTTGTAACCTCCTGGGTCGTGTCTGAAAATAGTCACTTTCGTGGCTACAGCACTCACACGGTTATCAAAAACAAACCCCAGAGAGCCCAACTTGCCCATGGACGGAGCCAACTCCCCAACTTCTTTTTCTGACACCCCCACCGCACAATTTCCTGGTGCCATTGCAACCACTCAGTGAGCAACACACTGCTGCCAACCTGGTTTATTCCCACGGAAGTACTCCAACATCTCATCATATCTACCCCACTTCCCCCTTTCCTCCAGTGTGAACATACTGAGATCCCCCCCCTACAACAACGTGAGAGAGACCTCAAGATCTCCCTGTTTACCCCTGTATCAATTTTATAGTCCTTCTGTACACATGCCTCCAGCCTATCCCTGTATTTCAAGACAGGGCAACAAAACCGTACATGGTACTCTAAATGCAGTCAAAGCAGGGACCTTCACAGGCAGAGTACATAGAAACAGACTGACGGCAGATAAGGACCTCTTGGGCCCACCTAGTCTGTCCATTTCCCTACCAATAGGATAAGCTGCAGATCCTTATGTCTGTCCCATGCATTCTTATACCATCTCCCGGTTTCTGCTAGTGATCCCCTTCCCTATGCATCTCAACATCCAAGATCTACACAGGGTCAGTACTATATCCCAGTTTCTAATGATCCCCCTCCCGATACATCCCAACGTCCAATTTACCTTTTTCCACTGCACCAATGCCGTAAAGTTCTCCATCAACCCCAGGTCCCTTTTCTCCACTCTCTTCTCTACCACTCCATCTATTCAGCATTGCATTCTCAGGTTCTTACCCCTCTCCACACCATGTGCATTACCTTGCATCATTTCATGTAAAATTTCTGCTGCCACACCCTCAAACACGTCTCTAGTCTTTCTAGACCCATGTTCACGGCCCTTACCCCCTTCCTTGGGGGTCAACTCTACATCAGATCGAAGTGTCATCTGCTTAGAAGCATATCTTTACCTTGGACTCCTTCCCCATGTCACATATAAATATGTTAAAACTGATCCACAGGCATCCAGCAACTGACCTATATCACCCCTCCTGGCTCTCCATTTATAAGTAATCTCTGGATCCTCCCATCTCATCTTATTACCCCGGGTCACTCATATTTAACACCAACCTCCTCTGTGAAGTGAAATCAAAGCTTTACTGAAATCCAGGTACAGGACATCAACTGTCTGACCCCTATACATGGCCACCTTGGTCTCCAACTCAAATAATTCAATCAGGTTTATTTGTTTTGGATATCATACACTAAGCACACATGCCTATTTTCTGTATGTACCTACGCCCACATCCATATGTAAGCGGACAATGCTATCCTATTCCTTTCTGGTCCCTCTGCCCCAGATGTCCAAACACCCGTTCAACATGATTTCACTGCAGTAATAAACGGATTCAAAGCAAACGGTCTAAAAATGAATACCAATAAGACTGTAGCCATGACCTTTGGCTCCAAGCAGAAGCTTGCCAGACTCCCCTCCCTCCCCACTTTCTCAACCCATGCTGGCACTCCTCTCAAAGAGGTCCCTGCCTACAAATACCTTTGAGTGTGGCTTGATCTCTCGCTGGATTTCTCCTCCCATTTTAAAGCCCTTCACTCCAAGCTGCGCACCAAACTGGGGCTTTTGTACCGCCACAAGAGTAGACTTTCCCATCCAGTCCGACACGATCTTCTAGTCAAATGGATTATCCCACTCCTCAAACTATGCAGACAGTCTACGGCTCTGTCCCAGCCACCTCCCTCGCCATACTCTGTTCTTTTCAATGCTTTCTGTCATTTTGCCTCTAATTCACCCCCTCTAACTCACCACTGTGACCTGTACTCCTCCCCATCTCTCCCATCCCCCACTAAGACACCTGTCCCACTGTACTATGTTCATCTCTAAATACGGGCTTGGCACACTTCCATCCTACCCCTCCTCCCTCTTAGCTTCAGCCACTCCCTCCCCTTATCCCTCGTGCACAAATTACCTCTGCTCTTTCACCCTCCCATGCATCAGGATCTCTGCTAGGAAACTTGCTTTCTCCATCACGACTCTCTCTGGAATAACCTACCCTTCAAATCCACCTCACCCCCTCCTTTTCTGCATTTAAGCGTCTACTCAGACCGTCCCCCATCACATCCTGCAACTGTCCACCACCGACCCAAGTCATGACGAAACTCCTGTCCTCACCTATTCATTAATATTCACTGCACCCGATTTTTATACCCTGACAAAGGGATATTCTTTTTTCCTGCATAATGACTTTCTAACCAAACTTTTCATGTGATATTTTGTATTCTGAAACTCTGTAACCATTTGTTTATGTACCTCCTGTCCCCGGATCACACCGGGAAACAAGCTTTGGCTCAGTGTGCTTCTCCCAAACCAATTTTTAAACAAATATTTTCCAAGCAGAACCTGAGAGAATTAGACACTAAAGTAACATTTACAGCAACGTCAGAGGGTTACAACAGAACAGACATGAATTAGGCAGTGATGCACAAGAAGCGCATACAAAAGAAATGTACAGCTATAAAGGTGTCTTGCTTGACCTCCCAAGGCTAAATCTGTCCTAACTGGAATCACTGGAACACGGCGGGCAAGACTGGTTACTCAATAAAGCACTAGCTTTGGAACAGGGAGATAACAGATTCAAACCCTGATGGAGCCATTGTGTGACCTCTGGTAAGTCACTCAACCTCTCAGCACTCCAGGTCAACCCAGCTGACGTAATGGGGAAGCAGCCAAGCTGAACAATAAATAAGATGTTGCATCGTAGATGGGCTCTTCTAATCAGTTAAGATGCAGGTTGGTTTTTTTTTTTTTTATAAACAAACAGTTTACCATATATGGCTCAGCTGAGATGAAATTTCTAATTTTCAGTGGGTTCCTACTATGGCAGTAAAACAAAAACAAAAGAAAGCAAAACACTGGGCACTTCACCCCCAGTACCTTGTCAAAGGAAAAGATCATGGTACTGATCCTAAACACGTCAGGAGGCTTTCTATAGTCTTCTAGCTTTTTTATCCTGCACTTTAAATCAATAAAATGAAGCACTTTGGATTGTAAGTGAAGTTGGAGTGCTGGTGTCAATTTCTGAAATACTGTGTTTTTTTTTTGTTTTTTTTTTAAACTACTGCTGCACACACTAGCAGCGAGAGCACCGCTTTCCCTGTTCGCACGTTATTCTACAGTGTTTTAACCCATGTATATACTGTTGTGCTGACTGAAGCACTGAGAATTTAAGAATCCTGGCAGTTGCTCACGGTCACAGCACAGCAGTTTCTTCAATTTGGATACAAACCAGTTGCTGCTGCACTGCTTCCTAAGCCCATGCTGGAACTGCTAGACATCGATGTAAAAGGATGGCTGCAGGAAACAATGACAGTTATTTGCCAACTCTGTCACTGCAGAGGTCATGAATTCTGTTATTTTTCCATCAAGTTATGTGCACTGCAGCCTACAGGGTTGCCTCATGTTCTGGATGCAGTTCAGTCCATTTTTTTTTTTTTTTAGTATCTCAGAATTATGATGCCTTTGAGCAATAAACTATTTTACAAAGGTTCCACGTCAGAAGCACAGACAATATCGATAACAGAGTAGAGAGATAATGATCAACAACGGTAACTAAGTAGAGCACAGTATGTAAATGAATACAGAACAAATTAAACAGGGTGTACCACACCTAGATAAACCAGCATAAACAAAGGACAGACTGGGGCAATCCGCCTAGGAGGCCTTGTTGAGACTGTATAGTGCTAAAAGGAGCAAAAGTGCAGGAGAATGACAGTAGGGGAGAGGGTGCTGGATGGGAAGACAGAGTGGATGCCGGTGGGAGAAGGAGGGGTTAGGAAACTGGGCTGGAGAGACAGGAAAAAGGGGAGTGGGGAGGCCACCATAAAAGTGCTCGATAGACACAAATTGGGGTAGCAGAGAAGGCTGAAAAGGTAACCGAAGCAATCACAGCTATTGTTTGTTATGAATTGTTGATGGAGCTTATATCTGAACAGGCCCAGTTTGGATATTGCTGTGTCTGTGTAGTGAGCTGATCCAAAGTGGAGTTCTGTAAGCAAAAGATTTTTGCCCTTGAGAAGTACGGCACCGTGGGACCATGAAGAGCTGGTTTTCCATTCCTTGTGTATGGTGCAGGTTACTGAAGGGGCGAAGCAGTGAACCCCTAGAGGTGAGAGACCCAGACTTGTTATTTTGGCAAGCAGGCAGGGTCGATATTTAATTGGGCCTTTTAACTGCAGCCAGCCAGTTTGGGCATACAGGTTGCATGTATGCAGGAGACAAGCTGCTCCATAGATGAGTCTACAGGCTTTGTTAAGTGCTATGGCAATCCACCAGAAGGCTGCATCAGTGGCAGAGCCATGGTGACCAGCCCACAGTCTGTAACAGAGCTAACTGAACTGTGGACTGCCATCCTTAAAGCCTCCAGAGTCAGGCTGCACTTGTGCCTGTGCAGCAGTCCAATGCATATGTTTACTGCTCTGGCAATGTTTTCAATGTGAGGAGTATATGATAAGAGTGCTATCCAAGGTTATGCCAAGGTAACTGAAGTGTTGGACTTGTTCCAGGGCGGTGCCCAAGCAGTCTTTAATTATCAGCGGGTGGGATTTATATTTGTTATGAGGGCTGCTGAGAAGCATTACTTTGGTCTTTTTATAGTTTAATATCAGTTTGTGCCTACTACACCACTCCTCACTCGTAAAGCTGTGCTGCAAATGGCTATCAAGTAGTTTATCATGGTCTCATGTGAAGATGATGGCGTCGTCCGCACAGAGAATAATCTGTTCTTGGCATAAGCTTATTCAGGAAGAGACTGAACAGGAGGGAGCCCAGTGTGGAACCCTGTAGGACACATGAGCAGACTGGCTACCTATCTGAGAGGACATTAAAGCAATATACCCCAACAGGGTGTGGGTATACTGGAGAATTTACCACGGCTGGTGTGGTTCGGTCACGAGGCACAGCGTGTTGACTTAACCACACAGTAGTGTGTCCACCCGGTATACCCACTCCTGGAGGGGTATATTGCCATTATACAAAGGCCCTGCTTGTTTTTTTTCCCCACACACACACACACAAAAAAAAAAATTTAAATGTCCGTTTGTTTTAAAAGTGGCTGCTCGTTTGTTTTTCACTGCAGCAGTACTGCTCAGATTTTTTTGCGAGTTCTGCACATGTGCCGAGGATCGCAGATTTCCACCGCCATTGTTCTGAATTTTTTCAGCTTCTTTGCTTTGGAAAGAATGAACTGCATTTTCTCTCCCCGTGCTTCAGTTTTTTCAGAATGGTGCGGCAGTTTTTCTGAACTTTTGAGACTAGTGACAGAGTATCGGATTTCGGGTTAAGGACAAGTTAATCTCGCTGTCATCTGTGTGTTTGCGAGGAACGGAGGGATTTGCCAAGGAGTTCCTGATGTGGCAGAGAGGTGGCTGGCACCTTTTCCAGTGGGTACTCTGGAGGATTTACAACGCTGGAAAGGTGCCAGCCAATCAAAATGCAGGATTCTCTGTATTTTTTGTGCCCGTTGTATAATAGCTATTTTCACCTGTTGTGTACAGTTATCCAGACAGCTTTTGAACCAAGTAGTACTTTCATTAGAGAGCTCTATGCTAGCCAACTACTCGAGTAATAGTGTGTGATGCACCGTACCGAAGGCGTTAGTTAAGTCTATGAGGGCTGCGCCAACCAAATAACCTTGGTCTAAGGAGTCTTGGTGGCAAGACATTACCCACGGGAAAATGCAACGCGTTCAAGATTATAGTTAGACTGGTATACGAAGTACCACGATGCATTTTTAGATCACATTACCCCATTTTCTAGATTATATTTTAGAATATCCCCGAGGGCCACTGAACACACGCGACGGGGTGAAAACCAACCTGACCAGATCAGTAACAAACTGCGAGAACTGTCTGACCAGGCCATTACAGAAGAACACCGTCTAATCAGCACTCTTGATGTTAGCCATAAATGAACGTTATGCAAAAAAAGACTAGGCGTAATCCGTACTTCGTAAAATCAAAGATACGGAAAACTAAAACCTTAAACAGCAGAAGACCAATTATTACAAATACCACGTGTAAATAGGTCTTGATTGAGTCATCAAACAAAATGCGCACAAGCTGCGTGTTGGAATTACACATGGGGCTTGGTGAGTCTGCTGCCCACGCATCACTGCCACCTAGTTTTAAAGAAACAGGGGGTCTCAATTCAAAGATGGGGGCCTAATGCCCCCCTCCCACCAAAGTGCAATCTCAACACTGCATGATCAGCTGGATCATAAATAAATGCACGTATCCGGGTGGAAATACGGGAATTAAGCTGGGGTGCTTCTTGGCCTGCGTTAACATTAACCTGAACATTTTTGCGTGTTACACACGAACCGTTTCTTTGCTATCGTCCTCTAAACTGAGTCTGTAAGGAAAATAAGACGTCCAATGTCACTTGAGCAAAGCCCGGCAAGCCTTTAAAGTACCCGGATGAGCTGTCCAACACTATGCCTGACACCAGGTTAACAATGAACACGGCCACTTCCGGGTAGCTGCCCAAACTAGAACATGCAATCTTTCGGCAGTATTACACGCTTACAATGAACTGGTACAATTTCGAAGAAACGAAATTACTAGCACGAAACTTTTAAACTGTCTCAGGCTACTCTTTTCAGGACCCCGATTTGGAGGACCAACAAAAGCGCATAGTACACACACAACTGGAAAGAAAGTCTGGAATGGTAACGCCCCCGTCGGAGGCACGTAGAGCGCGCCGCCATATTGTGGATGTCAATCCTCGGGAGCGGGCTCATTGATGAACACGTCTGTTTGGCGGAGCGCTTAGTTAAACTTTCCTTTTTAAACGTTTTGAATAGAAAACCAGCTCAATTTGGGCAGTCTTATGTGGATCGGACTCTTTATATACATATATATATCGGCAGTGGTTTTAACAGGCGAATGTACAGTCAGTGTAGCACTAATAATCTCATATTAAATCGTCCCTGTCTTGGGCTGTGGAGGGGAATAGGTTGCAGGGGAGGGAAATCAGTTAATTCTGAAGCGGATTTGGGGTGGGGCTACTGGCCGCAAGGATGCTAACAGGAGCATGGGTCTTGGAGGGGACTGCAGAGGGAGCAAGGGTGTTGGGGAACATGCTGCCAGGGCTTTGGTTGCCTGTGTGTGCACCCTGGGCAGCATCTTTCTGCAGTGGACGACCAGGGAGGGGAGGGCTGTTTATAGGAGAGGAGTTCATAACGTGGGGGGGGGGGTCCTACCATGGGGTAGGGATAGGATATACTATGTAGTGCCCCCAAATAGCGTCCAGGCTTGCCTGGGACCACAGGCGGGGCATGATAGGGTGCTTGGGGACCCCCCCTTTAGGGCCCAGTTAGCTAGCACAGGGGAAATAAATGTGTGTAGGGGCCCAGTGGTACAGTAATAAGATGTGTCATTAGAGAAAAACATATGTCCATTTCAGGTATTCTGCCAACACCAATTGACAGTATGCCTTAGCAGTCCCCACCTGCAGCCCTACTCCAGTAAATACCCCTACATCTATCACAGAAACTCCTAGTATAGCCTGTTGCTCTTTCCACAGTCCCCACCACCTCGACTCTCGCCCCCTCCATGGCCCCTTGGATGCCTCACTCCCTTCCTGGCCAACCAGAACCTCCCTATCTGATCCACCAGACACCCTTCCATTAGAAGACATCCCTCCTGCCCCCCAACACCTCCCACCCGACCTACCAAGAGCTCACTCCCCAGCCCCCTGGACTCACCTCCCTCACGAGCCCACAGACATCTCCCTGGCACCTGGACAACCCCCTCACTCGTGCCACCCCAACACCCACCGCACTCCTTTGGCCTCCTGGACACCTCCCTTCTGGCCCCTAGGAACTTTAGCATACAACAATGTACATCCCCACTTGTGGAGCTGCAGAAGCTTAACCTCTTGAGTCCGCTACTTATCACTGACATCTGGCTACCTAGCCTTCCCCCCCACCACCACCACCACAGGCTCCTGAGGCTCACACTACCTTCGCAGCATGCTCACTGCCCCACACCATGGGGGCAGGTTCCATAGCATCTCCTTTTCACAACACTTGCAGCTGGATTCCAAATCCCACTCAGTATTGGTTGTTAGAACCTAGGTCTCCACACCCAGCCCTGGCATCTGGTTTGTCGCTCCACCTCATCCTGTTACTGTATGTGTAACAGAGTGACTGCTGGTATTGCACGTGGCACAGCACAATGTCGGCATTACACAGGGTACAGCAGTGTTGGCAGTGCACATGACAGTGCAGTGTCGGGAGTACACATAGTGTAGTGCAGTGTCGGTACTGCATATGGCACTGCAATGTCAGCAGTGTGCTTGGCACAGTGCAGTGTCAGCACTGCACATGGCATAGTGCAGTGTAATCGGTACACATGATTCAGTGCCGTGTTGGTACTGCATGTGGCACTGTGCAGTGTGTGCATGTGCCACAGTGCAGTGTCAGCAATGCACGTGGCACAGTGCAGTGTCAGCAGTGCGTGTGGAACAGTATAGTGCATTTCACGTGGAGCAGTGTTTGTGTGTCACTTCGCACAGTTGGCATTGCACTTGGCACACTGCAGTGTTGGCATTCCGTGTGGCTCTTCACACAGGGGTCCCGCAACCTCCTAATCCACCCCCACTCATGGGACTGCACCTCACTTCCCACGCAGAAGCCTGCAACCCCACTCCCTGTGCAAGGGCCTGCACTGAACTCCCTACTCAGGGCCTGCACCCCCCCTTCCTGATGCAGGGCTTGCACCAACCTTCTGGGCACCAGTAGTGGCAGTGCATGTGTCACAGTGCAGTTACAGCTGTGCATGTGGCATAGCGCAGTGACAACAGTTAATGTGGCACAGCACAGGAATGGCAGTGCACATGGCAGAGTTGGCAGCACATGGTGCACAGTATAGTGACAGCCATACATATGAAACAGTTCATGGCACAGTGCAGTAACAGCAGTGCAACTGGCATAGCATAGTGATGACCATGCCCATGGTGCAACTCAGTAATGACAAGTCATGTGTTACAGAACAGTGATGGCAGACCACGTGGCACACTGGTGTTGACAGTGCTGTGCCAGGTGGGGCTGCCACTTCACTAGCCATGTGCAATGCTGACACAACACTGCCATGTGGCATACTGACACTGTGCCATGGTGATACCAACACCACACACTGCCTCATGCAGTGCAGACACCGCACTGTGTCACGTACAACGCCAACATTGTGCTGTGCCACGTAGGGCTCCTGATTAGATTTTTTCAGAGTGAGTACTGTACTTCTTAGTTTTGAACGGAGGTGAGTAAAACCAAAATTTGATGCAAACTAATAACAAAATATGGTAAGGAGTACACATTAAAATGCTACCCAAAATTAATTTGTGTCATTTGTCTTCATTTATTATTTTGTCTTTGCCACATATTGGCAGGTAAAATTAATGAAGAGCACAGCCAAGAACTTCAGAATTGAACTTTACCATTCCATCAGTGCAGCGGTAGAGCTTCTGCTTGTGACGCCAACACTCCTTGTTCGGAAGCGAGCCACTGATGTCAGATGGGCGACTGGGGGGAGGAAGATCAAGGACTGCTCTCCGAGGGAGGGGGCATGGGGAAGCTTCCAGCGTTTGATCGACCCGTAGTAGAGACCAGTGGTCTGACAGCGATTGATTAAAATCTTCAGGATGCATGCCACATGTCCTGCACTCTGCACGCTTCTACGTTACTGCATGCCACGCCTCCCTGGGGGATAAAAAAAAAAACAAATGCCCATGCAAGAGGACATCTGCTCTCCACTAGACCACATGCTTCCAACCAAGGCACTCCCCCCAGATCATGAATCAGTCTCTGTTCATGGAGAGCCCCCCCCGACAACTCATCCTGGGGAGTAAGCCAGGGTACACTCCGGTGGGGTGGGTAAGTTCCAAGAGATGGAGGGCAGGGTTGGGCAGATGGTGGCCAGCCAACAGCCCCCCAAAAATTTATAAAAATTACACTTTGTAGCTCATTAGGTTCTGCATGATTGTTTTTTTCCATATTGGTTTATCTCCTTGGCGGAGTAATGGGGGGTGGGCTTCTCAGTTCTGTTCCTCTCCCTATGGACCAGCCCCTGCCTCCCTTGGGGCCTAACTCATGGTGGGGTACCACCAGGGATTCTCCCTGTGATGGGGTCGGAAGGGCCGTCCTTCCATCCCCAGCTAAGACACAGTCTAGTTCAGACAGTGGTGGTCAGGGTGGAAGCGCAGGTCCGTAGACAAATGTGCCATCTCTGGGGGTTCCACTGACCCTGTATTATATCTCCCCAAGTAAAACCTCTTCATTTTTGCATAATTTTACCTTGCTTAGTAAAGACATAAACTTTAATAATGATTCTGTTGTTTTTTTCTCCTCGCACCATGTTTACCACAATGCTCATGCCACCCAGAGTCCTGTTCTCCCGCTGAAGTGAGGAGGCGAATAGGGGAATACATCTATGTGGGGTGTATGTGAAATGGGAGCCTCTTTTGTGTGTGTAGAAATGCAAATCCCATTTGCCTTTGTACTGTGTCTTTTTCACTTTTTTGGGGGGAGGGTTAAGTATCTGTATTTGCCCGAACAGCTGCCATAGCAAGTTGCAGGCAGGACTGCGCTCATAGCTGTGGCTATGCAAATTAGTGGGACGCTGTGAGAGAAGCATCCCAACACCCGAAATACAAATGTCTCTTGCACTGTCCCTGTGTATTTTTTTTTTAATTATTTTATTTATCGTTTTTCTCCCCCCATTGTTATGCCAGCTCACCTGCATGTCCCTGGCAAGAGCACACGCATGTGGAGACGCATGCATGCTGCACATTGCAGAACGCCCCGCCCTACCAGTCGCCCGTACCCACCTGCACCATCACTGTACCTCCACCCGGTGATGGCGGGACTACAGGAGGGTGACCTTCCACCCCTGGAGAGGAGAGCCACTAAGCTCAATCTTGCTCCACCGCCCCCCTTCATCAGGGGGACTCATTTGTGAGTTGAAGCGCTGGGGCAAGTTTGCGCTTTGTATTATTAGTGTGCCTGTTGGTCCTTTTGTTCCTTAAGTCTAATAAATGTTCTATTTTCGCATTATTTTGTGATTGGAATTGAAGAGGTGGATAGGCAGAAAAGGGGCAAAAATCAGCAGAAGGGCAGACAGTGAGGAGAACCAGGGATAAAGGACAACCAGGGAAGGGGCTGGAGTAGAACTGCTAAACAGTCTAGGGAGGTCAAATCATGGAAAGCCATGCGTGCCAATGCCAGGAGCCTTAGCAACAAGTTGGAAGATCTGGAGGCTGTCATGGTGCAGTCAGACCTGGACATTGTGGCCATCACAGAAACCTGGTGTAATGATAACCATGACTGGGAGATGGCCATTCCTGGCTATAACATATTTAGAAGAGGTTGGGCAGGGAGGAGGAGTGGCACCGTATGTGAAAAATGACATAAGGGCCACAGAGATCCAGGAGGAACAAAATGGTGGAGAGATACTGTGGGTTAAGCTGGAAAGGAAAATGGGGCCAGCCATCCGCACAGGTGTGGTCTATAGACCACCAGCCCAGGAGGAAGAAACAGGGAGCTGATGCTAGCCATCCAACTGGTTGGAGACTTCAATATTCCAGACGTGGACTGGAGCATCCCAGCAGCAGCATCAACTAGGAGTAGATTTTTCCTGGACTCCCTTCAGGGTGCCTTCCTCAAGCAATTGGTCATGGAACCAACTTGGCAGAAGGCAATACTGGACCTTGTGCTCACAAACAGGGACAGTGTGATGGGGGTAACAGTGGGGGAGCACCTGGGGAACAGTGACCACCAGTCATTGTGGTTTGAAATCACAGAAGGAGCATAACCAAACCACACAAAAACACATATCCTGGATTTTAGGGGGGCAGACTTTGGGAAAAGTCAGTGGCTCAGTAGGTAGCACACTCTCCTCTGAGGCTGGGAGATCAGAGGGTTGTGGGTTCCGTTCCCACATCTGGCACTTGGGTTAATATCCCAATACTGACACTGTAGTGCAGCATGAGAGGGGTGCTGCACCTATGAGGTGCCGTCTTTCTGATGAGACGTTAAACCGAGGTCCCATCTGCCTGGAATGGTGGTAGTTCAAGTGGGTGTTAAAGATCCCATGGCACTTATCGAAAAGAGTAGGGGAATTTTATTGGTAATAAAGTGGGCTTCATTACAAAAAAACAAAACAACTCAATAAACAGAAACAATCCAAACAAGGCAAAAATCAGTTAACAGAAGAAAGTATCACAATGTTTCCAAAACAATACAGCTTTAGTAGAAAAAAGTAAGAAGTCAGACTTTTTACAGAACACAAAGCAGCCGAATATTACAAAATACTTCATGAATGGAAATAGTTTTTTGGTGTAGCACTAGCAAACATCTGGCTTGCCATAAATAATAACGAATAATAGCAAAATTATATATAAACTGTCAACATGATACTTTCTATTAAGCAGGTCATTCAGGCAAAACATAACATGTTCATAAGAAAGAGAGGCCAGCAAGGGTTCTGCCCAGTTAGCAGATAGGGTAGACCAGACTTCCAAAGAGAAGGGGCATTCACAAATAAATCTTGCTGAGTTTCACAAACATTGAGGCAAGAGGATCTAGGACAATATCTCAAAGACAAGGCTTTATGCTTATGATTGTTATTAACTCCTAGTCTATCATAGTTGCATAACATACCATATCCATAAATACGATGGCAGCCGTTGATTTAGCAGTTGGTGGAGTACCCAGGAGGCGTCCAGAGGGCAGAACGGAAAACAATCTCTCCTGAGCCTCCAACCTCCAAAGCGCTCATATAGTTGGGATCTAGATAAGATACAAAAGTCCTGAGGATGAAGACACCAGGTCAAGGCCATCTTAAAACTCTCTTTCCCATAAGAGGGGATCAGTTGGGATTTGGAAATAACCCCTTTATAACGGGCTTGCCAGTTATCAAGGCAGAGGGAGAACCATGCTAAAAAATAGGGCTTCCAAAAAACAGTCCCTGGTTTCAGCACTTTCCCATAATTATAATGAAGAAAAAGGCTGTAAAAAACAACAGGGTGGATCATACCAAGTCCACCTTTCTTGAGCGGTCTGTAAATAATATGTCTTTTAATGGGGTTTAGCCTGGATCCCCACAATCCCTTGAAAAAAATCCCCGTTAATCTGGAAAATAGGGAAATGGACGGGGGGAACACATAACAAAGATGCAGGAAAATCGGTATAACCAGAGTTTTAAGGAGCACAACCCGTTTCTTCTTCCCAATTAAATGCTTTTTCCACCCATTAATCACATTATCTGCCTTTTGTAGGGCAAGATTCCAATTATAGATATGCGGATCATCACAACCAAAAAAATACCTAAATACGAAAAACATTAGTGGATACAGAAACACCAGCATAAAGGCCCATTACTAGGGAGGAAGTATGCCCTAGTGGTACACAAATACTTTTGTAAAATTTATCTTAGAACCTGAAACAGAAGAGAATGCCTGTAAAACCTGAACAATATCCTCTTGTTTCGTGGGAAGAAGCCACAGCCAAAATTAAATCGTCCATAAGCTAATATTTTAGTGGTAAAGAGGAGGGAGTACAGAGCAACCCAATAATCTGTGGGCAAAGAAAAAAGGCTCTCAAAAGAGTATCAATAAAAAGGTATATAATAAGGACTTAACGGGCACCCTGACGTACACCCAGGGCCAGAATAGTAGGACGGCCTATCCAGCCGCTCACATTAGGGACGACATACAACATTCCTATATAATAAACGGCCAGGAAAGGAAGCATACCGGGAACCCAAAAGCCTTCTAGGCTAGAAATAAGAACTCATGAGAGACTGTATCAAATGCTTTTTCCTGGTCTAAACTTATAATCCATCCTGTTACAGCATTTTGTTGTTCCAGAGTAAACAATTCTCTCAATAAAATCAAATTGTCAGAAAGATGCCTACCTGGGATACCACAGGTTTGAGTTGGGCTAATCATGTGTGATGCCAAAGTAATCATTCTAGATAAAAGAATTTTGGCAAGGATCTTATAATCCACATTAAGCAGACTGATTGGTCTCCAATTTGTAATGTCAAAAGGATCCCCTTTTTTCTTAAACAGTAAAATCAGTAAAGCATCTTTCATAGAAGTAGCCAAGGCATCAGAATGTAACATCTCATTATAGAGAATAGTTAGAACCGAACAAGATCAGCAGAGAAAGTCTTGAAAAATGGGGTTAGGCCATCAGACCCCGGAACAGAATGCGATTTTAAACTAGTAATGGCCGCCAATACCTCTGGTTCAGTAATGACGAAGAAAGCTTGTTTCGATCAGAGTCCAAGCTGAGTAAGGACAGTGGCAAGAAAATGATCCGCATTGTCAAGGTCAGCTTTAGTGCCAAATATGTTGAAAACATAATTTTCAACACAGTGAAGCAAATCCTCAGGTTTCTTAAGTAACTCCCGATGGAGACAATAGAGAGGTAATTAATTTAGCTTCAACTCTATCTTTACAGGCCTTAAACGGGTCTAAACAACCTTTAGTAAGATGAGTGCCAAAAGCGCTCCTGACCCAAAGAGTCAGCACGATTATACTGGGATAACCTCATTTTAGCTGACCTCACTAATCTGAGAGCTAAAATCATGAGTAGTAGAGCTAGCTAAAGAGAATAGGTGCTGTAGCTGATGCCGTAGTGACAGATAAGACAAATATTTAGTATTCTGTTTTTTGCCGCTACCTTCTGAAAAACTGTTTCCAGCTTAGCTTAGATTCCTCCCACCAATCCATCCCAGTATCATAAAATCAACTACTGACAACCGAGCTGTAAACTCTTTGTGCCAAAGTTTAAGAAAAAGAGGTCATTAAGTAGAGAATCATTAAGGCCAACTGGCTTTCTTACATCTAGAGCAGAGTCCCAGGAAAAGTGGCACATAGGGCAACGTGATCCAAAATTCGGTAGCCACAGTTGTACAGGAAAGTAAAATCAAAATCTTAGATAAAAAAAGAAAATCTATCCTAGTATGTAAGGACCCTTTAAAAAAAGTGGACCCACCTGTTTTATGGAAATGTCTATAAACATCCACAAGCTTGGCCATAGAGACCACACTATTTAAAGCCACAGAGTCACAAAATAACTTGGAAGTCTTTAGGCCTCGATCTGTTTGATGTAGGCCGCAATTGAAATCTCCGACCCATAGGAGTAATCTGGAGGAAAAAGGTAGGGCTTAATTTGGTGAAAAGGAAGCCCTCTGGAGCCTGGTTTGGTAGCGTAGGTCCCAATCATCAGAAATCTCTCAGATTTATATGAGAAATCTAATAACAAAGCTCTACCAGGGAAATATCTACAAGTCTAGAGACTGTAAAATTAGAGCTGGAGAACAATATCCGACCCCATCACAAGTATCAGGTCCAACAGACCAAAAAGAAGGCCTGCAGTCCATGCCTTAGAGGCCTGGAATAATTCCCCATGGGTCTTTAATCTAGTGTCAACAAGGCAGATAATGTCACTCTGTAAATCAGAAAGGGTTAAAAAAATCCCCCCTAATTTTCTCTTCCCTTTAATGCTGTTCACATTTAAAGAGCAGATCTTTAAGGAAGACAGGATTTAAGTAATAGGTGGTGACTTACCCCTTCGTCGCTGCCTAGTACGTTTTGCAATGGGATCCGTATCAGCCCCATCACCCCCATCCGGGAAAGAAAGAAGAGAGGAGGAATCAGTATCCTCACCCCCCGAGTCTTTGTCTGAAAAATCTGTGGCTAAAACCGCAAATTTGTTAGAGGTTTGCCAGTTCCGTGCAGGGGGTTCCTTACTACGAGTAGCAACAGCTAAACCCTTCCTAGTCTGTTTATGGGTAACAGTGGTAAAACTAAAATTATCTCCCCCTTGACCCGAGGGGAGGCATATCCATATCTGGAATAACGGTGTAGTATCAGGGAAACCACAATGGCAGTAGGAGTAGGTATAACAGGAAAAGAGGGTTGGAAAACTGGAACAGAAGAGACATCTCCAACTACCGGAGGAAGGGTAACCTCTGAATTAGAGGAAGCTAGACTATGGGCAAGTGACTGTTGAGCAATAGTAATAATGCCACTGCAGAGGGACAATCTCTTTGTTATGAGAGGCCCAGGGCACCTGCCACGCTGGCCAGTCCCATCACATAAGTTACACTTAAATGAATTAGTACATTTAGCTGCAATATGACCTGATTCAAAGCAGTGGCTACATTTAAAGGTATCACAAGTCGAACTTAAATGGGTACGTGACCCACATTTAAAACAGGACTTGGGTTGTCCGCGTAAAAATGAAGCCCTTGTCTTTACCTAGAAAGAAAAATTAGGCAAATGTCGGGCCAGTGTTAGTGGAAAAAGCTTAACACGGACCTTCCAACTGCCATCCCAAATCTGTTCAGAGTCTAGATTAGGGGTAGGCCTATTCAAGACTTCACAGCGCTTGTTTAACCAAAATAAAATGTCTTCAATGTGAACTCCTCATTTTAAAAACAACAGTAATGTTACGTAATGGCAGGTTTGGTGAGAGGGATGGCCTGGAAGAGGGGACCAAATGGGTGTAGTCTGAAGTTTGTCATATTGGGCCCAGAATCTATCAAGCCCAGACATTTGTTTAAAACTAACATCAAAATTGGAATTACCTATATTAATCAGGGCAAAAATCTCAGAAGAAAAAACTTCATGGAACCCTTAAGGAGGGTTTTAGCTATATACAAATGATCTGGTGGGAGTTCTAATCCACCTTATAAACAACGATCTGCATTCCTCCTAGGTGCAGGTTGCCTTTGGAGGAAAATAAATCAGTAAGTTTAAATGTTGAACTTTTAGGTGCAGCAACAGTAGGTAACAAAGTAGGTCCTGAGAAACAGTAGTGGGTTCAGGTACAGTAGAAATAGACTTAGAAACAACAATAGTGTCACTAGTAACAGTAGAAGAAGAAAGAGTCACACCCGGGGTTTGTTGGAGCTCAGGTCATTATTCTTAGCAGAGTTTTGAAGCATATTAATGTAGACAGGGTCCTGAGAATCAGGAGTCCAAGTCCCTTCAATATCTCTTTCCCAGCCAGCATGTAATAAAGCTGACTCTGGTGACCAGTCTAAATCAGTATTTTGGCCAGATTTAATTTTTGGGGAATAAGGAACCCCTCGCTTGGACCAGCCAGGTTCCTATGTAGCTGAGAAAAAAATACTGTGGTTTCTCCAAAACTAAACGGAAGCAGTTGTAGTGCTAAAGTCACTTACAGAGCAGGGAATAGCTGCAGGGATTTCAGAATCTGGCTTTTCCGATGTCGGTAGTCGGCGGGTCATTTGAAGTAGTCCAGAAACAGCAGTAGCAGGGGGTTGAAGAGAATTCTCTACAGCAGGAACAGAAGCCGAATCCATCGGTAGGCCATCGACTGGGGGCTTTCCAATGCCGACGTCGCGAAGAGGAGAACAAGGAAGTGGCGTCCGAGGCGATGCCTGCGCAGAAACTCGCAATGCCGAATCTAAAAGCTGCAATTGCAGGACTAACGCCTCGCGCTGCTCCTGAAGACTGGAACTGAACGCGGAGCCACTTTGCACATCAGGTAGACTGGAAACAACTTCTTTAGGGTCGCTTTTGAAGAACGGAGTCAAATTCAAAATAGTCGTATACTAACATCAGCTACAGCAAGACATGCATCTGGGGCCTCTTGAGAAGGTAGCACAGAGGAGAGGCCGACTCCCTGAGCTAACAGCGCCCATCTCCTCCAGGGGATCATGCCGAACTGGCCATCTTGCAGCCAGCAGCAAAGGCTCCACCTACTCAGAGTAGGGAATTTCCGGTGTCCTGGCCACATTTCCCTCATTCACTAAAAATACCACCAACAGCTTAATCTGGTTCAAGGTCAGTTGGCATTCATCTGTATCCCCTTCCCCTGGGTCATGCCTGAAAATAGGCAGGATTTGTCTAGTGCACTTACCCGGTCAACAAAAACTAAAAAAAAAAAAATTAAATAAAATGGGGAGATACTTGAAAGAGGCATTAAGAGGAATGGGGCAGGAATCGGGTTGAGGAACAGTGGGCAGTATTTAAAACGGGGATTACAAGAGCAACAGAATTATGCATTAAGCAAGTTAGCAAGACGAAAAGGAAGAGGAGGCCATTATGGTTTTCCAAAGAGGTAGCAAAGAAAGTGAAAGCCAAAAAGATTGCATTCAGGCAATACAAAAAGACACAGGCAGAAGGGGATAGGGAGAAGTACCAGGAAAAGCAAAGGGAGGCAGGGAGGTCAGTAAGGGAAGCCAAAGCTCAGACAGAAAAGCACATTGCAAAATCAGTGGGTAGAGGAGACAAACCCTTTTACAGGTACATAAGGGAAAAAAGAAAGGCAAAGGAGGGATAGTGAGACTGAAGGGGGAGGATGGGGCCGTGTGGAGGATGACAATAGTAAAGCTGACATACTGAACAGGTATTTCTGGTCAGTCTTTACTGAGGAAGAGGAGGGTAATGGGTCTGAAGGGAGTACAAGGGGTGAGAATGGTGCAGAAATGGACACAAGTCCCTTTACATGAGAAAGGGTCCTGAAGGAACTGGAAGTAATAAGAGTTGATAAAGCAATTAGGCCAGATGGGGTGCACCCCAGGGTCCTTAAAGAACTCAGGTGGTGGCTGAACCTCTGGCTATCCTGTTTAGCTGATCACTGGAAACGGGAGGTACCCAAAGACTGGAGGACAGCAGATGTAGTCCCCTTATACAAAAGTGGGAACAAAGAGGAAGCGGGGAACTACAGACCAGTCAGCCTCACCTCGGTAGTGGGGAAGATAATGGAAGCACTACTGAAGGAGAGATTGGTGGAACATCTGGTTGTCAATGGACTGCAGGATCCAAGGCAGCATGGTTTCACCAGGGGAGGTCATGTCAGACCAACCTCTTTGAATTTTTTGACTGGGTGACTAGGGAGGTGGATCAGGGGAGTGCAGTGGACATGGCCTATCTGGACATCAGCAAGGCCTTTGATACTGTGCCACATAGAAGGCTATTACACAAACTGGGGAATATGGGTGTGGGCAGGACAGTAGTGCCATGGGTTGGTAACTGGATAGGCAGCAGGACACAGAGGGTGGTGGTAAATGGCTGTCACTCCACAGAGGGAAGAGTGACCAGTGGGGTACCACAGGGATCAGTGCTAGGACCAGTCCTATTCAACATCTTCATCAGTAACATTGTGCAGGACCCAGAAGGCAGAATTTCACTGTTCGCTGATGACACAAAGCTCTGTAACAGAGTAGACACACCAGAGGGTGTAGACAGAATGAGAAGGGACCTGCAGAAACTTGAAGAATGGTCAGGGGTTTGGCAGTTGAAATTCAATGCATAGAAGTGCAAGATAATGTATATGGGGTACAAAAACCCTGGCACAATATATCAGTTGGGGGGTGAGGATATAACATGCACCAAGCAGGAAAGGGATCTTGGGGTTATCATCTCTGATGACCTCAAGGTAGGGAAACAGTGTGACAAAGCAGCAGGTAAAGCAAATAGGATGCTGGGATTCATAGGCAGGGGCATCACCAGCAGGAAAAGGGAGGTCATGATTCCACTATACAAGACACTAGTGAGGCCCCACCTGGAGTACAGTGTACAGTTCTGGAGACCTTACCTACGTAAGGACATAGACAGGGTAGAGAAGGTTCAGAGAAGGGCAACAAAGATGGTACATGGATTGCATCACGAATCCTATGAGTACAGGTTGAAGGAATTGAATATGTACTCCCTGGAGGAGAGGAGGGACAGAGGGGACATGATAGAGACATACAAGTATCTAACAGGGTGCAAGAATACACTACTTTTAAGTGAAAAAGATGTTCCAGGACTAGAGGGCATGGGATGAAGTTGGAGGGAGGACGATTCAGAAGAAATATGAGGAAGAATTTCTTCACAGAACGGGTGGTGGACAAGTGGAACACCCTGCCTGAGGAAATGGTGGAGGCTGAAACAATCACAGGATTTAAGAATACATGGGATAGACATAAAGGAATTCTGGAGGTTAGGGGCAACAGAGTTCTAGGAAAACATAAACTGAAGTTACAAACTCAAATGGGCAGACTAGGTGGGCCATAGGCCCTTATCTGCTGACACTATGTATCTTAAAAACAGGCTAAGAGTGCAGATTTTTTCCTTGGACTGACTTAATTCCTGCATTGCTTGCCTACAAAGTTGAACTCCAACATGAGGGCAAGCTTCACATGTACAGGAGACCTAAATAAACATAAACAGACATACAGCGCAATGGTGCTGACTGGAAGAATTGCTACTGGATTGAGAGTTCAACTTTGGAGGCAAGCAATGAAGAAAGTAAGTACTACTACAGTTTTTCATTTTAGCGAGTGCACAGAGGACAAACTTGTCAAGCATGTTACCAAACAAGTTGGTACTTCAGCAATATATGGCGACACTGTGAGAGATGTCTGCATTTCGAGTGCTTCACTGTTTCTCTCACAGTGTCATACTTGATTGCACATGCTGAATTAGGGACGTCACTAAGGACACAGTGTGTGGATGCTGCGGTAATGGCAGACATCGCTCCTTATAGGTGGAGCATAACACTTTGTCTTCCCTACAAACACAAGAGTCTCCAAGTACACGTAGTCCCATGTGGAGATGTATTCGCCTCCTCATGTTACCAGGAGCACAGAACTCTGGGTGGCTTGGACACTGTAGGTAAACATGGCACTATGAGGAGGAAAAAAACAGCAAGATAATTACAAAAGTTTATGTCTTTACTGAGCATGGTAAAATTATGCCAAATGAAGAGGTTTTACTCCAGTAGACATAGCCTTGCTGCAGCAGCAAAAAGTTAAAGGCCCTTTTAATGACTTGGGGGATAATCCTGTAAGTGAAGCAGGCAGACCAATCAAAATCATAGCAAGCATTTGTCAATGCTGAATATTGGATGCTTGATGAACAATTTTTTTTTAATTTTGACCCAACTATTGAAGATACTTGTTTTAGTATTTGCCGCATAGACATGACTTGTACCAATTATAATTTATTCGCAGAAATGTCATTTCTCACCAGAGGTATGAAAACATATCATGTCCTGGATTATAAAAATGACACCATGTTTATGAGGTGGTATGGAAAAATGGCTATGTTTGAAAATTTGGAGTCCAAATATTGAAAATTAGCCAAATTATGAGTGAACATTGAAGTAGTGTAACGTTCAGTCATAATCTGGACACTGTATTGGTACACCAGATTTTCAGCATAGCCTTGTTATTACCCCCAACTAATGGACCCGGCGGGAAAATTTTCAAATCCATGCCAAAATGTAATTTCACACCATAGGTACAAAAACACATTTTGGCCAGGATTTCAAAAATGTCAGCTGTCACATTCATGAGGTACTATGAAGAAATGGCTATGTTGTTTTTTAAATTGTTGCCCCAAATTTTCAACGTGGCCTTCTTATCACCCCACCTCATGAACAGGTGCAGAGAAAATATTCAACTCCTGACTAAAAGTGATTTCGTGCATCGACTGTGAAATCACTTTTCGATGCGAAAACACATTTTGGTCAGGATTTGAAAATTGACAGCTGCCACATTCATGAGGTACTGTGAGAAAATGGCTATGTTAAACATTTTGGGTCAAAATACTGACAATTACCAAATTATGAGCCTGCATTTGCAAATTTCAATGTAGGCACATAACGTTATTGTATTTCAATATTTTTACACCAAATTTTCAACATAGCCTTCTTATGACCCCACCTTATGAACAAGGGCAGAGAAAATGTTCAGCTACTGTCTGAAAGGTGATGTTGCGCACCAATTACAAAATCACCTTTTGGGACAAATTTGTCTAATTTCACTGTAATTGTTCATGTGGTGGGGTCCCAAAAAAGGCATGTTGAAAATTTGGGTAACAAATATTCAGAAATGGCCAAGTTATGTCTCTAAGTTCAAATCCGCATTGAAATACACTGAACTGCATAGCTAATTTCCTCAGTTTGCGTTCCGGCATTGAAGAATGAAGATGTGTCTGTGGTTGAGAAAGGATTATGGCGTCGGATCCCCGGTGTGTAATTAATTGGCAGGTGGGTGCTGAATGGGAGGGTGACACGAGTGGGGGGGGTTACATATGTACGTGGACGGGGATCTGGTGGGGGGGAGAGACCTGGTGTCTAGTAGGTCTACACAATTTCTGTCCCTATACATACACAAGCCCCCCCACATGTCATGACACCCCCACACACACTGCCACGACTGACATACCACAGCAGTGTACCTCCGATGTCGAGTAACACCCCCCGCCAACAACAAAGCCTCAGCCTGGTTTCCATGATAAAGGTTCACCTGCAGCCCCAGCTAACTCCAAGTTGGTGGTAGTGGTTGACTCCCACCCACAGCACTAATGATTCACCACCAAGGCTTCCTTACCATAAGGGGGGACCCAGAGGTGGGTCGTCAGTGCGGTGGGTTTTTGGATGGAACACTGCCACCAGCGGAGGTGACTGGCGGGGGCTTTGTTTTTGGGTGTGGGGTTACCTGACATTGGATGTTCATGGCTGTGGCCATGGTGGGGGTGGTTACGTATGTACGGGGACAGGGATCGAGTGGGCGTAGGTACCACTAGGCACCATTAGTGCCCATGAAATAGGGCCCCAGCAATGGCCAGCGAAGGTACAATATTTAAAAGTCTCCATGCCAATGAGCCCAGTGGGCATGCAAGAGACTAAGGGGCCATTTGCATGACCATTATGGGCTCAATTAAATGGGTCTGGAGGCCCATTACCACTGAACCTTGCCCATTCCATGAGCTGTCCCTGGTGCTGGTGCCCCTCCATCACAGTTTCCCATACCACCGATAATGTCAATGGTGTCTAGTGGTCCCTCCTCTCAACCGAGCCCCATCCCAGTACATACACCAACCCCCCACACCTGTGTCATGACACCCCAACATGGCCATGGCTGACCCGCCACAGCCATTTACCTCTGACTGCAAGTAGCCCACCCCCCAACAACAAAGCCCCAGCCCGGTTTCCATGACATACAGTAGCTTCACCTGCAGCCCCAGCCAAATCCCTGTTGGTGGTAGTGGTCGACCACAACCCACGGCACCAATTACCCACCATCAAGGCTCCCTTACTGTAAGTCATTGCAGCAATGAAAGGATGGCAAATTGGAACCAGAGGTGGATCATCAGGGGAACACTACTTGACTAGTGGTTCATCAACACAGGACATTAAGTTGGATAGCAATGGTGTGCTATCTCACTGAATCTGGCAACCTCTTGGTTTGGCGCACATGATGCACAACCCATTGGGCTCTGCTTTTGCACATATTTGTATATGTAACCCTGTTGTCTATCTGCCAATGTTTATTTTACAACAAAAATCATGTTAGAGTAGTGACCAACTGACTTATTAAATATCAAATAAAAACTGAAAAATAACTAGCATGACCTCCATGAATCTGTAAATATCCATGTATATTTGCATAGATAGAACAAACACTGAATACGTAGACCCCCATATTTAAAGCCCATGTCTGCACCGTGCAGCTAGATGCACCATCCAGAAGAAATGGGCTGGCGCAATAGCATGCTATATTCAAACGATGCGCGATCACACATCTCATCTGAATATAGTAGATAAAGTGAGATGTGCAAATGTGGGCCACCAACAATGCACCGCGCATCTCCCTGTTCAGCCTGAATACCTGGAATGGGGATGCAGCGCATCTTGAGGATGCACTGTGCCAAATTCCAGATATTCAGCCCGAAACATGCAAATGGGGCCATTGGGCATGTGAAGGCATAAATGGGGCCATTTGCATGTCATTATGACCCCATTTGCATGTTTGCTGCAGGGATGCGCCTGGAAGGATGCGCTAGGCAGCCTGCAAACCTCACCCCATGCTCAGTCCCTGCTGTGTGCCCACCCAACAGCACCGAACACTCATCACCCAAATGTAGTTGTCATTATGGAAATCCTTCCCTGGTAGTCTGGTGGCTCCTCCCATCCCCAAACATTCTGTAGAAAGAAACTACCTGGATTCCCTGTAGTCTAGTGCCCCCCCCCAAAACCCCAATTGCATCTGGATATATCATCTACCATTTCCCCGGTAGTCTAGTGGTCCCCTCTCCCATTCTCAAACCCCAATCGTATCTGAATATATCATCAACCATTTCTACAGTAGTCTAGTGCCCCCCCATCCCCGAATGTTCTGTAGAAAGAAACTCCCCAGATTCCCTGGTAGTCTACTGGCAACTTGTGTGTGCAGAATGCCTAAAGTAAACATACTGTATGTTTTCCTAAGTGAGCCTGTCACATCTCTCTCCCATGGGCTAACTAAATTTTATTTATTTATTTAAAAGTTTCACCAGGAAAGACATACTGAGCAGACATGCTTGTTTCCAGGTGCATCCCAGGGAGAGGGGAAAAGGACCCTAAAGGGTTCCCCAAGCACCCTATCATGCCCTGTCTGAGGTCCCTGGCAAGCTGTTGTTTCAGTAGGGCTCCTATCTTATCCCCACCCCACAGCAGGAACTCATCCCCGTAGACAAGCTACCCCCTGCAGCTGCTACCTTCCCCTCCCCCATCGGGAGAGGCCCGGGGAGTGGAAGATCCACAGCAGAGAAATGCTGCTTAGCTATGTGTGCTGGGAGGAGGGCTGCTTGGGTGAGGGGGGAGGCTGGTTAGGGGGGCACCAGACCCAGAGACTGCTCTGACTGAGTGAGGCTGGTGCATGACCCAGAGACTGCTCTGATTGAGTGAGGCTGGTGCATGACCCAGAGACTGCTCTGATTGAGGCTCGTGCATGACCCAGAGACTGCTCTGATTGAGGGAGGCTGGTGCATGACCCAGAGAATGTTCTGATTGAGGCTGGTGCATGACCCAGAGACTGCTCTGATTGAGTGAGGCTGGTGCATGACCCAGAGACTGCTCTGATTGAGTGAGGCTGGTGCATGACCCAGAGAATGTTCTGATTGAGTGAGGCTGGTGCATGACCCAGCGACTGCTCTTATTGAGTGAGGCTGGTGCATGTCTAGCAGTGGTGTAGAGTTGCTCATGCAAACAGATACAGGCACCACAAGGGGTTAGATGCTGTCCACGAATGGCACACGTACCTATGGGTCGTCTCACCTGAAATCACTCCTCTTGTGTGTGATGTGAACAGCCAGTGGGGAACATGGAAAAGGATGGGGTGGGGGTGCTGGTTCCAGCGGAAGGGGGAGCGGTCTTGAGTTTGAAAGCACAAAGCCATATCAAATAACAAAACCTTGTTGTCACTTAAATGAGGGACAAGAACACTCCAAATGAGGAACAGTGTGAGGTACAGTATTAAACTTGGGAGGGGGGGCTAGCTGCCATACCTCTGACCGCTCCTCAAGTTTTTTCAGGTCCCTGCACATTCTTTCCATCCCATACCCCCCGGAGTGTCCAATCTACTGCAGATTTTGGTGTAATCCACAAAGAGGTAGACCTTCCCTTCCAGCTCCTCTGCAATGTCACTTATTTTTCCCCTTCTCCTCCTCCCAGACAGCCCTTCTTCAGAGGGGCACCCCAGCACCACCAGTCTGACATCCGCTGGGACTTACATTTCCAGCCATCTTCCCTCAGAGTATGACCCCTTGGCCAGGTTCCCTAAGCCCCACTGGAAAATGGATCCAGTTCAGGCCGGCATACCCAGTTGGTTGGGTGCGGGACCCATTGGTGCTCCTCTTCATCCTGCAGCCAGGCTTTTTCTGGATTTCCTGTCCCTGGGGAGGCATGGTGTGCACTGACATCTGGTACACCTCACAACTTTCTGGCCCAAGCTGCCTTTCCCCCAGCTTCTGCCAGGGGCCAGACAAGGCATCATGCTCTGCCCACCCTCCCCCCAAAAAGCAGTTCTACAAATATTCAAATCCTCCTCCCCCCCGGCAGGCCCTCTGACACTTCAGATTCACTTCCAAACTCGGGTTGTCGGCATCGCCGCTGATCTGGTGGGCAGCCTGCAGTGTCACTTACAAAGACATTAAAGAGGACTGGTCCCAGCACTGATCCCCAATGGTCACCCTCCCTTCCTCAGAGTGAATAGTATTTACCACCACCCTTTGACTCCTGTCCCTTACCCAATTTCCTATCCAGTTTAACACCTTTGGACACACTCCTAAGCTATCCAGCTTGCTTACTAGTCTCCTGTGTGGAATAATGTCAAACACCTTACTGAATTCTAGGTAGGTCATGTCCACCACTCCACCCTGATCTATTTCCTTGGTGAACCAATCAGATCTATAAGATTTGCTTGACAGTATTCCAACCCCATCCCACCTTCGGTGAATCCATGTTGCCTCAGGTCTTGTAACCCACTGGATTCAACATATTCCACAATCCTTTCCTTCAGCAGTGACCACATTATCTTTTCCATCACCCATCAGTCCTCTGGAACTACTCCTGTTTCCAACACTTAAAAGTGCACACAAGGAATGAGGTGCTCCGAATAAAAACTAAGAAAACATTATCATAAAATTCAGGCACACATAACCCATTAAAAGGGACACCAGAACTGCATTTATAATAAAAACATTTATTTGGAAATAAATAAAATAAACGCCTAGCACATTTTGGACAGTGCTTGTCCTTTCTCAAAGGCAACTTTAAGAACGGACAAGCACTGTTCAAAATGCATAAGGCATTTATTTTATTTATTTCCGAATAAATGTTTTTATTATAAATGCAGTTCTGGCATCCCTCTTAATGGGATGTGTATGCCTGAATTTTATAGTAATGAACCACTCATGTCTCCAATGAGAAGTTCAATGGGACTGTAAATAGGAACAGGTGAGTAGAACCAAATGTGAATGCATACAAATGACAAAATACAGTGAGCATGGAGAACCAATAAAAATGCTATAAAAAAATTCATTTGTGTCCTTTGTTTTCATTATTTTGTTTTTTCCACCTATTGCAGGGTTATATTTAAGCAATAAGCCATGAGGGGGTGTGGGTGATCGGGGGATTTACCACGGCTGGAGTGGCCGAGTGGGTAAATCCGCGGCAGCCGTGGTAAATCCCCCGATCACCTACACCCCAGAGTGGCTTATTGCGATTATACCAAGTACTGCTTTTTTATTATTTTAAAAAATGCAGTACTTGGTATAATACTTAAATAAGCCAGGCAGTTTTTTGTTTTCTTTCATTTTAGTGATGCAGGGAGCTGCTGTTTTACAGTCTCCATTTAGCAGGGAAACAAGATGGCAGTCGGAATTCCGCGATTTAGCTGTCGGATTGCTTTTTTTTCCAAGATGCGGCTGGCTGGCACCTTTTGCGGTGATTATCAGAGGATTTACAATGGAGGTAAGGTGCCAGCCTGCCGTTTTCATTGGTCGGTGTCCGAGGTCCATGGTATAATATTGAATAGCTCAGCCGAGCACTTCAGAATTGAACTTTGACTGCATGCAGGCACAGCGGTAGAGCTTCCACGTGCAACCCCAATGTCACGGGTTCGGAAGTCGATGATGTCCAAGGGCTGGCTGGGGGGAGAAGGATTGATGACTGCTCTCCTCCGGGGGGTCAGGGGAGCGTGGGGAAGCTTCTGGTGTTCGACAGACTCCTGATGGGGACCAGGGGTCTGACAGTCAGTGATCAAGATCTTCGGGAGGCATGCCAGATGTCTGGCACTCTGCACGCCACTATATCATTACACAGCACGCCTCTCTGGGGGACAGAAAAAAAATCATCTGCCTGTGCAGGAGGATGTCCACCCTCCACCAGACTCCACAAAGCCAACCGAGGCACTACCCCCAGATCACGAACCAGTCTCTGTTCGTGAAGAGGCCCCTCCCTGACCACTTGTCCTGGGGGGGGTAAGGGTAGATAAGTCTTGGGTGATGGGTGGCAGGGACGGACAGATGGTGGCCAGCCGATGGCCAAGAAATACATCAAAATTGCACTTTGTAGCTCATTAGGTTTTGCGTGATTTTTGTTTCCATATTGATTTATCTTCTCAGTGGGATAATTGGGAGGTAACACCACACATGTGCCTGCCATCACCCCTACCCTGGTATCCACTCATGTACCTCTCCCTCTTCACCAACCCAGGCAAGATTAATATGTACCTCCCTACCCCACCTACAGTGGTCCAGTGTCTCTGCATACACACCCCCTCACCAATATGGTGTCTCAGTGTCTACTTACCCAAGACTACCCATGTCACCACCCACTCTCTCCACCTACCCTAGCACGGTGTCTCCACATACCTGGGACCACCCATTTATCCTACCCCACACATACATGGGAGCATCGTGTATCTCTCTGCCCATCCTTCTACATATCCTGGACTGAATATTTACCTCACCTACCATGGCATGGTGTGTCCCCATACCTGGGACTACACTTGAACCACCACTATCCCATCTACCCCAGAACAGTGTCTCCACATACCCTCACCCACCACACCTACTTCGACACTACTCCAGTGTCCCCATCCCCACCTACCACTCATGTACATACACATTCCTTCTAGAGTCGTGTGTTCCCATGCACATACCCTGGCACAGTGTCTCCTAATACCTTTGAACACCCATGTACCTATCCCCCAAACCTAGCTGAACACCACTGATGTAACCCCTTCCCCACGTACCACCCATGTGCACATGCTAGTTCTACAGTCCTGTGTTTCCATGCAATATTCTGTCATAGAGCTGTGCACGTGCAATACTGAGACAGCACTGTGCCACATGTACTCTTACACATACTGCGCCAAGTATGATGCCGACACAACATTGTGACATGTACACTGTGCCACTGCGCTGAGCCATGTGCATGGCTGACACTGAGCTGTGCCAAGTGCGAATCTATCGGAGTGAAACCATGCCCCCAAAATGCAATCACAGAACTAGAAAGAAAGACCATCCTCCTTCAGCTACACTAGCCCTAATACTCTACTTTGCTCAATCACCCTTCAAGGCCATGGCCAGCCTCTGCTCCACCCAACCAGCATACATGTCACTTGAACAC
The DNA here is from genome assembly GCA_016271365.2 of Neoceratodus forsteri. NCBI lineage: Eukaryota > Metazoa > Chordata > Ceratodontiformes > Ceratodontidae > Neoceratodus > Neoceratodus forsteri. Next base: position 1,320,228,231 of record CM057456.1, read on the forward strand.
CCCCACAATACCGCACTCCCCCAGCTTAGCTAGCTACCTTCCCTGCTGCTGGACCAACCTCACTACCCTCCCTGTAGCTGAACCATCATCCTACACATAGACTGCCTCCACTCCCTCCCAACAATCCCACAGTCCCTACAACTGGACCAGCCCCAACTTCAGGATTCCTCCAGCCGAGCACTCTCTGTAGCTGAATCCTCCCCACAGAATAGTCTAGCTGTATCCCGTCCCACCCCACCCCATGTAGATGAAGCTGCCCCTACACATGCCCGACACCACCATTCAGCAGAGGGCCAGGAAGTGGAAGATTCACAGCAGAGAACTGCTGCTATGGTGCTGTCTAGGGTACTGGAGTAGAACTTCTGGCAGACAAAAACATGCACCCCCCCTTCCCCAGCTGACACACTTATGTGATTCATTGGCAGTCACGAGCAGTGAGCCTGCTTCCAGGTTTTACACCCATAATATGGGAGCACGCTTTACGTACTCATGCTCATTAGCCCTGATAGGCTCTGCCATTCAAGTCTTTCTTTTCTAGTTCTGTGGCTTAACTGCATACTACAGAACTAGAAAAAAAGACTAGAATGTCAGCATCTATCAGAGCTGCCGAGTGCCAGTACATGAAGCGGACAGCCATCATGTGGATGTCAAAACCCAGAGCACGCTCATTGACCTTTGCAAGATTTTCACGGAGTGCTTCATTTAAGTTTAACTTTTTAACATCCAAAGCCATAGCAATGTTTATATGGGGTTTTCTTGTGTAGACCGTACTCTGGCAAAGAGTAATGTAGACAGTGTGAGAAGTCAATGAGGTAGTGCTCTGGCAAAGAAGACATAGCACTATAGTGTAGCGGGAAGGGGAAAGGGGAAATTGTCTAACTAGGAAAGGCACACTAAGCTGGAGCTTGTTTCCTGGTGTGTCCTGCGAGCACAAGGAAAATAAGTGACTTGCTTAGTGTCACACAGTATGCAAGGGGGGCTGATGGGTTTCAGATTAGAGTAACGCGCTGTAATTGAGCTTGGTACATTCAGAAGACCGGGGTTTGATTTCAACAACCTCCACTTGCATACTGTGTGATTCTGAGCAAGTCATGTAACCTCCCCAGGGCTCCCAGGTCGCCACTGAAAACAGGCACTTATGCCAAGTGGTACTTACCTGGTTACCAAAGACTTAAAAAAAAAGTTTTGTGAACTTGGGCAGGTGGTGTTACCCATGCATGCAAAAGCTGGCAATTAGACCCCAGGGTGTGATATCGGAAGGCGGGGGATGACAGTACACACCAGGGATGAAGTCATGGTTACAGGGACAGGTAACCACTAGAGACCAGGTAGAAATATGGCAGCGGGCGATCAGAGGGTGGAGGGGACCAGTGGATACCAAGGTAATTAGTATTACAGCAGCAATACTACCTATCCAGGAAGTGATCAATTTCAATTTTCTGTAGATCTACAGAAAGTAGGGCACCTGCCTGCCTATCTTTTACTGCTGCTGTCAACAAGGTGGGAGGCAGAAATGTAAACAAAAACAAAAGGACAACTCAGCAGATTATGAGGTGATAATACAATGCCGGTGGGAAAGAGTATCAGGGACATGCTCAACAGAGCACAGGACTAAACTGTCAAAAATGCGCATTTTTTTTTGACATAGTACTGCTGCTTTAATAATGTTGTGGTGCTGATTGCTGTGGTGTGTATTGGCACTCCTCACCCTCTGGTGCCCCGGCCCAATATGCTGAGCTACTCCCTTGTGTCTGCTCTGACCCCTTTCCCATTAGAAACCCATCCCGGTGCCACCATGCCTCACCTGTGGCTAGCGGCCCCCTCCACGCACCCCCTGTACCAAGCACATTATCCAGCCACCCACCCACCCATACCTCCATAGTTGTTGTACAACTCTACTCTCACCTCCTCAGCCAACTGCCATATGTGAGGACAAGGAGCTCGCACACAGTTTACAGTATAGGGTCCCACTAGACACCAGGGACTAACTAAGCATGTCGGGCAGGGGGCATCAGAGGGCAGGGGTGCCGATACACACTTGGGACAATATCATGGTTATGGGGATGGATGATCGCTGGTTATGGGGGCCACTAAACACCAGGGACATCTGTAGTCATATACCACTGGGTGATTAGAGGGTTGGGAATACCAGGAGACACCACAGCAATCAATATTGAGAAATGTATATATTAATCAAGGATTTGTACTTATCTTTATAGTGTTCTACATATGGGGTCACAAACAGTATGTGGACTACAAAAAAGAAACAGCTGCTATATTACTACAGATGTACCTGGTTTCTAGTGGTCACCCCAACCAGCGATCACCAGTCCTGGTAACCATGATACTGTCCCTGGTGTGCATTGGCACCCCCTGCCCTCCAGTACCCCTGCCCAACATGCTTAGTCGCTGGTGTCTATGACGGGGGGGAGCTGGATGATGTGCTCGGTGCAGGGAGGGGCTACTAGCCACCTGGGAAGCACCAGGATGGGTGTCTAGTGGGAGAGGGGTCACAGTGGACACAAGGGATTGACTCCGCATGTTGGCCCATGGCATCGGAAGGGTGGGTGGTGCCACTACACACCGCAGCAATCAGTATTAATATGGTGGCAGGTGACAGGAGGGTGGGGGATGACACTAGGGAAATTACTGACATGACAGCACAGGACAATCGAGGGTGGCAGAGGGTGCCAAGGGACAACAAAGAAATCTAAATGATTAAGGCAATGGCCAGAATGTGCAGAGTGCTGCAACTGGACACCAAGGCATCCATAGGGTCAGTGGGCCAGGATTAGGGGCCTGGACAGTTTCCCGTGCTAGCTTTTCAGTATTGTGCCCTGGGGTTTGATTGCCAGCTTTTTGTATGCATGCACACCACACCACCTGCCCAAATGCAGAAAACTTGCATTTTCTAAACATTGCTTCTTAGCCAGAGCATTGCCCAACTGAATTTTCAGTTATAGATAATAGTAGTGTAAACCCCAGGGGGTGCTATCCCAAGGCTACTACCCCTGCCTGCTTCGCCACTAGCAGGTTGAGGGGCCTGGATCCAATGGCGGGTGCCTCCACCCAGAGGTCGGGGTTGGAACAGTCAAACACGACTTGGTCACAGCCCTCTGGGTCACTGCAACCCCCCTTTCCTTCCACTAGTGGCCCACGAGCACTTCTCACCCAAGGGTTACGACTTACACTTACCCCCAAAGTGGAATGACCAACTTGGTGCCAAGGACCCCCTGTAAAATAAGATACAGTGACACAATAACCCATGCACAAGAGGGGAGCACAAATATACAGTTCAGGCAGTGTACCTTGCAAACAAAAAATCTGATTTATTGAAGGGGAAAGAAACACAGGTGGGGGAAATCAGGTTGATTAGCTTAACACTCTTCTAGATCAGGGCACTGTGCACAGGCCAACCCTATCAGTCACTGTCTTTGGGTACCCAGACCTCACAAGGCTAGCCTATTTGGTGCAGCTGGTTGGGGCCCTGATGAGGAAACAAGCACTTGGTACCTAGGTTTGATTTGTAAGAGCCTGCAGGCACAATTCATGTAGCCACTGAAACAGCCAGACAAATCTTTCCCTCAGAAGGAACATCTGGCAGGGAGCTACCCTGATTTAGTACTCACGACTCCTGCAGAGATATCCCTCTCACACCACTGCAGGACTTGGCCTGTGATCCAAATGCTGGTCCACACATTTATATGTAACACAGAGGGGTACCATACCAGGCAGCTGCTCCAAACTCCCGATCACTTTCACTGATCAAACCGGGTGAACAACGCAGCCTCACTTGTCCTGACAGACCGAGCACAATTAAAGCTGATTCTCCAGTCCTCTACAGGGTGAGCCTGGTAGGTAGCTGTAATCATACAGCCTCCTTTGTCTGCACTCCTCCATGGATCTTGTCCACTCCTTACGGCGATTCTGCCGCCCGACTTCTTGGCCTGCACATGCGCTTCCCACACGAAAACTTGCACAGCGCAGGAGCCAGAGCTCCTTCTACCTTCACAATCACCAACGACTCTGCCCCTTGGCAGTTTGGGCAGGGAATCTAGTTCGGGCGCCACCCGATCCCATTGGAGGGCTGCATATGCCAGTCACTCAGTACTGCCCTCATTGGTGCAAAAAGGTGCCATAGTTCAGAACTTCACTTCCCAGAATTACTGGCTGTATCCCCTATGGCCAGCCGGCTCCAAAGAGAGTCCTGATTCTGGTTGGTCACTCAATACACCATTCTAAGCGCCACTCCCTTCCGATTGGGTCCAAAAGGCAGCTCTGATCCAAAATGGAGGGGCAGAATACACAAAGTCCCAGCTGCAAGGGAAACAGGTTAAATAAACAACAATTTTAATGCCACGCTACATTCATTCTGGAAAACAGTTACATCCTTCAACAATGCTCCCTCTGCTCGCTTATCGACAGCAGAAATGGAGTGATTCAAACAGCAGCTCGAGTGGGAGTCGAGCAGTAAACCCACAGCCCTCCCTTGCAAGCTAACAAAGCCTGCAGGCAGGCAGCTCTTAAAGAGACAGTACCAGAGGCTCTAAAAGTACTCACAGCGCCCACATTCAAATGGCATTACGCCGAACGCCAGTTAGGCAGGGAGCATTTAGGCAAGCTCCGGGAAGGCATTTAGGAACCCCCATTTGTAGGGGGTTACACCCTTCCTGGCCTGGAAAGAACTTGGCGTCCACGTCAAGTAGTTACCCTTAAATCATTTTAAGGCAAAACAGTTTAAATTGACAGCACATCAGACCTTTTGTTACAGACACTAGTACTGTATTAACAGTTTACTATTGTTTATACAATATTACATATACAGACAACCTTTTCCTTTTTAAATCAGGTCATTACTTCCTTCCCATGACGCACGGAAAGAGGGGGCCCTTCCCTATCAGCTACCTGCGGGCTAACAGGGGCAGGAGTACCATACTCAGAGGGCAATACTAGCAGTCTGGAGTCATACCCGGTTAACAAAAACTAAATAAATAAAAATAAATAAATCCCCCAGGGTTAGTTTGGGCAAGGAGCTTGGGGACACGTACACCCCTTTACGGACCACATTCAAAGGCAGATCCACAGGCTGGCCCAAGGACTCATAGCTCAATCTCACTACAGGCTGTACTTCTCGGCCAGTTCGTCTAGGAGTCTCGGGGAAAATTTCTGAAGGCTCAGACTCCATCCCAGCCCTACTTGGAATGGCTGGGGAAACCTCTATAGGAGCAGGGGACCCAGAATCCATGGTACCTTCGGGGACAGGGTCCTCTATTTTGGAACTCACCCTACTTGGTTCAGCTTGGGGACATTTCTGGTACTGCCGGGGAACTATCAGGGCATTCAAAATATTCTTCTTGCTCTGGCATATCACCAGTTGCCTCCCCCACAGCACTTCCTTCATCTAAGAAATCAGACAGTTCAGCCAGTCCCAATGAACTCATATCTTCAGATTTAATACCACTCATTTCTCCCTCTAGGAGCATTGGCTCCAGAGACAAAGCTGGGGGCTCAGACAGTCCAGGAAGCCCAGCCTCATCCCCAGGGTTGGTCAGAGGATTGCCCCTAAACAACTGACTCAGTTCATAAGAGTGGTAATATTCAGGATTACACTCACTGTCCTCGGACACAGACTGGCAATCAACTTCAATGGAAGGGGGTGGAGAAGGACTGTTTAGTTTGATTTCTGGGGAATCAATCGGTCTTAGCTTTTTCTTGGCAGTGGCTCTAGTCACAGGCCCGGGGGGGGGGCATTTGGTGGTTCAGCCTCTATCAGGATCTGTCCGATTGGCAGCAAATGATTTCTATGTATAGTTTTCACTTCTTTTGAGTTGTTCTCAGGCCGCACTTTGTATACAGGTAAATCTTCCAACTTTCCTACAACAATATGAGGGAGGTGATGCCATCTGTCAGCAATCTTATGCTTGCCATGCAGTCCCAGATTCCTCAACAGCACTCTATCCCCTTCCCTAAGCTCCATTGCTTTCACTTTTTTGTCATACTTTTCTTTATTGGCTAAATTTCGTTTTGCAGCCTTTGTCTGGGCTAGTTGGTAGGCATGGTTTAGTTGGGCCTTCAGTTTCTGCACATACTGTAGATGATTAGCTGCTTGAACCCCATCAGGAGAAACTCCGAAACAGACATCTACTGGCTGTCTAGCCTCTCTCTCAAACATCAGTCAATATGGGGAAAATCCAGTGGCATCACTTTTGGTGCAGTTATAAGCGTGTACTAGAGTGCTAATCTGCTGGCTCCATCTAGGTTTATCTTTAGGTTGCAAGGTGCCCAACATGTCAAGCAATGTACGGTTAAACCTTTCAGGCTGAGGATCTCCCTGGGAATGATATGGAGTAGTTCTTGACTTTCGTACCTCCCACAAGGATAGCATCTCTTTAATCAAGCGGCTCTCAAAACCTCTCCCCTGATCGGAATGGATTCTTTGAGGGGTCCCATAGTGGACAAAGAAATTCTCAACAAGTACCTTAGCCACTGTGGTTGCTTTCTAGTCTTTAGTGGGGAAAGCTTGTGCATACTGGGTAAAGTGATCAGTAACTACCAATATATTGCTGATGTTTCTCTGATCTGGTTCTAGACTCAGGAAATCAATGCAGACCAATTCCATGGGGGCACTAGTAGTGATGTTAACCGGGGGGAAGCCTTCTGGGGCAGGGTCTTTCTTTGTAAACATCGGCTACAAGTCCTGTTATGCTGTTCCACATCAGCACCCATTTTGGGCCAATAAAACCGGGACCTCACCAAGTCAAGGGTTCTGTCTATGCCGAGGTGTCCCATGTGATTGTGTAGGGACCTCAACACCAGTTCTCTAAAAGCAGTGGGCAGCACCAGTTGTTGTTTGTCTACTTGCCCCTCTTTATCTACTGTCTGTCTGTATAATAATCTATTAATCAGTTTCAACTTGGGACCTTCTTTGTATAACAGGGCAGTTCTCAAGTCAGTGGAACGCAGTTTTTACACATCTCTCCCCACGTGCAGAGCCTCCAGAGCAGTTTTTTATCATGGGGTCTCAGGATTGAGCCAGCCAGAGACTATCATTATTGAATTGGGGCAACGCACTATTGTCTAATGTGGAGAAAGGACAGTAAGCAGCAGGTATACAGTTCTCAGATGGCCCCAGACAGTCCACCATGCAATCCACAGTATCAGGAGATACCTGTTCCTCCTTGTCAAATTTTTGGCAAAGTGCTGTAATGGCAGGTTCGGACAACCTGACCCACTTGTCTCGGGACACAGGCCTCCGGAAGAGAGCATCAGCGTCTATGTGATTCAGGCCTGCTCTGTATTCAACAGCATAATCATAGGTAGACAACGCAGAAAGCCACCTATGGCCAGTGGCATCCAACTTAGCTGAGGTCTGCACATAGGTTAGAGGATTGCTATCAGTCTTCACCAGTATCTTAGCATTGTACAGATAGTCATGAAATTGATCAACAATGGCCCACTTCAAGGCCAGGAACTCTAGCTTGTGCACTGGATAGTTCTTTTCTGAAGGAGTTAGGCTCCTGCTGGCAAAAGCTATGGGCCTTAGACCATTTGTGTGCTCTTGATATAACACAGTCCCCAATCCTTGTAGACTGGCATCAGTATGAAGAATGTACGGCCTGGGAGGGTCAGCATAGGCCAGCACTGGGGCTTGGGTAAATTGATATATAATATCATGGAAAGCTACCTCACAATCAGCAGCCCAGCGGGTTCCAAACACATCATTTGGACGAAAATATTGTTTCTCAGTCTCAGAGGGCACAGCTTTCTTATACTTTTTGTGGGTTGGAGGATACCCTTGAGTAAGATTGAGTAGAGGGCGAATCACTCAAGAATAGTCTTTGATAAATCGTCTATAATACCCATAAAACCCCAGGAACCTTTGCAGTTCTTTCAAATTCTTTGGCTGAGGCCAGGTAGTCAAAGCTTCCACTTTACTGGGGTCATTCTCTATGCCTTCAGTGGATACTATGTGCCCCACATATTTCATGGATGTCTGAAAGAATTGACACTTATCTATAGACAATTTGAGACCAAAATCTTCCAGTCAATCCAGGACCTTGAACAACCTGCTTTCATGTTCCTCCAAGGAGCTGCCAAATACTATGACATCATCCAGGTAGACTAAACACTCGAGTAAGTTCATATCCCCCACAGCACGCTCCATCAAGCGCTGGAAGGTAGCAGGGATGCCTGAAATCCCTTGGGGCATCCAGATAAACTCATAGAAGCCTAATGGGCAAATGAAAGCAGTCTTCTCTCGATCCTCCGGAAGCCATCGGGATCTGGTAGTACCCACTGCGAAAGTCTAACACAGAGAACCATTTACTACCATTTAGACAGTCCAAGGCATCCTGAATGCGTGGCATGGTATACTGATCTGGTATGGTTCACCTGTTTAAAGTGCGGTAATCCACACACATTCGAACAGTTCCATTCTTTTTTCCTCACTACTACAATAGGTGAAGCATAGGGGCTTCTAGACTCTTGTATCACCCCAGCCACGAGCATCTCCTGCAGGTGTCATCTCACATCATCTATATCAGCAGGGGCCAAGCGTCGAGATCGCTCACGGAAAGGTCACTCATCCTGTAGCCAAATGTGGTGCTCAGCTCCTTGCACACATCCTACATCCCACTCCTTCAAGGAAAACACCTGCTCCCTCTGAGCGAGCCTTTCACTAATCCTTTTCTTCCATTCTGTTGGCAGTGGGGAGTCACCGAAATCAAACAAATCGGGGGTTACTCAGTCACTCCTCCAAGAAGTCTTGTTGCTGAGCAGAACAGCAGTATCTGCACAGTGCACCGTAGCCAGAGTGCAACCTCCCTTTACTCGAATCTCTCGATCAGATACATTGTGCTCTTGAACCATTACTCTTCTGGCAAAAGCATGGGCTCTAGCAGGCAAAATGCTGGGTTTAACCAGCAACCCCTCTGGCAATTTTCCATCGCCTGGTGCATCCAGCATCAATATTTTATTCTTAACATCCTTCTTAATCTGGACCTCTCCTTGGAGAACACACTGGGCATTCTGGGCTAGCAGCAAAGACTCTAGATCCTTCTTACAGACAATACTCACCGGGCCTTCGGGTTCCACCTCGCTGGCCTTTCTCTGGGTCTCATAGGTCTTCTGAATCAAGGCTGGAATTCTGAGAGCTCGCCCAGTCCTGGTCCTCTGTTTTTTGGAGCGACCAAACATATAAGCATTGGTTCCGATCAACAGGGGCACCCCATCATACAGTCCAGTTGGGGGACACACTAATGCCAAGGTTTCCACTTGTTCAGCCACCCCAGCCACAGAAGTAGGAAAAGACAACCAGATCTGGATATATACCCAGAATAAGGGTAGGCCTTATCACTCAGTCCCCAAACATGTAGTCCATCCAAAGGCTGCAGAGGCACTTCAGGCAAGTGCATCCGATACCAGTCCTGAAACATAATGGTCACTTGGGAACCACTGTCCAACACAGCCCGGGTGGGTACTCCATTCACTGTCACGGTGGTCTCCATTGAGGGACCCACCACGTCAGACCATTCAGGGAGCATGGTTTTGGAGGTTGCTTGGGCATTGGCCCAGGTAACAAAACTCTTCCAAGGAAGCCCTCCCTGAGGTCTGGTATAGGCCTTGCGATGCCAGGCTACTAGCCTGCTGTTGACCCTCCTTAAGTTCTCTGGTAACTGGCACTCAGTCTGAAAGTGTACATCCTCCCCACAGTGGTAGCAGAACTTAGTATCTCAGGGGTCTTTGTTGGGAGGGAGATATCTCGCCTGCTGGGAGGAGTCGGGGGTTCTGGAGGTCTCCTCTTGACTAGGTCATTTGTTTCTAGATAACTCAGGTTCCCCAAATTGGGAGGGGCTGGCAGCAGTTTGCTTCAATTCTCTCACCGTTTCCCGTAAATCTCTAATCTCGACCTTCAAATCACTCTCCACCCGGGGATCAGAGGAAACAGCATGATCCCCCACTCCACCCTGGGCTTCTGGGGGCACAGGAAATGCATCAGGCCCCTTGTTCAATCCCCTCAAGGGGTGGGTCTCATCTGGTTCACTGGGCTCAGAGGTCTGGCATAGATTCACGAGCCCCACAAAGGGTTCCCACCCCTCTTCATCAGTCTCAACTTCTCGAATCTCTCTCATCAATTGGCAGTATTTGGGAGTGGCAGCCCATCGGTCATGTAGTTTGAGCTTCAACAATATCACACTGGAAAACCTGGCAGATTTGAAGATATGATCTAGGCGGACCTGATTTAAAGCAGGGGCAGTTACCCCCCCTTTTCGATAAGCATTTTGCAGTGCCCTTTCCACTCTGGTAACAAAGGCTGACAGTTTCTCATTCCTCCACTGTTTAGCTGACTTGAACTTCCACAACAAGTCTTCCCCAGTTTCTGTACTCCCAAACACCCCCTCCAAGGCAGAAAGGTACTCTACTGCAGTGGCTTCGGGGCTAGTAGCCCGCAAGAAATGGATGGCTTCCAAAGCTGGGCCCCTCAGGCTCTCCATCAGCCTGTTTTGTTTCTCCACCTCAGAGCACTGCCACTCTTGGACTAAAGGGGTAGCATAGTCAGGGCCCCTGGTGTTCTGCGGCAGAATTTTCTGATTTCTGTGGCAGGGCTCCTTGACTTCTGCAGCAGCATTTTCTGATTTCTGGGCATGATTTATTCATTTCTCTGGCAGAATGCAGTCCTGTCATTGGCTAAATATAATGTGGTGTCATCGATGACATCATATGCTGAGCATAGAGGAGCGGCTTCAGGATAAACTAGGTGGGAAAGAAAGCCTAACACTATGGAAAAACAGTATATTTATATGAAAATTCACCAAAAACAATGAATTCTGCAGCACTATATATATTCTGCGGCATAATGCAAATTCTGCGGCAAATTCCACAACCGCAGAACCGCAGAATTCAAGGGGCCTCGAGCATAGTCCATCCAAGTCTCCAAATCATCTTCTCCCGAGGGCACAGGCACAGTACCAGAAAAACGTTTCAATCTCCGATAGGAGTCTAACTGTATGGGGGGAACAACTATAGGTAGTGAAGCCAGGATGGAACTCCTGGAGGACCCGGGAGATGTGCCTGGGGACGATTGGGGGGTGAGATTACTGGAAAGGTCTAGCACCTGTAGTAATTCCTGAGTGGTCCTCCCTTCTGCAGCTAACAGTTTAAGCAATTTATCTTTGAAGCTATTAGTCTTGGGGGACCCACCAGGGGTGACTGAACCACTCCGGACATGAATGACCCTCCACCCCTTTGGAGCACCTTCCGGGTAAATCATGGGGGGCACCCTCTCTGGGTCTATAATTATACTGCATAAAAGCAGCACCTGTAAGGTCTGGTCGAGTAGGTCAGCCATTCGCCCCTTCACCTCTACCTTGCCTAAACATTTAACACACTCAACTGCAGAAACAAGGTTAGTGTTCTTTATCCCCAGAGGTATATCTAGTAGTAACACAATTTTTTGGGGAATCCAACTCTTCAGCTTCACCCCACCCCATCAGTTTATGCACCATCATCTTAACAGGGTCTAACTTAATTTTAGTCATGATATCCCCCTCCAGTTTTTCGTTTGGTTTGGCCATGTTGGGGTAGTTCGTCTATTTGGCCAGTAGGGGACGCTAATCCCAGTGGTGCCTCCAAAATGTAACCCCAAGGGGGCGCTATCCCAAGGGCTACTACCCCTGCCTGCTTCGCCACTAGCAGGTTGAGGGGCCTGGATCCAATGGCGGGTGCCTCCACCCAGAGGTCAGGGTTGGAACAGTCAAACATGACTTGGTCACAGCCCTCTGGGTCACTGCAACCCCCCTTTCCTTCCGCTAGTGGCCCACAAACACTTCTCACCCAAGGGTTACGACTTACACTTACCCCCAAAACCGGGTGAACAATGCAGCCTCACTTGTCCTGAAAGACTGAGTGCGATTAAAGTCGATTCTCCAGTCCTCTACAGGGCGAGCCTGGTAGGTAGCTGTAATCATACAGCCTCCTCTGTCTGCACTCCTCCATGGATCGTGTCTGCTCCTTACGGCAATTCTGCTGCCCGACTTCTTGGCCTGCACACGCACTTCCCACGCGAAAAGTTGCACAGCGCAGGAACCAGAGCTCCTTCTACCTTCACAATCACCAACGACTCTGCCCCGTGGCAGTTTGGGCAGGGAATCTAGTTCAGGCACCACCTGATCCCATTGGAGGGCTGCATATGCCAGTCACTCAATACTGCCCTCATTGGTGCAAAAAGGCGCCATAGTTCAGAACTTCACTTCTCAGAATTACTGGCTGTATCCCCTATGGCCAGCCGGCTCCAAAGAGAGTCCTGATTCTGGTTGATCGCTCAATACACCATTTTAAGTGTCCCTCCCTTCCGATTGGATTCAAAAGGCAGTTCTGATCCAAAATGGAGGAGCAGAATACACAAAGTCCCAGCTGCAAGGGAAACAGGTTAAATAAACAACAATTTTACTGCCATGCTACATTCATTCCAGAAAACAGTTACATCCTTCAACAATGCTCCTCTGCTCGCTTATCGACAGCAGAAATGTAGCGATTCAAACAGCAGCTTGAGTGGGAGTTGAGCAGTAAACCCACAGCCCCCCCTTGCAAGCTAACAAAGCCTACAGGCAGGCAGCTCTTAAAGAGACAGTACCAGAGGCTCTAAAAGCACTCACAGCGCCCACATTCAAACGGCATTATGCCGAACGCCAGTTAGGCAGGGAGCATTTAGGCAATCTCCGGAAAGGCATTTAGGAACCCCCATTTGTAGGGGGGTTACAGTAATATTATGTACAAAACTTAAAATTACCTTGGATGAATTCCGTTTATTGAACTCCAGTGAGTAGTGTGTATAGCCACGTTTATTCCCATAGATAGACAGCGCATTGAGTACAGTTGCGGCAGTTAAAAACAAATATATGACCACGGTAATGTAATGACAGTGCACACTGTCGGCATTATTTGCCATGGAATCCAGTCTACACATGAACACCCCCTATAGACATAGTTAGGGCTTGGGGTGTTAAAAAATTACATTTAAATGAAGCACTCCTGGAAAATCTTGTGGATGTCAATGCATGCTTTCCGAGATTTGACATCCACAAGATGGTGGCACGTTTTACATACTGGTGCTTGAGCGCTGCCATTGTAATCTTTTTCTTCTAGTTCTATGTCAACGCCCCTTTGGTACCTAACGCATGTATGTTCAGCTCACCGCCATCTTTTAGACGGCAAAACAGTGCAGGAAGCGCCAAGCTGGTAATAGGTGCCTCTGCTGTTTGCGAGCAGAGTAATAGTAATAAAAGTCTTTTTAATAGCAAATATGTGTGAATTATTTTTTGGGGGAGCCAGGTATCAATCGATGCAGTTTGCATTACTGGGCCAAGGTAGCACTGCAGTTTACATGTTTTTATGAATGAATTAAAATGTAAACAGTGGTTTTAGTTAAAGCAGCAGTGCAATGAAGAGAGTATTGAAACTGAACCTACATAACAGGAACAGTGTCCTGTGTTGTGGGATATTCCGATTTCAGAAACTTTTTTTTTTTTAATGTGCCATTTTTAAAACATTTTTTGTAGAAAAATACCTGATTATTTTGCGCGAAGTAATTTCTGTCCACCATCTTAATTTCCCTAATGTTTTTCCCGTGCTACCACAAGTCTTAGTAGTACATTCTCACTCATGAGTGTTTGGCGTGAGATTCATATACTAGTAAACACAGAGCGAATGAGTGACAAGTCAATGATGTTTTACTCATGTTGGTGTAATCCTTCTAACGCAATGTATTTTTAAAGGGTTTTATCCTCCGGCTATCCCGTTTTGAATCAAAGTACATTGTTTGGTAATGTGTCTCGAGCCCCAGCAGACTGACAGTTGTGACATGGCTCCTGTAGGCACATACAGTATAAGAAGTGGCTGCTGTATTGGTGGATGAAATGTGACCCGTTTATCAAATTCTTTTACAGCCCCTTTGTATTTATGTATTGACAAGCCTTGTCTGTGTGCTTTTCTTCTCTGGCTGCTTAGTGGATGTCAGCAGGCTTACTCAGTTTACACACGTTTGTTCTTTTTTTATAGCAGGGCAGCATTTTGTCATTGAAGTTTCATTCTAGTCTCTGCATTTGAGCTGTCGCTTTTGGTGCTGTGCAAATGCTGCTGATTATGCTAGCTTTTTGTTCCAGCACAACATACACCTTGCCTAGATCTTGCAGCTTATTATTTTTTTATTGCTGCTGGTACTGTAGTTAATCTGGAAGAGAGTAACTGGGTGACGGGTGCTCACATCTGCAAAAATAAACACCATTTGCTATTGTGCCACCATTCACAAGATGCTAACCACAGTTTGACGTAGGCTGGAGTGGTGTGGCTGGCAGTTCTAAAGGATCAGATAGTTATGTAATTCTAAGTTTTGGTATCCGTGCTACTAATAGGAGCATAAAAGTAGGAGGATCAAAGAAAGTGTAGATTTGTTTTTCCAGTAGATGCAAAGCAGAATGAAATGGAGTGCCGCAGCAGCATCAGTAGTCACTACTTGCTTGGTTGCAGCTGTCTTGGTCTAGAGTTTACATTTTTATTCTTTAAAACCACAATCAAAATAAATGTAAGTAACACATTTGTACTGGACTTTGTGTTCGTTGAGGTGTGTGTGTGTGTGTGTGTATACGAGATCTGACCACCTGGCAGACTGCATGATGAATATGTCTGCTCTATGTAAATATTTCCCAGAAGTGGAGTGCTGCCTCCTGATGCTGCTGAAATGACACAGTGTCTGCTGCATTAGTTTATCTCACCGTAGCATAGAAACATAGAATTTGACGGCAGATAAGGACCGCTTGGCAAACCCAGTCTGCCCATTTCCCTACCTTATGGATAAGCTGCAGATCCTAGTTAACCAGCAGCCTACTTCTTTCTACCCCGACCCCCTAGAATTGCCTTATGACTGTCCCATGCATGCTTGAATTCAACCACTGTTTTTGACTCCACAACCTCCTCCGGAAGGCCATTCCATGCATCCACAAACCTCTCTGTGAAAAAATACTTCCTTACATTACCTCTGAGCCGTCCCCCCTCTATCTTCAAATTGTGCCCCCTTGTTCTTGCACACTCTTTTTTGAAAGATGCTACCCTCTTGGACTTTGTTGATTCCCTTGAGGTACTTGAAAGTTTCTATCATGCCCCCCTCTCCCTCCTTTCCTCGAGGCTATACATATTAAGCTCCTTTAGTCTCTCTTCATATGTCTTCTGGTGCAGACCCTGTACCATTTTAGTTGCCCTCCTCTGAACAGCTTCCATCTTGTTTATGTCCTTGCGGAGATTGGGTCTCCAGAAGTGAACACAGTACTCCAGATGGGGTCTCACCAGCTGTCTGTACAGAGGGATAACAACTTCCTGTTTTCTACTGGTGATGCCTCTCCCTATGCATCCCAGTATCCCCCCAGCCTTCCTTACTGCCCTCTCACATTGCTTGCCCACCTTTAAGTCATCTGATATGACTACCCCCAGGTCCCTTTCCATTTTTGTTGTTGTTAGTATCTCACCCCCCATTGTGTACTCTTCCCCTGGGTTTTTGTTTCCCAGGTGCATTATCTTGCACTTCTTAGCATTGAATCTAAGCTGCCATATTTGACCATTCCTCTAACCTTGCCATGTCCCTTCTCATCCTTTCCACCCCACCTTGAGCATCAACTCTGTTGCAGATCTTTGTGTTATCTGCAAAGAGACATACTTTTCCTTCCAGTCCCTCTGCAATGTCACTTCTAAAGACATTGAAGAGGACTGGTCCTAATACCGAACCCTGCAGTACCCCACTAGTAACCCCCCTTTCTTCAGAGTGGACTCCATTTACTATTACCCTCTGTGTCCTATTCTCCAACCACTTCTTCACCCAGGCTATCATCTTGGGACACACTCCCAGGCTGGTTAACTTGTATATTAATTTTTTATGTGGGACTGAGTCAAATGCCTTGCTAAAGTCTAGGTAGGCCATGTCCACAGCCCCTTCCTGATCTACTAGTTTGGTCACCCAGTCAAAGAAATCTATTAGATTTGTCTGGCATGACCTTCCTGCTGTGACTCCATGCTGCCTTGGGCCCTGTGCCCCTCTGGCCTCTAGGTACTCGACAGTTCTTTCCTTCAGAAGTGATTCCATCATTTCCCTATCACTGAGGTTAAACTAACAGGTCTGTAGTTTCCTGCTTCTGCCCTGCTCCCACTTTTGTGAGGGAATCACATCTGCCCTCCTCCAGTCCTCAGGTACCATCCTCCCATGATTTGTTAAAGAGAGTAATCAAGCGTGTCACTAGTTCTACCCTTTAGTTCTTTTAGAATTCTGGGATGAATCCCATCAGGCCCCATTGCTTTGTTCACCTTCAGTTTTAAGAGTTCTTTCAGAACCCTTTCTTCTGTACATGGGCTGGTATCAACTTCTGTATCCAGAGTGTTTCTATTGTTTGTTTTAGGTACCTCCCCCTCTTCATTTGTAAATACTGAGCAAAAATATTTGTTTAGTATCTCTGCCTTTTCACCGTCACCCAGAATGTCCATACTGCATCTCCTCCTATTTCTAACTTCTCCTACACTGAACTACTACTGACTATTTCTGTGCCCCATTCTACATTGCTTAATAAAGTAACAGTTTTGTGTTGCCAGATAATACAGTAACTCTGTATCATTCTAAAAGTTTGACAATAAGGCAGGATGGAGCACATTTTCAACGGGCTGTGATTGCTATCAAAACCCACTCTTTGTCTGAGCTACTAGATGTAGTGCTGCTATTAAAACTGACTGCCTGCTCTGACATTTTACACATCTGATTGGCACCCACCGTGAACGCGCACAGAAAAACACAATAAACATTACACTGCAATATGGGATAGAAGAAATGCATTATGGTCACCTCGCTGATTCCTACAATGCCCCTACTGCACCCTGATTCAAAATGGCGAGTCTGGTGAGGGTATGTGAGCTGCGGGAGGTGAGTAACGAGGAAAAACATCAAAAAACTGATCATATCAATAAACTAGATTTTTCTTTCAATGAGACCCAATCAAAGATTTGTAAATCCAATATCAAGAGCTGTAAAACTGTTCATTGCACTGCTGCTATAATATGTAATGGTTCTGCTGTGTGTGAGTTGGTGGGAGGGGGTTATTAGTGTCTTCTGCAGTAGGTATGATGCAAAACACACACAAGCTGTGTTCTAATGTATTTAATATCAATATTTGCATATTAAAAAGAATAAATTCATACATAGCACTATGTATGGTTGTCACTCCACTGTGCCACATGTACTGCCGATGCTGCCCCAATGCGTCCATGGATAGCAGGGTGCTGTGGTGTTCCAGCTGCAGGGAGAGTGGTTGTCAGGGGCCGGGCATCTGGTTAGTGACCTGGAAGGTCCAGAGGGTGGATGTCTGGGAGTAATGTGGGCTGGGCAGTTGTGGCATGATCCAGGGAGGGTGCTTAGCTTGGATGTAACCATTATCACATTTTGTGATATGGGGGAAGGGGCAGGAGTATGCCACCATGGCAGATCTGGGGTATGCCCTGGGAACTGGAGGTCAAGGATGGCGAGCATGATGCTAGGGATGGGGACTCTCAGAACTGAAGGACAAAGTTGCTGAACTGCAGTTGCTTCTGATATTGGGGTGATCTCCTGTCATCTGCTTTCAACCCCACACTGATACTGGCACTGCCCCACTCCCCCAGTATCAGTTATTCTCCCTGTTCCTCATAATTTGTTTTGTTACTTACTTGTTAATGTTCTTTTCCCATTCTGCTATTTACTGTATGACAATTTACTGATAATTTACTGTATGGCAATTTTACTCCTCTGTTGACCACCCACTCTGCAGCTGCCGCCCCCCTTCCCCCCGCAGCTACAGGGGTACTTAAGGCACTGAATAATTGACTAGTTTGTGCTCCCCAGCCCTGATTTGCAGTTTGGTAGAGGGCTGAATACTGGACCATTCATGTGGTTTTCAGCTGCAGAGAACTGCTACTGAAGTGATGTGAGTGCCAACACCCCCATCCCCACCCCAATCAGTTGACAACTCTTGGGAAACACAGAAATGCATATAGCACTGGAGAATGGGCCTGTGCTTTTTGTGCACTGTGTATCTTGTAGGGGCTGCTAACCCATAGGCCACACATTGTTCCTGCACATGTGGAAACTTTTTCCTGACTGCACGGTTTGAACTAAAATCCTGTTCTTTAAATGTTTTTTAGATTTTTCATCATGTGATCATTTCATATTTGCAATAACACACTCCAGTTTGTGTGGTTACTGGGAAATATATGCACTTAGATGAGGTCAGAGGTGCTGTCTTGGCTGTGCCTTATACCTAACAACACACTGGATAAGGTTGATATTGCTAGTGACTACACACCCTGTTGTGATGGTATGTAAATTGTTATGTGGCCCACACTGAGTCTTGAAGATCAACAGCAGCCCTGTTTTATTGAGAGTGTTAGACTGGGCTCTTTGGTGTGCCTTTATGTTCTGTAAATGGAGCTCTATCATTCACCTGTACAGCCAGCAGAGATGGGCAGAGGGGATCACGCTTTTTAAAGCGAGCCACCAGTCACCAGCCATCTGATGGTGCCCACTGTATTGTGCTATATGAGGCAGCCTGACCCCCCCCCCATGTCTTACCTTCAACAGTACAACTGCAGGTTTAGGGCCCATGTGTGGGGATTTGTAAGGAGTCTGTAGGCCCCTGTGTGACATGGGTGGCTTGCAGGACCAGGCATGGAGAGGTGTAGGGAGTTGCAGCCCCTTGCGTGGGAAGACAAGGGTTGCAGGCCTATGTACAGGGAGGTGGTGCAGGCTCCTGCATCAGGAGAGGGTGTACAGGCCCTTGTGTAGGAAGTAGAGTACGGGCCTCTGACTAGAAAGGGGGTGTGGGCTCGTGCATGGGGGGAAGCAGGCCCATGCGTGGGAAGGGATGGGGGTTGCAGGCCCCTGCACGGGAAGTGGGAGTTGCAGGCCCATGTGTGAGGAGGGGGAGCACAGGCCCATGCCTGGGGTGGAGTAGAGGGTCACAGGCCCTGACATGAGAAGAGGAGCTTGCAGGCCCATGCATGGGGAGGGGGAGGGGTTTGCGGGCCCCTGTCTGGGAACAGGGGTGCAGGCCCCTGCATGAGAAGTGTTGGTAAGTTTGCAGATCCATGTGTGAGGAGGGGCAGTGGTGCAGGCATCGAACACTGGGCATGTCTAGCATGTTTTAGCAGTTACTTTTTATTCAGCCATATATTTCAAAGTACAGCAAGTGAGTAAGCTGCATCCACTGCTATCAAGGCACTTGCTTGTGTTCTTTCTGCTACAACATATACATGTGCATGTGAATGAACGGATGGGCAGACAGGGACCATTTTCTGTATTCAGGCAGCCTATTCATAAAGAGTGGGCTTTCTGGTAGAGTATACTTCATGGTGCACCACATTCCCCTAACAAAAGTCAAGCATCCACTCTGTTTGTTGCTTTACATGGTTTCTGTTCTGTACATTCCTGTTCAATTCATAAAAAACAAGGGGGTGTGCGTGACACTACCAAAAGGTGCATATGGTTTTGCCACATAAATGTAAAATAATGAAATTTCAGACTCAAGAGATTTGACCGGCAGAGCGTAGAACAAAGCTTAGAACTATATGCTGCCATTAGAATCAGTCTTTGCAGTAAATTGTCAGCTCATCAGGCTCATCTTTTACCTTTCTCCCATTTGGCCAAGGAGATGTTGTGGCATGGCCCTCATAGCCAAATACCGACTCAAAATGATATGTCCTGGCCAGGCAAAGGGGGCCTGCCACCTCCTGACAAAGCCCTTTGGTTGCCAGCCATAATCCTGATGTCTGCTGTAGTGGGACCAGCAATTCAAAAGTATTCTACACTTCTGTCAGTTTGGGAACTGTTATTTTAGCTTACTGTTTGTACAACTATTTGCACTAAAGTTGCTATGTTTTGCACATCTGAAAAAATACATAGAAAGGGATTTATACATGTAAGGACAACATAAACTGCCTTGGAACTTATGTACAATATTTGAAAAGAATATGTCTTTGTGCAATATATAACATCAATTAATTTAAACTGTGCAAGTGCTAATAAAAAAACAAGTATTAAACAGAATGTTTGGCTATATGCCTGGGGAAGGGGGAAGCTTGGAAACTAGAGGTCAGTGATGGATGGTGGAGTCAGCTGCAGAATCTTGGTAAGTGGGGGCATAGAGTGTTGTATGATTGGTGCCCAGGGACCCAGGAGGCAGGAGGTGTCCAGGGAACCCAGGAAGGTAGGCCCAGGAGGGGAGTGTGTCTTGGGGGCCAGCGAGTAAAATGGCTATGGGGGCCTGAGTGGGAGGGATGTCTAGGGAGGGAAGGGTGCCTGGAGGGCCTGGGAGGGAGGTGTCTGGTGGGATGAGGATGAGAGTTGTCCATAGGGCTAGGAAAGGAGTCAAGGAAGGGAGGTGTGTGAGGGGACATGGAGGGAATAAGAATGGAGGTGGTGTGGGACTGTGGAGAAAGCATGGGTGTTGGAAGGAGTGAGGGTCTTGGTGAGACTGTGGGGTGAGGGGGCATGGAGGAAGGAGGGAGGGGGTACTGTCCAGGGCTGTGGAGGGAGGCAGTGGGCAGTGTTGGGGACCATGGGTAGAGGTGAGGCTAGTATCTGGGGCTGTGGAATGTGGGTTAGCTAGTGTTGGGCAACAAAGAGAATGGAAGGAAAGGGGGCTGGTGTCTGGGGATGGGAAGGGAAGATATAGCATCAGGGCCTGTGGAGGGGAATGTGTCTGGACAACCCATATAGTGTGGGTGGGTTGGTGGGTGTGTCATGGGTTTGGGAAGTGGTATCAGTCCTACACTCCCTGCTGAAGCTGACCCCCCCAGAACAGACTGGCAGTGAGCCGCCCACACACTCACAGACCAACCACCATGCCACATCTGGACCCCCCTTCCTATAGACCAGCAACCCCCTGCAGCTGCACTACCTGCCCCCATCCCACAGCTGGAACCCCCTACCCACAGACCAGCCAACCTCTGCAGCAAAACCCTCCAACATACTAGCATGCCCCCCTTGTACAGCAGAAACCCCCATCCCACACACACCCTCCAGGTGACTTCCCAGAACAGACTGGCAAAGCTGGGATCCCTCATTCCACAAACTAGCCACCACCCTACAGCTAGACGCCCCCTTCCCACAAACCAGCTACCCTCAATCATGCAGCAGAACACCCCATGTGTGCCTCCTCAGAGCAGAAACTCGATTTCTACACTTCCCCTTGCAGCTGACACCCCAGAACTGACTGGCAGCGAGTCTCCCACACACAGCTGGAATCCCTCGTTCCAAAGATTAGCCGCCACCCCAGAGCTGGACCACCATTTCCACAGACCAGCAACCCCATACAGCTGCCCCCCATCACTCAGTTGGAACCCCCTCCCACCAGACCAACCACCCCCTGTAGCAGAACCCCTCCAACATACTAATATGTGCCCCACACACACACAGTAGAAACCCCCATCCCACACTTCCCCTTGCAGCTGACTCCCCAGAACAGACTGGCAGAGCTGAAACCCCACATTCTACAGACCAGCCACCACCCCACAGTTGGATCTTCTCCCACAAACCAGCCACACCCCAGCAGAAGAACCACCCCAGCAGAAGAACCCCCCCAGCATACTAGCATGTGCCCTTCACACAGCGAAAAAAACCTTCCCACACTCCCCCTTGCAGCCGACTCCACAGAAAAGACTGGTGGAGCTGTAACCCCTTGTTCCAGAAACCAGCAACCACCCCACAGCTGGACCCCCTAACCATCTGCAGACCAGCAACTCCCTGCAGCTGACACCCCTATGACAGGGCCAAGGAGCAGAAGATATAGAACAGCAGAGAACCACTATTGCGGTGATGCCCAGAGCCCAGTGACTGGACACCCTCACCAGCAGACAGTAAACCCAACCACAACTCACAGAATATGGAATGCTGGACCTAGTGTGGCTCCATTGGTAGCCACGAACACTGATTGTGTTAAAAAATTTTATTTCAAAATGCCACGGAGACTCAGTGCACTGCCCAAAATATGTGGATGTCAGTGGGACGTTTCCAGGCCTTGACCTCCACAATATGGTGGTGTGCTTTACATACTTACACTAGGCAGCAGTTTGGGACGTTGCCATTCTAGTCTTTCTTTCTAGTTCTGTGGCTTTATTTATATAGGGAGGTCAGGAAGCACTTCTTCACAGAGAAGGTGGTGAACACTTGGAATGAGCTGCCGGAAGAGGTGATCTCATTGAAGACAGTGGGCAGCTTTAAGATAGACTAGGATAGGCATAGGGGGAAGATAAGGATCATTGGTAGGGAGGATGGGGGGAGTGACAATAGTTCAAGCTGTGGACCCTGCCATATGAACAGACTAGTTAGACCAAATGGCCTAATTCTTTTGGCTTCTATTTGACCAAGACAGACACACTGAGCTCAGCTTATTCATTTCCAGGTGCATTCTGGGAGGTGGTTTACATGGATACAGAACTAGGAGGAAAGACTAGAATGGCAAAGCACATGGTGTGGGGGTAGAGCAGCTGCAGGGGGTGGCTTGTCTATGGGAAAGAGGGGTTCCTGCTGTTGGTGGGGATGGGATAAAGTCAGACTATTTTGTGTGTGGGGGGGGAGGGTTCTAGCTACAAGGTGGTGGCTGGTCTGTGTAAAGAGGAGTTCCAGCTGTGTGTGGGGGAGGGCTCACTGCCAATCTATGTGTGGTATGAGGTGAGCTGCAAGGGGGTGGCTGATCTTTGAGAAGCAGGGTTGTAGTTGTGGAGATCTGTCTATTTGAAGGGGGTTCTAGTCGTGAGCGTGGCTGGTCCACTAGCCCTGACCCTTGTATACACCCACTTTACCTCCCACCAAACCGTTCTTGTGGGAAGGGTTGTACAGTCTGTTCTTTGGGGGGGGCAGCTGCAAGGGAATGTCAATGTTGGTGAGACTCGTCCATGGTCCACTTGACACCAGGGAACAACAAAATAACGGGGTCAGCGATCGGATGGGGGGTGCCACTAGACACCAGGGATAGAAAAAAGGTATTACGGGGACAATGGTGATTGTGGGGGGGGGCACTAGACACCTTAAGGGCTGGCAATCAGATGGTGGGGGGCACCACTAGACACCAGGGAAAATTAAAAAAATATGGTGAGCGGGCAGCTTATATGATTAGCAATCACTGCTAATCAAGCTGGCAATTGACTTGCTTTTTCCAATTCTTGGGTCGCAAATTGTGACGTGAATCCATCAGTAACAGCAGCATCCCCAGGACCTCTGATGACTGTGCTACCCCATTTCCATGCCTTGACCTCCACAGTATTGCGGTGTGCTTTACATACTTAAGCTAGGCAGCAGTATGGGACGTTGCCATTCTAGTCTTTCCTTCTAGTTCTGTGGCTTTATTTATTTAGGGAGGTCAGGAAGCTCTTCTTCACAGAGAGGGTGGTGGACACTTGGAATGCACTGCCAGAAGAGGTGATCTCATTGAAGATAGTGGTCAGCTTTAAGAGAGGCTAGGATAGGCATAGGAGGAAGATAAGGATCATTGGTAGGGAGGATGGGGGCAGTGACAATAGTTCAAGCTGTGGACCCTGCCATATGAACAGACTAGATAGACCAAATGGCCTTCTTCTGTTGGATTCTATTTGACCAAGACAGACACACTGAGCTCAGTTTGTTCATTTCCAGGTGCAT
This sequence comes from Neoceratodus forsteri, assembly GCA_016271365.2. Lineage (NCBI taxonomy): Eukaryota > Metazoa > Chordata > Ceratodontiformes > Ceratodontidae > Neoceratodus > Neoceratodus forsteri. Next base: position 1,320,251,926 of record CM057456.1, read on the forward strand.
TCTGGGAGGTGGTTTACATGGACACAGAACTAGGAGGACAGACTAGAGTGGCAAAGCATCATGGGGAGCACATTAAGTGAGCTGCAAATTATGGATGTCAAGACCCGGAAGTGGCTCATTGACATCCACATTGTTTTGGGCAGCATGCTCAATTTCTGTGATGTTTAAAAAAAAAATGTCATGTTTGCAGCTGCCAACAGAGCACGAGTCTGTGAATTGGGTAAAGGGGTGGGAGAGGCGTGCTTCTTTTTGTCTGCCAGAAGTTATACTGACAGACCCTGGGCAACACCATATCAGCAGTTCTGTGCTGTGGATCTTCCGCACCGTGGCCCTCTCTTGAACATGGTGTGGGGGTAGAGCAGCTACAGGGGGTGGTTTGTCTATGGGAAGGAGGGGTTCCTGCTGTGGGGTGGGGATGGGACACAGCAAGACTATTCTGTGTGTGGGGGGGGTTCCCAGCTACAAGGTAGTGGCTGGTCTGTGTAAAGAGGAGTTCCAGCTGTGTGTGGGGGAGGGCTCACTGCCAGTCTATTTGGGGTGGGAGGTGAGCTGCAAGGGGTGGCTGGTCTGCAAGAAGCAGTGTTCTAGTTGTGGAGATCTATCTATTTGAAGGGGGTTCTAGTTGTGGGTGTGGCTGTTCCACTAGCCCTAACCCTTGTATACACCCCCTTTACCTTACACCAGTCCCCTCTTGTGGGAAGGGTTATACAGTCTGTCCTTTGGTGGGGCAGCTGCAAGGGGATGACAGTGTTGGCGGGACTCATCCGTGGTGCACTCCCATGAGCATGCTGCCATTACTTGGAGGTGGGGGGAATCTCAGGAGCTCGAGACCAGTGATGGGTGGAGATTCAGGAGCCTGAGACCAGGGTTTCATGGGGGGGGGCTTGAGAGTATGAGCACATGGATATAGGGGGAAGTGTAACATGACATAGGGCAGAGGGATGGCTTGGGAGTCTCCTGCCATGGCTGTGGGTTTTCTAAAGCCTGATGCGACAGCTGGAGGTGAGACATGTCTGTTTCTCTGCCTCTAACCTTTGACATTCACTCCTTTGCAGCCTACCAAACCCTGTGAGAAGTGGGGGTTCCAGCTATATGTGTGTGTGTAGGGGTGTCATAGTGGGTGTGTATGAGAAAAGCACAAACACAGAAAGTAGGTGCAAAACTCACAAATGTGTGTATTTATTTTCACAAAAAAAAACTGTAATGAGAGAGGCAGCTGCCTTTATGTTCCCTTGCTTCTGTCTCTCTAATTTAGTTAGAGGTTTAGTGCCTTTTGTGTGGAAACCTGCAAAACCCTGTGTTTTGCACCTACTTTCTGTGTTTGTGCTTTTCTCATATGCACCCACTATGACAGGGGGCACAGCCAGTCTGTTCTTTGGGGGGGGGGTAGCTGCAGGGGGATGGCCGGTCTTTGGAAAGGGGGATACATAGGGGCAGGCATTGAAACTGGCACCGGCTTACTAGCCAAATGTATTTATTTATTTATTTATTTATTTATTTATTTATTTATTTATTAGAAAAGTCAGATTTACAACCTTTGAGTTATGGACTCATTTACAAAGGCACCTCGTTACAGGAGGGGTAGACAGAGTTACATAGTGTGGTTACAACAGTGAGAACAGTACAGGTGCAGAACATTAAGCATAGCGTACACATAGGTTACATGATAATGTTACTTATAATAGGTTACAGTCATATACAAGGTACCCAAGGGTTACATTGGGGGTACAGCCCTGAACATACCTAGATAATACCTGGAGAGGGTGAAGGTAGGGATGGGGAGTGGGGTGGGAAGGAGGGGGAGAGGATAGGCTGTCCAGAGGACGTTATCAAGTCAGGGAGGCCTGACAACAAGGATCCCACAGTGGGATTAATTAGGTGCATCTACAGCAACGAGCGTTGAAGAGATGGCTTCAGAGGGCGATTTTGAAGGGACCAATATTGGCAATATCTGTGATGCAGGGTGGGAGGGAGTTGAACCAAGCAGAGGCTCGGTAATGGAAGGACCTCTGGGCTAGCGAGGTCTTGGTTCTGGGTACCAGTATGCTGGTAGATTTTTGTACTGGGCTAGTAAGACATTCCTTTACTAGCCCTGCAGGCTTATAGTAGAGAAGGTAACATTTCAGGAAGTACACCAGCTGGGCCAGTAGAAAAGTCTGTGAGGATAGTAAATTTGACCAGTCACTAGCCCTACTGGCTAGTGGCTGCAAAACCTGACTACGACCCCTGAGGGGGTGTTGCCCCTGCAGGAGGGTTAATTCCCAGCCCTGGAGGAAAGTCCAACAAACACGAGCTGTACAGGAAGTCCAGTGCTGCAAGGCATAAATTAGTGTTGGAAAGTTGAGGAAGAGGAAGTGAGTAAGTCAGGGGAGTACCATGATGGCGGCACACTGTGTAGCTGTGGAGGAACTGCAGTAGCAGGAGCAGTGAGATACGCTTAATTTTCTTTTAAAGCAGGTATACCACCATTGCCTTATTTATTATTTTAGACTCACTGCCTTTCCAGGCTTTCTTTTTGCCTAGTGGTATTTGGCATTTCTTCTGTTGCCATTTGTTTGCCCCTTCCCTGCAGCTCTCTGAAGAGGAGTCTGAGCGGTGGAGGAGCCCCGGAGGTTGCAGGCCAGCAAGCCGCCCTGCGGAGGGTTGGTGCGATGGAGAAGAACTCCTAAGAAGAAGATTTATTCAACTTCAGACCTCAGAGATTTTGGTCTTCTATGAAGCCTCACCTCAATCTGACCTTCATTTGATACTATCTGATCTGTTTTGATCCCATCCTATCTGATTTTATTATTGCTGCTAAAAAAAGGAACAGAGACTTGTGTTTATTTTATTTCATCTCATTGCCAATGAACTGCATTTACAAACTGTCTTGAGATATTGTGGCACTGTGAATGTAAGCCCATCACCAAGAAACCTGCAGTCTGTTCCCTTTCCTTTTTTTTAGAACAGAGACAAATGTTTAATTGTTAATTTGATGTGTGTGTAACATATAAGAAATTAATCTGATGTGAGTGTGTAACATATAAGAAGTTTTTACTAGCCTGTGACCGAGTTGGCTTTATTTTTCTTTCTTTTTAGACTGTCTCTTAATACTGTTGGTTATCACTGCTAATACTGCTAATATTGCTTTTTCTTGTAAATTACTTGAGATAGTTGAGATAGTTATAGATGTGTATTTAGTAGAGCTAACGGTAGGGTTTCTGGCATTTAGGTATTGCGGCATCACTATAGTCTAATTTGTTGCCATTAAGTTAGAAAAAGTGGTAGCATTAGTATTAGCATCAGCTGAGAATATTAGGTTTTTAGATGTGAGGCAATTGTGAGGTTAATACCTAGGGCCGCAAAAGACTGAAGAGTCTAATTTGCCCTACCTGCTGATCTAATTAGATTGTTAAAATTTGTGCCAGCATTTTACCCACGTGGTGTGTAAATAATTGAATATACGGCACATGCATCATTTGATTTCAGTTGGTGTCCTGGCATGCTGGCATGTCAGTTTGTTCTCAGCTGGGTGTTTTTCAGTTTTAGAGCTTTCTTGAACTTAGTTCGTGAAAATAGCTAGAGAAGCTTAATTCTAGCATGGTATGGTGCTGTAAAGTTTCTAATCAGCACTATTCAATTCGTGTGTTTAAATTTACTGACCGCTATTGACCGCGTAGCCTTTGGGAGTTGCAGAAATTTTGTCCAAGCCATTCTGCAAGCTTTTGCATGCTTCTAATCTGCAACTATTAGCAACTTTTAGCTTGCAGTGTGTGAGTGCACAAGTTGCAGTTGAAAGAAGCCAAAATACAATTTGACTCAAGAAGTGCATAAGTTGCAGTTGAAATAAGCCGAAATACGAGTTGACTCGAAGAGAGGAGTAAAATAAGGCCCTGTGCGTCTTTGATATTATTAGCCTGAGCTGCAGCATGGACAGGGTGACTGCTTGTCTGCCATAACAAGTAAGCCTCAAAAACTGATAGGTATCTTTTGTGATATTTTGACTATAGGCCAACTATAAAATTATAAATATAAAGCCAAATGCTTTGGTTATATATAATGCAGTCACGACTAAGGAAGCGTTACTTTTAGCTTTTAGCTTTGAGATTGCATTTTGAGATTGCATTCAGGCACTGATTTTTATGTTTTTTATATGTTTAGAGACTTCTGGCTGAAATTGACAAATGCCAATTTAGTTATTTGGCATTTTTTAACTTGTTAATTAGTTAATGTGCCAGATGATTTAAAATGATATATTAAGCATTATTATGTTATTATTTCAGTGATTCAATCAATCTATCCAGCTTTTTGTGTGCCGGAGGTGCAAGATGATGTGAATGTTGCCCTAAGAGAGAGAAGTAACTAGAAACTGAGCAGTTACGAGCACTTATTTCAAACACTGAAGAAGCGTAACAAGATTTCAAGTTGTTGGACATTGGGTATTGGGTACTGGCCTTTAACCTTTCAACTTTGATTTTTTTTTGTTTTGCTGAAGCCAAAATATAAGCTGCTCTTCTTTCTGACTCTATCTCAAGATTTCTTGGGTTTCAATTGACTAAAGCCAGAAGAAATTCAGTTTTAGCCGGTTTCTGACTGAAATTGTTTGTTTTAAAGAATTCTTTTGGGCTCTATTATATTCTGAAATTGTCAATACAATTGCACTTTTATAGTATTTGCTGCAATTGCTGTGAAATTGATATTACTGAAATTGCTGAATTTGCACGCTGAATGTTTTCTTTCTTCTTTGAAAATAATTTGTCAGGGTTATCTGTTCTCAAACAGATTTTTATTTGATTAACAAAAGATATCTAAAAACTGATATGCCTACCATTACTCAAAGCAAGAATAAAGGATATATGAGGGTTAAGGTAAAAAATGGAGGAAGTAGTGGAAAATATTATAAAAAAGTAAAGGCCCTCCTATGTTGAAAACCCTTGCCTCCAGAGTATTGGGTAGTAACAAGGACAAGTCACTACAAAGTTTCAAAACACAATCGATTAAATTAGGGGCAAATTTCATGGAAAACATCATTAGACTAACTGATATTCAACAACAGGGGGATAAATCCCCCCCCAATTTATTTCAACCCCTTGTAGAGATGATGAAGGTATCAGAAAGTTTTTCCCTGTAGAAACAAGATTCAAAACATGTGCCTCTATACTGGCAGATCCAGGAAATACAGTCACAATAATGCAACCTACCTCAGACTATGTGCTCTCAGTAGAATGTGAAGGGTCCCTGTCAAATAAGACTTCTCCCAATTTAGACATAACGAAAAGGAAAAAAACAGGTCTTAGACACTTCCAAGTCTACTCATCAGAAAATTTATTTTTATGAAATATTTCATAACTTATCTGTCTTAGACACAGAAGTAAGAAGTATGAGGGAATCATTAAACTTTAATAGTAACGTATTAGGAATTAAAAATTGTGAAACAGAAGTAACAAAACTGAAACAACCATATATCTCTCACCAATTGGTTGATTTACAAATAAGCAACAACAGAATTAATTGTACAAGAAACAGTCAATCTGTCCAAATTGAAAGTGAGGTACCAAAGGGAGATACTGTACAAATCCAAGATAACAGTTTTTGCTCTTGGACAATGAGCCCAGACCATGAAACAGTGTCTACTGCCTTTTATAAGGAGGCAATATCTAAGGATTTGTTAACTATTACTAGAAATCCAACTAGCATGAATTTATTTTTAATAAAACAGCTGACTGAGATAAGACAGGATATTTTATTTATAAAAGGGGTCTGTTTGGAAAATAGAATCAAACTTGAATCATTGACCCTTTTATCCCAACAAAAAAGATAGGGACAAGTGAAATTCATTACAATTCAAATCTATCCCTTATTATTAATGACCCAATTGCTGATGACAAAATTGATACAGGGCCATTAACTGCCAAATTGGATGATGGGGAAAATTCTATCAATTTGGCTGAATGTATCATGTTGCCAGATAAACAATTTAGAGATAACAGTATTTGTAGAGAACTGGCAGCAAAACATACAGAACTGTGGAAGAAGGGGGAGCTACAGGAAGAGGAAGTGGATCCTACTGAGAGAAGCCCCATTGATCTTTCTTCTCCCAAAAGAGAGAATTTCAGATTAAAAACTGATATACTAGGTATAGAGGACACATCAGTCAACCTTATAGGGGGTACGTAGGTTAATCAATGAAGTACTGTTAATAAAAACATTGACTGGCCAGTGTAAAGGACATAATAACCCTGAGTTTTATCCAAATAAAAAAAAATCATCAAAAGGAGCCAAAAGAAAAAGGAATCGAATGATTACTGAGACAAAGAAAAGTTAAATAAAAACAGCAAAAGCAACAAAGGAGCACAGAAGAATACGCTACAGAAAGAGATATTAGGTGACAGGATCAAACCGGTATGGACTCAGAATATAAAGTTATGGAGGATGAGATTACGCACAAAAATATATAGAAAGGGAAAGTGCTTGAGGTGAGGAGATTCAAAGTAAAGCTGTTGTTGATTTCAACTCAGATAGTTTGTTAGCCCAGGCTGATCATTTTAAATCTTTTTTGCTAAAAACTTTAGGAACTGATTATGTATTGCCATTGTTCAAGCTGTCTTGTTTGCCTAATGAATCTCCAGAAGAATTGGAGAATTCTTTAATCGGTCTGCTGCAGTTCTTTTTGGGTGGTTGTATTATAATTAAAGATAAAGTGAGTGTCACTAGGCCATTGATTGGGTCAGAATTGGTTTTGTTAGTTACTGACCAATTTTATATATTAAATGCTATAACTAAAAAGACTGAACATTTCACTAATTGGGGACTTATGATGGGGAATATTACTCAGTTGAAGAAACTTTCTCCTGAATTCTATGAATCTATTGACATACATAGCTCCATACAAAGGAAATATTTTTTTCTTTGTTTGACTTGAAAAAATTTCCCAAAAGAGAACAAATTCAACATCAAGGGGAAATTAACAGACTTCTTAAATGCATGTCTGGGGACTCATGCTAACAACCTCCAAATAGGAAGTATAAGCAGACTACAAACTGATGGACAAATATTATTTTATGTTAATCAGAATCCAATGGCAAGAGAATTGTTATCCAAACAAGTACTTTTGGATGAACTTGGAATTTATTTATTTATTGAAAAAGAAAATGAAATCTTATTCCAAAATCAGGATAAAGTTACAACCAATTCTGAAACTGGGAATGTTTGGTGGAAACCTCAAACATATATGAGGCTTTGAATAGTTGTAGTCAGTGACAGTGTTTGGTTGGGAAGGGGAGACCATGGGGACCAGCTGCCAGACTGGAACTCTCAGGTGCAACTTGGGCCCTGGAAATAGTAGAATTGAACCCGCCACCAGAAGGTATATTTAAAATCTTGTCATGGAATTCATTGGGCTTAGGTGACAAGATTGGTGACCCTGAGGTTTACAAATATTTGAATGAATTTCATCTCATTGCCATACAAGAGACTTGGGCATTAAATAATCTGTTTCTGAGTGGCTATAACTCTTATAATCAAAAAGCAATAAAATCTAAGTGTTTTGGAAGAGGAATTGAGGGACTAGCTATATTTATAAAATTAATAATGCAATAGTTACAGAGGAAATAAATGTTAACTCTAATAGTATTCTATCTGTTAAAATGACAGAAAGAAACAAGCACGTTTGGTATATAATTAATGTATACTCTCACCTAGTAGGAAACACCAATGGAGATTTGAATTATCTTACATCATTAGGCAGATTTATTTATTTGCTTTTGTTAACTGGGTAAGCACACTAGACAGCCAAGTGCCTATTTTCAGGTGCGACCTGGGAAATTACAAGGTACATACATGAACAATTTTCAGGTGCAACCCGGGAGATTACAAGGTACATACATGAACATCAGGCAAAAACAAGTGAAGGATTACATTAAAGAGAATTAGCACACAGGAACAATACAAGCAACAGTACCCAGCAGGGATTTACATTGCAGGCAGTAGGAAGAAGTACAGTGTGGTTTCATCATTCCAGGCAGCAATGTTGTAAGGCTTGCAGGTAGGCAAAGAGGAGTAACATTGGGATAGAGTGGGCCCAGAGCAAGATAAGGGAGTGCACAGTAATAATGCTCACCCTGTTGGGCAGGTGGGCCTAAGTGGTCTATTTTTCTAGTAAACTATGAGTACAGGAGGTGTATAAGCGCAGATGGACTCTACCCAAGTCATATTGTTTAGATAGCATCTCAGTTTGTTGGGGCGTCACAGGCTGAGAGCGTGTGTCTAGTGCAGAGACAGGTGGAGGCTATTTTGAGAAAGCCCCAGAGGGAGGCTTTAAAGCTCTGGTGGAGGGAGAGGAGCGAGAGTGCTTGATGGAAGAGAGTTCCAAACCTGGCATGACATGCAGCGAAGGCTCTGTCACCCATTTGTGTACGAGTTTTTCGTACTTGAGAGGGCATGAGAGTCACTGGATCACAGGTTTAGGAGGAAGTAGCTAGAATGATGGACTCTGCAAGTTTATGGGGGTGGCAGTTCTGACAATACTGTCTATGAAGTTGCCCATGACATAGGAGTGGTGAGCTCCGTGGGAGCCATTCAAGCCGGGTAGAGCTCTACAGCAGTGAGGCAGGGGCTGAGAGCAAAACGGCATATGTTGTTGCACGCTGAGTCCCACTTACTAGACTAGTTTTTGCAACGTGAGCAAAGGTGACTAGTCCATAGCAGAGCGTAGGTAGGAGGACTCCCCTTGCTAAGGCAAGATGGGCAGCTGGAGTGAGACAACTTTTTGCTCTGTAAGCGTGTCACAACTTGCAGTTTGAGGCCTTACATGAATTGCATATGTGCATGTTCATACCCAGTTGCGGGTCAAGAGTCACCCCCAGGTACTTGACCAAGTCTGCAACTAGCAGTGGGGACCCAATCGGCCCCAGAAATCTGTAGTGAATCTGGGGAAGCTTTTAACTTGGCTGCTGAGCCAAAGATCATGGCCTGCATCTTCTGCAGGTTAATCATAAGTTTATGGTCCTGCAACCAAATTTGGAATTGGTCGAAGTCCAAGTTTAGTTTGGTGTTGATGGTAGGGATGTCCTGGGAACTGGACATGATGACTAGGTCATCTGAGTACAGCACTGAGGACCCAAGAGCCGGAGTCGAGGGTAGCTCATTTACGAAGAGAGAGAACAGGAGAGGCCCCAGGACAGAGCCCTGGGGGACTCCGCAGTTTACCTGGGCAGGCTCAGACAGGGCCTTATTGAACTTGGTGTACTGCTGCCTGCCAGTGAGATAATTACTGATCCAGGCAAGGGCGGGGGAGGAGAAGATTGGTTGATAATATCCAAACAGATTGCCCTGAAGGCTATTTAATTCTTTCGGGAGATTTTAATGCATGCCTTGGGCAATTACAGGGATGTTCAAATGATATTGCAGAAGCCCTTTCTTTCTCTTCTGAAACTAAACTTAAAATACTTAGGAAATCCAGAGATAGTATCCTAAACAAAAAAGGCAAAGACTTCCATGACGATCTGGTAAGGCAGAGTCTGCTTCTTTTGAATGGCAGGACACCTCAGGATCTGTAAGGACAGTATTCCTTCTTTGGAGGAAAAGGAGTCTCTGTTATCAATTATGTTTGCATAAATTTACATTTATTCAATAAATGTTACTCATTAAAATTGGGATCTAGGGCAGAAAGTCAACATCTAATTGTTTAATTGTTTAATTAGTATTTCGGAAAGACCTTTGAGCATGAGCTCTTTTACAAAGGTTCCACGTCAGGGTGGACAATAAGACAGTACGCATATTCAGTGGTTACAGAGGCCTGATCATTAGGCATTAAAGAGCGATTACATGACAATTAGACAAATAGGAGAAAAAAACTGAACAGTTGTAATTGAATACTAAGCTATTTCTAATCGGTTGCTATAGGTAGCACACCCCTGGAAACTTCCACATCCATTGATAGACTATGGCAGAGTAACTGCATAGGGTTTAATGCTATCCCAGAAGGTGAGAGGCTGGGTGACAGTGAAACAAGGGGGATTGGGTTTGAAACCAACCGCAGAGAGTGAGAGGTGGGGGATAGTGAAATGGGGGCTGTGATGGGGAGCAGCTCCAGAGGGCTTTGTCGAGTATGGTGTGTGTATGTGGGGGTTTGGAAGGGGCAGTACCAAGTGCGTTTAAAGAAGACTGATAGCTTACTTAAGCCCTTGGCTAGGCTGGAATGGAGGCAGGGTTCTCTAGGTAGCCCTGCTGGGTGTTACCTTGGAGGTAGGCCTGTCTATCAAGTGGGGCCTGAGAAGCAGGTACATTTTGAGTTAGACATTAGGTGCTGTTTGAGGCCTACTTTGAATTGAGACAGGCTCTTTGTTTGTAATTTCATCGGGAGTTCATTTATCCAGAGGGGGGCCCTATAGGAGAAAGCACGCTGCCCTAGTGAGGTTCGACGGAATGGTATGGACAGTGCTCCAGTCTTCCTCCATCTGGTGATGTGTGTTGAGAGAGAAACCTCGAGCAGGTTTCCTATATAGGGTGGGGTTTTTACGAGTAGTGCCTTCTTTCCCAGGAGGCAAATTTGGTATTTGATCCTGTTTTTTAGGTTAAGCCAGTTTGTACGCTCATACGGGGTGCAAGTATGAGTGTAGTGATCTGCACACAGGGTGAGGTGGCATGCCTTATTGAGTGCAATTTGGACCCTTTTGAGCACTGTATCAGTAGCAGCTCCGTAGACCACCAGCCCGTAGACTATCGTGGAGAGTATGGAGCTGGAGGCTGAGATTCGGAGTGCTTCCAGGGTGAGGGATTTCTTATGCCTATAGAGGACCCCGATCTTTGTGTTTACCACTTTGACAAGGGAGTCTACGTGGTATGTATAAGTGAGAGAGTCATCAATGGTGACTCCAAGGTACTTGAACAAGTGCACCTGCTCAATCTGCTCACCAGCATTGTTGGTGATTACAAGAGGAGCATGCTTGTGTTTGTTGTAGGGGCTGGATTGTAGCATGGCCTTGGTTTTCTTGTAATTTAGTAGCAGCTTTTGCCTACTGAACCAGTCCTCGAGTTTATTAAAAGAGTTCTGTAGTTCTGTTTGTAGGGCAACCTGAGAGGTGCTGCTGCTCAGCAGCATGGCATCGTCCACATACAGGATAAATTTGGTGTCACAGGCTGTGGGTAGGTCATTTCGACATCTATCAATGGAATTAGAAATTAATGAAAAGTATAAATCCAGGCACTGAAAAGAGAAGTCCAAGTATCCAAACTAACAGGAAAGGTATAGAATGGAAAGTCATTGAAAGTGATGGCTTTGAGAAAATTTTGGAAAATAAAGGTATTTTGACCGGCCTTCTATCCTTAGTGGATACATGTTCAGACCAGCAATTAATTTTGGAATTTAATTAATCAATAAATACTATAGCTTATACTATCACTAAAAAATTTACAATAAAGGAAAAATAAACCTTCGCATGGTATAATACTGAGTGTAAGGCTGCAAAAAAAATTGAATAAAAAATTTAGATTGTTAAAATTAAAACCAAATAAGAGTAATAATAAACTAATGACCTTAGCAAGAAAAGAATACAGAGAGGTACTGAACAAAAATAAACAGATATATATTAAACAGCTGTGGTACGATTTGCAAAAAGCAGTTAATGCAAGAGATAACAAAATTTTCTGGAACATTGTCAATCATGGCATTAAAAATTATAAACAAACATTAACATCGATTGAACCAGAGGAGTGGATTAAACACTTTAAACAATTATTTTATCGAGATGATCGAGAATATCTGTCCACGCCCATTGAGATTAGAAACCCCCATAGGGAGCATCCACCAGGGTCTGAAATATTAATTTCAGAAGTTGAAGTAGCCCTGGATTCTTTTAAGGGTAGGAAGGCTCTCCAGGCCCCGATGGAGTCCCAATTGACATTATTAAAAAGACAAAGCAGTACTGGATCCCATTCCTTCACAAATTTTTTAATTATATTTGGAATTCTGGGGATATTCCAAAAAGTTGGAAATTAAATGTGATAGTTCACATTTTCAAAAAGGGAGATAAGAAAAATCCAGTCTGCTATCGACCCATAAGTCTTCTGGATACAACAGGTAAAATATTTGCCAAAATAATAAATAACGGATTGAAGCTATGGGTAGAACTAAATAAAATAATTGATGAAGCACAAGCAGGCTTTAGGAATAATTACTCCACAATAGAGCAATGTTATGCATTGGCACATTTAATTCACAAATATAAAATAATAAAAAAGTAAAAATTATATTGTACATTTATCGATCTTAAGGCAGCATTTGATAAAGTAAATAATGTTAATGTGGAAAAGATTGAGTAAATTAGAAATAGACCCTTCATTGTTAGAAATATTCAAATTCTTACATCAAGATAATTTCACCTATGTTTGGTTTTCAGACTCAGGAGAACTGAGCAGTTGGCTCTCAACCAATACTGGTTTAAAACAGGGCTGTACATTAGCACCACTTCTATTTCACTTATATTTTTCAACTGTACTTAAATGTACATATAACCCTGACTTTCATTTGCCAAAAACTGGAATAAGATCAATATCCTATCTAGCGTATGCAGATGATGTTTTGTTTTCTCTTAGTCATCTGGGCATGAATAGTAGTTTGGAAACATTTTATGTGGAATCTCAAAAAGCTGATTTACAAATTAATTATGAAAAAAACAAAGTAATAATTTTTGTGGGTAATCAGAAATCCTATAAATATTATATTAATGAGGAAAAATTAGATTTAGTGAAGGAATTTTGTTACTTGGGGATAACAATAAACCAAAATGGAAACTGGGGAACTCACATTAGGGATGCAAAAAACAAGGCAGATAGTTTTCTACCAATATTAACATCCTTTTCATATAAATTTGGAGGTAGATCAATTAAGGGAAACCTTATGGTAGCATCAGCTAAAATCCGAAGTCAACTGTTATACGGCTCCGAAATTTGTGGTATAAAATGCAAAGACAAACTCAAACCACTGTTGAATACATTCTATAAACAGCTTCTGGGTGTTCCAAAAAGCACTCCATCATCATTAGTAAGAGCATAGTTAGGTCAGATTCCTGTTGAATGTTATTGCACCCAGAGTGAGATTGATTAATTATTGGATTAAAGCCTTCAGGATATCATCCGATAGATTTCCATGTCTCTGTACTGAAGAAGCAGTACATTATGGATGACATGATCCATCCTTTCCTGCTTTTCAGGTCCTGGAAGACATAATAAAAGCAATGGGACTATTATATATTATTCCAGATAGTTTAAATCAACCTATCGAATACATCAAAGAAATTATAAATGATAGAATAAAAGATATTTTTATCCAGAAAGATTTAGAAACTGGAAGAACCTCCATTGTTTGTCCATGGTTAGCAAAAATTAAAAGGGCACACAAACCAGAAAAATACTTGGTTATATTAGATAATCCAAGACAGAGGATACAATCAGCAAGATTTAGGCTTGAGTTTTTCTAACTAATGGGAGAAAAGCCCTTTATGAAGGGAAAACGGACCACCACTCTATGTGCTAGTGTGGTTTGGGACAAGATTCTCTGCTGCACTTGGTGATATTATGCCCTTTATATGGTAAATATTGTACACCATTAATAGGTAGAATTTTAGAAAAATTACAATACGAACCTTCACAATTACTGACTTATTTACTGAGATTCCAGGATCCAGATGTGCTGGTCCCTGTGGTCTCCCTTTTGAAAAGTATAGAAAAAAGACAGTTGCATTTGAATGGATAATTAATCTATAGATTTGATAATATTATTGTTTATTTATATTTCGGTGTGATATTGTGCAATATATTTTTATATCACAAACTGTAACAGAGTAGACACACCAGAGGGTGTAGACAATGAGAAGGGACCTGCAGAAACTTGAAGAATGGTCAGGGGTTTGGCAGTTGAAATTCAATGCAAGGAAGTGCAAGATAATGCATATGGGTGTAACAGGGGATAAAGGAGTTTGTCCCTACATTGCATCCTAACCTTATTTTGGTCTAAAACATAATGTGCCTGTGTAACAAATGTTAGCCCATAACGCTAGGCCACATAAAGCCTATAAAGCTATAGAGAGACTGAGCCACAGTTGCAATATTAAAGTGCCTTATAACATTGTAGATCTAAGTAATAAACATTTGGCCTACGTGACTGCAAACAGGAACACAGGATAGTGTCCAAATTCCCCTCTTGACTATCTCTAGTGTTTGTCCTTATATGGACAGGCCAAAATGCTTGTATGCACATTCCTAAGTCCAAACCTATTTCTTCCCCCTGAACCTTGGTTACTGGTGGTGACAGCTGTTACTAGCCATATATGATAATAAAGTGTACATCATCTATATTTGTGCTGACCAAGGATGAGTTCATACACATACCAAAGAAAAAGTATTACCTTATAAGTCGATGTTTGTGCTTGTTTTAAACCAATCATAGAAAACCATAGAAAATGATTATGCTGTCTTTCACTATATAAGCAAGCCTGCACACACTGTTATTTTGAAGAATGTACCATTCGCAACCTCTCGCTGTGATTATTATTGTAATCATTAAATTCTTCCGCCATCAGTCTGGTCTCCGTTCGTCTCGTTTTTAATAACTATAACACAACGCCTATATGGGGCACAAAAACCCTGGCACAATATATCAGTTGGGGGGTGAGGATATAGCATGCACCAAGCAGGAAAGGGATCTTGGGGTTATCATCTCTGATGACCTCAAGGCAGGGAAACAGTGTGACAAGGCAGCAGGTAAAGCAAATAGGATGCTGGGATGCATAGGCAGGGGGCATCACCAGCAGGAAAAGGGAGGTCATAATTCCACCATACATGACACTAGTGAGGCCCCGCCTGGAGTGCACTGTACAGTTCTGGAGACCTTACCTACGTAAGGACATAGACAGGGCAGAGAAGGTTCAGAGAAGGGCAACAAAGATGGTGCATGGATTGCATCACAAGTTCTATGAGGACAGGTTGAAGGAACTGAACATGTACTCCCTGGAGGAGAGGAGGAGAGAGGGATATGATAGAGACATACAAGTATCTTACAGGGAGGAACAGGGTGCAGGAATACACTATTTTTAAGCGAAAAAGATGTTCCAGGACTAGAGGGCATGGGATGAAGTTGGAGGAGGGCGATTCAGAGGAAACGTGAGGAAGAATTTCTTCACAGAACGGGTAGTGGACAAGTGGAACACCCTGCCAGAGGAAGTGGTGGGGGCTGAAACAATCACAGGATTTAAGAATGCATGGGATAGACATAAAGGAATTCTGGAGGTTAGGGGTAAGGGGTAACAGACTTCTTGGAAAACATAAACTGAACTTACAAGCTCAAATGGGCAGACTGGGTGGGCCATAGGCCCTTATCTGCCGACACTGTCTATGTATCTATGTAACAGGAATAGAGGAACTGTTGCACTTTGGTACTTGTACAATAGATTAAGAAATCTCCTTTGAGATTTGCCAAATGTTCTAACTTAGCAAACTGTATAATTGTTTTATGTTTTATTGAATGATTATTAATTTGGAAAAACATTTTTTTTCTGTATTCACATTTTAACTTTTGATATTCTAATGGCTGTATAGCCGACCAATAAATGGATGATGATGATGTTGGAGAGTTGAGCCTTTGCTGATCAAAATGAAAATGATTAGCAATCAGCAGATTTTGATTAGCAGTTTTTTAAAATGGGTATTTTTACTTTAAACCATATAATTATTACTTATTATTGTATATATTGATACACTAGACATTGTATACATAGTTTTGAGACTGAAATTGCCATTTTGACCAAATTGTCCACATAGCCCTCTTATTCCCCCACCTCATGTACCCAATGCAGAACATTTTCCAATCTCTGCCAAAGTGTAATTCTGCACCACTGCAACGTCATTCCGAGCCACAGGTGTGAAAACACATTTTGGGCAGAATTTGAAAAATGACACCTGTGACATACATGAAGTGGGGTAATAAGGCTATGTTGAAAATCTGTGGTCAAAATATTTAAAAATGTCAAGGTTATTAGGGTGCATAGTGAAATTGCAATGAACGGTTATAACTTTGCTATTTTTTTTCATATTTTGACCCTAGATTTGCAACATAGCCCCCTTATGACCCCACCTCATGAACAATATGACTGTCATTACACAAATCCTGCCCAAAAGGTGACTTCACCAAGCAACAGCGAAATCACCTTTGGGGCTGGAGTTGCGTAGTGACATTTATATTGTTAATGAGATGGGGTCCCCAAAAGGCCATGTTGAAAATCTGGGGTCAATATGTCAACAAATGACCGAGTTATGCACCAGAGTTGAAACCCCCATTGAAATAAATGTGACTGCATTTACCTTAGTTTCTCATATTGCAGTCACCAGTTCCAGCAGCAAGACATGTCTTCCATCAGGAGAGCAGATCTTGAAACTGGGACCTATTCAGGTGAGTGACAATCTGTGGGAGTATACTGGGGTGTGTGGGGAGGTGCATGCACAATGTGGGCAGCAGGAGTGATCGGCGATGGACCATTTTTTTTATTTTCAGGTTTAAAAAAATTATTGAGGGACAAAACGGGGACAGCGATCAGAGGGTGGGTATGCCATTACCACTAGACGCCAACGAGTAACAGGGACAGCAATCAGATGGTGGGGGGAGTGCCACTAGACACCAGGGAACAACAAAATAATGGGGACAGCGATTGGATGGGGGGTGCCACTAGACACCAGGGACAGAAAAAAGGCATTATGGGGACAATGGTGATCAGTGGGGGGGGCACTAGACACCTTAAGGGCTGGAAATCAGAGGGTGGGAGGTGCCACTAGACACCAGGGAACTTTTAAAAAATATGGGGAATGGCCAGCTTATACGATTAGCAATCATTGCTAATCAAGCTGGCAATTGACTCGCATTTCCCAATTCTTGGTTTGCAAATTGCGATGTAAATCCACTTATTTTATCCCTTGGAGATGTGTCAGTAACAGCAGCAGCCCTAGAACCTCTGATTACTGTGCTACCCCTGCTATGTTGGTGGGTCTCTTGTCTGTGTTGCACACCCAACAACATGCTGTCGTGGCTTGGAGTGGGCAGGAGACCAGACCAGGATAGGTGGAGGCTTGGGAGCCCGAGGCCAGGGCTTGAGTGGGGGGGGGGCTTATGAGCATAAACACATGTCTATGGTGGGGGGAAACATGCTGTTAGGACTACAGTTGATGACTTGAGAGACTGCTGCCAGGGCTATGGGTTTTCTGGAGCCTGCTACCACAGTTGGGGTGGTGCCACGGAAACTTGCAGCTATGGATTGAGGCTCTATAGCATGTCGCCAGGGCTGGGGGCCACTTAGGAAACTGAGGTCAGGGTTGGGGAAGGGAGCTCAAAAGCTAGAGGCCAGTGGTGGACTCAGGAGCCTGAAGACAGTCGGTCACTGTACACAGTGACAGACTAGAGATGTTTGGGCAGGAGAGACCTGCGCCCACTCACCACACAGATGCCTGTACCCTCTCCCCTCCCTACAGAGGGGCCTAAACCAACCCACCTGAATCCCTCTCACAATGCCACAGAATTCCACTCTATAGCTGTGCTCTAGGCTCTGGAGCACCCACAGTCATGGCAGCATGCTCCGTATCCCTGACCTCTAGCTCCCATCCCCACCCCCCTCAGCCACGGCACTGGCTCCTGAGCTCCCACATCAATGGCTCCTTGTTCTCTGAGCCACCGCCCTGCCCAGCTCTGTCCTAGAAAGAAAGAAAGTCTAGCATGGCAACACCCATCGGCAGTGCCTAGCGCAAGTATGCTCAGCGTGCCGCCATTTTTTGGAGGGCAAAACACTGCGCTTAACACTGCAGTTAACCTGGTTTGCCTCTGGAGTGCAAATAATAAAAGGATTTTTAATGGCAAAACACATATCAAAATCATTTTTGGAGCCAACAAACGAGCGATTGGAGTGGACATTACAGGGCCGAGTTAGCACTGCAGATTATACGTTTATTTGGGAATTTGTGTCGTTACACAGTGATTGGAATATGTGAGCCACTGCTTTGTTATTAGTGTCTTTGGGGATAAGTAGAATTAAAAACAATTAAAACAATCTACACTGCAATGTATTTTAATGTTTGTCTATATTAAATGTTGCTGCATTGTGCCCACTAATGAGTTGGGATGGGGGCTGTCATTCAGTATGCCACCCATTTCTTAGGAGTGGCGTGGTAACCAGTGTCTGTGTTGAGGGAACCTTCACAAGCTGGGGGAGGGGGGCTAAGATTGATGGGGATCGGTAGTCAGCCACAAGGGCTGTGGTGGGTGTGGGCTGGGGAACACGCCATGTGGGGGAGGGGTTAAACATTTGAGGCTGGACATGAAGGAGCTGTAAAGCTGGAAACCAAGGGTGGAGGGTTTAGGAGCCAGAATCCTTGGCAGACTGGGTGGGGTTAGCAGGAATGCAGGGTTATGCCAGTGTGTATTCTGCTACTGCTGTGGGGGTGCTCAGGAGCCTGCTTCAGGGTTGTGGGGGACTGTGAAGGCTGCCACCAGGACGTTGGGTTTGTTCAAGAGCTTGCCTTCAGTACTGCTGGGGGGCTTGGAGGCTACCGTCAGGGCTGGTTGGTGCTTGAGAGTCTGATGTAAGAGCAGTGAATGTTGCTGCCAGGTATTGGGTTCAGGCTAGGTAGTCTACTGCCAGGCCTGGGAGATCAAAATATTTCATATGGATGGGGGGGGCTCATGATCTCCTGAGGGCCAGTCATTGGGGGCTCAGAAGCTTGTGGCAGTGGGGTCTGCCGTCGCAGGTCTGGGGATGCGAGTCGAGTGACCACTGAAACCTGCAAACATGGCTTCCCACAAAATAAGGTATTTATCTCTTACAGTTAATCTGCCTCTATAGTTTATCCCATACTTGAAATTATAATGTTCTATGGTGACATCAATTCTGTTGCCATGGGAGTCACTGTGATGTCACAAGCAGACAATTATGGCATCAAGTTTCGAAAAAGCAGTAGGAAGCTGATGAATCCTCGAGGAACAACTATCATGTTTTCATGCATGTAACCTCGGTAATAAATGATGCAGATAAAAAATGCAGCATTAATGAGAAATACAAGCTGCTTTGTGTTCAAATATTATGTTTTTCAAAGTTTCTCTTGAAGCGTCGGTGGCTCTGTAATGTTTATTTTAATTAATCTATTATAAAACTATACTGGCCCACATGTTACTGGTGTATAGTTTATGCTGGAAGGACACAATTCTCATTAGAATATATGAATTCATATTAGCTTTACTACCCCCTAGCCAGCAGGGATTAACGACTGTGAACATTTTCTCGCTCCATAGACCTTCCAGTGGTCCAAATATACTTTTTTGGATACTGATGAGGTGTGTTTGTGGGGGAGTTGGGGAGGGCAGAGAACATGCTCTCAGTTGCTGTAACTCACAGGGACGTGAATAGTTTAGTGGAAAGCACCTGCTGTGTTCATGAGGTGTTGGAGGCATAGTGGTTGGTGGTCTTCAGGTACATCTGGCAGTCTGCTTCAGAATTCTCTCATACTATGGTAGAATGGCCGCACTCTTCTGGTCCCTAGTATAAAATGAACGTGCATCCTAGATGTAGCTCAAACAGGTGTATACCAGAAGCCAGCTGAAAGCAGAGGATGCCTTGCTCAGAATATGCTAACAGAGCTAATTAACAAAGTATTTCACTAGCCCAAAACATCTGTCGGTGTTTTTGGCTGGATGGGCTACTGCCAGTTTTGTGCCCTGCTGTAATTTATAGCTGTGCTAACACATCATTGCTTGGACAGTCCTGGTGTGGCTCAACACTGGCCAGCAGATATTACATATCAGCTTTATATTGCATACCACAGTGTGCTGATGAATCCATCACGTAATTGCAATTTACTTACTACGTGTAACTAGCACTTTTGCTGACTGGAGTCCAAGTGTCCCATAGTTCATTTGTGGACAGGAGGTCGTATTGAGTGCAAGGTGTGCATTCCATTGAGGGAAGCAGGTTGCTTGGGGTGCATCATGAGTTTTCAGTGGGGGACGGAAGACTATTCCAAGTGCAAGGTGGACATTCTCTGGGGTGCAGGAGGCCACTCCAGGAGTAGGGTGGGCATTACGTTGATGGCAGTAGGCCATTCAGGGTGTAGTGTGGGGGAGCTGGGGTTGTCCCAGCAGCAAGGTGAGCATTTCTGAGGGGCAGGAGGCCATCCTGGGTGCAGGATAGGTGTTCCTTTCAGGGCAGGAGGCCATTCTGGGCATTGAGCTGGGGCAGGTGGCCATTCCAAGTGCAAGGGGCATTCCATGGAGGGCTGGCTGTTCCAGAAACTTGAAGGGCATTCTGTTGGGGACACTAGGCTGTTCCAGAGGCATTTTATTGGGGGAAGAGAGCAGGGTCCCTAGAGCAGCCTCTAATAAATCTCCCTGCAGCTGGAACCCCCCCAACCTGCCTGCAGCTGGACCATCTTTCAAGAGCCAGGACCAGCCCTACCCTCTAGCTGATCATCCTCCCTGGCTAGACCCTGCCCCCCCCAGCCATATCCATCCACAGAACAGCCTCCTCACTCTACCCCCTTATCATGCTGATGTTTCGTGGACCTTGTCATATCGTCCAGACAGCCCCCCCCCCCCCACTGCTTATACCTCTCAACTGTCCCGCATTGTGAGGGGCATTCCTCATTTTACTCCTCAAAACTGCACTGTCTCTCATTCATCCCTAATTGAAAAGGTGCTGTCCACACAGAACATGTGCTGTGAATTCAAACTTTAAAGCAAAAATGCATAATATTTCTATGCTGATCAGTCATAAATGATCTTCATTATGGTGAACACAATGGTTTCCACAGTGCACTGAGCTTGTATTTCCATGTATGAGGGTCAGTGTCCCTCATTTCATTGACAGAAGGTTGCGAGGTATGCTGCTGCTCTTACGTCTGAGCTCACAGCACTCCCTAGATGTGGCTACACTGACTTCCGGTGGCATCACCGTCGGGGATGGCAGCTTGAGTCGGAGCTCCGAGACCACGAAGTCAAATCCATTAACATCTGGCATTCCACGACCTCCTAACAACCACTAAAAAGGCAATCGATACAAAGAATGAGTCAATTAACCAAAATACGGGGAAGATCGGCATCGAAAAATGGTGGATGGAGATGATTATGGCCAGACCAAAGCCCCAGTGCCCCTCTCTCATGGGCCTCTGAGTCAGCAACTGGCTCGGGTGGAGAGGAGGAAATGCCCTTGCGTCATGGCTCTCTGGACAGCAGGGCAACAGCTCACATTTTGAAGAATAGACACTAATGTCAAAGATATTAAATCTGACTTTGAACATCATAAGCAGAGGATCACTGACTTAGAATCAAACCTTGATGTGCTTGGTCGGCCCTCCGGCACAGTGTTAGAGCTACCGCTTGCGGCACCAGCAACCCGGGTTCGGGTACAGACTCGGGTGGTTGGATGGTCTGCTAGGGGGGAGGAGGATTGAGCGCCCAGAGGCTGCTCTCCTCCTCCAGGGGGGATGAGTTGCCCATCCCGCTGCTATACTGCCACCTGGGTGACCACAAGTGGAGGTGCAGTGGGCTAGCATGAAGAAGGGAGGGAGGACGCCAGCTGAGAGCGGAGTGTATGCATGCCACTGCATGCTTCACCCCAGGCTCTCCTAGAGTGCCAACGTCCGGAGGAGCCGAGAAAAACCAGGGGAAAAAGGACCCTGCCACTGAGGACGGAGACGGGACCCGACTGCCCCAGACAACCTATAACCCGGGCTGCCGATGGATGCCGCAGATGGACCTCCTGACACACACTAATGGACTGAAGGGGGTAAGGGTGCTCCCCCCTCCTTCCCGCCTAGGGGGTAGGCCGAGGCAGCATGGAGGTAGGTCCGAGGGTCACCACGGGAGATACCCGGGGAGGGACTAGGGGGACCACAGTCTAGGGATCGCTGAGGAAGTTCCACCGTGGCAGAGAGAGAGAGAGCAAAAATACCTTGATGTGCTTCAGGATGACTCTCAGAAGCTCAGCCATGTGATAGTGTACTTAGCCAAACGGGAGCGGGAACTTACGATCAGAGCTGAGGATGCTGAATCGAGGGGCAGGAGGAAAACTATCTAGATATTTGGCTTCCCAGAGGGAAGCGAGCAGGATGATCCCCCAAATTTATCCGATCCTGGCTAAGGCAAGAACCAAATATTCCAGACACTGAACCACTAGAAAGGGTGCATAGGGTGTTAGGCCCATGCCCCAGAAATGATCCCCCCCATCCAGATCAATTCTGGTGAAGTTTAACAGATATCCTGTATATACTTAGTAAAGCCTGGGCCAAAAAAGATCTAAATCTCAATGGGAAGAGAGTGTTCGTGAATCAGGATTTCCCACCCACCACGAAGCAGAGGCACAAGAAAGTTCTGGCAGTGATTAAATTACTCAAAGAAAAACAAATCAAGGCACAACTCAGATACCCAGCGAAGATTCTGATCCACTGGGAAGCTGGGAGCAAGCTTTATGAAACCTTAACCCAAACAAGTAAACTGCTTGCAAAAGTAGGCATATAAGTTCCAGATTGCCAGCAGGTGCTAACGGAACAAACTCTCCTTCAGCTGCAGTGGGCTGTAGCAGGCAAGAAAGGCCTGAAGACCAAAAACAGGGGGAACGCCAAACCAGACGATCAGCTCTGCAAAGACTTTGTCCACATCAGCAAATTTTTACTTAAGCAAGTAGCCACCTGGCTTTGATTTGTGCTGTTCTTTGTATTGCTTTACTAGAATGGATGTTAAGACGTGGTTAACATTTGATCTATCTGCATAATTAGCACCAGATTAGGTGGGAAACTGACACTGAGACTGTGTTTGCAACTGGGGTGTCTGCGTTACATCTGAGACACTACCCTTTGAACATTTGAGAGACTTACAGATTTGACCCTGTAGCCCAAGGAAGTGTAGTATTTGGGACATTGGCTAGTGGTTAGATTCCTCCTCGCCACTAATGCTTTAATGGTTTCATCCTGGGAATTGCTACGGGAAGGCCTGGACTGCTAGGGGGGCACCCGGCCCCATTCGAGAGGGTTTGGGGGTGGAGCTCCCCTTCCTCCTAGTTTGAAATATGGTGGGCTACAGGGCCAGACCATTGGTGAGACCAGACAAGGGGCAGATTTCTTATGGAAAAGCATATTATAATGTCCCCATATCTGCTCCTGCCCACCAGAGGTCTTTGGAGGAAGGGGGGTTGTGGTAAAAGACCAATATAACAAAATGGCATTTCTAGTTCTTGATAGAGTGTTACATGAGGTTTATTAATGAAGCATATTTGCTTAAAGCACCAGATGTTTGCAGTGTGCAAAGGGGGGGTACTTGGAGGCATTCGTGCCGCCAGGAATCCATTCCTCTACCAATCATACACCTTACTAGTCACCGGAGGTTTGGGTATCAGTTCTGGTCCTCCCACACCGAATCTCTCTGTGGTTTTGAGAGGAACATGGAGGGAAATTCCAGTCAGCTGGTGCACCCACCCCTGGAGACCGCATTCTTGAGCCCCTAGTTTAAAGAGTCAGAGAAGCGAGGAGCTTTATCCAGCTCGTGCTCCAGGTCAGAAGGACTTTCCTTCTGTAAATGACCTCTGATGAAAGCGATGCAGGGACTCGGGGAAGGGGGAATATTGGGGATTGTTCTGTAAATAGTTCTTTTTATTTGCTGTTCGGGGCAGGGTAACGGGTTATTAAGAGGGGTATCACTGTTTTGAAGGGGAAAAAAAGAGGAACATGCTGCAGAAGCACCATACTTTAGTTTTTTGTCTTTTCAGTTTAAAGCAGATCACAGGGCTGACACTCAGGGTACAATGCAAAGCCTGGTGGATGACAATTGGGCGGCTAGCATACCAGAGTCTGAAGGCACCAAATTCATATGCTGATTAATGGGGCCACTTAACATTCATTCCCTAAATGTTAAGGGACTTAATACCCCTGCAAAGAGGTATGTCATTTTGAAAGATTTAGCCAAAACAAGGTGTGACATAGGACTCTTACAAGAAACGCATCTTACCCCCCACAAGCACGCAAAGCTGAGGCATTGTGGGTGGGTGGGCGAGGTTATAGCCTTGTCGCACCCTAAAGCGAAAAAAGTGGGAGTCGCCATCTTAATCAGAAGGAGGTCTCCGCTTCACAGAGTTGGACACACATACAGATGCGGAGGGCAGATTGGTTGCTGTTACTAGGAAGATTGCAGACATATTGCAAATGTGTATGCCCCTACCCCATGTAACCCGCAATTTTTCAGGCAGGTATTTGGATACCTGGTGTCTGTGGTGGATGGGCAAATCATTCTAGGAGGTAACTGGAATTGTGTGGAGAATGCAAATCTAGACAGATCCAAAGTTGGGAGGTTGCCCGGAGAGAGTGGATTCCAGGACCTTTTCTAATTTAAAAAAATGAGGCAGGCCTGGTTGATACTTGGAGGGAGAGGTTTCCCACCAGTAGAGACTACACTTTTTATTCACATCCGCAAAATTCGTACTCACGTTTAGACAGGTTTTACACCCAGAAATCATGGCTTCATATAATTACTGATCAAGAGATCTACCCGGTCTACTTGTCAGACCTTGCAAAAGTCGGTCTGACGGTAGAACTGGGTCCCCTGGTTAAGCAGTCGGTCTGGCGTCTTAATGCAGGACTGTTGAAAGACCTGACTTTCAACACAAAAATTAAAGAAGTCATTACTAACTATCTGAATGAGAACACTGGCATGACCTCTAAAGTAAAATATTTGTGGGATGGTCTGAAGGCAGTAGTGAGGGGAAAATTAATTGCTTATGCAGCGTATAAGAAAAAGTCCATGCAACAAAAACACAAAAGTTTAGAGCAGCAGCTTAAAGATCTAGAAACAATACACAAACAAGGGGGTGCGGATGACACATTGGAAGAACTCGAAAAGGTTAGGGGCCAATTGCAACAAATTATATTAGTTTAAGACAGAGAATTCTCTTAGATTTTTAGCTCAAAAGTATTATGAAGGAGGGAATAAAGCCAGCCGGCTGTTGGCCTTCAGACTCCGGAAACAGATGGCTGATAGATTTATTCCATAATTAAAAATCCCCAATTCCCATCGGAGTCCGAAATCAAACCACACTGTATAGCTAAATGTTTTCAGTGGTTTTATAAAGATCTTTACACCTCCAAGACTGACCCTAACCAAGAAGGGAAAATTTAACATTTTCTAGAAAAGTAAAATTTACCCAAACTTTAGAACTCTCAGGAGAAATTACTAGACCACCCCTTCTCCCAGGAGGAGTTGAAGGAGGTTGTAAAAAACCTGAAACATAATAAATCTCCGGGACCCGATGGGTTCATCGGTGAATA
Source organism: Neoceratodus forsteri (assembly GCA_016271365.2). NCBI lineage: Eukaryota > Metazoa > Chordata > Ceratodontiformes > Ceratodontidae > Neoceratodus > Neoceratodus forsteri. The sequence continues at coordinate 1,320,277,243 of CM057456.1, forward strand.
CTACCAAAAGTTCATGGTAGAACTCTTCCCTCTCTTACTACAAGTCTGTAACACAGCACATGAGCCCCAGGAAGCCCCAGACTCCTGGGCCAGAGCCTTAATATCAATAATCCCTAAACAGGGCAAAGATGCCACTCTATGTAGCAGCTACCAGCCTATTTCGCTTTTAATCATAGATGTTAAGATCTTCGCCAGACCGATTGCCAATCATCTTCAGGCGGTAGTCACACAATTGGTCCACTCAGACCAGGCAGGATTTATGCCAGAGAGACAGCTGCATGACAGTGTTAAGCGTCTGCTAACCATAATGTCTCTGTCCCAGGGGGTGCTGGGGGAAAACCTGAGGTGGTAGTCACACTAGATGTGGAAAAGGCATTTGATCACCTAGAGTGGCCTTTCCTAGCAGAGGTCTTAAAGAAGTTTAACTTCGGCCCGAAGTTTAGAGTCTGGGTAGCTGCACTATATTCTAACCCACAGGCTCAGGTCAAGTTAAATGGGACACTCTCGCAACCCTTCTCCATTCGCAGGGGAACAAGGCAGGGGTGCCCTCTGTCACCCCTGCTGTTCGCACTGAGTATGGAGCCTTTGGCTGAGGCCTTTCAGTCCTCGCCTGACTATCAAAGGCATAAAGATAGTTTCAGTTGCCAACCCTATCTTACTCTTCGCAGATGACACCCTCCTTTATCTTCGGGAACCAGAGACATCTCTCCCTAAAGCCATGGCCCTACTGGCCGAATATGGTAACATTTCAGGTTTCAAAATCAATGAAACAAAATCTGAAATAATGTCCATTGGATGGGAAGTTTCCCAGAGTGTTAAATCTCTTACCAACTTAAAAAGGGTCCATTGGAATTTTAGATATTTGGGCATCCAGACAACCAGGGATACTAGTAAGCTATATCAGCTAAACAATTGCAAGCTGTTAGAGGAAATCAGGAGGGGCTGCGACAGATGGTCGGTACTCCCCTTGTCTATTTCATGCTGGGTTGAAATGGTTAGGATGAATATCCTGCCTAGGTTGCTGTTTCAGCTTGACTCGATCCCTGTAAGCCCACCTAGAAAGTACTGGATAGACACCCACAGAATACTCCTGAAATTTATCTTGGCAGGGAGGAGTCCCAGGTTAAACTGGGCAGTACTCAAATTAGATAAAGGAAAGGGGGGGTCTAGGGGTACCAGACCTCCGGGGATATTATAAAGCAGCTCAACTGCAACATCTGGCCACTTTTCAGGCGTCAGTGGCAAAACCGAGCTGGGTCAAAATGGAAATGGAGTTAATAAAACAGGGCACACTGGGCCCCATTCTGTTTAGTGGGGGGTCTCCTGGGATGCTGGGAGTTTTACCCACACCATGGCTTAAAAAAAAGTGAAAATATGGCATTTAATGATTAGGGAATTAAAATTGACAGAGGTTATCCCCTTACATGGAGAAATAACAAGCACTATAAAGTTCCTTCCTGGGAAGGATAACCCAGTTTTTAAGAGATGGAGAGAGAGTTTTTCCCTCAAAATGTATGAGGGATCTATTTTAAAAAGCTTAGCTCAATTAAGGCAAGAATTTAATCTGCCACAAAAAGAGTTCTTTGCTTATCTACAGCTGCAGCACTTCCTACAGTCGGGGACCTAGAAGGGTCACCCATTGCCTCAACCAGAACACCAGTTAATAGAATTTCTTCTGGGGATTGCCAGGTGATCAGCCCCAAAATCTCATCTGATTTCGTTAATCTACAAGATGTGTAAGGGTCTACAGGACCAACACAGATTGCCTATCCAACAGGCTTGGGAAAAAGAATTAAAAGTGCCTGAGAACCTTATAAGGTGGGACCTGGTCTGGGGGTTGATGCAGAAAACTACCTCCTCTCCTTTCTGGAGGGAGTTCAGATGACAGGTATTGAGAAGATACTTCAGAACCCCAGTGATCACAAAACATTATGGTGGGACAGCCTCAGAGCAGTGCTGAAGAGGTTGTGGCCAGAAGGGGTCACACAAGTGTATTTTCTGGAGCTGCCCCAAACTCAGTAGTTTCTGGAATGGAGTATCTGATCAAATAAGTGCTATCCTGCAGGTCCAGGTCCCCAGAGACCCACATTATTTGCTGCTTGGGAAGCCACTTCCAGGGGTGCGAGGTTCCAAAGCATGATATGTGTTTCCAATACTGGTAGCAATGGCACAGAAGTCAATCACTAAGTTATGGCTAATGGACAGGCCCCCAACCGAAGAACAGTGGCTGGCCGGATGAAACCAGATAAAACGTATGGAAAAACTCACTGCCAATCTGCGCCTCCAACCAGACTTATACAAGGCCTGGTGGCTGCCCTACCATGAGTTTGAGAGTCAAAGGGAAGGAGTATCAGTTGTAGAGATTCTAGCCAGGGAAACCTTAGACAAATAACAAGTCTGGATCCATACAGATATACTTGCTTTAGTTAAACAGAAGGGGGAGCTCTGCTGCATGGGAGGGGGGAGAGGTTTGTTTGTCTATCTGTGTACCTTGATAGATTCAGTTTTAAAAGTTTTTAAAAATAATTCTGGGAATCACATTAGCTCCCTATTAGGTTTGTTTATAAATTTAGGTGGTCAGACACTTATAGCTTGTTAACATGCATTGTTGTCATAGTGCATCAGATTATAAACAGCTAACATGTAATGTTTGTCTGTCACTGTTAAAGTCCTGTAGTTTGATTTGTTTTTGGGAAAAAACTCAAAAAACAGTAAAATTGCAATTTCAAAAAAAAAAGAAGTGTCTACACTTTTTACAGTACGTGAGGAACAGAGCAATTCTGAAGGGTTGAGTTAGATCAGAGACACACCATCCATTTCAGCCAGATGCCGCATGCCCCCAACAGCTGGAGCACAACTGGAATAAAAGACTACCCATGTCACTGTGCTCCCCAGCCTGTATCTGCAGTTCGGAATGGGCATGGACTATACCTGAGGTTTTGGGCATCACTGCAGTAGCAATGCTCTCTGTCCCTGATCCACAGTTCGAGGGGGATATATCGGAGCCAGTGGAGGATAAAAAGTGGACTGTATGCGATTTTGGGGACAAAACAGCGTTACAAACGCTAAGCCAAAACTGCATACAACCCAATGGCAATCCCCGGAGGCAACACGTTTTTGCCCTCCAAAAGATGGTGGCACACTTTACGTGCCTCAGAAGGGGCATTGCCATTCTACTCTTTCTTTCAAGTTCTGTGACAGCACAGAACCCGAAAAGAAAGACTAGAGTGTCAACGCCTCTGTGCCCAGTGCAAGTATGTTGAGTATGGCGCCATGTTGTGGCTGGCAAAACATACTGGAAGCACCACACTCAGCACTATGATGCTTATGCTTTACCAGTAGCTGATTACCCTTTCACTGCCAGGGGAATCTTACACTTCTGTGCCAACCAGGCAATTTTTTTTAATTTTTGCAGTGTATTATTTAAAATTAAAATATCCATATTTTCCTTTCAAGTAAAAGTGGGGGCACCATATATGTTTTTACTGGCAGACCCTTACCTTTTTATAGTTAGTAACCTTTTGTTCATATCTGGTCATGTGACTGTAACACTCTACCAGAAATGTAAACAAAATGCTATTTCTGCTCAAAACTGTTGCAGAAAAGACCTCAGAAGACTTATTATTTAACTGAAAAGCATGGAAAGCTATATATAGCAGAACTTCTCTATGCTTGTATTATATATGTAACCCCCCTGTTACCCGGGGTTACTAGAATCCCAGTAAGACCTAGTGGTAGGCAGGGAAGGCAGCTTGTGAAACTCCAGCTAAATGGATTTCACACTGTCTCACTATGTTCTCAGTCTCAGCTGAGACTAAGGGATGACATCACCATAGAACTCTCGCAGCTGCATGAGCCACACTGGAATGCTGCAGTTGGAAGTTAGGATAGAATGTTGGGGGATTTGAACAGAGTCTGTGTGCAGTCTTGGAGAGACTGCAGTACAGCAGTCTGTGTGCAGGCTCTCAGATCTTTAAGCTCTGTTTTAGAGCTACTGTTAAAAAGGTGTGTGTTTCCACTGTAACAGGAACACAGAAGCTGATTGTTGAAGTGGTGGAGACTGCTGTCACTGGTCCAAGTGCCCCATCCCTGAGGGGATGGGGGGAAAGGTTTGCCTGTCTTCCAGGGGCAGCCCTCCTGGTTCCAGCTAAGGGAAGAAGCTGCCTATTTCAAGTTGTGCTGCTGCACCAGAAGCTCTGAGAGAGAAATTCCTGTGGAGGAATCGCCTGTGGGGCACCTGCAACCAAAGGGTGAGTTTGCTCAGACAGAGAGCCAATGTTTTTCACCTGAACTGTTAGACCGTGGGGATTGGACTACTTAATCTGTAGAAGGTCTAGTGTAATAGACATTGCCGGATAACTCAAGTAGGTTCAAGTCCAGCACAAAGAGTGAAGTAAAGTGGGGATTGGGCTGCTTAATCAGTGGGGGGCCTAGAGCAATGGGCTATGCCAATTACAAGTGTGTTCAAGTCCAGTAAAGGGAAAGCAAGACAAGCAGAGGAAATGTGACATACATTTAGCCATAATCTACATTGCCTAGCTTTACAGTATGAGGTGTTTACTGTCCAGAGAAATGGCCGGGTATGAATTGTGGGAGCGAGAGGTGGGAGACCCCTCCCATCAGTAGTAACCAAATTCACCTCTACGGATTTTCTCTGTGGCAACTTTACTTTCTCTCAGGTACTTGGCCAGTGCCTGAGGAAAGTACCCAGACATGGGATTAAAAGGAAGTTTCCCTGATAGAGCTGAGGTGCTCTTAGGTGGTTTAGGGAGCCACCAGAAAATGTTTTCATGATATATGGAAGGTGTCTGAGTGGCCGGCAAGGGAGCCGAGCCAGGGAAAACCCAGAACAGTGTACAAGTTCAGACTGTGTACCCAAAGCAGCATGCAAGTCCGGGCTGTGTGCCCAGTGGATTAAGAGCCTGAGGGCTGAAGGTTGAAGAAGTGTTCTTGATTCTCTTAATCTGCATTACCAGGAGTGTAGCCCCGCGGGGGTCCATCTATGCTTTGTTTGTTCTGTTTGGATGTGAATAAAGCCACACTTTAGAATTCCATTTCTGGTATTGGACATTGCAGTTATTGCTTCCTGTGTTTGGAGTTACTTGGGTGCCCCTGTGCAGAGTAGCCAAACCTAGCCTTTGTGCCGATTGACCTATTCCTCCCCGAACCCAGTCCCCACCTGGTACTGCTGTCAGATTTAAACAGCATACCACTTGTCATTGCAAAATGATGGGGGTGGGGGTTACATATATACAACAAAACATCTTTTGTAGAGGTAGAAACATATTACATCAGTGGCACTTTGTTTACTTTGTAACAAATAAAAGGTGAAAAAAAATGACAACGTGCACCTTTGATTTACAATCGCTGTTTTTATCTATGTGAAAAACAGGTTATGTAGAAAACTACATTTTTTAAATTCTCCTGTTATAAAGCTAACAAATTATGCAAAAGTTTGTAAGTTATTCCTACTGACCTAGATTTGCAAAGTATATACTGTATCATGTGTGTTAATTTCCCAGTTTTAATTTTGGATGCAAACAGTTTGATGTTTCAGCCAGGTTAAAAAGCTGACACTATAAATAACCATACAAAAGCTTATATCTTTGAAACGTACAGTACCAGGTCTGTCTATTAAGACTAACAGTCTGTATATATTTGAACATTTATTTAAAATAATTCTTGCATTTGTAACCACCCTTCCCCAAGGCTAGAAATAGGGAGTTGACATTTAAGGAGGGGAAAGCACACCTACAGTACCATATGTACTTACTTGACCTCCCTCTAATCGGGTGACCTCCGGCCTTCCCATGGCATAGGGTGGGCTGGCAAGGCTGCAGATTTAAACTGGTTAGGCAATAAACAGAACCATTCAATGAACCAATGTCCAAATGAAATAGGAAAAGTTTAAACTCCAAACAGGATCCTTTATTTAAAAAGATTTCTCATGAAGGCTGGTGTTACAATTCATCTGGCCAGCACAGACCACAGGGAGGTCATAGATTCTAATCCCACAGGGAACATTTGATTAATTTACCACTGCAATTACTTTTGACACCGTCTGGGGCTAGCAATTAACCCGAGGGATCTCTACCATAGGACATTCTTCTTACTGCCTTTCTGGGACACATTCAGGGCACTTGCTTTGGCATTACTTCTTTTCCAATTCCCCCATTTTAGGCAGCAGGGAGAGGCTACAGTCTGGGGGGGGAGTCCAAGGTCCACATTGTTTGGACATCCCAATGGGATTCAATTTAGGGGCAAGGAGGGCAGAGCATCCCATGGGGGTCTGAGGTGCCACTGGATCTCTATCCCCACCTTCTCTCAAGAACTGACCCCCGTGAGAGAGAGTCCCAAAGTCCCCAACAGCAGGCAGAACTTTACTAATACTTTAAGGGGCACATTTAGAGTACTAGCCACCTGGCTAGTAGGCAGTCTCTCACTTCATAGACCTAGACTAGGTCACAAGTATATTTCTGCAGAACTGTCACAAATTACTCGCTGTGGCAGATAGCATTCAACATAACTGTTTGGTTAGCTGATTTATGTTGTAATTCAACTGTGGGGCTTATTGAACTATATCAGTGTGCTTGCTACTCTGCTCTTTCCGTGGGTTACCATTTGTGCTCCTCCCCTTCTCTACTGTTCCCACCATCACCTCTTCTTTGTTTCCACCAACCCCTTAATCCTCTTTCCATCTTGTTTCACAGGCAGCTCACCAGACGCTACCGAGGAATCGAAGCTCACCCCTTCCCTTCAGATGCAGATTTCATGCTCCACTATGTCAGGTACAATGGAGCTAGACAAATCTGCTGGCTAGGGCTAACCCACCGCCGCTCTGTGGCGGCTGCCCCACTCACCCCCTCGCCCCCACCTTGGGCGGCACTTCCTATATAGCTAGCCCTCATCATGTATTCATATCACGTGAGCCCCCCATACTCCCACTAGCAGGTTATACCATCTGACCACTAGAGGTCACTATATGACCTTGCTGGGGGTTGTAACATTTTAACTCTCCCTCTTATTACATTCGTTTTTAGCTCCTACACTTAATTAAATTTACCACTCCCACACATCCCCTCATCCCACTAATTCCCATTCTACTGCCCATCTCTCCTGCAGGCAGTCTTGAATCTGTATCTCCTACATCCCTTGTCTGTACCAGCCCAGCATTAATCCACTAGGCCACCCAGCCTGTTAGAAGGTACCTCTCCTATCTTGCTGCTACCCATCCTGTCAGATGAATCTAATAGATTTCTTTGACTGGGTGATGAAAGTAGTAGACCAGGGAGGGGCTGTGGACATGGCCTACCTAGACTTTAGCATGGCATTTGACACAGTCCCAAACAAAAGATTAATAAACAAGTTAGCCAGTCTGGGAGTAGGTCCCAGGGTGGTAGCCTGGGTAAAAAATTGGCTGGACAACAGGATGCAGAGGGTAATAGTAAACAGAGTCCACTCTGAAGTAAGGGGGGTTACTAGCAGGGTACCGCAGGGTTCACTATTGGGGCCGGTCCTCTTTAATAGAAACATAGAAACATAGAATTTGACAGCAGATTAGGACCGCTTGGCCCACCTAGTCTGCCCATTTCCTTACCTGATGGATAAGCTGCAGATTCTAGTTAACCAACAGCTTACTTCCTCCTACCCCCCACTAGAATTGCTTTATGTCTGTCTCATGCATTCCTGAATTCTTCCACTGTTCTTGACTCCACAACCTCCTCAGGAAGGCTGTTCCCTGCATCCACAACCCTCTCCTTGAAAAAACACTTTCTAACATTACTTCTGAGCTGTCCCCCCTCTATCTTCAAATTGTGTCCCCTTGTTCTTGCATATCTCTTTTTCTGAAAGATGCTACCCTCTTGGACTTTGTTAATTCCCTTGAGGTACTTGAAAGTTTCTATCATGTCCCCCCTCTCCCTCCTTTCCTTGAGGGTATACATATTAAGCTACTTTAGTCTTTCTTCATATGTCTTCTGGTGCAGACCCTGCACCATTTTGGTTGCTTTATAACTGACATTGCAGAGGGACTGGAAGGAAAAGTATGCCTCTTTGCAGATGACACAAAGATCTGCAACAGGGTTGATACACAACAGGGGGTGGAAAGGATGAGAAGGGACTTGGCAAGATTGGAGGAATGGTCAAAAGTATGGCAGCTTAGATTCAATGCAAAGAAGTGCAAAGTAATGCACCTGGGAAACAAAAACCCAGTGGAAGAGTACACAATGGGGAGAGGTACTAACAACAACAAAAATGGAAGGGGACGGGGGGGTAGTCATATCTGATGACCCAAAGGTAGACATGCAATGTGAGAAGGCAGTGAGGAGGGCTGGGGGGATACCGCGATGCATAGGGAGAGGCATCACCAGTAGAAAACAAGAAGTTGTCATCCCTCTGTATAGACAGTTGGTGAGACCCCATCTGGAGTACTGTGTGCAGTTCTGGAGACCCCATCTCCACAAGAACATAGACAGGATGGAGGCAGTCCAGAGGAGGACAACTAAAATGGTGCAGGATCTGCACCAGAAACCATATGAAGAGAGACTAAAGAAGCTTAATATGTAAACCTTTGAAGAAAGGAGGGAGTGGGGGGACAAGATAGAAACTTTCAAACCTCAAGGGAATCAACAAAGTCCAAGAGGGTAGCATCTTTCAGAAAAAGAGATGTGCAAGAACAAGGGGGCAAAGATAGAGGGGGGATGGCTCAAGGGCGACATGAGGAAGTATTTTTTCACAGAGAGGGTGGTGGATGCATGGAACGGCCTTCCTGAGGAGGGTGTGAGGTCAAAAACAGTGGGGGAATTCAATAATGCATGGGACAGACATAAGGCAATTATTGTGGGGGTAGGAGGAAGTAGGCTGTTGGTCAACTAGGATCTGCAGCTTAGAAACATATAAACATAGACTTTGATGACAGATATGGACCACTTGGCCCACCTAGTCTGCCCATTTCCCTACCTATTGGATAAGCTGCAGATCCTAGTTAACCAACGGCCTACTTCTTCCTACCCCCCCCCACCAGAATTGTCTTATGTCTAGAAAGCTTATCCAATAGGTAGGGAAATGGGCAGACTGGGTGGACCAAGTGGTCCTTATCTGCTGTCAAAGTCTATGTTTCTATGTTACTACACCTCCTACACTAGTTCATTGTTATATTACTAGACCACTTATTAAACCTTCTCTGCCAGCATTCCACAAACCTAGCTGTAATCTCTTATTCCTTATCGCATTCTGCCAGATATACCACACTTTTTTATCCCCACTGCATTATCTAGGTAATCCTTGCATGCACTTAATTGCTCCCACTGTATTTTAACACTGCTGCTTTCTGTCCTCATCTTACCTCACAGTCTCTGTGCTCACTATCCCATCATGCTTTTAACCACAATCTGCTCCCTATGTTCCTCCCTATCACCTCCCTCCCCCTTCTACCATTCCCTTGGACTCTAGCTCTACCCATATTTCCCTTTTCAGCACATTGACTGTACTTTGTCCTAATTTCACACACACACCCTACTACCTACACCCTATCACCTAACCTAGTCTCATTTTCCTTTCCCTCCTTCTGCATCTCTCCTGTCAACAGCTTGCTCCTATGCCATGCTGCGGATACTAAAAATAAAATTAAGTTTCTCTCAATCGCCCCCTCACATTCTCGATCTTACAAACCTCAACCCTGGTACAGGGGTACCAAACTATACTATCTTATCATAACTCTGCTACTTGTATCATCTCGTGACATAAACCCTATCCAGGCCCTTCCCCCTCAATCTCTTCAGACCTCCCTCCTCTCCGCCTCAATATAAGAAGCCTCCTACCCAAAATTGATCTGCTCCAACCCTTCATCATATCCCTCACTCCTGACATACTTATCCTTAGTGAATCCTGGCTCAACCCTAAAATACCAGACACTTCTATCTCCATTCCTGGCTTCTCACTCTCACGATGAGACCATGTAGGTAGAGGAGGAGGAGTGGCTATGTACATCTCCTTGTCAGTCCAATATACTACCATTCTAGCTACATCCCTTCCAGCAGCCTGTGAGGCACTCTTAATCAGGCAGTCCCTGCCATTCACAGTCCCTGTCTTTGTGACTGGTGTATACTGCCACCCCGGCCTCCCCACATCCACTGTCACTGATCTCATAACCACTATTGTATCTCACAGCACCTCTGAAAAACTCTACATAATGGGTGATTTCAACCTAAATTGGCTGTCCACTACCATAAATAAAGTCAGAATTGACATGGCTGCTCATAACTTAACACAATTGATCCAGGAACCTACCTGACTAAATCCTAAAACACTAAATCATTCTCTCATTGATTGGGCCCTCACTTCCCACCCACACTGTATCATCTCAGCTGGCATCCTCCCTGATGCCTTAAGTGACCATCATATGATTTACATGGTTAGAAAAGTGCACAGGCTCAAGGCTCCTCACAAAATCCTGCTAACTACATTCTATAAATCACTAGACCTCACCCCCCTCCTCCATGACCTGGCCTCCACAGACTGGTCCCTCATCTCTTCAGCAACCTCCACTGACGAAGCTCTGGTTTATTTCCAAGAAAAATTCCTCCAAACCTGGAACCAACTTGCCCCACTTAGGCGCTCCAGAGTTCGTGGTCACCACCTCCCCTGGATCACACCTGAATTACTTGCTTGCCAATGCACTCATGACCAAGCCTGGAAGGTTCATAAAGTGTCAAAGTGACCCAGCAACTCCCTGATCTACCGGTCACTTCGAAACTCTTGTACCAAGGCCATTAGGCTTGCTAAGGCAAAATATTTCAAATCAACTTTCCAATCAAACATAAATCACCTCTCCAAATTCTGCAAGATTGTACACAATCTATTCTTTCCCCCCACTCGTCCCCCAACCCCTCTCTTTAATTTAAACAACTCCATAATATCTGACCCCCCCTGCAGTTGCCTCTGAATTTAATTCCTACTTTACCTCCTGCACCTCTGCCCTCCTATCCTCACTCCCTTCTCCTCCCTCTCCTCTTCCAGTATCCCCTAACTCTAATACTAATGACTCCTCTATACAAGCCTCCTTCTCATTCTCCCCAGTGCCCCCTCTGCCATACTGGAAGCTGTCCTTGCACTAAACCCCTCCAAAGGCAGCTCGCCTAATGGGCTTGATCCCAAGCTACTCTACCTATATGCCCACGCAATATCCTCCTCTCTGTCTGCCCTCCTAAATCTCTCCTTCTTTTTCACTTCTGTCCCAACCACCTGGAAGCATGCTATTGTTCTTCCACTCTCTAAGGGTGGTGACCTCTCCTCTCCTCTCATGTCCCAGTAACTACAGACCTATATCTCTTCTCTCTATCCTTGCTAAACTACAGGAGCATATTGTACTCTCATAACTCTCTTCTTACTTCACTGACTCCTGCTTCTTCACCCTTTTCCAATCTGGTTTCCGAAAGTACCACTCGACCACTATCTCCCTACTTAGGCTCACCTACTCCATTCTTGCAGGGTTGGATCATGGTCTAATCACATGTGCTATTTATATTGACCTAGATAAGGCTTTTGACACAGTATCCAACCCCCTACTTCTAAACAATCTATGCTCAGCTAGACTATCAGACTCAGCCACAAATTGGTTCAGGGCCTACCTTGTAGGGAGGACCCAGTTAGTTAGAATTGCCAACTCTATATCCACTCCCTTTCCCATTAACACTGGTGTGCCCCAGGGCTCAGTGTTAGGACTTCTATTCTCCATTTTCCTAAATGACCTTCCTTCAGTGTGCACCACAACCTCCCTCCACATGTATGCAGTTGACACTGTTCTGTATACCTCCGGCCATTCTCCCACAGATGTAGCATCCATACTCCAGCTTGACTTTGACAAGGTTCAGCACTGGCTTTGCTCACATCAACTCTTTCTAAATGCCAAGAGGACTGTCTCCATGTCCTTTGGCACAAGGCAGAGACTCTCTTGGTTCCCCTCCCTTCCATCCTTCCATACCCTTGATGAGACAGTCCTGGATGACACCCCCTCTTTTAGATACCTTGGGGTTTGGCTTGAACAACACTTCAACTTTTCTGGTCTTGTGGATGCCATCCTGCAAAAACTGCACCCCAAGCTAGATGCATTGTACAGGAACCATAGTTGTATACCACTATGGGCCAGGCGTGTACTTGTCCAGAAAATGATACTCCCAATTTTTGACTCTGGTGATGTAGTCTATAGTGCTGCTCCCAAGACTTCCCTAACCAGACTGAGTTAGTTGCCATATTGGTCCTTGTAAGAACAGTTCCAGAAACAAATGATTTGATATGCTTTATTGGACCAACATAGATGTAACAAAAGAAAACAGTGTCTAAGCTTTTGGACCAACCAAGTCCTTCCTCAGTCAATCCAAAGGGATGACCCATCACAGAGTTGCTAATGTAAGTTATACAATTGAGAGGATTCCTCTCAAGAGAAGCTTTTGCCTGGAACCAGTATTCATGAAGGTTTGCGCCTGTCTCCACAGAGAGGTAACAAGGGTCAGCTTAGGTAACAGTTTCTCTGTTAGCCTAGTGGATGCAAGAAGATTTATGATAGAATAGCATAGCTTGTAGTGTTTCTTTTCTTGCCATCTGTTGTACAAAACATTTTCTTTTGCTTTTCTTGTACAATGTGATGACTCTTTGCACTGTATTTATCCTGCCTTGTTTGAAATCTAAGCTTTCTAGTAAAAGCATATTTACAATGAAGTTGTGGCTGTGGCTTAATTACTAAGGTACTGAATGTTTAATTTTCACTGGCAAAGGGAAACTGTCTGGCATCCGCCATCTGAGGAGCATTCTACCAGAGTCAAACAATGGCCTGTGTTAACCTCCCTGGCTCTGTGCAGGGAATAACTGAAATCCTGAGTGTATCTCAGGTTGGTGGCAGCAAATAAAGGCAGACACCTTTGTGAAAGCTGTTACAGCCCAGAGAGAGAGAATCAGATTGGACACTGTCTTCCACTCATTCTGCTGCTTTGCCTTGAACTCCCCCCCCACACACACTCAACTGTGATCTATACAAATCTTTCGCTTTTCCTGCTCTCAAAAATAGGCAGCTTTCCCATTGTGCTAAACTTATCTCAAAATTCTGGTTTGGTTCTCTTACCTCTCCTCCTCCATATCTATCCCTCCCTCCCCCTCCCTCACACTCCCTGAAATCCCAAGACACCCGAACCTTGGTAGTTCCTTGCCACTCAACCTCAGTTGATCAGGCTGCTTTCTCTCACCACTTCCTCAAACTATGGAACTCCCTTCCCCAACAAATTAACATTCCTCTTTCCTTTCATCCATCTCAACAGCTCTCCACAACTTTGTTTCTCATACTTGCAATTGTGTTTAAAGGTTACTTTCTCCACTACCCACATGCTAGACCACACTATTTGCCAATACTGTTGTCTACTGACTCTTTACTTGATCTTGCATTCCCTAATGCAGCTGAGCTATCTCTGCATATAACTGTAAATACTTAAGCAATGTTGCTGTTAAGTTCATTTAATGTAATGTTTATTAAGTATCCTAAGTAGGGGCGGTTCCAACATGGCGAAAGGCAGCTGCTAGTTTCAAGAGCTCAGTTCAAGTAAACTAAATATTGTAACATATGGCAGACAAATGTAAAGTTTTATTTATTTATTTAGATTTTGTTAACCAGGTAAGCACACTTGACAAAACAGATGCCTATTTTCAGGTGCGACCCAGGAGGTTACAAGGAAATGAGGAAGCAGATTGCAAAACAGAGCTCAGGTGGATAAATATACAGATATTTCACAGATGAGACAGGAGAGGCAAAAAAACAAAAACAAACATACAGTATCATCCTCCTCTTCTGAAGAATATTCCTCACCTAGAATCAAGCCACTCGAAAAATATTTCAAGCTTAAATCCAGCAACAAGAGCATCGGCAGGGTGCAAGAACAAGCACCTCATTCTGAGGAGACGCCAATTGCAGACCAGTACAGAACCGCCAGGCAGAGATTAGAAGCTAAACCGCTTGACCAGATTAAGTTGTGTGATACTATTTCCCCAGTCTCAGAGATAGAACAAACTCTGCCAACTGACATTTTTACCTCTTCAGTGAATCAGAATCTTCCGGCTTCGGAAATGGTGGCTGCTGACTTCAAACCTGCACAGGAAAGACAAGACCAAGGAAAGCAATCTGTGACTGCTTCACCTGCTCTATCAGAGACAGACACGGATATGGTGGCTTCAGGTGGGACACCATCTAGGCATACAATTGATTCCATGGAGGATACCCTAGAGAAACTGTTCAAATGCACACAGCTTTTCAACAGAAAATTTCAAGCATTGCCAGATAAATTCAACTTCCTACAACCAGATGCAAAGCAAAATGGGGAAAATAGAGACATTGACAAAAGATGTGTAATCAAAGCAGAAATAAATAAAAATACCAACACACTTACTGGACTTGAAGCCACAACAGCAAATTTGGCTAAAGACAATTACAGCATGTCAAGAAAAACTGAAATTCTAGAGAATCAACAGCGTTATAGAAATCTGAGAATAATGGGGTACCCCAAAAATCTTGATGAACATTCTGAATCAATCCGGGACATGTTAAAAGATGTTTTTGTTTCCCTGTTTGAGTTGCCAGAGGATAATTTACCAATCATCACAAAAGCTTATCATATTACACTTAAACCACAGGTTAAAAGTTCATATTCCCATGTAGAATCAGAAATCTCCACCAGTAAGAAATCAACTGTATTTATTTCTTTTGCATTTGACTCTGATAGAGACTTGATAATGAGGCTTTCCAGGATTAAAGCACCGTTAGTGTACAAAACCGTTACGTTTTCGATTTTTCTGATTATGCTTTTATGTATTAGGGCTTCCAGTGCTACTTCCATAACAATGGGAAAACCCCACACCCCCGGCCGTGCACTGTGATCCCCGTACAGTGGGATGGAGCAGAGGATCGGTATGCCACCACTAAGCCTCAACGGCAGTCAGGGCAAAAAATGTCTTAATAAAAAAAACATTTGCCATGAATCCATATAAACAATGCCCTCTCTGTTACGCTGATTCTGTAACCCTGCTTTGATTCTAGAGACAGTATTGTTTTTTGTCTGGGTGGCCCTGGCATAATGGAAGTTTAACAGAAATAATGGCAGTAACTCCTGAGATTTTTATTTCTTTCCCTACTTCAATAATCTCATCACAGATATCTTTTTCATGGTGGTATCCTACGTTATGTAGGCACAAGTGGACTGCTGCAGTTTCAGTTGACCTTGTTTTTTTTAGCAGGGTAGGGAGACGTTTTTTTAAATCACTAATTTTTGCTCCTGGGAGACAAGACACTGTCCTAATGAGTCTATCCTTTTTGCTGATTATTGAGTCACAGATCTGTATTATAGAATCACCAATCACTAAAATCTGTTTACATCCATCTAGAGTTTCTGAGTTCAAATTTACTGGGTTTTCGGTTGGTGTTTCTGCCTCAGACAGTACCAAAACTCTATTGGAAAGGGGGATTTCCTTACTGTTGCAAGTGCTCTCTTCCATTTTTACATTTTTTTGTGGTACTTCACCTGGAACCACTTCTCACTAGGCTTCCCTGAGTCTGTACTACCCTGTTTATGGGATCATTCCTCTTTGTCATTACTCTATGATGCTGTGTTCTTCTCTCACTCTCTTTTTTGTTACAGTACTTTCAGTAGAGATTTGTTCTATATTTGCAGTAATATTTTTCTAATTTTTTTACAAAATTTTCAATTTTATTGATTTCTGTGGCATTTGCTAGTTCAAGTTTTATATCTCTTATTTCTGCAGACAATATAAAATAAGCAAAGCATTTATTGCAGGTATAATTTCCCTGGTCTGTTATGGGGGGGTTACTACATACATATGGCAACTAGAGCATTTTAAAATTGATCCTCTTTTACTAATATTGCTAGTATATCCTCAGCAGTATCCATTGTACAAGCACCTTAAGATGAGACTGATGTATAGTGGCTGGCCTCCTCCCCAGCTGATCTAGCTAATGCCAGCAGATATGCTTGCCTCAGCTGCACACTTGATGATGCTTGTGTAGCAGTGAGCTTAAATGCCAAAAGGACTAGAAGTATTGCAAAGCCAGAACTTCCAGTCTAGCGGTCCCAACAAACTGCTAAAACTATTTAAAACACTGATTTACTTTTACCACCTATGGCGGTCTATGGCCTGGTAACTGGCTCAGTGGCTGAATCGCAAACCAAGCAATCTTTTACCTGGCTTGAAATCTAATTTCTATTGTGGAGGACTTCCCATAGACCTCCTGTTATCCCAGAATCCCTCTGTATGGCAAATGGGTAGACAGACCACATGTGACCTTGTGCAGCCTGTTTTTAAGTAAAAATCTGCCCTGTCAGCAGGTCACATACACACACACACACACACACACACACACACACACACAAAAACACACACACACACACACACTTTAAAAACAATTAAAAAGCACTCTGGCTTTGTGCTCACTTGTGGAGTTTATCTCTCTCTAGGCAGCCACTCTTCACTAATGGTGAGCTTAAATGCCTGAAGGACTGGAAGCAGCATGTATCTGGAACTTCTGGTCTAGCAGTCCCAACAAACTGCTAAAACTATTTAAAACACCGATTTATTTTTACCGCCTTTGATGGTCTATAGCCTGGTAACCAGCTCAGTCGCCGAATTGCAACCCGAGCAATCTTTTACCTGGCTTGAAACCTAATTTCTTTTGTGGAGGACTGTCCGAAGACCTCCTCTATCCCAGAATCCCTCAGTGTGGAAAATTGGTAGACAGACCACATGTGACCTTGTGCAGCCTGTTTTTAAGTAACAATCTGCTCTGGCAGCTGGTCTCACACACACACACACTTTAGAAACAATTAAATGAGCACTCTGGCTTTGTGCTCAGTTGTGGAGTTTCTTGCTGTCAAACAGAGGGGTGGGGCAAGAATACTGGTGCAGTGCAATATACAGCACATTTGCACTGTGCAAAGGGGTTAGCACAGGCCATGTTGCACAGTGCAAATACCGTCAATCAAAACTCCAACTTACTCTGGGAAACCCTGGCGGCCACCGGAGCCATTGCAGCCAACAACCATCTTGGTGATGGGGGAGCACACCAACTCCCTGGTGTCTAGTGGCCTTCCCAGGCAGGGGGACCAGTAAGCACCAGGGAAAGGGTTACAGTTCTACAGGGCAGTGATCAGAGGGTGGGGGTGCCACTAAACACCAGGGAATACATACTTTTTACAGGAGCGGGCATTTGGGGTGGGGGTGGAGACAGTCACAGGGGTGCAAACCTGCCGCCGCTTCCCATACAAATGTGCCTATAATGGGCATGCAACTGGCCACTTACCGCCTTGCATGCCCAATTTACTAATTTGCATGGGGTTGCCTGAATATTGCATCAGAAGCTACCAGTGCTATCAGGTCTGATGGTACTGTTCACTGGACTAGTGGGATCCATGTCGGGGCACTCAGCTTAGTGCTGTGCCAATATGTCTCTATATTCAGTCAGATAGCACTGGTGTGTTATCCAACAGGATATAGCATCCTCAGGGTCATGAGCAATGGCCAAACACAGCACAAAACTTTGTGTTTCGCTTTGCCCATTTTTGAATACCAGGCCCCTGGTGTCTGTTGATGGAACATGTGAGACGGATGGATGTGCTCCCAGCTGCAGAGCAGGCTTCCCCGGGGTATCTGGTGTTTTTTCACTGGCCTCAGTTTTCTCATGGTCAGTCTGGTGCTGCAGGTGCAAGGGGTCTAGGGACCTTGAAGCAGGCAGTGGCCTTCTGGGTCTGTTGGATGATCTTCAGAGTAGCTCATTACCCAGAGGGGGAAGTTGGTGGTGGGGCAGAGAAAAACAAACAGTTTCAGTCCTTGCCTTTAAACTGATAGTTTTGATAAAAACTGTTTTTTTCTTCACAAAAGAGTCAGTTGCTGAGATCCTGGACCCCTTTAGCCTGTCAGACTTGCAGTGCCTGTCAGACAGTAGCTCACTGTTTCACGGCTCCACTCACTCTGTCACACTGGCAGAGTTGGCCCAGATCCTTGACAGCAGTCCCTTTTATGTAAGTGCCCTATTGGTAAGTCTTGTTCCTGGGCAAGCAGTCTTTAGAATGTTGGCCCAGCCATGCTGGGCTTGCAGGCAGGCTCAAAAACAATGAAGTGCAAATTCAGCTGCGCAGCAGTGAGTTCTGAGCCAGTGCTGCCAGAGTGGGCTGGCTAGCCCCAGGCTAGGTCACAACAACAGATCAAGAAATCTGGCTGCACTCGAGAGGGAATGTGTACATAACAGGCAGCACACAGGCTAGGCTGCAGGATCTTTTAATGCCTGCTGGCACATAATACAAACAAACAGTCAACAGTATTCCAGTGCAGGTACATGAATACCATAGTACACTTGCCAGTGTCATAAAGAACAAACACCACAGCGCTTTGCCGCAAGGCTTCACCAGGGGCAGGGACATAAGGCCCAGCTTAACTTTACATAGTCCCTGGGTGTTGATATTATCAAAGGATGACCACACACCAATCACCTATCATATCAGGAAAAGAAACAGTGATCTTTGTTTTATAACATGCCACCTCATAGCAATACAAATACAACTTCTTAAGATCATTTTTTTCTACATATCAAATCAAGATAAATGTCAAGGGCCGTCCCGGTGGCACTGAGGGTTGAGGCACTGGACGTCACACCTTGCGCCATGCTGGTGACCCAGATTCGGGAGTGAGCCCGGGTTGCTGGGGGTTGGCAGGGAAGGGAGAGGATAGAGCATTTGGAGGACAGCTCTCCTCTCTCGGGGAGGGACACAGGGGTCCCAGATCGGTGCTCTGCTGATCTCTGGCGGAGGCTGGAGATACAGCAGGCACTGTGGAAGAAAGAAAGGAGTGGGGGAGTGGCAGACGTCAGATACACCTTGATGTCAGGGCACCAGCCACTCCCCAAGAAAAACAGGGAAAATGCCTCTCAGCTCCGGCGGAGATGGAGCACCAGGAGCTTGCCCCTGATTTGCGGCCGCCCACCTGGCATCCTCCCGACCAACGTTATTGCTGTGTCGGGGCATTGGGGCCCACCCAGTCCCCACCCAGGGGATATAACCGAGGCTACATGGGTGACGGAGGATGGCCGGGTAGGGTGTGCCATAGGGGGATGGCTCCACGTGCTTCCGAGGAGGCCAGAGCCAAGGGGGCGAAAGGAAGTATAAATAGAAAATAAAAAAAGATAAATGGCAAAACAGCATTACTCCATTATTCCAAATCATTTGCATCTGTAGTTGATTGCATGGTGAGTCTGTACTGTAAAAGACAGAAGGCACACTGACACCTTTTAAAAATTCCAACCTGTGATCACCCTCTGCTCCAAAGGGATATCTGTAGGTTCATGGGGATCCACAGGTACAGGTATATCCAGGTCATAGATGTATATAGAAAAAAGAAAGGGAGACATCCCAATGTAGAATGGAGAGAGAGAGAGAAAAACAGAGAGACAGAGACAGAGAGAGAGAGGGAGAGAGAGAGGGAGAGAGAGAGAGAATAAACACAGTCAGAAATACACATGCTGAGCATAATACACTCTACAAGTAAACATCCAGGAGGGGTTAATATTATGAAATCATTCAGCATGTAAATAAGGCTTCATATCCAAATACTCATTCAACCACTCCAGGTGTACAGTCTTCAATTGGAAAGTCCAGTAACTTTCCCTTTTCAGAAGTAAATTTTGTCTGTTACTATCCCTCTGTGGTGGTTTCACATATTCCAGGCCCAGGAAATTCATGAATCCTGGGTCTCCACTGTGGTGCTCCAGGAAAAATCTTCCTATAAGGATATCTGTCTGTCTGCTAACAATGGACTTCACATGTTCCTGTACCCTCTCCTTCACCGTCCCTATGGTCCTACCAGTGTAACATAAACTACAGGTGCACCATATGACATATACTAAAAAAATTAGTGGTGCAAGTAATAAAGTCCCTGATTTCCACCTTCCTGTTTGTTTTAGGACATGTGATGCATGTGTCCTGCTTTGAGTATTTACATATGTTACATTTCTGACATTTGTAGAACCCCATCACATGTATTGGCAGCCAACCTGATGTCATCTCCTCTGGGCTACTAAACTGGCTATGAGCAACTTTGCTTCTAATGCTGCTGCTCTTTTTAAATGTGGTCCTAGGATGGTTCCCCACAGCTACACCCAAAGTGTCATTGCTCAAGAGAATGGGCAAGTTACGCCAGATAATGATACCTATCTGGGCAGCCACAGAATTACATTCTGTGGAAAATGTTATCAGGCCCCATCCCCCACAGCCTACTGTTTTTTGTCAATAGACAACCCCTGTCCACAGCTCTCACCTGCCGACATGCATTTTGCAGAATATTATCCTGATTGCCCCATCCCTAAACCTGTTTTTGAGTTCACCTGATTGAGTATCAAAATGTAACAGATCAGTGCAGTTCCTTCTTATCCTGAGGTAATGATTGTACAGAATACCTTTTTTCAGTGATTCAGGATGCGAACTGTTATGTCTGAGTAAGGCGTTTTTGGAAGTTGCCTTCCTGCATCTTTTTATAACCACACTCCTCCCCTCACTGTCCTGTGAGTGTCAGGTTCAGAAAATTAATGGTCTTGGGGTCTATGGTGGCTGTAAACCTCAGATTCTGTTAGTTGTTGTTAAGTCATTCAACAAATGAAAGTGCCTCCCCATAAGACCCCTGCTACATATATATGCAGTCAAGGTCATACCTGTAAAGAGACCTCTTGGTCTAGCATGCTTACCTGGTAAACAAAAAGTAACTAAATAATTAAATGAACAAATAAATAAAGTATATTTGAACCAACATTTATGATGTTTCAAAAAAGATTGTTTCCTCCCAGAGGCCAAGAAATAAGTCTGCATATGCCAGGGCCATGGATGCACCCATAGCTGTACTACATATTTGGAGGTAATGATTCTGGTCAAACTAAAAAGTATCATGACTCAGAACAAATTCTAATGCTTTCGGGAAACATTCCACAGGAATCGCTTCTTTGAGTTTGCTGTTCTACAGGAAATGTTCGCATCCCTGAACACCATCCTGCTGGTGTTTGGATCTATATAATGCTTCCACATCCACACTAAGCCACATGAAACCTTTATTCCCGACAAAGTCCTGAAATCTACGGAGGGTATCTACCTGTATCTTTCAGATAGGATAGTAACTGTTGAACACTTTCTTGTAGAACATAATCGAGGAAACTACCAAGATTACTGATTAGAGACTCAACCCCTAAAACAGTTGGTCTCCTTGGGGGAGGTCCTAAGGTTTTTATTGTATGTAAGACAAATATAGTAAATTGGAACAATGGGATTTCACACCACAGCAACTTGAATTCCAGAATCTGTAATGGCACCAGTTGTCCCACACTCCTGTGTTCCTTCTTAAAGGACAGTAAAGAGTTATTAGAGGGCAACTTAAGATAGTGTCTACCATCAGGTAACAGGTCATTGACAGTACTTTTACAGTGATTCCTGCCAAGAACTATAATGTTGCCCCCCGCTCACAGGCTGAAGAACAATTTACTTTCTCTCAGATAAATTCTTGAGTGCCTGCAGCTCATGGGGGGCAAGATTACTCTTTTTACAATTGGTGCTTTTCTTAAGCAAATCCATCACCTGTTTTGTCACTACCTCTTCAAATAAGGACACCATATTATTATTCATTAAGGGGCAGAAGTCAGATTTATTTCTAAATAAAGACTTCCTAATGTTCTTGAAAGTCTTGAGTTGCTCACCTGTAGAGATGTCTATTACTCCATCCAATGTATCCCCTTCATTTAATAGTTCCAACAACACATTAAGGTTTTGTGTGTCCGTATTTTCCTCACTGATATCTTCTGTGGTTAATATGCCAATTATACTGTTCTCCTCTGTGTCCAAAAGTGCCATCAAGTAATCTGAATCCTCTGAATCAGAGAGTGTTTCAAGGCTGATAAATCTTTGCCCCTGTCTCTGCACCACTTTGTGAATACTGACCACTGTCTTCTGTAAGTGGTGGTAGTAGTGGACCATCTGGATTGCAACACTGTAGAGATGACTGACTCATGGTAACTGGCCCTCATCAGTCTGTCCCTCTCAGGAGCTAGGCAGTGAGTTTCAAGGTCTCTGGTGCAAGGAGAGTCATGGGTCCTTGTATCAGCATGTCCATCTCGTAGGGTAATCTACATTTGTCCAGGGTCATGGCCATTACCATGGCAAACCTTGCCCTCTGTGGCCAGTAAGGTGCCACCAGTATAGTGATTCTTTTGGATGTCCAGATCTTGGCCAGCACCTGAGGCAGTAGAGGGATGGAAGGAAATACGTAAGCCCAGTCCTGAGACCAGGGTTGTGACAGGGCACCGATTCCCTGCATGAGAGGTTTCCTGTACCTTGAGAAGAACTTGGTGACCTGGTTGTTGTCCGCCGTCACCATGAGGTCCATCGATATGGGCCTCCATGTCTCCTATATCAGATGAAATAGGTTGGCATTGAGGTGCCACTCTCCTGGGAGCACCTGTTGGCAGCTGAGCCAATCTGCTCATGTGTTGATGTTTCCCATGAGGTGCACAGCGCTGATGTGCGCCTAGTAGGTCTGCACCTCTTCCAGTACCTTCATGACCTCTTTTTACATAGCTCTGCTCTTGGTGCTCCCATGCTTGCCAATGTTGGCCACCATGACTTGGTTGTCGGAGCGGATCAATATTGACTGTCCAGTGATGGATACCCTGAAGGCTTTGAGGGCATTGAACACTGCTCTCATTTTTAGCAAGTTGAGGGACAACCTTGCTTCTGAGGCCATCCATTGGCCCTGAGTGGATAGGGCACCCAAGCACACTCCCCAACCTAGCAGGCTTGCGTCCATCTCAATGGTGCAGTCGAACATTGCCTCAAGTGGAACCCCTCGCGTGAGGTTTGAACGCACCATCCACCAGTGTAGAGACTGTCTCAGTGTGAGTGGTAACAGTATTCTGGTCCACAGGTTCTGTTCATTTGGAGACCCTTGGGTCAGAACATAATTCTACAGTGGTCTCATGTGCCACCTTGCCCATGGAATGAGATTGATGCAATATGCCATGCAACCCAGGAGTTGGGCTATCTGGCCAATGGTCAGCCAGTGTGAGGCCCTCAGATGACGTGATAGGGTTAATAGGTTGTCTACTCTCTTTTGGGATGGTTTTGCCCATCCCTGAAACATGTTGATGTCTGCTCCAAGTGTTCCAGATGTTGCGTGGGGGTCAGATGGCTCTTGGCTTTGTTTACCACCCATCCATGCCCTACGAGTGCCTGAAGTGCCAGCTGCATGTCTCGATGTGACCGCTTCCTGGACCGAGCCCATATCAGCCAGTTGCCCAGGTAGGGGATGATATCCACTCCTTGTTCTCAGAGTCTGGCCACCAGGACCACTGAAATTTTGGTGAACACCCTTGGGGCCAAGGAAAGACTGAATGGGAGGGCCTGGTATTGGAAATGCTGCCCAGAATGTGGAATCAGACATACTGCCTGTGCTTTGGCCTGATTGGGATGTGGAGGTATGCGTCCTTTAGGTCTATAGAGGTAAGGTAATTGCCCCTCCATACACTGCGGAGGGTTGATCTCAGCATCTCCATTTTGAACCTTTTGGGAATTATGTACCGATTTAGATTCTTTAGATCCAGAACAGGGTGGAGTTCCCCTGGCTTCTTGGGGACGAGGAAGAAGATGGAGTACACTACCTGTTCCTGCTCATGTGGGGGGACAATTTAAATGGCTCTGTTCTGCATGAGATTCAACAGGATTTGTTGAACCTGATGAGCGAAGGCGCTCTTTTTGGTGATGGGTGAACTGATGAACCTGTGTGCGACTAGTGAGTGGAGCAGTTCTATGGAGTGCCCCTTTGACACTACCTCTAGGACCCATCTGTCTGAGGTTGTGTAGTGCCATTGTTGCTTGGATAGCATTAGCCTCTTGCCCACTGGTGGGCACAGTGCCCGTGGGTGTGAGGACATAAGAACGTAGTCATTGTTGTTTGCCTTTGTTCCCTCTTCCACTGCCTCTGAACTTTGATCCACATCCTCTGAAGGAGGATGATTGATAACTGTGGTTTGAGGAACTGTGGTAATCTCCCTGTGTTCCTTTGCCATGAAAGGAGCTGTTGAAGTACTGATTATCTCTGTGAGGCTGGTGAAATTTGTTTCCTCCTCTGAACCTCCTTTTTCTGGAGAGAAGGTAGATGGGCCTGTTTTTGTTCTTGAGGAGTTCCTTGCCCTCCTTCTGTTTTAAGAATTCTAATAGCCCTTCCCCAAACACACGTTTACCCTTCATTGGTAAATTCTGCAGTAGCATCTTTGACTCGCTGTTTGCCTCCCATAACTTAAGCCACATAGCTCTTCTGGATGATTCATGATGGCCATCACCTTGGCGTTCAGTTTGAGAGAATCTACCGCCATATCCGCCAGGTACTTGGCAGTATCCAGGGTGCACTCCAAGAGTTCTGCCTCTCTGGACTTTGAAATTTCTTGCTCGAGAAGCTCCTCGAGCCAGTGAATTTGGGCACATGCGGTATAAATGGCGATAGTCGAAGCTTTGGCTGCCATTCCTTCAATCTCAAAGACTTTCTTTAAAATGTCCTCCACCTTCTTAGCAGTGGGGTCCTTCAAAGATATGGTGCCACATGGTAGTACTGTCTTTTTACTGACAGGGCTACCTGGGGGTCAATAGTGGGGGACGTGCACCAGTTGATGGCTTTGTCCTCCTGGATTGGGTACATGCAGTTCAAGTTCCTCTTGTCTGGTAGTCTGCCCAGTTCTAAGGATTGCCATTCCATGTTAAGTATGTCATCAATTGCCGGGCATATGGGAAAGGTCTGTTTGGTAAGCGCCCTTTGCTGGATCATGGGGTCTAATTTCGACTCTGTCCTGTTCTCCTCAACCTCGAACCCCATGGTGGCCTTGACTATTCTCATCAGGCCCAGAATCATATCGAATGAGCACAACTTTGAGGTGAGAGATGGGGTTGTTTGTGGTTCCACCTCCTCATCATCCGATGCTCCCCTGTCCTCCTCATCTGGTAGTTCTTTGTCTCCATTGTCATCTCCAAGATCAGGAATTGGAACATCTGGGGAAGGTGTTGCTGGTTCTGTGTGGTCCCCTGTGGTCCCCCTGGATTCTCTTGATCTGGTATTGGAGATATCGGAGTCTTGTGCTGTGTCAGGTACTCTAGTTTCTCCATGATCTTCAGCATAAAGTTCTGTTGGCAATCCATCGTGGTCACCGTGGCCTGCTGGGTTTGGAGAAGAATAGCCCTTGGGTCCATCCACTTAGCACCGCTGGGCCCTGGTTTATCAGATCCCAGCAATGAAGATTGCTCCAGGGATAGATCATCATCATCATCATGGAAGCAGGCGGGACAGAGGGGACCCGAGTTATGGGGCAACAGGAAAGAGCCGCAGGACGTGCATTTCTTTGCCTTGACCATCTGCAAAGAGACAAGGGGAGCATTAGATGGAAATAGCGAGGGGTCTATAGTCATAAGCCCCCTGGATAGTGGGATTCAAGAGACGATACCCAGAACCTTAAACATAGATGATGCTGGTTCCAGGGAAGGGGCCATGGTTGACCCTACAGAACCTCGAGGTGAGGTAGACTGAACAGCATCTCAAGGGAGGAGATGGAGGAGATGAGATGGTGGAGGTGTCAGCTGTGGGGGGGGCCCTCACTGTGTAAGACTGCTGGGGGTGGAGACCCATCTAGGGAACTGAGAGATCGCTGTGGATTAGGAAACAGAGGGATTGCTATGGGGAGGGACCCCAACGTGCCTAATGGGTGGGGGGGCTTGATCAATTGCACCCCACTCAGCCAGCCGCTGAAGGCGGAGCCTGCCAGGGAGTGAATTAATATAATAATCCCCCCATTGCAGAAATTGACCTGATGCTGTATAGACCCAGAGGTTAGCCACTTAGGGAGAAGCCTGCCTGAGGGAGGAATGCTTGCTAGCCAAATTGATTTCGAGTAGGCTGCTGTAGGGAGGGGTCTGCCTTGCAAATGGCTAGTGAGAATTAGCCCCAGAATCCAAAATATTTTGCTGAATGACCCCTCTCCTGTATGTACCAGACTCCACTTGGGAGGGGAGTGCTGATGCCATAGGAGGGCCAGGATCCCAGTACCGAAGTTCAAGGCTCTTTTTGGGGTGGGGGGGAGTGCAGCTCAGATGCCTACTGCACTGCAAAAATCCACTTCTTGTTGAGCGCATATAAATGACACAGAGTTTGAAATTTTAATTATCAGCAGCAGAGTGCACTACACCTAAGGAGGAGGAAGCTGCAGACGGAGTGAGGGATAGAGATCACAGCCGAGTGGTGACCGCGTGGGGCAGGCCTGGCATTCCTGTAACAGGCCAGAACTCCCCTACGAGTAAAGAGACCGAATTTTCAGTCTTTTTTGCGGTCGCTTGACTCGGGAGCTTGAGAAACTCCTCTGTCGCCTGGATCGCCGCAGTGAGGGTGCGCTTCCAGCATTAGAAAGTGCCATAGCGAGAGCTGTTCCCAGTAGCTGAGGCAAGGGGAGGAAGTAGAGGAGGCCATGATACCAGAACGCAGGCTTGTAGACCATGCGGGCTTCAAGGAAAACTCTGGATTCCCCCAAAACAGCAATGGTAGCTGAGAGAGAGTTTGGGAGACCAGAGGGCACCGAGCGGTTCGTGCGAGGAATGGCTCAGGAATGCCGTAGCTTGGCCATCATCATTGTCTAGCTCTAATGCTTAATGCCTAACAAATACCACAAAACTGATCATTGCTCTAAAAACTACTGATGGAGAATAGCTTCTCTCCACTAAACAAGGTAGCTTCTGTCTCTAGCCAGCCAAGCCTGTCCAAACAAGCAGTTTAAAAAACAATTTTAAATCAATCTAGAACTAAAAGAACAGCAGCAGCAACAAAGAGAGATAATCCTTAGAGGATCCCCCTGCTCCATCAATGGAAATTATCGCAAACGCATTAGGCAGACCAAAGGCAGGAGAAAAAATAACAAGGTTTTAAAACAAAGGATAATCCTGAACTAGGCCTACCTTTCCAATAGAACAGCAGGGGCTCCTGGTGTGCTTGTTGCCTGATCAGATGCACAGATTGAACTGGAGAACAAGGAGCTTCTGGGACCTGGATATACATGAAATTTGATCCTAGGGTCAAGTGCATCATAGCCTATCAGGTGGGCTAAAACCCATTATGTAAGGACTGGAGTGCCATGGATGTCAACTAACACAATCACCTTTACCAGGTGAGTAAACACCCATTATGTTTTCTTCTCCTATGTCCCTTGATTTTCCACTATGGTCAAGTTTAAGCTTTATTTTTCTGAAGCACTTGAACAGGTCTATATGTATTTTAAATTCATGAAATTTTGAGGTTGGCACAAAATTAAGTCCTTCAGTTAAACAGCCTGTTCTCTGTCTGTTGCTGTGTACATACATTTAGTACTTGTAGTTTTTCTGTTCTCTCTCTCTGTCTCTCTCTCTCTGTCTCTCTCTCTCTCTCTCTCTTGCTATCTCTCTCTCAACACCCTCATGTTTCCTATTGTGCCTTTATGCACCTCTCCTACTGCATTTTATTTTTCTCTTCCTTTTTGTTTTTGTGTCATCTTGGTTCCCCTGTTCTTTGCCAGTAAAAACCCTTTCTTACTAGTGGTTTTCTCTTCACTCTCAGAGGCTGACTCTTCATTAGAATCCAACATAACCACCTTAGATTCTCTGTTTTTACTTTCTTGCTGCTTCTTTTGATTCCAGTGGCCCTGTCTCAATTTAGAACAGCCTCTGTTTTTGGAGCAGGTATTTTTGTCAGCATTCCAGTTAAAGACCCGGGGCAGGATTCACAAAGTTCTTGAAATTCCCACAGCTGTGGAAAAAAACCCTGCCACAACTGGGTTGCCACTTGTGGATCTGCAGTTTTCCCGCAGCTACGGATATTCACAAAGGCGGAGCCAGATAACGACTGGCTTCACTATTTATAGTAGTTTGTGGGTGGTGTTGCCATGGAAGTCCCTGCAGCTGCAGAAAACTGTTACAGGCAAGGGGACCTGGCATAACATCTCCGCAACTGTGAGGAACTGTGAATACTAACCTCCACAGCTGCAGAGATTTCAGTCTACAACTGAAGTTGCGGTGTAGGACTTAGTCCCAAAATGCATCATGAATCCTGCCCCCTATTGTTATCATAATCCTCTTTGTCACATTGTAGCTTGGACTGTTTCCTGGAAATTAACTCTTTTTCATACTGTTTTATTCTGTAAAGCTTTGTCATATATTTTTTTTTTAATCACTGTGTTCCATAAATTTGCTAACTTATTCCATTGCTTTTTCAATTTCAATGCAGAAGCCTTAAAACTTATCACAGTTCTCCTTTATGACCATTTTTGGTAAAATTTAAAGAGCAGTCCTCAGACAATTTTTGCCACATTTCCTTCTATTTAAAACTATTCCACAAGATGGGACTTTGGTTACATGGAGACCTCTAGGGACTTGACCCTTCTCCAAATATGCCTTTGCTGTGATTACATTGTAGGTGTGCCAAATTTCAGAGTTGTAGGTTGAAAGGGGGTGGAGATATGGGTGGCCAAACATTTAATAAAAATTTATTTTTCAGTTATTTTTAGATCATTTTAAAACTTCTTCTCCAAATTTCTTTACAATGTCAGGATTTAGTGAAGCATCCAGTAATGGTATATGCACCACATGTTAAGTCTCAAGTTTCATTGGGAGCTGAGTTATAGGTAGCCAAACATTTTGCCAAAATTTAGATTTCTGTAGTTTTAGTATAATTTTGACAGTATTCATTGAACTGTTATAAAATTTGACAGATATGCAGGTTATCAATGCATATTTACACGTACATAGTTTCAGATTCCCAGCTTCAAATGGGACTGAGTTATAGCCTGCCAGACATGTTGCCAAAATTAAAATTTCAGTTATTTCCCTCTAATTATAAAACAACATATCCAAATTTAACCAGATTTGAAACATTTGAACTACTATACCACATGGTTATTTCTGAAAAAGTTCATATTTGCAGCTTTAAATGAGATTAAATTAAAAGTAGTCAAACTTTCACAACATTTAAAAATTAAATTTTGCAAGAATGTAAACTACAAATTTATAAACCCCAGAAACTTTAAAACTAGAGAATGCAATACCATTCAATTTGGCAGGTTCTTAGACTTTACATGAAGACTGTGTGTGTCAGTTTTATTAATTGCTTGCTGCCAGAAATTGCAAGATAACATCTGTACTTATAGTCAAATCCCATGAGTGTTTGTGAAAATTGTAGAATTTCATTAAAAATTCCATAACACTGGAATTTGATAATTTTACTTGGTCTTATCTGAGGGATTCCAGTTAAAGGATAGGGTTATGGCAGCAGGTATTGCACTGAGTCACCAGGTTCAGGAGTTAGTTGCATAGTTTCACCAAGAAATGGACAGCTGAGCTGGGTAGCACAACAGTGGTAGATACCCAGGTTAGAGCAAGGAAACACAGATTGTCAACAATTCCAACCTGAATGCAGGATATTTAAGGATCACATACGATAAATTTATGATCCAGGAGTCTGATGTATGTGCAAGTCTAGACTTACAGGTATTCAGAAAGATGTAGTGGGAGAAGACAATGTCTGGGGCAGCAGGAAGGAAGGAAGAACACTGACTATTCGAACAGGGTAAGTCGAGAGGAAAAGGAGTAGGTGACTCATGTTTTAAGGGAGTTTGTCACTGTAAAGAACAGAGAGAATATCAGTAGAATCAGTAGATCTACTGAGTCAATCTGACTATGCCAAAAGAGAAGGGGAGAGGGGATAGTCACACAGAGAGGAACAGAGAGGACTGCAAAAACCTCAGCCCAGCTTATCAAATAAAGTAGTGATATGTATATTGTTAATGTTAAATTCCACAAAAAGAATTCTGGATACTTCATCTATATGCTACCGTAAATACGTGAGAAAAGGTTACCAATATGTTTTTTGTTTCTACTGCAAATTTAAAACTGCTAAACCAATTTATCCAGTTGTGTTAGACACTAGGATATGCTGACTATGGATATGCATGTCAAATGTTAAGTCTATGCCTGCAAAAACAGAGAAGTTACAAACGTCCACATTTTTGAGAGTTTTCACAAACATTTGCAAATAGTTCCATAGTAAAGATTTGAACCCATGTAACTTAAAAATCTCTAACCCAATTCTCTCCATATTTAGATCATTCTTTAAGCATTACAAAAATGTTATTTGTGCTAATTTACACGTCTAGCTCCAAAGATGCCTGTGTTACATGCAGATGAAATTTTTTTACCAAATTTCCAACAAAAAAATAAACTGACAGATTTTGAGAACATATCATTTTGAGACAATGCATCATATTGTCATGAAATCTGACACATTGTTAGAACACCTATCATCTAGGAATCATGCGAAATTTAAGCTCTCTGATCCAATGGACAGCAGAGGTATATGCAGATAAAATGTTCATGAAATTTCACTCAAAAAATAAAATGACAGCTTATGAGCACCTACAATGTTAAACTATCTATCTGAATTTCCTGATGTTTAACACTTTATTGGCCGTCTACCCAAAGAGTCAACATGCCCAGTTTCAGAGCTCTAGCTTAAACAAAGGCCGAATTATGAATAAATTACTAAATTTTAAAAAGTCTGATGAAATTTCACAGAATTTCATGGAATTTATTTATTTATGACTTTGTTAACCGGGTAGGGTGCGCTGGTCCAAGGGATCATTTACAGGCATGACCTGGGCCTAATAGGCACAAGTAGGCAACAACAGCAAAACACAAGAGTGTAGCAACACCCATTAGGTATAGAATACAAATACAAAGTATGCAAAGTACAGGCAAGATACGCTGACAAAAATGGTTAACAAACAGTAAGGTTGAGGTACAGCCCAATAGGGGAGCCAGTACAGATTGTTCAGTATTGACAGTACAGTTGTTCAAGCTCAGTCCAAATGGAAGCAAAGAAATTAGCTGACGTGAGGTTGGCAACATGGAGTTGAGCCAGTACCCCACCCACTCTCACCAGATACTGGATGTGGCTTGGACGGGCAATAGTAGCATCAGAGGGGGAGAGGGATGGGGACCATGGCAGGGTGGAGGGTGTTACCTGGAGGGGCAGGTGCAGCTGTCTCTAGTGAGGAGCCAGGTTTTAAGACTAAGTTTAAAGGTATGAGACGTAGTGGATGACCTGAGCAGGGCAGGCAGCCCATTCCATAACAGGGGGGCCGCAGCTGAGAGGGTTTTCCCACCCATGTTGGAGGTGGTCCGTGGTGTTTCAAGGGGAGGGACAGAGGAGGAGCAGAGATGTCTAGACAAGGCATGTAAGGTGAAGAAGATTGATAGAGGGGAAGCAGGGTCAAGCCTGATGCATGTATCAGTGAGGCAGCCAAGGGTGAAATCAAAGCAACCTTGCAGGGAGAGCCAGTTTAGTGAGTGGTATAAGTCACAGTGATGGGTGGAATAGGGGGCGGCCAACACAAAGCAGCAGATGCTATTGTAAACCATCACGAATCCTATCCAAAGGGTGGAGGAGACATGAGAGTGGACTGGGGAGCAGTAGTCCAGGATGGAGAGGAGGTTACCTCTAGCAATGGAAATGCAGGCCTCAAGGGTCAGGAGGGGTAGAGCTTGATAAGCCGCACAGAGTTTCATATTTATCCTGTGGACTATGGAGTTAACATGGTCAGTGAAAGAGAGGGAGGGGTCAAGTATGACTCCCAGGTATTTGAAGAAGTGAACGGTTTTGAGGGCAGGGCCACTGGGGGGAAGGACAAGGAGAGAAGAGTTGGTTTTGTGGCCTCTGTTAAGGAAAGGTTTGGACCTGAATAGCATAGCCTTGGTCTTTTTGGCATTAACTATCATCAGTTTGTCGGAGAACCAATTATAGGCAGCACAGTAGTTCTGAATGAGGACAGATGATAAGTGGGGGACAGATTTGTCACTGTGGTATATAACCAGATCATCAGTGTAAAGGAGGGTTTGCAGGTGAGCCTGTCTGAAACTAGGGTGTTGACAAACATGGTGAAGAAAAGGGGGCCCAGGATGGAGCCTTGGGGGACTCCGGTGGAGACTGGTAAGGCAGGAGAGGTGAAGGAGCCTATGAAGACATATTGGGAGTGGCAGGAGAGGTAGCTCCGAAACCACTGTGTGGTTTCCCCGGAGGCGCCAATGGTATTCAGTTTGGAGAGGAGGAGAGAATGGTTAACCAGATCAAGGCTTTTGATACATCAACAAATACAGCGCCAGTGGCCTTCCCTTGATCCATATTTATAAGGATATGGTCGGTGAATAGGGCAAGAGCAGTGGAGGTGCTGTCGTGCCAGTGGAAGCCATGTTGCTGGCTACAAAGGATATCATATTTGGAAAGGTAGTCTGAGAGGTGTTGATGCACGACTTTTTT
Source organism: Neoceratodus forsteri (assembly GCA_016271365.2). Taxonomy (NCBI): domain Eukaryota; kingdom Metazoa; phylum Chordata; order Ceratodontiformes; family Ceratodontidae; genus Neoceratodus; species Neoceratodus forsteri. Next base: position 1,320,309,682 of record CM057456.1, read on the forward strand.
GAGGATTTTACTTAAGTGGAGAGGATAGATATTGGTCGGTAGTTATCAGGGGAGTGAGAGTTACCTGTTTTGAAAATAGGAATGACCTTGGCAATTTTCCAGGGGTGGGGCATGGATGAGATGGTCAATGCTAGATTGAGAATAAAGCTGAGGGGTTTGGCGATGGCAGGGGCCATCATTTTGATGAACGTAAGGGAGAGACCATCAGAGCCTGGGCTCCCATAGTTTGGTAGCTTGGTGCAGAAGGGTGTAGGCAACCGGCTGGAACATGGCATTGTTGTGATGGGGTTTCTGCCAGGTCTCAGTGAGACAGAGTGCATGGGGTCTGTGCTAAGAAACCCAGGACTCAACGTCGGGAAATTTGGCAGGGAGGCTCCATACATTCATATGTGTAAGCTTCAGAACTTGAGCATGGGCCCAGGTGTCACAGGCGGCTGTAATGGGGGTGTTAACAGGACCAGGGTTGGTTTCAATGTCTCCTCCCAGAAGAAGCAGAGTGAAATGTCAGGGATAGGGTTGCAGGGTGTCAAGGGGGTGGGTGGAGAGGGAGAAGGAGTGAAGAAAAAGTCAGAGCAGGTGACGCTCAGTGTTAGCAAGAAGTATTAGCGTGTGGGGTCTGAGCATGGTGAGTTTCCAACTAGGTGACAGAGGGATGTGAACGAGGTGGCTGGAGGTAGCCCTGAGGTGTTTGAGTGCATTCTGGTCAGCGGCGAGGATGGAGGCACTGAGATCCATGGCCAGGAGGGTGCCTGCCAGTGAGATAACCATAAATGGCAGTAGCAGGCAGTTCATGGTTGATCAATGAGGCAAAGACAGTATGCTAGTTTTTGCCAGTGAGGTATCTGCCTGGTAAGCAGAGGACTGGCAGCCAATGCTGCTGGGGGCACAATGGAAAAGGCAGCTAAAGGGAGGATTTCCCTTTAAGACACTGAAAAGAGGGAGGGCCAGTCGTGGGGGGGACTGCAGAAAGCGGATTTAAAGAGTGGTGTGGGTGGGGGACGGTGGGCAGGAGAAAATTCTAAGCGAAGGAGGTTGCAGCACAAAGCAGCACCAAATTCAAATAGAGCAGCGCTGACCACTGAAAAGTCCAAGCCCAGGAACCTAAGCTAACTTCCAGCCCTGGGTTCGAAGGCACACCGAATAGCAAGTCAGCAGCTAGTGCAGTCGGCCAATGGGAGCCATCCATGTTGCAGAGTGGCCAATCAAAAGCGGCTTGAAATCCAGGGACGGTAGCGTACCTGGGTGCAGCATGGGCTGGCTGCTGGCGAGAGGAGGGTGGCATGCAGGAAGCCACTTCCCTGGTGGTCCGTCGGGGTGGGGGGTGCCTGAAGCAGGAGCTCTTCTGAATGTCTGTGAGGGACAGAAGAGAATGCAATTAAGCAGGTGAACACAAAGAAAAAATTAAATCAGGGAGCAAGCAGCAGGACAAACAATTAGGAGGGAAGGTGCTAAATCTGGGGTTGGGGAGCAGACAGTGAGGACAAAAGCACAGGAGACCATCAGAGAGCAGGGGTTTGAATACAGAGGGGCAGAGTTAATCTATGGGAGGAACCACCGAGCCAAGCTCAAGCTTAAGTCACTAGCAGGGAACCAGGAAAAACTTAAAAGGGAGACAGTGTGAAGGGACATGAAGGAAAAAAGAAATGGGCAGAAGCGTGGGACGACTGGAGGAGCTGGTAAAGAACAAGAGGGTAGTTGCTTTAGGCTGTGAATTAACTAAACAATAAAATTAATGGCATAAGCAGAGGATCATTGGCATTACTAAAATAAGGTTTAGCTCTGCAGTGCAGCTTTAGCTACAGTTAACAGAAAGGAAGGCTGGCTAGCATTAACAACCTGCACAAAACAATTTAAGATAATGAATTAAAAACCCCAAAAAACAGAGGATCCATACAGCTGCACACATAGGACAGGCTGAATTAAATTAGGATTCATAGGGCAGTAAACAGAGGATCCTGGCAGCTACACAACTAAAGTAAGGCAGCTAAAAATTAACATTCATAGTACAGTATGGCACTTAAGAAAATTCTAAGCCAAGGAGGTCACAGCACAAAGCAGTGCCAAATTCAAATAGGGCAGCACTGACCACTGAAAAGTCCAAGCCCAGCCACTTCCCCTGGGGTCTGTCGGGTTGGGGGGGTGTCCAAAGCAGGAGCTCTTCTGAGTGTCTGGGTGCATCATGGGCCAGCTATTGGTGAGGGGAGGGTGACAGGCAGGAAGCCGCTTCTCCGGGGTCCAACAGGGCAGGGGGGTGCCTGCTGCAGGAGCTCTTCTGATTGTCTGGTTGCAGCATGGGCTGGCTGTTGGTGAGGGAAGGGGAGGGCGGCAGGCAGGAAGCCGATTCCCTGAGGGTCCATCGGGTTGGGGGGTGCCCAAAGCAGGAGCTCTTCTGAGTGAAAGCAAGTTCATCGAAATTTAATGAATTTGGAAAATTCCCATTCTGCACAGTTCTAGATGTGGGTTGTGTCATGGGAGAAGAGCACCACATCCATCTCTGGGTCCACTGACCATTCCGGGAGAAGTCCTGGCCCCTGGCAACTGCTGACACTGAGGATATCAGGTACCACTTGCAAGAACTACTAGTGGCAGAGATAATCAAAGAATTCCAGAGTTCATACGCCTCACCTATTGTAGCCAGGAAGAAGACCAGTATAATATGGCTGTGCATCAGCTGCTGCACTCTCGACAAAAAGATGGTGCCTCATCAGTACATGGTATCCAGAATAAGTACACATTGGTGAGTTTAAAAGGAAGCAAGTGGCTCTATGTCCTAGCTCTCCCAAGTGACTACTACCAGGTTCCCATGGCAAAGGAAGATAAAGAAAAAACAGTATTGAGCCACCCCATTGGTGCTGAGGGTTAAGACGCTAGATGCCACACCTTGCACCATGCTGGTGACCCACGCTTGGGAGTGAGCTTGGGTTGACGGTGGTTGGCAGGGGAGGGAGGGAGAGAATCAAGTATGCGATGATGGCTCTCCTCTCCTGGGGATGGGGGGGGGATGTTGTCCCACTCTGTGGCTGCCTCCTGGTGGAGACCGAGTGACAGTGTTGGAGTTAGGGAGGCAAGACTGTGGCTACGTGGTGCACATGCGCCTCCACATGCATGCATTCACAGTCGCGAGGGGGAAGGGAGAGAAAAGCAGAAAAAGGAAGGGTGACCACAGGCTTCATGAAGCCCTGCCAGCCAATCAGCCTCCCGCTCCACCACCAGACCTCCCATAATTGCCTCTCAATCTGGATTGTGTCCTGGGAGGGGGGCAGCCCTCTTCCGCCCCACCACAGGAGAAATCCATGGAAAAATGGGGTAAGTGGGGGAGGTGGCAGTCCCAGGGTGGCTGGTAGGGTGGAGGTCCTGCCTGTGGTTATCTGGGGGGAACCAGAAGATGGAAAAAACAATATTCATCTGCCCACTGGCATTCTACCAATTGAAGAGACCACCTCCAGGCATATACGGGGCCTCAGCCACTTTTCAAAAACTAATGGAAAAGGCAGTAGGAGACATGTATTTACTATAGGTGCTAGTGTACCATGTACCTGATGGCCTAATTATGTCAGAACCACCTTATTGCTAAAGAACTGTGTGATAAAATATTTTGCCTAAAGAAACAGCTGCTTTAAGAGTGAGTTTACTGACATAGCCAGCACATTTGTCTGAGACAAACAACCTACAGTAAGAAATAAATTTATATTACATACTGTGCTATGTATGTGGTTTACGATTTATTGCCTAGACACTGCCTCCCTATTAAAAAGCAAGTAGTCAAACCTAATGTTGCAAAACCTAGGCAGATTGGATTGATTCTGAGGGAAGAACCACTGACAGAATTTATGATGTTCCCTAAAATTGGAATGTTGCAAACCTTGTCATTTATTGGAAATACAGAAAAATCCACTAGGCTGTTTTGCAAGCCCACATGAGCCAGCAAGCATCTCTTCACTGCACACCCCATGCCACTGTGATTTAAAGGCACATGCACTGTCTGCTAACCTTGTAGTACTTTAAACAACAAAAATATGCAGTAGATGTAGACTAGAAGAGGTCAGCTATAGATCAAATTAAGTCTGGTACACCTGTACAATTCACAGTTCAGGCTGCATCCCCCAACATATGCACACACACACAGACACACATTTATCATATCACTTTATCAGTTGCCCTTCACACACCTCCAAATTAAATTCATTATCCAGAACTTATGTAAAGCACTTGGTGCCTGGCAGTAACTTCAAACCAAAGAAATCATCAGCTTCATGCCTCATGCTGACTATAGTTAGGGGGTCTGCTAGACATCAGCACATCTTAATGTGCTAGGTGTCCCCTGCACAGTGTGTCTTTCATTTGCACATTCTGTCTTGATGAAAACACATGGAAGAAGCTTTATACAGAAACTTTAGGGGTCCTTTCCACATTACTAGTGCTATCTAGTGATTGATTATAGCACCAGTGTGGGAAGTGGGAGATCACAGGTTCAAACCCTGCTAGAGACACTGTGTGACCTTAAGCAAGTCAGTTGACCTCTCAGTGCTCCAGTCTACCCAGCTATGAATATGGGTAGAAGCAGGACTGCAGTGGAAACAAGATGGTGCATTTCAGCTGGGCTATGCTAAGTAAATAAATTGCAAGGAAAAAAAAACTACATATGTTTCCTGGATTTCCTAACAGATGGTTCAGAGCCTTCTCTGGGCCTCAAAATTCTTCCTGCACAGCTCCATTCCCCCTGGGTTATTATGGGACAATTGTGCATCCAAAGGAGTGACCCCCCCCTTCTCTGGGAGTAGTGGCAGTAGCCTGGGTCACCATCATAAGAAGCAGTTGCACAGTCACTGCAAAATACCGAATCTACTTTTTTTTTGTGTGTGTGGCTCTTTTTCTCCCCTTCCCAGCCAGCCCTCCTTCCCACCGGACCTCCCAGCCCCATCACTCTGTCTTCCTCCAGGACTTACTGTACCTCTCCCGGTATCCCCCACAGCTTGACCTCCATGGCAGGGAGTGGGAGTCCCTCAACCTCCCAAACCAGATCCAGATTCAAGAAGTGCCTGAGTCGCCAGATGCGCGGTCTCCGGGGTCACTATGCACAACCGGGATAGTTTTTCCACTTTCTCCATGGCATGGAGGTAGTGATGTGCAGTGATGCCAATGGCAATGTCACACTTGCTCCTGGGCGTAGCACACTGGGTGTCTGTCCTGCCCCAGCCCCCCACCCCTTTGTGCAGTGTCAGTGTGTCAACCCTGACAACCCCCAGCTTCCACTACTGGCCAGGCTAACACCAGCCACTGATCTCCTTCCTCCCTGGGAAAGGACAGCAGTCCTCCAGACACTCAGGCTGACCCCTGGCAACCCACACGCACCACAAACATGGGTTGCTGCCATGGCAGGAGGTAAGAAATCGATGCCTTAGCCCTCCACACCACTGGGATGGCCTCCGAACCTACTTTTAGGAAATATTTCTGCCAGCTTCTATGATAGCTTGTGAAATTATTCTTGTTATTCTACAGCAAGTGAAACTGAAAATATACTATAAACCCTTTTATTGAATGTGTGTATTTAAGGAGGGAGTTTGAGCACCAGCAAAAAGAAATCATGGCAGACATCAGCAGAGTTCAGCTGCACTACATAAAAAAAAAACTTGAATTTTTTTCAATCCATTCTTCTTTAATAGAGGACAGTGTTAGTGAACTGCTACAGCTGCTGTTTACCACAAAGAGCACGCCATGGGAGTACAGCCCACTCATACTCAGCAACCTCTAACATCACCCAAGTACCCCCCCCAAAAAAAAAAAAAGAACTTTAGGAAAAGAAAGTTCAGTCAAAGTGCTCATTACTGCCCTCAACAAATTTAAGTTAGTCTTGCCCCTTGCTGGATTCCTACTCACTGGGGACTTCAACAGCTGACCCACCCACCAGGTTCCTCAAATCAAACCATAGTTTGGAACTGTAGGTGTACTCACCCACCACAGAGAATGCCACTCTGGACCTATTGATCACCAGCATGTCCGACCTAATAAGAAGAAAGTAACAACACTTTAAGACATGCCAACTATCCTTCTACAAACTGCCATGCAACAAGGTTGCTGATAAAGACACGCTATCAGAGCCAAGTACAGCAGAACAGAACTCGCTGATGTTGTATAGCAAGGCATGGGATTTTTATTGAGGAGGTTCAGAAGGTGGTTAGATCTTTAAGCTTTGGGTTGATAAACATTATGTCTTTGCATAACCAGTTATTGCCATTACTGTGTTGTAGATGTTCTGCTGTACTTGGCTGTAGTGTGCCTTCTTTAGCAACCTAGTTTCCCTGTGTATCTTGTTGCATGGCAGTTTGTAGGAGGATAGTTGGCATTTCATAAAGTGTTGTTGCTTCCTTCTTATTAGGTCGGACATGCTGTTGATAAACAGGTCCAGAATAGCATTCTCTGTGGTGGGTGAGTCCACCTGCAGTTCCAGTGCCATTTGGATCCTTTATACCTGTAATCCGGGATCTCTCTTGTCTCTTTTTAAGCTGGTAGGCCAGCAGATGTCCCTGTTTCTTCCCCGCTTCCCTGAAGTATTGGTGAAGACGGAAAAGTACGTATTCCACTTTTTGGTGGAGATAAATGTTGATCTTAAATTTTGTTCCTGTAATTTGCACCAGCAACTTCAGGCTACTGCATTTGGTGTCTCTATCTATACTGAGACTCCAGGTCCTTAAGCCTGTTCAGTTGGGTCTGTAGCTCCTGTGTTTTAGCTTTTTTCACAAGGTGAGGCATAGCTTATGCAATGGCCTGGTATGTAAGCCTTGAGTGCATCCCACTAAATGGCTGCTGATGTGTCTCCTGACTTATTAAGTTCCAAGTAACATTCAATGTCCCTTTTGAGGGAGGTCATGAATGTGGCATCTGTAAGGAGGGAGACATTAAACCTCCATTGTCCGTGTGCAGGGGATATTGTTCCAGGTGGGAGCCAGATGGGAGCATGATCGGAGATAATGATCTGCCCACTTATTGTGTCCGTCACTTCTGGAACCAGAGGAGCTGTAATTAGCCATAAATCTATTCTGGAATAGGTTTTATGTGGAGGAGAGAAGTAAGTGTAATCGTGGGCCATTGGATTTACTAGGTGCCAAATGTCAGTAAGGCAAACCTCTTCCTTTAGCGGTGTCAGTGCTTTTACTGCCATCGAGGGGGTGCGTTGGGAGGGGTAGATCTGTCTAGGAATTCATCCATGACAACACTGACATTTCCTTGAAGAATAATATCACCCCGTTGATTTTCCACCAGCAACTGGGCAAGGTTTTAAAAGAAGTTGAAATCTGGATGGTTTGAGGAATACATGTTGCATAGAGTAATCTCATGGCCACATAAAGTGTCTCGAACCAATACATATCTCCCATCCTCATCCGTCGTCACTTTACGATGGGTGAATGGAACATTCTTATGAATCAATATAGCTACCTCTCAACTCTTGGAGGAGTAGAAACTTCCCTAAACCTGTGACACCTACCCTGTTTTCAGGTTGTCCATTTCAGAAGGTGTGAGGTGTGTCTCCTGTAAGAAGGCAACCCCTGCACTCTCCCTAACGAGATGGTCCATTAACTTCCTTCTCTTAACAGGAGACTGAATCCCTTTGATATTCCATGATATGAATTTATCTGGAGTCGTCATAGGAGAATGTTGTTGAAATTGGGAGAGGATGTCTGTAGGAGGTGCTTACTTTCTAGTTACTGTGCCAGTTAAGTGCTACTACTAAAGCAACAGGATCCTGACTGAAATATAATAAGCTACGGGCCCTAGTCAGTTAAGGTGGGCTGACCACACAGTCAGTCCATCCTGGAGAAAAACCAAAATATAGCATAAACTTTCCATTAACCCTAACATAGCAGACAAATATAATCCAAACACAAATGACAAAAAATTAATATTATAACATGCAGAACTATAAATAAATTTCTGACTGCACTGTTTACTACCATTGTATTCATTCATTTTTGCCAGCGAATTATGTATAAATTGTAAATGCTTGTATATACTCTGTTGCATATGTTGTATCCTTTTGTAGATGCCATGTGTATGATTTCCTGTCTCAGGACCTCCTTGTAAATGAGCCTGCTCAATGGAGTTTTTTCCTGTCAATAAACTTGAACTTAATAAATGTTGAGTAACTGAATACATGTTTACAAAAACATAAGACAATAAACATTTGATGAAGTCGAGAGGGCAATAGTTGTGCGAGGGGAGAGGCCCTTGAGTCACCTCCTGCCCCATCATGGCATGCACCATGTGATGCCATGTCAGTGGTACAACACACATAGTAGTTGGAGAATATGTGTACCACCCATAAGCCTAATGTGATGGCACTCGTTCAGCAGCAGGATTCAAAGCAATGGTTGGGCAGCTTTAAGGGGTATAGGGAACAAGGCATATGTCAGCCATCTCTGCGCCCTAGGATTTGTGGTGGTGGAGGGGTGCGACTTTGAGAAAGGTGGAGGAAGGAACAGCCATTGTTAGTGTATGGGTGCAATCCGTGGAATACAAGTGGGGAATACCTCACAGCAAGCTGTATATTGGTACTGTGGGTAAGTCCACAAGTATGCCAGTCAGGAGGCAGTGCCTGAACTTAATGAGAGTAGAGGTGATAATGGCCTAGGTAAGTAAACTCCCTCAGGCTGTAAGTATTCCTTTCACTTCAGCTGAAGGCTTGGGGATGGGAGGTAGGGTTTGCCTGTGATAGGTAACATAGCTCTACTCAAAAGGAGTCACCCTGACTAGGTTGTAGATGCGTCCATATTAGCAGACGCTGCATATGAGTTCCATCACAGTCCCCTCAAACAAATACACCAGTGACAGGTGTGGGAAGGGGAAACTGCAAAGGTGGGGGGGACAGGCTTGAATAGCTTCCTCTCCAATCACACATCAGTTGATGTATGCCAGGAGGGAGAGTGGATGTGTTTGGGGATAAGTTGCTGTTCTCCCATATAGCTACAACAACTATCAGTGCCCAAGGTTGTATCCACCTTGTTCCTTTCCACCTGTCAACACAGGGACATTTCTTGGTATATTGGTCTGTAGCTTAAGCCCAGACTTTAGCTGAGGGGCTCCAATTAGTGTTGAGAGTTGGGGGGGCTAGTTCTCCCCATCGGTAGCTAACAAGATGACAAGACTCTCACCCTTGAATTCCTTCCATACCGACTACCATCAGTAACACACTTTGCTGCCAAGGGTTTAGTGGAGTAGCAGTTAATTAGGATCAGACTTCATAACTAATGAGTGATGACCTAGTCGTGTAACTCCTCCCAGGGCTACCAGCATTCCATTTGTCATGGCTCATACTGTGTAAACAAAAAAAGTCTTCCTGAGGCTTAGATGTACCATGACATATGTAGTTAGTCTGTTTGCATATATTTGCAGTAAATGGAAATAAATTAAATGAAAATAAAAAAATAGCCCATCTCTCTCAGACTTTCTAATGTGTGTTAAACTTAGAAATTTGGCACGATGATCTAACGGGGGGGGGGACAGGTACAATCCATGTCGTAATCGCTGGTAAAATATGAGCTTCCCTGGTGCAAAGAGTTACAGGGGCTTAGACCAACAGTTTCATTGAACTACCCAAGAACTCTGCCATAGCCAAGCGACAATCAGCTTAGAATGGTCTGAAGTATGTGAGGGTTGACCATTGTGCGGTTACAGAACAAGCCTTGGCAGTTTGAATGTTGCTGCTAGTTTGTTCAACTGCAATTCCAAGTCATTGCAAGGGCAGGAAAGAATAGGCAAAGAATGATCAACCAAAAGTCCCTTGTACCAGGAGGCAAAATGAAAATAAATTCCTTCTGTCCCTCCCATTACACACCAAAGCCAATACACATACACAGCCTGTCTATGAGGTAGAGGATAGTAGTGGAGAGCAGCCTTTAAAGCAAAATCAGAGAGGATACTAAAGTAAAAAGGGGCATATCAACCTCACACTCTGCTCACTCTTGCCATCCCCACACTACCACCTCTGTGTACCTATGACCAATCAGAACATAACCAGGGGCCTCCATAACAATTGTGCTTACATTGCCCCCCAGAAACCACCCCACCCGGTATGACATTTAAATGACAGTAAACCCCAGTAGCAAACCTGCAAAGACAACAAAGTTAATGTTCTCATGAGACCTAGGAATTGATCACTCTGACAGTCTCGCGATTTTCTGCCTCTCGCTATCTCTTTGCCTTCACTTGCTGTTTCTGTCTTTCCTTCCCACTTCCATATTTGCAGTTATAAAAAATATATGTAAATCTTTGTGTGAAACTCTAAGTGATACTGGGATCCCTTTGTTTGAAACTTTATGTAGTTATCTTGTTGAAATGATTGCACAAAGCTATTTGGAACTCAAGGGGTTTACCTTGAGATGTAGCACAAACTCTTCTGCAGAGCTGTCAGCAGGAGGTCAATTCTGGGACACTGTGTTATATTTTGTTGCACCTGCAAGGAAACTGACAAAGTTCTGGCCTCTTAATGAGCTCAGTATGAAGACATTAATCGCCAGGCAAAGATTTATTATAAAAAGAGCAGCAATCTTTTGCTGGGGAGAGACTGAACCTTGGAATTAGAGATACCCTCAGTCAGAAAAGACTTGCCTGCTTCTGTTGGAAGCTGAAAAACTTGCTATACTGCAGAGAACAAACTAGAACGCATTTGAGGAACTGGGAACCTGGTAAAACATAATTTTGTTGGGACTAGATAGGAAGGCAAGCTACGCTTTCTACAGAAAGTTTCATTATTTTCTTATTGGCATTAAGAATTGCAGGATTCCATTAAAGTGTAGTAATTTTAGAACCAGAGGGGGTGAAATACAACTGAAATCGCTTGATTTCTGTGCTAGACACATAGGATTTGGAAGGATATTTGTGCAATATTTTAGAAGTATCCAGCTGGCTGAGCAGTGAGTTTATCCCTGGTTTCAGATAAAGGGTTTGTCTGCATATTAGAAGCAGACATAGCAGATTGTCTTCACTGAAAGGCCTGCTTACATCACAGGTGTCACTAGTCAATCAATTGATCCTGGGTGGGGCTTTTATCACTGCGCTGTCTTAGGCAAACTACACAGGGAGAAGCCAGTCAGAAAAGACTTGCCTGCTTCTGTTGGAAGCTGAAAAACTTGCTATACTGCAGAGAACAAACTAGAACACATTTGAGGAACTGGGAACCTGGTAAAACATAATTTTGTTGGGGACTAGATAGGAAGGTAAGCTACGCTTTCTACAGAAAGTTTCATTATTTTCTTATTGGCATTAAGAATTGCAGGATTCCATTAAAGTGTAGTAATTTTATAACCAGAGGGGGTGAAATACAACTGAAATTGCTTGATTTCTGTGCTAGACACATAGGATTTGGAAGGATATTTGTGCAATATTTTAGAAGTGTCCAGCTGGCTGAGCAGTGAGTTAGTTTTTATCCCTGGACTCAGTAGAGTGGTTTGTGTAGGAGCAGTGGTCTAGTAAATTGTGGTGTTGGTTGACTTACTATAAAGGGCAATACTCACCAGGGTGGTGGAGCAGTGGTGTATTTGATTGTTTCTAAAAATCACCAGTGCTTGTGGCCTACCCATCCTTCCCCTCACCCCGCCCACCCCAGGCGTGGCATTTCCTTTATAGCCAAGGTTCTGACGTCACTTCCTCAACAGGTCTTGGGGCAGAACTGTCATATTTTTAATTACCCAGCACAGTGCATAAAGGGTAAGTACACACACACACAATTTTTTTTATATATATATTACTCATTGTATATTATAAGGAAGAGGGACATGTGTGGAGTGGTGCAATGCACTGGCTGTGGGGCAGCAATTTTCCAGGAGACATTCTGGAACCTGCGTTGCTGCCCTATTTGCTGTCAGCTCTGAAGGAGGAGGTTGCCCACCTCCAGGCTGAACTGGCAAGGACAAAGGAGGCCTCCCCCATCCAAAGAGCACCAGTTCCACAACCACTGCCTCAGAGGTTGCCATGCATGAAGAGCAGATGGACCACAGTAGGTTCTGGGAGGGTGAGGGTGGTGAAACAGAGGCGTAGCCCCCAAGTTGTACCTCTACACAAATCATATGTCAGTCTGGCAAATCAAGATTCCTCTATGATGACACCCTCATTGGAGACCAAGAAGAATGCTGGGGACATCCACAAGGGAGACCCACAAAAGAGTGGCAAGGGACACCACAGGGGAAAGAAACAGCTTCTGATAGAGGACTCAATTATTAGGGGTGTAGACCTGGGGAAGGGAGAGGAGAGGGAAGTAAGGTGCCTGTCTGGTGCCATGGCTTGGAGGGACAGGAAGCAAATCCTCAGGATTGCAGAAGCAGCATCACAGGAGAGGAAACTAGATATCATTGTCCACCTCGGGACAAATAACCTAGCTAGGCATGAGATCAGTGCAGTGCAGGATGAATTTGTGGAGTTGGGGAGGGGCCTCAGACAGGTAGCAAGCATGGTAACCTTCTCAGAGGTGCTGCCAGTCTATGGCAGGGGTGAGGCTAGGGTACTGCACACCATGCAGTTTAATGAATGGTTGCAAAACTGGTGCAGAGCACAGGGCTTTGGCTTCATTGGGGACTGGGGGTCCACGGGGAGAGATGGAGGTCTATACTGGCACGATGGTCTGCATCTGTCCAGGAAGGGAAACATGCTCCTAGGTGACAGGTTTAAAGGCTTCCTTGGCAAGCTTTTAAACTAGCCAAGGGGGGAGGTGCTGATAGGAAACAGGAAAGTTCAAGCTCCCCCGCACAAAACATGGCAGGTAGTAGGGTAAACACTGAGGTACAGAGCTTGACAGAGGGCAGGACAGGGGTAAATGGAAAAATGGACAAGGGCAATAAGAGCAGGGATGGGGTAAAAAAGGATAAAGCCAACATTAAATGGAGGGCAATGAGTACCAATGCCCGTAGTCTTGGAAACAAGCTTCCAGAGCTAGTAGCCCTGATGGAAGAGGAACACTTGGATATTGTGGCAGTCACAGAAACATGGTACATGGAGAACCATGACTGGGATGTCAACATACCAGGGTACACAATCTACAGAAGGGACAGGGAAGGTAAAAGAGGAGGTGGAGTAGCTCTCTACATAAGGGAAGAGATCAAAGCTACAGAACTAAAAAGTAAAGGAGGAGGACAAGAGGAACTCTGGGTCACCTTGGAGACAGGGAATGGCATCACAATCTGCACAGGAGTTGTATACAGACCCCCATCTCAAGGGGAGGAAATGGACAAGAAAATGATAGAGGGCATTCTCAAAATGGCTGAAAAAGGGGAGATACTGTTGATGGGGGACCTGAATATGCCAGATGTTAACTGGGCTACATGGACTGCAGCCACATCCAAGAGCAGGGTCATTCTTGATGCCCTACAGGGGGCATGTCTTAGACAGCTAGTGGTGGAACCCACTCAGGAGGGAGCAATATTAGACCTGGTACTCTCAAATGGAGAGAGGATCACAAATTTAGAAGTCAGTAGACATCTGGGAACAAGCAACCGCTGCACAGTGTGCTTCACAATAAACACAACCATGGAGACAAGCCATACAAAGACAAGGATACTGGACTTTAGAAGGGCTGACTTTGGCATAATGGGTGAATACCTGAGGAATGCATTAGCAAATGGCCAGAAAGGAGGGGTGGAAGAACAATGGAGAAAAATCAAAACTGCCATCATGGAGGCAGCAAGCCTTTGTGTGAAACAAATAAAGAAAACAAAGCGGAATAAAACACTATGGTTCTCAAAGAGGTGTCAGGGAAGGTTAAGGAGAAAAAGGCTGCATTCAAAAGTATAAGGAATCATAGGCGAAGACACGACAGGGAACTGTATCAATTAAAGCAGAAAGAAGTGGGAAGGCAGTCAGAAAAGCAAAGGCCCAAACTGAGGAAAAGATAGCCAACTCAGTTAAGAAGGGGGATAAAACCTTTTATGGGTACATTAGGGAGCATAGAAAGGTTAAGGGAGGGATAGTGAAGATTAATAAAGGAGAGGGGAGGTGGGCAGAGGGAGACAGTGAAAAGGCAGAGATACTGAATGAATACTTTTGCTCAGTATTCACAAAAGAAGATGAGGAGGAATTATCTAAACCAAACAGTAGAAGCATTCTGGGTAGGGGGGTTGATGCCAGTCCATTTACAGAAGAAAGAGTCCTGAAAGAACTCCTAAAACTCAAGGTGGACAAAGCAATGGGGCCTGACGGGATTAACCCTAGAATCCTAAAAGAGCTAAGGGAGAACCTAGTGACACCACTAACCACACTTTTTAACAAATCATGGGAAGATGGGGTGGTACCTTAGGACTGGAGGAGGGCAGATGTGATTCCCCTTCACAAAAGTGGGAGCAAGGCAGAAGCAGGAAACTACAGACCTGTTAGTTTGACCTCAGTGGTGGGGAAAATGATGGAGTCACTTCTGAAAGAAAGAATTGTTCAGTACCTAGAGGCCAGCGGGGCACAGGACCCAAAGCAGCATGGATTCACAGCAGGAAGGTCATGTCAGATGAATCTTATCGATTTCTTTGGCTGGGTGACCAAAGTAATAGACCAGGGAGGGGCTGTGGATATGGCCTACCTAGACTTTAGCAAGGCATTTGACACAGTCCCCCACAAAAGATTAATAATCAAGTTAGCCAGCCTGGGAGTGGGTCCCAGGGTGGTAGTCTGGGTAGCAAACTGGCTGCACAACAGGACACAGAAGATAATAGTGAATGGAACACATTCTGAAGAAAGGGGGGTTACTAGTGGAGTACCTCGGGGCTCAGTACTGGGTCCAGTCCTCTTTAACGTCTTTATAGGTGACATTGCAGAGGGTCTGGAAGGAAAGATATGCCTCTTTGCAGATGACACAAAGATCTGTAACAGAGTTGATACACAAGGGGGGGTAGAAAGGATGAGAAGGGACTTGGCAAGGTTGGAGGAATGGTCAGACATATGGCTACTTAGATTCAATGCAAAGAAGTGCAAAGTAATGCACCTGGGAAATAAAAATCCGGGGAGAAGAGTACACAATAGCAGGGAGGTACTAACGACAACAATAATGGAAAGGGATCTGGGTGTAGTCATATCAGATGACCTAAGGTGGGTAAGCAATGTGAGAAGTCAGTAAGGAGAGCCAGGGGATACTGGGATGCATGGGAGGGCATCACAAGTAGAAAAAGAAGTGGTTATCCCTCTGTACAGACAGTTGGTGAGACCCCATCTGGAGTACTGCGTGCAGTTTTGGAGACCTCATCTACGCAAGGGCAGAAGACAGGATGGAAGCAGTCCAGAGGAGGGCAACTAAATGGTGCAGGGTCTATCAGAAACCATATGAAGAGAGACTGAGAGCTTAATATGTATACCCTTGATGAAAGGAGGGACAGGGAGGACATGATAGAAACTTTTAAGTACCTCAAGGGAATCAACAAAGTCCAGGAGGGTAGCATCTTTCAGAAAAAGAGATGTGTAAGAACAAGGGGATGCAATTTAAAGTTAGAGGGGGGACAGCTCAGGGGTAATGTGAGGAAATTCTTTTTCACGGAGAGAGTGGTGGACACATGGAACCGCCTTCCTGGGGAGGTTGTGGGGTCTAAAACAGTGGGGGAATTCAAACATGCATGGGACAGACATAAGGCAATTATAGTGGGGGGTTGCAGGAAGTAGGCTGTTGGTTAACTAGAATCTGCAGCTTATCCAATAAGTAGGGAAATGGGCAGACTGGGTGGGCCAAGTGGTCCTTATCTGCCGTCAAACTCTATGGTTCTATGTTTCTCAGATGAAGGACTTTGTTTTTTCTGTTTGTACTGCCTTTGTGTATGGCTATCCTGAACATTTTTTTTAAATTTTTATTCTATTATTCTATTATTATTGATAATAATAAAACAGTATTTGCAAATTTTATAACTGCTCCTGGTTTTCCTATGCTTCCTAACCTGTGCCTCGATGACACTCGGCCCGATCCCCTAGAATACTTACCAAACGCTCCAACTCCTGGATGAGGGCTTCATGCCGACTGTCCTTTTCATCGTTATTGGACAGATAAGTCTCTGTGTCCCGAGCCTTAGTCTGTAGTTCATGCACCTTGTCTTCCAGTGAGGCAGCAGTTTTTAAATGTTGTAATTTCTCTGTGAACCTGTTGTAGAAGAGTTTTACTCTCTCCTAATTCATGCCAGAGACCGCCACAGCCATGTCACCCGTAGCCACACACTAACCACAATATGCCGCCACAATTCCTGACTAAAAACTTTTCTTAGAACTGATCTTTCATTTTGAAACTTAGATTTCATTAGAAATTATTTTTCTCTAATGAAAGATTCTCATTTAATGTTCCAAGCCAATGATATGCCTGAATTATTTCAAACAGAAAAACAGATGGCACAGAGTTTTTCAACTATGCTATAATTCACCTCGGCAGCCCGCACATGCACCTGGTATCCCTTCCTTGTCCAACACATCTGCACACTTTTCAGCTCAGCACTGATTGATGATAAAATCCCTAATAAAGTATTTGTTACCCTAATCCTAAAAGCAGGCAAAGTCTGCAATATAGTGTTGAACCTCAAGCCAATCTTCTTCATGCCAGTCATCTCAAAAGTCTGCAAAAATGTAATTGTCAAAGACATTATCTTAGTGATTCAAGGTAAAATCAACCCAACACAGTATGGAAACCTCAAGGGCATTGCCAGGACCCAGGACCTGATTTACCTCCAACAACATTTTTTATTGGAGGTTGAGGAAGATAAGACTTTATAGGTGCTGCTGGTAGATTTCAGCAATGCCTTTGGCTGAATCAGCCAGAACACCACCTAAGAAAGTTGGAATCAATGGGGTACATCACATTCACCTAAGGTGGAAAAGAGTCTTCCTAGAAACATCAGGAATTTATGAATATTAGCAACTCCAAATTTAATTGTATCACACTAAATGGGCTCATGCCAACTGGCTCTGTGGCAGCACACTGCTCTGGCATGCTGGTAACTAGGGTTCAGGGCCTAAGCCCTAGACATCAGAAGCAGAGGCCAGCAAGAAGGCTTAGGAGCACATGCCTAGATGCTCTCCTCCTTGAGTGAGTTCCCAGGTGCCACTCACACAGTGACACCGCATGGGGTGCTGTATAAGCTATGGGTTTCCACGCAGCATCAGGCTTCCTACTAGGAAAGACATGGGTGTGCACTATGACAAATTAGGGATGCAGATAGAGACAAAACAGTGTGAAAAATCTTCCTTCTTGGGTGGGATGGCCAAACCACATGGAGGGCCATGGTGTCTAATGTGCAACCTCTTTCCCCTCTGCACTGTGGTTACCACTGCATATATGCTTCCTTCTGTGAATGAGGTGGCATTTCATGAAAAGTGGAGGGTTCCTATCTTGAAGGTTAATAGCAGGGAGTAAAAGGCCATGGTACAAGAGAGAGGGGGGTCTGGTGTGGCAGGAGCATTGGTGCCAGTTGGTGGAGGGCAGCATATCAAGTGAAGAAGGCCAGATGGCAGAAGGTGAGAAAGAGGAATAAAGAATTAAAATTAAAAAGGGACAGGTCCCAGAAAAATATACTTAGACCCCTAATGTTCTTAATCATACTCAATGACATGTCCAAGTTCAACCAATTGGTGATCACAGAAATGCAGAAACATAGACAATGTCTTCAGAAAAATACCAGTGGTCCCTGGTTTTACCCTATCCCACCTAATGACCTATTGTCTAGATGGACTATTTCCCCTTACCTGTCCCCACTGCTCCCTGCTTTATTACTAACCCCCTGAGTAACTATTAAGCTCTCAATCTGTCCCTATAGTGCTTGAACCCATTAAAGGTTTTTGCACCCACCACCTCTGTCAGTAGGATGTTCCACTGCTCAATCACTCTGTCCATAAAGTAAAACTTTCTCACATCTATCCTGAATCTCCCCACTCCACCAACTACCACTCACGTCCCCCTTGTTTTTGACCAGTTCCTCACAGTTTACCTTATGTATTCCTTTCAGGAACTTGAGGGTCAGTATCATGCTGACCCCTTTCTCTTCTGACCCCAGTGAGTGCATGTTTGGTGACCTGAGCCGATCCTCATATCATTTGTCCTGTTGGCTCGGATTCATTTGGCAACTACACACTGCATTGTCGCTAGTCTGTCTCTGTCATTCTTCAAGTGGAGATTTCAGAATTGGGCACAGTATTCCAGATGGGGTCTCACCAGTGATCTATAGAGATGTAGTATTATCTCTTTCTGCCTGCTATCAAAACCCCTTCCAATACACACCAGCATTCTGGTTGTCTTGCTGTAGGCCTTGTTACATAGGCTAATTTGTTTTAGCAAGTCACTTATAATGATGACCTACCAGGTCACTGTTCTCTGATGTTGTGCCCAGTGTAACCCCTCCCATATAGTATTCAGTCTGTGGTTCTTGTTCTCTTTGTGCATCACATTTCATGTCTTGGCATTACATTTCAACTGCCAAACCTTGGACCACCTATCAAACTTTTGCAGATCCCTCTGCAACTCCGTTACCCACTCCTCTCTGCCTACCCTGCCACAGAGAATAGTATCATCTGTGAAGAGACACATCTTGCCCTGTATTACTTCTCCTATGTCACTGATGAACATATTGAAAAGGACTGGTCCCTGGACTGACTCCTGCACTGCTCAACTTGTGACCTGCCTCTCCCCCCAATTTAACCTTGTTTACTACCACCCTCTGCAGTCTCCCCCATAACCAGTTTCCCCTCCCATCTAACTAGGTCCTTTGCTGCTCTCAGGTCCTCTACTGTCTTCAGCAGCCTTCTGTGTGGCACTAAGTCGAATGTCTTGCTGAAGCTGCAGTAGAATAAATCTACTGCTTGTCCCTTATCCACCTCCTTTGTTACCCAGTCAAAGAATACTATCAGGTTGGCCTTACAAGATCTCCCTACCATGAACCCACGCTGCTTACTATCCTGGAGCCTATTTTCTGCAGGTCATCCACTAGGTCCTCTTTGACTAGCATCTCCATTAGCTGAGCTGCAATGGAGGTTAGACTGATGGGCCTGTAATGTCCCAGTTCCTCTCGGTCCTCTCCCTTGTGGACCAGCACCAGCAATCAAGGCCAGGGGGGTGCAGGAGTACCTAGAGGCAAAGAAAGGGCTGGAGGTGCTGTGGGTCATTCTGGAGACAGGCATTGGGGCCGCTATTCATACAGTAATGATATACAGACCTCCAGCACTGGAGAGGAGCTAGATGAGCTGGATAAGGCACTTGGGGAAACCATCAGGATGGCAAGTAAGGGGAAAGTGCTGCTAGCTGGTGACTTCAATCTGCCAGATGTGCACTGGAGCCTTCCAACTGCAGCTTCATCAAAGTGCACTATGTTTCAAAGTCTATGAGCAGGGCCATCCTTGCCTTCCTACAAGGGACTTTTTACTCAGGCAGCTTATCAATTAACCCACTAGGGACAGGGCAGTGCTGGACCTCTGCTTACAAACAGGGACAGCATTGCAGATGTCATAGTGGGCAGGCTCGTAGGTACCAGTGCTCTCCATACAGTGTGGTTTAACACTAAGATAGGAATAGAGGCAAACCACATGAGGGTGAGGATCCTGGACTTTAGGAGGGTAGGTTTTACAGACATGGAAGGCTGCCTCAGAAATTGCCTTGTGGGGGGGATTGCCAGGGAGGGTTAGAGGTACAGTGGGGAAGAATAAAGGACAGCATAATGAAGGCATCCAGCCTCTGCACGAAGGAAGTGAGTAAAAGCAAAAGGAAAAAGAGGCCATTATGGTTCCATAGGGAAGTGGCCAAGGTGATGAAGAAAAAAAGGGTGGCATTCAGGAGGTATAAGGAAACAGAGAGAGTAAGACAGGGAGATGTACAAAGTAAAACAGAGGGAAGCAGAAAAGGCAGTGAGAGGATCAAAGGCAAAGACAGAGGAAAGGATAGTCAAGGGAGTATTTAAAGGAGGTAAGACTTTCTTTATACGAACATATGAAATTACCAGCAGAAACAGGCCTCATGGTCTATCGAGTCTGCTCGAGTGTGCAGCTAGCCCCTCATCACGCAGCTGCACCTCCTGTCCCCCCTTCTAAGTATCCCTTACCCTTACCCTGTCCCAACCCCTTTTGAAACTGCTCACCATTTTACAGGACCCTATTTCGTCTGGTAAGGTGTTCCATTTGTCCACCACTCTTTCTGTGAAAAAATGTCTCCTCATCTCCCTCTTGAATCTTCCCCCCTCCAGTCTCGGTCCATGCCCTCTCATGTCCCTCCCTCTTCTCATCTGAAAAACCCCTTCTGTGTTAATCTTGTTTATCCCCTTCAGATACTTAAAGGTCTTGATCATATCCCCCAGTCTCTCCTCTCCTCCAGTGAATACATATTTAACTCTCCCAGCCTGCCCTCGTAGGGCTTGCTCTCCAATCCCTGGATCATCTTTGTGGCTCTTCGCTGCACCCCCTCCAACAATCTGATGTCCTTCTTCAGGAATGGACACCAGTACTGCACACAGTACTCCAGGTGGGGCCTGACCAATGACCTGTACTGGGGCAGGGTAACCTACCTCCTTCTGGAGGAGATCCCTCTTGCAATACATCCCAGCATTTTGTTGGCTTTTGCTGCTGCCTTCCTGCACTGAGCAGAGTTGTTCATGCTTCCCGTAATGATCACTCCTAGGTCCTTCTCCTCTGTGGAGCTCCCCAGTTGTACCCCATTCAAGTGATAATCCCTCCCCCTGGTTCCTGGCTACGAAGTGCATAACCTTGCACTTCCTGGTGTTGAACCCCAACTGCCATGTTTCTGCCCACTCCTGCAGCTTAGTCGGGTCCTCCTGCAACCCCTTCCATCTTCAACCACAGCTCCTATCTTGGTATCATCTGCGAAAAGGCTGATCTTGCTCCAGATCCCAGGTACATAAGTAAGAAGAAAAGGGTAAGGAGAGGAATAGTTAGGATAAGGAGGGTAGTGATGGTGTGGGGGGGGTGGACTGTGCAGAAGTGGACCAAGAAAAGGCAGACAGCCTGAACATGTACTGTACTTCTGCTCAGTCTTCTCATACATATGGATGACACAGTCATCTTCACTTCTGGATCTTCGGCTACAGCTGTGGAGGGTCATCTCCAGCATGACTGCCATAATGTACTGTGGTGGTTCCTCATGAACCAGTTCTGGGTCAACACATAGAAGACCATTTCAATGACCTTTGGCATCAGCCAGAAGCCAGCCAAGCTCTTATCACCCCATTTTCTCCAAGTTGGATGGCACCCCTCTGGAGGCTGTCCCTTCCTTCAAGTACCTTGGTGTGTGGCTTGATATCAAGCTTGACTTCTCTGCCCACATTGACAATATCCATACCAAGCTACCTCCTAGGCTATGTGCCCTCCACTGGCACAGGGACTGCCTCTCCTTCCAAGACCACTGGGGGCTGATTACCAAAATGGTTCTTCCAATCTTTGACCACAGATGTGGTCTGTGGTACCACCCCCCTCCTCCTGCCTTGCCAGACTGGATTCCCTCTGCAATGCCTTCTGCCATTTTGCCACTAACTCTCCCCTCCCCACACACATCATTGTTTACTCTGTTCTTCCCTCTTCATCCTCCTGCTTCCGAGTCATTGTCAGTCCCACTGTGCTTCCTTTATAGCCAAATACTGGTTTGGGTCTCCTCCCTCCTTTCTCTCCTACCCCATCTTCTTTGTACCCTCTCCACTCCAGAGACTCCTGTACCTTCTCCATCCCTTGCTCTCACTCCTCTGCAAGTCAAGCAGCTTTCACCTACTGCTTCTCCTTCCTTTGGAACTGACTCCCTTCCCCCCTACATCTGTTCCCCTCACTTCCTGCTTTTAAATACCAGCTAAGGTCTATTTTTTTCCATCCTGATCCTGGCAACCCAATCCTTGACTCTTCTCCCCCCTTCTGTCACCCACTCCTGTCTAGCCCTATCCTGTGTATCTGCCTTTGACTTCCCCATGGTCAGTCTTCCCCCACACTGATTGCGTGGTCTCCTACGCCAACAGGTACTGAGCACTTTTTCCTGACTCTCTAATGAGTTTCCATGTTTACTGTGTGATACATTTGTTGCTGCTCTTACACATATTATTGCACGTGCTTCTCTCATCTGTAAAGATGATACCTATTGTATCATCTATAAAGATGCCTGTTGTATCATCTGTAAAGATGCCTATTGTATCATCTGTAAAGATGCCTGTTGTATCATCTGTAAAGAAGCCTGTTGTATCATCAGTAAAGATGCCTATATCTGTAAAGATGCCTATTGTATCATCTGTAAAGATGCCTATTGTATCATCTGTAAAGATACCTGTTGTATCATCAGTAAAGATGCCTATATCTGTAAAGATGCCTATTGTATCATCTGTAAAGATGCTTATTGTATCATCTGTAAAGATGCCTATTGTATCATTGTATCATCTGTAAAGATGCCTATTGTATCATCTGTAAGAATGCCTATTGTTACTCCCATTCGTTTGTATTGTGAAATGGTTTTAGGGTATCCAGTTACTGTTCTGAGAAATTGTATGTTTATCTTATCTGTATTCACCCCCCTCCCCCGGTTGCATCTGCAAATGAGCCTTGGCTCAGTGTGTCTTTTCCGGTTACCAAATTTAAATAAATAAATACAATGACTAGAGATTAAAACAGACAAAAAATGGATGAAAAAAATTCAAAGGGGATTTGAGGAGCATCTGCTCTGGTCAAAGGGAGACATACCCTGGATATAGAATATTACAAAGAGAGAGAGAGATTTTGGTAGCACCATTTAGGAGAAATCTGTCTAGTCTGTGTGTTTTTTCTTCTCTCTGTGCCTTTGTATTTTCTAAAACTTTAATCTCCCTATATATTGGGGGTAGTAAAGAGCAGAAGTACAGATTACAGGTAACAGGAATTTTAAGGAAGCACACTTTCTGCGTTACACTGTGCATTCTGCACTTTAGATATATTTAAAGTTAACACATGAATGTTAAAACACATGCATTTTTTCCATTTTTTTTAGATATATCTAAGCTTTATGGCATTTGATTTTTACGTGACCTTTTGGGTTAGGTAATCACTATCTTGCAATCAGATTCACAATTGAGTTCAGTCAAGTATAAAACACCTGGGGCCAGATTCACAAACAAAATTGCAAAGTGCAATGCAAAATTTTGCGTTGCACTTTGTGATTGCCCAGGTGTAAGAAAATGCTATTCACAGATGGATAGCGACTGGCACTATCTGACTGTGAACAGGGCTAGGTAGAGGCAGCAGTAACACCATTACCATTACCTCCAACCCCACTAGCGCTGCTCTGACCTGCATGCCAGGAAATGGCCCCATAATGAATAGCACCAGTGCACTATTTGGTATTCACAAAAGCAGCCATGCAAATTAGCCCACTGGACATGCAAGGTGCTAGCTGGCCATTTGCATGCCCATTATGGGCTCATTTACATGGGCTGTGGGTGTCGTAGTGCACCCCTCCCCAGCCAATGCCCAGTGCAGTCATAGTCACTGGTCGTCTAGTGGTCCCTCCCCTGTCCCCGATGTTGATGCCTGTCCTGTTAATTCCTATTCAATATCCCTGGTGGTCTAGAGGTCCCCCCCTCCCCATTCTCCAATCGCTGTCCTGTTATGAATAATACTTTCCCTGGTAGTCTAATGGTCCCTCCCCCCATTCTCTGATTGTTATCCCATAATTAAACAACAGTGTCCCTGGCAGTCCAGTGGTCCCTCCCCTGTTTTCTGATCACCGTCCTGTTATTAAACAGTAGTGTCCCTGGTAGTCCAGTGGTCCCTCCCTGTTCTCCAAGCACCATCCTGTTGTTAAAAAATAATGTCCCTGGTAGTCTAGTGGTCTCTTCCCCTTCCCCATGCTCCAATCACCCTACCGATACTGAAAAAATTATTCCTTGGTAGTCCAGTGGTCCCTTCCCCGGTCTTTGATCGCTCTACCGAGAAAAAGAGATAGGTCTCTCCCTGGTAGTCCAGTGGTCCCTCTCCCAACCCAAACACCCCCCCAATATCACATTCATTGGTGTCCAGTGTCTCCCCCATTTAACTCCCTTTGAACATGAAAGTGTCCCACCTTCCTGGTGGTCTAGTGGACCTCCCACCCTGTGAGTAATTGACCCCCCCACCCCGCTCCACTTCCAAACTTGATCCCCAGGTGCGACCAGCATAGTCCTCCTCTCACCTCCACGACTGGATGCCTATTGAGCTATCAATGAGTGCGTACTGTGTAAATGATCTCCTGGACGATAGGCAGCATGAGTTCAGCTGCGGAAGATCATGTCAAACATACCCAGCTGACTTTTTTGACTGGGTGACAAGAGCACTCAATGGTGGTCGGGCAGTTGATATACTATATCTGGACTTCAGCAAGGCCTTTGACTCAGTGCCCCATGGGAGATTGACTAGTAAACTGTTGAACCTGAGAGCTGGGGAGAAATTGGTTAAGTGGATTGAAAACTGGTTGAGGGACAGACATCAGAGGGTGTTTTTTTTGGGGGGGGAGCTCACAACTCCCAGAGCAGTCACCAGTGGGGTCCCACAGGGCTTGGTGCTGGGGCTGGTGCTCTTTAACATCTTCATAGCTGATATTGTGGAAGAGGTTAAAAGTAAGATCAGCCTATTTGCTGATGACACCAAGATGGGTGCAGTGGTGGAGGGTGGGAGGGGATTCCAGGAGGATTTTTTAACATTAGAGCAATGGTTGGACACTTGGCAACTGGGTTTCAATGCTAAGAAGTGCAAGGTTATGCACTTTGAAGCCAGGAACCCAGGGTACAGCTACCATTTGGGGGGGAGCAGTTATCTGTATCTGTAGAGGAAAAGGAGCTGGGGGTGATGGTCACGAGGAATATGAATCACTTGTCTCAATGTAGGAAAGCGGCAGCCAAGGTCAACAGAATGCTGGGGTGCATTGCCAGAGGAATCACCTCTAGGAGGGAGGAAGTCATTCTGCCGTTGTACATATCACTGGTTAGGCCCCATTTGGAGTACTTTTGTGCAGTTCTGGTGCCCCTGTTTAAGAAAGGACATCAAGCTTTTGGAGGAGATCCAGTGAAGGGCAACAAAGATGCTCAGGGGAAGGAAGGAGAAACCTTATGAGGATAGGTTGAGGGCACATAACATGTTCTCCTTGGAGGAAAGAAGGGAAAGGGGGGGGGATATAATAGATACCTTCAAGTACTTAAAGGGCATGAACAAGGTTACTACTGAGGGCATGTTTCATTTAAAGGGGGAAGGGATCACTAGAGGGCACAGTCTGACATTGGAGGGGGGTAGGTTCAAGAGGGAAATGAAGAGACATTACTTCATGGAGAGAGTGGCTGCAAGCTGGAGTGTGCTGCCTGAAGAAGTGATATCTCTGAAATTGGTGGGGAGCTTTAAGAGTGGGTGGGATAGGGTCGGGGCTGGGTACTAGTAGGGGGGAAGTTGAGCAGGAAGAGGAAAGCAGCCAGGGGAAATGATGATGAGGTTTTGTAACGGAGTCGGGGAGCAGCAGCAGTAGTCTAAGCTTTGAGCTGCACAATCGAGCAGACGTGATAGACCACTTAACCTGTATCTGCTGGCATTTTCATATGTTCGTATTTGTTCTCAGACACAGCACAGAGTGGTTGCTTACCAGTGCACTGAGCAGTTAGTTCTGTTCTTAATTAAAAGGTGTGGGCAGCTTCTGTAATCTTGTATTTTTCTTTGTACGCAGCAGTAACTAATATGTTTGGTGCACTCAATAACTTTTTTGCCTGTACTTTATTCTGTTTAACTTTCAGTGAGTGTATTACAATCCTACACACTAACAGTTGTAAGCAGCAGCAGCTATTTCAGAAGCAAGCCACTGCAGGAGTTTTGAAATGTGTGCTTCCTGATGTAAGTACTGGTAAATACAAACATCAACAAATTAATGTTTAGGATACGACTATCCACTGCATAGAAGAAGAGCTATATTCAGTTTAAAAGAAGACAGAGTGCCCACGGATCTGTATGCATATTTGAACTATTGAGGAAAGAATTTATAAAAGGCTTGCAACCTAGGTACTGTGAATTGTTTCCTGAATTCATTTTTTTCCTACTTTTAAACTATTTTAGGATCTCAGTAAATAAAAGTAAAAAGCAAGGCCAGCCTGCCAGCGCATCGGAAAGATTCACCGCTGTGACGTCGATGACCTGGGTTCAGGAACGGACTCGGGCAATGGAGGCCTGGCCAGGGGAGAGGTTTGAGCATCTCACTGACTGCTCACCTTCTCTCGGGGGAAGGGTGGGATAGAGGGTCAGTGCCTACTGGCCCTTGGGGGAGGCTGGGTGTACAGCAGTGTGCCTGATCCCGCTACCTAAGGAGCGTGACAGACGCTGGCATCTGCCTTGTGTCCTGCATATTACGCTTCTGCGGGAGAAAAGTGGAAAATGGCACACTGGTCAATCGGGTGACAGCCTCCTGGTTCCTCGCCTCTGGAGCTCCCAGACCTCCATCAGCCACCTCAGCAGCACCCAGGACCATTGGAAAGGCCGGTATTGCTCTTTCCTTACATAGGAAGGGGACTCACCCGATGAAGGGATACATCGAGGTACCCTGGGGTGGCTGCGATATGGGGAGGTGGGGTTAGGAGCACCCGGGGTGTGACTTGGTCCTTGAGAGGCCCAAAAGAGGGATCGGCCAGTGTGCAGGATGGGAGCATAAAAAAAAAAGTAAAACGCACAGACATCAGAGAAGGAGGCAGAATGGTATAAGCACTGGTTAGCATTCCTCAAACTTTTGACTTTTAAAATGAACTTTTTATATGACTCTTCCTTATATCATATGGACTTCATTTAACTGATTATTGTACTCCATATTTTGGATACTGTATTCCCTGTGTGTATATATAGACATACTTTTTATCAAGTGTGGCTAGTTATTAAAAGTGTAAATATGGCAGGCAGAAGAGAGCCCCTAACACAAAACAGGCAATTAAACAATGAAGACATCAATGGCAAGTAAAAAAGCAGAAACTAAGAAAATATTCTTCAAAAAATAATCACAACTACTTTATAGCACCTGAAAGTCAAACTGACTTAAAGGACACTGTCAACCCTTTTTGCATCATATTATTTCTAGTTGTAAACCCACATTTTATGATTGCTTATTTTCTCCAAAACTCACCGTAGCTGTTGGTTGTTTGATCTACTTCCTTTCTTAGAAGAACTGAAAGGCATGGGACTGGTGCAATTGTACCCAACCTTGTTTTGCTTCAAAACCTTAATCTATTGCATAACTCCTGAACATTAGGAAACCAACAAACAGTGCAGCCACTCCTAATACAATAATCTCCTCTCCTTCCATAGCATCATGAGTGGCTAGATTGTGTTAGGGCCATCGATTCTGAAGTCCAGGAAAGATGCAGTGGAAGTGGAACAAAGAATGTAAACAAATGATTTTTTCTGTGTGTGTGATAACACCAGTATGGTAGGCAGTTCATTTTTTTATTTTTGAAAAGAAAAAACGGATCAGAAACTACCAGTTACAGTACATCAACAAGCTCTACAGAATGTGACCAATCATAATGTGTCTTTAAATCTAGGTACAATTTGAGGTCTAACCAGGTTGACAGTGTCCCTTTAATATGAAAAAATAAGACAGTAAGAATTAAATTATCCTTAGCCCCCAAAACCAGTAGTCTCCAATTAGAGCAGGTTGCTCATCACTTCTGACTACTGGCCACCCTGTGTTAGTCCAGATCAGAGATTTGGAGTCATCCCAGATTACTGTTACAACAGCGGGAGAGATACAAGATCTATTTAGAGTTCCCGTCACCATTGATTTAGAGCAACAACAAGTAGCAAGGAAAAATGTTCCCTCCCACTCCGGCCCTAGCTCAGCTAGCCTGGGTAATAAGCAGGAAGCATGTGAGCCAAACGAAAAGATTGATGTACCACTAGAACTTTCTGAGAAAATAAACAGCCTCCCCAAAAATACAATAATTTTTTCAAAGTTTTGAGTAGTTTCTATCTCCATATGTTAAATGATTGAGCTTAGAGCCCCCAGCAAGATATCCTCCAGACTTAACCACATCTCTGATAACAGCCTGAGGGGCAATTAGAACAAATGGAGCAAACAAGAAATACTTTGCCAAACCAACAGGACACTGACAAAAAAAACTCACAGATTGTGATATTGAGCTAAAAAGGTTCAAATGGAATTACATCAAATTAAAGTAGAAATGGACCCCGTCAAGTGAGCGGAACCAGAATAGAGCCACAGAATAGCGTCACACTATACAGTACCAGTCTGGTAAGAGCTCACATGGTCGCTGTCCATGGTCCTGTACACAGGACAAGGGCTGCAGGGAACAGGAGGCTGGTTGAGCTACTCCTGTGGTGTGGAAGACTGGGGCACAGAGCAGTTCAGCCAGCAGCAGTAAAGACCAGCATTCTAATCCTGGTCCCTGAACATTTTAGTGCATTGGAACTTTGAATTTTTTTACGTGGGGCCGTGGAAACAGTATTCCATGGCCCCACAAATTTTAACTTTCCCTGGGATCCGCTCCCCCTCGGAGTGAGAATCCTACAGATGGTGGGTACAGGGGTAGAGCCCCCCATGTTGGGGGTGTGGGGGGCTTTACAAAGTGGAGCCTTTTTTACTGCACATACTATGCTAACGCTATTATTGTCGGCGCTCTTTGGACCCAGTGCCAGTAGAAATAACTAAGAATAATGATTATTTGGCCTAAATGGTGTCCTTGCTAACGCTATTATTATAGGAAAAATAAGTCAAAAGATCCTGTGCCCCAAGAACAACGTATGGATAATAACTGGCAACCTAAAAACAGGAATAAAAAAAAAATTAGAGATAAGGAGGATTGCGGATAAAATTGTGGAATGGGAGGGCAAAGAGACAGAAAAGGAGTTGATACCACCAAAGAGCCAAAAAACAAAGGAGCAAGTAAAACATTATCCAAAACAGATAGTCAGTTGTAAAAACTGTTGCAAAAAAATGTGAACAAAGCAGAGATAAAAGGCAAGGAGAATGATAGGAAAAATAAGAAGAAAGAGACAACAAAAAGGAATATAAAGGATAAGGAGGAAAATAATATTCAAGCTGAAACACTGGAAATTAAAGGAAAAAAAAGCAGATAGAAGGGTGCTATATGCTTCCCATTGTTAACTTAAAAGGTGTCCGAGACTATAATATAGACCTCAGAGTCAATTAAAATTGTGGTTTTCAACTCATGTAAACAGGGTCCTGGGAGACAAATTAAGATTGGCAGACCTGAAATCAGTCTACCAGTGCAAGACAGGTTGACCCCATGCTGGATTTCCACTTACACATGTCAAATTTAAGCAAATCTATTAATTCCAGAATCAGACTGGCCTATCACCTCCACCATTTCCTAGCTCGAAGGCATCCTACTCCCCTGCCTTCAATATAGCTCACTTCTCTGTACTAATGCCCCCATATCTTCACTACATATGATATGTTATCTACAACAACATCTGCCACTTGTCACTTTGCCCTATATTCCCCTGGCCTCACACATCATTAACCGCTCTCTTCTTCCTTAGGTTGATTATCCCTCTTTGCCCCCAGATCTTATGTGCTAGGTTGTTTCCTTTACAAACTACTCTGATCTGACACCTCAGCCACCCCAATCTCCTTACTTTATGGTGCTTGCCCTACGTACACTCTCAGATCCTCGGACACCACCTCACTTCTCATCCCTGAATGTTCAACCTAAATGGGTGACCAGGCTTTTTCCTCATTTGACCCTAGGCTATGGAACTCCCTTCCCTCCAAGGTCCATAGTTTTCCCACCCTATCATCTTTCAAAATTGCCCTGAAAGCTCATCTCATATTATCTATGACCTGAAAATGTTTCTAGTCCAATACACTTCTGTGCCTCACATGCCAACTTACCAATTTCTCCTGTAATTTATGTCCACTATTTCTCTACTTGCTAGTATGCTTGAATAATGTTATTGCATCTCAAATGTGTTAACATCTCGCATGTACAATTTTGTACTCTGTACACTGACTGTAGTTTGTTATTGTGTATACTATGTACCTTTCCTGGATAATGCCTGAAATTGTGGATTTTATGGATTTGTCTTTGTTTGTTCTATACTAGAATTTTATCCTGTACCTTCCTGGGTCATACCTGAAAACAAGCATTTGTCTAGTGTACCTACCTGGTTACTAAAAACCAAATAAGTAAATAATCATGGAAGGACTACTGTTTTTAATGTTGAATAACACAAGAAGCAGAAGACTTATATTACAAGCAAATGGTGATTTCTGTACCCAAAATATTTAAAACTCTGTACCTGCTCAATTTTGGTCCCCGATGAATCACAAATTACGAGTTTCAAACAATCTTTTAACATATGAGTAGTGCCAAATAACACTACCTTGGTTTTCTTTAAATTCAAAACCATTAAATTATCCACTAACCAACTACTAACCACATCAACATCTTGTTGAAGACCAGAGGTAATATCACTTACTGATTTATCTTGGTTAAACAAAATCAAATTGTCTGCATTGAGAATTGTATCACATGCAGCACTCTGTGCTGGTAAATTATTTACAAATAAGGTAAATAATAAAGGGCCTAATATTGACCCCCTGAAGGACTCCACAGACCACAGGAGCCTCAAATTATTCAACATTGCCTATATATACCATTTGGGACCAACTGGACAAATAATCCCTCACCCACTCAACAGATCCAGCAGAAAAACCCATATTCAGCAACTTTTGAGAAGCCAGGTCAAGTGCCTTCCATTAATGCACAAAAGTAAAACAAGGCCCCTGGAAAGGATGGTGTCCAGGCAAAACATTTTCAAGCTTACAATGATTGGTTGATGAAAGTCCTTAAGGAAATGTTTAACAATATAATGATACAAAAAAAAAGATTGGGAAGCAGGTACTATAGGAAATGTAAAATTACCTATATTCCCATAATGCAAAACATCATGGGAGAAGTATATGCAAATCACCATGAAAGAGTTTAGACTGGTTCCAGTTTAAGCAAGGGTGTATAATGACACGGCCTATCAGAACTCAGCAAGGCCTTCGACACTGTGCATCCACAGCAGATTGACAAAGAAACTGAACAACCTAGGGGTGGGATCCAAAGTGGTGAATTGGGTTAGAAACTGGCTAACAGGAGACAGAGGCTGGTGGTTAACAGCACTCTAATGATGCGAGGGTGACTTGCGGAGTGACAAAGGGCTCAGTACTGAGACCAGTCTTCTTCAATGTCTTCATAAGCAACATTGTAGAAGAACTAAAAGGGAAGGTATACCTTTTCGCAGATTATACCAGAATCGAAATAGGGTGGACACACAGGTGAGGGTGGAGAAAATGCATAAGGATTAAGAAACTAGAGGAGTGGTTAAGAGCACTGCAGTTGGGGTTCAGTGCTAAAAGGTGCAAAATGTTTGCCCCTAGGGCATAGGAACCCAGGAGCTGGGTGTAGAATTGGGGGTACTGACTGTAAATAAATATGCAAGGGATCTTAGGCTAATCATATCTGAATACCTCAAAGTGACAGGTCGTGTGACAAAGCAGTGAATAGGGCCAGTGGGATACTGAGATGCATAAAGAAAAGTATCTCCAGCAGGAGGAGAGAGGTGGTGTTGCCAATGTAATACTCGCTGATGAGACTTCACCTGGAATATTGTGTCCAATTCTGGAGGCTGCACCTCACAAAGGACATATACAGAGTGAAGGTAGTCCAGAGGAGGGCAACTAAAATGGTGCAGGGTTGCACCAAAAGTCCTGCAAGGAGAGAATGAGGGATCTCAACATGTACACCCAGAAAGAGAGGAGAGTGAGAAGGGACATAATAGAGACCTACAAGTGCTGTACAGGAGTTAACTGGATGCAGGAGGGGAGTCTCGTTCAAATGAGAAAGAGCACCAGGGCCAGAGGGCATGTGATGAAGCTTGAGAGGGGAAGGTTAAGAGGGATGTGAGGAACTAGTGCTTCACTGAAATAGTTGTAGATGCCTAGAACAGACTGCCAGCAGATGAGGTGGAGGTAAAAATGGTGTGGCAAGGGAGTAATTGGAGTTCCGGTACTTACTCCATGCCTCTTTTTTAATTGTCTCTAAGACACGGTGCGGTAGCACTGCCAGTGGGAATCCAATAATTGTAGTGTACCCAGCAATTATTATGTCTTGTTGTGTTCCCTGTTTCTCTTTACTGCAGGCTCTCAAGACCCTATCGGGAAATTTTATGTGGGCCTAGAATTTATATACATATCATAATGAAAAACAGAGTTTATTCTGGTGGATCATATGGGGGGGTGTAGGGGTCGTCCCTGACCTGGGGGGGAGCCTGTTGGCTTTCCATGGCCATCCTGCTCAGGTCGTTGGGTTGCCACTGTTGCCACAATATCAGCAGCAGAAGTTACTCAAAAAATCAAGAAATTAAAGAATGGGAAAGCCCCAGGGATGGATGGGTATGTGTCAGAATTCTATAAAACTTTTCTGGATCCCCCTTTTACCAACCTTACTAGACACATACTAATGAGCTATGGGGGGGGGGGGCAACCCCCAGATCTTGGAATCTCGCCCAGATCTCTGTAATTCTTAAGCCAGGCAAAGACCCGGAGGACTGTAAATCCTATAGACCTATCTCACTGCTACCAGTAGATTTAAAAAGTCTTCACTGGTATCCTGGCCGATCATCTCCAGAAAGTAGTAGGCTCTTTAGTGCATAGGGATCAAACGGGCTTTATCTCAGGCAGATTTTTACAGGATAACATTTGACGCCTGTTGATCATGATTTCTGCACATAAGAACACCAAACAGGTAGTATGGATGCCGAGAAGGTGTTCGACAGGGTCGATTGGGTATTTTTAAGACAGACTTTAAAAAGATTTGGCCTGGGGGAGAAGTTTGTAGATACTATCAATGCTTTATATAAGGCTCCGGAGGCTAGAGTTAAGGTCAACGGGTACCTCTCGGAGAGATTCCCCCTTATGAGGGGTACAAGACAGGGTTGCCCTCTTTCCCCACTCCTCTTTGCTTTGTCACTTGAGCCACTAGCCCTAGAGATCAGATCAAACCCTTCGATTCGAGGCATAGAGGTAGAGGGCCAAACCCAGAAAATAGCATTGTATGCAGACGACTCTCTCTCTTTTCTTTCTATCACAGCCAGAAACTTCAGTCCCAGCTCTAATTCAGAGTTTAGAGGAATACGGAGCACTGGCAGGTTATAAAATTAACCTTTCAAAATCAGAAACATTAATCCTGAGTGGGAACCCACTCCGAATCCTTCAAGAAATCTTTCCCCTTTGCTTGGGCCAAGAAAAGTTGATTAGATACGGTTAGATATCTAGGTATACACATCTCAATCGACTTTTCCCTTTTATATAAAAATAATTATTTAAAGTTATTTCAGACCTTACAGGCGGATATAGCCAGGTGGTGGCTTCTCCCTCTGTCTCTTTATGGCAGATCACAAACTCTTAAAATGAACGCCCTACCTAGGTTTTTATTTCTGTTTCATACCCTCCCAATACAACCCCCTAGAGAGTTCTGGGTAAACTTACAGAAGGAGGTTCAGAACTTTATTTGGAATGGAAGAAAACCAAGGTTGGCCAAGAGGCTATTGCAAACCCCTAGGCAGAAGGGAGGTCTAGCTCTCCCAAATTTCTTTCTTTATTTCCTGGAGGCAAGGGGAGCACAGACATGTTCCTGGGTAAGATGCTGGGTTGACTCAGGTTGGTACCACCTGGAGGAAGCCGCAGTTGGGAAATGGGCCTTGTGGGCTGTTCCAACTAGTAACATACCTCCAACCGTAGTTAGAGACATCACTAACCCATGAATTCTCCACTTCCTCTCGACACTTAAAAAACTAAAGAAGATTACCTGCACTCCAGACGGCCCGGCCCCTATCCTTAATAAGGTTTGAACCCTCATTTATCCCCCCAAGAACAGACTCAGGATACCAACACTGGGCCACACACCGACTCTCCACATTCATTCAGTGTATGGATGGGGGGAATTGTTGCTCTTTCACCCAATTAAGAGACAAATTCCATCTTTGTCGAGAGGACCATTTTAGGTATTTACAAGTTCGGCATTATATTACTTCTGAAAATAGAGTACAAAAAATAAATAGAGAAAAAACACCCCTGGAAGAATTCTTCTCCTATAACACTATTATCAAAGATATCCCCAACCCTCTCTCCCAGCTTTACGGCATTTTGATTAATTTAAATAACTGAGGTCTTGATAAAATTAAACAGAGATGGGAAGAAGAGCTCTCTATCTCAATCCCCCAACATATTTGGGATATTTGACTGAATAGAGGTTGGCAGGTAACAAGCTCACTGACCTGGCGAGAATTTCATTGGAAGATTCTTTTAAGATATTTCCTCACGCCTTCCAAGGCAAAACATTTGGGTACGGGTGGTTTGGATGTCTGTTGGAGATGTGGCGGAGCTAAAAGGTCTCAAATACATGTATTCTGGGAATGCTCGGTACTCACCCCATTCTGGAGAGAGGTTCACTCCCTGATGCAGCATATAACTGGCCTACAGATTCCGTTCACAGGGGAGGAGTTGGTTTTAGGCCTCCCTACCTTGATTACAGGCCATAGACAGCAAAGGCAACTACCACAGATAATGAGAGTGGCCGCACTGAAAATCATTTCATCCAGGTGGCTTTCCCCTCACCCCCCAATGATGGAAGAGTAGAAGGTCAGAATGGGCCAGTTGGAGATCATGGAACAAATCACACACACTCTAAGACAGGGCAAAGAAAGGTTTGATGCTATCTGGTCTCCTTGGCAATCTTTCAACCAAGACTAGAAAATAAGCCCCGGACATTTTGTTTTCTTTTCTTTTCTTAGATTTCAGAGAGTTTCTTTTCTTAGATTTCTAAGAGTTTTTAGAAGTAAACTTATTAAACCTAATGCAGCCATAGTGGAGTTCCAGGATGCCTAAGTTAAGTTATATTGTGTTAGATTAGGTTATTATGTATTAAATCCATAACCAATATATTTCTAAGCCTTGCTGTCCAAATAAATTAGGCCTTGGGAGAAGGTTACTGATAAAACTTCCCGCCTAGGAGGAGGAGGAGAGGGTGGGAATGTGTTAGAGATAAGGTGAACGTAGATGACAGCAATCAATTAGGACCTATGTTCTTTGGTATGGTGATGTGATATGGATGGAATTTAATTTACCTGTGTATCAACTTTTAGATGGTTTAAATCAGACTGTCACCTTAACAATCATTGTAAAATTCTGTTCACTGTATATCTTTCAATAGATCTGTGTAAAAATGTACAAGATTGCATATTTGATACACAATAAACTTGAAGTTGAAAACAAAAAAAAAAAAGAGTAAAAAATTCAAACACCTGTCTGTAAATAAAGCACATTAAAGGTCTCTGCTCTGTTTCATTAATCTGCTGTTCAGGAACCAAGGTATCAGGATCTGACTCACTGCCCTGCCAAGTTGCTGACAAACCACAACTCACTGACAAACTGTGCTACAGAAATACTCCAGAACTACAGTGACAACGTCTCCTGATCACAGTCCTTCGTTTAAAAACAAAAAACAAGAGAACAACAGAGGACAGGTATCTCTGGGCATCAAAACAGACTGGAGAGAACAAGCTACTGAGGGAGTATAAACAGATTACACTAAAAACAGAAGTGACCTCTACTAGTAAGCCTACCAGTGCATGAACTATTTTATCACAAAATGTATTTTTTTTCCTTTTAGTCATTTTTAAACATTTTTAATCTTTTAACAATGTTCCACAAATAGTCATTTACTAAATGCAATAATACCCTCCAGGGTGGGTGGTATTGGGCTATACCAGACCTTCTAGGGGCTATAAGGCCCTCCGTCTGCAGCGTAAGGCCTCATGATGCCCCTGGGCAGTCCAGTATACCCCAATACCACCAGGTATTATTACTAGTATAACCCCCTCCAGTCAAGTTGAGGTTAACGTTTTGTACAATAAAGTCTCCTCTTAAGAAAAGTCTGCCCAAAGACAGAACCATTAAGTGCCTTATAATGCCTTTTGTGCCAGGG
Source organism: Neoceratodus forsteri (assembly GCA_016271365.2). Taxonomy (NCBI): domain Eukaryota; kingdom Metazoa; phylum Chordata; order Ceratodontiformes; family Ceratodontidae; genus Neoceratodus; species Neoceratodus forsteri. Next base: position 1,320,345,630 of record CM057456.1, read on the forward strand.
TTTAGGCAATCCTTGTGGATCAGGGTTACATTATTTACATTACTTTTGTTTTCAGATTTTAATGTGTGGAGTGATGTTGGTGTGTGGCTAACTGGACTATGTGAATAGGGGCACTGCTTTGGCCTACTCCAGACCATGAAGGAAGGCCAAGGGAGGGATAGTGAGGCTTAGTAAAGGATGGGGGGGTGGGCAGAGGGGGACTTGGAGAAGACTGAGATACTGAACAAATACTTTTGCTCAGTATTCACAAAAGAAGGGGAGGGAGATAGGCCGATATTAGCAAGTGTACACACACAGGAAAGAGGGGTGGACACCAGTCCATTCACAGAGGAAAGAGTCCTAAAGGAACTCTTGAAACTGAAAGTGGATAAGGCAATGTAGCTGGTCGGGATACATCCCAGAATACTAAAAGAGCTCAGAGAGGAGATACTGTCACCACTGACAGCCCTATTCAACAAATCGTTGGAGGAGGGAGTGGTACCGGAGGACAGGAGAAGGGCAAACGTGATACCCCTTCACAAGAGTGGGAGCAAGGTAGAAGCAAGTAACTACAGACCAGTCAGCCTGACCTCAGTGGTGGGAAAGATGATGGAATCACTGTTAAAGGAAAGGACTGTAGAATATCTAGAAGCCAGTTGGGAACAGGACCCAAGGCAACATGGATTCACAACAGGGAGATCATGTCAAATGAATCTGATAGATTTCTTTGACTGGGTGACAAGGGTAGTAGATCAGGAAGGGGGTGGTGGACGTGGCCTATCTAAATTTTAGCAAAGCATTTGACACAATCCCACACAAGAGGTTAGTAAACAAGTTGGGCAATTTGGGAGTAGGTCCCAAGGTGGTAAACTGGGTCAGAAAGTGGCTTAACAACAAGACTCAGAGGGAGGTGGTAAATGGAGTTCAAACTGAAGAAAGGGGCGTAACCAGTGGGGTGCCACTGGGTTCAGTGCTGGGGCCAGTCCTCTTTAATGTCTTTATAACTGACTTTGCAGATGGACTCGAAGGAAAAGTATGCCTCTTTGCAGATGACACCAAGATCTGCAATAGGGTTGACACTCCAGGTGGGGGTGTGTGTGGAGCAAATAAGGAGAGACTTAGGCAAGTTGGAGGAGTGGTCAAGAGCGTGGCAGGCAGATTAAATACCAAGAAGTGCAAAATCATGCACTTGGGGAACAAAAACCCAGGGGAGCAATACACAATGGGGGAGGTACTAACAACAACCAAAATGGAAAGGTACCTGGGGGTAGTTATAACAGATTATCTTAAAGTAGCCAAACAATGTGAGATGGTAGTAAGGAAAGCCAGTGGAATGCTGGGGTGCATAGGGAGAGGTATCACCAGTAGAAAACTGGAGGTGATGATGCTGCTGTACAGGCAGTTGGTGAGGCCTCATCTAGAGTACTGCATGCAGTTCTGGAGACCTCATCTCCAAAAGGACATCAACAAGGTGGAAGCAGTCCAGAGAAGGGCAACAAAAATGGTGCAGGGGCTATATCACAAACCATACGAGAGACTGAGAGAACTCACTATGTATACTCTGGAGGATGGGGGGATATGATAGAAACATTCAAATACCTCAAGGGGATCAACAGAGTTCAAGAGGGTGGTATCTTTCAGAAAAGGAGATGTGCAACAACAAGGGGTCACAATATGAGGCTGGAGGGGGGAAGACTCAGGGACAATGTGAGGAAGTATTTTTTCATGCATGGAACAGCCTCCTGGAGGAGGTTGTGGGGGCAAAAACAGTTGTCAGATTCAAGAATGCATGAGACAGGCAGAAGGCAAAACTAGTGGTAGGAAGGAGGAGGTAGGCCTCAGATCAAATAGGATCTGGAGCTTATACAGAAGGTAGGGAAATGGGCAGACTAGGTGGACCAGGCGGTCTTTATCTGCCGTCAGGTTCTACGTTTCTATGTTTCTGTGATGATAATTTCTAAAATTGTACCTTGAGCTATCTTAACTACTGTATATATTTTCATATCTTCATAAATGACTCCAAAGTGGCAGAGCATGCTTAAAATATCATACAACTATTCAATCTTGGCAAAACATTGTCTTAAACCCTATGCAGCTTGCTACAGTTTAGTGGTTAGTACCATAACAACTGGAAATATTTCATTTTTTCTGTGTAGGCTCACTCCACCTCTCAACTCTGGACATGCCTGAAAAAATACATTTTTGTTTGATCACAAAACACTTTAATTAGTAGCTTTAAATACTATGAAAGTTAGACAAAATAGAAAGTCTACTCAGTGACTATTCCTAAGAAGTGAAGGCTGTTAAACTGTCAACTTCTGGAAGATAATGGGCAGCACCTTAAATCCACCACTTTTCAAAATATTAGTGTCATTGTTTAGTTGACATTCTCATCAGGTATTCAGTATGACACATGCAGAAGTTATTTACATAATTGTCAGATTCTCAAGACCTGCAATCTGACATTGAGGCTGACTCATAATCATAACCTGTTCAGTGGAAATTATTTTTGTACCTAATAGTAATAAAAAGAACCTCAAGTGAATGGAAATCTTGCTGAATGAATCAAGACCAGCTAAGAACAGAAGTAATGAGTCATCCACTAGCAATAAAAATATGGAACACCTGAAGATGGCCAAAGGCAAGGTTCCACTCTTTGTCTCTAATCATACCAAAGAAAGATTTTTTATTCATTTATTTATTCTTACAATCAGAATACACCTTTGAGCTCCAGAGATCATTACAAAGTTTCCTTGTCACCAAGCTGGGGGTGGGCTGTATTTCTGTGGTTTTTATGTCTTCCCATACATATATATTGCCACCCCTCCTCCCTCTTTTCCCTTTCTATCCCTTCTGTACAGATTGTACCCTGGGATCACTGTGTTCAGGAGGGAGGGAGGCCAGGAAGCACTTATTCACAGGGAGGGTGGTGGACACTTGGAATGCTGCCAGAAGAGGTGGTCTCGTTGAAGACAGTGGGCAGTTTTAAGAGAGGCTGAGATAGGCATAGGAGGAAGGTAAGGATCATGGGTAGAAAAGATGTGGGGGGGGGCAGGGATAGTAGCTCAAGCTGTGGACCCTGCAATACGAGCAGACTAGATTTACCAAATGGCATTCTTCTTCTGGCGTCCCCGTATGTTCGTATGTACTGACATCTTCCAAGGCCTGGAGCACCTTAAGAAACTCCTGTTTCTGGGACCCCTTAGGGAGGGCCTGTGCAGTCGCCTTGCCCTTCCTCCAAAGGGTATTCTGGTACTTAATAAGATGGGCCAAATTATTGGCAATCCAAAGGCCAAGGGTGGCAAAGGTAAAAGTCCTCTTGCCCCAGAGGTCCAATCTCCTGAACTCACAGTCAGGAGGCAGGGAACTAAGGTGCTTAAGGGCCTTAGTTCTGTCTTCAGTGGCCTTGATAACCACCGAGTCAGTTTCAGACTGGGCTGCATAGAAGGGCAACCCCTGATGTGCCTGATAATAATGATAATAATAACAATAAATCTTTATTTATAATGTGCCTTTTGAGATACCAAGGCACCTTACAAGGCAATTAAATAAACACCAATACAATAAATACACACTTTATAAATACAATAAAATGCTGGTAAAAACACAGTTTAGTCACTCAAAATATGCCTGATTCCACAAAAAAGTTTTGAGAGCCTGTTTAAAACCCTCCACAGTTGTGCACTCCCATAACTGATGGAGTAGAGAATTCCAAAGGGTTGGGGCCGCATGCATAAATGCACGGGCCACTGAAGATTTTAAACAAACCCTTGGAATCTTTAACAAACCCTCGTTAGTCAAGCGGAGTGATTGCCCAGGGTGGTAAGGAACCAGAAGCTCTTTCAGGTAGGCTGGGCCCTGTCCATGTACAGCTTTGTAAGTCAGAAGTCCGACTTCAAAGGTAATCCACCACTGTACTGGCAGCCAGTGCAGTTCGCGCAGCAGTGGTGAAATATGACAGGACTGAGGCGTCCTCGTCAATAACCGGGCTGCTGCATTCTGCACCAGCTGCAAGTGGCGGATAGCCACCCATGGTAGCCCTAGGTACAGGGAATTACAATAATCAAGGTGCAGGGACACAAAGGCATGGACCAGCATAGGGAAATTGCCAGACAGAACAAGGTGTCTAATCCTGGAGATGTTTCTCAGATAGTAGAAAGCGGATTTGACATCTGCCGACACCTGCGATCACAGTGTCAGCCCCTCATCAAAAATCACCCCTAGATTACACACCCATTCAGAGATAGGTGAGTGGAAGGCCCCCCCCAAGAAAAGTCCCAAAGGCTAACCCACCCCCAACCCCTCTATCCAGCGCCCCTGGTCCACAACCAACACCTCTGTCTTTTCCGAGTTCAACCTCAACCAACTCCAGTTCATCCAATCTTGGATTTCAGCGAGGCAGTTGTTAAATATTGAGAGAGCTCTATCCTGGTCAGGTGCAAAAGAATGGTAGAGCTGGGTATCATCAGCATAGCAGTGAAACCTCAGCCCATACCTTCTTACAATGTCTTTGCGGGGTGGCACATAAACTGCGAACAACATGGGGGACAACACCGACCCCTGAGGAACCCCACAAGACAGAGGATTTGGTCAGAGAAATGGATCCCCGACACCACCCTCTGAGATCTTCCGGTGAAGAAAGATGTAAACCACCTGAGGACTGTACCAGACAGGCCACAGATGAACCTCAGGCAGTCGAGAAGGACCCCATGGTCCACAGTATCAAATGCTGATGAGAGATCGAGAGGAACCAAGATGGAACATTTTTTCTGATCCCTTGCCATCAGGAGATCATTGAGCACCTGAACCAGCGCCGTCTCCATACTATGCCTCGCGGAAACCAGATTGGAGAGGTTCATAGATATCATGGATGGTCAAATGGTTCTCCAGTTTTAAGGCCACTACTTTCTCAATCACCTTCCCTATAAAAGAAAGGTTTGAGATTGGTCTGTAGTTAGCATGGCAATCTCAGTCCAAAGACGCTTTCTTCAGGAGGGGTGTCACCACCACCTCCTTCAGGGAGCTAGGAAACTCACCTGTTTCCAAGGAGCACCAGATTATCCATGCTAGGACTGGACCAATGATGTCACCACAGCTCATGATCAGGGCTGTTGGTCCTGGGTCCAAACTACAGCACATAGGGCACATACCCTGGATAGTCCGCATGACATCCATGAGCTCCAGCTGGTCGAAGGAACTCCAGGAAAATTGAGGGACTGTGACTGGGTGCTGATCAAAAGCAATGCCCATAGAGTGTGCAGGTTGGAGCTCCTCCCTAATGTCAGCCACCTTAGCTGCAAAGAATCGAGCAAGCTCATTGCACCCTACTTACAAAAAAGCTCTTTGAATCTGTAGACAGGCTGGGTTGCACAGTCTGTCCACAGTTCGAAAGAGCTGAGCTGGTCAGTTCAGAGCAGCCGCAGTTTTCCCAGACATGAACTCTGCCTTCTTACGTGTGATAGCGGATTGATAGGCTTGGTAATGATCCATCAATCTAAGGTGGGCTGCATCAAGGGCGGATTTCCACCAGCAATGCTCTAACCTTCATCCTAATCGCTGCATTTCTCTCAAAGTCCCATCAAACCAAGGGGATTGAGGGCAAAGGGAGAGAGGATGAACTCAGACAGGAGCAACGACATCCAGAGCCGCAGAAACAGCCTTATTATAGGCCATCACTAAGGCCTCTGGGTCATTGTTTGCCACTGGAAAGCCTGATAGGTCAAGTACCGCCGCTAGGCCGTCAGAGCTTACATCTTGTAAAGGGTGGCACCTGACCATCTCCACAGGGGTAGGTCTATGAAGGGGGGCACAGAAACTGAACCCCACAGTGCAGTGATTGGACCATCTGACAGGTTCAATCCCCAAATTGGAGGCCTTGATCCCCAGGAGGAAGATTAAGTCAAGAGAGTGACCATATTTATCAGTAGCAGTGGTAACAATCTGTGTAAGGCCCAGAGATGTCATCAACTGAAGGAAGTGCTGTCCAAATTGCGAGAGTTCGTCATCGACCCAGGTGTTAAAGTCGCCCAGGACCATCAGCCTGGGTGACTCAAATGCCATGTCGATCACGCAATCCGCCACTTCCTGAAGGAAGCACTTCTCATCCCCGGGTGGATGGTAGATGAAGGTGATCCTACAGCCTACACCTGCTACTACAGTACACGCAAAAGACTCAGTCTCTTCCACTGGTACACTCATGAGGCCCAGTTCAATCTTCAAACAGACAGCAACTCCCCCTCCCCTGTGATCCAATCTTGAGCGGTGTATCACTGAGTACCCAGCTGGAGTTGCAGCCTCCAATATAGGGCCAGAGTTCTCATCCAGCCAGGTCTCGATGATGCAAGCAAGATCCACTGCCCCAACAAGATCTGCATGCAGTCTTGTTTTTGATGGACCTGGCATTGCATAACACCGCTCGAGTTGGATGGACTTCCAGGGCCGCCCGAACTGTCAGCCCACCTATATCAGTGGTGCCCTTGGGTATGGAAACCAGACATGGGGGACCCCAATCTGGATTCCATTTTGCCCCAGGGTGTCTTCTGGATTTAATAATCCCAATGCAGTGGCTCTGCTCATTCACTTTCTGTTCACACCCCCCGCCCCTCCCCAGCGAACGATACCCAACGCTCAACAGCATTGATAGGCTGTAAACTGCAATAGGGGGGGAGATAAATGGGCGGAGGGCGTGGAGGGTGAATAGCGCACGACTGGGGGGGGGGCAGGCCTCCTACATGTTTTAAAGGCAACAATAGACTGTACTAGCCACCAAAGAAACCAAAAAACAATAACAAAACAACCCCAATCAAAAACAACTAGTAAAATAAAATAAATAAATAAATAAAAATAATTAAATAATACTCCCTCAACTCTCACTTGGGGGAAAAATGAAAAATCGACAGCGAAAAAATAAAACTATCAAATTAAAATAAAATATAAAACAACCTCAAAACCCTATCCTAATAACAAAAATGAACTAAAATAAATGATTAAAATGAGTAAAATGTCGCAGCCAATACATCCAAAACAACAAGTTGGGTGGATCGAACAGCCGGATGTATATCTTCATGGAGTCCTTCAAGTAATAACTGAAACTAAAAATACTACTTGAAAATCATAAGGGAAATCAACTGCTCCCAGTCCCTAATGGGCCTCTCACTACCAGAGGAGACCAAGTAGCCCCAAGGGACTCTCACTTCCTGGGCAGATGAAAAATCAAATGTCTCAAGGATTTCCCCCAACCCCCAAAATACTCTCACTGTCAAGGGGACTTAAATGTGACCAAATATTTCACTATCCCATGGCACTCTCACTGCCCCGGGAACAAGGAAGAAAAGGCACTCTTCCTGCCTTCTTAAGCAGAATTTAAGTTATAAAATGAGAAGTCTGATAGTGCTTAAAGGGAAGTCCAAAATAGTTCTTTCTCCGTAGATGGTTGCTCTGAAGCCGGAGTGGGCTTCAAAAAATCCAGACTGGGAGGCCAACCAAAAGCCTACGGCCACTGCTACGGGTCCCCGCCCAGGCTCACTTACCAATAGGCCCTGTGGAGAATCCTAGAAGAACACCAGCCCAAATAATTGACTTCTCAGCAAAAATGGGACACAGGACCCCCGTGCAGCCGCACACCGATAGTCAGCCCACCCACAGGATCAGGACCACTATTCACAGCTCCAAAACGGAGCTAATTCTTCATATATCCACTGGCAGACGATCGCAGTCCAAACTTTTTTTTTTTAACCAGGAGTAGCACACTAAGCTGAAAGGTTTTTACAGGAGCGACCTGGGAGTACAGAGAAGCTAAGTGACTTGCTCAGGGTCACACAGTATGCAAGTGGAAGCTGTGGGATTCAAACCCAGATCTGGTCTGCTGGATGTCACCAGATTTGCAGCTCAGAGCCTTAAACCACTGTGCTTAATTAATCCACTGAAAATCCACTGCCTTCTCTTATATCCACAGTCTTCTCTTGTAAATAACAGGACCTCTTTAGAGCTAGTCAGCCTTCCTGGGCATAGCTGGTACCATGCTGGGCCTGCGCCAGGCTGCTGTGGCAGCATCATTCAGGGCAGGCAGCAGGGGAGGAATACTCTTGGGTGGAGAGTCAGGGATTTCCAGGAAATCAACCAGATTCCTCCTAATCTCATACTCCTGTTCAGTGTGGAATCCCATGGTGGAGGAGAGCTGCTTCATAATGTTGTAAAAGGAGGAATCCTCGGGGGGACCTGGGAGTGTGCTTGACAGACTTCTCACTCCTGGAGGAGACCGTGGACCTGTCAGAAGATTCCACATCAATGTCTTCCTCCTTATCCTTTTCCTCAGGGAGGATGAGATCAGGATGGAATGCCTTCTCAACGTTGGTCTGCTCTGAAGCAGGGACCGGTGAACATAGTACTGATGGCTCTCTGAATGGCACAGGGTATGCAGGTCGATCTGATGTTGACACCAAAGCAGTGGTTGATGGCACAGATGACAACAGCCCAGGCCATGGAACTGGCTGCTGAATGAGAGACGTGGTAATAGAGGTAAGTATGGAAATCAGGTTGACAGCAGGAATAGGAATGGTCGTTGACACAGGCATCGATGGAGGGGGTGTGTAGCCCCGGTCCAAAGATGAACTATTAACTGTAGTGGTAGCGGTTGGGCCCATCGCCAGCGGACCTCAAGGTTCGAGAGGTCTCAATGGCGGGGCATGGGCCGACGGCCCTTCCACAGCCTTATGATGGCTTGGAGGTGAATCCACTGTGGGGGGCCTAGTAGAAGCAGAGGCCTGCATGGGGCGATATGCCAACACTGGAGCAGTCAATGGGGCGATCCCAGGAGATGAAGAAGAAGAATCCAGCAGGAACCAGGATCGCCGATGGGGGGGCGGTCTTTAGGACACTCCTTGTTCTGACGAGAATGCTTCCTTGAGAATGTTTCCACAGCCTTGAGGACCTAAGAGACTGAAGAAGACTCAAGCGACTTGGTGGGTGAGCTCCGGAGGACCCCTGCTCTCCCCTGGCTGCCTGTTATTTAGTGAGGAACTTCTGCAGGGCTTTCTTGCATCAGTGTCAGGGGGTGAGGTTGAACTTCTGGCAGGACTCACAGGTGAGGACATTGTGGCTAGGCCCAAGACAGCAGACACAGAATTTGTGTTCGTCGGTGCAGGAAATCTCCTTTGCACAGTGACAGCGAAAGAATTCTCAACATACGAAGGACAAAGAAGTTACATTAATCTAAAGTGATTAAAAAGTAAGTAAAGAAAAAAGGGTAAGTAAATAATGGCGGTCAAACTGAGCGACTAAGCTTCTGTGGAGACTGTGCATGAATGGTCGACAGCAGGAAAGAACTGAGAATGTAGCGAGGCCGCCCATGCTTTTATACAGTGTGTGACCCCGGAGCCTAATGGCATGGGCAGCCCCTAATAGACTGTTGCAGAAAAAGCTTCCGTGGGATCCTGACACCTGACAGCGAAGTTCCATAGGTGTGACCTGATGACAGAGATATCCCCCAAGAAGATCCTCTGTGATATGCCCGACCCACTGCCAGTCCCAGAATGGAATACATGAATTGACATTAATGAAACCCAGGCCTCCCAAGTGACAGCACAGAATACTTCTGCTATGCCACTGAATCCATGGGCCAGAATCACAACCATCAGTATGATTGAGTTTTACCAGTATTTTCTTAGTTTTTTGTGATTTTGACTGAGTTTGTCCTTTATTATTTGGCTTGCATACTACGGTATGAATTTTTGTATCATTAATAGCATTTGTTAAAGAAACTATTTAGTTCTTACATATTACAGAGTAATCCTATATGTGTCATGAAGTCTGCACATTTTATGTCAGTCCACATGAAAAAGATTTTAAGATAGCGATCATCAGGAAAGGCCTGTTTACATTATGTAACTAATATTTTCTCATTAAAGGCAACCATCTTATTTACAAATCACAGCTATGCTGAAAGCTGTTTTATGTTTTTTTAAATAAGAAAACAATAAAAGATTTTGCTTTAATAACAACTGATAGCAATTAAAGTAACAACACATATTTCTATTCACAGTAGGCTTTTCAAATTATATGTTTATTTTTTGTCCCATTGCCTCCACTTCCTGCAGCTTCCAACCTCTTCTTCTCATACCGTACCTGCTACTGGGGTCCTTGGAGGGGCTGCCATGCCTTCCCTAACCCAATGGCTTGCTACTATTTTGCAGCCTCTTGGAGAAACCCAAAATAATACAGGATCTCGAGTGACAATCAGCAGGAGAAAGTTCCTCTGGCATCAGTGCATGATGTTGATTCAGACATGACACCTTCAGCTCTGCAATTAACATACAGTTGGTGGGGGGGTTAAAGAAGGAGGAGAAGCTGTGTTGATGTGACTCCCCATCCACCTGGGCCACCAAGAAGGGGTAGTCACATAGCCCCAGACACTTTACATCTCCCTGGAGATATACATCTTCTGCCACAATGCTTTAGACTCTTGCCAGCCTAATCTGGATCCCAAGCTCGAGAAATGTGCTAAGTCCCCCTCCACCCATGGTGAGAAAATGAGCTTACTACAAATCTAGCAGCAGGCCAAACCCTCTATAAGTATTAAGGTGTACTTTAATTAAGCATTAAGGCATAAGCAGGGGGTTAATGTCAGTTAATCTAACCCGGGGGAGGGAACATGAGGCATGAAGCTAAGACGAAGGTTACCCAACCCCTGGAGTGACTTAATACTGTTTTTAAAGGGACACTGTCAGTCCTGCAGCCCTTCCCCACAGCCCAAATAAAGTGAGAAGTTGGTAGTATATAAAACACAAAGGTCTGGGGCTCGATATTTAAAAACAATTCAAGCACGGTGCAGCCATTTTGCACTAGCCCCCTTTTAGCTCCTGTGATATATATATATATAAATGGATAGCTTTCATCAACAGAGCAGTGCTATCTGATTGAATGTTGGTCCATGTTGGTTCAGCGTTAAGTTAAACTGTGCTGCCTGGACACAGACCATGGCTGCATATGGCCTACAGGGAATGGTGCTGCCCGAAATGGGATAGCACCAAGTCTCCCCGGGCCACATTCAGCCCGAGCATTCAAATGAGCCCACTGGGCATGTATGGTGCTAGGGGCCATTTCCATGCCTATGATGGGCTCATCTGCATGTGGCACAGCAACCTCCTAGCACCCCTTTCACAGTTGAAACAAGAGCCTGGGTGGTCTGATGGTTTCCCACTCCCCCTGACTGCCCATTCCCTATATTTGAAGTATTCCCTATGGTGTTATTATTCCTTGGTGGTCCAGTGGTTTCCCCCCACCTACCATATTCACCCCCCATCCTCCCATTGAGAGCCCTACCCCACCCCCCACACACACACCCCAGGAGCCAGTCCTTTGAACATGGTGACCAGCACAGCTTTCCTCTTACCTCCTCTGCCAGACTCTGTCTCACAGTCACACAGCTCAACCACTTGGGGGAGTCAGCGTATAGTCAGGATGTGGGGGGGGGACCAATGGACCACCAGTAGAATACTTTAAATATAGGGAACAGGTAATCGGGATGTGGGGGACACCAGTGGATCACCAGGGAATAATAACACTATAGAGAATGGGCAATCAGGGGGCAGGGCACCACTAGACCACCAGGGAATACTTCAGATATAGGGAATGGGTGATTGGGGGCATCCCTGGGCCACCAGGGAATCATAACACTGTAGGGAATGGGAAAGTGGGAGTTGAGGGCACCATTGGACCACCAGGGAAAACTTCAAATATAGGGAACAGGCAATTAGAGACAGATGAACAGCCACCCTTCTTTCGGGGGGTGGTGGGGATGTGGGAGAGATGGTTTTCAACTGCATTAAACAGCGTCACTTAGGGGGGCTGTCTGCTGCAGCCACAAACCTTTGGATGTGCTGCTGCATCTGTATGTATGAGGGAACCCCCTCATGTGCATAGGCACAGTGATATTTTAGTGCCTTAGTGCTGCCGAGTATGGGGGTGCTCCCAGGGCCTCTGGATATGGCCCCACCCAGAGCGCTGGTGCCAACCATGTTTGTGTGGGTGCTACTCTCTGAACGGCGGGTCCATGTTTTCCAAAAAAAAACTCAAAGACTAACATGCAACATCATACTGGTGAGGTACCAGCAAAACCCTGATGCTCCATCCACTTGCACTGAGCATGCTCTTAGCATGTGAACAAAGTCTGTAATAAGTTGTAGTGCTAGTGTGATAATAAATTAGTTTTAAAGTTAGATCTCTTTCTTAAACAGAGAGTTAAATTCTGTGTTTAAACACTATCACCCCCCCCCCGCCCCATTGCTTTAAAAAGCAAAAGAGTAAAAACTGTAGACGAGGGTTGACGGCATGGGTGTAGGAAGGCGTATGTCTAGTAAGCCATGGCTAATAAATTGATTGGGAGGGAAGGGGACAGTATGCTGGGCCCTGGCCAGTTGAATTAACTCATTACCACCAGTAGCTTTATATAACGTCTGAACCATCCACTGCTTAACCTGACACAAAATGGCCACTCAGGACAGATTAAACCATGCTAAATGCACACAAATAAGTACTGCTGCATTTTTTTACTCTTATTAAGCAGAATTTTTGTACTCATATTATGCAATTATGAAGTATAATATGGGGAGTGCAAGGGGTCTGGCTAACAAATATGGGCATGTGTTCAAATGGAGGGGGGCAGCAAGGAGGCACCAAAGGCTTATGGCATACACATTTTATTTTTCATGCACAATCACTGGCAGTGTCCATTTAAACTACAGACTTTTTATGTTTTTAATTGTTTTCATTATTTGAATTTGATTTGTTTTGTTGTACATTAGGGTTGCCATCCATTAACATAGCCCTTAGAATATGATGAGAACAGATAAAGCCTAAGGGGAAAATATCCTGTATTTATGAAAATGTCTTCAATAATAAGAAATGAAAGCTCCTGAAATTCTAATTTTTTGAGAATGTAACGTAAAAGGGTTCTGCTGATGCCAACTGCAAATGTTTTTCTGGAAATTAGAATATCTCTTGAATGTGCCCTTAGGACACTCCAAATGCTCCATGACCTGCCATTGTTATTTTATATATAATAATGGGGAGCCATGAGTAATGAGTTTTGAGTTACACAGCCAATGTGTTTCTCGCCCACATAAGCCACGAGAGTGAAGTTAGAGTGGTTTATTTAGCCATTACACACCAAGGGCATAAAAAAAGTGATAGGCAACATATTTTGTACCTTAAGGTCTGTCCCTATTCATTTAAAACTGATACAAAAACTTTTGAAACTATATTTTTTGAAGTGGCACCACCACCAAGCATTGCCAACATAATGGTCCAATCATAAAGCCAGAACTCTAACTAGGATAATTTATCACACGCAGGGCGAAAACTTGTGCATGTGCCTGCAGGCAGCCTTATTTAGATACCTTCCTATTTTTTTTTTTTTTTATTTTATCTTTTTTCCATGGCAGGATCCCATCATTGATCGGCCCTGGTCACGGCCCCTGGAAACCTCCACCACCATCTATGGCTGCCGAGGTCCCCCAGTCACCCCCCGGCTTGCCCCCTGGAGGGCGGAGCTGTGGCCACCTTCTTCGGTGACCACGGAACCAGTATCTAGTCAGGGGACCTGCAGCAATGGTGGTGAATCGAGGTCTTCCAGGAGGGCTTCATTTAGATGATGGTCCTTGCCCACCTCGATTTTCTGCCGTTTTCCTTATGGAGGCGGGGACTTGCAATGACGCCAGCGTCCGCCCCGCCTCCCAGAGCTGTGGGCGTCGGTTGCCTGAGATCCTCCGGCCTCCACCAGGAGTCCTCAGTGCACCGATCACTTCCCCAACCCTCCCCCCAGAGAAGGAGAGCAGTCCTTGGGACACTCCATCCTTCTCCCTCCCGGCCGGCCCTCCGATGATCCGGGTCCATTCCCGAACCCGGGTCGCCAGTGTCGTGAGTGGAAATCCCACCACTGCGTCAATGGGCTGGCCCTAGATACCCTCCTACTTTTATGTTTGCTTTCACGCATGTGCAAGAAACATAGTGCCATCATCCGAGTTTTTGTAGGTGTGGCACACTGTCTTCCAGTTCCGTCAGTGTGTTTGCAGGCATGGCCACAGTTCACCAATGAATGCTGCAGCTGTCTATGACAGCAGTTGAAAAGGCAGTACTGTACAGTTGAAAGGGAGAGCTCCGTTTCAGTGAGCAGCGATAAGATAGCGTTGATTAGCATATTGCGTCCTCATGCGCTCCCCCACACACACACACTGTATGGCCAACGGGGGTGCACAGTGCCCCATCAGCTCTGCTGCACTCCCCCCAAGAGAGTTCCAGGTGCCCCACTGAGAGCCCAGCATGGCAACAGTCCATAAGGCTGAAGGGGGTGCCCAATCCCCATTGGCTCCACTGTTTCCCCCCCAACAGACTACCAGATGCCACGCTGGGAGTCCACCCCAGTGTGGCAATAGCCCATATGGCCGACGGGGATGCCCAATCCCCCATCGGCTCCACTGCCTCCCAAACAGCCTTCCAGCTGCCATGCTCAGAGCCCACCCCAGCGTGGCACAAGTCTCGTGTCGTCTACGAAAAAAAAAATAACCTGTAAGAAAAAATATTGCCTCGCTGACTGTCCTGACCCCCTCCCCACCCGCACCACCCTCTGCACATCCTGCCTCCATACACCACCATCTCACCCCACACTTACCTCCGGAGTCCGGCGCGACGATATTCGGTGGACCGGGAACACGTCTGCACTCTTCAAAGTTGACCGCGAAGTGAAGAAATGCCAGTAAGCTGTATAAAGGAATAAATAGGGTTTTTTCAACTTTGATGCATATCTCCGGCATTTTTGGGAATTTATTCACCAAATTTTCAACATGGTGTTTTTGGGACTCCACCTCATGAATTCTGGCACTGTCATTTTGTTAATCAGCCCCGAAAGGTGATTTTGTAGTCACTGCGCGGAACCACCTTTTGGGACCAGTTTTCGAAATGACAGTGTCACAGTTCATGAGGTAGGCCCCCAAAAACCCTATGTTGAAAATTTGGTGAAACAATTCCCAAAAATGACTGTTTTATGAGTATGTGTTGCACTGTTCCTACGCACGCTGGTAAGTTTGCAAATTTTCAATATTTTCACTCCAGATTTTCAACATTGCCATTTTACCACACCTCCTTATGAGCAGTACAGCTGTCATTTTTCACATCTCGCCCAAAATGTGTTTCCGCGCATGTAGCGCACAATGGTGCACTGTTTATGAGCAGAGGTGTTAAAATGGCTATGTAAAAAATTTGGTGAAAAAAAGTCCATAAAATAACTGTGTTACGAGCGACCATTGCGCAGTTTCCACGCACCCTTGTAAGGTCATGCATTTCTAATATTTTCAGTCCCGATTTTTACCACTGGCATTTTTCCACACTTCCTTATTAACAGTACAGCTATCATTTTTCACACCATGGCTGAACTGTGTTTTTGCACTTCCAGAGCAGAAACATGTGGTCGCTATGGGAAATCACTATTCGGGACAGATTAAGAAAATCACAGTGACACTGTTCATGAGCGGAGGTTCCAAAATGCCTGTGTTGACAATCTGCTGTAAAAAATCCCCAAACTAATTGCATTACAGGTGTGCGTTGCACAGTTTCTATGCACGCTCGTGATTTCACCAGTTTTTTAAATATTTTCACTGCAGATTTTCAACATTGCCATTTTTTCACCTCCCCATGAACAGTACAACTGTCATTTTTCACATCCTGTTCGAAATGTGTTTTCACACCTGTGGTGCCAAATGGCGTAGTTGCTGTGCAAAATCAGCTTTTGGCTAATGAATTGATATTGCCACTGTTCATAAGGTGAGGGTCACAAAAAACCCATTTTGAAAATTTGGAGTGAAAATGCCAATGAATACCTGAGGGTTTAGGGTGTCTGACCATAATGCCCCACCCTATAGAGATTGACAGGCATTAGGGATGTGACCTCGGATTCTTGCCTGTAATGCTGATGCCATTCCACACCCTCTAGCCAATGAGAGGCATGAAGGTGTGCCTTGGACTCTTTGGCCCCAAAGTTCACCCCTTTCTCATATACGGCACCCATCTCACCATATTTCCTGATGGAATGGGGTGAGCATAAGGGCCAAAGACCCCAAGGCACACCATGACACTTGTCAGTGTCTGCAGGGTAGGGTGTGGTGAAATGGCATGGCCGTTATGCCTGACAGCCCAAAGGCACACCCCAATGCCTGTCAGTCTCTGCAGGGTGGTGGTGGGGTTGGCTTCAGTTCAATACTTCACTGCCATTCCTATTATGCAGCTCTTTAACTCCTACACTACCAATGCCAGTGCCAGCAAGCAAACATTCGGCATTGACAAATGCTTGTTATGTTTGTTTTCCAAAACTAAGCAAACATATTTCTGTCACTCTGAGATTCTTGGGGGGAGGTGGCTTGGTTGGGCAGCCACTCACAAAGCTAAAAAATGAAATCTCCACTTTCTTTCTGTGCACCTCCTAATTGTCATACAGCCACTACGCTGTCACTCACCACATTTTCTGACATTCATACTGCTGCAAAATGTAATCCCACTTAGATATGCAGCCAGTCGCATAGCTTGCAAGTGACATTCCATTCACCTGCTGTTTCCTGTTTTAACATCCAATAAGAAGGCTTTAAAATGATGTAATGTTATACAGCTGCTGCATTGATTGGTGTCTTCTACTGTCTATCATGCTGGATCATCGCAAGCTAGAGACTGTGCCACTGAAAAATGACATTATGATGGTGAGCATAATAGCTTCAGCTAGCACCCCTGATATTTCACAAGCATGAGTGAAAAAACTGAAAGACAAGAAAATATTTAGAGGGAGAAAAAAATATTGCTGGTAGATGAGTCTAGAGATGCTGCTGTGTGCTCTCCTCTTACTTTTGTAGATTGTGCAGATCAGTGACAGC
Source organism: Neoceratodus forsteri (assembly GCA_016271365.2). Lineage (NCBI taxonomy): Eukaryota > Metazoa > Chordata > Ceratodontiformes > Ceratodontidae > Neoceratodus > Neoceratodus forsteri. The sequence continues at coordinate 1,320,362,519 of CM057456.1, forward strand.
CAGCACTGACTGTTGCTATAGAGAAATGTGTGACATCAGTGCATTAGTGTCATGCATGTGGCTACTTCACACACAGGCATCCCTGATTCAGCCATTTCCTGTCTCTCTAGCTATAAAATGGCGTGATTCTGTGGCACTTTTTAAAATGCTAAAAGAGGAGGGGAGTTCCTTGCCCTCCAGGGAACAAGAATAAGTAAGAAACTGAATGGAGAGGTATGTAGCCTATCCAATAGTTTCTTCGGTATATATTGAAGTGATACTAATTAGATAAAGCTTTGACCAGATAGGATGAGTGCTAAAACGATCACAGTTCCTTTTCTTTCAGGGGAAATGAACCTGAGGTGACAATAGAACAACAAAACATTTTACCTAACACCAAAAGGGAGAGATTACTTAAGTAAAGGAGAATCTAAGGTACTTGGATTTAATGTTCATTTTTAATTACAAAGCACAAAAGCAAAGGTATCTTGGTCCAGAACAAATTATGAATATGATACAGATATAAAAAGCGGTGGAGAATTTAATACAGTAGTGAATGTGAAGCAAATGCAGACTCATGATGCCAAAAATGAATATATAAAATAAATACTGGGTAACACTGAATTTGTTGTTTTTTTTTTTTTCACCTTTTATTATTTTTTCTTCTAGATGAAAATCCCTGCAAAAAGACTGGTTATAGATATTTTTTAATTTGATCTCATGAACAAGAAAAGCAAAGTGGGTTAGCTTTTATTTCATTAAATCTTAGTTTTATAATTTTCTAAGCATTACCCAGTATTGAAAGTTGTTCAAAAACGTATATTGCATTTGCCATACAGAAATAGATTAGCTGCCGTTTTGATCTTTGTAAGAACAGATCCTGAAGCAAATGGTTTGATACCTTTTATTGAACCAACATAGACGCTACAAAAAGAAAACAAATATTGAATTCCTTCATTTTAGGATTTCATATGTGGAAAAGAAACTGTGAAATAAAGAGTATGATAAAAACTTTATAAATGGGAAAAAAGAAATACAAAAGGTAAAGTTTACCTTGCAAAAACCTTTTGGTATTTTAAATCAGCATTTATGTTTTGGATCTACATGCCCTCCCTTACTATTACCTAGGAAATATTACTGAACTTTTATAAGACTTATCTGTTTGCAGACCATATACCCCTGAAAAAGCAATAGTATAATTGCAAAACGTTGAACACTGTGGGCCAGATATTCAAACGTTAGCGTGGGGCACAAATCCGTTGCGCTGGACTAGTGCCGAATTTGTGCCCAACAGCTATATTTAAAAGGACATTTAACGCCAGCGCTAAGTGTTAGCGCCGATGCTAAATTATAATGGATGCAAGGGAGGGACTGAGGGGAGGGGCCCTGAATGCCAGAGCACCGGCATATTCAAAGGTATAGTGCCATGCTACAGGCATTAGCGCAACCTGTAGCGCAGTGCTGAATACCTCTGAGAAAAGGCCGGTGGTAATGTAGCAGCAGTGCCCCCCCCAAAGCACGATTCCCAATCCCCAGTATCCACCCTAGTTATGTCACTGGTAGTCTAGTGGTCCCCCCACCCCCAAGCAAGTATCCCAACCCCCGTTGAAAATATATAAGTATTCCTTTCCTGGTAGTCTAGTAGTCCCCCCACCCCAAGCACATATCCCAACCCCATTGAAAATAAATATAAATCCCTTTCCCTAGTAGTCTAACAGTCCCCCCACACCCAAGCATGTATCCCGACCCCCGTTGAAAATAAATAAGAATCCATTTCCCTGGTAGTCTAGTAGTCCCCTCACCCAGCAGTGACACCCCGCTCATCCCATTACAGTCAGAGAACAGAGCCAGTGATCACTTCAGCCCTCCTCTCACCACCACGGCCAGCTGCTGACTGAGGTAGGAAGGAGCGCTCCTTGGTGGGTGGGGGGATCACTAGACTACCAGGGAAATGGATTCTGATTTATTTTCAACGAGGGTCAGGATACTTGCTTGGGGGGGGGGGGACTGCTAAACTACCAGGGAAAGGAAATTATATTTATATTCAACAGGGGTCGGGATACATGCTTGGATGTTGGGGGACCTCTAGACTACCAGGGAAAGGAAATTATATTTATTTTCAACGGGGGTCGGGATACATGTTAGGGGTGGGGGAACCCCTAGACTACCAGGGAAAAGAAATTATATTTATTTTCAACAGGGGTCGAGATTTGTGCAGGGGGATGGGGGGACCACTGCCCTACCAGGGAAAGTTATTACATTTTACATTAGACGGAAGTCGGGAATTGTGCTAGGGGTTGGGGGGACCACTAGCCTACCAGGGAAAGTTATTACATTTTACATTAGACAGAGGTCGGGAGTTGTGTTGGGGGTTGGGGGGACCACTAGACTACCAGGGAAGTGCATTTTTATTTTATATTAGATGGAGGTTGGGAGTCATGCAGGGGGGTTGGGGGACCACTAGACTACCAGGGTTTAAAGTGAATTGCAGGGGTACTGGGGGTCGGGGAGCATGCTGGGTGGGGGACACACTAGTCTACCAGGATGTAACAGGTGCACAATGGAACAGGGACCATGAGGGCAGAAAAGGACTGCCTGGCCCAGTCAGTCTGCCCTGTTCCCCTATCTGCTGGATATGCTGCATATCCTAGTTCCTAGTGACCCTACAGCCTATGGCCACCTGCCCCCAGCAGGTTTGCCTTATGCCTGTCCCATGCATTGCATCCTCTCCCCACTGTGTTTCACCCACTACTGCAGTGGGGTACCTATGTTGTTGGGGAGGCATCCTCCAGGGCATGAATGGCCATGGGCAGTGTGTCTGTGTTTAGCTATCGATCTGTATATGTATGTGTATATATATATATATATATATATATATATATATATATATATATATATATAGATATATATACATACATATATATACACACAGGTCCTGCTTGCACAGCTGCATGGGTGTGCTGTATGCACTGACTGTGCCTGGCAATACACAGTTCCTGCGCTTCCAGCCTGTACTTCTGTTCCAACCAACAGGAGATGCTGTGGGCATGCCTTGGCCTGCAGCATCCAGCCTGTACTTCCATTCTGACCAAAAGGGGGAGCTTTGTGCTCCATGCAGTAGCACTGGGCAAACTGCATGGTGATGTATGCTAAGCAGCACCTAATGAGGTGCAAATATACCTGTTTGTCCAAGGATTACCTAAGTAGGCTCATTTGCATGGGAGCTTTGAATATAGCTCCCATTTGCCCCAGGCTAACCAGTTTGCACTGGGCTAATGTGTTAGCACTGTGCAATTGGGTTAGCCCCGGGTAAACCTTACTTCAGCATAGCACAGTTCTGCAGTGTGTGGCTCACATTGTTGTTTGCAGTCATACTTATCAACTGTCCCTGATTTTCACGGATGTCCCTGATTTTATCTCACAATTTTACTCTGTCCCTCTTAAACATTGTTTCCATAACCTAACAGTGGGGGTTGTAAGCATAAAATAATGTCAAACATTAATGTTACAGATGTGTTCTTCCTTAGAAAATGCATTTTACACTAAACCATTTATTCTACCAGCTTTCTGAGTGGATATCATAAATTTTTCAAATGTGTCCCTGATTTTTTTAAGCCTTGTCCCTTATTTATGAGGCAAGGGATTGAGAGGTGTGTTTGCAGTAGATGTGAGACATCTCTGTGCAGTCACACACAATGTTGTCCACCTGCAACACTGGCTTGCTACAGAGTCTAATGAGCTGCAGTTCCAGTTTGCACTTCCCTGTTGCTATATTCAGTGCTGTCTTATTCCCGGGCTATTTTTGCCCTGCACTCCTAGACCAGTTAGCCCGGCTTCCTTAGACTGCTATATTCAGCAGGATTAGCCCCGGGCTGTTTCCTTTTCAATATAGCTGGCTTTGTGCTCCAGGCTACATTTGCCCACCGGGCAGTGCTAATTTGGCCCCGGGGCAAAGTTTTGAATATCTGGCCCTGTGTGTCTTACTGACATTGGTCACTTTTTAATAAAAATAAAAGAAGATATAACAAAACTTGAAACATTTGGTGAATGGGTCCATATGTTCAAATTAATGAGTTTCAATACAAATGTTGTTGCCAGAAATCCCTGAATTTGGATCCACAAAGAGCACTGTTAATGTGTTACTTCCAAATAACCTAGCCCTTTAGTCTCTGGTCCCGAGCGCTGCACACCGTTTTTGTTCTGTTAATAAGCTTATTGCCTTTGTAGCTACCTTGAATCAGACGAACAGTGTGGAATGGTATAACTGATGATATGGAATATATTGAAAATTTGAAAAGAAATAACAGTAACTGCTGAGGACAGGGGACCACAATCTAGATTTGAAGGCACAACATAGCTAGATCATTAATTTGTCAAAGAATGGTCAAAGCATACCAGAATACACAGCTGACATGGAAAGAATAACATCCTGAAATTCATACTTTTGGGAAATTTTATGTAACAGAGTTCTGCTGATGCCCAACTGTGAAATTGTTGCTGGAAATTAGAAAATCTCTTTAACATAAGTCTTTAGAATGCATGTCAGCCAGTCAGAAGTTTCCCTCTCCAACCATAATTTTATATATAGGATAATCTATGGGGAGCACTAAAATTGTATTTGTACTAGCGTCTCCAGCAAATACAGAGATAGCACCACACAGAGTGTATTATCCATCCACTATAAATTATAGAATAAGATATAAACCTGTCATTACAAAAATGAATTACTAGTATCAAATAGTAAAATGGAAACATTTTTTTTTAATTGGTCATCTGTACAACACAGTAAACAATGACTTTGATGGTTGCAGTTCATAAAAATATGGAAACAGTCCAAATTTTCAGTGTATCCTCAACTATTATATAACTGATGCTGGAAAGGAAACTATTGAGACTAAACAGAAACAAAAAAAAACTTCATATTTAATTTGCAGTCTGCAGTCATGACCAGTTACACTGCTATAAACATACCTTCCTTAGACCAGAGAGAGAGAGGGAGAGAGCAAACAAACAATGCACCCCCGAGTTGCAAAGAAGTAGCAAGCCAGCCCACCCTGAAATTTATAATTTACATTGAGGGAAATAATCCTCACTTACCCTCATTATACAGCATAATGAACCCCCTGAGACAGAGTTAAAACATTTTGAAAGACCATGTTTCAAACAGGCCATCATTTGTTCCATTCTATATATGTGAATACGAGTATCCTGCCAGTGATGTAAGGAGAGAATTTGTTTAGTAAACCAGAGTCTCATGATCATTTTCTTTGCAGCCACTAAGAAAATATTTGCCAAATATCTACCCAATTACATAGCTTTGTCAAGGTAAATTAATAGTGATAATGATGGTGGACTATAGGGTTCTGAATATGAAAATATATCTGAAAGGCATCTAGTAACGCCTGCCAAAATAGTTCCAATAAGGGACACATGCAGAATATGTGTGTGTGGTGAGCCTGCATCTCCCCACATCTCTGCCAACAGTCCACTCTCCCCAGATTAGTGAAAAAAATAAGTCTGAAAGATAAGAAACAGTTTTTTGTACCTTAAAATTTTTTTTTTCTTGCATGGGGTCATAATGTTGCAAGACCTTATGCCTCAGCAAAATACCACGCTGCAATACAGCGCAATATATTGCATGCAGCATGTTTTGTTTTTGCGGGGTGCTCTGCTCCACCCTGCACCCACCATTACGGGAACCCCTCCAACTAAAATAACTAACTCCAGAGGAAGGGGGTAAAAGTAAATATCACACAAAGTGTGAAAAATGAAAAATTCCATGCATCTGGGATGAGGAATCGAACCCGGTCCCAAACACACTGGTTGCCTCTCTTGCTGTCAGCGGCTCATCCCATTGAGCCATAGCAGTTGCTCAGCAAATCCTTCTCCCAGCAAAGGTCTCATCCTGTGCCTGGGACAGTGAGAGGGTGCAGTACCGTGCACAGACCCATTCGCGGTATTGCACCCTCTCACTGTCCTATACTGCACTGTTTCTGTTTCAGGGTTTTGTCATATGCTATTAAGCGTACAACATATTGACCCAGTAGGTTTTTTCTTTCACTGTTTGTGTTATATTCTGATATGTTTTGACTTTTTTCATTCACTTAATCATCTCATTTTTTATTGCCTTTGTAAGTTCTTGAATCCCTCTCTTCTTAGCAACTACTGGTTTCTTTTCATGCTGCCAGAACATGCTATAATAAAGCTTAGAAAATGGTCTAAGAAATTCCCAAGCTGTGATTGGCTGTGTTCTTTAAATTCAATGGACTGCATCTGACTAAGGAGGGAGTCAGTGCATTGGGACAGAAGTTTGACGTCTTTGCAGAATATTTAAACTAGCAAATGGGGAGAGGGGTGTAGCACCCAATACATCGAATGGGAAGAACACCCTTCCCCCCTCAGCTAGTGATCAAACAGTTCAGCATGTTTGTAGTTCATTTGCATCACCAGGTAAGGAAAAAGGTCCAGCTTCCCATACAATGCACAGGGGGAAACGCTGGACCTCGCCCAACAACTAACACACCGAAATCTGGCCAATGGAAAATCATGTACACAAATACTTGCAGTCTGGGAAACAAGATCCCAGACCTGCAGGCAACAATGACAGAGGCTAAACTGGACATAGTAACCATTAGCGAGACATGGCTCACCAGTAACCACACTTGGGAGACTTCAGTACCCAGCTATTCACTGTTCAGAAGAGACCGAGGTGCGAGGGCCAGTCCTCTTCAACATCTTCATCAGTGACATTGCAGATGGACTGGGAGGGTAATGTTTGTTTGTTTGCAGATGACACCAAAATCTGCAACAGAGTAGATGATCCAGATGGGGTGGGCAGAATGAGAAGAGATCTGGATAAACTGGCAAAATGGTCAAAAGAGTGGCAAATGGGGTTTAACACAAAGAAGTGCAAGATCATGCACATAGGGAAGAGAAACCTTGAAGCCACCTATAGGTTGGGAGGGGGGAGTTGCTGGCAATCACAAAGGAAGAAAGAGACTTGGGCATCATCAACACAGATGACCTGAAATCATCCAAGCAGACCACTAAAGCAGTAGGTAAGGCTAGAGGGATGTTGGGGTGTATTAGTAGGGGTATCGCAAGGCGTGAGAGGGAGGTAATAATCCCTCTTTACAAGACACTGGTTAGGCCCCATCTGGTGTACTGCGTGCAGTACTGGAGGCTGCACCTGCACAAGGACATTAACAAAATGGAGGCAGTCCAGAGAAGGGCAACCAAAATGGTGGAGGGACTGCATCAGAAAAACATATGAGGACAGATTAACAGAGCTCAGTATGTATACCCTAGAGCAAAGGGGGGAGAGAGGTGATATGATCAAAACAGTCAAACATCTTAAGGGCATTAACAAGGTGAAAGAGTCTAACATGTTTCAATATAAGAAGAATAGCAGGACAAGAGGCGCAGCATGAGATCAGAGGGAGGCCAATTAAGGGGGAATGTGAGGAAGTTCTTTTTCACAGAAAGGGTGGTGGATGCATGGAACAGCCTACCTCAGGAAGTTGTGGATATGAATACAGTGCAGGGCTTCAAACAGGCATGGGATAGGCATAAGGGAGCAATAAAGATGAGTATGAATAGATAGACCATTGACAGAGTACAGGCCAATGGCTCATTCATAAGGTAGAAAAAATGGGCAGACTGGATGGGCCTTGCGATCCTTAGCTGCCGTCAGCTTCTATGTTTCTATGCTGGCTGATACCCCTGGCAAGGTGGGCGTCTATCAGACAACAGAGCCCGGGTAAAAAAAAGTGCCAGTGCCAACCGACCGTCTGTTTTTTTTTCTTGGTAAGCGAGATTTCCCAACCAACAGATATTTATTTATTTTTTTATTTAGCTTTTTGTTGACTGGGTAAGTGCACTAGACAAATTCTGCCCATTTTCAGGCATGACCCGGGGGAGAAGGATACAGATGAATGCCAACTGACCTTGAACCAGATTAAGCTGTTGGTGGTATTTTTTGTGAATATTGAGCAGTATCCCCTTCCCCCATCTTGCAAAACCCTCTGTTCAAAAGCAAAACACATATTTCTTATAAAATTAAAGTTTTTCAGTCACAGCAAAGTACTCAAATCTGACAGACGTTCTCACATTCCACACTACCCCAAAAGTCGGCCAATCAAATAACTGCTACTAGCCAGCAGCACATGTCCATGTACGGGGAGTGAAAGTTAGGAAAGACCCATCACCGCTCCTCAGCCTGATTCTCCCAGTTGATTTACTTTTAAAATTATAGCCTTGCTCAATATATTAGCTCAAAACAGAACAGCAAAAGCACGGAAAACAGCAATCTACCTGATTTTTCAGGCTTACTTCTCTGTTTGCTGCCAGCTCACTGCATCTCCCTTGCTTTTCAGCTCCCTACCTTCCATACCTCCACAGCAGCTCTGTGAACAGCCGCCCTGCCTAATCCTGGAACAGTCCTTGTCGTGTTCCTCTTCCCATCATATATTTAAAATGGAGCATGGGTGTAATGGGGGTGGGGGTGACAGCTCTACACAAAATGGAGGGAGAGGGTTAAAGATGAGACAAATGCTGCCACAGAGACAAGTTGATAGCTACAGTGCCGTCTACAGCCAGTACCAGCACTATGCAGTGACTACTTTACACAAACCAGCTTTTTTATTGATTTTTATTAATTTTTTTACACTTTTTACATTTTTTTAAATATTTTATTTAAATCACACCAAGACCATTTTCTAAGTGCAATAATAGCCTTCAGGGTGGGTGGTATGAGCTATACCGGACCTTCCATGGGCTATAAGGCATTCCACCTGCGGCATCAGGCCTCATTTCACCCCTGGGTGGTCAGGTATAGCCCAATACTGCCCACCCTGTTGGGTATTATTGCTTGCATTGCACACTAAGGATCTGTGTAAAATCTCATTACACAACCCTCACCCATACGATATTTGTTTATAATTACTGACTTTCCTTACTACATAAGTAGAAAAATGGAAAAAGCTTTTTTTTCTGCACGCATGCATGCACGTTACTGTCCTGGTGCTCAGTTCTTGTTTCCTGGCCCCACTGCCTGTCCTGAGACTGGGATTGGGAAAATCCTTATCTTGCGCCTGATAGAATTCATTGAAGTCTGGTCCTGACTCTGCTGCCTGCCCAGGAGTCCAGGACCCACTAATGTAGCAGGCATGTTGCCCATGTGGCATTTAAACCTTTGGCTACACTTTTGTGCTGCTGGGTATGTACCGGGCAGTGCTGACACCCTGATCCCACCAGTTTGTCCTATGCTGCTGCCCCCACTGCCTGTCCTGGGGTTGATGAGCTGCTTTGCAACTAGTGATGCATCCCTTTTCTGTCCCTCAGTGGTTTCATGCAGAGCATACTTGCACTACTGTATTTGAGTGCCAGCTCTCAGTTGTCTCACACTCATCATTATAACAAGCTGTTAACTATGGTTATCTATGTGTAATTGGGGCAAGTTTGTAATTATAATTAAATTCAAGCCCCCAAGTCCAAATGGAATGCATTCAAGGGTGTAAAGGGAGTTGGTGGTGGAACTAGCTGGTCTGCTGGCAGATCTATTCAATTGCTCACTTGATACAGGGGTGGTACTGCAGGTGTGGAGAACTGCACATGCAGTACCAGTGCACAATAGTGGACCCACAGATTACCCTGGAAACTACAGCCTGGTCAGTCTGACCTCTACTGTTGGTAAACTAATGGAAACCATTTTGAGGGAAAGGCTGGTAGGGTTCCTGGAGGCAAATGGGCTCCAGTATGAAAGACAAAATGGGTTCATGTCAGGGAAATCCTGTAGGAAACCAACCTGATCAGCTTCTGGGTAATGAAGGCAACAGACAAGGGACAAGCGGTTGACATCTGATACTTGGATTTAAGCAAGGCCTTTAACTTGATACCTCACAATAGGCGAATCAGGAAGCCGGAGAACCTAGGGATGGGAAGTTAATTAACAAGGTGGGTGACAAACTGGCTTAGAGGTAGGACACGGGATCCATCCTAAATCCCTCCAACAGTAATCCCGCTTTAAAAAATCCCACCAAAAAAATTTGGAATTTCCAAAAGACAGACATCACAAAATCTCAAAAATCACAATCCAAAATTGAATTAGATTAAGTTTCTACTCACCATTTGCCAATTAAGAAGTAGCAAAGTCCTTTCAAGTTCTGCTTCCTGTAATCTATAATGCAAAGCACAATAGTCCAATAGTCCAAACAGAAAAGGTGACTAGATCCATAAACACAACCATTAAAAGTTCCAACTTTATTTCATAAATGCTAAAATTCCATTACTCCAGTATGATCTGCTGTGATGCCAAATCCTCATTTAAACAAAAAAATATATATTTTATTTGTAACGCAGCACAGAGATGAGAATCAAACTTTTGCTTACCATAATGTAGAATCATTTCTTTCACACCCTGCTGTAGCACTGATCACCCGCACTGCGTACTGAAGCTTCATCTTGTAGTAACAAGCAAGAATCATTGGTAAAAGCCAGAATCTTGAGAGTGGGACTGCTCTGGTATAACCCCCCCAATCCCTCTTAAATCTAAGTATCTTGGGGTTCAATATCACAGATCTAACCACTGGGTCGAAATGATATATCAAGAGGCTCAACCCCGTACTGCGTTAAATTCAACCGACCAGTTACCAGCTTCTTTCTCCTATCTCTACACACTGTATAGACAGCCTCTGAAAGTCGAATCTTCTTAGATCCATACCTGAGTTTCAGATTCATAGAGGCTAATCTATTGTACCTTAACTCGGACATTGCACCTTTGAGTTCCTTAATTTGCAAAGCATAATTACCTTGACCTGAATTATGCCGGGAAAGGACCTTATAAAAATTGTTTCCTAACAGCAGCAGCATACTCATGTTCATCGAGACTGCTGCAGGAGATAAGCTTTTTTTAATAAAGGATTGTTCTAAATCCAGTCAAAACCTACCCACCACTCTTACAGAGAGCCATGTAGACAATGAACCAAAATATGGGCCTTAAAGGAAGAAGCCAACCTGGTTAAAATATGTTCTTGTTCTAAAAAGGAAGAGTTTTCTGCATATGTCAGGATTTTTTGTGTCGGGATTTTATGATGTCAGTATTTTTTCCTTTCAGTATTTTTTTTTCAGTTTTTTTCATGTCAGTATTTTTTTTGTTGGGATTTAGTACCTAACCCATAGGACACAAAGGGTGATGGTGGTTGGGGAAGCTCTCTGGTACAACGGAGGTCACCAGTGGTGTACCCCAAAGGTCAGTGCTCAGCCTGGTGTTGTTTAATGTATTCATAGTCCCTCTTTTCAAAAAAGGTAATAACAAAATCCTATCTAATTACAGGCCCATTGCCATTTTACCAGCCCTAAGCAAAATACTTGAAAAACTGTCTCCACCCGACTAACAGCCACAAATGCTAGTCTTGGGCTTGCATACAGTGCCAGTAAAAATCTCTCTCCTGTGGCCAGGTATACCATAGCATTTACCCTGTTGCTCCCAAGGATCACGTATGGCCTTCTAGTCTTCGACAGTGCCTCTAACTCCCTCATGCACAAAAGATCAGTGGGATACAATAATATATGTCGCTTTGCACTTGACTGTAACCATCTTACCCACCACTGCCTTCTGCATACTAAATTAGGCTGGCCCATCCCCTTCAGCCCTAATGGACCAAACACTGGGGAAACTCATCTATAATGTACAAAACAATAACAAGCTCCTCTCCCTTGCCTCATGCCTCAAGTCTTCCACCAGCAATTACTCTCTTAGATCACCTGATACTGCTCAATTGACTATCCCTCGGTCCTGTACCAGGTATGGTGAGATGTCGTTTTCACCAACTGCCCCTCTGGAATACTATTCTTCCCCTTTTCCGACTGAACCAAACAGCAGCCTCCTTCAGTAGCCAACTTCGCACTTATCTTCTTTGGAGACACCAGTGCACTTGCCCCAGTCATCAAACCTGCACCATTTCCCCCTAGGCACTGACACTGATTTCCTTTCCATCACCTGTCCCCTTCACTTAGTGGCTAGGTAACATTTGTCCTGCATTTTGTTACTCTACTTTTAATAGATTTTTCAGATCTTCAGAGTAACTTAGCTTCGTGACCTGACTATTGTCAATCTACCCTTGTACAGTAACTAGCGTGTTGCTTTCTCCCAATTAGTTGTCATTTTTACTGTGCCTTGTTTCACTCTTATCCCTCGAAAGTATACCACATGTCTTTATGCTATCCTGTCTGAGAATCTAATGTAATCGAAGATTTGTGTACTGTAATGTCTTTACTGATCTTTATTGTTCCAGCATTGTAACATCATGTGTTTTTGCACTGTAATGTCTTTACTGTTCCAGCATTGTAACCTCCCCGGTCGGGCCTGAAAATAGGCAATCATCTGCCTAGCACACCCCGCCCAGTTACCAAAAACTAAATAAATAAAATAAATAAATACAATTCATAAATGACACTGGAGACGGCATTAAAGGCAAAATCTACCTTTTTGTGATTACACCAGGCTCTGTGAGAGGGTGGTTCAAGACCTTAAATAAGATCTAGCAAAGCTGCAAAGGTGATGGCATATGACAGATAGAGATCAAAGCAAAGTTGTGCAAAGTCATGCACACAGAAGGAAAGAGCCCGAGGACCGAGTACAGCCTTGGGGGAGTTGAAGTCTTCAAACTGGAAGGGGAAAAAAATTTGAGGATAGCCATCACCAGCTATCTAAAGTAAGCTACACAGCGTAGAAAGGCAGCAGCCAAGGCAAACAGAATGTTAGGCTATATAGCAAGGGGATTCACAAGCAGATGGCAGGAGGTTATATTGCCACTGTGCAGCTCCTTGGTGCGACTACACCTGGAGGGTTCCATGTGAAAATGGTGAGTGCAAAAGAGCGAGGCCGAAAACGGTGAAGGGAAAACAGCATGGCCACATAGCATGAGTGGCAAACAACAGCAATCACTGAAATGCGCCAAAAGTGCCACAGTGACTTTCTGAGGGGGGCTTCACTCTTCGCCCCCCCCTTACTAAATATAACCAGTTCCATGGGGATGCATCTCGAGGAGGGGGAAAAAGCCTATAGTAATATTCAAAGTTTAATGTTAAATATTATCTGAGTCTTGTCCTGTAGCTTGTTGCCATAGCTTAGGACAGGGTAGCCATTTAGTAACATGTAAGCAAAAATATAACTGAATTTAGCAAGCAACTATTATTACTTCGTACTAATCCAGATTACTGTACTACAATCACTGTTAAAGAGGGAGTCCGGCAACAATTTCTAACATCAATAAATTCCAAATTTGCATCAGTATGTCCTCAATCAGCCTCATGCCAAAAATGAGATCTCTGAGTTATTTTGTTTAAAAATTACAAGTAATTTTGTAACACTAATTTCACTGCCTGTTACCTAATTCACGGTGTACAATAAATCAATTAAAAGCAAAATGGGAAGGAAAAATGGGCATCCAGATACCCTTAATGGGCTGAAAAACTCTTAATATTAAATTTTGGGGCTTGAAGTCAATTCGGATGCAACAGATTCTCTTCAACATTTTGTACCGTACATATTACACCTCTGAGTTTTTACATAAAATAAATTCAAGAATCTCCCCTTTTTGCCCCAGATGCATATCTGAGGTTGGCACCCTTGAACACATATTTATTTTATGTACAAAATTATATCTCTGGTGAGAATCTATACTTGGCATAATCTCAGAATCAATAAATGATATATTGACTACAAATTCACTATGGGTGCTTTTGAGAATCGGTGCCCCATACAGCAATCTGACTCACCACAATCAAAGGTAAATTAATATCTGCCTAGCTCAGGCTTCCAAGCAGATATTACTGAAATGGAAATATCCTGACCCCCCTCACTTCAAGGTGTGGCTAAATGCCATGATAAATGTTCACTCTTTAGAATGGATACACTATATGTCGGTTAAACAAATGAAGAAATTTGAGCTAATCTGGATACCAATGCAAGAAAAGTTAACATCCTTTAGAAATTCTTAGAGATGTTGTACTTTAGTCAGGAAGGATGTATCACCCCTTGTCCCACATTCTTCCCTGTTGTTTTTTTTTTCCTCTTTTTGTACCCGTGCCATGAATTGGTATGAAAACTATGTATCAGAAGAGTTGAAGCTCTTTTGTGACTTGATGGTCTCTTGTTATCCTGTATATACTTTATTATCAGGACTAGTGATATATTTTACTTATTGGATAAATGTGCATTTTGGAGGAATTAATCTTCTGTATTTTACTGTGCAAATGGAGAAAACAATATATAAATTTCACTGCCTGTTCAAAAAAGCCAGTTTTAATGAAGAGCCACTGATGACGTCATAACCAGAACTCACAGCCTAGTCCTCCCTGTAGGCTACCATATATGCATTATTTCTCCAATATAACATAAAACTGCAATTGTAGGGGGGCACTGCTGAGCAGCCGAAGAGGAAGCAGTGAAAAGCTTGAGCTCCTGAGGGCACTATTGATTAAGTAATCAAAATGTGAAAATACAGCTGACCCAGTGTCGCTGCGGGTTTAGGCACTGGACGCCACACCTTATGCCATGCCAACAACCCGGGATCATGAGCGACCTCAGGTGTCAGAGAGTTGGCTGGGGAGGATTGATCATTCCAGGGACTGCTCTGCTCCTCCGGGGAGGGGGTGGGATTACTGCTGCTGTGCTGGCTCCTGGTGGTGACTGGGGGTCAGTGCAGGCAGGCAGTTCGCTGAAGGGTACAGCATGGACGACATCGGACGTGCAGTGCACAGAAGCGTGCATGGCAGTGTCATCGATGCATTGCATGTCCGTGCCGAGGGGTGGGGATCCATACTCTCACAGAAAAACCTCTGGCATGCACCATGATATCTGGGCCATTGGCTCAGTGCCACTCTGACTCAGGATAGCTCCTCCTGGATCCGGGACCTCAGCTTCTATGGAGGTGGGGTACGTACCCGCCTTGAAGCAGCCAGTCAGAGGAAGGGAAGGGGGGGGCGAGCTTGGGAACTGGGAGTGGTGCTGAGCCACGGATCCGGACTGATGGGGGGGAACCATAGGTAACACTCCCCCAGCCATGGAGGGAATAAAGATACTAGCAAAATGAAAAAATTTGAAAATTCCAATACCAAAAGTCCATGAAGTTCTTGTATCTGTGCCTAGCTCATCTGTATCTCCAAGATGGGTAAAAATAAGAATGTTAACGCTGCTCCAACTGATTTTTGTGTTCTGAAGAGACAGACTCATGAGAAAAGGCCTGAACCATGTGGCGGAACCCCAGCCTCCATTCTGTCTGAGAAGGCATCTTTAACTTCTATCCAGACTACCCTACAGCAACTAGTCCAGACAGTGCAGGACCTGGATAAAAAATTCGATACTTTGTCACCAAGAGTTTCAGCCCTTGAAACCCAAATGGACCAGTACGGGGCTGTTGTGCAGCGATCAGAAACTTCTGTGCTTAAATTTTATTTATTTATTTTTATTTTATTTATTTAGAATAACGGAATTACAAACCTTTGAGTCATAGACTCATTTCCAAAGGCTCCACATCAATTACAAAGACAATAAACATGAAAACAGTTACAGAGTGGATACAAAGAAAGTAAGTCAGTGGGTGATGTGGCCTATACAATATGTTAGCTAGGTGGGGTAGGGGAATAAAACATCATAACATATTTACAAATATATTAGCAGCCCAGTGGACTGTAGTCAATACAAGAGGTTAGTTAAGCATGGTCCCAGAGACAAAGGGCCTAGTCGTAAACTACGGCAACAGTGCAGTCAGTTGAGGAAGGACTTTGTCATAGTGGAGTATAGAGGTAGTACAGTTGGGTACGGGCTCAGGCTATTAGATGGTAGGTAAATCAACAGATGCTACAGCTAAACTAATAAAGGAAAATGTGCTTTTGCTCCAGAGGCTGAAAAACAGGCGCGAGAAAGAAACCTGCGGGTGGTGGGACTAACTGAAACTGCTGTAGGGGAGGATAGCTTGCCTTTGCAAACACATACCTACCAACTAGGGATGTGCCCTACATGCTGTAGTTTAGATCCGGGTCCTAAATCCCTTATTTTGGGCTGTGGGGAGGTAATTTTCACGGTTCTAGCACAGATAGTCTGGTGCTCCCTTGACTCTGGTGAATATCCCTGTTCCTTTAAAAAGGCGGTGGTGACACCCTTGTTGAAAAAAGCTTAATTGGACCCAGACTGTCTGGCCAACTACAGGCCTATCTCAAACCTCCCCTTTGTGGGGAAGGTGATCGAGAAAGTAGTGGCGGCCCAGTTGGAGAACCATTTGACCATCCATAGCATCTATGAACCACTGCAATCAGGCTTTCAAAAGAGGCACAGTACCAAGACTGCACTGGTTCGGGTGCTCAATGATCTTCTGATAGCGAGAGACCAGAGAAAATGGTCCATTCTAGTACTATTAGATCTGTCCTCAGCATTTGACACCGTTGACCATGGGGTCCTTCTTGAGCGCTTGAGATATACTTGTGGGCTTTCTGGGGTGGTCCTCAGATGGTTCACTTCTTACCTCACTGGAAGAACTCAGAGGGGGATTTCGGGGGTCTTTTCTTCCGATCCCACCTCTCTGCCTTGTGGGGTGCCTCAGGGCTCTATTTTGTCCCCATGTTGTTTGCGGTGTATATGCTTCCCCTCGGAGACATTGTGAGATGGTATGGTCTACAGTTTCATTGCTATGCCGACGATACCCAGCTATACCTGTCTTTTGCTCCCGACCAGGAAGGAGCCGTTTCGGTATTTAATAGCTGCCTCAATGAAATCCAGGATTGGCTGAGGTCCAGATGGTTGAAGTTGAACTCAGGGAAGACGGAGGTGTTGGTTTTGGATCTGGATCGCTGGATAGGGGGTCCAGTGGCCGGCTTCCCATCTGGATTGTGTTTTGGAGCTGTCGAGCAACTGGTCTCTGAACAGGTGTGAGACCTGGGAGTGATATTGGATGCTGGGCTGACACTTTGTCCTCAGGTGTCAGCTGTGGTTAAGAAAGCTTTCTACCATCTAAGAAACATCACCAGGATCAAGCACCTTGTTCCGTCCGGTGATCTGCCAGCTTTGATCCATGCCTTTGTGACCTCGCACCTTGACTACTGCACTTCGCTTTACTTTGGGCTTCCAGGGGTTGATATCCGCTGCTTGCAGCTGGTGCAGAATTCTGCAGCACAGTTGTTGGTGGGAACTCCTAGATCCTCCTATATTACACCAGTGCTGCGGGAACTGCATTGGCTGCCAGTTCAGTGGCGGATCACCTTCAAAGTTGGTTTACTGACTTTTAAAGCACTACATGAACTGGGCCCTGATTACCTGAAAGAACTCCGGTTTCCTTACCACCCTGTGAGACCACTCCGCTCTGCCGATGAGGGGTTGCTAGAGAGTCCTAGGGTGAATTTAAAATCTGTTGGGGCCCGTGCTTTTATGTTTGCGGCCCCTTCCCTTTGGAATTCTCTACCCCGTTGGATTAGGGAGTGCATGACCTTGGGGAGTTTTAAACAGGCTCTGAAATCTTTTCTGTGGGAAAAATCCTATGGATGCACGATCTATTGAATTGTATTTATTATGTGGCTGAATTTGTTGGATTTTATTATTTTATTGTACGGCGCCTTGATGCCTGAAAGGTGCTTAATAAATAAAGCATATTATTATTATTATTATTAACTATTTTAGGCCTAATGGAAGCTGACCCCCTTTATCTATTGAAAAAGTATACCACATCACTCCCTGTTGGGCAGCAGCGGATGTCTCTGCTCCGAGGACTTTTCTGATAATTTGTACTGGGTAAGGAACTGGGACCACACACTTGCAATCGCCAGAATGCATAGAACTTTGAAATATGGAGATGAAGCCTTGATGTTATTTCCAGATCTCTCCTATAGTACCCATCAGCACCCTAAAGCCTTTGATGGTCTCAGGGATCGGCTCCAACAACTAAAGGTGCAGCACCAATTATTCTTGCCGGCTAAACTTAGGCTGCTGTGGAATGGCCAACAGTACTTGTTACATGAGACTAAAGACACAGAGAAGTTGGTGCATCACATCGACCAAAAACTGGCTGAGGGAGAAAGTGATGGGGATTCTTCTGAGGAGGACTAATGGGCTGAGACTGTATTTGTGCTGTAAGTCTGGGGCCCGGGCTTTGGTTTCTGACCCGTCAGTATGATTTCTCCATGGGCTGTTATCCTTTGATATCCTGCAGTTTTATATTTTGCTGATGGAACTTTGCCTGCACAACATCAAAGATATTTCCCTCGGGTCAGGCTGTCCAGGGCTTTTACGAGCTGGCACTATACATATGTTTGGCACTCTGTTCTAACTTGTTTTCCTGGTTCATTGCTAATTTGAATGTCTTGCTTGATCCCCACATGAGACTGGTGCATGTCTGGAGAAGTAAATGAACTGCTAACATTATTCTTTAGGATTTCTGATCTTTGTTAATGGGAGGGGTTCTCCATTGATTTAAATACAGAGTGCACACATGGACATTTCCAGGTCAAATGTTAATTAGTGCTTATTGTTGCTGGCTACAAGATTTAAATGTGTGAGTGGGGTTTTCCATTTCTCTCGGTAGTTTGGGGGATATTTTTCATTGAACTAATGTATTTTGCAAGCTCTGGGGAATCTTTATGACTTTTAAGTCATTATGGCAATAAGGTAATATTTCTCTCCCGTAATCTGATTCCTCTTTGTCCTTCTGTGGCTGCATGCGATGGGTATTTTTAATATTAAAAATATTTATTCAGATATTCCCCTCTATGTCGTATCGATTTGGGGAGGTGTCTTTCACTAATTCTTTGTAAGGGTTCATTTTGTTGTCTTGACAATCTTGCTAACCTCCTATGTAAAATGGTAATGTATGTTTTTGCTTGCAAATCCAATAAATAAAATTAAAAAAAAAAAATAAATTGCAATTGTAGTAAACATTTGGAAAAGAAACGCTAACACCAGGTGGGTTGAGGGCATGTATTTCCATAACATGCCGATGTAAAGTACTGAAAAATGTGAAGGGAAGGGGGTGGAATTCAGTTGCACTCAGAGCTTTAGAATGCCAAAACTGTGTGCAGTACTTAGAATACTGCAGGCAGGGATGAGATTTCAGAATGCTAACAGGTGGAATCTGTGGAATTCAGCAATGACACAATCTCAGAAAGTAGCAAGGATACACAGTTTTGGAATCTGGCAGGGATACTGAAATTCAAAATGTGGCAGTGACATTAATTTTTAGAATGTGGCAAAGATATGCAATTTTGAAATGTGGGAGTCACATAGTTGTGGGGATATACACTTCACAATGTGTCACGAATGCATAATTTTGGCATGTGGTGGTGATGGTCAAGTTCAGACTGTGATGAGGATGTTTGATTTCAGATTGTGGTGGCAACATGCTGTTCCATATTATACAATGGCAAGAAAGAATCTTGGGCTGTGATTGGTCAGTTTGGGGCTGGACCCATGGCGTTATCCTAGCATAATGCCATAGGTCTAGTCTCAGCACTGCAAACCCATTTGGATGACCATCAGGATGGCCATTAGTTACTCTTTTTTTGCATCTCCTCTTAAAAAACAAAAATATTTTTCCACAGTAATAAAAACATTCTTTAAAATATTTTTATTTTATTTTATATATAACAACAAGCCATTGTATATTAGGAATAATGCACTCCAGGGTGTGTGTGTCATGCTGGGATAACGCCACGCCTGGGGCATTGGACACACTCAGCCTGCGGCCTCGTGCCCAACCCCCTAGGTGTGGTGTTATTCCAGCATGACACACACTCTGTCATGCATTATTCCTTTAATGTGGCGTGGACTTGGAATCTCAGAATGTGGTGAGGGCACACAGTTTATGAATGCTATGGTCATATGCAATTTCAGAATGTGCCAGGGATGCACATTTCTGGAATGTGGTGGAATGAGTACATTTGGAACGTGGCAAGGAAATGCATTTTCAGAATGTGATGGTACGTACAATTTTGAAATGTGGTGGTGATGCACAATTTTAGAATGGGGCAAGGATATACACTTTTAAACATAGCTTTGAAATGCAGTTCCAGAATGTGGCAGGGACACATGTTCAGAATGTGGTGGGGATGTGCACTTTTGGAATATTGTGAGGATATGCATTTTCAGAATGTGATAAAGATGAAAAACCTTTGAAAGTGGCAGTAACATACTTTAATAATGTGGAGGGAAGGTACAATTACAGAATGTGGCTGGGACATACAATTTTATAAAAAGGCATGGATGCCAAGTTTTGGAATGTGGCTGGGAAATACAGTATGAGAATGTGGCAGAAATGCATAATTTTGGAACATGGCAAGGATGAGCATTTTCGGAATCTGATGAGGATGCACAATTTTGAAATGTAGTGGTGACACAATTAGAATGTGGCATTGATGCACAATTTCAAAATGTGCCTGAGGCACACAGTTTTAGAATGTGATGAGAACACTGCAATTTCGGGATGTGGCAGTGATGCACAATTTCAGAATGTGGCAGGAATGCACAATTTCTGAATGTGGCTGTGGCACAATACTGTAATGTGGGGTGACACAGTTTCAGAATGTGACATTGACACACACAACTACAGAATGTGGTGGGGACAGTGTGTACAGTTCTGGAATGTCCAAAACACACACACAAAAAGCAGCTGCAAAACAATCAAGGACTGGAGCCAAAAAGTAAATGAGGTACTCCCATAAGAGGTACACTTGGCTTCTCAGTCTCCACTAGACAGTAAAAATCACCAGCAGCGTTGCATCAGAATAAAACAGTCTCTGGTCAGATCCATCACAGCTGCATAATGAAGTTAGTGAATTTGTGTGAAATTATTAAGGAGGTATAGAAAAATAACACAATGATTTGTAAGTAGTAAGATTTGTTTTGGTTTCTGTTCTAAGGAAGGCATACACATTGTTAGGAAAGTATATGGAGGTGTACATTTTAATGGAAGGAATTGGAAGCTTACAAAAGAACCCCAGAGCAAATGCCACTGATGTATGTATTATCCCAAATGATATTGGCCAGACAGACAAATTGTAAGAAAAACACAATTGCACATATCCCACTAATGCAAAGCATCAAGGGAAACATATGCAAATCCCCATGATGGCACAGAAGGTGGCAGTACATGAAAAAGTAATGGTTGGCATATATTCAGCCTTGGGATTATTTACACATTTGTTTTTATTTTTATTTTTTAAGAGAAACAGGGTTTTTGTCCATGAGGTGATGTAAGTTATAGTTAAGCAATGTGTTTATGTCAGGAAGTCAGGTGTAATGATGCTGGACTGTTACAGAAAATGTGATATTAACTTTCAAATGGGGTGCTTTTGATAAGGGTAAGGTAGTTATGCGTGTGATAATGGAAATATTAGGAAAGTATGAGTCTACACAGAAGTGAAGTACAAATATGCACAGTTTCATAAGTATGTGCTCAAAGTACAGGCAAATTTGATATGCAGGTTTGTTTTAGAAATAGGTAAAAATAGTGATACATACAATTAATAGAAAGATAGATAATTACATAGACATATAGACAGAGAGCGAGAGACACAGACAGGCAGAATAGGAATGGCAGTGAAGTACTGAAGTGACACTAACCCCACCCTCACCCCGCAGACATGGACTGGCATTGGGGTGTGCCTTTGGGTCATTGGCCATAACACTCACACCATTTCATCTCACCCTACCCTGCAGACACAGACAAGAGTCGAGGTGTGCCTTGGGGTTCTCAAACTTTATATTCACCCCATTTCATACAGAAATATGCTGAAATGGGTACAGCATAAGAGAATGGAGTTAACTTTGGAGCTGAAGAGTCAAAGGCACACCTCAATACTTGTCACTGGCTGTGGGGTGGGGGTGTAAAGGCATGAGCATTACTGTTGACAATCCCACGTCACACCCTTATGTCAGTCCCTACAGTGCAGGGTGTTATGTTCAGAAATCCTAATGCCCTGGGTGTTTCTTGGTATTTTCATGCCAAGTTTTCAGCATGGGCTTTTTGTGACCCCATCGCATGAACAGTGACACTATCAGTTCAGTAGCTGAAAGGAGATTTTGCACAGTGACTGTGCCATTTGGCACCACAGGTGCAAAAACACATTTTGAACAGGATGTAAAAAATGACAGCTATACATTTCTTGCTTCAGTAACTGCACAGCACATCTGTTGCATGACCTGCTTATTGACATTTTATATCTGCTATGCAATATACTGCTGCTACGGCTGTATGGCTGAGAGGGACCTGGGGGTGATAGTGGATGTCAAGATGAACAACTCAGAGACTTGTAGAAGGGCAGTGGCTAAGGCCATGATGCTGGGATGCATCACTAGGGGGATCACTCCAGAAGGAGAGAAGTGATACTCCCTCTGTATAATTGCTTGGTGAGGCCACACCTTGAGTACTGCATGCAGTTTTGGAGGCCACACTTAAAGAGAGACATTAAACTCCTGGAGAGGGTCCAGAGAAATGCAACCAAAATTATCTGGGGCTTGGGGGAAAGAACCAAGAGGGAGAGGCTCAAAGAGCTGAATATATACATGTTGGAAGAGAGAAGGGACAGGGGACATGATAGAGGTCTTCAAGTACATGAAGGGGTAAACAGGGGTGGCAAAGTCATGGTGCTCCGAAGGAAGGAGGGGGGGCAACTAGAGTGCAGGGGTGGAAGCTGGAGGGGGGATACTCATGGGGAGAAAGGAGGAGATGCTACTTCAGTGAGGGGGTGGTAGAACCATAGAATGCACTGCCCAGGGGAATGGTGGAGGCAGAGACTGTGGAGGGGTTCAAGAGGAAGTGGGAGAGGTACATGGGAAGGGTTGTGGAAGCAAAGTCCAATGAAGTGGGAATACCCTGGACTGGGAACGGAGAAGCCCGAGAGGGAGGGGGGTGCAGCAAAGTCAGCTCCCAGGGTGGGGACTGACCAAACGAGAAGACACGAAAGCCCACTCTTCCTATTCTGCTGGCATTTCTGTATGCTGGTATGCTTACTACACCAACATCATGAACCATAAAACAGAAGACTGCCATAACTAGGGAGGCAGTATAGTACAGTGGTTTAAGGCTCTTAAAGGAGTAGTCCACCCAGAATTTGCAAAAAACTTATGTTATGCAGAGTGTTTTGATATGTATGTTAAATCCTAGTGTGTCCTTCCCTCTGTCTGCTATTAGAAGTTTTTGCTAAATTAGCCTGCTAGCTGTATGGTAGTTTTATGACCCCTGGGGATCTCCATCACAATCAGGTTTATTGGCTTTCTTTTTCCTATGGTGCACCCTGTTTCATGTGACAGTGATGTAGCCAGGCCCTTAGATTTAGCATGTGCACAGAAAACAGCTGCTAAATAGCTCTAATTCATTATTTGTGTTTTCGGTGTGTGTCTGGTCTTGCTAGCAGTAGTAAGTATTTTCATTTTAAAATGTTATTTTATCAAACTACACACAACAATAAAAATCATAGAAATTGCCCCAGATTATCAATGCAATAATTAGTAAAGACTGTAGCTGTTTTCTTACAGAACATCTACTCAGTTCTCAAGTATTTGCTAAACCGTAAATGTAGGTATCATCATTCTACTAGAAGGAACTGGGAGTTAGGGTTGACTTTGCTCTTTGACATGACTTTCATTTATTTTTTTGTTTGTTTTTTGTTATAAATGTGAAGTGTCTTTTTAATAAAGTATAAAAATATGTATGTGTGAGTTATTTCGTTTGGAGAATATTTGTTTTATTATTTGAAAAAGTGTGATTTTTACCAAATGTGTGGTGCAGTGAACCATTGTAAAATGGAATCAAATGTGTAGCTGGAACAGTCACTGTCATCCTATTGCTTTCATGCCATACCACAGGTAGGAGAAAAGCTGACTTTAAAGTATTTTGCTGTTTCTAGGCTGCAGCTTCCTACCATACACTTCATCTGTAAAAAAAAAAATGATCTTGTCACAGACCACAATCAGCACTAACTACTAACAGAATGCTGATACCTACATTTACAATTTAGCAAATACTTGAAATGTAACTGAGTGGGGTTTCTGTAAGAAAACAGATAGAGTATGTTAATTATAGCATTTTATAGCATTGTTGATCTGGGCAGTTTCTGTGCTTTTATGGTTATGCATAGTTTGATAAAATTAAAATTTTTTAAATTAAAATACTCCTGCTAGCTAGACCTGATGCACATAGAAAACAAAAACAGTGAATTAGTGCTATTTAGTAGCTGTTTTACAGAAACTCCAGTTAGCGTGCTCCCTGGATAAGAACACAAAGCTCTGCTGTTGTGAACTGATTTTAAACTGATTTTAAAGTAGTCCACATGCTAAATCTAAGGGCCTGGCTATATCATTGTCACATGAGATGGAGTGCATCGTAGGAGAAAGAAAGCCAATAAACCTATTTGTGATGGAGATCCCCTGGGGTCATAAAACTACCATACAGCTAGCAGGCTAATTTAGGAAAAACTCCTAGTAGCAGACAGGGGGAAGGACACACTAGGACTTAACATACATATCAAAACATTCTGCATAACATATGTTTTTTGCAAATTCTGGCTGGACTACTCCATTAGTTGCAAATCTGGAGATCTGGGTTTGAATCCCACAGCCCCCACAAAAAAAAGAAAT
The DNA here is from genome assembly GCA_016271365.2 of Neoceratodus forsteri. Classification (NCBI taxonomy): domain Eukaryota; kingdom Metazoa; phylum Chordata; order Ceratodontiformes; family Ceratodontidae; genus Neoceratodus; species Neoceratodus forsteri. Next base: position 1,320,387,117 of record CM057456.1, read on the forward strand.
GAAAATGTTCTTACAGAGCTAATTAGCACTAACTGCTTATAGAATGCTGATACCTACATTTACAGCTTAGCAAATACTTGAAATCTAACTGAGTGGGGTTTCTGTAAGAAAACAGCTAGAGTCTGTATGAATTATAGCATTGATGATCTGGGCAGTTTCTGTGCTTGTATGCTTGTGTATAGTTTGATAAAATTAAGTTTTAAAATTGAAATACTCCTGCTAGCTAGACCTGACACACACAGAAAATAAAAATAGTGAATTAGAGCTATTTAGTTGCTGTTGTCTTACAGAAACCCCAGTTAGCTAGCTCTCCCCTGGACTGGGAAGGGAGAAGCCTGAGAGGGTGGGGGGGCAGCAAGATCAGCTCCCAGAGTGGGGACTGACCAAAGGAGCAGACATGAAAGCCCGCTAGGCCTATTCTGCTGCGATTTTTGTATGTTAGTATGCTTACTACAGCAACATCATGAACCATAAAACAGATGACTGCCATAACTAGGGAGGCAGTATAGCACAGTGGTTTAAGGCTCTTCTCTGCAAATCTGGAGATCTAGATTTGAATCCCACAGCCCCCACACAAATGTGTAGTATATTTTTAAGAAAGTATAAAATACTGTGAAATGATTTTAAAGCAGTGCACATGTTAAATCATAATGCCACATTCAAGACATCATACCCTACCTACTTACCACATATAAACTCAACTATATTAAAAAAATAATTCTAGGCACTTATATTTTTACCAGGAGAGACACACTAAGCTGAAAGCTTGTTTACAGGTGTGACCTGGGAGCACAAGAAAGTTAAGCGATTTGCGTAGGGTGACACAGTATGCAAGTGGGGGCTGTGGGAGTCAAACCCAGGTCTCCAGGTTTGTAGCTCAGAGCCTTAAACCACTGCCTACTTAAACATTTACAACATGGTTACACTTATATATAATACATACTTCTCAAACATGAAAGAAAAAATACACTTTATCATCAAAGGCTGTATTTACCAAGTACTGTGCCCATGTTTAAAATAATTTGAACCCCCCCCCAAAAATGTGCCCTGACATGAAACTTCATGTTTAACTGTAAAGACAATTAAAAATTATATTTCTAAATGCATTACTAACACCAATGCTTCATGATTAAAACAATTTCAACCTCTCCCCCTGTGACAGACTGCATTCTCGGAAGATTGCCTTGGCAAGATGCTATAAAAGAAACTGAAAAAAAGGTTTAATGGAGTGAATGCTGACATCCTATTTCTGGTGTCCATGATAAAATAAAAAATAGTTAAGATTTCTTTTTATGTCAGCTCTGATCAGAATAGCTTTTGAAATCACCAATTGTTTTCTTGTTCAGTGATTTCTAATACATCTCAAACTTAAAAGAAAAATTACACTTTATCATCAAAGACTGTTTTCAGCTTCCTACCATACACTTCATTTGTAAAAAAAAAAAAAATATATCTTGTCACAGACCACAATCAGCACTAACTACTAACAGAATGCTGATACCTACATTTACAATTTAGCAAATACTTGAAATCTAACTGAGTGGGGTTTCTGTAAGAAAACAGCTAGAGTCTGTTAATTATAACATTTAATAGCATAGATGATCTGGGCAGTTAGATCTGGGTTTGAATCCCACAGCCCCCACAAAAAAAAATGAAAATGTTCTTACAGAGCTAATTAGCACTAACTGCTTATAGAATGCTGATACCTACATTTACAGCTTAGCAAATACTTGAAATGTAACTGAATTGGGTTTCTGTAAGAAAACAGCTAGAGTTTGTATTAATTATAGCATTGATGATCTAGGCAGTTTCTGTGCTTTTATGGTTGTGTATAGTTTGATAAAATTAAGTTTTAAAATTGAAATGCTCCTGCTAGCTAGACCTGACACACACAGAAAATAAAAATAGTGAATTAGAGCTATTTAGCAGCTGTTGTCTTACAGAAACCCCAGTTAGCTAGCTCTCTCCTGGACTGGGAAGGGAGAAGCCCGAGAGGGCAGGGGGGCAGCAAAGTCAGCTCCCAGGGTGGGGACTGATCAAAGGAGCAAATACAAAAGCCCACTAGGCCTATTCTGCTGCCATTTTGTTATGTTAGTATGCTTACTACACCAACATCATGAACCATAAAACAGATGAGTGCCATAACTAGGGAGGCAGTATAGCACAGTGGTTTAAGGCTCTTCTCTGTAAATCTGGAGATCTAGGTTTGAATCCCACAGCCCCCACACAAATGTGGAGTATCTTTTTAAGACAGTATAAAATACTGTGAAACGATTTTAAAGCAGTACACATGCTAAACCCTACTGCCACATTCAAGACATCATACCCTACCTACTTACCACATATAAACTCAACTATATTAAAAAAATAATTCTAGGCACTTTTATTTTTACCAGGAGAGACACACTAAGCTGAAAGCTTGTTTACAGGTGTGACCTGGGAGCACAAGGAAGTTAAGTGATTTGCACAGGGTCACACACTATGCAAGTGGGGGCTGTGGGAGTCAAACCCAGGTCTCCAGGTTTGTAGCTCAGAGCCTTAAACCACTGCCTGCTTAACCATTTACAACACGGTTACACTTATATATAATACATACTTCTCAAACTTGAAAGAAAAAATATACTTTATCATCAAAGGCTGTATTTACCAAGTACTGTGCCCATGTTTAAAATAATTTGAACCCGCTCCCCCCCCAAAAAAGTGCCCTGACATGAAATTTCATGTTTAACTGTAAAGGCAATTAAAAATTGTATTTCTAAATGCATTACTAACACCAATGCTTCATGATTAAAACAATGATAACCCCTCCCCCCGTGACATATTGCATTCTGGGACGATTGCCTTGGAAAGATGCTATAAAAAAAACCTGAAAAACAGGTTTAATGGAGTGAATGCTGACAACCTATTTCTAGTGTCCATGATAAAATAAAAAATAGTTTAAGATTTTTTTAATGTCAGCTCTGATCAGAATAGCTTTTAAAATCACCAGTTGTTTTCTTGTTCAGTGTTTTCTAATACATCTCAAACTTAAAAGAAAAAAACACTTTATCATCAAAGTCTGTTTTCAGCTTCCTACCATACACTTCATTTGTAAAAAAATATATATATCTTGTCACAGACCACAATCAGCACTAACTACTAACAGAATGCTGTTACCTACATTTACAATTTAGCAAATACTTGAAATCTAACTGAGTGGGGTTTCTGTAGGAAAACAGCTAGAGTCTGTTAATTATAGCATTGACAATCTGGGCAGTTAGATCTGGGTTTGAATACCACAGCCCCCACAAAACAAAATGAAAATGTTCTTACAGAGCTAATTAGCACTAACTGCTTATAGAATGTTGATACCTACATTTACAGCTTAGCAAATACTTGAAATCTAACTGAGTGGGGTTTCTGTAAGAAAACAGATAGAGTTTGTATTAATTATAGCATTGATGATCTAGGCAGTTTCTGTGCTTTTATGCTTGTGTATAGTTTGATAAAATTAAAAATTTTAAAATTGAAACACTCCTGCTAGCTAGACCTGACACACACAGAAAATAAAAATAGTGAATTAGAGCTATTTAGTAGCTGTTGTCCTACAGAAACCCCAGTTAGCTAACTCTCCCCTGGACTGGGAAGGGAGAAGCCCGAGAGGGCGGGGGGCAGGAAGGTCAGCTCCCAGGGTGGGAACTGACCAAAGGAGCAGACACGAAAGCCCACTAGGCCTATTCTGCTGCCATTTTTGTATGTTAGTATGCTTACTACACCAACACCATCAACTATAAAACAGATGACTGCCATAACTAGGGAGGCAGTATAGCACAATGGTTTAAGGCTCTTCTCTGCAAATCTAAAGATCTAGGTTTGAATCCCACAGCCCCCACATAAATGTGTAGTAACTTTTTAAGAAAGTATAAAATACTGTGAAATGATTTTAAAGCAGTGCACATGTTAAATCCTACTGCCACATTCAATACATCATACCCTACCTACTTACCACATATAAACTCAAATATATTAAAAAAATAATTCTATGCACTTTTTTTTTTACCAGAGGAGACACACTAAGCTGAAAGCTTGTTTACAGGTGTGACCTGGGAGCACAAGGAAGTTAAGTGATTTGTGCAGGGTCACACAGTATGTAAGTGGGGGTTGTGGGAGTCAAACTCAGGTCTCCAGGTTTGTAGCTCAGAGCCTTAAACCACTGCCTACTTAACCATTTACAACATGGTTACACTTATATATAATACATACTTCTCAAACTTGAAAGAAAAAATACACTTTATCATCAAAGGCTGTATTTACCAAGTACTGTGCCCATGTTTAAAATAATTTGAACTCCCCCAAAAAATGTGCCCTGACATGAAACTGCATGTTTAACTGTAAAGACAATTAAAAATTGTATTTCTAAATGCATTACTAAGACCAATGCTTTCGAAGTTTTGGAACTACTAAAAACAAATTATATATAAACCATACATATATAAAATGTTTAAGAAAAACATGTGGCTCTTACTGTAAATTAGAATGTGTGTCTAGGTCTCCTTCTGAGGCCCCAGGTGGCTCTGATAATCATTTGTTCCAAAGGATTTTTAAGTCAGTTTGAAGGCATTAAATATCTTCTGTTCTGTTCTGTTCTCCACTGCACAGTCATGTCTGTTGGTTGATAAGGTCCCAAACTAATGTATCTTGTTACAGCAAAATAGAGCTATCTCATGCCCCTCCCACATGAATCAGAAAAAAGTCTGAGGTGGAGACGGAGGTGGATCTTACTCCAAAAAAAACCTAATGCTGCCTCCCACTACTGAGGTTCCAGTTCTTGTACCACCCATTTAAGAAAGAAAATAGTACCCTGCAACCATTGACTAACATGAAAGTGTATTTATTTGGGGGCGGAAAATATTGCTTGGAGGAGGGTAAGGTGGAAGAGACTATTTACACCTTCAGTCAGTTCCACGGACAGAAAACATGACATCACTACTTTTGTACATGCAAAACGTTTGCAGGCTCCGCCCACAGCCGTAAAAAGCTTTATTTCAAATTAGCAGTAAACTAGCAGCAGAGATTCACCACACACCCCTCCCTCACGAAACAACCAAACATTTTGCGTATAACTAGCGCTTTGTGAAGGCTGAAAAGGTGCTGATAGTGTGTCCCTTTTAAACCTAAGAAAGTGACAGTGCATGAAAGAGATTTTATACATGATAAAAATACCATCACACCAAAGCACCAAAAAGACAGGCTAAATATGTAAGAAATATACAGCTATATAGCTCAGAAAAACTAACAAATGCTGAGACCAGACAAAGGTAATAGGGGTCTACCTGTTCTGTGAGTTCTGGAATGTGGCAGGGACAATCAATTTCTAAATAAAATGGTGTGTCCTGTCACATTCCAACAGTGTGCCTCCCCACTACATTCCAAAAGTCTCAGTCCCCCCCAAAAATTACTAGACGCATGTCCTCACCACATTTTGAGATTGTGCATCCCTGCCACATTCTGAGATTGCCTGCTCCCCCCAACATTCTAAAACTGTGCACCACTTGACATTCCATAGCTTTGTCCAATGCTGCATTCCCAAATCACCTCCCTGCCATATTTTTAAAATACTGTACCATGCATCTGGACATTTTGGAAATGCATGCACCGCACCCAACCCTGTGACTTTTTTTTCAAATGATTACTACAGCTAAGTTTCTTAAGCTTTGGAGAAAGCAGTCCTATAAGGTTGTTGACAGGGAGGACTAGGCTCAGAGTTCTAGTTATGAGATAATCCATAGTTCTTCACTGAAACTGGCTTTTTTGAAAAGGGAATGAAATCAGGGGGCCTGATTTTAGAAGGTGGACGCAGGGTTTGCGTTAAGCCCTGCGTCCACCACAAAGTTTGACGCAGCTGTGCCAAAACCCTCAGATGCAACGCAGTCTGATTTTAGTAGGGCTGGTGCAGTTGCAACACTTTACCCATTTTACAGCAGCTTGTGCCAAAGGTTTGCCGCAAGCCCCATAGAAAGGGTACCCCAGGGATGCAAACTTGGACTAGGAGGGAGCTGGTCTAACTCCTTGCAGCAGGCGGCTCATGTCAAGCAGCTTCTAAAATCCCGCTTTCGACAAAAGGTTGACGCAAGTTGCCACTTGTGTCAGGGTCTCGGCCACAACTCTCTTGCAGTGGTCGCAACCCTATGTAAAATCAGGCTCAGGGTTACAGAAAGACTCATAACTTTAAAACAAATAACTTAGAGATCTAAATTTTGGTATGAAACTTGTTGGGGACATGCTAATTCTAATTCTGCAATGGAGCACTTGTGACCAGACTCCCTCTTTAATAGGTTATCATTTTGGTTTTAATCTTCGATAAGCAAATAACAATCTCAAGGTGACAGACCCATTTTCATGAGAGACCCAGAGCAAGTGGCTGTGTAAAAGATAAATAGCAACAAGAGTTTACTCACAGCCTAAAACATACAAATTATTCTCATTGGATAAATACAGATAAAATAAGTAATAAGAATGATAGCTGGCAGAAACTTGATAATATCTCTTTACATTTTTCTTGTATTTAAGCACAATTTATTTTTGCTTTGTCACCATCCTAAACCCCACCCACCCCAGGCAACTTGTCAACCCTTCAACTTACCTGCTTCCCAGAAACTCCTTACCTCCTGCAGCTTCACCCCTTCCCCCGCAGAGTGGGCCTTCAGGGAGGGACACCCTCTGGAGAACAAATCCTGTGGAGTCAGTACATACAGGGTGGGCAGGAGATGCAGGGCCTGAATGTATCTCCTTGTGGCATGCCATCCTGTCTGGCTGGGGGGGTTCCATACTACTTTCCCCAAGATGTAGGCATAAGCATGCTCCATTATGCATGCAGCAGTCATCGGCAGAGTGAGTCAAGCATCTTCAATCCTTCAGTTGTCTCACTTGCAGCACTAGCTGTGGTAACAAAGGTGACACCAGCAGAGCAGAAACAGGGAGCCTCCTGTACGTTCAAGCCTCCTCTCTATTTGCAGGCCCTCAGGCATCCCGGACTCATTCCTGAATTTGGGGTCACTGGCATCACAAGTAACTGTGCTGCTTTTACACCTCACGGCTGCTGTACTTACATATGTTTTAAAGTCAGTGCTTTTTCCTGTAGAGAGTGCCAAGCTTGGAGAGGAAAAAATTAAAAAGGTCCTGCCTGCCTGTCAACACCTAACCACGTAAACCTCTGTTTTCAAGTCTCATCTGAAAAATTCTCTTTCTCTGTTACCCATAATTATTATTTTTTCTTACTTTTTTGCTGCAACCTTAATCTACCAAATGGCTCATCCTGCACCTACTATGAATTAAACTCTAGGGGCCTGATTCCAAGACAGTTACGCCAGACGTAAATGCAGTACACCAGTCCTGATAATGCAAATTGCAGGTTACGCCAGTGATTTGTGACATGCGTGATTCCAAAAGAACACTTACGCCACAACCCACAACTGCTATGACAAACGCAAGTTACGCCGCAGTTACACCAAAGAATGCTTACGCCACTACGTAATGTGGCTTACGACATGCGTAACACACCAGCACCACAGAAACTGCTATTCCAGAACAGGTGGCATAATGAACCATGCCAGAGGATGGTAACATAAGTTAGAACAAGGAAAAGCTGTCCTTACCAGAGCACAGGCCATAGAAACCCCCCCGCACAGAGCCAGACTGCAGCATACCCCCAACCAGTAGGCCCTGAATGTGGAACTAATGGACATACAGTGGAACACCCAAGCAAACGTGCCCTAGGAAGCCCAGAACACAGTGAAATGGGTAGCAGCATCGCCAGACAGGCCAATAGTAAGTGAAATACATGCCTGGTGCAAAATGTACCGTAGCATGTAGCACAATAGCCAAACACAGACTGTGGGACAGGGCATTGCACTGTGGAATAGAGAAGTGATGGGACGTACAATAGGGAACATTGCCATGTACCGTGGGACAGTCGAGAGGTATGTACTGCTGACAGTATTGCAAGTTATGCCATGTCTTGAGGGCGTGACTTACGACATGCGTAATTCTGCATTTTCCATCATATCTGGTGATTCTCTTGGAATATGGTGCAGCTCGCATGTCATAGGGATTTTGGCGTTACTTTAAGCACTGGCGTACTTTACACCTTGCTCTCATCACTGTCTTGGAATCGGGCCCTATGTATCTACTATTATTTAAACACTATGCTAGCGGAACAAGATCTATAATTCATTTTAAAAATACTCACGTGCTCTAACAATTACATATCTAAACGTCTGATTGCTATCAAGTTGTCAGTTGTTACCTAGAACACTTATTTTTTACGTGTCTATTTATTTGTATCAGAGTCATGTAAAGATGTTGTAACTATGTACAATGGTTGTAGATAGGGCTAGTCCCTATTCTGTGTGATCTGGATAAAAATAAATGTTATCATCATCATCAACAGTTTCTGTGCTGTACATATTGTAGTATGTTGTCTTGTTTTACATTTTTATTCCCTATATTGCATTCTGAGGTACACTGTGTATGAAAGTTACTATACAAAAATAAGTTGCATTGTCTATATAAGCAAAAACAAACTCCAGTGCACCCCCCTTCCCCCAACAAGCTGCTAGAAAGAGCTTTTCAGGTTTTGCTTCTTACATTCTTTCTTTCATCCATGATTTTAAAAGGGGTTCTTGGTTTCATTGGTAGTCAGGCTTATTCACATCTCAAATGACTTCTAAGGATCCTTTTTAAAATCATGGAAGGAAAAATAATATGATCAAGAAAGTAGAAAAATTTGAGCCAATTGGAAGGCTTGTTTGAGCAGCTTGGGGGGAGCGCATTAGATTTTGTTTGTTTTTGATAATGGTCACACACCAATAGCATGCCTACAAAACAAAAAAATAATTAAAAAATATAATTAAAAAAACTTATTGAATCAGCCATGGTTGAGTTTGCTATGTTCTTAAACACCAAATGAGCATTAGAGGTGTGGCCATCTCCTATTTAGCGCTTCCTACTGGCCACGTAAACCTTTTATGGGCCAACAGGCCACTGTAAAGGCATGGCTTTCAGAGAAAGCAGTGAGACCACAGCTCATATTAGCATGCCTAAATAAAAAGTAGGTTCCTGACCTATGAGTGGGTCACCTTGTCATTGGTGATCAGGCTTAGTTACATCTTGGCTGATTTATGAAATCAAGACCCCCTTTTAAACCATGAAAGGAAGAAAGAATATAAGTAAAACTTTAAATGATTGGAAGGCTCTTTTAAGCAGCCTCTGAGTTGGGGGGTGGGCACATGATTATGTTTATTTTTGATAGTGGCCACACCCTAGTAGAACCCTTACAAAACAAAGGCATTTGTAAGAAAAACAAATAAGATGACGGCCCAGTCCAGACTAGGGATGTTAAAACAGTTTAACTTTTTTAAACCATTTTAAAACTCCCTAACATGGCTCGCATCCACACTTGACATCAAATAATATTGTATCAATACCATGTTTGCAAACCATGTCCAAGCCCAGCTCTGAGTTAAACTGAACATGGTCTGAAACACGGTATTGCACTCAGCTCTGTTTACTAGCTAATGTGGCAGCAGTTCAAATTTGTGTTTACCATGGCCATAATGGGATACATTTCTTTGACATAGGACTGGTTGGTCTTCAGAATGCACCCTGAGTTCTTGCCAGAGGTGATGTTTGATTTCACCCTGAATCAGTCCTTTGATTCATCCATTTTCTTTCCTTCCTCTCAGAACCAGGGTGAAGACATGGGGGCTGTTGCACTCAATGGACACCCATAGAATCTTTTGGTACTGTCTGGATCATAACAAGGACTGTGCCCAGTCCTCTTCAGTTGTGTCTTTGCCCCAGGCACCATGGGTAAGCCTGTTTCCTAACAATGTCTTTCCAAGTGGATCTCATCCTGTATCTTGCTCTGTTACAGACAGGCAGAGCAGATCCTCTCTGGCACTGTCACATGGCATGCCACCAGGGGAATGGAAGCCTCTGTAGCATGTTTTAGGTCTCTCTCAGCGTCAGACATTTATTTGCAAGGCTGCTAACTGGCACAGGATCCATACTTTTGCTAAGCGTTACAGTTTTAATAGCTTGTAGGACTGGGGTTGGCCTTCCCATTTTGCAAGGTTTACTTTCCTGAGGGGTCAGTCTTTTGTGCTCGACAGCCACCCATGCGGGGTTGGTACTGCTTGGTCGTCATCCAATATATTATGTCTCTGGAGATGTGCTTGAAGAAGACACATTTATTTACCAGCTACAGTAGATCTTTAAGAGGATCTCCATAGAGCCATACCTTTTCCCATCTTCCATCACCTGATGTGCTGGGCTACCCTTGCCATGCAATTAGCATAGTACCAGTTATTATCCTTAACTCATTGAGTCTAGGTGGCAATTTTGGGTCAGGTTCTGTAATGAATGGTTCCGACACCATATGGCGTCTACTGGATCCAATAAGTTTAATTTTAGTGAATCAGATGTACTTACATAATTCTTTATTGGTATTCAATCACAGGATAAAAGCCTGAGCCAAAGCAGAAGGACAAACCAGGTTCACTCCAACTACTTTTGTGGCAGAATGATGCCAGAATGCCCTTCCTCAGGGCTTACTTAGGAGGTGCATTCTGGCACAAAACTAGTTGGAGTGAGCCTGGGGTGTCCCTCTACTTTGGCTCTGCATTTTTGTCTTTGCATCTTGTGTTTGGAGACCAGTAAAGAATTATGTGAGTACATCTGTTTCACTACAGTGTTTTTAAGGATACTAACAGGCACCATCCTAATTGCATTATTTTTATAATGTTGTACTTGAGCACAGTCAGCAATTGAGATACTTTTTTCTCATTTGAAGATACCCGTGACCTTGTTCGCAGCACTGAGGATGGAGTCATCTCCAGTGTGAACATCAAGGAACTGGTAGAAGAGAGCTGGCCCGGTGGTGCAGAGGGCTGAGGCGCTGTAACATACCTTACCTCTCCCACACAGGCAACCCAAGTTTGGGAACGAGCTGTGGTTGCCAGGAGTCAGCTGAGGGGCCCTGGGAGAGGATCAGATGGCTGCCTGGCACCTCTCCTCTCCTCTCCTGGGTTGAGGTGGTGAGCTGTCTCAGCTCTTGGCTAACACCAAGTGAAGGCCTGGTAGTAGTGCTGACACTCAAGTGGCTTTCAGAAAGCCAGGTGGGTGGAACAGGCTTAGCAGTTCCAAAGCACATGCACACCTCCATGCGCATGCATCCTCCTTGTTTACTGTATCCTTGCAGAAGGAGTAAAAGTAAGTAAAAATTTACTTCTTTAGCACCCAATCCCGGAGGCTCTGGGAGCTTTACACAGCTAAGGTGCAATAAACATACAACGCAACAAATTTAAAACACAGTCAGAAAGTCCATACCAGTATTCTATAATTTAACTCAATAAGTAAATATTACAATAAAACAATTCAGCAGTGAAATAAATCTATAGCTGAGTTCCAAAGCTTTTCTGAAAAGATGTGCCTTCAGACCCCACTTGAATGCCACCACTGACAGAGCCTCCCTCAATGATCTTGGAAGTGACTTCCTTCCATTTTTCCCCAAGAAAACCTTGGTGAAAAATGGATGGGGACCAGGCTTCATGAAGCCCTGCCAGAGGGGCTGGTCCTGTCTTGCCACTGCATTGGAGATATCTGGATGAGAATCTCTGGTGGGGAGGACGGCTCTCACTCCCCTGGCACCCTGTGGGAGGAAATCCGCAGGGGACATAACCCCAGCTGGACAGAGGGAGCATGCTGGCTGATGGCACCTGTGGATGGGGCTAAAAAAGCCACCTGGTCAGCCTGGGAGCATAAAAATCTTTTATCTGAAAGATGAAAAAATAAACTGGTGGGAGGCAGTGGCCAGAACCAAGTAACCTTCTCCACGGTGGCAGGGAAGACCAACCATCGGGACCTGGATCTCTAGAAAGGTGTTCTTTACCAAGAAGAAAGACCAGGTCAAGGGTGTAATGCAGCTGCATGAAGCTTGTAGTTCAAAGCACATGAGGGATTTTTTGAATAAGGTGCTCTAAGCAGGTGTGGAGGACTGTGTTCCTGTAAGCAATAAGGGAAAAAGGGTCAAGAAGCGACCACCATGGCTCAACAGGGACCTAAGGCAACTGATCCTGAACAAAAAGAAGGTCTATGACCACTGGAAAGAGACAGGTTGCCTCCAGACAGAGAGGAGTACAGAGTAGCTGACTAGTTTGTTGCATCTCGCCCAAGATGCCCTGGGTGGTGTGATCTGGGCTAGCTCACTTACTCAATCATGCTGCCACCAACCTGGTTACAATTATTTTGGGGTTGCTCCTTTCGAGTCCCACCACAGGCTCCTGCTCTTACAGAACAAGTCCTGGCTCTTGTTCAAACAGTACAAGGTCTCTTGGGCATAGGAACCCCATAGTCACTCCAGATAACCTAATCCCCACTCTGTATCAGACAGGTGTTTGAAATTTTTTTATTTAGTTTTTCTGCTCCTGTCTGTCTGACTTTGGCCCCCATCTGTTTAGCAATCACCCAGCTCTGTTGCTGCCACAGACCCAAGGGAGCTCCCTTTACCTACACTGTGGAAAACTCTCCTATGGTAGGGCCATCGGGGGATGGGCCAGTTCCCCCTCCAGTCTTCTCAGAATTCAGTGATCAGGCAGCTCATTTGTACTGAGTGGGCTTTTTTCCATTTGCTTCCCTCCTCTGAGACATTTGGCTATAAGCATGCAGCGAGTCTATGCAATGGGCATGCACACTGCAAAGCCACTGCATTTTCCCACCCACTGCTGACACCACCTGACTTATGCAGCCCAGGTACCCCAGCTCGTGCTTGTGAAGCAGGGAATAGTCATCCACCTAACTGAGAAGAGCATCCTGTGGGACACTCTGCCATCATCCCTTCCCCCACCAGCCCATCATCATCCTAGGCTCATTCCCAAACCCACTTTGCCTTGTCACAGGCAGTACTCCTGACTCAGCACAGACAGTCTGGAAAGCAGGTTTTACTTTTTATGTTTGCCATGCATGCTAGCGCAAGTCGAACATTTTGCAATGTACAGGGTTTTGAGAGGTGTGTCATTGTTGTCCAATGCGGGACAGTCTACAAGGGGCTTGAGCAATAAACAGCAAGCCTCATGATGACAATGTTCAAAACTATATGCCAAGAGACACATTCATAAATCAGCTCTTTCAGCAAGCACAACTAATCTTATCATGTGCTCTCAGCCTGCCTGTTTCTCCCCCCCACCACCAGCATTTTACACACACACACACACACACACACACACACACACACACACACACACAGTCTGGTTATACAGATCCAGTCACAGTCTCTAGGTACCTGAGGCCAGCCATAGAATTATATTTTTTCCTTGGAGTCAGGGGTTTGGTGAGACATAATAGAACTATGCTTTATCTTTCATGTAACAGTCCAGGGATTGAAACTGAAACCTGAAACTGCTCATTTTTAGCAGTGTGTGTGTGTCCCTGCCCCCACACACAGAGGAACATGCACACACACACACACACACACACACACACACACACACACACGAGTCAGGTTACACATGCTGTAGTAGGCTGCTGATAGAGTGGAAAATGGAACATTTAAGTACATTAATGGTCACTTGGCTACTAGGGTAGTAAATAAGTGACCAGTTCACATTAATATAGGGTAGATCAAACAGTGAAATAAACTGTGGCTGGCATTGATTTTTAAATAATGGTTGCCTATAAAACTGGAGTTTACCCCTTCAAAGTACAACGATTTGCAAATTTGAACACTTACAATTTAAACAATTTCTTGGGGAGGACTCCTATATTCTCTGTTTAAAGGGGGAAAAAAAAACAGATCCCCTGGTAAAATCATGGAAATGGTCCCGCTCTCAGCCAGGCCCAGTGGCAGTCTCTAGGTATCTCAGGCCACACACAGAATTATATTTTTTCCTTGGAGTCAGGGGTGGGGGGAGAGCTAACAGAACTTTGCTTTATCTTCCATGTAAGCCTTAAAATGCACTGCAGAGCATCTAAAGCCCCTGAGCTTCTGGGAGCTGCTCATAACACTGACAATGGGGGTGCCCAATCCCCCAGTGTCTCCACCTGAAATAAAGAGGCCCTCACTTGTAGTTTAATTTTTAAAGAATAAAGGCTGTAAAAGGAAAAATGTCCATCGATGACTGTTGTTGCCACTCTGTAATTGCCCCCACCCTCAAGCCCAGTCCATATAGTCTTCTGGCATGGGGATCTGCTCCTTAGATCCAGTACAATAGCAATACCAGTGGAGAACATCTGGCATTGACAAATGCATGTTACACTTGGTAGTGTTCTCTCCTGAAATGGAACACAGACTTGCCTAATAAAATAGATTACCTGTGCTTGTTAAAACACAGCAGTCACAGATTTATATTAAATATAAAATATTTAAAATTTACACTAAATTTACAAGATATACAGAAAACTAAAGGAAACACAACAACATTAGGAAATTTTAAAAATTAAAAAGTTTAAAACAAAAAGAATTACTGATAAAAAAAACTCCCTAACACTCCCTAAGCCTGGATTTCTTACCCCCACGGGTCTTCTTAGGAAACAATAGACTTTTGGGCACCCATGCCTGGGATTTAAAAGCAAGCAATTAACTATGTTACAGGTAATTGTGGTGATAAGTAACAGTGGGCCTGATTCACAAAGGTGGACGCACGGCTTGCATGAAGACTGCATCCACCGCGGTGCTGCGCCTACCATTTTGGCACACTGTGCACCCAATTCACCAATGTTACTACCACCTTGCAGCATAACTTACACCAGGTTCAGCTCTGGTTTGCCTCTCATCAGCTCTTCCTCAATGCCAAGAAGACAGTCTCCATGACCTTCGGCACAAGGCAGAGACTCTCAAGGCTGCTCAGTCTCCCCTCTTTACACACCCTGGACGGTACTACACTGGAGGACACTACCTCTCTCAGATATCTTGGTGTCTGGTTGGACCAACACCTCAACTTTTCTGGTCATATTGATGCCATCCTGAAAAAACTGCGCCCCAAACTAGGCACTTCATACAGAAACCATAGTTGCATCCCTTCTACGGCCAGGCATGAACTTCCAGAGAAGATGATAATCCCGATTTTTGACTACTGTGACATAGTCTATGGTGCCGCTCCCAAGTCCTTCCTGGTCAGACTGGACACTCTCTTTAACTCCTTCTGCCATTTCGCTCTTGATGCCCCTCCTCGGACCCATCACTATGAGCTCTACCGTGCCTTGGCCTTTCCCGTTCTTGATAACCACTGCCTCTCCCACTGTGCCAAATTCACCTCTAAATACTGGCTCGGCGAACTATCTCTTTACCTCCTCACCTCTCTATCAACACCTCCAGAACCTCCCCATTCCCTCAGATCCTCAGGCACTTGAACTCTAGCGGTCCCTCACCCCTCCACACTCATCGGACAGTCTGCCTTCTCCTATTGCTTCCCCAAAGCCTGGAACTCTCTCCCATCTCACATTCGCCACACCTCCTCCTCCTACTGACTCAGTACAGCCCTACACAACTACCTCTCCTCTAACTGCATCTGCTACAACCCACTTTAATTCCCCCCTACCCTCCTTGTACTCTAATTAAATCTCCTTTAACCCTTCTACCACTCCTCTTCTCCCTCTCCACTCCCTTACAAATTCCCAACTCCCTTACAAATTCCCCACTCCCTTACAAATTCCTTAATGTACCCTCTCTGCACTCTAATTTTACCTCCTCTTATTCTCTTCTTATATCTTATATCTCCTAGTCTATCCTCCTCCTCTTATATCTCCACTCCCTTACAAATTCCTTTACCTACCCCGTACTCCAATTATACCTCCTTTTATATCTGTTATACTCTTCTAATTTCCCCCTTTCCCTTCCACTCGCTTACAAATTTCTTTCTCTCTTTATCCTAACCTTTTTTTTTGATACATTATGTTTTGTACTATATTTCTGTTTTTATTCCTTATGTTCCCCTAACTGCCAAGTCGCACCGGGAGACAAGCAACTTGTTGCTCAATGTGCCTTCCTGGTGAAACATTTTAATAAATAAATAAATAAAATTCGTGCTTTTGTGACACTTCATCCCATTTATGGTGGCTTGTGCCAGGCATGTGGCACAAACCCAGTAATAAGGGCGGCAGTGGTAGACCACTGAAAAGCTGGTCTAACATCGGGCCAGGGGTGCACCAGCTGTGAATCTCAACTTTCGGCCGTAGACCACCACAAGCCCCATGCTCCCTGTGTTTGGCACACCCGGGGCTTGCACCAGCCCAAACATTTTGTGAATTGGGCCCAGAGTGTTCTAATGTATCATCACTAGGTGGAACCAAAGTACTGGTATGCGCTGTAGGAGGGACCTTTTGTAAAGAGACACCAGAGAAAGCACATGTAATGGAATGTGAACAGAAACGTGTTTGCTATAAGAACCTTGCTGTGGTGTGTTATAATAAAACTGAAGTTAATCTCTTACTAAGCCTCCCGAGCATTGCATGTCATGGTGTCAGAAGTGAAAACTTCTTAGAAGGGAAAAAAGAGAAAGACCGACTGCAAGTGAGAGAGAAATAGAAACTTTCAAGATGCCAAAGTTTTGTCCTTCAGATACTTTTGACTTCAGCTGACCTGCAGACTGGCCTGACTGGAAGCAGTGTTTTTCCCATTACAGGATTGCTACAAAACTGAATGAAGAAAGTGGTGAAGTACAGGTATGCTATCTTAATTATGCACTGGGAAAGGAGACAGAACTAATCTTTAAATCATTCTCATTTAACTGAGAAGAGGATATGAATACTTATCAAATAGTAATGGGGAAGCTGGATGCATATTTTGTGCCCAAGCTCAATATAATCCATGAAAGAGCCGGTTTCACCAGTGTAGTCAAAAGTCAGGAAAACTTTAGAACCTTTTACCAGAATCTTATATCAGCTTGCAGAAAAGTGTGATTTTGGAATAAGCAAAAACAGACTTGTGATAGGAGTTCTAGATAAGGAACTTTCTCAGAAACTGCTGTTAGAGCCAGAATTGACTGTGGAAAGGGCACTAGTTCAATGTGCCTGTGCAACTGGTTTCGTGCTTGTGTAATATAGATAAACTTTAGCTGTTCGCCTCTCTATCCATGGGACATACCACCCGGAAGGGGTATGAAGGCAAGGAACCCTAGGGGAGAGTTCCACCCCCTGAGGTGCCACGGGAGTGATTCCCTTGGCTAAAGGTATCTTAGAAAGAAGCCCACGGGAGATAGAGACATGCTGCTGGAGGAGGAGGAGTGGATGGAGAGGCAAGGAAAAACGCTTGTGTGCAGAGTGAGAAGAGCAGCCCTTAAATAGGCCGAACGGGGGTGTGGTCAGTTGCACCGCCTTCTTGAACTGCAGGCTGTAGCCTTCCAATTCAGTGTACCTGTGCAACTGGTTTCGTGCTTGTGTAATGTAGATAAACTTTGGCTGTTCGCCTCTCTATCCATGGGATATACCACCCTGTAGAAGTACAAAGGCAAGGAACCCTAGGGGAGGGTTCCACCCCTTGAGGTGCTGTGGGAGTGATTCCCTTGGCTAAAGGTACATTAGGAAGAAGCCCAAAAAGAGTGTTGAGCAAAGCATACAAGGTAAGGAATACTTATCGAGGGTCGAAGACCTGTACATAGGTCAGTTGGTAGTATGGGTTTAGTTGATAGCATGGGTCAGCTGGTTGTATTGTTTGAGTAGAGTAGGCAGGAAACAGCAGGTGAATAGTGACCTGCTCGGAGGTCTGACTGTAAGGTGTGG
Organism: Neoceratodus forsteri; assembly: GCA_016271365.2. Lineage (NCBI taxonomy): Eukaryota > Metazoa > Chordata > Ceratodontiformes > Ceratodontidae > Neoceratodus > Neoceratodus forsteri. Next base: position 1,320,404,868 of record CM057456.1, read on the forward strand.
AGGCCTGGCTTCCTAAGGAGAGCGAGAACATCCAAAGGGGGAGAAGGGACACATACGGGGCAGCCACTCAACACCATCCAACAGTGGAAACCTAACTAAGTGACCTAGAGATTACAACTATGCCTAATTAGTATTCTGACCATTGGCATGGAGGAGAGGAAAAACCCCCTTTGAGGAGGAAACCTCTGGGGATCCAAGACTTAGGTAACCTTCCCTCCAGACTTTTGGGACAGTTTTGTTTAGTGATGGCTCTGCTACTGCAATTTAGTAGACCAATCCAGGGGAATTGCAATTTCAGGGAACACTCTCACTCTGTCCCTTTAATGGGAATGCCATGGAAGGTTGCGAGCTAACTCTACAACAATGGGCAACCAAGGCAGAAGAAGGAGGAGGAGAGTAACAACCGTCAAGGCGCTCAGCTGGCCTACTGATCTAAGAACAAACCAGGTGAACCAGAGGTGGTTGTAGAGAGAATAGCTTGAAAGGGTGCCACCAAACCCACTAGGGCAGCTAAAGGGGCCCTTCCCATGAGAGCCCCACCCCTCCACCGCAGAAGTCTTAAATGCTACATCGAGAGGTGCCATCAGTATGGTTGATGACTGAAGGTCCACCCAGAGCAAGGACATCCTCAGCTATGGGCCAGGTCAGAAGGTCCTCGCCCCAAGCTTCACAAGCTCAAGATGCAGACTTCGGGGTGCAAAGAGAGAGGCTGTCAGCCACAGGGCTAGCCCTGAGTCCTGGAGTAATGGATATGGTCAGCATGTCTCCAAAATGTGGAAAAGTGAGTTATAATGAGCATGAGACCTGCACATGGTAAGGAGCATGGGACCCATATATGGGTCGTGATGGATGATAGCAGACATGGGGAGACCTGTATGTATGTCAGACTGAGCACTGTGGACCCTCTCATGGGTTTTGACTGGATGAGACCTGTCCGAAGGTCAGGCTGAGCAATATGGACCATCTCGTGAGTCTAGGTATTTCAAATAGCAGTTGTCAACCACAGGAATGCATGCCGACCAAGTCCATTAGAAAGCCAAATTGGGAGTGAATTGGATTGTATATTATGAGTAAGAGAATGGTGAGACCGGGTGAAGCCCAGGGCCGATGGTTTGAGAGGAGGAGGCTGTGAAGCTGGTTAGGTAGGAGTAGGAGGCTGTAAAGCCAGTACAGTAGGAGGTGCGGGTCAAAGCAAGTAAACATGATATGCTCTCAGACTTGGAAGGTGATGCCAGTATTGAAAGGGGAGAGGTCCTGGAATGAACTAACTTGCAAGCTGATTGCATTAGTGCCATGACGGCTGGTATATGAGTGATACTGGTAGTGCAAGGGACAGGAAGGCTGGGAGGACTGCAAGGGATATTAAGGCTGGGAGGACTGTGTAAATCAGTTGTAGAATAGCATGGAAAGGATGACAGAAAGCCTAGAACAGCTGGTTGCAGAATGCCATAAAGGCTGTGTGGAACAGCAATAGAAGGCCGGGGCAAGCCAATGACCAATAAAACATAAAAGAAGCTGAAAGCTGCTCCCGCCACCTGAAGCCATGATGCCCACTGCAGCAACACAGTCCCCCACCATGGACAAAATGAAATAGCCACAGAGAGGCACTATGACACCATACAGCTAATTAAACCAGTAGAATAAAATAATTTAAGTACTAGCAGTTGAATTAAACTAGTAGATGAAATTAAATTGATTAATATCTGAAGCTGTAGCTGGGCTGGCATGTGTTTGAGCAGATTAAGAACCCCAAACGGCTGTACACAAGGGGAGAGCAACATGGAAGGGCATGAGAATTGGGTGAGATTCTGTTACATAGCTAGTAGCATTGAATAGCCAAGAAAATTGAAACAGGTTTGTCTGCACAAACAATAAGGAAGCACAATTGCAGTGGACAGGTAGAATCATTTTTAAACATAATGAAGACTGTAGCGAGAAATCCCCAAGGAAAAGAAGGAAGAAGCAAAAGCAGCACAAATTAACAGGAATTGCAACAGAAATGTAGCAACAACTGCTGCCACACCCTGCAACTAGCTGAAAGCAAGAGCTTAGACCAAGTGGTGGCAATTAAGTGGAAACAGCAGCAGAGAGCTGGAATGGGAGCTGAAACATACAACAAAAGCAGGGATCTGAGGATGCCAGGTAGCTGAGGAGGACAGGGAACTAGAGCACAGCAAATGAGCAACACAGCACAAATAAAGGGCAACTAGAAAGCCCCAAAAGAAAAAAAAGAATACACAAAACCAAAGCATAAGCTCAGTAGAACAGAAAAACAGCACACAGCAGCTGGAAGCAAAATAAATACTAACCAAAGTAGCAGAAACACAGGAACACATCCAGCAGAAACCTAGCAGAGTCCAGAGCATGAACAAACCAGACTCGGGGGCAAGGCGCAGCAGGCCTAAAGCGAGAACACAGATGAATAGAGCCTCCGGCCGGCAAGGAAAAATGTTTGTGTGTGGAGTGAGGAGAGCAGCCCTTAAATAGGTCGAACAGGGGTGTGGCTAGTTGCACCGCCCCCTTGAACTACAGGCTGCAGCCTTCCAAAAATAGCACACCATTCTGAAATTATAAAAAGCCAAATAAATGACCAAGGAACCATAAGAGAGCTAGATGAGGTAGCAAAGAAAGAAGCCTCAGTGGTCAGGTGAAAATAACCGAAGCAGACCCCTAAGGAAAAAGCCAGCCCAACCTCAAAAGCCAGGTCATAAATGTACTAGATCTGGCAGGGGACATGCACATGGAGACAACTGTCAAGAATGAAATGCTGAGTGTTGCAGTGCAGGAAAATAGGTCATTTCACAATGGTGTGTCGTACAAGAGGTGTGAGTGAAACGTCCATGAAAAAAAGTGAAGCCGAATAATTCTTTCTTGGTCAGTTACCTGTCATGATGACATCAGTGAGCCATGGAGCATTGGGCTCACACTTAATGGTACCCCACTAACATTTAAAATTGATACTGGATCTGATGCAAGTGTTATTTCTGAGTCTGCTCACCTGAGTTTAAATAAACGTCCTCAGTTGAAGCACACTAGCTCAGTTTTGGAAAGTCCAGGAGGGGAACTGCATGGGGCAGTTTAATTTTTATTTATTTATTTAAACTTTTGTTAACCAGGTAAGTACAATGAGCCAAGGCCCTTTTTCATGCACGACCTGGGACTGTAAATAACAGCCTTGATGTTAAATAAATCCAGTTAGTAATTAACAGTACAACAAACTATAAATATAGGCAGAGTACAAAAACACTATTACGTAGAACAACAATATCAATAAAAACATTCACATTTCAACTGACTAAGATAATGTTTCTTCAAGTGAGTTTTAAAAATGTCATGATCTAGGCCATTTTGTAAGGAACCTGGCAAGCTAGTCCAGTTTATTGCTGCACTAAATGAAACGGCATGCCTACCCATCCCTGTATTTGTATTCGGGGCAACAGGTTTTGTTGTTCCATTTGAGAGTAGTGACCTTTCAACCCTCTTGGGATGATACATTGTAAACAGAGGAACATAAGTACCCAGCCTTAGAACAATGTGTGTCAGACAATTTAAGTTATATAGACAACCTAACTTTTGGAGGTAACCAACCTGTTAAATGATACAAATACAGTGGTGTGTTTGATATGGTAATTTCAAAGCAAATCTATAAACAGTGTGAAAAGTAGTTGTCAACAAGGACACATCAGAATTAGCTAGTTCAGAAAAAAGAAATGAATTATAGTTCGTCATTGACAGCAATACACTATTAGCAGCCTCCAGTCTGGCCTGTGCAGTCAAACAAATTTGCAGTTTTGAACAGGACACCCAGTTTGTAGCTGAAACAGAATAGTAAGGCACCGAGTACCAGCTCAGAGTGTACATGATCATGAGTTCCCAGGTCGATAACTTGTTAAGTTATGATGTTGCAGTATCTATGGGTTAGTCCACAGGCTAGAGGAAGTCTATACAGATACCTTCAGGGAAATAGGTCTCTTGCAGTGTGTGCCCATCAGAAACAAACTAAAGGAAGGAGCCATACCATACAGTATTCGAGCAGCCCAGAGACTATCAATTCCTACGCTTCCTGAAGTGAAAGATGAGCTGGATAGAATGGTATGGCATGGTATTATCAAAGAGTTTACACAGCCTATCAAATGGTGCACACCCATGGTGTTGGTGCCAGTATCCAAGAAAAATGGTACCATTCGTATTTGTATTGATCTCAAACAGCTAAATAAAGCAGTCCAGAGAGAAAAATATGTTCTTCCCACATTAGATGACGCTGTTCCAAGATTAGCTGATGCCAGAGTGTTTTCTTTACTTGATGCAGCAAGTGGATTTTGGCAGATTCCTCTGCATCCGGACAGCTAAGTTAACTACTTTTATTATACTATCTGGAAGATACTATTTTTGCAAACTTCCTTTTGGCATTACTACTGCACCACAGATCTTCCATAGGAAAATGATGGAACTATTGCAGAATCTGCAAGGGGTAGTCGCTTACATAGATGACATCCTGCTATACGGTCGTACAGAGCAAGAACACGATAATCGATTGGCTCATGTGCTGGAAACAATCCAGACAATTGGTTTAAAGTTGAACAGAGGGAAATGCTTACTGTGCAAGAAGCAGCTGAACTACTTGGGACACAGGGTAGATGAGCACGGTATAATTCCACATCCTGAGAAGGTAAGAGCCATCAAAGAAATACAACCTCCTAGTTCTGTTCCTGAATTAAGGCAAATTCTAGGAATGATTCACTACCTGGGTAGGTACTTATCTAACTTGTCAGAGGTGATACATCCACTGAATGTACTTCTGAACAGTGAAACAACATGGAAATGGTGCGATACGCAAGAAAATGCTTTTAACAAGGTGAAACAACTTGTATCTGAAGTACCCATACTTACTTTTTATGATGCCTGGAAACCTGTAATCATAAGTGCTGATGCAGATAGTTATGGCATAGGCAGAGTATTGTCACAAGATCATAATGGCAAGCAGAAACCAGTGACATATTGCTCCTGTACATTAACAGATACTGAGACTCGTTATGCACAGACCAAAAAGAAATGCCTAACAGCAGTGTGGGTATGTGAAAAGTTTGAAAAGTATTTGTACAGATTAGATTCTTTCAAGCTTTTGATTGACCACAGACTATTTTTACCACTTATAAACGGCAAAGACTTACAGTACCACTGAGGTGTCAACGATTTCTCATGTGGATGATAAGGTACAATCCCCAAGCAGAACATGTGCCAGGCAAGGCGATGCGGGTAGCACAATACTTATTCAGACATCCAATGATTGTCATAGATTCAAAAGTTTATACTAGGATTGAAGAAATTAAGTCTTACGAATAATCCTTACAATCTTCAAAACCAATGTCGAGTTTAAAACTGCAGCAGGTTAAACAAAGTACATCAAGAGATTCTGAACTCCAGACAGTATTACATTTTGTCAGAGGTGAATGGCCAAGGTACATCAGGAATGTACCTAATAGTATCAAAACTTTCTTTCACGTGAGAGGCAGCCTTACAGATTCTAATGGACTGTTGCTGTATGGAGACAGAATAGTTATTCCAAGAAACGTGACAAGCAAGCAGTGGGCGGTATTGGGCATTACTAAACTGCCCAGGGGTGTAATGAGGCCCAACGCCACGGGCAGAGGGACTTATAGCCCCTGGAAGGTCCAGTATTTCCCATACCGCCCACCCTGGAGGGTATTACTGCACTTAGAAAATGGGATACCTGTGGTGGTTTTATGTGGGATTTAAAAAAGTTAAGAGAAAAATTAAAAACATTAAAAAATAATGAAGTTTAAGTTACTTGGTTGTAAAGTAGTCCCATGTTTCCATGGTAGTCCATCTCTTCTTGTCTTCCCCTGTATAGAGACATTCTCTTGTACTTTTGCTCTCCTCCTACTACTACCACCTCTGGAGCACGTTTTCCCAGCCAGCAGACTGCTGTCCTCATTACTGTATAGAAAAACACAAGCAGCCATCTGTTTTGTGCCATTCTTTAAACATTTTTTTTTTCAGCTTCGGAACTTATGGCAGTCAGGAAGAGCACGACCCCATTTGACCCTGCACTTAAAGGCAGGAAATGTATTCTGCAGTATGCTGCTTGTCCTGGGGATTTTAAGTAATGCTTTTCTTCTGAGTTTCCCAGTCCTCTGTGCCTACCCTGAGGACCGGGACTCAGCTACTGCTGTTCTTTTCTTTCTTTTTTTGTTTTGTTGCAGTTTTCTGGTTCCCGGTCCTCACTGCCTGCCCTGAGGACTGGGAGTGTGAAGAGGAGCACCGTTTGCTGCTGCTATTCAGCCTGTCTACAGAGGTAGGGACCTGGAGGAGCTAGAAAGAGAAACAGACCTGACTGAAGATCGAAAACATTAGGTCGTGTTTTTGTATGAGAAGCTTTTTTTTTTTTGCCTTTTTAAACAGGTGGGGAGATCGGGGATAGTACTGTCGGGAGAGTCGTGTGCTGGAGAATGGGCACGCGCGATCTATTGCTCCATCATCGAGTGGAAAAGAAAGAACAACAGTAAAAAAATGTTTTATTTGTTTTCTATTTATACTGCTGTCATTTTTTAAATGACATGTTATTGGGTCTACTGCCTAGGCTAAGGACTGAAGTGTGGGGGGGGGGCTCTCCCAAGGCTAAGCGAGGGGAAAAATGGCGCTGATTTTAAATTAAAATTAGGTGTGTTAGCCAATTAGGAAGTAGGAATGGGCAGTAGGATATTTCAGTGGGTGAAAGGGCACTGTAGGCTGTCACTTTGTATTTCCTGGGCATCTATTGAAAGTTAATGTGCCCCCCTGGCAAGGGTATTAGCCAATCAGATGCCAGGAAATAAAAAGCCCATTTTCTACGACATGCTAACAAGGCTCCATGAGGGTCATCAAGGTATCACCAAATGCATGGAATGAGCAAAGATGTCTGTTTGGTGGCCAGGTATTAGAAATGATATTCAGATGACAGTGGCAGCATGTGAATTTTGTCAGGTGAACAAGCCAACTCAGTATCTCAGACTAGACAGTTTTACTGCACCTATTGGTGAAATGTATTTTGAAACATTAGTTAAAAAATGTGATGCTAAATACATAAAGAATGTATATCTTTAAGAATGTTACCTAGTTAGTAACTCAGAGAAGGAGAATGTGATGAGTAACAGAGTGTTCTAATGTATCATTACTAGGAGGAACCAAGTACTGGTATGTGCTGTAGAAGGAAACTTTTATAGATGTGCTTGCTGTAAGAAGTCTCTTATTAAGCCTCCCGAGCATTGCATGACACTAATGGTAAGCCTATTCAGAATTCAAAATAAAGCATCACCATACAAAACATCAAGGAGTCAAATGTTGTTTATTAGCTGAGTGCACCCTTCTACCCCTTCCCCCCTCATTTCTTGTTTTTAATGAGATTTAAAAGGCCAGTAACTCCTCTTTTGACTTAGTGCACATTCAGTCTTTTTTTACTGGCTCCAATCTCCCAGCTGGAGCTAAGACTCATGTGGCTATAGCATAGAAACATAGAAACGTAGAATGTTGATGGCAGATTAGGGCTGCTGGGCCCACCCAGTCGGCCCTTTTTTTTTAAAATATTTGCTGCAGACCTCACTTGTTCTACAGCACCATCTCTTCCCCTCCCTTTCTTACCCCTACAATTATGCTGGCATTTTTGAACCCCGCTCACTGTTTTCACCTCCGGGAGGCTGTTCCAGGTATCCACCACCCTTTCCATAGAGAAGTGCTTCCTCACATCCCTCCTGAATTTACTCCCCTCCAGCTTTATAGCATGCCCCCTTGTTCTACAGCACATTTTTTCTCTGACAAATATCCCCCTCCTGTACCTTATTAATCCATGTTGGATATTTAAAGGTCTCTATCATATCTCACTTTACCCTCATCTCCTCCAGTGTGTACATGTTTAGCTCCTTTAACCCCTCCTACTTGGACTTTGGTGGCCTTCCTCTGGACCACTACCACTCTGACTTTGTCCTTCCTGAGGTATAGTCTCCAAAAGTGGACACAGTATTCAAGGTGCGGTCTCACCAGCGATCTATACAGGAGCCGCACCACCTCTCTCTTCCTGCTGGCAATACCTCTTCCTGTGCACTCCAGCACCCCACTTGCCCTATCAACTGCCTCATCACAGTGCCTGGCCACCTTCCTGTCATCCAATATAATCACCCCAAGTCTCTTTCCTGCTTTGTCTTTGTCAGTATCATCATTCTGCCCACTTTATATTCTGCTCCCAGATTACTATGGCCAAAGTGCATTATTTTGCACTTTTTTGCATTAAAATCCAGCTGCCATACCCTTGACAACTTTTCCAGTCTTTTTAGATCCCTAGCCCCCCCCCCCCCCGAGTGTACACTCTGTTGCAGATTTTGGTGTCATCTACAAAGAGACAGACCTTTCCTTCCAGTTCCTCTGCTGTGTCACTTATAAAAGCATTAAAATACTGGTCCATGCACAGGTCCCCGAGGTACCCCACTGGTCACCCTCCCTTCCTCGCAGTGAACTCCGTTTACCACTACTCTCTGTGTCCTGTCCGATCACCTTTTTTTTTTTACCCAGGTTACTACCTTATTACCCATCCCTAAGCCCTCCAACTTGCTTACCAGTCTCCTATATGGAGTGGTGTCAAAAGCCTTGCTGAAGTTCAGGTAGGCCATCTTCACTGCCCCTCCCTGATCTAACTCCTTTTGTCACCCAGTCAAAGAAATCTATGAGATGTGTTTGGCATGACCTTCCCCCCATGAAACCACGCAGCTTTGGATCCTGTAATCTACTGGATACAAGATATTCCACAATCCTTTCCTTCAGTAGTGTTTTCATCAGTTTATTCACCACTGATGTCAGGCTGACAGGACTATAATAATCTTTGCTACCACTTTTGTGAAGTGGGAACTGCATCTGCCTGTCTCCAGTCTTCTGGGACCACTCTGGTCTCAAATGATCTGTTAAAATAGATCTGTCAGAGGTGCTGCCAGTACCTCCCTGAGCTCCCTCAGCACCCTTGGATGTACCCCATCTGTCCCCATAGCTTTGTCTACCTTTAGGTTAGTGAGTGCTTTACAGCCTTTCTCCTATGAAAATAGATTGATGTCCACATCTCTCCCCTCAAAGTCTCTGGTGCCTTTTCGAGGTCCCTTCCCTTCCCCTTCTATTGTGAATACCGAGCAGAAGTTTTTGTTCAAGATGACTGCCTTCTCTTTATCTCCCTTTGTACAATTACCTCCTCCCTCTTTAACCACACAATCCCTCCCTTTGCCTTCCTTTTCTCACTCATATACCTGAAAAAATGGCTTGTTCCCTTTTGATATTTTCTGAGCTATTCTTTTCTTAGTCTGTGCCTTTGTGCTCCTTACAGCTTTGTTTGCCTTGTTTTACAAGATACACCTCCCTATCCTCCTCCTTCTGGGTCCCCTTATACCTTCTGAATGCTAAATCTTTAGCCTTTACCTTTTCTGCCAGCTCTTTGGAGAACCATAGAGGTCTCCTCTTTCTTTAACTTTTGCTTACATGCTTGACACATAGGTTTGTTGCCCTCACTGTCCCCTCTTTTAGTTTGCCCACTTTTCCTCCACCTCCTCCAGGTCTTCACCCCCTGCCAGGTTATTCCTGAGGCATTCCACCATCTTTCTAAAGTCAACCCTTCTGGAGTCCAGGACTCTCGCCATTGTTGGCTGGATTCCACAGCATTTCTTATGTGGAATCATGCTGTATGATGATCACTGGTCCCCAGATGGCTTCCCACCTTGACATCCTCAACCCTAATTCCATTTGTAAGCACCAGATCCAGTACTACCCATCGCAAGTAGGTTCATTGACCAGTTGCCTGAGGGTTGCCCCCTGCAGGGATTCCAGGATGTCCCTACTGCTAGCTGAAGATGCTGCAGGAAGGCTCCAATCTATATCTGGCAGACTGAAGTCCCTAACCAATGACACTGCCTCCTTGTTAGACATTTTGCTAATTGCTTCTAACATTTCCTTATCTAGGTCCTCCCTCTGTGCTGGAGACCTGTAAATCACCCCTGTTCAAATAGTGGCTGTGTTGCCTGACTCAAGGGTAACCCACAGTACCTCTGTCATCACCTGAATACTCTGTGATTCTGTTGCTTTTATCCTATTCTTGCATAACGCACCACTCCCCCACCTCTTCTTCCAGTCCCATCCCAAGTGATCATCTTGTACCCTGGTATGACCATGTCTCAGTCATAGCTGGCTGTGCACCATGACTTGGTAATGACCACAATATCCAGGTTGTCTTCTGCCATGATGGCCTGTAGGTCTGGGATCTTATTTCCCACTTCTAGCATTTGCACACATGGCCTTACAGATTTTGCTAGCACTCTGCTTGCTGCTCCCCCTCTTTCCTTTTGTGTCCCCTTTCTCCCTCCTCTTTTCTGTCTCTTTTCCCCCTTACTAATCCCTTTTCACCTTGACCTACTTGCTCCATGGTGGGACTCTCACCTCTCTCTCTACTTCCACGTTCCCCACTAGCTAATGTAAACGTTCACTGAAGTATTGCTTAAACCATCCACTGAGGACTGTGGTTCCCATTTTAAGTGGATGCAGGCTGTCACCACTGTATAGACTCTTATCCTCCCAAGTGAGCCCCCAGTCCCAAATGTAGCCATATCCCTCCACTCTGCACCATTCCTTCACCCATGAATTAAAGGTGTTGGTGCAGAGCTCCTTCACCTTCCTTCTGTTGTAGACAAGCATAGCCTCTGCAAAAGATACAGAGTGTGCTACCTGCCTTAGACTTCTTCCCAGCTCCCTAACCTCTCCCTGCATTGTGCTTGCTCCATCACTAGCCAGGTCATTTATCCCCAGGTGGACAATGAGATCTAGCTCCCCCTCCCTCCCTACTGCCCTAGTAATCCATAAGATACACTTCCCATTCATCCATGCCATGGCACTGGGTAGGCACCTGACCTCCCTCTGCCCCTTTCCTACTCCCAGCTCTATCCACCTGACGACTGAGTCCCCCACCAGAAGTTGCTTCCTCCTTCTCTGTGGTCCTCTTTCACGTACCCTGGGGCCTCCTCCTGGAAGAGCCCCCACATCCTCCTCGGCCACTTCCACAGGTGTCTCTTAGCAGTCCCACTGCTCCAGCGCAGTGTAGAAAATGTTCTGTGCAACCAGTTGTGATTGAGGAATGTGCCTATGACTCCCCCCCAACCTTCCAGAACTCACCACCCCCTCCCTCCTTGAGCCCACCATAGTCCAGCCACTCCTCCTACCCAGCAACCTACAAGATAATGGTGTCAGACTTGGTGGTCCCTGGGTGAGAGAAAAGGTTTTCTGACTCCCAGCGAATACAGCCCTGAGTCTAATGACGTCCTCCTGACTCATAGCCAATGCAATCTCGAGTCTAGAGAGCCTCTCCACCAACCCCGAGAGGCACACACAGATGGAGTAGCACTGCAGCCTCCAGAAGGTCTCCCTGAAGACTGCCACCCCACAACCACTGCACTGCACCACTCCCTGCATTCTCTATTCCTGCAGTCTATTCCTGTCTTCTTGTCCCTGAACCCAGTGAAACTAAGCTGTCCCCAGTACCAGTTGCCAAAGTACAATACAGCCCTTCTAGTTACTCACCCTAGGTATGTCATAAAAACACTTTTTTTAGCTCCTCCCTTCCTAGCTGACAGTGTAGCTACAAGCCACAATATTTTCTGGAAACAGTTACTAGCGAGTCTCCCCCCCCCCCACAACACAGTTCTTACCCAGAAACAATTTCCAGCAAGCCCTACATCCACAGCCCCAAGTTTTTCCTAGAAACAGTCGTCAGCAAGCCCCCTCACCTGCAACACACTTTTACCCAGGAATGGTTATCAACAAGCCCCACTCCATCCCAACAACAGTTACCAAACAACAGCTACCGAACAAGCCCCATCACCCACAAACACACTTTTACTCAGAAGTGTTTAACGGCAAGCCCCACTTCCTTACAACAGTTACCAAACAAGCCCCCTCATCCACAAACACACTTTTACCCAGAAGCATTTATCAACAAGCCCCACTCTCTCCCAACAACAGTTTCTGAACAAGCCCCCTCATCCACAAACACACTTTTACCCAGAAGCATTTATCAACAAGCCCCACTCCCTCCCAACAACAGTTACCGAACAAGCCTCCTCATCCACAAACACAGCTTTTACCCAGAAGCGTTTATCAGCAAGCCCCACTCTCCCAAAAACAATTTCCGAACAAGCCCCCTCATCCACAAACACACTTTTACCCAGAAGCATTTATCAACAAGCCCCACTCCCTCCCAACAACAGTTACCGAACAAGCCTCCTCATCCACAAACACAATTTTACCCAAAAGCGTTTATCAGCAAGCTCCACCCCTTCAACACTACCTTTACCCAGAAACATAGCCCTTTTTGAAATTGAGATTTTGCAATATAACAAATATTACAATACAGTACAACATACCATCTCAAAACCTGGCCAGAGTAGAGTCCTGCTCCTTGGATTACAGACTAAGAAAACTTACTGAGATTGATGCAGATATGCACAGAGAATCATGCAATATCCACATATACTGTATGCTGATTGTACAAGGCTGCACGCCAGTTCCATGCTGACCTAAAATAAACTGCTGTGCATACCCAGAAACATATCCCTTTGGGTCAGCCTATCCCTTCACCATGTCACTTGAAAAGTTCAGTCCACTTCCTTCTGGAGACTTCTTGATCTAAGTACACATTAGCTTTACAGGATCCTGACCAATTTTTATCATTTTGACTCTACAGCTATCCATGCTAGCTAAAGGCCTTGCTCCAAATGCACTACCAATTACTTTACTTACTAATGTGAAGCTAGCTACAGTCACAGTGGGGTTGGGGGGGCATTGTAAACTGGCCTTATCACAGACTGGTGGGCTCCATTCCATTCACATTTAAATGCATACTCCCAGAGCCAAAAATTAGTACTAAGCAATGTCTTTCATATTCTTCCCAGGTGACCTTCAAATGAAGCATATATATATATGTATATGTATATGTATACGTGTAAAATGGGTACGAAAAATCTGTGAAAATCCATTCTCCTGATTGAATGAAACACACTATGTGACTGTGCATTGTTCCACGATGACTGCATGCCTGCACTTTTTTTCATCCCTCAGAATCTTCTGGACATTTTGTAAGACAAATAATCCACTACAGGGCTTGCGGTCATGCTCTGATATACACACACCTTGGGTGGTTGAACGCACTTAGCCTGCAGTCTTGTGTGTCACAACATAAACCAAGGCATGCGTACATATATCAGAGCACGACCACACACCGTGTAGTGGATTATCGATTATATATAGCAGACACAGAGAAAAAATAACAAACTCTGGTCAGAGCCGATTTGGCTGAGGACAGCTTTTGGGATGCTTTTTTATTTTATGTTTTATTTTATTGAATTCTAGGATTACAAAAAACCTTTGAGCAGGGACTGCTTGTTTACAAAGGTTCCACATCAGGGAATGGAGGGAAATATACATACAGAGGTCGACATGGTTACATATAATTACAGTAAAAAAAAGAAGCAAAAGGCTGAGGCTTAGTTAATTACAGTACCTCAAAAAGAACCAATGTTAGGTGGAATGAGATCACATCCAAGGGCAAACTATAATGTAAGAGCTGCTGGTGAGAGGGTAGGGAAAGCGGGCTGGGAGGCCATTGTCGAAGGGTAAGGAGAAAAGATGGGAACACAGAAGAGGGGGAGGGAGGGGAAATTGTCAGTAAGTGCCAGAAGGAAGGGGTGGTGGTGGGGAGAAAGGGGAGATGGGGTGAAAAGAGGGGACAGGGGAAGGAAGGCACAGCAGAACGGGGGTTGCTGAGCTAACTAAAGTAGCGTGCAGGGAGCATAGGACCCCAGGTTAGGTGAAGCAGTCACAATGGCTAGTTGAAGTGAGGTGTAGACAGAGTCGTCCTTTGAACGAGCCAAGAGCAGCAGCTGTAAGTGTTTCTTTGTTGACAGTATTGTACCACTGTGGAGCTCTGTGGGCAAAAGCTCTCTGGCCCTTTGTAGTCCAGCATCTGGTGACCAGGAAGGTTTGTTGTTGTGAACTTCTAGTATGCTGGGCACTGTGGTGGTTAGTGAGGAGATTTACAACACCAGGTGGCATGATCCTGAGGAGGACTTTTTTAGCTATGAGGCAGGTTTGATACTGGATCTGGCTGAGGAGAGGAAGCCAATTGGCCTGCGCGTAAAGGTCACATGTGTGTGTATGTCGGTCGGCCTCCATTAGCAGCCTGCATGCTTTATTGACTGTGAGTGCAATTCTGCGCAGGGCAGATGCTGAGGCAGAATCGTAGATTGCTAGCCCATAATCAACGATGGAGGTGACGGAGCTGAAGATAGCCAGCCGGAGTGTGTCAGCTTTTACCCATTATTTCTAATGAATTTGCACAATGCAGATCTGCTGAAAGGTAGTTTCAATGTGGTCTTCCTTTTACACATTTTTACAATGTGTTTTCCTAAAATATGCCTGCTGATTGTTATATGTTTAGCCTGGACAGTTCACAGAAGACATGGCATCTTATTTTCAGTGGGGCTCTGCATCTACACAACATTACGCTGCATTGCGTAAAATCAGAACACACTGAAAACAATATTTTACATCCAGAATAGGCTACCCTGAATAAATACATCATAAAAATGGTAAAATCATGACCCCACTGAAAACAAGATATTGCATCTAATCTGGGACATCTTGAGTAAATGTAGCACAAAAATATGTAAAATGAAGATCCCTATGACAATGAGATGTAGCATCTCCCCAACGCTATCCAGGATACAAAATATAGGATGAGAAATATTTAAAGAGCTAGTGAAGATCGTGTCACTCTGTATCGGCACCTGGCGGAGGTCGGGGACACTGCAGGAGCAGCGCACAGCAGAGGGCCTGAAGCATGGCTGATTTTGGGTACGTAAGTGTGCTAACATCATTGCACATCTGGCTCCAGCAGAGGAGTTAACCAGGCAGAAAATTGTGGGGTGGTCATGGCGGCTGATGGCCGTGCACCACACCCCAGGACCTAGAGAGGTGAGCCCCCCAGGTGTTGGTTCCAGGTCCCCCCGTTGGGGGGGACACTGTGTGCATGCCAACCTGTGTGAGGAGAGCGAGTCACTGACCAGACCCGGTCCTGGGGTGCAGGTGCCGGCAGCAGGACGACCTGCCAGGACAAAATAGTGTCAATATAAAAAAAATAAAGAACTAGTGGAGCCAAAATAGTCAGACAGGAAAATAATACAAATTTTAAGTAGTAGTCAGTTGTAATTTTTTATTTCTGAAGTATTTTTCTTTTCCCTTTTGCTCATCAGAAAGTATTCTATGTGATAATATTGTACTTAATGTGTGGGACAACTCTTAGCCTGGCAGCTAACATAGCTTTTTCTACTGCCCCACACTACATCATCAGCATTGTGATCTCATTGACTGTGGCGTCACAGGTGAATGATCTGGCAGTCACTCACTTGCTGTTCCTAAGCAACAGTGATGTCACAGTTGTTGAGGTCACAATGCTGATGATATAGTGTGAGGCAGTAGAGTAAGATATGTCAGCTGCCAGACTAAGAGCTGTTCCACACATCACATCTATTAACATCAGGTAAACAATCTTCTAATTAAAATTAATTCTAACTCCCCCCTCTAAGCCCCTGACAAACCCTACCCCTCTTCAGTACTCATGCATTGCCCTTGCTGCAGCTCTACCTCCCACCCACCTAAAATCAGCATTTCTTCCCTTCCCTCGATTCCCTCCCTTCAGACCTTCCATTGTTCTCTTACTGTGATTTTTTAATCATCCAGAGTTGTATCAAGGGCCTGTCCCTACCCTATTGTTACACCATTAACCCAACTCTTCCCTCCACTTCTCCACATCCTGAAGGGATGGGATTCGGCCTCTCTTCTCTCTCACCGTCACCCTCTCTTCTGTTCTTCCGAAGCCTATTCCCCCTTGCTGCCTACAACCTGCTTCCTTCCCATCATACTCTACCTCTAACTATAAAAACCTGCTCCCTTCCTGTTATGCTTGACCCCTGCCTTGCACAGGCAGGGTCCTCAGCATACTGGAAGGGTCAGGCTTCAGCAGACCTTTCTCCTCCGACCTCTTCCTTCGCCTCCTCCTTCCATTCCCTTCCACTCCCCCGCTTCTCTGCCTACCAACATACCTACCTCTCACCTTCCCTTCTCCCCCTTACGTAGCCCTAGCTATGGCTGACCCTTAATCTCTAATGCACTTGTAGTTAACATGCACTTCTGTTATGACTGACCCCTAATCTCTACTGCACTTGTTGGTAACTTGCACTACTGTTATACCTTAGCCAACCTGTTCTGCCTGTGTTTACTCCTCACTAACTTCCCTAGATCAAACTACAACAATTCTGTTCATCCATTTTCTAGCTACACAGTTATGTGTCATTTAGTGTATGCCTAAATGTTATTTTGTGTTGTTGTGTCTGTCTAGTCCAAAAGTGTTGGCATAGTATCTGTCTAGTTCAAAACTGTTAGCAGCCCGCTCTTTCATTACTCCTGTACAGTCTGCTCAAATTATTTGAATGTAATCTACTGTAAATTTATATTGTGTACCAAATCTCTGCAAACTATCCTCATGTTCCCCTACCCCCCAGGTCGCACCAGGATATGAGCAACTTGTTGCTCAGTGTGCCTTCCTGGTGAAATAATTTCAATAAATAAAATAAATAAATAAATAAACAAAGGGGAAAAAAGTACCTCAGACATAGCAAGTAATGGTTGGCTGCTTTTAAAATCTAATATTAGTTTTAGGAAGTACACTAGCTCTTTAAAGGAATGACACTGTGTTCACTGACATAAACAAACAGTTTCTTTATTGTTTTATAATATATTAGATTGCAGTATTTATTTTGAATGTTGTAGCCAGGATGGTATTTACAGTGTGTGTGTGTGTGTGTGTGTGTGTGTGTGTGTTTGCTGTAGCTCAATATATTTTTCCCCAGAAAGCATGGTAAAAAATGCCTGCTGATTGCTATATAATTACTGTAGCTCAGATAGTTCACACAAGACCTGGCATAGGTCTGAGACAGTGCTTATCAGATAGTGTTGTAAGAGGTTAAAAAAACATTGTAAATCTTTGTACATTTGTTCCTGGGAAAAGGTGACACTTAAGAGGTATGAATCTTTCTTGAAAGACAATACTTGCCTAGCTGAAGCTAGTAGCAATAAAATGTTTAAATGCTAAGTATTTAAATGTGCAAGTTGTTGCATTTCGAAGGGGGTAAACAAATATCCAGTTTAATAGGCAACCAGTATTTAACAAGCTGTTTCAGTTTCCCAATGGCTATCTGATAAGCAGCTTTAGTGCTGTCTCCAACATTCTAAACAGAAAGAAGGGAGTATTTTATTTCATTTGGCATAGTGATTTATAGTTGTGGAAGGATACATCGAAATGTCCAAAAAAAGTGTTCCATGTTCCTCCATTTTTCCAGCTACAGACAGCAAGATGGCTGTGGGCTCTGCCCACAGCCATAAAAAGGAAACATAAACTATTTTCTTGTACTGTCTGTATAATAACCATTACATACATCTCTTAAACCAGCACGCAGGGAATGCAAGACTAGATTTCAGGAAGATGAGGAGGGTCTGGAAGCCAGTATATCAGAGCTGTAATCAATATAAAAACTTTCTGACAATGCACAGTCCCATAACTGGGCAGACGTGGGCAGTTTGGATGGGCGGATAGGCCTTTATCTTCTGACATGTTCTGTATTTCTTTTTCTGGTACATGAATGGAAGGAGGTAGAAGATAAGAGGGAATCAAACTCATAAATACAAGAGAATGGGGAGGAACCTGTAAGAGAAACAGACGTGACGGCTGAGATGCTGAATGAATACTTCATTTTGTTGTACACCTAACTGCCCAGGTGGTGTTGCTAATTGGAAGGGCCTATGGTATCAGGGGTAGCCATGATGCACCTAATGGATGCCCCTCCAGCCTTGTAGCTGACTATCTGGTGAAGTTCAAACCTAGTAAGTCCAAAGGAGCAGATGAGATACACCCCAGGATCACAGTGCAGTTAAAAGAACAATAGGAAGGACTGTTAACAGAAATCTTTCATGAGTCTGTCTGGGCAGTTGTGGTGATGGAGGACTGAAAAGTGGACAATGTGGTCCCCATCTTCAACAAGAGGCAAGATCAGAACATGACAACAGGACAGTCAGCCTGACTTCAGCACTGGGACTGTCTAGCAATCCATTATCAAGGACAGAATAATGGATCACATGGTTGAGGCCATCATTCCACTTCTTACCTCCTTTCAGTATGGCTTTATGAAGGGCATATTATGCCAAACCAACCTGATCATCTTTTTTGAGGGAGTGAGCAGAGAAGTGGACCTTAGCAAGGCCTCTGAGGTGGTGGCACAGACGTGCTTGTTGGGTTAAGTACACCAAATTCAGTATACATGAGACATACACAAGGTTGTTTGTTTTTAACTCTTTATCTCTGCTACCCTGGAAATCTCTCAAGCATCCTTCGCCCGCCACCACACTACCACCCGCCTGAAGCCCATCCCACTGGGAAATCGGGGACAGACACTCCTCACCTACCTGGTCTGTCGATGCTCCCCTACTCACTGGAGCCAAGCCAGGATGGGGGCTCGGGAGAGCCAGTGGGTTGAGCTCAGCACTGGATGTGGTAGTGGGGCATGGGAGGTTGCTGTCACCTATCCAGGGAGCGGGGCTTTTCTCGTACATGTGTTGCCTCTGGAGCACGGACATGCAATGACGTCTGCGCACATAACATGCTGATATCCACTGCCACCACTCCACCTCTTGATACAGCATCACTCCTGCAGTGCCCACGAACTCTATCGGGGGCCACTGGTAGGCGACGTATGGCCCACCATGGGAGAGGAGAGCAGTCCTCTGGATGCTCGATCCTCTCCCTCCCCAGCTAACCCCCAGTGGCCTTGGTCCATTCCTGAACCTGGGTTACTGGCGTGGTGTGAGGCGTGGCGTCCAGCGCCTCAACCCTCAGCACCACCGGGCCGGCTGAGATACACAAGATTGACAGCTAACTGGATTGGGGTTAGGAAGCAAAGGGTTCTGGTGGCACTTTTCTTCATGAGGTGCTCAGTAGTGTCCTCAGGAATTGGTGCTAGGCCACTGCTATTCATAATTTTCACCAATAATCTAGAAGCTGGGGTGTCCAGAAAGCTGCTTTAAAATTAGTAGAACTATTAAATGGTGCTCTGTGTTATTATTACTGCTGAGGTATATATATATAACTTAAGTTGTTTACTGTTGCCCATCCATTGTCTTTTATAGTGTATGGGGAACAGTACAACAGTAATGGAGCATTTCTTGAGGAATTCCATTATTTGGTATATTCTCCCCCCATGCCCAGCCTACCATAGTCTGTGTGTCCTCTGCATTGTGTGGTTGTTTCAAAATCTCCCCCCCCACCCCATGATTGAGCCGCACTCCCATCCCTGCTCACACAGACTCAGTTTTTTGTAATAAATAAAACTGAACGAGCCACCCTGATTTTCCTGCGCTGCATCCGCAGTGTCTCTCGGGTCTTCCATGGCACGGCTGATGGTTCTCCTGCTACTGTACCTATGGAGGTAATCAGACACCATTCAACAGTTTGAATGCCAGCACTGTGAATAGAGGTGGCAAGAGCAGTGCACGTTGATGTTTGAAGTTGTTGTACCATCGTAATGACATACTCAAGAGGATAAAAGAACCTCTTGATGTCACAATGACGGTACAACAACACTAGAATTCTGCTGATTTCCATACAAAACAGAGGTCTCCCATACACTATAAAGTAATATATATCTAAAATATATTGACGTGTACCTCTAATTTTTTTGTAACTGCTGTCTGCTCTCAGCTCTCAGCACCACACTGTTCCATGGGAAATAGCATAATGTCATTTTAGTCTTAATACAGGTTTCATCCTGCTAAAAAGGTAAATTGATAGTCTTGGTTCATACAAATGAATCTTGTCACTTTAAATGCATATTTTACTATATTTTTTAAAGAAAAATGCTTCAGAGAGGGTTGTGGCACTAATGAAAGTCAAATCATCAAAGTATTGTTGGTCCAAGAGATCAGGAAAGGAGCATCACTGAAAAAAACATGCTGTGACAACCCACGGGGTAACTCTGAGCAACTTTTTTTTTTTTTTTTATGTAAGTACATTTCTATTGCTAGTACATGATACCAGTAAAAATAAAACAATCTGTATTTTACATTTCCTGTGTTGTTATGTTTGCTTATGACACTAAGCTTGTCAGGGTAGCAGACTTCCTTGAAGATGGAGATAAACATCAGGAGGGCCTAAACAAGCTGGACAACTGTTCAGACTCATGTAGCCTCAGATTCAGTGTAGTCAGATGCAAGGAGCTACACTTGAGGAGGAAAAACAGACATAGGACCTGCACAGTGCGTGGGGCTCCTCACACTGCAGTGGAGGAGGAAACGCACCTGGGGGTCATCATAATATATAAGTAAGGTCACGCATGACAAGCAGTGTGCAGTCACTGTCAAGAGAGCTGGAATAATGCTGGGGTGTATTTAAGGGAGGGTCCTAGCAGAGCAGGGGAAGTAATCCTGCGGCTTTACATGTCCCTGCTCAGGACCCTACCTGGAGTATTGGCTTTCAATGCCACCAGCGAACCCTGGAATTATAAATCAAGCTTATTTGATGTTCTAGGGTTCTAATCCCAGTGCTTTCTCCCATGTTCAAGGCATACTGTGGTCTCTAAAAATAATGTCCCTCTGAAATCCTAAACACATTTTTTTTTCCTTTTGGTTGCTTTTGCCAGTGGTAAAATTGGTGGTTTAGATTGGAGTTTGCTAGTAATGTTGTGTGAATGTTGAACCCTGCTGACTCCCCACTACCACATATCAAATCATCTCACATTCATGAACGAGGAACTGTCGCAGCTGACTTTCCATCAGTCTTCGACTTACTTACATGGTCTGTCACTAGACTCTAGAAGCCATAGTGCCATAAATCCATTTAGTGGGAATGCAAGCTATTTATTATTTAAGCAATAATTTAATTTGCAGCAGGCTTTGCTGTGAGATATCGGTATAATGGGAAGATAGTGTGGTCGAGTGGGCAGAGCAATGAACTGTAAAACAGGAGATCACATCTTTGAATTCTGTTCCACCACAGCTATTGGCTTACTGTGTGAATGTGAGCACGTCACTTGGCCTCTCTTTGTTTCCATTCTGCCAGTTACAAAATTAGGTAGAAGCAATATCCTGCTGCAAATGAGATGTTACTTCTCAGGTGAACTGTATTTGGTTAATTTAAAACTCAAATTTGTAATACAATGCTCAAAATACCAGTTGAGTAGTGGTGCCTTTAATGTTTTTTAAAGACATTGTACAATTGAGGACAAAGCCCACTGCATAGGGAATGACTGTGATTATAAACATGCAAAAATCTATATTAAAAAATGGGTTTGGGAAATCCATAAACATAATTGTCCAAAATGTGTCAGAAGATTGAACACTGAAAGCTTTACTGCATAGTCAGGTGTTGGATCTTGTTTTTATAGTATAAGAAACTATACAGCAAGCCACTTTATAAGCCTTTAAGCCATAAGGGTGGCAGAGATAATTAGTAGGAAGGACTACCACTTTGTGGGGAATTGGGGGACTTCTGGGACAAGAGGCTCTTTAAGGGTGACAGACTCCACCTGACAAGAGAGGGGGCCTGTGGGCTGCACCAGATGTTTGACGTCTATATCAGACTTTGAAACTGATTGCGGGGGAGACTGGGTCCAGGGGAACTACAGTCACAGGTTGGAGGAAGGGGATCCTAGCTAGTACTCCACCACATCCAGGGACTTATAGCAGCACAGTGTGTATAAAGGAAACTGTGGCCCTAACTGTACTAGGTGAGGAGACATTAGAGAGGGGGCACGTAAAGTATGCAAACACCAAGAACAACAAGAGGATGAGAGGACAAGGGCAGCACAATGGTAATAGTAAAGTGGGATCAGGGGTCAAATAGAAGGGGGAATGCCCGAACACCAGTAGCCTGGGTAATAAAATCAACACACTCCAGATGCTGATGGCAGACACCGAGGAGGACCTTGTGGCCATCACAGAAATGTGGGCTTCAGAAAATAATGACTGGGACCTGATGGTCCCTAGGTACTCAATGTTTAAGAGGAATAGAAGAACAGATGGGAGGAGTAGCCCCTTATGTCAGGGATGGCATTAAGGTGGCAGAAGATGGTTGCCTCAGGGGTAGTAATGGGGAGACAAAGTACTCACAGCAGCCTCAGGCAAGAAAGTATGCTTGGGAGTGATCTAAAGACCTCCAGGAAAAGGGAACGAGTGGGACAAAGAGTGCAGGAAAGAACTTGGAAAGGGGTGGCAAAAGGGGAAGTAGTGGTAGTGGGTGATCTGAACCTGCTGGACATCAGTTGGGATGTTCCAGTGGCCAGGAGAACCAGAAGTCAGACCTTGCTGGACACATTTCAGGACTGTCTACTGGTACAGCTAGTTAGGTAACCCACCAGGCAGACTGCCATTCTTGATATGGTGCTCATCACTTCAGAGGTGATAGGAGTTGTGAGAATAGGGGAGCCGTTGGGGAACAGCAACCATAACTCCATTTGGTTTGAACTGGCCCTTGGGACTGGAAAACTCCACTTGAGAGCTGAAGTCCTTGATTTTAGAAGGGCGGACCCCAACAGGCTGAGGGAGCTGGTCAGGGAAAAGTTAGTTGGGGTGGAAAACATAGGCAGTGTGGATGAGAATTGTGGAGCAATTACGGAGACCATTCTTGAGGCATCTAGGTTATGCATGAGAATGGTAACAAAAAAGAACAGATTTAAGACACCATTATGGTTCCGGCAAGAGTCAGGGAAGCGGTGAGGGCCAAGAAAAAGACTATCTACAAGTACAAAGAAAAGCACTGGGAGGAAGAACGGAAAGAATACTTATTGAGAAATATAGAGGCAAAGAGGGTGGTTAGGGAGGCAAAAGCAGACACTGAGCTGCGTATTGCAGTGGGGGGTCAAGGACAGAGAAAAACAGTTTTCCGGTATGTTGGTGGAAAAAGTAAGAAAAGAGGGGGAATCGCAAGGCTATCTGAGTGGGGTAGGGTGATAGAGGAGGACTGGCAAAAGGTCACCATCCTCAATGATTACTTTTGCTCAGTTTTCATTAGTGAGGATGGTGGGTCCTTGCCAGAGAGTGGCATTAAAGCAGCCATTAAGGGGGTCCTGGAGAGGAGGCAGCCAATATTTACAAGCAAAGGGGTCCAGAAAGGTCTGGCAGCCCTAATGATAGAAAAGGTCCCGGGACCAGATGGGTTGCATCCAAGGTAATTTGTTGAACTGGCAGTGGAACTGGCTGAACCCCTGGTAGGTCTGTTCAACAGCTCACTGAGGATGGAGGTAGTTGTGAAGGACAAGAGGGTGGTAGACATAGTTCTACTCCATAAGAGGGGGGACAAGGAACAAGAGGGGAACTACAGACCTGTCAGTCTTACCTCTATTGATGGGAAGCTGATAAAGTCACTGGTCAAAGAGGACCTTGTGGACTACCTGGAGAGCAATGTTCTCCAGGATAGTAAACAGCATGGGTTCATGGCAGGGAGGTCTTGTCAGATTAACCTGATAGTTTTATTTGACTGGGTGATGAGGGAACTGGAAAGGTGCAACACCATGGATTTGCTTTACTTCAACTTCAGCAAGACTTTCGACTCAGTGTCTCACAGATGCTTGCTGTAAAAGATAGAGGATCTGGGTGTGGCTAAGGACATAGTAAACAGGGTAGCTAACTGGCTAAAAGGCAGGCAGCAGATGGTTGTGGTCAATGGGGTTAAATCAGAAGAGAGGCAGGTCACAAGCAGTGTCTCACAGGGAGCTGTCCTAGGTCTGGTCCACTTCAACATATTCATCAGTGACATTGGAGAAGGAATCTGGGGCAGGTTGTGTCTCTTCTCAGATGGCACTAAGCTCTGTGGGAGGGTGGATAGCAATGAGGGTATCAGGGAAATGCAGAATGTGGGAGGGTGGACAGCACCAAGGGAATCAGTGAAATGCAAAGTGACTCACAAAAGCCTGAAGGGTGGTTTGAGAGTTGAAATTCAACACCAAAAAGTGCAAGGTAATGCACTTAAGGAACAAGAACCCCAGGACAGAGTACTGGATGGGAGGGGCAAGACTTAGCATTATGACTGATGAACGAGACCTTGGGGTTATCATCAGTGACACCCTCAAACAATTGAGCCATATAGCAAAGTGAGTAGGATGCTGGGGTGTACTGGGAGGGGTATTGATACCTGGTGGGCATCAGAGCAGATATGGGGGTGGACCAAAGGCGGTTCATCATTAAGGAAGGAATACTGGTTGCCACAGAGGAGTGCATTAGGCTCAGGGGAAGAACACAAGGGACAAAGCAGACAGTTGGTTCAGTTCTGGTGTTGCCCAGGCAGTAAGGGAAAAGAGATTAGCCTATAGAAAGTAAAGGAAGACCAAGAGAGAGGTGGATAGGGAAAATTACTTAAGGTTGGCTAGTGAGGAAAATAAGGAAGTCCGGCGAGCAAGGACACAGAAGGAGCTACAGATAGCTGAAGGAAAAGAAGGGGGAGAAGGCTTTCTTTCACTATTTAAGTGAGAAAAGGGACAAGAAGGAATGGATTGTTAGGCTTAAGAAAGGGGAGTAGCGGGTGGAGGATAATGGGGGGAAAAGCAGAGATACTAAATGAATGCTCCTGTTCCATCTTCACCAGGGAGAAGAGGAGCAGGGTGGGAGGGGAACACAGATGTAGTGATAGAGGAGGATAGAGTGAGGGAGGGGCTGCTGGCATTGAAGGTGGACAAATCACCAGGCCAGGACAGAGTACATCCAAGGGTACTAAGGGAACTGGCTGAGGAGCTGGCACGGCCACTGGCAAACCTATTTAATAGTTCACTAGAGTAAGGTGTAGTACCACAGGACTGGAGAACAGCACATGTGGTGCCCCTCCACAAAAGCGGTCCCAAGGATGACCCAGGGAATTACAGACCAGTCAGTCTGACCTCGGTTGTGGGCAAGCTCATGGAAACCATTTTAAAGGAAAGATTGGTGGAATACCTAGATGAGCATGGTCTCCAGGATGCGAGGCAGCATAGGTTCATGGAGGGGGGGGATCATGTCAAACGAATCGGATTGACTCTTTGACTATGTCACTAAGACAGTAGACGGGGCCAAGCGGTAGACATCCTTCATCTTGATTTCAGCAAGGCCTTTGACTCTGTGCCCCACAAAGGTTGATCAGGAAGTTGGTAGATCTCGGCGCTGGGGATAAGATGGCCAGATGGGTGGAAAACTGGCTGAGGGACAGAACCCAGAGGGTGGTTGTTGGGGGAGAGTTATCTGGCACCAGAGAGGTAATCAGCGGGGTCCTGCAGGGGTCGGTACTAGGGCTGGTGTTGTTCAATGTCTTAATCAATGACATTGGGGATGGCATTAAGTGAAAAATATGCCTATTTGCGGATGACACCAAACTCTGCAGGAGAGTGAACACAGTTGAAGGGATACAGGACCTACAGGATGATCTGGAAAATCTGAGGAGGTGGTCCAGGACCTGGCAGCTCTGCTTCAATGCCAAGAAATGCAAAGTTATGCATACTGGAGCTAAGAATCCCAGGACAGAGTGCTACCTTGGTGGAGTTCAGGTGTCTGCATCAGAGGAGGAGAAGGACCTGGGAGTGATGATCACTATTGACCTGAAGCAGTCCATGCAGTGCAACAAAGCAGCAGTAAAGGCAAACAAGATGCTGGGATCCATAGCTAGGGGATCAGTAGTAGGAGAAAGGAGGTTATACTGCCCTTGTACAGGTCTCTATTTAGGCCACATCTAGAGTATGGAGTTCAGTACTGGTGCCCACACCTCAAAAAGGACATTAACCTGCTAGAGAAGGTACAGAGGAGGGCTACAAAGATGATAGCAAGTCAGCAGGGTACGGCATATGAGGAGAGTTTGAGGACACTGAACATGTACTCCTGAAGGACAGAAGAGAGAGAGAGGACATGACTGGGACCTTGAAGTACCTGAAAGGGATAAATAATGTGGATAAGGAGAGTCTCTTTAAGCTGAGTGGCAGCATAACATGAAGGGGCACTGTCTTAAGCTGGAGGGTGGGAGATTTCGGAGGGAGGTCAGGAAGCACTTCTTCACAGAGAGGGTGGTGGACACTTGGAATGTGCTGCCAGAAGAGGTGATCTCGTTGAAGACAGTGGGCAGCTTTAAGAGAGGCTGGGATAGGCACAGGGAGAAGGTAAGGATCATTGGTAGGGAGGACGGGAGGAGTGGGAAGGAGGGGCAGGGACAGTAGCAAAAGCTGTGGACCCTGCAATACGAGCAGACTTGATAGACCAAATGGCCTTCTTCTGCTGGCTTCTTCATATGTTTGTATATGATAGAGACCTTCAAGTTCCTAAAAGAAATTAACAAAGTGAACTGCAGGAGATTATTTAGCTTCAGTACTAGTTTGCAGCCACGTGGGGATGAATGGAAACTGACAGGAGGGACATGCAGAAGTATTATTTTACTGAAAAGGTGGTGGAGCCATAGAACAGTCTACAAGCCAAAGTGATGGGTGCTAAACCCATTAATGGTTTCAGGCACGGCTGGAACAGAATGAAGGGTACAGTAGTTACTCAAGGTGAAAGAAACTGAGAGGAGAATGGGGGGAGGATGGGAAGGGCTAGGATCCTGGAGAGACAGTAGATCCCACGGCTAAATAGGGAACTCGGGCAGACTGGATGAACCACTGGTCTTTTTCTGCCATCATTTTCTATGTTTCTATAAGTACAATAACACTCTTAAGGATGTGCATTAAAGCATTTAGATGCACTTCCCAGGGTGTAGCACCTGGGTCATACATCAAATTGTTTTACTGCACACTCTGTCATGTGTTATTACTGAAGTATAAAATTAGGTATGGCCATTTCTGCCTCCTCAATGACCAAGTCCCCATCACATGTGGCTGTTTTATCCTGTCAATGACTGTCTGCTTTAAAGGTGTCAACCATACCATGTGAAAAGGTCACTATATGAACAAAGAAACAGAAAGGAAAGACACAAAGTCCCTCCAGTCTGCTCTGGAACCCTACCTTGAAATGACTGCCATTTTATTCCCCACCCTACCTCTTCCCTTTAATAAGGCTTTTGAAACCACCAAAGTCAGCTTTGAGCCAAACACACCCCAGTATTCTGTTTTCTTTTCCACATGCCTTGTTGAATTGGTAGGTGACTTTCATATTGTCACTGATGCTTATCCCAACTTCCTTTCTTCCCTTGATTGCTCTGATTTTACACTATGGGTCCATTACTCCTTTTTTGGATTCCTGTTGCCAAGATACATGATTTTAACATTTCTTGGCACTGACTTTCAATTATCCTTTACTAAAGCATTTTTCAACCTCTCTACATCCTGTTTTATATTCCTCACAGCCTCTGCACTATGCACCCTACCGGAACGTTTGATATGGTGTCATCCGCACAAAGACAGACTTTGCCCTGCAGCCCTTCACCTACAGTGGTGCCAGCCAGGATACAATGCAGTGCCTTGCAGTATTACTGTAGAGTGCTGCAGTGTAATTCAATGGCAAATAAGTCCTTTTGTCATACAATATTTTGTGACATGTCATTTACTGCAAAGTCACTGTGTTGTATTCCGGCTGGCTCCACTGTAAATCACTGATGTACATGTTGAACAGGGTGGGGCCTAGAACAAATCTCTGTGGTATGCCACTGGTAACATCATTTACTCCAGAGAACCTACCCTTTAGGACCACCCTCTGGGTCCTGACCACCAACCAGTTCCCTATCCACCTAGTTAGTTTATCTCCTAGCCCCAAACCTCTCGCCTTCTTTACCCACCTGTTGAGTGGAACAGAATCAATGGCCTTCCTGAAATCCAGATAAAGGTTGAGATACCTACTTCCTGTCCCCGTCTACCATTTGTGTCACTGAATTGAAGAAATCAATAATATTCATCTGACACAACCTCCCACTCGCAAACATGTACTGCCTCTCAACCTGCCATCCATCTACTTTCAGGAAATCCACTAGGTGCTCCTTGACAATAGTTTCCAGTAACTTCCCCCCACTATGGAAGTTAGGCTCACTGGTCTTGGTTTTCCCCAGCGCCCCCCCCCCCTTGTGAAGCAGCAATCCATCTGTTTGCTTCTAATCTAATCTTGGAACCTCTCCTATTTCTAAAGAACTTTTAAATAATTCTACTGTAACCATAAACAAGAAAGGTCACACTACATAACTAGTAAGGGTCACTATATAACCATAGCCCGGATCATCAGGTGTCAGTCGGGGGTTGGAGGACTGAGCGTCCCAACAGATGCTCTCCTCCTCCGGGGGGGAGGAACACTCTGGGCAGTGATAGAGCCAGCAGCACTACTGCCAGTGGAAGCATGGGCAGTAGGGCGCACAGCTCTCACGAGTTGGGGCAGGGCGCTGCCAGGTGCTTGACTATGCCGTGCATCAACATGTTGTCAGTCTGGACATAAGCCCTTCATGTTGGCGCCCTCAGGCGCTGAGGACCACACCACAAAAAGGTAGAAAATCAGAAAAAACTCCCGGGCATCGAGCACTATGACACCAGGATCCCAGTCCACCAGGACCCAGCTGAAAGAACTGGGGGAGGGGTAAAAGGTACCCCCAATGGCCAAAGCCAAGGACAAGTAAAAAAAAAAGTGACTACGTAACAATTACAGCTTAAAACGTGAATGTTCAGATTAATCACAGGCACATGACAACTCTTTGTGTGACCAGCTCCCAAATATAGCATTTCATGAAAAAACAAATAATAAGTCAAAACAGCATAAAAACAGCTACACACATTTAAGACAACAAGAAAAAGAACTGCAGAGCTACTTTAAATCAATTACCCAATCCTCACCCTGAAATATTTTTTTTCACTGTCCTCTTACTGTACAATTACTGGCAACCTACAAAGAAAGCAGAAGAAAAATTACAAAATGAAAGTTATTAGAGAGTCCCCATCCCCCACAAGGACTGCTTTCTCCCCACCCTGACATAGCTCAGCAAACCTATAGTAAATGTGAGAAAGACATTCCTAAAAAAATAGAACTACAGAACAAACATTTACATGAACCTACTATAAACCTCCAACTGTAGATATGAAAAAGTAAAACAAGTACAGAATCCCTAACAATGTCTGGATGTTCAAACAGGAAACCAAATTTATTTATTTACTTATTTATTTGTTTTTGGTAACCAGGTAAGTGCACTAGACATTAAATATGCCTATTTTCCTGCATGATCCGGGAGAGTACAAAGCATTAGACAACATACTAATGGACAGAAAAATAAGGTACAACGAGACATAATTAGAAAATGACAGTGCAAAAGGCTATGGCACAGTGTAGTTAAATAAGCGTGGAAATACAAGTAATGAAAATCAACAACACCTCGAGTAAATGGCTGAGAATGTACAATACATTCAAATGCAAATTACAGGTGAATGAGTAAAGAATTAATAAAGCACACTAACAGGACTGTGCAATGCACGTATAAAAGTAAGGCAAACATATTTGCAAGACAACTGTATTATAACAGTGTATCATATATTTAGACAATGTAGAAATAATGCCTAAAGAAATAACTTAGCACAAGGCAACAGATTGAAATAAAGTAGTAGAGGAAGAGTTTAGTAGGTAGTAAAGAGATAGGGAAAGTAAAGAGGAAGGTACAGCACCAGCTGAGTATGTGTGAATGAAACCTAACAGTAGCTTTGTAACTAAAACACCTATTTGTAGTATGTCAGATCTTAAGCAGTTGCTCTTAGGAGACAAACACAGGCACTTTTCAAACAGTTACATATTTAAAAATGTACTTCTATTTTGCAGGTATATTATACATTTGTATTCTACCCTCTACCTTCATCTAACTTTCATCTGTTCAGGCTAGCACTGCCCACCTAGGATTGCTATAGGTCAGATTTTCCTCAGGTTTATTTATGCAACAATTTGCTGGTTTTTGGTGGTTCCAATCCCTGAGTCTTCATTTATGCCTCTTCTGCTTGCTGCCACTTACTACAGTAGTTCAAAACTACACTTCCTGCATATGTAATAGTGGGTTAGCAGCTGTTGATGCAGCTGTATTATAATAACTGCGGAACATTTTCTCCCATTGGAAACCCAGGTTACAATTCGCCATTATAACTCGGGGGTTATAACGGTGAACACGCACCAGGTTTCCAACACTCCACGCATGCGCCTGCCTCCACTCTTCTGCTAACCATGGCACCAGACAGTCGCCTCGACTTCAGCACTGCGCTGTGCCCTGGACTCTACACCGCAAGTATGATTCTGTGGTAGGTCATTTTTTTAAAAAAAAGAAACTTTCCTACTTGCCTCCTGTACTAAACTTAAAAAAAAAAAAGGTTTCGGGACCCGCTTGAGTGCTGACTGTGCTTTCAGTACTCCAGACTTGTTTCCTCCACACTGACTACCGCAGTTTTATTTTATACAATTGCTGTTGCGAGAAAACGCTCCCCAGCAATTATATAAAACAAAACACGAGGTTGCGTGTTTAACTAGTTTTTACACCCCCCCCAAAGGTGTTGGATGCTACATAAACCCTGAGAGTGAAGCTCCCTATCCCAATATTTACCCCTCTCCCCTGGGTGGCACCTGGAAATGAGCCCCAGCTTAGTGTACCTCCCTGAGTTACCAGTTTCTAAATCACTAAATATTTTATAATGTATGGAAAGCCCTTATTATTAACTGAAATCAAGCAGATTACAACCTTGTTATGCCATTGTTATGACATCACTCTGTTGTTAACCCTTCTTGAGTATGTCATATCAATGGTATAACAAGATGGAATGCTCACAACAATCAGTGTTCTAACAAAACAGAATGCTCGCAACAATCAATGTTCTGTAAAGTAACTCAGTAAAGTAATTCAGTCTGCGATTACACTATCTTGGTAGCCCATACACTATAAAATATAATGTATTGTCTTTGGTTAACAACCATGCTGAAAACACTTCTTGAGGTTGCCATGACATCTGAAAACCTCTCGAGCTTCACTCTCGAGGTTTACAATGATGTCATTGCAACCTCTGGAAGTGTTTACAGTGTGGTTGTTAACCAAAGACCATATATTATCCTCTATGTTTTCCTTCTATAAAGGTTGTTATGCTTCATGTGGCTTGACAGGCTAGGCTCCCCTTAACTCCAAGTCACCGACTCCCACCATCCCCTGCAATCTAGGACTTACCAGTCGCCAGTTGCCCTCATGGATTTCACCCCCATGGTGAGGTTGGGAGAGCAAGGGCTACCCCTGACCCCCAGGGCACTTATATCCAGCCAACCCCAGCCCAGACACAGGAACCCTCCAGCCGACCACCTTCAGGTGGACCTACCGCTGCTGCCGGTGCAGCCCTCCCTCCCAACAACAGACTCAGGAACCCTCTGGCCAACCACATTCAGGCAGACCTAACTGTGCTGCCGATGCAGCTATCCCTCCCCTCAACAGACACAGGAATCTTCCAGTCGACCACCTTCAGGCAGACCTACTGTACCATTGGTGCCAGTGTAGCCCTCCCCACAACAGAGACAGGAACCCTCCGGACGACCACCTTCAGGCAGACCTACCATTGCTGCCAGTACAGCCCTCCCTCCCCACAACAGGTAAAAACTCCAGTCCTGTTGGCAGACGCCTCTTGATTGTTTCTGTGCTGCAATGTTTTACCGCTTATACACTGCCTGGCATTAAATTTAGTGTGTCACCTTAATGCCATTGTACTGTTGGTAGAGACTCCATTCCTGTCAGCAGGGACGGTGCCACACTGTGCGCAGCACCATTAGGCTGTTCCCACCAAGGAGTGGTCATGCTTTTATACCTGCCAGAACCTATTAGCCCACTTTTGCCCCCCCCCCATCACTCCCGTTTGGTCTAGTCCCACCCACCCCTGGGGTAACATTGAAGTCACTCCCTCTGCCTCTCCCCCCTCGGTATAGTCTTCTAAACAACTACTGGACCTTTCCCCTTCATCACCTACCCACTCCCCTCTTTCCTACTCTTTTTTTATTGATTGATTTATTGAAATGTTTCAGCAGGAGGGCACACTGAACAACAAGTTGCTCGTCTCACGGTGCAACCTGGGGGAAGGGGTTACATAGGGTTGTGAAGGATGATCAGTTACAATAGTATGTGGGTAGTACAAACCATACTACATTCTAAGATTGTGCAACAGTTGGAACACAGGGTATTGTGCAACAAACAGTAGTGCAACATTGGGTAAATTACAATACATGTCCAAAATCGTACAAGAGAACATATAAACGTACAAAATAGTAATAATGTGATAGAACCATTTATAGTGCATGAGTGTACCAGGAGCAGGCTCAAGGTAGTTCGCAAGTGCTGTTGGAGTAAAAAGGATGGGGTTAGGTTGTGCACACTGGTGACCCACAAGGGCAGGTGGAGAACAGAGGGGGAGAGGCAAGAACTGAATATCAGGAGAAGGGGTAGCCATTTCCTGATTTTCCCCTTCAAGGTGTTGAGAACCCTGTTGTGGGGGTCATGGTAGGAAGGCAGAAACTGGGGATAGGTATTAAGGTGGGTTAAAGCAGGAACAGCTGAGGGAAAGGTAATTGTGTAGGGCAGAGGTAAGGGAGTAGTTGGAGGAGGAGTGTCATATTTCAGGGGGGAGGGAATTCCAGATTTTAGGTAAATGATGGGCGAAGCCAGTCTGACCATGAGGGTGGAGCGGCGAGGGACCGTCAAGGTGCGGGCGTCATTTGATCTGAGAGAGCGGGTGGGGGGAGGTGGAGTGGAGAGAGAGGAAGAGAGATTTAATGTGCCATGTTTGTGGCCCCGGTCATGCCGGAAAATGGTCCTTTTGATCAGTGCGCCTACCCAGTCATCAAAGACATAAATAAATAAATAAATTCATGGGGTAGGATATTCAAAGGGGTTGCTCATGGCGCAACAGTGTTGTGCCATGCGCAACCTACTGATGCGCCCCGGCGCAATATTCAAAAGGGGAATTTGCTCTGCTCAAATCCCGATGCACACCAGTAATGTATGCGGTGCAAGTGCAGTGGGCGTGCCCATGCATATGCGGCACATCCCAATATTCAGCCCAGGATGTGTGGTGCATATGCAGGCACACACCAGCCTTGCATCGCACAGGGGGGTGCAAAGATGTGCCCGAAAAAAACAGGAGCAAGGACTGGCCACCCACAGGCCGCCTGCCATATTGCTGGGCGCAACCACGGCAGCTGCCAGCTGTGGGTGGCCACCCGAGCCCTGGCGGCACCGTCTGGTGGTGTAGCACCCCTCCCAATGCCTGATCGTGGGCTGTAATATCTATTTCACTCCCTGGTGGTCCAGTGGACCGAACTCCATTCCCGATCATGGGCTGTAATATCTGTTTCACTCCCTGGTGGTCCAGTGGACTGAACTCCGTGACCGATCGCGGGCTGTAATAATTAATTTACTCCTTGGTGGTCCAGTGGACCGAACTCCATGCCCGATCGTGGGCTGTAATAATTAATTTACTCCCTGGTAGTCCGGTGGACCGAACTCCATGCCCGATTGTGGGCTGTAATAATTAATTTACTCCCTGGTGGTCCAGTGGACCGAACTCCATGCCCAATCGCAGGCCGGAATAATTCATTTACTCCCTGGTGGTCCAGTGGACCGAACTCCATGCCCGATCGCAGGCTGTAATAAATATTTTACTCTCTGGTTGTCCAGTGGTACCCGTACCCCCCCTCCCAACCTGCCCACTCACACCCCGCTCCCCCCTGGTCAGTGGCGGGCGGCACTTCCACCCACAAGCCACCCGCCATGGCCAGACTGACAGCGTACAATGCGGCTGTATGCTGTGGGCCAATGAGCATGCAGACCGTGCTGTACTACTGTCCCGAAATGTGAATGGATCCATTCACATTTGGGACTTGTAGTACAGTACAATCTGCCGCGCCATTGTCACGCTGTCGGACCAATGGGCACACAGCCGCACTGTACGCTGTCAGTCGGAGGGACAGCGGGTGGCTTATGATAGGTGCGCCGCCTCTGCTGACTTGGGGGGAGCTGGGTGGCAGGTATGAGTGAGCGGGTTGGGAGGGGGGGTACGGGTACCACTGAACCACCAGGGATTAAAATATTTATTACTGCCTGCGATCAGGCACGGAGTTCGGTCCACTGGACCAGCAGGGAGTAAAATATTCATTACAGCCCGTGATCGGGCACAGAGTTTGGTCCACTGGACCACTAGGGAGTAAAATATTCATTACAGCCCGCGATTGGGCATGGAGTTCGGTCCACTGGACCACCAGGGAGTAAATTAAATATTACAGCCCACGATCAGGCAATGAGGTGTGTTGCCGGTGAGGGGTAGGCAGGGGGCATCGGTACCCGACAGCTGCAGCCTGGCAGGGCGCCAGGTGCAAGTCGCAGGGGATTGGCGCACCTGCATGCAAATGTGGCCATAATGACATGCAAATTACCCCATTAGCGCCTTGCATACATTATGGCCCCATTTGCATGTCCACTGCTGAATATCGCGGTTGCTGTGCCTAGCACAACGGCACTTGTGCTAATGCATTCCCCTGCTCCTCTCTGGCCACTTGCGCTGGCGCAGTGCCACTGCGCCATGCACACTACGGATGGCCATGGTGCCATATTCAACAGTGCTAAGCCATGGCGCAGCACAGTTGAATATCGCCCAGACCACTCCCTGGTGCATCCTAGTTGCGCTGCGCCTGGCTTGCACCCCTGCCTGGTGCAGTTCTGAATATCCCACCCATGGTGTCCTGTTGATGAGGCAGGCAAGGGATCAGCAGGCAGGGCATCATGCAAGCCTGCCTGCCACAATTTCCCACCAAGTTTCTTCCCTTCCTCATGTTGGGGTGCACTCACCAATGTGCGTGTGGGAGGCACGCGCATGCTACAGAGTCCCCGAGCACCACTGTCTCTTCTGCCACTCCTCGATCAAGACTACCACTGGGTCTCCACCTGGTGGCAGTTATTAGGCGCCACCAGCAGTCTTCCCTCCCTGGAAGAGGAGAGTAGTCCTATGAACACTTGACCCTCTCCTTCTCTGGCTACGCATGGCAACCCATGCTCATTCCTGAACACGGGTCACCAGTGTGGCGTGAGGTGTGGCATCCACTTCCTCAACCCTCTGGGGCACCAGGCCAAAAAAAAAAATATTTTACAATTTATTGCCCAGGATAGCCCAGCGGAGATGCAGCATCTAATTTCCAGTGAGGTTCTGCCTCTACCCATTTCTGCAGTGGGGTGGACTGGAGCAAACAGAAGTTAAGTGACCTGCCCAAGGTTACACAGTGAGTATTTGGCTCTAGAGGGGCTTAAACCTACAATTTCCTGGGTCCCAAACCAGTGCTCTAATCACACTGCCTCGTCACTTACTACTCCTATTTATGTAAAACATGTAGACAACTTACATTTTAACACAGCAAAAAACAAACTGCTGTTCACTTAAACTACTAGCACCTTGTGGAATACAGGACAGAATCCTGACATCATTAGCAAGCAACATGGAATTCACTATACCCAATGCTTTAGGTAAAACCTGGACTGGATTCTGTTAAGTAAATGTCTGCTAAATTATAATTCTCTTCTGCACTCAGAATTTAAAACATATTTCTTCCCAACCATGTAATATAACTCATTACGGAGGTGTGCCAGTGCTCAGAACTCAGTGATAATTTCATTATGGGAAGCTGGGGCATTCTGCCCCAAGCTTCTTCAATGAAATTACTACCTTGTTTTTTACAGGCACCCATGTGTAATCTTCTGTAATTTATAATTCTATTGTAATCACGAGTGTAGGTGCAGGAATTCTTACTGTGCTCATCTAATTAATTTTTTAATTACCTGTCCCAAGTCGTGTGCTGCTTTGCTCTCATTTTTAATTACAGTACATGTGCAGGAAAACTAACAGTGCTGGGAAATAACTAGTAATGCTTAACGAGTAACTGTAGTATTATTACTTTTTGTTACTAAGTGGTAACTTTGGCAGATCACCCATGGGGAAACGTAACAGAGGGTAGTAAATAGTATTACTTTTCTTGGGGAGAGCGGGGTGGTGGGACGCTACCT
This sequence comes from Neoceratodus forsteri, assembly GCA_016271365.2. Lineage (NCBI taxonomy): Eukaryota > Metazoa > Chordata > Ceratodontiformes > Ceratodontidae > Neoceratodus > Neoceratodus forsteri. The sequence continues at coordinate 1,320,441,004 of CM057456.1, forward strand.
TCCAGAGTGGGGGGGTCCACTAGACCACTAGGGAAGGGATAGTCATTCCTTTACTGTGGATCAAGGATAGGGAAGGATGTCCACTAGACCACCAGGGAACTGTTTCGCTGTGCTATACAGGGAATCGGGTGGGGGGGTACATTGGACACCAAGGAAACTTGTTTATATATTGGGCGGTCAATCAGGTGGGGGGAGGGACCACTGGATACCAAGGAATGGGTTTTGCTATGTCGAGCAAGGGATTGGGTGGGGAAGGGACAGCTAGCCACCAGGGAAACTTTTTTATTTTTACATAGGCTGGTGATCGGTGATCATGGGGGTGCACCACTGGCACCAGGGACTATTTTTTTTCTTACTGGGACAGCAATCAGTGATACTTGGTGGGGCCACTGGTGCCAGGGACTATTCTTTTGGGGGCCAGCAATCGGTGATAAAGAGGGGGACCACTGGCACCAGAGACTATTCTGGTTTTTTTTTTAATTGGGAGAGCAATCGGCAAATGGGGGGGACAGTAGATGCCAGGGATAACCTCTTCGTGGTATCAGGCGGGCAATCAGTGTGGGGGGAGTCACCACAGTACCTTCGCCAACCACTAGAGTTGTGCGGGTTTAAGGAAAAAAATCTCAGTCAGTGATATTTGCTCCACACAACAGGGCCCCACAAGAGGTCTTCGAGCATAGCAAATGCTTTGTGAATGGGACAGCTCTGATATTCACGTGCCCTCTCCCTCATTTGCACTGCAGCCCCACCATACTTTTCCCTGGTGCAAACCTGGTATCGGCACTCAAGCCGGGCTTTTGTGAATACCAACTCAGCGCAAACTTGATTTGCACTATGCAAAATGTGGTTTGCGCCGGGACAAAGTTTTGTGAATATAGCCCCTGGAGAGGTGGTCACCTTACCATTGACATTGATGTTAAGGGCCAATGTCACAAAGATGCACATTTTACCAAGGTTTTTATTTTTGTTTCAGGCCTTTCCCATCAAAGTCAGGGCAGTGCTACTTGGTTTAGCACAGCCATGATTTATCTTTCTTTAAAGACGGGAAAAAGTGCTCCAAAGCTTTCTCTAGAAATAGGAAACACCAGGAGCCTGATATTCAAAAATGGGAAAAGCAAAGCACAAAGTTTTGCACTATGCTTGCCTTTTGCCCACGACCCTGACAATGCTATATTCAGTTGGATGATGCACCAGTGCTATCCATCTGAATATAGGGGCATGTCAGGGCTGTGCTAAACCAAGTAGCACTGCCCCGATATGGAGCACCCCAGTACAAGGAACAGCACCACCAGACCCAATAGTACAGGTAGCTCCCAGCATGATATTCAGACAGCCCCATGCAAATGACCCTGTTGGGCATGCAAGGCACTAAGGGGCCATTTGCATCCCCACTATGGATACATTTGCATGGGAAGTGTCGTCAGATTTGCACCCCTGTGACCAGCTCCCCCCCACCCCAATTACCCACACCCTTAAACAGCAAGTATTCCATGGTGTTCAGTGGTCCCCAGAACCTCTGATTGCCATCCCCGAATGTGTACAGGCAAACCATGGTGCGTAGTGGTCCCCCACCTCTGATTGCATCCATGAATGTGAAAAGTAATCCCCGGTACCTACTGTTCCCCCCCACCCTCCAATCACTCTCCTGGTAACTGTAGAAACTTTCCTGGTGGTTAGTGGTCCCCTGCCAATGGATCGCTGGCCTGGTAACCGTAAAAACATTCCCTCATGGCTAGTGGTGCCCCCCCCACTAATCACCATCCGCATGAAAGGCAGATACTATTCCTGGTGCCTAGTGGTCCCCCACCCTCCAAGTGCCAGCCCCAGTTTACCATAATAACTCCTTGGAGTCTAGTGGCACCCCACCCACTGATCCCTATCCCCATACACTATCACTGTGTCCTCGATCTGCAGCCCCCACATCATGGACACCAACCACCCACCCTTCTAACCCCCTTACCTCAAGCTTTTGTGCCACAGAAGCACATATGGAAACTGACACAGCCATCCTCTCACCTCCTCAGCTGGCCACTGTATGGACAGATAGGGAGTGCATGTCCTACGTACTGTACAGAGCACACATCCTCTGTACTGTACAGGGCACGCATCATCTGTACTGTACAGGGCATGCATCATCTGTATTGTACTGTACTGTATAGGGAGCATGTGGCCGGTGTACTCTATACAGTGATAATGTACAGGGATGAAGATTGGTTGGAGAGTTGTCACTAGACACCAGGATGTTATTATGGTATACCGGGGCCAGCACTTGGAGGGTGGGGGGACCACTTGGCACCAGGGACAGTATCTTCCTTTCATGAGGATGGAAATTGGTGGGCGGGGGGGTCCACTGGCCACCAGAGACAAGTTCTCTAGTTACCAGGCCAGTGATAAGTGGGTTGGGGGAACCACTAGCCACCAGGGAATGTTTCTACAGTTACCGGGCTGGTACTTGGAAGGTGGGGGGGGGGAACCACTGGGCACCAGGGATTGCCTTCACACATTTGGGGATGGTGATTGGAGGGTGGGGGACCACTTGGCACCAGGGATTGCTTTTATACATTTGGGGATGGTGATCAGAGGGTGTGGGGGAACACTAGGCACTAGGGACAAGTTTTACATTACAGGGGATGGTGATCCGTGGATGGGGGTGCCACTAGATGCCAGGAGGCATGTGTGCTCCCTCAACCGCCAACTTTTTTGTTGGCTGCAGTGGCTCTGGCTGTGGCTGGTGTTGCCCAGAGTAAGTCAGGGTTTTGGCTGGTGGCATCTAAACTGCACAAAGCAGCCTGCATTAACCCCTTTACACAGCGCAAATGCACTGAATATCATGCTGCACTGGTATATTTGTCCCTGCCCCTCCCTTTGCCCACTGCATACATTATGGGGTTTTTTTGGGTGTGCTAACCCTGCACACGCAAAGGCCCCCTTTGAATAAACAGGTGCAAAGCCTGGGCAAACAAGACGAAATCACCTTTGCCAGCGGGGCAAAGTTTTGGATATCTGGCCCCATGTGTCAGTTTAAACAAAATATATATGTCAACCACTAAAGGGGGGCTAGTAGACCTTGAATATATACTAGTATTACAGGTCCTGTCAATTGCAGCATCTAACATTTTGGTGTGACACAGAGACTACTCAGATACTGTTATGGTTACAACAAGGAATGGCAAAGATATAGCGAAAGCATTTACTTCATTTACCATATGTTAGCAGCAAAAAATGACTCTCTTCTAATGTTCACCCAAGATACATTAAAGGTTTAAGCAAACTTTAATAGGGAAATAAAAGTAAAATACTAATATCAAGACAACCCCATTACAAAGTAATAAAGATATATTAAATTATTGTATTAGTAAATGAATCTTGGAAGAATGGAAGAGCTTAGGTGTGAAGGAAATAGGTGACCTTTTCATCAATAAAAATTGAATGTCCTAGACTGGCCCAGTCGCTCTGAGGGTTGAGGCGCTGGATGCCACACCTTGCGCCACACTGCCGACCCAGGTTCGGGAACTACTTTGGGTCATTGGGGTGCCAGCACAGGGTGGAGGGCAGAGCAGGACTGAGCACCTAACAGCAGCTCTCCTCTCCTGGGATGGATGTTGCCCCCTGTAGTTCCACTGCCACCAGGTGAAGATCCGGTGGCAGCACAGGCAGGAGGGGGCAACAAGTCAGGAGGGCATCTTGGAATGCGGCACGCACATGCCTCCACATGCACGCATCCAGGACTGGGGGCAGCCAAAAACAGGAAAAAACACATAAAATGCATAATGAAAAAAAAAATGTGAATGTCTTTCAATGTGTTTAGAAATAAATATGATGCACCTTTTAACAATTTTTTTACTTTTTTGCATACTGGCAATATGTAATAAAAAAATATATATAAAGAAAAATCACTGCCAACATACGATGTGGAAAGAATGTTAGCAGGAGAGGAAGAACCAAAAGAAAAATCGATTGATAAGTTATAAAGATTTTTAATAAAAAGTCAATTTTATGGCTGGGAAAACCTTATAAATAGTTGAATCTCGGGAAAAATAGAGAATTGTTGGGAAAAAATAACAGAATCTCCTATATTAATTTCCAAGAACATTAAGTTACAAGAAATCCAATACAAAGTGGTACATCAGACTTAACTTTACCTCCTCTAAATTACACAAATTCTCACCTCATATCTGAAAATTGTCAATGATGTGGCAACCAAAAAGGAACTTTTTTACAGTATGTTTATTAATTGTCCAAAACTGACACTATCTTGGTCTAAAATGCAGCAGTTCACACCAAAAGTCCTTTACATCTTATTCCCATTTGACCATGGAATTATTGTGTTGGGTATCGGAACCAGTGATGACTTGAACTGCTGTTGCCTCAGAGGTTGCCAAGAAAGAGGAGCGGTTGGACCACAGTGGGCTCAGGGAGGGTGAGGGTGGTGGAACAGAGGCACATCCCTCCAGTTGTACCTCTCCACAATTCCTATGCCATTCTGGCAAAGTGTGGTTCCTCTATGGAGGCACCTACAGTGGAGACCAAGGAGGATGCTGGGAACCTCCACAAAGGAGACCCACAGGAGGGTGGCAGGGGACCCTGCAGGGGAAGGAAACAACTCCTGTTGGGGGACTCCATTGTTAGGAAGGTAGAACTGGGCAAGGAAGGGGAGAGGGAGGTAAGGTGCCTGCCTGGCGCCTTGGCTTGAAGGGACAGGGAGCGAATCCTCAGGATTGCCGGAGCAGCTGCACAGGGGAGGGAGCTGGATGTCATTGTCCACCTAGGGACAAATGACCTGGCTAAGAAAGGGATTAGAGAAGTGCAGGAAGAGTTTGTGGAATTGGGAAGGGGCCTTAGTCAAGTAGCACGCACGGTAACCTTCTCGGAGGTGCTACCCATCTATGGCATAGGACAGGCTAGGGTGTTCCGTACCATGGATTCAATCAGTGGTTGAAAACTGGTGTGGAGCCCAGGGATTTGGCTTCACTGGGACTGGGAGTCCACCTGGAGTGATGCAAGCCTATACTGGCATGATGGGCTACATCTGTCCGGGAGGGAACCAGGATCCTAGGTGATAGGTTTAAATGCTTCATTGGCAAGCTTTTAAACTAGCCAAGGGGGGAGGCACTGGAAAGGAGCAGGAAAATCCTAGCCCCCCCCAAACAATCACAGTAGTAAGTGTGGCAAACACCAACATGGAGGTGTCGCTAGGGAGAAGGGCAGGGGTAAATGGAGAAAGTGACAAAGGCAAGAAGGACAGGGATGGGGCAAAAGGGGGTAAGGCCATCAGGAAATGGAGGGTAATGAGTACCAATGCCTCGTAGTCTGGGCAACAAGCCCCTGAGCTGGTGGCCTTAATGGAAGAGGGATGCCTGGATATCGTGGAGTCACAGAAACATGGTACACAGAGAACCATGACTGGATGTTAACATACCAGGGTACATAACCTACAGGAGAGACAGGCAGGGAGAAGAGGGGAGGAGTAGCTCTCATGTAAAGGAAGGGATAAAAGCAACTGAACAAAAGAGTAAACAGGGAGGAGAGGAGGCACTGTGGGTCACCTTGGAGACTGGAAAGGCACCGCAATCCACAGGGGTTGTGTACAGACCCCCATGTCAGGGGTGAGGGAATGGACAAGGATATGATGGAAGGCATTCTTAGAATGGCAGAGAAAGGGGAGATACTGTTGATGGGAGACCTGAATATGCCAGATGTTAACTGGAGCACATTTGCTGCAGCCACATCCAAGAGCAGGACCATTCTTGACGCCTACAGGTGGCAGGCATTAGACAGCTAGTTTCAGAACCCACTTGTGAAGGAGCAATCTTAGACCTCACAGATTTCAAATGGGGGCAGTGAGAGGATCTCAGATCTAGAAGTGGGTTGCCATCTGGGGACAAGTGACCATCAAACAGTGTGGTTCACGTTAAACTCAGCTACAGAGTCAAGCCACACAAAAGTGAGGGTACTGGACTTTAGGAGGGCTGACTTTGGCAAGATGGGAGAGTGCCTCAGAAAAGCACTAGCAAACAGGCTAGAAGGAGGTGTGGAGCAACAATGGGGAATTATCAAAACTGCCATCACAGAGGCAACAAACCTTTGTGTGAAAGCAAATAAACAAATCAAAATGAAAGAAAAAGCCACTATGGTTCTCAAGAGAGGTGGCTGTGAAAGTCAGGAAGAAAAGATAGCATTCCGAATATAGAAACACAGAAGAGCAGGACAGAGAGCTGTACCAGTTAAGGCAGAAAGAAGCAGGGAGGAAGTCAGAATAGCAAAGGCCCAAACTGAGGAAAAGATAGCCAACTCAGTTAAGAAGGGATAAAACCTTTATAGATACATAGCTGAGCGAGAAAGACAAAGGGAGGGATAGTGAGGCTGAATAGAATGAACAGTGGGTGGGCAGAGGGGACAGTGAAAAGCAGGAATACTGAACGAATATTTCTGCTCAGTATTCACAAAAGAGGAGGGGAAGTGCCTAATCCAATTAACAGAAGCACTCTTTGATAGGGGGTCGATCCCAGTCCTTTCACAGAAGAAAGGGTTCTGCAAGAACTCCTAAACTGAAGGTGGACAAAGCAATGGGTCCTGATGGAATTCACCCAGAATTCTAAAAGAATTAAGGAAGGAACTAGTGAAACCACTGGCTACCTTTTAATAAATCATGGGAGGATGGTGGTACCGAGGACTGGAGGAAGGTGGATGTGATTCCTTCACAAAGTGGGACCAAGACAGAGGCAGGAAACTACAGACCTGTCAGTCTGCCCTCTGTGGTAGGGAAAGTGATGGAGTCACTTCTGAAGGAAAGAATAGTTGAGTACCTAGAGGTCAGTGGAGCACAGGATCCAAGGCAGCATGGGTTCACAGCGGGAAGGTCATGTCAGACGAATCTAATAGATTTCTTTGACTGGGTGACCAAAGTAGCAGACCAGGGAGGGGCTGTGGACATGGCCTACCTAGACTTTAGCAAGGCATTTGACAGTCCCACACAAAAGATTATTAGTCAAATTAACCAGCCTGGGAGTGGGTCCCAGGGTGGTAGCTTGGGTAAAACATTGGCTGGACAACAGGACACAGAAGGTAATTGTAAATGGAGTCCACTCTGAAGAAAGGGCTTACTAGTGGGGTACCGCAGGGTTCAGAATTGGGTCCAGTCCTTTTTAATGTCTTCATCAGTGACATTGCAGAGGGACTGGAAGGAAAAGTATGCCTTTTTGCAGATGACACAAAGATCTGCAACAGGGTTGATACACAAGGAGGCGTGGAAAGGATGAAAAGGGACTTGGCAAGGTTGGAGGAATGGTCAGACGTATGGCAGCTAGGATTCAATGCAAAAGTGCAAATAATGCACCTGGGAAACAAGAACCCAGGGAAGAATGCACAATGGGTGGGAGGTAGTAACAACAACAAAACAGAAAAGGACCTTGGGTAATCATATCAGATGACCTTAAGGTTAGCGAGCAATGTGAGGAAGGCAGTAGGAGGCAGGGGTATACTGGGATGTATAGGGAGAGGCATCAGCAGCAAAACAGAAGTTGTTATCCCTCTGTACAGACAGTTGGTGAGACCCCATCTGAATACTGTGTCCAGTTCTGGAGACCCCATCTCCGCAAGGACATTGACAGGATAGAGGCAGTCCAGAGGAGGGCAACTAAAATGGTGCAGGGCCTGCAAAAGAAGCCGTATGAGGAGAGACTAAAGGAGTTTAATATGTATACCCTTGAGGAAAGAAGGGAGAGGGGGGGACATGATAGAAACTTTCAAGTACCTCAAGGGAATCAAAAAAGTCCAAGAGGGTAGCATCTTTCAGAAAAAGAGACTTGCAAGAACAAGGGGACAATTAAAGATAGAAGGAGGGCGTTCAGGTGCAATGTGGAGGAAGTATTATTTCACAGAGAGGTAGTGGATGGCTGGAACAGCCTTCCTGAGGAAGTTTGGGGACTAAAACTGTGGGAGAATTCAAGAATGCATGGGACAGACATAAGGCAATTCTTGTGGGGGGCAGGAAGATATAGGCTGTTGGTTAACTAGGATCTGCGGCCTATCCTGTAGGTAGGGAAATGGGCAGACTAGATGGGCCTAGCGGTCCTTATCTGCCGTCAAAGTCTATGTTTCTATGTTAGCAGAAAAAACGTACAAACTGTTAAATATATTTTTACTCAGTGCCAGGAACACAGCATTAACTCACTGCAGGGACTAAGAACCACCTACATACAAACACTAATTAAGCTTAGTATTGGACTGTAGCAAAGTAGATTATTTTATTTAATGGAAGACAAAGATCTGAATTTTGAAGCAATATGGGCCTCCTTCATACAATGAAAAATTATAAATGTTAGAAGTAAAATTTATTTTTTATTTTAGTCTTTGGTAACCGGTTAAGGCCCACTAGGCACAAGTGCCTGTTTTCAGGGGTGACCTGGGAGCACTGGGCGGTTAAGTGACTTGCTCAGAGTCACACAGTATGCAAGTGGAGCTTGTGAGAATCAAACTCAGGTCTGGTCTGCTGGATGTATCAAGCTTGTTCACACCTTGTTCCTCTAACCTCTAGGCTATACTGCCAGCCCATTGGTGGAGAAAAAAGTTTAAGTATGGATTTGGCTTGGGTCATTCCCCCTCTGTCAGGCAGACTTTAATAGGGAAATAAAAAGCATAATACTAATATCAAGATTTCCACCATTACAAAAGTCTCAAGAGCAAATGATGAAGGGCGTACGTCTTAGAACTTAAATGTGATCTAATAATCCACCTCTGAATAAAACTAGCACAGTAAGTCTCTGGAGGGCAGAGTCATACAATCCCCACTGGACTGAAAACCTTTACAACCATGTGATGATTCCAAAAACACTCTCCCTACACTCTTCAGTGGTTCCTTCAGGGTTCCCCAGGACCAAGGATTGCTTTGGAAAGGTCAATGTCTTTGCCCTTGTACCAGCCAAGCACCTTGCTGTGTCCCATCTCAAAAGTACAGAAATGGGGGGTGTACCAAATACAATGCCTGCATCAAGATGTGGTTTAGTATCTATTCAGTCTTCATGCTGGGTAAAGTAGCAGCTCAGACCTCCTGCCTGGCCGTCCTGTGCCCTGGTTCATTCCCAGTCCGAGATTGCAAGCATCACCAGCAGCAATTCTGCTGCTGTGCCAATTGGATGGCATAAAAGTCATTTTGTAACATTTTCAGTTTTAGGGTCTGAACCAGAGTCCTACACACTCGTTCACATGTACATAGACCAACCCAGGGTGTGCTAAGACAGGTGCAGAGGCCCCTGTGCATCCATAAAACACATCATCCCACCTGCGAAGGGCAACCCTAACCTGATCAATGGATGTACAGGGACAGCCGGGCCTGGGAGCCTGAGGGGCATGGCCACACTTTGCAAGGATTCTGAGTGCAAGATATGTATTGTGGAAGTGGCCAGAAGGATGCAGCTGCTACACCAGGGGACTCCTGATATAAGTCCTCAGTGCCTCTCAGACCAGCCAGGCCAAAATACCCCCACCCAAGGAACTTGCCTCCTTTCCACTGATATGTGGATGCCAGGGAGGTATGTTGGTACTTGTTTTAACTTAGTTTGTTTAAAAGAGGATCTCACAGTCCCCTGCTCACATGAAACAGGGCACCCACTCTCTCTCGCTTCCACCCTGGACTGTCCCCTTTGCCAGCACAGTATTCTAGGCATGTGCAGACACAAGCTACCAGACATTGTGAATACCATCTGGTGTAGCATGTCACTGGGGTCACAGCTGCAATGTATACATCATGCTTGCAAATCCATCTGAGGATCAGGCACTTAGACTGCATTTCTTCTGTGCATGTTGGAAAGGTAAGCAGTAACACATGACAGGGTATGAGTTAATCTATATCTACACACACACACACACAAACCTGGTGCATGGTAAGTGGCAGTGCCTTCAACCACCTGGAACCTACAATAACCAGTCCAACACACACCCTGGAGAGTGTCTGTGGACTTAAAATTGGGTTTGTAATAACAAATTATGTAACAAAAAAAAAAGAAAGAAAAGTAGTTTGTGTCTGTTACGCAATGATGTGACAACTCTCACAAGTCTCTGTCAATTATTGCCTCATCATTTTCTTCACTCATTTTACAATACAAGAAATAACCTCATGTGGAGGGGCAGAAGTTAACAACAAAAGTTTAAATTCCTGGCTAACCCCATTTTTAATAATTAAGGACTAATTCTAGAAAATGACTCCTTTGCATGTCGGGTTTGGCCAATGTCCAGCTCTCTGATCTTTATCTCAGGTCCCTCTGCCCAGGTGTGGGGAGGGGATTTAGATACACTGGTCAGCCCCTTGTGTATCCACAGAGCTCCTGTAAGGTAAATGTGAATCATTCAGTGGACACAGTTCAGGCAGCACAGGATGTTTTAATATGGTCAAGGCTGCTGTATCCCCTTCTCATTGGGAAAATTGGGTGGCAGATTGTAAAGTCAGCCCGTAGGCTGCCTTTTCACCCACGCTGTCTTCATTAGAATGTAGGAGGATTGGAGCAGCTATGGTTGGTATAGGTACAGAACATGGGTTGTTGTGGCATTAACAGTGGTGCATAACCCCAAAGCAGACCTCCAAATGAATACACTAAATGTCCCTCCAGACCCCTATGCACCATGCCTATTGACTCCGGAATGCTGTTATATGCCAGTCACATTCTACCTCCTGCGCTACTGTGTAGGGTTTGTCACATTGCTGGCTTGGTCCCATGGAGTGAGGGTGCTACATGTGGAGTGGAGACCACTCAGAAATCCACATTGCATAACACAATATCCTCAATAGAGTCAGCACCACATATGTGATGCATGGGTCCTTCATACCCTTTCAGGATTGAGTTTCAAAAACAGTTTTGTATAGAAGCTGAAATTTATGAATTGGAATGTTAGTGTTCTAATTCCAAGAGCACGTACAGTATTATACAGTGACCATCTTGTAGCACAGTGCCTTGAATTCTGGATATCCTGAAATATTGCTGGGCAACAACTCTACAGCAGTGTTGGGCATAGACTGAAACTCAGGTGCTGGGACTGGGACGATGGCACTTCTGGTTTGGGAGGGGCATGCACATATGGCATGGTGAATGAAAATGCACAGTGGAGACCCAGAGACAAGAAAATGAACTGCTGCTGGCAAAGACTCAGTCATTTGTCAAAAGTGGCAATTTATAAAGGCAGATCATTATTCCGCATGGAGTACTGTCATCATTTATTAACTTTCTAAATTCATATTTACATGCATGGTAAGTAGAACTCCTGCTTGATTTAAAATGTCTGGAAGCCAAGCAGCCTTTTGGCTCTGAATTGCAGTTGTGGTTTGGGACAAGTAATTAAAAATGAAACTAAGTTACAGAAGATTTTTTTGAACAAATGTCACTGAAATTCTACAAGCAAAGAAGGGTCAAGTGTGTGACCTGAAACGCGTCAGGTGGGTGTTTTAACCATGTTTTAACATGTAATAAAACATTTTTTCTTAAGCATTAAGACGGTGTCGCAAATAAATGTGGTGGTGAGTGCCCAAGTTGATTTTTGTTGAAATTCTACAAGCAATAGTTCCCTAATACATTCATTTGCTGTCACAGTATGTCTTTCCTACTTTATAGGTGATGTAGCAATATTGGTCCTTGTACAAACAGGTAGTCACAGTAGGGGCTTTGATACCTTTTATTGGCCAAACAAGTATGTTTCAATACACAGGCTTTCAAGCCAACACACAGCTGTTCAAGAACACCTGAAAAAAGACCCTGTGTAGGCATCAAAACATGTGTACGGAAATTTACTTGTTAGTCCATTCAAAGGTATCAAATCACCTACTTTGCATGTGTATTTTATATGAGAAAGCTCAAAATTAAACTGTCAGAATTTCTTAGTAACAAAGACAGAACAGAAAAGACCTGCAGTCCCTGACATCAACCCCAGCCCCCTTACTGCCATGACACACACAACCAGGCAGTAGTGAACTCATGTTTGTAAATGTAATTATAGTTCTGATGGTATAACAGCAGTCGTAGACATGGTACAGAGGAGGAGAGGAAAAAAATGCCAGTGGTATAACCTCTGGGAATCCAACAGAATAATGACCCATCTGTTCCTCAGGCATGCTACACTACTGTACAATGTGATAATGCAACCTTACCGACTTGGAACCTTATCCTGTCAGATCTCTACAGCTAAGCAGGGCTGACCTGGTCAGCAGTAGGATGTGAGACCTCCAACAAACACCTATTCCTGCAGGAAGTGGTGTTTGTTGCTCCAAAGATGTCACTCTATACCCTGGGACATGAAGAGACTCTGATTGGGGGAATGGAATGGATTGAATGTAGTGAAACAGTTCTGAGATCACTCCTCAAATCCCACCACTCTCTGGTGAGTACCCACACAGTATGTACTACTGGAACACCAATACCACAAAGTCCCTTGGAAGTTCCCAATGCAGTCCATTAATTGTGTGCACTGTGGGCATTTGCAGGCCCAATGTTGGACTGTGGTGCAGTACTAATTGAAAGCTGGTGGTTGGGAATCCCAAACAAATTATTAAACACAAATAGTAGTTGCTCCTGGATGTTGCAGTTTTATAAATAGGCTCTGAATAAAAATTGTGCAGAAATGCCCAGGTCTTGTCTCTAAGATGCTCTTATCCCTTCCTGACTAGTAGAAGAATTGCAGAGGTATTGACCCAGCTTTACTCATGACCTTAGCAGACTCTGCAGGCAGTCTCTTTCAGGAGGTTCCCCCTCAGAGTTGCAGATGCAGGCAATGGTACAGGTGTAGCAAACCCAACACATTTCTGGGTGGCAAGGGGTGAGGGCCATGCTGGTTTCTGATGTCCTCTTCACCCCACAAGGGACTTGCCTTCACCCACCACCCCCACCCCCAAGGAGCAGGCAATCACTCAGGGCCTCAGGCAAATTAGACCGTCTGTCATGACACATCTGATAGTTCACAAAGCCCAAGGCAGGAGCTTTGGTGTTCCTTGAAGAAACAGAAATCTTTTTGCAAAGATTCTTTAAACAGCTTTCTTCCAACCTTGTGGCTCACTGTTGACTTTACTCACAGGTCTTTCTCCTTGTGTCTCTCAAACCAATCTCCATATGAAGGTAAACTCTCAAGCCTGGCTTGCTCCTGCCATCAAATCCCTGACAAGGGAGCGGGATAAAGCTTGGGCCCTATACAAAGAGCTGGGACACAGCAAGTACCTCTCTAAATACAAGGAGCTGTGAAACGCTGTGAAGTCCATATTAAAGAAGCTAAGGCTGTATTTCATAAAACCCAGCAGAAAAACCTCATCAACCACCCTAAACCAATTATGGACCGGCATTAACGAAATCATTGGCAAATCCAAAAAATCACTGCCATGTTCTATTGTTGAGGTTGGCACTACAATTGTTGGAGACAGGAATATAGCTGATACTTCAACAAAGCCTTCAGTGACTTATTGGCACACACTCTGGACCCAGTTGTCCACAGTGCCACGGAGAGAGAAACCCCTGATCACCCAAACAGACCTCCATTCTATTTCAAAAGGCTGAACTGGGCTGAAGTACATGGCTACCTAAAAAGAACCAAAATCAAAACAAGCCTTGTCCCTGACAACGTTGATATGAAACTGCTCAAACTAGTGCTTAGGGAAGTCACCTACCCATTACAGGTAACTTTTAATCTGTCCCTATAAACTGGGCACATACCAGAAATTTGGAAAAGAATTCCATTTGACCCTAGTATTTAAAGGGGGTTACCATTGCCTGCCATCCAGAAGGGTCAAGTGTGTGACCTGAAATGCGTCAGGTGGGTGTTTTAACCATGTTTTAACATGTTTTAACCGCCCTATCTCCATCCTACCCCTTCGATCTAAAACATTAGACAGGGTAGTAAATGATCAGCTCATTCATTACCTGAACCAGTATTAATTACTGGCTAAGGAGCAGCATGGATTTAGAAAACATTTCAACACTATGATTGCACTTCTTGAGTACACTGACTCCATTTGTTGTGCCCTGGAAGGAGGAGTATTGGCTGAATCCATCTTCATAGACCTAACCAAGGCTTTTGACCTTGTGAACCACATTCTCCTATGTCAAACACTAGTAACTCTGGGACTCTTTAAGGACTCGTCACTTGGTTCAAAAGCTACCTAACAGGTAGAACCCAAGCTGTGAAGTGCTGCGGTGTTCTCTCCCAGGATAAGCGTGTCTCGATAGGTGTTCCCCAAGGGTCAGTCTTAGGATCCCTACTATTCAGATTATTTGTAAACAATATCCAGACATCTTTAGGTCAACCAAACTCTATGCAGATGATGCTGTCATCTTCACCAAAGACGATAGCCTGGACAGACTGAGGCTGAGACTGCAGCCTGATTTAAATGCTATGCAGGAATGACAAGCTTAACACCTCCCCTGTCCTGACCATCTTTACCGAGACTGGTACCCCACTTGACCAGTACAAACCTTTAAATATCTTGGGGTAACACTAGACAGTACTATGTCCTACAGTGCACATGTTGACTTCCTGGTCAAGATCGCAAACTCCAGGTTAGGCCTACTATATAGGCACAGACACGGCTTCCTCCCAGAAATTAAGAAACTGCTTGTGCAGTGTCTCATTACAAGTATTATTGGCTATGGGTTTGTAGTCTATGGCTCTGTTAGTGACAATGTACTGTCCAGAGTCAGGGGTCTCCTCAGTAGGGCATGCCAATATGCACTTGACTTAAAAAATGGCACACATACCTGTGTGCTATACAGCAGCCTAAACTGGCTAAACCTCAACATAAGAATGCTTTTACCACACCCTTGTCACTGGCAAAAAGGCAATGCAAGGCTTGCTGTCCCCTGGCCTAAAGACAAGGTTTACCGCTGTGGATAGCAAATACTCCACCAGACTGGTGGAGCAACACTCCCTGCTGCTTCCTCAGAAAAAACTCCCTTGGCTAGTCCAGCTTCTAATATCATTTTGCATAGCAATGGAATGACCTGCCTGTTTCCCTAAAAACTTATTGTTCCATCAAGCTGTTCAAATCCCAACTCCTCTCCTTACTTATCCCCCCCGGAACATGCAACTGCTGCTGATGACTGACATTAACTGAAGTATAATACGTTTGCTGCAATTCCTCTGTCCAGAATGTCAAATGGTAATCTTAGCACTGACATTGCTGTACCTTATCATCTGCTAAATATTGTCAAATGTAACCAACTTTACTATTTCCTCTTTGTACCTCATCACCTGTTAAGTTATTGCCTCATATGTATCTTGTGACACATTAATGCAGTATGGCTGCATTGTATTGTACTGTATTATATTGTATGGTGTTGTACTGTATTGTATTGTAATTGCATTGTATTCTCTGTACCTAACCCTGTAATACTTGTTTTTGTTGTGCACGATGCTAAACCCTTTGAAAATAGAAGCTGCATAAAGAGTTTTATGTGAAATAAAAATTAAACTAAAACTGCTCTATTGTACATGTCTCTCCAATGTGCAGAAATCCAGGGGTCAAATATTGGTGACTAGCATCTTATGCACTATTCATTTTGCTAAACCCCTGGCTTTGAGTGGCTGTCAGTTCCTGGGGAAAAGCATGCATACAAGTCCTGAGCCAGCATGCAGTTTAGTTGTTTTGCAGAGCTGAGCTGGCTTCCAAATAGATGTCAGTTTCACAGGGACAAAATGTAATGAAACCTGAGCTAGTCTGCTGCTGGCTGATTCTGCAAAGCAAAACAAAGGAACACCCAACATTCCCAGTCAGGTTGTGCATCCTCTGATCTGTTTTTCAGTAGTTCTGGAGCTAGAGAAACTACAAATAAGGCTGCTTTTGTAGTCTTTCACTTTAGCCTTCACTTTATCTTCTACTGTATTTTAACATGTTTCTGTCCTTTGGTGTGGCTTCTGGCCATCAGGATCAGTACCTATCTATCCTTGCTGCCATCTGGTGGGACTAGGGGGGGTGAACAGAGGAGTGCTGTTGAATGTTCCCAGAGTTCATGCTCCCAGGAGAGGAACAATTTTGTACTCTGCAGCTTTGAGAACTGTTTGAAACTGAGCAACCTTCTTGCTGTGTGTTCCATGGCCCTGAAGGCAGTCCAGTGGTTGGTTAAGAAAAGAGAGGTGGCAGTGTGCCAACCACAGTGAGAAGGGCATGGGACAAGCCTGCAGAACAAACAATGGTGTCCATTCCAGCCCCAGGTCCCACAGCTGCTGTCTGGACCAGGACCAGGGTGAAGGAGCAGTGCAGGGCAAGGCAGTAGCACTGCTACAGAGAGAGCCAAAGGTAAGCCCCTTTTAGAAAGAAGTTACATCCCCAATTCTCTAATTCACTGGCAGAGTAGTTTTGTTCAATATCAATCAGTTTGCATCTGTTATCTCCCTCGCCCTGGGACGAGGCTGAAAAGAGGAAGCACTTCCTAGTCTTCCTTTCCTGGTTAACAAAACTAAAATCAAATAATAAAATGAATACATATGATGGCCCTTTCTTATATGCTTTATATTACTTAACCTTTAATATCCTGATTTGCACCACATCAAACACTCTGTTTCAGGCCTTAACATGTTTTTCCTTACCAGAGACTGTATTTAAAGTAAATTATATTTATTTTTATTTATTTATAACTAGGAATTAAATACCTTTGAACCGGAGGTTCTTTCACAAAGGTTCCGCGTCAAAATACAATATATTCCAATTTAAATCCTGAGCTCGGAATATTGTGAAGGGAAAGCAGGAGGATTGAGCACCCTATACAATGCCCCACTTCTCTGGGTGGGAGCTTCCAGTGCAACGCTGGCTCTTTGTGTGCCCAGGAGGATGACGGGAAAGTACAGCAACTACATCTGGAGGATATATGTGACTGGGTGAGGCTAGAAACCCAGACTGGGGTGAGGGGATGGCAGGGGAAGAAACAGTGATAATTGTGTCCTCATTGAGGCCCCAAGATGCCTGTAGGTGGCAGCAGGAAATATACTCCTGAGGTCTTTAATGCCTCCAGACGTCCTGCACTTTGTGCTACTGAGGACTTTTGACACCTGAGGACATCACTGCTTAAAACTTAAATATTTCACAAACTAAAGTGAGTAGAATTGACTACGTAGCACCGTTGGAAAGGTAATGTTCTGCTGAACAACTTTGTCGCTGATACTTTGTGTCTGTCATGTATAGTTTAGAAGATATTCACATTTTTGTATAGTGTGGTGTTAATGGCTGACATTTGTCTCTCAAGCTTCACTTAGCCACCTTTTTTTTTTTTGTAGACTCTTTTTTCCTCTGGTCGCGGTCTGCGGGGTCTGTCTCGGGCATCCTGCATACTCCTGCCCCACCTGAAGTCCTCCTATCTGTTCCTCCTCTCTCCCCCTCCTCTAGCCACAATTGGTACCCCCAGCTTAACCCCTCCGGAGTGGGGCCACCCCTCCTCTTGGGCACTCTCAACAGTAAGCTCCGATGTGGCAGAGGACCCGGGCAGAGGAACCTGGAAGGCCAGACAGGAAGGACCCACCTGTGGGCATGGGGGCAGGTGCAGTCGCCTACTCTGCAGACTGGGGTTTTCCCTTTTCTGGTGAGCTCTTCTCCCCTCCCTCCCATGCACGGCAACCCCTGCCTGCATCGGGCACGCCTGCTGCTATGTGCTGCTCAGCGAGCTACAGCACTCCTGATCTCCACCAGGAGCCGCTGATGTGCCGAGCGATCCTCAACCTCCCCCCCCGGGAAGGAGAGCAGCCCTGTGGGTGCTCAATCCTTTCCCACCCCTGCCATCCCCCAGTGCTCCGAGCTCACTCCCGAACTCGGGTCATTGGCGTGGCGCGAGGTGTAGCGTCCAGCGCCTCAACCCTCAGTGCCACCTGGCCGGCTTCACTTAGCCACCTTAATAAAACAGAAAAGAAATACATTCATCATATTAGAAAAACTGATTTTTAGTACAAAATTAGTTTTGTACCTCCATCTAATGTATAGATGCTTAATTTGGTGTTGATATGTTAAATATTTTCCCACAAAAAAATTGTCTCCATTGCATTTTTTATTAAAAAAAATTGTTTGCTATTTCAACCAACATAGAAAAAAATAGGAACAACTTATAATTAATTGCATAATACCATTGGAAAGGTAAGTTTGTGCTGAACAACTTTGCTATCCCTACTTTGTGTGTAGCACTTACGGTTCATGAGTTATTCACATTTGTTTGTGGCATGCTGATTATGACTTGATTTTGCTCAGAAAGCTCCAGGTTGCACTGTTAAAAGTATACAGGCTACAAGTGGTGAAACTCTCAAGGAGCTCATGAGGCCTCAGTGAGTTAAGCAGATGATGCCACCACGTCCCCCACATTCACCAGGCTTACTTTGCCTCCCCCTGACTAATACTATAAAATGTCAGTCCACTGACCTGGGGAATTCAGCTGAGTCCCACTGAGAGGATGAGAAAAGATTTTAGGATAAGAGAAATGCTGCAGTGGCAGGTATAACCAGGCTCTCACCCCCTGCCTGTTTGAACCCAGTTACTAAAGAGGATCATGTGAACAGAGACTCAGAGTCCTAGAATATTTCAGGTTCACTTCTTCCAGCAGTGCTGGGCTGCAGAGTCATTGCATGTCTTTTGCCGTGCTCAGTAGCTGAGTTGTTATCGTCTGCTGCCTGTCCTCCCATCACTGATAAAAAGGGAGGGTTTATGCACAAGCTCAGTCTTGCATGGGCTGAGCTCAAACAAAAGAGACACCAGTCATGCCAGAAACAGCAAGGATGATTAAAAAAACAAAAAGAAAGAAGAGGAAAAGGGAACCAAGATATATAAAAAGAGGGGCTGGGATAAGGTGAACCTACCATACAGTGACTGACATTCATCGGCATAACCAAGTTCTGTGCCGGTCCCTGTTTTCTGCTATAGAAACACAGACTTTGACGGCAGATAAGGACCACTTGACCCACCTAGTCTACCCATTTCCCTACCTACTGGATAAGCTGCAGATCCTAGTTAACCAGCTGCCTATTTCTTCCTACCCCCCCCACACAAAAATTTCCTTATGTCTGTCCCATGTATTCTTGAATTCTCCCACAGTTTTAGACCCCACAACCTCCTCAGAAAGGCTGTTCCATGCATCCACCACCCTCTCTGTAAAAAAATACTTCCTCATATTGCCCCTGAACTCCCCCATCTTCAAATTGTGTCCCCCTGTTCTTGCACATCTCTTTTTCTGAAAGATGCTACCCTCTTGGACTTGTATACTAGCTGCAAGATTTCAACCCCTTTCTTTAACTAAGTATTTCTGCCCACTTGTCTCCACCCCACCTGGGGCACCAGGGGGCAGTAGTCACCCTACCTACCCAAGGCAGTATGTGTTCAAAATGGACATTCAGCTGCACTGCCTCTGCTGCCCTATGTGTGATTGCCTGGGCTTGGGACACATACTCTGGCCATCAGCACTGTAAGCTGCAACACTTCTAAGGGGGGGGTCTAATTGGCAGTCACACCCTGAGTCAGTGCATGGAAATGTCCGCAGAGAGTGAGTCCAAAAGACCAGGTAAATTCAAATAGCACAGGTGCTAATTCAACCAGTGAACAACAAAAACTTTAGAAGATGTATTTCTCGTCTGTTTCTATTATTTTCATGCTTGGCCACCAAATCTTATTGCCACAATGTTTAGCTGGCCACCTCTGCCAGCTTTTTAAGGGGTGGTCCTATGAATCAACATATATATATATATATATATATATATATATATATATATATATATACACACACACACACATATAGATTTATGTATAATTGAAATACATGCACCAGTTAGCCTTCAGTTCAGTTTACTTTATACAAACAAATTGCTTTAGTTCATTTTTACATCTTGGGAGAATGGGACACTTTGGAGGTGTGCCTCTCCTGACCAATCCTCTGCTCTCTTGAGCAGGCATGGCGGTCCTGCACCAATCCGCACTGGTGCTGTGTATGACAGCGGTGGTCTTCTCTTCAAAGAAAACCACCGCTGTGTGCTTGCACCGCGTCATGGCCCCCCCCCCCAAATCTTTGCTGCCATGCTGGGAGCCCACCGCAGCATGGCAAGCGTCCCAGCGTCGTCCTGCCGACGGGGTACCCAATCCCCATCGGCTCCACGGCCCCCCAGCATCCTTCTGCCACGCTGGGAGCCCACCCCAGCGTGGCAAACGCCCTCACATCGTCTGCCGACAGGGGTGCCCAATACCCCGCGGCTCCACAGCCCCAGCCATCCTTCTGCCACGCTGGGAGCCCACCCCAGCATGGCAAACGTCTCGCTCAAAGTAAAAAAAAGAACTGTAAATTGAAAACGGTCCCACGTAGTCTTCACGCCTCTACAACCCGCACTTCACCCACTACGCACTTGCCTCCCCACACCCTCACCCCATACTTACCTCCGAGCTCGGCGCATGATCATCGCTGGACTGGGAACACGTCGCACTCTTCAAAGCCAACTGCGAACTGAGGAAATGCTGGTAAGCTGTATAATGGGCTAGATGTGTTTTTTTCAACTTTGTTGCATATCTCAGGCATTTTTTGGAATTTTTGCACCAAATTTTCAACATGGGGCTTTTGGGACCCCTTCTCATGAATGCTGTCACTGTCATGGCATTATTCAGGCCTGAAGGGTGATTTTGCAGTCACTGCTCAAAATCACCTTTCGGGCCCGATTAATGAAACGACAGTGCCAGCGTTCATAAGGTGGGCTCTCAAAAAGCCTATTTTGAAAATTTGGTGGAAAAATTCCTAAAAATGACAGTTCCTATGCAGGCTCGTAAGTTCACGAATTTTCAATATTTTCACTCCAGATTTTCAACATTGCCATTTTACCACACCTTCTTATGAGCAGTACAGCTGTCATTTTTCACATCTCACCCAAAATGTGTTTCCGCCCATGTAGCACACAATGGCGCAGTTGGTGTGCGAAATCAATGTATGGGACACATTCAGAAAATCACAGTGACACTGTTCATTAGCAGAGGTCTTAAAATGGCTGTGTTGAAAATTTGGTGAAAAAATTCCTAAAAATGACTGTTTTACGAGTGTGCATTGTGCAGTTCCTATGCACGCTCATAAGTTTGCGAATTTTCAATATTTTCACTCCAGATTTTCAACATTGCCATTTTACCACACCTCCTTATGAGCAGTGCAGCTGTCATTTTTCACATCTTGCCCAAAACGTGTTTCCGCCCATGTAGCGCACAATGGCACAGTCGGTGTGCGAACTCAATGTATGGGACACATTAAGAAAATCACAGTGTCACTGTTCATGAGCAGAGATCTTAAAATGGCTATGTTGAAAATTTGGTGAAAAATTCCTAAAATGATTGTTTTATGAACGTGCATATGCAGTTCCCTACGCCTTTCGTAGGTTTGCGAATTTTCAATATTTCCTCAGATTTTCAACATTGCCATTTTACCACCTCCTTATGAGCAGTACAGTTGTCATTTTTTCATCCTGCCCAAAACATGTTTCGCATGTAGCGCTTCGATGGCGCAGTTGGTGTCTGAAATCAATGTATGGGACATATTAAGAAAATCACAGTGACACTGTTCATTAGCAGAGGTCTTAAAATGGCTATGTTGAAAATTTGGTGAAAAATTTCCTAAAATGACTGTTGTATGCAGCGCGCTACAGTTCCCACGCATCGCCGTAAGTTCAAGAATTTTCAATGTTTGCACTCCAATGAGTTCCAAATACCTAAACAGCACATAGAAGCAAGCAACATTTGGCATTGACAAATGCCTGTACTTCTTTGTCACTGATTTTTTTAAGCCATGTCCAAGTGCCAAATACCACTGCAAATACCTGCAAGCGAACGTTCGGCATTGACAAATGCTTGTTATATATATCAGTGTCATGTTGAACATTTTTCACACTCACCACAGATGAGTATAAAGTTCAGTCCACTTTAAATCTTGTAGGTTCCTTCCCCTGAGAGCCACACTGATTGTGTGTGTGACTCAGAACACCTCAGTGGCTTCTGCTAGTCTACTGACCTTTGTGTGCCTTGGCTCTTTGTAGTCCACCGCAGCACATGTGGCGATGTCACACACTGGGAAGCGTGGCAATATCATCCACGTCCTAGAACACTCACTGAGTGTACCATTGCTACAGTTGGCTGCAGATAAAGCCAACACCTCCCATGTATCCTGATAAAGAGTTTTAAGTATATCTTTATTTTTAGGGAAAAAATGATCACCAGTAATTTTAATACAATTACTTATGTCTTACACTGTCTTTAGTGACATGCATAGTATGCATACATGGCAAAATGAATTTCTGAAGAAAGTCTGAAATACACAGTGAGTGTTGCCTTGCAGTCATATGATTATTACTGTGACCTGCACAATAGCTATCATAATGATGAGAGCTTCCCCCTACCATTCATGTGCACTGCCATCACAAGCCAGCCTTGTTGGCACAAGCCAGCACTTGTTGTTTCTGTTGTTCATTTCTTGCTAAATACACAACTGTGTACCAGTATAAGGATGAATGCCAGGACATAGGGGAAGGAGACAAGCAGGACACAAAACATGAGCATGGGGCTTTCCTTTCTCATTCAGAGTCTACAAAGCATTCATTATTGCTGCTTTGCTACAGATGGGCACTAAGGAGTGGGGGTGGAGTATGACCTGCACTGACTCAGATACCTAGTAAATCACAGGGGACTCCCAGTCAATAGTGACTCCCATGTGCCTTTAGTGGCTAAGCAAGGCCCTTTGGAACCCGTGAGTACTGATGAGAGATGCAGAATTAGTAACTTCCTACAGTCATGTGCTATGGAGATCTGCAGTCACCGAGTCACCCTCAGAAAGGGTGATCCACAACCTTATGTGGGGTGGAGCTATCATAACTGACTTGGATTTCACAGTCCACTAACAACCTTCTGGTGGCACCTGTAGATAGGAAATAGATGAAATGCAGACACCAGACTGGGGGAAATTTGTCACATAGAGACATCAGTGAGGGTCTTATCAATGGTACTTTAGCTATCAAAGACATTAGGAACAGGTGGTAGAAGGACAGTTCCCACTCATATTATTGCACAGTTCAGAAAGGCATAGTGGGTTGCATAAAAACATACGACTGAGCCAGAAGAAAAGGGCCTTGTGATCTATCATGTCTGCTTGAATTTGCAGACCCCACAGTATCTACTGCGGGCTCTGCCCCACTGTTCTGCAGAAGAGCTGGCCTTGGTTGATAGTGCTGCTATTTTTCTGGAGGAGCATAACATGGCACCAAGTGGCCTGCTTGCTGAGGTCCCTGCACCTGTAAGGAGGCTGTGGATGGCAATAATTGGGTAGCATTGTTAGCTGCAGGCAGAAATAGTTGCTCTAACAGCATGCTTGCTGGCAGACTTGGGGTACTGTTGCAAAATAACTACTTGCTGTTCTGAATATCAAGGCAGGGCATCAGGATATCCCCACAGGTGGCTGACTTTTTGCTGGCATTACGGAGTTCTTTAAACTTCAAGGACTCTTTTGGGGTACCAGAAGGCTTGTACAGATAACAGACAGTCATGTGCTCAGACCAAATGGTTAAACAAAGATTTACTCACACAAATAAGGGACCAGGGACAAATGTGGCGACAATTCAGAGCCTCTGGGTCTCAGACTGACTATAGCAACTACTGATCTCTGAGAAATGCCTGTAAAAGAAACATCCAGCTATCGAAAAGCCATTTTTGCAAAGACCTACTTTCAAAAGCAGCAGGGGACTCTAAGAAGTTCTGGTCCACCATAAAAACCTTCCTGGGAACCAATCATTCAGCCCACTCAAGCAATATGCTGATAAATAACATACACTGCAATAACCCACTGACTATTGCCAACACTTTCAATCACCTCTTTTCAGACCTTTCTAGCTACCTGGCCTCCTTCCCACATACATACATACACACACCACTTCTCCTCCCATTGATACCATACCCCTTCACACGCATCCTCCTTTCAGGTTCCGGAGAATAACAAGAACAGAAGTCCTTAAACTGCTCCTCTCCATCCCTGACAATACCAGTTCGGGCTCAGATGGTATGGAACCAAGGCTTCTAAAAGCTGTTGCTCCGCTCATAGCCTCCCCCCTAACCAAAATCTTTAACCTATCTCTATGCCATGGCCTAGTTCCAATATCTGGAAAATAGCAAGAGTCTCACCTATCCCTAAAAAAGGAGGTCCAGAAGATATTAAGAACTACCCACCCATAGCAATTCTTTTCTGTGCTTAGCAAAATCTGGAAAAACTTGTGCCACCCAATCCGTTGAATATCTGCAGCAGTATAACCTTCTCTCCTGTTCCCAGCATGGCTTCCGCAAAGGCCACAGTACTTCCACTGCCCTTCTTAAACTCACTAATAATATCTATGCTTCCATGGACTCAGGCCTTATGATAGGTGCAGTTTTCATCGATCTAACAAAGGCATTTGACCTGGTAAACCACTCCCTTCTCCTTTCTAAACTACGCTCCTTAGGCTTCTCCACTGATGTAGTGGACTGGTTCAACAGCTATCTGACTGACAGAAAGCAAGCAGTAGTCTTTAACTCTGCTATGTCAGACCTCTCATCCATACATGTTGGTGTACCGCAGGGCTCTATACTTGGCCCTTGCTCTTCTCTATCTTTATTAATGACATCTCATTGCTTGCCCTCCTGTTCAACCGTGCTGTATGCAGATGACCTTGTTATCTAGCATAGTGCAAGGCACGCTATCGACATAAACCACCCCTTGCCTCTGACTTCGCTTAGCATTCAATCCTGGTTAGCTGTGAACAAACTTGTTCTCAATACTAGCAAGACATATTCCATGCTCTTTGGCCTCCCTGCCAGACTCAAAGCAACAAAGATGCCCTAAAATCTCATGTGCAGATGGCTCTCCACTGGACAGTGCTAGTTCCTTCAAATATCTGGGCATTACTCTTGATCCTTCTCTTGATTTTGACCTACACATTTCCACCACCTGTAAGTCTGTCAACACTAAGATAGGAGGTGCATACCGCACCAGTTATGCCCTCACTCCATTGGCCAGACTAGCTGTGGCTCAAAGCTTTCTGCTCCCAGCCCTGGCCTATGGCTCAGCCATACTACATATCTGCCCTAAATCCTCCCTCTTAAATGGGACACCTCTTATAGCAGATCTGCCATTATGCCTTTGCTTCCCATGCTCAAACTTCACTGCCGACTATATGCTGACCTAATTGGCCTTTGCCCTTCTGCCTATCGACTTCAGTCCTATGGCTCTGATTGACTGCATTACTAGGTCATGCCTCCCCTATCCCTTGCCTCTTCTACACCTCACAACCTTCTCAACTATGGGCCCGGGTCTGCTGACCAAATCCTCTTTACATAACCTAGATGCAAAACTAACATGGGTACACATGCTTTCTCATGCACGGCACCTATGTACTAGAATTCCATTCCCCAAACCATACAGTACGTCAAGCTCCCACCCATGCTTGTTTTAAGAAACTTCACAGGGATCATCTGCGTACTGCTAACCCCTGCACTTATTTTCACTCACCTTGAACATCTGTTCTCCCTGCCCTCTGTTTACTCTAGGTAATCCACTTCATACGAGTTCGTCCATTTCTCCTAATCCTCCTACTTATTTCTCTCTTATCCTCTACCCCTTTTCTGCTTTCACCCCCTCACCTTTTCTTCTTCCTCCTCTTTCACCACTAATAGCACTTATTTTTTTGTCTGTGTTTATTCTTTTTCTCACATCGTTGTCTGATCAAACTGTTATTCGTCCAAAATGTATTTGATGGTATTATGCCAAACAGTGTTTCTATTCACTTGTGTTTCAGAATGTTTGTTATCTCCTTCCTAACTGTTGTTATATATTTCATTTGCGTCACATGCATACTCATGTATTGTCTAATTGTACTCTCCCGGTCATGCCTGAATATAGGCATGCTTATGCCTAGTGCACCCACCCAGTTACCAAAAGCAAATAAATAAATAAATTAATTGCTGGCCAATGAGCTCTGCAATGATCCAGGGACGGTGGATCCATGAACGATGATCTCCTGAGGTGAGCATATTTGTCCCAGATTGTGATGACTTTGGATTGAAAAAGGATAATGTGTCACCTAGATTAGTGGATATGGGGGGAACCAGTACATTTCATCAAGATTGTCCAGGGAGAAAGGACATGTTGAGGGATTTGAATGACCTGGCTCAAATGAACTTGGGGGAGGTTTTAGCCAGAATATCTTGCCGACACAGTAGACTATTTTGTGGTCATTGAAAGAGTCTGGGAGGGTGCCAGTGGTAAAATTGCAGGGGTGGGGGAGATGACCAAGAGTGATTCAAAGGATGGAGATTAAGATGGATGGGCTCAGTGATAAGCTGTGTAAGGTTATGGAATTCAGTTTTCTGGGTGATAGATTTAGAAAATGGGGAAAGCAAATTTATGTTCAGGTCCCCAAGTAGCAGGTATTCATTAGCAGAGGAAAAAGAGGAGCAGGAAGACAGGGCTTCTAGATGGGAGTCGGGTTGGCCTTAGGAGTGGCATAAAAATCACCTATGAAAATGGTAAGGGAGAAAGGGAAAGAGAGGTTGCATAGAAGAAATTTAGGGTTGAGGGGACAGCTGACCATATACAACATCACAGTTGAGACTGTGATGCACATACACAGCAACAACCCTCCATGCTTCCCATTGTTCTCCTGTGGGCAGCATATCATGGGCTCACTGCATCCACATCACCAGTCTGGACAGAAAGCCAACATTCAGAAATAACTATGTGGTCTGGCTGGAACTACAGTACCCACAGCCTAAATTGGTCAAGTTTAGGGAAAATATCCCTGTTGTTCAGGTGGCAAATGTTTAACCCTTTAGTGATAGGTGAGGAGCTAAAGTAGGGATGTGTCAGGTTTTAGCGCCACATCTCCTGACAATAGCAGCCGAAGGCTCAAGAGAGCTTGAAGGAATGAGATTTCTGTGGGCAGAAAGGGGAGGAGGAGACAGATCTTAGTGCATCCATGTTAAGAGATGGGAGGATGCAGGGATGAATCGGAGGGGAACAAAGGTGTGGTGAGCAGGAGAGGTGAGAATGCAGGAAGGAAGCAATGTGTGGGATGAGGGTTGAGACAGTGGGGGAGAAGTCATGGGGACAAAGAAGAGGAGAAGCAAGGATGGAGGAAGCATACTTAAGACGTAATGCAAAAAAGGGAGTAACAGAGTGAAACAAATAAATAGTGTTAAATAACAGATGAAAATAAGACAACTAAGGGCAAAAGGAGTGCTGGTGACTAAAATGAAGTAGGTTAATTTAGAAAAGGTCAGACCAACAAGGTGAGGCAGAACAAGTCAGTAAGCTTAAAAGCAAAGCAGATAAAAAGAAACACAAAGTCTTAAAAACACAGTTTTAAAACAGCAGACATTACAAAGTCAATGTGGTTTAAAGAAGCACAATGGGATCTTTCATCAGATCTGTAAGCTGGAGTCTCCAGCAGGCTGTATAAATTCACTGTTGAGGCTAAGCTGAGTAATGGACTCCCTTAAAGATGGGAGCATACTTAAGTAGAACCTGAATAAGCTTGATGGTCAGTCTTCTGGTGTCTCGGATTCCAGGTAGCCAGTACGAGGTGCTACACCTGTGGAGGCGAAACGTAGGAAGGATCTACACACTAGGTGGGGCACCTCTTGTGCAGGGGAGGTGGAAACAGACCTGGGGTCACATTCAACAAGGGTCTAAGCATGACAAATGGTGTGCACTCACTGTCAAGAAGAGTTGCAGAATGCTGGGCACATCAAAAGGGGAGTGACCAATAGAGCTGGGGAATGTTAGAACTAAGGCACTTCTTATCCTAGAGGTTGGTAAACCAATGGAACAGCCGACAAGTACAGGAGACAATTGACATGTAGACAGTACAGGCCTACAACAAGCAAACTACATTTAAACTGTTTCATATTTCCCTTTCTGTAGCTCATAGTCCTCTCCTTTAGATGAGAAGATATTATCCTTGAAATTATGGTAATTGGTCCCTTGTATGATGGATTCTGCACTCTTACTCTGTTTCTGGCATGAACTAGACCACACCAAAGACACCAGTGCTCTGTGTTCCAGATACTGTAATTAGGGCCGGCAAAAGTAAATTTACTCACCACTTAAACTGGACAAGTAAAATCTACCTTGGTAAATAAAAGTGCTTCTGATCCAGAGCACTGCCTCTTAATGTACCAATAACATAGCAAAATAATTTTCTTTTAGGTTAGAAACAATGCCAGGTGTTGAGGTGGTATGCATACTCATCATTTTCCCTTCTTTTCTAGCAACCCTGGGCCTGACCTGAGAGCATTCTTCTGCCTTCCTCATGTCTCTTTCCCATCTTTGGACCCTTGGTGACTGACATGCCATTCCAGCCATCGCTCACTCTTAATTCTGGCCCTTGAACCAGTAACCTGGGATTTATCCCTCACAGATGGGACTCTGCAGGTGGGGCCGGGTTTCGGGGCACATACTATTTTTTGATCAGATAGAGGACCAGAAGGAGGAGCTGGTGAGGATTAGATGGGCTTAGATACTATAGTACACATTGGGTCTGACACAAGCAGTTGATTCTGTGACCTATCACCAAGGCCACACGGTGGACTTAGAAACATAGAACGTAGAAACATAGAAAACTGATGGCAGATAAGGACCACTAGGCCCATCCAGTCTACCCATATACCCTATCTGTGTCAGCAGTCTCTGACCCTACTCAGTCATCGACTCTAGCCTCCTTCCCACCTCTAGGCTTCCCTTATCCCTATCCCATGCATTCCTGAATCCCCCACTGTGCTTGCTCCCACCACCTCCTGGGTTAAACTGTTCCATACATTCACCACCCTTTCCAAGAAAAAAAACTTCCTCAATTTGCCCCTTAACCAGCCCCCCTCCAATGTCATATTGTGCCCCCTTGTACTTGTACCCCTCCTATATTGAAAGATGTTGCCCACCTGCACCTTGTTTATGTCCTTAAGATACTTGAAAGTCTCTATCATATCCCTACGTTCCCTCCTCTCTTCCAGTGTAAACATATTGAGGTCTTTCAGTTTCTCCTCATATGTCTTCTTTTGCAGACTCTGCATTATTTTTGTTACCCTTCTCTGAACCACCTCTATCCTGTCAATGTCCCTACGTAGATGTGGCCTCCAAAACTGTGCACTGTATTCTAGTGCTCGGTATAGTGGAATTAGCACGTCCCTTCTTTTGAGAGTGATACCCCTCCCTATGCACCCCAACATGCCAGTGGCCCTCTCTACAGCCTCTGTACACTGTTTGATTACCTTTAGATCATCTGAGATGATAATCCCCAAATCTCTTCCTCCCTAGTGACTGCCAGCAATCTCCCCCATTCTGTAGCTCTCTGCAGGGTTTCTTGCACCCTAGGTGCATAATTTTCACTTCTTCACATTGAACCACAGTTGCCACACTCTGTCCATTCTTCTAGCCTCCCAGGTCCCTCCTCATCCTTTCCACTCCATCAGGTATGTCCACCCTGTTACAGATCTCGTGTCACCTGCAAACAGGCAAACCTTCCTTCCAGCCTTCCGCACTGTCAGTAATGAAGACATGAAAAGGACTGGTCCCAGGACCAACCACTGAGGCACCCACTTGTCACCCCCCTTTCTTCAGACTGGATTCCATTTACCACCACCCTCTGCTTCCTGTCCTTCATCCAGCTTCCAACACAGTTTACTACCTTGTGGCCCACACCCAGGCTACCCAATTTATTTTCCAGTCTCCTATGTTTAACAGTGTAGAAGGCCTTACTGAAACTGAGGTAGTCGACTTCTACTGCTTCCCTGATCCACCTCCTTTGTCACCCAGTCAAAAAAATGTATCACATTTCCTGCTGTGAATCCATGCTGCCTAGGATCCTGAGCACTGTTGGATTCCAAGTGTTCCACAATCTTTTCTTTAAGTAGTACACACCATAATCTTTCCCACTACTGATGTGAGGCTGGCTGGCCTATAGTTTCCTGCCTCCTCCCAGCTTCCACTCTTGTGTAGAGGGACCACATGCTCTTCTCCAGTTCACTAAAACCACTCCTGTACTGAGTGACTCGCTGAAAAGGGCTGCCAGTGGTACTGCTAGCTTCATCTGAAGCTCCTTTAATATCCTGGGATGTATGCCATCCGGCCAATTGCCTTGTCCACCTTCAGTTTTGTGAGCTTCTCTAGGACTCATCCCTCAGCAAATGGCCTAGTGTTCACCTCCTCCCCTTGTATCTGTTGCCTAGCTGTGGTCCCTGTTCCTCACCTTTTCGGTGAAAACTGAACAGAAGTATTTATTCAGAGTCTCCTTCCACACACCCCTTCATCTCCTCTGAGCCATACAATCCCACCCTGGCTTCCTGGCTTTCCTTCTTTTACTGATGTACCTATAGAATGTCTTATCCCTTCTTCACTGTCTGTGCTAGCCTTAACTCTGTTTGTGCCTTTGCGCTCCTGACAGCTTTCCCCTCTTCCCTCAGACTATTTAGGTACACCACCCTATCCTCTTCCTCTGTGTCTCCTTATATATTCTGAAAGCTTCTTTGGTGTTCTCACTGAGGCTTGAAGCCATGGACCTCAAGATTGATCGGTTCACTTGATCCGATCATTGCACAGTAGAGTTCTTGTTTGGGGCCCCCCCGACAGTCCCTCCCATGTTGAGATGGTCAGCAATCACCCTTTAAGGGAATTGTCCCAAGAGGGACTTTTGGCAGTAGGAGACTTGTCTGTGTGAGTACTGCATGTGCGACTGGCACAGGGGAGACAGTGGCTGCCTATAATAAGGCCGTCTCCAAAGAGCTCAATTTCATCACACCAGTCCATATATGACCCAGATCTTCTCTCTTGAGACCCCCATGGTTTGATGGAGCCCTCAAGGAGATGAAGATCAAGGGTTGGAAGTTGGAGCATTGCTGGCAGAGGACCCATTCCAAGGAGGACAAACTGGCCTTGCAAGCTTACTATCATGAGTACCAAGGGGCAATTGACTGTAAGAAGGCAGAATTTTTTTACAGGGAGATTGTCGCAAGGAGGAACAGACCAGCTCAGCTTTTTTGGACTGTGGACAAACTACTTCATCTGGTCTGTCTGCAGCTAAAAAAAGCATTTTCCATCACATTGTACGATGAGGTTGCTCAGTTCTTCTCTGCCAGGGTGTCCTCTATCTGGTCTGGGATCTCCCCAGTGGGGAAAGGTCAGCCCTGCAGTGGTCGACCTAGTAGGAGCATGGGCACTCCTATTGTCTGGGAGGAGTTTGGCCAGTGAAGATGGCTGAGGTTGTTGGCGTGATCTCAAAAATGTGGCCCACTTTTTGTGAACTGGACCCAGCCCCGACCCGTTCTTAGTGGGATGCAACAAGACCATTGGTCCAGAGTTCACCAGGATAATCCGGTACTCACTTGTGGAAGGAATCTTTCCTGATGCCTTGAAGGAGGCACTGGTGAGGTCCCTACTGAAGAAACCATCACTCGACCCTAATGTTTTGGTGAATTATCAACCTATCTCCAGCCTCCTATTTTAAAGGAAGGTTGTTGAGAAAATAGTAGCACTCTAGCTCGAGGTGCACCTCATGACCTATGGTATCTATGAGTCATTCCAGTCCAGTTTAGGCTAGGCATAGCACCAAAACAGCATTGGTTAGGTGCAAAATGACCTCTCAGGGTGAGAGATAAGGTAGACTGGTCAGTTCTTGTTCTCCTCGATCTCTCATCAGCATTTGACACCATGGATCACACTGTGCTTTTGGATCGCCTTAGAGAATATAGTGGACTCGCCGATACTGTCATCAACTAATTTGAGTCCTATCTCTCAGGCAGGAAGCAACGGGTGGTGATGGGGAATTTCTCCTCCTCCCTGAAGCTTCTGCCATGTGGAGTTCCTCAAGGGTCGATCCTGTCGCTGATGCTGTTTGTGGTGTATATGCTACCCCTGGGAGAGCTCATTAGACATTACAGTCTGGGTATTCACTGCTATGCAGATGATACCCAGCTGTATATGTCTTTTGCCCCTGGAACAAATAACGCCATGGAAGTGCTAAACAACTGCCTGGCTAAAATTCTGTAATGCTCTGTACTTCAGCATCTGTAGAGGGACCTTCTGCCTGCTGCAACTGGTGCAGAATGCAGCGGCCAGGTTACTGTTCAGGTCATGTCATGTGACCCCGGTCCTGCGAGAGCTGCACTGGCTGCCTGTCAGGTGGAGAATCATCAAGGTGGGCTTGCTCACCTATAAGGGCCTATATGGATCGGGTCCTGGCTACCTGATGGAGCTCCTTACCCCTGCCATTTCAGTCCACTCCCTTCACTCCTCTACCAGGGCCCAGTGGCCTCTTTGCAGTTCTGAGGGCCAGGCTGAAAACCACCAGTGATCAAGCTTTTGAGGTGGCTGGCCCAGCCTTCTGGAACTCCCTTCCCAGCTCCATAAGGGAGGCCCCATCAGTGGAAGCATTCAAGAAGGGTCTAAAGACTCATCTTTTCAAACAGGCCTTTCCAGAAAAGCCACAGTGTTTTTAGCCTATATCTACTGTTTATTAATTATTTAATTGTTTATTTGTGCTTGCATTTTAAATCTTTGTATTTACCCTTTAGAGCTTTATTTTTATCATTACTGTATAATCTGCCTGGTTTAATTGTGTAAGGCAGCCAGAGCCTCTGAGGTTGGGTGCCACATATTTGACAGTGTTAGTGGCTCAGCAGGTAGCACACTCGCCTCTTAGGCTGGGAGTTCAGAAGACTATGGTTTCTATCCCCATACTGGCACTTGGGTTAAATCACAATACTGATACTGTAGTGCAGCATGAGGGGGGTGCTGTACTCCTGTACTCCTGCTGTACCCTCTTTCGGATGAGATGTTAAACCAAGGTCCCATCTGCCTGTTCTGGTGGTAGTTCAGGTGGATGTTAAAGATCCCATGGCATTTCTTGAAAAGAGTAGGAATTTCAGTTGTGTCCTGACCAAATTTCCCCATTCACAAAAACCCACCAACAGCTTAATCTGGTTCAAGGTCAGTTGGCATTCGTCTGTATCCCCTCCCCCGGGCTGTGCCTGAAAATAGGCAAAATCTGTCTAATGCACTTACCCAGTCAACAAAAAGAAACTAACTAAATAAATAAATATAAAGAAATTTAACCTACCTTACCTACACTATGGCTGTAGTTAGTAAGCAATAATACCTGAAAGGGTGGGCAGTACTGTGCTAAATCAGACCACCCCGTGCTGTAATGAGGCCCGACGCCACAGTCGGGGGGGCCTTTTAGCCCCTGGAAGGTCCGGTATAGCACAATACTGCCCACCCTGGAGGGTATTATTGTGCTTAGAATAGGCACTGTAAAACAAAAATAAGATTAATAAAAAATGTTATTAAAAAACAAGTTCAAAGTAAATTTTGTAATAAAATAGTTCCCCCGCTTGTGGGTTTTGTTTTGTTTTTTCACTAGGGACAGTCCCTCTTCAGCAGCTCTATAGTGAAAAACAGTCCCACCTCGACAGCATTTTTCTTAGTATTCAGTTAATCTCTGTCTGCTTCTATCTGATTGAGCTGAGCTTTTGACAGTTTTACATGCCTACTGGGTCTATGTTCATTAGTTTTAATTTTCTTACTAGGTTGTACCTCAGTTTGGCGATCACTGCTAACAGGGAACCTCTCTTGCACAGCTGAAGTTAACTGGTAGGTGCTGAGACATGTTTTTTGTTTTGCTCACTTAGATTCGGATGTGGCTGTTTAAATCTGTTACAGTTAGGGAGACATACAGTGTACACTTAAGGCTCATGTTTTCATTTGTCCACCCCCCATCCCAACAAAGAAATAAACATAGAAACATAGAATTTGAAGGCAGATAAGGACCGCTTGGCCTACCCAGTCTGCCCATTTCCCTACCTAATGGATAAGCTGCAGATCCTAGTTAACCAGCAGCCTACTTCTTTCTACCCCCACCCCCTAGAATTGCCTTATGACTGTCCCATGCATGCTTGAATTCAACCACTGTTTTTGACTCCACAACCTCCTCTGGAAGGCTGTTCCATGCATCCACAACCCTCTCTGTGAAAAATACTTCCTTACATTACCTCTGAGCTGCCCCCCATCTTCAAATTGTGCCCCCTTGTTCTTGCACATCTTTTTTTTTTTGAAAGATGCTACCTTCTTGGACTTTGTTGATTCCCTTTAGGTACTTGAAAGTTTCTACCATGTCCCCTCTCTCCCTCCTTTCCTCGAGGCTATACATCCTTTAGTCTCTCTTCATATGTCTTCCGGTGCAGACCCTGCACCATTTTAGTTGCCCTCCTCTGGACAAGTTCCATCCTGTCTATGTCCTTGCGGAGATTGGGTCTCCAGAACTGCACACAGTACTCCAGATGGGGTCTTACCAGCTGTCTGTACAGAGGGATAACAACTTCCTGTTTTCTACTGTTGATGCCTCTCCCTATGCATTCCAGTATCCCCCCAGCCTTCTTACTGCCCTCACATTGCTTGCCCACCTTTAAGTCATCTGATACAACTACCCCAGGTCCCTTTCCATTTTTGTTGTTGTTAGTATCTCACCCCATTGCGTACTGTTCCCCTGGGTTTTTGTTTCCCAGGTGCATTACCTTGCACTTCTTAGCATTGAATCTAAGCTGCCATATATTTGACCATTCCTCTAACCTTGCCAAGTCCCTTCTCATCCTTTCCACCCCAGGGGCGGATCCAGGAGTCCTATAGATGGGGGAGCTCAAGTCAGATAAAAATTAAAAATAATAGACCGTTGGTCTGGTGGGCCGCCTATGCCCCCAGAAATTTTTTAACATTTTGATGCATTCTGGTGCATTTTGGAGGGTATTTCTAATGCAATTTCTACTCATTTCCTCCTTCCCCATGCTTTGTTAGTTGCAGCCTAGCATCATCCCCAGAGTCCCCACAGTCCACATGACAGTATGTTGCCCAAAATCCCTCCCACCCCCAAAAACACAACATACCAAAAGACTGCAGCTGGGCAGCAGCACATCCGAAAACACATAAAATGAGAAAAGTTGAAAGAGACTTATGATAAAGACAATTTAAATGACAAATTCAATGACAATCCAAATAAACAAGTTCACAAATATCACTCATTCTAGCACATTATGACATTACCATAAAAGCCAACCCATCCCAGTTTGTCCTACAGTACAGATTAACGTATCCCCAACCTTACCTCAGTAAAAAAAATACAATAACAATAGAAATATGGGAACAAAGTCACTTTGCTATCTAGTTTCTGAAAATATCATTCAAGTCTGCTTGCTATTTTTGCAAAACATATTTTATTCTATAGAACAATTTATTCCAAAGAAAATATATTTTTAAATAAATAAAATATCTTTTATTGTTTTAAAATGTCCTTTACTGGGATAACCCATGGTATGATGCATCTCATTTTTATGATAGGCCCAAGAAGTCAGTAAGCAGACAGAAAAACAGCTTTTAAACAAATAGAAAAATGCATTTTTTTTATTAGCAACAGCACTTGCTTGGGTACTTTACAACTTGCCCCCAATTCAACACATAGAACTACATAAAATACAGGTTGCTCACCTGTAACAGGAGTTCTAGGAATGGTATATGTTGTTCATCCACACTTCTTGGCAGGTACCTCGCTTTAAATGTTGCAGAAAGTCTTCAAGCTGGCTCCTCCCACCCACCCAGGTGGAAACTCTTGGCTCTGCCCCATGACGCCTGTAGATCTAGCCCGCTGGAAGCCAATTTGTGCGCGGAAGCTGAGAGTTAGGTGGGATGAACAACATATACCATTCCTAGAACTCCTGTTACAGGTGAGTAATCTTTATTTCTAGGGACATGGATATGTTGTTCAATCCACACTCTTGGCAGACTCTAGCAGTTCTCCGGGAGGAGGAGGCAAGGCTCACACCCTATTTAGGAAACAAAGAATGGAGAACGAGGTCCCAAAACCAGCATCCCAGTGATTCAAGGTCTATGTGGTAGTGGTTAATGAAGGTGTGTGCTGACTTCCAGGTAGCAGCCCTGCAGATTTCCTGGATAGGGACATCCCTGGAAGCAGCCACCAAAGCAGCAGTATGGTGGGTAGAATGAGCTCTTATCTCTTTGGGAGGCTCATGCCCGCCAACCTGTGAGATCTCTATGCAGGAGGTGACCCACCTGCCTATCGTCCGCTTGGCTGCAGGTCTGCCAGGTGTGACTTCAGCATAGGTGACAAACAGCTGGTGAACCTCTCCCCGAACTTCAACCATCCGCTCCTTATAATAAGCGAGCGCTCTTCTAGGGTCCAGAGTATGAAGCCTATATTCGGCCTCCGAGGTGTGATTGGGGTAGAACACCGGCAGAGTCAACACCTGGTTAAGGTGAAACTCCGACACCATCTTCGGAAGGAATTTCGGGTGGGGGCACAGGACAACCTTGTCTCTGTGGAAGACCAGATAAGGAGACTCTATGGAAAGCACCTGGAGTTCTCCCATCCTTCTGGCTGATGTGATAGCCACCAAGAAGGCGGTCTTCCATGACAGGTGAGAGATGTCAGACCTGTGCATCGGTTCAAATGGCTTGCCCATGAGCTTAGCCAATACCAGCAGTAGATCCCATGGAGGTGGAGGTTCTTGCACCAGAGGGGATATGTGATTGAGGCCTTTGAAAAAGCGCCCGACCACCTTCTCCTGTGCCACCGACTGCTTTCCGGCCCACACCCGGTAAGCAGAGATGGCTGCCAGGTGACCTTAAGGGTCGTCAATCAAGCCCTAGCTGAGAAAGGACCACAGGTGAGTCCAGAATACTGGCCTATGAGCAGAGGAAGGGTCCAACCCCTTATCCTGACACCAAATGGAGAATCTCTTCCATTTGAAGGCATAGCATTTCCTGGTCGACTCCTTACGGGATGCCTCAACAACGTTGAGGACCTCGTCGGAAAGACCCAAGGCCTGGAACTCTAGCCGCTCAGGAACCAGGCTGTCAGGTGCAGGGATTGAAGGTCTGGGTGGAGAACCTTCCCCTGGTTGACTGAGATCAGGTCCGAGTGGGCTGGAAGCCGCCTCGGGAGCCTGGAGCTGAGGCTGAAGAGATCTGGATACCAGAACTGGTAGGGGCCAGTCTGGGGCTACCAGAATCATCTGCGCCTTGTCCCTCCTCACCTTGAGAAGCACCTTGTGGATCAAGGGAAATGGGGGAAAGGCGTAGAAGAGGACCGGGGTCCACGGCCTGGAGAAGGCATCCCCCTGCAGCGAGCCCTGCTGAGGGGGGCAGGCATGAAACAGCCTCAGCTTCGTATTCTCCCTGGAGACAAACAGGTCCACCTGAGGTGTGCCCCAGTGGGAGAACAGATTGTGTACTACCTCCGGCAGGAGAGACCACTCGTGAGATGCAGCACCTATCCAGCTTAGGGCATCAGCCAGAGTGTTGGAGACTCCTGCCACATGGATGGCTAGGAGATCCGCCTCCGGTCTGCGCATGAGGGACCAAGTGTGGAGAGCTGCCTTGCACAGGGGCAAGGAGCGCGTCCCACCCTGGTTGTTTAGGTAGTACATGGTCGTGGTATTGTCTGTCTGGACCTGGACCATTTGACCCCGTACAAACGGAGCAAAGACAGTGAGGACAAGTCAGACCGCTCAAAGCTCCAGCAGGTTGATGGGCATCGGGACTCCTGGGGGACCAGAGGCCATGTGCTCTGTGCTCCCCAGATGGGCACCCCAACCCATCAGAGAGGCATCGGTCGATACAGTGACCGCCGCTGGGCGTATAAATGGGATGCCCTCCTGCAGATGAACTGGAATGATCCAATACTGGAGAGCATTCCACATCTCCTGGGTCACTGCCACTGGCTGGTCCAAAGGACTGGCGCTGTGACCATTGGCTGGCCAGTTCCCATTGAAAGGGGCACATGTGCCAATGGGCCCAATGGACCACGCTGGTGCAGGCCGCCATGAGGCTCAGGAGGTGCAGGAAGTCCGGGCGAGTGCAATTGCCCAACCTGAAATGATTGGGCAAAGGAGGAAAGAACCTCGCCCTGTTCACGGGAGCCATGCTCTGGCTCGAAGAGAGTCGAGCCTGCCCGATGAATTGAATCACCTGCATTGGCACGAGTTCTGATTTGGCCTCGTTGATGAGGAGGCCAACCTGAGACAAACCTGGAGGCCAGATCCCTGGACCGCCTCCACCTCCGGGTCTGGAGGGGCTGCAATCAGCCAGTCGTCCAGGTAAGGTACACTGACCCTTCGCACCGTGAGGAATGCTGTCACCACTGCCATGCATTTGGTGAAGATCCTGGGAGCTGAAGAGGCCGAGGCATGGCCCAGAACTCGTAAAGGGACCCCTCCACTCTGAAGTGGAGGAATCGCTGGGACGGACGGTTTGGGACATGAAAGAACGCGTCCTGAAGGTCCAGAGAACAGAACCACACACCTCGTTCCAAGGATGGAATGATCTGAGCCAGAGTGACCATCCTGAAGGTTCGAGACCTTAGGAACCTGTTCAGGTCGTGTAGGTCATGAATGGGGTGCCAGCAGCTTGTCCGTTTTGGGACCAGGAAGTACCTGGACACAAACCTTGGGTCTGGAGAAGGATCCACCACCTCCCTGATCACCTCCTTCTGGAGGAGCAGGGCAATGTCAGCCCGACGGGCTGACAGAGAGGCTGCGGACCCCGTAGCCCCCTGTGGGGCGACGGCTCGGAAGGGTGGGGCCTGTTCGAATTCCAGAGGCAGACCCTTT
Source organism: Neoceratodus forsteri (assembly GCA_016271365.2). NCBI lineage: Eukaryota > Metazoa > Chordata > Ceratodontiformes > Ceratodontidae > Neoceratodus > Neoceratodus forsteri. The sequence continues at coordinate 1,320,479,636 of CM057456.1, forward strand.
CCTACCACTTCCAACACCCAGCGGTCCGTGGTGATAGTGGACCAGGCGGAAAGAAAGTGGCGGAGCCGTCCCCCCACATGGGGAACCCAGGGGGGAGTGACGAGGCTGGGGGCGACACCCCTCAACCCGTCACTGGGCAGGCTTGGAGAAGGGACCAGCCGAGGGACCTCCAGGGCCTTTCCTCCTGGCTTCCTGCTGGAGGAAGCTGCAGGCTTGGCTTTGGGGTGCCAAGTGCGAGCCTGCTGGCCCTGATGCTGGTGTTGCTGGGCCAGACGTGCCGCAGGGGCAGACGGCCGAAAGGGCTTATGCTGCTGCTGGAAGCCTTTGTCCTTCTGGGCAGACGTGACCGAGTCCAAGATGGCATTGGACTTCTCGATCCTCTGGAGATGGCCTTCCACCCCGGGCCTGAACAAGTCGGTACCCAGGAAGGGGATGTCTGCCAGCTTGTGCTGGATATCCACCGTAAAAGCGGAGATCTGCAGCCAAGCTCTGTGGCGCATGGCCACTGTGGCCGCTACTGACCGGACACAAGAGTCTCCAATATCCAGTGCAGTTTGGAGCTGCTGTTTCGCCACTGCCCTTCCCTGATTCCGCACTTGCTTGACCGTAGTCTGGAGGTCAGCCGGGAGATGAGGGATCACCTCATCCAGGGAGCCCATAAGGGCATGGGAGAAGTGCGCCATCAGTACAGTTGAACTGGTCTGACGGAGGCCTAGGGAGGATGCATCGTACACCTTATGCCCAGCATAGTCCAGCTTCTTGGACTCTTTGTTGGGAGGTTTGTCCACATCCCTGGTGTTCCTGGAACACCGGAAAACACTATCGGTAACAAGCCCCTCCGTAGAGGGGTGCTCTGAAAACCCAAAGGTGGGACTGCGTACTTCCTGGCCATCCTGGCTGAAGGAGCAGGACAAGAAGCCGGCCACTGCCATAACTCCAAGGCTGGGCCAACAATGGCTTCAGCCACCGGAAAGGCCTCCGTGGGAGATTCCCCTCGGTCCAGTATCTCTGTGAGGGGATACTTGGCCCACTTGGATATGGGTTCGAGCTGCATCCCAGTAGACTCTGAGATGAGCTGAAGCAGACCTAATGAACGAGGATGGGCTCTCATCCACTGACTGTCCCCCAGTGGACTCCAAGTCAAGTGGCCTGGAGAACAGGGGAGAGTCGTTATCGGACTCCGATGAGTCTGTGAACAGCTGCCTAGGGCCTGAGCCACCCTCCACCTGCCAAGGACGGTCGGGAGTGAGGGTGACCGACAACCGATGGGGCAACCCTTGACCCGACTGTGAATCCTTGGTCGGAGCCCCAGATTTAGGTTGTGGAGGTGGGGGTTCCACCACAATAGGTGGCGCAGCTGGTTTAGGCCAAACAACCGGTGCCGGTTTGGGCTCCTCGACAACTACGAGGGATTGCTTCAGCCTTTCAGGTGACAGCCACTTAATGGCCTGGGAAGGCGACAGAGTCGGCTTGTTCCCGGTCAGGAGGAGCTGCTGGCACATTAAGTCCTCGTAGTGTCGACGCAACTTGCACCGAAGCCTTTCCTCCGAGGAGGAAGAAGATGAGGATGAGCGGCACCACCGCTTCCCTCGGTGCCGAGACCGAGACCGCCGGGGTCAGCGGGGTCGGCTGGACCAAGAGGAGGACCAAGACTGAGACCGCCGGACTTTCCAAAGGCGGGTCTGGGATGGAGTGAAACCTGCTCCTCCCTCGGCTCGGGAACCTAACCGGGACTCCAGCACAGGAGGCACAGGTAAGTCTCGGTTTCCACCAGGAGAACTGGTGAAGAAGGGTCGTTGGCTTCTCCAGTCGACAACCCGTCCGGCCAGGTCGAGAAAAATCTTGACAGCGTCAATGGTATCTTGGCCCGGCAGACCTGGCCCAGGGGACACCGTGAAACCAGCGTATAGCATAACCTACGACGAAGTGTCCAGTGTCGACTATCCGGGAAGGAGACCTCTCCCGCTCCCACGAATGCCGACGATGGGACTTACCCTTCGAGTCCTTCTTTTTGGACCGAGAAGAATAACCCGATGGACCCTTCCCTTTTATAGAGAGGGATTGACAAAGCTCCTTAAAAGATGCGGTATAGAAGGAGTCCAAGGAGAGCGGGATAAATGCCACGACCGAGGAGGAAGAGGATGTGGCCTGGGCCGCCTCCTCCTCGAGGGCGATCATCTGTTTCAGTTGCTCAGCTGAGCCTGCCACCTCGGACGCCACCCAATGGGCCTCCTTTGACTTCTCCGGCGGAATTCGCCTCTCGGGGCGCCCAGGTTGGAGTCTGGCAGCGCGGTCTTCGAGGACATTGGCCGAGAAGAACTTGCACAACTCGCAGGCCTACGGACCATGGTCCAGCCCGAGGCAATATACGCAGGTGGAGTGCGTATCCATCCGAGATGTTTTCTGCCCGCATGAGCACCGCCGAAAACTGTGAGTTGATTTATCCATCGCAGCCGCGAGGGACGAAACAGACCAAAGTCTTGTAAACTTTAGAATTATTTTCGGGTAAACTGAAGAGTTTGGATCCAGTCTAAATGCAAAGCGCTAAAGAGGGAACCTGAGCTTCCAAGCGGTAAGAAAGATCTGGCATCATGGGGCGGAGCTGAGAGTTTTACCACCCGGGTGGGTGGAAGGAGCCAGCTTGAAGACTTTCTGGCAACATTTAAAGTGGCAAGGTACCTGCCAAGAAGTGTGGATTGAACAACATATCCATGTCCCTAGAACTAAATATTTGATTCTATCACGTTTTTTCCAGTTTTGTAACTGCCTGTGTCAATGAGCCAAACAAGGTCTTATGACTTCTGTTGCCAATTTTGCTCTCCAATCATGCAGGAACTCCTGCACATGCCATAATATACAGCAGTACACCTTCAAAGTCCTTATGTCTATTAATTCCTCTGTGCTCATTCACACTGTACAACCACAACTGAAAAGACAACACAGATTAGACATACAGTACATGCTGAAGTTTTACCTCAGTTCAAAGGTCACATGTACCAGTTTCTGTCTCTCCTGGCTCATGCTGTCGCTGAGACCAGACCTGCCCCAGCATAAGTTTTGTACCATTCTTAGCATGCTACAGGAGGGCACTACTCTCCAACTCCCTCTCCTGCAAATCCACACCAAAATCAAATTGCCATATAGGACAAAACTAGCAGTGGCCTTAAGCCATTTTAATGTCATGAATTTAAGCTCCCCATACTAGAAATTAATAACACTAGTACTACATTTATTACACACCCAGTTTGATGGAACACTAATATCCTGTCCAATCCCAGCAGCTGCCCCCCTGCTAGTTTAACCAGCATCTTTTAATTAGTGCCATTGACTGCATTGAATTGTTTGACTTTACCATTGGAAATGAATCTGAGTCTGGAGCGAGAACTTAAGTAAGTACGGTACTACTGCCGTATTCATTTCTGTAAGGACAGGGACATCATCACTGGACACTCACACCTCAAATACTCTGATTTGCAAACAAATTAAACAACTTAACTTTTCTGGAGGTGTGAGTGAGAAAGACTAGAGAGGATTATCATGGGACACCAGTAAGGTTGCCACCGGTCAGTTTTTTTTACCTAGCGATCAGGTTTTCAGGGTCCCTATAAAGAAATCCGGTTTTGCTCTGTGCTGGTCAAGTTTTTAAACCATTTTGAGTGCTCACTTACTTTTGAAACATATTTTGTCATATCATTCATTGTTTCACCTACATGTCCAGGTTACAAACAAGTTCTCCTGTCAATATAGCCCTTTGTTTATGAAAGCAGTCAACCTGGGAGGTGTAAAGTATGGCCATTAACACCATTAGCACTTACTTAACCTAATCTTTTCCACTGCAACAAAGCTGCCCCACCTTTTGTAACAGTAACAGAGCCAGTTGTCTTCCACTTTCATTTGCTGGTAAACATTTTCATCTCTAACAACATTTAGGTATTTTTAAATGTTTTAAATTATATTTTTTCCTCAAGAAAAAAGCATGGGCCCCCAAGGTGCAGGGGCACAGTTTGCACCTAGCTAAGGCCAGCTCTGCTGGAGGACAGATGAGACCCATGTGGCTCAGGCAGCTTTCATGGAGGCATTAGTGCATACTGATAAAGAATGCAGCACAGTGTGTTACTAATAGAGGAGTTTCATGATGGGGAGCTATAGCACCTGAGCCCCCTCTAAATCCGCCCTATGAGCTGCCCCCCATCTTCAAATTGTGCCCCTTGTTGTTGCACACCTCTGTTTTTGAAAGATGCTACCCTCTTGGACTTTGTTGGTTCCTTTAGGTACTTGAAAGTTTCTATCATGTCCCCCATCTCCCTCCTTTCCTTGAGGCTATACATCTTAAGCTCCTTTAATCTTTCTTCATATGTCTTCTAGTGCAGACCCTGCACCATTTTAGTTGCCCTCCTCTGGACAAGTTCCATCCTGTCTATGTCCTTGCGGAGATTGGGTCTCCAGAACTGCACGCAGTACTCCAGATGGGGTCTTACCAGCTGTCTGTACAGAGGGATAACAACTTCCTGTTTTCTACTGGTGATGCCTCTCCCTATGCATCCCAGTATCCCCCCAGCCTTTCTTACTGCCCTCTCACATTGCTTGCCCACCTTTAAGTCATCTGATATAACTACCCCCAGGTCCCTTTCCATTTTTGTTGTTGTTAGTATCTCACCCCCCATTGTGTACTCTTTCCCTGGGTTTTTGTTTCCCAGGTGCATTACCTTGCACTTCTTAGCACTGAATCTAAGCTGCAGTACATTTGACCATTCCTCTAACCTTGCCAAGTCCCTTCTCATCCTTTCCACCCCACCTTGTGCATCAACTCTGTTGCAGATCTTTGTGTCATCTGCAAAGAGACATACTTTTCCTTCCAGTCCCTCTGTAATGTCATTTATAAAGACATTGAAGAGAACCGGTCCTAATAATGAACCCTGCGGTACCCACTAGTAACCCCCCTTTCTTCAGAGTGGACTCCATTTACTATTACCCTCTGTGTCCTATTCTCCAGCCAATTCTTTACCCAGGCTATCATCTTGGGACCCACTCCCAGGCTGGCTAACGTGTATATTAATCTTTTGTGTGGGACTGTGTCAAATGCCTTGCTACAGTCTAGGTAGGCCATGTCCACAGCCCTTCCCTGATCTACTACTTGGGTCACCCAGTCAAAGAAATCTATTAGATTCATCTGGCATGACCGTCCCACTGTGAATCCATGCTGCCTTGGGTCCTGTGCCCCTCTGGCCTCTAGGTACTCAACAATTCTTTCCTTCAGAAGTGATTCCATCATGTCCCCTATCACTGAGGTTAAACTAACAGGTCTGCAGTTTCCTGCTTCTGCCCTGCTCCCACTTTTGTGAAGGAGAATCACATCTGCCCTCCTCCAGTCCTCAGGTACCACCCCATCCTCCCATGATTTGTTAAAGAGGGTAGTCAGTGGTGTCACTAGTTCTACCCTTAGTTCTTTTAGAATTCTGGGATGAATCCCATCAGGCACCACTGCTTTGTCCACCTTCAGTTTTAAGAGTTCTTTCAGAACCCTTTCTTCTATAAATGGGCTGGTATCAACTTCTGTATCCAGAGTGTTTCCATTGTTTGTTTTAGGTACCTCCCCTCTTCATTTGTAAATACTGAGCAAAATATTTGTTTAGTATCTCTGCCTTTTCACAGTCACCTCTGCCCACCCACCCACCCCTCCCTTTATTAAGCCTCACTATCCCTTCCTTGGTCTTCCTTCGCTCCCTGATGTGCCTAAAAAGGTTTTATCCCCCTTCTTAACTGAGTTGGCTATCTTTTCCTTGGTTCCGGCCTTTGCTGTTCTGACTGCCTTCCCAGCTTCCTTTTGCTTTAACTGATACAATTCTCTGTCCTGCTCCTTCTGTGATTCCTTGTACTTCCTGAATGCTCTCTTTTTCTCTTGAACCTTCACTGTCACCTCCTTTGAGAACCATAGTGGTTTCTTACATCGTTTAGTTTTGTTTATTTGCTTCACACAAAGGCTTGTTACCTCTGTGATGGCAGTTTTTATTATTCCCCATTGTTCTTCCACCCCTCCTTTCTGCCCATTTGCTAGTTTATTCCTTAGGCAATCACCCATTTTGGCAAAGTCAGCCCTCCTGAAGTCCAGTGCTTTTGCCTGTGTATGACTTGACTCTATTGCTGTGTTTATTGTGAACCATACTGTTCGATGGTCGCTAGTTCCCAGATGGCTACTCACTTCTACATCTGTGATCTTCTCTCCATCTCCATTTGAGAGAACCAGGTCTAAGATTGCTCCCTCTTGAGTGGGTTCCAATACTAGTTGTCTAAGCCATGCCCCCTGCAGGGCATCTAGAATAACCCCACTTTTAGAAGTGGCTGCTGCAACTGCACTCCAGTTAACATCTGGCATATTCAGATCCCCATCAGTAATATCCCCTTTTTCTGCCATTCTAAGTATACTTTCTATCAATTCCTTGTCCATTTCCTCCCCTGAGAGGATCTGTGTCTAACCCTGTGCGGATTGGTGCCATTGCCTGTCTCCAAATTGATCCACAGTGCTTCTTCTCCTCCTGTTTACCCTTTTGTTCTGTTGCTTTTGATTTCTTCCCTTATGTAGAGAGCTACTCCTCCTCCTCTTTTACCCTCCCTGTCCCTCCTGAAGATAGTGTATCCTGGTATGTTTACGTCCCAGTCATGGTTCTGTGTGTACCATGTTTCTGTGACTGCCACAATATCCAGATGTTCCTCCTCCATCAAGGCCACTAATTCAGGAAGCTTGTTACCCAGACTATGGGCATTAGTACTCATTGCTCTCCATTTTTTGATGGCTTTACCTTCTGTAGCAGCATCCCCCAGTGACCTTTCTACCTTGGTCTTTTTCTCATTTAGTACCCTTTTTTGTAGGGGGATGCTGGGATTTTCCTGCTGCTTATCAGTGCTTCCCCCCTTGACTAGTTTAAAAGCTTGCCAATGACGCATTTAAACTGATTGCCCAAAAGACTTGTTCCCTTCCTGGACAGATGCAGACCATCCTGCCAGTATAGGCTGGTGTCCCTCCAGGTGGAACCCCAGTCCCCAATGAAGCCAAACCCCTGTGCTCCACACCATTTTTTCAACCATTCGTTAAACTGCATGGTACAAAGTACCCTCGCCTCACCCATGCCACTGACAGGCAGCAGTTATATGCTTTTTTTAAATAAGACAAGGGTAAAAAAATAATAATTTTAAACATTATCATGCTATTAAATGGTGCAGGATAAAGCTCTCTTGATTTACAAAAAAGAACATTGCTTGCAATCGCTGAGTTCAGTAAGAGAGACAGCACTAGCTCCAGTAGCACTACTGTGTGTGAGAGGAGCAGTAATTTCTTCATTTTCTGTACCGCAGATGGACTGGACATCAATCTGAAGTACAGAAAAGGAAGAAAGTACCGCTGCTGTCATACACATTTGCTTTTTTGGAGCTAGCGCTCGCGCTGTTGCTCAAAATACTGCGGGATTTTGCAGCCAAGATTTATTTTGGCTGCATGTGTGTGCGCTTTTATGGGTTTTTTGCAAAATATTTTATTAAAACTTTATAATAACTGGTGACCCCGAATATCAACCCGTTTTTGAGACTTGTAAAAAGTCATATCAACCTGCGAGTTGAAAGGACTTGAACTATGGTTTGGGGAAAGACATTTTTACAGCCCTTCTCTGCATACGGCACTGGCCCGAGACACTTTTGGGCGCCAAAGTAATACACGTCCTTTTGTTCTGCAAATTTTGGACTCCCCGCTGTTCTGTCTAACCCTTTATGTGAATCCCCTTGATTAATCCTCACTCTCCTTCTCTCTCTCAGCCGAGGAACTGCCACCCAGGCTCCCAGCTCCTAAGCCGCGGGATTCCTGGCTACCAGGCGGTCGGCACCCCTCTAGCCGATGCTCGAGATCGCAGACACGGACCCAAGGCCCTACAAGGTATGGCAACTGCAGCAACTTTTTCAACCTCCCCCCCCACCTCCGCTGATTATTAAATACAGTAGTTCCCACCAAAATATTAGTCCAGGTCCCCTGGCACAGTGCCCCACCAATAGAGACTTAGCTCGTGATCCCCCTCTTCTCTGTCCAGCCTACAGGATCCAATTCTCAGGGTCTCACCTTACTAAAATGCATAGGCTCTCCTTGGCTGTGCCTTCACCACTAAATATTTTTAATGCTGTCAAATCTGGCTTCCACTCTAGATCGGAAAGCTACGATAAGCTGCATTAATCCAGCAACCCCATTGACCCCATGGCTAATTGAGTGGCTCCTTTTTTGAGGTACCATCATGTCAGGGCCCTATATGGCTCCTTATACTGCCCCTTCTTCTGTTGATACCAGCTGCCCAGCATTGGACACCTGAACTACCATCATGTTTGGTCTACAACGGCACCTTGTGCTGTATACCACATGGCAACTTATCCTTTAATTGCCTCCGTGATTCCAAGTACCAATACCTCGAACCCTGCTCTTGGACCACACATACCAGTAGTACTTATTACACTCCCCCACCACATGGCCCACCTCCCACCACACAGACTTCTATCTCCTCCCCGCCTATTGTGGTAGGGGTACTAGCTCTTGCTACAACAGATCAGCTGTTCTATGGTGGCTACTTTCCAGTTCCTAAAAACATCAGATCTACTAGACGGGAGAAAGGCAGGAATTATAAGCTTATAATTAGCGCTCTTAGAAAAATCCTACTTATCCTCCTGCTATGTTCAGGCAACATAGAACTCAACCCTGGCCCCCCAGAAGCTATTGCTTCACCAGCAGAACTAGCAAATTTAAAAGGAATAAGCTTCTTGCATATTAACATACGTAGCCTCCTTAAAAAGATAACCTTAATAAAAACCTGTAAATCATACCTCTCCTGACATACTTGTGATTTCCAAAACTTGCTTAGACCCAGCACCACTGATAGAGAAGTAAACATCCCCAACTATGCCTTGTTCAGAGCTGATAGACATGCCAGAGGAGGAGGGGTAGCTACTGTATCTACGTTAAAGACACATTTTCTGCCTTTTGCTTATCCTCGGCATCTGTCGCCAGCTAATTCGAATGCCTAATTCTCAAAGTGGAAATTACACAGACTACTGCACTCTGAGTAGTAGGATGCTACAGACCACCGTCTGCTGGCCTACAGCTTGTGTCATATCTAAGTGACAAGTTGGGACAGGGGCTGCCAGAAACTATTATTTTAGGAGACCTCAACTTTGACAGGCTCTCTAACACAGCTGCCCCCCTTGCATCCTTCTGTGATGAACATGGGCTGACGCAACTTATTACTGAACCAACACACCAAAACGTGAAGAACCCCAGTAAAAGTACACTTTTGGATGTGCTAATGGTGAGCAAACCTCATCTCTTCTCTTCTGCCACGCTGATGTCTTCTTCTCAGACTCCAGCGACCATTGTTTTATTGCGGGAGTAAGATTCACCAACAACCCAGCACCGATCAGCAAGTTCTCTATGAAGAGATCCAGGCGCAACTTCAATGAACATGCCTACCTAAACGAGCTTAATTCCCTCAGTGGCAAGATTTCTACCTGGCCAAAACAATCACGCTAGCTTACAATATCTTCCACAACATTCTATCAAGGGCCCTTAATAAGTATGCTCCCTGATTAAAAGTTCGAACTAGGACCAAACCTGTAAATGGTTCACCCCTCAGATCAAGTCCTTGCTTCTATAAAGAGATAAGCTCTGGAAAAAAGCGCGCAGACTGAACACTGCAGAGGATTGGAACCAGTTCAGGAGGCTACGAAATTTATGTACCAAAACAATCAGAGAATCGAAGGCCACCTTCTTCAAATCTGAACTCGACTTTGCCACAAAGAGCCCAATCAAGCTCTGGAACACAATTGACGATCTGCTAGGCCAATCCCCAGGAAATTCACTCCCAACCAAGATTACCTCTGGCAACTCGACTATAACCGAAAAGATGGATATACTTGACGCATTCAATAGCCACTTTGCTACTGCAGGCATGGCATTTGATAACTCCCCTGCAAACATACGTCGCTCCCAGACTGCCAGCCAACTGCCTGAAACTCCGAAAACTTCGACGCCTTTCTCGCTTCAACCTGCCTCACTGAAAGAGATAGAGGACCTCTTGCTTCAGTTGGATACTAGAAAAAGTGCTGGGGCCAACACCCTTGACCCTTACTTCCTAAAAATTGCCTACCACGTACTAGCAATACCCGTCACCCACCTTTTTAACTTATCCCTGTCTCAGGGCACCTTACCACCTATATGGAAGACAGCACATGTCATACCACTGTTCAAATCAGGTGACCGTAGCGATCTCAATAACTACAGGCCAATTTCTCTCCTTCCGGTCCTGTCTAAGCTCCTAGAGAAAATTGTAAATGCACAGCTGAGGACTCACCTTGAGTCTAGGGAACTGCTAAACCCTATGCAGTCCGGATTCAGAGCTAAACATAGCACTATCTCAGCCCTCGCCAAAGTTACTAACGACTGGCAGCGTAATCTTGAGAGCAAAAACTTTATTTGTGCTGTTTTCCTTGATCTAAGCAAGGCTGTCGACACTGTCGACCATAGTCTGCTCCTCTCCTCCCTTCAAACCATAGGTGGACCCTCCTCTCTGCTGGTTTACTGACTATCTTACAGGCGCCTTCAACAAGTTAAAGCCAAGGAGGCCTGTCCCTAAAACTCTGCAAAGAGGGGTACCTCAAGGTTCTATATTAGGGCCCTTACTTTTTGCAATCTACATTAATAACATCGACTACTGTATAAAAGAAGCCAACATCCATCTGTTTGCAGATGATACAGTTCTCTACATGAGTCGCCCAACACCTGAAGCTGCCTGCAATGACCTACAGTCAGAATTCAACCTTTTGCAAAGCCAACTCCTCCAAAAAGAGCTACTCCTTAATGCCAAAAAAACTAAAGCGATGGTCCTCTCCCCTTTCATCCGTACAGCTAACCCTGTGTCCAGTAGGACAGTTCCCCAAATTACCACAGTTCTAGGTGAAAAACTAGAATTTGTTACAAAATTCAAGTATCTGGGAGTTTGGATATACCAAAGACTCTCCTTCATTGAACATATCAAGGACTTGCTAAAACGACTTCAGCAAAGGCTTGGCCTGTTTTTTAGAATCAGCCAATTTCTCACCAGAGATGCCAAGAAACAACTGGTCCAATCCATTTTCCTATCATTGGTTGATTACGCTGATTTCCTCTACAGCCAATGCCCCAACTTTTACATGGCTAAACTGCACACACTCTATCATTGAGCACTGAGGTTTATAACAGGACTTCCCTTTGACACGCATCACTGCACCCTATATGCGGCAGTGGGGTGGACATCACTAAAGTTCAGGTGCCACAGAAACGCTGCTCTCTGGACCTATAGAGCCATCTCTAATAAGCTGCCTTACTATATCTCCTGCTGTCTTCCCCTGAGTATAATTGGGAAATACGTGTTAAGAAGTTACTCAGCTATTACACTTAAAGTACCCAAAGCAAAATCCCGCTTCGGCAGGGCAGCCATAAGATTCGTGCTACCTACCTTATGGAACGATCTACAAAAAACCCTCAAATTAAGCACTCTAATTGGTATAAATGCCTTCAAGACGCTTTATTTCCATACAATCAGAGAAGTATGTAACTGCTTCACCCACTCAGATCCAGTACTGGTGTCTGCACTGGTATATCGCCTAGACCCAATTTAAGTACTGACCCCCAGCTTGCTCCTCACAAGCCTAATTGTTCTCTTACCCCCTGTCTTATCAACACTAGTCTGGCCCATCCCTTATCCTTCCTTTCCCAACCTCGGATAGGAGCTCACTACCCCTGGGTCATGACATCCTACCATGCTCCGTACTTTATAGCATTCAATCCTGGGGCTCACACATACTCCTTTTCTCCATCCACCTTCTCTACATCCCGTTTTACCAACTCCTCCCTGTGCACTGTGCCTCCTAGCCTTCCTCCTCCTACCTCCCTCCCTCCCCACCTTCGCCTCCACCTGGTGTATATTTTTTTCTTCCGCTACTTCCTCCTGCAACCTTTATATAACCTGCTTTATCTTCCTATAGACACTTCTATGTATGTAAATACCCTGTAATCTGTACAATATCTGTATAATTCTATGTACATATGAACTTCTTTTTCTTCCTCTCTGTAAACAGTATTATCTGTATTGCCTTGTAAATACCTGTGTTGACCTGTATATATAATTGTTTATGCTCCACCCAGGTCCATCTTGCAAATGAGCTTCTGCTCAACGATGAACACCTGGTTAAATAAAGACTTGATTGATTGATTGATTGATTGATTGATTGATATCAACCCATGCAAAGTCACGCAAAGCTGCACAAACACCTCAAACACCAGTAATTATAAAAAATAAAAGATAGGCAAGTGTGTGTTATGGATTTTTACACACCTCTCAGCGTGTGATGACTGTGTAAACCTCTCGAGCTCCGCCGAGGTTTACGGGTCATCACACACCTTGAGTCTGTAAATAAAACCATAACACACACTTCGCTATCCATTATTCTCTATATAAACACTGACATATAACACATAGCACCAACATTTCATTTTTCTTTTTGAAATGAAACCCACCAATCAGGCAAACAACAATAACAGAAAAGTAACATCTAATATAGGTCTGATCCATTTTCTAGTAAACAATTAAAAAAAGAATAGGTGACAATGGTTAGTGGCAAAGTCTAAAAATGTAAATACATTACATTAATCATCATGAATCCATTTACAGTGGCATAACATATTATTCCATAGCTACAGAATGGATACGGGGCTGTAGCCCTTTTTTTTGGGTAAGTGTATATTAATTTCTAATCCCTAGTCCCACCTTTCATTGAAGCCCTTTCTGAGGGCCTGCACCTCCCCTGGTGTCAGTGAGTTCACAAAGGATCCCCAGACCTGCAGAAACCTCCCCTTTCTATCTCTGGTAAGGTAGGACAAGCGTTCCAGTGCCTGCATCTGGATAGCTAATGATCTCCACTGCTGTGTCGTTGATGCCACAGTCAAGACCCAGCTGTTCAATATGCAATGTCTGGTCAAAGCCAGCAGCACCCGAGCCCACCTGGGCAAGGGATCTCAGTCCTCAGCCACCTTGTCCTTTACTACAAGGGTCAGAAGGTCTAGCAAAGCTTCCTACCCAGCAGAGTTCCCAGCTCCATTGCACTGTCTTCTTAGAATTTCTGCAACACTGGACATGTCAAAAAATAATAAATGTAGGTGCCAGGTCAGCAGACATCTCACAGATGGGGGAGACCGCAGGATTAAATTTATTTACCATTACTGGAGGGCAGTATAATCTATGCAAGAATTTATAGAATGACTCCTGACACTTGTTACAAATTAGTATACCCCTATGGGGCTGCAGCATCATAAGCCAGTTTTCCTCCTGAATTGTCCTTTCAAGATCTTGCTTCCACTGGACTTTAGTTACCCAGTAGCGCTGCCCATCCAATCAAGCCCCTCACATCCCTCCCAGATACCAAAACCAGGTGTCCTACATGGGACAAGGGAGAATCCGAGGCTGGTGCCCTTCCAAGTGAGTTAGTGTAAACTCTCACCTGTAAAAAGAGGAAGTGATGCACAGCTAGGAGTCCTATACCCTTCCTAGCTTCCTCAAAAGTATCCAGGTGATCCCTTACATACAAATCCCATATACATTTAATTCCCCCTGCCTCCCACCGCCAGAACCCACCATCTCCCATTTCCGCTACGAAGAATGGGTTACCAGCAACAGGGAGCAGTAGGGTTTCTTCCTGCTGTGCTCCTGATAATGTCCGGAATTGCTCCCAGCCCTGAATAACTGAGTCAACTAAGGGGGGTTTTGTCATCCAACCTGTTGTAAATTCTACGGCTCCCCTTTGCCTGATAGGTAGAAAGTCTACCCAAGCAAGACAACTCCTCCAGATCTATCCACCCTATGCTTTTATGGTTTTTATATAAGTTATGTACCACAGATGCTCTTGCAAGGGGACTGGGAAGGGAGATTGGCTGACAGTATAGGGCTACTTTAAGCGAGGCAACCAACATGGCAGCAGTTGTCTTTCTCAAAGTTCTACGGCCCATTGGTATCCGAACTAAATGAGGCAACAGAAACTCGGACTAGTTATTTGCTGGTCTCTGTTGTCTCATACTGGCCCAGCTAATTGGTGCTTTTAGCCAATCAGGTGTTAGCGTTGCAGTTGCCCATTCTCTAATGGAAAGTAATTTGCCCCCATTAACTGTCACATCACTTCTCAGTGATTATACTGCTATATGTTACTCTAGGTCAAGATTGTATCTAGACCATGTCAGAAGCTAGATGGCTGTGGTATGATGAGGGGACTTCATCTGTTAGGAATCCACCATTCCTTTTACCTGTTTTGTAATCCCACTCTTTATCCTTCCCAAAGGGTGTGGTCTTGTGGAGCAACCCAGTCTTCCACCTTTCAGGGCAGTCAAAGGGGTGGGTGTGCCTGAACTCCACTTCTGAACTCCACTGCTGGCCTTGTTCTGGGTGCTTGATGCCTCAGTGTCACACAGAGGCAAATAGGGCATACTTTTTTTAGAATATTTCTTTAACTGTGGTGAGCAAAACTGGTTGTTACTCCTTATCTGGAGCACTGCGGATGCTGAATCTCACAGCTGCAGGTTGACTGCAGGATGTGGCACTCTTCTTTTCTCTTGGTCCAGATGCCAATTCTTTGAGTGGGTAGTCACATTAAACACTAAATCTATAACTCCCTAAATTAATTCACTAACTGCCCTATTTATCTAAGGTTCTAGAAAGAGAGAATTCCTATCCCTTCTCCTTATACTCCATTATGCACTAAGACAAGGTTCACGGGTCTTACTTTGAAACATATTATCCCAACTGTCCTAAAGCAGGAGTTTCCCTGATTTTCATATCTGAGCCATGCCCCCCTTTTCTACATTTCCTGAATGTTTCTTTCTCTGTTGATTGGTGATTAAAGAGAGTGACCTCGTCCCTTTCAGTCAGTCCCAAGCTAAAATTTAATATAGCACTACACATTTGGAATCTCAATGCAGAATGAGCCCTCTTGAAAGGTTTGCCAGGAATGTAACTGCAGTATTCATAGAAATGCTTGTTGCAGGGTGATCAGCACCAGCCTATACCAAACTTTGCTAGTAATCAGAACACCTTGTGTAAGAAATAGAAATACCATACAGGTAATTCAAAGCAGTACCTTGTACATGTGCTCGCTACTTTATTCATGTCCTTGACAAAACAATGTGCACACATGAATCCTGTAGTAGCCTCAGGTATAATAGTGTCAAACAGTGAATGTAAAAGTTAAAGACATTTTAAAACAAACGCCATGTCTGCAAGCCAGGCCCTGAGGCTTCCAGTCACCTTACACATTTAATGCAGTTGCACTTTTATCGAAGGCCTTTGACAAAGTTACAAGGTACTGCTTTTAATTTTTTCTGCTTCTTAAACAAGATGTTCTGAGTACTAGCAATGTCTGCTTTAGGCTGGTGCTGATCACCTTGCAAGAGCATTTCTACATACTTAACTGATTGAATGTGGGACAGCTACCTCCCAGGTGCAGCAAATCTCTACTTGTTAAACTCCAATATTCACTAGTAATAATTTTTTGGGACCAGATTTTCACTCATTTTATTTTTAATTAAAAATCTTACCACTCATTCTTATTTTTAATTAAAACCATACTTTGGGGGGGGCGCTGCTGAGCAGCTCAGCAGGAGGCAGCATTTCTGTACAGCTGCTGTGAAACTTCACTTTAATTTAAATAAAAGTTACCTTTTTGGCATTTCTTTCTGGGTTTTTTTTTTGCCTCCACTAAGTTAATTAGCCTGTCAGGATGACCCATGAGGAAAACTAAGGACAACGTGGCAGCCTCTGCCGAGTTCTTTGCACCGAGAGGCAAACAAGATGTTGGGCCTTCAAGAAACAGTGTGGCAGGGACCTCAGATACTGTGGATATGGGGAGGTCTCGCCCACCATTGTGAATGCTACATTGATGCAGTTAGTGCAGTCTGTGCAAGAACGGACAAAAATTTGACACACTAACTCCTCGAGTGGTTGCCCTGGAAACCAAACTGGACAGTGCGGATCAGAAGTTCTCTAAATTGGATGCCAACTTGAACAAAATGATGGATGTTTCTACTAAATTAATCAAAGACACCACATGCCAGCAGCAGCAACTGGAGACGGTGGAGAACCAGGTTCGTAAATGGAACCTATGGGTGTTGGGGCTACCTGACTCGGCTGAGGGGGATGACCAGCTGGACTTTGTGCAGACAATTTTACCTGGTTTGCTGGGTTTTGGTGAGGAAGATCCACCACTGTCATTCGAGAAGGCCTACAGGCTTTTCCCACGCAGAGGAACATCAGCTCAGCCCACACCTCACACCATGGTGGTGGTATGCTCCAGAGTCAGAGATCGAGATTGAGTGCTGCTGGAGGCTAGGAGAAGATGATGACAAATATGGGGACACAAAGCTTTTGTGTTCCTGGATATGTCTTATGGCACCCGCAGAGGTGCAAAGCATTCGATGCGTGAGGTGCCAACTATGACGCTTGGCCAGCTGGTTATAATTGTTCTATGATATTTGTAATATCAAAATGTAGTATGTGATTGTCTCACATGAGGTAGCTGTGCCATGGGTGACCCCCCCAGGTTTCTGTGAAGCAGGAGCCATTTAATTAACTGACTTACTTCAGAGTGGCATTTTATTACCTTTTTATGATATGCCTAGGCTCTTTGAAGTGGAAATGAACTGGAACTTTATGAATCTGCCAGAGGATGGAGATCATAAATTTTTATGACATCTTAAGAGGAAGAACATTTAATGTCAACTGGTGTTAAAAGCTATAAAACTCTTTGATATGCCTTGGGAATAGGAACTCTCGACATCAAAGAAAAAATGTTAATTAAGGAGTCATATAGGGAATTAGTTTTGCTGAAGTCACAGTATTTAATATACCTCCGAACGAACATCCTGTTTGTATATTTTTGTATTCAACAAGGAGGAGCTAGATGACATCAGAAGGGGTGTGAGAGAGAACAGTTTAACCTAGGACTTTTGTCTGATCTTAGTGACATTTCTTTTGGGCTCTTAAGAAACAAGATTTAACTTAAGCACTTTATAGAGGTACTACATTAGATAGAAAAGTCTAACTGTATGTTGGTAGGAGTTTGTAGTTTTCTTTGCTTTTCTTTAAGTGATTGTATGTTTTGTGATATAGTGTTCTGTGTTTACATTTAACATGTTTTTATCCATTTTAGGTAAACCTTTATTCCAAAGACTGCCTGGGTGTGTCTTCAAGTTCTTTTGCATGTGACATATAAAGGGTTAAGGCTGACAAAAACTGTTCAGAGGTTGATGGTGTTACTGAACTGGGAAAAGGTAAGAATATACCTAAGGTCTTTATATAGAGTTTAAGGGTTCATTTTGGATACCTGGTTAGGTGCCCTTAGGTGAAAGATATCTGGCATCCCCCAAAAGCAGATTATCTGAGCCTGTACATTTGAGCACGCCAGGATAAGGTTCACATTTTGAATCCCCTCAGAACTTGAGACCAAGGTGATTTGGACCCACAAGCAGACAGGAGGGTTACCCTGTCTGTTACCTGTTCAAAATACTGTGCTAGAAGGTTGGCACTGTGGGAGCAGAGGGCCTGACCTGCTGAGTGCGTTTGTGACAGATTGGTTGGCAGTGATGCTGATAAATTTGGTAACACAAGCTTTAACTGTTCAGTGTGTCAGCTTAATACTGTACGGCTCATTTGCAAAAAAAGGCAGTGATTTATTTTAAAAAGGAAACAGAACTATATCATTGTCTTACAGTTGAGTTCCTACCTGTTTTATATTTTTTATAAAGTGCAAGTTAGAGTAGCGTGAGTTAAGGAAGAAGATGGCTTCCAACTACAGCGGGCACACTGTAAACTACTTGAAGCAGTTGTGCCAGGACAGAGGAGTCCTGTATGAAGGGAGAGTCACCAAGCAGAATCTCATAGATGCCCTGATGGCAGCAGATGCCCAGAGCATCGAGTCACAGACTGTGACTGTAAAAGACCAAACCTTGAGCATGGAGGGGCCAGTAGCCAGTGCAGTGTCCTGATCCGGTGATGATGACAGCAGGCCCAGTGCCAGCAAGGGGCCACAGCAGCAGGGGAAAGTCACCAGCATTCTGGAACCAGAAGCAGTCAGGCTGCAGATTGAGTTGTGCAGAATGGAGCTGGAGTTCCAGGAGAAGAGGGAGCGAGAACAGTGAGAGGCTGACCATGAAGAGCATGAGTGCCAGTGAGTCTTGGAGGAGTAAATGGAGCAAGAACAGAGAGAAGCAGAGCGAGAGAGATGAGCTTCAGAGGAGAACAGGGAGTGTGAACAGCGAGAGGCGGACCATGAACAGCGAGAGGTGGACCATGAGGAGCGTGAGCGCCAGAGGCGACATGAACTGGAGAAGCTACGACTCCAACCACTAGCACCAGAGCAAGTAAGTTGCTTGGGTTTAACTGGAACTACAGGACTGGGTTACAAATTGAATTCCAAATTGATAGCTGAATTTAAAGAGGGGGAGGATATGGATGCCTTTTTAAATTCCTTTGAAAAAGTTTGTATTCAGGCTAAAATTCCTAGAGGGTCCTGGAGCTTCCAACTATCCCCGCCACTTACTGGGAAAGCTTGGGATGCATTGGGTCAGATGGACAATGAGGACAGTAATGAGTACAGCAAACTTAAAGCTGCACTTTTAAAAAAGTTTGATTTAACTGCTGAAGCATACAGGCTAAATTCCATAAGCTCAGGAGGAGCCCTGATATGAGCTACGAGGAGCTAGCCACAAAACAATGTCAGTTTTAAAAAGTTGATGGGAAGGAATTGAAGCAAACTCTGTAGATAAAATTGAAAAAATTATATTTTGTTAGAACAGTTTTTGGGCATGCCCAGCAGAGCTGAAAACCTGGCTGGAGGACTGAGATCCCAAAACAGTGCAAGAGGCTGCTGGACTCTCGGACTGCTATGCCAAGAGCAGACCTGCTCCAAGAGCGAATGGGGTGGGCATGGCAGTGCAGAAAGGGAAAAGCACACCTTCAGGGCAGCTAAAACCCTCACTGCCTCCATCAAAACCAGTTAGCCCCAGGTTTCAGAAAAAAGATTTCTCTGAGAAAAGAAACAAATGTTGGGTCTGTAAAGAAACTGGGCATATTGCCAGATAGTGTCCCAAAAGGGCAAGCAATATGCAACATGGGGCTAGGAAAGAAGTGGGTTGTTTGTGTGTCCCTGGAAGCATGCCTGTGAATATGAGGGAACACATGCACCCAGTCACAGTGAATGGTGTACAGACACAAGGATTAAGGAACACAGGGGCATCCCTGACACTGGTAAAAGGGGATCTGGTAGAGCCTGGTCAGCTTATACCCAATAAATATGTAACTGTATAAGACTTCATTAGGGAGAAAACATTGCCACTACTAGTGTTCTCCTAGACTGGGGTGAAACAGGGGAACTGTGCAACAGGTGGCTGTAGCTGAAATGTTAGTAGTTAGCGTCATCCTTGGCAACAATCTCAAGCAGGGGATGGTGTGTACAGTTACCCATAGCCAAGCAGCAAGGAAAATTGTAGTTCCTGTACTCCACAGAAGCCATTGTGGAAACCACTGGGAGGCTGGTTCCCCAGCCTGTGTCTCCTGATGGGAGACTAATGAAAAGAGGTTAGAAATTTCCCAGTAACATTTAACCACACAGCTATGAAGGGTTACTCCAAAGAGGGAGGGTGACCCATTGTCAGAGGGTTAGGGATGACAGTGATCCTGAGTGCCCTGACGCTAGTGCTAGGGACCCTAGTTTAGAGACTGAAGGGGACCTGTCCCATGCCTTGGGAATGTGTAAGGAGTTTGCAACTGCTCAGAAAAGTGACCCTAGTCTAGAGAAGCCGACGGCTTGGGCAAACTCTGGTGGAGCATAGGGAGGTGACGGTAAACATAAGGTTTATTGGGAAAATGGACTGATGTATACTCAGGCTGTGCAGACAGAGGGAGGGGCGATAGGCAGGCAGCTTGTCATTCCCAAGGGGTATCGTGAGCAGTTGCTCAAGATTGCACATGATATTCCCTTGTCTGGTCATCCAGGAATCATGCACACTACACAACGGTTGGCTCAGAATTTCTACTGGCCCAACTTCACCCAGCAGGTGAAGGAGTATTGCAGGTCTTGTCACTGGTGCCAAGAAATAGGGAAGGTAGGTAAGAAAACCCAAGCCACCCTAATTCCATTGCCCATACTGAAGGAGCCATTCCAGAGGGTGGTAATGGATACTGTGGGGCCTTTAAATACCCCCAGCTCCTCCAGGAAGAGGTTCATCCTGACTGTGGTGGATTATGCCACCCGGTACCCTGAGGCAGTTGCCTTATCCTCACTGAGGACAGACAAAGTGGCAGATGCCTTACTTGGGATTTTCTCCTGTGTTGGGTTTCCGCAGGAGGTTATCACCGATCGAGGGGGTTCCTTCATGTCGGACCTGATGAAATGTTTGTGGGAGAAGTGTGGGGTGGTGCAGAGGCACATGACACCTTATCACCCACAAGCCAAGGGCTTGTGGAAAGATTTAACGGTACCCTGAAGTCAATGCTCCAAGCGTTTACTGAACAGCATGGCAGGGACTGGGAGAAATACCTTCCCACCTGTTGTTTGCATACAGGAAGGTGCCCCAAGAGTCGACAGGATTTTCCCTTCAAACTCTTATATGGACACTGGGTACATGGGCCCCTAGACTTGATCCGGGAGGACTGGGAAGGCAAGCATGCCACCCAGGGAACTCCCATTGTGGATTACATCCTTAGGTTTAGGAAAAGGCTGAAGGAGCTTATGGGAACAGCCCAGACCAACCTGGCAGCTGTCCAACAGAAACAAAAGTGTGTATACGACCACAGAGCCAGAGCTCGCTGACATGGTGGGTGAGGAAGTCATGGTCCTTTTTCCGGTCAGGAAAGACAAGCTGCAGGCTGAGTGGGAAGGACCGTACAAAGTAGTCAGGAAGGAAAATGACGTGAACTATATCATAGTGTCACCTGACAGAAGACAGACAAAAAGAATGTACGTTGTCAACATGATGAAGCCATATGCTAATAGGGCTGACCTGGTATATGCAGTATGAAGTCCTGGGGAGGGGACAGACTAAGGAGACCCCCTTCTGGACTTGCTGGAAGAAAACAAGCAGGACTTCTGTGTGGAGGCAGTTAAACAGTCACCCAAGCTGGCCCCAGACAAGATCCAGGAAGTAAGGAGGTTTTAGCAAACTTTGCCCCCACTGTTTAGCCGCCAAGCCTGGACTAACCTCCTTAGCAACGCATGATGTGGAGACAGGGATACAGACGACCATCGGCAGACAGCATATCAGATGTCAGAGGCTGTCCAAAGGACATTAGGAGGAGGTGGAGGAAATGCTGGATTTAGGGGTAATCCAGAGATCCCACAGCCCCTGGGCCTCACCCGTAGTTCTTGTGCCCAAGCCAGATGGCTCTACTCATTTCTGTGTGGACTGTCATGGACTGAATGCAGTCACAATTCAGATGCCCACTTGATGCCCCGGATGGACAAACTCCTGGACAAGTTGGGAGGGGCAACCTACCTTATGACTATTGATCTGACAAAGGGGTATTGGCAGTTCGAGTTAATGGACAGAGCTTGGGGGAGGTTGGCCTTCATAACTTCGATAGGCTTATTTGAATTTAAAGTAATGCCTTTCGGAATGAAGAACACCTTGGGCACTTTCCAAAGGCTGGTGAAGCAGGTGTTAAATGGTGCTGAGGAGTACGCCGTGGCATACCTGGATGACATTGCTATCTTTAGTGTCAGCTGGGAGGAACACCTGTCCCACCTTAGGGAAGTGCTGGACAGGATACAAAGAGCAGGCTCACTGTCAAAGCTGAGAAGTGCCAGGTGGCCATAGCTGAAGTGGCATACCTCAGGCATGTTGCAGGCCAGGGACAGCTCCGTCCTAACCAAGTAAAAATAGAGGAGATCAAGGGGTGGCCCAGACCAGAAACACAGAAGCAGGTCAGGAGTTTTCTAGGGACAACAGGGTACTATAGGACATTTGTACCCAATTACAGTACCCTGGCTGCTCCCCTATCTGACCTGGTAAAGAAAAGGATGCCTAAGAAAATTACCTGGGAACCAGCCTGTGAAAAAGCCTTTAACAAACTGAAGGAGGCACTGTGCAGTGCTCCTGTGTTGACAGGTCCTGACTATAGCATACCCTTTATAGTCCAGACTGATGCCTCAGGTGTGGGTATTGGGGCACTACTGAGTCAGACATCCAACCAAGGGAAAGATCACCCTGTAGTGTACCTGAGTAAAAAGTTACTTCCCAGGGAGCAGACTTACTCTACTGTGGAAAAAGAGAGTCTTGCCATAGTGTGGGCCCTAAAGAAGTTAGAACCATACTTATACTGGCAGCATTTTGAGGTATAAATGGACCACAACCCCCTGGTTTGGCTGACCCAAAGGGGAAAAACTAATGGTAGACTGGTAAGATGGAGTCTTGCCTTGCAAGGGTATGACATAACGATCTTACTGAAGCGACCAATCAGAACACCGATGGCCTGTCACATGTATATGAAGAGTGAACTGATTTGGGAAGCTCATCCCGTGTAGGGGATAGAGCCCCCAAATTCAGTCAAGGTGGGGAGGACTGTGATGCTTGGCCAGCTGGTTATGATTGTTCTATGATATTTGTAATATAAAAATGTAGTGTGATTGTCTCACATGAGGTAGATGTGCCATGGGTGACCCCCCCCCCAGGTTTCAGTGAAGCAGGAAAAATTTAATTAACTGACTTACTTCAGAGTAGCATTTTATTACCTTTTTTATGATATGCCTAGGCTCTTTGAAGTGGAAATGAACTGGGATTTTATTAGTCTGCCAGAGGATGGAGATCATAAACTTTATGACATCTTAAGAGGAAGAACATTTAATATTAACTGGTGTTAAAAGCTATAAAACTCTTTGATATGCCTCGGAATAGGAACTGCTCAAAATCAAAGAGAAAATGTTAATTAAGGAGTCATATTGGGAAATTAGTTGTTGCTGAAGTCTCAGGGCCAGATTCTAGAAGGGTTATGCCTGGCGTAACAGCAGTTGTGCCAAGTAGAATGCATGTAGCAATAACCTACCAGCAGCAGTTGCGACATTCGCGATTTCATAAAGTGGCCTGACGTATGCAGGCACTTGCTTTAACAGCAGTTATGCCACAAAACCCCGCGACATGGTGCTACGGGATTTATGGCGTGGTTGTGCCCCATTCTAGAAGGGCAGCCACAAAGTCCCCACATCGGGATTCTACAATAACCCCCAGAGGAGAACCCGGCATCGTAAGTTACACCAGCATTTGGCTGGTGTAACCCTATAACCCCGCCCGAAATTAAATGTGGTCCCACCTGCAGACATGCCAACAGCTGCCATCCCCCACCAGTGCCCCAAACCACGAATCGCCAGCCGTATATGCGCGGCAAAGAGCCAGCCCTGGTAGTCTAGTGGCCCCCAAACTGTATAATATTAATAATAGTGATCCCCATCCCTGGTAGTCTAGCGGACCCCCGAACTGTATAATAATATAGAATCCCATATCCCTGGTAGTCTAGTGGCCCCGAACTGTATGATAATAGTAAAGATCCCCATATCCCTGGTAGTCTAGCAGCCCCGATCAACATTAAGTATATACTGTGCTCCCATTCCCTGGTAGATCAAGTGGCCCCACACCCAGCCGTGCCAGCCTACTCAGCACCCCCCACCCGTCCCCATCCAGTGACTGGCACAGCCCACCTCACCACCACGGCCAGCAGCAGACTGAGTCCAGTATCAGTGCACTAAAAAGACACACTCAGATATTAATACCTGAGCACGCCTTACAGTACGCATGATACTGAACTCACAGGACTGGCCATAGTGGTGAGAGGTGGGCTGTGCCAGTCACCAGCTGGGGACAGGTGGAGGGTGCTGAGTGGGCTGGCATGGCTGGGTGGGGGGCCACTACCAGGGAATGGGAGTACAGTATATATTTAATGTTGATCTGGGTGGGCTGCTAGACTACTAGGGATATGGGGATCTTCACTATTATTATACAGTTCGTGGGGGCCACTAGACTACCAGGGATATGGGGATCTTTACTATTATTATACAGTATGGGGGGGCTGCTAGACTACCAGGGATTCAGGGATCTTTAATATTTTTATACAATTCAGAGGACCACTAGACTACCAGGAATAGGTATGTATATATTTGACAGTGATGGGGGCACTAGACTACCAGGGCTACCTGGTATATGCTGCATTTGCTACTGTGGTCAGGGGTCGGGCACAGGAAGGACCATACCACCCTGCTGTTGTGCCATGCATATGCTCGCCAGTTGCACCTGCAGTTTGGTGTACTGCCGCATGTCGCAAAGTCACAGGACTTGTTAGATGACCCTGCCCCTACTAGAATAGGGCGCAGGGTCAATGTTGCAGGTGCGGGTGGTGCAAGTTGTGTTTGTCGGCGATTTGTGCCACCCTTCTAGAATTGGGGCCACAGTATTTAATATACCTCCTGATAGGACATCCTATTTGTATATGTTTTTGTATTCAACAAGGAGGAGCTAGATGACATCAGAAGGGGTGTGTGACAGAGACACAGTTTAACCTAGGACTTGTGTCTGATCTTAGTGACATTTCTTTTTGGGCTCTTAAGAAACAAGATTTAACTTAAGTACTGTTTAGAGGTAATACATTAGATAGAAAAAGTCTAACTGTATGTTGGTAGGAGTTTGTCTGTAGTTTCTTTGCTTTTCTTTTAAGTGATTGTATGCTTTGTGATATAGTGTTCTGTGTTTACATTTAACATATTTTTATCCATTTTTAAGTAAACCTTTTATTCCAAAGACTGCCTGGGCGTGTCTTCAAAGTTCTTTTTTACATGTGACGTATAAAGGGTTAAGACTGACAAAACTGTTCAGAGCTTGATGGTGTTACTGGACTGGGAAAAGGTAAGAATATATCTAAGGTCTTTTATAGAGTTTTAAGGGTTCATTTTGGATACCTGGTTTGGTGCCCTTAGGTGAAAGATATCTGGCATCCCCCCGAAGAGCAGATTATCTGAGCCTGTACATTTGAGTACGCTAGCATAAGGTTCACAGTTTGCATCCTCCCAGAACTTGAGACCAAAGCTGATTCAGACCCACAAGCAGACAGGAGGGTTACCCTGTCTGTTACCTGTTCACAATACTACGCTCAGAGGTTGGCAATGTGAGAGCAGAGGGCCTGACCTGCTGAGTGAGTTTGTGACACCGACTTCATCAACTGAAGATCCCACACCACTGGTATTTCCAGCCCACCTCAGGATAGTGTGGCAGGGTAAAGCCTACATGTTTGGATCCCTGAAGGAGGTGGAAAAGATTCTTCTGACAACTGATCAGGATGTTAACCAAAAACAGAGCAATGGGGACTGAACGGACTATGGCCTCTGAAAGAAGCTGTAAAATGCTTTATTTCCTGTTCTCTTTTGGCTGCGACTATGTCTTTTCTTGCAAGTTATGGCTGATGGCGAGTGGGACTTTACAGTAACTGTCTACCCTTGTTATGTGGGGTTTCCCATTCTGTAAGATGTAGCTGAGGATTAAGGGCTATTACTGGGGACTTGAAATTATGGACTTTATGGTTACTGGGCAGGGCAAGACTTCTGCCATTACTTGTTTTTCCTTGGATTAAAGCTGGGCAAGTCTTGATTTTTTTGAAAGAGAGCCAAGCCAAGGCCGGGCAAAGTCTGAATAGGCAGCTCTCGGCAATCATGAGCCGACTGGAAGGTAATGGGAAATGTACTAAAATTATCCTTTTAAGGGGAGTTTTATATACTGCAATAAATGTATAGAAGGTGTTTTGTGCACTGCAGAAAATGCTTTAAAGAGTGTGCCAGTGCCACAATGGAAATCTTACTGGATTAACCAGATTTTCAAATTATTTAAGCAATAACATGCAGGTCACAGGCCCAGCTAGAATCAAGTGTAAGCCAATTTGGACACCTGCATTTGCTTTCCCATTTTATATAGCAAGGCAGTTCACTTCAAACATTGCATGTGGTGCTGGTGCCCGGTAGAGTAGGGCTACCGCTGTGGCGCCAGCAACACAGGTTCGAACGGACTTGTGTGGCTGGAGGGCCGGTTGGGGGAGGATGATTGAGCACCCAGGGGCTGCTCTCCTCCTCCGGGTGGGATGGGATGCGGGTCCCACTGCGATACCGCCACCTGGGTGACCATGGGTGGAGGTGCAGCGAGACAGCATATAAGGGAGGGAAGACATCTACCAGGAGCCAGAGTGTTAGCACATTGCGACGTGCATCGCTCCATGGCCCCCTTTGCATGCAGACGTCCTGTGAGCTGGGACCATGAAAAGCAGAAAAACCCTGTGCTGGGCTCCTGTAGATGGGACCCGGCTGCCCCCAGATAACCCTTAACCAGGCTCCATAGATGGGGCTGGTGCGCCTTGGATGCATACTTGAGGTGTGAGAGGGGACTAAAGGGGTCCTCTCCTCACCCGGGGTAAATCGAGGCAAGATGTGTAAAGGCTAACCAGCACCTGGAGATAGGTACCTGGGGCAGGACCATGGAAAACACAGCCTAGGGATCCCCGAAGAAAGGAATCTAGTACAGCGAGAAGGGGCATAAAGAGAAAGTATAAAAAAAAATTGCATGGTGATTTTTATGTTTGCTTGCACGCATGTGCAAGAAACATAGTGCCATCATTTGAGTTTTCGGAGGTATAGCATCCGTCTTCCAATTCAGTCAGTGTGTTTGCAGGCACGCCACAGTTCTCAATGAGTGCTGCAGCTGTCTATGACAGCAGTTGAAAATGCAGTGCCATACAGTTGAAAGAGAGCTCGCTTCCAGTGAGCAGCGCTCCCCCACACTAGCGCATACCGCGCTATATTGCATGCTTATGCCTCCCAATGCACACTGTATGGCCGAGGGGGTGCCCAATCCCCGCCGGGCCTCTGCGCGCCCCCCAAAGTTTCAGGTGCCACGCTGATCCCACCCCAGCTTGGCAAAACTGATATGGCCGATGGGGGTGCCCAATCCTCATTGGCTCCAGACCCCCCAAACAGCCTTCCAGCTGCCATGCTGAGAGCCCACCCCAGCGTGGCAAACGTCCGCATCATCTTCCTTAAAAAAAAAAAACCTGTAAACAAAAAGTTCCCTGGCGGTCTCCCTGCCCACCCATGCCCACCCTCTGTGCACTCTGCCTCCCACCTCCGCCTCACCCATACTTATCTCTGGATTCTGGCACGACGATCTTCGGGGGACCGGGAACATGTCTGCACTCTTCAAAGCTGAACGCGAACTGAGGAAATGCCGGTAAGCTGTATAATGCCATAAATCGGGGGGTTTCAACTTTGATGCATGTCTCAGGCATTTTTTGGAATTTTGGCACCAAATTTTCAACATGGGGTTTTTGGGACCCCTCCTCATGAATTCTGAACTGGCATGGCGTTATTGCCTAGGTGCTGGTGATTTCGCCGGTCACCGCGCCAAATCACCTTCGGTTTACTAACAAACAACAGTGCTAGTGTTCATAAGGTGGGCTCTCAAAATGCCTATGTTGCAAATTAGGTGAAATATTCCTAAAATGACCGCTTACAGCGCAGTGCTGCGTAGTTCCTATGCACGCTTGTAAGTCTGTGAATTATAATATTTGGTATTCCAGATTTTAACATTGCCATTTTACCACACATCCTTATGAGCAGTTCAGCTGTCATTTTCACGTCACCCAAATGTGTTTCCGTGTATGTAGCGCACAATAGGCGCAGTCGATGCTAAAATCAATGTTTGGGACAGATTAAGAAAATCACAGTGACACTGCTCATGAGCAGAGGTCTTAAAATAGCTATGTTGAAAATTTGGTGAAAATATTCCCAAAAATGACTGTTTTAGGAGCGCATGTTGCGAGTTCCTATGCGTGCTTGCAGGTTTGAATTTTAATATTTGCATGCCAGATTTTCAACATTGCCATTTTACCACACTCTTTATGAGCAGTACAACTGCCATTTTCACATCTCACCCAAAATGTGTTTCTGCACATGTCAGCACACAATGGTGCAGTCAGTGTGCAAAAGCAATGCTTGGGACAGATTAAGAAAATCACAGTGACACTGTTCATGAACAAGTTTAAAATGGCTATGTTGAAAATTTAGTGACAAAAGTCCATAAAATGACTGTGGTACGAGTGAGCATTGTGCAGTTTCCTTGTAAGTTCATGAATTTGTAATAATTTCAGTCCAGTTTTTCACCAGTGGCATTTTTCCACACTTCCTTATGAATAGTACAGCTGTCATTTTTCACAACATGGCCGAAATGTGTTTTCACACTTTCAGTGCAAAAATGCGTGGTCATTGTGGGAAATCATTGTTCAGGGCAGATAAAGAAAATCACAGTGACACTGTTCATGATCAGAGGTCCCAGAATGCATGTGTTGACAATCTGCTGTAAAAAATCCCCAAACTAATTGATACGGGTGTACATGCACAGTTTCTACGCGATGCTCGCGACTTCACCATTTTTAATATTTTCACCAGTTTTCAACATTGCCATTTTTACACCTCCCCATGAACAGTACAGCTGTCATTTTTACATCCTGTTCGAATGTGGTTTTGCACCTGTGGTGCCAAATGCTGTAGTCGCTAGCAAAAGCAGCTTTCAGCTAACAAACTGATATTGCCACTGTTCATAAGGTGGGGTCACAAAACACCATGTTGAAAATTTGGAGTAAAAATACCAACAGATGCCTGAGGCGTTAGGGTTTCTGACCATACGCCCACCCTGTAGAGAATGATAAACCATCAGGGCTGTGACTTGGGATTGTCACCTGCAGTGCTCATACCATTCCACCCCACCCACACCCTGCAGCCAGTGACAGGCATCGAGGTGTGCCTTGGACTCTTCGGCCCCAAAGTTCACCCATTCTCCTATACTGCACCCATCTCACCATATTTCCTGATGGAATGGGAGCTGATAAGGCTAAAGAACCTATGCACCGCAGACTTGTCCGTGGTTCGCAGGGTAGGGTGTGTGAAACATGGCTGCTATGCCTGATGACCCAAAGGCACACCCAATGCCTGTCACTATCTGCAGGGTCATGATGGGGTTGGCTTCAGTTCAATACTTCACTGCCATTCCTATTATGCAGCTCTGTAACACCTACATTACCAATGCCAATGCCAGCAAGCAAACATTCGCATTGACAATCGCTTGTTAATTGTGGTATGGTAATATTGCTTACCTTGTCTTGTTCGACTCAAAACATTTTCTGCTTCTTTTTATAAGGAAATTCACGTGTGACACTGTCTTGGAGCCTTGCTATGTTAATTTACCAATGCAAAAAACACAGATTATTCAATTTTCAAACACATAGATAATGTAGTTCTTCTAAAAGGTTGCTTTATTCTTCACTGTAATGTTTCAGTTACACACACAAATAAAGAAACAGCAGCTTTATATTATATATATTACTCTGATAAATAAAATAGCATTCTGGTAGACTGGTACACGTACACCTTCAGAAACATTTTGGGAATCAAGTTAGCAGAGACAGCGATAACATGCACCAAAAGGGCAAAAGTTGCATCCTGCCCATAACTGACCCGTCTTTCCTTTGCCTCTGAATTGTTCGCAGTGAATACTCTAGATAAGCAAGTTGAAAGCTCATAAACATGTTTCTGTAACACCCAATGACAAACATTTAGAAGCTAAGGTCATAATAAGTATAGCACTACTGCTCATGAATTGTATCCACTGACATGATCATATATACATTATGCAAGTGGTATAATGACAGACTTACAATATTACATTACACTGTAGTCAACAACAATAACATGTTACTGTTAGTGGTAATACTATTGACAGACATGTGTTTATTGGAATGAAAAGTGAGCCCCTGCCCCCAAAGGGACTGCTCATTTCAAGTTATATGACACTTTGCATCAAGAATTTAGTACAGTTTTTTACTGACAAGTTAATGTTTTTGCTATTTAATGTTCAGTAGTAGCCACAGTGCCACCACTGAGCAGTGTAATAACAAAAGCCAGCCACCTTCCCCCAAAGGGATTGCTCATTCAAAGTTATGCAATTTGCATCAAGAAATTAATAAAATGGCTGGCCCACTGGTGCAGGGGCAGAGTGCCAACCTGCGGCGTCGACAACCCGGGTTCGGGAACGGAGCCGGGGATGTCGGAGGGACGGCCGGGGGAGAAGGATTGAGTGTCCCATGACTGCTCTCCTTCTCCAGAAGGGAGGTGGGTAGAGTGTCCGGTGCACTATGAACATCCAGTGGAGGCTGAGTGTACTGCAAGTGCTGGTGCCAATACATAGGAGGCAGGCGGACACTGGCTGTCATTGCACGTCCCCGCTCCCATATAGGGGAAAAAAATCCAGCTTGCCTGATGCATTCATAAAGCCAGCCCCTAAAGCCTTAATCAGCCTCCAGGGCCAGTTCCCCGTCTGATTACAGTGCTCGCGGCAGCACTTAGGGCCGGAGCTGTGGCCCCGCCCTTGGAGGTAAGCCAGGGGGCTTCGGGGAAGTTGTGCCAGCTGGAGGGGGAGCTTAGAGGGGTCTGTGACCGGGCTGATACAAGGCAGCAAGGTAGGCTACAAAAATACAAAAGATATTAGGAAAACATTTTACTGACAAGTTGATGTTTTCCTATGTTAGGTTCAGTAGGCACAGTGCCACCACTTTGTCTGAGCAGTGTAATGTCAAGCGAGACCCCCCCAAAAGGGACTGCTCATTCAGAGTTATACAGTTTTCATCAAGAATCAATAATTAATGATTACACATGTTGGAGTACATATGTTTGACTACATGCAGTAATATAGAAGCCCCTCCCCCTTTTTGATCAGCAATTCAAGTGCTACGGTCTATTTTGGCTATAAAGAGAACTGCTTTTAAATAAGATAACATGATGGACTATTGTCAATTTTCATTTTCATGAATGCACTCTTCATGGAGCAAGATGCAGACCAATATGCTGTTGATTATTAAGTAAAGTTGCTTAGGTAAATACAAGCTACCTTACATTTTTTAGTACAACTTTGCTTTACCATACTCCTCTTCTGATTTGGAGTAGCACACCAAGATAAATCTTTAACAACACTACCCCAACCTAACCCCTGCATACGGTCATGAAAACTCAAACGTTTCGGTTTTATCAACCAGCAGAACATATATTATAATTTTGTTTGGTATTTGTGAACTGAGTCTTGGCTGTCACAACACAAGCCTGTCATTGTTTGACACATTTTCATTCCTGTAGTGTGAAATGAAATGGGGTAGTTCCGGAATGGAACACAGAGGTTTCAAGATGACACTATTGATTAGGCAAGTAAAGCTGAGCATGAGCTACCTACTACCATTTGAGACAGCCCATACCATCATCACTGAATTGAAACCAAATCATTTCAATAGTTACACATGCTCCATGAATACTTACTACTACTGCTGACAGGTATGAGGTTCATACTGGGCTTCACAGCCAGTTACTCTGCAATGACAATAGTCCCTACTTGTCTAATCATCATACCTCTTAATGTTGTCTAGTAAGGGAGTGAAGGAATCATAACAATGATCAACATATCGGTGAGGTGATCCCCACCTCCTACTCAGTTGACCACAATCCAACACTTGGATCTTTTGGGATCTTCCACAAGAGACAGTGCAGGTGAGCAGCACTCACTCAATTGATTCCAACCTAGAGGGGGAATATTCAGAACATTACCAAGCATATAAGCTACCTGCGACAAAAAATGTAAGCCATTGCTCCAGTAATCATTGCACTATTAGTTGAGCTGTGACTTCCATTTGCATCAGATAGGTTACAGATGCATTGCAGATTAATATTCTGAAAATCTCCCCATAGGATTCAATGGTTGCCCCTTGCCTGCAGTCTCCTGTTAGGATGCTACAAATTAAAATGTTCAAGCGCAGGACTGTGGTGAACAGGACAGGAAGTGGAAAGGGCTGACTGACCGGCAGTCCAAGCAGTGTTAATATTCTATCATTCTTTGTAGTACAGCTTAAGGGTATGATTTTGACAGTTTGAGACTATTGTCATGGCAGAGTAAGTATGCTACAAAGTCCAACAGAAAAAGTAAAACTTGATATCTTTAGCAGT
The DNA here is from genome assembly GCA_016271365.2 of Neoceratodus forsteri. NCBI lineage: Eukaryota > Metazoa > Chordata > Ceratodontiformes > Ceratodontidae > Neoceratodus > Neoceratodus forsteri. The sequence continues at coordinate 1,320,511,793 of CM057456.1, forward strand.
AGCGCAGGCATACATTTTAGTAATTACAATGATGGTTGTGTGGTCACATGTCAATGTGTGCAGGCTTTAAGCAGGCACATCTGTTACTTACTATATCTCCAGTTTTGCTGAACAGTTGTTCACTTGGAACAGATGATGCAGTTCCACAGAGTTATTTCTGTGCAATTTTATTAAGGTATGGGTATTTGTATGCCTTCTGTCCCCACCAAGTGAATACATCAATGGTGTAGTTCTCTATATCTTCATTCATGTACAGTTCTAGCTCAGAAATTGAGCTTTTCTTTGCACAAGCAGATTCAAGTGTTTTTTTTAGATAATATTTTCCAGAAATCACCTTCCTTCAAGTTTTGTTTCTTAGCATGTGGTGGTTTGGTAGCTACATCAGACTGTGGTGGTTGCACTGTCTGTATTCATGGTTGAGTTGGTTAGTTTGTAGTTTTTAAATGAGACTATATAACACTGTCATCCTGGAAACCAAACAATTTAAACCACAGATCTAAAATAGTTGCCTTACCCAATAGTGTGTGTTTCTCTATGTTCTCAAATCTGTTATAAGTCAGATGTTTCAGAGTCCTACATGGCAGTCTGGAGATGACCTGTAATCCAGAGTTCATTGTGCCACTACTGTCAGTTGCACCATCATTACCTTCCTCATCACTATTTTCTGAATCTGAATGCATCTCATTCTGCTCAAACTGTCTAATTAAGATTGCATCTCAGTTAGCATTAGGGTAACCATAGAAGATGTGACGTACTCTTGTCCTGACAGTTTCTCAGTGGCACTCATAAAAGGTTTTAATATTAATATTATGTCATTCAGAATGTCAGACTCATGGTTCATAAGTGACTGTGGGACATTTTGTGATCTCCGTTTTGCCATACGTGCAGTCGACAATGCTGCATTAATAGCAATGTCTTGCTGAGAAGTACGTTCAGCCATATCATACACACTGTTCCACCTAGTGGCCACATCAATTTTAAGTTTCTTCTCTGAAAGAGAATTTCTTATCTGCATATCTCTTAGTAATGATGTTGCTGTTGTGCTGTTTCAGAAAAATCTACTTAGTGCATGGCACTTGTCTAGAACTTTGTTAATTGCCCTTACTTGTTTAACTGCTGCTGTTACTATCAGATGAAAGTAATGACCAATATATCTAATATGTTTATTGGTAAGACTGAGTAAGCTAATATCTTTAGTGATATTTGAATAACTCCCATTGTCAAAGAATAAACCTTTTCAAGAGGAACTCCAAACTCTTCTAGTAAGGACCGATTTGTTCCACTACATTCTCAGCTGTATGTTTCGCTTGAAAGAGCAAACACCCAAACAAAAGTTTTTCCGTGTAAACTGGTTATCAAGGACATGTGCTATAAGACCCATATAAGCATCATTTGCACTTGATGTCCACATATCAAAGTAAAAGCAAAATAATTAGCATTTTCCAACTCTTTCATAACGTTTGCTTCCACTGTTTCATATGTTAGGCATTAGTAAATAGGTTAAAACCTTCCTAGATGGTAGTTCGTAGTTTGATTAAGTGTGGTTACAGAACTGCAAAACCCTTCATTTTTAACAACTGACAATAGCTGTGAATCAATTGCCACCATTAATGCTAGGGTTTTATCAAGTTTTTTTCTTTAATGGTAACATCTTTTTATGTTTAATGAAATCTGTCATGGACTTTTGGACTGGCATTACTCCAGATGGCACACTCGCACCACAGCTTGACCTTTGTTTGGTATGGCTTTAGTACTCCTTTTGTATCCCTTGAAAGATACTGTACTGGGACTGATGCATGCACTCAAAGTGTCTAAGAAGATTACTTGTTGTTGACCCTTTCACTTTTATAATGGTTTTTCCTTACATAATTTACATCTATAATCTGTTACCGATTTCTCATCTCCAGAATTACCAGAACTACTCGTGAAAGTCATATATAGGATGTCGCTGACTTCTTTTTCTGATGGATGTCTCAGGTGATTCTGTGCCATGACTACATCTACACATGTTTCTGGTTCTGCAGTCATGTTGGTCTGACTACTCTCACTGTTCTCTGCTACAATTATTGCATTCTCATCTGCTTCTGTTATCTGTTGAACAGTAAGATAACATTAAGAAAACCATAGGTTAACTGTACTGATTTTGATGCTATACAAAATAAAATACAACAGGGGTTGCAGGAAGTATGACAAAACAGATATCTCTATAATGACATAATTACTCCTAGCATTTAAGTAATGTTTGCAGTTAGCTATTGTGCTGCATCTTAAACCAAATCAGTTTCAAAGGGTTACACAGACCTTCATAGGGGTATCTCAGTCATCTGGTAGTGGTGGTGGTACCACTGTAGGAAGTAGTACTAGTAATCTGCTACAAGTGCAATCAGGCAGTGTGTGTGGGAAGGGCACTCCAAACTTAAGACAGGAGTCTAGATAAACAAAGGAGTGCTACCGGAAACCCCAGAAAGACCTGGAACATCCTGAATCACCAAGTCGGTAATAGTACCCCAAGGAGCTTTTTGCCTGACATCTAATGATTCCACTGTCACCAGCCCCCATGATGTTGCCACCCTTTTTAACACCCACTTTGCTGACCTTGACAAAACAAGCCTATACTGCCCACAACCTTTCCCACCTGTGCCCCTCATCTAACCCACACCCCACTTTCCTATTTAGACACCTCCCTCACAAATTGTTAAACATATAAAGTCCAATGGCCCCAAGCCTTCTGTAAGTCTGGACAGCATCGACACAGAATTCTACATCTTGTGCGAATCGGTAGCCATCCCACTCACTAATATTTTAAATTCTCACTTGCACTGCCACTATCCCCACAAAATGGAAAACAGACCACATGAAGCCCCTCCACAAATCTGGACCTAGAGACGATATTACTAACTACAGAACTATCTCCTCCTAGCCCTCTGTCCAAAATACTCAAAAGAGAGTACACAAGCAAGTTACTGACTTTCTCAGTAAATTCAACCTCCAGACGGAGGCACAGCATGGCTTTAGGCCCAAACATAACACTGAAACAGCACTCATCAAACTCACAAACTACATTAACAGATCCTGTGAAAACGGTCTATACACTGGTTTGGTTTTTGTGGACCTAACAAAAGCCTTTGACCTGGTTGACCATGACATACTCCTCAGATCCCTCGCCAAACTACATTTCCCCACCCACATTGTTAATTGGTTCAGAAACTATCTCTCCAACCGAACCCATTGCACTATCATAAATGATGCCCTTTCTGACCCCTGCGTCATAAAGTATGGTGTCCCTAAAGGATTAATACTTGGCCCCCTACTTTTCTCCCTTGTTGTTAACTCCCTTCCCAAAATCTGTACAAATACAGAGCTAATCTATGCTACTACCTTGTGTTGTCAACCTAAGTTACTATGTTTTCTCCTACAACTGTGTTTGCATCCCTGCTTTTGTATTTCTGTAACTGAATGCTTGTGAAAATGGGCATTTCTTGCTCGCATGCCATTTCCAGTATAATAAATAAACAGAAACTGAGTCCCTCCCTGTGGGAAAGGCACTCCATAAACTTAAGACAGGAGTCCCTTATTATTAAATACCACACAACAACATTGGAAAAGGACCATGTCTACTATCATATATGTTTTTTTTGGGGGGGGGTCTGCAACCATGGCTGTGCAGTGCACACCTGCTCTTTTACATTCAGTTACATTGTATTAGCAGGGGACTGTTATAAAGGGACACACAGTCAGAGACTCATCACCAGTGCCACCATATACATTGTTTGTAATGCTGCTAGTGCTACTGCCAGCTCTCTCTCTTCCCTTAATAATGAAGTGAAAGGAAGCCAAGGCTGTTTTTTTAGTATCAGAGTTTGGAGTGGGGGGAGGAGACTTCTGCTGATGTCAATTAAGATTAAGAAAAAAAATATGCTGATATTTTGGATGATGTGTCTACTAGGTGGCTGGATCAGACAGTGTCATCTCCAGACTACTATGTAGTCTTTCTCCAATTTAGCTAAATAGCTAGTAGCTACATTACTGAAGCCACAATCAATCTATGCTAGCAATCCTGTATGTAGTCACCCTTCTGCTCAACTCTGACTGTTACTCCCATTGTTACAGACAGGAACCATTGGAATGGATGTATATCCATATCACCGCTATATCCCCCTGCCTTTGTCATATGAATGTGTGTCTGTGCATGGGGGGGCAACAGCACAGACAAAAGCAAAACATCAGTGGTAACAACTGACAGCCTTCACATGTACTAGTAGTGGCTCACTGGCTGGCGTGTGTGTGTGGGGAGGCAGACATCTACCCTAACCAGTAAATAAACATATTGAAAGAGAGGGATGGTCAAAATGGGGGGGCCGTACCATGATGTGGATTGCCTAATGACATACATCTTAAAACAACCATATTAAAGCAACACATCAAATTCATAAGTATAAATACATTCTGGAAGCCAGGAAAGGCACATGATGTTATATATTAGCCAAACTACATTTTGGACACCAAAATAAAATTTTAGAAAGCATGTACTTTTCAATCAGCAACTTATAAATTATGTCATAATTTTTGGTGGTGCTTATACTCATGTATTCACACCATTTTCTTTTCTTTTCAGATGTTGTTGTTTCTAATTCAGGCCGGTCAAGCAGTCCAGATTCAGAGTTCAAGAGAAATTGTAGTTCTCCACAAGGAAAGACATCAGCTTCTTTGATTCAAGTGCTCTAGCCTTCTGATGATATATTTTCAGGGTCCTGCAATAAACCTGCTGGAAAGAACAATATATGTTACAAAGATGTCTTCCTTTATAACCAAGTATTGCATTAATAAAACTGTATTCAAACTGAAGAATATACAGTTGTTTATTGTGTTCAATTATTTTTTCAATGGTGAGGTGATGCGGAATAAGATGACAAACAGTTATGATGCATGACAAGCAAAATGGCCAGTAAGTCATATAAAACACTTCATATTTTACAGGTAATACAGGCAGCAGTGCAGTGACCAAACAGCAGGGGAGTGGTGGAATGCTTGACTGAGGGCCACCGCTTGTGCCTGTGTCCATGTTTAGGCTCCCCTGGGGTTGGGAGAAACCAAGTTCAGTGAAGAAGCAAGTGCATGTTACTGCATCACATTTCAGCATGCATGGTGCCTTCTTCAGAATAGGTTTTTTCAGCACTAAAATTTGTTTGGCTGGAGTGGCTGCTAGCAAAGATATCAACATATCTATTTTGCTTTTCATGTGATGTAAGCCCTGAACCATCATATAATATTTTAAGGTTGTTGAATGTTACCACTGCTGTGCCACTGCCATTACAGCCACTTACATATTCTTGGCACAGTGTACTGTCCCACTTACCATAAGAAAACAACATGTGCTAATGCAATTCGCATATTCATTCTAAAGCGGGATTATCTAACACAGTCACTGAAACAAAGGGACATCAAGATATTCTATAGATAAATCAACAGAATAAGGAAAACCAAGGGAAGGTTGTAATGTCATCTGGCCCCATTGCTTTGGCCACTTCAGTTTTGAGAGCTCCCCAGGACTCTCTCCACTGTGTGAATGGACTTGTGTTTATCTCTCTCCCCTCAGCCCTTTGTATTTGTTTTCCAGCCCCATTGGGGCTAGATAACAAAATGAGTGTGGTGATTGTGGGGACTTCAACATGCCAGAAGTGGACTGGAGCACCCCAACAACCAGGAACAGAAGGAGCAGGTACTGCTGGATGCCTTTTAGGACAGCTTCCTGCTGCAAATGGTCAGTGAACCAACCAGGTTAAGGAATACCCTTGACCTTGCGCTGGCAAATGGGGACTTTGTGAGAGAACTTACAGTGGAGGAACCGCTGTCAGGGAGTGACCACCACTCAGTATGGCTCACATTGGATATGGGCAAGGAAGGAGTGGATCTGGCACAAGAGTGCTGGACTTCAGGAGGGCTGACTTTGGGAGGATGGGGAAGTGGTAAAGGGTACCTGGCCAGAATTCAATCTAGTATGGATACTAACCAGAGATGGGAGCTCATAAAGTTGGGGATAGTGGAGGCAACCAAAACCTGCTGCAAAGCCCAGAGCAAGAAGGCTAGAGCTAAGAAACCGAGCTGGTTGAGCAAGGAGGTCATGGAAAGGTAAGGAGGAAAAGAGCTGCCTTTAGGAAATACAAGAAAACAGGGAGGGGAGGACAGAGAGGTACTTGACAGAATCGAAGGAGGTGACAAGGGCAGTAAGGAGCCAAAGCATCTCTAGGAACTCAGGCTGGCACAAGGCATTAAGAAGGGAGAAGGACTTCTTTAAGTACATCAGGAGAAAAGGAGCTGTAAGGACCACATAGTAAGGATTAGGAAGGAGGGTTGGGTGGAAGCAGGGTATGATAAAGGAAGCACTAAATGAGTACTTCTGCTCAGTATTTACTAAAGAGAAGAGGGGTGACATCCAAGATGGGTGAAATGGCAGACGAGGGGAAGTGGTGACAGATGAGGAAATCATGGAGGACAGAGTTCGAGAGGGTTTGAAGGCACTGAGGGTGGACAAGGCACCAGGCCCAGATGGCATCCACCCCAGGGTACTGAAGGAGCTGGCAGAGGTCCTTGCAGGACCTTTGGCAGACCTATTTAATGCCTCACTACATTCGGTGTGTACCTCAGGACTGGAGGATGGCTCATGTGGTGCCCCTCCACAAGAGTGGCCCAAGGATGAACCGGAAACTACAGACCAGTGAGCCTCACATCCATCGTGGGTAAGCTAATGGAGACTATCCTGAAGGAGAGGCTGGTGGCCCTCTTAGAGGCCAAAGGACTACAGGACAGCAGACAGCATGGCTTCATCGTGGCCGATCCTGCCAAACCAACCTGGTCGGGTTCTATGACTGGGTAACTAGGGCAACTGGACGGGGACATGCAGTGGATGTCCTGTATCTGGACTTCAGTAAGGCATTCGACTCAGTGCCACATGAAGGCTGGGAGGAAGTTAGTAGGCACAGGGCAGGTGCAATGCTGGTGAGATGGGTAGGAAACTGGCTGCAGGGAAGGCAACAGGAGGGTGGTGGTGGTGGAGCTCTCACACCCAAGGGCAGTGACGAGTGGTGTCCGACAGGGCTCAGTGTTGGGACCAGTGTTGTTTGGGATATTCATTGCAGACATATCATGGGACATCAAGAGCAAGATCAGTCTGTTTGCTGATGATACCAAGGTTGGCGCGGTGGTGGATGACCTAGGGGGATGGCAGGGGTTGCAGGATGATCTGGCAAAGCTTGAAACCTGGTCAGACACCTGGCAACTGGGCTTTAATGCCAAAAAGTGCAAGGTGATGCATTTTGGGATGAAGAACCCAAGGAGGACTTACCAGCTAGGGAGTGCAGCTAGCCAGACAGAGGAGGAGAAGGATCTGGGTGTGCTCATCACAGGGTCAATGAACAACTCGGCACAGTGTGGGAAGGCAGCTGCAAAGGCCAACAAAATGCTGGTTGTATTGCAAGGTATATCCTCAAGGAGGAGGAGGTGATTCTGCCACTGTATAGGTCATTAGTTAGACCACACCTGGAGTACTGCGTATAGTTCTGGCGTCCGATATCTGAAAAGGGACATTAAGTTACTGGAGGGAGTGCAGCGCAGGGCGACAAAGATGATCAAGGGTCTGGGGGACTTATCATATGAGAGGAGGTTGAAGGAGTTGAACATGTACTCACTGGAGTTGAGGAGAGACAGGGGACATGATTGAAACCTTAAATACATGAAAGGAATAAACAAGACAGGTACAGAGGGCTGTTCAAAGTAAGGAGGGAGGGCCACCAGGGCCATGATATGAGACTGGAGCGAGGAAGGTTCAGGAGGGAGATGAGGAGACACTTTTACAGAGAGGGTGGTGGCTGGGTGGAATCGTTACCTGCAGAAGTGGTATGCAGTAGAACAGTGGACTGCTTCAAGCGAGGATGGGACAGGACAAGGGGGGGTTAATGAGGGGAAGGGTGGAAGGGAGGGGCTGCAGCGATAAGGGGTGCTAGCTGCACATTCGAGCAGACTTGATAGACCTCTGAGGCCTTTATCTGCTGGCAAATTTACATGTTACGTATGTTCGTAAGCTCGGGGGTACAAGGGAATGTTAGAGGGAGGCCTGGAGAAGGCAGAAATACTTTACGCCTGTTGTTCAGTAATCACTAAAGAGGGGAGGGTCAGGAAGCACACCTGGCTGGATAACAAATACAAAGGGCTGAGGGGAGAGAGATAAACACAAGTCCATTCACACAGTGGAGAGAGTCCTGGAGGAGCTCTACAAACTGAAGTGGCAAAGCAATGGGGCCAGATGACATACACCTGAGGATATTAAAGAAGCTGTGAAGGCAGCCATGTTCACCAGGTCACTCAACACAGGAGTGGATACTGTGTCACTGGAGGAGATCACTTGTAGTCCCTCTACACAAAAAGTGGCAGGAGGATGCAGATAACTATAGGCAGGTCAGCCTTACCTCAATACTTGAGAAGATCATGTGCAAAGCACTGCTATCTGCTGAATGAAAGAATGGTGGCCACATGGAATCCATTGCCGCCAAGGATCCAAGACAAGATGGATTCACAGCAGTGGCTGGCCGGTGGCGCTGAGGGCTGAGGCGCTGGACACCACACCCGCACCATGCCGGCGACCCATGTTCTGGAACCAGCATGGGTCATCAGGTCAGGGATGAGGAAGGTTGAGCATCCCATGGACTGCTCTCCTTCCTCAGGGAGGAGGGTTTCACTCACGCCGGGTGCAGTAGCAGCCCATGGCAGTGGCTGGGGATTGCGCTGCCCAGCTGGCAGATGCAGGGATTGAGCTGCGGGACTGCCTCGGTGTCATGGAGCATGCATATGCCAAGCAGGACGCCATTGCATGTCCAAGCTCAAGGGGTTGTAACATATCAAGAAAATCCCCTATCCTTGGGTGAGGTGACGCAACCGCTGGTAGCCCCAGCCACATCCAGAGTCAGCCATTTCTCTGCCTCTCCTGGGACTTAGGCCTCCATGGGAGGATACAGCCTGAAACCCCCTACCCAATGCAGTTGGCGGAGGAAGGTTCAGGTGGACGGTTGAGTCGAGGAGCTGAGTATGGGACCCTAAGAGAAGCCCAGAAGGCAGGGTGCAAAAATATAATGTAAAATAAAAAGATGGAGTCACAGCAGGAAGGTCAAGTCAGACAAATGCAATAGATTTTTGATTGGGTTATGAAGGAAATAAATTGGGAAGGAGGGTGGTCGCCCTACCTTCATTTCAGCAAGGCATTCAACATCATCCCACATAAGAGAGACTGGTTAACAAGATGAGCAGTCTGGTCATGGGACCCACACCTGGTAAAGTGGGTTAGGAACTTGCTAAGGGACATGGGTCGAACTAAGAGGGTGGTGGTAAATGATATCCAGTCTGGAGAGAGGGAAGGGACCAGCCGGGTACCTCAGGGATCAGTCCTTGGCTCGTACCAGTCATACTTAATGTCTTGTTGTCTTCATTAGTGCAATTGCAGAATGGCTGGAGGGAAAGGTAACACCAAGATATGCAACAGGGTCGATACTGCGGGTGGGGTGGAGAAAATGAGGAGAGACCAAGAAACATATGAGGAGAGAGATTACGGGACCTCAATATGTACTCTCTGGAGGAAAGGAGGGTTAGGGTGGTGGGGGTTAGGAAAGGAACAGAAACATTTAAGTACCTTAAGGACATGAACAAGGAGCATGGAGACACCTCTTCTCTTCCAATACATGAGGAGTGCCAGAACAAGGAGGCATGGTATGAAATTGACAGTGGCATCCTGGCAGGTTAAACAAAATGTGAGAAAGTTTTTCCTCATGGTCACGGAGAGGTTGGTAAAACACATGGGATAGTCTGCCACAGGTTCAGATGGTTGGAACAATCACAGAGTTGATGGAGGGAACATGCCTGGGACTAGCATAGGGAACCTTACAGTTAGAGGTGGGAATGATGGGTGAAAACCAATTGACCAGATTAGGCCTGGCCAGGGGCCCGAGGCCACAAACAAGTGTAGTGATTATGGGCTGACTGGATGTGCCTACTGTGACATAGACAGCCAGCTCTGAGTGCTGTATTTAATTTTTTTTTATAACATATAAAATATGTGATGGGAAGGGCAGTCAGAAGACCCACAGTCTTGGTGAACTGACATATACAAAAAACCCCAAGGATAAGTTCAAAGGACAGAAGGTATTTAAACTACGGAGATCTGAGGTTCAATTAGCATGTTAAATTTGCTCTGATCCCAGGAAATGAAATTAGCTATTCAGCATCCCCAGGGAATCCTTTGATTTTACTCTAGGTGTCATATGGAAAGAGCATGCATGGGTTATGAATAACCTTCCAGGAACCAGCTCATTTCATCAAAGAGGTTGATGGCTGGGCCAAACAGGACCCAGACGAATTTGGAAGGCCAATATACATTCCCGGCAACCTTTGAATTACATCAGAGAGACCTTTGAGGTGTAGATTCCAAGGTCCAGACAGGATTAAAGAGGCAAATACACTTTTGCTTTGAATACAGTGACTTAGATCAAAGAAACTTTTGAGATGTATGTGTAGCAGAGCACAAACCAGTTTGGTTAACCTGAGGAGAGGAAAGTCAGTGAGGTCACCTAATATGTTTTTTAAATATTTTATTTAGACATCCTGTGTTATATAAAATATAGATTTTTGTTACACCAAAGCAGAGTTTGGTGACCTCAGCGAAGGCCAGCTCAGAACTGTGTTTAATTGCTGAAAGAACCTTGACAGAGACACACAAGACAATATTTTGACTGGAGAGAAGAAGGACAACATCACCACTGTAGGAGAGAAGTATTATGTAGATAAGAGAGTTTAGTTTGTACCTTTAAAACCTGTTTTGTTTTTAAGATTGTATGTGTTTGGGATATTTGTTCTGTATTTATTGTTCTGTTTTGATATTTTAAAGTAAAGATATATTTTACCACTGGAAACTGCTTGGAGTGCCTTGACATTTCTTTTTATTTAAGCAGAGCTTGATTGATTATAAGTGACACTGTATTTTAAGCTTATTGATATACCAAACTGGGAAATGGATAGAGTTTCTAAAGTCTTGCATAGAGTTCTAGGTTCATTTGAAAGACCTAGTTAGGTGACCGTAGGCAAAGATATCTGGCCCCTGAAGACAGAATTATCTGAGCCTGATAATTGGGTATGCTAACAAGAGGTTATCAGTTTGAATCCTCCAGAGCTTGAGACTAAGGTGACTTGAACCCACAAAACAGACAAGAAGGATACCTTGTTCTGTTCACTGTATACAAATCATATGCTCAGAGGTTGACACCTTGGGAGTAGAGGGCTGAACGAGGTTGTGACACCTACCAGTCCATATCTGCTTACAATAACCATACTAATTACAGGGTTGACATTTGCACTGGTGGCCCAGTAGCCAAAATGATGGTAGGTTTTGTATCAGGCTACTGGATTTTTCTTTAACTAGGCAGTCCTGCAGCCCAGGCTTGTAGTGGAGAAGGTAACATTTCAATAAGTACACCAACTGGGCTAGTGAAGAAGTCTGTGGGGCTAGCAGTTTCCTCCGGTCACTCACTAGCCCTGATGGCTTGGCTAGTGGTCGCAAAACTTCATTTCAACCCCTATAATTACTATACAACTATACAGCTATCATCTAGCATGTACATTCAACAGCTGATATAAAGGAGTGAACTTTTAATAAATGCGACGGGCAATCATACCTGACATGTCTGGTTAATGGCTATTAAATTTAAAGAACTAGGCACTTACAATTCACTTCAGTCCTCCTTACTGCAGCTCTGTTCCTTAGTGTACTGCAACTGGTGGAATTTCCTGTCACTATGGAAAGAAAAGTGATATTTTTACCCTCCCAAGGATCAACAGCAATATCATCATTCAATTAAAATACACAGACACAAAGTTTATTAGTCAAATAAAATACACATTATATTGGGCAGCACAGGGAATTACTAGGTTCACACAATTTCTGAAATGTGGAGATGTATTACTTTTCAGAGAGCAAAAGAAAAGTTCCACTGGACAAATACTGAATTCTATGCTACATGCAGGTGAGACATTTTAGCCACTCTGAGGACCACCTTTTAGGTTGACACATCCATGTACAAGTTGGGAGGACTTCCTGTATGGTACAGTAACATTAGCAGGACCGGAAGAATATATTTCTGCCAACCGACCTCAGAAGCACCCTTAGGGGGCTGGATTTCCTCCAGAAGACCCGCTCCCTGCAGTCACTGAGACCAAAGCCATCCCATGTCAGCCGCTGCTCTAGGACCGGGACAGACGGCACGGTAAACCCAGAATGGAAAACAGCCACCTCCAAGCCCCAAAGCAAGCAAACCATCGACTGGAAAACAGCCGCCTCCAATCCCCAAAGCAAGCAAACCATTGACCGGAAAAGAGCCACCTCAAGCTCTCAAGCAAGCAAACCATCTCCGTGGTTTGCAGTGCTAGCAGTCGCTTCAGGTATGCTGAAAAGCTCCGTGAAACTTTGGTGACTTTAGGCACCTTTTTTTTCTTTTAAACAATAGGATTACATTTGACTGTGATTTTGAATTCTGGCACCTGTTCCTTTGTGCAGTGCTCCTACTGGGGTTTAGGCGTGATTGGCTGCCAAAGTTTCCTGCATATAGTTAGCTGTTTTAAATGCTTGCTAGTCCTGATTTAAAATACAGTTAGCTGTAGCTGTTTTAAATGTGCTTGCTACCTTTTTTTTTTTTCATCTACTTTCTTTTTACCACCTCAACTGGGGGTGGTCCATGGTGCCCCTCTCATCAGGCTTCCATTTCTGCTGCTGCCTCGGACCCAGTCAGAGTTTGAACCCTTTTTGCCTTGCCATCCCAGGTCACTTCACAGTGGGAATTTATCCAGCACATTGTGGAGACCTAGAGGCCAGGGGTTGAAGGGGAGCTGACTTAAGTGGGTCCATAGCAGCGCCGATGATGTCTGCCATCACTCGCGCCAGAGGATTTTAGTGTTTTGTCCCTTAGTGCCCCCCATGGCATGAGCATGCAATGGCATCACAGGTGCTCCTGAGCATGCGCCCATCCGCATTTTGCCCGATGCCTGCTTGTGCCAGCCCACACATCAATCCCTGAGCCTGTACTAGCCTCCAGCCACCCCAGGAGCCAGTGACTCAGCAATCGTCCCCACCATCCCTCCCCGAAGGAAGAGAACTGTCCATGATACACTCGATCTTCCTCCCCAGGCCAACTCTCCACAACCTGACATCGCTCCCAACCTCGGGTCATCGGCGTGGAAGAGATAAGTGCAGCACCTCAGCCTCTACACCACTGGGCCGGATCTGTTCTTGCTACTCCTGATTTACAATATAGTTAATTTTTCTGATGTTTTGTTAGCCCCGATTCTTTAGTTTGCTACAATCCAGCTATCTGTTACAGATCCAACTATCTGTTAAGCCAGTACTGCAATACTGGGTTGTTAAATAAATAGTTAGCACTGCATTACTGGGTTGTTAAATAAATAATTAGCTAGGATAGGGTCCCCTCAGCAGAACAGAGATCTGCAAGCCATGGTTCACATCTGATCTCCCTGCTCAGGGCATCTCCTGTGCCCTCTCTCCCCAGCTGCTCTCTCTCTGCCCCCACTTCCTCTGAACCTGTCCTGCCCTTTGTCTTTATCCTAACTTATCCAGCTTATCCTAACCTGCCCTGCTCACACTGTATTACTGAGTTACCTCCCCTATCCCTCCTTGTTCACATTGTATTACTGAGTTACCACCCCCATCCCTCTGGTACTAAAGCCACCTTTTTCCCTTTCTCCTCAGAAGTGCCCTTAGGGGCTGGATTTCAGGAGACCTGCTCCTGCGGTCTCTCAGACCGAAGCTATCCCAAATTGGCAGCCGCCCAGGACCAGGACAGATGGCACGGCAAATCTGTACCGAAAACAGCCACCTCAAGCCCCAAAGCAAGCAAACCATTGATGAGAAAACAGCTACCTCCAAGCCCCAAAGCAAGCAAACCATCTCCGTGGTTTACGGTGCTAACAGCCAACCTCAGGTAGACCAGGAAAGCTAAATCCGCCCACCCCTCCCACCTGCCATATCTGGACATTTAGATTTATATTCATGGTTGTGTGAAATATATTGTCTTTTTTTTCTAATCACTGCATTATTTCTTACTCCTGTAGTTCAGTCTGCCTGTCATCCAGCCACCGTCCACTCACCCCATACAACTTACCGCTCATTTGCATCCAGCTAGCACACACAGTACCTGCAGAGGGTCCCCACTCCGCATGTTAGGCCCAAATCTAATACCGGAGCACAATTTCAGATAAATCCCCTAGGTCATGAGAGGCATGGCCATCAAGCCATCATGACCGACTAGCTACCACCAAGGCATTTAACATGTTCTTCACTCCCGCAGCTCATCTGCCTGTCATACGGCCACTGTCCACTCACCCCATTCAACTTTTCAGCTCACTTGCATCCAGCTAGCATGCACAGTACCTGCAGAGGGGTCCCCACTCCTCCTGCCAGGCCCGGATCTAATACCGGAGCGCGATTCCAGATAAACCTAGGTGATGAAAGGCATGGCCATCAAGCCACCATGACCGACTAGCTGCCACTGAGGCATTTAACATGTTTTTCGCTGAACTGGATAATTTCAAAACATACACTCCAGGGCCCCCACTGATCCCCTCAAACCCTGGCATATGTAACTCCAGTGTCCCTGATTTCATTTTCAACTGATTAACAGAACGAGGTCCTGAAATTACTAGAGGGATCAAACCACATGGTTCTGTGGGACATGATAAGCTTGAGCCAAAGCTTCTCTGATTAGTGGCCCTTGCCATAGTCACTCCTGTAGCATGGCTATTTAACCAATCTCTCCTTGAAGGGCAAGTGCCCTCACTATGGAAGGTGGACTTGTCTCCCCTATCCACAGGGGAGCCCCGAAAACAGGTTGAGAACTACCCCAATATCTCTCCTGTCAATCCTAAGCAAAGTGATGGAAAGGATACTCTATAACCAATTAGTGGATTACATAGAGAAACACAAACTTTTACCTCTTAACAACATGGATTCCATAAGAACCATGGTACTGACACAGTACTGATAGTTCTCACCACAGAGGTATTCACAGCACTAGACAAAGGGATGTTCACTGGCACGGTCATTATTGACCTCACCAAACATTTGACCTGGTTGACCACTGACTACTTCTAGCAAAACTGCAGCAAACTGGCCTAGATAGCCTTGTGGTTCGATGGTTCACCTGCTACCTCCAAGGCAGATTACAGCAAGTAAGATGGCAGGGTGCCTCCTCGGGTAAGTGCCCAATCCTAGATGGGGTGCCCCGAGGATCTATCCTTGGGCCTCTGCTCTTCTCACTCTCCTTGTTAATGAGCTGCCCGACCACTGCATGGGGCAAAATCACCTTACACACAGATGATGCAGTACTTTAGAGGTCCTCTAGTGATGCAGGCACACTAGAAAATCTCCTTCAAGAGGACCTCCTTACAATGGAGAGCTGGCTAAACAACAATAAATTGGTGCTTAATGGGAGAAAACAAAGGCCATGCTGTTCAGCCCCCAAAATTGGGACCAGACAGGGCTAATATGCTAGATCTCTCCCTAGAGAGCAGGTCAAAGACTGAGGTAGTCAATTCCTGAAGTACCTCAGGATCACACTAGACCAAGACTGCAACTTCAAGGCTCACATCCAACTTAACAAGACCCTGAACCATAAACTTGGTCTCCTATATGCTTAGTCCTTTTCTCACACAAAACTCTAGATGCAGGATTACACAGGGCATCCTCCTGCCCACCCTACTATTTGGCCCTTCTGTACTGCTCTCAGCCAAAAGTGCCAAGCTGACAAAACTGAGAACCCTGTACAACAGAATAAGCAGGTTTGCGGTTGGGGCCCCCTCTAGAGAACACCATTGTCGAGGTCCTACAAACCCTTGCCTGACCCTCCCTGGATGTCAGGCTAAATACCTATCTCTCTGCTTAGTGTAAAGCTAAGGCAGCCAAGCGCCCCAATCTAGCTAATCTCTAGTACCCAGGCATAGTGGCCATCCTCTAAGATCCTCTAGTAGGCAGCTCCTAACAACTCCCATGACCTTGTCAGCACACGTGCCAGGGCTTTCTCCAGTTACATCCCCGGAATGCACTTCCATCCACCCTCCAAGAATGAACCTCCCTAGGTGGCTTCAAAAAGGCCTAAAGACCTACCTGCCAGAACTGCCAGTGCAACCTCTACTGCTGACTCCATTGAAATTGCACTCCTTATGCCAATTAATCTCTTACCAGCAATGTACAGTATGTGCAATAATGCTGTTCCTCTGATATGTAAAACACTGTAAATTATGTAGAATACTGTAAATTATGTTATACAATGAGAGTTTGTCTATTTGTTTGTCAATTCTTGCATCTAATATTGGATTGTTAAGATTGTTACTTGTAACTCTGCAAATCCTACTCTGTGTAATTCGAACTCATCTGTACATTGCATTCTGTGACTTCTATTTATATGTAACTAATCCCGTGTTGCCCCTGAAAAGGGACCTTTGTTGGTCTCAGTGGGCCTACTCGGTCAACAAAATTAAATAAATAAAGTTATTGCTCCAGCAGATGGATTACCCCTTGAAAGTGCACAAGATGGCCTGGGAGGGAAGCAAATATTACAATAATTGAAGCTGAAGGAAGCACCGGTTAAAATGGGGCTTGAAGGCAACCTTGGCCCATAGTGACTCAACATTACAGTACTTCTGGGACAAATTGCTGGAGAATGTGTCCAAAGAGACAACCACTGGCATGTCTTTTGGGATGCCCAGAGCTGACAAACCTTTGGAAGGACGTCCAATCAGCAGTATCGGCTATTACGAGAGTGACTCTCACACTAACCTTTGACGATTGGATTTTAGGGATACCCATGGTAACACACCAGTGACAGAAGACGAGAAAGGTTTTGCTAATCCTGATAGTTGCAGCGTTAAAGTGCATTACTGGAAAATGGCTATTACGCGAGCCACCCACCCTGGGAGATTGGGTCAGAAGAGTCAATGATGTGTTATTGATGGAGTCTATGACTGCCAAACTCCATCTTAATTTTGAGAAACATGAAGAAAGATGGAGGGGCTGGGAAGTTTGGATACAGGGACAGGGTTAAAACAATAATAAAGTGGTGGACTTCTGAGATATGGCGGCATAGACACACAGGATTTGGGCTCCTCCACTGCTCTAAATAAAAACAGCATCTCTGTCCCATCAAAATTCAGGAAAAATACCTCAATCAGCAACTTTAGCTACCTTACACTACAGGAGAGACCTTTGAACCAACAAACGTATCCCATCGGGGATATGTCACGCCAGGACAAGAATCGTTACCAGCACCTGCACGATCTTCCAGAGGCCGACGATAGCGGCCTAATAGATTCTGATACACCCTCTCACACTACCTCCCAACCGGAACCTAAATGTGGGAAAAGAGGTGAAAAGAAAAAGCCAATGCAAGAAAACTCATCAGTACAGCAATTCTTTAGCTATTTCTGAATTTAGATCTGAAATGCGGGATGCTCTGAAGGATATATGACAGACCTGGGAGATTTGCAGGCACAGGTAACCAACGGATGCCCAGATTTCTGAAAACGCCAGCAAAATTGATATTTTAGAAAAGCAGTTCACTCAATGGCTGAGGAGCAGTTACTTCTTTCCATGAGACAAGAAGACATGGAGAATAGAGGGAGAAGAAAAAACATACGGTTATATGGGATTCCAGAGGGGGAGGAGGGAAATTACTCAATTGCCTTCGCAGATTATTTTCTACGTTTGGTCCTGGATCTAGGCCCAGAATTTCAAATTGATATCGAGAGGGCACACCACGGACTTGGGCCTCACCCCTCAAAACCAGATGCCAGACCTAGATCTTCGTAATCAGATTTAATAACTTTTATCAAAAGATGAAATACTTTCCAGGGCCTGGCATAAACAGAAGGTAATGCTTGGAAACTGTAGCATCATATTCGACAATGATTATGCACCCTCAACTCAGCATTCAAGAAAGGAATACTCCCCTTTATTCCCCTTCTTGTGAGCCCATAATATAAAATTCCGGACCACCTACCCGACGAAACCATTGATCCATCTCCCCAACAGCCCTATTACTTATAATTCAGCATTAGAGGCCAAATCTGACTTAATTTAATGAGGCATAATAAGAATAAGCAAAACTGAGCCCAAATTGCAATCAAAGAACTGGCAGCTGCCCTCTGGGCCCACTTCTCAGGATGCTGAACATCTGGAGATCGGTGAATAGAAGTTACAGGACTTACTGGATAAAATGAGATCCTTTAGAAATCCCACTCTACAAGCAGTCTGAGACGTCTAATACTAAAGAGAGGTACAATTTTCCTGTTGGGTGTGATGGATTGGGGGAGGCGGAGGTAATCAGCCATGAACATGCGAGTGAGGGTTGAGAGCGAGCTATTGCTCTCTGAAGGCATATCTAATATATATATTAAAGGGCCTATAAGATACAGAAGGCCTCCTATTTGCACAAGGGAGCACTCATCTTTCTCTCCATTCATTGTGGGGTGGTGAGTTGGTTTTCCTTTCCCCTTCTCCCTAGTTCTACCTTCCCACAACAGTGAACTTCTGGTGCTTCCGTGGCTGACCCCACCACCTAGGCTGGCGTGCATCCTCCGGCAGCCAACAGATGAGGGGGTTGAATATTGTCTAGATCTGTGTTTGCCTGATGAGGAGAACAATCAGGACCCAGATGAGGGGGAGAAAAACAACATCAGTGGCTTGTCCACTCCCTCCATGGGCTCCTCTGAAGGGGAAGGGACCCCAAGTATGTCCCCAAATCTACCCCTCCGGACAACCCCTCCCTCATGGCCATCATGCATTGTATTCATGAGGCCATGAGGTGTGCGATGGAGGAGCAGGACCTGAAGCAGCGCCAGCTCGCTACCTATCTTTGCCAGCCAGAGATTCCTCCATTGGTGGTCCCTCTTCTCATAGGTACCTATGAGAACATCACCATGGCTGTGTAGTGTTGGCCCAGTCTGGTCCCAGCCATGTCCAGGAAGGCCGACAGGCTGTACCATGCCCTGGCGAGGAAACCATTTCTCAGGGAGCAGGCATAAGTGGACTCCATGGTGATAAATGCCACTCACGACCACACTAAACATCATAAGCATCTGAGTTCACTGCCACCCAGCAAGAAGTCATGCTGGTTGGACCTTCTTGGCAAGCAGGCATTTGCCTCAGCCACTGTGGTGATCCCTCCCTCAATTAATTGGCGCACATGCTCCAGTATCAAAATGCCCTGTGAGATCAGACCAGAGATGCCACCCAATCCTTATCTGATGATCCTGCCTAGCAGCAAGCCCTGGGTTCTCTTAAGTCAGTCTCTGACATTGGTACCCATTTGATCAAGCGGCCTACCACACAGTGGATGCATCAGCCTGGACGGCGGCTGGTATATGCATGCACCGGCACTCTTGGCTTCGGGTGTCTAGGTTTGTCCAAGATGTCAGGTTGTCCATCATAAATGCCCCTTTTATAGGATACAAGTTGTTTGGCAGAGATGTTGAAGATATCCTCTCCACCCTCCGGGTGTCTGAATGCACCCTGAGGTCTGTACACACTATGTATCACACACAGCCCAAGTCTGTGTAGTGGACACCCTTTTGACGGGCTACCCACAGGCAAACCCAAACATCTGCCAAGCCTGTGGGAATGTGGAAGGTGGCGGCATGTGCCCTGCCCACCCACCCTCCCTCCACCAGTAAGAGCTCTCGAGGTGGTTCTGCAGCCCCGACTATGCCTGCCCCCTTCCTGATTTCTTGTCAAACCCTCTCCCTCCAGACATGCAGGAGGTGGTCTAGGGGTAACTTTTCCCTCCATCTGGTGGGTGGTGGGAGATAACTTCAGACAGTTGGGTGCTGTAGCTTACAGAGCATGGCCACTCCCTGGAGCTTTTGAAGTGGCCCCAGGACAAATCCCCATTTCTGTCCTCGTACCCTCCCAGTCACGTCCCTCTGATTTGTGAAGAGATTCATGTCCTGCTTTGCAAGAGGGTCATAGAACTCATTCTGCAGTCCCAGCAAGGGAAGAGGTTTTACTTCCATTGCTTCCTAGTCCTCAAACATTCTGGGGACCTCAGGCCCATTCTGGGCCTCAGTGAGCTGAACCTGTCAGTCCAATAGAAGCAGTTCAGGATGGTCCCCCTTCAGGGTCTGTTGCCCGTATTGCACCGGGGGAACTTGATTTGCTCCCTAGATATGCAGGATACCTATCTGCACATCAAAATATGCACTTCCCACAGGCACTTCCTCAGATTTCATTTCAAGGGAGCCCATTTCCAGTTCAGGGCTCTGCCGTTTGGCTTATCTTCAGCCTCCTGGGTGCTCACCAAGTGCTTAGCAGTGGTGGCAGCTGCCTTCAGATGGCAGAGGTTCTATGTGTTTCCTTACCTGGATGACTGGTTGCCAGCAGCACCATCCAGGGAGCATCTGCTCCAAACCCTGGCTCATACCTGCCACCTGTTCCAGGATTTGGGGGTCATGATAAACCTGCCCAAGTCATTTCTGACCGTCTACCAATGACTTCAGTACATTGGGATGGTATTGAATACAGCTCAGGGATGACATTTCTACCCGAAGACAGGGCAGAGCACCTGATGGATCAAGCCCATCAGCTCTATTCCAGCCATCACGTCTCAGCACAAGTCTATCTACACCTCCTGGGACTCATGGCTGCAGCCATCATTACAGTCCCCTTAGCCAGGCTGCATATGAGGATTCCTCAGTGGATGCTGTGGGTCCAGTGGGAGCAGCATACAGATGACCTGAAGCAGCCAGTCCTGCTCTCAGATCCAGTTAAGAAGGTGCTGTTGTGGTGGCTATAGCCCAGCAACCTCCTGAGAGGGGTGCCATTCTTCATTCCACCCCTGCAGCAAATCCTCACAACAGATTCTTCAGGTCTCACTTGGGGTTTCACCTGGGTACCCACCAGACTCAAGGGATGTGGTCTACAGTAGAGGTGGAACTCACATAAACGTCCTGGAGATGCGAGCAGTTCTGTATGCTTAGCAGGCCTCAGACCCAGATCTCCCCAAGCCCACTGCTGATTCAAACAGACAACGCTTAGCGTGGTTCATTCTATCAACAAAAGGAGGAACTCTTTCGCACCCTGTGTCGGGAATTGAGGAGGGTCTGGTATTAGGCCATAGATCGCATCCTGAAACCTCGGCCATCCATATTCCCAGTGACCAAAACATCTTGGTGGACAGCCTAAGCTGGTCTCAGTCATGAGCTCAAGAGTGAGAACTCCTGACATCTATGGTGGAAGATCTGTTCAATTAGTGGGGTCATCCAGCATTGGATATTTTTGCATCCCACTCAGTGCAAAACTGCCACTTTTCTGCTCACTCGCTCCAGGGCCTGGAGTGTTCTGGCAAGATGCATTGTCCCTCTCTTGGTAAGGAGATTCCTGTATGCCTTCCCTCCCTTCCCGCTCCTTCAGAGGGTTCTGATCAAACTTCAGATGGAAGGGGCAGCTATGATCCAAATCTCCCTTCTGGACTCATCAGATCTGGTTCCCCTGTTTCAGCAGCTGGCAGTGGAACTCCACAGGCTTGCTCTCCCAGGAGCAGGGCACCCCGATCCATCCAGACCTCAACTCTCTCCATCTTCATGTTTGGCTCCTGAGGATGCAGCCATTGTGAGGTCTGCAGTGTCCTCTAAGGTAGCACATGTTGTGGTGGAGGCTAGGAAACCATCCACCAAGGTCACCTATTCCATGAAGTGGAAGCGTTTTACAATGTGGACTGCATCGCACCGCCTAGATCCCTTCACCTGTCTGGTTAATCAGATCTTGGTGAACTTGCTGTCCCTCTCAGACTCCAGTCTGAGGTACTCTTCCATCAAGGTTCATCTTTCAGCTATCTCTGCTTACCATGTATCTGTTGATGGCCGCTTGGTGGCTCAGCTTGACGTCTCTTGCACATTTTTGAGAGGCATCCTGCACTTGAAGCCTTCAGTCTGCAATCCTGTCCCAGCTTAGGACTTAAATTTTGTGTTCAAGGAACTCACCCTGCCTACATTTGAACCTGTTGTGAGTTGCAAGTTGCAAGCTATGCTTTCTGTCACAGAAAGCATTATTTTTAGTTGCTATTACTTCTGCTTGAAGGATTTCCAAGCTTCAGGAGCTCATGTGTGAGCAGCCGTATATGATTTTCCACAAAGACAGAGTGTCTTTGTGTACCAATCCCAAATTTCTTCCTAAGGTGGTGTCTGAGTTTACTTTGAATCAATCCATTCACCTGCCTGTTTATTTTCCAGAGCATGCCAATCCAGGGGAAGCATTGCTCCATACTTCGGATGTGCATAGAATTTTGAGGTACTACACACACCAGGCAAAGGACTATAGGAAGTCCTCCCAATTGTTTCCTTTGCCCCTGGCAAAGAGGGCGTGACAGTATCCAAGCAGTGTTTACCCAAATGGTTAGCCAACTGTATTGTTTTCTGTTACAGGAAGTACAGTAAGGAACTTCCTGGTGTGGTTTTGGCCATTCAACCAGAGGCATGGCACTTCCATTGCTTATTTCAGAAACATTTCAGCTGCAGAGATCTGTGCAGCTCCTTCTTGGAGCACTGTCCATACCTTTACCGAACACTACAGTCTGGATATCACCTCTAGACGTAGGGCCATTCAGCCTGGCTGTTCTACAAGGCCTTCTCCTTAGGCCCTTATGGCCAGCTACCCGGACTGTCTGTCAGTTGTTGCCAGAACTGCTTGAGATCTATCTCTACTAGTGTGGCCTGCTGCTAGAGATACCCTTGAAGTAAGATAGTACAGTTACGTAAGGACTCACCATAACAGTAGATCTTCAGGAGGCTCTCTTGCAGCAGGCCATGCTTTCCCTCCCTTCTTCCTTCTTTTTCCTCTTTCATGGCTTTCTGCCTAGCTCTCCCTTTCCATAGCAGGGAGCCTTCTGCTTCTTTTCTTGTCTACTCTACGGATACCTCAGATTCCTCCTTGGTTCCCCTAGTGGGATCTTACTTATGGTCTCCAGCGGGAGAACTGAGGACAGTGTGGGGGCCAGCCACTCTTATAGAGTAGGCAGACATCAGAGGGTGACGTCAGTGGTGGGTGGCCCCCTCTGGTAGACTGCTAGCTAGAAAGTTTCTGTGCGATCCTAGTTCCTGGTGGCTTAGTCCTACCGGTGTGGCTTACTGCAAGAGATCCTCTTGAAGATCTACTGTTACAGTAAGTTCTTACATAACTGTACTTTTTTAAAAGCAATCAACTATTACCTTTTCTATGTGATGTGCTTTTTAGGGCTGCAAAGGGCAGAGCCCTGCAGACCTATTGCTTTCAAAAAAAAATAGCATTCCGGAAGTATAAGGAAACACAGAAAGAGCAGGACAGAGAGCTGTACCAGTTAAGGCAGAAGGAAGCAGGGAGGGAAGTCAGAATAGCAAAGGTCCAAACTGAGGAAAAGATAGCCAACTCAGTTAAGAAGGGATAAAACCTTTATAGGTACATCAGCGTAGCGAGAAAGACAAAGAGAGGGATAGTGAGGCTGAATAGAATGAACGGTGGGTGGGCAGAGGGGGACAGTGAATATTTCTGCTCAGTATTCACAAAAGAGGAGGGGGAAGTGCCTAATCCAATTAACAGAAGCACTCTTGATAGGGGGGTCGATCCCAGTCCTTTCACAGAAGAAAGGGTTCTGCAAGAACTCCTAAAACTGAAGGTGGACAAAGCAATAGGGCATGATGGAATTCACCCCAGAATTCTAAAAGAATTAAGAGGGAAACTAGTGAAACCACTGGCAACTCTTTTTAATAAATCATGGGAGGATGGTGTGGTACCCGAGGACTGGAGGAAGGCGGTTGTCATTCCCCTTCACAAAAGTGGGACCAAGACAGAGGCAGGAAACTACAGACCTGTCAGTCTGACCTCTGTGGTAGGGAAAGTGATGGAGTCACTTCTGAAGGAAAGAATAGTTGAGTACCTAGAGGCCAGTGGGGCACAGGACCCAAGGCAGCATGGGTTCACAGGGAAGGTCATGTCAGACGAATCTAATGATTTCTTGACTGGGTGACCAAAGTAGTAGACCAGGGAGGGGCTGTGGACATGGCCTACCTAGACTTTAGCAAGGCATTTGACACAGTTCCACACAAAGATTAATAGTCAAATTAACCAGCCTGGGAGTGGGTCCCAGGATGGTAGCCTGGGTAAAACATTGGCTGGACAACAGGACACAGAAGGTAATTGTAAATGGAGTCCACTCTGAAGAAAGAGAGGTTACTAGTGGGGTACCGCAGGGTTCAGTATTGGGTCCAGTCCTTTTTAATGTCTTCATAAGTGACATTGCAGAGGGACTAGAAGGAAAAGTATGCCTCTTTGCAGATGACACAAAGATCTGCAATAGGTTTGATACACAAGGAGGCGTGAAAAGGATGAGAAGGGACTTGGCAAGGTTGGAGGAATGGTCAGAAATATGGCAGCTAGGAGTCAATGCAAAGAAGTGCAAAATAATGCACCTGGGAAACAAGAACCCAGGGAAGGAATACACAATGGGGGGGAGGTAGTAACAACAACAAAAAAGGAAAGGGACCTGGGGGTAATCATATCAGATGACCTTAAGGTTAGTAAGCAATGTGAGAAGGCAGTAGGGAGGGCTGGGGTATACTGGGATGCATAGGGAGAGGCATCAGCAGCAGAAAACAGGAAGTTGTTATCCCTCTGTACAGACAGTTGGTGAGACCCCATCTGGAGTACTGTGTCCAGTTCTGGAGACCCCATCTCCGCAAGGACATAGACAGGATAGAGGCAGTCCAGACGAGGGCAACTAAAATGGTGCAGGGTCTGCAAGAGAAGCCGTATGAGGAGAGACTAAAGGAGCTTAATATGTATACCCTTGAGGAAAGAAGGGAGAGGGGGGACATGATAGAAACTTTTAAGTACCTCAGTGGAATCAACAAAGTCCAAGAGGGTAGCATCTTTCAGAAAAAGAGACGTGCAAGAACAAGGGGACACAATTTAAAGATGGGGGGGCGGTTCAGGGGCAATGTGAGGAAGTATTATTTCACAGAGAGGGTAGTGGATGCATGGAACAGCCTTCCTGAGGAGGTTGTGGGGTCTAAAACTGTGGGAGAATTCAAGAATGCATGGAACAGACATAAGGCAATTCTTATGAAGGGTAGGAAGAAATAGGCTGTTGGTTAACTAGGATCTGCGGCCTATCCTGTAGGTAGGGAAATGGGCAGACTAGATGGGCCAAGCGGTCCTTATCTGCCGTCAAAGTCTATAAAAAGGATTCCGCATTCCTTGCATTCTTTGAAAATGAACAACATGTTGGAGTTCCACCACAGTTGCCTCCATGCCTGTGGAGCACTCCAGTCACACTGCACTATTTTTTACTTGAAAAAAAAATCAGCCCATCCTAATCGAGACACTGGGGCACTAGGCACCCTCAGTGTCACTCTTATGCTTCTGGGGAGGGTGGAGTGGTGGGTGCTGAGAGGAGGGTTGGTGGAGATATCTGTAATTTAAAAACAAAAACAAATGGTGGTTACATAAGAACATGGCACACTCCGCCATGTTCAAGATGGCTTCTGCACTCTACTGTGTATGCGCAATAGTGTGCATATTCTTCCATGACCGCTGTTTTTGATTTTTAAATTACAGATACCCCCATCCGACCCTCCCTGTCAGCACCCCTCCCCAGAAGCATAAAAGTAACACTGGGGTGCCCAGTCTCCCAGTGCTCAGTTCAGGATGGCCCAAGTCTTTGTTTATTCAATTATACATACCCCCCACCCAACCCTCCCTCCTGCACCCTCCCCTGAAATATAAGCGTGACATTGGGGTGCTAATTCCCAGTGTCCTGATCAGGACTTCTCCTCTTTTCCCATATTACCCCACTTGACCCTCCCTCTCAGCACCCCCACCCCAGAATAGAAGGAGTGACACTGGGGATGCCCAATCCCCAGTGTCACGATCCACAATCCTTGGGTTCTTTTTAAAAAAAATAAAACCCTGTAAAAATCATCCATTGATGTCTTTGCAGCCATTAGATCCCCCCACCCTCCCACTGCATCCACCACCCCACCCAAAGCCCTTACTTACCAATCGTGAGTCTAATGCTGTAATCCCTCTGGACTGCAGACACATCTTCACTTTTCAAAGCCGGACCATGAACTGAAGAAACAGGTATGCAGTTCAATGTATTTCAATGGTGTTTTGAACTTAGTGGCATAACTGGGCCATTTTTGCAAATTTTTGTCCAGATTTTCAACATGCCTTCTTTGGGACCCTACTTCATGAACAGCTGAACTGTCATTTGGCAAATCTGTCCTGAAAGGTGATTTTGTGGACCCTGAGTGAAATCATCTTTCAGGCAGGAGTTGAAAAATTTCTCTGCCCTTGTTCATGAGGTGAGGTCATAAGAAGGCTATGTTGAAAATTTGGTGTAAAAATATTAAAACACAGCCAGCCCGGTGGCGCTGAGAGTTGAGGTACTGGACGCCACACCTCATGCCACACTGGTGACCTAGGTTCGGAGACGGATTCGGGGAACCCGGGGTCGGCAGGGGAGGGAGAGGATTGAGCATGAAAATGTGGTGAAAAATTCCTAAAATATTGTTTTATGAGCGTGCATTAAGCAGTTCTCATGCCTTTCGTGGGTTTGCGAATTTTCAATATTCCCTTCAGATTTTCAACATTGCCATTTTACCACCTCCTTATAGAGCAGTACAGTTGTCATTTTTTCATCCTGCCCAAAACATGTTTCCCCATGTAGCGCTTGCGATGGCTGTTTGGTGTCTGAAATCAATGTATGGGACACATTAAGAAAATCACAGTGACACTGTTCATTAGCAGAGGTCTTAAAATGGCTATGTTGAAAATTCAGTGAAAAATTCTAAAATATTTATTTATGCAGTAGATTAGCAGTTCCTCATGCCTTTCGTAAGTTCTAATTTCAATGTTTGCACTCCAATGAGTTCCAAATACCTAAACAGCACAAGAGCAAGCAACATTTGGCATTGACAAATGCTGTACTTCTTGTCACTGATTTTTTAAGCCATGTCCAAGTGCCAAATACCACTGCAAATACCTGCAATGAACGTTGGCATTGACAAATGCTTGTTATATATATCAGTGTCATGTTGAACATTTTCACACTCACCACAGATGAGTATAAAGTTCAGTCCACTTTAAATCTTGTAGGTTCCCCTGAGAGCCACACTGATTGTGTGTGTGACTCAGAACACCTCAGTGGCTTCTGCTAGTCTACTGACCTTTGTGTGCCTTGGCTCTTTGTAGTCCACCGCAGCACATGTGGCGATGTCACACACTGGGAAGCGTGGCAATATCATCCACGTCCTAGAACACTCACTGAGTGTACCATTGCTACAGTTGGCTGCAGATAAAGCCAACACCTCCCATGTATCCTGATAAAGAGTTTTAAGTATATCTTTATTTTTAGGGAAAAAATGATCACCAGTAATTTTAATACAATTACTTATGTCTTACACTGTCTTTAGTGACATGCATAGTATGCATACATGGCAAAATGAATTTCTGAAGAAAGTCTGAAATACACAGTGAGTGTTGCCTTGCAGTCATATGATTATTACTGTGACCTGCACAATAGCTATCATAATGATGAGAGCTTCCCCCTACCATTCATGTGCACTGCCATCACAAGCCAGCCTTGTTGGCACAAGCCAGCACTTGTTGTTTCTGTTGTTCATTTCTTGCTAAATACACAACTGTGTACCAGTATAAGGATGAATGCCAGGACATAGGGGAAGGAGACAAGCAGGACACAAAAACATGAGCATGGGGGCTTTCCTTTCTCATTCAGAGTCTACAAAGCATTCATTATTGCTGCTTTGCTACAGATGGGCACTAAGGAGTGGGGGTGGGAGTATGACCTGCACTGACTCAGATACCCTAGTAAATCACAGGGGGACTCCCAGTCAATAGTGACTCCCATGTGCCTCTTTAGTGGCTAAGCAAGGCCCTTTTGGAACCCGTGAGTACTGATGAGAGATGCAGAATTAGTAACTTCCTACAGTCATGTGCTATGGAGATCTGCAGTCACCGAGTCACCCTCAGAAAGGGTGATCCACAACCTTATGTGGGGTGGAGCTATCATAACTGACTTGGATTTCACAGTCCACTAACAACCTTCTGGTGGCACCTGTAGATAGGAAATAGATGAAATGCAGACACCAGACTGGGGAAATTTGTCACATAGAGACATCAGTGAGGTCTTATCAATGGTACTTTGCTATCAAGACATTAGGAACAGGTGGTAGAGGACAGTTTCCTCCTTATTATTGCACAGTTCAGAAAGGCATAGTGGGTTGCATAAAACATCGACTGAGCCAGAAGAAAAGGGCCTTGTGATCTATCATGTCTGTTAGATTTGCGGCCCCACAGTATCTACTGCGGGCTCTGCCCACTGTTCTGCAGAAGAGCTGGCCTTGGTTGATAGTGCTGCTATTTTTCTGGAGGAGCATAACATGGCACCAAGTGGCCTGCTTGCTGAGGTCCCTGCACCTGTAAGGAGGCTGTGGATGGCAATAATTGGGTAGCATTGTTAGCTGCAGGCAGAAATAGTTGCTCTAACAGCATGCTTGCTGGCAGACTTGGGGTACTGTTGCAAAAATAACTACTTGCTGTTCTGAATATCAAGGCAGGGCATCAGGATATCCCCACAGGTGGCTGACTTTTTGCTGGCATTACGGAGTTCTTTAAACTTCAAGGACTCTTTTGGGGTACCAGAAGGCTTGTACAGATAACAGACAGTCATGTGCTCAGACCAAATGGTTAAACAAAGATTTACTCACACAAATAAGGGCCAGGGACAAAATGTGGCGACAATTCAGAGCCTCTGGGTCTCAGACTGACTATAGCAACTACTGATCTCTGAGAAATGCCTGTAAAAGAAACATCCAGCTATCGAAAAGCCATTTTTGCAAAGACCTACTTTCAAAAGCAGCAGGGGACTCTAAGAAGTTCTGGTCCACCATAAAAACCTTCCTGGGAACCAATCATTCAGCCCACTCAAGCAATATGCTGATAAATAACATACACTGCAATAACCCACTGACTATTGCCAACACTTTCAATCACCTCTTTTCAGACCTTTCTAGCTACACAACTCCCTTCCCCACCATACATACACACCCTTCTATCACAGTACCATACCCCACGCATCCTCAACACCAGTTCGAGAAAGACAGAAGTCCCAAACTGCTCCTCTCCATCCCCACACAACACCAGTTCGCTCAAATAGTATCAACCGCTTTAAAAACTGTCTGCCACAGCCTCCCCTAACCAAAATCTTTAACCTATTCTCTATGCCATGGCCTAGTTCCTAATATCTGAAAATAGCAAGAGTCTCACCTATCCCTAAAAAGGGAGGCCCAAAGATATTAAGAACTACCGACCCATAGCAATTCCTTTCTGTGCTTAGCAAAATCTGGAAAAACTTGTGCCACCCAATCCGCTGGAATATCTGCAGCAGTATAACCTCTCCTGTTCCCAGCATGGCTTCCGTGAAGGCCACAGTACTTCCACTGCCCTTCTTAAACTCACTAATAATATCTATGCTTCCATGGACTCAGGCCTTATGATAGGTGCAGTTTTCATCGATCTAACAAAGGCATTTGACCTGGTAAACCACTCCCTTCTCCTTTCTAAACTACGCTCCTTAGGCTTCTCCACTGATGTAGTGGACTGGTTCAACAGCTATCTGACTGACAGAAAGCAAGCAGTAGTCTTTAACTCTGCTATGTCAGACCTCTCATCCATACATGTTGGTGTACCGCAGGGCTCTATACTTGGCCCCTTGCTCTTCTCTATCTTTATTAATGACATCTCATTGCTTGCTCCCTCCTGTTCAACCGTGCTGTATGCAGATGACCTTGTTATCTAGCATAGTGCAAGGCACGTTACCGACATAAACCACCCCCTTGCCTCTGACTTCGCTAGCATTCAATCCTGGTTAGCTGTGAACAAACTTGTTCTCAATACTAGCAAGACATATTCCATGCTCTTTGGCTCCCCTGCCAGACTCAAAGCGAACAAAGATGCCCTAAAAATCTCATGTGCAGATGGCTCTCCACTGGACAGTGCTAGTTCCTTCAAATATCTGGGCATTACTCTTGATCCTTCTCTTGATTTTGACCTACACATTTCCACCACCTGTAAGTCTGTCAACACTAAGATAGGAGGTGCATACCGCACCAGTTATGCCCTCACTCCATTGGCCAGACTAGCTGTGGCTCAAAGCTTTCTGCTCCCAGCCCTGGCCTATGGCTCAGCCACTTACATATCTGCCTCTAAATCCTCCCTTCTTAAATGGGACACTACCTATAACAGCATCTGCCATTATGCCTTTGCTTCCCCATGCTTCAAACTTCACTGCCGACTATATGCTGACCTAAATTGGCCTTGCCCTTCTGCCTATCGACTTCAGTCCTATGGCTCTCCGATTGACTGCATTACTAGGTCATGCCTCCCCCTATCCCTTGCCTCTCTTCTACACTCACAACCTCTCAACTATGGGCTCCGGTCTGCTGACCAAATCCCTCTTTACATACCTAGATGCAAAACTAACATGGGTACACATGCTTTCTCATGCACGGCACCTATGTACTAGAATTCCATTCCCCAAACCATACAGTACGTCAAGCTCCCACCCATGCTTGTTTTAAGAAACTTCACAGGGATCATCTGCGTACTGCTAACCCCTGCACTTATTTTCACTCACCTTGAACATCTGTTCTCCCTGCCCTCTGTTTACTCTAGGTAATCCACTTCATACGAGTTCGTCCATTTCTCCTAATCCTCCTACTTATTTCTCTCTTATCCTCTACCCCTTTTCTGCTTTCACCCCCTCACCTTTTCTTCTTCCTCCTCTTTCACCACTAATAGCACTTATTTTTTTGTCTGTGTTTATTCTTTTTCTCACATCGTTGTCTGATCAAACTGTTATTCGTCCAAAATGTATTTGATGGTATTATGCCAAACAGTGTTTCTATTCACTTGTGTTTCAGAATGTTTGTTATCTCCTTCCTAACTGTTGTTATATATTTCATGTGCTGCGTCACATGCATACTCATGTATTGTCTAATTGTACTCTCCCGGGTCATGCCTGAATATAGGCATGCTTATGCCTAGTGCACCCACCCAGTTACCAAAAGCAAATAAATAAATAAATTAATTAAGCTGGCCAATGAGCTCTGCAATGATCCAGGGACGGTGGATCCATGAACGCATGATCTCCTGAGGTGAGCATATTTGTCCCAGATTGTGATGACTTTGGATTGAAAAAAGGATAATGTGTCACCTAGATTAGTGGATATGGGGGGGGGGGGAACCAGTACATTTCATCAAGATTGTCCAGGGAGAAAGGACATGTTGAGGGATTTGAATGACCTGGCTCAAATGAACTTGGGGGAGGTTTTAGCCAGAATATCTTGCCGACACAGTAGACTATTTTGTGGTCATTGAAAGAGTCTGGGAGGGTGCCAGTGGTAAAATTGCAGGGTTGGGGGAGATGACCAAGAGTGATTCAAAGGATGGAGATTAAGATGGATGGGCTCAGTGATAAGCTGTGTAAGGTTATGGAATTCAGTTTTCTGGGTGATAGATTTAGAAAATGGGGAAAGCAAATTTATGTTCAGGTCCCCAAGTAGCAGGTATTCATTAGCAGAGGAAAAAGAGGAGCAGGAAGACAGGGCTTCTAGATGGGAGTCGGGGTTGGCCTTAGGAGTGGCATAAAAATCACCTATGAAAATGGTAAGGGAGAAAGGGAAAGAGAGGTTGCATAGAAGAAATTTATGGGTTGAGGGGGACAGCTGACCCACATACAACATCACAGTTGAGACTGTGATGCACATACACAGCAACAACCCCCCCCCTCCATGCTTCCCATTGTTCTCCCTGTGGGCAGCATATCATGGGCTCACTGCATCCACATCACCAGTCTGGACAGAAAGCCAACATTCAGAAATAACTATGTGGTCTGGCTGGAACTACAGTACCCACAGCCTAAATTGGTCAAGTTTAGGGAAAATATCCCTGTTGTTCAGGTGGCAAATGTTTAACCCTTTAGTGATAGGTGAGGAGCTAAAGTAGGGATGTGTCAGGTTTTAGCGCCACATCTCCTGACAATAGCAGCGAAGGCTCAAGAGAGCTTGAAGGAATGAGATTTGTGGGCAGAAAGGGAGGAGGAGACAGATCTTAGTGCATCCATGTTAAGAGATGGGAGGATGCAGGGATGAATCGGAGGGGAACAAAGGTGTGGTGAGCAGGAGAGGTGAGAATGCAGGAAGGAAGCAATGTGTGGGATGAGGGTTGAGACAGTGGGGGAGAAGTCATGGGGACAAAGAAGAGGAGAAGCAAGGATGGAGGAAGCATACTTAAGACGTAATGCAAAAAAGGGAGTAACAGAGTGAAACAAATAAATAGTGTTAAATAACAGATGAAAATAAGACAACTATGGGCAAAAAGGAGTGCTGGTGACTAAAATGAAGTAGGTTAATTTAGAAAAGGTCAGACCGAACAAGGTGAGGCAGAACAAGTCAGTAAAGCTTAAAAGCAAAGCAGATAAAAAGAAACACAAAAAGTCTTAAAAACCACAGTTTTAAAAACAGCAGACATTACAAAAGTCAATGTGGTTTAAAGAAGCACAATGGGATCTTTCATCAGATCTGTAAGCTGGAGTCTCCAGCAGGCTGTATAAATTCACTGTTGAGGCTAAGCTGAGTAATGGACTCCCTTAAAGATGGGAGCATACTTAAGTAGAACCTGAATAAGCTTGATGGTCAGTCTTCTGGTGTCTCGGATTCAGGTAGCCAGTGCGAGGTGCTACACCTGTGGAGGCGAAACGTAGGAAGGATCTACACACTAGGTGGGGCACCTCTTGTGCAGGGAGGTGGAAACAGACCTGGGGTCACATTCAACAAGGGTCTAAGCATGACAAATGGTGTGCACTCACTGTCAAGAAGAGTTGCAGAATGCTGGGCACATCAAGGGGAGTGACCAATAGAGCTGGGGAATGTTAGAACTAAGGCACTTCTTATCCTAGAGGTTGGTAAACCAATGGAACAGCCCGACAAGTACAGGAGACAATTGACATGTAGACAGTACAGGCCTACAACAAGCAAACTACATTTAAACTGTTTCATATTTCCTTTCTGTAGCTCATAGTCCTCTCCTTTAGATGAGAAGATATTATCCTTGAAATTATGGTAATTGGTCCCTTGTATGATGGATTCTGCACTCTTACTCTGTTTCTGGCATGAACTAGACCACACCAAAGACACCAGTGCTCTGTGTTCCAGATACTGTAATTAGGGCCGGCAAAAGTAAATTTACTCACCACTTAAACTGGACAAGTAAAATCTACCTTTGGTAAATAAAAGTGCTTCTGATCCAGAGCACTGCCTCTCTTAATGTACCAATAACATAGCAAAATAATTTTCTTTTAGGTTAGAAACAATGCCAGGTGTTGAGGTGAGTATCGGTACTCATCATTTTTCCCCTTCTTTTTCTAGCAACCCTGGGCCTGACCTGAGAGCATTCTTCTGCCTTCCTCATGTCTCTTTCCCATCTTTGGACCCTTGGTGACTGACATGCCATTCCAGCCATCGCTCACTCTTAATTCTGGCCCTTGAACCAGTAACCTGGGATTTATCCCTCACAGATGGGACTCTGCAGGTGGGGCCGGGTTTCGGGGCACATACTATTTTTTGATCAGATAGAGGACCAGAAGGAGGAGCTGGTGAGGATTAGATGGGCTTAGATACTATAGTACACATTGGGTCTGACACAAGCAGTTGATTCTGTGACCTATCACCAAGGCCACACGGTGGACTTAGAAACATAGAACGTAGAAACATAGAAAACTGATGGCAGATAAGGACCACTAGGCCCATCCAGTCTACCCATATACCCTATCTGTGTCAGCAGTCTCTGACCCTACTCAGTCATCGACTCTAGCCTCTCCTTCCCACCTCTAGGCTTCCCTTATCCCTATCCCATGCATTCCTGAATCCCCCCACTGTGCTTGCTCCCACCACCTCCTGGGTTAAACTGTTCCATACATTCACCACCCTTTCCAAGAAAAAAAACTTCCTCAATTTGCCCCTTAACCAGCCCCCCTCCAATGTCATATTGTGCCCCCTTGTACTTGTACCCCTCCTATATTGAAAGATGTTGCCCACCTGCACCTTGTTTATGTCCTTAAGATACTTGAAAGTCTCTATCATATCCCTACGTTCCCTCCTCTCTTCCAGTGTAAACATATTGAGGTCTTTCAGTTTCTCCTCATATGTCTTCTTTTGCAGACTCTGCATTATTTTTGTTACCCTTCTCTGAACCACCTCTATCCTGTCAATGTCCCTACGTAGATGTGGCCTCCAAAACTGTGCACTGTATTCTAGTGCTCGGTATAGTGGAATTAGCACGTCCCTTCTTTTGAGAGTGATACCCTTCCCTATGCACCCCAACATGCCAGTGGCCCTCTCTACAGCCTCTGTACACTGTTTGATTACCTTTAGATCATCTGAGATGATAATCCCCAAATCTCTTTCCTCCCTAGTGACTGCCAGCAATCTCCCCCCCATTCTGTAGCTCTCTGCAGGGTTTCTGCACCCTAGGTGCATAATTTTTCACTTCTTCACATTGAACCACAGTTGCCACACTTCTGTCCATTCTTCTAGCCTCCCCAGGTCCCTCCTCATCCTTTCCACTCCATCAGGTATGTCCACCCTGTTACAGATCTCGGTGTCACCTGCAAACAGGCAAACCTTCCCTTCCAGCCTTTCCGCACTGTCAGTAATGAAGACATGAAAAAGGACTGGTCCCAGGACCAACCACTGAGGCACCCACTTGTCACCCCCCTTTCTTCAGACTGGATTCCATTTACCACCACCCTCTGCTTCCTGTCCTTCATCCAGCTTCCAACACAGTTTACTACCTTGTGGCCCACACCCAGGCTACCCAATTTATTTTCCAGTCTCCTATGTTTAACAGTGTAGAAGGCCTTACTGAAACTGGAGGTAGTCGACTTCTGCTTCCCTGATCCACCTCCTTTGTCACCCAGTCAAAAATGTATCACATTTCCTGCTGTGAATCCATGCTGCCTAGGATCCTGAGCACTGTTGGATTCCAAGTGTTCCACAATCTTTTCTTTAAGTAGTACACACCATAATCTTTCCCACTACTGATGTGAGGCTGGCTGGCCTATAGTTTCCTGCCTCCTCCCAGCTTCCACTCTTGTGTAGAGGGACCACATGCGCCCTTCTCCAGTTCACTAAAACCACTCCTGTACTGAGTGACTCGCTGAAAAGGGCTGCCAGTGGTACTGCTAGCTTCATCTGAAGCTCCTTTAATATCCTGGGATGTATGCCATCCGGGCCAATTGCCTTGTCCACCTTCAGTTTTGTGAGCTTCTCTAGGACTCATCCCTCAGCAAATGGCCTAGTGTTCACCTCCCTCCCCCTTGGTATCTGTTGCCAAGCTGTGGTCCCTGTTCCTCACCTTTTTCGGTGAAAACTGAACAGAAGTATTTATTCAGAGTCTCCTTCCACACACACCCCTTCATCTCCTCTGAGCCATACAATCCCACCCCTGGCTTCCTGGCTTTCCTTCTTTTACTGATGTACCTATAGAATGTCTTATCCCCTTTCTTCACTGTCTGTGCTAGCCTTAACTCTGTTTGTGCCTTTGCGCTCCTGACAGCTTTCCCCTCTTCCCTCAGACTATTTAGGTACACCACCCTATCCTCTTCCCTCTGTGTCTCCTTATATATTCTGAAAGCCCTTTTTTTGGTGTTCTCACTGAGGCTTGAAGCCATGGACCTCAAGATTGATCGGTTCACTTGATCCGATCATTGCACAGTAGAGTTCTTGTTTGGGGCCCCCCGACAGTCCCTCCATGTTGAGATGGTCAGCAATCACCCTTTAAGGGAATTGTCCCAAGAGGGACTTTTGGCAGTAGGAGACTTGTCTGTGTGAGTACTGCATGTGCGACTGGCACAGGGGAGACAGTGGCTGCCTATAATAAGGCCGTCTCCAAAGAGCTCAATTTCATCACACCAGTCCATATATGACCCAGATCTTCTCTCTTGAGACCCCCATGGTTTGATGGAGCCCTCAAGGAGATGAAGATCAAGGGTTGGAAGTTGGAGCATTGCTGGCAGAGGACCCATTCCAAGGAGGACAAACTGGCCTTGCAAGCTTACTATCATGAGTACCAAGGGGCAATTGACTGTAAGAAGGCAGAATTTTTTTACAGGGAGATTGTCGCAAGGAGGAACAGACCAGCTCAGCTTTTTTGGACTGTGGACAAACTACTTCATCTGGTCTGTCTGCAGCTAAAAAGCATTTTCCATCACATTGTACGATGAGGTTGCTCAGTTCTTCTCTGCCAGGGTGTCCTCTATCTGGTCTGGGATCTCCCCAGTGGGGAAAGGTCAGCCCTGCAGTGGTCGACCTAGTAGGAGCATGGGCACTCCTATTGTCT
Organism: Neoceratodus forsteri; assembly: GCA_016271365.2. Taxonomy (NCBI): domain Eukaryota; kingdom Metazoa; phylum Chordata; order Ceratodontiformes; family Ceratodontidae; genus Neoceratodus; species Neoceratodus forsteri. Next base: position 1,320,548,337 of record CM057456.1, read on the forward strand.
GGGAGGAGTTTGGCCAGTGAAGATGGCTGAGGTTGTTGGCGTGATCTCAAAAATGTGGCCCACTTTTTGTGAACTGGACCCAGCCCCGACCCGTTCTTAGTGGGATGCAACAAGACCATTGGTCCAGAGTTCACCAGGATAATCCGGTACTCACTTGTGGAAGGAATCTTTCCTGATGCCTTGAAGGAGGCACTGGTGAGGTCCCTACTGAAGAAACCATCACTCGACCCTAATGTTTTGGTGAATTATCAACCTATCTCCAGCCTCCTATTTTAAAGGAAGGTTGTTGAGAAAATAGTAGCACTCTAGCTCGAGGTGCACCTCATGACCTATGGTATCTATGAGTCATTCCAGTCCAGTTTCAGGGCTAGGCATAGCACCAAAACAGCATTGGTTAGGGTGCAAAATGACCTCCTCAGGGTGAGAGATAGGGTAGACTGGTCAGTTCTTGTTCTCCTCGATCTCTCATCAGCATTTGACACCATGGATCACACTGTGCTTTTGGATCGCCTTAGAGAATATAGTGGACTCGCCGATACTGTCATCAACTAATTTGAGTCCTATCTCTCAGGCAGGAAGCAACGGGTGGTGATGGGGAATTTCTCCTCCTCCCTGAAGCTTCTGCCATGTGGAGTTCCTCAAGGGTCGATCCTGTCGCTGATGCTGTTTGTGGTGTATATGCTACCCCTGGGAGAGCTCATTAGACATTACAGTCTGGGTATTCACTGCTATGCAGATGATACCCAGCTGTATATGTCTTTTGCCCCTGGAACAAATAACGCCATGGAAGTGCTAAACAACTGCCTGGCTAAAATTCTGTAATGCTCTGTACTTCAGCATCTGTGAGGGACCTTCTGCCTGCTGCAACTGGTGCAGAATGCAGCGGCCAGGTTACTATTCAGGTCATGTCATGTGACCGGTCCTGAGGAAGCTGCACTGGCTGCCTGTCAGGTGGAGAATCATCAAGGTGGGCTTGCTCACCTATAAGAACCTATATGGATCGGGTCCTGGCTACCTGATGGAGCTCCTTACCCTGCCATTTCAGTCCACTCCCTTCACTCCTCTACCAGGGCCCAGTGGCCTCTTTGCAGTTCTGAGGGCCAGGCTGAAAACCACCAGTGATCAAGCTTTTGAGGTGGCTGGCCCAGCCTTCTGGAACTCCCTTCCCAGCTCCATAAGGGAGGCCCCATCAGTGGAAGCATTCAAGAAGGGTCTAAAGACTCATCTTTTCAAACAGGCCTTTCCAGAAAAGCCACAGTGTTTTTAGCCTATATCTACTGTTTATTAATTATTTAATTGTTTATTTGTGTGCATTTTAAATCTTTGTATTTACCCTTTAGAGCTTTATTTTATCATTACTGTATAATCTGCCTGGTTTAATTGTGTAAGGCAGCCAGAGCCTCTGAGGTTGGGTGCCACATATTTGACAGTGTTAGTGGCTCAGCAGGTAGCACACTCGCCTCTTAGGCTGGGAGTTCAGAAGACTATGGTTTCTATCCCCATACTGGCACTTGGGTTAAATCACAATACTGATACTGTAGTGCAGCATGAGGGGGGTGCTGTACTCCTGTACTCCTGCTGTACCCTCTTTCGGATGAGATGTTAAACCAAGGTCCCATCTGCCTGTTCTGGTGGTAGTTCAGGTGGATGTTAAAGATCCCATGGCATTTCTTGAAAAGAGTAGGGAATTTCAGTTGTGTCCTGACCAAATTTCCCCCCATTCACAAAAAAACCCACCAACAGCTTAATCTGGTTCAAGGTCAGTTGGCATTCGTCTGTATCCCTTCCCCCGGGCTGTGCCTGAAAATAGGCAAAATCTGTCTAATGCACTTACCCAGTCAACAAAAAGAAACTAACTAAATAAATAAATATAAAGAAATTTAACCTACCTTACCTACACTATGGCTGTAGTTAGTAAGCAATAATACCTGAAAAGGGGTGGGCGGTACTGTGCTAAATCAGACCACCCCGTTAACTGCCTTAATAAAGACCCGGCCACAGTCGCGGGGGCCCTTTAGCCCCTGGAAGGTCCGGTATAGCACAATACTGCCCACCCTGGAGGGTATTATTGTGCTTAGAAAATAGGCACTGTAAAACAAAAATAAGATTAATAAAAAAATGTTATTAAAAAACAAGTTCAAAGTAAATTTTGTAATAAAATAGTTCCCCCGCTTGTGGGTTTTGTTTTGTTTTTTCACTAGGGACAGTCCCTCTTCAGCAGCTCTATAGTGAAAAACAGTCCCACCTCGACAGCATTTTTCTTAGTATTCAGTTAATCTCTGTCTGCTTCTATCTGATTGAGCTGAGCTTTTGACAGTTTTACATGCCTACTGGGTCTATGTTCATTAGTTTTAATTTTCTTACTAGGTTGTACCTCAGTTTGGCGATCACTGCTAACAGGGAACCTCTCTTGCACAGCTGAAGTTAACTGGTAGGTGCTGAGACATGTTTTTAGTTTTGCTCACTTAGATTCGGATGTGGCTGTTTAAATCTGTTACAGTTAGGGAGACATACAGTGTACACTTAAGGCTCATGTTTTCATTTGTCCACCCCCCATCCCAACAAAGAAATAAACATAGAAACATAGAATTTGAAGGCAGATAAGGACCGCTTGGCCTACCCAGTCTGCCCATTTCCCTACCTAATGGATAAGCTGCAGATCCTAGTTAACCAGCAGCCTACTTCTTTCTACCCCCACCCCCTAGAATTGCCTTATGACTGTCCCATGCATGCTTGAATTCAACCACTGTTTTTGACTCCACAACCTCCTCTGGAAGGCTGTTCCATGCATCCACAACCCTCTCTGTGAAAAAATACTTCCTTACATTACCTCTGAGCTGCCCCCCATCTTCAAATTGTGCCCCCTTGTTCTTGCACATCTTTTTTTTTGAAAGATGCTACCTTCTTGGACTTTGTTGATTCCCTTTAGGTACTTGAAAGTTTCTACCATGTCCCCTCTCTCCCTCCTTTCCTCGAGGCTATACATCCTTTAGTCTCTCTTCATATGTCTTCCGGTGCAGACCCTGCACCATTTTAGTTGCCCTCCTCTGGACAAGTTCCATCCTGTCTATGTCCTTGCGGAGATTGGGTCTCCAGAACTGCACACAGTACTCCAGATGGGGTCTTACCAGCTGTCTGTACAGAGGGATAACAACTTCCTGTTTTCTACTGTTGATGCCTCTCCCTATGCATTCCAGTATCCCCCCAGCCTTTCTTACTGCCCTCTCACATTGCTTGCCCACCTTTAAGTCATCTGATACAACTACCCCCAGGTCCCTTTCCATTTTTGTTGTTGTTAGTATCTCACCCCCCATTGCGTACTGTTCCCCTGGGTTTTTGTTTCCCAGGTGCATTACCTTGCACTTCTTAGCATTGAATCTAAGCTGCCATATATTTGACCATTCCTCTAACCTTGCCAAGTCCCTTCTCATCCTTTCCACCCCAGGGGCGGATCCAGGAGTCCTATAGATGGGGGAGCTCAAGTCAGATAAAAATTAAAAATAATAGACCGTTGGTCTGGTGGGCATATGCCCCCAGAAATTTTTAACATTTTGATGCATTCTGGTGCATTTTGGAGGGTATTTCTAATGCAATTTCTACTCATTTCCTCCTTCCCCATGCTTTGTTAGTTGCAGCCTAGCATCATCCCCAGAGTCCCCACAGTCCACATGACAGTATGTTGCCCAAAATCCCTCCCACCCCCCAAAAAAACACAACATACCAAAAGACTGCAGCTGGGCAGCAGCACATCCGAAACACATAAAAATGAGAAAAGTTGAAAGAGACTTGGTGATAAAGACAATTTAAATGACAAATTCAATGACAATCCAAATAAACAAGTTCACAAATATCACTCATTCTAGCACATTATGACATTACCATAAAGCCAACCCATCCCAGTTTGTCCTACAGTACAGATTAACGTATCCCCCAACCTTACCTCAGTAAAAAAAAAATACAATAACAATAGAAATATGGGAACAAAGTCACTTTGCTATCTAGTTTCTGAAAATATCATTCAAGTCTGCTTGCTATTTTGCAAAACATATTTTATTCTATAGAACAATTTATTCCAAAGAAAATATATTTTTAAATAAAAATAAAATATCTTTTATTGTTTTAAAATGTCCTTTACTGGGATAACCCATGGTATGATGCATCTCATTTTTATGATAGGCCCAAGAAGTCAGTAAGCAGACAGAAAAACAGCTTTTAAACAAATAGAAAAATGCATTTTTTTTATTAGCAACAGCACTTGCTTGGGTACTTTACAACTTGCCCCCCCAATTCAACACATAGAACTACATAAAATACAGGTTGCTCACCTGTAACAGGAGTTCTAGGAATGGTATATGTTGTTCATCCACACTTCTTGGCAGGTACCTTGCCGCTTTAAATGTTGCCAGAAAGTCTTCAAGCTGGCTCCTCCCACCCACCCAGGTGGTAAAACTCTTGGCTCTGCCCCATGACGCCAGATCTAGCCCGCTGGAAGCCAATTTGTGCGTGGAAGCCGGGTAGGTTGTGTGGATGAACAACATATACCATTCCTAGAACTCCTGTTACAGGTGAGTAACTTTTATTTCTAGGGACATGGATATGTTGTTCAATCCACACTTCTTGGCAGACTCCTAGCAGTTCTCCGGGAGGAGGGAGGCAAGGCTCACACCCCTATTTAGGAAACAAAGAATGGAGAACCGAGGTCCCAAAACCAGCATCCCGGCGTGATTCAAGGTCTATGTGGTAGTGGTTAATGAAGGTGTGTGCTGACTTCCAGGTAGCAGCCCTGCAGATTTCCTGGATAGGGACATCCCTGGAAGCAGCCACCAAAGCAGCAGTATGGTGGGTAGAATGAGCTCTTATCTCTTTGGGAGGCTCCATGCCCGCCAACCTATAGCAGAGATCTATGCAGGAGGTGACCCACCTGCCTATCGTCCGCTTGGCTGCAGGTCTGCCAGGTGTGACTTCAGCATAGGTGACAAACAGCTGGTGAACCTCTCCGAACTTCAACCATCCGCTCCTTATAATAAGCGAGCGCTCTTCTAGGGTCCAGAGTATGAAGCCTATATTCGGCCTCCGAGGTGTGATTGGGGTAGAACACCGGCAGAGTCAACACCTGGTTAAGGTGAAACTCCGACACCATCTTCGGAAGGAATTTCGGGTGGGGGCACAGGACAACCTTGTCTCTGTGGAAGACCAGATAAGGAGACTCTATGGAAAGCACCTGGAGTTCTCCCATCCTTCTGGCTGATGTGATAGCCACCAAGAAGGCGGTCTTCCATGACAGGTGAGAGATGTCAGACCTGTGCATCGGTTCAAATGGCTTGCCCATGAGCTTAGCCAATACCAGCAGTAGATCCCATGGAGGTGGAGGTTCTTGCACCAGAGGGGATATGTGATTGAGGCCTTTGAAAAAGCGCCCGACCACCTTCTCCTGTGCCACCGACTGCTTTCCGGCCCACACCCGGTAAGCAGAGATGGCTGCCAGGTGCACCTTAAGGGTCGTCGACCGGAAGCCCTAGCTGAGAAAGGGACCACAGGTAGTCCAGAATACTGGCCAAGGAGCAGGAGGAAGGGTCCAACCCCTTATCCTGACACCAAATGGAGAATCTCTTCCATTTGAAGGCATAGCATTTCCTGGTCGACTCCTTACGGGATGCCTCAACAACGTTGAGGACCTCGTCGGAAAGACCCAAGGCCTGGAACTCTAGCCGCTCAGGAACCAGGCTGTCAGGTGCATGGATTGAAGGTCTGGGTGGAGAACCTTCCCCTGGTTGACTGAGATCAGGTCCGAGTGGGCTGGAAGCCGTCTCGGGAGCCTAGAGCTGAGGCTGAAGAGATCTGGATACCAGAACTGGTAGGGCCAGTCTGGCGCTACCAGAATCATCTGCGCCTTGTCCCTCCTCACCTTGAGAAGCACCTTGTGGATCAAGGGAAATGGGGGAAAGGTGTAGAAGAGGACCGGGGTCCACGGCCTGGAGAAGGCATCCCCCTGCAGCGAGCCCTGCTGAGGGGGGCAGGCATGAAACAGCCTCAGCTTCGTATTCTCCCTGGAGACAAACAGGTCCACCTGAGGTGTGCCCCAGTGGGAGAACAGATTGTGTACTACCTCTGGCAGGAGAGACCACTCGGGAGATGCAGCACCTATCCAGCTTAGGGCATCAGCCAGAGTGTTGGAGACTCCTGCCACATGGATGGCTAGGAGATCCGCCTCCGGGCTGCGCATGAGGGACCAAGTGTGGAGAGCTGCCTTGCACAGGGGCAAGGAGCGCGTCCCACCCTGGTTGTTTAGGTAGTACATGGTCGTGGTATTGTCTGTCTGGACCTGGACCATTTGACCCCGTACAAACGGAGCAAAGACAGTGAGGACAAGTCAGACCGCTCAAAGCTCCAGCAGGTTGATGTGGCATCGGGACTCCTGAGGGGACCAGAGGCCATGTGCTCTGTGCTCCCCCAGATGGGCACCCCAACCCATCAGAGAGGCATCGGTCGATACAGTGACCGTCGGCTCGGGGCGTACAAATGGGATGCCCTCCTGCAGATGAACTGGAATGATCCAATACTGGAGAGCATTCCACATCTCCTGGGTCACTGCCACTGGCTGGTCCAAAGGACTGGAGCGCTGTGACCATTGGCTGGCCAGTTCCCATTGAAAGGGGCACATGTGCCAATGGGCCCAATGGACCACGCTGGTGCAGGCCGCCATGAGGCTCAGGAGGTGCAGGAAGTCCCGGGCAGGGTGCAATTGCCCAACCTGAAATGATTGGGCAAAGGAGGAAAGAACCTCGGCCCTGTTCACCGGGAGCCATGCTCTGGCTCGAAGAGAGTCGAGCTCTGCCCCGATGAATTGAATCACCTGCATTGGCACGAGTTCTGATTTGGCCTCGTTGATGAGGAGGCCAACCTGAGAGCAAACCTGGAGGGCCAGATCCCTGGACCGCTCCACCTCCGGTCTGGAGGGGGCTGCAATCAGCCAGTCGTCCAGGTAAGGGTACACCCGGACCCTTCGGCACCGCAGGAATGCTGTCACCACTGCCATGCATTTGGTGAAGATCCTGGGAGCTGAAGAGAGGCCGAAGGGCATGGCCCAGAACTCGTAAAGGGACCCCTCCACTCTGAAGTGGAGGAATCGCTGGTGGGACGGACGGTTTGGGACATGAAAGAACGCGTCCTGAAGGTCCAGAGAACAGAACCACACACCTCGTTCCAAGGATGGAATGATCTGAGCCAGAGTGACCATCCTGAAGGTTCGAGACCTTAGGAACCTGTTCAGGTCGTGTAGGTCATGAATGGGGTGCCAGCAGCTTGTCCGTTTTGGGACCAGGAAGTACCTGGACACAAACCTTGGGTCTGGAGAAGGATCCACCACCTCCCTGATCACCTCCTTCTGGAGGAGCAGGCAATGTCACCATGACGGGCTGACAGAGGCTGCGGACCCGTGGCCCCTGTGGGGCGACGGCTCGGAAGGGTGGGGCCTGCTCGAATTCCAGAGGCAGACCCTTTCCTACCACTTCCAACACCCAGCGGTCCGTGGTGATAGTGGACCAGGCGGAAAGAAAGTGGCGGAGCCGTCCCCCCACATGGGGAACCCAGGGGGGAGTGACGAGGCTGGGGGCGACACCCCTCAACCCGTCACTGGGCAGGCTTGGAGAAGGGACCAGCCGAGGGACCTCCAGGGCCTTTCCCTCCTGGCTTCCTGCTGGAGGAAGCTGCAGGCTTGGCTTTGGGGTGCCAAGTGCGAGCCTGCTGGCCCTGATGCTGGTGTTGCTGGGCCAGGCGTGCCCCAGGGGCAGACGGCCGAAAGGGCTTATGCTGCTGCTGGAAGCCTTTGTCCTTCTGGGCAGACGTGACCGAGTCCAAGATGGCATTGGACTTCTCGATCCTCTGGAGATGGCCTTCCACCCCGGGCCTGAACAAGTCGGTACCCAGGAAGGGGATGTCTGCCAGCTTGTGCTGGATATCCACCGTAAAAGCGGAGATCTGCAGCCAAGCTCTGTGGCGCATGGCCACTGTGGCCGCTACTGACCGGACACAAGAGTCTCCAATATCCAGTGCAGTTTGGAGCTGCTGTTTCGCCACTGCCCTTCCCTGATTCCGCACTTGCTTGACCGTAGTCTGGAGGTCAGCCGGGAGATGAGGGATCACCTCATCCAGGGAGCCCATAAGGGCATGGGAGAAGTGCGCCATCAGTACAGTTGAACTGGTCTGACGGAGGCCTAGGGAGGATGCATCGTACACCTTATGCCCAGCATAGTCCAGCTTCTTGGACTCTTTGTTGGGAGGTTTGTCCACATCCCTGGTGTTCCTGGAACACCGGAAAACACTCTCGGTAACAAGCCCTCCGTGAGGGGTGCTCTGAAAACAAAGGTGGGACTCATGTACTTCCTGGCCATCCTGGCTGAAGGAGCAGGACAAGAAGCCGGCCACTGCCATAACTCCAAGGCTGGGCCAACAATGGCTTCAGCCACCGGAAAGGCCTCCGTGGGAGAATCCCCTCGGTCCAGTATCTCTGTGAGGGGATACTTGGCCCACTTGGATATGGGTTCGAGCTGCATCCCAGTAGACTCTGAGATGAGCTGAAGCAGACCTAATGAACGAGGATGGGCTCTCATCCACTGACTGTCCCCCAGTGGACTCCAAGTCAAGTGGCCTGGAGAACAGGGGAGAGTCGTTATCGGACTCCGATGAGTCTGTGAACAGCTGCCTAGGGCCTGAGCCACCTCCACCTGCCAAGGACGGTCGGGAGTGAGGGTGACCCGACAACCGATGGGGCAACCCTTGACCCGACTGTGAATCCTTGGTGAGCCCCAGATTTAGGTTGTGGAGGTGGGGGTTCCACCACAATAGGTGGCGCCAGCTGGTTTAGGCCAAACAACGGTGCGGTTTGGGCTCCTCGACAACTCTGGATTGCTTCAGCCTTTCAGGTGACAGCCACTTAATGGCCTGGGAAGGCGACAGAGTCGGCTTGTTCCCGGTCAGGAGGAGCTGCTGGCACATTAAGTCCTCGTAGTGTCGACGCAACTTGCACCGAAGCCTTTCCTCCGAGGAGGAAGAAGATGAGGATGAGCGGCACCACCGCTTCCCTCGGTGCCGAGACCGAGACCGCCGGGGTCAGCGGGGTCGGCTGGACCAAGAGGAGGACCAAGACTGAGACCGTCGGACTTTCCAAAGGCGGGTCTGGGATGGAGTGGGGGAAACCCGTTCCTCCCTCGGCTCGGGAACCTTAACCGGGGACTCCAGCACAGGAGGCACAGGCAAGTCCTCGGTTTCCACCAGGAGAACTGGTGAAGAAGGGTCGTTGGCTTCTCCAGTCGACAACCCGTCCGACGGGTCGAGAAAAATCTTGACCGCGTCAATGGGTATCTTGGCCGGCAGACCTGACGGGGACACCGTGAAGCCAGCGGCCTTAGCGCAACCTCGATCAAGTCGAGTATCGACTATCCGGGAAGGAGACCTCTCCGCTCCACGAATGCCGCGATGGGACTTACCCTTGAGTCCTTCTTTTTGGACCGAGAAGAATAACCCGATGGACCCTTCCCTTTTATAGAGAGGGATTGACAAAGCTCCTTAAAAGATGCGGTATAGAAGGAGTCCAAGGAGAGCGGGATAAATGCCACGACCGAGGAGGAAGAGGATGTGGCCTGGGCCGCCTCCTCCTCGAGGGCGATCATCTGTTTCAGTTGCTCAGCTGAGCCTGCCACCTCGGACGCCACCCAATGGGCCTCCTTTGACTTCTCCGGCGGAATTCGCCTCTCGGGGCGCCCAGGTTGGAGTCTGGCAGCGCGGTCTTCGAGGACATTGGCCGAGAAGAACTTGCACAACTCGCAGGCCTACGGACCATGGTCCAGCCCGAGGCAATATACGCAGGTGGAGTGCGTATCCATCCGAGATGTTTTCTGCCCGCATGAGCACCGCCGAAAACTGTGAGTTGATTTATCCATCGCAGCCGCGAGGGACCGAAACAGACCAAAGTCTTGTAAACTTTAGAATTATTTTCGGTAAACTGAAGAGTTTGGATCCAGTCTAAATGCAAAGCGCTAAAGAGGAACCTGAGCTTCCAAGCGGTAGAAAGATCTGGCATCATGGGGCGGAGCTGAGGTTTTACCACCGGGTGGGTGGAAGGAGCCAGCATGAAGACTTTCTGGCAACATTTAAAGTGGCAAGGTACCTGCCAAGAAGTGTGGATTGAACAACATATCCATGTCCCTAGAACTAAATATTTGATTCTATCACGTTTTTTCCAGTTTTGTAACTGCCTGTGTCAATGAGCCAAACAAGGTCTTATGACTTCTGTTGCCAATTTTGCTCTCCAATCATGCAGGAACTCCTGCACATGCCATAATATACAGCAGTACACCTTCAAAGTCCTTATGTCTATTAATTCCCTCTGTGCTCATTCACACTGTACAACCACAACTGAAAAGACAACACAGATTAGACATACAGTACATGCTGAAGTTTTTACCTCAGTTCAAAGGTCACATGTACCAGTTTCTGTCTCTCCTGGCTCATGCTGTCGCTGAGACCAGACCTGCCCCAGCATAAGTTTTGTACCATTCTTAGCATGCTACAGGAGGGCACTACTCTCCAACTCCCTCTCCTGCAAATCCACACCAAAATCAAATTGCCATATAGGACAAAACTAGCAGTGGCCTTAAGCCATTTTAATGTCATGAATTTAAGCTCCCCATACTAGAAATTAATAACACTAGTACTACATTTATTACACCCAGTTTGATGGAACACTAATATCCTGTCAATCCCAGCAGCTGCCCTGCTAGTTTAACCAGCATCTTTTAATTAGTGCCATTGACTGCATTGAATTGTTTGACTTTACCATTGGAAATGAATCTGAGTCTGGGCGAGAACTTAAGTAAGTGCGGTACTACTGCCGTATTCATTTCTGTAAGGACAGGGACATCATCACTGGACACTCACACCTCAAATACTCTGATTTGCAAACAAATTAAACAACTTAACTTTTCTGGAGGTGTGAGTGAGAAAGACTAGAGAGGATTATCATGGGACACCAGTAAGGTTGCCACCGGTCAGTTTTTTTTACCTAGCGATCAGGTTTTCAGGGTCCCTATAAAGAAATCCGGTTTTGCTCTGTGCTGGTCAAGTTTTTAAACCATTTCGAGTGCTCACTTACTTTTGAAACATATTTTGTCATATCATTCATTGTTTCACCTACATGTCCAGGTTACAAACAAGTTCTCCTGTCAATATAGCCCTTTGTTTTATGAAAGCAGTCAACCTGGAGGTGTAAAGTATGACCAATTTACCATTAGCACTTACTTAACTAATCTTTTCCCACTGCAACAAAGCTGCCCACCCTTTTAACAGTAACAGAGCCAGTTGTCTTCCACTTTCATTTGCTGGTAAACATTTTCATCTCTAACAACATTTAGGTATTTTTAAATGTTTTAAATTATATTTTTCCTCAAGAAAAAGCATGGGCCCCCAAGGTGCAGGGGCACAGTTTGCACCTAGCTAAGGCCAGCTCTGCTGGAGGACAGATGAGACCCATGTGGCTCAGGCAGCTTTCATGGAGGCATTAGTGCATACTGATAAAGAATGCAGCACAGTGTGTTACTAATAGAGGAGCTCCATGATGGGGGAGCTATAGCACCCTGAGCCCCCCCTCTAAATCCGCCTATGAGCTGCCCCCCATCTTCAAATTGTGCCCCCTTGTTGTTGCACACCTCTGTTTTTGAAAGATGCTACCCTCTTGGACTTTGTTGGTTCCCTTTAGGTACTTGAAAGTTTCTATCATGTCCCCATCTCCTCCTTTCCTTGAGGCTATACATCTTAAGCTCCTTTAATCTTTCTTCATATGTCTTCTAGTGCAGACCCTGCACCATTTTAGTGCCCTCCTCTGGACAAGTTCCATCCTGTCTATGTCCTTGCGGAGATTGGGTCTCCAGAACTGCACGCAGTACTCCAGATGGGGTCTTACCAGCTGTCTGTACAGAGGGATAACAACTTCCTGTTTTCTACTGGTGATGCCTCTCCCTATGCATCCCAGTATCCCCCCAGCCTTTCTTACTGCCCTCTCACATTGCTTGCCCACCTTTAAGTCATCTGATATAACTACCCCCAGGTCCCTTTCCATTTTTGTTGTTGTTAGTATCTCACCCCCCATTGTGTACTCTTTCCCTGGGTTTTTGTTTCCCAGGTGCATTACCTTGCACTTCTTAGCACTGAATCTAAGCTGCAGTACATTTGACCATTCCTCTAACCTTGCCAAGTCCCTTCTCATCCTTTCCACCCCACCTTGTGCATCAGCTCTGTTGCAGATCTTTGTGTCATCTGCAAAGAGACATACTTTTCCTTCCAGTCCCTCTGCGATGTCACTTATAAAAACATTGAAGAGAACCGGTCCTAATACTGAACCCTGCGGTACCCCACTAGTAACCCCCCTTTCTTCAGAGTGGACTCCATTTACTATTACCCTCTGTGTCCTATTCTCCAGCCAATTCTTTACCCAGGCTATCATCTTGGGACCCACTCCCAGGCTGGCTAACGTGTATATTAATCTTTTGTGTGGGACTGTGTCAAATGCCTTGCTACAGTCTAGGTAGGCCATGTCCACAGCCCTTCCTGATCTACTACTTGGGTCACCCAGTCAAAGAAATCTATTAGATTCATCTGGCATGACCGTCCCACTGTGAATCCATGCTGCCTTGGGTCCTGTGCCCCTCTGGCCTCTAGGTACTCAACAATTCTTTCCTTCAGAAGTGATTCCATCATGTCCCCTATCACTGAGGTTAAACTAACAGGTCTGCAGTTTCCTGCTTCTGCCCTGCTCCACTTTTGTGAGAGGAGAATACATCTGCCCTCCTCCAGTCCTCAGGTACCACCCCATCCTCCATGATTTGTTAAAGAGGGTAGTCAGTGGTGTCACTAGTTCTACCTTAGTTCTTTTAGAATTCTGGGATGAACCCATCAGGCACCACTGCTTTGTCCACCTTCAGTTTTAAGAGTTCTTTCAGAACCCTTTCTTCTATAAATGGGCTGGTATCAACTTCTGTATCCAGAGTGTTTCCATTGTTTGTTTTAGGTACCTCCCCTCTTCATTTGTAAATACTGAGCAAAATATTTGTTTAGTATCTCTGCCTTTTCACAGTCACCCTCTGCCCACCCACCACCCCTCCCTTTATTAAGCCTCACTATCCCTTCCTTGGTCTTCCTTAGCTCCCTGATGTGCCTAAAAGGTTTTATCCCCTTCTTAACTGAGTTGGCTATCTTTTCCTTGGTTCCGCCTTTGCTGTTCTGACTGCCTTCCCAGCTTCCTTTTGCTTTAACTGATACAATTCTCTGTCCTGCTCCTTCTGTGATTCCTTGTACTTCCTGAATGCTCTCTTTTTCTCTTGAACCTTCACTGTCACCTCCTTTGAGAACCATAGTGGTTTCTTACATCGTTTAGTTTTGTTTATTTGCTTCACACAAAGGCTTGTTACCTCTGTGATGGCAGTTTTTATTATTCCCCATTGTTCTTCCACCCCTCCTTTCTGCCCATTTGCTAGTTTATTCCTTAGGCAATCACCCATTTTGGCAAAGTCAGCCCTCCTGAAGTCCAGTGCTTTTGCCTGTGTATGACTTGACTCTATTGCTGTGTTTATTGTGAACCATACTGTTCGATGGTCGCTAGTTCCCAGATGGCTACTCACTTCTACATCTGTGATCTTCTCTCCATCTCCATTTGAGAGAACCAGGTCTAAGATTGCTCCCTCTTGAGTGGGTTCCAATACTAGTTGTCTAAGCCATGCCCCCTGCAGGGCATCTAGAATAACCCCACTTTTAGAAGTGGCTGCTGCAACTGCACTCCAGTTAACATCTGGCATATTCAGATCCCCCATCAGTAATATCTCCCCTTTTTCTGCCATTCTAAGTATACTTTCTATCAATTCCTTGTCCATTTCCTCCCCTGAGAGAGGATCTGTATCTAACCCTGTGCGGATTGTGGTGCCATTGCCTGTCTCCAAATTGATCCACAGTGCTTCTTCTCCTCCTGTTTACCCTTTTGTTCTGTTGCTTTGATTTCTTCCCTTATGTGAGAGCTACTCCTCCTCTCTTTTACCCTCCCTGTCCCTCCTGAAGATAGTGTATCCTGGTATGTTTACGTCCCAGTCATGGTTCTCGTGTACCATGTTTCTGTGACTGCCACAATATCCAGATGTTCCTCCTCCATCAAGGCCACTAATTCAGGAAGCTTGTTACCCAGACTATGGGCATTAGTACTCATTGCTCTCCATTTTTGATGGCTTTACCTTCTGTAGCAGCATCCCCAGTGACCTTTCTACCTTGGTCTTTTCTCATTTAGTACCCTTTTTGTAGGGGATGCTGGGATTTTCCTGCTGCTTATCAGTGCCTCCCCTTGACTAGTTTAAAAGCTTGCCAATAGCGCATTTAAACTGATTGCCCAAAGACTTGTTCCCTTCCTGGACAGATGCAGACCATCCTGCCAGTATAGGCTGGTGTCCCTCCAGGTGGAACCCCAGTCCCCAATGAAGCCAAACCCTGTGCTCACACCATTTTTCAACCATTAGTTAAACTGCATGGTACAAGGCCCTCGCCTCACCATGCCACTGACAGGCAGCAGTTATATGCTTTTTAAATAAGACAAGGGTAAAAATAATAATTTTAAACATTATCATGCTATTAAATGGTGCAGGATAAAGCTCTCTTGATTTACAAAAGAACATTGCTTGCAATCGCTGAGTTCAGTAAGAGAGACAGCACTAGCTCCAGTAGCACTACTGTGTGTGAGAGGAGCAGTAATTTCTTCATTTTCTGTCACGAGATGGACTGGACATCAATCTGAAGTACAGAAAAGGAAGAAAGTACCGCTGCTGTCATACACATTTGCTTTTTTGGAGCTAGCGCTCTCGCTGTTGCTCAAAATACTGCGGGATTTTGCAGCCAAGATTTATTTTGGCTGCATGTGTGTGTGCTTTTATGGGTTTTTTTTGCAAAATATTTTTATTAAAACTTTATAATAACTGGTGACCCCGAATATCAACCCGTTTTTGAGACTTGTAAAAAGTCATATCAACCTGCGAGTTGAAAGGACTTGAACTATGGTTTGGGGAAAGACATTTTTTACAGCCCTTTCTCTGCATACGTGCACTGGCCCGAGACACTTTTGGGCGCCAAAGTAATACACGTCCTTTTGTTCTGCAAATTTTGGACTCCCCGCTGTTCTGTCTAACCCTTTATGTGAATCCCCTTGATTAATCCTCACTCTCCTTCTCTCTCTCAGCCGAGGAACTGCCACCCAGGCTCCCAGCTCCTAAGCCGCGGGATTCCTGGCTACCAGGCGGTCGGCACCCCCAGCCGATGCTCTAGATCGCAGGACATGTGACCCAAGGCCCTGCCAAGGTATGGCAACTGCAGCAACTTTTTCAACCTCCCCCCCCACCTCCGCTGATTATTAAATACAGTAGTTCCCACCAAAATATTAGTCCAGGTCCCCTGGCACAGTGCCCCACCAATAGAGACTTAGCTCGTGATCCCCCTCTTCTCTGTCCAGCCTACAGGATCCAATTCTCAGGGTCTCACCTTACTAAAATGCATAGGCTCTCCTTGGCTGTGCCTTCACCACTAAATATTTTTAATGCTGTCAAATTCGGGTCGACCTAGATCGGAAAGCTACTGATAAGCTGCATTAATCCAGCAACCCCATTGACCCCATGGCTAATTGAGTGGCTCCTTTTTTGAGGTACCATCATGTCAGGCCCTATATGGCTCCTTATACTGCCCCTTCTTCTGTTGATACCAGCTGCCCAGCATTGGACACCTGAACTACCATCATGTTTGGTCTACAACGGCACCTTGTGCTGTATACCACATGGCAACTTATCCTTTAATTGCCTCCGTGATTCCAAGTACCAATACCTCGAACCCTGCTCTTGGACCACACATACCAGTAGTACTTATTACACTCCCCCCACCACATGGCCCACCTCCCACCACACAGACTTCTATCTCCTCCCCGCCTATTGTGGTAGGGGTACTAGCTCTTGCTACAACAGATCAGCTGTTCTATGGTGGCTACTTTCCAGTTCCTAAAAACATCAGATCTACTAGACGGGAGAAAGGCAGGAATTACAAGCTTATAATTAGCGCTCTTAGAAAAATCCTACTTATCCTCCTGCTATGTTCAGGCAACATAGAACTCAACCCTGGCCCCCCAGAAGCTATTGCTTCACCAGCAGAACTAGCAAATTTAAAAGGAATAAGCTTCTTGCATATTAACATACGTAGCCTCCTTAAAAAGATAACCTTAATAAAAACCTGGGTAAATCATACCTCTCCTGACATACTTGTGATTTCCAAAACTTGGCTTAGACCCAGCACCACTGATAGAGAAGTAAACATCCCCAACTATGCCTTGTTCAGAGCTGATAGACATGCCAGAGGAGGAGGGGTAGCTACTGTATCTACGTTAAAGACACATTTTCTGCCTTTTGCTTATCCTCGGCATCTGTCGCCAGCTAATTCGAATGCCTAATTCTCAAAGTGGAAATTACACAGACTACTGCACTCTGAGTAGTAGGATGCTACAGACCACCGTCTGCTGGCCTACAGCTTGTGTCATATCTAAGTGACAAGTTGGGACAGGGGCTGCAAGAAACTATTATTTTAGGAGACCTCCAACTTTGACAGGCTCTCTAACACAGCTGCCCTTGCATCCTTCTGTGATGAACATGGGCTGGACGCAACTTATTACTGAACCAACACACCAAAGCGTGAAGAACCCCAGTAAAAGTACACTTTTGGATGTGCTAATGGTGAGCAAACCTCATCTCTTCTCTTCTGCCACGCTGATGTCTTCTTCTCAGACTCCAGCGACCATTGTTTTATTGCGGGAGTAAGATTCACCAACAACCCAGCACCGATCAGCAAGTTCTCTATGAAGAGATCCAGGCGCAACTTCAATGAACATGCCTACCTAAACGAGCTTAAGTACTCCCCTCAGTGGCAAGATTTCTACCTGGCCAAAACAATTACGTCAGCTTACAATATCTTCCACAACATTCTATCAAGGGCCCTTAATAAGTATGCTCCCTGATTAAAGTTCGAACTAGGACCAAAACCTGTAAATGGTTCACCCTCAGATCAAGTCCTTGCTTCTATAAAGAGATAAGCTCTGGAAAAAGCGCATGAGACTGAACACTGCAGAGGATTGGAACCAGTTCAGGAGGCTACTAAATTTATGTACCAAAACAATCAGAGATCAAGGCCACCTTCTTCAAATCTGAACTCGACTTTGCCACAAGAGCCCAATCAAGCTCTGGAACACAATTGACGATCTGCTAGGCCACTCCCAGGAAATTCACTCCCAACCAAGATTACCTCTGGCAACTCGACTATAACCGAAAAGATGGATATACTTGCGCATTCAATAGCCACTTTGCTACTGCAGGCATGGCATTTGATAACTCCCCTGCAAACATCGTCGGCTCCCAGACTGCCAGCCAACTGCCTGAAACTCCCGAAAACTTGACGCCTTTCTCGCTTCAACCTGCCTCACTGAAAGAGATAGAGGACCTCTTGCTTCAGTTGGATACTAGAAAAAGTGCTGGGGCCAACACCCTTGACCCTTACTTCCTAAAAATTGCCTACCACGTACTAGCAATACCCGTCACCCACCTTTTTAACTTATCCCTGTCTCAGGGCACCTTACCACCTATATGGAAGACAGCACATGTCATACCACTGTTCAAATCAGGTGACCGTAGCGATCTCAATAACTACAGGCCAATTTCTCTCCTTCGGTCCTGTCTAAGCTCCTAGAAAATTGTAAATGCACAGCTGAGGACTCACCTGAGTCTAGGGAACTGCTAAACCCTATGCAGTCCAGTTCAGAGCTAAACATAGCACTATCTCAGCCTCGCCAAAGTTACTAACGACTGGCAGCGTAATCTTGAGAGCAAAAACTTTATTTGTGCTGTTTTCCTTGATCTAAGCAAGGCTTTCGACACTGTCGACCATAGTCTGCTCCTCTCCTCCTTCAAACCATAGGTGTGACCCTCCTCTCTGCGCTGGTTTACTGACTATCTTACAGGCGCCTTCAACAAGTTAAAGCGAAGGCCTGTCCCTAAAACTCTGCAAAGAGGGGTACCTCAAGGTTCTATATTAGGGCCCTTACTTTTGCAATCTACATTAATAACATCGAACTACTGTATAAAAGAAGCCAACATCCATCTGTTTGCAGATGATACAGTTCTCTACATGAGTCGCCCAACACCTGAAGCTGCCTGCAATGACCTACAGTCAGAATTCAACCTTTTGCAAAGCCAACTCCTCCAAAAAGAGCTACTCCTTAATGCCAAAAAAACTAAAGCGATGGTCCTCTCCCCTTTCATCCGTACAGCTAACCCTGTGTCCAGTAGGACAGTTCCCCAAATTACCACAGTTCTAGGTGAAAAACTAGAATTTGTTACAAAATTCAAGTATCTGGGAGTTTGGATATACCAAAGACTCTCCTTCATTGAACATATCAAGGACTTGCTAAAGCGACTTCAGCAAAGGCTTGGCCTGTTTTTAGAATCAGCAATTTCTCACCAGAGATGCCAAGAAACAACTGGTCCAATCCATTTTCCTATCATTGGTTGATTACGCTGATTCCTCTACAGCCAATGCCCCAACTTTTACATGGCTAAACTGCACACACTCTATCATTGAGCACTGAGGTTTATAACAGGACTTCCTTTGACCGCATCACTGCACCCTATATGCGGCAGTGGGGTGGACATCACTAAAGTTCAGGTGCCACAGAAGCGCTGCTCTCTGGACCTATAGAGCCATCTCTAATAAGCTGCCTTACTATATCTCCTGCTGTCTTCCCCTGAGTATAATTGGGAATCGTGTTGAAGTTACTCAGCTATTACACTTAAAGTACCCAAAGCAAAACCCAGCTTGACAGGGCAGCCATAAGATTCAGTGCTACCTACCTTATGGAGCGATCTACAAAAACCCTCAAATTAAGCACTCTAATTGGTATAAATGCCTTCAAGACGCTTTATTTCCATACAATCAGAGAAGTATGTAACTGCTTCACCCACTCAGATCCAGTACTGGTGTCTGCACTGGTATATAGCCACGCCTAGACCCAATTTTAAGTACTGACCCCCCAGCTTGCTCCTCACAAGCCTAATTGTTCTCTCTCTTACCCCCCTGTCTTATCAACACTAGGCCCGTCCATCCCCTTATCCTTCCTTTCCCAACCTCGGATAGGAGCTCACTACCCCTGGGTCATGACATCCTACCATGCTCCGTACTTTATAGCATTCAATCCTGGGGCTCACACATACTCCTTTTCTCCATCCACCTTCTCTACATCCCGTTTTACCAACTCCTCCCTGTGCACTGTGCCCTCCTAGCCTTCCTCCTCCTACCTCCCTCCCCCCCCACCTTCGCCTCCACCTGGTGTATATTTTTTTCTTCCGTTACTTCCTCCTGCAACCTTATATAACCTGCTTTATCTTCCTATAGACACTTCTATGTATGTAAATACCCTGTAATCTGTACAATATCTGTATAATTCTATGTACATATGAACTTCTTTTTCTTCCTCTCTGTAAACAGTATTATCTGTATTGCCTTGTAAATACCTGTGTTGACCTGTATATATAATTGTTTATGCTCCACCCAGGTCCATCTTGCAAATGAGCTTCTGCTCAACGATGAACACCTGGTTAAATAAAGACTTGATTGATTGATTGATTGATTGATTGATTGATATCAACCCATGCAAAGTCAAGAAAGCTGCACAAACACATAAACACAGTAATTATAAAAATAAAAAGATAGGCAGTGTGTGTTATGGATTTTTACACACCTCTCAGCGTGTGATGACTGTGTAAACCTCTCGAGCTTACGCTTGAGGTTTATGGGTCATCACACACCTTGATCTGTAAATAAAATCCATAACACACACTCTATCATATTCTCTATATAAACACTGACATATAACACATATAGCACCAACATTTCATTTTTCTTTTTTGAAATGAAAACCCACCAATCAGGCAAACAACAATAACAGAAAAGTAACATCTAATATAGGTCTGATCCATTTTCTAGTAAACAATTAAAAAAAGAATAGGTGACAATGGTTAGTGGCAAAGTCTAAAAATGTAAATACATTACATTAATCATCATGAATCCATTTACAGTGGCATAACATATTATTCCATAGCTACAGAATGGATACGGGGCTGTAGCCCTTTTTTTTGGGTAAGTGTATATTAATTTCTAATCCCTAGTCCCACCTTTCATTGAAGCCCTTTCTGAGGGCCTGCACCTCCCCTGGTGTCAGTGAGTTCACAAAGGATCCCCAGACCTGCAGAAACCTCCCCTTTCTATCTCTGGTAAGGTAGGACAAGCGTTCCAGTGCCTGCATCTGGATAGCTAATGATCTCCACTGCTGTGTCGTTGATGCCACAGTCAAGACCCAGCTGTTCAATATGCAATGTCTGGTCAAAGCCAGCAGCACCCGAGCCCACCTGGGCAAGGGATCTCAGTCCTCAGCCACCTTGTCCTTTACTACAAGGGTCAGAAGGTCTAGCAAAAGCTTCCTACCCAGCAGAGTTCCCAGCTCCATTGCACTGTCTTCTTAGAATTTCTGCAACACTGGACATGTCAAAAAAATAATAAATGTAGGTGCCCAGGTCAGCAGCACATCTCGCACAGATGGGGGAGACCGCAGGATTAAATTTATTTACCATTACTGGAGGGCAGTATAATCTATGCAAGAATTTATAGAATGACTCCTGACACTTGTTACAAATTAGTATACCCCTATGGGGCTGCAGCATCATAAGCCAGTTTTCCTCCTGAATTGTCCTTTCAAGATCTTGCTTCCACTGGACTTTAGTTACCCAGTAGCTGCCCATCCAATCAAGCCCTCACATCCCTCCCAGATACAAAACCAGGTGTCCTACATGGGACAAGGGAGAATCCGAGGCTGGTGCCCTTCCAAGTGAGTTAGTGTAAACTCTCACCTGTAAAAGAGGAAGTGATGCACAGCTAGGAGTCCTATACCCTTCCTAGCTTCCTCAAAAGTATCCAGGTGATCCCTTACATACAAATCCCATATACATTTAATTCCCCCTGCCTCCCACTTAGAACCCACCATCTCCCATTTCCTACTGAAGAATGGGTTACCAGCAACAGGGAGCAGTAGGGTTTCTTCCTGCTGTGCTCCTGATAATGTCCGGAATTGCTCCCAGCCCTGAATAACTGAGTCAACTAAGGGGGGTTTTGTCATCCAACCTGTTGTAAATTCTACGGCTCCCCTTTGCCTGATAGGTAGAAAGTCTACCCAAGCAAGACAACTCCTCCAGATCTATCCACCCTATGCTTTTATGGTTTTTATATAAGTTATGTACCACAGATGCTCTTGCAAGGGGGACTGGGAAGGGGAGATTGGCTGACAGTATAGGGCTACTTTAGCGAGGCAACCAACATGGCAGCAGTTGTCTTTCTCAAAGTTCTACCGGCCCATTGGTATCCGAACTAAATGAGGCAACAGAAACTCGGACTAGTTATTTGCTGGTCTCTGTTGTCTCATACTGGCCCAGCTAATTGGTGCTTTTAGCCAATCAGGTGTTAGCGTTGCAGTTGCCCATTCTCTAATGGAAAGTAATTTGCCCCCATTAACTGTCACATCACTTCTCAGTGATTATACTGCTATATGTTACTCTAGGTCAAGATTGTATCTAGACCATGTCAGAAGCTAGATGGCTGTGGTATGATGAGGGGACTTCATCTGTTAGGAATCCACCATTCCTTTTACCTGTTTTGTAATCCCACTCTTTATCCTTCCCAAAGGGTGTGGTCTTGTGGAGCAACCCAGTCTTCCACCTTTCAGGGCAGTCAAAGGGGTGGGTGTGCCTGAACTCCACTTCTGAACTCCACTGCTGGCCTTGTTCTGGGTGCTTGATGCCTCAGTGTCACACAGAGGCAAATAGGGCATACTTTTTTTAGAATATTTCTTTAACTGTGGTGAGCAAAACTGGTTGTTACTCCTTATCTGGAGCACTGCGGATGCAGAATCTCACAGCTGCAGGTTGACTGCAGGATGTGGCACTCTTCTTTTCTCTTGGTCCAGATGCCAATTCTTTGAGTGGGTAGTCACATTAAACACTAAATCTATAACTCCTAAATTAATTCACTAACTGCCCTATTTATCTAAGGTTCTAGAAAGAAGAATTCCTATCCCTTCTCCTTATACTCCATTATGCACTAAGACAAGGTTCACGGGTCTTACTTTGAAACATATTATCCCAACTGTCCTAAAGCAGGAGTTTCCTGATTTTCATATCTGAGCCATGCCCCTTTTCTACATTTCCTGAATGTTTCTTTCTCTGTTGATTGGTGATTAAAGAGAGTGACCTCGTCCCTTTCAGTCAGTCCCAAGCTAAAATTTAATATAGCACTACATTTGGAATCTCAATGCAGAATGAGCCCTCTTGAAAGGTTTGCCAGGAATGTAACTGCAGTATTCATTAGAAATGCTTGTTGCAGGGTGATCCAGCACCAGCCTATACCAAACTTGCTAGTAATCAGAACACCTTGTGTGTAAAAATAGAAATACCATACAGGTAATTCAAAGCAGTACCTTGTAACATGTGCTCGCTACTTTATTCATGTCCTTGGACAAAACAATAGTGCACACATGAATCCTGTAGTAGCCTCAGGTATAATAGTGTCAAACAGTGAATGTAAAAGTTAAAAGACATTTAAAACAAGCGCCATGTCTGCAAGCCAGGCCCTGAGGCTTCCAGTCACCTTACACATTTAATGCAGTTGCACTTTTATCGAAGGCCTTTGACAAAGTTACAAGGTACTGCTTTTAATTTTTCTGCTTCTTAAACAAGATGTTCTGAGTACTAGCAATGTCTGCTTTAGGCTGGTGCTGATCACCTTGCAACATTTCTACCATATAACTGATTGAATGTGGGACAGCTACCTCCCAGGTGCAGCAAATCTCTCTACTTGTTAAACTCCAATATTCACTAGTAATAATTTTTTGGGACCAGATTTTCTACTCATTTTATTTTTAATTAAAATCTTACCACTCATTCTTATTTTTAATTAAAACCATACTTTGGGGGCTGCTGAGCAGCTCAGCAGGAGGCAGCATTTCTGTACAGCTGCTGAAACTTCACTTTAATTTAAATAAAAGTTACCTTTTGGCATTTCTTTCTGGGTTTTTTTGCCTCCACTAAGTTAATTAGCCTGTCAGGATGACCCATGGGAAAACTAAGGACAACGTGGCAGCCTCTGCCGAGTTCTTTGCACCGAGGCAAACAAGATGTTGGGCCTTCAAGAAACAGTGTGGCAGGGACCTCAGATACTGTGGATATGGGAGGTCTCGCCCGCCATTGTGAATGCTACATTGATGCAGTTAGTGCAGTCTGTGCAAGAACGGGACAAAATTTGACACACTAACTCCTCGAGTGGTTGCCCTGGAAACCAAACTGGACAGTGCGGATCAGAAGTTCTCTAAATTGGATGCCAACTTGAACAAAATGATGGATGTTTCTACTAAATTAATCAAAGACACCACATGCCAGCAGCAGCAACTGGAGACGGTGGAGAACCAGGTTCGTAAATGGAACCTATGGGTGTTGGGGCTACCTGACTCGGCTGAGGGGGATGACCAGCTGGACTTTGTGCAGACAATTTTACCTGGTTTGCTGGGTTTTGGTGAGGAAGATCCACCACTGTCATTCGAGAAGGCCTACAGGCTTTTCCCACGCAGAGGAACATCAGCTCAGCCCACACCTCACACCATGGTGGTGGTATGCTCCAGAGTCAGAGATCGAGATTGAGTGCTGCTGGAGGCTAGGAGAAGATGATGCATACAATATGGGGACACAAAGCTTTTTGTGTTCCTGGATATGTCTTATGGCACCCGGCAGAGGTGCAAAGCATTCGATGCGGTGAGGTGCCAACTATGACGCTTGGCCAGCTGGTTATAATTGTTCTATGATATTTGTAATATCAAAATGTAGTATGTGATTGTCTCACATGGGGTAGCTGTGCCATGGGTGACCCCCAGGTTTCTGTGAAGCAGGAGCCATTTAATTAACTGACTTACTTCAGAGTGGCATTTTATTACCTTTTTATGATATGCCTAGGCTCTTTGAAGTGGAAATGAACTGGAACTTTATGAATCTGCCAGAGGATGGAGATCATAAATTTTTATGACATCTTAAGAGGAAGAACATTTAATGTCAACTGGTGTTAAAAAGCTATAAAACTCTTTGATATGCCTTGGGAATAGGAACTCCTCGACATCAAAGAAAAAATGTTAATTAAGGAGTCATATAGGGGAAATTAGTTTTTGCTGAAGTCACAGTATTTAATATACCTCCCGAACGAACATCCTGTTTGTATATTTTTTGTATTCAACAAGGAGGAGCTAGATGACATCAGAAGGGGTGTGTGAGAGAGACACAGTTTAACCTAGGACTTTTGTCTGATCTTAGTGACATTTCTTTTTGGGCTCTTAAGAAACAAGATTTAACTTAAGCACTTTATAGAGGTACTACATTAGATAGAAAAAGTCTAACTGTATGTTGGTAGGAGTTTGTAGTTTTCTTTGCTTTTCTTTTAAGTGATTGTATGTTTTGTGATATAGTGTTCTGTGTTTACATTTAACATGTTTTTATCCATTTTTAGGTAAACCTTTTATTCCAAAGACTGCCTGGGTGTGTCTTCGAAGTTCTTTTTTGCATGTGACATATAAAGGGTTAAGGCTGACAAAAACTGTTCAGAGGTTGATGGTGTTACTGAACTGGGAAAAGGTAAGAATATACCTAAGGTCTTTTATATAGAGTTTTAAGGGTTCATTTTGGATACCTGGTTAGGTGCCCTTAGGTGAAAGATATCTGGCATCCCCAAAAGCAGATTATCTGAGCCTGTACATTTGAGTACGCCAGGATAAGGTTCATTTTGAATCCCTCAGAACTTGAGACCAAGGTGATTTGGACCCACAAGCAGACAGGAGGGTTACCCTGTCTGTTACCTATTCAAAATACTGTGCTAGAAGGTTGGCACTGTGGGAGCAGAGGCCTGACCTGCTAGTGCGTTTGTGACAGATTGGTTGGCAGTGATGCTGATAAATTTGGTAACACAAGCTTTAACTGTTCAGTGTGTCAGCTTAATACTGTACGGCTCATTTGCAAAAAAAGGCAGTGATTTATTTTTAAAAAGGAAACAGAACTATATCATTGTCTTACAGTTGAGTTCCTACCTGTTTTATATTTTTTTATAAAGTGCAAGTTAGAGTAGCCGTAGTTAAGGAAGAAGATGGCTTCCAACTACAGCGGGCACACTGTAAACTACTTGAAGCAGTTGTGCCAGGACAGAGGAGTCCTGTATGAAGGGAGAGTCACCAAGCAGAATCTCATAGATGCCCTGATGGCAGCAGATGCCCAGAGCATCGAGTCACAGACTGTGACTGTAAAAGACCAAACCTTGAGCATGGAGGGGCCAGTAGCCAGTGCAGTGTCCTGATCCGGTGATGATGACAGCAGGCCCAGTGCCAGCAAGGGGCCACAGCAGCAGGGAAAGTCACCAGCATTCTGGAACCAGAAGCAGTCAGGCTGCAGATTGAGTTGTGCAGAATGGAGCTGGAGTTCCAGGAGAAGAGGGAGCGAGAACAGTGAGAGGCTGACCATGAAGAGCATGAGTGCCAGTGAGTCTTGGAGGAGTAAATGGAGCAAGAACAGAGAGAAGCAGAGCGAGAGAGATGAGCTTCAGAGGAGAACAGGGAGTGTGAACAGCGAGAGGCGGACCATGAACAGCGAGAGGTGGACCATGAGGAGCGTGAGCGCCAGAGGCGACATGAACTGGAGAAGCTACGACTCCAACCACTAGCACCAGAGCAAGTAAGTTGCTTGGGTTTAACTGGAACTACAGGACTGGGTTACAAATTGAATTCCAAATTGATAGCTGAATTTAAAGAGGGAGGATATGGATGCCTTTTAAATTCCTTTGAAAAGGTTTGTATTCAGGCTAAAATTCCTAGAGGGTCCTGGAGCTTCCAACTATCCCGCCACTTACTGGGAAAGCTTGGGATGCATTGGGTCAGATGGACAATGAGGACAGTAATGAGTACAGCAAACTTAAAGCTGCACTTTTAAAAAAGTTTGATTTAACTGCTGAAGCATACAGAGCTAAATTCCATAAGCTCAGGAGGAGCCCTGATATGAGCTACGAGGAGCTAGCCACAAAACAATGTCAGTTTTTAAAAAGTTGATGGGAAGGAATTGAAGCAAACTCTGTAGATAAAATTGAAAATTATATTTTGTTAGAACAGTTTTTTGGGCATGCCCAGCAGAGCTGAAAACCTGGCTGGAGGACTGAGATCCCAAAACAGTGCAAGAGGCTGCTGGACTCTCGGACTGCTATGCCAAGAGCAGACCTGCTCCAAGAGCGAATGGGGTGGGCATGGCAGTGCAGAAAGGGAAAAGCACACCTTCAGGGCAGCTAAAACCCTCACTGCCTCCATCAAAACCAGTTAGCCCCAGGTTTCAGAAAAAGATTTCTCTGAGAAAAGAAACAAATGTTGGGTCTGTAAAGAAACTGGGCATATTGCCAGATAGTGTCCCAAAAGGGCAAGCAATATGCAACATGGGGCTAGGAAAGAAGTGGGTTGTTTGTGTGTCCCTGGAAGCATGCCTGTGAATATGAGGGAACACATGCACCCAGTCACAGTGAATGGTGTACAGACACAAGGATTAAGGAACACAGGGGCATCCCTGACACTGGTAAAAGGGGATCTGGTAGAGCCTGGTCAGCTTATACCCAATAAATATGTAACTGTATAAGACTTCATTAGGGGGAGAAAACATTGCCACTCACTAGTGTTCTCCTAGACTGGGGTGAAACAGGGGAACTGTGCAACAGGTGGCTGTAGCTGAAATGTTAGTAGTTAGCGTCATCCTTGGCAACAATCTCAAGCAGGGGATGGTGTGTACAGTTACCCATAGCCAAGCAGCAAGGGAAAATTGTAGTTCCCTGTACTCCACAGAAGCCATTGTGGAAACCACTGGGAGGCTGGTTCCCCAGCCTGTGTCTCCTGATGGGGAGACTAATGAAAAGAGGTTAGAAATTTCCCCAGTAACATTTAACCACACAGCTATGAAGGGTTACTCCAAAGAGGGAGGGGTGACCCATTGTCAGAGGGTTAGGGATGACAGTGATCCTGAGTGCCCTGACGCTAGTGCTAGGGACCCTAGTTTAGAGACTGAAGGGGACCTGTCCCATGCCTTGGGAATGTGTAAGGAGTTTGCAACTGCTCAGAAAAGTGACCCTAGTCTAGAAAGCCGAGGCTTGGGCAAACTCTGGTGGAGCATAGGGAGGTGACAGTAAACATAAGGTTTATTGGAAAAATGGACTGATGTATACTCAGGCTGTGCAGACAGAGGAGGGGCGATAGGCAGGCAGCTTGTCATTCCCAGGGTATCGTGAGCAGTTGCTCAAGATTGCACATGATATTCCCTTGTCTGGTCATCCAGGAATCATGCACACTACACAACGGTTGGCTCAGAATTTCTACTGGCCCAACTTCACCCAGCAGGTGAAGGAGTATTGCAGGTCTTGTCACTGGTGCCAAGAAATAGGGAAGGTAGGTAAGAAAACCCAAGCCACCTAATTCCATTGCCCATACTGAAGGAGCCATTCCAGAGGGTGGTAATGGATACTGTGGGGCCTTTAAATACCCCAGCTCCTCCAGGAAGAGGTTCATCCTGACTGTGGTGGATTATGCCACCGGTACCCTGAGGCAGTTGCCTTATCCTCACTGAGGACAGACAAAGTGGCAGATGCCTTACTTGGGATTTTCTCCTGTGTTGGGTTTCCGCAGGAGGTTATCACCGATCGAGGGGGTTCCTTCATGTCGGACCTGATGAAATGTTTGTGGGAGAAGTGTGGGGTGGTGCAGAGGCACATGACACCTTATCACCCACAAGCCAATGGGCTTGTGGAAAGATTTAACGGTACCCTGAAGTCAATGCTCCAAGCGTTTACTGAACAGCATGGCAGGGACTGGGAGAAATACCTTCCCCACCTGTTGTTTGCATACAGGAAGGTGCCCCAAGAGTCAACAGGATTTTCCCCCTTCAAACTCTTATATGGACACTGGGTACATGGGCCCCTAGACTGGATCCGGGAGGACTGGGAAGGCAAGCATGCCACCCAGGGAACTCCCATTGTGGATTACATCCTTAGGTTTAGGAAAAGGCTGAAGGAGCTTATGGGAACAGCCCAGACCAACCTGGCAGCTGTCCAACAGAAACAAAAAGTGTGATACGACCACAGAGCCAGAGCTCGCTCGTACATGGTGGGTGAGGAAGTCATGGTCCTTTTTCCGGTCAGGAAAGACAAGCTGCAGGCTGAGTGGGAAGGACCGTACAAAGTAGTCAGGAAGGAAAATGACGTGAACTATATCATAGTGTCACCTGACAGAAGACAGACAAAAAGAATGTACGTTGTCAACATGATGAAGCCATATGCTAATAGGGCTGACCTGGTATATGCAGTATGAAGTCCTGGGGAGGGGACAGACTAAGGAGACCCCTTCTGGACTTGCTGGAAGAAAACAAGCAGGACTTCTGTGGAGGCAGTTAAACAGTCACCCAAGCTGGCCCCAGACAAGATCCAGGAAGTAAGGAGGTTTAGCAAACTTTGCCCCACTGTTTGCGCCAAGCCTGGACTAACCTCCTTAGCAGCATGATGTGGAACAGGGATACAGAGCGACCATCGGCAGACAGCATATCAGATGTCAGAGGCTGTCCAAAAGGACATTAGGAGGGAGGTGGAGGAAATGCTGGATTTAGGGGTAATCCAGAGATCCCACAGCCCCTGGGCCTCACCCGTAGTTCTTGTGCCCAAGCCAGATGGCTCTACTCATTTCTGTGTGGACTGTCATGGACTGAATGCAGTCACAATTCAGATGCCCACTTGATGCCCCGGATGGACAAACTCCTGGACAAGTTGGGAGGGCAACCTACCTTATGACTATTGATCTGACAAAGGGTATTGGCAGTTGAGTTAATGGACAGAGCTTGGGGAGGTTGGCCTTCATAACTTCGATGAGCTTATTTGAATTTAAGTAATGCCTTTCGAAATGAAGAACACCTTGGGCACTTTCAAAGGCTGGTGAAGCAGGTGTTAAATGGTGCTGAGGAGTAGCGTGGCATACCTGGATGACATTGCTATCTTTAGTGTCAGCTGGGAGGAACACCTGTCCCACCTTAGGGAAGTGCTGGACAGGATACAAAGAGCAGGCTCACTGTCAAAGCTGAGAAGTGCCAGGTGGCCATAGCTGAGTGGCATACCTCAGGCATGTTGCAGGCCAGGGACAGCTCCGTCCTAACCAAGTAAAAATAGAGGAGATCAAGGGGTGGCCCAGACCAGAAACACAGAAGCAGGTCAGGAGTTTTCTAGGGACAACAGGGTACTATAGGACATTTGTACCCAATTACAGTACCCTGGCTGCTCCCCTATCTGACCTGGTAAAGAAAAGGATGCCTAAGAAAATTACCTGGGAACCAGCCTGTGAAAAAGCCTTTAACAAACTGAAGGAGGCACTGTGCAGTGCTCCTGTGTTGACAGGTCCTGACTATAGCATACCCTTTATAGTCAGACTGATGCCTCAGGTGTGGGTATTGGGGCACTACTGAGTCAGACATCCAACCAAGGGAAAGATCACCCTGTAGTGTACCTGAGTAAAAAGTTACTTCCCAGGGAGCAGACTTACTCTACTGTGGAAAAAGAGAGTCTTGCCATAGTGTGGGCCCTAAAGAAGTTAGAACCATACTTATACTGGCAGCATTTTGAGGTATAAATGGACCACAACCCCCTGGTTTGGCTGACCCAAAGGGGAAAAACTAATGGTAGACTGGTAAGATGGAGTCTTGCCTTGCAAGGGTATGACATAACGATCTTACTGAAGCGACCAATCAGAACACCGATGGCCTGTCACATGTATATGAAGAGTGAACTGATTTGGGAAGCTCATCCGTGAGGGATAGAGCCCCCAAATTCAGTCAAGGTGGGAGGACTGTGATGCTTGGCCAGCTGGTTATGATTGTTCTATGATATTTGTAATATAAAAATGTAGTGTGATTGTCTCACATGAGGTAGATGTGCCATGGGTGACCCCCCCCCCAGGTTTCAGTGAAGCAGGAAAAATTTAATTAACTGACTTACTTCAGAGTAGCATTTTATTACCTTTTTATGATATGCCTAGGCTCTTTGAAGTGGAAATGAACTGGGATTTTATTAGTCTGCCAGAGGATGGAGATCATAAACTTTTATGACATCTTAAGAGGAAGAACATTTAATATTAACTGGTGTTAAAAAGCTATAAAACTCTTTGATATGCCTCGGGAATAGGAACTGCTCAAAATCAAAGAGAAAATGTTAATTAAGGAGTCATATTGGGAAATTAGTTGTTGCTGAAGTCTCAGGGCCAGATTCTAGAAGGGTTATGCCTGGCGTAACAGCAGTTGTGCCAAGTAGAATGCTGCATGTAGCAACCTACACCAGCAGTTGCGACATGCGCGATTCTACAAAGTGGCCTCTGACGTCGCAGGTCACTTGCTTTAACAGCAGTTATGCCACAAAACCCCGCGACATGGTGCTCACGGGATTTATAGCGTGGTTGTGCCCCATTCTAGAAGGGCAGCCACAAAGTCCCCACATCGGGATTCTACAATAACCCCCAGAGGAGAACCCGGCATCGTAAGTTACACCAGCATTTGGCTGGTGTAACCCTATAACCCCGCCCGAAATTAAATGTGGTCCCACCTGCAGACATGCCAACAGCTGCCATCCCCCACCAGTGCCCCAAACCACGAATCG
The DNA here is from genome assembly GCA_016271365.2 of Neoceratodus forsteri. Taxonomy (NCBI): domain Eukaryota; kingdom Metazoa; phylum Chordata; order Ceratodontiformes; family Ceratodontidae; genus Neoceratodus; species Neoceratodus forsteri. The sequence goes on from CM057456.1 coordinate 1,320,579,228, forward strand.
CCAGCCGTATATACGCGCAAAGAAGCCAACCCTGGTAGTCTAGTGGCCCCCCAAACTGTATAATATTAATAATAGTGATCCCCATATCCCTGGTAGTCTAGCGGACCCCCGAACTGTATAATAATATTGAATCCCATATCCCTGGTAGTCTAGTGGCCCCGAACTGTATGATAATAGTAAAGATCCCCATATCCCTGGTAGTCTAGCAGCCCCGATCAACATTAAGTATATACTGTGCTCCCATTCCCTGGTAGTCAAGTGGCCCACACCCAGCCGTGCCAGCCTACTCAGCACCCCCACCCGTCCCCATCCAGTGACTGGCACAGCCCACCTCTCACCACCACGGCCAGCAGCAGACTGGGTCCAGTATCAGTGCATACTAAAAAGACACACTCAGATATTAATATCTGAGCACGTCTTTACAGTGCGTGATGATACTGAACTCATTGATGACTGGCCATAGTGGTGAGGGTGGGCTGTGCCAATCTCAACGCGGACGGGTGGAGGGTGCTGGCAGGCTAACGTAATGGTGAGGACACCTGAGAATGGGGTGCAATATGTTGATGCCAGGTGAGCTGCTGAACTGCAAGAGATATGAGATCTTCCTGTACCAGTTAGGTGATAGCCACCAGAATATGAGATCTTCTGTGATATACAGTATGGGGGCTGCTAGACTACCAGGGATCAGAGATCTTTAATATTTTTATACAATTCAGAGGACCACTAGACTACCAGGGAATAGGTATGTATATATTTGACAGTGATGGGGGGGCACTAGACTACCAGGGCTACCTGGTATATGCTGCATTTGCGACTGGTGAACAGGGGTCGGGGCACAGGTGGGGGGTTGACCGCGCCACCCTGCTGTTGCGGCTTGCGACATGCTCGCCAGTTGCACCTGCAGTTTGGTGTACCTTGCCGCATGTCGCAAGTCACAGGACTTAGCTGTGATGACCCTGCCCCTACTAGAATAGGGCGCAGGGTCAATGTTGCAGGTGCGGGTGGTGCAAGTTGTGTTTGGCGGCGATTTGTGCCACCCTTCTAGAATTGGGGCCACAGTATTTAATATACCTCCTGATAGGACATCCTATTTGTATATGTTTTTGTATTCAACAAGGAGGAGCTAGATGACATCAGAAGGGGTGTGTGACAGAGACACAGTTTAACCTAGGACTTGTGTCTGATCTTAGTGACATTTCTTTTGGGCTCTTAAGAAACAAGATTTAACTTAAGTACTGTTTAGAGGTAATACATTAGATGAAAAAAGTCTAACTGTATGTTGGTAGGAGTTTGTCTGTAGTTTCTTTGCTTTTCTTTTAAGTGATTGTATGCTTTGTGATATAGTGTTCTGTGTTTACATTTAACATATTTTTATCCATTTTTAAGTAAACCTTTTATTCCAAAGACTGCCTGGGCGTGTCTTCAAAGTTCTTTTTTACATGTGACGTATAAAGGGTTAAGACTGACAAAAACTGTTCAGAGCTTGATGGTGTTACTGGACTGGGAAAAGGTAAGAATATATCTAAGGTCTTTTATAGAGTTTTAAGGGTTCATTTTGGATACCTGGTTTGGTGCCCTTAGGTGAAAGATATCTGGCATCCCCCCGAAGAGCAGATTATCTGAGCCTGTACATTTGAGTACGCTAGCATAAGGTTCACAGTTTGCATCCTCCCAGAACTTGAGACCAAAGCTGATTCAGACCCACAAGCAGACAGGAGGGTTACCCTGTCTGTTACCTGTTCACAATACTGCGCTCAGAGGTTGGCAATGTGAGAGCAGAGGGCCTGACCTGCTGAGTGAGTTTGTGACACCGACTTCATCAACTGAAGATCCCACACCACTGGTATTTCCAGCCCACCTCAGGATAGTGTGGCAGGGTAAAGCCTACATGTTTGGATCCCTGAAGGAGGTGGAAAAGATTCTTCTGACAACTGATCAGGATGTTAACCAAAAACAGAGCAATGGGGACTGAACGGACTATGGCCTCTGAAAGAAGCTGTAAAATGCTTTTATTTCCCTGTTCTCTTTTGGCTGCGACTATGTCTTTTCTTGCAAGTTATGGCTGATGGCGAGTGGGACTTTACAGTAACTGTCTACCCTTGTTATGTGGGGTTTTCCCATTCTGTAAGATGTGTAGCTGAGGATTAAGGGGGCTATTTACTGGGGACTTGAAATTATGGACTTTATGGTTACTGGGCAGGGCAAGACTTCTGCCATTACTTGTTTTTCCTTGGATTAAAGCTGGGCAAGTCTTGATTTTTTTGAAAGAGAGCCAAGCCAAGGCCGGGCAAAGTCTGAAATGGCAGCTCTCGGCAATCATGAGCCGAGCTGAAGGTAGCGGAAATGTATACAAAAATTATCCTTTTTAGGGAGTTTATATACTGCAATAAATGTATAGAAGGTGTTTTGTGCACTGCAGAAAATGCTTTAAAGAGTGTGCCAGTGCCACAATGGAAATCTTACTGGATTAACCAGATTTTCAAATTATTTAAGCAATAACATGCAGGTCACAGGCCCAGCTAGAATCAAGTGTAAGCCAATTTGGACACCTGCATTTGCTTTCCCATTTTATATAGCAAGGCAGTTCACTTCAAACATTGCATGTGGTGCTGGCCCGCCGGCGCAGCGGTAGGGCTACCGCTTGCGGCGTCAGCAACACAGGTTCGGGAACGGACTTGTGTGGCTGGAGGGCCGGCTGGGGGAGGATGATTGAGCACCCAGGGCTGCTCTCTCCTCCTCCGGGTGGGATGGGATGCGGGTCCACTGCGATACCGCCACCTGGGTGACCATGGGTGGAGGTGCAGCGAGACAGCATATAAGGGAGGGAAGACATCTACAGGACCAGAGTGTTAGCACATTTGCGTGCATGCGCCTCCATGGCCCCTTTGCATGCAGACGTCCTGTGAGCTGGGACCATGAAAGCAGAAAAACCCTGTGCTGGGCTCCTGTAGATGGGACCCGGCTGCCCCCAGATAACCCTTAACCAGGCTCCATAGATGGGGCTGGTGACGCCTTCTGATGCATACTTGAGGTGTGAGAGGGGACTAAGGGGTCCTCTCCTCACCCGGGGGTAAATCGAGGCAAGATGTGTAAAGGCTAACCAGCACCTGGAGATAGGTACCTGGGGCAGGACCATGGAAAACACAGCCTAGGGATCCCCTGAAGAAAGGAATCTAGTACAGCGAGAAGGGGCATAAGAGAAAGTAAAAAAAAAAATTGCATGTGGTGATTTTTATGTTTGCTTGCACGCATGTGCAAGAAACATAGTGCCATCATTTGAGTTTTCGGAGGTATAGCATCCGTCTTCCAATTCAGTCAGTGTGTTTGCAGGCGCCACAGTTCTCAATGAGTGCTGCAGCTGTCTATGACAGCAGTTGAAAATGCAGTGCCATACAGTTGAAAGAGAGCTCGCTTCCAGTGAGCAGCGCTCCCCCACACTAGCGCATACCGCGCTATATTGCATGCTTATGCCTCCCAATGCACACTGTATGGCGATGGGGGTGCCCAATCCCGTCGGCTCTGCTGCTCCCCCAAAAGCTTTCCAGGTGCCGCTGGGATCCCACCCAGCTTGGCAAAAACTGATATGGCCGATGGGGGTGCCCAATCCTCATTGGCTCCAGACCCCCCCAAACAGCCTTCAGCTGCCATGCTGAGGACCCACCCCAGCGTGGCAAACGTCCGCATCATCTTCCTAAAAAAAAACCTGTAAACAAAAAAGTTCCCTTGGCGGTCTCCCTGCCCACCCATGCCCACCCTCTGTGCACTCTGCCTCCCACCTCCGCCTCACCCATACTTATCTCTGGATTCTGGCACGGCAGTCATTTGGAGGACCGGGAACATGTCTGCACTCTTCAAAGCTGAGCCTCGAACTGAGGAAATGCCGGTAAGCTGTATAATGCCATAAATCGGGGTTTCAACTTTGATGCATGTCTCAGGCATTTTTGGAATTTAGCACAAATTTTCAACATGGGGTTTTGGGACCCCTCCTCATGAATTCTGAACTGGCATGGTGTTATTGCCTAGGTGCTGGTGATTTCGCCGGTCACCGCGCCAAATCACCTTCGGTTTACTAACAAACAACAGTGCTAGTGTTCATAAGGTGGGCTCTCAAAATGCCTATGTTGCAAATTAGGTGAAAACATTCTTAAAAATGACCGTTTTACAAGCGTGTGCTGCGCAGTTCCTATGCACGCTTGTAAGTCTGTGAATTTATAATATTTGCATTCCAGATTTTTAACATTGCCATTTTACCACACATCCTTATGAGCAGTTCAGCTGTCATTTTTCACGTCACCCAAAATGTGTTTCCGTGTATGTAGCGCACAATGGCGCAGTCGATGTACGAAATCAATGTTTGGGACAGATTAAGAAAATCACAGTGACACTGCTCATGAGCAGAGGTCTTAAAATAGCTATGTTGAAAATTTGGTGAAAATATTCCCAAAAATGACTGTTTTAGGAGCGCATGTTGCGCAGTTCCTATGCGTGCTTGCAGGTTTGTGAATTTTTAATATTTGCATGCCAGATTTTCAACATTGCCATTTTACCACACTTCTTTATGAGCAGTACAACTGCCATTTTTCACATCTCACCCAAAATGTGTTTCTGCACATGTAGCACACAATGGTGCAGTCAGTGTGCAAAAGCAATGCTTGGGACAGATTAAGAAAATCACAGTGACACTGTTCATGAACAGAAGTCTTAAAATGGCTATGTTGAAAATTTAGTGACAAAAGTCCATAAAATGACTGTGGTACGAGTGAGCATTGTGCAGTTTCCTTGTAAGTTCTTGAATTTGTAATAATTTCAGTCCAGTTTTTCACCAGTGGCATTTTCCACACTTCCTTATGAATAGTACAGCTGTCATTTTTCACAACATGGCGGAAATGTGTTTTCACACTTTCAGTGCAAAATCGTGGTCATTGTGGGAAATCATTGTTCAGGGCAGATAAAGAAAATCACAGTGACACTGTTCATGATCAGAGGTCCCAGAATGCATGTGTTGACAATCTGCATGTAAAATCCCCAAACTAATTGATACGGGTGTACATGCACAGTTTCTACGCGATGCTCGCGACTTCACCATTTTTAATATTTTCACCGCAGATTTTCAACATTGCCATTTTTACACCTCCCCATGAACAGTACAGCTGTCATTTTTACATCCTGTTCGAATGGTTTTGCACCTGTGGTGCCAAATGCTGTAGTCGCTGTGCAAAAGCAGCTTTCAGCTAACAAACTGATATTGCCACTGTTCATAAGGTGGGGGTCACAAAACACCATGTTGAAAATTTGGAGTAAAAATACCAACAGATGCCTGAGGCGTTAGGGTTTCTGACCATAACGCCCCACCCTGTAGAGAATGATAACCATCAGGGCTGTGACTTGGGATTGTCACCTGCAGTGCTCATACCATTCCACCCCACCCACACCCTGCAGCCAGTGACAGGCATCGAGGTGTGCCTTGGACTCTTCGGCCCCAAAGTTCACCCCATTCTCCTATACTGCACCCATCTCACCATATTTCCTGATGGAATGGGGTGCGCATAAGGGCTAAAGAACCCAAGGTGCACCGTGACACTTGTCCGTGTCTGCAGGGTAGGGTGTGGTGAAATGGCGTGGCCGTTATGCCTGATGACCCAAAGGCACACCCAATGCCTGTCACTATCTGCAGGGTCATGATGGGGTTGGCTTCAGTTCAATACTTCACTGCCATTCCTATTATGCAGCTCTGTAACACCTACACTACCAATGCCAATGCCAGCAAGCAAACATTCGGCATTGACAATCGCTTGTTAATTGTGGTATGGTAATATTGCTTACCTTGTCTTGTTCGACTCAAAACATTTTCTGCTTCTTTTTTATAAGGAAATTCACGTGTGACACTGTCTTGGAGCCTTGCTATGTTAATTTACCAATGCAAAAACACAGATTATTCAATTTTCAAACACATAGATAATGTAGTTCTTCTAAAAGGTTGCTTTATTCTTCACTGTAATGTTTCAGTTACACACACACAATAAAGAAACAGCAGCTTTATATTATATATATTACTCTGATAAATAAAATAGCATTCTGGTAGACTGGTACGGTACACCTTCAGAAACATTTTGGGAATCAAGTTAGCAGAGACAGCGATAACATGCACCAAAAGGGCAAAAGTTGCATCCTGCCCATAACTGACCCGGCTCTTCCTTTGCCTATGAATTGCTCGCAGTGAATACTCTAGATAAGCAGTTGAAAGCTCATAAACATGTTTCTGTAACACCCAATGACAAACATTTAGAAGCTAAGGTCATAATAAGTATAGCACTACTGCTCATGAATTGTATCCACTGACATGATCATATATACATTATGCAAGTGGTATAATGACAGACTTACAATATTACATTACACTGTAGTCAACAACAATAACATGTTACTGTTAGTGGTAATACTATTGACAGACATGTGTTTATTGGAATGAAAAGTGAGCCCCCTGCCCCAAAGGGACTGCTCATTTCAAGTTATATGACACTTTGCATCAAGAATTTAGTACAGTTTTTACTGACAAGTTAATGTTTTGCTATTTAATGTTCAGTAGTAGCCACAGTGCCACCACTGAGCAGTGTAATAACAAAAGCCAGCCACCTTCCCCAAAGGGATTGCTCATTCAAAGTTATGCAATTTGCATCAAGAAATTAATAAAATGGCTGGCCCACTGGTGCAGGGCAGAGTGCCAACCTCTGGCGTCGACAACCCGGTTCGGGACGGGCGGGGATGTCGGAGAGACGACTGAGAGAAGGATTGAGTGTCCATGACTGCTCTCCTTCTCCAGAAGGAGGTGGGTAGAGTGTCGGTGCACTATGAACATCCAGTGGGGTGAGTGTACTGCAAGTGCTGGTGCCAATACATAGGAGGCAGGCGGACACTGGCTGTCATTGCACGTCCCGGCTCCCATATAGGGAAAAAAATCCAGCTTGCCTGATGCATTCATAAAGCCAGCCCTAAAGCCTTAATCAGCCTCCAGGGCCAGTTCCCGTCTGATTACAGTGCTCATGGCACTTAGGGCCGGAGCTGTCGCCTTCCGCCCTGGAGGTAGTTCGGGGCTCAAGCTTGTGCCAGCTGGAGGGGGAGCTTAGAGGGTCTGTGACCGGCTGATACAAGGCAGCAAGGTAGGCTACAAAATACAAAAGATATTAGGAAAACATTTTACTGACAAGTTGATGTTTTCCTATGTTAATTCAGTAGGCACAGTGCCACCACTTTGTCTGAGCAGTGTAATGTCAAGCGAGACCCCCAAAAGGGACTGCTCATTCAGAGTTATACAGTTTTCATCAAGAATCAATAATTAATGATTACACATGTTGGAGTACATATGTTTGACTACATGCAGTAATATAAAGCCCTCCCCTTTTGATCAGCAATTCAAGTGCTACGGTCTATTTTGGCTATAAAGAAACTGCTTTTAAATAAGATAACATGATGGACTATTGTCAATTTTCATTTTCATGAATGCACTCTTCATGGAGCAAGATGCAGACCAATATGCTGTTGATTATTAAGTAAAGTTGCTTAGGTAAATACAAGCTACCTTACATTTTTAGTACAACTTTGCTTTACCATACTCTCTTCTGATTTGGAGTAGCACACCAAGATAAATCTTTAACAACACTACCCAACCTAACCCCTGCATGGTCATGAAAACTCAAACGTTTGGTTTTATCAACCAGCAGAACATATATTATAATTTTGTTTGGTATTTGTGAACTGAGTCTTGGCTGTCACAACACAAGCCTGTCATTGTTTGACACATTTTCATTCCTGTAGTGTGAAATGAAATGGGTAGTTCCGGAATGGAACACAGAGGTTTCAAGATGACACTATTGATTAGGCAAGTAAGCTGAGCATGAGCTACCTACTACCATTTGAGACAGCCCATACCATCATCACTGAATTGAAACCAAATCATTTCAATAGTTACACATGCTCCATGAATACTTACTACTACTGCTGACAGGTATGAGGTTCATACTGGCTTCACAGCCAGTTACTCTGCAATGACAATAGTCCCTACTTGTCTAATCATCATACCTCTTAATGTTGTCTAGTAAGGAGTGAAGGAATCATAACAATGATCAACATATCGGTGAGGTGATCCCACCTCCTACTCAGTTGACCACAATCCAACACTTGGATCTTTTGGGATCTTCCACAAGAGACAGTGCAGGTGAGCAGCACTCACTCAATTGATTCCAACCTAGAGGGGGAATATTCAGAACATTACCAAGCATATAAGCTACCAGCGACAAAAAATGTAAGCCATTGCTCCAGTAATCATTGCACTATTAGTTGAGCTGTGACTTCCATTTGCATCAGATAGGTTACAGATGCATTGCAGATTAATATTCTGAAAATCTCCCCCCATAGGATTCAATGGGGTATTGCCCCTTGCCTGCAGTCTCCCTGTTAGGATGCTACAAATTAAAATGTTCAAGCGTGTGACTGTGGTGAACAGGACAGGAAGTGGAAAGGGCTGACTGACCGGCAGTCCAAGCAGTGTTAATATTCTATCATTCTTTGTAGTACAGCTTAAGGGTATGATTTTGACAGTTTGAGACTATTGTCATGGCAGAGTAAGTATGCTACAAAGTCCAACAGAAAAGTAAAACTTGATATCTTTAGCAGTAGCAGAGGCATACATTTTAGTAATTACAATGATGGTTGTGTGGTCACATGTCAATGTGTGCAGGCTTTAAGCAGCACATCTGTTACTTACTATATCTCCAGTTTTGCTGAACAGTTGTTCACTTGGAACAGATGATGCAGTTCCACAGAGTTATTTCTGTGCAATTTTATTAAGGTATGGGTATTTGTATGCCTTCTGTCCCCACCAAGTGAATACATCAATGGTGTAGTTCTCTATATCTTCATTCATGTACAGTTCTAGCTCAGAAATTGAGCTTTTCTTTGCACAAGCAGATTCAAGTGTTTTTTTAGATAATATTTTCCAGAAATCACCTTCCTTCAAGTTTTGTTTCTTAGCATGTGGTGGTTTGGTAGCTACATCAGACTGGGTGTCAGCGGTGGTGGTTGCACTGTCTGTATTCATGGTTGAGTTGGTTAGTTTGTAGTTTTTAAATGAGACTATATAACACTGTCATCCTGGAAACCAAACAATTTAAACCACAGATCTAAAATAGTTGCCTTACCCAATAGTGTGTGTTTCTCTATGTTCTCAAATCTGTTATAAGTCAGATGTTTCAGAGTCCTACATGGCAGTCTGGAGATGACCTGTAATCCAGAGTTCATTGTGCCACTACTGTCAGTTGCACCATCATTACCTTCCTCATCACTATTTTCTGAATCTGAATGCATCTCATTCTGCTCAAACTGTCTAATTAAGATTGCATCTCAGTTAGCATTAGGGTAACCATAGAAGATGTGACGTACTCTTGTCCTGACAGTTTCTCAGTGGCACTCATAAAAGGTTTTAATATTAATATTATGTCATTCAGAATGTCAGACTCATGGTTCATAAGTGACTGTGGGACATTTTGTGATCTCCGTTTTGCCATACGTGCAGTCGACAATGCTGCATTAATAGCAATGTCTTGCTGAGAAGTACGTTCAGCCATATCATACACACTGTTCCACCTAGTGGCCACATCAATTTTAAGTTTCTTCTCTGAAAGAGAATTTCTTATCTGCATATCTCTTAGTAATGATGTTGCTGTTGTGCTGTTTCAGAAAAATCTACTTAGTGCATGGCACTTGTCTAGAACTTTGTTAATTGCCCTTACTTGTTTAACTGCTGCTGTTACTATCAGATGAAAGTAATGACCAATATATCTAATATGTTTATTGGTAAGACTGAGTAAGCTAATATCTTTAGTGATATTTGAATAACTCTCCATTGTCAAAGAATAAACCTTTTCAAGAGGAACTCCAAACTCTTCTAGTAAGGACCGGATTTGTTCCACTACATTCTCAGCTGTATGTTTCGCTTGAAAAGAGCAAACACCCAAACAAAAGTTTTTCCGTGTAAACTGGTTATCAAGGACATGTGCTATAAGACCCATATAAGCATCATTTGCACTTGATGTCCACATATCAAAGTAAAAGCAAAATAATTAGCATTTTCCAACTCTTTCATAACGTTTGCTTCCACTGTTTCGTATATGTTAGGCATTAGTAAATAGGTTAAAACCTTCCTAGATGGTAGTTCGTAGTTTGGATTAAGTGTGGTTACAGAACTGCAAAACCCTTCATTTTTAACAACTGACAATAGCTGTGAATCAATTGCCACCATTAATGCTAGGGTTTTATCAAGTTTTTTTTTCTTTTAATGGTAACATCTTTTTATGTTTAATGAAATCTGTCATGGACTTTTGGACTGGCATTACTCCAGATGGCACACTCGCACCACAGCTTGACCTTTGTTTGGTATGGCTTCTTAGTACTCCTTTTGTATCCCTTGAAAGATACTGTACTGGGACTGATGCATGCACTCAAAGTGTCTAAGAAGATTACTTGTTGTTGACCCTTTCACTTTTATAATGGTTTTTTCCTTACATAATTTACATCTATAATCTGTTACCGATTTCTCATCTCCAGAATTACCAGAACTACTCTCGTGAAAGTCATATATAGGATGTCGCTGACTTCTTTTTCTGATGGATGTCTCAGGTGATTCTGTGCCATGACTCACATCTACACATGTTTCTGGTTCTGCAGTCATGTTGGTCTGACTACTCTCACTGTTCTCTGCTACAATTATTGCATTCTCATCTGCTTCTGTTATCTGTTGAACAGTAAGATAACATTAAGAAAACCATAAGGTTAACTGTACTGATTTTGATGCTATACAAAATAAAATACAACAGGGGTTGCAGGGAAGTATGACAAAACAGATATCTCTATAATGACATAATTACTCCTAGCATTTAAGTAATGTTTGCAGTTAGCTATTGTGCTGCATCTTAAACCCAAATCAGTTTCAAAGGGGTACACACAGACCTTCATAGGGGGTATCTCAGTCATCTGGTAGTGGTGGTGGTACCACTGTAGGAAGTAGTACTAGTAATCTGCTACAAGTGCAATCAGGCAGTGTGTGTGGGAAGGGCACTCCAAACTTAAGACAGGAGTCTAGATAAACAAAGGAGTGCTACCGGAAACCCCAGAAAGACCTGGAACATCCTGAATCACCAAGTCGGTAATAGTACCCCCAAGGAGCTTTTTTGCCTGACATCTAATGATTCCACTGTCACCAGCCCCCATGATGTTGCCACCCTTTTTAACACCCACTTTGCTGACCTTGACAAATACAAGCCTATACTCGCCCACAACCTTTCCCACCTGTGCCCCCTCATCTAACCCACACCCCACTTTCCTATTTAGACACCTCCCCCCACGTCAAATTGTTAAACATATAAAGTCCAATGGCCCCAAGCCTTCTGTAAGTCTGGACAGCATCGACTACAGAATTCTACATCTTGTGTGCGAATCGGTAGCCATCCCACTCACTAATATTTTAAATTCTCACTGCACTGCCACTATCCCACAAAATGGAAAACAGACCACATGAAGCCCTCCACAAATCTGGACCTAGAGACGATATTACTAACTACAGAACTATCTCCTCCTAGCCCCTCTGTCCAAAATACCAAAAGAGAGTACACAAGCAAGCTACTGACTTTCTTGTAAATTCAACCTCCAGACGGAGGCACAGCATGGCTTTAGCCCAAACATAACACTGAAACAGCACTCATCAAACTCACAAACTACATTAACAGATCCTGTGAAACGGTCTATACACTGGTTTGGTTTTGTGGACCTAACAAAAGCCTTTGACCTGTTGACCATGACATACTCCTCAGATCCTTCGCCAAACTACATTTCCCCACCCACATTGTTAATTGGTTCAGAAACTATCTCTCCAACCGAACCCATTGCACTATCATAAATGATGCCCTTTCTGACCCCTGCGTCATAAAGTATGGTGTCCCTAAAGGATTAATACTTGGCCCCCTACTTTTCTCCCTTGTTGTTAACTCCCTTCCCAAAATCTGTACAAATACAGAGCTAATTCTCTATGCTACTACCTTGTGTTGTCAACCTAAGTTACTATGTTTTCTCCTACAACTGTGTTTGCATCCCCTGCTTTTTGTATTTCTGTAACTGAATGCTTGTGAAAATGGGCATTTCTTGCTCGCATGCCATTTCCAGTATAATAAATAAACAGAAACTGAGTCTCCTCCCTGTGGGAAAGGCACTCCATAAACTTAAGACAGGAGTCCCTTATTATTAAATACCACACAACAACATTGAAAAGGACCATGTCTACTATCATATATGTTTTTTTGGGGGTCTGCAACCATGGCTGTGCAGTGCACACCCTGCTCTTTACATTCAGTTACATTGTATTAGCAGGGGACTGTTATAAAGGGACACACAGTCAGAGACTCATCACCAGTGCCACCATATACATTGTTTGTAATGCTGCTAGTGCTACTGCCAGCTCTCTCTCTTCCTTAATAATGAAAGAAGGAAGCCAAGGCTGTTTTTTAGTATCAGAGTTTGGAGTGGGGGAGGAGACTTGCTGATGTCAATTAAGATTAAGAAAAAAATATGCTGATATTTTGGATGATGTGTCTACTAGGTGGCTGGATCAGACAGTGTCATCTCCAGACTACTATGTAGTCTTTCTCCAATTTAGCTAAATAGCTAGTAGCTACATTACTGAAGCCACAATCAATCTATGCTAGCAATCCTGTATGTAGTCACCCTTCTGCTCAACTCTGACTGTTACTCCCATTGTTACAGACAGGAACCATTGGAATGGATGTATATCCATATCACGCTATATCCCCTGCCTTTGTCATATGAATGTGTGTCTGTGCATGGGGGGGCAACAGCACAGACAAAAGCAAAACATCAGTGGTAACAACTGACAGCCTTCACATGTACTAGTAGTGGCTCACTGGCTGGCGTGTGTGTGTGGGGAGGCAGACATCTACCCTAACCAGTAAATAAACATATTGAAAGAGAGGGATGGTCAAAATGGGGGGGCCGTACCATGATGTGGATTGCCTAATGACATACATCTTAAAACAACCATATTAAAGCAACACATCAAATTCATAAGTATAAATACATTCTGGAAGCCAGGAAAGGGCACATGATGTTATATATTAGCCAAACTACATTTTGGACACCAAAAATAAAATTTTAGAAAGCATGTACTTTTCAATCAGCAACTTATAAATTATGTCATAATTTTTTGGGTGGTGCTTATACTCATGTATTCACACCATTTTTCTTTTCTTTTCAGATGTTGTTGTTTCTAATTCAGGCCGGTCAAGCAGTCCAGATTCAGAGTTCAAGAGAAATTGTAGTTCTCCACAAGGAAAGACATCAGCTTCTTGATTCAAGTGCTCTAGCCTTCTGATGATATATTTTCAGGGTCCTGCAATAAACCTGCTGGAAAGAACAATATATGTTACAAAGATGTCTTCCTTTATAACCAAGTATTGCATTAATAAAACTGTATTCAAACTGAAGAATATACAGTTGTTTATTGTGTTCCAATTATTTTTTTTCAATGGTGAGGGTGATGCCGGAATAAGATGACAAACAGTTATGATGCATGACAAGCAAAATGGCCAGTAAGTCATATAAAACACTTCATATTTTACAGGTAATACAGGCAGCAGTGCAGTGACCAAACAGCAGGGAGTGGTGGAATGCTTGACTGAGGGCCACCAAGCTTGTGCCTGTGTCCATGTTTAGGCTCCCCTGGGGTTGGGAGAAACCAAGTTCAGTGAAGAAGCAAGTGCATGTTACTGCATCACATTTCAGCATGCATGGTGCCTTCTTCAGAATAGGTTTCTTTTCAGCACTAAAATTTGTTTGGCTGGAGTGGCTGCTAGCAAAGATATCAACATATCTATTTTGCTTTTCATGTGATGTAAGCCCTGAACCATCATATAATATTTTAAGGTTGTTGAATGTTACCACTGCTGTGCCACTGCCATTACAGCCACTTACATATTCTTGGCACAGTGTACTGTCCCACTTACCATAAGAAAACAACATGTGCTAATGCAATTCGCATATTCATTCTAAAGCGGGATTATCTAACACAGTCACTGAAACAAAGGGACATCAAGATATTCTATAGATAAATCAACAGAATAAGGAAAACCAAGGGAAGGGATTGTAATGTCATCTGGCCCCATTGCTTTGGCCACTTCAGTTTGTAGAGCTCCCCCAGGACTCTCTCCACTGTGTGAATGGACTTGTGTTTATCTCTCTCCCCCTCAGCCCTTTGTATTTGTTTTCCAGCCCCATTGGGGGCTAGATAACAAAATGATGTGGTGATTGTGGGGGACTTCAACATGCCAGAAGTGGACTGGAGCACCCCAACAACCAGGAACAGAGGAGCAGGTACTGCTGGATGCCTTCCAGGACAGCTTCCTGCTGCAAATGGTCAGTGAACCAACCAGGTTAGGGAATACCCTTGACCTTGTGCTGGCAAATGGGGACTTTGTGAGAGAACTTACAGTGGAGGAACCGCTGTCAGGGGAGTGACCACCACTCAGTATGGCTCACATTGGATATGGGCAAGGAAGGAGTGGAATCTGGCACAAGAGTGCTGGACTTCAGGAGGGCTGACTTTGGGAGGATGGGGAAGTGGTAAAGGGTACCTGGCCAGAATTCAATCTAGTATGGACACTAACCAGAGATGGGAGCTCATAAAGTTGGGGATAGTGGAGGCAACCAAAACCTGCTGCAAAGCCCAGAGCAAGAAGGCTAGAGCTAAGAAACCGAGCTGGTTGAGCAAGGAGGTCATGGAAAGGTAAGGAGGAAAAGAGCTGCCTTTAGGAAATACAAGAAAACAGGGAGGGGAGGACAGAGAGGTACTTGACAGAATCGAAGGAGGTGACAAGGGCAGTAAGGAGCCAAAGCATCTCTAGGAACTCAGGCTGGCACAAGGCATTAAGAAGGGAGAAGGACTATTTAAGTACATCAGGGAGAAAAGGAGCTGTAAGGACCACATAGTAAGGATTAGGAAGGAGGGTTGGGTGGAAGCAGGGTATGATAAAGGCGGAAGCACTAAATGAGTACTTCTGCTCAGTATTTACTAAAGAAGAGGGGGTGACATCCAAGATGGGTGAAATGGCAGACGAGGGGGAAGTGGTGACAGATGAGGAAATCATGGAGGACAGAGTTCGAGAGGGTTTGAAGGCACTGAGGGTGGACAAGGCACCAGGCCCAGATGGCATCCACCCCAGGGTACTGAAGGAGCTGGCAGAGGTCCTTGCAGGACCTTGGCAGACCTATTTAATGCCTCACTACATTCGGGTGTGTACCTCAGGACTGGAGGATGGCTCATGTGGTGCCCCTCCACAAGAGTGGCCCCAAGGATGAACCGAAACTACAGACCAGTGAGCCTCACATCCATCGTGGGTAAGCTAATGGAGACTATCCTGAAGGAGGCTGGTGGCCCTCTTAGAGGCCAAGGACTACAGGACAGCAGACAGCATGGCTTCATACGTGGCCGATCCTGCCAAACCAACCTGGTCGGGTTCTATGACTGGGTAACTAGGCAACTGGACGGGGACATGCAGTGGATGTCCTGTATCTGGACTTCAGTAAGGCATTCGACTCAGTGCCACATGAAGGCTGGGAAGGAAGTTAGTAGGCACAGGGCAGGTGCAATGCTGGTGAGATGGGTAGGAAACTGGCTGCAGGGAAGGCAACAGAGGTGGTGGTGGGTGGGGGCTCTCACACCCAAGGGCAGTGACGTGGTGTCCGACAGGGCTCGGTGTTGGGACCAGTGTTGTTTGGGATATTCATTGCAGACATATCATGGGACATCAAGAGCAAGATCAGTCTGTTTGCTGATGATACCAAGGTTGGCGCGGTGGTGGATGACCTGGGGGATGGCAGGGGTTGCAGGATGATCTGGCAAAGCTTGAAACCTGGTCAGACACCTGGCAACTGGGCTTTAATGCCAAAAAGTGCAAGGTGATGCATTTTGGGATGAAGAACCCAAGGAGGACTTACCAGCTAGGGGGAGTGCAGCTAGCCCAGACAGAGGAGGAGAAGGATCTGGGTGTGCTCATCACAGGGTCAATGAACAACTCGGCACAGTGTGGGAAGGCAGCTGCAAAGGCCAACAAAATGCTGGGTTGTATTGCAAGGGTATATCCTCAAGGAGGAGGAGGTGATTCTGCCACTGTATAGGTCATTAGTTAGACCACACCTGGAGTACTGCGTGTAGTTCTGGCGTCCGTATCTGAAAAGGGACATTAAGTTACTGGAGGGAGTGCAGCGCAGGGCGACAAAGATGATCAAGGGTCTGGGGGACTTATCATATGAGAGGAGGTTGAAGGAGTTGAACATGTACTCACTGGAGTTGAGGAGAGACAGGGGACATGATTGAAACCTTTAAATACATGAAAGGAATAAACAAGACAGGTACAGAGGGCTGTTCAAAGTAAGGAGGGAGGGCCACCAGGGCCATGATATGAGACTGGAGCGAGGAAGGTTCAGGAGGGAGATGAGGAGACACTTTTACAGAGAGGGTGGTGGCTGGGTGGAATCGTTACCTGCAGAAGTGGTATGCAGTAGAACAGTGGACTGCTTCAAGCGAGGATGGGACAGGACAAGGGAGGGTTAATGAAGGGAAGGGTGGAAGGAGGGGCAGCTGCAGGATAAGGGGTGCTAGCTGCACATTCGAGCGCAGACTTGATAGACCTCTAGGCCTTTATCTGCTGGCAAATTTGATGTTCAGTATGTTAGTAAAGCTCGGGGGTACAAGGGAATGTTAGAGGGAGGCCTGGAGAAGGCAGAAATACTTACGCTGTTGTTCAGTAATCACTAAAGAGGGGAGGGTCAGGAAGCACACCTGGCTGGATAACAAATACAAAGGGCTGAGGGAGAGAGATAAACACAAGTCCATTCACACAGTGGAGAGTCCTGGAGGAGCTCTACAAACTGAAGTGGCCAAAGCAATGGGGCCAGATGACATACACCTGAGGATATTAAAGAAGCTGTGAAGGCAGCCATGTTCACCAGGTCACTCAACACAGGAGTGGATACTGTGTCACTGGAGGAGATCACTTGTAGTCCCTCTACACAAAAAGTGGCAGGAGGATGCAGATAACTATAGGCAGGTCAGCCTTACCTCAATACTTGAGAAGATCATGTAAGCAAAGCACTGCTATCTGCTGAATGAAAGAATGGTGGCACACATGGAATCCATTGCCGTCAAGGATCCAAGACAAGATGGATTCACAGCAGTGGCTGGCCCGGTGGCGCTGAGGGTTGAGGCGCTGGACACCACACCTCGCACCATGCCGTCGACCCATGTTCGGGAACCAGCATGGGTCATCAGGGTCAGTGGGGATGAGGAAGGATTGAGCATCCCATGGACTGCTCTCCTTCCTCAGGGAGGAGGGTTTCACTCACGCCGGTGCAGTAGCAGCCCATGGCAGTGGCTGGGGGATTGCGCTGCCCAGCTGGCAGATGCAGGGGGATTGAGCTGCAGTGGACGTCTTTCGGGGTGTGCTTGGGAGCATGCATATGCCAAGCAGGACGTCATTGCATGTCCAAGCTCAAGGGGTTGTAACATATCAAGAAAAATCCCCCTATCCTTGGGTGAGGTGACGGCAACCGTTGGTAGCCCCAGCCACACATCCAGAGTCAGCCATTTCTCTGCCTCTCCCTGGGATTCTAGGGCCTCTCCATGGGAAGGGACAGCCTGGAAACCCCCCTTACCCAATGCAGTTGGCGGAGGAAGGTTCAGGTGGACGGTTGAGTCGAGGAGCTGAGTATGGGACCCTAAGAGAAGCCCAGAAGGCAGGGTGCAAAAATATAATGTAAAATAAAAAGATGGAGTCACAGCAGGAAGGTCAAGTCAGACAAATGCAATAGATTTTTTTGATTGGGTTATGAAGGAAATAAATTGGGAAGGAGGGTGGTCGCCGCCTACCTTCATTTCAGCAAGGCATTCAACATCATCCCATAAAGAGACTGGTTAACAAGATGAGCAGTCTGGTCATGGGACCCACACCTGGTAAAGTGGGTTAGGAACTTGCTAAGGGACATGGGTCGAACTAAGAGGGTGGTGGTAAATGATATCCAGTCTGGAGAGAGGGAGGACCAGCGGGTACCTCGAGGATCAGTCCTTGGCTGCATACAGTCATACTTAATGTCTTGTTGTCTTCATTAGTGCAATTGCAGAATGGCTGGAGGGAAAGGTAACACCAAGATATGCAACAGGGTCGATACTGCGGGTGGGGTGGAGAAAATGAGGAGAGACCAAGAAACATATGAGGAGAGAGATTACGGGACCTCAATATGTACTCTCTGGAGAAAGGAGGTTAGGGGTGGTGGGGGTTAGGAAAGAACAGAAACATTTAAGTACCTTAAGGACATGAACAAGGAGCATGGAGACACCTCTTCTCTTCCAATACATGAGGAGTGCCAGAACAAGGAGGCATGGTATGAAATTGACAGTGGCATCCTGGCAGGTTAAACAAAATGTGAGAAAGTTTTTCCTCATGGTCACGGAGAGGTTGGTAAACACATGGGATAGTCTGCCACAGGTTCAGATGGTTGGAACAATCACAGAGTTGATGGAGGGAACATGCCTGGGACTAGCATAGGGAACCTTACAGTTAGAGGTGGGAATGATGGGTGAAAACCATTGACAGATTAGGCTGGCCAGGGCCGAGGCCACAAACAGTGTAGTGATTATGGGCTGACTGGATGTGCCTACTGTGACATAGACAGCCAGCTCTGAGTGCTGTATTTAATTTTTTTTTATAACATATAAAATATGTGATGGGAAGGGCAGTCAGAAGACCCACAGTCTTGGTGAACTGACATATACAAAAAACCCCAAGGATAAGTTCAAAGGACAGAAGGTATTTAAACTACGGAGATCTGAGGTTCAATTAGCATGTTAAATTTGCTCTGATCCCAGGAAATGAAATTAGCCATTCATGGCATCCCCAGGGGAATCCTTTGATTTTACTCTAGGTGTCATATGGAAAGAGCATGCATGGGTTATGAATAACCTTCCAGGAACCAGCTCATTTCATCAAAGAGGTTGATGGCTGGGCCAAACAGGACCCAGACGAATTTGGAAGGCCAAATATACATTCCCGGGCAACCCTTGAATTACATCAGAGAGACCTTTGAGGTGTAGATTCCAAGGTCCAGACAGGATTAAAGAGGCAAATACACTTTTGCTTTGAATACAGTGACTTAGATCAAAGAAACTTTTGAGATGTATGTGTAGCAGAGCACAAACCAGTTTTGTCTGGTTAACCTGAGGAGAGGAAAGTCAGTGAGGTCACCTAATATGTTTTTTTAAATATTTTATTTAGACATCCTGTGTTATATAAAATATAGATTTTTGTTACACCAAAGCAGAGTTTGGTGACCTCAGCGAAGGCCAGCTCAGAACTGTGTTTAATTGCTGAAAGAACCTTGACAGAGACACACAAGACAATATTTTTGACTGGGAGAAGAAGGACAACATCACCACTGTAGGAGAGAAGTATTATGTAGATAAGAGAGCTTAGTTTGTACCTTTAAAAACCTGTTTTGTTTTTAAGATTGTATGTGTTTGGGATATTTGTTCTGTATTTATTGTTCTGTTTTGATATTTTAAAGTAAAGATATATTTTACCACGGAAACTGCTTGGAGTGCCTTGACATTTCTTTTTATTTAAGCAGAGCTTGGATTGATTATAAGTGACACTGTATTTAAGCTTATTGATATACCAAACTGGAAATGGATAGAGTTCTCTAAAGTCTTGCATAGAGTTCTAAGGTTCATTTGAAAGACCTAGTTGGGTGACCGTGGGCAAAGATATCTAGCCCCTGAAGACAGAATTATCTGAGCCTGATAATTGGGTATGCTAACAAGAGGTTATCAGTTTGAATCCCTCCAGAGCTTGAGACTAAGGTGACTTGAACCCACAAAACAGACAAGAAGGATACCTTGTTCTGTTCACTGTATACAAATCATATGCTCAGAGGTTGACACCTTGGGAGTAGAGGGCTGAACGAGGTTGTGACACCTACCAGTCCATATCTGCTTACAATAACCATACTAATTACAGGGGTTGACATTTGCACTGGTGGCCCAGTAGCCAAAAATGATGGTAGGTTTTGTATCAGGCTACTGGATTTTTCTTTAACTAGGCGAGTCCTGCAGCCCAGGCTTGTAGTGGAGAAGGTAACATTTCAAT
Source organism: Neoceratodus forsteri (assembly GCA_016271365.2). Taxonomy (NCBI): domain Eukaryota; kingdom Metazoa; phylum Chordata; order Ceratodontiformes; family Ceratodontidae; genus Neoceratodus; species Neoceratodus forsteri. Next base: position 1,320,599,483 of record CM057456.1, read on the forward strand.
AAGTACACCAACTGGGGCTAGTGAAGAGTCTGTGGGCTAGCAGTTTCCTCCGTCACTACCTAGCCCTGATGGCTTGGCTAGTGGTCGAAAACTTCATTTCAACCCCTATAATTACTATACAACTATACAGCTATCATCTAGCATGTACATTCAACAGCTGATATAAAGGAGTGAACTTTTAATAAATGCGACGGGCAATCATACCTGACATGTCTGGTTAATGGCTATTAAATTTAAAGAACTAGGCACTTACAATTCACTTCAGTCCTCCTTACTGCAGCTCTGTTCCTTAGTGTACTGCAACTGGTGGAATTTCCTTGTTCACTATGGAAAGAAAAGTGATATTTTTACCCTCCCAAGGATCAACAGCAATATCATCATTCAATTAAAATACACAGACACAAAGTTTATTAGTCAAATAAAAATACACATTATATTGGGCAGCACAGGGAATTACTAAGGTTCACACAATTTCTGAAATGTGGAGATGTATTACTTTTCAGAGAGCAAAGAAAAGTTCCACTGGACAAATACTGAATTCCTATGCTACATGCAGGTGAGACATTTTAGCCACTCTGAGGACCACCTTTTAGGTTGACACATCCATGTACAAGTTGGGAGGACTTCCTGTATGGTACAGTAACATTAGCAGGACGGAAGAATATATTTCTGCCAACGCCTCAGAAGCACCCTTAGGGGCTGGATTTCCTCCAGAAGACCCGCTCCCTGCAGTCACTGAGACCAAAGCCATCCCATGTCAGCCGCTGCTCTAGGACCGGGACAGACGGCACGGTAAACCCAGAATGGAAAACAGCCACCTCCAAGCCCCAAAGCAAGCAAACCATCGACTGGAAAACAGCCGCCTCCAATCCCCAAAGCAAGCAAACCATTGACCGGAAAAGAGCCACCTCCAAGCCCCGAAGCAAGCAAACCATCTCCGGTGGTTTGCAGTGCTAGCAGTCGACTTCAGGTATGCTGAAAAGCTCCGGTGAAACTTTGGTGACTTTAGGCACCTTTTTCTTTTAAACAATAGGATTACATTTGACTGTGATTTTGAATTCTGGCACCTGTTCCTTTGTGCAGTGCTCCTACTGGGGTTTAGAGCGTGATTGGCTGCCAAAGTTTCCTGCATATAGTTAGCTGTTTTAAATGCTTACTAGTCCTGATTTAAAATACAGTTAGCTGTAGCTGTTTTAAATGTGCTTGCTACTCCTTTTTTTTTTTCATCTACTTTCTTTTTACCACCTCAACTGGGGGGTGGTCCTAATTGCCCTCTCATCAGGCTTCCATTTCTCGCTGCTGCCTCGGACCCAGTCAGAGTTTGAACCCTTTTGCCTTGCCATCCCAGGTCACTTCACAGTGAGAATTTATCCAGCACATTGTGGAGACCTAGAGGCCAGGGGTTGAAGGAGCTGACTTAAGTGGGTCCATAGCAGCGCCGATGATGTCTGCCATCACTGCGCCAGAGGATTTTAGTGTTTTGTCCCTTAGTGCCCCCATGGCATGAGCATGCAATGAGCATCACAGGTGCTCCTGAGCATGCGCCCATCCGATTTTGCCCGATGCCTGCTTGTGCCAGCCCACATCAATCCCTGAGCCTGTACTAGCCTCCAGCCACCCCAGGGCCAGTGACTCAGCAATCGTCCCCACCATCCCTCCCGAAGGAAGAGAACTGTCCATGATACACTCGATCTTCCTCCCCAGGCCAACTCTCCACAACCTGACATCGCTCCCAACCCGGGTCATCGGCGTGGGAAGAGATAAGTGCCAGCACCTCAGCCCTCTACACCACTGGGCCGGATCTGTTCTTGCTACTCCTGATTTACAATATAGTTAATTTTTCTGATGTTTTGTTAGCCCCGATTCTTTAGTTTGCTACAAATCCAGCTATCTGTTACAGATCCAACTATCTGTTAAGCCAGTACTGCAATACTGGGTTGTTAAATAAATAGTTAGCACTGCATTACTGGGTTGTTAAATAAATAATTAGCTAGGATAGGGTCCCCCTCAGCAGAACAGAGATCTGCAAGCCATGGTTCACATCTGATCTCCCTGCTCAGGGCATCTCCTGTGCCCTCTCTCCCCCCAGCTGCTCTCTCTCTCTCTCTCTCTCTCTGCCCCCCACTTCCTCTGAACCTGTCCTGCCCTTTTGTCTTTATCCTAACTTATCCAGCTTATCCTAACCTGCCCTGCTCACACTGTATTACTGAGTTACCTCCCCCTATCCCTCCTTGTTCACATTGTATTACTGAGTTACCACCCCCATCCCTCTGGTACTAAAGCCACCTTTTTCCCTTTCTCCTCAGAAGTGCCCTTAGGGGCTGGATTTCCCCAGGAGACCTGCTCCCTGCGGTCTCTCAGACGAAGCCATCCCAAATTGGCAGCCGCTCAGGACCAGGACAGATGGCACGGCAAATCTGTACCGGAAAACAGCCACCTCAAGCCCCAAAGCAAGCAAACCATTGATGAGAAAACAGCTACCTCCAAGCCCCAAAGCAAGCAAACCATCTCCGGTGGTTTCACGGTGCTAACACCAACCTCAGGTAGACCAGGAAGCTAAATCCGCCACCTCCCACCTGCCATATCTGGACATTTAGATTTATATTCATGGTTGTGTGAAATATATTGTCTTTTTTTTCTAATCACTGCATTATTTCTTACTCCTGTAGTTCAGTCTGCCTGTCATCCAGCCACCGTCCACTCACCCCATACAACTTACCGGCTCATTTGCATCCAGCTACTTTTACAGTACCTGCAGAGGGTCCCACTCCGCATGTTAGGCCAAATCTAATACCGAGCACAATTTCAGATAAATCCCTAGGTCATGAGAGAGGCATGGCCATCAAGCCATCATGACCGACTAGCTACCACCAAGGCATTTAACATGTTCTTCACTCCCCAGCTCATCTGCCTGTCATACGGCCACCGTCCACTCACCCCATTCAACTTTTCAGCTCACTTGCATCCAGCTAGCATGCACAGTACCTGCAGAGGGTCCCCACTCCTCCTGCCAGGCCGGATCTAATACGGGCGCGATTCCAGATAAATCCCTAGGTGATGAAAGGCATGGCCATCAAGCCACCATGACCGACTAGCTGCCACTGAGGCATTTAACATGTTTTTAGCTGAACTGGATAATTTCAAAACATACACTCCAGGGCCCCCACTGATCCCCTCAAACCCTGGCATATGTAACTCCAGTGTCCCAATTTCATTTTCAACTGATTAACAGAAGCGAGGGTCCTGAAATTACTAGAGGATCAAACCACATGGTTCTGTGGGACATGATAAGCTTGAGCCAAAGCTTCTCTGATTAGTGGCCCTTGCCATAGTCACTCCTGTAGCATGGCTATTTAACCAATCTCTCCTTGAAGGGCAAGTGCCCTCACTATGGAAGGTGGACTTGTCTCCCCTATCCACAGGAGCCCCGAAAACAGGTTGAGAACTACGCCCAATATCTCTCCTGTCAATCCTAAGCAAAGTGATGGAAAGGATACTCTATAACCAATTAGTGGATTACATAGAGAAACACAAACTTTTTACCTCTTAACAACATGGATTCCATAAGAACCATGGTACTGACACAATACTGATAGTTCTCACCACAGAGGTATTCACAGCACTAGACAAAGGGATGTTCACTGGCACGGTCATTATTGACCTCACCAAACATTGACCTGGTTGACCACTGACTACTTCTAGCAAAACTGCAGCAAACTGGCCTAGATAGCCTTGTGGTTCGATGGTTCACCTGCTACCTCCAAGGCAGATTACAGCAAGTAAGATGGCAGGGTGCCTCCTCGGGTAAGTGCCCAATCCTAGATGGGGTGCCCAGAGGATCTATCCTTAGGCCTCTGCTCTTCTCACTCTCCTTGTTAATGAGCTGCCCGACCACTGCATGGGGCAAAAATCCACCTTACACACAGATGATGCAGTACTTAGGGTCCTCTAGTGATGCAGGCACACTAGAAAATCTCCTTCAAGAGGACCTCCTTACAATGGAGAGCTGGCTAAACAACAATAAATTGGTGCTTAATGGGAGAAAACAAAGGCCATGCTGTTCAGCCCCCAAAATTGGGACCAGACAGGGCTAATATGCTAGATCTCTCCTAGAGAGCAGGTCAAAGACTGAGGTAGTCAATTCCTGAAGTACCTCAGGATCACACTAGACCAAGACTGCAACTTCAAGGCTCACATCGCCCAACAACAAGACCCTGAACCATAAACTTGGTCTCCTATATCGCCTTAGTCCTTTTCTCACACAAAACTCTAGATGCAGGATTACACAGGGCATCCTCCTGCCCACCCTACTATTTGGCCCTTCTGTACTGCTCTCAGCCAAAAGTGCCAAGCTGACAAAACTGAGAACCCTGTACAACAGAATAAGCAGGTTTGCGGTTGGGGCCCCCTCTAGAGAACACCATTGTCGAGTCCTACAAACCCTTGCCTGACCCTCCCTGGATGTCAGGCTAAATACCTATCTCTCTGCTTAGTGTAAAAGCTAAGGCAGCCAAGCGCCCCCCCCAATCTAGCTAATCTCCTAGTACCCAGGCATAGTGGCCATCCTCTAAGATCCTCTAGTAGGCAGCTCCTAACAACTCCCATGACCTTGTCAGCACACGTGCCTAGGGCTTTCTCCAGTTACATCCCACCCCCCCCCGGAATGCACTTCCATCCACCCTCCAAGAATGAACCTCCCTAGGTGGCTTCAAAAAAGGCCTAAAGACCTACCTGCCAGAACTCTGCCAGTGCAACCGTTACTGCTGACTCCATTGAAATTGCACTCCTTATGCCAATTAATCTCTTACCAGCAATGTACAGTATGTGCAATAATGCTGTTCCCTCTGATATGTAAAACACTGTAAATTATGTAGAATACTGTAAATTATGTTATACAATGAGAGTTTGTCTATTTGTTTGTCAATTCTTGCATCTAATATTGGATTGTTAAGATTGTTACTTGTAACTCTGCAAATCCTACTCTGTGTAATTCGCAACTCATCTGTACATTGCATTCTGTGACTTCTATTTATATGTAACTAATCCCGTGTTGCCCCTGAAAAAGGGACCTTTGTTGGTCTCAGTGGGCCTACTCGGTCAACAAAATTAAATAAATAAAGTTATTGCTCCAGCAGATGGATTACCCCTTGAAAGTGCACAAGATGGCCTGGGAGGGGAAGCAAATATTACAATAATTGAAGCTGAAGGGAAGCACCGGTTAAAATGGGGCTTGAAGGCAACCTTGGCCCCATAGTGACTCAACATTACAGTACCTCTTCTGGGACAAATTGCTGGAGAATGTGTGTCCAAAGAGACAACCACTGGCATGTCTTTTGGGGATGCCCAGAGCTGACAAACCTTTGGAAGGACGTCCAATCAGCAGTATCGGCTATTACTAGAGTGACTCTCACACTAACCTTTGACGATTGGATTTTAGGGATACCCATGGTAACACACCAGTGACAGAAGACGAGAAAGGTTTGCTAATCCTGATAGTTGCAGCGTTAAAGTGCATTACTGGAAAATGGCTATTACGCGAGCCACCCACCCTGGGAGATTGGGTCAGAAGAGTCAATGATGTGTTATTGATGGAGTCTATGACTGCCAAACTCCATCTTAATTTTGAGAAACATGAAGAAAGATGGAGGGGCTGGGAAGTTTGGATACAGGGACAGGGTTAAAACAATAATAAAGTGGTGGACTTCCGATTGAGATATGGCGGCATAGACACACAGGGATTTGGGCTCCTCCACTGCTCTAAATAAAAACAGCATCTCTGTCCCATCAAAATTCAGGAAAAATACCTCAATCAGCAACTTTAGCTACCTTACACTACAGGAGAGACCTTTGAACCAACAAACGTATCCCATCGAGATATGTCACGCCAGGACAAGAATGTTACCAGCACCTGGAGGCCACCACACACCTCCCTCACAAACATAAATACTTAACTCTAAAAGTGACCATCAGAGATCAGGCGCATCAAGAATAAAACTGGGAACGCAGAGTACCTTCCCACACTCTACATGGGCACCGTGCAGCTGATTTAACTGCAGAGTTTTTGTTTAAGGGGAAAAGGGCTTTAATATGTTCTCCAATTTAACTTCCATTGACTCCCTGCTGCAGAAAAAAAAATGAAATCGTTTAATAACTTCCATTGGTAAAAATAAATCTTCCAAGCAAAAACTGGCTTTCAAATGAGTTACTCTTTTTCTCAAAAGATTTGTTTTTTTTAAAATAGCTTGGTTTCCATGAATCTTGTACAAATCACATAGACACATAGAAACATATAGACTGACAGCAGTGAAAGACCAATGGTCCATGTAGGCTGCCTGTAATACCCTATCCAACCCCCGAAATCTAGTGTCTATATTGGGTCTATGCCCTTGCTGAATGCTCCCACTTTCCCTGCCTTGCTGCTACCCCATCTGTGACTATTAAGTCCTTAGCTCTGTCTCAACCATATTTGAAGCCATTAATGGTTTTGACCCACCACTGCAGCTGGTAGGCTGTTACATGGCTTAACCACTCTCTCAATAAAAAAAAAAGAACTTCCTCACATCTCTCCTGAATTTCCCTCCAACAGCATCCATTCATGCACACATATTCTAGATTCATTATACACTGTAAGGGCCTGATCCAGATAAGTGGCCAGGATATGTTTGAAATAAGCATATCTTGTCTTCTGTATTGGCCCCCCCTGCATCCACAGCCCCTGCCCCCACAATCTACTAGTATGGTGGTATGGGGAGCCAGGGCATGTAAATAAATGCACATGCCATGGACAGCTATATTTGTACTGGAATCTGGGTAATGTTAGAAAATGCAACAGCCAGTGCTGGTGATGCCCAGAGCCTGCTGTGGAGGCTCTTAGGGCTGTGAACTAGAGGAGGGAGGGACAACTGGCCTGGAGTACACGCATGTGGTGGAGGGGGGAACATATCTGATAATAAATCCCCTAGGGCTGTGTAACTGTCTTACCCCTCCACTGATGCTCTGCACTGTGGAAAATGTTTTTATAGATGGGGCATATACCCACTCACACCCACTGGCCTGCCCTCTTCCTGGCCACCTGTGTAGCTGCATATGCATTTCTGGTTTGGGTGCATAGGGTCAGCTGATAGGGATAGCTGATAGGGATGTGGAGGTACAGAGGTCCCTGCAGGTGTAGAAAAGGACCCATCTGCACCACAGACCCTCATAAACCCCCTTCACAGGTGTGGAAGGGGTTGCAGGGCTTCTGAGGACTGGGCTCTAAGACCTCAAACCTAGTGCACTGCATCATGAATATGCAAATCCTTGTGTGGGACAGGCTGTGACAAGGCTGCACAAGAACAGAAATCTTCTTAGCAGGATTCTACACTGATACAGTATAAGCTGAGAACAACAAACTAGAGGCATGTTTCCTCCTGTTGGGTCTCATCAGTGAAGTGCAATCACTGTTTCAGTGACGCTCCAGCTCAGCCCCAGAGAAAATCAAGTATTTAGGACATTTGGAATTAACACTCTGAAGAGGCAGTTTGCAAGAAGAGCAGTATGTAGGAGCCATAAAAAGATGTCCCATCCCCCATCTGATCAAAGAACAATTCTGATTCTAGGGAGCACACTATGAGACTGGGGGGGATTTAAATTCAGGAAGGATGTGAAGAAGTACTTCTTCACAGAAAGAGTAATGGATACCTGGAACAGCCTTCCAGAGGAACTAGTGGGGGCAAAAACAGTGGTAGGGTTCAACAATGCCTGGGACATGTACAAGGAATTGTAGGGGTAAGGGAGGGAGAGATTGCCTGCAGCAAAAAAATGAAGGTTAAAAAAATGGGCTGACTGGGTGGGCCCAGTGGCCCTTATCTGCTATCACATTCTATGTTTCTATGTACATTTACAGAACTTCATGCACTAACTCTTATGTGAAACAAAAAAGCTGGGCACAACTTTGAAAAATGCTGAACAGTTTACAAGCTACCTAGACATTTTGTTACAATTTTTTTCGTGCTAGCCCAACTGAGATGCATTCATGATGGTGGTGGTGGGGGAGGCAGCATGCTTCTACTCAGTTTTATAGCTGTCAGAAATAATGCATGGGAAAGTCAACTGACTTTCTTGAGGCTATGGTGAGAATCCAGTGGCAGTGGTGGGATTCGAACCTGTGATGTACTCGCAGCTCAGTGCTCTTATCACAGAACGACATTTCAATTAATAGCTAGCTACATTTTTAATCATAAGGTATAGCAGTTCAGTGACTAATGTGTTCTAAAAACCAACAATAAAAGTGCTTTCAAAATTCCATACCATTTTAACACAATGGTCATGGTTTAAATGAGTGCTTTGAATCAAGTTATAAAATGGCAGGGAAAAATCCTAAAACCTAACTGCCTGAGAGACATCACCTGACCATGTGTTACAAAGCTAGCACTGCACGGTTATGTGCCAGACCTCTTTACGTGCGTAAAAGCATCTCTTTACCCACAAAATTGGGACTATTCCATGTACATAATTTTACTTCATTTTGGAATGCAGTTTAAACAAATGCTTTTGTGTAAAAGTATCATACTAAGCATGTTTCACTTTACATACGGTATAATATAGAAGAGTAGTGAGCATCTTTATAGGCTCAATATGATATCCCTGGGTGCACATTAAAATATTTACACTTCTCAGGGGCATAAGGACACTCAACGTTTGCCTCATGCCTCACTCCCATTGGGCATGCAATCATATCCTTAATTACACACCCTGCCATGGTTTATTGTTTACCTAATGCACACCCTGCTGTGGCTTATTGCTTACATGCACTATAAGGCTACCATGGAAGTCTTAGTGTCATCACGCAGTATCAGAATGCAGGTACAGTGTATACAAAGAAACAAAGATCTGCATAGGGTTCAAGCACCGGGGCTAGGACTCTAGTCAGCTACTTTGGAGCTGCTGCCAAAATAAAGAACTTTTAATCATATCCTGCCTTTGAAATATGCTTCACAGTGCAGTTCACCTATCTTTTTTACAGTGCATACAAAGGCATTTTTGGTTTTAAAAATGCATATTACTTATGTCAAACTGAGGCATACTACACAACAGGTTTAAGAAGTCATAAAACTCAGAAAAGAGGATAGATTTCAGGGGTTCAAGTCTCCTTTTATTTCCCTCTTCCATCCTATGGGAGCTCTGTCTTTTTTTTCTTTTAGACTGTCAACCTTGTTTAAAATATCATTAGCATACAGTATGTATAACTGTCTTGTCTGCAGCTTAATAAGGCTCATGGTGCTTTAAATCCACTTCTCATATTACAATATGATATGTAGCATCATTTCAGAAACATGGCATGCAATAATTATCTGCATTTTTGAAGTTCCATTCATCTTATAACCATTCATCCATGAATAGCACATCATGAAATCCTCCTGAAACATTATGCAACACCAAGTTAGAATAATTTTCAATAACATTCAGAAACTAAATATGCAGACAAAGTCTAAAACCATTGATGTATTTTGGGGTTTAAACATGCACACAACATCAGTCCAGATCCAGAACCTTTCTGAAACAATTGTTCTTCCCTGGAACACATAGACATCAATACATATCAATCATGAATGCTGGTACCCTCTCCATCACCCTCAATGACCACCATGTGGTCTACTGTGTGCTCAAGATTAATTGCCCCAAAGTTCCTCCCAAATTCATCTAGATCTGGGCCATCAGGTTGCTGGACTTGTCTTCTCTCCACATTGATCTGGTGGCTACTGACAGGACTCCCATCTCAATTCTCAGCAACCCAAATTCTGCCCTCTAGTTCTTCAACTCCAAATTCATGTCTGTCTAGGATCATAATGCCTGCTGGAGTCTGAGGTTTCCACCTCCTGTGGATCTCAGCAGAGGTGCTGGCCTTCCTCCATGCACATGACTTTGCCTGGTGAACCCACAAGTCCACTGACTTCCCTGCTGACCTTAACCACCCCTCAAAGTTATGGAAGGTTATCCATGCCCCTTTCTTGCCATTGACCCAGTCCTCTCCCCCTGTGCTCAAAGTAGGTGACACTCTAACCTCAGACCCTTCTGCTGTCACCAATTTTCAACTCCTTTTTCATCTCTTATGTCCACTCCCTCCTCTCCTCCTCCTCCTCTTCCCCCAGCATCCCCATCCTACCATCCCCACTCCTGTTGCATCTCTTAAGGCTCTCTTGGCTTTAATTCCCACAAGTATGCAAGCCTTGATGGTCTTGGTTCCTAAGTCCTGCACCTCTCTGCTGATGCCATTGCTCCCTAGTGCCTACCTTCTCAATCTCCCATTCTCCTTAGCTTCCATCCTTGATAGTTGGAAACAGGCTACAGTCATCCCCTTCCCAAAGTGGAGGATCCCTCTGCTCTTGGTAACTGCCAACCTATCTCTCTCTCCACCCCACCCTGGCTAAGCTCCAGGAATGATTTGTTCTCTCCTAGCTCTCCCACTTCCCTGACTGATCTTTCTTCTACACTCATTTCTGGTCGAGATTCAAGAAGTCCCACTCCACTTCCACCTCCCTATTCGAGCTCACTGACTACAATCTATCTGGTATGGATTAGGGCCTGGTCACCTCTGCCATCCTTGTCATCTTGGCCAAAGCCTTTGACACTGTTGCCCACCCCCTTCTTGTGGCCAAGCTTAAGGCAGTGGGGCTTTCTGCCTCCTTAGTCAGGTGGTTCCACTCATAAGTTGAGGGCAGATCTCAAGCTGTCCAAATTGGAGATTCCTTATCCATCTCCACTCCCCATCTGCTGAGGCATGTCCCAAGGGTCCATCCTTTGCCAAATACTCCTCTCTATTTCTCTGAATGCCCTTCCAGCTGCCTGCTTCTCTGCGTCCATTTATATGTACACAGACGATACAGTATTCTTTGCCTCCAGCTCCTCTGCCCTTGACCTCACAGCCTAGCTCCATTTGGACTTCCCTGACTATTCAGCTGTCCCTTAATACCAGTAAAATGGCTCCTGTGACCTTTGACACTGGGCTGAGGCACACTAGGCTCACCCCTCTTCCCTTCTTCCATACCTTTGATGGTGCAGTAACTGAGGATGTCCCCTCATTTAAGTACCATGAGGTCTGACTAGACCATCACATTGTTTTCTCTGTACATGGGGATGCCATACACCAGAAGCTCCACCTCAAACATGGTGATGCCCTTCACAGAAATAAAGGGAGTATTTGAGAATCTGCAGAAAAATCAAGTCAAAGATGATACACCCCATCTTTGATTATGGTGACACTGTACACAGCACTAATCCCAAATCCCCCCAGCCAGACTGGTGTCACCCCACCACCACCACCACTACCTCCTATTCCATTCACAACTCTGGGTCTTGTTCTCTTGCACTTCCCCAATAAAATCTTTTTTTTTGGTAACCAGGTAAGGCCCACTATGCATGAATGCCTGTTTTTAGGGGTGACCCGGGAGCACTGGGGTGGTTAAGTGACTTACTCAGTCACACAGTATGCAAATAGAGGTCGTGGGAATCAAACTCAGGTCTGCTAAATGTATCAAGCTCATTCACAGCTCATTACTCTAACCTCTAGGCTATATTGCTAATCTCAAATCCTCTGCTCAACAAGTTGCTGTCTTCTTCTGCATATTGAAACTTAGGGGCTCTCTCTTTCTCCCTCCCTGTCCGCACTGCTCCCACCCTTCACTCTCTCAAATCACTCCACTGTGACTTCACTACTCACATATGCTGCTTTCATTGTTGCTGGGCCCAGGGCTGTCTGTGCCTGCTAACCTACAATCTCTGCTCCCCTTTGCACTGCATTCACATTAGTATAGCTCCCGCACACACTCTCCCCAAATTACAGTCATTGCACCAACCGTAAACGCTAGGTTGCCTGCTAATTTTTCTTCCTCAGCACTTCATGCATTGTTGTGTACTTACTTCACAGAATCTTTGCCTTTGTATGATTGTTAATTTTTTTGATGCTTCTATTATCTATTAATTGCATTATTTGTACTTTTGTACCTCATTATTTCTACTGATTCTCCCTTGGCCCTCTCACCCCAGGATGCATCTGGAAACGAGCTGCTACCAGCTCAGTATATCTTTCTTGGTAAATCTTTTGAAACAAACAAATGAATGAATAAATAAATAAATACATGCATAAATAAAAAATCCACAGAGCAAAGGCCGAAAGCACATTTATAAGGTAGAAAAAGAAATGGGCAGACTGGATGGGCCTTGCGGTCCTTATCTGCCATCAACTTCTATGTTTCTATGTTTCTATAAGAAACTGACAAGATTGCAACCTACTATGCATTCATCTTATGGCCTTAATTTCATTATGAACATTTCACTCTCCCTTTTGGTAACCCTTAATGTTTTTTGATTGGAAAAGTAATAAGGCAAGGAATCCCCATAGTGTACTGTAGGAGGAAGAAAATGCAAAAATAAAAATTCCTATTCATTTATTTATTTATTCATTACAAATCGGGTTTACAACCATTGAATCAGAGACTCATTTACAGAGGCACCTCATTGCGGGGGGGGGCAGACATCAAGACAGTTATTACAGTGCAGATTAAAACAGAGGATAACATTACAAGTGCAGTAAAAGGAACATTTAACATAGATACACTTAGATTACATAATGCAGTAGTTTGTATGTTATTTAGGTTACATAATGTTACAAAATTGTGAGTTACACTCATGGATATAGTAGGTCCTCAGAGAAGACAGTGGGTTACATACCTGTTTGGACCTATTAGGGAAGGGGTAGGACTGGGGGAGGGAGAGGCTGTCCAGTGGACGTTGTCGAGCCATGGGGCAAGGCGGGCGGGAACCACAGGTTACAACACAGGGTTAGTTATACCTACAACAGCGGGTATTAAAGATATGTTCCGAAGGGCTGCTTCGAAGGAGCCAATTTTTGGCAAGTTGGAGATGCAGCTAGGGAGGGAGTTGAACCAGGTGGAGGCTCGGTAAAGGAAGGATCTCTGGGCAAGAGAGGTCTTGGTCCTAGGCACCATGAAAGTGGCCTTAACAGAGCTATGGGTGGTGATGGACGAAGATGGCTGCTGTAGGGAGGTGAAGATCCCCTGGAGGGGGAAGAGTCCTAGCAGAGATTTCTTAGCGAGAAGGCAGGTCTGGTAGAGCAGTCGCTTCTCAAAGAGAAGATTGGTGGTAGTATAGAGAAGGCAGGTGTGAGTTCGGCTGGGGGCACTGGTCAGGAGTCTACAGGCCTTATTGAAGTAGAGTTGGATTTTGGAGAGGGCAGTGTTGTCAGCTGCAGCATAGATGGGCAAGCCATAGTCCATGAGGGACAAGACGGAGGAGGTGATGGCCAGCCTGAGGGCACCCTGAGGCAGGCAGTCCCTGTGCTGGTATAGCAGGCCAATCCGAGAGTTAATGGAGGCTGACAGGGCATTAATGTGGGTGTGGAAGGAGAGGGCAGTATCGAACGTGATGCCTAGGTACTGGTATGTGGTCACTTGTTCTATCGGGTGCAGAGTGCTGAGGATAATCAAGAAGGGGGTATTTTTAGCTTTATTTTGGTGGTGGGAGAAGAGCATTGATTTGGTTTTCTTTAGGTTAATGACCAGTCTGCGGTCTCCGAACCACCTTTCGGCTTGGTTGTAAACTTGCTGGAGGGATATTTGGAGGGAGGTGGGATTGGGATGTGAGGCAATGAGGACTGTATCGTTGGCGTAGAGGAGCATTTTACCAGTACATGAGCTGGGGAAGGTGTTGAGGTAGAGACTAAAAAAGTATTGGACCCAGGATGGAGCTCTGAGGGATCCCAGAGCAAATGGGAAGAGTGCTGGAGAGGGAGCCGCTGATCTTGACACGCTGGGATCTAGCAGAGAGGTAGCTAGAGAACCAGGAAACGGGATCACCAGAGAAGCCAAGTTGGTGGAGAGAGTCGAGTGGAAGGGGATGACAGACAGTGTCAAAGGCCTTGGAGAGGTCAATGAACACTGCTCCTGCAAGGCTGCCAGAGTCAAGAACAGCTTGCAGGTGTTGGGAGAATTCCAGGAGAGCCATGGCTGTACTGTGTCCTGGGCAGAAACCGTGCTGCTCTGGGCACATAATGTCATACTTGGTTAGGTATTCAGAGAGCTGGATCAACACCACTTTTTCAAGGGCTTTAGAGAGTGGGGGGAGGATGGAGATGGGCCAGTAATTGTTGGGGGTGGATCGGTCCCCACTCTTATTTATGGGTGTGATTTCAGCAGTTTTCCAAGCACTTGGGAACTGACCCAAGCATAGAGACTGGTTTAGAAGGTCAGTCAGGGGGACTAGGACTTCGTCCAAGACCATACGGAGGATTCTGGAGTCGAGAGGGTCACTGCTGGGGTTATTGCTGCCTAAGGCTTTTAGCAGGTGTGTCCTGGTTTCTTGGGGGGATATGGTGCACAGGTAGAATGGTGGGTGATGCAGGACCAGAGGGAGAGAGGTGGGGATTGGGTCAAAGATGCTGCTGGGGAGGACCGAGCTTAGGTCAGAGAAGGCAGTGTTAAGGCAATCGGCTATGAGGTGGATCTGTGGTGGGAGTGCCATTGATGGAAGCTGAGATGGTGGGAGGCGGGACTTCCCATTTAGCTCTTACATGTTCCCAGAAGGTCGGACTGAACCCCAAAGTGGAGAGTGAGGGTGGTCTGGTAGTGCTCTGCCTTGGCCCGCCTAACGGCCCAAGTGCACTTAGTGCGTTCTGCATTGTAGGCCTGTCTGTCAGACGCCGTTCCAGATTCTGCAGCAATGTGCTAGAGATTATCTCTGTTTTTGAGTCTCTGGAGGGGTGGGGTGATCCATGGGGCATTGCATTTTTTGGAGCGGATCCTGGTGAGGGGGGCTAAAAGGTCACTAGCCTTACAGAAGGCATTTGTGAAGTGGTCAAGAGCTGAGTCAATGTCAGGGGTGCACTGGATAGGGGACCAGTCTATCTGGGCTAGGTATTGTTTTAATTTTCTGAGGCTGCCAGGATGTAAACCGTGACATAGAGTGGCCTGGGACACTGGCTTCAGAGTGGAGGATGACCAGAGACAGAGGACTGGGGAGTGATCACTAAGAGAGTTGGGGAGGACAGTGACATCCCAGATTTTGTAGGGGCGGTTAGATGTAACAACATCTAGGAGAGTGCTGGTGCCAGTAGAGTGGTTGAATCTGGTGGGCTGGGTGGCTAACTGGGACATATCCAGGGCAGCAAAGGAGTCCCTTATATGGGAGGCAGTGGAGGCAAGCATATAAGGCAAGTTCATTTTTATTTTCTCTTCAGTAAGGATACACACAGAGTTCTGGCTTTGTTATTTGAAACAATCTAACAGAACATCTATATAGATAATCTGATCCTTATATGTTTTGCCTGCCTCTAGTGAAAAAATAAGGCTTCTTACTAAATAAAATGTCAATATATTTTTCATTTATACAATAGCGGTGAAAGGATATGCCATGGGATAAAACACCATAACCACCATAGTAACGGGATAAAAACGAGTGATTCATGCTTAGCAGACCTACAATGAGGTAAATGTAGCTATGGTGGCATAAACGGCATTTATTTCCACAGTAGCTACATTTATCTTCATAGTAGATATGTCACAGAAAGCAGCAAATCTCAAAACAGCTGAACCCCCCCCCACACACACCACAGGCAACCAACTTGCACAGAATAGCACAGAAAGCACATTTCAACACAGAGCTACACCTAGAAACTGAAAGCAAAACCCAAGCAAACCGAGACCATCAGCAGAAAGAGAAACATCATGAAGACACAAAATGCAGAACTTTAAAGTACCATGAAGAAAAACATTTCAACTAACAGAAACCTCAAAAAATATATGACACACAGGGAAACAAATATTAAACACACCAAAATCACACCGCATTGCCATTGGGTGGTGCATTTGAGAAAGAATAATGTGCTCAGGGACAGCCCAGGTTCCAGCTGTCTCAGTGGCGCAGCTGGTTAGTGCAATCAGAGTGGATTTTGGGTGGCCTGGGTTCAAGTCTCGGCTGAGATACTTACTTCTTTCTCACCTCTGTTTGTATGTGTTCTAGAAAATATGCAGACCACACTCCTGTGTGATTGTTACAAGAAAATATTTGTGTTGCCATTGGGTTGTGCATTTCAGAAAAAATAATGTGCTCGGGGACAGCCCAGGTTCCAGTTGTCTCAGTGGCATAGCTGGTTAGCGCAATCAGAATGGTATTCTGGATGACCTGTGTTCAAGTCCTAGCTGGGGCACTTACTTCTTTCTCACCTCTGTTTGTTTGTGTTCCATAAAATATGCACACCACACTCCTGTGTGATTGTTACAAGAAAACATTTGTGTTGCCATTGGGTTGTGCATTTGAGAAAGAATAAAAGAATAATGTGCTTGGGAACAGCCCAGGTTCCAGTTGTCTCAGTTTTGCAGCTGGTTAGTGCAATTGGATGGTATTCCAGGCGGCCTGGGTTCAAGTCCCAGCTGGGGCACTTACTTCTTTCTCACCTCTGTTTGTATGTGTTCCATAAAATATGCACACCACACTCCTGTGTGATTGTAACAACACAATACATTTCAATGCCATATCCTTTCAACCCATTGTATAAACCAAATATGTGCTGGGCTGTGGTAGAATACACTATTCATCTGCACTCATGCACACTGACCTCAGCATCACGCATGGCTCTGCTACGCTCTACCACTCATGGCGGAGGTCAGAGTGCAGTCTTGCAGATAAATAATATATTCCACTACAGCCCAATGCATATCCCCTATTTATATTATTCAACATGCTACTACCAACAAACCACTCCCCAGCATTTCTTGGAGGTATAGCCACTTCTTCAGGGAGTGGCCAGATAGTCACAGAAATTTTTCCTCACAGTATTTTTGTTGTTGAATCAGTGTCTAAAGGGAGGATTCCAGTTGCTCAACCATTTTTTTTTATATTAGTTATCTGCCTCTAAAAATTGGAAGTGCCAGTTAGTGCAGTGGTTGCTGAAACAAAACTTTGCTTCCTGCTCTAGTGAGACAAAAGATTATAATTGGATGCCAGTGGTATTGCAACCTTCCTTTAATCTTGATACTCCCATCAGTGAGATTTCTAGAGTCATAACAAAATCTGTCTTGTTCCTTACTTGAAAATATTTTGCTTTTACTTCTCCACGAGGAAAATATTAATAATGTGTCTGTGCTTTCACAAATTATTTGTTATCTTTGCATTACTGCTTTTGTTAAACAAAAAATGTTTCAAATTCATTTTTAAGCAACGTTGCAGAATTAGATAATGTAATTTTGGTATCATTATGAAAACATGACTTTACTAAAGTGGACAAATTAAACCACCACAATAACACAATATGATGTTCCCTTGTGATTTATTAGAAATGGTCAAGTATTTGACAATTGAAATGCAATGCCAAGAAATGTAAAGTGATGCACACTGGCAGTAGAGATATGCATAAAGATTCTTGTGTAGGGGTGGAGCACTCAAACGAAGAAAGATTTGGGGGAGGGATTAAATAAGCAATCATCTAAAAACATATTCCCAATGCAATAAAGCATATGGGAAGGCAAAAAGGATGTTACGGTGCATAAGAAGGGGCTTCACCAGTTGTCCCCTTTACGTCTCTGCTCCCTAACGTGCACCAGAGCCCCATGGTACAATCTGGTGGTACCCTTAGCTCTCTGAGGTGCTGACCTTCATCTATGCTATCACAGTTTGTCCCCCAAGCAGGTATGGGACAGGGGATTTACTCCCAAACACACTGATGCTTCATCAGGAAGCACACTCTTCAGAGGACAGAGCCCAGTTCCCGATGTAATAGGATGTTTCATCTGGGAGGATAAAGCCATTTTTCCTTATTTCTCCCCATCCCCTCAGCACTCCGCATATACAGACATCAAGGGGCATGTATATGATGAGCACAGCAGTGCCCTGGTGTCAATGGAGTTTTGCCCTCCCATCGGCCCTCCAGATGCACTGCCACCTGTGGTCACCCAAGTGGCAGTATTGTAGTGGAGGACAATACCATCCTTCTCCAGGGAAGAAGAGCATGGGATGCTTAGTCCTTCTCCCCCCAGATGGCCCATTACTACCCAGGCTGCCTGCATTGTGAATGGTACCCTACTACTGCATCTGCTGCAGGCCTGAATTTCATTACTTTTAAGATAGTCCTCCCACCTATCTTCTTTGACACCTCAGTAGAGAACTGGGCATCTTGGAACCTCTGTGCATAAGAAATGTATTTATTTATTTGAAAATTGATAAACTGGAAAGGCACACTAGGCCAAAGCTCATTCGAGGTGCGACCTGGAGAAAAGGGGAAGGGAATGCAATCATAAAGCAAACACTGGAATAATGAAATGGTACACTATAAAGTGCCAGCTGTATAAATTCAACATGGTAGGAGGCTGACAGGAGCAGATGGGGGTGGGGAGAGTTCTAGCTGATGCCTAAGGGAGATGGGGAGAGGAGAGATGGAGAGAGCAGGGAAGCAGGTTCCAGAGGGAGGGAGGGAAGGTGATAGGAGAAGGCTGACTACTCATCAGAGCAGTGGGGAAGGGAGAAGGTGTGATGATCCCTGTAGAGGAGGAAGTATGAGGCAGATGGAATGGGTGACAGAAGTGAGGTTAAGTAAAAAGGTAGGGGACCAAACTAGTATTTGAAGATGAAGAAAGTGCGGTAGGACTGTTGACATGAGAGTAGGAGGACGTGCCATGAGTCGAGGGAGGAGTCAGTAGCAAATTGACAAAAGGCACTCCAGAGCATGTTGATTCTAGCAAGGGAAGAGGAGGGGTGGTGCTGTAAACCACATCTGCATAGTCAAAGAGTGAGAATATCATTTTGGTAACCAGTTCCGAGCAGACCTGGGGAGACAAGCAGTCTTTGCTGTGTTAGAAGGCACCAAGTTTGGAACAGAGCTTGGTGTGAATGACATTGATGTGGGCCAAGACGTCAAGCCTACTATCAAGCCACACACCGAGATACTTAAAGGAGAAAACCACCTTTAAAAAAATGTGGACATTTTCTTCATACGTAATGTGATGGAAGGGCAAAATAGCCTATGAAGCAATTTGGTCAATACTGGAACTACATCTGGGTTTAAAACACAGTAGGATATCTCTAAGTGGGTTATTAGAAATGAGAGGGTGGTAGGAATCACAAAAAGACCCTGAGGGGAAGGTTACTTCAGAGTCATTTATCAGAGGACATTAGGACAGATTTGATGGACTTGTGGTCTTTATCTGGTCTTCTTCTCTGTTTCTATGTACAGTATAAACTAGGAATTATGCTAATTCTGCAGAGCCCAGGCAGTTAAACATTTGTCACCTTCTTAAGGAGCCGTTCAGTCTTTTCACCTGTTTCTTTTAGACTACATTGTACATGGATTTCACAAATATTCGGAAGCAGGGAAGCTCCATCCCACTAAAGCTGCTTAGTCCCCTCTAACAGCTTATTTGTTATCTTCCAAAGCAGGAACATTATGGAATCTGAGACTGAAGATTAAAATGTGTGTGATACAACTGAATCTCTAAGGGTCTGATTTTATAAGGGTTTGCTCTCTGTGTCCGCTTACCCCACAAAGTGCTGCAAGACAAGTTGTAGCATATAACGCATTCTGATTTAACATTTTAAAGAGGGTACTTCAGCATCTGTATGAGATGAGCAATATACCATGAATGTAAGCTACACGTTTTAGGTCTCATTGTATCTTTGTGCTATGTATTTTCAGAATAACTGAAATTACTAATGGCTCTAATAATTTCTTGGTAACTATACAGGCATGTTGTTTGTAATTTGAGAGTAACATATACAAGCATGTTGTCTGTAATTTGAGGAAAACAAGCAGGTAATCATTTGGCATGAAGTTTCTCCTTAGAGAGTCAGTAAAGCAGACTCTTTCGGTCCCAGCCAACAGAAAATTGTTTGTATAACATTCTGTGGTCCTATGATTTTTTTATATTTCACAGCTCTTTACATCTCAGTCTTACCCCACCAGCAGGCAACATTTGTAATATATTTTTTCTTGGATATGGATTTCCCATTGTTTCTAGAGATATGAACCTCAATTATAATTACAGTGTGCACTCCTGAAGATACATCAATGTTTTGTGTGCCCCCCCCAGTGCCAGTTTTATTTGTATACATTATATGTATAGTAGTTTGTATCATGTAAGTTATTGATTGTATGTGTTGTAAAATGTTTGATAAAAATTAGAGATGGAAGGTTTGGTAAACTTCAGAGACAGAAGGAAGGAAAGAAGGAGAGAGAGAGAAAGAAAGAAAGAAAGAAGAAAGAAAAGAAAGAAAGAAAGAAAGAAAGAAAGAAAGAAAGAAAGAAAGCCTATCTTATGTCTGATGCTCAAGCTTCTCTCGACCCTTTCATATGTTTTTATGGGACTCAGTAAACAAATGTTTCTTCGTGTCAAATAGATGCAAACTTGCATAAGTAAACTTGAAATATCTCATAATTCATGGATACTGTATTTTTTCGACTAGCCATTTTTTATATCTATTACATAATGTCTCTTACAGTATGAAATCTTGGAAGAAAGCAAGTAATTTGAAATATGATATACCCTTTCTGTGTTACATCTGGCAATCTGTCTGTTTCCTAGCAGATGGTACTTCTTCATTGCTATAACACCCACAAATAACCATCAACATAATTAAAATTACACACAATCATACTGACAAGTAAGTGATGAAGGATTACTTTAGACACAGACTATTTCCATGACTCGAAATGAGCAAAGCTCATTGTACAAAATATTTTTGTTTCTAGTACAGACAGACTAGACAATAACTTGGTATACAGTAATTTGGTTTTGTATAGATGGGTATCAGACTGAAGAATTAAACACAGGTCTCCTGCTGTGTATCCACCATAAAAACTGTGCCAACTATGTAAGTCAGACTCATGCTATACCTTATTCAAAACACAATGGTTACATGACTGCTGAAACATTAGCAAAATGTGGACCACACAGGGGTGTAAATCATAATGGACAATTAATATATTTGGAGGAAATTAGTTTATATTTTCCTGTAGAAATGTGCATTCCCACGAAATCATGTAATAAAAAAAACAAACACCTGGGCCAGTGGTTTCTGATGTGGAATGCAGTGGCATGGTGCACTGACCAGAAAAAGGGAGACGATCAGGCTTCTCCACAAGGGCCTGCTATGGCTGGGTGTGACAGTGGAATTAACACTGTAGGTCACAAAATGGCTATAGCCACTCCCCCCTACACACTGCATGGTGTCTCGGGCACTGTGTGGCAGGATGCCAGGGTGGTGGAAGGGTTATATGGGGAACAAAGTGTTCAGTCCACTAAAATAATGGTGCTCTTACTTGCTCACCTCAGTGTTGCTGACAGCCTGATGTGCCTTCACTCCACCTCTGCTGACTTAGGTCACACTGGTGTCTAACTGTGTGCAGGTTGGTTCAAAGAGGGCATACTGTGGGAGAGCAAGCCACAGAGTAATGGCAGGATGGTGTGGATTTGGCTTTGAGATGATTGTGGCCAGTAAAGTGTGCGTGAGGAGCAGCTTTGGAGCAGCAAGATGCTCGATGTCAGAGAAGGCAGGAGGAGTGAGGGCTGAGGATAACATGTACATTTTAAAAAATGAGACAAAAATCCCATATCTTCAGGAGAATTCCTCTAGTAATGGAATCATCTCATCAATAGTTATAAGCTATCTACTTGTGAGACCTTGGGGCATTGACCCCTAAGTACTTGCTCAAGGCACTGTGCAGTGATTATGGTAGGTGTTTATATTTTGTCACAGGCAACATTATGCTGAAGAAAGTCTATGAACAGTTTTCAACATGCCGTTAATATCTGGCACAGCTAGGATGCATAGCGATTGATGGATGCATGGTCTGCACGTGCCACACTGCAACACTAAAATAAAAGTGGCAGCCCGTGCCCTACATCTGAATAAACACACAACTGGGGCCAGACCATGAACCATTGCAGAAGTGGTGTCAAAACAAACAAGAAAGAAGATGTGGCGTGTGTGTCAGACTGAGTAACATCACAAATGCTGAACACTCGGTACCACCTGTCATGCCTGAGGACCAAAGCGAAACTTCATAAGTCAACAGAGCCCCTTATACTACTGTATGTCTACAAATGAACCATGTTATCCAGCAAAAAGGAAAACAAATGATATTGAATCATGATCCTTGTGAAGAACTGACTGACTGACTTCACTAAGGAGTAGCAGAATACAGAAAACAGGGACAAGAATACCAGCAAATCTGTTGTTTGTTTTCTCAGTGTGTCTGATGAAGGATAAGCAATATGAAGCACACACACAGATATAGATCTGTTTCCAAAATAGATAAAGAATCAGTGGGCACAGCTTGGAGGGTTTAAGCCTACTGTTGTAATTTTTGGAATGATGAATATGTAATTAAACAACATTTCAACAGATTCTGATGGCATTACTACAGTAAGGTCCAAGATCCTGCTCAGAGCACACTTGAGGCATGACAAATGTATTCTGGCATGTCAGCCTCCTGGAATGCTAGCAAGTACCTGGAAAATGATTCACCCTCACCAGACCATTTGGATATAATGGAATCTGTCAACAGTACTCCAGACATATCAATAGTTAGCAACGGGTTTACCTCATGTGAAGGATGGACCTATTTATATTACTATTCACACATTCAGAATTAGCTAATCTGCATTTCAAATGTAACACAAAAAAGTCTTTATTCATACGCTATTCATATGCATGAAGCATTCATTCATTTAGTATGCTGGCTTTATTTTACCATGCTGCTCATGAAGTATGCTTATGATGACACATTTGCATGATTATCTCCTGACACTTTCACAGGCAAAGCCTGGAAAAGCAAGGAAGATTTGGGGTTACTGGTAGAGAGAAGGAAATGTTCAAAACACAGTGAAGGGCATACCATGAAAGCATAATGAAAGGTATTGAAAGCAGGAGGAAAAAGGTAATACTACCCCCAATAGATCTTTTGTGAGGTCACACCTGGAGTACTGTGCCCAGTTCCAGAGCCCTCACCTCAAGAAGGATAGGGACAGACTGGAAGTGGTGCAGTACAGGGTGACAAAAATGGTTCAGGGCCAACAGGGCAGGTCCTATGAGGAGCACCTCAAGGCACTGAACATCTACTCATTGGAGACCAGAACAGAGAGAGGAGATATGATAGACACCTTCCAGTTCCAAAAAGGTGTAAACAGGGTGAACTGTGAGGAACTATTTATCCTGAAAGCTACTTCAAGTTCACAAGCACATGAATGGAAACTCACAGGAGGGAGTTTCGGTAGGGACATGAAAAAGTATCACTTTACAGAAAGGGTTATGGAACCATGGAACAGACTACCAACCAAAGTGGTAGGCATTAAAACAGTTGATGGTTTCAAGCATGGCTGGGACAGACTGAAAGGTACAGTGGTCACTCAGGGCGACATAATCTGGGAGGAGAATGGGGCAGAATTAGAGGGGGAGGGCTAGAACCTGGATGGACTGTAGGTCTCAAGGTTAGACAGGAAACTGAGGCAGACTTGATGGACCATTGGTCTTTTTCCGCCACTACTGTCTATGTTTTTATGTTTCTATATTCACAGTAAGTGCAGACTACACATTTCCTTATTAAATAAGGTGTAGTATTATCACAATCCAAAAATGTTAAACAAAATCTCTTCAAAAACATTTTTTAAACCATCTAAGTTTTTATATTGATACCTAAACGTTGCTGAGATAGTAAATCTCAATATAAATATTTATATATTGATACATATACTGATACATTGGAAGTGGTCTGTGTCAGTGACTCAGTAGGTAGCATGCTTGCCTCTAGAGCTGGAAGATCAGATGGTCATGGGTTCTAGCCACATACCAGGTACTTGGGGTAATATCCATAACTAACATTGTAGTGCAGAGTGAGGGGGCGCTGCACTGTTGAGGAGCAGCTATTTGGATCAGATGCCAAAGTGAGGTCCCTTCTGACCATCTCTGGTCACTACCCAGGTGGAAGTAAAATATCCCATGGGGTATGCCCTCCAAATAGCACAACATTTACAGTGAACACATCGATGCTGACAACATCGACAGTTCTCTGTAAAAGTCCGTCTGGGACCCCGGCACTCTTTCCCATGGTCCTGCACCCCCTCCCCAAATTAACTCTGACTTGGAGTTAATTATCCTTAAGTCTAGAGGGTGCAGGGGGCAGAGCCCCCCAGATGGGGGTTCAGGAGTGAAGCCCCCTTATAAACAGCAATTGTTTCTCTGATGGATTTATGTCGACAGCAAATTGCGGTTGATAAATCCGTCACTATAGGGTTTCTTCGGGAACAAGTTGTCACTGTAGTGTCATAGAGCCATCCCATGGTACTTATCAAAGAAGAGTAGAGGCTTTTCCCCTGGTGTCATGGCCAACATTTTCTCATCAATAAACAGGTCCATGTAACCCACCCCCTTGGATGTACCTGGAAACATGCTCTAATGGTTTAGTGTGCCTTTCCTGATTAAAAAAAAAATTACAAATTAATAAAAATAAATACATTTTACACTACTGATTTGAAAATACATATAATGCTACTACAGTACCTTTGAAAAGTTAAAAAATATGTATTGAGATATGTGTTTACTATCAATGCATATTAATACAAAAAAAAATTAATGACACATGGGAAGTTTTTTGATATGAGCCATTCATGCCTGTTAATAGACATTTTTATGCCTAGCGCACTGACCTGGTTACCAAAAGACACAATAAATAAATAAATAAATAAATAAATAAATAAATAAATAAATGAATGAAAAAAAATGAATAAATAAATAAATATTGCTCTAACTCCGAGCTTTTAGTTTAAAAAATTAAGTTACTCACCCTAACACTGAAACAAAAACAACACACAAGGCAATTATTGTGCCCTGACATGTAAAAATGCCTGATTAGGGTTTTGGTACTGAAAAAGAATTCTTCTTTGTTATCTTTTATGTATTTTAACAGCGTTTTCTTCATTTCTCTGAAACTTCTTATTTCGAGACACCCGCTGCCATCTCTCACACAGTGGCTGGCTTCATTTGCTCAAAATATGCTAAGTAATGTTGTCAACTAATAACAGGGGTTGGAAACACTAATTAGCATATTCTGTGCACAAGAAGTCAACCACTACACACTAGATGGCTGCAGGCATCTCTCAAAATAGGAAGTTTTGGCAAAATGAAGAAAAGGCCAATAAAATACTTACAAGGTAAAAACAAATTATCTTCTCTAGCAAAACCCTAACTGGGAATTTTTACATGTCAGGATGCAATAATGTCTTTGTCTGTTGTTCTCCTTTAAATAATTAGACCATTTCAAAGATACTGTAATTTTTGTAAAAGGGGCTAATTTGTAACCATTAGACTAGGAACTTTTTTTTTTAAATGAAAGTTTGGAGTCAGCTACTGTATGTTGACATATCTACTGTATATACTGTATCATTTCACTACAACCTTAATCTACTGATAAATAAAAACTAGGACTGTGCAAACCTCCCAAAGTTCGACAGCACAAACTTTGGCGAATGGAACCGTATAAAGTTTGTCAACTAACAAGCTGGTTCACCTATGACAAAAATATTGCCATCTTTCATGATTTGGAGTGGACAGAAGTTTAGGAGATCAGAACAAAGAGGAAACCCCATGGAAGCAGTTGCTGCAGAAATGACCACTTAGGGATTTCAGCATTAAAGTACATTTTTTTAAGTAGAAGTACCTGTGGAATCTTGTGGATGTCATCTTAGTTATTAAGATCCATGCCAACCATCATGTCACAGAGTTGTCTGCTACCATCTTGCACACACCAGGCAGCTTCTGGCAGCTTTTAGCATGTGAGGTATGCTAATGAGGGCCACCAACTCTGCCAGCCATTAGTTGGTAGCCCTTATTAGTAAACCCCACATGCTGGAAGCTGCCTGGTGTACGCGAGATGGCTATGGGGGGCTCGGCAACATGACGATTGGCACTGGTGTTTCAATGACTAAGATAACAACATCTGAAACAGGTACTTCTATTTAAAAATTAGCAGATACTGATAGATCTATCAGGACCAGGGGTTCACTGTGTCTTGTTTTTTTGCAGTACCTCATTGATGTTCTCTAGTGTGATTTGGGGCTAATAATGGGTCACCTTTTCCTGTGTCAGACAGGAAATATTTAGGTTCAGCTTTTTCTATTGGGGTTCCCTTTAATTCAGGCTGCAGCACAAGCTCAGATATGTTGATGGATATGAATTGTAGTCCATGTTTCACCTGGTCCACCCCATTCGGAGCAAACCTCCAACAGGTGGGACCACGATTAACAATGGTGCTGGGCCAGTGCTATCAGCTATAGGTGTGGCCAGCCGCACACAGAAACAGCAAAAAGAATCCAGATCACCTGTAGATTATGAATATAACTGTCTGGTATAAAGTGATATGAACACACAACAGTGCATCTGTTGCTGATGTCTTGCAGATTTTTCTGCTTGATCACCGCCTTCAGTTTACTTATGAATAGCATGCCTTTCGGGACTCTAAAAAAAGTTTCAACTGATGCCTGAATTCAAACCACTTCTAGTGTCCTGTATGTAGCTGATTGTCAACTATGTCACAGTTCTAAGAATTTAAATAAAATGGTGTGAGCATATTAATACAGTTTCAGTGCAGTCAAGCCCTATGAATATACATGTTTCATATGTCAATGACACTCCACAGTTTATTATTTCAATAGATACATGAAATCCATAATTATTTCCAATATATACAAACAAGGTATATGAACAATCCTCATGAAGGGAACCTGTCTAACAACTAAAGGCAAGAAGCAAGGCACGTAGTTGCCCAGAATTCATATCTTCAAGTATCCATTCTAATACAGAACTAATTAGCAGTAATGCTATTTTTTTCTTTGGTAACTGGCTAAGCCCCACTGTGCACAAGGTGCCTTTGAAGGGACAACCTGGGAGCACAGGGAAGTTAACTGCCATGTTCAGGCTCACACAGTATATAAGTGAAGACTGTGGCAATCAAACCCCAGGTCTACTGGATGTACAGTACAACTACCAGCTACCAAACTCCATGCCAGCTCATTACTCTAACCTCTAGGTTATACTGCCAGCCAATATTTTTGCCAGAGTCTCAAATTTACACATCCTTTTTCAGAGAAAATATGTTTCTAAAGTCCTTGGACCTAATTTTCCTGATCCTCCCAAAATACAGAAAATGGGTGTGAAACATCCTGGTCTCTGATTGGCTGAGTACTCCATGTAGGGGTGCATTTGTGAGCCAACAGAGACTAAGTAAAAACAAGTCCCATGCCAACCTGCTGTGTGTCAACTAAAATCATTGCCCCCCCCCCAGTTTCAAGCACTGAACTAGCCACCACCTTAATTCCTCACTTAGTGAGTCACAGTACACCCCCCACCCCACACATACACACACACAGTTTCTCTGTGGCTACATAAAGTGACCTTTCTTTCACTTCTTCCTCCTCTTTGTCACTTGCCAGCCCCCTCAAAACATTGAAATGCTGCCATTCATCCATAACTTGTGAGATAGTGTAATTGTATGGAAATTAGAAGGAGGTAGGTTCAGGAGAGATGTGAAGAAGTACTACATTATGAAAAGGGTGGTAGAACCTTTGAATAGTCTGTCGGCTGAGGGGCTGAATGTGAAAAAAGTCATGGTATTGAATCAGAGCTGGGACATAATGAAGGGAATAGTGGTTACTGGGGGCAACAGGACCAAGGAGGAGAATAGAGAGAGAGGACGGGGAGGGTTAGTGCCCTGGAGGAACAGTAGGTTCCAGGGAATTTAGGGAATGCGGCAGACTGGATGGAAATCTGGTCTTTTTCTGCTGTCATTGTATATGTTTCTATGTTTCCTTATTTCCCTGTCAAATCTATCGCTCCCATCCCTCCATAGTTGCCGTGGAAGCATTGCAGCCAAAACAGCAACTAAATTGTCAGCATAGCCTTGTTATAAGCCTTCTCATGAACTCTGGGCTGAGAATTTTCAAATCCGTGCCAAAACATAATTCCGCACCACCGCAACATCTTTGCACACCAGACATGAGAAAATACGTTTTGGCAAGAATTTGAAAATAACAGCTAGTCAATTTTATATATATATATATATATATATATATATATATATATATATATTATAGTTATGAAGGCACTTCTATGTTAAAGTCAAAATTTTGCACGTTAATAACTTTGGACCCATGCAACGGATTTGGCTAAATTTGGTATGCATGGCGGGGCATGGTAGATCTCTTGATTTGCCAAATTTTGTTTAGGTCGGACTTACGGTCTTTGCTCACAAAAATGCTGAAAAGTGCAAAATTATCCAGTTTTGGAGGGCAGGTTTTGGGATTTTGTTCGTGGCCCTGCGTGGCTATCATGTGGTATGCCGCTCTGTGAGATGGCTCATCTGAAAGACCTTGGCTGCCCGAATACATCGCTTTTCATTTGATGAAAAAATATTAAGCTATTCAAAAGTTATGCCACTTATAAGTTCCCATTATAAGTCAATGGGAAAATTTATATGGTTGTTTTGGGGTTTTGGCCATATAGTCCCACCTGGCGGTCAAAGAATTCTTTGACCGTGAGGTCCTACATCTTGTTTTTACTTTTCTGACCCTAAAAATTCAAATATCTCACCTCAAGGGTCACTCCTGAAGTAAAACTTGGATGGGTTTTACTCAGGGGGCTCCGATCTATTAACCCATACCTTTGGTTTGACATAAAATAGTCTAAATATAGAGTTACAGCATTTTAAAACCTTTGATTGCAACTCGCTAATGATCTTTGATCGCGAGCCTGCAAATTCTTTGATCGCGAGATTCTTCGATCGAGATCATGCATCGCGAGCAGGGATGAGATGGCTGAATTAAAAAAATCTAATTTCTCAGCCCAGGGGTGCCCTAGGAAGACAAATGAGGGTGGGTTCTGTTGTGAGGCCTAAATGTCGCCCCATTCTTATTTACTGTGGCTTATGAATGTAATTTCAGATGGAATGGGGTGACATTTAGGCCTCACAACCATAATTACACCCTGTCAGCTGTCAATCTTGGGATGATGGGCAGGTCCGGGGGGGCCAACCCTAAAGATTTTTCATTTCCTGACTTTTGTGTTTAACCCTAAATAGAAACATAGAATCTGATGGCAGATAAGAAACGCTTGGCCCACCCAGTCTGCCCACTTCCTACCTAATTTATGAGCTGCAGATCCTAGTTAACCAGCAGCCTACTTCTTTCTACCTCCACCTCCTAGAATTGCCTTATGACTGTCCATGCATGCTTGAATTCAACCACTGTTTTGACTTCACAACCTCCTCTGGAAGGCCATTCCATGCATCCAAAACCCCTCTGTAAAAAATACTTCCTTACATTACCTCTGAGCCACCCCATCTTCAAATTGTGCCCCTTGTTCTTGCACACCTCTTTTTTTGAAAGATGCTACCCTCTTGGACTTTGTTGATTCCCTTGAGGTACTTGAAGTTTCTATCATGTCCCCCCTCTCCCTCCTTTCCTCGAGGCTATACATATTAAGCTCCTTTAGTCTCTCTCCATATATCTTCTAGTGCAGACCCTGCACCATTTTAGTTGCCCTCCTCTGGACAGCTTCCATCTTGTCTATGTCCTTGCAGAGATTGGGTCTCCAGAACTGCACACAGTACTCCAGATGGGGTCTCACCTGCTGTCTGTACAGAGGGATAACAACTTCCTGTTTTCTACTGGTGATGCCTCTCCCTATGCATCCCAGTATCCCCCAGCCCTCCTTACTGCCCTCTCACATTGCTTGCCCACCTTTAAGTCATCTGATATGACTACCCCCAGGTCCCTTTCCATTTTTGTTGTTGTTAGTATCTCACCACCCATTGTGTACTCTTCCCTGGTTTTTGTTTCCCAGGTGCATTACCTTGCACTTCTTAGCATTGAATCTAAGCTGCCATACATTTGACCATTTCTCTAACCTTGCCAAGTCCCTTCTCATCCTTTCCACCCCACCTTGTGCATCAACTCTGTTGCAGATCTTTGTGTCATCGGCAAGAGACATACTTTCCTTCCAGTCCCTCTGCAATGTCCTTATAAAGACATTGTAGAGGACCTGATCTAATACTGAACCCTGCGGTACCCACTAGTAACCCCCTTTCTTCAGAGTGGACTCTATTTACTATTACCCTCTGTGTCCTATTCTCCAGCCAATTCTTTACCCAGGCTATCATCTTGGGACCCACTCCCAGGCTGGCTAACTTGTATATTAATCTTTTGTGTGGGACTGAGTCAAATGCCTTGCTAAAGTCTAGGTAGACCATGTCCACAGCCCCTTCCTGATCTACTACTTTGGTCACCCAGTCAAAGAAATCTATTCGATTCGTCTGGCATGACCTTCCTGATGCATTAACTTCACTGATGCATTAACGTAGTTTTTGCATAGAATATATATATATATATATATATATATATATACACATATGTATATATGTGGTATAGTAAAAGATGGCTATGCTGAAAATTTGTGGTGAAAATTTTGACAATTACCAAAGTTAAGATGGAGAATAGTTAAATTTAAATGCATGCACATAATGTCACCATTTTTACATATTTTGACCTCAAATTTTCAACATACCCTTTTTATGACACCACCTCATGAACAAAGGCAGTGAAAAGTTTCAAATAATGCCTGAAAGCTGATTTCACCAATCATCCACAAAATCACCTTTTGAGCAGGAGTTGCGTAATGTCAGTGATATTGTTTATGAAGTGGAGTCCCCAAAAGACCATGTTGAATGTTTGGTATGAAAACGTCAAAAAATAGCTGAGTTATGCATCAAATTTGAAAACCCCACTGAAATACATTGAACCGCATTTACCTTAGTTTCTCACACTGCAGTCGCCGTTTCCAGCAGCAAGACATGTTTTGGATCAGAGAGTGGATCTAGAACCTGGGACATGTTCAGGTGAGTGAGGGTGTGTGGGGGTGTACTGGCAGTGTGGGGTGGTGGGTGCTGAGTGGGAGGTGGGGGTGGTGGCTGATCAGTGAAGTACCATTTTCTGTTTTGCAAGGTTGAAAAATAAAATGTAAAAAATATTTTGAGGAATGATTTTCTTTATTTCAGCTGCAGACTCTGATGGGGGTGTGGGGTGTGGGTGCCACTAGACACCAGGGACATATAATGGAAACACGGTGACAGTTACCAGAGAATGGGGGATGAGGGAGGGACCATTGCACTGCCAGGGAATCATGTATTTAATACAGGGACAGTGATTGGAGAACAATGGAGCGATCACTGGACTACCAGGAAATCATGTATTTAATACAGGGATGGTGACTGGAGAACGGAAGAGGGGAAGGGACCACTGGACTACCAGGGAATCATTTATTTAATACGGGAACAGTGACTGGAGAATGGGGGAGGAGGGGACAGACCACAGGACTACCAGGGAATCATTTATTTACTATGGGGATGGTAATTGTAGACTGGAGGAGGGAAGGGACCACTGGACTACTAGGGAATCATTTATTTCATATGGGGATGGTGACTGTAGTATGGGGAAGTGGGGAGGGACAACTGGACTACCAGGGAATGTATAATTTAATGCGGGAACGGCATTCGGTGAAGGAAGGGGCAAAGCAACACATGTTTTCTGGTAATCTGGTGCCGTTTTACCAGGTTGTGCAATTGAAACATTTTGAAATCCTGCTCCATGTTCTTTTTTTGATGCAATTTGCGATACAGAATTTTTTTTTTCGCAAATTGCAAAATGGGATCCATTTTTGTGTTCCCTTTTTTGCAATTTGCGAAAAACGATTCCTGCTCACGAAAAATGACATAGAAAAGGATTTTAACATGTTGAGTAAAGACATTTATAAGTAATATTTCCAAAATTGAACACCAGAATTGGCTGAAACAGGTCCCAATTAGCAGAGCACGTGTGGGTTACTTCCCAAAACATAATTTCTTTCAGTTTTTTGAATTTGTTTGCCTTGCTAAAAAAACAAAATGGCAATAGCATGAAAAAAGAGTCACCATTTGCGACAAAGGATTACCCAATTGCGACAAAGAATCCTTTTTGAGGCTCACATCTAACTTTTCCTATTGAAAATAAGGGGACATTTTCAAATTTAATAACCTTTGAATGGATTAATATTTTTTCATCAAATCTACAAAAGGTACATCTGTGACCCAAGACTTTTCTACCCTAAAAATTGCAGACAAAAATCCCAAGCCATTTTTGTACAGTGGCATGACAAAGATTTCTCAAAAATTTTTAATTTTCACATTTTTTGACAGTCCATATGTCTTCACCACACATTCAACCAGAATGCAACTTACCACATCAAGAGATCTATGATCCTTGATGCTGCATGCAAAATTTCATGCAAATCACTTGAACAATTGTGAAGTTATTAAGGTGTAAAATTTCCAGTTTAACATAGACATGAAGGTTGAACCTTAACTATAGGGGTGCTATCACGCCCATATAATAAATATACATATAGCACATATATATGTATATATTGCACACACATGCACTCTTGCACACTCATATATATTTATGAAATGGGTAGGAAAAATCTAAAAATCATGTCCCTCATTGGATAAAATATACCACATGACCTGCATTATCCCACAACGACCACATGTCTCCCACTATGACCGCATGGCTGCACTACACTCCATCCCTCAGAACCTTCTCACTAGCAACTAAGACAAGAAGATTACTCCACACTTGGCACACACAGGCTGCCACACACACACACACACACTCCTGGCAAACCCATGCTGCCACACTCATAGCATAACATTACCAACCATAACCAAATAAATCTATTTAGATGTCCCATACTACAAACAGTTATCTGGTTGGTGGCTTCAGAAGAGTAGATACAAGCATGAGCAAGTGTTGCTATAGCAACAGTTGCTTAGGCTTGTGTCTATACTTCTGAAGCCATTGACTTGCTTCCTCTCCCTGCTGTACACTGTGATTTTTTAGACAAAAGTAACTGAAGACAGCTTAAAATCACACAGCTTGCAAAATCTTTTTGCACAAAACCTTTCTTATTATAAACCTATGGCAGCATTTTGTTTACCACAATGAATGCTGCTCAGTCACACTGTGCTGGAAGATGAAAGTGAAAGTCACTACACCAGAGACAGTGTAAAACTGGCAGGATCAACCAGATGAGTTTTTTTTTATCACTTTTAACCTATCAAAATCATGGCAGGCTCAACCGGATCACCTAAATAAAAGTCTGATTTCTGCCAGACAAGGACTACTTTTTGACCCCCCCCCAAAAAAAAAATTTCTAGCCATTTTATAAGATAGATAACATAAACAGACCCTTAAAATTCTAGAAAGTCATCCATGCCTTGTTTTCTCCCCTTTCTACTCCTTCTGTTCCACTCCTTAAGTCATGTGGTTCTTTAATATAGGACCCCCAGTCTGTTGCCTCTGAATTTAACACCTACTTTACTTCCTGCACTTCTGCCCTCCTATCTTCTCTGTCTCCCTCACCTCCACCTCCTAACAGCTCTACCTCTAAGGATGATTCCTCCTTTTACTTCTCACTAGTCTCCCCTGCTGCCACCCAATTTCTCTCTTCCATTTCCTGACTAAACTACAAGAGCACACCGTCCTCTCTCAACTCACTGACTTTCTCTCTGAATCCTCCTTTTTCACACTGTTCCAATCTGGATTCATGAAGGATCACTCCACCACCATCTCCCGGCTTAGGCTCACCACTGCAACTTCTCAGGGATGAACAGTGGCCTGATCACCTTCGCTAACTTTGTTGACCTTGCTAAGGCCTTTGACACTGTCTCCCACTCTCTCCTTCTAAACAACATAACTGCAGCAGGCCTATAAAACTCTGCCTTAAACTGGTTCAGTGCACCCCTCTCTGACAGGTCTCAGTCAGTCAAAATCGACAACTCTAGTTCCCTGCCTCTTCCTATTAATACTGGTGTGCCGCAAGGCTCAGTGCTAGGTCCCATACTTTTTTATATTTTCCTAAATGGCCTTCCTATGGTATGCACCTCATCCTCTATCCATATGTATGCTGATTACACTGTCCTATTTACCTCACAACAGTCACTCGTCAATGTAGCTACTGGACTCCAAGTTGACTTTGATAAAGTCCAGCACTGGCTTAGCTCACATCAGCTATTTCTAAATGAAAGAAGACCATCACCATGACCTTTGGCACTAGGCAGAGACTCTCAAGGCTTCCCTCCTCACCCCGCTTCCACACCCTTGATGAGACTACAGTAGAGGATTCAACCTCGTTTTGATACCTTGGTGTTTGGCTTTACCAGCACCTAAACTATTCTGTACATGTGGACACCATCCTGAAAAAACTGCATCCCAAGCTAGGCACCCTGTACAAGAACCGTAGTTGCTTATCCCTACTGATATGGCATGAACTAGTACAGAACATTATCATCCCTAATTTTGACTACTGTGACCTAGTCTACAGTGCTGCAACCAAGGCCTCCCTATCTAGATTGGACACCTTATTTAACTCCTGTCACTTTGCCCTGGACTTGCCCCTTCATACTCACCACTGTACCTTATATCACTCCCTAGCCTTTCTGACATCACCAAATTTGTGTCCAAATTGTTCAGCTCTCTCGCACCCTATCTCTCCTCCACTATTAGCGTCCCTTCCCCTCCTCCTTGCACACCCTCAGATCTCAGGACACATGTACCCTGGTCATCCCACACCGCTCAACTTCAGCAGGCCAATCAGATTTCTCATACCGTTTCCCTAAACTTTGACACTGCTCCAGCCCCTCCTCCCTCTCTTCCTCCCTACTTAACCTCTTCTCTCCCAACTGTTCCTGCTTCTAATATGTTCTACCCTCCTCCCCACCTCCCACCCCCCATAATTCCATTTAACTTCAGCTTGGCCTCCAACCTCTTCACCACCTCCTGATTGCATATTTACTTACTAACTGTGTATCCTCTATATGCTAGCACTTCATCTTCTCCAGCACTTACTCCAGTTGTAATCAATGTATATTTTATGCTCTTTTTTCTTGTCAGTGTACTCATTTCCTAAATTTTTTGTATAATCTCATACTGTAATCATTGTTCTGCTCCATAATGCACTGTACTATGTCTGTTCCTCCTGTTCCCTAATCCTACCAGGACACACCAGGAGATGAGCAATTGTACTTTGCTCAGTGTGCCTTTCCTGATGAAACTTTTCAATAAATAAAATAAATTAATTAATTCATTAATAAAGATAATCCACTACAGGGTGTGCAGTTGTACTCTGATATCTGCATGCCTTGTGTGGTTAAATGTACTTGGCCTGCAGCTTCATGTGTCACAACACACACCAATGTGTGCGTATATCAGAGCATGACTGCATGCCCTGTAGTGGATTATCCTATAATATGTGTGTATATATATATATATATATATATATACACACACACACACATATATTGCAAAAAAACTTTGTTAATGCACCAGTTAGGGTTAAAGCAACAAAAGTAGGAAAATATGGTGTTAGGGTTTCCAACCCTAACACCTGGATGTCAAGAACACGCATGGGTTGTGCCTTGTGGTTGTCAACCCTAATACTCACCCAGTCCATGAGTAAGTAAGCTGTGATGGGTACAGTATATGAGAATGAGGTGAACGTTAGGGTTGACAACCGCAAGGCACACCCTATACCTGTTGCTGCCTGGAAGGTGGGGGGGGGGTGTTGTTAGGGTTGGAAAACCTAACACCACATTTCCATACTTTTGTTGCTTTAACCCTAACTAATGAATTAACAATGTTTTTTGACAATTACTTTCCTGACGTTTTGAGATAGTTGAATCGTATTCTCATTTGCCTGTGAGAGTGCAGGGCCCTTCAGGCCCAGTGCTCCCATCCCTCTGTAAATCTTTCCTTATTTGAGTGAGGGAGTGCAGGCCCCTCCAGGCCCTGTGCTCCCATCCATCCATATTTTTTGGACCCTGCACTCCCATCCCTCCTTAGATGCATCTATGTATTTTGGATGCACATAACTGTGCAATTTTTACATATTTTGAACCCAAATTTTCAACATATCCTTCTTATGACCCCACCTCATAAACAAGAGTGGTGAAAATGTTCAAATCTGCCTAAAAGGCTATTTCACCAACTGACTGCAAAATCACCTTTCAGGCTGGATTTGCATAATTACACCAACATTGTCCATGAGGTGGGTTTTCAAAAAAGCCATATTGAAAATTTGGTATAAAAACATGCAGAAATGGCAAAGCAATGCATCAAAGTTGAAAACCCCATTGAAATATACTGAAACTCATTTACTCCAAATGAAACCAGTTAAAAAATACTACATCCCAAATCTTTTTTGTGAGGAAAAATCCTTTTTCATGAGACAGACAAAAGCTCATGAAAAAGGATCTATTCTCACAAAAAAATAATTGAGGAAAAAACTAAGTCTGAAAAAAAAAATCAGAAAAAAAACAAATTCCCAAATCCTTTTTCACAAGTGGAAATCCTTTCTTGTGAGTACAACAAAAGTTTACAAAAAAGGATCCATTCTCATAAAAGAAGAATCAGAAAAAAATGAAGTTCTAAATCCTTTTTCACAAGTAGAAATCTTTTCATGAGAATGAAAACGGACTCATAAAAAAGAAATAGTGAGTCTTGAAAAAGGAATTAAAATGTTAAAAAAAAATACCTTACAGGGTAATTTTTCCACCAAATAACTGCAGAATCCAACTAACGGAGGCCTGATGACCATGGGTTGGTGTCTCTGGAGGAGTTCATTTTTGGAGGTTTTCAAGGTGTTTTTTTGTTGTTGAAAAAACAGAAAACAAGGTCGCAGCTCACAAAAAATACATTTTTCTTCACAAAAAAGGGTTGTCCCCTTATGAAGAAAAATCTTTTTTCGCGAGCACCAAATTCTTTTTTCATTCCAGGAATCTATCAAAAAGATTGTACTGAGTACACTCAGAACCCAAAACTCAACAATTAAATAACTTTTCAGTAGATTAATACTGCATTTTTCTTCAAAAACCAATGAAAGGCACTTCTGTGGAGCCAGCACTTTCTACCCTGAAAAGTTTAGACAGACATTCCAAACCATCTGGGCACAGCACAATGACAGAAACAGCTCAAAAAAAGCAATTTTTAACATTATTTCACTATGAGCAGCTCAGAATCCGCAAAGCCTACCTGAACAAAACTTGGCACTTCAATAGATCTATCCCACAAGACCACACATGCAAACTTTTGTGCAAATCCATTGAACAATTTTAAAGTTATTAAAGAGCAACATTTTAGGTTTAACATAGAATCCACAGCTCAACCTTAACTATGGTGGCTAATAAAAAAGCCATTTCTCTTCCCATATATGATAGTTGCCAGTTAGCGTACTATGATACCAATTAGCTAGTTACACTGTACTAATGTGTGATTAACATCAAAATAGCAAATTCATACATAACACACTACAAACCACCCAATTACACCCCCCTAACAACACATGTAGCAAGCACCTTAATAACACATGGAACAGCCACCTTATTATCACATGGAACAGCCACCTTAGTAACACATGGAACAACCACATTAGCAACAGACATAACACCCACCTTGAATTCTCCATACAGCTTCCTGCAGAAACCTACCCCTAGCTACAGTGGGAAAACAGCCAACACTCTCCCTCTGACCTCACTCACCAAATCACCATGTCCCTCAGTCCTGCAGGTCTCTCATTCAGATGCTCCACACTGCTCCTGTCAGTCCTCCCTCTGTGCTGTCACACCACATGCAATGCTCCTAACTGTAAACATGCCTCCCCTGCTGTCACTTGCTGCTCATGCTGCAGTGTGTTACCCAAAGTACTGCTCCTGATGACAGACAACAAACTGCTCCTGATTGAATGCCATGCCACTTCACATTGCATGTCATATTGCTTGCCATCCTGAGAAAATAAGGGGAAGACCATAGGAGTCATGACTCCTTTCATAGGAGGCCCCTGCACTACAGAAACACTGCAGGGACACCACAAGCAAAGTCCCCTAAAATCCCACTACACTATGGAGAAACATTAACTGAGTATGGAAAAACACTAACAGAAACACCACTACACTACAGAAAATCCTTACACTATGGAAAAACATTTGACATGGTGAACAGTGTTCAACCTAATGCATTATATAAAATAAAAGATGGCAAAGTATGTCATATTCATGAAAAAAACATCATCTCAGGGTTGAATAAGCTATCTATATCAGGAGTTGGGAGCAACTATTTCATATTCCTAAAGTTCAACATTGTTTTATTTTCTTTACAAAGTGTAGTGCACCTTTTTTAAGCAATCTGATTTCTACAGAAACATTATCTGTGTATTGTAGTCATTGAAGAAATGTGCTGTATATTATTATACAAGGACTATAGAGGCTGTCACCCACTATTTCTAACACTTTGAAAGCTGAATAATGCCTGAATGGCCCTTGACCTATGCTACTGTATGTATATGCAATTTACTTTGACTGGGGCAAGGACTTATGGTTGTTAGATGCCTCTGATCCATTATCACTGCACTTACATAGCCTTCCACTGCTATGGAATAAAATGGAACAAGTTTTGCCAATTCATTCAAGACTAATACAACAGCCCACCTGTGGAGATAATGGTAAGTAGTACTTGGGCCTGTTTTATGAATAGGGTGCAGAGCCAAACATGTAGGTTGTGTATGGGAGACAGTATTTTGAAGGCTGGGTGAATAGACAGAGAAAATCAATTGGGGGGGCTAGACACATGCTAAACAAATTCAGCAGAGCTGACAAGTAAAATAACCTTTTTCTGAAAACACAGGAATATAATACTGTGCTTTTGACAGATATAACCAGGCCTTGAGATTGCCATGCCTGGAAGACTGACATTACAATACTTCATCCTCTTTCACTGCTATCTTTTTCTTTCTTTCTTTTTTTTTAACCCTCCTTTTTTCCTTTGGTCGCTGTGGCTGAAGCCTCATCGGTTGACTCCTAGCCTGATCCCTCCCTACCTGAGACCCTCCCAGCCTGTGGTTCTGTTCCTCCATCCCACCTTCGAATCTCCTGCAGGTAACCCCTTGGCTTGAACCCCCCACGGTGGGGCCACATTCTGCTCCTTGGTGATCCTGTACAGTTGTCCAATTTCTGCAGGTGGAGGTGAAGGACAGAGGGAGTCAGGACCCAGGAGGGTCAGACTTGGCAGTGGGCATGGTGGCTGAGAAGCGACATCTTCTTTCTAACCAATGGGGTGTTTTCATTGCTTTGGTGCCGGTGCTGTCCCCTAAGAGGTGCGGACATGCAATGATATCAGCACAGGGCCAGCACGCTCTTGCACCTGACCCACAGAGGTGTGCCATCAACGTCACCACATTCTTAGTGGCCATGGCTGTAGCACATCCAGCCTTCATTGGGTGTCGCTAATAGTAGGGGAACCATGACCCAAAGAAGGAGAGCTGTCCATCAGATGCTCATCCTACTTCCTCCCAGCCGACACCCTGTGCTGTCTCCTGAACATGGCTCATCAACACCGCAAGTGGTCGCACTGCTGCTGCACCAGTGGGATGGCAATCACTTTCTTTGTTGAGCATAGTATGCTGCCTTTCTAAGACAAGGATGATTCTTACTAACAAGAACACAACTACCTTTCTAAGACAAGGATGATTCTTACTAACAAGAACACAACTAAGAGCCACTGGGCATATATGGTCTTGTGAGGGTTTACTTGTGTAAATTTGCTTTTTTATCTAATATAATAGTTGGCTTCTGTGTTATATTTCTTGCCTGTGCCATTGGCTGTCTCTCTATGACTTGGTCGAAACTGCACCTGGCATATCACAACTCCATTGCCTGCAGACACACATAATCATACCAGATCTGATTTTTCTCTTTGCCTTCTCCTGCTCAAAAGGTAACATTAAAGAAATAGCAGTGACCCAAATCCTGACTTCAAACAGCAGGGTACTGTCAAGGAGGTCGGCACTTCAGTTGTTCAGTACTGCCACACTCCGAGAAGAAGCATTTTCACATTTCATACCTGAAAAGAGATACTGTATGTTGGAATTGAGAGGTAGCAGAGGTCAGCTAAACTAGGATGGATTGCATCAGATCTGGACTTCAGTATCTAGGCAAGAACCACTGGGTCAAACAGTTCAAACTACCCTTCTACACGACAATATGATATAAAAGCGGCCTACCATAAAAACAAATCTCAAAGAAAAATTACCAATATACAGTACTTAAAAGAAAAGCCCAGTGAAAACTTTACAAATGAGATTACGTGCTCAGTTTAAATTATTGATCTGTTCCATTTGACCAACTGCTACTCTTTGGTGTAGAAACACTACATTGTGCTTTATACTGTTTTGGATGAGTAAAATGAAAACAGGCCTATCCACACAGTGGGCAGGCATAAGTATGATTAGCATATACTGTACTTGGCTCACATGTTTATACACACCCATTTCACATTTTGAGCATACGCTTGCAACCAGCATGTGAAGTCCTTGGCCATCCTCTGGTATGAGAGAAAAGCTGCACATTCTGGGAACGAGTGGTGGCAGAGCCTGACCAGACATTGAGTTTTCAATCACGGGCCCTTTCCAGAGGAGTCAGCAGAATTAAAAAAAAAAAGTGAAGAGACAGGCATTTTTGATTGGTGGGGGCTGAGTTCAGGAGCTGCTGAGTACAGTAATCAAAGCTTACAAACGAAAGCCTTCAAGCTATGACCTAACAATGAACTTGCTTGTAAGTCCTTTACTGGATTCCCTGCTGTGTACATGAAGGTGAATGTGTGGCATGGCACAATTTTAGGTGCATTTACACTGCACAATGTGCTGTGTTGTGGTCTTTGCTGCTCTGCCACTGCTCCGCCAGATCAGAACTCTACTCCTGTTTACACTACACTGGTTGTGCATTGATGCAGGGTCAGTCTGTATTTCAGACTGACTTCCAACATTTATGGCCACATTTCCATCAGAGTGGGGGGGGGGCTGGTGGTGAGCAAAACATTAAAGAAAAAGTATTCCCACTAGAAGCTGCTTTGCAATAAAGATTATGGAGTTGGAGGAAGGGGTGCTGCACTGCTGCTGCTGGCTTTGCTGTTCTTAGTGTGAGCTCAGACTGAGAGCTGCTGTTACTGCTGCTGCTGCTGCTGCTGTTTCTTTTCCTACAGCTGCCACTGGTGCTTTGGGTGTGAAATGGGGAATGGCAACAAGTGAAACTTTGCATCAATTCCCATTCCCCAACAGGGTATGCAAGTTCACACATATGGGGCTATGCACAAAAGTACATAAAATGCGCTGAAAACTGTCAGCCCACTGTGTGCACTCCATGCAGCCCCAGACACATGCAGAATGTAGTGATGCATGACCACAAGCACCTGCAGGGCACCTGTCCATGGCCCTGCCTCCCATGTGCAGGTTCGTGGGGAGTGGATGGGTGCATAGCAGTGGACCCAGGCAGGCATCCAATCGGATGCCCAACCTGGGTCCCAAACTGGATCCCTTGTGCTACAGAAGAGGAGTGTGGGAAGATGCAGGTCCAGTTTTCTACAATGTAAGGGCACTCACCTGAATGGCTGCCCCCAGCCCTCCCCATCTGCCCAGTGGGTTAGGGCAGCCCCAGCAGATGTTCACTGGGGGGAGCACATAACACTTATGGCAGGATCCCCCCTTGTGTACAGATTCCTGACCCAACCCACTGTAAGGTGCCTTTGTGCATGCTGTGCAGCAAAGGCACACCCCCTAGCATGCACCCCACGTGCCCCTGGTGCAGGGTGGCATGACCGTCTGGGGGATCTGGCAAGCAACTCACTGGTGCACCAATAGTGCTTGCTGCTGGACCCTCGCTGCGCTGGATTTACATGCACGGTTGCCTAGGCACCTCAGTTATGTGGTGCATAGGTACAAAGCACTTTTGTGCATCGCTCCCATGCTAAGCGGGGATAAGAAACTGCAGTTTGGCAACCGTGTATCTTGGGGTAGTAAAGTTTACCAGCATGAAGCCTCACTA
Organism: Neoceratodus forsteri; assembly: GCA_016271365.2. Classification (NCBI taxonomy): domain Eukaryota; kingdom Metazoa; phylum Chordata; order Ceratodontiformes; family Ceratodontidae; genus Neoceratodus; species Neoceratodus forsteri. The sequence continues at coordinate 1,320,641,472 of CM057456.1, forward strand.
GACAAAAGATTTGCTAGGGGTAAGAGTTCCTGTAGGAGAGTGTGAGTGCCATTGGCTTGTTCCTCGATTTGGCAGTGATCCCAGCCAAGTCAGGCAATGTGGTGGTATACACACTCCTGTATGGGATTCAGACTTTTCTTTTGGCAGGTACAATAATGTCACTGACAGCTGTGAGGAGAGACAGTTGGCATGTTGCAGAGATGGGGCAGTGTGTTTACATGCAGGAAAAAAATGCCTGCAGAACAACACTTCCCGACCAAAATAGGGATCATCCTGGTCAGTAACGGAGCCACCTGCAATGCTCCTCAAGCAGTTCACACTGCCTGACCTGCACTGATGCAACTCATCTGCACCCCTTATAGAGGTGCAGATCAGGTAGTATAAATGGGCCTGTGGACTGCTATATCTGCTTTGGGAATTTTAGTAATAAAGTAAGAAAACAAAGGGCCAACTGCTGCCCCAGCTCTCCCATCCCTCCATTTCACTGAAGACAGTGTATCGGGGCCCTATTTTCAAAAGGATTTCTCCCATTCTGTACCTCTGGCAAAAAAAAAAAATCTTTTGAAAAATAGAGCAATGGTGCTTGACTGCTGCTGATGGGGAAAGGTGGCGATCACAGCCTTCCACTTGTCATTTGGCCCACAGCAGGAATGGTGTGCCAGAAACCAGTCATAAATGGGTTTGGGTATTCTGTTCAGTATAATCCCACCCCTGCATTGCCCCCGATCAGACTTCCATGAACTGTAGCTACTACAAAGGTGAAAGCGGTCCTAAGGAACCTTAAGGGACTGAGGGAAGGGAAAGTGCATGCCTGGGCAGACTGCACAATCATGGAAGGCCACTCTTTGAAGCATGCAAAGGCTTGCACAGTGTATAAAACAACATTCATTCCTTCAAGAACTGGGCTCAATAAGCTGACCCAGTGGTGAGGCAGACTCAGGCACTGACTGCCTCAAGGCCAGCCCCACTGGTGACCTGGGCTCAGGAACAGACGTGGGTCACTCAGGGCTGGCTGAAGGAGGAAAGACTTATCATCTTAAGGGCAACTCTTCTCCCTTGGAGAGAAGGGAACTCATGCTCCATGGGTTGTCTGCCACCTGGATGAATGTGGGTAGCAGTGTTGTTGGACTGCAAGAAAGGAGGGGGACCCAATACGTGGATGCTGGAGGCATCTTCACAGAGAGAAAACATGCACATCATGTCATTGCATGTGTGTGGGCTCCAAGGAAGAAAATGGAGGGGAACCAAAACCCTCTGGCTGTAGCACAGTAATGGCCCATTCTCTTGCAGATCCCACACCAATGACTGGTCCCCTCTCGTAAGTCATGTAGCAGAAGACACTACAGAGACAGATAAGCCCCAGAAAAATCATGTAACAGGGCTGGGGAGACTGATCCAGATGGTGGCTGGTTGGAGAGACCCTGGAGGATGAAATACTGATTAAAAAAAGAATATGACTCATTGTGACCTTTCACTGCATCACAGATAGTACACCTCCATTTCTGAACTACAGTGCCAAACAAAGCTATAACATGGGCAATGCCATAATAGCTATTTCCCCCATTAGACAGTAAAATTGTACCAACCAGTGCAACACCATAACAGGAAAAAGTGGCTACCAACCACTAAAGCACCATCACAGACATAAGAGCTGCCTTGTTCTGTCAATGACCCCATAGGGACGTACTGACTACTGGCTGTGATAAATTGTAATCATGCTTGATGTTAGGTGCCATTTGGTACTATTAATCCTTTAATTTTATATTGTGAGCACACTTTCTAAAATAAAGTATTCTACAAAATCAGAAGGCTTCTTTTGTTCTGCCAGGATTTTAAACTACTTCTCTTGCACTCTGTGCTATATTTTATGAAGGCTTAATCTCTTAATGATAAGATCGATTACACACAATTGGCATGAATATATTTTCATTTAATCAGCAAACACAATGAGGCAGGTGTAGGCTAATTACCATAACAAAGCAGTGCATTTTGTAGTGAAAATGAGTGTTTTTTTCTCACTTTCATTTAAGTACAGATGGCATTTTGTTTAATGCACCACTCTACAATTTAGAAAAAAAAAATTCTACTTGACTTACAAAAAAGGCCAGAATACAAAGCTCATAATAACTCTGACTGTACCAATAAACAAGATGTTCCAGTGAAAGCTGTGTAGGGATATAAAACAGGTCTCTTACACTCAAAATCTCCTTAAAGTGCCAATAAAGAAAAATTTTGCTTATAACAGAAGACGAAGAAGAAGAAGATGATGAAGCAGGATTAGAATTTATATAGTGCTTTTTAGGCACACAGTATCTCAATGTGCTTTACAAGCAGTATGACATTGGCAGTGAAGTGGCTATAAATGTGAAGTGGCAGTTAAACTGTTTTATTATTGGACTATAACATGCAACATGTAAAAATTGAGCTATTAGTCAAATTTAACAAACATGGTGTTAAGGTGGCATATGAGTGATCTACAGATCCTCTAGTCACTGAGAGGAAGTGGCCAGGTCACTTGCCAAAAATATGAGAGCAGCAATGGGGGTGGGGGAGTGGGAGGATGGAATTGCTAGGGGATTTCATCATGCCTGACATAGAATGAAGCATTCCTGGAGAATAGATCACCAGGGGCCAGGTACTGGTGGATACCTTTCAGAACTGTTTTCTGACTCAGCATTTGTAGAAGTAGACTAGAGATGGGACTGTTCTTGCAGACCAGGACAGTATTTGGGAAATAACAATGACAAATCTTCTCAGCTCCAGTGACAACTACACTGTGTGGTTTAACACAGTCCTCTAAGCACAAAGGTAGAAGTCCCAGATGCTCATCCTGGACTTCAGGAAGATTTCAAGAAGAGGGAAGAGGAGGAGCTTTGGGTGAGGCTCAAGCAGTCATGCCAACAAGAAGAGGCAGACAGTAAATGGGAATCTATCAATTGGGATAATTGAGGTACTGAAGGCATGCCTCATGCAGCTAGGGAAAGGGAGCATGCACAGGAAGCCTATAAGGTTTCCAGGGAGTTGGGGACACAGTACAGGCCAAAAAGTAGAGCATAAGATCAACCAGTCAGACACAGGAAGGGAGTTCTACCTCAACAGAGGCTAGTGTCAGTAAGGAGACATGAATGTGGAAAAGCAGTGTGGGAGAGCAGTGGCTAGGGGTGGTGGAATGCTGGGATGCATCAAAAGAGGGATCACCAGTAGAAATAGGGAGGTCATAGTACCCTTGTACACCCATCTGGTTAGACCGCATTTGGAATACAGAGTCCAGTTCAGGAGGCCATGCCTCAAAAAGGATGTGGGGAGGCTGGACCGAGTTCAGAGGAAAGCAACAAAGATGGTAAAAGGGATGAGCCACCAATCCTATGAAGAAAGGTTGAGGGATCTAAACATGTACTCCCTGGAACAGAGAAGGGAGAGGGGGGACATGATCGAGACCTTCAAGTACCTTAAGGGAATAAACAGGGTGCCAGTGGAAAGAATCTTCCAGATGAAGGAAAATCAGAGGACAAGGGGGCATGGCCTGCAGGTGGAGGGGGCAGTTCAGGGATAACAATAGAAAGTACTATTTCACACAGAGAGCGGTGGATAAGTGGAACAGACTCCCAAAGGTGGTTGCTGGAGAAGAAACAGTGGAGGGATTCAAAGGGCATGGGAGAACCACGGGGGGTGTTGAGGGTGGGGGCGCAGGTCCAAGCAGATAGCAGGACAAATGGGCAGACTCAGTGGGCCTTGTTGGTCCTTTTCTGCCTTCACACTTCTATGAATCTATGAGACCCAAAAACTGATGAAACTTAAAATTGCAGAAGGGTGAGGGGAAAACAATAAGGACTTTTATAGGAATATCAGGGAGAGGATGAAGAATAAGGGGGGGGGGTGAGAAGTTGCAAAACGGTGCATAAGTGGAAGAAAATGAGTCAAAAGTAGATATCAAATATTACGTCTGCTTAGTCTTCACAGTTGAGGAGGGAGGTCAGTTGCTGAAGTGTAGCATTAAGGTAGGGAAAGTGGTAATGACGAGAGATGACAAAAATGTGATCTACTGTCTAACCTTTGAGAAAATAAGAAGTTCTGAGTGAAGCACAATTGCAGAAAAGAGCCACCATTATGCCTTGTAGGGACATTACCCATTGAAAATATATTTTAATTATTTGTGATTTCTACTGAGAAAAGGCACAATAGGGGCTATGCACAAATGTGAGTCTGGTATGCAAGAGAGAATATAAGAACATAAGAATTTGCCATCTGAAGAAGACCGTGCAGTCCATCTAGTCTGCCCAGGATGTCTACCCCTTCCCCATCTACTGCTCTTGTTGAGGTGACTACATTGACTGTCCCATGCCTGTTTGAACTCGCTAACAGTCTTAGCCACCAGCACTTCAGGTGGCAGGCTGTTCCAAGGGTTCATGACCCTCTCTGTGAAAAAGTTCTTCCTAACATTGGTTTTGAATTGACCGCCAACCAGGTATAAGTTGTGCCCACTTGTACATGCAGTCATATTTTCCTGAAAGAGGTTACCAGTATGTACTGCATTTATCCCTTTAGCAAATTTAAACATTTCTATCATGTCTCCTCTGTTCCTTCTCTGCTCTGGGGAGAATAGATTTAACTGGCTGAGCCTATTTTCGTAAGGTTCATATGGTTTGGGAGAGACACGTACATGGTCCGTGCAGCTCCGTACCTGCGGACAGGTGTATGGGGCATGGCATGTACTAAAACACACACAACCAAGTAGTGCCTGTCCATGCCCCACCAGCAAGCTGCTGCATTGGGGAGAGGGGTGGATTGGAGGAAACAGACAAGCATCCAGATGGATGCCCAACTTAGTCCCATAGTGTATCCCCGCTCTGTGTGGAGTGTGGGATTCTAGAACAGTGCTAGAGGACCTTTTTATTAGAAAGATGAGTGAGTTCCCAAATGGCTGCCTCAGCCCTCCCAGTCAATCCAGAGTGCTGGGGCAGCATAGTGGGGGGGGGGGGACTCCTCATCCCACCACAGCCAGCGGGTGTAAACTGAAGTGGCGCATAAAATATAGAGCAGGGTCCCTATTGCTGTGTGCTGCACTCCCCCTTGTCTGACACTCTGTTTCTCTGTGAATGGTGTGGATTGTGGGCATACCCCCCCAGACATACTCCCAGACTGGCCATGCACATAGATGCATGACCAGCCTGGGGATCTTGTGTGGAATGGATGTGTGTCCCTTCCATGAATATGCACAGGGGTCTGGGGGACCCACTCAGTGCATGACATTCAGATGTAGGGTTGCCTTTAATGCACAGGGGCCACTGGAAAAACAGTTTGTTTCTGGATGCATCTGGGGGGGATATAAGGACTTTTTTTTACTAAAAGGGGGAGCACTGGCCAGGAAACTGGGGAAAATCCCCTTGTCTTACAACAAGTGCCAAGGGATCTTTAACTTCCTCCTGGACATCCACCAGAGATCGGCAGAAAGGATCTTAGTTTAAAGTCTCATCTGAAGGATGGTACATCATAGAGAATGCTGGTTGGGCAACCATGCATAACCAGCCTTTGCTACCATGGAGTGGTTTTGAAGTTATCAGAACCCAAAGGTGGCAACACAGGCTCATGGGGCATGTGGTTGCCCAATCAGTATTTTTTATACTGTATAGTTTTTTTGTGTGTGCATTTTCTTGTTTTTTTGAAGCAAAAGTGCTGAGCCACCAGGTGCAAATCTTGGGATGGCTCCACTATCACCTTCATGCTCACTTGCACCAGGCAGTTTGCCAGTTTCATAAAAAAAAAAAAAAAAGCTGTGTGTGGTGGTTCTGAGTGCAGGTGGCTGCATATTTCTGATTAGGTGATATGTTGTTGAACCACAGAAGGGTGCAATCGCATTCTATGACCTTTGAACTGTGGTACAGCAACATTTCAGCAAGTATGTAAATTCATGCCGAATGAGGGCTCACTATACACTGTAATAATGTAGCACCCCATAGGGTCACACTTCTGTGTCAGCATTGGATATTAGCCCAGGGTCCTAGTGTGGGACCAGCACTCATGGATTTCTGATATTCTAGTGCACAAGTGTAGTGTTCAACCTACTGAGCTACGCACACTGCAAATTCAGACCCATGAGCTCTTGACTATTTCATTTTTCCACTTTTCCCTTACGACCTGCCCTGACAATTAGGCCCACTGGAGCTCCAGCATCCTCTATCTGGTAGGGTGAGCAAGCAGCTGCCTTTGCAGTTGATGGTAAGGCCACCCAATGATCAATTGGTGAGGGCTGTGCACGCACTGGGTGACCCATAAGCATCATTCCTTCCATGACATAGTCAGACTTTAGCTGTTCCTAGGTCTCATGGGAACTCCAGTCTCCCATGTGGCAATGTGATGCCCTGCCACTGAACCAATGGGTCAGCCACCTAGAGATTGTAAGGTGCATAACGCCATTTACAGTACTGTATGCTAGAAAATCACTGGCTACATAGATAACGCATGTGAATCTCTACGCCCTCATTCTTCAACATCAATACTGTAAACCCATAAAAAGAAAGAATGCCCAACCCTAATATGAACTTAATTTACTCAAACAAATTACAGCTTAATTTCACGTGTCACTGACTCTTGAGCACAACCCCGGCACTGGAAAAAGCTTAAACCACATGAAGGGTAAGTATGTGCATACTACAGAGCTCAGACTGTTCTCTACTTATTTCCTCACACATCATTTTCTTAAAGAAACTCCCGTCGGATTCAAGAGGATAGTCACTGCATCAAGCTGTCAGCAGCAGCTGTTTCCCCTGCATAACAGAACCTTGCTGTTTTTTCTGCCCCTCTTCAGTAATTATTCCAGCCTCTTTCAGGCAGGCAACTGACCTGATACTGACGGCTCATCAAGGTTCACAGTGTCAGTCCACTAACTAAAACTAATGAAGCGCAGGGGAGGAAGCAGTGTAACAGAATCTCACTGCTTGTAGGAAATGCCAATGCAGAGTCAATTTTACTTAAGTCTACAGTGGAGCACAGCACACTAATGCAACAGGGGATAATGTTCTTAGCATACAAGAAAAACAGACATAAAAATGGTTCCACTCAGACACCTTCAGATGTAGTGGTCCCTCTAGAAAATGTGCTAACTAAACTGTACTTGTTAAATCAAGAAGCTGCCACCCTGTGGTTTTCCAGTTCATTAGTTTTGGGTGTTCTCATTATTACCAAGCTTAATTTAATAACGTAGAGTTTCAATTGTCATTGGTTTGTATCCATATAAATTTTATTGCATTATCAATGAATGAGTTATATCTGGTTTTCATTCTCTGAACATGAATTGCTCAGATACACACAAAATTCCCTAGTTCTCTGTTTTTCAATCTTTTTGCCTAGGTAACTTTTTATCCCCAACCCCTTCTGCCTAGTCTTTGTGCCTGGGGACATACCCCTGCTGTGACCACCCATGTCCTGTCATCTGCTAGCCACCCCCTGCTTGGAGTGGGAGATATATGGCATGGGGCTTGAGGTAGTCACCAGCTGTTGTAATGACAGTGGTGCATGTTTTTAACTCTCCTGTTTTGCCACTCATGATGACAGCTATAGCCTCTTTCAGCATCACCTGGCACAATACAGTGTATGGGTGCATTGACCCCCTCATGAGACCACAGTCTCCTGGGCTAAGTGCAAGAGGTCGCTTAACTGGTTGCACAGATGACTCCCTCCCGGGGCTGACTCAGCTCTTCCAAGCCTGGGCTACATTTGATCTTGTCTCCACAAGTACACACCAAACCTGGGTTGCTTGTATGAAAATGTGATGTGCTTCTGTTGGTCCATCATCTGGCAGCCCCTCTGTTTTACAATGTTGACATTTTATTTCAAAAACAAAGTCCCATACCTGCAATTTCATTCTTCTGTTTAATAAATGGAGTATTAGGTCATGAGAAGCAAAACCAGCCTATGCATTCACCATTTGGAGTGGGTTTCAACCTGTGCATTACCATCAAGAGTGGATATCCCTTACTTGTTCATTTTATCACATGCAATGGCAAACCCTAATGATTTTTTTTCAGTGGTTTCCTATTACCTCAACAGAACAGTGAGGGCTGGTGTTTTCTAGTTTAAATGCATTTCTCTTTAATCTCCTTACTCAGCTGCTTGATAGCTGCAACCTCTTAAAAAATTCAGGATATCAGTGTAATTGTAAATTGATCTGTCTCTGTGGCAGGAGGCCAGAGGCACTTTGTGTCCGGGAAGAGACCCAGTCCTCACTGGCCTTTGCTTTTACCCAAATGATTAATACACACACTCACCAGCTACTGTATTATCCTGGCTATTAATGAGGAGGCATTTGCTGCAAAGTGGTGGCAAGCAATTGAAATTCTGATCCCAGACATATTGAAAAAAAAATAAAATAAAATATAAAGGATGGTGACCAATGTTTGAAGCATACACAACATGTATTGTATTTTTTTTGAGTTGAACTTCTTGAAGGTAATTCTCCTTGTTATTTATTGGTTGTAAACATCTTATTTCTCTGCCCTGTATAGGAGGAATACTGCCATACAAGGCAGAGGGACCCCAGTGCCATAAACTGATATTGGACTACAAACTGGTTCTCACTCAGTAAACAATCTTATATGTATCACATCAGTATCTTCATCAGAATTATGTGTTCCTATATCCCAAAATATTATACAGTCTGTGCTTTTGAGCTCTTCTGCAACATGGTAAAATCATGCAGAGATTACATCTGCAATACCCAACTTTGTCACCTATTCTTCATTCTCTGAATATATATATTGTATTTAGATTATTGCGACTTTGTATTCATTTCTGTAAATGTTGGAAATTTCAAAATGGAGAAAACTCTTTCCTCCATTCACCACATCTACAGTACATGCAGATTTCTGTAAATATGACACGGGCATTACTGTTTGCAGATGTACATTAAGACAATACAACATTAATTTTAAAAAAAGGAAGAAAATGCAAATAAGCACAGAATAATTTTTCCTACAAGACTTACTGAGGTACAAATAATGAACATTTCATACTAGGGCCAGCATACAACCGTATGACTGTGCACCAGGTTTGAACCTTTAAGTCAAAATCTATGGCCCATGTACTGTATGTGCTATAACACATTCCTGTTTCATCTAGTACATTATTATATCTGTCGTGTAGTTTTAATTTGTATTCATGTGTACCTATTTGCCTTCTTTACTTTCCAATAAACCTGAAAGGCAGAACTACAGATGAACTGCTTTTCACAATGTTACTTTTTCAGAAGATTATTTTTTAACACATGAAAATCATTTAAAATCTGTAATTCATACTATTAAGCTGCACTTTTAAACAGATGAGCACACTTTTCTAGAAACATTAAATCACTTTTCATACCTGTCTTCCACACATATATAGATTTGATCTCTCCTTCACTCTGTGCCTCGGCATCCCAGACTCCAAACAGAAGGACCATTAGCACTCCAAGGCAAGGGACTGAAACCCTAGCCGAACCTCCAGGATCATTGACTAAATCTGTTTCTTTCCTTCTCAGCCCCATGCCTTCAGCAGCCAGCTTCAGGTCACAATCCACCAAACAAAGGGGAAACCCCTGGTTCACAGACAGAAGACACTTTTCCTCACCCCTCTCTTAATCAGTGTTCCTTCATGAAGAATACAAACAGGGAACTGCTCCTCGGCTATTGTGCTTGCTAGATATGAGACTGGCTTACACCAGGGAACAATAGCGTCTTTGGCTGATGCTTGATACTGCTGCTGCTACTGCTGCTGCTGCTCTACTCTCTTCCATTCAGGGGGTACTGGCAGTTTTCCATCAGTTGAGACAGAGAGAGAGACAGATGTCCATAGGGGGCTCCAGCTGACTGAGCAGGTTATCTTGGCTGGGTATGTAGCAGCAGTCATTTACACCAGCTGGGGAGGGAAAGAGAGAAAAACAAAAAGAATCATGGGGTTGTAATCCTACTGCATAGAGCTACTGCGCAGCAATCCTTCCCACTCACATCTATTTAAAATATTAACCAAGGTCATTTACTCATTTTCATTTAACTCAGACAGGCACTGTTTCCTCACCCACTACTTACAGCCGATGATTGAAGGATAGCTTCAAACTTCACTTCCATTTTATACTGCAGGGTAGCTGTAGAGGAGAGCTAGTCTGACATTAGCACTAGCTTCCGTTTATAACTAATGCAATTATGTGAGTTGATGTTGAAAGCATTTTGATTTTTCATCCGTCTCCTCTATATGTTTACAACACTTCCAGCAGCTTGTCTTCTAGTCCCTTGAAATCTCAACTGTAGCTGGAAATGTGTAAGCTCATTACTTTCAAGACTTTTCCTGGCATCAGATCATGATGTCACAGATTCAGAGATTACAATCAGTAGTCATGAGTAGTCCCCCCCCCCTCAGTTTTACCCATGTTTGACCACTCTCCTTAACTTCCTTTGTAGTTGGAGGGGGGTGAAGGGAGTTGTTTCCAGTACAACTCCTTACTTTACTATAACAGTGCCCTCTTGTAGTGCATGCAGTCTACACAGGATGAGTAATAAAATGTCAATTGCTGTTTCAAACATCGGTGTAGCCTCATTCACAGTGCAACATGTTAAGTCTCTGAGTTGGTCAATAAAGTTCTTATAAAAGCAGCAGTCCATGTCAAGGGCAGCACCACTGTCATCTTTGTGTTATATTAAAAGCAGCAGGATTTGTTAGCTTTAGTATGTGATGACATATGGGAAGGGTGGGGGGCAGATCTGAACTGGGCAAAATGTTAAGAGTATAAGCAACCTCTCAGTTGTCTGGCTTAGATTTTGTTCCAGAACCCTGGAAATTCAACTGAGATGATTCAAGGCAATCTAATGCGTGTGGGGAATCACAGCCAGTTCCCTGCAATATTCCTGATTTCTTCTTTTCTCCTTATCTGTTTTGGATAGCACTGCATTTTTCGTGTCCTTAGAATCTATGGGATTATACTTTTTTTTTAATTCTACCAGTTATTAAACCATTAAACCTTCTTTAATATTTAGGTTTTGTTTAGTGAAGTAACACCAGGTTTTTGTTTACTGTATTATGTTATCAGCAGCTGGTTCTATATTTGTATTCTCCCTATGTTATGCATCTTGCCTTTTACTAGCATTGTATTGTATTGTGTTGTGTTGTGTTGTACTGTACTGTATTGTACTGTATTGCATTGCATTTTTTTGTGTTGTATTGTACTGAGTTGTATTCTATTGTATTGCATTGTGTTGTATTGTATTATATTGTACTGTACTGTAATGATTTCTTTGGTCCATGAGAGTGCTCTGAGCCTGAGATGAGTACTTTTTAAACATAAAATACAACTTCTACTACATAAAATACACCTTCTTCTTCTACTGCCACAACTGCTACTATTACTGCTAGTGTTGCACAATAATAAAGATGACAGTTCCAAGCAGCTTTTAATAATCTTCTTCCCAGTGGTTGGTCACTGGCTGTGCACACACTGCACACAATGTGGATATGTCAGTATATCACTATGCAGTCCAACCTGTCTCATCAGAAGCCATGTGGTCTAATGTTTAGAATATCAGCTTAGAAACCAGGAGCTCACAGGTTCAAATTCCACTAAGGCCAACTGTTCACTGTAAGACACTGAGCAAATTGCATAATCTCCCAAAGTTTTAGTCCATAGAACTTTGGAAATGAGTAGGAGCAAGAAAATGAGATGTTGTTCTTCAATTGGACTACCATAAGGGTGAGAGAAATGGGCCAATGACTACTTTAATTCAGCTTCGAATTGAGGCCCACCAATTTGGGTCAGCTTTAAGAATTTATCCAAACCACTTCACATCACACCACACTTTAATAATTTGCTTAAGGTAAAGCAAACCTCAAACTTGAGATAAAAAAGCCTTGAGGTCACCAATTAATTATTAATTAGTGTAGCTTATTTGTAGTAGGTTCTGTTGGAATACATCTGCTGTGGATTACTGTTTGTGGTGTAGAATCTACAAAACCCACAAAGACTGATGCTGCCCTGTGTGTGCTGTAGTAGTAGTTACTAATCATTGCCAACCTCAAGGTGTATACCCCTATAGTTTCTGCTTGATCTCCATGCCAATTACTATAGTCTCTTAGGCCCCATCGGTTACAAATTATATTATAAAACCCCTATAAAAGCAACCTATGCATCAACAACATAAAAAGAAATGCCATTAAATATACAGCATTAAATTGCCTTTCACAATATTTTACATCCATGGATATATATTTGCAAAAACTTCATTAATGCACTAGTTGGGGTTAAATCAACAAAAGAAGGGAAATATGGTGTTAGGGTTTCCAACTCAAACACCCCACCCCTACCCACCAGAAAAACCATTGCAGTTTCACCTCCTTTGTGTCTTTGCTAATCAGTCTTGGGGTGTGCTTTGGGGCTGTCAGCCTTAATGTTTACCCCATTTGATCATGAAAGAAGCAGAGATGTGTAGAATGTAAGAGAATGGGGTTAACGTAAAGTATTAGGTTGCTGATCATGCAAGTGAGAGGTGAGAGGTGATGAGTGTGGGGCTGGTCATTAGATTCCCCTGAAAAACTTGCTTTTTTTCATTTTCATTATCTTTTTCTCTTTTAATTTTGCCATCTGCTCCTAAGATGGCCTCTATCCCTCAGAGTCACACTCATCATCAACACCACTATTGAGCATTGAAACTGACATCAAACTTTCAAGCTCCTCTTGTTCTTCAATCTGCTGTACTGCATATGTTTCCTCATGCCCTTCCTCTTCTCCTGTTTCATCTATTTGTACTATTTCCCATGCCCCTCCTTCTCTCTGCATAGAACACGTGCTTTCCTCTGTTCTTTCTCTTTCTCCTCATTTGCTTCCCTCCCAACCCCACTCTCATGCCCTGCTCTGACACCTCCACTTTCATATAATTTTACTGGCACTCTCCATAACTTGCTTTGGTGGTGCTGATGGAGCTACTGACTTACTTTTGTAGAACCACATGTTGGTATACCTTGCTCTGCCCCATCTTTGCCTTGTACTTCCATGAACTACTGCACTTTTTCCTCTGGTGACAAGATAACTATAGTGTCCTTTCTATAAACAGACTTACTGTCACCTTCATTATGCAATGATTGAACTGCAGCACTGGGCTGTGGGGTAGTGATACTACTGCTAATGTATGATATTGTGCTTCAAGGTAGGCTGACAATTGCCCATGTCCATACCCATTCACATGTGACTGTGGTGGCAGCTGTTACTGTATTGTTTGAATGAGACAGACAGGTGGTGGGCTTGCCTTTAGCAAATCTGGATCAATCTCCTCTGTCCTAGGTAGGTGATCTGAATGTACTAGAGGGAGAAAGATGGGGGAGACCAATGTGCATCTGAATTGCTCATAGAAACACAAACATAGACAATGATGGCAGAACATGGCCTCATGATTCATGTAGTCTGCCCAATCCTACCTATGGCATGGTGCGAGTACCCCGGTGGTCAATCACTCCCCCATCCACCATGTTCTTCTCCCACCTAGTTTTACCAGCTTCATATGCCTATCCCACCACTGCTTAAATCCCACTACTGTTTAGGAATGGTCCACCTCCCTCTGCAGTTTATTCCACTTTTACACTACCCTCTCAGTAAAGAAACACTTTTGGATATCTTTTTTAAATCTTCCACCCACCAGTTTCATGGAGTTTCTCCTTGTGCCCATGCTTGCACATACTGTATTATGAGCAATTCACTGTTGTCCACCCTGTTTACTCCATATAGAAACTTATAAGTCTCTATCATGTCACCCTTTCCATACTATACTCCAGTGTGTACATGTTGAGGCCCTCTAGCATTTCCTTGTAGTGCTTTCCTTGCTGCTCTGAATCATTTGGTAACCCTCCTTTGCACCACCTCCACCCCATTCTTGTCCTTACTGAAGTGTGGACTTCAGAACTTAGTACAATATTCTAAGTATAGTCTCACCAGGGGTCTGTACAAGGGCAGAATCACCTCCATCTTCTGATGCTGATGCCTCTGCCTATGCAGTCCAGCATTCTATTTGCCCTCCCATCTGCTCTGTTACACTCTTCTGACTGTTTCCGGTTATCTGCAATTGCAGCCCAAGGTCCCTCTACTCAGTTTTCATGTCTAGTTCCACAATGTTCATCCTGCATTCTGTTCTCAGGTTCCTGACCCCAATATGCATAATCTTGCACTTCTTTGCATTACATTTCTACTGCCATGCATTGGATCATTTTTCCAGCTACACCAGATACAGTATTGCCTTTACATCCTTCTCATTGTTCACTCTGCCTCACATTTTTAAGTCTTCTGCAAAGAGACAGATCTTTCCCTGAATCCACTTCTCAGTGTCACATATGAAGATATTAAAAGGGACTGGACCCAAGACCAGTGCTGGGGAACCCCATTCGTGACTTCTCTAACCTTTGAGAATTCCAGTGTCCAGGGTGGTCTCATTACTAGCACTCGTGTGCTTGTAAGCAGATAATCCAGATCCAAATGAAGGTACAAAATAAAGGTATTTTATTATGTACTCCAGTACAAATGGATCTTCAGGCAATATACAAAACAGAACGCTCACTATCCCCAGTGCTTTGACTCAGGAAAGAGTCTTCATCAGGGGGTGCAGGCTGGCTGCCCTAACCTACAGCACCCCCTAATAATCTCCATGCCAATAGCAGCACTTCATTTTTGTGTGACTGGTCTCATCACTAGATGAAGCAGATGACTGGCTGGGAAGGCTCTTTGCAATAGGAGTGGAACCAGTTGACTTCCGGGGAATAGCAAACAATGGTTTCTTTGGCTGTACTATCACTTGTCCATTCCTAGTCCTCCTCTAAGGCTAAACCTAACCACTATGATTCTTAGTCTCTGTCCTGATTAGAGATGCAGCAAAGTTTAACTTTGGTGGTGAAGCTTCAGCGAAGTCACAAAATTTGCCACTGTGGAGCAGTTTGCGAGTTGTCTCGTTTAATCAGAATTTGCCCTTTGTAACTTTGTCTTGCTTTGGATTTTTTTAAGTGCAAATTGCACTTAAAAAACAAAGCAAGAAGAAGCTACAAATGGCAAATCCCTCAAATCCCTGGTGTCTAGTGGTTTCCCACCTCCTGATTGCCAGCACCAATGTAAAAAAAAAATATTATTATTTTAATCCCTGGTGTGTAGTGGTCCCCGGCTGATCGCCGGCCTCAGTGTAAAATAAGCATTTGTCAATGCTGAATGTTGATTGCGTTGGTCTGTTGAGCTCACTCTCTGCCCCTGTGTCACTTGCTCAGTCTGTTTCTCCTGGTCCTGCAGGCTGCTCTTTCGTACTGGGCTCCTGCCTGCGTTGGCACCTTATTCTGGCCACTAAGAAATCTGCAGCACTCTCAACACAGGTCTGTTGAGCCTGCTGACTCCCCCTCTCTCACTCACTCATTCCGCTTCTCCTGGCACTGCAGGCTGCCCTTTTGTACTGGGTTCCTGCCTCTGTTGGTGGCTTTTTCTGGCCACTAAGAAATCTGCAGCTGTCCCAACAGAGCTCCGTTGAGGTGGCTTAATCCCCCCTCTCACTCGCTCATTCTGTTTCTTCTGGCACTGCAGGCTGCCCTTCTGTACTGGGTTCCTGCCTCTGTTGGTGGTTTTTTCTGCCCACAAAGAAATCTGTAGCAGTCCCAACACAGGTCTGTTAAGCCTGCTGACTCCCCCTCTCTCACTCACTCATTCCATTTCTGCCGGTGCTGCAGGATGGCCTTTTGTACTGGGCTCCTGCCTGCATTGCCGCCTTTTTCTGCCAACAAAGAAATCCGCAGCAATCACAATAGAGTTCCATTGAGCTCGCTCACTCCCCCTCTCTTACTCACTCACTCTTTGTGTTTCTCCCGGCACTGCAGGCTGCCCTTTTGCACTGGGCTCCTGCCTGCATTTGCACCTTTTTCTGCCTACAAAGAAATCCACTGCTGTCCTGACAGAGCTCCGTTAAGGTTGCTCACTGCCCGTGTCACTCACTCATTCTGTTTCTCATGGCGCAGCAGGCTACCCTTTTGTACTGGGCTCCTGGCTCTGTTGGTGCCTTTTTCTGCCCACAAAGAAATCTGCAGCAGTCCCGACAAAGCTCCATTGAGCTCGCTCACTCCCCTTCTGTGACTTGCTCAGTCCATTTCTGCTAGCGCTGCAGACTGCCCTTTTCTATTGGGCTCCTGCCTGCACTGCCGCCTTCTTCTGCCCACAAAGAAATTTGCCACAGTTACAATAGAGCTCCATTGAGCTTGGTCAGTCACCCACTGTCACTCACTCATTCTGGTTTCCCCGCCACTACAGACTGCCCTTTTGTATTGTGCCCCTGCATGCATTGCTGCCTTTTTCTGCCCACAAACAAATCTGCAGCAGTCCCAACAGAGCTCCCTTGAGCTCACTCAGTCCCCCTTCCTCACTTGCTCAGTCTGTGTCTCCTGCTGCTGCAGCCTGCCCTTTTGTACTGGGCTCCTACCTGCACTGGTGGCTTATTCTGGCCAGAAAGAAATCTGTTGCAGTCCCGATACAGCTCCATTGAGCTCTCTCACTCACTCATTCCATTTCGGCCCATGCTGCAAGCTGGCCTGTTGTACTGGCCTCCTGCCTGCATTGCCTCATTTTCTGCCTACAAAGAAATCCGCAGTTGTCACAATAGTGCTCCATTGAGCTCGCTCACTACTGCTCTGTCACTCACTTGTTCTGTTTCTCTTGGCGCTGCAGGCTGCACTTGTGTACGGGGCTCCTGGCTGCGTTGGCACCTCTGTCTGTCCACAAACAAATCTGCAGCTGTCCCGACAGAACTCCGTTGAGGTCGCTCAGTCTCCCTCTGTCACGCACTCATTCTGTTTGTTCTGGCACAACAAGAGGCCCTTTTGTATGGGACTCCTGCCTGCATTGGCGCCTTTTTCTGCCCACAAAGAAATCTGCAGCAGTTCTGATAGAGCTCCATTGAGCTCACTCAGTCCCCCTGTCTCACTCACTTGTACTGTTTCTCCCACCACTGCAGGCTGGCCTTTTGTACTGGGCCCCTGCCTGCACTGATGTCTTTTTCTGCCCACAAATAAATCTGCAGCAGTCCTGACAGAGCTCCGGTGAGTTCGCTCACTCCACCTCCATCACTTGCTCTCTTGTTCTGTTTCTCCCAGTGCTGCAGACTGCCCTTTTGTACTGGGCTCTTGTGTTGGGCCCTTTCTCTGCCCACAAACAAATCCTCAGCAGTCCCGACAGAGCTCAGTTGAGCCCAGTCACTCCCCCCCTCACTCGTTTGATCTTAATGTGTCCCAAACAGTGATTTCCCACAGCGAACGTGCTATTCTGTGGCAGGAGTGCAAAAACATATTTTAGCCAGGATGTGAAAAATGGCAGCTGTACTGTTTATAAGGAGGTGTGGAAAAATGCCACAGTTGAAAATGTGGCATGAAAATATTACAA
The DNA here is from genome assembly GCA_016271365.2 of Neoceratodus forsteri. Taxonomy (NCBI): domain Eukaryota; kingdom Metazoa; phylum Chordata; order Ceratodontiformes; family Ceratodontidae; genus Neoceratodus; species Neoceratodus forsteri. The sequence continues at coordinate 1,320,658,873 of CM057456.1, forward strand.
AATTGTGAAGTTACAAGGGTGTGTGGAAACAGTTCAACGCACACTTGTAACAGTGTCATGATATGGAGTTTCGTCACCAAATTTTCAACATAGGCATTTTAGGACCTCTGCTCATGAACAGTGCCACTGTCATTTTCTTAATCTGTCGAGAACAGTGATTTCCCACATCAACCACGTTACTGTGCGCCGGAACTGTGACAACACATTTCAGTCAGGATGTGAAAAATGACAGCTGTACTGCTCATAAGGAGGTGTGAAAAAATTCCACTGGTGAAAATCTGGCGTGACAATATTACAAATCTGCAAAGTTACAAAGGTGCGTGGAAAGTGTGCAATGCACACTTGTAACACAGTCATTTTATGGAGTATCATTACCAAATTTTCAACATAGGCATCTCAGGACCTCTACTCATGAACGGTGTCACTGTCATTTTCTTAATCTGTCCTAAACACTGATTTCCCATAGCAACCGCGCTATCCTGCGCCAGAAGTGTGAAAACACATTTCCACCAGGATGTAACAATGACAGCTGTACTGTTCACAAGGAGGTGTGACAAAATGGCAATGTTGAAAATCAGGTGTGAAAATATTGAAAATTCTCGAGGTTACGAGCGTGCGTAGCAACTGCACAGCGCACGCTTGTAAAACAGTCATTTTTTGGGATTTTTTCCGACAGATTTGCAACATAGGCTTTTTGAGAGCCCACCTCATGAACACTGGCACTGTCATTTCATTAATCAGTCCCCAAAGGTGATTCCGCGCAGTGACAGCAAAATCATCTTTTGGGGCCGATTAACGCCATGACAGTTCAAACATTTATGAGGAGGGGATCCAAAAACTCCATGTTGAAAATTTGATGAAAAGATTCCCAAAAATGCCCAAGATATGCACTAAAGTTGAAAAAAACCTATTTATTACATTATACAGCTTATCGGCATTTCCTCAGTTTGCGGTTGGCTTTGAAGAGTGAAGAAAGACATGTTCCCGGACCACCAAAGATCATTGTGCTGAGCTCCAGAGGTAAGTATGGGGTGAGGGGGGTGTGGGGAGGCAGGGTGCGCAGTGAGTGGGTGCGGGTTGTGGGTGGGGGGCAGGGCGAGCGCCGAGGGACAGTTTCCTTTTTTTCAGGAAAAAAACAAAAAAACAAAAGACGTCGTGGGACTGTTTTTTCTTCACAGGGGCATCTGGTATGCTGGGGTGGGCTCCCAGTCTGTCAGCAGAGGCTTTTGTTTGGGGGGCCAGCAGTAGCCGACAGAGGATTGGCACCCCTGTTGGCAAAAAAGGGGGGGCGGGTATCATTATGCCGATGGGCATTGGGCACCCCGTTGGCAGAAACAAAAGTGAGGGTACAGAATGCTGATGGGTAGTGGGCTCCCCCATTGACAACAACAGAAACACTGGGCTACCAAAGCTGATGGGGATTAGGGCCCCCCATCAGCAAGTAAACTACAGTAATGAGGGGGATTTATATTGTTTGTAAACATGGCGGCAAGCCACCGCCATGTTCATAAACAATATCAGGGGTTTTACATCCCACCCTGAAATGACGGGTCACTCCCTCATTGCAGTGGATGGCTGACACTGCAATGATGAGGCAGACCCTGATTGCAGCAGCGAAATTCTCAGAACTTGGTGCCAACGTTCCAAACTGTTGTCACCAGCACCCTGCAACGGCATTGGGGGAAGCGGGACAAGCCTTTGCAGGCTGTGGGGGCATTGGCCACAACAGTGCCCCACCTCCACAGCCTGCTTCTCAGCAAGCTGTCCCAATATGTTTCTTGCACTGCATGCAATCAACATAAAAATATATACAAGACCAGCTTGACAGAGCAATGTCCAGTCCATAGGAATTAGGTACAGGATATACATGCTGTTTGGTGAGTTTCTCTGACCCCGGTAGAGCTGCAGGAGTTGTGAGCAGGCAGGCAATGACCAACATCAAGTCCAAAATCAGGGTAAGCAGGAGACAGCATGGAGGCCCAGCTGCACCAGAAGGCAGAGTAAAGTTCTTTCCGCAAATTGAAACCTCATGTCTATGTGTGGTGTGGCTGCAGCAATTGAAGCAGAGGAACTGTTTCACCACCCCTTCTGACAGACCTACTGCCCTATGTGACAGAATGAAAATTAGCCAGAATTGTGGAGGCACAATAATCCCAGGTGCAAGCTCAAGGCACCTCCTGATGAAGGGGTTGTTACCCTGAAGCCCTGAGGCATTTCACTGTGTGTGGGAGCTTAAAATATAATTGTGATTACGATTGATGAGCTTTAAAACCTTGTAAGTACCACAGAGTTCATTCATTAAAAACACTCTTTCACTGAATTTTTTGGTGCATGGAGTGCGGGTTCTTTTATTTTGCTTTGTTCTTGTTTTTCCAGCACCAGCTTGTCTACATGAGTGCTGCCTTCTGTGGCTGTCTTTGTAATCAGCTGATCACAGTAGATGTGCAATCCCAAAATGTCATTCAGTGGCCATCGATGGAGGTGAGTGAAATGTCTGTGCCAGTCAACATTAGAGGGGCGGGGGACAGTAGGGATGGGTCGGGCAGGTTATTCCTAGGGGGTGCACCAGGATAGGTAGGGTGAGAATTCTAACTCAGAGGATAGACTACTAGCTGTGACACTTAGACAGCTGGTTCTGATAACTCCATGAGTTTTGTAATATAAAAATGAAGTGGGATTGTCTGTCTTGAAAAATCCTGTGCCTGGGATGACAAAACTCCACCCCCCCCAGGTATCAGTTCAAAAGACAGGATATATGTTAAACCAGCAGATCTCTGAATGCAATTAACTTGTCAGTTTGCTTTGAAGCCAGGAACTAATATATCCATTTTATAACATCCTCAGGAAAGTCATTTAATTGCATCTGGTGTCATAAGGAAGTAGAATATCCATTTTATGATGTCCTCAGGAAAGTCAGTTGATTACACCTGGTGTCATAAAAAGTCCTTTGATGTGTTTGAGAAAGAGAACTGCTCATGGATCAAAGGGACTGAGAAATTACAGTCTTAAGAGTGTCATCATTTGGACAATGGGTCTTGCTGGAGTCACAGAATCCAATACCTTGATGGGACTTCCTGTTTTGTATATAGTTTTTTATATATCCTGAAAGGGAGGTGCTAGATGATGACATCATGAAGAGGGATGAAACAGAATTTTTAAACTGAACTCTGTTTTCCATTGATACACATTTCATATACTTGGACTGAGAGAAGGAACATCTAAGAGCACTGAAAGATTATAAGAAATACCTTAGATAAATAAGTCTAATGGTTGGTAGGAATTTTGCACTTTTAAACCTGTTTTGTTTTTAAGATTGTATGCATTGAATATATTTTGTTCTGTATTTACTGTTTACCTATTTTCATCTATCTTAAAGTAAAGATATATATTTTAAAACAGAAACTGCCTGGTGTGCCTTGAAGTTTCTTTTTTTTGTAAGTGAAGCTTAGACAGTTAAAGTTGGCACTGTGCTTAAGCTTATATGGCAATACCAAATTGGAAAAAGGTAAGAGTAATCTGAGGTCTTTATTAGAGTTTTTAAGGGTTCATTTTGTACACCTGGTTAGGTGCCCATAGGCAAAAGATATCTGGCAGCCCAAAAAGCAGAATTATCTGAGCCTGTACATTGGGTACACTAGCAAGAGGTTCACAGTTTGAATCCCTCCAGAACTGAGACCTAAGGTTGATTTGAACCCACAAAACAGACAGGAGGGTTACCCTGTTTCTGTCTCCTGTTCACAAGACTGTGCTCGGAGGTTGGGACTGTGGGAGCAGAGGGTCTGACCTGCTGAGTGGGGTTGTGACAGATTGGTTGGCAGCGGTGTGAAAATGTTGGTATTATAAGCTCTATTGTTCAGTGTGTCAGCTTGAGACAGTTCAGCTCACTTGGAAAAAAGAAAGACAGTATTTTATTTAAAAAAGGAAACAGAACTATATCCCTTGGCTTACAGTCAATGTCCTACCCATTTTATTTTTTTTCTAAAGTGCCAGTCAGAGTAACAGTAATTAGGGAAGATGGCTTCCAATTACAGCAGGCACACTGTAGACTATTTAAAGCAGTTGTGCAGGGACAGAGGAGTCCCATTCAAAGTGAAAGCCAGCAAACAGAACCTCATGGATGCCCTGATGGTATCAGATACCCAGAGCAGTGAGTCACAGACTGTGACTGAAAAGGACCAAACCTCGAGTGTGACAGGGCTAGCGGCCAGTGCAGTGTCCAGATCCGATGAGGAGGGCAACAGGGCCACTGTCAGTGAAGGACCACAGCAGCAGGGGAAGGTCACCAGTGTCCAGGATCCAGAAGTACTCAGGCTGCAAATTGAGTTGCGCAGAATGGAGCTGGAGTTTCAGAGGGAGAGGGACCGTGAACAACGGGAGGCAGGCCATGAGGAACGTGGATACTAGTGAGCTGCAGAGGAGAAGAGGGAGTGAGAATGCCAAGAGGCAGAGTGAGAATGCTGAGACGCAGACCATGAGGAGCAGGAGTGCCAGCGGCAACACAAACTGGAGAAGCTACGACTCCAACCAGCGGCACCAGAGCAGGTAATTGGCTTGGGTTTAACTGGGACTGCAGGACTGGGTTACAAATTGAACTCCAAATTGATAGCCAAATTTAAAGAGGGGGAGGATATGGATGCCTTTTTAAATTCTTTTAAAAAAGTTTGTATTCAGGCTAAAATTCCTAGAGAGTCCTGGAGCTTCCAGCTATCCCCACTACTAACCGGGAAAGCTCGGGATGCATTGGGTCAAATGGACAATGAGGACAGTGATGATTACAGCAAACTTAAAGCTGAACTGTTAAAGAAATTTGAATTAACTGCTGAATCATACAGAGCTAAATTCTGTAAGCTCAGGAGAAGCCCTGACATGAGCTACGAGGAGCTAGCCATGAAACGTCAGTTTTTAAAACGTTGGTGGGAAGGAATTGAGGCAAACTCTGTTGATAAAATAAAAAATGTGATTTTGTTAGAACAGTTTTATTGGGCATGCCCAGCAGAGCTGAAAATCTGGCTGGAGGACTGAGATCCCTAAACAGTGCAAGAGGCTGCTGAACTCTCGGACCACTATGCCAAGAGCAGACCTGCTCTGAGAGCGAATGGAGTGGGCATGGCAGCACAGAAAGGAAAAAGCGTGCCTTCAGGGCTGCTAAAACCCTCACTGCCTTTACCGAAACCAGTTAGCCCCAGGTTTCAGAGAAAAGATTTCTCTGAAGAGAGAAGTGAACGTTGGTTATGTAAAGAAACTGGGCATATTGCCAGACAGTGTCCCAAAAGAATGAGCAATAATACGCAGAATGGTATTAGGAAGGAAGTGGGTTGGTTGTGTGTCCCTGGAAGCATGCCTGTGAAAATAAGGGAACACATGCACCCAGTCAAGGTGAATGGTGTACAGATGTAAGGGTTAAGGGACACGGGGTATCCCTGACATTGGTAAAAGGGGATCTGGCACAGCCTGGTCAGCTTATTCCCAATAAATACATCACTGTACAAGGGTTCACTGGTGAATAGAAAACATTGCCACTGACCAGTGTTCTCCTGGACTGGGGGTGAAACAAGGGGAACTGAGCAACAGGTGGCTGTAACCAAAACATTAGCAGTGGATGTGATCCTGGGCAACAATCTCAAACAGGGGATGGTATGTGCAGTTACCCATAGCCAAGCTGCAAGGGAAAATTTTAGTTCCCTGAACCCCACAGAAGCCATTGTGGAAACCACTGAGAGGCTGGTTCCCCAGTCTGTGTCTCCAGATGGGGAGACTAGTGAAAAGGGGGTAGAAATTTCCTCAGCAGCAGGTAACCACACAACTACAGAGGGATACTCTGAAGAGGGAGGGGTGACCCATTGTCAGAGGGTTGGGATTGACAGTGATCCTGTGTGCCCTGATGCTAGTGCTAGTGACCCTAGTTTAGTGACTGAAGGGGACCTGTCCCATGCCTTGGGAATGTGTGAGGGGTTTGCAGCTGCTCAGAGAAGTAACCCTAGTTTAGAGAAACTGAGGGCTAGGTCAGACTCGGATGGTACACAGGGAGGTGATGGCAGACATAAGGTTTATTGGGAAAATGGACTTATGTATACTCAGGCTGTGTAGACAGAGGGAGGGATGCTATGCAGGCAGCTTGTCAGTCCCCAGAGGTATCGTGAACAGTTGCTCAAGATTGCACATGATATCCCCTTGTTTGGTCATCTGGGAATTGCACGCACAATGCAGCGGTTGGCCCAGAATTTCTATTGGCCTAACTTCACCCAGCAGGTGAAGGAGTATTGCAGGTCTTGTCACCTGTGCCAAGAAATAGGGGAGGTGGGCAAGAAAACCCAAGCCACCCTGATTCCCTTGCCCATAGTGGAGGAGCTATTCCAAGGGGTGAGAATGGATACTGTAGGGCCTTTAAATACCCCCAGCTCCTCAGGGAAGAGATCCATCCTGACTGTGGTGGATTATGCCACCCAGTACCCAGAGGAAGTTGCCCTATCCTCACTGAGGACAGACAAAGTGGCAGATGCCTTACTTGGAATTTTCTCCTGTGTTGGGATTCTGCAGGAGATTATCACCAATTGAGAGGGTTCCTTCATGTCGGACCTGATGAAATGTTTATGGGAGGAGTGTGGGGTGGTGCAGAGATGCACAACACTGTATCAACCACAAGCCAATGGGCTTGTGGAAAGATTCAATGGTACCCTGACGTCAATGCTCTGGGTGTTTGCTGAACAGCATGGGAAGGACTTGGAGAAATTCCTTCTCCACCTGTTGTTTGCATACAGGGAGGTGCCCCAAGAGTCGACAGGATTTTCCCCCTTCGAACTCTTATATAGACGCCAGGTACGTTGGTCCCTAGACTTGATCCGGGAGGACTGGGAAGGCAAGCACACCACCCAGGGAACTCCCATTGTGGATTATGTCCTTAAGTTTAGGGAAAGGCTGAAGAAGCTTATGGGGACAGCCCAAAGCAACCTGGCAGCTGCCCAACAGAAACAAAAAGTGTGGTACAACCGCAGAGCCAGAGCTCGATCATACATGGTGGGTCAGGAAGTCATGGTCCTTATTCTGGTCCGGAAAGACAAGCTGCAGACTGAGTGGGCAGGACTGTACAAAGTGGTTAAGAAGGTAAATGACATGATCTATATTATAGAGTTTTTTTTTATTTAGTTGTTTAACCAGGGGTAGCACACTAAGCTGAAAGCTTTTTTACAGGAGTGACCTGGGAGCACAGAGAGGTTAAGTGACTTGCTCAGGATCACACGGTATGCAAGTGGAAGCCGTGGGATTCAAACCCAGGTCTGGTATGCTGGATGTCACCAGATTTGCAACTCAGAGCCTTAAACCACTGCACTATACTGCCTCCCAAGAGTTGCCTGACAGAAGACAGCCAGAAAGGATGTACCATGTCAACGTGATGAAGCCGTATGCAAATAGGGCTGACATGGTGTTTGCAGTGTGTAGTCATGGGGAGGGGACAGATGAAGGAGATCCCTTTCTGGACTTGCTGGAAGAAAGCAAGCGGGAGTCCTCTGTGGAGACAGTAAAATTGTCTCCCAAGCTGGCCCCAGATAAGATCCAGGAAGTAGGGGAGGTTCTAGAAAACTTTGCCCCATTGTTTAGCACTAAGCCTGGACTAACCCCCTTAGCGATGCACAATGTGGAGACAGGGACACAGATGCCCATATGGCGGACAGCATATCGGGTGCCAGAGGCTGTCCAAAAGGACATTAGGAGGGAAGTAGAGGAAATGCTGGATTTAGGGGTAATCCAGAGATCCCACAGCCCCTGGTCCTCATCCGTAGTCCCTGTACCCAAGCCAGATGGCTCTACTTGTTTCTGTGTAGACTATTGTGGACTGAATGCAGTCATGAAGTCAAATGCCCACCCAATGCCCTAAACGGACGAACTCCTGGACAAGTTGGGGGGGCGACCTACCTTACGACTACTGACCTGACCAAGGGGTATTGGAAGGTACAGTTGACAGACAGAGCTAGGAAGAGGTCATCCTTCATCACTCTGATAGGCTTATTTGAGTTTAAAGTAATGCCTTTTGGAATGAAGAATGCCCCGGCCTCTTTCCAAAGGTTGGTGAACCAGGTGTTAAATGATGCTGTGGAGTATGCTGTGGTGCACCTGGATGACATTGTCATCCTTAGTGACAGCTGGGAGGAACACCCATCCTACCTCAGGGAAGTGCTGGGCAGGGTACAAAGGGCCAAGGTCACTGTGAAAGCCGGGAAGTGCCAGGTGGCCATGGGAGAAGTGGCATACCTCGGGCATGTGGTAGGCCGAGGACAGCTCCGTCCTAACCAAATAAAAATAGAGGTAATCCAGGCATGGTCCAGACCAGAAATGCAGAAGCAGGTCAGGAGTTCTCTTGGGACAGCAGGATACTATAGAAAATGTGTACCCAATTGTAGTGCCCTGGCTGCTCCCCATCTGACCTGACAAAGAAAAGGATGCCCAAGAAAATTACCTGGGGCCCAGCCTGTGAGAAAGCCTTTTCCAAACTAAAGGAGGCACTATGTAGTGCTCCTGATTTGACAAGTCTTGACTATGGCAGACCCTTTATAGTTCAGATTGATGCCTCAGACATGGGTATTTGGGCAGTACTGAGTCAGACATCCAGCCAGAGGAGGGATCACCCAATAGCCTACCTGAGTAAAAAGTTACTTCCCACAGAGCAGGCATACTCCACGGTGGAAAAAGAACATCTTGCCATAGTGTGGGCCCTAAAGAAATTGGATGGGCAGCATTTTGTGGTGCAGACTGACAACAACCCCCTGGTTTGGCTGATGCAGATGGGGAAAAACAATGGTAGATTGCTAAGATGGAGTCTTTCTTTGCAAGGGTATGACATAACCATTCTACACAGGGCTGGAGTGACCAATCAAAACTCAGATGGGCTGTCTTGTGTCTACAAGGAGTGAACTGATTTGGGATGCTCATCCCATGCAGACGATACAGCCCCCATATTCAGTCTAGGTGGGGAGGATTGTGACACTTAGCTAGTTCTGATAACGCTATGATTTTTGTAATATAAAAATGTAGTGGGATTGTCTGTCATGAAAAATCCTGTGCCTGGGATGACAAAACCCCACCCCCCAAGGTATCAGTTCAAAAGACAGGATATTTGTTAAACCAGCAGATCTCTGAATGCAATTAACTTGTCAGTTTGCTTTGAAGCCAGGAACTAATATATCCATTTTATAATGTCCTCAGGAAAGTCATTTAATTGCACCTGGTGTCATAAGGAAGTGGAATATCCATTTTATGATGTCCTCAGGAAAGTCAGTTGATTGCACCTGGTGTCATAAAAAGTCCTTTGATGTGTTTGAGAAAGAGAACTGCTCATGGATCAAAGGGACTGAGAAATTACAGTCTTAAGAGTGTCATCATTTGGACAATGGGTCTTGCTGAGTCACAGAATCCAATACCTTGATGGGACTTCCTGTTTGTATATATATATATATATATATATATATATATATATATATATTATTTATATATCCTGAAAGTGAGAGCTAGATGATGACATCATGAAGAGGGATGAAACACAGCATTTTTAAACTGTAGTCTGTTTTCCATTGATACACATTTCATATAGTTGGACTGAGAGAAGGAACATCTAAGAGCACTGAAAGATTATAAGAAATACCTTAGATAAATAAGTCTAATGGTTGGTAGGAATATTGCACTTTTAAACCTGTTTTGTTTTTAAGATTGTATGCGTTTTGGGATATTTGTTCTACATTTACTGTTTATCTATTTTTATCTATATTAAAGTAAAGATACATATTTTAAAACAGAAACTGCCTGGTGTGCCTTGAAACTTCTTTTTTTTGTAAGTGAAGCTTAGACGGTTAAAGTTGGCACTGTGCTTAAGCTTATATGGTAATACCAAATTGGAAAAAGGTAAGAGTAATCTGAGGTCTTTTATTAGAGTTTTTAAGGGTTCATTTTGTACACCTGGTTAGGTTCCCATAGGCGAAAGATATCTGTCCACCTGAAGAGCAGAATTATCAGAGCCTGTACATTGGGTACACTAGCAAGAGGTTCACAGTTTGAATCCCTCCAGAACTGAGACCAAAGGTTGATTCGAACCCACAAAAACAGACAGGAGTGTTAACTTATTTCTGTTTTCTGTTCACAAGACTGTGCTCAGAGGTTGGCACTGTGGGAGTAGAGGGCCTGATCTGCTGAGTGGGACTGTGACACCAGCCACCAGGATATTTCCAAATATGTAGTGGGGTTGTTCAAGGGGCAGGGGCTCCACTAGCCACCGGGGTATTTTACACACACACACACACACACACACATATATATATATATATATATATGGAAACATCAAATTACACATACCCCCATAATGCAAAGCACCATGGGCTGTATATGCAAATCACCACAGAATATTAGGTCTCTTACACAGTCTGCAAGCACCTTGCAGACATGTAATCACTATTTCATGCATTTCTGCTTAAAGTTGAACCCGCATAATATTCTGTGGTAATTTGCGCGCCCATGGTGCTTTGCATTATGGGGGTATAAATGATTTTGTATTTCCTTGAAACTTGGCTTCCTGGCCAGTGCCCTTTGGGGTAATCATTGCCTCAGTGCTTGCACACTGAGGTTCTTTGTGTGTATATATATATATATATATATATATATATATATATATATATATATATGAGATAATTGAGGGGTAGGGTTCACCACTAGCTATCAGGGTGTTTGCATATATGTATTAGAGGGGTGCTCAGGGTTGGAGGGCATATCTGGCCACCAGGGTATTTCCTAATATGTATCCCAGGGTATTCAGGGGTGGGGTCACTGTAAACACCAAGATAACTGTTAGAACTGATAGGGGCATGTTTGTGGTTGGGGGAGGGCACTATAACACCAGCAGGCAGCCCTAACAGGTGCAGAGGGGCACAGACCCTGTTTGCTCCTGAGCCTAATGAAATGCCAATGACCCCAGAGCGCCTTGCTAGTACTATGTGGTCATTTGCATCTTAAGGTTCGAATATGACAGATTGCTCCACAGGAGCAATTGTCGTCAGCGGTCCTTAACAGCCTGATTGTGACTACAATCTCCATACTGCCCTTCTGGCCACATACTTCCTGTGGCCAGTAGGGGGCAGTGGTTTGCAAATGCAATCTGGTTAATGCCTGGCTGGCATATTGGAACATGCCTTTAGCACTCACAAAGTGCCCTAGTATGTTCCACTGTACCTCTGGTTTGCTGCATGCACTAATTTGATCCTGGAACAAATATTTAGTTGGCTCCAATTTGGACCTATGAATATCCTAGCACTGTCTTTGCAGGCACTGTACTGTCTTTTACAGTAGCCTACTTCATACATTTCATAGATTTCATAGGTTAGTTTCAAGCCGGGGAGCAATTTGCACATTTCAGCTTGCCATTTCTCAGTGGGAAAATCCTTGTATTTTATTGTTTGTGTAGTATAAGTCTACAGTACATTTTATTTTAAATAGGTTCACACTACTGCTTCCTATTATTTATTCTGGCAGGTCATTCCACTTTGAGATAACCCTTTGTGTGATCTATTAATCCCTTTTCTCAGTTTTCTACAGCTCACCTTTCAACTGAAACTTGTGCTTTCCGGTATAATACTGAGATGTTTTCTTGTTAAGCCCTACGCAGTTCCATAAAATGGGTTCCTTAAAGGCTCTGTATATTAGGCATAAGTCACCCCTAGTCCTCCCATGCTCTAATGTGTATAAATTTAGGTGATCCAACCTTTGATTATATGTAAGGTTTCTGACCTCTTTTACCATCTTTTTTGCCCCTTTTTTGCACACGCTCCAGCTGTTTAATTCCTCCTGTTGCTTGAGGTGACCAAAACTGGCCACAGTCAAGGACACTGGTTTACCGGGATTGAAAAAGGGCATATTCCGTTTTGCACATTGTCAAATATGGTATTGTCACCGGTGTCTGCTAAGCCAAAATCCAGTTTTACCGGTACTTGGTTCTGTGTACTTTATTTAACAATTTTTAACTCTGCTAACATGCGTTTTAGCAATTTTGACCTCCACTATTGCACATCCTTCCATCCTTGTACCAATTTAAAGTTATTTTAGGTACAAGATGTGATGGCAGCAGCAGCACTACAGCCCCTCTCTCTAAGGTGTGATGGAAGCAGCACTACGGCCCTATCCCTCAGGTACGATGGCAGCACCAACAGCACTACAGCCCCCCCATCCCTCTGGTGTGATGGCAGCAGCAACAGCACTATGTCCTCCCTCCCTCAGGTGTGACAGAATCAGCAGCACTGCGGCCCCCATCCCTTAGGTATGAAGACAGCAGTACTACATTTTCCATCCACCAGTAGTGATGACAGTATCACTACAGCCCGCACCCCTTCAGTGTGATGGCAGTAGCAACAATGCAGTCCACATCCCTCTGGGGTGATGGCAGTAGCGACAGTACTATGGTTCCCTTTCTTCAACACCCACACCCCACATGCACACGTTACAAATTACTTGGTCTCTTTGCTTGTTAGAACTCAGATGTGAATTAATCTGAACCACCACCACTAAGGTGGACTACCTTTGTTTTTTCCTATCTATAATTTAACTGCCTGAATTGGATTTCTGCCTGGGACACCTCTGACCAGGGTTAGGGAACAGACTTGGGTGTTGGGGGGCTAGCTGGTGGGCGAATGTTTGAGTGTCCAATGACCACTCACCTTCTCCTGGGAGGGAGAGTGGGTTCACGGTTCAGCATTTGCTGGCCCCTGGTGGAGGCCAGAGACACAACAAAACGTTGGCCCTCACTGAGGGAGGGAGCATGACAAACGTCGGCTTGTGCCTTGATATCACGTGGCCTATCACGCTTCCAAGAAAATGGGAAAACACCCGCTGGCCAACTGAAGGATGGTTGCTGGTCCCTCCATAAGCCAGAAGACCCAGACATGTGTCCGTTCTGAACCCTGACATGCCCAGGATACACAGGAAGCTCTTTGGGGCAATTCTCCTCCCCTGGTAGCCTCCCACAGGGGTAGAGACCCACTCAATGAAAGGTTACTTTGGGTTACCGGTTAGCACAGCAGTAAGGGACAGTGGATGGTGGTCGGACTCAGCAGTGGTGGTAGGGGGCCTTGTTAGGCCTGAAGGAGTGAATGACCAGGGTTAGGAGAAGCAAAAAAAAAAAATGCTTGAATTTGCTTCTTTGAAATAAAGTATCTTCACCTAAAAAATCCACAAGTGATTAGTGGAGGACTTTCAAATGGATTCATGCATCTCCCAGACATGTGGATGCTTTTTTTTTTTACTTGGTGTCCATGAGAAGAAGGTCTCCCAGTTTTCATGTCTGAACTCCGATGTGAATTGAGCACCAGTCTGCCCATCAGCATCATACAACCCCTGGGGTCTTACCTTCTGTATGGCATTGAATGTGCTTTCAAAATCCACTGGCCAAACATAAGTACACTTAAATACTTAACATTTGCTTTTGTTGAAGCAATCTATCAGAAAACTGTTTGTTGTCACAGAGACTGAAACAGCAGGTGGGAGAAAAGGTACAAATGATACATTCACCTAAATGGGTGCTGACTTCGAAGTCTTTTCATAAGTAATAAGACAGCTTTTTCCTTGTGAACATACTTTCATTCAGACTAGTTTTCATTCAAACAACTGAGGATTTTGGATGGCCCTGCTGATTATAAACTTGCATAAGCTAGTTGGAAACAGTGATCCTGCATTTAGCAATCTACAACCTAGATACTCATATGCAAAGAATACAAAAAAAAAACCTGACTAAAATCTAAAAACAAGCTTATAAAACACATAAAATGTAGCTGAACATTTATCTTTACCTATGCAAAATCATTGCAGCCCAAGTAAAACTCAAGAAAATTACATGGTACCCTGACTACTATTCTATGATGTAGTACTAAACATATATTGGTATTCTTTTTTTATATTCTTTGTAAACCAGGTAAGGCCCACTAGGCAGAACTGCATGTTTTCAGGAGTGACCTAGAAGCACTGGGAAGGTTAAGTGACTTGTTTGGAGCCTCACAGTATACAAGTGGAAGTTGTGGGAATCAAACCCAAGTCTGCTGGATGTACCCAGTTCAATCATTGTTTGTTATTCTAACCACTAGGCTATACTGTCAGCCATAATAACACCCATATGTAATGTTTTAATATATGATTTTAATAATAGTGCACAGTACCTACAGTACAAATTATGAACATGAAACACTTTACAACATTTTACTAAAACTGAACTATTTGCCACTCCATCTGCTTATTTTTCTTATACCAAAGTCAGTGAATAGTTGACAGCACTGTAAATAGCTTTTGATCAGGCTTTCATTATTTACGTCCAGAAACAGATAACATTTGTTTATTCTGGATTTATTTAATATTGATTTTCTGTGGCTTCACTAAATAGAATCTAGCACTGTATGAGGCAGATGTTTTACATTTGGAAGAGGCAACACATCTTATACAATTCGATTCATGTTAGAAACATAATTTTTTCATATTTAAAACATATACAAGTGTCAGTGTATTCATTTAGTAGTTTATGCTGACTAATATATGTTGAAAGAAAACAGTAAGTTGTTGTGACGCACTCAGGATCTATACAAATCCTGCAATTTTCCAGCAAGTTTTGCAAAAAATCTCTGCGATTTCAGGTTACTTTTCCTGCAATTTTGCAGTGGCCTGCCCATGTGTGCTGATACTTGTAGAGTCTTAGGCACATGCTACGTGAAAACTGTGGTTTCAGGAAGGAAAGCAGTTCTCAGGTGATGGAGATGTTGGTGGGAAGCATGGGTGGTTAAACTGAATGGCTGATTACAGCAAAGCAGTGCTGGTGATTTCCTTACTGACTATACGCAGCAAAACAGAAAGAATGCGAAGCACAGCAGCATTCATTTTAGGATGCTGAAATCTGGGTCGGCCTGCTGGCGCTGCAGTTGCAGTACTGCTTGCAATACCAGCGACCCAGGAAGTGAACTCTGGTTGCCGGGGTCTGGCCAGGGAGTAGGATTGAGCACCTGGGGACTGCTGTCCTCCTCCAGGAGGTGGGCTGCAGGTCCTGCTGCTCACCACCTGTGTGACCATGGGTGGTGGTGCAATGGTGCTGCAGAGTGATCAGGAGGGAAGGACGCTAGCCAAGATCTGGAGCAGTGACATGTCTCTGTGTGACCTATCTCCTTGTATCTCCTCTAGTGCTGGTGCCCTCAGGGACAGAGACCAGAAAACCAGGAACAATCACCCCCACATCAGCCACTGGCAGAAGGGACCCAGGTGCCCCAGACTTCATAACCAAGCTCCATGAGGGACCCACTGGGCTACCCAACACACACTAAGGGATTGTGGAGGGGTGACCTGGGGTCCCCTCCATTCCCACCTGGAGGGGTTACAACCCAGGCAGGATGGGGCAGGCACACAGGAGCTCCTGAGCATTATCTGAGGGTGAAGCTAGGGGATACCCAGCCTAGAGATCTCTGAAAAGTGGAGACTGATGCTGTGAGAAGGGGACATAGAAAGAGAAAATAAAAAAATGTAAAAAGATGCTGAAATCTTAGAGATTCTGTGCAGTGACATGCAATTTCCGTGAGGCACCGGTACAAGAATTCAAAATCCGCACACCAAGTAGGATTCCGTGATTGTTACCGTTGTTACTGGTAAAAATGGAAAACCAGGGTCCCTGGCCACAGTATTTCAGGTGCAGCCCAACCAATGCTCCATACAGTGGCATCAGGACCTTGCTGTCCCTGCTTGTTATTGTTTCTACTGACAACCCAAAATGTAAAAACATTTTTTACCCAATGTCTTACAATGCCCTCCGAACTTTAAATCATTGTTTACCATACTCCCAAGGTCTTTCTCATTTCTAGTAGTTTTAATCTCCTGTCCTAAAAGTGTATATTTTGCTTCCTTGTTTCTATTGCCTGAGTGCATACTTGCACATTTCTCTATACTGAAATTTAACTGGTGAGTTACAGCCCATTGTTCTTAATTTATTTATTTATTGCCGATTTTTTTTTTATTGATTCTTCAGTGTCCACCACAGATCCCACCTTGGTGTCATCTGCAAACTTAGCTAACAAAACCACACCAGCACACTTCATGATGTCACTAAAAAATTAAGTGGTATTGGCCCCGACACTCATCCTTGCAGGACTCCGATTGTCACATTGTCCCAGTTGGATGTGTGTCCCTTTATAGTTATTTGTTTCTTTCTATTTTCCAACCAAGATATAACTCAGATTGTTTATAGGCTTATAGGTAGAGAAAAGGCATGGGGAGGGACATCTGTAACCAAATAGGGTCCAGAATATAGAAAGAGGCAAGTAAAGTAGGGCAGACTAGATGGGCCTACAGGTCCTTTTCTGCTGACAAATCCTTTGTTTTTATGTTACTATTCTGCTGTTGATATCCCTATCTCTTAAATTATTGATGAATTCTAAGTGAGGTACAGTATCAAAAGCATTAAAGTAGTCCACAAACAACACATCCAGCAAGGTGCCCTGAATCCAATACACTGCTGACCCTGTCAAAAAAAACTTGATCAGGTTAATCTGGCATGATCTTTCAGTTCCAAAACGGTGTTGTGTATTGTCTCACAAATTATTTTCGGTGATGTCATTTTCTATCTATTCTTTAATGATCGATTCCAGTACTTGCCCCACTACAGAGGTTAGGCTAACTGGTTTGTAATTCTTGTAATTAGCTTTTCCACCCTTTTTGTAAATTGGTGCCACATTAGCTTCCCTCCATCCTTCAACCACTTCCTCGACTTTCAATAAGCACTGAAAAATATTTTTAATTGGTCCTGTGATTTTTCTGCCAGTTCACAAATAATTCTTGGTTGCAGATCATTTGGTCCCAAAGCTTTATTTGGATCTAGAGATTTTAGCCCTTTTTGGACATCCTCCTTGTTTATTTGAATTTTGGGGCTAGTGTTGTGTCTTTCATCTTCTTTATTAATATTATCTTTACTGTTATAGACATTACAAAAAATGTATTAAACAAATCTAGTGTTTGTTTTTCTGAGGTCATTGTTTTTCTTTCCTCAATTAACAGTCCTGCTTGTTTACACCTTTTTGGCTGTTTATTTTGATATAGAATGATTTATTTGTCCTTTACGTTTGTTGCCAGGCTTTCTTCTTGTCATCTTGGGGCTTTTCTTATCTCTTTTTCACATTCTACCACTTGTTTGTTATAGTCTTCCTAATATTCATTTGTTTTGTTTGTTTGTTTTTGGTTTTTTGTTTTTTTGGTTTTTGCAGCTTTGTATGCTTTCTTTTCTTCCCCTTACTTTTTGTTTGATATTTCTATTGCACCATCCTGATATTATATCATGGCTGTTATATTTTCTCTTTTCGGGAACGTTTTTTTTTTAAGGACTTTTATCTGCTTTAATGAAATATTCCACCTCTGATCTAGTTTTTTTTTTCCCTTTAAAGCTTTCCTTCCGTTACCCTTTCCCATTTCTAATTTCATTGCTTTGAAATTAGCTCTAGTGAAACATTTGATTTTAGTTTGCCCTTTTATTGTGGCTTTACATTTCATTTTTTATTTATTATACTTTTTGCCCCTCTGTGAATGACCCGGCACCTCTGCCTGGTCATGGACCCCAGCCACCACCTCCACATTTAAACCGCGGACCCTCAGATAGCCCCTGGCTTACCCCCCAGTGTGGGGGTGCAATGCTGAGGCTCCCTGGACAGCACCGCACACCGGGACTTGGTCTGAGGGGCGGCTCTAGAGGCTGATGAAGGCCAGGGCAGGCTTCATCAAGGATCATCCACAGGAGTGATTTTTTGTGTGCTGTACATGAGGGGTGGGAATGTACAATGATGTCCGGTGTCTGTCCCATCCCTCTGAGTCACATCCTGATGCCGATTACTGCGGTACCTCTGGCATCCACCAGAGGTCTGCCAATCATCAGACATTCACCCTGCCCTCCCAGAAAGGAGAGCAGTCCCTGGGATGCTCAATCCTTCTTCCTCTGGCCGGCCCTCCGATGACTCAGGTCCATTCCCGAATCCAGATCGCCGGCATCACAAGCGGAAATCCAAATGCTGCACCGATGGTCCGGGCTTTACATTTTTTAATCTTAAAGCTAAGCATGTTGTGGTCATTAACCTCTAGCAGATGTCTCACTTTACACTCAGTTATTTCCTTGTTTCAGTATCTCCTCCCCATGCCCCCTCATGTTTATTTTACAGTTTCCTTTATATTATAATTAGTTCTTTCTGCCAGTACACAACACCCTTCCCTGTTCAATGCAAACAGTCCAACCCATATAATTTGGTATCTCTTTCAAATTTGTCCAAATTTCTTTGGAAGCAAAAATCTTCTCTTGCGCTCCACCTTCTTAACCATTCACATAACTGTTTTAACTCAATTTGTTTCTTTTTCCAAGCCTGTGGGACTTCAGTTATTTTTCACTCTTGGGCAAAAAATGCATGATCTCCAGGGCTATAGAATGTTCTGGCATGTGACTGCCATTACAACCAGCTGCATAAAATGGAAATTTACACTCACTTTTCACTATGGTAAAAAACATTGCCCAGTTATATTTTATAGAGAATTATGTATAAGTAGGAGTACATACTGTTGTTTCACTTACAACCAAGATGAATGATGCAACATATTCCTACCTATACATTGATTTTTATAATTTCAGACTTCTGACAAAACTGTTACAGAAATGGTTGCTTTTAGGAATAGCTTTATCCAGTATCTCCCCCTTTTGATACAGTTGTGCTTCCCCACCTTGATACAATTCTGTCTCCTCCCCCCTTTGTTCTATAACTGAGAAAGTTTATTAGAGCCTGACACTGAACCAGGAAACAGAAAATAAGAGTGAGTGAGGACTGCAAATACTGTGCCTAACATTTAACTATCTTGCTATTCTCCTAAACTCTTTTACTTTAGTACCAGTGGTGGCACTGGCTCCTCCTTATATATTGTTTATTCTTCATGGGCGGCAGTGAGCAACTGCTTGCCTGTCTGTCCTAATCCAAAGCTGCCAAGTTTGTGCTGCTGTTTTTTTAAGGGGTCATGATATTTATGATACAATCCCCCAAAATGATCATCGAGAAAGATGTTATTTAGTGCAATACTGCTTTCAGTTTACAGCTTTCAGTGATGGAGTGCAGCTCAGGCATCACTGCTATGTGTTGACTGACAGCTCACTGCTGTCTTGTGCTCAGTGTTATAACTGGATGGTTATAGTGGAAAATTTCACCATGGTTATCCAGCTAAATCAGTCCAAGTCAGTAATTATAATATGATTGCACGTGTAGTGTTGTGTGTCTTTTATGAGAAAAGTAGTGCCCTATTCTGTAATTTGGACTGACAGAACAGCTCAGCTTAACTTTATATTCCTTTCACCCAAGCAGCATGAGAGGGCATTATTATCTCCTAAGAGGCACCCAGTACTACACCTATAAACATTAAATGATCCCAATTATGAAAAAACTGTCCTCCAAATTGTATCTAGAAAAGATGTACTCAGGATAAACTTAACTACTAGATAACCAAGGAATCTGCCAAAGCACAGATGGAGAAGCTAAGGCACTATTTGAGCAACTCTGAATATACAGGAGCATTTTAATATACAATTCAGAGGGTCATTGGGTTCTCCCCCCTCTCTATTTCCACTGGAGTCATGCAGGGCTCGGTGCATGGCCCCATTCTCTTCTCCATCTTCCTAAATGACTTGCCTCAGTATGCTCCCCCCCTCCACCTCTATCCATATGTATGCCAACGACACTGTCCTGTTCTCATCTGGCAAATGCCCTGCTGATGTTGCAACCACCCTTCAGCTTGACTTCCACCAGGATCAGTTATGGTTTGCCTCACATCAACTATTCCTAAATGCCAGAAAGACTGTCTCCATGTCCTTTGGCACTAGGCAGAGACTCTCTAGGCTCCACCCTTTACTGTCTTTCCATACCCTTGATGGGGCAATATTAGAAGACACCTCCTCATTCAGATACCTTGGGGTTTGGTTGGACCAACATCTCAACTTCTCTGGCCACATTGATGCCATCCTGAAAAAACTGTGCCCCAAGCTTGGTGCCTTATTCAGGAACCATAGGCTGCATCCCTCCTACAGCATGATGTGAACTAGTCCAGAAGATGATCCTCCACATTTTTGACTATTGTGATGTAGTCTATGGTGCTGCTTCCAAATTCTCCCTAACCAGATTGGACACTCTGTTTAATTCCTTCTGTCAATTTGCCCCTGATGCTCTATCATGCACTCATCACTGTGACCTCTACCACATCATTTCCCTTCCCCCACTTGCCAACAGGCGCCTCACTCATTGTGCCAAACTCACTTCTAAATTTTGGTTAGAAGAACTTCCCTTCTACCTCTCATGTTTGCTGTCTTCCCCACCTCCCCTCTCCCATTTCCTCAGATCCTCTGTCACTCACACTTTCTTGGTCCCCCGTCGTACCACTCTCATCAGTCAGTTAGGCTTTACCCATCATTTCCCACAAATCTGGAACTCCCTCCACTCCCAAATATGGCACTCCTCCTCCTCCCACTCCCTTGCCTCTGCCTTACATAATTTTCTCTCATCTAACTGCTGATGCTTTAACCCTCCTTAAAGGAAAACTACGCCAAAAACTTGAAAAAATATATGTTGTGCAGAATGTTTTAATTTGTATGTGAAGTTCTAGTGTTTCCTTCCCTCTGACTGATATAAGGAGTTTTTCCCAAATTAGCCTGCTAGCTTTATACTAGTTTTACAACCCCTGGGGATCTTCATACCTGATAGCCTAATTGTACTTCTTGTTCCCGCAGTGCATCTTGTCTCATGTGACTGTGATGTAAGAGAGACCCAACATTCAGCACACACATGCCAAACAAACTAAATATCTTGGAAGTTTTAGAAGCTGCACAAAAATTACTAGCAGCAAAGTTTTTCAGGGCAGTAAAACCTTTAGGATGAGGGTGGTCACCAAGCTGAATTCTACAGATTTTAAAATATAGCCATCTCTATTGTTGTGAACTTATTGTAATGCAATGCTTTCTGCTGGATTTATGGGCTCTGCTACATCACCATCACATGAAACAAGGTGCATTGTAGGACAAAGAAATACAATAAAGCTATTTGATATGGAGATCTCCAGGGGTCATAAAACTACCCTAAAGCTAGCAGGCTAATTTAGGAAAAACTACTAATACCAGTCAGAGGGAAGGAAACACTAGAACTTCACATATAAATTAAAATACTCTGCACAACATATATTTTTTCAAGTTTTGGGTGTAGTTTTCCTTTAACTGTCCTCCTATGCCTCTGCTCCTCTTCATGGCTCACATCACCTATTAAATGTCCCACCCCCCAGCCTGCATCTCAGAACGCTCTCCTCCCCCTTCACCACTATGTTCCACAGATATGCCACTTGTAATTACATACTAACATACTAAAATGCCAGCAGAATAGGCGTAACGGTCTTTCGTGTCTGCTCGATTGGTCAGCCCCCACCCTGGGTGCTGACCTTGCTGCCCCCCTTGCCTTCTCTGGTTTCTCCCTTCCCAGTTCCGGATATTCTTGCTGCATTAGATTTTCCTTCCAGAACCCTTCCCCTGTACCTGTCCCAGCCCCTTTTGAACCCCTCCACCATCTCTGCCTCCACCAGCCCCCTAGGCAGTGCATTCCATGGCTCCACCAACCTCTCAGTGAAGTAGCACCTCCTCCTTTCTCCCCTGAATCTTCCCCCCTCCAGCTTCCACCCATGCCCTCTAGTGGTCCCCTCCTCCTTCCTTCAAAGCACCCTGACTGTTCCTCCCCTATTTACCCTCTTCATGTACTTGAAGACCTCTATCATGTCCCCCCAGTCCCCTTCTCTCTTCCAATGTGTACATATTTAGCTCTTCGAGCCTCTCCTCATAGGTCCTGTCCCCCAAGCCTCAAATCATTTTGGTTGCCCTCCTCTGGACCCTCTCCAGGAGTTTAATGTCCCTCTTTAAGTGTGGCCTCCAAAACTGCATGCAGTACTCAAGGTGTGGCCTTACCAAGCAGTTATACAGAGGGAGCATCACTTCCCTCCTTCTGGAGGTGATCCCCGTAGCAATGCATCCCAGCATCCTGTTGGCCTTGGCTGCTGCCCTTCTACAAGTCTCCGAGTTGTTCATTTTGACATCCACCACCACCCCCTGGTCCCTCTCAGCCATCGAGACTTGTAGCATTCCCCCCCCCCCAGGGTGTACACTTGGCCCCGGGTTTCTGGCCCCAGGTGGAGTACCTTGCATTTCCCTGCATTGAACCTCAGCTTCCACTTTCTAGACCATTTTTCCAGAGCCTCCAGGTCCCCCTGTAGGCCACCCTCCCCTCCTCCCCATCCACCACCACTCCCAGTTTTGAGTCATCCACAAAGAGACTCATATCACTCCTGATTCCTGTCCTTATGTCAGAGATGTAGGCATTGAACAGGAGGGGCCCAAGGACTGATCCCTGTGGGACCCCACTAATGACCCTCTTTGGGGATGAGACTATCCCTCCAACTACGACCCTCTGGGTCCGGTCCTGGAGCCAATTGCCTATCCATCTGATCATCTGGTTCCCCACCCCATTTCTCCCAGCTTATCCAACAGGCCCATGTGAGGAACAGAGTCAAATGCCTTGCTGAAGTCTAGAAAGAGGACGTCCACTGGTCTACCAAGGTCCAAGGCACTCGTCACCCAGTCATAGAACTCCACAAGGTTTGTCTTACACGATTTCCCCGAGAAGAATCCATGCTGTATTGTTCAGGCACCCTGACTTTTACAGGTCCCCCCCTAGCCTCTCCTTGACAATGCCCTCCATCACCTTGCCCACCACTGATGTCAGGCTGACAGGCCTGTAGTTCTCTGCCACCTCCCTTGATCCCCCCTTGTGGATAGGCACTATATGTGCCACCTTCCAGTCCTGGGGCACCCACCCTGTCCTCAGAGAGATGGTGAAAAGCTCCGCCAGGGGTTTTGCCAGGACATCTGCAAGTTCCTTCAGCACTCTGGGATGTAATTTATCCGGCCCCGGTGCTTTCTCCATCTTAAGGGAGCTGGGGGCTTCCCTCACGCTCTCTGCTGTGATTTCCACTTCCAGTACCTCTTCTCCCTGCTTAGCCCTCCCCCTTCCTGCCAATGATGCCTCCCCCTCTCCCCAGACCCGCTGATCGGTAAGGGTCCCCCCTCGTCAGTATCTCTGTCTCCTCCTCCTTAAATGCATATTTCACAGGTATGATATATTTAATTGTATGTTATGTTACAGATGCGACTGAATGCTTATTTATGATTTTTTTGAACTGTCTTGTTACAAATGTACAGCAAAAACACAGATAGGAGGAGCACTAATGCATTTAAAATGAAAAAATCGAGCCAGAATCCCAAAATAAATTCAAAAACATGGAGCTCACGGCTACAAGTACCCCAGTGCTTTGGGTCTTCTCATAACCCTTTCTCAAGGGGAGTGGCCATTGTGCTACACATGCTGTATTTTATTCAAGTTCTTTAAACAGACAGTGCAATATTTAATCACCTTAACATGTCAAAATAACCATTGTGAAAAAGATAAAAAACAGCAATCATGCACACATTAGTGCAGGTACAATTTCATTATAAACTGACTAGGTAACAATTCAGAGAAAAAGGGTGGAAGAAAAGAAGAGACAAGAAAAAGGGAGGAAAGGGGAGGGAAGGGGAAAGGAGAAAGGAGGGAAAAGGGGAAGAGGGGAAAGGGGAGAGGGAGAAGAGGGAGAAGGAGAAGAACTGGGGAGGGGAAAGATCATTACAAAAAAACTGTAATATCTAAATAATCATTTAGACCAGTAGGGTACAAGGCCTTCATTGTGTAAATCCATTTTTGTTCACATTGTGCTAATTTGTTAAGCCTATTTCCTCCTCTTGTATTATTCCTAATGTGATCTAACCCCAAAAATTTAAAACATTGTAAGTGTTTTTTGTGAAAATTCTTGACATGCACCCCATGGGGGTGTTAGGTTCATCTTTTAATACTGCATGAACATGTTCTTGCATTCTTTATCTTAATGTTCTTTTTGATCTGTCCACATAAATACATGGGCATGTACATTGTAAAATTTATATTACAAATGTTGAGGCTCCCTGGATGATAGAGGGGTGCATTTCAAAAATTTTCATAATAAAAACATACAATGTTTTAAATTTATGAGGGTAGATCACATTACGAATAATACAACAGGAGGAAATAGGCTTAACAAAGTAGCACAATGTGAACAAAAATGGATTTACACAATGACGGCCTTGTAGCCTACTGGTCTAAAACATTGTTTAGATGTTACAGTTTTTTTTGTAATGCTCTTTCCCCTCCCCAGTTCTTCTCCTTCTCTTTCTTCTCCTCTCCCCTTCCCCCCTTTCCCCTCCCTTCCCTTCCTTTCTCCTTTCCTCCTTCCCCATCCCCTTTCCTCCCCTTTTTCTTTTCTCTTTTCTTCCACCCTTTTTCTCTGAATTGTTACCTAGTCAGCTTATAATGAAATTGTACCTGCACTAATGTGTGCATGATTGCTGTTTTTTATCTTTTTCATGATCGTTATTTTGACATGTTAAGGTGATTAAATATTGCACTGTCTCTTTAAAGAACTTGAATAAAATACAGAATGCGTAGCACATTAGCCACTCCCCTTGAGAAAGGGTCACGAAAAGACCTGAAGCACTGGGGTACTTGTAGCCACGGGCCCCCTGCTTTTAATTTATTTTGGGATTCTGGCTTGATTTTTTCATTTTAAATGCATTAGTGCTCCTCCTATCTGTGTTTTTGATGTCTGCTGTTATTGGAGTGAGCACCCATGTATTTCGAGCACTCCTGCAACTGTGTTTTTTTGTTACAAATGTAATTGAATGTTTAATTTATTGTATGTTTTAAATGTTAAACTGTATGTCTAATTCTTCATCCAATAGTACCCCCCCCACACACACCCCCAGGTCACACCGGGAGATGAGCAACTTGTTGTTCAGTGTGCCTTCCTGGTGAAACATTTCAATAAATAAATAAATAAATAAATTATGAGTATGGTTTAGGATTGATTGACAGAGTATGTGACACTTGTGCCAATGTGTAATGTTGGCTTACTCTCTATCCCTGCTATGGGGGCTTCCACCCTATCAGGATGTCATAAGGACACAGGAACCCTCATGAAAGGGTTGCAACCCCTTGAGGTGTCACAGGCACAGGGTCCCCAAGACTAAAGGCACCTTAGGGAAGAAGTCCCAAAAGCAAAATGTAGACAGACAGGCATGTTCATCATCCGGGGAGGAGACATGGCCAGACTGAAAAAACATCATCCACCTCCAACTCTGTGGAAAATGAACTAATTTTATGACCATAGGCACAGTGGAGAGGAAGAAAAAACATCTGAGTCTCCAAGGCCTAGGTTGCCATCCCTCAAGGCTATAGGTAAAATTAGTGATGACTTGGCTACTGCAATTTAGAGACCTAGTTCAGGGGAATATTTTAAAGGAAAGGCTCTCACACTATCCCTTTAATGGGAAATCTGTGAGGTGCTAAACTGCTCTCTGCAGCTAGAGGACACTCTCAGCAAAGAAGGCCAACCCCCCCCCCCAAAAAAGGCACTCATCTGGCCTTCACACCAAGGGAAGCCTAAAATGAAAGCCAAGCACTGAGAGGCAAGGTATTGAAGCTGAACCCTTGAGGGGAAAAGCTGGTTAAGTCATTTAGCTCTTCACCCTTGAGGGGCATAGGAAGGGGAGTTCAGAGGAGACTACGTGAAGCTTAGATGGATGTAAGGAAAATAGCTTTAAAAGGTGCTACTGATATAGTCCAAACAGCAAAAATTGTCCCACCCCTAAGGACTTAGAGGACCCTCCCTCTGGTAGCTAAAATCATAAATGCTACATCAAGAGGTGCCACAGAGTAAATCTGTATGGCTAATGTCTCTCCTGGAGCATAGGACATTCTCACCCAAAGGGCTAAAAGAGAAGGACCCTGCCCAAGAATGAGGAACACACCCTCAAGATATGGACTTTAAGGATGCAGAGCAAGACCATCAGCTTCCAGGGCAGGAGCACCCTGGAAGCCATGAATATGGTCATGACTGGCATACATCCAGGACCTAGACAGTATTAGAAGGGTGATGAAAAGCCTGATGGCCATTGTAGTACAGAGTCGGCATGAACAAAGGCAAGGCTGGACAACTGAATGGCATGGTAATGTATCTTGAGGCTGGAGATATGTGGTAATAAACCAATGCTGGCAGATGTATGACAACCAATCTCAAAAGGCAAAGTGCTAGCCAAGTAGGATGAAAATAAACTACAGAATAGAGCACTATACTGATAGGAGACCTGGAAGCTTACTGGTTGCAGTGGTAACCATAAAGGCAAGGACATGCTATGATTTCTGTAGCTGGAAGAGGATACTAAAACAGGCAATATATAACAGAAAAGTTATGGAGCCATGTGAGCAGCAAAAGAGGCTGCTACTAATGTAGGAAATTTGGAATGCCAGTGAGAAGGGCACTAGCAAGTAAGTAAGTAAAGTTTCGTTGTTGAGCACCCCATCCTGGAGGAACTGAGCACTGAGCAAATAGGTAGGAAAACATATACATCAATCAATAAACATTAAAACAGATAATCAAATAAAACAAGTTAAAAAATCCAGCTTACATAAAATAAAATGTTGCAGTTTAGTTTAACTATAAACATTCTAAAAACACTTTTCTAAAGAGATGCACTTTCAGGCCCTGCTTAAAAACCTCTACCAATGGGGCTTTCCTCAAAGATCTTATTAAAGAGTTCCACAATACTGGGCCCACCACCTCGAATGAACAATCATCAGAGGACTTAAGGTGAGGAAGGAAAAAGTGGGGAAGGGAACATTGCTTAACCAAGAGTAGTACATTAAGCCAAAGCTTGTTTCCAGATGTGACCTGGGAGCACAGGGAAGTTAAGTGACTTGCTTAGGATCTCACAGTATGCACCTAGGCCCTAGGAACTGCGAGGAAGCCTTCAGTACAGGAGTGAAGCAAGCACATGGGACAGGCAGGGGTCAACAGGTCATTCAGGTAACCATGGTCCAATCCATGTAGGGTCTTATAGGTGAGCAAGCCCACCTTGAAGGTGATTCTCCACCTAAGTGGTAACCAGTGCAGTTCTGACAGAACCGGGGTCACATGATAGGACCTTGGAAGACCTGTCAGTAGCCTGGATGCCACATTCTGCACTAGCTGCAGTCGCCAGAGAACCCCTCCAGTGACACTGAGGTATAGGGCATTGCAGTAGTCAAGCCATGATATCACAATTGCATGTACCAGTGAGAGCAGGTCTTTAGGTGGAATCAAGGCTTTTATCCCGGCAACATTCCTCAATTGTTAAAAAGCACTCCTGACAACAGGACACTAGGACCCAGGAGCATAGTGCCCAGTGGAGTAAAGTGCTAGAGTAGTATGTGGAAAGCAGGGTCAGTTGTTGCTGGAATACCTGGCAATGAGGCAGGGACTGGAAGCCTGCAAGGAAGAAGGGCTAAAAAACCATCAGAGGGCAGATGAACAATGCCAGAAGCCACGTTGCAAACCATCCGGAGTGCCAAATACCCCCCTCCCCCAAAAAACACAGGGAAGTGGACATAAGTAGTTGAAGGCCACGTACAGCCCAGGGGAGTAAGAACCAAAAACAAGAGGCACATGGAGGCAAGATGCACAGTGCAAAGGGGGGGTGAAGGAGGCACAGCAGCCATACAGCAGCACACTTGGACATGCACAGTTATATACTTCTGCGGGGGTGTGGTGTGGTGTGTGTCACTTGCTGCCCCTCTGAACTGCAGGCAAGCCTTCAAATCTTAAAAAGTAATTTTTTTATCGTATTTGTCCACAATAACAGGTACAATGCAGTTATACGATGCCAAAAAAAGACATTAAAATATAAATAATTGAAAACCCATTAGTAATTATATAACACATGCAAGCTGACTACTAACATGAAGTCAAAGATTTAAGTATTACAGTCCATCATTTTGAGAAATGTTTAATTGCTAAATTACCATTTAATTATAATTGGGACACTGTTGACTCTTTTGCAGTAAGAAACACAGCAGGTAATTAATTCTAAATAACTGCATAAGGATGCAATAAAGCATAGTGCTCTTTGCAACTTCTGAAAACAACAGCCGCATTATGCATATTTAGTTCTTTTTATCACAAGTCATATGTCCAACTATGAAAAAATAGTAGGGATACACATTCCATTTTGATGCAGCTTTAAATAAAGGAGTGGTTGTAGCTGAAACAGATGTTATTTTAAACTCTACCTGCATGTCAGTAAAATAATCTTACTAAAACACAAGCTGTCTTCTTGGTGATGGCATTCATTGAAGAAGCTGAAAGCACTTGCAAAATTATAATTTCAGTTCTTCACAATGTTACTATTCGTTGTTTTCTGCGACAATGTAAATAAAAAAAAAAGATCAAAGTGGCAAAGGATGAATGTATTCCACCCATCATCTGCATATAACAATGTAAAAGATGGGATGAACTGGAAAATTGCATGATGGAACTGTACATGCCACACACCACAGCATTAAAGGCTAAAATGATGCAGTCACTGCTTTTGAGGGAAGGAACCTTTAGAGCCTCCCATGGGATGCCTGTCATTTTGTAAAGCATTCCCTCACTCAGTCATTTCACATGCATTAGATTAAAAGCAACCTTGATCAAATAATTCAGAGCCTTTGCCTGCATAAATATTCTGACATCAGAGCAAATTAGCAATGTTGAAGGCTGCAAATTCGTCTTTGTTTACTTTCCACTCTGTTATGCCTCTAAGAGGGAATTAAAGGCTCAGGAAGCCCTAGCACTCTGTGGCTGTGATTAAGAGAGATAAGCAAGTGTGGATTACTATTCTTCAGCTGCTGAAAAACAGGCAACAATCAGGAGATTATAGCTTGATAAGGGATACACCAAAAACCATGATCTTAACAAATTCATACTAACCCAGAAGGGCCAAACAAGGCATTCATATCAAAGCCAAGCAATAATGATCCACTAATTTGTTTCAACCCTTGTAATACTGCCTAATAAAATAGCCTATGGAATCTGTGGGCCTGCATCACCTCTTTTATTTTTGTGTTGTTTTGTTTAGCAAAACCTCAAACCTTCAGGACTTTACTACTGAGACATTAGTTATTACCTCAAAAATGCTTTGAACAGGATAATCAGACTACCAGATTCTATGATACCCTACCCAAGAATGAATCAGATCCTACCTATTTGCTTAAAAATGATTTAAAGTAAGAGCTGTCCTCCATTTGTCAAGAGAGAACGCAAAAAGAATTGCTACTTAAAACACGTGTATATTTGTTAAATTGCCTATCTGGCATAAGACAATAGATGATGCAGAAGACAGACAGCTTATTCAGTGTTGCTTGTCCACTGTAGCATGTGTCTTATTAATTAAAATGTCTGATCAGATAAATATAACCTGCCTTTGTAGACTGGATAAAAAAAAATGCTAAATTTTGTAGTTGTGGAAAGACAGACTACCAGCACAAATGGTGGAAATGAAACAGTGAGAGGCTCAAGCATGCATGGGATAGACAGAGGGTATTATTAGTAAATAGGCAGAGAGGAGTAAGGGTTGCCGGAGACCAGTTAGGATCTGCAGAGACACGCTAGGCAGGGACCATCTGGGAAGACTGGGTGGGCCAAGCGGTCCTTTTCTGACAACAAATTCTATGTTTACATGTTAATAAAGATGAGTAACGCTGATAGAAATAATGCAGTGGCAGCAGATGCTAATTTTGATGCCAACTCAGGTTTATGCACTGGGATCATGTGACCAAAATGAAAATCCGCCAGAGGGAGTCTAGAGAGTCCCATAGCATGCTGTTGTTCTCTTGGGAAGGGGTGCAGACTCTATTGCTCTACTGCTACCTGAGTAACCACAGGGCGCACTGCAGCTGGAAAAGTGATGTGGGAGGTGTCTGCAAATACTGTACGAGCAGCTGGTGTCAGTGAATATGTATCCTCAGGAAGGGATCCCAAAGTGAAAAATAGGGAAGATGGGAGCTGAGAAGGTGAGCCTTACCCCCACACCACCCACATGGATGCCTCTCTGTTCCCTTGCAGTATGTACTAAGGTTCTTCCAACCATTCCATTGGATATGTGGGAGAAGTCCAGCCATAGAGTTGACAGGAGACCCACCCCAGGGTCAATGTGGGTGGGGCAAAGTGGTGAAGGGTTATGTTTAGCAGTCTGTGGTCCCTGGATGATCAGTTCAGAGTGACTCCTGGGACATATAGTGGCATCAGCCACTAATAACCTAACAAACCAAGTAAGGGAAGAGGGGGAAACTGAGTAAGTGGGGTGATGCTGTGAATTAAACAAACAAAAGGGTAAATCATTCTCTTTTGTTCTACCTTTTTATTCTGATACCATCATTTACATAAACATAGGGGTCTGTATTTTCTAAAGTAATTCATGTATGCACTTCCCAGTACATCCAGTTTTGGACCACATGAGAAATGCATCCAAAAACTGGGTTTTCTATCTCTGCATCCACCAGATGCACAATAGACCACATTTAATCTAGTTTATCTCACCATGTTTCTTTTTCCCCTCTTACTACTTTCCCTTCCGCAGACCCCTCTTCCACTCTGACACTGTGCCTTTAAGTATGTACTTATTAATACAGCACTGATTGATACAGTGTCCCACACCCTGATGGAGACTCTGTTGTTGAATCAAACCACTGGAGCTCAGTCCTGCCATGCTCTCTGTTTTTTTGAGCATTAATAATTTCTATTTTGCATTACTGTGTTGCTCCCGAGTGTGATGTATTTGTGATGTTCAGTCCTCTTCCACTCTTACTGCTCCCTCTCCTTCATTTCCCCCTCCCATCCCATTCCCCCATTATCCCCTCCTCTGTGTCATCCCCTTACACTATCCACTGCATCTTTCTCTGTATTCCTTTTCTTCGACTTGAAGTTCTATCCAGTTCTTTCTCCCACTCTGTTCCCCTTCTTCCCAAACTCTGCCAGTCTGACCCAGCATTGAAATAAGTCTCATTTTCTTTGACTCATCATCACCCTTCTGCTTCTGCTGCCAGGTAATGTTGAGCTTATCCTGGGCCTCTTCCCTTCTGTCTTCATCCCTTTCTCTTAACCCAAGAGGCTGGGACATTTCCATCTCAGCACTGGATGCTTAGCTACTAAGTTGGAATAAATTAGATCTCAGTCATCACTGAGTTCTGGCTGTCTGCCTTGTTCAGCGATATGTTTGTCATGATCCCTGAGTACACTGTCTATAAACAGGGCTGTCGGAAGTGTGGGGGCACAATAGCTGTATACCAAACATTAATCTAAGTATTAACTGTATCATACTCCAGTTCTCTTCCCCTGCCTTTTACAAGTTTCTCCTGTGCAAGCTTTTCTTCCTCTCCTCCTTCACCCAGTCCCTTTATCTGTGGTAGCTACTTCTGCCACTGGGTCAAGCCTAAATCCCTCTACAACCTTTTCTACTCTCTTTCCAACTACTTCGCTTCTGGTGAGCTCCTGGGTCTTTCCTACCTTAAAGTAATGTGGCTTTTCCCTACACTGAGCCAATCCATATTCCCTACATATGCAACATTTCCCTCATCAGCTGGTTCCTCCTATCTCAACACTGACACGTTCTTGAAGCTGGCACTCTTCTTTAAAGTCTTCAGTGACCACAGAGTGGTAACTTGCCATTAGAAGATTTGCTACCATAGAGCCCTTACAAAGTACATCTGGTGCAAGTCATTCATTTCACTCAACCTGTCCTTCCTCTCAGATGATCTTTGCTAAACTGACTGGTCCCTCTTTTCATTGTCATCTGATATTGATGATTTATTCCATTTTATAGTCAAAAGTTATGGCAACAAGAGGCAAACATGCCACCATCAGGTGGTCTTGTGTGTATGGGTCCCACAATGCAAGGACCACAGCAGATCACATCACACATTTCAATGACTCTGCTTGTTAACTCTGTAGGGACTCTGGCTCTCAGAGGATGTAGTAAGGTACAGACAACTCTTGAAATGCCAGCACAAAGGCTATAGGGAAGCCAAGGTAAATTACTTCACTGCCAAACTTGAGAGCAACCTCAACTCCACAGCAAAGTTTTGGAAGGTTATTTACTGCATTTCTGAACTCCCTTCCCAGCCAGCTACCCCCATCCACAAACCTGCAAGTTTTCATCTCTAACTCATCTGAGCTTGCTGTCATCTTTAATGAGCTTTATATCCGCTGTGCCTCTCTCCCCACCCTCTTCTTCCTTAGGTTATGCTGCCAGTACTCTGGTCTTCAAGACAATTGATGGTATACTCCTTGAAAATGTACCTCACTTCAAGTAGCTTGGTGTGTGGCAGATCAAAACCTTGATTTCTCTACCCACATCAATGCCTTGCATAAGAAGCTACCAATCCAAGCTTGACACACTGCATTGCAATGAGTCCTGACTGCCATTTCAAGCCTGCTGCAAAGATCATCCCTAAGATGATCCTGCCAGTGTTTGACTACACAAACGGGGTCTACAGTGTTGCCTATAAATCCACCCACACCAGGCTTTACCCACTCTTCCCCTCCTTCAGTCATTTTGCCCTCAACTGTACCGCCTTGCACTCACCACTGCTCACGTTACCTTAAACTGTCTTTAACCACTGCCATGGCTAGGTACCTCACTCAGTCACTCACCCCCCCTCTCAAAATCCTGGATTTTGTCCTTCCACTGCTACCCCTGCTCACTTCTCTCCGCTCCTCCTATGCTCTCTAATCATCTGATGCTTGTTTTTCTCTCCATCACCCCAGAGTAAAACCTATGCTGGGCAATCTGCCTTTCCCTCCCACCTCTCCTATCAAGCTGTGAAATAGTTCCTTCAGTCTGCTACTCCTCCTCCTCTCTCTCTCTCTCTCTCTCTCTCTCTCTCAAACTCTCTTCAGGGATAATTTTAATCCTATCTGTGCCTGCACCTAACTATCATCCCCTTTTGCTACCCTTTCCCACTTTTGTCCTCCTCTATGCCTAGTGCTGGTGTAGCACCCATTCTCCCCTTAGCCAGTTCCATCGTATCCCTCCTCCTCCTCGTCTTCATCTTCCCTTTTCTCCCCACTGCCTCTGCCACCAAAGTTTTCAGCTGTAGTAATGTTATTTTAATAGCTGCAAATCTGCTCATTGATACTGACAAGTTCAAAGGATTCATAGGAGTTTACTAATCAGAGAGTGGTAGCCCTTTAAGACTTACCTTTACCCACTGGGTGTATGATATTAATCCTTTCTGTATTAGGAAATAATTCAGGTATCTTTTAAAAGTGTTCATAGTATGGGGATCACGTGATGCAGGGTACCGGGTAGAAGCTCCTCTGCATAGCTCCAGCTTCCTAACTGCAAAATATCGCTATTTCGGTCATTATTTCTCCCTAAAAACCAGAAAGACTACTGACTACCGCCTTCTTAATATCCTGGGTGCCTGCTAGCTTGTTCTCAGTGATTATGGAGGTCTACATGAAGAAGCCTCCGAAAAAGCACACACCGCCGGTTACTCCCGAGAAGACCCCGAAAAAAGCAAGGGCCTCAAGTGCAGTGGATAAGCCAGAGTTTCAAAACCTGATCGCTGAACAAGAACCCCTAACTTTGAGCAGATTTTTGGAAGAGTTTAAACCCTTCCAGTAAGAAGTTAAAGAAATATCAGCTGAATTTAAATCCCTTTCTAAAAAACTCGAAGAGGTCTCGATGAAAACTTCAGATAATGCAGCTAGAATCTCCTCTCTTGAGAAGCAAGTGGAAAAATTGATCCTGGTCTCGTGGCTCTGCGGCAAAGGATTTCTAGTCTGGAAGTCAAGCTGGAAAATTTAGCGGGCCGCAGCCAAAGAAATAATATAGTTATCTTGGGCCTTCCAGAAGGAGAGGAAGGCCAGAATATGCTTGCATTTGTGCAGAAGCTGATGGAAAAGGTCACTGGTCCCTCTCCCTTCGGGGCCAAGTACATCATTGAAAGGGTGAATAGGTCCCTGCGACCCAAGCCATCTCCCGGAGCAATGCCACATCCCATTATCTGTCGCTTTTTAAATTACCTGGAGTGACAACATTTTCTGCAAAAGTAAGAGAGCTGCAAGAAGTGAAATGGGAAAATGCCAGGCTCAGGAATTGCCCAAGATTTGCCAGGGTCGGTCAGAGCAAAGCGCACTGCTTTTCACCCTATTGTATCGAAAGTCATAGCAGCAGGCCTCCGCTTTAAAATGGGTTACCCAGCTAGATTACAGGTACTAGTGGCTCGTACCTGGTCAACATATGAGAATCCTGAAGCTGCTCTTGTGGGACTCAAGGCTGCTTTGCCTGATCTGTTTCAGGACACTTGATCTGTTTGGTTGGTCTCATCTTATCCTGTGCTGGAAGGGGGAAGTTTTTTCTCGTACTACTATACAAAATGAGGAATGAATAACTGTCTGGTCTCAAAGGTTCCTGAATGCCACGGCGGAGGGGACTACTTTCATTGGAATCCTGCTCTCTTACACTTTTCATCTTAGCGCTCAGTGTTTTGGAGCAACTCCATATCCCAGGAGTTTGTTTCTAGGGGGTTGTGTCGTTCCTGGGAGGAAGATCCCTTTTCTCACATGGATCACATCTTCCTGTTTTTCCTTTACAAGGACACCAATTATTTCTCATGATTTAGTTATTATAATGAAAGCCCTCTGATTTGGTGTTTTTGATTGCCCGGGCACTAGTTGGGAGAGTGACCTTCTGGTGTCAGCTTTAGCTGGGCATGCGTTTTTGTGATAATATTACCAGAGGGTGCTCTTGCAGTATATTTGGTGGATCATCTCCATTACTTGTCTCAGGAATTTATTTTCCCTGGTTGAACATAACAGTGGGGGCTTGGGAACAGGTGGAGATCCGCTACTTGGGAGCATTTAGTTTTTTGCTAACAAATGTCACTGGGAAAACTTTCAATCTTGTTAGTGGCAGCAGCTATGATAGCGTATTTTGTTATCACATTTTATATTGCTCCTTTCTTTCTCAGGTATTCGGGTTCCCTGGTCTGCTCCCAAGTGGGGGATGCTCTCTTTTCCCTCTCTCGTTCTCGCTCTCAGCTTTTCTGGATATCAGTAGCTCAGTAGTTGTCTATTATTACTTACATTATCTCTACCTTCGTTTAGATATGGCTGATCATTGTTTGTATAAGAAGGTTCACATATTAGTGCAGGGTTTTTGGGCACATGTTTGGGAGGTTGGAGGGGGAGGAAGGAAAACGGTATTGGGCTGAACGCTGCTCGTGACAGTTGGTATGGGGGGAAGGGGATGATATTGTGTTCATGGTTCTCATTTTATTTGTTCATTGGGTGGATTTAGAATATTTCGGGGGGGTTGGGAGTGGTGGGTGTGAGGGAAGTTGATGTTGGGTTGGGAGGGGAATACGGCAGCAAACATGGGTTCTTGTCACTTAATTCCGAATGTAGTAATCCCTAGATGTTACATAAGAGACTCTTTTTTCCTTTTTCTAAGATGGACAGTAGTATAAATCTTGCTACATGGAATGTGAAGGGGATAAGGAAAAGAGTTAAACAGTACCAAGTGTTAAAATATTTAAGGTTATTATCTTCTCAGATCACCTTTTTGCAAGAATCTCATTTACTGGAAAGTGAATCTCTGCAACTTAGGAGGCAACAAGTTGGGCAGGTATTTACTGCCTCGGGGTCCACTAACAGCTGTGGGGTTATGATTCTGGTCAACAGAGGCATTCCCTTTATCTCTAAACAAGTTCTTAGGGACCCAGACGGTAGATATGTTCTGGTCCAAGGGAATCTCTGGTCTATACCAATTTTACTTGGTAGCATATATGGGCCAAGCACAGATGATCCGGGCTTCTTTATGAAGCTTATCTCCTTACTCCTTCCCATGCTTCCCATTGGTATAATTATGGGCGGGAACTTCAATCTGGTTCTTGATCCTGAAGTGGATAGGTCTGGTAGTGGGCCAAGGAGTCTGTCGCCCGGGCAGAGGGCCCTCAGGGATTTTTTGGATCGGTGCGGACTGTGTGATGTGTGGCGTGTACTACATCCTAAGGACAGGGAGTATACTTTCAACTCACCTGTGCTCAGAACCCAGTCTCGCATCGAATACCTTTTTCTCTCTCAGATCCTCTTGCCCGGGGTCTCAACTGCCTCATTTCAGCTGGGTCCAGTGTCAGATCACTCTCTGGTGACTTCCAATCTGGCTTTCCTTAACATTCCCCATAAAGAAACCCAATGGAAATTAAATGGGCAATTGCTGAAGGATACCAAATATTGTAACCTAATAAAAGAGCAGATTGATTTATTTTTCTCTACTAATTCCTCTGAGGACATGGCACCTGATACTTTGTGGGGTGCTTTCAAGGCTTACATGAGAGGGATTATTATTAGCTTAGCCACAAAGAGGAAAAGGATCTGTGAGGCAGAGTTATTAGCTTCATTATCTCTAATTAGGTCTCTGGAAATCAAGTTAACCTCTAATGCCTCCGAAGAGGATATGAGGAGGCTCTCAGTAGCTAAAGATAAATATTTAGGTCTGTTGAGGGAGAAGGCAGAGTTATCTATTATTTGCACCAAAGCAAGCTATACCGATCAGGGGGAAAAAGCAGGTCGCTTGCTAGCCTTAAGGTTAAAACAGCAGGAATCTGCTAGATTCATACCTCCAATTAGGGCCTGGGCAGACAGATCCCTGAAGGTGTCCCCTTCTGAGGTTGTGCAGGAGTTTGCCTCATACTATGAGCATTTATATAGGGTTATGGATAACCCCCCTTCCTTAGACGCGCTCAAGGCATATCTGAGGGATTCTTCTATACCCTCTTTATCTGAACCACAGAAGAAATTCCTATCCTCCCCAATATCTCTGGAGGAAATATCAAGGGTCATTGGGGCTTTGCCCTCAGACAAGGTCCCAGGACCAGACGTTTTTTCCACTTTATTCTATAAAACTTTTTGATCACAATTATTACCGGTTCTTCACCAGTTGTACTGTTACATTCTTTCTGGTGCAAGAATAGATACACATCAGTTTGAAGTCCTGATTGTTCTCCTTCCTAAGCCTGATAAAGATCCAGAACTAGTGCAAAGCTATAGGCCAATTTCTTTATTGAATCAGGATGTTAAAGTTCTCTCAAAGATATTGGCCGATAGAATAACATGGGTTCTTCCTGATCTGATTAGTATGTCTCAGGTGGGGTTTATGAAGGGACGTTCATTGGCTGACCATTTACGCACCTTGTCACACATTGTCTTGGAGTCCAGGGATGCTGCCTTTCCTGCGGGATTGGTCTCCTTGGACACCGAGAAGGCATTTGATCGCGTCAACTGGAATTTCCTGTTTCAGGTCCTTAAATTATTTGGTTTTCCGGTTAAGTTTATAGACTGGATTCAGGTCTTATATCAAACTCCCTCTGCCAGAGTCTCCGGCAATGGAGCATTCTCCAAACTCTTTCTCCTGTCTTCCGGTACCAGACAGGGATGCCCTCTCTCCCCTCTCTTATTTAATTTATACTTAGAGCCTCTTATCTGAAATATTCTCAATAATCCAGAGATACGTGGCATCCTGATAGGTAATCAAGTGGTGAAGATCACAGCTTATGCTGATGATCTCCTCCTCCACTTATCTCATCCAAGAACATCTATTCCCATCATGTTAGGAGAAATCACCAAGTTCAGTACTCTCTCAAACTATAAACTGAATATAAATAAATCCTCTATTTTCCCTCTTAACCATAAGGTTTTCAAAAATGATGTGTCCCCTTTTGGTCTCGGCTGGTCTCCTCGTGTTCTCATATACCTTGGTATTAATTTGACGTGTAACCCCTCCTCCTGGTTTGAAGAAAACTTGGAACCTCTTTCCCAAGTGATAGTTCAGGACCTCAGTACATGGTCTAAACCTCCTATCTCTCTCTCTGGGGTCACATTAATATAATTAAAATGAATATTTTTCCTCGCTTATTTTATCCCCTCTCACTCCTTAACTCTTTCACTCCATTATCTTGGTTTCAGAAAATGCACAGAATTTTCACAAATTTTATCTGGTCCAATAAACAAGCCAGGTTAGCATATTATAAGCTGTCCGCTCAGAAAACAGATGGAGGACTGCGGATCCCCCATCTGCCAATTTATTATTGGGCTAGTCATATTGAAAAGTACATGCATTGGGTGAATCCGGGTCCAGACACTTAAGACCGGTCTGGCTCAAAATTGAGTTAGATTTCATTCAGTCCGAGAACATAGACCCCCAGGCTATGCTCTATCTTAAAATGGCATCCCTTCCTGACACCTGTAGTTGTCCCACTATTCGGACGTCCCTCAGAGTTCACCTGCAGCTTTGCTCATTTTTGTGGTACTCCCCACATTTGGACTTGTCTCAGTCTATTTGGAATTCCCCGTCTTTCACAATAAACAAAAGGATGATTTCTCGTAAATGGTTACCCCAAATTGGGGATGGGATAATCTCTACTTTTCTGGACGATGCAGGAGAATGGCTCTCAGTTTCCAATATAATTCGTAAATTTGATGTCCCTTCAGTTTTTCACTTCAGGGTGGTCCAATTAAAGCACCTACTCTCTACAGTATTTGGTATCATTCCTCCTCGCCCACCTGCCTTTCTATTTGTATCTGATCTCTCCTCCTCGTTGGGGTCACAGGCACTATTTCCAAAATATACCGTGTTTTATTTTATTGAAATATGGGAGACCTGAAGGTCCCACTAGGCTCTGGGTTCCTTTTTCCTCAATACACTCCCCAACTGGTCAGCTTTATGGAAGTTCTGTCATAAATACGTTTCTCAGGATAGACTTCGCCTTATGCAATACCACATTATGCACAACATGTATTACACCCCTGTGAAACTGAGGAAATGGGGACTTATAAGTTCGGGGCTTGTACCAGAGGATGTCAGGAGGATGGCACACTTCTTCACATCTTTTGGTCATGCCCCAAGATAAGGTCTTTGTGGGTAGCCATACAGACTAACCTAGATCCTATATTAGGTTTGCAAGATTGCTTCGCCCCAGATGTATGTTTGTTGGGAGATCTATCCTCTATCAAGGTGAGAATCAGGAGATTTCATATCTCCATGATTGCATTATCTGTTAAAAAAATTGTTCGTCGGCATTGGAGGGATGCAGTAAGTCCATCATATCAGGAATGGGTTAATGAGATTCTAGCTAACCTACGTATGGAGAAAGTGATAGCGAGCCTCCATAATAAGTTGCAGTGGTACAAGAACACTTGGGATCCCCTTCACATGCTAATCATGGCCATATCAGGTATATGAATTATTGTAATCAATGATCCTTGATGTGTGATACTATTTAGTACTCTTATCTTATTACTGTATGGACTCTGCTGCTGTATGGGGTTGGGGAAGGGAGGATGGGGACAGCTCATGTAACACTTTGAATATATGCAGAGTATGTTGTAACTCTCTGTCCCCTGTAATGTGAAAATTTGTTAATAAAATATGAATTATAAAAAAAAGTGTTCATAGTATTACTTAAGATCACAATTTCAGGTAGCCCATTCCAAGTCAAAACAACTCTTTGGCTAATCCATGCCCCCTTTTAACTGTCTTATTTAGCTCCCCCTTTAATCATTTACTGTGTGACCTTCCCACATGAAATAGCTGTTGATTATAGACCTATGTATTCCCAAAAGTCCTCATTTTCAAAGGCTTTGTTAATTAAGCACAAGTCTCCACTTATTGTTCTATGTTCTAATGAATACATTTCTAATGTGTCCAGTCTCTGCTTATAATTTGGGTTCTTAAGCCCAGTCACCAAGCTGGTAGCCCTCCACTGTACCCCTTCAAGACTCCTTATCCTCTTTTTCCACATAGGGTGCCCAGAACTGCACATAATACTCCAAATGTGGTCTGAACATGGCCCCATAAAGTGGCATGATCACCTTACATGGTCTTCTTGTTACATTCCTTTTTACAGCCAAAAATTATGTTGCAGCTGTTGATAATTTCTCTACAATGGCCATCAAAAGTGTGATCACTAACTATTAATACTTCTAATTTTTTTTTCCATGTGTGTCTCTCGTAATTCTTTTCCCAGAAACTTAGAGCTGACTTTTTTATTTTTGGTCCAAAGTACATAACTCTGCATTTACCTACTGTACAATAAACTCCATTTTATTGATGGTGGTCCATCTTTCCAATTCATTTATCTCCTGTTGGAAATTTGCTGCAGCTTCCACTGAATCCACTGTAGCATCCTTCTTCGTGTCATCTGCAGACTTACATAGCCAGGCTTCTTTTGTGCATTTTATAGATGACTTAATTATGTTGAATAGTGTAGGGCCCAACACTGACCCCTGTAGCACATCACTTGTCACTGCTTCCCAGCTGGACATGAAACCACACATGTTAACCCTCTGCTTCCTATTCTGTAGCCATGATGTTATCCGGCTTACTAGATTCAGGTTTATATCATGCTTCATTAATGTGTTAACCAATTCTTGTGTGTCACCTTATCAAAAGCCTTTGATTAGTCCAAATATATTACATCCACCAGCAAGGCACAATCCAGTGCCTTACTAATTAGTTCAAAAAAACACAGACAGGTCCTGTATGATCTTCACTTCTTAAACCCATACTGGCTAACATCATCCTGCCCAATGTAATCTATATATATATATATATATCTTTCCGGCTCCTCTTTTATAAAACCTTCCAGATTTTTCCTCACCCCTCAGGTTAGACTCACTGAGCTATAATTTTTATAACTTGCACACATCCTTTTTTTAAAAAAAATAGGCTCTTTACAGTCTCCCTCCATGCTATTACCAACTTTCCTTCATCCACAGACATTTGGAAAGTCATAATTATTGCCCTGCTAGTTCACTACTGAGCTTCTTGATTAACCTTGGGTGCAGTCCATCTAGGGCAGGGGTTTCATTTTGATTTAGCCCTGGATTTTTCTCCTCCACCTCCTTAAGCCTTAACGTCAGATTGTTATTTCCATGATCAGTCTTACCTTTTATCACGTCTTCCTTTGCTTGATACACACTGCAGAAGTTGTTAAACATCTCTGCCATTTCAGAATTATCTGTTACCTGTGTATTTCCTGCAACTAAAGGCCATATCTGTTGGTTACATTTCATAATGCTGTTTATATGATTGTAAAATGATTTCTTATTGTCTTTTACTTTATTAACCAACCTTAACTCCTCATCCATTTTTGTTTTGTTTTTTGGGTTTCATTTTTACAACTTTGTACATATTTTTGTACACCTCCCATATAATGACAGAGTTGTTTAGCCTAGCCTTCTTACATGCTTTTGTCTCCTTCCTTAGTAACCTCCTGATCTTTTTGGAGCTCAGTGCTGGTATTCTCCCCTTTGAACTGTATTTTACTCCTTCTGGAACAAACATTGTTTCACATTCCCATATCTTAAATTATTAGTGGTCCCCACATTTCATTCAGATTGAGGTCCTCAGATTCACCTTTCCACTTCCATAATTTTAGTTACTTCTTAACTGCTGCAAAGTCTTCCTTATTGAAATGTTTAACCTTTGTTTTACTTAATTTTTTGTACTTACAGCTTTTGATTTTGAACAAAGCCATGGTATGGTGACTTCCTGAAAGTGGTTCTCATGTCTTACAGTTTAAGATCTCATCCTCCAAGTTACTCAGCACAATATTCGGTATGTTATTCCCTCTCATACTATTTTGTAGGTTCTAGATTAAGTGAGCCCATTATCTCCAGAATGTTTTCCTCTAATTGGATGCTGCCTTTTCCTGGTATTCAATTTATCCCTGGCTTGTTAAAGTTTTCTAGTAATATTATATTATCACTTATTTCCAAATTTAGAATATGAGACATAAATTACTAATTCTGTTCCACAGACAACTATGGTGCTCTATAACAAACAGGGTTGACATCAGGTTTTTGTAGGCCCTGGGCAATGCACCTCCAGTGGGCTCTCCTCAGACCCATCCATATGTGTAAACAAAAAGTAAAAAAAAGGCAAAATACAGTCAAACCAGGTCCAGCCCCAGTGCTTGGTAAAGAGATGCAGGCAGCCTGCCCCCCAGCCCCGAACTGTCAGCGCTGTCATGCTCAGATCACAAGGCTAGCTCCAGAGCAATTCAGCATGAATAGTTTGGGTTGAAAAAGGGTCCAATGTCCCACCAATTTACAGGTGCTCATCACACATGAACATGACATTCCTGCCCCCCTCAACAGGAGTGGCTTGCCCAGATATGGATGGTTTCCCCTGCCAAAGATTCTATGTTATATTATGCAGATTAGGATCTGGGATTTTGTAAACCATGACCCCATTGTTTCTCCATTAAAAATTAACAAAAGTCGGTATGAATGCTGAGTCTGACCTGCCTATGAGTCTGACCTGCCTACAACTCCAGATGCTCCTCTGTCCTCTGTTAGTGAATAACTGTTGCCTCTGAGCTGATGAAGTTAGAGGATTACCACATGAGGATGGAGCTTCATGATCCATGATCCGACATTGCTGTCAGTGCTGACCCATGCCATTTCAGAGCTCCCCCCAACCCACAATGGATTCACTCTCCTCTCACAACTCATCTTGCTCACTATACTACTCAGCCCCAGACCAGTGCACTCCACCATGCCAATGCCTCAACTCCCACTTTCACAACAGCTAAAGCCATCCAGGCAGCTCAGAACCACACCTCTGATACACTCTCCAGCTGTTGGCTGCCTATGCATCCACACCACACCCCATACCGCGGAATGCTTCCTAGACCACAAATGGATCTGGGCCCTACTGATCAAGCAGGGCTCACCTTTGTTTTTTGGTGGGGCCTGGGGGAATCTTGGGATCTGTAGTTTTCACTTGGCAGGTTTGGAGTTGGCACTGATTTTAATTGTCATGTCACCAGCAGACAGAGGCAGAACAGAACCTGAGAAGCATAGCAGCTGTCATATTAAGTCCCCAGTGGGCCCCCCTCTAGTGCCGGGACCTTGGGCAGTTGCCTGGGTCACCCGGGTGCTGACACCTGCCCTAATAACAAACCTCATGACTATTTTTTCTTGTTACATTTTGTTACCTTAACCCATAATTGCTCTGCATCATCCTTTCCTGTGTTATCAATTTCTACTGCCTCTATATTGGATTTAACAGACAGTGCCACACCACTGCCCCTTTTCCTTACCCTGGATTTGTGGAATGTATTATACCTCTCAGTATTTTGCCCTCAACCACCCTTCCTGCCACCAGGTTTCAGAGACTTCACAAAAACATATGCCCTCTTCTTTTAATATATATTCTAATTCTGTCATTTTACCAACCAAGATTCTTACATTCAGCATCAGAATTTTCTAATTATCTGTAGTATTTCTGTGCCTTTTATGTCCTGTAATATTATTAGATGTTTGCTTTGTCTTATTTATATTCTATCCTCCCATAGTCCCCTCACTAATTAGTTTCCATTCTTCTGTATGGCATAATTTATTCTTTATATTATGACGTTTGTACCTATCCTAGTTAAATGAAGCCCATCTGTACTATATAGTCCTGTGTCCCCGTCAAACCTGCCCCAGTTTCATTGAAAATGTAAAGCCTCTCTATTATACCACTGTCGGTGTCTTAGCCATCCATTTAACAGTTTAATTGCAATATTTGTGGCTTTTCCAGCCCTTGGTACCAGAGGTATCTCAGATGCCACCCTGCGTTTGTTTTGTTTCAGGATTTCCCCAGTCTCCTCGAATTCTCTCTGGAGCTCTTTTTCTCATCTTCTACCATCTGCCAAACTATCCAACTAGTTCTTTATGCTGACAACACGGCCCTCTACTGCAGCAGAACTAACATTGATACAGTGTTCAGTAACTTGCAGGCTGATTTCAGTAAGCTACACACTGGGTTCTCTGCCAAAGGCATGGTTCTCAACTCCAAGAAGACCAAGTTTATAATCTTGTCTGGCACAAGAAAAGCCCCAGTCATGGGATGATCCCTCCTAGACAATCTTGGTAGCATCATGGAAAAAGTCTATGAATTTAAATACCTTGGACTGTACTTAGACCCTCACCTGACCTACAATATCCATATTACCAACCTCATCAAGAAAATCCATATAAGGCTAGGTCTTTTATACCGAATCAGAAGGTTCCTTATCCCCATCTACAGACTATGCCTCGCCAGTTCCCTTCTCCTGACCCTCCTTGATTATGGCTCTATTGTCTACTCCACCTTTAGCACATCCCCACTTT
This sequence comes from Neoceratodus forsteri, assembly GCA_016271365.2. Lineage (NCBI taxonomy): Eukaryota > Metazoa > Chordata > Ceratodontiformes > Ceratodontidae > Neoceratodus > Neoceratodus forsteri. The sequence goes on from CM057456.1 coordinate 1,320,703,051, forward strand.
TCTCCAAACTCAGGATGACATACAATAATATTGCATGCTTCATGACCGGCCTCCCCTGGATGACCCATCACTGTACCATCTATGCTTCCCTCAACTGGCTCCCCCTTGAAGGCAGGTTCCAACTTAAAATGCTCTCTTTCATACACAAAGTTCACCATAACCTACTGCTGATCAGCATTAACTCCCTTTTCTCCTTATCGGTTCCCATGGGCAGTACTAGAGGGGCCCCTTGTTATATCTTTGACATCCCTTTTTACCACACCAAGCATGCGCAGAACTCCATCACATACAAGGGCCTAAGTTTCATAATAAACTGCCCCCTGAACTTCAAGCCTGTAGTTCAATTGACTCATTCACCTCCTTTCTCAAGGACCACCTGTTCCAGTCCACTACTTTTTTACCCCTGGTAGGTGACCCCCCTAAATGTCCACCAACCCTTGAGTTACCTTAGAGTTTATAAGTATCTGTATATTGGTTCTGTTGTTGTGTGCTGTGTATTTTGTTTTACTCTAGATGATCCTGTCACATACACTGTTCCTACTGTAAATAACATCAATTTTTCCAAATATTGTTTTTACCTTTTTCTCTGTATTATTGAATTTTTGTACCACTGGACGTTTGTGAAAATGGGCATTTTTGCTCACATACCTTCCTGTATAAAAATAAAATTGAAATTGAATTAAGTCATTTGTGCCTATATGCAAAATTACTAATGGGTTATCCATACCTTTAATGATATTCATGATATATTTTTGACTAGCAATGTGTGAAAGTGGCAAATTTCACTCTGTGAAAAAATTTGCCAAGTGTGAAGTGCCAACTGCTGACTTTGCAAAGTTTTAGGCTGGCAAAGTGGCACTTATTCAGGAGAAGTTATGCAGATTCATGGACGAAGTTCTGTCTTCACCTTAACTTCTCATGACTTTGCCTGAAAAAGTGCCATTTTCCCAGGAAATCTCAATGCAAAAGTAAAGTAGTGAAGTGGGCAATTCCAAAGTTATTCGCAAAGGTGAATTTTGCAACTTCACCGAAACATTTCTGGTGAAGTATGTCACAAGCGTACCCCACAGGTCAGGCCATCTGCTCCTACAGTGCCAACCTCAGAGTGCAATAGTGTGAATAGGTAACAGACAGGGTAACCCCCCCCCATCTGCTTTGGTTCTGAATCACCTGTTAGCCTCAAGTTCTGGAGGGATTCATACTGTGAATCTTATGCTATCATACCTAATGTACAGGCTCAGATATGTACCCTCTCAATCCTTTGCCAGGGGCACCTAGCCAGGTCTCTAAAATGAACCCTTATAACTCTGTAAGAGACCTTAGGTATATTCTTACCTTTTCCAAGCTTAGCAACACCATCAAGCCTTTTAAACAGTTGTCAGACTTAAACACAGGTTTCAGCAATCACATGTAAAAAGGTCTGGCAAGACACAGGCAGTATTTAAATAAAATGGTTATTTACTATAAATTGTAAAATAAGTAAAATAAAATACAGAACAAATAGTATGAGCTCACAGTCCCAAAGGAAAATGGGAAAATTGCAGAACAAAACTACTACCACAATACTCCTAGATCTTTGCTATCTAAGTACCACCTTTTTGTAAGTGCTGATTTAGTTAAAGAGCACTCTGTTTCTTCAGAGCCCAAGATAATATCACACATTTCAGAAACAATGATACATTTTCAACTCTATCTCCCCAACCCCTTGGTGAGTCATCTAGCTCCTCCTTTTAGAATTAATTCTTACAAACATAATTTCCTGTCAGGAGGCATTTTAAAATTAATGGTACAGCAGAAGAAAAAAAAAAAACATTTCCTAAATATGGCATCCTTTAATTAAACTTTTCTCTTTGATCATAACATTCCCACATCTGTCATGTCCCTTGACTGATTTCCTGCCAGTGAGATCTGAGGTATTTTATGACTCTTCAGCTATTTGCTAAAAGGAGAGGAACTAGCCCAATTATCTGTCCCTTTTAAAACATCATAAAAATCGTATTTAAGTTCTAACTTTAAAAGCAGCAGCAGGCAGTAACTGTCTCTGGAAGGAGGTTCCAATTAACTGTTTCCTTCTGGTCTGTTTTATTACCTTCTGGTTTTCAGCTACTGACACTTTGAAGTTACAGGCCAAATTCCTCACACACTAAGATGTCATACACAGACCATGTATTTATAATACCAATATCATACAATAATTATAAGCAAGGGGCAGAGCATCACAAAGTAAAACTAAACAATGCCTCTATTTTTGACATCTTTAATCCCAGCTCCTGAAAAACTACTCACAGCTGTAGTCTCTTTCTTGCCTTTGCATATGAATTTGTCTGCATATTAGATCATAGAGTCTCCTATAATCACAACCTCCTTTGTTTTATTCCCATTGTCTGGTATTAGGTGTCACTGCCCATGTCATGATTCCTGTGGTGCAGACTGCTCATTTCTCTCATTGTCACTTCGTATGTCATTATTATTTCCATTGCTGATGCAGACTTTGGTCTTGTATTTACTATTACCTCTTTTCCAAGTCCCTCCCAACATACTCAGTTAACGGCAATTCTGGTTCAACTGGAAGCACCAAAAACCTATTATTGACTTGTGTTAGTATGTGAATTTCCCCCTCCACCTTTTTATAACCCCCCCCCCGACTAAACACTGGTCATTTTCCTGCACATCTCCCTTTTCTGTAACCAAATCCTGCCCATTTCCTTTTATCTCTTCCCTGAGTATTTGCTAACACCTCCTTTTGTGCATTTAGTTTTACTACATATTTTTCCTTCTCCTGGATCATGACACTAGTACTATGTACAAACTGCTAAATTTTTCTTAGCTCATTTTGAAAATATGGTTCCTCTTTTAAGAAAAGTATCTCCTCCTCAAGTTTCTTTATATGTTTGCATTTTTTGGCAAACAAAATCAACTTGTTGAACCCCTTTTATGCACATTTTGCAACTCTTGCATCCTACCCAGGTCTCATTCTGGTTTGTTAATTCAGATATTTTAGTAGTCAACATGTGAAAGTTGTGATCTGATGCAAAGTTGCAGACACCTTAGTTCCTTCTGTCCTGGCTATATAGGTTTCCACCTGGAAGTGGCTGCCTCTTGAGTGCAATGCGCTATCTCAGCAAGGTTATTTAAGGTTTCTGTAATACCCTCCCACTGTCTGTTCTTAAAATATAAAGTGAACTTTTAGTGGCTAAAACACAGTGGTTTCACTGTGGTAGATTCCTCAGTGCTGTGAGGGAATCTACAGCTCCTATACACTTTTGCATGGTCTCTGTGGCAACTGACACACTTGCTCAGACTGAAAGATTCATAGAGTATTTTTGTTCTTTTTTTGCTATGTTTTTTCTATGTAGAGTTTTCAACATCATACACTTAAGAGGGATATTTGGAGTAAGGGTAGTGTTTACTTAAGCAATAAGGCACGATGAGGCATTAGTTAGCATGGTTAGGGGGTTTAGTAAGGCATAAGACAAAACTGAGTGCCTTCAGCCCCTGATCATGGGGTAATCCTAGTACAACCAACCACCACTGGAGTGCCTTATTGCATATATAAAATAGGCCCAACAAAGTAAATAAGTGATGGCTACATAAGTTTTAAGATCATTTAAATAAATTAATAGTATATTTGATATGTAAATACCCCTGGAAAAATAATCCTAAACTCTGGTAGGGGTGGGCAAAACAATAACATGTTTACTATGAGATGCATTGTGTTGGTAAGCAGTGAAAACAAAAGAAAAAATAGCCACCTCACTTATTGCTCTTCAGGAATTGCACCAGACCATAGAAGACACAGTTTGTCAGGATGAATGGGAAGTCTTTTGATGCACTGCACACTTTGTTCGTGCTGTCTGATGCTGCAGTTTCCTGAGTCACATTGCAATGATGCTTCTCATGGTGAATGGCTGCTGCTGCTTGTTCAGGGCACTGAGTTATGTTTTGAGGTACAAAGCAGTCAAAGGGGTTTGTTGTTTGTGGTGTTGCTGCAGGCTACTGTCAATTTGAATTTACTTCCTGAAGGGCCATGTTCTTCTTCCTGTTGATGCTGTTACCAACTGTGCTGATTGACCCCCCCCTCGCAATGACCTTGACAGGACTGTACTCCACAACTTCTGATCATCTGAGATGGCTGCTTTCATTTTGGTGCCCTGTCACCGACATGATTTCTTGGGACTACAATCCAGTCTTTGGCAACAGTTGGACAGCTGTTGCGCTTACTGAATGATTAGTGAACCATCTGATTAGCTGTGCTTCTTCACTCAGTCAAGGCATCATGGATGACAGGTAGTTTATTCCAATAAGTTTATGGCTGAACCACATCTCAAGGCAGTTGAAGTAATGCTATCAGTGCTTCAGTGGGTAGAGGTACAGCACAAGGGTGTCACTCAGTATTTGGGACATATATTTTAAAGATGCCACTGAACACATAGGATTGTCAGGGAGGATATATATATATATATAACGTGGGGGAGGCTGCGCTATCTACACCAGGAGCACCCTCACTGGTATCGCCCTCCCTGCACCGGTCCTTGTAAATGGGGCCCAAGCCCTCACCATTAAGCTTACCCCGGACCCCACCAGATCCCCCTTTTACCTCACCACTGCCTACATACCACCCAAGCTCAAAAACCCAGCGCTATTATCCCTCACTGACTACCTTGCCACCCTTCCCCACAATGCTGACAAAATCATAGTTGGGGACCTCAATGTGAACTGGCTTTGTCCCTCATCCTCCCCCGCTTGGGATTCCTTCACAGCTCTGGATCTAACCCAACTAGTCTCCCAACCCACACGTGTGAACCCCAAGAGAGGTACTAGCACCCTCCTTGATGTCATCATCACAAACCGCCCCCCTAAAATCCTGGACATCCAAGTCCTCCTGGACTCACTCAGTGACCACTCCCCTGTGCTCTTCCGCTGGTTGGCCACCCTTCCCGACCTACTGATCATTGCGTTCCCATGGCGTTTCAGACCTTATAGCCTAAAAACCTAAAACAATACCTTGAACTGCAAGACTGGTCCCCGATTCTCCATGCACCCGATATAGATACCGCTCTTGTCTTCTTTACCTCCACCTTTAATAAAGCCTGCGATCTCTTTGCTCCCCTCTCTGCCGTCCGCTCCAAAAGACCTAACCTGCCCTGGATTACTCCTGCACTCTCTATGTTGCTCAGGCACAAGGACAACCTTTGGTACCATGCCATTGAAACTAGGTGCCCAGCTGACAGACTGGCCTACAATGCTGCGCGGAATAATTGTACATGGGCAATCAGGAAAGCCAAAGCCGACCACTATCAGGCCTCCCTCACTGCCTCCTGGGGGAGCGCCTGTACCTTCTGGGATAAGGTCAAACAACTGAATGGGAACGCCCGCTCCCCTCCCCCTTCCCAGATTACCACCAACAACACCACCATCACAGACCCCTGACATTGCAAACCTCCTCAACACCGCCTTTACAGACCTTAGCCCCATCCTCCCCAGTAACTTCTTTGATCAGCCACCCCCCATCTACCCCCTGCCCTCCATCGCCCCTTGCTTCCCACCTTTGTGGGTTACTACCCAGGAAGCCAGACTGCACCTGACCCATGCACTAAAGGCAACAGTTCCAGTGACATCTCCCTGGATCACAAAATTCTCCGTTAGTCCTGGATCAAGTCCTCACCCCACTCACCTGCCTTCTTAACAAATCACTCTGCCTGGGACAATTCCCTCCTCGTGGAAAACTGCAGCAGTCCTCCAATCCATAAAGGGGTGACAGGTCCTTAGCTGGGAACTATCGGACCGATCTCCATTCTCCTCCCTTTCCAAGGCGCTGGAAAAACTAGTTGCCGCACAAATATCTGAATACCTGACCAAATACAACATCCTCTGCCCGAACAGCACTGCTTCACACGAGGACACAGTACTAACACTGCTCTTATTAAATTCGCCTCTTCCTTCACTCCTCATTGGATACTGGCTCCTAGGCGAAGCTGTGTTCCTTGACTATCAAAGGCCTTTGACATGGTCTCCCACCCCCTACTTCTGGGAGCCCTCTGTCACACTGGGTTTGCCTCTGGACCACTGGCTTGGTGCTCCAGCTACCTGTCCGCCCGCTCTCAATGAGTCAAAATTCGTGGGACTCTTTCTGATCCACGCTCGATCCACTCAGGGGTTCCACAGGGCTTCATCCTGGGGCCCCTTCTCTTCTCGCTTTACCTTAACACCCTGCCCAGTGCGTGCCCTGAAATATTCTGCTGTACGAAGACGATACCATCCTCTTTGCCACTGACCGTAACCCCACTTTCCTCCAGGTTTCCCTACAAAGGGCCTATGACGGCGCTGAAGCTTGGCTTAAAGAGCATAGATTGGTCATAAATCTTAAAAAATCTAAAACCATGCTCTTCGCCCATCCTCAAAATAAATCATCCAACACCCTCTCCATATCCTTTCCAGCTCTAAACTACAACTGGAACAAGTCCAATCTAAGTGCCTAGGGATCCTATTTGACTCAGCCCTCCTACCATACCCACATCGATGCACTCGCTTCTGTTACCAATATCCGACTTGGTATCCTGTACCGCCACAAAAACTGTCTCCCCCCCCGATGCACTCCAGCTGGCGGTTACATCCTCCATACTCTCCCTGGTGGACTATGGGCTACCTATCTACGGGGCTGCCAACATGACGGCCCTCAACAAAATCCGCCTCCTCCTAAATAAGGCTTGCAGGCTAATCACTGCGGCCCCTAAGCTCACTCATACCTGCCAACTCTATGACCTTGCAGTAATGCTTGACCTCGACGAACTCCTGTTATACCAAACGTGCCTCATTTAAAAAAAAACCTTACTAGACTTTCTCCCCCGGGCTGATCTCCGCCTCCTCCCAGCACAGCCCCTTGTCAGCACCCAGACCTCCAGCAAAGCCACCTTCCTGGTTCCTCGTGCTAGGACTTCACTTGGACAGAGATCTTTCTGCCATAGAGCCCCCGCTTGGTACAACACTCTTCCTCGGGCCATCACTGATACCCCCACCATCTCCACTTTCAAAAATGTCCTCAAAAGTGAGCTATTCAGCAAGCACTGCTGCTCCTGTGCCTAACGGATGCTCAAACCCCCCTCTTCTCTGACAATGCCCTCTGGGCAGCTCCGTCCCCTCGCTTCCTTATTCCTAACAACCCTCTCTCCCATGATTCCCTCTACCAACTGTATCACAACTGACTTGAACGAATCACATTGCACTCCTATGCTGCTTATACTTATCTTATTTGCTACCCAGCCCTATACGGTTACCCCTGTTACTACTCCTGTCCCAGGCCCTACACTTAGTATAATTCTGATATCATGTCACCGGTGTACTGCTCTATCGAGTTACCTGTACTGTGACTGCCTCATGCCGTACGTTCCTTGTTATCTGGCACAGTAGACCTGTTTGGCTGTAATCACACCTACATGACATACCGTTATGCTGCTAAACCCTTTTATTCTACTGTTGTCAATTATACCATATTTTGCTCTGTAACACACTACCAATGTTGCTGTTACCATGTGCCATTAATGCGTGTCTGTTTATACTCATGCGCTGCTCTGTATGTACCCTTCTTTCTGTATTACCTGTATTATCTGTTTTATTTGTATTATTCTGTATTTTCTACCATTGTTGACGAGGTACCTTTGGAAATGAGCCCTTGGCTCAAAGGTTGTAAACTGATTGCTTTATAAATAAATATATATATATATATAGCTCCTGTACTGTTGTTTCTTCATTTTGTTATGATCTAATTTTTATTGTGCTCATTAAAGGTGTTACAAATTCATGGCCATTTTCATCATTTTTCATGGCTAGTGAATTTGGCTTTAAGTCTCTTAGACCCTGTCACAAATGCACTCAGCAGGTCAGGTCCTCTGCTCCCACAGTGCCAACCTTCAAGCACAGTAGTGTGAACAGGTAACAGACAGGGTAACCCTCTTGCCTGCTTTTGGGTCTGAATCACCTTTAGTCTCAAGTTTTGGGGGGATTCAAACTGTGAACCTTTTGATAGCGAACCCAAATGCACAGGCTCTGATACATACCCTCTTCGGGGATTGTGGGACAATCTTTCACCAGGGGCACCAAGCCAGGCTTCCAAAATGAACCCATAAAACTCTATAAGAGACCTTAGGTATAGTCTTACCTTTTCCCAGTTTAGTAACACCATGAAGCTGTTGAACAATTGTCAGACTTAACCCTCTATACATTACATGTAAAAAGAACTGACAGACACCCAGGCAGACTTTCAAATAATAGGTACTTTACTAAAAGATGGTAAAAATATGAAAAATGTAAACACAGAACAATATATCAAAGAGCATACAATCACTTAAAAGAAAAGCAAAGAAAACTACAGAACAAACTGCTACCAACATACGGTTACATCATTTCAATCTAATGTATTACCTCTAAGTGCTTATCAGAGAGATGTGTCTTTATAGAGTCCCAAAATAATATGTCATATTCCCCAGTTACAAGGATACATTTCAACTCCATCTCCCCACCAAGTTGGAGAGTCATCTAGCTCCTCCATTTTAGAATAGAAAAAATACAAACATGATGTCCTTTCAGGAGGTATATTAAATAAGGTGACATCAGCAAAAATTCCACTTCCTAAATATGACTCCTTAATTGAACATGTTCTCTTTGATCTTGTGTAGTTCCTATTCCCAAGGCATATCAAAGGGTTTTACAACGTTCAGCACCATGGTGGTATCAATGTTCTTCATATAGGGATCATAAAACTTTATGAGTCCTATATCTTGGCAGCTGGGTCAGTTCTAATTAAGACACAGAAACAGGAGACCTTTAATCAGGTCTCTGGTTTTTTTAATTACCTCCTGGTTTCAAGTTAATATATCCTATAGCATCACTGAAACCTTGGGGGGGGCACCCATAAGCATAGGCTGTCTTATGTGAGACAATCACATACTATATTTTTATATTACAAATAACATACAATAATTATAACCAGCTGGCCAAGCATCACAGACCCTACCACCCATTCTTGGACATACATAGCTGGATATCCAGCCTTACCTTCCTTACATGAATTTGGCTTCAGGCCTCTTAGACCATCCCACCCATGCTTAGACATATATACCGGTGTTTGTATATCCAGCCATACCTTCCTTACAAGGTCAGGCATGGTGCTGGGGTTCAGACACTCAGTTGATTTAAACTTCTCAAGGTCACTCTGACCAATAGGTGGATGGTGTTCTGACACATCCTTCTTGGCTTTCCTGTATGCTTTAGTAATTGCAAAAAAAAATTGTTCATTTATCTGACATCAGGAGATGATATTATGTTGAATTGTCTGTTATTTTGAGGACTGTTTATGGGTCTATTAAGACCAGCATCAAGGCTTGTAAATGAACTGATATCATACTGTTCACCAGAGCTATTTCTAACAGATGCATAAAATTCTCTCAGCACTAAATTAAGATCCTCAGCAATTACAGTTTTAAAATCATAGTTCTTGTTTTTTTGAATGCCAGCCAGTCTTGGAAAACAGAAACAGACCAGTGTTGTTTTTCTTGTGTTAGCCTCATCTTTGCTTTCCTCAGTCTTTTGACAGCTTCTGTTAAGGTAAAGCGTGTGGTACTCACATCAGCATTTTGTTTTCTTCTCTTTGGCTGAGGCTGGACTTCCACACAATCAGCAGTGACAGCAGAAATAGCTGACACAGGTTATGTGCTGATCACTTACACAGGGCTGAAGATTTTCTCCATCACAGGCAACAGGGAGATGTCAAAGCAGGAAACAGTTATATCTGACATGATTTCTGTGAGGTGGTTTGTAGCCAGTAAAAAGTTGAAAGCTTCTGAATTTCCCAGTACTCTAAATGGCTGCCTAAGGATATGGAATGTCATAAAATGGGCAAAAGAAATCAGTCAATCAATCAAAATCTTTATTATACCAGGTGAACACCATTGAGCAATGCTCATTTTCGAGATGGACCTGGACAGAATACATAGACATAATATAACACAATATTAACAACAAAACCAATCAGATAAAAAATTGAGCCAGTAGCAATTACAATGTTCAAGGTGATAACAGTAGCAAAAGCATCGACAATGAAGTTTACAGAATATATAAGGAGTTTCAGTGATTAAAGTCAATATTTACACAAAGAACCTGGAGGATGCCAAATGGATGAAGGAATGGATCATGGATTAGGTAACAGAGTATAAGGATGGGGGGAGGGGGGAGAAGGGTGGAAGCAGAGGGAAGGAGAGGAACCCATAGAAAAGCCACAGAGTACTGGGGACTGATGGTGAAGCCAAGTGGAATAAGTATGGGCTCCAAGTCGGGGTAGTAAAGGAAGTCATTCACAGCTGAGGGGTACAACTGTAGGATACAGTTACAATAACCTATAACAGTGGCAACAAACTGGAAAGAATAAAGGGATACTAAAATTTGATTGGAGAAGGGAGGGAAGGAGACAGGATGTTAATGGGACAGCGTATGGCAGACTCTAAATCCTAGATCCTGACTGGACAGGACCTGTGTCCTTATCTGGCTGGCATTTTTTGGGGGGCAGCAGGATGCAGTGCACCCAGAGATTCATGCTTCCCTTTTCTCTCACCTTCTGTTTTTGCTTTACCTCTCAGGAGCGTGAAGCTCCTCTGCCATTGTCACAACTGCCATCTACATTTTAAATTCCATTAGTTAAATGACACTACCATTTACTTTACAAAACTTAAACTTAAAACTCTGAAACTGACAACCGTGACCTTGAAGTCTATCACTACCCCACTCTATTGACTACAGTTACAGGCAATAGTACTGTGAACAGCACACATCTTACATTGCTCTCATCCCTGCAAACCAGCACACTTTTCCAGTGCTATTCAACTCTGCAGCAAACCACTAGAAATAACAAAATAAATGTGTTTATGGGGGGAGACCTTGACCTGGAAGTCCCTCACTTGCTCCCTGTCTTGCTCGGTGACAGTTACTACCAGTTTTGCTGTAAATAACATCATTCTCACACTCCTCTCAGTTCTGGAAACAGCATGCTTATCCAGTGTCTATCAACTCTGCAAGAAAGCACTCAAAATAAAAAAACTAAATATGTGTGTGGGGGGAGTGGGACCTGTCATAAAGAAAGGGAAAACTTTCTAATAGCATTCACTGCACTTGTTTACTTTCTATGAGAGCTCATTATATACAGCGATTATGTAGTCTCATGTTTTATTAAAAAAGGTTTAAAAAGCTATTTTACCAATTTTGTTTACAATTTATTCCTTTTTCAAATTTTTTTGGTACTTAAACTCATTTTATAAGCACAATAAGACACTTCAGGGATGAGAGTTGGTTCCTGATAAGAGCATATCCCAGGTGCTGAAGGTACTCAGCGCAAGTGCCTTGTGCCTCAATATACAGTACAGTACCTGGGGCATGCTCTTATTAGGTAATAACCCACACCCTGTTGGATCATATTGCTTTCTGAACTGCCCACTCAGCCAGGATCTTGTTTTTGAGCTATTAGTAGTGCTGTCAGAAGCAAATAGGTAGAACCAGGTTCTGACCAATCAGCAAGCATGAAATTTCAAGCCCATTTTATATAGTCAGTCCACGCACATCTCCACAAACACAGTGTCCTCCTCCTTCTTCTGGTTGATTCTACTTGTAAGGGGCTGAACTTTATAGGTCTCCACTTGGAAGTGGCTGCCTCCAAGCACTATGCATGATCCCAGCAAAGGTTGTTTAAAATAATGTTTACAGTTGGCCATTTTCCTGGCTGCTGTAATGCCCTCCCACTGCCTGTTCTTAAAACATGAAGACCAGTTTTAGTGCCTAAAACCCATCTGTTTCACTGTGGTATTTCTCCAAATGCTGTGAGGGAAACTACAGCTCCTATATACCTTTGCCTGGTCTCTGTGGCAACTAACACAGTAGCTCAAACTGAAAGATAGAGTAATTTTGTTAATTTCTTGTGTTAAATATTTTCTATGCAGAGTTTTCAACACCACACACTCAAGAGGGATATTTGAGGTAAGGGTAGTTTTTACAGTCACTCCACACATATGTGCACAAACACAGTGCCCTTCTTTTTCTTCTGCTCCAGTTGTAACCGTTGGCTCCCTGTTGCTGAAAATGTTGCCCTACTTCTCTTTTTGTATTCCTGCTGTCTATGTCATTTATTTTTGTCTGTAATTGGTTTCTCTCTTTTTGTTAACCCTTCCCCCGGTTACACCTGGAAATATGCTCTGGATCACAGTGCTTTTCCTGGATAACAGTTTTAAAGAAATAGTGTGCCTGTGTGCTGCTGCTGCCAGTGTGTCAAAAGCTGACATTTAGAAACTCAAGTGCAACAGCATCTGATAGCAGAGATGTACCCTCATCGTTTAACTTTGTTGGATGTACCTGCATGTGAGGACTTTAAACAAAATCGGCCTTTATGCTGCCAGTAGATTCAGAAAGTATAAAAATGAAGGACATATATAGACAGCTGTGGCAAAGATGCATACAAAGAATATAGTTCACAGGGGTTCAATTTAACATTGATTTCACATTTTGGGAAAGGTACATTTTGCCACAAAATAGTGCAGCTAACTCTCTAATGTTCATCTTGACTAGTACAGGTCCTCTGTGGTTGCCACTGAAGTTGCTGCTGTGAACTATGACTGCTGATGTGGAATGACATGGTTATTTCTGAAAAAGCAGTTCTCTGTTTGGTCACAGTGTGAGCCTGAGCATGTTTTCTCTTTGCACTGTGGATGGGGGGTAGGAATGTAGTGAGCCATATACTGATGAATGAGCTTCATAAGCTATTGTGCATGCAAAGCCAGAGTTGCATGCTAGAATAGCCACTGCTGTAGGATCATTTGGTTCTTGGGGAGGTATGAAATGAGCCAGAGAGGCAACCACATCACTGATCAGGACTGATAAATATGGGTGTGTGCAGATTGCATGTACCTGCATGGCACAGGCGAGGAGCAGAATAAATGCAATAATCATGGACTGTTTGTTGACTTGCATTTTTTTCTGTTTAAGTGCTTAACATTCTCCATTATAATTGTAGACTAGTTCAACCATCTGTGTGCTCGTGCAATTCTGAGTCAACTTGCCCTGCTGGTTAGTTCAAGAAAAGGTTATGGTCAACTGGTCTGTGCACCAAACATTTAATGAAAATGTGATACAATTTCTTGAAGGGAAGGGTAATCTGATAGTTCTTACAGTAGGTGTGTTTTACAGTTTTTTCAGATACCAATGAAAAATGGAAATGAGGCCAGCTCCATGGCACTGAACAGTGAGCAAAAGCTCTGGCACTCTCGTGACCCAGGTTTGTGTCCTGAACCGAGGAGCAGGGGCCAACAGTGATGTCTAGGAGCATCCACATGGATACACTCTGTCTGGGTGGAGTCACACATGTACGTTAGTGACTCCAGGTGAAGATGTGTGGTGTATCATTCACGCTGCATGTGCCCATGTAGCATCAGGTGCCCTCCTGTAGAGCAGTCATGAGTGAATGCCTTGACAATCAAATTGGCATGCCAGGTGGAAAAAATCCCAACTCACTGGATGTATGACAATGGCTGCTGAAGACTGTCCATATCCAACGGGGTGAACATGCAGCCATCCGCTACCCCTCCAGTCTGAGTGTTGGCAATAGGATATTGCTTCCTTCTGTATGCATAGCTTCAACAACATGCAATGAGAGAAACACATTCCATGGGTCTTACTCCCCAGTGCTGATGAAGTGAAATAAGGGTGTAACAAGAAATGCAAAGTCTCCCAGAATTAATGGTACACTCAGTCATGCACGCAGTGGTTAGGTCACACAGAGAGTCACCAGAATTAATGTGCATTCTTAAAATGCTACTGTCTTGTGTCCAGAAAATTCCCCAGTGCTGATGAAGTGAAATGAGAGCATAACAAGTAATTCAAAGTCTCCCAGAATTAATGGTGCACTCTGTCATGTGTGCAGTGGTCACACACAGTCAGCAGAATTAATTTGCATCCCCAAAATGCTATGGTCTTGTGTCCAGAAAATTACCCAGTGCTGACAAAGTGAAATGAGAGGGTAACAAAAAATGCAAAGTCTCCCAGAATTAATGGTGCACTCTGTCATGTGTGCAGTGGTCACACACAGTCACCAGAATTAACGTGCATCCCAAAAATACTACTGTCTTATGTCTAGAAAATTCTCCAGTGCTGATGAAGTGAAATGAGAGTGTAACGAGAAATGCAAAGCCTCCCAGAATTAATGGTGTACTACAAATGCACAGACAGATTAAGATTGTGCTGCGTACTCAAGAGATGCAGACGCAAAGGCACAACAACACCTAACCAGTGCTCATAAGTCACAAATCCAAATCTGGAAAAGAATACCTTTTGCCGGTTGGGGGGGGGTGCACAGCAGTAATAGTCCACTACCAGTAAAGATACCACAAAGCACTATAAAAAATTAATGCAAGTGCAGTGGATAGTAGGTTCACACTGCTGCAATTACTCTGTGGCACAATAAAAGGTATCTGATTTAATGACATGCATCGCACACACACTCACGCACACTACAAGTAATGCATAGCAAATTAAAAACCTTTAGTAATATAACCAAATGTTTTAAACAAACTGAAATTATACACTGCTGCACCACAACAATCAGAAAAAAAAATGTAAAGAATTACTGAAAATATTACTGTGCGTACATTAACACAGTTATACAAGAAAAATATAACCAAAACAGAAAGACTGCCTTTTTCTCCCAGTTAATCTGCCTACACCACAGATATGCCCCTCCCCCAAAGCTCACTTCACAGTACACAGACTGACTGTTCCAAATTAACATTCAAAATCCACACACAAACAATAAATACTCGGTAATATGAGCACAGGAGGGTTTCCTATACTTGATGTAAATTGTGAACAAAAAAAATAGCTAAAAAATACTTTTTTAACAACTTTTAGAGGATTTAAATCGCAGAGCTCTGAGAGGAAACTGTCTCCATCTTACACTACACACATTACACAGAACTAAGGCTGTGCAGAACAATCTAGAGCCCATGTGACCTGAAATCCCATAAAGCACTGCAAAATTCGCCTTTGGAGCTCAAGAACAAGGCGAAGTACATTGATTTCAATGTACTTCACCTTAAAATTGGTGGAGAAGTGGTTTAGGGAAGGCGGAATAATGCAAAGTCATTGTTTCCAATGGACTTCACCTTCCCCATTATAATGCTAAGTACTCCGCTTCACGTTGCGGAGCACTTCGCGGATTCCACGTTACTCCGCGAATCACTTTGTGGAGCAAAATTTAGGCCACTTCACCCATCACTACCAAAAATATGGTTTTGAAAACTTGAATTGCAGAAAAGAAATGCTTCATAGGACCATAAAACTATACTTACCTTTTTCTTCCAGCACGTCTAGCACATAAAAGAGGCTGTAAGTCACTTACTGGCTGTACATCAGCTCCAGTAAAATCCAGGCCATTCAGAAAGTGACTCTTCAGGCTTCTAAAGCTGGCTGAGTTGGACAACCATGTGACTGACTGCCTTCCAACAGTGGAAGACCAAGAACCAGGAAGAGCTGTATGAAAGCAGCTGAACAGTAAAGGAAGGTTGCACATGAGTCAGGAGGGGGAATGCAACACAGCTAGCATGACTATCATACAAAAGAAGCTGTAATTCACTTACTGGCTGTAAATCAGCTCTAGTAATATGCAAGCTGTTCCAGAAGTGGCTCTATTCAGACATCTAAAGGAATCTGAGTTGAGTGACCACATGCTCGTCTCCCCTCCAATAGCAGAAGACCAGAAACCAGGAAGAACAGCATTTTTTTTATTTTTTGTTCTTCTGGTAACTGAGTTAAACTCATTAGGCACAAGGCCTGGATTCAGGTGTGAACTGGGAGCACAGGGGAGGTGAAGTGACTTGCTCAGGGTCACACGTTATGCAAGTGAAGTTTGTGGGAGTCAAACCCAGGTCTGCTTTTATTTATTTTTTACTTATTGAAATGTTTCACCAGGAAGGCACACTGAACAACAAGTTGCCCATCTCCCGGTGTGACCTGGTGGGGGGGCAGGGGGTACAATTGGATGAAGAATGTGACATACTGTTTACCTTTTAACATATCCGAGAAATTAAACATTCAATTACATTTATAAGGAGACATACAGTTAAAAAAATATCATAAATAGTCATATAATCACATTTGTGACATAACATATGGTTAAATTGATCATACCTGTGGAATATGCTTTTAATTCTAAGTGGCATATCTGAGGAACATAGTACAGAAATGTAATGTAGCCTTGGAGCCAACTCCTTACAGGAATGGATCACAGTTAAGGGGCAGATCATTTAGTAATTATTGAATGAATGAGGTGCAGTGAGGGGACATCAAGGAGGGTAGAGGGGTAGACAGGGGAAACCAGCTGGGGAAGGAGAGGCTAACAATGGGGGGAACATTACCGGAGCAAAGTGAGCAAAAAATCAGTTGCGAGGGGTATGTTAACACAGGGCTAGTGCAATCTGTGAGCACCTCAGACAGAATAAAAAGTGTGAGTTATTAACTAATTCCTTTGTTTAAGTTCAGGGGGTAGAGAGAGAGGGCAGAAGGGATGTGGGGGTAAGGGATTGGGTAGGGAAGGATGAGTCACACCTGGAACTGGCCCCTTCAGAGTGCAGAGATCGCTGCCAGTGCCGGAATGAGGTGAGGACTTTGAATAAGGGGCAGGAGTAAGCAAGGACAAGTTGGGTAGAGATAGTAGAGGGGATGGTAAATGGAAGAAGGAGAAGGAGGGATGGAAGAAACTTGCCTAAGACTAGGCCTCTTCAGGATGCTGAGAACCCTGCTAGAGAGCAGAGTCAGGCAAGGACGAGTTCGGTAGAAAGGATGGAGGGGAAAGGGGAAGGAAGGAAGATTAATTTCCCAGGGCTGGACCCCTCCAGGATGCTGAGAACTCTGCCAGGGGGCAGAACTAGGTGAGGACACATTGGGAAGAGAGAAAAGAAAGGATGAAGGGAAAGGAGGGAAGAAGAGGGAAAGAAGAAACTTGCCTAAGACTAGGTCACTCTAGGATGCTAAGAACCCTGCCAGAGTGTAGAATTAGTCACAGACTACTTGGATAGAAAGGATGGAGGGGGAGTGAAAGAAGAGTAATTGCCCAGTGCTGGGCCCCTCCAGGATGCAGAGAACCCTACCAGGGGATAGAATTAGGCAAGGACATGTTGGGCAGAGGGAAATAGGGGGGACAGAAGAGGAAAGGAAAAAAGGAGGGGAAGGAAGAAACTTACCTGAGAGTAGACATTGTCAGGGTGCTATGACTCCTGACAGAGGGTAGATTTAGGAAGGACAATTTGGGTAAAAAGAAGAGAGGGGGAGGGGAAGGGGAGGAGGAGGCTTGCCCATTGCTAGACCCCTCCAGGATGCTGAGAACCCTGCTAGAGGTCAAAACTAAGCAGGGGCAGGTTGGTAATGGAAGAAGGTTTGGGGTAGGAATGAGTGGGTAAGCAGTGAAGGGAGAGGAGAGCATGCTGAGAAGTAGGCTGAGTAAGGTTTAATAGGGGATGTGAGTCATGGAGAGGAGCAGAGGGATAGGAGGATGGTTAAGGAGGGTTAAGGCAGGAGCAGTTAGATGAGAGAAAGTTGTGTAAGGCAGAGGCAAGGGAGTAGGAGGACGAGTGCCATATTTGGGGGGGAGTTCCAGATTTACGGGAAATGATGGGTAAAATCTGACTGACCGATGAGAGTAGTTCGATGGGGGACCAACAAAGTGTTGGTTTCAGAGGATCTGAGGGAGTCGGAGGGGGAGGGAGGAAGAGCATGAACATGAGAGGTAGGAAGGAAGTTCCCCAACCAAAATTTAGAAGTGAGTTTGGCATGAGAATAGAGGTGGTCCGATTAAGGGGGAATGTGAGGAAATTCTTTTTCACAGAAAGGGTGGTGGATGCATGGAATGGCCTACCTCAAGAAGTGGTGGCTATGAATACAGTGCAGAGCTTCAAACAGGCATGGGATAGGCATAAGGGAGCAATACAAATGAGTATGAATAGATAGGCCACTGACAGAGCAAAGGCCAATGGCACATTTATAAGGTAGAAAAAGAAAAGTGCAGACTGGATGGGCCTTGCGGTCCTTATCTGCCGTCAACTTCTATGTTTCTATGTTTAATAAGTGAGGTGCCTGTTGGCAACCGGGGGAAGGGACAGGGTGTGGTAGAGGACACAGTGATTTGTGCGTGATGGATCATCAAGGGCAAAACAACAGAAGGAGTTAAAGAGAGTGTCCAGTCTGATTAGAGAGGATTTGGGAGCAGCACCACAAACTACATCACAGTAGTCAAAAATGGAAGGATCATCTTCTGGACTAGTTCACGCCGCGCCATAGGAGGGATGCAACTATGGTTCCTGAATAAGGCATCAAGCTTGGGGTGCAGTTTTTTCAGGATGGTGTCAATGTGGCCAGAGAAGTTGAGATGCTGGTCCAATGAAACCCCAAGGTATCTGAATGAGGAGGTGTCCTCTAGGATCGTCCCATCAAGGGTATGGAAAGAAGGTAAAGGGTGGAGCCTAGAGAGTCTCTGCCTAGTGCCAAACGTCATGGAGACAGTTTTTTTGGCATTTAGGAACAGTTGATGTGAGGCAAACCATAGCCAAACCTGGTGGAAGTCATGCTGAAGGGTGGTTGCTACATCAGCGGGGCATTTGCCAGAGGAGAACAGGATGGTGTCATCAGCATACATGAGGATGGAGGGGAGCATACTGAGGGCAAGTCATTTTGGAAGATGGAGAAGAGAATGTGTCCAAGCACAGATACCTGTGGGACTCCTGTGGAAATTGGGAGGGAGAGAGATCTTAACTGATTGTGTGCTTCTTGAGAGGTAAGCTCTAAACCAGTTTTGGGCAAAAGTAGACAACCCAGCAGCCACAAGGGAGTCAAGAAGTAGGGCATGGGAGACTGTCGAAAGCCTTGGTGTGGTTGATAAAGATGGCAGAGGTAATGAGGCCATTATCCATCCCGGTGAGGATGAAGTCAGTCAGCCTGAGTAGGGAGGTGGTAGTGGAGTGGTTCTTCCGAAAACCAGATTGAGACAGGTTGAAAAAGGAAGAGTCATTGAGGAAGGAGGTTAGTTGAGAGAGGAACAGGTGTTTTTGGAGCATAGCAAGGGCAGGGAGGAGGGAGTTTGGGTGAAAATGTGCAGGGGAGGAGGGGTCACCACCCTTTGGGAGAAGGAGGACCACTGCATGTTTCCAGGATGAAGGGACAGATGAGGATGAGAAGGAGAGATTTAGGATTAAGGAGAGAGAGGGTAGACTATAGCAGAAGCTGAAAGGTAGAACAGTTTAGGGTCAAGGTCATCCGGAGATGAGTCTTTATAAGGATTAAGAGAGAGAAGGGCCATCACTGTTTCCTGTGGGAAGACAGCAGAAAAGGAGAAGGAAGGGTGGGTGTGGAGGGGTTGAGTGCTGGGTGTGGGAGGATGAGATGGGGCGAGGTTAGAAGGGAGAGACTTTAGAAGTGCTGTGGTGGGGAGATCACGTGATGCAGAGTGCTGAGTAGATGCTCCTCCGCTAAGCTCCTGCCTCCCGAATACAAACTCGTCATTTAATATTGTTAAATTTTAACCAACTCCTCTGCCTGCGAGTTTTTCTTGTCTCTAAACAGTGTGTGCTCCTGTTTTGGGTTCATGTGCGGTAAATGGAGGCCTATATGAAGAAAGCCCAACAGAAACATACCCCCACCTGCCACTCCTGAGAAGGCCTCGAAGAAATCCCGAGCCTCGAGTGGCCCAGACAAACCGGAACCTTCGTGTCAAGCTGGGAACCAAGAACCTCTAACACTTAACAGATTCTTGGAGGAATTTAAACCATTCTGGGAAGAGATGAAAGATATGGCAATCGACCTGAAATCCCTCTCCAGAAAGTTAGAGGAAGTCTCCACGACAGTATCGGACAACACTGCCCAAATAATTTCGATCGAGAGAAAATTGGAAAGTCTGGATCCTGAGCTCCTATTAATGAAACAAAAGCTGTCTCATCTAGAAGCAAAACTCGAAGATCTGGAAGACTGTAGCCGGAGAAATAATGTGGTAATTCTCGGGCTCCCCGAAGGGGAAGAAGGCCAGAATACCGTAGTTTTTATCCAGAAGCTGGTTGAAAGGGTCGCTGGTCCCTCTCCCTTTGGTCCAACATACATAATAGAACGGGTCCACCAATCTCTACGACCAAAACCCCCACCTGATGCACCTCCTCGCCCCATCATTTGCTGCTTTCTGAACTATCTAGAAAGGCAGCATTTCCTACAGAAAGTCAAGGCCCTGCAAGAAGTCAGATGGGAGAAGGTGAAGCTGAGAATTGCTCAGGATATCCCTGGTTCAGTCCGATTGAAACGGAAAGCCTTCCACCCGATTGTATCCAAGATTATAGTGGCAGGATTAAAGTTCAGGATGGGGTACCCAGCAAAGCTACAAGTTTCAGTAAATGGCTCATGGCTCAGTTTCGAGGATCCTGAAGCTGCGTAACTAAGCCTTAAGTCGGCATTGCCAGATTTGTTCCGGACAACCTGAGAGGGCCTCCTGATCTTCGGGATTCACCAGGAACTTCAGAACGAACTGTTGATTGGTTCTTTGTGTGGACAGCACTCTTTCTGAAGACAGATTTCAATCAAGCTTATGCTCTCTAACAGAATTGGGCTACTAGTAGAGGCTTGACTTTACTTTTAACAGGCTATGGCCTGTTGGTGGGAATAGTGTTTCAGGGAGAGACCGGGGGGGGCTCCCGGAGGGTTTGTTTTGGACTGCATCCGATATAATATTGCTTGTTTAGTTCTCAGGGGGAGCATTCAGGGCAAGGTTTTGGATTACGCCTTCTATTTAGACTTTATATGATGGGATTTCAGATTCCGAGCGGTTCCGGTCTTTGAGGGCGCCTCTGACTGGCGGGCTGGATCAGGTTATGACCACAAGAGGGTGCAGCTCGCCCATTTAACACAGGTCCGGTCATTCTGCCTTGAGAGGGACTGCTTTTGTTTATTATGTCATCCTGCTTTTGCAGGAGGGGCTTCTCGGAATTAGGGGTCTGCAACCCCTAGGTAGTTACTCCCACGTTTTTCCCATCTCTGGATCTTGTTTCACTTCTCATTCGGTTTTGTTTTCTAACGTTCTCATCTCAATGATGGGCTCACCCCTCCATGTTAATCTTCTCTCTGGCTCTGGTTCACGAGGTAGTTCCCAATGGGGAACAAACATTTTTCAACTCCCTCTCAAGAATCTTGTGACGATTTGTCATATTCACATTTATGAAATTCAGTTCTACTTTCCTCTCTTAATTACTAGTGGATTCATTAACAGATATTCGTAGGCCCTGGAAGCCCGATACCGCTCTTTAGACATTAAGCCCTCATTAATGCAGTTTATAGACTGCTTTGTATTAGGAGTTATGAGGGAGACCATTAGCAGGGGATATGTTCGGGGTGGAGGGGAGGATAGACCTAGTGCTGTGCTAGCGTTGCTTATGACAGTGTGGGGGCTGGGAGGGAGGGAGGGTTATGTGTTCTTGTTGGGGTGGGGTATTGGAGGGTTTAAACTTGGGCTTCTGCGGGGCTGGGGTGGTGGAGGGCCTTACAGCAGCAATGGGGGGGGTTAGATTATTTGTGTTATACACCCGGAGTGCAGGGCCGAATCTAGCATCCTTAGAAGTCTTTAGCAGATGGCCAAGGAGGTGACTTTTGCAACGTGGAACGTCAAGGGGATCAAGAAAAAATCTAAACAATACCAGGTTCTCAAACACTTAAGTCTCTTACGCACTCAGGTTACTTTTCTACAGGAATCGCACCTATTAGAAACAGAAACCTCACAAGTGAGGAGGCAACAAGTGGGGATGGTTTATGAGGTGCAAGGCTCCTCAAACAGCTGTGGGGTTATGATCATTATTAACAGGGGCATTCCCTTTGTCTCAACTCATACTATCAGGGATCCTGAGGGCAGGTTCGTTTTAGTTATAGGTACTGCCTGGTCAATACCTCTGCTATTGGGCAGCATATATGGTCCTAATGCTGATGACTCCGCTTATTTCATGAGACTCATAAATTTAATCCTGCCTTTTCTTCCCATAAGGATTATCCTGGGGGGCGACTTTGATCAAGTTGCAGACTCAAACCTTGACAGGTCAGGTAGTGCATCGGGTGGGGTCTCCCCGGGTCAGAGGGCTTTTAGAGAACTATTGGATCAATGTGGGCTCTGTGATGTCTGGCGTGTCCTAAATCCTGATTCCAAGGAGTTCACATTCACGTCTTCGGCACACGGCTCACAGTCCCGTATTGACTACATATTCATTTCTCAGACTCTCCTACCTGGGGTTAGGTCCTCATCGATACAGCCTGGCCCTACCTCTGACCACTCTTTGGTGCTGTGTGTTCTTACAATTCAGGACGTATCAAAGAGAGAAACAAGATGGAAGCTTAATGATCAATTGCTTAAAGATTCTAATTATTGCAATATCATAAGGGAGCACATTGAGGCCTCTTTTCTGTCCAACCCTTTAAACAGTGCAAAACCAGATATTATATGGGGGGCTTTCAAGGCTTACATGAGAGGCATTCTTATTAGCCTCTCAGTGGCTAGGAAAAGACTTAGGGAGAGAGAATTACTGTCCTTGTTATCCCAAATTCGGGTTCTCGAATCCAATGTCTTGGTTAACTGTTCAGAGGAGGACAAGGTGAGGCTCCTAGGGTTGAGAGACAAATATTTAGAACTACTCTGGAAAAAGGCAGAGTTAGCTATCATGCACACTAAAGCTAGTTATACTGACCAAGGTGAGAAGGCTGGGCACCTTTTGGCACTTCGTATTGAACAACAAGAATCAGTAAGATTTATCCCTTCTATCAAGGCTTCTGTAAATGGGTCTCTGAAAACATCCCCCACTGAGATAGTTCAAAAGTTTGCAGCATACTACAAATCACTTTATGGGGACATGGAGCACCCCCCCAGTCCAGTAAGTGTGGAGAAGTATCTGATGGATTCACAATTACCCTCCCTCCCAGTACATTACACAGATTCTCTGGTCTCCCCTATAACTCAGGAGGAAATCGCAGAGGTTATTAGTGGTTTACCCTTGGATAAAACTCCTGGGCCTGATGGATTTTCTTCCCTTTTCTATAAAACATTTCGAGAACTTCTATTGCCAATACTTAATAGTTTATTTCAGCACATCTTATCTGGGACAGAGGTTGATTGCCATCTCTTTGAAGCCTTGATAGTGCTTCTCCCCAAGCCAGACAAGGACCCTGAGCTTGTTCAGAGTTATAGGCCTATATCCCTCCTAAACCAGGATATCAAGATCCTCTCAAAGATTTTAGCTAACAGGTTATCTGTGGTGCTCCCCGAGTTAATAGGTATGAATCAGGTAGGCTTCATGAAAGGATTCTCTTCAGCAGATCATTTGCGTACATTATTCCATCTCTTCTCGGCTTCCAGAGATGCTGACTTCCCTGCAGGTTTGGTCTCTTTGGACGCCGAGAAGGCGTTTGACCGGGTGAATTGGAGTTTTCTCTTCAAGGTATTGAGTGCCTTTAAATTTCCTCCGGCATTCATTTCCTGGGTTGCCGCATTATATAAATCCCCTACAGCAAGAATCTCAGCTAATGGGGCCTTCTCAAACTACTTCTCACTTCATTCAGGTACTAGGCAGGGTTTCCCCCTCTCGCCTCTCTTGTTTAACTTATATATGGAATCCCTCATCCAAAACATTCTCCAAAATATTTCTATACAAGGTATCAGAGTTGGGCGTCATGCGATTAAACTCACTGCGTATGCAGATGATTTGCTGATACATCTCTCCCATCCAGTTTCTTCAATACCTCCCTTACTGAATGAAATAGCCAGGTTCAGTGTGCTATCCAACTATAAGTTGAATGCTAGTAAATTCTTATTTTTCCCATTAAACCATAAGGTATTTAAGGATGATATTTGCCCCCTAGGTTTAGGTTGGACTCCTAGAGCAATCAAATATCTGGGCATAAAGCTATCCCATAACCCCTTAGCATGGGTCAAAGATAATCTGGATTCTCTCTCACAGGTTATTATTCATGACCTTAACAGATGGTCTAAACTTCCAATATCATTATGGGTTAGGATTAATATTGTTAAGATGAATGTATTTCCTAGAATTTATTACCCCCTTATCCCTTCTCAACTCTTTTATTCCCATTCTCTGGTTTAAGAAACTGCACAGTATATTTACCAGATTTATCTGGGCAGATAAATATCCCTGGTTGGTCTATCATAAACTAGCTGCCCCAAAACCTGAGGGGGGGGCTGAGGATTCCCCATATGGCATTATACTACTGGGCAAGTCATCTAGCAAAATGTCTGAGATGGATATCTCCAGGCCCTGAAATCGCACAACCAGTATTGCTTAAGATTGAGTTAGACGCAATTAAAACCAAACGCCTGCATCCCTTAAATTTATTTTACTTTTAAGCTGTCCCATGTAAAGATGGCCGACTGCACCACAATAAGCACCTCTTTAAGAGTTTATACACAGTTATGTTTGTTTCTTCACTACTCCCCTCAGACAGATTTAGCTCAGTCTATTTGGAACTCCCCATCTTTTACTTTTAATGGTAAGTAGATTTCTTGTAACTGGTTGCCTCAATTAGGCAATGGAAAACTGCTTTCCCTGGTAGATGGGGTAGGGCACTGGTTGTCCCCACGTGGAATTATTGACAAGTTCCTTATCCCGGTCTCATGTCACTTTAAAGTTATACAGTTAAGACACCTTCTTACTGTAGCTCTGGGGAATCCCCCCCCCCAGAAGGTATCAGCTCTGATTCCTGAAATCTCCCTATTGTCTGGATCTTCAGGCATAGTATCTAAGCTATATAGGGTGTTGTACTATAAAAAATATGGGGACACCTTTGGACCTACTAGTTTCTGGAACTCACGTCTCCCTCAATACCAGTTGGACTGGCAGTCCCTATGGAGATCCTGTCATAAGTATGTTTCCCAAGATAGATTGCCTCTCATGCAATACCACATTTTACATAACATGTATTGTACCCCTATTAAATAAAAAAAATGGGACTTCTCAAACTCTAGTATATGTACTAAGTGTTTGCAAGAAGAGGGTACCCTCCTGCATATGTTCTGGTCCTGTCCCAAAGTTTCCTCCCTATGGAATTCAATTAGGATGTCTCTTGATCCCCTACTGGGCCTACAGGAGTATTTTATTCCGGAGGTGTGTCTTCTAGGGGATATGTCCCTGGCCAGTGCTAGAATTAGGAAATACCATATTTCTATGGTTGCGCTCTCAGTTAAGAAACTCATATTACATCATTGGAAGGAACAATCGGCTCCTTCCTTCCAGGAATGGTTACATGAAATCATTGCTAATCTTTGAACAGAGAAGGCAATTGCAAGTCTTCATAATAGACTAGCAGCATATAGTAAGATATGGGATCCCTTTCATTCCCTACTCTTGTTACCTCATTGAGGACATATCACATTCTGGTTCTACCCATACATTCAACAGAATCTTGTACTGCACGTTAGGGTGGTTAGGCTTTTGTTGCTGCTGTAAGGGGGTGGAGTGGGAGGGGTGGGGCCGGCAGTTCTCAGTGTTCAAGTGCTACGTTACACCCTGACTTGCTGTAACTGCCCTTTATAATGGAAATGTATTAATAAAGTTTAAATTGTAAAAAAAAAAGTGCTGTGGTGCAGGAGGTATAATAGGAGTTAAGCTCTTGAGCCACTGCCCATGGTTTGGAGACCAATGAGTTGTTTATTTTAAGCACTTGGGGAGGTAGATGTGAAGGGGGGGGGGGAGAATAGGGCATGGACCACTTTCCAGGATTTGGAGGGAAATTGATGTTTTTGAGAAAAGATGATTTAAAATATTCAGACTTGGCAAGTCTGGTAGCTTTTGTACAGGCATTTCTTAACATGCAATAGCTGGCATAGTCTGGGGGAAGCTGAGAGGCCTTATGTTTCCTCCAAGCTTTGTCTCGCTCCCTGAGACTGGTCAGTAATTGGAGGAAGACCCAGGGATGAAGGTTGCCATGAACTCTAGTGCGTTAATGGGAGTTCATGTAGTTTAGAAATGTATCTTTAAAATAAGTGAGGGCTTGGTCAATGGAAGGGACAAAGGCAATAGGGGACCAATCAGAGCTGGCCAGTTCATTAAGAAGGGGTTTAAGGAGCTGAAGGAGTGGAGCTGCAGAATTTTGTGTGCCGATTTTGGTCTATGGACTTTGCTGAATATGAAGATTGGGTGATGATCATTGAGGGCATCAGGGAGGATGCCTGATTTAATGACTCAGTGGGTGTGAAAGCCCAGTCTATCAGAGAGTGGTTAAGTGGTTTATGATTTAGGCGGGTGGGTTCCAGGATGAGTTGGGACAGATTGGGGGCCATGATGTCATTATGTGTCTTGGCAGTTGTTGGTGATAGCCAGTTTATGTTTACATCACCCAGGATGTATAGCTCGCCTTTATGTAAGAGGAAGGTTATGGAGGTAATGAGATCCAAATATCGGACGTCTTGGAACCAGGTTGACAGTAGATGCTGGCTATGAAGATAGGGGAAGGAAAAGGCAAGGTAATGTTTACTACAAGTGCTTCATAGGCAGAGGATAATGAGGATGATAGAATGGTTGTGAACTGAATTGAGGACAGGATATACATGGTTACTCCGACACCCATGCTGGTCCTATCCTGTCTAATTATGGAATAACCTGTGATATTTTATTTATTTAGTTTTTGTTGACCGGGTAAGTGCACTAGACAAATCCTGCCTATTTTCAGGCACGACCCGGGGGGAGGAGGATACAGATGAATGCCAACTGACTTTGAACCAGATTAAGCTGTTGGTGGTATTTTTAGTGAATGAGGGAAATTTGGCCATGACACCGGGGAAATTCCCCTACTTCCTGTTTCCTGTGAGCAGGGGGGACCCATTTTCTGGTGGGACCAAGATGGCGGAGGAGGACAGTGGAGGAGGACATGCTGTGGCTGAGTCAGCAAGGCTCAGCGGGGAACATGGTACGGCTTTCCGGATGGCTGCAGAGAGCAGTGGAAGTAGGACGGATGTTGCTCAACTCCTAAATCATCTGTGCGGGGACAGTGGTACGGCTGGGATGCACCTTGATGGTGGCCAGCATAGCGTACCGGAATCCCCATGGCCTGAAGTATTAGTGCACGATGCGGAAGTCATTGGGAGTGTGGAGTTGGAGCAAAACCGTGAGTTTCTGACAGAGCCTGGGATCTCGGGAGAAATTATGGGTGAAAATGCTGCAGTTTTGTGTGGAGCTCCAGCTGTTTCGCAAGGGTCTGAGGAGCTTAACGTATTGTTGGAAAAAAAATGGCAGCTGATAAAAGAAGCTTTGACTGAGTTCAACGAATTAAAACAACAAGCTGAGGAGGATCGAAAAAGAAAAAGGCCTGTTTTGGACTCTCCTTCAGGCCTACCAGGTACTGTGCCTAAGGTTCTAAAAGGCCCCAGTTTTTTAGATCGATCGATGGATGAAACCCCACCTCAGGATGCTAATTTGGTGGTTAATGAATCCTGGTCCCCTCAACAAGCTCTCCAGGAGGCAGGTTGGATACAATCAGATGAGGGAGGCTGGATAGCCAACCCAATAATCCCTCTGCCGGGAACAAGCGTAGCAGATGGGGAAAAGGCCAAATCTGCATCAAGGGACTTGATGCATCAAGAGACTGTCAGTCTTACCTCAGTAGTGGGCAAGATTATGGAGGCACTCCTTAAGGAAAGGATAGTGCAACACCTGGAATCCATAGGGGCACAGGATCCAAGACAGCATGGGTTTACAAAAGGAAGGTCCTGTCAAACTAATCTCATAGATTTCTTTGACTGGGTAACCAGAGTGGTGGACCAAGGGGAGCAGTTGATGTCGCTACCTTGACTTCAGCAAAGCTTTGGACACTGTTCCACATAGAAGATTGATAAATAAGCTAGGTAGGCCTGGGGTGGTCAGAAGTTGGTCAACTGGGTGGCAAACTGGTTGACTGGCAGAAAACAGAGAGTGGTGGTAAATGGTATACAGTCAGAAGAGATGCAAGTCACAAGTGGGGTACCTCAGGGATCAGTCCTGGGGCCAGTCCTATTCAACATCTTCATTAGTGACCTCACAGATGGACTAGAGGGTAAGGCTTGTCTGTTTGCAGATGACACCAAGATCTGCAACAGAGTAGATGATCCAGATGGGGTGGGCAGAATGAGAAGAGATCTGGATAAACTAGCAGAATGGTCAGAAGAGTGGCAACTGGGATTTAATGCAAAGAAGTGCAAAATCATGCACATAGGGAAGAGAAACCCTGAAGCCACTTATAGGCTGGGAGGGGAGTTGCTAGCAGTCACAAAGGAAGAAAGAGACTTGGGCATCATCATCACTGATGACCTAAAATCATCCAAGCAGACCTCTAAAGCAGTAGGTAAGGCTAGGGGGTGTTAGGGTGTATTAGTAGGGGTATCACAAGTCGTAAGAGGGAGGTAATAATTCTCTGTACAAGACATTGGTTAGGCCCCATCTGGAGTACTGCGCAGTATTGGAGGCCACACCTTCACAAGGACATTAACTAAATTGAGGCAGTCCAGAGAAGGGCAACCAAAATGGTGCAGGGACTGCATCAGAAGACATATGAGGACAGATTAACGGAGCTCAATATGTATACCCTTGAGCAAAGGAGGGAGGATATGATCGAGACATTTAAACACCTTAAGGGCATAAACAAGGTGAAGAGTCTAACATGTTTAAATATAAGAAAAATAGCAGGACAAGAGGACACAGCATGAGATTAGAGGGAGGCCGATTAAGGGGGAATATGAGGAAATTCTTTTTCACAGAAAGGGTGGTGGATGCATGGAATGGCTTACCACAAGAAGTGGTGGCTATGAATACAGTGCAGGGCTTCAAACAGGCATGGGATAGGCATAAGGGAGCAATACAAATGACTATGAATAGATAGGTCACTGACAGAGCAAAGGCCGATGGCACATTTATGAGGTAGGAAAAGAAATGGGCAGACTGGATGGGCCTTGCGGTCCTTATCTGCCGTCAACTTCAACTTCTTCTGTATCTAGCTATGGGCCAGACTGTTTTGAAACTTCCCCTGTAATAACTGTACACTCTTCTTTATGTGTGTCTCCTCAAACCAGTATTTCTAATTTACTATCAAATGGTTCTTTGCTATCAGAGCCCAGGTTAGGACAAACTGTCACTCCTGAAGCTTTAAGTTATGCGAATGTTTTGGGTTCTGAGTTAAATCCAGTACAGGATCAGCCTGTTATCTCACAACCCCCTGTTACATTTGCTAGTTTATTTAAAAAACAGTTACTTTGGCAAAACGAGGAATGCAGTGCGTTTAAGGTTCCTAGGTCCTATGGATGGTATGCCAGATTGTTTTATGTAGGAAGGTTTGATTAAGCAAATGCTGGGTTTTTCTCCAGGAGGTGTATGCCCTTATACACACCCCAGGGATAACAATTATGACATTAGTTTTCATACATCAGATTTGCTAAATAAATTTTGGATGAGATATGCTCTTTTAAAACTAACCCAGCGTGGTTACATTTCAGGCTATACCTCTCACCAAACAATCCTTTAAAGTAATAAATGTACTTTTTCGGAATGAGGGAGTAAATGTAGAAGATATAACGTACTGGGTGGAAAAAAAATGTACTGTTCAGGGGAATCCTGAACCTATATTAGATGATGAAGGTTTCTGGAATGGAGGGTGGAGATATAAGGTTAATCTATTTCAAAACGATGAAGGTCTACAGCATTTACCTAGTTGTTTCTATTTGGGTCAGGATAAGGGTTTTATTTTTTATCCAGGCCAACCAAGACATTGTTATAAGTGTGGCTCTCCTAGGCACCTGAGTAGGATGTGAAGTGGTAAAATGTGCTCAATGTGGAGAACAAGGACATGTCCTTACTGACTGTCATCACCCCAGTAAGTGTTCACTGTGTGAAGATGCACATTCTTTTGTTGATTGCCCTTTTCGCTGCAAAATAAATCTGAGACTATAGTATTCCAAGATTTTACATCAATACGGCGGTTAATGCTGCCCTTAGGAATAAAACCCCTACCACACCCTCTGGGAGACCTCAACCACATATTTCTGGTAATCATGGTTGTGCATTGATTCAAAAGAACCTCAGTCGCAGATACACCCTGATGTTTCTGAGCCTCTGTCAGTGACACAAAATCCTGTCTCTCAAGTGGAGGTTTCTAGCGGCAGTTTGATTTCAATGCCTCCACCGCTCCCACCCGAAGAGGCCTTTACTCTGGTATCTTCCAGAAGACGTAGTCTTCGATCTGACAATATTATCATGGTGGTTCCTGAGCCCCCTATGACGGCTACACATAATCCTTTTATTGTATTACAAGATGACACAGGGACGGAGTCTGACTCAGTTTCTGTAAATTCCTCACAACATGATGGTATGTCTGATATAGACCAAAATTTGGCAAAAACTGATTTAGGCAAAAAGAAAAAAAATAGATTGGGAATGAGGAAAGGGAACAAGAAAAAATAATATGCTAAAATGTGTTCAAAAATATGGCTGGTCGTTTCCCCTCTCTTGATGGTAGCAGTTTATAATCTTTCAGTAGCTTCTTTAAATGTGAATAGTATGTTATCCGAGAGGAAATGAGTGTTGATTTTATCCCTTTTTGAGAAAAAGGATTATGATGTTTTGATTATGATTATAAGGATTTTTTTTTCAGGATACTAGGTTACATACCAAACTCGATATTGAATTAGCAACCGCTGGCTGGAGATGGGGGGTTACCTATTGGTCTATGGGTGAAGACCCCTGTAGTGGTGTAGGTATAGCCCTAAATAGTCCCACTGCAAAGGTGATACAACTAGTTGATCTTGTCCCTGGTCGTGTATTGTTGTTGGATGTAGTGATTAACGGTTTACAGTGTCGGTTAATCAATGTTTATGCACTCAAACAAAATTTGCACGTATTGAAATATTTCGCTTATTTCAACCTTATTTATTTACTTACAGTATGTTTTTTGGGGTGACTTCAATTGTAGTAGATACAATACAGATAGGGGATGCCAAACCACCAAAATGTTTTGTGATGCTACTTGTCTTAATAATTTACTTGTTCAAACAGGCCTTAGTGATGTTATGGCCCTTTCAGGGAATCCGGCAAAACATTTTTCAAGGCAATAAGGCCACAAGAATAGATTTTGGTTTCTTTCCATTCTTACAGGTGATTGATACTAGAACATTGGCTGTTACTTCCTCTGACCATGTAATTATAGTCGCACGGTGGCAAGTCATATGCCTATGCATCGGGGTCCAGGGTACTGGAGAATGAACTTGGCTCTATTACTTCTTCCTACAATTGAAGATGGCTTTCTAGCTATTTTAAAGGCCAGGAAATCTGTGTTATGTCTCTATGATACTTATCGGAATGGTGGATGGATACAAAACTGAAATTAAATGTTTTTTCAATCAATAGGGAGATTATATGGTAAATACAAAACTGATACTTACTTAAATTATAAAAGGAATTTTTGATTTACACTTTCGTGTGGCCAATGGTGAGGTTTCAGTCCTCCCCAGTTATACTAAATAAGAGAAAGATGAATAATTTTCAATATGATCGGCAAAATCTTTAGAAAATGAACACTCGTTTGGTACCCAAGGCACAAAGGCCTTTCTGAATTAATTTCAATTTAGTGCTTCCCAAAGACATCAGAAACATATGACAGGTCTTAATGATCAGGCAGGGATTTGGTGCACAGATACCAGAGAGGTTATAGGATTGTTGATTTACATGTACAGAAACTTTTGGTATTACTGAAACATTGAGTCACACACATGAGAACTGGTTGGGAGGATGTAATTTACCCCAAATTTCAGATTCAGGGTCAGTTAACTTAGTAGCACATATTACAACACAAGAGGTTGCTGCAGTGTTGGTACAAGTAAAAGCTGGTACAGCCCCGGGAAATGATGGTATTCCATATGAAATTTATAAAATAATTTTGCAACAATTATTGGAAGAATTTACAGGTGTTTTGAATGAAATACTATCCTCGGGGATATTACCAAAAAGTATGAAAGAGGGGCTTGTAGTTTTTATGCATAAAAAAGGAGATAGAGGGGATTTGTTAAACTGGAGACCTATAACCCTATTAAATACAGATTTTAAACTATTTACCAAAATATTAAACAATAGACTGTTACTTAATGCACATTCCCTTTACATCCGCACAAACATGTTCCATTCCAATAGGAACATTACCGATAGTCTAATACTTTTATGGAACTTTTTCAAAAGGGATTTACAGGGGAACTTACAGGTTTGATTTTGAGTTTAGACCAGGCAAAAGCCTTTGATAATGTAAGACATGGTTATTTATGGACTGTTTAGTTGGGTATGGTGTACCCGATACCTTTATAGAATGGATAAAAACTGTTATGCCAATGCTACTGCTCAAGCTTTTGTAATGGGTGGTAGGGACTATATATCCCATATTACAGGGTGTGCGTCAAGGATGTCCTCTTAGTGCCCTTTTGTATTTATTTACTGTAGATCCCTTAATTAGGCGGGTGTATGGTCATGACAGTATATGGGAACTCTCCTTTTCAAGTACTGATCCTGAAGTTAAATGTATTGCCTATGCGGATGATTTATGTTTTTCGATTGGGGATCTTCCCTCTGCAAGGGTTTTCAAAAAAGTTTTACAGGGTTTTTTTGTTATATACTGGTGCACAAATTAACTATGAGAAATGTAATTGTATAACACTGGGGATAGAGTATTTTCATCTTACACAGGTTATAGGTATTCCGGTAATTAAGGATACTTGTAAAATTTTGGGTCTTTTATTCGGAGCAGGAGATTTAGCATATCTTAATTGGAAATTTAAACTAAAGGAAGCGCAAACTAAGGTAGATGTCTGGAATACATGGAGACTGCCTAAACTGAAACGGATTCAACTGGTTAAAACATTCTTATTACCCATATTTTTATATTTAAGTGTGGTTTTTAGTCTTCCTTTAGCTTTGGAGACACAGTTATATGGATGCTTTTTGCTTGTATATGGGGCAGTAGACTGAACCCCATAAAGAGAGCCTTGTTGTTTAGGGAGAAAAACATGGGGGCCTAAAAATGCTACATCCTGTAGTTTTTTCTTTACTATGTTTCTATACAAATTTTAAACCTCTGTTTATAGATAGCTACACACAATGGAAACCATGGCTTCAGGATACTCTGGGAGATTTATGTCTTTTCTGGCCTGAATATGAGGTATTCCTGAGACAACGTTCCATAAACCATCTCCCACAATCTCTTAAAATATGTTTTGGGAAAATTAAATTATGGGGTATTTCAAGGCATACCTTTTTGCATTTTACTAGAAAGGAATTATATGCATATATTTTACAAAAGTATTTTCAAGATTCGGCTCCATTTGATTATTTTCCATCTCCTATAAAACTTGCAATTGGCAATATGTTAACCTCCCCTCGGATTCCACCTCATATGTGGGATGTGTTATGGTTATCCTATATGGCAAATTAAATGTCCGAGCAAATCTAAAACATAAGCAAATTACTGATCGGTATTGCCTCTAGGGGTACATGTTTTGAATTAGTGGAGACAATGGAACACTTATTTTGGAATGTCCTTTATTAAAGGATTTTGAGTCTTGTTTTACTGAAATGGCCTACCTTTCCTTTATACCCTATGATGTTAGATATGTTGTGTATAGGATTCTGCCAGTAACCACTGTGCAATACGATAAAGTGACTTTATGTTTGATTTTGCTTTGTTTTAAATACTATATATGGCATGTGAGATGCCGTTTCACCATTCAACAACAACATTTTCACAAGAAGCATTATTTGGTATGGTTGTAATGCAATATTGAGATTGAAAAGGCAGGATTATGGGAAATTTTCTTCATTTATATGTCACTCTAGATGGGATTCTGTAGATTGGCTATAACTTCATTGGGTTAATTTAGAATAATTATTTTGGATGTATTGAATTAGTGTTTCTACTTGCTTTTTCTTCTCTTCTTTTTTTTCCCTTTCGTTTTATGTATAATCTTTGTTTTCTATTATGATAACAATATGCTGTATCATTTTCTTTAATGTGACTTAACATTGATTGAATTTATTGTTTGGTTTTCTGTCTATGATAACAAAAGTTCCCCATCTCATTTAAGTGGGGGGGGGGGCTGTTTTGCAGTTTTCCTTTTACATTGTTTGGATGATATATCTTTGTAAT
This sequence comes from Neoceratodus forsteri, assembly GCA_016271365.2. Lineage (NCBI taxonomy): Eukaryota > Metazoa > Chordata > Ceratodontiformes > Ceratodontidae > Neoceratodus > Neoceratodus forsteri. The sequence continues at coordinate 1,320,737,296 of CM057456.1, forward strand.
AGATTATCTTCTATATGATTTATATATTATTTTGTGTGATTTAACACTGTATATTTTCAATTTTGGTTTACTGAAATAATAAAAATTCCCCTACTCTTTTAGTGGGGTGGGGAGTTATTTTTTCAGTATGTCTAGTAAGTTTTGAGTCTACTGCAATGTTAGTTTCGTATTTTATGTATGATGGCATATGTATTTTGTTTTGAGTAATTTGCTTTTGCTTTTGTGTATTATTTGACTGTATTTTACTTTCCAACTTTAATAAAAGTTCCCCTACTCTTTTCAATAAGTGCCATGGGATCTTTAACATCCACCTGAACTACCACCAATCCAGGCAGATGGGACCTCGGTTTAACGTCTCATCTGAAAGACGGCACCTCAGAAGTGCAGCACCCCTCTCATGCTGCACTACAGTGTCAGTACTGGGATATTAACCCAAGTGCCAGATGTGGGAACTGAACCCACAGCCCTCTGATCTCCCAGCCTCAGAGGCAAGCGTGATACCTACTGAGCCACTGACACTGCAATTAATGGCAAGATCAGGTATGTTAGCATTTAACCAATTTTCCATTAAAATTAGAATATCAGGTGTGAGGGAGATTACCATAGGATGTAAAAGGTCAATTTTTGAGATGAGATTGCAGATGTTTAAGTGGAGGATTTTCAGGCCCTTGGGGAGGGCAGAAGGGGTGAGGGAAGTTGATACATTAGTGGAAGGATTGCAACTGGCAGAAGTGGGTGTAGTGGGGCAAGGATTGAGATGAACATTTCCTGATGCGAGTAAGAGGAATGATATTATGAGGAAGTGGAGTTTAGGGCATTTGTGATGGCCCGAGGATTTGGGAAGTATGTGGGGGGGGGGCTAGGTGAGATGACGATAAGGAGGTGAAGAAAAGCTAGGTGGCTAGGTGCTAAGAATAGAGTAGCAGGAGGGAGATGAGGGAAGTGAGACCAGAGTATTTGAGGAAGTGTAGGAGTTATGGCAATGATAAAGGTGGGGGTTATGAGAGTGGAAGGGAAAGGTGAGAAAGATTTATTAGACTGAGGAGAGTGCAGAGCTGAGGTAGTTAAAATTGATAGAAGAATTAGAAGGAGGGGAAGTGGTGATGGAAGGGAGGACATATTGCATTGATCAGGGGAGCAAGACTAGATCAGGGTATACTAATCAGAAGTAGGAAGTAGATCAGTGGCACTGGCAGAAGTAAAGTGACTGTGAGTAGCGGTGAACAGTAATAGTTGCCAGCAGCAGCAAGTTGCTTGAGTTGAGTGCCCTCTAGTGGCTTTGCAGTATAATTTGCAAATGGTAAAGTAGAAAAAAAAAAGTATACAGAGCAGTAAATACACCAAGACAACATAAAAGTTTGTGCAAACTAAGCAGCTTAGATGTACTAAGCTGCTGGATGTACTAAGCTCATTCACAGCTTATTACTCTAACCTCTAGGCTATACTACTTGCCATCTACCCTGTTAGCATCTAGCTGTTCAGCAAAAAAGCAGCTGAAAAGTGTTGGTAGGGAGCACTTCAGTCAGGAGGGCAGTGCAATACAGCTAGCATGGCTAGCACACAAAAGAAACTGTAATTTACATACTCACTGTAAATCAGCCTCAGTGACCTCCAGGCCATTCAGAAAGCTGCTTTTCAGGCATCCAAAGACAGCTGAGTTGGCTGACCACATGACTGACTCCCCTCCAATAGCAGAAGACCAAGAACCAGGAAGAGATGCATAAAAGCAACCATTCCTAGCATCTCCCATCACAGTTGTGTTCCAGAGCATGAGTGAAACATAGCAGAAGTGGAACAGGTGAAGTGGCTGGTGTTAAAGGCATTGCAGGGGTCCACAGGTAACAGCAGACACATTGGGGGAGGGCTCTGCAGGACTAACAAGGTAAGGTAGGGTACAGTACATGTTTAGTTAGCTTTTTTTTGTTCAATCTAAAAAGATCTTTATAAGAAAAGATAATATAAAATAGACATACATAATACCTACACAACCTCCAATTGTACTGTACAAAAAAGAACATACATAAAATATAAATATTCATTGCAAATTTACATATACTTGTTTAAGACAATCCTTAGTGCAATAACTTGATTGCTCCCTAGATTTTAATCTTTTTAAGGTTTTATAATCATTGTCCTAATATTGCTAGCCCTTATTTCCCTTATATTAATTAAAAATGTTGCTGTTTTCCTTATTATATATTCATCATTTGTTGTAAGAAGTATGTTAATCTTTAGTTCATCATCACAACCTTGTATATCAGATAGAATATCTGCAAGCCATTTATTTCTAGCTTTCTTATACCACATACACTTTAATATCATATGTAAAAAATGTTCTGTCTCTAAAGCTCCACATAGGCAATAGGAATATGCTGGATCTACTGAATCTAGCTGTTAATTTATTTGACTCCTGAGACTTGATTCTAAATCTGGCATAGACTTTTCTTAATTCTGGTTCTTCTAACACATCCAAGTAATGTTTATATTTATGATTTAAGATATTACTACTATACCACAAAGAGTAACGAGAATTTTTAATATTTTCCATATTTATATTATTAAACTTATTAATTAACAGTTTTTTAATGTATTTCTTATATTGAACAGAAATCACCACATTCTGAAATGTCGAGTCCAGTAAATGCTCTAATTCTACTCACTTCAATATCCTTCCAACTTTCTGCAACAACAGTGACTTGATACCATTCATAACCCCGTATTTTTTTTCATCCAAATATTTTTGGAACCCATCCTCTTGGGTGTTTAATCTTATCCAAAAATTAATAAAATTTGCCTCAGCTAGTGCTTTCAGGTTTGTTAATCTGGTTTCTGCACTTACGTATGAAGCTGGTATTGTTAGAGCAAATCCCAGTGTAGACCTCAACAGCCACATTACTGGTTTTTCCATATTTTTTAAATACTTATGTTCACTTATTTCTGTTCCATATAATATTTGTGAATTGTATTTTGCTTCAATAGCTTTTAATAATGGTTTTATATTATAACCCCCAAACTTCATATTACATTTTTATAATAACTGGAAAGCAATTTTTCCCATTGCTTGAGCTAATTATAATTTGCCATTATAACCCGCGGGTTATAACGGCAAACATGCGCCATGCCACTCAAACAAAAGTCGCATCCTAATTGGCTTGTAACTTCCCCTGGGCGGGCTTACCGGAAAAAAAATGGCAACCTTCACCCACTTAATGAGGAGCCACCAGCGATACAGCATCGCTTTTATTTTTTAATTTTAAACAGTTTTCTCCTCCTTTATTCCCATCTGGTTGATCCTGATGTTCAAAAACTGCACCGAGCAGTTTGCAGCCACACCGGAGAAAAAACGGAGAAAAACTTTCCTCGGATGCACTTCAGAGGTAAGCGCCAAATGAGAAGGGACAAACCAGAAGCCAAATAAATGTAAAATGATGACAAAAATGAAAACATATGCTGTCAAAAAACAAATTGGTGCTGTGTGTGTGTGGCTGTGTGTGTGTGTGTGTGTGTGTGTGTGTGTCTCTGTGCTTGTGTGTGTGTCTGTCTGTGTCTGTCTCAGACATAGGAAAAATCAAGTGTGGGAAAAAAATTGTTTACCAGCAATTATAAATAATAAAAGATGGGGAAGTGGACTTAAATTCAAAATTAATGGTTGCCCTCAGTGTGGGATGCTTTAATAAACCCCTCGGGCTTCGCACTCAAGGTTTATGTAGCATCCCACACCTCGGGCAACCATTAATTTCTCATTAAGCACACTTCCCCATCCATTATTGTATATTCAATGCCAAAACTGAGTTTACTAACTTATTATAAATTGTAGTATAATGGGTCTTCCAACATAAATTTTTTGACAAGACGGTACAGTACATGTATGTTTACTGTTATTTGTATAAGAAACTGCAGATGATGATGTAGGTAGTACGTGGAGGGAAGTAACAAGCAGTGAGTGCCTGTTTTTGGGAACGGGGAAACACCCTCTCTAGTGTAAGGGTACAGAAGCTGTTCAGGAGGGGCAGAAAAGAGTAGGTTAAATAGGAAGGAGATAGAGGGGTATGGGGTGATGTACCAAAGAGAGTAAGGTGGATAACAAAGGAAAACAAGGGGAAAAGTAAGAAACACTTTACCTAGGGTAGGGTGATAAGGTAACTACTGACAGAAGGTGTAGGCAGGAAGGGACCAAACAACAGGAAGGAGCAATAGGGGAATGTCACAGTTGATAGTAGTAGATAGTGAAAAATAAAGTTAATTGTGGAAGTGGTACAGAGCAGTGGATGTGGAGCTGCAATTTTCAGGGAGACTTTCTGGAGACTGTGGTGCTGCCCCGTCTGCACACACCTCTCTGGGTTGAGGCAGGAAGTCTCTGTTCTCAAGGGCAAGCAGGTCAGGGTCCAGAGGACCTTCTTCCCCACCCAGCAATCAGTGAGTCTACCACCATTACCCCAGAGGAGAATTGTATTTATTTATTGAAATGTTTCACCAGGAAGGCACACTAAGCAACAAGTTGCTTGTCTCCCGGTGCAACCTAGGGGCAAGGGGTACAACTGGAATGAGACATTATACATTGAAATTACAAGAGCAACATTAACATACTGTTGTAAGGCAGGCGTTACAAGCAGTGTTACAAATGTGTTGCACATAACATGTAGAAAGAGTGAACAATAATAAGTGCAGGGTTAATAAGGAACAAGTGCTTATATGAAAGAAAAGGGGAAGGGAGGGAGGGTGAAGGAGGGGGGGGGAAGAGTTGTGGCCCTGGAGACCCATTCAGGATGTGAGGAACCCTCCAAGAGGACTGGAGGGACCAGAGAGAAGGGGATAAGGCAGTGTCCCAAAGAGACACCTTTAAGATGGTGGGGGAAGGGAGTTGATGAGAGATATAAGCCCCTTGGGGGGCAGGAGAGGGACCCATGGAGAGCATTCAGGGTCCATTACATTCTGTGAGAGACCAAGGGAGGCCAGTAAGGTGGAGCAATTGGGAGAAAGGGGAGAAGGGCTAGAGGGGGTGGGTGTGCACAGGGAAAAGTGAAGGTGAGGGTGGGCGGTAGGGTTTGTCTAGGGCTTAGAGGAGGGAATTTAGGAGGCACATGGCAGGAGCAGTTAGGTGCAAGCTAATTATTGATGGCATAGCTGATGGAGTAGGCAGAGGATGAGTGTCAGATTTGGGGGAATTCCACATTTTTGGGAGGTGGTGAGAATAACTGGATTGGTTGATTTGGGTGGATCTGTGGGGGACAACCAGGGTATGGGAGTCATTGATCTAAGGGAATGGGAGGGTGGGGGTGTGTTATAAAGGAGGAGGTGAGGTAGGAAGGGAGCTCACCCAACCAGTACTTGGAGGTGAATTTAGCACAGTGGGAGAGTCACCTATTTGTAAGAGAGGGGAAGGGTAGGGCACGATAAAGATCACAGTGATGGGTGCAAGGAATTGAAGAGGGTGTCCAGTCTGGCCAGGGAGCACTTAGTGACAGCATCATAGACCATGTCACAGTAGTCAAAAATGGGCAGTATCATCTTCTGAACAAGTTCACACCTAGCTAGGAGGGATGCAACTATGGTTCCTGAACAGGTCACCAAACTTGAGGCACAGTTCTTTCTGGATGGTGTCAATATGTCCAGAGAAATTTAGGTGTTGGTCCAACCAAACACCTAGGTACCTGAAGGAGGATGTGTCCTCAGGTAAAGTCCCCTCAAGGGCGTGAAAAGTGGGTAGGGAGGGAAACCTAGGGAGTCTCTCTGCCTTGAGCCAAAGGCCATGGAGACAGTCTTTTTGGTGTTGAGGAAGTTTATGGTTAGCAGACCAGAGCTGAACCTTATTGAAGTCTTGCTGCAAGTTGGTTGCAACCTCTTCAGGACAGGAGCCAGATGCATACAGAACTGTATCATCGGCATACATATGTATAGCGGAGGATGGGGAGCAAACAGAGGGAAGGTCATTTAAGAAGATGGAGAATAGGAGGGGCCCTAATACCAAGCCATGGGGACTCCAGTTCTAATCAGGAGGGGCAGGGAAGTGGCATCCAAGATCTTAACTGATTGGGTTCTACCAATAAGGTAGGCCTTAAACCCATTTGTGGCAGAGGGAGATAGGCCAGCTGCTGGGAGTGAGTTGAGGAGAAGTGAGTGAGAGATGGTGTTAAAAGCCTTGGCCAGGTCAATAAAAATGGCAGAGGTAATTTGCCCACTGTCCAACCTGGTTAGGATGGAGTCTGTGAGCCATAGGAGAGAGGTGGTGGTTGAGTAGTTTTTCCTGAAACCAGACTGGAAAGGGGTAAAAAAGGAGGTGCCAGCTAGAAAAGAGGTGAGTTGGGAGAGGACAATGTGTTCTTGAAGCTTGGCAAGGGTAGGAAGGAGAGAAATGGAGTGATAGTTGCCAGGGGATGAGGGGTGACCCCCTTTGGGTAGAGGGAGAACCACAGCATGTTTCCAAGAAGAGGGGACAGTGGCAGTAGAGAATGAGAGATTTAGGATTATTGAGAGGGGGTAGGCAATGCCCATAACGGAGAGGGAGAGGTGTTTTGGGTCAAGGCAAGCAGGGGAGGCACCTGTAGAGGGGTTGATGGTGAGGAGGGCACTTAGGGCATCATTTGGGGCTACAGTAGTGAAAGAGAAGGGAAGGTGGGAGGGTGGTAGAGGAGGCACACCAGTAGAGGGTGGGGAGGGGGATGGGTAGGAGGGGAGGGCTTTCAGTAGCTCAGTGGCACAGGAGGTACAGCAGGAGTTAAATTATGCAGCTACAGCTGGTGGGTTGGACACTAGTACCGGGGGAGGTGGGCAAGATGAGGGGATAAATAGGATGTGCACCACCTTCCAGAACCTTAAAGGGGAATTTATATTGGTGATGAAGGCAGATTTGAAATATTCGGACTTTGCTAACCTTGTAGCCCTGGTGCAAGTGCATGCGGAAGTTCTGAGTATGCGGAAGTTCGCAAGGTCACTAGGATGCTGAATAGCTTTATGGTGCTTCCAGGCTCAATCTCTAGCCCTGAGACAGGCCAGAAGTTCAGGGGTTATCCAAGGTAAGTGGTTACCTCTAATTACCTCTGACTCCGGTTTGTTTGAGTGGGGCAAATGTACTCCAGTTTACAAGAAAGATTTCTTTGAAGTAAGCAAGGACCTTATCAACTGAGGGAAAGAGGTTAGGGGGACAAGTCAGAAGTGGCAAGGTTACTCAAGAGAGGTTCGAGGTCAAGAGACTTGAAAGAGCGCAGTTGTATGGTTTTGTGTGGCAATTTAGTTCTGTGGACTTTCCTAATTATGAATATTGGGTTATGGTCACTGAGAGCATTGGGGAGGATGCCAGAGGTTATGACACGTTGGGGGTGGGAGGTAAGGGCCCAGTCGAGTAGGGAGTGTTGTTGTGTCTTGTGGTTTGGGAGGGTGGATTCGGAGATCAGTTGGGAGAGGTTTAGGGCTCTGATTAAATTTTTATTTTTGGCAGTTTTAGGTGACAACCAATTTATATTAAAGTCACCTAGAATGAATAATTCCCCAGAGTGAGCAAGGGAAGTGATGGAGGTTAGAAGGTCTAGCGCGACCGAAGGATGGGCATTTGGGCAGCAGTATATGCTGGCTATGAAGATTGGGAGAGTGAAGGGGAGGGTCACATAGATAGCTAGGGCATCATGAGTCTCAGGATTGGAGGATGAGTAGATGATGTAATAGTGGATGGAGGGCCAGATGGACTGTCGTGGGTTCTGGGAGGGTGGGGTAGGCAGGTCAGGGGCACAATCCTCAGTCTGCTGCACTGCAAAAATCCTCAGCCATTCGGCTGAATGGGACTGCTGGGAGGAGGCACCCATAGTGGTGGCAAGGGAGGATGTGGAGGTCCTCCATAGGAGAGGCCCCAAGGTGTGAGGTAGAGGGCCCCAGCAGAAGAGGAAGCAGCTTCTGGTTGGGGACTCATTTATTAGGGGTTAGACTTGGGAACAGGAAGGGGGGAGAGAGGGAGCTAAGGTGCCTACCTGGCACCACGACTCATAGGTATGGGATGTGGATCCTAAAGATTACAAGGGCAGTAGAGCTGGGGAGGAGCTGGATGTTATTGTCCACCTGGGAACTAATGACCTAGCAAGGTACAGGGCTGGGATTGTGCAGGGAGAGTTCAGGGAACTGGGAAGGGTTCTATGGCAAGAAGCACACATGGTGGCTTTTGCCAAAGTGCTACCTGTCTATGACTGGTGGGAGGGGGGTGAAGGGATTCCACACCAGGAGCTTCAACTCATGGTTGAAGGAAAGCTGCTGAGAAGAGGCGTTCAGCTACATTGGGAACTAGGGCCAACCTGGAGAGATATGAGCCTACTATACAGAGGTGATGGATGCATCCATCTGGGTGGGGACCTGCAGTCCTCAGTGAATGAATTAAATGTTAATTTGATGAACATATAACTAGCTGAGGGAGAAGGCAGAAGGAAAGAGGGAGGCATAGGCTGCCCCACACACACAGACTAAAGCAGTAGGAATGGAGGATTGAAGGGAGGAGATTCCCCCATGAAACAGGATAAAAAGAAAAGCAGTGAAGTAGAGGACAAGGGAACAGGAAAAAAGTTGCAAAAAGAAAGGGGGAGGAGGCTGGGCAAAAGGAGAGGCGGGGGATGTAGGTAGACTGGGAGAAAGGTGTGGAAGGCTAGGTGTGCAAATGTAATGAGTCTTAGAAATAAAATTGGCATGGCCATACCAGGCTACAGTCAGTTCAGGAAGAATAAGGTGTGGAGGACAGGAGGAGGAGTGTTGCTATATGTAAGGAGGAGTATCCAAGTGATGAAAAGGCAGAGACACTGGGGGGAAGAAGGATTTGAGGTATTGTGGGTCACCCTGGAGACAGGAACTGGAGCCACTATTCATACTGGGGTGATATACGGACTAAAAATTACAGGGGGAGTAACTGGATAAGGCACTAGTGGAAGCCATCAGCATAATGGCATGAAAAGGGGAGGTGCTGCTGGTGGGGGACTTCAATCTACCTTATATAGATGGGAGCCTCCCAGCTGCATCCTTGGCTAGATGCAGGGGTATCCTAGACTCCCGGAAGGAGATGTTTCTGAGGTAAATAGTCAGGGAGCCCATTTGTGATGGGGCAATGCTGGATCTGGTGCTCACAAACAGGGACAATATTGCAGACATTAAGGTGGGAGGCCAACTGGGGACCAGCAATCAATGTACAGTGCGGTTCAGCGTAAGGATGGCAGTGGAAATTAACCACACAAGGATGAGGGTCTGGGACATCAGGATGGCAGATTTAAAAAAAATTAGTGAATGTGTCAGACATGACCTAGTGGAGAGGATGGCTGGGGTAGGGTGGAGGAACAGTGGACCAAGTTAAGTGATGGCATAGTGGAGGCAGCAAACCTCTGTGCAAAAGAAGTGAGCAAAAAACAGGAGGAAAAAAAACAGCATTATGGTTCTCAAGGAAAGTGACTGCAAAGCTTAAGGCTAAAAGGGTAGCATTCGTGAGGTATGAAGAGGTACAGAGGAAAGAGGGTAGGGTGGTGTACCAGGAAAAGCAGAGAGAAGCAGGGAAAGTGGTGAGAGGCTCAAAGCTGCAAACTGAGGAAACGATAGCTTAAGGGGTGATTAAGGGGGACAAAACCTTTTTTAATTACATACTGTAAGTGAAAAGAAAAAGACAATGGGAAGGATTGTGAGGCTAAGAAGGGCAAGGGTGGCAGGGGGTACTGTGCAGAAGGAGATCAGGAAAAAGAAGATATCCTGAACAGATGCTTTTTTCAGTCTTCACAGTGAAAGGGGAAGGGAATTGACCACATAAAAGAAGTAGTATCATTGGTGGGGGGGGGGGAGGAACGTACACACAAGTCCATTTGCAGAGGATAGAGTCCTGAAAGGACTTGTGAATCTGAAACAGAACAAAGCTAGGGGACCAGGCAGGGTACACTAAGAGTGTTGAAGGAGCTCAGGGAGGTATTGCCTACACCTCTGATAACCTTGTTCAACAACTCACTGGAAACAGGAGTGGTTTCATAGGACTGGAGGAGGGCAGATATAGTCCAACTTTATAAAAGCAGAAGCAGGGAAGGGACTGGAATCTACAGGCCAGTCTGCCAGGCGTCAATGGTGGGGAAGTTAATGGAGTCAATTTTTCCACTAAGGTTTTTGTATCTCCCCCAGCAGACCTGGGCAGCCATCAGCCTTGTCCTCGTACTCAGCAATTGTTCCTTACCTCTCTAATGGTATGGGAGTTTGTCTCTCCATGGATTCTCCCCAGGGGACCATCCTGCCCCCGCCAGACATATCCAGGTAGACTCTGGTGGGACTGAAGCAGCAGGGCGAACTGCTGAGAGACAGTTAAGGCTTCACAAAGCCCAGACTTCTAGATTTTCCACTTTTTCTTTGCCCCTGCCCGTGCTGCAGTAGTAGTATGTGTGCGTGGAGAGGCACCCATCCTATGCTACCACAGCCCCCCTTCAAGTCACTCACACCTGCACTACCATGAGGCTTCCACCAGGTGTCAGGTATGGGCTTAGATGGTTTGACCACTCCCTCGCGGGAAAATAGCTGTCCCTGGTACACTTGATCCTCTCCCACCCTGCTTATCCCCGACAACCTGTGTTTGTTCCCATAACATGGGTTACTGGCATGGCAGGAGGTAAGGCGTTCAATGCCTTAGCCCCCCCATGCCACCAGAAAAACCCTAATGGAGTCACATTTAAAGGAAAACATTGTAGAGTATTTTGAATCTAGCAAGTTACAAGATCAGTCAGCACAGATTCATGGGGTGGGGTCATGTGAGATGAACCTGATCAATTTCTTCAACTAGGTGACATGGGTAATAGATCAGGGAAGGGCGGAGGACATGGCTTACTTAGACTTCAGCAAGGCCTTTGACACTGTACCACATAGGAGGCTTATTAGCAAACTGGGCAGTTTTGGGGTGGGTCCTAAGGTGTTCAACTGGATACTAAATTGGTTGATGGATAGGTGACAGAGGGTAGCGGTATATGAAAGTCACTTGGGAAACTAGAGTAACCAGTTGGGTATCTCAGGGATCAGCACTTGGACCGGTCCTCTTTAGCATCTTTATAAGTGACATTGCAGAAGAGCTGGAAGGGTTTATTTGCAGATGACATGAAAATCTGCAATGGAGTAGACACTCCAGAGGGGGTGGAGTGAAAGTGCAGAGACGTGAGAAAACTCAAGGAGTGGTCAAAGATTTGGTAGCTGGGTTTCAATGCGTAAAAGCACAAAATCATGCACCTAGGGAACAGAATTCCAGAGGCAGAGTTTCAACGGGGAAAGAGGTACTGACAGTCACCAAATAGGAAAATCACCTTAGAGTAATTATATCAAATGACCCAAAGGTGACAAGGCAGTGTGGCAAGGCAGAAGTTAGGGCAAGTGCGATGCTGAGGTTCATAGGGAGAGGTATCACCAGCAGAAGGAGCGTGGTGGCGTAGCTACTGTATAGATCATTGGTGAGACACCATCTGGAGCAATGTAACCAGTTCTGGAGGCCACATCTCAGAAAAGACATAGGCAGGGTGGAGGCCTTTCAGAGAAGGGTGACAAAAATGGTGCTGGGTCTGCATCGGAAGCCCTATGAGGAGAGACTGAAGTATCTCAATATGTACACCCTGGAAGAGAGATGGGAGAGGGAGGACATGATAGAGGCCTACAAATACCTAACAGGGCTGAGTAAGGTACAGCATGGGAGTATTTTTCAGAGGAGAAGATGCACAGGACCAAGGGGTCATGCAGTGAAGCTGGAAAGAAGAAAACTTAGGAGGGATGTGAGGAAGTACTTCTTCACTAAAAGAGTGGTGGATGTTCATACTGAGGTTCATACTGAGGTAGAGTCAGGAGCGAGAAGTGAAGATGCCCATGGTAGCACCTATCACCTAACCCCTGACATGGACACCTTGAATTTTCAATAGTGATAATCTCGAGAGGTAATGCATTCCATCCAGTGACCACCCTTTGTTTAAAATAAAACTTACTTTTTTAGTGTTTTGTCTTGAGTAGAAAAGCTGTAGAGGGGGACCTCTAGTTTCTAAAGTGTCTTGTTTAAAATTAAAGACCATTTCTGGAAAAAGGTAAGGGTCATTACATATGTCCCATAACACAGGAGACCTTCCCTGTGTCTCCTCATGCAAAGGGACATTAGGTTTAAGGTTATTAGTCTATCCTCACAGGTCAAATCTCTAAAGCAGTGTATCCACTTGGTGAATCGTTTCTGTATTTTTTCCAGATTTTTTTATATCTTTCTTTAAATAGGGAGACCAGAATTAAGAGCAACAGTCTAAATTCAGACTGACATTAGACCTGTACAGTGGTAATAAAACTTTAAGGTCCTGTAACAGGGTGTTACCTGTTATGAGTCTAGAGAGCCCTAGTAATAAAACAAAATACGTATACTTTTCTTTTCACTCCCTTCTTTTCTGCCCTGTGCTCCTTCTTGTCTTTTCTATTTTTTCACTGTCAGGATGGCCAACCTGACAGACCCCTCTTAACTCTTTGCTGTCCCTGCTTTCTAATTTTGTGTCTTGAAAACGTAAGTCACGCTTTAGTTTCAATTCTCAACCAAAAGGCTGCCTGCAAGCACAAGTCGTGCAGTTTATAAATCTCCTGAATGGGAGATAATATTTTAGAGCATGTCATGCTTTTGATTGAAACTACTGGTGCCCCTAATTGTTAAGGTCCCGCTGTAATGTGCAAATGAGCGCTGGACCCATTGTTGCATGTAGCAGCTCTTTTGTAGAAAGCAGCTCTGGAGTCTGAAACTGCTCCCCGTCACCATATGTGACCCAGGAGCATGTGTTAAAGTAGAACAGGATGCTCCGGCTACATTTTGCCGCACTAAGCGGCTAAAGATATGATCCTTGCTCTGAACTAGAAATAGGAGGGTTGCTTCAGAGCAAAAGTATGCTTTGAAGCATTAGGAGATACCGCAAGTGCAGTAAAAGAAAAACAGACTTGCCTGCTAGCAAGACACTATGGGCAAATGAATAAATAAGCCCCGTAGTGTCTCATAACAAAACAAAATATGTTAATTGGGTTCCTGCAGCTCCAGAGATATTGTAACTGGGGCTGCTTTCCTGCAAACAAAAAAATGAAACATAAAACGGCCCAAATGAAATATTACCCAACGGACTGATACTTCAGCCGTCGGGTTAAAAATAATGACATGTTGGATGTGGCAGGGGCTCATACAGGAAATGGAGCACAGAGCCTCTGCATGTTAATGCATGGTGCAACATTAAAGTACTGCACAGATAAACTCCAAGGAGAGTTTTTTTCTGGTTTTAGAAATACAAATAAAATGTCTGCTCAATAAATTAGCTTTCAGGTCTCCTGAGCTGGGAGGAGAAGGAAGATAGGGAACGCGTCCCTAATCTTCCTTTCCTCTAGCCAGCTCAAAGATGCCTGTGGAAATACAAGGCTAATAAAGGTGTAATTAACTGTGGGGAGCTGTTCAGCCAGAGGTGTTCCTATAAGGCTGACCATCTTCAGTGTGACCCCTCTCACGTCATCCAGGGAAGAGATGTCACAGCCCAGGGAGGGGCTTAGCCTCATGATATGCTCGTTAGGCATTTCCAAGAAATAAAATGTTTATAGTATTATCTGAATTTAACTATATGAAGTTTATATAAGGAATGTTTTGTACCATGATAAAGGTCTGTTTTCCAAGAAGGAAGGAAATGTGGGCAGAGCCATAGGGGATGATGTCAGACCGAGAGGGTATATAAAGGTCTCACCACTAGGGGAAGGAAAATCAGTCAAGTCAGTTGGAGTACTGACAGTGAAGAAGAAGGACCTGTGCTGGGTGCGGAGCAATTCACACAGAGATTCAGTGAGGGGCGTGTAAGAAAGTTATTACACTCAGATACTGACTGACATTAGGCCACCGGCTCTATGAGGGAAGTAGAGTCCTGGAGATTTCTTTTGTTGCTGTATGCTGGACTAACTTTTACTCATTATTATTTTTGTATATATTTTGGACTTCTATTGAAATAAAATGATAGACGCATTCCTGCGTCCTTTACACACCTGATCTCTGCCTAGCTGTGTCTGTTTGTATCCCACCATGCTCGCAGGTCCTTAGAGTTAATATTATTTTTTATGGTCCAGGTAAGCGTGCTTACTTTGCTGATTGTTTCATTTATTTATTTATTGAGAAATTGGAATTAGACCCTTTGAGTCATAGACTCTTTTGCAAAGGCTCCTCGTCAGTTAACATACCTGTAGTATACAAACAATAACACAGTAGAGTTAAATAACAGTGCAACACAAACAATCAGTCAATATGTTACGTAAGGAGTACTGGAAGGAAAGTAGCAAAACAGAGTAATATTCCATAACAGAGGGCAGAGACAGCCCAGAGTCAAGTGCAAAACAGAAAAATACAGTAATAAGGCAAGAATTCCACCATAGTAATTATTACAGTACAGCTGGTAGGCATGTATGTGCCTGGTGGTACCTACATTATCTGAAAATATATATAGTGTATATATATATATATATATATATATATATATATATATATATATATATGCCCAGGTTCTTTTCCAGTGTGGTAACAGTGAGCTGTGTTCTACAGAGATAGTACTTGTGCTTTGGATTATTGTGACCCAGATGCATACTAGAGCATTTTTCTATGTTAAAACTCACACCCCTTTTCTTAGCCTAGTTGCAAATTTTTGTCAGATCATCTTGTAGTCTGGATTTGTCATCTAGGGAACTGCATACCCCACCTATTTTGACATCATCTGCATATTTGATAGTTACCCTATTTATGTTGTCTGCTATGTCAGCAATGAATAGGTAGAAAATATTTGGGCCCAAAACAGAACCCTGGGGGACACCACTAGTGATCTTTCCCTCTGATGACAGGCATCCATTTAAACCATTCTCTGTGTACAGTTCCTCAACCAGTCTGAAATCCTATACTGCCAGTCTGTTATTTACACCTTTCTGTAGTAATTTCTTTATAATTTCATTGTGGGACAGAATCGAACACCTGTCTAAAATCGATGTATGTGATATCACATGGTAATTTATTATCTAAGATTTTGCTTATACGTTCATAAGATCATACTAGATCAGTAAGGCACAATTTGTCTTGGATAAACCCATGCTGTTCATTGTCAATGTTGCCCAGAAATAGGGTAAGCCGATCTTTAATTATTTCCTTTAATAGTTTACAGATTAAAGACGTGACAGTATAGGCAGGGACAAATGGGCCAAATGGGCCAAGCAGTCCTTATCTGCCACCAAATTTTATGTTTCAATGTTTCTTCATGGATCTTATGGAACTTTAAAGTCTCACGTATCATCTCTAATCAGGGGCTCCTTTTACCACCTTAAAAATTTCACCAATCAAACTCCAGCCTTTTCTCAAGGCTGCGGACAGTGCTCTGGTACAAACCTTTGTTTCTTCTAGGCTAGACTATTACAATGCACAATGGTCTGCTTCACCACCAGCAGCTTGTCCAAAATGCTGCAGCAAAGCTACTAACATCTGCTCAGAGATCATATCACCCCCTTGCTCATGATCTGGGTTGGCTGCCTATTAGATGACATACAGTATAGCCTATAAGGTTCTGCTAAGGTTCTGAAACATTCCAGCTCCTTGAGAGAAGAAAAGGTTATCTGGTGGGAACAAAAGAGGTACTGTACCAGGAAGAATAACACAATGTTCATCAAGAAAGTGGACTTTGATGCAGTAATAGTGGGAATGTATGCTGAAAAAAAGCTTCCTACTGAAAAGTGGTGAAAAAATAGATGTGACCTGTCCACTCTGAGGAAGGATTGGAGGGCACCCTGAAATATTGGTGGACAACAGGTACTGTTTAAGTGTTTGTTTGCCTTTTTACCACACAATAAAAATATATATATATTTTAAAATATCTGTTAAGTTGATAAATTACTTCAATATCCCTGTGACTGATTAGTTTATAAAGTGTAGCACCTCCTGTAAATCCATCCCATCTAAGCTGCAGGGTACCTCAACCAACATTCTCACACTGTAAGAAGTAGTATGGAATGGACAAGTAGGGTAAAAATCTCATAGCAAGTTGGGACATGACACACCTTTCCTCATTTAAGAAACACATTACTGCCTTGTGCAAAAAAAATTGATGCCAAGCCCAAGAAGCTCTGAGTAGTACCATTTTGTGGAAAGAACAGGCTCCAGAGCCATATGTAGGGGAACTGGAAAACATTATCCAGGCCAATAGATACATCAGCGTTATCAGACTGATATCCCCTCACACTAATGTGTCAACCACTTCCAGTTGAGATATCGATGCACCCTGAGGGACGGCACCTGCTTCTGAAGCCGCCAGTGTCTGACAGATTGAAGGCAGAGTAGGAAATAGAACCATCTCCTTCAGACACTGTAGACCTGGGTGGGAGGCAGGAAGGGGCCTTAGAACTAATAGTTTGCAACATATAGCATAGTACCGTGAAAGCAAAAGGGACTGGGATCTTTCTTGTCTACCCCGCCTGCTCTACAATTCTGAATATATTAACTCTAAATACAGACTCACATCTAATCAGATCAGCGAGACTTCCATGTCTACACATTCTGAGTAATGCTTAATGCCATTAGTAAAAACAAACAAACAAAAAAAAACTAACGGGATAGCCAATGGCCAATCAGTCCTGTTGCTTGGTGTGCTCTTCATCAGTCCTGATTCAGGTTGGATGAGACTGCATGCATGTATAGTTTGAGGAGAATTCCATAGGGACTCAGAAGTGTAGAAATACACTGCAAACGCCCCTTATGTTTTGAGCTGAGTTCTCGTTTCAAAAGTTCCTGAAAGCCAGTTGAACATCCCACTGGATTTGATGGAATTGTACAGGCCATCTTTTTTTTATTATTTTAATTTGATCATTTTTATTACTAGACTGTCTCTCTCTTAGAAACTGAGAATTTTGCCTCCCTATATGTTTGTCACCCTCCCTCTCTGACGTGGAACCTCTGTAAAAGACCTGCTTTGTGCTAAGAGGTATTGTAATCCGAGATCAAATAAATAAATAAATAAATATTAGTGTTACGCACCCAGAAGATTAGGTATTGTTCTCCATTGTTTGTCCTCCTGTTTACAGCCTGGAAATGCATGCAAGGCCCCAAATGTTGACTCAAGCCTTAAGTTAAAGTGTGTTCCTGATCCTAATCTCACTGCTATGAGATTGATGAGTCCCTCACAGTTGTTGCTGCACGAAGTTGTGTACCTGGCCAAAATGTCGATAGTACATTCATGCTGTCAAAAGCTGCACAGGCATAAACACGTGTGTAGTCCTGGAGTCTGTATATAATCTAGCAAGGTTTCGGACCACACTTACATTACAGGGACCACGCCGCACGGTTTTTGCCCGCGCCATTTTTACTTTTGGAGAATTGACCCGATGCCATCAGCATTCCACAAACCAAGAATTCAGACTTTATATTTAAAATAAAGAGACATCATCTGCTGTTATTCATCACTAAGCCAGGGCACAATGCCAGAGGTGGAACAAAAGTTATAAATACTTTGAAAATTAAAAAGTAGATGGAACTGTGTCTTAATATACTATATCTAACCTGTCAAAGCAGCATACAATTGGTGTTTAGATTATCTAAGGGACAGTCCCCAGATTAGGAAACACAGAAACAGAAGTTGATGGCAGATAAGGACTGTGTGAGCCACCCTGTCTGTCCATTTTGCCTATCTGTTTTTAACCACAGATCCTAGTTGATCTGCAGCTTACCCCTTTTTTTCCTGTCCCTAAGGTACCCTTATGTTTATCCCATATAGTCATAAATTCCCTAACTATTTTTACCCCCACCATCTCCTTTGGAAGGCCGTTCCAAGCATCCACCACTCTTTCAGTGAAAAAGTACTTTCTCATGTTGCCTCTGAACCTTCCCTCCTCTAACTTCATTTCACGAGACCCTAGTTCTTGTACATCTTCTGCTTTGAAAGATGCAGCCCTCTTGTACCTTGTTTATATCCCTGAGGTGCTTGACCATTTCTATCATGTCCCACCTAGCACTCCTGTGTTCCAGGGAATACATATTGAGTTCCCACAGCTTTTCTTTGTAAGACTTTTCCTGCATGCCCTGCACCATCTTTGTAGCCCACCTCTGGACTTCCTCCAGTATGTCTATGTCCTACCAGAGATGTGGTCTCCAGAACTGGACACAGTACTCCAGCTGAGGTCTCATCAGCAATCTGTACAGTGACATAACCACCTCCTTCTTTCTGCTGGTGATATCCCTCCCAATGCACCCCAGCATCCTACTGTCTTTCCCACAGCCTTCTCACACTGCTTTGTCACGTTTAGATCATCTGATGTGAGTATCACCAGGTCCTGCTCAATGGCTGCCAGTACACCCCCCCCCCATTTTGTATACCTCTCCAGAGTTTCTGCTCCCCAAGTACATGGCTTTGCACTTCTTGGCACTGAATCAAAGCTGCCACATTTCTGACCACTCCTCCAACCTTGCCAGGTCTTTCCTCATTATTTCTATCCCCTCTGGAGTGTCAACTCTGTTGTAGATCTTGGCGTTGTCAGCACAAAAGACATACTTTCCCCTCCAGACCCTCTGCAATGTCATAGACATTGAAGAGGATTGGTCCCAGGACAGATACCTGTGGCATCCAGCTGGTCACCTCCCTCTCCTCAGAATGAAAACCAGTTATCAGCACCCTCAGGGTCCTTCTCCTTCATCAATCTCTGACTCAGTTTACCACCTTGTGGCCCACCCCCATGATTCCTAATTTGTTTGACAACCTTCCATGCGGAATGGTGTCAAAGGCCTTGCTAAAGTCTAGGTAGGCCACATCCACAGCCCTTCCTTGATCTACCTCCCTGATCACCCAGTCAAAGAAATCTATTAGATTTGTTTGGCATGACCTTCCCACTGTTAATCCATGCTGCCTTGGATCCTGTGCTCCAATAACTTCAAGGAATGACATAATCCTCTCCTTTAACAGTGTTTCCATAGGCTTCCCCACCACTGAGGTCAGGCTGACCAGTCTGTAGTTGCCAGCCTACTCCCGGTTCCCACTTTTGTGGAGTGGGACCACATTTTCCAACCTCCAGTCTTCTGGGACTTCCTCTGTCTCCAGTGATCTGTTGAATAGGGCGGTCAGCTGGGCTGCCAGCACCTCTCTTAGCACTTTAAATATTCTGGGGTGAACCCCATTCAGCCCCATCGCTTTATGTGTTTTCAGGTTCCTGAGTTCCTCCAGGACTCTCTCTACTGTAAATGGAGTGTCACTTTTCTACAGTTCTATCACCAGGATAGCATGTCAAAACTCTTTTGTACAGCAAGGTCATACTGTATTGCATTTCTCATCTATCGCTTTTCATTTTGAGATGAAGAATCTTCTCATATTATCACTCACCTGTCTAATCTTACCATCTGCATAATCTTCAGCAATCTGCTCTCATAGTAGTTTCTATTCTTTTAAACATAACCACTTAGTACCTCTAGATACACGTTCAGGAAATTACTGGACCTGCTGCATGTGGCAGAGTATTTTCCATCTTTGAGTATTCTAGCTATGCTTATCACTTTTGTATATCCACTGTATTTAGTGTATGGTTTCAGGTCTCTATTTTATGTTGTTACTGAAATGACAAATATCAAGCACCCACCATGAAGGCACAGACTGCTAAATGGTTTTAAAAAAATTCCCATTTTATTTTAGCATTTACTGTAAGTGCAAGTGTGTAAAACCTCTCATCTTAGTTCAAAAATGCAGACAAACCACGGCGGTCAGTGAGACAGACTAACGTTTCACAAGAGCAGACCTTGCTTCATCAGAATAATGTGCTCATACTTACAATCACAATTTATACAGAATTAAATTGAATACAGTTAAAACAGTACATATTTAGCATGCTGAAACAAACTTGGTCAAAACAACAAATGAATGTTAACCAGGAACATACACTTATTATCACTTTAGTCCGCTGTCACATGATGCAAAAGTTTAATTCACTAAACAAAGCAATGGTTCCCGCATGTATTCCAAAGCTTAGTTTCACTGTAGTGCAATTAAAAAAAACACAATAAATAGGACCACAGAAGCAAATCCTTCCTAGTCTGTAGGTGTTAGCATGCTCCCATAGCATGTGATTAATGTTGTGTATAAAGAAGAGCCACACTCCATTTTCACAAAACAGGATTATTTTTAGTTTTATAGCGGTATAGTAGTGCCACTATAGTGTTGAGTAGGAACTTTAATGTTAAACCTCTATTTTTGGCCACTTGTAAAATGGCTGTCTTTGGACACAGAGACTTGAAAATCTGCATGCACAACATTTTTTTGCAGGATTGCCTAACATACAAGCTCAAGGTACACCTCTCACAGCCCTGTTCAACTTACCACTAGATACAAGGAAAGTTTCGGGGGATGGAAGGAGGGTAGTTGTGGTCCCACTTCACAAAAGTGGTAACAGGGAGGAGGCAGAAAATTATAGACCTGTCACCTGACTTCGATGGTGGATAAAGTAATAGAATCACTACTGATTGAAAGGATTGGGGAATACCTTGTGAGCAGTAGGCTACAGGATCCGAAGCAGCATGGTTTCGCAGGGGGGAGATCTTGCCAGACAAACCTGGTCGAGTTCTTTGACTGTGTGACCAGGATAGTGGATCAGAGCAGAATGGTGGATGTGGCCTACCTAGATTTCAGTAAGGTCTTCAACACTGTTCCACACAGAAGATTGGTGAGGAAGCTGGGCAGCCTAGGTGTGGGTCCAAAAGTAATAAAATGGGTAAGAAGTTGGCTAAGCAACTAGGGTCAGAGGGTGGTGGTAATTGGTGTTCACTCTGAAGAAGGCGAGGTGACCAGTACTAGGACCGGTTCTCTTCAATGTCTTTATTAGTGACATTGCAGATGGGCTGGAAGGGAAAGTATGCCTGTTCTGATGGACAATATGAAAAAGTTGGAAGACTGATCAAGGATTTGGCATCTGGGTTTCAATGCAAAAAAGTACAAAATCTTGCACTTGGGGCACAGAAACCCAGAGGCAACATACTGATTGGGCAGGAAATTATTGGCAATCACACAACAGGAAAGGGATCTGGGGGGGTAATAATTTCTGATGACCTGAAGGTAGCAGAGCAGTGCAATAAGGCAGTGGGAAAAGTGGGGAAAGCTAGCAGGATGCTTGGGTGCATAGGGAGAGGGATCACCAGCAGAAAGAGGGAGGTAGTGTTACTCTTTATAGATCGATAGTGTATCCCCACCTTGAGTACTGTGATATGACGCTGGTCACAGAAAGGGTGGTGGCTATCTGGGACAGTGTTCCAGTAGAGGTGATGGGTGTTAAAACAGTAACAGGAGTCAAGCATGCATGGGATAGACACAAGGGGACCTTAGAAATAAGGTAAGGGGTTGGGGAGACCAGAGATCAAGTAGGATCTGAGGTGGCACAGTAGTTAGGGAAATTAGTGCAGACTAGGTGGGCCAGGAGGCCTTTATCTGCCAACAACGTCTATGTTTCTATGTTTCTATGCCAAATGTGGTAAATGTGGTAAATATCAGTTCTGCCACTTTTTAGTTAATGGGTGGTAAAATCCTTGAAAAATGGTTTTAACGCTTTTTTGCTCACCCAATAACTAATCTAGGTGCCAGTAATGCTAGTGTGCACTAAGGTTTCAATGACAGTTCATCCATAAATGCACACATTTAGACAAATGCATCAATCCACACACACATAGCCTTAAAAACAAGTACATTATAGTTTGCACTGGCAATGCTTTTCCCCAGAGAGACTTTATTGATGTTGCAATATGCAGTAGTGGCTCCCACTTGTGGATGGCTTTCTTGTTGTTGGGGGCTGTTATCAATATTGCCACCACCTACGGCACCCCTTTATCTGACAGTTATCCAAATCTCTCCCTGAAAATATGGGGCCTGGTCCCAGCTCCTCGTGGGTAAAACACTATGCCTAGAAAATTACACTGGCAGCAGGAGCGATGGAGAACTGTAGTGTGAAGAACATGATAAGCAGCTGAGAGTGAGATAAAGACATTTCTGTTAGTGACTTTCAGGTGTCTGTTTGACATGAGTGCTTGTGCCACACACTGCAAACTCCTACTGCTGTGCAACTGCACAGGAAAAAGTATAGAGAAACAGACTGTGATGACAGAAAAAGGCCTACGGGCCCATACAGTCTGCCCAACCCTAGCTATTACTGATGCAATAAGCCTTAGTGACCATCTTTCTCACTTTCACCCTCCCCCTTTACACCTCCACCTGCCCTTATCAGGTCTTGTGCCCATCCTATCCATGTTTGAATCTGCTCAGCATTTTAGAACATACTACTTCCTCTGGCAGTCTATTCCACTTCTCCACCACTCTTTCAGTACAAAAGAACTTGCAGACATCCCTTCTGAACCTAACCCCAGCCAGAATTACTGGAGGTCACCTTGTGTTTGTGTTTGTCCCTGGGGTGAACAACTCATTGGATTTCATTCATTCATTTCATTTTATTTTTAAATGAAGCCTGTGGACAAAATTGTCCATTCTCATAGTCATCTGTGATCATTGCATTTCACCTTGTTAAGCCCCTGGGGATATTTATACATTTCTACCATTTCTTCCCCTCTCTCTTCTTGCCTTTGGGGTGGCACATTTCAAGGTCCCTCAATTTTTCTTTGTATGATTTCTCCCCCAGCCTCTAGATCATCTTGGTCTGTCTCCTCTGCATAGCCTCTTCCCTATCACAGCCCTTCCACAGGTGTGGACCTTTCTCAGCAGTCCAGATGAGGGCAAATCAGAGACCTATACAGGGAAAGGATCTCCTCCCAGCTTCTACTTCAGATCCCCCTACCTGCCTCTACTTCTGATCCCCATTCCTACATTCCCCATCTTCCTGATTGTCCCCCATCCCCACCCTGCTGCACGGTGCAATAGATCTCATGCTTTCTGACATTATCATCCCCAGGTGCCTTTCCTCAGCTGTGCTTTGTAATACCACTCCCCCATGAAGATTTTTATTTTCAAGTTCTTGTTCTTGATGTGCATTACCTTACATTTCTTGGCATTAAATCTCAGCTGCCAAATCCTGGACCACCTTTTAAGTGTATCCAGGTTCTCCCTCTTCTGATCCCATTTTCACTGTCTATACTCCCACAGATCTTGGTGTGATTCATGAAGAGGCAGATCTTTCCCTGAAGTCTACCCCATGTCACAAATGAATACATTGGCAGCTGTGCCATCAGTAATAGTATAATGTCATGGTGTTATACTCTGGGTTTGCATTATCAGAACATTTTCATTCCATTCTGATATCAGAACTGGGGACTCTGAGTGTGTCCTGCTGCAGCTATCAGACATCACAATAAGGCATTTATACTAGGCATGCACCCTGTTCCACTTGCTGCATTGACTCTCTTTGAAGAAATCAAACACTCTTGTGTTGTTTGCAGTTCAAATGAGTGCTGCTTCAGTATGTTATAAATCACTACCATAATTTCAGCCAATCAGTGCACAGAGTCACTGTACCTCTTGTCCTGTGTAGTGTGCTCTTATGCTGGAGCCTTACAAGGCAGCACCACAAGGGAGCATGTGTAAGCCATGAATGGGAATGGCAACTTAGCCACAAAGCTCTGACTGACCTCAATAATTCAATCAGAATCTGTATCCTGAGTCCATTTCACCCAACAAGACTGCCACCAGTGGGTTGTATAAAACAGTCTCTAAAAATGTTGTAGAATCCCCTTGTTCAGTACACCTGTGAATGAGATATTTGTTGAAACTGTCAGTGTCTTCCATTGGTGGTTTGCACAATGGTGATGGTAGTGGCCCCTCTAGCACCTTCTGATACTACCAAAATTAAGAGCATTTTGCAGGCTGTTCTGAAAGAGATCTCAACATTCAAGTCAATGGTGTTGGATCAGGAAGACAAAAATAATGAACCTAAACTCCAGAATGAGTGACATGTGATATACATCTCTCTTACATCAATTATAAAGATTTTTGTCATGAGGTGAGAATCTAAGAGTTAAAGAGGATGCTAAGGACTTGCGGTCCAGAGAGAAGGATGCAGAAATTAGGAAAAGACATACCAATTTACACTTTGTCAGCATTCTGGAGGCTGTGAACCAAATGGATATGGCCACATTCCTACAAAAGGAACTTCTCTGGCTACTTAAGTACACTCTGGAGATAGACTGGACACACTGTTTCCTGGCACCACCACTGCAGTTGGGTGGGAGGCTATGCCCCATTACTGCAAAGTTCCTAAGATTCCCTGAGAAGAAGAGGATTTTTGTGCTTGCCAGGGAACTTTGTCCCATCAGCTTGCAGCACCAAAGAATCTACATATTTAATGATGTCTCCTCTGAGTTGTCACTCCAGTGAAAGCACGTCACTGAAGTTCGGAAACAGTTTCAAGCCCTGGTGGTTCCAAATCATCTTCAATACTCTATGCATTGTGAGAAACAGAGTTCTGAATTTCTTTGAGACACTGGAGGCCAAGGCAGAGGACTATGTTAGATGAAACTGTCCTGAACTGGCTATGCAACCTCAGCAATAAAACCCACCAAGCCAAGAAAGCAGCACCTGGGGGCCCACACAGGCATGAACAAGCTTTTAACCCTAAAAGTTCATCTCTCTACCCAAAGGATTCTTGTGCTTGCCTGGGATCTGGGCCCCATCAGCTAGCAAGGCCACATAATCTACATTTTAAATAACTTCTCCTCAGAGTTGTCCCTCAAGAGAAATCATTTCACCAAAGCTCAGAAACAGTTTCAAATGCTGTGGGTTCCACATCAGCTTCAATACCCTGCCATTCTATGCCCTGTGAGAAATGGCATTCCAAATTCCTTTGAGACCCTGGAGGCCAAACCTGAGGCCAATGCCTACCTTAGATGGAAGTGTTCTGAACTTCTAAGCAGCTCCAGTCACAAAATTCACCAAGCCTGAAGGCAGAAGCACTGGGGTGCTCAGACAGACATGAACCAGCTTTTCGTCACCAAAGCTCCTCCCACTACCCAAACCCCAAAGCACAGACTGGTATATAATTTGACCAGAAAGAATCAACCACTGAGGGACAGACAGGCAGAACAGCAGGCTGCACCTGCAAGGATAAAGTGCAGAACAGCACAGTGAGAATCCAGGGCATCATCTGCATGCGAAAACTTCAATACAGAACTGGTGCCATAGAGGCAAGAGCAGGAAACCTGTGAGACTGAAGGACCCTCCCTTCATGAACCAGCTCCCAATCTAACTGCTCAAGGGGTCTCCCGAATCTGCCACAGCCTCCTATATCCTGGCTGGATATTGCCAGGTCTGAAGCCTACTGTAAGGGAAGGGTTGAGGTAAGTGGTCCTACTACTTCTCCTGACTGGGTACTACAGCCAGTTTTGACACCTGGAACATGAAAAAAAATTTTGAGTGTATAGTTTTGCAGACTATTTAACTCAATAACTGCTCTGTTCCCAACATTTGTTTCTAAAAAAGCTGCTGGTTCAAGTTTAATGCATTGCTTTTTAATTTTTTTAACACGAAAAATGTTATTTCTCTGCGCAAACTCTACCCCTGTCTCATACTACTAATATACCCTGTCCCACTGTCTCTCCAATATGTTACTCATAATCCTCTCTCTCCTTCTTCTCCTGTTTTCCTTTGCTTCTCTCCCACCTACTAGCTTTTCCTCTGCTTCCCCCTCCTTCTCTATCTCATCCCGCCTTCTCCCACCCTCCCCTCCTCCTGCCTTCCCTCTCTCTCCCACTCCCCCTGACTCCCTGGTCCCTCACTCCTCCCTTCCTCCTGCCTCTGTCTTGAATCTCTTTGAAACTTGCTTCTCACCCACCCCTCCTCCCACTCACCTCTACCCTACCTCTCAACTGTGATGCAGACTCACCTCTGCCACAGCTAAACTCCTTATCTCACTGCTGCTCTTAGTTGCAGGGGATATTGAGCCCAACCCTGGCCCTACTCACTCCTCTCCTACCTGCCTCCCCAAAGGGCTGAGAGTGACTCACCTCAATGTCAGAAGCCTCCTCCCAAAGGTAGACCTTCTATAACTGCTCATAATTAACCTTGCACCTGACATGTTAATCATCTCTGAATCTTGGCTTTTCCCAAAGATTACACACTCTGCAGTCACCATACTAGGGTACTCTCTTGCCTGCCAGGATTATACCAATGGGGGGAGTGGTGTTGCCATATACTTCTCCTCTGCTATTCAGTCCATCCCTATACTCTCTGTCTCCTTGCCTTCTGCATACAAACTATTACTCCTGAAACTCTCCCTCCCATTCTCTCTCACCATCTATTTGACTGGCATCTACTGCTGCCCAGGCATCTCCCCCTCTTCTGTCACTGACCTCCTCACTATCTCTACCCACGCCTCATCCAGTGAATTACTCATCCTTGGGGATTTCAAAATAAATTGGCTCTCCCCTGCTTAATCCAAATTCTGCCATGTCATTAAGTCCTTACATTTTTCTCAATTGATCACTGACACTACCCACCACAACTACAAATCCCTCAACAACACTCTGCTGGACTGGGTTCTTGCATCCCATACCCACCGTATTATTGCTGCCAGCACCCTTCTGGATGCCCTCTGTGCTGCCATATGGCCTACTGTGTCTGCAAATTACACCACCCCAAGGCCCCACACAAGCTCCTTTAGATCTGTTTCTTCCAATCACTGTACTTGTCATCCCTTCATGTGGATTTGGCAGCTACTGACTGGTCACCCAACTCCTCTGCCAGCACCATTGACTCTGCCTTCAATTATTTCAAGCCCAAATTCCTGTCTATCTGGGATCTACACGTTCCATTCAGGAAAACCAGGATCTGTGGTTTCCACCACCCCTGGATCTCAGTCAAACAGTTGGCCTGACAGCAAGCTTGAGATGTTGCCTGAAAGGCCCATAAGTCCTCTGACTCCCCTGATGATCTGCTCTGATACCGTGCCATGTGCAATGCTTGTACCCAAGCCACTAGGCTTGCCAAGGCTAAGTACTTTGCTGAGTAATTTGCCTCCACCTTCCAGAACAACTTTACCTAGCTCTCCAAGTTATTGAAGGTCATCCATGCCTTCTTCCATCCTCTCCCCCCAGTCTGGTCCCCCACCCCAATCATCAAGGTTAGAGATGTCACCGTTTTTTACTCTCTCTCTCTGTTGCCTCTTAATTCAACACTTTTTTCACCTCCTATGCCTCCTCCATTCTCTCTCCCTCTCCTCCCACCCACCCCTGGGTCTCCTCTTTGTCCTTATCTACTATTTCTCCTGCTGACACCCTCATGTTGCTCCTAGCTCTTTAAGGGCATGAGCCCTCATGGGCTTGACCCTAAACTCCTCTATCTATCTTCCCTAGCCATAGCTCTTCCAATCACCTGCCTTCTCAACCTTTTAATCTCTCTTGCCTCTGTCCCTGACACTTGGAAACATGCTAATCTCATACCCCTTTGTAAAGGAGGCAACTCCTCCTCACCTGGCAGTTACTGCCCTAACTCTCTACTCTCCACCCTTGTTAAACTACAGGAGTACCTAGTGCTTTCTCAGCATCCCCCCCTTCCTTGATTCATCCTCCTTCTTCACCCCCTTTCCAGGCTGGTTTCCATAAATCCCACTCCACCTCCTCCTCCTCCACTCTCCGGCTTACTGACTCCATTCTCTCAGGCATGGATCAGGGTCTTATCACCTCTGTCATCTTTGTCAACTTGGCCAAAGCCTTTGACACTGTAGCCCACCCTCTTTTCCATGACAAACTTACAGCAGCAGGGCTTTCCACCTCTGCTACCAACTGGTTCTGCTCCTACCTTGAGGGTAGGACTCAATCAGTTAGAATCGGCGATCCCTTATCCCTCCACTCCCCATCAGCAGACTAGTGTCCCCCAAGGTTCTGTCCTTGGCCCAATACTCTTTTCAACTTTCCTGAATGACCTCTCCACTTCCTGCACCTCTGCATCCATCCATATGTATGCAGATGATACAGTTATTTTTGCCTCCAGTTCCACCCCTTCTGATCTAATGGCCAAGCTTCAGCTGGACTTCAACAATGTCCAACACTGGTTCCATTCAAATCAATTGTCCATCAATGCCAAAAAATGGTCTCCTTGACCTTTTGCTTGAGGCAGAAGCTCTCCAGGCTTGCTGCCCTCCCACCAAGGAAAAGCTAGCTAAATCAGTGAAGAAAGGAGGGAAGGCATTCTTTGGGTATATTAGCAAGACAAGGAAGACAGCGGAGGGACTTTGAGACTTAGGGAAAAGGGTGGCAGGGTAGAGGAGGAAAAACATTGACAAGGTGACCATCCTCAACAAATACTTCTGCTCTGCATTCATGGAATAAGATAATGGGGATAGTCCCCCATTAATGGAGAAGGGCAATCAGGGAGAAAGAGGTTGACATTAGACCTTTTTCAAAGGATGCAGTAAAAAGAGCACTAGAACAGCTTAGGGTGGAGAAAGCTATGGGGCCAGATGGAATACACCTGAGGATCCTAAAGGAGCTCCGGGAGGAACTGGCTAAACCTCTGGCTAAGCTGTTCAGTGGATCACTAGAAACAGGTGTGGTTCTGGAGGAGTGCGGGAGGGCACAAGTGGTACCCCTGCACAAAAGTGGTAGCAAGGAGGAGGCAGGAAACTACTCAGTTTGACCTTAATAGTAGGTAAGATGACGGAAACCCTACTTAAGGAAAGGCTGATAGACTACCTAGAGACAAGGGGGGCTGCTGGACCCAAGGCAACAAGGATTCACTGCAAGGAGTTCATGCCAGACCAACTTGATTGATTTCTTTGAGTGGGTGAAAAAGGAAATAGACCAGGGCAGAGCAGTAGATGTGGCCTATCTGGACTTCAGAAAGGCCTTCGACACAGTCCCACACAGGAGATTAAATCCACAAGCTGGCAAATCTGGGGGTTGGGACAGAGGTGGTCACGTTGGTTAGTGTCAGAGGGAAGTGGTCAAGCATGGACGCAGAGTCAAAAGATATCAGGTTGGACCAAGCAATTGCTAGGCAAATTTATTTTAAGCCAGCATGATAAGCAAAACAAAAAGGTGAACTGAATATGACAAAAATAAACAGAAGTAAAACAAAAAGAATATATCAATATACACTTCTCTAGAAATGGCTAGAGCATAACAGCAGGTCAGTGTACTACCAACCTCTCCTCTCACTATCTATCTGAGGAGGTGCAGAAAAGCTGCTCCTTTTATCTCAGTGGGGGTCAGGTGATTTACTTGAAGCTCCGCCCACTTACTTCCAAAATCCTTAATTTTAAAACTAATCATTATTTTCACATTTTAAACACAGGACAGCTTCAATTCAGCACAAGACCATGTAGTATAGCTTTTCATATCAATAAATATGCTTTATTTCTTTTATTGTAATGCTGTTCCTGGTAGCAGATTCCTCCCTTGAATGACCCAAGGTGTAAGTATGGAGAAGAGAGGGCCGGCTGACTCCTAAGGATCCATTCATAATGATCCCTGCAAGGAGAAAGCCCCTTCTAGAAGATTCCCCCTGCTTATACCTCGGTAAGACCTTCCTTTCTTAAGTAACAAATAACCTAACATTGGAATTTTATACATTCTTTGAACCAAAAGCTGCAAGTTATCTAGATTTCAGTACATTTAAGAACAGAAGTTTCCTTTTATATTTACAAACATGCTGCAGCACAGGGAAACACAGAGCTCTTATTGTAGAAACATTGTGTTACTTTTGTATGGCCATTATCACTCTTACTTTATGTTTATTCAACTATAATACTTATGGAGATTCTGCAGAAAACATAAACATTAAAACCATGTTTTCTGGAATTCATTTCACCAGGTTACTAACAACAGAGAGAACTTCATATCATTCAGTGTTAAGCTTGGATGGCTAAGCCTGAAGAAAACAAACAGAAAACTATGTTTGTTTCAGTTTAGGTTTAAATTACAGCTTTTACCGAGGCAGACTCAACAGTTTAGCAAACACCTCCGCATGGAGGTCTCTTTGGACATCTCACAAGGGATAAAAAAGGAAAAGGGGTTTCACCTCACAAGTGCAAGGGGGAGGGTTCACTTCTTGGCAGCTTTAAACTGCTGCTTTACTGAGTATACTGTGAGCAGATTTCTAAATGAGGCTAACAGGACAAACGCCCATACGGCAAAATCCCTCTGCAGAATGCACTGTGCATAGAAATTCTAGCACTGTCAAAGTGCCATAATGTTGCAATAATGGGACACAAGTGAAGATATATTAGCTACTGGGGGTATGAAGACATTTTCTTCCTGAAACCATAAAGAATCACAGGGATAGTACAAAGATCTTTCCCAGGTGGCCTGTCTGGGAAAGGGGAAATAAAGCAA
This sequence comes from Neoceratodus forsteri, assembly GCA_016271365.2. NCBI lineage: Eukaryota > Metazoa > Chordata > Ceratodontiformes > Ceratodontidae > Neoceratodus > Neoceratodus forsteri. The sequence continues at coordinate 1,320,767,564 of CM057456.1, forward strand.
ACCCAATAGAGACAGGATAGATACAGAAGATGCTGCTGTAGCACACTTGAAGCAGGAGAAAGAGAAGAAGGTTCCAGAAATACAAATGGTCTTACAGCACCCTGTGACAGTTAGCAACTGGTTAAGTAATAGCACACAAAGAGTGGTGGTAAATGGGGTTAGCTCACAGGAGGGATGAGCAACAAGTGGTCTACCCCAGGGATCAGTGCTGGAACCAGTGCTTTTCAATGTCTTCATAAGTGATATTGCAGAGGGTCTAGAAAGGAGGTTTAGCCTGTTCACGGATGATACAAAACGATGTGACAGGGTAGATACACAGGGAGGTATAGAAAAAATAAGGAGGGATCTAAAGAGTCTAGAAAACTGGTCCAAGGAATGACAGGTGGATTTCAATGCAAAAAAGTGCAACATTATGCACCTAGGGAGAGGGAATCCTAGGACTGAGTATGAACTAGATGGGGTAACACTGGATGCCACCTCATAGGATAGGAATCATGGGATAGTCATAAAAGACAACCTCAAAGTGGCTAAACAATGTGACAAAGCAGTTGGAAAGTCTACCAGAATGCTAGGGTGCATAGGGAGGGGTATAATAAGTAGAAGGAGGGAAGTGGTGGTACTGTGTACAACTCCCTAGTAAGGCCTCATCTGGAGTACTGTTCTCAGTTCTAGAGGCCCCATCTCCAAAAAGACAGACAGCATGGATATGGTACAGAGGAGGGTGACAAAAATGGTGTCTGGGATGCAGCATAAATCGTATGAGGAGAGACTCAGAACTCTCAATATGTACTCCCAAGAGGAAAGGGGAAGGGGACATGCTAGAGAGCTTCAAGTATCTGAAGTGGATCAACAGGGTACCAGAGGGGAACATCTTTCACATGAAGGGAAATAGCAAGACAAGGGGGCACAGCATGAGACTAAAATGTGGAAAACTTAGAGGGAACATGAGGAAGTTCTACTTCACTGAAAGGGTGGTGGAGAGATGGAACAGTCTCCACCAAGAACTGGTGTGGGTGGCCACAGTTCAAAGATTCAAGAATGTGTGGGATAGGCATATGGGAACTCTCAGGCTAGGGTGGGGGCTTGTAGCATCTAGGCTACCTTAAGAATTAGAAAGAGGGATGGGGCAGACTGGATGAGCCACAAGGCACTTATCTACCGACAACATCTATATATCTAGGTATCTTTCCACACCCTTGATGGGTCCACTATTAATGATGTCCCCTCCTTTAAGTACCTCGGGGTCTTGCTCAACCGACACCTTGACTTTTCTGGTCATGTGGATGCCATCCATAAAAAACTACACCTTAAACTAGGAACCCTGTACAGGAACTTGTGGTCACATCCCCCTGCTGGCTCACAGAGCCATTATACAGAAAACGATTCTCCCTATTTTTGACTACAGAGACACTGCTGCTCCTAAGTCCACCCTGAGCAGACTGGATTCCCTCTTTCACTCCTTTTGTTGCTTTGCTCTGGACTGCCCGCCCCGCATCCACCATTGCTCCTTTTATTCCTCCATCTCCTTTCCCTCTCTCGAAGCCAGGCGCCTTGCACATTGTTCCTCCTTTGTAGCGAAATACTTGCTAGGCTCTCTTCCCTCATACCCACCTCTTTCCTTTTCCCCCCTTCTCACTACACCCCTTGGAACTCTGGCTTTTTATTCCTAGCACTCCCTTCTAGCAGATCCTCAGCTGGCCAGGCCATCGTCTCCAACTGCTTCCCCAAACTTTGGAATTCTCTTCCCCTTTCTATCTGCTCAGCCTCCTCCCTACACTCTCCCTCCATGCTTCTCCTCAAATTCACTTCTCACTCCTGCACCTGATCCCCACCTCTGTTCCTCTCTTCCCATTCTTCCACTCCGTATGCTCCCCATATCTCCCCCCGACTCCCTGTCCTAATCCCTGCTGCAATCCCCCATTTCCCCCCTCTCCAATTGCACTCTTTCTTGTTTTCCTCTGGATATTTTCTCTACCACTTGCCTACATTTATTGCACTCTGTACTTTAATTAGCACCCTCCTGCTACCCTCCTGGATGCATTTCTTCTATATCCCATACCATTCTACATAATGCTTAAATCGTCTATCCATTGTAGCTTGACTGTGATGCCTAGCAATTGTACATATTTGTCTAATTGTCTATCTATTGTAGCTTGTTTTTGATGCTTAGTTCTGTTCCTTCCTGCTATGTAAATTATGTTCCTATTGTTATTCATGACCCTCCTCTTACTCCCCCGACGTATCTGCAAACGAACTGCTATTTAGCTCAGTATATCTTTCCTGGTGAAACCTTTGAAATAAACATAAATAAATAAATCATAAATAAATTTCATTTCCAAAATAAAGGAAACAAACACAGATGAAACAAGCAGAGCATATGAAACTTAACAACTGTGGAACGTACAAGGAAAGAAAAACAGCAATCCAGGCAGAGACTGTACTTATATTCTTACAGTAATATGGAATTGATATACAGGAGATGAATAAGAATAACTAGATATTAACTTGACAGTACCTAATAAGTACCCAACCCCAAAGGGGCCACCGTTACAATTACTACCTAGCTAAAAAAAGCAGGAGACTATCAGCAAGTGCTAGCTATGAACACCCTAAGGATATTGTAGTAGAAGGCCACAGTGTTATAGTCTCCTCCCAAGAAGTGGTCTACTATTCTAGAAGAGGCCTAGCCAATAATCTGGTTACCTGTCAATCGGCGGAAAAATATGAGTATGGCTGACAATGACCTCCTACAGAGGACGGAGAAGTTCACCTTAGTCCAGGTGGATCATGTTCAGCCAAGAGGGAATGCTTTGCTAATAATGCCTTACCTCACTCCTTTAAAGGTACTCCAGGGTCATGACTCCCTTCCTCTTTAGCCCAGATCACTCAGTGTCTCCTTTTTTGATCAAGGGTCTTAAGGGAGAGGCAAGCCACAGTGAATTGGGGAGTTTATTTCACTGTTTCATTTCTCTGCAGATTGGTAGAAGTGGGTCATAGGAAACAGCTGCACACCGATAGCTGAGCTGACAGGCTGCTAAGAGTGTATGAACAGGCCTCTAACGCAACCATGTGCCTCACTGTATGGGAAGAGTTCCCATTGGCTCCTGGTTGCACACCCATTTACTCTGGCTTCAATGCAACTAGGCAGCTCCTTCCATTTCCCTCCTTGCCAGCATGGTTTGTTTTCAGTATGGTGCCCGAATTTTCCTACCTCTCTTGGAGGATCATCCTCATCTACCCTACCTCTCAACAACAAAGTAGGATGAGGTACCAGTGTTGGCACCCCACAAACTAATTGGTGTTTCTTGTGATAGCTTGGATGTAAGCTGACACACTCCCTAGGTATTTAGTCAGTTTCTTGTTGCATATCCTGTACTTGTTGTCTGCTCCATGGTTTAATCAATAACAATGAATGATCCTACAGGACCATAGCTTCTGATCTCCAACTCCCCTCCCTTCACTGATGCTGCCTTGTGCTTTATCTCCCTCTCCCAAAACTCTAGTTGCCAACGAGTTCAGGATTTCAGCCTTAACAGGTTACATGCTGATCTGCCTGGTGATGCACCAAAAAAACAAGGTGAGGCATGTTAGACTCCCGCCAGAGCCACTTAGAGGGGAGAGACTGAGACTGCAGCCTTCCAGGTGTGATGCTCACAGGAGATGCTCTATCATTGTCACAGGAAGGGAGTTATGGTCCCTATCTCCCCCCTCCAAAGCTGCTAAAATGTGACTTGCATCCCACAAATTCCTGGCTGTTAATTGGCAGGATGCTAAGCAGATCTGGTTAGCACGTTGCTGCATCCTGGATCCTCTTCAAGCAAAGTGAGTCACTGTTTGAATCCTGTCAAAGCCAGTTATGGGGAGCAATGAAGGCAACACAGTAATGAGTGTTCCACATGAGACTGCATCCTCTCATGACCCCCAGCAGGTGATTGGTTTACAGACATTAGCCCTCCCCCTGGCCTTTTTGGCTAAGTGGAGGGAAGGTTGAGGCAGGACATGCAGTCTGCAATCTGTTTATCATAACTGGAGGTTTTTGGTACAGTACCTCTCTTCATTGCCACCTTAGTCACACATACTCCCAGATGTGTTGCGAGCAACAATGTGTTGGACGTCCCCACCCACACCCCTTTTTTCACATGACTTGATTAGTTTGACCCACAGTATGTTATGCCCTTGCCTCCTGTCTTTGACGGTTGGCTAACCTTTCAATTGCTCACCATTAATACAGCCACAGGCTTATATTACCTAACTTTGGACTTGGCCAATCACATTAGGGCTCAGAGCTACACACTGGTTTCAGATGAACAAAATGCTGCAGTCATGCAGAGTTTTAGGACAGAATGTATCTAGGGACACTTCCCCTATGTGGCTTACATTTCAGAAACCAAACAAATATGTTGCTCTCAGCAATTGTCCTATTTGTCTGTTAGTATTGTTGTTAGTTGTTGGATTTCTCCATGTTCATTAGCAGTTAAGAACCCATCCTATTATTATGGTTGTGCAGAGAACTGTACATAATGGGTTTTGTGCTAACTCACAATAAGAAGACAAGCTTGAAAATTCATTCAGATTGGTGTACTGATTCAGCTGATTCCCTGCTCTTTGTTCCCCTCCTCGACCATGGCTAGCCAGCCTATAAAGTTTGTCTTATGCAATGGGGAGGGCAATCACTCCCCAATAAAACATAGGAAAATACTAGACCACCTGCTGAGGCTGGGGGTGGGAGTAGCTTTAGTCCAGGAGACCCATGCAGACCGATGCTGGGGGTGGGAGTAGCTTTAGTCCAGGAGACCCATGCAGACTGAGACATGGAAATTGAGAATGGGGTGGATGTCCCAGGTTTTTTTTAGTACCATTAATTTAAAGTGTGTGGGGGGAAGTCACCATCCCAATTCACAAAAAGATAAAAAATACTAATAAGGTCACAAAGAATAAAGAGGGCAGATACATTATTGTGCAAGAGTTGCTAAGTGGGTGACCAGTCTCTGTATGCAGTGTATATGCTCCCAATCTCACAGACACTAATTTAATTCAGTCATTGGCCTGAGAGTTAAGTGAGCTAAGGGATGAGAGGTTGCTAGCTAAGGGATGAGCAGTTGTAGCAGCTCCTAACATCTCTCACCTGTGTGCCCTGTAGCCCGACTCATGTTCTGCAGCCCGACTTGCTTACTACTGCCCGGGAGAACTATCTGATGCCTAGCCACTGTATTAGTCTGTTACGCCAAGGAGGGGGGACTACCAGAGCCGAACAGGGCCAGTGACATTATTGGGGGCTGTCCAGGTCATGACAAAGGAAAAGCCACATGCAGAGAAGTTCAGCAGCTCCTAACATCTATCACCCTTGTGCTCTGCAGCCTGATCCATGTTTTGCAGCATGACCTATCCCCTGCAGTTGAGTCACCTCTACTAAAGTGCTGTCATTGACTGTGAATGCTATGGCCAATGGGAATGAACTGCTGCCCGGGAGTACTATCTGATGCACGGCCACTGTATTTTTCCAGTACGCTAAGGGGAGACTACCAGAGCTGAACGGAGCCAGTGACATCATTGAGGACAGGCCAGGTCACTACAAAGGAGCAGCTGCAGAAGTGACTGACTGCAGAGTAGCTGTATGCATTAGTGGCTCACACAGGAGTGACATGAGTCACCCTCTGTGAATCCAGCTGAGGGAGGCCTTTAAGAAAATATACACATTTTACTTTTGAATGTTATTTTGTAAAATGTTTTGAAGGTAGTTTCTGATTACTGAGGCAAGGTTGTATTAAACCTACCCTGGATTACAGGATTAGACATTATTTGTATTAGGAATTTGCTTTAAATATAAATTATAACTGTAGTAGTGATGTTACTGGTGTTAGAAGACAGAATGAATAAGCAAGGGATAGTTTAAATAAGTACAATCATGTTTTTAGGGATAAGTTTGATCTTCCCTTGTATATTTATAGATACCCCAAAGGATGAGTTATGGGATTGGAAGGATATTAGATTTGAATAAATTGGAGAAAAATTCAGTAATTTTTTATCTCATTTTAGCTTTTGCCATTTGCCATGAGTAGGATTTTGTATAATATTGTGGCTTATCAACATACTCAGTCTGGCACATTTATAGTTACAGTAGGTCAGTTACCAAATGTAATATAGGGAATGGCTTTTAAAATTGCTTCAGAAACTGATCTTAATTAGTAGGGTAACATTAAAGCAACTATCATTCTATTTCTGTTACTTTGTGGAGATATTCTTCCAAATCTCAGTCCAACTAATTTGGAAGTTGAACCCTTAAGTATGGAATAATTTAAGAGGAAAGCATATACAATAGTTCTTTTTAATGTTAAGAGTATAGTAAATACATTTGATGCCATAAGAGAATGGGCAATTGAGTATAACCCAGACATGTTAATTCCTACAGAAACCAGGCTAAATCCCAAGGTTCTTGACATTCAGATTAATATAAGTGGCTACCAGGTGTGGAGGAAGAACAGGAATAAAGGGGGGGGGACTTTGATTATTTGTGGGAAACAATAGTTGGTGGCTATTGAGGTTAAATTAAATGTAGATCCCCAGATAACTGAAACTCAGTCACTTGAATTCAAACTTCCCCATGTGTAGTCTTTATTGTTAATGGGAATTTACAGACCACCAAAAAGATAACTCGATATTGATGTTTTTTTAACTCGGTTTATTCACCTCAGGTGTGGTGGGAACAGCCCCTTATCCTCCTATTAGCCCTTCTCATGGACCCTCAATACTCCCCCAATCTGGCCTCTGCCTCAGCTGCAGGGATGGGGAGGACTGTGGCTTGCCCCCCACTGAGGGCCCCCCTGGGGTAACGATGGAGAGAACATGATCACTCTTGAGCCCCCACCCTAACTTACGCTGGGCTTTGGGCCAGTGGGAGTGGGAGTCCATATAGGGCTTCCTGGTGCACACATGAGAGGGGTTTTCAGCTTAAGTGCCCTTGAGGTGTGTACATGCAATAATGAGCAGCGCATGATGGGCACACTCCCTTGCCTACCTGCAGGATGTCCGCTGCTGCCTCAAGTCATTCCTTAGTGTTCCTCTCCAGTGGGAGTTGCCAAACACCGAGGATCCACAACCCCCCCTCCCCAAGAGAGGAGAACAGTCCTCCAGATGCTCAATCCTCTCCTGCCTCGCTGACAGACCGCTGACCAAGTAGGCTCCCAAATCCAGGTCACCAGCATGGCATAAGGTAATGTGTCCAGCACCTCAGCCCTCAGTGCCACTGGCCCAGCTTCAATATTATGTTGATTGGAGATTTCAGTGTTGATTGGAAACAGAATGAAGACACTCATAAATTGTGTGAAATGAGTGCTAATTTGGGTTTGTCGCAATTAATTGATGACTGTACTCGAATAAATCCTAGGGACACATTAACCTCCACTGTTTTGGATTTAATTTTCACTTCTAAAAGTGATAATTATAAAATTAGTGGAGTTTTTGCAGATAGTTTTAGTGATCACCAAGGCATAGCCTGTGTGAGATTTAAAGATAGAGGAACAGGGTCTGGTAATGGGTGTTTACTCACCTGGTAAAGGTGATTGTGTTGGTTGGCATCCATGGCACTCCAGACATTACCTCATGGGTTTTAACACACCTGATAGGCTAGTGATGCACATGACCCTAGATCAAATTTCTAGTATATCCAGGTCCCAGAAACCCCTGCTCTCCAGTTCGAATCTTCCATAGCTGAAATCAAGGTTAGTAAAGTGCAAGAGAAAAAAACAATGCAAGGAAGACCAAAAAATGATGTATGAAAGAATGATGCTAGCTACAACGTAGTCTCAGTGGCCAGTAGGCCGAATTTTATTATCCCTATTATTTACAATCTAATCTCAATCCCGTAGGGACCGACTATAGACATTCACTGCAGCTTCCCCCCCTCCTAAGCCTGGCAATGATTAAATGGACTTTCAGTCCGGGTCACTCTGAGCACTCTGAAGGGTAGGCCTTGGAGTGCCATGGATGCCAACCAACGCAGTCACCTTTACCAGGTGAGTAAACACCCATTGTGACTGGTTGGGCATTCATGGCACTCCAGACATTACCTCATGGGTAGATAAGAAGCAGTGTAGTACCCGGGGGGGGGGGGAACAGAGTGCTCTATGAGTGAGGGGTTGAAGTCGCTGCTAGGAGGATCTGTGTGGCAAAAGTGGGCTGTATGGCATGCAGGTGTTCGAGTCTGTAGTGTCTAGTGAACGTGTGCAGGGAGCTCCAAGTAGCTGCCCTGCATATGTCTTCGGAGGACACATTGGCCTTTTCTGCCCAGGATATGGCGACTGCCCTGATGGAATTGGCCTTGATACCCTGAGGGGGTATCATTTGCTTTGATAGGTAAGTGTTCTGAACGGTTCTCCTTAGCCAACCGGCGATCATGGACTTGGAGGCTGCCCTGCCTTGCCTTTGTCCCTTTGTGACGATAAATAATCTTTCCGTCTTACGGAGGGACCGCGTTCTGGTTATGTAGACAGAGAGGGTGGATCCAGCATCCAGATGATACGGGACCAACCGAGTGCCCTGCTGAGTGTCCACCGGGAAGGTGGGCAGCTCAATGGGCTGTTCTGTGTGGAAGGCAGTGGGCAACTTGGGCTGGAAGGCTGTTACCGTTCATAGACGAACTCCTTGAGGGGTGAAAACAGTGTAGGGTTCTGCAACCGCTAGAGCCCCTAACTCCCCAATCTGTCTGGCTGAGCAGATGGCCACCAGAAAACATGTCTTGAGGCCAACCCAGAACAGGTCCACCTCCTGAAGTGGCTCATAGGGTGCTGAGCTGAGGGAATCGAGGACCAGTGGGAGATCCCAAGGTGCGAAAGTTGGTCGCATTTTGGTCAGAGTATTTCCACTGCTTTCAGGAAGTGCAGGGCATTGGGATGTGCTCCCGGGCTGTATCCCCCAATGGGCCCGTAGCTGCCCCTATAGCTGACAGTTGTACTCTGAGGGAAGAGTGGGCTAGGCCCTTGTCCACTCCCTGCTATAGGAATAGCAAGATAGTAGCCATGTCAGTCTGCTCGGGTACCTTACCTCTTTCTTGACACCACCTCGAGAATATAGACCATTGTCTACCATAAGTGGAGGTGGTGGAAGTCCGCCTGGACTGTAATATGGTACTGACGACGGAGTCATGGTAGTCTGCCTCCATTAGTCTCCTTCTCTCAGGAGCCAGGCCGTGAGCTTCAGTGTCCATGGGGCCGGGTGGACTACTGGGCCCTGGGAGAGCATGTCTGCTCGGTGAGGAAGTCTGAGGCTGGCTGAAGACATCTCGCAGACTGAGGCGAACCATGTCCTTTGAGGCCAGTATGGGGCCACTAGGATGATGGTGTGACGCAATGCCCATATCTTGGCTAGTACCTGGGGAATTAGGGGGAGGGGGGGGAACACATATGCATGTTCCTGACACCATGGTTGGGATAGGGCGTCGGTTCCCTGGGAGTGACCCTCCCTGAAACGAGAGTAATAATCCTTGACCTGTGTGTTCTCCCATGTTGCCGTGAGATCTATGGTTACGGGTCCCCATGTACTTTGGATCATCTGAAACAGAACGGGATGCAACCACCATTCTTCTGGGTGCACCTGTTGTCTGCTGAGCCAATCCGCGCATACGTTGAGTTTTCCTGCAAGGTGTACTGTGCCTAGATGGCTGAGGTTGGATTGAGCCCAATTGAGGACTGATGTTGCCTCCCTCAGCATGGCTCTGCTCCTGGTACCACCCTGTTTTGCGATGTAGGCCACTGTGACCCAATTTTCGGAACGTATCAGGACCAACTGGCCGTGTACTAGGGGCTTGAAGGTCTTGAGCGCATGATATATGGCCCTCATCTCCAGGATGTTGATGGACAGTTTGGACTCCACTGGTGCCCATAGGCCCTGGGCCATTGAATCTCCCAGGCATGCCCCCCAGCCAGACAGGCTCGCGTCCATCTCTATTGTGGCCGTGTAGGAGGCCTCTAAGGGGACTCCCCTGGTGAGGTTCGACTCCACCATCCACCATGCTAGTGAGAGTCTCACTGATGGTGGTAGCAGGACAGTGACCTGCAGGTTGTGTTCGTTTGGTGCTCCCCAAGTGAGGACGTATGTCTGGAGCAGGCGCATATGCCACCTGGCCCAGGGTATGAGATCTATGCATGATGCCATGCACCCTAACAACTGGGCTATGTGACCCATGGTCATCTGGTGGTGGCCCTTCATTTGATGGGCCAGGGTCATCAGGTTGATGACCCTCGAGGGGGACTGTTTTGCCCATCCATGGGCTGAGTTGATCAGTGCTCCCAGATGCTTTATCTGCTGCGAGGGAATAACATGGCTCTTTTCCCGGTTGACCGCCCAACCGTGCTCCTCAAGTGCCTGTAGGGCGGTTGCTGTGTCCTGTAGGGCCTGTTCCTTGGAACGTGCTCGAATGAGCCAGTCATCCAAGTAGGGTATGATATCCAGTCCCTGCTCTCTGAGTCTGGCCACCAGGACTATGGAGACCTTGGTGAACACTCTCAGGGCTGATGTGAGGCCAAATGGTAAGGCCTGGTACTGAAAATGGTGGCTCAATATGTGGAAACGGAGAAACTGCCTGTGTTTTTGAATGATTGGGATGTGAAGATAAGCGTCCTTTAGATCTATGGACGTCAGGTAGTCGCCTACCCGGAGACTGCGTAGAGTTGATTGTATCATCTCCATTTTGAATATGTGGCACACCACATGTTGGTTGAGGTGTTTTAAGTCTAGAATAGGTCTGAGTTCTCCTGACTTCTTGGGCACGAGGAAGAATATTGAGTAGATCCCTAGCTTTTGTTCGTGCCGGGGGACAGGCTGGATGGCCCTGTTCCGAATTAGTTCCAACAAGATGCATTGGACTTGGTGAGGGGTGGCCTTTCTGTTGGCTATTGGGGAGGATACAAACCTGTGGGGGATTTGAGAGTGGGACAGCTCTATGGAGTACCCCCTTGCGACCACCTCCCGGACCCGCCTGTCCGAGGTTGTGTTGAACCAATGGTATGAGAATAACGACAGCCTTTGCCCCACTGGTGGGTAGGGGCCCTGACTGTGAATGGCCGAGGGGGTGTAGTCACTGCTGCTTCCCCCTGTAACCTCTACCTCGTCTCCTGAGTTTTTGACCATGGGCTGTGAAGGAGGATGGATGATAGGCCTGTGGTGGGGGCTACGGAAACTGTGGGATGCCCCTCTGCCTTGAAAGGAACCATTTTGCTGTGCCATGTTCCTGCAGGGTTGGTATAGCCTGTTCCCACTCCGAAATCTCTGCCTCGATGGGGGGAGGTAGTTGTATCTGGCTTTACTCTTAAGGAGGTCTCTACCCTCCTCCTTTTGTTTTAGGTAATCCTGTAGCCCCTCCCCAAACACATACTTTCCCCCAGAGGTAAATTTTGCAATAAAGTCTTAGATTCATTGTCAGCATCCCACAATTTCAGCCACAATGTTCTCCAGGCACGATTGGTGATGGCTGTGGCCCTGGCGTGTAGGCGCAGGGTGTCTACTGCCATGTCAGTGAGGTATTCTGCAGCATCTAAGGTGCATTCTAAGAGTTCTGCCTCCCTGGACTTTGGGTTGGCTTGTTCCTGAAGTTCTTCGAGCCAACGGATCTGTGCTCGGGCTGTGTAGATGGCAGTAGTGGCTGCTTTTGCTACGGTGCCCTCAATTTCGAATGCCTTCTTTAGCATGTCCTCCACTTTCTTGTCCATAGGATCTTTGAGGGCTATTGTTCCACATGGTAACACTGTCCTATTGCTGAGGGCCGCCACCTGAGGGTTGATAGTGGGGGCTTTGCACCAGGCACCAGACTTTTCCTCTTGAGCCGGATACATTCTGTCCAGGTTTTTCTTGTTTGGCATTCTGCCTGGTTCTGTGGATTGCCATTCTTTATTGAAGGCATCCTCAATAGCTGAGCATACTGGGAAGGTCTCCGGGTTCAACACCTTCAGCTGTATCATGGGGTTGAGTTTCGACTTGGGTCTACTCTCCTCGATGTCGAACCCCATAGTGGTTTTGATAATCTTCATGAGACCTGGGACTGTGTTAAAATAACACAACTTCGAAGTAAGAGATGGTGTAGTCGGGAGTTCCGTCTCCTCTTCGTCCAATTCTACCCCATCCTCTTCCTCTGGGATGTCCTTGTCCTCATCAGCGCCCTCACTAGGATTCTCTGGTAAGGTGTCCTCGTGGTCCGGAAGCTCCTCCGGTTGCCCCCCTGCCTTGTCCGGTTCCGGAATTGCTGGTATGATTCTGTGCTGGGTGAGGGATTCAAGCTTTTCCATTATTTTCAGCATGAAGTTCTGCTGGCTTTCCCTCATGGCAACCGCGGCCTGCTGATTTTGGATCGGGAGGGAGCCAGGGTCTATCCACGTGGGCCCACTGGCCCCGCTGGGCCCCATGGGGGGGCCTTTTCTCCATGGATGAATCATTATCATCAAGTAGACAGGCAGCTCAGAGGAGCCCCAGGGTTTGGGGTAAGAGGGTAGCGTTGCAAGCGGAACACTTCTTGGCTTTGACCATCTGGTGAGAGAGAAGAAAAGCAGGCCTTAGATTAGAGTTGTGCAATGCCCTGTGCGGGTCCTTTTTTCCCATATTGATTCAGCAAGGAAGGCAGGCTATTGCCTGGTGTCTGCATCAGATTCTTTGGGGGGCTAGCCAGCATGCAGGGGCGCTGTGGGAGAGACCCCGCAGATGTGGGATGAGACAGTCGTCTCTATCGGGAGGGTCTCCTGCAGTAACAGGGGTGCATGGGTTGCTATGGGGAGGGATCCATGGCACAGCAGAGTAGGTGGTCCTGTGAGCGCAAGCTCCTAATGTCCGGATCGTTGTGGGAGGGACCCAGGAGGAGGAAGAGACAGGCATCTGTGGCCTTGGTGAGCCGCAAACCGGGAGGGGTCACTGTGGGAGGGACCCCTCAGGTGCGGCCATGCATAAGGGATGGGATCTAGATGCCTGCACTGGAGAGAGCCAGAGGAGGAGCTGTGAAGCCTGGGTCATCCCCCGAATCCAGGCCACATGGAGTAGGGGGAGACATGTGGTACTGCCTTACTAAGGGGGGGTCTTACCAGTCGAGCCCTCGACGAAGCAGTTCCCCCTCGGGAAGGACTAAGGGTGAATGTCAGATCCCCCCCTGAAATAGAGAAAACTGCTGGCTCGAGACGCTGGGCCCCCGAGAAAACGCTCTCCATGAGCACTCTCCCTACTCCTGGAGGTGCAAGTCTCCCCCCCCCGGAAGGAGGCCTCGTGAGCGTGAGGCTGGGATTCTGCCTTCCCCAGCCGTGTGGTAGAAGGAGCAGCCTAGGGGAAGGTAGGAGGCATAGGGCTATTGCAGGAGGCTTGGGGTAGGGGCAAAGAACCACGTGGAGCCGGTAGGCCAGAAGCCTACCACGCGCAATGCGTGATACAGGCACATGGGCCTAGAGAGGCGGAGGTGTTGTGAAAACAAGCCCCAGCAGTCCGCGCAGCCCAGTAGGAGTGAGGCAAGCTAGCAGGAGCCTCTGGGGGAGTGGGAGCAGAAGCAAACGCCGAATGGCGAGTTGCGGTAGGGAGGAGGGCCGGGAAGGGAACACGGGGTCCATGTGGGGGGCGAGAGGCCCGAGCGGTTGCCACAGGCCCGGAAGGCCAGACCATGGGACACTCTCCTCACTGAACCAATGAGGGAAAACAACCAGAGAGACAACCCCTAATGGGCAAAAACAACCTTTAAGCTGGAAACACAAATCTTTGTATATTCTTTATAACAACGCACTATCGCGGCGTTTGCGATATCCCCAAGACACATTTAAATGAGCACTGTAACAAACGAAGCTTAGGGAACTGAACACTCGATATAAGGCTGAATTAAGCAATCTAGGCTAAATTTAGCCTCTGATTCTTGCAGGGTTCAGAACAACAAAAAGGCATGCAGACTAGATAGAACTGTTCTTATACCTAATCCTTCTTCACATTTTCCTATATAGCCCCATACAGGGCAGTACAAAAAACAACCACATCGCTTGCTTTTTTTCTGGTAAACTTCAGATTAAGAGTTATATCCTTATAAGTTCAAAGGCCTACCTTTGTGTGGAGCAGACAGGGATTCCTGGTGTGCTTGTTGCCTGATCAGATGCACGATTCGAAACTGGAGAGCAGGGGTTTCTGGGACCTGGATATACTAGAAATTTGATCTAGGGTCATGCGCATCACTAGCCTATCAGGTGGGCTAAATAAAACCCATGAGGTAATGTCTGGAGTGCCATGGATGCCCAACCAATCACAATGGAAGATATCAGAGGGTATTTATGTACTGTATGTGTGGCTGTTTCATAGCTGTAACTCCACTTTTGTAATGCTTTTTGTATGACATTTGTGTAAATTTCCTGTATTTGTATTTGTAATGCTGTTTGATATAATTTTAACTGTCCTACCCAGGACCTTCTTGAAAATGGGCTTGCACAATAGAGATTTTTTCCTGGTAAAATAAATAAATTGAACTGAATTTAAAAATGTTGATTATCTAGCTTTCATGCAGGATATTGAAACAATTAATTGCAAAAGATTTTATCTTATTCCTACCATAAATCACATATGGGATTATTTCAAATAAGAATTTTTTAAAAGTATGTGATACTCATGAAAGGGACAGTATTTAAAAATGAATAATGTCACATGACAGGTTACAGAAATTAAAATCGCAGAGACATACATTATTGAAAAAGGCAAAAAAAAATCTAATTTGCAGAATGACTAGAATGTGTACAGGGAATTTAAGAATAGATATTTGAAAGAAATAAGACAAGTGAAATCATCTTACTATAAAAGAATGTTTGGCAGTAAAGTTAACTCGGAACCCTTGGAACATTTAGAAGTTAATGAATAAGCTACAGAACCCTAGTCAAAGTGGTTTTCCAAACACTTTTGTAATTAATGGAGAGAATCAGATAATAGGTTCAGAAGTGGAAAATAGTTTTAATATTCTTTTTTTATAAAAATGGGTACTGCGGAAGGTCAATTGAATCATAAAGGGGGACAGACTTGCAAACCATTGGCAAATGTAAATTATTTGGATTTGGCAAACTCATTTAAATTTTGAGATATGGCTATGGGGAAGTAATTACTCTGCTATTAAAAATTGATGAAACAAAATCAGAAGGCCTAGGTAACTGGCCTAGTTAGCTTCTGAAACCAGCGGTGGCTATGTTCAACATGTCCCTAAACAATGGTGTGTATCCAGATACCTGGAAGGACATCAAGGTAATTCTTATATTTAAATCTGGGTCCAAAAAGTAAATAGAGAATTACAGACCTATCTCACCGCTTCCAGCTGTTTCTAAAATTTTTGAGATGCTGGTGTCAGCACAGCTAAAGGCTTTCCTAAATGAGAATAATCTGCTAAATCCCAACCAATCAGGATTTCAAGAAACACACAGTAGCCAGATGGCTTTGATAAAGATGTTTGAGACATCCAGCAGGCTTTGGAGGAGAGATTCATGGTTGGGTCAATACTCATAGATTTGTCAAAAGCATTTGACACTTTACATCATCAGATTTTACTTGATACATTACCTGCCATGGGTCTGTCATCTGAAGTTGTGGACTGGTATCACCATTACTTGATGGAGTGTAGACAAAAAGTGTTTCTTGGACAAAATAAATCTGAGTGGAAAGAAACAAAATCAGGTGTGCCCCAGGGGTCAATTTTTGGTCCCTTATTATTTAATATTTATATGAATAACCTTTCATTTTCTGATCCAAAGATACGTTTTCATCTACAGTATATGCAGATGCCACGGTAACAGATACAAAGGGGAAAAGTATGACTCAAATCCAGAATATATTACACGGAGTGTTTGACGCATTATGGTTGTTCTTTGTAGAAACCAACCAAATTGGTTCTTAATGCAAAGAAATCCAAAGTATTGCTTTTTAGGCAGAGAGGTAAAAAAAAGTAATACTGGGGGATATATTGGGCATAGCTATGAGGGGTGGGACAGTACTGCAACAGACTGAATCATACAAGTATCTTGGATTATGGGGCAATGATAGATATAAATGGAATATGAATATTAATAACTTAATTAAGAGCTTGGGACAAAAATAGGCACCTTATACAAAATAAGAAAGGAATTACAATTGCATGCAAGGCTTAAAGTGGTTAATTCCATGATTGTTCTTATCTTTGACAAGGAAGAGGTTCTGTATGGTGGGACGGCAGAGACAGACTTTGTTAAGCTTGACATAATTTTTAATTGTTTTGCTAGGTTTGTCCTTGGCATGCCATATAACACTCATCATTGTACCATGTATAGAGAGATAAATTGGCTACATTTGGCATTGAGAAGACAGTTACACTTACTGTAGCAGGTTTTCTGTTTACGTGCTGTAAGTGGTACGTTCCTGATTGTTTAACTGACATTGTATCTTTAAAAGCTCCTGAACCTGGGCTAAGATCATTTAGTGCCATTGAGTTTGTTGTTCCATTTAGGAGAGGGAACATAGGGAGATCTTCCTTCTGCTATCTGTGACCCCAAATTTGAAATAATATACCCAGAAATTTAAGGTTATATAACAAGTAACTATCTTGGAAAAAAAATAGTGAATGGTTTGCTTTATAAGCTTCCCTATCACAACCTTGTTGCCCTAGTGTTGGAATAGGTTAAATTGTAAGTGTACATATAGCGTGCACAGCCTGTCGGCTCTGTTGAGGGTATGTATTGCTCTTTTTTGTATGTATGTATGTACATACATTCAAATATATGTATTAATATTATGTATATTTTATGACTATTGACTAAGTATCATGTAGTCATGTTAAGAATTATTATTGTTTCTTGTTCCCTTGTAACCAGGATTATATATAAAGGGTATCTCTTGTAAATGAGAGTCAGCTGAATAAGAATTGCCTTACTAAAGAAATATCACAGAAATATCAGGAAACATCTGGACATGTTTTTGGCTATGACTGTAACTCTGTTGAATAAAAATTGATTACTACTACGAGATGGAGAGAAATGAAGATATGCTACATGAGTTTCTGGACTGCAGTAAGCCCCCTGCAGGCACCACACCCCTCATCCTCATCATTGCAGGACCTGCCCAAACAGGAGTAACTGACAACTGGTGTCTTTCTTACCCACAGGGTAGCAGTTATTCCTTCTTTTAACATTACCACTAGGTCTATATGAGAATTGATATGTGGATATGTGGCTGATCTGAGCTGCATGGAGGCATGATGTCAGTGAGACAGAGACAGGCATGGTATGACCATGTGCCTGTTTCCTTAACCTAATTCACCCCAGATTCTCACCTTCTTAAAGGAGTGCACAGCCATCTTAACACCGCCAATTTAAAGGACAGCTCCTTCTGCAAGAAACTGCCAGCTGAAATCACAGAATTTCTCACAGTTAACTGTGCTCCACTGACATAGAAACATAGATTTGATGGCAGATAAGGACTGCTTGGCCCACCTAGTCTGCCCATTTCCCTACCTGATGGATAAGCTGCAGATTCTAGTTAATAAACAGCTTACTTCCTCCTATCCCCCACTAGAATTGCCTTATGTCTGTTCCATGCATTCTTGAATTCTACAACTGTTCCTGACTCCACAACCTCCTCAGGAAGGCTGTTCCATGCATCCACAACCCTCTCTGTGAAAAAAATACTTTCTAACATTACCTCTGAGCCATCCCCCTCTATCTTCAAATTGTGCCCCCTTGTTCTTGCACATCTCTTTTTCTGAAAGATGCTACCCTCTTGTACTTTGTTAATTCCCTTGAGATACTTGAAAGTTTCTATCATGTCCCCCCTCCCTCCTTTCCTCAAGGGTACACATGTTAAGCTGCTCTAATCTCTCCTCATATGTCTTCTGGTGCAGACCCTGCACAATTTTGGTTGCCCTCCTCTGAACAGCCTCCACTTTGTCTATGTCTTTGCGGAGATGGGGTCTCCAGAATTGCACACAGTACTCCAGATGGGGTCTTACCAACTGTCCGTACAGAGGGACAGAGGGATAACAGCTTCCTGTTTTCTACTGTTGATGCCTCTCCCTATGCATTCCAGTAACCCCCAACCCTTCTTACTGCCTTCTCACATTGCTTGCCCAAATTTAGGTCATCTGATATAATTACTCCTAGGTCTCTTTCAATTGTTGTTGTTGATGTGATCTCACCTGCCATTGTGTACTCTTCCCCTGGGTTTTTGTTTCCCAGATGCATTACCTTGCACTTCTTTGCATTGAATCTGAGCTGCCATATATTTGACCATTCCTCCAACATTGCCAAGTCCCTTTTCATCCTTTCCACCTCACCTTGTGTATCAACCCTGTTGCAGAGCTTTGTGTCGACTGCAAAGAGACATACTTTTCTTCCAGGTGCTCTCCAATGTCACTTATAAAGACATTAACCAGTACCGAACCCTGCGGTACCCCGCTGGTTACTCTCCTTTCTTCACTGTGGACTCCGTTTATTATTACCCTTTGCATCCTGTTGTCCAGCCAGTCTTTTATCCAGGCTACCACCTTGGGACCCACTCCAAGGCTGGCTAACTTGTATATTAATCTTTTGTGTGAGACTGTCAATTAATCAATTAATCAAGATTTATTTATATTGTGCTTTTTAGAAATCAAAGCGCAGGTACATAATAAAACAATCAATGACATAAATATAAATATAAAACTAAAACAATTAATACAACATATAAATTATCCATTAAAAGCCTGTTCAAATAAGTAAGTTTTCAAAGCTGCCTTGAATGACTCTGTGGACAGGCATTCTCGAATCCGACGAGGTAGAGAATTCCACAGGGTCAGGGCCACAAAACAAAAAGCTCTGGCCCCTGATGACCGAAAACAGTACCCTGGGAATCTCTAGCAATCCCTCGTCAGTGGAGCAGAGTGAACAGAGAGGGCAGTAGGGTCGAAGAAGATCTTGCAAGTAGCCCGGTCCCTGACCGTGTAGGGTCTTATAGGTCAGCAATGCGACCTTAAAGATGATTCTCCATCGCACTGGCAGCCAGTGCAGTTCGCACAGCACAGGTGTGATGTGGCACATTCTTCCCAATCCAGTCAACAACCTGACCACCATGTTCTGCACCAGCTGCAGGCGACGGAGATCCACCCCCGTCAACCCTAGATATAAAGCATTGCAGTAGGCAAGACCCGAAGAAACAAAGGCATGGACCAATACCGGAAGGTCATCGTGCGGAACTAGGTGTTTTATCCAGGCAATATTCCTCTGATGGTAAAAGGCAGACCTGACAACAGCTGACACCTGTGCCTTCAGCATCAGCCCATTGTCAAGAATTACTCCCAGATTCTGCACCTGTTCAGAAGGTCTCAACAGGTTACCCCCTAGAACAAGCCAGCGGGCAACCCAGGAGTCAACTTCTCTACACGGTGACCCAGGTCCACTACCAGCACCTCAGTCTTGTCTGGATTTAGTCTCAACCAGTTAGCACTCATCGTGAATCTCAGCTCGGCAGTTGTTAAAGACCGATAAGGTGTCATCTTGTTCGGGTACAAAGAACATATAGAGCAGAGTGCCATCTGCATAGCAGTGGAAACTCAGCCCATAATGCCTTATAATGTCTCCCAATGGCAGCATATACACCGTGAACAACATAGGGGAAAGCACAGAGTCCTGTGGTACCCCACAAGGCAGAGCAAAAGGAGCAGAGGAAAAATTTCTGATTCTACCTTCTGGGTTCTGCCCGTAAGGAAAGAATGGAAGCATCTGAGTACTGTTCCCGACAGTCCACAAAGTAACCGCAGGTGATCTAGCAACATCCCATGGTCCACAGTGTCAAATGCTGCAGAGAGATCAAGGAGGACCAAGATTGAATTACTCATCCGGTCTCTCGCTATTAGGAGATCATTCAATACCCGAACCAACGCTGTCTTGGTACTATGCCTCTTCCTGAAACCAGACTGGAGAGGATCATAGACTTCATGGGTGGTAAGAAAGTCCTCAAGCTGCAACGTGACTACTTTCTCAATAACCTTACCCAAAAAGGGAAGGTTAGAGATCGGTCTGTAGTTGCTGAGACAGTCGGGGTCGAGGGAAGCTTTCTTCAAAAGGGGTGTTACGATAGCCTCTTTCAGAGACTCCGGAAACACCCCTTGGTCCAAAGATCACCAGATTATCTCCGCAAGGATTGGTCTAATTACATCCATACACTCTACAAGGAGGCACGTGGGACCAGGATCCAAACTACAGCAAGTCGGTCACAAGCCCCGGACAATCTTCATGATATCCATGACCGCTGTCTGGTCAAAGTCTGCCCAGATAAACCGAGGGCCTGTAACCTTGAATCAGTCACCACAATGCTCATTTGAATGCTCACTGCTGATCTCTGACCTGATGGACGACACCTTATCATCAAAAAACCAAGCAAACTCATCAACACTTTATTTATTGAAAAGCTCTCCGACCCAGCAGGCAGGCTGAATTGCACAGTCTGTCCACGTTTGAAAGAGCTGAGCTGGTTGATTTCTTGATGCAGCTATCTCCCTGGACAGGAACTCTGCCTTCTTACAGGAGATTGCTGACCGATAGTCCAAATAATGGGCCATCAATCTAAGCCTGTCGTCCTCCAGTCCAGATTTCCACCAGCAGCGTTCCAACTTTCACCCCACTCTCCTCAACTCCCTCAATGTCCCATCAAACCATGGGGACCTAGGGCGGAGGGATAGGGGGTGAACACGGACGGGTGAAATGGAATCCAGAGCCCCTAGTATCATCCTATTGTAGTGCCCCACTAAGGCATCTGGTTCCATGCACCCCATAGGCCAACTCAATAGGTCCAGCACTGCCATTAGACCCTCAGGGGTAACTCCCCTCAAAGGGCGGAACCAGACCATCTCCAAAGGGGTTGATCTCATAGGAGGGGCCACGATACTGAACCCTATGGAGTGATGGTCAGACCACCCAACTGGTTCCACCACCAGCTCTGTGATCTCCATCCCCAGGGTGAACACCAGATCCAAGGAGTGACCCTGAGTATGGGCAGCAGTGGTAACAACCTGTGTAAAGCCCAACAAAGTCATTAGTTGGAGGAAGTTTTGACCAAAATGTGAGAGTTCATCGTCGACCCAGGCATTGAAGTCCCCCAGGACCAGCCACCTGGAAGGCTCCAACACCAGCTCAACAATGAAGTCTGCAACTTCCTGCAGAAAAACTTTCCCATCACCAGGTGGATGGTAAACAAGAAGAATTATGCAGCCCACACTTGCTCCCATAATACACTCAAAGGATCTGGGGACCACCACTGGAACTTCCACAAGGCCCAGTTCTGATTTAAAACAAATAGTGACCCCCCCTTCGATCCAACCTCAGGTGATGTATCACTGAGTACCTAGCTGGAATAGCTGACTCCAATATGGGACCAGCATTTTCATCCAGCCAGGTCTCGGTGATGCAGGCCAGATCAAATGATTCAACAAGATCAGCAATAATCGCTGTCTTGTTCTTCATAGATCTGGCATTGCATAGCACTGCCTGGGTTGGATGAGAGGCCTTGGAGGAGCAGGCTACTTGCCTGCTATCTGTGGAGCCCTTGGGTATGGGAACCAGGCATCGCCAACCTCTATCTTGGACCCATTTTGCCCCAGGGCTCCTCCCTGACCTCATTACCCAAATTCTTCCACTCCGCTCCCCTCCCACTGGCCAAAGAACCCCGCCCCCTCCACCTCCTCCATGCAATCCCCAAGGCGCAACAATGCCTATAAACCTCAGGCTGCAATGGGGGGGCAGTTGAAGGGGCACAGGTCCCTCAGCTCAGAGGGGGAAAAGTGCCTGCCCACAGAAACTTGGTCCCAGCACATACCAAGGTAAAATAAGTTCTACTATAACAACCACAAACTAATTTAAATCAATAATTATCTTACAAAAAGAAATGTTAAAACATTAACTTAAACTGCTAAGCCCCTCCTTCTTTCCCCCCTCTCACATAACAAAGAAAAATATTTAATTCACACAAACAAAATAAAATAAAACAAAATAGTTTTCCATCAGGATGGAGCTCTCACCACCCACCCACCCGTAATGTCCAATATCTGTGGTACTCTCACTACCACCAGACAGAGTTGTTAACTGCAACTTCCAGACAAAGAATGGAGGGCTCTCACCACCTCCTTCTTGATACGATACTCACAAAAAATACAGAAGATTATCACAACTCTGTCATTATTTCAAAGAGTGTAAATGAAAGTATCCAGAATTTAACAGATGAGTAAAACAAATAAAAACAGTCACTAAGGGGTTCTCTCACAACTTCCTTCAAAAAAATTAAGTCAAAATAATCCTGGTCCCATAAAACAGAGGACCTCGAACAGCTGGCCGAAACAGAGTCTCATAGTCCCCAAGGCAGAAAGCAAGTCAAAAACTGAATTCCAAGCAAGGAAGTAGGATGCAAACCGACACAACGCAGTTGTAGCAGATGAGTTACAGGAATCCACACATCTTCAGGATAGGGGAAAAGCAGGAGGGGAAGCCCCAAAGGCCCCAGAGACCCCAAACAACACAGACAACCTCACCGTCCACCAACCATGAAGTAATCTATGCCCCTCACCCCCTAACCCGAATCCTCTGATAGAAGTCCAGGGAGCTGGGTCCAGGGAACTCCAGGCCCACAGAAGAATCCCCCCTCAGCCAACCCCAACACCAGCCCAAGAAAGCTTACAGTAATTTAACGGCCATTAATCATGACCCTGTAGTTGTAATAGTCAGTAATCTCGCATCAAACACTTCCAACTCCAGTTCCAAATGTCCCTTGCTTGGAGAATCAGAATTATAATCCCCACAGAACAGGTTCCAATAAAAACAAACTTGAGGGCTCCAAAGCTCCAGCACTTCCAGACTCCAGTCCTCTTGATATCACACTTTGAGCAGCCAGGTCGCCAACAGATACCAGCACTCAACTCAGTTTAGAGCTAACCTCCTTAGTGCCATATAGACACCCGAAGAACAGTCCCGTACACTGCACTGGGTGGTCACCAACTAAACATTCATCGGCAACCTTAGTGCCATATAAATGCCTGAAAAATAATCCCGTACACTGCACTAGCGGTCACCAGCTAGGCATTCATCGGCAACCAAACGGCGAAAATAATCCCGGCGAATAAAGCGAAAATGAAAACGCCGGGTAGTCCAAAAACCAGTGATCGGATTAAAAGGCAAAACCGATCACAAAAAATGTCAGAAATGTCTCCGGAGCCGGCCCGGTGGCGCTGAGGGTTGAGGCGCTAGACGCCACACCTTGTACCACGCCGGCGACCCGGGTTCGGGAACGGACCAGGTCGCCGGGGTCGGCCGGGAGGGAGGATTGAGCGCCCCAACGGATGCTCCTCTCCTCAGGGTGGGCTAACAAAGAGCGTGACGCGCCTACACTCTCCATAGCTGTGGAAGCACCGCAGAGGGAAGGGGTGGAGGCGGCCCGCTTGTCGGAGTCGGGAGGGGGACGCCCGCTGATGAGGGTTCGCGGCGAAGCACGCTACCACTGGGACGTACGTCCCTAGCGCAAGGCGTCCTGGGGGAGCGGGGACGTCAGGGGAGAAAACCGGAAATACCCTCCGGCAGCCCTAGATGAAGTCCGCCCTAAGTCCGCCCGGACCACCGATAGGACAGACCCCGATGTGCAGAGGAGAGGAGGTTGGGCACTCTAGGGGCAGATCCCTGAAGGTAGGTACCGGGGGGACATGAGCGGACGGAAGGAGGGGGCACCGGAGGCAGTAAGGAGGGATAAAGATGAAAATAAAAAAAAAAAAGAAATGTCTCCGGGGTCTAGCACAGAGAAACGAGCAAACAGCAAACTTTAACAGCAAGAATAAAGCAAAAATAACGCATTAAAACAACGCATTACAAAGCTAGATTTGTTTCTGACCCAGCATGGTCGCCATCTTGGTGGGGCCTACCTGAAAATTTCCATGTATCTGGGTGGGCCTGTGTCAAATGCCTTGATAAAATATTGGTAGACCATATCCACAGCCCCTCCCTGGTCTACTAGTTTGGTCACCCAGTCAAAGAAATCTATTAGGTTTGTCTGACATGGCCTTCCTGCAGTGAAACCATGCTGCCTTGGGTCCTGTGCCCCACTGGCCTCTAGGTACTGAACAATTTTTTCCTTCAGAAGTGATTCCATCATTTTCCTTACCACTGAGGTCAAACTAACTGGTCTGTAGTTTGCTGCCTCTGCCCTGCTCCCACTTTTGTGAAGGGGAAACACATCCACCCTCCTCCAGTCCTCAGGTACCACACCATCCTCCCATGATTTGTTAAAGAGAGTAGTCAGTGACGTTACTAGTTCTACCCTTAGTTCTTTTAGAATTCTGGAGTGAATCCCATCAGGCCCATTGCTTTGTCCACCCTCAGTTTCAAGTATTCTTTCAAAACCCTTTCTTCTGTGAATGGACTGGTATCGACCCCCCTATTTAGAGTGTTTCTCTTGTTTGGTTTAAGTACCTCCCTCTTCCATTGTGAATACTGAGCAGAAATATTCATTTAGTATCCCTGCTTTTTCACTGTCACCCTCTGCCCACGTTCCCTCCCCTTTACTAAGTCTCTGTATCCCTGCCTTGGTCTTTCTTTGCTCCCTAATGTACCTGTAAAAGGTTGTATCCCCCTTCTTAACAAAGTTGGCTATCTTTTCCTCAGTTTGTGCCTTTGCTATTCTGACTGCCTTCCCTGCCTCCTTCTGCTTTAGCTGATAAAGTGCTCTGTCCTGCTCCTTTTATGTTTCCTTATATTTCCTAAATGCTATCCTTGTCTCCTTTACCTTCCCTTCTACCTCTTTTGAGAACCATAGTGTTTTTTTCCTTTGTTTTGTTGATTTGCTTAACACAAAGGCTTGTTGCCTCTGTGATGGCTGTTTTGATTATTCACCATTGTTCCTCCACCCCTCCTTCTTGCCCATTTGCTAGTGCTTTTCTGTGGCACTCTCTCATTTTCCTAAAGGCAACCCTCCTAAAGTCCAATACTCTTGTTTTTGTATGACTTGACTCAATGGCTGTGTTTATTGTAAACCACACTGTTTGGTGGTCTCTTGTTCCCAGATGGCTACTCACTTCTAAATCTCAGATCCTTTCTCCATCCCCATTTGAGAGTACCAGGTCTAAGACTGCACCCTCCCGAGTGGGTTCCAACACTAGCTGTCTGAGGCATGCCCCCTGTAGGGCATCAAGAATGACCCTGCTTTTGGATGTGCCTGCAGCAAAGGTACACCAGTTAACATCTGGCATATTCAGGTGCCCCATCAACAATATCTCCCCTTTTTCTACCATTTTAAGGATGCCTTCTATCATTTTCTTGTCTATTCCCTTCCCCTGAGATGGGGGTCTGTACTCAACCCCCATGCGGATTGTGGTGCCATTTCCTGAGTCCAGGGTGACCCATACTGACTCATCAACTTCCTGTTTACTCTTTAGTTCTGTTGCTTGACTCCCTTCCCTTATATAGAGAGCTATTCCTCCTCCTCTTTAACCACCCTGTCCCTCCTTTAGATTGTGTATCCTGGTATGTTGAGATCCCAGTCATGGTCCTCTGTGTACCATGTTTCAGTGACTGCCACTATATCCAGGCATCCCTATACCATCAAGGCCACTAGTTCAGGGAGCTTGTTACACAGACTGTGGGCATTGGTACTCATCACCCTCCATTTTTTGATGGCCTTACCCCTTTTAGCCCCATCCCTGTCCTTACTGCCTTTTTCTGCATTTACCCCTGTCCTGCTCCTTACTGACTTCTCTACCTTGGAGTTTACCTCTCTAACTACTGTGTTTTGTGGGGGGAGGCTGGGATTTCCCTGCTCCTTTTCAGTGCCTCCCCTTGGCTAGTTTAAATGCTTGCCAATGAAGCATTTAAACCTATCACATAGGATCCTGGTTCCCCCTAGGACAGATGCAGATGATCACACCAGTATAAGCCTGCATCCCTCCATGTGGCTCCCCAGTCCCCAATGAAGCCAAAACCCTGTGCTCCACACTAGTTTTTAAACCATTCATTAAATCCCATGGTGCGGAGTACCCTAGCATAATCCTTGCCATAGACAGACAGCACCTCCAAGAAGGTTACCGTACATGCTACTTGTCTAAGGCTCCTTCCCAACTTTACAAACTCCCCTTGCACAGCTCTTATCCCATTCACAGCCAGGTCATTTATCCCTAGGTGGACAATGACATCCATCTCCCACCCTCATGCAGCTGCTCCTGCGATCCTGAGGATTTGCTTCCTGTCCCTCTGAGCCATGATGCTAGGCAGGCACCTTACCTCCCTTTCCCCTTCCTCCCCTACAACTTTGCCATCCTCCAATGGGATGCTTTTAAGGCACTAATTTTAGGCAGATGTATCAGCTACACAGCACACCTCAACATAGAGAAGCTGTGAGACTCTGAACTTCAGCAACAATGGCTCAAAGAACTTGAGAAAAAATTCAGGTCCAACCCAGGAGACCATAAGGAGCTTCTTGCAGACCTTATGGGTACTAGAGTTAAACAAACTTGTTCCTACACCAAAAGACTGAATACGCACTGTTCCTGCATTGCCAGCCTTTTGCATATAAACAGAAAACCATTGGTGTATGCTTGCCTACCAGCTCCAAAAGAGAAAGGAGTACCCTAGAATAGCTGGAATTAAGAAACCCAGTGGCACCATACTTAGGGGGCAAGGATATTAATGGTGCTTTTTATTTACTTTTATAGGACCCTATATACCTCTAAAACTTCAGCCACAGAGGGGGGGTTTAGGGACATTCATCAAAGACCTACATACCCCATTTGTCTCCCAAATCAGTGGGATGGTCTGGACCACTGATTTCCGGAGAGGAGTTAGAGTGAGTACTGGCCAATATGCCAGTGGGGAAGGCCCTAGGACTAGATGTCTTTTCTGTGGAGTTCTATGCTACCTTCAAGCAAGAGCTCATTAGCCCCCTAGCAGATGCCCTTTCAGAGGCAAGTGAGGCTGGAATCCTGCCACCATCTATGCTCACAGTGCAGATATAATATCTTTCATACCTAAGTCAGGGAAGAATCCCCTCATCTGTGCGAGCTATCATTCTATCTCAATCATAACAGCTAACTGTAAATTATTCACTAATGCTCTGGCTGTTAGGTTGCATAGGGTAATCCCCACCCTAATCAACAATGAGCAAGTAGGATTTGCCTTGTTAAACCTTATTTGGCATCTTTCCCAGCCGCAACCTATATGATGCTGAGGAGGCTTTTGACCGGGTGGAGTGAGACTATTTATTTTCTGTCCTACAGGCCTTTGGGTTTGGAAAGATATACATGGGTTGGGTAAGGATGTTATACCAGAGGGCATCTGTTACAGCCTCCCTTCTCCTGCCTTCCCCTTGGGCAGACGAACGTGCCAAGGTTGCCCTCTATACCCTTCATGCTAGCTCTAGAGCCTATACTATTTGCAATCGGCACCCCCCACCCCACATACATTGCTTCACCTCGTACAGTGAATAAGGCCTTAGCATACATGGATGACATACTTCTAAACCTCATGTTCCCAAAAAAGTCATTCCTGGCACTCCTTGCCCTGATTTAGGCATACAAGAATTGTTCTGGATACAAAGTAATTGTCTCTAATTACCCTCTTCTTCCCAAAAATGAATCAATCAGCCACCTTCTTCAGTACCCTTGGTGCCTCACCCTTTCTCCCAGAAATGTAAAATATCTCAGGCTAAACTTCTCTTGGGATCTGGTGCAGATGGAGAAGCTAAACACACAGCAACTCCCCTACTGACAGCCCTCAACCAAGACTTTGAGAGGTGGGGCTGCCTGAATTTATGTCACTGGAGTAGAGCCCATGCCTTCAAAATGATGGCAGCATCCAAGATACAATATGTACTAGAAAACCTGCCACTGGTCTGGGTCCAGAAAAGTATTAAGTCCCATCACACCCAAATGGCAGCCTTCTTTTGGGGCAAAGGCCACAAGCGACTTAGTTTTCAGAACCTAATGCAGAACATCTCCAGGTGTGGCATCAAATTCCCCAGTTCCTCCCTTAGGTACACAGCCCAGGATATCTTTGCATGTAAGACAATCTACAGTGGGGTACCTGTGAGAGCTCCTGCCAGAATGGGTAAGCTGTGAGTCACATCTTCTCAAATGTGTCTCACATGCCATAGTGATTTTTGAGGTACTACCAGTCAGCCTAACATCAGTGGTGGGGAAGCTAATAGAGTTACTGCAAAAAGAAAGGATCATGGGATATCTTGAAGTCAATGAGTTACAAGACCAGAGGCAACACAAATTCATTGGAGAAGGTAATATCAGACAAATCTGACAGATTTCTTTGACTGGGTGACCAGGGACGTAGATCAGGGTGGGTGGTGGATGTGGCCTACATAGATTTCAGTAAGGCTTTCAACACCATTCCATATAAGAGGCTTATATAGAAATTGACCAGCTTGGGGTGGGTCAGAAGGTAGCAAATTGGGTAACAAATTGGTTAAGGGATAGAAGACAGAGTTTGGTGACAAACAGAGTTCACTCCATGGAAGGGAGGGTGACCGACAGGGTGTAACAGGGCTCAGTACTGAAACCAGTTCTCCTTAATGTCTTTATAAGTGACATTACATATGAGCTGGAAGTGAAGGTCTGTCTTTTGTGGAGGACATCAAAATCTGCAAGAAGGTGGACACTCCAGAGTGGGGGGAGAAGAATACAGAGACCTGAGAAAACTTAAGGAGTGGATTAGCTGGGTTTCAATGAAAACAGTGAAAAATTATGCACTTAGGGTACAGAAACCCATAGGTGGCATACAAAATGGGAGAAGAGGTATTGGCAGTCACCAAACAAGAACGAGACCTGAGAGTAATTATATCTGATGACCTCAAGGAGGTGAAGCAGTGTGACAAGGCAGTGGGTAGGACCAGTGGTATGTTGGGGTATCACCAGCAGTAGGAGGCGGAGGTGTTGCCACTATATAGATCACTGGTGCAATCCCACTTAATCACTGGTGAGATCCCACCTAGAGTACAGTGTCCAGTTCTGGAGTCCACATCTCAGCAAGCACATAGAGAGAGTGAAGGCAATCCAGAGGAGGGAAACTAAAATGGTGCATGTTCTGCAACAGAAGCCCTATGAGGAGAGACTGAAGAACCTCAATATGTACACCCTGGAAGAGAGGAGGAAGAGGGGAATGTTATAAAGACATATAATTACCTCATTGGGAAAATAGGTACAGGAGGGGAGCATTTTTCAGAGGAAGATACACAAGAACAAAGGGGCATGCAATGAAGCTGGATTGGAGTAAATTCAAGAGAGATGTGAGGACGTACTTCTTCACTGAAAGAGTGGTGGATGCAAGGAGCAGTCATCCAGAGGAGGTGATGGGATGAAAACAGTGGTGGGCTCCAAGCATGCATGGGATAGGCATGTAGGAATCTTAGTGAAAAGCCAGGGGAGGGAGCTGAAGTAAGGTCTGTGGTGACAGTATAGGCAGCAAAAAAAAAAAAAGGTCAGACTGGGAGGGTCAAGCAGTCCTTATCTGCCATCAAATTCTATGTTTCTACATTATCAGCATACCTCCAGCCTCATCCCTCACTGAGGTTTACCCAAAAAGCCTGGCAAGTGGTTACTAAACTAGGCAGACGGGAGCCCTGGCAGTCCCTTCTTTTCTACTATGGGTCAATTCCCTACTGCATACTGGGAAGGTACTGATTCATTAGCCGATCTGGTCAAAATTAGACAACAGTTCCTCAGGGACTTAAGTGACTACCTCAAAAATGTACCGATTTGGAAATTGATGACTAGGAAAGGCACAGTGAGCTGAAGCTAATTTCCAGGTGTGATCTAGGGGAAGGGGGAGAGGAAAGAACATACAGTATAAGCTAAAATTATGCACTGTATAGTGCAGGCAGATCAAAGTTACAGGTAGCAAAAGCATAGACAATGGTATAAGGTGAAGTGTAGGCAAAAATCAAATTACAGGTAATGTAATAGGCATTAATTTATGAACAACAGCAGGAGAACATATACTATATACAGAATCCAGCAAAACATCAGGCAGGAGCAGGAGAAGGAAAGTCAGTTGAGGGCAGGACAGGAGCAGGGGCCAGAGAGAAGTCTGAGCTGGTGTTTGAGGGAGAGCTGGAAAGGAGGGAGGAGAGGAGCAGAGGAGAGATTGTTCCAGATGGAGGGGAAATAATAGGTGAAGGCAGACTGACCAGCAGCACAGTGAGAGTGAGGCAGAGAAAAGGTGCATGAATTCCTACAGTGAAGAGCATAAGGAATGCCTTCCCCTAACTGTAGTTGTCCCTCCCACACCAACACCACTGAAGAAACTGTACCTTCAGCTGATGCCCACTCACTCCTCCCACTTGGGTCCTCTGTATTGGTTCCTAGACCTAAATTACTTTGACCATCTATTGCAGCCCCTGACTCCACCTCAATCAGCAAGATCTATAAATCTATTCTTTCAGTCCTACCTGACCCATCAGCTTGTACCATTAAAAAGTGGGGGGAAGAACTTGAATGCAACCTCTCCCTGAATGAATCAGTAAAGTGTTGGTTCATGGTCATTCAAGGAGTGAAAGACACCGACAACCATTTCACTCAGTTCAAAATGTTTCACAGATTGTATAGGGCACCACAAAAGCTGCATGCCTGGGGATTGTTCTCCTCTGACCTGTGCGGTTGATGTGTTTAGGAGACTGGGATGATTTCCCATATCCTGTGGAGCTGCCTAGTTTTATTTATTTATTTATTAGCTTTTGTTTACTGGGTAAGCACACTAGACAAGGAATGCCTATTTCCCAGGTACTACCCAAGAGATTACAAGATCATGGTTTACAGAACAGTGCAAGGGAATTACAACAATGTGAAATACTAGCAATGAGCAGGGTGATGCAAATAAGCAGGTACAGAATGAACAGATATGCATATACATCAAGGGTAAGAACAAGTAAACAATAGTTACATTTCATGGAAATAATACAAGTGCAATTTGTCCCATTTTGAGGATGGTAAGTGCTGAGGTGAAGGGCATGCAGGCTAGATAATTCCCCTTACTAGAGCTCAGAGAAGTAGGGGAACCAGGGAAGTGGAGGGTGCACAACAGGGTCCAAGCAGTGGAAGGGGATATCAAGCAGCCTTGGAATAGTTACAGGCTGAGGCAGCCTCCAGGTGCAACCAGAGGGAGCTCTTAAGGATGAGATGGGGTGGGGTACATCTGATGGTTGCAGGTAGGGTATTCCAGAATCTAGGGACACAAACAGCAAAGACATGATTACCTTACAGTGTTTGAGTTTTTGGGACAAAGAAGGATTGCAAGTCAGCTGACCTTAGCCACTATGAATATGATGGTAGAGCCGGCCGAAGGAGTTTGGACAGGGTGGGTGGGGTGGCATTGTGGCCGATTTTGTCTGTGAAGCAGTCCAAGACAAATGAACGATAACTATCCAGGGACAATCAGTGTTGTTGATTGTATAAATCATAGTGATGGTTAAGTTG
Source organism: Neoceratodus forsteri (assembly GCA_016271365.2). Classification (NCBI taxonomy): domain Eukaryota; kingdom Metazoa; phylum Chordata; order Ceratodontiformes; family Ceratodontidae; genus Neoceratodus; species Neoceratodus forsteri. Next base: position 1,320,798,987 of record CM057456.1, read on the forward strand.
AGGGACGGCAAGAGCAAAGTGGCAAATATTATTATAGGCCACATCCCATTTAGCAAAGCTAGTTTTTAGCTGGGTTTTGGGCAGAGGTCCAGACAGGTTGTAGATTCTTAATTAATTGACCCTGCTTTTTACCTCCCTTGGTCATGCTGGTGTTACAGACACGTCCAGCTGTCAGTATTTTGGGGGTCTCTAGATGGCTTACTAGAACAATGATAACATCAAATAGAATCTTGCTGCAACACTGAAAAATGGCCCACCCACCTCCAATTATAGAGGGGTTGCTAACAGCACTGGGGAACTCAGTCAGCTTTGAGAATTCAGCTTGCTATTAGAGGAAACAGGGAAAATGTCTACACAATCTGGGGCCACTATCTTGTCTCCAAATTCTGCATGCTTCCCAGAGGCATGTACTCCCCACCCTACTTTAATTTTGTACTTGTGAATCCATGGGCAAGGTCACAACACTCCAGTAGTAATGAGGGATGACTTTTGACAAAGAATAAATCTGACTCAGAAGGACTACATACAGTTCAGAAATTCACCTTCAGGTGAGCATTTCCAGATCAGAGTCTATGCCGCAGAGTTAGAAATGCATTTCCCAGGCCACTTCCCATGTTGATTCACATTACTGTGGTCTCAGCTTTTCTGAACAGAAATATTCTAATGACATATTATTTTAGCAATCTCCATGTGCTGTGAGAAACCTAATTTTGTCTGTTGCTTATCTCTGTTATCACTATTGGTTTAGATAGCTAGTTAATTCATCTTGTTGGTGCTGTAACTGTAAATCCAAGGGGTGAATTATGTAGCCCTAACCAGGTCACTTCTCAACACTGTCTATAAAATGGGAAGAGAAAATTCTGCTGCCCAATTGGTTGTTGCCTGTGCATCAGATACGTTCGATGCACAGGTAAAAACAAGTACCCTAGGCAACGACCACACTGGTAAACTGCAAATCAATGTGCCATCAGAATTGCAAAAAGATTTAAAATACCGCCATATTGATTTATTCAGTAATGACTGAAACACTGAGCCATACTGTCAGCCTTAGTAATTAATTTAAACAAAGTAGCTCCCATACTTAAACATAAATCATCTTGTTGTCTCACCAGATTGTAACCGTTTCAGCTCTTTCACTTCCCAACCATGGTAACGGTCCAGTGGTATGCCATCTCCCACTGTATCCATCATTAGAAGCGCTCCCACCCCTGAAGTTTTTTCTAATGAATATCACTATTAACTGCAAGGTGCCAGCGACATACAATGGCTCACTCCATTATGAGGAACAAGCAATGCCGCTCCATGCTGCAGTTCTGCTGAAACTTGTGCTGCTCGTGGTGTGTGTGTGTGTGTTTGTGTGTGTCCCCTCATTGCCAATTATCCAAGTCCCCGCTCGCTCCTTCTTCCTGCAGTTTAAAAAAAAAAAAAATAAACACAGTTCTCTCTCTCTCTCTCTCTCCTGTCAGCCAGAGTTCCTTCACATTTATTAAAAAAAAAAAACCCTCAACAGCAGTACTGGGAGGCACGGGGGGGGGGGGGAGTATTGCTCCTGCAACAAAAAGTACTGATGCCATCAAAGGACAAACTTTGTGCAACACATACACACTGACATCATGCTGTAATGGGAAGAAGGACTGTTTTATCATATTTCACACAATAAATCTTTTTTTTCTACATCTGAACATAGTTTTTTCTAACTAAAAGTAAAAGTTAAAAAAGGACCCATTTCAAAAGCACAATAAGATGCTCCGGAGTGTACATGAAACATATATTACAGCACTTCCAGGGCCTGAAGGCACGAGGCCACAAACACCCCTGGGCATGTGGTAATATATGTTCCATGCACACTCCATTGTGTGTTATTGCTTACTTATCATGTGAAGCCCACTTTTTTATGTCATCTCCTGTTATAACCAGAATATGTGACAGAATATATGAATAGTTAAGGATGGTATGTAGAGGAAACGTATGACCTGATTTAAAATATAGAGAATAACGCATGGTGTGGTGTGCATTATGAGAATTTAATGCACACCTGAGGTGTGGGATGCTACATAAAACCTGAGAGCGAAGCTGGAGAGGTTTATAAAAGCATCCCACACTGAGGGTGTGCATTAAATTCAAGTATGCAAACCACCCCATGCTTTATTATTTTTTTTTATCATATATTTATTTTTAAGATTTTTCATACTTATGTACAACTTCATTACAAAAAGAGAAAAACAAATTACATTTTCGTTAATCCATTCATATAAAGCTACATACCTCATAAAGATATATATATATATATATATATATGTAACATAAAGATACAACTAGGCCAGATCAAAGAGAGGCGGGGAAAAAAAGTAAAATAAAAAAACTTGGTCCGGCCCGGTGGCACCGAGGGTTGAGGCACTGGATGCCACACTTCATGCCATGCAGATGACATGGGTTAGAATGTGAGCCTGGGCCACCAGGGGCTGGCAGGGGGGGGATAGGTGTCTGGAGGACTGCTCTCCTATCCTGGAGTGGGATCCAAGGAGTCATCGCTTGGTAGTGGCCCCTGGTGACGACCGGGGATACTACTAGAGTGGTGCTGAATGAGGGGCAGAGTGCGGCAGACATCAGCACATTGTGCCCAGATGTCATTGCACACTGAACTCCACAAAGGACCAAAAATGGGAAAAAGGGGGCTCTGGTTGGGCAGCATGAGCTTCTGACCCCCGCAACCCAACCCAAATGGCGCTTCCTCAACTGGATCCAGTGCCGGTGAGTTGAGCTGGGGAGCTCCTCACCACCCCACCATGGGAGGTAATCCGTGGGGGACTAGAGGAGGTCAGCCTGATCTTGGGTGTCAGGGCAAGAGGGGTTGGTTGGGATGTCAAGCCAACCAGAGCCCGGGGGATAAAAATATATATTTAGAAAAAAAAATATATATATAGAGAGATATATATAAATAAACAAGTTAAAGATACATAGACAACTAAGCAGTTGCAGTATATAAATACATCCCATATTAAATACACCAAAATTTGGTATCCCACTGCTATACTCCACAGGTTTCATTTTGATTCAACAACTAACAAGAATAAGAGTAAGAAACGTTAAGGAAACAATAAAGAAAAACATATTCATATAACCCCTCCCCCCCACAGGTCTGAGGAAGTTACAGCTAACTCCAACAAATATTGATTATTTAAAAATCCATTTTATCCAAATTATCAATAATGTCTTGATCTGAAGATGTGGGTGATTACCCAGTTTCTTGGGCAAAGTACTGCGAGCATAGGAAGGTCACAAGTTGATGGACCTTGAAAAATATGTAGGACTTCCCATCTTTAACTACCTCTACTTTTGCCAATGGCAACAAAAAAAACTGGGCCCCCATTTATAAGATTTGTCTGCTATCCAGCAATTTCCTCCTCCTGTGTTGTGTAGAATAACAGAAATTAGGATAAATGTAATACTTGCATTCATTGTATTCCAGTGAACCTCTAAGTTTTGCCAGTTTAAATATATATTCTTTGTCGAAATCTAAACCAAATGTTGCAAGAATAGTAGATTTGTTTTGCCCGGATACCTGCTGCTGCTGCTGGCGCTTGCTAGCCTAAAAGCTTTAGTTATCGGGGGCTCCTGAGGTAAGTCAAATGTTTTGAACAAAATGTCCTGCACCTGCTCCCTAATGTTAATGAAATCAGAATCAAATCTGTCTGGAATCCCCAGTATGCAAATATTTCTAAAGCGAAGCATATTTTCTGCACTTTCCAGTTTCCAATTGATGTTAAAGTTATCTTTCATTAAACTGGTAAAGTTAGCTACAAGTGAGGTAATCGCTACATCATGCTTAGCAAGTGTAGTTGTATGCTATGCCATTGTCTTTTTGATAGCCTCACTAGTATTCTTCACAGCATTAACCTCAGATTGTAAAAACTCAGTTTATTTCAGCAGAGCATCCAGCCTTCTGTTGCTCTTCTCTGCCCATGTGAGTATTCTATCAATTGCTTTCCCCAACTTGTTCAGTGTATAACTTTCTCCTTCTCATGAAGAAGACTGACAGCAAATCTTAGGCTGCAAGTACAGAGGCAGCTGCTGCTGTGAGATACCCCTTCAACTGCCATCTGGAGGGGAAGGGACCAGCAGACTAACTCTCAAGCCACCGGCTCCAGTCTCCAGGCTTGCTTTCCCAGGGAGAGACTGCTGATCAAGCGGGGCCAACCTTGGGAATGCAAATTTGGGTAAAACCGCACTTCCCTTGCTCTTCTGTTGGCTCATTATCGACTGACTAAATTCAACAAAAATAAAATAAAAGCAAAGGAGCTACTGCAGCAAATAAAGACGCTCAAGAAACCTGAAAAAGCCAATCTGTTACCCAAGGTCATGCAGAGCAATGCAACTAAGCAATTGCTGCGTTGGTCATCCCCCCCCCACCCAAGCTTTATTTTTTGTATAATAACTGGTGATGCAATTTTTTCCACCAAATTTCACTGTATTAGTGTGCTGCAGAATTTCAAGAGCAATTGCTTAATTAAAAGGAAACTGGTGATAGTAAGTGCATTAATAATTATTCAGTAAAACAAATACCTTTTTGCAACATAGGAACTTACAGACTTACCAACTAAGGAATTAAATATAGAAGAGAAAGCAATGTATGCAAGTAGCAGTCAGTGCAAAAATCAGCGTTGTAACACTGACGAACAGCAGGTTTTTGTGGAAATTTCTTTTAAATTGTCTGCAACGGAATAACATGCAGTGTCCCTATGTTATTTCAATGTAAGTAACTAAACTGAAAAAAATGATGTACTGAGTTCAATAAATAGATCATTTTAGCTGGTCATGTTTTAGTTTTGTTAGAGACTGTAGTCATGAGGTCTGGTTGCCAGAGAGGTCAGTGATCATGTGGAGAGATAAGAGAGATAGGGAGAACTGTAACATTTAACTATTTCACCAATTTCATACTGAAGTCTAGTGAGGTAAATTATATTTTTATTTGGGCAGTCTTCATATTTGAAACTGGCTTTAATTTTCATCTTCTGTCAGTATGTGTTCTCACAGCTGCAGCTTGAATGATTTATTGATAGCAGTTGCACGGCTGTGAGAATGGGGCTTATGCCAAGACTGTCAATTTGAGCGGATGTTTGCCATAATAACTGGCTGGTTATTACAGCAAATAATAACTGAGTGAGCCCATTGAAAAAATTGCTCACAATATTATTTTTATACACATGCAAATAATAAAAATGTTTTAATCCCATTAAAATAAAAGTCTTGGAAAATGTTTGATACCTGTCTTTTCTGCCCTAGCATCCTTACAATTGATTGCATCCTTAAAGCCATTTTAAAATGATGTGTAAAATAATAATGTGGTATCCCCCTCTGCAGCACTATACTCAAAAAACATTCTTTTTTTTTTTAATTTTCTGTTAATCTCTCCTACGCTCCTACCAGAACCGCCCCATCAGGAGTCGCCAATGAATCTCGTCCCTGCCAGCCTCTTACCTGTCAGCACCGGATTCCTCCATTCAGTTGTGGATTGCCCCCCAGGCGGGGTCAGGGTGGGGCAGGGCACCCTGATTCTTCAAGTTTTGTCAGGCTCCCAGGACTGCATACAGATGCTGGCACATCGGGACCAGGCTCTGCGCTCCATCTTCCTAGCTTTGGAGGAGATTTTTCCTCTGTTTCTGTGAGGATGTTGCTAGTCCTGACATCAAGGCAAGAGCGCTGATGTCTGCAATGGAGAAGGCAAGCTCTCGTAGGACGCTCAGCCTTTCTACCCCCGGCTGACCCCTGGCAAACTCAAAAACTGTTCAACAAAAAGCTTACTTAGTGGTGTGCAGATGGGAATAGGTATTTTCAATGTTTTTTTCCCTAAAATCACATTTTGTTGACCACTTATTGCATAATTGACAGCTTACATGGGCTGGGGAGGATCTTGACTTAGGCAACTCCAGAGTTTGTGCCAAAAATGTGTCAGAAAACAACACTTATGAACAAATAAAAATTATCCAAAATCACCAATCCCCCTACGCAGCAAATAATATAGAACTTTGCTTAGTCACTGCATTTTTGGGGGCTCTTATAGCATTATTATTTCAAGATATTTTATGCCTAAACTTGGGTTATGTCTTGGGCACACACGTCACCCACACCACATAAATGCCAGATGTAGCTCGCACCAAAAATATATTTTAGGGTATTAACCACAGCTGAGCACACACATCACAGAACAGTAGTGCACAGGCTACTTAGTGGCAGGCAGAAGATTTACCGATATCAGCATTGGTTAAGTCAACATCAGATAACTGATTCAGAGACTCATATCATTCCACATTCAGCTATGCCATCTGATAACATTACTGATGGTGCCGGCTACCACTGTATATAAGAGAGGGTAGATCCAGGACTGAGTCCTATGGTACCCTGCTTGTTACCTCCTTGACCTCAGAGTGCTCCCCATTCACTACCACCCTCTTTGTCTGCCCAGTTAGCTAATTTTCCACCCCCTTTCTGTACCCTTTCCTCCACTCCTAGATCACTTAGTTTCTTGACTAGTCTACTCCTTGGGGCAAAGTCAAAGGCCTTACTCAAGTGCAGATACAGTATGTCTACCGCCTGTCTTTTGTCTGTTGCTCTAGTTATCCAGTCGAAGATTTCAATCAAGTTTGTCTGGCATGAACTCCACCTTGTGAACCATGTTGCCTTCTCTTTGTAGAGGGTTTATCTTGAGAAAGTCTACCTGCCTTTATCTTAATACAGCTCCCCATAATTTTCCAACTATAGATGTCAGGCTGTCAGGTCTCTAGTTGCTCAGATCATCCTCACTGCCACTAATGTGCAAGGATAAAATATTGACTGTCCTCCAATTCCTGGGGGCCACCCCAGTGTTCGGTGAGCAGTTGAATATGCCTGTTAGTGGTACTGCAAGTACCTGTGCTATTTCCCTTAGTATTCTTTGACAAATCCTGTTTGGACCCATTGATGTTTTCTCTTTTTGTGCTTTTATCCACTCCGGCACCTTTCTTTGTCAATGTGAGAATCAATGGTACCCCCTTCCCTGATCTGGCTGGACTGTGTAGTCTGGCAGGGGGCCTTTCTCCATCTTAGTGAATACAGAACAAAAATGCAGCATTGGTTCAGTATGTTACCTTACCCTTATCTCCTTCCTCTCATTCTTCCCCTTTCTCAGCCTCACTATTCTCTCCTTTGTTTTGTCCTTCTTCCTTATATATTAGAAGAATGCCTTATCCCCATGCCCTCTCTGCAATTCTTAGTTCCACCATGGCTTTTGATTTTTAGGGCTGCAGTGGGCATAGCCCTGCAAGACCTCTTGCTCTAAAAAAAAAAACTCAATGCATTCCTTCTGACCAGCCATGTTGGACATGGAGCACAGTTGCCTCCATGTCTGTGGCATCACTGGAGCACTCCGTTACTTGTCTCAAGTGGCACTGCACTATTTTTTCTGTAAACCTTGGCGGCATCCTGATCATGACACTGGGGGACTGGACACCTCCAGTATCACTCTTATTTTTTGGGGGGGTGCATGGTGGTGGGTGCTGAGAGGGGTATACTGTTCCCACAGTGACAGGAACACAGCAAAGACCATCACAGCAACAAAATTGACAGGTTGCTGTGATGGTCTGCTGGTTTCACAACACTGCTGTCTCTAGGGAGTTAGCCCACTCCCCTGAACTAACTCCAACTCAGAGTTGGTAATCTTAAGTGCAAGAGGTGTGTGGGGCAAAGCCCACCACAAAAACACACTTTTGTACAGCGATGGTACAATGCCAATTGGCGGCATTGTGCCATCACTGTAGTGACAGTTGCCAAATTTTCTTATCGTGGTGGTGATATGGAACTGTTGAGAGGCAGGTTCTGGTGGGGGGATATCTAAAATTCAAAAGAAAAAAAAATTGGCAGTCACAACACACTCTGCCATGTCCAGTATGGCCACCACAGTCTTCTGTGCATGGACTAGTAATCGTGCATGCACAGTGGTACATGGTGGCCATGTTGGACATGACAGGACTGTGCTGTGAATGTCAACTTTTTTCCTTTAAATTATACATATCCCCCCACCTGACCCTCAGCCCCACCCCACCCCAGAAACAGAAGTGTGACACTGGGGTGTCCCCCTGAGGATTTTAATCCCCCCCATCCAACCCTTCCACTCATCACCCTCTATGCCACTCCCCCACAAGAAATGAAATAGTGACACTGGGGGGTGCCCAATCCTCCAGTGCAGAAATCTTGATCTTTCTTAATTTTTTTTTGGTACCTGTAAAAATTAAAATGTCCATCAATGTCTTTTGCGGCCAAGACTCCCCCCACCCAATCCTCCCACTCAGAACCTACCACACCACCCCATCCCCAGCTCTTACTTATCAATCAGAGGTCCAACGCTGTAATCCTCTCTGGACCACAGACACGTCTTTGCTCTTCAATGCTGGACCATGAACTGAGGAAATCAGGTGTGCAGTTCAATGTATTTTAAGGAGGTGTTGTACTTAGTAGCATATCGTGGCTATTTTTCAATATTTTTGCCCCAAAATTGCAACATACCTTTTTTGGGATACCACCTCATGAATAGCAAGTGATGTTAGGTAAATCTGTCCAGAAAGGTGATTTTGTGGTCGCTGCACAAAATCACCTTTTGGGCAGGAGTTGAACATTTTCTTCACCATTGTTCATGAGATGGGGCCATAAGATGGCTCTGTTGAAAATTTGGTATACAAATATTATTAAACAACAAAGTTATAAGCCTAAATTGAATTTTGCAAATGCAGGCTTGTAACTTTGGTAATTTTCAATATTTTTACCCAAAATTTACAACATAGCCATATCTTTATAGCACCTTACAAATGTGACAGCTGTCATTTTTCAGATCCTGGCCAAAATTTTTGTTTACATCCCGAAAGGTGATTTTGTGGTCCCTGCATGAAATCATCTTTTGGGACCACAAAATCATCTTTTGGGCAGGAGTTGAAAATGTTCTCATCCATTGTTCATGAGGTGGGGTCATAAGATGGCTATGTTCAAAGTTTGGTGTAAAAATATTTAAAAACACAAAAGTTATGAGGCTATGTTGATTGTTGCGAATGTAGGCTTGTAAGTCTGGTAATATTCAATATTTATACCCCATATTTTCAGCATCACAATTTCTTTACAGCACCTCATGAATGTGACAGCTGTCATTTTTCAACTCCTGCCCAAAATGTGTTTTTTCATTCCAAAAGTTGATTTTGCTGTCCCTGTGTGAAATCACCTTTTGAGAAGGATTTGAACATTTGCTCTGCCCTTTTCATGAGGCAGGGTCATAACAAAGCTATGTTGAAAATTTGGTGTTAAAATATTACAAAATGACTAATTTATGAGCCTACATTATATTTTGCTAACGCAGGCTTGTAACTTTGGTAATTTTCAATATTTGTACCCCAAATTCCTCCCGTGCTGCCCTATCAGCTCTGGCCAGAGTTTGTTTTCACTAGTGATCGGGCTTCCCCTGTTAACCTCAGGTATCCTTCCCTGTCCTCTTTTCCTATGACTGTCCTTGTATTTCCTAAACACCTTTCTTTTCCCCCTTCATTGCAACTCTTGCTGTGCATCCACTGTGAACCATAATGGTGTCCTTGCTGTCCTGCATGTACTTACCTCCCCAATGCAGCATTCCATAACTTCCACTGGGGTGTCAAACAGACAAGGCATACTGATGAGTCCTGGTAGGACGAAACACGTGTCTATGTCTTCTGTTGGCACCCTTTGCAAATTATATGAGAGGCCTTTTGGCACCATGCATTTTTGCTTAAAATTGAACTAGCATAATATTCTGTGGTGATTTGCATATGCAGCCCATGATGCTTTGCATTGTGGGGGTATGTGCGATTTTGTATTTCCACAACTTCTACCACTCTTGACTTTAACGCTTAATATTTCTTGTCCACTCCCTCAATTCTGCCTATTCTCCATGCTATCCACCAATAATCATCCTTTCATCCCCCTCAAAGTCTCCACTTCTGAAGTCCCATAGTTTCATGTGGTTTCATGTTCAGTTGGTTTCTAATTGTATCTTCATTCAAACTGTTCCATGACTGCTTGAACCAAGCGGCTCCCAGACTGTGACATTAACACTTTCACCACCAAGTCTAGCTTTGACCCCTCTATGTAGGGGCCTGAACTAATTGTGTAAGGAATGCTTCCTGGCATGCCTCCAGCAGGAGCTGATTCCTTCCACTTGCCACCACTGGGATACACCAGTCCAAGTCCAAGTCCAGGGTATTCAAATCCCCTAACACCAGCATCTCCTTAAATTCTGCTTCCAACCAGTACTACAATCCACCAATAATAAAACTATGCAGACTATTCAGCTGATGCACAGTCAACTCACACACAAAAAGTAGCATTAATCTCAACAAAAATTCACATCAAAGTATTGAAGGTACTGACAGGCTCTAAAGATAGTGATTTGTGTTAAATAAGTAAAATATATTTGACTTGCTTTGTAATATAAGCAATGGAGACCAGGAGATGTGTCTTAACTAATCAAGAATGTCTCCATGACTTTTTAGGGTTCAGGAACTGCAAGACAGGCCAAAGATTTCTGGAACTCTAAGACTTTACAATGACACGCTGTTAATTAGAAACATATAACACATAAACATAGATTTTCTGGCAAAAAAGGACCACAAGGTCCATCCATTCAGCCTTAACTCTACCTGTCCTATATTTTATTTATTTTTATTAAGTCTAGGATTACAATATCTTTGAGCCAAAAAATAGTTCTTTTACAAAGATTCCACATCAATGGGGCAGGGTAACAAAACATACAAAGGTAAAATATTACAGTGGTTGCAAATGTAAGAGCAGATTAAGGAAGATAACAGTACATTGTGGCAAATAAACAACAACATGTGGTAGTATAGGAAAATAACAGATTAACCCAAGAGAGGAGGCAGCCAAGAAGGCCTCGACAATGTAACAGTGTTAGAAGAAAGAAGAAAGTGCACATTGGAGTAATGCAGTGAGGAAACTAAAGCAGAGAAAGCAAGGAGTGAGAAGGGAGGAACAAATGGGAGGTGGGAAGGGGGGAAGTGTATGGGGCAACTTGCCAGGCGGGCAGAGGTAGGACAAGCTTGCATGAAAGGGAGTGTGGAGTGTACGGGAGTGCAAAGTAGTGGAAGGCAGCAGTGGTTAGGTGAAGCAGTCACAGTTACAGCTAGCCTATGCTATGTGGTGTCGAGGGTCCCAATGCAGTCCCCCAGCTTACTCCGGCATATCATGGTGATTGTTCCATTTAATGATACCCATGTGCCTGTCACATGCATGCTTCAATCCACCACTGTCTATAACCCCACTACCACCCTAGACAACCTGTTCCATCTGTCCACCAACCTTTCCATGAAGAAATGCTTCCTCACATCACTCTCAAACTTCTCCCAACCAACTTTACTGTGCTCCCTCTCATGTTAAACCAAAAATGCTCCCCACACTCCACCCTGTTTATACCTGGAGGTATTTTGAAAGTTTCATTCATGTCTCCCCAGCACTCTTTTTATTTTTTTTTAACTTTTTGGTACTGTTTCTCCCTCATCCCGATCAGCCCATGTTCATGCTGTCCTCCCAGCCCCGTTCCCTGACCACAGGCCATATCTCCCTTCTTCTCCCATGGCTTGACCTCCATGGCAGGGTGGCAGGGAGTTCTTTCTTGACCCACTGGGACTGCATCCAGTTTGGGGAGGTGCCTTTGTCATGGGTGGTGTCCACAGAGGACAGAAGTCATCTGACTCACCCAGGACTTTATTTTCCATTTTTCTGGCATAGAGGAGTGTGCAATGACAACAATGGCTGAGCTGCATGCATTTCTGCATGCAGCACACCGGTCGGCTGCTCCACTTCCATCCCCCAATATACAGGACCTGGTGTGCCAACACCCAGCAACTGCTAGGCATCAGGCAGATGCCAGTCTCTGTTCCCCACCATCCTCGGGAGAGGAGAACTGTCCCCTGGATGCTCGATCCTCTCCCTCCCCAGCCAACCCCTGATGACCCGCTCACGCTGCGGGTCACCAGTGTGGCAGGAGGTAAGTCATAATTCCTCAGCCCTCCACACCACTGGGCCAGCTCACCAGCTCTCTTTTTCACTAGGAGTGCATGTTATTGCCCTTCAGTGTTTCCCCATAGGGCTTTTCCTGCTGCCTCTGTATCACCTTGTTTACCCTCCTCTGCACAGTCTTCACCCTATCAGTTGTCCTTTCTAAGGTGAGGGCTCCAGAACTGCACACAGTACTTAAGATGGGGTGAACTAATGACTTTTACAGGGGGAGTATAACCTTTTTCCTTCTGCTTGTTATCCCCCTCCCTATGTGGCCCATCCTCCTATTTGATCTCCCCATGATCCTTGATCAATGAACCACTACTTTCAGGTCATTCATAGCGATAACCCCTAGATCTCTTTCCTCAAAAGTATATGCCATAACATCCCCTCTCATCCTATACTTCAGTCTGGGGTTTTTGTTTGACATTGCACTTTTTGGCATTTAATCTCAGTTGCCAAATTCTGGAACACTCATTCAGCCTTTCTAGTTCCCTCCTCGTGGACTCTATTTCCCCCATTGTGTCCACTCTACTGCAGATCTTAGTGTCATCTTCAAATAAACAAACATATCCTTCTAGACCCACTCCTATGTACCATATTTATGTATTGAAGAGTATGGGGCCCAGTACTGACCTCTAGTATACTCCACTTGTAGTTCCCATTCAGTACTACCTTCAGGGTTCTGTTACATGATCGATTCCCAATTCATTGGGTTATTTTGTCTACTGCCCATAGGCCTCTTAATTTCTGTAGTAACCTTCTGTGTGGCACAGTGTTGATGGCCTTGTAATGTCCCCTTCTCTGGGGGTGATCTTCTGTAAACTGAATTACAGGCTTGCAAGTCTCAGTGTTGGATCCAGGAATCAGTTTGTATACATTAGAAGCCTTACAGAAGTCCAAGCTGGCCACATTGACAGCTTCATCCTTTCCACATTCCTTGTCATCCAGATTTGTCTGGCACAACTTTCCCCTGGTGAAAGCATGGTGTGTACTGTCCTGTAATCTACTAGAGTCCAGGAATTCTATTAATCTCTCTTTCAATATGATCTCCAACACTTTCCCAACAACAGAGGTAAGGCTCACTGGCCTGTCATTTTCAGGCTCTTCTCTGCTGATGTTCTTGTGTAGGGGAAAACATCCATCATTTTCCAGTCCTCTGGGACCACTCATGATTCCAGAGAGCTGTTGAACATGTCTGTCAGTGTGGCTGACAGGACCTCAACTTGTTCTTTTTGCTCCCTTGGGTGCAATCTGTCAGGGCCCACAGCTTGTCAATCCTTAGCACCCTTAACCCTTCCAAAACCAACTCTTCTGTAAATGGTGTAATGTCCATCTTCCTTCCTTACTCCCACTACCCATGTACTTTATTCTTCCTCTGGTAATGCCCAATCTCTCTCCACTGAGAATGCCGAGCAAAATTACTTATTCAGTATTCCTGCCTTTTCCTGTCTCCCACAACCAATTCTGACCTGTTCCATGGTCTCACTCCCCACCTATTGTCCTCCTTTTCTCACCAATATACTGAAAGAATGTTTTGTACCCAAGAGATTCCAGTTAACCATGAGGTATTTCCAGAACCCCGCTTACTTAATATTTCATTTTTCCAACTAAAGTTCAATTACAATGAGAAGCATAATCACTTTGGAAAAAAACAGTAAAAAAGGAATGCAAAGTTAGATAACTGATACACTTAAAGAAAAAACACATGTTCACCGATCACCTAGTTACCTGGGCTTAATTCTGCATTGATGTTTCAGCGATGTTTAGTAAGTACTTCATCTTTTGTTTTTAAAAACCATCAAAAACTGCTTTGTTGATGCTGAACTCCCAAACCTCACAATAAATATGCACTTGAGGTTGAGACCCCCAGTATTCAGATATCACAATTTACACTGCACAAAATAGCTGTGTGCAAAATTGCACATGGCAGCCAGGAAGACTTAGTCATAAGGAAGTGTATCCTGTTTGGTGTGCATTGCCTGTATGCATATTGGGTTGTGGTAGCACCATATAAAGTGCATATGCATGGCGCACCACAACTACCATTTGGCAACAGAAACACAAGAGCAAAGTGGGATAGCATATCCCAATCAGGTTCGCACCTTTGCCCTTGGGTGCCATATTCAGAAGCCCAAATGGTTATGAACACATATGGCATGCAAGGCACTAAAGAGCTATTTACATGCCAGTATGTGGTTATTAGCAGCTGTGTGCAATGCCTCCATGCTTATCTATGTGTGTAGGCATTGTGCAGAGCTTCAGCTACAGTATTGCCCCCACTGTCACCCAATCCCTGTACACTAAAATATAAATCTCTGTCAATCTTGAGGTACCCCCAGTCACCCTCCTTGACCCTGTTGTGAAATTAAATTGCCCTGGTAGTCCTGTGGTACCCTTTATTGCCCAATTCTCACTGTGAAAAGAAACTACATTAGTAGTCCAGTGGTACCCCCTCCCACCGTGACACCTCTTGTAAAAAGAAATTATCCTTGAAGTCCAGAGGTAGCCCTCTTCTGCCTCAATCTCTGCTGAGAAAGGAAATTACCTAATTAGTCTTGTGTTACCCCACTCCCCTCATTTTCTACAGTTAGTTCACATTTTCTGATTATAAATGTTATTTAATTCACATCCAATACATACTATATACAGGCCACCCAGTAAGTATATAGTGGTTAACCCTTTTTAACACACTGATTATTTCTCAGTTCCTCAAGCTATATCTACTTCAGTGACAGTAACTCATCCATATACAGTATGGCACTAAAAAGTGGTTTACACTTTTCACCTTCAGTATCCAGTGACAGACTAGATAATGTGTCAGCATTATCACTCTGGTTTGAAGTATTGTCTTGAATATCACATTGTTATGTAGCCAGAATCAAGGACCAGCTCTGTAAACTAGCTGCCTCCAATAAGGGTACCCCTGCCACTGAATTACATGTAGGAGTTTATGGAGTGTAATCATGATGACATTTCTAACATAAAGGTAGTCATGAAATTTCATAACCCAATAAATTATTCCTAAAGCTTCCTTTTCAGTTTATGCATACTATGAGTGTATACCTTTATGTCTTGTTCAGGGTATTTGATGCATTTTATTTATTTTTTATTTATTAAATTGTTTCATCAGGAAAGATACACTGAGCAACTCAATGCTCATCTCACGGTATGTCCTGGGGGAAATGGGGAATGGGATGTACAGAGTGAGAATTCATAGCTACATGTGTTTACAGAGGGTGGATACATACATACAATTTCAAAACAGGTTCAAAGCATTGGATACATAGGGGGCAATTTCAACAGTTTCATTACATTACTGGCAGTTCATAGGAGATGCATACATACATACATACAGAAGAAGTACAGGGTCAAAAGCATAGGATTCAAGGTAGACAAAGGCATACAGTTACAGTACAGGCAGTACACATGTGATGCATAAGCTGCAGGTCTATACACATGGGAACAAAGACACCTTTTAAGAGCTAGGCTATACAGGGCAGTATAAGTGCAGGTGGGGGGATAGAGAAGAAGAGAGCAAGGAGAGAGAAAGAGCGTGAGAGAGAGAGAGGGAAGCATGTGAGTAAGGAGGGGGTCAGGAGCAGGTGCAGCTAGGTGTAAGGTAATTGTGTAGTGCAGAGGTGGGAGAGTATAGGGAGGAGGAGTGGTGGATTTGAGGAAGGAGTGCATTCCACATTTTAGGCAGGTGGTAGGAGAAGGCTTTTTGGCCAGAGGATGTAGCTCTGCTGGGGACTGAGAGGGTACGTGAGTCAGCCTGGGATCTCAGAGAATAAGTGGAGTGGGTAGGGGTGCCAAGAGAGGAGGAGATATATGATGGGAGAGATCCAAGCCAGAATTTAGAGATGAACTTAACACCATATAGCACACTCTGGGAGTGGAGGTATAGGTTTTTCACTACCCATTGGCATTTTATGAGAAATTACATCAACGTATTCAGTCTTAAGGTGTATTGTTTATGTTTATAATCTATGTTAGATGTGTTAAAATGGCCTGTTCACCCAAGGGAGTAATCCCCTCTAGGTTTATTACCTGTATTGTAAGCCATTTGGTGATACTATGTTATGTGTTACTGACTTGGAAAATTGGAAAATCCAAATAAAGTTTTAATGATAAAAAAAGATTGCCCCTTATCTTCTGACTTCTATGATATCCTTCTTTCTGAAATTTCAGTCTACTGAAGTATTTATTTTCACATGTAAAATAATAAAAGGAGTGCTCCTTTTAATATGGCTCAGACCAGGTTTTCATCACTATTCTTAGCTGTTTTTGCACATCAGGGGCCTGATATTCGAAAGTTTGCAAATATGCTAATGGGTTTTGCCAGCTGGATCCCCATATTCAAAAGAGGATGTTGTTCAGGCAAAGAGGGTTAGTACCCACATAAAACATAATGTATGTGGGTGGGAAAGGGGAGGAGCTTGATCGTAAATAGCCATACTACCCCATATTCAATGGCTTTGCACTACACAAAAGGGTTTAGTGTGGTCCTTTAGCACAGCACAAATACCGCCAAATAAAACCCTGACTTACTCTGAGCAACTATAGTGGCTGCCAAAGGTAATGCAGCCACCTAGCCGGTTGGCCACTGGGGGAGCACACCTGCCTTCTGTGGTCCCTGGCATCACCCCTCTAATTGCTAGCCCATGGGGGGGCACTAGCACCAGGGATATCAACACATGTCTGAGATTGAGCGATGAGTGGGGGCACTGCCATGCTAACCTGCCTTGCTACCCATGCAAATGAGCCCATGATGAGCATGTAAATGGCCCTTAGCACCTTGCATGCACTCCAGCACTACGTACTCAGGTGATGTAATTCAGGATCCATGTCAGGGCAGCACTACATCACCTAGCGCTGTACTACTGTGACCCTATATTTAGCTGAATAGCACCAGTGTGCTGTTCAACTGAATATAGCATCCTCAGGCTCCCGGACAATTACAAGGTGAAGCACAAGGTTCTGCACTCCACTTTGTACTCTTATGAATATCGGGCCCCAGTTCATTAAAATCAGTTTTGTGGTGACTAAAATGAAGTATAATGAGCAGGAAATACTCCCTGCCCTTATGGGAAAATAGGTGTTCAAAAAAAAGCTGCAAATATTGATGAAAACCTGATACAATCCATATTAACAGGAGCACTATTTCTATTATTTCAAATGTGCACAACAGAAGGGTATCATGCAAGTCAGGAGATAAGGAGCAATAAAAAATAGAATAAAAAAGTGTAGGTAAAAATGTTCTCTGCTATTATGAACTGCTGCTTTAAACTGAATCAAAATAATTAATGATCGATCAGGGAGAGTTCAAAGCTAGTGGGAAAATATGGGTTTTAATCTGCTTTTAAATAGATTTGGATCATTACAGACTTGGATTTTCAGAGGCAGTCCATTCCAAAAGTGTGGGACACTAGCCTATCCCTGCAATAATGGGTACATAATCCGGCAACAACCCCATCCAGGCTATCATATTTCATGTTGCTTGGTGCCAACAAGACCTCCATGGGTCTTGTGGCCGCCCTCAGTCAATTGGTCTGGAAGGTCCTTCCCCTTTTCAGGACCACTGACTCAAGAGGTCCCCAGC
The DNA here is from genome assembly GCA_016271365.2 of Neoceratodus forsteri. Classification (NCBI taxonomy): domain Eukaryota; kingdom Metazoa; phylum Chordata; order Ceratodontiformes; family Ceratodontidae; genus Neoceratodus; species Neoceratodus forsteri. Next base: position 1,320,816,652 of record CM057456.1, read on the forward strand.
ATTGTGGTCCACCGCATAAGGGCATTACACTTGGGGGTTTACCTTGGGAATGCAGTTAGAAGAAAACTTTGTTCCTAGTGTGTACCTCTCTGCTTCTGCTGTAGCAGAGGGCTACTACATCTAGGGTCTTAGGCTGGATACTTCTGTAAGTGCAACTAGCGTCATATGTAATTTTATGGGTGAAGCTTTACTTAGGCCACTAACCCCAAAATAGGGCATCTATGTCTAACTTGTTTAATCTATCCTAGTTCAATTTTTCTTACTTAGCTTATGCCTAGAGGGTCTTGTGTAAACCTTCTCCTGATTAATCTAGAACCTCATCTTCTAAAGGATGCTGTGAATAATACTCATGTGACTAACAGCTTTTCTATACATTTTAGTTACAGTTTCTGTATTACTGCCCACCAACATGGAACATGGACCTTTGTTTTATTATCTCGCCCATTATCTAGCATCTATAAGATTTTTAAAGTAGATATCTTACCCAAAGAATGGGAAAACAGATCTTTCTCTTCTTGCTACTATTCCTTTCAGGAGTCATTGAATGAAACCCTGGACTACTGCAAGGAAACCAGGTAGCTCAGCTTTGGAGCAGCTCAAAGTCCAATGACCTAAAAATTATTCACCACAATATATGGAGTCTGACAAATAATCTAACAGAACTGCAAGTATAGCTAGGCAGTTTCCGAGTGTAACTGCAGAGTGTTTGCTGTACTTGGTTGGTCCTCTTTTTTTTTTATCGTAAAAGATTTTATTGATTTTTGTATTTTGGTAAACATAGCATTACATAACATATGTATCCAGCTCAGACAGTAGTTTACATTAAGCTTATATCCAACATAGATGTTATCATTCTAGATTAGCTTATGTTAATATCTTATTCAGAAGCATTATCTTACAGTGTACAGAATTAAGCACAACTACACACTTAGATGCTTACACCTTCTATAAATGGGGGAGGTAGAGGGGGGATTTGCAGGTGTAGATGAAATTTTGCAGAGTTCAGAATGCAGATACGTGTCCCATTTAATGTAATAATGGTGGAGATTTTCCCCTTGTAGGTATGTTAGTCTTTCAAAGACAGACAATCTTGCAAGGGCTGCATGCCAGGTCTTCTGAGTGGGTAAGACCATCTGGCACCAATGTAGGAGCAACAGGTGTTTGGCTTCTAAAAGAGCTGATGGGGTCCAATCTTGAAGGGGCTTAGAAAGATATGATATTGATGCATTGTCCCCCAGTAATAGTTTAGGATCTTGGAAGGTTACACAGATCGTAAGCACTTTGGAGAGATCTAGGGCAATCATGGTCCAATAACTTGTGAGATGGGGGCAAGTCCAAAGGATATGTAGTATATGGGCATTGGGTTGTGAGCAGCACCAACAGTTTGCGTGGTTAAGTAGACCTCGAGCTCGTAAGGCTTCTGGAGTACAATGCCAAACCAACAACATTTTTAATTGAAGAAAGTGACTTTTTGTATTTCTATATACATGATGTGCATTGTTAAGGTAAAGGTCCCATTGGTTCTGGGTAACAGGGGATGCCAAATAGGTTTCCCAGCGTTGTCTGCTTGATAGAGTGGTGGGAGGTTGAGTATCTCCCCAAGTGGCATAAAAGCTCCCCAGAAGACCTTTGAACATAGGTTGTTTATGGAGATTATTCAACCATTGCCAGTGTGTATCGGGGGGGGGGGCTGATTACCAAGGAGAGGCTATACCATACTGAGAATCTAGAGGTATCTCCAGAAGACTTTTTGAGGAGGGAGAATTTTACTTGAAGTTGTGCAAAGGATAGAACATGACTCAACCCTTGTGAACATATGTCTTGAACTACTTGTATTGCATGTTCCTGCCAGGAGGGCCATATAAAGGTGTCTCCGTCAATTTTAAAAAGATGGTTCTACCAAAGAGGGCGTATTGGAGTGGAGGGGACCACTCCTGTTTTAGAGTATATGTTTTAAGTTTAAGAGTTTGGTATGCTCTGATAGTACTACAAACTGTGGGGGGTAAAGAACATGGCAAAGAAGGATTAAATCTGAGAAGAGAATAGAGGAAGACACCTCCTGACATGTCTGATTCCAATTGTACCCAGGCCAAGGGGGCCGTGGGGGGGTATAAACCATTTAGTTGCATGTGCTGCCATACACGCAAGGTGGTAACCCAGGAACCAGGAGATATTGAAGCCACCTCATAGCCAATGTGCTCTTATTTTTTGTTTATTCCATCTAGGAGATTTATTATCCCACAAGATAGCTGAAACTCATCGCTCAATCAGAGAAAACAATTTAGAAGAAAAGGTGATGGGCATATTGTTAAAGAGGTAAAGTAGACAGGGAAACAGCAACATACAAATGGCTGCTACTCGTCCAGGGAGGGAGAGTTGCAGTTTCCTCCATCTCTCATTTTCTATTACAAGTTGGGCTAGAAGTGGGGAGAAGTTAAGGGATTCCAGTGCAGACCAGTTGGTGGGAAGGTATGTACCTAAATAGGTAAAACCTTGCGCCACCCAAGTAATGTTAGTCCCTTGTAGGCACGTTCTAGTATATCATGCAGTAAGAGGGGCTACTGTTGTTTTCTTATGGTTGACCTGGAGGCCAGATAATGCGGCAAAATTGTCCAACACTTTCAGGGCAGCTGATTGAGTGGGGTTGGACAAAGTCAGAAGAAGATCATCTGCATATGCTACAGCTAGATATGGGTGCTCTGCTAGTCATATACCATGGATCTGTGAGGATGAGATCAAGACCCAAATTAGTGGGTCTAAAGCTACCAGAAAAAGAAGAAGGGAAAGGAGACAACCTTGCCTCATGCCCCTATTACGTGAAACCAGGGGGGATATCACTATTAGTTAAAATGCACGCCATAGGGGAACTATATAGTGTCTGAATCCATTTCCAGAAGTGATCTCCGAAGTCATATCTATTGAGTACTTCATGTAGATATGGCTATTCTATGAAGTCAAATGCCATTGAGAAATCTATGGCCATTGCCGCCATGGGAAGAGCTGATCTGGATGCAAACCATTTAAGATTAAGTAACAACCCGGTGTTGTCTGTTCTGGATTTGCCTTGCATAAAGCCTGCCTGTGTGGAGTGAATAATAGACTGGAGGATAGACGTCATTCATGTAGCTAATGCTTTGGCTAGGATTTTAGTATCTATAGGTAATAGTGATATTGGCCTATAGTTGGGGCAATCCAAAGGGTCAGGTGATTTTTTAAGGAATAGTGTAACTAATGCATCATGCATTGAGGGTGGAAGGGATCCAGTGGTATGGGAGGCTTGTAGGGCCAGTCTAAGGGGTTGCAGAATATCATGTCCCATGGCTTGATAAAGTTCTATGGACATTCCATCCAGTCCTGGGGCTTTCCCTCGGGTCATGTGAGAGAGTGCAATGCGAAGCTTCTCACAGGTGAAGGTGACATCGAGGAGGGCTACTTGATCTGGGGTAAGGGCTGGCAGGGGGGTTTACTGTACAAAAGTAGAGAGATTTTGGGAGAGTTGGCGACCTATAGTGGGCATCTGGGATTGGTATAGGGTTTCATAGAACTTTTGCATAACCTCATTAATACTATGTGGACTCGAAACAATGGTACCCAAATGGAGAGCGAAGGGCATGAATTTTTGTTGCTGCCCCATGTTGGCGCAACCGATAGGCAAGAAGTGTGCCTGTCTTTTCACGCCCATCCAAATATGCGTGTTTGGATCGTAACAGTAGCCCCTCTGCTTTCTGGTGAAGAATGAGATTAATCTGATATTTTAGCCCCACAATTTGTCTATGCAGGGCATTATCTCTTTTAAGCGGTGAAGTTCTCTCAAAATGTTGTTCTAACTTTTGTAAGTCTGTTTGCAGTTTGACTAATTGTGATCTATGGGCTTTGTCTCGGGCTGCTGAGAAGGAGATAATATGGCCTTGAATCACAGCCTTGAATGCTTCCCACACAGTTGTGTGGTCAACACCACATTCTGAGTTTAGGGCAAAGTAGTCTTTTGTTGCTTGTATAAGCATGGGCCGAAAGTTAGGGTCCCTAAAGAGGAGGGGGGGGATTACAATGCCATCTAACCCAGCGGGGGGCTATCAGGAGGAGAATAGGGGATTTGAATGGGGGCATGATCTGAAATAAGAATGGAACCAATCGATGAACCTGTTACTCCCTGGGCAGTCAAGTCATAAACTAACCAAAAGTCGGTATGACTATGTGAGCCATGAGGGGCAGAGTAGAAGGTGTAATCTTGACCCGTAGGATGATTCCTGTGCCAAAAATCAGTAAGGGCTCATCCTTCCATCATCTCCTGCAATGATTGCCGTCCCTTGGGTGTAACATGGGGGGGTGGGATAGGATTTGTCCAGAAAAATGCCATTGACCATATTAAAATCCCCACTGAGTACGATTGGGATAGGTGCTTCAGTAGGATTTAACTCCACAATAGCACTACAGATTTTGGGATAAAAATCCACATGGTCCAGGTTTGGGGCATAGATATTATCTAGCAACATGGTATTCCCCGGGGAAGAGATCCTAGTCAATAGCCATTGCCCCTGCGTGTCTTTCCTAACCTTTTCCACTTTCCAGTGGGAGGTGCATCTAAAAAGGATAGCCACCCCCTTGGTCTTATTAGCTGCAGAACTAGCCACTATTTCTCCCACCCATGATTTCTTAAGCCATGAAATGGCATGGGGTAGAAGGTGTGTTTTTTGTAACAGTGCAACTTCCGCATGAAGGGAACCCAAATCCTGCAATACCTTTGTGCTGTTAATTGGATGGTTCAGTCCTTTTATATTCCAGGACACCCAACAGGCTGCATTTGGTATTGAAGCATTTGCCGCCATAGTCCCCAAAAAAGAAAAGATAGGTGTGCTTACTGCGGATAAGGAAGAGGGAAGGAATAGACTCACCCAGGATGTCATGGGACCCCAGTATACAAACCAGGAAATTACAAGTAATCCAAAAACCCTGTGAAAAGAAGGTGTAAGCATTACCAATAAGTACACACTGTCTGGAGTTACAAGTGAACTAAATAAACACAGAGAGAGAAGAAAAAATACTGTTAATATCTATCAAGGACTATTAAGTCCAAACAGTTTTTCAGCAACAAATACTCTAAGAGTGTGGAGGTCAACACAAATGAGGACAGTGAGACTGCTCTACTGCTATGCTCGATGCAACACTCAAATAAGGGGTGTATGTGGTATTCTGATCGAGGTAATCCTCCTGTACTGAGAGACCCTTAGGGTCGGGCATCTCGAGCTTGTGGAGGGGAAAGGGGGGGGAAGAAGGGGATAAGTAACTGGGGAAAGTTAGGGATAGGCAAGGGGGGGTTGGTGGGCTCCCCCACCTACCAAAACTAATCTAATGCAGCAAAGAGGCAACAGGCCTTATGTAAGTCTTTGATCTTAACCACAGGGGGGACTACCTGGATAGACACCTTCTCATATCATGAGGAAATGGAAGGGGGGTGTACTCCCAATGGATTGACAGTGACAGTCCGTGTGTATAATAAATTCCACAAAACAGAGACTGCACAGGGAGGCAAAAATACATTGGAAGCCAAAAGAAGGTGGGGGAGGTGCCCCAGGGTAGGTCCTTAAAAGACAAACTTTAAGGGAATAGTATAAATGCAGCCTACGGTCCCATAGGGGGTAATATAGGTTAGTGGGTTCCCCCACTTTCGGAAACTAATTGGATGCAGCAAATAGGCAACAGCCCTTATATAAATCATCACCCTTAACTATAGAGAGGGCACTACCCAAATAGACACCTCATCATATTGGAGAAAATAGGAGGGACAATGTGCTACCAATAAGGAGATTATATATTCTACTGCACAAACCAGCGCAGGAGGAAAGAGCATGGTGGGAGCGGGGGGGATGTCCTGAGGTATGTCTCTGGAAGACAAAAAACAAATGGAACAGTGTAGTTTAAGCTGAAAGTCCCATGGTGAGTAATATTTTAGTCATTAAGTGACCAGTCCTTTGACCTGCTCAGGATTTGCCTGAGATGGGGCTTTAGAGTTCAAAGTAGCATTCGCAACAGCCGCAGCATAAGTGAGTAGCCCAGGCTTTACTGCAGTCGCCTCATCCAACACTTCTATTAATGAGGCATCTGGAAAATCTGCCCAGTCCATTGATTGGAAGGTATCTCGGTCTTGTAAATTGGCATCTCCTGGCATTGAGATAGAAGTAATATCTTCCCTACTAATCTTCGCAGGAGGAGCTGCAGGACACTTGCTGGGTGAATTCTGTGGTCCACTTCTGACACGTTGGCAGGATCTGGTAAAGGTGCAGGATTCTTGCTGGGGAAGAGAAGGCAGTGGAGAAAGCACTGAGTCATTTGTTGTCCTTGAGATAGATGGCTTTGACGAGAGACCCATTAGCAATTGGGGACCAGAGTAGGGGAGGACTGGGTTGGCTAGTCTGTTAGACAAAACGGTCCTCCAAGTCCTTGCCTGTGAAGAATTGTTCCTATCCAGTGAGCCATCAGCCCCAAGTTCCCATAGCTTCCTGGGAAATGTAGTAGGGAGTTGTAGAGAGGGCTACAACTTTGTCAACCAGCGTTCCAATTCTTTTGGGTGATCTACAATCACTTCTCTCCCCTCCATAGAGACATGAAACTTGGTAAGGTTTTTGAATTTGAATTTGAAATTATGTTGGTATAAAAGACGTTTCAAAGGGTCAAGAACTCTTCTCTTTGCTGCTGTTTCCTGAGTGAAATCTTGATAAATTGAGATCTGTGCCCCATGCCAACTAAGTTCTCCAAGGTCCCTGGTTGCCCAGATGATCCATTCTTTTGTAGAATAACAGAGCAGGTAGGCGATGACTGGTCTCGGTGTGTTGGCTGATTTGTTAGGCCACATAGTTACATGGTGCACCCGTTCTACCTCCACAGGCCCCCTCCAGCAATCCCCTAACATATGGGGGAGGTTTTCATTTAAAAATGTTTCCATTGACTGACCTTCGGAGCCTTCAGGCAGTCCTATAATTCTTAAGTTGTTGTGCCTACCCCAGTTTTCTTGGTCGATCACTCTTTCCCATACAGCAGTCAAATATTCTTCTTGTTGATGTATGCGCTGCCACATTTGCTGCTGCTGCAGTTCACAAGTCCCCATCCTTTGCTCAGAAACGTTCATACGGCCTTGCAGGTGGCGAACCTCAGTGACTGTTCCTGTTAGAGTAAGATTGATGTCTTCAACATATAAAAGGACAGTTTCCAGCATTTTGGTTATATATTGGAGAGAGTCTCCGACAGAGGACTGGTGTGGCATTCCAGATACTGTTAATTCAGTCGACTTGGCATCTAGGATATTTGGTGGTGAGATGGCAGATGCAGTAGACAGGGGTTGTTTAGGATCCATGCTGAGCCTGTATTCACCCACCAGGCAGGTTGAGGGCCAGATGTCTGTCTGTGATAGCTGTGGCTTTTGGTAGCGGCCTGCGTGGCTTAGCTAGGCCAGAATCAGGATAGGGAATGGTGCTGCAATCCTTCATGAAATCCTCTTATTTACTCACATATAAAGTGTCCGCCTGGTAGATGAGATTAAGCTCGTGCTTTAGCTTACATTTGTGGGAGAAAACACCACAGGATCATGGCGACCAAGCGTATATTGGCCTCGGGCAGGAGAGAGCTCTCTAGTTAAGCTGCCATCATGTCGGTGGCTAGACCATGCCCCTGGTTGGTCCTCTTTTGATGCAACACTGTGATAGCCAATATACTGCCTAATCTTCAAGCTAGTAAAACTTAGTGCACCCCAACCATACTGGAATAATAAAGCTTAAGCAACATGCATGGCTCCTGAGATCCACTGCTAGCCCATTACTAGAAATCCCCATGGTACAGTCAATATCTGGCAGGAGATCCTTCTCATTTGTTGCCCCTTCTTTAAGTAACTCATTACCCTATGAGGTACTGAACTGCTGCACATGTGGGGTGACCAACTGTAAGTGCAGACATTGACCTGTTGCATCTTGGACCAAAGTATCTCACTGGGCTGAAGCTGGATGTCCACTATCCTCCTGATGGACCTTGGACATCTCTAGTTGCCTTCATTTATTAACAATGCATTGCTGTAACTTATGATCCTGATACTTGCCTCTGAATGTATGCTTAACAATTCTTCTGATTGTCACTAGTCTGTTGTGCCATGTATGAGTGATTACTCCACTTATATTTATTTTCTTACAATGGTTTATTGTCTAATATCTTTACTCTATAAATGCTTTGAGCTTTTTCTCACTTAATGTATGTAACTAGGTCTGAGTCACCCCTGAAAAAGGGACTGTCATGTCTCAGTGGGCCTACCCAGTCATCAAAATTCAAATAAATAAATAAAATAAATAAAATAAAGGACATAAGTGAGACATGGTTTAAATCTAAAATCACTTATGAGTCATAAACATACAGTGCATGGCTACATGTTTTATGGGATGCACAGGGCAGAAAAAGGGGGAGACTATGTTACCATTTATGTAAAAAAACATTTGAAATCCACATTTATTGATTTCTGAGCCCCAAACATTTGATCTGTTACTTAACAATTGGACTGCATTTTTGTAGCTCTGCGGGTAATCATATCTCATTACCTCTCTCTCTCTCTCTATATATATATATATATATATACATACCACAAAGAAAGTGCTCAAACAACCTCCATGTTCTGGATGAAGTGCTAACCAAAAACTCTTGTGGTAAAGATCATAGGATCTTAACTTGGTCTGGAATCATACAGAAATTCACAAAAAGTTTTCTACAACTTTATCACAATATCATTTTCACCATGTACTGTAATTACATCCACATCACAAAAAGGTACTCATTCTACAATTTATTGAACACTAACCAACATAGTGGAAAACCTGGCATACAGTACATGGGAGTCATAGAAAGTGGTATATGAAACATAGAAACATAGAATTTGATGGCAGATAAAGACCGCTTAGCCCACTTAGTCCACCCATTTCTCTACTTGATGGATAAGCTGCAGATTCTAATTTCTAGTTAACCAACAGCTTACTGTGAGATTGCTGTCCAATAGATTGTCGAAGTAAGGGTAAGGTAATAACCCCCCCACACACACACACACACACACTAGATAACAGGTAGAACTTTTTTTTAAATGGGACAAAGAAGCTTTCTGGCTGATGTTTCTGGAAAAGGGCGTACCAGTTGATGTGATACAACTGGACTTCATAAAAGCTTTTGATAAAGTATCACATGAAAAATTAATTGAACAGCTTTATCAAATTAATCTAGAGACTAATATAATAAAATAGATAACATGATGATTGAAGGACATCAAGCAGAAAGTGATAGTAAAGGGATATCAATCTGAATGGGGGAAGGTTACAAGTGGGGTGCCCCAGGGATCCATCCTGGGGCCTACATTGTTTAATATACTAGTTAATACACTCCAAACATCAGATAATGCATGGATAAGCAAGTACACAGATGATTGTAAATTAGGGGGTCTGGTGCAAAATCAATCAGACGGTCAAAAACTTCAAGACAATTTAGATAAACTCCTCCCCTGGGCTAAAACAAACAAAATAATGTTTAACATATCTAAGTATAAGGTGATGCACTTTGGTGCTAAAAATCCGAACTTTGTTTATAAATTACACAACCAAGTATTAGAGACAACAACAGAAGAAAAGGACTTAGAAATATTTATAACAGACACATTATCAACAGATGTGCATACTAAGGAAACAGTTAAAAAATGTCACAAAATATTGGGCTGTATCCTGGCAAATGTTAAGAGTAGGGACAAAAAGGTGATTCTCCCACTTTACACAAGTTTGGTATGATCGCATCTAGAATATTGTTCTCAATTCTCAGCTGCAACCAGTGTTGGAAGTCAAAAATTAAAAGAAGGTGTGCAAAAGAGAATAACAAAAAAGGTGGGAGGGATACACAACTTGACATATGAGGACAGACTCCAAGAGTTGGTTGGGACTCTACTCTACCGAATATAGACAATTAAGAGGGGGCCTATGTTTAATATTCAGAGCCTCTAAAGATCTAGGGTTGATGGAAAGTATAAGAATCAAAAAATGTGAAGAACAAGATAAAAAAACTAGATCACACAATCATAGGTTAAAAGGTGAAACAAATGTGACTAAAAAACGCTGTGATTTCTTTACACAAAGAGTAATAAAAAGCTGGAATGAATTATCCAAACAGATGGTGGAAAGTGAAAAAATGGAAACTTTTAAATACAAATTAGATCAACACATGGGAAACAAAAAAATGTTGTTCCACCATTAGAACAACTAGGTGGTGAGTTCATTAAGAACACATTGTCTATAGAACTCGAATCCAACTATGAACCTAGTTAATTAGGAATATATAACTAAATGTAATTAGGCTGAGGAAGCTTCTGCTCTATCTTTCTTTCCTTTTCTAATTCTAATTTTCTGGCCATATGTGACAAACATGTCCATGTTTCTATGAAAAAGGTAAAAGCCTCTAGTTTTCCTTGGCTTACCAGTGATCTGAGATTAAAAACCAAGAATAGGGACAGAGGCTGGGTATCATGTAAAAAAAAAAAATAATAACCAGGACCAGAATCATAAATCCAAGCAACTCCCTAGCCTAAATAAACATTTCTCCTTTTGGAATTTATTTAATAAATCAAAGAAGCCAGATTCATACTCTCAGATTACCTCTGTAGTTGATAAGGAAGTTTCACTAATGTCTGAAGTGACACAGCATATTCTGTATCACTGTACGTAAGTACCTTTGTATCTTTTGCACTATTTTGTATGCTGCTGTATTGTATGTCACTACCTTTTTGACCTTGTATGCTGTCCTACCCAGGACTTCCTTGTAAATACACTTGCTCAATGTAGCCTTTTCCTGGTGAAATAAGTAAATAAATACAAGTACATTTTTTATTTATTTAGCAGTTTTCAGAAAATAACCTTTGAGTCAGAGACTCATTTACAAAGGCTCCACGTCAAACATACATAAACAGCGACAAAATACAAATACAAAATAATCAAAAGACAGGTTACATAAAAATTGCTGAGAACATGGTAAATACTAATAATAGCCAAGGAATACAGAGCTTTCAGATACATTTTAAAAATACTGATTCTAGGCAAGCTAGGGTCCGTTTTGAATAACCATGAACAAGGGGGTAACGGGGGAGGGGTGCATATGCAGGATGGTAGTCCCTTGTCTGCTGGGGGGGTAAGGGAAATAGCACAAAAAAAGGGAGGAAGGCGAGGCAACTTAGGAGCAATCACACCCATTGGAGGTGCGTAGGTGGTCTCTTAATAAGGTCTTGAAAACGCCAATTTTATTTAATGACACAGTGTTGCTAGGTAACAAGTTTGTCGAGGATGGAGCACAGTGCATGAAGGAGCATTGGTAGAGGGAGGAACAGCATCTAGGGACATAAAGGAGAGACCTGGCCGTGCTTCAGGTATTTCTAATGACATACTAACATACTAAAATGCCAGCAGAATAGGCCTAACGGTCTTTCGCGTCTGCTCGTTTGGTCAGCCCCCACCCTGGAAGCTGACCTTGCTGCCCCCCTCACCTTCTCTGCCTTCTCCCTTCACAGTTCCAGATATTCTCGCTGCATTGGATTTTGCTTCCAGAACCCTTCCAATGTACCTGTCCCAGCCCCTCTTGAACCCCTCCACCATCTCTGCCTCCACCAGCCCCCTAGGCAGCACATTCCATGGCTCCACCACCCTCTCAGTGAAGTAGCACCTCCTTCTTTCTCCCCTGAATCTTCCCCCCTCCAGCTTCCACCCATGCCCTCTAGTGGCCCCCCTCCTTTCTTCAAAGCACCCTGACTGTTCCTCCCCTATTTACCCTTCATGTACCTGAAGACCTCTATCATGTCCCCCCATCCCTTCTCTCTTCCAATGTGTACATATTTAGCTCTTCGAGCCTCTCCTCATAGGTCCTGTCCCCCAAGCCCCAAATAATTTTGGTTGCCCTCCTCTGGACCCTCTCCAGGAGTTTAATGTCCCTCTTTAAGTGTGGCCTCCAAAACTGCATGCAGTACTTGAGGTGCGGCCTCACCAAGCAGTTATACAGAGGGAGTATCACTTCCCTCCTTCTGGAGGTGATCCCCCTAGCGATGCAGCCCAGCATCCTGTTGGCCTTGGCTGCTGCCTTCCTACAAGTCTCCAAGCTGTTCATCTTGACATCCACCACCACCCCCAGGTCCCTCTCAGCCATCGAGACTTGTAGCATTTGCCCCCCCAGGGTGTACACTTGGCCCAGGTTTCTGGCCCCCAGGTGCAGTACCTTGCATTTCCCCGCATTGAACCTCAGCTTCCACTTTCTAGACTATCTTTCCAGAGCCTCCAGGTCCCCCTGTAGGGTCACCATCCCCTCCTCCCCATCCACCTCCGCCCCCAGTTTTGAGTCATCTGCAAAGAGACTCATCTCACTCTTGATACCTGTCCTTATGTCAGAGACATAGGTGTTAAACAGGAGGGGCCCAAGGACTGATCCCTGTGGGACCCCACTAATGACCCTCCTTGGGGATGAGACTGTCCTGCCAACTACGACTCTCTGAGTCCAGTCCTGGAGCCAATCGCCTATCCATCTGGTCATCTGGTTCCCCACCCCCATTTCTCCCAGCTTATCCAACAGGCCCACGTGAGGAACAGAGTGAAATGCCTTGCTGAAGTCTAGAAAAAGGAAGTCCACTGGTCTACCCAGGTCCAAGGCACTCGTCACCCAGTCACAGAACTCCACAAGGTTTGTCTGACATGATTTCCCTGGGATGAATCCATGCTGTCTATCGTCCAGGCATCCTGACTTTTCCAGGTCCCCCTAGCCTCTCCTTGACAATGCCCTCCATCACCTTGCCCACCACCGATGTCAGGCTGACAGGCCTGTAGTTCCCTGCCACCTCCCTTGATCCCCCTTGTGGATAGGCACTATATGCGCCACCTTCCAGTCCTGGGGCACCCACCCTGTCCTCAGAGAGATGGTGAAAAGCTCCACCAGGGGTTTCACCAGGACATCCGTAAGTTCCTTCAGCACTCTGGGATGTAATTTATCCGGCCCCGGTGCTTTCTCCCATCTTAAGGGACCTGAGGGTTTCCCTCACTCTCTCTGCTGTGCTGTCCACTTCCACTGCCTCTTCTCCTTGCTTAGCCTTCTCCCCTCCTGCCAGTGATGCCTCCCCCTCTCTCCAGACCCGTCGATCGGTAAGGGTCACCCCTTCCTCAGTATCACTGTCTCCTCCCATGTATGATGCAGCACCCCCATTTTCCTTGGTGAAAACTGAGGTGAAGTACTCATTTAGTACCTCAGCCTGCTCCCCCAGGTCTTGTGCCCATCTCTCCCCTGTTTTAATCCTGCTAATCTGCCCTTTCACCCTTCATTTTCCCCAATGTATCTAAAGAACCCCTTGTTCCCTTTCCTAATTTCCCTGGCCAGGTTCTGCTCCTTCCTTGCCTTAGCCACCCTCACCACTCTAGTGGCCCTTCTAGCCATCAGCTCATACTCCCCTCGATCCCTTTCACTCCTCGAGCACTTGAATTGCCTATAGGCTGCCTTCTTTCCCCGCACCACCTCCTGGACTTCCCTAGTCCACCACCAGGGTTTTCAGACCCTACCGCATTTTCGTCTTACTCTTGCACAGGTGCTGGTAGCATCCTGCACCCCTCTCCTGATGATTTACCACCTACTATCAGCGTCCATGTCTGACCCAATCCCATCTAAATGCTCCTTAAGGATCCTTCCCATTTCCTTAAAATCAGCCCCCCTGAAGTCAGTTACCTCCGTCTTAGTGCAGCCTTCTACCTCCTAGGTCCAGGCAGAACCAGACCGTGGCACGGGCACTCCCCCCCAACAGGTCCCTTACCTCCAGGCCCTCAATCTGGTCACTGTCTGCCAGGACCACATCCAGTACCCGTGCCTCCCTGGTCAGTTCCCCCACCTGCTGAGTTAGGAACGCGTCTTGAAAGAAATCCAACAACCTCTGTTCCCTGGCCACCAAGGATGTCATAGTCTCCCAGTCTGTTCCTGGCATGTTTAAGTCCCCCAACACCACAACCCTTCCCCTGCCCAGTCTGCAGTGTCTCCCAACATCTGCCACCAGACTCTCCTCCAGCTCCTCCGCCAGTGCAGGGGGTCTATACACCACTCCTATTTTTACTCTCTTGCCTCCCCTTGTTATCAAGGTGACCCAAATCACATCCACGGTTCCCTCTGCCTCTTCTACTCCCCCATGCCAATGCAGTTTTTGACTATCATTGCTACCCCTTCTCCCCTTCCCTCCCCCCTGTCCTTCCTGAACATAGTGTAACCCTCCAGGTTCAGGTCCTAGTCGTGTTCTGTGTTGACCCAGATCTCAGTGACCGCTGCCACATCCACCGCTCCCTCAGTTAGCATCGCCTGGAGCTCAGGCATTTTATTGCCCAAGCTCCTGGCATTTAGCAGGACTACCTTCCACCCTTTCCCTATGCTTACATTTCCCCTGCTCATGTTCCCATGGGGATTCTGTTTTCCCCTGGTCTGCACTTTACCAGTCAACCTTTTCCCACATTCCTCCAGCTCCCCAGGGGGGTGGAGACAGAGTCCCTCCTTTATCGGCACCCCCTCGACAGCCTTTTCTCCCATCCCTCCCCCCTTCACAATGACCAATGAAGGCTTTATGATGTCTTCTAGTCCAGGAGGAGCCAGGCCCAGTGTGATTTTCTTGACCATGAGACAGGTCTGAAATTTTACTCTGTTATCCAGATTCAGCCAGTTGATTGTGCTATAAAGGGCACGGGTGTGGGCGGTGCGGTCACAGCCAATGACAAGGTGGTAGGCTTTGTTTAGGGACACTCTCAGTCTATTCAGGGAAGTGGTGTCAGCAGCTCCATAGATAAGGATCCCATAATCTAACAATGATAGTATAGAGGAGGAAGAGACTGCTACCCTGAGGGCATCAGGGGTAAGACAGTGCTTAAGGTGACGTAGAAGGCTGATTCTAGTGTTGATGCCTGATGCAAGGAGGTGGATGTGCTGGTGGAAAGAAAGGGAGGAGTCAAAAGTGAGGCCCATATATTTGAAGATATTGACCAGTTCTAGTGGGGCCTATGGATGTTGCAAATGGAGGGCCAAGCATTTTTGTGAGGATTTTGGTGGTGGGCAAAGGTCATAACTTTTGTTTTTTTATAGTTTAGAACTAACCTCTGGCTAGTGAACCAATGTTTTGCTTCAGTGAATGCTAATTGCAGTGAGTGCTGGAGCAAGGTGGTGTAGGAGTAAGATGAGTAGAGTATGGTATCATCTGCGTATAACAGGAGCTTGCCAGAGCATGCAGCAGGGAGGGCATATAGGTATAGGCTAAAGAGGAGTGGGCCTAAAACAGATTTCTGGGGGACCCCTGATCTAACTGGCAGGCTAGAGGAGGGGGCATCACCAATCTTAACTTGTTGAGATCTGCCAGAGAGGTAGTCTTTGAACCAGTTAATGGTGTCCTGAGAGAGACCTAGAGTAGGTAGAGTAGCTAGGAATAGGCCATGACTGACTGTGTCGAAGGCCTTAGACAGGTCAACATATACTGCTACAACAAGGTGGCCTTTGTCCAGAGAGGAGTGGAGAAAAGAGAAGTATTCTAATAGAGCTGTTGTGGTGCTGTGCCCTTTGCAGAAGCTGTGTTGTTCTTTGCAGGGGATGTTGTGATTGGAAAGGTAATCTGAGAGCTGATCCAATACTATGCACTGTAAGGCCTTGGAGGGGGGTGGAGAAAATGGAAATGGGCCAATAATTACTGGTGGATGTGGGGTCACCACTTTTATGGAATGGAGTATTGATGGCAGCCTTCAACAGGAGGGGAATTCTCCTAGACAAAGTGAGCGATTGAGGATGTAAGTGAGGGGAGGCTGGAACTTCATGGAGAGTAAGTTTGTGCAATTTTAAATCCAGAGAGTCACCACTTAACCTAGAGCTGCCAATAGCTTTCAGTATGTAAGGTTTGGCTTCAAGGGGGGAGAGGGTTTTTAGGTGAAGGGGGTATGGCAGGAGGGTGTAGTGGAGGTTGGCAGGAGGGGGATCAAAGAAGTTGGGGGCCAAAACTTGGCTCAGGTCAGAGAAAGAGTGGTTGAGGGCATCAGCAATGAGCTTGGGATCAGAGGCGAGGATGCCATTAACTTCAATAAGGGAGGGAGGAGGGGTATTAGTTTTGCCACTAAGTTCTCTGATATTATCCCAGAATTTACAGCCAATGCCCTAGGAGGATGTAATGGAGGTTTTGTAGTGGAATGCCTTGGCTTTATGAATGGCCCAAGTGCATTTGTTCCTAGCTTCATGAAAATGCTGTCTATCTGCAGGCTTGTCCGTGTCAAGGGAAGTCCGCCATAGAGCATCCCAGTAGTGCATCAAGTCCATAAGTTGATGAAAGATCCAGGGTGTCGGGCTGCCTTTGATTAGAGATTTTGTGCACGGTGTAAATAGGTCACAGGCGGTGTTAAAGAAATGAATGAAAAGATCAAAGGCAGTGTCAACATCAGGTGCATTAAAGATGGTTGACCAGTCCCAGTGCCTAAGATAAAGTTGTAGGTTCTCGAGTTTGCCGGGTTTCAGTTTACATAGGTGAATGAGTTTGGGAGGTGGTTTGGGGGCTTTACCGGACCAGGTGCAGAGAATAGGGGAATGATCACTGAAGGCATTGGGTAGGACAGTAACCATGAGGATTCTGTTAGGTCGGTTACTGAAGATGAAATCTAGGAGAGTTGAGGTTCCAGTAATAGGGTTTTGGCAGGTAGGGGTATTTACAATCTGCGTAAGGTCAAGGGCGCTGGTAGCATCTTGGAAGGATGCTGCCTCCTTAGAGAGTCAATTAATGTTGAAGTCTCCAAGGACTATGCTGTCATGTTTTGATGGCAAGAGAGAAAGGTGGTTCAGGAGAGATGGAGGCAGGCTTTTGGTTTCTAGGTGGTATGTAAGCAGTGGTGAGATAGAGAGGAGGAGAGGAATTCCCAGTGGATACTTTAGTGGTGAGGGCCTGGGCACCATATTCAAGTCGAGGAGAAGGGAGCGATTGAGCAGTCAGGGAGTCCTTAATAAAAATGGTGCAGCCCCCGCCCCCCTGTGTTTACCAACTCTGTCAGTATGGTAGAGTGTGAATCCAGGAATAGTGACTGCTGAGCCAGGTTTCTGCTAGTGATAAAATGTCAGGGTATTGTTGAGCGACCCAAGCTTGTAGGCAGTCAAGCATTTTTGGTAGGCTGCATATGTTCATAAATGCAGTGCGTAGTCTGTGGGAGGATGGGGGAAGGTGTGATGCCTGAACAGCGAGGCTGGGGAGGCCCAAAAGGAGCAGCAGGAGGAGTAGTGCCCTGTACAAGGCAAGCAGGGATGCTCTGTGGGAGCTAGATACCTGTGACCACGTGGGAGCGAGGTTTCGTGGAACGGTAGGAATAGGGAGGATAAGGATGAGGGGTGCAGCAAGTGCAGTGTAGGACAGGACAGAAGGGGTGAGGGGGGCTGGACTAGGATGTGGTGTTGCAGGGAAGGGTAGTGGGAGCCAGTGGAGTGTGTATGGAGAGGGGAAAGGGAGGTTCCCTGAAAGAGGGGAGGTGGGGAGATCGAGCCCAGGCAAGGGGGGGACAGTGGGGATGTATAGGAGGCTGAGTAGGAATAATGGGAGAAATGAGAGTGCAAGGCATGGTAGTATAGAATGGCTGAAGATGGTGAGCATTGAAATTGAGACGGGGTAGCAGGTGGCAAATAGGCATGTACCATGTTTAATTTACTAGGAGGACAGTAGTGGGAACAAGGAGGATAAAAGGATAAGAAACAGCAGGGGTGCAAGAATAGTGCAGTGGTAGAGTCCTCGCCAGTGGTGTATTGTAAAACTAGTGAGAAACAATTTTACCTAAATTGCTGTATGAGTGAGTTAGAGTACAGAAAAAGCAGGTATATTGGTGGTGGTTAGTAATTTTTCATTTTTATTTTTTCAACTAGAGATTGGAAATTGGTGCCAATGGTTAGCAGCCACTAGTAGCAAGCAAAGATAATCTGCCTTTAGGAGAGTGGGTTGATTGGTTTTGGGACATCACCTGACTAGCTGTAAATAGCACTGTGCCCACCAAGGGTGGTGGTGAGGGCAACGGGGCAGCTGACACAGAGTGTCGGCGGGGCCTCCTTCTCCGAGTTGAACTACTGAAATGCCAAATGGCTGCAGTGTTTCTGGCTTTGGCTCCAGAACGTTCATTTACCTGGATTGCTGTGTAGGGTGGGTCCATTGGAGGCTCAAGGGAGGGTATCTTAACCTCTCGACCTACACCCATGAGGGGAGCTTGCAGTGTGCTGTGGGGGAAAATAGAGGAGACAGTTTTTAATTAATCAACTCTTTGAGTTGAGCTACTGAAATGTTAAATGGCTGCAGTGCTTCTGGCTTTAGCTCCAGAATGCTCATTTACCTGGATTGCTGTGTAGGGGGTCCATTGGAGGCTCAAGGGAGGGTGTCTTACCCTCTTAACCTGCACCCATGAGGGGAGCTTGCGGTGTGCTGTGGGGGAAAACAGAGGAGACGGTTTTTAATTAAAGGTGAGTGGCAAAGGGGCACAAATGAAAGTCTGGGGGCTACTGCAGCGAATTAGATTTCAAGCCTGCTTAATCTGAATTGGGGGGGGAGACAAATAGCAAGGAGCTATCTATGCGCTGTTGCTATCTCCAGACTGGAGTTGCTTAATATTTTTTTTTCCTTTAGCAAACAGGCAGTAACAGTCCTAATAGTTTAAATGAGCTTAAAATATATTTTTTTTCCTTTGGCAAACAGGCAGGAACAGTCCTAATAGTTTAAATGAGTGAATTACTGAAACAGTATTTTAGGTACAAGCTGTAAAAACTCTGCATGCAGAAGAATATGTGCTCAGAAATACAGTCGGGAAGCAGCTTAAAGAACTAGAAAATCTCAACTGTGATTGCCACCAAAATTACCAGACTAAACAGCATTTTTAAATTACAGAACTGTAGCAGATCTATAAGTGGTGGAAGATATACACCCAGAAATACAAGCAGGAGGCAGCTTTAAGTAATTACAAAATTCAAAGTGAGAATTGACGCCAAAGGGAAAATACCAGCTCTAAAGGTGCAAACAGGGACAGACTAGTTTTGCTTCTGAGTGCTGGGAGATAGTACAAAAAACTATCTTCACATGTGTGAGGTCAGAAAATCCTAAAAGCAGGAATTAAAGCCCTTTACATTAAAAGCAGGAATTTAAAGCCCTTTAAATTTGGAATTAAGTCCTAAAGTCCATCTCCTTCTCTGAGTTGAGCTACTGAAATGCTGAATGGCTGCAGTGATTCTGGCTTTAGCTCCAGAACACTCATTTACCTGGATTGCTGTGTCAGGGGTCTGTTGGAGGCTCAATGGAGGGTGTCTTACCCTCTTGATCTGCGCCTATGAGGGGAGCTTGCGGTGTCCAGGATTGCTGTGTAGGGGGTCTGTTGGAGGCTCAAGGGAGGGAGTCCTACCCTCTCGATCTGCACCCATGAGGGGAGCTTGTGGTGTGCTGGATTGCTGTGTAGGGGGTCCATTGGAGGCTCAAGAGAGGGTGTCTTACCCTCTCGACCTGCACCCATGAGGGGAGCTTGTGGTGTGCTGTATTGCTGTGTAGGGGTCCGTTGGAGGCTCAAGGGAGGGTGTCTTACCCTCTCGACCTGCACCCATGAGGGGAGCTTGCGATGTGCTGGATTGATATGTAGGGGGTCCATTGGAGGCTCAAGAGAGGGTTTCTTACACTCTCGACCTGCACACACAAGGAGAACTTGCGATGTGCCAATTATTTTCACAGATCCATCTCAAAATGCAGCAGCAGAGTCCTGTGTTTGCTGATACAACTCAAGCAAGCCCAGTCATGGCCAAATTGTCTGACTGATGACAGAACTACTGAAAAGACTACATTTATGTATTTGTTTGTTTATTTATTTTACAATATCAGCAAGGGATGTCTACAAATTGTTTGTAAGTCTAATAAAAAATAAAGGGTCTAGTCCTAATCAGATACACACACTGTTATTAAATAATTTGCAGACTTTGTTTCCAGGGTTCTAACCCATATTTACGATAAATCCTTGACCACTAACACAGTCCCTGTAATCTGGATAATAGCTACAGTAAATCCAATATACAAAAGAGGAGATAGTTCCAATATCTCAAATTATAGACCCATTTCAGTTCTTCTGGTTCTTGTCAAAATGTTAGAGAAAATGATGTTTAAGGCAATTCATCTCACACATAGAAAACAACATTCTAGCAAAACAACAGCACAGTTTTAGTTAGTTAGCTTGGTAGTTAGTTATGTTATTTACTGTGTTCATTCACTGGATACAAGTTGTTTTAAAGAGTGACCCAGGCACAGAACTTTGAAAACATAAGCAATACGAATAACACCATCTTGAAAATACAGTTGCATACGTAAAAGACTTAAAAGGTTTATTTGTTCATTTCAGAATCAAGTACAATCAGAGAAGGTCATTAGTTCATCGTATTTCAATTGAATTTTTATTTGGAGCGATGCAAGCTATTGAATCAAGGCTCACTTGCAATAGTGTCCCAAGGCATCAGCACTTTTAAATTATACAACAATACAAGAAACATAAATATGCGTAATACATACACAGGAAACATTTCCTTTCAAAGAGTTTGTATAAGGGTTCTTAGTTAATTCAAATTCAATGGGAAACATACAAAGTACTATACAACATGTCATACAATATATCTTACATTATTTTTTTATGTTAACAGAGTTAAAAGAAGTGATTGTTCTACATGACAATGGCAAATTGTTCCAAGTGACAGACACATGGATTTTAAAAGAATGCTGGCCCATTTTCATTCACATGAACCTCATCTTAAATAATTTTTTATGCAATGAGCAAGAGTTTAAATCAAAAACATTAAATGACAATTTTTCAACTTGGCACTGAAGGGCCCTTCTTTCTAAGAGTCTGTGGATGAAACAGGCCATGTTGTATCTAATTTTTGAATAAAAGGAAGGCCAATTCAGACTACATCTGAAAAGAATAATTCCAGTGATAGTGCAAGACAGAATCCAGCTCTGATGAGAAGATGAGAGTTAAGGCTGCCCACTAGAACTGCAGTAGAGCTACAACTTGCAGTACCAGTTACCCAGGTTAGGAAGCAAACTTGGGGTGTTGGCGGGTCAGCTGGAGGGAATGAGGGTCAAGCATCTGAAGAGCTGCTCGCCTCCTCTGAGGGTGAGGGACACAGTCCAGCATCCACCTGGCACCTACCAAAGACTAGGAGGAAGGCAGACTGGGACCACTAGAGTACAAGGAGGTGCAGTGGCCATTGCTTCACGTCATGCAGGAGCACATGATGTGTTTCATGATGGCATGGCACATCTGCACCTCCCAGGGGAGAAACAGAAGGAAAAGCCTGACAGGCAGCATGACACTGGTCACCAGGAGGCCCCACACCTGGCTGTTCTGGTGCAGCCTGGCAAACCAGATCCCATTCAATGGTTGGGATTGAGGAACCCCACCAACCCTGCCAGTGGGGGGGCAAGCATGAGGGCAGATATGGGCAGGTATGTCCTGAAGGACACAGGTGTGTTGGGGATAGGGTGACTGGTGGAAGGGGGCCAGTTGGACAAGGAGACAAAAGAATAACAAAATAAAGAAGATAAGAGTTATATAGCAAGATACTTTGAGTGACCTCACTGACTGGGATGGCTGGTGAAAGACAGCTTCACTCATCAGCCTTCACAAAAGATATCTGGTCAAAAGTGCATGTTAAAATCAGCATGTGAAAAATCGCTTGTAATGGATGGCAGGAGCATTAATAGCATGCCGTGCTAATGAGTGTGTAGCAATATAGTGTTTGTGTAGTGTTTGGTGTGGTCTCGAGGTCATTTATATATTTTATGGTTGGTGCAGGAGTCAAAGCCCCCCTTCATGGGGGTGTGGGGGAAAGTCCCCCTTATAAAACAGTGGATGAAATAGTGGAACAGGACAAACCCTTTGTGCAGTGCAGTTGTTTGAACTGCAGTCTTTAGTACATGCTATTCATGCTTCTTGTGGGTTGTTGTGTGTGATTATATGTTGCTGCTCTGGCAGGTGTTCTGCTTTAGTGACTGATTCTGGTGATCTATCTCAGGTGTGTCTGTATGCTTATTGATGAGTGGAGTGTGTTTATATGAGAGTGGTTCTGAGTGTTTTTTTAGCAGTTCCCATGTGCAAGTTTTTATTTTACGTGCATGTACAGTATATACTGACTTTATGTTTGTTTGCCATGCAGTGTATCATGATGTATTAATACAATGTTTTGAAACTTGCACTCTCGTCTCTGTTTCTCTCGTTGTATTTCACTGTAGCTGTTTTTCGTTATAGCTGTTTTCCCTCATGCTGTTTTGCCTGCGAGTTTTTTTGTACTGCACTATTATTGTGTAGTTCTTTTGACCTAGACCCTTCACAAAACAGCCTCAGCCGAGCTATTTCCAAACTAGGAACATTACCAAACATTACCTCTTACTGCTTTACATTTATGGGGGAAAGTTCCAGTAAAACCCACAGCGATCCGAGTGTTGATGCCAGTGGATGGGATATGGCCGACTCTGCTAGCGAGACCTCTTCCACTATTAGTATGGCAGCCCACCAGACCTGTTCTACCACTTGGAACCACAAAAAAAAAAAAAGAAGCTCAATCTTATCTTAGCAGAATTTCAAGACTTTCATACCAAGGCAAAACAAGATTTTAATAAGGTGAACACTACAATTGCAGACCTCCAACAAACAGCCAAAGACCATCATTCAGCAATCTCAGGCTTGGATGCCCGAGCTGATCGCACTGAATGACTGCTCCTTGAGGCCTTAGAAAAAATAAACCAACTTGCAGTCAAGTATGAGGACCTGGAAGGGGGATCCAGATGAAAGAATATCCATCTATGTGGATCTTGGGGTTCTATGTCATAATAGCAAACGCAAAGTGGCGATCACTATTATGGCGAGTGCATATAGCCAAAAAGCAATTCGGCAATATATACATGCCAGTGACTAAACATCCAGCAAACAGACTTAGTATCTATGCAGGGGGGCTGCACTCCTCCCCTAGTGGGGGGGGGCTGTTCCCCCCTGCACCCTCCTACTAAAGGATTCCTAACTCCAGTGGTGTGCATGTCAAGGAAGGGGTGACACTCCACAATTTAAAAAAAAACAAACCAGCAGCCACAGCCAGCGGCAAAAGTCCCCCACCCCTGGTGCCTAGTCCCCAGCACCAAACCCAGTAACTGCTGCACCAGAGCTAGCCACCCTCACCACCACACCACACAGCTGGCTTGGCTGCAGCAGGCATTCTACATGACAATAACCTTCTTCCCTATCCCTGTCCTTCCCCTCATTATCCTCCCTTTCCAGTCACCCTCTCCTACCCTCGTGGTAGCAATGTGTCGCTATCCTTGCAGGTCACCCATGATAATACAGCTGAATATGAGTCACCATTTTGATGGTCACCCATATTCAGTCACTATTATCACAGGATACCAGATCTTGGGAGGCGGTGAAGGGCGCAGTCATCACAGCTTTCCTGGATACTTTTCTCAGGCAAAAACTGGATCTCCCAAAAGACTTTCCTTTTCAGATACAGTGGGCGCACCATGCTCTTGGACCTGTCCTGCCTCACAGCCAGTACTGCCCTCACTCTATAGCTCTGCAGTTCATGTCATATGCTATAAAGCAAAAGATACTCATAGGTTTATGGCAAAAATGGGAACTGTATTTTGAAGGCACAAGCATACATGCTGACAGTGAATGTTTTGCTACAGTAATGGAGCAACAGAAACGGTTAAGGGTGTTTTTCTGGAGGGTACTGTGCTTTCTGAAAACCCCAATGAAGCCTTAACTGATCTAACAAAATGTTGTTTTGAATTACCTGAATTGCAGAGGACCATACCCTGAGTCATGTCAAAGAAGACCCTCTCATCAGCAGCAACTTTGCAAGATATTCAAGACCTAAAGCAGTCCCTCACCAAAACCTGACCTGAGAACTCTTTCCAATCTTCCATTCACCTACCTGTACAGTGGGAAGTGACCTGCTCTCTGAAACTCTGACTGACTCTTTCAAGTTTCTAAATACCCTTTCTTACAAAACAAAGTGAGACATAACCCTGTAGCTGAGTTTGCACAGAAATGTGAGCCTAACATACCTCAAACCTCCATGGTGTAGGTAAGTGTGGCTCCAGGGTGGAGTTCAGGCCACAGCATAGATTCAAGCTTCTTTTCTTGTTGGCCCAGGGAGGAGGGGTCTCTGCTCACATTCTCTCCAGTTGAAAGCACTGCCCAGACTCCATCATTGCTAAACTCACACAGCGATGACGCTGCCACTAGTTGATCTTGCTGCCCACAGCACCAAGGGTTGATGGTATGCACCTCACATTGTGGCAAAGGGAGTACTGTGTTACCAAGCAGCCAAGATTCAAAGTCAGAAAAATTACAGTTCAGTGTGATGTATTCCACTCTATTTCAATGGTAGTAAATTACAGCACCATTAGCATACAGCAACCTTTTAGGGCTGTTGCAGATATGAGGCTTGTTGTTTATATATAAAGAAATTAAAAGTTGTCCCAATATTGACCCTTGGGGTCTCCACAATTAACAACACATGGTGGCGAGAGCAGGGGTTAAGATAAGCAGGAACTCACAGGAACTCGTTCCACTTCCTCTGATACCTTTTTCCATTGAAAACTGTTGGAGTGTTCCACCTCCTAGAGATGACAGTTCCACCTCTTGCAATGTAGACATTATAGTTCCACCTCCTAAATATTTCTAATTAAACCACTGGGTGACAGTATTCCACTGAGTTTAACAGATGGCTTTCTGTTTGGTAAATACTATAGATTTCCAACCACTGCACAATAGCTTACCTTGTGCCTAGTTCTTGTTAATCAGTGACACATGATCAACAAGATCAAAAGCCTTGGTCAGATCTATGAATAAGGCACCAGTGAGTAAGAGATCTTCCATAGACCTGAAAACCTCTTCAGTAAAATCTGACCAGAGAAATATTAGTCCTATGACATTTCTAAAAGCCATGCTGGCAATTATTTTATAACCTATGTTCACCAAGATAGTTTGCCAGTTGACTATACATCAAGATTTCTTGGATCTTAGAAAGGAAAGTATGGAAATGAGGCTGTAACTGTTAATCTGGATGGAGGAGCCACCCTTTAGCATGGAGATCAGCTGAGGGCGTGTCTATATATAACAAACTTGCCCTAAAGAGAGGGATAGATTTTGTTTTGCACCAATAGGCTTGTGTATCACTGAGGCTGTTAACATAAGGAGTTTGTGAGTAAAGTCATCGCTACCTGCAGATTTGCCAATTTTTATTAAAGTTCAAGTTGCTTTTATTACAAATGTATAAAACCATAGTTTGTTACATTTAGTCACAATATCATCCTAAATAAATAAAATCGTAAACAGATCAATAAGTAAACATAAAAAAAAAAATTATACAAACACCACCTTTGGACAGAGACATAATATGAAAAAAAATTTCATGAAATCCTTCATAAAAAAACATTCTGCCATCATAAACCTAATGTAAGCAGAATTTCACAATTCCATAAACCAACTTTACAGAATAAAATTAAAAAACATATTTTTTACATTCTAATCCATGTAAGAGAAGTGCATTGGTAACAGAGGTAGAATACACTTTTTACGTTGCTGCACCCAAAGCTTACATTCAAGCAATATGTGCAAAATATTAATCTCCAGTTTATTAATACAATCACAGCTACTTCTAAATATTGGACAGTACCAGTTATTCAAATTATGGTAAGAGTTACCCAAACATGCCAGCCTTAGTCTGCGTAGGATGTTCCTATGTAACCCATTCTCACACAGAGATAGAAATGGTTCTAAGCCCCAATTAATCTTAACACTTGAATAGAGGCCTTATGAATCTAAATCATGTACTTTTGCAAAATCTTGCTGAACAGTTATATCCTTTAACCCCTGGACTGCTTCATTCACATAACCTTCTGGATTGGCCAAAG
Organism: Neoceratodus forsteri; assembly: GCA_016271365.2. Taxonomy (NCBI): domain Eukaryota; kingdom Metazoa; phylum Chordata; order Ceratodontiformes; family Ceratodontidae; genus Neoceratodus; species Neoceratodus forsteri. The sequence continues at coordinate 1,320,842,636 of CM057456.1, forward strand.
CATGGGAGCTCCATAAATCAAGGTGCCCACATTGTTTTAGGGCAATATTTAAATTAGGAAACCAGGACTTAAATTGCCCGCCAGCCCCAATTTCCCCAACACTTCCATCCAACACATCAGAGGCAAACTGTTGTTGTTTAATTTCATCAGCCTACCCCAATACTTGGTTACTCTTATCAATATCCCTATTTTCACCTGTAACAATCCAGATTCCAATCTTAAAAAATACGAAGGACAATCATGAGGGAGGTTTAAAGTAGCTCTTAAAAATTTATTCTGGATACATTCCAAATTAGCTTTATCCAAATAAAGACCCCCACACTTCACTGCCATATAATAATTAACTTATCAGTTTAGCTTCAAAACATGTTTTTAGGGAAACAAAGGAGTTATTAGCAAATCTAGCAGGAAAATTGCAAATTGCCCCCATAGTTTTGACAGAATTATGTTTTACATCTGACAAATGGTTAAACCAAGACATGTTCTTATCAATAATTACCCCAAAGTATTTAAAGTCCATAACCACCTCAGAATTACATCCATCAATTGTCCATGATTTTCTAAGCTGCTTAGACTTCCCTACCACAAGGATTTTGGATTTATCAACACTTAATTTAAAGTCCAGATCTTTCAGTGTGTTCATAACATTAAACATAGCATGTTTGAGACCTAGCAGGGTTCTTGAAATAACAGGGCATCATCTGCATAAAGCAACAGTTTCACTTCCTCATTGTTTATGGATAGAGAGAAGGTGTCAGTTTGAGCAATATTCTTGACTAATCTCTCAATATAAAGGTTAAACAGGATTTGAGCCAATAAACACCCCTGTTTCACACCAGAACCAATAATCAATTCCCTTGATAGTGCACCATCTCTTCCATAATGAATCTCTATTGTTGTATTTTGATGGAGTAATATGATAATTTCCAACAATTGGGGGTCAATATTTTGTTCAGCCAAGGTTTCCCAAAACTTTGCTCTATTTACACAATCAAAAGCACATTTAATGTCCACAAAGCCAACATAAAAATTACCCCTTTTATGCAGGACATATTTTTCCACTATGAAATTTAAAGTAAAAATTAGGTCAAATGTATTATGACCCCTTCTAAACCCTCCCAGGAATTTGGAAAGCAGGGCATTCACCTCCTCCCCAGCCAGTAGTCTATCCAATATTAATCTCGAGTATATTTTCTGCATGGCAGGAAGAAGAGTAATGGGTCTATAACAGCTAGGATCACACCTATTTCCTTTCTTAAACAGGGGAATAACAATGCCCCTATTCCAATTTTGTGGGAGGATTAGACGTTTACTTATTAGTGTAAAAATAGGGTGCAAACCAAAGCCCAAAAACCTGGATTTTGTAGGAAAACCTCTACAGGCAAACCATCTGACCCTGCTGCTTTATTCCTTTTTGTGCCAATATGACTGTCTTAACTTCATTGGGGGAGAACTGAAACATACCACCATCAAAATCACTGGTAGGAGTGCAAGAGTCATCCCCCAATGCCATGTTTGGTCCCTGAACAATTTCATAAATCTCACTAAAATGTACCCACATTTGTTCACTTATCATCCCTGTTACATTATAAAAAATATTTTCATTACATCCAAAAGCAACCATATTCCAAAAAGTTTTAGTCTTTTGACATTCTACTTTCCTGCACTCACCCCTATAGTTTAGCTGTATAATCTTTTTTCTTTTCAAACATTCATTTATATTCTAATTGAAAGTGTTTAAAAGCACCTAAAATTTGATGTGAAGACATTTTAGTCCTGATTTTTCCCACTTTTTTAATTTTTTTCCTTATATGATAATATTCAAAATCATGCCAAGGCTTATCCAGACCAATAACCCTTTGCTTCCTAGGTCTTTCTTTTTTGGCTAGCCCTAGTGCCATAAGAACAATTAACTCATCAAATTCTTTCACCAACTGCTTTGTTTCAATATGGCTGCTATTTAGGATTATATACTCTTTGACCATAACCAGATCATTACAAATAAGATTATCAAGCACCTTCCTTGAGAAAGAATCCCTTTCAGCTCTTAGATTCCAAGATGGCAACCAGTGTGGGTCCGCTCTGAATTTCACTCCCGCAGTATTTGTTTTAATTTTGTTTTAACGCGCATTTTTAGTCAGTTTTTAAATTCATCAAAGTTTTGTTTTAAGTTGTTTATAGTTTATCATTTAAAATTTGCTCTTTTTCGTCGTTATTCATTTTCATTTTGTTTATTTTTGCTTTGGGACCTGGACCTTTGGGACTGGATTTGAGAGATACCCCTTGCTGCTACTGTGGGCTGTTGTGTTTCAATTCTGTTCTTTCCCTGGAGCTGGTCTGTATGAAGTACAACGCAGTACTGCTTATTTTTCAGCTTTGTGTGATTGCTGACTTACCAGAAACTTTGCGGTTTTGCTGACATTCGGAGACTGCTCTGGTATCCTTTTCGGGGTTTGTAGGAGGAAGATCTGCCTGGGATTGACTGGGTGTTTGGAATCTGGCATTCAGACGCGCTTCCCCTTTGGTGGAACTTGCTTGGACAGAGAAGACTGGTTTTGAGAATGTCGTTTTTTCCAAGCTGCTGTTTCTGGAGATAATACCTGATAACTGTTGGGTTTTGAGGCACTGGGCTGGGTCAAGACCTAAGGCTGCCATGGGGAGGAGACCCCACAGTCTTCACTCCCAGTGGGTGAGGGGGTGGTCAGCGGCCTGCTGGAGGGTTAGGCCTCTGTCTGCCCTAGGGGCCTGCAGCATTGGGGTGGTCTTTGCACCGCCCTTGTTCTGGGGCCCTGACCCTGGGGAGTGGTGGTTGTGGGGTGCCTCCTAGCTGGTGTGGTCCTCGGGGTTTATTTTGACCTCAGCTACTGCAGTTTTGGGGAACTTTTCAGCTTATGAGTTAACGGATTGAGAAGCAAGTCACCAGTTGTGAGTGGGGATCGGTTTGTACCCTGACCGCTCACTGAGAGGATTTTGCCTGTTGTCAAGTCTAGTCCTGTTTGTTTGGCCTGGTTGATGCTTATATTTGCTTGGATTGTGTGATACATAATTTTCAAACTTTGGATTCTTTGAATCATCTGGACCGAAGAGAGGATAAGTACTGATGGCCTATTAGAACTAATTTCTGATTAATTTTTCAGGGAGGTCATGGATGGGTCCCTGTTTTGAACATGTTATTGATAGTTTTACATGTTATTGTGTGACATTTTTTCTGACTGGAACCTTCTCTCTGGATCAAAATATATTTTATTCTGTCCGTGCAGTTAGAGTGCTCAGTTTCTGTGAGCTTTCGGGGAGTGAGAGTCCCTGTTCGCCCACAAATCTGTATTATTTATTTTGTGGGGAATTGTATGTTGTTTTTTTTTTTCTTTTTTCCGAGCAGTGAGAGTGCCCGGGGGCTGAGCAAGCTTGTAGTGCGAGTGCTTGTTTGCTTAGCCAACTTATACTGTTTTGATATTTTTTATTTTTAGTTGTGTTTTTTTACTTTTATTCTTATTTTTATTTTATTTGACCTTAGAGACGGGAATTCCTTGTGTGAGGAGGGACCCCCATTTCTATTTTCATTTTTATTTCTACTTTTCTTCTGTGGTTATAGTTTTGTTTCTTTTATCTTCCTGAAAGCAGGTTCTGTTTGAGAAATGTAGATTAATTTGAGTTAGCTGGATTTGAGTTTTTTGATTTTTGGTTTGTGTTTGTTTAATTTTGTTTGGTTTATTGTTATTTTAATTTATTGGGATCTGATTTTTATTAGTTTCTGTGAGAGTAGAAGTTTATTGTCTTGCTCCATGTTGGAGAACTGAGATATATATTATTATCCCACCCCCCCCCAGTCATGCGCTATTCATCCTCCGCTCTTCATGCCCTCCACCCCTTTTCTCCCCCTCCTTTACTTTTTTCTATTTATCAACATTGTCGGGCTGTGGGAATTGCCCGCAGGAGGATGGGGAGGGGTGGGGGGTCTGAACAGTGGAGGATGGATGAGGGGAGCACTCGTATCATGATTGTTATGCCCAGAAGATGCCCTGGGGCAAAATGGAGGTCAGAACATGGGTTTCCTTGTCTGACCCCCATACCCAAGGGCACCACCACTAGTAACGGTGGGCAGGTGGCTGGGGCATCCCAGGAGTTCTGTCCAACTCAGGCAGTGATATGCAATGCCAGATCCATTGTGAACAAGACTGCTATTGTGGCAGACTTGGTGGATACAGTGGATCTGGCTTGCATCACCAAAACCTGGCTGGATGGAAATTATGACCCCATACTTGAGGCGGCAGTTCTGGCCGGGTATTCGGTGATGCACCGTCCGAGATTGGACCACAGGGGTGGGAGGGTTGCAGTCTGTTTTAAGACCGAATTGGGTCTCACTAGTGTTCCAGTTGAGGAGACCAGATCATTCGAATGTGTCGTAGTGGCAGGTGGGGGCTATAGACTGGCTCTTGTCTACCGTCCACCTGGAGATGAGAAGCTATTCCTTAAGGAAGTGGCAGACTTCATCGTCGACCGGGTATTGGAGTCCCCCAGGTTGATGGTGCTGGGTGACTTTAATGCCTGGATTGACGACAAACTCTCACAATTTGGACAGCACTTCCTCCAATTGATGAATTCATTGGGCCTCTCACAGGTTGTTACCTCTGCCACTCATAAATGTGCCCATTCCCTTGACCTGGTTTTACTCCTGGGGATGGACGCCTTCGACGTGGGGGTGGAACCTGTCAGATGGTCTGACCATCACACTGTGAGATTCAATTTTGGCACCCCCCCTGCGTAGACCTACCCTTGTGGAGATGGTCAAGTACCGCCCTTTACGGGATGTGATTCCCAATGGTCTAACTGCAGCACTTGACCTATCAGAATTTCCTGTGATGAGCTTGGATCCAGAGGTCTTGATCTTGGCCTATAATAAGGCCATTACCGCCACTCTGGATTCCATTGCTCCAATCTGTGCACGTCCTCTCTCCCTTCACCCTTGGTCCCCATGGTTGGATGGAGACTTGAGGGAGATGCGGCGATTAGGACGCAGGTTAGAGAGGTGCTGGCAGAAATCCAGCTTAGATGCCGACCATCTTAGACTGCTAGAGCACTATCAACTCTATCAGTCAGCAATTGCTCGTAAGAAGGCAGTATTCCTGTCCAGGGATATTGCTGCTGCTCAGAACTGACCAGCCCAGCTCTTTCGAACCGTAGACAGACTGTGCAACCCAGCCTGTCTACAGGTTCGTAGAGCTTTTTTGCAATTACAGTGTGAGAAGCTTGCTCTGTTCTTTGCAGATAAGGTGGGTGACATCAGGGCGGAGACCCGTGCAGCACTCTCTATGGGAACTGCCGTGGACCAGTCCCTGGTCACACTCCCTCTTTCTTCCTGGAGTTCCTTCAAAAGGCTGGAAATTGAGGATGTTATGAGGATTGTCCAGGGTATGCACACTACATGCTGTAGTTTAGACCCAGGTCCTACAGCCTTGATTATGGGCTGTGGGAAGATTACCATCCCGGTTCTGGCGAGGATAGTCTGGTGCTCCTTAGACTCTGGTGAGTACCCCTGCTCCCTGAAGGAGGCAGTGGTGACACCAGTGTTGAAGAAGGCTTTTTTTAGACCCCGACTCCCTCGCTAACTACAGGCCTATCTCAAACCTTCCCTTTGTGGGGAAGGTAATTGAGAAAATAGTGGCTACTCAGTTGGACAACCATCCATAGCATCTACAATCCTCTTCAATTGGGGTTTTGAAAGAGGCACAGCACCAAGACTGTGCTGGCTCGGGTGCTCAATGATCTCTTGATGGTGAGAGACTAGAAAAAACTGTCCATTTTGGTCCTACTGGATCTGTCATCAGCATTTGACACTGTAGACCATGGGGTGCTGCTCGAGCACCTGAGAATCATCTGTGGGCTTTCAGGTTTGGTCCACAGATGGTTTACTTCCTTCCTCACTGGTAGAACCTAGAGGGTGGTGTTGGGGGTGTTTTCTTCCGATCCTACCTCTCTGTCTTGTGGGGTGCCCCAGGGCTCAGTGCTGTCTCTCATGTTGTTTGCAGTGTACATGCTTCCCCTCGGAGACATTGTAAGATGGTATGGGCTGGAGTTTCATTGTTACACTGATGATACCCAGCTCTACCTGTCTTTTGCACCTGACCAGAATGGAGCACTCTCGGTGTTTAATAACTGCCTTGGTGAAATCCAAGTTTGGATGAGGTCCAGCTGGCTGAAGTTGAATTCTGGGAAGACGGAGGTGATGGTCATGGATCCCGGTCACTGAATGGGGGATGGGGGGCAAACCATCCCACAGGTTTATTTCTAGGGGATGTTGAGCTCCCTATCTCTGAACAGGTGCATGACCTAGGGGTGATTCTTGACGATTGGCTGACACTGTGTGCTCAGGTGTCGGCTGTCATTAAGTTATCCTTTTACCATCTAAGGAACATCGCTAGGATCAAGCACCTTGTTCCATCTGGGGACCTACCCACATTGATCCACACCTTTGTGACCTCGCGTTTGGACTACTGCAATTCCCTTTACTTTGGGCTTCCAGGGGTTGACATCCACTGCTTGCAGCTGGTGCAGAACTCCGCAGCCTGGTTGTTAACTGGGACACCTCGTTCTTCCCATATTACACCGGTGCTGCAGGAACTGCACTGGCTGCTGGTTCAGTGTTGCATCACCTTTAAAGTTGGTTTACTGACTTATAAATCCATGCATGGTTTGGGCCCTGACTACCTGAAAGAGCTGCTGGTTCCTTACCTCCCAGAGCGACCGCTCCACTTGGCCTGCGAGGGGTTGCTGGAGATTTCGAAGGTAGTTTTAAAATCTTCTGGCACCTGGGCTTTTATGTTTGTGGCACCGACCCTCTGGAATTCTCTACTCCATTGGATTAGAGAGTGCATGACTGTGGGGGGCTTTAAACAAGTATTAAAATCCTTTTTGTGGATTAAGGCATTTGGGGATGGTGCCGACTTGGTTTGATCTTATTGTTTTATTATGATGTCTGATGTTGTTTATTTAATTGGTTTTATTATGATGTTTTATTCTGATTTGATTTTAATCATGTTCAGCGCCTTGATTTTTGAAAGGCGTAATAAAAATAAAGATTATTATTAATATTTTTTTTCTATACTTAATACACATATGGGTATTAGCATTAACTTCTGCTTGATAATCAGAAGAAAATTTTGTAATTCCAAAAAGGAGGGAACATATAACAGGGTAGTGGTCGATGTCGTAAGATTTAAGTATTCTAAATGATTTTACTAATGGATATTCTATAGCCTCGACCATACAAAAATCTAAAACACTTCCCCCTTTACCAGTCAGGAAAGTACCCTCACCTTCCCAGTCACCACTTGTTCTGCCATGAAGAACTCTAAAATTATGTTTTCCCAAAAATTTGAGAACAATTTCCCCATTCTTAGAGACAAAGCTATCTTTGGAATGCCTGAGAGGTATATTCACAATATCATCTATACACCAATCTCTTGTATAATCTTCAATCTGAGACCCTATGTGGGCATTAAAGTCTCCTGCCAAAAATATTTTGGTACCAGGAAATCTTGATTTTACAAAGTCAGTGCTATTCCCAATCATATCTATGGCCCTCTGATAAACCTAGGGTATTTAAACTAGGTGGAATATAAATATTAACCAGTGCCCTTTTGATAAAAACCCTTTGCAATCACTATATACATATAGTATTCATTATAAGAGCTTACTTCAATTGTATAAAAGTCCAACTTAATGTCCACAAAAATTACTAGGCCCCCTTTAACTCGACCATGGTGTTTATCCTTACAAACAGGTGAAACCCATGCTGAATACCCTTCCAATGTTTGATCACAAATATTCTTTACCCAGGTTTCCTGGATAAATAAACTTGTGAAAGTTTTCATCCATTGTAAGCATTTTTTATCCAGTAATTTCCCCTTTAAACCAGCAATATTCCAGCTTAGTAAATTAAATTCCTCTTTCTGGTACTTCTGCACTCGTCTTAATTGTCAGACAGAATCATCTATTAAATTAATGGTGCTATTTGTACTTATCTCACTCAGGAGCAGACTTTCTTTTGTAGGATGTACAAAGGACAATGAACTATTTCCTTCCTCCATAACAATACTACTATTAACTCTTACACCAAGCTGTTTCCTACCTCTTCTAAATACAGACTTTTCCCCATCGTCATTTAAATTGTGAACCAACTCACTTGGCTTAGTAAAAGCAGTTATCCTTGGTTGTTTCAAAGCAGCATCTCTTCCTGTTTCTAGCCCTTGTAAATTTCCACTTTTTTCCTTAATTGGGCTTTTTTTATGGTTCATTTAATTATTCCCTTATTCCCAGATCTAGAGTAATCCCAATATCCATAAATGTATCCTTTATTGCCTAAATTCTCGACCTTACAGTAGCATTCTTAAACACCACACATAACCACCCTCTATGGGTTCCATCTTTATATCTATAAGTTGATTTAAGATCCTGCCAGCCAATTTTAGAACCTGCTAGGCCTTTGATTAAATTATATGTTACTAGTTTTAATAGATAATTATTTTCTGATTTTCCTTTAAGGAAACCCTTAATAAACAAGGTTGTAAGAATGGCTCCAGCTGCAATTAAATGCTCCTTTTTAGTGTCCCTTGGCTCAGGTGATCTCTCTTTAATTAATGATTTACTTCAGTTGTTTTCCCAAACTTCATTTCCTTATTTGTAGATCCCTTTTGAATTACTAAGCTCTCCTTTTGTTTTTTTCTAGAATCAATTTCTGGATCAATCACCAGAGAGTATCTAGAGGTTTGCTTGTTTTTAACAAACACAATCAGAAGAAAGAGATTAATTGAGGGAGTCCAAAGAAAAATGACAAAAAAGATTACAGGCATGGAAAATATGATATATGAGGAAAGGATGCAATATCTGGACTTATACTCTATGAATTATCGACGACTTCGAGGAGATCTTTGCTTAACACATAAAGCCATTAGAGACCCAGTCCTTTTAGAAACACTTGGTTTAGAAATAGACTTTAACAATACTTAAACTAGGTCTCATAATCTTAAATAAAGAGGTGATCATTGTAGAACCAAAAAGAGAAGTCAGTGGTATACACAACAAACAGTCAACAAATGAAACAAACTCCCATGTGCAATTGCTGAGATTAACACAATGGAGACTTTTAAACACCAGTTAGACCAACATATAGGTAACGTAAAAGTTGAATACATATAAAAATAACCCCACCCTAGGGTGGCAAGCTCTTATAAAGGCAATGCCTCCTGAGCTTGTAATATACTATGATACTATGATGACACCATTACCCTTCTTCACTTTAGATGTTTTTTCCTTCACTTTTTCTGTTTTATTTATATGAGACTTTCTTTCCTCCAACTCCTTAATCAAATTATCTATTTCTGTCATCTCTATATTAGCTATTTCAACTGTGATAGTTCTAATACCTTTATTACCTTTTTAGGCTATCAGAGGTCTATCAATAAGAGGCAGATTATTACCTCCCTCAACCTCTGAGAACCGAAAATCAGCAGTTTCCTTTTCCTGTTCTTGATTTCCAATTCCAGGGACTGTTTTACCATCGCTTTGACGCTCACTACATTGTAGATTTTTTTATCTATTTATTTATTTATTCTAGGATTACAAGTACCTTTGAACCAAGGCTCTTTTACAAAGGCTTCACATCAGAAATAACAAACAACAAGGAAGCAACAGTGAAATAACAGTAAACAATTCATGTACAACAGTGCTATTGAAAGGGGTCAATTATAGGAAGAGTTAGGGGTGGAGGATGAGGAGAAGTGTAGGTAGTTAACAGAGGCAGCTATAGCAAGATGGTGAATACAGCTAGGACACATATGCCCACAAGGAATGGGTAGGGTTCAGGCACCCGGGGTGGCAGAGAAACAGGGATGAGAGGAGAGAGGGAGGATGAAGATGCAGCTGGAGGCATTTGTCAAAAAATAAATGGGAAGGAGTGATAGAAGAGAAAACGGGGGCAGGATGGGGGGATAAGTGCTGTAATGGGGCAAGGAGAGACTAATGAGGTGGTATGAAGACCTGAGATTTGAAGTGGCACCTCAGGAGCTGGGGAGATGGAGACTGGGGGTCCTTGGGTTAAGTAGTACATAAGTTAGAATTTAAACTTTATAGGTCATCATCTAGGAGAGGCAGTCACAGGAGCTAGAGGCAATGAGATGGGCCCAGAATCTGGTTTTGAACAGATCTAGTGTTGAGGCAGAGGAGATGGTGTGGCTGAGACCATTCATCCATAGAGGAGCCCTATAGGTGAAGGAGCGTTGGCCCTGCATAGTTCGACAGTGAGGAACTTGCAGAATCTGGGTTGTCAAGCTCCTGGTGTTCTGTCGGTTGGTGTTTTGATGTAACAAGGCAGTAACACTGGGGGGTGTGAGGCCAAGGTTGATTTTTCCCACCACAGCACATGTGAGATACTTTATACGGTTGGAGAGCTGGAGCCATCTGGATTGTTCAGAAAGGGCACAGGTGTGGGTGAGGTTGTGGGCACCAGTTGTGAGTCTTCATGCTTTGTTAAGCGCAGTTGTTATATGTTGGAGAGCGGACATCATAGCGGAGCCATAGATAATGAGGCCATAATCAATAATTGACACCTCAGAGCTCTGGATGGCAATCTTTAGTGCCTCTGGAGTGAGGTGCTGTCTGTGTTTGTAGAGTAATCCAAGGCGTGTGCTGGCAGCTTTAGCCATGCTGTTAATGTGAACTGTATAGGAGAGATTGGGGTCAAGCAGAATCCCTAGGTATTTGAAAGAGTAAACTTGTTCGAGGACAGTCCCCTGCTTGGTGGAGATGGCAAGGGGGTGTTGCTTGTAACGGTTATGTGAACTGCAGAATAGCAAGGACTTGGTTTTCTTGTGATTGAGGGTTAGTTTGTGATAGGAGAACCATGTTTCAATGGCACTGAATCCAAGTTGGAGGCTGTGTTGTAGTGGTGAAAGGTCCTTGTGTGTAGAAAAGACAACAGCATCATCTGCATACAGGATGATTTGTTCTGAGCAGGATTGTGGTAGGGAGTTTAAAAAGAGGTTGAAAAGAAGAGGGCCCAGTATGGACCCCTGAGGTACTCCGGAGCAGACAGGCAAGGTGCCCGAGATAGCACTGGCAATTTTTACTCTTTGAGAGCGGTTGTCAAGGTAGCTTCTGAACCAGCGGGCTGAGTCTGGTGCAAGGCCAGCAAGGAGTAGTTGGTCATACAGCAACCAATGGTGGACCGTGTCAAAAGCCTTTGAGAGGTTAATGAAGACAGCCCCTGTAAGAAGTCCTTTATCAAGGGAACTATGCACTGCAACGGTAAATTCAAACAAGGCAGTGGTGGTACTATGCCCTTTTCTAAAACCGTGCTGTTGTGTGCACAGAATATTATATTTGTCCAAATAATCAGTGAGCTGGTCCGCAACAATACGCTCTAGGGCCTTGCATAGTGGTGGCAATATGGAGATCGGGCAGTAGTTAGAAGTGCAGGTCTTAACCCCAGTTTTGTGGACCGGGGTCACAGTGGCAGTTTTCCATATTTCAGGGAATGTACTGGTGTGGAGAGAAAGGTTAATAATTTTAGTTAGGGGACTTAGGATCTTGTCAAGTGTAAGTGATAACAGCTTAAGGTCCAGGGTGTCACTGCTGATTCTGGAAGTGGAGATGGCTGAGTCGATGTGGCGGCGAGCTTCGTTCATCTTAATCTCCCTGAAGTAGAAATGAGGGTGGTTTGACAGAGTGCAGGGTGAGTTAGAGGGGGTGTGACTGACTGTTAAGAAATCAGGTGGTAGAACAGTACTGAGGTCAGTAAAAGCCATGTTAAAGGTATTTGCAATGACCATGGGATCAAGGGTAGTAGACCCTTCAACAATTAGCATGGTCAGAGGGGACTTTGATTGTTTCCCAGTAATATCCTTGAAATTGTCTCAGAAAGCATGACCATTTCCCCAGGTGTTGGTGAGGACATCCTTATAATATGAGCTTTTTGTGAGATGAATGGATTTTGTGCAGGCATTACAGGCATGTTTGTATTTTTGGATGTCAGATTGTTTGCCTGTGGCTTTAACCACTGCCCACAGGTGGTCCCTAGATTTCAGCTGGGAAAGGAGCTCCACAGTTATCCAAGGGTTGCAGAGGTCTTTTGTTTTCCATTTCTTTTTTGAAGGAGCGAAGAGGTCACAGGCCTTATTAAAGACGGTGATGAAGTAGCCGAGGGCAAGGTTAACATCCATCGCCTTGTAGATGGGCAGACAGTCTTGCAAGGATAACTACTGCTTGAGATGGGTAAGTTGACCACAGGGGAGGACTCTGCTGGTAATGATTATAGGGGGTGGCTTTAGAAATGTATTAGACCATTCACATATAACCAGGTAGTGGTCACTGAGAGAGTCTGGGAGAACGGAGGTATGAGAGATCCTGGTAGGGTCATTGGTGAGAACCCAGTCAAGCAGGGTACTGGTGCCAGTTTTGTAATTTATCCGAGTTGGTGTGGTGACCAGTTGTGACAGGTTGGCAGCTGCAAGGGCATCTTTATGAGTGTAGACATCAGATGTGAGCCAGTTTATATTGAAATCACCAAGCAGAATGTGTTCAGAGCCAGGAGGTTGGGAGCTGACGAAGTTAAGAACTTCTTTGATGCCAAAATCTTGATCTCGAGGTGGAATATATACAGAGATGATGGTGAGGGCTTTTTGATTGGGACCTAAAAGAATTTTAATGGGTAGAAGCTGGGCAGAGGAGGCAGGGACAGGGGTTGGAACAAGGTGCCCCAGGAGATTATCCTTAATGAAGATGGCACAGCCACCTTCCCTTTTAGAGACACGGTCCAGTCTGAAAACACTGTAGCCCTGTGAAGTAATTGCCAGATCAGGAACTTTTGGTGTCAGCCATGTTTCAACTACAGCAAGGATGTCAGGATTATGTTGGCTGATGAAGGCTTGGAGTGCATCAAGCTTTGGTAACAGGCTGTAGATGTTAATGGTTGTGATGGCGAGGGCTCCTGCCTTTTTCAGAAGACTTGAACAACCCGGGCCAGAGTTCGGATGGACGCTGCCCGACATCAGTAGGAGAAGTAGGAGGAGCTTCACTAAACAGAGGCGCAGGTCCAATAGTGATAATTTGTGTTTCCTTTTAGCATATGGGCAGTAGGTAGAGTCCATATGACAGTCCCGATGATATTCAATGTGGTACAGTAGGGATAGGCTGGCTTTAAGACCAATCTTAGTGGTGTTAAGAAGCAGCCAGATATTTCCAAGTGGAGGCCCATGGGGTGGACTGGTCAACAAGTGGAGCATTCCCAAGGTACTGCTGGTATTGATTAAGTAGATACTGGAGTGAGGGTGGGGGTGGAGGGGCCTGGAGAGAGAGAACAAGGCAGGAAGGACAAGGAGGGAGAGAAGGGGAAGGAGCAAGTGGGGGAGGGAACTCATAGTTGGTGTAGGGCAAAAGAAAAGAAAAAAAGAAACAGGCAGGGAGAGGTAGTAAAAAGAGAAAATTTCGGCAAAATAGGATTTTGTAGGGAGGCAGTACAAGGAAGGTATATAGCAAGTAAAGCAACTGTGACTTTAAGAAGGTAGACTTTTTTTTTTAAATGAAAGAACAAGAATCCCTCTAGTGGCAGATCTGTATAACCTGCTAATGGAAAATTAGCCACTTAAAAAAAAAAAAAACTTCTATTAGACACTTGGATTTTGCTTAGTTGCAGCTAAATCTATTTGTAAAATGCGCCAGGTGGCAAAAGCAGAGGAAAAGTCCTGGCCAATCAGATCGGGTTTGCTGGAAGCGCCCATGTTCCGATTGGCTGTGCTGTCACCGTACCTTCCAAGGAGCTGCAGGTGGTCATCCTGGTCTCGGTCGGTGGCTGGCTGCCGAACAACCATGGGGGAGCTGAAGCAGCCCCATTCAAGGGCAGGCAGCTTCCAAGGAGCTGCAGGCGGGTGTCCTGGTCTTGGTCGGTGGCTGGCTGGGTGTCAGCCGACCATGGGGGAGATGAAGCAGCCCCGTTCAAGGGCAGGCAGCTTCCAAGGAGCTGCAAGCGGGCGTCCTGGTCTCGATTGGTGGCTGGCTGGGTGCTGACCAACCGTGGGGGGAGCTGAAGCAGCCCCGTTCAAGGGCAGGCAGCTTCCAAAGATTACCAGGACATTGTTCTTTGTTCTTTACAAAAAAGTTTTTAAAGGATCTAAACAAGGTAACCAATTCCATAAGCTGTTCACTCCCAAACTGGGTTTCACTTTTTTAGCTTGTAAAGTATTGTTTCTAGGTTCTTACCACTAGAAACTGGACTCTCACAACCACTATTATTTTGCACAACAACATGAATTGATATACTGTTGGCTTTTGCCCAACCGCTTGTAACAGACCCAGAAGGTTCTTTCCTTTTAGGCTGTTCTTTCAAATTTTGACCAGTCACATATGGCATCAGAAAAGATTCAAAATTATTAAGAAATGAGTCTTTGTTTTTAGATTGGGTTGCTTGCTGAATACTTAAATCTATCACCTGTGAAATATCAGTAACTCCTGTGACAGCTTTGTCAAGATATTTCCCATTTACAGAGTTAGTTACACCGCTTTCCAGGTCTATCATATTCACTTCAAACTCATTATCATGTAGAGATTTTACTTTATCATGCTTAGACAACAGCTCCCCTGCTGGTAGGTTGCTTAAATCAGACAAGTGAAGGCCAGGGCCAGTCAGATTTGTAGTATTAATTATTTCCATCTTTCCTTGATTTTTAGAACTATTATCTATCTCTTGTTGAAGCGTAGCTAAAGGCTCTTCAAGGCTATGAATTATTTTCAGTAAGTAATGGGTTGAAGAGTGATTACTATCACAGGACACCCATGAAGGGGAAGATAATCAGTTTTGGATGAAAATTTTTAACTACTTTTTTGTTGCCTCTAGGTTCCATAGGGGGCATAGAGAGACCAAAAACTGAGTTATTTTCTGAATGCCCTGATTGCTTTTCACTGTCTCTCTGTCCTTATTATTTAGAGATATTTCTTTACTTTTATTATTTTTTGTATTCTTTTTACTATACATTTTAATTACACCTTCCCCCCTTTCACTGCTTTAGCTGACATCTTGTTTCTGACTAAGACTCAAAATGAGGAGCAAATAAGAAAATCACAAATACAGTGCTATATAGCTACTAAAAAAATTTTCTTGCACAAAACAAGTATTCGCAAAAGTCCATAAATAAGTGAATTCAACAATCCTTCAAGTACCTCATATATTAAACGTTCAGGTCTTCAGCAGCAAAATCAAAGCAAGGGCACCATCGAAGAATGAAAACCCAATCCATTTCTAGCAAAGTCTGTCAGAGAATAGGCATAAAAATTCCTCTTCATGTTGATCATAGATGGCACACAGCAAATAAATTAATAAATTCCAGCCAGGAAACACAACAAGACTTAACAGTGTCAAGATTAGTAGGCAGTAATATGAGAGAAGCAATGACAAAGTCCTGGAATTATTCTCCATGCAACAAATAGTTTTTCTTACTCAAGAGTGGATAAAAGCAACAGAAAAATCAACAACCCACTTCTATTAATTGCCCTTGGGTAGATAGGGTTCCACTTTAAAATCAGTCCAGGACAAACTTGGCAAGAAAACATCATCAGTGTGTCAGTATAGTAATAAAGGGTAAGAGTTGGCTGTAATGTTTTTAGTCAGCTCAACACAGTATCACTCAGCTCTACTTTCTAGTACGAAGATTAAGAAAATTTGCTGAGAATACAAGATACTGCTACAAAACGAGCACCAGCAGCACAAGCATAGAGCAATGGCACTGCAAAATCCACACAGCCTCAGAAACGGCGTCTAAAGCACACGCCAATTTTTATTGTTTTAAATAGTTTAAAAATGTTACTTCTAGAGACAGTTTTAATAAATCAGGATGTAGCAAGCTCAACCTCTGCTCATTCACCATGTTTCAGTCACATTTCTTATAATTTACTATGTTCTCATGGGTCACTGTTGATGTGTGGCTTACATCATAAAATTAACAGAAAACAGTACAACCCCATAGCTGCTCAAAATGCTTTAATCCTTTAAATGTTTTACTTTCTTAATTATTTTTTACTCCATGCCTTTAAAAAGGGGGGATTCTTGGTATCAGATGTCAGCTGAGATGTGAATTAAAGCCCAAGCACCAATAACAAGGTGAACCCCCTTGCTGGGAATCTACTTTAGCATTTTCAGTCTTTATCTTGCTTATTTGAGTGGGAATCTTCACTGCTGTTCTCCAGTTTTTTAAGTAAGACTCCTCTCAGTCTTAAAATCCTAACTTAGAAAATGTGCCTAATGTCCAAAACAAAACACAAACCATGATGTTATGTTGACATAAACTTATTGTGTTTATTACATTGTGTGAAAAGTAGAACACAATCACAGCAGTCTGGTGTTCACTACAAGCTAGCAACAATTGGTGATGTAAAAATGGTTTGAAAAATGCCTAACGTTTCATTCGGTGTTGCCCAAGCTTTGTCTGAGACAATGTGCATACTCCCATGGTGCACATTTATAGTATTGTGTCCCCATGATAACCAAACCACATGGTCACGTGAACAGTGCATTAATAACAACAAAACAGATATATTTACAATCATGCCCGATATAAGGTTGTGCATATAATAACAACCGATCATGCCTAATCACATAAAATAGTGACTGATCAAGGCCAATATGTGGCGAAATCTACAATTAAAAACAATATGTTCACTATGAATGGTGAACAGGCACCAGCTTAAAGAGTGAAGAATTTTGTTTTAGGACCAGTATGGTAGTGGGTATGTGCCCTCTGTATGGTGACACTATTATATTGAACACTTCGATGATGACAACATCGACTGTTCATTGTGGTAGTCCACCCAAAACCCTGGCACTCTGTCTCCCAGTCCTGCATCCCTCCCCGAATCAACTCCTACTCACTGTTGATAATCCATAAGTTCAGAGGGTGCGGGGGGCAGAGCACACCTCAAGGGGGGTTCGGGGGCAAAGCCCCCTGATAGAAAAATAACTGGGTCTCCTTTCAAATTTATATCAACTTCAACTTGCAGTCAACATAAAGCCATTGCTGTGATGTTCGACAAAATAGTTGTTGAACCAGCATCGTAGATCCATGGTAATGTGGATAAGAAAATATTTGCCAGCATAAGAACATACAAAATCAGCCAGCACGAAAAGACCTCCCAGTCTATCCAGTCTGTTTGAGATTGCAGACCTCCCAGTACCTGGGATTAACACCCCCTTCCCGCTATCCCCTTTGCTCTCTGCATTGACACCCTGCACCTTTCCACCACTCCATACAATTCTCCCTTTTACCCTATCCTTGCCTCTCTTGAAGCTGTCAACAGTCCTCAGAGTGACAATATCCTTCAGCAGCTCGTTCCACTTTGCCACCACCCTCTCAGTGAGAAAGTGTGTCTGCATTTTCCTCTTAAAGCACCCCCATCACCAGTTTGAGGCACTGCCCCCTAGTTGTCCTGTTGGCACTAAGGTTGAAGAGACTGTCAGAGTTCACTTTTTTGTAACCCTTAAGGTATTTTAAAAGTTTCAATCATATCACCCCCTCCCTTCTATCCTCCAGGGAGTACGTGTTGAGATTTCTTAGTTGCTCCTCAGAAGGTCTGCCTTGTTGCCCCTGGATCATCTTGGTCACCCATCTCTGTACTGTCTCTAATAAGTTGATGTCTGTCTTTAGGTGTGGACTCCAATACTGCATACTGTACTCCAGATGTGGCCTAACCAGCGACCTGTGCAGTGGCAGAATGACCTCTGCCTTCCTACTGGTTATACCCATAGCTATACATTCCAGCATCCTATTTGCTTTAGTTGCTGGTCTCCTACAGTGTGCAGAGTGCTTCAGGTCACTCATAATGATCACCCCAAAATCTTTCTCTTCTTCTGACTTGGTGACCTGCACCCCCACCAGCCAGTATTTGGTCTCTGGATTTCATACTCCTAAGAGCATTTCCTTACACTTCTTGGTGTTAAATACCAGCTGCTTAATGCCCAACCATTTCTCTAGTTTAGCCTGATCTTCTCTCATATCACAATCTCCTTTATTCTGTGTCCACTCTCACACAAAGCTTTGTGTCATCTGCAAAGAGGCATATTTTACCTTTTACTGCATCTATAATGTCGCTGATGAAGATACTGAATAACATTGGGCTGAGCACCGAGCCCTGTGGGACCCCACCAGTGAGTGGTCTAGCCCCCAAGAATAGCCTCATGACTACCACTTTCTGTTTTTTCTGGTTCCTATCTTGTAGTCAGTGTTTTACCCACCTAGCCAGTTTCAAGTGTACTCCCAAGTCCTCCAGCTTACCAATCAGTCTTCTATGGAGAACAGAGCCAAAGGCATTGCTGAAATCTAGTCACAGTATGTCCACTGCCTTGCCTTTGACCATTGTCCTATTTACCAAACAAAATAATCAATTAGGTTGGCCTGGCAGGACCTCTCCAACATCAACCCTTGTTGCCTATTGTCTCGGAGTCCATTTTTCATCTAGAAAGTTCACCAGCCTTTTTTTAGAATTGTCTCCATGAGCTTCTCATCTACTGAGGTCAGACTTACTGGCCTATAATTTCTGGGGTCATCTCACAGCCCATTCTTGTGTAGTGGCGCTACATGTACTGTTTTCCAATTCAGGGGCACTACTCCTGTTTCTAGAGAGGTGTTAAACAGGTCCACTGGGTGGCCTGCCAGCACATCCGCTAACTCTTTCAGAACCCTCAAGTGTATACTGTCCAGTCCCAGGGACTTATCCACCTCCAGGGTCTTTAAACCCATCTTGTCCTAAGCACTCAAATTTGGCTGTCATGCTCCCCGGCTCTACTGAAGAGTACAGCACCTCCACTGTACTTTAGGACTTCAGCACTTCCTCCATACCACCGTAGCACACACAAGGATATAGCACTTTCAAGTTCTCTCACCCCACCCAGACAGCAGCACCACCAAGTCTCTCAAGCAGCATCTTCAAGTCTCCCATAGATAGCACCTCCTCCAAGCCCCCTCACCCCCTGACAGCAGTCCTTCTAAGCTCCCAGAGGCCATCACCACAGTAGCATCTCCTTTGAAGCTTTCTGGGACAGCATTACCTCAAAGCCTTCCCCCTCCTGACAGCAGAAACTCCAAGCCCTTGTCCTTCCCAGACAGCAGCACTTCCAACCCACCCTACCCAGACAGCAGCACCGTCATGCCTGCTCCCCATAGACAGTATCACCTTTAAGCCCCCATCCTTCCCAGACAGCATCACCACAAAGCCCCCCCACAGCATCACCTCCAAGCCCCTCTCCTTCCTGGACAGCATGACCACCAAGCCTCCCCTAGACAGCGGCACCTCCAAGTCCCCAGGCTCACCACCATCACTGCAGCATCTCCTTCTAAGCTCCCCTCAACATCACTTCAAAGCCCCCCCACGGCATTCTTAGAAATCTGCTTCCTTCCTTAGTGACAAAATATGGGGCTGAAGGCCAGTCAAACCCAAATTGCAAGAATACACACTCACACTTTGACAAATTTAAGGAAATCACATACAGACCATGACTCACTGTAGGGGCTGATGAAGTAAGTGCCATGCATGCCCACACTTCCGTTTGCTCCCTCAAACGTAGCTCTAAGCTGATGCTGCACCGCATGACCATGCACCCCTGAGTGAAGAGTCTCTGGTCTGCCACTTGGCCCACTCTACACTGTCCCCCTGTTACACTGTTGAGTCCCCGGTCCGCTGCTCGGCCCACTTCAAATGCTCCTCCTGCTGCACTGTGGAGTCTTTTGTCTACTGCTCAAACCTTTCTACATGCTCCTCCTGCTGCACTGTTGAGTTGCCAGTTTGCACCTTGGCCTGCTCCTCACGCTCCTCCTGCTGCACTGAGTCCCCGATCATCTGCTCGGCCCACTACACATGCTCTTCCTGCTGCATTGTAGAGTTTCTAGCCTACCGCTTAAACCTCTCCACATGCTCCTCCTGCTGCACTGTGGAGTCTCTGGTCTACTGCTCAAACCTCTCCATGTGCTGTTCCTGCTGCACTGTAGAGTTTCTGGTCTACCTCTCAAACCTCTCCACATGCTCCTCTTGCTGCACTGTGGAGTCTCTGGTCTACCACTCAAACCTCTCTGCATGCTACTCTTTTTACACTTGTTGAGTTGCCAGTCTGTACCCTGGCCTGCTCCTTACACTCCTCCTGATGCACTGTTGAGTCCCCAGTCTGCTGCTTGGCCCACTCCACATGCTCCTCCTGCTGCAATTTAGAGTCTGTGGTCTACTGCTCAAACCTCTCTACATGCTCCTCCTGCTGCACTGTCAAGTTGCCAGTCTGCAACTTGGCCTGCCTCTTATACTCATCCTGCTGAACTGTTGAGTCTCCAGTCTGCTGCTCAGCCTGCTCCACATGGTCCTCCTGCCTCCACTACTGGTTCTGGTTGATATACTTGATGACACATGTTGGGACTGTCAGTCATCTTTCTTAGTGACTCCTGCAGACTAGTAGTCCAATGAGACCCAGCAGAGCTACACACTGTCTGACCTTCCCCGTGGCATGACTTGATCTTCCAATATTCTTACTGCCACCAATAGCAGCCTGTGTTGTGCATATGCACAATTGGTTCTCCTAGCAATGGAGCTCAGAACTGTGTGTTTTTGTGGATGGTGTACATGAGGCCAGTGAACAAGTTGGGAAAGCACCTCCAGGTCTGTCACATTGTTCAGCAGCCTGATATGAGACAGGCCATGCTTGCAACAGAGGGAGGGGTACTGCAGCACAGAGAGGAACATATCAAGATTTTCTTTTTTTTAATTATTTTTATTACCAAGTCATTGGGGGAGCTAGGAGCAGGCTCATGATGATGCTGTTCAGCTGGCTGCTGGGCAGTGTCTTGTATAAGAAAGGATCCAGTCATACTTCATGGGTACGTCTGGATCCTTTCTACTACACAGAGTCTTCACCCATCAGACAGACTGAACAACATACCTATCAGCCTGCTCTTCACTGGGCTGTCAGTGGTGAGGCACCTGTAGCCTGAGCTGCACTGGATGACACACTGCCACACCACTGCAGCCCCTATTGCCACTAGTAGCTACAATGTGTTCATTTTGGGCATGTGCACACAAGCAAACATAAAATGGAAGCAGATAAAAGCAACCAGCAACAACAACAGAGTCCACAGAAGGTAAGTAATTACAAAATGAGTTCTTTTAACAAAAAAAAATATGCCAAAAGGGTTGACAGTTTCTCTTGAAAGACGTCTCATTTTATCCGGGAGGAATTAAGACCACTCATTTTCTGTTTTATATTAGGTGCACAATGATTAGCCAAAACAGAGAATTCAGTTATAAAGTCTAAGGCAACTTTGACATTACAAAATGTACTTTGTTGTCCACCAGAATCAAGCAGTCTGTGTGAGATATCAGCACTCTGTGTGAGATATCACAGTTTACTGCATAACATACTGAAGTAATTGCCACTGGATTACTCAAGCAATAAGGCACAACAGGGTGTCATTGTACTAGATTTACCCCATGGTCAGGGGCATAGTAAGGCATGAGTGAAAGCTGAGTGCCTTCAGCTCCTAACTGTGGGGCAAACCTCGTACAACCAACATCCCTGTAGTACCTTTTTGCTTATATAAAATGGGCACAACATACTAATACAAGTTTGACACACACAAGTTTTAAGACAATTGAAATACATTAATAACTTGTTTAATGTATACATTGTTTTGCCTACCCCTCCCAAATTTAGGAACTAATTGTCCAGGTGAAGTAGGCAAAACAATAATTCAGTAACCACAGGATGCACTTTGTTGATGAGCAGTTAAAATAACAAAAACAAACAAAAAAAAAATAGCCACTTCACTTGTTGCTGTTCAGGAACTGTACAGAAGCGTTAGGGGGATGATGTCCTGATGCATCCTATTTGTCTTTCTTGTTTGCTTTAATAATTGTCAAAAAACATTGTTCACTGATCTGAAGGTAGGTGAAGATATTATGTTGAATTATTTGTTATTTTGAGGACTGTTTATGTATCTATTGAGCCCAGCACCAAAGCTTGCAAATGAACTGAGAGCATACTGTTCACCAGAGCTGTTTCCATCAGATGCATAAAATTCTCTCAGAACTGAACTCAGATCCTCAGCAATTACAGTTTTCAAATCACAGTTCTTGTTTTTGGATGCCAGCCAGTCTTGGAAAACAGAGATAGACCAATGTTGTTTTTCTTGTGTTAGCCTCATCTTTGCTTTCCTCAGTCTTGTTGACATCAACTTCTGTTGAGGTAAGGCGTCTAGTACTCACATCAGCATTTTGTTTTATTCTTTTTGGCTGAGGCTGGCCTTCCACACAATCAGCAGTGACAGCAAAAACAGCTGACAGAGGCTCTGCACCAATCACTTCCTCAGGGCTGAAGATTTTCTCCATTACAGGCAGCGGGGAGTTCTCAAAGCAGTAAACAGCTATGTCTGACATGGCTTCTGTGAGGTGGTTTGTAGCCAGTAAAATGCTGAAAGCTTTTGTATTTGTCAACATTCCAAAGGGCTGCCTAAGGATATGGAATGTGAACTGCCCCTTGAGCAGGATGATGTTTTCAGCCATTGGCAGTGCTGTCAGAAACAAATAGCTGGAACCAGTTTTTTTAAGCTATAAGGCATGACAGGGCATTGGTTGTACTAGGTTTGCCCCACAGTCAAGGGTGTTATAAGGTAAAAGGCAAAGCCATGTGCCTTCAACCCCTGGCTATGGGGTAAACCTAGTACAATCAATGTCCCCGAAATGCCTTATTGCTTATATAAAATAGGCCCATAGGAAACTTTAAAAAAATGAACACTCAAAGTTTTAAAAGCCACAAAAATATAATATAAAAGAGTCCATCCACAGATGTGTTACACCTGTCAGTCATCTGTCTTTGTACACATTCAATACATTGTGTGATTGTTTACTGTGAAATAAAAGAATTCAAAGCTCTGCATTATTCTAATAGTAGAATGCTCTCCCCCCCCACACACACATCAATGGTACCATGGAATGCAAGAATTCAAAATTCTTCAGAGTTCTACTGGCATACACACACAGACACATACATGCCTCAAGTGTAGCCAGAACCTCCATTTTATCTTTTGCAGGGTATGGAACAGGGAGTTTTCTGGCAAAATGGTAGGGACAGAAGGGGTATTTTTTCATGGTCATCCAAGAAACACTTGGTTGAGCCTTACTTGACTTTTTAAATTTGTGTATGTGTGTTAGGAGGAGCTCATGAGTGTAAATAACATTGAATTATTTACTTACTTTGTTTAATTTAATAGACATTTATTTTTTGGGCCTAGTTGAAGGTTCTTCTACGTGAGTAAAGGTAGCCGCCATACTTGTGATGGAAATTAGGAAGTAAGTGGCTTATGAACTTTGTATGTGAGTTGCACTGGTTGGTAGGAACTTGTTTTTAGCCATTAGTAGTGGCCTATTTAGGCCATGGCTACAACTAAGTCTCAGCCAATCAGAAGGCAGGAATTTCCTTACCCATTTTATATGGCTCAGGAAACATGAAATCTCTGGTCCATTTTATATATCAAGTTACTGCAGGAGGCTGCAAGATATCACAGCAGAAACTGTGATAAAAGCACTTGCTCCTGGTGGGTGGCACAATATATCAGTCAAAGGCCAATTGGAGTAAGCCAGATCATTTTGGTAGAATGAGAGACTAGTTTAGTCATAAAATGCTAAAATTCTTTGATCAGGTTTTCTTTACAACTCCAAAGGCCAAATGCAATATGCAGTGGAGCCTGCCAGGATGTAATGCATTGTCTTAGGGTACTGCATGACAAAAGGGATTAACTGCCATTGACATTGCCTTGTTTCCTGTAGTATCTCTGCTGCAGAATATTTCACTGTTGCACAGCATCATGATGGATACCACTATACAGGCATTTGGTCACTTAATGACTCAGATAACTGACCCACCAACTTCAGTCTGTCCTCCCTCCTGACCAAAATCCAGTCAAGCAGTGTGATTTTGGGACTTTATGTTTAGCCTAGTGTGAGACTGCTCCACCTGCTTTAAATGAACTTAGTCAAGTATATTTTTACAGAGAATGATGGACTTATTTAAACAGTCTAAGTCAAATATTGTACTCTAGAAACAGAAGCTCTGAAGAGCGCATAAGAGAAACTAACTTAACTAGATCTATGAGACCATTAATCTGACTCTTAGGAGGGTTGTAAAGTACATGTAACAGAATCAGTTTTTAGCATCTCCTATCAATAATAAAGTAGGTTTACCTGTGTCAAAGAAGGCAAGAAACTGCACTTCGAGTTGTGCCATGGCTTAAAAACAAGTAATGCAGGTTAATATGTGAAAGCTGGCACCAAACAAAACTTGGGACTATTGGGTCCGATTCTAGAAGGGTGGCGCAGGTTGCCGCTGAACACAACCTGCACCACCCCCAACTGTGACATTGACCCTGTGCCCTATTTTAGAAAGGGCAGGGTTTCCGCAGCAAA
This sequence comes from Neoceratodus forsteri, assembly GCA_016271365.2. NCBI lineage: Eukaryota > Metazoa > Chordata > Ceratodontiformes > Ceratodontidae > Neoceratodus > Neoceratodus forsteri. The sequence goes on from CM057456.1 coordinate 1,320,867,110, forward strand.
GTCTTGTGAATTGTGATATGTGGCAAGGTACGCCACACAGAGGGCATACCTGGCCAGCATGTCACAACCCACTGCCGAGGGTCGCACGTGCACCCCCACCCGTGCCCTGACCCCCAGGTCACCCTCCGCATATGTGGCATGGCACCAGCCCTGGTAGTCCAGTGCCCCTCCTCCCCAAACTGTACATGTCCATAAAATCAATAAATTTCTAATTCCCTGGTAGTCCAGTGCCCCCCTCCCCGAACTGTACATGTCCATAAAATCAATAAATTCCTGATTCCCTGGTAGTCTAGTGCCCCCCCTCCCTGAACTGTACATGTCCATAAAATCAATAAATTCCCAATTCCCTGGTAGTCTATTGGCCCCCCTACCCAGCCTTGCCAGCCCACCCAGCACCCTCCCACCTGTCCCCAGCCGGAGACTGGCACAGCCCACCTCCCACCTCCATGGCCAGCCGCCGATTTAGTGCTGTATTAGTGCTACAGCACAGATGTGCTCAGAAATTAATTTCTGAGTGCATCAGTGCAGTAGCGCTACTACTGCACTCAGTTGGTGGCTGGCCGTGGAGGTGAGAGGTGGCTGTGCAGCTGCCAGCTGGGGATAGGGGGGGTGCTGGATGGCTGGATAGCTGGGTGGAGGGGTGGGGACCCTAGACTACCACGGAATTGGAATTTATTGCTTATATGGACATGTACAGTCTGGGGCAATTAGACTACCAGGAATTGGGAATTTATTGCTTACATGGACATGTACAGGTTCGGAGGAGGGGGCACTAGACTACCAGGAATTGGGAATTTATTGATTTTATGGACATGTACAGTTCAGGGACGGGGAATAGACTGCCAGGGCAGGAATATTGCTGCATATGCAGCGGGCGACTCACGGTTCGGGGCATGGGTGGGGGGATGGCAGCGCTACCCTGTGGGGCTTCTTCCAATGACTGTTTTGGGGGGCTGGGGGTATGGGTAGCCCTGTGGGGCCCCACTGAGGTGTGCTGGGCATGGGGGAAGGGTATCTGTGTACTATCCACCAGACAGCTGATGGGTCTACAGGACCCCCGGGGGCATCCATAAGTTATACCAGCTAAATGCTGGTATAACTTACATTGCCGGATCTCCTCCGGGGGTTCTTGTAAAATCCCGATGTGGTAGCTTTGTGGCTGTCCTTCTAGAATGGGGTGCAACTGCTGCAGTAAACCCCCTTGCGCCATGTCACAGGAGGTTTATGTGGCATAACAGCTGCTTGACGCAAGTGGCCTGCAACATGTCACAGGTCACTTTGTAGAATCGTGCATGTCACAACTGCTGGCATAAGTTGCTACATGCACCATTCTGCTTGGCACAACTGCTGTTACACCTGGTGTAACCCTTCTAGAATCGGGCCCATTCTGTGCTGTGAATACACTCAACAAAAGACAAACAGGCACAGTACTTCACTGAACTTTTCTGCTGCCTTAGCAGCTTCTTTATTCAAAAGTGCTTTCTTGCATATCATGTGCAATTCAGCATCACAGCAGAGGTGCTTGTTAAGGTTTTAAAAAAACAGCTATACGTTGGCTGCACTTGTTTCACAGCAGATCCCCCTCCTCCTCATGTTATGCCTGACACTTTGTACGCAAAAGGCTGAAAATGCATAGTAAGTGCCCTTCATTTATATGTCTTTAGTTTTTGTTCTTTTGTAGATTCAAGCCATGTTTTGTCACAGAACACTTCAGAGAAACTGTTTGAGTTCTTTAGCCAAATTGAATATATAGCCCAGGGTTATGGTTGGCCTTGTAATGGTTATATGGACTTATATTTAATGGCAGTCTCCTTCAATACACTTCCAGTATCAGTGTGCCTTAGTGCAGCACCTATAACTGGGGTGTTTGCCTATGGTTTGGTTAGGGTATTATTGCCTGAACTACTGGCTGGCCTGATGGATTTACCAGATCCTTATGGATCTTGGGTAGGCAATAAAGTGATGCCCCCACTGGATTTCTTACTGTGACTGCCGCATTTGCTTAGGAGTGCTTAAGTGATGTTTTGCTGTTTTTAACCATGTGTCTCACTTTTATTTTGTTTGCAGTGCCAGTGCGTTGAGGCAGTTGGGGAGTGGAGGATGTCTGGGCGCAGTCTTTACAATTACCGGAAGCTGCTTGCTGTGGCATTTTTTTTAAATGCAACAAAAAAAAAAAACGCTTTCGGCTGTTTGCTGGTCAGCTCCTGATGGTTTGGTTGACTCATTTTGAAGTGGTGAAAATGACAGTTTGTGAATTTTCCTGGCAAATGGGGGAATGTAAAGCCGAGTTGACTTTGGGATAGTTGAGCAGGGAAGGATATGTTATTCTATAGTGCAGTCATCTGTGGGCCTGCCCTAGACACAATGATGTTGTTGTTCAATAACATCACTGTCTCTGGGTGTCATCAGTCAATCAGGTTTCTAGAATTTTTCCTTGTGATTGTATAATTGTTATTACACAATGGCAAGAAAATTTCCTGGACTCGAATTGGTCAATGTGTGCCTGAGACAGTGATGTTATTACACAATAACATCACTGTATTGATTTTTTGGATGATCCTGATGATACTTATGAGCCACTTTTTTTTTCAGAAACAAAGATACACTGCCTCACTAAAAATCTACTAAAAACATTTTTATTTTTATTTTTTGTTTTCTATAACATCGAGCCATTGTATAGTTGCAATAAGGCACTCCAAGGTGTGTGTTATCGTGTAATAAAGCCACTCCTGGGGTTGTGGAAGCCTTCGGCTTCGCCTCGTGCTTCAACCCACCCCAGGAGTGACGTTATTATACAATAACACACACCTTGTCATGCCTTATTGCTTAATTATACAGACTGTACAAAAAAGTAGTTTATTGCTGGCCTGGTGGTATGGAGGGCTGAGGTATTGAATGATTTACCTTCTGACACACCAGCAATCTGTGTTTAAAAATGAGCAGGGGTTTCCAGGGGTCAGCTAGGGTGGAGGAGGACTGCGCATCCCAAGAGCTGCTCTCCTCTTCTGAGAGGGATGATGAGCTAACTCAGCCATTAACTGCCACTGGATGGATATCTGGTGATAGTGCAGGTTAGCTAGTAGCTTGAAGGGTAGGGCTGCAGATCTGCAGTATGTGCATGTTTCCGCACACATGACCCGACATGTTGTCATGGCTGAGGAAAGGGAGAAAATGGAAGCTAGGACAGACAGGTCTTAAGAATCCTTGACCACTCTCCCACAGCCTGTGCAACACCTGACAACCAGGGCACATCTTTATTTTGTACTTGGGTGGACAGCCCCACCATGGGGGGAAATCTATGGGGGACTCAGTGCTGGTGGTTCAGTGGAGGAAAGCATCAGTTACAGGGGATGGGGACAGAGCTGAATGCCTGTCCACCTGCCACGGGGACAGAACAGCTGTATGGAAAAAGAGAGTAGAAACATAGAAACATAGAAAGTGACAGCAGAAGACCACCATGCAGTCCATCCAGTCTGCCCATAGAAGGGTAGTTTATTTTAGTTTATTTTTATATGATTCTTTTCTGTGTGTCTCCCGTGAATGCTACTTTTGAAAGTCATCTGGGGCAGACTTCTTTGGGGAGGAAGAACAGGACAACACTGTTCCAATGCAGATCAATGGTTCTGGAGTACTCTCTTAAAATGTGAATGGAACAGAGTCTGGCCATCTGCAGGGGGCCAGTTCACAATGGACCCCCTCCCATTGTGACTTTGACAAACCCTCACAATCATTGGCCTCTAATTAACACAGACAGCTACAGAGTCAAGCTGTTCCAAACTGGTCAGAATCTTGTAACTAGAGCCATGTTTACATGGTCACATTTGCATTGGAGTAACCCATGCGCTTGGGTTGCTCCAGTGGAAATGTAATTTGTAGATACGTACGCAATTGGCATAAGCCACTCACTAAGCCACTCCCAGATTCTCTGGCAAGCTGGGGATGCCAAGAGGAGTGAGCAGCTTACAGCAGTTTAAATGGCAGTGTGGACTACCTGCACTGCAGCAACCAGCAGATGTCCAGCTCCCCCACGATGCATGGCCCTTCACCAGTACAGACTGCAGCGGTGCAGAGAGGGGCTGTGTAGAAAGACAAACTGTGGGTGGCAAGTGGTCCAGACCACACTGCTGTAGATTTGTATTTGCAGTGCTACTGCCGTGTAAACATGGCTCTAGAGATGAGCTTCTATGTAGAAGTCCCAAGAAGAAAGTGGGCTGAACAGTTTGAGTGATGTGTCTAGCTGGACCATACTTAAGGGATATATTCACTTGGGTCTTTGCTCCAGCAGATGGATTTAGAGTCAGACTTAATACTGGAAGTTGAATTATTGGTCTTTTAAATCTCAGGCCTGGATGGACAAAAGTCTGTTGTTTCCTTAGATGACCCATGGGTAAGAAATCTAGACTTAAGGGAGTGATAGTGAAATTATTCTATCTGTAATTCTTTTTGTTCCAGCTGTCCAATTTTTTAAAATTTCCTAATATAGTTCCTTTATGTTGTGAATATCTTGTAAATTCAGTGTATATATTAAATATTTTATAAATATATGTGACTGCTGTGTTTATATAAGCACAGATAATCCATTTTTATTGGGCAGTTCTGTGTTTCACGTCTGGAGAGAACACTGCTAAACTTGAGCTTTGATACAGAGCAGAGCAGACGGTGAGGATACCTTGAGAGGCTAAGGGAGTTACTTGGTCCCAGAGGCCTTGTACTATGTGAGTAAAAGCCTAACATTTTCTGTGTGAGCAGAGGCCTGTGGTGGAATTCGAAAAGAGCAGTCCAGAGAGACCGTTGTAACCAGGTTGGTGGCAGTGTGTTAGAGTAAGTGAGCCAGCCCCAGATCACATCACCCAGGGCATCTTGGGTGCATTGCAATCTTTAGCAAACAATTACTTTGGAACTGCAAGGGATAGGAACTAGAGCTGTGTGGAATGTGGAACTCCACTAGCAGAATTCACACGGAATGGAAGCTCCACTTCCAAAATACTTTCCAGAATTTCTTTTTGCATTTCCCAGAATCCTGAAAATTATTTCTGTGCAAACCATGGAATAATCTTCTGTGCATTACATAAAATGTGGAATAATATTCTGCAGACTGGGGAAACAGAATCCACTGTTTATGTAAACTGTGGATCACTAATCCACAAAAAAACATTCTGCTTTCAAAATTTTGGAATCCTGCTACTAATGGGATTCCACAGACCTAAGTGGATTTTTCTGAAATTCTGTGGAATTCTGTTCCATCAGAATTCAAAAATTTCACACAGCCCTAATAGGAATGCAATTCTTTTATTTTTTTAATGAAAGCTTTGAGTTAGGCCAAAGTGATATGTGGTACCAATGCAGTGTTCATGTATCAATATAAACTTCATCAATAATTTAGAACTATATTAAGAAATGATGTGGATAAACGTTTCATCATAAAAATTACATATATTAATATAGGAACACTGTACCTATACAATATATTGATATTGCTTTAACTAGAAGTTTTCATTTAATAACAAATTAGTTCCTAGACCATTGGTTTCCAGAATTATCTTCTTTTAAATACAGTATATACTGCATAGAAAGGGCTAATTTTGGAACAACTAGCAATGAGAACTTAATTGATTAAAGAAAACACAAATTGCACATACCCCAATACTGCAAAGCATTATGGGAGGCATATATAAACCCCCATGAAATAACTTGGACTGGCTCAACTTCAAGCAGAAAGAGCTTTGCATTACTGGGGTATGTGCAATTTGTGTTTTCTTTAAAATGTGGCTGTATGGCCTATACCCTCCAGGGTAATCCTTGTCTCAGTGCATTTGCTCTGGGTTCTTTTGTAGTTCTCTTCTCTCTCTACTTTGGGCTCCCCATGACCCAAACAAATAAGATGCCTTTAAGGGTGGCCATCTCCCTCTTCCTGGGCTGAGATACAGATATGGCACACTGATGAGTCCAAATGAGGATGAAAAACGTGTCTGTGTCTGCTGTTCTCAGCCTTTGCTGATTGCATTGTGAGGCCTTCTGGCACCATGCAATTCTGCTTAAAGTTGAGTCAGTCCAAATTATTTCATGGGGATTTGCATATGCTTCCTATGATGCTTTGCATTATTGGGGTAACCCTTGTCTCAGTGCACTTGCTCTGGGGTTCTTTTGTAGTACTCTTTGCTCTCTACTTTGAGTTCCTCATGACTCAAACAAATAAGATCTCCTTAAGGGTGGCTGGCTCCCTTTCCCTGGGCTGAGATACAGATATGACACACTGATGAGTCCAAATGAGGATGAAACACATGTCTGTGTCTGCTGTTCTCAGCCTTTGCTGATTGCATTGTGAGGTCTTCTGACACCATGCAATTCTGCTTAAAGTTGAGTCAGTCCAAATTATTTCATGGGGATTTGCATATGCTTCCCATTTCCCATGATGCTTTGCATTATTGGGGTAACCCTTGTCTCAGTGCACTTGCTCTGGGGTTCTTTTGTAGTTCTCCTTGCTCTCTACTTTGGGGTCCCCATGACTCAAACAAATAAGATCTCCTTAAGGGTGGCTGACTCCCTTTCCATGGGCTGAGATACAGATGTGACACACTGATGAGTCCAAATGAGGATGAAACATATGTCTGTGTCTGCTGTTCTTAGCCTTTGCTAATTGCATTGTGAGGTCTTCTGGCACCATGCAATTCTGCTTAAAGTTGAGCCAGTCCAAATTATTTAATGGGGATTTGCATATGCTTCCCACAATGCTTTGCATCATTGGGGTATGTTTAATTTGTGTTTTCTTTAAAATTTAGCTGTGTGGCCAATACCCTCCAGGGTAGCCAGTGTTTCAGTGCATTTGCTCTGGGGTTCTTTTGTAAATAAATAAAAGTAGTCTCACATGAAATTCCTTACTGAACCGAGTCAATCAACACTTCTCAGGAGCTAACACCCTATTCTCAAGTACATACTTTGCTGTATATGGCTGTCTGCCTGGTCCCCCTGCCCAGACCGCAAGTTCAGGCAGTCTCCGCTGGAGCGGTGCCACACATCCTGAGGTGGAGCAGAACAGCCATCTCACCGGCCACCGCCCGCCTTCACCGGGACTTTGATCTGCTTCTGGCCGCCTGCCTGGTCTCCCTACCCAGTCCACAAGTTCAGGTACATACCGCTTCCACTCATTTTGCTCCGTTCTCCACTGGGGCTCTTCTGATTGGCACGGCTCCTCCACGCTGATTGCTGATTGGTCCATCGGCCGTGGGATGCCTTGCCAATTAGTGCGCCTTTTCCTTAGACTCTCTGGACCATAGACTGTGTTTTCAGCGCCTTTTCTCAGCCGTTGTGCAAGGCTGAGTCCTTAGCTGATCTTGCATTTTACTCTGGGGTTTTATGTACTGATTATTTGCTGAAGTGTATAAGTTTGCTTCTGTTACATTACTAGACTGATTTTTTTTATGCCAATTTTAAATTACTAAAATTGCTGTGATTGCTTATAACTGTTACCCTTCCTTGCTCTATCTCCTGGTTGCCTATCTCTACCAGCCTTCAACTTTCCCAAATCCTACCTGCTCCTGATTCTCTCTACCTGTCTACAACTTTGCCTAACCTGCCTGCTCCTAAATCTCTCCTAATTCACTCGCTTTTCTGTTTCACAAGATCTCTTCCTATCTGCATAGTCTAACTGCTTGCTCTCCCCCCCCAGCCTCTGGTCCACTGTTTCAAACTACCCACCTCCTCTCACTTGCACCTAGGACCCTACCCCCAGTCATCGTAAACCTCTGTCCTTTTGTTCTAAGCTTGATCACCTCCACCCCTTGCTGACGGTCTGCCGCAGGCCCCCCGCCCCCCCGATTTCCCTGCTCTCTGTGGATACAGCTCCTCAAATGATATATTCTCTGTCTCCTTCCTTCTTCAGGTAGTCTCTGCTGGAGCGGCGCCACACATGCTGAGGCCAAGCAGAACGGCTGTCTCACCGGCCGCCACCCACCTTCACTGGGACTTTGATCTGCTTCTGGCCACCTGCCTGGTCCCCCTGCCCGGACCGCAAGTTCAGGTGTACATACCGCTTCCACTCACTTCATTCTCCACTGGGACGCTTCTGATTGGTGTGGCTCCTCTGTGTTGATTGCTGATTGGTCCATCAGTCGTGGGCTGCCTTGCCGAATGGAGCGCCTTTTCCTTAGACTCTCTGGACCATAGACTGTGTTTTCAGCACCTTTTCTTGTCTGTTGTGTAAGGCTGAGCCCTTAGCTGATCTTGCATTTTACTCTGGGGTTTTTCTCCCACCCCCACCCCCTCCCAGGCCTCCACTAAATATACCATAACTCCTCCCTCTCAGTCCTCCACCTCTTCTCATTGGCTTCTTTAATAATCTGGCCTGATCTGAATCTAATCTCAGAGGTGGAAAAGTCCCCCCAAGCTCCTACTATTATACCACCCTTTCTGGCAGGATTAAATTACTTACTGGCAAAAATCCCAGTAATACCTAAACTGATTGCAGTGCCTGCTTCCTTAAAAAGGTTTTCTCTCTGTTTTTACTCCTGCTAGCCTAGCATGACTGCCACCTCGTAGGGCCTTCTGCAGTTAATCAAAGCCCCAAAATAACACTATCTAAAATGACCCCTTTGATGTTACTGACTTTTATGATCACACTACCACTACTATTCTTGTCCATGCCTATGACGCTCCAAAATAAAGCTACCCCTCCCTACTTTGCATCACAGGATTACTGCTACTTTAATCTCCTAATACTTCCTGCCCCCTGGTTTGACCCCTTCCCAGTGTTACTAAATAAGATCTGGAATCACTTAGCTGCCCATGTACATAAGAAATGCTACCTGCACCTACATGCCCATGGTTCTTTCATGTGCCACAAACTATGGTACTTTCTCCTGCTTGCTATCCTGCTCGCAGGTGATGTTCAGCTAAATCCTGCACCAGCTATTGTCCTACCTGACTCTATCACCAATGCCAAAGGTCTTATCATAGCACATCATAACATCAGGAGCCTTGCTCACAATCTTACTGAGCTTGAATCTTGGACCACCCTATACAAGCCTGATATTATATACCTAACCTAGATGTGGCTAAAACCTGCCATACCTGATTCTCTATGCCCCCTTCCCCACGATAACATTCTGAGACTTGACAGAACTGCACCCAAAAGAGGGGGTGGAATTTTAGAGATCAACTAGCTGTCTCTGTTGTTAAGGCATCTGCCCTATGCCACTGTGAGGCACTTCACGTACTGCTCACTCTTGGTACTGAAAAACTTCACATCGTGTGTGTCTACAATCCCCTACAAATAGACTAGTAGGGCTAGATGACATTGGAACAAACCACATGCCTTGTCGGTAGGAACGAGGTCCTTATACTTGGGGACTTAAACATCAATTGGTTGGGCAGTAACCAAACAACATTAATTACCAAGCTGCAGAGTTATAACCTACACCAGATTATTGGTGAACCTACCAGAAATACCCATTGATCCAACATGCTACTAGGCTGGATAATGACCAGTCTCCCTGAAAATGTTATTGCCTCCAGAGTACTGCCAGATGCCATCACTGATCACTCCCCAACGTATTGTATCTGGGGAAAAGACAGGCCTACCCAGGCGGGATCTCACTTCATTACCTTCTGCAACTATGCAAACTTTGACCCTCAGTCTTTCCTGAACAACATTGCTTCTACTGATTGGTCCCCCATTCTCCTATCCAATGATGCTCAGGCTACCTGGGACCTGCTCTTGAAACACTTCCTAGAAATCCAGGATAAGCACTACAAACTCATAACCAGCAGGGTAAAAAATAGGCAAACCCAATGGTTGAAAGCTGACCTACTAGCTAAACTCAAGCTAAGGGACAAAAGCTGGCTCCATTATAAAAACTCAAGGCTAGCCTCTGACCTCAAAACTACTGGGCTCTGTGAAATGCCTGCAAAAAGGACAACAAAAATGCCAAGAGCGCATACTGCAAAGACCTACTGACCAACTCCTATGGTGACCCCAAAAAATTTAGGTCACACATTAAATTCTTTCTAGGTTCTAATCTAGCATCCACCCCTCACAACATGTATCTTGATGGGGTACACTGTAACAATCCCAGAACCACTGCAAACTTCTTTAACTATAAATTATTGGACTTAACCAACTACACCTCCTCTTTCCCTGCCCAACCATGTGTATCCACCTGACCCATTGCTAATGGTCCTCAAATTTTTTTCTAGGCAATCACAAAATGTGAAATGCTCAGACTGCTAAATAATATCTTGGACTGCACAGCAGCTGGCTCAGACAATCTAAAGCCCAAACTTCTTAAGATTGCAGCCCCTTTTATCACTGCTCCCCTAGCCAGGATTTTCACGCTCTCCCTGAGCCAGGGCCACATCCCTGACATATGGAAAACAGCTAGAATTACTTCAGTCTTTAAAAAAGGAGATCTTAAAGACCCAGCCAACTATAGGCCCATCGCCATCCTATCTGTCCTGAATAAAATTCTTGAGAAGCTGGTAGCTGCCCAGACAATCGACTTCTTACAGAAGCATGATCTACTCACCGCTGCCCAGAATGGTTTTCGCAAAGGTCATAGCACTACTACTGCCCTCCTTAAATTCACATCAGATACTCAAGTGGCTATGGACTCCAGCCTCCTCAACGGTGTAGTTTTTATTGACATGACTAAGGTGTTCGACCTAGTTGATCACTCCATCCTTCTAACCACCCTGGAATCCCTGGATTTCTCAACTAACACTGTTAGATGGTTTGGAAACTACCTAGCTGATAGTTCTCAAACTGTGAAATACAACTCTACCCTCTCAGACAAAACCATCATAAATATTGAGGTGCTGCAAGGCTCCATCCTTGGGCCCTTACTTTTCTCTTTTTCTATAAATAACATCTTCACTGACCTCCACTGGTCAACCTCTCTACTATATGCTGACGACATTGTGCTGTATGCTAGTGCTAAAAGCACTGATGACATTAACAAATGACTCTCTCTTGACTTCCAGCTAATACAAAAGTGGCTATTTACTCACAAACTTGTATTAAACAAGTCTAAAACCCAAGCTATGCTCTTTGGATCAACCGTGACACTAAAGCATGCCCATTCTCAATTCAAAGTCACCTCCTTAAATGGGTCAGCAGTTGGGGTAGTATCCTCATTTAAACATCTGGGTATTACCCTTGATCCAGCACTAAATTTTGACTTACACATCAATCTAACCTGCAATCAGGTACGTGTCAAACTAGGAATAGCCTACCGAACCAGCTATATGCTTACTCCCTCTGCTAGGCTTGCCATTGCCAATGGCATACTCCTACCATCACTTACCTATGGGACTCCAACATATGTTTCCGCATGCAAATCAATCCTTACGAAATGGGATGTTACATATAACAACATCTGTCACTATGCTTCCTCCTCACATCTGCTGAAACACTACTGCCTCCTCTATACTGACCTGGGATGGCTTCCTCCTGCTGAACTAAGGCTACGTGCTTACGGCTCTGTCATTGACAACATGGTTCATCTACAAATCCCTAAATCCCTAGCAGGCCATTACCAAATCCTGACTCCGAGCTACAGATTGCGTTCCATGGACCAGGCTCCTGTTTTCATCCCCAGACACTTCACCACTAAAGGTGCTACTGCTTTCGCCTGCCATGCCCCCAAATTTTAGAACCCCTTCCACTGACCTTGCGACAATCAACATCCCATGCGTCTTTTAAAAATGGTCTATGTACTTATTTTGAAACTTCTCACAAATGCTCCTGTTTCAAGCCTCCCTAGCCCTCACTACCCCAGTCTTACCTCTTCTGATCTGTCCCCTACACGCTAAGCACTTCTCCTTTACCCCTCCTTTGCACTTCTCCTTTACCTCCCCTTTCCTAATCACCTACTTCTATCACCTACTAAATTCCCCCTAAGTTAACTTTCTATCTCTTATTAGTGCTGATAATGTTATTATATCATGTTTCTCTCTAAGCAAACTGTGTTTGAATTTCGTTTTTGTATTGCTCCATATTTTTCCTGCCCTGTTACCAAAAAACATCTTTGTTTCTAGCTAATTCCTTGCAACCTACTTGTAACCTTGTGAAATGATTTTGTTTGTTGTACTTGTATTTGTAATGTCATCCTTGTATTTGTTGTTTTGTATCCTCCCAGGTTGTGCCTGAATATAGTCATGATTATGGCTAGTGCACCTACCCGGTAAACAAAAACTAAATAAATAAATATTCTCCAGGCTGTCACATGCTTATATGTAAGATGTCTCTCCTTCATTTACCTAAGAAGCTGTCACAAATGGAGCTGACCTAGGGTAAACAAACTCTGAACTGCCACTTATTATCCAAGACAATAATGGAGACACAAACGTGAGTCAAACTAAAAAAGACTATAGTGGTAGTACGTATATGAATTCTTGTTTAAATTAATTATTTTTTTAGTATACTGCCAGTGAAAAAGCTATAGAGGGAATAATGTTATTACTATATGTACCATTTTATTATATTAAATTATAAGAATTTATTGTAATATTTATATTTATTATATTTAATGTCTTTAACATTTGCTGTCCCCCAACAGAGACATTTGCAGTGGCGTGACAAAGACTAGGCATGTGAGTAACACACAGCTTACTTCTACTGGCTCTAATGACTATTAACTGTGTCAAACAGCTGCTGTTTGAATGTTTTCCTACCCATTCATAAAGCCTAGTACAGTAAAAAATGAATACAGTGAAATAGAGTAGGAAGCTGTACCATGCAGCATGCAGGATCTAGAATCGCACGTTTTTTTTAATGCTGTGCGTGAAACCATGTTTGAAAAGTTATAACAAAGTACTTTAAATGACATTGAGTGCCATTTTGTACTGTGCAGTACATTTTTAAAAATTTTAAGGAATTCAGCGCTCATGTTCACGTAGACCATCCCCTCCTACTATGCACAGAAGTTGTTAATTAATGTAATGAAATACACACGGTAACTTTCCTGCTTTATGTTTGCCTGGTGACTAGAGAGACAATTGTTTACTTATTTTGCTGTGTAATGTACACATAGCTGAAAAAGCAAAGCTCCTTCACAGCTCAGAGGTCTGCCAGTGGCACGGCACCGCACTGATGCAGACAGCTCTGTATCGCATGAAGCATGTTTTAAAACTAACTGCTCACATTGCACCTTTCATTTAGCATTTTTTTTTCATTTGATCTTACATGTGTGAGTTGACCAACTTAATATTAATTTATTTAAAGTTCTGCCAGTGAGTTCAATCGAGACCGATAACCTCCTAACAACATTTTGACACTGAGTGCTCTGTAAATGATAAAAGGTGTTCTTCTTGCCATTGAGTGAGTGAGTGAGTGATTTACACCTGATCACTATTAATCTCATTAGTATTTTTCTGGTTGTGAAAATCTCGATCCTCCGTATTTGTTCTTTCATCATGCTGTGTCAGGGGCAAACACAGGATAGGACCTCGGACCTAATACAATTACAAGTGTAGCCACCCCACCTCCCAATTGTCTAGGGGCTCCCGATGATGCAAGAAGAGAAGGAGGGCCTACCCAAAGAGACCAAGACCACAACATCAAACTACCATGGTGAATAAAACGGTGTTGTCTTACCACGGCCCAGGTCCAACTGTAGCACAATGGAAACCACTACCCCTTGCCACTCCTCTGGATACCGATTGATGGAACATGGAGACCTCCTCTTTTCTGTTTCTTCTTTTGGAGTCCCCCAGCATCATCCTGGCCCAGGAGGCACCGACATCATAGGGGCTGTAAACATTAAACTTACCCCAAAGAAATCTTGTTAAAAATTCATTAAGTTCTCTGGAATTCATCTATCTAATAATCTTTTGAAAACACTCTTAGACACTCAGGAATAAGCAACAAACCAATATATTACACCTGAGGTTCCAATGATTTCTGCCAGGATCCAGGGTTCTCATTGCTTGCTTAAAACATATCAGCCATCTGGATCTATGGAGCACAAACTATTACAGAACCTGGAGGCACAAGACTGAGAGAACAGATGTACTAGGCAGCATTCCGCTCCAGGTAGCTAATGAAACCTCAGAAACTGCTATTACCTGAGACCTCCCTAGGACCTTCACCAGACCTTAGAGCCCAACCTACTCTCTGGCACTGTTAAGTTTATCTCTGACATTACTTGTTCTTCACCATTCTTCACTGGACTGTCTTCTACCTATCAGAGAAGCGAGCGGCTTCTCCCACCTGGTCCCGTGCCAAAGGACTCAGGAATTTTTCCTCCATGACCAATACTTTCAAATCCTTAAAGGTGCCAGAATTACCTTAATCCATGGTCGAAGTCAGACCCAGTCTTCTTTCCTCATCTAAATGGGGGGGGGACCTCAAACTACTTCTGGCCTGTGTCCTCACACACCTTTCATCCTGTGCTTGCTTTAAGCTACCAGGTCTGGAGGGCTTTCCATGGCCTGTCCCAACACAACCTGCAGCCCGCCCGAACTGCTTGTGATTGGCACCCCGAGGCCCACCCTTCCAAGCAGTCCCCATAGTGGGTGAGAAGCCTCCGGCATCCCCATAACCAGGCCTGGGCCACCCTGCCACACAGGGAACAGGGAGGGGAGCTGCCACCACCCCTCCTCTGGAAGAATCCTGCCAGAAAATTGCCAGCCCTGGCAGTCCAGGCCTACTTTCCATGGGCCTGGGACCCCACCAAGCTACCTCCTCGGGCACTCTCACCACCTCTTTCTCCCTGGAGCCCCATCTGCCCCACACGATGCTGGCAGGCTAACTAATGCCCTTCCACCACACCTGCCATTATCGGCACCATGTCATCTTGCTCCCGGCACTACTTTGGACTTACTAAGGTGGGGATTCCCCTTCCCCAGAATATGGACCCAAACTCGAACCAATGAGCTCCTTCCTACCTGCCTGTCCAGTCGTCTCCCAGCCAGCCTCCTATCTCCCCCCAGGTTACCTGTGCTCCCAGCTTTTAAGAGCTAAAAAAACTGCCCCTAGTGGCAGTCTCAAAGTATAACCCAAACAGTGCCTCCCCCAAAACACCTACAAAACCCATAAACTGGAGGGGAAGGCACAAAAAAGTGTTTCTTCTAATGGTGACTGTAAGCCCCTCTCATAGAGGGGGCCTACACAAGTCTTTATCAACTCTAACCCAACTGCTGAAAAATAATCTAATGGATTTAAACCTTTGCTTTTGAGACTGATAGGTTAAATAAAAAAAGAAACTTTGCACAGACAAGGCTGCCTGCAAAAGGGAAAATGGGATGTGAGTAGTTTGTTTTAAAACCTGCTTAATGAGATATAGAACTGTCTACATCAATGTGGTGCTGTGCCACTGGCAGACCTCTGAGCTGTGAAGGAGCTTTGCTTTTTCAGCTATGTGTTTGCTTATTTTTTTTGTTTGTTTTGTTTTGTTTTGCCAAGCAAATAAAAAAAAAGATTGACAGTCTCGAGCAAGTGTTCTGTAACACAACACAAGTTACATCAATGGATTGTACAGTAATATCTTTATCAAATAAAACCACAAATGGATTGCTTTTCTTTTACCCACAATTATTGCCATTGATCTCTAAAGGCGATATGGGGAAAAAAAAACACTGTATTCATGTTAAAATATGTTGTTCAGAGACCAATGTAGATGATACTGATGTTCAGTAAATAGTTTTGTGTGTAAAACATCTTTCTGTTTTTTTGTTTTTTTTTAATCTGTCTTCTGGTCAGTAATGAGCACCAGCCCGGCAGTGTCAATCTCAGTTAGGGCAAGCTGCCACTCTGTTAATGACCTGCATAACTCCGAAACCTGTCATTGAGTTTTATTTATTTATTTTTTTTTGCTTTTGATAACTGGGTAAGTACACTAGACAGGATTGGCTATTTTAAGGCATGACTCAGGAGATTACAGTTCAAACAATCTGCAAACAATAGTACAGGGAGGAGCTGATACAATGCAGTACATAAAGAGATCAACGACCTTACATGACAGTAGAATTACTTAGCATGAAAGTGATGGCATACATAGCATAAGCATTACGGTACAGAAGAGATAAAAACAGCTAGCAGAGATCAGTAACATAAGTGCATAACAACAGTGCTGGTGGCATCGGATGAGGGTATGGGACAGGGAAGGGGACAGTAGTGCAACAGTAAGTAAAGAGGTATGTTCCATGAACTAGAGCAAGTAAAGAGGTGTAATACATGAACTAAATACATTTATATGTGTCTAGGGAGGTGAGGTAATTCAAGAGTGCATGCTTGAAGGCAGGGTGAGAACTGGAGCTTCTAAAGGAAAATGGAAGGGAGTTCCAGAATTTGGGAGCATAGACGGAGAAGGCAAGTTCACCCATTTTGGTGGAGCAATTAGAGACAGTGACCAGAGCTGAAGTCAAGGACCGGAGGAGTCGGGGGCAGTCAGCTGGGGTGAACATGGCTGAAAGGGAGGAGGGGAGAGAAGAACAAATTATATCGTCAGTCAGGCAGCCTATAGAATATAAATGCCAGGAGGAGGGGGGAGATAACCAGCGGAAGTCAGAGTAAAGTGTGCAGTGGTGTTTAAGCCGATGGGGCAGACAAGGCAAATCTGCAAACATTGTTATAGGCAACATCCCACGCTTGAAGGACGTTTGCCTGCACTTGAGCAAAGACCAGCAATGCATAGCAAAGACCAGGAAGCAGAAGTCCTTGGGCGACAGAGATCCTAGCAGCAGGGGTCAGGGCATGGTGGACATGATAAGCCAACACAATTTTGGCATTGACAGAATTGCATACTGCATTGACAAGGAGAGAGAAACTGAGACACAGATCCAGAGTGAACCCTAAGTATCTGAAGGAGTCTGTAACTTGTACCAGGGAGCCAATGAGACAAGAGACCAGAAATTAGAGGTTTAGGGCACTGAGCTTCCAGCGGGACCCAAAGAGCATGACCTGGGTCTTGGCAACATTTAATACAAGGTGGTGAGATGTGAGCCATGTTTGGATTCATTGCAGGTCAGAAGAGAGGTGTGAATTAATGTCAGAGATGGAGCTAGAGGAGGTATAGAGGACAAAGTCCTCAGCATAGAGTAAAGTGTGACAGTGGGTGGGAATGGTAGGTAGATTGTATATAAATATAGAAAAGAGCAGGTGCCCAAGGATGGAACCATGTGGAACACCAGTGGATAGAGGGGCAGGGGAGCAGAGGACTCTATGGTAGGAGACAGACTGGGTGGGATAGTGCAGGTATCTGGAGAACCAAGCAATAGTGGACTGAGAAGCACCCAGTGAACTTAGCTAACACAAGAGTAGTGATTGGTTGACCGAGTTGAAAGCCTTCATTAAGTCAATAAAAACAGCCCCCATAAGTTGGCCTCTCTCCATTGTGGTTGAGGTGTTGTTAGTGAATTGCACTAGGGCAATCAAGGTGCTGTGGCCTGGTCTGAAACTATGCTGAGCAGGAGATAGCAGGTCATAGTTGGCTACAAAGTCTGACACCTGACAATGAATACATTTCTCCAGAAGTTTACTAAGGGTGGACAGGAGTGCTGTAGGGTGGTAGTTCATAAGGTTTTTAGTGTCACCCTTTTTAAAGACAGGTATAACCATGGCTAGTTTCCAAGAGCAGGGCATGGTGCCAGAGATAACGGAGAGGCTGATGAGGCACAAGATAGGGATGTCAAGAATGGAGGTGCCACGTTTGAGAATTCTAGGTTCCAGACCGTCAGGACCAGTGCTACCATGAGGAGACATAGTGTTGAGGATCTGTAGGACATCAGTTCTAGAGACAGAGCTGAGAATAAAAGGTGGGTGAGGAAGAGTGAGGCCAGAGGAGGGAGGGAGGGAGGGATGGAAGGAATGGCTGCGCTGGAGGTCGAGGAAGGAGGGGAGGTAAAGAGTGAGTTAAAGGCACTGGCTATGGTGTTGGGGTTGTTACAAGAGACATTGTTAATTAGCATGTCATGAGGGGGCTTGAGAAGCATTGCGACCCAGAATGTGGTTGATATGTGCCCAGTACCTTTTCGGGTAACTGGCAGAGGCATGGAGAAGACCTCTATAGTAATTGCTTTTGGCAGCACACATTGCTTTCTTGCATGAGTTCCTAAGGGAGTGAAAGGCAACAAAGTTAGAAAGAGGGGAGGAGGCTTTCCACCTGGCCCAGAGCTTGTCACGAGATTTAAGCAAGTGGAGAAGAGAGCTGGTCAACCATTTGGAGGGAAGGCCCCTAAACCTGTGCCTAATATAAGGAATGTGCTTGGACTGCAGTGAGCTCAGTGTGTTGAGAAATACTCCACTGCCAGATCTGTGTTGTCTGTGGTGAAAATGGAAGACCAGTCAACCTGCTGGAGATTGGATAGAAAAGCCAATGGATAAAAGGCAGAGAAGTCGGCCATGGAGATAATTTTAGGTGGGTATGAAGGGGGACAGGCATCCCAGATACAGGTTACAGGAAAATGGCCACTAATGGAGTCAGGCAACACAGTAACCGAGGATATCCTGTCTGGACTATTGGTGAGGACCCAGCTGAGCAGGATGTGACCAGTGCCACTGCTGGAGTGCCTGGTAGGTTCATTGACAAGCTGAGTTAGATTGGCTTTGGCCATGTTAGTGTTGAGGATAGGGGAGCTTGGGTCAAGTCAATCCAGACTGAAGTCACCTAGGCAAAGTACTTCATTGATTTTGGTGGCATGGGGTAGAAATTCCAGAAATGCCTTAAGTCCCCATTTACTGGATGCAGGCTGAATGTAGGCACATACAATGTGCAGCTTCTTGGTATTACCTAATAGAAGCAGGGCATGAAGTACCTAGCAGGATGCAAGTGGGGGGAAAGATTGAAGGGTTAGGTTTAGGTGGGACCCTTTTGGATGAGGGCCGATAAACCCAAATCATATTGTAACCGGGGAAGGCACACAGAGAGTCAGGGAGAGAAGGCCTACACCAGGATTCTGTTATTCCTAGGAGGTCAGGCTTATGGGTGGCAGCCCAAGCCACCAGGTTGGCATGATTTGCCACAAGGCTTCTTATGTTTAATTGGGCAGTCTTGAGGTTGCTGGGTTGGGGCCCCACAGAAAAACTAGCCTGAAGGGGTGGGAGCCTAAATGCTGCTGGGCCTGGGTTGGTCTCAATATCACCTGAAAGTGATAAAGAGAGAGTCATAATCCATGTAGCCACAACCAGGAAGACAAAGGCGGTCCTTGCTCGAGTGATACATTTAGATCGGACAAGGTACCTGCAGAGGTAGAAGCACAGATTAGGGTATGAATATGGGGAGGTGACAAGGAGATGCTGCAGAAGAGGCAGCAAGTTAGAGAATGAAAAGTCTGTCAGGTTATTTGTAGGGCCAAGGGGAACGATAAGTTTCCTGTCTGTGATTGAAATGATTGAACAGTTTCTGGAAGGTCAGCATTTAGACAGCAATAATGATAGTGATTCCGGATCAGAAAGTGCTGAAAGTGAAAGGCTGTACAACTTTCAGGCATCATAGCATGTTGTACAGCCCTATATATATGAGCCACTTTCAATAAATAGAAAACGTCTGGTTCCCGCCGAGGACACAGTAGATGACTCTTCAATAGATATTGATTCAAATGGAGAACAGGGGCCTGTCCAAAATATCAATTTGTTTGATTTGCCAGCATAAATTGAATGTCACTCATCTTTTTAGATTACTGTATCACAGTATCAGCATTCTACAGTTAACAAACAATGAGTTTTTTTTTCCTTTCTTTGCAGTGTCACTCAGAATGAACATTTCCTGACCAATTGTTATCTTTGCCAATTTCAGTTCCTGCTTAGTCACAATTAAATGTAGTAGTAGTAGTAGCAGTAGTAGTAGTATATTTTTATTCATAATCAATGAAAGGGAGTAACTGATGCTTTTAAATACCTGCATATGTATTCAATTTTTTATTTAGGTTGAACAGGGATTTCTATGGTAAATATCTCATTTAGCACTGTAATATCTTTGCCACCTCTGCTTTTCTTGACTGCACCCACCCCCATGTTCATGGCAAATGAGCTCATAAATGAAATTAGTCTACTACTACAGAAAAAGTCAAAATCCTTCTTTGGGGACATGCCACTCTCCCAATAAACAAAATATGCTCTCTCATGGCTCTCCAGATACTTCTGCTCTGCAGATGCCAAACCGTACGGGCCCCCATAACTGTCCCCCCACCTGATTCTCCCTCTCAGCACCCCACAACCCTCCCACAAACATAACATTGACACTGGGGGTGCCCAGTTCCTCAGTGTCACTGCCTTGTATTTTGTAATGCATATTCAGCCTGTAAAAATGAAAACTGTCCATCAATGTATGCTGCTGGTGCCACTGTAACTGATCTCTCCCCCCCCACCCAACCTTCCCTCTCTAGCACCTACTACATTACAACCCCCTCACAAACAAACATACGACTGACATTGGAGGTGCCCAGTCCCCCAGTGTCTCCTTCTGCAATAAAGAAATCCATCCCTTGTCATTTTTTTACCCTGTAAAAAAGAAAACTGTCAAACATTCCCTTTTCTTTAGTTAATATTGTCTGAGACTGAGTTCTCCTCAGCTGGAAGCAACAACTACAAGTTGTGATCTCCACTCCCCCCCCTCCCTGGTCATCGTTGCATTACCGGCAGGAAGAGGGAGGGAGCGCGAAACAACCTCAGAGTGTCATCCTAGTGATCTTGGCTGCCTGGGGCAGTACCTACACTCTTACTGCTGCTTCAGGGCTGGCGCATTGGTGGAGACACATCCTCAATGCTATAATTATTCTAAGGAGAAAGAGGAAAGCTGAGGGCATGATGAATAAGGGTTCACATGCAGCAGGGATGAGCTGGAATAAGGGCATGGTAGGTACAGCATATCCAGACCACTCACTTGGAACTTGGAGGACCTAGATTAAATTCAACGCATCCACCTTCACAAGTCAGTACGTAGATGCAGGGACTGGCACAAATATCTCATTCTTCTTCTTTTCAGACGATATTTGTGTGTGTGTGTGTGTGTGTGTGTGCCATATGCCATCCCTTCCCCCAGCTACCCATTGATTCAAAGGACAATGGGGCAGTACAGCATGATAAGTTATGAATTTTCAGCAACTGAAATTTGATTTTGTCTTTTGATTTATACATGAAACTCACAGACTAAAAGACAGTGTGACCACCAGCAAGTGAGAAACCTTTTGATTTTTCTTGACTGGTTGAGTGGGTACACCATGATTGGTGCGAGTTCCCTTAGTATGTTTCATTAATTGTCATGAAATGAAGCATAAATCAATTGAAAAAAAAATGCATTTTCACAATTCTGAATTTGGTATAATTGTCATTCTGTTCTTAACAGACTGAAAGTGCTGCTACTCATCCTAACACAATGATTGTACATAAATGCTGTTTCTTTACAAAGGTGCAAATACCTTACAGGGTGAAAGCCTGGGGAAAGGGTGGCTCTCTGCTCTCACTGAAGAAGGCAGCATGAGTTCAGCTGCGGCTGCAAAAGTCATGAAATTCCCAACGTTCTCATATAGAGAACGCAGGGAAAGCGCTCCTGCTAAGCTGAGCACTCAGGATTTTGGATGCCCAGAAAATGTATCTGTGGGCATGAAGTTAAAAAACAAACATCAGAATCTATTTAAACAGGTCTCATTTAGCTAGGTTCTGATGTTTGTTTTTAAAAATCTCAGCATTTTAATGTATTTTCCATAGTTATCTGTTCGTGGAAAAAATCAACAAGATGGTGATTGGCACAGCACAACAAAAATGTGTGGTGCTGTGCCAAACAAGTGGTGGAAAAGCAAAACGTGCATTTGCAGCATCAGATTTTTACCTTCACTGCAGAACCTTATCTTAAAAACCCCACTGTACATATGCAAGTCGGAAAACACTAAAATGTAATAATAATAATAATAAAATGTATTTGTATGCACCTTTTCCAAAACCAAGGCACCTCACATTTTAAAACAACTATAACAATAAAAATATAACATATTCAATAAAATCATACAAATGTATAACTCTGGAACCCTTTAATATTTTTTCACCAGACCTGTCAAAGGCATTACTTTGGGACACAACACATGTCCTCTGCAAGTATGAAGCAACAGTTCCTTTCCATGAGGGCTATATGCAGGAGCAAAACAACCCAAAGTTAAGCTTAGGAAAAAAATTAGTTTTTTTCTAAAAATGACACATGCATATCTCAGACACCACAAAAGCAGCCATCACAAAAAAATACACACATCAAGACTTTGCCTCCTAGACAACATTTGCAAAAGTTCGGTTAATTCCGTCAAAGAGAGACAAAGATATTAATGCCCAAACTTTGAGGTTTAACATTAAACAGGCTATATCACACCCCTACGATATTTCTCTTCCTTGTTATTTATTACTGAGTAAATTAGCATGAGTACATGATATTTATCCCTTAAATTTCTTTTAGATTTTATTTGACTCTCTAGCTTACTCCCTACTTCATGTCATAATACTCTGTTGTGACATCACAATCTGTTGCCATGGGAGTAACTTTAATGTCACAAGCAGTGCATTATGCCGTCAGGTAGGGAGAAAGAAGCAGGACCAGATGAACTCTCCAAGAGCAAAGATTCTGTTTTCATGCAAATGGTCTGAGTAATAAATAATGGGGAGGAAGAATACAAAACTGATGTGAAACACAAGCTGAACTGTGTTCAAATGTTATGTTTTGCTAATATTCTCCGGAAGGTGTCAGCTGCTCTTTAAAGAATAAGCTAGTAGAACAGTTCAGATGTACCTGTATTAATTGAACTCTGCCTCATTTCAGTCTATGAATGAGTTGTGTTGTGAATATGTTTTTCTCTTTTGTTCTTCCTTGTATGTGGTATGCATTTCCTTGGTGTTTTGTCTCTCCCCTGTAAACAGACTTATTCACAGAGGCGAGAGAGAGAGAGAGAGAGAGAGAGAGAAAGAAAGAAGAAAGCAAGCAAGCAAGCTGTACAAGGATGAAGGGGCAAAATATGAGATTGGAGGGGGTCAGGATAAGAGAAAATGTGAGGAAGTTTTTCTTCACAGAGTGGGTGGTGGATGCTTGGGATAGCCTATCCCAGGAAGTGGTGGTTTTTACCACAGTGGGGGGATTCAAACATGCATGGGATAGACATAAGGAAACTCTAGAGTTGGGGTAGAGAGGCAAAAGCCAATGACCAAGTACGGTCAGCAGCCACTGATTCAGGCAAGTAGTACGGGCAGACTAGGTGGACTTAGAGGGAGGGAGGAAGGAAGGAAGGAAGGAAGGAAGGAAGGAAGGAAGGAAGGGAGATCTTTCCCTGAGGCTCAGGGCATTGTAGAAGGGAAACAAACAACTAAAAAATGAAAGCAAAATCAAAACAAGTCAATAAAATGAATTAGTAACTAAATAAATAATATGATAAAAAATAGCTCTGAGGAGCAAAATATCTTCTAGCAGCAGTTCAATAATTTAAATTATTAAAATTTACTCAGAAGTCTAACTCAAAGCAGGGGAACCATCACCATACCAGCTGAGTGGATGTGGACAGGCAGGACATTCCACAAAAATGGGGCAGCCACCATACATGATATGTCCACATATAACTTTAGTCTTAACTGGGGCACAAACAGGCCAGCATCAGTGGAGTAGAGAGGGTGACAGAGGTGTATGGAGTCAGATTTTTTAGTTGACCATGTCACAAACAATGTAGAGCCTTGTATATTGACAAACATATCTTGAAGTTAATGTGTCACTGAATGGGCAGCCAGGGAAGTCTGTGCTGCACCAGTGTAATCTGATCTGATGAGATAGCCCAGAGATCAAGCATGCTGAGTCATTTTGAACTAGCTGCAGGTGGCGCATTAAGCTTCCAGATATTCCCCCGGTAGAGAGCATTACAGAAACCCAGTTGAGATGTAAAGAAAGCATGGATTATTATCACCAGGTCAAAACTGTATATATATATATATATATATATATATATATATATATATACTACACATACATATATATATATATATATATATATATATCCTAGTTTCTTTGGCACCATGAAGTAGATGAAATAAGCTCCCTAGCCCCTTTTTTCCAGAAGAACTGGTTCGATCCCTTTGGCATTTAAAAGGTGAGTCACTGTTTTCCCCGATCTTTGCCCTTTTATGGGTCAGGATAAGACAGGGGAGTGAATGAATTGGTCTTTTCTGAGAATGGATAAGAATTCTATCAGTTCCATGTAATAACGGTGATCGCTGTTAGGGTGAGTGTACATCGCCAAAAAGCAGTTTCAGCGACGTACAGTACCAGAGCAAAGCAAAAGGGTGCTGGAGACTTACTTCACCCCCTGCACCCCCTACTTAAGGATGCTCAACTCCAAGGGGGTGCATGTTGGTGGGGGGGGGTGCAAAACAAAACAAAAAATTCACGGACGGCACATAAAAAAGTGACCGTGCCTAGGACTGAACCCGGTACCCTCCCAGCCCTAGGCTGCCACCCACCCACTATGCCACACAGCCGGCTTGGCAGCTGACCAATGCACTACACCCCATAAACCCTCCCTTCCCTTCTGCCTGTTACACGGCATGCTCCCCCTGCATGTGTACATATAGCGACATCCTGTCACTATATTCGTGGACCCCCCCATCCGGTCGCCCTCCTTGCCTGGTAGCCCTGTGCACAGGTGCCATGATTAAGTCACCCTTTTTGAAAGTGCTCAATCATGGTCACCATTGTCACAGGCTCCCATTCTATCATGTATCCTTTTATAACAATTTTCAGTACCCATTTTCCCACTGTT
The DNA here is from genome assembly GCA_016271365.2 of Neoceratodus forsteri. Classification (NCBI taxonomy): domain Eukaryota; kingdom Metazoa; phylum Chordata; order Ceratodontiformes; family Ceratodontidae; genus Neoceratodus; species Neoceratodus forsteri. Next base: position 1,320,891,818 of record CM057456.1, read on the forward strand.
GATTTGGCCCATTACTCTCAAAACTAATGGACTGTGTTTCCCACAGGTATGTCCAGAAGAAAGGCTTGGCCAGCTTCATGTTAAAAAAAACATGACTGGGGGATGCTAAATGGTGCAGTGGAAGTACATCGTGCTTCCATGCTGACCACCTGGGTTCAGGAGTGAACTCAGGAAATAGCACTTTGGTGGCTAGACAGGGGAGAGCATGCTACTGATGGCAGCATGTCCCAGCTGGGGGATGGGAAGTGGCATGATCTGGCACTGCAGCGGCTCTTGCTGGTGGGCCAGTGACCTTGCTTTCCCAGCAGGAGCACACTGCATGCACATGACGCACTCCACCACACATGTTGCATGCCCTGCATGAGGACTGGGAGAAGAAACATGGTGGAAAACTCAGCCAATGCTGGATGAAGATCTGCCCCCAACAGTTCCCTCACCACCAACAACAGCACCAGCTTCCACCAGTTCCTGGTCCCCAAAGAGACTTCCAGAGGGGTTTGGAGGGGAACCCAAATGGCCCTGCCATGTGGGAGGGAGAAGTGGGTAAGTACATGAAGAAGGTGGGTGATGAGGCTGGGGGAAGACAAATGGAGACTGGTAAAAGAAGAATCATAAATACTTGAATAAAAAAAAGAATAACCTGTATATGGAACATGAAGAAGCCTGGTCTTCCTCTGCCTCTATTACCTCAGACAGACCCTCACATAGGGTGATGCAATAAGGTTCAGAACTACAAAACTGGGTACTTTTAAACTAAAAACTGTGAATGTTTGCTACCAAAACTAATCAGTTTGGGCATAATCTGGGCTTAAAGAATGCAGTAATGGGAATGTTCTTGTGCCTCCTTGTTTGTGTTGGTAAACCTCTGCAAATATCATACAATGAGTATTTTACCCTTGCATGGCAATTTAAGGAGTATATTCTTACATTCTGTGCCAGTTAGCCACAACTTAAGCCATCCTGCTCATTGAGCCCTTTTAATCATCATGTTACAGTAGATCTAGTGGCTAGCTTAAGGGTGTCTAGAAAGGCATCCACTAGATAACCTGGGGCCTGTATAGTGTAATTAAAAATTTCTCCTTAAGAGGACTCCAGTGGAAACTCATCACTGATGGACTCAACACATTGCCACCTCAGAAATTGCCCCTGTGATCTCATGCAATTTTTATAAATGCTCATCCACTCTCTTACCCCTTGGGTCCTGAATGGATGTAGAGCCTTCCAGCAGAATGGCTGTGCACTTGCTGAGTACCAAGGTGGGAGCATGATCATCTGGAAGAGTCAGCTGTATCTATTGCCTTTCTTCTTGGACCTGATAGTAGCAGTCCATTGATATTTTCTCTGGAAAGTGTGCTGTTTTATTGTAGTCCCATTCCTTTTCAATGGTTTCATCAAAAAAAGGCAACATGAGGAAAATATTTCTGGTGGGTTATAACACCTCAGCAGTGGGTCAGTCTTGTTTGCCTCTGATTGAGGTTGGGTTCCCATCCCCAATATATATCATGTTGCCCTAAGTTCTGCAACAAAATCTGGTGGGCAAAGCTTACAAGAATTATCCTTTTCTTCCATTCTCTCCTGTACATCCAGTTCCTCAGATAGTTTAGCTGGTTGTGGATGAGCTAATGGTATGTATAATGGCATTGGTTAAAGTGTAGGAGCTGATGACACAGATGTTGGGGCGGAAAGTAGTGTGTCTAGTACATGGGCACTACTAGGAACTGAATTGGTCCTCTACTGGGAAGAAGCAGCAGTTTTTTTGGGTTCCATATATGTGCACACCACACCCTTGTGTATGAACATGTAATTATCTGTGAAGCACCAGGCTGTGCATTAGAGAAAGAGTATGGTATATCTGGAAGTCCCAGGATTTCAGCTGCCTTGAAGGCACAGCTGGTAGCATATTTGGCATAGTATTCCATGTGCCTTGGGTTCAAATCCCAGCTAATCATAGCTAAGACACTTGTCTCTTTCTCCCTTTTGTTTGTTTGGGATTCATTCAGTATATGAGCACACCACACCCTTGTGTATGAAAATGTAGTTATCTCTGAAGCACCAGGTTATGCACTGGAGAAAAAGTAAGGTATTTTTGGGAGTCCTATGTTTCCAGTTGGCTTGGTGGAGCAACCTATTGTTGTTTTGGTTTGAAAAAGCCAGATAGAGGCCAGCCATGCACACACATACAGAATACGCTAGCCAGTGTGTTAACGTTTAGATTATAATTTTAGGTTGGTCCTTTATTTGAAGCTTTGTTTCATTTTCAGTAAATATCATCAAATATTAAGTGAGCATTTGTCAATGCTGAGCATTTGCATGCACATATGTGCTGTGTGGGTGCTTGGTAGACATAAAGCTGAGATGCAGATGCCTTGCACCAAGAGAAGACTCTGTCCAAGGGCCCTGCATTTCTGTGCAGGGACAGAGGTGAATAATTCATGGTGCTGTCTGGTGGGCTGTGGAAGTGCAGGGCCCTCTGGTTCATGTGCTTTCATGTGGCCACAGTTACAGATGTAATCCTCCTGTTACCCAGGGTTACAAGAATCCCAGTTAGACCTAGTGGTAGGCAGGGAAGGCAGTTTGTGAAACTCCAGTTAAATGGATTTCACACTGTCTCACTCTGTTCTCAGTCTCAGCTGAGACTGAGGGATGACATCATTTTAGAACTGTCGCAGCTGCATAAGCCACACTGGAATGTTGCAGTTGGAGGTTAGAGTACAACGTTGGGGAATTTGAAGTCAGTCTGTAAGAGTCTGTTGCAGTCTGTAGTAGAGGAACGAGGTGCTCTGCTGTAAGCAGGCCCTCAGAGTCCTAAGCTCTGTCAAAGAGCTATTTTTTTATATAGGTGTGTGTTCTCTCCTGAAGAGGAACACAAGAAGAGCCAAGTGAAGTGGTAGAAAACCAGAAACCGCTTTCAGTGGTTCAGGGTCCCATCCCTGCAGGGATGGGGGGAAGGAATCCGCCTGTTTCCAGGGGCAACCCCCCGGTCCGGCTAGGGAAAAAGAAGCTGCCAGAGTTAAGTTCGTGGTGAGGCACCAGAAGTTCTGGACGAGATTTCTTTGAAGAGAAAACGCCTGTGGGGCACCTGCAACAAAGGGGTGAGTTCACTCTACTAAAGGGCCAATGTGTTTTCACCTGAAACAAGATGAAACTAAAGTGACTGTTACTGTGGGGTCAGGAAAAGACAGCCAAGTACAGTTTGGAAGATATGGAGATTGGACTGCTTAACTCTGTGGGGGGTCTAAAGTAATGGAAACAGCCTCTTATTAAGTATGTTCAAGTTCAGCACAAATGGGATGTAAAGACAGTAGATTGAATGTGAATACATTTAAAGAGAATCTACACAGCAAAGTGTTTTCAAGGATGAGGTGTTAGTGTCCAGAGAAATGGCCAGGTATGAATTATGGGAGCGAGAGGTGGGAGACCCCCCCCATCAGTAGTAACCAAATTCACCTCTACAGATTTGCTTTGGGACACCTGTTGCTTTCTCTCAGGTACTTGGCCAGTGCCTGAGGAAAGTACCCAGATGTGGGATTGATGAGGAAGATTCTCTGATGGAGCCAGAAGTGCCCATAGGTGGTTTAGGGAGCCACCAGTAGATGTTTCCATGCTATATGGAAAGTGTCCAAAGGGCTGGCATGATAGCCGAGCCATGGAAGGAAGGTAGTTCAAGTGGCTGGCAAGGAAGCCAAGCCAGGGAATCCCAGAGCAGAGTACAAGTGCGGGCTGTGTGCCCAGTGTGTTTCAAAGCCTGAGGGCTAAAGTGAAAGTGAATGTGTTCTGATTGCCATAAATCTGCATTACCAGGAGTGTAGCCTCGTGGGGGTCCATCTATGCTTTGTTATTCTGTTGGATGTAAATAAAAGCCATACTTTAGAATCCTGCTTCTGGTATTGGACATTACAGTTATTGCTTCCTGTGTCTGGAGTTACTTGGGTGCCCCTGTTGCAGAGTAGCCAAACCTAGCCAATGTACCGAATGACATATTCCTCCCCGAACCCAGCCCACCAGGTAGTGCTGTCAAGATGGAAATAGCATACCTGGGTGGGGGTTACATAGATGCACAGGACAAAGAGTGCATCTGCCAGCCAATGCACAAGGCACTCTGCCACCAATGGGTGAAGAGATGCAGGGGCCTATACCAAGAGGACAGTTGTGTTCACTATATGGTACTCGGACCCATGCAGACAACCCTGCATTTTTCATTCTCTGGCTGGGGGATTGGGGTCACATAACAGTGTCATTCCCTCACCTTCACCATATGCAGCTGGGTCACTGAGCTAATGTTCGAACTCAGCTCACCAGCACAGGATCACAAAGCATGGCCAGTGGGGTGAAGAGTGCCACTACACACAAAGGTAGTTAAACAATTATACATTTTTTCTTAATTTTGATCCCAATTTTTCAAGATACTCATTTTATGATTTGCCTTATGCACATGACGTGTGCCATTTATAGTATATTGGCCAAAGTATAATTTTGCACCAGAGGTGCAAAAACACATCTCGTCCAGGATTTGAAAAATTACACGTCATGCTTATAAGGTGGTGTCACCTTAGCAGTCACAAAGGAAGAAAGAGACTTGGGCATCATCATCACTGATGACCTAAAATCATCCAAGCAGACCTCTAAAGCAGTAGGTAAGGCTAGGGGGGTGTTAGGGTGTATTAGTAGGGGTATCACAAGTCGTAAGAGGGAGGTAATAATTCCTCTGTACAAGACATTGGTTAGGCCCCATCTGGAGTACTGCGTGCAGTATTGGAGGCCACACCTTCACAAGGACATTAACAAATTGAGGCAGTCCAGAGAAGGGCAACCAAAATGGTGCAGGGACTGCATCAGAAGACATATGAGGACAGATTACGGAGCTCAATATGTATACCCTTGAGCAAAGGAGGGAGAGAGGTGATATGATGAGACATTTAAACACCTTAAGGGCATAAACAAGGTGAAAGAGTCTAACATGTTTAAATATAAGAAAAATAGCAGGACAAGAGGACACAGCATGAGAATGAGGAAGGTCGATTAAGGGGAATGTGAGGAAATTCTTTTCACAGAAAGGGTGGTAGATGCATGGAATAGCTACCACAAGAAGTGGTGGCTATGAATACAGTGCAGGGCTTCAAACAGGCATGGATAGGCATAAGGGAGCAATACAAATGACTATGAATAGATAGGTCACTGACAGAGCAAAGGCCGATGGCACATTTATAAGGTAGAAAAAGAAATGGGCAGACTGGATGGGCCTTGCGGTCCTTATCTGCCGTCAACTTCTATGTTTCTATGTTTCTATGTGTGGAAAATGGCTATGTTGAAAGTTTTGAGTCAAAGAGCTAGATTCGCAAAAATCACAAAGTGCAGTGCAAAAGTTTGCATTGCCCTTCATGATTGCCCCGGTGGTAAAAAATGCAATTCACAGACAGATAGCATAGGGTGCTATTTGATTGTGAATAGGGCTAGGTAGAGACAGTGGTAACTCCTTTACCACTACCTCTAACCCCAGTATCACTGACTCGACCTGCATGCCTGGAAATGTCCCCACAATGAATAGCACAGGTGCGCTATTTCTGATTCACAAAAGCAGCAATGCAAATGAGCCCATTGGGCATACAAGGCACTAGCTGGCCATGTGCATGTCCATTATGGGCTCATTTACATGGGCTGTGATAGAGGTTTGTGTGACCCCCCCCCAGTCCCTGCCCCAGAGGCAGTCCTGTGACCATGTAGTCTCCTGTGCCTCCCCCCCATCACTGATCGCCATCCGAATAGAACAAAAGACTTCTCCATGGTAGTCTAGTGGTACCTCCGCCATTCTCCACTTGCCATCATGTATTAACAAATTATTGTCCCTGGTAGTCTACTAGTCTGTCCCCCTTCCCTGATGTTTGATCCCTGTCCTGTATTAAAAAATCATTCTCCCTGGTAATCCAGTCATCCCTGCCTCTTGCCCCATTCTCTGATCCCCATCCCGTATTAAAAAATCATTGTCCCTGGTACTCCAGTGGTCCCTCTACCCTCCCCTGTTCTGTAGGACTGTTATTAGCAGAAGAACAATCCCAGTAGTCTAGTGGTTCCCCCCCACCCTATATATACATTAGACACTCACTGAGAGTTCAGTCGGTGGCCAGCCATGGTGGTGTGAAGTGGGCTGTGCTGGTCACTAGCCTGGTTTCCGGATGGGGGGGAGCAGGGTGGTAGGACACTACCGGCAATGGTGGGGGGGGCAGGGGGTCCACTACACACAGAAAATCTCTACATTTCATATGGGGCAGGTTGGGGATGGGTTGGGGGTGCTAGACCACCAGGGTCACTTTTAAAGTCTGGCAGGGAGGGATTGGGGATAAGGTGGCAGGGACCATTAGGCTACTGGGATCGTTCTTCTGCTAATAATGGGCCTACGATCAGTGAACAGGGGAGGGGGGAAGGACCACTGGACTACCAGAGACAATGATTTTTTAATACAGGACAAGGATCGGAGAATGGGGGAAGGAAAAGGGACCACTAGACTACCAGGGACAATGATTTTTTATATATTATTTCTATTTTTCTGCCCCCCACTGACAGCCCCCATCTGATGAGCTCCCCCAGCACCGCAGCCCGGAATTACCAGGGCTAACCTTATGCTTGGCCCAGTAGCGGTGCCTGTGGGGAGTTGATCGTCATCCTGCCGCCAGTGATTTTTCCTCCACTTTTCTCCTGAGGGCCCCAGGAGAAGGACGCATGCGCATGAAGGTGCTCATGCACCTTACTGCCCCGGTACTGACCCCTTCAGCCCACACCATTGGCCTTATGCCTGGCACCCTCAGAGCCTGTGCAGCCCCCTAGCCTCCACCAGGGGGCAGCATTGGCCGAGAGAAGCCGCTTCACCACCCCGGAGAGGAAAGTTGCCCAACGGCAGCTCCATCCAGCTCCACCCTCCCCCTGTGCTGACCTCCGATGGCCTGGACTCGTTCCCGACCCTGGTAGCCGGCAAGCTGCGAAGTGTGGCATCCAGTGCCTCAACCCTCTGTGCCACTGGGCCAGCCAGGGACAATGATTTTTTTAATACAGGACAGCAATTGGGAACAGGGGAGGAGGGAGGGACCACTAGACTACCAGAGACAATGATTTTTAATACAAGATGGTGATGGGACATTGGGAGGGGGAGGGACTACTGGACAACCAGGGACACTGTGTTTTGGGAGGGAGGGCTACCTTGCATTACCTCCGACAACCACTAGGGTTGTGTGGAATTAAGAGCAGGTTTATCTCAGCAGTATTTTCTCCATGCAAGGGAACCCCAAAAAGGCCCCTTAGTTGAGAAAATGCTTCATAAATGGAACTGCACCCATATGCAGGTCCCTCCCCCTCATTTGCATTGTGGCCCCCTTGAAACCTTGCCCCAGCACAAACTCAGTTTGTGGGTGCAAACTGGGCTTTTGAGAATACCACTTTGCAGCAAAATCTAGTTTGCATGGTGCAAACTGGGTTTGCCCCAGCGGAACGTTTTGTGAATCTGTCTAAAAATATTGAAAATGAGCAGTTATGAGTCATGTTATGAGCCACTTGTGGGTCATGTTCTGGCCCTACCTCGCACTGAAAATGACATTCAGATTCTAGCCATTAAGGTACTACTTGGCACCCACAATAAGGCATTGACCATTGCGTCAGTATATATCCCACCTAGGCTGACTAATCAGGGTCTTCCCTCCCTCCTCGACTGCATCAACTCGTGTTCGAAACACAGAAGTGATTCTGCTTGGTGACTTCAATGTCAACTGGCTGGCCCCCTGTGCAAGCACCTATAAGGATGCCTTGGCAGCTGCCAACCTGGCACAAATGGTACAGTCACCCACCAAGATAAACTACAGGATGGAGACATCCTCTCTCCTGGACTGTGTCCTCACTAATCGACCTGAACACATCATTAAGACTGAAGTACTCCCGGACACCATAAGTGACCATTCTCCAGTCATTTCCCTCTGGTCTAACAAATTCAACAAACCCCCACAAAAATTCTTTGTCAGTAGAATACTTCTACCTGGTCGATTAGGTCTGTTAAAAATGCACCTGCGATCACTTGACTGGTCTTCAGTTGATAATGCTCAGGATGTGGAGTCAGCCCTAGAATACTTTATCACTACCTTTAACACAGCATGTCATGTTCATGCTCCGTACAAGAAACGAAAGATTAGGGGATCAGTAAACCCATGGGTGACTCATGACCCCCTTGAATGGATGAAATCCCATGACCAGCTACGGTACTGTGCTAAAGCGTCCAACACCCTAGGGAATACTCAGGCCTACAAATCAGCACAGAATGCATGCACAAGAGCTATCTGCAAGGTAAAAGCCTCTTATTATAGGAATGCTCTTGCAAACATCTGGAATGACGGGAAGAAGTTCTGGGACAACCTCTCCAAGGTAATTGGAAAAAGACCCAAAGTTTCGACCGTAATGCTCAAGATTGATTGAACTATTAGCCTGGATAAAGTAACCATTGTTAACTCCTTCAACTCAACATTTTCTGACCTTAGTCATGTGCTCCCACGTAACTTCTTTGATCCTACACCAACAGTAACCCATCCCACCATCCCTCAGGCAGCCCAGCTGTGCCCCAATTTTATTTTAAGGCTATCACTGAAGGGCTAGTTAGGAAACATCTACTTAAAGTACTCAGAAAGTCTAGGCATAGTACTGACTCCCTTGATTTGAAACTCATCACCCTCACCTTTGATGAAGTTCTGCCATCCCTTACAAAAATTCTTAACCACTCTCTTATGCTCTCACAATTCCCAAATAAATGGAAGTCCATTGTGGCGACTCCTATCCACAAAAGTGGTGACAAGACTCTCAAAAGCAACTACAGGCCTATATCCATCCTACCCCCCACTCTCCAAGGCTTTGGAAAGAATAGCTGCTGAACAACTCGTAGACTACCTGGAAAAATATAACCTCCAATGTTCCCAACAATACAATTTTTGAAAAGGTCACAGCACCACCACTGCACTACTAGAATTCACCTCCTTCATCCACCAAGCACTTGACCACAACCAATTGGCCGTCGCCACCTTTATTGATCTGACTAAGGTGTTTGATATAGTTAACCACTCCCTGCTAACCAGACAAGCATCACATCTTGGTCTTTCACCGGATGCCTCTCACTGGTTCCAAAGCTACCTTAGTGACCACTGTCAGCAGGTCAGAATTGGAGACTCCATCTTGACCCCCCCCCCAGTATGTTTGGGTGTACCACAAGGTTCCATCATTGGCCCCCTACTCTTCAGCATCTTCATGAACGACCTCCCTGCCACTTGCCATGACCGAATTCTACTCTATGCAGACAATGCAGTCATTTTCTTGAGCCACTCTGACCCCCATCACTTCCAGCAACAGCTACAGCATAGTTTCTCAAAAGCTGAAACCTGGTTCAGGTCACATAAATGCATCCTAAACTATTCAAAAATGAAATCAATGATGTTTCATGGTTCTCACAACAAACTCAAACTCCAACAATTGCTAAGCTACAATAGCAGTGGCACTGTGCTGGAACAGGTAGACCAGTTCAAATACCTGGGATTGACCCTCGACTCCATTCTTTCATACTCCACGCATATAAATAACCTTGCTAAAGCTGTGAATATCAGTGTAGGGCTGCTATATAGGCATAGGCACTGACTGACAGACGAATCATTAAAACTTGTCATCCAGAGCTCAATTACCTCTTTAATTGACTATGGCTTCGTAGTTTATGGATCAACTACTGACACTACCCTCTGGCATATAGCCATAGCCCTAAATAAGGCCTGCTGGCTCCTCACCACAGTCTCTAGACTCACACACATGTGAGCTCAATGAACAGGCTAACTGGCTACAGCTTCAATGCAGAATTAAGTATCAGACCTGCTTACTTGCAAAGAAGACAACACTAGACCTCCTTCCACCAGGGGTTCAGTCTATATTTTCCCCTCACTGTGCCACCCACCTTACCAGCAGTTCTGAAACACTATTCTTCACAGTTCTCCACTGCTGGATCACTCAAGGGCAGTGCTCCTACAAAGTTAGAGCCTCTAACAGGTTCAACACACTCCTAGTGGATATCACCAATGCACCAAATCTCAGCTCCTTTAAGCACAAACTATGACAGCGCTTGGTGGCCAGTCCTACTGTGACTGCTACACTTATGTTCCCTACTCAAACTCCTGGCCTCTCCATTACTTATGTACTCTCCTCACACCCCATTCCCTCCATATTAACTCTTTCCAATATCTCACGTCAGCCACCTCAGGCTCCTCCCTTGCAACCCCAGATTTCACTCCTCCCTCCCTCCATTCCCTCTTGCATCTTTGTCCCTCCCCTCACCTATTACCCCTGCACCTCATAGCTCCCATAGTATCTCTTTCTCCTTTCTCCCCTAGCCCTCCTTAACTCCCTTCTAGTCCTCATTTCTCTCTCCTTTCTCCTCCTTGCCCATCCTAACTCTTCTCTCCTTCCCCCACCCATCCTATTACCCCCTTACATCTCCCAACCCTTCTCCCCTTCCCTCTGTCACCACCTACTCCTCTCCTTCACCACCTACCTTATCCCTCCAATCCCCCACCCCTCGGTTCTTGCCTGTCCCCTACTACCTTGTCCTCTCACGCACTTGTCAGATCACTATTTAAATTGGAACCATCCCAGGCTTTCTTTGTATAATGTCTGGTGATATTGCACCATTGCTTCTGTCCACGTTGATCCTGACAAAACCTTTGGCAGCTCATGCAATCTGTAATGTTTTACCAGTTATTAATTCTATTGTCTTGTCTTATCTGGACAAAGCCACTGGCAGCTCATGTATTGTAATTGTATTAACTGTTATCTACTTGCCTTTTCTTGTCTATACTTGTCCATTGTCCATGACATGGAACCTTTGTAAAAGAGCACTGTTTGCTCAAAGGTGTTATCCAAAAATTTCATAAATAAATAAATAAAAATGAGTGATCATTGTAATACTGTAAAGTTTAGTCATAACCTGGGCATTGTAATGTATTTGTACAAAGTGGCAGGTAAAGCAACTAGGATGCTGGGATGCATAGGCAGGGGCATCACCAGCAGGAAAAGGGAGGTCATAATTCCACTATACAAGACACTAGTGAGGCCTCACCTGTGGTACAGTGTCCAGTTCTGGAGACCTTATTTACATAGACAGTGTGGAGAAGGTTCAGAGGAGGGCAACAAAGATGATACAAGGATTGCATCACAAGTCCTAAGAGGAAAGGCTGAAGGACTTGAATATGTACTCCCTGGAGGAGAGAAGGGAGAGAGGGGATATAATATAGACATACAACTACCTTATGGGGAGGAACAGGGTGCAGAAAAACCCTATTTTCCAGTGAAAAAGGCATTCCAGGACTAGAAGGCATGGGATAAAGTTGGAGGAAGGGTGATCCAAAGGAAATGTGAGGAAGAATTTCTTCACAGAAAGGGTGGTGACAAGTGGAACACCCTGCCTGAGGAAGTGGTGGGGTATGAAACAATCATGGGATTTAAGAATGCATGGGATAGGCATAAAGGAATCCTGGAGGTCAGGGGTAAGGGGCAACAGACTTCTAGATAAATGTAAAGTTATCTTACAAGTTCAAATGAGAAGACTGGGTGGGCCATAGGTCCTTATCAGCTGACAGTACCTATGTATCTATGTATACCACATTTTCAGCATGGCTGTCTTATTACCCCACCTCATGAACCTGGTAGGTGGAAATTTTCAAATCCCCACCAAAACATCATTCTGTGTCAGTGATATGTCATTCTGTACCAAAGGTGCAAAAACACATTTTTTTGGCCAGTATTTGAAAAATGACAACAGTTGCATTCATGAAGTTGTGTAGAAAAATGGCTATGTTGAAAGTTTGGGGTCAAAACATTTAAAATTACCAAAGTTACGAGTGAGCATAGAAAAATTTCAGCATATGTGCATAACTTTGCCATTTTTATATATTTTAACCCTGAATTTTCAACATACTGTAGCCTTCTTTTGACCCCACCTCATAAACAAGGGTGGTGAAAATGTTCAAATCCCACCCAACAATTTATTTCACAATATGACCGTGAAATCATCTTTCAGGCTGATTTGCAGAATTCAGCCACCATTGGTTATGAATTGGGGGTCCCAAAAAGTCCATGTTGAAAATTTGGGGCAAAAGTATTCAACAAATTACAAAGTTATGCATCAAAGTTCAAAACCAAATTGAAATACATTGAACTGCACTTAGCTTAGTTTCTCATATTGCAGTTGAGGTTTCCAGCAGAAAGACATGTCTTTATTTAGAGAGTGGATCTTCACCCAAGGTCTGCTCAGGTGAGTAAGGGTATGCACAGTAGATGGTGTGGGGTGTGTGTGTGTGATGGTGTGTGCTGAGTGGGAGGTCAGAGAGGGGTGGGTGGGTGTGTGTGTATGGGGGGCATATTGATGAGGGACTGTTTCATGTTTTAAGGTTAAAAAAAAAAACATAGAGGTTGATTTTCATTTTCTTTGTTTCAGGGAAATTCTGACCCCAGGATTGGGCACCCCACTGTCGGGTTCATGTTAGGCAGTACCAGGGATGGACATCCTGGTGCAGCCACCTACATAATGGGAATGGGGGCAGGCAACCTGGGGGCGGCCAAGAGAAATAGTACTGGGGGTGGGCACTCCGGTTCACTTATAAATTAAAAAAAAATATATAGACTGGGAAGGGCAAGTAAGCAACCTGGAGGGGAGACAGAGGTAGAAAGAAGTAGTACCGAGGTTGGGCACCCCAATCTGCTTATCATATAGACAGATAGATAGATAGATAGATAGATAGATAGATAGATAGATAGATAGATAGATAGGCAGGCAAAGAGACAGAGAGAGACAGACAGATTTTTTTAAACTTAAATGTTATTGAAAGTTTTAAAAGCATAGAGTACATATAGACAAATGCAAATACATTGCACTTAAACTTAGATCCATTATACTGTATATGGTGTGACAGTAGGTATAAAGCTAACATAGCAGCTAGAAACCTAAGAAATTATTTATACTGCTAAGAACCTGACAATAGGGCAGGTATCAAAATAGGAAATCTAGCTAAATAATTAACTTTAAAACAGATGACAGTACAGAGATGTTGAACAAATACAGCAGAGTGGAAAAGCATTCAAATATATGTCTGGCTGAAACAGTACACAATATGATTGCACACAAAAACATGGAAATAATTATAATACCAAGAACAATATATCCAGTCTAAGACAATAGGAGTAGGGTGTCTAGTTTTTCCCATCTATTCTTGTAAGCCAAAAGATTGTGCCTTGAGCTAGCCACTGACTTTTCCATCCTCAAAAAAAGTTAGCATTTCAGCGTGCCATTCCCTATAGCTTGGAGCTATAGTATCTGTCCAGTGTCTCAATATTGCCAATTTAGCCACCACGGAAATAAGAGCCAAATTATACAGTATATTTGGGGGCCAAGGAACTGCCTGTTACTGATCCCGATCCCTAAAAGGCATAGTTCAGGTGTGAATTTATCTTGAAGACCTAATAAGGGGTCTAAATGAGACTGAATATATTGCCAGAAATCCTGTATGTGGGGACAGTCCCATGGAAGATGTTTTAAAGTTCCTTCCTGGGTGGCACATTTCCCACACATCAGAGTTACCCTATTTACCAAAAGTGTATAGATGTTACAGTGTATAATAAACGTTATGTAATATATTATATTTCTTTAATCTTAGCTTATCAACTTTTATGTATTTATGGGTAAATTCCCAGGGATCTGTAGTATTAAGATCAGAAATCAGATCAAGAAACTCCCACTCACAATAAATACACCTCACTTTCTTTTGTGTCCAGATAGATAGATATTGATGGCTAATGAATATGGTGAGGGTTTAATTAATGAAAAAGGTTGGACAGTGGTCACATAATCTGTTAGAGGTCTCTTGATTTACACAAAGGCTTGGGAGAAACAATCAGAAAAGCAGATGCATCAAATTAATAGACTTTATTTTCCTTCGGCCAGCATTTGCAGCTCTAATGTTAGTGAGATGAGAATAGAATGGCAAGTTTCTGGCAGAACCAAAAGATGTGTGAATGATGTGCCTTCATCCCCAAACAGAGCCTCCAACAAGCCTATGTGGTGATTGTTCCTGAATAGCTTCATGCAATGAAAGCACCGAAGCCCTCTGTGATAGGAACAACTTTGTTCCTTCCAACTACATTACATTTCTGCCCAGCAAGTAGCGACTGGCATCATGACCACAGTGGATGGTCATTGTTCTGGACTGCTGAGCCTCTTCCAGCTTGAACTGCAATGGGCTCGGCAGGGACACACCTTTAAAATGCCATTCTTTGTAACAAAACATTTCTCGTGCATGCACAAGCAAATATAAAAATAAGGCTCTGTAGAATTAATAGGTAGTGTTTCTTTAGTAGTTGTAGATACATTTATTTGAATTTTCATTGAATATAATGTGATAGCTGGGCTCTACTGAATAAAAAGAATGGCAATTTTCTCTCTATTGATGTAATTTGGGGGAATTTTATTTGTTAGGTATCATCTATGATGTGTACTTAATTTTTTGGTTTTTCTGTAACGGGTATGGCCCACTGGGCCACAAAGCCGATTTACAAGCGCAACCTGAGAGCACTGGGACAGTTAAGTGACTTACTCAGAATCACACAGCATGCAAGTGGAGATTTTAGGAATCAAACCCAGGCCTGCTGAATGTACCAAGCACATTCACAGCTCATTACTCCAGCCTCTAAGCTATACAGCTAGCAATTTAGTGGGGTAATGCAGTAAAGAGATTTTCATTGGTCAAGGACTAGTATGTTTTCTCTGGTCATTGTTTAAATGGGATACATAACTTAAAGTAAGGGATCATTAGAAGGGAGGAGCTTGTGTTTAGACATATTTCTGTGTCCTTCATTTTTTCTGAGTGTGAGAGAAATCCCTTTATTTATGGTAGTGTACCGTCTGTTGAACAGTTTCCACTTGCAAGTGACATAGCAATAGGCATGGTAAACTAAAATGTCATTTGTTGCTATACAGTGTACATGGAAAAAAAAAACATTTGATCCTATTTATAGTTGTGATTCTCAGTACATTTTATATTTTGGATATTGGTATACGTGCTTAATGGGTAGACTGGCTGACCTCTATCTGCTGATAGTATGTATGTTTCTATATTTCAATGTTAATGCTTTATTTCTAATTATCTATCACAACCTCTTTAAAATGAGGTGTTTAAAACAAGTGCTGTTCATTGACAGTGAATTATCCCTGATATAAATTATTAAAAACAATCATTAGTGAGGATGCACATGTGTTTTAGGGGCATGCACTTGTTAATTCTATGGTTAAACACGTTTTGTTACACACACATAATTGGAAATATGCTAAAAGTTGGTGCAGTATCACATAAGCTAAGAGCTCCCACCATCAAATCCTGGATACATTCCTAATATCTGTAATTAAAAGAGTGGAAGGTTGCCCTTTAACCTTTATAGGGCACACAATCCTCAGACCTGAAATTATTTCTTTACCTTCGGCACAGTTACTGTTGCTATACCAACCTACTGCAATTCAAAATCATTATTATTCCAGCTATTCTCATCTGGGGTTCTCACCACACAGCCAGCTCCTTGGTAAGACATCTGTTATTAGGATATTTCATTTTTAGAACTTCTGGCCATGAGTACCTTTTTTTCTGCCTGTAAGTCAGAAGCCTTACTCTTCATTGACAAGAGTCATGCTGTCTGTAGTATGTTTAAAATAAATGCTATTTCTTTAAGAGTTGTATTCCTCTGGTCCATTTTTTCTTGATAGACTGAATGCACCTTGCAATGTCCCGTAGTTAAACAGAAATCCTCTGTACTAGGTTGGTTTGATCTCATTATTTTTATTCAGGCTACCATACGATGTGTTTTCATCGTAAAAGCATATACGCTGATAGCAAAAAAGGCCCAATAGCCCATCAGGTCTGTCTGTTACCTGCCTGTATTCTCTCCCCTTCCCCAACACATCTAACCCTGTGCCAGAGCTATTACAATGGCTCTGATTGTATTTTGAAAGCTCCCAGCCCACTCATTCCCTTCCTTCATCTGTTCACCTTCACTCCCTCTTCTGGTTAAGACTATTTCACTGTGCCTACTCCACCTGTGTTTGAAGTTGGCAATGGACTGCAGCACCAACCACTTCTTCTGGCAGTTTATTCCGCCTCTTCACCACTCTTATTGTAATGAACTTCCCCATATCCATCCTGAATTCCTCCCCCCAACAGTTCCTCCCCACATCTATGAGCTTTATTACCCTGCCTTTAATCCTTGTGAACAGTGCACTGCTGTCCACTTTATTAATGTCACTTAGGAACATAATGGTCTCTATCAAGTCTCCCCTTCCTCCTGGTCTCCAACTTGTACATATTGAAACTCGCTAGCATCTCCTCATACGTTTTCCCCTGCTAACTGTGAATCAGACACATGGCACATCTCTGAACAGTCTCTGAGATGTCCATATCTTTTTTTATTTATTTATTTAAATCTCAGACTACAAACACCTTTGAGCTAGGGGCAGCTCATTTACAAAGGTTCCACATCGAAGGAAAGGGTTACAACAAGGTTGGGAGGTATAGACAACATTCATGGTATCAACGGTGGTACAGACAACATTCATGGTATCATCAGAGCACAGCAAGTCAACTGGTAACTAAGTGGGAACAGTGCTACACACTCAAGATTACAAGCAAGCATAGAAAACCATAAGGTACATTTGAAGCAGCATTGCTAATCAGAGGTGGGGGGGGAAGGGAAGAGTAAGGGGTAAGGGAAATGAGAGGGCAGAGTCCAGATAGAGAAGGACAAGAAAATATGGCAGCCAGAGGCCTTGTCCTAAGGTGAGAGGGAGGGGAGGCTAAGGTGGGTGAAGGGGTAAAAGAGGGGAAAAGGAGGGCGGATGAAGGGGAAGAAGATAAGAGAGAGTTGGGACCACAGGGCATGGACAGGTCCAGGAAGGGGGGGTCAGTGGGATAAGGGCAAGGAGGGGTGAGGTAAGGGCAGGGGTGGCAGGGGGAAAGGGGCAATTGTTCTGTCAGGAGAGGTGAAACAAAACAGGAAGCCAAGTAAGAGCATCAGAGAGTGAAAAAAAGTGGTATAAGGGTGTCTGTAGAAGTGGGAAACTAGGTGTAGCAATCACAACTATCCTTCTTCATGTGCGTGTTCCATAACTGCACAAAGTATTTCAGGTGAGATCTCACCAAGGATTTGTACAGAGTCAGTAGCATGTCCTTCCTTCTTCTAGCAAACCACCTCCCTGTACACCCCAGCATCCTTTTTGCTTTTCCTGCACCCTTCTGGCATTTGGCATGGCAGTTTAGACTATAACTAATAATAATTCACAGGTCCCTTTTCCCCAATGTCTGCTTTACCATTACTTTCCATAGTCAGTACTCTTTGAATCTCTTTTGCCAATGTGCATGACTTTTCACTTTGTGGTATTAAATTTGGGTTGACATATTTTGAGCCATTTTTCTGCAAGGCCCTTCTCATTCCCGTACTCCCTCTGCTGTATCTACCCTGCCACAGATTTTAGTATCATCTGCAAAGAGATGGAGCAATCCCTGGAATCCCCCTCATGTACCACATTATGTTGATATGGGCCAGCCCCAGGACCGACCCCTATGGCATCTCAATAATAACTTCTTTAACCCTGAATATTCCCTGTTGACAACTACCTTCTGAGTTCTTTCCCCTAGGTAGTTGCCAATCCACCTAGTTAATTTGTCTCCCACTGACAGATTCCCCAGTTTATTCATACTTCCTATGCAGCATAGTGTCAAAGGTCTTGATAAAGTCTAGTTATATTATGTCTACTGCTTTGTCCTTATCAACTGCCTTCATAACCCAAACAAAGAAATGTATAAGGCTTGCCTGGCAAGATTTGTCTGGCATGAACCCATGCTGCCTCTTATTCTGGAATCCATTGACTTACAGCCACTCCACTATATGCCCTTCTTTAATAGTTTCTAGCAATTTTCTAGGATTGAGCTCAGGCTGAGTGGTCTGAAGTTCCCCGAGTCTTCTCTACCCCCATGTTTGTGGACTGGAACCACATTGTTCACTCTTCAACCAATCAGAACCACCCCTGTTTCTATAGAGCAGTTAAAGAGGTCAGTTAGTGGTTCCACCAGGAACTGGACCATCTCCCTTAGCACTCTTGGATACAAGCCATCAGGGCCTTGTGACTTGTCCACCTTCAGGGTCCCGAGCCCCTTAAGCAACTTCTCCACTACTTTTACCATATCTAATCCATACACCCTCACCCTAGACTCAAACCTTTCTTTTTAAGAGCAGTCCTTCCTTCTCTTTCATGATGGCTGAACAGGAGTATTCATTTAGAATATCTTCCTCTTACTCATCTTCCTCAGTCCCTCCTCCTTTGTTTAATCTGGTGATTCCCCCATTTGTATTTGCTTTTTTTGACATAACAGAAGATACTTTTGACCCCCCCACCTTATTACCTTGGCTATTTCAGCTCAACCACCATTTTCATTTTATTTACTGCACTGTTGGCCTTCCTTGCTTTATGCATGTCAGTTTCCCTTTTTCCCATTTGTTGGTCCCCCTTGTACTTCCTGAAAGCAGCACACTTTATCCTTACTGCCTCCTCTACTTCTCTCAAGAATCGAAGTGGTATTTTGGGCTTCTTTTTCTTTTCTACCTTCCTCAAACAGGAGCTACTGTAGTCACTTCCCTAATTCCTTGCTTTATTTTTTCCCACTTGGCCGTAACCTCCTACATCTACCCCTTGTTTGTTTCTGAATGAACTCTCCCATATTACTGAAATCTGCTCTTCTAAAATCCAGCACTATCATCCTTGAATTTGAGTGCTGGGTTTTAAGCCTGATAATAATCCATATTGAGTTGTGGTTGCTGATCCTGAGGGGCTCCTCTGTTCTGAATTTTGTCTTGCTATGCTATTCTTGCTGGAGATCACTAAGTCCAATATTGCAATTTCCCATGTAGGCTCCTTAACCCATTGAGTGGGTACTATTGTATTCCTACCAGTTTCTGCCAGCCCCTGATTCCACACACTTTTGCCAATATGATTTCCCAGTCCACGTCTGGTAGGCTGAGATCTCCCATTAGTACAACCCCCCCCCCCTTTGCAGCTGCTCTCAGTCAATCAATCAATCAAAGTCTTTATTTTACCAGGTGGAACATCATTGAGACACGCTCATTTACAAGATGGACCTGGGGCAAAACAATTGCCAACAGGGTTAAGAAAAATACCACCAACAGCTTAATCTGGTTCAAGGTCAGTTGGGATTCATCTGTATCCCCGTCCCCCAGGTCGTGCCTGAAAATAGGCAGGATTTGTCTAGTGCACTTACCCGGTCAACAAAAACTAAATAAAAAAATAAATAAATAACAGGCTAAGTGAACGTATATAACAATTACAAAGTAATAATAACAACATAATAACATATAACCATCACATGTAACTTGATACTTCCACCAGAACATAGCAATAGGTTCAACAGGAGGTAGTGCCATTTAAATACAATTGCATAGATACAGCTATATGGATGTAAGGTAATGAGCTAAAGTTTATACAGTAAAGATCATTGGAGGAGTCTTAGTGAGCAGAAGTAGCAGTTCCTCTAGCATCAAAGTGTGAAGAAGATTGAGATGTAAGAGTCCTTTGATAAGTACTGTAGGCATGGCCTGGCAAGTGGGGTGGGAAGGAGAGGGGGGTATAGGGAGTGGGGAGGGAAGGTCAGATGAGATAGGAGAGGGTTAGACATGATGGCCTAGGGAGGAAGGACTATTCTAAGGGAGAAAAATGACAGATGCCACAGGCAATAGTTGGGATTTAAGTCCAATATTTGAAGCAAAGACAGATTGTGATGTTGGGACCTTGATTTGGACAATGACAGAAGGGAGGACTCAAATGATGCTTCAGGCAATGGTTGAGGTTTAAGTCCAGAATTTAAAGCAGTAACAAATCATGATGTTAAGACCGTGACTTGAAGCAATGACAGACCTCAGAGAAGATCCCCAGGAACAAGGATTTGAAGAGGGAGAACGTGACAGGGGAAGCAAGCCTTAAGGTTTTCTGGATCATATTCCAGAACATAGGAAGAGTGAAGGTTATTGAGGCTCTACCAAAATGCATTTTAACTTCAGGAATAGCCAGAGATAAGATGGTAAGACTTCTGAGAGAATAGGTACTAGGGATGCAGGGAGTTAGGCAGCTTGTGAGGTACTAAGGTAATTTATGAGTGATTGCCTTATATGTCCATAGAATAGCATTCTTTTGCCTCCTGAAGCTAAGGGAGCTCCAGCCTATGGAAGAATAGAGGCTGTAGTGATGTGTGTCATAAGGGGCATCTGCAATGAACCTAAGAGCTCTGTGGTATAGGGTATCAAACTGGGAGAGAGCTGTGCTTGTACTATGGCCATATAGGAAGTCCGCATAGTCTAGGAGAGGCAAGAAGGTAGCTTGGACTAGGAGTTTTCTAGCCTCTTGGGTTAATGAGTGCTTGATCCTGAAGAATATACCAAGCCTTTATACTGGATATACTGGACAAAAAAAGGCCATCACGGCCCATCGAGATAGTCCCCTACAATAGTGGGTCAGTTTCCTTCATTTTTTGTTAACCAAATATCCAATTTGTTTTTAAAGGATTCAATGTTTTTTGAATTTACTTTAAATTCAGGAAGTTGATTCCATTTCTATGGAGCCCTAACACTAAAAAAGTTGTCTCTTTTATTTGTATTAACCTGTTCTACACTTAGTTGTTTGTTATGTAGTCTACCAAACATGCGTTTTTTAGCATATGACAATCCGCATTGTTTCATCTGTAACGGACATTTTAATATATTAAATAAAAATAATAAGTCCCCTCTTAATCTTCTTTGTTCAAGACAGTGTAGACCTGTTTTTGTCAATCGTATGTTGTAAGAGTCTTTTTTTAGTCTAGGTGTCATCTTAGTCAATCTTCTCTGAACCTGTTCCACTCTATAAGTGTCTCTCTTAAGATATGGATTCCAGTATGGGGAACCATAATCCAAATAGGGTCTGACATACGATCTATATAAGTTGACCAAACACTGTTCAGATTTGTTTACAAAGGTTTTATTTATCTGCTTCAACACAAAGTTAGCAGTATTTGCCACTCTGTTGCAGTGTGAATCGGCAGATAATTTAGTATTTATCAGAATCCCCAAATCTCTTTCACACTCAGAGTATTTGATTTGTTTATTATTTAACCAATATGTGTTTTTGGGATTTCTATTCCCAAAATGCAAAACCACACACTTATCCGTGTTGAAATCCATAAGGTTTCTCTTTGCTCACAGTTCTTTAGTTTCTAGGTCATCCTGAAGAATGTTCCCATTTAAAGTTGTATCTACTCTTCCTTCCAGTTTGATGTCATCAGCGAATTTAGAAATAAAATTACTGGAAGTTATATTTAGGGTCACTAAAAAAATAAATTAAACAATGTTGGTCCCAAGACCAAGCCCTGGGGAATACTACTAGTCACCTTGCGTGGTTCATACAAGAAATTGTTTACTCTATCTGTGTTCAACCATATAACCACCTTTGACACAGTTTTTTTAGTGACTCCTTCAATGTGATCAATGAAGGACAATTTGTAGTCAATCCAGACCCCCTGGTATTTGAATTGTTCCATGAACTCCAGGGCTTTTCACAAAAGGATGCTTATGTGAGGAACCTTATCTGTTTTTTTTTTTTTGAAATGAGGGGCCAGTGGAGAGAAAATCATGGCCTTAGTTTTTTTGGCATTGAGCAGGAGTCTCAAGTTGAGTAGATTTTTTTGGAGGATGTCAAAATTGTTCTAGAGGTCCAAAATGACTTGATCCAGAGTTGATCTGTCAATGTACAGCACTGTATCATCAGTGAAGAGATGGATACTAAATGACTTTAGGCCAGTGTCAATTTGATTAATATAAATGGCAAAGAGAAGTAGACCAAGTATAGCTCCTTGGGGGACACCTCTAAGGAGTATTTTGTTTTGGCGATAGGTCTCCTTCAGCCTTGACCAGCAGCTCTCTGTCCACAAGATAGTTTGTGAACCAACTTAGGGCCAGGTTGTCCACCCCAACTTTCTTCAGGGTCACCATGAGCAAATCGTGGTCTGTGTCGAAAGCCTTGCTAAGGTCCAGAAACAAGGCGCATATGTATTGTTTGTTATCAAGTGAGGACTGCCAGTCATTTATAACCTTAGCAAGGGCAGTGGAGGTACTATGCATGGGACAGAAACCGGATTGAATTGGGTTTAGTAGATTAAAACTTTCCAGATGAGATCTGAGCTGTTCATTTACTACCTTCTCCAATAGTTTTGACAAGGCTGGGAGCAAGGAGATTGGGTGGTAATTATTTAGGTTGCAGGGGTTACCTGATTTGAATAGACAGATGACATGGGCCATCTTACAGACCTTGGGGAGGGAGCTCTGTCTGAGAGACAAATTGAAAAGTTGGGTAATAGGGGGAGCCAAAATAAAGTAGGCCAACTTTAGGAAGAAAGGCTCAATCATATCCACACCCGCACTTTTCTTAGTATCAAGTTGAAGAAGGAACCTTATCCATATCTTTTGTCTGGTTTGGTAGCATGCACACTACTCCACCATAATGACCCTCCCCTTGTCTGTTGCTAACTGTACCCATATTGATTCCACATTACTTTCCTCATTTAGGGTGCTGTCTTCTGTGACCTCTATGCTGTTGTTTATATACAGAGCCACCTCTCTCCTCTGCCTTGTAACCTGCTTCTCCTAAAAAGTGAGTGCCCAAGAATATCTAGAGCTCAGTCATGGTATTGTCTTTCGGATGTTTCTGTTGGTGCCAGCAAATCAATTTATGCTTTTGCTGCTGCTACCAGCAGTGTCTTCATTTTATTTCTCAAGCTTCTTGTATTCATACAGGCTGCCTTCCAAGTTCCTACTTTCCATCCTCTCTGTCTTCCTGTGGTGTACCCCATTCCCCCATTGGTCACCTCCCCACCTGCAGTCACTCTTGTGCCCTCTGTTGTAGATCCCTCCTCTAGTCCACTTTCCATTTCTACCTTCAGGGGTCAACTTCTTCTTACTCCTCACTCAGTTTGATCCAATACTTGCACTCTCCCCTATGCTGCTGCAGTTTTCACTCTTCACTGTTTATCTTTGTTTACTGTGAGGTTGGGGAGAGCCCTCAACGCTTTCTGTGTTCACGTCAGTGTTGTATACACTAGCACAACCCTTACCCATTTCTTTTTTAAACTATTACTAATTCCTGTGTCAAATTTCTTCCCTAACACACTGGTGCCATCCCTGCTTAGGTGCAGACCATCCACAGCAAACAATCGGTGCTGCTCAAAAATGCTCCCCAGTCTTCCAGAAAGAAAAATCCCTCTGTTCCACACCAGAGAAACACAAGCTGTGTGCTCACATGACAGTGCAGCCAGCTGAAAGCCATGCAGAAGCAAAACCACAAAAAGGTGAAGCACTGCAGGCATCAATGTGATTTCATCTAAATTGTTTTTGATGCAAAGGAATCCTAAAGAGAAAGGTAAACTACTACTTCATCAGGAAGTGTGGCCATTGTTCCACAACAGCCCTTCACCCATGCATTGAACTCTCTTATTTTATCCTCTCTGTACACTTGCATGTCTAAGGTAGGACCTCAAAGACAGTCACCTTCACTGCAGCTACCCTCAGTTTCCTGCTTAGTTCTATAAAGTTGCCCTAGACTCTATCTACACTGTGCCCTGCAGATCATTGATTTCTATATGACTCATCATGTATAGTTTCCCCTCCCCTGCTTTGATGAGCCTCCCCCGCTGGAGTAGGAACCTACTCACTATTGTTCCTGGCATACAGCATTAAGATCTCTCCTCCTAGTTGGTGGTGTACAACTCCCCATGCCTCTCACTATGTAGTCCCACAGTACAATTACACTCCTCTTCCTTCTACCTTGCCCTACGTCCTTTGATATCCTCTTACCAGGTATAGCCACCTCTTTCAAGTTTCTCAGTACCTCTTTCCCTTTGGGGTCAGCTGATTGAATTGATTCTGTCAGAGGGCAAATCAGTTCCTAGTTTCCACCCTGGAAGTCCCCTCTCCACAATTCACCTCCCACCCATCCTCCCTCCCTGCCAAATTCCATCCATCCACCCACCTACCCACGCTGACCTTCTGGAGTCTCTGCCACAGTGGAGCTGTAGCCCCTGTAGGTCCCTATACTGAGATAACTTCTCAGGAACCTCATTTAGTCCTTTGGGCTGCAATCTCATTGGCAAGGGCCCCGATCCTCCTACACACTAAGCACCCTCCATGCATCTAAAGTAGATTCTGTAACATGGCAGCACCACATCCCTTGCAGCTGACTAAGACCCTGTCCACACTACACCACTAAAACCCTGTAATGGTTTCAAACCATTACAGATGGTAAATGTTTCAGAGTATCCACACTGCCAGTGAACCGTCATGATAACAGTTCGGAACCATTACAGCCGGTCCACATTGTAAGTGACAGGTGACCGTTACTGTCAGCACCCTATCCCACAATGCAGTTCATGCTGCACTGAGGGCAATGCTGGGGTTTCACATTCACGTGTCCACTCTAAACCTGGTAATGTTACAGAGGCAGAACCATTGTCATAACTGTTGTTGAAACCACTTCATAAGTGGTTTCAAAAACGGTTATGAAAACACCTCCTCTAATGTTACAGGTGTAAACACAAACCGTTGCGGTAATGGTTTTGACCCTCTGTAATGTTACAGAGGGGAGTTTTCAGTGTAGTGTGGACAGGGCCTTACTCTTCCCCCCATTTGCCAGCCTGCTCTAACACAGTTTTGGTGTCTGTGCCTAGTGTAACCAGATGGCTTGAAAAAGACTTAAGTGAATACATTATTTTCTATTTTCTAAGGAGGCAGTATAGTGCTGTGGTTTACGGCACTGAGCTGCAAACCTGGAAACTTGGGTTTGAATCCTGTAGCCCCCACTTGCATACTGTGTGACCCTGAACAAGTCACTTAACTTCCTTGTGCTCCCAGGTCACACCTGGAACCAAGCTTCAGATTAATGTGCCTTTCCTGGTCAATTTCCCCATTCCCAAATTTATCTCAGTTCCTGGTTATCCTGCCTCCCTTAAATCATGCAGAGTTGCCTGCCCTGTTCCACTTCTGTGAAGTCCCATTCTGAGTAAGTCTCTATGACACTTGACCTTGTGGCACTTCACAGAGAGGCACAGTCCCCACATATGACTCACTACACTTGCAGCTTACTCAGTTTTTATGCTTCCTTTATGTCACCTGATCTAGAGATCCCAACTTCCTTCTCATCCTCAGCAGCCCATAAGAGGCTTTCTACTCCAATCCCACTCTTTAGTCACTCACATGCTGATGCAGTGGGAATATGGACCTTTTGGCTGTAAAGGCTGCTAGGCTTATACCCAGCGCTGGATTTACAGGGGGACTTGCCAAGGCTCAGCCCCAGTAGTAGCTCTGAAGTGAGCCTCAGTAGCACACACATCACTACCAGTGACTTATAATGGGAAGGGGGCCTCAGTTTAAAGATGGGACCCTTAGTCTCCCCCCCAGCTCCCAAAGCTCATAAAGTGTAATTCCAACACTGCTCATACCGTAAACTAGAGAGGCCAGATAATTTTCTCCCAGCCCCCGAAATGTACAGTAAGAAACAGCTCTTTAATTTTGCACATGAAATGTGGTTACTGTGGCTTGTCTTAATTTTCCCTGCAGACACTATTTGAAAATGTTTTCTGACAACTTAACCTACTTATTTTGTCTTATAAATAGCCTCAGGTTTTAACTGCTGTGTCCACTGTTCACAAAATGTATTTTAAAAAATCACTTTAGAATTCCTAACTACTTTTAAGACCGTTTAGTGCTGTTAATGACTACTACTTTATGGACAGTACCTCCTTGTTAAGCTTCCTGTAGGTATTATGTTGCTACTGTAATAATTTTTAATTAAGTAACGAATGAAGAATGATAACAGCGAAAGATTTTAAGCTAATTTCCTACATGAATGATAAAATGCACTGGTGCAAACTCTGTCTTGGCATCTTGTTTAAGCATAACGCCGTTACAGATTAGTGAGCTGATAAGAGGAGTTGTCTCATGCATTACTGCTGAATACTTGTTAAACCCTTGAATGGACACAGTATAAATAATCTTTATGCTTGCTTTTAAACAAACAACCATTATGTTTGCTTTTAAACAATGTATTTTGACAAATAAACATACTATATACAGCAACTAAAGGAACATGAAAATCTTAACTGCTAATTATATCCTGGAGGTCTTAATACAGTACAGTTGATATGTGACAGAGAAAGATGACTGACAGAAAAGACAAATACTGTTGAACTGCTCTAATGGAGGGAAAAAATGCTTTATTTAAATGAGACTTTGCACCTTATATTGCTGCTGAAAGCTTCCACCCTCTTATACTTCTTGATCTTATTGTGGCTTTTGACACTACTGAGTACGCTATCTTTCTTGATTACCACAGTCTATTCTGGTATGCCTGATCCCTTACTAGTCTGGTTCCACTCATATCTGTCTGACATCTTCAACTTTATTTTTGCTGTTAACAGTGTCTCAGCCCCATGTCCTCTTTTAAATGATGTTTCCCAGGGCTTCTTTCAAGGTGCCCTGCAACTATACTCCATTTTTATGTTCATCGTGAGTGCACACTCATCAAACATTTTGTTAGCAGAGTGGTTTTTGAGGGAATACAGAGTGCTCTGCAAGGGGCTCATAAGTGTCTCACCAATCAACAGCCAGGCTGATCATGAACATATTCTGGATTGCTGGATGGAAACTTTGTGTATTTCAAAGGAAAGAGATGACAAAATCATAGGTCAACGCTTTCCTTTGATCTATGCCACTCAACAAGCACAGCTGATCCCTCATGGTTAGCCTGCTGAGGAATTACACCTTGTAACAAAAAAATCCATCCATCAATGTCTGTTGCTGGTGCCACCATAACTCCTCCCCCCAACTGACCCTTCTTCAGCACCCCTACCCCGACAAACATAACACTGACAATGGGGGTGCCCAATCCCACAGTATTGCCACCTGAAATAAAGAAAGCTGTCCCACATAGATTTTATATATGTATATGTGTGTGTATATATATATATATATATATATATATATATATATATATATATATATATATATATATATATATATATATATATATTTATACATGATGTGGGGACTTAAACATGCCAGGAACAGACTGGGAGACTATGACATCCTCTGTGACCAGGGAACAGAGGTTGTTGGATGTCTTTCAAGATGCGTTCCTAACTCAGCAGGTGAGGGAACTGACCAGGGAGGCACGGGTACTGGATGTGGTCCTGGCAGACAGTGACCAGATTGGGGGCCTGGAGGTAAGGGACCCATTGGCGGGGAGTGACCATGCCACGGTCTGGTTCTGCCTGGACCTAGGAGGGGTAGAAGGCTGCACAAAGACAGAAGTAACCGACTTCAGGGGGGTGGATTTTAAGGAAATGGGAAGGATCCTTAAGGAGCATTTGGATGGGATTGGGTCAGACATGGACGCTGATAGTAGGTGGGAAATCATCAGGAGAGGGGTGCAGGATGCTACCAGCACCTGTGCAAGAGTAAGACGAAAATGCGGTAGGGCCCAAAAACCCTGTTGGTGGACCAGGGAGATCCAGGAGGTGGTGTGGGGAAAGAAAGCAGCCTATAAGAAATTCAAGTGCTCAAGGAGTGAAAGGGATGGAGGGAGTATGAGCTGATGGCTAGAAGGGCCACTAGAGTGGTGAGGGTGGCTAAGGCAAGAAGGAGCAGAACCTGGCCAGGAAATTGGGAGAGGAAAAAGGGTTCTTTAGATACATTGAGGAAAGGCGAAGGGTGAAGGGCAGATTAGCAGGATTAAATCAGGAAGAGATGGGCACAAGACCCAGAGGAGCAGGCTGAGGTATAAATGAGTACTTCACCTCAGTTTTCACCAGGGAAAATGGGGATGCTGCATCATACATGGGAGGAGACAGAGATAATGAGGAGGGGCCCTTACCAATCGGCAGGTCTGGGGAGAGGGGCATCACTGGCAGGTGGGGAGGCTAAGCAGGAGAAGAGGTACTGGAGTGAAATCACAGCAGAGAGAGTGAGGCCTCAGCTCCCTCTTAAGGCGGAGAAAGCACCGGGCCGGATAAATTACATCCTAGAGTGCTGAAGGAACTTGCAGATGTCCTGGCAAAACCCTGGCAGAGCTTTTCACCATCTCTCTGAGGACAGGGTGGGTGCCCCAAGACTGGAAGGTGGCGCATGTGTGCCTATCCACAAGGGGGATCAAGGGAGGTGGCAGAGAACTACAGGCCTGTCAGCCTGACATCAGTGGTGGGCAAGGTGATGGAGGGCATTGTCAAGGAGAGGCTAGGGAGGGACCTGGATAAGTCAGGGTGCCTGGACGATGGAGCAGCATGGATTCATCCGGGAAATCATGTCAGACAAACCTGGTGGAGTTCTATGACTGGGTGACAGTGCCTTGGACCTGGGTGACCAGTGGATGTCCTCTTTCAAGACTTCAGCAAGGCATTTGACTCTGTTCCTCCTCGGGCCTGTTGGATAAACTAGGAGAAATGGGGTGGAAACCAGATGATCCGATGGATAGGCAATTGGCTCCAGGACCGGACCCAGAGGGTCGTAGTTGGTGGGATAGTCTCTTCCCAAGGAGGGTCATTAGTGGGGTCCCACAGGATCAGTCCTTGGGCCCCTTCTGTTCAACACCTCATGTATCTGACATAAGGACAGGAATCAGGAGTGAGATGAGTCTCTTTGCAGATGACTCGAAACTGGGGCGGTGGTGGATGGGGAGGAGGGAGGGTGGCCCTGCAGGGGACCTGGAGGCTCTGGAAGATGGTCTAGAAAGTGGAAGCTGAGGGTTTAATGCAGGGAAATGCAAGGTACTCCACCTGGGGCCAGAAGCCAGGCCAAGTGTACACCCTGGGGGAATACTACAAGTCTCAATGGCTGAGAGGGACCTGGGGAGGTGGTGGATGTCAAGATGAACAACTCTGAGACTTGTAGGAGGGCAGCAGCCAAGGCCAACAGGATGCTGGGATGCATCGCTAGGGGATCACCTCCAGAAGGAGGGAGTGATACTCCTCTGTATAACTGTTGGTGAGGCACACTGGAGTACTGCATGCAGTTTTGGGGCCGCACTTAAAGAGGGATATTAACCTCCTGGAGAGGGTCAGAGGAGGGCAACCAAAATGATTTGGGGCTTGGGGACAGGACCTATGAGGAGGCTCGAAGAGCTAAATATGTACACTTTGGAAGAGAGAAGGACGGGGGACATGATAGAGGTCTTCAGGTACATGAAGAGGGTAAATAGGGGAGGAACAGTGAGGGTGCTTCGAAGGAAGGAGGAGGGGCCACTAGAGGGCATGGGTGGAAGCTGGAGGGGGGAAGATTCAGGGGAGAAAGGAGGAGGTGCTACTTCACTGAGAGGGTGGTGGAGCCATGGAATGCACTACCTAGGGGGCTGGTGGAGGCAGAGACAGTGGAGGGGTTCAAGAGGGGGTGGGACAGGTACAGGGGAAGGGTTCAGGAAGCAAAATCCAATGCAGCAAGAATATCCAGAACTGGGAAGGGAGAAGCCAGAGAAGGCGAGGGGGACAGCAAGGTCAGCA
Organism: Neoceratodus forsteri; assembly: GCA_016271365.2. NCBI lineage: Eukaryota > Metazoa > Chordata > Ceratodontiformes > Ceratodontidae > Neoceratodus > Neoceratodus forsteri. Next base: position 1,320,921,490 of record CM057456.1, read on the forward strand.
CCCAGGGTGCGGGCTGACCAAACGAGCAGACATGAAAGACCATTAGGCCTATTCTGCTGGCATTTTAGTATGTTAGTATGTTAGTATGTTGTCAGATAAATGAGAGTATAAAACATGATATCTCACATGGGCCGTGAAGATAACATTGTTATCTTCATGTTCCTATATGTCATATGTTATCTCCACGTTCCTATATGTCATATCGAAACTTATCTGGTTGATCCTGCCACTCTGAGTAGTTTCACTTTCCCTAGAATTGTAGCGTGACCGAGCGTTATAGACAGTGACGATTTGTACATTGGTAAATGTTTTTTAGAATGTGCCCGAGTTCAGTAGTTAGAATTTTCCTGTAATTTTTCTGTAGTTCGTTGTAAAAAAAGCTTCAAACTGCACACAGAGTGCAGCAGTGACCGAGCCGGTGGCTTTTCAACAGGATCAACCAGATAACCATGTAAATGTCACTTTTTCCCAAAATAATAGCAGGATCAACCAGATATTTTTACTAACTTTAAACTGACAGGATCAACCAGATAGTTAAAAACCCTATATAATCTATTATGTTGGGAAGCATGTGGAGCCCTGTGTGTGTGTTGGGGGGGCATGGCATGATAAACCAGATAATGCTTCTTAAAACTAACCATAAATAGCAGAATCCACAAATATTTCTTAAGCAATAAATGACATCTGCTGTTTGGCAGCGTTTCTGTAAAGGGGTTGTATTGCTAGGGCCATCACCTTTATGTCACCCATTGCATTGAGAGGCACGTGGTAGAGTTGTGTTAGGGGGCAGAGGCAAAGCATCGTTGTATAAACTGAATATGACATGGCCCGACTGAAGATATCATATTTATCGTCACTCGAGGCCAGTGACATCAAGATATCTCACTCGTGGCTTCGCCACTCGTGAGATATCATGATATCACTGGCCTCTCATGAAGATAAATATGATATCTTCAGTCGGGCCATGTCATATCCCCTATATATATAGTCCTGTAATAATAATAAACTTTACTGTTATGGCGCCTTTCCAAAACCAAGGTGCCTCACAGTTTTAAAAACACATCAGATGACACACAATTAACTTAAATAAAACAATACACATTAAATTAAAACAAATACATCAATCACCAAAAGCGTGGGTCCATAAATGGGTTTTTAAGGCTTTTTTAAATCCTTCCACTATCACACACTCACATAACTGACAAGGTAGAGAATTTCAAAGAGATGGGGCCACATGCATAAATGCCCGGGCCCCAGACAATTTTAAACACACTCTTGAGATCTCTAGCAACCCCTCGCCAGCTGAGCGAAGCGATCACACATGGCGGTAGGGGACCAGAAGCTCTTTCAGGTATTCAGGGCCCTGTCCATGTAGGGCTTTATAAGTCAAAAGACAGACTTTAAAGGTGAAACACCATTGTACAGGCAGCCAGTGCAGACCGAGCAGCACTGGGAAAATATGGTAGGACCGAGAGGTTCCTGTCAAAAGCCATGCTGCCGCATTCTGCACTAGCTGCAAATGGTGGATTTCCACCCTAGAAAGCCCTAGGTAGAGGGAGTTGCAGTAATCCAAGTGTGAGGACACAAAGGCACAAACCATGTAGGAAGGTCACTGGATGGAACAAGGTGCTTAATCCTAGGGATATTCCTCAGGTGGTAAAAAGAGGTCAGCCCTTCATTAAAAATTACCCCCAGGTTTTGCATCTATTCAGGGGCTGGGAGTGGTAGACCCCAAGAAAAATCCCCAAGGGTGAACATACCCCTGACCCCCATATCCGGTGTCCTGTGTCTACAACCAGCACTTCAGTCTTTCCCAAGTTCAACTTCAACCAGCTCAATTGCATTCACTCCTGGATTTCTGTGAGGCAGTTATTAAAGACTGAGAGAGCTCCATCCTGGTCGGGTGCAAAGGAAAGAGAGAGCTGGGTATCATCAGCATAGCAATGAAACCTCAGCCCATACCTCCTTGCAATGTCTCCAAGGGGCAGCATGTACACTGCAAACAACCTGGAGACAACACCTATCCCTGAGGAACCCCACATGACAGAGGGACTGGGTCTGAGGAATAAAGACTGGATACTACCCTCTGAGTTCTTCCAGTGAGGTAAGATGTAAACCACCTGATGACTGTACCTGACAGACCACAGATGAACCTCAGATGACCAAGAAGAACCCCATGGTCCACAGTGTCAAATGCTGAGGAGAGATCTAGAAGAACCAAGACAGAGTGATTCTTCCAATCTCTCGCCATCGGGAGATCATTTAGCACCCGAACCAGTGCTGTTTCAGTACTATGCCTCTTTTGGAAACCGGACTGGAGAGGTTCAAAGATGTAATGGATGGTTAAATGGTTCTCCAGCTGTATGGCTACTACCTTCTCAACCACCTTCCCTAAAAAGGGAAGGTTAGAGACTGGTCTGTAGTTCGCATGGCAATTCGAGTCCAGGGAAGCTTTCTTCAGGAGGAGTATTACCTCCACCTCCTTCAGGGAGCTAGGAAACACACCTGTTTCCAGGGAACACCAACCTATCTGCACAAGGACCAGACCAATGGTATCAATACAACCCAAAATAAGGGAGGTTGGTCCTGGATCCAAACTACAGCATGTAGGGCGAATACTCTAGACAATCCTTATGACATCCATGAACTCTGGATGATCGAAGGTACTCCAGGAAGGCTGAAGGCCAGTGACCAAGTGCTGATCAGAAACAATGCCCACAGGGTGTGCTGGCTGACAGCTGCCCTGATGTCAGCCACCTTAGTCACAAAGAGTCGAGCAAATTCATCACACTATATTTGTGAAAACGCTTTCCAAACTTGCAGACAGGCTGGGTTGCACAGTCTGTCCATGGTTCAGAAAAGCTGACCTGGTTGATTCTGAGTGGCCGCAATCTCACTGGACAGGAACTTTGCCTTCTTATGGGTGATTGCAGATTGATAGGCTTGATAATGCTCCATCAATCTATGGTGGTCAGCATTAAGTGCAGATTTCTGCCAGCAATGCTCTAACCTTTGACCTAAACGCTGCATCTCTCTCAAAGTCCCATCAAACCATGGGGACCGAGGGTGAAGGGAGAGAAGATGAACTCGGACAGGTGCAATGACATCCAGGGCCACCAAAATGGCCATATTATAGGCCACCATGAGATCCTCTGGGTTGTTGTTTGCCGCTGGAATAATCGATAAGTCAAGTACCACCATTAGGCCTTCAGAGCTAACATCTCATAAAGAGCGATGCTTGACCATCTCCACAGGGGTAGAACTTCAATGGGGGTGCTAAAATTGAACCCCCATGGACCACCTCCAAATATGAGGCTTCGATCCCCAGGAGGAAGACTAAGTCAAGTGAGTGACCATGTTTATGGGTAGCAGTGTTAACTATCTGCATAAGGCCCAGAGATGTCATAAGCTGGAAGAAGTGTTCTCCAAATTGCGAGAGTTCATCATTGACCCAGGTGTTAAAGTTGCTCAGGACCATCAACATGGGAGACTCAAACACCATGTTGATGATGAAGTCTGTGACTTCCTGAAGGAACTGTTTTCCATCCCTGGGTGGATGGTAGATGAGAACAATCCTACAACCTATGCCTGCTACCACAGCACACTCAAATGACTCAGCCTCCTCAACTAGTACACTCGTGAGGCCCAATTTGGTCTTAAAGCAGACTGCAACCTCCCCTCCATGATCCACTCTCAAGTGGTGAATCACTGAGTAGTCGGCTGGAATTGCAGCCTCTAATATAGGGCCAGATTTCTCATTCAGCCAGGTATCGGTGATGCAAGCCAGATTCACCGAGTTTACAAGATCTGTAATAATTGCAGTCTTGTTTTTAATGGATCTGGCATTGCTTAACACCACTTGAGTTAGATGAACTTCTGCAGCTGCCTGGACCACGTGCCCACCAAAACTGGTGGTGCCGTTGAGTATGGAAACCAGACAAGATGGACCACGGTCAGGATTCCATTTTGCCTCAGGGTGTCTTCTGGACCCTACCACCCCAATGCAATGGCGCCACCCATTCAACCCCTCCCATTAGCACCCCCAATACCCCTCCTCCCCCGATGCACAATACCCAGTGCTCTACAGAGCTGGTAGATTGAAAAATGTAATGGGGGGAGGTGAAGAGAGTGAAGGGCGAAGGATGAGTAATGCACGACCATGGGAGCAGACCTCCAACACATTCTGGTGATTGATTTAATTAGCTCAAAAACCAAAAAACATAAAACTAAACTTAAAAATAACCAAGGCAAACTCCCACCCTCAAAAATTACAATAAATACACTAAGCAAAATATAAAATCTCAATTTGACTCTATATTCTAGTCCAAAGCCAAGTCTCTCCAGTCTCCAATAAATCACCCACTTCCAGAACAGACTTACAATAAGGTCCCAAAATCTCGCAGTTCCAGAACAAGGCAAGTCATGAGTCTAATGACCAGAATAAGGACTTTAACTATATAACCCAAAAATACACTCAAAACATCCACCCCATGAAACAAAACAAAACAAATCCCTAAATTACACAATAAAATATAAAAAAAACAGTCTTAAAATCCAGAAATGAGGGACCAGCTGAAAAATAATTAATGAATTAATGGAAGTTATAACAGTAACTGAAGTCCAGAGAATAGATGTTATAAGACAATTAATTTACCCTCAGTTTGGGAACAGTTCTTTCTGATATCTATCTGAAGCCTTTTGTTGTCATTGCAGATAGTATTAGACAGCATGTTCGAGATCATGCATTACAAATAGACAGTACAAGAATTACAAATTTGAAATGCTTTAGGTGGTTTAAGTTAATAAAAACAGATCACAAATTGGCACCATATTTGGCTGTTTTGGAAGAACCCAATGACCGCTGGATGATTTCCAGGTTCCACATGGAACTATATGAAGCAAATTATATATATATTGTAATTTCAAAGGCAAACAGGTATCTACTCAGTTTTGTACCTGTGGACTAAACCAAGAGGATGATCTTAAACATATATTACTTCATTGTCCACAATTTCACAACAAGTGATCTCAATATTTAGGACCTTTGCTGGCTAACTTATCTTTCATCTGAACAAATTGTCTTGAAGATATTTAACATGACAAATAAAGCAGATTTAGGTCAACTTCTGAAGTTCCTATGCTGCACTAAATTATGAATTTTAAATACGTATAAGTGCAAATTTTTATAAACATTATGACTGTGTTGTTATATTTGCTATGATTTATTTATATTTTGTAACCTATTATTGTGTATTTTGTGCTTATTCATTGTTTTTAATATTTTATTTTGTAATGGCTTCTGCCGATGAATAAAATGTGAAATCTGAATCTGTATATATATATATATATATATATATACACACACATATATATCTGTACAATATATATATATATATTAGAGGAAAAAACTCTGTTTAATGCATTAGTTAGGGTTGTTCCTGAAGCGACAAAAGCGGAAATTCGGTGTAGGTTGAAAGCCCCCTTTGACCCCGTCCACACCCCAACCAGCATTGGGGTGCGCGTGGAGTTGTCAGCCTAACTCTCACCCATCAGATATGTAAGCAGAGGTATAGGAGAATGGGGTGAGAGTTGGGACTGACAACCCCAATGCACTCGATGCCAGTTGGGGAGTGTGGATGAGGGCCAAAGGGGCTTTCAACCCTAACACCAATTCCTCACTTTTGTCACTGTGGAACAACCCTAACTAATGCATTAAACAGAGTTTTTTGCCTCTAATTTCCCTTCTTTTTGAGAATGATAATGAGAAATAGTGAATGTAATGTGGCGGCGAAGGGCCCCGCGCTTCCGCCACGTGATGTCTTGTCACATAGTAACACGGTGTCCACATACGCAAATGGTAATGCACATGGTCACGCAAAGCAAAACAGAAAGATAAACAGTACTGTAGACACAAATGGTTAAAATAACACACATAAGTGCAAATGAAAATGCAAAGGGTAACGCACTTGGTGCCGTAGATGGGAACGGTAAGCGAAACAGGTACGGAACCGCAAGCGGAAGCGGTAAGGGTAACAGTAATGTAAGCATACAGGCTGGTTTTCCCCAAAAGCTGCAAAGAGAAAGACAGTGAGTATAAAGAATGTATGCATAATAATGGGTCTCAGAGCAGAAAATGAGGAGTTGGAATGCTAAATTGCTTATATCTCAGGAACCGTACAACATAGAAAAAAATTTAAAGTCCTTATGATTTATGACTTCCTGCTGAATTTATACTTAGCCCCTAGGAGGGCTAAAATTTTTCAACAAAAGTCCGTATCTCACACCATTTCCAAGATACGGGTCCTGAAAGGCGTGGCGAATGCCGTAATATTATCCTATGGGAAAAAAAGAGAAGTTTGGAGTGCGATAACTTTGGCTCCCTGTAATAATTTTTCACCAAACCACTGAAAGGCACATCTGTGGGAGGTTGGCTTAATTCCCTTCAAATTTTTTTTAATTTTATTTTATTTAGTTTTTGTTAACTGGGTAGGTGCACTAGCCATAAAATGACTCTTTTCAGGCACGACCCGGGAGAGTACAACAAAAGGAGAACAGTTAAACAACAGCAACATGGGTACAATAGTACAAATAGAGGAACAGTACAGCAGTGCTACAAAAATACAATGGGTAGAAACAACAAAAAATAATGGCAAGCATTATACAGATAATGGCAGTAAGATATATAATAAGTGCAGAAACCATGGACCCGACCTGTGGAGTGAAAGGGTTAATAAGATAGTAAGGTTATATACAGAGAAATGTGAGGAATGTTCAAATATAACAAGAAATACTGACAGAAGGAAGGTCGGGGTGGTAATTGGCAAAACAACAGTGGATGGTCAGCAACAAGGTTCAAGAAGGAAGAGAGCTAGTAGTCAAGAAGTTATTTAAAAGAGAGGGAAAAATATGGGGAGCGGAAGAGGAGACAGTCTTGGAGCTGGATTAGAGCAGGGGTGACATTACTGGTAAGTCTCAGGAGCTTCAGGTTGGGTCAAAGCATGTACAAGCATCAGCCAAGGATAGATAACGACGATATTCACTTTTAAATCCAAAATGAGACTGAGACAGCTGGAGGTTGAGTGGAAGAGCCCTAAAGATCTGCCCAAAAGACCAAACCGTTATTTTGCAGCAGGGCGGCAAAGGCTTCCTGTAATGTGACAGACGCCATAATGTTATCCTATGGGAAAAGTGTCAATTTTGGAGTGCCGTAACTTTGCCACCCTGTAATATTTTTTCACTAAAACACTGAAAGGCACATCTGTGAGATGCTGGCTGCATTCCTTCCAAATTTCAGGCCAAAAGACCAAACTATTCTTTTGCAGCAGGGTGGCAAAGCATTGCTGTCATTTTGCCATAGCCTGGAAAAGTAGTGTTGCAATTTGCGAAGCTTTTGCAAAAATTTGTGACACTTTCATGAGTGCGACACTACTTTGTGAAAGTACTTTTCCTAGAAACTTGAAGAACATATTTCTAGGGTGTTTAACCTCAAAATAAAGACATGCCTAGCATCCTCAGGGTCCGACTAGGTAAACACAAAAAGAATTGTGTTGCTAGAGGGTCCCAAATTTAAATGCCAAGCATTTTTCTGATCACCAACTGAAAACAAAATGGTGGATTTGTGAAAGTAAAAGGGCCATTTGAGAAAGTAAAAACTGCATTTGCGAAAGTGTTGAACTTTTTGTTAACTTTTCCCATTGACTTATAATGGGAAACTGTTTCTTGAATAACTTTTGAACTGTTTAATATTTTTTCACGAAATCTTCAAAAGGCACATTGGGAATCCCGGCTGCACATTCCCTGAAGATTTCAGACTGGTCACACAAACCATGCAACCTGTAGAGACTACCAAAGAATTGCAAAAAAGCGTAAACGTGCAATCAGATCATGCTTAATAACTCTGCAGCCGTATATCTGAACAGTACGAAACTTGGCAGATCCCCAGATGTATGGTTCTTGATCATGTATTCCAAATTTCAGGCAAATCTGTTGAACAGTTAAAAAGTTATTAAGGTGCAAAATTTTAGGTTTAACATGTAAATGGCTCCTCAACCCTAACTATGGTAGCACTACCGTGCTACCATAATATATAAATATATATATAGATATATATATACATATATATATATATATATATAGATGAAAATCTTTGCTATGCACTAGTTTGGGTTAAAGTGACAAAAGTAGGGAAATGTGGCATTAGGGTTTCAATCCCTAACACCTAACACCACACCCCCACCCTACAGGCAGCAACAGGCATACAGTGTGCCTTGGGGTTATCAACCCTAACACTCACCCCATGCTTAATTATTGTACCCATCTCAGCTTATTTACTCACAGAATGGGGTGAGAATTAGGGTTGACAAACCCAAGGCACACCCCACTCCTGTTGCTGCCTGCATGGTGGGGGTGGGATGTGAGGGATGAAAACTTTAACACCACATTTCCCTACTTTTGTTGCTTTAACCCTAACTAGTGCATTGACAAACTTTTTTGCAATAAATTTCCTTACTTTCTGAGATAATATAATCATATTCTTATCTGTCTGTGGGAGTGCAGGGCCCATCTGGGCCTTGTGCTCCCATCCATCCATAATTGCCACCTCAACATCATTCCATGCCACAGGTACAAAAAGACAGTTTGGGTACGATTCAAAAAATGATAGCTGGCATGTTCATGGGGTGGTGTTAAAAAATGGCTATGTTGAAAATTTGGGGTCAAAATATATAAAATTACCAGAGTAATAATGAGTGTAGGAAAATTTCAATGGATGTGCATAACTCAACAATTTTTTAATATTTTGACCCCTAATTTTTAACATAGTCTTCTTATAACCCCACCTCATGGACAAAGGTGGTGAAAATGTTCAAATACTGACTGAAAGGTGATTTTACCAACTGACCTCAAAATCACCTTTCGGGCTGGATTTGCGTAATTCTACCAACATTGTTCATGAGGTGGGGTCTCAAAAAGGCCATGTTGAAAATTTGGTGCAAAAATGTCAAAGTTAGACATAAAAATTGAAAACCCCATTGAAATACATGGAAGCTCACATACCTTACTTTGTCTTATAGCAGTCGGCAATTCCATTAGCAAGCAACGTCTTCAATTGGATAGTGGATCTTTACCCTGGGACCTATTCAGGAGAATGAGGGTGTGTGGGAGGTGTGGGGGTGGAGTGGTGGATGTCAGTGGCAGGTCATGATGGGAGGGGGGATTGAATCAGTGAGGGACCATTTTCTTTTTTACAGGTTTAAAAAAAAGACATCAAGGGACTGTTTTCTTTATTTAATACAGAATGGCAATCAGAGGGAAGGGGCTGCCACTAGACACCAGAGAAAGAAAAAGTATCAATGGGATGGTGATCAGAGGGTAGGGGGGCAGGCACCAGAGAAATAAGTAACAATTATGGGGATGGTGAGTGGGGGGTGGAGGGTGGAGGTGCCACTAGACACAATGGAAAAATTACCTAATTATGGGATGGTGATCAGAGGGTGGGGGACACCACTAAACATTAATGAAAACAAAATTACTACAGGGACAGTGTTCAGAGGGTGGGGATGCCACTAGACACTAGGGATAGATAAAATGTCAATGGGGATGGCAATCGGGGGGGGGGTGCCACTAGACACCAGAGAAATATTTCAAAATTACTGGGATATTGATTGGAGGATGGGGGTGCCACTAGACCCCAGTGAAATATAAATTAGGGGGCAGTGATTGGAGGGTGGGGGATGCCACTAGACATCAGGGAAAAATGACATAATTATGGGATGGTGATTGCCCCATATGATCATTTCATACAGCTATTTCCAAGTGCTTACTGAGCATGGTCAGAACCACATATTTAAAAATTAAATAACTTTTCAATGGATTAATATTGTTTCACCAAGCTAGCGAAAGAAACATCAGCGGGTGAAGCCCTTTGCGCCCTTAACATTTCAGACCAAAATTCCAAACCATCTGGACGCTACTTGATGTAAAAAAAAAACAGCAAAAAAAGCACATTTTTACATTTTTTCACCATCCGCATCTTGGAATCCACACATCCAGCCAAAACAAAACTTGGCATGTCAAGAGATCTGCCCCTTGAGACCATGCATGCAAACGTTTGTGTAAATCCATTGAATGGCTGCTGCCTTTACTGTCCACCCACCTGATCCTCGCACTCAGTATCCACCCCCCACTCTCACGAACATAACACTGACAATGGGGTGCCCAATCCCCGTGTCACCACCTGAAATAAAGAAAACTGTCCCTCATCATTTTTTTTGTTTGTTTATTAAACTCTGTAAAAAGATGTCCAACAAATGTCTGCTGTGCCGTTAGTCCCCCACGCAACTCTCCCACTCAGCACCCACCACCCCACACTTACCAATGCTCTTACTTACCCACCGGGGATCCAATGCTGTAATCCTTTCTGAACTACAGACATATCTTCACTTGTCAAAGCTAAACCATGAACTGAGTAAATCAGGTATGCAGTTCAATGTATTTCATTGGGGGGGGTTGAACTTAGTGTCATAACTTGGCCAGTTTTGAGTATTTTTGCCCCAGATTTTCAACATGCCTTTTTGGGACCCCACCTCATGAACAATGGCAGAGAAATTAGGCAAATCTGTACTGAAAGGTGATTTCACTGTTGCTGCACAAAATCACCTTTGGGCAGGAGTTGAACATTTTCTCTGCCCTTGTTCATGAGGTGTGGTCATAAGAAGGTTATGTTGAAAATGTGGCATAAAAATATTAAAAGAAAACACAGATATGAGCCTACATTGTAATTTATGAATGCAGGCTCATAACTTTGGTCATTTTCAATATTTTGACCTGACATTTTCAACACAGCCATTTCTTCACAGCACTTCATGAGTGCGACAGCTGTCATTTTTCAAATCCTGGCCAAAATGTGTTATTGTGTCAGGCCGCTGCACAATATCACTTTTTGAGCAAGAGTTGACATTTTCTCAGCCCTTGTTAATGAAGTGGGGTCATAAGAAGGCTATGTTGAAAAGCTGGGGTAAAATTATTAAAAAACAACAAAGATGTGAGCCTGCATTGAAATGCACAATGGTAAGCTCATAACTTTGATCATTTTCAATATTTGAACCCCAAATTTTCAATATAGCCATTTCTTCACAGCATCTCATGAATGTGGCAGCTGTCATTTTTCAAAACCTGACCAAAATACGTTTTCATGTCCAGAAAGGTGATTTCATGGTCACTGTGCAAAATCACCTTTTTGGCAGGAGGTAAAAATATTCTCTGCCCTTGTTCTAGAAGTGGGCTCATAAGAAGGCTCTGTTGAAAATTTGAGGTAAAAATTTAAGAAAAAACAAAGTTATGGGTCTTCAGTGCAATTTTTCAAAGTGGTCTTGTAACTCTGGTAATTTCCAATATTTTAACCTCAACTTTTCAACATAGCCATTTTTTCAAACCACTTCATGATAATTGTGACAGTTGTAATTTCTCAAATACTACTTAAAATGTGTTTTAACACTAATGGCCAAAAATGACATTTTATTTCAAACAATACAAGGTGACACAGAAGAACGAGGATATGACCGTATATCTAGATAAACAGAGGGAAGCAGGGAAGGCAGTGAGGAACACAAATGCGAAAACAAAGATAACACTAGCACAGTCAATTAAGAAAGGTGACAAGACCTTCTATAGATACATTAGTGAAAAAAGAAAGGTCCAGGGAGGGATTATTGGACACAGAGGGAATTAAGGGGTGGGAGTGGAGGGGGATCTAGATAAAGCATCAATACTGAATGAATACTTCTGTTCAGTATTCACTGAAGAGGGGAAGGGGCAGGGTCCACAACTGGGCATAAGAAACATGGAGAGGAGGGAGGTGGACACCAGTCCATTTACGGAGGACAGAGTCCTGGAGGAACTTGCAAAACTGAGGGTGGATAAGGCAATGGGAGCAGATGGTATACACCCTAGGATACTAAAGGAGCTATAGATGGTGCTGGCACCACCACTGGCAGCCCTGTTTAGTGAGTTGCTCAATACATGAGTGGTTCCAGAGGACTGGAGGAGGGCAAATGTAGTTCCTCTCCACAAGGGTGAAAGCAGGGAGGAGGTGGAAAACTATAGGCTGTACTCAGCCTCACCTCAGTAGTGGGAAAGATTATGGAGGCATTGCTTAAGGAAAGGATTGTGGAACACTTGGAATCCAGTGGAGCACAGCATGGGTTCACAGCAAAAAGGTCCTGTCAAATGAATTTGACAGACTTTTTTGACTTGGAGACGAAGGAGGTGGATCAGGAGGGTGTGGTGGATATTGCCTACCTCAATTTCAGTAAAGCCATCAACATTGTTTCGCACAGAAGACTGGTTAACAAGTTGGGTAGTCTGGGTGTGGGCCATAAAGTGGAGAACTGAGTTAGAAACTGGTTGGGAGACAGAAAGCAGAGGTCAGTGGTTATGGAATCCAATTTGAGGAAAGGGAGATGACTAGTGTGGTGCCACAAGGATCGGTCCTGGCACCAGTCCTGTTTAATGTATTCATTAGTGACATCACTGATGGACTGAAGGGCAAGGTTTGCCTTTTTGCAGATGACACCAAGATCTGCAAAAGGGTAGACACTCCAGAGGGGGTGAGAAAATTAGGAGAGACCTGGGAACCCTGGAGGAATGGTCCAAGGTATGGCAATTGGAATTTAATGCAAAGAAGTGCAAAATCATGCACCTGGGGTGCAGAAATCCCATAGAGAGCTACAGAATGGGAAGGGAGTTATTGAAGGTTACCAGAGAAGAAAGAGATTTAGGGAATATCATTCAGATTACCTAAAGGTGGCAAAACAGTGCACCAAGGTGGTTAGGAGAGCCAGTGGCATGTTGGGGTGCATAGGAAGGGATATCACAAGCAGTAGAAGGGAGGTGGCGATGCCATTACACAGAATGTTGGTGAGGCCTCATCTGGAGTGTGGTGTACAGTTCTGGAGACCACATCTTCATAAGGACATAGACAGGGTGGAGGTGGTTCAGAGAAGGGCAACAAAATTGGTGCAGGGCTTGCACCACAACACATGAGGAGAAATTAAAACACCTCAATATGTATATACTGGATGAGATGTAGGAATGGGAGGTTATGATAGAAACCTTCAAGTATCTTAAGGGCATAAACAAAGTGCAAGTGGGCAACATCTTTCAGGATAGGATGTGTACAAGGATGAAAGGGCATGATATGAGATAGGAAGGGGGCAGGCTAAAGGGGAATGTGAGGAAGTGCTTCTTCATGGAACATGTGGTGGATGCATGAAATAGCCTGCTCCAGGAGGTGGTGGGAGCTACCACAGTGGGGGGATTCAAACATTCATAGGATAGGCATAAGGGAAGCCTAGAGGTGTGAAACAGGGGCTAAATCCACTGACTAAGTAGGGTCAGTGGCCGCTAATGTAGGCAGAGAATATTGGCAGACTAGAAGGGCCTTGTGGTCCTTATCTGCCATCAATTACTATGTTACTATGTAGCCATTGTTTTATAAAGGACACCTGCCATGTTCAGGAGGAGTGGTAAAAATGATGTGAACAACCATGTTATGAGGAAACAAACTGTTCCAACATTTACTCATAACTTTGTTTTTTGCAGATTTTTGCCCCTAATGTTCAACATATCCCTTGTGTTGCCCCATCTCCTGAACATGACAAAGTGTCATTTTTCAAATCCTCTCCAAAACTTGTTTCCACAGTCACACAGCAAAATCACCTTTTGGATCGGATTTTAAAAATACCACCTGTCTTGATCATAACGTCAAGTCATAAAAAGCCTGTTGGATGTTTGGAGTCAAAATGTGGGAGCCCCCTTAAAAGTAGATATTGCCTTTCAGCTGCCCTGTCCTGAATAATTACATTCTAACAATGTGCCAAAGCAGGACACCAATGAAAATGAGATATTGTATCTTATCTGCTCTATCCTGGATAACTATATAGTAAAAATGTGTACAAGCAAGATCCGGTACAACAGCAATGCTAGCAGTGAACATTCAGCATTGACAAATGCTTGTTCTCATTTGGTGCAATTCATTTCTTCCTTTAACCTCAACTATCACTTCTAAATGGATGACTCTCAGCTCTATATTTCCTTTGGCTATTTATAAGCCTCCCTCCTTCTCTCTCTCTGTATTCTGCCTAGACCTCATCAATACCTGGCTCATACCAATTTTCCTTCAGCTCAGTGGGTCGAAGAATGAGGTCCTCTTTTTAGGCAAGAAGAGCTCTCTTAAATCCAACTCTGTGCCCTCAATCTTCCTTCTGAACTCTGGCATCACAATCACTCCCCGTGCCAAGAAACCTAGTGTACTTGTTGACCCTAAGCACTATTTTCATTTTCACATCTCCAGAGTTTGTAAGTCTGCTTACTCATATCTTCTCCACACCACCTCCTGTATTTGTCGCTGTCTTGACTCCTCTTGTGCTCAGGGGTGTAGCCAGAAATTTTAAACTGATTCTCGAGAGCTGGTGGAACTGTTATCCTCCCCTCCCTAAACACAAACCAAAAGATGTGCTGCCTCACCACATAAACATTGCCCCACACCATTTCAGTCAACAAAATGTATTAATTTATTTAATTGTTTGTTTGTTAACCGGGTAGGTGCACTGATCCAAGAACCATTTTCAGGCATGACCCAGGCCATGGAGATGGCACAGGAATACAGGAATACGGCAAATACAAAGCATCAGGAGACAATTACAAAGCACTGGGCAGTTAAATACAGGGAGATAATTCTACATCAGTAGTAAAAAATAAAGGGGGTTCGATTATACTGCTAATAATACATACAGTATACCAAAATAACACTGCATCAGTAGACCTGATACTTAGCAACATCTAGGCAAGGCAGAGGGTAACTAACGAACAGAGTTATGTAAGGCTGTAGTGGAATTAGGCCTGGGGAGGGGGATGGGGAGAGCATAATGGTTACATAATGAAAATTGGCCTGGGGAGCAAGTGCATGTGGCAGTGGACAGAAGGTGAGCCCTGAGGAGAGAGTAGAAATGCTATGGTAAGTCAAGGGCTCTAAAGGGGAAGAGCAGGCTATTACAAAAGGTTGGGGCATCGGACAAGAAGGCCCTCCATCCCATACAAGTGAAGACCTGTGGGCTCTCCAGGATAGGGCCTGCAGAAAGGCAGAGGTCACAGCTAAGTGTCTTAGGCCAAAGGAGGGAGGAGAGAGGGGAGGTAATCAGATTTCAGATGGCTTTGCCAATGGCACAAGAAGGAAGTAGCTACATCTGGCTTGAGGGGGGAACCAGCCAAGGACCTGATAGAGTGGTGAGTGGTGTATGGAGCCATAAGGGCAAAGTGGCAGATATTGTTATAGGTGGCATTTAATCTTAAAAGGTTTATGGAGGAGGTATGGGAGTAGATGGGAGAACAGTAATCCCGAAGAGGGAGGTGGTTAAACTTAGCAATGGCAAGCTGGGACTAAGTGGTGAGGTAACTGATTATGCGGTAGCTGATCCCCAGTTTCTAATTAATGTGGCAGATTAGGATCTTAATATGGTTGGAGAAGGTAAGGGTGGGGTTGAGGGAGATACCCAGGTATTTGAAGAAAATGATGGTCTCTAGGGGATGCCATCAGGGGATAGGATACTGAGAGTGTTGTGGGCTAGAATTAATTTGGCTAGCCTGGGCTTGGAGCCAAAGAGCATTGCCTTTGTCTTTTTAGTGTTGACCTGCAGTCGGTTTGTAGTGAACCATTTGTAAGCTTTACTGTAGTTGAAGGTAAGTGAAATACAGTGGTTGGTAGTAAGCTACTGATCCTAATAGATTCACAACATTTTATTTTACCTAACATATACACTACCAATCAGACACAAATTGGTTGGCTTTTAGTTACAATGTTAAGGACATATTGTGATAAGTCTCTGTACCATACAATGGTAGCCAGCCTTACAGAGGTCCATTCACACTTGCACTCATATGTGCATATATAGATATATATACATATATATATATATACTTGAGCAGGTCACTTATACAATCATGGCCTCTAAATTTAGCACCCACACATAGAAACATAGAAATTGACAGCAGATAAGGACTGATAGGCCCATCCAGTCTGCCCATTTTCCCTACCTAATGTAAAAGCCACAGACCCTACTTGATCTTTGACTTTACCTTCTCGTTCCTATCACTAGGGTTCCCCTATGCCTGTCCCATGAAATCTCACACTAAAACATTCAAGGAGGGGAAAAACAGCTCTTCATGTACATCAGTCTCTGTATGTGTTTATTGCCCAGGCCTGAGGTTCATGTTGTCCCTGGATTTTCCAGATTTCACTGCACTCAGCAAACTATACCAAGTATGCCTGCTGACACCCATGCTTGTGCTGAGATCTTTATTAGTTTGTTTGTGTGACCTTACCTTGTTTACTATAACTACCTTTACCTAAGTCTCAAATTTCAGGGTGACAGACACAGCAGTTAGAACACAGAGCTGTGAGACTGAAGACCTGGGTTTGAATCTAACTGCCAACAGTTCATGACTATGTGACCCTAAGAAAAAGTCATTTCCCTGTGCTTAACATCTTTGTAATCTCACTCTGTTCTAGTTCTGTCCTATCTCCTTGAGTGCTAAAAATGGCAGCCACATTCTCCACTCCTTTTTCCTGGACTGTAGTAGTAGCAGTAGTAGTACTGCATACCATAATGTAAAGCACTTGGTATATAGCTTATGTCAGATTGTTCCTCTGTTTGCTATTTTACCTCCAAAATGATTAGCACACCCATTGAGAGAGTGTTATTATAGAATTATTTTGTCATGAAGAAACTGATAATGTATTCTCAGGTCCTCTTCAGTTTATGTGGGATGGGCAGAGTGACCAGTGGTGTGCCACAAGGATCAGTGTTGGGCCTGGTCCTCTTTAATGTCTTTATCAGTGATATTATAGAAGGTCTAGAAGGGAAAGTATGCCTGTTTGCAGATGACACAAAGCTCTGCAATGGAGTGGACACCCCAGTGGGAGTGGATAGTATGAGGGGAGATATAAAAAAGCCAGTGGATTGGTCAAGGGATTGGTAACTGGATTTCAACATTAAAAAATGCTAAATAATGCATATGGGGTGCAGAAACCCAGAAACAACATAGCAGGGGAGGCAATAGCATGCTCAAAACAGGAAAGGGACCTGGGAGTAATCATCTCTGATGACCTGAAGGTAACAAAGCAGTATGTCACAGCAGCAAGGAAGGCTAGCAGGACACTGGGATGTACTGGCAGGGGAATCACCAGCAGAAAAAAGGAGGAAAAATCCCACTATACAGATCATTAGTGAGACCACACCTTGAGTACAGTGTCCAGTTCTGAAGGCCCCATCTTCAAATGGACATAAACAGGGTGGAGGTGTTCCAGAGGAGGGCAACCAAAATGGTGTGGTGCCTATACAAAAAACCATATGAGGTAAGGTTTAAGGAATTAAGCATGCACACCCTGGAGAAGAAGAGGGAAAGGGTGGATATGATTGAATCATTCAAATACCTCACAGGCAAGAACAAAGTACAAGAAGGTACCATTTTCCAAAGAAAAAGATGCTTAAGAACAAGGGGTCACAATATAAAGTTGGGGGAGGGGTCAGAGGAAATGTAAGGAAGTACTTCTTCACAGAAGGGTGGTAGACCAGTGGAACAGCCTACCGGTGGAGGTGGTGGGGGCGGAAACAGTTACAGGATTCAAGAATGCATGGGATAGACACAAAGGGATCTTGGAAATTAAGGTGGGGGGCTAAGGCCAGTTAGGGTCTGTAGGTCACTGTAGGTAGGGAAAATAGGGAAGACTAGGTGGGTCTGGAGGCCCTTATCTGCCAACAAATTTTATGTTTCTATGTTCTGTGTGACTAATATATGTGTGCAGTTTAAAATGTAGGAGTTCAATGGCTTCTTTTTTTTTAATTTATACTGCACCACCATATATAGGCAGGCAGAAATGAAGGGCACCGGAGAACAAGGCCTTCCAAAACAGATGGCACATGGTCTGTGATCACTACTACATAAAGAAAAGTCATCCATTCATTTGTAACTTATCTCTTTCGAGTAGCAACTGTCAGCCAGATCTTGTCACTGGTACTAAGGCAGCAGCCAGCATCAACAGCCTCCTTCTCAAAAAATGTCAGCACAACCCAGCCTCCAGCACCAGTCCAGGAGCCAACACCTCTGGCCTCCTTCTCCTCAAGAACTGTCAGCACAACCCAGCCCACAACAGCAGTGCAGCAGCCAGCTCCAACAGGGTTCTCCTCCTCAGCAACAATGTTACCACTCTTCAGGGCCATCCTTCCTCAGCTACCAAGGTAAGCACACAGTACCGCATTGGCAAAACATAGCACTAAGTTTAAAATTGCTATTTTTGGAATACCAACAGGCAGAATTTAAGGGGTGCCAGACATCAAGGCCTTCCAAGACACACATTGCTCATGGTCTGTGATTAACAAAGCTGGCAGTACCTCATAGAGTTGAATAAGGTACAGGAGAGGAATATTTTTCAGAAGAAAAGATGCATGAGAACAAGGGGGCATGCAATGAAGCTGGATTGGGTAAATTCAAAAGAGATGTGAGGAAGTACAGTACTTCTTCACTGAAAGAGGGTTGTACGCCTGGAACAGTCTTCCAGTGGAGGTGCTGAGGGTGAAAACAGTGGTGGGCTTCAAGCATGGATTGGATAGGCACAAGGGAATCTTAATCGGGAAGCAAGGGAGGAACTGGAGATCAAGTAGGGTCTGTGGTGACAATATAAACAGGGGAAAATAGGCACACTGGGTGGAGCAAGTGGTCCTTATCAGTCATTGAATTCTATGTTTCTTTGCTTCAGTATAGACTAGAAGTTAGAAGAATGAGCTATAAGTGAGGAGACCAGGGTTTAATTCCCACAACTCCCACTATCATAGTTGTGACCTTGAACAAGACACTTAACCTTCATAGTGCTCCCAGGTTGCCCCTGTAAATGGGCCTTGTACCTGGTTACAAAAGAATAAATATAATATAAAAAATAAACTCTCCTTTCTTTTGCATCCATTTGTCCTAACAGGCAGCAACTGTCCTCAAAACTTGGATCAGCTGATTTCACTACACAGAGCAAGTAAGAAAAGGAGTGCCTTTCATTCTGCAAAAGGTGGCCACCCATGGTGGAGGATGCAAGGGCGGGTTTATGTCGATTGTCTCCTTGTTATCAGAAGATTGCCAGTTGTCCATTTAATCCAGGAATAAGGTGCTGGGTGGGGAGGAGGGTTGTCAGATGGTTCTGAAAGGCTGAGGGGAATTATTTATTCTTCTACTGCAAATGAGTGTTTAGATGGTAGCCAGCCATGGAAGTGGGTGGGTTTACCAAACACCCATCACAGGAATTTTAAGTACATAATTGTAAAATTGTGGGTGCCGAGAGGGAAGGAGCATGAAACTGGGTTTCTTAAAGAGGCTGGGGGATGGGGTCTTGAAATCAAAGATTTGGGTTGGAGAGGAGGGTGGCGGTAGTTATTTATTTTTTACCATATCCTGAATACAAATAGTGGATGAATAGTGGTATTATTAATTGGATCCGAATATGAATAGTGCATTCTCCATCATATTCAGGAAATACTATTCATTACTTGCACACCCCTACTTACAAGTAAGTGATGGAAAACAACAGGTAAGTAGTATTTATTTTACATAAAACCTTGACAGTTCAACCTTGCCTTTAGTAGATATTAAACATTACACACTGCCATCATGGGTCACAGACAGGAACATCAGGTTTTCCTAGGATGACATCACCATGTGAGAGTGCTATATATTTACATAACCACTTTGGCCGGAATGACATGTTATCTGGAAAGGAAAAAGTGGAATAGTCTTCAGGTTTGTTAATGGGATGAAGAATCCACCCTCTTATTTTAAAACCAACCATGTTTAATATGAAGTACACTATGTCATAAACAACTGCTGTAAGGCATCTGTAGTTTGCAGATATGTTTAGAACTGTACAGTTGCCTGGTGCAATGCATTTGTATTTTAACAGAGTCATGCAGTGCCTCCCAAATTGCCCAATTTTCAGTGAGCTTCACTGAATTTGCCCATTTTGACATGCCCCCCTCCTTCTTATGGCACCATTCACAATCTTCCCCAAACCATCAAACTCAAAGAATAAACTGTACAATGGCATAAGCATTGCATTTCCACCATCTTTTACTCAGGCACATGAATAAGTGCCATGTGGCAAGCTCCTTGATATTTGTGTTCCATATTAGAGCTCCATCATTGGAAAAGTGCTGACTTGGGAGTTTCAGTTGAGCTAATGAGTCCTCTGTCTGTAACTGACTGCATCCAGTGATTCACTCATTCCTTTGTTAACTTCTTTTTCCGTGGTGCATCATGAAAAGTGTGTGTTCTTATATATTTGTGGTTAGTGGTTCAAATCCAGCTGATGGTATTTGGGCTGGCAGTATAGCATAGAGGTTGGAGTAACAAACTGTGAATGAGCTTGGTACATCCAGCAGACCAGGGTTTGTTTCTCATAGTCTCCACTTGCATACTATGTGACTCTGAGCAAGCCACTTAACCTAGTGCTCCCAGGTTGCCCCTGAAAACAGGGACTTGTGCCTAGTGGGCCTTACCCAGTTACCAAAGCCTAAAAGCAAAGAAATAAAGAAAGAAGAAGAAAAAAACTAACTAAATCTTTAACCTTGCATTTTTGGTCAGTGGCAGTGTACACAGAATGAGGAGGTTGGCTTATCACAAAAGGAGCAAGCTTGTGGAATATTTCCTGTCAAAAGATATTGCAGTCAAGCTTGTGTTGGAGCAGTTATTTTTCCTCTAACCCATATGGGTCACATTTACATTTACTTGGTGGAATATCAATGTTGGGCAACAGCATCATACACTGCAAAAAAAGAAGTTCATCTGAAGCAAATTCAAGCTCAGATTTCAATACGTCAGTCTGTATCTGCAATTCCTTTTCTACTTGACTTCTTTTTCCAAAATGTAACTTGAATACAAAAGAAAAACTGAGTTAAGCAAACATTAGTCACTGTCACTGCTGTATATCTGTGGTGTAATAATGCCATTACGGTACTCAGGACATTGACTTATGGGTCCCAACAGGGGAGAAGAGAGAAAGTGAAGAATTCATTTTTCACTATAGCCTTTCTGATACAGAGTAGAGCCAGACTGGTAGCTGGGCACCCAATTAAACCAAGAGAGACCAAGGAAAAGAAGAATGTATATGTACAGCACAGTTTGACTGGGACATAAAATACCTCTGACCTTGAATGCGTACTTCAGTATAACATTACTGTAAAGGACTCAATATATGGTAACGGCACACATGAGAATTTAACTTTTTCTTCGTCTTAGATGGGAAAAAAAATCAAGAGCCATATCCACAAAGCCTTGTTTCTGAAATTCTCAACAATATTATGGCTATCAGAAAGTCTTGTTTCTGAAATTCTCAACAATATTATGGCTATCAGAAAGTCTTGTTTCTGAAATTCTCAACAATATTATGGCTATCAGAAAGTCTTGTTTCTGAAATTCTCAACATTATGGCTATCAGCCAAAAATCACTGTGACTTGTTAAAAACAATGGCACTGACAAAGAAAGATACAACTTGAACATTGCCATTGCATGCATATTCCTAGGGTCTAATTAAGCTGTGGGAAGAAGGTCATTTTCTGCAGTGCCCCTGGTATGGTGGTAGCCAGTGACATGATCAAAATATCCTGATCTAGCATGATCTATCACAGAAAATCCCCATTCATTTGAGTTGGATTTATATGATATTTCCTGATTCATCCAGGTATGTAGCACATCTTGTCACTGACCATTACTGTAGATGGAATGAATTACCTAACAATATAAAACTCTTGGATATAAACACAAGAACATTTTTAGGACAGTTGCAAGTCTTTATAGACTGTTTACAAGTAAACAATAATACAAGAGAGTGGTGTGGGTTGTCTTCTAAAAAACCTGTGAAACAAATGTGTGGGATATCATGAGGCAAAATCAAGTATTATACAATGGCAAAGAAATGTTCCTGGCATCTGACTGGTCAGCGGCCACCTTGGACAGCGATGTTATACCAGCACCACATCACAGTATGAAGGTCCCGCACACATGTGCATACCAAAAATAAATTAAAATATTGTGACAGACCCCAATTCTGCCTACTCTTGTCTGCAGCACTAAAGACAACACTACAACACTTTCCCAACAGTCTAATCCAAACCACCATCAAGCCAACCCAACCCAAACTGTGATTTGTTTTTAAACTGCCAATGCTAACATCTTCACACTATCTCTTGGTTTGTAACAGTGTCTTCACAGTCCACCACTCCACTGGGTGCAGCTTTACAGTTTCCTAGTGTCACTTTGAGCAGACTTCAGGTGACCACATCACACAAGAGAGTGTCCTCCCCCACACACACACATACATTTTCCTAGTCCCAGGGCAGACTCTGCTTAAAAAAATTAAAAATAACAAAACTCACTGCCGTGAGCAACTTCACATACCTCTCTGGTCTAATTCTCTGGCATGCACTCAAGTACCAATCCCTACTCCTCCACTGGCTGGAATCTGTGCAGTTGAGATCAAAAAAGAAAAAAAACATATGTTTCTAGTCCCAGGGCTGGCAACAGGGTGAGGAGGGTTTGTATAGGGGGCATACAAACAGTACAGTCCACAGCGAGGTGCAGAGTGAGACAACTGGGGAGAAAGTCAACCTACAGAGCAACATTCACAAGAGAAATCCCACTTCTACACAACAGCACCTCCCAGTGGACAAACAGAAAACAAGAACTTCTTTTGTTAAATATTCTTGCACAGTCAAACACCAGCTTAAAAAAAATGCTTAAATTTATTTTTGTATTTAATTTGCCATTGTATAATAGCAATAAGACACACCAGGGTGTGTCTGTGTGGGATGACGTCACTTCTCAGATGCTGGATACACTTGGCCTACAGCCTTGTGCCCAGCTACCAAGAGATGCAACATTATGCCAGGATGACTCGCACCCATTGTGCCTTATTGCTTTAGTTTTAACCACCCATGAATATATTAGTATTAAAGCACAACTCCTGAATGTGATGAGTCACTGTGCTTATTTAATAAATATACTTGGACTTTTTTTTTGTAATACTAAAAAGGTTAAAGTAAGAAAAAACATTTCACATGTGCTGAAAAAATCCCTTACTGTGGATTGTATTGTGATAATGTTACTGAACATAAGCAGTTCTTACTAATCACAGTGCAGAATTTTCAGCACTCGTTCTACAACTGCCGTTAAATATACAGTACTGCTCAGTTGGTTATTTAAGGAGAACTGAATTTAACTCATAAGCCTGTATTTTCTGTAAAAGCTGTTTTTCAAGTTTTAGTTCACATTCTGATATTGTGCTATTTTTATTTGCCTTTTGGTATATGTAGAGATTGTTTCTGATTTACACAGTGCCTAGGATTTCCTGGAAAACCACAATCTACTCACCAAATCTCAGCACGGCTTCAGGTTAGGCCACAACACAGAAACCATATGGATTAAGCTCACCAACTATATCAACAAGACTAACAATAACAGTCTCTGCACAGGCTCAGTCTTTGTGGACCTCAAAAAGGCCTTTGATCTTGTTGACCACCAAATGTTCATCAGCACTCTATCTCACCTTCACTTCTCTGATGAAGTTTTAAATTGGCTCCAAAACTATCTCAGTGATAGATCACACACTACCCTTATTAAAGGACAACACTCATATGTCTGTTCTATCACATATGGAGTCCCTCAAGGGTCCATCCTTGGCCCATTGCTTTTTTTCCCTCACCATAAACTCCCTCCCTGAAATGTGTGAGCACACTGAATTAATCTTTTATGCAGATGACGCTGCCCTTTTCTGCAAGGACAAGTGTCCAATAACTTTCTTTGACAAACTCTAGAATGATTTCCACAAGCTCCACTCCTGGTTCTCCTCTTAAGTACTAGCCCTAAATGCTAAAAAAAAAAAAATTCATGATTTTCTCGGGTGCTAGGAAAAAAACATTGACTTCAGCTTCTTGCTCTCAGATAACAACGGCAACATTATTGAAAGAGCTACTGAATTTAGATACTTCAGCATCTACCTAGACTGCCACCTTTCCTATGAATACCACATAGCCAAACCCATTAAAAAAATTCACCAAAGGCTCGGGATGCTGTACAGTGTCAATAACTTCCTCATTCCCCATACCAGGGCACTTGTCACAAACAGCCACTTTTTCTCACTCCTAGATTATGGATCCATAGTTTCCTTCTCCTCTCTTTGCCAAAAGACCCTCCTTAAGCTAAGAGCCTCCTACAACAACATCATCCTTAGGTTCATCACTGGCCTCCTCAGACTCACACACCACTGTGACCTCTGCCAGGCTGCCAACTGTCTATCCCTAGAAGATATATTTGACTACAATATCCTGACTTTCTTCTTTAAAATCCATCAGGGACTACTCCCCAACTCCATAACGTCTGAGTTCCTGTGGCCCTCTAAGTCATCTACAACCGGATCAACCCCCACCTCTCCTTCATAGTGCTTTACTATCACACTACCCAAGGACTCCACTCCATAGCCTCCAGGGGCACCAGGCTCTTTAATGGCCTTCCACCCTCCAAATTATAAAGCACTGGTCTCAGAACATTCAAAAGCCACCTCAAACTCCACTTCCTTTCTAGCTCACAATGTTCCTGCCCAACAATATACTCCACCCAACAATTCCCATCTGCCCTTTCAACCACTCAAACTTAAGTGGTCCACCATTCCCCTCTGTACCCTAGCCATCTGACCAAACGTTCACTCTATATGTAAATATTTTTCTATGTATCCTAATGTACCATCTGGTCAAATGATCACCTTATATGTAAATATCTTTCTGCATATTTTATTGCTTGTTCCACATTCTGTAAATACTGTTATGTGCCTATTGTCATTTTTCATTTGACTGGACGCTTGTGAAATGGGCAGAACTGCTTACATGCCTTCAAGTATAAAAGAAAACTGAAAAACTGAAACTGAATCTGATGATTTTAGAACTGTATGGTATAGGTTTTGTTCTTTATAAACTCTTAGGTTGTTGCTTGTCACAGCATTTTCTTGTGCTGCTAAATAACTCTTCAGTTGAAAGGGACATAAACTCCAGTACATCATTCAGTTCTAAAGTGGTCCTTGTGACAGGGTTGGATAAAACACTGGCCCATGTGTTATACAGAGAGACTTAAAAGCAAGGATCTATTTTGTCCTCTCATATTTCAGTCACTTGTCTGTCTGATTGGCAATCAAATGTTCTTGTGGCACCTAGGAATTGGCCATTCCAATTGTCCCACAATTTCCTTCTGTTATCTTCCTTTCTTCACTTGCTGTTTCTATTCTTTCTTTCTCTCTCCTCTTGCTTCTCTGTGGTTAAAAAATACATGTGAATCTTTATGAGAAATGGGGAGTACTTGGTTTGCAAATGTGTATAATTGTATTATTGAAATGAATGCAGAAAACTGTATGGGTTTATTAAAAAAGAAATCACTCTGGAACAAAAGCTTGATTACAAAATTGTCAACAGGAGACCAGCCCTGGGACAGAATGTTCTGTTTTGTTGCACCTGCAGGCTGGCCTCAGGAAGGAAACTGACAGATGTCGTGGACATTTTGTGAGAAACAGGAGATTGATTTACACCAACAGGATGCAGAATACAGGATGCAGAATTTAAATGGTCAGGAAAAATACATCTTATATAAAAAAAGAGAGCAATGTTTTTGTTTAGGGATAGAGAGAGGGAGATTTTAAAGTAAGACTCTCAGATGTAGGACTTTGCTTGAACTACCTGTATGAAGAACTATCCTGTACAGTATTTTTTTTAGTTTGTTGTTCTTAATAATAATAAAACACTACTTGCAAATTTTATAACTTTTCCTGGTTTGCTTATTCTTCCTGACCTGTGACTCTACCACAGTCCTTACTACCAGTGTGTAAATTAGAATCACCTAGGAATTTATTAAAAAGGCAGTAAAGATTAAACAATAACAGAATATAATGTAAGGTAGAACGCTGTTAACCTTGGGAAATCATCATTTCCTAAGGTTGTTAACCTGTCAATGTGACATAGAAATGTTGTTAACCTATCGTTGCTATGTCACATTGGTAGGTTAACAACAGCGATCAGTCTGTGCATGTGCGCACCTTTTTTTTTTACAGTGGGAACTGATGGATGAATGCAGTGATTAGGGAAGGACTGAATGGCCCGCGGCGGTTACTATATTTCAAAAAGCAAGCAGCCATTTTCCATTTTACGTGGGACCATACACTACAAAAATAATGTATGGTCCCTCTATCGGCAACCGGTCACTGTTAACTGTCTCGAGGTTGCCATGGCAACGTAACCTCTTGAGCTTCGCTCTCGAGGTTTACATGGTTGCCCTGGCAACCTCTCGACAGTTAACAGACCAGTTACCGATAGAGGACCATACAGTATCCTCTATGTAAACCAGTATTTAAAACACAACTTCTATGGGAACAACACTTACATGTTAAATACAGTTCTTTTTGAACTAGTGCTAGGGGCTGCAAGATGATCAGCAGTAGAAGGAACTTTTAGTAGTAGTAGTAAAACCTTTATTTTTATACAGGATTTTTTTAACTGTTAGAGTAAGCTCTATTTTCAAAGTTACAGTGGTAAAGAAAATAAATATATACATTATAATAATACATAAATACAATACATACAATACATCAAATACATAAAGCTTACATGTTCATATTATGCAAACATATCTGTCTGGTAATCTGTGATTTAATACTGTAGAAAAAGCCTTGGATGTTATGGAAGATTGTAAACCTACTGATAGTGAATTCCATGATTTTGATGCTATACTGAGACATTAACACTGCTGTGCATTCGTGCAGGTGATCCTGGTTCAGGACTGGACTCAGGAAGCTGGTGGTCAAGCAGTCAGCTGGAAGGAACACTGTTCAAGGCAGCATTTCTTTGTTCAAGGCAGCATTTCTCAACATGGTTGGTTGGCATCATATCCAGCCATCACAGCATCCCCAAGTGGAAAGCCAGGCAGAACGCTTCCCCACAGGGAGCACTATGCATATGAATGAGGCCAGCAGTGGTGTAGCAGTGATGTCATGAGGTAAGTGTGGAGCCATAGGAAAGAAAATAGTGATTGCCAGCTTAATGGCAACAGCACTGAGCCACTCCCTTTACTATAACAGAACATTCTTGGTTGTGGCACTGAAGACCTGGAACTCATTGTTATTCCACCTGAGGAGTTTCTTCTTGGAGGAGGCATTTAAGAAGGGCTAAAAAGTTAAGAGTTAGCTTATGGTTGTGAACTATGAACAGTTACCTGTTGTACCTCTATTTAAATTTTATTGTTAAATATTTTATGAGCAGTCTATTGTTTTGTATCATTTTTACCGGTCTGTGTATTGTGAAGCACCCTGAGTCTTTGTGGACAGGGCATTTTACAAATATAGTACAATTTGCCTTGCCTTACTGGATTGTGTTTCATATTAAAGGAAAGTGCACCTTTCAGACTGCACCAACAAAAAAGTAATTCATGGAAGAATTATAGGAATAAAATTAGAGACTGTCAGGGCTGGAATGTATGTTGCCAAAGTGAGTCGAATAAGGAGCATCTAGCCAGCAGCATGCGCATTTGTATGCAAAATAGCATATTTGTTACCTTGCGTGCTGTCTTGCTGTTATCCCAGGGCACTCTTGTTAAAAAGATTTGATATGTCAGTGAGCTCCTTCTTTGGTAAAATAACATAAATTAAAGATTTCATGAAAAACAGTTTTCAAGGCACATCTCCGTGTTGCATTATTAGATAAAAAAAATTGTAAGCATTACAAAGTTCTGTATTTACAAACGAATATTACAGGACATTTTGAAATCTTCAAATATGTTATAATTATTTTAATAAAATAAATTGCTGGCTATTAAAGGCCCCCTTGTTGCCTTTAGAAAGAAAAGAAAATAACACTTCAAGAAGTGACTGACTTTTTCCAATCTTCTCTTATTCTGTTTTTCATCTATAAAGCCCTCGTGCTGCCATCCACTTATACAGGACCTGCAGGAGGGAGTGATGAATTATGTAATTTCCCTTTTCACAGATGATGTGCTATTGCTATATATAGGGCCCAGTCACCTCAATACCTGCCCTGACCTCAATCTTTATAAAGTACGGCCCACTATCAGGCTATACAAGGAATTAGCAGAAAGGTAAAATGCTACATTTAGGCACCTTCAGTGAGTATCTCTATCATGGCATTTGGAAAACCTCTTAATGGGGCTCAGGCTACTAAGTATTTGGTAATTGATATCATTGTGCAAACCTTGAAAGTGCAGGACTTTCATTTGAAACCACTAATCAATTTAATTTATTTGTTTACTAGGTAAGGACATTAGACCAAGAGGTCTGTTTACAGGCACGACCCAGGTGTTTTACAAACTTTTATAGAAACTAATTACCCCATTTAAGTAGGGATTAGAGAAGTAGATTACACTCCATATGACTCTCAGAGAAAGAGTCAGAGAGTTTAGATGAGTATCCTGTCCAAAGTGCTGTACTTATTTCAGGCTTTACCTATCACAGTACTCAATAGAACATTCAAGCATTTAAGACACTGATAGCATAATATCTAAATTCTTTTGTAAAGGGGAAGTAACCAGGATCATGAAACCTATTATTACCAGAATATTGGGAAAAAGAAGGATTGGCACTATCCCAATTTAAGTAAGCAATAATACACGACAGGGTGTGTGGTTACCGTGAAATTACCACACGCCCCCCCTTCCCCAGTTGGAAGCACATGGCATGAGCCAAGTGCCTTTCAATGGGGGGGTAATTACTAGGTAACTGCACAGCTGGGAGTGTATTCTTGCATTTAGAAAATGGGATTTAACCAAGTTTCCATTTGAAAATTTCAAAAATAACATTCTTTACATTACCATCCCCCATCCAGTGTGATCATCTCACCCTTACCTGTAGTAAAGTCACCCCTTTTGGCACTCAGTCAGTAACATTATTGAACAAGTACTTGGGCACTCACTTCAAAACTCCTCAATAGAGCTTCAGCTGGGTGGGGGTATAGCAGCTCCACCAGTACACCATAGGAAGCAAGCCCAGTGGAGGTGATCCTTCTGCTGTACAGATCCATGGTGCAACCACACCAGGAGTCATGTGCACAGTATTGGTGTCCCAACATAAAAAAAGGACATACATCATATTAGGGCGATACAGAGAAGAGCCACAAAAATGATTCAGGTCAATAGTAGAAAATTATATGAGGTCAAGGTGAGGAGCCTAAATATGTATTTATTGGAATATAGAAGAGAGAGGGAGGACATGTCTGAAACCTTAAAATGCCTAAAGGCTATAAACAGGGTAGATCTTGGGGTCATCTTTAATTTGAGTAAGAACAGAAATACAGAGTTGCACAGCTACAAAGTGGCTGTTGGAGGGTTCAAGAAGGAAGTCAAAAAATGCTTCTTTACCAAGCTGGTGGTATCAAGGTGGAACAAACTGCTGGCAGAGGTTATCAACCACAAAATGGTTGGGAGGCTCAAGAGGGGTGGGACTGATTCAAAGGGAGGGTTGTAGTTAATGGAAGGGGGTCTGATCTCACTGTAAAAGTACACAGTGTACCCATATCAAGCAGACTCGATAGACCCTATGGCCTTCTTCTGCTGGCAGTTTTGTATTTTTGTATCAGCACTTAGCTCTAGCCACAGATAAAAATACAATTATGCAAAACTGGATGGCATCCCAACTTTCCATCATAACGTAACAATCTGCAAAAATACTCTCATATCTCAACCTAGAAAAAATACAATGTGGTGTGATGGGTTTCTTCAATCAATTTTAAGTTATCTGGCAACTACTAATTGAGATCTTGGATAGCTACTGTGTATCTTTCCAGTATGGTGCCAAATGAGTATATTAGAACCCAACTTATAAATAAGGGTGTAGGTAGTTTGTCTGAGTACTTGCTCTGAATATGCCTAGAACATGGTCTGCTCCAATGAACCAGTGACTGGGTAAGGATGGCCATAAGGATATTCTCTGATATCATCCTGCTTGTAAGATTTAACCTCTTGACACCTAAAAACCACATTGGTGGGTTATGTTTTGCACTGACTTCTATTTAATTCAGGTAAGCAGAGGTTAATAAACAAACTGTGAAGTTTTTATAAAGCAGTGAATAAAAAAATATGGTCTGTATGTTCTTAGCTTTCAGTATTGTTGATCTAAGTACTGCAAAGTTAAAAAATGTAACGAACAGATTTTACAAAAAAAAAAAAAAAGTCTGGCTCTAGATAATATTTTTCATATCAGGATGACCTGAAGACCTTAGGCTGTCTCCCCCTTGTCCAGTCAACCACAACATTATGTCTAAAAGAAGGAAGATGGTGCCATCCACTACACGGGACAAAACTTTGCATAACCTGCACATTTGTAATTTCCAGCGCTGAAGTCCAAGTTTATGCACTTAGAACATCTTTTTGTGTAGTCTACCTCAATGCATGCTACCTCTTTTTCCATAACCGAAGACTGCTGCATTTTTTTGTAGGATACAACAAACAGAAAGACACTGAACCACAGAAAAGAATACAAGGCAATGAATACAACGAGAGACATTTACAGTTAATAGCACAGTATACAATGGCTCTAAAATACTGTATCCTGATTGGCTGGCTGGCACAATTTACAACATGTAAATCATTGTATCATCCCACAAGAAGAAGTGCCAGCTAGCCCCATCTGCCATCCCTACAATCCCTGAAAGATATAACAGTTTCCTGACTCCATAACTACCATCTCCAATAACAGCTTCCTACCTCTGGCCCTTCCATTCCACTAACAGCTCGCACTAGTCACTTCCTCTCGCCTCCCTTATGATGACCGTGCTGCCTCTCCAGTCTCCTTCTCTGTCACAAAACCTGACTGGGGCCGAACATAAATGCTCAACTAGTCAACTCTCAGCATTTGTTCCACTAATGGCTTACACCAGTCACTCCCTCTCACCTCCCTTATGGTGACCACGCTGTCTCTCAGTCTCCCTCTCTGTCAGTAAACCTGACTGAGGCTGAAAATAAATGCTCAACTAGTCAGCACTCAGCATTTTTAAACTCAGTCTAAACCTATAATTTTCAAAACTGGACTGGACTACTCTTTTGTGGCAAAAGAACACATTATATAAAAAGCATTTAAAATACCAAAAAAAGAATGTTTCTGTATTTTTTTATGCAAAAATAAATTGGAACTTTGCTGCTTCGTGAGCAAACCACCACACCAGGCGTGGGTAAATCCTGCCATCACCCATACCCTCTCATGGTATATTGCTTAAGTATATGTTATCCTGAGGGGGTTAAAGATAAAGAAAATATATGCTCAGTTCCAGACCTTTGGAAGATAATCATAAGGGAGGGGAGGAGGCAACTGAGAAGTTCAATGAATCAAAGTTGGGGTGTGGTTTAACTGGTAGTGCATGCTATGGTGAAGTTTGCCCAAACTAAGTATAACAAACACAGGGGCTTGGTTTAATATCTAAATAACTCAGTGTTTTAAATCCTGTACCATGTGCTGGTGCTCAGCTGCTGTAAAAATATAATTAAGATGGGCACTGCTTCAGTGGCAGGTAGAGAAGTGGTTAAATTATTTGCTAGATGGATAGAGGTGACATCAGATAGCTACTATTCCTAAATTCCCTAGCATGACCTTGAATTGCTTCTAAGCAGGAGAATTTCTAAAGGCCCGGGGAACAGAGGCATCCAACTCAGGATGAAGAGTTACAGTAGGTTCAGATCACTCCATGAGTAATTGCCCTCTCATCACCAAGAGCAATTTGCAGAAGAATGCCTAGGCCAAGGGTTTATCAGAGCCTGGGGAAAAATAAACATTTGCTAGGCAAACTTGGGTAGTGGAAAGTATACTCACTATGATCACATATTAACCTTCACCATCCACTATCTGGTTCTCTAGTTGAAAGGGAATTCCTTTGGGAATCATTGTAACTACCCCTCTAAGCTGGCCAATTCTATTTGAGGAAGCCACCACCACCTGATATCCATATCTCTTACATTTTTGGTGTTCAGCCTGAGAGAAGTGAGTTTCTTGTAAAATATATATAGACATACTGTATAAGCTTCTCCTGTTTACACAAACAGCAAGAAACATGTTCGCTTCTGGATTGGTCAGTCTGGGGCTTCACCCGTGATCTTATCCCAGCACAACTTCATGGAGGTAGTCCCGGCACATGACAGTCTCCTCACAAAAACATGAGAAAAACACAGTAAATACATATCACTATGCCTATCAGATAAACAACATAGACTGCCTGTAAAATTACATGGAGAAACCCTCAGAACTCCAATGTAACTTTTTCACAATGTCTGCAACTGATTCATGGTTTGGAACAGCCAATCAACTGGCACAGCAATCAATTCTGGTAAGTAAGTAAGTCTGTAAAGTTTATTCTTAAGTGCCCCATCCCAGAGGCTCTAGGTGCTGTACAGATAGATGGGCAAAGATACATCAGTGAATAAACATGAAAACAGAAAAACAGATAATGAATTAGACAATTTAAAATCAGATTTAAATAAAGTAAAATATTGCAGTAGTTTATTAATTTAACTATAAAAGTCTAAAAATGCTTTTCTAAAAAGATGCACCTTTAAGCCTGATTACAAACCTCCACTGATGGTGCCCCCTGAAGGGTCTTGGCAGTGAGTTCCACAATACTGGACCTGCCACTTTGAACAAATGATTTTTAGAGGATTTGAAGCAGGCCCTGGGAACCACTAGGAGGCCCTCGGTAGAGGAGCGAAGCAAATGCATGGGATGGGCAGGAATCAGGAGGTCATTCAGGTAGCCAGGACCCAATCCATGTAGGGCATTATAGGTGAGAAAGCCCACCATGAAGATGATTCACCACCTAACTGGAAACCAGTTTAGTTTGCACAGAACCAGGGTCACATGACAGGACCTCAGGAGGCCCATCTGTAACCTGGCTGCTGCATTCTGCACCAGCTCAGGCACCAGAGAACCCCTCCAGTGACCAGTAGTTGAGCCATGATGTCACAAAGGCATGTACCAGTGAAAGCAGGTCATCAGGTGGAATCAAGGATTTAATCCAGGCAACATTCATCAAGTGGTAAAATCACTCTTGATGACAGATGACACCTGAGTTTCAAGTATAAACCCATCATTAAGGATGATGTCCAGATTTTTCACCTTGGTAGACGCCACCAAGGGAATAGGACCAAGGAATAATCCTTTTCCCATCCCAGCAGCGTCCACATCTCACTGATGACTAGGCTGAATCATTAGCACCTCCATCTTGTCAGGACTGAGTCTCAACAAGTTAGAGGACATCCAGTCCTGGATCTTGGACAAACACTTATTTAGCACCTTCACGGTGCCATCAGTCTCAGGGACAAATGACAAGTACAGCTGTGTACAAGTGGTAAAAGAAAATAAAAAACAGCATTTAGAACCCCTTTAAAAAAAATAGACTGTCTGGAGGTTGACAGGAACAAGCCTACCACAGAGAGGCAAACCAAATGGACCATAAAAGTATTAACTTACTGGTTCAATGAAACAAATAGTTACACAAATCTAAGCGCCATTGCAGCCATTGAGATAAATCAGGTTCTAAAGCATTTTTATGGCTTTCAGGTGAAGCAGTGGCATTATGGCACTCAAAAAATGTTTTGCTAAATCTAGAGGGTTTTCTTGTGCTCAGTAGCAGGGAGATAAAGTCATATAAAATGTGTTATATGAAGTGAAGCAGTTCTCTTGGCATTAAGACATAAATAGAAATTACCATGTTTTATACATCAAATAATACTTTATGTTTTTATTATTGGCAATAGACAACATAATGTGCATGACTGCGTAACATTTTAATCCAAAACTTTTTAGTGCAAAACATTTTAGAGCTTTCACTCATTTTTCAAGGCAATCAATACACAATGGGATTTGGATTATTATCAGGTAAAAAAAGTTTTGAGTCACTGTACCATATTGCAGTCTTCCCAGCTCAGTTGCTTAATCCTTCCATGTTCTGTGACCAGTTTTAATTTTTATGTTTCCTTGCACACTTGCAAGAAACATTTTGTAGTATAACAGCATTTGAGAGGTGTGGCAGTGTCCAGACCAGTGCAGAGGAAGCTCCATTGGGCTCGTCCTTCACAGTCCAACCAGCATGGACGTTGCCTATGACACTAGCAAAAGTTTCACTTTGTGTACTTGAAAGTGGTGAACCACTCCAATCAGTGGGCTTTGTTCCTCACATTTACATAATGCTGTCCACAATCAGCTGAGTGGTTCGGCTTTTGCTAGTTTCACTTTTACAGCTTCTTTTAGAGCCCTACACTAATTTTGATCCCTCATCGTCTTCATTCCCTGTCTGCTCTATGTTCTGACCACCCAATACCTGTGGAGAGAATATATATCTCTTTTTTACTCTGCTCTGGAACAAACAACTCACATTTGAGACATCCTATACAGCCTGTATATATGTATAAGTTTGCCTTACTGAGTTTCTTGCTGATAATATATTTCCAGCAAAGCTGAGGCAATGGTTAGCAAGTTGCAGTCGACAGAGGTGGCATATAGAGGCAATACCATGAGTCAGCAGTGCTCAGCGAAGTTTGTAGACTAGTAGGTTTTGCAATGTAGCAGCTGTAGCAGTAAAACAGGCTGACAGACAATGTTTCAAACTTGGAAGCGCTAGGAGGAATGGAGCAGCAGCTCACTCTGAAGGAAAAGCCGAGCTTCAGCCCTCCAACTGTTGAATACTCTCATACTCCTGCAAGATGCAGCTATATGGTATGCAGTCTTGGTATATAAATTAACTGTTATTCTATCCCTCATATCTGCAAGTCAGAATGTACAAACTGCTGTATCCTTTTCCATTGGATGTCTCCGGTATCACGTTATGATGTCTCTTATAAGTTATAAACTATATGTTTTATTCAAAATGCAGTAAAATATAAGTTAAAATAAATTTCTCATTAAAGCCATTATAACAGTCTCTTCACTTAGTTTTTATATGCACCCATCACCACCCAGTGTTACTATTCTGGGTTCTGTCAAACAGAATTCTGGGGACTTTCAGAAAACCCTTCATGACTAAATAAAATACTCACAAACATCTGACTTTATTTAGATGAATGCATTTACCATTACAGCAATTCATTAGGTAATACATGGTAAACATGTTTTTTGTTGTGGTTAATGAAGGTTGTTCTTAACATACAGTATAAAAGGAAAGGGGAATTTGTTTAACCAGGAAAGACATACTAAGTTGAAGCTTGTTTCCAGGTGCAGCCTGGGAGCATAAGGAAGTTAAGTGACTTGCTCAGGGTGGAGGCTGTGGGATACAAACCGAGGTCTTCAGGTTTGCAGCTCAGAGCCATAAACCACTATGCTATACTGCCTCCTATACATATGGTAGGAATAACTTTTCAACTTTTTACACTCAGCTCAGGTACAGCTGTGCACATTACAAGCACCCAGTCAAACAGAGTGATTCTTTCATTTGAAAAGACAATCACTTCCTAAGACAATGTTTCATTACGCTTTTTTTACATTAAGCTGATGCCTACAATGACAAGGTACTGTAAGTTCTTAAAAATATGCTACCAATTGTATTGTAAAAAAAAAAACAAGGTGTGAAGAGCTCACTGGTTCACCCACCTCATGCATGCTGTGATATCAGCGAGACACTCAAGTTTTTCTCTTGTGCTCAGTGATGTAACAGCACCCAAAATCTGTGTGATATGATGCAGATTGTTCTACACACTTTGGTGTTCATTTTTCTCAGAGCACGTTCTGTACTTTCTTACTTTTTGCAACATTGTTTCTTTTTTTTTCTTGGGAACTGCAGAACCAATTCTAGAAAAGAACCTACCAGAAACCAGTTCTAAATTTGAACCAAAAAGAACCTCCCCTTACAAAGAAATTCTTTATGAAATGGGTTGTGATGGCCTCAGTCCAGTTCCTGGTGGACAGGTACCCAGGAATAGTACAGTCTTGTAACCAGCCTGCTTGTTGTCATTTTGCCTATTTATTTATTGACAGTATATGGTGGATCCCTGTTATGCATGGAATTCCATGCTTGAAATAAACTTGTTGTGCTGCGGAAGTGACATCATTATACTGTTGTGCTGCAGTAGTGCTGTCACTACTGCAGCACAACTTAGAATGTTACCTCAAAGCTGCTTTCCTCTAACCAATTGCGCTTTTGTTGTTGTTGTTTTTTTTTAAACTTGAACCTACAGAAAAAGCTGCAGCACACTGAATCGGTAATTTGAGCCCACCACCAACTCTCAAGTACCTCTACCCAAACCCCAATTCACTGAAAAGAAGAGGTGTGTTTCAAAGGGGCATGGATGCCCATACACTACAAAAGATAATGGGCTCAATATTCAAAAAGGTGCAAGGCACAGTGCAAATGTTTGCGCTGCACTTTGCTATTGCCCAGGGATCTGATGATGCTATATTCAATCAGGCGCTACCCAGCTGAATATAGGGCCATGTCGGCATAGCGCTAAGTCAGGTAGCACCGCCCCAACATGGCTCTGAAAGTTGGGCACAGGCGTTAATAGAGCGAGAGCACTATTAGCAATTTTCAAAGATACCCATGCAAAACAGCCCATGGGACAAGTGAGGCTCTAAGGGGCCATTTGCATACCCATGATGGGCGTATTTACATGGGTAGCAGAGTCAAGTAGAATGGTGCCACCCTTCCTACCCTCTATGATAGCTGAGCTATACCTGATGCTAGAAGCCCCTCCTCCACCCTCCGATCACCAGCCCTGATATTACATATCGAATCCCTGGTGCTAGTGGTTCCCCAACCCTCCCATCACCACCCCTAAAGTTACTGTACATATTGAATCCCTGGTGCTAGTTATTCCCCCCCACTGCACCCTCCAATCGCCAGTCCCAAAGTGACATATAGAATCCCTGGTGCTAGTGGCTCCCCCCCTGCCTTCCGATTGCTAGCCCTGAAGATACATATAGAATCCCTCATGCTAGTGATCCCCCCCAATTGCCAGCCCAGAATTAAAACAAAAGAAACCTACCTTGACCTACAGTGGTCCCCTCTGCAGCACTGGGAGCCTCCCCACTCACTGTATTCTTATCAGCAGTGCTGCAGGTGCATATGGTGACCAGCACAGCTCTCCTCACACCTCCTCACATCTCCTCAGCTGGCCACTGTATGTACAGGCAGGGAGTGTGCCACTTATTTATATGGCAGAGCACATCACCCTGTCCTATAAATAAGAGACATGCTCCTTGTCTGGACATATGACAGCCAGCCGAGGAGATGTGAGGAGGGCTGTACAGGCTGCCACATGCACCCATGGCACTGCAGATAAGGATATGGTGAGGAGTGAAGAGTCCCAGTGCCATGGGGGGGCACTGGAAGTCAGGGAGGGTTTTTTTTAATTCAGGGCTGGTGATTGGGGGGCTCACTAGCACCAGGGATTCTATATGTAACTTCGGGGCTGGCAATCAGAGGGTGGGGGACCACTAGTACAAGGGATGTGAATTTTTAATATGAGGCTGGGGATTAGAGGAAGACGAGGACCACTGGCACCAGGGATTTTTATTTTAACATCAGTGCCGGTGGTTGGAGGAGGGTACAACAGACCACAGGGGTGGGTATGCTCCTCCAGTGGCCAACCAGCTGGTTGGCAGCATTACCTCTGGCAGCCGCTGGGGTTGTGTGGAATAAGATGAGGTTTTCATCAGCAGTATTTGCCAGGCTCACATAAATGTTACCAGTCAGCTATCCAACTTTTATGGTGAAATACAGATAAGTTTCTTGAGCTGTTGTTTTGCATTGTTTTATTGAGGGCACTTCCTCCCCCCACTTCATTACAATGAGTGTTGTAGGTTAATTTTTGGCAGGTACCTTGATGTTCAGCACCGCACTGTCAGTGCTGATAATCACAATATTGACTGGTATGTTTAACAACAGTGTGGGAGAAGGAGGGAGAAATCTTATTCTCTTTTTTTTAATCCTTTCCACTATTGCAGTTTCTGTTATGTAGGATACCCCCTGTGGTACACGATATTTGCTGCCCTTCTTAAAGTAATTTTGATGGTATTTTTATTTTACGATTTTTCGCATGTCTGTGTTTGAGTTGTTGTTGATAGCAGTTGGGCGATGTATCTCAGCATTTGGACCAATGCGAGGTTGAGATGTTCCCCTTTGTGGCTTCCCCTCTCATTTCTTAAGATTCTACTGAAGGAAAGAGACAGTTAATGCTAAGGTAGGTTGAGCAGCAGCAGGAGTGCCCCCCCCCCCTTTTTCGGTGACTTTGCAGGGAATCGGTTTGGATTTTTTTTATACCAGCAGTAGAATTTGGGAGAACGGGGCATGGCCAAGTTGTGAACTATTACAGACTGTTAGGTGATGAAGGAGCAGTCCCAAGGGCCAGAGAATGGTTTGG
This sequence comes from Neoceratodus forsteri, assembly GCA_016271365.2. Lineage (NCBI taxonomy): Eukaryota > Metazoa > Chordata > Ceratodontiformes > Ceratodontidae > Neoceratodus > Neoceratodus forsteri. Next base: position 1,320,959,957 of record CM057456.1, read on the forward strand.
AATTTAGTAGTCTTATTTTGGCGAAGGGTAGGCTTTTGGGGTATTGTTGGGCTTGATAAGAGTATAAAGTGTGTGCAACTTGTTCCATTTCTTGGTGTATGATGGAAGCCCACCTCTTAATTCAAGCATCATCATATGGATCATGGAATATAGTCTATCATTGGATGGTTTAAATGGTGTTTATTGTCCAGTTTCTTTACAGTACAGTACAATTGTAGCAAGTTTGAGAATTCCTACAGGCACTAAGATTGTTGAGTTAGTTCCACTCCATGAGGGTATGGGGGGTGAGGAAATGTTTTGGGGGTGTTTCTGTTGTAGCTTCTTGTTTTGCTGTACCTTGTTTGTCACTGTTATTGAATAATTATTAAATAAAGCTAATTTTAAAAATAAAAAAAGAAACATACTGTCCTGATTAACTAAGAACGATGTCATGTTTTATAAAGGAGTGACAACTGATGACTGACAGGCTGGTGGCACTAAACAGAAAAAGTGCATTACAGACCTAAACATTTCAGTCACACACACACACACACACACACACCCCCCCCAACCTAAGCAATAGTGCCAGCATCAGCAAACTAGTTAGTTTACTCTTTCATAAATTGATTTTCAATTGGGTACTTAATCTACATACCCCACTATTTTCAAGCCAAAAATATTATCTGTTTATTTAAATTAAGATATTTATTTGCACAATAATATTTGACCAGGAAATGCACACTAAGCTAGGTTAGATTATTTCAAGGGATATCTTAAAGAATGCATTGCATGGGCCTGTTTTTATCTGAAAATTGGTGACTCAGAAAGGCACACTGAGTCAAGGCTCATTTCCAGTCATGATCAGCAGAAGGGGAACAAGGACGAACAGTAATACAATACTTGCCATAGGAGCAACACAATGCTGCAGTCAGTCAGTAATAACTGATACTTGCTACTGATAGTGGTAGGGCAACAACCCAAACAGCACAATAAGTTACAACAAAACATGACCTCTCAAAGGAGTGGGCAGAAAAATAAAACATACTCTGCAAGGGGGCTGAACCTCAGAAAATGTTGAGGTTCTCTTACTCCTAATCAGAAAGTCATCACCCCAGGTTATTTCAAATAACACTAATACACCCCTGTCACATAGATCATACAAGGAAACATTTGGCATTGACAAATGCTTGTTCCTTTTTAGTTCAACTGTAGTGGGAACTGTAGTTCCCGTTCGTGAACCTATGGCAGGATAATTCTTCACTCAGGCTGGGGGCTCTGTGGAAGGGGTCACATGACCTCAAAACTTCAGTACGTCTTTTCTTCAGTGGTCAGGTAACAGCAGACACAATGGAAGGGCTTCAAGCCAAAGCAGGCATTATGGAGGTTCACAAATGAATACCACTATACCTGGGAAGTCCCCAGCTTGAAGGAAATATCATCCTGCCTACGGCAAAGGAAAAAGTAAAATCATTCACAGAAAATGCAGTTGAGCTGGGAAGACTAAAATGTGGTATAGTGACTCTGAACTTTTTTACTGGATAAAAATCCAAAGCGCTAAAAAGTTTTGCACTAAAAAGTTTTGAAATCAAATGTTATGCACTCATGCACTTTATGTTGTCTCTTGCCAATAATAAAAATATAAAGGATTTTTTGCTACATAAAATGTGGTAGTTTCAATTTATATCTTAGTGCCTAGAGAACTGCTTCATTTCGTGTAGCACATTTTCTATGCATTTTTATAGCTCTGTTAGAAACACTATGGGGCAACCTTATGGCATCAGCAGCTATAGTGGTCTCTGTGCAGGAATAAACCTCTACCTTTAATGAACCACCACTCAACAGAAACGTCACTATCATGGCCGATTCTGAGTCTAATTCTGCTGACAATATTTTCACTGCCAAGATAAAAAGCTTACAAAGACAAGAAAATGACATACCTATGAGGCTGTATGTTTCAGCTTGCCAACCAGCCTCTGTACCTTGTATCTGCAGTGAAAGATTCTTACCTAAATTACTTGCCAATGCACCCAGCCTTAATATGTACCAATGGAAAAAAAAACAGCTAAACTGTGGGCACAAAAAGAATCCTGGTATACCCTGGAGCCAATTGGTATGAACTATGTGGTGTCAATGCTCCCAAAAACCTGTAAAGCTGTACAGTTTCAAACAGTTTAGACAAATGATATACTGCACGTAACAGTGATCCAGCTTTTGTCTGACTCCAATCTACAAGCATGCCAAATCATGGCAGTGACTGGGCACAAAGCTAAGACATATCTCCACAGCTATTGGGGGCCTTCACTTATCGAAAGAGGCAGCTGGAGCTCTATTCTTTCTGGCAGCAGCAACTTCAGCATGCCTCAGTCTCGAACACCATGCCTCCCCCAGATCCACACTGGAAGTGATGCAAGCATGACTTCAGGCCTACAAGATATGCAAATGCAATCTATGCAAATGCAGACCACCCAGCAAACATGTCAGCCGCAAAATCCGCAAAATGAGCCAGGGGAAACACCGAGAAGTGAAGGAACAGCACACTGCTCATTCACTATGACATCATCCTCCCAGAGATACAACAGCGACACCATAATTCAGGAAACTCGATGAGTGTGTTTCATACCTTTGAGAACTAAGACATTGCAAATTCACAAAAGCAGCTCACAGTTCAGTTCATCACTGTTGTTTAAAGGCTGTTGTGAAAAATAGTTAACGCCAGCCAAGTGGCATAGGGGGCTAAGGCATTGAACGCCTTACCTCCTGCCACACAAATGACCAATGTTTAGGAACAAGCATGGGTTGCTGGGGTCAGCAGGGAGGAGTGGCCAGCCATCACAGCATCTGATTGCCAATGGGTTGCAGCTTAGTGGCAGAGCAGGTTGTGAGCAACTGGAAGAGTGGGACCGTGGATCTACAGGATGTGTGCACCTTCACACGCACATATTGATGCCATGTAAGGGGACAGTGGGAAAGAAAGACAGAAAAAGTGGTGAGGGTGGGGTTCACAAAGCCCTGCCCATTCCCTTGTGGCCCACACCACCATTCGACTCAGGGGAAGGTCTGGATTTGTAGACTGGGGGAGGATGGCCCTTCCCCTCTGGGTGCAACATGGGAGGAATCCCTGGGGCACTTGCTCCCTGAGATCGAGGTAAATGAGTGCTGGTCATGGGAACTAGGGACAGGGCTGAGAGCCACCCACCTGCCCTGAAAGTAAAAAGCTTTATGAAAGAAAAACAAGTTCACTTTGCACAGTTCATTTTGTTAATTTGCCTATTTATTTAGCAAAAACTTATTAAAGTTTTTTTATCTATTAAAGTAGAATAGTTCTATAGATCAGTTCTAAATCTATTTACAAAGTTTTAAAATATTTATAATGCATAAAATAGGTTAAAACATGTTTTTAAAAAATTAACTGTATGGTTGGCCCCAAGGCGCAAAGCAGTAAGGCACCCACTTGGCATGCTGGTGATTCGGGTTCAAGCCTTGAGCCCCAGACGTCAGGAGTGGAGGCGACCAGGGAAAGTTACAGAGTGTGTATATGCTCTCCTAGTAGGGAAAGGGGCTGCAAAACACCACTCAGAGAGTGACACTTGGTGGTATGTGGAGCCTTGCCAGTGTAAGCAACTGGACATCGATGGGCTCTGCCTCCAGGGTGTCACTGTGTTGTACACCACTGGGGTGTGGGGAGGGGCCCAGAAAATGGAAAAAGTGCCCAACCTTTCTGTTGTATGACAGCTGCCTAGTCCCCAGTGCCACAGACTGCCTAGTTCACTGCTCCTACCCCACAGCCCTGCATGTCTCAGAGGACCCTCAGGAATGCTGCACCCTCCCCCCCCAAGAAATTGGTTCCCCCCGGCAGAGATAAGCTGGACCCTCTAAGGATGTAGGGATATCCTGTGGAGCAAGTGGCAGGAGGAAGCAGTGAAGGGTGGGGCTGGCAGGCAGAACAGGACAATAAGCAGCCAGAAGAAGTGGCAGGTCAGGAGGTGCAGGAAGAAGCAAAAAAGGGACTCTGTTTTCCTGCATAATGTTTCATGCTTATTTCTCTTATTATGGTTCCAAACAGTTAAAAACTGAGTGCTGTCTTTTTTTGATAGTGATCCATTTTACAATTGCAGTAATTCACTCCAGTATGTGTGTCATGCAGGGATATCTTCCCTTCTTGGGTGCTGGATACGGCCTCTTGCCCAACAACTTCAGACATGATGTTATCCCAGCATCACACACACCATGTCGTGCATTATTGCTTAAATGATTTATTGGGTTATGGATGCCATTTATGTTATATGAAATAATTTTAGAAGCGGTTGCCATGATATCTATAGGAAAACATATGTCTCATGTTGGAACTTGGAGGCTCTAAGCTATTCTGTCTCATGTTGGAGCTTCAAGACTCTAAGCTATGGTCTGGCACAATCTTCTGTCCAGCCTCCCATATGCACCATAATGCCCCTCAGAATTTTACAGTATTGATGGAATGGTCATAAGAAGACAGGACAGATAGCAGGGCAGCTAGCAGGTGAGGCCACTGAAAGGTAGAACAGTTAACTGAGAAATATACAGTAGGATTGACAAACTACCTTGCAATAATAAGTATGGTGGGGACAAGTGGGCAACACAGAGAATCAGTAGTAACAGTGCTATTAATACCAACAGGGCATAAAAATGTCCAAAACAACACATATTCAGAACTAGCCCATCTAAGCTAAGGGGCAAGACTGGTTATGGCAGGGCTTGGTGATGGCAAGATCTGAGTACAAGTTTTCTATGCATCACGTGCCTGGGCTCTCAATATAGGTGAGTTCTGCAAAGGAAAATTAAGCTATGTCACATTAGAAATGCAGGGGAAACAAGCAAACATAATACATTTGTAGAAGCATCTGCCCTGGCCTGTGGAGTAATATAATTCACTTGCATATTTGGAGGTAACATATCTTAGTTTGCACTTACAAGTCAGTCTTCCTAGGACAGTTTATATTGTCCTGCCTAGCTTCAAGCTGAAGCCAATTGCAAGGTGAAGGGTACTGCCTTCATAGCATAGCCATGTATGCAGCAGTCAGGACAGCAGCATCTCCCCTCCCCCAACATACACACACACACACACACACACACAGCCCATCACTACCATTCAATGAGGGAGGAAAGCGGCAGCTTTTGACAAAGCCCAAATGGTGCTAACTGGAAAAAAAAGATCCCCACCACCACAGTGCCCAACAGTCTGTAGGAGAGATGGGCATCCATGGGTGACATCCCACCATGGCCCAGGCTGCAGCAGTACTAGTTGGCATTTGAGCTAAAGGGGAGAGCGAGTCTACAAACATCCCCCACAGAGGACGCCACAAAGCTGCCCCCCCCCCCCATTTACTGTCTCTAAGAACTCATTGCTTGCAGGCTATCATAATGCAATGGCACTTAATTTCAGAGTGTCACTGGGCTGCCAATGAATGTTACCACTGCGTGTACTAAGTGCCTGATTTGCTCTGGTACAGGACCTAGTTCCTAACTGAAACACTGACTGCACTGCACTGAGTAGTCCCAACAGGACAATCTGTCTGTAGTTTGCCATTCTTAGTCTTGGCTCAAATGGTTGTGAAAGCCTCTACAGAAGGCATCTTTCAGTCTGCTGAATCCTTGTCCACCTGCTTCTTGCACAAGGATTTAGATACTCACACTGAGTTGTGCTGGATTTGAAGTTTAGAGTGCACTGTATATTTGTGGCTTGGAAAGAAATATAGAACCCAAACAATTTCTAAATATAGAAACATAGAATTTGATGGCAGACAAGGACCCTTCCAGTCTATACTTTTTTCCCTATCTACTAAACAAAGCAGCCAATCCTTGCACTATCTGTGGCCTAATCTCCTCTTTTGTACTAACAGGATTCTCTTATTGCTATCCCATGCAGTTTTGAACTCCTCCACTGACTTGGTCCCCACCACCTCTGCTGGGAGGCTGTTTCATGCCTCCACCACCCTTTCTGTGAAGATGTACTTTCTCACGTTGCCCCTTAGTCTACCCCCTACCGATCTCATCTCATGTCATAGCATGCCTTCCTGTTCTGGGATAGCTCCTTTTTTGCAAGATGCTACCCTCTGGAAACTTGCTTATTCCCTTTAGGAATTTAAAGGTCTCTATCGTATCTCCCCTCTCTCTCCACTCCTCCAGGGTATACATACTGAGTGCTTCCAGTCTCTTTTTGTATGACCTTTGCTGCAGGCCCTGCACCATCTTTGTTGCCCTTCTTTGAACTTCCTCTACTCCCATAGAAGGTCTTGTCTCCCTTTGTCACTTCCTTCGCTACCTTTTCCTAACACTGAGCATACTTCAAAGCTTTTGAATTCTATTTGAGTTATGGTTTAGCCAGTTTACATTTGATTCGTTTTCATCAGTTTGGAAAACACTGTGACACATCCTTGGTAATTTCTCAATACACCAGTTAATGCTCCTTTTAACCCCTCCCTAACTATACCCCACCCAACTGATGAGAGTTACCCAATGCTATCTGTCTCTTCTCACACAAACATCAGATTATAAATATAAATGTTTAATGTCCCCCCATCGAGCCTAACATTTTTTTGTCCATTTCTGACTCACCTGGCTACGATTCCCCAAACAAACATGGAGATTTTTTACAACATTGCTGGTTGATCCTATTTCCCTCCAACTGCAAAGAACTGCCTATCATTTTCCCCTGAAGATCTCAGACAGTCTTCCCCGTACTGTAAACCACAAGAATATATCACTTCAACCATCTATGTTTATTTTCCAGTTGGAAATAAAAGATCCCATGACACTTTTTGTTACAGTAAAAGATTATCCCCGGTGTAGAAGTATGCCTCTTTGCAGATGACACCAAAATCTGCAAAAGGGCAGATGCTCCAGAGGGGTCATAGAAAATGTGTAGGGACCTGAGAAAATGCAGGGAGTGGTCAAGGGTATGGCGGCTGGGCTTCAGTGCAGAAAAGTGCAAAACCATGCATATAGAGCATAGACACCCAGCGGCAGAATATAAAATGGGGGAAGAGGTATTGACAAACACCAAACAGGAAAGGGACCTTGGGGTAATCATATTGAATGACCTGAAGGTGGCAAGGCAATGGGTCAAGGAGTTAAGTAGGGCCAGCAGGTTGCTGGGGTGCATATGGAGGAGTATCACCAGCAGAAGGACAGTGATGGTGTTACCACTGTATTTATCACTGGTGAGACCCTACCTGGAGTACTGTGTCAACTTCAGGAGACCTCACCTCAGAAAGGACACAGACAAAGCAGAGGCTGTCCAAAGGAGGGCAACTAAAATGGTGCAAGGGCTGCATCAAAAGCACTATGAGGAGAGACTGAGAGATCTCAATATGTAAACCATGGAAGAGAGAAGGGCAAGAGGGGACATGAGAAAGACCTATAAATATCTCATGCTGGTGTATAAGGTACAGAAGAGAAGTCTTTTTCAGAAGAAAAGATGCACAAGAAAAAGGGGGCATGAAATGAAGTTGGGGTGAAATTTAGAAGAGATGTGAGGAAGTACTTCTTCAAGAATGGTGGGTGGCTGGAAGAGTCTTCTGGTGGAGATGGTGGTGGCAAAAACAATGGTGGGCTTTAAGCATGCATGGAATAGATATAAAGGTATTTTGATAGGAAAGCAAGGGTGAAGAGTCAGAGATCAGTTAGGGTCTATGGTGTCAGTATAGGCAGGGAAAAATTTGTAGGCTGGGTGAGCCAAGTGGTCCTTATCTGCTGACAAATTCTACGTTACTGTGTTTCTATATTTCTATGTATCATCCCGTGTACACACTTAAAAGTCACTTATTATTTTGTGTGCACACTTAAAAGTTTCATATCATCCCCTGTGTACACATTTAAGAGTTGTGTAATATCACATATACACTTTTAAAGTTTGCAAATGACATCATATAGTCTGTCATGTGTGTCAAATGCAAATGCTTGAGATAGAGCCTTGTACTGCCAGTATGTGGCACATCACTTTGTAAAGCACTTTGAAAAACATTTTGATTAAGGTACTATATAAAGCAAAAAATAAATATTCAGTTCATTCACTTATCAACACAGTAGTGATGGCTATAGCCTTATGCTATGCCTGCACAGTAGGTGTGTAGTGGCTAAGAACAGTGTAAATACAATGCTATGTATAGGTCCCCACTATGGTGCTACACCAGCACAGCTGAACTATGCAAGTTGCAGAGACAGGCTACACAAGCAAAACAGCAATACTCCACTTGCTTGGATCCTGGAAGTGGGTGTAGTGCCCAACTCAAATGCGCATATATGGACTACTAGAGAGATGAAGGGCCCAGCTGGAAGGCAAGAATAAGTGTCAGGCAGTATTCATAGCCCTTGCAAGATCTACAATACTATTTCTAAACATAATGTGATGACCCTCTTTTTTGTTGAGAAAACCCCAAATTAAGACATTTATAAAATGACATTTATGAAATACTTAAATGTTGCTGGAACTTGAATACCACCAAAATAAAACTACAGGAGACCTGGCATCTATTATAGTGAAAACAAGGCAGAGCCAAATTTCGTGCCCAGTATCATTGCACTGCTGCTTTAAGAGCTGCCTGATGAAGTTTATCTCAAGTTTTGCTACTACATGGGTGCACACTTCTATTATGCACAGAAGTAGCACATAGCAGTGACACTTCACCCACTTCTAACATCCAGTATGTGGAAATCAAGTCACCAAGCTACATAGAAGATGTCCCATCTGAGAAGCAGGATTCTCAACTGTACCACTTACTGAAAACCCCTTGTGTGGAGGATACTGAGTAGAATAGGCAGACTGACCTTTAATCATGTTATATTTCTGTGGTCTTAACAAAAATAATGTAATATTATGATAACGATGACTCATAAACCTATAAAGATATTGGAATCACTGTAGTACGCAACTTGACATGAGTCTGTTCTTGCAGAGATCAGATTAACTGTAAGAATCAGATCTACCAAATGAAATCTGTCAAGCAACAATAACATAAAGTTTCATATAATGCGGTTAGTTTTGTTACAAGAAACCTTTATGGTTTTCAAATAATGTCTTTAAGAGAATTCATCTGGTAGAGCATTGAGACCATATCTAGGGGGCATTGGCTCTATTCCTAGTTTAGTCACAACACTCTTTCTTTCTCATCAGTTCTGTATTTGTGTGTTAAATGATGAGCAGCAACTAATATGATACAATTCTTTGAGACCTAAATGGTTTCCTACTGGAGGATTTGCAGTTTGAGAATAAATGCAGAAAACTCAGACTGGCCTGGACAGGACAACTAATAGAACATGTGGACAGTATTCTGAGAGCTTGGGTTTAATTCCCACATTATTTATGATTTGTGTTTCAAAATGCTTTGATAAGGTCAATACTGCATCTGCAATTCCTTTACATTTGTAGGGAATATACACATACATGTGTGATATACTAACATACTAAAATGCCAGCAGAATAGGCCTAACGGTCTTTCGCGTCTGCTCGTTTGGTCAGCCCCCACCCTGGGAGCTGACCTTGCTGCTCCCCTCACCTTCTCTGGCTTCTCCCTTCACAGTTCTGGATATTCTCGCTGCATTGGATTTTGCTTCCAGAGCCCTTCCCCTGTACCTGTCCCACCCCCTCTTGAACCCCTCCACCGTCTCTGCCTCCACCAGCCCCTAGCTAGCGCATTCCATGGCTCCACCACCCTCTCAGTGAAGTAGCACCTCCTCCTTTCTCCCCTGAATCTTCCCCCCTCCAGCTTCCACCCATGCCCTCTAGTGGCCCCTTCCTCCTTCCTTCTAAGCACCCTGACTGTTCCTCCCCTATTTACCCCCTTCATGTACCTGAAGACCTCTGTATATACTGTACAGTAACTAAATACAGTATACTTAGTATACTTGTTCAGCTTATTTTCTCTAGTTTATGTATAAAAAGATTAAGATTATATCACAAAACCATGAAGCTTAATTTAAGACACAGAAACTAAGAGAAAACTGGCCATAATTTATTAAAGCTAAACATAAAAAGAAATAGTTCCCATGTCAACGTGCTTGGTTTTATATGTACATTTTCTGAACCACCAACAATAAATCAGTTATTTTAAGTATTTGCAATACTTCAGACCTGTCAAAAAAGGAAGTATTATACAGATGTTGACCTTTTGAGACATAGTGTAGTAAAACATTGACCCCGTGGGCTGCACTGTTGACTGACAATAGTTACAGTGCCTGAAGCCGAAGGTTAAGGGCAATATGACTATTGGAAGTCAGAATAGTATCTCGAGGGGTCAAGTGTGCACCGTACTATCCCAAAACAGTTCTGGTCAATATCTGTTTTCTTAAACCTTGCCAAAGCCACCTTGTGCCCCCCACAACACACACACACACACACACACACACACACACACACACTATTATGCCATGGTTTTCCTTTGTTACTTAGTGCTTGTGGTTTCTTCTTTGTAAATGTTCTGTTGTAGTTAGGTGCCCCCCATCCCTCAAGATTAAAAAAACATATTTTTGCTGGTAGTCCAGTGGGCCACCAGTTCCCAGTACCGATGATCACCTCACTACCCCCCATTTGGCCCCAAGACATAGATTGGTATTCACCCTCTGCTCACCTGTGCTGCTGGTCACTGTCTCATGCAGGTATACTGACTTGCATTATTCAAAAAAATGATGGATATGGTACTCCCAGCAGTACAATATCAGCAAAGTTATCTCAGTAACCCAAATCAGTATGCTCGCATGAGATGGCAGACAGTGGCGGAGGTCAGTGGAAGGTGAATACTGGCCACTGTTTTGGGGTCAGATGGGAGCAGGGAGGTGATGACTGGAATGGGGGAAGGAGAATCACTGGACCATAAGGAAAATACTAAAAAGAAGGGGAGCTGGAAGGATGGAGGTAGAAATAGCAGCAGGCAGCACTCAGTATTGGAGATCAGTGCCTTTTTTTTAAGGATCATTCAAATGTGTGAGTTTAGCAAGCATTAGTTTTTTCAGACAATTGCCCATTGTTATGACTATTGCCTGTCATTAGCTAGTTTAGGAAACAGCAGCGTCTGCTATTTTTGACCATATGATCAGATTTGGGCCAGTCACAGGCCAGAATTTCCACCCAATATTTAACAAATACTTTTAATGAAGAAAATTAAAATTTTTGACTTAATAACTAATTACAGGGGATATCGGCATGTCAGTAGTCATTTTTATGTTGGAGTGCATGCGCAGCCAACATCTTGCAGCAGTGGGGATTTGGAGGCACGGTCGCTGTTCGGCGAATGCAGGGCACGCACCAGTAGGTGCGTCCTGCATTGCCCAATCAGCATGCATGCCGGCGCCACACCATGCATGCATACATAATGGGGTGAGCACATCTAAGAAAAGGTCCGCTGCAATCCAAGCAAAGCTCATCAGATGCAGCGGTCCTTTTTTTGCTGTGCTTGCCGCCATTATGTGCATGGTCGGTGAGCGGGCAGCGCCTAACGTCTGCCGACTTCGGTGGTGCCCAATCCTGTCGGTTAACCCCCACCGCCTTTAGGTGCCAATGGGGCAGCCTACTCAGTCGGGTATAAACTCTACCTGTTGAATGCCGAGGGGGTACCCACCCCTCGGCTCACGCCCTCCTGCTTTCTTTCTGTGCCGACAGGGGTGCCCAATCCCCATCAGCATTACTTCCTCCTCCCCCATGTTGTGTGCCGACGAGGGTGCCCAATCCCCTGCTGGCTACTGCCACCCCCCCAAAACAGTTAGGTTGCATGCTGGCAGCCCAACCCAGCATGCCAAATGCCCTGCAAAAGGAAAACTGTCCCGCGATGTTTTTTTCTGTTTTTTTTTTTACCTGTAAAATGAAAACAGTCCCTCGTAGTCTCAATGCCCCTCCCTCACCCGCACCCACCCACTGCGCACCTGCCTCCCTCACCCCATACTTACCTCCGGAGTCCAGCGTGACGATCTTCTGTGGACCAGGAACACGTCTGCACTCTTCAAAGCCGACCGCGAACTGAGGAAATGCCGGTAAGCTGTATAATGGAATGAATATGGGTTTTTCAACTTTAATGCATATCTCCTGCACTTTTGGGAATTTTGGCCCAAAATTTTCAACATGGGGTTTTTGGGATCCCTTCTCATGAATTCTTGCACTGTCATGGCGTTATTCGGTCACAAAAGGTGATTTCGCAGTCACTGCACAGAATCACCTTTTGGGACTGAGTAATGAAATGACAGTGCCACTGTTCATGAGAGGGGCTCTCAAAAAGTCTATGTTGCAAGTTTAGTGGGAAAAATCAAAAAAATGACTGTTTTACGAGCGTGCGTAGCAACTGTGCAACGCATGCTCATAAGTTAGCGCATTTGCAATATTTTCATGCCACATTCTCAGCATTGTCATTTTACCACACCTTCTTGTGAACCATACAGCTGTTATTTTTCACATCCTTGCCGAAATGTGTTTTTGCACTTACGGCGCAGAATAGCGCGGTTGCTGTGTGAAATCAGTGTTCAGGACACATTACAAAAATGACAGTGATACTGTTCATGAGCAGAGGTACTAAAATGCCTGTGTTAAAAATTTGGTGACAATACTCCATAAAATGACTGTTTTACGAGGTGCATAGCAACTGCGCAACGCACGCTCGTAACTAAGTGCATTCACAATATTTTCATGACAGATTCTCAAATTTGGCATTTTACTACACCTTCTTGTGAACTGTACAGCTGTCATTTTTCACATCCTTGCGAAAATGTGTTTTCGCACTTTCGACGCACTATAGTATGTTCACTGTGCAAAATCAGTGTTCGGGACACATTACGAAAATGACAGTGACACTGTTCATGAGCAGAGGTCCTAAAATGCCTGTGTTGAAAATTTGGTGACAATGCTCCATAAAATGATTGTGTTATGAGCGTGCATTGTGCAGTTTGTACGCACGCTCGTACGTTCGTAAACTTCTAATATTCTCACTCCAGATTTTCTACAGTGCCATTGTTCTGCACCTCCTAATAAACAGTACAGCTGTCATTTTTCACATTCTGACCAAAATCTGTTTTTGCAGTTCCGGGGCAGAATAGCATGGTCGCTGTGGAAAGTCCATGTTTGAGACACATGATGAAAATGACAGTGACACTGTTCATTAGCAGATGCCCTAAAATGCCTATGTTGAAAATGTGGAAACGAAAGTCAATAAAATGAGTGTTTTATGAGCGTGCATTGCACAGTTTGCACGCACGCTTATGACTTTCTGAATTTGTAATACTTTCACTCCAGCTGTTCATCATCAGCATTTTTCCATACCTCCTTATGAACACTCCAGCTGCCTGAAATGTGTTTTGTCCGTCCGACGAAGAGATTGCCGCGCGCTGTGTGAAATCAGTTTTGGGACAGTTTGAGAAATAGCGGTGACACTATTCATGAGCAGAGGGTCCTATAATGCCTATGTTGAACATTTGGTGCCGAAACTCCATACAATGATCAGTGTTAAGCTGGCATTGCGCAGTTTCCATGCACCCTTGTAACTTCGCTAATCTGTAATATTTTCATGCCACATTTTCACCACTGGCATTTGTGCACGTCTCCTTATCAACAGTCCAGCTGCCATTTTTCACAGCCTGCCCAAAACGTGTTTCCGCAGTTGTGGCGCACAATGGCATGCTCACTGTGCAAAATCACCTTTTGAGACACATTCACAAAATCACAGCACTATGCATCTCTAGCTACACCACTCCCACTGCCAATGCCAGTGCAACAGCATTCGCCATTGACAAATGCTTGTTATAGTTGTGGTTATAATTACTTAAATCATTGCCAGATGCAAGGAACTTCCTCATTAATTAAATGATCAATGTAAGATTTGAAAGTTCTGAGTATTTTCATTAGAGACAAGCTAGTGGATGTACTAGCATATATAAAATAATTGTGAAAACAAAATGCCATGTATGGTTAATATATTAAGTCTACTCTTCTCTGTACATTATTTAAATTCAGATTGCTCAACTGTTTCACAACCTAGCATATTTAATTTCTACTATTATAATACAGTAGTCTATGAATGAACATGGCTACCTGCAAATTCATAAAACTAAAACAAAATATTGGACAGATATATAGTAAAATATCAGTCCTGATATGTCTCTTATAGCGTCTAGTAGGTTTAATGGATTTTATGATTTCTAACTTAATTTACCAGGATTTCCATGGACAAATTATCTCTCTTTCTCTTTCTCTATCTCTGATCTCCTGGTGCTATGGCTGTGAAAAACTTTCAAATTACATGCTCGACAGAATTTCATACAATTTTGGAAATTCCACATAACTCCATGAAATTCCATCAGAAGTGAAATTCCAAAATATGGAAAGTGGTTTGTGAATTTGTTTATTTAAACCAAATATTATTAATTTACAGTTTTCATAAACTGCAAATTAAATGTTTGTGAACAGTGGAAAACATCCATGGTTTCCATAAACCATGGAAATCTCATCTGCTGTTTAAATTAAAAGACTTTTGTAATTCTATGAAATTTATCAGCAAACTGCAAAAAGCATTTCAGAACAGAGTTGCCAGTACAGCTTAATTCCACCAGCAGAATCCTGCATTCCTCACAGCTCTATGCTGCATTTGTTACCCGAGTTTGAACACTAACATCTTGTGATGCAGGGTTACTCTGTGTTGCCCCAACATGGTATTAATCATATGGCACTCTGGCATTTTGTCATTCTGCTTTTGAACTGTGTGGACTCTGTTGCCAAGGAAGGTTAGGCCCTAGGACTCTCCTTCTATTGGTAAAATTTTATGTCTTACCTTGGCTTTTTATGTTCATCATTTGCAGGCATGAGTGAACATATTCCTATGATACTGGGTTTTGAGAGGTGTGTCACTGTAGTCCAGTGCAGTGCAATCTGCAAGGGGCTCATCATTGTTAAACCAATCATCAGCTAGGCTATCACGACACTCTTCTGGCTTGCTGGGTAGAAACTTTGTGTATTTCAAAGGAGAGAGCTGTCCCAATCATAGGGTGGCTCTTTCCTTTGACCTACATAATGCCACCCAGCAAGCATAGTTGATATATCATGATCAGCCTGCTGTAGTCCCTCCCTCCAACGTAATCCCTGGTGCTGGCTATAATCCCCAACCCAACTCATTTTCATTATGCAACAGTGGGGAGCCCACCCCCAATGTTGCCAAACATAAAACCCTCTCTGAATCTCTCCTGCCTCTTCCATTTACATTTTTTAGCATGGGGGTGCCCAATCCCCCATGCTGGCTGCTAACCCCCATGTGAGAGAGAGAGAGAGAGAGAGAGAGAGAGAGAGAGAGAGAGAGAGACCCCCTTTTTGTTTTTACTTTGTATTTTTCCCTATTCTTTTGTTGTGCACTTCAGGTATCATTTATTTGTTAAAGGAATCTGGACTGTACATTCCGTTCTTATCTTGTCTGTTTGTATTTGTCTTGTTCGTTGGGCTGGCCACCCATTTTGTATTAACGTTTTTCCCATTTGGTATTGTTGTTTGTCCCCCCTTTTGTACGCTCCGGACCCCTTTTGATAATTACTTTGATATTCGTATGTTTATACCCCTAAACTGGAAGGCAACCCGTATTAATTAAATTAAGTAAATTCCTCAAGTTTGATAGAGACGCTGGATTTATGCGCAATTTCATGGTATCTTTAGAGGTTGAAATCATGTCCATATTCCGTACTAACATTAGTACTCCAGCTACAGAAATAGAAACAATCCCAGTCCAGGGTCATTCCCCGTCCTTAGCCTTGGTGCAGCATTTTCAAGCGGCAAGATAGTTAAATGAATGATGTGGACTCAGCGATAGTGCGGAGCTGCAATAAAGGTTACTGCTCGAACGCTCGCACTATTGAGATGTAAATTAGCGAAATGCTGATTTTATTTTAGGCTAATTATAACCCTCCTGGAGCAAGGAGTATTTAAATCTAGTAGTGCTAGGTAGGGATACGTGGTAATAACCTGGTTGCTTAAAGGAGTTAAAGAACAAATAAACTGCGATTGTGCTACTACAGGATTTTAGCATTAAAGTTGCAATACCCCTTTAAACGTTGTGTTACCCTTTTCATCAGCCTCCCAAAACGAAAATTAAATTAGGCTGAAAGAAAAGGCTTGCTTATATTATACAAATCGGGCAATAATGCTGGGAGTCTTGGGGGTTCTAGTCCTTGCCCCTATAACGTTTATAAGAATAGTAAAGAAATCGTTTGTGCTTTTTCATTGAGTTGGTTGACTGAACTCTTAAGCGTCAGTGCGAGTGTGAGCTGCGGTAGTTAGTTGCCGCCCGAACACTCACACTATCCCAGTGGAATGTTTATGAGTAATCCAGGAGTGTCTCAAAATAAACAAAGTAAACTGTTTAGAGAGGTTGGCTTACCTCCTCTACTCATAGAAACGAACAAATAATCAAGATTTTGAGCCTTCCTAATTTGGAGAAGATTTTAGTCTTGTATGCAGAGCTCTGCAGTTTAGAGAGCTCCTCCTTCTCCTATTTTCAGCAGTTCCTATGAGCCAGCCGGCCACAATTCCCTCACATTTATACTGCTAATAGGAGGGTCGGACTTTCTAAACCCTCCTGGGGATATTAAAATGTCCTAAAAGAAGGATAATAACTTTAGAAACAATTGATAAGATGTGGGTATACTTTAAACATAGTATTTTTGTGTGAATAAAACAAATTAATGCTTTCTTTGAGTTTATTTAATGAAATGGTAATATTAAATGTGGAGCCATTGTGTCACATGATTTTGAAATGCTATATAAGGTGACTGCCTAGGGAAATTAGGCAGTGTGGAGGAGGGTGTGGAGTTAATAACACCCTGACTTGAGTTAGTGAGTTCTAGCTCTGGATTTTGATCCTGTGAATCCATTATTTCTTGTTTTTGTCATTTACCAGTCCGCTACTTAAAATAAATGTGCATTTTTGGTTTACTGCTAATCTTGTCTGAGTGCCTTACTGTCCCACACCAGTTCACATTTTGGTGTCAGAAGTGGGATAGTGGGTGCTGAAGGGACCTATTGGTGGATCTGAGTCCAGATCTGACTCATATGCATTCGGACAAGGCAGGAGAGTGGACTACACCAGCCACAAGGTCAATCGTACAAGCCACAAAGTTGCCTTTATTACCCGGGCTGGTACCAGTGGCACGAAGGAAAGTGGCTAAGGTGACAACTGAGGGAGACGGTGTGGAAATGGAAGATGTGAAACCCATTGAAAAGGGCACCCAAGCAGCTGAACCAGAGCAGGAAGAACCCCCAGAGAGTCCCCATGAATTACTCTGATGGCTGTGTCTGCGCCAGGCAGAGCTGGAAAGAGAAAGGGAGCGGGATCGTATGGAAAGAGAGAGAGATCGTGCAGAGAATGCAGCCAGATGGGCTGACACATTATGTGCTATCCAGGTTTTGGGCTCAGCAAGACCACCTTCAGCATCTGTGGTAGGACAAAAAGATATAAGACTAGTTAAAATGGCTGATTCAGATGATATAGAAGCATATCTTTTGACGTTTGAGAGAGTGGCCATTGCCTGTGCTTGGCCTAGGGATCAGTGGGTTGTCAGGCTGGCCCCTTATTTGACTGGGAAGGCACAACTAGCACATAGCCATATGGACCTTGCTCATGTAAATGATTACGATTATGTTAAACAAGCCATTTTGAAAAGATACGATATAAGTCCCGAAACCTATAGACAACGTTTCAGAGCATATAAATTTCAATCTGCAGATACCCCTCAAGACCTATATACGCATTTAAAGGACTTGTGTCATAAGTGGTTACAACCCAACACAAGAACAGTTGTACAAATCACAGAAAGTATCATTTTGGAACAATTTATTCGTGTTTTGCCTCAAGATGTACAGTTATGGAACAAGGAACACTGCCCTGAATCTTCTGAGGCAGCCATAAGGCTTGTGGAGGACTATATGACTGCCAGGCCACAATGTCCTAGGACATTTATGAACTCTAGAAGCTCTTCAACTACAATGAGGTCCAGTAGTGACGTAAGGTCCCTTATTACACCAGTCACACAAACTAGTGGTGTTCCTGGGGGTAAGGACTATAGTAGAATAAGTAAAGGATTCAGCCACGATATTATATGTCATGAATGTAAAACCAAGGGACACATTGCTAGATTCTGTCCAAAGAAAAAGGTAGAGTCAATCCATCTAGTTCTAGCTAACTGGGGCCATTATGTCACCACTGTAGAGATCGGAGGAATGGTAGTCTCTGGTCTTGTGGATTCTGGTAGCAAGCAGACACTGATACATGCCTCATTGGTGGGAAAGCTAGAACTGGGGGAACCAACCACAGGGGCCAAATGTATACATGGAGACATCCATTGGTACCCATTAAGAGAAATGGAGATACAAATAAATGGGACTTTACACAAAATGAAGATAGGCATAGTACCTTCTTTGCCGGTCCCAGTAATAATTGGGCATGACTATCCATATTTTGACTCTTTATTAAATACAAATGTTGGAGCAGTTACCACTCGGGCACAGAGGAAACAAGAAAAAGAGTTGGGACACTTATTTCCTTTTGAGGAAGAGGTATTTGGAACTATTGGCAAAGACAGAAAAAGTAGATCACGGAAAAGAAAAGACAAACAATCATGGACTAAAAGAGATACTGGACTGGATATACTAACTGAAAAATGTATATTACCTAACAAAGAGTTTATAAATATGCAAAAAAAATGACGATACCTTAACCCTTTGTTTTTACAGGTAATGCCAACAACTCCCACTGAGTCTCATCAACCCTATTATATAATTGAAAATGATTTATTATATAGGGTTTGTACAAATTCACATACAGGGGAGGCGGTTGAGCAATTGATGGTCCCTATACAGTTCCGAAAAAGGTTATTGTCTATTGCCCATGATATACCTATGGCAGGCCATTTAGGTAAAGATCATACATTGCAATGCTTACTGTACAGGTTTTATTGGCCTGGTATACATGAGCAGGTGGCCGAATACTGTAAGAGCTGCCCTGAGTGTCAACAGGTAGCAGCAGTAGGCCGAAAAGATAAAGTACCCCTTTTACCGATGCCTTTAGTTAGCAATATGTTTGAAAGAATTGCAATGGATATTATAGGGCCATTACCTAAAAGTACGAAGGGAAACCGCTTCATATTAGTAGTGGTAGACTACACTACAAAATACCCGGAGGCAATTCCCCTTCGTACAGCCACCGCACCCAGAATAGCAGAAGAGTTAGTAAAGATTTTCAGTCATATGGGGACTCCAAAAACTATTTTGACTGATAGGGGCACCAATTTTTGCTCACAGTTACTACAACGGTTGTACCAGACGTTGGGTATTACAGCTGTTTTCACTACCTCCTACCTTCCACAGATTGATGGGTTAGTCGAGCGATTCAATCAAACCCTGAAAAAAATGCTTAGAAAATATGTATCAGAGGAAGGTAATAAATGGGACATGTACTTACCCTATTTGATGTTTGCGTATAGGGAAGTACCGCAGGCCTCTACTGGGTTCTCTCCATTTGAATTACTATACGGGCATAACCCAAGAGGTCCTTCAGATATTATAAAGGAAGAATGGGAAGACAAGAAAGGTAAACACATGTCAGAACCTTTGGAATATTGGCAACAATTACGTCAAAGGTTAATGGTTTATGTAAAGAAAGCTCACCAGACTAATCTACAACAGCAAGCAAAACAAAAAGGGTACTACGATAAAGGAACGAAGTCTAAAGAATTTGTTACAGGTGATAAGGTTTTACTTCTATTACTCTCCTCTGATAATAAATTACTCATGAAGTGGCAAGGCCCCTACCAAATAGTAAAACGTATGGGCCCAGTAACTTATTCAGTTGAATTACCTGAAAAAAAAAGTAAATATAGGATATACCATGTCAATTTATTGAAACCATGGGTAGAACGAACACCTTCTACCTGTAATTATATTTGTCCAGAAACCTCTGAGTCCGAATTAGACGTAGCCTATGAGAGGCTAGAAAATACAAGTAATCTCTCAGAGATACGAATCAACCCGCATTTATCAGCCGAACAAATCTGCACATTGCAAACCATGTTAGAGCCTTTCCAAACCTTATTTACTGGTATACCGGGAAAGGTTAATGATGCTGTTCATCATATCATGGTTCCCGAAGCCACACCCATATGACAGAAAGCTTATAGAATACCAGAAAAAGTGCGGGATGAGGTAGTACAAGAGATTAGGAGAATGCATGACTTGGGAATCATTGAGCCGTCCCATAGTGAATGGAACTTTCCCATGGTTATAGTAGAGAAAAAGGAAGGTGGAATCAGACTTTGTCTTGATTTCAGACGCTTAAATGCAGTGTCCAAATTTGATTGTTACCCAATGCCACGAATAGATGACATCATAGACCGTTTGGGAGCAGCCCAGTACATCAGCACCTTAGACTTAACGAAGGGGTATTGGCAAATCCCCCTAGATCCAAAAGATAAAGAAAAGACCGCATTTAGTACACCTATTGGCCTATACCATTTTACAGTGATGCCTTTCGGTCTACACGGTGCCCCTGCTACATTTCAACTTGTGATGGACAACATCCTACAACCACATACAATGTATAGCGCAGCTTACCTAGATGATGTAGTGATCTTCAGTCCCTCATGGGAAGAACATATACAGCACCTAAGGGCTATATTATCTGCCCTATCAGAAGCTGGGTTGACAATAAATCCTTCCAAGTGTTCTTTGGCAATGCAGGAAACAAAATACTTAGGGTTTCAAATTGGTAATGGGAAGGTAAAACCGGAAATTACTAAAGTTGAAGCTGTGACCAATAGCCCCGGCCAATAACAAAAAAAGATGTTAGGTCATTTCTAGGTCTTATTGGGTATTATAGACGATTCATACCTGACTGTTCTACAATAGCTGGACCTTTAACCGACCTAATAAAAAAATCCAAACCAGACAAAGTAAAATGGACATCTGAGTGTGAAGAAGCATTTTGTAATCTGAAGGCTAGAATATGTTCCTCACCTAGTTTACACTCTCCGGATTTTTCTAGTCCATTCATATTGCAAACAGATGCCTCTAACTGTGGTATAGGGCCTGTACTTACACAAATGGTACAGGATGAAGAGCATCCTATAACGTTTATAAGTCGGAAACTACATGAAAGGGAAAAACACTATTCGGTTATTGAAAAGGAGTGCCTAGCCATAAAGTGGTCAATAAAAGCTTTACGCTTTTATTTGTAGGGTAGATAGTTTGAACTATGGATAGATCACAACCCTTTGTGTTGGCTTCATGTAATGAAGGACAAAAATCCTTGCATAATGCTATGGTACCTCACAATGCAGCCTTATAGATTCATTATAAAATATAGGAAAGGATCGGCATATAATAACGCTGATTTCTTATCCAGATATGGCATGGGAAATACGTCTACCTGTCAACAGACCTCGGGGTAAAGAAAGATAGTGAACTCTAAGTGAACTAGGTTCACTGCAATAATCCTATCTTGCAGTTTTTAATTTTGGGACCCCGAGGTGGAGCCCTGGTGAGGGTGGGCTATGGCTCCATCTCTTTGAATAAGGAGATCTGATGACAGGTATAGTGTTCTCTCATTAGTAACCAATCATGTTATGTTTGGTTCTTAGTGGGGAGGAATGTGAGAGAGAGAGAGAGCGACCCCCCTTTTTGTTTTTACTTTGCATTTTTCCCTATTCTTTTGTTGTGCACTTCAGGTATCATTTATTTGTTAAAGGAATCCAGACTGTACATTCCATTCTCATCTTGTCTTGTCTGTTTGTATTTGTCTTGTTCACTGGGCTGGCCACCCATTTTGTATTAACATTTTTCCCATTTGGTATTGCTGTTTGTTCCCCCCCCCCTTTTGTACGCTCCGGACCCCTTTTGATAATTACTTTGATATTCGTATGTTTATACCCCTAAACTGGAAGGCAACCCGTATTAATTAAATTAAGTAAATTCCTCAAGTTTGATAGAGACGCTGGATTTATGCCCAATTTCATGGTATCTTTAGAGGTTGAAATAATGTTCATATTCCATACTAACATTAGTACTCCAGCTACAGAAATAGAAACAATCCCAGTCCAGGGTCGCCCCCCCCATCCTTAGCCTCAGCGCAGCATTTTCAAGTGGCAAGATAGTTAAATGAATGATGTGGACTCAGCGATAGTGCGGAGCTGCAGTAAAGGTTACTGCTCGAACGCTCGCACTATCGCGAAGTAAATTAGCGAAATGCTGATTTTATTTTAGGCTAATTATAACCCTCCTGGAGCAAGGAGTATTTAAATCTAGTAGTGCTAGGCAGGGATATGTGGTAATAACCCGGTTACTTAAAAGAGTTAAAGAACAAATAAACCGCGATTGTGCTACTACAGGATTTTAGCATTAAAGTTGCAATACCCCTTTAAACGTTGTGTTACCCTTTTCGTCAGCCTCCCAAAACGAAAATTAAACTAGGCTTAAAGAAAAGGTTTGCTTGTATTAAACAAATCCTGCAATAATGCTGGGTGTCTTGGGGGTTCTAGTCCTTGCCCCTATAACGTTTATAAGAATAGTAAAGAAATCGTTTGTGCTTTTTCATTGAGTTGGTTGACTGAACTCTTAAGCATCAGTGCGAGTGTGAGCTGCGGTAATTAGTTGCCGCCCGAACGCTCACACTATCCCAGTGGTATGTTTATTAGTAATCCAGGAGCATCTCAAAATAAACAAAGTAAACTGTTTAGAGAGGTTGGCTTACCTCCTCTACTCGTAGAAACGAACAAATAATCAAGATTTTGAGCCCTCCTAATTCGGAGAAGATTTTAGTCTTGTATGCAGAGCTCTGCAGTTTAGAGAGCTCCTCCTTCTCCTATTTTCAGCAGTTCCTATGAGCCGGCTGGCCACAATTCCCTCACATTTATACTGCTAATAGGAGGGGCGGACTTTCTAAACCCTCCTGGGGATATTAAAATGTCCTAAAAGAAGGATAATAACTTTAGAAACAATTGATAAGATGTGGGTATACTTTAAACATAGTATTTTTGTGTGAATAAAACAAATTAATGCTTTCTTTGAGTTTATTTAATGAAATGGTAATATTAAATGTGGAGCCATTGTGTCACATGATTTTGAAATACTATATAAGGTGACTGCCTAGGGAAATTCGGCAGTGTGGAGGAGGGTGTGGAGCTAACAACACCCTGACTTGAGTTAATGAGTTCTAGCTCTGGATTTTGATCCTGTGAATCCATTATTTCTTGTTTTTGTCGTTTACCAGTCCGCTACTTAAAATAAATGTGCATTTTTCATTTACTGCTAATCTTGTCTGAGTGCCTTACTGTCCCACACCAGGTCACACCCCACCCTGCCCATTTTGATTGTGTGACAATGGGGAGACCAACCCTGGTGCCACCAAGCATAACACCAACACTGGAGTTTGCAATCCCCTGCATCGGTTCCTGAAATAAGGGAAGGAGACAGGGGAAACTATTTCACCAGGAAAGGCACATTAATCCAAAGCTTGTTTTCAGTTTTGACCTGGTAGTACAAGGAAGTTAAGTGACTTGTTCAGAGTCACACAGTATGTAAGTGGGGGATAACGGGATTCAAACACAGGTCTCCAGGTTTGCAGCTCAGTGCCTTAAACCACTATGTTATACTGCCTCCTATTTAATAAATAAATATAGATAATAAATAAATCCATCCCTCATAGTTTTGTTTTGTAAAATATACCCTGTAAAAAAGAAAACTGTCAATGTCTGTTGCTGCCACCACCCTTACTGTCTCCAGACCTAACCCTCCCACTCAACACCCACCACCTCACCCCCCATCCCCTTATCTACAAGGGGTACAATGTTGTAATCCTTTCTGGACTAGAGACACATCTTCAGTCTTCAACTCTGGACTGTGAACTGAGGAAGTCAGGCATGCAGTTCAATGTATTTCAATAGGTGTTGAACATGTCATCACAAGTTGGTCATTTTGGAATATTTTGCCCCATATTTTCAACATGACTTTTTTGGGACCCCACCTCATGAACAATGACAGTGACAGTATACAAATATGTCCTGAAAGGTGATTTCAAAGTGGCAGCATGAAATCTCCTTTCAGGCAGGTTTTGGAAATGTTCTTTACTCATCTTCAAGGTGTAAGGTTATAAGAAGGCTATTTTGAAAATTTTGGGACAACATATTAATAACAACACACTTAATAGCCTATGTTGAAATTTATGAAAGCACACTCATAAGTGGTAATTTTCAATATTTTGACCCCACATTTTAAACATAGTCATTTCTTCATAGCACCTCATGAATGTGATAGCCGTCACTTTTCAAATCCTGGCCAAAATGTGTTTTCACACTTGTGGCACAAAATCACCTCTTTGGCAGGGTTTGAAAAATGTCTCTATCTTTGTTCATGAGCTACGGTCATAAGAAGACTATGCGGGGTTATAAGAAGTCTATGTTAAAAATTTTGGGCCAAAATATAAAAAAAAAATAGTGAGTGTACATTGACATGTTTCAATGCACGCTCATAACTATGGTCATATTCAGTATTTTGACCATAGATCTTTCATATACTGTAGTCATTTTTTCACACAACTTCATGAATGTGGCAGCTGTCATTTCTCAAACCCTACCCAAAATGTGTTTTCACACTTGTGGCGCAAAATTACATTTCAGCCATTGTTTTATAAATGACATCTGTCATGCTCAGAAGGAGTGGTCATGAAAAGATTATGCTAAACATGTGGGGTAAAATTGTGAAAAAAACAACTAAGTTATAAGGAAACATTGAATCATTCCAGCATTTATTCATAACTTAATTTTTGCAGATTCTTGCCCCTAATGTTCCATATATTCCTTAGATTTTCCCACCTCCTGAACATGCCAGATGGTATTTTTTTAAATACTCTCCTAAACTTGTTTCCATACTCACACAGCAAAATCACCTTTCAGATGAGATTTTAAAAATTCCAACTGTCTTGCTCATAACGTCAAATTATAAGAAACTGTTGGACATTTGGGGTAAAAATATGGGA
Source organism: Neoceratodus forsteri (assembly GCA_016271365.2). Taxonomy (NCBI): domain Eukaryota; kingdom Metazoa; phylum Chordata; order Ceratodontiformes; family Ceratodontidae; genus Neoceratodus; species Neoceratodus forsteri. The sequence goes on from CM057456.1 coordinate 1,320,984,946, forward strand.
GCCCACTTAAAAGTAGATATTGCCTCTCAGCTGCCCTACCCTGGGTAATTACAATCTAGCAATGTGTAAAAGCAGGACACTACTGAAAATGAGACACCTCATCTCATCTGCTCTATTCTGGATAAATATATACTAAAATATATACAAGCAAGTCTCAGTACAACAGCAATACCAGCGGTGAACATTTAGCATTGACAAATGCTTATTGTTAAGTCATCTGTGTGAACAGCTGTTCTCATCTTGTCATTTTATTACTGATTTTATACTGCATTATAGAGAAATTCAGGGAGCCTACTATGAAAGATGTATTATAAAATAAAAATATGACTGAAAAACTGTAGTACTAGTGGCTAAATATTTTTCTCTTTAACAGTTTTATTAGTTTTCTTCCTTTTGTAGGTCTTTCACTTCCATGCAGTCAAGCCAACAGAGCAACAAAGTCAGGAACTAGGTTATAACCCTGATCTGAACTTATAATTAAAGGTAGTCTGATAGTATCCCAGGGCTATCAGAAATTATTCAGTAGTGTTTTTTTTTCAATGACATTGGGCAATCCATATATATATATATACACATATATATATATATATATATATATCCTACACAAAGACTGCAGTAATTCCTGTGTGTTCATGAAAAAGACATTTTTGACAGTACAGTGATTGTCCAGTGCAAATGATGGGCATTCTGTCTAAAAGTTTTTAAAATTTGGAATTTGATTACATACAGAGTGGCTAACTGTCTGGATAGTTACTATTTGAAATAGATATTAGTTGTCTAGTCCAAAACTTAAAAAAGAAGGTAATAGGAACACAGTCCACCATCAATCTGCTTATCCCTACTTGTAACAAGATTTTCTTCCCATACTGATACAGTTCAACCTATCAGACAGTTTTTGCTTATTGCTGCAAAACAACTCATCTGCACAACAGCAGGAGTCCCAACATCTGCTGTGTTGTAATGTGTGAGCTTACATCCTTTTTACTATACCATTTTGGGGTTTAGTTAAATTTTTTTTTATTTAAAATGATAAATTATCTTGTCTTTATCACAGTTCAGTAATGAAATTCCTTGCATGTTCACCATTCTTTGAAGACTTTGGACACTCACTGAATGAACGCTAGCATTAACAAGTCATGGCTAATTGGATTGTTGCTCAAGGGAAATAACACTACTGAAAATATGAAAGCCTTAACATAAATGCTTAGTTGTGACAAATCCTATTAAACCATTTTCACATAGAGATAAAAAGGTTATTTCTGTTTTGCTTGTGTTAGAAATCACAGAAAAAGCTACATGGCAATGAGCTTGGATAATTTCTCTCGGAATGTGCTGTAACTAAGTGTTCCCAAAGGTGTTCACTTGTCATTGACTAGCTATGGTCTGTTTCATCGGTTTTACACAACATGAAAAATGCCCACTGAGTTTCATTAGTTCACAATGGACCATTAGTTACTGAATCGTGATGCTGTTAAACAAGTGTAATATCAATTCAGAGACAAACAAAGCTCATTTGCATCTCTAAACAGTAAGCAATTAAAATAAATAGTTACCCATTTTTCTTACTACATTCTACTTTTTTGACAATTTTTGAAACAGGGTGTTCAATTTTATTACGTTGTGAAAATGAACTCATATTCATCGTACTCAGCTCATTATCTCAGCTGATTGGGTTTTAATTCCTGCAAGGCAGTCCAGTGTCTGGATGTGCCTTTTGCAATTAGACACAGCTACTGCATGCTGAGAATAATTAGCTTCACTACAGCAGAACAAATGGTTCCCTGCAAAACGCTGGCTTGGTTTTCAACAAAGATCCTCACAGAACAAACAAGATGTCTGGTGTCTTACAACAAGCAGTTGACAAAACTAGGTATTTCATTTTGTTATTAACTTTTTCTAGCATACTAATTTCCCTGATGTTCATACGCCTACATACTGTACAGTACTCTGTCTGACATATAGTACATTTAACAGTTATAGAGGTACAGTGCAGTTCAAGACCCCTTGTAGTACCTGTTTCTGGAAGACTGAATATTCTTATCCTCACAATACAACAGTGAACAGATAATGACTGAAAAAGGATTGTGCAGGGATGCATATTTTCAAACTAAAAGCCATACTGGATATAGCTTCTGAAGTTCCCACTTTGATTTAACAAGATCCCCAAGCTATTTAATGTTCCATACTGGTTGTTTATTGTACAATACATATCAAGTGTGACATCCTCCCTAAGGCAGAAAGAACATCTTGTACTGAATGGGGTATTTTAACCCCAACAATGCTGGCTGTCAAATAACATGATGTCTTTGCCTTGGGCCTTTAAAACAGGTGCCTAGTTGACATACTATCTGTGTGATATATTTAGATTCATTTATGATATCCTACATGGCAGCTATGATTAAGTGAGCTTGATGCAGTCAGTGTAGAAGTGTAAAAAGGGAAATATTTCTGTTGAAAAAAATGTAATCCATTTTCCCATTTATACGATTATATAATATACGTTTCAGGGTTTTATTTAACTCTAAAAACTGATTAGTGTTTTGCTCATAAAAGTTGTAAAACATTGTGAGAATGCATAGCACTTGCCTCACTTTGTTTAACAAACATAACACTTCTAGAAAACCTATATACATGCTTTCTGCACAGTTTGTATTGTCCCAAGAAAAAAAACTGCTAATCAATTATTTAAAACCCTGCATTTTAATGTATTAGCCAGTGCATATGATTTAATTGTAATCTTTGTTATTGATGTGGAACCTTTGTAAAAGAGCACTTATGCTCTAAGATATTCTCCAAAATTTTCAATAAATAAATAATTCCTTGAATTGTGTCTTTTACTTTGTGATTTATAGGTCTTCAGTGAGTTTTGTATCTGATATGACATACTGTATAGAATACATGATCAAAACATGTTATATACAAGAAAATAAAACCATCAAGGGTACTTAATGAAGTAATAATCAATTTGTCTGAAGGGCAAGTGAAATTACTGTATTATTTTTCAAGTATATAATGATTCTCTACTGCTTGGCTTTTATAAAACATCTTGGTAGTAAAAAATGGATTTTTAGTATTTTAGAGAATTTTAGAGGTTTTAACTTGTTTCCAGCAGTGCAGCAATTAATCATATTAGCTTCATATGGGTAGTTGGAGTGTGTGTATATGTAATAACTAAAGAGCATATGCTGATCGAACAGTGAAACCTGCACCGTGAACGACAGTACAGCAACATCGACAGGTCACTGTACTGTGAATGCGGGACCCAGCACTGCTTTCTGGGGGTGTTGCACCCCCTCCCCAAATCAACTCTGACTCAGAGTTGATTAGTTTAGTTATGGGGGTCATCCCTCGAAGAAAACAAAGTCTGTAGTGAACAGTTTTATGCTGACCGCAATTGCAGTTGATATAAAGATGTTGCTGTAATGTCGGTCGACAACAAAGTTATCAAACCCACATCGTACAGCCATAAAGTGCGCAGTTAGGGTGTGTGTGTGTGTGTGTGTGTGTGTGTGTTTATTTGTGAGGCAGAGCAAAGACAACATGCAGAGGCTAATAGAATGATACAAAATTAAGGGTGAGCAAAAATGAAAATGGACAACTTTGGTTTGGATTCAGTTCAGACCATCGTCTTCAGTATGGCTTTGACTCTTCAGCCAAACACCTCCAAGTTCCTTGGTATGGTGGTCTATCAAGCTAATAATAGGGATTAGAGATACTTATTCATTGCGCCTTTGGCTTCTTAAGTCAGTCCCAACTTCTTTCCACTTCCCTCATTCATCCATTCAGTTAAACTTGGCTAGTACATGGCATAGTGACAGGAGTGAGATCTTTCTTTTTTTATAAAAAATGTCCATAGGAAAGGGTAGAAAATTACTGGGGTGTGGAAAGAAGTGCCTATATGAAAAGACTTGCCACCTGAAAAGGGCCAGAGTGTTATTTTTTTAAATATCTGTCTGAAGGTCAACGTGATCTGTAGTGGCCCAAAATTTCAACTGAGCCAAATTGGAGATAAAAGTGCAAAATTACAGCATATTCACTGTATATGAATACAAACACAGCAACAGTTCATCCTCAGTCTGAATTGGGTAAAATAACTTTTGCTGTTTGAAAATTAAGGTATGTAGTACCTGATAGTTATTCATACTAAGGAGTATCTAATTGTTATACTTACAAAAAATGGCAGAAAGTGACAGAGTTGCTTCCAGCTGTGTGTGTGTGTGTGTGTGTGTGTGTGTGTGTGTGTGTGTGTGTGTGTGTTTCTCCATTTAGAGAGCCGCATGTGGGAGCAAAGGGTAAGAAACAGTCTCTCAGTTTTTACTGCAGTGATTTCAGTAGAGTGTAGTAAAGGATTGCTCCATGACTTTTCCAGTAGCATGAGAGTGACTTATTGATTACATTCTTTATTTAGTAAGTTGATTTCTTTAAAGATTTCAGATTTAACGTGTGTAATGCATAACAATTGATTTATACACACAGAATTCTCAAAACTTGAACATGGTTTCAGGAGAACACCAATCAGTCTGGAGTGCCATGTTTTATGGTAAGTGAATGCCTTTTTAAAGACACTGTGTTTTTTAAAGACAAGCTTATTTCTTGTTGGCATCTGAATTACCATGTTGTGCAAGTTAATTTTCCATTCCCCGCTTTAGAATGAAATGGTTTTGCTTGGGGGAGTGGGATTCTAACAAGTTGTGAAAAATGTATTTTTGAGTTTTTAGACAATAGAGAGAGAGAGAGAGAGAGAGTATATACAGTATAGAAAAATATATATATATATATATATCGGTTGTGGTTTAGGGATGTCATAATTGCTTATTTTAGGTTTTGTTGTAGATATATTAGGCCAGAATTGATTGATTAGGTTCTGTTGTTACAGACTGATGATTTTTTTTTATTATACATTGATGAGGTCACAAATGATTGATTAGATTTTGTTAAAGTCTGATAATGTCATAATCGATTGATTCGGACATGTTATTAGATTTTCAGATTTTTTTCATTTGTCTTTTGTAGGGAGAAAGGGGATAATCCATGTATCATAGTCGAACAAATAACATATATCAGGAATTAGAGGTCCAGCCTGAGCGCCTAACAGGAGAACATTTTCTCTTCAAGTACAAGATCCAAGTTCATGTACTAAGCCTTGAATTCTGGACAGGTTGGTAGGGAGATCGTAGAAGTTTTCAGTTGGTAGTTGCCACTCCAGGGAAATGATTGTCAGCAAGTCCCGATACATGCCTAGTTCAGGAGGAGGGAGTAGCACATAGCAGAATGTCCAACCTTTCACCCTGCCCTTCATGTCTGACACTGGCATCAGTATCCAGCATGCTTCCACTGGTTGAAGTTCCATAATGCATGAGCGGCAAAGCCATGATTGAGCTATATGAGCCATCACCTTCATGACTGGAATAAATATATTTCTAGCCAGTTTGCAAATGAATACCATCACGATCTCGAAAAACTAAATGTGTGGTTAAAAGCGGCATGATCAAAACAGCGTGCATGGTTTGGAGTTAGTTTATTTATATTAGCCGGTTTTCAGCCCTGTTCTTTTGGGGTATCTGTGCAGCATGTTTTTTCATTGTGTAGGTTTTGACCATACATTTATCTGGTGGACCCACTTTCAAAGTACAATATACATGAAGGCCCTACATGCCAATACTCATTACTGTCTTTGGTAGAACTGCGGCTGAATTACACACAAAATACATTTCAAATTATAAATAGGGAAAGAGAAATTAAGAAATATGATCGGTCAAATATGATCCCATGGTTGTTTGTTGCTCCAACACAACAGCACTGGTTAGAAATACAATAGTTAACTTTCTAAACCTCATTACTCAGGTTAAAAATGAAAAATTCAGGAGGACTGTTCTATGATTCCAACAACTAACTTCAGCATGTGTTCAACTATGAGAGACTGGCACTTACTGAGTGTGTACAGAACAAGGTGAACCTGAGGCTTATCATTTTCCCTCATTAAAAAATGGGTTGCAGAAATTCTTGAAGTTGATTGGTTGTTTGCATTCTAATGTCATAATGTGCCCACACCACCCTGTTAAAAAAAAAGGTCCACTACCAATCTAACCTCTTTGGTCACCATAATAATGTACCATCAAAGGATTTTCATTTTTCAAAATTGTCTTCATTTTTTCAACACCAGCATCATTTTGTCTGCAATCCCAGCCACTCCCCTGCTTGCTGTACACATCGACTCTGCTACTTACCACAACATAAAGAACACACGTTACTTTTTAAACATTAACCCAGTTCAATTTAATAACTTAGTTATTCTGCAGCAAACAACACTATCTGTCCATGATTCTGCCAGTCCTCCCCACTCTCTGTACCTCCCTACTCTGGAACACACCACAACTCAAATAACCAAATGATTACATTTCTTACAGTCATAAAGTTTAATTTTATAAACTGCTGATCCTTAAATGAGCAGGACCAACAGCTTCTGCATGGTAAGAACCTCCAAACCACAGTTTCTAGCTTCCTTGGTTGGAGGGTGAGGGGGAACTCAGACAGACAAGTAGAAAGCAAAGCAATCTATTCACACTACCTACCACCATCTAGTGTCATCCTGCCAATGGAAAAATTTATTTTATACTTTTATTATAAAATTGTAATAAAACTGTTAATATTTTAAAAATGTTCAGATTTTTCACAACATCCATTTTCTGAATGGAAAACAACACTCTAAAGTGAGCATTGTTGAATATACCACCACACCTTCAGGGTCTGTAAAACCCTCCTCCAGCAGAGTCAAGCCTCACTATGCCTCTCGGCCTATGGGAATAGCCCAACAACACCACACAGCCATATCTTATTGTTTAGATAATGCACACCCTGCTTTGCCTTACTGCTTAATTATACTATCCCATATTGGAGTCAACCCCTATCAGAAGATCTAAAGAGTGTGAAAAGCCATAACATAACTGGTAGTCTAAAGGAGCCACTCCCCTAATCCAGCTAATAGGAGTTCAGGTTATGAGCAGACAGGTTAATTAAAAGGTTGGAAAAAAGTTAACATCTCCACAATTCAGTTGGTCATACTCTAAAACTAATCACAGAAACAAACAAAAGAGAAACAGTACCACCTCCTCCACTGTACACAAATAAGGTATGAAGAGAATCCTATTCAGTGGTGCCTCAAAGTATCTGTAACTCTGCGTAAATTCAGTAAAAATCAGCTGAAATTCAAGAAATAACCACAGAGAACAAGCAGCCTGTTCAAGACACTGCAAAAGCATCAGCTGAACTACATTTTGTGCCATTAGAGCAGCAAGTTGTCCTTTTTCATGAACAGTGGGGAAGAAGAGTTTTGTCTCCCTTTTCTTTCTTTCATTAATTATGAGGTTATTGAAGGTTTGATTCATAAAACCCCATTGTAAAGCTATGTCTTTAAAATTAGACTTCATATAAAGATTTAACTGTTTCTGTTTGATATTCAGTCAATCAATCAATTATAAAATCCTACACATAGTACACGGTTGGACCTAATTCTTGCAAATAAGTCTCACTTTATATCTCATGCTGGCACTTTATTCAATGACACAAGTGACCATAGTTCCATAGCTGGTGTGAGGGCTGTTCCTAAACCTATCTCCTCCTCCTCTAGATATATATTCAAAAGAAGTCATCATAATTTCAAATGCTATGCCTTCCTCTCAGACCTAAAGAATACCAGATGGCAAGACTTCCACCTAGCTACTACTGTGTCTGAGGTCTATGACCTGTTCCAAAACATAGTCTCAAATGTCATAGATAAACATGGCCCGTTAGTTAAAATTAGAACTAGGAAAAAGTCGTGCCCTTGGTTCACCCATAATCTAAAAGCAGCCCTGCATAACAGGGATACCCAATGGAAAAAACATGCAAATCTAAACAGCCAACAGATTGGGCAGTATTTAGAATGTCGAGGAACCAATGCACAAAGCTTATAAGGGCTGAGGAAGCCAAATACTTCCAGATGGAACTGGATTTCTCATCTAACTGCCTGCTAAGTTTTGGAGAACACTGAAGGGAATTGAAGGGCACAGTCCAGCTAACTTGCTCCCCAGCAAAATCTCATCTGGTGGTATTACCACTACTAGTAAACTGTCTATTTTAGACCTTCTGAACAATTACTTCACTACAGCCGGGTTAGATTTCAGTACCTCTCCTGCAAATAAACTGAACTCCCAGACCACTGTCCCTGACTTGGCCTGTCCACCCATAAGCACCCCAGTGCAAGAAGCAAAATTCTCATTCTGCCCTATCACTTTCAAGCAAGTGGAAGATCTTCTACTGGGCCTTGATACAAGAAAAAACATGGACACTGATCAGCTTGATCTATTCTTCCTAAAACTAGGTTATCATGTTCTGACTGCATACATAACTCATCTCTTCAACATGTCACTTGCTCAAGATGCTCTCCCATTGATGTGAAAAATAGCACTTGTAATCCCGCTATTTAAGTCAGGTGATCCGAGTGACCTTAATAACTACAGACCTATATCTCTCCTTCCCATCCTATATAAATTACTCAAAAAAATAGTTAATTTACAACTAAGAAATCACCTAGAATTATTTAGCATGCTTAACCATGTACAGTCCAGATTTAGACAGAATCACAGCATGGTAACTATCCTAGCCAAGGTGACCAACAACTGGCAACTAGCACTCGACTCTAAAAACCATGTGGGAGCCTTATTTCTCTAGCTGAGCAAGGCATTTGATATGGTGGATCATAACCTACTACTGCTCATACTACATAACATTGGTCTCAATTCCACTACATTGTGATGGTTCTCTTGTTACCTTATAGGCCGGCAGCAGCAAGCCAAGGCAAAAGGAGACCTCTCCCCTCTGAACACACATCAGAGAGGTGTACCACAGGGGTCTATATTAGGTCCATTACTATTCATAGTTTATACCAATAATATTAAACTCTGGTATCAACTCTGCAAATGTCCACCTTTTTACTGATGATACCGTCCTCTACATCGCCAAGCCCACCCTTGAACTTACCTGTAGGAACTGCAAGATGAATTTAACTTGTTACAACAAAACCTCCTACACCTAAAACTTCTGTTAAATGTTAAAAAACCCAAAGCCATGTTCTTTTCCCTGCACGTCAACCCAATAAACCACTGTCCCTTAGGTGTCACACCACAAATCACCACCCTCCTGTGGGAACCACTGGAGTTAGTGGACAGATTTAAAGAGCCACTGATGCCACAAGTGCAATATTGCAGAATCCAAATAGGCATACTCCCAGTAAATCTCATACCAAAAACTAGATGTTTATGTTATTTTGTTTTAAAGTTATTAGCCATTGTGTAACTTTGATTGCACTACCTGTGCAATAAAAGCAGGTGTAAGTAAAAAGCTGCTGATGATGTCATGTAGGGACCTCAAAGTCTAGTAATCCCCATCAGCAAGCTTAAAGGACCCATTTCTCCAAAGCTGATCCTGTGCAATGGTTTTTCACAAGTAAAACAGGCAGCACCAGTCAGTAAACATTGCTAACCATGATATATGTTTCAAGTTTTGTAAGAAAGTTGATATAATTTTATTAATTAATGCTGTTTTTGTGTGGCCTATTTCTTCGGAGTTGCTGGATGCTAAGTCAGCAAGCCTGCAGGCTGCTGAAGCCATCTGGAGTGCTACTCTAATGTGCCTGTTAGGAAATTGAATTTGCTGCTAGAATTATAATGTTGAGACAGTAATTCCACTGCTGTGTTGTCATTGCCTGCTTTACAATATGTTTTAATAGTGTCCTTATATATTTTAATTCCTACTATGGATGTAAGTGTTAGCTCTGGTAAAATGATCATTGTAATTTAGAGTAGAACATAAACGAGTCTGCCCACCACATTGAGAAGGAGATGGGATAATTGTTTTAAATTGCCCTTCTTAGAAGTTGCCTCAATTGACTGATAGGTGTGGATGAGCTCAGCCTTTCACCACATCAGAAACTTATTCAGTCTGCAAACCTCTCGACAGTGTGCTATGATGACCCAGCATTCAGCAACCCAGGAAAAATGACTTTTAAAGAAGGCACCCAGACAAAATATTGTCAGTTTTGTTACAAAGCCTGACACACAATGTTTTTAAAGCAATGTTTACTCACTCGTGCTGCCTGTTTTACTTATGAAAATCATTGCACATGATATATACATATATATATATATATATATATATATATATATATATACAGCATTAGAGAAACAGGTCTTATAAGCTTGCTGTCAGGAAATACTAGGCTGTAAAGTCCCTAGGTGACATCAGGAGCAGCTGTTCACTGAAACAGACTGAAACAGGCTTTTTTTGAAAAGGTAATGAAATCAGGGTACAAAATGGCTAATAACTTTAAAATGAAGTAACAAAGAAAATCTACTTTTTGGTATGCGATTTACTGGGGATATGGTTATTTTAATTCTGCAATGTAGCACTTTTGGCCAGATGGTGTCAGCAGCTCTTTAAATATCTGGGCTTTTGGACTGATCGCAAACTTTCCTTCTCTGATCATATCGAGGAACTGACAAAAAAGTTAAAACAAAGACTAGGTCTCTTTTTTTGAATTAAACACTTACTAAGTAACACAAGATGCCAAAACAAGACTGGCAGTGGTGCAAACTAATTTCCTCCCTCCCCTGGACTATGTGGACTTTCTTTATAGTCATGGATCCAGCACTGCATTAACCAAACTCGACACCATGTATCATAGAGTGCTAAGATTTATTACTGGAGCACTGTACTCTATCCATCATGACTCCCTCGATTCCCAACTTGGTTGGAAGTCACTTAAATCCATAAGACTAAACAACATAGCTACTTGGACCTATACAGCACTTACTAGCAAGCTCCCCCAATACATTTCCAAATGCCTGCTAACTAGTTCCTCTGGAAGTTACTCCTGAGAAGCCACTGCTACATCTCTCTACATACCCCTAGAATCACAATGCACTTTGGCAGATCTTCTATGAGCTATGCCCTTTCTGTGCTTTGAAATAATCTCCAAAAAACACTGAAACTATCAAATTTTGTTCAAATGGCCACCTTTAAAACTCTGCTCGCATGTTCTGTTAAAGATACTTGTAACTGCTTTCCTTAATCACCTTCAAGTCTGGAGCTTTGTATGCTTGCATTCTACCCCAGCTCTCATCTAATATGAGTTGTTGCTATTACCTCCTCCTCTTCCCTGCCATCTACCTCTTGCATCTACCCCCCCATTCTCTTGCTGACCTGCTTCTACCTCTCAACTTAATAGTAATCTTATTTCTTGCTTAGGTGTACTATATGTCATTGTTATATTGTGCTCTGTGAATTTTATAAGATTCTGTCCTGTGCAGTAAAGCATTGTTGACTTATGTTCTCCTTGGCCCAGGTCCACATTGTAAATGAGTTCTTTCAATGGTGATCCACCTGGTAAAATAAAGATTGATTGATTGATTGATTGATATAAAGATTTAACTGCTTCTTTTTGATATTACTGCATTAGGCAGTACGCTGCACTGGGCCTTTACAATGTTCTCATCAAGAATTGCAAATTCTGCTCTCCCAATGGAAAGTATTCCATTTTGAGAGATCTTGAATAAAAATATCAGGTGATGATACAGTACATCTAGAGTGAGAATATCATAGATATTCCCAGTCAAGATGCAACATTAAAAATATTACAGGTATTTAGAATATTTATGGTCTTGTTATATACAGTGCGGCCTCAACTATGGCCCTAAAGTGAATCGCCATTACACTCAATGTAGGCTATTCCTGTGTGTTTCTTGCCTTACCCATATGTGTGACTTATACTCCCATATGGGTTGGCTTGAACTGGATAACAGAATTAGTTACCAGCTCCGCATCCTGGCTAAAAAGCCCACCCTTGGCATGACCCCCCCCAGGGTCCAGAACATGATTACACCTTCTGCACTATCTCGTCCAACATGAGGAACACTCATTAACTACTTCAAGATGTCATTCCAATGCACCTCCTTAAGCCAAAGGTCTTTTGTATACCGAACACCTCACCTGCTAAACTCCCTACTGAGTGGGCTAAATGCTGAATCCAGAATTGGGCCTTTCAAGTTGATGCTCCACACTCATCTTACTAGCCACATGAGGTGCACCTGTCTTTTATAACTCCAGTTTCCAACTTTCTATCAAGGGCCTGCCTGGTCATCCCCCTGCACTTCTTACCTACCTATGTGCCCCTCCACTTATCTCTGTCCAATCAGATGCCATTACCTACCCTAGATGCCTACCTGCTACTCTATCCTACCTCTTGTCTCTCTTACCTGTCATTGCCTTGTCTATCATGATCTGCCCTCTCCTCTTTAATCCCCCTCTCCTCCATTATCCCCCTCCTCCTTATCCCCCTCCTCCATACCCCTATCCCTATCTCCACTCCCTTGCACCTGCTCCATCCCCCCCAACTCTGGTCCTAAACTTTCCTCTTCACCTACAACCTCCTAACTACCTCACCTTGACAATGGGCCTTGGTCCTGCCTGGTTCACACTCCCTCCTCCCCATTACCTATTGCCTTCCACTGGAGGTCCCTCCACCTCCTGCATAGCAAAACAATCTTCCTTGATTTTATGTACAACCACTTATATCCTAAAGCCATGTCTGAATCTCATTATCATGCTTGAATCAACTATGTAACTTGTTGTGTAACTATGATGGTAACCTGTCTGTACCAAGTGTTTGCCTGAATCTCATATTCATGTTTGTACCACCAATGAAACTTGTTATGTAACCGTTGTTTGTAACCTGTAAGTGCCTACTGATTGTTTACTGTTTGATGTGGAACCTTCACAAAGGAGCTCCCACCTCAAAGGTCTGTATTCCAAGACTTGAATAAATAAATAAAAGTAAAAAAATAAATTTCTACAGGTGTTGCATACAAATAGACATATACTTTATATGTAATACTGCAAAAAAATAAGTTTATGAAACTAACTTTAGACACAAATATCATGTCTTCTAATTTTAAAATGAGAAGTTAATATCTTAAAAATTACAGTAAACTTCTATCTGTTGGGGCTATTCAGTTGTGGTCTTCTTAGTCTTTAAATGGTTACTCACTAGACTCTGTAAAACATTTTACATTCTTTTGTCTTGCTACTTCCTCTAATGGCATGTGGCCTAATCATGTTAGGAATTTGGTAATAAAGCTGAAGAAGATGCTGGTGGGCTTAAATAGCTTACAGTTTAAATATGACAGCCACATTTTGATCCCTATACATAGGTCGACATATGCCTAGTTTAATTCCCAGTTTTTTTATTGCTCTGAAGTCTAGGGTATGTACCATATAGTATATCCAGTTTTAAAGTATTGGAAAAATAAAAGTCTGGGGTGTATCCAGTTTTAAAGTATAAGAAAAAACAAGTATCCCAAGCGTACTGATCTATTATAAAATTACAACTGTCTACTAGAGCTATTCGGAATGTGGAATTCCACTGACAGAATTCATGGGGAATGGCAATTTCACTTCCGAAATTCTTTTTACAATTTCTTTTTAAATTCTTTAGCTCTGAAAAGCAATTCTATGTAAACAGCAAAATAACTGTCTACAAATATCATAAATTGCAGAAAAAGACCCCATGGGTTATGTAAACCATGAATTAATAATCTGTGAAAACATTACCACTTTCAAAATGTTGGAATTATGCTACTGATGGAATTCCATAAAATCAGGCAGAATTTTCTGAAATTTCACGGATCAGAACTTGACAATTCTGCACCATACTATTGTATATTCCTGCATCTGCACTGAGAGCTGAACTTGGTATTGTTACTGTAGGTTGAAAACTCTAGCTACCAATATGATTCTTAATTACTGGCCCAGAGTAATTAGGTTCCCCCATGTCCATTGTGAAGATAAACTGTGATGGTTGTCTTGTGATCTTCAATCTAATTGGGTATCATTCAACAAACAAAATCTGGGAGAGTTCACATTGAACTCCTTGTGGGGGTTCTCATTGAATTGAATTGGGATTTCTTCATTTTATAATAAGTATTTTAGGAAGGCATTTTCTAGAGGGTAGGGTTGAAATCATGACTTTGGTGACTAAAGTTAGATCTTCACCACTGCTGTATATGAATGTGTATAATAATTTCTTTAAATTGTACCTTAATTATCTGATAGATACTGTAGTTCATCAAGTCCTTACTGCCTTTCAGTTTCAAACTTTTCCTAGCAATGTTCTAAAAGCATGGTTTAACCAGAGTCACAGATTATCTCCATTGTGTAGTTGTACCATGGGGTTGACTGAAAATGTCCAACATGTTCTCCTAATATGTAATGTTACAATGTTTTAAGGAATTATTGGCAGGCCAACATACTTGTGGATCAAATTCTTCCTCTAGATCAGCTGACCACATTTCTGTTAACTACTGGGGATTTGAATCCCTTGAAAAAAAAATGTTTGCATATAATGCTGCAGTATTTAAACAGAAATGTAAAAAAGAAATTCTAGGTTAGGTTTTTGTGTATGTGTTTCATGTATTTGTATTTTACTGGCTCTTGAATGCTGTTACTGAATTTTTGTAATGGTATCACCTTGTATTTGTATTTTTTCTGGCTCTTGAAAGCTGTTACAGAATTTTTTGTAATGTTACCACTTTCTTCTTTTTATACTGTGATGTAATAGTCAACTGACCAAACTAAATAAACTTAAACTACTAAGTTTATGAATTGGTTAAGATTGAAGCAAAAGCCACAAATGTAGGGAATTGCAATATTAGGGTGTAAAAAAATAAGATGAGTCTTGGCGAATGTGTGGCCCTAACTTTAGCACCGTCTTTCAAGATATATAAATTTACTTACATGCCACCAGTGCTTAGAGAAAGGGGTGCTGAAGTTAAGTAAACATCAACACTACACTGAGCAATCCTTCCAATCCCTAGGAACTCCATGCCATTTTTAATGGCAAGCAGTTCCAGGAATTTGAGTTCATTGTTTTACCAGGAATGCTTCCACTGAGTGCAAGTTCATTTTCAAGGAAGTGGTGTGATGCAGGTAAAAATCACAACACTGCATCTGTATAAAGACATCAATACAGTAGCATCCCCTGCCTCACCCAGCCCTGTGCCAATCAGTCTTGGGCATCAAGTGGCAACCCCCTTTCACTTATCTCCAACTCAAGCAAACCCAGGGGCACTTACCACCTACATCCTTCCCCATCACAGGGTTTTAAATAATTGATTAGTAGTTTTTTTCTTGGGACTATACTAACTGTACAGCAAGTATTTATACAGATTTTCTAGAAGTGCTGTGTTTGTTAAACACAATGAGGCAAGAGCTATGCATTTTCACAAAGATTTAGCACTTTTATGAGCAAAACGCTAATCAATTTTTAGAGTTAAATAAATCCCTGCATTATGTCCTGGCATCCTGTAGTATCCCTATCCCTCAAATCTGCCCCTGTGCCAAACACTCCCTCGTATCGAGTGGCACCACTCTCCCTCACCATGCCCCTGTACCAATCAATCACTGGCATCTAGTTGCACCCATCTCTCACCCAGACCGTATGACAAACATTCCCTGGCATACAGTGTAACCCCTCCCTTCCTCATTTTAAATACCTTGGCCTCTTTCATCCAATGGTACCACTTCTCTCATGCAGTCTCATGCCTAGCAGTCCTTAGTACCCAGTGACACCACCATGTCTCATTCAACTCCTGTGACAATCATTTCCTGGCATACAGGATATACTGTACCTTCCATCACTCAACATCAATATAATTAATTTCTGGCAGCCACTTGCACCACCTCCCTCATCCAGTCACATGTCTATCAGTCCTTGGCAATCCAGTGGCACCCATCCCACAACCTTCCACAATTTAAGAATCTTTGGAATCCGATGGCATCTGGTCAAAAGCTTTTCCCCTATCCATTCATCCCTTGCATCCAATAGCACCCCCACCATGGCTCAATCCAAGCATCCATGGTGCCCGGTGGACCCCCATGTAAGTAAATAAGTAAGAAAATAATCTTTTTCTTGTTGAACTAAAAAGTCATTCACATTCATTACAATATATATTAAATACAGTACATGCACAATATTAAAAATTTAAATAACTTTTAGTGTAATGTAAACAATTAAGATACTATATTTACTAAAACAGGGTCAAGCATCTCATTAGTAATTGTTAAGGGTCGGGTTGATTCACTAAAAGTCTCCTTTTTTCAATATTGCACAGAAGTAGTTGGCTAATCTATTGATAGCCCATTCATCTGCCGTATGTAACAGGATAACTGTCAGTAATTCCTCTTTTATAAGGTATTTGGGATCCAAAAAGGTGGTTAACCAGATTCTCCTTTCATTTGTATACCATGTGCACTTCCATAAGACATGATTCAAGTTTTCAATACCACCATCTGAACATAAACACAGTTCACACTCCTTGGGGAGTTTTGTATACCTTGTTGTTAACACATTATTTGGAAAATTTTCTAATTTATACTTTGCAAATTTTTTCCTTACATTTGGATTTGTCAAAGTGTCCAAATATGGTTTGCAACTAAAGTTGTTTTCTGCAAACCATCTATCATAGTGAGAACCCCCTATTTGCTCTAAATTATTTTTGATCCAAATATTAGTTACTCTTTTAACCACATATTTTTTGTATTTTTACTGAGGGATCCCAATATTTGCTGGTAAACTCTCCTGTCACCATCATAGCTGCTAGTTTGCATGATTTTAAATTAGACATCTCACAATGGATATATAGCAACAGAAAATGCAATTGCCAACTTGCAGTTTAATAAATACAGCACTGTATTTGGTAAATCATAATTTGCAGTTAGTTTTTTTCCAGATGCATGCTGACTGGGGATGTTATCAGGTGTTTTTTGGATTTGTTGAAGGGTTTACTTGGTGGCAGCAGTGATATGGCCAAGTGATGCCAGGGGTGGGGGTTTAGGACAACAATGGGTGACTTTGGTTGGGCTTCCCCAACCACATTTACCTTAAATGTAAACCAAATGTCTGACATCCATGTGGGCTCTTAGTTCCAGAACTGGGATTATTCAAGTTTATTGGCAGGAAAACTCCATTGAGCATGCTCATTTGCAAGGAGGTCCTGTTTGGGGGGGGGCAACATCTTCCTCTGGGGATGGGCTCCCAGGAAACATATTTATTTTTGTTTTCAATATAAAAGAAATATCCAACACAGAGGCAGAATCCTTGTGTTGGAACTGGGGATTAAGGGGAGCAGTGACACATTAATTTTTTTCTAACACCACTGTGGGCTCCCTCTGTCAGAATTAGGCTTTGGGGCAAACCCGGCCACTGAGGATGGGATCCTTGCAGCTGCATTAATTCTTGTATTTTATCACAAAACCAGTAAGTAAAAGATGTGTTCACAAATGTGCAAAAATGCATTTGCTTCCTGGTTAGGCCTGCAATGTCACTTTTAGCTGCAGCATGAGGAGCACAACCATATTTTAAACTGTGGTGCAATGAGTATCATCACAGTTTTTTCTGTGGTGTTTGAAAACAATTTTTTTTAAACCATGTATATGCAGTGCCCTGTGTTTTCTTTTATGTATAACTTCTTTATTTTACATTTTTACATTTCCAAAACACAAAGAAGTGACCACTATGGAACAGGCTCTTACGAACCTGAAAGTTTCATGTTTCAATTTCGGAGTTATGTTTAGGTGCCAACAAGCATAGCTTGTACAGCCCCTTTTGTAGTCATGTGCACTCTTTTCTGCTTTTACTGTACTGAAGATTAATCTTACCTTTTGCATGTGTAAGTTGTGCATGTGTTGTGGGGTCAGTGTTGTCATCTGGTTAGTGGACTGTAGAGCAGGTTTGCACAGATGCATGGCAGTAGTTGGGTGGTCAGTAGGGCACCAGTGCACATGTTCTACATGCACCCAGAAGTCCCTGATGGAGCTGCTGCAGCAGCAACATCAATAAAAGCCCTCTGTGATGGGGCAGTGAGTGAACAGCAATTGGTGAACTTTTCTCTCATCCTCTTGGATACCACCGCTACTGGTTTCTGGTCTTAACAACTGGCATTACTTTAGTTTTCCTCCTCCAATCCCCTTCCACTCCAGACATACTGGCTCTGACAGTTTCTAATCTTGTTATACAAAATCACACATGCCCCCATAATGCAAAGCACCATGGACTTCATATGCAAATCACCCCAGAGTATTATGCTGGTTCAACTTTAAGCAGAAATGCATGGTGCCGAAAGGCCTCTCACACAGTTTGAAAGGGTGCCAACAGAAGACACAAGCACGTGTTTCATCCTACCAGGACTCATCAGTGTGCCTCATCTGTTTAACACACCAGTGGAATGAACCAGCTACCCTAAGATGGTCTATCTGGGTTATGTTGTGGTGAACCCAATTAAAACAAAAAACAAGTTAAAAGACAAAGAACCTCAGTGCGAAAGCACTGAGGTGATTGTTACCCCAAAGGGCATTGGCTGGGAAGCCAGGTTTCAAAGAAATACAAAATCACACATGCCCCCATAATGCAAAGCATCACAGAGTATTATGCTGGTTCAACTTTAAGCAGAAATGCATGGTGCTGAAAAGCCTCTCACACAGTTTGCAAAGGGTGCCAACAGAAGAGACACATGTTTCTCCTATCAGGACTCATCAGTGTGCCTCATCTGTTTAACACCCCAGTGGAATGAACCAGCTACCCTAAGATGGTCTATCTGGGGTATGTTGTGGTAAACCCAATTAAAACAAAAAGCAAGTTAAAAGACAAAGAACCTCAGTGTGAAAGCACTGAGTCAATGGTTACCCCAAAGGGCATTGACCGGGAAGCCAAGTTTCAAAGAAATACAAAATCACACATGCCCCCATATTGCAAAGCATCATGGGTTGCATATGCAAATCACCAAAGAGTATTGTGCTTGTTCAACTTTAAGCAGAAATGCATGGTGCTGAAAGGCCTCTCACACAGTTTGCAAAGGGTGCCAACAGAAGGCACAGACACGTGTTTCATCCTACCAGGACCCATCCATGTGCCTCGTCTGTTTAACACCCCAGTGAAATGAACCAGCTAACCTAAGATGGTCTATCTGGGTTATGTTGTGGTGTTTGGTGGCACTTTTCTCTCATTTCCCTGTCAAATATTGGCACTGACAGTTTCTGGTGTTACCACTTGGTGGCTCTTCTCTCTCTCATTGGGGGGAATGAGATAGAAATAATTGCATACTTGGAGGATACATTCACTAGGAGGAGAATGGAAATTTTTTTTTCACTATGTAGGGTGGGGATGAGTAAAGTTCTAAGGATGTGTCTGGAGTGAGGGTGGGTTTGTTGAAAGAACAGTGGGTTGGGGGACTGTCAGGCAGTATGGAGACATTGAAAATGGATTTACATTTTTTTTAAATGTTTGCATGTGAAATGCTGCTTTGCTAAGTGAAACCTACACATACAGTAGTTGCACCTCACCAGCAACTTTGCTGGCATAGAGCCACTGAACGTAGTTTTAGTTGGGCAGAGTACTGTAGGCACGTTGTTGCATGAAAAAATATGGAAAGTGCACATTGCACTTCACAATGTTGGTAAACTTCACAAACAGTTTTGTGAAGCAAAGTTTCCTGACTCTGCACATCCCTAGTCATAAATAATCAGGAATGCTGTAAAGGATGCTCATACTCTACAGTCACCTTTACTAGGTGAGTAAGATAACAATAACCTTCTTAGTTTTCTTTTTTCCCTAAAGAACCCAGAGAAGGTTTTCTCTCACTCCTTGGCATCCTCTGCTATTCTCAGTTTTGCCTCTGTTTTAACTTATTTTTAGCAGTATTATAGCCCCGTTCAGCTTTTTCAGATAATCCTCTCAGCTGGCTTCATTCTGTTACCTCCTTGAGTTTTTGGAATTCTGCCCTTTTTACCCTTACTGCCTTTTCCACACTCCTGGGAAACTCAATTGGCTTTTTGTGATTTTTTTTTATTTCTGACCTGTCTCATGCATTATGCTCTCACCACCATTACAGCTCTCTTTAAGGCATGCCTATTTGGCTTTGGCTTCTTCCACTCCCTCTAACCCTACATATTTTTCATTTAGCCTTCCTCCATCTTGTTGAAGTCTGCCCTTCTGAAGTCCAGTGCCACCGTTTTTGAACTGGAGAGATATGTTCCTGTTGTTATGTTGAACCACACTGCATTGTGGCCACTGTGCCCTAGTAGTTCCCTTACCAATTAAGGATGGTCCCCACTACAATTGTTAGATATGATGTGTTCGGCATATGGAGAAATGATGTTTGCACTGAATTCAACATTTTAATTAAAGGAAGTATAAAAAAGGATGGCCCTCACTCAAGTCAGTTTCCTGATCCACTGCATGAGCGAGCAGTCTTACATCAATTTCATCGGCCCCTGACTTCTTGCACTGCTGGCTGGCAGGATTTCAAAGTCCACATCCAGCATATCTGGTGAAACGTGGGGTGCCCCAGGGATCGATCCTGGGCCCTCTTCTGTTTTTGGTTTATACAAATCCAGTTGTCCAAACTGTATATTCATCTCTATGCAGAAGCCAAGGGTCTTCGCTCTCCAGGGCAGCATGGCTTTTGAAAGCTTCATAGCACTGGTACTGCACTGGCACATTTCACAAATCATACTTTAAGATCTATGGATGCTGGACTTTTGACAGGTGCAGTATTTACTGACTTATCGAAAGCTTTCGATTTAGTCAATCATGCCATGCTGCTTCGGAGACTGAGGAGCCTTGGGCTTTCTGAGGTATTTTGTGATTGGTTTTATAGTTATTTAACTGCTCGACCAGTAAGGGTACAACTTGGAGGTGTGGAGTCAATATTGGATGAGCTTCAACATGGGGTTTCACAGGGTCCATATTGGATCCCCTGCTGTTCTTCATGTTTATAGACCCCATTGTCAAGGTTTCTACTATTTCTAGAACTTTGTTGTATGCTGACGATATAATTTTGTTTTCTAGCTCTACTAAAATAAGTGACATAAATCTCTCTTTAAATCAACATTTTTCTGCTTGGAATGGGTGGCTGTTGGATCATTCCTTGTTGTTAAATTCTAAGAAAACTGTATGTATTCTATTTGACTCTTTACCTAAATTACATAATGCAGAATCTTTAGTAGAAACATAGAAACATAGAATGTGACGGCAGATAAGGACCGCTTGGCCCACCTAGTCTGCCCATTTTCCTACCTAACAGATAAGCTGCAGATCCTAGTTAACCAACAGCTTACTTCCATCTACCCCCACTAGGACTGCCTTATGTCTGTCCCATGCGTTCTTGAATTCCCCCACTGTTCTTGACTCCATGACCTCCTCAGGGAGGCTGTTCCATGCATCCACAACCCTCTCTGTGAAAAAATACTTCCTCACATTACCTCTGAGCTGCCCCATCTTCAAATTGTGCCCCATTGTTCTTGCACATCTTTTTTTCTGAAAGATGCTACCCTCTTGGACTTTTTGATTCCCTTGAGGTACTTGAAAGTTTTGATCATGTCCCTCTCTCCCTTCTTTCCTCAAGAGTATACATATTAAGCTCCTTTAGCTTTTCTTCGTATGTCTTCTGGTGCAGACTCTGCACCATTTTGGTTGCCCTCCTCTGGACAGCCTCCACTCTGTCTATGTCTTTGCAGAGGTGGGGTCTCCAGAACTGCACACAGTACTCCAGATGGGGCCTCACCAACTGTCTGTACAGAGGGATAACAACTTCCTGTTTTCTACTATTGATGCCTCTCCCTATGCATCCCAGTATCCCTCCAGCCTTCCTTACTGCCTTTTCACATTGCTTGCCCTCCATAAGGTCATCTGATATAATTACCCCCAGGTCCATTTCCATTTTTACTGTTGTCAGTATCTCACCCCACATTGTGTACTCTTCCCCTGGGTTTTTGTTTCCCAGGTACATTATCTTGCACTTCTTTGCATTGAATCTGAGCTGCCATACATCTGACCATTCCTCCAACCTTGCCAGTAATTAGTGACTTAGCCGGAAATATTATACAACAGGTTATGGAAACTAAATATTTAGGAATAATACTTGATCCTTGCTTGACTTATTCAGTACATATTAGGAAAGTGGTAAAGTTTGTAAATCAAAAAATTGGTGCCTTATGTCAAATTAAGGATTGTTTAAACAGGGAGGCTAGGGAGATGATATCTAAGAGTGTATGGGCCAGATGTTCAAAACTTTGCCCCTGGGCCAAGTTAACACTGCCCGGTGGGCAAATGTAGCCTGGAACACAAAGCAAGCTATATTCAAAAGGAATAGCCTGGGGCAAACAGCTGCTGAATATAGCATGGGAATGAGGCTGTGCAAACTGGGCTGGAACTGCAGGGCAAACATAGCCCTGGAATAAGACAGCACTGAATATAGCAATCAGGAAGTGTAAACCACAACAACAACACAGTGCACAGTGACATGAGGGTAGGTAGAGAACAACTATGTGGCCAATATGTGTGCCAGCGAAAGCGTGGACCCAGGATAGCTGCAGGCGGCAGCAAATGGGTAAGAACAGCGATCTACACTGTATATTATTCCCTGAACCAGGTTTAGCACTGAGCTAAGTTGTTTGCCCAGTGCAAACCTGTTAGCCGAGCGCTAAACTTTGCCATATTCAAAAATGACTTGCAAATGAGCCTACTTAGATAGTCTCTGGGCAAACAGCCATATTAGCATCTCATCATGCCCTGATTTGCATGCAGTTTGGCCAGCATTACTGCAGGGTCCCACAGCTCCACCTGTAGGTCAGTCTGGAAGTACAGGGGCTGGCCGGTTCTGACTGCAGCTCCACCTGTAGGTCAGTCAGGCAGTGCATGATGATAGCTGCAGGCTACATGTGAACAGTACAGCATAGCATAGCATAACGCACCACAGGGGACAACACAGCATAGGCACAGGTGGTCGTGGTGCTACATGCAACCATCACACTGTAGTGCATGCGACAGCGCACAGCAGACACTACAGTAGCAAGAGGGCTGGTTGCGTGAGGGACACAGCAATGCCTATGTTATATAGGGCAGTGATGACCACTGCACTGTACACAGTGACAGGCCCAGCTTGCAGGTAAGTACTGACAGTGGACAGTACTGTTATGCTGTTGTGTGATCCACAGATGCTGCACCTGTTGCATGGGATGCACACAGTGACATATACATGGCTGGCTGTGTGTGTGCTGTGGCATCTGTACGGTTGTGTGGTATGTGGCTGGTGGGGCATGTAAGATCTGACAGGCACAAAGGTGATGGCGTATTCCCACTACTGGCCCATGTGAACTGTGTGATGTGTCCCAGCCTTGTGGCCACACCTGGGCTGTGCAGAGGTCTGGCCACCCGTAAACCCTCCCCTCAATGGCCACCATGCCCACAGTGCTACATGTGTGTGCTGACATCTGTTAGGCACCACAGCTGTATGGTCTGCAGGTGTGTGCTATATGGCCACACTACCATGATGTCCTCTGTGGGTTGGATCACCCTTTACTGTCTGTGCTTGGCTGGGACTAGTGGCAGCTGTTGGCATCATGGTGGTGCCATTAGTGAGCAGCATGTGTCCTCCACATCTGGCATTTTATAAGTGCAAGCCACGCTAATCCCACGCAAACACCACACAATGCACCAATGATGTGAAAAGCTGTTTGCCCAGGGTTATGACCAGCTTTTCCTGGGCAGTAATATGTACCACGCTAAGGGTGGCGCTATGTCATGCTAAACACCTTAGCGCGGCACTAGTCACTGAATATCTCATAGCACCTGTATTCATGTTCGCTATGCCCCTTGCATATCATTATGGTTTGCCCGGTGCTACTGCTGTTTGCATGTGCTAGTTGGCCTTTTCAATATGGCAGACCTGTGCTAATCCCATGCAAACTGTTTGTGAACCGTACAAAGCTTTGAATATCTGGCCCTATTACTGTTAACTTTATAATTCTTTTTTGTTTACGAAGCTTGCACAGAGAGATTTGGATTTAGTTGATAAATCCTTTAATTCCATCTGTAGATTTATTTTCTTTAAATAATTTAGAACACATCATTGTGTTCTTTGCAATGATCTCTGTTGGCTTCCCCCTAAGTTGATGTATTTGTATAATTTGGGCTGCTTGATTAATAATATATTACCCCAGGGTTGTAAATCTCCATTGTACAGTTTGATGAATGTAAGGGATGATGTTAGATCATTGTGTTCTTCAAATGTACAATGGTTATCTATTCCTAGACCTGTTACCGGTTTTTGGCATACACTGCCTATTGATTTGATCTCTGCTCATAACCATGAACATTTAAAAAAAGCTTTGTTTCATTATTTGCAATGTTCTGCTGTGTGTAACTGCTTTTAAGTACTGTTTTTTGTACTACAGTATTTTACTACATTGTATTATTGTTATCAATGTATTTTGTTAATGTTTGTAATTGTATGACATCTAAGCTTCTTTGTGTATGAAGCTCCGGGTCGATCTTGAAAAAGGGCATTGGCCCAGTGATCTTACCCAGTAAATAAAGTGAATTGAATTGAATTTAATTGATACTGTCTTGATAGCTAAAGGTAAAGATTCTTACAAAATACAGTCAGAATTACAAGCAGACTTCAGTAAAATCTAGGATTGGTTTGGGAGATCTAATTTCATGCTAAACAGTAGTAGATCAAAAATAATGTCATTCACTCAGAAAATAAAGGAGATGGTGACCTTAAAAATTACATCCAAAGATGGTGAAGAGTTAGAACAAGTGAGTGAATACAAATACTTGGGCTTCTGGATCCACCAGGGTCTAACTTTTGAGTACCATATTAATGAGATGGTAAACAAACTAAATGGTAGACTTGGGGCCCTGCAAAGAACAGGTCACTGTATAAATGAACCCATGAGGAAGTCCATAGTTAATCAAATGTTGGTACCGGTATTAGAATATGGAATAATTATGTGTTCATTTGCTAAAACTTCTGCACTAAAAAGGGTTGAAATTATGCACCACAGGTTGGCCAGATTTGCACTGAGGGCAGAAAGGAGGACACATCATTGTGTATTGTATGAGAAGCTAAATTGGCTCACGTTACAAAGCAAACAAAAATTATGTGGGTTAGTATGACTTAACTACTTTTGGACACAGGGAGACCATTTCATTTAAATGAGAAACTACAAAGAGTAGAGCATACTTATAGTTTAAGACATAAAACAAAAATGAGGGAGTTTAAATTAGTAACACCAAGAAATAGGATAAGTGAAATGTCCTTTGCCTGTGTGACAAAGAAGTTTTGGAATGGGCTAAAGATTCAAGAAAAAAATATAAATATAGGTCTGGATGAACTTAGCACTGCCTTGAAATGCGAATTAGCAGTTAGATGTGCTTGCTTTGATTAGATATAGAAGGTTTTATGAAAGTGTATGATTGTATGTACTGTATTTTGAATTGTATTTATATGTATGAAACTGATGATTTTTCCTATTGTTAACATCTAAGACAGGAACGCCTTGTAAATAGGATGTTATCCTGATGATGCTTCAAAATGAGATATCATTTTTTTGCATCCTGTATAAAAATAAATGTTTTTACTACTATTACATACCTAGGTCACCCACCATCACCAACTCCTTTTTGTCTGATGCTTCCCTGATCTCTTCCCCCTAATTCCCTGTCCCCATCCTTCTTGTTCTATGGTTTGTACACCAGTCTGACCCCAATCTTTTTACCACCCTCCCTTGTCAGTTACACCCAAACTGCTTCTATGTCATGTCCACCCCCTCCATGGTATTTTTCATTGCATCAATGCATTTTCTAATGTACAGTGCCACCTTCCTCCCATACATTTTTGCCTGTCCCTCCTATAGAGTGAGTAGCCTAGTACTGCAAAGTCCCAGTCATGGTTTACTGTTGCCTAGGTTTTATTTATGACTAACAGCTCCATCTTCTCCTCCTCTGCCATCATGCCTGTAGCTCCCTCATTTTATTTCCAAAGCTTCTGGCATTTAATCAGACCACCCTCTGAGCCCCATCTCCCACCCTAACCCTTTCACTGTCCAGACCTATTGCACTTATTCCCTGCATTACTTCATCTTCATTCTCCAACCCTTCAATAAAGTCCCCAGTCTCTGATGTATTTCCTATTCACAGTCCCTATCTACATTATCCTTTTCACCCTGACTGACCCAACTAGTTCTCCCTCACCTGAGTTCTCCTTGCAGATGACCCTAGCCCCAGCCTTCCCCCTGCTAGTTTAAATGTCCCATGCCTCCAACCTCTGCTCCAATTCCATTGTCAAATCCCTATTAGGATGATGGCTATCTGGTTTAAATAGGCCTTTACAAACCACAAACACCTAAGTCTCCCAGGAAGCAAATGTGCTGTTTTGCACACCAATCCTTCAACAAATTTTTAAACTGGAAAATTGTCAGCTTAAATATAGCCATCTAAAGGGAACCCATTCACTTTTGCTACTACTGCAGTGGTAACCTCCACTTCCACCAAGGGAGGAGCAGAAGAGATGGTAACTCCAACAGAAAGCATTCCCCTGCCTCTAGGTCCTTAGGGGACAAGGGATTAAAATGACCACATGGAATGATGGAATGCCCTGAGGTTATTTATAATGGCCTCCACCGAGGGCCGAAGAGTTTGTTGCCCCAAAAAGGGCTTTCATAACAGAAGAGATGGGAACTCCAGCAATAAGCATTCCCCTGCCTCTAGGCCCTTAAGGGACAAGGGATTAAAATGACCACATGGAATGATGGAATGCCCTGAGGTTATTTATAATGGCCTCCAACAAGGGCCGAACAGTTTGTTGCCCCAAAAGGGGTTTTCATAACAGATATGGGGTGAAGCCAGTAAATCCCAGCCAGGAATGTCTGCTCATGCAGATTCCAGAAGTTTCTATCCTGTAAGATGCATCACAGGCTGAACGCAACCAATGCTTGCCAACATCTACAGTAGGCCTCACGCTACAAACTGATGAGTTTCAGATTTGACCAAATCATCCAGCATCTCATCTACAGTCTGGGACATAGACTTCTATGGGGCATTCTAGTATTTCACCAGGCACACCTGATGGTCTGCAATTTGGAGACCAAGCATGGCCAAAGCAAAACCACATTCCCCATAATATCTAGTTTTCTGAATTTTTTACCTAGGGGGGGTCTAATGATCATGTGTTGAAGCATTTTGGACCAAGAATGAGCTGCCATGATTATTACAGAGACCAATTTTTGGATGGAAAAGTAGAACGTATTATCCATAGGGGCCAGATACAGCTTGACTGCCTTCCTGAGCATGGCAGGCAAAGTTCTAGGCCTATGCCATGTAGTCATAGTGGCAATTTCAAGTGTCAGAAAAATTTGAGGAATATCACAGCTGAAGACATGAGACATCTAGAACATCACACAGATTTTTGTTTATGGAATCCTCTACCTTTTATGTGAACTGAAAAGTCTCCTGGACTGACCATAACGTGGGATGATAGGAGGAGTCCCTAGGATTAGACCTAGGTACATGATAAACTGTATCCACACAGTTTGAGGATACAGCGGAACCTGACTTTCATCTGACTAGCAAACCTTCCTCTTCTTCCTCCTCTCCTCAAAAGCCTTCATCCATCAGGTCTGGGATATACTCACCATTTATGCCATGATAACTGGACTGAATATTACTGTATGTTACCTGGTGTTGCTGTTACTGTACTCTAACTGTAATTTATGTCCTTGACATTGAAACTTTGTAAATGAGCACGTGTGCTCAAAGGTACTTTCTCAATAACCGAATAAATAAAATAAAAAATACTCCTCCTCTACAGGGGAGGAAGGAGAGGTTCCAGATCAGGAGCCATGACCCTAAAGGCACAGGAGGCTGAACAGGCCCTAAAGGCACTATGAATGGGGCTTTAGATTGAATTGGCAGTATTTGAGACAGCAGTCTCTTTAGCAACTCAGAGAACTAGATCAAAAGGGCAATGTAACATAGCTCAATGATAATGGGAGCAGTACTAGTGGTCAACACTGGAAATATACATGCTGAACTGGGGTTCAAGGATGGTGAATTCTGGGGTACCATAGAACTGTTATATGAGGTCTCTACACCCTAATTGGCATCTCACTGTACACCTTAGACAAACCTTATGTTACCTATAACACATAATATGCATATGCTATACTAACATATAGGGCACAGACACCTACCGTACAAGAGTGAGTGTCAGGACATATAATGATTGTAATACACTTTACTTTCTCTATGCATGGAAACTGCACATAGTAAGCCAAGACAGTCATGTCTTTATCATCTTCTGATATTACATAGTCTGAACTGCCATCTTTTGGATTTATGTATAACTACACTACATCCTGTGTTTTTCACATACTATGTATGCTCTTACTGGGCCCTATGCACGAAATGTGCAGAGTGGATATGCGTGCACAACTGAGGCATGCAACCACTCTGCACCCTATGCATCCCCTGCATGGAATGCACAGAGGGAGGTGCACAGCATGGACGTGCCTGATCCCCTGGCCACATTAGAAGCAATGCACCAGGGGCTGGTGAGGGGTGAGCTGGCACCTACACACCATGAACTAAGGTGCATAGTGCTGGCCATGGGCGTGCATAGGTGGTCACCAGGTAGACCAGTGAGACCCAGCCATAAACACCCCATGTGCCCCATGCACACCCTGCTGGACAGGTTGAACAGCCCACCCACCCTCCAGGGTTGCAGGACTGGGATGCTGGACGCCATCCACCTGCCCCAGCACACAGCAGTGGCTTTGGCGACCCACCCTGTGGTGCTGGGCACACCGACCTCCCCTCCACCTGGCGCCATGCTCCTCATCCATCCCACTGCACCAATCGGTGCTGGCAGAGGGCCGGCAGCATTGCTCTCCCTCACCTGCCACTGCCACTGGCTGTCAGGTTTCCATGGGGCATGCTGCCAACGCGTGTCCCGCCATGCAAGGGATCCAGTGCGGGTCCTGGTCTGGCCATCCAATTGGGTGCCAGGCCAGTCCCATGACCCTGCCCCAGGCTGCCCTGCGGAGTCCTGCGTGCCAGGATGCAGGGCCATGGATGGGTGGCCGGTGGTCATGCATACTGCTGGCGTGCACCTGTCTGTGTGTTCACAGTTATACAGGCGGGTTGCGTGTGGATTCCGCGTACCTCTGCCCCTTCATGCATAAGGCCCAATGTTCTCAGAGATGGCTGACTTAGTGAACATTGTACAAAGTTATCTACACTGTGGAGCCATTTTACTTTTAGCCAATTGGCCTTACTGGCTGTAACTAAGACTGTTTCTGTCTCCTGGTAACCATAGTAATTATCATAGTATATAATTTAATGTATTATGTTTTCCCCTTGGAGATCTTCTTTACTCCTTGGGGTATTGGGGAATGCTTAGCTCTCGCTCCCAGTGTCTTATGGTAAGAACTGCTTAGGGCAACTGTAATATCCTTTTGTTGTAATAAACACATTTATTACTGATATGCAACTTGTTTGTGATTCTTTTGCATCTCTAATTATCACCAAGAACCTGATCAGGGCTAGACACCCTACCAGAACACATGGGCTGTTGCAGCACTGTCAATGTTATCAAGCACCATTCCATTCTTTGTTTTGGCAGTTCAGTGACTGAACCTGGAGTCAGAGCCAGGTGTTTGGCATCTGTTCATGAGGCAGTCTCTGACAATAGGTAGCCAAGAAAACAACCACAGTTGATAAAAATCTTGTTGGCTGTCTGGTCATTGGCAACAATACCTAAAACCTAGGGAGGCACTGGTATTAATTACAATGATCCTAGCAATGCTGGTCACTTATGGATGATGCAGGAGCCACAAGGACGTCTGCCAACCAACGTGCCCAGCCAAAGCAAAGGGAAGCCATGGCAGTATCTGGAAAAAAAACTGTGCCATTTCCAAATGACAGTGTATGATCAATGAGATGCCAACCCCCCCGCACAAAAAAAACATAGTGACAGCCCCAGAAAAATCTGGTGTCAGTACAAAAACAAATAAAAAAAATTCTAAATTAAATAAACTAAAAATAATCTCTTCAGCAGTGAATTCTGACAGCAAAGAGAAAGTCTTTACTGGCCTAAAAAGGCAACTGACTGTGGTTAAAAAAATAAATGAAGTGCTTAGGGGCTGACCACATTTTGTAGGTGATGCCAATGTGTCTAATGTAGACATAAGGATGTCAGCTTGAGACAGTTTACACAATCAGAGATTGACACAGTTGACACAGTGACAAAATCCAAGGTTGGTACCCATGCCCTTTCTGTTGCTGTGCCTCTATTTTGGAGTGGTTTACACTTCACTACAGTCACCTTTCTCATTTTATGTTTTCAAAAATAATTTTAAACAATAATTGTGTATTCAATGTACAGGTAATTATAATTATATTTAATGCTGCATTTTATTTTATATTTGCATTGTTTTTATGTTAATTTGTATTGCAAACTTTTTTCTCCAAGTCAAGCCTGAAAAAAGACCTACTGTCTAGAACCCCTACCCGGTAAATAAATAAATAAATAAACTTGGGCAACCCCATCTCCAAGAAGCTTCCTGTGAAGTCCTGACAACACCAAATTACAGTCTAATTTGTCAGACTCTATGTAGGAGACTCTTGATTAAAATCTGGTTCTTTTTCTACTCTCCTGTTTTCTAGGCTGTACCTCCTTCCTCTTCCCTTTCCAATCTGGCGTTTGTAAATATCTTTCTGCCATCTCCTCCTTCCTCCAGGTTACTAACTCCATTCTTACAGAGATGAGCTAGGGTCCGGTCACTGCTGTCATCTGGTAAGATTACAGCAATCAATCTACTTGGTAATGTCGATGCCAAATATGGGGAATATGTCAGTGAATATGTTTTTTTAATTATTTAACTAAATGTACATTATAGTTTGACATTTCTTATGTAAATATTTTTTTGTTAACATCTCTTGTATTTATTCATTTCTGCTCTGTATTTTCTGTACTGTCTTATGCCATGTGTCTGGGTTACTCCTGTGAAAATAATCTGGTCCCATTGAGCCTACCCAGTTATCCAAATCAATCAATCAATCAATGCATACATATATACATACATACAAACATACAATTGCCAAGGTCTTGAATACTGTTGCTGCCATGTTTGGATAGGGGAGAAGAGGTGGGTCTGTTTCACCTTGTGTGTATAAGGTTGCACACCTACCTTACTAACTGCTACCAGTCAGTTCAGGCTGGTGGCACCATGTCCTCTCCCCAATCCCATCAGATCTGAAGTACTCCAGAACTCCATCCTGGTTACTATACTCATTTTCAGTTTTCTTCAATGAACTCCCCCTCAGTCTGTGTCACCTTGTGCATCAAGATGTATGTGGATGACACTGCACTCTTTTCTTCTAGAGCTTCCATTTCTGTAGCTGGAATCATTGCTTCTGCATGAATTTAATTATGTCCATAGTTGGTTCTGCTCAAATCAGCTCTCTCTCTCTTAATACCTAAATGACTGTGTTCATCAATTTTGGCACAAAGCAGAAACCTGCTTAACTTCAAGTTCTTTCTTTGGTGGCTGCCACCTTAAAGAAGACTTCTACATCAAGTACCTTGGAGTGTGGCTGGATTAAAATGGTGATTTCTCCACAAATTTTGATTCCATGCATACTAAACTCAGTCAAAAGCCTGATATATTGCACTGCAACAGATCCTGTCTCTACTTGTTTGACTATGAGGATGTGGTTTACAACAATGCTCACATATCCAGCCTACTCAGACTGGTTCCCCTTTTTTGCTCCTTCTGTTGTTTCATTCTCATGGTCTCACCTCTTATTCATCACTGCACTCTATACCTAAAACTCACTCTCACCCCTCCCATCATGACACATTTCTCAGTGCTCCTCTTACCTCTCAAAATTATATTTTCTCCCTTTCCTTATATGTTTCCTCTCCCATCAACCTCTTCTATCCCTCATTTTACTCCTTACACTCTTTTGATTCTCACTTTATTTTCTACCCCTGCTGCAAAACCTCTGCTGGGAAATCCGCTTTCTCAGTCAGACACCCTAACCTCATTAACACTGTTCCCCACCCTATTTGCCTTTCCTCCTCTTATCTTTAACTTAAACTACTCCTGAGGCATTATTTCTCCCCTTCTTGTGCCTGTCATCCTCAACCTCCTGTTCCTCACCCTATCCCCTCCTATCACTCCTATCACTAACTTTTTGCTATGAGTATTGCATGTTGCACACAGAAACTGGTGCATCCATCAAAACAATGATGTTTGCCCTATTTTGCACCATAAAGCTGTGAAAGTGTCACTAATGTGTCATTTTGTCAAAATACTTGTTGCACATTTGTGCACATCTGGATAGCCAGAGGTGCAGCCACAATATTGGTACAAGTCCAGTGGCACAATTTATGGAACTTGAACCCACTGTATTTTCAATGAAGTAATTTATTTTCTGTTACATTTGTATTTATATATCTGCCTAGTTAATTTAATTTTATTTATTTTATAACATTCTGTTTATGCCCCCTGTCAACGGCCTGACCATTTCTGCTTGCACTGCCCCAATCTCATCACTCATCATCTCTAGGACCTAATCATATCAGCCTTAAGCACCTGAGGCTTGACCCAGATGGTAGATCTCATGGTTATCAGAGCCAGCCACTGACTGCTGAAGGTACGTCTTGACCAGCCATTGGAGGATGGGTGCTGCAGTTAATGGTGCAGGACCTGCATGTGGAACAGGCATTATCCTGCATCAGCTGGGTTATTCTTCTTGTTTTTCCAGCCCTTGAGGATGTTTGCACTCAAGAAATTGAATGACTGGAGTGTGCACATCAGTGTGCCAACTACAAGGCCAAACATCTCACATTCCAGTCTGCATCCTCTTCACTTCCACCTGTGGTCACCCCGGTGTCAGCACTGTAATGGAGGCAGTGACTCTGCTTCCTCAGTGGATTCTTAATCCTCCTCCTCCTCCTCCTGGACAGCCCTTGATGGCCTGGGCTCATTTCAGAACCTGGGTTGCTGGCTTCACAAGTAGATGCACATCCATGGCTGGAATGGGCCAACTAGTTTGTTTTATTTGTCTGTACCTCTGACATGTTTGCAGCTTAGCCAGATCTTGTAACCAGTTGTTGCTTTTTGTCATTTTGCCTACACTTTTTGGCTATGCTGTATTGTTTGAAGCTTTGTCCCATTTCCCTGGCAATTCCCTTCCCCAGGCTGCACCTATAATCAAGCTTCAACTCAGTTTACCTCTCTCATTCACCAGTTTATTCATGAAATAAAAATAAATATGTTTGAATTTAACATTTTTCTACCCATCTTCATATCATTCTATGCCACTGCATAGTCTGCTTAGTTTTTAAAACTGTAAGTAGGCAAATCAGGCTGCACAGAAAAAAATGCTTTTTTTGCACTACTAATCCTGCAAACTTACATTGATATTCTGGGCATAGTCCATTCTGACAATACCATAGCTGTCAGTTTCAATGGGCTTTTGATATAAATCATGTTAACCTATTCATACATACATACATAGAGACATACATAAACAGTGTCGGCACATAAGGGCCTATGGCCCACCCAGTCTGCCTATTTGAGCTTGTAAGTTCAGTTTATGTTTTCCAAGAAGTCTGTTGCCTCTTACCCCTGAACTCCAGAATTCCTTTATGTATATCCCATGCATTCTTAAATCCTGTGATTGTTTCAGCCCCCACCACTTCCTTTGGCAGGGTGTTCCACTTGTCCACCACCCATTCTGTGAAGAAATTCTTCCTCACGTTTCCTCTGAATCGTCCTCCCTCCAACTTCATCCCATGCCCTCTAGTCTTGGAACATCTTTTTGCTTAAAAATAGTGTATTCCTGCACCCTGTTCCTCCCTGTAAGATACTTGTATGTCTCTATCATATCCCCTCTCTCCCTCCTCTCCTCCAGGGAGTACATGTTCAGTTCCTTCAACCTGTCCTTATAGGACTTGTGATGCAATCCATGCACCACCTTTGTTGCCCTCCTCTGAACCTTCTCTACCCTGTCTATGTCCTTACGTAGGTAAGGTCTCCAGAACTGTACAGTGTACTCCAGGTGGGGCCTCACTAGTGTCTTGTATAGTGGAATTACGACCTCCCTTTTCCTGCTGATGATGCCCATGCCTATGCATCACAGCATCCTATTTGCTTTACCTGATGCCTTGTCACACTGTTTCCCTGCCTTGAGGTCATCAGAGATGATAACCCCAAGATCCCTTTCCTGCTTGGTGCATGCTATATCCTCACCCCCCAACTGATATATTGTGCCAGGGTTTTTGTGCCCCATATACATTATCTTGCACTTCCTTTCACTGAATTTCATACTTCATAACGTTTTTGTTTTCAAAATTGTTTCTCCTAATCTCTGCCAAATGCAAACATCCTTTGCAAACATGACTTTGTGAGGTTTTTGGTCTATGATTTTCAAAATATGTGCAGTAGTGAGTAAAGAAACAAAAGAAAGTCAAAGAGTTTGGTTTTGTATGGCATCTTTCCTATGCACTATTTCCTGACAAGCTATAAACAGCTAAAATAACCATTGCAACATCAACAAAGAGAAATTTGGGGAGGTTAAAGGAAAACTGAATGCAAGAAAATATAAAAACACATGTTGTGCATTAACTTCCCCTCTGTCTCTCTCGTGCTGCTTATATCCAGCACTAGAATTAAGAGCCCAGAATCTAAGTTAAATCTAGTCACAACATCCAACTGCAACTGATTATGAAAGCTAACCATTTTGAATAGTGTTTGCCCTCCCTCCCCAGCCAAAGTCAGATTTCTCTAAGCAGCAACTGTTGTTATTGTGGATGTATGGAAACGTCCTTTGTGAAGTACTGTCACTGGGTGATAAAAAAGCTAATACACCTTTGAAGGTCTTAGGCATAATTGACACCATTTCCTGAGGCATTCTGGGAAAATTCCAACAGTTCAAAGGTAATAGAAGAAGCTTACATGACTATGTATAGCCTCGAGGAAAGGATAGAGAGGGGGGACATGATAGAAACTTTCAAGTACCTCAAGGGAATCAACAAAGTCCAAGAGGGTAGCATCTTTCAAAGAAAGAGGTGAACAAGAACAAGGGGGCACAATTTGAAGATGGGGGCAGCTCAGAGGTAATTTAAGGAAGTATTTTTTCACAGAGAGGGTTGTGGATGCATGGAACAGTCTTCCGGAGGAGGTTGTGGAGTCAAAAACAGTGGTGGAATTCAAGCATGCATGGGACAGTCATAAGGCAATTCTAGGGGGTGGTGGTAGGAAGAAGTAGGCTGCTGGTTAACTAGGATCTGCAGCTTATCCATTAGGTAGGGAAATGGGCAGACTGGGTGGGCCAAGCGGTCCTTATCTGCTGTCAAATTCTATGTTTCTATGTTTATTCTTAAGGGCCATAAAACTGGCAGGGAAAAGTAAAAATAAAAGAAATTTGTCAGGGACACATGGAACAAAATGCCAGGGACCACCTTAGAAAGAAAAGAACATGTACAACATATGTTTTTATAATGTTTGCATGCAGTTTCTCTTTAAAGAAAGATCAAGGAGGTATAGCAGCACAAGAGAGAGAGACAGGGAGGACGTTAAACATAGTGAGGTTAAGAAACTTGCTTGAGTTGAAACAGATATTGGCTCTGGTAGGCTTCAGACCTGAGTTTCTAGATAAAAAAATTATGTGATCTAACCAGTAAGCTGTGCTGCATGCCAGCTGCATTTGAAAAACATTACCATCTAAGTCAACAAGATTTTAAATTGGGAGGGGCATCGCCTACCTTCAACAGAATATTTTGAACAATGTGCTGCAACACAGTGCATTTCAGACACACATCTTTACAGCTGCATGGGCAGAGCCCTGTAGGCATTTTTGGATCACTAGGGGAGAGAAAGCAAGAGAGAGAGAAAGAGAGAGGGAGAGAGATGACTGACAGGATAAGATGACTGTGTTCTTCCCATGAGTGCTTTGGATGGGACATTACTCACAACTCTCCACATTCTCTTGATTTATTGCAGTGGTCTATTTGTGTCTGACTTCATCCCCTGCCAGCACTAGATTGCACTATTTAATTGATGGACTGTGAGTTTCACTTAGATTCTTTGAATATAAGTTTCATGCAAGCAATTTTTAGAGCTACTTCAATAACTGTGCCAGACTGATTTCCATAATATAAATATTTTTTAATGGACTGTAGTTTCACTTAGATACTTCAACTATTAGTTCCTAGTCATTCCTTCTTTTTTACTGTTGAAATTCTATCACTGCTGTTCAGTTGGTTCACTTTGCTTTCTGTCTGTCTCAGTGCATGACTTTGAATTATTGCTCCCATGACTCCTGCTGGTCCCTTTACTGAACTGGACAGAAGTTTTAACCCTTGGATATCCTAGTAGTATGCTGTATTTTATAAGTTCTTTGCTGTATTTCTCTGTTCAGATCAGACACATAAAGGCAATGTGTTTTAACAGAGTATTTCTAGAGGTTGAATTTTATGATGATGACATTATGCAGGTACAAAGAACCAACAATTCTGGTCTCAGGGTGACCAAATTGATTTAACCTTGGATAATTATAATTTAGCTCTAAATATTTTGGAGGCCAGCAACAAACTGGATAAATTGTGGATTTTGATAGTAGACCTCACAGCTATGCTAGACCCTACTGTATGTCTGAGTGAACATCCAAACATAGCAGAATAATCTTCTTGTCTAGTGCCTGACAATTAGTCACTTGTATATAATGTGGACACTTTTAACAGATTTCAAGCACTTCAAGATGTGCAGATGTGACTTGAGAAGGATAGCATAACAAGTATAGAGGAATGCCAGCTTGAAATAGAATGTATGGACACAAGTATTAATGAGATTATAAATAAGAACAAAAGTATTATTATGGGAATTCGGACATGGAACATTGCTGGATTACAAAGTAAATCAGTTGACACAGAATTAAAGGAATTTTTAGTGGGGATGGATATCATCTTGTTTCAAGAGACATGGCATACCAATGAACAGAGTAATGACTTCATAATTAATGGTTATACCCTGCTACATACACCAGCCATAAAACAAAAAAAAAATGGGTGGTCATATGGGTGGATTGGCCATAGATATTAAAATAAATGAATATATAAAGCTTATAGAACAAAGCATTAAGTAAAATTATATATTGGTAAAACTGAGGATAGAAAATAAAACATTTATAATAGTTAATGTGTATAACCCTCCTATTAAATCTTTATTGTATGATAAGACTTTATTCTATAATATTTATTCAAGATATAAAATCTCAATAGAAAGTGACTTGCCCAATGGAGATATTAATTATGGGGGATTTAAACATTAGGTATGGGAAAATTGCATCTTTGGATTCAAATAATTTGTTATTACATGGCCTGAGAATTCCCTTGAAGCATTCTAAAGATAGGAAAAATACTGATATTTATAAACAGATGGCATACTTATTAGATACACTGCAATTAATAATACTTAATGGGAGATTCCCCTGTGATAGTGAGGGAAATATGACATGTATTAATGCAAGAGGATCTACAATAATTGATTACACTTTGATATCAATATTTGATTACCATAATTATAGCGATCTAAAAGATATATATAGAACTGAAAGAGATCCTTTTTCTATCATTTCAGGTGGAAAACATATGAAAATATTTCTGAGAATGATGAGAATATAGAAATTGTCAACAAAAGAATTAGATGGGATCCAATAAAAAAATAGTAATGTGATGAGTATAAGCGATAACATAATAAGAACTTTAAGTCAGAAAATTGAAAATCTGTTGGACCCAGAAGATATTTATAACCAGATTATTATAACATTTCAAACATATACTATAGAACAATTATGAAAAAAGAGTAATAATACAGTACACTATGATGGGTAGTTCTATAAGAACTGTAAGGCAGAGAAAAGGAAATTGTCCAAATTAACAAGGAGAACAAAAAAATAACCAACAAAATCAAATATAAAAGAACTTAATTTAGCAAGGAAACAATATAAACAAATTGTGAACTTTTTATTGTATGTAGCACCAAAAGGAGCTATGGAATTTAATGACTGATTCTATTAAAGAAAGGGATGATAAAAAAAATTCTGGACCTTGGTTGCTAAAGGAACCTGTACTTATAAATCACAAATTGATACATATATAGCAGCAGATATATGGTAAAAATAATTTGCAAATGTATTTTATGAATTAAATATTCATCATTCAATAGATTTGGGAGAACTTAATGAGCATTTTAGCTGGGTTACTGCACTGAAGATCAAGGTAGCTCTGGAATCATTTAAAAATAATAAAGAACCTGGCCCTGATAATATTACGGTTGATTTTTTCAAACTTGGCATAGACTGGTGGTCAGATACTCTGGAAAAATTTTTATAAAGCAGCAACGTATGCTTTTGTTCCTGATTCTTGGTTAGCTAGTTTCATAATTCCTATTTATAAGAAAGGCTCTCGCTCAGACCCAGCAAACTACAGACGTATTAGTCTGTTGGATGCCATGGCTAAAATCTATCCCAAAGTACTTCTAAATAGGTTACTGATTATACTTAATCAACATAATATTATATCAGAATTTCAAGTAGGATTTAAAAAAGGCACTGGTACAGGAACCCAAGTCTTCTTTCTCTCTCATATAATTGAAAAATACTGTAAAGTAAAAAGGCAAAGGCTATTTGAGGCCTTTGTCAACTTCTCATCCGTGTCTGATGCTATGTTGAGACCTTAACTTTGGGAGATAATGGAAGACATGGGTATTGACCATAATCTTTTTGTATTAATAAAAATGGCTATATATAAAAACCTGGTCTAAGGTAAAATAATCAAAATCTGGTGCACGTACGCAAAAGATTAATACAGGAATAGGTGTTTAGCAAGGTTGTGTCCTTGCTCCAACATTGTTTAATTTATACATTAACAGAATTCTTGAACATTTGGATAATCCTATATATCATTGTTCAATAATTCTAGAGAAATGAGTACCAGTACTTGTATATGCTGATGACGTCTTAATATTATCAACTACAAGACCTGGTCTGCAATGAGCTTTGGATAAATTGGATATTCTCTGTACCAAACATAATCCTAAACCAAATACTAGCAAAACTAAAATTACTATTTTTGGATCGACAAACAAATATAGGAGTTTAACACTAGCAAAAAAAAATTAGATTTTGTACATGAATTTCCATATTTGGGAGTTCTTTTCACTAATACTAGCAGATGTACAAGACATATAACCTGGACAAAAAATAAGTTAGAATATGCAGTTAAAGCCCTAAAGAGGGTTAATAATGTATATGGTGGTTAGGCTTTGACACCCATGATTAAGTCAATAAATGGGAAAATACTTAGTCAAGCATTATATCTCGCTGAGTCCTGGAGAACAGAAAAAGTAACTAAAATGGAATCATTCTTAAATAAAATATATACGCAAATCTTAAGATTACCTGTGAGTACTCCTAATTCACTAGTGAGAGCAGAAGTAGGCCAAATAAAATGTGAACATATGGTACATATTAGGATGATACATTTCTGGTCAAAAATAATGGCAGAAAATAAAGATCCTGTGCTTGGGAAGGCTTTAAAGGAGAATGAAAAACTACTTCTTCTGAATAAGAAAGGGTGGCTATCCTCTATTTATACCTTATTAGAAAAATATCATCTTAAGCAACTAAAATCATGGGTGGTTAACAATATACAATTAAGTATGACATACTGTAAAACAATTTCAAAACATAACCAGAATATTTCAAAGGGAAAAGATCTGGATGAAATTCCAAAACTGAAAGTTTCCCCTGGCTTATAAAAAAAATTCTAGAGAAAATACTCTAAGATATTACTTGAATTCTATTAATTTTTTAGAATATAGGTTCATATTAACCAAATTTAGATTTGAGATTTTCCACAGTAATATACTGGAGACTAGATACAATAACGAAAATACAAATAGGACTACAGGTTATTCTTCTTTGAACGAAGATGAAGATTTTGAACATGTCACTCTCCATTGCCCTTGGTATTTTGATTCTAGATCTAGACACATATTTTATTTATTTATTTATTTAAATCTTGGATGACACCTGTGAGCGGATGCTCATTGAGAGGTTCCATATTAGATACTTTAACACAAGAAGACATAGTATAGTTACAGTAAATTATACGAACAGAGTACAAAAAAAATCAACAGTACATGGGTTGCAATGACAAACAGTTACACAAATTGTGCTAAGGCATAGTATATGGTATGCCAGCATCCTGCAGAAGAGAGAGAGGCAGAGGGAGACTGTTAAGGTGAGGTAGGGAAGG
The DNA here is from genome assembly GCA_016271365.2 of Neoceratodus forsteri. Lineage (NCBI taxonomy): Eukaryota > Metazoa > Chordata > Ceratodontiformes > Ceratodontidae > Neoceratodus > Neoceratodus forsteri. Next base: position 1,321,025,205 of record CM057456.1, read on the forward strand.
GTAGTGGGAGCTGGGATATGAAGGGCAGAGGGAAAGAAAAGAGCCAATGGGTAGATGGTGGGAGACAAGTGCTAGGGCTAAAGGGGTGGGGCAAGTGCTTGGGCAAAGACTTAACTTGGCAGGTCAGGAGTTGTAAGTGCTGAGGCAGACTAATGCTGCAGGTGCAGACTAGCGGAGGCACCTACAGGTACTATTGTCAGTGAGGTGCTGATGGAGTTTGCGCTTAAAGGAACCAAGAGTTGTGGCTCCGGCAATGTCAGGTGGTAGACCATTTGTCCACAGAGGGTCCCAGTAAGCAAAAGAACACTGATCCATAGTTGTGTGGCACCTGGGCACATGGAATACTTATGTAGTTGAGCTCCTGGTGTGCCTGGCATGTATAGGTGGTGATAGAAGGCTCAGAACTCCATGAGAAAGTAAGTTTAGTGAGACCTATTTTGTGAGTAGGCAGATTTGATAAAGTATTCTGTACTTCAGTTGAAGCCAGCCCGATCGTGCAGAAAGCTCACAGGTGTGAGTGAGTTTTGGGGCATCAGTGAGCAGGCAGCAGGCTTCGTTTAAGGCTGTTGAGAGGTGTTGGAGCACTGTGTCAGTAGCAGAGCCATAGACAGCTAGGCCATAGTCAATCAAGGTGATGAGTGAACTGTTAATTGCCAAGTTCAGAGCTTCATAGGTCAAGCAATGTCTGTGCCTGTGGAGGATACTGATCCTGGTGTTAAAGGCTTTGGCTGTGATGTCAATGTGCTATGTGTAAGACAAGACAGTGTCCAGTGTGATTCCCAGGTACTTGAAATGGGGGACTAGTTCCAGGGTGTTACCGGACTCATTCTGAATTGCCAGGGGATAAGCTTTTAGCTTGTTTTGGGCAGTGGCAAAGAGGATGGTCTTGGTCTTTTTATAATTCATGACCAGTTTTTGCTCTTTGAACCATTTTTCAGCTGTTGTGAGGCCACTCTGGAGGTCATATTCTAGAAGTGCGGGGTTGAGGTTGCTAGCAAAGATCACCGCATCATCTGCATAGGGGAGCATGCAGCTATTGCAAGCAGCCGGGAGGTTGTTTAGGAAGACACTGAAGAGTAATGGACTGAGTGTGGATCCTTGTGGTACCCCTCATCTGACCAGTCAACTTTCTGATAGGATGTCCCTGATCTTTACTTGCTGTGACTGCAGGCTAAGGTAGCTACAAAACCATGCTACAGTTTTTAGGGCTAGCCTTATGTCTGAGAGCTGTTCTTGGAGGAGAGCATGATGGATCATGTCAAATGCCTTTGATAGGTCAACAAACGCTGCCCCTACAATATGCCCTTTGTCAAGAGCATTATGTATGAATCCAGTAAATTCCAGGAGAGCCAGATGGTGCTGTGGCTGGCTCAGAAACCATGCTGTTCTGGACATAGGAGCTGATATTGATTGAAGTACTCCACCTGCTGGTCAGCCACAATCCTTTCAAGGGCCTTGGAGAGTGGGGGGAGTATAGAGAACAGCCTGTAGTTGTTTTGACGAGACCGGTCACCAACTTCATGTACTGGGGTGACCGTGGCAGCATTCCAGATTTGGAGGAATTGGAGTGGCAGGGGGACAGATTAATTATCTTTGTCAGTGGACCAGGTACTTCATCTAGTGTTAGTCAAACAAATTTTAGGTCCAGAGTCCCCACTGTGCCTTGATTTGCTGAGGGCTTTTTCAAGGTATTTACTAGCAGTGGCTTCGGAGACCAGTTTGAAATGGAAGAGTGGTTGGTTTGGTCATACTGGGATCTTCTCACTGACCCCTGGAGCAGGGGTACTGAAGAAGTTCATCAAGAGCACACTACTGAGATCTGAGAAGTCGAGGTTCAGATAGTTAGCGATGAGCAGAGGGTCCAAGGTAGGAATGCTCTCAACATTTAGCATGGCTGGGGCTATATTAGGGTTCTTCCCAGTGATATCATTTAGATTTGCCCAGACCAATTTTCTGCTATTCCAGGTGTTAGTAAGTGCTTCCTTGTAGAATTTGCTTTTTGCCTTACAGACTGCCCTTGTGCACTCATTGTGGGCCTTTTTACACCATAGGACAATACCTAAAGGGCATGCATTTTCCATTCGGATATATATTAGACCTATTGTTTAATTCTGAAAATTATGAACTTTTAAATAATCTAGCAATGTTCCTGATTGAAACAACAAATATTAAAAAGAAATATATATTAATTGTTCAAAAAGAGTAAATGCTATGAGGGCCTGTCTTTATGGGCTGGCCTTAAGGTTAGATTTTTATTTTAGAAATTATAGTTGTACTTTGTGACTGTCTAGCTCATGTATATTTAATTTTAAATTATGTGTCTTTTTAATCTCTAAAACTTTGCATTGATTGTTATATTTATGCCATCCGTGTGTAATGACAATTTGTCAAACAATAATCTAAATCTAGAAATTTTGAATCTAATAAGAGTATTTTAAATTCCTCTCCTCTCTCACTGAAAATGAGATACTGCATGTTAACTGATCTATCCTGGGTAACTACATTGCAAACATGTATAAAAGCAGGACCCCAGAAAAAATGAGATTTTGCATTGCAGCTGTGCTAACTCTACTAAATACATTGGAAACATTTGTAAAGCTGGACCTTACTGAAAACAAAATATTGCAGCTGAGCTGCCCAATACTGCTATTCACACTTACACTCGTTATGTGTGCACAACTGTTGTAACAGTATATGTGTGTGTGTGTGTATTTTCAAGCATCTGTGTATGCCTAGAACTAAAAACACTATTCACTGACCTTGTGTTTACAGTTTTATTTTTTTCCTAGTACTGTAGGGTATTAAAGAGCCACTAACATGTCTCATAAATCTTTAGAAAACCTACCATTTAGACACATTTCAGCTTGCATGTTATATATCTTTCATAGATTTCTCATACCTCTTATTTATTAGGCAAAAGGCAAGGAAAGGTAATGTAATGAAAATTTTATTTAAAAGATGCCCAATTCCAAAGGATCTGGGCACCATACATAAAACCAACATGAAGCAAATATCCATAAGTAACAATTATCATAAAAGCCATAGTACTAATCAAATAAACTTCAGTAAATAAATAAAATAAAATAAAAAAATCAAGAACACGCAGTATAGCAAGTCAGAACAAGATGATATTTACAAAGCTGGGTCAGGAAAAGTCTACTCAAACAAGAAGGCTTTGAAGCGTGCGTTGAATAACTCCACCGAGGGGGCCTCCCTTATAGATGCAAGAAGCGAATTCCACAGGACAGGGCCGGTGACACTAAAAGCTCTGTTGCCGGCAGTTTTTAGCCTTATCCTGGGAATGACTAGGAGGCCCCTTGAGGAGGAATGGAGGGAGCAGACTGAGGTAGCAGGTGTAAGAAGGTCTGCCAGGTAACCAGGGCCCAGGCCATGTAGGGCATTCAAGGTAAGCAAGCCCACCTTAAAGAGAATCCTTCACCTGACTGGCAGGCAGTGCAGTTCACACAGCACTGGGATGACATGGCAATACTTAGACTGCCCTGTCAACAACCTGGCAGCTGCATTCTGCATTAGCTGAAGCAGGCAGAGGGTACCTTCTGAGATCCTGAGGAAGAATGCATTACAGTAATCAAGTCTTGAGGTCTCAAAGGTGTGTACTAAGGTAGGGAGGTCCTGGTGTGGAACCGGGGGCTTAATCCTGGTGATATTCCTCAGATGGTAAAAACTGGTATGGACCATGGCTGACACCTGAGCCTCAAGTGTGAGGCCACTGTCCAGAATAATGCCCAGGTTATGCATCCTGGAGGAGGCCTTCAAAGGCACAGAATGCAGAACAAGTCCTGTCACTGCACCCAAGGCCTTCCTATCACACCCTCTGTTCAACTCCACTACCAGTGCCTCTGTCTTATTGGGGTTCAGTCACAACCAGCTGGAGGCCATCCAGTCATTAATTTCAGAAAGGCAGCTGTTAAGCACATCCACTGCATTGGATGTCCCAGGTGCAAAGGAAAGCTACAGCTGGGTATCATCAGCATAGCAATGAAAAGCCCAAGCTGTATTTCCTAAAGAGTCCTCCCAGGGCAGAATGTACACGGCAAACAACACTGGCAACAAAACTGAACCCTTAGGTACACCATAAAACAGGAGATTAGGGGAGGAGGAGAAATTCCCCATCACTACCCTTTATCTCCTGTTTGTGAGAAAGGACTCAAACCAGCAGATGACTGTGCCGGTGAGTCCACAGAATTCCCTCAGGCAGTCAAGGAACACACAATGGTCCATCTTGTCAAAAGCTGAGGAGAGATCGAGGAGAATGAGAACTGACCCCTCCCCCCTCGATCTCTCACACACTGAGAAGGTCATTGTGCAACTGAAGTAACGCAGTTTCTGTGCTATGTCTCAGCCGGAACCCTGACTGGAGAGGCTCATATAAATCAAAGGCCACAAGGTGCTACTCAAGCTGAAGTGCCACAATCTTCTTGACAAACTTACCCAAGAATGGAAGACTAGAGATAGGGTGGTAATTTGCCTTGATGTCAGGGTCTGAGGATTACTTCTTCAGAAGGGGTCTCACTAATGCTTCCTTCAAGGGATCATGAAAGACCCCCTCAGACAGGGAGCATTGGACAATCAAGGCAAACACCGGGCCGAAGGAGTCAACACATCCCATCAAGAAATACGTCAGCAACGGGTCCAGTTCACAGCATGTGTGCCTCAGCTTGGAAGCAACCCCATTTACCTCTGCCACCTCCACTGTTCTAAACTCGCCCCAACTAGGCGGAGTGCTCTCCTGGCATCTGAAGCAATCACTGTTAGCCAAAGATTGTCTCACTGGAGGAATTCCATGCCTGATGGCGGACACTCTATCTGAGAAGAACCAAGCAAACTCTTTGCATAAAGCATTCGAAAAAGCTTTTTTCGGCTGCAGACAAGCAGAATTTAGCAGCCTGTCTATAGCCTGAAAGAGCACAGATGGTCTATTCTTCCTGGCAGCAATCTCCCTGGACAGGAACTCTGCCTTCTTATGGCTGATTGCCTTCTGGTACTCACCATAGTGAGCATGCAGGGCCAGATTGTCCACCTCCAGGCCAGTCCTTCACGAGCAGCACGCCAATCTCTGGCCCAAGACCTTCATCACCTTCAGCTCCCTATCAAACCACATAGACCTCAAGTGGGAAGATCTGGGTTGTATACGGACCAGTGCAAGGGAGTGGAGTGCTTCAGACATCACCTTATTATAGGTGGAGACTGTAGCGCATGTACCCCCACTGGCATGCAATGCCTGCACTAGATAGGTCAGCCACTGCCAGAAGACCCTCGGGGGTCACACCATCAAAGGGCAGTAGCTTACCATCTCAGCAGGAGGAGGGCTCTTTGGGGGTGCCCCGAACATGAACTACACCATGCAATGACCAGACCAAGTGACCCAATCAGTCTTGAGATTATTAATCTCAAGCCTCAGTGAGAAGACCAGGTCCAACATGTGACCGCCCTGATGGGTCACAGAGGAAACTTCCTGTGACATGCCCAGTGATGACATAGTCTGGAGAAAGTTGTAACCAAGCCTAAATGATTTGTCATCAGCCCAAACACTGAAGTCCCCCAGAATTAAGCATCTGGGGGACTCCAATGTTTTGCCGATGATGAAATCAGCTACCACCTGCAGAAATTCTCCTGCCACCCCTGAGTGGCGGTAAATCAGGAGAATTTTGCAGCCTGCGCTCAGACCCCCATGCACGGCCACACATTTAAAGGAACCTGGTATTCCCACTGGGTGCACAATGAATCCCAGCTCAGATCTAAAACAGATGGCAACTCCCCCACCCCTGTGTTCAACTCTGGGGCAGTGCACAACAGAGTACCCGGGGGGGCCACAAAAAACAGGCCAGCATTATCACCCACCCAGGTCTCCTAATGCAAGCCAGATCAACTGATGAAACAAGGTCTGCTATAATTGCGGTCTTGTTTCTCAACGATCTGGCACTGCAAAGCACCTCCTGCATGGGACTGGTAGACAGTGCAGCCCCTGTGGCTACCTGCCCACTTAGACTGGTGGGAACCCTAGGGATGGGCACCAAACATGTCTCACCTCTCCTTTGGGCCTGATAGATCCCAGAGCACCTTCTGCATCTGACCACCCCTATCTTGCACCCTACCAACATGCATGAGGATCCCCACCTGAGGAACTTTTCACACAAACAGGATCTTCATTCCTGAGAATTTGTTTGCCCCTACAGTTTATTGCCAAGTTGAGCTCTTAATCCTCTCTTGTGACATCTCAGTCCGTTGTCAAGGGAGTCATTGTGATGTCACAAGCAGAGCATTATGCCATCTGTTAGATAATAAATAACTGGAGCTGATGTGCTCCCAAAAAACAAAGATCCTGTTTTCAGGCATATGACCTCAGTAATAAATAACTAATAGGAGAACTGCAGAGTTAATTTCAAACATAAGGTGAACTGTATCTAAATATCATAATTTTCAAAGTTTTCCTTGAGACATCGGCCACTCTTTAAATAAGCTACAAAAACTAATTAGTAGTTTTGCACACCGAAGTGCTAATCAGTTGTGCAAATATGTAGCACTTCCTCAATTTGACTAGCAAAATTAAAAATACTGAACTATATATACCTACAGTTTGTAAAAAACATGTTAACCTAAATAAAATCTTTTATTGACATCAGTTCTGTCTTTGCTTCATCTGTTTCAGTAACTCCAACCCTCCCCACACACATATATACACTCACTCACTCACTCACTCACTCACTCACTAACTCTTTATCTCTTACCTGTATTTATCTTACAGGGAGATACAAACTGCTTACAAGTACCCCACTAAAAGAGGTACCAGCTAACATACCTCTCAACTGTTCCTCATTATGATGGATGTCCCTCACTTTACCCCTTAAAAATGCTTTGTACTTCACCCCTCCCTCACAGAAAAAATACTGTCCACACAAATCCAGGCTTTCATGTAAAATGTCATAATATTCTAAGATGCTGAATAAAAAAATAAGCTTTATTCAAGTACCTGCACTGGTTTTCCAAAGTGTTTCACGCATTTAACTTCACATTTAAGGATGTGTCCCTCACTTTGAGGCATATGTCCCTCATTTAAGTGACAAAAGGGTAAGAGGTATGTTAGCTGATAATAGCCCAGATACCATGCACTACAAAATCCTCCCCCACACATCTTAGTACCACCACCTCAACACTCATGTCCCCTGCTAACGTTCTGATCCTATGTATACCAAAACCGTCCCCACACCCATACAAGTAAAACTAAGCCATGTCACAAGTGCACTCCATGGGTTAGCCCTCTGCTCCCACAGTGCCAAACCTTGAAGTGCAATATGTGAACAGGAGATAAACAGGGTAACCCTCCTGTCTGTTTTGGGTCTGAACACCTACCAGTCTCAAGTGCTGAGGTCAAATATGAACCCTTTTTTGCTAGCATGCCCAGTTAGCAGGTTTAAACATTACACCCGCTTTGAGGAAAAGCAGTGAAATGCTTAACCCAGTGGGCACCCAACCTGGTTCACAATCCCCCTTTTGATGCACTTGAGACCTTGGTGCTTTACGTTGGTGGATATGGTAACACACTGTAAGTGCTTAACAGTTCTGTCAGAATTATCAATACTGCCCCAGCATTCACTTTCAAAATGAGGAAAAGACTCTGGCAGGATTTCAAGAAAACAATGTTTACTAAAATTAAAAATTGTAAATGAAATACAAAACATAGAACATATAACACTGAGTGTACAGTCATACAAATTAAATGGACGATTTAAACAAAACCGCCTTATTACTGCATATTTACTCCTACCCTAGTTTCAATTAGCAAATAGTGGTGGTTGAATTACCTCTTTGGTAGAAGTGCTTCTAGATAGTGTGTACTGTCAGGAGTCCAGAGATAAAAAGAACACTTTTCCCTGAGCTTTGACAATATCAAGGTGGGGGAAAAAACGTTTCACCCAGCTGGTGAGGTCACAGCTCACAGTGATGCTGGCTGTGAGGTCACACAAACCTGCATACTGAATTATAGTCATGGGCATCTGCGTGTTGCTAAGCCCCACAAAAAAAAATATATGTATATATATATTTTTTTAATTTTTTATTTACTGAGCCAGCTTTTGGTAGGTCAGAATTACCCCTTTGATCTTCAGAGGAACTTCCTGACAGTTAATTTTCTCCTAGTGGTGAGAAATGTAGCAGGTGTCTATCAGAAGTTGCTTTCCTCTTAATAGGTCATAAAATGCAATACAGTCAAACCTGGTTAATCCGTGACTGATTAGTCCAGAAAGAAACCTGACTATCTTTAAATGCTTCTATAATCCGAATGTCTCTGCATTTGATTCTGTTTTCCTATTGCCAATTAAAAATAGTTCATTTCAATGGTATTTAGCTTCTTTAATCCATTTGAACATATAGGTGTTAATGAGTCTCCCTTGCGATGAGTGATGTGGTGACACTGCACTTAGTAAGTATCAATTACTTAAGTGCATTCCACTGCGGAGTTGGCAGCTTGCACAAAGGGAAGTAAACGAGGGCAGTAAATGAACTGACAAAAGTTAATTATGTGGCCATGCATGATAAAAGCTCAGGTGTTACCTAGTTTTGCAGTGTTGCTAAGCCTTCCTGGGTAGACATGATAGCGAGCAAGTGGGGCCACTCCAATATCTCTATTTCTCAAAAGAGAGCTCTGTATGTGGAATGAAGCCCATCCAGAATCCACATATCAGGACATGATATCTTATGGATTAAGCTATTTTGGTCTAAAGCTTGGCTCGTCAACATGCTCAGATATCTGGAGAGTGAAAGAAAAAATGGCTTGCCACTTCCTTTGATTCCACAGCACTGACAAGGGTGTGACTTGGCAAGCACAAGGAGGTTGAAATGGCACTAAAAGTATGGGTGTCTGAAATGAATTCAAAGGGAGCCTTTGTGTCAGATGCCATGGTTTAGAGAAGGCTACATTTTTTGGTGTCCAAATGGGAGTGGAGGTTTTCTCATACTCAAGAGGATGGATATAGAGGTTCAAGAAAAGACATGCTTTGACCAGTAACATTCTACATGGTGAGTCTGCCAGTGTTGACATGAATGCTGTAATGTCTGGGTGTTTACAGTTAAAGGATGTATTAAATGGGTATACGAACATATGAACATATGAAATTTGCCAGCAGATAAAGGCCTAGAGGTCTATCAAGTCTGCTCGAATGTGCAGCTAGCACCCCTTATTCTGCAGCTGCTCCTCCCTTCCACCCTTCCCCATCATTAACCCTCCCTGTCCTGTCCCATCCCTTTGAAGCAGTCCACTGTTCTACTGGATACCACTTATGCAGGTAACGATTCCACCCAGCCACCACACCTCTGTAAAAAGTGTCTCCTCATCTCCCTCCTGAACCTTCCTCCTCCAGTCTCATATCATGGCCCTGGTGGCCCTCCTCCCTTACTTTGAACAGCCCTCTGTACCCATCTTGTTTATTCCTTTCATGTATTTAAAGGTTTCAATCATGTCACCCCTGTCCCTCCTCTCCTCCAGTAAGTACATGTTCAACTCCTTCAACCTCCTCTCGTATGATAAGTCCCCAGCCCCTTGATCATCTTTGTCACCCTGCGCTGCACCCCCTCCAGTAACTTAATGTCCCTCTTCAGATACGGGTGCTAGTACTGCACACAGTACTCCATGTGTGGTTTAACTAATGACCTATACAGTGGCAGAATCACCTCCTCCCTCCTCGAGGATATACCCATTGCAATACAACCCAGCATTTTGTTGGCCTTTGCAGCTGCCTTCCTACATTGTGCTGAGTTGTTCATTGACCCTGTAATGAGCACACCCAGATCCTTCTCCTCCTCTGTCTGGGCTAGCTGCACTCCCCCCAGCTGGTAACTCCTCCTTGGGTTCTTCATCCCAAAATGCAGCACCTTGCACTTTTTGGCATTAAACCCCAGTTGCCAGGTGTCTGACCAGGTTTCAAGCTTTGCCAGATCATCCTGCAACACCTGCCATCCCCCTAGGTCATCCACCACCATGCCTACCTTGGTATCATCAGCAAACAGACTGATCTTGCTCTTGATGTCCAATGATATGTCTGCAATGAACATCCCAAACAACACTGGTCCCAACACCGAGCTGTGGAACACTGCCGTCACTGCCCTTGGGTGTGACAGCTCCCACCCACCACCACCCTCTGTTGCCTTCCTGAAGCCAGTTTCCTACCCATCTCACTAGCTTTGCACCCGACCCTTGCCTACTAACTTCCTTCCCAGCCTTCCATGTGGCACTGAGTCGAATGCCTTACTGAAGTCCAGATACAGGACATCCACTGCATGGCCCCTGTCTAGTTCTCTAGTTACCCAGTCATAGAACTCCACGAGGTTGGTTTGGCAGGATCTGCCATGTATGAAGCCATGCTGTCTGCTGTCCTGTAGTCCTTTGGCCTCTAGGAGGGCCACCAGCCTCTCCTTCAGGATACGCTCCATTAGCTTACCCACAATGGATGTGAGGCTCACTGGTCTGTAGTTTCCCGGTTCATCCTTGGGGCCACTCTTGTGGAGGGGCACCACATGAGCCATCCTCCAGTCCTGAGGTACACACCCCAGATGTAGTGAGGCATTAAATAGGTCTGCCAAAGGTCCTGCAAGGACCTCTGCTACTCCTTCAGTACCCTGGGGTGGATGCCATCTGGGCCTGGCGTCTTGTCCACCCTCAGTGCCTTCAAACCCTCTCAACTCTGCCCTCCATGATTTCCCATCTGTCACCCCTTCCCCTGCTTCTGCCATTTCTCCCACCTTGGGTGTCACCCCTTCTCTTTAGTAAATACTGAGCAGAAGTACTCATTTAGTGCTTCTGCCTTTATCGCACCCTGCTCTGCACCCAACCCTCCTTTCTAATCCTTACTATGTGGTCCTTACAGCTCCTTTTCTCCCTGATGTACTTAAAGAAGTCCTTCTCCCCCTTCTTAATGCCTTGTGCCAGCCTGAGTTCCGTAGATGCTTTAGCTCCCCTTACTACCCTTGTCACCTCCTTCGATTCTGTCAAGTACTCCTCCTGTCCTCCCCCCTCCCTGTTTTCTTGTACTTCCTAAAGGCAGCTCTTTTCTTCCTTACCTTTTCCATGACCTCCTTGCTCAACCAGCTTGGTTTCTTAGCCCTAGCCTTCTTGCTCTGGGCTTTGCAGCAGGTTTGGTTGCCCCACTATCCCCAGCTTTATGAGCTCCCACCTCTGGTTAGTGTCTATACTAGATTGAATTCTGGCCAGGTACCCTTTTACCACTTCCCATCCTCCCAAAGTCGGCCCTCCTGAAGTCCAGCACTGTTGTGCCAGATTCCACTCTTCCTTGCCCATATCCAATGTGAGCTATACTGAGTGGTGGTCACTCCTGACAGCAGTTCCTCCACTGTAAGTTCTCTCACAAAGTCCCCATTTGCCAGCACAAGGTCAAGGGTATTCCCTAACCTGGTTGGTTCACTGACCATTTGCAGCAGGAAGCTGTCCTGGAAGGCATCAAGCAGTACCTGCTCCCTTCTGTTCCTGGCTGTTGGGGTACTCCAGTCCACTCCTGGCATGTTGAAGTCCCCCACAATCACCACACTACCCTTCTCGCAGGTCCTCCTGATCTGTCCCGCTAGTTCCCTGTCTAACTCCTCCGTCTGAGATGGTGGCCTGTACACCACTCCCATTCTAAGAATCTTATTCTTGGAATCCTGGATTTGCATCCAAAGTGACTCCATACTACCCTCCTCCCCTTTCTCCCTTACACAGTTCAGTCCTTCCTTCACATATAGTGCCACCCCCCCTCCTTTCCCAATCACCCTGTGCCTACAAAATAACCTGTACCCTGGTACAGACAGGTCCCAGTCATTGTATTGGGTGGCCCATGTTTCTGTGATGGCTGCAATGTCCACCTCTCCCTCTGCCATGAGAACCTGTAACTCTGCAGTTTTCCTCCCAAGGCTCCTAGCATTAAGGGTAACCACCTTCCACCCTTTCCCCCCTCCCATCCTGCCCCCTTTTCTAGCACCACCAATAGTACTTGCCATGTGTCCTTTGTCACTGTTAAGGGGGGTAAGCTCATATGGTTTCCCAACCTGTGGTCTCTGCATATCTCTTCCCAATTGCCACCCCCACTCCTAGTTTAAATTCCCAACTTCCTCTATGTCTCCATCCTCTGTTTCAACACTTTCTTTCCCTCCTCACTCAAGTGTAGTCTGTCCTTGGCATAGAGACTACTGTCCTCCCAGGTCCCTCCACCCCCCAACAGCCCATACCCTTTAGCACAACACCAGGTTCTTAGCCATCCATTAAATTCTCTATTCTCAGCTTTCTTGTTGTGCTTGCCTTTGGCACTGGAAGTATCTCGAAAAAGTTACTGATCTTCCTGCCCCTCACATAATTGTGCTAGTTCTCAAACCTCCTCTGGACTATATCTATCGCCTTGTCAGCCAGGTCATTTGTCCCAAGATGTATAATTAAATGAGGCTTGTCCTACCCCTTCTAGCATATTTCAGAACAGATTGTCCCACCCTTTCTGTTGTCATTCCTGGCATGGCCTCCACCCAAATGCGACTATGCCTCTCCTCCTTGCGACCCCACCTGACTCCTCTTAGTATTGAGTCCCCCATCACTAAGATTCCACCCCTCTTACTCCCTGCTTGCTTCCATTCATCTCCCTCTCTCATTTCCAGCTCCTCTTCTTCCTCCTGCACATTATTCCCCCCTTTTACCCCTGTTGCAATTCTCCCAGCAGAATTTCCCCCAGCTCCAGTTTGGTCCAGGCATTCATCAAATACTCCTCTAATTTCATCATTTCCCTCCTCCACCTTCTTCCTCTCTAGCAGTGCAAAACTATTTTCTGAAGACCCTTCACAAATGCCCGCTTCCTCTCTCTTCATAGTAACCTGTTCTCTCCTTTCCACTCCATCAGCCCAAGTCTTCCAGAAACAATCAGGTAGCTTAGGCCTCTGGTCAGACCATTAGCACCCTTCCCCCACTCTGCATAAAACTGCAGCTAGTGAAGCCAGCAACAATGACTCACAATTCTACTCCAAGCCCCCCAAATAGGTTTGCTACCCAAAGAAACAGGACTCCAATTCAAACAGCTTCACCAACAACACATCAAAATAGGCTTGGAATTAGAAGATATAGGTCTCCAATTCAAAGAAACAGATCCAGTTAAATCACACCAATTATATTCTAAAACAGAAGAAACAGGCCTCTGCAAATGCAGCCTGCCACACAGTGAATCATCAAACAATGAGCCCACTTATAGCTACCAAAACAGGTTTCAAAATTCCAACAGCCCCAAACAATACCCTGCTAGCCCCTTAGTAGTAAGAAATGAAAGAAATAACTTTCTACCAAGTAGAATCCACAAGAAACAATGTAAAAACAAGAAGAAGAAGAAGCTACTGTACTGTAGATCTGATCCTGTACCCCTTCTAGTTCCTTCTGAGAAGCCAAAGCACTGACACCACACCTGATTCAGCTCTGCCTCCCTAACTGAGTGAGGCTTGGCCAGACCATTAGCACCCTTCCCCCACTCTGCATAAAACTTTGCAGCTAGTGAAGCCAGCAACAATGACTCACAATTCTACCAAGCCCCAAATGGGTTTGCTACCCAAAGAAACAGGACTCCAATTCAAACAGCTTCACCAACAACACATCAAAATAGGCTTGGAATTAGAAGATATAGGTCTCCAATTCAAAGAAACAGATCCAATTAAATCACACCGATTATATTCTAAAACAGAAGAAACAGGCCTCTGCAAATGCAGCCTGCCACACAGTGAATCATCAAACAATGAGCCCACTTATAGCTACCAAAACAAGTTTCAAAATTCCAACAGCCCCAAACAATACCCTGCTAGCCCCTTAGTAGTAAGAAATGAAAGAAATAACTTTCTACCAAGTAGAATCCACAAGAAACAATGTAAAAACAAGAAGAAGAAGAAGCTACTGTACTGTAGATCTGATCCTGTCCCCCTTCTAGTGGGTATACCCCCAGAGACATTTATAATTTAGATGAAATGGGAGGTAGTGAGTTGGGGCTTGTCCCTGAGTTTCAAGTCTTTCCCTCCTCCTGAGAACAAGGGTGTTTAAACCAGGGATCACGTGGTGCAAGCAAGCTGTTAGCAGCAGAGGCGCTGAGCTCCGACCTTCAATCCATTTTTATTAAGCTAATTTTAGCCTATCTTAATTTTGTCAGCACACCTAAGGCTAGAAGACTATCTGATGAGTCACTAAAGCTACTGGTTTGGGTCACAAATGGGCTCACGAAGCCAGGATGGAGACCGAGATGCGTGCAACCTCCATGCGCCATACCCCGCCGGCCACACCGGAGAAAAAAACCCAAGAAACCAAAGGCCCAAAGTGCTAATCCAGACAACAAGGCCTCACAGACATCTGCTCCGATTCCTTTAACTGAAGACAGTTTTTTACAGAAGTTGCAGCCTTTTAAAGAAACGCTGGACGAGATTGCCTCTGAGCTGAAATCCTTGAGGGGAGATCTCTCAGATTTGTCAAGGAGAGTGATAGATTCCGAAGCCCGCACTACCTCTATCGAGAGGTGGAGGGAAAAGCTAAAACCAGAGATGGTGGGATTGAGGCAGCAAATACAGAAACTACAATTAAAAACCAAAGACCTGGAGGGAAGGAGTAGCAGGACTAACATCTTAATTATTGGGCTGCCTGAGGCTGAGGAAGGGCAGAATGTCCAGGCTTTCCTGCAGAGATTCCTGTGTAAAGTCACTGGCCCATTCCCAATGGGAACCTCATACCAAATTGAGCGGGCACACCATTCTCTGCAACCCCGGCCTCAATCGGGTGCTCCTCCTAGACCCCTCATAATAAAATTTCTAAGTTTTGTGGAGAAGCAACATGTTTTGAACAAGCTGAGAGAATCCCAAGCCATACTATGGGAAGGGGTCAAGATTCGACTGACACAAGATCTACCATATAAGACAAGGCAAAAGCATGCTGCCTTTCACCCTATCGTCAACAAACTGATTGCAGCAGGCTTTCACTTTAAAATGCTGTATCCTTCTCGTCTGCAAGTCAAGATAGCAGACAGCTGGAACTCCTATGATACCCCTTCGAAGGCACTAGAAGACCTGGCTGTTAAACTCCCCAATTTATTCGATAAAGGCTAGAAATCCAAGGGACCTGGCTGGACTGGTTCAAAGGGGGCTGTTTTCTTAGTTTTGCAGAGTTTTGTAGCATTTTTAAAATGCTTTTCTGTAACACTAACCTGGGAGTTCCTGATTGGTAGAGGCGAGGATAGGTTTCAGTTGAGTGGGGGATTCGTGGGATCAGCTGGCTCCTGATGAGGTCTTGGAGGTGGGAGGAGTCTACACCTGGGCCATGGCTTGGTCCAGCAGGCTACATAAACGGGCATAGCGCTTCCCCTTGAAGGAAGGGGGACCTTTTATGATGGGGAAGTGTTCCAGGGGACCAATTTGGGGGAGTACAGTGCACCCAATTTAGGCTCCCTAGAGAAACAAGATGAATCCTCGGGTATCGATCTATAAATACGTAGTCCTGGTTGTGCAAGCATCTTTTCTTTCACATTATAATCGGGGTGAAGTTCCAAGGGGGCACTTTACGGTAATAGGGAATGACTTTATATCCTTGTTCTTTTTTTGGATATCCTGTTGAAGATATTAATGTCCATCAGAAGAGGGGCTCTATTATGCAGCAGTAGTCAAATTATATTAATAGTGGGAGACATCCTTTGTTCCTGGGCTATCTGGGTTTGATAGATGAAGGAAGGAGCAGCCTCAAAGTGCTAATAGAGGGCTGTATCACCACCCAGATAGTAGGGGGGGTAGACCTCCTTGGATTCTTCTGATTCTTAGTATCTGGGACAGAGATGAGGTGAATAAAAGCAATATTGATTACCACTCGTTAATTAAATGGGCATATTCCAAGGGGGTCCAATGGGGTATGGCTCTCCTATACCTTAATATGTTTAAATCTAAAGGTCTCATCTCAAAATGGGGAGCCTTTGTAAATAGTTTTGTGGGTTTGGGTAGGGGAGAGATATCTGTGGGGTTTTGGGTTACATAAGCCGGGATTTGGGTATTGTGGAGGGAAGATTTGGGGGAGGGACTGGAGTGATCATAACGATAGAGCACAGAGTTTGGTTTGTTTTGAATGTTATACAACATGGTTAACATTAATGTTAAGGTTGTTTCTTGGAATGTAAGGGGAGCTCGTGACCAAGATAAATGGATTGCAATTCTCAAACATACATCTTTACTACAAGCTAACATAATCTTCTTACAAGAGACACACCTTCTTGCACATGAGGCAGTTGGTTTTAAAAGACAAGAGGTACGGCAGGTTTCCGCTGCGGGGAGTTCCACTAACAGAGATGGGGTAGGAATTCTTATTATGAGAACGGTTCCTTTTTTCCCTGAAACTACCGTTTCAGATCTGCAGGGTAGATTCGTCTTGGTTAGAGGGCAGCTGGATAGGAAACCGCTGGTCTTAGGCTGTATATATGGTCCGATGGGGGGGACCCAGATTTTTTCATGGGTCTAGCAGATAAACTTGCCCCATTTACTTCAATCCCTATAATATTGGGAGGAGACTGGAATCTTACCCAATCCCAATTATTGGATAAATGCAATCTGACCCCCAGGGCTCCGTCTGCATCGCAGAGAGCTCTCATTGAAATGATGGACTTCCTTGGGCTATGTGATCCCTGGACGATACTAAATCCGACCAGTAGGGCTTTCTTATTTTATTCACAGGTGCACCGGACAGCATCTAGGCTGGACAACTTTCTCATAAGTTTGACCCTATTATCGGGAACTCTGGGAGGGGGGATAGAACCAGTTGTGATATCCGATCATGTGGTGGTATGGCTTAATATCACTCCAACCATTGAATCACAGAAGGATACTTTATGGAAACTAAACACGCAGTTACTCAAAAACAAACTCATAGTATCTAGGATTCGTACTCCTATTGGGAAGTTTCTGGTAGAGAATTTAGACTCTGTTCCTGGTGTGGATCAAGTTTGGTGTGCACTAAAATGTTTCCTAAGAGGGGAATTTATTAAACTAGCGTCAAAACGGAAAAAGGTCAGAGAGGCTCTAGCCCAAAAATTATTGGAGCAGATCAGAGCTCTTGAACTACAGGTTGCTTCTACTTCCCTTCAGAGCACACTTACCGAGCTATTGTCACTCAGGAATGCATACTCAGATCTCCTTAAGGAGAAAGACGAATTTGCTATTCTCAGAACAAAGGCAACTTATATAGATCAGGAGGAAAAAGTTGGTCCCCTTTTGGCTCTGCATATGAGACAACTGGAAAGCTCAAGAACTATTCAGGCAATCCAAGATGTAGATGGGACCCTTAAAACCCTCCCTAGGGATATAGCTTCAGTGTTTGAAAGATTTTATGCAACTCTTTATGGCAAGCATCCTAATTCCCCATCAAAAGCTGAAATAGAAGCATGTTTGGCCAGCATTCCACTCCCTAAAATCATAGATATGGACGGACCAATATTGACAGCTCCCATTACACTAACCGAAATTTCCCAGGCCGTAAAAGCTATGGCTTCAGACAAAGCCCCAGGGCCAGATGGCTTTCCTTCAAATTTTTTTAAAGTTTTTGACAAGGAAACATCCCCAATGTTGTTAAAGCTTTACCATTATATATTGCATAATGACACTATGGACCACTCGATTTTGGAAGCAATTATTATTTTACTGTTAAAACCCAATAAGCCACCAGAGCAGCCTTCCAGTTATCGTCCTATATCATTGCTGAATTGCGATCTTAAAATTCTCACTAAAATTTTAGTGAACAGAATTCAAAAGGTGTGGCTTCCTTTTCTTAGCCCTGAGCAGGTGGGATTTGTCCCAGGCAGGTCAGCGTCAGACCATTTTCGTAAACTAGGACATATATTCCACATGGCTCAATCCACCCCACACTCCATGGCCTTAATATTGCTAGATACGGAAAAAGCATTTGATAGGGTGGATTGGGATTTCTTATGGCTTACCCTCGGGCAGATGAACATACCCCCAGTATTTATCCAATGGATCCGAAAGATTTATTCAGCCCCTACCGCTAGGATATTTTGCAACAAAACGCTCTCTTCTGGCTTTTCTTTATACTCAGGTACCCGGCAAGGCTGCCCTCTCTCACCATTTCTTTTCAACCTGTATCTAGAACCCTTGATAAGACAAATTAATTCCTCAGTTAACGTGCAGGGGATTACCATAGGCATACACAATTTAAAACTCTCTGTTTATGCAGATGATATCTTACTTCATCTTGCAGATCCCTTAACTTCACTGGATGAGGTAATAGCCATTATAGGGAACTTTAGTAAGTTCTCGAATTATAAGTTGAATCGGAATAAGACTGAAATTCTTCCACTTAATCACCATACTTTTTGTCAAGATTTCAGTAAATATGGGATGAACTGGTCCTCCCGATCAATGAAATATCTGGGTCTCCATTTAACTATGGATCCATCACCGTATAAAAAACTTAACTTGGAAGACCTGATCCAGAGTATACAACTAGATCTTTCCAGATGGAAAGCGCTACCGATTTCTCTTTGGGGAAGGATTAATCTCATCAAAATGAATGTGCTCCCTAGGTTATTTTTTACCCTAAATATGAGTGATATCTGGCTGCCTCTCTCCTTTTTCCATAAAATACATTCTAGCATTTCAAATTTTTATGGTTAAATAAGACCCCCAGAAGAGCATATAACAAGCTCACTTTAACTAAAAATAAAGGTGGTCTCAAGTTGCCTAATTTATTATACTATTACTGGGCTAGCCAGTTACACAAAATAGGAAGGTGGCTGTCCATATCCACTAATGGTAATGAAAACATTTATACTCCCATATGGCTTCAAATTGAATCAGACATTTTTTGCACAACCAAGTTGGCCCCAGTTACAGCACTATGTACACCTCTTAGGATTTTACCAGAAACTATTCAACGGTCAGTGATGGGCACGTCTATTAAAATATTTTTTCAGATATGTGCCTCCCTACACATACACCCATGTCAGGATACAATGCAGTACATAGTAGAGAACCCTAATTTGAGAATTGGAGGGTCCATTATTGGCAGAGACTGGATTCCTTATCTGCGAGATATGCGTGTATATGATTTTTATCGACCAAATGGTCTTATGTTACCCAGTGAAATGCTTGTTAGACTCCAGTCTCCTGACAATGCCATTTTCAAGATTCATCAATTATGGCACCTTCTTCTACATAAATTCGGGGGAGTTAATATATCCTCAAGGCTAGATAAGCTGGTGGAATGAATCAAAGTGTTAGTGGTACAACCGCACAGTATTTTGCTCATTTACAATGAGCTTCTTTCTACCTTTTCCCTAGTACGTTATCAGGTTCTAAAATATTGGATTCTTTAATCCCTAATCACAGGGTTAATTGGTCTGATATCTGGAGAGATTTGCATATATATATTACACAGGACAGATTAAGAATTACCCAGTATCAAATTTTAAGTAATATGTATTATACTCCGAGTAAGTTAGCAAAAATGGGATGGGAGCAATCTCCCATTTGTGTTAGATGCGGCAAAGGGGATGAAACAGCATTACATGTTTTTTGGTCCTGTGAGAAGGTTTCACCAGTGTGGTCTAAAATTAAATTGCGAATGGACCCTTTACTGGGCCTGGATTCGCTTTTCACTCTGAATATTTGTATACTGGGCAACTTATCCCTAATTCGGGTCAAAGAAAGAAAATTTCATATCTCCCTTATCGCCATGTCGGTGAAAAAACGGGTTCTCTAGCACTGGTTGGACCAGTCTACCATATCTTATACAGAATGGCTCCATGATATGTCCTTTTACCTTAGGGCTGAAAAAATGATTGCCAGTCTCCTAAATAAACCAACTATCTTTGACAATAGATGTGGCAAGTTGTATGCTCTGTATTTGAATTAGAATATTAACATTCACGAGCTCTCTATTTATTTATTTTAGTGGTATTTAAATTTTATTTAGAATGTTTTTAAAGTTTTTATTGCACTTATTGTGCTAACATCTGAATATGTGTAGTCTGTAGGGGACAACCAGATTGCTCCAATGGGGGAGAGGGAGTAGGAAGGGGGGAGGGGGTTGGGGGATGGGGGATATAGTGACCCTAGTAACAGTCCTGTTACATTGTACTAAGTGTTGTTGTTGAAAACTGTAAAAACTTTCTAAATAAAAAAAAATAATAATTTAGATGAAATGGGTCTTTTTTATAGACTGGGTCCAACAGCAACACTATCATCAGCCCCTGTATCTGGCACTAAGAAATCCAAGGATAGATTAACTGTAGCACTGTGTGCAAATGCAGACGGTTCACACAAAGTCAAACCATTTGTAATTGGGAAGGCAAAAAAGCCACGCTGCTTTGGGAGTGACTTTGACCCTGAGCTTTTGACATGATATCATGCCAATAGTAAGGCATGGATGATCAGTGATGAATTTAAAAACTGGCTGGTCAAGTTCAACAGATCAATGAAGCTGCAGCGTAGGCATGTTATTTTGCTTCTCGATAATGCTACCAGTCATTCAATCACAAGAAACCTCTCTAATGTAAAAATGAATTTCCTCCCCTCAAACACAACTGCTCACATTCAGCCAATGGATGCTGGAATAATCAAGAACTTCAAGTGTTTCTATAAAAAAGAACTGTGTAGACACTTTATTTCATGTGCTGAATCTGGAGAAGAAATGACAATTTCTGTTTGTCAAGCATTGCTTTTCATACACAGTTCATGGAGGGCGGCCACTGACTTGACAATAAAAAATTGCTGGAGGCGTGTTCAGATACTGTCTCACCCTGACTATGAGACAAGCGGCAGTATAGCTGAAGGTGACACACCTGATCAACACACTGACCCCACAGAGACCACAATAGAATTGATGGAACTGCAGGTCCTCATGCAGCGGCTTTCTGACAATCTGATACAAAAGTTAACAGCACAACAATTTGTGGCCGGTGAAGATACCCTTGAAACATGTCCACTGTTAACAGATGATGACATTTTGGACATTGTGCACAACAAAGACAGCACAGACCTAGATGAGGACAGTCAGGATGCACTATATGACCCTCCTCAACAAATCTCTGCTTCAGAAGCCTGCACTAGCCTGACTAAGGTTCTACTGTACCTGGAGCAGCACCGCACTTCTGATACCAGCAAGCAAATAGATAATTTACTTAATGCAAAGAAGTTCATCTTAGCACAATCAGCTGTAAACATACGACAAGCCCATATCCAGGAATATTTTAAAAAGTGAATTAGCATTTCCTGTGTTGGTGTGAGTGTGTCACTGCCTGCGAGTGACCGAGTGACTGAGTGTGCGTATGCGCGAACAAGCTAATCTGTGTGCGTGCGTGTGTGTGTGTGTGAGAGAGAGAGAGAAACTTTGTAGAATGCAATATTAGATGTTTGTTGGGCAATATAAACCTATTTTATGATTTCAATTAATTTGAGTGTTGACACTGTGTAATAATAAATGTGACAGCTTTTAAACTGTGTTGTGAAATTTTTTCCCATTGAAGCCCATTGTTAATTGTTAGTCCATTGATTTATTATCCGGAAAGAATGGGAGAGATACAAACAGTTCTGGATTAACCATGTTTGACTGTACTTTATATAAGTGGCTGGTTTTACAACCTGTTACAACCTGGTGTAAAGGAAGCTCTTAATTAGATCATCCACTGGGTCATAGAGAGTGAAATCTCTCCTTACCACACTTTTAAAATTCCAGCTCCCATGGTGCTCTTCTGCCTGGCCTGCCATATTTCCCAAGCAGACATTCAAATAAACATACATTTATATCACAAATATAATCTGAATAATAACAAGCAGATGCTATCATCGTGATACTCCTCCTTCCTAGACTGAATTTGGGGGAATCTATTCCTAGGCATGGGATGAGTTTCCCAAATTCAGGCCACTGCTCTAACTGACAGGAGATCCCATCTGCATTTGCATTTGCTGCCCCTGCCCTGTGAGTAACAGTCATGTCGTACCCATGCAAGGCAAGGCTCCATCTTAAAAGCCTATCATTTGTTTTACCTATTTGTGCCTGCCAAACCAGGGGGTTGTGATCTGTTTGAACCTCGAAGTGCCATCCATATAGGTATGGCTCTAACTTCTTTAGTGACAACACCATTGCAAGGCATTCTTTCTCCACTGTAGAATAAGCCTGCTCCCTGGGAGTAACTTCTTACTGAGGTACACTATTGGATGATCTTTCCCTTGGTTTGAAATCTGACTAAGTACTGCCCCAATACCCACATCTGAGGTATCTGTCTGGACTACAAAGGGTTTACTATAGTGGCAACAACAGAGACATGGTACACTGTGGACCATGATGGGGAGGTAAATGTACCAGATTATGCTCTGTTCAGGATAAACAGGGACGGTAAAACGCGGCGTGGGGTCTGTACGTTAGGGAAGAAATAAAAGCTACTGCAGTACAGGGTAGGCAGGGGGAGGTCAAGGTACTGTGGGTCACCCTTTAGCTAGGCAATGGCTCAGCAGTTCAGATGGGGGTGATCTACAGGCCTCCAGCCCAGGGGGAAGAGGTGGATAGGAAGCTAGTGGAAGAAATGCATTAGATGGCAACAAAAGGGGAGGTATTACTGCGGGGGGATTTTAATATGCCAGGAGGTGGGGTGGCAGGGTTTAAGCTGAAGGGGGGTTGTTTTACTGTCTGTTCTACCGTTAGTAGTTATCTCTACTGTTACACTGTCTTCTGTAGATAATGTATTGTTCTGATACTCTGTATTCCAAAGTGTCCTGTTGTTACAGATTCTGTACCTACTTTATATCATTATGTGAGTAAATAAATAAAATATATTAAATTTAAATATGCCAGATGTGTACTTCACCATCCTGGCGGCTGCCTCAGCCAGGAGCTGAGACATCTTGAGACATTCAGGGGTAGGCCTCAGACAGTTAGTGATTCAACCCATTAGGGATAAGGTAATTCTGGATCTAGTACTGACTAATGGAGACAGAATCACAGACGTCTGTGTGGAAGGGCAACTGGAATCCAGCGATCACCACACAGTGTGTTTTAACATTGAAACAGGGTCACAGTTGAGTCACACAAAGGCAAGGGTCTTGGATTTTAGGAGGGGGGCTTTTCTAGGATGGGGATATGTATCAGAGAAGCCCTGGCAAAGAAGGAGGCAGGAGGGGATAGAGAACCAGAGGGCACACCTTAACAGGGTCATAGTGGAGGTGACAAGCCTATGCATTAGGTTAAAAAGCAAAGGTAAGAGAAGGAAGAGACCACTGTGGTGCTCAAAAGAAGTAGCGGAGATAGTAAGGACAAACAAGTTGGCTTTTAGAAAATATAAGGAGACAGAATAGTGTGCCTAAATAGTCTGAGGGAAGCAGGGAAAGTTGTCAGGAGTGCAAAGACACAATTGGAGGTGAGACTTGCACAGACAGTGAAGAATGGGAATAAAACATTCTGTAGGTACATCAGTGAAAGAAGGAAGAACAGGAGTGAGATTGTGAGGCTCGGGGGGATGAAGGGGGTGTGTGGAGGGAGACTTGGAAAAGGCGTCAGTACTGAACAAATGCTTCTATTCAGTTTTGATGGAAG
Organism: Neoceratodus forsteri; assembly: GCA_016271365.2. Lineage (NCBI taxonomy): Eukaryota > Metazoa > Chordata > Ceratodontiformes > Ceratodontidae > Neoceratodus > Neoceratodus forsteri. Next base: position 1,321,048,795 of record CM057456.1, read on the forward strand.
AAAGTGAGGGACAAGGACCACAACTAGGCATCAGTTAGAAAGGGGGGAGGAAGAAAGGTAAATAGCAGTCTATTTACAGAAGAGAGACTCGGAGAGGAGCTCACAAAACTAATGGCAGACAAGGCAATGGGCTCAGATTCCATGCACCACAGGATATCAAAGGAGCAAATTAAGGAGTTAGCAGCAGCACTGGCAACCCTGCTCAGTGAGTTGCTCAGTACAGGAGTGGTTCCAGAGGACTGGAGAAGGGCACATGTAGTCCCTCTTCACAAGAGTGTAAGCAGGAAGTAGGCAGTAAACTATAGGCCAGTCAGCCTAACATCGCTAGTGGATAAGATGATGGAGGCACTGCCTAAGGAAAGGATTATAGAACACTTGGAAAACAATGGGGTACAGGATCCAAGACAGTATGGTTTCACAATGGGAAGGTCATGTCATACTAATCTGGTACATTTTTTTGACTGGGTGATGAAGGAGGTGGCACAGGGGGGAGTGGCAGATGTTGTCTACCTTAATTTCAGCAAGGTCATCTTTTTTTATGACTGCATGGGTGGAGCTCTGCAGGTGTTTTGGAATCACATCACTCCAAGACAGAGAGAAGGGACCCTGAGTGGAAACGGTCCATGTCTTCTCCTGCAGTGATGTGGCTGCTGTCCACACCACTGTGGTCATTGTGGTGTCTGCTCATCCCGTCTTCCGTAGATGGAGCTCCCATCCGTGGTGCGATCAACCCCCCAGACAACTTTAATGTGGTACTTATGCATTTAAGTATGTGCATACACAGTTCTGTGCATTCACAGAGTAACTTTCATAAACACTTGCCATGCCCAACATGTCCACTGTGCCTTAGTGCGTATACGCAAAACAGCATGCATGCAGGGAGCACGACGGCAATGCTGGATATGGCCCACTTCTGTGCCACACATTCCAACTCCTTACTGGTGCTGTCACTGGGGGTCCAATCCCTGTGTCAGCATTTACACCCCCCACTCCCAGCAGCATGGGACGCTGGGGAGCCCATTCCCAGTGTCCTGAAATAGTTTAACAATTAATTTTTCAATAATCCGACACCAGGATGCCCACTCCTGGTGACAGATGTGTTCCCCAGCCTGTTGTTTCAGGTGCCAACTTCAGGGGGTCCAATCCCTATGTCAGCAGTCATTAGTCCCCACCCCCAGCAGTGTGGGACACTGGTGGACCAACCCCTCCCATATCCTAAAATAGCTCTAATGCATTTCCAGGAATAAAGAAAACTGGTCCTCAATGTCTTTTTCTTCCCCTGAAAAAAAGGAAACCATCCCTTGTCATTTATTTATTTATTTATTTATTTATACATCAGTTTACAACCTTTGAGCCAACGGCTCGTTTCCAAAGGTACCTCGACACAAAGAGGACAAATACAAGCACAACATTTCGTTACATCATTGTAGGTAACATCGTTTTTTTTTTTTTTTTGTTTTGTTTTTTTACATCATAGCAGGCAACAGTAAGGCAGATATATGCTGTAAATTACTTTGTTTACAATAACAGTGTAACAGGTTAGGTATTGACAGGTATAACAGTTAATTCAGATAAGCTTGAGAAGTAAGCAAACATTGGTTAAACCGACAAAATTAGTCTTGAGCAGGGACTGCTAGGTTAGTTGGAACAGGTGGCCTGGGGACAGGGTAGGTGAAGTTAGGGGCAAGCCACTCAGGAGTTTTGTCAGTTGTAGATTGTGAAGCTACTCAGAGAGTTTTGTCGGGTACAGTGAGCTTGAACACCTACAGTCGGGGACACAAGCACAGCATCATATTAAATAGCTGACTTCTAAGAGCAGTTTTAAAACTGGAGATTGAGCAGTTTCAGTGATGGAGCTGGGGAGAGTATTGTACCAGGTGGGGGCTCTGTAATAGAAGGACCGTTGACCATGAGTGGTCCTGGTTCTTGGGAGAGACAGGGCGGCCTTGGAGGAGCTACGAGTTTGGACTAAGGGTTGAGCTAGGTGAATAGAGGCTGTCAGACTGGGAGGGGATAGCCCAAGGAGTGTTTTTTTCGTTAGGAGGCAGGTTTGATATCTGAGCCATTCATCCAGGTTGAGCAGCTTTGCCAAGTCATATAGCTGGCAGGTGTGGGTTAATCTGGTAGCTCCCATGATTAACCTACAGGCCTTGTTCAAGGTATGTGAGATTTTATTGAGGGCAATCATAATCCGTGGCACCATAGACAGGCAGGCCATAGTCCACAAGGGACAAGATTGAGGAGGTGACTGCTAGTCGGAGGGACCCTCGGGGGAGGCAGTGCTTGTAGCGATAAAGGATACCTAGCCGTGTATTTGCAGTTGAGGCTAGAGTATCAATGTGGTCGTGGAAAGTGAGTGCAGAGTCAAAGGAGACCCCAAGGTACTTGTACAGGCGGACTTGCTCGAGAGGAGGATTAGAGCCAGGGAGGATACGGAGTAGGAAATTACTGAGTTTGTTTTGGGGATGTGCAAAGAGCATGGATTTGGGTTTTTTTAGATTAACTACAAGTCTGTGCTTTATGAACCAGGCTTCCGCATCATTGAAGGCTAGTTGCAAAGTATCTTGAAGAGAGATGGGGTTTCGGTGGGTGGCAAAGATTACTGCATCATCTGCGTACAGCAGGATTTTTCCCGTGCAAGCTCTGGGTATGGTGTTGAGATATAGAGAGAAGAGAAGTGGGCCTAGGATGGAGCCCTGGGGGACACCGGATTGGATGGTACATGTATTGGAGAGGGTCCCATTAATTTTAACACGCTGAGAGTGGTCCGACAAGTAGCTGGAGCACAGGAGACTGGGCTGGCAGCAAAGCCGATGCGAGAGGCATCCAACAGTAGAGGGTGGGAGACAGTGTGAATGCCTTTGAGAGGTCAATAAACACTGCCCCTGCTAGGGAGCCAGAGTCAAGGGAGGAATGCAGAAAATTTGAGAACTCAGTAAGGGCAGTACTGGTACTATGACCTGCATGGAAACTGTGCTGTTCATGGCAGAGGATGTTGTATTTGTTCAGATAATCAGTGATTTGGGTTGCCACCAGTTTTTCAAGGGCTTTGGAGAGGGGTGGAAGGATGGAGATAGGCGGTAGTTCCGGCAGAGGACCTGTCACCTCCTTTGTGTATCTTGGGACTGAGGCTGTTTTCCAGCCTGAAGGGAATTGACCCAGGCAGAGGGACTTGTTGAGCAGGGTAGTTAGGGGCAAGAACCTGATCCAGGACCTCGGAGGATACTGGGGTCAGGGAGTAGCTGCCAATATAATTGCTCTTAAGAGCTTAGGCAGGTGTGGCCTAGCTTCCTGGAGGTCACCTGCGTAAGTGGGAAGCTGGGATATTGGAAGTCAGGGGCAGGTAAGGTTGCGGGAGGGTCAAAGAAGTCGCTGGGGAGGATCGAGCTGAGGTCTGTGAAAGATGTGTTGAAGAAGTTAGTTATGTGAGCAGGGTCAGTGGAGACAGAGCCTTCGATGGAGATCTGGGAGGGGGAAGGAGAGCGCGTGCTCCCATTTAGTTGCTTAATGTTGTCCCAGAACTTACTGCCATTCCCCCAGGAGGAGGTAAGTGCTGCCTGATAGTGATCAGATTTTGCTTTCCTGATGGCCCATGTGCATTTGTTTCTAGCGGCATTGTAGGCCTGTCTGTCTGCAGCACGGCCTGTTTCGGTGGCCAGGTGCCACAGGTTATCCCTGTGTTTTAGTAGTTGCAGCAGGGACAGGGTAATCCAGGGGGCATTGCAGACTTTAGTCCGGACTTCTATCATGGGAGCGAAAACGTCACAGGCATTGTTGAAGGTTTGGGTGAAGAAGGTAAGGGCAGAGTCAACATCAGAGGCATGGTGTATGGGAGACCAGTTAATCTGGGCAAAAAGTAGCTTAAGGCCTTTTAGCCCACCTGGTCTGAGACGCCGACGAAGAGTGGGATGAGCCAAGGGTTTGGAAGTGGGGGTGGCCCAGTGGAAAATGATAGAAGAGTGGTCACTAATCGAATCCGGAAGGACCTGGGTATCATGGATTTGTAGAGGACGGTTAGTGATGACCACGTCTAGCAGTGTGCTGGTACCTTTCTTTGTGTTAATTCTGGTGGTTTTGGAGACCAGTTGGGACATGTCAATGGCTGCAAAAGAGTCACGAGTGGAGTTGATGGATGAGCTGAGCCAGTTAACATTCAGGTCGCCAACAAGGACTTGGTCAGCTGTGTGAGGTAGGGTTGAAAGATAATCAGTTAGTGAAGCCAGTGCCACAGTTTGGTTTTTTGGGGGAATGTAAGCTGCAGTGAGATAGAGGGGACCCCTAGAGGGGTCGGGAGTCAACTTGAGGGTTAGGGCCTGCGCTCCATGGGCGAGGGCAGGGGCAGGGAGTGTCAGAACAGTGAGAGCATCCCTGGTGTAAATCGCACAACCCCCCTTCTGCCTACATGATCCTCCCTGTAGAGGGAGTACCCAGGAATAGTGACAAACGAGTCTGGCGTGGATTTTGATAGCCAGGTTTCCACCACCGCAATGACATCAGACCTATGTGAGGTGATCCAACATTGGAAGGAGTATAATTTTTTCATCAGGCTGCATATGTATTCATAGGCGCAATGCAGAACCGGGTGACCCTGTAGGAGGTTAGAGGGCACTGGGCCAGGGTTTGGATGAATGTTGCCTGTCAGAAGTAATAGTATAACCACAGCCCTCGCCAGGGCGGTGAAGGTGAGCTTTACGATATGTATGTCGTGTGGAGGGTGCTTTTGGGCACACTGGGTGGGCAGGGTTTTCCAGGCTGAGAACGTGAGGAGGATAGGTCTCAGGTGGGCACCTGGGAAGTAGTAGTAGGGAGAGGACTGGGGGAGGGTGTTGATGACTGGGGCAGGCGATGAGAGTAGGGTGTGGCAGGTTAGCTCCAGAAACATGGTAGGATCAGGTGCCATTGTGCCAGGGGGTATTGGGTTGGAGAGACAATGGTGCCAGGGTGAGGATGAAAGGGAGGCATTGTAGTAAGAGGGCTAACATATTGCCTGTGGTTGCAGCTGAGTGGTAGGTTGAAGTTGTTTTTGCGTCACTCAGCAAGTGTGGATGCCACTTTGGAATTGTGGTAGCGACACGGACTCTGGAGGCCAGGGTACCAGGTTCAAGACCAACTCAGGGCAGTTGGACACGGGACCTAGATAAGAGCCATGCTCCCGTTCAGGGCCAGGACACAGGGTGGGTTTGGACCAGAAGGGGTGCTAATAGCGACTCTAGTGGCTACTTGAGAAAAGTAAAGCCGTATAGCAGGAGATCTGGACAGGATTTAGTACAGCAACAGGTATGGAAGCGGACAGAGCCACTGTGGTCAGGAGGATAGGATGAGGGTAGGATGTTAAACCAGAGGTGGTTAAACCAGGATGGGCTTGGGGAAGGAAGGGGAGGGTCCAGGAATAGGCTAGTATAGGATCAGGTGAGGAGGTAGATGGGGCTGGGGAGAAGCGAGAGGACAGGTAGAAAGAGGAGGCTTACAAAACTAGAAGAGCTTGAGGCAGTAACAGAGGGTCCTCTAGTGGTAAGCAGGTATAACCTGCAAAGGAAAAAGGGACTTAGTATTTCAAGCCACAGGAAGTGATGTCATCAGGTAAGGACTATAAACAAAGGGACGACCCTGGGTGGGAGGGTGGCTGGGGGCGGGCGGGGCAGTCGGCGTGTAAGCGCGTCAACGGGCTAACCCCCTTCACAGGTGCCGAAATAGAGGTTGTTTAAATACCTCTAATCGCACCACCACCGCGACTTTCGGCTCCAGGAGGGAGCTCCGATCCTCCGATGCGGCAGGCGGGCAGCTTGCTCGACTGTAGGGGAGCAGTGGGCCTATATTGGAAGAGAAAACAAAGGATCCTAATTAGTATGCAGCGGGAGACCGGCAGTCGTGATCACAGCAGCGCAAGTGTCCTGATACAAGCCAGAAACAGGCCATGCACCTCTAGCTACTATGGCTTCTTACAGGTAAAAAATAAAGTAAGCACTGCAACACAGACTGCATCAGAATGTAGCTAGGCAGGAAGGGCACACATTTAGCGACTACACCCCCCCCCAAAGCTGCAATCCTAACCTGGAGTGCTAATACAGTGCGGACGCTGACTCCATCCAGCATTCCCCTAACAAAAATACAGGCAGCCAGTAACACCAAAGGAAGGAAACAGAAAGGTACAATAAAATGCACCCCTTCCCCATACCAACGCTTCCACTGAGCACCCATCACCTCACACCACCCTTAGCCTACATGTACCTCCAGAGGTCATATGCAGTCATCTTCTGTGGACTGAGACACATCTGCACTCTTCATAGCTGAACTGTGAACTGAGGAATACAAGTTAATCACATATAATGTATTTCAATGGCCATTGTTTCAAATATTCCCACCACATTTTCAACATAGCCTTTTTGGGACCCCAACTCATGAACACTGCAACTGTCATTTCTTTAATTGGGTCTGGAAGGTGATTTTGCGGTCGCTGCACAAAATCACCTTTCATGACCAATTAGTGAAATTTCACCATGAGTGTTCATGAGGTGGGGTCACAAAAAGGCCAGATTGAACAATTGGTGAACAAATTCCTAAACATGGCCGAATTATTCAAGTTCATTGAAAGTTTCTTACGCACTTGCATAACTTTTGTAATTTTCAATATTTTGACTCCAAATGTTCCACATAGCCTTTTTTTCACATCACCTCATGAACAGTACAGCTGTCATTTTTCACATCTTGTCCAAAATGTGTTTTCACACATGTGACTTGGAACAGCATTTCAGCATGGATGTGAACATTTTCACCTACATGGTTTATGAGGTGAGGTCATAATAAAACTATGTTTAAAACTTGGGATCAAAATATAAAAAACAAAGAATTTATTATGTAACATTGTTTGTAGGGATGTTTGTTGTACCTCTGGGAAACACGCTGTCTTACCAAAGATGGCCACCATGCCTTAGTGCGCATGCACAAAGCAGTGCACTTGCACACAGCATGGTGGCTATATTGCATATAGAGCACTTCTGTGCCATGCCCTCCGGCTCCAGATTTAGGGTCACCCAACATCTTTATGCAGCCGTGTTGGCTCTGACTGGAATTTGTTGTGTATATGATTGCAGAATAGCAGTATCTGACTTGAAGTTTTTTGAACTAGTGCAATGTGCTTTGTAAATTTCAATGTACTGTGTATGAGTGTCACAATGATGTAAAAAAATTGTATTTCTGTGTTTTTTTTTCCTTTTGTCCAGTGTTTCAGTGTAAAGAGCTTTGTGCAATCCTTCTCCTGTTATCCATTTAACCTAAAGAGCTATTGATGTCTCCCCATTCAGTATTGTACAAAGCTGTTGCTTTGTATGTTCAGTAAAATTGCATTTATTGCTGTAGTGCAGTATATCTGTTTCAGTCTACCACTGTGTATGACAGAGGTAGAGTATAAAAGAATGCATTTAAGCCTTGTACAAAATGAAATAATTCTTCTAGTCCTGGAATGCACTGGCATGAGTGAACAGAGTTAGAAGTATTTGCATAACAATGTACATAGTTAGAAGGAAGATCCTTTCCAAAAAGCTCTTGCACATCACTGAGATAGCTAGTTGGCTACAACACTAGTACCATCATATGCCTGAGCCACAAAAGTCACATAGAACCCAGATTTGAAACTTTCCTGAGGTCTGATTGATGGTACAAAATCAACCTTTTGCATCCAGATCTGAATGAGAAATGTGGTTGCCTTTAGTTTTGATGAAGAGAATATAACTATTGAGAGCTAGTCTCAAAAACAATTTTGTTAGTCCAATAATAAGTATCACCATACTTGTTGCTTTTTTTTTTTGCATCATCCAGCTGTGCACTTTTAATGAAGCATAAGATAGGGACTGGGCAGACCCAATAGATCAAGAGTCTTTTCTGCCTGTCAAATTCTCTGGACTCGATTCTCAAAGTTTGGTGCGGGGGTCACTGGTTTGCCGCAACTGGCCTTCCTGAATCAAACGGTCCACAGGTTTTGATGGAAGGCACCCCTTGTGTCAATTCCTTTAGATGCAGGCATCTTGCATCAAAATAGGAGTTTTGTGAACTGAGCAGTCTGTTTTTACAATATGTTTCTAAAAAGCATTTTACTGGTTTACAAGTATGCACATTTCATATCTAAAACAAATGGCTATTTGTTCCCGGCATGAACGATCCTGACTATCATCAGCTAAAACTGAAACAAGATTATTATGTTTTGCTCTTGCACAACTGCATCCATAATACAAGAGGCTACAGTCTTATTCAGACCATTTTGCAACTCTGCTAAAATACGCCGTTTATTGCATTCAATATGATGGACTCAGTTACCTAAAGTATTCTGTAAAACTTTTTAATTAAGTCTAATGTTGCCTTAAAATGTTTTCGCTTTGTATTCTGTCTATCCTCTTTGTGGTCAAGGAAAAGTAACTCTAGCATCCTCAAATGTAGATTTACTTCCTCTAGTCTCTTCCTATATACCCTTCTTTTTATACTATCCTGGGCCTTGCCCTTGTCTACCTGAATAACAATGGCACTCTGTTCAGTTCTGCACTGACCAGGCAGTCGTCATGTGAGTGTGTATTTAAGTGTAACATGGTAAAATAATATAACTGGTGACCCCAATAATGACTGGATTTCCACTCCTGCTAAAATGCCATAATAACCCACTGAATTCTATAATAACTCGATAGCAGATTATTACACCATTTTCCTCCTAGTGCTGTTAGTTCACTCTATTTGTGCGAGTACAATGGCTGCTCAGAGACACGCTCACTCAAACAAGCACAGCTTACAGTTTTTGGCTCTGTCTAAACCCTGCGCCAGTTATTATAAAAAATAATGCCTGTGCAAGGTTTGTCTTATAAGGAATTTTCACACATCCTCGGTGTCTGATAATCTCATGAACCCCTTGAGCATTGCTCTCAGGGTTCATGAATTAGCACATACCTCGGGTGTGTGAGAAATCAACATAACACATACCTGCAAAGGCATTTTTCTCTATATAAGGAATACTGTATGGGTGACCATACAACATAGGAACATAATATATAGAATAAAGTGTGGGGTGGTATGTGTGTAACAAGACGTTTACACACACCCGAGGGGTTAAATACTACATAACCCCCAAGAGCAAAGCTCAAGGGGTTTGTAACATCTAACCCCAGGGGTGTGTGTAAACTTCGAGTTTCACAACACACCACCCCATATTTTATTTCATATAATTGCTGGGTTTCAATTTTTTGCCACAGCAATTATATACAATAGGGTTCCACTGGCCATGTGCTGTTCCGGTGTGGCTGCACTGCAGTTTTGTTTATGGCTGGTTTGACGTGCGAGTTTTTTATATGTAAAAACATCCTGTCTTTCTCCCTATTAATGTAGGAAATGAGCAGTTTGAAGGAATTGACTTACCGACGAGATACACTGGCCAGCAGTTTCTTTTGGTGAGAAGGCAAGTGGAGAGCAGCTGGGAAGTACCGAAAACTGCAGCGGGCACATGCACAAAGTGAGGGAGACCGTGCGTATGTTTGCCATAGTAAACACTCCTTTATTATGGCAAATAATGCCATGGTTCCCTTCTGGGAAAAATAGAAACCCAGTTATTATATAAGGAACAATGTATGGGTGACCATACACAAGGAGCCTGAGTTTCAATTGAGGGGTTGAGATAACAGCTTATGGACTTTAAGAGCAAAACGTGATAGGTCCTTGCTGTTATCTCAACCCTGAGCTGGAAACACAGGGTAAGTTGTGAGTGGCTACAAAATATTTTATTTATTATAGTATATGGTTTAAACATTTTTGTAGTACAGAATATAAAAGCCCTTCGAACTCGGGCTCACTTTGCTTCAACTGTATGGGAGAACTGTTACCTGCCTTATATAGCATTTTAGTATGCTTTCTATGTGCTGACAAAAGGTCTCAAAGTTTTAAAAGAACTATCCACCCACCTGCCCCTGAGCTCCTCACAGAGAAGCAAAGCAGTGGTACTTTTATGAAATAGTAACTGCAGATGGCAGAAAGCCAGTGGAAGACCATTAGTAAACCTCAATCTTCTGGTGTCTTTAACAGCTGAAAATAAATCAGTTACTGGTGCTGCTAAGTGTTTTGCTTGTTTTATTCTGGACACATTTTTAACAAACCAATGGCTTAGACTTTTTTTTAATTGTCTTCTTTGTCTTACAGCGTGGTCGTGGTCAAGTGAATGAAATCAATGGGAGTTGGTACGAGGAAAAACACACATTTATTTTTATTTATTTCATTTTTGTTGATTAGGTAAGTGCACTACACAAATTCTTGCTTATTTTCAGAGCACGATCGGGGAGGGTTAAAGATGAATGTCAACTGACCTTGAATGAGATTAAGCTATTGGTGGTGTTTTAGATTTAGAATGTGCATAACAACTTTTAGAATAGGCACAACAATTTTTGAGCAGCCACTGATTTCTATACAGAATGCACCCTAAATATATATTATAACATTATTATATGAGGTCATAAGGGAGTCTAGGATTATTAAGCTCAACACTAAAGCAGGGACCAAAAAGTATTGTATGCTGTGCAAAATGTACTGATTTATAGGGATTCCCCACCCACTCTACTACAGTGGAAGCTACAGACATGGTCAGATATTTCGCAAAATTTCTAAAGAGTTTCTCTTTGCTGCACCTACTGTGGACATGTAGAATTCAGGAGATTTCTCTTGAAATATCATCGAAATTTCAAGAAATATCTGACCATGTATTTGGCTGCGATTGTACCTTGGGTATCCAGTGTTTTCTTCAGAAAACAGAATTTTGCTTCGCATACCTTAAAGAGCAATGCTGCATTCAGCATGTACTTTCATAAATATGATGTTTAAAATACAGTATTGCAATTTAGAAAATGGGTATCAAAAATCCAGTATTCTGATTGGCCAGTGCACTTGCTTTAGTGGGCAGGTATTTTTCAATAGAGCCCACTAAAGAACAAGTGCCAATTCGGGGTGCTCCATCACTAACAGTATTCTTGGACACCCTGAATTTTCAAATGTGCCAGCTGCCATGATTCCCACTCGCTAAGAGACCAAAAGTAAATGACTAGGTCAATGCCTCAGTTTTTCCTGTGGCAAACATAATAAATAAATTAAAAAGCATATACATCCTCAGCTCTAAGAAAAATATGCAGCAGAGCTTCAAACATGTAAAATCCAGAGCGGTAGTTCTGGTGCCGCCACCACAATGCATCTGAGCAGCGGCACTTTCTTAGTTTTCTGTACGGCAGATGGCCATCTATCTGCGGCATGGGAAATGAAGAAAATGCCACTGATCTGTTGCCCAGTAGCATCACCGACCCTCCTCGGTTTGTATACAATCACCCCCAAGACAAAAACCGACAGTTTCCACTGAATTGCTTTTTTTAAACTTAATTTCCATCTCTCACCTGCAGCACGAAGAGCAGCCCACTACTGCATTCACATTCGCAACAGTTTTGCCCAAAAAATGAACAGTTCCTCACCCGACTCCCCTTACAGTCGTTCTGTTACTCTGTCCCAATCGCGATGGCAAGAGCACCCCATGGAAGAAACAAAACAAAAAAAACTTTACTGCCACTCATGGAAGTCAGCGAGGATCGGGAGCTTGTAAAACACATACAAAACGAAAATGGACTCCAGTTAGCACGCAATGAAGACTGGAACGAAAATGCAGCCTGAACAACTGGCCTCTGACTCGTACGCTCCATTCTCCCGATCGCAACATCTCCTGGCCCCAGTATAAAAAAGCAGCACTGCTCTCAAATGCTAATCAAATAAACAGTGTAGAGGATGAACACAACTGTTCCAAGACTGGGGGCGGGGACACAAAGTTCAACTAAAAAACAGTCTGCTGTGGTGGTGGTAACTGCAGTCAACCAGTTTTCCAACTATGGGATCTGCAGAAGGAAAAAAAGCCATCCTTCTCAAGAAGGCAGAAGAACTATTTAATTACAAAACTTATTTCAAATTAATTATTTATGAACAATTTGCTACCAATTAATTTTTTCTTTGCAATGCCCATTTTCTAAGAGCAATAATACCCTCCAGAGTGGGCGGTATTGGGAAATTCTGGACCTTCCAGGGGCTATAAGGCCCTCCGCCTGTGGCGTCGGGCCTCATTACGCCCCTAGGCAGTCCAGTATTTCCCAATACCACCCACCCTGTCAGGTATTATTGCTTACTTACAAGAGAATACTTTTTTGTTCATTTTTAATATTCCTTCTCAAAGTTTATAGTACATCTTGGTAGTCTATCTGAAAAGTCTGTACAGAAATCATTTGCCATTCTGATAAAATCACCTCACCATGTGGGAGTGAGGGGACTGAGCTCCATGAGATCCAAGCTTTAAAATCTTTAAAACAACCTGAAAAACAAAAAGAAGCAGAACAGACAGGAAAAGAAAACTACCACTAAATACACTCCACAAGATAGTGATGGCGACTGGGCAGAGGTTGAAAGCCTTCACGGTGGACAAGGGAAAAGATAAAAATGGCACCAGGCTGGAGCAGGAAAGAAGCAGGAGTGTCTCTCTGACTCACAAGTCTGAATCATCAGAGAAAGACTTGGAGAGTGAGTTGGAGGATGGGGAAGAATAATTTACTATTACTTCGTGGCACCTATACTCAGAACTGAGGTGCATTGGAGACACCCTTGATAAATTACAGAGTGAAGTGACAGAAAATAAAAATTAAAGTAAACAGCATGACACACAGCTTCACTCATTAGTAACTGGGCAGCCATTTTGTGTCAGGTAAACAACGGATAGTTCGGACTTCATATGGAGCTATTGGAGGTATTGAAGTTACCAATCTGAGAGAAACATCAGATTTACACAACGGGGCAATCCTACGGCTGCATGACAGAGAGGTAATGCTATAGCAGAAACTAGAAGATCTGGAGACTCATTCCAGGAGAGTGAACTTGAGGATACATGGCCTCCCAGAATGAACAGAGACAGGCCTGATGGCCATGTATATGGAGTCCTTTTTTAGGAAGAGTCTACAACTGGAGAAGGACTTCCATTTGAACATCATTCAGGCACACCTGGCTCTGGTTGCAATTCCTACAGACCCCAAGGCCAGAACAAGATCAGTAATCCTGACATGTTTAGATTACAGAACCAAAGAGCTTACACTAAAAAAAAAGCATGGGATAAGAAGGAAATCCTGTTTGGGGACTGTCATTTGTATTTTGAGCAGGACTATGCCCCATTAACCATGGATAAAAGAAAGCAGCTTTTCCCACTGGTCAAAGAGCTACACGAAAAAGGATTGAAGGCAAAGATGGAATATCCTGCAAAGCTGAAAGTGACTTTAGAGAAGGGCATGAGATTGTTTGATACTCTACAGGAGGCAAAACCATATCTTCTTCACTGGGACTGGCATAGAACAACTTTGGCTCAGGCCAACAACAAAGAGAGCTAGAGAAAAAGAGGTGGTGGACCCAAGGGAGCAAGAAAAGAGGGAATCCTTCCTCCAAAGAGAGAACCCTGGAAACTAACATGTGGACTAAGATGGCAGCTACCCAAACAAACAGGTATTCAGTTTTAAATTCACTTGAGAATGACAAGGTCAGGTCTGGAGAAGGGAACCAGCAGGGAGACAAGGCTGTGGCAAGACTGTCACACAGGAGATAGACTGGGAAAAAAAAAAAGAAAAAGATAGATCGAGGACTTTTGTTCTCTTGTGTCAGTCTTTGCTGGTTTGGGACAATTCCGTTAAGGAGGTGACAATCCTCACATAGGAGGAAGGGAAGTATGAAAAGGGGAGGAGTATTGAAGGGAACATGAACCCAAATTCCCAGTATGACAAAGCTATATCAAGACGGGGAAGGGAGAGGACTAAAGGGGAGAGGGAAATTTATTTTCTTTTGAAAGGGTTGTTATAACATTCAAGACCAGGCTCCAAGATGTATCAGTGCTGGAGGTGGGAAGGGGACTGAATGTTGGTGTTATTAAGGGGAGGGGGATTACCACTGTCAACCTTCCCAGTAAAAAAAGACAAAAGGGGTAACATTAAGATACTGGCAGAAGCAAAACAATGATTGCAAGAGGTTAATGAAATAAAGACATCTGGAGCCTTATAAATTGATATAGAGATCTTGGGGGGACAATTTTCTACTCTTGCCTGAGCAAAATCAGAACACAGGGTTATCCAGCACTCACTGTTGTCAGAGCATTTGTTACTGACAGCAGAACAATAAGTACTTTAGTGCTATATGACCTGTCACCACCTGCCAGCATGAAGGTGACAGGAACTGAGTGCCACAGATAGAAGGGAGGAGAAGGAAAATGTGGGGCCAACAGGCACTGAGGTGCAAGATTGGTTTGAAATGTTTAAGAATTTTGCACAGTTTGAGAATAGTTACAGTAAAGAAAGAGGCAGAAGAGAAGAAAAAAGTTTGCAGATATTTGTTTGACTGTTGTTGTCCATGGGGTTAAAGAAATACTGGGGGGCAGGGGAACCTTGAAGGGAACTGTTACAAAAGCCACAAAAGGGTGGAAGGTGCAAGGAAAGTGCATTGATAAGAGTTTAATCAAAGTATACATAGAAAAGGATATTTTAAGATGTATTTTAAATTAATAACATATAGGAACAACAAAAGGAAATAAAAATGGTAAAAGCAAAGCATGAGATGAAACTGGCTAGCAAAACAAGGGACAACTATAAAGCTTTCTAAATCTTTTTACACTGGATTATAGGGGAATTAGGGGGGCATGTGCTTTTTGTATAAGGCTCAGACAGATAGTGATTTATGGGAAAGGCTGGATCTAAACTTTAGGGATCAGATCTGTTTTTTTTTCAGCCTTTGGTAACCGGGTAAGGCCCACTAGGCACAAGTGCCTGTTTTCAGGGGCGACCTGGGAACACTGAGTGGTTAAGTGACTTGCTCAGAGTCACACAGTATTCAAGTGAAGGTTGTGAGAATCAAACTCAGGTCTGGTCTGCTGGATGTATCAAGCTCTTTCACACCTCGTTCCTCTAACCTCTAGGCTATACTGCCAGCCCAATCTATATCTATAATACCAGAGCACATACCCTTCAATTACAAGGCGAGACTTGTAATACATTAAAGAGACAAAAGTGGTTCAACCAGAGGGTGGTACCGATCTGGAACACCTTACCTATGGGAGTAGTGGGGAGCTCATCTGTGGATAGTTTTAAATCAAAATTGGATATACTGTACATCATAGAAATGACATGCTGTCTGGATAATTTTGAGGTGAGTATTATGGACGAAACTCTTACAAACACTAATAAGCCTATGAAACCTATGTGAGAGGCCTGAACAGGCCCATAAAAAAGAGCCAGACTGCTGCAGGAGATGGGAAAAGCTTGGACTACAGTGGCATTCTTGCAAAGAAACTCACCTGACACCACAGGAGCATGAAAAATTAAAAAGAAAATGGGTGGGGGAGGTGTATGCTTCATCCTGGAAAGAGCATCCACATAGAAGGGGTACTGCCATATTAATCAGAAAAATTAGTCCAATACAAATAGAGAAGGTGGAGACAGATCCAGAGGGCAGAATTGACAGACTGCACAGCCTATACAGGGATGCTGAATGAATTTTCCTAAATCTATATGTACCCAGTGCTGAGACAGAATATTTGCACGTTTTAAAGAAAATACTTGTGAAAACAATAATAGACACAGGCAGGATGAGCATCATTGGGGTGACTTTAATACGGTTATGTCGAACAAAATGGACAGGGGGGGAGAGGTAAGAGACACAAGGCCAGGTAAATTACTTAAGAGTCTGTAAGAGGAGCTAGGCATCACGGAGGTGTGAAAGCATTTAAATGAGAAAGCTTGGGACTACATCCATTACTCTTGCAGGCATAGAAGCTATTCTAGAATAGATGTGTTCTTTGTGGCAATAGACTGGGTGAGGGTACTGGAGAATTTGTATGCTGACCGCAAGGCAAAACCCATATGTCGAAATCTCCCACAGTGACAATCTCAACAGGTTTCGAGATTGTTGGTGTGAGGGAACCGGGAGCAAAATTTTGCCCTTTCACTGACTTCCACCCCCAAGACAACTCTGACTCGGAGTTAGGAATCCTTAGAAGGGGACAAGGGGGCATAGCCCGTTGCATGGGTGGTTCAGAAGGCACAGTCCCCCGATAGAAAACACACTGATGTCTGACAGGTGAAATTTTGCCTGTCAACATCAAGGATCTCGCTATGCCAAACATCAGCAACAGTGTTGTAAATTCGGCAAAGGCAAACATGGAGAATTGTACGACTGGAACAGTCACGGTGTTAGATCATGCTCCACTGCATCTACAACTGGTGGTTGCCCCCTCAATCCTGCTAAACATTGGACACTTAAACTCAGAAGAGCAAGAATATCCAGAGGGCGGACACCTCCAGTGCAGTCAAATGGGAGGCCCTTAACTCATTGAGTCCTGGTGTCCATTTTGGGTCAGGTTCTGTAATGGATGGTTCTAACACCTTATGGCATCTACTGGACCCAATGAGTTAAGGCAGTGTTGAGGGGAGTCATAATTTAATACTTAGCCAGAAAAAAAGACAGTGGGAGACCCAACAGCAGGCCCTAGAGAAAGAAATTCAGGAACTAGAATTTCAACATAAAATTGTACTAAACACCCAGGTTAAGAAGCAATTGGATAAGAAACGTGGTAAACTGACTGCCATATTGACCCAAAACATAGACGGACAGTATAGAAGAACACAACAAAGATACTACAAAAGGGGGTTATTGGGCAGGATGCCTCCTGGCATATACGTTAAGGAAATAACAGTGTAACAGAGCAATCCTTCATTTAAAAAATGCCAGGAGGGATATAACAGGGGGCCCGTGAGAAATGATCAGTGTATTTGCTCAGTTCTATCAACAATTATATACACAGGAAGGAAATGATGACTTTGACCAATGGGTAGACACCTTTTTTGGGGGGGTTAGAGATCCCAGAGCTGAAAGATCAAGAACCCACAACTCTGAACGAATTGATAGGAACACAGGAACTACTAAACAAGATAAAGCAATCCAAAATGGCAAATCCCCAGGCCTGGATGGCCTACCAAACAAATTTTATACAGTGGCGTGAAAAAGTATTTGCCCCCTTCCTGATTTTCTCTATTATTGCATATTTGTCACACTGGATGTTTTCAGGTCTTTAGAGAAAATGTAATATTAGATAAAGGGAACCTGAGTGAACAAATAACGCTTGTTTTTTTTTTTAATTTCACTTATTTAATGAAAAAAAGTTAACCAACACCAACTGGCACTGTGTGAAAAAGTAATTGCCCCCTTACACTTAATAACTGGTTATGCCACATTTAGCTGCAATGACTGCAACCAAACACTTCCTATAATTCAATATCAGTCTTTCACATCGCTGTGGAGGAATTTTAACCCACTCTTCCTCGTCAGAACTGCTTTAATTCAGTAACATTTGGTAGGTTTTCGAGCATGAACTGCTCATTTCGGGTCCTGCCACAGCATCTCTATTGGGTTTAAGTCTGAACTTTGACTAGGCCACTCCAAAACTTTAATTTTACTTCTTTTAGCCATTCTGATGTGGACTTGCTTTTGTGTTTGGATCATTGTCTTGCTGCATGACCCACCTACGTTCAGCTTCAGCTGACTGGAAGGATGACTGGACATTCTCCTTAAGAATTTTCTGGTACAGAGCAGAATTCATGGTTCCTTTAATTATGGCAAGTCATCCAGGTCCTTAGGCAGCAAAGCATCCCCACACCATCACACTACCACCACCATGTTTGACTGTTGGTATGGTGTTCTTACTGTGGAATGCTGTGTTTGCTTTACTGAGACATTATGGGATCCATGTTGTCCAAAAGTTCCACTTTGGACTCATCTGTCCATAGAACATTTTCCCAAAAGGCTTGTGGATCATCCAGGTGCTTCTTGGCAAATGAGAGATGAGCATTTATGTTCTTCTTGATTAGCAGTGGTTTCCGCCTTGCTACTCTCACATGAAGCCCATTTTGCCCAGTCTCTTTCTGATTGTGGAGTCATGAACACTGACCTTAGCTTGAGGCAAGAAGCCTGCAGTTCTTTGGATGTTGTTTAGGATCCTTTGAGACTTCTTGGATGATTTTAAACTGCACCCTTGGAGTCATTTTGCAGGCCGCCCACTCTTGGAAGGTTCACTACTGTTCCAAGTGTTCTCCATTTGGAGATTATGGCTCTCACTGTGGTTCGATGGAGTCCCAGAGCCTTAGAAATAGCTTTGTAACCCTTTCCAGACTGATAGAGGGCAACAAATTTTTATGATCTTTTCAGGAACTTCCTTTGATCATGGCATAATGTGCTTGTTGAATCTTTGTGCTGGCAACGTGACTCTGATGGTAAGGGCCAAAATAAGTGAGGTTTATATTGAGCAGGGCTGGCTGTAATCAAGCCTGGCTGTGTTCAATCAGTTGACTCTAATTATCCCTTTAATTGGGTTGATTTAACTAGGGGCAATTACTTTTCACACAGTGCCAGTTGGTGTTGGTTAACTTTTTTCATTAAATAAATGAAATAAGTAAAAAAAAAAAGTGTTATTTGTTCACTCAGGTTCCCTTTATCTAATATTATATTTTGTATAAAGACCTGAAAACATCCAGTGTGACAAATATGCAATAATAGAGAAAATCAGGAAGGGGGCAAATACTTTTTCACGCCACTGTAAGATATTTGCAGAATAGGTGTCCCCTATTCTTAGTACAGACATACAAGGAAACTCAAAGGGGGGGGGGATACTAGATTCGTGGAGACAGGCACAAATCTCGGTCCTACTGAAACCAGGGAAAGACAGCACAGAACCAGATTCTTTCAGGCTGATTTCCCTGTTAAATGTAGACCTCAAATTGTTCACGGGAATACTGGCAGAAAGGGTACAAAAAATAATTCACACCGTTATTCATAAAGACCAGACAGGATTTATATCTGGGGGATTCCTACAGGACAATATCAGGAGGTTTCTAAATATTATATCAGAAAATGGAAAGCAGGGTACCTTCCAAATAGCCATCTCCATGGATGCCAGAATGGCATTTGATACAGTTTATTGGAGATTTTTAGAGAAAACCATGGAGAAGATGAAATTCAGCCAGAAATTTATAGACACTATATAGAAACTTTACATCAACCCTCAGGCATTGGTTTGGGTCAGTGGCATCAATTCCCCATTCTTTCCGTTGTCAAGGGACACACATCAGGGGTGCCTATTGTCACCTTTACTATTTGCCATCTTTTTGGAACTGTTAGCAGCCAAAATATGCCAAGACATACATATTGAGGGGATCACAGTGGGAGGCATAGAACAGAAGGTGGCCTTATATGCTGATGACTCTATATTTTTTCTAAGTAAACCAGAACACTCAGTTCCAAAACTTGTAACACACCTACAATGGTTTGGACAGATATCCAGATACAAGCTTAACTTCTCGAAATCTGAAGCATTGGTTGTAAGTGGACAGAAACTCAGAGGTTTTAATGAGTCATTCTCCTTAAGCTGGGCACCGTGAGGTGAAACCCAATACTTAGGTATACACATCTCTACTAATTTACAAAAACTCTTTCACCAGAACTATGAGAAGTTATGGGAAGCTATGAGAGGACCTGTCCAGGTGGCACCTTTTACTCTTAACTCTGGTAGGGAGGGTGGCAACTGAGAAAATGAACATGCTGCCAGGACTGATGTTTTTGTTCCAGACCCTTCCCATACCCATTCCGGTGAACTTCTGGAAAAAGGCCACAACCGCTATTTATAAGTTTATATGGAATGGCAAGCACCAAAAATATCTAGGCAAGTGTTGAATCTTCCTAGGGAACAGGGAGGGTTGGCTTTTCCAAACCTCCAAAAATGTTATTTGGCAGCACAAATGTCAGCAGTGTGTGCATGGGCCAAACAACGGATGGAATCTGTCTGGTACGACATAGAAGCCTCAGCAATAGGAGGGCAGCTCCTGTTTACACTAGCACTCACTACAGCATCCCCAGATGTAATACACACAGTCAGGAACAGATGGGTTAGACATAGCTGGAGGACCCTACAAAAACTGCACTGAGTGACGGGTACACCCCCAGGATTAGGCCCAAGTTCATTAATTAGGTACCAGGCAGATTTTTACCCCAGGGTTGGATAAAGGATGCCAGGTGGGAAAACAGGGGATCACCAGCTTCACACAATTCCTAGAGCAGCACCACCATATATCGTTCACCAGAGCAAAAGACAAGTTTGGGTAGGGGAACTTAGTATTTATGAGATACATGCAGATCAGACACTTCATAAATATTCCAGGGAACATAGAAAAACTACTCTGACTAATGTCACACTGGGAAGATATATCTACTGGGTAGTACAACTTAGAGACCCACAGAAGTATATATCCTACATGTACACACTGATTCAACAGAGCTAGGGACACTCAATACACCACATAGAAGTAGCCTGGGAGAAGGGATTAGCGTCTCCTAAACTGGAAAGAGACTGGGAAGCCAGACTTAAAAGAAATTGGAATGTCACATTGGCCCCCCTCTGGAGGGAATTGTATTGGAAGGTTCTGGTCAGAAACTTTAGAACACCAAGCACCACTAAATCACAAAACACTACCACACAGCCAACATAGATACTGTAGATGCTGGAGGTTGTGTGGTGGTAGGGACATGCACTGGCATACATTCTGGCAATGTCCAGTACTTACTCCTTTTTGGGAGATGGTACAGGAGGCCACAAAGGGAATAACAGGAATATTTATACTTCTGGAGGGGAATGGAATAGGTCCTTGGTCTCTCAAGCACAGCGAAGCTAACCCCAGGTATAAGAACAAGATAGCAGCACCAGTGGAACTGTGCGAGCAAGCGAGGCACGCATGTGCAGTTCTTGTCCCGGAATGCAGAAGTAACAGCCAAAATAGTGCAGCTATTACTCCAAAGTGGGCGATCGTAGCAGAGTCTTACAAGTTCTATTGGACTTTCAGAAGGATACTTCCAAAAGTCCAACAGAAAGTGCCATGATCAGCTGTTTTATAAGCTACGAAAGCAAATGGCTGTAGGCTCTGCCCACAGCCATAAAAATTGTACTAATTTGTATTGTAACAGCCTTGAAGTACATAACAGCACAATGGCTCACAGATAAGATCCCTACAAAGAAAGAATGGTTGGACAGGCCGTCAAGACTTTGGAGTAATTTTTTCCCTCATCTTCAGTTGGATTGGCACGCTCTCTGGAAGTCATGTCATAAATTAATTTCTCAAGACAGACTGCGTCTCATGCAATACCGCATATTGCACAACCTATACTATACCCCAGCCAAATTGCACAGGTGGGGCTATCTAAACTCAAACATGTGCAATAAATGTTTCACATGCTTTGGTCCTGTCCAAAAATTTCCCCTTTTTGGGTTTCAATCCGAACTTCCTTAGGCCCCCTGCTGAGCCTCCATGAATACTTTACTCCCGAGATTTGCATGTTAGGGGACCTGTCTTCTATCAGAGTTAGGGTATGCAAATTCCACATTTCCATGGTTGCCCTATCGGCTAAGAAAATAATTCTTCGTCACTGGAAAGACAGGTCCTCCCCTTCTCTCCAGGAATGGGTAAGAGAAGTACTATCCAACTTGCGTACAGAAAAAGCGATAGCCAGTCTTCACAATAGACTGGCACCTTACACTAGAATTTGGGATCCCCTCCACTCACTAATCTCTCTGGTTCCAGGCTAAACCTATTCTAGGTTTAATGTTCCTCATGGCTTTTGACTAGGTGCTCTGCATCCACGGGTATAGGTTGGGTTACTGCAGTAAGGGAGGTTGGGGGGGTGGGCAGTATCTTTTCTACAATGTATCAAGGAGTCTCTGTCATTTTTACTGATTGCTGCCTTTTATGGTGGAAAATGTATCAATAAACTTTAAATTATAAAAAAAAAGAATGGTTGGACAGAATGGTGACAGTCCATGAAATGGAACTGTTAACAGCTAAACCTAACTTGTCAGAGAAAAAACATAGGGAACTTTGGAGAGGCTGGGACATGTGGTACTCAGGCCAGAATGGTGCAACAGAGTCAATGAATGTTCTCTAACTTGTGACTTGTACTCCTTGTAGGATCTTGAAGGAGAGCAATGAAGTGGTCAATATGGTTGATGGAACCCTCGGGTAACTGGAGGTATGGAGCCCACTCCATGTCTCCTGTCCATGTCTTCCTCTTCTAGCTAATTGAACACCTGGACAGGTAACCCTTATACATGCTGCACAAGGAACAGTTCCTTTTCATTTCATTTCTTTGTTTTTCAAAACCATCCACATATCTTGGTAACAATTGAGAGGACAGATAATGAAAATATTAAATATAAAATACCCCAAATTAGTACAGTTAATGGTTACATTGTAGCTACTATATTTTTCCTTTTTTCTGTTATTGTAGTTTTTTTTTACATGTCATACATGATAAAGAATTTTAATAAGGTAGAATACCTATTGGAAAGTGGCAAGGTGGAATGATAAAAATGACTATCTTACACAGAGGCACTGAGTTTAAAGTGTTTTATTCAAAGTATGATGAAAGAAGTACAAATAATGACCAAGCATAGTACACAGTACAAGATTAGTATATGACAAAAATGCATACTTGGCAGGCAACCAAACTAAAGGAAAAGAAAAAAGACATGAACAAATGTAAAAAGCATGATGGATTGGGCCAAATGTTGCAGCCACACACATGTAAGAAATATTTGTTTTACTGTGGAATAAAACTGAGTTTAAAAAAAAAAGAAATAATTTGTCTTTCCCTTGTTAACCTCACAGTGTGTTCATATATGACATCATAGTGTTCACTTTGACAACAAACTGTAATATGAAGATACATATGAATATACAAAACTGCCAGCAGATGCAGGCCATATGGTCTATCAAGTCTGGGTGAGTGTGCAGCTCACAATCCTTCATGCTGCTGCTTCCCCTCCCTCCCCTTGTCACAGAGACCCTCCCCCTCACTTTGTCCCATCCCCTTTCAAAACTGTCTACCGTCTGGCTGGTCCAGTGGTGCTGAGGGTTAAGGTGCTGGATGCCACACCTTGCACCATGCTGGTGACCCTGGTTCGGGAACAGACTCGGGCCACGGGGTTGGCAGGGGAAAGGAAGGATCAAGTGTCCCATGACTGCTCTCCTTCCCCTGGGGAGGGTTGGGGCACTACAGTGCACTGTAGCGACAGCTGGTGGAAGCTGGCTACACAGCAGCTGGCAGCAGAATGGGGAAAGTGCAATGGGCGGCAGCATGTTGTGCCTCGATGCCATTGCACATCTGGCTCTCGGGGGGGGGAGAAAAACAGGCAGACAAATAGCATAGTGCGATCTCAGCGGCTGATGGCCCCACCCAGCGCCCTCCGGTACCTGAAAGGATCCTGCATACAGGGTGCGTGAGCAGTTAATGGCTGGCCCTGTGGGGGTGCCAGACTGGGCCCAGGGGGTGCGGGTGTCAGCAGCCCGAGATCACGAGGGATCCACTCCTCAGGAGGAGAAAATAGAGATGCTATAAAAAAAAAAAAAAAACAACTGTCTACCATCTTACAGGACTCCACCTCTTTAGGCAGCACGTTCCACACAGACACCACCCTTTCCATGAAAAAGTGCCTCCTCATTTCTCTCCTGAATCTTCCTTCCTCCAGTCTAAGATCATGCCCCCTCATGTGCCCCCCCAACTTAAAAATCCCCCCCGTACCAGTCTTGTTTAAACCTTTCATGTATTTAAAGGTCTCATTCATATCTCCCCTATCCCGCCTCGCCTCCTTGAAGTAATGTACATGTAAAAACTCCCTCAGCCTTCCCTCATAGAGTTTGTCTTCCAATCCCGTGGTTATCCCTGTTACTCTGCGCTGGACCCCCTCCAGTAATCTAACAACTTTCTTCAAGTATGGGCACCAATACTGCATGCAGTACTCCAGGTGTGGCCTCACCAATGATCTGTACAGAGGCAGGATCACTTCTCTCCTCCTAGAGGTGTTTCCTCTAGCAATACACCCCAGCATCTTGTTGGCTTTAGCTGCTGCCATCCTGGACTGTGTTTAGTGGTTCATTTTCCCTATTATTATCACCCCAAGATAACTTCTGTTCCTCTGTTGCAGCTATCTGCACCCATCCCAATGGATAGCACCTCCTTGGGTTCCTTGCTCCCAAGTGCATGACTTTGCATTACTTAGCATTGAACCCAAGATTCCATGGCCTGGATATTCAAACTGCGCCAGGCTGTGGCGCAAGCCTGGGTGCAGCTCAACTTGGCTGCACAGGGGTGTGGCCTGGGCGATATTCAATGGAGCTGTGCTATGGCTCAGCAGCTTTGAATATCGCACCCTGGCCACCCCCACTGTGCATGGCACAGTGGCACTGCGCCAGCGCAAGTGGCCGGAGTGGAGCATGGAGATGCGCTAGCGCAAGTGCCATTGCGCCATGCACAGCACCTGCGATATTCAAAAGGGGACATGCAAATGGGGCTATAATTTATGCAAGGTGCACATGGGGCCATTTGCATGTCACTGTGGCCCCATTTGCATCCCATTAACATGCAGTTGCGCTGATCCCCGACGACTTGGCCTGGCGCCCTGCCAGGCAGCAGCCATCGGAGACCGTCGCCCCCTGCAGCCCGATCATGGGCATTTGTCTAACAGAAGAAATCCTCGTCTAATATCCCTGGTTGTCCAGTGGACCACTATGTGCCTGATCGCGGGCATCAATATAATAAACCCCCCCTTCCAATATCCCTGGTGGTCCAGTGGACCAATCGCTGCCGATCGCGGGCATCCTGTAAATCATAAAATGTCCCTATTACCCTGGTGGTCTAGGGTACCCCCTCCCCACCGCCCACTGAGCCCCACCGTCCCTCCCCAGTCGCCAGCATCCATTATTCACATATCTGGACTATGTAGTATGGTATGGGCTGCATGCCCATTGGCTCCGCTGTGAACCATGGGCGTGCAGCCCTACCGAGCTGTCAGTCGGCGGTCGGCGGGTGGCAGGCGGTGGATGCTGCTGCCGCCGGCTGACCAGAGGGAACAGGCGGTGGGGCTCAGTGGGCGGTGGGGAGGGGTACCCTAGACCACCAGGGTAATAGGATGTTTTTATGATTTACTGATGCCCACGCGATCGGGCAGCGATCAGTCCACTGGACCACCAGGGATATTGGACGGGGGGGTTTATTATACCGATGCCCGCAATCAGGCACATAGCGGTCCACTGGACTACCAGGGATATTAGACGAGGATGTCTTTTTAACTTTTTAAAGACAAATGCCCGCGATCAGAAACATAGTGGTCCACTGGACCACCAGGGATATTGGGGGGGTTATGTAAACAAATGCCCTTGATGGGGCATGGGGGGCGCCACCAGGTGCGGCAGGAACTCAGATGTTGCGCCCTGCAATGCGGCAGCTCACCTGTGGGTGGCCATCATTTGTTCCTTTTTTTTGGGCTTAACTTTGTGCAGGCACAAGTAGGGGTTGCGCATGCATGGCTCTGCACATCCCGGGCTGAATATCAGGCTGTGCAGGTTATGCATGGGCACGCCCCCCCTACCTGTGCCTGCATACATTACTGATGCACTCCGGCACATCGGGATTTGTGAGGCGCACTTTTCCCTTTTGAATATCGTGCCAGGATGCATCAGTGGGTTGCGCACCATGTGCAACCCTTTAGAATATCTGGGCCCCTGTGTCTGACCAGTCCTCAAGTTTTGTCAGATCATCCTGCAACCCTTGCCACCCTACTGTGTCATCCACCACCGCACCAATCTTGGTGTCACCTGCAAAAAGACTAATCTTGTTCTTAATGCCATGCGAGATGTCGGCTATAAAAATGCCAGACAACACTGGGCCCAATACTGAGCCCTGCAGCACCCCGCTCATTACAGCCCTTGGAGATGAGAGTTCCCCTTCCACCACTACCCTCCGTTGCCTCCATTGCAGCCAGTTCCTGATCCAGTTAACCATCTTTGTCCCTGCTCCCTGTATCCCAACTTGCTAATCAGCCTTCCAAGTGGCATCAAATTGAATACCTTGCTGAAATCCAGGTACAGGACATCCACTGCATGGCCCTTGTCCAGTTCCCTAGTCACCCAGTCATATTAGTCAACCAGGATGGTCTGGCAGAATCTGCCAAAGACCAACCCATGTTGCTTCCTGTGCTGGAGACCATTACCTTCTAGAAAGGTCACTAACCTCTCTTTAAGGATTGTCTCCATTAATATTCCCACAGTGGCTGTGATGCTTACTGGTCTATAGTTTCCCAGTTCATCCTTGGGTCCTCTTTTGTGGAGGGACACCACATGAGCCATCCTCCAGCCCTTGGATATGAGCCCTTTTTCAGGAGAGGTTTTGAACAAGTCTGCCAATGGCTCTGCCAGGACCTTTTCCAATTCCTTCAGTAGCTGGAGGTGTATGCCATCTGGTCCTGGCACTTTATCCACCCTCAGTGCCCTTAAACCTTCTAGTACCCTGGCTGCTGTGATTTCCCCAACTGTCACCCCCCCCATGCCTACCCTCCATATCCCCTGAGGCATTGACCTATCTTTTCCTTAGTAAATACAGAACAGAAGTATGCATTAAGTGCTTCTACCTGCTATGTCCCTTTCTCTGCCCACCCCTCATCCTGCCTGATCCTTTCAGTTTGATTTTTGCAGATCCTTCTCTTAGGTACCTATGCCAGCCTAAGCTCTCTGGAAGCCTTGCTGCCCTGACTACTCTGGTCACCTCTCTAGATTTCTCCAGGCACTCCTCTCTATCCTCACCTGGAACTCTTGAATCTCCTGAAGGCTGCCCTCATTGCCCTCACCTTTTCCAACACCTCCCGCTTAACCAACTAGGTTTCTTGGCCATAGCCTTTTTGCTTTGTGTCTTGGTACAGGATCTTGTGGCCTCTACAAGTCCTAGACTGATGACTTCCCATTTCTGGTCAGCATCCATATGCAGATGAATTGCAGCTAGGTGCCCGGCCACTATTACCCCCATCCTCCCAAAGTCAGCTCTCCTGAAGTCCAATACAATGGTTCCTGTTTCCATAGCATCATTGCCCATGTTGAGTGAGAACCACACTGTGTGGTGGTCACTCCCTGCCAGCGGATTCACCAGCCCCAGCTCTCTGACAAACTCCCCGTTAGACAGCATGAGGTTCAGAGTGTTGCCTAACCTGGTAGGCTCCTTTACCATCTGTACCAAGAAGCTGTCCTGAAAAGCCTCAAGGAGGACTTGCTCCCTTGTGCTCAAGGTGGCTAGGGTGCTCCAATCCACCCCAGACAGATTGAAGTCCCCCACGATCATGAAGTTACCCTTCCTCCTGACCCTCCTGATCTGCTCACTAGTTCTCTGTCCAAGTGCTGTGCCTGAGATGGTTGCCTATACACCACCCCTATCCAAAGGGTCCTATTTCATGAATCCTGGAATTGTGTCTATAGTGCCTCTGTTCTACACTCCTCCCCGGAACACTTTATCCTCTTTCCTACATAGACTGCCACCCCACCCCCTTTCTCTTTTCCCTATCCCTGCGGTATATTCTGTACTCAAAGATCACCAGGTCCCAGTCCTGGTATTGGGTGGACCATGTTTTGATGATGGCAGCTATGTCCACCTCACCCTCTGCAATGAGAACCTGCAACTTGGCAGTTTTGTTCCCAGGCTCCTTGCATTCAAGGAGACTACCTTCAATATGTGCCCTTCCCACCCTCTTCCCTTTGAACCCTATCATTATCAGCACTGTATGTACCCTCCCTTATTCCATCCCTACTTTTATGGGGTAAGCCCACTTGGCTCCCCTACCTGGAGACTTTGTTTGAATTCCACTCAACTGCCTCCCCCCCACACCTAATTTAAATCCACTTTGGCTGCTATATACTCCCCAAGTCTCTGTTTTAATACCCCCAAGACATCCTTGCTTAAGTATAACCTGTCCCAAGCTTACAGGATGCTGCTATCCCAAGTTCTTCCCCATCCCCCCACCAGCCCATAACCTTGGTCTGACACCAGTTTCCCAGCCAAGTGTTAAACTCCTCTATTCTCAATTTCTTCGTAATATTTACTCTGGGTACTGGGACTACTTCTGAAAAAGCCACCGAGCTCCCTGCTTCCTCACACAACTTCTCCAGCTCCAAGAATCTCCCCTGTACCTCCTTGACTGTGTTCCCCTCCAGAACATTCGTACCTAAGTGCACCATGATGTGAGGTTTCTCCCTCCCCCTCTTTGCGCACTTAAGAATAAACTGTCCCCCCTACCTGCTGTCATTCCTAGTATGTACTCCACCCATATGCAACTATGCTGTTCCCCTTTACTCCCCATCTCATCCCTTTTAGTACTGAGTCTCCCAGCACTAAAACTCCAACTCCTTTTCCCTGTTGCAGCCCCTGTCTCATCCCATTTTCCTGGCCCCTGATCTGAATCTTTACCCCATCCTGCATATCCCCAACTCCCCCTGCCCCACCTGCCTCCTCCCCAGCCCCTATTCCCATCCTGTCTCTCCCCCCACTGCTTCCCTTGGCTGACCTGCCCTCCACTCCCCCAATGCACTCCCCGCTTGAGCCCTCTCATTCCCATTACCACTTAACCTTTGCTTCCCTTCCCCCTCCACTGCTTTAGTCCACCCCACCTGCCCTCCTCCCCATTTCCCTCTTTCCCTTATCCATCATACCCTGTCTACTCCATCTGCCATACTTCTACCCTCTGGGATGACAATACCACCCATTCTTTCTGCTCCATCCACAAATTCCTCCCCCTCCTTATTCTGCATTGTAGCCAGCACTGAGAACCTATTGTTTGACACCTGTACTCTGCCCTGAGCTACCACTGGCAAACTGTTCCGAGACTTCCATTTGCTGCCGGCTCTTGGACTATTATTACCCCTATTCCCAATTCTTTTCATGCCCCCTGATTCTGTACTCCTAGGTACCTGAGCAGGTGGAAATATTGGTCCATTCTCCCCACCCTCCTTCTCACTCCTTGGTCTGGGATATTTGCTAACCTCTGGGAAACTCCTACAGTATGTGCCCCAGATCCTGGATGGTTTCTCAACACTGCCCCATCCTTTTCCTTATCTCTGTCCTTACCCAGCTAATCTCATCCTTAAACTGCTCAAACTGCCTGCACACCAAGCACCCCCACTCTCCATGCCACCTCTAAAAAGATTGCTGTCATGCAGCTATTGCAGCATACCACCCTTCCCTTATCTCTATCAGCTGTCCGACTCAGCCCTGTGCCCCCAGCTGTAGGCTGCCTGTCCTATCCCCTATGCTCTTCCCACCTTCTAGGTTTCTCCATGATATATGTACAACCCCCTCTTCCTCACTGATCCTTATCTCTATCTAACATAACAGATTTTGTTTTGTTTTGTGCCCTCTGGATCTCAGGGATGATTAGGACATGTTAGTGGCTGCACCTGGTTGTGCTATCCACCAATCCCATGCAGCACCACCCAATAAATGTGGATGAGCTTGGGGTGGGAGAGATGGGGGAAGGTGGATTAGGCCTACCTTGACTCCAGTGTGAGCCAATCAGCCTCTTGCACAACAGCATCTTCCCTTAGGCAGGAACAAACACTTCCCTGCAGTTAATCCTCCTTCAGCCTCCACATCCAAACTGAATCCATTATCTAAAATGAGTCCTGGCTAGTTTCACCTCCCTCAGACTTTCTCCCCCAAGGCTAGATATGTTTACAGTTTCATGTGTAACTCCCACAGAACAGAACTGCACTCTCAGTAACAGCTCAAATCCCAAACAGCACTGATTAAACTCCCAAGCCCATCTAACCTCCCAGTGCAAGCTATTACAACAACAAAATCAAACAGCAGAAACAAATACTTCCCTGTAGTTCACCTACCCTAAAACAGCAGGAACAAACACTGCCTGTAGTTCATCCTCCTTCAGCCTCAGAAATAGTAATTGTGAGGTTAGTAGAGGAAAATCAGATAGATTTTATAAAACCCAGTGAAACAAGTATTATATTATCTGCAAAATTTAGTAGACCAACAACAAGGAAAAGTAAAAAAAACTCTAAAATTAAAACATAATTGGTGTAAATCTAGTGATTTTAAACCATTAAGCACTGGCTGCCAGTGAGTTGGAGAATCTCCTTGATGGTGGATCTTCTTACCTATAAAGCCCTATACGGTCTGGGTCCAAACTACCTGACTGATCTCCTAATCCCCTACAACTCTTAGCACTCACTCCACTCCTCTGAGAAAGGCCTCCTAGTAATTCCCAGGGCCTGAAGAAAACATCTGGAGATCAAGCATTTGCAGTCACTGCGCCAACCCTGTGGAATTTACTTCCAAGGCCCTTGAGGGAAGGTCCCTCATTGAAGGTCTTTAAGCGGGGCCTAAAAGCACATCTTTTCAAGGAAGCTTTTGCAATTTGAACTCTGTGGGTTGATGATCTTAACTAAATTATCTTAGCATTTTATTTTCTATTCTTGAATTGCAGATGCATTGCTATTTCTGTTATTATACTACATACTGTAATGCACCCTGAGCCTTAGGGATAGGGTTCTTCATAAATAAAGTCTTTACTCACTTATTTACTTACTTTTATTTTAGTAGATAGTTGCTCTTAAAATGCCTATACTGTCTTCATTACTACTGTCTCCACTGGTAGTCTGTTCTTTAAGTTTACCACCCACAGAGAGAAATGCCTTCCAGCATGCCTTCTAAAGTTACCCTAAAATTACTACCTTTCAGCTTCATGGCATATCCCTGCATCCTGCTGGGTCAGACAACTTTTTCTTTTCAACCTTGTCAGTACCCTTCAGTAAGCAGATGCTGAAAACAAACTGTTTTTGGATAACTTTTTTATTATATAAATTTTATTTATTCATTCATTTATTTTGCAGTTTGCTATCTGTAGAAAGATATTGCACACTATGACGTCAGAAGGAACAAGCATTTGTCAATGCTGAACGTTCGCTTGCAGGTATTTTCAGTGGTGTCTGGCACTTCTGGCACTAAATTCAAATCAAACCCCACTGAAATAATTGTGCCACAAACCTGTTTCTTTAGTTCATGATTCAGCTTTGAAAAGTGAAGACATGTCTGTGGTCAGTGAGCATTACGGTGCTGGACCTTCCAGTGGGTAAGTAAGGGCTTGGGGGGGCTGAATAGATGGGTTGGGGGGATAATGGTGCAACAGAGAATGATGGATGGTTTTCTTATTTTGAGGTGTAGCCAAAAAAAATGTAAAGGATTCCTGGTCACAATGGAGGGGGGGATTGGACACCCCCAGTGTCATTGTGAAAAGAAGGTGCACCGCGGCTAATGTAGCAGGCACAGTTGCTTGCTTGTCACTGTGCACTCTGACTACTCCTATGTGCAGGTTTGAAGGTGTATACAGTGAATGCCCCTACTAATCACAGTCCTGCCCTGCACCCCCATTACTGCTTCCTGTTCTGTATAGTAAATAGTGTCTCACACAACCAACACCAGCATAAACTTTGAACCCCCCTGCCTCACCTGCAGGGTGCCCTGCCCTTTGCGTTTAACACCTTTTCCATTTCTGCAATAATTGGGGGGAGGCATCCTGTTCCTCTACAGTCCTCTGCAATGGAATATGCAGGTATGGAGGCATGCAGGTTTAAATGTAGTATTAGACCCACCACAAAGGAGACTCAATCTTCCATTCATTTCTGTCACAGGAGACAGGAGAACAAAGTAATGTTAAAACGTTAGTAATTTAGCCTGGGCTATAAAACAGTAAATGCATTGTCAAACTTCAAAATAGTTGAAGATTTTACCTGATGTAGTAGAACTCAGGCACTCCCAGCTTTGACCCAACTAGAAAGCAGCCACTGGACAAATGTGAAGTATTTAAGTCAAAGTAGGAAAAAACAGAAAACACTGTGGTGGCTTGGTTAACAGTCAGAGGACTGAATACCACACTGTGGTGCACTGCAACTAAATGGAGGCCAGGAATGAAACATAAAGGGTGAAGTGCACTAGAACAGCACACGCTGCATGGTTCTTTATGTCACTCACTCGTCAAGGCTTTGCTCTCCTTTACTTATTTATTTATTGAAATGTTTCTCGCTGCTCCCATTTGCAACCTGAGTTGGAAGTTTTTGGGAACAAAAGCGGAGACGGACAGAGGGACAGGAGCTACAGACAGCCAGAAGCAGTGAACAGTACTAGCCCTGCAGTGTCAGCACTGAGCTGTACCAAGCACTTTGCCCAGCCCTGAGCATGAGAGAGCAGAGCCTGGAGCGTGTTTGTATCACCTGAATCCCGCCTGCAGAACCGAAGTGTCCCAGTGCCCTGCTGCTTCAGGTAGGGGCCCAATGGGATATGGGGAGGAATCCAGGATGGATGGATGGATGTGTTCTTGGGAAACCAGCTGGGAGGGGGTGATGGAGATGGGACAAGTGAGGAACTTTACATACAGGCAGGAATTAAAGTACAACCTCTGAGGAGGATGGGGTGAACAAAACTTTCCAAGCATGGAAGTGCCCTATGGTTATTTACCTTTAAATACCTGTTTCATTTACCTTAAAATGCATGTCTTTGCCCATAAATCCTTTAAATTAATGTAACTCTTTTAAAAAACATTTATTTAAAGAGAGTAAGCCTATGTAAACGTATAAATGTCCCTCAGGTAAGGGCCCTGTATGTTTTATGTGTGCTTGTTTATAAATGTATACAGCATCTGGTTACTTTTTCAATGTGACAGTTGAAAAGTTAAAAAAAATCCTCTGATAAGGGCCCTGTATCAGTGGTGTAGCCAGGAATTTCAGATCTGCACACCAAGTGGACTCACTGCTACCCCCTTTGGGCCAGCTTCCCCTTCCCTGCACTGTCCGTGCCCTGTTCGTGCCGTCTCACCTGACGCAAGCATCATTTCCTGTGTTTTATACCAGCACACCACTAGCTATACTGTCACCAACAGTTGTCAGACTAACAGACTGGCTTCTATTTACAACATACTATTATGACAAGCCTCTGTACCACATCAAGGTAGCTAGTCACACAGAGGTTAATTCACAGACTACTAGCCATGCTACCACACCACTAGCCACACCATTGACATACCACTAGCCATGCCAGTACACCACTAGTGACACCACCAGCAATTGTCAGACTAACAGACTGGCTTTTAGTTATAAGCCTCTACCACATCAAGTTAGTCATCCATTCACATATCACTAGCCATGCCACCACACAACTTGCCACACACCAACAGTTGTCAAACTGACAGACTAGCTTTTAGTTACAATATTGCATTGTGACAAGCCTCTGTACCACATCAAGGTAGCCAGTCCCACAGAGGTCCATTCAAACCACTAGCCATGCCACCACACTAATAGCCATGCCACCACACCACTAGCCACAACCCCAACAATTGTCAAACTTTTGGCTTTTAGTTACAGTTGGTAAAGTAGGCATCGAAAAAGAAATGTGTACTGCTTTTCCTCATTTCTGCATCTAACACATCTTTCCACTAAAAAACAGTGAATGAAATCAGAAGTAAACAGTAAGACAGTCAAGAGCTACGCAGTATGGCAGGGCTAAAACCCTTCTACCAAAAAGGAGGTATGGATCTCAAGAAAAATATTGTGACAATTTTACAGTGATTACATTACACTGCTTTATCCTATCTTTGCACCCTTAAAAATAAATACTTTGTTGTTTCATCTCCATATGTCATTGTTGCTAGATGGGTTTTAGCCTTGATATACCCTGTAGCTCTGATTTCATTCGTGTGGCAAGATGTGTGCTAGATGCAGAAACAACTAAAGAAACATTGTAAGCATCTTTTAACCATATACATTTCTTTTTAGATGCCTACTTCACAAACACAGGATAGCAGCTGGCCTTTGAAAAGATATACAAAGCTTTATGTGGCAGTAATACATCAGGGGTTGAAATTAAGTTTTGCAGCCACTAGCCAGCAGGACTGATGACAGGGAAAATCCATTAGCCCCAAAGACATTTCCACTGGCCC
Source organism: Neoceratodus forsteri (assembly GCA_016271365.2). Classification (NCBI taxonomy): domain Eukaryota; kingdom Metazoa; phylum Chordata; order Ceratodontiformes; family Ceratodontidae; genus Neoceratodus; species Neoceratodus forsteri. Next base: position 1,321,082,717 of record CM057456.1, read on the forward strand.
AGGTAGTGTACTTACTGAAATATTATTTACTATCCCAAAAGAAAATCTACCAGCATTTGACTAGTGGCCTGGTGCCAATTTTGACCCCTGTACATTGCTAGAATTTATATAGAACATAAAAATCTCTGGTTTTACTGTTCGCTGGCTACCTTTACTGTGGCAAGCATCATGACCCGATCCTGTCTGCATTCTGGTTCCCCCTTCCCCATGTACATGAACAATTATTTAAAAAAAAAGTGCCTGGGTGACAAACAGGGAATAGCAAAAAGATCTGAAGGCCTAAGAGACAGGAATACATGTGTAAGCTTGCTAGGGTAGGGCTGCTAAATAAAATGACGAACATACTGTACAGCCTGAGGTCACTGGTTCTAGCATTGCCAGTGACAGACTGTGTGATGCCTGCTAACCTCAGTAAGCTGTTCTCACCAGGGAAGTAAGGGCTGTAACATAGCAAGTTGTAACTGGCTGGCTTGCTGTATAACCCAATCCCTTCTCTTTTATCAAAATTCTGGGGGTAATTTATCACGAGCAGATAATATGATAATTATGGTAAAATGCACTATTAAAATTATTACTATTTCTATTATCTAAAATACAAGTACAGCGTGCCATGTGCAAACTGGTGAAATTAGCAGCAATAGAATACCACAGAAACAAAAAGCAGGCCAGTAGATTAATAGGCCAATAGCCCCTTCTATATTTATCAGGGCTTTATGCAGAAGAGCCAGATACTAGATCATATTAGGCGGAGCAGTAACCATGGGCACAGTTGAGCCTTCTAGCGTTTCCAAGTAATTTTCTTAATTTTTCATTTTAGATAAAAAACAGCAAATATCAAAATGGACAGCAGTTACTATGAGTTATCGCCTAGCGATTTTAAAGTATTTTTGTCCCAAACAAAATGGCACACACGAGTTCTTCCTTCCTTCCTTTTTGAAAAAGTCTCTCAAAAGTTTCTCAAAAGACTTTTAATGATTTGTCACTTCCAGTTAGTATGTCCAGTACACCTTTTGGCTTAAGTTCATTAACATCCAAAGAACATCCAAAGAAATCCAAAATGATTTCTCCAGGACTTCCTCGTTAGAAGTGGAAAGAGCTGCTTTAAAGTGCTATATGCTGTATGCTGTATGATTCTTTGAGAAGTCAATAAACCAAGGCCAAAGCCAGAGCCAAAGCTGTACTCCTGAGATACTGAAGGACCGACATGCTGATATGTTGCTGTTCTGCAACGCCAGGTTATAACGGTGGTGCTGAAGGGTGGCTGTTTCATCTAAATAAATAAAACAGAACTTTTAGAGGCAGCACCGAAACATGGCACAACAGTCAAAAATCAGTAGCAAGCCTCAGTAGCAGATATCAGGGCAATGCTAATACAGTGTGATATCAAGCAGCTATAAACTAACACGCTTTCAGAATAACCAGTAAGGGTGAATAAACTACAGGTTCAGCATAAGAGCTCTTACCCTTGCCAGAGCAGTCAGTTAGAAATCAATATGCACAAGAGAGAGCAACTTAAGGCAGGGGGAGCACAACTGGCCGTGCTGTGGTGCAAAAGATGGTGCATCTGGCTCAGAGACGCCAATACTTGCTTTATATGCACCTAGTCATGTGATACAGCCCATCCAAACTAAATAAGTGACGTGGGAAATGTAAAAAGCCCAAGACCTTTTAACAGATAAAAAACCAACAATAGTAGCAATAAAAACAATTTTCGAATAAAACAAAAACATAAATAAAACAACCTAGACTAATACTTTAAAATGCAGCTATATGCAAGCATCAAAGGGAAAAAGAAGCCATTGTACACTTTCCTTTGCAATTTTTAGAAGAGACGGTGGTTGGGTTGAGGAGTAGGCAGCTTCAGGGAAGATCAGTTCAAACAACCTCTTGCAATCAAATATGAGCACCCTTGTCATGAGGCTGATGCCATACTGTAAAACGGGGCACACTTCCAGACTCATACCCCCATGGGACTTACTTTGCAATCTCCTGGCAATTCGGCTACTCCAGTGCCGGAACTCCAATGTGCTGTAAGAGAAAGAGAGAACTGCAGGAAGAGCGACCTGATACTAGCCACACAAGATAGACTGGAAAGACTGCTCACTTAAGTATGGGATTATAAGAACAAATGTTCTAAGCAACGCTAGCATACCTTGTCTAATGAAATGGATGGCGTTGAGCAGCTCCTGCTGATCGCACTCCTCCACAGTGTGACAGCGTACTGCGGCAAAGCTCCCAGAATGCAGATCAGAGAGGATGAGTGGGGGAAGAAGCAGGAGACAAAGAAGGTCATAAAGGAAAGTATCTACTATATGCTGTAACCTGGGTTCCAAGCTTAGTATACTCCAATTCTGCAGTACAATTTTTTTTACCCTCCTCAGCTCTAACCGAGAAAGTTGTCAAGAAGGGGCAATGTTTAAATTCAGACTGGTTTTTCATACAGGAAGTCAGTGCTTGTGCCCTATCCATGTTTGACACCAATGTAATAGCATCGGCTAGAGATCTATTGCTATAGCCCCTCTTCTTAAACCTTTGAATTTGTCCAACTTGTTTGGCCCGAAATTCATGCTCTTCTGTATAATTCCTCCTTGTTCTGATGATCTGGACCTTTGTGATATTATATATGGTATGGTGGGGTTGACAGCTATTAAATAGCAATAAGATATTATGGTCAGTTTCTTTCTGGGAGCAGTGTAGTGCATAAATTCGCATCTGCGTTTCTGCATATTTTTAAATCTAGGAATGCTATTTCTTCAGGGTGAATTGTGAACTTAAATTTAAGGCAGCTGCTAGTGCTCTTGAGCCATGTCACAAATTCTGAGAACTGGTCCACTGTGTGCCTCCATACAATGAGCACATCACCTATATGGTATCTGTGCTCAATCCCGCTGCCCGTTTTCCCGCAGACGAAATTCCCGAGACCAGTATACCGAAATTTCACAATGCCGACAGTATAAAATCCCGAACCATAATTTCCCACGTGCCCGTGGGAAAAACAGAGTAAACACAGAGAGTGTTCCTTACGCGATGACTGATGTGGGACCATGTTATTTTTAGTATCAGTAATGTACTGTACATAGAGGATACACAATAGTCTGTGTTCAAATAGGGCATTTATTTGCATGAGTGAAGGGGTAGGACCATAGCTCATGAATGGTAAAACCATGAGTGAGTTATAAGATTCCCGCCCCCTCATGAATGAAAATAAATGGCATTTGAACACAGACTATTGTATACATACAATGCATGTGTTCATTTTTTTTAACAGTATTTTGTTGTTTTCTTCTAGTTAATACTGTGCAGGCTACAGTTCTTCTTTGCCCAAAGTATTTCAACTTAACTAAGGCAAATGATGAAGTTTTCATTTTTCCTATGGCCAACCATGTTGCAGATGAGGTGGGACTGAATCAGTTTCACTGATAAGTACTGCCCTCATCCCCTGCTGAGGTTTTCTGCCCCTCCCCTTTTAGAGTAGCAGTCAGTGTAGTTTTTTTATTTTATTCTGAGTGTTTTTTGATTTACTTTATTTCTTGTTTTCAGTAGGGAGTGAGCGAATAAGTCACAGTGGTGGGTGAAGGCATGGCAGCCATAGTAAAAAAGTTCCAGAAATGGATTTTAATTTTAAATAATAGACTGGTGGCTAGGGGAACATTACACAAAATGGCCACACCACATATAGGAAGAGACTGGACAGTTTTTAAATACTGACCGTCTTTCTTTAAACTTCTGACTGAAGCAAGAAATACAAGATGACAGCAGGAGTGGGGTTTTACTCCAAACAGAGGATCGCTATTGGCTGGAACTTGGGGACAGCTTCTTTGTGGGACTCAGTAGAATGATACGTCAATCAAGCTGAATGACATTTTATGTGACAGTGTGACATGGGCAAGTGAAACACATATGGTGTTCTTTACTCAATGGGTAAATAGCATCATTTGTCTTTCACCTGGGTCAGATTATTGGCATAGTACCTCATTTATCTGAATGGTAAGGGTACTACATAGTTTGTATTCATAAGCAATATGCAATGGGGACCTGTGGGATGAATCATTTATTTGCACTAGAACTGTATGACCCTGGGTAACCTCATCAGCAGAAGCCACAAGTGATGTGCCCACAGTCAAACATCTCAAGTGTAAATAAATTATTTATACCACAAGATTCCCTTTGCATACTTCATTTATTCAATTGGCAAGGACCTTGTGTTCTGAGTTATTTTTTTTTTAAATAACAAAAGTTTCAGTGTTAGTTTTGTCAGAGAAAAATATTTCTGTTGCCGTATTGGTCTTTGTAACAAAAGATCAAGAAAAAAATATTTGTTGATACCTTTGATTGGACCAATATAGATGTTACAAAAGAAAATTGGTGCTTTAAGCTTGTGGTAATGTAACATCTTAAGTAGCAGTTTTCCTTTGTAACATCTGTGTTGGTCCAATAAAAGGTATCAAAAAATCTTTTTTTTTCTTGATCCAGGGTTAATTTTGTGAAATAGTGCTGTTGTTCTTTGACTTGTGCTAGTTACTATGGCTGTTGCTAAGGATATGGTATCAGGACACCATGTCGATGTTCTGACATCTTTTAGGATTTGTTTGTTCACAGTAGGTCAAGTTAGAAAAACTCAGAGCAAGATGACAGAGGGCTTAGGTGAGAAGAAGGTTGCTGATGAGTGCCAGCATCAGCACCATCTGTCAGGGAGCTATGGTTGGAGACTTGTGTTTCCCTTTAATTTTTGTTTCTTTCAAAATAGTTTATTGAAAGTTCCGTCCATTGATTTAGGAGAGAGAGAGAGAGAGCCAAGCAGGTGCTGCAGAGGCATTTTGAAGAGGAGTGAGCAGTGTGGTGAAAGAGCTTAGCTCCATTTGGTTTCACAGTAAGCTTTTAAAAAGAAAAGAAAAAGGGTACTCCCTTTTTTTTACAGTTTCAATCAATCAATCAATCAAATATTTATTTATCCAGGCAGACACCATTGAGCAAGCTCATTTATAAGGTGGACCTGCATCACACAAGGTCAAGTAACAATACATTAATATACAGGCAATAATACAATTAGTGAAGATATACATAGGTGCAGGTGGACCTGCATCACACAGGGTACATAGCAACACATGTATTTACAGGCAAGAAGACAGTCAGTGTAGGTATACATAGGGATATAGCTGTAATATAGCAGAGTAAACAATAATTGGTACTGGTTTAGCAAACGTATACATGGTCTAATATTCCTATGTAAGTTGCAACATATTCAGGGAATAGAAGTGGGAAGTTAAGAAGGGTGCTGCATGAAGAGAAGAAAATTTATTAGCAAATTAACAAAACCTCATGCATAGTGAAGGAAATCATGGGGTAGGGGAAGTAAGGCAGATAAGGAGGGGCTGGTGCTGGGATGCTATACTACCAGGAGAGGAAGGTTAACAGGCTGGGGATATGAAAGGGTGGCAGGTGTGGAGGGGAGAACTGTGGACATAGCTTATATTGATAGTGCAGGATGTGAAGGGGTAGGCATGGCACTGGACAGGTAAAGGGAGTGAATGTGTGGGTGGGTGAGCGAGTGACCAGGTGAGGGGGGAGGAAAAAGGAGCCTGTGGTCTGAGCTTGAGGAAAAAAAAATAGGAAAGGACAAAAACAATGAGTGTTCTTTTACCAAGAGTTCATTATAGTTTATAGGGTAGTGAGCGGGATGGGATAAAAAAAAAAAAAACTGAGTTAGTGGAGCTTGAATATGACACTTATTACTATATAAGGTAGACTGAATGAAATGTTAAGAAGTAGCTCCGGTAGGCAGGCAGGCAGGTAGGTAGGCAGGGGTGTGGTGGGTGTGGCCATATAGTGACATCTCTGTTATGCACATAAATGCAAAGTGACATGTCTATTATATACATAAATGATGAATGACAAGTCTACTGTGTACATAATGAAATTTACACAATAACTCAAATATCAGTATTTATGTAATGGTTTTGTGTCCACGCCTACTGCATAAAAAAAGTGATTACTTCTTTAAGACTTTTTAATTAAAATGGAATGCGGGACATTCTTAAACAGACCAACCACAAAGAATATGATACGAACAGAGGAGGAAGATTTTCATGAGATTTGGAGTGGTCATTGTCACCACATTTGTTAGTCACAATGTCATAGAACTTTGACATCACTGCCCACATAAATTCAGGATAAAGGCAACACCCAACAGAGCTTTGCTATACCTCATGCTAAAAAGTTTCTATACACCAAATGCAAAAGTCCCAAGTAGAAAGGCAAGAAGATTCAATCATTCCCTTTGGAAGTTTTCCAGAAGACAAAAAAGAAAACTAAATGACCACTTTTGAAACTGTGTCCAGAAAAATAACTGCAAGGCACCAATTTAAAAATGAAAAGAACTTTGGTCTCAGGAGAAAAATGCATCCCATGCTCTCCATCAACCTCTGAGAAGTCCAAAGCCATGCCCTTCTCTCTCTGTTATAATGCTAAGTATCTCAATACATACTTGTATTTTATTGTATATTGTTGTTTTTTTGAGGGAATTAATTAATTGGCTGGTTAAGTGATACTGTTTTTCTCTTTTAATTTTGAGGGACTTTTTGCCACACAGAAATATGGGTATACAAGATAATGCCTGATTTGTACAAGGCATCCAACAATTTAAATTGTTTTGCTCACTCTTCTTTTAAAAAAAATGTAAACTAAAATATTTTGCATTTTTCTTTCTTTTCGCTGTCTTCTTGCATACTTGCTCTAACTCAAACAGATGTGTTCTTTTTATTGTACAGTCCTTTAAAGAACAACTGTTTCTGTTAATCTTCACTGTTTATAAAAAGTTTTATCACTTCTTGGTATGGAATGTTCATTTATAAATTAATTTAGACATTTTAAACAATAGGCTTGAAGAAAAAAACTATAGCCATTTTTCCTACAAAACATACAGGCCCAGATATTCGAAAGGATTGCGCATGGTGCAACAGTGTTGCACCATGCACAACCCACTGATATGCCCCGGTGTGATATTCAAATGGGAATTGTGCCTGACACAAATCCCAATGTGCCGGAGCACATCAGTAATGTATTCGGCGCAGGTAGGGGGGGCGTGCCCATGCATACTCTGCACATCCCGATATTCAGCCCGGGATGTGCTAAGACTATGCATGCGCAATCCTTACTTGCGCTACACAAAGTTGATCCAATATAAAAAGGAACAATGGCTAGCCACCCACAAGTAAGCTGCTGTATTGCAGGGCGCAATACGGCAGCTGCCACCTGTGGGTGGCCACCCGAGCTCCGGCTGCACCTGGCGGTGGTGGCCCCCATGCCCGATTGCAAGCATGTGTAAAAATAAAGAACTCCTATATCCCTGGTGGTCCAGTGGACTGCTGTCAGCCCAATTGCAGGCATGTGTAAAATGAAAAGATTCCAATATTCCTGGTGGTTCAGTGGACCGCCTCAGCCTGATCGCGGGCATTTGTATAAAACTGTACGTCCACTATCCCTGGTGGTCCAGCGGACCCTCCCACCGCCTCTGATCCCCACTGCCTCCCCCAGTCAGCGTGTGGCAGCACCCCACCTGCCTGCCGCCCGCCGCCTGCCGACTGACACCGTAGGTAGGGCTGTATGCCCATTGGTCCACAGTGTGAGTCAATGGGCATGCAGCCCGTACCGTACTACACATTCCAATATAAATTATTGCCTGGTGTCCAGTAGGCCTCTCATCCTCTGATCCCTGGCCCCAGTACACAGAAATACCCCCTTGGTGTCCAGTGGCACCCCTCACCCTCCAAGGACTCACTGCAGTTCTGTAGAAGAAGTCCCTGAAGTCTAGACACTCCCCTGCAATGTGTACACTACTGTACCACCCCCTTACCATAATTATTAGTGCTGCAGGGAGCCCATATGCAACTGGCACAGCCCTCCTCTCAATTCCTCGGCTGGTCACGGTGTGCAAGGATGGGGTCCATGCATCCTGTGTACTATAAAGGGAGAGACAGCTTACTGCCTACTTAGAACATGGCTCCCTTTACAGGACACATGCATGCTGTCATTACATATGGTGGCTGGCTGAGGTAGTCAGAGGAGGGCTGTGCTGGTCATTTTATGGGCTCCCTGCATCACCGATGATTACAGTAAGTGGGTGGCAGGATGGTGTACCTGGTGTGAGCAATGTGGAGGGGCTATTAGCTGCCATGGGTTTCTTCTATGCAACTGCAGTGAGCACTTGGAGGGTGAGTGATTCCACTGGACACCAGGGAGGGTTTTCTGTCTACCTAGGCAGGGGATCAGAGGATGGGGGATCACTGGACACCGGGGAATCATTTTCTTTCAATGGGGATGGAGATTGGAGGGTGGGGGGGTACCACTAGCCACCAGAGAATATATTTATTTTAAGAAGGATGGGGATCAGAGGATGGGGGAACCACTGGACAACAGGGAAATATTTGTTTTAATGGGGATGGGGACTGGTGGGGGGGGCCACTGGGCACCAGGGATATATTTACTTTTCATTGGAATGGAGACTGGAGGATGGGGGACAACTGACCACCATGGAAATATGTATTTCTCCCTGGGATGGGGATCAAAGGGTGGAAGGACTACAAGCCACCACAGAATATGTTTCTTTCAACAGGGATAGGGATCAGCAGATGGGGGAACCACTAGTCACCAGGGAATACGTTTATTTCTACAGGGATAGGGATCAAAGTGAGGGGGCAGTCACAAGAGGGGTGCAAACCTGTCATTGTTTCCAATGCAAATGAGTCCATAATGGGCATGCATATGACCCCTTAGTACCTTGCATGCCCAATGGGCTCATTTGTATGGTGCCAGATTAATACCGTGCTGGGGGATCCCAACACTATCGGATCTGGGGACACTATTTCCTTGCACTTCCAGGACCCATGTTAGGGCAGCACTACTCAATTTAGCACTGTGCCAACATGCTTCATTACTCACTCAGATAGTATCGGTGCGCTGTCTGACTGATTATCTCATCCTCAGGGTCATGGGCAATGGGCAAACACAGTGCAAACCTTTTAGTTCTGTTTTACTGCTTTTCTAATATCAGGCCCCAGAAATTCAACCAGTTGGCCAGCTTACTAACATACTAAAATGCCAGCAGAATAGGTCTAACGGTCTTTCGTGTCTGCTCATTTGGTCAGCCCCCATCCTGGGAGCTGTCCTTGCTGCCCCCCTCGCCTTCTCTGGCTTCTTCCTTCCCAGTTCCAGATATTCTTGCTGCATTGGATTTTGCTTCCAGAACCCTTCCCCTACACCTGTCCCACGCCCTCTTGAACCCCTCCACTGTCTCTGCCTCCACCAGCCCTCTAGGCAGTGCATTCCATGGCTCCACCACCCTCTCAGTGAAGTAGCACCTCCTCCTTTCTCCCCTGAATCTTCCCCCCTCCAGCTTCCACCCATGCCCTCTAGTGACCCCCTCCTCCTTCCTTCGAAGCACCCTGACTGTTCCTCCCCTATTTACCCTCTTTATGTACCTGAAGACCTCTATCATGTCCCCAGTCCCTCTCTCTTCCAATGTGTACATATTTAGCTCTTCGAGCCTCTCATCATAGGTCCTGTCCCCAAGCCCCAAATCATTTGGTTGCCTCCTCTGGACCCGCTCAGGAGTTTAATGTCCCTCTTTAGTGTGCCTCGAAAACTGCATGCAGTACTCGATGTGGCCTCACCAACAGTTACAGAAGGAGTATCACTTCCTCCTTCTGAGGTGATCCTTAACGATGCATCCCAGCATCCTGTTGGCTTTGGCTGCTGCCCTCCTACAAGTCTCAGAGTTGTTCATTTTGACATCCACCACCACCCCCAGGTCCCTCTCAGCCATCGAGACATGTAGCATTCCCCCAGGGTGTACACTTGGCCCAGGTTTCTGGCCCCCAGGTGGAGTACCTTGCATTTCCCTGCATTGAACCTCAGCTTCCACTTTCTAGACCATCTTTCCAGAGCCTCGAGGTCCCCCTGTAGGTCCACCCTCCCCTCCTCCCCATCCACCACTACCCCCAGTTTTGAGTCATCTGCAAAGAGACTCATCTCACTCCTGATACCTGTCCTTATGTCAGAGACATAGGTGTTAAACAGGAGGGGCCCAAGGAATGATCCCTGTGGGACCCCACTAATGACCCTCCTTGGGGATGAGACTATCCCACCAACTATGACCCTCTGGGTCTGGTTCTGGAGCCAATTGTCTATCCATCTGATCATCTGGTTCCCCACCCCCATTTCTCCCAGCTTATCCAACAGGCCCACGTGAGGAACAGAGTCAAATGCCTTGCTGAAGTCTAGAAAGAGGACGTCCACTGGTCTACCCAGGTCCAAGGCACTCGTCACCCAGTCATAGAACTCCACAAGGTTTGTCTGACATGATTTCCCTGGGACAAATCCATTCTGTCTATCGTCCAGGCACCCTGACTTTTCCAGGTCCCCCCTAGCCTCTCCTTGACAATGCCCTCCATCACCTTGCCCACCACCGATGTCAGGCTGACAGGCCTGTAGTTCCCTGCCACCTCCCTTGATTCCCCCCTTGTGGATAGGCACTATATGTGCCACCTTCCAGTCCTGGAGCACCCACCCTGTCCTCAGAGAGATGGTGAAAAGCTCCACCAGGGGTTTCACCAGGACATCCGCAAGTTCCTTCAGCACTCTGGGATGTAATTTATCCAGCCCCGGTGCTTTCTCCGTCTTAAGAGAGCTGAGGGCTTCCCTCACTCTCTCTGCTGTGAGCATGCTCAGGTCTCCTGAAGTGTGCCCCAGCCTCATGGAAGCCCAGCACCCTGGCCAGCTTGGTGTAATCAGTGAACATACTGTAAACTGCCTGCTGTAGACTTTAACTTCCAGATCACTGAAAAAAATGTTAAACAGCAGTATTGCCAGCACCAGTTACAGGGTAAGGGATTGAGAATCCCAGCATCTTTCAAGTGATCATTTATTCTGTCAATAGGCCAACCTCCAAGGGGATAGTCAGGGTTCCAAGTGCCAAGCAGACTGTATTGGATGGGATATACAGTAGAATGTGGTACCAAGGGCTGGCGGGTGATACCAGAACACTGAAGTCAATAACAACTATATAATGTATGGATAGCCCTTATTACCCATTGAAATCAAGCAGATTACAACCCTGTAATCCCACTGTTGTGATGTAAGAACCTTATAAACCTATCTCATCTATGTCATAGCAGAGGGTTTACAAAACGGAATGGCAGTGTTATTCAGTATTCCACATACCCAGAATGTGATTGTTAGTCTCAGTACGGTATTCAAATAACATTCCAGTTGTCTCAGTTTACTCTTACTGAGTCTAGCAATCTCTATTTCTGATAGAGATTTTAACTCGGGTGCCATTTTAGTCCGCTGTCATTCAGTCTGTGTATCCTAATAAATTGTTTTCTTACATAATCATGTGGCTGTAATGCAGCTTCATTAATAAGGTAAGGCTAAATTACTTGTGTTCGGTTGGGGCAACTTCTCATGTTGAGTCCCATACACTATAAATGACAATGCCTGATGTACAGGTGATAACCATGGTGTAATTATCTCTCATGGTTGCTAGGGCAATTGTAAACCTCTCGAGCTGCGCTAGTGCAAATGTGCAAAGTAATGCACCTGGGAAACAAAAAACCAGGGGAAGATTACACAATGGGGGGAGGTAGTAACAACAACAAAAATGGAAAGGGACCTGTGGTAATCATATCAGATGACCTTAAGTTTGCAAGCAATGTGAGAAGGCAGTAGGGAGGGCTTGGGGGGATACTGGGATGTATAGGGAGAGGCATCACCAGCAGAAAACAGGAAGTTGTTATGCCCCTGTACAGACAGTTGGTGAGACCCCATCTGGAGTACTGTGTCCAGTTCTGGAGACCCCATCTCTGCATGGAGATAGGATGGAGGCAGTTCAGAGGAGGGCAACTAAAATGGTGCAGGGTCTGCAAGAGAAGCTATACGAGGAGAGGCTAAAGGAGCTTAATATGTATACCCTTGAGGAAAGGAGGGAGAGGGGGGACATAATAGAAATGTCTAAGTACCTCAGTGGAATCAACAAAGTCCAAGAGGGTAGCATCTTTCAGAAAAAGAGAAGTACAAGAACAAGGGGACACAATTTGAAGATAGAGGGGATGGCCTGCAAATGCAGTAAAGTATGTTTTCGCAGAGGGTGGTGGATGCATGGAACAGCCTTCCTGAGGAGGTTGTGGGGTCTAAAACTGTGGGAGAATTCAAGAATACATGGGACAGACATAAGGCAATTTCTGTGGGGGTAGGAAGAAATAGGCTATTGGTTAAATAGGATCTGCAGCTTATCCTCTAGGTAGGGAAATGGGCAGACTAGGTGGGCCAAGCAGTCCTTATCTGCCATCAAAGTCTATGTTTCTATGTTTCTAGCAACCACTCAAGGTGATTACACCATGGTTATCACCTGTACATCAGGCATTATCCTCTATATAATACAGTCTAAGCCTTTTCTACTGGTATTCTTCACATTTCAGAATGTAGAACCCATTGTTCTTATCATTTCAGAATGTGAGGAACAAGTATTCAGGGTCACACCAAAGAAAATTGGAAATGGTATTCTAGTTGGAGATGGACAAATGCTCTATACAGTGGCAGTACCACCTCTCTCTTCTCGCTCATGATTCCCCTCACAATGCATCCCAGCATGTCACTGACCATGAGTGCTGCCTTTTCGCACTGTCTACTCACTTTCAAGCCGTCCGATATAACAAGCCCCAGATTATGCTCTTGACTGGTTATTGCTAGTCTTTCTCCTCCCAAGTAGTACTCCCTTTTTGGGTTCCCTCTTCCTATGTGCATGACCTTGCACTTTTTGGTGCTGATATTCAGCTGCCATGCTCTAGACCACTCCTCCAGTTTCTTTAGGTCTGATTCCATTTTCATTTGTCCTGCTGGGGAGTCCACTCTGTTGCATCTCTTGATGTCATCTGTGAACAGACGCACCTTCCCCTCGAGCCCATCTGCAATATCGGCTAAGAATACATTGAATAGTAAATTACATCCCACATGGAACCCTGGGGTACCTCACTGGTTACCTTCCATTCTGCTAATAATGTGCAGTTTCTCTGCATCCTCTGCATTCTACCATGAAGCCAATTTTTCACTCACACCACCACCTCCTGCCCCACCCCTTTGTAGTCCTACTTCTCTACCAGCCTTCTGTGTGGGACAGAGTTGAAGGCTTTGCTAATATCCAGGTAGACTACATCTACTGCCCCCATTATCCACTGTCTTGGTAACTCATTCAAAGACTTTGTTTAGGTTAGTTTGGCAAGATCTCCCTGCCGAAAACCCATGTTATTTATGATCTTGTTGCCCGCTGATTTCAAGGAATGCTATTATCCTCTGTTTGAGTAATGATTCCATCAATTGTCCCACCTTGGAAGTGAGACTTACTGGGAGGTAGTTTCCTGCTTCTTCCCTGCTGTCAGATTTATGAAACAGGATCACTGTTTCCCTCTTCCAGTCTTTCGGAAGCTCTCTACTCACCAGTGATTTGGTGAAGAGTTCCACTAAGGGTGCTGCAACTTCCTTCCAAAGTTCTTTTAGTATTCTGGGGTGCATGTTATCAAGTCCCATGGCCTTGTCCACTTTTAGGTTGTTAAGTGCCTTCAAGACTTGGTCTGCTGTGAAGGGGGCTTGTATCAGCCCCTAGTCTATGGGTGTTGTTCACTTTCAGTGCTGGTCCATTTCCCTCCCCCTCCTCTGTAAATACAGATCAGAAGTACTTGTTTAGGACTTCTGACTTCTCCCTATCCCCCTCTTATACTGTAGGTTCCCCCCTGTTGTTTGTAGTCTTACTATTCCCCCCTTGGTCTTCATGTTTTCCCTTATGTACTTAAAGAAAATCTTGTCCCTTCTTTTAACACCTCCTGCTATCCTCATCTCAGTTTGTGCTTAAGCCTTCTTTATTAATTTACAGACCTCCTTTAGTTTCTCTTTGTATAATTCCCCGTCTTCTTCATTTGTTGCTTTGAATTTCCTTTAGGCAGCCTTTTTTTCTTTCACTATGGTTGCCACATCTTTGGAGTACCATAGTGGATTCCTTTTCTTTTTTGCTTTGCTTTTTTTTTTCTGGTGTATTGGTCTGTGCCTTCTAGATAGTACCCTTAATGTTTTCCCAGATCCTCAACCCCTCCCCCTCTCCTTCTTTTCAGATTTCGGCTAGACCATGCCTCATTTTCTGAAAGTCTGCTCTCCTAAAATCTAGGAACCTAATGTTGGAATGACTGGTGTCCTCTGCTGTGATAATGTTAAAACTGACCTACGATGGTCGCTATTCCCTAGATGGCACCCTACTTTAGTCTCCTTTGCCCTCTCACCATTTGTGAGAATGAGGTCTAGTACAGCTTCGCCTCTTAGAAAATCTACAAGCTGCTTCAGACCTGCCCCCTGCAAGGCATTTAAAAAGTCCCTGCTTCTCAATGCTGCCAATTTTGTTTTCCACTGTATGTCAGGTAGGTTAAAATCCCCAAACAGTACCACCTAGCCCTTGTCTGCCATTTTGTATATCGTCTTGAGTAGCTCCTCATCCCCATTTTCTCCCTGTGACAGGGGCCTATATAAGACTCCTGTTCTGATGGTTGTCCCATTACCAGTGTCAGCTGCCAGCCGCAGTGTCTTGGTTTCACTGGGAGACCCCTGTATCTATGTGGTGTTTATATCCTCCCATACATATATTGCCACCCCTCCCTTTTTTCTTTTCCTGTCCTTTCTGTATAGGTTGTAGAGTTCCAAACAGTACTTGACTGCACTCAGGAATGAGGGTCTATGCACAGCTTCAAGTGGCTAGCTTCACAAGTTCAACAACTTCAAAATAGTTGCACTGCAGTTTCACAAAAAATGAGTGAACAAAACTTTACCAACAACTGTTGAATTTATTATCCACCATACTGTGAGAGTCCCTAGCATCTCGGCTTAGGGGACCTCACAGCATAGTGATAATAAATTCAACAGTTGTTGGTAATGTTGTGGTCATTCATTTTTTGTGAAACTGCAGTGCAGTTATTTTGAAGTGTGTCCCAGTCATTGTTATATGCAAACTATGTTTCTGTCACAGTTACCCAGTCTAGTCCCCCCCCCCCCCACCATGGTGGCCATGAGGCCAGGAAGCTTTTTATTTAGGTTCCTTGCATTTACAACTATTACCCTCCATAACTGTTCCCCCATTTTTGTATGGCAGTGTTTTCTCTCTTGTTGCCCTGTTTTGCTGTTCTATCCTGGTGTACTTTGCTACTTATTTTTAGTCGTAATGGTTTTATGGGGAGTGGTGACCTGCACGCTGGTCTCTGTCCTGTGTGCTGTTCCGAGTACCCTTTTTGTTAGTTTAAATGACTGGTGTATACATCTAACTTTTGACCAAGCACCTTCACCACTTCTTTGGTGAGGTGAGGCCATCATATAAAAATAATCCTCTCTCCCAGAAGCTCTGTCAGTTTCCTGTGAAGAGGTAGCCCTTAAGCTGGCACAATTCGCACAGCCATGCGTTAAGTCTGTTTATTTCTTCTTCTGTGACTTGCTTTGTGCTACCGCCTCTTTCCCATACTGGCGGAACTTCTGAGAATGCAAAGGTGGATGAAAGGAAGTTCAATCTGTTTGCTAGCTCTTCAGTGTGTTGTTTGGCCTCCTTCATTGTTTGATTGGCCAGATTGTTTGTCCCAAGGTGGATTACAATGTGTGTGTTCTCACCTTCCTTACATATTAGTCTCTCTATGCGGTTTGTGTCCCTCTCTCTCCAGAGGCTCCTGGGAAACACTTTACCACTACCCTAATTTTGACATTAGAATTTAGGTGCGGTTCTACACCATAGATCATGGAATCCCCAGTTATGAGTAGTTTGCTTTTCTTCATAACATTTTTTATCTTTTGATTTGAGATTTTTATTGGTTGTAGCATGACACTGGTTTGTAACATTGATATTTTTTGGTTCTGGATCTACTTCCAGCAACAAGTATCTGTTTTCAGTTGGGATGAAGGTGTTCTTGTTTGTGTTTTTTCTTGTTTAAACTAACCACTTTGCATCGATTGCCCCCTTCCATCCACCTGCCAACCCTCTTGCCCTTTGTCCTGTTGACATATGGGTTCTGGTAGGTTGGAGGTGGAGTTTGAGATGGCCTGTTCCTATGTGTTTGATGCCGGAGTTCATATATTTGGTCCAGGCTTCCTGGAACTGGGCACTGATGTTGATGATCATTCAGCAAGAATGACAGGGGTCAGAAAACTGGAAATAATTTCTGAGGAATAGGGGCCCACAGTGCCTACAGTTTACAATATCCATGTTTGTGTTGCTCCTGGAAAGGAAATAAGAACGAGAATTTTTTTTTTGTAGTGTGAGGCTGTAGCCCTTTAATGAGGGCCTATAAATGTAGAGTAGCCTAGGTGAGTGGAATGAGGGGAGGGTGGGTGGGAGCAGCCTCTGGTCACAGAAAAAACAATCAGTGAGCTCTGGTGGCTAGATTTAGTGGCCATGTCCCTCTCCTGGTAGAAACAGATGGAAAAAAGTATATGCAAGCCTCTGCGATCTTTGTCACTGCACCAAACCCACTAAACCACTGGATGAAACAAAGATTGTCTAGCCCCTGTGCACAAGATTCTGAAGCAACTGGATTAAGTTCTTAAAACACACACTGGTATTTAAGGCCACTCACCAGCAATCAGTTACCAAGTGAGGTTTCAGCCACTTCCACTTAGAAACAAACACTTAGCAGCTCCCTGAAAAACAGAAACAGCTGCTATGGGAAACTGCCAAGCAGGAAAAGGGAGGTCATAATTCCGCTATACAAGACACTAGTGAGGCCCCACCTAGAGTACAGTGTACGGTTCGGGAGACCATACCTACGTAAGGACATAGACAGGGTAGAGAAGGTTCAAAGGAGGGCAACAAAGATGGTGCATGGATTACATCACAAGTCCCTATGAAGACAGGTTGAAGGAACTGAACATGTACTCCTGGAGGAAGGAGGGAGAGGGATATGATAGAGACATACAAGTATCTTACAGGGAGGAACAGGGTGCAGGAAAACACTATTTTTAAGCGAAAAAGATATTCCAGGACTAGAGGGCATGGGATGAAGTTGAAGGGAGGACGATTCAGAGGAAACATAAGAAAGAATTTCTTCACAGAACAGGTGGTGGATAAGTGGAACACCCTGCCAAAGGAAGTGGTGGGGGCTGAAACAATCACGGGATTTGAGAATGCATGGGATAGACATAAAGGAATTCTGGAGGTCAGGGGTAAGGGGCAACAGACTTCTAGGAAAACAAACTGAACTTACAAGCTCAAATGGGCAGACTGGGTGGGCCATAGGCCCTTATCTGCCGACACTGTCTATGTATCTATGTATCTATGTAACTGGCTGATGTTCTGAAAACACACACTGCTATCAGTTACCAATGGAGGTTTCAGCCAATCCCACTTAGAAACAAACACTTAGCAGTTCCCAGAAAATCAAAAATAGCTGCTATATGAAACAGGCAATATTCTGAAGCAACTGGCTTACATTCTGAAAACACACACTGCTATTTAAGGTCGATCACCATCAATCTGTTACCAACTGATGTTTCAGCCACTCCCTCTTAGAAACAAACACTTAGCAGCTCCTAGAAAAGCAGAAATAGCTGCTTTGTGAAAAAAATGCCTTGGACAAACTGTTACTCTGCTCAAACAGGTTTCCAAGATACCTCCTGCCAGCATACATCAAAGCACTGCCCTAATCAATTCCCGAAAACAAAATGTTATTCTGGTATGCCACACTAACTCACCTGACAGAAGACAGTTAGCAAGGCACAAACCCCATAGTGTACTCATCCTAAATTGTGATTTCAAACAATCCATGCTAATGATCCTACTCTAAATGCATGGTGCACAGAACTACTAACTGCACCATAACATTATCTTTCAATGAATGCTCACTCATTCCATGGTTTGTGCTGTGTTGCTGGCACCTGCTCTCACTGCTGATGCTGCTGTTACTCCAGCCAGGACTCCATCATTCCCTGGAGCTAGTGGATCCCCCTCCCTAACCCAGTCCCAGTGCCAGCTTAGAAACATAGAAACATAGAATTTGATGGCAGATAAGGACCGCTTGGCCCACCCAGTCTGCCCATTTCCCTACCTAATGGATAAGCTGCAGATCCTAGTTAACCAGCAGCCTACTTTTCACCCCACCCCTAGAATTGCCTTATGACTTTCCCATGCATGCTTGAATTCCACCACTATTTTTGACTCCACAACCTCCTCCGGAAGGCCGCTCCATGCATCCACAACCCTCTCAGTAGAAAAACACTTCCTTAAATTACCTCTGAGCCGCCCCTCTATCTTCAAATTGTGCCTCTTGTTCTTGCACACCTCTTTTTGAAAGATGCTACCCTCTTGGACTTTGTTGATTCCCTTGAGGTACTTGAAAGTTTCTATCATGTCCCCCCTCTCCCTCCTTTCCTCAAGGCTATACATATTAAGCTCCTTAAGTCTCTCTTCATATGTCTTCCAGTGCAGACCCTGCACCATTTTAGTTGCCCTCCTCTGGACAGCTTCCATCCTGTCTTTGTGGAGACTGGGTCTCCAGAGCTGCACGCAGTACTCCAGATGGTGTCTGACCAGCTGTCTGTATAGAGGTATAATAACTTCCTGTTTTGTACTGGTGATGCCTCTCTCCCTATGCATCCCAGTATCCCCAGCCCTCCTTGCTGCCCTCTCACATTGCTTGCCCACCTTTAGATCATCTGATATGACTAACCCCAGGTCCCTTTCCATTTTTGTTGTTGTTAGTATCTCACCCCCCATTGTGTACTCTTCCCCTGGGTGTTTTTGTTTCCCAGGTGCATTATCTTGCACTTCTTAGCATTGAATCTAAGCTGCCATACATTTGACCATTCCTCTAACCTTGCCAAGTCCCTTCTTATCCTTTCCACCCCACTTTGTACATCAACTCTGTTGCAGATCTTTGTGTCATCTGCAAAGAGACATACTTTTCCTTCCAGTCCCTCTGCAATATCACTTATAAAGACATTGAAGAGGACTGGTCCTAATACTGAACCCTGCGGTGCCCCACTAGTAACCCCCCTTTCTTCAGAGTGGACTTCATTTACTATTACTGTCTGTGTCATATTCTCCAGCCAATTCTCTACCCAGGCTGTCATCTTGGGACCCACTCCCAGGATGGCTAACTTGTATATTAATCTTTTGTGTGGGACTGTGTCAAATGCCTTGCTGAAGTCTAGGTAGGCTATGTCCACAGCCCCTCCCTGATCTACTGCTTTGGTCACCTGGTCAAAGAAATCTATCAGATTTGTCTGGCATGACCTTCCCGCTGTGAATCCATGTTGCCTTAGGTCCTGTGCCCCTCTAGCCTCTAGATACTCGACAATTCTTTTCTTCAGAAGTGATTCCATCATTTTCCCTACCACTGAGGTTAAACTAGCAGGTCTGCAGTTTCCTGCTTCCGCCTTGCTCCCACTTTTGTGAAGGGGAATCATATCTGCCCTACTCCAGTCCTTGGTTACCACCCCACCCTCCCATGATTTGTTAAAGAGGGTCGTCAGTGGTGTCACTAGTTCTACCCTTAGTTCTTTTAGAATTCTGGGATGAATCCCATCAGGCCCCATTGCTTTGTCCACCTGCAGTTTTAAGAGTTCTTTCAGAACCCTTTCTTCTGTAAATGGGCTGGTATCAACTTCTGTATCCAGAGTGTTTCTACTGTTTGTTTTAGATACCTCCCCTCTTCCTTAGTAAATACTGTGCAAAAATATTTGTTTAGTATCTCTGCCTTTTCACAGTCACACTTTGCCCACCCTCCCTCCCTCCCCTTTATTAAGCCTCACTATCCCTCCCTTGGTCTTCCTTCGCTCCCTGATGTACCTATAAAAGGTTTTATCCCCCTTCTTAACTGAGTTGTCTATATTTTCCTTAGTTTGGGCCTTTGCTGTTCTCACTGCCTTCCCAGCTTTCTTTTGCTTTAATTGATACAGTTCTCTGTCCTGCTCCTTCTGTGATTCCTTGTACTTCCTGAATGCTTTATTTTTCTCTTGAACCTTCACTGCCACTTCCTTTGAGAACAATAGTGGTTTCTTACATCATTTCATTTTGTTTATTTGCTTCACACAAAGGCTTGTTACCTCTGTGATGGCAGTTTTTATTATTCCCCATTGTTCTTCCACATCTCCTTCCTGCCCATTTGCTAATGCATTCCTTAGGCACTCACCCATTTTGGCAAAGTCAGTCTTCCTAAAGTCCAGTACTTTTGCCTTTGTATGGCTTGACTCTATTGCTGTGTTTATTGTGAAACATACTGTTCGATGGTCGCTAGTTCCCAGATGGCTACCCACTTCTACACCTGTGATCCTCTCTTCATCTCCATTTGAGAGAACCAGGTCTAAGATTGCTCCTCTCTCAGTGGGCTCCAATACTAGTTGTCTCAAGGCATGCCCCTGTAGGGCATCTAGAATAACCCCACTCTTCGAAGTGGCTGCTGCAACTGCACTCCAGTTAACATCTGGCATATTCAGATCATCCATCAGCAATATCTCCCTTTTCTGCCATTCTAAGTACACTTTCTATCATTTCCTTGTCCATTTCTTCCCTTGAGAAGGGGTCTATACAACCCTGTGTGGATTGTGGTGCCATTGCCGTCTCCAAATTTACCCACAGTGCTTCTTATCCTCCCTGTTTTCCTTTTGTTCTGTTGCTTTGATTCCTCTCTTATGTAAAGAGCTACTCCTCCTCCTCTTTTACCCTCCCTGTCCCTCCTGTAGATAGTGTATCCTGGTGTGTTACGTCCCAGTCATGGTTTTGTGTGTACCATGTTTCTGTGACTGCCATGATATCCAGATGTTCCTCCTCCATCAAGGCCACTTATTCAGGAAGCTTGTTACTTAGACTACGGGCATTGGTACTCATTGCCCTCCATTTCTTGATGGCTTTACCTTCTGTTGCAGCATCCCCCACTGACCTTTCTACCTCAGTCTTTTTCTCATTTAGTACCCTGTCTTGTAGGGAGAGGCTGGGATTTTCTTGCTGCTTATCAATGCCTCCCCCTTTGACTGGTTTAAAAGCTTGCCAATGAAGCATTTAAACCAATTGCACAAAAGACTTGTTCCCTTCCTGGACAGATGCAGAGCATCCTGCCAGTATAGGCTGGTGTCCCTCCAGGTGGAACCCCAGTCCCCAATGAAGCCAAACCCCTGTGCTCCACACCATTTCTTCAACCATTCATTAAACTGCATGGTGCAAAGTACCTTCACCTCCCTCATGCCATTGACAGGCAGCACCTCTGAGAAGGATACTATGTGTGTGCTACTTGTCTTAGGCCCCTCCCCAATTCTACAAAGTCCTTCTGCACTGCTCTAATCTCATGATGGGCCAAGTCATTTGTCCCTAGGTGGACAATGACGTCCAGCTCAGACTCCTGTGCAGCTGTTCTCGTGATCCTGAGGATGCGCTTCCTGTCCCTCCAAGCCATGGCACCAGGCAGGCACCTTACTTCAGTTTTCCCTGCTCCCCCCAGTTCTATCCCCCTAATAATTGAGTCCCCCACCAGGAGCTGCTTCCTTTCCCTGTGGTGTCCTCTGCCTCCTTCCTGTGGGCCTCCCTTGTGACAGTTGTCCTCAGCCTCCTTAGTCTCCTCTGTGGGTGCATCCATAGGGGAGCTATGCTCCCCCAGAATGGTGTATGGATTGTGGAGTGGAACAACTGACTGGGTGTGCCTCTGTTCCACCATCCTCACCCTCCCTGAGCCCACTGTGGTCCAACTGCTGTGCTTTTTTCGCAACCTCTGAGGTAGTGGTGGTGGCTCTGGTGCTCCCTGGATGGGGGAGGTTCCCTTCCTACCGTCCATCATGGCCTGGGGGAAGGTTCCCTTAGTACTGTCCAGTGTGGCCTGAAGATGGGCAACTTCCTCCCTCAGGGCAGAGAGTTGTCTGCAAATAGGGCAGCATCTCAGCCTCCAGAAAGACTCCTGGAAGACTGCTGCCCCACAGCCATTACATTGCACTACTCCCCACATGTGTATCTACTTTTTTGTGTGTGTGTGTTTGTGTGTGTGATTGGCATGTTTTATAGAAATATATATATATATATTACAATGTGTATGCTTATATTGTCAGTGCAGTGTGCTAGAGAGAATATGACAGTGATATGCAGCTTGCACTCTTGAGGAAATGATGTCAGAACCCCAGGTATAAAGGAACTATTTCCAGAGGTGGGTGGGGTGAGGGTGGAAGGGGTTGGGCCTAAACAGAGCCCTCACAAAACAATCAGCTAAAAGCTCTGACCCACCGCTGCGATGAGTGCCTTCCTGTCAGCAACATGCCCTACACAACAATTTGACAAAGAAAATACCCTGCTAATCGAACAGAGAAAAATCCAGACATCCAAGTCAGACACAGGTAAACCTCCCCAGCCCCAAAACAGCCTGGTAGTTTGTACTCTGAAAGCAGTCAGCCCCAAAATAAGTCAGCTGTGCTTTAAACTCTTCCTGCACTGAGAATCTTAAGAATTGTAACAAACGTAAGGCTGCATCCACCCAAAACAATTGGCTATGATGTAAGGTCTCCCTGACTAGTGAAGACAATTTCCACCACCTGAGGCTGTGTCTGGCATCAAATTACAAACTGCAGCCTTTGCTATTCAAAGTACACAGCTACTACCAGTAAGTTATTTCCAACTATTTTATTTCCAACTATATTAATGTAAATAGTCAGAATACTAGCAGACAGTCCAGATAGCCACAAAGGAAAATCAAATATGCAGTTATTTCAACCCTTCTGAAAATTGCTCACAAGATAAGTAGTTTTGAAAACCCCCTTCCTGATTTAAAAATGAAATTAAACACAAAACAATCCCAATGTAAGACTGTAAAGTAAGGAAACTTCCTCAGATGTAGGAAAGAGATAAGTTGCAGATTTCTAATCCAATATAGTATATCCCATGCAGCTTCTCAGTTGTTTCAAAGCACAGCCTGTTACACCACTTGAAGAGATGGGCATCTGTCTGAAACAGGATCACACCAGTAGTTTATAGTAATTGATCAATGCTAGAATATTCATTCACCCAAAACAATTGGCTATGATGTAAGGTCTCCCTGACTAGTGAAGACAATTTCCACCACCTGAGGCTGTGTCTGGCATCAAATTACAAACTGCAATCTTTGCTATTCAAAGTACACAGCTGCTACCAGTAAGTTATTTCCAACTATTTTATTTCCAACTATATTAATGTAAACTGTCAGAATACTAGCAGACAGTCCAGATAGCCACAAAGGAAAATCAAATATGCAGTTATTTCAACCCTTCTGAAAATTGCTCACAAGATAAGTAGTTTTGAAAAACCCCTTCCTGATTTAAAAATGAAATTAAACACAAAACAATCCCAATGTAAGACTGTAAAGTAAGGAAAACTTCCCTCAGATGTAAGCAAGAGAGATCAGTTGCAGAGTTCTAATCCAATATAGTATATCTCATGCAGCTTCTCAGTTGTTTCAAAGCACAGCCTGTTATACCACTTGAACAGATGGGCTCCCAAAAAAAAAATATTCCTGGTAGTCTAGTGGCTCCTCTCCTGATCCCAGTGCCTTCTTCTGAAATAAAAGCATCTCTGGTAGACTGGTGGCACCCTTACCTGATCCCAGTGCCTGTTTCTGAAATAAAAAAACAGCCCTGGTAGTCTAGTGGCCTTCAAACGTTATCCCAATCCCAGGCCATTTTTGAAACAAAAGTACATATGGCAGCTAGTGCCACACCACTCTCACTCAGTTCCAGTATCTATTTATGAAATAAAAGTATCCATAGTAGTCTAGTGACCCCTTCACCTCATCCCAGTGCCCATTTCTGAAACAAAAGCATCCCTGGTAGCTATCATCACCCCACCTTCACTTTGTCCCAGTGCCCTTTTCTGAAACAAAACCACCCCATGTAATCAGCAGACCTCTCGCCTCATCCCAGTGCCCATTTCTGAAATAAAAGCATCCTGCTAGCTATTGCCACCCACCCTCACTTTGACCCAGTGCCCATTTCTGAAACAAAACCATCCCGTGTCATCTAGTAACCTCCTCACCTGGCCCAGTGCCCCTTTCTGAAGCACATGAATACTTGATAGCCAAGGGAGGAGGTGCTGACAGGAAACAGGAAAGTTCAAGCCTTCCCCCACAAAACATGGAAGGTAGTAGGGTAAACACTGAGGTACAGAGCTTGACAGAGGGCAGGATGGGGTAAATGGAAAAATAGACAAGAGCAATAAGAGTGGGGATGGGGTAAAAAAGGATAAAGCCAACATTAAATGGAGAGCAATGAGTAACAATGCCCGTAGTCTTGAAAACAAGCTTCCAGAGCTAGTAGCCCTGATGGAAGAGGAACACTTGGATATTGTGGTAGTCACAGAAACATGGTACATGGAGAACCATGACTGGGATGTCAAAATACCAGGGTACACAATCTACAGAAGGGACAGGGAGGGTAAAAGAGGCAGTGGAGTAGCTCTCTATATAAGGGAAAGGATCAAAGCTACAGAAGTAAAAAGTAAGGGGAGAGGACAAGAGGCACTCTGGGTAACCTTGGGAGACAGGGAATGGCATCACAATCTGCACAGGAGGTGTATACAGACCCCCGTCTCAAGGGGAGGAAATGGACAAGAAAATGATAGAGGGCATTCTCAAAATGGCTGAAAAAGGGGAGATAATGTTGATGGGGGACCTGAATATGCCAGATGTTAACTG
The DNA here is from genome assembly GCA_016271365.2 of Neoceratodus forsteri. Classification (NCBI taxonomy): domain Eukaryota; kingdom Metazoa; phylum Chordata; order Ceratodontiformes; family Ceratodontidae; genus Neoceratodus; species Neoceratodus forsteri. The sequence goes on from CM057456.1 coordinate 1,321,107,421, forward strand.
GATGACATGGACTGCAGCCACATCCAAGAGCAGGGTCATTCTCAATGCCCTACAGGGGGCATGCCTTAGACAACTAGTGGTGGAACCCACTCGGGAGGGTGCAGTAATAGATCTGGTACTCTCAAATGGAGAGAAGATCACAAATTTAGAAGTCAGTAGACATCTGGGAACAAGCAACCACTGCACAGTGTGCTTCACAATAAACACAACCATGGAGACAAGCCATACAAAGACAAGGATACTGGATTTTAGAAGGGCTGACTTTGACATAATGGGTGCATACCTGAGGAATGCATTAGCAAATGGCCAAAAAGGAGGGGTGGAAGACCAATGGAGAAAAATCATACTGCCATCATGGAGGCAACAAGCCTTTGTGTGAAACAAATAAAGAAAACAAAGCGAAAAAAAAACACTATGGTTCTCAAAAGAGGTGTCCGGGAAGGTTAAGGAGAAAAAGGCTGCATTCAGAAAGTATAAGGAATCACAGAAGGAGCATGGCAGGGAACTGTATCAATTAAAGCAGAAAGAAGTGGGGAAGGCAGTCAGAAAAGCAAAGGCCCAAACCGAGGAAAAGATAGTCAACTCAGTTAAGAAGGGGATAAAACCTTTTATAGGTACATTAGGGAGCATAGAAAGGTTAAGGAAGGATAGTGAAGATTAATAAAGGAGAGGGGAGGTGGGCAGAGGGAGACAGTGAAAAGGCAGAGATACTGAATGAATACTTTTGCTCAGTATTCACAAAAGAAGAAGAGGAGGAGTTACCTAAACCAAACAATAGAAGCACTCTGGGTAGTGGGGTTGACGCCAGTCCATTTACAAAAGAAAGAGTCCTGAAAGAACTCATAAAACTTAAGGTGGACAAAGCAATGGGCCCTGATGGTATTTAACCTATAATTCTAAAAGAACTAAGGGAGGACCTAGTGACACCACTGACCACACTTTTTAACAAATCATAGGAGGATGGGGTGGTACCTGAGGACTGGAGGAGTGCAGATGTGATTCCTCTTCACAAAAGTGGGAGCAAGACAGAAGCAGAAAACTAAAGACCTGTTAGTTTGAACTCAGTGGTGAGGAAAATGATGGAATCACTTCTGAAAGAAATAATTGTTCAGTACCTAGATGCCAGTGGGGCACAGGACCCAAGCAGCATGGATTCACAGCAGGAAGGTCATATCAGATGAATCCAATCAATTTCTTTGACTGGGTGACCAAAGTGACCAGGGAGGGGCTGTGGATATGGCCTACCTAGACTTTAGCGAGGCATTTGACACAGTCCCGCATAAAAGATTAATAATCAAGTTAGCCAGCCTGGGAGTGGGTCCCAGGGTGGTAGCCTGGGTAGCAAACTGGCTGAACAAAAGGACACAGAAGGTAATAGTGAATGGAACACATTCTGAAGAAAGGGAGGTTACTAGTGGAGTACCTCAGGGCTCAGTACTGGGTCCAGTCCTCTTTAACGTCTTTATAGGTGACATTGCTGAGGGTCTGGAAGGAAAGGTATGCCTCTTTGCAGATGACACAAAGATCTGTATCAGAGTTGATACACAAGGGGGGGGTAGAAAGGATGAGAAGGGACTTGGCAAGGTTGGAGGAATGGTCAGACATATGGCAACTTAGATTCGATGCAAAGAAGTGCAAAGTAATGCACCTGGGAAATAAAAATCCAGGAGAAGAGTACACAATAGTAGGGGAGGTACTAACAACAACAATAATGGAAAGGGATCTGGGTGTAGTCATATCAGATGACCTAAAGGTGGGTAAGCAATGTGAGAAGTCAGTAAGGAGAGCTGGGGGATACTGGGATGCATAGGGAGGGGCATCACAAGTAGAAAAAGGGAAGTGGTTATCCCTCTGTACAGACAGTTGGTGAGACCCCATCTGGAGTAATATGTGCAGTTTTGGATACCTCATCTACACAAGGACATAGACAGGATGGAAGCAGTCCAGAGGAGGGCAACTAAAATGGTGCAGGGTCCACTTCAGAAACCATATGAAGAGAGACTGAGAGAGCTTAATATGTATACCCCTGATGAAAGGAGGGACAGGGGGGACATGATAGAAACTTTTAAGTACCTCAAGGAAATCAACAAAGTCCAGGAGGGTAGCATATTTCAGAAAAAGAGATGTATAAGAACAAGGGGGCACAATTTAAAATTAGAGGGGGGACGGCTCAGGGGTTATGTGAGGAAATTCTTTTTCATGGAGAGAGTGGGGACACATGGAACCACCTTCCTGAGAGGTTGTGAGTCTAAAACAGTGGGGGAATTCAAACATGCATGGGACAGACATAAGGTAATTATAGTGGGGGGTTGCAGGAAGTAGGCTGTTGGTTAACTAGAATCTGCAGCTTATCCAATAGGTAGAGAAATGGGCAGACTGGGTGGGCCAAGTTGTCCTTATCTGCCATCAAAGTCTATGTTTCTATGTTTCTAAGTTGTACCCCACACACAATCTCTATTAGCATGGTTAGTCAGTTTCTGTTGTCCAGTGGTCCATCATCATGGTATCCTCCTGCACCTTGTCCAATGCCAAACAACCCCTCACAATGGCAGTAAGCACTGACCCTCAATTCCTCTCCTTGACTGGCAACATCTACCCCCACACAAGTCCTGTATTGATATAAAAGGCTGTATAACAATGAAAGACATGAGCTCTGATAGTAAAATATGCCCACATAGAGCCCTGCCACACATATGTTTGGACTTGTTAGCAACCAAATGTAGGCAAGAGCTATCAAACTATCTCCTCATGACCATATTAGTGGTGACAAAATGGGTGTTCAGTAGGCAAGTGCTAATCACTAGGGCTGAACACAATTAAACTTTGCTGGTGTAATTTTGGTGAAAGTCAGAATTTTGCTTTAGTGAAATTTTGGAATGCACTTTGGCAATTTCTGCAGAAATTCTGACTTAGAATGGCAGAATAAATGTATGAATTGTGGATTACTGTATTAAACAGTGGAATTATTTTCTGCAGTTTAATACACTAATCTGCAATTCATACATTCCATAGTTCAATGAGTCACTGAATTATGGAATGAATGTATGGATTATGAATTAATGAATTATACTGCAGAAAGAAATTCTACAGAACTAATCACTGAACTATGGAATAATTAAATGTATTGTTGGATAAATCCATTAAACTGCAGAATAAAATTCCTCAGAACTGTCATTCCACTGTTCAGGTGTATTATTCTGCAGTTTAGTCAAAAAATTCTGAAGAACAGGGTGAAAATCCACCCAACACATTTGCAAGATTCAGATCTTGCCAATGGTGGAAGTTCAGAAATGTCATGAAATTTATGAAATTTTGTGAAAGTTATGTGAAAGCAGAATTCACAACTTGCACCCAGCTCTACCAAACACATATTTTGGGTTAGAGTTACATGTCATCACTAATTTGATCATGAAGGGAATGGTCTGAAAGTTTTCACCAAATTTTGTTGGCTAAAGTATGGAATTTTTCAAAGTTATAGATGAATAAAATGTTTTTTCTGAAAGTGAACTTAGCTTGCCCACATGTGCAGTACCACTTTATTTGAACTTAATTTATATTCAGACCGCAAGTCTTATATCATTATATAACATTGTATATAATACAGGACTACTGCAGGGCATATGGTGGCCAGCCAAGGAGGTGAGCCCAAGGTCAGTGCTGGTCACTATATTAGAGAGGGGAGGTTGTTTGGAACTGGACAGGAGGTTGGTGGCTGGATGGTGGAAAGGACCACTGTAGGTAACATGAAGAATTATGGATTAACTCCTTAGTCTTTACATTCAGTCTTATTTGTAACATACACCTATTAAAAAGTTGGCATTTCATGGCTAATAAGCACTTCTTCTGAACACTGGTGGTTACTGTCTTAAGGCTCTTCCTTCTAGGCCTGACAGCATTCAATCTGTCTCCTTATTCCATTTAAAGGGACACTGTCAACCCTATTTGCATCATATTATTTCTAGCTGAGCCCCCATTTTATGATTGCTTATCTTTTCTAAAGTTCATTAATGTTGCTAACTGTCATATCTGCTTTCTTTCTTAGTAGGGCTGAAATGCACCCCACTGATGGAGTTATAGACAACTTTGTTTTGTTTCATAACATTGTCTACTCTTATTTCATAGTTCTTGGACATTAGGAACATCCCAAACAGTGCAGCCAATCATGATGGAATAGTCTTCTCTCCTCCCACTGCATCATGAGTGGCTAGATTATATTGGGAGAATGCCTTCTTCTATCTACAGTATAGCAAGTTACAAAGTTAACAAGTTATAAGCTACATCGGCAAATTCTGAAAAATGTGAACAGTTATAAAATATGTTTTTTTAAACTAGGGACAATTTGAGGCCTAAGAGGGTTGAGAGTGTTCCTTTAAGAGACTACTTGGCCACTACAGTGTTTCTTTTCATAACTTAAATTAAGTAATTCCAGATGCCTTCTATAAATCCTGTTACGAAAATCAGTTCCTCCTTCAGTCCAGGATGCCAGATAATGACATCAGAAAATGAAGAGAAATGGACCATCAGAAATATATTTTTATTTTTACTTTTTTCAAATGCCGAAATATTCCGTGCAAAGTTTTTAGAGTTAAACTTACTCTCTTCAACATCAAATTGGCTGCTAAATATATTTATATCAAATATATTTATATTATAATCATTTGTCAGTGAATTGCAGAGATGTATAAAAAGTTAATATAAATGGAGTGGATAACTCTCCATTTACCTATTAATATTCATGATGAGTATTCAATCCAGAATAAATTGTGACATTTTCTTGTGTCAATTTCATTTCTCTAAATATGAACAAGAAAATTATAGTTTAATACACATTACATTTTGCTTCACCACAGAATCCCTTATTTTCATTAAAATATTGGTACACTCACTTTTATACAACAGGGATGCACCTTCATTATGATTTCATTAGTCCCATATGATTCAATTTTTCATAAGACTAAAATAAAACAAAATTAAAAAAAGCTAATTTTTGCTATTTAAGTGAAGTCTCAGATTTCCACTATATTGTTATTGTTCCAAATCTATTAACATCAGCACTCATATCTATTGTTTAAAAACAGTCATTATTTTTGGATACAATAAAATTATAATTATTTATGCAGCTCAAAGATAGCTACACTGTTTTAATTTATCCTTCTCATTTTGGAAATCTGCTCTATTTAATTCAGAAATCTAAGGGAGATTATTTTTTCATAACTTGCCTTTTTGATCACTTTGTTAAATCTTGCTGGCTTTGAGATCTCCTCGCTACAAAAAGGTTTACTATGCTGACAGGGCAATATCGTTGTTGACATTCAGCATAGCAAGATCATCAATGTTGACAGGTGAAATTTCACCTGTCTGACATTGAAGTGTTTCTGTTGGGGGCTGTGCCCCCCAAACCCCTCATGCAGGGGGCTGCACCCCCCGACCACCCTTATAAATGATTATCAGCTCTGAGTCAGAGTTGATTTGAAGGGGGGGCACACATGGCGTAAGGGCAAAATTTCACCCACAGGTCCCCCACAGTGACAATTCTGAAACCTGTCAAAACTGTTGCTGTTTTGCTTCAGGGGTTTCGATGTTTGATCAGTACACCACCAAAAGGACCTCTGCACACCAGGGAATAGGCATAACATGCCAATAGGGATCAGGTGAGGGTGGTGGATACCACTAGACTACCAAGAATGCATTTATTTCAGAACTGGGTCTGAAATTGAGTAGGGGGCCTAGACCACCAGGGATCTTTATTTCAGAAATGGGTAGTGAGATTGAGTGAGGGGTCACCATTAGCCTACCATTAGATGCTTTTATTTAAAAATGGGCACTGAGATCAGATACAGTAGTAGCCACAGACATTGCCATCTATTTCCTGAAATTTATGTGATATTTCTAGAGAAATCTCTTGCTTTCTGCATTACCACAGTATGGGCAGCAGAGAGAAACTCTTTAGAAATTTCAGAAAATATCTGGGAATAGCTGGCAATGTCTGTGGCTACTACTGTAAGGGGGACTACTAGACTACCAGGGATGCTTTTGTTTCAGAAAGAGGTACTAGGATCAAGTGAGGGTGGGGACCACTAGACTATCATACATGCATTTACTTCAGGAACAGGCACTAGAATCGAATGAGGGGCACCATTAGGCTACCAGGGATACTTTTATTTCAGAAATAGGAACTAGGATTAGGTGAGGGTGTGGTGCCACTAGACTACCAGGGATGCTTTTATTCCAGAAATGGACACTGGGATCAGGTGCTGGGGGGCACAATACTACCATGGATTTATTTATTTCAGAAAGTGGCACAAGGACTGGGTAAGGGTCTGAGGCCATTAGACTACCAGGGATGCTTTTATTTCAGAAATGGGCACTGCGATAGGATGAGTGGGCTACTAGACAGGCATGCTTTTATTTCAGAAATGTGTGCAGGGATTGAGTGACAGGTTACTGGACACCAGGGAGGTTTTTTTACATGTAAATGGGGATCAGGTGTGGGAGGGGTCATGTTTATCTTCTTTTTATTAAGACATGGTATCAGTACTCCTATGTTGGGGGTCACACACTGCTGGGGATGTTGTTAAAAGTAGGGTTTTGCATGCATTAAATAGTGCTGCCACAGAAGCTTTTTAGCATTTCCAAAATCGTTTAAAAATATCAATAGGTCCTGTTTGAAGGAAGTTTCCTTACGAACATATGAACATACGAAATTTGCCAGCAGATAAAGGCCTAGAGGTCTATCAAGTCTGCTCGAATGTGCAGCTAGCACCCCTTATTCTGCAGCTGCCCCTCCCTTCATTTGCATAGGAGCAGTGACCTATTTAGTGTAATCATGCAAACCACATACCATCATAATTTGTGTCTTTTTGAATATAGCAGCATCTTTGATAACATTTTGTTGCCTGTACAATATCCACTTAGTGTGGTGCTACTCCAGTCAGTACCACGCTAACTGTTAAACAAGGGGGCCGACATTTATTATTTACTAATTGAATTCAATACACTATGAAACTCCAACAAAAGCATTTTACAATATATAGAAACACTCTGATATGTATGAACTGACCTAAAATGAACCAGCACTTTTTGAAAACATATTGTCATTACTTGTAAGAAACTATGTTAATGCATCAGTTAGAGTTTAAGCACAAAACATCAAAACTGGAAAAACTGGACATTAGGGTAAAAAGTCACATGAACCTTGGTGAACCTTTATTCAAGAACTCCCTCCTCCATGGTATGAAAGCAGATCTTCTTACAGGGGTTGAGTTTGTGGACCTAACCAAGACATTTTAATGAATTGCAGAAGGCCACAGGATGCACCTGTGACCTATGCGGGTCTATGTGTTGGAGGATCCTTCGCAGTGGATGCTGAGAAGGTAAAGATAAATGTTTCATGGCCTGCTATGTCACTTCTTCAGAACACATGATAGTTCTTGCAGTATAGAACATAAAATATACATCAATAACTAATTTCTGCATGTTTTCAAACCAAAAAAGCCCAAACTAAAGTAGCTTTATATTTCAGACTATTATAACCTTAGCCACTGTAGGGCAAAGTTAGGTTCTCCACAGTGAAGTAGAAGCTGTTTATGTTCTTGTACCACAGACCTTTTAAGAATTTTATGTTGTTGTAAATGAATCTGTATTTATATTATACTGTGTTACTATCAGAGTTCAGTTATTATTCCCATTAGCTCAGGTGTCCCTCAAGGGTCTGTCCTGGGTCCTATATGCTTTTCAGTAGTCTTAAATGATCTCCCTACTGTCTGTTCATCTGTGTCCATTCATATGTATGATGATGACACCGTTCTTTTTGCTTCTGGCTCCTTTACCCATGACCTTTCCTCCTGGCTGCAGTTAGATTTTAACAACATTCAGTGCTGGTTCAGGTCTAACCAATTGTCCCACAGTGCCAAACAAAACAGTCTCCATGACTTTTGGCACTCATCAGAGGCTTGCCAGGCTTACTTCTCTTCCACTATTTCATACCCTTCATGGTGGTAAGATTAAAGATGTTCCCTCCTTTAAGTAACTTAGGGTCTTCCTTGATCGAGACCTTGATTTCTCAGTGCATACTGATGTAATTCACCATAAGTTACACCCTAAGCTTGGATCATTGTTCAGGAACAAAGTGAATATTCTGCTTCCTGCCCACTGAGAAATTGTATGAAAAATGAATCTCTCTATCTTTGACTATGGTGATTTAGTCTACAGTTGTGCTCCTAAAGCCTCCCTTGCTAGACAGAAGCCCCTTTTTAATTCTTTTTGTCATTTTGCTTTAGAGTGCCCCCTTGTATACACCACTGCTCTCTTTGTTCATCCCTTTCTCTCCCCTTTCTTGATGTTAGGTGCCTTTCCCATTGTATCTCATTTATTTCCAAACTCTGGTTTGGCACTATTCCTTCTTATTTCGAATCGCTTTTATCCTCTCCTCCCTCTTCTTCCTAGCAATCAATCAATTGATTTTTATTGTTCGATGAAATATCTTTACAATTTTAGAACATGGCAATCATTATAATACAAAAATTCAAATATTGCACAGATAGGCCATATAACATGATAAAAAGACACAGGGTCTGCATCTGCTTTGACATTTAATAGTAATAACAGTTCATTTCTTTCATGAAATCAAAAATGTAGTAAGACTTTTGAATGTTTCAGTATATTTTATATTAAACAAGGTAATGTTCAATTGATCTGAGGGAAGACCGAGTGTAGCCAATATTGGACCTAGCCAGAATTTCCTTTGTGGCTCGTATAATAGACAAATCTTCTAGTCTGATCTTGACTTGTATATTTATTTCCTGAAATGGTTTCATATATATTTCATATAGGAGATGGCCTAAACCTGATTGAAATATGGTTTCTTTTATTGTTTTATTGTTGGAAAAATGAAATTCCTATCATTATAATTCAACTCTTCTTTGAGGCATAATTTCGGGGCACATTTTTCAGATCCTAAAAATAACTCTAATACAAAAGAGTACTCGTCTCTCTTATATCATGGTTCCCAAAGACTTCTGGCCAAGTTTTTGTTTTAGCAATTCTGGTGGGATAGACTGAGGTACTATCAGCAAATATCGATCCATTTTATTGCTAAGTGTCGCTAATGGTTTAATATTTGAGTCATACCAAATTTCGGCTGTGAAGAGTATACTTGCTTTAATTTTAGCATTTATCACATTTAGTAATCCTAGAATTGAACTCTGAGCATATTTACTATGGAATCTCTTGAATGCATTAAATGCTATATTTAGTTTTGAGGTCATTTGGGTTATATGTAGGATTTCAGGTTTTTGGTTATAACTGATAATCACCAATAAAGCCCCACTGAGGTGAAAAATTGGGCATTCAGTTATAACTGAAAATAACCAAAATTTGCATCAGCAACATCACTAGGCAGCAACAAGACCATCCTCTTCAGCTGTAAGGGCTACTCTTAACCTAAGCATGATATCAGGTTTCCAAGGATCTCCACAGTTAACTCTTGCAGAATAGGTTTAAATGTACTGTATATTAAAGCAAACTGTTGTGCATTTCACTGCTGCCAGTCACTTACCGTGTAAATAAGTTTTTAGCAACAGGATACTGGGCTGGACAGCTCCTTAATAGCAATTCACGGAAGGGTTTGCTTAGCAAATCATCTGTTACACAGAGCTTCTCCCAACTTCTAGCCTCTTAAAGAGATAGTAATCATTTACTAGACCGAATCAATAGCATATACCACTAAACTATCTCTCATTATGAGGTACGTCCATCATTTTACCCCTCAGAATTGCTCTGTCCCCCATTCATCCCTCATCCATCCCTCATAGAAAAGGTACTACAAATGCAGGCTTTTTTTTAAATGTTTGAATAAACACTGATATACAGTACAATGAAATTTGGTGTCTGCGTATTTGAGTTCACTGAAAATAACTGATTTTTAATAAGTTCTAAAGGACTAAAAAAAAGGTATAAAATAAGCACTGTTTTTTGATGAAAAATAAACACCTAAAACCAGAAACCCTAGTTATATGCAGAGTCCAAGATGTGTTTTGTGCATATCTTACACCCAAATAGTCATAATGCCTAAAAGTATCAATTTTAATTCCATCTAGCTATATTTTTGGGTTTGCTTTTGTTTTGTTTCCAAAGACTACCATGTTTGTTTTATCTCTATTTATTGTAAATTTGTTTATTTTACAATGTTGCATGAAATGATTTAATGCCCTCTATAGTTCTAATTTTTATGTTAATATTAATACTATGTTGTCTGCATAAGCCAAACATGGGATTTTCATTTGATACAGAAGGCAAATAAAACTTGTTTATTTAAAGATTCCAGTATAGAGTTTATATAAAGATTTAATAAAATAGGACCAAGTAAACAGCCCTGACAGACTCCTAAGTCTGTATTGATTTGGTTAGTTAAGTTGTCATTTTGATCATAATATACAGTAAGCCAATTATTTTGATGCAGTGCCATAATTATATTCAACAGTGTACTATCTATAGTACAGTGTTTTTTAACTTTTCCTATAGCATTACTTTACTAATTGAGTCAAAAGCTGCTTTGAGGTCCACAAAGCAGCAATAGATCTTTGTTTTCTATTTTCTCACATATTTCCATAGTATATGATTTAGGACATAACAATGGTGTACAGTTGAGCACCCTACTCTAAACCCATTTTGCATTTCTGTTAAAAGATCATTTTCTTCCACCCACTGTTGAAGGCGCTGCAATATTATTCTACAAAAATCTTTTGGGATGCATCTAGTAGACTTATACATAGAAAGACTGTTTATATCACCTTTCTTAAAAATAGGACATTATATTACTTGCCCATGATTTAGGAAATAAACTATTTTGACATACATAGTTATATAGATAATATAATAAAGGGCACCACCAATGCAGAAAAGTGTTAAACACACCAGCTAAGATGCTGTCTGGTCCAGGAGTTTTATTAGATGACATTTTATTTATAGTTTGTTCTATTTCTAACTTAGATATGTAAAACGGTTTGGGGAATATATTTTTACTTTGCTCTTCAATTATAATTAAGACTAATCCTTATACAGAAAAATACAGCTTTCTGAAATGATCTTTCCATATTAATGGTGAAATAGTGTCTTTCACTTTGTTGGAGTACTGGTTAAATCCCTGGCCAAATACCAATTTTTTTAATATCTTTGTTTCAGTACAGTAGTTCTCAGATTATCCCACATTTTAGAGTGGAATTTCCTTTTTTTATTTTCTAGAATTTCTCTATATTTCTTCCCCTGATTATTTACTGATTTGTTATTAAGTGTAGGATGTTTCCATAAATACAAATTATCTGGTTTAAACATCATTTTGCTCTTTTACAATCATTTTTCACAGAGAGGGTGGTAGACACATGGAACCACCTTCCTGAGAAGGATGTAGGGTTAAAAATAGTTGGTGAATTCAAGAATGCATAGGACAGACATAAGGCAACTTTAGTGAAGGGTAGGAAGAAGTAAGAAGTAGAGTCCTGAGTAACTAGAATCTGCAGCTTATCCAATAAGTAGGAAATGGGCAGACTAGGTGGGCCAAGCAGTCCTAATCTGCTGTCAAAGTCTATGGGCAGGATTCACAAACCATTTGGGGACTAAGTCACACCCTGCAACTCCAGTGGTGGTCTGAAATCCCTGCAGGTGCGGATATTGCAATTCACATCCAAAACAGTTGCAGAGGGTGTTACGGCTGGTCCCACCAGCCATAACATCTTTCCACAGCTGCAGTGATATCCCTGGCAACACCACCTGAAAGCTGCCATGGTTTGTGGAACTGGTCGTAATCTGACTCCACCTTTGTGAATACCTGCCGTTGTGGGCAACCTGCGGATCCACAAGTGGCAACCCTCTCACACTGCAGTTTTCCTGCAGCTGCAGGACTTTCATGAGGTTTGTGAATCCTGCCACATGTTTCTATGTTTCCAACTAGCATTAAACCATGTCCTTTGTTTTTTAACTCCACTAGTTGATTGAATGAGGAAAGGTCTAATATAACTTATTATATTTTCCCATATTTTAATGAATTCTGGTGATTCTGTTGTTGTATTTAATTGAGACTTCAGATTATTGAGATACTCTGTGTTAAACACATATTTCAATGAAGATATTGTTGTACCTTGTTATCTAACTCTTCATGAGTTAATAATCTCCAAAAGGGGGCTGTGGGCTTTTCATTGGTACATTTTCCAACTTTTCTATTTGACAAATTTTATAACTGGGAAATGAGCTGACTCTGGTCAATTTTTAATAACCATATCCTCAAATAGTTTAGCAGCCTTAAAATCTATCCAAATGAGGTCTACAACTGATGATCCACTATGACCTATAAATGTATAATCTCCCTCTTTGTTTCCCTGTGATCTCCCATTTGTTAAGCAAAAGTTAGCTTCCTCCATAATTTGATGTAGGAGTTTCCCTCTTTTGTTTATAACTCTATCTTTTGATTTCCTAGTATATTGGATTTAATGGTTGATTACAGCAACTCCTTTGACAAAAGTATTATCTGATAATAAAGTTTAATTTACATTAGAAATAAGGCTGTTAAAGTCTCCCATAATAATTGTTGGTTGGTTTTCATATTCCTCATTAATCTGGGTTATATAACATTTTAAAGAGTCCCAGACCGTGTCTTCATTTGTCATCTTATTTTGGGGAGGAATATAAATCTCTTCACTTTCTATTTTAATGATGGAAGTTGTTATGTTTAATGTTGTTTTAATATAAATTATCAGACCCACTTTTGGTTTTCCTTCTTCCTACAATCTTCACGACAATATTTCCCATTCTCTCTCAATTCCAACTAGAAAATCTACTGTTGGTCAATCTTCTTTTTCTTACTGATTTTCTACTTTAGTCCTACTTTCCCCTCTCAGTTCAGTCTGCCTCATCTCCTTCCTCCCTAAATTCTCTTCTTTATGACTTTTTTTACCTTATCTGCAACTGCCTATGACTCTTTCCTTTTCATTATCCCCTTCCCAAGTTTTGCTCTGTTCATGCTTTCCCCTATTTTTCCCTTCTTTTCATCTAAGAGTGCATGTTTCTACTTGCATTCATTTACTAATTTTCTTCTAGTTTCTATGGTTGTTTCTTATAGTACTATATTACTGTATTTTGACTTTTTATATTTAGTAATGTTATTGTTTGGCTATCTCCCTCTCCACTTCCCCCAAGGACACATCTGGAAATGAGCTGTTATCAGCTCAGTATGTCTTTCCTGGTTAAACTTTTAAACAAATAACTAACTACTGTAACTAATGAATTAAATACTATTTATTTTGTTTAAAAATTGGTAACAGGGAGGGGCACATTGAGCTAAAGCTTATTTCCAGGTGTGACCAGGGGAAGGGGAAGGGGAAGGAGAAGCACAGTTACATGCAAAATACAACCAATCAGGTGATGTGGTTAAAATGATGATAACATAAGGAGCATACATTGAGTGTAGTATAGTATGGGCCACTTAATATGTCCTTGGTTAATTCGGACCGCTGGATAATTTGCCTGAAATGCATTTTCCAAATGCCCTTTCCTATTGCCTGTGTATTAAACTGTGGCATTAACCCGTACTTTGGCCGCCACCTATACCACCCATTATAGTCTCCTTCCAATACCTTCTGGCTCCACTCAACAAGGTGTGAAATGATTCAATTAGCACAACATAAAAACTCTGCACCATCATTGGCTGCCTCATTGTGCAGGTATCCCTAGTTGCTGTGTTTGGTGCTTGATAATGGCCGGAATTAAAAGAAGCGGGATGACTGTTGGAAGGAAAATTAAAATCTTAGAAGAAATCAACACACTTCCTAAGCTCAGCCTCTGGGACTTATCAATTCACTTTGAAATCGCAAAACCTACTCTGAGCAATCTTATAAAAGCAAAAGATCATCTCATGACTTACTGGCACTTGAATCACAATCCTGATCGGAAGAGAAAATGGGAAGGTAAAGACGTTGATGTGGAGGAGGCTCTCCTCCATTGGTTTTCAAATGCTCGCAGTCGTGAAGCTCTGATCAGCAGACCTTTGTTCTTATAGAAGGCCTAGCAGCTGGCTGTCTCAATGGGTAAGCCAGATTTCAAAGCTACCGATGGCTGGCTTACCCGTTTGAAACATCAGCACAACATCTGCTTTTAAAAAATACACAGTGAGAAGCAGAATGCTGATGCTGACAGTGATGCTGGCTGGATTAGAGATGTGTTGCCTGGTCTCCTCTGTGGCTATTCTCTGAATGATATTTTCAACATTGATGAGATGGGTTTATTTTTCAGGAGTGTAGGATATGACACCCTCTCCTTTAAGGCTGAAATACCTATGGGTCTAAAAAAAAGGCAAAGGAGAGTGTGTCTGTTCTACTCACCTGCAAAATGACAGGGTCTGAAAAGTGTGAGCTGCTTGTCATTGGGAAGTCTGTGCAGCCAAGATGCTTCTGAGGGGTGTCCCACCTTCCTGTCATCTACAGGGTAAATAGAACTGCCTGTCTGACAGGAGATATTTTCTCTGAATGGTTACGTGCATGAGATAGGTGGCTGAGGAGATGTAAAATTGCACTCTGCCTTGATAACTTTAGTGGACACCCTGAAGTCCCTGGGCTGCATAACATTAAATTAATTTTCCTGCCCCCAAACACCACCAGCATTGTGCAGCCCTTGGACCAAGGCATCATTTACAGTTTTAAGCGCCACTATGTGCGGAACATGAGAGTTAGGATGCTCAGTCTACTTGATGCCTCACACGATCTAACTGCAGCAGAGTGTGTGAAAAAAATAAACTTACTGGATGCAGTCAGACTGATGTCTGAGTCTTGGCATCCTGTCTCTGCTGAGACCATTTCGAATTGCTTTTGCAAGGCAGGTTTTCAGCCACTTGATGAGTGTAACCCACAAGTTGACACCCCAGAAGAAACCATACCACCATCTGGTTTGACCCTGGAAGAATTCAATGAGATCTGCCTTATGGGTGAAGATGATCCACAATCACAGGAGGATGACATTGCTGGTGCCCTGTGTGGACTTGTATCTGAGGAAGCAACAGTAGACGAGGAGGATAACGATGACTTTGTGGGAGAGCCCGAGGTCACGGTGACTGTGTCAGATGTATAAAATGCTCTGCTCATGCTTAGATGCATGATGGAGCAGTGGGAGGATCTGCTGCCTGACTGGGAGATCATGGCGTGGACCAACAAGCACTGGAGAAAATACACAGAGAAGAAGATGCTGCAAACAAAAATCACACAGTTCTTCTGGTATCCCAAGTCTGAGAAGGAGGATTAACACAGCATGCAAGTCAAACTGTAGCAAACTCTTTTAACTGATTTAATAAAAGTTATGTTTTACTTCTAGGATGCCTGCACAGCAATCTAAACAGAGTCATAAAAGAACTGTAATCATTGTAATCACTAATCACTATGCAATGCTGTGCAGTACTATCCTAACCTTTTCTTCTTTTTCAACTTTTTTTTTGATTAGCAACTATATGGACAATGCTTATAGTGACTGAAATGACTTTGCTCATTTCAGTCTGCTATAAGCGGCATGCACTGTATAGACAAAATGGCAAAACACTGCATATGGAGGGCAAATGAATTAGCACCCAAATCATCTGTGTAATTGGGGAAACTCAAAGTGCATAGTGCCAGAGTAAAGGGAGGCTGAGCTAGTGCTGCAAGTAGGAGTAAAAAACAGGTTGATAAACTTCAACAAGGTTGCCAGAACTATGTGAAGTTAAGGTGATGGGGAGTAAAGGGGTTTTCAAAAGTCATGCAAGGGTAAGGAAGGGTTCAGGAAGGGGGTTGGCAGGAGTGGGGGGAGAAGTTTGAGCTGACGTTTAATGGAGGGAAGGAGGGGGACACATGGATGAAGGAGGGTAGTTGGTTCCAGAGGGAGGTGTGGCAGTATGAGAAAGTTGATTTCCTGGCTGAGAAGTGTGGGTAGGGAAGGGAGAATGTGTATGAATCTCTTTGGTGCAAATAGTAGGAGGAGGAGGAGGAGAAGGGAAATGAGATGGCAAAGGTATGAGGGGAGGGACCCAAACCAGTATTTGGAGATAAGAGAAGCACAGTGAAATTGTTGACATGAGGGGAGAGGGAGGATGGACAGGGAGGAGTAAAGGGAGCAGTGGTGGGTATGAGAGGCTGAGTTGGCAGCAAACTGTCAGAAGACATTGCAGAGGGTGTCTAACCTGGCAAGGGAGGCGTGAGTGCAATGCCATAAACCATACCTGCATAGTCAAAAACTAGGAGAATTACTTTGATCACCAGCTCTCAGCAGACCTGAGGAGAAAGGCATTACTTACTGCAGTACAGAACACCAAGTCTGGGGTACAGTTTGGCATGGGTGGCATCAATGTGGGCAGAGAAGTCAAGCCTTCTATCTAGCTCACACTGAGGTAATTAAAAGCTGGGGTTACTTCAAGAGGTGTGTCATTCAACATGGAGAAAATGAGGAGGGTGGAAAGCTTGGCCAGCTTCTGACTGATACCAAGAGTCATAGACACAATTTTTTGTGTTTTGTTTTGTTTTGGTTTGAGAGTTCAAAGAGCCTAGATGACCCAATAAACATATACCTGTTTCAAAAAAAAAATTTCTTTTCTTTTACATCATAGAGGTGGTTTTCATCACCATAACTGCAAAAAAGGGCAATATGAGAGAAATGGTGTACACCACTTGCAGCTGAATGTCTTACTTGTTAAGAAAAATTTATCGTCACTTCATAGAACAGTCTAATACCATTCTTATAAATATAATCTGCTTTGTTACCTAGTTTACAATGTGAGCTTATGTGAAACAGCCCCCACCCCCTGAATTCCATTTTTATTATAATGCTCTGCAATTAAAATCATCATGACCATCATTTAGGACTGTGTCTATTCTCGCTAGTGTTTTCATTTAGTATGTCTATGTTTACTTTTTACATTTTTGCTACCAACCACTGAATATGACATTTACCTAATAAATTATGTTACAAATAACTGTATAAAACAGATTTTGATTTTAGCAGACATGCACCCAAAATCTATTTAGAAGTTTGTTTTTAAAAATGCTGCTGCATCAGTTTGTATGCTGAGACCACCTAATTTGCATAGGCACAGCAGTATTTTCCAGGTTTGGCAGGTGCTCTGGAACCTCTGACTATGACATTGCCTGGAGTGGTGGCACAACCTAGTTAGTGCCAACACAAACCATGTTACTGCTAGAGCTAACCTTTGAATATCAGGACATCAACAGTTTTTCAGTGATTTATGGGCAGAAAAGTAACTGGATTTAACAGAGAAGTTCCTTTCTATTTTCATAAAAGAGTGCTCATCTCACAACAACCAACTCACAACAATAGGGTTATCTCATGAACATATCTCAGATGATGTTGCAAAAAACACCTTAACAAGTGTAAACTGTTTTGGTTAAGCAAAAATAAGAGGGTCACTGTTGGGATGAGTATAACTAACCTAATAATTTCAAGTTTGAACTTTCATTAGTTTTTTACTTATGCATAAATAAAATGTTTAGGATTTAACATACAAACATATGAACATATGAATTTGCCAGCAGAAACAGGCCATAATAGTCTACATAGTCTGCGCAAGTGCACAGCTCATTTATTTCTCTGGAGCTGCCCCCCTTCCCTACTTCTGCTGCAGTTCTCCACCTCCCTCCATTTTCCCTCCCCATTCTACTTCCCAGTACTACTTCCTTCTGTTCTAAAGTTCTTCTTTCCCCTGTTCTACCTGCCTTGGAATGGGCCACTGTCTTTGCTTCCACTACATCCTCCTGCAACTCATTCCACCCTTTCAGTGTGAAAAAGTGTCTCCTCAATTCCTTCTTGCATCTACCCCCTCCAGTTTCAGGCTATGCACCCTTGTTGTACCCACCTTTCTTAAGTTAAAGATGCCCTCTGTACCAACCCTGTTTATGCCCTTAAGGTACTTGAAGGTTTCTATCATGTCTCTCATCTCTCTTCTGTCCTCCAGGGAGTACATCTTAAGCTCACTGAACCTCTCTTCATATGCTCTGTCCCCCGTGCCCCAGTTCATTTTAGTTGCCCTTTGCTGGACTCCCTCCAATAGTTTGATGTCTTTCTTCAGGTATGGGCACCAGAACTGCACACAGTATACCAGGTGTGGTCTTACCAGTGACCTGCACAGTGGCATAATAACTTCCTCCCTCCTTGAGGTGATTCCCCTGGCAATGCAGCCCGGCATTTATTTGCTTTGGCTGCTGCCTTGCGTCATTGTGCTGAGTGTTTCATATCACCCCTGACCATCACCCCTAGGTAATTGTCCTCCTCTGAGACTACCACCTGTACTCTCCCTAACCAGTATCTGGTCCCTGGATTCCTGGCTCCCAGGTGCATGACCTTGCATTTCTTATCATTGAACCCCAACTGCCAGATGCCTGGCCATTTTTCCAGCTTAGCCAGATCTTCCCTTAAGTCCTCTCTCATCCACTGTGTCCACCCTTCTACAGAACTTAGTATCATCCACAAAAAGGCAGATCTTACTTTTAACCCCCTCTGCTATGTCACCAATAAAGATACTGAATGGCACAGGTCCGAGTACTGAGCCCTGCGGTACCCCACTGGCTACCAGCCTGAGTTTGGACAGCTCCCACCCTACCACTACCTTTTGGCTCCTGTCCCTAAGGCAGTTCTTGATCCACCCCAGCATTTTGTCCCCTACTCTCAGGTCCCCCAGCTTGCTAATCAGCCTCCCATGTGTCACTGAGGTATAGGACATCCACCGCCTGCCCCCTGTTCAATGACCTAATAACCCAGTTGAAGAAGTCTGTCAGGTTGGTTTGGCAACTTCTCCCCCTGACAAACCCATGCTGCTTGTCATCTTGGATTTCTTTCTCCTCAAGAAAGAACACCACCTTATCCTTTAGAATGGTTTCTATTAGCTTTCCCACTATGGAGATTAGGCTAACTGGTGTGTAGTTTCCCAGCTTGTCCCTGGGTCCACTCTTATGTAGAGGTACCACATGAGCTGTCCTCCAGTCTTGTGGTACTCTTCCTTCCTCCAGCAAGATGTTCAGCAGATTTGACAGCAGGGCTGCTAGTACCTCTGCCAGCTCCCTCAGTACCTTCGGGTATATGCCATCTGGACCAGGTACCTTATCCACCCTCAGTTCCCTTAGTCACCTTAAGACCCTGTCTAACCCAGTCTCCCCCAAATATTCCTTCCCCCACCCTTCATGGTTCCTCCCTATCTTCCCCTGTGGCATAGGCCCATCCACCTCCTAGTGAAGACTGAGCAAAAGTACTCATTTAATGCCTCTGCTTGGTCTTCCCCCTTTTCTGCCAATCCTCCCTTCCTCTTTATCCTAACTATCCTTCCCTACTGCTTCTTCTGTCTTTGATGTACCAAAAGAAGCCCTTCTCCCCTTCCTTAACCCCCTGTGTGACTCTTAGTTCCTTCTCAGCCTTGGCTGCCCGGACCTCTCTCCCTGCTTCTCGAGATTTGTCAGCGTATCTCTCTCTGTCCTCTTCCCTCAAGGTATGCTTGTACCTCAGGAAGGCCTCCCACTTTTATTTTCACCCTCTCAGCCACCTTCCTGCTATAGCAGCTATATCTCTTAGTCCTGGAGTTCTTTTTACTAGCCTTCATACAGGTGTTGGTGGCCATGTTCAACCCTATCTTAATGACAGACCATTTCTGGTCCACATCCATCTCCAGCTGGATCTTTGTCTGGTGCTCCTCCAGTATATTCCTCATTCTAGTGAAGTCCACCACTTTTGTTTTTGACATGGCTGCTTCCTTCCCCATGCTGATGGCAAACCACACCGTGCAGTGGTCACTGCCTTCAAGGGGTACCCTGACTTACACATCCTGGACATGATCCCCATCTGCTAGCACTAGGTCCAGTATGGCCTCCTTCCTTGTTGACTATGTAACTCCTTGCATCAGGAAACACTTCTGGATAGCATACTGTTGACATACCTTCCAGTTCTCAGGAAAGCATGCTTCTCTCACAACAGTCTCATGACAAAATATTCATCTTACAACATTGATTTTACAAAACACAATTTATAAAAATTGAAAAAGTGGCTGCTCAGATCTTTTATTTTTTTGTTGTTTTAATAATTTAAAAATGGCAATGCTCTCCCAAAAACAAGTGTCAAAGTGATACCTTTAGTACTAACTCAAATGAACTTGAAAATGTCTGCTTTCAACTGTAGGCCATTTTATAATCATTGATGGGAAAAAGGGGTGTTTTCAACTTTTTAAAATCATAGAATGTTCATATTAACTAGAGACAGGCAAAGGCATGGAAATGTGTTTTACATTGCACTTTGCAAATTTTACCCAATTTTGCTTCTCCCAGTGATTGCAATTCATATAGTTTTTACCAAACAAAGTGCCCAACTTCATTTAGTGAAGTGCAACTTCACTAATAATTCACCAGTAACGTAGGTGAAAACTGTGCAAAATGCTCTCTGTTTGTTAAAGAAAAGTCCAAAAGGACAGACATTTTCCCTTACCCACTGTGTAGTAGGCTTCCATCTCCTCCCACTGCCCAGATATTTTTTAAAAATGTGTCCTCCCTCCCATCCCCCTTAGCATCCTCATTCCTTCTCAGGACCAGGGAGAGGATTATACAGCTTCATGCTATTCTGATGGTGCACTGCTTGTGAGTGGAGAGTTGTGGATGACAGAAGGAGTAGGGGCTCCTAGAGGCTTACCCACACTTTACAAAAGGCAAACCACTGTTGCCTGAACAGAGTGGAAGCTGTGTCTTAGTGAGACCAGCTCACACTTGGAGCCCTTTCCAGAATTTTTTGTGCTGCAGAAATTGTCTGAGTTTGCTCCACGTTGTTTTTCTGCTGTCCTTCTCTGGAATTTGGAGTTTGAGCAGTGGAGAAGCCAGTCCAGTGTGAGGCAGAGGGAGTCGACCCTGTGGAGGGTCAGAATGCCTTATTGAGCACTCGAGCACTTAGAAAAGGAAACATAGTTGTTTTTGGTTTTGACAGTCCCCCTTATTTTTACACTACTTATGAATTATATCTGACTTGTTATATATTTTACCAATATTACCTCATTTTAATTTTTTAGATTGTTGTGTATAATACCAGGCCATATATAAATGTTTTAGAAACAAATATGAAAGTGCTTAATTGAGTAGAACATAGTTATATTTATTATATTGCACTGGCTCTGCTATTTGAGGCATTTTATGCTTGCAGTACGTGATGTGATTTGTAACATATATCTTCACACTTTAGCACCTAACTGAGGTTTATAGGATAAATACTCATATTCTTTGCTTTCTGCATGGGCTTTTTTTTGGATCAATTTTATGTGTTCTGGGTAGTCAAATATTCAAATACTCATTTATTTTAAGAACCTGTGTATCTGTACATTCATGTATCTGGTCAGTTATGCAACTGTGCATTTCCTAGTTTGCTTATTAGATGGACATTTGGATTTTAAGAGATCTGTGTTACTAATCAGCATTAAGCACAGACTGCAAAAATACCTAAGAATGAATGTATGAATAGATGAATGATTCTGTTGCTGTGGGGTGCAAAGAAGTAGCCAATGAGCTAATTTGCCAAACTATTTTATGATAACTTAGGTAAAACATTGGTAAAGTTCTTAATCAGCACTTAATTAGCTAGCATTCAGTTAGTTAAGTTTCATTCTCGATTAACTGATGTATGAGATTAATATGAGATTATTATAACCTACAGGTGAGCGGTAATCACCTTCTATCCGTTTATAGCTCAGTTAAAACTAGAGACATGAGGGTTTCAACAAAATACACAAGAAATTAATCAGGCTAATTAAAGAACATCCTACATAATCGGGAAAGTATAATTAAGGGCAATTAAGTGATTAAACTATTATCATCTCAAAGAGCTGATTGGCTCAAACAGATCTGTGACATATTTCAAAATTCACGCCACAGAGGGTATTTATTATTTGCCACTAGCTGTCCAAGTGCTCTCGTTTTAACGAGTGTTAGCGTAGTTCCTGATACTGGCTTATAGTGAAAAGATATGATTTGAAAGTTCACTTGTTGCTTGCTCTCTGGCATTACAGCTCCAGTTTTTGTAGTTTATGCAATAGTTTCACCGCATTTTAATTACAGCTACGTGATCTTGCATCTGGTATCTGGAAGACTGCAAAAGCGAAATCCCATTGCAGAAGGAGCAGTTCTCGTCTGACTTAATTAAAAGGGTAGAAATTAAAATATACAGCGAGCCCCAAAATACAGAGACTGAGAATCAACCCCGGGGATATATTATGATATCCCTAAACTCAGTATGCTGATGCTTGGCATACCGAGTACAACGGCTCAAAATCCACAGCCCTGAATGCTTTCTATGTCCGACAGGACAATTTTGAGCATCATGCAAAAAACAAATGTTGAATGTGGGGGGCTTTGCTACCTGCACCCTCCATGTGGGGGGTTCCATCTACCACACCCCCCATAACTAAAATATCCAGCTCCGATGGGGCATGGACCCTGGAGTAAAATGCAAAGTTTTTACTGGGTGCAGTGAGTAAAATGACATGACCCAGGTCACACACAGCATGCTGGCTGACCTACCAGTGGTTTTCCCCTCCAAACCACCAGGGCAGCTCAGCCAGCAACTCCATCCTAATGTCCTTTCTTGCACTGCAAAAGGGGTAAGGTAGCATTCCATCACATCCGCTACCTTACCCTGCTGGGAGGAATAGCATCAGGTTTAATACCATCGGGATATACCTGCAGTCAAGCAATGCTGACCAGGGCAGGGATGTCAGGATAGTGAGCTTCAGGATCTTGTAAGTATATCAACCCCAGGATAGTTTCTTTAAATTTGAAGCCCTGCAGCTTTAGGAATCTGGGAAGGAAATTTAAGCTAGCACTGTTCTGCTCTTCAAGTGTGATTCCAAATTTGCAGTGTGGCAAAATAAGCCAAACTGGGAATGCAGGTATACGAAACATAGAACAACTTACTATAAGTAATAACTTTTACTGTTTTAATCTAGAAAAAGTGTGTTAATACCTCAGATACCCCAGTTACTGCTTAGTGTTTAATGCTTAATGCCTAGTGTGTTTGGGTTTTGAATAGTTTGAAGAACTGTTTGTGAGCTAGTAAAATATCAATCAATATTAAATATCTCATAAAGAGTAATAGCTGAAGGAAGGAGGAGTTGCAAAGAAAACATAGAAGGGGAGAGGAGTTGTAAGGTTGCCACTGCTGTTTAGTTAATGCTACCATGCTAAGGATCAAATTATCTCAGGTAGTTAACTGTGGCGAGGGGGCATACTCTGCCATTTCTGTTTTGCTTTCACTCTCCATTGTAATTTTTCAGCCACTACAGAATAAACCTGAGGAAACTGAAGGCTTTAGGAGTAGACATTGCCAGCTAAGGAATAGGGAAAAATCAAGGACTTGTTACTTCTGCTCAATACTAGCTGAAGCCAAAGATGTACTCACAGTGTCTCTGGTTCAAAGCATTCAGGCTGGGCAAGCTACCTTAAAGAAGTAAGCAAAGGGATATATTCCTGCTTTGAAGTCCTGGAAGAATTCATATAAAGGATTTTAATGGACACAACAGGATTGGTGACTCTTAGAGTTATTTTTGCATATCACTTGTGTTTTAAATTTGTGATAGTTTTGAATTATATTTGCATTTGCAATTGTTTACTGTGAAGCTTCCTTTTTAGGCACTTCACCTACTCTTATTTTTAGCACTTTTTTGCACTGTTGCATTATTGCACAATTCAATTCAATTCAGTTTTTATTTAACCAGGAAATGCAACATTTAGGCAAGTTCATTTACAAAGTGGTCCTGGAGGACAATTTAACATACATATGGTAAAAGTGGAAAACAACAAAACAACATCGATATACGGTTACATAACAGAGACCAAAAAATAATAAAAGGTTGGCGAAGTAATGCAAGCCTAGGGATAGCAGAGAAAAAGCAGAGAGAGGGATAGAGCAGAGAAGTAGGACAGAGGGGAGGGAGAGAGGGGGAGAGAATAGTGGGAAAAAGAGGGGGAGTAGAGAGAAAAGGTATGGGGTAAGTGAGGGTAGGGATAAGGGGGACTGGGAGCAAGGGTGCAAGAGAGGGATGAATCAGGAATAGGAGGAGAGGTATAGGTGGAAAATAGAATTGGTTTTCATTTATGATAGTAGTATTGAGTAAAGAGCATAGAGTGAAGAGTATAGAGTGAAGTGCTTAAGTTGGGAAGAAGTTGGGGGAGGCTATATGAGGGGTGTCTAGGTGGTGTAACACTGACATTTTTGAGACAGTGCAGAGGCTAACATTGCTTTGAAAAATCTGGGCCACATAATTGAGCCAGTTTCAAGGAATCTTGGATAGAACTCCAGACAGAGGGAATGGCATAGCTAAGGGAGGCAGTACCAAACCAGGATCGGATTCTCGGATTGTCTAAACAGATGCAGTCATAGCATCAAAGGGATTATGACCAAGGTGAGATTGTAAAGAGACTACAGATGTATGGAGGCAATTTTGAAGTTAGAGCCCTGTAAGCCCAGAGGGCAGCATTCTGGCATCTATGAGCAGTTAGGGATCCCCATCCTATTTGTGCATAGAGGAGACAGTGGTGTGTGTTTGATGGTGTGTTGGTAACGAATCTGTTTACCCTATGATAGAGCATGTCTAATTTGGCAAGGGCAGTTTTTGTCCCATGGCTGTATAGCAAGTCAGCGTAGTTGATGAGGGGCAAGAACGTGGAGGAGACTAGCCTAAGTCTGGCTTCAAGGGAGAGAAGGCGACGAATCCTAAAAAAGATTCCAAGTCTTTGTTTGAGCTTTTTAGTGAGTTCATCAATATGAAGCGAGAAGGAGAATCAGTGGTCCAGCCAGAAACCAAGATATTTGAATTTGTCAACAACCTCAATGGTTTTATAGTCACTTAGTATATCTTTGGGTGAGAAAAACATTACTTTAGTTTTTTTTAGCATTTAGGAGTAGTTTTAGATTGAGCAGGTCATATTGTAGTAAATTAAAGTCTTTTTGTAGCTCCAGGCAGGCTTCGTTTAGTGAGGATTTGGCAATGTAAATACCGGTGACGTCAGTGAATAAGTGGACACTAGAATTTGTAATCTTTTGATTGATGTTGTTAATGTATACTGCAAAGAGAAGGGGACCAATGATAGAGCCTTGGGGGACACCTCTTTGCATTGATTTTAAGGGAGAGAGAACATCCTGGGCAGAAACCTGTTGCAGCCTGCCAGTGAGGTATGAGGAAAACCAGTTGAGAACATTGTTGTCAACACCTAGGTTATTCAGCATGAACAGGAGCAAGGAATGGTCAACCATATCGAAGGCTTTACTCAAGTCTAAGAAAAGTGCACAGACAGATTTTTTATTATCCAAAGCAGTCAGCCAATCATTTGTGACCTTAGCCAGGGCAGAAGTTGTGCTGTGTAATAGTCTGAAGCCAGACTGGAGAGGATTAAGGAGCGAAGCACACTCTAAGTAATCTCTGAGCTGGGTATGGACAATTTTTTCTAGCAGTTTGGAAAGAGTGGTCAGGAGAGAGATAAGGCAGTAGTTATTAAGATCAGATGGATCACCAGATTTGAGAAGGGGTATGATGTGAGCTATCTTCCAGGCAGGCGGGAGAGTGCCATGAGAAAGTGAGAGATTAAAGAGGTGCATGATAGGTGGATCCAGGATGAAGTAGCCAAGTTTCAGATATAGCAGGTCAAGACAGTCCGCACCAGCATTCTTTTTGGGATCAAGAGCTAGGAGTAGGTCTTCTACCTGTTTTAAAGAAACCATACTAAAGCTGAAGGTGTGATCTGTGAGTTTGACCATCTGGGGGCTAGACAGTCCTGGGGCAGGAACAATTTTGCCAGCAGGGGAAGAGTCAAAGGCCAGACCAGCAGTAGTAAAGTGGTAATTGAGCTGCTCTAAAACGGAAGGTGTATCTGTATAAGTGACACCATCCATGCAAATTTTGGAGGGTGGCGGTGACAAGAAGTGAGAAAGAGATACTTATGGGTGAAAATAAGATATTGCAGAGCAAGAAAAAGATAAGGAAGAATGGTTGTATACATTCACAGGAATTAAGAATTTCACCAGTTCCAGCATCTACTCCTATTGAACTGGCTAGAACAGTACCACTGTCACAATATATTAAGGAAGAAGTCAGTTTTGATTTCAGGGGAAATTTGAATGCCACAGATGGATCTGCAGGTTTCATTTTCCCTCAGATACCTCCTGACAAAATGGGAGCTACTGAGTGCCCTACTAGAGATGATCAATTAAATATGGTAGACTCTCAAGAAACCCCAAATGTCAGGGAATTTACGTCTCCTGCTAACAGTAACTCTAGGCAGAGTTCTGCTTTCTCAAAGAACACAATTGACCCCCTACCTACAGAAGGGAAATTGTGCCAGGGGAAAGTAATGAATTATTTTTATTTGATTAATAACAAAGTCCCTACTGATTTGAACTGAAAAAAGCAGCTTCCAACTCTTGGTCCAGTCACAGGGATGATGAAACACTCCTGGTGATGACAGTGGGAAATCTGGACCACAGGGAAGGTATTTCACTATTTCCAACTAGGATAGACTTGTTTATCCCCCTAATTTAACTAACGGCGAATCATTTAACACCTCTCAAACAGATGCTTTTTCCATCTTGGCAGGGCCTCCTGAAAAGTTTTCAAGAGACAATGCCAAAGTTAATAAAATTAAACTAGATCCACTTTTTTGGCCCAATGCCCTGATACTTTGTCATATTACACCATCAAAAACATAGCCCATCCAATAATGGCAAACATTGTTCTCTTGGAAGCCTATAATGAATTAAAACAGTTTATAGGAAACTTGTCAGCATTGTTTGCCCCAAAATTGAATGAGCTTGCAGAAAAGCTAGATGGTATTAAGGACAATCCAAAGAGGAGCGCTAGAAATCTTTCATTTTCAAATCTGGATAGTCTCTCTACCCCAAAAAAATATAATAAAAAAATAAATAGTAATATGCAGAAAGAGTTTCAACTTAGAAAAAACAAAGGGAAATCTGTCAACAATGTACTGATAGAACCTGATAAGAGACTCTCAACTCTTATAGTAAATACAAGTGCTGGAAGGCACATTCCCCTAATTTTGCAATCTCTAGGGTCACAAGGAGTGAATAAAGTTAATGTTGGGATTTCTGTTAAGCCTGGAGGCAATTTATTCACCAATATTATACCTCTCCCTCACGAAGTGGCTCAGGCCTCAAGGATCCTCCAGCTGAGGAAGTCGTGAGGAACACTAGGAAAAATGTTCCATGCAAGGAGAGTTCATTTGCACATCCAATTAATAAGACTATTGTTACAGGTAAAAAAGTGGTATTTAAACTTGAAAATATATTTGTTAAACTTATGAAACACAAGAAACATTACAGGACCTCATAACATACGTAATCAGAGCTGAATTGGACTTAACAATGGTGGCCAGATCTATTTTATGTGTTTTTCGGGAAAATTCAGTTGCCTCCAACCCAGTATATATACTTTTATCCAATATGGAAATGGCAAAACAAATTTGGGCAAAACAGCAAAGGCTAAACACCCTGGAATTTTAATATCTTCTCCAATCATTTGGGCTATGGTATGGAAATTTACCTATAACAGCGAGTTTTCAAGTATTTACTTTTCAGCTGATATTATTTGAGATACTCTTGTGCTATTAAACTGGAACTTTGAGTAATAGAACCAGTGTATATCTTGTCTATTTTTGGAATCAAAAGATTTGAGGGAAAAAATAAAAGCAGGTTGGCTTCCCTTGTCAGGACTTTGCTGGAAACCATTTTACAAACTAAAATTGATCCTGGTGACTTAGAATTTGTCTCAAGGGCACACAGTTGGGAAAATGAGTCCCAAATAGATATTAAAATGAAATCTAAAGAGCTATTTAAGTATTTATTCTCAAGTACGCAGAAGCTGGATAGAGCTAATATTTCTCTTATGAACTTTGAGTCCAATCCTAGGCCCCCATTAATGCAGAGAATCATAATAGCTTGTGACTATCTTTAACTGCTAATTCAATTTTGTCCCCAAGCACGGACTCTGCCAGCAAGCAAAGGGATGACAACTTTCTTTCTTGGAATTTAGCAGGTTTAGGGAAAAAAGCAGTAGATTCCAATTGGATCAGTTTTGTACAAACGTTTGATATACTGTTATTTCAAGAGACTTGGATGATGGAACAATTATTTATTAATGGTTATGAATCACATTGCACTTCTGCTGTAAAAAATAATCACTTTGGCAGATCCAAAGGGGGATTGGCTACCTTGGTTAAAATAGGGAGTAGCATTCAGGTTTTTGAGTATATTTCGCCAACTAAAGAGCTAGTTATAAGTATACTTAAATGGGAGAACAGCCTGTTTCTTATAGCCAACATTTATATCCCTCCACCCAAATATCATGCAGTTCTACCATATGGTATTGGATCAAGTTAACTAATTAAATTGACATATCATTGCTCAAATATCAGATTGACACTGTCATAATTGCTGGGGATTTTAATTCACATATTGCAAATTTTGATACTTTACTAAATTTACAATCCTATATGTATTTGGGGGATCTTTCCCTAAGGAACACTTCTGACAAAGTAGTCAATGATACTGGGAAAAAAAATAATTGAATTTATCATGGATAATAATCTATTAATACTTAATGGCAGAATTAAGGGTGATAGAGAGGGAATATATACATTTTTTTCTGCCATTGGTCAGAGTGTCATCTATTATATATTAGTTTCCCCTGAGAGCCACAAATACTTTGAAATGCTTTCAGTATTCATGAGGTCTGAAAAGTGACCATGCAGCACTTATGCTGACAGTAAGAGTTCCTACTAAAATTTCTCCTATGGAAAAAAAAATATCCTTTGATGTCTCTGGCTACTGGAGGTGGACCTAAATTGATACTAAATACAAAAAATAGGGAACTAGCCGGGGAGGTAATTTATTCTCCTGCCATGGGTTGTTTATTCTTATTAGCCTAGAACTCTTTTTTGGCCTAAAGCTTAGCTTTCAATTTTCTTTCTTTCAATTGTTTAACCAGGAGTGGCACACTAAGCTGAAAGCTTGTTTACAAGTGTGACCTGGGAGCACAAGGAAGTTAAGTGACTTGTTCATGTCACACAGTATGCAAGTGAAGGCTGTGGGATTCAACCCCTGGTCTCCAGAATTGCATCTCAGAGCCTTAAACCACTGTGCTATACTGCCTCCCAAATATATGAAAAACTAGAGCCTTGTCTTCAACTCATCAGAGTAAAAATATATTCAGTCACACAAAAAAAATCCATATTTTACGTAGTTTGATTCACAATGTAACCAGGAGAAACATGTTAGGAAAATGAGTGAGGTTTGTTAAAAGAAATCTGTTTATGGCAAATTTCTGCACTATTAAGTGCTGCAAGAAAATCTTTTAAAAAGGTTTTGAGTGTGAAAAAGCATAGATTTACACAAAAACAATGGAAACTGATGCTTCAAACCCTAAAAACTAATGATTCCAGGTAATTTTGGATTATGGTCTCAAAAGGGGTAGACTCATACTCTCCCTTTTTGGCAGTTTACATTCCTAAGGATTCTTGGATGTCTTATTATAAAAAATTATTTACTGATGATACTTCTAAAGTCAGCAATAGTATACCTATTTTGCTGTCTTCCAACTCATATAACCCTTTAATATGCTGTCTAGGGGAGGTTGAACATGCTATTTTACAACTTACAAACAATAAAGCACCTGGCCCGGATAGAATCCCAGGAGAAATCTATAAAGAACATCTGAATTACTGGGTTCCTTTTTTAACTAATTTCCTCAATGCCTGTCTGAGGGAAAGATGTATCCCACATTCCTGGACCAAAATATAATTGTTCCCTTATACAAAAAAGGAGAATATCATAATCCATTGAATTACCATCCATAAGTCTGATCGATATTTGTTCTAAAATATTTTCCAGTATTCTACTTAATAAATTCTGCTCTTGGATAGATAATGTCAGCCCCTTATCCACATTTCAATCTGGATTTTGACACAGTTTTTCAAGAATTGATAATATTTTTCTGGTAATGCATTTGATTGAAAAATATCGACTTTTAAGAAAGATGAAATTCTATGTGCTGTTTATAGATTTTCAAATACATTCGATTCAGTGGTCAGGAAAACCTTATGGGGTATTTTACAGGAACACGGGATGCCCTTAAATATTTTGATACCCATTTTTCTTTTACATCTAAATACTCAAACTGCAGTAAGATACGATAATAAAGTGAATTTGTCTGAATATTTTGCATCTAATAAGGGTTTAAAGCAGGGATGCCTGGTAGCACCCCTACTTATATATTGACTCTCTATTGAGTTTTGATATTTCTCTACCCTTGGAGTCTCCTAAAATCAATACTACTTCTGTACATATCTTAGCTTATGACAATTATTTAGTCCTCATCTCACTTTCTCTGGTTGGACTACACAGGAAAATAAATCACATTAAAATCCAAATGTGAAAAGCTTAATTTAAGGATAAATCTTAAAAAAACTAAAGTGATGACCTTCGGCTCTCACCAATATTCCACAAACTTTTTCTTAGGTGCACAGCATATAGATACAGTATCCTCTTTTGTTTATCTGGGAATAAAATTCACCTCCAATGGTCACTGGGCAACACATATTAGAGAGCAACTAGCCAAAGAAAAACAGGTAGCGAAAACATTGCAGCGATTTCATTTTAAATATAGCGGGCTCTCTGTTGTCCCAGCCATTACTGCAGAAGAAGCCAAAATTACATAGATTCTTTTATATGGTGCTGAGGCATAGGGAATTAAAGACTGGCCTAATCTTGAATTGCCTTTATCATATTATTATAAATCTATACTACAGGTACCCGGAGGCACAGCTAATTCAAATGTTAGATCTGAGCTCAGTAGAATTCACATTTCATATGTTCTCAAATTGTGTATAGTCTCATACTGGTTAAAAATTATAAATAACACATCAAACAGGCTTCCCATAGCTTGTCTGAATGAAAAAAGGCAGTGGCAATCAAGTGGCTTCTGCTCACCATGGCTTAATTAATTTCAATGTTGGATAAAATTGATGCTTTACACCTTTGGAGAGATTTTCAACTGGGCATATCTACTGTTCCATCCTATAGAATCAGGCTCAAAGCAACAATGTTTTCATTGGCACAAGAATTACAGATGCATTAAGTAAGATGGCAAAAGCAAGCTCCTTGGTTTGGTCAAAACAAAGTAGACTCAGTAATTAACGATTATCTTATAATGCCAATACAGCCCCAGCAGAGGAGGGCAATTTCGTGGGCAAGACTTGGTGTCCTAACTTCTAAAAGATATACTTTAATCAATATTCTTTTTCTTTGGTGTCTAAAGATAATCTATGCCCCTGTAACCATGATTTTCAGGAAACAATATTTGTATGCTATAATACAGCTTCCTTTGTACAGCAGATACAGAGATAGGGATTTAAAATACATTTTTCTCAAATATAAAAATACAAATTATGATGTATTATTCATATTAATGCATCCTATGAATAAGGATGAGGTGGAAATGATTGACAACTTTGTAACCTCTGTAATCAGTTTAAAAAAGGAAAAAAAAACTCTTATTTCTACAAACCAGAGGAGTGTGTGCTGATACTGTTAAAGTTTTTAGAGAAGCGCACTATAGATGTGAAATTGATAAAGTATACAGATAACAAATTTATTTAAATGTCAAATGAATATGCAATACTTTTGTGACCATTTTTGTAATATTGTCTAATGAATGTGCATAGCACTTTAACTGTAAACTGATGTATATACTTCCTTTTTTATACTGTTGTAATGTCCAGACTTGTACATTCTGGAAGAATGATAAACGTTACCTATCTATCTATCTATCTATCTATCTATCTATCTATCTATCTATCATCCCTTCTCCCCCATATCCTGGAAATGTTGTTATTATTGTGGTAGAATAAGTTATTTAATTTTCTTTCCTCTACCAAGAACCATTGACACAAATCACAGAACCCAGCCCACTCACCCAATTCCTGTGTCCTGTCCTTAGCAGAAATAACTGTTTTGATAACCTCTAATCCTAGCACCCTTGTTCTAGCACCCACCTCTCTTCTCATGCCCCCAGAATAAAATGTTTTTTTCTACTTGTAAAAATAAAGAAATCATCCCCTAACAGGAGCAAAATGTGTTTACACTTTCTTTGTCAAATACCACTGCAGGAATGAATGAATGAATGAATGAATGAATGATGTATACCTTTTCCTCCCCTCCGCATGTTCATCCCATTTTCCCCCATTCCCCAGAAAAGTTTTTATTATTGTGATAGAATAAGTTATATAATTTTCTTTCCCTTAACCAAGAACCATGGACACAAATTACAGACACCCAACCTCCCCACCCAATTGCTGTGTTCTGTTCTTAGCAGAAATAACTCTTTTGATAACCTCTAACCAGAATACACTTACTCTAGAATCCACTTTTCCCCACCCCCCCAGAATAACATGTTTTTCCTACTTGTAAAAATAAAGAAAACAGTTCCTAATAGGAGGAAAACTTGTTTGCTCTTTCTTTGTCAAATATCACTGCAGGAATGAATGAGTGAATGAATGAATGAATGAATGAATGAATGAACGAATGCTGTGTACCCTATCAAACAAATGTTGTGTATCCTATAGTAACAACTGATTGGCTGGTGTGTTGACCAATAAGATGTCACTACAGAGAAAACATAATTTATTCATTCCTACAGTGTCATTTGGCAGAGAAAGAGCAAGTCATTCTCATTCCTATGAGGAACCATTTTCTTTTCTTTTGCAGGTAAAAAAGTATTGTATTCTTGGGGTATGAGGGGAGCAGGGAGGTGATTGCTAGGGTGGGGGTTTAACAAAACAGTTATTTCTGTTCAGGGGACACAGTAATGAGGTAAGGGGTGAGTGGTGTGTGTGTGAATGATGAGTGGGTGGGGGGAAGGAGTCTAAATAACTAATTTTACTTCAAAAATAAAAACAACTTTGACAGGGCAGTTGAGGGGGAGGGGGAAGGGAAGGCAGGAGGGAGGAGGAGGGAGGAGGATGCTAGAGAGGGATGTAAGGGGGATACATTTTAAAAATATCTGGAAAGTGTGAGGGATGGCAGCGTAATGCACAGTGGTGTGGCGGTGTGGATTTTAACTGTTTTAGGCTTGTTTAAGAAACTGGACTGGCAAAGCTGGTGCAGCCTTTGGGAACTGTGTGAAGCTTTGAAAAGTGCAAAGGTACCCAAGGTCATGCCATCTTTACCAGTAAAGTATAAATCTACTGAATCCCTAATATTCACACTTGCAAAATTTCAAGACTCAGATCATGAGGCAGACAATAGGTATGCCAAATGTCTATCCATGCCAAATTTCATGTTATTCTTATCAAGGGTGGCCAATGTATTTACAAACGAAACTCAAGTTGTAACATAAAAGAGCATTTTCAACCATAACTATGGTGGCACTACTCCATCACTAAAATACACTTAACTACATAACAATTGTCAATGTGTTTTAATCAATTAGTAATTTTTTAAAATGTATGTTTACTGAGTTTTTGCTTCACAGATCATAAACATACAAAGACAAGACATTCATCAGTGGCAGTGTTTACATAAGTACATTTTTAAATGTATCAATATTGTTCTTGAATGCTGCAACATAGAGTTTCTTTGTTTCAATAGTAAATATTTTTGTTCATACAACAGGTATAACAAGCATTTGTCAATGCCAAATGTTTGATGCTTGTTAAGCAATGTGTTTTTGTTAGATGATAGGGTTTGCAAATGCACAGATCACTGGCTGAACCTCTGGCATGTAGTCTGCCATAAGAGAAGAGAAGGCTGAGGAAGCCTATAGTCAGAGATCAAGAACAGTGCAGTAAAGCAGAACTAAGGTGTCCAATCCACCTCCTAAACTGTGTTAAACCAGAACTGATTAGGTATATGAGTCAATGCACTTGACCATGACCTTGTCAGTATCACATTTCAGTTGCCATATGGTAGACCATTTTTGCAGTCTTTCTACATCACCCTTTATAGAATAACCTCATTGTATCTACCCTGCTGCAAAAGTTTGATGCTGTCTGCAATGACACATGCCTTAAAACTTTTTATCTGTGTTTATAATTTAGACTTTGAAGAAGTTGGGGCCTAGAACTTACCTTTGCAATATGCCACTAGTAACCTACTTTACCCCAGAGAACTTACCATTATGGTAGATCAGCAACAAGTACAGGATGTAGTAATAAAAAATGAAATGTGGATCCTTAAAACTCAGATAAAATAGTATAATGGATTACAAACTACATAGTTGAGGCCTTATTCTATGCCACATTTTTTCTGCCATCCTGGATTGCTGGAAAAGGTACTATACTCTGAGAAGTCTGTGGTCTACATTACTGGCACCTTCACCCCAAACACGAGAGTCATTATGCTTGCCTCACTGGAGCACAATTGGTTAAACAGCAAATGATCATTGTGAATTGAAAGCAAGAAACAGAGTTTGATGATAGAAAAGGACTGCTTAGCCCACCTAGTCTGCACAGATGTTCCCTACCTGTTCTGTCTCCGCAGACCCTATCTGATCTCTGTCGACCCTCCCACCTCCCTGAATTATATCTGATATTCTCCTATGTTTATTCCACACATGCTTGAAGCCCCCCCAAACTGTTTTAGCCTCCATTAATTCTGCCAGCAATCTATTCCAGGCATCCACTACCCTTTCAGTAAAGAAATAGTTCCTTACATCACTCTTGAATCCCCTCCACCAGCTTACTGAATGTCCCCTGGTCCTTGTGCTTGTTCTCATTTGAAAGAGACACCCCTCCTAAAACAGGCACATAGAATTTGACAGCGATAAGGACCACTTGGCCTACTTAGTTTGCCCATTTTTCCCTATCTACTGTAGCACCACAGACCCTACTTTATGTACTGTACCACCTGTACCATATTCACCCATTTGAGGTACTTGAATCATATCCCCCCTCTCCTTTTCTTCTAAGGTGTACTTGTTGAGATCTCACAATCTCTCTTTGTAGGGCCTCTCATCCAGAGAAAGCCAGCATGCAGACTCAGCCCTGCAGATGATCTGGCTGTAATCTTTGGATCACTGCTGCCCTCCTGATCTGTCTCAAAATGTAAAGGTCTCTCATTGGAGGGGAACAGCATCTAGCACCATAAGGCTCACTTTACCTGCCACTGGTGTGCCTTCACTAATAGGAGCTTGTCAACAGTCGTCATGTCTTCCAATCATTGGTGTACAGCAGGAATGTCTTGTACATGGCAGTGCAATGAAGGAAAGGAAAGGTTGCCATGGAGGATCCCCCCCAACACAACAAAACTCAGCCAGACCTGAACTTTGCAACACTAGATCCACTATGTGGATTGCTAGCCCTCTGCAGCTGCCTATGGGCTAACCCAGGAGGAATGGGGCTTGTAAAGGGCCAGCCAACCACTCATCACTACCTGGTGCATACATACAAGCCTTCACAGCTCACCATCCCCCCCATCACCTATGGCCCCTTTGACAACAACCCTATGCCCTGCAATCTGACCATGGGGTCATACAGGCCCTCAGCAGCTACAACATTAGCTGCAGCAGTGCCATCCTTGCTGAGTCCATGTCTCCTGATAGGGCCTGGAGGCATCCCTACAAGTAGATGAGGAAAGCGCACAAGCCCCACTCCTCTTCCTCCTCATCAGGTAAAAGCTACCATTCACATCACTGTGGGGGATGGTGTCAGTTTGGGCAATATGTGGAGCCCTGGTTGGAATACTGCAGTATTTTGCTGAAGCCCACAGTTACATCAGCCTAAACCTATCTTGGGTATCTCCTTAGACAACACCCCCTGCTGAAATGCTTGCAAGAAGTTAGCCACCTAAGAATCAGCATTTGAAAAATTGGAACCAAGAAATTTGAATGAACCTTTCCCCTGGGGGGAAAAAAGAATTTCTGAAATTCAGTCCTTTCTGTAGATATACAGTTTATTAATAATTACAATGTTCAGTTCTCATACACATAAATCAGAAAGCTTACCATTTTATATTCTCTTGCAAATACTGCTGTTTTCCAATTATAAGTTGGAATCTGGACATTTAACACCCCCCCACACACACACACACACACACGCCACACAGCTATTGTATACCTTAGTTCCCACAGGATTTTAAGTACATTTTAACAGGCTCCACTGCTGTGTAGTGTACCCTGCTATGACCCCGTGAACAGCCTTTATGACCTAGCTATGTTCAGGACACTTGGACTGGTCCCAGTCAATCTGTAAACCTGTTTGGGACAAATCCAGTCAACCAATTCAGATGTGAAATTCTGAGAGAGTTATATTTCACTCCCTGTAACTCTTTCAAGGCAGGTTTCTTATTTTCAGATACTCGCTGTGAGTGAGATGATAAAACAGGCATACTGTATGTTAGATCAGGTATATTTTTCATATTGTGTGAATAAAAAATATGAGGACTTAGCAGCACCTTGTTAGCCCTCATGAAGGTAGAGAAAAATAACAATGTTCATGTTTTCTTTGAATACTTTTTGTCAGTCCAACTAAAAGTACCACCAGCAGCTTCTTTTATTCAAACAGTACATGCTGTTAGAAGTCCTTCAGTATTTCTAGGGATCACAATGTGCCCCAAACAATAAACAGTTTCTTGGTTCCCAAGGCAGTGGGAATAGATGCAATGTGTCAGACTAGTACCACCGCTGTGAGCTCATGTGCTGCTGGTTTCATTAATCACTGGTGCCTTCGTGACTTCATCGGGAGGAGGTGAGATATGTTAAACTAGTCTCACCAGTTTGTGCTTGTGTGCCGCTGGTTCTGTTATCTGTTAGTGACATCAGGGGGCTCAAACAGCTTTGAAGGCAACCGGTTTAAAGGCTCTGCCATTTGGATTGCAAGCATTTTGATTTTGTTTCTAACTACCATTGCTGTTCTTTACCCCATCCCCTTTCCAGCCAGTCAACCACATGGCTAGTGTTGGCCCATCTCTCTGGTTGTTGAAGCAGAACTCTTAATTGGGTAAATTTCAGTTTGCAACCATTAGAAAGGAGAGGATTTGTTTCAATAAGAAATTAACCTGGAGAGTGGGAAGGAGGAGCATGGATGGGAGGTGGCTTTCATGGGTTTATTTTCAAGTTGAAAGATATTTGCACCTCAAAAACATCAAATATCAAAAAGGCAGACATGCTTCAATAGTCAGAAATGTAGTCAAATAAGACAGGCAATTTCAACCACTCAACCTTTTGGTGTCTATAGTGTTAAAAAATGGTACACACCATATGGTGACTTCAGTCAACTGAGGTCTGCTTTAGAATAAGTGGAGAACAGTTTACTATATTATTTGGCATAAGTGGATGACTAAGGACCCCCCCACCATGCACTTGTAAGTTAGCATACTGCTATGCAATTATCCTCCAGTACTGTGGAGCAGTTAATAATGCATCCAATGTGCTGTGTTATGCTGTCCTGTTCTAGAAGCAGTAGTAAAACAAATGGACACAGTATCTGCCACACAGGTGTAAATAAAAAAAAATTAAAATGGTGTTGTGGGTGGGCAGAGCCCCTCTCATTCCTAACAGAGTTAACTGATTTTTTTTTTGTTATATTGGGGCTCACACCCTATAAATGTGTAGACAGACTGATGGATTGCTGTATATCAATAGTGTAGAATGGCATTATTTATTTGAAAACTAATAACCAGCATTTATGTAATGCCTACAGTGGGGTCCTTTGTCCTCCTCTTATGCCTGTTATTTTATAAAATATTTGGTGGGGGTGAAGTAACAGTGGGCTGAATTCAGAAATATAACCATGCTACCAAAATTAAAGGCTGACATAACTAGCGCTACAT
Organism: Neoceratodus forsteri; assembly: GCA_016271365.2. NCBI lineage: Eukaryota > Metazoa > Chordata > Ceratodontiformes > Ceratodontidae > Neoceratodus > Neoceratodus forsteri. Next base: position 1,321,145,287 of record CM057456.1, read on the forward strand.
GTCATCTGTGAGCTACAAGACCCCGAGACTTAATGGTAGCAGGCAGCAGTAGACAATCAGTGCACTGACTGGGCAGCTGCTATTAATATGCATGAGTCCACTGGGAACAGTGAAGTGCTCCTCATGCCACCCGCTGGTGTGGTGATGTGTGAGACTGTGTGTGTTTGGGTGTATTTTATACCCTAGTTCCCATGGGATTTGAGGTACATTTCAACAGGCTCCACTGCTGTGTAGTGTCCCATGCTATAACCCCATGAACAGCCTTTCCGATCTAGCTATGTTCAGGACAGTTGGACTGATCCCAGTCAATTTGTAAATCTGTTTGGGGCAAATTCAGTCAAACAAATTCAAATGTGAAATTCTGAGAGACTTATATTTCACTCCCTATAACTCGGTCAAGACAGGTTTCTTATTTTCTGGTACTCGCTGTGAGTGAGGTGATAAATCGGGCATTTTCAATTTAATTCAATTCAATTTTATTTTACCAGGAAAGACACCATTGAGAAACGTATTTACAAGATGGTCCTGGGAGGACTAGTACATAAAGGGTCAAGGGTAGACATCAATACAGATACAGGATATATAACAATATGATATACAGAAGTGACATAAACTTATTACAACCATTACATTCTACCAGGAACAGTCTACATTTGATACAGTGATAAAACAATATTTTAAGAGATAGTGAGGAAATGGGCACAAGTAAAGCTTGATGACACATGGGAATAGAGAAGACTAAAGGCAGGGATAATAGAGAGGAAGGAGGTAGTGTAGAATGCTAGAGGAGTAGGTAAAAAAATGAAGCATTGGGGAGGAGGAAAGATGGACAAGTGCTAGAGGCAGGTGTGAAGTGTAAAGATTACTCACAAAGTACTGTTAATTTATGCATAACAGTGAGTTTTGTATGTAAGATTAGGTATATTTTTCATATTGTGTGAAAGACATATGAGGACATAGTAGCACCTTGTTAGCCCTCATGAAGGAGGAGAAAAATAACAACTTTTGTGTTTTCTTTGCAGTATTTTTGTCACTCCAATTAAAAGTACTACCATCAACTTCTTTAAAGAAGGCAATAAATTATTTCTAATTGCTAGCTGCTTATAATATTTCCATTTACATAAATGATTCCCATAAGCCTAAATGATTCAAAGTAACTGTACCTCAGTAAAAGTGATGCAAAAAACTGTATTTTGCATTGTTTTGTTTTAGTGGGCAGCATTCTAATGCAGTTCTTTTCATGGAATCAGTGCTCTGGAGTTTTAACTATGCCATGGTTTGAGCAAAGAACTCTAAGCATGATTCTGATTGGACAATAGCTCATGTTTAGCATTCTGTACTCAAACCGTAACATAGTAAACACTCCAAATTACTGGTTTCATAAAGAGAACTGTTTAGAATGTTGTACATAAAAAGAAAACAATTAAAAACACAGTTTTTCACATCAGTATTTATTAAGGTACAATTAAATATGGTTTACCTGGAGGCAAGTCTTTCATTTCTCTTACTAGGAACATTACTAACTGGTGCCAATTAGCACAGATTTTCTGTCCCCCTTAATTCATACAGTACACGCTGTTAGAAGTCCTTCAGTGTTTCTAGGGATCATGACATGCCCCAAATAATAAACGGTTTCTTGGCTGCCAAGTTGGCAGGAAGAGGTGAAATGTGTCACACTAGCACCACAGCTGTGTGCTCATGTGCCACTGGTTTCATTAGTCGTTGGTGATTTCTGGCTTCAGCGGGAGGAGGTCAAATATGTTTGAACAGTCAACGGTTTGCGCTCATGTGCTGCTGATTCTGTTACCTGTTAGTGACACCAGGTGGCTCGATCAGGTTTGAAGACAACCTCTTTGAAGGCACCCCCTTTTTGTGTTGTAAGCATTTTGTTTTTGTTTTTTACTGCCATTGCTGTTCTTTACCACAACCTTTTCCAGCTGGTCACCCATGTGGCTAGCATAATCAATCAATCAATCAATCAATCAAATCGTTATTTATTCAGGCGATCATCATTGAGCAAGGCTCATTTACAAGATGGACCTGATAAGGTCAAGGTTCGAGTTGGTGCACAGCAATTACATCACATACTTATGAGACAGTTATACATACAGAAACAAGAAAATGTTATTTATAACACAATAATATACAGAGAATTCACACATGTTAAAGCTTGGCAAGAGAAAGTTAAACTAACATCCACAATATGTACAATACATATATATCACAATGAGGGCCATGACAGTCACTCACATAATGAGCACAAGGATGGTGAAGGGAATATTGGGTGCCATATACTGGCGGTGTCTGGCTGGAAGGAATATGCCATGTGTGATTGGAATAAGGTTTTGTGGGATGACTATTCTATCTCTAGCAGTAGCAACTGCATTTCTCTGTGAAGAAGGCTGTACAGTGCTGCTTGAAGGATGTAAATGGAATGATAATGAAAAGTTTTAGGGATTTTTGTAGGGTGTTCCACGCTATGGCTAGAGAGTAGCTGATTGCTGCCCTCCCCTATTTTGGTGTTGACTTTGGGCAATTTGAGCAGGATGATATTGTTGCTTCTTAGGGCATAGGAGCTGGGAGTGGTCAGGTTGAAGCAGTCCAGGATATAGCTTGGGAGTTTTTTTGATAAAGCTCTGTAGATCCATAGAGCTGCATTTCTGCTCCTCCTGACATGAAGGGAAACCCATCCAACTGAATCATAGAGAGAACAATGGTGAGTATTATATGGCAGGTCTGTACTGAATCTTATTGCTCTATGGTATAAGGTATCCAACTTTTGAAGATAGGGAGGAGCAGTGACTATAGAGGAAGTCTGCGTAGTCAATGACTGATAGAAAGATGGCCTGGACTAATCTCATCTTTGAATCTCTATTAAGGAAGGGTTTTAATCTGTAGAGGAGGCCAAGCCTTAGGTGAAGCTTTTTCAGCAGTTGTTCTAGATGCTGAGTAAAGTCAAGTCTGTTGTCAATCCACACACCTAGGTATTTGAAATTTTCAACATACTCCAGATTTTCTCCAAGTATAGTGCATATCTGGGGGAGACTGATTGAAGAGGATGTGTTGGTGGAGTTTGGGTTGTGAACATCATTGCTTTGGTTTTCTTTGCATTTAGCAGAAGCTTTTTCTCGAGAAGCTGATGTTGTAACAGGGAGAATTCTGCTTGTAGGATTTCATGAGCAACTTTAGGTGAAGGGTTGCTGACATACAGTACAGTGTCATCAGCAAAGAGATGTACTGAGGACTTGGTAAGGGTTGAATCAATTTTATTTATATAAATGGCAAAAAGCCAGCTCACTGGCTGATGAAGCAGAACTCTTAATGGTGTAATTTTCAGTGTGAAACCATTAGAAAGGAAAGGACTTGTTTCAATAAGAAATGGGCCTGGACAGTGGGAAGGAGGAGCAGGGATGGGTGGTGACTTCCATGGGTTTATCTGGAAGTTGAAAGATATGTGCACCTCAAAAACATCAAATATCAAAAAGGTAGACATGCTTCAACAGTGAGAAATGTAGTCAGTTAAGACAGACAATTTCAACCTCTCAACCTTTTGGTGTCTATAATGTTACAAAATGGTATGCACTATATTCTGACTTCTGCCATCTGCATTAGGGTAAGTGGAGAACAGTTTACAATATTTATTATTTGGCATAAGTGGATGACTAAGAACTTCCCTCCCCCCACTACTAGGTAGCATACTGCTACACAATCATCCGGCAGTAGTGTGGAGCAGTTAATAAATGCATCCACTGTGCTATGCTGTCCTGTTCTAGAAGCAGTACTGATCATTGTGGAAACAAATTGACACACTATCTGCCACACAGGTCTAAATACAAAAAAAAGAAATGGGGGCATGGGGGGGCAGAGAACCCTCATTCCTAACAGAATTAGCTGATTTTTTGTTTGTTATATTGGGGCTCACACCCTGTAAATGTGTAGCCAAACTAACAGATTGCTGTACACCAGTAGCATAGAGTGGCATTATTTATTTGAAAACTAATAACCGACATTCGAGTAATGCCTACAGTAGGGTCCTTAGTCCTCTACTTAATGCCTGTTATTTTATATAATATGTGATGGAGGTGGAATGACAATGGACTGCACTCATAAATATAACCATGCCACCAAAATTAAGGGCTGACATAACTAGTGCTGCCTGCCTACTGTGAGCTACAGGAACCCTAGACTTGATTGTAGCAGGCAGCAGTAGACGTCTATGATTTGGGTGGGTGGCTGCTATGAATATACATGAATCCACTGAGAGCATTGCAGTGCTATTTGTGCCTCCCACTGGTGTGGTACAGTGTGTGGCTGAGTGTGTTTGGGAATGGGGGCTACTACACATAATGTGACTGATGCCCCACAATACCCCCAGAAAGTCATCAGGGCATATGTAGGGTACAGAGAGTAAGGGAAGAGATCATACATGCTGACATTGTTGTGTGCTGCAGTGTGCCCAGTGGTCACTAAGGATGGAATGAGGATATGCACATTACTTGTGTGTATGCACGTGTTGTCACTGTTGTTGTGTGTGGAATCGGTGGTACTGCCTTTTGTACCCATGCTGTGAGCTAACATGCTGGTATCCCCGAGCAGTGTGGTATTGCCAGTAGTCAGAATAAGTGGCAGAAATGCATTTACTGGGTAGATTTCAATGCTGGATTGGGAGAGTGAACAGCTAAGTCATAATGTATACAGGGATAGGGAAACTGCCACCTATATGTGGGGACATCGAATTGAAGGTGGGAGTGGGACAGCACACAGAGGGAGGGAGAGGGAGGGGTTTTGTAGTACTTTATATGAGGACATGAAACAGAGGGTGGGGGTGAGACAGCACACAGAGAGAAGGAACAGGAGGGGTTTTGTTTTTTATACAAGGACATGGAATGGAGGGTGAGGGTGGGACAGCGCACAGAGGGAGGGAGAGGGATGGGTTTTGTTGTACTTCCTACTGGAACACAAAACAGAGGTTGGGGTGGGGTACCACACAGAGGTAGGGAGCAGGAGTTTCTTGTTTGTTAGTTTATATGGGGACCAGGAATGGAAGGTGGGGGTGGGACGGCAGAGAAAGAGAGAGGGAGCAGGAGTTTTTTTTTTGTATGGGGACAGGGAATGGAGGATGGGAGTGGAACAGCACAGAGCAGGGCAGAGTGGGATGTTTTTTTCTTCTATATACCACACACTCAGCTGGTTGCTGGGCAGTCTCTCATAAATGAAAGCAGACAGCCACTGTCTGATAGGAGCAGCTGATTCATTTTCAAGTACGATAAGTTTCCACGTAGCAAGCAGTGAGTACTATCATGACAGGCTCCTGTTGTTGAAAGTTGATCAGCTGCTTTTGCTGACTGGCATCATGCAAATCAAAGGACCAAAGCCCTCTCTTAGGGGAGTGGCTCAGTGCTTTGAAATACACAAAGTTTCCAGAAAGCAGCAAGTGGTGTCACCAACAGTTCATTGTCATTTGTCTAGACTGACGAGCCTCTGCTATTTTGAACTGCAATGGGCTCAGCAGTAACACCCCCTCCCCCCCCAGAAATCCCCTTTCAGTGTAGTAAAACATTTGGTGTGCTGGCACATCAAACATAAAAATAAACTGTGTAAGCTAAACATGTTTTCTTGGCACCCACTCTATTAGAGAACACGTCCTATATGTTGGGAATGTCACAATCACTATTGTGAAGGTTGGGCACATCACAATGGACAACTGAACAGTTCAAAGAGCACCTTTCACAATGCTAATGACATCACAATATTGCTGTGCAGTACTGAAGCCAGCAGTTCAAATCAATGAGTACCAGCTACATCTTCACACAAACAGTAGATTTTAAAATTGCACTGGAACTGCATGAAAGAAGTTGGAGACAGTGTGCTGTCAGAGTGACATCAGCCAGAAGACAGAAAATTACAACAGGACTGAAAATGTACCAAACAGCAACAGGCTAAACAATCACACCATATACAATATCTCTGTAAATCAAAGTAAAGTTTATTAAACTCCAAGTTGACACTTTGAGGTCGCACTGCACCTTTGTCAGGGAGCAACTGATAAAGAGATACTATGACCTCAAAGTACCAGAGCTATTAAGTTACCACTTTTGATGCTTAGCTTGACTCAAACCATGCAGTTTATCAATCACTTATGAGGGGCGGAACTTTCATAACTCACCATTATTCATTAGTTATGGTCTTGCCCCTTCACATGTGAAGATAGCCTGCATACTTTGTGTTAGGTCATTGTATATCATAGATGTATCAGCACACTGCTAGTATATATTTCAAGCTGCATATTTTTATGTATCAGAAAAGTTGAATCTGTGTCAGTACAAATTAAGGATGCAATCAACAGTAAGTGACATAAGCTGTCAGGTTGACTACTTTAGTATTTAAAGATTCCCTTTCATGGGCACAGCACTACTATCCAGATCTGTACCAGCTATAAACTAAACCATTCTTTTCTTTTACTCTCATTTTTTATGCCCCCTTATGTCTTCAGCTCCCATTCTATCCAGGATTCCACGTGACAAGCTGGCTCACCTGTGTGCATAATGCCACCTCTGTCCCTCCATGGAGTAGTGGCTTTCCCCCTTCTTGGAGTTGGAGGGAGGCAGGGGATGCACCTACATATTCCTTGGGTCTGAGTAGGCAGCAACATGATGGATACATGGGGCCTGGATATAGCATGGTCCTTTTGCCTCAGTTGATGGGACCAGCCTTTTCCATTGTTCACCTCTAGATTATTAGCATGCTATAGGTGCAAGAAGGGACATGCACAATGTCACATCATCCATGCACCCAGCTAACAACCTCTCATCCTTGCCTGCCTTTGGCTATGCTGCCAGCCATGGTTACTTAGGTGGCAGCATTGCAGCAGAGGTGGTGATTCTCCTTCCCTAGAGGAGGAGAGCATTCTCTGGGATGCTCGATCCTTCTCCCCTTGGCCAGCCCTCAATGACCCTAGCTAATGTCCAAAAATGGGACACTGGGACTATGAGCAGAAATTGGGACATTCAGTGATTAGGAAGAGGGAAGAGACCAAGCACAGCCTGTTTACATTGGCATACTGGGGATTTCTGTGTTATGGACAGGCTTTGATAAGGTATGGACACTATATGCTGCCTAGAGGGCTGTAGAGAATAGTCGGCTTCCCAAATCCCATGAAAATGTTTCTGTTTTTTGTTTTTAATATTTTGCTCCACATAAGCCTATTTAACCAAGTTCTGCAACATAAATGAATAATTTTAGTAACATAACTTTAAATATATCACACATCAATTGTAGCATAATCCTCTGTCCCCATGATGCAGTCTCAATGCAAATGTCAATAAAACAGGACAATGCAACCCACCCCCTAGCAAGCTGTAATAGCTTGGTATGCCTTTCCTGGGTTAAAATTGTAGAGAGAGAGAGAGAGAATGAAAGAGAGAGATGTTTATATTTACAGTGTATTAAATAAGAGTTGCCAGATGTTACTTGGTGCAAATTGGGTTTATGCCAATAAACACCTGAGTTGCAACATCCACAGGTGGATGTGGATGTCAGCTTGCCAGCATTATGATACTATGCTGTACTTAGAGGTCTGTGGGAACAGGTACAGCAGAGCACACCAAGATACAATGCAATACCTTGCAGTATTACTGAAGAGTGTTGCAGTATGTTGCAGTGAACAGTGAAATTCATCAGGGATACAGCCATTTATAGATTTTTGTGGTAGGGCTGTAAATTCTGAATTAAATATACAGTATCACAATTGCCTAAAATTTGGGAGGGGCCGGGAATTGCGTTACTATCTCTGCAGAGTTCCTTCTGGGTTATGCAGCTACTGTATGTATAATATTATGCCAGATGACTTTGAGGGTTAGGACCAGATGGAGTGAGACTATGCAAAATGTTATGGGATTAATGCCAATGTGGTATACATGGAAACAATTTTATTTACTATTAATTGCAAAAAAAAACTTTGTTAATGCACCGGTTAGGGTTAAAGCCGGAAAAGCAGGGCAATGTGGCATTAGGGCTGCCAACCCTAACACCCTACCCCCATCCTGCAGGCAGCAACAAGAGAAACCATTACAGTTTGCCCTGTCCTGCATCTTCACAAATCAGGTGTGATGTGTGCATTGGGTTGTCAACCCTAACACTCACCCATTCCATCATTAAAGGAGCTGAGATGTATAGAGTACGTTAGAATGGGGTAAGCGTCAGGGGTGACAACCCCAAGGCACACCCCACAACTGACTTGTAAAGATGCAAGAGAGGGTAAACCATACTGGTTTCTCCTGTTGCTGCCTGCAGGGTGGGGGTGGAGTGTTAGAGTTACAAACTCTAATGCCACATTTCCCTACTTTTGTGGCTTTAACCCTAACTGGTGCATTAACAAAGTGTTTTTGGAATGAATGTCCTTACTTTTTAAGATAGTATAATTAAATCCTGATTTGCCTGCAGCAGCGCATGGCCTGGAGTGGCCCTGCACTTCCATCCCTCCATAGATGTGTACATGTATGTTGCTGTGTCTCTGGGCCCTGCGCTTGCATTTGTGCCGAAACAGTTAATTTTTTCCATTGTTGTATGGCTTGTTTAACTTTAATCTTATAAGTAAAAGTCTGTGGAAGAATCACTGATCCTTTCATACTGGGGTGGTATACAGGCCTCCAAGTGCACCAGAGGAACTTATGACTAACATTATCTCTGAAACAAAAACTGCATGTGAATTAGGGGAAACCATCATTCTAGGGGATTTGTAATATGGCCTCTATTAACTGTTAGAAAATGGGCTTTTTATTTGCTGGGCTCTGATTGGCTAGTACTCCTGCCAGGGGTGTACATTAACTTTAAATAGATGCCCAGCAAATAAAAAGTGCCACTAACCTTACCCCATCACCACCTAACATATCCCTTTGCCCACTCTGCTTACTCATTGGGCAAAAGATCCTCGCCAAATTCAAAATCACCACCATTATTTCAATGCTTAGCGAGTGTTACTGTTCCCCAAATTTGCGATCTAACACTCTCACCCCAAGACAGTTTCTGAAACATTGTAGTCCACAGAACACTCTTTTTTAACTCCCAACTGTTTAGTACTGCCACACAGTCGAATTACTTTACTCACTCGAGTGGAGCCCAGCTCCTCCCCCCCCATTGCCCATCGTCATTCATAAATAAACCGAGCCAGTAAAATGCTCTGACTACCTAACTCTAGCAGTCTGGCTGGAATGCTTTGCATGTTTTAAAAACCTTACATTCATTGTTCCTGCCAGTAAATAGTGCCCGCTGTCATCTCCACCTGTCCTCCTGAAGACTTCTCACTTGCGCTTCCTGCCTGATGTAACAGGACACACAGCAGCTTCTAAATACAGTCTTGCTCGAAACACTTTCTTCTGATCACACTACTGATGACAGTCTCACCCCATCTCAGTCTCATACAAAAAAAAAACGGCCACAGAATGACAGACAAGACTGTAGAATCTCTTCAAAAAACAAAAGGGACACAAGGCAATGACCTCTCAAGCACGGATAAAGGCACATAAAATAATGACATGCAAAACAAAAGTGCCCTCTGCTGCCAGCTACACAACTATACCACTACAGGGAATACTATGCAAGAAAACAATTTTTATTAATTTACTCCAGTTTTTTAAGCACTTTTAAATAATTTTATAAAACATTTCACAAATAGCCCATTTTCTAAGCCCAATGATACCCTCCAAGGTGGGCAGTATGGGCAATACCAGACCTTCCAGGGGCTATAAGGCCCTTCGTCTGTGGCATTGGGCCTCATTACACCCCTGGGGGGTCCAGTATTACCCAATACCACCCACCCTGTTGGGTATTATTGCTTGCAGACACTATGTCAGCAGAAAATTCCATTGGTAAACAATTTCTAATGGCATGTGAGAATATGCATCTAGCTCAATATGTAAAAGAGCTTACAAGAGGCTATAATATATTAGACTTTGTTCTGGGTTCAGATCAAATCATAATAAATAATTGTAAAGTTGGTCCTCCCCTATGCAACAGTGACCACAACACAATCTCTTTTATTTTAGATTGTAAGATCAGGCAATCTCTAAACCTCACAGATATTTACATGTATAATAAAGCTGATTTACCAAGTGTAAAGCAAGAACTAGATAAAATAGATTGGGATGTTTTGTTAAACAACAAATCAGTTGAGCAGATGTAGCAAATAATTAAATCTACAATTTTACAAATTAGTAATGATCATGCTCCTAGAATAATAAAAAAAAATCAGGTTAAAGAAAAGATCTAAATGGATTAATAAAAAATTAAAAACTTATCAACAACAAAAAAAAAGTACATAAAATATATCTCTTATCAAAAGACCAGAAAATGTGGATGACATTTCAGTTACTTCAAAAAGATGCAAAAGGGCAATTAAAAAGTAAAATGAGAAAATTCATTTAAATTAGCACAGACTGCAAGTATGGACAGCTATAAATCATTTTTTGCATATGTCAACTCACTTAAGAAACCACATTGTACTATAGGACCTGTCCTTCATGGAAATAAAACTGTTCTAGATGCTAAGAAAATGGCTTCTACTGTAAATAACTATTTCAGTGGTATTTATGGCAAATTGAGGCTAGATGCAAAGCCAGTTGACTATGTCAAAGAAGACCTTCAGACAGTAATTCATGATGAAATAAAATCTGGAATTAAAAAAATAAAGGCAAACTCATCCCCTGGCCCAGACAAGATTTCTGGCCAAAAACCAAAAATTATGTCTGAATCATTCACCAATGCATTTAAGATCTTGTATGATGAATGACTTAGGTCAGGTAAGAATGATCCTTATTGACTGGAAACTAGTGCACATAGTGCCAATACAAAAGAAAGGAAACAAATCAGATGTCTATAACTATAGGCCAATTAGCCTAACTAGCATTGTTTGCAAAATATTAGAAGAATTATATGTAATGAGTTGGAAACCTTTTTTTATAAATCAGATCTGGCACAATGTGGCTTTACCAGAGGATGTAGTTTTGTTACTAACCTAATATGCTTCTATGAAAAGATTAGCAAACTTATGGTATTCCCTGTGATGTTATTTATCTGGATTTTAGTAAAGCTCTTGACCTTACACCCCATTGGGCTATCATCAAAAAACTACAAAACACAGGAGTAAATAATCAGATTATTAACTGGGTACCTGACTGGCTTGATGATAGGAAGCAAAGGCTAGTTATTAATGGAACAACTTTGGAAATGGTGTCAGTGAGCATTGGAGTGCCATAGGGGTCTGTCTTGGGACTATTTATTTTCCAAGTCTTTATATCTGACCTAGGTGCAAACACAGCTAGTATCATTGCTAAGTATGCAGATGATACAAAGCTGGGATGGCCATGTAAGAATCTGTCAGTTATCCAGAATATCCAATCTGATCATAATAATATAGCCAAATGGGCAATACAATAGGGGATGACATTCAACAATGACAAATGTTGCACGATGCATTTAGGAAAGGATAACTTAAATATCACTTATTACCTGGGGAACAGAAGCTTAGGTCAAGTGAATATGAGAAAGCTCTGGGAAGCCTAACATCAAGTGATCTAGGTTCATCATTGCAAACAACATCTGCAATAGCAACAGCAAAAAAAACAAGCATTTGTCAATGCCGAATGTTGATTGCTTTGGTCTGTTGAGCTCACCCAGTGGCCCTGTCACTGGCTCAGTCTGTTTGTCCCGGTGCTGCAGGCTGCTCTTTTGTACCGAGCTGCTGCCTGCATTGGCACCTTGTTCTGCTGAGGAAGAAATCCGCAGCTGTCCCGACAGAGCTCCATTGAGGTGGCTCACCCCCCCCCCCACTCGCTCATTCTGTTTTTCCTGGCGCTGCAGGCTGCCCTTTTGTACTGGACTCCTGCCTGTGTTGGTGGCTTTTTCTACCCACAAAGAATCCACAGCTGTCCTGACAGAGCTCCATTGAGGTTGCTCACTCCCCCCTGTCTCACTCAGCCAGTCTGGTTCTCCCAGTGCTGCAGGCTGCCCTTTTGTACTGGGCACCTGCCTCTGTTGGCACCTTTTTCTGCCCACACAGAAATCTGCAGCAGTCCCGAAAAAGCTGCGTTGAGCTCGCTCACTCCCCTTCTCTCACTCACTCATTCTGTTCTGCCGGCACTACAGGCTGCCCTTTTTTTCTGGGCTCCTGCCCGTGTTGCTGCCTTCTTATGCCCATAAAGAAATTTTCAGCAGTTACAATACAGCTCTGATGAGCTCACTCACTCGCTCATTCTGGTTTTCCTGCCACTGCAGGCTGCCCTTTTGTACTGGGTCCCTGCATGCATTGCTGCCTTTTTCTGCCGACAAACAAATCTGCAGCAGTCCCAACAGAGCCCCGCTGAGTTCACTGACTCCCCCTTCCTCACTCACTCGGTCTGTGTCTCCTGGCGCTGCAGGCTACCCTTTTATACTGGGCTCCTGCCTGCATTGGTGGCTTTTTCTGGCCAGAAATAAATCTGAAGCAGTCCCGACACAGCTTCACTGAGCTCGCTCACTCACTCTCTGTCACTCTCACATTCCGTTTCTGCCAGTGCTGCAAGCTGGCCTTTTTATCCTGAGCTCCTGCCTGCATTGCTGCATTTTCTGCCCACAAAGAAATCTGCAGCAGTCACACTACAGCTCCGTTGAGCTTGCTCAGTACCGCTCTGTCACTCGCTTGTTCTGTTTCTCTTGGCGCCATAGACTGCGCTTTTGTATGGGGCTCCTGGCTGCATTGGCAGCTTTGTCTGTCCAGAAAGAAATCCGCAGCTGACCCAACAGAGCTCCGTTGAGGTTGGTCAGCCTCTCTCTCTCATCGCTCATTCTGTTTGTCCAGGTGCTGCAAGCTGCCCTTTTGTATGGGGCTCCTGCCTGCATTGGCACCTTTTTCTGCCCACAAAGAAATCCCAGCAGTCCTGATAGAGCTCCATTGAGCTCACTAAGTCCCCTTGTCTCACTCACTCATACTGTTTCTCCCACCACTGCAGGCTGGCCTTTTGTACTGGGTCCCTGCCTGTATTGACGCCTTTTTCTGCCCACAAAGAAATCCGTAGCAGTCCTGACAGCACTTCGGTGAGTTTGCTTACTCCCCCTCCCTCATTAGCTCTCTCATTCTGTTTCTCCCAGTGCTGCAGGCTGCCCTTTTGTACTGGGCTCTTGTGTTGGGGCCTTTGTCTGCCCACAAACAAATCTGCAGCAGTCCTGACAGAGCTCAGTTGAGCTTGGTCACTCCCCTCTCTCACTCGGTCAATCTTAGTCTGTCCCAAACACTGATTTCCCAGAGTGACCATGCTATTGTCTGGCAGGAGTGCAATAACATATTTTAGCCAGGATGTGAAAAATGACAGCTGTAGTGTTCATAAGGAGTTGTGAAAAAAATGCCACTGTTGAAAATGTGATGTGACAGTATTACTAATTTGCGAAGTTACAAGGGTGCGTGGAAACAGTTCAACACACGCTTGTAACACAGTCATGTTATGGAGTTTCATCACCAAATTTTCAGCATAGGGATTTTAGGATCTCTGCTCATGAACAGTGCCACTGTCATTTTTTTAATCTGTCCTGAACACTGACTTCCCACAGTGACCACGTTATTCTGCGCTGGAACTGTGAAAACACATTTCGGTCAGGATGGGAAAAATGACAGCTACACTGTTCATAAGTAGGTCTGGGAAAATGGCAATGTTGAAAATCTAGAGTGAAAATATTATAAATTCATTAAGTCACGAGCGTGCGTGCCAACTGCGCAATGCACGCTCGTAACACAGTCATTTTATGGAGTATCATTACCAAATTTTCAACATATGCATTTTAGGACCTCTGCTCATCAACAGTGTCACTGTCATTTTCTTAATCTGTCCTCAACACTGATTTCCCACAGCGACCGTGCTATTCTGCGCCGTAACTGTGAAAACACATTTTGGCCAGGATGTGAACAATGACAGTTATACTGCTCACAAGGAGGTGTGAGAAAATGCCAATGTTGAAAATCTGGCATGAAAATATTATAAATTTGCAAAATTACAAGTGTACGTAGCAACTGCGAAACACATGCTCATAAAACAGTCATTTTTTGGATTTTTCCCAGCAAATTTGCAACATAGGCTTTTTGAGAGACCACCTCATGAACACTGGCACTGTCATTTCATTAACCAGCCCCAAAGGGTGATTCCGCACAGTGACCGCGAAACCACCTTTCGTGGGGCTGATTAACGCCATGACAGTTCAAGCATTCATGAGGAGGGGTCCCAAAAACCCAATGTTGAAAATTTGGTGAAAAAAGTCCCAAAAATGCCTGAGATATGTACTAAAGTGGAAAAAACCCTATTTATTACATTATACAGCTTACCAGAATTTCCTCAGTTCACGGTCAGCTTTGAAGAGTGCAGACATGTTCCTGGTCCACCGAAGATCATCACGCCAGACTCCGGAGGTAAGTATGGGGTGAGGGGGGTGTGGAAAGGCAGGATGTGCAGTGGGTGGGTGCGGGTTGTGGGAAGGGGGCCTGGGAGAGCTCTGAGGGACTGTTTTTTTTCTTCACAGGGTGAAAACAAAAATAAGACATGGGGGACCGTTTTCCTCTTTAACAGGTGCTTTGGCATGCTGGGATAGGCTCCCAGTGTGCCACCTGTGTGGGTGGATGCATTAGCCAATGGGGGATTGGGCACACAGAAAACAAGGAAAGGGGAAGAGGAGCTTCAGGAGCCGAGGGGGATTGGGCACCCCCCTCAGCTATAGAAACGGAAGGGGGGGTTTCATTATGCCAATGGGGATTGGGCACCCCATCGGCAGGAACAACGGGGGGATATCATTATGCTGATGGGGATTGGGCACCCCATCGGCAGCAACAAAATGGGTTGGAGGTATCATTATGCTGACAGGGATTGGGCACTCCATCGGCAGGAACAACACGGGGGGCATCATTATGTCGATGGGGACTGGGCACCCCGTTGGCAGGAACAACACGGGGGGGTTACAGAATGCCAATGGGAAGTGGGCTCCCCCTTCGTCAAGTAAACATGGGGGGAAGGGATTATATTGTTTGTGAACACAGTGGCAACCCACCGCCATGTTCACAAACAATATCAGGGGTCTTACATCCCACCCTGCAATGACGGGTCACTCCCTCATTGCAGTGGATGGCTGACACTGCAATGATGAGGTGACCCATGATTGCAGCTGCTGATTTTTTAGAAAGTTGTGGCACACTGGCTGAACTACTGTCAGCAACAGCATGCCACGGCATTGGGGGACCGGGGACAAGCCTTTGCAGGCTGTGGGGGCATTGGGCACAACAGTGGCATGCCTCCACAACCTGCTTGTGGAGAAAGCTGACGCAACATGTTTCTTGCACATGTGTGCAATCAACATAAAAAATGATATGGACAATAAAAAGAAATATAATCTCAAGAGACAGGAAGGTTTTGATGACACTTTACAGAGCATATGTCTGCCCTCACATGGAATATGCTTCCCAGTTGTGGTACCCTTATAAAAAAAATGATAGAGACAAATTGGAAAGAATGCAACGGAGATTCACCAAGGTTATCAAGGGACTTGAGCACAAGGGATATAATGAACAATTGACAGACCTAAACCTAATGACCTTCAAAACAAGGCATATAAGGGGTGATCTTATGTTCATGTTTGACATCATGCAGGATCTATAGTTGTTAATGGAATTAGACATAACTGTTAAGCAGGATGTTAGAAAGATAAGGGGACATCCATTACAGATAGTAGGAAAAAGATGTAATAAAAACATGAGGAAGTACTTTTTTACCCTTAGAGTGATAAACCCTTGGAACGCACTACAATTGGAGTGTATAACCAATAATTCAAAAGCAGAGTTTAAAAATAACCTGGATAAATACATCATGTCTGAAAACAAACTCTATTATTATAGGGACTGAGCAACAGGAGCTATATGGGCATATGTCTCCTCACTCCTTTCCTATTCTTGTATGAATCCTATGCGAAATTGTGTTTTTCAGTTTTTATGAATTTTTTATATTGTTCCTAAATCATTTTTGGGGGTTGGATATGTGTTATCCTTATAGTACACATTAAGATCTTTGTGTTGATATATAGATTGTCACTCAAGTCCAAATATTAAGGGAGTTATGGTTTCTGAAAGTTCCAATGCTATCCTATGGGAATTTGCATTTTGTAATTTTTGTGTGTTTAAATAAGGCCCCTACATTTCTGGGAAGGGTTATGTGTTATCGTTGCAGTATTAATTAAGACATTTGCTTTGATGTATAAACTGTCCCTTAAGTCCAAATATTAAGGGAGTTATGGCTTCTTAAACATCCAATGCTATCCTATGGAATGTGCATTCTTTTATATTTGTGGGGTTTTTTTATACAGCCCCTAGGCATTTTTTTGGGGGGAGGATTATGTCTTATTCCTGCAGTACACATTAGGACCTTTGGTTTGATATATAGACTGTCCTTTAATCGCAAATATGGAGAAATTTACGGCTTGTTGAAGTTGAAAAAGTAAAAAAAAGTCCCAAATCCTTTTTCTTATGAAGGAATCCTTTTTCGTATGAATACATACAAAAAAGAACTACACGCAGTACTGCAGATGAGGTCTCACCAACTGTCTGTACAGAGGGATAGACACACAGAGAAAAGGATCCCTTCAAATGAAAAAAGAATTGGAAACAAAGCTTTGTCCAAAATGTTTTTCCATATGAAGGGATCCTTTTTTGTAAGCTTTTTTCGTTCATATGAAGAAGGATCCCTTCAAATGAAAAAAGAATCAGGAAGAAAAAAACTTAGTCCAAAATCTTTCTCTGTATGAAGGGATACTTTTCCTATGAACAAAAAAGGCATATGAAAAAGGATCCCTTCATACTGAAAAACAATCAGTAAACAAATGCAAGTCCAAAATAGTTTTGCCTTTGAAGGGATCTTTTCTTTATATGGCCAAATTCCTTTTTCATATGGCCAAGCAAAAAGCGGAAGTGAGTCATAAAAAGGATCTAAAAACCAAAAGAAACACAAACACATTTGGTGGTCCTTTTTGCAACAGTTGAGTGCAAAATCCACCTAAAAGAGTCCCACTGAGCAAAATACATGTATTAGCATTTCTACCGGATATCATTCTTGTGGGTTTTGACATTTTTATTTTAAGAAAAATGGAAACAAGATGGTGGCCATGCAGAAAATATTTTTTTCCTCATAGAAACATAGACTTTGATGGCAGATAAGAACTGCTTGACCCACCTAATCTGCTCATTTCCCTACCTGTTGGATAAGCTGAAGATCCTAGTTGACTAACAGCCTACTTCCGCCTACCTCCCAATATAATTGCCTTATGTTTGTCCCACCCACTCTTGAATTCTCTCACTTTTTTGAACCCACGACCTCCTTAGGAAGGCTGTTTCATGCATCCACCACCCTCTCTGTGAAAAAATACTTCTTCACATTGCCTTTGAGCCATCCTTCCTCTATCTTCAAATTGTGCCCCCTTGGTCTTGCACACCTCTTTTTCTGAAAGATGTTACCGTCTTGGACTTTGTTGATTCCCTTGAGGTACTTGAAAGTTTTCATCATGTCCCCCCTGTCCCTCCTTTCCTCAAGGGTATACATATTAAGCTCTTTCAGTCCCTCTTCATATGGCTTCTGGTGCAGACCCTGCACAATTTTAGTTGCCCTCCTCTGGACTGCTTCCATCCTGTCTAAGTCCTTGCAGAGATGGGGTCTCCAGAACTGCATGCAGTACTACAGATGAAGTCTCACCAACTGTCTGTACAGAGGGGTTAACAACTTCCTGTTTTCTACTGGTGATGCCTCTCCCTATGCATCCCGGTATCCCCCCCCCCAGCCCTCCTTACTGCCTTCTCACATTGTTTGCCTACTTTATGGTCATCTGATATGACTACCCCCAGGTCCCATTCCCTTTTTGTTGTTGTTAGTATCTCCACCCCATTGTATACGCTTACCCTGGGTTTTTGTTTCCCAGGTGCATTACTTTGCCCTTCTTTGCATTGAATCCAAGCTGCCATACTTTTGACCATTCCTCCAACCTTACCAAGTCCCTTCTCATCCTTTTCACCTCCTCTTGCGTATCAACCTTGCTGCAGATCTTTGTGTCATCTGCAAAGAGGCATAACGTTTCCCTCTAGCCCCTCTGCAATGTCACCTATAAAGAAATTAAAGAGGACCGATCCCAGTACTAAACCCTACAGTACCCCACTAGTAACCCCACTTTCTTCAGAGTGTACTCTGTTTACTATAACCCTCTGTGTCCTATTGTCCAGCCAATTTGTTACCCAGGCTACCACCCTGGAACCCACTCCCAGGCTGGCTAACTTGTTTATTAATCTTTTGTGTAGGACTGTGACAAATGCCTTGCTAAAGTCTAGGTAGGCCATATCCATAGCCCTCCCTGGTCTACTACTTTGGTCATCCAGTCAAAGAAATTTATTAAATTTATCTGACATGATCTTCCCACTGTGAATCCATGCTGCCTTTGGTCCTGTGCTCTGCTGGCCTCTAGGTACTCAACAGTTCTTTCTTTCAGAAGTGATTTCATCATTTTCTCTACCACTGAGTTCAAACCAACAGGTCTGTAGTTTCCTGCTTCTGTCTTGCTACCACTTTTATGAAGGGGAATCATATCCACCCTCTTCCAGTCCTCAGGTATCACACCATCCTCCCATGATTTGTTAAAAAGGGTAGTCAGTGGTGTCACTAGGTCTCCCCTTAGTTCTTTTAGAATTCTGGGGTGAATCCCATTAGGCCCCATTGTTTTGTCCACCTTGAGTTTTAGGAGTTCTTTCAGGACCCTTTCTTCTGTGAATGGACTGGTATCGATCCCCCTGTTTCAAGTACTTCTATTGTTTGGTTTAAGTACCTCCCCCTCTTCTTCTTTTTTGAATGCTGAGCACATGTAATTGTTCAGTATCTCTGCCTTTTCACTGTCACCCTCTGCCCACCTCCCCCTCCCCTTCTTGAAAAAGGATTGGCCCCATATGGAAAAGCATTTGTTTTTTGTATGGCCAAATTCCTTTTTTGTTCCAAACATCTATCCTGAAGTGCCTATTAAGCATGCCCAGAACCACAATTTTAAATTGTTATTGCTTTGGAATGGATTACTATTTTTTCACCAAACCAGTGAAAAACATTACTCTGTGCTAAGTCCTTTGTATCCTAAACATTTCAGACCAAAATCCCAAACTGTCTGTGTGCTAGGGGGCAGACATAAAAAAAAATACAGCCCCCGATTTTTACAGATGTTGCACTATCTGGATCTTGGAATTCATATATCTGATTGGAATGAAACTTGTCACTTCAAAAGACCTTGGGTTTCTGATGTTGCATGCAAAAGTTCCTGCAAATCTGTTGAACGGTTGTAAAGTTATTTAAGTTGCAAAATTGTGGTTTAACATTAAACACCCTACTCAACCCTAACTATAATGGCAAGGCCATGTCAGTGTAATAATAAGTTCCAGTTATATGCCAATTTTTTAAGATTTTTTTTTTAATGAGACACTAGCCAAACTGTTTAATATGTTGGAAGTGTGAACTGTTCTATAACTTTAAGGCTGTTTTGTAGAAACATAGACTTTGATGGCAGATAAGAACCACTTGGCCCACCCAGTCTGCCCATTTCTATACCTACTGGATAAGCTGCAGATTCTAGTTAACCAACAGCCTACTTCCTACAACCCTCTACTATAATTGCCTTATGTCTGTCCCATGCATGTTTGAATTCCCCCACTGTTTTAGACCCAACAACCTCCCCAGGAAGGTGGTTCCATGTATCCACCACTCTCTCTGTGAAAAAATTTTTTCTCATATTACCCCTGAGCCATCCCCCCCTCTATCTTTCAATTGTGCCCCCTCGTTCTTACACATCTCTTTTTTTGAAAGATGCTACCTTCCTGGACTTTGTTGATTCCCTTGAAGTACTTGAAAGTTTCTGTCATGTCCCCCCGTCCCTCCTTTCATCAAGGGTATACATATTAAGCTCTCTCAGTCTCTCTTCATATGGTTTCTGCTGCAGACCCTGCACCCTTTTAGTTGCCCTCCTCTGGACTGCTTCCATCCTGTCTATGTCCTTGCATAGATGAGGTCTCCAAAACAGCACACAGTACTCCAGATGGGGTCTCACCAACTGTCTGTATAGAGGGATAACCACTTCTCTTTTTCTACTTGTGATGCCCCTTCCTATGCATCCTAGTATCCTCCTGGCTCTCCTTACCGACTTCTCACATTGCTTAGGTCATCTGATATGACTACCCCCAGGTCCCTTTCTATTTCTGTTGTTTTTAGTACCTCCCCTGCTAGTGTGTACTCTTCTTCTGGGTTTTTGTTTCCCAGGTGCATAACTTGCACTTCTATGCATTGAATGTAAGTTGTCATATGTCTGGCCATTCCTCCAACCTTGCCAAGTCCCTTCTCATCTTTTCTACCCCTTCTTGTGTATCAACTCTGTTACAGATCTTTGTGTCATCTGCAAAGAGGCATACCTTTCCCTTCAGACCCTTTGCAATGTCACCTATAAAGATGTTAAAGAGGACTGAACCCAGTACTGAGCCCTGAGGTACTCCACTAGTACCCCCCCTTTCTTCGGAATGTGTTCCATTCACTATTACCTTCTGTGTCCTGTTGTGCAGCTAGTTCACTACCCAGGCTACCACCTTGGGACCCACTCCCAGGCTGGCTAACTTGATTATTAATCTTCTGTGCAGGACTATGTCAAATGCCTTGCTAAAGTCTAGGTAGGCCATATCCACAGCCCCTCTCCAGTCTATTACTTTGGTCACCCAGTCAAAGAAATCAATTAGATTCATCTGACATGACCTTCCTGCTGTAAATCTATGCTGCTTTGGGTCCTGTGCCCCGCTGGCCTCTAGGTACTCAACAATTCTTTCTGTCAGAAGTGATTCCATCATTTTCCCTACCCCTGAGGTCAAACCTACAGGTCTGTAGTTTCCTGCTTCTGTCTTGCTCCCACGTTTGTGAAGGGGAATCACATCTACTCTCCTCCAGTCCTCAGGTACCACCCCATCCTGCCATGATTTGTTAAAAAGCGTGGTCAGTGGTGTCACTAGGTCCTCCGTTAGTTCTTTTAGGATTCTGGGGTTTATCCCATCAGGCCCCATTGCTTTGTCCACCTTGAGTTTTAGGAGTTATTTCAGGATTCTTTCTTCTGTGAATAGACTGGTGTCAACCCCCCTACCCAGAGTGCTTCTATTTTCTGGTTTAGGTAACTCCTCCTCATCTTCTTTTGTGAATACTTAGTAAAAGTATTCATTCAGTATCTCTGCCTTTTCACTGTCTCCCTCTGCCCACCTCCCCTCTCCTTTATTAATCTTCACTATCCCTCCCTTAACCTTTCTATGCTCCCTAATGTACCTATAAAAGGTTTTGTCTCCCTTCTTAACTGAGTTGGATATTTTTTCCTCAGTTTGGGCCTTTGCTATTCTGACTGCCTTCCCCACTTTTTTCTGCTTTAATTGATACAATTCTCTGTCATGCTCCTTCTGTGATTCCTTATACTTTTTGAATGCAGCCTTTTTCTCCTTAACCTTCCCTGCCACCTCTTTTGAGAACCATAGTGTTTTTTTTACTCCACTTTGTTTTCTTTCTTTGTTTCACACAAAGGCTTGTTGCCTCTATGATGACAGTTTTGATTTTTCTCCATTGTTCTTCCACCCCTCCTTTTTGGCCATTTGCTAGTGCATTCTTCAGGTATTCACCGATTTTGCCAAAGTCAGCCCTTCTAAAGTCCAGTATCCTTGTTTTTGTATGGCTTATCTCCATGGTTGTGCTCTTTGTGAAGCACACTGTGCAGTGGTCGCTTGTTCCCAGATGTCTACTGACTTCTAAATTTGTGATCCTTTCTCCATTTGAGAGTACCAAGTCTAGTATTGCTCCCTCCTGAGTGGGTTCCAACACTAGTTGTATTTTGTGTAACTGCAAGGTAACAGAAGTGACAGGCAGAAGGTGTCATTGCTTCACTGGGGGGGCAGGAGAGTGAAAACCTGGTGAAATTTCTACTAGCTTTAAAGGCACTTGTAACTTTGATTGAGGGACTTTATGATCTCTGGAAATAACATGGTTTATTCAAAGGGTCCAGGGGTCTGAACAATCAGAAGGTGGAGAATGCTGAATTGTCAGGTTATTCTACAGAGAAAGAAAATAGCCCCATTCTCATGGCCAGTTCTGTGGTTGGTGGTACACAGCAGTGAGATTGTTCCCACTGTGCCCACCTGAATGCCATGGTTTTGCAATTTCAGGTTGTGTTTCACCATGACTGCAATCCATCTTTTCTTGGGATCACATAGTGGTGCAGGCATGTTGCGCCATTTTGCGAGGCTGTCTCAACAGCCCACACCACCCACAATGTTGTGACAGGCTTTTCCCAGCCTGCAGTTGTGGCTCTTTCAGTTGCACACGCTGGCTACAGTCACAGTCCAATTGCTCTTTGGACCCTTTCTAGAAAACTGCGAGTCCTTCTGTTAGTTCACAAGAACAAGATGGTGACCGGTGTGGGTCTGCACTAAATCACGCTTCCTAAGTTGAAGTCCTACTCTCATTTTTTACTTTGTTTTATTAGTTTTGGTTTATTTGCGTTATTGTTTTATCATTATTTGGAGTACTCAGCTACAGGTCTTGGTCTTGCGGATTGGATTGGTAGTTTTGGTAGTTTTTCTTGTCTGGTTGTGGAGTTACGCTTGGAGTTACGCCTTTTTGTGAAATTGACTGGCAGTGTATCAAGGCAGCCTGAACGCCAACTCAGAGCTGAATTTTAACACTGAATGCTGAACTAAGTGGAGTAAGAACGCTTTCGTGAGTACGACCTGGTTGTGTTCTTAATGCCGGTATCGACTCTAACTTGAAGCTTAGACAAACCATTTGTCTCTGGATGTGAGGAACTACAAGATTGGTTTGTTTTATTCGTTCCACAAACATGTGTGGTTGTTTTGAAACTCACAGTCTTTCTAATTTATTCATATGTGATTATTAAGTTTCTGGAGCGGGACCTCACTGGATTTTGTTGGTGTGTGGACTCAATGGGAATTCTTTCCAGCATCTTTTGGGTGATTATTTAGTTTCTTCCCTTAATGTGAGAGGAAACCTGCCTGGCTGTTTGGATATTTCTGGATTTTGCTACTTGGATGTTGTTCCCCTTTGGCTAGTGTTTGGGGAATTTGATATTCTCAACGAGTTCAAGTTTTCCTGATATCGTGGAAGGAAAGTTCTGCAGCCGGGCCTTGCCCTGAGACGGCTGTGGTGGGTGGGATCCCTCGGTCCTTGCTACCAGAGGGTGAGGGGGCTAGTCATTGACCAACTGGAGGGTTGAGCCTTTGGCTGCCCCGAGGGGCCTGTGGTGCTGGGGTGGTTGTGATACCGGCCTGTCTCTGGGGTCCTAACCCTAGGGTAGGGTCTGTTGGGCTCCCCCTGACCAGCGCATTCTAGGGGGCTTAATCTGTCTTGAGTACCTGCCTGGTTCGAAGACTTATGTGACTGTGAATTGATTTTGGTGACTATCATTTTTTGGATGCTTTTCTGAACTGAAACCTTTTTTCCTGGACCTAAATACTTTGTTCGAGCAGTGAGAGTGCTCTGTTACTGTGCGTTCTTGGGGAGTGTGAGTCCCTGCCCACTCACAATTTTATTTATTATTTTGATGTATTATATGTTATTTTATTTTCAGGTAGTGAGAGTACCTGGTACCAATTAAATGTGTAGTGGGAGTACATGTTTTCTTGGCAAATTTATTATTTATTTTGTTTTTTTTTTGTTTTTTTTGTGTGTCTTTTTTGTTTTATGTTTTCTGAGTTTATGACGGGACATCCTTGTGAGAGGAGGGTCTCCCATTTGTATTTGTATTTGTATTTATTATTTATTATTATTATTTTCTTTAGTTATTTTTATTTTTGGGTCCCAGAAAGTGGGTTTTTGTTTCTGAGAAATAGGGGGTAAATGGGATTAATTTTAATTTTTGTCTATGTTATTTAGTAGATGTCTTGATTTTGGGGGTCTTATTTTTTGTTTTGATTTGTTAGAGTAAGGACTTTATTAGTTTTCATTGAAGGCTGTAGGTATGTGTTATTATGCTCCCCTTCCTGTCGTGCACTATTCATCCTCCGCTCTTCTGGCCCTCCGCCCTGGCAGTTGGTTGGGGATCCTCGGAACTCTGTCCAATTCGGGCGGTTTTGTGCAATGCCAGATCCGTTGTCAACAAGACGGCCATTGTGGCAGACTTGGTGGGAACAGCGGATCTGGCTTGCATCACCGAAACCTGGCTGGATGGTAATGCTGGCCCCATTCTTGAGGCGGCTGTTCTGGCTGGTTATTCGGTGATACACTGCCTGAAATTGGATCGCAGGGGTGGGGGAGTTGCGGTCTGTTTTAAGACAGAATTGGGTCTCACTAGTGTTCCAGTAGAGGAGACTAGATCTTTTGAATGTGTTGTAGTGGCAGGTGGGGGCTATAGAGTGGCTCTCATTTACCATCCACCCGGGAATGAGAAGCCATTCCTTAAGGAGGTGGCAGACTTCGTCGTTGACCTGGTATTGGAGTCTCCCAGGTTGATGGTGCTGGGTGAATTCAATGCCTGGATCGACGACAAACTCTCACATTTTGGACAGAACTTCCTCCAATTGATGAA
The DNA here is from genome assembly GCA_016271365.2 of Neoceratodus forsteri. Classification (NCBI taxonomy): domain Eukaryota; kingdom Metazoa; phylum Chordata; order Ceratodontiformes; family Ceratodontidae; genus Neoceratodus; species Neoceratodus forsteri. Next base: position 1,321,169,917 of record CM057456.1, read on the forward strand.
TTCATTGGGCTTCTCACAGGTTGTTACCTCTGCCACTCATAAATGTGACCATTCTCTTGACCTGGTCTTCCTCCTGGGGATGGAAGCCTCCGGCGTTGGGGTGGAACCTGTCGGATGGTCTGATCATCACACTGTGAGATTCAATTTTAGCACCCTCTTGCATAGACCTACCCATTTGAAGATGGTCAGGTACCGCCCTTTACTGGATGTGACTCCCGATGGTCTATCAGCGGTGCTTGACCTATCAGAATTTCCGATGATGAGCATGGATCCTGAGGCCTTGGTTCTGGCCTATAATAGGGCCATCACTGATGCCCTGGATTCTATTGCTCCCATCCGTGTGCATCCTCTCTCCCTTCACCCCCAGTCCCCCTGGTTTGAAGGGGACTTGAGGGAGATGTGCCTACTTGGACGCAGGTTAGAGAGGTGTTGGCGAAAATCCGGCTCAGATGCCGACCACCTTAGACTGCTAGAACATTATCAACTCTTCCAGTCAGCAATTGCCCATAAGAAGGCAGTATTCCTGTCCAAGGAAATTGCTGCTGCTCAGAACCGACCGGCTCAGCTCTTTCAAACCGTGGACAGACTGTGCAACCCAGCCTGTCTGCAGGTTCGTAGAGCTTTTTCGCAATCTCTGTGCGAGGAGCTTGCTCAGTTCTTTGCAGATAAGGTGGAAGACATCAGGGCGGAGACCTGCACAACACTCTCTATGGGAGTAGCCTTGGACCCGGCCATGGTCACATGCCCTCCTACTCCCTGGGGTTTCTTCAAGAGGCCAGAAATCGAGGATGTTATGAGGATTGTCCATGGTATGCGCACTATGTCCTGTAGTTTAGATCCGGGCCTCACAGCCTTGGTTATGGGCTGTGGGGAGATTATCTTCCCAGTTCTGAAGAGGATAGTCTGGTGCTCCTTAGACTCTGGTGAATATCCTTGCTCCCTGAAGGAAGCAGTGGTGACACCAGTGTTGAAGAAGGCTTCTTTGGACCCTGACTGCCTCTGTAACTACCGGCCTATCTGAAACCTTCCCTTTGTTGGGAAGGTAATTGAGAAAGTGGTGGCTACCCAGTTAGACAACCATTTGACCATCCATAACATCTACAATCCCCTTCAATCGGGTTTTCAAAAGAGGCACAGCACTGAGACTGCGCTGGTTCGGGTGCTCAATGATCTCCTGATGGCGAGAGACCAGAAAAAAACGGTCCATTTTGGTCCTTTTGGACCTGTTATCAGCATTTGACACTGTAGACCATGGGGTTCTGCTTGAGTGCCTGAGAATCATCTGTGGGCTTTCTGGGTTGGTCCACAGATGGTTTACATCCTTCCTCACTGGTAGAACTCAGAGGATAGTATCGGGAGTGTTTTCTTCCGATCCTGCCTCTCTGTCATGTGGGGTGCCCCAGGGCTCAGTGCTGTCTCCCATGTTGTTTGCGGTGTACATGCTTCCCCTCGGAGACATTGTAAGATGGTATGGACTGGAGTTTCATTGTTAAGCCAATGATACTCAGCTCTACCTGTCTTTTGCACCTGACCAGAATAGAGCACTCTCAGTGTTTAATAGCTGCCTCGGGGAAATCCAAGATTGGATGAGGTCCAGCTGGTTGAAGTTAAACCCTGGGAAGATGGAAGTGTTGGTCCTGGATCCCAGTCGGCGGACAGGGGGGTTGGGGATAAACCATCCCGCAGGTTTATTCCTGGGGGTGTGAAGCTCCCCACCTCTGAACGGGTGCGGAACCTAGGGGTGATTCTTGATGATCGGCTGACACTACGTGATCAAGTGTCGACCGTCGTTAAAGTTTCCTTTTACCATCTTAAGAACATCGCTAGGATTAAACATCTTGTTCTGTCCGGGGACCTACCTACGTTGATCCACACCTTTGTGACCTCATGTCTTGACTACTGTAACTCCCTTTACTTTGGGCTTCCTGGGGTTGATATCCGCCGCTTGCAGCTGGTGCAGAATTCTGCAGCCCGGTTGTTAACTGGGACTTCTCGGTTTTCCCATGTTACCCCAGTGCTGCGGTGACTGCACTGGCTGCCGGTTCAGTGGTGGATCACCTTTAAAGTGGGTCTGTTGACCTACAAAGCCCTGCATGGTTTGTGCCCTGACTACCTGAAAGAGCTCCTGGTTCCCTATCTCCTGGAGCAACCACTCCGCTCGGCCGGTGAGGGATTGCTGGAGATTCTGAGGGTCATTTTGAAATCTTCTGGTGCCCGGGCCTTTGCATTTGTGGCTCCGACCCTCTGGAATTCTCTACCACATTGGATTAGAGAGTGTGCGACAGTGGGGGTTCAAACAAGCCTTAAAATCCTTTTTATGGATTAAGGCCTATGGGGAAGCAATTGATTGAATTGGGTTCAATTTTATTATTGTTTTATGAAGTTTGTTGTAATGTATGAATTATTTATTGTATTTTTATATTAATGTTTTTATTACGTTGTGATTCCATAACTTGTACTGCGCTTTGATTTTTTGGAAAGCGCATTATAAATAAAGAATATTATTATTATTATTATATCATGGCCACTAATTTTTCAGACCTGAGTTCAGTTAAAGATAGCTTTTGATAGTTTAAACACAGCTGAACTAGGGAAAGTGGCTCTTTTTGAAAACCGAGGGCTATAAAATTGCAGAAAACATGATCTCAGAGTTGAGCCATGACACTGGCATGCATGTATGCATATGCATAGGCATGTCTATTATGCAAAGGAATGGGTGTAGGTGCAGGATACAAAATGAGACATACTAGGGTGGAGTTCTATGACAAGCCAGTGGAAAAGGGGTGCTGGCATGGGTTGCAGACATGCAGTCTTTGACAAGAAATCAGGGCAGTAACTTGCTTAATGTGTCCATCTTGTTGAAGGAAGAGGGATATGCTGTGTTCTACAAAGACAATACTCTTTCTGGCAGCACTTTCACATTGACATGATTGTCCTTTCATTGAAATATTACCCCTGCTCAACTGTTCCCAGGTTTCAATAGTGGGTGGGGATGGGGCTAGAGGCAGATTCAATTTTTAGGATCCACTGGTTTTCATAATTTTCAGGTTCTGAAAGATAACTAACTATAGGTTATTGATTCATGATTTTTATAAATATCCCCAAATGAGGGATGACAGTCATTCTGATTTGGGTCATGTGATCCTTGGTGAGAATATAAAACTGCATTAGAAGCACTCATTAATGCTTTTAGTAGTAAATCAGTAAGGTAGCCTATTTAAAGGCGTTATAACACCTTTTTGGTTTTGTTACATGATAAGGCAGAGGCCTGTAAGTAAAGTAAAAGTAAGTAAAAATGTATTTTAAATGCTTTTCCAAAGATCAAATAACAATAAGTAATAACAAATACAATATTAACAATATAAAATCATACGCCATAAGCTTTTGCAAATAAAAAAGTTTTTAACTCCACTTTAAAACTCTCGACGGTCAGGCAGCTTCGTATCCGACGAGGTAGAGAATTCCACAGGGCAGGAGCAGCATATGAAAATGCACAAGCTCCAGATGTTTTCAAACAAATCCTGGGAATTTCTAGCAATCCCTCATCAGTGGATCGGAGTGAGAGAGAGGGGCACTATGGAGTAAGGAGATCTTTCAGATACTGTGGTCCCTGTTTGTATAGGTCTTTTTTGGTCGGTAACCTGACCCTGAAGGTGATTCACCATTGAACCGGCAGCCAGTGCATCCCAAGCAGAACAGGCATGTCTGGATGTCCCAGTCAAAAGCCTGGCTGCTACGTTCTGCACTAGCTGCAGGTGACGAATATCAACCCCCTGTAGCCCCAGGTAAAGGGAATTGCAGTAATCAAGGTGAGTGGTCACAAAGGCATGGACCAGAGTGGGAAGATCAGCCGGAGGAACCATGTGTTTCACCTGGGTGATATTCCTCAGATGGTAACAAGAGGACTTAACAACAGCTGACACCTGAGATTTCAAAGTCAAACCACTGTCAACAATAATGCCCAGGTTATGCACCTGGCCTGAGGTCAAGAGCTGGGCATCACTGAGCCAAAGGCCTGATGGTACTTCAGCCCTATGGCCCACCTCAAGGTGACCTGGGTCCACGACCAACACCTCGGTCTTATCCAGGATTAACCTCAGCCAGCTGGTGCTCATCCAGTCATTGTTTTCAGATAGACAGCTGTTAAGCAGAGGGATTGCATCATCCTGACCAGGAGTAAAGGACAAGTACTGCTGGCTATCATCTGCATAGCAGTGAAAACCCAGACTGTAATACCTAATGAAATCTCCTAATGGCAGAATATAAACTGCGAACAACATGGGAGCCAAAATGGAGCCCTGCGACACCCCACAGGACAGAAAGATGGTATCAGCAGAATAAATCCCCATAACAATCCTCTGAGTCCGCCCCATGAGGAAGGATCAAAACCAATGTAGAACTGTACCAGACAGTCCACAAAGAGAGCACAGGTGCTCCAACAGCACACCATGGTCCACAGTATCAAATGCTGCAGAGAGATCAAGAAGGACTAGAATACTATGAGCCTTTCGATCTCTCACAATTAGGAGATCATTTAAAACCCAGACAAGAGCAGTCTCAGTGCTATGTCTTTTCCTAAACCTCGACTGGAGAGCTTCATAGATGTTGTGATTTATAAGATGGTCATCTAACTGTATCACAACCACCTTTTCAATAACCTTACCCACAAAGGGCAGGTTTGAGATAGGTCTGTAGTTAGCTGAGACATCTGGATTCAATAAAGGTTTTTTAAGGAGTGGTCAAATGACTGCCTCCTTTAAGGGGGCAGGGAAAACCCCTTGCTCCAAAGACTTACAGACAATTTCAGCAAGGATCGGGCAGATAACATCTAAGCAACCTATTAAAAGTGGTATAGGGCCCAGATCCAAACTACAGCTGGTTGGTCATACATTCTGAATAATCCTCACAGCATCCATGAATGCCGGCCTACTAAAGTCAGACCAGGTGACACAAGGGTTTGCTTCCTCTCACCGATTGCCGCAACTCCCTAGAGAGAGAGCTGGACAGATGCCCAATCTGATGCTGGCAATCGTATCTGTGAAGAATCAAGTAAGCTCATCACACTTCATCTGTGAAAAATCTCTTCCAGATTGCAGACAGAGTGGATTACACAATTAGTCGACAGTATGAAAGAGTTGAGCTGGTCAATTCTGTGCAGCAGCAATCTCCCTGGACAAGAATTTTGCCTTCTTACGGGTGATTGTTGATTGATAGACTCTATAATGGTCCATCAATCTAAGCCTGTCAGCATCCAGGCCGGACTTTCACCAAGCTCTCTCTAGCCTTCACCCTACTCTTCTCAGTTCCTTCAAAGAACCATCAAACCATGGAGATCTTAGGCGCTGAGTGAGTGGACAAATGCAAACAGGTGCAATTTGATCCAGGGCATCATCCACAGCCTTATTATAGGCAAGTACAAGATCCCCTGGATCCATGCACTCACTCAAAATAGCTGATAGGTTCAATACCACCAAAAAGCCTTCTGGGGTTATTCCCCTTAAAGGGCAATATTGTACGATCTCCATAGGGGCAGGCCTATTTAGGGGTGCCCCGAAGCTAAATCTTATGGTATAATGGTCTGTCCACCCCCAAATGTGCAATTTCCAACTCCAGTAGGAACACTAGATCCAATGAGTGACACCCTACATGGGTAGCAGAGGTAACCACCTGTGTAAGGCCCAACATTGTCATAAGTTGGAGGAGGTGTTTCCCAAAAGACAAGAGCTCATCATAGACCCAAATATTGAAGTTACCCAGTATTAACCACCTGAGCAACTCCAACACTACGTCGATGATGAAGTCTGCAAACTGCTTCAGGAATTCTCCACCATCACTGGGTGGTTGGTAAATGAGGAGAATCCTGAACCCTGCACCTGCTCCCAGGATACACTCAAAGGATCTAGTGAGACCCACTGGCACATCCACAAGACCCAGCTCCGTTCTAAAAAAGATGGCTACACCCCCACCCCTATGATCCAACCTCAGGTAGTGTATCACCGAGAACCCGGTTGGAGAAGCAGATGCCAAAATAGGGCCTGCATTCCCATCCAACCAGGTCTCAGTGATGCATGTCAGGTCAGATGTTGCAGCAAGATCCTCTATAATAGCGGTCTTGTTTTTAATTGACCTGGCATTACATAACACTGCCCAGGTTGGATGGGTTTTCGAGGAGGAGTGCAGTACCAGCCCACAATTTATGGAGCCATTGGGTATGGGAATCAGGCAGGGAAAACCCCTCTCCTGAGCCCATTTCTCCCCAGGGTGTCTCCTAGTCCCCACTACCTCAATTGATTGACCCCTTTCCATTCTCCCACTCTGTCCAGACCATCCACCCCTCAAATGCCTTCTCACTATCCCCAATGATCGGCATTTGTCATAAACATCAGCTGCAAAGGGGGACAGTGAAAAGGGTGGAGGTCATGAAGCAAAGTGGGAGAATAGCTCCTGACCATCTTAACGCCTTCCCAGCACATTTCAATAAACAATAATTTATCAAAAAAAATCCAAACAACTCAATAATCACAATATACAAACTTAACTTAATAAATTATTATAAATACACAAGTCAGATCATATTCATTTAGCAGTTTCACACAAATAAATAACCATACTATCCCAAAACCATATCCCACACAATCCTGAAATGGCAATGTCGCTCAAATTACCATGTTAGATGTCTTATTAATGGATTAAGGCCTCTCACTTCCCCAATCAATCAATTAAATTCAGATTTTGCTCTCACCAGAATCTATAGAACATAACTAAAACAAGGCAATTTAATACGTTTATAACCCATTCAGGCTTAATGACATAAATACAATGTAAGGTTTGCAGGGGAAAATATCTGCCTAAAAGCTTTATGAGGAAATGTATCCCCACCAGGAACAGGAATACGGTGCCCAGAAAGGAACCACTCACCAGTGGACCCCTCTAACAGGCCTAGTAGGCACTGGTTTCTCCGTGCCCACCCTCCGGTAGACCCGGGAGCAATACCACCCGTCCCAGGCCCAGCAAGGACAACAAAGCAAACAACAGGCACTCCAGCAGCTCACCCTGCAATAAACCCCCACAATTACTCTAAAATGCTCTAAATCATATCAGTTAAAGCAGAGTATAGCAATGAATTCAGTTCAGTAAATTTGCAGTCTGAATGCTAGTTCCAATCAGATCTTCATTTCAACAAAAATCTGACTGTAGTATAGTTCACATGCTACTCACGGGCCAATGAAACACCTTTGCTAGTCCAACTAAAATCAGCAGCTCCAAACATACAGTCAGGGATAATCCAAACCAACTCGGCTCAGTTCTTTCCAAATCTAGTCGAGAAACAAATCACTTCAGCAATTCAATAATAATCAAACTCGCACTTTCCAAACAGATAATCAGTTATTCGGGTATGGTCACAGTCATAACACCACATGTCTGTAGTCCTCTGATTCCTCTTCTCCTAAACCGGGAGGTTTAGCTTGTCCACAGCTCATCCACAGCTCATCGACAACACGGCCAGAAGCACTACCGAGCTGATCGTCTACTTCAACTTTGGCTCTGGCTGTCACACAAGTTGGATAAACCCTGTATCACACACAGCAGCACGTACCCTCCCCAAATTTGCCAATTACAGAGTACTGCAATCAGAAAATGGGCCAGAAAATAGGTCCAACAATCATTTAGAAATGTGTTGCAATGGGCGTCATTGAGAGGTCAAAGCACATCAAACAACAATTAAACTACAAAGCAAACTTAATAAACCAAATAACTAAAATTTACTAAAAATAACTAAAACAATGAAAGCTCATGGTGAGAGCTCACAGTGGCTGACCCAGTGTGGCTGCCATCTTGAAAGTCCACAATGTCCATAAACCTCATAAAAGGAAACAGGACTCCAGTACTATCTGATTGAGGACTAGGAAAGTACATGACAGGCTACCCATTAAATAATCTTTTCACCTGTGTGCCTGGAAAATTCTCATTTGGATATTTATTATTCCAGAGATATATTTTAAGATGGATACAGAGTGCACTGGCTGTCAGTGCAGTGGTAGCATTACTGCTCATGATGCTAATGACCTGGTGTCAGGTGTGGACCTGGAGCATCAGAGAGCTGGCTGGGAGGAGGTAGGATGAGCATCCACTGGACTGCTCTCATTTGGGGGGTAGGCCATGGCACCAGGGAATAGGATGACTCCTAGCAGAAGCTGGAAGCTCATCAGCCAGGTACCACACAATGCAGGATGGAGGCATATACCCTTGTCCATAGCTATTTTAATATCATTAGTGAACTGTGTAAGGGCAGTTGAGGTGCTATGGCCTGAAATGAAACCATGCTGTGCCTCAGATAACAGGTTAGATTTTTGCAGGTAATCAGTAACCTGTTGGGGAACTAATTTTTCAAGGATCTTATTTAGTTCTGGCAGGACAGTGATGGGACAATAGTTCTCCAGGTTTTTGGGATCACTATTTTTAAAAACAGGGAAAACCTTTGCTACCTTCCATATCTTAGAAACCACACCAGTTGAGAGAGATAGATTAAAAATTTGGGTAATGAGTGGGGCAATTTGGGGTGCTATAATTTTCAGCAACCTTGGTTGTAGACCATCATTTCCAGGGCTAATATGAGAGGAAATGACCCAAAATAATTTAACAACCTCTCTACAGGTAACTGCTGTGAGATAGAAAGGACGGGAATTAGGGGGTGAGGCTGGGGAAGATGATTCAGGAGAGCAACAACTAACTAGAGTATATTTGGCTAGGTCAGTGAACAGTAAATTGAAGGCCTTAGAAATAGTTTATGGGCTACTGCAGTTGATACCATTTACTAACACATTAGAGTCAGTGTTTCTTGTGCTACCACCCAGGACGCCTTTGATATGGCTCCAGACATTTTTGGGGGCCACCCACGGTTGACTGAAGAAGTTTCTTACAGTGTGAGTTCTTATTGGCACAGATGGCTTTTTTACAGACATTTCTATGCCTCCTATATTCATGCAAGTCAGATAGGGAATTGGAGGCTTTGAACTTATCCCAGCTCTTATCCCTGGCCTTAATTTCAGTAAGTAGGGCACTAAGCAGCCACTTAGTGGCAGCTCCCTTGACCCTGAGCCTGATAAATAAGATATGCTTGTCTTGGATAACCTGGATTTGAGAAGCAAAACAGGAGAGAGTTTCATCCATGCATATATGAGTACAGATTGGGGACCAGTCAACTTGTCTTAGATCTGCTAAGAGTTCAGGCATATTAAGTTTAGAAAAATTGCAGGGGAAAAAAGGTATTTTGGTGGGGTGGATGGGGTATGAGCCCTTCAGATATAGAAAATTGGTGAATGATCACCTATGACATCAGATAACATACCAGAGGTAGAGATTGTATCCTCCCTGTTAGAATTCCGTTAATAAGTGTTTGACTTGAGCCCCTAAGTACAACCCTGGTGGGGGATGTAATGATTTGGGAAAGATGACATTTACTTAGTAGTGATTCATAGCTACCAGATTTGTTGCTCAGCCAGTCTACATTAAAGTCACCAAGTAATAGACCAAATAGGTAATTGATAACATTTGTAACACCTGCTGATCCATTTTTGGGGTGATTATATAATATGCAATTTCTTGATGTACCTAGGGTAAGCAGGGAGTGTAACACTTCAGAAGACAACTGTGGTTGGGTTGGTAGAGCAGTGAGTTGCAGGTGATCTCTGTAGTAGATCAGAACACCCCACCCCTCTTTGTTGTGGTGCAATCTCTCCTTAACAAACTGTACCCCGAGAGGGAGCACATGGAGTCAGGAATGGATGGGTTTTCAGCCCACATTTCAGTTGGTCAAAGAATGTCTGGGCCATAACTAGAGACACAGAATTCAAGGTCAGCAAAGTTAGCCATGAGGCTACGAATATTAAGGTACACAACTGTAAGACCCTTGGGGCCAGGCCACTGTAGATAGGAGGAATGGGGATCATTTTTGCAGATATTCAGGCCAGGGTTTAGCTCACATCTCCTGTTAGATTTATACATAATATTATAACCCATGCCTTAAAGAGCTGTGGAATCTGAAAGGTGACCAGGAACCTACTAAAGGAAAATTTTGACAGCCAGGTTACAATTAGGTAAAAATGTTTTGGATATAGGTACCAAGCAAACTGTGATAGATTAGTGGTGGATACAAGTTGGTTAGAGTAATAACATCTATTTGTCTGATAGAAAGAGGGTTTAGCCCGATGAGGGGATAGAAAGGCAACATCACAGAGGCAAAGTAGTAAGAAAAGCAGAAACCCTTAGCCTAGAAGAGAGAGCAGCATATTCACATAAATAAGTGACAGTGAGACAGATTATAGGAAATGTCACAGAGTTAGAGTGAATCCAGAGGTAGAAGTAAAGGAGAGTAGCACCAAGAGTACCAGTAGTTTAGGAGATTAGGTATGGAGGGTAATCAAAATGAACATGAAATACTGTACAGGCCTACTCTATGTAGAGTGCTGGTATATCTCAGATTCAAGGCAGGACCTTAGAAGTAGGCAATAGGCTGGGAGTAGAAAACAGGCTTACCCCAGATAAAGTGAAATGGTAATAGCCAGAAGTACCAGAAGATTCAGAGTGTTGTCAATAGAAGAAGACCATAGGCTAAAATAACAAATATAGACTTACTCCATATTGGGAGTTTGGTTAATGTCAGTGATATAGGGAGATACAGAGCCTAGACTATCTATAAATGTTGGCAATATGCAGCAAAGGCATAGTAAGCAAACAAAACTGTGGCAGCAGCATAAGTATGCAATTTTCAAATAAGCAGCACTGGTAAATTAAACAAACTGTAACAGTAGCAGAAATATTGCAACTTTCAAACATGCAAGCATGGTATAATGCAAGTAACTGTGGCAGCAAGGAGGAACTATGTCAAGCCATATGGTAGACACAAACTAAACAGAGAGGCATACAGCTTTTACCCAGAAAGGCAGAATATGTCCTTATGTCACTGGAGGGAAACAGATACAACTGGTAGGGCAAAAGCCAGAATGGCTGGTGGACTGGCTGTCTACTGCTTGACCCTGGCAGACTCACTGCAGACAACTGCGCTACTCCTTGGCATGTGGTCCTTCACATGGGGGCCTTAACATGTGAGGGATCTTATGGTAATTTCAATAAATAAGAATACAGATCCCTCAATCTCACAATAGAGCCTCCCTGATTGGCTGAGAGAGCTAGGGGTGCACTGGAAACAGGTCTCATAACTGTTGGGAGCCCCGTTGGCTAAGGAGCTCCAACATTCATGGGGGGGGCTTGCAGTCGCAGGCACCCTCTCAACCCCTTCTATTCCCAGGGCAGACTGGAGAAAAATGTGGAAAGCAGTTACCAATACTAGAAATTCAAAATTGGTGGGCTTTCTTTGCGTGGCAAAGTTACAGTGAAATCCCACAATAGAGTCTACCTAATTGGCTGAGGGAGCTCAGGGTGGGCGGGAAACAGATCAGGTGGCCATTGGGAGCCCTGCTAGCTAAGGAGCTCTAACAATCATTGGGGGGAGGACTTGCAGTCCACAGGTACCTTCTCAACCCCTAGGTAATATAGCAGTAAACAATAAATCACAAAATTAGGTTATGAACACCAACACAAACTGTGCAACCTAAGCAGCTAAATTGTTACAAACTAATCAGGTCACTGGATCAAGGTATCCACATAGCAAGTTATTTTGGCCTGTAACCAGTACAATATTGCCAGAGTAGGATGCAGGTAAATAGGAACAATGCATAGGTGCAGTGAACCTGGGTAGCTTTAAGTAGTTATCAGTGATTTAATAAGCCTACCTTCAGGGTGCAGGGAATAAGGCTGAAGAGAAGCACAACAGAACTGAATTAGTGCTACAAGGTACTCACAAGCCCTTAGGTAGGCAGAAAACAGGGCAGCAGGGTGTAGCATGGCTGGCTACCACTGTGGCTTACTCCTGGCAGACTTCTCTGTAGTAATGTCCTTTGTGATCAGCCCTTTGCATGAGGGCTACAGCTCAGTGGGCTGCTTGTGAAGGAGGCCTTAAGAGTGCTGAGAAGAGCAGCAGACTGGGATCAGTGAGAATTCAACTCCCCGCCCACTGGATGAAGTGAGTGATTCCAGCAGCAGAGGGTAGGAGGACTTGAACTGAGGATCTTTGTCAGATTCTGAATGGTCCCCATGGCAGCAATCAGCAGTTTGTGTCCCTTTCATGTTTCATAATGGAGTCACTCCTGCTGGGCTAGGACTTAGGATAAAAAACAGATGTATTTTGTATAAACAAAGTCTGAGTCCAAATCAGACCACTTTTTATGAAGAACCAGCTCTCAAGACACAAATAATGTTGAGTCTATGATTTTGGAGTGACATACTGGATGATGTCTCATGGGGAGGAAGCTGAAGGGTCTTAAGGTCTAGCAGAGCCTGAAAGAGATAGTCAGGCTGGGACTTCAGAATAGTTAACATCTAAGGTTTGAGTCTGCCCTGACTCCCTCAGGTGTCCTGTGTGAGTAAATCTCTATACCTTGTGAAAATAGAAAATGTAGTAAGAGTTTTCTGTGTATTCTCTGTCTGCTGGGTGCAAACATTTTCTTTTCATTTCTGTAGAATTACTGTTACCCATAGTCCTTGTGTAGTATCCTGTACTATATTTTCTAGTTATTATTTTGACTGTGTAGTGTATGTTTGCTGTATGTAATTAATTCTGGGTTGTCTCTAAAAAAGGGACTCCTATGTTTCAGTGGATCCACCTGGTTAACAAAATTAATAAATGCATAAATAAATAAAAAAACATCTGTAACTACATGAAAGTATTAAAATACTATGTTTTATACATTCTTCATTTTTCTGTGACTGCGTCCTTTGAGGTACAGCTAACTGATTTTATGATTGACAAAATGGTGTTCTGCCTCTGAAAAGAAGGCTACAGTCACCATATTCTGTTTCTAAAGTAAAGTGTTCTCAGCTGTAATATAGAAGGGTGAGTCAATTTCCCTTGAGAAAGAAGCATTGTACTGTGTAAGCATTGGCTCTGGAGGGATCAAGACCTGGAGATATTCCAAAATGCTGAGTGGTGGCAGATATTGAGTAATGAGTAGCCTTGCAGGCATCTGCAGGGTCTGAGTAATGAGTAGCCTTGCAGGCACTGGAAGAGTTCTAGAATACTTGTAACACTGGCAGGCTGAATCTTTTGAGAGACTAATCTGTCATACTGTAAACATGCCTTCTCTTTCTATTTCTATAAAATTACTATTCCTCATAGGATTTGTATAGTATCCTGTATTAAATGTGTAAATAGCTTGAAGTATAACATTTTTTACATACTTCATGTTTCTGTGACTAAGTACCTTGAGGTACAGCTAACTGATTTATAGCTGACAAACTGTGTTTCCACCTCTGAAGAGAAGGCTATCATTACCATATTCTGTTTCTAAAATAAGGAGTTCTCAGCTGTGACACAGAGGAATGGGTTGATTGCCCTTGAGCAAGGAGCCCTGTATTGTGTAAACAGTGGCTCTGCAGGGATTCAGACTTGGTAACACCACAAGAGAGTGTGTTTGCTGAGAGTTGGCAGCTACTGAGTACCCTTACAGGCATCTGCATGCTTTAAAAGAGCCAGTAACACTGGCAGGCTGAATCTGGGAGAAACCAGTTTGCTACAAACATTTTCTTTTCATGTTTGTGGAATTTCTGTTTCCCATAGTCCTTCACTAGTATGCCTTATTACCTGTGTAAATATCTGAAAGTATTAATATATTGTATTTTTATATACTTCATGTTTCAGTGATTGAGTCCTTTGAGGTACAGCTAACTAAAAAAGTTTTCAGCAAACTAGTCTCTCCCAGACTCATCATCATAGTGTTACCAGCTGTCTCAAACCCTTCAGATGCCTGCAAGGGTACTTAGTAGCTGCCACCACTCAGCATACACACTTTGTCAGGGTATTTCCAGAACTTGATCCTTCTAGTGTCACTGTTCACATACTGCAACACTCCTTGCTCAAGGACAACCCACCCAATCCTTTATGTCATGGCTGAGAACTCCTTACTTTATTCACAGAATATCGTTTAATGGTAATGGTAATCTTCTCTTCAAAGGCAGATATACAGTTTTGCCAGTTATAAATCAGCAATACATTAAAAGACTGTTGGAAACATAGAACCTGATGGCAGATAAGGATTGCTTGGCATGTCCTGTCCACCCATTCCTCCGTCCCTACACTATTACCGCAGATGGTATCCCATCTAGAACACTTTCTCCCTTCCCCTTTCTTTTCACTATGATTCCTTTGTGCTTATCCCATGCATTATTAAACCCCATCACTGTTTTTGCCCCGACCACCTCTGCTGGAAGGCTGTTTCAGGAATCCATCAGTTTTTCTGTGAAGAATTACTTTCAAACATCTCTCCTGGCTCTACCCCCCCCCCCCAACATCATAACATGTCCCCTTATTCTTAAGCACCTTTTCTTCCTAAAAATACTTCCCTAAAGCCTTATTTACCCCTGTGAGGTATTTAAAGGGCTTTATCATATCTCCCTTCCTCCTCTGTTCCAGAGAGTACAACAAACTGAGGTCTTTTAGACTCAGTAACAGAAACATGAAGTACCTAAAAAATAATGTTTTAATAATTCAAGGTATTCACACATATGATACAGGATACTTCAGAAAAGCTATGAGGAACAGTAATTCTACAGAGATAAAAATTGTTTTGAACAGTAGGTTACACACAGAAAATTCTTACTACAATTTCTAATTTTCCCAAAGTATAGAGACTTATCCACAGAGATCACTCAAAAGATCTCTGCTTATAACCCCTGTATGCCTATGGTTGATTGTAAATCTGCTGATTTCTTCAATTGTAAAATAATGCTGTTTATTTATTTATTTATTTATTTATTTATTTATTTCAACCTTGTACTGTACTGTATACACTGTATGTACTTTTTCTTCCTTGTATAGTACTGCTTTCTGTATACCTGCTTCTGTACTGTACTTTGCTGTATTCCTGACCAGGTCCACCTTGCAAATGAGCCTTACTCAATGGTGCCTACCTGGATAAATAAAGATTTTGATTGATTGATTGATTGATTGATTGATTGAATCAGGATAGACTCCAACCTTAGATGTTAAC
Source organism: Neoceratodus forsteri (assembly GCA_016271365.2). NCBI lineage: Eukaryota > Metazoa > Chordata > Ceratodontiformes > Ceratodontidae > Neoceratodus > Neoceratodus forsteri. The sequence continues at coordinate 1,321,185,021 of CM057456.1, forward strand.
TGTTCAAAATCACAGTCTGACTGTCTCTTTCAGGTTCTGCTAGACATTAAGACCCTCCAACTACCCCCCATGACATGCCTTCCAAAAAAAAGGGTTTGAAAAGTTGGCCATTGGAAATTTCAGTCTGACATTGAAGTCAGAGTCCATAAATTTAGTGTAACTTTAAGAATTTTGCCAAACCCCTTCAGCTCCCAATGCTGTATTTGGCATAGGGTAAAACAGACTTCAGATATGGGATAAAAAAAGCCTTGAGGTCACCAATAAATATTAATTACTGTAGCTTATTTGAGGCAATTGCTGTTGGCATACATCTACTATGGATTAAAGTTTGTGGTGTTGTGACAGAGTCTGCAAATCTCACTAAGACTGCCATGGCCCAGTGTGGGCTAAAGTAATACTGTAGTTACTAATCATCACTGAACTCATGGCATATACCCCACTGCAGTCTCTGCTTTACCTCAGTGCCAATTACTATATTTTCTCTGGCTCCAATGATTTTCAAATTGTATAAAAACACTCCACAAAGAAAAACAAGTTCTGCATCTTAAAAATAAATGAGCCATTAAATGTATGGTATTACATTGCCCTTCACAATATTTTCCATCCACTGAAGGATAATTTTTGTTTGATTTTCTTTTTTTCCTCTATGTTTGACTTTTCACATTAAAGGGACACTGTCAACCACCTTAGGACTCAAAGTGCATCTAGTTTGAAAAATACATTTTATAATTTCTTACATTCTGTAGAGATTGCTGTTGTAGCTGGCTGTTTGAGTCTGATTTTTTTTTCCTTTTTAAAAGTAAAAAACAGACTGCCCACCATACTGGTGTTGCCATACATAAACATGTTTATTAGTCCTTGATCAACTCCCATTGCATCTTTCCTGGGCTTGGAAACACCCCTAACACAGTCTAGCTGCTCATGATGTAGTGGGAGGAGAGGAGACTATTGCATCTGAGTGCTGCATTATTTGGTGGTATTTATAATGTTCAGGAATTTTGCAATGAGAAGATCAAGGGATTAAAACAAAACAAGATTGGGTATAAATGCACCACTAGCATGCATGTTAGTTCTACTAAGAAAAGAGGCAGATAAGAAAACAGCAACATCAATTAATTGCAGAGAAGGTAAGCAATTATAAAATGCGGGTTTTCAGCTAGAAATATTATGATGCAAAACAAGTTGACAGTGTCCCTTTAATTGAACTAAGGGTGCACAGACTGCCCACTCACAAATATGTAGTAATTTACTGCTGACTAGAGGTCAAACTGAAGAACTGTGCACACCTGTGCATAGTCAGTCAGGTCTCTTGTTCTGCCTCTATTTTATTTACAGTGGGTTGGGTGATGGGTCTTATTTAACAGATACGGCATATGTGTGGTCAGCGGCACACTTGATCATATTTAACTTGTTGGAGATGAAAATATGTAAGTTGTTGTAGTGTCACCAGGAAGAGATGTGCCACTACTGCTGTGAGTGGTGAGTTGGACAATGGTGCTAGTGCCCATGGAGGAGTCCAGGGAAACGTCACCAGGAGGTGTAGAGGTAGGGGTGAGAATAGTAATAGATGTCACTAGTTGGACATTGGGAAAAAGCAAATAGATAGTTTAAGTTAATCCTTGGTAAGTTGGGTTTGAGAAAGGCTAAGAATTCAAGATTCTTGGGAACTATTCTTGAGCAATGTGGCGAGGTAATATCTACAGTTGTACTGAAACATCTTTCTAAAGTGATTGATGCTCGAAGGCATTCTAGAAAATACAAAGTCCCTTTAGCCAGTGCAGGTCGAATGATGTGCTGATCCTGCCAGTATCTGGCTGGATCACAATTTCTGCTAGTCAATGGTTCTGCTACATAAGGCTGCATCATGTCTGGTAACAGGTCTGAGCCTTCCTCCAAAATGTGCAACTGCAGCTGGTATTCTGTTGCAAAAAGCTCCCAAATGTCCATGGTTGTCTGAAAATCATCGCTATTTAAATCTTCTTTCATGTCATGCAGACACCTAGCACTGGCACCAAGCAAAGTTAGCTGAAGAGAAGGAGGAGTGGAATGGCCAGGAGATTGTGCATGCACATTCTTGCCAGTTTTGTCAAGCTGTCTTTGTTGCCCATCTTAAACGTCCACAATACTTTCTGCTTGATATAATCTATGTGTCCGGGAGAATGAACAGATCTTTATACAGTCAAACCTGGTTAATCAGTAACTGATTAGTCCAGAAACCTGACTGTATGAATTGCTTTTATCACAAACCAATTTACTGCCACTTTAAATGCCTCTATAATCTGAATGTCTCTGCATCCAATTCAGTTTTCCTACTGCCTGTTAAAAACAGTTAATTTCAATGGTATTTAGCCTGTTTAATCCATTTGAACATATAGGTGTTAATGAGTCTCCCTTGCAACGTGTGGTGCGGTGACACGGCACTTAGTAAGTGTGAATTACTTGAGCGCATTCCACTGTGGAGTCAGCAGCTTACACAAAGGGAAATATCTTTATCCCCTTTTACAACACACTGGTGTGTCTCCTTATGGAGTACTGCACTCAGTTCTGGGCCCCTGGTAATAAAGGGGAAATCAGAGCACTTGAGAGGGTTCAGAAGAGGGCAACAAAATATATCAGAGAAACTCGTGGGCTAATTCACAAACAGAGGCTACAACACTTGGGAATGTTTTCATTAAAGTATCATACATTGAGGGGCGATATGCGCTTGCTCTACAAGGCTTTATCAGATAAACAGCTGTGGGAACAATTAGGCTTGGTGTTGAGGGTTCAACCACATGATACCCAAGCCCACCCATTTCAGTTATTCAAGGATAAATTTACAACAAAAAAAAGAAAGTTTTGGTTTAATATTAGGGTAACAAAAGTTTGGAATACTTTGTCAGGTATGGTCATAGATAGTAAGACCATGACTGAGTTTAAAACCAGGCTTGACAATTTTCTTATTAGTAAAGGCATCCAGGGATATTCTTAAACCTAGTGAGCTTAATGTACTAACGTCTTTACATGCTCAGTCTAACCTATCATACCTATGAAGTAAATGAGGGCAGTAAATGAGCTGTCAGAAGTCAATTATGTGGCCATGCATGATAAAAGCTTAGATGTTACCTAGTTTTGTAGTGCTGCTAAGCCTTCCTGGGTAGACATAATGGACAGCAAGTGGGGCCGTTCTGGGATCTCTATTTCTCAAAAGAGAGAACTCTGTATGTGGAAAGAAGCCCATCCAGAATCCACATATCAGGACATGGCATCTTATGGATTAAGCTGTTTTGGTCTAAAGCTTGTCTCATCGACATGCTCAGATATTTGGAGAGGGAAAGAAAAATGGCTTGCTGCTTCCTCTGACTCCACAGCACTGACAAGGGTGTGACTTGGCAAGTACAAGGAGGTTGAAATAGCACTGAACTTATGGGTGTCTGAAATGAATTCAAAGGGAGCCTTAGTGTCAGATGCCATGGTTATAGTTAGAGAAGGCTAAATATTTTGGTGTCCAAATGGGAGTGGAGGATTTCTTGTACTCATGAGGGTGGATACAGGGGTTCAAGAAAAGACATGCTTTGACCAGTACAACTCTACACGGTGAGTCTGCCAGTGCTGACATGAACGCTGTAGTGTCTGGGAGTTTACAGTTAAAGGGTATGTTAAATGAGTATTCCCCAGAGACATTTACAATTTAGACAAAATGGGTCTTTTTTATAGACTGGGTCCAACAGCAACGCTATCATCAGCCCTTGTACCTGGCACTAAGAAATCCAAGGACAGAGTAACTGTAGCACTGTGTGCAAATGCAGACAGTTCACATAAAGTCAAACCATTTGTAATTGGGAAGGCAAAAAAGCCACACTGCTTTGAGAGTGACTTTGAGCCTGATCTTTATGCATGATATCATGCCAATAGTAAGGTATGGATGACCAGTGACACATTTAAGGACTGGCTGGTCAATTTCAACAGATCAATGAAGCTGCAGCATAGACATGTTATTTTATAATGCTACCAGTCATTAAATCAAAAGAAACCTCTCCAATGTAAAAATGAATTTCCTCCCCCCAAACTCAACTGCCCACATTCAGCCAATGGATACTGGAATAATCAAGAACTTCAAGTGTTTCTATAAAAAAGAACTGTGTAGACACTTCATTTCATGTGCTGAATACAGAGAAGAAATGAAAATTTCTGTTTTTCAAGCATCGCTTTTCATATACAGTTCATGGAGGGCAGTCACTGACTTGACAATAAAAAATTGCTGGAGGCATGTTCAGATACTGTCTCACCCTGACTATGATACAAGCAGCAGTATAGCTGAGGGTGACACACCTGATCAACACACTGACCCCACAAAACCCACAATAGATTTGATGGAACTGCAGGTCATCATACAGCAGCTTCCTGACAATCTGATACAAAAGATAACAGCATAACAATTTGTGGCAGCTGAAGATACCCTTGAAACATGTTCACCGTTAACAGATGATGACATTTTGGATGTTGTGTGCAATAAAGATAGTACAGACCTAGATTAGGACAGTCAGGATGCGCTGTGTGAACCCCCTCCACAAATCTCTGCTTCAGAAGCCTGTGCTAGCCTGACTAAGGTTCTACTGTACCTGGAACAGCACAGCACTTCAGATACCAGCATGAAAAAAGATAATTTATACGATATAAAGTTCATCTTAGCACAATCAGCTGCAAACATACGACAAGCCCATATCCAGGAATATTTTAAAAAGTGAATTAGCATTTCCTGTGTTGGTGTCAGTGTGTGAGTGTGCAAATGCCTGCGAGTGACTGAGTGTGCGTATGCATGAACAAGCTAATGTGTGTGTGTGTGTGTGTGTGTGTGTGTGTGTGTGAGAAACTTTGCAGAACGCAATATTAGATGTTTGTTGGGCGATATAAACCTATTTTATGATTTAAATGAATTTGAATGTTGATACTGCGTAATAATAAATGCGATAGCTTTTAAACTGTGTTGTGAAATTTTTCCCATTGAAGCCCATTGTTACTTGTTAGTACGTTGATTTATTGTCCAGAAAGAAAGGGCCAGATACAAACAGTTCCAGATTAACCAGGTTTGACTGTAACTAGGATCCAATGACCATAGCAGGGGTTGCTGATTCAGCATTGACATCTCTAGTGGCCTGTTCATATGGTTTCAGAAGTGGAACATGCTTTTGCAGAGCACACCACGGCACCCTAACAGTTATCCCCTTAAGCCACATCATAAAATTCCTTAGAACAGAACATGTTTCTGTTTCACAAATCTTTCCACTACACAAAAGACAGCATTTTACTTTTTGGAAGTTTCTTGAATTATGCCATGCTGAAGAACATTGTGCTTCTACTGGTAATTGTGGAAACCTTAGTATGTCAGAGAGTGTGATGGAACTATCTAGTGTTACTATGTACAGTGTTAAGTGCTTTTTTAACTGTGCATGTTTCTCAATCACTTTATTGACTTCTAGTTTTTGTGGATGTACGCAACAAGGTGCATGGGTGAAGTCCCCATTATTCATTGTCTTCAGCATGTTACTGCCACAGTCCATCATGATGGCTGTGACTCTTAAAGGAGTAGAACAGACATAATTTGCAAAAACATATGTTGTGCATAGTGTTTTCATTTGTGTGTGAAGCCCTAGTGTGTCCTTCCTTCTGTCTGCTATTAGCAGTTTTTCCTAAATTTGCCTGTTAGCTTTATGGTAGTTTTACAACCCCTGGGGATTTCCATCTCAGCTAAGTTTATTGTTTTCCTTGTTCATACAATGCATCCTGTCTCATGTGACGGTGATGTAGCCAGGACCATAGATTCAGTAGCAAGCACTGCTTTACAATTAGTTCACAACAGAAGAGGTGGCTATATTTTAAAAACTATACAGAGTTCAGCTAGGTGACTACCTTCACTGTAAAGTTTTTTTTTTTGGGTGAACAATTATAACACAGGTTGTGTATGTGTAACTTGTATGATTTTCAAGATATTTACAATTGTTTGGCATGTCTACCAGAGTGTTCACTCAAAAAGGAAAAAAGTGTCTGCTATTTTCAAATGCAGCTGCACACACGCCAGACAAATCTAAATATCTTGGCAACTTTACAAGCTACACAAAACAACAAGCAGCAAAGTTGTTCAGGACGAAAATACCTTTACAATGTGGATAGTCACTAAGCTGAGCTCTGTATAATTTTTAAAATATAGCCATCTAATTAACCAAATGTCCATGTGTTTTAACCAAATCTCCCACTTTGGATGGTGAATGTTTTAAAAACTGTAAGGAGTTCTGCTTAGTGACTGCCCTCATTGTAAAATTATTTTTGTCCTGAACAACTTCGCTGCTTGTTGTTTTTGTGTATCTTGTATAGTTTTCAATATATTTAGATTTGTTTGGCATGTGTGCAGATGCATGTGCAAACCACAGACACTTTTGTTCTCTCTGAGTGAACACTCTGGTAGATATGCCAAGCAAATGTAAATATATTGAAAACCATTCAAGTTACACATACACAACCAGTGTTACAACTGTGCACAACAAGATCTTTACAATGAGGGCAGTCACCAAGCTGAACTCTGTACAGTTTTTAAAATATAGCAATCTCTACTGTTGTGAATGGATTGTAAAGCAAAGCTTGTTACATCACTGCCACACGAGACAGGATGCATTGTAGGAACAAGTAAAGCAATAAACATAGTTGTGATGGAGACCCTCAGGGGTTGTAAAACTGTAATAAAGCTAGCAGGAAAATTTAGGAAAACTCCTAATAGCAGACAGAGGGAAGGACACACTAGGACTTCACAGACAAATGAAAACACTCTGCACAACATATGTTTTTGAAAATTCTAGGTGTACTACTCCTTTAAATCATGAGGGAATATGCAGATGTCTAGCAGTGACTGGATGAACCACAGAATGTTTTTGTCCACTGTTCTTACTGCCCATAACCAGCATCTTAAGGTACATTATAACATGGGTTTATAACAAGTGATATGCTCATTGGCTGAACACCGTCACCTGACCATGGATTAAATTCACTATTTAATCCACAGTTGGGGTAAGTTGCCTGGCCAGCAAGATCCCTGGGCACAGCAGGACTTGTTATCTCTGTGGGAAGTCAGCAGTGACAGGCAGCCATTTAAAATGTGGCTAAGCAAGAGACAGCCATAGTGATGAGTTAGTCAGTGCTTGACAGTGCAGTAGTTCCCTTCCCACTGAGAAAGAGAGCTGCCATTGTTTATGTTCCCCCTCCTGTACCATTTCAAACTGCTTGTGTTCCATATGGAGAGAGAGAGAGAGAGAGAGAGAGACAGAGCCAGCTGCAGCAAGAGAGAGACAGGCACAGTGACATTGGACAGGGCAAGGAGAAGTCCTGCAGTGTGTTGTCTCTCTCTCTTTGTGCCTCTTGACATGTCAGCGGTCACAGTGCAGTCAAGTCCACATTGCACCCCCCCCCGAATCAGCAGTAAGACAGAGGCACAGACAGAGGCAGTGAGCAGTGCTGTACAGTACGGGCACAGGGTGAGATAGAGAGCAAGATGCACACAGCGGGAGACACAGCTGGCAATCATTATGTTGCCACTTCTGCTCCATTGTAAAGTGCTCATGTTCCATATGGAGAGACAGAGGGAGACAGAGTGAGCTGCAATGAGAGAGAGACAATCACAGCAACATCAGGACAGGACAAGCAGAATTCCTGCAGTGTGCTCTCTGTCTCTCTCTCTCTCTCTCTCTGTGCCTCTTGATGTGTCAGCAATCCCTTTTGTCTGCATGATTGTAGTGCAGTCCAGTCCACACTCCCCTTCCTGAACCAGCAGCAAGACAGAGGGACAGACACAGACAGTGACCTGTGCAGTGTGCTATGGGCACAAGGGGGGAGAGAGAGAGCAAGAGGCACACATTGGGAGTGTGGTGCAGCAAAGTAAGAGCTGCTGGGCTGTACATGGCAGTGGTACTTGGCTGCTGTCTATTACCTGGGTGACATCAATGATGGCTTGCATACTCTAAATGAATCACCACAGTTGTGTGTGCAAGAGAGAAAAGGGGAGAGAGACAGTGTGCAGAACATTGTTGGCAGACCCCCCCCCCCACATCATGCCTAGGTGAGAACTAGCACCACTGTAGGAAACAGCTCAATACATACATATTCTCCAATTAGTCATTAAAATAGAGCTACACAATTAATAGTGTCACCTCAAGAATAACTTTTGACCTCATTGATAAGGTTAAATTCTATTTCACAATTATGAAAAAATATATATCTGTTTCAACTCGGAACTGCATGTGTCTCTGTGGGGGTGGCACAGTGCATGGCCTTGCAAGTGTAAGACAATATTTTATGCACAGAAAATGTCAGAAATCATCTCAGTACTAAGTTTCAGACTTTTCTCTGTTCATAAACGCAATCACATATGCATTATTAGTTGGGGACTATTTTGCAAGGTGGCAGGATACAGTAACTTTCTTGTTGTTTATACAAGGGAAAACCCCCTTTCTGTGTTTTTGTTTCCTTGTTTTGTACATAACCTATGTTATAAGTGCAATAACCCACTCCAGGGTATGGGGTTATAATCATGTCTCTTTTGATTTTGTTTTCAGAGTGCATTGTCAAGTTCTTTAAATGAGAGAACTACTAAGCAAAGTTGAGAAAGTTCTGGTACACAAAGGACATGAGAAGAACTCATATATATTAATATGTCTACATGTCTATGTTTCTTACGTAAGCAATAAGGCACAAAAGGGTGTGTGTAAACCATATTTTACAGCACAGCCAGGGGCGTAGTAAGGCACGAGGCCAACAACCGAGTGACTTCAGCTACAGACTGTGCTGAAAAATATGGATTACACACACCCCTTAGTGCCTCATTGTGGTTATAAAATTGACTACTTTTTTTTTTTTTACTTTTGACTATTGGGAAAAGCATGTTTATATGTAGAAAACAGATTTACTTTGTGCATTTGTGATAAAATAAACCTTCTGCTCACTGTACTTGTATATTTGCCTACTTTCTTCTTCCTGTTTTTTTTCTCTGTTTTTCTCCATATTCAAGATATGGCATGTTTCTCATGGAATGTTTACCATGGAATACATGGATTCAAAATTCTGCTCAGTTTCACTGGCAGAATGTTTCTCTCCCAACACACTGTACACACAGACAACACAGGCCTTTGTTTCAGCCAGAGACTGAGTTATCTCACTGTCAGGGCAAGAAGAAGAGAATTCCCTGATGAGCAGGTAAAGACAGAAGGGGAGTTTTCACTGTCAGCAAAGAAACAGTTGTAGTGAAAACTATAAACAATAGTTATTGGTTCTAATGTGTTTATGTGTAAGGAGTATGTGATAATCAGGGAAACAGCATTTAATTCATTTTTTTAATTTTTTTATTTAAAGTAGTTTTATTTTTAGGGCCCAGTTGAAGTTTTTTTACAGTGTAAAGGTAGCAGCCATGTTTGTGATGGAAGAACACTTCTGGCAGTAGAGGACCATCTGAAATGCCTGTGTTCCAAATGCCCATTGATCTGTGTTTCAGACTCTTCACTGCTGAGCAGTCCTTTTTTTAACTATGTGTAAACCATATTTTACACATAAATAAGAGCCAATCAGATTACACGATTTTACCCTGCCATTTTATAATGCGTAAGAATGCTATCTCATGCTGTTTGGGCAAGAGGACTACGAAGTGAAGCTGAGTGGTTCCGTCAGCCATAAAGCATGAGAGAACATTCTTATGCATTACGAAACATACACAAGTAGACATATTAATATATTATGAAACAGTCAAAGTTTTTCCTGCAACATAAAACTGTCAGCATAACTATCTAAAAGGCATTTTTATTTCTTCATAGTTTTCTGTCCCTCTTTATGTAATTCTGACAAGTGCTACGGTTCCTACTGCTCTGATGTTGTAGTGGGTAGCGGCTGATGAAACTTTAGTTTCCTGCTATTTGTTTGACATTAAAAAATATTTACGGAGGCATTTTTTTTTTCAACCCACCAGAATTTAAGAAGCAGGCAAATGTGGAGCAGAATGTTGATCAGTGAGTGGCTGTTGACAGTGGGAGGCAATGGAATGAAAGTTGAGCATACTGCATGAGGCAGCATATGTGCACCCAATAAGAGATACGGTGGTTCGCCTCTCTGATTTGAGGAAAATCTGAGACTGCTTTATAATAATCATAATAAACACAGGAACTGTACATATAAACTTAATATAAACCATGTTAAAGTGCTTTGTATAAAAATTGAATTTGAATTTAAAATCATAATGTTTTACTTTGCAGAATAGAAGAGAATCCTGTTTGTAGGAAATGGACTATGCTAACTAAACTTAGAACTGCAGAATTTAAGAACTAAGTTCATGAGACACCCTCTTAAGGTTATACGAGTACCTGGGATATTTAAAAATAAACATTCCTGATTAGTTAAGAATGTTTTCATGATTTATAATAAAAATATACATATAGGCCTGGATATTCAAACTGCGCTCAAAACTGGCGCAACAGTAGGAGCAAGCGCAAACCAGTTGCGCAAATGCGCAACAGATGCGATATTCAAACATGGAGCAGAGCAAATTGCGCAAGCAACCAACGTCTGAATATCGCACATACTGCGCCATTGCGCAACCAGGAAGGAGAAGCTGAGCCAAAATGTTGGGCGCTATGGCTAACCATGGAAGCTCAGCTGAGCATTCCAGAGCTGCCATAGCGCAAGCACAGCCCCCCAGAGCAATGGAACTGCACATCCAGGGAGGCAGGCTGGGGCCCACTGCCAGCCATGCCACACATGGGCACGGAACACCTGCAGAACCCACACCACACCGGGCACACCCCAAGCACAGCATCACTGGGGTGGGACGGATGATCCACGTGCCCATGGGGACAAGCCAACAAAGCATCAGAGCCCTGACACCCCAGCACAACCACTGGCAGGCAGAGAGTGCACACACAGGGGGTTGACAACCACAGTGCACATCAGCCCCGTATGCACGCACACCCTGCACCATGACCCCAAGACACACCCATGTGCAGTGACTGGCACTACAGGAAACACCATGCATCCCCCTGGCACACGTCAACCCGTGCAGAGAAGCATACAGGCCAGACCCACCCTGTGCACCCAGCAGTGGGTGGCAGACAACAAGACCAACAGAAAGTCAATTCCATGCTGGAGATACCTCCCCATGCACACACACACACACACACACACACACACACCCAGGACCATACCACCCCAGATGGCATGCACACCACTGCAACTGAGCACCCATAGCCAGCTGCAAATCAGAGACCAACACAGTATTCATATCAAAATATAAAGGTATATTTAAAGTTTCAAATACTAAATAACCAAAACCATAAACAACAACTATTTACAAGGGGGATGGGTACAAGGTAGGGGTGTTCAAGGGTAGGGATGAACAACTGGGAGAGGAAGGCAGGGTGGTAGGGATGGGAGAAGTGAAAGGGATGTGCCCTAAGGCCCAGCTGGCTGGTCATCCTCTGCCTGGTGCTGCACTGTCGGTGGCGCTCCCTCCGAGCCATGGTGCCTGATTGACTGAAGGATGGCCTGGTTCTCAATGGCCACCTGTGTCAGGCCCTGAATGTCATGCCGAATCCCCTGGAGAACCTCGAGGCCTAGGAAAATGGGAACACAGTCAATGGCTGTGACTGACCACAACCCTGAACACCACCCAACCTGCAAGCCATATAGCCCAATGTCCTGCACCTGTGATGGCATGCACCCACCCACAGTGAACATGCACATGGCCATCACAAACAGGCGGCACCAGCTATGCGCACCACCGCCCACACACACTGCCCACGTCAATCACAGTACAAACTAGGCTGGCAAGTGATGTGGCAACATGGTGCAATGCCAGTTACACAGCTATGTGCCCAGTGCATGCCTGGACCACCAGTGATGCATACACAGACGTGCCGTGATACTGCACTGTGATGCAGGTCACCTGTGTCATGCCTACATACATGGATACATAGACAGTGTCGGCAGATAAGGGCCTATGGGACACCCAGTCTGTCCATTTGACCTTGTAAGTTCACTCTGTTGTCCTATAAGTCCGTTCCCCTTACCCTGACCTCCAGAATTCCTTTATGGTTAACCCATGCATTCATAAATCCGGTGACCAAGTCAGCCCCACCACTTCCTCTGGCAGGGTGTTCCACTTGTCCACCACCCATTCTGTGAAGAAATACTTTCTCATGTTTCCTCTGAATCGTCCCCCCTCCAACTTCATCCCATGCCCTCTAGTCCTGGAACATCCTTTACGCTTAAAAATATTGTTTTCCTGCACTCTGTTCCCCCCTGTAAGATACTTGTATGTCCCCATCATATCCCCACACCCTCCTCCCCTCCAGGGAGTACATGTTCAGTTCCATCAACCTGTCTGCATAGGACTTGTGATGCAATCCATGCACCATCCATGTCGCCCTCCTCTGAACCCTCTCCACCCAGTCCATGTCCATACATAGGTATGGTCTCCGAACTGTACACTGTACTCCAGTGTGGGGACTCACTAGTGTTTTGTATAGTGGAATTATCACCTCCTTTGGTTGTGTCCCGCATGGCTGGTGGTCTTGCCCCCCAGCATGCAATAGCACCCATAAGTAATGATACTCACCTCCTCCAGCAACTGGGTCTGGCAGCTGCTGCTGCTGCTGTTTGGGACAACACCCCCGGCACGGGGCCCTGGCATGGCCCCGTCACCCTGGCCTGTGTCCTCACAATCCGGCCTGTGGGAGACATATGTTGAGACAAACATCAGTGTGACTCAAAAGCAGAGTGCCCCTGCCCCAGTGAGTGCCTGCCCACAGCGCATAACCATCCATCGCACAGCTTCACACACTGACACACCTATGCACAGCCACCCAAGCACACACACACTACAGAGAATATAGGTGCATAGATGGTACACTCACCTGGCCTAGGCACCACGCCCGCCTAGCGCGTGAAGCGCAGCTGCGTCGAGTTCCGGCTCCCTCGGGGAGGTCACTGTACCGGTGCCGGCACTGCTCAACAGGCCGGCCCTGGCCAGTGACCTCCACCAGATCAGTAGCCACTTGCTGCCACACGTGGGTCCTAGGCATGGTGATGGGGCCTCACCATACAGTGCCTCACAGTGGGGCTCCACCAGGCCACCAGGTTGGCCACTTCAAGCTGGCTCCAGGACACCGCCCTCCTCCAGTCCTTGGCACCAACTTTACAGCAGGCAATATGGTGCCCCACTGCGCCGTGGCTTACGTGGAGTTGTTGTGCAATGAACCACCACAGGCTCAATCGCTGTTGAACAGCGCCGTCACTTACAGGCGCTGTCACCAGACAGCGCAATGAAGCATTCACACATGGCATGCCAACAGCGCCGGGAGTCAGAGGGCATACACAAGGTCCACGGCAATGACGCGAAGGCTACGTGCAGCACCATGGGACGTATGGGCATCCTCTGGCGACTGCCAAGCTGAGCACCAGTGCCACAGTGGACTATCGTGCAGTAGTGCCAGCGCCATATAGTGCCCAGTGCTGTGGCGCCACTGGCATAATGGTGGCCATGGCGAAGATCGCCTATCGCGCTCAGCAGGTCTGCAGCATGATAGACGACGCGTAAGCTGTCTGGGCATGCACAATGCAGTGTAACCGCAGCCACAAACATGTGCCATTGGCTCAGCGGACCTTCCGTGTGCGCAAAGTGCAAATACCGATATTCAGCCGACATATACCGTCATTCGATCAGCCATTCAAAGGCGCGGTGGTGCGATGCATGTCATTAAAGTAGCGCCACACCTCATTTGCATGTGTTGCGCTATAAAAATCGACAGTGGGTTGTGCTGGCCAGATTTGGTTACTGCAGGTGAGAGGTGAGTTACATGCTGTGTGATGCTCAGGACAATGCTCATGGGCAGGGTGCGGAGGATGATAAAGGCTGAGGGGCTGAGCATGAAAGGGCACTAGAAAGGGACAAAGGGTACCCTTTCTATCAGTATCTGCCATGCGGAGAGGAAACGGGGGGGCTTCTCCCCCCCGGGCAGCAGCTATATCAGAAATGCTGTCGACTGCACAGTGACAGGTGTCCACTTCCACCCATACAGATCACCATGACTGACCAGAGCCAAGCTGAGGTGTGGGCGGCGGGCGTGGGAGGCCGAACTTCACCACGGCAGAGACAGAGGTCCTCTTCCAGGCCTACCTGGAGGATGAGCCACTATTGAGTGGAGGAGGAGCACCCCTCAGGGCGTGCAGCTGCATGGGAGGGGGTAGCTCGGGCCATCAACCTGCACGGAAGCCACCAGCGCTCCGTGCAGGAATGCAGGAAGAAGATGGGGACTGACCGCAGGAGGCTGAAGGAGAAGGTGGCAGCCTTCAGGGTGGCACGTGCTGGCACTGGTGGGGGCCACCAGTGGTGTTGCAGCTGACCCCTACAGAGGAGACACTGGTCGCGGCCATGCAGCCGAGTGCCATTGCGGGCATACCAGGCGGAGGATTCCAGACAGGTGGAAGCCCATCACTGCGGTATGACATGGTGATGTTGTTGGGGGGGGGCTGTTGTTCACATGCACTCACATGTACTCTCTTTCTGTTACAGATCCTGTTCGTCTGCAGGAGACGGTGGTGGTGGTGGGTCCAGACAGTGAGGCAGACCTGCTGGATGTGGAGGAGGGACCATTCACCTCTGCCACCAGCCTGCAGGCACTGTAGCAGCATGCACGCTGGGCCAACAACTCCGGTGTCAGTGATACGAGTGCAGGGGGTGCACAGCCTGTGTCACAGCAGTCTGGCATGCAGGTATGCCAGCATGCTGTGCCTATAACGTGATCGCACCTGCACCATTGATGATAACAGGCCTGCAATGGGCAGTGATAGGTGTGTGTCCCATGGCGGACACATGGCAGGCCAACGCGTGCCCCTGGGCCTTCCTGGTTCACACCTGTGTACCAGCATGCTGGCACAGTCCCAGGCTGTGCCTGTCAGCACCGGTGGGGCAGCACCAGTGGCTGTGCAGGTGTCTGGCACTGTTGTCAAGCGCGGAGAGAACAGGTGGACCTGGGGGCTCAGCAGTTGGAGGGGCGGCAGCAACAGTTGCACACCAGGTCTGGGGTACAGTGTCAAGCAGTGGCGCATGTCCACCGCCCTTTGATCCGCCATACCTGGTCCTGGCGAACAGCGCCCACCCTCAAGGGGTGCTGTGCACCAGGACCGTCCACACCTGGGGTCACGATGCCATTGGGGCACAGTACCGGTGAGCAGCACACCCGCCTGCTGCGGGACTCGGTACAGCTGCGAGGCGGGTTACAAGTCGTGGAGGCACTGTCTGTGTCCGTGGGCGGCATAACAGGGGTGTGCTCGGGACCCGAGCGAGGCTGGTCCTTATGCGGGCGGATGTATGACCGCTGCCATTGACGAGCTGACCCAGGCAGTGGTCTCTGTCGGCAGACGCACTGGCCACACTGTCAGGTGCCCTGTACCACACACCCACACAGTCGCTCTCCACTCCCCATTCCCAGCGTCTTGCGACACCAGGCCTGTCGGCCCGGGTTCTGCTGTGGGCATCCGAGCACCCCTGGTGCAAGTTTGTTTGGCAGGATGCAGACCCCTGTGCGGGCAAGGTGGCGTTCGGCGCAGTGGGACCCTGGTGGTGCACCAGCACCACCCGATGTGTCCTGCTCAGCCTGCCAGTGCTGCTGGTCCCGCAGCGGGGCCGCCCACGCATCCGTGGTGGCGTGGGACAGTGCTACCTGACTGAACTGTCTCCCAGTGCAGGCCCTGTCTGGTGCTGCCCTGTGTGCAATGTGTGTCATGGTGGGCAGTGCACTGCTGGGTGCTCTGCTCACCAAGCTGACACATGGACCACCTGCACACTCTCCCAACTGCTGTCCACAGGTGCGTGAGCATGATGATGCCTGCATTGCACTGTACACCAAGGTGCAAGGGTGCCCAGGTCCTGACACACGTACATGGACAGTCCAGGTGGTGGGGGTGGTTGGTGGTGCTGTGTGTTGGCAATGTCATTTCCGCAGTGCTGTGCTGCTGCCCATGTATGCTACCTGGTGTGTGTGTGTGTCCATATGAGTGCTCACCCTCTCTGATGGTGTGTTGGTATGCCTGGAACCTTCAACTCCCCTGACCTTCATGCACGGTGTGTTCCCCTGTGTGCCTGTGGTTTGCGCATGGACAGTGTTGCCTGCACATGTCCCCTTGACTTACCTGTGTTGGGCGTGAGTGCTCTTCTGCAATGGTGTCCCGCTGCAGCTGGGCCCTACGGGTCAGTCGGGGTCCCTCCGTCCTAGGGGGCTGCTCATCACCCATCACCAGCACCACTGGCGTCCCCATCGCTGTCCCCTCTTGGACCTGCTACGGCTATCCATGGTCTTTGGCCATGTTGTGCAGGATGCAACAGGCCAGGAATATCTCACAGGCCTTTTGGGGGCTGTACTGTAGGGCTCCGCCGGAGGTGTCCAGGCATCAGAAGCGTGCCTTGAGCATCCCAAACACCCGCTCTATGATGTTACGTGTTGCGACATGTGCTTCATTGAAACCTAGCTGCGCTGGGGTCGTGGTGCGCCGGTATGGTGTGAGCAGCCAGGGACGGAGTGGGTATCCGCAGTCACCTGTGTGGAGATAGTGGAGCTCAGTGTCATGTCAGGTCCATATTGCCCATATCCTTGTGTGCCACTACCATGGCACCTGTGTCATTCCACCCTTGCACAGAGTTTGCATTCCATACATGTGTACTCACCCACTAGATGACCCGTGGGGATGTTCCTCTCAGATCGATGGCACAGTGCAGACTGGTGCCATATGAAGCATCATGTGCTCCGCCAGGTGTGTGGCACAGACATTGATAATGCGCCAGTGGCATCACACACCACCTGGCAGTTGACACTGGAAAAGCCCTTTCAGTTCCGATAAGCCTGGCCGTCGGGGCCAGGTGGCGTGCGAATGGCCACATGGGTGCAGTCTATGGCCCCTAGCACGCCAGGCATATGTGCTACCCTGTGGAACTCCTGCATGTTTGTTGTACACTCTGCCGCGGTGCTGGGGAAATGGATGTACTCCGCAGCATGAGGCAGCAGTGCGCTGAGGAATTGGGTGAGGATGCGTGACATGGCCGACTGTGTAATGCCTGTGGTGTCCCTGTCGGCCTCTGGAAGTGCCCGGGCGTAGCAGGCACATGCAGGCTGTCACCTTGGTCTCCACGGACAGAGCATGACTCCGTCGTGGGGGTACCTGCATCACATCACTGCACAGCTCACAGAGCCGTCTCAGTATTGCCCTGTTCAGGTGGTACCGGGCCACAATCTCGACGTCTGTGTACAGCTCGAAGCTGATGCGGGCACGATACCACCTGTCGGGGGCATACCGCCGACGGGCCCCTCTGCAGCCACATCCCCCTGCAGCATGGGTCTCACCCCCCTCATTACAGCTTCCATGTGGAAGCTGACACTGTCCATCTCCCTGGCTTCTGCCCCCCCGGCTGCTGTTCCTGTGTTACCCCCGCTGCCCCCACTGCTGCTTCCACTGCACCGGGCACCCCCCACTGGCCTCTCTGTCCTCCTGGACCCACTGTCCCTCTCTGCCCTTCCAGCTCCTGTCTCTCTCTCTCTCTCTCTCTCTCTCTCCCCCAGTTTGTGGCCTGCTAGGGTTCTTGCGCCGCTTCCTTGAGCCTTTTTATTTTGGCTCAAATCCGATGCCTGCGCAACTTCGGCTGAGCCACTCTTGCCTATGCTTAAGTGTTCGAATATCGATTCAGTACTTTATGCATGGACCCGCGCCAGGTTGCGCATGCCTTCATTTCCATTACGCTGTTGCTCAGCATGTTTCGATTGGCGCAACTGGCCTTCTGAATATTGCAGGAATAAGCGCATTTTGGATTAACATGCGCAACCCTGTTCGTGTATAGCGCCCAACCCTTGTGAATATCTGGGCCTAATGTCTCTGGAGCTTGTTTACGTTAAAGTTGAAAGAATGCTTATTGCCTATGGACAAGTGTAAATGTTTCTATTAATGTTATGCCTACTCCTCTTGAATTGGTAATTATGGTTTATATATCGTAATACTCTTTGTTATGTGATTTGTATTTATGTCAGGTCAGACCTGAAAATGGGCTTTGTACAGTGCTCTTACCCAGTTAACAAATAAAAACAAACAAACACACAAGAATAATGAATGAGCAACCATGTACAACCATGCTGTGTTCCCATAAATAGGTTCTTATGACATCATAAACCTTAAGTGCAAAGCTAGAGAGGTTTCCAATATCATCAGAACCCCAAAATGGATATGCCTTGTTGAACTTGATTACCCATGCTTTATTTTTATAGTATATGGTCACAAACATAAAACAACATGAAGAAACACGTGGTTTCACCTAAATAAGTAGTTTACTTTCCTCACATTTATTCTGTTCCTTGGAAATCAAGCTGTGTTTATTGGAGGCCATTTTTGAGAAAGTGGCTGCAGTCATGTTTTACCAACCTACTCAAAAGTGAGAAATAGGATGTTTTTAAATGTACAATAGGGAAATTACTTGTTATGAGATTCTGCCATCCAAAAGCTGTTGTATATTAGTGGTGATGTCACTAATATGGTACAACTTGTGACTTTTAAACTGTGGTACAACTGCTTTTTTGAGTGCATGGATTTCCACACACAATAGACCTAAGCCATATACTATAAATCTATAAATCCTCTCCTTTTACATTTTTTCTTCTCCTCTCCTTATCTGCAGGCCTGTAAGCTTCTCTGGAGTCAGTTCTCTCCTGTCTCCTTTCTCACCATGCTTGCCAACACATCCTTGAACACACTCTCAACTCCTCACATCTCTTTTATGGCCATCTCCTTGTACCCCCCATATCATGCCCCTGCTCATGACTCACAATCAAAAAAGCACCTGACTTTAAATCTAAGTCATGTTACTCCTAAAACAGTATACATGCTCAGCAGATGCTACAATTTCTTAAACATCATCCCACTCCTTCAATAGTGGCCATACAAATACTGCTACCACTATAATTGCCACTGTTGCTGTGGTACTGATTAAGTGGTCCACAATTAAGCTCTTCACCTCTACACTTTATGCTTTCATTTTTAATAAACCCACCCATTTCACTTCACCAATAACTGACACACAAAACAGTGCTTTTAAATAAAAAATCTCTTTTACTAGGAAGAATACACCAAACAGCACACAGTAGGCAGCTACTATAATGCAACTTTGCCACCTACTACAGCAATGCCCCTAGTAGTAGACATCACTGCAGAGTGAAAGCATCTTGCAATCTCAGCCACAGTGAATTGATTATATGCAAACTCTCATCACAATTTAAATAAATTCCATAATTCCACAGCAAGTTGGTCATATCTACTTTTTTTAATTTAAAAGATGTGTACTGTAATAAAGTAATACTCAATATGTGCTAACATTAGTGTACAAATACCAGGTATTGATATCACCCCCTATTGGCAGCCCTAACTACAGATGGACTAGTTTCCATATACTGTACCTTAACTCAATTTTTAGTAACACTTTTCTTATTAAAACTGTTACTTTTTAAAAAATATTTAAACATGTATTTGCTAAAAAATAATTTTATAAGTGAAATCAGACACTTCACTGTGTTGGTTGTTATGGGTAAAATACACTTCTAGGTGCAGACAGCACTTGGCATAAGTGCCTTATGCCTCACTGTAGAGCTGAACTTGCATTTTACCCATGGCAACTAGCACCCTGTTGTGTTTATTGCTTACTTAATATCTATTCAAAGCCCAGTCTTTTCTTCAGAGATTATGGGGTGCAAGAAGACTCTTAATCAATGTTATTGCTAATATTGTACCACTGTTCCTGATAGTTATTTATTTAGTTATTTAGTTATTTTTTACCTGACTTGTATACAGTGCTCTAATTAATTTAGAAGAATGCCTCAAAATATACATATATGTGCTAATAAAAGTAACACACCTTAATCAGAGAAATCAATATGAAGAATACATGGATAATTCATAAGCCAGGTCTTCCATATAATCAAACACAATTATTCACATTCCAAAATAAAAGGGAGCATTTCATTAAAGAAAAAGAATACAAACAGTCATAGTTCATTAGATAGTTCATCCAAAGGAGACATTTCTGCCTGCTGCTAATGTGCATCTTTCTTAAACAGAAAGAAAAGTATTATCTCAACCCATTAGCAGAATCTTTATCAAGCAACTAGCAAATACTGAAATATTATAGTTAAGAAATGTGCTTCTAGCATATAAACTCAGAGAAGCCTGGGTGTCACAAAACATACATTAATAAGATATAATTTGTAAACAAAATATGAAATATAATTCTTGGCAAGTCAGCCTTCAAGACCATAAATAAAATTAATTTTCATGTCAGCGGACTGCCAAGGCCAAGGGATGGGGCATTATGGACCTAATTTCATGGTAAATACAGTTTCTGCAGAAGAAGGGTAACAGGTTTGAAGGTCAGAGTAATTGAATTATTGAGACGTTTATCAATCCTTAGCCCTACAATATTTCCTGCTTCAGGTGCAAGATCATTCCAATAAATTTCAGAGTGACTGTCATACCTGGTTAGAAAGCAAATCATATCCTTATGTATTGTTTCCATCCATATTTCCCTAAGGATTTTCATAGAATCATTTGGTCATATTATAATCTATAAAAAGGAACAACTCGTGGGGCCTGTGTTATATTTTCTGTGCTGGCTCTTGCAGTGATGCAGTAGTACATTTCTTAACAAAATCATTTAAAGTAAGTCAGTTTTATTTATATTGTGCCTTTCCAATCATTTTAAATCCCTTTTCATAGGCAGTGAATGTAGTATAATGCATATGTGATAGCAATAGTCCTTCACTGTACATCAAGATGCTGTGTCTGCGTCTATAGAAAAGCACAGTAAGACCTGAAAACAACCATACAACCTCATTATTTTAGTTTAATTGTTCTCAGGATCAGTTCCTTCTAGCAAACTGCCAAAGTACAGCTTGTTGAACTTAGTTTCTGCTGCATCAATAGTCATTGTTGGGTCTCTACTTGGAATTCAGGTAGCTCCAGTACAGTGCTTAAATATTATAAATATCTTTATTTCCATTCCCTTGGTCACTGCTGTAATCCCAAACTTTCAAAATTGTCTTCTTGTTTGCAGAATTTACTAAAATGCATAGCCATGCTGCAGATCAATGTTTTCAAATGCCAGAAGCATTCTTTTATTTAAATTTTGTTTTATAAGGGGGAACTCATTAAGGAAATGTCCTGTGGCAGTGGCAGGGAAGTCATAATATGCAGCAAACAGGACATTAGTAGACATTCTTTAATGAGCTTATTTCCATTTTAGTTATTTTATTTGGAATGTGTCCGCACGTGGGATGCTGCATGGCTGCATCCCTTTATGGACCTCTTTCATTGTAAATGCTGACTAACTACAAGTATTGCTTCTTTTTTCAGTTATCTGTATTGGCCTGTTTATTTCCACCTGTAGCCTTGGCAGTTAACCACATCATACTAGTTACCTTCCCATATCTATTCTATTGAGCTATTTACCTTGGTTGTAAATCATCAGCTTGTGCTTACCTGTTATCTGTACTGGGTCCTTTTTCACCTTACTTAGTACTGTAGATGCATTTCGTGTACAGACTAAATGTCTCAGTCATTTAGTTGCTGTCAAAAGGTCGACTGGACAAAAGATTGCCAGTCTAAATGTCGCATGGAGCTTTGGCAGTCAGAAAAAATGTTGTGGACAAATTGTTGTATATGTATGCGTATGTGTGGGCTAGCTACTAAATCAGCCAGGTTGGACCTTGGGATGGCTGCAAGACCTCACTCGAGTTGATGTTAAAAGCAGGGCAGCCTAAGTCTGTGGTACTGGGGTGAGCAGAGGCAGTGTTCCTGACCAAGGAGGGACAGAAGCAGCTTGTGTGCTGGTATTAGAGTTTTAAAGTTGAAAACTCAGAGAAAATTGGAGGAAAAAGGGACAGGGAGACCTGAGAGGTTCAATGAGAGGACTGAGAAGAATTGAAATGTCAGGAGGTCCCTGCACTAGAGCACTTAAGTATTGCTGCTCAGTTTAGAAAGATAGTTAAGAAGAAGTAGAAAACTGAACGGTGTTGTAATGAATAACTGAGCCATCAGATGTGTTGTGGGAAATGCTGACAGTTAATTTTATATGAACATGAAGCCATAGTACTGGGGCTTTATGGTTAAATTGTATTGACACAGTTTTTGGAGTTTGTTTTTATGATCACAAATTGATAACAGTAATTAGAGATTTAATATAACTGCAGAGTTTTTTTAAGGCAAATTAATCCATGGTCTTTGATTTTGATTTTTCTGCATATCACTGTTTCAAATTTTGGTGCTACTGAACCTTGGGGAGATTTTATTGGCTAGCTGTGGGCAGTGATGTCGGATGCAACTAGAAGAGATAAAAGTAGGTGCTACGAAGCTCAGAATAGCAGAGACAGCCATAGCTGCCGGTCATTACTTAAGCTGCAATTTTTACTTGACAGAGAGATCTAAAAGATCTTTTTACAGTATTTTGAAAGTGAGCATGTAACTCTCTCTTTTTTACACACAGTTTTTATTGAGTTTAGTTGTTTTAGTTTGTGCACTTTTCTACGCTCACTCTGTCCCTGCTTTGAAATGTCACCAGTAACGCAGGCAGCATTGGCAACCTTATGACCATGACCACATAGTACTGCGCTGAAAACAATATTGCCGGTTTGCCCACAGCATGTTGTCTGCAGCAAAGTACATTGCGACAAATTGTCCGTATGCCATGCATTTAGTCTAGCTCAGGGTTTCTCAAATGGTGAGGCCAGCCTCCCAGGGGAGGCCCCAACCTGTTCCAGGGGAGGCTCAAGCAAGCCTTAAAATGTACTATATTTAAATGTCAAGTTTTGGATGCTTTGTGTGAAAGGATGCAGCAAACAAAGTGAATAATGTCATGCGGAATTTATGTACAAAATGGTTACCAGGAAAACACGCTCAACAAACGCTTGTTTCCTGGTATGACATGGGGGAAAGCTGAATGGAGGAAATACAATTCTTGGAAACTGTGCAAAACAAAATGCAAAATAATACAAATGAATAGGAACAAGATAACAATTGACCCATTATACTGGCTGCAGAAAAGCACAAATGCAAAGGCTAAGCAGAGAGATACTAGGAGCAAGGCCAGGAGTGAGCAAAATAGTCCACGAGAAGGTGTTTAAGATCAGGGTAAAACTGAAAGAAAACAGTCTGACTCATGGAAGTATTGCAATGAGGGGTAAATACCGCCAAAACTCAGAAGTGTGGAGTGAGTAGACTGACCTGGGGGGGGGAGGTTATAGAGAGGGAAAATAATAGCATCAACAAAATGAGAATAAACTCAACTACTCAAATTCATTTCATTGTATTCTTCCCGTAATGTGAAAAGTATGATAGTTGTTCTAACTATGGGGAGGCCCAAAATTATTTCTATATTAGGGGAAGGCTCAAGATCTTTTCCAAGGCTTGGGGGAGGCTCACTATGACAAAGTGTGAGAACTCCTAGTCTAGCTAATCCAAAAATTGTAGGGTATGTGCTGACCTCCTATTACTGTGTTTTATCCTGATTTCTCTGTACCGAAGAATGTACTGGGAGCATGTGTAGGGTTAAACCAGAAATGTCATCATATGTTGATGATATAGCCGTGTGTTGTCATATCATGGTTATCATGAATACCTCAGGATGGTTGGCCCACTGGTGCAGTGGTAGTGATACTGCCTGTAGTGCTGATAATCTGTATTCGGAAGTGAACACAGTGAAAAAGAGGGTCAGCTGGGGGGAGGTTGGATGAGCTTCCATGGACAGCTCTCCTCCTCTGGGGGGAGGGGGGGTTGTGGTTTCCCAGTATGCCTGCAACACCCAGTGCAGGCTGAATGTGAAACAGCCAGGACCACCAAGCAGTGAACGGACATGTAGGCAGACATCTGTAGGTTGGGTGCAGAGGCATGCCTGACCTGCACTGATATTATTGCACTACCACACCTATTGGGAAACCCAAGGAGAAAACCCCAAGGTAAGGAGGAGCACTGTGAAGCCCCTGGATTGCCTCCTGAATGATGCCCCAGGTGTAAGCCTCAGCGGGGGCCTCTGGTGAATCTTGGTCTCTCCCATCAGGAGCCCCACCATAGGGGTAAGCTACAGGCTACTCAGTCCAAGTGGCCTGGGGGGAGCACAGGAGGTCAGGTCCAGGCACCATTGAGGGGTTTCATCCCCCCACCCATTGTCCAGGTGATAAAGAAAGTTGAAAAAAATGAATACTGCAGTACAACAGAAGTCATTGTTGTACAAAAAGTGTCTCCTGAAACTTTTGTGTCAGGAAGAGTGGAAGCAGAATGAACAGTTGTTCCTAACAACACCCCCAAAAATTAATTGGAAGGTCTAATACCCATAGTATAATGTGAACCATGGATATCACAATATTGGAAATCGTCCACAGTATCAATACCGTAACTTCCAATACCGTGGTTTTCCATGAAACCTTGATACTGTGACATTCCTAGGTTAATGTATATAGCTATTCTTTTTATATCAGTGATAGTTTTCTGTGCATATTGCTTACAGAATATGATAGTGATAGTGATCATTTTTCCATCCAGCTTGTAATTTACCAAAATTCAACTGATACCCTGTCACAGTCAGAACTGAATGTCTACCAGTCCTAGGGTGTCCTTAACAAAAATGCTGGAAATTTTCTGGGTAATAAATATGCAACACTATGGTTTTAAAGGGGTTCACAGAGTGACTGAAATGGACTGATGTATCTTATTTCTTTCCATTACTTGTACCAAGGAAAGCCCTGGGCCTAACCCACTAAGCTTTTTTTATAGTACTTTAGGCGAAGGCTCACTCCCTGTCATTCAGATAGCATCTGGCTGAAGCGGTGAGTGGAGGGGTTGCTCTGGTAACCATCTTCAATGGGTGGGGGACTCAAGCTACTTTGGTAAGACGGGGGCCATGAGTGGGTGGAACAGGGGAGAGTCTCCTGTTCTATGAGGGAAAGGAGGCCATATGACACCAGGGTAAAATATGAAATGTTATTGGTCCGGTGATTGGGGAGTGGGAGTACACCAGCCCACTAGAGTAGATAGAAGTCTTCACAGACAGGTAATTGGGAGGACCTGGGGGACACTAGACCACCAGGGTAGATTGATTTCTTAAAGGGCTTGTGTTGGGGGCAGGGGGACTTCTGGACACCAGGGAAGGGTTTTAACTGTTACCAAATGAGCGATCGGTGGGCAGGGAGAACCACTTGACTGCCATAGACAACATATAGACAGACGTGAGGAGCAATCACCACTTGCTACAGGCCTGTAATGAGGCCCTAATGGCATGCAAATAACCCCATAGCACCTTGCTAGTGCTCTGGGGTCATTTGCATAGTAATTCACAAATATGGCAGATTGATCTAGAGGAGCAATTGACATTTGCAGGCGCTAACAGCCGACTTGCTTCTGTAAGCCCTATAGTTCCTTATTGGCCACAGACTTTGTGGCAAGTAGGGGGTTATGGTTTGTGGGAGCAATTGGGATAGTGCCTGGTTCTTTTGCTTGTTACAATGGAATATACCATTAGCACCTGCTATGTGCTTGAGACATGCTCCAGTATAGTGGTAGTTTACTCCAGGCACGAATTTGTGCCTAGAGAAAACTTTTTTTGTGAGGGCAAACAAGGATCTTTGACTATCCTAGCCTAAATGGATATTGCAAATCATAATGAGCCCCAGTGGCATAGCATACAAGGTTTAAAAATTGCCACTTGAACATTTGCAGCATGCCTGCCAAAAACACCTGAACTTGAAGACTGTGTTGGGTGTCACCAACCTGAGAGCAATAAGCAAAACATAGCTCAAGCCTAGTGTTTTAAATATGAAACTGACATTTTACAATATAAAGTATTCAGGCAGGACAGGTCTAAAAAGAGAGGTGGGGGGTTGTTTTTTGTTAGAAATCATATCAACACCATCCAATTGGACATTTTGCTTTGAGAAGGATTATTATATGAATGGTTGGCAGTGCGACTTTGTCTGGGCAAAGTTAAGAGAACTAATATACTGTATGCTATGCATATAGTATAATCATCCCTGTGGGGTAAGCAAGGGTTTAAAGACTTAATTAATATGGTAGTAAAATGTAGCATGCGTGAACCTAGAATTCTGAGGGGTCTAAACCTGGCCTGGTCTGGTCTGAATGCAAACATTTATAGTAACATTCCTGATGAAGCTAACCTTATGCAGGTAATTACCAATACTACCTGGCTGAACTACAAAACTCAAAAAACATACTCTGCTAAATGTATTTTTATTTTACAATTTTTAGCCAGGAAGACACGTCAAGCTGAGGCTTGTTCCTAGGTGTAACCTGGGAGCACAATAAGGTTAAGTGACTTGGTCATGGTTACACAGTATGCAAGATTCAAATCCATTTCTGCTGGTTTACAGCTCAGTGCTTTTAACCATTGCACTATACTGCCTCCCTACAGAACTGAGTCATGGTGAGGAGAAAGGATAGACTAATATTAGTAAAGAATTGTTCAGAATCCATTTGCAACTATTTCTCAGTTTTTTGCATCTGGCATAATGTAATTCTCTGTCCTAAGCCTAAAACAATTGAGCTTTGGGACTTTACAAGACTCTCTCTCCCTTGGTATCTGTGTGGCTCAGTTGGAAGCACTTGCAACTATGGGTCATAAGCCTGAGGGTTCTAGTCTCACACAAAGATTGAACTCACATACCATAAACCAGGGTTTTTCAACCAGGGGTCCTTGGCCAAAAAGGGGGCCTCAAGCAAGGCATAGGGGGTCCATGGAGCAAGCTGTGAAAATGTTAACTTTGAACAAAAATGTGGCAGAGAGCATGCAAATTACAGCTTTGACTAATCCTACTCAGTAAAATTGTGCCTGATAATAAAAACAGGTGATAAATACCTGATGCTCAGGTGATAAATACCATTCTGTGATCATGCCCTGCATTCTCGGACACCCAATTCAAATGTAGCCCTGCATTTTTTAATAACATGCTGAAGTTTGAATTCTTTTTTCTGCTCCACTGTGCCCTCCACCCCCTGAGACACCTAATCAGTTCCAATCGACATTGGTGAACAAGGTTTGCTTAAGTGTACCTCAAGGGATAAATACCTTACAGTCTGAGGTGCAAAGCAGAATTGCAGAATTAAACATACATGGTGGCTGACTTTGCTTTCTGCGATATTGTACTACCCTCCGAGAAACCTGATCTGAAGGTAGTACTGCATTTTTGAATTATGTGCTGAAGGAAAGTTTGAACTTCTTTTTCTACTCTGTGCAGTTGTCAGATCCGCTGTTCCTCACCCTCAAGGCACCTAATCAGTTCTGATCGACATCGAGGAAAAAGGTTTGCTTATGTATGTTACCCCATTCTCCTAGTAACCTCAGGTAATAAATACTTTCAGAGCAGAATTGCAAAATTAAACATTCACAGCTGAACTTTGTTTTCTGCAATAAGATCCGAGACACCTAATCCAAAGGTAGCTCTGTGTTTTACAATTACATTCTGATGGTAAGTTTCTTTTTTTGTATATTCTATTTATTCCTCCCTGCAGGACTGGCAGACAGTTCTGATCTCCTCTCAGAGGGCTCATCTTCTGAACCTGGCCACCCTCATTCCAGATCTCCCCCCAGTGATTCCTCCACAGATACTCCCCTCTGCAGCGGGGCCAAAAGGGAGGAGTGCCAGCTCCCTGCCCCCCGGAAGCACAATCCTGAAGATGGGTGAAGCCAGAACCAGGGATGTGGGCAGGGTATCAGTGAGTCTGCCAGCTCTATTTTCCAGTTTTTCTCCCATCCCTGTGTTACAGATGTGCATATTTGCTCGAGGAAGTGTGCATGTGAAGCTGCCTACAACACCCTCCCTTCATGTCACTCTACTGCCCCACACTACCCTCCAGGCCTCCACCTCAGGGCAGTCTTTTGGTGTGGAGCAGCAACACACCCACTCTGGGAGAGAAGAGCAGTCTTCCAGACACTCAGTCCTATCCATACCTGGCTGATGCCAGGCAACCCACACTTACTCCTGAACAGGGGTCACCAACGTGGAGTGAGGTGTGGCATCCAGTGCCTCAGCCCTCATTGCCACCGGGCCAGGCACTGAAGGTAAGTTTCTATGGGAAAGACTATCACTGCAAAAAGAAGGAGTCCCCCAGAGGAAATCTATCCACATTCAGAGTGATTTTTCTTCAGTGTGGAGGTGGTTGAAGGTAGTATGAAAGTACATCAAATGAAAAAAAACACAACTACTCTGGCTCAAAATGACACCATACACAAAAGTTATTTTTAAGAATATTCCTCTGTATTCTTTCAGATGTATATTTAAATCAGCCTGAATGTTTTGCCACTCAGTGGCTTCTTCTGGGGAACTGTTAAACCAACAGATAAACAGTGCTTTAATATTTCATATCATTTAAAGTTTAGTTACTTTATGATGTATTATATTTATTTGTATAATAAATATCTCCACCCTTTAAGGCTCAAAATCGAGCTTAACCCAGTAATGATTTAAATATTATTTTCACAAACAAAAAGAAAGCAATTTAATTAGAGCCACCTAGCATAGTGTTAGCCATTACTAGATATCAAGTGTTCCAACAATTGGCTACCTTATTTGTAACTGGGCTTTAGTATTCTCCTGTCTACCACAACTCTTTGGCGTTCTTATGAGTTACCTTTTATAAAACAAATTTCACATCATTAGGCATACTTAATAATGTCATAAGTTCATATGACAAACAATTTTTAACAGTTTTAAACATTAAGGTACTGTCCCTTTAAATGCTTATAAAGTAATATCATTTCCCAAGGATAAGGTTTTATTTTCAACTCAACATAGTTTTAAATTTCATCACACTTATTTTTGTCTATATCAATTAACATTGTTGTACATTTAAATAAATTGTTTTTTAAAGAAGATTTTAGATTGCTTATGCCCTCATTTGAATCTGTATTTTCAAACCTTTTACTGTAACGTTTCCCTTTGGCAGTCTATCAAACAAATGATTCTTCTAGTTTGATAGTTACTCTTATTATCACCAGCTGTCCTATTTTTTTCATTGTGCCTCAAAGGTTTCTTACATACCTTGTTTTTCTCTAGTGTAAACCTTTAAAAATAGAAACTTACTTCTAATGGAGCTCTTGCTTCTATCACTGGTCACAACTAATGTCTGCCACATTGTGGGAGATCTGTTAAAGTTATGGGTTCAATGTTTATTCTCTACGGTAAATAGTTTTTACTTGAAATTCTTTAAATGAGTTTATATTCTGCTTACTTCAATGAGTTTCAAGTGGGGCTTATGCTCCTACTGCCGCTGTCCCTGTTTTCAAGCTTGTACTTGTTCTAAGCAAATAAAATGAGTATGTCAGTCCCTGTTATGAAATGAACACTTTTGTTTGCAAGTGCCTTTTGCTTTTTTGTAAAGTAAAGTAAATCCTCTTACTTCTAGGTGTGTGTGCTTCATGCTCCATTTCTGAATGTGGCAGCAAGAGTGGGGCAGAGGTCCCTCCCTCTTGCACCCATGGGGAGTCACATGCTGAATGCATCAGCAGGCAGTGAAAAGCAACATCTTTGCCCAGCAACCTGTTGCCTAACAAATGCTTTTCTATGCAGGTACATATGGCTAATATTAGACTTAACATGTGGTGTTCAGAAAATGCTCCTTTTTGCAGACTGTCCTTCTTATTGTTAAATCACTATACTAGCTTGGATTGTGCCTAAAGTTCTCAATAAATTTTCCTTATGGGAGAAGGAACTCATGGATGCACTACTGACTAACTTGTACTTGTAAATTCCAGGCTGATCTCATAGGAAGGGCTCACTCACAGTGGGTCCTCATAAATAGAAAACTGTAACGTATTTGGGGTAATTACATCTCTAAGATTGCCACAGTGTATGACTACTAGCACACCTGCCAATTGATTTCTTTATTAAGACCCCATGGGCAATGATAGGTCCCCTAGCTTGAATATCCACAATGTCTCCCTGATCTCAACCAGTTTCTGAAAATCACCACCTCTACTGGGGGCATGCAATTGTTTAAGTCCCCAGAACCTTAGCTACATAACAGTATGTCTCTATTCACTAAAATGTCTAGCAACAGGAGAACTTTCATCCTTAACCCTTATCCTACTTTCGTGTTCTGAGATTCATTTTTTAAGCTCCCTTAAAGTTTGTCCCACATACAAGTGGTCACATGGACACTGTAAGATAGAGATAACTCCTGCTGAATTGCAGTCAATATGTTGTTGAATCAAATACTACTTGCCTGTGTAAAGGTATTTAAATCTATACTTTCTTGAGGTGTTTCCACATGCTATGCACTTGTTACAGGGATACATCCCATTCCTTAAAGGGCCTAATAAAAGCTGACCTGGTCTAAGCCTCTCAAATTTGTGCTGTTTTTACTAGTTTGTCCCTGATGTTAGGTGCTTTTTTGGAAATCGTGAATGGTTTATTCTGAAATATCTTCTTGGTGATTGGGCTTTCTTGTAAAATGCGCTAATGTTTTGAAATGATCTTCCTAATCTGGGGCATTTCATTACAATGGACTGTACCAAAAGTCAGTTTCCTCTCCTGTGTCTCTTCTTTTTTTGCTACTGATTAAAGTTTCTTCCCGAGTGATCTGTGCCACCCTTTCTTGTTCTTCTTTTGGCATCTGGTGTTTGTAACCTCACAACTTGAACCTTCCCATTGTGTTTTCTTGTTCCTGAGCAAATGCTGTTTGTGTGCTACAGTTGCAATTGATTCTCAAAAGCTGAGAGAACGGAATACTGTTTTTTAGCTTAGTGGGGTGGAAGCTACTGCCATATAGAGTAGTATTTCTGTCTGTTTCTTTTTGGTAAATTTTTGTTTCCAATTTGGAGTTTTTCTTCATAATGGTGATGTCCAAAAATTTTATCTTAACTTTACTGTAACTCACCACAAATTTTAAATTAAGGTCACATGTTGATATATTGTAAACATTCTCCTAAGATGTCCTCTTCTCTCTGCCATAAGAGGCAAAGCAAGGCAAGGTAATTTTATTTGTAGGGCACCCAATCCCAGAGGCTCTGGGCACTTAACAATAGTTAAAAAAAGACATGATAAAAACAGCATAAATAATACAATAATATTGCTAAATATAAATACAGCAATTTACAATAGATTAAAAGGGGGTCAGAATCACATAGCAGGGACAAGCACAGAATGTGCTCATAAAGCTGACAAAGCCAGGGCAAAGAGGTGGTCCTTCACCCTCCACTTGAACACCTCTACTGAGGGACCCTCTGGGACAGAAGGTGGTAATGAGTTCCACAGGGTCAGCCCAGAAGCACTAGATGCCCAGTCTCCTGAGGTCTTGAGCAAAACCCTGGGAATATCCAGAAGGCCCATCAAAGAGGAGTGGAGGGAGTGAGCAGAGGTCACCAGTGTCAGGAGTTCTGACAGGTACCATGACCCAGTCCATATAGGGTCTTGAAGGTGAGAAGACCCACCTTGAAAAGGAACCTGCACCTGACCGGCAGCCAGTGCAGAGCCCACAGGACTGGAGTCACATGACTGGACCTTGAAAGGCCTGTCAGCAACCAGGCCACCATGTTCTGCACTAGCTGAAGTCTGCAGAAGGTCCCTTATGTTACCCTGAAGTATAAAGAGTTGCAGTAGTCCAGTCTGGAGGTCACAAAAGCATGCACCAGCATCAGTGGGTCCTCAGACGGAATGAGGGGCTTAATCCAGGCAATGTTCCACAGATGATAGAAACCACTACTGACAACAGATGACACCTGGTCTTCAAAAGTCAATCTGTTATCAAGGATCATGCCCAGATTTTGCACCCTTGGGGCAGCCACCAATGGAGCAGAATCCAGGAAAAGCCCTAAGGCAGCCCCAGGTGGCAGTCCATCATGTCCATGACCAGGTTTGATCACCAGTGCCTCTGTCATAGCTGGATTAAGTCTCAGCCAGCTGGAAGCCATCTAGTCATTGATTTTAGCCAGACAGTTGTTAAGCACATTAACCACTCCTGATGTTCCAGGGCAAAGTACAAGTACAGCTGGGTATCATCTGCATAACAGTGAAACTCCATGCTGTACTGTCAGATGATCTCACCCAGGGCAGCATGTACACTGCAAGCAGCATTGGTGATAAGATTGAGCCCTGTGGTACTCCACAAGACAGGGGCATTGGGGAGGAGGAGAAATTCCCCATCACTACCCACTGCACCCTGTTTGAGAGATAGGACTCAATCCACTTGATGATAATACCGGTGAGTCCACAAAACTCACAGAGCTGATCAAGAAGCATAATGTGGTTCACAGTGTCAAATCCTGAGGAGAGATCAAGGAGAACAAGAACTGACTTGTCTCCTCTATCTCTAGCCCTGAGCAGGTCATTATGCACCCTCACTAGAGCTGTTTCTGTGCTGTGTCTAACCCAAAAACCTGACTGAAATGGCTCATAGATGTCTGAGGACACCAGGTGATCCTCAAGCTGATGTGCCACTAACTTCTCAACAACCTTGCCCAGAAAGGGCAGGTTGGAGATAGGACGGTAATTCACCAGGACATCAGGGTCAAGGGAAGATTTCTTAAGGAGAGGCCTCACCAGCACTTCTTTCAAAGCCACAGGGAGTACCCCCTCCACCACAGAGCACCTGTAAATCCTGGCAAACACTGGGTTAACTGCCTCAACACATCCCATTAAGAAATGTGTCAGGGCTGGGTCCAGTTCACAAGAAGTGTGCTTCAGCTCTATGATCACCCTAGTCACTTCAGACACCTCCACTGGCCTAAACTCTTCCCAGATAGGCAGATTGCCTCTGAGACCCCCATCCCGACCACCGTGAGGCAAATGCCTCCATGGTGGGATCCCCAGCCAGACAGCCAACACTATGTTAGAGAAAACAGAGCAAACTTCTTACACAAGGTGGATGACAATGCTTTTCTCAGCTGCAGATAGGCAGGATGCAAAAGCCTGTCTACAGTCCGAAATAGCTTAGATGGTCTGTTTTTCCCTGTGGCAATTTCCCTGGACAAGAATTCTGCCTTCTTACAGGAAATTGCACCCCCCGATACACCACACAGTGGGCTCGTAGGGACAGCCTATCAGCCTCCAGCTGGGTCTTCTGCCAGAAACACTCTAACCTCTGACCCTTGATCTTCATTACCTTGAGATCCCCATCAAACCAGGGGGACCTAAAGTGAGACGATCTGGGTCATATATGACCTGGTGAGAGAGCAGCCAGAGGTTCGGAGACCACCTGGTTATAAGTCGCCACCCCCTCTCCAGAACCCATCATACATGCCGCATCAACCCAAGAAAGGTTAGCTAACACCAATAATCCCTCAGGGTGCACACCCCTTAAAGGGTGAAAGCTGGCCATCTCCATGGGGGGGCTACTGGGGGGGCTCCAAACATGAACTTCATGGTACAGTGGTCGGACCAAGTGATTTGATCATTCTTGAGGTTATCAACCTCAAGACCTAGTTGGAAAACCAGATTGAGTGTGTGGCCATGCTGGTGGGTCATGGAAGCAACTGCTTGTGCCAGGCCCAGTGACTGCATCAACTGGAGGAGGTTGTAACCAAAATGCGAGGATTCGTCATCGATCCAGACATTGAAGTTCCCCAGGATTAAACACCTGGGGGACTCCAACACCTGGTCAACAATGAAGTCCACCAACTCCTGCAGGAAGTCTCCTCCCACCCCAGGAGTGCAGTAAACGAAGAGAATCCTGCAATCTGTACCTGCACCTCCATGCACAGCAACACACTCAAAAGATTGGGTGTCACCAACTGGATGCACTGTGAAGCCCGGGCTGCCTCTAAAAACAAAGGCCACACCCCCTTCCCTGTGATCCTTCCTCGGGCAGTGCACTACAGAGTACCTAGTAGGGATGGCAGCCACCAGAACTGGGTCTACATCATCACCAAGCCATGTCTCCATTATGCAAGCCAAGTCAACAGCAGAAATCAAGTCCACAAAAATAGTGGTCTTGTTACTTATCCACCTGGCATTGCAAAGCACCACGCGAAGAGGAAGCGAAGATGCTGCTGGACCTCTAGCTGCCTGCCCACTCAGTCTGGTGGGAATCCTGGGTATGGAGACTAAACACGTCTGGCCTCTCCCCCGGCTCTGTTTACACCCAGAGAGTCTCCTGGACCAGACAACCTCAATGCAGCTCACCACCCCCTCCTCAACTGCCCTCAGCTCCCTGCAATACCCTCTCCACCTAGTAATTTCAACCTCCCTGCAGCATCTTGCTGTAGTGGTGGTAACAGGGAGGTCAGTAAAGGGGTGAAGGTCGTGGAGCCGAGTGGCATTGTAGGTAATTCTAGCAGTGCCACAGCACCAACACATCTTGCTTGTTATTCTAGTCCCCAAAGGAATCTGGATATAAAATGCATACACCCCACTATCACAAACACCCCCCCCAAGAAAAGTACATCATCAATAAATGGTTTCCAAAGTATGATGTTTTTCTCAAATCTGTTTCCCTGTTCTGTAGAATGCAAAATAAACTGTTCCTCAAATGAATGATTATTAGAATAGCCAGGGGCCATTGTGCTCCCCATAGCTGTTCCCTTGACTTGTCCAAAGAATGTTTCTTCAAACTTAAAATAATTGTTTTCTAGGACTAGTTTTGCCTTTTCAGTAATGAGACTTGTTTTGGGTCTTGTATCACTGGGGCTCATATCCAAAAGTTTACCTAGTGCTCTAACACCCCCCTCATGGGGAACTGAAGTGTACAGATCCTTTACAACGAAGGTGACTAGAATGGTGGTATGATCTATATACATTTGTGTATTCATGTTCTGAATCATTTCCAGTACATGGGAAGTGTCCCTTATGTACGTGGATGTTTGAGTGATTAGTGACTGGGTGTGATAAGCCACAAATTTAGAGAGGGGTTCCGAAATGGAGTCAATCCCTGATGCAGCAGGTTTCCCTGGTGGATCAGCGGCATCTCTATGGATTTTTGGTAGGGAGTAGAACACTGGCATCCTTGAAGAATCTTTAACGAGTGCTTCTTCTTCCTATGTTCGAAGAGAATCTAATGCTAGGATTTCTTCCAAAAAGTCATGTAGTTTACCTTGTATGCTGTCTATAAGATCTGGTATGAGTTTGTCATATGAACGTATGACATTATTAAGTATGCCTATCAATGAGAAATTTGTTTTTATAAAAGTTAACTCATAAGGACTCCAAAGAATTATGGCAGACAGGAGAACACTAAAGCCCAGTTACAAAGTAAGTAGCCAATTGTTGGAACACTTGATATCTAGTAATGGCTAACACTATGCTAGGTGGCTCTAATTAAATTTCTTTCTTTTTGTTTGTGAAAATAATATTTAAATCATTACTGGGTTAAGATCGATTTCGAGCCTTAAAGGTGCAAATAATTATTATACAAATTAATATAATGCATCATAAAGTAACTAAACTTTAAATGACATGAAATATTAAAACACTGTTTATGTGTTGTTTAACAGTCCCCCAGAATCAATGTGAAATTTGTTTTATAAAAGTTAACTCATAAGGACTCCAAAGAATTATGGCAGACAGGTGAATGCTAAAGCCCAGTTACAAAGTAAGTAGCCAATTGTTGGAACACTTGATATCTAGTAATGGCTAACACTATGCTAGGTGGCTCTAATTAAATGTCTTTCTGTTTGTGAAAATAATATTTAAATCATTACTGGGTTAAGCTCGGTTTTGAGCCTTATAGGTGCAGATAATTATTACACAAATCAATATAATGCATCATAAAGTAACTAAACTTTAAAATGATATGAAGTATTAAAACACTGTTTATTTGTTGTTTAGCAGTTCTCCAGAACACTGTGTGGAGAAACATCGGGGTTGATTTAGTATACATCTGAATGAAGAATACAGAGTAATACTCTTAAAAAAGAACTTTTGTGTATGGTGACATTTTGAGCCAGAGCAGTTGTGCCTTTTTTCGTTTGAAAGACTATCACTGACCATAAGATACGAGATGACAGGGCACAAAAAGTGAGAAATGTTTGGAATTAAGACAGTGTAACACTTGCCCATTTAGGTGCAGCACTTAGTTTTCAAGAAGATCTGGGGCAGTGACATAGCAGCAGCAGTAGCATATGGCTGAAAAGATTGCAAGATAAATTTCATTTAGGTACTGCACATAATTTACAAGAAGATCTGGGGCAGTGACATAGCGGCAGAGGCAGATGGTTGAAAACTAAGAGTGCTACATTTAGGTACAGCACATAGTTTGCAAGAAGATCTGGGGCAGTGACATAGCAGCAGTAGCAGTAGCATGTGGTTGAAAACTGAGTGCTATATAAATAACAATTCTTCATATTCTTCCTCTTCTTCTTCTCCTCCACCTCCTCCTTCTCCTCCTCCATATTCTCTTTCTTCTTCTGCTCCTCTTTCTTTTCTTCTTCTTCTTTTTCTTCTTCTTCTTCTTCTTACTTTTTGTCTGATCTGGCTGCAGTCAATTGGTCCAACCTTGGTATTATTCCAGATGTAATGCTATACTGGACTACTTCATTCTGTATTTGAATCCAATAGCCAACCTACATGCTGCTATGACTAAGTGAAGATTACGGGGTGCAAATACACAATGATTATCTAGTAATCTCTTTTTTTTTTCAGTTTATCTTTTTACTGAAATTCGCGTATATAAGAAAGCACACATCTAATACAATAGAAGACTATCCTCCATGTAAGGTATAAAATATCACTTAACAAAAGACAGTATTTAGGGTAAATCCCACTCCTCATCAGGAACCTGTCTGGATAAGTTGGAAGTGTTGTCCCCATGCCTCCTTATACTCCTCCATTCTATTTTAAGGCTGTGTCTAGAAAGGAAGTCCTGAAGCTCCTGAGGTCCATCTCTGATCATACCAGCTCTGGCTCAAACTCCCTTGAACCCTGGCTCTTGAAACTTGCAGCTCCCCTTATTGCATTACCGCTGGCCAAAATTTATACGTTATCACTTTCAGGTGGAGTGGTCCCTGACCTCTGGAAAGCTGCTCAGATCACACCTGTACTTAAACAAGCATTTGTCAATGCCGGACGTTCACTTGCAGGTATTTGCAGTGGTGTTTGGCACGTATGGTGCTTTACCCTAATGCCATGTGTGATTGCTGGTATTTGCACTACAAATTTTCAGCATGACTTTTTTGTTACCCCCACCTCATAAAAGCATTTGAGACCTCTGCTTATGAACAGTACCACTGTTATTTTGTTAATCTGTCCTGAACGTTGATTTCCCACAGTGACCACACCATTCTGCTCCACATGTGCAAAAACACAGTTCGGGCAGGATGTGAAAAATAACAGCTGTAGCATTCATAGGGAGGTGTGAAGGGATGGCAATGTTGAACATCTGGAGTGAAAATACAACAATTTCTCGAACTTATGAGCATACATGGACACTGCGCAATGAGCGCTCATGACACAGTCATTTTGTGGACTTTTGTCACCAAATTATCAACATAGGCATTTTGGGACCTCTGCTCATGAACAGTGTCACTGTGATTTTCATAATCTGTCCTGAGCATTGATTTCTCACTGTGACCACACCATTGTGCGCTGGATGTGCAAAAACACATTTCAGCCAGGGTGTGAAAAATGTCAGCTGTACTGTTCATAGGGAGGTGTGAAAAAATGCCAGTGTTGAAAATCTGAAGAGAAAATATTTCAAATTCTCGAAGTTATGAGTGTGTGTGGAAACTGCGCAATGCACGCTCATAGCACAGTCATTTTTTGACATTTTTTTACCAAATTTGCAACATAGGCTTTTGGGAGCCCACCTCATTAACAGTGACACTGTTGTTTAGTTAATCAATCCCAAAAGGTGATTTTGTGCAGTGACCATGAAATCACCTTTGGGGACCGAATAACTCACATGACAGTAACTGAATTCATGAGGTGGGGTCCCAAGAACCCCCTGTTGAAAATGTGGTGCCAAAATTTGCAAAAATGCCTGAGATAGCCACCTAGGTTGAAAAAAAAAACATTTATGCCATTATACAGCTTACCGTCATTTCTTCAGTTTGCGTTCGGCTTTTAAGAGTTCAGACGTGTTCCCACTCCACTGAAGATCATTGCGCCAGGCTCTGGAGGTAAGTATGGGGTGAGGGGGAGGTGGGGTATGCAGACGGTGGGTGTGGGTTCAGGGAGGGGGCACAAGACACAGCAAGGGACGGTTTTCTGTTTTCACAGGTTTTAAAAAAACAAAAGATGTTGCAGGACAGTTTTCCCATTTACAGGGACAATGGGCATGCTGGGGTGAGCTCCCAGCATGCCACCTGGGTGTCTGTTGGGGGGGCCTGGAGACAATGGGGACTGGGCACTCCGTCTGCACATACAATGTGTTTGGTGGGGGCAATAACAAGGGAGCAGGGTAGACGGCAGCAGAGGGAGGAAGTGGGAGGGATTTTATTAGCAGCCAGAGGGAAAAGGGTGACGTCAATATGTTAAATACACACACGTTACCACCGCTGATTGCAGTGGTGCTTTTTTTTTAACTGAAGACCACTGCAGACAAACTGCTGTCATAGACAGCTCATGCATCCATTGGTGCAGTAGGGCTGCACATGTTACACTGAGCACTGCATTGGACAGGAGGGTTACACACCTTCAAAAAGTCGTACTGTCCCAAAACGTTCCTTGCACATGCATGCAAGCTAATGCAAAAATAAACAAGCATTTGTCAATGCCGAATGTTGCTTGCTTCTATGTGCTGTTTAGGTGTTGGAAGTCACTGGAGTGCAATATTGAAAATTCATGAACTTTCTGACGTATGTAGGAACTGCATGATGTAAACGTTGTAAAACAGTCATTTTTAGGAATTTTTTCACCAAATTTTCAACATAGCCATTTTAAGACCTCTGCTCATGAACAGTGTCACTGTGATTTTCTTAATGTGTCCCATACATTGAGTTCGCACACCGACTGCGCCATTATGCGCTATAGTGGGGAAACATGTTTTGGGCAGGATGTGAAAATGACAGCTGTACTGCTCATAAGGAGGTGTGGTAAATGGCAATGTTGAAAATCTGAGTGGAAATGTTGAAAATTAGGTCTCATTTAGCTGCATAGAACTGCGAATGCACGCCAGAAAACAGTTATTATTTGTAGGAATTTTTTCACCAAATTTCAAATATAGCCATTTTAAGATCTCTGCTCATGAACAGTGACACTGTGATTTTCTTAATGTGTCCCATACATTGAGTTCGCACACCGACTGCCATTGTGTGCAACATGGGCGGAAACACGTTTTGGGCAAGATGTGAAAAATGACAGCTGCACTGCTCATAAGGAGGTATGGTAAAATGGCAATGTTGAAAATCTGGAGTGAAAATATTGAAAATTCACAAACTTACGAGTGTGCATAGGAACTGTGCAACGCACACTCGTAAAACAGTCATTTTTAGGAATTTTTTCACCAGATTTTCAACACAGCCATTTTAAGACCTCTGCTCATGAACAGTGTCACTGTAATTTTCTTAATGTGTCCCATACATTGAGTTCGCACACCGACTGTGCCATTGTGTGCTACTTGGGCAGAAACACATTTTGGGCAGGAAGTGAAAAATGACAGCTGTACTGCTCATGAGGAGGTGAGGTAAAATGGCAATGTTGAAAATCTGGAGTGAAAATATTGAAAATTCGCAAACTTAAGAGCGTGCGTAGGAACTGCACAACGCACGCTCGTAAAAGTCATTTTTAAAAACATTTTCACCAAATTTT
This sequence comes from Neoceratodus forsteri, assembly GCA_016271365.2. Taxonomy (NCBI): domain Eukaryota; kingdom Metazoa; phylum Chordata; order Ceratodontiformes; family Ceratodontidae; genus Neoceratodus; species Neoceratodus forsteri. The sequence continues at coordinate 1,321,224,788 of CM057456.1, forward strand.
CAACACAGCCATTTTAAGACCTCTGCTCAGGAACAGTGTCACTGTGATTTTCTTAATGTGTCCCATACATTGAGTTCACACACCGACTGTGCCATTGTGCGCTACATGGGCGGAAACACGTTTTAGGCAGGATGTGAAAAATGACAGCTGTACTGCTCATAAGGAGGTGTGGTAAAATGGCAATGTTGAAAATCTGGAGTGAAAATATTGAAAATTCACAAACTTACGAGCGTGCGTAGGAACTGCGCAACGCACACTCGAAAAACAGTCATTTTTAGGAATTTTTTCACCAAATTTACAACATAGCTATTTTAAGACCTCTGCTAATGAACAGTGTCACTGTGATTTTCTTAATGTGTCCCATACATTGATTTCGCACACCGACTGTGCCATTGTGCGCTACATGGGTGGAAACATGTTTTGGGTGAGATGTGAAAATGACAGCTGTACTACTCGTAAGAAGGTGTGGTAAATGGCAATGTTGAAAAATCTGGAGGAAAATATTGAAAATTCACGAACTTACGAGCCTGCGTAGGAACTGCGCAACGTGCGCTTGTAAAATGGTCATTTTGGAATTTTTCCACCAAATTTTCAAAATAGGCTTTTTCAGAGCCCACCTTATGAACACTGGCAGTGTTGTTTCGTTAATCAGGCCTGAAAGGTGAATTTGTGCAGTGACTGTGGAATCACCCTTCAGGCCAAAATAACGCCATGGCAGTGACATCATTCATGAGAAGGGGTCCCAAAAACCCCATGTTGAAAATTTGGTGCAAAAATTCAAAAAAATGCCTGAGATATGCAACAAAGTTGAAAAAACCCCATCTAGCCCATTATACAGCTAACAGGCATTTCATCAGTTCGTGGTCAGCTTTGAAGAGTGCAGACGTGTTCACGGTCCAGCGAAGATCGTCGCACCAAGCTCCAGAGGTAAGTATGGGGTGAGGGGGGTGTGGGCAGGCAGGGTGCAGGGTGGGTGGTGCGGGTTGTGGAGGGGGTGAGACAGTGATGGAACATTTTCTATTTACAGGTTTTTTTTGTATTCAGACAATGAGACATTTGCCACGCTGGGGTGGGATCCCAGCGTGGCAGCAGGGAAAGCTGTTTGGGGGGACGTGGAGCCGATGGGGGATTGGGTACCCCCGTCAGACAAAACAAGATTTACCACACTGGGGTGGGTTCCCAGCATGGCACCAATGCTTTAGGGGGGGTGTGAGGCACTGCCAGTACACAGCGGTGGTTTTCTTTGAAGTGAAGACCACCGCTGTCATACACAGCACCCGCATCCATTGGTGCAGGACTGCCACGCCTGCTCAATGGAGCAGTGGATTGCACAGGACAGTCACACCTCCAAACTGTCCTATTCTCCCAAGACATTCCTTGCGCATGCACGCAAGCGAACGTAAAAAGGGGATCCTAAGGTTGTCATGAACTACAGATTAATTGCCATACTCTCGGTACTGAGCAAAATCCTGGAGAAAATTGTCACAACCCAGCCAACTGACTGTCTACTTAAGCACAGCCCGTTCTCGGACACCCAACATGGCTTCAGGAAAGAACATAGCACAATGACTGCACTCCTTAAATTCACCACAGACACTCTTTCAAAAATGGATACTGGCAATCTGACTGCGGCTGTCTTTATTGACCTCACAAAGGCTTTTGACCTTGTTAATCACACTTTGCTTCTCTCCTCACTTCGACACCTGCATTTCTCCTCCTCTGTTGTTGACTGTTATGAAAGCTACCTGACAAATAGAACTCAAGTGGTGAGATTTAATTCCTCTGTATTGAACAGTACCACCATTAACATTGGTGTACCTCAGGGCTCCATCCTAGGGCCCCTCCTATTCTCTCTTTATATAAATAACATTGGAGCTGCTCTAAAATCCTTCTCTGCTATTCTATATGCTGATGATCTTGTCATCTATACAAGTTCTACTAATATAGACACTATCAGCACAACCCTTTCCTCTGACTTTAACAATATCCAAACGTGGCTATACAACCACAAACTGGCTGTCAACACTAGCAAAACTAAAGCCATGCTGCTTGGATCGACCCCAAAGCTCCAGACTTGCAAAACAGCACTGACGGTGCAGGACTTAAAAGGTCAATTACTGGAATGTGTAACCTCTTTTAAGTACCTGGACATCCTGCTAGATCAATATCTTGATCATAATCTTCATGTACAGTCTGTTTACAGAGCTGTCAACTCCAAACTGGGTGTTGCATACAAGACTAGTTGTATGCTCATGCCATCAGCTAAAATGGCCATTGTGAGGGGGATTCTGCTCCCCACCCTAACCTATGGGGCTCTCTTATTTGGGGCTGCTCATAAAACTGACCTACTCAGATGGGATATTACGTATAACAACATATGTTGCTATGCCTCTTCTGCTCCTTGGCTTAAACACCACTGTCAGCTTTATAATGATCTTTGTTGGCTCTCTCCGTTAGCTAGTAAGAAATACTACTATGGCTCTCTTATTGATTCGATAATTCAAAATCAAACCCTTAGGTGTCTTGCAGCTATGCTTGTTCCTCAGGACACACTCCATGGTCTACGATCAGCTGATAAATTCTTTCTGAATTTGCCGAGGTGCCACACTAGGAAAGGAACTGTTGCATTTGAGCATGTGGCTCCACAGCAGTGGAATTCTCTTCCCCTCAACATTAGATTTTCTAGCTCCCACACATGCTTTAAGAGAAAACTGTGCTGAATCTGCTGATTGCTGATACCTGTTCCTGCTTTCACCCTACCTAATGACTGATGTCTCTGGCCATACAATAGTACTTCCTCACCTCTATATAACCCTCTTACTGCCTCAGCCTGTCCTGGCTCCCTTTCCCTGCCCATATACAATCTTGCACTGCAGGCATCTCCCTTACACTTACATACACTCATATAATCTAATTTCATGGCTTGCTCCCTTCTTTCTCACTTACTGACCTTTTTCTTAATGACACCCCCTGCTCTCAATGGTTATTTCTTCCTTTTGTATTACCTGTTTTTGTTTTTGTGTACCTTGTTTTGTTCATATGATATGTAACCTGATAATTTATTGTCTAAGGTCCTCTCTATTCATTGCATAGGTAGGCACCTATGAACTTATGAATGGTCTACTCTGTATGTCTCTGATATATTGTATCCATGTTATCTCATTGTATGTAAAGCACTTATAATTTGTTATCCTGTTAAGTTTCTGCATGTCTGTACTCTCCCGGGTCATGCCTGAAAATAGTCATTTTATGGCTAGTGCACTTACCCAGTTAACAAAAGCTAAATAAAAAAAAGAAATAAAAAATAAATATATTGGAGAAGCCTTATATACATGTATTGATAATAAAACACAAACCTAGACAGGATTATAGGATAGGAAGACTCCTTCTGCCGGTTCTCTTTGAACCATCCTCCCAGTACCCATCACTGCAATCTCTACTAGTCCTTGGACCTCCCCTCACTACATAACCGACTGCTTCACTGTGCTAGAACCTCTGCCAAGTTCTGGTCACAGACGCTTCCTTCCTACCTGTCATCCTTCCTAACCACCCTCTCCCCACCTGCCTATGCTCTCAGAAACATAGACTCTAGGCTCCTGCACATTCCACACAGATCCACCCAATCTGGCCAGGCTACTTTCAGCTTCAGGTTGCCCAAATTATGGAACTCCCTGGCAGCTGATATCAGTCACACCACAAGTACTCCTCAACAGAATGCCCTTCTTAAAATGCACTTCTCTACCAACTGCTCCTGTCCCCCCCTCCATTGAACCCCATCTCAACTCCTACCTACCAGCTGTTATCACCAGTCTGGTTTTCCATTTTTGATCTGCACCTAATGTTATTAAAATGCTAATGCAAATGTACCTACTCTGTTTGTATTATGACTGCCTCATCCATTGTTGTACCAAACACTTTATGTATATTTTTGCTTCTTCTGTACTACTGTACCATTGTAAACTCCCTTCCCCCAGGGCGCATCTGGAATCGAGTGGTACGCTGCTCAGCATGCCTTCCTGGTAAATCTCTTAAATAAATAAATAAATAAAATGTAAGTGGAGAGCAGAAGGGTTACAATCAATAGGGTATTATAGGATCAGAAATAGCAACCATGTATAAAATACGTGCTAGGACAGGCTATGGCAAGGCATTCAGTAAATTTAGTAATCTCTTTTTGATAGAGAAATATTGTGACACAGCATGTCAGCTCTATGAATGAAAAAGAAAAATCAAATCAGTGATTTGAATATTGTATATACAAACAATTAAGAAATTACTAAAAGAGAAATCCAAAATGTTAAGTTCACCTTTTCTAAGAAGATGAAACTGGACAACGTGGGTACCACTAAGACTATCAGTAGGGGAATAAACAATTCTTAAATCTATCTAGGAAAGAAATGCTTACTCGGAATGTCTATCTTCAATAAGTTTGGTTATGTGAATTAGTTTGACCCCTTAATTATTGCAACTGCATTAAGTGAGGCTTTTACTAATTTGAGTGAATACACAATAACCTTTCTAGACTACATCCCTGCTGCTATGTCTAAAGGGTTAGCCTGCAGAGGTCCTAATTTCACTTAAGAGTTGTATCGGTCAATGATGAATAGTATATAAATTACTACAAACAATAATATTGATAAATCAGTAGGCAGTGATGTGCCCATCCCCCACATTAATTAAATTAGTAGCCCCTTGTGATAACTAAACCTTTAACCACCAATTGCAGACTGGGACCACAGGAGATTGAGAGGGGCAGGTTGTTGAAGCCCTCCCCCCAAGCAAGGTCATGAGGGACCGCTTGCCCAGCCCTCCCACCCCCAGAAACTGAACTGGGACCACAGGAGGTTGAGAGAGGCAGATTGTTGAAGCCTCCCCAAGCAAGGTTGTGAGGGACCGCCCCAGCCCTCCAACCCACTGAAACTGAACTTAGACCACAGGAGGTCAAGAGGGCAGATTGTTGAAGCCCTCCCCAAGCAAGGTTGTGAGGGACTGCTTGCCCAGCCCTCCCACCCCAGAAACTGAGTAAGTCTTGCAGGAGGCAGTGCAACTCACCTCACGCTCGCTCTGGTAGAAGCAGAATTTGATTTATTGCAGACCCAGTTCATTGGGCAAAAGAGTGACTTTAAGAAGGACTTAAAAGCATACCCAGTTTATAATTTGTGTCCCCACACCAGTGGAGATAGTTTTTTTGTGCAACATTACAGTGTTCAGCATTGTTTCTGGTGCCAAAACCCAATCTGAATTCCATTTAGACAAAGAAAGGTCAGTAAACTCCCGACTTAGGGAACGGCTTGCAGCTTAATTTTAAAACCATAGCAGCACCAGCATTTAACTGCTCTCTACTGTTTTCTGGCACCAAAAACCCAGTTTGAACTCCATTTAGACAAAGAAAGGGCAGAAAACACTTGCAGCTTAATTCTGAAAACCTTAGCAGCACCAGCATTTTACAGCTTCTATCTAAAGCTCCCGACCGTCTCCCATAGAAGCCAATGGTTTGTTAAACTGCCCATTCTGTGTGTAACGCCCCTTATCTTGGCAATATATTAATTGTCTCCTTCTCCCCATTTCCTTGTCCACTGACTGGGACCACAGGAGGTCGAGAGGGGCAGATTGTTGAAGCCCTCCCCAAGCAAGGTCACGAGGGACCGCTTGACCCAGCCCTCCCGCCCCCAGAAACTGAGTAAGTCTTGCAGGAGGCAATGCAACTCACCTCGCACTCACTCTGGTAGCAGCAGGATTTGATCCCGCTCAGCGCTGCCCACCGCTCCCCACCGCCCCCACCACCACCCTTGGTCATCCTCTAGCTTTATAGGTAGGATCACGTGAGCACAAAAACCTATCAGCTAACTTTCCCCTTAGCAGGTTATACGAATTAAACACTAGAGGTCTCTCTCTGAACTTATTGTTTAATCCCAAAACAAGCAGCATGACAAGCAGCCAAAGCACAATCATACACTCCATTTTAATCCTAGCAATCGCTTCCCACTCCAAGCTCTCACTCCCTTCCTTAAAACACAGCATCAGTGACTCAAATAATGGCCTCAACTCCCACCACCCTTTAAAGTCTCACCAGCAACCATACCAAACTTTTCCCCACACAGCACCATGACTCTAATTTTACCACGAGCCTTAGCTGCACCTTAAGCGGACCCGCACAGGCAAAGCCAGCACCCCGTCTAACACTCACCCACCAAATAGCCCTAACCCTCTCCTTCACCCAGCGCAATTAGCCCAAATGATCCAATCCATCCCCATACCAAGCAGACCATACAAGTATAACACTCACCCACGCCACATCAAAAACATCTCCAAACGGCTCCAGACAACAGCTCTCAGACATGCTCTCCTCCTTCTTCTACTTATGTCTGGTAACATACACCCCAAACCAGGGTCACAGGTATGGTGACCTGCTACTGGCTTCACTAAATATCCGCAGCCTACCAAAAAAATTTACACTACTACAAGGATGGGTTGCACAACACTCCCCTGACATCCTGGCTCTGTCTGAAACCTGGCTAGCTAGGAATATACCAGATTCCACGGTTGCCCTAAATGACATCCTAATCTTCAGATCAGACAGAGCAGGTAAGAGGGGAGGAGGCTGTGCTATATAAGCCAGAGCTAATTTACAGCCACTATTGGTCCCTTTGCCCTCACCAGAACATGGGGCACAAGCCATCACAATCAAAACTACGATTGGCTCCCAAGGGAAACCATTATACAGAATGTCAGTCTACATACCCAACAACCAAAAATTAGCCTTTTATTCTATACTTACCATTATAGCCCAGCTCCCCCCCTTGGAGCGAGCTGATAATAATGGGTGACTTTATTATAAACTGGTTAACAAAAGCATCAGACCCTACAAAGACGCAGCCAAAGCACATGATCTGACCGAGGTAGTCCAGTCCCCTACAAGACAAGACCCCAGGACAGGAACTCGCACTCTCCTAGACCTCATCCTTACAAACTTCCCTAAGCACCTCTCTAATATCAAAGTTCTCCCGGACGTCCTTAGTGACCACTCTTCCCTCTCCTGCCACTGGTCAAACAAGAGCAGACCCAGCCAACCCAAAATATCCCACCAAAGGCACCTCAAAAAAGGCGCCATAACCAAAATTATACACTTTCTTTCCACCAGTGACTGGACACCTGTCCACACCACCCAGTCTGTTGACGAGGCCCTTACCTCCTTTATTAATATCTTTAATACTGACTGTGACAAACATGCCCCATTCTCAAAAAAGGTTATAAAAACAAGAGACACCCTGTGGATCTCACAGACTCTGCTAGATCAGATGCATCACAGAGATAATCTCTGGCACAGGACACTGAACTCCCAGTGTCCCCATGACAGACAACTCTATAGAGAGGTGAGAAACAAGTGCACCAGGGCTATTCGGCTAGCTAAGGCTAACCACTACAAACAAACTCTCACCTTGTCATGGAGCTCTGGGAACAAGTTCTGGAGCAATGTCAAAGAGCTCTGCAGAAAAACCATCAACCTAACGCCATCACAGATGCTCAACAATGGTGCCCTCTCCCAGGACCCCACCATCATAGCCAATGTCCTGAACAGTTCCTTCACGAACCTCAGTCACATACTCCCACCAAACTTCTTTGACCCTCTCCTAGTGTCCCCGCTACCACCTACCTTAGGCCCACCCTCCCACCTTTCTGGCTCAGAACTATCTCCTGTAGTAAGGCCAAACACTACCTGTCTAAAGCCTTACATAACAAGAGGTATAGCAGTGACTCCATAGATCTCAAAATCCTCCAGCTAACTCTAGACGTGGCCCTTCCATACCTCACCAAAATATTAAACTACTCCTTGCACCTAGGCCAATTCCCTACTCTCTGGAAAAGGAGAATTATCACGCTAATCTGTAAAAAGGGTGATCCAACCGATCCTGGCAACTATAGACCCATCACGATACCTCCCCCCCTCTCAAAAGCCCTCGAATGAATAGTGTCAGATCAACTCACAGAGTACCTGGCTAGTCACTGTCTGCTGTGTCAAGAAAAACACGGCTTCAGAACAGGTCACAGCACTACCACTGCCCTCCACGAATTTACATCTTATATACACGAGGCTCGTGATCAGGGGGCAATAGCAGGTGCAATCTTTGTTGACCTAATCAAAGCATTCAACACCATCAGTCATGATCTACTTTTCCACTTACTCCCCTCCCTCAATCTCACCCCGGACACAATACACTGGTTTAAGAACTATTTCACTGACCAGACACAAGAAGTCAAAATCAACACCACCCTATCCGACAAGAAACCAGTTCATGCGGGTGTACCTCAAGGGTCAATCCTAGGTCCACTATTATTCACCCTCTTCCTGAACTCCATCCCAAAAGCCTGCAATGGTAAGCTTCTGCTCTATACAGATGACACAGCTGTGTACTGGAAAGATAGCACTACCAACTCCCTCCAACACATGCTACAAAGTTACTTTCATGAACTAGAAGACTGGTTCACAGATCATCGATTACTACTAAACTACACTAAAACCAAGTCCATGATCTTTGTGCACTGCCAAAATCCCTACAGTAGCACCCACCTTAACATCTCAAACTACCAGGGCATCCAAATTGAACAGGTCCCACACTTCAAATACCTAGGCATTACACTTGACACCTCTGTTACCTATCACAAGCACATCAACCATCTCTCCTCCTCAGTAAACACCAGACTAGGGATCCTCTACAGACACAGACAATGCCTCCCACCACAGGACCTACGACTGGCAGTAACTAGCTCAGTCCTATCACTGATTGACTATGGGATTATAATATATGGGACAGCTGACCTCACAGCCCTTAATAGACTCTATCTTGCCCTCAATAAAGCCTGCCGACTGGTCACAGAAAGTGATCGACTTACCCACACCTGTGACCTCTACAAAAGAGCGGACTGGCTGACCTTCAAATGAAGGCTAAAATACCACACTTGTCTCCAAGCCAAAAAGATACTCATGAAGCTTGCACCCACTGGCCTGCACTCCTTCATCCAACCTAACCCCCACAGGAGTACCCCTAGGCACCAGGCAAGCACTCCCATCCTTGTCCCCCACTGCAGGACCGCACTAGGACAAAGGTCCTTCAGCTATCGGGCTCCCATCTGGCTCAATGAATTCCCTTCTTCCATCTCACTGGCCCCTAGACTAGGCCAATTTAAAAATGGAATCAAGAGACATCTCATTGACTCCGAGACGTGTGGCTGCAACTAATCACACTACACCACAACGACCCAGGGTTTATGATCAACCCTTGAGAGACAAACCAAGTACAGTAAATGTTTGATGTAATTATGTAAAGTACCAATGTATTATCCTAATTTATGAAGCATGTTCAATCTGTCTTAAAGTAATCTGTCTGTTTGTTTTGACGTGGAGCCTTTGCAAAAGAGTCTCTGACTCAAAGGTTGTAATTCCGAAATTTTAATAAATAAATAAAAAATAAAATCTTTCACCACTGGTCTTGTAGCTTAAGTTTGAACACAGGCCTTTGTATTGCCAATACACAAGAGAGGATTTACCACTGAAATTAGTCATTTTAGATCTTTCTCTCTCTCTTCCCATTGTTTGCCAAATACAAGATAGATTAGTATACCGAGAAATGATTTCTTATATTAATGCTTATGACTGTGTGATCTCCAATCAACATAGCTTTTAGAAAGATCATGGAACAGTAAATACCTTGGTAAGGTTCACCAGTGAAATATACAAGGCTATGGAGAAGGAAATGCTTACTAGAGTGGCATTTGTAGAGCTGACCATGGTCTGTGACCTAGTCAACAATATTTGTTACCCTCAAAGCTAGAAGCCATGGGATTTAGACATTCATTCTTAAACTGAATTAAAGATTACTTAAACCCTACACAAATTGTAAGATTTGGATGTGCTACAGACATGCCCTCTTCCCTTGTTAACTCTGCAGTTCTACAAGGTTCAGTTTTAGGTCTGATCTTATTCTCGTTATTTATAAGTACTAATCATAGTGTTTGTAAACATTGACGTTTCACTTTAAGCAGATTGTGTTATTTTCAATGAATCTAAATGTGCAGAAAAAAATCAACACTAACTTGGACATAGATTTCAAGAAGCTACAACACTGGCTATGAGCTAATAGGCCCCTTCTGAGTCGAAAAACAAACAAGATTCTGGTTGGTGGCTCCAAAGTTATGGGTAATAAGCATATATACAATAACTTCTGTCTGCAGTCCAGTAATAATTCTAAGTTGGTCTTTGTGGATAATTTCATATATATTGGAGTGTACCTGGATTTAACATTCAGTAAGCGTCTTAGTACGTTGACTAAATTGGCTCATCAATGGCTGGGAAATACTTGTAGAATAGAGGACTGTTTGTATCAGGAAGTTTGGTTTAGTATTGCCAACAAAACTATTCCCCAATACTACATTATGCTTCACTGATTTGGGACCTATTGCCTGCATCCAAACTTAAAAAGAAAAATCTGCTACATAACAAAATCAGTGATTTTTCTCTACTGGCTAATTGGAGAACCTATTATTTTTAGCTCCTTGGTAAACTTAAATTCAGTCCTGCAGCTTACATGTGGTCATAAGTAAAAATTAAAAACCTGGGGCTGAATTAGTTAATAAGCCCCTTTTAGAGCACAAACACAAATATAACATTTGACACAACTACAAATGATTCAGACAAAAGTTTCACCTGGCTGTTTTGCTGATCAACGTATACCATATGCGAGAAACTTTAATTCTTGTTTTCCAAATGACAAATAACTACAAATTATTTTGGTTAAAACATCTAATGAACTCAAGACCTTTGAGTTATGTGTTCTTACAATTTGGAAGTCACTTATAAGTCAAAAGTAATAAATACATTTATTTTCTTTATTTACCAAGGCAACAGACAATTTGCTTCCTGTTGTGATGCCCACATCGGTGGCATGACCGAGCCCCGCCACCTGCAGGAACTTCTATTAGCACACAATCCCAGACTGTATATCCCTCTTCAACCATGTACCTCCTTCCAGTTCTCTAGGATCATCTGCAGCAGCTAGCTGGATAGTTATCCAAATTTCAACAAGACTTTAGTAGACAAGACTTTGCTTTCTCAGACCTAGCAGAATAGAACATCATTCTAGCCCCTATCACTTTGACAACCCCCTAACTTTCCAGCTTTTTAAAGGTTGTTGGTTGAGCAGCTCAAAGATCCATGTATATGCCCTACCATTTGAATCCCATTCTTATCCCCATAGTATTTGTTTCCATAGAGCTTTTTCTCCCAGCCATGCCCATCTTTCCAGTGATATAACCTGCTGAGGCCTGATAACTGCTGTCTGCCCAGGTCCAGTGCTCCACCAATTATTCCCACAGCTTCACCTTCATGGAAGGTGCCCCAGAAGGAGGACTGACCTACCCTCAGAGGAACTCTACTATGTGGACTGGCACTAGGACCCATGGGAATGCAGGGGCCCAGACCATCATATAGATGGACATGGGATTTTCTTCCTTTTTCTTCCCCACCACCCATAATGTGAGTGTAGTTGTCTGGTTGGCCTCATGCTTGTACAGCATATATCTACAGCAGGAGCAATCTCCCTGACCCAGCCTCAGGGTTCACCGTGGAACTGGAGCATGTCATCAACAATCCCTGTCCTAGGCATACTGACCCCACCCAGATTCAACCCTGCATAGCAGCTGTCACAGCCTGGCCTGCCCCCTAAGGTGGTGACTCCAATTCCCTTCTAAACTTGGGCTACCTGCATGGCAGTGTAATGCACTGTTGCTGGGCTACTGGGGCAATGAATCCCCTTAATATTTTTGATTCATATAAAACACTAATGTTCTATATGTAGAAAGGGGCAACCCCCTATGTCTGTCACCCACTGTATGAGTAATCATCCTCCACTGTTGCCATGAATTGTGTTGCACTTTGTACAGTACACTACCTGCATTTGTGAATTCATTTGGAACAAGCATTTGTGCAGCCTTTTGAACTGTACTATAAACTACAGTAAACCCTTTCTGAGGCCCATCCCTCTTCCAATCTGGATCCTCAATCTGCCCTAGTCAGGGCAGTTTTGGATTAGTAGCACTTGATGTTCTGGTCCTTAGGGTGGCCTTCATGTCCACCAGCCTGGGTAAATTCCACCACCAAGTACCTTACTATGGATGCCCCATTTGACTACCTGGAAGGTTCCCCTAAACAAGATGATCTCTGGGGAGATCACGCGATGCAGCCAGCATGGTAGTAGCTTTACTCGACCACTCCCACTCGCCTCTCAAAACATTTATTAAAATATAAAGCTTCACTGCATGAAACAAGCACAAAAGCACTCAATTTAAGTTACTTGCACACATAGGGCTGGATATTCAAACTCTGCTATTTTGAGGCGCAAGCCCTTGCGCTGCACAAAATAGTTGCTCAGGGGTGAGTCCAGAGCGATATTCAAAGGAGTTGCGCCCTTGAGCAACTCCTTTGAATATCATCCCCTGGCCACAGCCACTGTGCATGGCGCAGTGGAACTTGCACCACCGCAAGTTGTCAGAGTGGAGCATTCAACTTGCAGTGGCGCAAGTACCATTGCGCTATGCTCAAAATCCCCATATTCAAAAGGTGACATGCAAATGGGGCCATAATTCATGCAAGGTGCAGGGGGGGCCATTTGCATCTGATTACGGCCCCATTTGCATGCCATTAGCATGCAGGTGCGCCGATCTCTGACGACTTGCGCCTGGCACCCTGCCAGGCAGCAGCCATCGGGGACCGACGCCCCCTGCAGCCCGATTGCGGGCGAAATAGTGTACAATCCCCACCACCCCACCACTGGTCCGATCGTGGGCATAGTTTAACTTCTCCACCAGCCCGATCACAAGGCAATGTGTCTCCTCCGAACTTATCCCTGGTGGTCCAGTGGACTCAAAAGCCCGACTGCTGGCAGTACTTGTTTAAGAACCCCCTGCATTCATCCCTGGTGGTCCAGTGGACGAAAAGCCCGATCGCGGGCAGTGGTTGTTTAATAAACCCTCCTGCGCAATTCATCCCTGGTGGTCCAGTGGCACATCCTGATCGTGGGATGTATATGTTGAACAAACCCCCTGAACATAGCCTTGGTGGCTAGTGTCCCCACCCCACCTACCACGAAGCCCCACCACCGCTCCCCCGCAGTCAGCGGGCAGCAGCATCCCACCCGCTGCGACCTCGTTACCCGCTGATTGACTGCTCAGAGCAGCGTCCATTGGTGCAGAGCAAGAGCTAATGACATGCAGCCTATAATGCATAAGACAGTCCAGTTTTGTGAATGAAATGTATTCATTCACAAATCTGACTGTCATAGACGTAAGGGCTGCACACCCATTGCCTTGCTCTGCACCAATGGGCGCATTGCCTACCGGGCAGTCAGTCGGCGGGCGCGGGCGGCAGGCTGGTGGATGCTGCCGCCCGCCGCCGCCAGGGGAGCGGGTGTTGGAGCTTCATGGGTAGGTGGGTGGGGACACTAGCCACCAGGGCTATGTTCGGGGGGGGTTTGTTCAACATATACATCCCACGATCGGGATGTGCCACTGGACCACCAGGGATGAATTCGGCAGGAGGGGGGGTTTATTAAACAACCACTGCCCACGATCGGGTTTTTCGGTCCACTGGACCACCAGGGATGAATGCGGGAGGAGGCGGGGGTGTTTCCTAAACAACTACTGCCTGCGATCAGGCTTTTCGGTCCACTGGACCACCAGGGATACGTTCGGGGGGAGCCACATTGCTGCCCGCGATCGGGCTGGTGGGGGGGGATTAAACTATGCCCGCGACCGGGCCAGTGGGGGTGGCGGGGATTTATAGTCGGCTGCCCATGATCGGGCTGCAGGGGGTACAGGGACTGGGTTAGGCCAGCCACAGGTGGCAGCTGCTGTGTTGCACCACTGCAATGCAGCAGCTCACCTGTGGGTGGCCCTCAACTTAAGCCTTTTTTTTTGGCTCAAAGTTGTGCAGGTGCAGGTTGGGAGTTGCGCCTGCACAACTCTGCACAGCCCTGCTGAATATCGGGCTGTGCAGTTTATGCATGGTTCCTCCCCCTCCAGTTCAGCTTGCATTCATTTGCATTGCGCAGTTGCTCAGCATGTTTTCTGTGGCGCAACTGCCTTCTACTGAATATGGCAGAATGGAGCAAGTTCGGACTTGCGCAGGCGCAACCCTATTGCACATGGTGCAACCCTTTTGAATATCTGGGCCATAGTATGTATGGGGATAATTGTAGCAGTGAAAGCGCTCATATGGAGACAGGAATGCATCTCGCACTTCCACACCACCCGCCGCCAAATACCCCAGAGAAGGCCAACAAGAAAGTTAAGGCCAAGGCTCACTCCTCCGCTACGCAACCAGTGGGCCACCATCAACAAACTCCTCTGACTCTGGAGCTGTTCCAGGAGGAATTCAACCAATCAAAGAAGAACTTCATTCACTAACCTCTGACTTCAAAAACCTGTCAGGGACACTAGAAGAGCTTACGAAGCGAACTAGTGACAACAAAGCATGGATCGTCTCGGTGGAGAAAAAGCTTGCAACTGTAGATCCTGCCATGGCTGCTACAAGATCCAGGGTAGCAAAATTGGAAGCAAAAGTGGAAGATTTAGAGGGCTGGAGCCACAGAAATAACTTGATCCTAATTGGGCTTCCAGAAAGTGAAGAAGGAGATAATCCAGTTCTCTTCACTCAGAAGCTTCTCTCTAGACTGGTAAGCCCTTCTCCTTTTGGTAGTGGATATACGTTAGAGTGGGCCCACCGTGCATTACAGCCCATGCCACCTCCAGGGTCTCCCCGCCCCGTACTTTTATTTTCAAATTTCTAAACTATCAGGAGCGTCAACATGTCCTGAGCAAAATAAAAGATTTGAAGGAAGTGCTTTGGGAGGGGAACACTCTCCGTGTGGCCCAAGATCTACCTCTTTCTGTTAGATAGAAAAGAGCTTCATTTCATACTGTAGTCACTAAATTAATAGCCGCCTATATTAGATTCCAGATGGGGTACCCAGCCCATTTCCAAGTTCTTCCTGCTGGTACCTGGCAATCTTTTGAAGATCCCAAAGTGGCAGAAGAGTCTCTGAAGGTGTCCCTCCCTGACCTTTTCAAGGATTGCTGAGAACCTCTTCGAAGTGCTACAAAGCAGTGCCAAGAAACCTTTAAGTGTTTTGCTTCACTTAAATCTTTACTAACTATTTGAATTCAGTGACTGATGCCTGCCAATGTTTGTTACTGTCATCGCAGCGTAGTGGGGGACATGATAATCTCCCTGTTTTTCCTGCTCGTCTGCACTGACACATGGACTTTTGGCCCCTCATCCATAATACCCTTTCATGGAAGGGAAACTGGACTAATTGGGGTCTGTTGATGCTGTTTTGCATTTGGTGGTATCCTTTAAATTACCTCTCTTTTTTCCCCCTGTGGTAAGTTTTATCTAGGATTATGGTAGGGAGCACCCACACTGCTTGATGTAAGGCAGTTTTTCATTTGTATTTTGTTGTTCCTCGGGGTGCTTTATATTAGCTGGTGCAGGAAACATATACTATTAGGATTCTATTAAGACCTAGATCTCTCAATTGCCTGATTTCAGACCACGTAACCTGCTAGATAATTATCTGGGGCACTTTATAGTACTCATTTGTTGTACGTCTCAGGTTTTTTATAAGACCTCAAAAGATATTTTCTAACTATTTTAGTGTGGGATGTGCTATAAACTATGTTGTTTAGAGGGGAGTAGGGATGGGAAATGGGTTGAGGCATCCACATCATGGTGGATCACGTACCACAATGTCTTGTGGGGGGAGGAAGGGGGGATTTCTTTTGATGGGGTTATATTTCAATAGTTTTAGGGAAACTGTTAGGGGGAATATGAAAGTGGGGGGTGGAGGGAAGGGGATCTGGCTTGGCAATATTATTCAGTTTTGGTTATGAAGTAATGGCTTTATTCCTTATGTATTTTGAATTAACTGGACAACAATGTTAAATGTCAATAAGTTTTTAACTTGGAATGTCTGTGTTGTAAGAAACAAACATAAAAGATATAGGGTATTGAAGCATGTTAAAATACTCCAGGAAAAAGTGATATTCTTATAAGAGATTCATCTGTTAGAGGCGGAAGGGAACTTCTTATGGAGACAGTTTGTAGAACAGGTTTTCCATTCTGGTTATAGTACTCAATCTACGGGGGCAGGGGGTAGCCATCTTAATAGGCCGAGGGGTATCATTTACCTGTGAACAAATCCTGTCGGATCCGAAAGGATGTTACATTTTTGTAAAAGGGCTGATAGATAGGCAAACTTTAGATCTGGGTAGCATTTATCGGCCTAACGCCGACACGCTGCAATTTTTTACCGAGTTACTTAAGGTACTGGCCCTGTTCAGAAAGATACTGATTATATTAGGAGGGGACTGGAATCTTCCTTTTACACCTGATTTGGATAAGTCTAAGGCAAAACAGAAGGGTCTCTCACCAGCTCAAAGAGCCCTTAGAGAGATGATTGACCATTTGGGTCTATGTGATCCATGACACCTCCTGCATCCCCACCAGAAGAATTTTACCTTTAGATCTGCAGTACATGGTACCAGCTCTAGAATCAATTACTGTCTATTGAGTCAATCACTGTTGAGGGGCCTCAGTGACTCTACAATTGAACCAGGTGTGATATCCGACCACTCTGTAGTGACTTGCGATATGACACTCCAGGGGGACTTTGCAAAAGAGTCACTGTGGAAGCTCAACAACCAGTTGCTTAAAAATGAAACTTTCTTAAACCAAATTATTCAGGATATTAAAGAGTACACTACTCTGAACCTTAATTCTACAGGGAGAGTGGATTTGGAATGGGTTGTCCTAAAATGCATCCTCCGGGAAACATTTATTAATATGACCTCTCAGCGCAAAAAGCAAAGAGACCAGAAAGCAATGCATCTGTTAACCAAACTTTGAACATACGAAACTGCACTATCACCTAGTACGATGGTGGAACAACAATCAGTATTAATTGGTTTAAGGGATGAATATCCCTGCTTATTACAGGAAGTTGCACAATATGCCATGCTTAGGACAAACACAAAGTATATTGATCAAGGGGAGAAGGTGGGACATCTCCTTGCTTTATGGCTTCAAAAAACTGAACAATCCAGGCTGGTCCATTCCATTAGATCCCAAACTAGTGCAACCCTCTGCCTGACCCCAACAGAAATAACGGAGGAGTTTGCTGTATTTTACAAAAATGTATAAAGTCCCATGTCTAACCCCATGACAAAAGCTGAAATAAAGAGTTATCTAGAAGCCACCTCTCTCCCCCTTCTTGCACAAGAGCAACAGGATCTTCTGGTTACTCCTATTAGGGACTCTGAGATCCAAGCTGCCATCTCCTCCTTAAAAGCAGATAAAGCCCCTGGCCCTGATGGTTTTTCCCCTAACTTCTACAAAACTCTATCTTCCCATTTAATTCCTTGGTTAAAATGGCTATTTGTCTGGATTCTGGACTCCCAATCTCTAGATCGTACGCTTCTTGAAGCATTAATCATTGTAATACCCAAACCCGACAAAGATCCTGAAAATGTTAGTAGTTACAGACCCATCTCCTTGTTAAACTGTGATATTAAAATATTAGCTAAAATTCTTGCTAATAGATTAAAACAGGTATTGCCACATATAATTCATAAAGACCAGGTCAGTTTTATGGAGGGCAGACACTCAGCAGACCATTTCCGCAAACTTGCTCACATCTTCCCTGCATCCAGGGATTCTTCAATACCAGTGGGCTTGCTTTCCCTGGATGCAGAGAAAGCATTTGATAGAGTTAAATGGGACTTTTTGTTCCTATCTATGAATAGATTCGGCTTCCCACAAAAGTTCACCCAGTGGGTCTCTTCTCTTTATCAGAGGCTCCAAGCCCGAATTTATTGCATTGGGGTATTTTCCAGATTATTCACTTTATTCTCCGGTACCAGACAAAGGTGCCATTTGTCTGCTTACACTTCAATATTTATCTGGAACCCCTTTTGGCTAAAATAAGACAGCATAAGGGCATACAAGGGATATCAATAAACAACCAAGAACTCAAATATCAGCATATGCTGATGATATTCTCCTTCACCTCTTGCACCCTGCTCAAACTTTCCCAGTTTTTTCCCTATTGCTAGATTATGGAAAAGTTTCTCACTATAAAGTTAATTTAGATAAAATGATAGTTTTCCCACTTAATCATAAACTTAGTAAAGGATCATTGGAACCTTTGGGGCTGCATTGGAGTTCCAAAAAGTATTAATTACCTTGGCTTATTCCTGATCAGGTCAGACATGATGACAGAAAAACTTAATTTAGACTCCACCCTTCTTAATATCCAATCTAACCTACAGAGATGGCAATCCCTCGCAAATTTGCTCTGGGGGAGAGCAGGCATTATTAAAATGAATGTTTTACTGAAATTATTTTACCCAATGGCCATGCTAACCTTATGGACTCCACTGAATTGGTTTAGGAAGGTGCATGCTATCATTTCCACATTTCTTTGGCTTGGGAAAAAGCCCAGATGTGCATATAAAAAGCTGGCAGCCTCTAAAGCTTGTGGAGGACTACAACTTCCGTATTTTAATTTGTACTTTTGGTCTAATCAAGTCTCTAAATACTTGAGGTGGCTTACCCCCCCCAGGAGGAGATTGACTCACAGATATACATCCCAGAGTGGTTGATTTTAGAAAGGCAGCAATTAAGGGATGCCAAACTTTCCCCAGAGGACATTTTACATGTATTCCCTAAAGCCCTCCCTAAGTCTCTACACTGCTCCCCAGCTGCCAGTTCTCTGCAGATACACACACAGCTGTGTGCCTTTTTGGGATATAAACACACCAGGGAACCTAGGCAACCAGTGCTTAGTAATCCTAATCTAAAACTAGATGGCCGACCTATTCCTGTGGGTTGGTTACCCCACCTAGGAGAATTGGAGGCTTTGGATTTCTTTTTACAGGGGACCTGTATCGATTCAGCCTCTATTTTGGACAAGCTACAGGTGGACAAAACTTGCATTTTTAAAGTTATCCAATTATGTCACCTGCTGGCCAAGTCAGTATGGGACTGGGGTGCAGGACTGGAACAGAGGGATTGCCTCAGGTCAATGATACCTCTTAGTGATAAACCCCATGCTTCCTCTAATGTGTATGCCATCCTTAGAGATGGAGCCCTGGATCCTCATAACAATAGCCCCAATCTCTGGGTGACCTATTACCCAAATATGGGGAATAGATGGAGGTAGATATGGAAATCTACCTTTATGTACATATCACAAGATAGATTGAGACTCACTCAATTTCAGATTTTAAATGATATGTATTGGACCCCTGTCAAACTCCAGAAAATGGGCAGAGCCCCAGATAAACTATGTAATAGATGTAGGCAAGCAGAGGGATTGCTTCAATACATTTTTGGGAATGTTCTGGGGTTAAACAACTATGGGAACAGATTCAAAATAAAATAGATTCACTATTGGGTCTCGAAGACCTATTCACCCCAGAAGTTTGTATACTCAGAGACTTTTCCAAAATACCAGCGTGGATTAGAAGGTATCATATGGCCCTGATCTCCTTATCAGTAAAGAAAGTGGTTCTGCGTCACTGGTTAGACAGTCAACCCATGTCATACCTCGAATGGTTGACTGAACTCCTGTTTAATCTTAGGATAGAATGCATGCGAGTGAACCTCTGGGGCTCAGTACCTTGATATAAAAGAATCGGGGATAGTTTTCATACACTCTTCTTGTTACAGAGTAGTGGCAATCAATAAGTGATACCAGCTATGAGGGGTGGAGCTCTGGGAATCTGGAGTGCCCTCCTCCTCCTCATTATTTTTTCTTTCATTGTTCCTTGTCCACAGAAGTTAGCTCGATTGAAATACACCATGTTAGTGTTTGATTTACATGTTACATTTTGTCTATCAATGTGGTTAGTCGACAGTCTACCTTTTAATTTTCTGCCAAGCTGGGAGGATTGGAGGGGAGGGTTAGGGAGGAGGGCTTGACACAAGATACAACATGGCATCTTATAAATGTCTATGGAACCTCTCTGTCTTATGGCCCTTCAGGGTAAAAGTTAATAAACTTGACTTTCAAAAAAAAAGTGATCTCTGGCGCAGACAAGCAGATACTGTTCATGTAGCCCACCATGGATGAGTAAGAATCAGACACCTTGCCCCCTTCCCCAAGGCTCAACCCTGCATGATCTTCTTGACCAGCATGGACTGAACCAGGACAGGGACCCCTTCAGTTTGCTCATAAATGCAGCAGCCTTCCAGTGCACCATGCCCATGGCATGGGCTGTTCCCTTCATCCCTAGCTCTGCAATACATTTCACCCATGTGTCCACTGGTACCACTGGTACCAGGGACCTTACCTAAAGGCTGCACCTTGCCATAAACCTGTAAAGCCCCTTATGGATACTTTCATGGCTTCTGTGGTATTATCAGATTGAAATCTTCTAAACTGAGACCAGCTTTTACCAACCAATCTCCCATAAGCAGGGTGGTATTGGGGTCCATTCTGTGTCTACATGTGGCGCCACCTCTGAGAATCTGAACAACTGCAAACAAGGAAGAGTGTGACCTATTTTATTCTAGTACCCCTCAATATGCCTTGCCCTGAATAAGAGGTTAAGTTGGAGGCACTGTTGAACAAGCGGTCTTAGTAGATGGGTTACCATGCCTATCTTAGAATAACTTCCAGTACGACCTTGCTGTCATAACAAATGAACAGCATGCTCCTAGTGTATTTCTCTCAAACCCAGGTAGCCACTGAAATTGGGAACAACTGAAGAAACAGGACATCTTTGCATAAGACCATGTCTTGTCTGTCAATTTCACATCCAGGTATGCTCCACAGCCACAGCCTCCTGTTGCAACCATGAGCTAGTGTTATTAGTTGGAGTGGATCAAATCCTCCTGACACATGGTAACACCCTTAAACCCTATCAGAAACTGTCTCAGACTACCAGGTCCTCCCTCAGCTTGGAGCCAATCTGTACCCAGTGGTGGGGGAGGTGGACCTCTGCAGTGGATCTGGCCAGTACCCAGGTAATAATTCTGCCCACCCCTCCGTCTGCTTTCCCAGGATGAGAGGGATGTCTGTGTGCTACTTCCTCATGCTACATCTCACAAAATTATGTTTCTAGGTTACTGTTGTATAAAAAGAGGGCTCTCTATGGGTTTTCAGCCACTTTATATGGAAACTGGACTCCTCCTTCAACTCTAGAACACCCCTTTGCCAAGTAACATAGAAACATAGACTTTGACAGCAGATAAAGACAGCTTGGCCCACCCAGTCTGCCAATTTCCCTTCCTATTGGATAAGCAGCAGATTCTAGTTAACCAACAGCCTACTTCCTGCAATCCCCCACTATAATTGCCTTATGTCTGTCCCATGCATGTTTGAATTCCCCCGCTGTTTTAGACCCAACAACCTCCGCAGGAAGGCAGTTCCATGCATCTGCCACTCTCTCCGTGAAAAGAAATTTCTTCACATTACCCCTGAGCCATCCCCCCTTTATCTTTAAATTGTGCCCCCTTGTTCTTACACATCTCTCTTTCTGAAAGATGCTACCCTTCTGGACTTTGTTGATTCCCTTGAGGTACTTGAAAGTTTCTATCATGTCCCCCCTGTCCTTCCTTTCATCAAGGGTATACATATTAAGCTCTCAGTCTCTCTTCATATGGTTTCTGATGCAGACCCTGCACCATTTTAGTTGCCCTCCTCTGGACTGATTCCATCCTGTCTATGTCCTTGCATAGATGGGGTCTCCAAAACTGCACACAGTATTCCAGATGGGGTCTCACTAACTGTCTTTACAGAGGGATAACCACTTCCCTTTTTCTACTTGTGATGCCCCTTCCTATGCAACCCAGTATCCCCCGGCTCTTCTTACTGACTTCTCACATTGCTTACCCACCTTTAAGTCATTTGATATGACTACCCCCAAGTCCTGTTCCATTTTTGTTGTCATTAGTACCTCCCCTGCTATTGTGTACTTCTTCTCCTGGGTTTTGTTTCCCAGGTGCATTACTTTGCACTTCTTTGTATTGAATCTAAGTTGCCATATGTCTGACCATTCCTCCAACCTTGACAAGTCCCTTCTCATCCTTTCTACCCCTTTGTGTATCAACTCTGTTACAGATCTTTGTGTCATCTGCAAAGAGGCATACCTTTCCCTCCAGACCCTCTGCAATGTCACCTATAAAGATGTTAAAGAGGACTGGACCCAGTACTGAGCCCTGAGGTACTCCACTAGTAACCCCCCTTTCTTCAGAATGTGTTCTGTTCACTATTACCTTCTGTGTCCTGTTGTGCAGCCAGTTTGCTACCCAGGCTACCACCCTGGAACCCACTCCCAGGCTGGCAAACTTGATTATTAGTCTTTTGTGTGGGACTGTGTCAAATGCCTTGCTAAAGTCTATGTAGGCCTGCCTGCTTAACTCAGCCATTGGCTGGAGGACCAAGATGGTACTCCAGAACCCTGCCCAGAGGGATATGATGTTGATTTTTTATTATAATTAAATCACAACTTATAATAATGTAATGCTTTTTTTTACTATGTTCTGCACATTATGTACAAAGTAAAAGGGCACTGTGGCCCAGTGAGCTTACCTAGTAACCAAATACTAACTAAATGAATAAATAAGCCCCCCCACAAGGCTATCCACCCGTGGGTTGTTGAGTGATGCTTAGTGGTGCGCGAAGTGGCCTAAATTCACTCCGCAAAGTGATTCCCGGAGTAACGCGGAATCCGCGAATGCAATGCATACTGTTGTACTACTGAAAAGACTCTAGTTGCATTCTTAAGAAATGCTACTGTGATGTGGAAAAATCCATCCTGTGTAAGACTGTCCTTCAGACTTAACAGGAGATGAAAGAATTTAATAAAATTTTGGGCATATTCCTTCATCATGGCCATTCAGTTTCTCTTTTTTTTCCGCCCCCGTGCTCTCTGGTCCCCCACTCCTTCAGGCTCCACAGGCTCCCTCCAGCCCCACTGTCCTTACCCAGCCCTCCTCTGGTCCTCATATGGCAGCCAATCCCTGGGATATCCTGGCATATCCCTTCGCTGGGCGGGTCTCCCTCCTCCAAGGGGGAAGGCACCGGGGGAGAGGGGATGACCCCAGCACACACTACTAGGGCCCAGGGATGCTGCTGAGGATCAGAAGGCCCTGGGAAGGTGCTGGAGGCACTCAGGGAACAGAAAGCCATCATCCAGTGGCCAGCGAGCAATTTTTCCGTTTTTCTGTTGGAGGCAGTGTAGTGACGTCACAGCATACGCCGACGTCTGCTCCTCCCCCAGTTAGCATTTGGGCCATGCATCCTGTGATACTCTCAGCCTCTGCTAGGAGCCAGCAGGAGCTGGACCAGTCCCCTACCCTCTCCCCGGAGAAGGAAAGCTGTCCATGGGATGCTCAATCCTTCTCCTCCCGGCCGGCCCTCCAGCGACCCATGCTTGTTCCTGAACCTGGGTTACTGGCATCACAAGCAGAAATCCAACCACTGCACTGGCGGGCCAGCCATTCAGTTTCTGAAGCATTGGACATTTAATATCCTTATGTGGAAAAAAAATAGATGGGAGGCGGTAGGCTGGGGTGTATGCTCTTTGTAATATTGGGTGCTATGTTTGGTTTAAATACTTAAAGAACAGTAAGTGTCTCTAGAGGAACTGTAAAACTTGATAATACTTAAACACAATTCAGCGAATACATATTTTACATTTGTTTGTTCTTTTCTCCCCTTCTTCATTAATTATTTTCATGAAAATAAATATTTATTCCTTCATGGTTTATCTACTTCCATAGCGTAGGACCTGATCAACAAAAATGTCACTGCCTCTCTACACAAGCAGAGGGCCAATAAAAGCCAAAGAGAATCCCTGTACATGGGATGCACACCAACCGCCACTCCGCAGCATCCATAGTGGTGACATGTGCCCCCTTCACACCTGATCCCTGATCTGCAGACCTGGCTATGTGGGTGTGTGGGATAGAGGCATGGGCAACTATGCACCCAATTATGGGCCACACAACAGGGGGAAGGGTGGAAAAGGGAGTGCACACTGCACAATCCTAAGGGCAGCATTAGCTGCTATGTGCCCCCTTCAACCAAAGTACACAGCACTGGTCTGAGCCCAGTTGGTCCTTGACTTCTACCCCCAGCCCTAGGAGTTTCCTTAGCAGACTGGGAACATCACTGGTTCAAAGAGGCAAAGTGTACTTACACTTCAACTCAAATCAGGTGGAGTGCAGACAAGGTTGCCAACCAGCGTAAATAAGTCAAGAGGTGCTGCACTCCAGGTCAAAAGACTGCAGATACCATTAACTGCAAACAAATTTATTTATTCCAAGGTAAAGGCTGATGTAAGTTTAGATGCAATGCCAAACCAGTGGCAACTGGTCTGGCATTGTTTCTGAACTGATATCAACCTTTACCTTGGAATAAATAAATTTGTTTGCAGTTAATGGTATTTGCAATCTTTTGTCCTGGAGTGCAGCACCTCTTGACTTATATGGGGACATCACTGGTGCTGGACAATATTCTGGTCACAGTGATATCCATAACATCGGGGGCATGGATGTCTGTGGAGAACCAACACAGACTGTCATATCCTCTGGTCCTTCACTGTGTACAGAGCAGGGGATTCACTCGAGTGCTAACCAGGGAATCTGACTGGATACCTGGCATCCCTATCAGCATAACCTCTAGTGCCTACCCCATGGGGGTCCAAGGGATGGGGCTGATGATCAGGACATTCCTGCACAGTGCCAGTGTGCATGGTTGCACAGCTGGTATATGCTCAATTTGAATATATCCCAGGCCCATTTGTGGATGAAGCCTGTATTAATCACCCATGGTCATAATGCATTTGTGACATCACAGTTATTCCTATGGCAAGTTATTGTTTTTTTTAACATAAAACTTTTAACTGAAATTTTTTCAGATTATAAGAATACAACTCATTGCAATGAACCTGACACAATCATCAGGTCACAATTTCAGAAGAAACTCATCACATCATTGGATAGTACATTCATGGGTAAAACAGAACCTTACTGGTGAATTAATAAAAGGGTGTGACCATTTCAGGTTAATCTAACTAGTACTATGGCAGATCATCCAAAAACAGCACCATGGAGAGTCATCTGACATCTTGGCCCCATCTGCAGGTGGCTGGTATACAGCATTGTGTAGAGCATTATGGCTACTCTTCTGAGTGTCAGATTGGGGGGTGCTTGGCTGAGGTGTGGGAACTGAGCTGAAATGTGAGTTTAATAAGGGGTCCCATTTTTGTAGTATACTACCAGTTTTTTCATTGCTGTGAATGAAAGTCTGTCAAAGAGAGAGACTGTATTGACAGTGCAGAATTCCAGGTGAGCAGGGACAGAGTCTTTGCCTGCCTCCATCACATAAAGATGAGGCACTTGGCTTCCATAAAAGCATCTTGAAGCCAGTATTGTTGTGGTTTGGGGAGTCAGTTACCTGGGAAGTTATCCAAAGGACAATCAGTTCAGGAGAGTTTGGAATAGGTTAGTCAGAATTCCTTGCCACAAGAGGGAGAGTCACGGGCTGCCCCACCAGATATGCAAGAGTTCTGAATCGAGTTGAGAGCAGTGCCAACATGCTGAGTAAAGTAGCAGACCAACAGAGTGCAAAGCCAGCCCATGGGGGTCCTGTACCATCTGTGTAGCCTTTTTAGCTGAATCAGTCAACTCTTAATGTCTCTCTGTGCATGGTGTTCCAGTGAGATGTCACCTTTCAAATATGTGAGAGAGATTGGGTGCCTCAGTTCTTGCTCCCATTTTGATTTACTACATCTAGAATTAGTTTATGGGTGTCATCATGGTGGCATATGTTCTACAAGGTAGTCCCCTTGAGGTGGAGGAGAGGTCTAGCTTATAATATTGTAGTCTAAGAATTTAATAATTTAGTCCAAAGTTAAGATTTTCAGAAATGTATATGCCTCATTCACTAATAGGTCCGACAGGTCTCATAGTAATCATTTTAAAATGATTTATATGGTTTATATGCACATCAGTCACTTTGTGTTCACTAATATGGTAATAAGGGCACCAATGTTTATTATGTGAAACTTCATAAAAGCAAATGCTCCTTTTAATCAGGTTGCTAAGCTCATGGTGTCATATGTCTCCTAGGAGACATAAGAGGCTAGATTCTTGCTATCTTCAGTGACAAACCTACTATGAAGAAGGAGTCACCTGACTCTGAAATGTCAGTACTTCTTGACATCGGTGGCAAGGTTACCCATGGCCAGCGCCTGCAGGAAATACAGTACCCATAGCCTAGGGAACACTATTTTGCAACCAGAGCCAAGGTGATTGAGAGATAAGAGTTATTTAGAAGACCGTGTGGCTGCTTTTAGCAGAAGTAATCTCCAAATATCCAATTCATGAATTCCTATCTTTGCCTGTATCTACTGAAAGGAGTGTTAGGTGTCAGTACTGGTAATGGGGATGTCAGAGATTAGCTTAATGCCCCTATTCTGCCCACCCTAGCCATGTAATGTGTTACCAACCAGCTAAGATGCTCTGGTCCTGCCCTGCCAGATATAAGTCAGGGTTCAGGTGGGTGAGGACCCTGGAAGCTTTGGGGACTGAAGTGAGTGTCCTGCATTTGTGCCATGCTTGAAACATGGCACATACAGTATAACAGGATTATATCAGGTGGCTCCTGTGAGCTAATGGCCTAGTACAGTGCCAAGGCAGGGTACTACTGCATCATCCATTTCCAGCTGCACCCACTGCGGGGAGTCATCCAAGGAGGGGTGAGCCATTTGCATGCTTGTGGCATACAGTAAACCAAGGCATAACCAGTGCTGAATGAGGGCACCACTTCGGCAGAATACTCCTGATACAGGGACACTTTGGCCCCTCTTCAACTAAAGTGCCCTTTCTCTCAAGCCAGTTTGAGCAATGTCTCCTTTGCAAAGTATCTGAGCAAGTATGATATGATGGGCTGAGGTTTGGAACTGTGTGGTTGTGGTGGCCTCTGATGTGATGCACCTGCTCCCACTCAAGAGGGCTGTGTCAGGCTAGAGCCAACAACTGAGGGAGCATCTCGGTGAGAAATCACTCCATACATTGGCCCTCAGCATCCTCAGGGATGGTAAGTATTCTAATATTATTTTGGCATCCCTGATTCTACTGGTCATCTACCCACCCCAAAAGACTCCCAATCTGCCATTTGTGCTCATTGAGTCACCGCATAATAAGCTGGTCAGCATCATCTATGTAAGCAACGCATTGCTTGGTCATTTTCATCTGATTGTTTAGGGAACAGACATCCTTTGCAGTGCTGGCTGCCAAAGTCTTGAGGACAGCCATATCAGCTGCTAACATTTTGAGTAAAGTGGCTATATACCCAAATGAAGAATTGTCACCATCAAGGCTTAACCATCACAATTCCCACCACTGCTGCTGAGGGAAGAAAGTGTGCAAGACATGTTTGTGCTGAGAATGCTGCTGGAGATGACTGCTTAACCACAGAAACTTGGGGTCAGAAAACATACTTGCGAGATAGCCAGCGATAACTGACAACCATCCTTGTTGTAAAGCAACTGCACAGAGAGGCTGGTAAAGATAAAAAGTATATATAATTAATGGGTTTCCCTTTTTCCCCATAGGGAAACTGTGCCATAATTTGCCATTATAAAGGAGCTTTTATAATGGCAAACATGTGCACAATTTCCCTCACTCTGCACATGCACCTTCCACAGTGTGTCCCTTCCTGCCGCTCGCCTTTTCCTTCTTGCCCGAAACTCAACCACCGGAGGAACTCAGCAGTAAGTTATTTAAAACAAAACCTTTTTCTCATTTTCCACATATAGGGGTATAACAAGCAATTTTTATACATTTTAAAATCTCAGACAACAAAAATTGGTGGACCAGCCAAACACAGAACTGGAGCACGGCTGCACTGGAATGGCTGCTATTTTATATAAATGCTGTGGTGAAAAAAGGAAACCCAGCCATTATGTAAAATAAAATATGGGATTGCATGTGTAAACTCAAAGTTTACATGCACCCTCGGTGTTAGATGCTTTAATAAACCCCTCGAGCTTCTCTCGGGATTTATGCAGCATCTAACACCTCTTGGGGGAGTAAACTTCTCATTACACACACCACCCCATTCTTTATTCTCTTTATAATACTGTGGAGTGTTTTTTTTCCCTTAGGGAAACTGGTTATAATTTGCAATTATAACCAGCTGGTTATAACAGCGAACATGCACTGGACTTAGTGCTGACAAAAGGGGACAGAATCATGGATGTTGAGGTGGACAGTCCCCTTGGTACCAGTGACCACAGAACTGTGTGGCTTAGAGTCAACATGTTGGAAGATGAAAGCCATACAAAGATTAAGGTCCTAGATTTCTGGAAGGTCAACTTCGTGGAGATGGGGGAACAGCTCAAAATTGCCCCGGCAGCAGAAGGTATGGAGGGAGAGGCAGAAGAACAGTGGGTTAGGCTCAAGAGAGCCATAGCAGGAGTGACATGTCAATGTGTCAGACTGCTTAGCAAAAGCAAAAGAAAGAAGCAGTCACTGTGGTTCTCTAAGTCAGTAGCTGAGAAAGTGCGAGAAAAAAGTAAGACATTCAGGAAATACAAACAGACACAGAAAGAAGAAAACAGAGTGAAATATCTGAAGAAGCAGAGAGAAGCTGAGAAAGCCATCGGAGGGCCTATCAGTTTGTCTATCCCGAGAAAAACCTTAAACAGCTAAATGTTCCAACCCAGCAGGTAATTTCAAGTAAATTTAACTGTACACAGATAGCTCATCTCCCTCATTCTCTTTCCATCCTCCTGCTAACTTTTGTCCTCTCTCTCTCTGTCTCTCTCTCTCACTCACTCTCTCTCTGCCTTTCTCTCACTGTCTCTCTGGCTCACTCAAAACAAAGGCAGCAGAAAGCAGTGAAATAATCAGTTATAAAACTGCTGGAATAAAAGTAATAGGCTATTTATTGTTGTGGCTACTATTTCACCTCAAAAGTGTAAACTGAGCAGACAGTGCTCATTGGAAGAGGTGCCACTGCTGGACAGACATGAGAGAAGGCAACTTAGTAAGCAGTAGACGTTTTCACACTAACAAAAGATTTGTACTGGGTGCTGGCTGTGGATCTGGGCTAATGGAAGACAGTTTTCATATCACACACATGATCCTCATTACCATAACATACAGAAATAAATACTGCAGCCATAATGTGTTGGGACCTGTTTGCATGCCTGAAGGGGGAGGGGGAGACGGATACAGCAGTCCTTCAAATTTCAATTCTACTCTCCACTACGGTTACCGTAAAAAAGAAAATTATGGCAATATGGCAGTATTGCAGCAGTAATGTGTTGGGATCTGTTTGCACATCTGAGGGGGGGCAAATATAGTAGTCTCTCAAATTTCAACTCTACTCTCCACTACAGTTATGATAAAAAGAAAATTATGGCAGTACTGCAGCTGAAGTGTGTTGGGATCCCTTTGCATGCCTGAAAGGTGGGGCTGACTGCTAAAGACTTGTAAGCAGAAGATAGTGTGGAGCAAGAAATAGTGCAGCCTGGGTATTCGGGGGGGAGACAAAAGAACAGCACTGTAGCCAATGCAATGGACCACATGTGCTTCAATTCCACTTGGGGAAGGACACAGTCTAGATATCTGGTCACATGCTTCCACATCCCCTTCTCTCTCCTACTAACAGCAGTACATCAGCTATGTAGCTGTAAAAACAGAAACAGCACGTTGTCTACCTAGAGCTCCAGTTGAAAGGATTCTTTTTCCTAGCAGCTGTTAATGGATCTCACAGTTTCCATACATGGTAGTCTCTGGAGCACATTGGAATAATTTTCTTTCCCAGCAACATGTCCTAAAATGAAACAACAATTTAAAAAGTAAGCAGTTTTACTTAGTTCTTCTAAAGCATCACAGAGCAGTGAGGTGTTCTTCTAAAAACAGCTTATTACTGTTATGCTGTCTTTCTGTTGTTATTAGCTACCAGGTGACTGTGTAACAGCTCTTTTACTCATTATCATTGTGCTGCTATGTGCAATACTGAAACCAAGAAACCAACAGCAAAACAGTAAAAAATAGATAAAAGGCACATTCTTTCCTCACACAAAGTGGATAAATTCTGTGACTAACACTGAACTATAATCATAGATACACTTTCTTTTTAGGGCTGCAGTCTCTATCCAGCAAAAAGGCTACTTATTTAAAGCTGTGAATATCATTAATCTCATAATGCATTGCTACACCTTTGATCTGTGGTGGGGATGAAATATTAAAACCAAGCTATTACTCTCCTTGACATTTCAAAACAGGTCCCTCACAAATGGGGCATTTACAGGTGTAACCTGATAACTGCAGGAAGCCTTCTACAGAGACCTTAAATTAGAAGCCAAAAGAAAGATAAAAAATATTTGTTTCTGTTTTGCTGTTAACTTCTTAAACATATTTTTTTATTGAGAAGATATCCAGTTTAAACCATATGTAAATTAGGGTTTCAAGTGAGTTTCTTCACATTGCAATTGCCAAATAGCTAGTAAGTCTGATTGTATCCCAGATAACAGTTAAATGAATTTACTTCTTCATATATTCCTATAAAGCAAACTAAAACTCCTTAAAAAGTGGAATGAAAGTTCTTTGGCACAAACAAAAAGAAGATGTAGTGCTTTTTAAAATAAATTGACCATATATTAGCACTGATATTATTGCTAGTAAGTGGCACTATCAATAGTTCAAAAGCAATACATATGCATGTGCATGTTCCCATAGTAAACATAATACAACATTTCAAGAATGTAAGTGTATTGTTTGATCAAGAAAAGTTCAGTCAAAAAATTATGTTTTTTTTTCTTTCCTGTTGGCTAAACCAGCCTTAGCTTTAAATGACTACCACAATCCTCAATTTCATTCAAGGAGCAAGTATGTGCGAACATGTGATTACAGGGAGACATATTACTGGCTCATCACGTTCTTTCCACACTAGCTCTGTTGGAATAAATCCCTTTTGTTTCTTCAAGTACCTGTCAAGCCTAAGTTTAAAGGCAATTACAGTTCTTGCTGATAGCAGCAGACTGTTCAACATGTCCACTTTTCATGAAGTAGTTCTTCCTGAAATTTCCTTTCAGTGACATTGTGTATCCCCTTTTTCTGTTATACATGTATGTTGTGATGTATGGATGGTGTTAGCCGATTAAGATATTTCAAAATGGTATCACATTATTGTTGCAAAACCTTTACAGCAAAAGATCACTACAGCAATAATTCAAACAGATCTAAGATTGTCTCTGCAAAGGTCCCACTGTACACCACCGCTTATTTCCCAGGTGATTTTCCCCTTCCAAATCAACTCTGACTCAGAGTTGATTATTTAAAGATCAGAGGGTGTGTGGACAGAGCTCCCTGCATAGGGTTCTAGGGTGGCACAGTCCCCCGCAAAAAAAACAGTGTTGTCCTGACAGGCAAAATAAAAAAAACTGTTGGTATTTTGACTGTCGCTGTAGGGGATGTTGACAACAAAGTTGTCAAAGTAGGTTGGTGGGAGCTTTGAAAAACATGATCATGTCTTTCCTCAATTTTTTTTTCCAGTGAAAAATCCCAATTCTATTGATGGGTCCTTATTGCTTATGAGCTCTAATCCCTTAACCATCTTGGTTGCAAACCTTTGAACTTTTTCAATCATGCCAATATCTTTTCCAAGATATGAGGACTATAACTTGAGATGGGACCTGGCCAAGGATCTGTACAAGGGTATTGCAAGTTACTGTATAATGTCTGCTGATCTGCTTATCAAGCTTCACTTGATGCATGTCATGAATCTGTTTGCCAAGCTAGTTGCTGCCCCACTTTGTATTTTTTTCCTGTTCTGTTTCTCATACAGACTCACGCAGGAATGTACCCGTTTCTGCCCTTTGTCACTGTACTCCGGCATGCTCCCAACCACCCATACTTGGATGCATGCTGCTCACCCCCAATGGCAGGGCTTCTGAGAGAGACACTGATATCTACTTCTGATATCCAGCTGAGACTTATGCTGGGGGTGTCATTCAGGAGAGGAAGCATGGAATGCAGATTCTGAAGGCTTTCTTGCATGGTTGCCGCTGTAGACTTGGATGTATGCTGACATCAGTAAATGGGCATGCATGCTCCCACACACACTCCCACAGATGCCTGTCATCATTTCCTCCCATCTTCATGGACGTGGCTTAGTGTACACCCAGCCTCTTCAGGGTGTCACTCATGCACTGAGCATTACTGCCTACCCACCCCAGAGGAGGAGAGCAGTCCATGGCATGCTCATCCTGCCTCCACCCAGTTGGACCTCGAATGCTCCGGGCTCATTTCTTAACTCAGATCAGCAGTGCAGGCAGCAGTGCTACCACTCACCGGTGGGCCAGCCTGGTACCCCACCCCAATGATCCCATATGAATGCGTTGCTGGTCACTGCAACATGAACATTTTTCTCCTCTCTTTTGGTAATCTGTAAACCATTTAGGTAGTATTCTGCTTTATAATTCTTCTATCCAAAGGAATTAATTGCATACAGTGCCGTCAGCCAGGTTCAAGTGCAGTATCACAGTTTTTGCCAGGATATCATGCAGGATACTACACAAACTCAATGTTATGAAATAGTAATTTTACTCCAGTCCATCACACAGTACTGTGAAATCTCACACTGAGCACTTGCTCCTGATAGACAGCACTGTATCTCCACATTGAAGTTCATAGATACATAGATACATAGACAGTGTCGGCAGATAAGGGCCTATGGCCCACCCAGTCTGTCCATTTGAGCTTGTAAGTTCAGTTTATGTTTTCCTAGAAGTCTGTTGCCCCTTACCCCTGACCTCTAGAATTCCTTTATGTCTATCCCATGCATTCTTAAATCCCATGATTGTTTCAGCCCCACCACTTCCTCTGGCAGGGTGTTCCACTTGTCCACCACCCGTTCTGTGAAGAAATTCTTCCTCATGTTTCCTCTGAATCGTCCTCCCTCCAACTTCATCCAATACCCTCTAGTCCTGTAACATATTTTTTGCTTAAAAATATTGTATTCCTGCACCCTGTTCCTCCCTGTAAGAAACTTGTATGTCTCTATCATATCCCCTCTCTCCCTCCTCTCCTCCAGGGAGTACATGTTCAGTTGCTTCAACTTGTCCTCATAGGACTTGTGATGCAATCCATGCACCATCTTTGTTGCCCTCCTCTGAACCTTCTCTACCCTGTCTATGTCCTTACGTAGGTAAGGTCTTCAGAACTCTACACTGTACTCCAGGTGTGGCCTCACCAGTGTCTTGTATAGTGGAATTATGACCTCCCTTTTCCTGCTGGTGATGCCCCTGCCTATGCATCCCAGCATCCTATTTGCTTTACCTGCTGCCTTGTCACACTGTTTCCCTATCTTGAGGTCATCAGAGATGATAACCCCAAGATCCCTTTCCTGCTTGGCACATGCTATATCCTCACCCCAACTGATATATTGTGCCAGGGTTTTGTGCCCTATATGTATTATTTTGCATTTCTTTGCATTGAATTTCAATTGCCAGACCCCTGACCATTCTTCAAGTTTCTGCAGGTCCCTTCTCATTCTGTCTACACCCTCTGGTGTGTCTACTCTGTTACAGAGCTTTGTGTCATCAGTGAAGAGTGAAATTCTGCCTTCTAGGTCCTGCGCAATGTCACTGATGAAGATGTTGAATAGGACCGGTCCCAACACTGATCCCTGTGGTACCCCACTAGTCACTCTTCCCTCTGTGGAGTGACAGCCATTTACCACCACCCTCTGTGTCCTGCCACCCAGCCAGTTACCTACCCATCACACTACTGTCCTGCCCACACCCATATTCCCCAGTTTGTGTAATAGTCTTCTATATGACACAGTGTCAAAGGCCTTGCTGAAGTCCAGATAGGCCATGTCCACTGCCCTCCCCTGATCCACCTCCCTAGTCACCCAATCAAAAAATTCAACGAGGTTGGTCTGACATGACCTCCCCCTGGTGAAACCATGCTGCCTTGGGTCCTGTAGTCCATTGACAACCAGATGTTCCACCAATCTCTCCTTCAGTAGTGCTTCCATGATCTTCCCCTACTGAGGTGAGGCTGACTGGTCTGTAGTTCCCTGCTTCCTCTTTGTTCCCACTTTTGTATAAGGGGACTACATCTGCTATCCTCCAGTCTTTGGGTACCTCCCCTGTTTCCAGTGATCGGCTAAACAGGATAGCCAGAGGTTCAGCCACCACCTCTCTTAGTTCTTTAAGGACCCTGCGGTGCACCCCTTCTGGCCCCATTGCTTTATCAACTCTTATTACTTCCAGTTCCTTCAGGACCCTTTCTTGTGTAAAGGGACTTGTGTCCATTTCTGCATCATTCTCACCCCCTGTACTCCCGTCAGACCCATCTTCCTCTTCCTCAGTAAAGACTGAGCAGAAATACCTGTTCAATATGCCAGCTTTACTGTTGTCATCCTCCATGCGGCCCCCATCCTCCCCTTCAGTCTCACTATCCCTCCTTTTCCCTTTCTTTTTTCACTTATGCACCTGTAAAAGGTTTTGTCCCCTCTACCCACTGATTTTGCAATGTGTTCTTCTGTCTGAGCTTTGGCTTCCCTTACTGACCTCTCTGCCTCCCTTTGCTTCTCCTGGTACTTCTCCTTATCTCCTTCTGCCTGTGTCTTTTTGTATTGCCTGAATGCAATCTTTTTGGCTTTCACTTTCTTTGCTACCTCTTTTGAAAACCATAATGGTCTCCTCTTCCTTTTCCTCTTGCTAACCTGCTTAATGCATAATTCTGTTGCTCTTGTCATCCCCATTTTAAATACTGCCCACTGTTCCTCAACCCCTGCTTCCTGCCCCATTCCCCTTAATGCCTCTTTCAAGTATCTCCCTATTTTCCCAAAGTCTGCCCCCCTAAAATCCAGGATATGTGTTTTTGTGTGGTTTGGTTCTGCTCTTTCTGTGATTTCAAACCACAATGACTGGTGATCACTGTTTCCCAGGTGCTCCCCCACTGTTATCCCATCACACTGTCCCTGTTTGTGAGCACAAAGTCCAGTATTGCCTTCTGCCGAGTTGGTTCCATGACCAGTTGCTTGAGGAAGGCACCCTGAAGGGAGTCCAGGACAAATCTGCTCCGTCCACGTCTGGAATATTGAAGTCTCCAACCAGTACTACCTCACCCTTGTCTGCCATCCTTTGGATGGCTAGCATCAGCTCCTTATCTGTTTCTTCCTCCTGGGCTGGTGGTCTATAGACCACACCTTTGTGGATGGCTGGCCCCATTTTCCTTTCCAGCTTAATCCACAGTATCTCTCCCCCATTTTGTTCCTCCTGGATCTCTGTGGCCCTTATGTCATTTTTCACATACAGTGCCACTCCTCCTCCCTTCCTGCCTGCCTTGTCTCTTCTGAATATGTTGTAGCCAGGTATGGCCATCTCCCAGTCATGGTTATCATTACACCAGGTTTCAGTGATGGCCACAATGTCCAGGTCTGACTGCACCATGACAGCCTCCAGATCTTCCATCTTGTTGCTAAGGCTCCTGGCATTTGCATACATGGCTTTCCATGATTTGACTTCCCTAGACTGTTTCGCTGTTCTACTCCAGCCCCTTCCTTGGTTGTCCTTCATATGCCATTTCCTTGCCCAGTCTTCAGCTTGACCAGGTGCTTCTGGCATGTTGGTTGTATCCTTCTGTGATGCAGCTATCCTTCTTCCCATATTCACTGATCACGTGTCTAAATATAGATAGACTGCAAATAATTGCAACACTCTAATTTATATCCTGCAGTCACTTTCTAACCCACTGTATTACTCTACCAGCTATACAGTACCCAAGTTTTCAGTTTTGTGACAAGCCTCTTGTGGGGGACAGCATACAATACTTTAATGATGTTCAGGTATATAGCATCCACATGTTTAAAAGAGAAAGAAAAAAAAGCTTACATATAACAGTAGTAGACCAGGATATTTCAAACCGAGATCTACTCCCCACCCCCACTACTCCTTCTGTGCTTGCCTTTGAACAAATTTGTGAGGCAGAAATACATGCACTGTTAAATGATCTGCCCTCATCCAAGTGTGTTAATATGAGCAATGCAGAGAGGAGTGCATTTATAGAATTAGGAAAAAATGTTAATATTACAATTGAGCCTGCAGATAAAGGGGGGTCCATTGTTATGATGGATACCACTGCCTATATAACAGAAGTTATGTGGCAGCTTGAGGATGGGTCTGTGTATAAAAAAATTAACAAGGGATCCTATGGCAGAATAAAAAAAAGAATTGATAACTTTCTGCATCGCTCATGTGAGGAAGGGGTGACAAGTCCAGAAGAAAGAGATTTTTTGAAAGTCAAACAGCCTGTTCTGTCCACAATATATGTGCTCCTAAAAATACACAAGGCACTGCTGAAGCCCCCCCCCCGGCTGCCCTATAGTGTTGAGCAAAGGGAGTTTAATTGAGAAACTGTCTAAATATGTAGACTGTTATCTTTGTTCTTTGGTATGTCAGCTCCCTAGCTATCTTAGAGCCACAACTGACTTGCTGCACAAATTACAATCCGTATCTGATAACTAGGAATGTTTACTTGTTACGATGGATGCAGCATCATTATATACAAATGTGCCCCATGCAGGGGGACTTATGGTCATGCAGTATTTCTTGGAAAATAAGGGGGAATTTGATTTAGAGTTTATAGATGTTTTGATTTCTTTTACAGAATTTGTATTCACATGTAACAATTTTATCCTTCAAGGACAACACTTTCTCCAGATTCATGGCACAGCTATGGGGGCATCTTTGGCTCCCAGCTACATGAATCTTTATATGAGGTACTGGGAGTGCAGGTACATACAAAACCAAGTACTGAATCCTTTCCATGACAAGACTAGAGCATATTTTCGATACATTGATGATCTACTATTTGTCTGGAGGGGGACTAAGGATGAACTGACTGAATTTGTAAGTTATCTACACAGTACCAATGAGAATTTGTGTTTCTCTGTAAGTTCAGCTGCACAGAAAATTCAATTTTGTGATGTTGTGCTACAAAAAAAAATCTTTAGATTATTTGGAGGTAGATTTATACAGAAAACCGACAGGAAATAACTAATTTCTGTAATCTTCTAGTATGCACCCAAGGTACTTGAAAAACAATATTCCTAGGAGTCAGTTCCGAAGTGTGCAATGAAATTGTAGCAATGAGGAAAGGTATGATGTGAGAGCAAATGAGATGAGAAATAGATTCTGTGTGAGGGGTTACAAAGAATCAGTG
Organism: Neoceratodus forsteri; assembly: GCA_016271365.2. Classification (NCBI taxonomy): domain Eukaryota; kingdom Metazoa; phylum Chordata; order Ceratodontiformes; family Ceratodontidae; genus Neoceratodus; species Neoceratodus forsteri. Next base: position 1,321,262,100 of record CM057456.1, read on the forward strand.
GTTCAGGAAGCAGTGGGTTATAGAAATGACCAAATAAATCCTGCAAGGGATGGAATAAATGTACATGAACCAATGGAAAATGTTTTGAAATATATAATTAAATTAGCTACAAAAAACTACATTAATTCAGAAATTAGGGCTGTAAAACGCAAAGTATACAAAGACAGGAAATGAAAAAACATTAAGGATTTGGGTCTCCTGAGTATTGGCGAAACATGGGGTCTTGCTTGGGTTTGTCAAACCTAATGTCCACTTACCCCAGCTCATAGCCTCCTGTCTGAAGCACATGCTACAGTTCCAACCTAGTGCCTCATAGTGATACAGTATGGCCAATATAATCTGTCAGAGCTTTCTTCATGCAGGGCCCAAAGATATAACATGACCTCATCTGATACAGGGTAGGGGTGGGCATTAGGGTTGACTTTTCTCCACCAACAGAAGATGACATCAACCTCCAGAAATAAGTATAGGGTAAAGATGTGTGTTTGTGTGTGGGGGGGGGTGCTCAGTGGGAGGGGATGGTTAGGGGGTAGGGAGATGGCAGCCACTATAAGGGACCATTTTCTTTTTTTTTCAGGTTAATGAACAACAAAGACATTGCGGGACTTTTTTTCTTTTCAGGTAGATGAGAAAAGTAAATAACACTATTCTGGGACACTGTGGGTGGCTCCCCAGTGTCCCACACTGCTGGGAGCGATGTTAGTTCCAACTTGGGGAGTGGTCCCCCCAATGTCGGCAATAGCAATAAAACAAGGGGCTGCATGGGGGGGTCCAACACTGGGAGAGGGCATCCTGGTGTCAGATAACAGTAATAAATAATATTAATTAATTAAGTACACTGCCACTAGGGACTGGTGCCCACAGTGGGTAGATACTGTAACACTGTAGTTAGGCTGGCGGGGGATTCAATGATAGTAGCCCTGTCCCTGACCTACAAGTGGTGACAGCACCAGCCTACACTATGCAACATAGCTGTCTGCAGTAAATGACAGCTGTGTCATATAGTGCAAGTATTATATGATATAGCTGTCATTTATTCAAGACAGCTGTGTTGTGTAGTGCAGGCTGCTGCTTTCACAAAAATTCAGTTATGAATAGAACACTGATTTGTTGAACTGTGCATGTTCAGAAATAGAACATTTGAATTCAATATTTTAAAACCTACTTAACTGCAGGACCTAGAACCACAAAAGAGCACACCTTGGACCAACCTCTATCAAACCTGAAAATTTTAGGTTTCAGAGCCTCCCATTTTTTTAGTTCTTAGGTGGCAAAAAAAAGTCTTACAAATTTTCAAAAACAGAGTTTTGGGGTTTTTTGCACCTCTGTAACTTTGTCACCACTAAACTGTTTTATATGAAATAAAGACATCCTGGCACAGAGGTTGTGCTTTCCAAATGTCATGCAAATTGGCTGAATGGGGGCAAAGTCATTAAGGTGCAAAAATTTGAGTTTAACATAGACGTGCTTACTCAACCCTAATATACAGGCACTATCATGCCTGTATAATACACTGATCATTCAAGATATATAAAATAGATCATTCTGAAGAATTGGGATATTATTGGTTCAGATCCAGCACTGGGTCATGAATGTAGGAACACTCCTCCAAAAATAGTGGATCAGAGATGAAGAAATGTCAAGGATATGATTGTACATTCCTATCAACCAATGGAATGATAGGAGTTGAAGATATTTGGAGCCCCCCCCCCACACGCACACAAAAGGTGTACAAACTGTGATAGGTGTAGATTTTGCAAATTCATTAAAAAGAGAAAAATGTTTCAGCACCCAACTATAGATCAGGTGTTTGAAATAAATTATCTGATTACATGTGACACAGACAGCATTGTGTATGTGGTCTCATGCACTTGCAGAAGTCTCTATATAGGCAAGACAAGTAGAATGTTTAAAGTAAGGATGGATGAACATGTTAGAGACTGCTAATGAAGACGTTCCAAATGTATGCATCACATGTGAAATATGATAATACTGCTTGTGAACAGTTCAGGGCATATATGGGGATTGAAAAGGTGAGACTGGGACCATGAAGAAGGGATTTAGGTAAACTTTTACTTAAAAAAAGAGGATAGGTGGATATGTACACTGGAGGCATTGTGTAGTCCATGTCTGAATGGAATGTTTGAAATTAAACCTTTTTTAGAGTGAGATGGTTAATATAAACATAAACATCTACATAGTATGAGATCTGATCATTTATGTCTTTGTTCTTTTTTTGGGTTCTGTATCCCTATAAGAGTGCAATACATCCTGTGACAAAACAAGCAAGATGTTAGCTCCCCTACATGTTGACTTTAAAAATGGTGACCGGAAAAGAAACACTAATGTTAAACCATCTAAGAATGATCTGATTGCTTGTTACCATGGATACTAATTTTCTCAAATTAGAAACACTGCTTATAGAATAATAGACAAATGAATGTGGTTTATTTAATGCTGGTGTTATTGTTATTAAATATTTACAATTGGAGGAGCTATTCCCTTACCTGTATATTGATTAAGCTTTATTAACAGGAGGCTTTTTAACCTTAAATGAAATTTGATAAGATATGCACGGTTTTTGTATGTGATTTTTGGATGTAATTAATTGTCATTTTAAAGTCTGTATAGTATGCTTTCCTGCTGAACTTAACCTTTGATAAAGCACCCACAGAGGAGTGCAGTGCTGTCGGGGAGTTCACTGTTGATCTCTATGGGGAATGTTGTACCTCTGCAGAAAAATGCAGTTTGTTTTTTAATATGGTGTAATAAACTTTGTTATTTTAATCTCCAGATTGGAGTGAAGCACCTTCATTGGTATTGTGAGCAGGTGCAGGGGGTATTTTTCTTTCTCATGTAACTGTCTTTGCTTCCCCTAGATGCACTGCTTTTTTCAGGGTGATCTACTTTTTTATTGCATCCGTATGTTTCCCTATATCTAGTCCCTTGTTCACATTCTCAAAAAATGCTTGGATGCTTTTGGCTTTATTTCCCTTTGCAGAATCCATACCAAGCCATTAAGGCTCTGTTTTCACTCTATAGATGTTCAAAAACTGCATAGCATTACTAGTATTTATGTCAAGCCTATTGGCCTAACTCTGACTCAGCATTGAAGAACTTCTTGAATACAGTCACAACATGGGGTACTCATCAGTCCTCAGGAGCATAAGTACTTAAGTTCTTATTAAATCATTGACTATCATTGCGAGTGAGATGGGCAATTCTTCAGCTAACCTCCTTATAATTTTTGGATGCATTCCCCCTTGCTTGCATTTGTGTTTAGAATTCTCTTAACTCATTTGGCTGTTATAAATAGGTCCTCTAGGGTATCTCCCTGCACTTGTTTGAATAACATTATGCTTCCCACTGTTGTTCTATCCTTTTTCTCTGTGAATACTGATCAGAAACACTCATTTTCTCATTCTGCCATCTTCTCTTCTGTTGCTATTGTGTTACCATTTGCTTGACCCTTAAGTGGTTCAACAGTTTTCTGTGTTTTTCTATTCTATTTACATATATGAAAAACTTGATCTTTCAGGATTTAATAAAATGTTAACCAATCTTCTGCAGCTGTTTTACTCTTATGATTTGGTATTTTTTCTCTCTGAGTTTCTCCAAACAATGTTGTCTGTTTTTGCGTCCTTGAATTTGTTCCACTTGTAGGCTTCTTTCTTCTCTTTAATTATATCTAGTACCATTCACTCATCCACATTAGTCTACGCCTTATATTATTATAATACTTACTTCTCTGTGGGATCCATCCTTGTTTTAAGTTGTTCATGTGATTTTTGATGATTTCACACTATTGCTGAACATCAATGCCCTTAAAAATTGTTTCCCAATGTATGTGTGTTGTAAGCTTTCTCTGTCTTATGTAGATGTACAGTATGTGTTGCTCTCTTGATTTTTATCTTTTTTCTCACTTATATTGACTCTGATATTTCAATCACTGTTAGCCACCAATTCTTGATTTCAGCTTCTCTGACCAGGTCACCTTTATTGCTAAGAATTATGTACAACATTGCATAATTTCTAGTAATTCTCTTGACATAACTGCACCAGGTAACACTTCTGAGTAAGATTAATAAACAGCACACTACATCTGGACTTGCTGTTTCTCTTCTCCAGGCAATATCTAAGTAGTTGCAGTTCCCCAACACCAGCATGCTTTCCTTTATCAATACTTTCTTAATCTCGTTGTTTAGTTTTTTATCCTGATTTTCCTTCTAATCTGTTGGTCTACAGCATAATCTGATCACAAATATATCTCCCCTTTCATTGGACACTCTCATTCTCAGTCTTTTAATCCTTTTCAAGATGAGGTCATGTTCTTTCAAGTACCCATAGTTGACTTCTGATATACAATGCTATCCTTTTTCTTCTTTTCTACAGTCTATTCCTTCTGAATATTTGGTACTAACATACTTTTCACCTCCATGCCCCACTGGTTATTTTCAGCATACCATGTTTCTGGTTCTCCAATTATGTCCAACTCTTCCATGATGAGCAATGAATTCTGCCATTTATTCCTTAGGTTGCTTGATTTTATGTTCAAGCACCTCTGGTTTCTGTTCTGTTTTTTTGTCCCCATTCTAAGTACTTTAGGTTGCGCTGCTTTTTGTACCTTGTTAACACTGAAGCCATTTTTATATTTGTCACTTTCTCTCCATTTTGTGGTGTATTATTATGGGGTGATTTACAGGACCCCTGGAACAGATAGAAGAAGTCAACAGAGGGCTGGGAGAGGAGATAAAGAGAGTGGTGCAACTGGGTGAGATGCTGATATTGGCAGACTTCAACATGACAGATGTGTTCTGGTACATTCTAAATGCAGGGAACACAAGGGGCCAGACACTAGTAGATGAAATGCAGGAGGCATGTATAATAGAAAAAGGTCATGTAATCCACTATGGAAGGGGGCATACCAGGTTTGGTCTTAAAAACAAGGACAGTATGGGGAGGTAAAGGTTGGGGAACCACTTGGACAAACTGATTACAGGACAATGTGGATTGTAGGTAAGTTGCAGGCAGATAGGGTGCACTGTAGGCATAATGGGGGGATTCTCCAAGGGGTGGTAATTACATGCCAGAGGTGCGTATCCCACCTGTGCAGCCCCATACCCATGGAATGATGTGCAGTGGCTGCATTCAGAGCCAACAGCCACTGACAAGCTCCCTTCTATGGCCCCTTCTGGCATGCAGAGCCACGCAGGGCAGCTGGGGGCAGCATAGTGGACCCACGAGGGAATCCAATTGGATGCCCAGCTAGGGCTCCGCAGTGGATCACTTGCACTGAAGGACACAGATGTGGGTGTGTGAATGCCAAACATAGGCACCTGGACCCACATGGACTGACCCTCTCAGCCAGTATGCTCTCAGGCTGTGCCCATGGACAAGAGCACCCACACAGTTCATGGACAGCCCCCAGCAGGTGAACCCCTGACCTGTAGGCCACCCCCTGTTGCACCTGGGTTATACCCCCTATTGTCCCACATACACCTCACACTGTATTCCTGGTCTATTATACTGTGATACTGCTATTTTGCACTAACATGTAGATCTGGGCATCCATCATAGTGCCAGGAATGTGCTTTATTGCTAATATTTGCTAATGTTTAGATCCTTTCATAGGATTAGATCATGCATGATTATTATACCTCACTATAATGCATCAAGTTTGTCTTTTACATATATTCCATGTATAATCTACCAAATTACTGATAAGATGACTCTGAGGGATCACCAGTGATTACTTTATACACTATGGCCCAGATATTCAAAAGGGTTGTGCATGGTGCAACAGTGTTGCACCATGCACAACCCACTGATGCACCCTGGCATGATATTCAAACGGGAATTGTGCCTGGCATAAATCCTGTTGCGCTGGAGCGCATCAATAATGTATGTGGTGCAGGTAGGGGGGTGTGCCCATGCATACTCTGCACATCCCGATATTCAGCCCGGGATGTGCTGAGTCCATGCATGCACAACCCCTACTTGTGCCACACAAAGTTGATCCAAAAAAAAAGGAGCAACGGCTGGCCACCCACAGGTGAGCTGCCGCATTGCATGGTGCAACACGGCAGCTGCCACCTGTGGGTGGCCACCCAAGCTCTGGCTGCACCTCTGTGTCAGCTCCCCCCACGCCCGATCATGGGCATCTGTTCAAATAATCATGTCCAATATCCCTGGTGGTCCAGTGGACCGCTGTCAGCCTGATCGTGGGCTTAAGAATAAATAATATGATATCCTATATCCCTGGTGGTCCAGTGGACCGCTGTCAGCCCAATCGCGGGCTTAAGTATAAAAAATATGATATTCTATATCCCTGGTGGTCCAGTGGACCACTGTCAGCCCGATCGCGGGCTTAAGTATGAATACTATGATTTCCAATATCCCTGGTGGTCCAGTGGACCACTGTCAGCCAGATTGCGGGCTTTTGTAATAAAAAAAGAATTACGTCCAATATCCCTGGTGGTCTAGCAGTACCCCCCTCCACACTCGTCCATTGATCCCCACTGCCCCCACCTCCCAGTCAGTGGTGGGTGGCAGCACCTACATGCCATCCACTGCTGGCCGACTGACACCGTAGGTGGGCTGTACACCCATTGGTCCACAGCATGAGCCAATGGGCCTGCAGCCATACTGTTACATTCTAGATATGTGAATGGATCGACTTCACATATCTGAATGTGAAATGGTACGGATGCACACCCATTGGCTCACGCCAGGACCAATGTGTGTACAGCCCCACGTACAGTGTCAGTCGGCGGGCGGCGGGGCAGCAGACAGGTTTTTGTGCTGCCGCCTGCTGCTGACCAGGGGGGAGAGGGATGGTGGTGCTCAGTGGGCAGGTGGGGAGGGGGGTACTGCTAGACCACCAGGGATATTGGATGTAATTCTTTTTTTTATTACAAAAGCCTGCGATCAGGCTGACAGCGGTCCACTGGGCCACCAGGGATATTGGAAATCATATTATTCATACTTAAGCCCGTGATTAGGCTGACAGCAGTCCACTGGACCACCAGGGATATTAGAAATCATATTTTTCATACTTAAGCCTGCGATCAGGCTGGGGCACATTGCTGTGCATAGGAAGCGTCGTCCTCACGGGCTGCTGGCCTGGCAGGACGCCAGGCACAAGTCACCAGGAATCATCAAGACCTGCATGCAAATGGCCCCATTTGCACTCTTGTATACATTGTGGCCCCATTTGCATGTGCACTTTTGAATATCGCAGTTGCTGCGCATAGCGCAATGGAACTTATGCTAGCGCATCCCCCTGCTCCACTCTGGCCACTTGCGCTGGTGCAGTGCCACTGTGCCATGCACACTGTGGGTGGCCAGGGTGCAATATTCAATGATGCTGTGCCATGGTGCAGCTCAGTTGAATATCACCCAGTCAATGCCCCTGCACAGCCAAGTTGCACTGCACCCAGGCTTGCGCCACAGCCTGGTGCAGTTTGAATATCTGGGCATATATATATATATATATATATATATATATTATCTCATATACACTATATACATATTCTCACATAATCATATGTAGTTGTGGTCAGTCAGCATTTCTCTTTGTCTAAGCAAGCTGACCCAGAAAGTAAACCTTTGTTATGTCTTATATACAGGCAAGAAATGTCACATGTAATAGAACCTGTCAGCATTTCTTTTGTCCAAGCTATAATGCCAACTGAAGCATATTATTTGTCTCATATGATACTGATTAGTAGTTCTGTCTCCTAAGACATTATCCAATATATAATGTTTCTCATATCCATAAATATGATGTAATCTTTGTTGCTATGCTATTATCTGTAGTATATAGCCTTCTGCAACATACTGTAGCTCCAGGAGAGTGCAGAGAGAACAAGATCTTGGAGAACCTAAAATTCTACAATCCTGGAGATTATGTACATTCTTCAGGAGAGTCGTGAGAAACCCATCTCCCTTGTGATTTTCTCTGTCACATGCTTGGCGTAAGTAGTATAATAAACATTTGTTAGTACTCTTGCTTGTTTACGAATGCTTCTTGGCAGATTTCGAAGACATAAGAATCTGTATTATTAGTATTATTATTATTTACCCTACACACTAAAAGTGTTTAGGCAACATAAAATGGCGATCGCAAATGGAGTCTAGGTGTCTGCCAAGGTTACATTTTAATTTCCTCTGTAAATTAAAACACTGGGTGAGAAATCTCCAGTAACAAGCAGCTGAGAGTGTCTTCTGTTTAAATCTCTGTGGTCTGTTGTGTGTTCTACAGTGTAGACAAAACAATCATTTGGCAGATATTCAATCGCTGTGTAATAAGTTGTTTTATTTTTTTGTTTGTTTTGTTTTTTTCCTCTTCTTTCTCTGTGGGAACACATAGCTGTAAAGGGAGATGACCAGACAAATGGACTGCTTTCATTTGTGGTTTCAAATCCTAATGGGTCTATACTCATCTAGGAGTCCACACACACCAAATGCTGTTTGTGTCCTGTCATGAACTTTGGTTGCAAACAACAGTTTTTGATCCACAGACAGCTAAGGGGAAGTTGTGTGGGATCCCTTTCACTAACGGCCCCCCCAAAGACCAGATGCCGCCTCGCTGCTATGACTAACCAGGGGGATTTTTTGTATACCTGCTCCTCGCTGCCTATGCTGGGCACTGATCTTCTGTGGTGGTACTTTGTTCAGAACTTCCAGGGGTTGTAGTTTGGTGGTCTGCCGTACTGTACGGGCAAAATTTCTGCCTTTGGAGACTCATCGCTGTTCCTGACCAGAGACCGGGGAGATTTCTGGTACCAATTTCAAATCAAGCACTGGCGGCTGATTGGCTCCCCAGTCACAGACCTGCCTGACTTAAAGCTGCCCTCTGGAGCTGGTGACACAGTTCTCTACAATGTGGACCTGGGGAAGTGGTGTGGGAGCCCTTTCACTAACGGCCCCCCCAAAGACCAGACGCCGCATCGCTGCTATGACTAACCGGGGGGAATTTTTGTATCCCTGCTCCTCATTGCTTCTGCTGGGCGCTGTTCTTCCACGGTGGGACTTTGTTCAGAACTTCCAGGGTTGTGGTTCAGCGGACTACAGTACTGTATGGGCAAAATTTCTCCCACCCACCCACCCACCCATTCCCTTCTCCCATTAAATGCTCCCCAGCCCTCCCACTAGCCTGGGGCTGCCTCTTCTCTGCCTGTCACCACAGCGGGTCTAGTGCTGCATCTCCCAGACCCTGCTGGGTCTCATTCTAGGATCGCTCCCCTGACTGGCTCTGTGGGGGTTCAAATCAGTGCATTGCCTCCTATCCTGAATCCAGGTTCACAACCTGACCTGTAGCCAGAACTGTTTCTTCTTGCCTTGTTCTTACCTTTTCCATCACTGGACTGTACTTACTGGTGTTTCTTAGAGCATGTACTTTTTCCCATCACTGGATTGCATTTTACAGCCGAAATTCTTGGACTTTTATATACTTGCAGTCTTGTGTATGCATTATATCATACCTCGCTGTCTCACTGGTGTTGATTAGGGCCAGTATAATATATTTGCTTCTACAGGCTAGTTACAGTGTCTCTATGTACTTGTTCTGGCACTGCATATTTGCTTGAGTTGCTCAATTCCTACCCCTCATCTGGTTTGACCAGCAACTGCTACCCCTGGGAAATTACACTACAGCTTTCTGCCCCCTGTGCCATGGCAATCTGGGCCTAGCATCTTTCAAGGCTGCTACCTGTCTCTTAATTGGTGTGGAGCAACTGCCACAAGCAGGCCTCTGTCAATATAACTCAGTGCCGCTGTTTTGGTTTAGTCTTGGACTCTGCCTCTTTTGGGCTGCCCGGGGCTCTAGGCCTGGAACTCGGCTGTACTGGATCCCCGCTGTGGCTTTTAGGATGTCACCCCAAGGGTGCTCGGTCCTCCCTGGCCTAGCTGGGGGTGCAGCTTGAACTCCTGGGCCTCAGGCTGCCTTGCCCTCCTTCAAGCCCTCCCCTACCTGGCAATCTACCAAAGGCACAAAGTTGGCTCACCTGAACGTGCATAGTCTACTACCAAACCTAGCAGAGTTAACTGCCTGGGTGGCTCACTACAACCTTGACTTTTTGGTGGTCACTGAAACCCCAGACTCTGTATGTGCCCTCCCAGGGTACAACCTTATTAGGCTGGACAGAGAAAGGAAAAAGTGGGGGGCAGGATGGTCCTCTACTACAAGGGGCATCTGAACATGTCTATCATTAGGCACACCCCCTGCACTCCCCCTACCTGTGAGTTCTTACACACCCTCCTCCTTCTAGGCAATACAAAAAAGATCCACATGGTATGTGCCTATAACCCTCCAAAAGGAGGGACACTTGGGCTCTCCTCGTTACTTGAATGCCTTAATGACAAAGTGGGCTCTAATGAGCTACTGGTCCTGGGTGACCTCAACTTAAACTGGTTGGGAGCAATGCCAAGCTGTATGAACCTCTGCTATCAGGCCTTGCCCTCACCCAACTCATCACCGAACCCATGAGGCCCTCCCCACGTGGGGGGAAAGGATCCCTCATTGACTGGGTACTGAGTAATAGGCCTGATAGAATAGTCTCCTCAGGTGTTCTCCCTGATGCCATCTCTGATCACTCCACCTGTTGTACATGGGACATCTCACCCCCCAAAATCCCTAGCAAGGTGATCCAGATGCGGGACTACTCAAGCTTTTGCACTGAAGCCTACCTTGCTGACCTCCAGCAAACTGACTGGTCCCAGGTCACTGCCATGAGTGATACCACAGAGGCCCTCGACATCTTCCTTGCTGTCTTCACACCCCTGCAAAACAAACATGCATCCCTAATGAAAAGGAGGGTAAGGGGCATGGTTACCAAGTGGCTCCATGGTGGCCTATTCTCCCTCATGAAACAAGGGATAAATGCTGGGTGAGATTTAAATCCACCCACTCCAATACTGACTTCCTTGAATATAGACAGCTGAGGAACTCCTGCAAGAGAGCCATCCACTCTACTAAGAGCGAATTCTGCCAGTCCGCCCTGATATCCTCAGCCAGCAACCCCAGGACCTTCTGGCAAAACATTAAAAACTCAGTTGGGGGGTCCACCCATGCTCAGGCCTCCAACCTGCTGATTGGGGGGGTCAGTTATAATAACCCCCTCACTATTGCCAATGCTTTTAACAGCCAGTTCTCTGACCCAATTGCTCCCTCCCCCAACCCCTCGGCCCAGTGACCCTGGGTCCCCCCCATGATGGGGCACTCAGACAACCCTCATTCTACCTAAAGGCTGTCTCTGCCTCAGAGACTCAGAGGCTCCTTGCTAGTCTCTCCCCTCACACTGGAGCTGGCCACAACAGCCTTGAGCCGAAACTTCTCTGCCTTGGGGCATCCCCCCAGCCTGGCCTATCTCTCACATATTCAACACTTCATTAATCTCAGGAACCATACCGGAGGTATGGAAGGTGGCTAGGTTGTCCCTGTACTCAAGCATGGTGACCCAAAGGATCTCAATAACTACTGACCTACTGTGATCCTGTCGGTGATCTGCAAGCTCCTTGAGAAAGTAGTTGCCTCCTAGCTCGCTCACTACATGCAGAGTAATGGGCTACTCTCCCAAGCACAACACAGCTTCAGAAAAGGGCACAGCACATCTACAGCCCTTGCGGTGGTCACCTCTGAGATCAGGTCTGTTACCGACCATGGTAAGTTGACAGGAGCCATCTTCGTTGATCTTTCAAAAGCCTTTGACTGGGTTGATCACTCGCTCCTGTGCTCTACCCTTTGGTCAGTTGGTCTCTCCCCTCCTGCCCATACCTGGTTCTCCAACTACCTCACCAGGAGGCAGCAATATACTGTCTTTAACAAAGCCTTCTCTAAACCTTCCCAGGTGACCTGCGGGGTACCTCAGGGCTCCGTCCTTGGACCCATCTTGTTTTCCCTATTCATAAATGAGCTGCCCTCAGTACCTGCCCATGGGCACTCCACCCTGTACACGGATGATCTTGTCATCCAGGTCAGCTCATGGGACATCAAAGACATTAACTCCTCGTTAAACCACAACTTTAACCACATTCAAACCTGGCTTGAGGACCACAGGCTAACCATTAATCTCACCAAGACCCAGGCCATGCTCTTTGGCTCCTCGGCCAAGATAAAATCATGCCAAGCTTCTCTCAACATCTTGGGAGCTGATGGTTCCCTCCTGAATGTTGCAGATACAGTCAAGTACCTGGGTGTCACCCTTGACCCACAACTGGACCTCTCACTCCACATTCAGAATGCCTGTAAAGCCACAAACTGCAAGCTGGGCATGGCTTACAGAGCTAAAGGCTGTCTCACCCCGGCCGTATGTCTCACCATTGCTAGAGGGATCCTCCTACCCATGCTCGGTTATGGCTTGGTATCCTTTGCCCATGTTCCAAAATCCAGTCTCTCCAAATGGGACACTGTGTACAACATTGTATGCCGTTTTGCCCTTGCCGCTCCTCACCTCACACACCATTGTGAGCTATACTCCCAACTGGAGTGGCTTCCCCCAGACTAAAACCACACCTTTGTCCTTGGCAACTTCATTGACAATATTGTCAGAAATGCCACTCCCTTCACACTCGCCTCTTTCCTCAAACCTGCTAACCCCACCTACCAACTAAGATCCAGTGACTCTTTGGTCCTCCTGGTCCCTAAAACTTACACCCAAATAGGGGATCAGGCCTTTGCTGCCTATGTGCCCAAACTATGGAACTCCCTTCCTGCAAACACTCACTCCACTACCTCCCACCCCTGTTTCAAAGCCTCCTTATGGGGCTTCCTAAAATTGGCCTCTTCCTGCCTCTGTGCCTGAGCTGCCAAACTGCTCCCAGAAGTCTGGGCATGATGGCCCTGGACTCTACTAGCATCTCTTCACTAGGCAAGCTCGAGGCCTACTGATCCACCTGTTGAATACTGGGCTGGCATGCTCAATGCCTCCTGTCCCACCTTCTGTACATGGTACACTCCCCAGCCCTAGATGACCCTGATTTGTGTGCCTACAACCAGAATTCCCCCCCACCCACAACCCGTTGCCCATCCTCTGTAGCTTGCCTCTCAATTACCTAGCTCTACCAAAGTGGTATGTGACTTGTCCTGTATGCATTTGCTGCCCAGGCCGGTACCACACTGTCATCTACCTCTTGACAAAATGCATGAGCCTGAAAGCTCTTCCTTGTACCTAGCTAGCTTGATGTTTGTTATTATATACTTTAGTTTTTACTTCCATAGCTGTACCTATTGCGATTCTACCCCTCACCCCAATGTCACTATGTCTCTTGCTTCTGTATGAACCCTGTCTGCCTGATGATCACAATGTACCTCTTACTGTAACCATTGTTTCAATGCTTTGTGTGCACCCTGTCTACCTGTTTACTCTGATTTGTACACTTGTAATCCTCCTGGGTCGCACCTGAAAATAGGCACGTGCTGTCTAGTGTGCTTCCCTGGTTAACAAAAGCAAATAAATAAATAAGGGTTCTTATCTTAAATGACATGTCTAAAAATATCAGTACTGAGTTGACGCTGGATGCCTTAACATGCCAAACTGCCTATGGTGGTTGGTCTAATTTTGCTGAGGTAGCAGAATCCAGAGGTAGCCCTTTCAGGGATATCATTGCCCATTAAAGGGAATTGAAAAATGGTACCAAAAGAGTTGATCCTAAAGGATTATTCATTGCAATGTTGTTTAAATGCTTTGATGCTGTTCTAAAGAAACTAACTGTTTTGGAATCTGAGTATGTTGCTTGCAAAATGGAGAATGCTGCCTGCAAGCAGGAAATTAGTCTGAAAAAGGCTTCTCATAAAGAAAGGATAGATGGACTGCAGTCTCAGCTGAAGTTCTTCCATCAAGAAAATGAGTTTCTTTTTAATTACAGAAGCAGCAAAGACCTGCATGCCTTAAGAGATAATGCTTAAAAGGCAAAACTTAGAAAAAAAAGTTTTTCAGACAAATGGTGTTCTGGCTAATAACACTGATTCCTTATGTTTTGAAAACAAGGAACTTAGGGATGATAAGTCTGAAGTAATTACTGAAAGAGTTAAAGTGCTGGTATTTCAACACCAGACATGGACTGAACCGCATGATTCATTATGTTTTAATTACAGCAGACTTTAAATGAATGTTTTGAATCTAAACTGTGATACAGCTTCTGTTGATAAAAAAACAAGTTTTGCAAGATGAGAATGTCTTGCAATCTGAAAACAATACACTTTACAGTGTGTTAACTTCTGTATCTGAGCAGTTAGAATGTAGGAGTAAAAAGTCAAATATGGCAAACTTGCGCCGTCAGCCAGAGGTATAGGGCAGGGCATACTAACTTAATGCCCACAGACCTTGCCTTTTTTCATGTTGAAGAGTTTGATTTTGAACACTCACAGTATGCTGTGGGGTGGACTAGAACAAAGGCTAGCCACTTGTTTTTCTGTGATTCACAAAATAAAGAATTGTTAGTGTCTCAAAATGGTGGACACACATGCCATCAGGTTGCATCCCCATGCCATCCCCAATATGGCCACTCATGGTCATGTGATAATGGTCATAACACAGTAACCCAAGATGCCCATGAAGTAATCCTAAATGGCTGACCACCACATCATGGAGGTTGGATCATGCAGTCACAAGGACCTATGATTACTGCCATAACCAAACAAAACATACCGGAGGTTTTTGGCATGATTAATAATGTTATCAGTAAGACTAGTGTTTCTGTGGAACAGAAGATTCTCATTAAAAATGATGTTGATGTACTTTTGAATGAGGTTGGTGCGCAATCTGTCATGAAGTCAATGTCTGACGCTGCAGAAGAAGCAACTTCTGCTAGCAATGTTTACTATACTTGAGCATCTTTGGTTAAGGAACACACTGCAGTTAATCACGTGAAATGTTGTGATTCTTCCCTATGCAATTTAGCATCAGCTTTCCCTGAGAAGACTGAATGTACTACTTTTCCAGTTGAAGGAGGGGGCTGTGCTGCAACATGCTCTCTGTCTTGTGGAGTAAGGCAGAGAAGCAGGAGAGCTATGCTCATTTTTTTTATAAAAGGTAAACCACCATTGCCATAGTGTTTTGCTCTCTTACCAGTATTCCTTACATGCATCACAGCAGGTTTTCCCAAGAGGTTTATTGTTTGTTCTCCAGCAGGACTCAGCAGTGGACAAGGATTTGAAGTGAACTGTAATGAAGAGGAGGAGTGAAAGAAGGGAGAAGTGAGAGGTAAGGGGATCCCCCCCAAGTGAAAAGCATAGAGCGGAGAACAGAGAGTGGAGAGGCGAAAGTGGGGGTAAAAAAGTAGGAAAGTCGAAGAAAGCTGTGGGAGAAACTGAAGAAGCAGCTTGTATCAAGGAGAACAAGGGGAAGGGAAAGAAATGTGACCTAGTAGAGAATCTGCTGGAAGAACTGATGGTCTCTCGGAATGACCTAAGCAGTCCCGAGGGGTAGCATACTTGAAAGAGCTGATTGCTTCAACCTATGGTACAAGTTTTGAAGGATTGCAGAATCTCCTGTAGGACTCTAAAGACATACTTTTATATTGTTTTATTATTTGTATACGGTTTGAATACTGGGAAGGAAGCGCAGTATATGTGTTATAATATAAAAGAACACTGTTGTTCACTTCTAGCACACAAACACACATAGTACCAGGTATTTGATTTTATTTAATTTTAATGCTTATAATGCTTATATTAAATACAAGAAACAGGAGGGTTAAAACTAGCACCAGACAGGGGTATAACAAGATAAGTAATTAAGTAACTAAAACAACTAAATCAATTAAAGCAACTTAACAGTTAACTCATTGGTTTAATGCTCTAATACAGCCAACAAATAAAGTCAAAACTCAAAACAGATAGACAGAGCCAGCCGGTATCGAAAGAAGAGCTATAAACCAATTTATAAATAACACATCAACCAATAGTGATGAGAAATTAAGAGGGAGCCTATTTAGGAACACAACTAGTGGTTAACAAACCAAGGGTAGTGTCTAATTAGTACTATTGAGAACCAGTAAGTGTGCACGTTTTCATGTGCTAAATCTAACAGATCCAACAGACCTGTTAGCAATTAATTGGTTGCAACTCCATACAAACACAAAGACTTCAGGTGGTCTAATTAGATGTAAGTGGGGACTTAGACCTAGAGCAATGAGCCCTCTAAGCAGTCTGCTGTTTGTAGTCAGCCTATAGCAAGTAGCGTGTAGTGCGATGTGAGCAGGGAGTAAAAAGCTCAGAAATTCATCATAAGCTACCATTAAAGTTACAAGAGTTAAGCTAACTTTAGTGAATGAAGGCTGTACTATAGAGTTTTTAAAGAAACATATTGTTGTTGCAACAGAAGGCTGGATTAAGCATTTAGTGTGAAATCAATATTAAATCTAGTTTGTCCTGGTCCCGCGGCTCCTGAAAGGGTAGAAAAAGAAGAGCTAGGAGGCATTGCTGGGCAGTACATTTTAAATGAAAATTTGCAGTACAAGAGTAGTGGACCCTCTGGTAATTCCAATCAGATAAGCTGGTGTTGACTACTGGATAGCCCTCGGATAGCCCTTGGTTTCTGGTCCCAGATTAAACTATGTTCTGGATACTGGTGCTGGAAGTATTACACTAAAACTAAGTCATCTGAGTTTATTATACTGAGTTTTATTAATTTGGTTTAACTGGTGCTATTACTATTAATATTTCTGACATGACAGTATAAACATTAATGATTTAGATTTAAGCAACCAGTAATTATTAGGCTACAAAAGAGTACTGTATTATTTGTCACTGCTTGTTATCAATTTTTAATTGCTATAATCAACAAATTCTTAATAATTTGTTACTTAGAAATTATACTCCGGTCTGGAGTTTTTTTACTAAAGCCATAGTAGAACTTGTGAAAACTGGTTCCTTCCAAAACAAGAGCATTCCCCCTGGTAGAAGGAAGGCAAATTATATAAACTATTTATAATAATAAAGAATAGTTCTTATTTGTTTTTTAGTAATGTTTTACAGTGGATGTTCACTTTAGAACCAACATATTTACAAATATACTGAAGAGACTTCAAGGAGGCATACAGCAGTGGAAGAAACTATTATCTGATTTGGGATTTATTTCTGGATTTGTGTCATTTTATGTTTCTCCACCCTCGTTTAAATGGGGGAGCCATTTATTCCTGGAGGTGATTGATTCCATTTATTCAACTATTGACAGTTATTACCAAACATTATGAATTTTGGGGAAAAGACTGGAAAATGGAAAAAGGCTGGAAATTTCTCTTGACTAACAAAGAATAAGGAAATCTGTTCGGGTAAGCAGAAGGACATATACCAGTGTAAAAACATTTCACATTTTTGGCTATTTTAGGATTTAATATTGCTTATTTGTTTGTTTTGCTTAATGCATTAGATTATTCTGAATTTACTGAATTATAATTTTACTATAATAGTACTTTAAGAGTGCTGCTCTAGTTTTAGAACAGATAGTAATACTGAATATTGGACCTGAGATATTGAGTCTCTTTTTTTCTGTAAATATTGGGTGTAAGTAGATCAATTAAGTTAACAAGTTAACAAATTATTGATTTTCTTATACAAAAGGAATTTCATTGAAGCAAGAATGCCTGCAATGACTAGAAGTAAAAAGGGAGACAACTCTATAGATACTACAACAAATGACAAACAAGAACAGAAAGAAGGGGAACAAATCAGAAATAGTTACTCATTAAAACAACCAGTGAAAAAGATGTCAAATAAATTAAAGACTAAAAAAACTTTAGGTAAATTGAAACAGAAAAGAGAAGAAGTGGGGAATATAATAAGTAACAAGAAAGTAATACATACATCTACACCTAATGGAGATATTACAACATTTTTAAGTGTAACCAATATAGGTACTAGTAAAAGGGGAAAAGAGACAGAATATGGATCCAGGATAGAAAAACACTACACTACCATTGATAGCACTGATGTTGTCCCTGGACTAGGGGAAACTAGAGAGTGGGAAACAAAGATAATAGGAAACTTATTACATCATGGGGGGGGGAATGAGGGAATTAAAGGAGGCAACACAACAGAAGCGGAAGTATAAACTAATATTATGGACAGAACAGGTTTATCAAACACAATCTATAACTTACAAACTGTAAATACAACTATTAAAACATGAGAGAATCAATTAGGTATGAATCTATTATGGAAGAAGACAAATAATCTATGATGCCCCTAGAAATGGATGAGTCAATGAGAATATTAGATGGTCAGAGAAATTGGGCTGAAAGAGAATAGTCATGGTATATTAGTTCTAGGAGCCCTTTAAATATGGATATAGATCTAGATGGTATAACAAAAGAAGTTGGGAGGATACTTAGAGAACCCATACAATCTAGTATTCTCATATATCAACAGCTAACAGAAATTAAAAAGACTTAGCATTTTTAAAATATATAATGATAGAAAACAAGATAAGATTAGACTATTTAGCTGAAAAACAAGGTAATGAAAACAGCTATGCTACAAAGCAGGATATAATGATGAAATCAAGAGAGAAGGCAGAATAATGTAGAAAACAGGATGGTTATGAGATAGGTACAAGGGAAGATTCATTAGAATAGGTGATGCTACCAGATAAAACACTTAGGAATAACTGCATTTGCATATATTTAAAGAGTAGACTCCCTGATCTATGGGAAAAGGGAGAACAGCAGGAGATGGAAATACATGCTAAAGCAAATGAGAAAGGGGAAGAAGAAACGTGTCTATTACATGACAAGACAAAAGATGATACTATGAGGGAAGAACAAATCATAGGGGGTATTGACAACACAATGAAGTCAAAAACAGAGATCAAGGCTAAATGGATAAATACCAAAGAAAGACAATCAGAGAGGGCTATAATAGGGAAAAAGCCAGAGGTACAAAAGGAAAAGGAAATTAAGAATACAAAAAAAAAAAGAAGGAATATTGGAAAAAGCAAAAAAAAAAGTTAAAAAAAAGGACATTAAACAAAAGTAATAAAAAGGATAAGGGAAAAGTATTAGGAAATGAACAGATAGGGAATGTACAACTGGAGAAGAAACAATCAGGACAAGAAACAACAGTGGACTCCTCAAGTAAAACTAAAACTAAAAATTAAAAGGAGGAGAGCGTGGGAAAAGGGACCCAAAAAAAGAAGGGAAGATATGAAAGGCATAGATAAAAAACAGGAAGATAGATTTAGGCAATACTTAATAAAAACATCAAGGATGGATTATGTTTTACCTTTTTATAAGATGGTATGTTTGCCTAATGAAACAGAAGAAAGCCTGTCTAAAATGACCAAGAATCTACTTGATAGAGCAATGAATGGGTGCAGGCAAGTGCTAAATGGTGTTAGTATTGTCAGGCTAGTTATGGAATTGGAATTGGTACTACTGGTCACAGACCAATATTACATTCTAAAAGTGATTGATAATAAAGCCAAAGAAATAAGGAGAATGGGAATACAAGTGGGAGAAATAGCCACATTGGGTGACTTATACCCAGGATATTATGAGGTAAGGGATAAAGGAGGGGAAGAAAGATTTTATTATATATGGTATAAAACAATTATTCATGGAGAACAAGAAAAATCTCAAGAATAAACTGGCTGACATACTAAATATACTTTTGGGTACTGAGGATTGCGCCCATACATTAAAACAGGCGTTTTGATGCAGGATGGATGACCATATTTTGGCCAAGATAAAAAAGGGCAACATCTATGAACTATTATTAGAGAAACAATCACTACTAGATGAACTAGGTATTCATATTTATATAGAGTTAGAGGAAAATGAACAAGATGTTCAAAGATCTAATGACAAAAAAAAAATGGGAAGTAATGATAGAAATAGCAAATAAATATTTATTTATTTTATTTATTTAGCTTTTGTTGACCGGGTAAGTGCACTAGACAAATCCTGCCTATTTTCAGGCACGACCCGGGGAAGGGGGATACAGATGAATGCCAACTGACCTTGAACCAGATTAAGCTGGTATGCATTATGGTATGCATTAAATATGCATTATTAGAGGACCTGGATCAGTGACAGTTAACTGAGAGACAAGGAAGGAGGCCACAGATCAATGAGTTCAATGAAGGAGGCAAGGAGACCTCACAAGAGAAAAAGCTGAGTTGGAATACATTAAATTAAAAAAAGTAAGACAAACATTCTCACATGGAACTCCTCAGGGCTACAAGATAGGCTAGGAGATCCAGCAGTGGTAAAATATTTGGAAACTTTTGAGTGCATATGTATCCAGAGAACATGGATGACAAGTGATGCACACTTGGATGGATATGTGTCATATGGAAAAATAGCTAAAAAAGTAAAAATAAATAGGCAGAAATTCAAGGGGGTTGTCCATTTTTTTGTAAGTTAAATGACAAAGTGAAAACAAAAGAGACACAAATAGATAGCAAAAGCATACTAACAGTACAACTGTCTAGGGTAGGAATGGATTGCATAATTCTGATAAATTTATATGCACCACCTTCTAATAGTAAATTTGGAGACAAAGATTGGCTTCAAAAATTATCAAGGAAATTAGACAAACTACAATTTGAATTTCCTAACAGTAAATTACTAATAGTTAGAGATTTCAATGCAAGACTGGGAAACTTACAAGGAATAAAATATTATATTATACATTATATATCTTACATGGAAGAGGGGAATTTGATGATAAAAAGGAGCATGAAGGACAGTACAGTGAACACTAGAGGAATAAATATACACAAGATATTGCATGATAAACATCTCCTTCTATTGAATGGAAGGTTAACGGAAGATATACCAGGTAATTACACATACCAAGGGGGAAGGGGGTCATCTACATTACATTATATGTGGGTTAACCTAAATATGATACCAAATTGTGTATATATGAGGGCAAGGACTTCTCTAGAAAATCAACATTCAGCAATAGAAATGGAACAAGGATATTCAACTGAAAAACAAATGGGAATGGCACCAATAAAACTATTACAAAAAGAATGCTATAGGATGGAATATTATTGATAGTGGAGAATTAGTACGAACTATGGATGACAGACGTATTCTGGAAAATTTTAATAATTGTATTAACTTTAATGAAATTACAACACTTGTAACAGAATATAACACCATTATGGCAAATGTTTCTCTCTGACTGAATTTCATTGAAAGAAAACAAACTTCCCATACTCTAATATTACCTCTGTGAAATGCAGAGACTTGTTTGTGTACAACCCTAACCTAATCAGTTTAAATGCAAACTGTACATTCATAAGGTTCCAGCATATTGTAAAACATGAATCTTATGCTCCAAAAGAAGGACCCTCACTTGAGGGCAGTGTGTAGGTTCCTTAATAAATGAACTGAGGAATAACTTCCAGAAAGTGAAAATGACATTCACCTATCCAGTGATGGCCTACTCATTTGGAAAAATCACTGCTGTAACACTCATGAAAAGTTATGGGTAATTCCTGAACACCTGAGAGTAGATTTTATCTGCTGTACCAAGTACATGATACTCCAACTGGTGGACACCAGTGAGTCAATAGACTGAAATCCTCTGTCTTGTGGCCACACATGAGAAATGATGTAGAACACTACATTAGTAACTGTTTGATCTGTGAACAAAACAATCCTATACCAGCTAGGAAAAATACATTGTTACCCCCAGAGGCAATCAGACCCCTGGAACAAAATCCAGATTCACTACATTGGCCCTATGCTAACCACTAAGAACAACTAGTTTGCACTAGTGATCACCAGCCTATTTTCAGACAGAGTAAAAGATGACTCTGTATCCAATGCCAGACTTACACACTGGTCTCTCATTTTACAGGATCATGACATTACTGTCCTTCCTATCAAAACTCCATCCTTGCTGGCCAATGGCCTACAATTTGCAGGAGAGACCCATGATTGTTCACTACAACCCCCTGACCTACCTGTCCCAGGGCCCTTTATGACAGAACCCCAGCATCACTTGGATGGCCATGGAGGTGTGAGGAGGGCTGTGCCATTGGCCATCCCATGGCAGCACCAATGAGCAAGTATAGGGGTTCAGGGGGGTTGTCAGTGCCATGGGGGGCAGTCCACAGAACACCCATGGATGGCTGGGGAGGCTGTGATTGGGAGTGGGGGGCTATTCTGGTGGGGCTGCACTGGGTAGGATTGGGGGCCTGTGTGCATTCGTGAGCCCAGTGCCCCTAAGTGTCAGGTTGAGGGGTGCCTGCAGACATGTGGAAGGGGCACAGCTGAGCACAGGGGTGTGCGGCAGGAGGTAAGCACTGTGGATGGGCACAGGCATTCAGGTGGTGGAGGTGGGGGCTATCTGCCCTTGTAGTGGTCCTGTTGGGCTGGGGTGGCATGGTGGGGAGATCCTACAGGGTTTGCAGCGACTGCTTATTGTTGGGGGACATGCAGTGGCTATGACTGCTTCTGAAACATGTAGCTTGCACCCCCCCAACTGGCACTCTCTGCACTCGAGCATAGCATGTAGCATGAGAACGCCCTCTACACCACCCCCTGTACTGCCCCCTCACAGATCTCACTGGCCAGGGGATCAGGTACATGCCAGCCCCGTGCCCCATTGCAGAGTGTAGCACAGGGGCGCAGCAGCTGTGGAGTGTCTACATGCCCCAGATACACAGTGCATAGCCACTCCTCACCTTAGACAATAGCCCCCAATGTCCTAGATGTTAGGAGGATGGATTTCAAGATGATGCCGGAAGTACTGGGTGAAAAGTGCATATTTGGCCCAATTTTCAAAGGGGGATGCAGGGCATGTGACCATGCCCTGCATCCCCACAACATTTGCTGCAGCTGTGTCCTGGTGTTTGCTGCAACCTGCACCCAGTTTTCAAACCTGGCATGCAAGTTGTGACAGTGCTTTCTCTATACGGCAGCTTGCACCAATGCTTTGGCACAAGCCCCATAAAATGGCACCCCAATGGATGCAAATGTATGCCAGGGGGTAGCTCGTGTAACTGTGCTGTGTCGCCGGAAGAGACTTACGACAGGGGGGTTGAGGCAAGTGGCTTTCAAAATCACACTTGTTGCATGGTTTGCCACAAATCGCCACCTGCACAAAACCCTCTGCTGCAAGTCCACTGCGCTGACATAGCCCATTTGAAAATCAGGCCAATAGTATGACAGCAGTAGTAGGAGTGGGCAGCAAATGGGACTTCATAAAAGTGTAGGGGAGGCAGTATGGTGTAGTAGTTAAGAGCACAGAACTGCAAACCAGGAGAACTGGGTTTGAATCCCACAGCCACAACTTGCATACTTTGTGACCACGAGCAAGCCACTTAACTTCCCTGTGCTCCCAGGATGCACCTGGAGACAAGCCTTGGCTTAGTGTATCTTTCCTGGCCATAAATTGAAAAATAAAAAGAAAACAAAAAAATAGAAGATGGTGTACTGGAGGTGACAGGTCTCTGCATAAAGATACATAGAGAAAGGAAAGAAGAGAAGAAAACCACTGTGGCTTCTAAAAGGAGTGGTGGAAGCAGTGATAGAGAAGGAAGCACATTTATCAGGTACAAAACAAGTCAGACAGAAAAGGACAGGAAGGATTATCAAGAAGGGTTGACGGCGGCCAAAAGATAAGTGAGAAAGACAAAAAGCAAATGCAGAGCTCAGGTAGGCAGAGGGACTTAAAGAGAGTGGCAAAGCATTAAGTTGATAAACAAGAGAGCAGAGTAAAACCAAGAAGGGATTATCAGGGACAGGAAGGGGATAGGTTGATGGTAGATGAGAAGGGGAAGACAAATGTACTGAATAGTTCTGTTCATTGTTCACTGTGAAAAGCAGGGGCCTGCTGCCAGAATGTAACATTAAAGCCAGTGAAGGTCGTTAACGAGTACCAGCATGGAGCTAATCATGGAGGAGAGGGTGTTAAAGGGTATACAGACATTGACAAATCATGGGTCAGACAGGATACATCCAGGGTATTAAAGGAAATGGGGAAGGTTCTGGCAAGACTGCTGCCAGATCTCTTCAACTGCTCTTTGGAAATGTGGAGGTGTCAGCAGATTGAGAATAGCAGATGTAGTTCCCATGCAAAAAGTGGGAGATGAGATGAGCCAGTCAATTACAGACTGGCAGTCTGACATCAATAATGAATGAACTATTGGCATAAATAATAAAGAAGCAGGTGGTATAGCTCCTTTAGGCAAATTGTCTGCAGAACACCAGGTAGCATGAGTGTACTAGTCAGGAATTGTGCCAAACAAGCCTGATCAAATTCTTCAACTGGGTGACAAGGGATGTGGATAGAGGACAGGCTGTGGATATTCTATTCCTAGTTGTCAGCAAGGCCTCTGACTCAACCTCACATGGAACTTGTTGAGTGAAAGGCCTCAAAAACTACTCCTAAATGGGAAGCATTTAGAAGTAAGGGAGGTCACAAGTAGAGTGTCCCACAGATTAGTTTTGGGACTGGTCCTCTTTAAAATATTCATTTGGGACACTGGAGATGAGGCACACAGAGAAAGACAGACCTCTTAACAGATGATACTAACATCTGTGGAATGGTAGACAGTGAAGAGGGGTTAAGGGCCATGAAGGAGGATTTGTAAAGGCTGGAGATGTGGTCAAGGGTTCAGCAACTTAAATAAAATGACATAAAGTGTAAGGTTATGCACATAGGGATCAACAACCAGAATACAAGATGAGTAGTGTGGCAGTTGAGATGAAAGAAACCTGGGGTGTTAATAATGGAAAACTTGAAAGCATCTTCATAGTGTACAGGGACTGTGAGCAGGGTAGATAGGCAGGGCCCCGTGTTTTCTGCAATTCTGCAGTTGCAGCAACTGCCACTGAAACTGCATCTATTGGTGCAGTAAAAATGGCTGTCTCCACTGAAAACCTCAACTAAATGGCTAAAATGATTCTGAGCAAGCTTAAAATGGCATTAGTGTGAGATGTTGGCAGTTCCATTATACATCCTTCCTTCCTGGGTTGCAGTAGTCAGTGGGGCCACCCCTTTTTCAATCCACTGACACTCAGCCCTGAAGCTTATGACCATTATGGCCTTCTACAAACACTGAGGGAACTTCAGGAAGTCTATTTCATAAGAAAGAATGGTGGTTCTATTTGCCAAATGCAGAACTGTGGAATGAGAAGGTATTAGTAATGGTTGCAGACAAAAAATTGGAGGCTTTCTGTACCTTTGTGTAATGTAAAATGGTTCAGCTACTCTCTAGCTTCACAGTAAATTCTTACAGAGTGGGAAAGAAGAAGATATGGAAGACAAGTGGTATTGGCACAAATGACACCACTGGTGTTGAACTGCATGAGCAGGAGGAAGCAACTAGAGCAGCATTACAACACAAACCATCACCATCAGGCTTCAAGCAAGTGGGTGGGAGGAGCCATTGGAGCAGCACTGGTTTTCAACCAGGCTGTACTGGTCATCAAATAACTGAGCAGGTGGGGAGAAATTCTCAGTTGCATATCTGTGGTAAAGCAGCACTAGGCAGGTGGGAGGGGGCCATGGGACAATAAAACAAACTGAAGTAAAAAAAATAAATAACCCTACAATTCCCCCACGCCCTATGCCCAATCCAAATCATGATGCCAGAATTGTTTGCATTGCCTTGCCTGTGCATCTACCAAACTACTCTATTCTGCCTTTTCCAGAGCATTCTTTCTAACTAGATTTTATTTTGGGACTCATTTGAGTTACCAGAAAATGTAAAGTCCATCACAGAATCACCACAGAATTGCTCATAGCCTGACTGCACCAAGCATGAGGTCCTGCCACAGAATGTAGGTCCAGTTTGCTGCAGTGAACACGGGGCCCTGTAGATAGGATGCTAGGATGCATAGAGAGGGAGATCAGTAGCAAGAGGTGGGAGGTGATACTGCCTTTGTTCATCTCCCTGGTAAAATTACACTTGGACTACTACTGTGTGCAGTTTGGGAGCCTGCACTTGAAAAAGAACAGAGAGAAGCCAGCCTGTCAGCACAGTCGTGGCACTACCACTCACAATGCCAGCAATCCAGGATCAGACGTGAGCCTGGGTCACTGGGGATCAGTCGGGGAGATGATCAAGCATCCCAGAGGACATGCTCCTCCTCTAAGGAGGGAGGACTGTGTGCTCCACTATGACACTCCCACCTGAGTGATCACAAGTGGCAGTATAGTGGAGCTGCAATAGTGGATGAGCACCTCCTGACTAGGATATCTGCATGCTTGCATGAAGATGTTTACTTTGTCCTAGTCCTTGAAGTGCTCAGGGAAGGGACTGAAAGGGGAAGAAAAGCCTCCCAATCCTGAAGCACCATGATACTGTCTCTCCCTTTTTCTCTCTCTCTATCTCTCTCCACAGGCCCTGAACTGCTCACTGGGCTGCCATCCACAACCCAGCTCTAACTCATCCAGGGCTTGGGGAACTGTGGAGCTCGGCCACAGGAAGAAAACCATGGGACACTGATCTGGTTGTAGATAAGTCCTGGGGACAGTGGGTGACAGGGCTGGAAGAAAAAAGAGTGGCCAATTATGACCAGACAGGGAAGAGAAAGTACAATAAATTCAAAAAGGAAAAGGACAGAGAGAGAGGCTGGTGTTGCTGCAGCAGAGGTTAAACAAAATGTTCGATGGACACCAGGGGAAGTCATAAGAGGAGCAGCTGGATGACTGCAGTATGTACACATTGAAGGATAGGAGGGTGAGGGAGCATCATAGAGACATTCAAGTATCTATGCAGGATAAAAAAGGTGGCAACAGGAAGTGGTTTACACTGAGTGGGAACATGGGCACCTGGGTAAACACCTTGAAGCTGGCAGGCTCAAAAAGATTGCCCGGAAGTACTTATCTACAGAAATGGTGGTCAGAAAATGGAACAAGGTCACAGAGGAGGTTGCCTGCAATTAAAAAAAAGTGGTGGTACAGGTACAGTATATGGGAGTGGAGGAGGCAGCAAGGGGGAAGGACAGGGAATGACTTCTAGGGGCATTTCCAAAATTTTAGGCAGCTTTGGGACCGACTTGACTGGCAAAAGTCTATTATCTATCGACAGTATATTATGTTTCTTTTTTTAGCTACA
Organism: Neoceratodus forsteri; assembly: GCA_016271365.2. NCBI lineage: Eukaryota > Metazoa > Chordata > Ceratodontiformes > Ceratodontidae > Neoceratodus > Neoceratodus forsteri. The sequence continues at coordinate 1,321,289,126 of CM057456.1, forward strand.
TTTGCCTCCACCAATGTCCCTCCTTCCCCTTGATAAGTTTAAAGTCTTAGTCTGCAATTTTAAATTTTAATAAATAAACAAATAGCTAATAAACAAATGAAGTCTTCCTAGTTATTGTGTCAGTCATGTTCTGCACACTTTTTGCTTATTGACTGTTCATGTTCAGATCATCTTTTCAGAATAGATCTTCTCTTTTTCTAAATGTTATCTATATCCTAAGGAGCAAGAATCCTTCCTCATTGTACCACCATGGGATCCAAGAATTAATTTGTCCCCTGGATCATGGTTTTACTAATCTCATCTTTAAAGATGAAAGGTAGTATCACTGAATAGACAGATAGCATTTTCTTTCTTTAATATTCTTCCCTGGGGTCTTGAAATCCTTCTGTATATTATGTTCTTTGTTCGTTGCTGTTGTCATTTGTCCCAAAGTGCATTACTTCCAATGGCTGAGCTCCAAAGAGTTTCAGTAAACTGTCGATTATGAACATACAAACATTTGAAATTGTCAGCAGAATATGGCCTTATGGTCAATTGAGTCCACTTGACTGTGGTGACTGTCATCCAGATATTATAATAAGCTGGCCCACCGGTGCAGCAGTAAGGTTTCTGCCTGTGATGCCAACATCTCAGGTTCAGGAATGGACCCAAGAGTTGGAGAGCTGGCTTGGGGGAAAGCAGGATTGAGCATCTGAGAGACTGTCCTCCTTCTCTGAGAAGAGGAGGCTCAAGTGCCTGGCGCATGACTGACCTCTGGAAGTGGCTGGGGGTAAGCAGCTGCAGGCATCTGCATGGTAACTGGAGGCAGGACAGATGTCAGCATTCACACCCTTAATGTCATTGCATGTCCCACCTCCCCTTGGGTGAAAATGGCAGAAAATGGTGCAAAGAGGGATGACGCCTGCCTTATGCCACAGGTCCTGCACCACCCCCATGGCACCACTGAGATGTATATCAGCATCTGTCAGGATATGAGCTCCCTTCTGAAGGCCCTATCTGGGGGTAGAGGAAAGCCAGGGCATAACCTCAGGATGGAAGCATCTCAGGGCTGTATACCAGCATCTGATGGGTGGAGGGGCTCCCTCCCATGGCTTTGCTCTGGGGGGTAAGCTGGAGTGTATCTCTGGTGGGTAAATCCACAGGAGGTCAGTGATGGGGCTGGGCATGAGGCTCAGTGATAGAGGCCTGTCCTTGAGTGAACAAAAAGAGCAAAATAATTAAAAAAATAAATAAATAAAAATCCAGAGATTACAGCGGGCACCCCTCCCTTTCCCCAACCCTGACCTTCCCATTAACCCAATGCCACCCTCTCTTGAACCCTCCACTGTCATTTGAGTGACATCCTCAAATGGGAGTTCATCCTACCCTGACAACACCCTCACTATAAAGTAGTGCCTCATCACCTCATTTCTGAATCTTCTCCTCATCAGCTAAAGACAGTACCCCGTAGTGGTCTTATCACTCAGACAGAAAAGTTCTCCAGTATTTCTTGGTTTATATCTTTCAGGTACTTGACGATTTCAATCATGCTCCCTCTCTGGCTCCATTCTTCTAGTCAGTACATGTCGAGCTCTCAGCCTGTCCTGATATGCCTTGCCCGGTTGCCCCATAACCATCTTTGTTGTCCTCCTCAGGATTGCCTCAAGCTAGCTGATGTCATTTTCTATCTGTTATCTGCTTAATCCTGGCTCCTGGTACAGTAAGCAACAGGGTCTGCTGCTCTCTGTTTCTTCTGTTTGTCATACTTATCCATCCAGTGACCATGGGTGGACTGAATCATCCACAGCCATAGTCTTCCTGTGTTTTGTTGCATCTGGTACAGTGGTAGTCAAAGATATGTCCCCGGTATATCTTGCTACAGCTGGATATTTCACAGGAAATCCCCATTTATTTCCATGGTGTTTTCTATGACATATCCAGATATATTTGTAGGTTTACTTTGGCCTCTGGTTGCTCCTGTACTGCATAGTTTGTACAGTGAGATACTGTGTATTGTATGTATCTGAATTTCTTTGCTCCATTGGTATAGGGAATCTACTTTATTCTCTGTGGAAACAGACAGGTTTCCATTGTTGCTTTGTGCATTCAGAGTTTCTTCTTTTCACTACTTTCCATTTGTTCCATCTTCATGTGCTTTGGGTTGGTGTTCCTTTTTCCTGCTGCCAGTGTCTGCATGTCTAAGTACAGTATTTCTTGCTTTATTTTTCTCAGATTCATTAATTGTATTGGTGTTTGCATCACTTGAATTAATATTGAGACTCGATGGACCTTCACTCCTTTTGCTGACAAATTCTGTTTCTATATTTTTGTTCTCACTGTTTAACTCTGAAGTGAAACTACCCACAGTAGGTTGCCAAATACTTCACACAAACCTCTTTTACCACACAAATGGAAATTAAATGAATACTGGTCAAACAATCTCATAATATCTCCTATGCACTGAGGGCATGAGGGGGACTCTGGTTTATATGCCCCAAACCCTATGGAGCATAGTAGGGCAACTCTGCAGTGCCAAACATGTATGTTGCCCACAAGAGCCATCTCACAGCTCTTCATAATGGGGGCCATGCATGGATGCGAGACAGCTATGGGTGAGAGGTGTGTACCTGGCCTGGGCAACTCCACACCAGCAGAAATGTGTGCGGGGCATGGCATGTACTAATGCATGCCACTGCATTAGTGCCTATATATGGTCCCACCACCTCAGCATGCTGCTGCACTGCATGCTGATGTGACGGCAACATTCAATGCAAAGTACATTACAGTGGTAAGTTGCTGCTGACACTGTAATGTACCCGCAGGACCCTGGCACTGGTTTATCCAGGATTTCCCTCTGAATCAACACTGGCCTGGAGTTGATAATCCTTAGGTGGGGGGTGGGTGTGCATGAGGGGTTTGGGGGGGCAAAGCCCCCTTGAAAAAAAAGACAGTTTCCCAACAGATTTATGCTGGCTGCAACTTGTGGTCAACATAAATCCATTGCTGTAGTGTCGCATTGGAAAATGTTGCCACTGTCATGAATCCTTGCTGCACATGGGGTGGGGGCACTGGAGGACACAGGTGGACATAAATTGGTTGTCTGACCTGGCCCTGCAGTTGATCCTCTACTCCTTGTAGAGCAGGGGATTCTGGGACAGTGTGGGATGGCCATATTTTAAAAAGAGAGACGAGTACCTGAATGGCTGCCCACAGCCCTCTCCGTAAGCCCAGCTGGCTTGAGCAACATGGTGGGATGATTACTTACCCCACCACAGCTGACAGGTATGAACTGAGGGTGTGTGCAAAAGATACATCAGGGTCTCTGCTGCTATATCCTGTGCTCCCCCTTGCCCGCACTTCACACCTCCATGAATGGCTTGGATTGTGGGTACGTCCCCGGACTGGTTGTGCATGTAGCTGTGCGACTGGCCAGGGAATCCTGTACGAAAAGGGACACACGTCCCTTCCATGCATGAAGCAGGGGCCCATGGGACTCTCAGTTCATCACATTCAGATGTAGAGTTACCTACACACTGTGGATCCACGGCAGGTTGGTAACCCACCCCTTAATTCATAGGGGCCATTGTGTATATCCTTCTGGTGACTAATTCCCTGGAGATATAATCAAGTTTTTTTTTCAGTAGTTTTGTTCCTGTGTCATTTTCTGCATGTATCAGAAACTCTCTCAGATTCTAGTTTCTTTTGTGCAAAGTTAATGACTCCTCTATAATAATAACATTCAATTTCAGATCAGTAGAGATACATGTCACTGAATCCCAGTTACCTTACTGATTTGAATGCTAAATAAGCACAGGTCATAATACATCTTGTGACATACAGTACTTTTCATCTCTTAAAAGACATTTTTCTACTCCCTTAATTCCTATTTCTGTGTATTAAATGTTTAAATCATTCTTTTATTTAATTCAGTATCAAAGTAAAATCATCTTCCTTTCTACAAATCTTTTTTTGTTAAAAAATGGCTAAATAGCAAATGTTTTCTAAAAAACACTAGCCATTAACTATGAGCATATAAAATATTATTACTATTAATACTGGTAGTGTGACACAAAGCTTTATTCTTTATAAATGTTAATATCTAAATAATTGATGCTGTGCTTATCATGCTTATGATTAGGGCCATGTGCTTACTGCAATATCATGGCTGTGACAACTTGACCCTGCCATGGAAACTAGCTACTGTCACATAAATGGCATGTCTGATATTGTCCATAACAAAAAAATAAAGAAAGAAAAGAAGATGTAACCATACCAACCCACAAAGTGTGAGATACCGCCTTTCTGATAATATCTGGGCACAGTCTATACAGCCTTTGAGTGAATGGCACCTGGGCTCAGTTGGCATTGAAGGTAATAGAAAATTGGCATGGTGCCTCCACCTATGATAATCTTTTTTACAGATGGCTGCCAGGGTACTGCCCCAGAGGACATGAATGCAACCCTCACCCACATGAGAGGGAACCCTTATGATTATTCACAGCCCACAGCTTATATTCTATGCATGCAAACATAACAATATGCAAAGCACAACAAAAACTGCAATTTAAACATGAGATATTTATTAGCAGGACAGGAATAGGCTCTGGATGGGGGGATAGTATGGATTAAATGCAGTGAAATAGTTCTGATGTCACTCCCCTAGATCCCTCCACCCTCTGGTGAGTACCCACGCAGTATTTATAGTTGCCCCCTACTGGTGCACCAGTACCCCAAATTTCTATGGAAGCTCCCAATGCAGTCCATGAATCGATTACATTCAGTGGGCAGTTGCAGGCTTGATGTTGGACCACAGTGAGGTACCGACTGAAGGCTGGTGGTTGGGAATCCCAAACAAATTATTCAACACAAATTATAGTTGCTCCTGACTGTTGAGTTCTATAAACGATCTTTGAATAACAGTCATGCAGAAATGTCCAGCAACTACTCTTATCTGTTCTTGACTAGCAGAAGAACTGGACGGGTATTGATGCAGTACTTGCAACCTTAGTAGACTCTGTAGACTTGCTTTTTCAGGAGGTCACCCTCAGGGTTGTAGATGCAGGTGGTGATACCGGTGCAGGAGATCTAATCTGCTTCTGGATGGTAAGAGGTGTGGGCCATGTTGGTCTTTGATGTCTTCACCCCACAAGAAACCTGCCTTCACTCACCCCAAGGAATAGGCAATCATTCTGGGCCTCAGGTGGCTAAGATCCTCTGTCAGGACAGGTCCTAATAGCTCACGAATCTCAAGGCAGGAGCTTCAGTCCTGTTTCTGGAGGAAACAGAAATCTTTTTGCAAAGATTCTTTAAACTGCTTTCTTCTAATCTTGTGGCTGGCTGGTTGCTTTACTCACAGATTTTTTACCTTGTTTCTCCCTGAAAAATCTGCTCTATTGCACATCTCTCCTTTGTGCAGAAATCCAGGTATCAAATATCAGGTGCAAGCACCTCGTGAATTATTCATTATACTAAGCCCTTGGCTCTCAGTTCCTGGGGGAAAACATGCATACAAGTCCTGAGCCAGCATGCAATTTTGGTGTTCTGCAGAGCTGATATAACCTCCAAATTGATGTCAGTTTCACAGAAACAGGATGCACTAATTCAGCTGTTTTGTAAAGATGAGCTAGTCTGCTGGTTGCTGGCTAAACCCAAGAACACCAAATATTCACAGTCAGGTTGTGTGTCCTCTGACCTTCTTTTTAGTAGTCCAGGGGCCAGGAAACCACAAAAAGGTCTGCTTTTGTAGTCTTTCACATCAACTTTTATTTTAGTGTGCTTCTGTCCCTTGGTGTGGCTTCTGGCCATCAGAATCAATACTTCCTAGTCCCTGCTGCTATCTGGTGGGGTGGGGGGAAATTGGTGGCAGGGGAGCACTGTTTAGTGTCCCAAAAGTTTGTGCTCTGGGGGAGCAGTTTTCCACTTTGTTTAGCTTTGAGAGCTGCTTGAAACTGAGCAATTGCCATGCTGTGGGCTCTCTGAACCTGAAGGCAGTCCAGGGGCCAGTTGAGCAAAGAGGTGGTGGCACACCAGCCACCATGAGAAGGGTGATGAATAAGACTGCAGAACCAATGGCAGTGTCCAGTCAGTCCCCAGGTCCTGCAGTCTGGACTAGGACTGGGGTGAAGGAGTGGTGCATGGGAAAAGCATCAGTATTTAAATTCCTGGTATCTAGTGATCTCTCCCCCTCACCCCTGCCAATCGAGGGCCACAGAATGTAAAATACATATTTCTTTAAATCCCAATTGCCTGGTGTCAGGCGCCCCCCCCCCCCGATCATTGGCCACAGTGAAAAAATATATGTATTTAAATCCCTGGTGTCTATGTCTCCCCCCACTGATCGCTGGTCACAGAGTGTAAAAAATACATCTTTATTTAAATCCCTGGTGTCTAGTGGTCCCTCCCGCCATTCACTGGCCCCAGTGTAAGAAAAAAGATTTGTGATTAAATCCCGTGTGTTGTGGACCCCCCCATCCCACCAGCCCATCAAGTAGTGCCCCACCACCTCACTTCCCCCCAACCCGAGCCCAAGGGCGCAATCAGCACAGCCCACCATGCTCCACCACAGCTGGCTGCCTGACTGTCCTGGAATGAATGAGGGTGTACTTGATTGGTGGGAGGGGTAGGTGCCCACCAGACACCAGGGATGTAATTTTACATCAAGTGGGGATCGGCGGGAGGGGGGGCACCCAGTACTAGGCACCAGGGAGGGTTCCACACTTCGCAGTCAGCCCACATTCTGCGAATTGGGGAATTTCACTTCACAAATTGCATGTGAGTTAGTGAAATAATTTGCGGAGTGAATTTTGCCGACATCACACATCACTAGTCCCCAGAACTGCAGGAACTGGAAGTCATCTAGCTTGCACCAACCCTTTTGACATGTATTAAACAGACTATTTTTAAGCTGTCTTCTCTCTTCTTCACTTGGCACTGGTTGGAGAGCTGAGTAAGCTGCCATAGCTGGTTCTGCCTTGAGCATCCTACCTAATACCTTAAATTTCTGTCTTACTGATCCTACATCCCCTGAAGTCAGATCATTCATCCCTAGGTTGACTATTACATCTGGCTTTCCTTCCACATTCCTAGTGTCCTTCCTAACCCTAGAGATGATCCTGTCAACTGTTGTGCCAGTGCATCAACATAACACTCTCTCCTCATGAAAGGAAGCCTACACCACCCTCTCTGTCCAATGACAATAGAATCACCTATTATCACTACTCTTCTCCTGCTCCTTTTGTTCTTAGCTACTATCTTCCCCCTCTTTCATATCCCTTGTGGATACCTTCAGGCCCTAATGTGGGTCACTTGTCAAAGTTCCACATGGTGGTTCAGCAGGTAGGGAAAAAGCATGGCCAGGGAAAGGGCATCTACAGGGAGGATGTCCACAGGTGGGGAAAAGGCTGGATCGAGGTTAGAGGCAAAGCAAGGGGTAACCATGGGGAAGAGGGAAGCTGGGAAACAGGACAGAGGTGTCACATTGGTAGGCACTCATAGTGGAGGAAAATATGAGAAAGGAGGTCAGCAAGTGAAGCACAATGTTAGCAAGAGTCAAGGAGGAGGGAAGACAGTTGTAATAACAGGAGACTTGATTCCGAAGGGAGTAAGATTGAGAAACAAGCGTACAGGGAAAAGAAACAGGAGGGTGGAGTGAATGCCAGGCATGATGGCAGGTAGGGTGGGAGCGATCATACCAAAATGTGTGGGGCAGGGGCAGCCTCACATTGTGGTTCATTTGGGCACCAATGATCTGGAGGGCTGCAAGATGATGGTGGTGCAAGATAGGTTCTCAGAGCTAGGAAAAATCTGCAGAGGGTGGGGCAATCAGTAGCTTTCTCAGAGATACTGCCAGTCCCAATGGCCAGCACTGTTAGGAAGCTGAGGCTTGAGGAATTCAACTCATGACTGAGGGGATGATGTGAAGCACATGAATATGGGCTGGTGGGAGACTGGAGTAAGACATGGGAAGATAGAAACCTATATGCACCGAACAGGCTGCATCTAAGTAGGGAGGGTACAAGGGTCCAGAAGGCAACTTGGGGAGATACTTGAAAAACAAGCTACATTTAAACTGAAGAAGGGGAGAGGAAGAAGAGGGAAGCAACTCTGCACCAGGTGAGGAGGGGCCCCTGAGCCTCCCCCCCCAGAAGAAAATAAAAAGGAAAGGGGAGTGCAAGGGGAAGGGATAATAGGAATGGGAAGGGGACAGGCACAAAAGGATCAGGAGCAAAGGCGGGGCAGGGGTCACAGTGAGAGGTTGTCTCCTTGAATGCAAGAAGCCTAGCTAACAAGGCAGCAGACCTACAGGTGCCGATGGCAGAAGGGGACGTGGACATCGCTGCCATCACAGAGACAAAGGTAACTCACTTCCATGACTGGAACCTCAGGATATCTGGATATTAACTGCATAAGAAGGACAGAGCAAAGGGGAGGGGTGTGGAGTGGCACTGTACAGAAGGAAAGGAATAATGTGCAACATAGAGGAGGAAGAGGAGGGCACTGCTCAAGCTCTCTGGGTGGTACTCCAGAATAATGTAGGGATAAGGATACATATGGGGTGGTGTACAGACCACCTTCACAGGAAACAGAGCTGGATAGGGAGCTGGGGGAACAGATCAGGAAAGTGGGGGGGGCACCATAATACTAGGAAACTTCAACCTACCTGGTATAGACTGAAGCATACCAGATACCTCCTGTGGCAGGGAACAGGTCCTTGTGGACGCTATCCAGGAGAGTTTCCTGACACAGAGGAGTCACAGAGCCAACAAGGGGTGGAGCCATACTAGATCTGGTGCTGTCAGATGGGGAGCAGGTCAGGGATGTGGAAGTGTGGGAACCCTTTGCAGGCAATGATCACCACTCAGTGTAGTTTTCCATCTACATGGGGAAAGAAGCAGCCATGTCAAAGACGAAAGTGGTGGACTTTCAGAGGGCAGACTTTGAAAGAATGGAGAGCATAGCAGAGAAGCACCTGGTAAAGCTCTGACCAGAGATAGATGTGGACTGTCATAAAGATGGGGATGTTAGAGGCCACCGACACATGCACAAGGGCTTGGAAAAAGAATCTCAGAACCAAGAGGCCAAGCTGGTATAGCAGGAAGGTGACAGAAAAGGTAAAGGAAATGAGGGTGGCCTTCCTGAAGTACAAGTGGACCTCGAGGGAGGAGGACAGAGAGAAATACGCTGTGAAATCTCAGAAAGCTAGAAGAGAGGTCCGGGCAGCCAATACTGAGAAAGGACTAAGAATGTCACAAGGGATTAAAGAAGAGGAGAAGGACTTCTTCCAGTACTAGAAGGAGAGAAGAATCAGAAAGGATGGGATAGTGAGGACAAATACAGAGGGAGGCTGGGCAGAAAAGGGGGAAGAGCAAGTGGAGACACTAAATGAGTACTTCTGCTCAGCCTTCACCAAGGAAGTGGATGGGCCTATGCCACAGGGAAAAAGTGAGGGGAACCTTGAGAGGGGAAGGAGTATGAGGGGAAGACTGGGGCAGACAAGGTTTGAAGAGTTCTAAGGGAATTGAGTGTGGACAAGGTGCCAGGCCTGGATGGGGTACAGCCGAGGGTCCTGAGAGAACTAGCAGGGGTACTAGCAGCCCCACTGACAGACTTATTAAACAGCTCACTGGAGAAGTGGTGTGTACCACAGGACTGGAGGACAGCTCATTGGGTGCCTCTCCACAAGAGTGGACCAAAGGATGAGCCAATAAATTACAGGCCTGTTAACCTAACCTCTATAGTGGGGAAGTTGATGGAGGCCATTCTAAATGAAAGGCTGGTATCCTTCCTTGAAGAGAATTGACTCCAGGATGTTATGTAGCATGGGTTTGTCAGGGGGGAGGTCTTGTCACACCAATATGATAGACTTCTTCGATTGGATTACTAGGTCTCTGGACATGGGGCAGGTGGTGGACGTACTATACCTGGAGTTCAGCAAGGTGTTCAACTCAGTGTCACATGGTAGGCTGATCAGCAAACTTGGGGACCTGGGATTAGAGGACAGAATGCTGGGATGGATCAAGAGACGGCTAAGGGATAGGAACCAGAAAGTGTAAGTAGGAGGAGAACTGTCCAAACCTAGGCCTGTAACCAGTGGGTTCTCACAGGGCTCTGTACATGGACCTGTGCTGTTCTACATATTTATCGGTGACATGGCAGAGGGAGTTAATAGCAAAATCTGCCTTTTTTCATATGGTACTAAGCTTTGTGGAAGGGTGGACACAAAGAAGGAGAGGCAGGCTTCAAGGGAGGTCATGGCTACGCTGGAGAAATGATCCGGCATTTGGTAGTTGGGTTTTTATGCAAAGAACTTAAGGTAATGCACATGGGAGCTAGAAACCCAAAGGCCAGATACTGGCTTGGAGGAAAACAGGTGACAGTATCAGAGGAAGAAAATGATCTGGAGATAATGGTAAGGGGTGATATGAAACACACAGTACGATGTCAAAAGGTAGCAGCCAAAGCAAATAGAATGCTGGGCTGCATCACAAGGGGATTCACCTAAAGGAGGAGGAGGTTATCCTGACGCTGTACAGGTTATTGCTGAGACCACACCTAGAATACTGTCTTCAGTTCCAGTGCCCTTACCAGAGGAAGGATATCAAACTACTGTAGGGAGTCCAGTGGAGGGCAACCAAAATGATCAAGGACATGGGAGACAGATCATATCAGAAGAGGCTGGGGGAGGTAAACATGTACTCATTGGAGAACAGAAGGGAGAGGGGGGATATGACTGAAACCTTCAAATACCTTAAGGGCATAAACAGGGTTGGTACTGAGGGCATCTTTAACCTGAGGAAGGAGGGTACAATAAGGGTGCACAGCCTGAAACCAGTGGGGGGGGGGTAGATTCAAAAAGGAAATGATGAGGCAATTTTTCACAGGCAGGGTTGTTAAGGGGTGGAATGAGTTGCTGGAGCAGGTGGTGGAAGCAAAAATGGTGGCCAGTTTCAAGGGGTGTGGGACAGGGTGGAGAAGAAGATTAGGACTAAAGGAGGCACTACTGGGAAGAAATTGGGGGAATGGTATTGTGGGGGATGACTCCAGAAGGAGTAGGGGAGGAGAGGCAGCTTCAGGACACTGGCTGAGTTGGGCACTCAAGCAGACTCGATAGACCATTATGACCTGTTTCTCCTGGCAAATTTGTACGTTCATATGCACTACTTAAGCCAGTGGCTTGAAGCAATTACTGTCCATAACTTGGGGTTCTCCCTTCCTGTCCCCTTCCTATATCACCTGTCTTCCCCTCTCATGCACCCTTATCCACCCCCTGATGTGGCTTTTAGGGCTCCCTTGTGGTAGTGGTATATCAGCCCTTACTCCTTAAACAGTTTCAGTAAAAAAGGAAAAAATAACCTCTCAATTCCTCCAAGCCCAACCTACAGTACCATTCCCACTAATGGCACCAAAAACTGTTTCACGTTGCCTTGATTGAGCACCTGATAAACTCCCTCAGGCTGTCCTTTGCTGTCCATTCTTTCAGGGAAAACCAGTTTTATTTGGGGCTGATTTGAGTTGCCATACAATGTAAGCCCACCACAGAAATCCCTCAAAATTGCTGCAGAATTTGTGGTGGTCTGGATGTGGATAGCATGGAGTCCACATTGCCAGGGGTCAACCTTAACATTGTGTTAACTTGTCTGGGAAATGATGCAAATTGCCCAGGAGTAGTGCAGTTAGCCCTCTATTTGTCCGTCTTGACTACCGCAGGTTCATCATGGCTGTCAAAGAACTTTAGCAGGCTCCAGACCTCATGCTAATCTCCCTCAGTGTTTCAGACATCCAGGTGTGATTAGCATCTTGTTAAGAGCTACAGTTCTTTGAAAGGTCAAGGTAGTGACATAAAAGAAAAACTCTAAATGTGAATCATTATCACTCAAGTGGTGCTTTGCAAATAGTTCCTCTGAGCTCATGAATGTTTAAAAAATAGTTACTGTTGGGGCAGCTCATATTAAAGGTAAGGTCTTATATATTAATTCCCCAAGTAAGTTCTGGAGAGTTATCCAGTCATTGTTAACCCTCTTCCCAGGTATCAGCTCCTACTCTCAAGCTTGGTAACCCCCCCCATCTGAGGTACTATCCAACCCTGCTGAGATGGCTGCCACTTTCAACATGCAGCTCACCACTTGTGCCATTTCTCTGCCTTGCTTCTTTTATTCTCCTACCCCTACTACTCCTCTCTCTCCTCTGCTACCTTTTCTTTTTCTCCAGTTACTGCCACTGAGGTCCTATATGCTCCTCTCTCCCTCAACCCTTCCAAAGGCCAAAGCCTTGATGGTCTCAACCTCAGACTTCTTCACCTCTCTGACCTGGTTATAGCTGTTCCCCTTTTGTTGCTTCTAAACCTCTCCTTTCAGCTTGGTTCAGTTCCCTAATGGTGGGAAAAAAAGCTATGTCCTCCCTCTTCACAAAGGAGGTGACACTTGCAGCACTGGAAGCATTCGCCCTGTTTTGTCTCTCCCCTCTATCCAAACTTCAAGGAAAATCTGTCTTTTCCAACTCTCCAGCTTTCTTGAATCCTCTTCTTTTCAATCTCCTTTCCAGTCTGGTTTCTAGAAATTGCACTTCACAATTTCCTCCCTACTCTGTGTCACTGATTTATTCCTGAATGTGATGGATAAGGGACAGGTTTCTGCTGCTGTTTTTATCAGCCTGGCAAAGGCCTTTGACTCAGAAGCCCTCCCTTTACTTTTGAATAAGTTAAAGTGTGCAGGGCTCTTATTCTCTGCACTTGACTGATTTCATTCCTACCTCTCTGGACACAGCCTGTCTGTCCAGGTAAGGGAGTCCCTCTCCTCCCCTCTCCCCATTAATTCTTTTGTACCACAATGCTTGACTTTGGTGCCTAATCTCTTCTCTATTTTTTTAACATTCTCCTGTCTGCCTGTGTCTCAACAAACATTCATATGCATGCTGATGACACAATACTCTATCCCACCAGAGCTTCTGCCCACCTGTTGGAACAGATATTATAGCAGTATGTTGGCAGTGTCTATCGCTAGTTCTACGCTTACTCACTCTCATTGAATACCAAGAAAACTGTCACCATGACGATTGGCACTACCAATGGCTCAGTTAGTCCCCTGTTTTCTTTACTCTTGATGGAACTCCCCTTAACATTGTCTCTTTCTTAAAATACCTGGGTGTGTGGATTGATAGTCATCTCATCTTCTCAGCCCAAGTTGCGACAAGAAGTTGCACTATAAATTAGGAAACTTTTACAGGAACAAATCCTGTCTTCCACTCCCAGTCCAGTGGGAGATCATAGTCATGATGATCCTACTTGACTATTCAGATGTGGTTTATGATGGGGCTCCTAAATCAACCCTAGCAAACTGGACTCCCTCTTTTATTTCTTCTGTTGCATTGCCACTAACTCCCCCCCACCCATCACTGTACCCTTTACCAGCTCCACTCTATTTCTTCTCTTATGTCTCACTACCTCTCCCATGGGGCTTCCTTCATCTCTAAATTCTGTTTTTTATCCGTTCCTTCCTACCTTTCTAACTTGCTCTGTTCCTCTGCTTCTCCTCCTTTTACTGTCTATGCCCCTCCAACTCTCGCTCTTGTGTTACTTCCTGCTTCTCCTCTTCCTCAGGGCAACTCTTTTTCTTGGGTTGCCTGCCCACACTCTGAAACTCTGTTCCACTCTCTGTCCACTCAGCACCTGCTTAACTCTTTCTGAAGCTCCTTGTGTGCTGTCACTTTGCTACTTCTTGTACCTGTCCTCACTGTGCTGTTCTCTAACCATATAGAACCATGCCCCCAGGCTCCTGCTAGTTAATTAGTTACGTTATTGTCATCTGATTTGCTACTTATATTTAGTTCTAAGTTTTTGGCCCTATCATTGTCACATTGCATATTAATTTTGCTCTAGGGTAGAGATGTGTGAAGTTGGCAAACTTCACTCTGTGAAATAAATTGTGAAGTTTGCCAAATTCATGGAAAGTGAAGTGTTGATTTCATGACATTTTTGGCAAACTGGCACTTTTTCAGGAGAAGTTATGCAGATTCACTGGTGAAGTTGCAACTTCACCTTAACTTTGTGTGACTTTGCTTGAAAAAAGTGCCATTTCCATAGGAAAACTCAATGCGAAGAGTCGAAGTGGGCATTTCATAAAGTTATTCATGAAGGCAAATTTTGCAACTTTGCTGGAACTTCGTCGGTGAAGTAAAACTTTGCAACATATCTACTTTAGGTCTTTATTGCAGTATTGAGTCATGTTTAATTTTCTTACTTATTTTTGTACCAACAGTTCACAGCACCTTACTTTTCTTATCACCTGTGTACCTTGGTGATTTGCTCACTGTCTTTGTAGCCTATGTTCCCCATCCCCTGATTTCTCACCTGGAAATGAGCTCCTGCTCACATCTCAGTGCACATTTCCTGGTTACCAGTTTTCTAAAAAATAAATAACTAAATATATGCAGCATTTCAGCCTACCCCCCCCCCCACACACACACAGAAGAGTTTTACACCAACTTGCAGTGCTATGGCTTGGTTCCAAATATTTTTGTGTGCCTTGTTTACTAGAAATCTATTTTAGTAGCTAATACCATTGGTAGTGGACCATGGGGAAAAGTGGGGGTGCTGAAGTTCAAAGGGGCTGAGGGTAAAAAAGATAGCTTTTGCAAGCAGAGTAACACTTTGAATGTGCATGAGCGGGGTGGAGCTACATCACCCTCACACCCATAGGTTCTTGCTCCTATGGTAGATACACTGATCAGAGAGTATGTTGCACCACTGTTACCCATACTCTACTGTTCTACCCAATTCCTGCTACAGCACTGAAGTCAGAGTACAATATGTCTGCACAGTAACAAATCAGGTAATGAAAAGTAACCACTATCCCTGAGTTTGCCAGTCATGGCTGTAAATGTGTTGAGGCCTAACACATCAGGCAAGTGCCCACTTCTAACCTGTCATGTTGAGCTTAACAGTCTCTTTTGCCAAATTCCTTTTACAATAGATGCAACAAGAAAGTCCAGCACTCACCACCTTTATTCAAGAAAAAACGCTGCTCTCTCAGAATAACAAAACCGTGCCAAATTTATTGAGGTGCAATAAAAAGTTTCATGCCTTGATTCATTTTGGAGTCTCCTCCTTTTTCAGAAGACATGACTCAATAAAAACAGTTGCCTTTTATATAGGTAATGTTGTGGCTTCACAATCACACATCACAATACAACATACCAAAGCACATTTAACAACACAGTTAAAATCAGTGAAGTGACATATAAATACACCCAAGAATGATTTAAAAACTATTAAAAAACAATATTCATTAATGTTTTCATAAGCAGAACAATCTCTTTTCTTGCTGCTTATCTGTTGACCCTTTCTTTGCTTATTCCAGTTAATCCCATTGGTTCTTTTTTGTACCTTCGGTAGAAATACATAAAACCACTTGATGAGTGCACAAGTACAATAGAGCTGTAATTTTCTATACAGATCTAATAATTGATGGAAGAGCTAACAACAGAAATAAAAAAACAAAGAGGCCATAGTTTTAACCTTTCGACATCATGCTGAATTTGATTTTTATAATAATAAACTATAAGAAATGATACACAAATTAGACTCGGAGTTAAAAGCATCCAAGCAGAAAAAATTCATCTGAGACAGAGACGATTATGCCCTTAACAGAGTGTTCAATTGGAAAAAGTCTCAAGAAGGAAAAGGGACCCAAAGGAGAAAAAGAATGGTGTCTTTTAATCTGAGCACAGATAGAAGTGGATTAGATACTTGTGACTCAGAGGAATATTGTTTTAGAGAGAGGCCAGGCCTCACAGGATTCCCACCCCAAGTCCATGCAGGAACACATGGGCCAACAGATACCAGGGTTTCAGAGTAGAAAATACAAACACAAGGTGGGGGAAGAAGAGGGGGATGTCAAAGAGGTCAATCAGGTCAAGAATATTCCAACAACAGTGAGACACAGCACCAGGGCCCTCAGTACAATCAGAGCACCTATCAAGTTCAGAGGGGGGGGTCTATGAGCTGTGACACATACAACAGAAGTTGACAAATATATTAGATAAAGAACTAATGACTACCAAAATTGCTCTCTTAAATAAAGGACTATCATTTGCACCAAGTGCACCATTAAATAAATCTCAAACTTTCACAGACTTACAAATAGCATGTCATAACCTAAGCCTCAGATAATTTTTTTAGGGGTGTGGGAAGAGCCTACAGCATTATTGGGATCAGATTGTAGCCCTAAAATGGCTGATCATGGAACTCCCTTTTTGGACATTTAGAAGTATTCCTCCACAGCTGCAAAATAGTGTACTCCCCCTCTGATTTTTGCTATTTGCTGCTCTATGTTAAAGGCAACTGAATGGAGGGGGGATGCTACTGTATTGTACCTCAGAACCTCTCAGGATATTAACAAAAAAAAAAACACGTTTTAAACTGCTGTTTCTATCATCTGTCCAGCTCAGTCTAATAGATTTATTCTATTTCTTTTAGCAACCTAGGGGTTAACTCATTATATGTTGTCTGGAATTTACTGAACCTCTGAAAGTCAGACTACAGTGTCAGATTACAGACAGTGCAGTTTGCAGCCTGTGTTAGCTATCTCATTCCTATGGGCACACACACACATACACACACACCAGCATGTACTCTGACTAAATAAATTCAAGAAGACTGAATTAGCAGCATGCCAGTTTGTGATGATTGTGACTAAACAGCACTATATGTCACCAACAAGAAAATAACTTTGGTCATTTGATAGCTTTTCACAGCCCTATTGGCTCTGGCTAGAGCATGTTAATAAATGTGATAAGAATACTGTAGTCTACATGGAGCTGAAACAACATTGAATAATCAAGCAACAGACAACATACCAGAGCCTGGTTCATAGCCAAAACATTTTAAACCAAAATCACATTCCCACGCCCTCCCCCCCCACCAGCTGATATCATCACAGTTAAAGACCTATGTGAAAGGGACTTAGATGCATTAGTTAAAGATCCACTAATATTGGAGTAAAACAACTTAACCAAAGAAGAGAGACAAGCATTGAAAGATCAACAGTATGATAGAATGACCATCATTAAACCAGTGTATAAAGGAGGGGCAGTAGTGATCCAAAATACTAATGATTACAGTACATTGAAGATGCTTTGAGACAGTTGGAAAACAAACAGTTTTACTGTGAATTGGACAATGACACAACATCTAGCTTTAAATGGAGGATAGATCAATTCCTAGGCAAAAATATGGGACTTCAGAGGAGCTGACTTTGATAAGATGGCCAACAGATTTAAGCTAGCCCTGGCAAAAAGAAATACTGGTTAGGGGGTACAGGCAAACTGGGCAAACTTTAAAGATGCAATACTTGAAGCAACATCCCATTGTGTTAGTGAGAAAAGGAAGTACAAAAGAAGAAGGAAACCACTTTTGTTCTCAAACACAGTAGCAGAAAAGGTCAGCGCCAAAAGGCTGACTTCAGGAAATATAAGGGAACACAGCAGGATGAAGATAGGGAGGCAAACCAAACTTCCCTAAGGGAAGCAGGGAAGGCAGTAAGGCAGGCAAAGGCCCAAACCGAGTAAACACTAGCACGGACAGTAAAAGAAGGTGACAAGACTTTCTATAGATACATTAGTGAAATGAGGCAGTCCAAAGGGGGTATTGCTGTGATCAAAGGGGATAAGGGGACGTGTGAGGAGGAGGACCATGTAAAAGCATCTATCCTAAATAGATAACTTCTGCTCAGTATTTATTGAAGAGAAGGTAGGGCAGGGCCCACAGCTCTGCACCATGGATGCAGGGGGGAGGGAGGTGTGCACTAGTCCCTTCACAAAAGAAAGAGTCCTACAAGAGCTCAATAAGCTCAGGGTAGACAAGGCAATGGGACCTGATGGCATACATCCCAGGGTACTAAAGGAGCTAAGGGTGGAACTAGCATAGCCATTATCAGAACTGTTTAGTGAGTCTCTGAGCACAGAAGAGGTCCCAGAAGACTGGAGAAGGGCTCATGTGAGCCTGCTCCACAAGAGTGGTAGCAGGGAGGAGGCAAGGAACTACAGACCAGTCAGTCTTACCTCACTAGTAGGCAAGATTATTGAGACACTCCTTAAGGAAAGGATAGTGCAACACCTGGAATCCATAGGAACACAGGATCCAAGACAGCATGGGTTTTCAAAAGGAAGGTCCTGTCAAACTAATCTCAAAGATTTCTTTGACTAGGTAACCAGAGTGGTGGACCAAGGGGGAGCAGTTGATGTTGTCTACCTTGACTTCAGCAAAGCTTTCGATACTGTTCCACATAGAAGATTGATTAATAAGCTGGGTAGGCTTGGGGTGGGTCAGACGTTGGTCAACTGGGTGGCAAACTGGTTGATAGACAGAAAACAGAGAGTGGTGGTAAACGGTATACAGTCCAAAGAGATGCAAGTCACAAGTGGGGTACCTCAGGGATCAGTCCTGGGGCCAGTCCTCTTCAATATCTTCATTAGTGACATTGCAGATGGACTAGAGGGTAAGGTTTGTCTGTTTGCAGATGACACCAAGATCTGCAATATAGTAGATGATCCAGATGGTGTGGGTAGAATGAGAAGAGATCTGGATAAACTAGCAAAATAGTCAGAAGAGTGGCAATTGGGGTTTAATGCAAAGAAGTGCAAGATCATGCACATAGGGAAGAGAAACCCTGAAGCCACCTATAGACTGGGAGGGGAGTTGTTGGCAGTCACAAGGGAAGAAAGAGACTTGGGCGTCATCATCACCGATGACCTGAAATCATCCGAGCAGACCTTTAAAGCAGTAGGTAAGGCTAGAGGGATGTTGGGGAGTATTAGAAGAGGTATCACAAGTTGGAAGAGGGAGGTAATAATCCCTCTTTACATGACATTGGTTAGGCCCCATCTGGAGTACTGCATGCAGTACTGGAGGCCACACCTTCACAAGTATATTAACCAAATTGAGGCAGTCCAGAGAAGGGCAACCAAAATGGTGCAGGGACTACATCAGAAAACATATGAGGACAGATTAACGGAACTCAATATGTATACCCTAGAGCAAAGGAAGGAGAGAGGTGATATGATTGAAACATTCAAACACCTTAAGGGCATTAACAAGGTGAAAGAGTCTAACATGTTTCAATATAAGAAAAATAGCAGGACAAGAGGACACAGCATGAGATTAGAGGGAGGCTGATTAAGGGATAATGTGAGGAAGTTCTTTTTCACAGAAAGGGTGGTGGATGCATGGAATGGCCTACCTCAGGAAGTGGTGGATACAGTGCAGGGCTTCAAACAGGCATGGGATAGGCATAAGGGAGCAATACAGATGAGTATGAATAGATAGGCCATTGACAGAGCAAAGGCCTATGGCACATTCATAAGGTAGGAAAAGAAATGGGCAGACTGGATGGGCATTGCGGTCCTCATCTGCCATCAACTTCTATGTTACTACGTTTCTATCCTGTGAAAGAGTATACATTGACAGAGACTAAGATGTACCTGACAGTTCAGTATCCAGTAAAAGCCATGTTCTATACATTGCCAAAGATCCACAAATCCCTTAATAAACCACTGGGGAAGACCTATTATAAGTTGCATAGGATTACTTACAGAACCCTTGTCCCAATATGTGGACTATTATTTAAGACCTTTTGTGTTTGATTTGGGGTCTTATATCAAGGACACGACAGAAATTCTGAGTTTTAGAGGATATACTGTACAAGTGGGGAAGGACTCATATGGTAACACTAGATACTGAGTCCCTTTACACTAATATACCTCAAGAAGGAGTTCTAGATGCAATTGCATTCTTTTTGAACAAATGCACAGAGAATGCAGAACCTGAGTTTTTATTAAAGCTGTCAGAATTCATTTTAAAATTCAGCGCATGCACCTTTCTAGACAAATTCTATTTACAAACAAAAGGAGTTGCAATGGGTGTTACATTTTCACCCAGTGTTGCAAACCTCTGTGTGGGCCAATGGAAAGTGGAGATAATCAAGGATGACAAGTTTAACCCATTTTTTGAAAAAATGGAGCTTTGGCATCATATTGTTGACAATATACTGTAGTCCTTATTTGGAAAGGTAACTTACAAGAGTTGGAATTCGGTTGCTTATTTCCATGGTACCAATCCTCACCTCCACTTTACACACACAGCCAGCAAACATGAAGTGAATTTTCTGGACTTGTGTATTAGGGAAGATGAAGCAGGTACTGTAATATGACCACAGACATTTCAGAAAAGATAGCTATATAAATACTTTACTGCTCGCATCAAGCTGCCATCCAAAACATGTGGTAAGAAATATAACCAAAGGACAATTCCTGAGATTAAAAAGGAATTGTACCACAGTGATTTTGACAAGGCAGCAAGGGACCTCACAGAAAGATTCAGAGAGTAGGGGTACATTAACTAAAAGGTAGAAAAAGATTTGAAGATGTGAGATTAAGGGACAGGCAGGAATTACTGACAACAGCAGGAGCAAATAAAAGTGGCAGAGATTTAGTTTTGTATCAACTTACTCTGCCCACCTTGCCAAGATTGAAACAATAATAAAACAAAACTGGTATGTTTTGAGAGGCAATTTGGGTCTAAAGGATATTTCAATTGAGTTTCCATGGATAGCGTACAGAAGAGTGGTACTTTGAGGGATACCTTTGTCCACAGCAGACAAAGCAAACCTAATAACCAGACATGGTTAGCAAATAAGGGAGTGGGATGTTCCACCTGTAAATGTGTCTATTGTAAACACATTTCAGTTAGGAAAAAGTTTTAACAACCCACAGAGTGCAAAGGAATACAGTATTAGACAATACATAACCTGTACAAGCTCAGGTGTTGCCTATGTGGCTATGTGCAAGTCCAGAGCTTTCTATATCAGAAAAACTACAAAACAGTTTAAAAACAGAGTCAGTGACCATTGTAGGGCGATCAAAAATGAAGATTTTATAATATGCTACAACACTGCACATACACTGTGTGGACAACCCTGAAGAACATGGATTACGTTTTCAAGCTATTGACAAAGTTAGTACTAATCCAAGGGGACGGGATTATGACACATTGGTGCAGTGCAGGGAGGGCTTCTGGATTTATACACTAGGAGCTTCTATAGCACCAGGATTAAATAACAATTTTAACATTATGCCGTATATAAAATGGAGGATTTTGGAAGTAGTGGTATTTGAAACATTTGGATTCATAATGTGAATGATTAATACTTAGTCTTTTTCCATCCTCATGTAGGTAGGTTCAAGACAAGACCATTACAGGTACCGACATGTGCTGCCAAGGTACATCTGTACAAAATAAAATAGTGTTGGGATAGCAACAGGAGTTTTCTAGTTCTCAGTATGTTTGTGATGTATATCAGCAATGTACAATTATTAGATGTGTATAGAAAATTACAGCTCGATTGTACTTGTGCACTCATAAGTGTTTTTATATATTTCTACTGAAGGTCCAAAAAAAGAACCAGTGAGATTGACCAGAATAAGCAAAGAAAGGGTCTACAGACAAGCAGCAAGAAAAAGGATCATTCTGCTTATGAAGACAATGATGCACATTGTTTTTAGTTTTTAAATCATTCTTGCATGTATTTACTGTATACTGTATATCACTTCACCATTTTTATTTTATTTAATTTGTTTTATTTTAATATCTTGGAGAACATTTGTGCACAAATGCTCATTTGTGGGTTCCACACCAGTTACGAGAAAGAAATTGAACAGGTACACGGCATTACATTACAAGCAAGTACCAAATCGCACGGGTTCAAAACAATACAATACATTACAAGCTAGGTAGACAATAAATTGGTGTGAATTACAAGATTGAGATAGCATTTAGCTTAAGGTATAACATTTATACACTGCTACAGCATTGGTGAGAAGGTACCTGTGTCGAGAGTTAAGCATACTTGTGGGGGGAGAAGCAGAATGGAGAACAGGCACAGCTGCAGCATAATGAAGTGTATGCCTATGTAAAGGGTTAAGAACAGACTTAAGGAAGGTTGGAGACAATGGGGCTAGGAGAGCAGCAGATGGGGGGGCATGAGGGTGGTGATATAGAGGGGAATGGGTGCCCCGTGGGGAGGGGAGGGGGTAGATGGGGGGTGGGACAATGAAGTGCTTTGAATGTAGGTGCCCCTAGGATTAGGTGGAACACTAAGTGCTACTATTTTACGATGGTCCAAATGTAGGAAAGCTGTTTTGTTCATCATGAATGGCCAACGCAGTCACAGTTGTCATCTGTGGCAAGGTGCTACCTGAGCTTATGCTTGAAAGCACCAATGGTTGTGGTATCGGAAATGGTTGAAGTAAGGTCATTGGTTCAGTATTGTGCATGGTAGTAGAATGCACATTGGCCCTGTGCAGTGCGGCATCTAGGTTCACTGAACATTTGGCTATGGGTGCTTCTGGTCAGCCTGGCACTTACATGGCATGTGAGCAGATTCTGGACTGCTGGTGGCATCAGATTTAGTGTGACTTTTTATGCCAGTAGACAGGTATGGTACTTAACTCTGCTCTTCAACTGGAGCCACCCTGCCCATGAATAGAGCTCACAGGTGTGTGTAAGCATTGTAGCTCCTGTGAGGAGTCAACAGGCCTTATTAAGGGCCAGGGAGATGCAATGGAGCAGTGAGTCTGGTGTAGAACCATAAATAACCAGGCCATAGTCAACGAGGGTAACAACTGAGCTAGTGACGGCCATTTTAAGTGCTTCATATGTAAGGCTGAGCTTATGGCAGTGGAGTATCCCAATTCTGGAACTGATGGCCATGGCTCTGTTGTCTATATGCTGTGCATAGGACAGGGTGGAGTCAAGGGTGATACCCAGGTACTTTAAGTGATGCACAAGGTCCAGCACATCACCACTGTTGTTCAGGATGGATAGTGGGAAGGTCTTGTCTTTGCTGTGGGTGCTGCAGTAGATCATAGTCTTAGTTTTCTTGTAGTTAAGGATTAGTCTGTGCTCCTTAAACCATGTTTTGGCAGCAGTAAATCCTAGTAGGAGGTCATTTTGAAGTAGTTCGGGGTTGGGGTTGTAGGTGAAAATGATGGCGTCATCAGCGTACAATAGCATGTGACTGGTGCAAGAGTATGTAAGTTTAATTAAGAAGATACTGAAGAGGAGAGGCCCCAGTATTAATCCCTGGGGGACCACTGAGTGGACAGGTTTGCTATCTGAGACAATGCCCCCAATCTTGACCCACTGTGAGCGATTGCTGAGATAGCTTTTAAACCATAGAATTGTATCAGAAGAGAGCCCTGTGTCAGCTAGCTGTTCAAGGAGGAGTGTGTGCTGAACCATATCAAAAGCTTTTGATAGGTTGATGAAGGTAACCCCCACTAGCTGCCCTTGATCCAGGGCTTGATGGATATAACCATTGAATTCCATAAGGGCCATGATAGTGCTGTGTCCCACTCAGAATCCATGTTCTTCCAGGCATAGGAGTTGGTGCATGTTCAGGTATTCCACAAGCTTATCCACCACTATCCGTTCAAGTGCTTTGGAGAGTGGCGGGAGTATGGAGGTTGGTCTGTAGTTGTTCTGTACTGCCTGGTCTCCACTTTTGTGAACTAGTGTTACAGAAGCCAACTTCCAGAGCTGGGGGAAGTGAGAGTGGTGGAGAGATAGGTTGATGATGGTGGTCAGGGGTCTTAGTACTTCTGCAAGTGCTATAGCGATGAACCTAAGGTCCAGGCTGTCTCCACTGTGCCTTGATTTGCCCAGCACTAGATGTTTTTAACCGTGTTGTTAAATGTGCTTTGACTTTTTGTAATGTGATGTGTGACTGTGACGTCACAACATTACCTGTATAAAAGGCAACTGTTTTTTTTAAGAGTCCCATCTTTTGAAAATGGAAGAGACTCCAAAATGCTTCAATACATGAGACTTTTTATGGCACCTCAATAAACTTGGCACAGTTTTGTTATTCTGAGAGAGCAGTGTTTTTATTCTTGAATTAAGGTGGTGTGCTGGACTTTCTTGTTTCATGTTACTAGCCACTGTCTTTAGCATCCCAGCCTTGTGCATTTCCTTTTTTTGTGTATCCTTTTACAACACTCAATGCAGGTGGACTGCACTGTGATATTAGTTTAGTGGGACTCCAAGAAGACCAGTGGATTATAGGTAAAATGGGTAGCATGCTGTTTAATCAAACAAAAGATATCAAGCAACATGACAAATTTTAAGCCATGCTAGTACCTGCTATAGTAGTCTGGGGTAGTTTCTTTGAATAATGGATGTTGACTGTAATATAAGCCCTTTCCTTTAGAGTAAATACTTTTGAGTCTGTTGTATGCATTAAAACAAGCATTTGTCAATGCTGAATGTTGATTGCGTTGGTCTGTTCAGCTCGCGCAGTGGGCCTCTGTCAGTGGCTCAGTCTGTTAGTCCCAGTGCTGTAGGCTGCTCTTTTGTACTGGGCTGGTGCGTGCATTGGCACCTTGTTCTGCCAAGGAAGGACTACGCAGCTGTCCGGAGAGAGCTCCATTGAGGTGGCTCGCTCCCCCTGTGTCACTCACTCATTCTGTGTCTCCTGGCACTGCAGGCTGCCTTTTTGTACTGGGCTCCTGCCTGTGTTGGTGGCTTTTTCTACCCGTGAAGAAATCCACAGCTGTCCCGGCAGAAGTCCGTTGAGGTCGCTCAGTCCGCCTGTCTCACTCACTCATTCCAGTTCTCCTGGCGCTGCAGGCTGCCCTTTTGTACTGGACTCCTGTCCCTGTTGGCACCTTTTTCTGCCCACAAAGAAATCTGCAGCAGTCCCGACAAAGCTCCATTGAGCTCGCTCATTCCCCTTCTCTCACTCACTCATTCTGTTGTGCCGGCGCTGCAGGTCGCCCTTTTCTACTGGGCTCCTGCCTGCGTTGCCGCCTTCTTATGCCCATAAAGAAATTTGTAGCAGTTACAATACAACTCTGTTGAGCTCACTCACTCGCTCATTCTGGTTTTCGTGCCACTGCAGGCTGCCCTTTTGTACTGTGCCCCTGCATGCATTGCTGCCTTTTTCTGCCCACAAACAAATCTGCAGCAGTCCCAACAAAGCCCCATTGAGCTCACTGACTCCCCCTCCCTCACTTGCTCATTCTGTGTCTCCTGTCGCTGCAGGCTGCCCTTTTGTACTGGGCTCCTGCCTGCAGTGGCAGCTTTTTCTGGCCAGAAAGAAATCTGAATCAGTCCTGACACAGGTCCACTGAGCTCGCTCACTGCCCGTCTGTCACTCTTGCATTCCGTTTCTGCCGGCGCTGCAAGCCGGCCTTTTGTACTGGGCTCCTGTCTGCGTTGCCGCATTTTCTGCCCACAAAGAAATCTGCAGCAGTCACACTACAGCTCCGTTGAGCTCACTCAGTACCGCTCTGTCACTCGCTCATTCTGTTTGTCTTGGCGCCGCAGACTGCGCTTTTGTATGGGGCTCCTGGCTGCATTGGCACCTTTGTCTGTCCACAAAGAAATCTGCAGCTGTCCTGACAGAGCTGCGTTGAGGTCGCTCAGTCTCCCTCTCTCATCGCTCATTCTGTTTGTCCTGGTGCTGCAAGCTGCCCTTTTGTACAGGGTTCCTGTCTGCATTGGCCCCTTTTTCTGCCCACAAAGCAATCCCAGCAGTCCTGACAGAGCTCCGTTGAGCTCACCTAAGTCCCCTTGTCTCACTTTCGTTACACTGTTTGTCCACCGCTGCAGGCTGCCCTTTTGTACTGGGCCCTGCCTGTATTGACGCCTTTTTCTGCCCACAAAGAAATCTGCAGCAGTCCTGACAGTGCTTTGGTGAGTTCGCTCACTCCCCCTCCCTCACTCGCTCTCGTTCTGTTTCTTCCAGTGCTGCAGGCTGCCCTTTTGTACTGGGCTCTTGTGTTGGGGCCTTTGTCTGCCCACAAACAAATCCACAGCAGTCCCGACAGAGCTCAGTTGAGCTTGGCCCCCCCCTCTCACTCGGTCGATCTTAATCTGTCCCAAACACTGATTTCCCAGAGTGACCATGCTATTGTGCGGTAGGAGTGCAGAAATATATTTTAGCCAGGATGTGCAAAATGACAGCTGTAGTGTTCATAAGGAGTTGTGAAAAAATGCCACTGTTGAAAATGTGGCGTGACAGTATTACAAATTTGCGAAATTAGAAGGGTGTGTGGAAACAGTTCAACGCATGCTTGTAACACAGTCATGTTATGGCAGTCCCAACAGAGCTCCGTTGAGCTCACTCACTCCCCCTCACTCATGTGGTCCATCTGTGTCTCCTGGCACTGCAAGCTACCCTTTTGTACTGGGTTCCTGCCTGCATTGGTCGCTTTTTCTGGCCAGAAGGAAATCTGAAGCAGTCCCGACACAGCTCCACTGAGCTCACTCACTCCCCCTCTGTCACTCTCGCATTCCGTTTCTGCCGGCGCTGCAAGCTGGCCTTTTGTACTGGGCTTCTGCCTGAATTGCCGCATTTTCTGCCCACAAAGAAATCTGCAGCAGTCACACTAGAGCCCCTTTGAGCTCACTCACTACCGCTCTGTCACTCGCTCATTCTGTTTCTCTTGGCACCACAGACTGCGCTTTTGCATGGAGTTCCTTGCTGTGTTGGCAACTTTGTCTGTCCACAAAGAAGTCAGCAGCTGTCCCGACAGAGCTCTCATCGCTCATTCTGTTTGTCCTGGCGCTGCAAGCTGCCCTTTTATATGGGGATCCTGCCTGCATTGGCGCCTTTTTCTGCCCACAAAGAAATCCCAGCAGCTCTGACAGAGCTCCGTTGAGCTCACTAAATCCCCTTGTCTCACTCGCTCGTACTGTTTCTCCCACTGCTGCAGGCTGGCTTTTTGTACTGTGCCCCTATGCCTGTATCGACGCCTTTTTCTGCCCACAAAGAAATCTGCAGCAGTCCTGACAGCGCTTCGGTGAGTTCGCTTACTCCCCCTCCCTCACTCGCTCTCATGTTCTGTTTCTCCCAGTGCTGCAGGCTGCCCTTTTGTTCTGGGCTCTTGTGTTGGGGCCTTTGTCTGCCACAAACAAATCCACAGCAGTCCTGACAGAGCTCAGTTGAGCTCGGTCACTCCCCCCTCTCACTCGGTTGATCTTAATCTGTCCCAAACACTGATTTCCCACAGTGACCGTGTTATTGTCTGCAGGAGTATAAAAATATACTGTAGCCAGGATGTGAAAAATGACAGCTGCAGTGTTCATAAGGAGTTGAAAAAATGCCACTGTTGAAAATGTGGTGTGACAGTGTTACAAATTTGCAAAGTTACAAGGGTGTGTGGAAACAGTTCAACGCACGCTTGTAACACAGTCATGTTATGGAGTTTCGTCACCAAATTTTCAACATAGGGATTTTTGGACCTCTGCTCATGAACAGTGCCACTGTCATTTTCTTAATCTGTTCCAAACACTGATTTCCCACAGTGACCATGTTATTCTGTGCCAGAACTGTGAAAACACATTTCGGTCAGGATGTGAAAAATGACAGCTGTACTGCTTATAAGGAGGTGTGAAAAAATGGCACTGTTGGAAATGTGATGTGACAATATTACAAATCTGTGAAGTTACAAGGGTGCGTGGAAAGTGCGCAACGCACACTTGTAACACAGTCAATTGATGGGCTATCATCACCAAATTTTTAACATAGCCATTTTAGGACCTCTGCTCATGAACAGTACCATTGTCATTTTCTTAATCTGTCCCGAACTGTGATTTCCCACAGCGACAGCTCTATTCTGCACCGGAAGTGCGAAAACACATTTTGGCCAGGATGGGAAAAAATGGCAGCTGTACTGTTCATAAGAAGGTCTGGGAAAATGGCAATGTTGCAAATCTGGAGTGAAAATATTAGAAATTCACGAAGTTACGAGCGTGCGTGCCAACTGCGCAATGCACACTCGTAACACAGTCATTTTATGGAGTATCGTTACCAAATTTTCAACATAGGCATTTTAGGACCTCTACTCATGAACAGTGTCACTGTCATTTTCTTAATCTGTCCTGAACACTGATTTCCCACAGCGACTGCGCTATTCTGCACGGAAGTGCGAAAACACATTTTGGCCAGGATGTGAACAATGACAGCTGTACTGCTCACAAAGAGGTGTGACAAAATGCCAATGTTGAAAATCTGGCATGAAAATATTGTACATTCACGAAGTTACGAGCGTACATAGCAACTGCGCAACGCACGCTCGTAAAACAGTCATTTTTGGATTTTTTCCACCAAATTTGCAACATAGGCTTTTTGAGAGCCCACCTCATGAACACTGGCACTGTCATTTCGTTAATCAGCCCCGAAGGGTGAGTCCACACAGTGACCACGAAACCACCTTTCGGGGCAGATTAATGCCATGACAGTTTGAGAATTCATGAGGAGGGGTCCCAAAAACCCCATGTTGAAAATTTGGTGAAAGAATTCCCAAAAATGCCGAGATATGCAGTAAAGTTGAAAAAACCCTATTCATTACATTATACAGCTTATCGGCATTTCCTCAGTTCGCGGTCGGCTTTGAAGAGTGCAGACGTGCTCCCGGTCCAGCGAAGATCGTCACGCCATGCTCCGGAGGTAAGTATGGGGTGAGGGGGTGTGTGGGGAGGCTGGGTGCGCAGTGGGTGGGTGCGGGTAGACTAAGAGGGACCGTTTCCTTTCTTTCAGGTACAAGAAAACGTTGCGGGACACTTTCCACATTTCGGGGGCATGGGCGCACTGGGGTGGGCTTCCAGCGTGCCACCGGAGTCTGGGGGGGCAGCTGTAGCTGACGGGGGATTGGGCACCCCCATCGGCAAACAACAAAAGGGGGAATTTATTTCTGCCGACGGGGATTGGGCACCCCCATTGGCAAACAACAAAAGGGGGGAATTCTTCCTACCGATGGGGATTGGGCACCCCCTTCGGCAAACAACAAAAGGGGGGGGATTCCTTTCTGCCGACAGGGAGTGGGCTCCCCCATTGGCAAATAAACATTGGGGGGGTACATATTGTTTGTGAATACGGCAACAAGCTGCCGCCATGTTCACAAACAATATCACAGATGCTACATCACGCCCTGCAATGACGGGTCGCTCCCTTATTGCAGCGGATGGCTGACGCTGCAATGATGAAACAGCCCCAGATTGCAGCGGCTAATTTGTTTGAAAGTTGTGGCACACTGGCTGAACTAGTGTCAGCAGCAGCGTGCCATGGCATTGAGGGACAGGGGACAAGCCTTTGCAGGTTGTGGGGGCATTGGGCACAACAGTGCCACGCCTCCACAACCTGCTTCTGCAGAAACCTGCCGCAACATGTTTCTTGCGCATGCGTGCAATCAACATAAAAAGGGTCATAAAGTTGTCTATGTGCTAAGCCCATTGGATTGATGGCTACCAACTCACCTCTTAAAAAATCTAAAATTTCATGTTTGGGCACAAGCTGAATGATCTTTTTGCAAAGCAACTGTTCATTTCCATGTAGATGGGGTGCCAGTGTAGGGAGGCACTGGATGATGTCAGCTATTGTCTGTGCAGTGCCAGTGTTGCTTGATTGAATATCTACTGCCATGAGATCTCACGGTTGGGAAAAGGGGTGTAGAAAAATGATGACCAGATAAAAGTGGCAGAAAACAGTGGAAGGAGGCCACCTGTGTACCCACAAGGCATGTTGTCTTTTGCTGAGGAAAAGAGGAAAAGAAGAAATAAGAAGCAAGATAATGTGTATGTAATAAGACAAAGTACAGGAGTGGGCCCACACTCAGTAGTGCATGGCCTGAGGTGCAGTCTCAGGGTAAGCAGCCTTCACATTAAACAGGAAAGTCAAAAGAGGCATGCTAACCAGATGCTGTCCACAGAAAAATGCATTTCCAGGTTTTATTATGATACACCATACAAAGTGACAGTATCTCATAGAAAACATCAATGCAGACACCAGCTAGGTACCCCACTGATTTGACCAGATTGGGTCTTTGTCAGGAGATGGACTCCTAGGCGTAACACACCCCTTATATATATCACCAGCAGTGGTGGTCTCATGCGATTAGGCATGATCATTTACAAACTTTGTTTTAAAGAAATGGCTGCAAGTGGCATAAAAGGGAGTGCACCTCCATTAAAGTGCTACCTATGCTTAAATACAGATAACTAATCTAAGTACAAACAAGTGAAAAAAAATGTGAAAACAGCATTGTAGTTCAAAAAGGTTTTCAAAGAAGAACAAGAACATAATTTGTGTCACATAAGAATATAGAATCGGAATGTATCTAGAGGCTGCAATTCATCCTCAAGTCAATAAACAGGAGATGCAGTGGTCTGTTTACTGCTATCACCCAACCTGGGTTGTAATTAGCATGGTATGGGGTATTTTATAAATATGCAATAATCCTGGAATATTGCTTGATTTGTTATGTGTTTGATGTATATTTATGCAAAGATTTCCATTATAGTTTTGCAATTATTTGGTCTTGGCATTCCATGTGAAAAAGGGAAAGTAATTTATGAAAGGCAAGTTTTATAACTTGTCATTTGGGGAATTTGATATATTTTATTTTGAATATGGGATTTACAGTATGTGAGGAAATAATTAGGATGGAAGGCTGGGGTTTAATTTGCATAATGGTTTGTGGGAATTTTCACCCCAATCCATGGCCACAAACCCCCCACAGTAATTGAACTTGTATGGTCAAAAAGAAATTTTGTTTGGCCTTTTTAATATGAGAAGTTTAGCCCCTAAGATAAACATACGAACATACAAAAATGCCAGCAGAAACTGGCCATTTCGAATTTATCTAGTCTTCTTGAGTGTGCAGCTCATAGATGGATTTACTGGAGCTGCCCCCCATTCATGCAGAGTCTTCCTCCTTCCTGCTCCCATTCCACCTACCCATCTTCCAACCCATTATGTGTCTCCCTTTCGCTCTTTCCCAACCCTTTCTAAAGCTGTCCACTGTTTTTAATGATACCACCTCCTCCTGCAGTTTGTTCCACTTGGACACTACTCTTTC
The DNA here is from genome assembly GCA_016271365.2 of Neoceratodus forsteri. Taxonomy (NCBI): domain Eukaryota; kingdom Metazoa; phylum Chordata; order Ceratodontiformes; family Ceratodontidae; genus Neoceratodus; species Neoceratodus forsteri. Next base: position 1,321,320,014 of record CM057456.1, read on the forward strand.
TGTGAAAAAGTGCCTTATCATTTCCCTTTTGAATCTTCCTCCCACTAATTTAAGACTGTGCCCCTTGTGGACCCATTCCCCCTGAGATTGAAGATGCCTTCTATACTAACCTTGTTTATACCTTTATGGTACTTGAAGGTTTTGACTGTGTACCTCCACTCCCTTCTGTCCTCCAGAAAATACATGTTGAAAACCTGTGGCTTCTATTCATAGGGCTTGTCCTGTAGGCCCAGGATCATCTTGGTTGCCCTTCACTGCACCCCCTCCAGTAAACTGATGTCCTTTTTCAGATATGGGCACCAGAACTGCACACTGTACTCCAAGTGCGGTCTCACCAAGGACCTGCACAATGGCAGAATGACATCCCCTTTTCTGGAGGTGAGTTCTCTGGCAATGCATCCCAGCATCCGAGTGTCTTTGGCTGCTTTACAGCAATTGCATAGAATGTTTCTGGTCATAGAAACATAGACTTTGATGGCTGATAAGGACCGCTTGGCCCACCTAGTCTGCCCATTTCCCTACCTATTGGATAAGCTGCAGATCCTAGTTAAACAAAACCCTACTTCTTCCTACCTCCCACCAGAATTGCTTTATGTTTTTCCCATGCATTCTTGAATTCCCCCACTGTTTTTGACCCCATGACCTCCTCAGGAAGGCTGTTCCATGTGTCCACCACCTTCTCTGTGAAAAATTACTTCCTCACATTGCCCCTGAGCCATCCCCCCTTCTATCTTCAGATTGTGTCCCCTTGTTCTTGCACATCTCTTTTTCTGAAAGATGCTACCCTCTCGGACTTGGAAGTTTCTATCATGTCCACCCTCTCCCTCCTTTCCTTAAGGGTATGCATATTAAGTTCCTTTAGTCTTTCTTCATATGGCTTCTGTTGCAGACTATGCATCATTTTAGTTGCCCTTCTGTGGACTGCCTCCATCCTGCCTATGTCCTTTCAGAGATGGGGTCTCTAGAACTGCAACCTGTACTCCAGATGGGGTTTCACCAACTGTCTGTACAGAGGGATAACAACTTTCTGTTTTCTACTGGTGATGCCTCTCCCTATACATCCCAGTATCCCCCCAGCCATCCTTATTGCCTTCTCACATTGCTTACTTACCTTTAGGCCATCTGATATGACTACCCCCAGGTTCCTGTTCATTTTTGTTGTTGTTAATACCTCCTCCCCCATTGTTTACTCTTCTTCTGGGTTTTTGTTTCCCAGGTGCATAACTTTGCACTTCTTTGCATTGAATCTAAGCTGCCATACTTTTGACCATTCCTCCGACCTTGCCAAGTCCCTTCTCATTCTTTCCACCCCCTCCTTGTGTATCAACCCTGTTGCAGATCTTTGTGTCATCTGCAAAGAGGCATACTTTTCCTTCCAGTCCTTCTGCAATGTCAATTATAAAGACATTAAAAAGGATTGGACCCAGTACTGAACCCTGCGGTACCTCACTATTAATCACCTTTCTTTGGAGTGGACTGTTCACTATTACCCTCTGTGTCCTGTTGTCCAGCCAGTTTTTAGCCCAGGCTACCACCCTGGGACCCACTCCCAGGCTGGCTAATTTGTTTATTAATCTTTTGTGTGGGACTGTGTCAAATGCTTTGCTAAAGTCTAGGTAGGCCATGTCCATGGCCCCTCCCTCATCTACTTCTTTGGTCACCCAGTCAAAGAAATCTATTAGATTCATCTGACATGACCTTCCCACTGTGAATCCATGCTGCCTTGGGTCCTGTGCCCCGCTGGCCTCTAGGTACCCAACAATTCTTTCTTTCAGAAGTGATTCCATCATTTTCCCTACTTCTGAGGTCAAGCAAACAGGTCTGTAGTTTCCTACCTCTACTTTGCTCCCACTTTTGTGAAGGGGAATCACATTTACTCTCCTCTAGGCCTTAGGTACCACACCATCCTCCCATGATTTGTTATAAAGTGTAGTCAGTGGTTTCACTAGTTCTCCCTTTAGTTCTTTTAGAATTCTGGGGTGAATCCCATCAGGCCCCATTACTTTGTCCACCTTCAGTTTTAGGAGTTCTTTCAAAACCTTTTCTTCTGTGAAAGGACTGGTATTGACCCCCCTATCCAGAGTGCTTCTATTGATTGGATTAGGTACCTCCCCCTCCTCTTTTGTGAATACTGAGCAGAAGTATTCTTTCAGTATCCTTGCTTTTCCACTGTCCTTCTCTGCTCATCAACCCTTCCCTTTATTAAGCCTCATTATCCCTCCCTTGGTCTTTCTTCACTCCCTAATATACCTATAAAATGTTTTATCCCCCTTCTTAACCGAGTTGGCCATCTTTTCCTTGGTTTGGGCCTTTGCTATTCTGACTGCCTTCCCCACTTCCTTCTGCTTTAACTGGTATAGTTCTCTGTCCTGCCCCTTCTGTGTTTCCTTATACTTCCTGAATGCTGTCTTTTCTCCTAACCTTCCCTGCCACCTCTTTTGAGAACCATAGTGTTTTTTTTCTTTCATTTTGATTTGTTTTTTTGCTTCACACAAGGGCTTGTTGCCTCTGTGATGGCAGTTTTGATGTTTCCCCATTGTTCCTCCACCCCTTCTTCTTGCCTGTTTGCTAGTGCTTTTCTGAGGCACTCTCCCATTTTGACGAAGTCAGCCCTCCTAAAGTCCAGTACCCTCACATTTGTATGGCTTGACTCTGCAGCTGTGTTTATCGTGAACCACACTCCTATAATAGCATATGCAGGTTCGCCTTATCAGCTCCTTGCCTAACTCATCACTGCCTACTCTGCTGTACTCTGGCCTAAACTGGTTGTCTCACAAAGACCTCCGGCCATACACTTTAGGGTGTCTTGTTGATTCTCTTACTAGAACACCTCGTCCGGACTCCCTGGGTGACATGCTTACCCCAGCCTCCCACTCTCGCTCACTTAGGTCCTTGTCCATCCCAAAACTCATGGAACGGCCCTGCTCCACAAAAATAGGTGAACAGGCTTTCTCCTATTTCATCCCTAGGTTCTGTAACTTGCTCCCACCTCAGGTTAAAAACTCCACCTCCCACCTTTCTTTTAAGCTCTCTCTGTTTTCTCACCTCTTTGCTCTCGGAAACTGCAACTGCTCATAAATGGGAACCCCATTTAAGGTGCCATGCCATTTAGTATTAACGTTTTACTTACTTTGTCATATCCCCCTATGTGTTTCCTTTCTACCAAACTTGTCTAATTGTCTGATTGAGCGTACTCCTCCTCATACCAATTATACTTCTGTTTTGCTACTTATTGTTACATCTTACTGGTTACTGCATTACTGTCTGCTTGCTCTATACACTGATGTATCTCAACCCAGTCTGCAATGCCTGCACCTAAGTTGTTGTTCTGATCTGTACTGTTGCCTGTTCTATACTGTGCTCTCCCGGGTCGTGCCTGAAAATAGGCAGGATTGTTGTCTAGCACACTTACCCAGTTACCAAAAGCTAATAAATAAATAAACCACACTGTTTGGTGGTCACTTGTTCCCAGATGGTTACCCACTTTTAGATCTGAGATCCTCTCTCTGTCCCCGTTTGAGAGTACCAGGTCTAAGATTTCTCCCTCCAAGTGGGTTCTAACACTAGCTGCCTGAGGCATGCCCCCTTTAGGGCATTGAGAAAGACTTTTCTCTTGGATGTGGCTGCAGCAAAGGTCCTCCAGTTAACACCTGGCATATTCAGATCCCCCATCAACAATCTCTCCCCTTTTTCTGCCATCCTAAGGATGTCATCTATCATTTTCTTGTCCATTTCCTCCCTCTGAGATGGGGGTCTGTATACAGCCCCATGCAGATTGTGGTGCCATTTCTGGTCTCCCAGGTGACCCACAGTGCCTCCCCTCCTCACTGTGTACCCTTTAGTTCTGTTGCTTTGATCTCTTCCATTATGTAGAGAGCTACTCCTCCTCCTCTTCTACCTCTCTGTTCCTCCTGCAGATTGTGTACCCTGGTATGTTGACATCCCTGTCATGGTTCTCTGTGTACCATGTTTCTGTGACTGCCACAGGCCCTTTTCCTCCTCAGAAGTGGATACCTGTACCCTAGCCAGCCAGTAATTGGTCTCTGGGTTCTTGGCCCCCAGGTGCATGACCTTGTACTTCCTAGCATTAAACCCCAGCTGCCAGATACCTGACCACTTTTCATGCCTAGCCAGGTCCTGTTTGAGCTCCTGTCTCTCCTCCTTTGTTTTCACTCTCCCATAGTGCTTAGTGTCATCTACGAAGAGGTATATGTTCCCTTTGATCCCATCCACTGTCACTAATAAAGATATTAAACAACTGGACCAAGCAGTGAGTCCTGTGTGGGACCCCACTGGTTTCAGGCCTAGGATTCAAGAGCCCCCCACCACCACCCTCTGTTTTTTATCTTGTAACCAGCTCTTGACCCACTCTGCCAACTTTGCACCAACTCCCAGGTCCTGCAGCTTACTGAGCAGTCTCCTATGAGGCACAGAGTTGAAGGCCATGCTGAAGTCCAGATAAAGGACATCAACTGCCTGTCCACTATCCTTGTGACCCAATAAAAAAAAAAAAGTCTATCAGGTTGGTCCGGCAGGATGTCCCTAAGACAAACCCATGTTGCTCTTCATCCTGGAGACCATTATTTATTTATTTAAGATTCAGATTTAATACCTTTGAGCCAGAGGCTCATTAACAAAGGTTCCAATTCAGATGACACAGTACAGACCCATTGAGTTACATCAGTAAAACATTGTACAGAGAGAGGAACAAGGGTGACACCAGACAACAATAAACACATGAAAGTGAAACAGCTAGTGGCTACATAAAACAAAAAATACAGGTTACTAAGTGTAATGAACAGGTTACTAAGTGCAATTGGGCAGAAACAGGCAAAGTGATTAGAGAGTGCATGGCAAAGCAACCACATGTCTGTGGTAGTGAGGAATTGCCACATAGGGGAACTGCCCTCTTCCATCCTCCCCCTCCCACCCTCTCTTCATCACTTGTCTTCTATTTGCAACATGTGTAAACCTTGTAACCTATGATGTTGAACCACTGTTATGATGCAAAACCTCTGTAAAACAGCCCTGGGCTCAAAGGTAATTTCTAATCCTAGAACAAAAAAAATAAAGAGGGTCAAGACATATCCAGGTCAGGAACGATATATGCAGTGGAGGTGCAGCCAGGAAGGCATTTTCAGGTGGGGGGTGGGGGGGGAGAAGGGGTAGGGTAGCTGTTCAAGGCAGTATGGGGCTGCCATCTGGGGATAAGTGACCATCAAACAGTGTGGTTCATGTTAAACTCAGCTACAGAGTCAAACTCAGCTACAGAGTCAAGCCATACAAAAGTGAGGGTACTGGACTTTAGGAGGGCTGACTTTGGCAAGGTGGGAGAGTGCCTCAGAAAAGCACTAGCAAAGAGGCTAGAAGGAGGTGTGGAGCAACAATGGGGAATTATCAAAACTGCCATCACAGAGGCAACAAGCCTTTGCGTGAAGCAAATAAACAAATCAAAATGAAAGAAAAAGCCACTATGGTTCTCAAAAAGAGGTGGCTGTGAAAGTCAGGAAGAAAAGACAGCATTCCGGAAGTATAAGGAAACACAGAAGGAGCAGGACAGACAGCTGTACCAGTTAAGGCAGAAGGAAGCAGGGAGGAAGTCAGAACAGCAAAGGCCCAAACTGAGGAAAAGATAGCCAACTCAGTTAAGAAGGGGATAAAACCTTTATAGGTACATCAGCAGTGTAGAAAGACAAAGGGAGGGATAGTGAGGCTGAATAGAATGAACGGTGGGTGGGCAGAGGGGACAGTGAAAAGCAGGGATACTGGAACAATATTTTTGCTCAGTATTCACAAAAGAGGAGGGAAGTGCTTAATCCAATTAACAGAAGCACTCTTGATAGGGGGGTCAATCCAGTCCTTTCACAGAAGAAAGGGTTCTGCAAGAACCCCTAAAACTGAAGGTGGACAAAGCAATGGGTCCTGATGGAATTCACCCAGAATTCTAAAAAGAATTAAGGAGGAACTAGTGAAACCACTGGCAACTCTTTTTAATAAATCATGGGAGGATGGTGTGGTACCCGAGGACTGGAGGAAGGCGGATGTGATTCCCCTTCACAAAAGTGGGACCAAGACAGAGGCAGGAAACTACAGACCTGTCAGTCTGACCTCTGTGGTAGGGAAAGTGATGGAGTCACTTCTGAAGGAAAGAATAGTTGAGTACCTAGAGGTCAGTGGAGCACAGGACCCAAGACAGCATGGGTTCACAGTGGGAGGGTCATGTCAAACAAATCTAATAGATTTCTTTGACTGGGTGACCAAAGTAGTAGACCAGGGAGGGGCTGTGGACATGGCCTACCTAGACTTTAGCAAGGCATTTGACACAGCCCCACACAAAAGATTAATAGTCAAATTAACCAGCCTGGGAGTGGGTCCCAGGGTGGTAGCCTGGGTAAAACATTGGCTGCACAACAGGACACAGAAGGTAATTATAAATGGAGTCCACTCTGAAGAAAGAGGGGTTACTAGTGGGGTACTGCAGGGTTCATATTGGGTCCAGTCCTTTTTAATGTCTTCATCAGTGACATTGCAGAGGGACTGGAAGGAAAAGTATGCCTTTTTGCAGATGACACAAAGATCTGCAACAGGGTTGATACACAAGGAGGCGTGGAAAGGATGAAAAGGGACTTGGCAAGGTTGGAGGAATGGTCAGAAGTACGGCAGCTAGGATTCAATGCAAAAAGTGCAAAATAATGCACCTGGGAAACAAGAACCGGGGAGAAGAATACACAATGGGTGGGAGGTAGTAACAACAACAAAAAGGAAAGGGACCTGGGGTAATCATATCAGATGACCTTAAGGTTAGTCAAGCAATGTGGGAGAAGGCAGTAGGGAGGGCTGGGGTATACTGGGATGTATAGGAGAGGCATCAGCAGAAAACAGGAAGTTGTTATCCCTCTGTACAGACAGTTGGTGAGACCCCATCTGAGTACTGTGTCCAGTTCTGGAGACCCCATCTCCGCAAGGACATAGACAGGATAGAGATAGTCAGAGGAGGGCAACTAAAATGGTGCAGGGTCTGCAAGAGAAGCCATATGAGGAGAGACTAAAGGAGCTTAATATGTATACCCTTGAGGAAAGAAGGGAGAGGGGACATGATAGAAACTTTTAAGTACCTCAGTGGAATCAACAAAGTCCAAGAGGGTAGCATCTTTCAGAAAAAGAGACTTGCAAGAACAAGGGGACACAATTTAAAGATAGAAGGAGGGGTTCAGGGGCAATGTGAGGAAGTATTATTTCACAGAGAGGGTACTGGATGCATGGAACAGCCTTCCTGAGGAGGTTGTGGGGTCTAAAACTGTGGGAGAATTCAAGAATGCATGGGACAGACATAAGGCAATTCTTGTGGGGGGCAGGAAGATATAGGCTGTTGGTTAACTAGAATCTGCGGCCTATCCTGTAGGTAGGAAAATGGGCAGACTAGATGGGCCTAGCGGTCCTTATCTGCCGTCAAAGTCTATGTTTCTCTGTTTCTATGCTGGGGAATGTAGAAGGCCCTCAGGGGGCAATGATAAGGGCTAACAGTTGCAGGTGGCCTCACGTGCCAGCAGGTTGTGGAGTTCAGATTTGAAATGGTTGATTTTGCTGAACTCAAGGAGTTCAGTAGGTAGGTCATTAAGCCATTTAGGGCCCCTGTAGGAGAGGGATTGTTGTGCCAGTTTGGTATGCTTAAAAGGCACTAGGAACACTCATTAACCTCCAGAAAGTCCACTAGTCTCTCTTTTATCATGGTCTCCATTAATTTGCCTACAATGGAGGTAAGGCTGACTGGTCTGTAGGTACCTGGTTCATCCCTGGGTCCACTCTTGTGGATGGGCACCACAAGTGCCATTCTCCTGTCCTGAGGCATGCACCCTGTCATTCGAGGTGTTAAACAGGTCTGCTGGGGGCTAGCCAGGACATCTGCCAACTCCCTTAGAACTCTAGGGTGCACATCATCCAGTCCAGGAGCTCTGTCCACCCTTAGGGCCATGAGATCCTTTAAAACCTTGTCCTCTTGAATTGCTCCATCTGTTTCACCCCCCCCCTTCCGAACCCCTGTTTTTCCCTGTGGCAGAGGTCTATCCTTCTCTCCAGTGAAAACTGAGCTGAAGTACTCATTCAGTACCTCTGCCTGTTCCTCACTACTCTCCGCCCATCCCCCTCACTTTAATCTAACAATACCATCCTTGATACTCCTTTTCTTCCTTATGTACTTGAAAAAGTCCTTTTCTCTGACTTTTATCCCCTGAGCTACTTTTAGTTCCTTTGTGGCCTTTTTCTGCCCTGCCCTGACTGTTCTGATTGCATCTCTTGACTTCACTGAGTAAACCTTCCTGTCTGCATCCTTCAGAGTACGTTTGTACTTATGAACCGCTTCTCTTTTCCCTCACTTTTCCTGCCACCACTTTACTGAACCTGCATGTTTTTTTCTTTATCTTGGCTTTCTTGCTTTGGGCATTGGTACACATTTTAGTGGCTTCAATCAGACCCATCTTTATAATGGAGCATTTCTGCTCCACTTCCATTTCTGGAATGATTTTGGCAAGACGTCCCTCTAGGATTTTGCCTATCTTTCCACAGTCAGCCTTCCTAAAGTCCACTGCTTTCATCATAGTCCAGGCTACTTCTTTGCCCAGATTTAGGTAGAACTACACCATGCAATGTTTTGCTGCCTGCAGGAGGTCTTCCACCTTTATTTCCTGGCCATGCTCACCATTGGAGAGTCCTATTTCCAGTATGACTCCATCCTTCGTAGGATCCGTGATTCCCTGCATCAGGAAACTATCCTGAAAAGCCTCCAGAAGGACCTGTTCTCTGGAGCAGGAGGTTGCTGGAGTCCTCCAGCCCACTACAGGGAGGTTGAAATCACCTGTTATGACTATGCTGTGTCTACTGGATATTGTTCTAATCTACTACCCCAATGCTATGTTCAACTCTTCGGCCTGTGAGGGTGGTCTGTATATCATCCCCATTCTAACCTTTCTCCCCTTGGTGGTCTGAACCTGAACCCACAAGGCTTCAGGGTTACCCTCAGCCTCCTCCTCCCCCCGGTGCATGTGGTCCCTTCTCTCACGAGTATAGCTACTCCTCCCCCTCTCTGTCTTTCCTGTAAATTCTACACCCAGGGATCATGAGGTCCCATTCATGGTTTTGGGTGGACCATGTCTTTGTGATGGCCATTGTGTCCACCTCTCTCATAGCCATCAGTGCCTGGAGATCCATCATTTTGTTTGCCAGGCTGCTTGCATTTAATGACACCACCTTCCACCGTGACTCCCATACACCATTACCATTGACCAGCCCTTTTTGTCTCTCCCCCATCACCTATCTCTTACCCCTGCACTTCACTCCTACTTCCTTCTGTTGACTTAATGGGGGGGGCCTATTGGTCCCCTGTTCCTGGTGACTACAGCTGCAGCACACTCTATTGCCCCCATGTCAGTTTAAATTAAGGTATGTTGACATGAATTCTTCCAACTTTTCCTTTAGGACCCTGGAGCCCTCTCTACGTAAAAGTAGTCTGTCTAGTAGCATGTAGGTCCTTTTTATCCAAAGTCCCACCCCAATCCCCTACCAGCCTGTACCCATTTGATTCACACCACCTCCTTAACCAACTATTAAATTATTCAATTCTTTGTCTCCTTACAGAACTAGGCCTAGGGACCGGAAGCACTTCAGAGAAGGCTACTGACCTTCCTACCTCTCTGCAGATTTTCCCTGCATCTCTAAACCACTCTTGTACCACCTCTACCCCATACCCTGCAAGATCATTTGTACCCAGGTGTACTACAATGTTAAGTTTTTCACGCACCTGCCCTACGCACTTTGTTATAAAAGGCCCCAAACTCTCCGCCGTCATATCTGGCATACACTCCACCCACTTAGGAATAGACTTTGCCCCAATACTTCCCCATCTCACACCCTTATCTATTAAACCTCCCAGGATAACAACCCTCCCACCTTTTTCCTATCCACACCACACATTCTGCATTCTCTGCTGCACAAGTACCCCTGTTACTATCATTTCCCTCCTAGACCCCTCCTTTTCCACATGTTCAGATTCCCCTATCCCCTGCATCTCTCCTGGGTTGCACCTCACTTTGCCCTCCTTCATCCATCCCTCCAAACTCCCAACCTGGGCTACCCCTCTCAAGCCCCATGTGGCCACCCTTCCACTCAATCCTGCTCATCACCCTCATCCCCATGTTACTATCTTTGGACTCTATGTTTCCAAGATCCTCTACCTCCCCCTCCTCAATCCTCCAAACCAGCAAGTACTACGTACCTATTCGATAAGCTACCCCATATCAGCACAAACCTCTGTTCTCCCTCCCTGTTCTTTTCCTGTTCCTTCTTACGCTGATTCTTTTGTCCACCTACCTTTTCTCCTTATCTCCTGCCAAGCACCCACTCTGGTTCTGCAGGGTCCTTGAGGAGAAGATGTCCCTGGACACTTTGTCAACTTTCCTGTTTCCTTCCTGTGCCTACCATCCATTTAGCTCAGAGCAGCCCTTACCTGCCACTTTAGCCACTGTTCTTCCATCCAGCCTCCACCTTCACTTTCCAACTCCCAGCTTAGCCTCCTTATTTCTTCCCTAAGTTGCCCGATTCTTTTGCACACTGGACAACCCCCTGCTCGCTACACTGTTCCCAGAATGACTGTGGCTCCAAGTCTGTTGCAGCTGACCACCCTCCCTTCCCCACCCTGTGCCCTGTATCTTTCCTTCCTCTTCCTCCTCCATGCCTCCCAGCTGTCCTGTTGCCTGTGCTAGGTCCCAGGATCTCACATCCTCCCTGATCAGCCCAAACCCTCCTAACTTTGTTACTGTGTTTTTTCCTGTTCTTATTTACCCAATAGGCTAACACTAGATGGGGTGTTGCTGCAATCCCCTTTTCCTACTGACTGCCTCCCCTTGCTAGATAGACTAACTTTATGTAGCCCCCACTATGTTCCCTATTCCTATTTCACAAATTGGTTGACCCTAGATAGGGTATTACTGCAATCTCCTTTTCCTACTGGCTCCCTTCCTTGTGCTAGATAGACATATGTAGTCCCCTGTGCTAGAAAGACATTTGTAGTCCCTCCATGCCTTAACAATCTCTGTCTCCTTTTCCCTGTTCTGTACTCACCTACTGTGCCATGACCAGAGTGGTCTGCAGCCTGCAGTCCTCCTTGTGGGTGCCCTGCCGAAACCCTCAGACACTACTTAGTTACAGACATCACTTTAGTCACAGATGCCAATTAGTCACAAAAACCACACTCCTGCTTTGTGGCAACCATGCGTCGGGGTCACCCATTCAAGAGGTTGCTTCAACTTCTAGGAATTATATAGGGACTGTAGCTGCTCTATTGATTGGCTGTAGTCATGCAGTCCTTTTGTCCCCCTAATGGTGCCATGGAATGACCGCCTGATTACCACCCTCAGCCTGCCTTCTGTTACTTCACCTCCTCCCAGTAGTCCCTTCCCTATTCCATCTCACACTGCCACCACTAAGAAAAAGAAAAAAAATAGATTTTAAACAACAATACAGAACTCTGTCCACAGCCCCAAGCCCTGCAGATCACTTAACAGAGATGCTGGCTCCTCTCTGCCGCTCACTCTGGCATCCTCCGATAGGCCCACTCATTTTGTGTAGTGAACTACAGTTGTCCTATTGGCTGGCTGTAGTCATATGGTCCTTTTGTCCCCCCAATAGTGGCATGGAATGGCCAGCAAACTCCCATCCTCAGCCCGCCTACTGTTGCTTCCCCCTCCTCCTAGTAGTCCTTTCCCCATTCATTCTTACACTGCCACCATTGAGAGAAAAATAGATTTAAACAATGATACAGAGCTCAGCCCATAGCCCCAAGCCCCGCTGACCACTTAACTGAGACACTGGCTCCTCTCCACCACTCCCGCTGGCATCCTCTGTCAGGCTCTGGATTGAACATAATTCCTCAAAGTTTCTAGTTTTGATGGAGATGTGGATATCACACAAGATACCTAATGCCTCTATTGACAAAAATGGTTATCAACTACATATAAATGACTGGATAACTAAATGAGATGGAGGTATAGCGCTGCATGCCTCTGTGGAGAGTGTGAAAAATCTACTTAATGTACATTTTCCACATGACATCTTTGAATTACTGATTGTTGAGATAAAACTAATCCTTTCTAGGTCACTTTGGCTTATTGCTCTCATCTCCCCCAAAAAATAATCCTTGGGGAATAGCACAGCTGGAGAATGTGCTTTCCCCCATGTGGATACTGATGAAAGTATCTGTGATGGGGATTTCTAATTGTTCCTAGACAGAAACTGTAGAATCAAGTTTAATAAAAATTATAGCTGGAAAAAATTGGTTTAGTATAGTTAATATTAAACAGTACTAGGATTAATTTGTTGAACCACTTTAAATCCACTTTTTTGGACCTCACTCTTACAAATTGTCCTGATTTAATTCTGCACTCAGGAGTACTGCCACACAGCTCACCAGACCATCAGGGTGTTTTTTTGTGTAATAAAATGTAAGAAGGTTAAGAAACAGGATCCTAACTTCAATTATAGAAGTTTTAAAGGATTTGAATACCCATGTTTTAAGGCTGATGTGGAGTGGATAAACTGAGACAGACTTGGGTTTATTCCATCTGCTGTTGAGGCTGGAATTATTTCCAGGCTGAATTCAGCAAAGTATGAGATAGACATGCTCCAATGAAATGCAGGAAAGGAAGGCATGTTAAGTCCCCATGGTACACTGAGGAACTGTACTTGCTACAAAAACAATGTGATAAAATATGGAAAAGGGTAACTTGCTAAATAATATCATAACTTGGAATGAATTAAGGGCTGTTCAAAATAAATATGTTAAAGAAGTTAGGAGGCCAAAAAGTCAGTTTTTCAAAATCAGGTTTGAAGAAGAAAATGATTCTCAGCAAGGCAAATTTTGGAAAATACCTTAGAAGCTGTTTGTCAATAAAGGTAATGGGTTACCCCAGTCCTTTAAAACTGGCAATAATTTAAATAATGACCCTGGGGTGATTAGTAATGCCTTTAATGATCTGTTCCTAGCAGCAAGAAGATGTTTCCAAGATGCACCAAATGTGGTGAGTAATCTGGTAAAAGGTAATTGTGGAATTCCTAAGGACTGTGAGTTTGAGTTTGAAGAAACTAAAAAAGATGAAGTCCTAAAGGAACTTCTTCATTTAAAACTAAATAAAGTCACTGGGCTAGATGGTTTAAGTGGCAAATTGTTGAAATATGCAGCCCTGGTATTTGTAAGCCACTGACATACCTGTTTAAATTTGTCCCTAGTGACCAGAACTTTTCAATGTGGAACCCATAAGTGTGTAATGTACCATCTGACAAGTTGGACTTCCCTAAGTGTTAGGAAGAAATTACACACTTATACATTTTTGTGTTTGTCAGACAGTCAGTAGGTAGTGTTATAGAAGCAGTATGACACATTTGTACACAAGTTCCACAAGCCTTTTAGCCTGCAGATTCTAATGGCCATTTATAAGAAGACAGGTCTGTGCAAAGTGATGGCTTGATGCAACAGATCATTACACAAGATGCTAATTGACATTACTAGACATGGGGGAACCTGATGCTGGGCAGTACAGTAGTTATCTCCCATTAGAGGCACATTTTCTTTAATTGTTAATTTCCTGATAAAATTATGAAGTTCATGGCCCTGGTTCTCATTATATTGAGATGGTGAGTAGCATAGACCAATTTTAATTGTTTCTTCTGTTCCATTAGATACTGTCCTCATAACCAGATTGTTTCAATCTCCACTATTTGGAGGGCCTGTATTTAATTTACTTGCAGTTGTTTTCTGCTGTATAGTGCCAGCCCATCTTTCATTTTATCTAATCTATGCTTTCTGTATAGTTTGTGGTTTGGCATCTCCATTCTTCACGTCATTCTCATCTCACCATATTGTTGTTATTCCTACTAAGTCCAATCTCTTTAAGGTTACCTGGGTCTCTAGTTTGATCTCTGTGTTACTTAAACTGCTTGATTGTGTGTATATATGTTTCAGTTTCTGTCCCATTTCATTTTTCTCTTCTCAGTCTTGATTGTTGCATCACTCTTCTACTCCACTTGCAAGTCTTTTTCTTCTGAGTTAGCACATCAAGAGTATCCTTTTCATTTGTTCCCACTTTCCATGTGGCTTCACTAGCCCCCCCATCCCTCTTCACTATCAGAATATTTTAGTTGATACATTTTATTTACAATCACACAGTGCAAATAAAAATGTAACACTCATATGGCTTTGCAGTTTTTTACTGTGCTTCTCCATCAAATATAAAATCCAAGGCTGCCTGGATGTCCCCTCCTGTAGCCTGCAATGCTCTCATAGTCAAATCGTTATCCTGACTGCACATGTCTCATAGCTGCTGCAGTTGCTGCTGTCACTTACTCTGCATATCAGGCATGCTGGATGCCTTCAAAGCCTGTTGTATGCCCTGGCTGAATATATTGTTAGAAATGGAGGTGCTTGATAGGATTCTAGAGGACACCCCTGAGACCATGAATGGAGAGGTTCCAGAAGATGTGCCCTGTGTCCCAGTGGTTGGTATAAGAGCACTAATCTTTGGTGTGCTGGTTAGGGTAAGTGCAATTGCGAATTCACTCTATGAAATTGGTCATAGGCCTGCTGTTCTGCTGTATCCAAGAATTGCTGGATGGAAACCATAAGCTGTGCTGGTTTATAGCATAGACCTTCCTCTCTCTTACTATCTTCATATCAGAAACTTTATAAAACATAAACTCTAACATATGTACCTATAAGAGCTGAAAGACATGTTTCAAGAGGAGCTGCCGATAGGAGGCAGAAGAAGGGTGCTTCCTGCAACTAACTGCAGAACCAGCACAATTGCATTCACCAGTTGAGGGCGAGAAGTAACCAATTTTTTGGGTCACTGCTAGGGCCAGAGGCAGCAACAATGATATGATTCAGAGTTTCCTAGTTCTCCAAAATCTTAAATACTGTGACCCTGTAGGATGAAATTATGAATGCTGAATATAAAGCTCTGAACTCTTGAGCAGCTATAGCTCTGTCCAGGGGCTCTGATTTTTGTCTGATTCAGGCCAAGATTTCTTCAGGACATGAATTGTCGACCCAGGCTGAATCCCATAAAAGTCAATTGTCTGGTCATCCTTCGGCTTCCATCCACAGTAAACATGATCAATTAGGTCTGCATCTAATGCACTTTTAAGATGTTTGCCTGCAATAAGATGTTTCAGGACAGAGATTCTGTAACCTCATGAGGGCCCCTTCCCTGGTTGTGATTCCAGCAGCTATAGGATCGATTTTGGTGCCAAGGGTTGGTCAGTCAGCTTCACTGCAATGCACCACTCAGAACATTACATTATTGCTCTAAGTTCAACAGCTACCTTGTTTATAACTTTAAATTAAAGTTTAAATTGATTCAGTTCCCCCATAGTGTTTGCCAGCTCCTTTTCAATTGAAGTTAGGTACAGTCCAAATATTTTGAACAAGCCTGTAATTTCCTTCTAGCAAATGTTGTCCAGTTTCTCAGGAAGGTCAATCCTTTTTCACACCAGAACTTTCTCCTCTGAATTGTGGCTGTTTGCCTTTGGTGTTCAAACTGGATAGGCAGTATCTCCTAGAAGATAACGTCCACTTACCTGACTGCAATCTTTTTCCCAAGGTCCATGAAGTTTTTTCATTTATTCTTCAGTCTTACCACTAGTGTAATTTGTTCCAACATGTATCACTACCAGGGATTGAGTGACTCATAGTTCCAACAGTATGTCCATTCTTTTAGTTATATGTCTTAACTATGGCTCAGGCAAGACAACAAGGTCAACTGGTTTTCATATCTATCAAAATATCTGCCAATCTATAAAACTCAGGATTGGGTCCCCTATAACAGTTGTTTTCCTGTGTAGTGTTTTATGCAAAAATGTTTGGTTTTCATTTTCCATTGTGCATGTATTTCACAATTTTCCTGCTCAACAATTGGTAGGTAAATCCATTTCTCAAGAAGTAGGGCCAGGCTTCCATTCATATGTTGCACTCTTGCTGGGTTGCTTCTTCCTCCTGTTTCCCATTGGGATCCACCTGGTTTGGTGTTTCATGTGTCCACTATCCTACACATCATAGTGCAGTTTTTATTGTTCTTTTTCTGCCTTCCTCACTGATTTTGTTTCTAATGTTTTTTTTTAGTTTTACTTGTAATGGTATATTCCTACATCTGCATACAGTAGTGCACAGTGTCTGGTTCCCTTGTGCTAGTCTTACTGTGTAATACCTTGAGTGCAGAACAGTCAAGAACAGCCAAGGCCATCACTTTTAACTTGCTTATCTTCTTGCAGTTTGCCAGCTGACTACTAGAGCCTTCAGACTAATGGACTTGTTGAGGCACATGTATAACAACATTGTTTTTGTGCAATGCCACCTGCTGACTCTGTAACAACCTTTCAGATACCAATGTATATTTTTTCCATTTTAAAACAGTGACACCAAGCATTGCAACTAGTTGTGACTGGAAACATCACAACAGCAGCATCTGGATCTTCGCTGATGAGGAATTCTGATGCTGGGCAACAGTATGTACTCCTCCACTCTGATGCATTCAACTTCCCACCAGTTACCTCACGGGAAGTCCTCCAAGCCCTCTCATTCCTAAATGCTTCAAAGCACAGCCCAGATAGGCTGGATTCTAAGTTCCTCCAACTTTCTGCCCTGGCCATAGCCATCCCCCTCATGCACATCCTGAATCTGTCCTTCTCCCTCTCTGCCATTCCCCAAACAAGGAAATTGGCCCTACCTCTCCATAATGGTGGTGCTCCCTCTTTCCCTTGGAACTACAGACCAATATCTCTACTCTCTTCCCTTGTGAAGCTCCAGGAATCCCTAGTGCTCTCCATGCTTACCACATTTCTAAACTCCATATCCTTTCTCGTCCCTTACTAATCTGACTCCAGAAAGAACCACTCCACCATTTTCTCTGTCTCTGGAATGACTGACTCCATCCTTTCAGGGATGGACAAAAACCATATCACAGCAGCTATTTTTATAGACCTGGCCAAGGCATTTGTCTCTGTATCCCACCATCTCCTCCTAACAAGCTACCCTCAGCAGGTTTCTCATCCTCCATGGTGAACTGGTTCAGCTCCTACTTGACACGTCACGTGCAGGTGATATTAATGGGTGGCACACTGTCCCCCCAGCTCCCTATCCAGACCGGTGTCCCCCATGGTTCCATCATTAGTCCAATCCTATTTTCCATGTTTCTGAATGATCTTCCCATGGCCTTTGTCTCCTCAGACATATACATGTATGCTGATGACACTGTAACCTACATCTCTGCCCTGACAACTGCCGCAGTTGAGGTCCAACTCCAGCATGACTTTCTGAACATGCTTTACTGGTTTAAGGCTTAACAATTCCCAATGAACACAAAGAAAATGGTATCCATGACCTTTGGCACAGACCAAAAGCTAGGTATGCTCCCATCTTTCCCTACCTTCTATACCCTAGATTACACTCAACTTGAGGCAGTCCCAACCTTCATATACTGGGGTGCTTGGTGACAGCAAACTGAACTGCACTCACTTCAGTGCTATCTACACTAAGCTCTGCCCCACCCACATTGCCTTAAACCATAATAAGGACTACTTCCCCCTTCCTATATGTGGGGAACTTGTTTCCAAACTGATACTTTTCATCTCTGACTACGCCAATGAGGTCTACAGCTCTGCCCCTCCTCCCTCCCTCCCTAGCCAGACTTGACACCCTCTGTAACGCATTCTGTTACTTTGCCTCTAACTTGCTCTTCCACACCCATCACTGCTTATTGTACACTGCACTTTCCCTACTTCCTCTACCCCTACACCACCAGACACACTGTTCTATCTTCATTGCTAAATACTGGTTCATCTCTCTACCTTCATACCTATCTGCACTTCTTTTCCCTATGGATGTATCTGACTATGCTATTCATTCCAGGGACTCTCACATCATCTCCATACCCCACACACTCTTGTGGCAGATGCATGGCTTTCTTGCACTGGCTCCCCACTCTCTGAAACCAGCTCCCTCCTACCTCTAGCTGTACCTCCCCCGCTCTACTCTAAAGCACCTACTAAAGCTCTCCATTCAGCCCTCTTGCTCCAGCAGCCCCCCCCCCAAAATTCTGCATGATTTACTCCAGGGTGTATTACTTTTACTACTGACCTGGATTTCTCACCCTTGCTAGTCAATTTGCATTGTAGTATTCTGTTTGTAATATGCATGCACTAGTCTATTGTTAGTCTATTTGCAATATATTATGACTGTATGTTACTATGTACAGTATCTAACAGTCATGTCTAAAAATGAATTACTTATGTATTTTTCTGTCTAAATGACTGTTATTTCACCACATTTGTAATTGTCCATTGTTTGTACCCTTTTCCCAGGGTCATACCTAGAAATGAGCCTTAGCTCAGTGTGCCTTTCCTGTTTACCAAATTTTAAAAATATAACTATAATTCCCTGTGAGCCTTTCTTCCAGCATAACCATTCTATCCATTAGCTGATCAATGATTATGCACTTTTCAAAGGTGACATAATGGTTTGACCTTCTATTTTTTGCTTAATCTCTCTGTGTCTCTGAATATGAATATTCAAAAAACATCTTCTGCAGTAGTTTGGTGTCTTCATTGCACTTATGCTCATTACTACAGTATGATTTTCTTTAACTGCTTGAATCTGGTTGCAGTCACACTGAGTCTTGCTGTGTGCCATAGATAATTCACCAGTGTGCTGGTGCAAGTATAGATAGTACTCATCTGTCATTATGCAACATTTCTTAACATTTGTTTGAATACAGTATTTGGTACCACCCCAGTGTACAGTATTCTCTGTCAACTATTTATCTATTTATTTTCCTGCTAGACTACGATTTCACTGATGCAGTTTTCATTGCAACTTGTAATCCTCCAACACTGGTTATTTCACCAGCTGACTTGAGTTAGTGCACTTTAGTAGGATGGAACTGGTGCTTGATTGGTTGTACTCATATGAGGTGTCAGTGATCCCTTAAATGTCTTTTATTTTGCATTTGCATCCCCTTATCACGCATCATTTCATAACAGGCTTGTTTTACAAGTGGCCTCACTGTTGTCTAGTAACTTCTTCACCACATGACTTCCTTACAATGCACATGAAAATGGAGGCAATGTATAGTCCCACCTCCACATGACTCCTCCATTTCCTGTTTCAATATAGGGTGCAAGAGCCTACAACAACCAAAACCTTAAATCTCCCTTATGAAATTACCCTGCATCTCAACCTTATAAGATGCATCTCTATTATTTCCAGGTGCAGTGTTTAGCTTCTCTTTACCTTCTGCCAATTAAGCAATAAGGTACAAACAGGGGTTATGTTAATGTTCTAGTTAGTCACCTTGGGGGTGTAATGTGGCACAAGGCAGAGCAGAGTGCCATATTGCCCCCAGGAGTGATTAACTTGAACATTAACATAACCCCTGAGTGTACCTTATTGCTATTATTAAAACAGGGTATAATAAAAAAAAATCTGTATGTTTCAGTTTTATAAAACTTTTTCAATTGTTCTGACTTTATAATAAAAAAAGCCCTTCTGTAGCAGTTTATGAGCTCAAACGTAGTCATGAGATGGAGCTACTGTAAGTGCCATCTTGCCAATATTGCCATGTCTCGAGCATGGTATGAAAATTGTATTTAATTGCATTTAAAATTAAAAATTACAGCATTTTGTTCCTGCCTCCTCTAAAACCAGCACCTCCGATGTACCTCTTAAGCCACACAGTGGCTAGTAATGGACCCCCTTCCCGAACTCAAAACTGATGTGACAGCCTGCAGCATGGCTTTTCAGCGAAAGTCACATCAACGCCCGGTCTTTGTGATATTGGTAGCCTGCTGGTGATACTCTTCAGCTGCCAAATAATAAAAAAAAAACAATAAATCCCTCTGTTGCCATTTCATGCTGGTAGCTCCTGTGAGTTATTACATTATTTAAATCCTATGTTATGTCCTTTGCCAATCCACAATTGTTCAGTGCATGGCATTGATATTGCCCATGACAGCTATGATGCTGAAAACAGTCAGCATTTATGCATGAAGCTTTCTCATGAATTGAGGGAGATCACCTGTGACATTGCAGGCTAAACAGAGTTATTTCTGCAGTCTTTTTCTTCTGCACTGTGGCAATAGTGATAAAAGTCAGTACAGAGACAGTAAAAACAAGCTGTAAACAATTCCTGCTGCCTAGTAATCCAAAATGAAGGCTGAACAGTCAGTGCTAGCCGGAGCTGTGTCACTCCAGTTAGATCACAGTCATAGATGGCACAACCAATGGTACCTTTTGACAAGCTATACTTTTTTGCTTAAAGCCCATTCTTACTAGAGATGGGCTAAGTGGCTAATTCACTCACAGTGGGCGCGAAGTGAAGCAGATTCGCGGGTGTTCCATAACATGAAGCGGAGTATCATGTTATAATGGGTAACGCCAAGCACACTGAAAACAATGACTTTATGCTACTCCACCTTCCCAAACCACTACTCCACTAATTCTTAAGGCAAAGTACATTGAAAACAATGTACTTCACCTCACTCAGATCACAGATCTCCAGGTAGAAGGTCACCTGGGGGCCAGTGACCATCACATGGTATGGTTCAATTTGGCTACTACATCTAAATCCTCCCATTCCAAGGCATAAATATGGGACTTCAGAGGAGCTGACTTTGATAAGATGGCCAACAGAGTTAAGCTAGCCCTGGCAAAAAGAAACACAGGTGAGGGGTACAGGCAAAGTGGGCAAGCATTAAGGATACAATACTTGAAGCAACATCCCATTGTGTTAGACAGAAAAGGAAGTGCAAAGAAGAAGGAAACCACTTTGTTCTCAAATACAGTAGCAGAAAAGGTCAGAGCCAAAAGGCTGGCCTTCAGGAAATATAAGGGAACACAGCGGGATGAAGATAGGGAGGCATACCAACTGCCCTAAGGGAAGCAGGGAAGGCAGTAAGGCAGGCAAAGTCCCAAACTGAGGAAACACTAGCACGAACAGTAAAAGAAGGTGACAAGACTTTCTATAGATACATTAGTGAAAGGAGAAAGTCCAGAGGGGCATTGCTAAGCATAATGGAGAAAAGGAGCATGTGAGGAGGAGGACTATGTAAAAGCATCTATCCTAAATAGATACTTTTGCTCAGTATTTACTGAAGAGAAGGTAGGCAGGCCCACAGCTCAGCACCATGGACACAGGGGGAGGGAGGTAAGCACCACTCCCTTCACAAAAGAAAGGGTCCTACAAGAGCTTGCTAAGCCAGGGTGGATAAGGCAATGGGACCTGATGGCATACATCCCAGGGTACTTAAGAGCTAAAGGTGGAACTAGCAGAGCCATTAGCAGAACTGTTTAGTGAGTCTCTGAGCACAGGAGAGGTCCCAGAAGACTGGAGAAGGGCTCATGTGATCCCCTCCACAACAGTGGTAGCAGGGAGGAGGCAGGGAACTACAGACCAGTCAGTCTTACCTCAGTAGTGGGCAAGATTATGGAGGCACTCCTTAAGGAAAGGATAGTGCAACACCTGGAATCCATAGGGACACAGGATCCAAGACAGCATGGGTTTACAAAAGGAAGGTCCTGTCAAACTAATCTCATAGATTTCTTTGACTGGGTAACCAGAGTGGTGGACCAAGGGGGAGCAGTTGATGTCATCTACCTTGACTTCAGCAAAGCTTTGACACTGTTCCACATAAAAGATTGATAAATAAGCTGGGTAGGCTCGGGGTGGGTCAGAAGTTGGTCAACTGGGTGGCAAACTGGTTGACGGGCAGAAAACAGAGAGTGGTGGTAAATGGTATACAGTCAGAAGAGATGCAAGTCACAAGTAGGGTACCTCAGGGATCAGTCCTGGGGCCAGTCCTCTTCAACATCTTCATTAGTGACCTTGCAGATGGACTAGAGGGTAAGGCTTGTCTGCTTGCAGATGACACCAAGATCTGCAACAGAGTAGATGATCCAGATGGGGTGGGCAGAATGAGAAGAGATCTGGATAAACTAGCAAAATGGTCAGAAGAGTGGCAACTGGGATTTAATTCAAAGAAGTCCAAGATCATGCACATAGGGAAGAGAAACCCTGAAGCCACCTAAAGGCTGGGAGGGGAGCTGCTAGCAGTCACAAAGGAAAACAGAGACTTGGGCATCATCATCACTGATGACCTGAAATCATCCAAGCAGACCTCTAAAGCAGTAGGTAAGGCTAGGGGGGTGTTAGGGTGTATTAGTAGGGGTATGACAAGTCGTAAGAGGGAGGTAATAATCCCTCTTTACAAGACACTGGTTAGGCCCCATCTGGAGTACTGCGTGCAGTATTGGAGGCTACACCTTCACAAGGACATTAACCAAATTGAGGCAGTCCAGAGAAGGGTAACCAAAATGGTGCAGTGACTGCATCAGAAGATATATGAGGACAGGTTAACAGAGTTCAATATGTATACCCTTGAGCAAAGGAGGGAAAGAAGTGATATGATCAAGGCATTCAAACACCTTAAGGGCATTAACAAGGTGAAAGAGTCTAACATGTTTAAATATAAGAAAAATAGCAGGACAAGAGGACACAGCATGGGATTAGAGGGGGGCCGATTAAGGGGGAATGTGAGGAAATTCTTTTTCACAGAAAGGGTGGTGGATGCATGGAATGGCCTACCTCAAGAACTGGTGGATATGAATACAGTGCAGGGCTTCAAACAGGCATGGGATAGGCATAAGGGAGCAATACAAATGAGTATGAATAGATAGGCCACTGACAGAGCAAAGGCCAATGGCACATTTATAAGCTAGAAAAAGAAATGGGCAGACTGGATGGGCCTTGCAGTCCTTATCTGCCATCAACTTCTATGTTTCTATGTTTCTGTGTTTCACTTTGCCTTGTTTTTAGGCTCCAAAGGTGAATTTTGCAGTGATTCATGGGATTTCAGGTCACATGGGCTCTAGATTGTTCTGCACAGCCTCAGTTTGGGGTAGTGTGTGTAGGAAGCTGTAGGAGACAATCTGATCTAAGAGCTATCTGTGATTCAAACCTTCTAAAAGCTGTTAAAAAAGCCTTTTTGAGTCATTTTTTTTGCTGAAACTTTAGTTCATCAATTATAGGAAACTGTCCTGTGCTCATATTATCAAGCGTTTATTGTTTGTGTATGGATTTTGAATGTTAATGTACAACATTCAGTCTGTGTTCTGAGAGACAGTGGAAGTGTGCTTTGGGGAGGGGCGTATCTGTGGTGTAGGTAGAGTAACTTGGAGAAGAATACAGTGCTTTCTATTTCTGTGATATTTTTCTTGTATAACTGTGTTAATGTACACACAGCAATATTTTCAATAATTCTTGCCATTTTTTTGCTGATTGTTGTGGTGCAGCAGTGCATAATTTTAGTTTGTTTAAAATATGTGGTTATATTACTGAAGTTTTCAATTTGCTATGCATTACCTAGTGTGTGTGAGAGTATGTGTGACGTGTGTCATCAAGTCAGGCACCTTTTATTGAGCCACATAATTTCAGCAATGTGAACCTGCTATCCACTGCAGCTGTGTAATTTTTGTACTTTTTTGTGGTATCTTTACTGGTACCGGTACTAATGACTGTTACTGCAGCAGTGCAGTACACTGCCCCCCCATGGTCTGCCCCAACCGGCAAAAGTATTCTTTTCCAGACTTTAATTTCTGATGGTGAGCACTGGTTAATTGTTGTGCCTTTGCATCTGTATATCTTCAGTGCACAGTGCAATCTTAATCTGTCTGTGCATTTGCATCTCTTTAGGGCCCAATCTCTATCTGTAACTTAAGTCACAGTTGTTTCTTTGGCTTCCCTTCAGAGTACGGGACAGGTGTGGTGCATAAAAATGTTTTGCATGAACATTGTCCTCATTAATATGCATTTTTAAGTCAGGACCATCATCAAGAGTCATTCATGACACAAATCATGTTCTTCATCATCACGGTCACAAATGCAGTCACAAATCATGATTTACGATCACGTCACGAATCACAACATTCATTTTTTTTTACTAGTTACTTGGATGTATTGTAAGCCTGTTTTATAGTATCTCTCCATGCTTCACCACCCCACCATTGTACTCATTAATGAGTGTTTTTAAGTCGGGGAGTTTTGTGCCACACCTCATCAGGGCCCAGGGAAGTACAGCCGCAGGCATTCACGTTTCTTCATCATCACGGTTACAAATGCAGTCACAAATCACAATTTATGATCACGTCACAAATCACAATATTAATTTTTTTACTAGTTATTTGGATGTATTGTAAGCCTGTTTTGTAGTATCTCTCCAGGCTTCACAATCCAACCATTGTACTCATTAATAAGTGTTTTTAGGTCAGGGAGTTGGACAGCGTCTGCAGTACATACACAGACAGGAAAGAAGACTGCACCCATGCAGTTTAGCACAGTATACTTGCACTGCTCAGAATACATACAGAAAACAACAAAAAAGGGCATAATTACATACAAGGGTCAGGGATGGTGTAGGAATACATTTTATAACACAGCAAGGAAGGTGTGGGGGGGCACATGGTGTGAGGAAAAGAAAACTAATGTGGGATCCCATGGTGATCCAGCAGCAGTTCCAGCATGGACATAGTTTGCAACTGATGTCCCTCTATGTGATCCAGCCACTGCTCCACAGCACTCACCCTCTCATTATTCTCCTTGACAGCACTCCAGAGAACTGCCAAGTCAGCCTGTGTTACAGGCAGTTCTCTGGGGTCCTCACATTCTACAAGCTGACCTGCTGGTGGTAGTGGGGGTGCTGGTGGAGCAGCAGGTGCTGCTGTGGTCCTCCTCTTTTTAGGGATGCCACCATGCACAGCTGCACCCTCTGCCACAGAATGGCCAGCAGATGCAGGCATGGTCTGTTCTGTGGCAGCCTGCCACTCCAACTGGCGGTGATAAAGCATATGGGTTTGCTGGCCCCCAGTCCCCAGGTGAGTCCCCCGGGGGCCATGGCACACCTCCACCTCACATAAGCGGCACTTGACCTCACTGCTGTCCCCCCGACACAATCAAAAAACTGCCAAACAATGGAGGTGCAGGGAGGACCAGGCACAGGCAGGGGAAGGCCAGATGAATTGGCAGCTGGCTGGTCATGGTGCTGAACAGGGATGGGATTCACACCTGGGCCCGGGGGCACAGGCACATCCTGCTCCAGAGGACCTTGTGCTGGACTTGGTGGTGGTGGTGGTTCAACTGCCTCAGAGTCAGGATAGGAGGTGCTGCTGGTCCTGCTTCCGGGGGGGGGAGACACTCACAAGTTTCGAGCAGTCCAACAGGAATGGGCTCCCATGCCCCCATGCATGCCCATGGTACGACACTTACCACTACCACGCTCTCCCAGAGCTGCCCCAGCCCCAGACATTCCCTCACCCTGGTCCATCTTTCCTATTGAGCTCCCTCAGTCTGAGCAATCACTACTTACACTGTCACACAACACACACACAGTCACACAAACAACTAACTAACTACTTATACAGGTAAGAAAAATAAAATTTACAGAAAGAACAAATTAAGTAAAAAAGAGTACAGACAGAAAAGACAAAAAAATGTAGCTTTTAAAAAAGCTGTTAGGTCTAAATCAAAGTTTAAATCTCCTCCTTGCTCTAATCTTAAAGTATCAGCAGTCACAAAACACACTCCTCTCTCCATCTGCGCAGGAGAAAGTAAAAGTGTCTGCTTGTTTGACTCACTCCTTCCTGCTTAGTTAAAGAGCATGTGACTTACAGTACTGTAAGCCATGTGATATGAGGGGGCTGCCAAATCTGAAACACCAAATGGATCACTTAGAATCATAATGAGGAACGTAAAGTCCATTAAAAACAATGACTTTGCCTTACTTCGCATTGCCATTCCACCTTAATGCAAAGTGGTAATGACAAGGCAGAGTGAGCACTTTGCATTGCCCACTCCACTTCGCGTTCACTTCTCCAGTGGAATTTCAATTTGCTGCATCTCTAATTCTTACTGGTAGCACAATATGGTGTCAGAACATTGCTTAACCTGACCCAAAATGGCCACACAAGATAGAATAGGTTAAGCATTTAAATAGCAGATATTTACATATTCAGCTAGTCTACCACAGGAGGATTAAATAATATCCCTGTATCCAACACTTCACTATTGAGGTGAGTGGGGAAGTGGGTGGGATAAGTTATGGACACTGAAGAACAGGGAGCAAACAGATACTGTTGCACAAATAGGGTGAGAGCCTGTTGTGTGATGATAATTAAAGTTGTATACCTTTACTGTATTGATTTCAGTGAGATGCTTTCTGCTAATGTTAAAAATCAGGTGAGGAAGTGACTTGGTTGGGTGAGGGTTTACGGTGGCAGTTCACAAGATTAACAGTAAATGGGAAGGTAACATCAGGAGTCATGGGGGAATTCCTAACAACCATGTTTGTTTTGTTGTGGCTATGGTGAGGGGGGACTGTAACACACAAAACAGCTCCAAGAAATTGACCACTTTGTCTCTCTACAGTGCATATTCACACTGACTTCAGGATGCTTGCCACTGTCAGCATTGCTATAATGGCAACTGTAACTTCTACATATAGAATGCTGACTGTAAGTATTGCCATACTTTTAAAATCACTGCTCAATTGCTTAGGCTGCAAAGGTATGTTAAGAAGGAGAGTAACATAAGGCTGTCAGAATGCCATCAACCAATGAGATTGCAGGAATACTTATAATAATTAAATGGACGTTTGCTGTATTGCTCTTCATATGCTTATTTTCTGAAGTTACTGTAAGATTTAAGCACTGCAACCATGTGGCTGGTTTATAATAGCAAGCTATAGTCTGAGTTGGTAGTACAGTAACACCCTTTAAGGTTATTTAGACAACAGAAAGCCCCCAACTTCATTGCTACAAGTGTGTAGTATATATCAGCAATGTTTTCTTTAATGTGGCTGTGTAAAAATCGCCCACTGTTGGGTTGCCTAGTCACCATGTGACAGCATATTGTGTTGCTTTGCTGGTGACCAGGGTTTATAAGCAAACTCAGGAGCAAGCCAGGGGACCTGGTGAAGGCTGGAGTGGTGCTGCCACACAGCGGCACTTCTAGTCAGGGATGGGAGGTGCCGGATTCTGCCACCACAGTGACTCCTAAAGAGGGCCAGGGAGTTTGCTTCCCCCACAGGAAGTCTATTGTGTGCATATGAGGCTGACAGATAACTTGGCTAGGTACCACAGACAGAAAAGTGATGGATCAAATTAGGGGGCGGGGGGAAGACATCACACTGCTGCTGGGTTGGCTTGCTCTAAGACTTGCAACATGGATCTCCACCAGTGTGATTGGTGGGGCTGGTGAAGGCTAGTGCAAAGTGTTCTGCCATGGAATGTATCCTCCTTCCCTGTGCATTAGAATGGTGGAAGTAAAGGAAAATGCTATATGAAAAAAACATGTTTGCTGTGCTACAGTATTTAGTACAATTAAAATGCTGCTATGTAGATATGTTAAAGTATATCCGTGTATTAATTATAACACTTTGTGATGGGCAAGACTTTCATAACTCACTCATGGCTCTGCCACTCTTGAGGTGTGGTACTGCCCACTAACTCATGAAGATAAATTGCATATATTGAGTCAGGACATTGTTTATCCCCTAAATATTGATTATTTACAGATTGCTCAGCAGTCTAATCAGATCACCTCAGGCCTTTCTCAGTTGTTCTGTTACTGGCCAAACTGCAGGTCCTTTTGTTTCCAGCATCCTAAGCAGATAAAACCATATAACTGTTGAAAGAATAAATAGACACCTTACTTCATAGATTCTATCTAGCAAATGAGAATGGCAAAATATGCTCTTCAGCACCTCTTTTAATGTTATTATCTAGAGCTCAATTAACTGTTTTCATGTTATTATTTAATATAAGGTGGTGTTTTATTGTTTTATACTCTTCTCATGTGGTATACGTGTATACAACCTTACATTTAAAATCACAAGATTATTACCAACTGATGACTCTAGGTAAGAACTTATTTTGTTCAGGAAATCACTAGTGTTTTTGACAAATGAGGACTGATCATATTGTCTAAAGTAAGATCTATGATATGATACTACAGTTAACTTTAAATGTCATCAAGATAGCCAGAACTTTGTGAAAATAAAACTCTATGTGGTCAGTGGGAGGGTGGGGGGGTACAGCTGGACTACCAGGGATGGGATCTAATATTTTTTTAGAATTCTGGCCATGATTGGGCAGCGAGTGGCCTACTGGACCACCACGGATACAGGAGTTTGTTATATTTATACCTATGCCCGCGATCGGGCTGCGAGCGGTCCACTGGACCACCAGGGATATAAGAGTCTATTATATTTATGCTTATGCCCGCAATCAGGGTGTGGGGCACTTTGCCGCTTGTGCAAGGGGCATCGGTCCCCGACAGCTGCAGCCTGGCAGGGTGCCAGGCACAAGTCACCAGGGATGGGCGCACCTGCATGCAAATTGGGCCATACTGACATGCAAATGGCTCCATTTGTGCCTTGCATGCATTATGGCCCCATTTGCATGTGCACCTTTGAATATCGCAGTTGATGCAGCTAGCGCAACGGCACTTGCACTAGCGCATCCCCCTGCCCCTCTCTGGCCACTTGCACTGGTGCAGTGCCACTGCACCATGCACAATGTGGGTGGCCACAGAGCGATATTCAATGGTGCTGATCCATGGTGCAGCACTGTTGAAATATCACCCTGTCAGCACCCTGGCACATCCCAGTTGCGCTGCGCCCAGGCTTGCGCCACAGCCTGGCGCAGTCTGAATATCCCACCCATACTGTATATGTTTATTCTTCTGTGTTGCAAATTAATAAATAACATTTTAATTGACTGATGGAATATACTCTACATATAAATATTACCAAGATTCTACACAATATTTCTATATCTTACTATAATGTACAGTAAACCCATTAAGCTCCTTTTGTAAACCTAGAAATTAACCACAAACTTAAATATTAAGCAACTCATGGAAAAATATTCAGAACAAAATTTTACACTCAGGACCTTCTAGTAAACTAGCAATAACCCAGTAATCATAGTACCAAGTCAGCAGCCCTGTTTCACACCCAAGCATACTGGACAATGGAGTAACGGACAGGCATCCAACTCTGTTGCCTCCTAGATCTGGATTGCTACAAAGCACCAGCTGCTGCAAAAAGGAGTCATGCAGACAAGAACTTCCAAGAGTTCATGCTTCCAGCCGTTGAAGAGTTCCAGACTGTGATACCTGATATCTGATGCAAAGGTACTAAGACATCCAGATGCAAGGTTGACATAGAGTGAGCTCAGAGGGGTGGATTGGTATCCAACCCAATGATATATCAGCCATTTCTAAGTGGGAGAAGAGTAGTACTTAGGGAATGGCTAACAATGAGAATTGGCTGGTGAGTTAAAGACCTATCCTCCACCACACAAGCCAGGGTCAGACAAAGAGATCATCATCCTCCTCCTCCATCTCCTCTGCTTTACAGTAGTTGTTGGGACATTTGTTCACTATATTTCACCATTTCACACTATGAAGGATAAACCCAGCTGTATCCTCTGAGCATGGAGACTGACCCTTAAGAGTAGTGATGGTTCCTCCAGAAGAATATGAAGCAATGGAGATGATGGGAGGATAAATCAATCACGGCCTTTGGAGGAGTCTATACAACCCCCTTTTCCACTGAGTATCTAACAGAGGGACAGGGTGAACTGAGACACAGAACAGAGAAAAGAAAACCAGTGCAGACAAAAGCTTTGCAAAAAATGTAAATCAAGTCAAAATCAATTGTACAGCAAATCAGGAAAACATCAACCCACCCTGGCACTTCAAGGCACTCTGCTTGTTCCTCAAGGAGCATGGTCTAATCACATCAGCTCAGTGACATGCTTAAGTTTGACATGTCGCAAAACTATTGGTACAGAAATTTTGAGTGACAGCTGTCAGGGATCTGCCTCTCAGTGATCATCAGAAATGACTAAAGTCAGATTCATATAAGCAAAGTCATTCAAAGAGGAATATAAAGTGCAACAAGTGTTTAAAATCAAATGAAAACTACATCCAGTAGTGTATGAAAAAAGTTCAAAGAAGCTCAAAAAATTTGTGGCTTACAGTATAAAGTATAGCACATAACCAGAGAGAAACAAAGACATTGTAATGTGACATTTCAGAAGTGGGTGGTGGGGGGAAGTTGAAAAAAACAAAGCTTAGAAGATAGACTCAAATGCAAAGCACATAAAAGATTATACAGAAATTATAGTCAGAAAAGAGTTATAACTGACAAACTAAGAATAAAGCTGATATAGAGACACTATGGGGTAGTGGAGGGGTGGGTTGGGGAATAGATGGAAAAAGTGCATGGAGAAAAATATAGTGGGGATAGGAATTATTAGGACATGGTGAGGTGAGGGTGGGGGAGAATGGGGAGATGACATACAAAGGAAATGGGCAAAAGCCAAGAACCATGGGAAGTAGTCACTGCTCAAAGCAGGAAACATAAAGGTACAATAAAGGCACAAATGGTGGCAATGGAACCTCAGGGGTCTTGATGGTGTTGTCATGATGTGGAAAGTTAGAAGTTGAGGTAAAATGAAGACTCAGGTTGGTGCATGATTTTAGTCACAGGTCAAATGTATGAGTTCCACCAGAACAGATAAGTGTTCAATGTTCTGAAAATAAAACAGAAAAAAAATATATGATTTTTCTAACCAAAATAACAGTCAAGTTCATGATACAAACTGCCAGTTACAAAAAAAGACAGTGTAGTCCAGTTTTTCATTTAATCCCAAAGGTTGCAAGGCATTGAGGTTAAAAGTTCACCTTGAATTATTCTTGATTAAGACAGACATCATGTCTCCCTCATTGTGTCATGGTGGCACAACCTAACTGACAGTGAGTTTTGCAAGATTAGCATGGGCTTCCTGGGTTTCATGAAAATATCTCACTGCAGCAGTTCCACAATTCCCCAAGTGAGTATTTCTGAGGTGCTTCAGTAAATCCTCTTTTACGGGGCATATTGTTTGTCCCAAATAGATATGTGGACATGGGCAAATTAAAACATTAATAACAAAGTCTGTTACACAGGTACTCAGATGTGTAATTTTTACATGAATCTGGAGCTCCAGGAGGTCGAATTCCTTCCCACTTACCCCATGAACACACTTCTGCATGTGGAAAAACCCTTTGGCTTGCTGGACAGCCAATTTGGTCTGGTGTTTTCATGGGCATAAGGTGACTGTGTGTAATCTCATCCCTTAGTTTCTTCCCATGGCTAAATGTAACCCTTGGTAGGTCAGAGAATGTGTTTGGGGGGAACTTCAGTGTTGCACTAGGGGCCAATTCTTTAAAATGATTTATGTGATATGTGATGCTACAGTACTGAGTTATATTCCAACACACAAGTCAAAGGATTGCAAGTAGAGTTGTGTGCTCTTTTTGGTGCCAAAAGGCCTTCCCTATCTTGGCTGTCAGATTTAGCAAGAGCTGTGTCTAATATTTTGATGCTGTTTCTTCAAACGATATGGACATGAGGGGATATGATTGAGACCTATAACTATCTTACAGGGGGCCAAAGTGTAGGAGGGGAGTGAAGTCTCTTTCAGAGCAGGAGGAGTACCAGAATTTGGAGGCATTCAATGAAGCTTGGGTGGGGGGAGGGTGATATGAGAACAGCAAGAACCATGATGGACCTAGGGTGATGATCTGAGAGGAAGAGGACAGAATTGACAATGGGGGATGGCAATAAGCATACGGCTATGGGTAAGTGGTCAAGTGGTGAAGTAATGGTTACTTCTCCGCATCCAAAAGGTATAACCCCGGAATCTAATGCAATTCCCCCCAGCCATAAGACCCCAGTCCCTAGTTTCCTAAATGGAGAAGAGGGCACAGGTCAACAACTTGATAATGCCATTATATGTCTTCACTGTAGTAAAGTGTGTAATATCCATAGGTTTTGTGGCAGTATGAACTGTGTGGAATATGTAGCTACAGATCACAACAGTGGGCCCAATTCCAACCATCCATAAACGGTCCTTGTACAAGTGGGGGACAAACAGTTATGGTTCTGGTGGATTCGAGTTGGGGCAGACATTTGTTAAACAATCTGGGGTAGGATCCAGTTTAGGCCACTGAGAACCTATAAAAATTGCCCATGTACGTATGTACATATCCTAAACCCCCGGTGTAGTTAAAAGTGGGCAAAAGATCAGAATTTCAAAAATCCTATCTGGCCAGGAACCCTGGACAGAGACTGGGAAGAGTTTCATGCCCTCAAACAAAATAATTATGAAAGTGTATACTCATGGAAGGAAATATTTCCCTTCCCTTATACTGAACTATTAGTCCCAGATGGGGAGCCCAAGAAGTCCAGGGGACACAAACAGAGGGAGAAAAACAAAGGAATCCCTTTGTCACTAGTTGTAGTGGTTGGGGATTGCAAGGGACTGAGTTCAAGGAAGGTCAGAAGTAACTCCAGTGAGAAACTGGCATCCATATCAATGGGAGGTCCCAAGGCACGTCCAGAGGTCAGGCAAGACATGTTTCAAAATCTAGTCAATATAATTTCTGAACACAGAAATGATGAGGTTCTTAAAAATGCTTATCAGAACCTAGCTGTGGTAAATGGCAATGTGAGATAAACAAAAAGTACACATATTTGTAGAACTGAAAAATGACATTTTGTACATGGTGGAACAGTAGAAAAACAAATGGGGACTATACTCTATCAGCTTTTGTTTCTCCAGCTTTCAAGAAGGGAGGTGCTAAGACTTGTTCATACTTTACCTATTTTGGGTCACTTGGGCTGAGAGGAAGCTAAAAAGTGCATATCTTCCCCCTTTTCCTAGCCAGGTATATGGAAGGAAGTGTCAGATTCTTGTGCTTCCTGCCCAGAGTGTCAGTTGGTTAGCCCTAAAGAAGTATAAAACAAGCCCCATTGTTCCTTATGTCAATATCAGATATTCCTTTTGAGAGACTTGGGGTTGTTATGGTGGAATGCCAGGTAAAAAATTCAGTAGGGTATCAGTATATGATAGTTTTAATGGTTAATGCCACCCAATACCTTAAGAATATTCCCATGTGCTCCACTACAGCCCAGACAGTTGCCACCTCCCCCCCCAAAAAAAGGTAAAGGTATTTTCTCATGTTGGTCTGCCAAAGGAGATCTTAATTGATCAGGGCACCAATTTTATGTCAAAGCTTATGAGGGAGCTGTGTGCTTTACTCATGGTTAGGTCCATCTGGACATCAATGTACCACCCTCAGACTGATGGCTTAGTCAAAAGATTTAACAAATCCTTAATGAGTATCTTGTCTAAATTTGTTCAGCTGAGGCAGAAAACCTGGAATTAACTGTTACCCTATTTAATGTTTGCAGTTCAGGAGTTTTTTTGCCCTTTGAATTGTTGTATAGGTGACATCCCCAAAGATGCTGGATCTCGTAAAAAAGATATGGGAAGAACAGGGCACATAGTCCCCCTAACATGCTCCAATCTACCTCAACATGCTCCAGCAGGTAATGCAAATGAGAGAAAGATTGACACAATTGGTAGATTTGCCAGAGAAAATTTATTAGAAGCACAGCAAACCTAGGCAGGACACTTTAACCAAGGAGTCAGGTCATGGGAGTTCAAACTTGGTGACAGAGTGCTTCTTCTGCTCCCTAGCTCTGAAAGTAAACTCCTGACTAAATGGCAAGGACTGTATGAGATTATGAGATCCTGAGAAAAGTGGGGCTAGTTGATTATGAGGTATTAAACCCCGATCCTCCACAAAAAGGAAAAACAAATTTATTCAAGTTAATTTGTCAAAAGCCTGGAAAGGCAGGGAAGTTTTGCCAGTTGACCCTGAGGAACCTGAAGGGGCCCCTAGTAAGGGGACGAATGAGGACACTGAAGATGGAATCCTTGACTTAAGCCCTAAACTGTTAAAAAAATCAAGCCCCATCACATTGGAGAATTGGCTCAAACTGACCCAGAAGAAAGAAGCCCAGCAACTGGAAAAAAATGTTCGGGATGTGTTCTCCCCAAAACTGGTATGAATTCCTGTGATCCAACACCAAACAGACACAGACCAAGGTGTTCATATCCACCAGCTGCTTTGTAGTCTCCCAGGAAAAGTCTAAAAGGCTGTATGGGAGGAGATCCACTCTATGTTGGAACTGGGAGTCACTGAGGAATCTCAGAGTGACTGGTCTAGCCCTGTTGTATAAGTTCCAAACCAAATGGGTCCACTTGGTTCTGTATCAAGTTTTGGCACTCCTGTAGAACCCATCCCACTGGAACACACCACTAGGTACAGTGACTAAAACATCATTTTAGTTTGTAAAACACTGTGCATCTACTTTAAACAGATATGCAGAATCAGACACACACATTTCAATAGTATTTTATAATGTTCCTGTGCACTGCAAACTGTGGTGGGGCCAGCAAATCAAACCATGTGATGCTACACAATTCATACAGATGAAAATTAACCTCACTCTTCAACAGACAGAAAGAGATTCTTTAAAACAACAACAACAACTTGTTGTTTTCATGGATGTATATAGTTCAGCAGCACACTTAAATATATAGCTATTGAATTTGTGTAGGCACTGTTACATCGCCCTGTTAACTTTGCCTGCTTCAAATAATTGATCCTTCATGCTGCAGATGTCAAGAAGACAGTTGATACAGTACCGAAGGAGTTAACTTGATTCAAAGCCATACATAAGTTTCTGGTGTAGTTACCTTGGCCACAGGTTTTGAGTGTAATAAGTCTTAAACTGTAATACACACACACACACACACACACACACACACACACACACCTCCATTTCTTCAGAGTGTGCCAGGTTCCAAGTAAGTCCAACAAAACTGTCACCACTCAGACTGTAGTTAAAAAAAAGGCTGCTTTATTTAAACATCTAACAAAATCTGATACAGACACAAAACAGTGGATGACAACAAGATCCCAGCTTCACTTATGATTGCTACCACCCTCTGTTTTATGTCTGTGGCAGATTTGTTTGGTGTTTAGATGAAGCAGCCTTTTACAACTATTGCCAATTTGGAAGAACTTATGCAAAATACTTAACTTCATCCACTAACAAGGTACACACCAAAAAAAAAAGAAACCTAGCAGTTGGAGCACTCAGCTGTGATCCAAGTGTCACAAGTTCAAATTCTACCAGAATTGCTGACTTATGTGAATTTAATCAATCATGCCTGACTTCCTTGCTGACTGAGCCCCTCCCAGCTGTAACCTGAAATTCACTTTACCTTGTTTTCTTTGAAGAGGCTTTAGGGGGAGAAAGCTGGTGGTGTTTTAAGAGGAGCAGATAAACTCCAACTCCTGGCCTGATGCGGATGTAACTGTAAGGGACTTAAGATGACTTATATGAGATGCTATGTTCTGGACAGTGACGGAGGGAGGGAGGAGGGAATGGTGAAGAAAACTGTCATATACTGTAGGTGTTTAAAGTGGTGGAATACCCTGCCCCTCAGCCATAGTCAATAGTTTTTGAAGAGTGCCACCAGCACAAAAGAAATTTGAAAAATATGAAAATAAAATTAAAAGGGGGTAGAATAGCCTAGAGGTTAGAATGCTAAGCTGAGAACCAGGAGAAGATCCAACAGTTCTAGGTCAGAATCCCGAAACTGCCAAATCCAGTATGCAGTGGTGGGATTAGAATTTGCCGGTACTGTATCAGCTGTCTTCTTAACATCTGCAGCATGAAGGATCAATTGTTTAAAGCAGGCAAAGTTAGTAGGGCGATGTAACAGTGCCTACACAAATTCAATATTTTATATTCAAGTGTGCTGCTGAACTATAGGCATCCATGAAAACAACTTAGGGGAAGTACGAAGTCAAACTGCCAATTCGCATGATATAATTTACAGTACAAAACAGCTGTTAGATTGCTGAGACAGCAGAAGAAAAACAGGCTACTGTTTTTTTAAATCACTTTCTGGAAAATGAAAACATTGCTGGTTGCATTTTATAAGTGGCAGGCAGTATACAGTGGTGGGATTAGAAAGTCTAGATATTGTCTGTCTCTATAGTGACATCGGATGCTTCAGGGAGTGATTTTGTGAGGCATACAAAGTTAACAGGACAATGTAACAGTGCCCACACACCTTCATAAGCTGAATATAAAAGTGTTCTTCTCGAGTAGATGTCCATGCATACATAAAGAAACACGGACATCCAGCTGCATGTATTTGCCATGGATGCTCATTCAGACTATCCCCTCATTCAGATGGTAAGAGCAGGACAGCCAGCTACAGAAAATAATGTGGCAATCAGAGGGGACTCAGACTAATGAATGTGTGTGAGCACGGTTACATTGCCCTGTAAACTTTTCATTCCTCAAACAATTGATCCCTGAAGCTGCAGGTGCATTTGTTGTAGTACATTTATGTAGGCAGCCACAATTTCTAATCCCACCAAGGTTGCTGGACAGCTGCAGTGTTTGAAAAGTTAAGTCCTGATCCCTTTCAGCTATTAAAGTATCAAGGTTTTCTTACAGGGATCGTATTTGATTTAACATAATAAAACATACAACTGCCTCACACACCATTTCGGTAACTACCTGCTCTTAAAATAATTTTTTTTCTTGATTTTATAAAGTGATGTCATAGCCCAAGTATGTGATCAGAATAAAAAGGACAGACTTTTGGAGTTGCACGGATAGGGCATACTGTACAAGTTGATTATATTTTTAGTCTATGGGAATAGAGACTACATTAATAGCTCTTTGATTTGCCAGATTGTATGAACTAATGGCATGTATGGGTGTGTGTGTGATGTTACCGCACCCCCACCTTCTCAGGATGTGAAAAACATACCCCTTTGAAGCTGCTGTCATCATGAGTACAAGTTTACACACAGTTAGCTCTCCTCCTCCTCCACCTCAGAATGCTTACTTCAGCCTGGAAATAAAGTCGCAATTTAACTCTTTGAAGTCGGGTGATTGGAGGAGGGCTGATAAGCAGTCTGTTGAAGCTGCCATGGCCAGCAGCATGCAGGGCATGTTAAATAGTGCAGAAGACAGACTCAGCAATTCCAAAACCAGTCTGGCACGTTCAGGGTTTATTTACTTTGCTAGTCCAAGCTAAGATTTTTAAGGGTGGTGGGGAGTTTCATTACCTTGAATGTCTATGACAATTAGATATTGAACTGATTTATACTCTCTTAAGTTGTACTAAACCTTTTCTGAAAAATAAATGTAATAAATGTTTAACCCATACAGTGTCCATGTTTACCAGTTTGGTGCTCTAAGATGTACACATATCTATGACTGCCCATCCTACTGCAGTGATGTTTTCAGGAAAAAAGGTATGAACATTATATCGGGGAACTGGACATTCAGATCACAATGAAGAAAAAACTGTGGTCAGAGATGCACTGCCAGACTGAGTCTGTGTGATGTCAGTTCAAGAAATCACACTCAAGCAAACACAAGGTAGCAGAGATTTCAATATTTATGTTATTTTAATTAACAGTGCAGATTCTGACACGTCTTTTGTATTTGACAAGCTATTGGCATGCCTCTTGTCTGGCTAGTTACAATGCGGTTATGAATGAATGAAGGACAGGAGCAGTATTTATCTTTCCATCATGAAAGTGGGGCTCCTTAAAAAAAGAAAGAAATGGAAAAATTATTTAACATCATAACTTTGCCCTTTTCTCATTTTTAAGTGGCTTGATATGTCCTCATGAAATGACCTAATATAGATAGCCCGCAGTGTTCTGTTATTCTAGTTTGCCAAGTCATCAGTTCCATATAGGACACCCATGTATTAGGTCATTTCATGTGGGTACATCAAACCAGTTAAAAAATAGAAAAGGGGCAAAATAACCAAATTAAATCAATGTTTCCATTTCTGAATTTTTCAGGGAGCCCTCTTTCATTACCAAAAGGCAAGCATTGCCCCTGTCCTTTATTCATTCACACCGTGTTCTAACCATGACTCCTGCCAGACAAGAGTCAATTAAAACTGCCCACTAAATACAAAAGAAATGTCAGATGTAGCCTTGTTCATTAAAGTAACATAAACAGAGATATGACAATTAGATCTCAGGTCCCTGTTCACCAGTTTGCTTCTATGTACAATTATGTGACATCCAACATCCTCCCTCAGTGGTGTTTTTCAGGAAAAGTAAATGTAATACATGTTAAACCCATACATCAACCTTAAAAAAATAAATATAATAATTGTTTATAATAATTGTGCATCAAGTTGCATACTAGAAAGCTTAGTACATAAGAACAGAGAGGAGCAGGCATGGGCAGGAGGGAAGGAGTAGGCAACAAACAGGTGCATCTAGATTCTCGGAGTCTGAGAGGTGAGGAGTGGGAGATTTTATACTAACAAAGGACAAGCTTAGTGCAGCATTTAAACAATATCCTAATTTTACAGAAGGTGGATGGTCTATATGAACATGAGATAATATTTGCAAAAACATTTTTTAACATATAACCATGATTTTCCTTAATGCATAGAGTAAAAGGAAATACAGGAGTCTGTTTTGTAAGACAATCTGCGCTTCCTATACTGATTTGTCACATCATGTGAAACATACTGAAGGTAGCAAACATCTGCCCAGAAGCACTTTGACACAGTAGAAAAAAAAAAGGACCATTCATTTTTGATATCACTGGAAAATAAAAAAGTTACTGGTTGCAGTTTGTAAATGAGAAGCAGTATATGGTGGTGGGATTAGAAATTGTAGATACTGGCTGTCTCCATAACACCATCGGCAGCTTCAGGGAGTAATTGTCTTAGGCATGCAAAGTTAACAGGGTGATTTGACCATATCCACATACATTCAGTACCCTTATATGCAAGTGTTCTGTTCAGGCAGATGTCCAAGCAAACAAAGAAAAACATATATACTGCTATATGTGTTTGTAGTCAGATGCTTCATTCAGAGTAACCCCTGGTTCAGACAGTGAGTGCAGGACAGCTAGCTACAGAAAATAATGGTGTGAAAGTAAAGTGCCCTGTGACCAATGTTTGCTAGGCTGTAGGGAACAAAAAAAAAACATGACAATTTTGAGATAGGAGAAGCCGCTCAGCTTGATTATTACCAACAGTGACCCATACGATTGTACTGACACGGGATACCTGTCTCCAGTGCAGACATCAGATCTTGAAGGATGGCAGTTACGGTGCACCTTTTAAACTTCTCCACTCCAGTGTACTTGTCTTTCACACTAGAATCATAGGAGCATTTAAATAATAATGTAACCCCCCTGTTACCTGGGGTTACTAGAATCCCAGCAAGACCTAGTGGTAGGCAGGGAAGGCAGATTGTGAAACTCCAGTAAAATGGATTTCACACTGTCTCACTCTGTTGTCAGTCTCAGCTGAGACTGAGGGATGTCATAATTTAGAACTGTCGCAGCTGCATAAGCCACACTGAAGTGTTGCAGTTGGAGGTTAGAGTAGAACATTGGGGAATTTTAAGTCAGTCTGTGAGTTAAGTAGAGTGTGTGCAGTGAGCAGAACAGGTGCTGTGCTGTAAGCAGGCCCTCAGAGCTCTAAGCTCTGTCAAAGAGCTATTTTTTGTTGTATAGGTGTGTGTTCTCACTTGAAGAGGAACACAAGAGCACATTGAAGAGGTGGAGACCACTTTCAGTGGTTCAGGGTCCCATCCCTGCCGGGATGGGGGGAAGGAATCAGCCTGCTTCCAGGAGAACCCCCACCCCCAGTCCGGCTAGGGAAAAGAAGCTGCCTGATTTAAGTTCGTGCTGAGGCACCAGAAGCTCTGGATGAGAGTTTTTTGAGGAGAAAACACCTGTGGGTCACCTGCAACCAAGGGGTGAGTTCACTCTGCTAAAGGACCATGTGTTTTCACCTGAATCAAGATGAAACTAAAGGGACTGTTTATGTGGGGTCAGGAAAAGACAGCCAAGTACAGTTTGGAAGATGTGGGGATTGGACTGCTTAACTCTGTGGGGGGTCTAGATTAATGGACACAGCCTCTTATTAAGTATGTTCAAGTTCAGCACAAATGGGATGTAAAGATAGTAGATTGAATGTGGAATACATTTAAAAAGAATTTACACAGCACAGTGTTTTAAGGGATGAGGTGTTACAGTCCAGAGAAATGGCTGGGTATGAATTATGGAAGTGAGAGGTGGGAGACCCCCCATCAGTAGTAACCAAATTCACCTCTACGGATTTGCTCTGGGACACCTGTTGCTTTCTCTCAGGTACTTGGCCAGTGCCTGGGGAAAGTACCCAGACGTGGGATTGATTAGAAAGATTCCCTTATGGAGCAGAAGTGCTCGTAGGTGGTTTAGGGAGCCACCAGTAAATTTTTCCATGCTATATGGAAAGTGTCCAAGTGGCTTGCAAGGGAGCCAAGCCAGGGAAAACCCAGAACAG
Organism: Neoceratodus forsteri; assembly: GCA_016271365.2. Taxonomy (NCBI): domain Eukaryota; kingdom Metazoa; phylum Chordata; order Ceratodontiformes; family Ceratodontidae; genus Neoceratodus; species Neoceratodus forsteri. Next base: position 1,321,360,407 of record CM057456.1, read on the forward strand.
CATACAAGTTCAGGCTGTGTGCCCAGTGTGTTTCACAGCCTGAGGGCTAAAGTGATGAAGATGTGTTCTGGTCTCCTTAAATCTGCATTACCAGGAGTGTAGCCTCATGGGGGTCCATCTACTGTATGCTTTGTTTATTCGGTTGGATGTGAATAAAAGCCACACTTTAGAATCCCACTTCTGGTATTGGACATTACAGTTATTGCTTCCTTTATCCGGAGTTACTTGGGTGCCCCTGTTGCAGAGTAGCCAAACCTAGCCAATGTGCCGAGTGACATATTCCTCCCCGAACCCAGCCCACCAGGTAGAGCTGTCAGATAGAAATGGCATACCTGGGTGGGGGTTACTATAATAAAAAAATAACCCATGTTTTAATTCTGTTTTGTAGGGAAGTAGATTAACTAATTCATGCATTTAGGGTTTTAGTTGAGAGAGATGGAGAAATAACAGTTTGTGTTTTCAATTTTTAATGATGGTTTAAAATGCTTTAATTTTTATGCAGTGGAGGCAAGGTAGGTTTATAGGGACAGATACAGGCAGGCAGAGAGAGAGAGACAGACAGACATAGAGATTGAGAGATTTCCTATGGCACTGGCTGGCCTGTCGTCCCCCTCCGTTTTTTCATTCTCCACAGTAGCAATAAGTTCTCCTTCCAAATTCATTCTGGCCTCTGTTCCCCCTTCCCCATTCCACTCCCATTGCAAACAGATTCCCCTGTATAACTCAGCTCAGCATTCCTGCTCTGTGGAAGCTCAGTTTCCCTCTGTATATTGATATTACTAATCTAAAATGTTCCTTTGAGCATTGCTCATTTACAAGGAAATCATGGGCAGGACAGATAACATACTGTACTGCATCACAATGTTTCTTTTTTTTCTCAGTGAGCTATCTTGTTGCTTTAACAATAGGACAAGTGCAGGTGCATACCTCCATCTTTTTACTACAAAATGATTATTCTCAAATATTGCACTTGGTCATATTTATATCTTTTATCTGTTACAATATTGTACTAATACTGCCCTGCAGAAAATATTTGCCATTCATTTCTAGTTTTAACAGTAAGGTAAGAACAGGTATGACAATAGCCAGGGAGAGACCACACTTCTGGCTCCAAGACTATTCTGTTAAGTACAATCAAAAGTCTTTAAGGGAAATTTCTTAATTTCATTTGTTTCCTTTCTGAACATTTCAAAACAAAAATAAATAAATAAATAAAATTGCCTTTTGCTTAAAAAAATAGTTCACATTTATTAGAGATTGTTGATACTGGCTGTCTCCATAACACCATCGGCAGCTTCAGGGAGCAATTGGTTTTGGCATTCAAAGTTAACAGAGCAATGCGACCATGCTCACACACATTCAGAAGCTGTATATTCAAGTGCTCTGTTCAGGTAGATGTCCATACAAACAAAGAAATACATACAGCTACATGTGTTTGGTGTCAGATGCCTCCTTTAGAGTAACCCCTGGTACTGACAGTGAGTTCAGGACAGCCAGCTACAGAAAATGATGAGAAAGTAAAGTGCCATTTTACCTATGTTTGCTAGGCTGTAGGGAAAAAAAAACATGACAGTTTTGGGATAGAAGAAGCCGTACAGCTGGATTATTACCAAGGGAGACCCATACTACCGCACTGACACTAGAAACCCATCTCCAATGTAGAAGCAATACTTTGTGTTTCACACTAGTATTATAGGAACATTTAAATATAAATAAATAATGCATGATTTAATTCCCTTTTGTAGGGAACTAGAATAGCTAATTCATTAATTTATGATTTTAGTTGAGCCGGAGAAATAAAACTGAGCTTTCTATTTTTAATGATGGCTTAAAATGCTTTTACTTTTATGTAGTGGAGGCAAGGTAGGTTTATAAGGACAGATAGAGAGAGAGAGAGAGAGAGAGAGAGAGAGACAGACAGACAGACAGACAGACAGACAGAGAGATTGAGAGATTGAGAGATTTCCCATGGCAGTGGCTGGCCTGTGGTCCACCTCACTTTTCTCATTATCCACAATAGCAATAGGTTCTCCTTCCAAATTCATTCTAGCCTCTGTTTCCCCTCTCCCATTCCACCCCATTTCAAACAGATTCCTTTGTATAACTCAACTCAGCTGTCCTGCTCCATGGAAGCTCAGTTTCCTTCTATACATTGATATCACTAATCTAAAATGTTCCATTGATCATTGCTCATTTACAAGGTGGTCCTGGGCAGAAGAGATAAAATGCAATACTACATCATGATGTATTTTTGTTTCTCAATGAGCTATCTTGTTGCTGTAACAACAAGACAAGTGTGGGTGCATACCTCCATCTTTTTACCACAAAATGATGATTCCCAAATATTGCACTCTGTCTTATTTATATTTTTTATCCATTACAGTATTGTGCTAATACTGCCATGCAGAAAATATCTGCCATTCATTTCTAGTTTTTACAGTAAGAACAGGTATGTCAAGAGCGACGGAGAGACCTCACGTCTGGCTCCTAGACAATGCTGTTAAGTACAATCAAAAGTCTTAAAGGAACATTTCTGAATTGCATTTATTTCCTTTCTAAAAGTGTCAAAACAATTGCTTTTTGCTTAAAAAAATAGTTCATGTTTATGCATGTTCATCAAGACAAGTTTTGTATCACTGATACTAGTTGTGTAAAATATGAAGGATCTGCAGACAGCACCACTAATATCTTACACAGTTGGCAAACATACAAAAACTTGTTTTGATGAACATACATAGCGTGAACCATTTTTATGTTGCTTGCACACATGTGCAAGAAACATAGTGCCATCATCCGAGTTTTCAGAGGTGTGGCAGTCCTCTTCCAATTCAGTCAGTGTGTTTGCAGGCATGGCCGCAATTCTCCAATGGCTGCTGGAGCTGTCTATGACAGCAGTCGAAAATGCAGTGGAATACAGTTGAAAGGGGGAGCTACGCTTCAGTGAGCAGTGATAAGATATCGCCTGCTCATGCGGCTTCCCCTACAGACCACCTGCATACGCTGCCGTGCTTTCGGCCCCCCCGCTGCAGCACTGTATGGCCGGTGGGGTGCCTAATCCCGTCAGCTGTGCTGCACTCTCCCCCAAACAGAGTTCCACATGCCATGCTGGGTGCCCACCCTAGCATGACTACACATCATATAGCCAACGGAGGTGCCCAATCCCCGTCAGCTCCACTGTCCCCCCAGAGGTACAGGTGCCACGCTGGGAGCCCACCCCAGCGTGGCAACAGATGCTATCACCAACGGGGTGCCCAATCCCCATCGGCTCCATGCCCCCAAACAGCCATCCTTGTGTCATGCTGGGAGCCCACCCCAGTGTAGCAAATGTCCGTCATCATCCTTTTTAAAAAAATAAAAATGGTCCCTCGCTGTCTCTGCCCCACCCGCGCCCACCCACTGTGCACCCTGCTCCCCACCCCCTCCACCCCATACTTACCTCCGGACTCCAGCGCGACGATCTTCGATGGACCGGGAACACATCTGCACTTTACAAAGTCGACCGCGAACTGAGGAAACGCCGGTAAGCTCTATAATGTAATAAATAGGGTTTTTTCAACTTTGCTGCATATCTCAGGCATTTTGAGGAATTTTTGCAGCAAATTTTCAACATGGGGTTTTTGGGACCCCTTCTCATGAATGCTCTCACTGTCATGGTGTTAATCGGGCCCAAAGGGTGATTTCCCAGTCACTGTGTGAAATCACCTTTCGGTAATGATTAATGAACTGACACTGCCAGTGTTCATAAGGTGGGCCCTCAAAAAGCCTATGTTGAAAATTTGGTGGAAAAATTCCTAAAAATTACTGTTTTACGAGCTTGTGTTGCGCAGTTCCTATGCACGCTCGTAAGTTTGCGAATTTTCAATATTTTCACTCTAGATTTTCAACATTGTCATTTTACCACACCTCCTTATGAGCAGTATAGCTGTCATTTTTCACATCTCGCCCAAAACGTGTTTCCGCCCATGTAGCACACAATGGCGCAGTCAGTGTGCAAAACCACTATATGGGACACATTAGAAAATCACAGTGACACTGTTCGTGAGCAGAGGTCTTAAAATGGCTATGTTGAAAATTTGGTGAAAAAAATCCTAAAAATGACTGTTTTATGAGGCTGTGTTGCACAGTTCCTACACACACTCGTAAGTTTGCGAATTTTCAATATTTTCACTCCAGATTTTTAACATTGTCATTTTACAACACCTCCTTATGAGCAGTATAGCTGTCATTTTTCACATCTCCCCAAAATGTGTTTCCGCCCATGTAGCGCAAAATGGCGCAGTCGGTGTACGAAATCCCTGTATGGGACACATTAAGAAAATCACAGTGACACTGTTCATGAGCAGAGGTCTTTAAATGGCTATGTTGAAAATTTGGTGACAAACTTCCTAAAAATTACTGTTTTATGAGCGTGTACTTCGCAGTTCCTACACACGCTCGTAAGTTTGCAAATTTTCAATATTTGCACTCCACTGACTTCCAAATACCTACACAGCACATACAAGCAAGCAACATTCGGCACTGGCAAATGCTTGTTTTCTTTCAAATCCCAAAGCAGAGTGGCAGCCTGTAATTTACAACTCCTGAACTGAAAGATACTCTGCTTTCAGGAACACAATAAAATAAGTATTTTGCAATGTTTGATATATGTGGCAAGTACTTTTTTGAAAGACCAGGCCCCCACATACTTTTTATGTAAATTCATATACATACAGGCTGCTTGGTATACAACTGCACAAATGCATTAAAAAGTGTCAGATTTGCCATTGTTTTCAAAGTTATGTCCTTTTTTCACATAATAGCTTGTTGGCTACTGATTGGGCTTGTTTTTTTATTTCTGTTAAAATCCAATGTAAGAAAATGCTGAATAATTTTGTCTGGAATTGAGCATTTAAAAAAACTTGGCATAACAATATGCATTGCATTTTAAAGGCACAGACACAACTTAAAGAAAGGAAACACTCAAGCTGATGCTGTAAGTGTAGTTTCATTCTAGGAGCCTGTTACTGGTCAGATTTCCTCAAGGCAGGCAAAGAATGGGAAGGTCTTATAACATGGGTATGGTTTTTGTAAAGGGAACAGGTTCTCAAACTGAATCTCAGGGCATGAGGACGAATATCGCAAATAGTTGAAATAGGATGATGAGTGGGTTACATTTTTTTAAGTTCTGCAGAATTTAGAAAAAAAAGTGTGAGGGAGGGCAAGACAAAGAATGGGGAAGGTCCTGTAATATGGGCTTGGTTTTGGAAAAAGAACACATACTCAAATTGAATCTCTGGGCATGAGGACAGACATCGCAAATAGCTGAAGCTGCCTATTAAGTGGGTTAGATTTCAAGTTCTGCTGGATTCAGGGAAAAAAAGCTGGAGGCAGAGCATGTTGAAGTCTAAAGACTCCTGTTCGACCACAGAAACAGCTCCAGCCACATATGCTCTCTCTGGCCTGAAGAGAATCAGGGTACTCTGGGGTATAATATTGAAACAAGGGAATTGCTTAAATTAATAATTTGATACTTATATTTTTTTAAACTACATTTACAAATGTTCTTATGTGCAGTATTAAGTATTGTAAAAATGGGGCAGAACTATATATACTGTATATATATATATATATATATATATATATATATATATATATTTCAAAACGTGGGAAACAGAAAACAGTTAATGTGTTCCTAACACTTGGGGGTGGGGAGTAGGTGGGGTCCAGGAGATCGATTACCTTGAAAACTGTCAGCCCATCTGAAGAGCCGTTAGCCTTCACAAAAGTTGTAGTCGTTTTGTTAGCTGTAGTTAAACAGGCAATGTTCTGTTCTGGAAGATGTGATGGTACACAGAACACAAAAAGAAAATGTTGCTGGAGATCTGCAGTGTTTGAAAAGTTAAGTCATGATCCCTTTCAGCTACTAAAGTCTGAAGGTTTTCTTACAGGGATCACGTTTCATTTAACAAAATGAAACAGAACTGCCATACACACCATCTGCTGTTAAAATATATATTTTTTGATTTTATAAAGTGATGTCATAGCCCAAGTATGTGATCAGAATTAAAAAAGGAGAGACTGTTGGAGTTGCACTGATAGGGCATACAAGTTGCTTTTATTTTTAATCTATGGGAACAGAGACTACATTAATGGCTCTTTGATTTGCCAGACTGCGAATGATGTTACTGCACCCCTGCCTTCTCAGGATGGAAACAAATGCCCTTTTGAAGCTGCCGTCTTTTTGCAGCACTTTCATTTATGAAATAAATACCCCTCTGAAGCTGCTGCCATGAGTACAAGTTTACACACAATCAGCTCTCCTCCTCCTCCACCTCAGAGTGCTTACTTCAGCCTGGAAACAAAGTTGCAGTTTAACTCTGAAGTCGGGTGACTGGAGGAGAGCTGATCAACACTCTTTTGAAGCTGCCATGGCCAGCAGAATGCAGGGCATGTTGAAGTCTATAGTCTCCTGTTTAACTATAGAAACAGCACCAGCCACATCCCACTTCACCTGGGACCCCTGGGTTTAAACTTCATTAACAAAAAAGAGGCACTTGCTGCCCTGTGTCTGTGGGATCTTAACAACAAAACCAGTTTTCCTAAGGGATTTTGAGGGATTGGGACTGATTGCCATGGCCCCAGGCCAGCTGAAGAGATGCAGATTTCATTCTCAGTGGTTCTTCCCTCTAAGTGTGGGTGCCTATGTGTGTGGGGGGGGGACACACAGAAGGAGAGACACTCTGTGTGTATGTGATTGTGTGTGAGCGAGACAGAGAATGGAAAGAATTATTCATTTTTGGATTAGTAGACAGCAACCCTCATATGTTAAACAGTTGGCAACACTCATACAAAAGCTTGTCATGATGAACATGCATAACCTAAATCATTGTTTTCTTTCAAATCCCAAAGCAGAGTGGCAGCCTGTAATTTACAACTCCTGAACTAAAAAATGTACTGCTTTAAAGAACGCAATACAGTAAGTATTTTCTAATGTTTGGTATATGTGGCAAGTACGTTTTAGTGCTCTTAAGCACATAAGATGAAAGGCCAGGCTGCCATATATGTTTTATGTAATTTCATATATGTAGCAGCTGCCTGGTATACAACTGCATTAATTCAATGGCTGCTCCATACATTTTAGTCAAAAGAGCGATATGGCTTATTTCGGTCAGCAATTCTATTTCTTGCACTGACTTAAGGAGGACAGGAAACAAAACAATCAATTGCAATGTATGCAGTGTCCTATGTTTTTTTGTAAAATAAAGACTAATTGTTTAAGAGTCAGCTGTTGAAGTTTGCGATTTTTTTTAAATTTTATGATACAATTGTAAAAATAGAAATAAAAGCAGAATAAAAAATACAAAAATTATCGCTGTTACTAAAACATTGCAGAAGCTGCATCACCCCTATCTATATAGTACTAAATTCACTTTGTATCTCATTTTTTTACACTGTATGGTTTGGAGGTCATTGTACTGCTTTTAAAAACATTTCGGTTTTAGTCTGCAACTACACAGAATTTACGATTGGAGATGATACCTCCATTTAGTGTCTCTCATGCATTCACAGAACCTTAGACATCACAACAGAAGTAGCATTCAAAATTATTCCCAAAATGAAAAAAATATTAATACAAGACACTGGATTTAAGAGAAAGTATATTAATTTGTATGTTCGATGCTTAAAAAAACTTATAAACATAACAAACATGGCTTCCTGTCTCCTGTTTAAAGGAGATAGGAATCTTTTTTTTTTACCTTTTTTTCTTCAATAAAGCTGAACACTTTTAATCAATCTCTGTGTGTGTTATTTTGTGATTAGCAGTTGTTTTAAGGTGCTCGTTTTGTACCCTATTACAACTGCATTTATTTGTATTGTAGAGGGCTTTTTTTCACCTGATTGCCGATGTTATCACAAGCTCAGATATGGTTAGTGATGTAGCAGACTCTCAGCTTTAGCCAGTGTTAGTTGCATTCATCCGTTAAAACACATTTAGACATTTCTACTGTTTAGTAGCTTCTCATTCTGCTGTGTGGTGCATTTGTTTTTTTTTTTTTTTTTTTTGGAATCTGTATAGCTGGGGACTGTCAACTGCCCCATGCCTTGTCATCTGGTGCCCGAAACCCATGTGCAATGTCTCTGTCTGTAACAACAATCCACTGACAAATTTGCAGTTCTGAATCATAGGATGTCATAGCAACCCTAATTATTCATGATCTGTACATTACTGTAACGTACCCAGATTAGTCCATTTTCATTCAGTCTGAATCTGGCCTTCTTTGTTCATTGTACTGTTCATCTTTTATGTCTGTATTCAAGTTCAGCAAATCTGTTAATTTTCACTGTAGCAGCAGATTTCACGATTACCCTGAAATTGTTTTTCCCCTGTAAAAATCCCCCATTTTATTTTGCTCTAAGTACCTCTTTCCCAACCATGACAGCTGTCCAGAACACTGACTAAGGATGATCAGACAGGCAATCATATCTGCTTCTAGCTACGAACAAGAAACATTGTTTGCTGCAGTAATGTCATTCCAGCACCTTTTTCTTTGCTAGAGCAGTTGGGTGGAAAAGTGAGCAGAAGGCATGGTAACATGCTGGGAAGCTGAGGAGGTGGGGTCGGGGAAGACAGTTGGATTAGTCTCAGTGGAAACATTACTGGATAATAGCAAGCAGTCCAATCATGAAGGCTAGCAGAGAGAATGAAGTGAGAGACATTCAAAAGGTTGGTGGCAAAAATCCATCAGTCTGAGGAGTTGGGGGGGGGCTACAGCTGTGAGAGTAGTGCTGGGTGCGGAGAGTGCAGACACTCTGGATCGCACAGTCCAGACACTTAATGTCCTGTTTAGTATAAGACATTAAACAACAGCTAACATTGGTGGTCCAGTGATCCCAACCCACCCCAGCAAGTATTGAGAAACAGCACGCCCCCTCACCCACATCCCGAAATAGAGCAGGGGATTAGAAATGCCTTCCTCACACCTCCAAGTCCTGTCCCCAACTGCAGTGACACTGAGCAGACTGTAAAGTATAAGCACTAATTGTCTTTCAATGAGAACTTGCAATTTCCAGCCAGTTCAATGTCTGTTCAATTGGGGACGGGCAGCAGAGGTGTGAGGAGGGCAGTGCCCCAGCTCTGTCTCGGGTTTGGGTGAGTGGACTGGCTGTTGATAAATACCTGCATGGGTGGTTGAGGACCACTGGACCACCAGTGTTGGGGGATGTGCATCTTACTATTTCGATATGGTCACTGGGCAAAGTGCACTGGATGGGGGGATAAACTAACAACTGGATCTTATTTACAATACATACTTTGGCACATCAGGAATAAAGGAGGTGTCAAGGGGGCTTAAGTTCACAATTCTACAATTTTTTTTTTCAATTTTTTTTTCACATCAAGAGAAACATCATGGATCAGTCTTTGGGACTGGGGTGGGGCACTTTAATACAAATGAGTGTATACAGTACATTACATTTTTACATATAATGGGGCATCAGGTATCGGTTCTGGGATGGGGTCCTGAACTGAAAAGAAGGACTTGATTTTGACGATAAACATAAGAGCACAGATGTGACCGAGGAAGTGTTTTCAAGAGAGACACCTACAAAAATGGTAGACATTTAAATTTGGTGTGGAAGGTATTTACACAAAACAGAAAACAATGTACAAAATGGCTACTACTAACAGGGCAAGACTTGAGTTAATGACTGAGGAGTACAGATAATATTTTAAACTTCATTTAATTACCAAGCCAAATCAAAACAATCAGAGGCTAGATCTGAATGTTGTTCTCCATTTGAATCGTCATCAGAAGAGAAGCTTTCACCATCCTCGGCATGTGCCGTGTGTTTCTATTTGTGACCAACGGCTCATATATATAAGGCAAAACAAAATTATGTGATGGCTGATAGGCATAAAGACTCCCACCATCGGCTCCCTCTAGATCTTGATCATGTTCAATATCACTGTCTGGGTGCTGACTCTCAGAAAATCCTTTAGCCATTTCTATCTGAGATGTGCAGTCAGCAACTGCCTTCGGAGTTACACACCTCATGTACATAGGGGATGCTCGCGATATAATAATAAATCTTAGGTTAAATCAAGTTCAGCTGACTGTGCAGTACTCCAGACGTATCGGCAACTATGCCCTTGCTATTATGGGGAAGGGACAGAAATGGCAGGGATGCAGAAATGTACAAAAAAAACCCATAAAAAAAACACCCACTGTGATATAGTGCAGTGCTGCAGTCCATAGGGACAACATGGGCGGATTGCTTCTTGGGGGAAGGTCAGGTGGAGGAAAAACAGTTCCATGGATGGAAAACATGGCGTCAGCCCTTTTCTACATGCAAAACGCCTGCAGGGCTCTGCCCATGCAGCCGTAAAAAGACAATCTTTCTGTTTTGGTTATATTTTACTTGTATAACTGTGTTAATGTACACACAGTAATATTTTTAGTAATTCTTGACATCTATTTGCTGACTGTTGTGGTGCAGCAGTGCATAATTTCAGTTTGTTTAAAAAATTTGGTTAAATTACTGAAGTTTTCAATTTGCTACTGTACGCATTACTTGAAGTGTAGTTTGTGTGTGTGTGTGTGAGTGTGTGTGTGACACGTGCCGTCAAATCAGACACATTTTATTGTGCCCCAAAGTAATTGCAGCAGTGTGAACCTTCTATCCACTGCACCTTCATGAATTTTTTTATACTGCTTTTTGGTATCTTTACTGGTAGTGGACTGTTACTGCCGTGCACTACCCCCCCCCAACCGGCAAAAGGTATTCTTTTCCAGATTTGGATTTGTGACTTTTGAGCACTGGTTAGGTGTTGTTGTGCCTCTGTGTCTGCATCTCTTGAATGTGCAGCGCAATCTTATTCTATCTGTGCTTTTGCATCTCCTTAGGGCCCAATCTCTATCTGTAACTTAAGTCACAGTTGTTTGTTTGGCTTCCCTTCAGAGTACTGGTGTGGTGCATATCTCTGCGTGAACATTGTACTCATTGATGTGCGTTTTTAAGTCAGGGTGATCATCACGAGTCACTCATGATACAAATCGCGTTCTTCATCTTTATGGGCACGATTCATGAATCACAAAACTGTTAAGTTTTTTGTAGTTAGTTCCATGTAAATCTGTTTCGTAGCATCTCGGGTCTCAGCTTCAATCACCATTGTACTCGTTGATATGAGTTTTCAAATCAGGTAGTTTTGTGTGGTACAGGTCAGGGAAGTACAGCTGTAGGTATTCGCGTTCCTCTACAAGTTAATATCATTAGTCATGTCACACCAGACACTCATCATGAAACAAATCACGATCTTCATGAATCACAGCAGTTAATTTATTTTTTTCAGTTCTGATGATATGCTGAAGACCTGTAAAGATGACCAAAACGCTGATGAAACTTTTTAAACTTTCTTTAAATAATGACCCCTCCCACCCCAAAAAAATACTTACCTTCACTGGCTTGACAGTATTCCAATACCAAAATTCCTCATCAAGCCAAGAAATGCACACCCCAAGTTTGACTATATGATCTGTGATACAAAAACAAAAAGCAATGATTACAGTACATACTGTATATGTGTGTGATATATATATATATATATATATATATATATATATATATATTACCGTGCTACCATAGTTAGGGCTTGAGGAGCCACTTCTATGTTAAACCCAAAATTTTGCACCTTAATAACTTTGCAACCGTTTGTGGATTTGCCTGAAATTTGGAATACAGATCAAGAACCATAGGCCTTGGGATCTGCCAATTTTCTTACCAGTCGGATATCACGGCTGCAGAGTTATTAAGCGTGATCTGCTGGCGTTTACACTTTTCTGGAATTCTACAGTCGCCATACAGGTCGCGACGGTTTGCTTACCGGCCCAAAATCTTCAGGGAACGTACGGCCGGGGTCCCCAATGTGCCTTTCAAAGATTTGGTGAAAAAATATTAAACAGTTCAAAAGTTAGTCAAAAAACAATTTCCCATTATAAGTCAATGGGAAAAGTTAACAAAAAGTTCAACAGTATCGCAAATGCATTTTTACTTTTGCAAATGGCCCTGTTACTTTCGAAAATCCGCCATTTTGTTTTCAGTCAGTGATCAGAAAAATGCTTGGCATTTAAATTTGGGACCCTCTAGCAACCTAATTCTTTTTGTATTCACCTAGTCGGATCCTGAGGATGCTAGCCATGTCTTTATTTTGGGGTAAAACACCCCAGAAATATGATTTTCACATTTCTGGAAAAAGTACTTTCGTGCTCATGAAAGTGTCGCAAATTTTTGCAGCTTTCGCAAATTGCAACAGTAGTTTTCTAGTCTGTGGGAAAATGACAGCAATTCTTTGGCACTGTGCTGCAAAAGAACGGTTGGGAGTTTTGAGCTGAAATTTGGAGGAAACACAGCCGACATCTCACAGATGCGCCTTTCAGTGTTGTGTTGAAAAAATATTACACGGCGGCAAAGTTATGGCACTCCAAGTTTTTCCCATAGGATAACATTACGGTGCCCGACGCATTACAGGAATCCTTTGGCACCCTGCTGCAAAATAACGGTTTGGTCTTTTTTCCTGAAATTTGGAGGGAAGACAGCCAACAGCCCACAGATGTGCCTTTCAGTGGTTTGGTGAAAAAATATTACAGGGAGGCAAAGTTATGGCGCTCCGAACTTCTCTTTTTTTCCCATAGGATAACATTACGGTGTTCGCCGTGCCTTTCAGGACCCGTATCTCGGAAACAGTGCGAGATACAGACTTTTCATCAAAAAAATACTTAGCCCCCTAGTAGGGGCTAAGTACAAAACTAGCCAGGACAGTTGTAAATCATATGACTTTTAAATTTTTTTTCTACGTCGTAGGGTTCCTGAGATATAACCTATTTAATATTCCAAGTCCTCATTTTCTGCTCCGATATCCATTATTATGCATACATTCTTTGTACTCACTGTCTTTCTCTATGCAGGTTTTGGGGAAAACCAGCCTGTGAACTTACATTACTGTTACCGTTGCCCTTTCTGCTTGTGGTTCCGTACCTGTTTCACTTACCATTGATGTCTACGCCACCATGTGCGTTATCCTTTGCGTTTTTATTTGCGCTTGCATTTCTATTATTTTTTGCCATTTGTGTCTACAGTACTGTTTCTCTTTCTGTTTCACTTTGTGTCACCATGCCCATTGACATTTCTGTTTGCAGGCACCATGTTACTATGTGACAACACATTCACGTGGCAGACCGTTCCCGTCTACGCCACCATGTGCGTTACTCTTTCTGTTCTCATTCACGCTTGCATTACCATGTGCACCACTGTTAGCACTTCTGTTTGCATTGCTGTTTCTGTTACTATGCCTCAAGACATCACGTGGCGGGGCTGGCGCTCCACGCCGCGCGCGTTATGTGGCGGAGAGCGGGGCCCACCAGCTGCATTACATTCACTATTTCTCGTTATCATTCTCAAAAGAAGGAAATTAGAGGCAAAAATCTCTGTTTAATGCATTAGTTAGGGTTGTTCCACAGCAACAAAGTGAGGAAATTCAGTGTTAGGGTTGAAAACCCCTTTGGACCCCTGCCCACCCCCAACCGGCATTGGGGCGTGCATTAGGGTCATCGGTCCTAACTCTCACTCCATTCTCCTATACTTCTGCTGCTTTACACATGTGGGGGTGAGGTTGGGCTGATGACCAATGCACCTGTACCGGTTGAAGGCAAGAAAGTCAGAAATTTTCAACCTAAATGTCCTCACTAAGCAGTGGAACAACTAACAACTCATTAAATGAGTTTGCCTCTAATATATATATGTATATATATATATTTATGCAATAAGGGTGGACATATATTCAGTGTGAAAAACGCATTTATCTGAGTCACTGTATGTATAAATATACTTATACATACAGTGACCATTTATACATACAGTGCCGGATACTTTCTAAACCCCCAACCTAAAAAGAAAAGGTGAGCCAGTTTCACACCACCTGGAATACATCAACACAGCCAGTCAACCACCCAGCCAGCCCCCCCCAACCAAACTTTAACTAAGTACAAACACCCAAACTGCAGTAAAATGTTCATAGTTTCTTTTTTTAAAACTTGCCTCACATCTTTACAGCACCTTTTTCTTATGTTCACAAAACTAGCTGCCTCCAAATTCTGCACCTGCCAACTGCCCTGATCCCACTTGCTCCATTCAAACTGTTCTTTGTCCCTCGTTCCACTCACCTCCATCACAGTCCACGGTCTCCTCCACCATTGCAGAAATCACGAAGGCAAAACACCACCACTGGATCCACATTTCATATAATCTACGTCTTTCTCCTGACTGTGGCTGAAATCATAAACTGTGATGACGATGCGTTACAAACCACATGGCAGCTCCTACTTCCGACTCAAATTAAAAAAAAAAACATAACAGCTACTTCAGCCTCCAACTTCAGCAAATACAAAAATACCACACCAAATTAAACTCATTCACACCATGGCTCCCACCCAAAGGGCTACCGCGTCCTCGCTAAATGAAAAACAAAATCATGGAAAATGAAATTGCACGCTGCAAACATACTCACATGTCAATCACGCTTTGCTGCGCAGCGATAAAAGGCAGAGAACAAAAAATTCCCTATATTTCACACACAAAAAATAAACAAAATATAAAAACAAAATAAAAACTTTGAACAAACAACTATAACACTATTGCATAAATGGAATATGCAATGGGAAACTCATTAAATAAATGATTTATGTGCACTTGAGCAGTTTAACCTCGGACACCTCACTCGTGGCTTATGCCACTCGTGAGCTTACCCGAGGTCAAACTGCTCTTGTACACATAAATCATTTATTTAACTCGTACCCATTGCATATCCCATATATATATATATATATATATATATATATATATATATGTAATGGATATGAACATTTAAGGTCAACTCAGCTCAGGTTCTGTTGAAAACCATGATGGTGCCAAGTACATTATCTTACCAAGGGTAGTATTAGTGTACATAGAGAGGGCATCCTTCCTTTGGGGGTCAATGCAGCAGACATTGGGCAACCAACAACATTATCACATCATCATTTATGGTTAACTCAATGGTCGGGTCATCCTTCTAGCACATCATTTGGCAAGACACTGTGCATCAGCCCAGTCAGGTCAAGAAGCTTTACATGAAATTCCAAAAGCAGCAGCAGGGGACATACTGTAGTTCTTATTGGAGTGTGTGCATACATGACTGAGTGTGGCATGAATTAAATGGAGACTTTTCTTTCCATTTTATGTTCTCATTTCTCTTCATCTGAAGTCGGAATTTTCTGGACAAAAGACAGTAGCATTTTGGGGATGCACATTAATTCTGGTGACTGTGTGTGACCACTGCACACATGACTGAGTGCACCATTAATTCTGGGAGACTTTGCATTTCTTGTTACACTCTCATTTCACTTTGTCATCACTAGGGAATTTTCTGGACACAAGACAGTAGCATTTTGGGGATGCACATTAATTCTGGTGACTGTGTGTGTGGAGGGCTTCCAATATTGTTGTCACTTTGCCTTACTTCGCATTAAGGCAGAATGATAATGCCAAGTAATAATTACAAGGCTAAGTGAGCCTTTCATATTGGCCACTCTGCCTAGCATAATAACACTTCGCGAGCAGTTCACCAGCAAAATTTAAATTCTCTGCAGCTCTAGTTGGGGGCTGGGGGCTGTCTTGTCTCAGGAATTTGACAATGGGATTCACCCCATCCTTTTTTTCCAGAAATTGTTTCCCACAGAACAACAGTATGCCATGCTAGAGAAAGAATGTCTGGCAGTGAAGTATGGCAGTAGTAGCTATGTGCTACGATTTGTTGGGAAAACATTTCCCCTTGATCACTGACTATGCACCCCTCAAACTGCTGCATGCCATGCAGGACACTAATTCCAGAGTCAGCTGGCGGTACCTGGCTCTGCAGCCATTTCTTTCCAGGTGAGTCAGAGGATGGGTTCCAGGCACAATACTGCTGATTTATTCCCCCAGGAGGGCAAGATGATGCTAACCAGTGCTGAACATGCCATGGACACAGCTCTGAAGGGGATGTTATATGAAGAAGTCTATATAACTTTCACCCAAGACCCCCTTTCCACTGAGATACTAGCAGGAGAATAGGGTGAATTGAAACCCAGCCCTGTTGATTTCTGACCTGGCCATTTAAATGCCATATGCACTGGGTATATGGAGGCTTGGCGATCCCTGCTGGGGAAGGCCATGTATGACCCTCAACTGGGAGGCATAAAGGGTAAAACCAGAAAAAGCAAGAAGGAGAATTTGGAGGCTTGAGAGAGAGGGAAATAGAGAGACAACAGGGCTACTGTGAACTTGAAAGCTGAATCAAGCTACAAGTTGTTTTGTTCTGTATTTGCTCTAACAAGGTAATTTGTTTTGAAACCTTCTTTGGTGCAGAAGTTAAGCAACTTTTTGTTTCACTGAACAGTGTCTGGAGTTTTTTTTTATGCTGAGGGTTCTCCCAAAGAAATTTTTGGATTGCTACAACACTGCTACATAGCTCTTAGAAGGAAAAGTGGCTTACAAATAGTAGTTAAAACATGCTTTTCTGTTTTAAACTGTATTGGTACAATAATTAAAAATAATAAATTCACAAATTTAAATCTTAAACATGTTGTGGCTAAAATAACTTGGTGAAACATGTACAAGATTCATTTGGTTTTAATTCAGCCTATGCATCAATTGTACAATTACAAAATCATGACAAGGTGAATGAAAATTCAAAGTTCCAATTATCATACAGATTGACTCTTCCTGTTGGGTATGGATTAAGCCTTTCATTGTTGTTTCTACCCAAGAATTTGATTGGACCTTAAAACATCTATTTAGTAGAATGAATATCTTCAGCATAGGCTAAAAAATTCTGCTTTGGATCCACCTGCAGGCCATTCTCAGAGTGACTGAAACTAAAGGGATGAGACAGCAGGGGAAACCCATTCAGGCTGATCCAATTTAGATATGCTAATTTTATCTGGAGTGTTTGAAAGGACCATTATGGCAAAGCATAATTTGCACGTTAAATTCTAGTAAATGCTATTCCTAAGCAGAAAAAATGTACCTATTGTTCCCTATATAATTTGGAAACAATTAACAATTAATTTGAATTGCTTAACATGAGACCAATTTATTTAGGAAAAACCCAGACTGTGTAGTACACAAAAAAAGGATTTTTAAGTAAATAATATGTGAAATTGCAAACTGCATTCCATTCACTAAGCTGACTCCTAAATCATACAGCCATGGGACCTGTACAAGTATCAGATAATTAGATGATGGGTTGATGGGAATATTCTGTGGAGAAAACTAAACTCAATAATTGGGATTCATATTCTGGAAGGTGCTGACATGCATGACCTATGTATGTTCATGTGTGCTCTTGAATATAATCTGCTGCTTTAGATTTCTAAGAATAGAATGCAATTTTTGTTATCAAACCAGGACTAAGGGTGAGTGGATGTGTAAATTGGCAGCTTTGGTTAGGCTTCGATTTAAAACCCACCTGGGCAGGATTTTCAAAACATGGGGCAGGGCTTCTGTCAAGCCTGGCGCCAGGACACTTAAATTCTGGTGGTGTGCCTAACCCTATTGCTGCAACTGCACCTCATTTTACAATCTTGGGCGAAGTTGCGACAGTTTTCATGTTTTATGGCAATCCATGCCAAATGTCTGGCATAAGCTTGGTAAAAAAAGGCCCCGGGACTGCCGTAAGCTAGACCAAAAAAAGATGGTCTCTCTTGTAGCAGTTGCCACATAGAATCCAAAACTCCACTGAATTGCTGCAAGCCCGGTGTGCCATATCGTCAGCACACGCGTGGCTTGCGGCAATCTAAACCTTTTGAAAATCCAGCCCCCTGTCTTTGGTTTTGCTTTGACACTTCAGCCAATGAAATGTTGATTCCTTGGTAGTGGGGTTTATCAGGCCACTAATAGAGGTAACAGGCATCCATTAACCTCCCCTCACTGACCCGAGTCAATCCAAACTGTTTTACCCTCCCCTGCTCCTCCAGTCAAAAAAGAACAGCACCTGGTACAGTGAAAGGAGTCAGAAATGTTATTTTATAAAACAATGCCTTAGCAGGGAGGAGCAAGGTAGGAAATGACTGGGTGGATGAAGTAGTGGTAATTGGACTACCCCATGCCACCTGAGAAGGGCTAAGGTGCTTTTTTAATTTACTGCCTAAAGGTTGAGCTGATCCCAAAGTAGTTGAAATTTTCAGCTGGGTTGAACTCAAGGTAAATGTGTTGAATTTTGGCACATTCCCTGAATCCAGATTTGGCATTGGCTCATCCTTACCAGTGGTGGTGTGCGCAGTTTGAAAAATTCACCTTATGGATTAATTCATGAAATCACAGCAGTTCATCAAGTTAATCTACCTTGCAAAGTGTCAATTTACAGTGCAGGGATAGCTTTGTGAATGGAGAATTTGATAACTATGCTGGCAAAATGGGGTCCAGAAGCAAAGTTCATAGTGTACTATAGGATTGGAGGTCACATGGTACTGAAACTAGAAGTATGCCATGTGGAGGTTGTGTTGAGTACAGTCTTCTGCCCCTCCCGGCTATCACCAGTTAGTTGTGTGCTCAGTGGTCATGTGTTCAATCCCAGATCCCAACCTTCCAGGTAGAGTGACCTGAGAAGGTCAGGCCAATGAAATTTTGACCTGACCCACAAGTGGGCTAGGAGTAGCCACAGAGTGGGTGGGGCAAGGGAACATACTTAAGGTCAAGGCAGAAGAGGGTCAGCCTCTTTCTGCCTGGATGAAAGGAGGACAAGACAAAGATGAATCATGGATGCTACCCTTGGCATCTCAGACAACAAAATACAAGTGAGGAGGACATCCACAGCATTGCAGCAGTCAGCATAGGCTTACCTGGTGAGTGAGCTGGTTCGGGGGCCCTGGTGGGTGATGTGGTCCATTGGTGGTTGGTGTGATGCATGATGGGCAGAGATGCTGGTGGTGGTTTTATTTCAGGTGTCCAGCTGATGGGTCAACAGCGATGGGCCCACATGGCGCCGTCCATGTGGTTGGCCCCCTGACCATTGTTTATGTTTGTGGCAGGGCCACTGCCTCCCAGAGTGACACTATGATAAAGATTCATCTGGGGCTTGCCGTGGCTGGAGTGCAGGCTGGAGCTGACTGGTGGGCAGGATCGGTGCGCCTGGTCACTCTAGTTTGTGATTGGTTGTGCC
The DNA here is from genome assembly GCA_016271365.2 of Neoceratodus forsteri. Lineage (NCBI taxonomy): Eukaryota > Metazoa > Chordata > Ceratodontiformes > Ceratodontidae > Neoceratodus > Neoceratodus forsteri. Next base: position 1,321,379,617 of record CM057456.1, read on the forward strand.
TGCCGCAGATGTTCAAGGCCATCTGTTGGGCTGTAGTCTGCAGTGTGGTGTAGCGGAGGGTTACTGCGGCAGTTCAGGTGGGGGCCCAGAGGAGTGGGTGAGTTGGCCAGCCAGGCTGGGTCATTTGGGCTTTGCATGTGGTGCCCTGAGTTGTGCTGCTTTAAAAAAAAAAAAAGAAAGATAATGGGAAGGGGAGCTGCTGCAGGATCATATTTAAATCCATTACCCAAGAGAAATGTTTAATACCAGTAGCCCAAGTCATAAAGCAGGTATTGTTAAGGGAAGGAAACGGCACCGAGCCATACATGTGATTTTGATGGGGCCTGGTGTTGGGCTGTTGAAAGGAAAGGAGGAGGAGGAGGCCTTTGACGTTTAGCTGCCAGGAACTAGCCCATCCAGCACCCTTGTGTCTCAGCATTCTGGAGGGTGGGGATGGGATGGGCCCAGAACCTCCCAGAGCCCTGGGGGGAGTTTACTGGATGCAGTCTCAGCCTTAGTGCCTGACAGTAAATTGGGTGTGCACAGACACAGGGTTCTGGGTAAGGAACCTGATGGCTTGGGTGACTGCCTGGTCTTGTGCCCAAAAAGAAAAGAAACAAAAAGGGACAGGGCTTCAGCTGGGAGAGTGGGTGGGGGCTGCTCACAATCGGGGGTAGTCAGGGTGGTCAAGGTGGTGAGCTGCATTTTCCCAGTGCCCGTGGTGAGGCGGGAGCCCCAAAGAAAAAAAACACCAATTCATAAGCCAGGGTGTGGGCAGCCACTGCTATGGTTGCAGCAGGCTGCAGCTGGCTGAGCGGCCAGTATTTTACAGAAACATTATATGAAATATGTTTATATCGAGAATAATATGTGGGATTGTGTGCTTAAGGAGGGTTTTACACACACCTGAGGTACTGAATGCTACACAAACCCAGAGAGCTAAGCTTGAGGAGTTTATTTAAGCATTCAGCACAGAGAGTGTGTGTCATACCTCTCAACTGTCACACATTATGAGGTATGTCACTCATTTTTCCCTCAGAAATTCTTTGTCTCACATGGCTAAGGTGATATTCCACATTTTCCACTGAGACTTTAAAGCAGAAATTCATAATACTCTATTACATTCAGTTGTCTGCAAACATTAAGAACATTAGTGCACTGATAGCCATAGTGTTCTGAGCTTGCAGTGCCAAGTTTGAAGATACGTCACACATTTTGGTCATTTGTCACACATGTTGTCACACATTTTGGTGAAGAAAGGTTGAGAGGTATGGTGTGTGTAGAATTCAAGTTTTACACACAAGCCCATGTTTTATTTTACATAATTGCTGGGGACCATATTTTGTGCCACTGCAATTATATAAACAAGACTACATCGCTGTTCAGCTGTGGTCCCATCTGGTTTAAGCGTGGTCTGCTGCTGCTGATACCTATTGTTTTTATTTCTGAAGTTCAAGTTTTAAGCTTTAAATTGTAAGCAGTGTTTAAAAACGTTGATCTGACAGTAGTTTTTTTTGTTAAGATTTACTTACCGTCGAGAGCAAGTGGCAGTGCAGGGTTCAGCGTAACAACTGGAAGACAGACAGCTGGCACATGAGGGGAGTGAAGGAAACCTGGTGTGTGTTTGCCGTTACAAAAACTCCTTTATAACAGCATAACAACATATTACAAATGGGGTGTCCCTAGGGAAATCATGACCAAGTTATTATTATTTTGTATCATTTTGAAATGTTTTCCATTTACAGCCTTTCTGACTAGGCATTTTCACAAAAGGTTCCTTGTTTTCTGAAAGATTGCTAGTTATTTATATATCTGTTTGTTTGTTGTTTGTTTAAACTGTTGTTCACCAAAAAGATTCATAAGATACTGCATCTTATTTTCATGAGGGTCCTGCGTAGAAAGAAACCCTTAATAGTTCCTACTACAAAGAGCAGCTACAGAGTCTCTACAGTAAGTGCATAGTCATACATAACATCAATTTACCTCCAGCTGCAGAAGTCTTTAAGGTGGGTAAGAAGATGGTAGGCTGCATGGGGGTTGCAGAGATGTTGGGCATTTGTGGGCAATGGATTGAGGATCGAGATCTTAAAGTTTATCGGGCATTGGCCGGGTGATTTGGATGCCCACAAGGTCACCGCCCTGGCTGTGCCCTGATGGCATTTTGCATAGTCTCTAACTAACTTGCTTATGCTTTTCTGTCCCAAGTTTCTGTTGAAGCAGGTATCTAAAAGCAGTGGCACATGGTGGGTGCAGGAATAAAGGGGTTTTGAGCGTGAGTGCTTAGGGCAAACTGGCAGGTTGGAGATGCAGTAAGTTGGTGGCTTTATGGAACCCCAAGCAGGATGAGGAATCCAGCATGGAAATCAGAGAGGCACTGCAGTGCCTGATGGAGATGAGGGGGGCCCAAGTGGCAGTAGTCCATGATGTGAGCAGATCCTGGGCAGCAGCTGGTGACATCCAGCCCATCGCGCTCTCCAAAAAGTGTAAGGAAACCATCTAGGAGGTTGGCTGAGGCACTTGCAATGCAGACCAGGGCAAAGAAGAGGAGGATGGTGAGGGGCAGTGCAGGAAGGCAGGTGACCAATCAGTACCCGAAGAGACAGGAGAGGCCGGGTGGCACCACGGCAGCCCAGTGAGAGCACAGCAGATAGGAGGAAGGATGAGCCCATGCCTGGATCCATACAGCTGGACTGGGATGGTGAGTAAGAAACTTAACATGCAGCTAGTGGGGTGCATGAGCAAGGCCCGGTGGTAAAAGGGGCTGACCCTGTGGCTGGTCAGGAGAATAGCATTTCCAAGACGAATGGTAGGGGCATAGAAAAAAAAAAACCCACCTCAGTCAGGTGGTGCCTGTATGGCAAGGCCCTCAAGAAAGTGCTGGGTCTGTGTAGAAGATGTGGTGCAACCACATTGAGGACTGGGGAGGCAATGGCAGTCAGGAGGGACACACAAGAGGCCGCATCTGGCCCAGCTGGTGGGACTGGCTCAAGCTGGTGGCCTATACCTTTCTCATGGATCCCACAATATCTGCCCCTAAAAGCAGCAGATCTAATCTCCACTAACTCATTCAGATTGCAGAATGAAGCTAAGGATTAGTCAGTCATGGAGAAGTAGCATGCGACCTGTAGAAGTTGTTTAATGTGACCTATAGGCACTTGTTTACCAGAAGCCTTGATTTGGGCAAACTTTTCTCAAATGTACCCCAAAGGCTAAGTTGCAGGAAAAGTTGCTAGGCAAAGTTACTTAAGGTGAATTTCCTAGTAAATGGCAAAGTTTTGCAAACTGATTTCACAAAGACAAAGCTGGTGACTTTGTTGGAGCTTTGCAAGTGAACTAAAACTTTGCAACATCTTTCCTTACAAGGGACATACTGAAGAAACAACACTACTTGCTTGACTATATGAATCCATATTGTGACTGCTCTTATGGTACTTTATTTTCCTTAATTGTGGTACCATATTTACGGGAGAAATAATAATGATATATTGGATCTACAGGAGGGATTCAAATAACTGCCATCGTTTTTAACTGGAATACAATTTTGAGTGGCTCAAGAAGCTTCGTGCACAATATTCAGAGATGTTCAATGATACCAGAAAACACATCTGTACAAACAGACAGCAGGTGAGCATGATAAGGCCACTTTCTAATAAAATGTTTATTGACCAAAGTGAAGTTTTACTTCTTTTACTTAGCAAACATGTAATACATTTCTGTATGCAGTCAAAATTAAAACCTTTTGCAGAGAGCCCCATAAGCATACTCTTATGGTATGAGGTCCATGTTTAAGTGGCATATCAAATACTGCATTTACAGTACATTTTAATATGCCAATGTGTCTTCAGTTGAACCAGGGTGTACTGACAATCCATGTAGCTATACTACTAGCAATGGAAATCACAAAAAAAAAATGGAAAATGGAAAATAGCTAGTAAGTCAGGGCTATCCTCATGTGCTAGGTCTGTAAACATTATGTTGTGTCACTAATGTTTCAATGTCAGAGTGATGTGTTCCGCAGATCATCTGGCACGTGCTCAGATAAGGACACATACTACTTAAACTTAAAGGGACAGTACCGCTACTACTAACTATATAAAAAAAATCATACTGTGACAACTGTTCAACAACAAGCACACAATTAGAAATTCAAACATAGGGTGAACCTAAAAATAAGATTAAAAACTAGGCTCATAGTGAGCAATTACCAAAATGGATAGAAACATGGAAGGTGTTGGCAGATAAGGACCTCTTGGCCTACCTAGTCTGCCCTATTTTCCCTACCTACAGTGCCACCACTGACCCTACCCGGTCACCGGTACCCCCCCCCGCCTTACCTATAAGATCTCCTTGTGTCTATGCCATGCATTCTTGAACCCTGTAATCATTGTAGTCCCCACCATCTCCTCTGGGAGGCTGTTCCAAGCATCCATCACCCTTTCCATGAAGAGGTACGTCTTCACATTTCCTCCCCCCTCCAACTTCATAGTGTGACCTCTTGTCCTTGAGCATCTTTGTTTTAAAAAAATGCTCCTTTTCTGTACCTCATTTATACCTATGAGGTATTTGAATGTTTCAATCACATCCCCCCTTTTCCTCCTTCCTTCTAGGGACTGCATATCTAGTTCCTTCAGCCTCTCTTCATAGGGCTTCTGGTGCAGGCCCTGTACCATTTTGGTTGCCCTCCTCTGTACCATCTCCACCCTGTCTATGTCCTTTCAGATGTGTGGTCTCCAGAACTGGACATAGTACTCGAAGTGGAATCTCACCAGTGATCTATACAGAGGTATTACTACTCCCATTTTCTGTTGGTGATACCACTGCCTAAGCATCTGAGCATCCCATTAGCCTTTCCCACCACTGTATCACAAAGTTTAGCAACCTTCAGGTCATCAAAAATGATTACCTCCAGGTCCCTTTCTTGTTTTCTGACTGCTAGTACTTTTCCTCACAGTTAGTACGCTGCCCCTGGGTTTCTGTGCCCCAAGTGCATGATTTTGCACTTTTTTTGCATTGAAACCCAGCTACCAAGCTCATGACTATTCCTCCAGCTTTTTTAGAACTTCCCTCATTCTTTCCACCCCCCATGTGTCAACTCGGTTGTAGATTTTTGTGTCGTCTGTGAAAAGGCATACCTTCCCTTCCAGTCCTTCTGCAATGTCACTAATAAAGATACTGAAGAGGACTGGGCACCCCACTTGTCACTATACCTTCTCCAGAGGACTCTATTTACCACCATCCTCTGACTCCTATTGCCTAGCTAGCTCTCTACCTACCTTAATACCTTAGGACCCACTACAAGGCTTCTCAGCTTGCTTGCCAGCCTTCTATGTGGCACTGTGTTGAAGGCCTTACTGAAACCCAGGTAGGCCACATCAGCTGCTCCTCCCTGATCCACTTCCTTGGTTACCCAATCAAAGAACTCAATTAGGTTTGTCTGGCAAGACCTGTCCCCTGTGAAACCATGTTGCCTCAGGACCTGTAGTCTGCTGGTAACAAGGTATTCCTCAATCCTTTCCTTCAGTAGTAATTCCATTACTGTGCCCATTACCAAAGTCAGGCTGACAGGCCTATAGTTTCCTGCCTGCTCTCTATTACCACTTTTGTGTAGTGGAACTACATCAGTCCTCCTCCAGTCTCTCATTACCTCTCCTGTTTCCAGTGACAGGTTGAACAGGGCTACCAGAGAAGCAGCCAGCTCCTCCTTGAGCTCCCTCAATAACCTGGTGTGCACCCCATCTGGTCCCATTGCTTTGCTACTTTTAACTATTACAATTCCCTTAAGACTCTTTCCTCTGTAAAAGGGCTAGTGTCCTCCTCCCATTCCTTAATGCCCTTGTCTTTTATGATAGGCCCACTACCTAACCCTCCTCCGTAAATACTGAACAGAAATATTTGTTCAGTATATCTGCTTTTTGGCGGTCCTGTTCTACACAAGACCCTCCTTCCCCTTTCAGCCTTATTATACCTCCCTTGGTCTTTCTCTTTTCGCTTATGTATCTGAAAAATGTCTTGTCCCCTTTTTTTTCACTGATTTGGCAATATTCTGCTCTTTTTGTGCTTTTGTGCTCCTTATGACCTTCCCTGCTTGCATTTGTTTCTCCTGGTAACTTTCCCTATCCTCCTCTGTCTGTGTTTTTTATATTTCCTAAAAGACATTTTTTTGCTCTTACTTTATCTGAAACCTCTCTAGAGAACCATAGTTGTTTCTTTTTTTCTTTTATCCATGCTAACCTGCCTGACAGAGATTTGTAGATTTTTTCAATGCCCCCTTTTATTGTTGCCCACTGATCCTCAGCTCTCCCTAGTTTCCCTATCCCTGCTAGGGTGTCCCTGAGGCATTCTCCCATTTTCTTAAAATTGGCACTCCTGAAGTCCAGGACCCTTGTCCTTGTGCAGTTCACTTCTAATCCAGTTCTTACATTAAACCACACTGTACAATGGTCACTGGTCCCAAGGTGATCCCCCACTGTGACATCAGCCACACTGCCCCCGTTTGTCAGTACTAAGTCCAGTAATGCTTTCCAACGACCGGGTTCCATTACAAGTTGCCTGTAGACACAACAGGAGTTCCTCATTAAGTCCATTTAGAGTTAGGCTATTAAGAGTAAAGATCCAAAATGTCTCTCTTTGAAGGAGCCTCTGAATAACATCACCACAAATCCACTTTCCCCATCCTCATAAATCAGAGACATGCAGGTGATGTATGACCTGCATTATTGAAATATCTTGCCATGGCATAATCAACATTGCCATTTCTAATGTGTCAGTCTTACTCTGTGCTCTCTGATACAGAACTTCATGGGCCTTTCCATTTGCCTAGCATACAATGACAACAGTAAGCATCATCCAATCCACAGGTACTGAAATAAATTCATTATTTTCAATTGTTATACTGACTGTGGATTTATAGCCACCTTATTGTTCTTCTTCTGCAATTTATTGTATTGCATAATTCCTGCTCAGAAGTATTACCTGTAGTTTTTCATTTTGTAATACTTATTTCCATGTTATTGCATTTGTGAACATTGCACTTTGTATTTGCACTATTCTCTGCTCTTCCCCTCTCATCAGGATGTATTTACAAATTAGCTGACACCAGCTCAGTATGCCTTTCCTGGTTACAACATCTGAAATCAATCAATCAGTTTTCTTTCCCCCAAACTGAGTATCTGAGAACATAACACTTCACAGGTCTATCAGTGATTAGTCATGTGCTATAGCCCCTTGTTCCTGAAATCATCTAGATTCAAACCATACTGAACAACCCCTAAATACTGAGGACCCAATTGTTAAAGCCTTTAAAATGATGCAAGGTGCCTGCAGCAAACATAAATGATGCAAGTGGCACCTTGCATCAAACAATGCACCCGAGCTATTCTGAAAAACAGCCTGCATCAAATGCAGGCTGCATGTACCAAAAGGAGCTTGCACCAGCCTTGTGCCATTAAACTTGCTGCAGCTGAATCTCAAAACTGTCCCAGAGCGCACATTTCTAAGTACTGTTAGACCAGTCAGGGCTGGTCTAAGGGTACTTAGAATATGTCCCTCTGGGACAGTTGAGCAATGTGTGGCAATGTGTCACAATCAGCCCTGATCCCCTGTTATGTGTACTGTAAACTCCCTGGTGGTCTAGTGGCCTCCATCCCCAATCCCTAATTATAACTAATAATAACACCCTTCTGTTGTGGTCTAGTGACTCCCCTCCCTGATCCCCGATGTTACCCAAACATATCATTAATTAAAACACCCTTCCCTGGTGGTCTAGTAGATCTACCTCCACCCCTGCAGGTTGTGCCCACCTCCCTGCTCCCCACTTCCCAAAACAGAGCTGGTGACTGGCACAGCCCTCCTCTCCCCTCCTGAATGAGCATGTACACAATACAGTAAGCACTCAGTGACAGTTCAGTCAGTGGCTGGCCACAGAGTTGAGAGGAGGGCTGTGCTGGTCACCAGGTCTGTTTCAGGATGGGGGGAGCGGGGTGGTGGACACCACCTGCTGGGTGGGGGTGGGTTCCACTATCCACCAGGGAAAGGTGTTTTAATTAATGACATATTCGGGCCGATACCGAGGATCAGGAGGGAGGGAGGGCCACCAGACCACCAGGCAAGAGTGTTGTTATTAATTATAATTACAGGTGACATCAGGGTTCGGGTTGCTGCAAGTGTGGGGACTTAGGAGCCAGGACCCCTCCTATACCAGAATCTGTTGCAGGGTCCCTAGTGCACCGGGCTGCAGCGCAAGCTGCTGTTTGCTGCAGTTTGCGCCAATCTGAGCCCTCTTTCAGAATCATTCAGTAAGTGTCTTAAAAAAATCCCTTACTGACACATTTAAAATCCTGTTTAAGGGGTCCTGGAGCCAAAGGATAATTATTTGTGTAGCATGACTGTCTCACTCAGGGCTGTCCATTTATTGGTCACTGTCCTTTTCATTTATAGTGGAGACTGCTTAAAAGCACACCATCAGGAAACAGCATTGTCATACAGCACCATCAGGAAATAACATTCTTGTACATTTATGTATTGTTCTATTTGTTTATTTATTTATGTACAGTAAGGCCCTTGAGCAACAAGTGCTCATTTTCAAGGGAGGCTCAAGTCTACATAAGTAACACACAGGTGTGTAACACAATATGGAGGGTATTAGAGAACATAGATTACATAGAAACATTTATCAAGTGGCTGAAACAACTTGGAGGTAACAATGAAGACAGGGCCTGTCATTCATATAAGTGGGTACTTAAATGGGCAATGCACTTTCACTAACCTTGGGGCTTCCCCTCAGCAGTTCGTGCAACACAAACTAGCTCAGGGACCCTGCGGAACCCTGATAACAGTCATAATGCTTAGAAACAAAATAGGCTTCTCACAAACCAGAACAATTCCACAAAATGGGACCGTATGGCTGAAATAACTTTTATTTTAAGAAGATATAGCTAACAAAAAGGCAAGCAGCACCAATGCATAGGCGGATTTAGAGGGAGACTAAGGGTGCTATAGCTCCCCAATCATGGAGCTTCTCTATTAGTAACACACCGTGCTGCATTCTTAATCGGTATGCACTAATGCCTCCATGAAAGCTACCTGAGCCACATGGGTCTCATCTGTCCTCCAGTGTCCTGGTAGTGCAGTAAACAAACTTTCCCACCCGCATTACATAGTTGATCCCCCCCTCTGGGAAAAGCCGGTCTCCAACACGAATTTCTTACTAACTTTCATCCTGCACCATATGGTCAGGTCCCAGCACTGTCACAGCAGCTGCTCTTGCCCTGGTGAGCCTGAGCATTCATTCTGTACATTTGCAGGCTTGGTGCAGCTCCTTTGTTCATGCGCGGGAGGGGGTTCGTATGGGGGGATACAACTGCAGTAAAGTGGAGTGGACCTTAACAATGCAGATCTCAACCAGGTCGCCAGGTGTTCGCTGCTCCTGATTTGCTGTTGCGTCCAGTAGTGGATGTGGCTAGCAAGGGGCACCTTCTTTAAATGTCTGGGCTGCCGAAACAAGAGTGAGTTGTAATTAATTTACTCAGAAGATTAATGTTGGAGCAAGAGAGGAGTGAGTGTACTACTGAGGAGCAGACAGAGAGAGTGTGAGAGAGAGAGAGAGAGGGAGCGGAACCCACAAGTCAAGAGCAGAGCCCGGGGTTTCAGGCAGGAGCAGTCCAGTAACGCGGGGTCTGTGTGGCCTTGGTAAATCAGCACAAGGAGCTGGAGTGAGGTTCAGGTTGTCTTCTGATAGCTGAAGCGAGCTGTAGCTGAGAGCGCTGCTCATTAGGAGTCATGGGGTCAGTGTGTGCTTTCTAGAGGGACAAAGTTCAGCGGCCAGGTGACCAGAGACAGTACTCCACTGGGGGCACAAAGACTTCAGCCTGCTGAAAATGGATCAAGTCTTCATTTAATCAGGTAATTCTAGCTTTAAAAAAAAAAAGACTTTCATGGTCTCAAACTATGGTGGGTGGGAGGTGACTGCTGGGATGGGACAGGACATTATTGTTCTATCAAACTGGGTGTGTAATAAATGCAGTACTAGTGTTATCAATTTCTAGTATGGGGAGCTTAAATTCATGACATTAAAACAGTTTGAGGTCACTGTTGGTTTTGTCCTATATGGCAAATTGATTTTGGTGTGGATTCGCAAGAGAAGGAGTTGGAGTGTAGTGCCCTGTGGTAGCATGCTAGGAATGGTACAAAACTAATGCTGGGGCAGGTCTGGTCTCAGCAAAACATGAACCAAGAGAGACAGAAACTGGTACATGAAACCTTTGAACTGAGGTAAAAACTTCAGCATGTACTGTATGTCTAATCTGTGTGGTCTTTTCAGTCATGGTTATACAGTGTGAATGAGCACAGAGGGAATTAATTGACATAGGGGGTTTGAAGGTGTTCTGCTGTATATTATGGCATGTGCAGGAGTTTCTGCATGCTTGGAGAGCCAAATTAGGAACAGAAGTCATAAGATCTTGTTTGGCACATTGACACAGGCAGTTATAAAACCAGAGAAAAAAGTAATAGAATCAAATATTTAGTTTATATGTTAAATGAGGAGGGGGTGCCAGTTGTGATGTACCCAAGCAAGTGCTGTTGCTAATCAAAAAAAATGCATTTTTATATTTGTTTAAAAACTGTGTTCTGCAGTCTGCTTATCGACTTCTTGGGTCTGTCATAAACATGAGATGCCTCATACCATGGATGGGGTTATCCCAGTAAAGAAAATTTTAAAACAATAAAAAATATTTTATTTATTTAAAAATGTCTTTTCTTTGGAATAAGTTGTTCTATGTTTTTGCAAAAATTGCAAGCAAACTTTAAATTATATTTTCAGAAACTAGGTAGCAAAGTGACTTTGTTCCCATATTTCTATAGTTATTTTATTTATCTTTTTACTAAGGTAAGGTTGAGGGATAGGTTAATCTGTACTGCAGGGCAAACTGGGATGGGTTGGCTTTATGGTAATGTCATAATATGAACATGTGAACATATAAAATTTGCCAGCAGATAAAGGCCTAGAGTTCTATCAAGTCTGCTTAAATGTGCAGCTAACACCCCTTATTCTGCAGCTGCCCCTTCCTTCCACCCTTCCCCTACATTGACCCTCCCCCTTGTCCTGTTCCATCCCCTTTTGAAGCAGTCTGCTGCTCGACTGGATACCACTTCTGCAGGTAGTGCATTCCACCCAGCTACCACCCTCTCTGTAAAAAAGTGTCTCCTCATCTCCCTCCTAAACCTTCCTCCCTCCAATATCATATCATGGCCCCTGTTGTCCCTCCCCCCCTTACTTTGAACAGCCCCTCTGTACCTGTCTTGTTTATTCCTTTCATGTACTTAAAAGGTTTCAGTCATGTCCCCCCATCCCTCCTCTCCTTCAGCGAGTACATGTTCAACTCCCTCAGCCTCCTCTGGTGTGATAAGTCCCCCAGCCCCTTGATCATCTTTGTTGCCTTGCACTGCACCCCCTCCAGTAACTTAATGTCCCTCTTCAGATATGGGCACCAGTACTGCATGCAGTACTGCAGGTGCGGTCTAACTAATGACCTATACAGTGGCAGAATCACCTCCTTCCTCTTCGAGGATATACCCCTTGCAATACAACCCAGCATTTTGTTGGCCTTTGCAGCAGCCTTCCTACATTGTGCCGAATTGTTCATTGACCCTGTAATGAGCACCCCCAGATCCTTCTCCTCCTCTGTCTGGGCTAGCTGCACTCCCCACAGCTGATAACTCCTCCTTTGGTTCTTCACCCCAAAATGCAGCACCTTGCATTTTTTGGCATTAAACCCCAGTTGCTAGGTGTCTGAACAGGTTTCAAGCTTTGCCAGATCCTCCTGCACCCCTGCCATCCCCCAAGGTCATCCACCACCGCTTCCATCTCGGTATCATCTGTAAGCAGACTGATTTTGCTCTTGATGTCCAATGATATGTCTGCAATGAATATCAGAAACAACACTGGTCCCAACACCGAGCCCTGTGGAACACCGCTCGTCACTACCCTTGGGTGTGAGAGCTCCCCACCCACCACCACCCTCTGTTGCCTTCCCTGAAGCCAGTTTCCTACCCATCTCACCAGCTTTGCACCTGCTCCTGTGCCTTCTAACTTACTTCCCAGCCTCCCATGTGGCACCAAGTCGAATGCCTTACTGAAGTCCAGATACAGGACATCCACTGCACGGCCCTTGTACAGTTGCCTAGTTACTCAGTCATAAAACTCCACCAGGTTGGTATGGTAGGATCTGCCACATATGAAGCCATGCTGTCTGCTGTCCTGTAGTCCTTTGGCCTCTAGGAGGGCCACCAGCCTCTTCTTCAGGATAGTCTCCATCAGCTTACCCATGATGGATGTGAGGCTTACTGGTCTGTAGTTTCCCAGTTCATCCTTGGGGCCACTTTTGTGGAGGGGCACCACATGAGCCATCCTCCAATCCTGAGGTACACACCCTGAGTGTAATGAGGCATTAAATAGGTCTGCCAAAGGTCCTGCAAGGACCTCTGCCAGCTCCTTCAGTATCCTGGGGTGGATGACATCTAGGCCTGGTGCCTTGTCTACCCTCAATGCCTTCAAATCCTCACGATCTCTTCCCTCCATGATTTTCCCATCTGTCACACCCTCCCCCCCATTTCTGCTGTTCCTCCCCCCTTGGGTATTATCCCCCTCTTCTCCTTAGTAAATACAGAGAAAAAGTAATCATTTAGCACTTCTGCCTTATCGCACCTTGCTTCCACCCAACCCCCATCCTTCCTAATCCTTACTATGTGGTCCTTACAGTTCCTTTTCTCCCTGATGTACCTAAAGAAGTCCTTCTCCCCTTTCTTAATGTCTTGTACCAGGCTGAGCTCCATAGATGCCTTGGCTCCTGTTACTGCCCGTGTTACCTCCTTCGATTCCATCAGATACTCCTCCCTGTCCTCCCCACTCCATATTTTCTTGTACCTCCTAAAGGCAGCTCTTTTCCTCCTTACCTTTTCCATGACCTCCTTGCTCAATCAGCTTGGTTTCTTAGCCCTAGCCTTCTTGCTCTGGGCCTTGCAGCAGGTTTTGGTTGCCTCCACAACCCCAGCTTTATGAGCTCCCACCTCTGGTTAGTGCCCGTACTAGGGTGAATTCTAGCCAGGTACCCTTTAACCACTTCCCCCATCCTCCCAAAGTCATCCCTCCTGAAGTCCAGCACTCTTGTGCCAGATTCCACTCCTTCCTTGCCCATATCCAATGTGAGCCATGCTGAGTGGTGGTCACTCCCTGACAGTGGTTCTTCCACTGTAAGCTCTCTCACAAACTCCCCATTTGTCAGCACAAGGTCAATGGTATTCCCTAACCTGGTTGATTCACTGACCATTTGCAGCAGGAAACTGTCCTGGAAGGCATCCAGCAGTACCTGCTCCCTTCTATTCCTGGTTGTTGGAGTACTCCAGTCCACTCCTGGCATGTTGAAGACCCCCACAATCACCACACTACCCTTTCGCAGGTCCTCCTGATCTGTCCCACTAGTTCCCTGTATAACTCCTCTGTCCTAGAGGGTGGCCTGTACACCACCTCCATTCTGAGAATCCTATTCTTGGCATCCTGTTTTTGCATCCAAAGTGACTCTGTACTACCCTCCATCCCTTCCTCCCTTACACACTTCAGTCCTTCCTTCACACATAGTGCCACCCCCCTCCTTTCCCAATCACTCTGTCCCTTCAAAATAACCTGTACCCTGGTACTGACTAGCCCCAGTCATTGTGTTGGGTGGCCCATGTTTCTGTGAGGGCTGCAATGTCCACCATTCCCTCTGCCATGAGCACCTGTAACTCTGCAGTTTTCCTCCCAAGGCTCCTAGCATTAAGGGTAACCACCTTCCACCTGTTACCCCCTCCCATCCTGCCCTCCTTTACTAGCATCACCAATAGTACTTGCCATTTGTCCTTTGTCACTGTTATGGGGGTAAACTCATATTGTTTCCCAACCTGTGGTCTCTGCACGTCTCTTGCCCACTTGCCACTCCCCTCTCCTAGTTTAAATTCTCAACTTCCTCTATGTACTCCTCCATCATCTGTTTCAACACTTTCTTTCCATCCTCATTCAAGTGTATTCTGTCCTTGGCATAGAGACTACTGTCCTCCCAGATCCCTCCCCACCCCCCAACAGCCCATACCCTTTAGCATGACACCATCCATTAAATTCTCTATTCTCAGCTTGTGCTTGAGTGAATGAGTGAGTGACATTTGTGAACTTGTTTACTTGGATCTTCATTTAATTTGTCTGCAATTTGTCTCACCAAGTCTCTTTTAACTTGTCTCATTTTTTTGTGTGTTTTGGATGTGCTGCTGCTTGGCTGCAGTCTTTTGGTATTTTGTTTTATTTTTGGGGTGGGAGGGTATTTTGGGCAACATACTGTCATGTGGACTGTGGGGACTCTGGGGATGGTGCTAGGGTGCAACTCACAAAGCATGGGGAAGGAGGAAATGGGTAGAAATTACATTAGAAATACCCTCCAAAATGCACCAGAATGTACCAAAATGTTAAAAAATTGGGGTGGGGGGCCTAGGCCGCCCATCAGACCCCCGGCCTGTTATTTTTATTTTTATCTGACTTGAGCTCCCCCATCTATATGACTCCTGGATCCGCCCCTGCCAATGCTCAATGTTTCACAACTCATACATTCTCAAAAGCTTCTCCTTAGCCCCAGGACTCCTCATTTATCTCTGCTGATTTCACTGTTCATATTCTCTCTCTTTAGCCCCAGGACTCCACATGCTATGTAAGTGCAGCTTGGAACATGAATATAGACTTATCAAGGTATAGTAAAATATCAACTGATTATCAGTCTCCAAGTCTCACTCTCCTGCCAGTGCTCTGACTTACTCATTGTCCCACACTGCTTATGACACCATTTGGCCCCAGTATTCTCACGTGACTGCAATCCAATTTGCAGCCATCATTATATTGTATAGATTTATACTGCCATCAGCACGTAGCCTGGTAAGTGGTGATGGCATCAAATCTCAGTACGCTCCCAGGCTCACCCTCCAGTCAGGACTTCAATGCTTAAAACTCAATCTCTCCTCCATATATGCTTGTCCTGAAACATCCTGCTTTGTCATATGATCACTTCTGGCATTCCTGTTTCTCATTCCCCTGTATTCATGTCCCTGCCTCTGCTTTGCTTGCAGGAAGAATTTGGAGGATGGCAGAGTTGTTGTTCATTGTCAGCTACTGTGGGCTGAGGAGTGATTGACAATTTGTTTTTTCCACCCTAATTCCTTTTCTCATTTATATCAGCTATGAGATTAAGCATAGATAGAACTAAGGAGAGACCATTACACTGGCTACTACTTTACCATTCTGCCTACTTTCTGCCACACACAAATAATGGAACCAGGAGACGGGAAAAATGCAAATCTTCTCTGCAGTGGCTAGGACTAAGACAATAGGACTTCAGTAAGAGACTACTGTGCGGACTCCTTCTGGGGCTGGGCCATTGAAGATATGTGTATTCAAAAGTTTCCAGCACACACTACTTCTTTAGTGGGACGCACAAATCACTTGAGTCAGTGATAGAATAAATCCATTTAATGAGCTTCCAAGAGCCAAAGCAGCCTGACATGTTTCGGATATCACATCCTTTATCAAAGACTAACTAGCATCACCAACTACCACACATATATATTGGGTGAATCACACCATGTGACTAGACATTTAAAACAGCTAGCACTCCCTAATGTAAGGGAGTGGTAGCAAATTCCTTCCCTACATGGGAGCAACTATCACATTATTACTTTAATATAATTTATAAAAACTCCCAAGTTAGGACACACATGAAAATAATATAAAACTCTTCTTAAAAGAGGGACATACATCCCTCATACCATCAAAACTCATGTGATGAAGATATTCCAGCACTGATATGTGACATTAAAAAAGAAAGAGAAAACTGACAATAAAAGAAAACAAAAAGGGGGTGGGAAGGGGAGGAGAAGAGGGGTGGGAATGGAGGAAAAGGAGAAGGAAAAATTGGGGGCAAAAGGAGGGGTAGGAATTAAAGAGGTAAAACAGCATGCTCTATAGATATGCAAATACATTAGTTGTGTATTTAATACATGCTTCTAAAAATTGGGAAACAAGGAGACAGTGAAGCAATGATTGTCGCTAAGGGCCTTACCTTTACCAAATTCAATGTGGATTATAGCTATTGTTACAATCCTATATAATCCAACAGTGCCCCACCTCCTGGGTCTGTGTGGGTGGCTGTTTGTGTTTGTCTGTGTCTGTAGCTTAGTTTTTGGGGATTTACAAGATTTTCTGCTTGGAGTAACTACACCATTCTTGCTTACTACATCTGTGAAGGTCTCCTGGACTGGATTTCTGCAAAACATCACCACCTGGTATTTGCATTTTCAGTTTAAAATCAACTTTTTGGAAGCTATCTCAAGCAAAACAGTAGTCAAGCAACTAAGCCTGATAAATTCAGTGACTCTGGGCCCTGCTTGAATCCACATTTTCATCTGGCTTGCTCCTAAGGGATCTATTTGTGGGCTTTTAAACAACCTCTTTAAATAACAAAGGAGGCATAAGAACAAAATAATTTCATATCCTGCACTTAAGTAAGTGTGTCCCAGGCTATCAATGTAATGGGGTAGGGGAGTGCATGCCTGAAAGCTCTTGCATAGCCAAAGCTTATTCTCAAATCCCTGCCAAGCTGTGACCCTGGGTGACCTCTGTCATGAATTGTACCAATAGCCTAGGTGGCACAGAAAGACATCAGACTGTGTATTTCTGTGTTTGTTAGCTGTGTCAGCAGTGGGGGAGTGGGTTGCAGTCAGTGACCAGAGAAAGGAGAGTGGAGAGCTGTGTGGAGCTGTGGCTGCAGTTGGCAGTGAGGTTGCAGTCGGCGACCAGAGGAAGGAGAGCTGAGCTGTTTGGAGCTGAACTAGCATGGGGCACAGATCACAGTTCAGGGACTGAAGCAAGGATGGCTGGCCAACCACAGTCTGTGGTGTAGGATTGGGCCAATCAGAGAGAGAGGCACCAAGGTGGTAGGCTTTAAAAAAGCCATCCAGACCACAGAGCTGAGAGCTGTGTTTGGTAGCTGTGTCAGCAGCAGGGGAGTGGGTCGCAGTCAGCGTTCAGAGAAAGGAGAGCGGAGAGCGGAGAGCGGAGAGCTGGGTGGAGCTGTGGCTGCAGTCAGCAGCGGGGTCACAGTCAGCGACCAGAGGAAGGAGAGCTGAGCTGTTTGGAGCTGAACTAGCAAGGGGCGCAGGTTACAGTTCAGCGACTGAAGCAAGAACAGCCAGCCAACCACAGTCTGTGGTGTAGGATTGGGCCAATCCAGGAGAGAGGTGCTAAGGTGGTCAGGCTTTAAAAAGCCAGCCAGACTGCAGAGCTGAGATCTGTGTTTGTTCCCGTCCTTCCTCCCCAACCCCTATTAAATATGTAGAGGAGGAGGAGCAATATATGAAGTGGAGGAGCTAACTGGTCACAGGTCTACAGGTCACTTGATCTTGGACTACTGACGCTGGAGGTGCTGGCAACTTGGACTTGAACTTGGTGTCTTGGACTTGAACTGGGTGACTATGGTAATTAATTCTTGATGCCTATGGTTTGCACATACTTTATTATTTCTAAAAAGTCTTGACTGTGGGTTGGGGCTGAGGATGAGGTGAGGGTCAGGGACGAAAAAATACATACGGTGTGATTTTAGGACTGTATCTTGAGTATCATGGAAGAAATGGTAGGACAGCACAGAGGGAGGGGCGACCAAAGGAGAGGGATCTTTGGCAGGGTGATGGGGTGCAGTGGCTGTGGAATAGTTATGATCCTAAATTGGGCTTATAGGATGGGGGGTTGTATGATGTGTAAGCAGGTCACTCAGCTGAAGGAGGAAGTGGCGAGGCTAAGGTGGGGGTTAAATGGGGGGGGGAGCTGGGAAAAGGAGGTGGAGAGACAGGGATGGTATAAGCCAAGGAAGGAGTGGGAAGGGCTGAGTGGATTCACTGGAGGATCAGATACACTGTTCCGGAAGTCAAGGGCTTGGGAGGGACAGGATGGAAGGGAAGCCAGAGGGGATAGACCAGAGATGGTAACAGACAGCAGCAAGTCCAGAGGGGGTCAGGTGAAGTTGTCTCATGCTCAAGCAGTGATGCAGGAGGGGTTTGCAGGGATGAAGGAAGCCAGGCAGAAGTACAAGGGATGAAGAGGTACAGTGATACAGATGGGGGAAGGCCAGGATCAGATGGGAGTTGGGACAGGGACGACCGAGACAGGAGGAAAGGGGTCAGTGGGAACTGACAGCAGGAGGTCTAGAGGCACAAAAATGACTGCTGTAGCTAGAGAAAAGGGGTCAGCTGGGAATCAGGAGGAGTGGAAGAGAGCAGACTCAGGAAAAGGCAGATGGATGCCCAGAATGAAGGATCATGTAGGCATAGGTGAAATGGGCCAGAGGGTGAAAGTAACAAATAGTTTTGGCCCTCCTAGGTGTCCTAGTTGAGGACATTTTGGAGAAAGGGGTCCGACAGGAGCCATCAGAGAAGGGGGGCAGAGCGGCTGGGGGATGTGGGAAAGATCTCAGGTGCAGTGGAAGTGGGGGAGGAGGGGGAGGAGTAGGCAAGCACATTGCATGCAGGGGAAGGGGTGGAGGAGGGGACGGGCACATTAGGGACACATCAGAGATTGGCACTAGGGGAACTGTGGCATAAGAAAAGATGCAGGAAGGAAGCACTAGAAGAGCTGGAGTTGAGCTCCTGGGAGGCTGAAAATGAACGTGAGGAAACCCTGCAGGGCAGGAGCTGCAGTAGGAGGCTGGGGCATGCGCCGGGCAGGGTGCAGGAGAGGGGAAATATGCAGACTGGGCAGGTGGTGAGGAGGAAGACTTCCCCAAGTGGGGTAAAGTGCTCAAAACCTTCTGCAAAGATGGGCGGGACAGGAACAGCTGGAAGGGAATCATGCACAGTTGGCACAATCTCGCACAATGATGCAGATGGGGGAAGGTCAGGAGCAGATAGAGGGGGTCAGATGAAGTTGGCTCATGCTCAAGCAGTGATGCAGGAGGGGTTTCAGGGATGAAGGAAGCCAGGCGGAAGTACAAGGGATGAAGAGGTACAGTGATAGGGATGGGGGAAGGCCAAGATCTGATGGGGGGGGTCAGGTGAAGTTTGCACATGCTCAAGCAGTGATATGGGAAGGGTTGCAGGGATGAAGGAAGCCAGGTGGAAGTACAAGAGATGAAGAGGTACAGGAGGGGGGAGTCTGAGGAAAGGCTAAAGGGAGAGGGTAAAGGGGTACAGATGCTGGGTGTGGGTAAAAATCAGGATAGGTAAGTTGATGGGGAACAAAAGATGAGCAAGGGCAGAAACCAAGTCAGGATGGAACATGAGGAGGAGTTCAAAGGGAGCCAACCCCCATGACACAAAGCTAGAGGCCAAAAGGACACCCAGGAAGCAGGGGCTAGTAGGGTGGCACTCTTGGGGGACTCAATAATTAAGGGGCTAAAATGGGGAAGGGAAGGAAGGGAGCAAAAAACAATGTATTATGGTTACAGTGCTTGCCAGGGATGACGGCCCTGGAGGTGAGGCATCATATTTCTTCCTGGGGTAAGCAGCAGGATGAAAGGACACATCTGGTGTTTCACCTGGGCACAAATGACTTGGAGGGGAACAGTCTGATGGAGGTACAGGCACGGTTCGAGGAACTCACTAGGTTCTGTAGGAGCATCACTGTTTTTCCTTCCATTTCCTTCTCTGAGGTGTTGCCAGTACCAAGAGCGAGCACACCCAGAAAGGAGAAGATAAAAGCATTCAACAATTGACTACAAAGTTGGTGCAGTCGGATGGGGTTCAGCTGGCTAGGTGACTGGGGCTCTACATTGGAGGAGGAGGGGCTGTATGCCCAAGACAGGCTGCACCTGAACTCTTCAGGGGCAGCTGCACTAAAGAGTAAACTGGGAGACTTCATGGCAAGGAAGTTCAATTTAAACTAAATAAGGGGGGGCTAAGGACAGGGTCATCCTCACGAGAGGCAGAGCAGAGAGGCTAACAGCCCCCCCCCCAAGTCATAATACCCATCAAGGGAACAGTTAGCAGCAGGGAAGGACAGGATGGGGCTACGTGTTGGAGGGTTTTGGCTGCAAATGCCAGGAGACTGGGGAACAAAATGGGTGAACTGGAGGCCACCATGATGGAGGAGAACCTAGACATTGTAGCAGTGAGTAAGACTTGGTGGAATGAGCACCACGCCTGAGAGATGGTGATCACAGGGTATCATTTGTTTAGGAAGGATTGGGAGGGGGAGAGGGGTGAGGGGTGCCATTATATGTCAGGGAAGGGATTGGGGCCATGGAAGGGCAGGATGAGGAGGGGGGAAACAGAGATAATGTGGGTCACCCTAGGCAGGGGATAGGGGAAATCCTGCGCATTGGGGTAGTCTATAGGCCTCCTATGCAGGGGGAGGAAGGGGATAGGCACTTTGTGGAATCCATAGCAAGGATGGCACAGAAAGGGGAAACTGTGCTACTTAGGCATTTAAATCTTCTGGACATCAACTGGGAGGCCCAGACAACAATCTCCACAAGGAGCAGGGGCATCTTAGAGGCTCTTCAGGGCATATTCCTGCAGCAAAGGGTCAGGAGAACTGGAGGTGAGCCCACTAGGGGTGTAAACCTGTTGGATGTGGTCCTCACAGATAGGGACAGTGCGAAGGAGGTAGGGGAGGAGCTTGGCACCAGTGACTGCAGGGCTGTCAGGTTCAGGGTGAGAGTGGGCAGAGTGAGGGTTAGGACGAGAACCAAGGTAATGGACTTCAGGAAGGCTGACTTTCATGGAATAAGGAAGGTAGGGAAGAAATGTTGAGGATACGGGATGTACAGGGGGTGGAGAAATTATGGCCAGCCATCAAGACAGGGGTATTTAAAGCCATAGACTCATGTATAAGAAGGGTAAGAAAGAACAGAAGACAGAAAATACCTCTATGGTAAACTAGAGAGGTGGCATTAGGGGTCAAGGAAAAGACTAGAGCATTCAAGAGGTACAGGAGGATACAAAAGGATGAGGACAGGGAAACCTACAGGGAAAAAAGAAAGGAGGCAGGGCAAATGATAAGGAGGGCTAAGGAGGCCACTGAGGAGAGGATAGCGAAGCAGGCAAGGAGGTGGAACAAAACCTTCTTTAGGTTCATTGGAGAAAGGAGGAAGGCACAGCATGGGATTGGGAGGATAAGTGGGGAAAGTGGAACATTACTGGAAGGGGATTTTGAAAAAGCAGAGGCATTAAATAGCTATTTCACCTCAATCTTCAGGGAGGAAAGAGAGGGCAGGGGACCAGGACGGGCTGGGGATGGTGACAGCCACAGGCAGGTGGGTGTGGTTGAATTCACAGCTGAAGGAGTAAGGGAAGAGCTGGGTAGACTTAGGATGGACAAGGCAATGGGGTCTGATGGAATACACCCAAGGGTTCTCAAGGAGGTGAAGGATGAACTGGCACCACATCTGGCAAGGCTGTTTAACTTGTCCTTGGTCACAGGGGTGGTGCCAATGGACTGGAAGAGGGCAGAAATGGTCGCACTACATAAGGGGGGGGGGCGGAAGGATGAGGTCAAAAACTACCATCCCGTTAGTCTTACCTCAGTGGTGGGGAAGGTAATGGAAACACTACTTAAGATCAGGTTGATAGAATACTTGGAGATGAATTGCATGCAGGATGACAGGCAGCACGGCTTCACCAAGGGAAGGTCCTGTCAGACTAAACTGATAGAATTTTTCGATGGGGTGACACAGACAGTGGACCAGGGAGGAGTGGTGGATGTGGCCTATCTGGATTTTAATAAGGCCTTCGACACCGTTCCGCATGGTGGAATGGTGCATAAGCTCGACAGACTAGGGGTGGACCTCAGGATCACCAGGTGGGTGGAAAACTGGTTGAAGGGAAGGAGTCAGACGGTGGTGGTAAATGGGACACATTCCAGTGAATGGGCGGTGACCAGTCGGGTGCCACAGGGTTCAGTGCTAGGACCAATACTTTTTAACATCTATGTTAGTGACCTAGCAAAGGGTCTGGAGGGATGGGTGTGCCTGTTTGCAGATGATTCAAAGGTCTGCAATAGGGTGGATTCACCTAGTGGGGTGCAAGCCATGAGGCGGGGGCCTGGAGAGGCTGGAGAGGTGGTCTGACACCTGGAAATTGAAGTTTTATACACAAAAGTGCTCGCTGATGCACCTGGGGAGGAGGAATAGGAGGGAAACTTACTCTCTTGGGGGGATGGTGAT
This sequence comes from Neoceratodus forsteri, assembly GCA_016271365.2. Lineage (NCBI taxonomy): Eukaryota > Metazoa > Chordata > Ceratodontiformes > Ceratodontidae > Neoceratodus > Neoceratodus forsteri. The sequence continues at coordinate 1,321,401,819 of CM057456.1, forward strand.
TAAGGAGAAAGAAACAGAAAGGAACTTTAGGATTATTGTATCACGTGACTTCAAGTTGGCAGCCAGTGTAGCAGGGTGGTGGGAAAAGCAAATGGAATGTTGGCCTGCATTGTGAGGGGGTTTTAATAGCAGGAAGAGGGAGGTGCTAATGCCATTATACAGAACGATGGTCAGGCCGCATCTGGAGTATGGGGTGCAGTTCTGGAGGCCTCACCTATGAAGAGATGTTGAGTTGATGGAAAGAGTACAGAGAAGGGCAACCGAAATGGTATGAGGGATGCAGGATGTAACCTATGTGAGAAGATTGAGAGGGCTGAATTTGTACCCTCTGGAGACTAGGAGGGAGAGGGGGGACATGATTGAGACCTTTAAGTATCTGAAGGGATAAATAAGATAGAGGGTAATAGCTTGTTCAAATTGAAGAAGGAAGTGAACACAAGGGGACATAGCCTCAAACTGGAAGTTGGGCATTACAGAGGTAACGTCAGGGGGCAGTTTTTCATGGAGAGGTTGGTGGAGGCCTGGAACAAGTTGCTGGAGGAGGTAGTGGCAGCTGAAATGGTGGAGGGGTTTAAGAGGGCTTGGGATAGATTTAAGGGGTTGGGAAAAGAGGGTGGAAGCATAACAGAAGGAGGGAGGTAGGGTGTTGGGTAGACTAGATGGGCCATGGGGCCTTTCTCTGCCATCACATTTCTGTGTATTCTGAGTATATATTAACATTATCTCAACGGTTCTTCAAATAGGGGCATAAATCAATATGTGCATTAAGTCCTGGTCTTTTGTTAGATCTCAAGGTGAGGATCCAAAAATTCTCCCTTAATAAGACCAAATTGTCAAAGTCCCCACCTCTGGGGTGCCTGCATACCTTACAATGGCCATGAATTAAAAAGAATGAGGGGTATCATCTGATGATTCCATAACATGGAGGGCAGTTGCATATGTATTATCTCTTCTCTGTATCACCCTCACATGTTCACTCACTCTTGTTTTAAAACAATGGGTGCTCTTTCCAACATAAAATGCCTGGCATGTGCAAATTGCCAGATATATGATCCCCTCACTACTGCAAGTGATGCACTGTCTAATGTATTTTTTGTCAGTGTTATAACTACTGAAATCTTTTCCCTGTATGACATATTGACAGTGCCTACATCTTCTACATTTAAAACAGCTCTGGGATTGATTTAACCATGTGTTCACCTTATTTTCTTTATAATGACTATGGACTAACAAGTCCCTCAACGTACGTGCCTTTTTATAAGACATACGAAATGGCTGTCTTGCTATTTGCCTTAGGCCAGGATCTATACTTAGCACCTGCCAATGTCTGCGCAATATAATCTCCAGTTCTCTTAATTGCGCTGTATAGCCAGTGACAAAACTGAATCTAGTATCAGGTTCCCTCTCCTGAGTGTTGTTGTTTAGTAAAGACTCCCAATCTATAGTCTGTGCTCTAACATACGCTCTATCAATAACTTCTGTGGCACAGCCCATCGAGGTGGGTCTGCCCCTCAGGATGACTGCTCCATTTTCAAACCCTTCTTGTGTGGAGCAGTTATGTTTGGTCCTGAGGAACTGGCCCACTGGGATATTAAGGGCCACATGTGGTGGGTGGCAGTTATTAATAAGAAGGATGGTGTTTCCATCAACCTCTTTACGAAAAATCTGTTATTATAGCACCATCCACACTTCTTATAAGTTTCAAATCCAAATACTCTATATCTAATTCACTGGTCCTACATGTGAATCTAAAATTCAGATTAGTAGAGTGCAGAAAATCCAAAAATCTATGTAAACTAGTAACATCCCCTTTCCACAAAACATATACTGTACATCGTCTATGTAACGTTTCCATAGAAACAACTTCACTATCAAAGTCACTGGCCATGCAGCAAGTAATAACAAACAGGCAGAGTCCAGGGCACACCCATTCCCATGGTAAATCTGAGAAGTTCAAATTTCTACCTCCCATGGTGGAGAACTTGCACAGCCATCCCTCTGCCACAGCCAGTTGCCATTTGTATCCCTCAGCAACTTGAACCTGTAAAAAAAAATTAAAGAATAAATGCCACCATCTGGCACCCTCCTCCCCCATACACTGGCACCCAGTCAATACTTAATTATCCCATGGTGGCTGACCAGCACAGCCCTCCTGACACCACAGCTGGTCACCTTCTTGCTGTGGAAAAAAAAAACACCCTCACCTAACTTTGATATCCATTTCACCTTCTCCTTCCACCCAAAAATACGTTTTTTGACTGCTCCTTACTGCATGATTTCTTAAAGTCCTCCAAGGTAATCCTCTTCCTGTCAATGACCAATCTCACAATAACCAAAATGTCCAGTCCACCATACTGCACTAAGTCTAGGAGCATGCACAATGTTTTTTGTAATTTGTTTCTATCCTGAAAAGAGCTTACTGTGAATGCTCACAGCCTTAGCTTAGTTTTTACAGTTTGTAACACTTCAATCATCTCTTGGCCAATTTGAGAATATTTTGTCAACATTTTCAGGGTGACCAAGTTGCCACCCCACCTGATGACCACACAGAAACATAGGCAATGATAGCAGAAAAAGACCAGAGGTCCATCCAATCTATCCAAGTTCCTCATACTCATTGGAACCTTCCCTGGAACCTATTGGTCGTCTCCCCATTCTCCTCCCTGGTCCAGTCACCCCAGGCAACCACTATTCCTTTCATTCTATCCCAGCCCTGTTTGAATCCCCCTGAAAGGTTTCACATAATAAGTGGTGTCATTCAAATCTGACTCAAAATGTGTTGTGGTGGATTAACCTGAAAAACACATTTTGGGTCAGATTACAAGATCCCTTTTATGTGTTAATCATGTGGGAGGGTGACTAGGGATGTAACCTTACAAAAATATGGTTTGTTCTTCTCATATTATAAAAGTTTGCTACCATGAAGCTGGCACCTTGTATGCATTCCTCTTGGAGCCATGGCTATGTACCTGCCTGTAGTGATTGGACTCTACCTTACTTATGTTTAATCTGTGCTTATCATGTAAATCGACAAAACTGCATATGTTTGTATGCTCTCCTATTCTTGAAGTACATCATGTAATGAACCTTACTGTTTATGTTTGTATGATCTCCTACTTCCCCCTTCCCCCAGGGCGTATCTGGAATCGAGCAGTAGTCTGCTCAGTATGCCTTCCTGGTAAAATGCTTAAATAAATAAATAAATACATAAAGTCAAGAAACATTGCTTAGCAAAGTAATTCATTATGTTTCCTGACATTGTGTAGTGCAGAGTGACACTTTGTGTCATTTTTTATGAAGCAAGGTGATTATATCACTTGGCAAAAACTAAGCATAGTAGCACTATAGAGAGAAGTTTCCAGTGAAGTGCCATTGTGTGGAGTTTAAGTAGCACTTCTATTGCAAGGAACTATACTGAAGTAAAAACATCTCACTTAAAAACACTTTCTTACAATATTTCTAATACTCCCACCCACTGTGCCAGCATCCCATTATCCTTTTTATTCCCCAAAGCCCTCTCACAGTTCAGACTGATATCAATACATTTCTATGCTACCAACCAGGCACTACACCCTATCTGAGCTAGGCCTTCATAGGGGTAAGTAGGAAGGGAAGGGATGAGAAAACCACTCATTTGTAACAGCACCTTGTTTGGGGTTGGTCTCTGTATGGGTAAGAAAGAGGGGGTTGGAAAACCACCCATTAGGCCCTTCGTAGGAATAAGCAATATGGAAAGGAAAACGTGCCCATTAGGCACTAGGCAAGGTAAGGAAATTGTTTTTGTTAGGTGCCCATCCTAGGTAGTTTTGGGTGCAGTACCATAAAATCATATCAAACAGAATTATGAGATTAGCAGGTCAAACAGTATAACTATATGGACTAGTCCATAATTTCTTCAGGAAATCTAGTTGGACACATAAGATAAACAAATAGAGTAAATACTTTAAAAACATCCATTGATGGAGCTCCACCTATATTAGATGGAAGAGCATTCCACAGCACTGGGGTGGCAACACCAAATGGTCATTCTCGGGATTTCATTAATCGTAATCGAGGAGATCAATTTCATCAAATCCACCTGTTGTGCAGGCCACCTCTACCCACCCTCTGTCCCCGATCACCGAATCCATCGGCCACCCAGAGTGCCAGTACAGTGGTCGGAGGGAAGCTTGCTACCTACCTCCCTCCCAAAGCAGCCACTGATCACCAGGGATCTGCTGGCTGGATTGCAACAAAGGACTACTTAAAAGCCCACCAAACCTTCAATCTCCTGGGAGCCATTGCTGGGATGATGGAAGGGGCAAATTAAAATTGCCCACAAAAAGACTAACATCAGTCAACCCACTATATATAGACAGGTGTTCCTTACCTGATCAGCACAATTTCATTGCACATTGGAACCACCTGATTCTCCAGGGTTATGAGGGTGTGCACTGCACTTCTACCCACTCTCCCCTCACCGAGTGTTGAATCCATCAGCCACTCAGAGCGCTAATGCATCAGCCAGAGGGGAGCTTGCCACCCACCTCCCTCCTGAAGCAGCCACCGATCACCAGGAAAACATTGGCTGGGCTGCAACAATGGACTACTAAAAAGCCCGCTAAATCTCCACTCTCCTGGGAACCATTGCTGGGGTGCAACCACTGCAACAGCAGAACAAACCTCATATCATCTGGGAACCATTGCTGGGCTGCTGGAAGTGACAAATTCAAATAGCCCACCAAAAGACTGACATTAGAGAGTCAACCCACTATACATAGGCAAGTGTTCCTGGCCTGTTCAGCACAATTTCATTGAAGCTATCTGCTTGTCTGAGGTCATGAGGTTGCACACGGTACCTCTACCCAAACTCCACTCTACTGATCACCAAATCCATCGGCCACCCAGAGCACCAGTACAGCAGCTGGAGGGGAGCTTGCTGTCTGCCTCTCTCCCAAAGCAGCCACCGATTGCCAAGGAACCATTGGTTGGGCTGCAACAAAAGAGTACTAAAAAGCCAGTCAAACCTCCCATCTGTTGGGGACCATTGTTGGGGTGCAAAAGTAAACTACTAAACAGAATGCCAAACCTCCAATCTCCTAGGCTGCAACAAAAGACTTTAAAAAAAGCCCGGCAAACCTCCAATCTTCTGGGAACCATTGCTGGGCTGACAGAAGAGGCAAATTCAAATAGCCCACCAAAAGACTGACATCAGAGAGCCGACCCACTATATATAGGAAGGTGTTCCTTACCTGATCAGTACACTTTCATCAGAGCCATCTGCTTGTCCGGGGTTGCCAGGATGCACACAGCACCTCTACCCATCCTCTCCCCGACCGATCAACTAATCCATTGGCCACCCAGAGCACCAGTACAGTGGCCAGAGAGGAGCTTGCTGCCTGCCATCCACTTGAAGCAGCTGCCGATCACCAGGAAACTTGGCTGGGCTGCAACAAAGGACTACTAAAAGCCTGCCAAACCTCTGATCTCATGGGAACCATTGCTGGGCTGCAACAGGAGACTTTTAAAAAGCCCACCAAACTTCGCATCTCCTGGGCTGCAAGAAGAGACTTTTAAAAACAAAACTCACCAAACCTCTGATCTTCTGGGAACCGTTGCTGGGCTGATGGAATGGACAAATTCAAATAGCCTGCCAAAAGACTGACATCAGAGTCTCCACCCACTATATACAGGCAGGTATTCCTTACCTGCTCAGCACAATTTCATTTGAGCCATCTGCTTGTCTGGGGTTGCGAGGGTACACATTGCATTTCCACCCACCCTCCCCACCACCGATCACTGAATCCATCAGCCTCTGGCTGCCTGCCTCCCTCCTGAAGGAGTTGCCATTCGCCCTACTCCATGTCATTTCTTGGTGCCTTAAGGAGCTTTCTACCTAAGTGGTCCTCTGCGCTAAGGGCCAGAGTGACAAGGGTGTCACACTGTGGGTGTCAGCTGTGGGAGTCAGCCATTGACCAGACACTGTGCCCCACGTGTCACCCAGCAGAATCACTTCACCTCAGACTGCTGCCATAACATGGCCCCTGAACACCTGAATTGTCGTAGTATCAGGGAAAGCATTAAGCAATCACACCTAGCCAACTGATATTATAAATGCTTAAGTAAGCTGCACATACCTGGACATTTAAGTCTGTGACTAAGTATATGCATTATGGATTGTTAATACTGTCTTGATTTGGTGAGTCTGTTATCAATATCTGCATGACCTAAGGTGTGCTGCATAGCTGTCTATGTTAATATTTAGATGTCTAAATTAAGATTTAGATGCCGTTGGATGTTTTGCCTTATTTAACTAAACACCCTAGATAATGAAGGTTTGTATTTCAATGCTAGATTAACTATCGCCTCTGTCCCAGTAGGAGGTGAAAGCTTGCCTCAGAATTTACCTACATTCTGTGGTTAACTAAACACCCAGTCTGGGGTAGGCCTAGATTGCTGTCTGTGATTACTGTTTTATGTGCCTTAATTAGGAGCTCTGCTTACATGTCTGCAATATAACTCTGTTCTGATCAGCTGGTATAGAAGTAGCTTCCTCAGGCTATCCTGGTATTTACCTGTACTGTTTAGTTGACTTAATCTAATCATTCACCTTCCTGCTCATCCACTTAGGCTAACTGATACCTGTCTGTAGTCAGGAAGGGGAACCCTAAGGTCCCACTGACTTTACAATGCCTAGCACCCACCCACCCACTACAAATACCACCAACAGCTTAAAATCAGGTTCAGTTTCAGTTGGCATCTGTTGGTATCTCACTCTCCCCCAGGACGAAGCTGAAAATAGGCAAAAAATTGTCTAGCCCCCCTTCCTGGTCAACAAAAACTAAATAAATAAATACCATGCCACACCCCAGCAGGCCAGTCCCTCACCTTGCCAAATTATTGCTTGCAATAGTAATATTCCTAGTACAGGCATTGGCTTGATCACAGTGGGAGGTTAATTGGCAACACAATGGCATCGGTAATTTCTCATATTTAATACAGTGCCCTAGGAATGTAGGTGCCCCTAGCCTAACCACTGTCAGCATAGACCCACATCCTATGCTTGGCCCAAATGTAGGTCATGCTACCAATGACAAAACTGTTTTTTGTTTTGTCCCTGTCCTTGGTATCTAAGGATACAAGACAAGCATAAAATGCCACTCTTATGCTAAGAAATCCATGAGGACTTCTCCAATAGGAGGAACCTTAAAAAACTTCTATCTGTTCTCCTCCTCATCTCCGGTAATATTCACCCCAACCTGGGCCTACCAGGTAGCAATGGGCTAGGTAAAGACTGCAAAGGAAAGCTAAAGATTGTCTCCCTTAAAATTGGGTAGCCTACTCCCTAAACTTTCCCTGCTTGAAGCCTGGGTGGCACTTGTTCAACCCAATATATGGCTTTCTCTCAAAATTCCTGATTCTGCCCTTACACTGCATGACTACAACATATTTAGGGAGGATCCTTAAGGCAAAGGGGGAGGGGGCTGGTTGCCTAATCTACCTAAGGGTTGACATACATGGCAACAAATTGAACATAGACAATCACACTAGTGACTGTGAGCACCTAACAATTTAAATTCAACTGGGGAGGGGACAAAGATCTCTTCTCATTATGTCAGTTGTAACAGCCTAGAGAGACTGTTCCACCAAGAGAATGGGGACAGCCTAGTAATTTTACTGTATTTACAAAATAATTAGTCAAGGGCACAGGCTCAAGACCCCTAGTAGGTAGGAGCTGCAAGATGAGTAAGGGGAAGCCCCTGCAATGATAAAAAGACTAGACTCAGAGTTCATAATTATACCACATAATATATTTGCAGTTTTAAATAAGTTTGACTGCAAAAAACATTGTGAGCATATCCTTCATTTAAGACAGTGGGATTCAGCACAGGGGGAAGGGGAATGGACCCCTGCTCCTGCCGTTTCTCACACACATGCAGTTTTACAAATAGTTATGGAGATTGGCATTATTTGTTGTGGTAAAAATATAGTATTTAATGGTAAAATAGTGAAATAATAATATTGGTGGCCAGTGGGCTACTAACAGATTGTCCTGTCTAGTTACACAAGCACTGGTAGCCTAGTATATATGTTGGTAAGCCTGAGTTATCATTGGTAATTATTTATAGTAAAATATTTATTTAATATAGAAACATTCACTTGATTCACTGCCTGTGTGATGTTGTGCATTGTTCACTACTGTTGTATACTATGTTGCTGCTGCATATTATCTTGACTCTGTAAAAGTGTCTGCTCACACTTCCCATGTATTACCATACATTGTATTCACTGTTTTCCTCCCTGTGTCACCCTTTTTCCTGGGTCACCCCTGAAAAGGGGATATTCATCTCAGTGGGCCAACCTGGTTACCAAAATTTAAATAAAAATTAAAATAAATAAATACAGAAACATAGAATATGACAGCAGATGAGGACCAACCAGTCCACCTAGTCTGCCCATTTCACTTCTTGGCTGTCAATCCCTACCCTTATCTGGACTGCCGCTCTTCCACTCTGCTACACAGTAGGGTGCCTTTATGCTTATCCCATGCACTTTTGAATCCCTGTACTGTTTTCGCTTCCACTTCCTCCACTGGTAGGCTGTTCCATTGATCCACCACCCTCTCTGTGAAAAAATACTTCCTGGTATTCCCTCTAAGCCTCTCTCCCTCCCTTCAGCCTCATGTTATGTCCCTTGTCCTTGTGCACTTTCTTCTCTGAAATATGCTCCCCTCCTGTACCCTGATTATTCCTCTAAGGTATTTGAAAGTCTCTAATACATCCCCTCTCTCCCGACTCTCTTCCAGTGAACAGATGTTAAATTCCCTGAGTCTTTCCTCATAAGGATTGTGGTGCTGTGCATGTATCATTTTTGTTGCTATTCTCTGGACTGCTTCCATTCTGTCTATATCCTTCCTGAGATGTGGTCTCCAGAATTGGACACAGTATTCCAGATGAGGCCTCACCAGTGATCTATATAGTGGCATCACCACTGCGCTCCTCCTGCTGGTTATACCCCTTCCTTTGCACCCCAGCATTCTGTTTGCTTCCCCACTGCTTTTTTGCATTGTTTAGATGACTTCAGGTCATTGGATATGATAATCCCCAGGTCTCGCTCCTGATTTGTGGTGACTAGAACCTGTCCCCCCAACTTGTATTCCTCTCTTGGGTTTCTATGTCCCAGGTGCATAATCTTGCACTTCTTAGCGTTGAAACCCAGCTTCCAAACCCTTGACCATTCCTCAAGTAGTCAAGCATATATTCAATTGCTCCTGTGATGAATGCTGCTCTGTGGATAATTTTAAGTAATGCAGAGTGGCAGCTGTGGGCACTGCAGGTGCCAAAAACTGAGTGAAAGGGAAAGTGAGAGACTGAGCATTGGTCTCACAGCAGAGCAGTCAGGAATCCTTAGACTGCTGTCTTGGGTGGCCACCTCACTCTGCAACTGGTCAGAAGCTAGGCTTCTGGCCTAGAAGTGCACTCCTGCCACACGCAGTGCAGAGAGATAGACACACAATGCACTCCTCTTGAGGCAGGATCAACCAGATAAAATAATTCCCTAATAGTTGGCAGGTGAATAGTGCCAGGGAGTGAAGATTTAGAGACTGACACTGAATGGCATAATTAAATAAATATGTAAAGGAAGCACAGTCTGGAACTAGGGCTCTGAAAGCCCACACACAGCAAGTCAATGCACACACTGTATTCTAAAGCTTACAGGGAGCCATTTTGTGCATAGAAGGGTGCAATTGTAGCACAGAAGCTTACGACATTACATGCAGCAAAAATGCACATAAATAAATTAAATGAATGTTATAAAGGGCATGTGGGGGCTAGAGGAGTTCTGGGCACAGCAAATAAATAGTGAAAAGTTCTCAAAGTGCACACAAGCAAAAATGGAACACTTTGAAGGCAGACACTGTCAGAAGTAAAGGCATTAAAGCAAAAAGGCATTTGCCATGTGCAGCATCATGTTGCCAAGCTGATTTTTCACAGAACTGAACCAAAGTTGTCTGACACATAAAGTAGAGTGCCTTACATACACACAAAATAGTTCTGAGTTGCTAAAATGTAAAACAGAGGAGTCACTAACCTTTTAAGTGAGACTGGGTCCTTGGTGAAGCACATCCATACAAGCAGTTACACAAGAGGTGGGGCTTAGCATAGGACAATGAATACATAATTCCTGAGTGCAAAACTGTTGTAGTTAGCACAGTTAAAGGGGAAACAACTGTTCTGAATGAAAAAAGAAAGGGAAAGTGATTAGAAGTGATTATTTATGTATTTCAATAGTAAAGGAACAGTAGTCTTCGCGACTCTGCTTTCCAAAGGGCTATTGTGTACAGAAACAATTCAGCAGAGATCTTTGGAAGTCAGCTGTCCATTCATTATAATGAAAAAGTGCTTAACCCTTGAGAACATTTTCAATGTATGTGACAAAGGAAATGTATTTTGAAATGGCTTTGAGTTATACAAAAGAGGGGGAGCCTTAGAATGTTCAGAGGGGCAGCTGAGCTTCAAATCTGAGAATTCCATTGTGGCTTATGCTGCTACAGGGAGCATTTTGATTGGTACTGAACCTCTGAATAGGTCAGTGTCCACTCAGTGATCACTAATTTAAATATGTTAATGATATTTTGGCTATAAAAAGAGCTGCACAGCCAGCGTGCAGTTAGTCTGAGCAGGGAGAGCAACAAAGAAGAAAGGTGCCCATGCAAAGGGGTGTCCTATCTGAAGAGGCCTGATGGACAGAAAACAATGACAATTTAATTTAAATACAAGTATAGGAATAGGGGATCACCTGTATCCCAGAGTAGGGTCAGATCGGGTAGTAAGTGAGAGCAGGGTTAAAGAATAGAAATCCTGTTGCTTCAAATGCCTGATGAGCCTGTGTAACAAGTTTTCCTCACAGAAGAAGAAAAGCTGCAAATCTGAAGAAATCATTGTTTCCCCTCACAACATCATCATCCTGTTGACTCAAAGGGGTCCTCTAACTACATCAAGCTACAACAACCCTAACAACAGAATTTCTTCAGTAAATACAAAGAACTGTGGTATAGTAAAAACCTTGTTGATACAGTTTGGGGACTATTTTAAAAGCCACGCTGACACTGTTTTACAGAGAATTTACCTCAGTCCTTCTGAATTTAAGAGACTTTTGTCAGAGTGAAGGACAGGACCTGAAGGGACTGAGGGAGGAATTCTGTCACTACTTTTAACATACCAGTATGCAACATTGTTTAATTCCACTGCCTAATTTAAATGTTTTCTGGTAATGAATGTGTGACAATGTCAATTGATTTTTAATGATTTAGAGCATAGAAATACAGTACAGTAAATGAGAAATTGGATAACTGAGTGGGTATCTGGCAGAAGGGGTCAGTGGGCTGACTGCTTGGAGGTTTTTCCCAGTAGTCGCTGCATTCCTTAGTTCTATACAGAGTGTACACAGTAACTGGATACTGGGGAGGGTATCTGGCAGAAGGGGTAAGTGGACTAACTGTTCAGAGGTGGACCCAGTAGTCACTGCACTCATTAGTTCTAAAGTGAATAAAGCTCGGGGATTAAGACCTAGGTGGGCACTTATCCCGGGACAGTGTGGTATCTGGAGAGCTGGTGGGCGGCTAGTGCCTGAAGTCTCCAGGGGTAATTTCAAGGTGATTAGTGGGTTGGAGGTGCCCTGCTGGGATCAATATAGAGTATACAGTAATTCTAGTTCATGTGTTTTGCATTGTTATTTTTTCTGAATTTGAATTGTGCCATTCGAGGCTGTGATTACCAAAATTTATTTCACGATTTCAGTAAACCTTTACCTTTTTGCTAAATAACCTAAGTGTCAGATTCCTTACTTGCAGTAGCAGTGTCTAAAATTTCTGCAGGTCTCCAGGTCAGTCCGTTGCAGCATTCACTACTCTTGACAGCTCTTAGCTACTCCAGTTGAGGAGGTAAGGTACTGTACTCAGGAAGTACTCAACTGGGAAAGGGTTGTCACAGGGGAAGGAACAAAGAATCCTGTGATACCACTCATCTCTGTGTGGAATGGTCTCATCTGTGGCCAGAGTTTAATACAGTAGTGTGGGTGGTCCATCACACAATTTACATACCCCCTGGCAAACAACAATCTAGCATTGCATTGTTTGTCACATACTTCAAACAAACCTGCCTTAACAGGGAAACTATAGTCACCGGGGACTACAATACCAACTGGGCAGCCACATCTAGAGTTGCACACAAGGACCTGGTGTCCAGCCTATTCTTAATACAAGTAGTTAGTGGTTGCACCCATGCAATTAGTAAGTGATTGCACCCATGCCAATTATAAAACTGGATCTAAAATTCTAATTAACTGGTTCATAGCTACCAGCCTGGGAAGAATAACTGAGGTCTCAATCCTGCCAGATTCCATCAGTGACCACTCGCCAGTCTAGTGCACTTGGACAGCTAAACTCCCTAAGATCCTGCACCCCAAATTCTATTTCAAACATGTCACCATAATGGCAACCCTCAAATATGTCAAAAGAGTCCAGAGTAAAACAAAGATTGTGAGGAGATACAATAGACATGAAGTTGCTGGCCATGGCACTAGAGGAACTAGCTTTTCTGTTGTCTAAGATATTTAACTTTTCCCTGCAATATTTCCAGTTTCCAGAAATTTGAAAATTTGCACTAGTAACACCAGTGCACAAAAGTGGTGACCACACCAACGTGGCAAACTACAGGCCTATTTCAATTCTTTCTCCCCTGTCCAAGGCCCTTGAAAGAATTATTTTGGATCAATTTGTCTCCTACTTGAGCAAGTATAATAGTCTGTGCCAATAGCAGCACAGATTCAGGAAGCTTCACAGCACCAGTATTGCCCTCACTGAGTACATCAGCCTCCTGCAAGAGGCCCTAGATAGTGGCCGCCTTGTTGATGCCACCTACATTGATTTGACTAAAGCATTCAACCTGGCAAATAATTCATTACTACTTGCAAGCTCTTCTCATTAGGCCTCTCCTCTGGAATGGTAGCTTGGTTTCATTGCTACCTCACTGGTCGAACTCAGCAGGTAAAGATAGACAATGTTGTACTGGACGTTATGGGTATTTCAGTACAGGTCCCACAAGGTTCAATACTCGGCCCTCTCCTTTTTGGACCATTCATAAACAGCCTCACAAAAGCCTGCCCTCTATTGAAGGTGCTTCTCTATGCTGAGGATGTGGTGGTCTCTAATATTAGTACACACCATGGGAAACTCTCCAGTGATCTCCAATGCAGCTTCAAGTCACTAGAGGGATGGTTTGCACAAAACAATGTAATCCTAAATTATAGGAAGACCAAGACCATGCTGTTCAGTGGCACACAACTGAAGAAAAAGGTCCCTCCCCTTGTTATCCGCAACTCTTCTGGAGCTACCCTAGACCAGGTTGAATCTTTTAAATACCTGGGTGTCACTTTGGATGATACTCTTTCATTTGCAACCCATGTGGACAACATTGAAAAAGTACACAGTAGAATCATTTTAGCCCAGCTGGTGGAGTGGGTAACATCAAATTACAGTTCATGAGTGGCCCAGGCAGTATTTCATTTTGAATACTCAACAAATGTGCATTGTGCTATGTGCTTACATTTGATCCACAAATATATAATTATAAAGAAAAACAAAATATGTGTGCTGCATTTATAGATTTAACAGCCACCTTTAACTCAGTCTGGAGAAAACTGCTATAGATCAGATTATCTGAATTAGCATTGGGCCCCAGTTAAATCCATATCATAAAACAAATCTGCATTCAGATACAAGGACAATGGTCCAACATGACTCAATGGTGTTACAACTTAGTTTACACAAACAGAGGAGTTAAACAGGGATGAATTCTTGCACACCTGCTGTTCAACCATTACCTGGAAGTTATAGTAAGCAAAATGAATAAGGATCCAGCATTATCCACAGAAATTCATGGACAGAAATTCTCAATATTATCCCAGGCAGAGGATCCAGCTATCATTTCTCTGAATACTTCAGAAAACTGTTGAAACATTTGGAAAAACTACTTCTAAGTTTTACATGTGTAATTAATGCAAATGAAAGCAAAGTGTTCGTTTTTTTAAAGACCATTCAACTTTAAGTGGACTCTATGTAATGAGACATTGGAAGCAGCTGATGTTTGTATATCTCAAGGAAACTTTTGATTAGAGACTAACTTGGACTCCACACATTAATCATATCAAGATAAAACTTAAACAGAATTTTCTTGCCCTACATAAATTTTATTTGTAGGTGTGTGGATTGTAGTCTTTAATTTTTTTTATCACCACTGTATTTTTCCTCCTGTGCAGCCAGCACTCTGCCCTACATCCAGCCACCGCACCACTTCCCCGACGACCCCCCCAGGGCACCCCACACCAGCTGGCATATGCTGCTGTACCCACAAGAGGGTCCCAACCTTTGGTCCCCACGCCAGACCAGGGTCCAATGCCGGTGTGTCGGGTCACTGCCGGACTCAGGAAGTTATGGCCATCAAGCTGCCATGAGTGATATTATCCCCCAGGAGTGCAGATGTGCAATGACATCTAGCACTGACATGCTGATGTCCGCTGCACTCCTCCCTCCATGGCACCGACTCTAGCAGTGCCTCCAGGCCTTCCTAGGGGCTGCTGCAGAGCGGTGGAGACCCACATCCCTCCCCAGGATAGGACAGCAGTCCTCCAGATGCTCAATCCTATCCTCCCCTACTGACCCCTGACAACCTGGGCTCACGTCTGAACCTGGTTAACCAGCGTGGCGTGAGGTGTGGTGGGCAGTGCCTCAACCCTCAGTGCTACCAGGCCAGCATGGGATTGTAGTCTTTTATTAAAGATAATTCAAGCAAAATGTGCCTCTCAGGTCCTGTGTCAAGTAAAATTTGGGATTTTTGCTGATCTAGAACCCTTAGAAAAAGTTTTTTCAAGAGCCAACAGAACTTTAACATTACTTTGTCAGGTTACCCAAGCAGTAATGATCAGAACTGAGCAGGGACAAATTAAACTTTGCTTGGCTAACCAGGATTGGGATCCTAGGTGTTTGGCTTAGTCCAGGAAATCAAAATCAAGACAGATACCACTATACACAGAACAAATAGAGTTTAGCTAAGAAAGCTGTGGACTTCCCTAGGTGAAGACAGTCAAGGACAGCTTGCACCTTTATGAGCAGGAACATTTATGGGGCCTTATTGCTAATGATATCTCATCAAGTCTAATATATAAAGAACAGCAAGCAGGAAAGGGTCATTCATTAGGGAAAGGTGCTTGAAAGTCCAAGCAGCTAAATTTAAAAGAGAAGGACCCAGCACTCAAAAGCCAGCAGAAGAAGACTGCAAAGACAAGCCAAAGACAAGCCAGTCTTAATTAAAGTTTTCTCATGTATTTGCAAAATGTGCAACATGAAAAAGCAGGTGCATCCTTGGGAGACCACCACAAACTGACCAATGTTTCACGCCCTTTGTGGGCACTTTGTCAAGGTGGACTGGAGAGGGGCAGCGCCACGCTACCTGCGTCTGCTACCCATGAAAATAGGTTCATAATGGGCATGCAAATGACCCCTTGGCCCCTTGCATGCCCAATTGGCTCACTTACATGGGTCCATTTGAATATTGCAGATAGTGCATTAGTGGTATCCACTCTTGTGGCCACATTGGGAGCCATGTCTTGGCAGCACTACTTCACTTAGCGCTGGCCCTATACTCAGTCAGCTACCGCCAGTAAATTATCTGACTGGATATAGCATCCTCAGACCCCTGGGCTATTGCAAACTGGTGCACAAACCTTTGCATTCCGCTTTGTGTTTTATTGAATATCAGGCCCCCTGATCTATTGAATTCAGAAAATAGGATGATTCTTATCAGAACTGCTGCATCTTTTTTTCTGTTCTGAATCAGATTTATGTTTTACTCTATGTTTAGAAGGTGTAACAAAGCAAATCATCATATTCCTTCCTATCTCATAGGTGAGTTCTCCCACCAAAACCATCTTTTTAAGATAGTAACATCGACCATATATGCTTTATGATAGTCAAAGTAAAAGGGATAAGTAATTAAACTCTTCTTAAATACTGCAAAAAGGAGTGCCAGATTATGTAGCACTTCTAAATTCCTTCTTCTATTTTGAACTCAGTTCTTTCAAAATGTTCTAGTGGCTAGTGGGATGGGTTCTTTCCAGTGTTGTCAAATATATATGTATATATAGTATGTGTGCGTATATATAGTGGCACGGTAGTGCCACTATAGTTAGTGTTGAGTACCCCATTTAAGGTTAAATGGTGAAATTGTACACCTTAATAACTTTGTCACTGTTTGACGGATTTGCCTGAAATTTGGCAGGTATGGAGCGTTATCATAGATATTGGGATATGGCAAGTTTTGTACCAGTCGGATATATGGTGGCAGAGTTATTAAGTGACATTCCAGAGTGCATTTATGCTTTTTTGCACATTCTTTGCTGGCACCTACAGGTTGCATGGTTTGCGTGACCAGTCCAAAAACTTCAGGGAATGTGTAGCCAGGGTGCCCAATGTGCCTTTTGAAGATTTCGTGAAAAAATATTGAACAGTTCAAAAGTTATCGAAAAACAAGTTTCTCATTATAGTCAATGGGAAAAGTTAACAAAAAGTTTGACAGTGTCGTAAATGCAGTTTTTAGTGTCGCAAATGACCCCTGTAGTGTCATGAGTCAGCCATTTTTTTTTTTAGTTACTGATCACAGAAATGCTTGGCATTTAAAATTGGGACCCTTTAGGGACATAATTCTTTTTGTGTTTACCTAGTCGAGCCCTGAGGATGCTAGTCATGTCTTTATGTTGGGGTTGAACACCCTAGAAATATGTTTTTGAGATTTTTGGGAATAGTAGTGTTGCAAAGTAGTGTCGCACCTATGACGCTTTCTTGATTTGTTTTTGCGAAAGTGTCACAAATCACGACACTACTTTGCAACACTATGGACAAAATAACAGGACTTCTTTGCCACCCCACTGCAAAAAGACGGTTTGGTTGTTTGGGCTGAAATTTGGAAGGAAGAAAGCCTACATCCCACATATGTGCCTTTTGTGGTTTGTTGACAAAATAAGGCAGGGATGCCAAGTTACGGTACTCTGAATTTGACGCTTTGTCCCATAGACTAAAATTGCGGCGTCTGCCACACCTTTCGGGGCCCGTATCTCGTAAACGGTGCGAGATACAGACTTTTTTCTGGAAAAATGTTTAGCCCCCAGAGGCTAAGTGTTACATGCAAACCTGGCCAGGAAAGTCATGAATCATATAACATTTACATTTTTTTTTCTACGTCATATGGTTCCTGAGATATAAGCAATTTAGTATTCCAAGAGCTCATTTTCTGGTCTGAGGCCCATTATTATGCATACATTCTCACTGTGTTTCTCTATGCAGCTCTTGGGCAAACACAGGGTGTGCGCTTCCGTTACTGTTACAGTTAGCATTCCCACTTGCGTTTCCGTACCCGTTTGCATTAGTGTTCCTGTGTACGCCACCGTGTGCATTACCCTTTGCGTTTTCATTTGCACTTGTGTTTGCGTTATACCATTTGCTTCTCCACCACTGTTTGTGTTTGCATTTCGGTTTGCATCACTGTGTGCATTACCATTTGCATTTCTGGCCGCCCTTCCATTTGCATTTGTGTTTGCATTTCTCTTTTGTTTTGCGTCATCATTGTTGTTACCGTTACCATTTGCATTTCCAATTGCATTCCCGTGCCCATGCGTGTTACAGTTTGCATTTCTGTATGCGCTTGCATTTGCGTTTCTGTTTCCTTTGGTGTTATTGTTGCTGTTACCATTACCATTTGCATTTACATTTGCAGTACCATGACCGTGTGCATTACGGTTTGCGTTTCTATATGTGCTTGCGTTTCCATTTCTGTTTCCTTTGGTGTTATTGTTGCTGTTACCATTACCATTAGCATTTACAATTGTGGCACCGTGACCATATGCATTATGGTTTGCGTTTCCATAGACGCTTGCGTTTGCCTTTCTGCTTCTATTTCCTTTGGCATTATTTTTGCTGTTATCATTACCATTTGTGTTTGCAATTGCGGTACCATGACCGTGCGTGTTACGCTTTACATTTCCATAAGCGCTTGCATTTGCCTTTCCATTTCTGTTCCCTTTGGCATTATTGTTGCTGTAACAGTTAACATTTACATTTACAATAGCGGTACCGTGACCGTGCGCACTAACACTTGCGTTTCTGTGCACACTTGCATCTCTGTTTGCATCACTGTTCACTTTGGCGTCACTTTGCGCTCACGTTTCTATTAACGTTTGCATTACCATTTCCGTTTGCGTCACCATGTGCGTAACTGTTAGTGCTTGCGTCTGCATTGCAGTTACCGTTACTATGTCACAAGACGTCACCTGGTGGGAGGCCCCACCACTGCATTCTATTCACTATTTATAGTCCTCATTCTCAAAAAGAAGGGAAATTCATGGCAAAAATACTCTGTTTAATGCATCAGTTAGGGTTGTTCCACAGTGACAAAAGTGAGGAAATTTGGTTTTAGGGTTGAAAGCCCCCTTGCACCCCCCAGCCCGCCCTGCCCAAATGGCATTGGGGTGTGCATTGAGGTCAGCAGTCCTAACTCTCACCCCATTCTCCTATACCTCAGCTTGCTTACACATGTGATGGGGTGAGAGTTAGGGTCGACAACCTCAATGCACACCCCAATGCCATTTGGGTGGGGTGGACTGGGGGGTGCAAGGGGGGCCTTCAACCCTAACACCAAATTTCTTCACTTTTGCTACTGTGGAACAACCCTAACTGATGCATTAAATAGATTTTTTTGCCATGAATTTATATATCTATGTAACCAATAGGGCATGATGGGGTGTGCATGGAACACATTTTACCACATGGCCAGGGGTGTAATAAGGCACGCGGCCAAAGGCTGAGTCACTTTAGCCACTGACCGTGCACTAAAATGTGTTCCATGCACATCCCAGAGTGGCTTATTGCACTTTTTAAAATGGGCTACTTTTTTAAAACTTTTTACAGTTGGAAAAAGCATGTTTATAAGTAGAAACAATAGATTTACTTGTGTACATTTATGATAAATAGTCATTCCACGCACTACAAATGATGTCATTGATGATGATGTCATTATATTATTGCTTACTTTCTTCTTCCTGTTTTTTTTCCCACATTCAAGATATGAAATGTTTATCCCAGAATGTTTACCATGAGATACATGGATTCAAAATTCTGCTCAGTTCCATTGACAGAAAGTTTCTCTCCTAACACTCTGTACACACAGACAACAAAGACTTTGTTACAGCCAGAGACTCAATTATCTCACTGTCAGGGCTAGACGAAGACAGTTCCTTGATGAGTAGGAAAAGATAGAAGGGGGATTTTCACTGTCAGCAAAGAAACAGTTGTAATGAAAACTATAAATACTTATTGTTTCTAATTTGTTTATGTACGTAAGGAAAGTGTGATAATCAAGGAAACTACAGTTAATTAATTTGCTTTATTTTTTATTTAATGTAGTTTTATTTCTAGGGCCCAGATGAAGCTTTTTTTTTTACAGTGTAAAGGTAGCAGCCATGTTTGTGGTAGAAGATCAGTTCTGGCAGTAGGGGGCTAACTGAAATGCCTGTGTTCCAAATGCCCATTGATCTGGGTTCCAGACTCTTCACAGTCCTTTTATTAGCCATGTGTAAACCATATTTTACACATAAATAACAGCCAATCAGATTCCATAATTTTACCTGCCATTTTTATATATATATATATATATATATATATATATGTATATATATATATATATATATATATATACAGTAAAAAAATCCATTTAATGCATCAGTTAGGGTTGTTCCACAGCAACAAAAGTGAGGAAATTTGGAGTTAGGGTTGACCTTGCACCCATGCCCCTACCAGCAGGCATCGGTGTGCATTGGGGTCATTGGTCCTAACTCTCACCCCATTCCATGTGTAAATAAGGTTAGGTGGTGCAGTATAGGAGAATGGGGTGAGTTAGGACCGATGATCTCAACGCACACCCCGATGCCTGTTGGTGGGGGGTAGGGCATGGGTAAGGCAAGGAGTGGCAACCCTAACACAGAATTTCCCCACTTTTGTCACAGTGGAACAACCCTAACTGATGCATTAAATAGAGCTTTTGCCATGAATATATATATATATATATATATATCTATATATATTTATACCATGGGGGTGAGATCAATTCCAGTGAAATAAACCATGTTATTTTCACTGGAGTGAAATAAATCCTGATGACATCAGCAGAGTTAAAATAAATACCATTTATACCTGTAAGAGGTCTAAACCTCACTTTCTGCTGACATCACTCACCTGCATCTGAAAACACTAAGAAACACCCCTGTAATTTGTTGAGTTCTGAAACAGGCCCTACACTGAAATTAACACAATTAAGATAGATAATGACAGTCAGCTGCAGCACTCCTTCTAAATATAACAATCTCCAAATCTCTTGTGCTGCATTTTAAAACCCGAGTTTAGTACATTACTGAATCCTGCATTGCCACATATTGACCTACAAAAGGAACAACAAATAACCAGTATATTGCAAACATCCTGCTTGTCACAGGACAGAACCTCCCTCAGGCAACCAATTGCCAAAACACAGCACACCCAATCAAGACCCCCCCCCACACACACACCCCAACCAACAACAGCTCACTATAACAACCCATTCATAAAACTTCACACACACACACACACACACTACCACAGCACCAGCATCATTTAAAGTGACATGAACCTCATAACAACAGACATACCACTCTCACTGAAATTGGTCTCACCTCCATGGTATGAATAGCACACATGATGGGCAGATCATGGAATATGGAAAATATTCTCACTCCTGCATTGTGAGCACTGTATGTTTCACATGTACTTTTGGCACTTGTGAAATATCCAGAGCTCACTCTGCAGGAGTGAGAATATTTCATATTCCACTCCTGCCCATCATGTATTCTATATATATATATATATATATTTATGCAATAGGCGTGGACATAAATCCTATGAGATAAATCTGAGCTACTATGGGATAAATTCAAAATTTTACATTTATCCACATAGTAGATGCATCATCACAGATTTATTCACATAGTAGATATCACTCTGAAACTCATTTAGAATGTTCAGCCTCAGTACCAGTACTAACTATATTCAAATGCAAATAACTTTAACATGAAAAAAGATAGCATAGTGCTATGAGCATGAAAGTTGTGCAGCACAAAATTATCTACAAGATGAGTGGTATTTCATTTATAGATACCTTGTAGATTTTTTGATAATTCCAAAAACACAGCAGAAAATTCATTTTTTTTTCATTTTGTCCACAAACAAATGTAAATAACTTTAAAATGAAAAATGATAGTTTGGTACTGTGAGCATAAAGTTTATTTGACACAGAAATATCTACAAAATGAGTGGTGTTTCATTTATAGATACTTTTTAGTTTTTTCAGAATTAGCAAAAAACAGCAAAAAATTCCATTTTTGTGCACTGTTTCATCAAACAAATGCAAATAACATAAAAACAAAAAAGATAGTATGGTACTTTGAGCACAGCAGTTGTTTAGCATAAAAATATCTACAAAATGAGATGTGTTTTGTTTCTAGATTCCTTTTAGATTTTCTATAATCAGCAATAAATGGCAGAAAATTCAATTTTTATTCACTTTTTTGACTAACAAATGACCCCTACAAAAGCAAAAACAAAAGAATTGCATAAATGGAATATGCAATGGAAAACTCATGTAATAAATGATTTATCTGCACTCAAGCAGTTTGACCTTGGACACCACACTCGTGGCTTACGCCACTCGTGAGGTTACCCAAGGTCAAACTGCTCTTGTGCAGATAAATCATTTATTACACTTGCTTCCATTGCATATCCCATATATATATATATATATAAAACTATATATATATATAAAACTATATATATATATATATATATATATTATAGGTGTACATGCCCCTATAGTTACAGTTGTAAGGGCATTTCAATGTTAAACACAATGGCCTGGATATTCAAAAGGGTTGCGCATGCGCAAGTCCAAAATGCGCCATTCTGCTATATTCAGCAGGAGGCAGTTACGCCACTGGCAACAGATTGCGCAAGAGAGCAATGCAAATGAATGCATGCTCAACAGGAGGGGGAGGATCCATGCATAACCTGCGCAACCCGATATTCAGTCGGGTTGTGCAGAGTTGTGCATGCGCAACCCCCAACCTGCGCCTGCACAACCTTGAGCCAAAAAAGGCTTAAGTTGAGGGCCACCCACAGGTGAGCTGCTGCATTGCAGGGCGCAACACAGCAGCTGCCACCCTGGCTGGCCCCTCAACTCGGTCCCTGTGCCCCCACCAGCCCAATCGCGGGCATAGTGTAACCGACTCCCCCGCCCACACATCTCCACAGCCCGATCGCCGGGCAGTACAGGTACATGTAACCCCCACATATCGAAGCCCGATCGCAGGCAGTACAGGTACATGTAACCCCCACATATCACAGCCCGATCGCGGGCAGTACAGAGTACAGGAAACACCACACACACACACACACACGTGCCGAAGCCCGATCGCGGGCTCAGCGTATATAAACCCCAGTGCCCGATCGCGGGCAGAATGTAACCTCCCCAGCGAATATCTCCCTGGTGGTCCAGTGGACCGTAAAGCCCGATCGTGGGCAGAATGTCACAGCACAACCCCCAAACATCTCCTGGTGTCTAGTGTCCCCCACCCACCCACGAAGCCCTCACCCGCTCCCCTGTCATGTATGGGGATGCACGCCCATTGGCTGTAGCTCTGCACCAATGGGCGGCAGCCCCACCGGACAGTCAGTCGGGCGGGCGGCGGGCGGCAGGCGGGTGGATGCTGTCGCCGCTGGGCTGCGGGGGAGCGGGTGAGGGGCTTCGTGGGTGGGTGGGGGACACTAGACACCAGGGAGATGTTTGGGGTTAGTGTTTGACATTCTGCCCGTGATCGGGCTTACGGTCCACTGACCACCAGGGAGATATTCGTTGGGGTTAGCATTCTGCCCGCGATCGGGCACTGGGGGGTTCATACACGCTATGCCCGAGATCGGGCCTGGGCACGTGTGTGTGTGGGTGTTTCCTGTACCTGTACTGCCCGCGATCGGGCTTCAGAATGTGTGGGGGTGTTACATGTACTGTACTGCCCGCAATCGGGCTGCATTGTATCGGTCCTCGACGCTGCCGCCTGGCAGGGTGGCCAGGCGAAACCGGGATCAACGCATCTGCCACGCAAATGGGGCCATAACAGATGCAAATGGCCCCCATGCGCCTGCATAAATTATGGCCCCATTTGCATGCCACCTTGAATATCGGAAATTTGCGCTGCCGGCGCAGTGGTACTTCGCCACCGCGAAGTTTAATGCTCATCTCTGGCAACTTGCGGTGGCGCCAGGTTCCACTGCGCCATCGCCGAAGTGCTGTGGCTGGGGTGATTCAGTGTTGAGCAGCACAGCGCAACTCCTTGAATATCACCCCGGCCACACCCCTGCGCAACTATTTTGAGCAGCGCAAGGGCTTGCGCCTCAGAATGGCGCAGTTTGAATATCCAGGCCAATGTTTGCACTTTAATGACTTCGCAGCCATTCCACAGATTTGCCCAAGAGTTTGCAAGTGTGGTCTCACATGGTAGATCTCTGGATGTATCAAGTTTTGTTCCAGTCGAATGTGTAGATTCTGAGATACAGATACTGCAAAAAGTGAATTTTTCAGGATTTTTTCCCTTTGGTTTGAATGGGTTTTCTGTCAGCTCTGCTAGCACCCAGATGGTTTTAAATTTTGGTCTGAAATTTTCTGGGTAGAAAGGGGCTGGCCTACAGATGTGCCTTTTCTTGTTTGGTGAAAAAATATTAATCCGTTTCAAAGTTATTTCATTTTGAAATTTTGAATACTTGACTCTGAGCATGCTTAAACATGTAACTTCAGAGCCTGTTTGTGCAGAAATATTTGCAGTCCTTTGGGTGGCAGGGATTGAAGGTTGGGAGAGTGTTTAAAATCTGTAAGCTGGGTAGCTCTTTATTATAAACTATACAAAAAAACGATAACTCATCCTGCAGCAGGTATAGTTCTAGAGTTCGAGCCTCCACTATTATGAATGGTTAATGATGCATGGGAGTGAAAGACAGAGGCAGCTTTACCTGTGCTTATTGTCCATCATCTTGTTTATAATTTCTTTTTTCTATGACTAATGTATAGTTCTGTTCATGATGTAACATGAAGCAGTATTTGTATGGCTTGTGTCCGTCAAAAGGTATTTGTAAAAGGCTGCACTAATGGCATTCATTTTAAGGTGAACAAGACAAAACAAAGATACTCCTAGTTCAGAACATTGTCATTCTCCAGTTTTTTAGTCCACAAACAGATATATCACATCACCTAATGTGTGTAAGGATTTCATTCAAACTTACAATATTCCCAGTCATTTATAATAGTCTTGGTGCATTGCTTCAATATGTTTGTTTTATATTTATTTATTGTTGACTGGGACAGGAGGACTAGACAATTCTGCTTATTTTCTGCCTCATCCTGGGGGACGGAGATACAGATGGATGGCAACTGACATTGAACCAGATTAAGCTGTTGGTGGTATTTTTAGTGAATGGGGGACATTTGGCCAGGACAGAGTTTAATCATGTATCAGGATGCATAGGAAATATAATCCACAGGAACCAGACTATTCTGTTGTGGGATGTGGAGGTCAGCAAAGCAGTAGGGGTCAAAATCTTAAAAATAAATTTGTACATAATTGATTGCCTAAAGAAGTAACTTTGCAAAACACATGACTCCCTAGAAGAACTAATGGATTTTATAAATGTAACCACTGCTACATCTGTAAATAGGGACTCCCAAGTAAAACTTTTTTGCATCCCAAACATGATGAGATTAAGGTGGACTTTCTGGAATTGATAACCTGTGACACCCCCATGTTGTCTATGTGTTATGGTTCCCCTGCAGACTTGTGTATGTGGGTAAGAAAGTGAGACCACTCAAGCAGAGAATACAAGAGCACATACACTCCATTATTCACAGTAAACAGGACACACCAGTTGGGGTGCACTTTACACAGAGACATCAATCACAGCCAGGTGATCTTAGATCCTTAAGACTTGAATGGATCCCATCAATGAAAAATGTGGGAGAGAAATCAAACCTCCTGTTGCAAAAGGAAATCATGTGGATTTTCAGATTAAGAAGTGTTAAACCCTTAGGGTTAAATGACAGATGGGATTTAAAACCCTTTCTTGAATAAGAAAATGAGATAATAAGCAGCATACCGATTGTTTATAGTGTAATGTGAAATGCTCTAACTAATGTTGTTTTGTGTCTCCCTCTGTCCACCAGGTCTACTTTTCTAGCTTTCAAACCTTCTGAAGGAATCTCTGCATCATGCACCTCACCTGCATGGAGGTCTTGACATGAGCAGCAATGCACAAAAATGGATTTGTTACCTTAGTACTAAGGAGGTTTCAAAAGCTATTCCCTTCGGGGGATCACGTGGTGCAGAGCATGAGCTAGCTGCTGCCTCTTGGAGCTCCTTCTACCCAACCAACTAAATTAAGTCTTTTCAGGTCCCAGTGACTCCTTTCCTGCACTAAAGGGTGTCGGAACGTCTCATTTTGCATCTGGAGCGGTAAAATGGAAACGGAATTCAAGTATTCCTTGCCCAGACATACGCCTCCGGCGACTCCCGAGAAGGCCCCGAAAAAAGCCAGGGCCTCTGGCAATCAACAGCACGCATTGCAAGCTCCCGGAGTTCCCGACGCAGAGCCGCTCACCTTGGCTAATTTTCTTAAGGAATTCCAACCATTTCGGGACGAAATGAAGGAGCTGGCCAGCGAAGTTAAGAGTGTCTCCCATGCTCTCGAGGATCTGACTCGTCGAACTACGGACACTGAGGCCCGCATCAGTTCGGTGGAATGCAGACAGGATAAACTGGCTCCGGATCTGGTATCAATGAAGCAGCGGATAGCAAAGCTGGAGAACAAGGTCGAGGACCTTGAAGGCCGATCTCGCCGCAATAACATTGTGGTTATAGGCCTTCCAGAGAGAGAAGAGGGTCTGGAGCTGATTAAATTTGCCCAGTGTTTTGTGCAGAAGATAGCTGGCCCTTCGCCTTTTGGGCAATCATACGTTATTGAGAGAGCGCACAGGGCATTGAGAGCCATGCCCCCGACTGGTGCCCCACCTCATACTTTCATCTTCAAATTTCTAAACTATTTAGAGCGGCAGCATTTTTTAAATAAAGCCAAAGAGTTAAAAGAGCTAACCTGGGAAGGTGCAGGGCTGAGGGTGGCTCAAGATTTGCCGCTATCCATCCGACAGAGGAGAGCGTCGTTTCATCCACTTATTTCTAAATTGATCGCTGCAAATATTCGATTCCGGGTGAGGTACCCAGCACGATTTCAAGTTCTGGCGAACGAAACCTGGCACAGCTTTGAAAACTCGGAGGCTGCGCTATCGGCGCTAAAACAGCTCTTTCCAGATTTGTTCCGGGATCCATGAGGGTGTTTCCTGATAGCTGCTGAACTCCCTGTTTACCGGGGTGATCCTTCCACTACAATGGATATCGGGACTCTTACCTTATCGCTGGTTCCCTTGAAGCCCCTGGCGATAAAAGAACTATCTGGATCTGGACTTCTGGTACCTCCGGTAACTGCCTGCCTTCCAGTTAACTATTTTCTCGTCACTGGGTACAATCTGGGACTCTCCTCTAAGAATGGGGGGTGCGTGCCTGATTTTGAATATGTTTTAACGTACGTTTTGGAGGCATGGAAACTACCGGACCTTATATGTGACGTTCCCTGATAAGGCACCGATTATTATTCTCATTCTGGCTTTGTGATATTCGAGGGTGTTTTAGGCTGATGGAGAGGGGAGCGCCCCTTAACAGATATGACTTGGACTTTGCATTGGGGGGAATGTTGCAGACAGGACCGGGAGAGGTTCAGATGTATCAATATATTATTTGTGTATGTAGCAATGGTATCCAGTTAAGGGAGACTGAGGGCCCACATATTTTTGTCATATACCATTCTCTTTCTTTTGTTAATTTCGCTGACTTAGAGTAGTGGTATACCTGGGTCCTTGTGGATGGGCTAGACCAAGTTCTGGAAAGTGAAGGGTAGAGATAGGTTAAGATAATCCTGTTGCTGTTAATTGTGGGATGGACCTGATTACTGATATATTAATATGGGTGGGGGGGTGGAGGTGGAGTTTCTCACTGTGCTGGAACCATGTTCATTGGTAGCTCGGGAGGGCTAGGGGTGGAGGGGTTGTTGGGGGTTTGGTCTTATTATTGCTATGGGGTTTTGGGTGGTTTTGGGACATGGGTGGGGGGTGGGACCCTTTACACAGCACTCTCTATTTTTGTAGGTCTATTATTATGGGGCTGGTTTCTTTTTCACTTAGGTTTTGATCTCATTTTACCGTATGGCTAGGCATATAAATGTGGTGACCTGGAATGTGCATGGACTTCGCCATAAATCAAAGCAATATAAGGTTTTAAAACACCTGGACTATGTGAAGGCAGACATTATGTTTCTGCAGGAGACCCATCTGTTGAAGGCTGAAAGTAACCAGCTATGCAGACTTCAAGTTGGCCAGATTTTCGTCTCGGAAGGTAGTTCTCAAAGCAAAGGGGTGATGGTCATGATACGTAAATCAGTCCCATTTCTTCCGACTCAAGTAGTTGAAAATAGGTATGGGCTGTACGTTTTTGTAAGGGGTACCTTGCACACCCTAGAAATTATCCTGGGCTCAATTTATGGCCCTAATATTGATACCCCGAGTTTCTTTGTCCAAATTACGGAGCTACTCTCCTCCTGGAGCAATCTGCCTATCGTAACGGGTGGTGACCTCAATTTGGTATGGATCCGTTACTAGATAGATCCTGCCCTACTAGAAAAGGATTAACCCCGGTCAGAGGGCTGTTAGGAGATGATGGACGGATTAGGTCTATGCGACATGTGGAGAGTTTTTCATCCAACCGTACGGATTTTACTTTTACCTCACAAGTACACAGCACCCTATCCAGAATAGATTATGTGTTAATCTCGAACACTCCTCCTGGCTGGGTTAAAAGACACGGGTATAGTTTCTGGACCATTATCGATCACTCCATAGTAAATGTCTTTTGCTTTTTCATCTCTACCTAAACCAGGGAGCAGATGGAAAATCAATAACCAAATATTAAAAGACCCCAGACTGGTTAAATACATTTCAGCACAAATAACAGAATTTATCTCTTTCAATCAAAATTCCACCGACAAGCCAGATATGGAGTGGGGGGCTTTTAAAGTTTTTATTCGTGGTATTTTGATTGGTCTTGCCTCCCGTAGAAAAAAAGAAAGGCTGAATCATATTTCCGATTTACTTACCAAAATTCCACTTCCTCCCCAGAGGCCTATAGACAAGAACTAACTTTGTTAAGGGACTCGTATCTCAGAATACTGAATGAACAAGCCGAGTGGGCATTCATAAGAACTAGAGCAATATTTACAGACCAAGGGGAGAAGGCTAGCCGACTATTAGCAAGAAGAATTAAGCAATTAGAGTCTTCCAGGTGGGTGCCAGCCATTCGCTCCTCAGAGGGGGGCCCAATCAAAACCTTCCCCGAAGATATTTTAGGTGAATTTGTAAACTATTTTAAAGGGATTTATGGACCCATGAAAGATCCTCCGTCAGATGATATGATTGATCACTTTTTAAGGGATTTAAATTTTCCCTCATTGAGCAAAATGGACCAACTCCAACTTTTGGCCCCCATTACTGTAGAAGAAATAGACCGGGTTATCAAATCCCTTCCTTTAGATAGAACACCTGGCCCGGACGGTCTCTCCGCCAACTTTTACAAGACTTTCTCAAAGGAATTAATTCCTTCTTTACTACGGCTGTTTCAGTGTATTTTGGATGGTGGGGCCTCTGATCGCTCCCTTTTTGAAGCTTTAATTGTACTTTTGCCCAAACCGGGCAAATCTCCAGATCTTGTCGCTAATTATAGACCCATATCCCTTCTCATAAAGGACATTAAAATTCTCACTAAATTGTTGGCCGATAGAATCAGTAAAGTCCTTCCCGGCTTAATTGGACCTGAGCAGGTTGGATTTATGAAAGGTAGATCTTCCGCAGACCATTTAAGGGTCTTGGCTCATGTCTTCTCGGCCTCCAGGGATTCCGATCAGCCCATGGTTTTGGTCTCTCTGGATGCCGAGAAGGCTTTTGATAGGGTATATGGTAACTTTCTCATAAAGGTTATGGAATGTTTCGGTTTCCCTCAACAATTTTCTGGGTGGATCAAAGCTATATATAAATTCCCATCAGCAAGAATTACGTGCAATGGAGTAACCTCATCCTTATTCAGACTTTTCCTAGGTACTAGACAAGGCTGCCCTCTCTCCCCTCTCCTTTTTAATTTATACATTGAACCTCTTATCATACGGATTAAACAGGAGCAGCGGGTTCAGGGTATTCAGGTATGGGGGCACACTTTGAAAGTTTTGGCATACACAGATGACCTGCTCTTGCAAATCTCATACCCATCCTCCTCCATTCCAATTTTGCTAGATATTATTGATAAATTTGGTATTATTGCCAATTACAAGCTTAATATTAGCAAGTCAGTGGTCTTCCCCTTAAACTTTAGGACATGCGCGCATGAGATTGCCCCTTTTGGCTTGGCTTGGAATGCCAAGATCATCAGGTATCTAGGCCTCACATTAACCACGGATATGTCTCGTTTAGTGCAGAGAAACTTGGACCCGGTGTTGCATGACATTGAGGCGGACCTACGGAGATGGGCGATTATCCCCTTGTCTATTTGGGGTAGAATTAATTTGGTAAAACTGAACGTTTTTCCTCGTCTATTCTACCCTATTAGTATGTTAAATGTATGGCTTCCACTAAAATGGTTCAAGGGAGTGCATAGAATCATCTCCGGTTTCATTTGGAATTATAAGAAACCTAGATTGTCCTATTTTAAATTGTCCGCCCCTAAACTGTCTGGTGGTTTGAGACTCCCCCATTTTGCGTTATATTATTGGGCCAGCCATGCGTCGAAATACCTTCGCTGGCTTAAAAAAACGGATGATCTTCAGGTTAACACCTATACACCACTGTAGTTAAGTTTAGAGGTATCCCGGATTGCGGATTCTGGCCTCAGGCCTGAGGCCTTGTTATACTGTTCGCTGAAAGCTGTCCCCCTGGCTTTGCGTAAGTCACCTATTGAAACCTCAGTCAAAATACATGTACAACTATGTTCCTTTCTAAAATATTTTCATACTGGGGACCCAGCTCAACCATTAACGGGTAACCCTAATTTTTTAATAGATGGCAAACCTATCAAAGATACCTGGTTACCTGCATTGGGAAAAGTGTTGGTTAAAGATCTGCTTGAAGATGGAGGTAAATTTCTTACCTCAAATGATATCCTGAATAAGTTTCAAATCCCTCAGCGCCTGATATTTAAAGTTTTTCAGCTTCGTCATCTCCTAGTGGGGAAACTGAGCACCTTGACCTGGGGCAGTGGCTCATGCAATTTCGAGGAAACTTTGATTCCAATGGTCGGAAAAGCTCATGCTATCTCGGATGTATATAATACATTGATTGGCTGGCTGCACCCTAATATCCTTGCTCCCAAACAGTATTGGTTGTAATTGTTTCCAGAATACAATTTCAATTGGAGCGCAATTTGGGGGGCGTGTCACAAATTTCTGTTGCAGGATAGGCTCAGGTTAATGCAATTTAAACTGTTACATAATATTTATTTTTCCCCTGTAAAATTGGTCGATCGGGGTATGGCCTCCTCATCCTCTTGTTTTAGATGTCAGCAAGGGGTTGGAGATTTACTTCATATCTTTTGGCACTGCCCGAAAGTGGCGGTGTTATGGGAGACTATTAAGAAGAATCTCACCTCTTTGGGACTTGAAAACTTATTTACCCCTGAGGTTTGTATTTTGGGGACATGACCCAGGTTGGTGTCCGGTGCAGGAAATATCATATGGGGTTGATTTCGGCTTCAGTCAAAAAAGTAGTTCTGAGACATTGGAAGGATAACGTAGAGATCTCATATGGTGAATGGTTACAGGAATTCTTAGCTAATCTTAGAACGGATAGAACCATAGCAAGTTTGCAGTATAAACTTTCTAAGTTTAATAACACTTGGGGTTCTTTATATACCTTTTTTTCTGTTCCGTTGTAATTCGTAGTTAATTTTCCAGTCAGTTTATACCTAAGTGCTGTGTATTGGGTGGGCGGTTGGGGGGAAGGGGGGTTTTGGGGAGGAGGGGTAAGGTTTACATCCTGATGATCTGTTTTTTAATGGCAGATATCTCCACTGTTATCTTGTTTCCTTTTCTGGATGTACTCCTTTAATGTTGTTAAACTTTCAATAAAAGTTGAATTGAAAAAAAAAAGCTATTCCCTTCTTTTCTTAATTTCTTTAGATCTTTGTGCTTTAAAAATGCAGATATTAGAGGTAAATGCACTATGCGTAATTATTTGTGATATATTAGAGTGCTTGTATAGCAGCTCCACCTAGTGCTTTAGATGGGGATAACATGAATTGTTCATTTTATTTTTAAATGCTTTGATATGAGTCACATGTTTTTGTTTGCTTGATTGCACTATATTTTGGTTGTTAGGATCCCATGGCTCCAACCCCTGAGGAAGACTCATTTTGAGTCAAAGCGGTGGGGCAAAACAGGAGCTCCATCTGTGGACCTTTGGTCCAGTCTGTACATATTCCTGAATACATTCTTTGAACTTGCTACTTTTGACTGGACCTACATTTTTGCCATAAGGTTTAAGTGTGCAGTTTACAAACTGCTCTGTTTCATATGTTTGGGCTAGCCGCCCTTTACATAATTGCACCACCTGCAGAACACCAATCGCAGCATTCATTTTGTATTGAGAGTCTGATAAAACCCACCTGAGAAGGATGTATCAAAAGGGGTAGTAGGGATCCAGTCTGGTGCACAGTGCCTCTGCATAAGTCTCACTAGCTGCATTAATCAGTGAGATATGGCAGTAGCTGGCTAGGAGTGTGGGATCTTTCCACACCTGGAAACAAGCTCCAGCTTAGTGTGCCTTTCCTGGTTAAACAATTTCCCCTTTCCCTTTCCCTTCCTTTCCCCTTTTGGGGTGTATGTAATGGTGGCTTCTCAGAGTGTAGGAAGAAGAGATCCATTCCACTCAGCCTTCAAGAACACTCTGCTGAAGAAGTGGCTGATGAGGGGTTCAAGTGCATTGAAGAAGTCCACTGGGAAGTCGTTCCCCCACTCTGGAGCATTCCCAAAGTTGAATGAATGCAGTGCTTAGTGGATCTCCATTTCTGTAAGGGGATCTTCCAGCCTGGTGGATTGCTCTAAACTGGGAATAGGGAGAGATAGAAAGGAAAAGGAATGCATCAAGTGCTTCTGGATCTGGAGGCTTGGGGGAGGCATAAAGTGATTCATAAAACTCCTACATTATTGCCTTTACTTCCTCCTGTTGGATTTTAGTGGTCTTCTGCAAATCATGAAGGCCTGCTTTGCCAGCATGCTGTCCACCTCTCAGTATTTATGGCATAGTCTTAGGTTTGCAATCTCAGCCTTGTGTTATTGCTCCATGGAGGTCAGAGTATGGGATGGGGAAGGGGTGTTCTTGCTCCAGTATAGCAAGCTCATACTCCCATTGGCACCTGCAGTGTAACTCATACCCAGTGATCCTACCATGGAGAGTGGCTTTATACACCTCCAAGAGCATACCTACTGAACTACTCCCATTGTCATCATCTAGAAGAAAGTTAGTAGTCTCCTACTGGACCCAGGGCAGGAAACTAGGGCCCTTAAGGAGAAGAATGTCTAGTCCTCAAAAGGGGGAGTGAGGGTCCAGGAGACCTCAGAGGAAATGAAGGCATACTGGGGCATGGTCAGAGATAATCAGCAGAAGGAAAGTCACATCGACAGCCCCATAGTTAAGGAAGGGGAAGTCATCCAGAGGTCCAGGCAATTCTATGTGCCGGAGTCTGAGGACTGGCATGCATAATCACTATACCTGTGGTAGAAAAGACTCCATATGCCAGAGAGTCCCTAGTCCTTCATAAGTAGTGTGAGTCCCTGGGCCCCTCTGGCATGTGCTTCTGTCATAGTCTGAGTGACTCCTGTCTATGGTGTGCTCCAGGATGAAATTTCCTCCTGCTAAAAAGGAATTAGACAGGGTGGTGAGGGGCTTCTTTTGTGAGCCAGGGTATGGAAGAAGTCTTGCGGGGGTGTCCTCATGGGGGGGTATAGACACTGACCAGTAGGATAGGGCCAGTCAGAGTATCCATCAGGTCCAGGAGTTACCTATCCTGGGGATCACACTCTCCCATGCAGGTTGTCCTTTTGAGAGACTTGTTAAAAACAATGGCTAGCTATATTTTTTAACAAGAGCAGATGTATGTATCTCCATGCTCATTTTCTCTAAAATAATACTATTTTATGTCCCTCCTGAACCTCCCTCCTGTCAGTTTCCACTTATATCCACATGGCCACAAACCTATATTCAAGCCAAATAGTTTCCCACAGTTCACCTTGTTAACTCCATTTAAGAACTTGAAGGTCTCTAACATATCTCCGCTCTCCTTTCTTGTCTCTGTGGAGTACTTGTTCAGTGCATTGAAGCACTCCTCCTAGGACCTGACCTGTTCTCCCACAACCATTTTTGCTACCTGACAGTGCACCATCTCCAAGCTAGCACAATCCTTCCTGAGGTGAGGACTCCAGAACTGGACACAGTACTCCAGGTGTGGCCTCACCAAGTGAAGGTGGTAATTACACTTGTGCAAATATAGGCTGAGTAAAAAAAAAAACATTCAGAACCCCAGGAGTTACAAAAAATCCATCACTCCCAGCATCCCCTTTATTAATACCAACTTCCAACAATAAACAGTCATAACAATTAACAGCTAACCCCCAGTTGCAGGACCCTGCATAGTTTCAGTTTAAACACAGGACATCTGAGACATCTCAGAGGAAAGAGTGCCAGGAAATATGTCCCAGCCTGTAAGGCATAACTCACCTGGTGGTACCCCAGAAAAAATGAAGACCAGGAATGCTGAAGCCAGTAGGCCCCCAATGCCGTATCTCTGAGGCTGCCAAGTGGTGTCAGAGGCATAGGTGCGAGAGGGTGTCATCTGGGCCAAGACATACCTGGCACATTTGATCTGAATCAGTTCCCAACACCCATCTTGGCAGCCCCCCCCCTTCAGAAAACTAGTGTGTGCAGTGTAAAACAGGAGTGCTATACCAAGCACTGGCTTTCTGTCATGTCTGAATGGTCCACTCTGTGTGAACTGTGATGGAGCCCCCAGTTCACATGACCTGTGGGTAGAAGGCATAGAGGCCATGCCTGGCTGCCTGCCTTCAAGAAAACTATATCATGTGGTGTAAGCCAGACGAAGAGACACTAAAGAACATTACATATAAATGCAAGGAAAGGGGGGCATGATAAAAACTGTCAAGTAACGAAAGGGAATCAACAACATACAAGAAGGCAGCATCATCCAGAAAATGAGATGTGCATGAAGAAGAGCCCAAAATTTAAAGATAGAGGGGGAACAGATCAGGGGCAACATCAGGAACTATTTCTTCACACAGAGGATGGTGGGTGCAAGGACAAACTAAAACTAATGATCAACGTTCTGATGGGACAGCAGCAGTTGAAGCTTCCCACTAATTTGTAACTGGTGCTCCTCAATTCACTCCAACTGCTGCTCAATGTTGTCAAGACAGTGATTAACAGCCTCCAACTCACTCCATATCAGGCCTAAATTGGCCTGTGTAGCAGGTAGTTCGACAGGGTTGCCACCATCACCTGCTGCAGATTGAGGTGGTGGAGCAGCCGGTTGATCCATGGTCCCCCCACTTCACAACACCACACACAGGTGGATGCCATACTTCCCCCTCTTCCCCAGCAGGGCCAGCAGGTGCATTACTGCCTTGTTCTGAAACTCTGGCCTGCCATCATACATGGTGGTGGTTGTACAGGTGGGTGCACTGACCAACTGTGCCAAGGTGTGTTACTTTGGGGCCACAGCACACCTCCACACCACACAGATTACATTTCACTACACTGCTGTCCCAGGCAGTGTAGTAAAGAACTCCCACACTAATAAGGTGTGGGGAGGACCAGACACAGGTGGGGGGGGCAGGTGTTGTTGGAGCCAGAGGCTGCTGCTGCACAATTGGTGCCAGGGGTGACTTAGACTGTGTAAGCCATGTGATGTATGTGGGCTGCCTGTTAATTCTCATTCCTCCTTTAACGTGAAATAAGGTGAAGTAAGCAATGCAACGTCATTATCAGCATTATCACAAGGCGAAGTGGTGAAGTAGCAGTCTTTAATGGGCACTTTGCGTAACCTGAAAATAACAGGAAGTGGGCTACTTTGCAGGCAGAATTTAACTTCACTGCATCTCTACATAGAAATTGAGGAAGGAAGTTGGTTAGTAACTTTAGATGTTTCTAGTTTATATACCAACATCCCACACAAATTTGGGTTGAAGGCCCTTACGTATGTTTTGGAATGTAGAGAGAAAAATAAACCAAGAACTGAATTTCTTTTGGAAATGACCAAACTAGTATTAAAGAACAGCACATTTAGTTTCATGGGGAGACATTATTTACAATGGTGAGGAACAGCAATGGGGGCAACATTTGCCCCCAACTATGCAAATCTGGTCATGGAATACTGGGAGGATCATGTGAGCTATCTGGAAGAAAATTCATATAGAGACAAGATAGAATTTTGGAGAAGGTTTACAGATGATTGTGATATGATTCAGAAGGGGGACAAAGAAAAACTGATATCCTTTACATAGTATTTGGAAACACAGCCTCCATTCTTCAAATCTGAAATATTTAAAAGTAGTGAAAGCATTTTTTTCTTGGATATATGTATTAGAAAAGTACAACAGGTAACCTTTTGACCTCCTCATGTAGGAAAGATACGGACAAGAATACTCTCCTGCAGGCTGATAGCAGCCATCCCAGGCACACTGTTATAAATATACCTAAAAGACAATGTATGCATATAAAAGGTAATTGTACCCTAGAAGAGGATTATGAGCAGAGTGCAGATGATGTGGCTGCTCGACTGCAGGAGAGGGGTTACAGTCAAAATGTTATAAGTAAAGCTAGGGTTGAAGTAGATGGTATCGCCAGGGAGAATATCCTACAGGAAACAATAAGAAATGTGGGAGAAAATGTGGGTTTGAATTTTTTGACCACTTATTCTAGTGATACAAAAACAATGAGTGATATAGTATGGACGAACTGGGAAATTACAAGGGCAGAACCAAAGTTAAGAGATATATGTAGCATACCTCCTAGAATACATTCAGGAGAGCACAGACTATTAGAGATATGCTGGTTCATAGTGAACAACCAAAGGAAAAGAAGCAATCTTATTTTTCACCACCAAATCCAGGGTGTACCAGCTGTGGACGATGCAAGTGCTGTTCAGCCTTAGAAAAAACTAAAGTTTTTATGGCACCAAGGGTTAGTAAGGGGTATAAGATACTCAGCTTTATAACTTGCAATACAAAAAATGTTGTTTATCTAGCTACATGTACCTGTGGTATGTTCTTTGTGGGGAGGGTGAAGTGAAAATTAAAAGAAAGGGTAAGAGAACATATGCAGGGGGTGGAAAACAATAATGTGAGATATGCTTTGGCATTTCATATTAATAATTCTAGGGATAGAACACTGCACAAACCTAGGTTTATATGGATAGATAAAATAAAGACTGGAGCAAGAGGAGGGGTCATAGAAAAGACGTTAGCTAGAAGGGAAGCTTATTGGGTATACTGTTTGGGAGCTTTGGAATGGCATGGTATAAATGATCAGACAGAGCTAGCAAAGCTTCTATACTAATGCTTTATTCCATTTTGAGTTGCATATGATAATAATAATATTACTGCGACTTGTGGTAAGCTCAGACAGTTAGGTCCTGAGAGTTTTGCAGCTTCTTTAGCACAGTAAGTGATTTTTAAATCATTTAGGGTATTGGTAAAAATCCATACTTTTAAAAAATATGTCAATTTTTTCCCTTATTATCTAGAAAGTGTTTTATAAGTAAACATAAAGTGTGGTAAGTTGCAAAAGTGCAACCACAGACATATTTAAATAAGTATAATCATGCCCCTCCCCATCTCTCTACAAGTAAAATGCCACAAGCAGATAGAATAGGGAGGTCAATGCAACCCTTGAAACCAGTTAAGCCATTGTAAATAAATGACAGTTGAATGGTATGTTTATCAATATGCTGTATTTTTGAAAATGCTAAAGTTTTAAAATTATTAGTGTCAACTATCACAGTGTTATATATTCAGATGGTTACAGGACACATGGAATTAATTGTATGGAGCATTCTGCATGTTTTTTATAATTAAATACATATATTTGACAGTATAAAACGGACCATTAGGTGGTGCCCTACTCCTTGATAAAGCACCCGCATAAGTGTGAAACGTTGGTCAGTGGTAGCTTCCCTGGGCTACAATGGCTTATTGCACATTTGCCTTTTTGCACAAATAAATATTTTGCAGTGAAGGAATTTGATTCTGGATGTTCTTTTTGACACAGAGTGGTAAGTCTTTTATTGTTAGTGATCATTGTGTTGTAGACTGATTTGAAACACTGAAACATGATTCAAAATCAAACTCTGTATAAGGAAACCCCTTGTTTAGTCATGAAGTGACTAGGACTCACTATTTTAATCAGAAAACTGTCTTCTAAAGACACAAGCACATGTTACATTTCACCTTTAATAAAGTGCAAATTTAGCACATGGTACATTTTTTTTATTATTTAGTTGTTTAA
This sequence comes from Neoceratodus forsteri, assembly GCA_016271365.2. Classification (NCBI taxonomy): domain Eukaryota; kingdom Metazoa; phylum Chordata; order Ceratodontiformes; family Ceratodontidae; genus Neoceratodus; species Neoceratodus forsteri. Next base: position 1,321,439,690 of record CM057456.1, read on the forward strand.
CCAGGAGTAGCACACTAAGATGAAAGCTTTTTTACAGGTGCGACCTGGGAGCACAGGGAAGTTAAGTGACTTGCTCAGGGTCACCAGTATGCAAGTGGAAGCTGTAGAATTCAAACCCAGCAGCAAAAACATTAGCAGCAAAAAAGTCTACAGATATGAGCAATACTTAGATCTGATTAAAAAAAAACCATCTTTAAGACAGCTTTTACTAAGTTCATATTTTTTCATTCATTTAAGTCAAACATTTTGAAAGTCTGTTTTGAATACAATTCAGCTAATCATGTATTGTTTATATGTGGGTGTAGGTTGGGCATTGTTGAAGATATTGTTTATGTAGTAATTTTTTTTCAAGATATTCAACCTTATGGAAAATGGCTTTTATTTTCTGGTTCAATGGATCCACCACTTAAATAGTTCAATTACCTTTTGTCACTGGGTGACCCCCATATTGACAATGGACTGTGCACATTTCTTAGCTGCTGTTATAAATCAAAGGAAAAATATGCATGATGTATTTTCCAGAATCTTTTTACCATTGTTCTTATGGTTTGGTATAGTGTTATTTTTGTCTATTTCTAATGACATGTCATACTTATTTATTTTCTCTGAACTGGAAAGTGTATAATTATATTTGAAGCCCATCGACAAAATAATTTACTACAGTACCATTAAATGTATGACAACTGCTACAGAAATATCAGAAATAGGTTTTGCCAAAACAATGCAGAGAAGCATATGAATTTAAAAAAATGTTGTTCTTTACAGTCCCGGTATTACTGAATTTTTATGCTGCATTACCTGTAATTTTGCCTGTGATGCCTCACCATTGGTGTGTGTGCTATTACTTACAATAAAATGCCAGATGGTAGTCAAACACCTATAAACCAACCATGTTGTGCCCTGACCAAGAACAAATAAGGGCATTCAAAGATTGAAATGGAGGCTTTAGGAATAAATTCCAAGGTTATTATGTTTCATTTGTACCTTAATGTTAGACTGCTTACCCTGATTACAGACTGCAAACTTCCACTTAAGGTCAAATGACCCAATACAGGGGTGCAATTCACAGAAGCTAGAGTACAGACATGGTCACAGTTGTATGATATTTAATGTAAAGCTTCAAGTCAGCATGGTAATGCAGCCACTAGATACTAAAGGGGAAAAGTGTAACCCAGCTTTCAGTGTCATGTTTGGATGAGTTAGTATTACTTCAGCTAACGTAGTGTAGCTTGTGAAAATGAGAATGATCCTATGTTAAAAACGCTTCAGCATTATACACTTACAGGGTGGCCTACACACAGTACGTAGTAAAACATTTTGTAACCACAAAATGTGAACTTTTTGTGGAAAATGATTGCATATTTTATTTATATCTTGTGACAAGTAAATGCACAATAAGCAATGACAGCTCATTTCCAGGTGTGTCCTGGGAAGTGATTTACTGTACATGGATCTGTTTTATTGACAGGGGCAACAATGGTAAGAAACCCAGGGAAAATCCCCCAATCTTGCAATAAGTACCATGGGATTTTTAATGTCATCTCTTCACCCATGAGTGTTAACTGTCACATCATGGTGGAGTGTACATATACATTTTTTACCAAACAAATACACACATCACTCACAGAAAATAGTACAGAAGACAAACCGCACTTGAGATCAGTATACAAACTGTGAAGTAGTTTATTGAAGTGCAAAAAAACATGTGTATAACAGTGAGCACAATCAGAGTGAATTCTACTGGACAGCCATGCTGCTTCTGCAGTCAGCCCAAAAGCTGGTGTCTTCTCTCTTAGAATGACTTATTCCCCAAAAAGGGAATATAGAGGATTGTGTATGAGCAATCATACACAACAAGGCTGTGTTTCAGTTGAGAGGCTTACATGGTAGCAGAAGACCTCAACAGTGCACCTTGATAAGTCTTCTGTTAGCATGGAAACCTTGAGATTGAAATATAGTCTAGTATGTGTATGGTTGCTCATACACAATCTTTTATAGTGTATGGGCAACCATTGCTTCAAGCCTGTGCCCAGCACATTTGAAAAAAAAAATCTCCCCGTACTCCGCTAGTTCCTTTACAATTGTGGGGCTTGGGACCATTGCAGTTCTTTCATTCACCACTCACTTCCAGGTTCAGCTATCTCTCCACCATGGCCGCTTCATTGGGCACCATGGTTTGAATAAAGGTGGCGCAAGAAGACATTCTATGTTGTTGTGCTGCAGTTGTTACGTAGTTAGTGTAGCACAACAGTAAAATGGCGTAGCTACTGCAGCGCAATATTGTTCTAGGAATGGATTTCTGCCTAGAACAATGTTCCGCCATGCACTATAAAACTGTTACAGACTTGAGGGAGAATCAAGAAAGCTAAGAAGAAATGCAAGATTTATTAACTGCAAATACATAATAAGCTGCAGTGGTCTGAAAAGCATGAGTTAAAAAAATATACCCCAGCATCCCCAACAAAATGATGCATGTGCCATGAAATGCTAGCAAATTGTAAGTGTGGGCAAATAATGAAAAAAAGGGTCCTTGGAAGAAGGTGTTAGCCTTTCTATTTTTTCTTCAGATTATATTAAGTCATGTTTCTGACACAGATTCTCTGGGACTACATAGAGTATTAAGGTATTAAGGTAAGTGGGCATTCTCAATTTGTACAGACGAGACATTCACTCAGTCACCTGTATATAAAATATAGAATTTTCAGAACAAGAAAGACAAATGTTCATATGGGCCAATCCAGAGCTCAGAACAAAAAAGACAAATGTTCATACATCTGCCAGGAAAGTCACTAAGTGCCTCCATGAGAAGGCTGCGCACCATCAGGCACTCCGTGGCATCTTTTGTGAGAAAATGTGCCCATTTGCACCTAATCCCCATCCACATGCATGGCTGTGCAGGCAGGTGGGATGGGAATGGACTAGGGGTATGGGTGGGTATGCATTCAATTCATTTAACAGTCTCTGTGATGTGGAGATCCTGTGGAAGGAGAAAACGCTATGCAGCCCTAGGAACTCCCAATCACAGAATAAATTCTGGGCCCCATTAACCCCCACAGCCCACAGCCTAGAAGCCTGAATGGAGGTCTCAGGGCATCTCCAGCACCAACACCAATACCACCATCGACACCAGCATTCACCAATGTGATTATGATATTTACAGTTTTTTTGGTGGGGATACAGCAGTCCTGGAGAACTGCCATATCCCATCTGCCCCTCCATCCTGAACAGGCAAGGATCCACTTGCAGACCAGTTTGGGCATCTGGTGGATGCCTGTGACCCAGACTTTCACTGTCCCACCTACAACTATACACAGCTCCACACTGCTGGAGCACAGTAGGCAGCAGCTGAGGATGTCATCCATTGTAGACCAGCATCAGTTTGCAGTGCTGTGCATGGGATATGCTTGATTCAAGCATATTCTAGTCACCTATGTAGGTCAGGCCCTTAATACTGGCAGAAATACAGTACAGTCAAGTTGGTTAAAAGTGGTACCAATGTCAAGACCAACAACAAAAAGATAATATTTGCTTTATAAAACTTATTTACTGCATGTAGATTTCCAAAAGAAGTTTCTGAAAATGGGCCACAGTTTACCTCTAGGGAGACATATTTACAGTAAAATTTGGTCAAGCACACAAAAATGCCCCTGTAGTACCCCAAATTTATTGGTGCTTCAGAGAGATTGGTGAAAAACTTTAAACAGACTTTAAACAAGACCCAAGCATCTTTGATACTGGCACACTGTCTAGAGAAGATCTTATTCAGTTCTTAAAATATGTCACAGTCTGCTACTGGGAAAAAGAAAACAGAATTATTCTTTAACACACAGGTTCACACCTCCTTGTCGTAGACTATAATTGACATTAACATGGAATGTTACAGCAAGCAGATCCAGCAGATGAAACATTCACTGGCTAAGCAGAAAGTTTGTTCCCTCTGTGAATTTTTTTTTGTAACAACCAGTACTTATCCAGAATTACCTGGGAGGAGCATGGATGAACTTAATCCCAGATAATGATAATGAGTATGGGTCCTGTAACATACTTAGTTTACTTACTAGAGAAATGGCTGAAGACGCATGTGAATCAAATGATTAGAAGTCCCTATGATGTGAATGCAGAAAGAAATGCACAGAGTGGGAAATGCCAATAGTTTGTGGTAATGAAAATGGGAAGATGGAGGATTTACAGATACTTCACAAAATGCTTGAGGAACAAAGAATTGGTGAGTCTATATATGAATATGATCCTGTTGCTGTTAGCACATGGCTACATCACGTCAGAAAGCACACTGAAAGCCTACATATTAAAGTACATTATAGATTGTGTGAGCATCATGACACACTCCTGAACAAACACAGAACTTCCTCAGTTTTGTATGAGGTACTCTTATTTCCGTAAGAGTGCCTGATGCACTGCTCATGCCTAAGGGGCATCTGGTTAGTGCTACTCACACCACACAGAATGGGACAGGAAAAATGGTATTTAGAAAATATGTGGCATTATCTATAATAAGTTTATAGGGATGCTAGTAGGGCCTGTTATGGACATCCATAAAAGGCCCTGCTAGCACCCCTATAAACATATCAAAGCTAGGTTTTTATGGACAGGTGAGGGAATGTTGCATAACTAAGAGTTTTTTAAAGGTCATTTTAGTTCTTCATTAGAATGTTCCTTTCAGCTAAGCATGCTTTGGAACATGAAAAAATGTCACAGTCCCTATCCTATCCAGCTGCACAGGGCTGCTTTGGTTAGCAGCTAAGAATAAGTCTGTGTAGATAGTTTTAGACAACAGCTGTGATGACTAAATATAAAGTTGTCTGTAGATAAGTCTGTTGACTAATAAACATAATGGGCAGACTAGGTGGGCCAAGCGGTCCTTATCTGCCATCAAAGTCTATGTTTCTATAATAAAAAATTCATATTTGGTGAGTACAGTATACACAACAGCTCTCAGTGTGTTCTCAGTGGAGGAAAGGAGATTAAGAAGAGATAATTCTTCAAGTTGTTGAAAGGAGTAGCTCCATCTAATCAGATTAAACTACTAAATATCAAAAGATGAGAGGAAAGAAAGGAATGAATTTGGTTTAATACTGTAAATAGTCTTTCATACATTGGTCAGGGTCTGCTCCATATTATCAATGTGGCGTATCTATCATACAATGACTGCCTTTCAACTTCCTCAAACCTCCCCCTGTCATTTATAGGTCAACACAACTGACCTTACGTCACTTGACTTTGGGGACCAGGCAAGTGGGGAAGTTACACCACGGTCACCAGTGCCATAACACATATATGCCTCCACCACTGTAATCTCCTAATAATGCTCATGGCCTCAATTAGCACCAAAAAGACAAAAGTCCTCATCCCTCCTCTGTAGCACAGAAAAAATATACACTTTGTGCAGAGGGGATGTAACAGTCATAGCTGAACTGCAATGTGACATACCCCCCACACTATGAAGTAGGGTATCTACTAAAGAGATTACCTGGATTACTGACTAGATTCATAAAGTGGGCTGAGATCGACGCAAGCTGTAGCAAACAGCAACTTGTACTGAAGACCAGTGCACCAGGGACCCCACACCAGATTCTGGTACAGGAGGGGTCCCGGATCCTAAGTCCCCACACTTGTGACAACCCCTCCCATGCAGCAAACACATGGTGCACAGAAAGGGTCTGTCACAGGCTTCTTGCCAAAAATGCAAGCACCCCCCCATCCCCAAGTCCCAATTGCCCATTGTATTAAAATAACAATCCCTGGTAGTCTAACACTGCCCCCCAAGTCCTGATCGCCCATTATATTAATATAAAATGCCCCGGTAGTCTAGTTCCCCCCTCCCCATCCAAGCCCCAATCACCCCTTATATTAATATAAAACTCCCTGGCAGCCTAGTGCCCCCCCAAGCCCAGATTGTCTGTAATATAATATAATATCCCTGGTGGTCTAGTGCACCACTCCAGCCCTGATCCCCCATTTTGTACCAACCCAAAATACCTGGTGGTCTATGTCTGGCAGATAGAAAACACTAACTAGCACTATTTTCCCTTTATTCACCACTCTGATTATGGCTTCTGCAAGTGCATTATCCAGCTCCTCTCTCTGTGCTGGAGGTCTGTACAGTACTGTGCTATGGACAGTGGCCCCAGAGCCTGTCTCTAGGATGACCTACAGCACCTCCAACCTTTCCTTTTCCTCCAGGTGCCCCCCTACCACTATGCCCTTTATTCCCTTCCTCACATATAATGCAACTCCTGTTCCCCTCCCTTCTGCCATGTCTCTCCTGAACAATGTAGCCAGGTATGCCATATCCCAGTGGTAGTGCTCTGTGCACCATGACTCTCTTATGTAGTAGTAGTAAAATTTTATTTATACAGAAAAATATGCCATTAGGGTTTCGAAAATCCCTGTTTACAAGGCATCCCTGTGTAAACAATCATACTTGTACATATAACACTGGTCATATCACAAAAAGTATATTAACATACAATTAACTCACAAACATTTCTGTTATAAATACATCCATTCTTCATAAGACATTACACTCATTAAGTACATACAGACATTTCATTTGAAAATTCATTCATCAATAAATTTCAAATATCACCTATAACACAAACATTTAAAATGTACCTCTCTTTTCACTGCCGATTTAAATCTTGATAATGACAAACCAGGATTTCTGAGGGAGGGGGGTAGCCTATTCCATACTGTTGATACTTTATACTGAAGGGTCATAGTACTATATTTGTTTTTAATTTTAGGGGTAATATACACTCTTTCTCCACAACTTCTTAGGTTTAATCCATGTTCTGGTTTTTAGATTATTCAATAAATAATTTAAGGATTCGTTCTTATGTAGGCCCTTTAGTTGAATTAACCAGAAAATCTCAGCCCTCTGTTCTAAAGAATTCCACCCTAATCTTGAATACATGTCGCAATGGTGTGTACCAAAGTCACACCTCAATACGAATCTAGCTAATCTATTGTAGAGAACGTCTAATTTATGTTCTTGTTTTTTCAGGGTATGTCTATATATGTGGGAGTCATAATCAATCACAGGAAGAAGTAGATGATTCACTATATTCTGTCGCATCTCCCTTGTTAAACACTTCAATACTGCCTCATAACCCCTAATTTAGAATTAACTTTTTGTAAGTTCAGTCACATGCTGATTAAAGTTCAATTCTTGATCAATTATGACCCCAGATATTTATAGTACTTAGTTTGCTCTAATATTTTCCTCCTGTGTCCTAATTAACAAGTTAGTTCCCATACTGTCCTTCTTAACTGTGCCAAAAACATAGCTTGGGTTTTTTTTTCATTAATCAGTAGACCAAGTTCAGTGAAATGTTTTTGCATGTTTAAGAAGTCTCTCTGCAGTTTCTGTTCTAATTCACCCACATTTTTACCGGATGTAACTAAAACTGTATCATCCGCATACAGTCTAATATGTGAGTTTTTAATTACATCAGGCAGATTGTTCAGGTATACCAAAAATAAAAGGGGACCCAGGATCGATCCCTGGGGTACACCCCTAGTAACCAAACCCAAGCTAGAATTTTGACCATTTACTGTTACAAACTGAGTTCTTTCCTCTACATAGGATGAAAACCAGCTACTGGGTACTTCGTCCACACCTAAACACCTTAATTTATCAATCAGGACGTGATGATTTACTAGATCGAATGCCTTAGATAGGTCCACATATACTGCGCATCCGATCTCCCCTCCTCCAGGGGTGGCAACTAAATCAAGAGATCGGTGAGCGCAGTAGCGTGGACCTACCTTTCTAAAGCCCGACTGAAAATGGGTGATTTTTTGATACTTCTTTAAGTATGTAATTAGTTGCCTATGAACAATCCGCTCCAGTAGTTTTGAGATTGTTGACAATAATGCTATTGGACGATAATTCGAAGTGTCCAGAGAGTCCCCCCCCCTTATAAACTGGAATTATTTTAGCCTTCTTCCATGAGGTAGGATAGACTCCCTCTTTAAGACTCCAATTGAAAAGATCTCTTAGAACTGGGGATATTACTTGGGCAGCTTCTTTTAGTAACCTATTTTCTATCTTGTCAGGGCCACATGCTTTATTTATGTTTAGGTTTCTTATTAACTTACAAACTTCAGCTGTGGTCACTATTTTAAATCGAAACTTTGGAATCTGACAACTTTCTACATCAATTTTTTGTTCTACTGACTGAACTTTCCTGAGATTTTCAATTCCTGCCTTTAGATCTGGGAGGTCTATAAATAATTATTTAAATGTTCTGCAACTATATCTACGTCAAAAGTTTACCATTATGTTTCAATTTTGTTTCTACTTGACTTTTGACCGGATCTACTAAGTTTTTATCATTGTCCAATAAGTCTGGGATCTGTAGCTTCTTTAATTTTCTGTTTATAGTAATAGGCCTTAGATTTCCTTATTTCTTGGACAACTCTGTTTCTAACCCTTTTAAATTTTTCCAATACATCAGGATTTAGAGATTTATTTGCTTTTTCCATAATCGTTTTTTTGATCTAATTAACTTTCTTATATTGACAGTAACCAAGGTAGATGAATTTGTCTTTGATTAACTTTTTCCATGGAAAAAACATATCACATGCCTCATTAAACATTGTTGTAAATTCCTGAATAGCTAAATTCAAATCAGGAATCAAAAAAGTCTATACCATAGTAGTCTCTTTAAGTGCTCACAAAACAAATATCTATCGTACTGGGCATAATTTCTTTTATATACTATAGATGTTTAATTACTGGTTCTTTTTCAATTTTGTGTTTATTGTGCACCTTACTACATTGTGGTCCCCCAGGTTTGGCTCTCCTATGTCCTTACTTAATGTGACCAATTCTGTTGAAACAAAACACAAGTCCAGTATGTTTCCCTTACTGGTTAAATTCCCTTTTCTTGTGGGTAAATTGATTATTTGCAGCAGGTTCAAGCAACTCATTGAATTTTCCAAAGCCCTCCCTCTTGGGCAACCCCAGGCAGCATTAGAATCACCCATTAAAACAACATTTATCTGACCTATGTATTCCATAATGACATTAGAGAATTTTTCAAAATATTTGGTATTTGTTTTCGGTGGTGAATATACAGCACCCACAATCAAGTTTATCATCTGAAATTTTAATAGTAAACATTCTATCCCTTCAATTTTCCCAGAATAGATTATTTCTGAAGGACCTAATGTGTGCTTAAGATAAATTGCGACCCCTTGTGTCCCACGATCCTGTCTAAAACAATAAAAATCGTGCAAGTCTATCTCCGATTGGGGAATTGCCTTTGTTAACCAAGTCTCAGTTAAAATTACTATGTCGGGATTTTCTAATTCAACCCATGTTCTAAATTGATCCATTTTTTTTACTAAGCTTCTGGCATTATCTAAAATAATCGTGATAACACCATCCCCTGGTCCTGGGTTCAATTCTATGTCCCCACATAGTACTAGTGATATAAAAACAACCTGATCATAGGAAAAATCTTTACCAGGAAAAACTGGCCTGTAAAATTAAAATATGCTCCTACCGCTTTAAAACAATTTCTCCCTCTTGTTAATTTGTTAATACTTAAGGTGTTGTTCCTCAATTGACTGCATTTAAAATATATACTATTAGTATTCTCCAAATCCCCAGATATTTCTAAGCCAGTCTGTGACAAGAAATATGCCACACATAACAAGAATACCATTGACTTTACTAAAATACCCTTCATTTTCATGTTTAATCTAGGGAAACAACTCTTTATTATTATCCTAATGCAGTCACAGCCCTTTTTAAATATAAAATTTCCCTCCTTAAAAACTATCTCTATCTTTGTTTTGTATTAAAGAAGAAAATACTACTAAATGGAAGTGTTGATTACAGTAAATACTACCTTAACAACATTTTCCAAAATCTGGAACTTGCTTTTCAATCTTTAAATCTAACACTTTTTCAACTCCAGTGGCCTCGTGTTCGCTGCTCGCGCTTGAACAGTCGCGGGCTTTTAACTGGTGCAACCTCCTCTTGGATGACGTCCGCTTAGTAAATTTCACTTCTCGCTCCCCAATATCACAGTCAAGCAATATACAGGCAGCAGATGTAAAAAAGAAAGCAGATTCCTTCGGTCTGGGCAACAAGGCAGCTCTCCCTGCCTCTGAGCAGCAGTGTCCCCTGGCCAGTAGCTCAGCGTACCTGTCCATTCTAATAACAGCGCGCTTTTAACTGGTGTAGCCCCTCCTCTTGGATGACGTCCGCTTGGTAAATTTCACTTCTGTCCCCGATATCACAGTCAAGCAATATACAGGCAGCAGATGTAAAAAGAAAGCAGATTCCTTCAGTCTGGGCAACAAGGCGGCTCTCCTGCCTCTGAGCAGCAGTGTCCCCTGGCCAGTAGCTCAGCGTACCTGTCCGTTCTAATAACCAGTGCGGCTTTAACTGGTAGAGCCCTCCTCTTGGATGACGTCCGCTTGGTAAATTTCACTTCCTCGTTCCCCGATATCACAGTCAAGCAATATACAGGCAGCAGATGTAAAAAGAAAGCAGATTCCTTCAGTCTGGGCAACAAGGCAGCTCCCCTGCCTCTGAGCAGCAGTGTCCCTGGCCAGTAGCTCAGCGTACCTGTCCGTTCTAATAACAATGGCGAGCTTTTAACTGGTGCAGCCCCTCCTCTTGGATGGCGTCCTTGCAGTAAATTTCACTTCCTCGTTCCCCGATATCACAGTCAAGCAATATACAGGCAGCAGATGTAAAAAGAAAGCAGATTCCTTCAGTCTGGGCAACAAGGCAGCTCTCCTGCCTCTGAGCAGCAGTGTCCCTGGCCAGTAGCTCAGCGTACCTGTCCATTCTAATAACAATGGCGGGCTTTTAACTGGTAGAGCCCCTCCTCTTGGATGGCGTCCATGCAGTAATTTCACTTCCTCGTTCCCCTACAGTCAAGCAATATACAGGCAGCAGATGTAAAAAGAAAGCAGATTCCTTCAGTCTGGGCAACAAGGCAGCTCTCCCGCCTCTGAGCAGCAGTGTCCCCTGGCCAGTAGCTCAGCGTACCTGTCCGTTCTAATAACAGTGCGGGCTTTTAACTGGTGCAGCCCCTCCTCTTGGATGACGTCCGCTTGGTAAATTTCACTTCCTCATTCCCCCGATATCACAGTCAAGCAATATACAGGCAGCAGATGTAAAAAAGAAAGCAGATTCCTTCAGTCTGGGCAACAAGGCAGCTCTCCCTGCCTCTGAGCAGCAGTGTCCCCTGGCCAGTAGCTCAGCATACCTGTCCATTCTAATAACAGCGCGGGCTTTTAACTGGTGCAGCCCCTCCTCTTGGATGATGTCCGCTTGGCAAATTTCACTTCCTCGTTCCCCCGATATCACAGTCAAGCAATATACAGGCAGCAGATGTAAAAAAGAAAGCAGATTCCTTCAGTCTGGGCAACAAGGCAGCTCTCCCTGCCTCTGAGCAGCAGTGTCCCTGGCCAGTAGCTCAGTGTACCTGTCCATTCTAATAACAGCGCGGGCTTTTAACTGGTGCAGCCCCTCCTCTTGGATGACGTCTGCTTGGTAAATTTCACTTCCTCGTTCCCCCGATATCACAGTCAAGCAATATACAGGCAGCAGATGTAAAAAAGAAAGCAGATTCCTTCAGTCTGGGCAACAAGGCAGCTCTCCCTGCCTCTGAGCAGCAGTGTCCCCTGGCCAGTAGCTCAGTGTACCTGTCCGTTCTAATAACAGCGCGGGCTTTTAACTGGTGCAGCCCCTCCTCTTGGATGACGTCTGCTTGGTAAATTTCACTTCCTCGTTCCCCCGATATCACAGTCAAGCAATATACAGGCAGCAGATGTAAAAAAGAAAGCAGATTCCTTCACTCTGGGCAACAAGGCAGCTCTCCCTGCCTCTGAGCAGCAGTGTCCCCTGGCCAGTAGCTCAGCGTACCGCCAAATCCACACTAGCCTTTGTCATGATGACTTCCAGGTCTGGAATTTTGTTTCCCATATTCTTTGCACTGGAGACTTGCAAAGTTGGCAAACTTCACTTAGTGAACTAATTGGCAAAATTTGCCAGATTTATGAAATATGAAGAGCTGATTTCACAAACTTTTTGGCAGCCAAAGTGGCACTTTTTTTTTAACCAGGAGGGACACACTAAACTGAAAGCTTGCTTACAGATGTGACCTGGAAGCACAAGGAAGTTAAGAGACTTGCTCAGGGTCACACAGTATGCAAGTGGGGGCTGTGGGATTCAAACCCAGGTCTCCAGGTTTGCAGCTCAGAGCCTTAAACCACTGTACTATACTGCCTCTCTTTTTCAGGTGAAGTCCTGCAAATTCACTGGCGAGGTTACAACTTTGCTATGATTTCACCTGAATTACCTGAAAAAATGCAATTTCCCCAAGGAAAACTCAAAGCAAAGTGGCAAAGTGATGAAGTGGGCAATTTGCGAAGTGATTTGCAAAGACGATTTTCAAAACTTCATCAGAACTTTGTAACATCTCTAATTGGCACACATGTCTCTCCATACATTACTACCCCTCCCTGTCTGCTTCCCTGTCCCTTCCTGCCTGTGCTGTTCCCCGAACCTATCTTTGACCCCCCCTTTTCACCATTTCCATTCCCAGTTTCCTTCACTCCTTTATTCTTGCTTAGCTGATATATTACCACCTAATCCTCTGCCTTGTCCCTACCCATGTCTTCTTGTGCTCCTGCCTTAGGGGAGTTGCTTCCCCTGGCTCTCACTCCCTGATGCTCCATCACCTAGGGGACAATTATTGCCTCCCTTGGTTTAATAGCCACTTCTGTCCTGTTTCAGTGCTCCTCTAAGTAGCATTTAAACCTCCCATTAAGGACTGTGGCCTTGTGAGGACAGAATATTGTTGCCATGAGGCACACCAAGAGATTCAGAGAGCAAAGGAATAGATTACATAGAGAATAATGGATAGGCAAGTGTGTGTTATGGATTTTTTTTTACACACCTGAGGTGTGTGTTGACCCATTAAGAGGTCATCACACACTGAGGGTGTGTAAAAAAAAATCCATAAACACACACTTGCCAGTCCTTTATCTTTTACAATTACTGGTGCAGGGAGTAAATTCCAACATTAGGTAAAGCAGTTGTTACACACACACACACACACACACACACACTCACTCCCTGTCCAGTAAGGACATAATTTTCCCTTTTTTTTTCTTTAAAAAAATGCTACTGTTGTCCAGGAGGCAGAGATAAGATTGTGCTGGGTCAGATGGAAGCCCTGATGAAAGCACAATTACATCAGGATCAACTGGATATATGTTTTTGGTTGTGATGGCATGATCAACTAGATAAGTAGTAGGGAAAAAAAGAAGAACAACTTATATGCGAGGTTGGTGCCAGGCAGACGATTAGTGTGGCTTGGTGGGTGACCAGTTACAACGGTTACTCAGAAATGGAGCTAACATATTTTTGGAATTGTTGAAACCATCCACTTTGAGACTAGGAGCCAAACAGCTATCACAGTATGAATGATTGGTACTGACAAGTAAGAAAGTTTTTTGGAACGCCGTAATAACCTGTTTTCAGGTTATTACGATGTTTCACAGTACTTGTAATCTGGTTGATAAATAGGGTCATCAGTAATTATAGACAGTTTACAGATAGGTCAGGCATAGGAAAGTTAAGTGATTTGTGCAAGGTTTCACAGTGAATGCATGACAGTAGTGGGATTCAAATCTTAGTCTCTAGGTTCACAGCTCCACATTATATTTCCTAAGCTAAACTCTATCCAAAAAGAACATAAGTAGGCAAGGAAGGAAGAAAGATTTCCTGAAGAAATGATAACTGGATATGATATTTCACAGAAAGAGCGAAAGGTAAGAGTGAAAGTAGTGGGCACTGGGATCTGCAGTTTAACTTCAATGCTGGTGTCCATAAGGTTGGTTTACCTGCAAGAATTCAGCTGAACCACTTCAGCTCCCGATGCAGTAATTGGCATGGGGTAAAGCAGATGACAAATAGGGAGGCACAAAAGCCTCAAGTCAGCAATGACTATTAATTATTTAATCTTACTTGTGGCAGGTGCTGTCTACATGTATCTGCTGTGGATTACTGTGTGTGGTGTTGTGACAGAGTCTGCAAATCCTCAGAGACCACCATAGCCCAGTGTGAACTACAGTAATAGCTACTATTCATTGCTGCAGTACCTCGAAGCGCATGTCCCCCTGTAGTATATACTTTAACTCCATGCCAATTGCTATATTTTCTCTGGAGTCTGGCCCTCTTGATTTTTAAATTATATACTTATACCCACATTAAAAAAGATGAAATGAAAAGAAATGAAAAGACATTAAATGGAGGGCATTATATTGCTAGTGAGAGATCTTTTTAATTTGTTAATGTGTGCTCCATGTTCAAAGTGGCACACCTGCAGTATAATATTGATCTTGTTGATGACGACCATGTGAAAGCTGCTGTAGGTGACACCAGGAGGAATAGTTGCACTGCTACTGCTGGCAGGGGTAAGTTGGACTGTGCTGCCAGTGCCAATGGGAGGAATCTAGGGAGACTTGTCTCTGGGGGGTGTAAGAGTTGGAATAGTAGTAGATGTCACTTGTTGGACATGTACATAATGAAATAAATAAAGTTGGTGCTTGATAAGCTAAGTTTGAGAAAGGCTAAAAATTCAAGATTGTCATGATCTAGCCTTGCTATGAAGTCAGCAAAAGAGGAGGAGCAGTACAACCAGGAAACTGTGTACATAGATTTTTTTTGCTGTCTTTGCTGCTCCACCATCTTGTAAGTGTACACAACAGTGTCTGTTTGATATAGTCCATACTTACAGGGGGAATTAACAAATCTTTATATATGTGATCTAGTAGTGCTGTCATGCCAAACTAGGTGGCTGATGTAATGCTGTCAAACCTGTCTACAAGCTGAGTCAGAAAAATCTCTGTCACTTTAATGAGTATCGCATCCTGCTGCTGTTTGGTGACACCACCTCCTATATTGATGCATATCAGTCATATTGTACCACCTGCTATGCAGTGTTCAGGGAAGCAGGTGGTGTTGACCACATGCCACAGTGACACATGATGAAGGAAATAGACTTCCTGACAGAGAGGTGATGATAAAGAGGATGCATTTTTTTCTCAAAACCAGTTGGCTTCTATGTTTTTTATTTCATTGTAACTATTATTATTCTTTTCCAACACTTTCAAGCAAGAAAGAGTAGGGCATGCAAGAGGTAATGTAACTATAATTATTCTCTTCCAATGTTTTCAAGCAAGAAAGAGTAGGGCCTGCTAGAGGGGAGAGTGTAAATGAAAATTCAGTTGTGAACTGTACAGTTTCCAATTAGTAATTTGTAGCATTACCAAAATTCAGAAAATGTAAAGCAATTTTTTTTTAAATGTCATGGAATTTTATGTACTGATACAAAAACAATATAAATACAGTCTATCGATACAAAACATAGTATTGGCATTATGTGTTCACCATTTTTTGGCTGTGTCACAATTAAAAACATGTATCAGCAATATACTGAAAAAGCAGTTTTCAAATTATATTGAAACAAGCTATCGGCACATACAAACAGTATCAACAGAGATAATTCCTAATGGCTGGACTCTTAGATTTCATAAAAAAAAGTTTCTAGCCCAAACTGTTCCAAGAGTTATAAGATCGTGCTACAACTACAAAATATTAATTTATAAAACAAATGACTCACAAGTTATTTTATAAACCATTTTATATTGACATGTATATACATGTAGTGACACATGAGAATTGCATGGTTAGGATCTATACAAGCTGATCAGTCTCCAACTTTTCATTTAAAAAACTTTGCAACTCGAGCTTCCAGTTGCTTGCTCTCCCTCCTAGGTCAACCACTGCCAGCCAGGCCGCTTTCTCCTACCACTTCCACAAAACTGTGGAACTCTCTTCACTTACCCATCCCCTCTGCTCCCTTCCTTTGATCTCTATCTTCTCTTCATATGGGCTTCATCTCCTCTTCCTGCAATTGCAACTGACCCCATCCTCTGTTCCACTTCTCTCCAACTCTCTCCTCCTCTCCTTGTTTCTCACCTCATCCTCCCATCTAGTTCTTCTGCTTCTCCACCCTCTCCCAATCAGCACCCTTTGCAACCTCTTTGTGCCTCTCCCTCTCCTTCCACTAGTTGCTGAGTCATCTATTAGTATCTTCCTTTATACCCTCTATCCCTCTTTCATCTCCCTTTCCTTTTCTCTGTCTTTGTAAGCCTACTGTTACAACACCCCAAACTCCCAAATTGCCCACAGTGCATGTTTTGCATTCCATGTTTCCATTTAAATAACTTCTAATCAAACTGTAATCATATTTGTTTGTGATTTACTGTGATCTGTAATTGTTATTTGATTGTATCTGTTGTATTTGCAGTTTGACTATTTCCTTGTCCTCCTCTACCTCCTCGCCCCCTAGAACGCATCTGGAAATGAGATGTGTCTTAGCTCAGTATGCCTTTCCTGGTGAAACTTTTGAAATAAATAAATAAATACATAATTAAGTTTCTTCACCCAAGAGTTCAAATGTTATAGCTTTCAAAATATAATTTCAAGCATTTTACAGTGTTATAAAAGAGTATTTTTGGAAAAGGTTGGAACATACTAGTATTTATTCCTTCTAAGAATAAACATATTATTTTCTAGATAATTATTACAATTCATAAACTTGGCTTTATTAATCTGCTGAAAAACATAATTTGTGATGGAAGGAGAAGAAAGATGAAGAGAATGTGTTGTATTCAGAACCAGTTGACTTCTACAGTTTTGATTTCAGTGTAATTATTATTAGTTACTATTATTTATAAAGTTTACTTTATATGCTGAGAAAATGTGATCTGGGGTGGAAGGTGGATCAGAAGAATAAAGAGGACGTGTTGTTTTCAGAAACAAGACTTATGACAATGTCTCTGGAACTGTTATCACTTGAAAAAGTAGCAGAAAAGCTTGGTAGTATGATATGCGCATGTAAAGATTCAGACACATATGCTCATTTTTTACAACAAATTCAGCATTGGATGAAATGCATACACTGTACTTCACTCTGACTTTTGGTTGTTGGACCTTTTGTGATACAGTGCCAATCCAAGACGAAGGGATGCATCATCTGAATCAGGCCACTGCCATCCATGGTGGCTGGATTACTTCAATGAACTATCTTATCCCACCACCTCCATACACAACCTGACCTGACCGTCCCTGCTACTGCAGGTCTACCTATCCTGGAGTAAACTGAGAGTGGATGTGGCTGATCGTAGGATACTATGATCATGTTTCAAATCATTACTTAGATTATTGGTTCCAAAGCTGGAGTAGACCTTATTGACCTGAACAATCTTTTTAACACATTGATTGCAATGTGCTTTCAGTGTACTAATGGTGCCATCTGGAACATACTTCTACAATGCAGAAGATCCTAGATGAATCAGACTGATAGCAGGGACGTTTTTTTTTTTTTTTTTTACACTTTGAGCAGCAATTGCAAGATGATTTCTTTGTTCTGGCTACTGTGGAATAATGTGCCTTTGGACAGTATTCAGCAGGGCAGGAAGGGCAGTAGGATATGATATATGAGAAGACAGTATAATTTGATATAATATGATTTGATAGGATATATGAGAAAATACTATAATAACTGATGCTTGTTTTTTGCCACAGGAAAACCAGGTTGTAATTTTGTCATTATAACCAGCTGGTTATAATGACAAACATGTTCCCTGTTTGTCTAGCTGGGCGCATGTGCCAGTCATGATCTTCATCTCCCAGATACAACTTTTTGCCACCAGTCTACAGTTTGCCACACTCCGAGTCAGCGATGGTAAGTAAATTAAACAAATCAGCAGCTTTTTGGGGCTGACTTAAAAAAAAAAAGGCATTTGACTGGGAAAGTAAAAAAACAAAACATTTTTTGTCACGAGCCACGGACCACACTGAGGCCCGACTGGTCTGCGGGTATCTTTATTTTATATAATCGCTGTGGTAAAAAAATGAGCACCAGCAATTATATAATATAAAGGATGGGTAGGGGGGTTAAAACTCAAATTTTACACATACCCTTGGTGTGGGATGCCTTAATAAACCCCTGAAGCTTTGCTCTCAGGGTTTATGTGGCATCTCACACCTTGGAGGTGTGTAAAATCCTTGTTATAACCTCCTACCCATCCATTATTATCTATATAATCTGATATGCTGTATCATGACAAACTGGGGTATGGATCCAAGATTATTTTTTCCAGGTACTAGACTTGACATTTCTGGATGAATCATTTCTATCTTGGATAGGGGAACTGGAAGCACTTGAAGAAGGAAAAGAGGGGGGACACTGGTGCACTTCTGGATTGCTTAGGATGGTTTCATCAGTAGATGCACTGGATTCTGGCAGGGAAGGCTGGTTGCATAACAGCAGGACTGAAATCAGTGGTCTTCTGGGGTCTAATGAACCATGACTTCTTTGGCTGTACTATTATGCCCCAAGCAGTTGTCTTTAGAGCCCATGACCATAGAAACATAGAAACATAGACTTGGATGGCAGATAAGGACCGCTTGGCCCACTTAGTCTTCCCATTTCCCTACCTAGAGGATAAGCTACAGATCCTATTTAACCAATAGCCGATTTCTTCCTACCCCCCACAAAAATTGCCTTATGTCTGTCCCATGCATTCTTGAATTCTCCCACAGTTTTAGACCCCACAACCTCCTCAGGAAGGCTGTTCCATGCATCCACCACCCTCTCTGTGAAAAAAATACTTCCTCACATTTCCCCTGAGCCGTCCCCCCTCCATCTTCAAATTGTGTCCCCTTGTTCTTGCACATCTCTTTTTCTGAAAGATGCTACCCTCTTGGACTTTGTTGATTCCACTGAGGTACCTAAAGATTTCTATCATATCCTCACTCTCCCTCCTTTCCTCAAGGGTATACATATTAAGCTCCTTTAGTCTCTCCTCGTATGGCTTCTCTTGCAGACCCTGCACCATTTTAGTTCCCTTCCTCTGCACTGCCTCCATCCTGTCTATGTCCTTGCGGAGATGGGGTCTCCAGAACTGGAGACAGTACTCCAGATGGGGTCTCATCAACTGTCTGTACAGGGGGATAACAACTTCCTGTTTTCTTGCTGGTGTTACCTCTCCCTATACATCCCAGTATCCCCCCAGCCCTATCTACTGCCTTCTCACATTGCTTGCCAACATTAAGGTCATCTGATATGACTACCCCCAGGTCCCTTTCCATTTTTGTGTTGTTACTACCTCCCCACCCCATTGTGTAATCTTCCCCTGGGTTTTTGTTTCCCAGGTGCATTATTTTGCACTTCCTTGCATTGAATCCAAACTGCCATACTTCTGACCATTCCTCCAGCCTTGCCAAGTCCCTTCTTATCCTTTCCATACCTCCTTGTGTATCAACTCTGTTGCAGATCTTTGTGTCATCTGCAAAGAGGCATACTTTTCCTTCCAGTCCCTCTGCAATGTCACTTATAAAGACATTAAAAAGGACTGGACCCAGTACTGAACCCTTTGGTACCCCACTAGTAACCCCTCTTTCCTCAGAGTTGACTCCATTTACAATTACCTTCTGTGTCCTGTTGTTCAGCCAATGTTTTACCCAGGCTACCACCCTGGGAACCCACTCCCAGGCTGGCTAATTTGACTACTAATCTTTTGTGTGGGACTGTGTCAAATGCCTTGCTAAAGTCTAGGTAGGCCATGTCCACAGCCCCTCCCTGGTCTACTAGTTTGGTCACACAGTCAAAGAAATCAATTAGATTCATCTAACATGACCTTCCAACTGTGAACCCATGCTGCCTTGGGTTTTGTGCCCCACTGGCCTCTAGGTACTCAACAATTCTTTCTTTCAGAAGTGATTCCATCACTTTTCCTACCACAGAGGTCAAACTGACAGGTCTGTAGTTTCCTGCCTCTGTCTTGGTCCCACTTTTGTGAAGGGGAATCACATCTGCCTTCTTCCAGTCCTCAGGTACCACACCATCCTCCCATGATTTGTTAAAAAGGGTAGTCAGTGGTGTCACTAGTTCTCTGCTTAATTCTTTTAGAATTCTGGGGTCCAAGTCATTGTCCAACAATCACCAGCTCCTTCTCTGCCTCTCCCACCTGCAGAACTTGTACTTGATGGAACTGGTATGGTGGAATATTTATCTCCTCCTTTCCTCCCCTGTATTCTTTCCTTCTCCTCTTCTTCTTTTCATTTTTCTACATGTATTGACAACATATGTATGACAGATGATAATATGATTCAGCCAACACTGCATGTTAGCAATGATGCCTCACAATAGACATCAAGGGTTCCTAGATGCCCATGTGCCAGGCATGCCCAGTGCAAGCACAAGCCACAGTGCCATACAACTTATGAGGTAACAGGGAAGAGTGACACCACCAGGCCACACACTGCCATTGGCAGACTATGCACAACTCTACTGAGATACCTTGTGTTTCACATAGCAATCTTTACTGTTTACTCACGGACTGGCTGACACATTCAAATAGACAAACAAAGGCAACAAATTAAAAGATAGACATCTGTGCCCTATTGCACCACCAGCAGCTAGTAAAATAATACATATTTTTCAAATAAATCCTTCAAAGAAAACCTGCACCTTTCTCAGTCTGCAAAATTCCCTCTACCCTGCTCCTGTTGCAGGGGGAAAAATAGATAAAACAAAAAACAAATATGGATTTCTGAGTTTTCTGCATCACCGGCACTAAGTAAAAAATATATGTCAAATAAATAGTTTAAAGACACCCCTGCACCCTTCCTAGTCCACTAACAGCTCAGTGTTGAACCTGATCTTGACCAACAGACCACATAAAATACTGTGCTCCGTTGTATTTTATAATGACCTCAGTGATCACAGCATAGTTGTTTGCTTAAGATGTTCAGAAAAATGCACCCCTTGCACTAAATATAAAACCAAACAAAGCTTTTGCAGATTTAAGATAGAAGGTTACCTAGCTGACCTCAGGAGTATCAACTGGAGCAGCTTCTATTTAGCCCCTTCAGTGGACAAGGCCATTGACATCTTCAATAAAGCTCTCCTGCATATTATCAATAAACATGTCCCTTTTGTAATGTGTCAGGTGAAAAAACGTTTCTAGTCCCTGGTATACCCCTGAACTGAAAATAACTCTAACTCTACAAGACCAATTATGGGCCATAGCCAGGCACATCAAACCCCTTTCAGATTGGGATGCCTTCAGAGCCTCACGTAACAGCTGTATCAAACCGATTAGAACCATGAAATCCAATTATTACATCACTGCCCTCGAAGGTGCCAAAGGCAAATAAGCAAAAATTTGGAAAGCAATCAAATCTGTTGAAAGTAAAATAATCCCCCCGTCAATTCCCTTAAAAATTATGTCACAAGGAGCTACACTCTTTGATAGAGATATGCTTGAGGAACTAAATGCCCATTTCACAACAGTTGGTCTAGCTTTTGACTCCTCACCAGCTTCTGGACTGATGGATTGCCCTGTATCAATGGGTGCCACTGCTGACAGGCAGGATCTAGAGTCCTTTAGCCCATCGCCAATAACATTTAAGCAAGTAGAGGACCTATTAGTAAATCTAGATACAAAAAAGAGTGCCGGCATCAACAGCATTGATCAAGCATTCCTAAAACTTGGGTGTCACTTCCTAACAGCCCCTATCATGTACCTATTTAACCTGCCTATCTCATTGGGAACAGTCCCCTCTCTCTGGAAAACAGCCTTCTTACTGCCACTATTTAAGTCAGGAGATCCAAGTGATCTTAACAACTACAGACTCATCTTCCTTCTCCCTGTACTGTCAAAGTTACTGGAAAAAGTTGTTAACATTCGGCTAAAAGACCACATTGAAAACTAATTAATTTAATCCTCAGCAGTCTGGTTTCTGGTAAAATCACAGCACGGCTACTGCACTAGCCACAGTAACAAATGATTGGTTTACTGCCCTTGATAACAAACTATGTACTGGAGCCATTTTCCTAGACCTAAGTAAAGCATTTGACACTGTTGACCATGACCTGCTGCTTATTAAACTCAAAGAACATGGGTTAAGCAACAGTTCATTAGGTTGGTTTTCCAGGTAAATTACAGGCAGATCGCAATGAATCAAAGTCAATGGGCTGCTTTCCTCCATATTACCACTCATAAGAGGCATTCCACTAGGATCCATCCTAGGGCCACTACTATTCTCTATTTATATAAACACCCTAAGTAGGGGTGTGTGAAAGTTTCGCTGAAGTTTCCAATCTTCTGCCTGTGGCGGATTGGAAAACCTCTGAATATTTGGGGTGAAATTTTACCCTGTTTCTGTCTTTTCTAATCATATTAACCCCCCATGGCTAGCAGTCCCTTCCCCCACCCAATATCAATGCCATTCTCCCCCCCCCCCCCGTGGCTATCAGTTCCTTCCCCAATCACCCACCTTATCGAAGTGGACTTTAGGATAGCGGTCCTACCCACCTGCCCACCCGACATGTATTTTTTAACAAATCAAAACTGGTGGTTAATGGTCCCTACCCCCTCCTGATCACCCACCTGCATCCCAATAGTAGAGGTCAGTTAACCCCAGCCACTGCAATCCATTTCCCCCGTTTAAGAAAAAAATAAATATAATTTTTCCATGGCGGTCTAGTAATAGTAAACCCCCCTCCCTATCCCCGTAGGTGAATATCTCATACTATGTTTTCAACAATTTCCCTGGTGGTCTGGTGAGTAGTGACCCTTGCACATCCCCCACCCCAACAGGTGTGTCCCACCCTGATCTCACAATCCCTAAATAAGTCAGCATAGCCTTTCCACCTCCTCCATGTCTGGCATGTTACACTGAGAAATTGTTAATGAATAAGCATGTGCTGCATGTGCATGCACTCACTTCTTTGACTTCCTCAATGGGCTGGCATGGAGGAGAGTGAGGGCTGTGCTAGCGGCCCAATCCATTTAGGATTGTGGAGATCAGGGTTGGACACTACCTGTTGGGGTGGGGGGAAGGTGTGTCAGGGGTCACTACTCACTAGACCACCATGGAATTTGTTGAAAACAAATACAGTACTGGAGATGGGCATTCACCTTCAGGGATAGGGAGGCGGTTTACTACTAGACCACCAGGAAAATATTATATTTATGTTTTTCTTACACTGGAAATATGGATTGCAGTGGCTGGAGTTAAATAACCTCTACTGTGGGGACACGGGCAAGGTGAGTGATCGGGAGGGGGTAGTGACCGCTAACCACTGGATTTGTTTTGTTTTTAAATACATGTCGGGCAGGCAGGTGGTTGGAAGGACCGCTAACCACATTTTAATTTTATAACACGTCTGAGGGTGGGTGATGGGGTGGGGGAGGGACCGCTAGCCACCAGGGATTTATTCCATTTATTTGGAGCAATCAGGCAGTGATCAGGTTGCTGACTGTGGCACTAATGCCGGGTGCATGGTAGGTGGAATTTTCCACGAAAGTTTGGAAATGGATTTTCGAACTTCCACAGAAGCCAGACTTTCACTTAAATTCTGCCTGCAGAAGATTTTTTTCACACACCCCAACCCTAAGTAACAATATTCATAATTCCAGTCTTCACTTTTTTGCTGATGATACTGCCCTCTACACCTCCAAATCCTCCCTAGTAGACGTTTATAATGAGTTACAGGCTGACTTTAACCAGTTACAATGCAATCTAATAAATTTCAAACTTCTGTTAAATGCCAAGAAAACTAAAGCTATGTTCTTCTTATGCAACATCCCTCCCATATCAATTCATAAACAAACTAACCCTGCACTCATTGCAATGTTACTAGGAGATTCCTTAGAGGCCATTGACAAATTAAAATATTTAGGTATTTGGCTTGACAATAAGTTAACCTTTGCAGATGACATCGAAACACTTACAAAAACATAAAAGGCCAGATTGGGGTTCTTTTTTAGGAACAAAACCCTATTTTCCACAGATATTAGAGTTAGGTTAGGTCAAACAGCTTTAGTTCTTCTTTTGGATTATGCTAATATCATTTGTAGTAGCAGTTTAGCCTTCAACCTGCACAAGCTGGATGTTCTTTACCATTGCGCCCTGCGCTTCATAAATAATGCACCATACAGAACCCACCACTGTGCCTTTTATTTGATATTTGGCTGGGCATCCCTGGCCTCAAGAAGGCTGCTTCAAACCTGTGCATGGGCCTATAAAGCTTTGCTGAAGAAACTTCCCCCATATATTATGTCCCTACTCCACCGATCCAGCAGTTGTTACTCCCTCAGGAAAAATACTAGCATCCTATTAGTTGTACCTAAGTTCCACACCCATTATGGTAAAACAGCTATTCACTATGCTATTTCAACAGCCTGGAACAAAACTTCAGTCCTCATTTAAGCTTACCAGACTAGCAACATATAATTTCTTTACATCCATGTTCAAAACAGCTGCCAAGAAAACCTGCCATAGTTACACCAGCTAGCAATCCCTCCCCAAGGTCTTCTTCTATATGTTGGCGCTTACAGCCATTCTTTGCTCCCCCTTTACCTTTCACCAGCCAGCACTCCTTCCCTGAGGTTTACTTTCATATGCTAGCACTTTGGTCTCCCCTTTAACATTTGTCTGTCTTCCTCCTCCCTCACATATGTGCAGATGTTATGTGACTTGTATATAAAACCTGCAACCTAAATGTCTCTGTATGATTCATTTTCCATATGTACAGTATGTGTAAATGTTACATTTCCTGTATGCAATACTGGTAACTCAAATAACACTGTATACCCATTCATGTACTTAGAGTGTATGTATTAGGTCACTTCATATATTATATTCTTTTGCTATATGCACCTTGTATTCTTGTATTTGTATCATTTGTCCTTGACAGGACCTCCTTGTAAATGAGCATGCTCAATGGAGTTTTCCTGAAAATAAACTTGAACTTAAATTCACTCAGTTGACAGTGAAGGCTCACACCATGCACTATCTTCTCAGCAGCACAAATTTATTAGCCTGCCTACCTAAAACTACAGTTTAATGTTGTAAATTAGCTAAATGAAGATATACAGCACACAATCACACATACCCATATAATGCAAAACATCATGGGAAATATATACAAATCACCATGAAAGAGGATTACCTCTGTTAATTTGTGCTAATGTTCTTTGTCTAACTGGAATGATAATCTATTATTCTCTGATGATATCTAAAGTTTTCTGATCAAAGTCACTTTTTCCATGTAAAAGAAGTTCTTTCAATAGCCAAGTCCTTTTACTGTGAGAGAGAAAGAGAGAGAGATGGAAATAGCACTGAGATGTGTGCAGCAGGAAGATGTTCAATCTCTAACGTTGCTGAATGGCTACTACCTGTCGTGTGGCTTGCCAACAATATGGACCTGCTCAGTGCAAGCTAACTGTAAAAAGGGCTGTGTTATGACACTGAAGTGCTGAGGGAGACTGATGTCCTTTAGACCTACTTTAACAGTGTCTTAAAATGTCAGATTTCAGCACATTCACCAAATGCAAATTTGACATTGGCTTATCATTAGACATTGGTTCGTGAAAGAGGCTTGCATCTAAAATAGTATCAGCTGAAACCTTCCATGCCTTTAAATTAATGCTAGATAACTACCAGGAGGAAAAGAGAACACATTGCCATGCCCACTGCGTTGGTAGGAGAAAAGAATCAATGAGCCAAAGGCCTTTGTTCTTTCCTACTTTGGAATAAGTCTATGATTAACCACCACCCCATTCCCCCACACACACACATTTTAGTTTAAAATGGACAATAATTGGCAATAGCAAGTTGACACTGTTCCTTCAAAACTGATTTTAGGGGGGCCAGAGGCCTTCATACCGAACTAAGAGTATGAAAATTGCAAAGAATCTACAGTATGAAAATACAAAACATTACCATTTTAACAGATATTTCCAGGTGAAGGTTTGAAGGTTTTGTCTTTTGAAATGTGATGTCCGCAGCAGTAAACACATCTCACAGCCCCCAGCCACCTCACTGTGCCCTCTGGTTCAACCAAGGGGAACCACACCTGATTCCAGTGAGAGGTCTCACTCTGAAAAGTGAGTACCAAGGCACAAAACTGCAAGGCACCAATCAGGAAGGGTATTGTGGGGGGGGGGGTATCACAACTGCACTAGCCCACTAACATTTAACAAGCATTTGTCAATGCTGAATATTGGCTTGCTGGCATTGGCATTGGTAGTACAGGAGTTAGAGAGATGCATAATAGGAATGGCAGTGAAGTATTGAACTGATGCCAACCCACCCCCACGCTGCAGAGACTGACAGGCATTAGGGTGTCCCTTTGGGTGTTGGCCATAGTGCTCATGCCATTTCACCTCTCCTTATTCTGCAGACACCGACAAGTGTCGCGGTGTGCATTGGGGTCTTCCAGCGTTACAAGGGTGCATGGGAAATATGCAACGCACGCTTGAAACACAGCCATTTTATGGGCGTTCGGCACCAAATTTTCAACATAGGCATTTTAGCACCTCTGCTCATGTACAGTGTCACTGTTATTTCCTCAAAGTGTCCCAAGACGTGATTTTGCACAGCAACCACACTATTCTGCTCCGGAAGTGCGAAAACACATTTTGGGCAGGATATGTGAAATGACAGCTATACTGTTCATCAAGAGGTGTGGAAAAATGGCAATGGTGAAAATCCAGAGTGAAAATATCACAAATGCACGATGATACCAGCATGCGTGCAATCTGCCAACGCACGCTCATAACACAGTCATTTTATGGAGTATCATCACCAGATTTTCAACATAGGCATTTTAGGACCTCTGCTCATGAACTGTGTCACTGTCATTTTCATAATCTGGCTCAAACACTGATTTCCCACAGTGACTGCACTATTGTGCACCGGAAGTGCGGAAACACATTTCGGGCAGGATGTGGAAAATGACAACTGTACTGTTGAAAATCCAGTGTTAAAATATTGTGAATGCGCAAAGTTACAAGCCTGCGTAGCAACTGTGCAATGCACACTCGTAAAACAGGCATTTGTTGGATTTTTTCACCAAATTTGGAACATAGGCTTTTTGAGAGGCCACCTCATGAACACTGGCACTGTCATTTTGTTAATGGGTCCCAAAAGGTCGTTTCGCGCAGTGACCGTGAAATCACCTTTCCAGGCTGATTAACGCCATGACAGTGACAGAATTCATGAGTAGGAGCCCTAAAACCCCATGTTGAAAATTTGGTGCCAAATTCAACAAATGCCAGAGATATGCAGCAAAGTTGAAAAAACCTATTCACTCCATTATACAGCTTACCGGCATTTCCTCAGTTCGCGGTCGGCTTGAAAAGTGCAGGCGTGTTCCCGGTCCAACGAATCCTTCGCACACCAGATTCCAGAGGTAAGTATGGGGTGAAGGGGGTGAGGGGGGAGTGGGGAGGCAGGGTGAGCAGTGAGTGGGTGGGTGCAGGTGGGGGGCAGGAGACTACGAGGGACCATTTATTTTTACAGGGTAAAAAAAAAATAACATCGCGGGACAGTTTTTCCTTTTCAGGGAACTTGACACACTGGGGTGGGCTCCCAACGTGCCACCTAACTGTTTTGGAGGGGGTTGCTGCAGCCAATGGGGGACTGGGCACCCTCGTCGGGCAGACAATGGGGGGGTAAACTTATCGGCGAGGATTGGGCACCCCGTCGGCACACAATGACAGTGGGAAGCAAGAGCCAAGGGGATTGGGCACCCCATTGGCATATAAGAAATGTGGGGTGGTTATGCTGACGGAAGTGGCTCCCCATCGGCACACAATGAAAGTGGGGGAGGCAAGAACCAAGAGGGATTGGGCACCCCCCTTGGCATATTGGAAATGGGGGGGCTGCTGTATGCCGACGGGGAGTGGGCTCCCACATTGGCAAATTTCAGTGGCCACAGAAAGCTGGCTGGGGGATTGGGCACCCCCGAAGTTGGCCGTTGGGCAGCCGCCTGCCATGCTGCTAATGTGGCAGCACACAGGAAGGGTCCACTGCATCTGATGAGCTTTGCTTGGATTGCAGCAGACCTTTCCTTAAATGTGCTTGCCACATTAGCATGCATGGTGTGGCGCCGGCATGCAGGCTGATTGGGGAATGAGGGACGTACCTACTGATGCAAGCCCTGCATTCGCCCAATAGCAGCCGCGCCTCCAATTCTGCACTCTTCCAAGATGTTGACTTGCACGCAAGTGCGGCAAGCCAACATAAAAAAGAGGGTAGCTGAAACCTACAATGCTCCCCACCCTTAATGTGCAATTCCTGACTGCACTAACACCCCAGCTGTCAAACCCCAACCAACCTAAAATGGCCATCCAGTATCCTGGCCTAGAACAGAGTGGAAAAACCCACTGGCCCATCGTCCTGCCTACCTGACCTAAGTAGACAGAGCTACTGTAGGTAGGATGTGCATGTCTCTCTCTCTCTTCTAAGGATCCCAGGCAGAAACAGCTAAACTGCCAGGAAATCAGAGCTTCTAAACTCCCCACTCCATCCTCCCCTTGCTAGAGCCCCTGTCCTTAGGCTCTGTTCCTAACTGGCTTACATGACCAATAATCCCTCCCTTGCCCTGTCTGTCTTGTTCCAGTCAAGTTAGAGCCAGATCTCTAGTCCCCTCCATCCAGCCATAGCCAGTTAGGACATCTGGCCTCTTGCCAGGAATGTGAGAAGGGAGGGAGAACAGAACTACTGCTCTTCTAAGGGGAAGGGAGGGCTCAGCAAGACACATTTCCAGTTATACCCTAGGCAGAAAAGAAACTCAAACTAAGGGAGTAGTCCATTCTTACGAGTGCCAGACACAAACTACAAAAGCATATGAACAAAGTGACCACTTACTAACTTTTATGTTCAAGCTTAAAAGGATCATTGCAAGCTATAAAGACACCCCAAAGCCCACTAACATTTTGGGGTGTCCACAGTACCCCTCCCTCAGGGTGGAAGGTAGTGTGTTTTATGGCTCAGTAGTTTCTGCATAGTTTTCTTTAAATAGTTTCAATATTTACATCTTGTACAAGCATATACATTGTATTCACCCTGAATACTCATCCTTCAGTTACATTGCAAATCATTGTACTTCAGTTTTATTCCAGACTTTCCTGGCTGCTCAACGTCTGTTTCTGAGAGACCCGAGAGGAAGAGATGGTTCCAAGAGCCAAAGCTCTTCTAGTCAATTTTACCTGAAAGAGTTATAATGGCTGATAGCAAGTTGACAGATTTCCTTCAAAACTGCTTTTTGAGGACCAGAGGCCTTCATAAGAGTATGAAAAATGCAAAGAACCTGCAGTATGAAAATGAAAAACATTACCATTTTCACAGGTATTTACTGGTTAAGGTCTAAAGGGAAAGACTTGGACATGTTTTTAGTTATCTCTTCAGAATACTTTGTTCATTACATTATTTTGTTTCTTAGGTATTGATAGTACCATCCATATTGTTATGCATTTGAATTGCATACAAAAGAAGTTCTGATTTTGTTTTTAAATCTCCTGCAGACTAACAAACCATAGATGCATTTGAGTGTACAGTGCAGTTGCAATTTTTAACCCTTGCTGGACTGCAAACTTCTTTATGCATCCTGAATTCCAGTATGTTCTAAATCTACTGGCAGCAGAAGGTTTAGCATTTTCTGCTTGTGCAATTAGCAATCCATAAAGAGACCTTAAGCAAATTTATTAGTTTAATGTAGCAAGGCTTTGCATCTAGTATGTCAAGCTGGATCAGACCACTGTAATAGTTAGTCAATGATGTGGGCACAATTGCAGAACGAAGATGGTGAATTTTTTAAAACCCCTGAGAGTTATGGCCTCATTTATTCCATCTGTGATCTCTGAGGAAGAATAGAAGCATGAGGTATGTTTCACTCTGAATTCTCTGTGTAGACTATAATGTTCTTACTCTGAGTTCTAGAGCCAAAAAATGTTATAAAAAAAGTAACTGAGCATTTTGATATGAATAGGGAACATTGTGGTAATTTGAGATCAAAAGGCAAAGCAAATTTGTTGGGAGCAGAATGTTATAGACTGTAATCAGACAATACAGGAGATGCATTCAGTGTCTGTTACCTAATATTAAAAAGCCATGTTATATTACAAAGATGCAACATTTATTTTGAGTAAAGGTTTGATTGTATCACCAAGTTACTATAATAAACTGGGAGTCCATTGTTTAGAGAATTTCCCCCCAAAACAAAAATGCAATTGCTTAAATTAACTTACCTAAATTGCAGCGAGTATGCATAGAAGAGAATCCATAGAAGAGTGAAGCAATTGTACAGTGCTTTAAATTGATTAAACTCTCCAAACAGTTCAATGGGGGTGTCAGCTCTGAACATTTTAAAATATTTTACAGTGACAATTTATTTAAAATGTAGACTTCCATTCAAGTAACAAGTTCCTAGTTATTTGAACAGTGCTTCAATATGAAATCAAAATAGCATCATAAAATACTTTATAATACTCCAAATCAACACCTCATTTAACTGTTTGGAGAGCTTTCTAGTGCTAACCAAATACCAGGGGCAAGGCAATGTTAGACGTATAATGTGGTCATACCTGTGGTAAAAACACTTTACACTTTATATTTTTTCTTTCATAGCTGCCATCTATTCACAGTGTCCTGTCAATTCTCATTCTAGGTGTAAAAAGGGTGTTATTATATGTATACTGCCATCATTCATGTTACAGGATTATACTTGTAAACTGTGTATGACAGCACCAAATCATTAAATAATTATGACTAAGCTTGTGTGGGAAACAGGTGATAGTTTACTGAACAATCTTAATCCACCTTCTTAACCATGGTACTACACAGAGCATTTCCAGTATGGAAAAGGGTTAGGTTCTCTGGAGATGGCTGGTTTTCCTGAATCTGTACCTCATACTGTCAAAGTGTAACTTGTAAAATTGTGCATAGAAGCCCAGAAGATGCACTGTTCTATGTGAGCAAGTGCATACAGTAAGTGAGATGAGAGACAAATATGTAACAAAACCACATACAGTATGGACTGTTTTACATTGATTAGAAAAACACCAAACCTGGCATTACTGCCTGCAGCGATGGCAGTGGAACAGTTCAAAGCTGGGCCTATGCCTCCATAGATATCTGTTGTACTCATGTTGTGCTCTGCCAGTGACACATACAGTGGATCCCACCAGGATGCAATGCAAAATACTACAAAATTCTGCATAGTTACTGCAGGAAATAATGCAGTTTCCATGGCAGTTAACCACTTTTTGGCATGCTGCAATTTGTGACACTGTATTGCATCCAGGCTGTCTCCAGTGCACCTACCAACACAGCTCAGATTGAAATATAACCTAAGTGCTCAATCACACAAGCTCTGTATCCTGCTGGTAACCAAATGATCTCATTTTCCATCATGGAGCTGCCACTGACATCTTGATCTTTTTGATACAGGTAAAACCACTACATAGGCACTACATAGTATTTTAGTAATAATTACATGTTTCTGGTTGCCCCAAAACAGAGAGGTGGTGGTGGTGGCTACTACTTGCAAAGCCTTGATCTACAAGATTGGTTTTGCCATCAAAGGCCAGCATAGAAGTTTAGAAACACAGATTTTGTTGGCAGAAAAGGACTTTCAGTCCCATCCAGTCTACCCCTTGTCCCTGCTTATTCCATCACCAATGACCCTAGTTGGTCATAGGTGTCACTTCCTCCCTGATCCTCCATCTAATATGCCCTTCTGTGTATCCCATGCATGCTTGAAACTCCCCACAGTCTTTGCCCCCACTGCCTCCTCTGGTAGGCTGTTCCAGTCATCCACCATCCTTTTTGTGAAAAAGTATTTCTGCACATCTCACTTAAACTTCCCCCTCTTGCATGCCCCTATGTTCCATCGCCTTACTTTCTCTTAAATATACCCTCCACTTGCTCTTTGTTCACTCCTGTGAGGTATTTGTATGTTTTAATAATGTCTCCTCTCACTCCGCTCTATTCCAGGGAGTACATGTTGAGTTCCTGCAGCCTTTCTTCATATGGCTTCTTGTGCAGTTCCTTCTTTCACAATTTTGGTTGTCTTCCACTGTACTGCTGCCACTCTTTCAATGTCCTTACAGAGGTGTGGCCTTCAGAACTAGACACAGAATTCGAGGTGGGGCCTCACCA
This sequence comes from Neoceratodus forsteri, assembly GCA_016271365.2. Lineage (NCBI taxonomy): Eukaryota > Metazoa > Chordata > Ceratodontiformes > Ceratodontidae > Neoceratodus > Neoceratodus forsteri. Next base: position 1,321,471,776 of record CM057456.1, read on the forward strand.
GTAAGCAACACAATGGCAGCACCATCTCCCTCCTCCTGCTAGAAATCCCTCTCCCAATGCACCCACGCGTCCTTCTGCCTTTCCCATTGCTTTGTCACACTGCTCAGCTACTCTGAAGTCATCAGATATGATGACCCATAGGTTTCTTTCTTGCTTGGTGACTGTAACCTCCACTCCCCCCATCTTATACACAGCCCCTGGCTTCAACAGCCCTAAGTGCAAAATGTTGCACTTTGTGGCATTGAAACCCAGTTGCCATCCCTAGACAATTCCTCTGGTTTCCTGAAATCCATTTGCATTCTATTCACCCCCTTCCTGAGTGCCAACCTTGTTGCAGATTTTTCTATCATCCACAGAGAAAGACACACCTTACCATCAAGCTCCTCTGCAGTGTTGCTTATGAAGACAATGACAATGACAGGTCCTAGCACTGAATCCTGTGGCACCCCAATAGCCACTCTCCTATTGCCTGACAGGGTACCATTTACAACCACCCTTTGCATCCTATCCCTTAAACAGTTTGAAACCAAGCTTGTAACATTCTCCTCCACCCGCTGGCTGTAGTTTCTTAACTAGCCTCCTGTGTGGCACAGTGTCAAAAGCCTTACTGAAGTCCAGGTAAACCACATCCACTGCTCTCCCTTGATCCAACTCCCTAGAAATCTGGTAAAAAAAAATCTATGAGACTAGTTTGACATGACCTCCCTCCTGCAAAATCATGCTTCCAGTGGTCCTGCAGCCCTCTTGCCTCCAGGTGCTCCACGAGCCTCTTCTTCAGCAGTGTCTCCGTTAACTTCCCCACCACTCATGTGAGACTGACTGGCCTGTAGTTGATAACAAACTCCCTACTGCTGCTTTTAGTGTAGAAGAAGCACATCAGCCCTCCTCCAGTCCTCTGTAATTTCCTCATCTCCAGTGAGGAGCTAAAAAGCATTGCCAAAGAGGCAGCCAGCACAGTGCTCAGTTCTTTTAGGACCATTGATGAATCCCACCTGGCCCCTTTGCCTTATTCTCCTTTAAGGTTTGCAATCCCTTCCTGACCCTCTCCACTGAGAATGGACTTATGTCCACTCCCCTGTCTCCCTGTTGCTTACTACAACATGTTGGTCCATCCCCCCCCTCACCCTCCACCGTGAAGACCAAACAGAAGTAATAATTCAGTATTTCCACTTTCTCTTGTTCTTGCTCTGTACTATCCCCCCTGCATTCCTGATTCTCACTATCCTTCCCCTTGTTTTCCTGTTTCCTCCCACATAGCCACTGGCAGTATAGCCTAGAGCTTAGAGGAACAAGGTGTGAACAAGCTTGGTACATCCAGCAGACTACACCTGAGTATGATTCTCACAACCTCCACTTGCATACTGTGTGACTCTAAGCAAGTCACTTAACCACCCAGTGCTCCCAGGTCACCCCTGAAAACAGGCACTTTTGCCTAGTGGGCCTTACCCAGTTACCAAAGACTAAAATATATATATATCTGAAGAAGGTTTTGTCCCCTTTTTTGACCTCCTTAGCTATCCTCTCCTCTGTTAGTGCTTTAGCTGCCATCACCCTCCTTCCTGCGCTTCTTTGCTTTGCCAGATATACCTCCCTATCTTCATCCTTCTGGGTCTCCTTTCACTTTCTAAACACTGTTTTCTTCTCATTCACTGCCTTTGCCACCACCTTAGATAACTATAATGGCCTCTTCTTCCTCTTTTCCATGTTCACTTCCTTCAACAATATGCCATTGCCTGGGCTTTACCTAACTTAATTTTTCTTCATTCAGTCTTCACTTCCCCTCTTCCTTCCCCTTCCTCATTTGAGGCATTCTCTGAGGCAGTTTCCCAATTTTTTAAAATCTACCCTCCTTAGGTCCAGGACCCTCATCGTAATGTGTTTTTTTCCTGTCCTGTCCATATGCCAAACCATACAGTATGTTGATCACTTGAACCTAGGGGACTACGTACTGTGATGTCAACAATGTTGTCACTGTTTGTAAGTACCAGGTCCAACATTGCCCCATCCCTAGTATGCTCCAAAACCAGCTGCCTGAGAAGTGTCCCTTGTTTAAAGTCAAGGATGGCCCTGTCTGTTGATGTAGCTGCAGCGAGAATGCCCCCATCTGCATCTGGCAGATTAAAGTCCCCCATTATCAAAACTTCCCCTTGCTGGCCATTTTGCCAATGGCTTCCCTCAGTGCTGTGTCTAAATCCTCCCCCTTTGTTGGAGGCCTATACAACACCCACATATGAAAAACAGCCCCAGATCTCATCTCTAGGCTGACCCATAGTACTTTCAGCCCTTCTTTGTCCCCATGTTGCCCCTGTATTTCAGTAGCACTTATACCCTCCTTCAAATATAAAACAACCCCTCCACCTTTCCTCCCTGATCTGTCATTCTGGAACATGATGTAGCCTTGGATGTTCACTTCCCAGTTATGGTTGTCTGTGCACCATGATTCTGTTATGGCCACCAGATCCAGGTCTGCCTCTGCAATGACTGCCTCAGGGTCAGGGATTTTGTTGCCCAGACTCCTTGCATTGGCACACATCGCTCTCCATTCTCTTTGTCCTGCTATTCCTTTAACCTGCCTCCCCTTCCTGCTTCCCCCCCTTGCACCCTCTGTTACCCCAGTCCTACCATCCACTGTTACATTGTCTTCCTGCCTTGCCTTCTTCCCTTCTCTTCCAACTGAAGTTTCTCCTCCAGACTTGCCTACCCTGCCCTTCTCTTTGTTTCCTTCAATCTTCAGGGAATTTCTGCTCCATGGGTTTATCTTCCCTGTTGCATTAGTTTCTAGGGGGCAGTCTCCACCTCTCTCAGTCTTTCTGCCTCTCTCCTTGGCTAGTTTAAATGCTCATCACAGTAACATTTAAAATTTCCACCCAGGACTGCCATTCCCCCTCCTGGGAGCAGAAGAAGTGTTTCAGAAGTCACTCTTTCAGTCCAGAAAGGGTGCTGAGCAAAGTCTCCAACTGCAAGGCTGCTCCCTGTTCCCTGCTGAGAGTGGTACAGGTGGGAAAAATACATAGCAGGTGAATGACTCAGCTAGTTTGTGTGTCATTCAGTAATTTGGTCAATAGTTGGTACTGTTCCTCTAGAGGGAATGAAGAAAAACAGGAAATAGGTAGACACTGGGAAGTTGCTGCTGCTTTTGTCTGACCTGTTCTCTTGAGGGCAAAAGTTTTTTCTACTCTGTCACTGCCCACTTGATCACCACTAATTCTCTTGGGCCAAAAGGTGGCAGTCAGGTTCCAGCAACATGATGCTACATCTCTGGATGTTCAGAAAATGAGAAAGATATTGATTAAGGTGTAATATGGTCCAAGAGGTCTTACCAGGAAATGGATGCCTTCCCACCATTTCTAAAATAAAATCCACACCTAGTCGTTCTATGCCACATGAAGTCTTACTGATGGATACCATCACCAGCATGTATGAGTCATGCAAAAGGATACTAAATGCAAAGACTGGCTGATAAGGTAAAGTATTTCTCCATTACTGTGGTCCTGTGCAACTGTGCAGTGCATTGCTGAGTCCTTTGCCATCAATGTGCTAGTGCATAAATCTGGCTGGGTAGGTTTTCATCTGACTGGGTGGGTGTGATTATGAGGCAGGTGTGGGGTTCACTTTGTGTCAGTAGGCATGCCCAGAAGCAGCTGGAAGGATGAGCCTGCTAAATACATACCGCCACATGATGACACCTCTTTTACATTTGTTATTTTATTTAAAAAAAGTAATAATCAAGTAACATTTACTGGAAGATAAACCTCCTTTTAGAGGAACAACCAGGAAAGGATACATAAAAAAATACAATATACTGTACAGTACCACTGGTAAATTTCATAACAAAACATAACACATAATAAAATAATACACCACCACTGTACAAAATGTAATATCTTTCCTGCTTGTGTGTCTGCTTGGGATAAGTTACAGTATACAGTATATGAGGTGAATAATGGCATTTGTTAATGGCAGCACTTGAAGCAGACCTAGATGAGACAGGAGGAGGCAACATATTCATGAACAGAGTGTGCTCTGTTGTATGTGTTAGCAGAACTATTAGTCTATTCCAACAAACAAGATTAGTGTACTGTGTATGTAAAAAGTTTAATCTTTTATATCATTGCAGCTTCCAAATAACTCCAAGAAAGACTGTAATTTTATAGATAGCATACAGGCAGGTAAAAAAGGCTTGGGAAGCAGGAGACCCAAGGTCAAATCCCGCAGGGACCACTTATTTAATGTGTAACCTTGTCACTTAAATTAATTGTACTCTGTCCTCCAAACTGTGAAATGGGTAGAAGCAAAATGTTGTATAAATAAAAAAAAGATTCAGCCACACAAAGATTAGATATTTTTCCAGGATAGAACACGAACTGCTTCTTAACTAGCACAGGTATTTGTAATTCTTGTATGCAGCTGTCTAACACAGAACTAAAATAAAAAAAATGGAAACATAAACCACAAACTATTTATCTCTGATTAAAGGCATGCTTCATCTTTCACTTGAAGTTTTCTTTTACAAAAATGCAAGCGTGGTGCATTTTATTAAAGAATACCCATCAAAGGGGAATACACACATGTGGATTGTGTTTATATATACCATATTCTGTATATTTATGGCAAAACAAATCTATGTTAATGCTCATTAGGGTTGCTACTGCACAAAACACAAACCCCACAAAGACTGGAAATAAATTAATTGGGTTGAAAACACAGTATTCACAGTGGGTTCTATGCACTAATGGGTGGGAAATATGCGCCTGAGGTGTGTAACCCACCAGCATATCTGCACGGCACCAGACAGATGCAGGGTGTGCAGTATGCATGACCACTAGCACCCATGGGGCGTCTGCCTATGGCCACACCCCCTTGGTGCGCAGGGTCACACGGGATGTTGGGTGCAGAGTCGCAGACCCATACTGGGTCCTGAAGTGGATCCCTTGTGCCTAAATGGTGGATGCACAGAGTAGGGTCTGGCCGCGTAATGTGGCACCTAATTTATAGCCACTGGGCACTTGACTGTGCTGCAACCCCAGCCCTCCCCTGCAATCCACTGGGCTGTGGATTCATGGCTGTTCATTTTCTGGTGCTGCCGCACCCGACGGCCAGAGAACATGGGGGCATGTTACACCTGGTCTCAGATGGCATACCTGGCACCTCCCTGTGCTTGGCACTATGAGGCTTAGTGAATGCTACATAGTGCAGGCACACCCCTGACACACCCCCAGAGCAGAGTCACCCATGGGGCTAGGGCTATGAGCATGTAACTGTACTGTGTGCTCTTAAGTGAATGCCCCAGGGGTCCATGAGACCCCCACTGCATGGCATTCCAACATACGGTTGCCTACGCGCCTCAGATACATGGTGCATAGGCACCAAACTCCATCATGCATAGGGCCCAAAGTTTGGAAATGTGCTGTTAGGCTTGCTGTGCCTAAGTCCCACTCTGCCACCTGACCACATCCCCTGCCATCATGGCCTAAGGACAGGCAACGGGTACAGTGCCATGCATCAATGGAATTATACCTCATACAGGGTAAAAATATTCAGAATTGATATACAGTAATCTTAATCTCCACACCCCATCCTCCTCACATACCCTTGTAACGAGGGTGGGAAAAATCAGGTAGCCAGGTGGCCAATGGATAGTAAAACTGTTGGTTTTGCTTTCACATTTTGAAAGTTACTACCCAAGTGGGTACCTGCCATGAAGTGATCTTTGGGCCCTTTAAAATGATGGCTACTAAAAATATGAATTGACTACCAGTTTTTGAAAGCTAGTGGCCAAACATACCACCAGCTCACAAACCAATTTCTCCCACCATGCTCGAGACACAAGGCCAAGCTACAGGTCTAGCACCATCTTTCAAGGCTGTGCTCAGTTATGTGACTCTCTGAAGATTTAATGATAACTTGCCCAGTTACCACACAGTTCTATATGTGAAGGTACATATTCTTGTGAACCCTGTGTATAGTATGACATACATTTAACAGCAATAATTTATATCATATATTGCCTTCTACCACATATACCATCCACTTTTAACCAGCTACAACAATACACTGCATAAGAAAGTACATATATCCCAAGCTTGTAACTTGCCTTGACTATTTCTAAGTATGTGTCTTACAGAAAACAACTTATAAGTGTGCAGTGTGTATGGTAGTAACACATTCTTAATAATTTCACTGCTTTCTGGTGGGTCTACAGTACTGTGTGCAACATAACCTACAGGTTATAAATGGATGTAAAGCTCCAAAGGTATGCACCCCAATATTCTAATTACAGATCTAGAATTTGTGCCACACAGTATGTATAAAACACCAGATCTGTGTGGCATGACTCAAGACATGTACCTTGCCCATTGATCATGAGGGTACGGGAGGGTGAAGAGGGTGGGGACTATGATTGCTATATACCAATTTTGAATATGCTGCCCTTGTATGAAGTAACTTACTGTTGATACATGGTTCTGTACCCGTACATTGTTCTTGGGTTATGAGGGTAGGGAACATAATAGGGTGAGTGAGACATAGGCAATAACAATCCTATCTGTAAAAAAAAACAAGGTGCTACTTCAGCATGTGGTCTGAAAGCAGAACAAAATGGTTATATAAAATGCAAAAAGAAAATAGTTTCAGGCACACACTAACCCCATGAAAGGGACGCAGGCTTCAAGATGAATAAAAAAAGTTTATTTTAAAGCCAAACTATTAAAATAATGCCACCCATGGTTTGGCTTTAAAATAAAAGTTTTTTATTCATCTTTAAGCCTTCGTCCCTTTCATAGAAACATAGAAACATAAGACTTTGACGGCCGATAACGACCGCTTGGCCCATCTAGTCTGCCCATTTCCCTACCTACAGGATAGGCCGCAGATCCTAGTTAACCAACAGCCTATTTCTTCCTACCCACCACAAGAATTGCCTTATGTCTGTCCCATGCATTCTTGAATTCTCCCACAGTTTTAGATCCCACAACCTCCTCAGGAAGGCTGTTCCATGCATCCACTACTCTGTCTGTGAAAAAATACTTCCTCACATTGCCCTTGAACCGCCCCCCCCCATCTTTAAATTGTGTCCTCTTGTTCTTGCACATCTCTTTTTCTGAAAGATGCTACCCTCTTGGACTTTGTTGATTCCACTGAGGTACTTCAAAGTTTCTATCATATCCATCTTCTCCCTTCTTTCCTCAAGGGTATACATATTAAGCTCCTTTAGTCTCTCCTCATATAGCTTCTCTTGCAGACCTTGCACCATTTTAGTTGCCCTCCTCTGGACTGCCTCTATCCTGTCTATGTCCTTGCAGAGATGGGGTCTCCAGAACTGGATGCAGTACTCCAGATGGGGTCTCACCAACTGTCTGTACAGAGGGATGACAACTTCTTGTTTTCTGCAGGTGATGCATCTCCCTATGCATCCCACTATACCTCAAGCCCTCCCTACTTCCTTCTCACATTGCTTGGTAACCTTAAGGTCATCTGATATGATTACCCCCAGGTCCCTTTCCTTTTTTGTTGTTGTTACTACCTCCCCCCCATTGTGAATTCTTCCCCTGGGTTCTTGTTCCCCAGGTGCATTATTTTGCATTTCTTTGCATTGAATCCTTCATGAGATTAGTATGTGCCTGACACTATTTTCTTTTTGATATATTTACAGTTTTAGAGCACCACAGCCCAGTGCGCACTTCTTTGTTCAATATTATATATAATGCACACTGAAAATAGAAAATTGAGTTAAAAATCTACATTTTGACCTTAGGTCTTCTTCAGGAAATATCTAAAAGAGAAAAAAAAACAAAGTTAGTGTAAAGAGGAGGTAAAATAAGGGATGTATATGTGGGGAAAGAGAAAAGGGGAAGACTCTGGGAGAAGAAGTGATAAATATCAAGATTAAGAGAGAATCTGTGAAACAAAAAGGTGATGCTGGGAAAGACAGAGCATAATGGGAGTGAATGAGTGAGAGAAGTCCCCAGGTAGGAACTAATTTACAGACCTTTGAGAAAGCCCCTGATTGGGCAAAACGCGTCAGGTGATGAGATACCTAACCAGGCAGTGTTTTAATGTGTGCTTGGCTGTATCTTTTATCGGGATTCACTGTGTGCTTCATATTGGATGCTTTGAATTTTATTCGGCTGGAATATTTAAAATTTGTGTGGTCGCAGCCACTACTTCTCCAAGAGTTGGTGAGTCCTTTGAAATATTTTCTAAGTCTCGAGCGAGACTCTTTCTGAATAAGCCTTGGTCACGGTGCTGGTTTCTTTTTATTCACTAATTAACAGGTCCTAGTAGGAAGGCTGAAAGGTGACAAATGTGGGGGAAGGAGACAGAGATGCAGACATACTATATGGTGAAAATGAAAAATAAATTAAATGTGTACAGATACAAACAAACTTTAGGGAAAACAAGGTGTGACTGAAAGATGTTAGTTGAAAATAAGTCCATCATTTAAATCAGAGGGCTGCTGGGAGCCAAGTTGAATTATCAACATGAGCCCTTGAGTCAGACACAACCTAACAATTTGGTATTTTGTATTCCTCCAGACCTCCCCAAGACACAAGATGAGCGATCTCTCCTTAGCAAAGGTCTCTCTTTTGCGCCCACACCCAGATATCTTAACACAATCCAGGTTCAAGTTGATCTGCAGCACTTTTATCGTAGAGTATGCCTTACTGCGCATTTTTCTAATGAGACTCCTCTTCCCGCAGATGATGACAGTGTCACCAAAAAAATCAATGATATCAATCCCCAGCGAAGTGCATGGACACCCCCTCCAGGACGTTTTGCTGCTGTTGATTATTTTGTTAACCAATGCATGGAAAATGCCACTAACTTAGGCACAACCACTCCAACCTGACAATTGGTGAGCTTGCAGCCCTCAGATCTCTGCAATGGAGAAATTACATTGTTATTAAACCAGCTGATAAGGGAGATGCTGTTGTGGTCTTGCCAAAGGAGTTATAAATCACTGAAGCCACACAGCAACTCTCCGACACCAGGTTTTACTATTCTCTTCCACAGGACCCCACTGCTGACTATCAAACTGAGGTCATCACCACCACTACCTCTGCTATTGAAAACAAAGAGCTCCCTGCTTCTGCTAAGAGACTCATAGTTCAGCATCCCCTGATATTCAGGTTTTATCTCCTTCACAAAATCCACAAAACAGGTAATCCTGGTCATCCTATTGTGTCTGCCTGCTTCTGTCCCACATCCCACATCTCTGCATTTTTGGACAGCCTCATGAGGCCACTTGTTGAGTCCCTGCCTTCCTATGTTAAAGACACTAACAATGCTCTCCAGTTATTGACAGGTTCAGATTCAGTGTCTCTCATCAGCTCATCTTCACCATGGACATCAAATCTCTTTAGACAGTGATCCCCCACAATGATGGCCTGACAGCTTTACAGCACTTTCTGAATAAGCGGGAAGTCCAGCAGCCACCCCTGCACACACTAACTCAGCTGGCAGAACTTGTTCTTAAACTCAATGCTTTTTCTTTTAATAACAGGTTTTTTCAGCAAGTCAGTGGAGTTGCCATGGGTACCAAGCTGGGTCCCAGCTTTGCTAATCTGTTTGTGAGTTGGGTGGAGGAACAGTTTTGTCTCTCATTCACAGGGACTGTGCCTGAACTCTACAAATGCTACATAGATGACTGTGTGAGGCCACCTCCTGCTTCAGGGAGACCCTCCAAGTCTTCCTCGACAAGTTTACCATGGCCTATCCTTTTCTTCAATACACTGTTGAAGTATCCTCCTCCTCTACACTGCCTTTTCTGGATATTCAACTGTCAGTACAGAACACTGGTCTGAAGACATCAGTTTATTACAAACCCACTGACTCTCACAGTTTCTCCTCCACAGCTCCTTCCATCCTGAAACATGTCAAGGATAGCCTGCCTTATTCACAGTCATGCAGTGAAGAAGATGATTTTGCTGAGCAGGCCCAAATAATGCATAGCTTTTTATTAACAGGGGATACCTTAAATGCACAGTGGACAGAGCACTCTCCCAGGTCAGTAACATGCCCCATAACCTTAACCCCCGCAGTAAGGATACTGTCACACAAGAACAACAGCAAATTCCACTAGTGCTTCCTTTCCATCAGAGTACACCTTCTCTTCACAGGATCATCACCAGTAACTTTCCCATTTTGCAAACTGACCCCAACATTGGTGCTTCCTTTACAGAACCACCTATTGCTTCCTACCGCCAGCCACCCAGCCAGTGGAATCACCTGGTAAAAAGCAGCCTACCTACTCCTAACAGTTCCTCCCTACCAGGTACCAAACCTTGCAACAGAACTCACTGCTACACATGCAAATTTTTTTCTAGTGTGACTGAAATTTGTGTTCTTACAGGTGTTTTTCACATCACCATGGAGTTCTCATGCACCTCCACTAATGTGGTATGTTGTATTCTTTGCAGGAAGTGTGCAGCTATCAGAAAGACTGGTAGATGCCTTGCTGACCATTTCAGGGAACATTACAGGGCAGTCAGGAAAGAAGACACTGATAAACCCATTGTATCCCACTTTATCTCCAGGGACTACAGTGTCAATGACCTTTCTGTTTGTGTCCTTCAGCAGGGCTTCTGGGCATCTGACAATAGAAAAAACATGGAAATCAAGCTGATCATCCGCCTTGGCTCCCAGCAGCCCCCCATTTAAATAATAGACTTATTTTCGACTAGCATCTTTCAGCCATCCCTTGTTTTCCCTAAAGTCTGTTTGTATCTGTACACATTTAATTTAGTTTTCATTTTCACCATATGTCTCCACCTCTATTTCCTTCCCCCACATTTGTCACCTTTCAGCCTTCTTTCTAGGCCCTGTTGATTAGTCCCCACCTAGGGACTTCTCTAGCTCATTCACTCCCATTATGCTCTGTCTTTCCCAGCATCACCTTTTTTGTTTAACAGATTCAGTCTTAATCTTGTCATTTAACACTTCTTCTCCCAGATCCTTCTGCTTTTTTTCTTTCCCCACATATACATTCCTTATTTTACCTCCCTTCTACACTAACTTTGTTTTTTTCTGTTTTAGATTTTTCCTGAAGAAGACCTAAGGTCGAAACACAGATTTTTAAATATATTTTCTATTTTCAGCATGCATTTTATATAACCATTTTGTTTTGTTAACAATCTTAATTGATCATTTCCAAATTTATGGGCATTGTGTTGTCACCCGATAGTTTATTTTCAACCTGTGTGTGATTTGAGACGTGTGTTATCAACCCTAATGAGCTTCAATATAGTTTTTGTTGGCCTTCAAAACTCTAAGCAAAGCAGGAGAGCAATCCTAACATACTTTTCTCAGGATTCTTTCTAGTTTCTGAAAAGCCAGAAGGACTTCTGCTAAAGGGATCATAGCAGTCGTTCTGTGGACTGTCAAGTACCATGATGACCCCTGCTTCTAAGAGCCATGGGACCATTTGGGACTTTTAATAAAAATTGATAGTCTAACTGAAATTGCCCCTAGCTGGCAACAAACTTATGCAGGAGTACAGGGCCATGCATCAGTCCAGCTCTGGATAGTGAATCCTAGCCCCATGTATCCAACTGCTGACTGGCGTACAGAGCACACTTTGGTATCTTGGTGCACACACTGTAGTAGTAAGTAGTAAAAGTTTATTTATACAGAATTTTAGCCATTACAGTTCAAAGAATCCCTATTTACAAGGCAAACCTGTTTGCACAAAGTTCAAATAGCTAAAGTTACAGTACACAATAATCATACAATACATGTCATTCATGCGTAGCTAATACATATACCACTATTTCAATTACATAACACCACAGAATAAGAATTCATTCAATTATTATTTTTTCTTACTCAGTTTTTGTTGACCAGGTAAGTGCACTAGACAAATCCTGCCTATTTTCCGGCACGACCTGGGGGAGGGGGATACAGATGAATGCCAACTGACCTTGAACCAGATTAAGCTGTTGGTGGTATTTTTAGTGAATGATGGAAATTTGGCCAGAACACCGGGGAAATTCCCCTACTCTTTTGCCAGCAGGGGGCTTGACTTCCTGTGAGCAGGGATGGAGGAGCCCAGTTGGGAGCCGGACCGAGGAGGAGGAGGAAGTGCTGATGTGGCAGGGGAGATGGCCTCCTCCCATGACCTCATATTGCAAGAGGCTACTTTATTGGAAATAAACCAAGAATTAGCTCAAAATAAACAAGAAGAGATGTTTTTCTCGATCGAGGACTTGAGTAATATTGATGGAAATAAGGACTGTGAGAGAACTCCAATGGAAGGATTTAAAGGAAAAAGTAAAGAAGAACTTCTGCAGGCATTAGAGAAAGCCAAGGAGAAATATGCAGCTTTTATCACAAGAAAACAAGCTGAATTAAAGTTACTGGATCACAGTGAAGAAATTGACAATGGGTATGGCCCAGCTGACAGCTCTGAATATGATGCTTAAACATCAAAGGACGAGGAAGGAGCAAGCCGACAGACACTCCCGCAGGTAAATCTTCACCCTATTATTTCAACCACTGATGCAAATGTGAACAGGGCTGGCAGGAAAACTGAGGGATTCAGGTGCCTAGAGCCCCAAGAGGTGAATGTTTTGAATAACCTGCGGGAGGTAGAGGGCAGTGATATTAAGGCAGAAGTTCCTACTGAAACTAGCTCTAAAACTGAGCAAAGGAGCAAAGGTTTAAAAACTGCTGTACAAAATAAAGAAATGCCTAATGTAGTTTCAGGACTGGAAAACAATCCTAAGTCTGGTAATACAGTCCCCTGGTTCAACACAGAGATTCAAAACGGCCCAAATACAGAGGAAAAGAAAACTGGGGAAGTCATTTTCCAAAATAATCCCTTTGAACAAACTGATGCTACCATTTTTTCTTTCTTAGCACAATCTGCTAAACCAGGATCAAAGGAAGGGAAAAACAGGAGAGAGGCTATTATGTTGGCAAAACGCAATCTAGTTGGGCCTAATACTCATAAAGGGCCTGTAGAACACAAGGGACAAAATATATCTATGCAATCCTGTCCAACAACAACAGAGGCAATTGGCAAAGCATTTTCCCTACACAGTAATCAGGGACTTGAACCCTTCTGCAGTTGGTCACTGGGAAAAGCCCTACAGGAGGCAGAATGGAAGAAATTGCCTTCAGGCCAGTGGTTGCCAGACCCTCTGTGGCCTGCAAACACCCCAGAATGGTGTCCCAGGGGTTTGCCTCAAATCTCTGTTGGGGAAAAGGGGAGTACAAATCCAGACTCTGCCCAAGATATGGGGGATGAAAATATGGGACAGCTTCAGAATATAACTGAACTGATTATACTGAACAAAGAGCCTTTAGAGAAAAACATACAGGAACCCTGGGGGAATCCGACACAGGACAGGAAGAATGAAACAACCTTTGCAGGGACCCCAGATCTCAGAAGAGGAGCGGCACCTGAAGGTGAAGAAAAACAAACTGACCACCCTGCCCAGCGCCTACTATTGTCAGAACTCTTTGCTAAATCAAAAAAAGAGGCTGCTCCTAGAAGGAATGCAGTTAGGATTCGGTACAAAGGGGGTCTGGAAATCAGGCCAGATCGGCAATATGTGGGGAGAAGGCTCCTGAAGGACTCACTACACTTTTCACCAAAAGATGTTTATGCTTTTATAAACATCTCAGGAGAGGACAACTATGACATTAGTTTCAGATCTGCATACACCCTGGATTTGTTCTGGCAACACTTCAATCAAGTTAAATTTTCACTCTGTGGTCCCCTTATGGTGATCCCTGACAAAACCCCTCATTAAATATGTGACAGTGATGTTCGGGAGCAGGGGTACATGTTGATGACATTACATACTGGCTTCAACAAAAATGTGAAGTATCGAGTGCACCAGAAGCACAACTGGATTCTGAGATGTTTTGGACTGGGGGATGGAAATATAAGGTTAAATTGAGGCAACTGGAGAGTGATATAGCGCATATACCAAACTCCTTCATGCTGGGCAGAGACAGAGGAGTGTGTTTTTATTCAGGGCAGCTACGAGCATGCTACAGGTGTGGGGTTAGGACCCACCTCTCTAGTGTATGTGATCGCCCCCGCTGTGACAACTGTGGGGAGGTGGGGCACTTAAGTATGCAATGCACAAACCTGACACAATGTGAGTTATGTGAGGACACAGGTCACACATTTCCGGAGTGTCCGTGGGCTGCAAGAAATAAGGCAATAGTCATTAGCCCTGAGCTTCTTATCCAACAAGCTCAAGAGGAAGCAGCAAAAAGTGGTAGAGGCTGAAGCCCTCCTGTGGAACACAATCCCCAGATAAGGCTCCTGACCCTATTCCAGGCAGAAAGGAGGAAGTCGAGACTGAAGAGATAAGAATAGATGAGGAGAATCATCCACTCTGTCCCAATCCTGATAAGCCCATCCAGTGGGGGACCTATTGCGGTTTGCTACACAGATAAGCAATTCACTGATGTGCAGGTGATCCCTCTTCCACCCCTCAAAAACCCACCTCCAAGAAGGACAACTAGAATACAAAACCAAACCTGCCCCCACCCCCACAAGTGAGCAAGCAGGCCTAGCAGAACCTAATCCTTTGAGGTTTTGGCTCCACCGAGGTAGAATCAGACACAGAACAGATGGATGTAGCTCTTACACCCACACAAGCTGAAGGAGGGAAGAATGATATGCTTGAGTACAAAGGGAAGAAAAAGAAAAGGAGGAAGAAAGGGCCTTGAACTCTTAAATTAAATGGTTAAGTTATCCCTGGGGTCATGTAACTGTCATAGCCTCTTACATTCCCTTAGGAGAAAGGCGTCGTTTCACCTATTGATAGATCTAAAACTGGATATCTGTTTTTTGCAAGAAACATGGATGCTCACATGGGACCAACTTAGGCTGTTCCAGGCTGAATGGAGATGGGGGCCATCCTATTGGTCCTTTGGGCCATACAGGGCCGATGGAATAGGTATCATATTTAGTACCTTTTCCTTCCAAATAACCAAGATGGTGGATTTGATTCCAGGGAGGCTGTTCATCCTAGATGGATATTGGGATAAGGTCCCATATAGATTAATAAATGTATACAGCCCACAAACAAAAGCAGATAGAGTAGCTCTAATTTCCAAACTTCAACCTTACTTACATACATCCCCTTATGTAATCCTGGGGGGGGGGATTTTAATTGCAACTTACCCAAAGGGGGACTGAGGGGGGAAAGAGGGAAAACATACTGCAATTCAAATGCCTTGCAAAAATGTGTTGATATTGGCGAGCTGAAGAATTGTGCGCACTACCAATCCCAAGGGCCCAAATATACATACAAAAGGGGACACCTGACATCAAATATAGACCATATTTTTGTTTCTAGGAATCTCCTGACCCAAACTTTCATACTATCCCTATAGAATTTTCAGACCACCTTCTTTTACAAATAACGTTTCAAACAGCCCCCCCGAAAATAAGGAGGGAGAAAAGATGGAGATTAAATGTTTCAATGCTCACAGACCCTTTTGTTAAAGAGAAAATGTCTTCATTACACTGGGCTAGGACCTCAGTGAGTGATCTCTATGAAGATTTGGGGGTATGGTGGATGGACACAAAAAAAGAGATAGCAATATGGTTCCAAAACTATGGCAAGCATAGGGCACAAAACAATTTTTTTAGCTATTTAAAACTAAGATCAAAACTTCAGAACATGCTTTCACAGTCTGCTATGTCTAGACAAGATTATGGCCCTGACATTGAACAGATCCAGGATGAAATGAGGAAATTTCAATATGACAGGGCAAAAACTTTAAATACAGAACTGCAATTTGAAACACAAAAAAACCCAATTGGAGACCCCTTTGAAGCCTGTAAAAAGAAGAAAGATACTTTAGATATGTTTCAATTAGTAGATGATAGAGGAAACATAGTGGAAGATGAGATGGGGATCCATGAAATAATCGGTGGGCTTTTGGCATCACATTAGAGTTCCCCTCCTCCTTCTACAAATTAGATTAATTCTTATTTGGATAAAAGCCAGGTAACCTTGGCCCGGGAGGATCAGGAATTTGTAACCTCTCCTTTGAAATTACAGGAAATAGAAGATGTAATTATGAAACTAAAAAAATGGATCTTCGCCCGGACCTGACGGACTGCCTTATGAGTTTTACAGATCATTTTCCAAAATAATGGCAAGGTGTTTAGTAGAACTGTTTTCAGTATTTTTTGACAAAGGGGTGGTCCCCCCTCAATTCACAGCAGGTCTTTTAATTTTTATATATAAGGGAGGGCGAAAGGTAGACATCTCAAACTGGAGACCTATAACTCTCCTGAATGCTGATTTTAAAATATTGTCTCAGGTTCTTAACAATAGGCTAAGGCAAATAGCTCCTTTATTAATACATCCAGCCCAGTTTTGTGGGATCCCTGAAAGGAAGCTACAACATGCCTTAATGATTATCAGAGATGTAATAGAGATGTGTGGAGCTGCACAAACAACCGGTTGTATCATTACTTTAGATCAAAGCAAGGCTTTTGATAGAGTATGCCTTCCTTTCCTCTTTCAGACCTTATTACATTATGGTATTCCAAAGGAATTTGTGCATAAAATCCAGCTTCTATATTCTAGAGTCCATGTGCAACCTATTATTAAAGGGTTGGTAATGAAAGGTATCACCATAAATACAGGGGTTCGACAGGGCTGTCCCCTCAGCCCACTCCTTTATAACCTTTCCTTGGACCCTCTGATTAGAGTTCTGAGCAATACTCAAGAACGGGAAGGTTTGGGGGGGATCCCAGGCCAAATGGAACTGAAAATCCAAGCCTATGCGGATGATATATGCCTGTTTATAGCAAACCTGGGGCAATTGCCAACAGTAATAAAACAACTGCAGGAATATTCTAGAGTATCTAATGCCACCCTTAATCTAAATAAATGTAAAGGGTTGTACTTAGGAAATACAGAGAGGGCACCTGTAACAGTAAACCATATTTATTTCTCCTCAGAGCCACTAAAAATCTTGGGAATAACGTTTGGACAACATAATCTCCCGCTTGAGAATTGGGAAAGGGCTCTTCAGGGGGCTGAAAATAAAGTCCAGAAATGGAAGTCATGGAGGTTGTCTAAAATAAAAAGGGTACACATAATTAAAAGGTTCATTTTATCCACTTTGTTGTATACAGCCATGATTTTCCCACCCCCAGTGATCTTAGAAACCAGGTTATATGCATGCTTTTTTCAGATGGTTTGGGGATCCAGATTGAACCCAATAAAAAGGTGTTTTACATACTTGTCTAAACAACAAGGGGGTCTGGGTATGGTGGACCCTATAATCTTTTTCCATACCCTTTTCCTGTCTCACAATCTTAAAATTGGGCTGGGGAACCAACCGTGTGATATACCATTTGTTTTGTAAAACTTGTAGTGCATATTTGGAAATTTGGACTGGAAACCTTCCCCAAAATTGCCCACCATATCAAAATACCAGAATACATTAAACCAGCACTCAAAAAGCTTTGCAAATGGGAGATCCGCAAGCGGATATCTCCAGACTCTCAGGGCGACAACTGTACTCACACATGGTGAGTCAAATCCATCGGAACAACCTGAATTTAAAATTGCCCACCAGATCTAAAGGAGGGTATTAAAACAATTAAATAACAACAGAATTCCAATGCACATGTGGGAGGTATTATGGCTTTCAGCTTACGGGAGACTGAATGTAAGAGGCAATGCAAAACACAAGGCCCAAGAAGAAAGGAATTGTCCATATAACGGTTGTAAAAATATTGAAGAGACAATGGATCATTTCCTTTTTACCTGTTCCTATGCAAAAACCCTATGGGGATATTTAAAGACAGAATGGAATCTAAGGTGGTTAGACAGTTTAACCTATGAGTCTTTGGTCCTTGGGCATTGTCCCAACCTCAAGATAATGTATGATTATGATACTTTAATGGTGTTGTTTTGCTGTTTAAAGTTTTACCTTTGGCAGGCTCACTGTCAATGGACACTCCAACAGAGAATGATGTCATATACCACCTATAAGACACTGATAGAACAAGCTATGGGGGCAGTGTTTAAGAAAGATCTGCAGGCTAATCCTAAGAGCTATGTTTTAAGGAAATGGAAAGGGTTGTTTGGATTTATCAAATACAAGTAAGGAAGTAGAATAAAAACCTATTTCTAAACAAGACGTGTTTAAAAAGTACTACTGATTTTTGCCCTAATAGTTTATTGGTTACTCAGTAGTTGGAAAATTATTTTTGAACAATCACTTTTAACCAGAGTATGAATGAAATACTTGTTTATTTGGGATTAAAATTGTATTCTTTCATGTGACTTAACACATTCAGAAGTAATTAGGTTTGAGAGCTACAACTAGCAAAATTCCCCTGCCACAGTGGTATGGGGAAGATAATAAGGGGGAGGGGGGAAGGTTTCTTTGGGGTTAAGGAGTGATTATTGTGTGGTCTTTAACATACTGCATCAAGTGTGTAAAGTGAATACCTGTTGTTCTTTCTTTATGTTTGTTTTTTATTTCCTCTTTATTTTTTGTACAATGTATTATGATTTGTGATGATGTGATATCAATAAAAAATTCCCCTACTCTTTTCGATAAGTGCCATGGAATCTTTAACATCCACCTGAACTACTACCAATCCAGGCAGATGGGACCTTGGTTTAACATCTCATCTGAAAGACGGCACCTCAGAAGTGCAGCACCCCTCTCATGCTGCACTACAGTGTCAGTACTGGGATATTAACCCATGTACCAGATGTGGGAACTGAACCCTCAGCCCTCTGATCTCCCAGCCTCAGAGGTGAGTGTGCTACCTACTGAGTCACTGACACTGTTAAACATCATTACAATATCTTATGTATAAAATATCATGCATGGATATTGTGGGGGAGGGTTCACCTATTATACTGACGTCTAAAACGCAACTCCTGCTTTACTGCTGCATTGCTGTTGTGGTGCATAATTAGACCAGTGACACATAGGACCCATTGTGTGTCTAGTTAAACCCCTCCATCACAAATAGTAAAATATCATTCATAATATTTAACTATTTAAAACATTATATTACTTTACAGTTTTGTTGAGTAATTAGAAGGCTCTGCAAAACGTGTATGTTTCAAAACAAATATCTTTGTGCAGCACGTAGATTTTGAAAACAATTGAGCAGTACAAAGATTGCCCAAATCTTCCTGCAGCACATATATTTTCAAAACCTTCATGAAGCATGTATATTTTCAAAACCTTTGTAAAGGATTTGTATGTTGATATTAAAAAACACTGTTCAGCACATGGATTTTGAAAACTGTGGAGCAACGTGTAGATTACAAAACTCTCTTGCAGCACGAAGATTTTTAACAAATACTTTGTGACCTCACAAAGACTTTGAAAATCATTGTAAAACACAAAAACCATTGTGCATTACAAAGATTTTAAGAACTACTTGATATCTCATGAAGATATAGAAAATCCTCACAAAGCATAAAAACCACTGCGTGGCACAGATAGTGTATGAAACACTATATAAACTCAGGAAGATGTCACACAGTTTAAAAACTGTCATGCCTCACCTCTTAACCTTTTGGCTCAGAAATGAGGGACATAGACAATCAAAATGAGGGACACTGACCCTCATAATGAGGGACACATCCTCAAACATGGAAACAGAAGCTTAGAACACTGTGGGAACCATCATGTTTACTTGTACAGTTTATTTGTGATTTAGCGTCTTAGAATATTATGAATTTTTGCTTTAAAGTCAGAATGTACAGCACATTCTATTATAGGAAAGCACCTTTTCCATAAGGGATAGAGGAGGCACACTGCAATTTTGAGGGGTAAAATGAGGGCTGTCCTTTGTAATCAGGGACAGTTGAGAGGTGTGCATTATGCAGCATAAATATTTGAAAAAATATTTAGACTGTTAATAAGTCTATTAAGGTTGAAAAAATACAAAACGGACAAAATAAGGAAATGCCAAAAAATTGGCATTCAAAGTTTCATAAGTCATCACAAATTGGTGGTGTGGTGTTTCTTGGGATTTACAATGCTAATGCCTAACACTCTCTCCCAGTCCCTACCCTCATATCTCAAGGACAAGCCATAGGTCCAGGACCATGCCTCATGGGTTTGAAGTTACAGATCATTAGCCATAACCTACACTCTGCTGCTCCACATTAGGCCTGCATTTCAGTTATAACTTTCTTCATGCAGAGACCTACATGCCCTGTGTGAAGTAAGAGATCTTCCTATCTTTCTATGTGTAGGGTCCTAAGTGCCCTGTGGAAAGAGTTCATTACTTTCTTCGCACAGGGCCAACATAGCTAAAACCTGTAGTTTGTAGTTTGTCATGAGGCTAGGGATTGGGGGTGGACATTAAGGTTGAAAACCCCAAGGAATGGGCCTGTCCATCAGCACAGAGGTAGGACTACTGATCATGGCGCTGGTTACCTGAGATCAGAAAGCATTCAGGTCATGAGAGGCCAGCTGAGGAGGGAGGAGGATTCAGCATCCCAGAAGATGCTCTCCTACTCTGGAAAGTGAGGGTCCCATTCTCTGCCATGTTACTACCACTTAGGTGACCACAGTGGTAGTGCAGCTGGAGATCAATAAGGACAGGGGAACATCATGGTTATCAGCATGCAGTTGTGTGCACAACACACATGGGCACATCTTGATGTCATCGCCTGTGATGTCCCAGGGGCTATAAACAAGGAAACAGGCATGACGCCAATACTTCCCTGATGACAGCCCTGGAAATCTGGGTCCCCGTTTTCCCAGCACAGCACCAGCTGACAAGACTAGATGTCTGGTGAGTGTCCTCCCCTACCCTCACCCCCAACTGGGTGGTAAACCAAGGCTCCATGGAGGTACATGGCCATGACTGGGGGAGGCAGAGGGATTGTGAGGTGCCTGAAGGTCCTTAGGAGAAGGAGGGGCTGGAGAATGGGAGCATAAACAGTAAGTTAAAAAAAAAAAACAAGAAACACCACACCACCATTTTGCCAAGACAAATAAGACTCTGAACACTAATTTTTTGACATTTCCATTCATTGTCTGGTCTGGGTTTTTTCAGCCTTCATAGATGCATTAGTATATATATATATATATATATATATATTTTTTTTTTCTTTTTTTTCAAAAAATGTTTCTTACCTTTTTGAGACAAATAAGTCCTATCTTGCTTTACAAAAGGCCTGAATCAGCAGGTAAGTCCTAACATGCAGGACCCAAACGAGGTAAGTACCAACTGACTTGTGCTCTGCACAAGGCCTTTCAGGTCCCGTATAAAACAGAAGATGTGCCTAATTTGCTTCTCATACAGTAAGACCCTGTTGGCCTTGTGCAAAGCTTAACATGCATCATATCATGCTTTGCACAGGGCCCGGCATGAAGTATGCTTGACTCCTAACTAGTATTATGACTTTGAAGATTTGAGATGGCCATTTTGCCACTTTAAATATTTTCTTAGTGTTGCACTAAGAATCTTTTTCTCAACCTTTTTTCTCAATTTTGTTTTTCCTTTTGGTGTCAAAAACTAAGTCCAGACATGGATCTACCATGCGTGACTGTGACATAGTTTATTTTCCCATCAAAGATGGAAATTTACAGACCTGTATCTATATGAAACCAATAGACAGAGATACCCACACCGAAACAGCAATTACCCTAGTCACACCCTAAAATCTGTAAGGTACAGTCGAATGCTTCGATACCACCGATTCTGTTCTATGAGGAGAACAAAGATGAAAACCTTGTCTCATTGAATAAAAAAAAAAAACATTCAATGAACAGGATCATTCCTTTTGAGAAGCTGCAAGAGCTGTGTAAAGTACCAGACTTATGATAAGAGCAACTACTATAATTCAAAGAAAAGATGACCACCAACTGAACACCCTTTGTTGTTATGTACAGCTCAAACCTGCAGCCTCTACATAAAATTGTTAAATTCCTACAACTAATATTCAGTGAGGATGACACCTTAAAATGTATTTTTCCAGGAATCACCTTTACTGTCTTCCAAACAACCACCTAACTTGTACAATCTGATTGTCAGAAGCAAACTTATATCTCAACAAACCAACAGAACACTAGTAGGCACTAAACCCTGCAATATTCCTAAGAGTAAAACATGTGAGCACATTTCCACTTCAGACTTTATTAACACCCCCCAAAACAAGCAACTCAAGATACAGAGGAGTCATACATGTGGATGCCCTGGATGTTGTCTATTACATCCAGTTCAAGAAGTGTCCACATACAGGCTATGTGGACACTTCTTGCACTGGATGAAGTGTCCACATACAAGCTATTAGGGGGAAACTGGGTAACCCCTTTAAAACCAAATGAACTTACACAGGCACAACATAAAGGAGAAAAAGGCTAAAACTCCAGTGGGACAGTACTTCTCTCAATCTGATTTCCATCTCTGACCTTTGTGTCCTCATTTTCAAAGGACACTTCAAAAATACACAAGACAGAAGGGCTTATGAGCTCAAACTTATTTGTCTTCTAGACACTAAAAATAATTGCTGTAACATTTTTATTTATTTATTTGAGTTTTGGTGACCAGGTAAGTCCACTGAGACAATTACAGTACCTTTTTTATGGTTGACCCAGAGTCACAACAAGTACAGAAACAGTGCAATAATACAGAAAAGTAATACAGTATAGCAAACATTGACATTCAGCATAACAATATATACAATAATATGACAGAGCATGGAATATAAACTTTAATAAAAACATAATTGCTGGACATATACAATTGAGAATTTAGGGCTATAGGACTTGGAACATAAAGACAGATAGAAGAAGGGGGAAGGGCAATGTGGTAAGGGACAGGAAGTAATCAGGGTGTGGTTTAGGGTCAGGCAGGAGAAGAGGAAAGAAAATATAGGTACGAGATTGCCTGACCATCCAAAGCTTTAAAGTTGCTTTGAAGACGCACCTTTTTAGCCTAGCATTTTTTAACTACTAAAGCTGCTATTGTATTTATTCATTTTAATTTTATTTTGGATACTGTATTTAGAAAAACGTGTGTGTTTTTATTGTACAGGTGCCTTGGTTTGGAAAGGAGCCTTTTATAAATAAAGTTTTGATTGATTGATTGAAAATGGGCATTGAGGGTTGTGTCATCAGAGGAAGCAAGAGCAGGATATAGAGTGAGAGAGAGAGGCAGACAAATTAGATTGGAACAGAGGAACAAGACAGGATGAAGGTAGGAAGGGAATTCCAGTCAGATACAGCAGCAAAAGAGAATGACCTCCTGGCAATGGCTAGACACAGATTAGGAATGACTAAAAGTGGAAGTGAGGCATAATGGAGGGCACAAGGCTCTTGTCTGAGGCATATCAGCTCACTAAAGCAAGAAGGCATACATTTTTGGACAAGCTTAAACATGACACTCAAGGAGGAGTACATCCATTTAGCTTCATATGGTAACCAGCCCAGAGAGGAGAGGACATCACAGTGGTGTGATCAGGTGTTAGCCCCCAAGGCAAATCTTCCAACCCTATGGTAAGCCTTGGATAGGAAGGACAGGGAGTAGGAATTTGTAGAAAGCAGAAGTGAGGCACCATAGGTTAGGAGAGGGAGAAGGGATGAAGAGGCAATCTTAAGGCAAGAGGCAGAGGTGAGAAATGGACATATTTGATAGAGGAGTCCTAACTTCTGGTTCAGAGATTTAGCTACGTTGGAGACATGAATGTTGAATGAGAGCACTGAGTCCAGGGTGATGCCTAGGTATTTAAAGGAGTGAACTGTCTCTAAGGTATCACCCTTGAGAGATGTAATGCTGAGGGAGGAGAGAGTATACTTTGAGGTGGAATAGAAACATAGAAACATAGAATCTGATGGTAGATAAGGACTGCTTGGCCCACCTAGTCTGCCCATTTCTCTATCTAATGGTTAAGCTGCAGATCCTAGTTAACCAACAGCCTACTTCCTTCTACCCCCAACCCCTAGAATTGCCTTATGACTGTCCCATGCATTCTTGAATTCCACCACTCTTTTTGACTCCACAGCCTCCTCAGGAAGGCCGTTCCATGCATACACAACCCTTTCTGTGAAAAAAATATTTCCTCACATTACCTCTTAGCTGATAAAAGTGACAACTGACATATTCCATTCAGTGGACAAAGGTTATGCCACAGGTGCCATCTTCATTGATATTGAATGGTGGGTAAATAGCATACATTTAGTTTTTTATATAATGATTGAACCAGCCCTCGAGGGAAGCAAAGTCAAAGGCAAGCTCCAGGTTAAGCAGGTCAATGTGTGGAGAGGAGTAATAGATGATTGCTTCATCTGCATAAAGATGTGCAGAAGCCCCTCCACAAAAGCGGGAAAGGTTATTAATGAAAAGTGAGACTAACATAGGACCCAAAATATAGCACTGCAGAACACCATGAGTTATGGGCCTTGGATGGGAGAGGGAACCATACCACTTAACTCTTTGGGAGCGGCAGGACAGATAGCTTTTTACCCAGTTCAGTGCACTGGTATCCAGACCAAGAACATGAAGCTGAGGAAGCAGAAGACCATGGTTCACCAGATTAAATGGTTTAGTGAGGTCAATGAAGATGGCACCTGTGGCATAACCTTTGTCCATTGCATGGAATATGTCTGTTGTCACTTTTATCAGAGCAGTTAGAGTACTGTGATTCCTTCTAAGGCTGTGCTGATTAAGGGATAGTAGATTGTGAGATTCGAGATAGTCCTGAAGGTGGTTATAAACTATATGCTCTTGAATCTTTGTCAATGGGCAGAGGATGGATATTGGCCTGTAGTTGTCAACAACAGTACTAGAACCCCCCCCCCCCCCATGTACCGGGACTACTACCACCACCTTCCATTTATCTGGTACAAAGCTAGAGAGGAAAGACCAGTTGAACAAGTAACAAACAGGGTGAACAAGGGCTGTGGTGCCCAACTTACAAAATTTTGGCTCAAGGAAGTCATGGCCGGGAGAGCACTCCAATTTTAAGTTTGAGAGAAGCTTCTGTACTTCTCTGAGTGTGACTAGCTTCAGGTGGAACTCAGGATGAGCCTTGGGGATATTTGGAGGAATTAGGGCAGAGTTTGGAGAGGAGGAGTTATGGAAGAGTGAGGTATATTTGTGAAGATCTGTAAAAAAATTATTAAATCCAGAGGGAATGCATGCTGAGTCAGCAAGGGTGGAGTCATTGGCAGTGATGGAGCACAAAAGTACTACAGCCTTCCCTTTTACAAGGGAGTTAACTTGTCTCCAGAATTCCTTAGGGTTGCAAAGGTGTTCCATTTGTAGGGATTTGAAATGATGGCATTTGGCTTTGTGTAGGGAATTTTTGCACTTGTTTCTGAACTGTCTATAGACTTGCCAGTCTGAGGGAAGTCCATTCTTTTTATGGGTTCACCAAGCTTTATCATGGTGGGACATAAGCATTATATAGATCTGTCAACTTAAAGATAGGTGCTGCATACCGGGTATGTCACTCCCTGACCCCAGCTGCTAGGATCTCGTTGGTAAGAGGCATCTTGTTCCCTAGGCTTCAGTATGCCCTCCCCATCTTTTCCCATGCTAACATTCATATTCTTCATAAATGGAACACCACCTACAAAAATAGCTGAAGATTTGCCCTCTCGGCCCCTTGCCTTACTCACCACTGTCTCCTGTATGCCACCCTATACTGGATGTCCCCCAAAAACCTGTGCTCATACTCTCTGGGTTATTTCACTGACTCCATGACAAGACTCCCCTACCCGACGGCATTGGGGCAATGCTTACCCCAGTGCCTCACTCCCACCTACTGAGATCCTCAAATTCCTCTCTGCTCTCTGTCCCGCACTGCTCTATGAAAATGGGGGAGCAAGCTTTCTCTCACTTCATCCCCAAATTCTGAAACTCTTTACCTCCCACTCTCAAGTGCTCCCTATCTCACTCCTCTTTCAAGACTGCACTTTTCTCCTACCTACATGCACTTGATTCCTGTGACTGTACCTAACCCCACCTCCTCTTCTCTAGCTTTCCTTATCTAGCTTACAGATGTCACTGTAATTATTGTAATGTTTTGTTTTGTCTTGTTCCTATACCTGCTCCCTTCCATCCCTGCAAGGATGACGGCTGCTAAAAATAGTTTTATTTCCCTGTCTATCCCTATGAGGATATCTATTGGTTGTATTATTTACTGCCTTGTACTTCATTATTGTCTTGTTTTTGTCAACTGTATATTGTACTCTCCCGGGTTGTGCTTGAAAATAGGCAGGGTGTTGCCTGATGCACCTACCTGGTCAACTAAAGCAAATAAATAAATAAATAATTTCCTTCGTGAGCCAAGGAGTCTTGACACCCTTGGACCTACATTTTTTTCTGAGGGGCATAATGGTTAACTATTTGAGTGAAGGTGGATATTAAGAAATCCAAGGCTTGATTTATACCACGGAATGTTTTGATAGGGTGCCATTCAGTGTTATTGATGGAGGTAATAAAGCTGCCAACATCAAACCTAGATGTGTCCCAAACCAGGGAGATCATGGGAGGAGGATTAGGACAATTGTTTCACCACACACAAGAAGTGGGAGAGTGATCACTTATACAGTCTGAGAGGATGCCCACAGCTTTAATCTTCTGAGGGGAATTAGTGACCATCCAATCAAGTAGACTATATTTTCCAGACTTGGTGTTGATATGCTTAGGATCCTGAAGGAGTTGAGTTAGGCTAGAGTCAGCAAGTGAGGCATGCATTTTCTCTGCATCTGGGTGTAGCCAATCTAAGTTAAAGTCACCATGAAGTATAAGGTCATGTCTGGGGAGGTTAGCTAGGGAAGCTAGGAGGGAAGGCAGGCCAAGGAAAGCTTTACTGGGGGGCATATATACACAACAAATGATATGTTTCTTAATATTTCCAAGGGTTAGGGAAATGAAAAGAGATTCAGCAGGAGACAAGCTTGCATCAGAATCAGGGAGTTTGATGACTTCTAGATCAGACCTAAAGTAGATAAGAACACCTCCACCCCTTTTACCTATCCTATCTTTTCTGAGACAGCTATAACTGGGTAGAGACACCCCATGCCATTGAATAGCCATTTTTAGCCAAGATTCAGATATACATAAAATGTTGAGTGACATATGAAGGGCCCAAGCCTCTAGTTCAGCCATTTTGGCCCATAGGCTGTGAATATTCATATGAGCAACTTTTAGGCCTTTTGCCAGGGGTATGGAAGTTGTAATGTGGGTGAGGGGAGTATGACAGGAGGGCGCAGGATTAGTCTCAATGTCCCCATCAAGGGCCAGCAGGAGGAGGATGGATATATGAACCCAAGATGAGGCACAGGAAGACAGTATTTCTTGGGCAGTTGTAGTGATGGTATACAGAGGCGTTTGTGGAGCCAGAGCCCTAGTACAGCAGTGTCCAATTTAGGAAGACAAGGAATGTATAGAAGTGCAAATGAGGATTCAGGCCAGATGTGACATGGTGGGGGAGGGGAACTGTTATAAGAAGTGTGATGTATAGCCTCAGCGATAAGCCGGTCAGTACAACAACTAAGGAGAAGAAGGCAAGACAGAGAGATTAGGCAATATAGGCTACCCATGATAGGGACACAAATGGAGTTGTGTGTAACAAAGAGAACCCAAGGGAGATAATTGAGTTATAGCAGGGCAAGGAGGGTACAGGGGGGGAGAAAACCTGAAGTAAATAATGGTAACAAAAGGCAGGAGAGACTAAATAGTGAGCAACAGGGTGGAGAGGGGGATTAGTTAAGGAGTAGACCTAGGAAAAGAGAACAGCTATGAGAGGTCAGATCACAGAGATACCAGGTACAGAGAAGGCAGGGAGGAAATTACATGGGGGTAGATAACAGTGAGACGAAGAGTTGAATAAGGATAGAGGAAGAATCAAGAGGTGGGGGCAGAAGGATGGAGAGAACAGCGCTACAAGATGCACAGTGCTTGTAAGGGCTTGGTGAAGGAGATACCAGGATATAGAAGCACAAGTAGAAAGTGTGCTAACAGCAGCTGGTCAACTGCAGGAGAGATGGCAACAGCCAATGGGGAAGGTAGTGGCATGGTTAGAAGTGTACTTAATAAAGGCCGGGATCGGGGTGGGTGGGAGGAGAAAAAAATATTACCTTCAAAACTATAGTTCTTGAGGAAAAAATCCACTGAGGAAAAAAGCTGTGGAAATGCAATAAAAAGCAATCGCAAGAAATGAGGCCAGTCCCAGTGAGAGTTGTAATGGCAGAAGCCAGTCGGGTGCAGACTGCAACGTAGACCTGGGTTGCATGACCAATTACAAATTTTAGCTGACAACTGCCTTTTTGTGGTTAAGGTGTATGTGCATTTCCTTTGCATATATTTATATACATTAACTCTTATATTTGATATATATTCTTAGTCTGCCTTATACAGTAACTTGGTTTTATTTATATGGTTGATTATACATTTTGTCTACTGTGTTCTTGTGGGCAGGTGTGTTTATGTAGCATAGATATATACATATGTGCTTTTTGTTTTCTTTCTTACACAAACACACACACACACACACAGTCTGATTTTAGAGAAGCCCTCAGAACATAAGCATGTAACAATGTATAGGCCTCCTACTGTCACATTCCATTCTTGGAGAGGGTTCTGCATCTCTAATCTGATTTTTAACCACCTGGTATTTCAAAGACTACCTCTTTTGTCTCTGCACATATCTAATTATTTACCTCCTTATCACCAGAACTGTCACACCCATGCATAAAAGTTCATCAGTCCTTACAAAGTAAGTCTGAATTCTGTAGAAACTGCCATGACCCGAAGAAGGGCTCTGTGTAGCCTTAAAACTTGTATTCTGTAAATTTCTTGTTGGTCCAATAAAAGATATCAAATCATATACACTGTTCGTCTTTTTGTACAAAGACCATTTTACATCATGGAAGATACTGGAATCCTCCATCTGAAATGGCAGCTTCATAACATCAGAAAGATAGAAGCTCAGTTGGATAGTGACATCTATTCCTACAGTAGTAGCCACAGACACTGCCAGCTATTTCCCAAAATTTCTGTGATATTTTCAGAAATATCTGATGCTTTTTGCATTTAAATAGTAGGGGCAGCAGAGAGACACTCTTCAGAAATTTGGAGAAATATCTGGAAATAGCTGGCAATGTCTGTGGCTACCACTGTAACCAATACAAGAAACAAAATGTTGTCCCTAAGGGCCTTACTAGCTACAGTCCACTAAGAACCACCTACAATTCAAAATATGGTGAACAGCCCTGCCAGACGATTTCAGAGAAACTAAGAAATCACTTCATTCACAGGATATACTCTAAGAACGTCCTTTTGAAAAAAGAGTCTGAAAGATTTTGATACATTAGAGGGAAAGACTGTTAAGCCAAAACCAGAAATCCAGAAAGAGACCCTTCTGAACTACCAGAAATCATTAAAGAGCTATATTTTAGAAGAACAAGAAGCTTAATACCCTCCAGCATACCAGAGTTTACAGTAGTAGAACAGAGAAAGACAACAACATGAAACAGCAAGGTAATGCCACTTAACAGCTCTCTGTTGTTAATTTGTCCAGCTACACACTGATCACTGTTGAATTATCAATACTTTCCAAGGGACTTTCATTCTGCCCAGCAAAGGAGCTTGACAAAATACAGTTCTGCGATGAGCTAGAGGAATATTTCCATTGACTGTGACTAAAAGAATTTTTTCATAACAAAGAAAAAACTGAGACAGTAGCACTCCATCATAAAAGAAAAAGAGACCATCTGATTTTACCCCTTTGAGTGGACATACTTATATTCAATGTTTTTGTCAGAGAGTCATCTGCCAGATCTTTAACCAGACAAAAATGAATCAGCTACAACCTCTACTCATTAGAAAGGAGAGCAATACAGTCACTGAAATCCAACCATAAGATTGTTGTTAAGAAAGCTGGCAAAGGCTCTGCAGTTGTGCACTTAAACCATGAAGATAATGTTAAGAAATGAATCAGGCAATTAACAGATCACATCTACTACAGCGAACGGGCTAGTGATCCAAATGCACAATACACCAAAGAATAATGGGATATTATTTAAATCACTTACTAAGGCATGTCCTAGTCAAAATAACAGATCTCATCCATGTTGACCCTAAACCAGGGACACATTCTACATGCTGCCCAAGATACATTAACTTGGGAATCCAGGGATACCAATAATATCAGGCAATGGTACAGTGACAGGAGGGATCCCTGGATTTATAGAAACCATTGAAAGAGATGGCTGTGTTCAGGACAATACACACTTCTTGCATAAACATTCTGCTTTCAGAGATATACCTCCTAATACAATTCTGCCATGATGGATGTGAACTACCTCTACACTAATATCCCACATACTGATGAAACTTCTGCTTGTCTTAAATACAAGATAAAGGACAGCAACATGACGTTCACCCAAAATTTATTGCAGGACTTATCAAATTCATTCTGACCCACAACAACTTTAGTTTCAGCAGAAAACATTATGTTCAAACTATGGGAACCACAATGGGCACCAAGATGGCCCCACAATAAGCTAATCTTTTCACTGCCAATTTGGAATAGGGTTTCCTGAAACACTGTAAAATGAAACCACTTGCATACTTCAGATATATTAATGATATATTTATAATCTGGACAGAATGTACTTGCACATTTAAAGAATGTCATCAGGTACTTAACACCCTCCACCCATCTATTAAACTTTCACTTGACTCCACAGTTACCATCAAAGATAGAACTTTACAAACCTGTGGCTACATGAAACCAACAGACAGACAAAGATACACTACACAAAAACAGTAATCACCCTAGGCACACAAAATAAATCTGTAATGTGTGTCCAAGAACTTCAATATCACTGAATCTATGCCAGTAAGCAGGACAGAAACACCTTGTCTCACTGAAAAAAAAAATTCCTGAACAGGGACACTTTTCTAGAGAAATTGACAGAACTGTTGAACATGCTATGCTTATACAAACATATGAAATTTGCCAGCAGATAAAGGCCTAGAGGTCTATCAAGTCTGCTTGAATGTGCAGCTAGCACCCCTTATTCTGCAGCTGCCCCTTCCTTCTACCCTTCCCCTTCATTAACCTTCCCCCTTGTCCTGTCCCATCCTCATTTGAAGCAGTCCACTGTTCTACTGCATACCACTTCAGGAGGTAACGCATTTGACCCAGCCACCACCCTCTCTGTAAAAAAGTGTCTCCTCATCTCCATCCTGAACCTTCCTCGCTCCAGTCTCATATCATGGCCCCTGGTGTCCCTCCCCTTCCCTCCCTTACTTTGAACAGCCCCTCTGTACTTGTCTTGTTTATTCCTTTCATGTATTTAAAGGTTTCAATCTTGTCACCCCTGTCTCTCCTCTCCTCCAGTGAGTACATGTTCAACTCCTTCAACCTCCTCTCGTATGATAAGTTCCCCAGCCCCTTGATCATCTTTGTCGTTCTGCGCTGCACCCCCTCCAGTAACTTAACGTCCCTCTTCAGATATGGATGCCAGTACTGCACGCAGTACTCCAGGTGTAGTCTAACTAATGACCTATGCAGTGGCAGAATCACCTCCTCCCTCCTCGAGGATATACCCCTTGCAATACAACCCAGCATTTTGTTGGCCTTTGCAGCTGCCTTCCTACATTGTGCTGAGTTGTTCATTGACCCTGTAATGAGCACACCCAGATCCTTCTCCTCCTCTGTCTGGGCTAGCTGCACTCCCCCTAGCTGGTAACTCCTCCTTGGGTTCTTCATCCCAAAATGCAGCACCTTGCACTTTTTGGCATTAAGGCCCAGTTGCCAGGTGTCTTACCAGGTTTCAAGCTTTGTCAGATCATCCTGCAACTCCTGCCATCCCCCTAGGTCATCCACCACTGCACCTACCTTGGTATCATCAGCAAACAGACTGATCTTGCTCTTGATGTCCCATGATATGTCTGCAATGAATATCCCAAACAACACTGGTCCCAACACCGAGCCCTGTGGAACACCACTCGTCACTGGCCTTGGGTGTGAGAGCTCCCCACCCACCACCACCCTCTGTTGCCTTCCCTGCAGCCAGTTTCCTACCCATCTCACCAGCTTTTCACCCGCCCCTGTGCCTACTAACTTACTAACTTCCTTCCCAGCCTTCCATGTGGCACTGAGTCGAATGCCTTACTGAAGTCCAGATACAGGACATCCACTGCATGGCCCCTGTCCAGTTGCCTAGTTACCCAGTCATAGAACTCAACCAGGTTGGTTTGGCAGGATCTGCCACATATGAATCCATGCTGTCTGCTGTCCTGTAGTCCTTTGGCCTCTAGGAGGGCCACCAGCCTCCCCTTCAGGATGGTCTCCATTAGCTTACCCACGATGGATGTAAGGCTCACTGGTCTGTAGTTTCCCGGTTCATCCTTGGGGTCACTCTTGTGGAGAGGCACCACATGAGCCATCCTCCAGTCCTGAGGTACACACCCCGAATGTAGTGAGGCATTAAATAGGTCTGCCAAAGGTCCTGAAAGGACCTCTGCCAGCTCCTTCAGTACCCTGGGGTGGATGCCATCTGGGCCTGGTGCCTTGTCCACCCTCAGTGCCTTCAAACCCTCCTGAACTCTGCTTTCCATGATTTCCCCATCTGTCACCACTTCCCACCCTGCTTCTGCCATTTCTCCCACCTTGGGTGTCACCCCCCTCTTTTCTTTAGTAAATACTGAGCAGAAGTACTCATTTAGTGCTTCCGCCTTATCGCACCCTGCTTCCACCCAACCCCCCTCCTTCCTAATCCTTACTATGTGGTCCTTATAGCTCCTTTTCTCCCTGATGTACTTAAAGAAGTCCTTCTCCCCCTTCTTAATGCCTTGTGCCAGCCTGAGTTCCATAGATGCTTTGGCTCCCTTACCTGTACATGTCACCGCCTTGATTCTGTCAAGTACTCCTCCCTGTCCTCCCCTCCCTGTTTTCTTGTACTTCCTAAGGCAGCTCTTTTCCTCCTTACCTTTTCCATGACCTCCTTGCTCAACCAGATCAGTTTCTTAGCCCTAGCCTTCTTGATCTGGGCTTTGCAGCAGGTTTTGGTTGCCTCCAGTATCCCCAGCTTTATGAGCTCCCACCTCTGGTTAGTGTCCATACTAGATTGAATTCTGGCCAGGTACCCTTTTTACCACTTCCCCCGTCCTCCCAAAGTTGGCCCTCCTGAAGTCCGTCACTATTGTGCCAGATTCCACTCCTTCCTTGCCCATATCCAATGTGAGTCATACTGAGTGGTGGTCACTCCCTGACAGCGCTTCCTCCACTATAAGTTCTCTCACAAAGTCCCCATTATGCCAGGAGAAATACTACTACAATACAAAGAAACAACCACCACCAATCAGACACCTTTGGTTGTTACCGTACATACAACCCAGTTCTGGAGCCCCTACATAAAATTATTAAAGACCTACAACCAATATTAAGTGAGAATGACATCTTAAAATGTATATTCTAGGAACCAACTTTACTGTCTTTCAACCAACCACCTAACTTATCCAATCTGATTGTTAGGAGCAACTTATATCAGACCAAAACAACAGAACTCTAGGAGACACTAAACCCTGCAATATTCCTAAGTGTAAAACATGTAAGCCCATTTGCAATGCAGAATTTATCACCCCCCTCCCAAAAAAAAGAAGCACTTTTAAATACAGGGGAGTTATACATGTGGATCCCAGAATGGTGTCTATTATATCCAGTGCAAGAGGTCTCCACACACAGGCTTAGTTGGGGGAAAATAGATGGCCCATTCAAACCCAGAAAAACTCATACAGGCACAACATGAAGAAGAAAAAGACTAAAACACCAGTGGGACATTTCTCTCAATCTGATTGTTCCATCTCTGACCTCTCTGTCCTGGTTTTCAAAGGACACTTTAAAAATAGACAAGAAAGGTGGGCTTATGAACTCAAACTTACTTATCTTCTAGATACTAAAAATAATGGCCTAAATATAAACCTTGGTTTCATGTGCCATGACACATTTTAACTGACAACTGCCTTTTCATGGTTAAGGTGTATGAGTATTTTCTGTGTATATATTTATATACAGTATATTTTATATATATGTATGTTTTTACTGTGTCTTATACATTAACATGGTTTTATTTATTTATTTGATTATACATTTGTGTACTGTGTTCTTGTGGGTATGTATACTTAGAAAACGGGAAAAATCTGTTCAGCAATTTGACTGGACGAGCCACTTGTTTAGGTGGGTATCTATCAGACAACAATGCCGACCTAAAATGAGTGCCAGCTCAAGATGCCCCATCACCCCAAAAATATCCCTGTGCCACGTACCTTGCACAGTGTTCACCATGAGCACTCATGAAGGGCACCAGTCAGCACACCATGTCAGATTTAAAATGCCGAAGAGACACAGTAAAAAAAATAATGAAATCACAAGTAAATTTCCAGCTTCTCACCGCTGAAGGTCTCCAAAAAATGCTAAGAGACTTCGAGGAAAACAAATTCAGATCACTGGCAGGTAAAGATGGAAAACGGAGACTACAGAAGTGCCTGAAAGGGCAGAATAGATCCAGGACAGTGACAGAACCCATACCACCATGGAACCTGAAAGGGCAGAATAGATCCAGGACAGTGACAGAACCCATACCACCATGGAACCTGAAAGGGCAGAATAGATCCAGGACAGTGACAGAACCCATACCACCATGGAAACAACAAGGCACCCGGCATACAACAGCAGACTCATGAGGATGGTGAGACATCCTGTGCTACCCAAAAACAGTCCCAGGTCCGTAAAACTGGTGATACTGCCACTAGCAGTACTCTAGTCATTGCAGATATCAAGCTACAGCCCCAAAGTCAAAGTTCTGGTACCACATCCCACAAGCACAACCAAATTGCTAAATGGATTTTTTTTTTCATTTTGTAAGTTCTTCTAAAATCTTCCTTTCTCTCCCATTCTATTTCAGCTAGATAAGTAACTGAGAAAGCTATTGTGACTTGCCATCTTAGAGCATCAGTCACACCTCTTCATTGATTCTGAGCATGAGTTGTGTCTACTAGTTATTAAACAATGCCGCTCTCCTCTTTGACTAAATTAGGGCACACTCCTAGTATTGCAAGAACACATTCTTAACTTGTTTTATGGGGGTCAGAGATCAGTATTTCAACTTCCCCTAGTATAGATTTATTTCTCTTTTGAAAATAGGAGCAACATTGTTTTATTATTCTCTTTTTTTCTTAGGGACTCTTTTTTTGTCCCACAGTTAAAATGTTTAATAAAATTAATTGTTCAAATGTTTACAACTTAAATCCTGACTCTGTCTCATTCTTTACACCTGAAAAACATTTTCTAAGTGCAATAATACCCTCCAGGGTGGACGGTATGGGCTATACCAACCCTTCCAGGGGCTATAAGGCCTTCTGCCTGTGGCGTTGGGCCTCATTACAGCCCTGAGTGAGTGGTTATAGCCCATTACTGCCCACCCTGCCAGGTATTATTGCTTACTTATGCAGCATACTGTAGATATATACATACATGCTTTTTGTTCTTTCCATCTCTTATACACACACACAAACACATATACACACACTATGTCTGTTGTTAAGGAGGCTCTTAGAACATAAGCATCTAGCAATTTATAGTTCCATCCTAGGAGAGAGCTTTGAATCTAAATTTTTAACCACTTAGTATTTAACAGACTGCCATTTTTGTCTCTGCACTTATTTAATTATTTACAGTACTTCCTTATAAACAGAACTGTCAAACCCATGCGTAAAAGTTTATTTATCAGGTCTATCAAAAATATTTCAGGTTTTTTCTTTAGAAACTGCAAAGACCTGAAGAAGGGCTCTTTGTAGCCTGAAGGTGTCTGTTCTGTAAATTTCTTTTGGGTCCAACAAAATATATCAAATCACACACCCTTTTCATAGTGTATTTTGGGCATTTTCCAAACATTTAGCCATAACTTGGCCGTTTGTTACTTACCATAAATTTTCAGGGTGGTCATATCATCATCCTACCACATCAACACATAAGTGTCATTTTGTTAATGTGCACCAAAATATATTTTGGGTAAATCCACCCCGCCCCCCAAAAAAAAACCTTTAGGGCACATCAGCAAAACAACATGCCAAACTACAGGACATGGGGAAATAGCCCATGCATGCCATATTTGATGTAGGGCTTAAGTACTAGGGTCATAGGGCATGTCTTCAGACCAGTAGCTTGCTTAGTGTAGGTTGCATTAAGCTATACAAGAAGTAGCATAGCCATGGCATAGATTCAAAGACCCATAGCTTGCTTGGTACAGGGTCCACCACAGATCTGTAGGACAGAGCACCAGACCTTACTTTCAGTGGGGCCCGTGGCCATACAGAAAGCAGTAGACCTGTGCTGCAGTGCCCTGGACCTATACTTCAGCTTTCATAGGTTCTTGTAGTTCCTAAGTAAAGAAAGTACACCCATGATTCAAAACCGAGCATGTACCATAATCAGGACCCAGTTCTACTGGCCCTACACAGACAAGCAGATCAATAGTGCAGGTCCCCATACCTACAGGTTGCTTTGTACAGGGTTGGCAATCTATACATGAAGTAGAAAATCCATGTAGGAAGGCCCTAGACATATAGGCTGGTTTGGGGTCATGAAGGTGGTCCATGGAGGAGGGAGGAGGGATAGGTGTTATGGCTTTATTTGGTTAGGGTCTTATGGACTACATGAGGATTAGAAGATATATGAGACACAGTCCTAGCTGTAGCTTGGTCTTGTATCAAAAGCATAGGGAAGGGTGGGGTGGGCATTCAGGCTGAAAACCCTAACACCACATTTCCTTACTTTAGTAGCATTATAACTCCAACAGATGTATTAGCATTTTTTTTTCAATTTTTTCCTTAATTTGTTTTAATCAAAATTCTAGTAACTTGCAAGTGATGACCCTTCCTCGCAACCACATTAGTGGTAACATGGAAACTCCACTAATTTTTTTGGCATTATCTGTTTATACTCCTACCCCAGGCCCCAGCACACCACTCCTTTAGGCTCACTTAAGTCCCCTATACCCACCAGTCTCACCCCCGCTGCCTACCTCCGCCAGTCATGGCCCATGCACCATGCATAAAAGGGGTCCAGCGCTAAACCTACCAGAAGAGCCCCTACCCAGGAGGGGGACAAGGAGAGGAGAATAGTTTAACAGTGCCCCCAGAGCAGATACAGGGACAGAGGAGGTATGTTCTGGGACTGCAGCGTGGAGGGATGAGCGGCCAGCTTTCAGTGGAACTGGACAGCCCATTTTCCATTTTAGATCCTGCCCACCCATGTTGGTGCATGCCACAGCATGCGTCGTGGGTGGGGATGCCCGGCAGTGCGTGGTCACCCACGCTGACAAGGATGCCTTCTCAAGCCACCACCAGGAGCCATTATAAAAGGGGCACAATGCCACCCACCCCCCATGAGGGAAAAGTCAAGGGATGCTCTGCACCCCTCCCTACTGACATCCACTCCTTACGTCCCAGGCTTGGGGTGAGGACCCAGATCGCCAGCATGCCTAGTGAACCTCCATCGCTTGTTGCCACAGAGCCAGCTAATTTTTTTTTTAAAATAGAGTTCTGTAATTATCATGACTGCTAAGCATCACATAAATGGTAGAATTAATTCATTGCTGGAGTTATGAGTTGCAGATTCAATATCATAAAAACAGGTTGTTTTCACCCATTTCAGTGCACTGCCCAGGGCTGTCACTGTGCAATGATGCACAGCATCTGCCAGCTTCACTCACCCTTCTAGACCTCTTCTTTTGCCCAACACCTAGACTCTGCTAGGTGTCCAGAACACTGCAGAAGGCAGAAACCACCCCTCCAGAAGAGGAGTAGTCCTCCAGATACATGATCCTCTCCATCTCTGCCAATCCCCACTGACCCACGTGTACTCTGGAACCCCGGCTGCTGGCATGATAGGAGGTAGTGCAACTGCTGCACTACTAGTCTCACCAGGGGCTGATACTTTTAACATCTTCATTACCAATGTAGTGTAGGTGAGGGCATTCAAGAAAATAATCTGCCTGTTTGCAGATGATACCAAGTTCTCTGGCAGACATGACTCTGAGGAAAGAAGCTGTGAGTTGTGTGATGAACTGGAGAGGTGAACAAGGTGGTCAAATATCTGGCATGTTGGCTTCAATGCCAGGAAGTGCAAGGTCATACATGTTGGAAACAAAAATCCAGGGGCAGAGTAAAGCTGAGGGGGGTGACAACCACTATAACTGAGAAGGAGAAACAAGATCGGGGGGGTGGTCATCTTAAACAACCTTTAAAACATCAGCTCAATGTAATAAAGCAACCTGGATGGTGAATAAAATGCTGAGATACATTGGTAGGGATTACAGCAGAAAGCATAAGTAGATCATATTGCCATGTACAGGACCATGCTGAGGCTTCACCTGGAGTACTGTGTACAATTTTGAAACCCTCAAATAAGAAAAGGAAAAGGATATCAACAGGCTAGATTCATTCCGGAGGAGGATGATGAAGCAGACTCAGTAGTGACAGGGAAAGACCGAAGAGCAAAGATTAGAGTGCCAAAACATGTACACATTAGAGATCAGAAGGGAGACAGGAGCAGTATTGAAACCTTTACAAACTATGCAGTATATGCAGAGTAATAGCAAAGTGGGCTCCAGAGACTTCTTCACAACCAGCAACAAAACTAATATCATGGAAAAAAGCAAAAAACTGGTGGGAGGTAGGTGTAAGAAGGATGTTAAGAAAAACATCTTTAAGGAGAGGGGTACAGAGGGGTGCAGTAGAACAAACTTCTCAATGCACTAGTCAGTGTAAAAATGGTGAAGAGCTTTAAGAGAGGGTAGGATAAAAAAAGGCTGGTCAAGGAATCAGTGGAGGTGGCGTGAGGGAGGCTGATCATGATCACCTTTATAAAAGAGCCAAGACTCAAAGGTGTTTGTAATCCTTGACTTGATCAATAAACCTATGGGGCACGTATATCCTCTTGGGGCAGACTGGATAGACAGTACGTCCTTCTCCTGATAGCAGTTTTCTATGTTTCTATGAATGATCATGTGGTGCAACATTTGACATTGTCCTTATTTCAACAGTGTCTACAAAGGCAGAGAAAAATGTTCACATATGCTTAGGGACAGGGTACTGAAGTTAGAGCAATGCCTACATGGCATTTCATGATCATTCAAGAAACACCAAGCCACAGATTCACAAAGACTCATGGGATTTTTCACCTTACTATTACATTTCTCTGCTTTTGATGCTTTGTGTTTAAACTCAAACTAATGCACTGACAACATTTTTTTTGGACTGCATTTCCTCACTTTTTAAAAAAGGTCTAGGTATAGGGCTGGAATTTCTACTTCACGTTGGTGGCCTCTGGCTGGATCACCCTGCATCCCCAGTACTTGTGTCAAAATGTTAGACCACCTAAAAGGTGATCTAACTGTTGTGCAAACCTGCAATGACTAGTGGTAGATCCTGTGCCCTGTTATGTCATATACATCAATGTACAATTACTGGTGACCATAAATATCAACCGGATTACTGTTTTGTTAAAAATTGCATATCAACCTGATTTCAGGTTATTATGCTCCAAAGATAATAATTACCCCAAATCTGGTTGATATGACATTTCATAATAACCCCAAATCCGATTGATATGAAAGTTCCCAAAGAAAGAGTGCATCTGAATTTCACCGTGCGGCAATGCCAGCGCAAGACACTGAAAGCGGGTACTCACATTGGTTGTCTGCTCTGCCAACATGAAGAGTATCCAAACAATCTTAGCACTCTAGCACTCTAGCTAAATAATTTCATTTTCTTTCAAGTTCCTAGAAATACAGTCTAAACCTCCACACCAGCAATTATAACAAACTCTAGCCAGAGCCGATGGGGCTGTGAAGAGCTACCAAGTGACCAAAGCTACACAAGTGCATAGAAATTATTCAACATCTGGGTGTAACTTGACCATTTCTTGGAAGTGTTGCACCAAATTTTCAACATGGCCTTTTTGGGACCCCTCCTCATGTAAAGTGCCATTGTCACTTTGTTCAATTGTCCCAAAAGATGATTTCACAGAGCGAATGCTCTATTCTATGCCACAGGTGTGAAAATGACAGCTGTACTGTTTTGAAGGAGGGGTGTAAAAATGGCAATGTTGAAAATGTGGAGTGAAAATATTAAAATTACTTGAAAGTTAGAGTGCGTGAAAACTGCCGCGATACATCTCATAATGCTATCATTTTTGGAACTTTTCACCAGATTTACAACATAAGATTTTGGGATCCCACCTCATAAACAGTGGCATTGTCATTTTGTGAATCGGTCCCAAAAGGTGATTCTGTGCAATGACTGCAAAATCACCTTTCATGACTAACAAAATGGCAGTGACAGTTTTCATGAAGTGAGGTCCCAAGAACCCCATGTTGAAAATGTGGGGCAAAAATTCCAAAAAATGACTGATTTATCAGCATAAGTTAAAAAATCCATTGAATTACATTACAACACGCTTACCTTAGGTTCTTCAGTTCGCGATTCGGCTTTGAAGAGTGCAGACGTGTCTCGGTCCAGAGGAGAAGATGGTGTCAACCTCCAGAGGTAATTATGGGGTAAGGGGGGTGTTTGGGAAGGTGGGTACTCAGTAGAGTGGGGATGGGGAGGGGGACCAGAATGACGATGAGGAACTGTTTTTTTTTTTACATGGAGAAAAAAAAAAACACAAGTGGAGCGATGACAAGGGACTGCTTGCTTTTTTTCAGGAAACAGAAAAATAAAACATTTAGGCACACTGGGGCGATCGCTCCACTCAGCCAACAAGGGGTTGCTAGAGATTCTGAGGGTACGTTTGAAATCTTCTGGGTCTAGAACATTTATGTATGCTGCCCCTACCCTCTGGAATTCTCTACCCCGTCAGTTACATGAGCACACGACTGTGGAGGGCTTCAAACAAGCACTGAAAACCTGGCTATGGAGTCAAGCTTATGGTATTTAACTGATGGAAAGTTTTTAAGATTTTATGATTATTTGTTTTTAAGATGTTTTGTTGATCATGCTATGGTGAAATTTTGTGATTATGTGGTTTTAACTTTGTTAGGTGTCTTGGTTTTGAAAGGTGTCATAAAATAAAGTGTATTATTATTGTTACTATATTATTATTATTATTAGTAGTATTACATGAGGGGGTATACAGGATGCTGACACAGGGATCGGGCACCCCAATGTTGGCGGGTGGTAGAGGGAAGAAATAAAAAGGTAGGCACACTGGGGTGGGCTCCCAGTGAGCAGCATGAGTCTGGGGGGGGTTGCACATCTTTATGCACACTGGGGTGGGCTCCCAGTATGCCACATGAGTTGGGGGAGCACAATCTTTGGGCATGCTGGTGTGGGCTTACAGTGTGCCACTTGAGTTTTTGAGGGGGGCACAGAATGCCACGGAGCTAGCGACAGTGGCGCCAAATGCATGCAAGGCACTTTCGCACATATTGCAGTTGCAGTGAACTGCGTGACAACATCTTGGCACCAGCAGAACTGCGCATGCATACGAATTGCATGCATGCACAGTTCATACCATGGAATATGGACGTAACTGTCAAAATAGTGCAGCTGTTATTCCGTAGCGGCCGATTGTGGCAGAGGGTTTTAGCTCCATTGGACTTTCGGAAGGATTCTTCCAAAAGTCCAATGGAAGATTCCACAATTGCCATTTTTAAAGCTACTAAGCGATCCCAATAGGCCTGTAGGCTTCACCCATAGCCCTAAAAAATAAAGGATAGATACGTTTCATGTTATGGATTTTTTTCACACACCCTCAAGGTTTATGGGTCATCCCATACATCAGGTGTGTGAAAAAAAATCCATAACACACACTTAGCAATCCATTATTCTCTGTATAATACAAACATTAGTTTGCCATAACAACAGTAGCAATTGTCAAAAGTGCAGCAAAACATTTATAAATAGCAACAAAACAATCTGCAGCACTTACCCTTCACCAGCAGCAAGACTTCTGAAAAGCCAGGCCATATGATATACTGTAACAACACATGCACAGAATTCAGTACTGATATTTTTAGTGGCAAACAGTCCCTGGACTGAAAATACTGTTTAAAATACTTTCGCTATTTTACCCCTGGCCATGCCACACACCTGCTTCAAGCATTCGTCCAGCACCACTAGCCTCACCTGCCACTACCCATCCATCATGCTAATGGAAATCCACATGGGGTGAGATCTGAAGGCACTGGTGCTGCCATGTATGGCAGCCTGTGCACATATATTAGGGAGGTGTCTTCCATGCCTCTCCCCTTCCCTAGCATCCTGGCACATGAAGTGCATCCCTGTCTACATCCCTTAGATGCAGGTTCTGGCATCTTGTGGAAGAGACAAGTTCCCTTATATCACTTCAGTGGTCACTATAGTGCTGGAACCAGGACAGCCTGCTTCCCTGGCTGGTGGCACTGTCATGCAGCAGCAATAGCCAGCTCCCCGTCCACCCTGCCTTATGTCCCAAGTCTGCTCCCTCCTTTGGGTCACCAGTACAGATTTGCATAGTGCTTCCTCTGGGACTTCAGGTGGCACACTGTCCAAAATACTTTTAATTACCACCAGTACCATGCCACAGTTGCCATCCCCTGCCCTTACATCACACTGTGACAAACATTTTTGGTATTATTGTGGCATGATTACCTTCATCCCACTCCTGTGCCAAGCAGTCCCTGGTGTCCACTGGTAATCACCCCTTCACCCCACCAGTGTAACAAAAAGTGCCTGGTAACCCCTCCCACTTATACCCGCAGGCATTCCTGGCATCCAGTGATCACTCCAAGGTCCTGCTCTTGCTTGGTAACTGTAAGTAACCCCTCATTTGATAGACAGCCCCTTGGTTACCCAGCCCCAGGTGCATGACTTTGCACTTTTTAGCACTGAAACCCATCTGCCACTCGCAAACCACTCCTCTGTTTTTACTAGATCCCTTTGCATTCTCTTCACCTCCTACTTGGCGGTTACCCTATTGCAGATTTTTGTGCCATCTGCAAAGAGACATATCTTCCCCTCCAATTCCTCGGAAATGCTATTTTTGAAGGCATTACATAAAAACACTGAAGAATAGAATTTGATAGCAGATAAGGGCTGCTTGGTCCACTTTGTCTGCCCATTTCCCTACCAGTTTCACATACCACAGATACTAAATGATCTACAGCTTACACTCTCTTTCCTAGAGTTCCTTTATGTCTGTCCCATGTGTTTCTGAATTCCCCTACTGTTTTTTCTCCTACAACTTCTGCTGGGAGGCTGCTTCATGGATCCACCCCCCCTTTCAGTGAAAAAATACTTTCTCTTCTTACTCCTAAGTCTACCCCCCCATATTTTCATATCATGGCCTCTTATTCTTAAAAATATATTTTTTTTTTTGAAAGATGCTACCTTCTTGTACTTTATTTACACCCCTGAGGTATTTGAAAGTATCTATCATATCCCTCTCCTCTCCTCATTAAAGAGGACAGGGCCCAATACCAATCCTTGTGGTACTCCACTGGTTACTCTCCCATCCTCTGAGTGACTGTCATTTACCACCACCCTCTGCCTATTATCTTTCAACCAGTCTGATACACAACCCACCACCTTCTTCCTCATCCCCAGGCTGCTAAGTTTCTTTATCAGCCTCCTGTGTGGTACAGTGCGAAAGGCCTTACTGAAGTCTAGAGAGGCCACATCCACTGCTGTCCCCTGATCCACCTCCCTAGTTAACCAATCAAAGAAATCTATTCAATTTGTTTGACATGACCTCCCCCAGGTGATGTCATGCTGCCAGTGATCTTGCAGTCCATATGTCTCAAGGTACTCCATCAGTCTTTCCTTCAGCAGGAACTCCAATCAACTTTTCCACCAGTGATGTAAGACAGACTGGTCTGTAACTTCTGGGTTCCTCCGTGCTGCTACTCTTAAGCAGAGGAGCCACACTGGCCATCTTCTATTCCTCTGAAACCACCCTGTCTGCAATGAGGTGCTAAATAGTGTTGCTGGAAGTGGCTAGCACAGTGTTCAGTTCCTTAAATACCCATACCTTTGAGTGGATCCTGACCAGCTGCATCACCTTGTTTTACTTTAGAGCTTCTAACCCCCAGTGGACTGTCTCTTTCATAACTGGACTTATGTCCACCCCTCTCCCCTCTGTGTCTGTTACTGCATGTCAGCCAATCTGCTGTTTGTATGAATATTAACTGATTCTCTTTGATTTCTACTACTGGCATCAGTGCTTCACTGGCAACTGACACTAGTGAGGCCCCACCTGGAGTACAGTGTACAGTTCTGGAGACCATACCTAAGTAAGGACATAGACAGGGTAGAGAAGGTTCAGAGGAGGGCAACAAAGATGGTGCATGGATTGCATCACAAGTCCTATGAAGACAGGTTGAAGGAACTGAACATGTACTCCCTGGAGGAGAGGAGGGAGAGAGGGCATATGATAGAGACATATAAGTATCTTACAAGGAGGAACAGGGTGCAGGAAAACAATATTTTTAAGCGAAAAAGATGTTCCAGGACTAGAGGGCATGGGATGAAGTTGGAGGGAGGACGATTCAGAGGAAACATGAGAAAGAATTTCTTCACAGAACGGGTGATGGACAAGTGGAACACCCTGCCAGAGGAAGTGGTGGGGGCTGAAACAATTACGGGATTTAAGAATGCATGGGATAGACATAAAGGAATTCTAGAGGTCAGGGGTAAGGGGCAACAGACTTCTAGGAAAACAAACTGAACTTACAAGCTCAAATGGGCAGACTGGGTGGGCCATAGGCCCTTATCTGCCGACACCGTCTATGTATCTATGTATCTATGTAACTGTGATGTCATCAGAATTGTAAAAGCTGCTCTCCACATCCACAGCCTGATGAACTGTAAAGTGGCTAAATGCCTGCAGGACCCTGCACATCTTCTACATGATGAACTATTATCTTGCCATGTCTGCAGCCAAATG
Source organism: Neoceratodus forsteri (assembly GCA_016271365.2). Lineage (NCBI taxonomy): Eukaryota > Metazoa > Chordata > Ceratodontiformes > Ceratodontidae > Neoceratodus > Neoceratodus forsteri. Next base: position 1,321,516,703 of record CM057456.1, read on the forward strand.
GACTGTTCTCTTGGTCCTTGGCTTAGAGGGCCCTGCAGAACTGCAGCCAGATGGATGGTGTCCTCTGCACCGAGCACATAGGGCCCTGCACATCCTGGTATGAAGGTAGCTGGTAGGCTTGAAATATGTCAAATATTCAGTTTATTCTGCAAATGAGGATGCAATTCCACTATCACTAAAAGAAAGAAACTAATTGCAAAAAAATATGTTAATACAGACCTTATGGTCAAAGATTATAAAACACCCAAAATAAGGAAATGAAGAAATTAGAGTTTAGAGTTTGAGAAATCTTGGATAGTTGGTGGTGTGGTATTCCTTGGGGTTTTCAGTCCTAATGCCACCCCTCCCCAGTCCTAACCTTATGACTCAAGTAAAAGCCACAGGTCCACATCTGTGCCCAGCAGGTTAAGTGACTAGAGCTAGACAGCTATGGCCTTCCACATGGAGCCCACAGAATAAGTCAGAAGTTTCTTCATGGTTCTGCATGCCCTACATAAAGCAGGCAATGAAGATCATTCATACCTTTCTTTTCATAGGGCTCTGCAGGAACAAAAAAATCATTCTTGACATGGCTAATACAGTAGCCACATGCCTGAGACCTGTAGCTTGTGCTTGGGTCATGAGGCTAGGGACTTGGGGGGGTAGGTCATTGAGGTTGAAAACCTCAAGGAACACAATTTCTCCAATTAGCCAAGACTCTGAAGAATCCAAACCCTATTTTTTTTTATTTCTTGACTTTATGTGCTTTACATTCTTCAACTCTAATTCTTGCATTTACATTTTTTTTTTTGCAATTAATATATAGAATACATGCAGGAACAAATGTAACTGCTTTCAGCATGAAAAGACATGGAGGTAAAGTTGTCAGAGTCACATGAGTGAACAAATGAATTCTAGTGATTTATGATAGTACCATGTGCCAGATGCATGTTAGCAAAGGTTAACAAGAAAAAATAACCATATACCACACCAATACAGGCAAAGAATTTATAAGCAGCACTTCAATCCCACTGGCCCTGTTCACATAACAATAGAAAAGGACATCATTATATCAGAACAATCTAATGCTGACATGGCTTAGTTTATTAAAAAAAAGTAACAACATTTCTTCAGCAAATAATGATCTTAAGTTATTTCATGTTTACATTATTTAAAAGTGTCCATTTTGATGCTTTTGTCCCATAAAAACAAACATTAAAGTATACTTGGTTTCTTTAACCAGTAATATAACATTGCTGCTAACTATCTCTTTCTTCCTTAATATATATACTGTGTGTGTGTCTGTATATCTATATATATATATATATATATATATATATATATATATATACAGTATATATACATATACAGTACATACATATATGCATACATACATAGAGAGAGATTTAAACACTAGGGTGCTAACTGCATTTAAGTTATTTTAAAAAGTGCACATCATTAATAGCTAAGAAAAGACAAAATGACAGGTTAATGCACTGTGTTCTGTACTAATGCTTTGCAATGTAGACCTTTTGATATATTGCTTTGCTTACATTACTGACATTGATCATAAACATAGATCATTCAGGTGTAGATAAACATATTTCTTTTTAAATATGTTATTGCTTTGAGAAGGCTCAGAGTAATTTAAATTACAACAGTGCTGGCAGCCCTACACAGAAGAGAAAACTTTTTTTTCATTTTTATTTGTCCTGGATTTTTTAAAGGCACTATGATACAGTCAAGCCCTAGAAATACAAATATTGCAGAAAAATAATTTATAAACAAAATCCCATGCTAATCACAGATGTCTATATTTCCAAACAATATACTTCTTTCGGAGTATGCTCAAAATAAAACAAAATAAATCCACCTCTGCTCTCTTAAATTCAAATGCTAGCTTCCATATGAATTAGTTCATTAATCATGCCAGCCTGTCAAACCAAATATATTAAATTATCCTGTAAATTACATTATCAGAGTTTTTTTTTTTCTCCCGTTCATATTGCTTCTTCCTTCCAGTCATACAAATATCTCCTCAGTAAATTCTTTTCTCACTCCTGCAGTTGCCCCTGACCCTGGGTTGGGCTGTGTTTTGCCACCCTCCACCTCCACATTACCATCTGCCCCTGTTGTAAATTAATCCCTCCCATCCCCCCTTACGTCTACTGATTTCCCTTACCAACTGTACTTAGTCATGCCCTGTTTATCATACACTTTTTTGTCCTCTCTCTGCACTTCTTGCTGAATCCTCTAGTGCTTCATGCACACTCCTTAATAGATATGTCACTTCCTCTAGAATACTGCTATTACTGAACCCACTAGTGCTTTGTTCACACAACAGCTTTGCCACAATCTGTAATTTATTGTAGAATTTGTTCTTGTGGTTCTATTTATTGTTAACTTGTAAAGTTTGGACTATTATAAACAAGTTGTTGAAACTTATTGTTGCACTCCCCACATTCCCCCCTACCTCGGGATGCATCTGAAAATGAGCTATTTTAGCTCAGTATGTCTTTTCTGGTAAATTTTTTGAAATAAATAATAAATAAAGCAAAGCCTTTTAATTTCTCAATAAAAGCCGCCTGCATAATAAACAAATAACATAGAAACATAGAACAGTGATAGAAAAATATCTGAGCAGTCCTAGTCTGTCTCATGATTCACCTGTTTTCGAAATGCTCTAGTCTCCATTCTTCTTCCTAGTCACCCATTCCCCTTCATTCCTGTCTTAGAACTCCTTTACATGAATCTCACTTCCCCTAGAATACTGCTATTGACTGCACTTCCTCAATATTATCAGGAAGTTTGTGCCAACCATCCCCACCCTTTTTTGTGAAGTAAAAAATACGGAATGTCTTACAGACATTTGAACCTTCTCCCCTCCAGCTTGAGCACATGCCCCTGGTGGACGCACTGTTTCTTAATGTGATTAGTTATGCCGCTCCACTCTGATGAACCCTTTCATGAACTTGAGAGTCCCTAATACAGTATACCCTTCTCTCCCTTCTGTACTCGGTAAATACATATTGAGGCTTTTCAGTCTCTCAACAAGTGCTGCCCTGATGACCATGGATCATCTTCATTGTCCTTTGTTGTGTTTATTTTTTCCTGTCCTCCTCCTGTGCAGTTCCCAGAACTGGGCACAGTATTTTAGATGCAGTCTTGCCAGTGGTCTATACAGAGGCAATGCCCCCTCCCTTCTCCTGCTGCAAATTACTTTCCCTATGCTGTCCAGCAATTTTTTAGTCTTCCCATAAATGCTGTTGAACTGAGCAGCCTGCTTTAGGTTACTCTTGATCAGCACTCCTAGGTTCCTCTTCTCCTCTCTCCTCTCTTCTGTCTACCAGCATCCCATCAGTAAAGTACATTGTTTCATGATTTGTCTCTCCTACACACATCACTTTGCATATTCTGGATTGAATTTCAGCTTCCAAATACTGGACAATTTCTCCAGTTTCCTCACATCCTGTCTCAAGATGTTAATTCCTTCTTCACCGTCAACCCTCCCCTCAGAACTTTGAATCATCTGCAAGCTGGCTTATCTAGCCCCATATACCTTCTCCTATTTCAGAGATTTATAGTACAAAAATAAGCAGGAGTAATCCCAAGACTAACCTCTGCAATACCCGAGTAGTTACTGCCCTGTCTAGAGGGTATTCACTATTTAGTATCACTCCCTGGGTTCTATTTGTCAGCCATTTTTTACTTTCTAGTTATCACCTCCTCATCCCCAGATTTTCTGTATTCTTAACCATTTTCCTACTTTATATGGCACCAAGTCAAAAGCTTTGCTTAAATGCAGGCACAGTATGTCCACTACCAGGAACCTGTCTTGCATTTGTGTCACAAGCTGATAGGGCTGCAGCCAATCTCACGAAGGTCACGGCAGAACAAGACACAGTCCGCCATGTCCAAGATGGCTGTTGAACTGTATTGCACATGAGTGAGTCTCTGCTGTGGCTGTCGGACATTTAGCCATAACTTGGCCATTTGTTACTTACCATAAATTTTCAGGGTGGTCATATCATCATCCAACCACATCAACACATAAGTGTCATTTTGTTAATGTGCACCAAAATACATTTTGGGTAAATCCACCCCGCCCCCCAAAAAAAAACCTTTAGGGCACATCAGCAAAACAACATGCCAAACTACAGGACATGGGGAAATAGCCCATGCATGCCATATTTGATGTAGGGCTTAAGTACTAGGGTCATAGGGCATGTCTTCAGACCAGTAGCTTGCTTAGTGTAGGTTGCATTAAGCTATACAAGAAGTAGCATAGTCATGGCATAGATTCAAAGACCCATAGCTTGCTTGGTACAGGGTCCACCACAGATCTGTAGGACAGAGCACCAGACCTTACTTTCAGTGGGGCCCGTGGCCATACAGAAAGCAGTAGACCTATGCTGCAGTGCCCTGGACCTATACTTCAGCTTTCATAGGTTCTTGTAGTTCCTAAGTAAAGAAATACACCCATGGTTCAAAACCGAGCATGTACCATAATCAGGACCCAGTTCTACTGGCCCTACACAGACAAGCAGATCAATAGTGCAGGTCCCCATACCTACAGGTTGCTTTGTACAGGATTGGCAATCTATACATGAAGTAGAAAATCCATGTAGGAAGGCCCTAGACATATAGGTTGGTTTGGAGTCATGAAGGTGGTCCATGGAGGAGGGATAGGTGTTATGGCTTTAGTTGCTCAGGGTCTTATGGACTACATGAGGATTAGAAGATATATGAGACACAGTCCTAGCTGTAGCTTGGTCTTGTATCAAAAGCATAGGGAGGGGTGGGGTGGGCATTCAGGCTGAAAACCCTAACACCACATTTCCTTACTTTAGTAGCATTATAACTCCAACAGATGTATTAGCATTTTTTTTCAATTTTTTCCTTAATTTGTTTTAATCAAAATTCTAGTAACTTGCAAGTGATGACCCTTCCTCGCAACCACATTAGTGGTAACATGGAAACTCCACTCATTTTTTTGGCATTATCTGTTTATACTCCTACCCCAGGCCCCAGCACATCACTCCTTTGGGCTCACTTAAGTCCCCTATACCCACCAGTCTCACCCCCTGCCTACCTCCGCCGGTCATGGCCCATGCACCATGCATCCAAGGGGTCCAGCGCTAAACCTACCAGAAGAGCCCCTACCCAGGAGGGGGACAAGGAGAGGAGAATAGTTTAACAGTGCCCCCAGAGTAGATACAGGGACAGAGGAGGTATGTTCTGGGACTGCAGCGTGGAGGGATGAGCGGCCAGCATTCAGTGGAACTGGACAGCCCATTTTCCATTTTAGATCCTGCCCACCCATGTTGGTGCATGCCACAGCATGCGTCGTGGGTGGGGATGCCCGGCAGTGCATGGTCACCCACACTGACAAGGACGCCTTCTCAAGCCACCACCAGGAGCCATTATAAAAGGGGCACAATGCCACCCACCCCCCATGAGGGAAGAGTCCAAGGGATGCTCTGCACCCCCTCCCTACTGACATCCACTCCTTATGTCCCGGGCTTGGGGTGAGAACCCAGATCGCCAGCATGCCTAGTGAACCTCCATCGCTTGTTGCCACGGAGCCAGCTAATTTATTTTTTTAAGAAATAGAGTTCTGTAATTATCATGACTGCTAAGCATCACATAAATGGTAGAATTAATTCATTGCTGGAGTTATGAGTTGCAGATTCCAATATCATAAAAAACAGGTTGTTTTCACCCATTTCAGTGCACTGCCCAGGGCTGTCACTGTGCAATGATGCACAGCATCTGCCAGCTTCACTCACCCTTCTAGACCTCTTCTTTGCCCAACACCTAGACTCTGCTAGGTGTCCAGAACACTGCAGAAGGCAGAAACCACCCACTCCAGAAGAGGAGAGTAGTCCTCCAGATACATGATCCTCTCCATCTCTGCCAATCCCCACTGACCCACGTGTACTCTGGAACCCCGGGCTGCTGGCATGATAGGAGGTAGTGCAACTGCTGCACTACTAGTCTCACCAGGGGCTGATACTTTTTAACATCTTCATTACCAATGTAGTGTAGGTGAGGGCATTCAAGAAAATAATCTGCCTGTTTGCAGATGATACCAAGTTCTCTGGCAGACATGACTCTGAGGAAAGAAGCTGTGAGTTGTGTGATGAACTAGAGAGGTGAACAAGGTGGTCAAATATCTGGCATGTTGGCTTCAATGCCAGGAAGTGCAAGGTCATACATGTTGGAAACAAAAATCCAGGGGCAGAGTAAAGCTGAGGGGGGTGACAACCACTATAACTGAGGAGGAGAAACAAGATTGAGGGGGTGGTCATCTTAAACAACCTTTAAAACATCAGCTCAATGTAATAAAGCAACCTGGATGGTGAATAAAATGCTGAGATACATTGGTAGGGATTACAGCAGAAAGCATAAGTAGATCATATTGCCATGTACAGGACCATGCTGAGGCTTCACCTGGAGTACTGTGTACAATTTTGAAACCCTCAAATAAGAAAAGGAAAAGGATATCAACAGGCTAGATTCATTCCGGAGGAGGATGATGAAGCAGACTCAGTAGTGACAGGGAAAGACCGAAGAGCAAAGATTAGAGTGCCAAAACATGTACACATTAGAGATCAGAAGGGAGACAGGAGCAGTATTGAAACCTTTACAAACTATGCAGTTTATGCAAAGTAATAGCAAAGTGGGCTCCAGAGACTTCTTCACAACCAGCAACAAAACTAATATCATGGAAAAAAGAAAAAAACTGGTGGGAGGTAGGTGTAAGAAGGATGTTAAGAAAAACAGCTTTAAGGAGAGGGTGACAGAGGGGTACAGATGGGTGCAGTAGAACAAACTTCTCAATGCACTAGTCAGTGTAAAAATGGTCACTAGTCAGTGTCTCTGTTGTGACTGTCGGACTACTGCAATGAATAGAAATAGTGCAATACTTCATGTACAGCAGAGGAGACTGTCCATGGAGGAGACTGTGATGAACTCCACAATTGTCCTTTACTCAGACTCTGGCAAGTCATTTTTTGATCCTTTGATCCCAAGAGGTCTGCAGAGCTTCACCCACTGCAGCCCTAAAAACTACTGCCCTACTGGAGGCTCCAGATTCCAGATCGTTGAAAATGCTGAACAGCAGTGGCCTCAGCACTGATCCCTGAGGGGTGCCATTGAGTACTCTTATTCATTTGGAGTAGTAGCCCTAAACCACAAATCTTAGCTTTCTGCCCCAAGCCAGTTAAAAGTCCACCTTGTGTGTGTCTTATCACACTGGTGTAGTTTGGCCAGTTTTTCATGTGCCCCAGCATCAAAGGTCTTGCTGAAGTCCAAATAGACTCTCTAAGGACTTGCCCATTTACCTTAGTGGTCACTCACTAGAAGAAGGTGATCTGGTTGGTTGTTATGATGTACCCCTCTTAAAACTATACAGTGAGGGGGTGAGAACCTTGGCTTCAGTAAAGTTATCTGTAACTGCCTGGGTGCAATGCTGCTGCCTTCTTGAAGATGGGAAACATGCTGGCCACTTTCAGCCCTTTGGCACCCCGTATGTACAGACAGACTCATGAAAGATAACTGCAACAGGCCCCACCATTCATTCCTGTAGCCCTACTATGATACTGAGATGCATCCTGTCCACCCCTTAGGTTTTACCTGGCATGATCTTTGCCATGTAGTTAGCTATCGGGGAGGGTGTGATATCTGTAAGTAACATCATAGTAACCCTTGATGTCACTGGCCCTCCCAATAAGCAGGCCCTCTGCTGAACACAAAAGAGAAGTATCAACATCGCAGCCATTGGCCCATGCATCTAACAGATTCCCCCCCATTTCCTTGCCTTCAGGGGTCAAATTTCCTCTTCGCCTTCCTCTTCTGATTTATGTCCTGGTAGAAAGTTTTAATGTTATTTCCAGCTCCTATTACTGATATTCTGGTTTCCAGCCCTTCCTTGGCATCCTTAATTTTTGTCTTACAGTATCTTGCCTGGAAGCAACTTTTTTCCCTGCAGTTAAGCCTTCTTCTTATGCAGCATCAATTGCCTTATGTCCTTGTTGAGCCAGTAAAGGAGGGCACTTCTTTTCCCTCTTTCCTTTATTACTTACAGGGATGCAGAGTTCCATGTTCTCTATATTGCCAGCCTCCTGCAACTTCTCCAGCCCCCTGGCCACCAGACCCCTCATCTCAGCAAACTCTGCCTTTCTGAAGTTTGGGGTTCTGACTGCTGAGATGCCACTCACCACTCTAGCCAGATTGGTTACCCATTTCTGGTCACTGCCTTCCACTGGTTCCTTGATGTTTACATTGGTGATGACCTCATCCCTACTGTTGATAACAATGTGTAGCCAGAAATTAGATAGGGTCTGGTGACAGTATGGGCAGGGACAAAAATGGGCAGACTGGGTGGTCCAAGCAGTCCTTATCTGCTGACAAATTTTATATTTCTACATTTCTGTAAAGGTCAGAACATCAAAAAGGGAGTTAAGGAAAACTGCTAAGTGAGATAGGTAATTGTTCCATAAAAATGTTATATGATTCTCGGTTTTAAGAGTGAGACACAAATTGCAATAGCAATATTTTATAGTTTTAAGGTTTCTCAGAGTGACAATAATTGAAATATTAACAATGCAGTTTAAATGTAAAAGAAATTAATTGCAGGCAGCCCTGTATTATCTGGTGCTAGACTATAGTAAATTACTCCATTTGAGGAAACTTGACGATGCAAGTCTAATGGAAACAAAGGGTTCTCCCAATGCCCCTGCCATGTTCTTTGTTAAATGACTAGTCATAGAGATTAAGTCCCCTTGTCTACTAGCGGTCTACTCTGCCACTGGAATGCTTGCATCCATGGCAACCAATACCCTCAGTTGTGACCCCACAGTTACCTGGGAAGTTAAAGGTCATGGTTGGCATCCAGCTAGTTGGTCCTTCACTGCAATAACAGAAACAAAGTGGGTTTAACTATGAGGAACAGGTGAAAAAGACAACTACTGAAGGTAAATACATGAACAAAGAGGACTAAGGAGCAGAAATAAATCCACTTGTATTTTGTAAACAAAAATTGATACACTTGTAAGGAACAAGATTGTTAAAATAGTGCACGTTAAATCAGTGTGTTTTGTTGCTGGAAAAAATGGATGTGTTCACAATGCAAAATCACATTGGAGAAGCTATAAATTGCCTTGTTTTCAGTGCCTGTACTGGCATGTATGACATGGTATATTGAATGGATCTCCATCTCCAAATATTTAACTTGGACAAATAGTATCCTTTACCTTTAAAACAGAATGTGCTGTCATCAAACGTTTGGTGTCATGCATGTGCAGTACAGAGGGTAGCAAACTCTGGAAAGGGATTAAGTCTTGGTTTAGAAACACAGTAATACAAGACAATGCTGTCATACTCTTCCTGCAACTTATTAAGAATTCTATATCGGTATTAATCTAAAAACTGAATGTTATATTTGGATATGTATAAAACTAGTTCAAACAGAATGTAAGTTTATATGATCCATAAAAGTGATGGGAGGCAATATGTAAGTCTCTCCTAGCAGTTGCAGTTATGGAATGTTCCAAACATAGCTAAGGTGTTCCTGTTTACTTACATGATCAATGCTTGGGTGTCTTACCTTGGTTGGTTGTACTTGGAAAAACAAGTAAAATCTTGTATGGTAATAAAAAAACTTCTATATCAAAATGTTAGGACATCCAATGCAATGAATTAAGCCAGGGTACCCTTACTTTTGTGTCTGGATAGATCAAGGAAAAAGTTTATATGAACACTGTCTTATGTTCTTTCTGTATTTTATTTTACTTTGTATGATATCATATTGTGTCTCTTTTTTTGTTGGCTTAGAACAAACTTGTTTTAAAATGAAGGTTTTAAAATTCTGTGGATCTCATTGCAAATGAGTGGTAACTCAATCGAGTTAATTCTAATTCATATGAATATTTATATGAATAAAACATTTTACTACTACTACTACTCCTGTGACTGTAGTTTGCTTAGTGTTTATAATTTGGGTGAAGAGTGAAAATGGGTGGGAAAAAAACTATATAGTTAAGACAGAGTTTCTTAGAGCACTGTAGTTATAGTCTCTCCTGGTCATAAAAAGTCGAGATCTATGCTGCCAAATGTTGTAGGATGTTATGTACACTGTAATCTAGCTTTTATTTTAAGGTGCTGTTTAGTCCAAAATAAAAAAAAAAATAGGGTCTGGCCAGAGCTGATAGATGCCTACCGAACTGTATTGTGCATGTGAGAGTAGTCACGCATGCACAATACTGTTTTGTGACCATCTTGGATATGGTGAATTGTGCCATGTTCTGCCATTACTTCTGTAAGCTTAGCTGCAGCTGTATTGACTATGGCATGCAGAGACAGGTCACAGGAGGGAGAGGGACAGAAGCAGAGAGGGAGGGAATGGGCTTTGTTTTTTTCTTTTTCTGCTGTGACTGTGGGACTACTGCAATGAATGGAGACAGCAGAGTACTTCACGTACCGCAGAGGAGACTGTCCATGGAGGAGACTGTTGTACAACTCCAAAATTGTTCTTCAGTTGGAATCTGCCGAGTCCTTTTTTAATACTTTGATCACAAGAGGTCTGTAGGACTCTGCCCACTGCAGCCCTAAAAAGTAAATTAAATTAGTCTGACATGACTGCCATTTAATGAATCTATGAGGGTTCCCATCAATTAAACCCTTTTCTTCTAAGAATGCACTTATCACTTCTTTAACATAGACCATTGGTCCATCAGGTCAGCCCTGTTTATTCTATCCTAACCCAGGACCTCATGTCTAGTGAGGTTTGCTGCACTCACCTCCTGCCTGCCACTGCCTTACTGCTTTCCCAGTGTAATTATTAAGACTTTTTCTTGGTCCCAGCTGTATCTAAAACCATTAACAGTTCTTGCAGCCACCACATCTGCTGGTAGGCTCTTCCATGACTCAACCACTCTTTCTGTTAAATAAAACTTTCTTACATCCCCCCTTAATCTCCCACCTGCCAGCATCCACTCATGCTCCCATGTTCTTAATTTGCCTGTCCTGCAGAATATTTCCCCACAGTCTAGCTTGTTAATTCCTTTCAGGAACATAAAGGTCTTTATTGAATCTCCTTTCTCACTCCTGGTCTCCAGTGAGTACATCTTCAGGGCCTTAGCAGATTCTTATAGGGCATGTCCTGCTGGCCATGGATCTTTTGGATAATCTTATGCTGTACCATCTCTTGTAGTGATTGGCAAATTTGCCAAAATTCACTTCTTGCTAAAATTCACAAATTTCAGCAACTTTGCTTTGCAGACAACAGCAATTTGCATAATTATTCATTTTGCAAATTGACCAAGTTAGCATTGTGAATCTATGTGAATTGTTACTCTGTAGGCAAATCAGGCAATTCACATAGTTTGTTACACAAATTTGTGTGATTCACCAGTGAAAAACTGTGCACGTCACATCTCTAACTATAATAACCCCACACCGACTGTGTTGTAATACCATTCCCCCTCACCTCCTAAAACCTTTGTAGTCATATAACCCTTTCTCACCTATGCTGGCACCTTCCTCTCCCCCCCACCCTGGTGAATTTCAATTAAAAGTAAGACAAGCAACATGCGTTCACCCTTCCCCCACCTCCATGCAAAACACACTCCTCCCAGCTTGCCTCACCCATGTCCCGCCACCAGGTCTGTTAGTCAAAACACCCCCAACCAACACCCATCTGGCCTCCAACATCCTCCCCTCCCCCACCAGCAGCCAGAAAAAAATGCAAACTGTAATAAAGAAAACAACCCCTGGTGCAGAGCTTCTTCTCTGTTCAGCCCCCATCTTGGTAATGAGTTCCACGTCAATGCATAGTGATGAAGTTTGTCCCTAGTAAAGCCTGACTGGTTTCAATTTTAGCCACTCAGGTTTTATTAAGAGCAAAGACAGCACCATTCATTTGTGTACCAGTCCCATTACTAAGATGGACATTGAACAGATCAGATCAGATGTTCTGGACCAAGGGATAATTTTCTTTATTAGAAGTCATACAGTATTTTCTGGGTGCTGGTGAAAGAAGATGATGAGCCAAGTGAGATTGAGTGGGAAGTGTTATAACTAACAGGCTTGGAGGTGGGACTTGGTTGGGGGGAGACAAGGAGAGTGTGTTTGGCACATGGGGGTGGAAATGTTTGTTGTTTTTCTTACTTTTACATGAAATTAGCCAGGGCAGAGAAGAGGGTAGGAAGGAGGAAGGAGAGTGTCAATGTGGGGAGTGATGATTATACATGACTACAACATTTTTGAGAGGTGGGGGGCAGTATTACACCACAGTGGGTAGATGGGGAGGTTATTACAGTCTGAGTTTTGTTTTTATTAATTTGTGTGACAAAGTTGATGCAGCAATGAAAAATAAGCAAAATTTGCAAAGTGGGGATTTCCACAAATTTGTGCCAACTTTACCAGGAAATTAAACCTTTGCCACATCTCTAATCTCTAGCTTGTCATTGTCATTTCTTAGTGGGGGGCTCCAGAACTGGGCACAGTATTCAAGATGTAGCCTTACTAAGATCCATAAAGAGGTAGGGTCATCTCCTTCTTTCTGCTATCAAACTCTCTCCCAATACGCCCCCAACATCCTGGTTGCCTTGCTGTAGGTCTTGTTACATTGGAAATGTTCTTCATTGGGGATTGAAACCAGATCCCCTTCAACTATTGTCTTGGTGCTAGCATTCCACATTTAATAATTGTCTCCAGAAGTTTCCACACAATCAATGTCAGGCTCACTGGCCTGCAGTGTCCCAGACTTTTCCTATCACCTCCCTTTGTGTAAAGGAACCCCATTCACCAAGAGTACAAAATGATCAATGCACCAATAATATACATCAAATTTCTAAAAAACTATGCCAGCCCGTTGGCACAGCGGTAGTGCTACCACTTGCGATGTTGATGACCCAAGATTGGAAGTGAACTTGGAACATTAGAGGGCCAGCTGGGGAGAAGGATTGAGCATCCTCGGGACTGCTGTCCTCCTCCACTGTGCAGCCTGATATATGTGAGCCTCCCAGTACAGACTAGGAGAAGAACACTAGTGCACAGCCATGTTGATGTGGACTGAGAACATGGCACACTTTTGCAGGGTGTGTATTGGAGCATGCACACCCAGAGCTGATATCATTGCATGTCTGTGTCTCTGGGGGAACCCCACAAAGAAAAACCCCATTGCTAGTCACCCCATGATGCTTGTGCATTTGATAGTGCCACCGTGGACCCTCTCTGGGAGGTGCCAGGAACTGGATTAGCATCTCAGTCCTCCCTCCTTGGGTCCTGGGGGGGAGCCCCACCATGGAGGGGCAAGTCATGGTCTTCCAGTTTCCTGGTAGACTCTTGGAGATGGCTCAGAGACAGCAAAATTTAATGGAGCACCAATCAACAGATATGGGGTGCATCCGCCCACCTGCACACAGGTGAATAAAGGGAATTATTAATAAAAACAATTCTACAGAAACTCAAAAATATGCATTAATTTTGATATTATATCAACATTGTCATACTAATCATGTTATCACTTTTTCCTGCAGTCTATCATCTGTAATGGGTATATACACTGCTCAAACATCTATTTTAAAAAAATCTGGTATAATATCCTGTTGAACATTTCCTTCAGGAGTATTTTCTGGAAAACATTTTCTTTATCATAGTCACAATGTATATATGTAATTGTTTTCTAGATCATCCCTATATAGGATGGATGTACTAACTCCTAATCTTAGAAGAGTGGGTTTCAGAATTTGGAGCCTTGACTTTCCTGTGTAGATTCTGTGTTGCAAAGTCTGGGAATATGTGCACTGTATCTGTTGAGCCTCATACAATAATATTTAATTCTTTCTTATCACATATACTTCATTACTTTTTGTCTGGCTGAAAGTTCCTTGAAGGTGCCAACTACAGCAGCACCTGTCTGTGAAATGCTACACAATGGTCTGGTTCATTGCAGAGTGTTCTTACCATTTGAGCTCCATGGAGTCTTAAAGCTTTGATTTATATTAGGAATCATTGGTATTAAGTCTAATTCAATTGTTTATATGAAAAACACTTCAATTCAGAAATCCATGAAGATCACTGGCTCAAGTTCTTTCCCCCAACAAACTCAGTGGGATAATGCTACTCCTTTTTCTTCAATGTACTATCTACTTTGATCTTCTAGGTAGAGACAGTTCTGGATGACACAGCCTGCTCTGGAAATTCTTTCCAGGTGCTCACCACCTATTCTCTGAAGTGCAGTGTTGTCCACAAGGATGAAACACTCAGTGAAAAAGATGTCACACATTCCTGCATAACTGATTGGAGAAATTGTAATTGGATTCCACTGGATTCCAGCAGTGTCCTACAAGGTATCACTGGCAGGAACAGTGATATGAGCAGACCATCATCATCCTGGCAGATAACACTGTAGGTCTTCTTGTTATTTTGACTGATTATTCCTTCTTTAAAAGACAATGAGTGACCCATTGTTATTTTATTCAACTTGTACATCCTGAAAAATTGCATTTGATCTGATGAGGCTATCTCTTTTAGAAACAGAATACTTAATCATGTCTCTCCAGAGCCTTCTCATTTTCATACTGGGCTGTTGGTTAACTAGGATCTGCGGCCTATCCTGTAGGTAGGGAAATGGGCAGACTAGATGGGCCTAGCGGTCCTTATCTGCCGTCAAAGTCTATGTTTCTATGTTTCATACAAAAAAGTTCAATTTCTCCCAAACAGACATGGGGCCCGATTCTAGAAGGTTGGCGCAAGTTGCCGCCAAATGCGACTTGCACCAATTGCAGCTGTGACACTGACCCTGTGCCCTATTCTAGAAGGGGCAGGGTCTCTGCATCTAAGTCCTGTGACTTGTGACATGTGGCCAGGTACACTGAAAAGAGGGCACACCTGGTGAGCATGTCGCAAGCCGCAACAGGTCCAATGCGGGTTGCAAGTCCCCCCCATGTTCAATCCACAGCAGAGCCCCACAGTGCTGGAGGCCCCCATGTACTGATGTGCCAAGGGTCCCCCAACATCTATTCCACTACCCATGCAAATGGTGTACTGTACAGTATATACAGTACATACAGTCCAATGTGTATGTACTTGATAGTCTAGTGGCCCCCCCAAATAGCTGTGTCAGTCCACCCAGCACCCTCACCCATCCCCAGCCAGTGATTGGCACAGCCCACCTCTCTCCTCCATGGCCAGCCACTGAATGCATTCAGTAAGAGCACTTGCTGAATAGAAGTCCTCAGAAAATAATTTATGAGAATGTCTTTACAGAAATCACTCCAACTGAACTCAGTCAGTGGCTGGCCATGGAGGTGAGAGGTGGGCTGTGCCAATCACTGGCTGAGGATGGGTGGGGGTGCTAGGAGGACTGGCACTGCTGGGTGGGGGGGGTAAGGTGCCACTAGACTGCCAGGGCGGGTCCGGGAGAATGCCAGTATTTGCAGGGGTGACTTGGAGTTGGGGCATGGGTAGGGGGGTTGATTGCGCCAACCTGTGGGGCATATGGCAATGGGGAAGTCGGGAGCAGGGGGATGTGAGCCGCCCTGCAGTACATCTATCGTGGTATGCTGGACATGGTAGGAGGGCACCTGTGGATTGCCTGTTGGGCTGCTGGTGGGTCTACATGACCCCAGGGGGCATTTGTATGTTACACCAGCTAAAAGCTAAAATTGCCAGTTGTCCTCCGGGGGTTCTTGTAGAATCCCAACATCAGGGACTTTGTTGCTGCCCGTCTGGAATGGGGTACAACTGCTGCTGTAAACCCCCTAGTGCCATGTCGCAGGGGGTTTATAGTACAACTGCCAGCATAACAGCTCTTCGGCGCAAGTGGCCTGCAACATGTCGCAGGCCACATTGTAGAATAGTGCATGTCGCAACTTCTGGTGTAAGTTGCTATTTGCGCCATTCTACTTGGTGCAAGTGCTGTTACGCCAGGTGTAACTTTTCTAGAATCGGGGCCATAGTCTATGTTTCCTAAGAAACTTGCCACTTTGGCTGCTATATTCGACACCTCCTTAAAGATCAAATACACATATTTCATAAAAAGCTTGAATTCCCTTGAATTCATATCCCTGTGTCATGATTAGTGTTTCCTGACAATATCAGGCTTTTTGTTTTGTGATTTTCTTTAAATCAGTATCTTTTCATGTGCTGTACAGTAACTAAAAACAGTGAAGAAACAGTAAAGATGTTTCTGTCCCTGTCAGTGAGCAGTGACATCATACTTGTCCAGCCTGCTGCTTCAGCAATTAAGCCCCTAATTGACTAAATATGCTGTTGCATTTCCTAGTTAGAGCAGTCTGTAGAGTTAATTGTTTTCATTCAAATTTTGTTAGTAACCCATCTGGTTTGTATTTAGAGAGATTAGCTTAAAATCATTCTGTTCTCATAAAAAAGTTGATTATTTGGGGTTCAGTGCTGAACGGTAGTGGTATAAATGAATGTCTGTGAGAAATTACCTCATCTGTATCACAGATGTCAGTTCTCTGTCATCAAAACTCTGCATTCTGTTCTGGCTATATGACACAGGGTTGTTTAATGGATATCAAATAAATCTACAATCTATTAATTCATAATTCATGTTGGCATTCCTCTGTATCCCCCTCCCCCGGGTCGTGCCTAAAAATAGTCAGGATTTGTCTAGTGCACTTACCTGGTCAACAAAAGCTAAATAAATAAATAGAAGCAGCATGTATTTGATGTAGCCTCAATAAATACTGTATGTTCATGTAGAACAATGTTGTTTTCATGTCATATTGACAAACCTGTGTCTGCCACACTCTGCTATTTCAGGAACATGTACTGTGTGAACACATAAAATTCAGTTCCTTGAGGGTTTCTGTGTGAAAATACATCATGTATGTGTATAACTAGAAATACTATATGGCATCCTGATGCCCCTGTCTCCTGTCTGACAGTTTAGGCAGCAACTCTCTGCTTCTCCCTTTACCCTGCTCCAAAAGCCCCCTGTCTCTAGCCCTCATATGAGATTGCTGCAATCCACTGCCCACTGTCTTCTCCACAGAGTCAGGGCTGCTGCACCCTGCTGCCTCCTACACAAGCATTTTAGGCTGCTGCACCCTGCTAGCCTCTGTCCCCCACCCTATAACACAAGATAAAAGTATTTTTATATTTTCTATTGGGTAGTTTTGGGCAGTGTACTAAAGGATCTGACTCTAGTGGCAGAGAGCAGCATGGTGCAACAACTCTGATTATGGGTCAAGAGGCTCCATGGTGCAGCAGAGCACAGTGATGTCAGGGGAGAGAGGACAGTATGGTGCAGAAGCCTTGACTGTAGTGCAGGACACAGTGTGGAATCAGGGTAGAGCAGCCCTGACTGTGTGATGGGGTGCATGTGGTGCAGCAGCCCTGTCCATTTGGGGCAATAGACTTGAGTAGCAGGGTGCAGCAAAAGCCCTACCTTTGGTGGTATGGCGCAGCATGGTACAGCAGCCCAAACTGTGAAGGCAGATTCTATTGGACTCTAGGGCTTAGAAGAGCACAACTGCCCTGTCTGTGGAGACAGGAAAAGGAGGCAACAGTGTGCATTGGCCCTGACTGTGGGGATGGGGGACAGAGGGAAGCAGAGTGCAGCAGCTTCATTGCCATGTAGTATTTCTAGTTATACACAAAGAGGGAGAAAGCAGCCACAGCTTCCTCAAATTAAGGAGGTTATTTTCTAGACTACACTAAACTGAATTATTACTTTTTGACCTGTGTAACTAGTATTAATTTTGTTTTTATGGTAGACTTTGCTTCATTTTAGCTTTAATTTGTCAGGGATGAACTGTAGCTGGGAGATATTTGCAGTCATTTGTGACTAGCCCTGGTACTTAACCTCTGTGAAATAGGTGTTTGTTAAGGGGAGGAGCTGAAAGGGGTCTAGTTGAACTGTGGATTTATAACATGATTTGTTTGTGGTCTCTGTCTGCTGAGACACAGAGAGGGAGAAAGCAGCCACAGCTTCCTTGAATTAAGGAGGTTATTTTCTAGACTACACTAAACTGAATTATTACTTTTTGGACCGGTGTAAGTAACTAGTATTGATTTTGTTTTTGTGGCTAACTTTGCTTAGTTTTAACTTTAATTTGCCAGGGAGGAACTGTAGCTGGGAGACAGTTGCAGTCATTTGTAACTAGCCCTTGTACTTAACCTCTGTGAAATAGGTGTCTGAAAGGAAGGAAGGTACTCCCTGTGGTTGAGGGTCTGAGTTGTAGTTGACTATTTCTGGACAGCACAGGTTGTTCTAAATGCTGACCTGGCAGGGATTCAGGAAACCTGCTCCCTCACCCAGGGACCACCCAGGCCACTGCCACTACCTCAGAGGTTGCCAAGAAAGAGGAGTGGTTGGACCACGGTGGGCTCAGGGAGGGTGAGGGTGGTGGAACAGAGGCACATCCCTCTACTTGTGCCTCTCCACAATTCATTCATCCTCTGGCAGAGCATGGTTCCTCTATGGAGGCACCCACAGTGGAGACCAAGGAGGATGCTGGGAATCTCCACAATGGAGACCCACAGGAGGGTGACATAGGACCCCACAGGGGAAGGAAGCAACTCCTGGTGGGAGGGACTCAATTGTTAGGGGTGAACTGGAGGAGGGAGGAAGGGTGGGAGGGGAAAGAGAGGTAAGGTGCCTGCCCGGCGCCATGGCATGGAGGGACAGGAAATTAATTGTCAGGATCATGGGAGCAGCTGCAAGGGGGAGGAAGCTGGATGTCATTATCCACCTAGGGACAAATGATCTGGCTGAGAATGGGATTAGAGCAGCGCAACAGGAGTTTGTGGAGTTGGGTGGGGGCCTTAGACAAGTAGCACCACAGTAACTTTCTCAGAAGTGCTACCTGTCTATGACATGGATGAGGCTAGGATACTCTGCACCATGGGATTCAATAATTGGTTGAGAAACTGGTGCATAGCTCAGGGATCTGGCTTCATTGGGGACTGGGGCTCCACCTAGAGGGATGCAGGCCTATACAGGTGCTATGGTCTGCATCTATCCAGGAGGGGAACCAGGATCCTAGGTGATAGGTTTAAATGCTTCATTTGCAAGCATTTAAACTAGCCAAGGGGGAGGCACTGAAAAGGAGAAGGGAAATCCTAGCTCTCCCCCCAAAAACTCAGGGTAGTTAGTGAGGTAAACAGCAAGATAGAGCAGTCGATAGGGAAAAGGGCAGGGTTAAATGGAGAAAAAGACAAAGGCAGCAAGGACAGGGATGGGGCAAAAAGAATAAAAGCCATATAAAATGGAGGGTAATCAGTACCAATGCCTGTAGTCTAGGTAAAAAGCTCCCCGAAATGGATAGTCTTGATGGAAGCGGGATGCCTGGATATCATGGCAGTCACAGAAACATGATACACAGAGAACCATGACTGGGATGTTAACATACCACGTACACAATCTACAGGAGGGACAGGGAGGGAAGAAGAGGAGGAGGAAGAGTAGTTCACTATGAAAGGGAAGGGATCAAAGCAACAGAAGTAAAGGGTAAACAGGGAAGAGAGGAGGCACTGTGGATCACCCTGGAGACTCCCCCATCTCAGAGGGAGGAAATAGACAAGGAAATGATAGAAGGCATCCTTGGGATGGCAGAGAAATGGGAGGTATTGCTGATGGGGGACCTGAATATGCCAGATGTTAACTGGAGCACCTTTGCTGCAGCCACATCCAAGAGCAGGGCCATTCTCAATGCCCTATAGGGGACATGCCTCAGACAGCTAGTTTTGGAACCCACTCGGAAGGGAACAATCTTAGACCTGGTACTCTCAAATGGGGACGAGAGAGGATCTCTGATCTTGAAGTGGGTAGCCATCTGAGAACAAGCAGCTACCAAACAGTGTGGTTCACGATAAAACTTAGCTGTAGAGTCAAGTCACACAAAAGTGAAGGTATTGGACTTCAGGAGGGCTGATTCTGTCAAAATGAGAGAGTGCCTCAGAAAAGCACTAGCAAACAGGCAAGAAGGTGGGGTGGAGCAACAATGGGGAAACATTAAAACCACCATCACAGAGGCAACAAGCCTTTGTGTGAAGCAAATAAACAAATCAAAATGAAAGAAAAACCTATATGGTTCTCAAAAGTAGCGGGGAAGTTAAGGGAGAAGAGATAGCATTCAGGAGGTATAAGGAAACACAGAAGGAGCAGGACAGAAGCGGTACCAGTTAAAGCAGAAGGAAGCAGAAGGCAGTCAGAATAGCAAAGGCCCAAACTGAGGAAAAAGATAGCCAACTGGTTAAGAAAGGGATAAAACCTTTATAGGTACATTAGAGCAAAAGAAAGACAAAGGCAGGGATACTGAGGCTGAATAAAGAGGAAGGTGGTTGGGCAGAAGCGACAGTGAAAAAGCAGGGACACTGAATGAATACTTCTGCTCAGTATTCACAATGGAAAAGCAGGGGAGATACCTAATCCAGTCAACAGAAGCACTCTGGATGGGGGTTGATATTAGTCCTTTTACAGAAGAAAGGGTTCTGAAAGAACTCTTAAAACTGAAGGTGGATAAAGCAATGGGGCCTGATGGGATTCACCCCAGAAATCTAAAAGAACAAAAGGAAGAACTAGTAACACCACTGACTACCCTTTTTAATAAATCATGGGAGGATGGTGTGGTACCTGAGGACTGGTGAAGGTCGGATGTGATGCCCCTTCACAAAAGTGGGAGCAAGACAGAGGCAGAAAACTACAGACTTGTCAGTTTGACCTCAGTGGTAGGGAAAATGATGGAATCACTGCTGAAGGAAAGAATTGTTGAGTACCTAGAGGACAGTGCAGCACAGGACCCAAGGCAGCATGGATTCACAGCAGGAAGGTCATGTCAGACAAATCTAATTGATTTCTTTGACTGGGTGACCAAAGTAGTAGAACAGGGAGAGGCTGTGGACATGGCCTACCTAGACTTTAGCAAGGCATTTGGCACAGTCCTGCACAAAAGATTAATATACAAATTAGTCAGCCTGGGACTGGGTCCCAGGGTGGTAGCCTGGGTAAAACACTGGCTGGACAACAGGACACAGCAGGTAATAGTAAATGGAGTCCACAGTGAAGAAAGGAGGGTTACTAGCGGGGTACTGCAGGGTTCGGTACTGGGACTGGTCCTTTTAAATATCTTTATAAGTGACATTACAGAGGGACTAGAAGGGAAAGTATGTCTCTTTGCAGATGATACAAAGATCTGCAACAGGGTTGATACACAAAGTGGGGTGGAAAGGATGAAAAGGGACTTGGCAAGGTTGTAGAAATGGTCAGATGTATGGCAGCTTAGATTCAACACAAAGAAGTGCAAAGTAATGCACCTGGGAAACAAAAACCCAGGGGAAGAGTACACAATGGGGGGTGAGAGACTGACAACAACAAAAATGGAAAGGGACCTGGGGCTAGTCATATCAGATGACCTAAAGGTGAACCAGAAATGTGAGAAGGCAGTAAGGAGGTCTGGAGGATATAGGGATGCATAGGAAGAGGCATCACCAGTAGAAAACAGGAAGTTGTTGGCCCTCTGTACAGACAGTTGGTAAGACCACATCTGGAGAACTGTGTACAGTTCTGGAGACCCCATCTTCGCAAAGACATAGAAAGGGTGGAGGCTGCTCAAAAGAGTACAACCAAAATGGTGCAGGGTCTGCACCAGAAGACATATGAAGAAAGACTAAAGGAGCTTAAGATGTATAGCCTCAAGGAAAGGGGGAGAGGGGACATGATAGAAACTTTCAAATACCTCAAGGGAATCAACAAAGTCCAAGGGGTAGCATCTTTCAGAAAAGAGATGTGCAAGAACAAGAGGCAAAATTTGAAGATAGAGGGGCGGCTCAGAGGTAATGTGGAAGTATTTCTTCACAGAAAGGGTTGTAGATGCATGGAACAGTCTTCCTGAGGAGGTCATAGAGTCAAAAACAGTGGGGGATTAAAGAATGCATGGGACAGACATAAGGCATTTCTAGTGGGGGAGTAGGAGGAAGTAGGCTGTTGGTTAACTAGGATCTGCAGCTTATCCGTTAGGCAGGGAAATGAGCAGACTATGTGGACCATGCGGTCCTTATCTGCCATCAAATTCTATTGTTCTGTGTTTCATACATGATGTATTTTCACACAGAACCACTCAAACAAGTGAATTTTATGAGTTCATACAGTACATGTTACTGAAATAGCAGAGTGTGGCAGACACTTGTTTGTCAATCTGATATAAAAACAAAATTATTCTCACATGAACCTATTTATTGAGGCTACATCAAAGGCACACTGCTTCTATGAATTAATGGAATGCAGATTTATTTTATATCCATTAAACAACCCTGTGTTATACAGTATAGCCAGAAGAGAATGTAGAGTTTTGATGACAGAGAACTGAGATCTGTGATACAGACAAAGTAATTTCTCACAGACATTCATTCATACCACTTCAATTCAGCACAGAACCCCAAATGATCAACTTTTTATGAGAACAGAAAAATAGATATTATGCATATCTCTTTAAACACAAGCCAGATGGGTTAGTAACAAACTCTGAGGGAAAACAATTAGGTCTACGGACTGCTCCACCTAGGAACTGCAATAGCTTCTTCAGTCAATCAGGGATTTAATTGCTGAAGCAGCAGGCTGGACAAGTATGATGTCATCACTCATTGACAGGGACAGAATCATCTTCACTGTTTCTTCACAGCTTTCAGTTACTGCAGTGCACATTAACAGATGCTAAATTAATGAAAACCACAAAACCAAACAGCATGATATTTTCAGGAAACACTAATCATGAAACAGGAACATGGATTCAAGTGAATTCAAGCTTTTTATGAAATTTGTGTGCATTTTATCTTTAATCTTTTTACATATTTTCTCAGATATGGGGACCAGAACTGCAAGCTACAGTATATTCAAGATGAGGTCTGACTAGTATTCATTTCAGGGGCATTACAATATCTTTTGATCTGCTTATAAAATTTCCCTTAATGCAAACCATGATTTTATTAACTATGCTAGTCATTGCTCCACACTGTTGTCCTTACTGCAAGTTGCTGCTGATCATTCATTACCTCCAAGTTGCTTTCCTGTTGGGTTTTGTAATCTTTATGCTATTTACAGTGCAAACCCCAAGGATGAAGCCCTCTGTTACTCAGATCTCATAGTTCCCTGCTTGACAAACTGTAATAACAGTCATTGGATAACAGTGTTAATGTGAGGTCTTGCAAGATACAGAAACTGTGCTGAGAGTGCTTCAGCCTAGCAGGTAATGATGTAGTAGTATTTTGCTTAAGGATTCTTAGTAATCGTAGATCCATACCTTTGCATTTTTATGTGGTGACAGCTTCCACTTAATGTTGTCATGTACTGTATACTGTTTTGTGCAGATTTTAAACATTATAGTTACATTTTGTGTGTGTAGCAGCTGTGGTAAGGTGTGAGTAGTGAAATGGCATGGAGTAGTAGGCTTTCCTTTGCTATTCCCTTCCTCACTACACACATGCACACACACACACTCACACACACACACACACACACATATACACATAGATTTGCACATCCATGATGCTTTGTGCTAGTTTGAGGTGTTTGATTGCATATGTGTTTATAGAAACTTCACAAATTAGAAAGTATCTACCTTCTTGTAATATTTAGGCATGCTACATATTGTCCATCTTCTTTTTGATCAGAATTTAAATTACTCCATCTTGTTCCACTGAGTACAACAATAAAAAGGCTTCAATAATACACAAGCAACTGTAGCTGCCCATCCTCATGGAATTTTGTCTAAACTGACTCTGTAATTGCACTCGTTGTCTATAGTTAGGGGTTGCTTTTACCCTAGTCAGGTTTCGCCACTATCCACACTGCTGATATAAAAAAAGCAGTGCAGCTTTATGTTATCATAAAATATGTAGTTTACTCAGCCACATAAAACTGCTGCAGGTTGTGTAGAATACCTCAGATTGTCTGCTCACTCAGGCACTTTGCATATTATTCTTGTGGATTTTAGTAGGGAAAAAGTTCAGATATGTTAGTCAGCTAACCCCACCCTACAAGATTGCACACCCACTGAACTTTTGAGGCATTTGATTCCTTTTGTATTTACAGAACCACATGCCTTAGAACTATCGGCCTTCTCTTTCGTGAAATATTCAGGTGGTAAACTATGCTTGCATCACCTCTGGTTAGAGCTTTGTGAAGTGTGAAATTCCACCATTGGAACTGCTGCAGAATGGCAATTTCACTTCTGAAATGTTTTGCAGAATCTCTTTTTAAATTCCACAGACTCTCAAAAATCATTTTTGTGCAAACTGTAGAATACTTTTTGGAGGACCATGTAAACCACAGAATAATTTTCTGCAGATTGCAGAAAAAGAATCTGCAGTTTATATGAACTGCATATTATTAAGCAAAAAACATTTTGCATGTGGAATCTCAAAATTCCACAAATGATGGAAATTGACAGAATTTTCTAAAATTCAACAGAATTCCATTCTGAAAGAAATTCATCATTCCGCACAGCCCTACCTCATTTCATGTGTACTCTCTGCTGGAGATTATAAAGATAATTGTTATATTTAGTTACATAGTTAATGTTTAAAAATAAAAATCAGCTACAAGAATGCTTTTAATTTTCTGCCTTTTATCACAGGACTAGTCTTCGCTAATTTTGTTGTTTATCCATAACCATGTCTAAGTTTCTTTTAAAACTGTCTAATGAGTTACACTTATCCACTTCTCTAGGTAAGCTGTTTAATTTTGATTCGATTCTTTGCATGAACCAATGTTTTTTTCTATCTGTTTTAAATAATTCACCTCTATATTTTAATTTATGTGATCTGTTATCTGTAATAGTATTATTTAGTTTTAGGCGCAATATGTTTGCTAATTTAACATCCCTACGAGCTCAGAAAGCTAGTATCACATCACCTCTCTGTCTCCATCTCTTCAGTGTCTTGTTACATGAGGCCCCTGTACCCTTATTAGTACCCCCAGAGGTACACCGTAGACAGCTAGCACTTAGGTACAGTATATGTTATACTAACATATAGGGCTAATGGCATCTACCGTATAAGAGTAGATGTCAGGATATGTAGGCATATTATTGTTATGCACTTTGCTTTCTAATACATATATGTATTTCTTGCTTACAAGATGTTAGGACACCTGTGTCCTTGTAATGATTATAATATATAAGTCGGCACTGCCATCTTTTGGTGATTTGTACTACTACAATGATATCTGTAAGAACTGTACTCTTTTGTTTCACAAAGTGTTGACTACTACAAAATTGTATAATGTTATCTTAGACAGTGGGGCCACCTCTAATTTAACCACTAGGGCTCATCTCTGTAACTAGAAATGTTTCTTACAGTAGCCATAGTAATTATCATAGGTATATAATGTGAGACATTATGTCTTCTACCTCGGAGACCCCAAGAGACACAGAGAATCCTCAAGGTATAGGGAATGCTTAGCATCGGCTCCCGGTTCGTATTGGTAAGAACTGCTTAGGGCAACTGTAATTATCCTTTTTGGCAGTAATAAACAAGTGTATTACTCTTATGCAATGTGTCTGTGATTCCTTGCATTCCTAGTATTGCCAAGAATCTGAGACTGAGGTTTAGACCTCCTGAGAATTGTCGACCATGTGCAGGCAATATCTGGTGTTTGCAAAGTTTCGCTTGTTGCTTTACAACTTTTCCCTTCACAACAGGTACTACAGGTGTGCATTCCAGCAACACCTCTCCCATTTTACAACCACTTTTGTAACTCCTTGCAAAGTCTGGCTGCTTTCTGGGTGCGGTCGATGCCAACTTGTTCCACTCCACGGTAGTTTTGAATTGCAAGCTTACAAGTGCACAGCAGCCCGACTGTGTATGAAGTGCTTCTGTTGTGGATCGATACACAGCATGGTACCTTTTTCACAGTTTGATTTTTCATTCCCTCCCACACAATGGCCACCGTATCAAATATCTCCACAGAACTGAGACTCGATGTCTTGAACTTCCTTACCTCCCAAGGAGACTGGGCTTACTTTGTGTGGGACACAAGTCAATCTGAAAACCCTATATTGGGGATCTCAACCCAGTACTCTGAGATGAGACAAACAGACAATAAGCGCCAAACTAAAGGGCTGTTGGTCACTGCTCTCTATGCTGCTTTGGAAGCCTCCGAAGCAAAGTTTCGAATACTTGAACTGCAAATCTCATCTCTTAAGCAAGAGATGGGTTTGCAGGAAATGGAATGTGTAAGATTGCAGCAGAATTTGGAGTCTGAACTTCCAGCTCTGCGCAATGAAAAAAATTCACTTTTGCATCATTCTGCACAGGCAGGAGAGCAGGAAATTTGTATGTTGAAGCAGGAGTGTGAAAGTTTGAGACACAATAAGGGATAGGTTTTGAATATGAATGATTTGTTGAGTAGAACAAATGAACAGTTGAGTGGGGAGTTGGGAGAGCTACAGGACAAGATAAACCAGGTATGTAATGACTTAGAAGTGGCTACTAGGGAAAATCATGAATTCAGCATTGCGTACAGAGTGTTGCAGAAACAAATGTAAGATGAGGTTGATGTGAATGTTGCAAGTGTGAGTCATGCAGAATGTGAATCTAAGATGGCGAAACTGTGCCATCAACGAGAGGTTCTGGCTGGACATGTTAAGGCGATGGGAGGCGTAGCCCCTTCCTTAACTACGTCATCTGAAGGGAAGGTCTCAGATGATGACATCTCTCAATACAACACACAACCACACCCCTACTGTGGCCCAGAGTCCCTGCCCCACCATCCACAACATGGTGGATCTCCATTACACCCACACCATGTCATACGTCATTAACATCATGATATGCATCATAAGCGATGCTGACACGGTGACTCCCATAATGGGGGGGGGAGTAGGCCCAGGCCTAGTCCCAATGGCACCACCAGTAGCCATTATTAATGTGGAAGACAGGCAGGAGATAGAGAGAATGATTGATAATGCAGTAAATAGTGTGCCCATTCCAGAGAGGAATAAGCAAGTTTTAAAAGACAAAATTAGGCAGGTTATTCATGAAACTTGCACTCAGGAGGGCATAGTCTGCTCCGTAGCAGAGGCCGCAGATCAGGCAGCCTTGGATGGTGCCAGAGGTAATGCACCTCTACCTGATCATCCCACTAATCCCCTACAAATGACCTACTCTGTTCAGCAAATAGCTGACAGTATCAGTCGGATGAGCCCGTCCAACAACCTCAGCTGTCACTTGGAAAAGGTGCATGCCAAATGTGAAATGCTTACTCTCACTGCAGACTACCAGGCCCAGATCCTATGCCAGACCATCAATCCTGGATTGTGGGCCAAACTCCCTGATGCCATCCACCAGGCCATCAACGCCACCTTTGACGAAGTTGCAGCTGAACTCATTTCTGCACACAGCCTAGGTGTAGCAGGAGTGATGCTTGCATACCTTGTAAAACAGAATGCAAAGGAAAGTCCAGCAACTTACCACCAGAGACTCTGAATGGCCTACCAAGCAGGAAAACAACTCACACAAGAAGCTGTGGATGTAGATCTTATCGAGTATAAGACCTTGTTCCTTAGGAACATGATCCCTGCAGTGAGAGAGAAGGTAGAGCCAACCACTCATCCCATCACAGAACGGTTTGCCGACATCCTCCAGAAAACCAAAAGAGTTTATCAACTCTACATCCATGATCTGGGCTATGGTTCCAAGAAAGTAGCTGTCATGGAGCCTACCCCTGAGGCCACAAAGCACTACATGGTGGAAGAGCAGGCCCAACATAAACAGCCCCTCCCTGTGGACAACCAACATCCCCAGCAGGCCCAACAACAACCACAGCAGCAGCAACAATATCAAAAATGGGGTGGGAACTGGAATTATCATAAGAATAAGAAGCACCATAAAAATCATAAAGGTAAACAACAACAAACACCAGGCCCTTTGTATAGGGAAATAGCCAAAGAGAATCAGAAGTTTAGAGAGCTCCTGGGACAAGTGCATTCTGTAGTGGATGCTGTTCCCACTCAGGCCCTTGCAGCCATACAACCGGGAACTCAGGCCTCAATGAGCCATGGTGATACTGGAAGTACAGGCCCTCAGGTCCAAGCAAGCCTGAACCCAGAAGCACCTCCCTATATAGCATCAGTGCAGCATGGTGAAGTGGTTCACAGGAGCCAGGCCCAACCTCTCCATGCTCCCTCTAGCACAGATTGACAATTACAGGCCTCATTTCAGATTGTAAACAAGTTGGTCTTGGATACAAATGGAAGGCCCTGCACTGAGGCTGAGGTCGGGGGCCGCCTACTTACAGTGTTACTGGATACAGGTGCAGCTGTTTCTGTATTACATGATGATCACCCAGATACTTCTCCTTGGTCCACTGGATGTAGGACCAACATGTCAGGAGTAGATGGTACTAGGTTTCCTGCACACCATTCTCTACCTATGCCTGTAGGGTTAGGACACCTGAGGGCCACACACATCTTCCAACTAATGGTATTGCACGACCATCCTAGTATCATTGGAATTAACTTCTTGGCATCACACGGCTGTGTGGTGGATCTAGCTAACATGCTACTGATCTAAATTCAGGGCCAGTATCATACTATTTTGATCCCTGATTCACACGTGGTGGCAACAATATCTGCCAACAATAAAGAGTATGACGTCATAGATTTGTTCAAGAACCATGAGCTTTTCCCTCCCCATTCTACAAAGATATTTGGAAACATTTGCTACGAACAAGCATGACTGTGGGAGAATGCACACTGTCATCAAAGTGCCAGGCCCAGCACATAAGAGGCAAAGGAAATATTCTTTTCCACCTGAGGCCTTGCCCTCTCTTAGAGAAACAATTAAATCTCTCCTCAACCAAGGTGTAATCAGAACATGTGTTTCTACTGCCAACTCCCCAGTGTGGCCTTTGAAAAACCCATGGGTGGCTGGAGACTTACTATTGACTACAGGAGACTGAACCAGGTCACTCCCAGTTGTGCTCCAACTGTGGCCTCAGCACCTGATGTGCTGTGACTTTTGACCCATGACCAAAAATGGTTTAATGCCGTGGACATCTCCAATGGTTTCTGGTCACTGCCATTTTCCCCAATGAGTCAATATTTTTGCCTTTACTTTTGAAGATAGACAGTACATGTGGACATGCTTACCACAGGGATTCCATAACAGCCCTTCCCTGTTCCATCTGCACATGTTTGACACCCTTAAGGGTTTCTCTACCCCCCAGTGTCTCTTGCAGTATGTGGATGATCTGCTGTTGGCAACTGCCACACAGGAACAACACTTGGATCTCTTGGATGCACTATTGACTCTCATTCAGACAGCAGGTCTCAAATGTAACCCAGCAAATGCACAATTATGTCAGAAAGAGGTGCTATTTCTGGGCCTGAGAATAACTGATCAAGACTGAAGCCCTAGCTGCAAGAAGATACAAGGATTGCAAGATGTACCATTGTCCACCAGTGTGACCACTCTTAGGAAGTTTCTAGGTATGGTAAACTACTCCAGAGATTTTATTTGTGATTTTGCTCAGAAGGCTGCTCCTCTGTATGAGTTACTGATAAAGGACATTCCCTGAACTTGGGGTCCCATTCACACCCAGGCTGTGATGTCACTGAAAAAGGCCCTGGCCTCGGCTCCAGCTCTGGTCAACCAACACCCAGCATTGTCATTCCATCGGGAGTGTACCACTTTTGACATAGCTATGTCGGCAGTGTTGGCCCAGAAGGTTCATGGAACTCTGAGACTCATTGCATATGTATCACAGCTCTTGACCCCAGTGAAACAGAAGTACAGCCTTTGTGAAAGGAACCTTCTGGCCACCTACTGGGCTGTCAAGCACTTTCTGTATATCATTGGGTACTCTCCACTGATCATTAACACAAACCACACCCAACTACCTTTCTGCTATCAGATAGAGTGAAGGATGGGTCAGTCTCTAACACTAGGCTGACACACTGGTCACTCCTTCTCCAGGATAGAGACATACAGGTACACCCAACCAAAATTCCATCTATGCTGGCACATGGACTCCTTTTCCAAGCAGAACCCCATGACTGTGCACTGCAACCACTTGATCTTCTAGATCCAGGTCCTTTCTTCTCTGCCATGCCACAAATAACTGAGAACACCTCCTTGTGTCGTAATTTTACAGATGGTTCAGCTTCCAATTACCAGGGAGAACAAATTACAGGGATGAGTATCTTGATGATTTACCCCTATGGTAACACTGTTAAAATCTCTAAGCATTGCAGTGTGGCATCATCACAGTATGCCAAGATTGCAGCAGTGGCCTGCGCCCTTGAATTCATTCAGCATGGGGCCAAGGATACCATCATTTTCAGAGATGCTAACTGGGATGTTGTTCTCTTACAGAATTTCTTTTTTTCTGGCAGAAAAACTCCTTCCTCTCATCTGATGGCAGCCCAGTGAAACACAAAGAACTGGTAATCTACATACATTGACTGGCCCAAAGGTTTGCACACAAACTCTATGTACACAAACTTAAAGCTCACTCCATACATGACCCCTATCATGCCTTCAATGACACATCAGACACCCTTGCCAAGGAAGGGGCCCAAGGGGGAGGAAACCTGGATGATGGACCATCTGGAAGCTACAGCAGCTGTACACATAGCAGCAATCTGAAAGAAACCTGAACTCTTTTCCCCCTTGGACCTCTTAGCAGCTCAGCATGCTGATTCTGAACTCAAAGAAGTGTTCAGATTCCTTGACTAGAGAACCGAAGAAAACTTACCTACCCATAGCCCCTACCAGAGGCATGAAGGTAAGTTACACTTGTCTCCAGACAACAAGCTCATCTGGTACCAACCAGATGACACCACCACCAAGTTGTGGGTGGTCCCTAGACACCTCAGGCCTGAATTTTTGCACCAAGTGCATGACACCACTACTGGTAGACACCAAGGAGTTGAATTTACCCTTCAGAGGCTTAAGACCACTGCCTGGTGGCCTGGCATCACCAAAGATGTTTAACAGTACATAGACAATTGCTTTGTTTGTGTGCAAAACAATCCCATCCCCACCAAATGAAATGCCAAACTACTACCACAAAGACATTCTGGCCCTTGGCATGCCATTCAGATTGATTTTATTAGTCCATTGACTAATACCAGCAGAAACAACAAGTATGCTCTTGTGGTAACCAACCTTTTCTCCAAGTGGGTTGAAGCTTTCCCCACTAAAATATGCATTGTTAAAACCACTGCCAAATTCCTGGTAAAACAGATTTTCTCTAGGTGGGGTCTACCTCTTAAGGTAGACTCTGATAAAGGAACCAGTTGTACAGGTGAGTTGATGAAATAATCACTTGAACTCCCGGGAGTTCAACAGAAGTTCCACATACCTTACAATCTTCAGGTCAAGTAGAAAGAGCCAATAGACAAATTGAATAAATGTTTCCAAATTCATTGAGGACAATCCCAAAGCCTGAGAATCCCTGTTGCTGTTACTCCTTATGGCAATTGGGGTATACCCTCAGCCACTATCCAGTTGACACCCTTCGAGGTTATGACTGGAAGACAGATGAGATTACCTGAAAACCTGTTGTTTGACCTGCACACCTCCACAGCAGACCATGTGTCTATCGACCAATATGTGGAAAAACTCAGACATGACCTCATACACACACACACACTTGAATGCTGCCAATTGCATGGGCAAGGCCCAGAAACAGTCCAAAATACAGTTTGACAAACATGCACAAGAAGTGGATTGGCAGGTCAGAGATCAGGTAATGGTCCACAGATTTGCACATCCCACCCACTCTTTCTCCAATAAGTGGGAAGGCCCCTATCCCATTGTCAACAAGCTCAGTCCAGCAGTCTACCAGGTTAGACTCTTGCACAACAATAAACTGACTGACAAATGGTTACATGCAAACCAGTTGAAACTGTATACAGGAGTATAATTACTTTTCCTTAACCCATAGGGTAGAATAGCACTAACCTACTAATGTTTGATCTTCCTTTTCAGATACACTGACAAGATAATAATAATAATAATAAACTTTATTTATATTGTGCATTTCAAATACCAAGGCACATTCCAAAAAGATTAAATACAAACAAAGCATATAAACAGTAATATAAAAACTATTAAAACAAATACAAAACATTAATCAAGGACACCATATGCCTTATTCCATAAAAAGGATTTAAGAGCCTGTTTAAAGCTCCCCACGGTCGAACACTCCCTTATCCGATGTGGTAGAGAATTCCAAAGGCTAGGTGCCACAAACATAAAAGCCCGGGCACCAGCTGATTTCAATGTAACCCTAGGAATCTCCAGCAACCCCTCATTGGCTGAGCAGAGCGACCTCACAGGGAGGTAAGGAGTCAGCAGATCTTTCAGGTAGTCAGGGCCCAGATCATGTAGGGCTTTAAAAGTCAGTAATCCAACTTTGGAGGTGATCCACCACTGAACTGGTAGCCAGTGCAGATCCCGCAGCACTGGAGAAATATGAGATGTTCTAGGAGTACCTGTAAGTAATCGAGCTGAGGAATTCTGCACCAGCTGGAGGCGGCGGATATCAACCCCCAGAAGCCCAAGGTAAAGTGAGTTGCAATAGTCCAGGCATGAGGTCACAAAGGCATGGATCAGAGTTGTCAGATCGCTGGACGGAATGAGGTGCTTGATTCTGGCGATGTTTCTCAGATGATAAAATGAAGATTTTATCACTGCTCACACTTGAGATTGTAAAGTCAGCCCAACATCTACGATCACCCCCAGATCTCGCACCCATTCAGAGACCGGTAACTCGACATCCCCACAAAACATCCCAGAGGGGGAGCCAGCCACAGGTCCTCCTATCCGGTGATCCGGATCCAAAACCAACACTTCGGTCTTCCCAGAATTCAACTTCAACCAACTGGACCTCATCCAATCCTAGATTTCCTCCAGACAGCTATTAAATACCAAGACAGCTCCTTCTTAGTTGGGTGCAAAAGGACAGGTACAGTTGGGTATCATCTGCATAGCAATGAAAACCCAACCCGTACCATCTCACAATGTCTCTGAGGGGAAACATGTACATTGCAAACAACATGGGGGACAGTATAAAGCCCTGTTGGACTCCACAAAAAAGAGAGAAGGAATCAGAGGAAAAAAAACCCTGACACCACCCTCTGAGATCTTCCGGTGAGGTATGATGTGAACCATCTGAGCACAACCCCAGAGAGTCCACAAATACATCTCAGGCACTCCAAAAGAACCCAATGGTCAACGATGTCAAATGCTGATGATAGATCCAGTAACACCAGAATAGACTGTTTTCTCTGGTCTCTCACCATCAGGAGATCACTGAGCACCTGAACCAGCACAATCGTGGTACTATGCCTCTTACGGAAACCTGATTGGAGAGGTTTGTAGATGCTATGGATGGTCAAATGGTTCTCCAACTGGGCTGCTACCACCTTCTCAATCACCTTCCCTGCAAAGGGGAGGTTCGAGATAGGTCTGTAGTTAGCCAGACATTCTGGGTCCAAAGACGATTTCTTCAACAAAGTTGTCACCACTGCCTCTTTCAAGGACAGGGGATATTCACCCGAGTCAATAGAGGACCAGACTATCTGTGCTAGAGCCAGTAGAATAGAATCTCCACACCCTAAAATTAGGGGTGTGGGACCTGGATCTAAACTACAGAAGGTAGGATGCAGCCCCTGGACAATCCGCATAACATCCACGATTTCTGGGCGGTCGAAGGTACTCCAGGAAAACAAAGGAATAGTGACCCGATCCTGAGCACCCGAAACTAGCATAGAACATGTCAAACAGATATCTGCCCTAATGTTGGCCACCTTATCAGCAAAGAACTGAGCAATCTCATCTCACTGTGATTGTGACACCGCTCTATGGAGCTGTAGACAGGTTGGGTTGCACAATCTGTCCACAGTTCTGAAAAGCTGAGCAGGTCAGTTCTGCACAGCAGAAATTTCCATGGACAGGAACTCTGCCTTCTTACAGGAGATTTCTGACTGATAGAATTGATAATATTCTAGCAGTCTAAGGTTATCGGCATCCAGGCCAGACCTCTACCAGCAATGTTCTAACCTGCGTCCAAGTCGCCGCAATACCCTCAAAACCCCATCAAACCATGGGGTTCGAGGTCGGAGGGAGAGAGGATGCACATGAACTGGAGCAATAGAATCCAGGGCAGAGGTAATGGCAATATTTTAAGCCACAACCAATGCATCTGGATCATTGCTATGCACAGGAAGTTCTGATAGGTCAAGAACCGCCACAAGGCCAGTAGAGGAAACATTCCACAAGGGATGGAACTTGACCATCTCCACAGGGGTCAGCCTACAAGGAGGGGCACCAAAATTGAATCTCACAGTGTAGTGATCTGACCAACTGACTGGTTTCATCCCCACATCAGAAGCCTCAATCCCCAGGAGGAAGACCAAGTCAAGAAAATGGCCAGCTTTATGAGTAGCAGTGGTAACCACCTATGTTAGGCCCAGTGAATCCATTAACTGGAGGAAGTGTTGTCCAAATTGCAAGAGTTCATCGTCGATCCATGCAATAAAGTCACCCAGGACCATCAGCCTGGGCGACTCAAATGCCAGGTTGACGATGAAGTCTGCTACTTCCTTAAGGAATTGCTTCTCATCTCCCGGTGGACGGTAGATGAGAGCAATTCGATAGCCCACACCTGCTACAATGGCACATTCAAAAGAAGACGTCTCCTCAACTGGTACACCAGTTAGATCCAATTCGGTCTTAAAACAGACCGAACCCCCCCCCACGGTCCAACCTTGGGTGATGTATCACCGTATACCTGGCTAGAATTGCAGCCTCCAATACCGGTCCCGCATTATTATCTAGCCAGGTCTTGGTGATGCAAGCCAGGCCCATCAAGGCAACAAGATCTGAAATTATTGCAGTCTTGTTCCGGACAGATCTGGCATTGCACAACATCGCCCAGGTTGGACAGAACTCCTGGACTGCCCTGACCACCTGCCCATCACTAAGGAAGGTGCCCTTGGGTATGGGGACCAAACAAGACAGCCCACACTCTAGGCTGCACTTCACCCCAGGGCATCTCCTGGGCTTAGTCACCCTAATGGGAGTGCTCTGCTCAGCTCGCCTCCACTGTTCACCCCCCCCCCTCCTGCAGGCAATACCTAAAGCCTGACAGTGTTGGTAGATGGAAAAAGCCAGAGGGGGGTATAGAAGGGGTGGAGGAAGTGGAGATCAGAGGCTGAGTAGCGAATGACCGGGGGGGGGCCACAGGGAGACACATTTCAAACAGAAAAATCCTCAAAAAAACAATAAAAGTAATTAAAATCAATTCCTTACACAAATTAAAACAAGCTAACTACAATAACTAAACAAATTTAAAATCCCCAAATCACAGACAAGCCTTTCCTCACCCCCACCCCACCCCACCCAACTAAATAATCAAACCAACTTCAAACAAACAAATAACTAAAGTATATAACTTAAACAGTAAAAACCTAACCTCCCTATCGCATAAAGTAAATGAATAAATTAGCCCACTGGTCCTCTTACAACCTGGGCTACTTAACAACACAACAATATAAAACTAAAATAAAATTATAGAAGTTATTCAAAAGATTTCCCCTCAGAGAAGTCTCTCACAAATCTCTACGGTGGGGAGATTTCGCAGATGTAAACTGAGCCCTCTCACTGCTTTTATAACTTCCACAAATTATATGAAATCAGAAAAAAGTACTTGCAGTGAAGTAGATCGAGCTGTCTGTAATCCAACCACCCACAGTATAAAAAAGTCAAATACAGGGATTCTCTGTATCAGACCCACTGACATCCAAAAATCGAGCATAAATCCTCAGTTCTTCCAGTTTGGAGGTGATGTAACTATCACTAGGCCACGTAGATTCTTCCACCAGCAGTAAGGGAATCAGCCCGTCAGAACAGTGGCCCCCCACTATGGCTCCGGGACAAGTTCACCCCCCAGTGAACTGCCCCAGAAGTCTGGGGGGGACAACAGGCCAGGTCCTCCAACAGACCCCACTCCCCACTCCTGTGTGAGACACTAACCCCCCCCAAGGCCCCTCAGAAATCCGGCAGACAGCTCAGCTCCACTCGGCACAACTCCAAGTAATCAGGAAAAAATGTAAGGTTCGCAGGGGAAAATAGCTGCCTAAATCTTTATGGGGAACTTTACCCCGACTAGGAACAGGACTACTGCCCCCAGAAAGGGATCACTCACCAGTGGACCCCTCTAGCAGGCCTAGGAGGCATTGATTTCTCCATGCCAACCTTCTGGTAGACCAGGACCAATACCATCTGTCCCAGGCCCAGCAAGGACAGCAAAACAAACAACAGGCACTCCAGCAGCTCACTCTGCAATAAACCCCCACAATTGCTCTAAAATGCTATCAATCAAAGCAGCATGTAGCAATAAATTCAGTTCAGCAAAACTGCAGTCTGAACACTAGTTCCAATCAGATCTTCATTTCAGCAGAAAATCCGACTATAGTTCACATACTACTCACAGACCAAAAATGCATTTATGAGTCCAACTAGAGTCAGCAACCCCAAACATACGGTCAGGGATAGGCCAAACCAATTCGGCTCAGTTCTTTCCAAGTCTAGTTGAAAAACAAGTCACTTCAGCAGTTCGATGATAATCCAACTCGCGCTTTCCAAACAATAATCAAATATTCAGTTACAATCATAATCACAACACCACAAGTCCGTAGTCCTCTGATTCCTCTTCTCCTAAACCGGGAGGTTTAGCTTGTCCACAGCTCATCCACAGTTCATCAAACAACATGGCCACAAGCACTACTGAGCTGATCGTCTACTCCAACTTCAGCTGCAGCTGCCACTCCACTCAAGTCGGAATCCAGTATCACACACAGTGGCACGTATCCTCTCAAAATTACCAATAACAGAGTACAGAGTACTGCTATCAAAAGATGACCCAAAAAAAAGGCCCAACAATCATTTAGAAATGTGCTACAATGGGCGTCAGCGAAAGGTCAAAATGGACCAACACCAGTTAAGCTACAGTTAAGCTATAATTAACTAAATAAACTAAATAACTAAAAATTAACTAAAATAGCTAAAACAATAAAGGCTCACGGTGAGAGATCACAGTGGCTGATCCAACATGGCCGCCATCTTCTTCAATCATAGGGGTTATCTTGTTCCACTTTCTCCTCATCTCAGGAGTTATCCCCTGCATCCAGGGCATGGTAAAGCACCTCCTTCCTCACCTTGATCCTCCAACATCTGCCCCAGAGGGAGTTTCCATCAATATACCTGGCAATTTGATTACTGTCCAGGAAGGTTCTGATGCCTACCTCACTGCCTCGGTTGTTGCTCCTGACAAATCTACCCTACAAATTGAGTGGCAAACCACATCACAAGGACAAATTCTCCCTGTGGCCAGGCTCCCCAAGGGAACTTTCCATGGATGGCCCAATGCTAAATTATCCCCTAATGGTTCTCTGTCCTTGCTCCAAACTGCTCTTAGACATTCTGGTTTATACAATTTTACTGCCTTAATTGATCCCTCATATTGTAATTCTTTGTTTAAAGACTCTGCCAGGAAATGTTGTGCTATACACAACATGGCCTCTGCTGCTATGTATCTGTCTGTGTTACCCCCTACTGAAAAACAGCTTTTGGAATGTCCAAGGCACACCCCTGGTCCTTGTAGTGGTCTCACATCCACTGTGCTACCTGGTACACTTATTAACAACTTACAATTTATGCTTGTTTCCTGTTTTGTTTAATATGACTTACTGGAATATGAGAGAATTTGGTATGTGTCATGCTACTAACACTTCAGCATTTTGCAGTACTGTATTGCGTGATAGTTTAGCAGCTTTTCAGATTCATACTCAAGACCCTATTGCCGGGGTACACACCACCGAGCATAGAGGCAACTTCAGGAAAAAAAAACAATCCTGATGATCAAAGTCATAAACATAATACACGTGAAGTTGACAGTTCTGATGTCACTGGTGCCACAGGAACTGTCACAGGTCTTTTTGGTACAGTTATGTCTATTTGGAATAAGGCAGACATTGCTGCTATTAAATATCATTCAGCTAAATTCCAAACTGGTTTGTTAAATGATATTTTACCCCCATTATTGCATGGTGTGGATGATCTTAGTCAGGAAGAAAGTTACTGTACACTGTTTATAACATGCACAACATTGCTAAGGCATTTGCAGATTCTAAAGATAAGATTAACGCACTCATTGCACAGAACAACAAAGAAGCAGATAAACAATACATTGTTAGAGGAATCCTATGTTCAGCCTATGGTTCATATATTATCACTACCATCAACAATCTCTTCCATGATCTAGAATCTGGAAGGATCACTGATATAATACATGACAGACATATTTCTAAATGGTATTGCCCATTTTGCAAAACCCCTGAATGTATTGCTATGTTTATGCAACAATCTTTAACTATTCCTCTTTCTACAGCTAGGAATTTGGGTTTCGTGAATAGGCACCCTAACACTGGTCCATGTTTCACCTCTAAGAAATGTTCGATCAAAGATACAATGTTTGTTTCTTTTACTGTCTCTTTACCATGTTTTGATCCCATTACAGCTTTGTTCGACAAGCTAGCTTCTGTACACTTCATTGGGCACCTTGATGATGACATCTACAGAGAATGCCTGTAGTTACCTCCTCTACTGGTCTTCCATCCTTTCCTGGATGTCTGGGTTACCCTGCACATGGACTGCTGTACTAAGAAGGGGTACATTTACCTGTGTCGATGTGATATGTTTGATGTTATTAAACCTGTATGTGGTTATTCTCCCAACAGTATTGATTGGTCCTTTTCCATGGATGATGACATCAGCACGAATGGCACAGACTCTTTGGATGCAACATTGGAATCCAGACAAACATTTCCAGTCATATCAAGAGGATGTTCACCACCTGTCAGCATGGATTTCCAAGACCAACTACACCTGCACAGCACAATTGCAAAAATGGAGATTGCCTACTGTCAAAATGCAATAGAATTCTAATGGTGAGTATTGAATAGTGACTAATTATAAAAATTACATCTACAGAACCCAGTCATGTGTTACTGATTTCCTGAATTTCTGCTTTGTCTCCCATCAGAAGTCTGTCATTGGACATACCGTTATTACCCCCATCCCCCTTATGGACGCTGATATCATTGATAGTAACCCTGATTATCTGCTCACCCTTTCTGAATATTTACCACGTTTTAGTGTACATTTTTATTTATCCATATTGATCCACTTACACTTACATTAAAATCACTTTTAGACAGGAAAGACACCCACCTCATCCACATCAGCAATAATATTACTAAAGCTAATGAAGCTATTATTGCACTTATTAATGATGATGATATGAATGATGCATTGGCTAACACTTGGTTAGAGATTACCCTTAAAGGTTTTGTTATTATACAAGCATTTTTGATATTTTTCTTGATTATTATGCTTTGCTGCCTATGGCATACACTACGTCAACACCGTGAGCAGCTGGAGTTCCTTTACAAGGCTTGCGCAACAAGTTTGTAAATTACCCCTGCTCTTTGTCCATTTCTATATTTAGCTGTGTTGCCCTGAGAGGCAACAAGGGGGGGAGAATGTTACATGAGGTCCCTGCACCCTTATTGGTACCCCCAGAGGTACTCGGTAGACAGCTAGCACTTAGGTATACATTATACTAACATATAGGGCTAAGGGCATCTACCACATAAGAATAGATGTCAGGATAAGTATGCATATTATTGTTATACACTTTGCTTTCTAATACATATATGTATTTCTTGCTTACAAGATGTTAAGACACCTGTGTCCTTGTAATGATTATGATATATAAGTTGGTATTGCCATCTTTTGGCCATTTGTACTACTACAATGATTTATGTAAGAACTGTACTCTTTTGTTTCACAAAGTGATGACTACTTATGCACAGTTAATTGAGTGAGAGTTCTATGTTGGCTTGCAATATGGCAGTTGCACTGGACTAGCCTCCGTTACTCCATTACTACGTTTTGTTATCTTGTTTTATTTTAGCCTTATATTTGCTTTATTTTTGTTTAATTGAACCTATTTAACATTATTTTCCTTTTATTCGGGAATAGCTGTTTTAGTATCTAGCATTTATTTTTGTTTTGCTAGTTTTTATTTTCTTCTATGCCCGTTTATGTGAAGGAGAGCTGGTGACAGTCGTTTGCTGGATTACAGATTGTGGAGTGGCCCTGAGCGTGGAGTTGGCTGCTGGGACTGTGCTGGAATCGTGGCTTGGTCTGTGAAATAACTGGGAACTTTGTGTTTTGTTGCGCGAGAGCTGGGAGGAGCACAGACCTGTGAGTGCTTTCGATCTGAGGATTCGATCGGAATCAGTGCTGTTCGGGTGCAGGTCCTGGACTGAGTTTTTCGGCTCTTGGGTCTTTTTGTGGAGCGTGACTGTACTGTTGTGGCCTGTGATTTCAGCCTGGTGCACTAGTCGCCAGTGACGGGAGTGGGCCCGACTCCATTGGTGATCACTGGTGGGATTGGCAGCCTCACAGAGGGGCAGGGTATTTGTTCAGCCAGGGAACTGGCTGATATGCCACGGTTCCCCAGACTCGTGGGTTTGGCTGCGGCATAGCCAGTGCCCGGATGTCGTGGTGGGGCTGCAATATTTCTTGCCGGGTTTCGTGTGGAGTTGTAGTTGGTCTCTTCTGGTCTGTTGCTGGCTGATGATTTGGATTCTTCAGCCTACTCCGATCGGCCTTGACTTTTTGGTGGCCCTTTTATTCTATGGCAAAATAAGATTATCCTCTATTGCTGGATTCTTTTGGTGACTCCTACATTTCATGGATGACTGATTCTTGGGATTATTTTCATCCTGCTTAGGACCTAAGGATTACATTCTTTGTGTGGTCTCCCTGGTGGTGAGAGGACCTGGGTGTCCACATATTTTTGACCTTATTTATTTTTCTATATTGAATGTTTTGGTGGTTTTATTTTACTGTGGACACCTACTGAGTAGACTGTGATTCTCTATTTGGGCAGTGAGAGTGCCTGAACTTCCCTTCTTGGGATTTGGGGGGGTAAATCCATAATTCACAATTTTGTGTTCTGCATGTCCTCTGAGAGGGGACTGCAGTAGCTCCTGAGTTAAGTGTGGGGGTGACTTATCCAGTTAATGTGGAATAGGGTGGGGTTTTAATCTTTGTTTTATTATGTGTTTAGGGTGGGTTAGTAGAGAAATTTTGGGGCTTATTTTAGTCTTATTTTATTGTATGTTATTATTTATTAATCTTTGTCTGGTTTATTTGATTTAATAGTTTGGGTTTTTATTTTTTAGAATAATAGTGTTTTGGTTGGAGGTGGGGTCGGAGGGTATTTTTTGTTTATTTATAATGTGTTGGGGAGGTTCAGTAATGGTTGGGCATTATTCCCCAACCAGGCTAAGGGAGCTATGTCCCTTTGAATGTCTCCCATTGCCATCTGACACCTAATTTAGGTGTCATGCTTTGGGCATTCTTAGGAAGCGTAAAAGAAGGTGGAGAGCTGAGCCTGCTGGGGATAGGAAAGAGGAGGGTGGATTGGGGTTGTGGGGTCCAGGAGAATACCCTGGGGCAAAATGGGGTGAGGATAGAGGTTATTCTTGTCTTGTCCCCATACCCAAGAGCTCCAATTTTAGTGGGCAGGTGCCGAGGTCTTCCCCGACAGCTCATCCCACCTTGGCGGTGTTATGCAATGCCAGATCTACTGAAAACAAGACGGCTATTATAGCTGATCTTGTTGGATCAACTGATCTGACTTGCATCACGGAGACCTGGCTGAATGAAAATCCAGGCCCTATATCAGCCTCGGCAACTCCAGCCGGGTTCTTGGTGATACACCGTCCAAGGTTGGATCGTAGGGGTGGGTGTGTGGCCATTATGTTTAAGATTGAGCTAGGCCTTGTGGATGTGCCATTGGGAAGTACCAGATCCTTTGAATATATCCTGGGAGAGGGTGTAGGCTGCGGGATTCTCCTCATCTACCATCCACCAGGAGATGGTGGAGAATTCCTGCAGGAGATAGCAGACTTCATCGTCAACATGGTATTGAGGTCCCCCAGATTGATAGTTCTGGGGGACTTCAATGCCTGGGTCGATGATGAACTCTTGCATTTTGGTCAAACTCTCCTCCAGCTGATGACAATGTTGGGCCTAACACAGATGGTTACCTCCTCGACCCATGTAGGGGGTCATTCATTGGATCTGATCTTTCTTTTGGGTATGGAAATTGCTGATTTGGGGGTGGAACCAGTCAACTGGTCTGACCATCACACCATAAGGTTCAGCTTCATGGCTCCCCCTAATAGGTCTGCCCCTACAGAGATGGTTCAGTACTGCCCTTTAAGGGCTATTAACCCAGTGACCTAATGGCGGTACTGGATCTATCGGGCTTGTCGGGTGAATGCATGAGTCCAGATGATCTCATACTAGCCTATAACAAGACTGTGGGCGATGCTCTGGACAAGAGTGCTCCTGTTTGTG
The DNA here is from genome assembly GCA_016271365.2 of Neoceratodus forsteri. Taxonomy (NCBI): domain Eukaryota; kingdom Metazoa; phylum Chordata; order Ceratodontiformes; family Ceratodontidae; genus Neoceratodus; species Neoceratodus forsteri. The sequence continues at coordinate 1,321,559,168 of CM057456.1, forward strand.
TTCGGCCTCTCACCCTTCGTTCAAGGAGCCCTTGGTTTGATGGCTCCTTGAAGGAGTTAAGGCGAGTTGGTTGAAGGTTGGAGAGTCTGGCGGATGTCCGACCATGGTACTGACAGGCTTAGGCTGATGGCACATTATGATGTCTATCAATTAGAAATCACCCGTAAGAAGGCAGAATTCCTGTCCAGGGAGATTTCTGCTGCACAGAATCAACCGGCTCAGCTTTTCCAGACTGTTGACAGATTGTACAATCAAATCTGTCTCCAGCCCAGAGAAGCTTTTTCTCAGCTGAGATCTGAGGAGTTTGCTCGGTTTTTTGCAGATAAGGTTGCCAGCATCAGGTCTGGCATCGGTCCAACCTCTCCTATGAGGGATTGCAGTGGGCGACAGGAAGTGGCATGCACTCAGTCTGTCTGGTCAGATTTTCACCAGCTGGAGTTCATTGACATTGTGAAGATCATCCAAACATTGCGACCAACCAGTTGTAGTTTGGATCTGGGTCCTACACCCCTTTTAGTGGCATGCATAGAAGTTATCTGCCCGATCCTTGCTGACATTGTCTGGAAGTCTTTGGAGAGGGGGGTCTTTCCTGGCCCCCTCAAGGAGACAGTCATTTGACCACTCCTTAAAACACCCTCCTTGGATCCAGATTGTCTAGCCAATTACCGGCCTATCTCTAACCTGCCATTCATTGGTAAGGTTATTGAAAAGGCAGATGCGCTGCAAATGGATGATCATCTCACAATTCACAATGTTGATGATACTCTCCAGTCTGGTTTTAGGAAGAAGCATAGCATGGAGACTGCTCTTATCTGGGTATTGAATGATCTCCTAATGGCTAGAGATCGAACGGCATGTACCATTCTGGTCCTTCTTGATCTCTCTACTGCATTTGACACTGTAGACCATGGTGTGCTGTTGGAGTGCCTGCGGTTCTTTTGTGGGCTGTCTGGTACAAATGGTTCCATTCTTACCTCATGGACAGGTTTCAGAGAGTTGCCACTGGAATTTATTCCTCTGGTGCTCACTCCCTGCCTTGTGGGGTACCGCAGGGTTCCATTCTAGCCCCCATGTTGTTTGCAATGTATATGCTGCCATTGGGAGATATCATCAGGTGATACAGTCTGGGTTTACACTGCTATGCAGACGATACTCAGCTGTATTTGTCCTTTCTGCCTGGACAAGATGATGCACTCTCCGTGCTAAATAATTGCCTTGCTGAGATCAGACTTTGGATGAGCTCCAGCTGGCTGAGACTGAACCTGGGTAAGACTGAGGTGCTGGTAGTGGACCCAAGTCATCTGGGGTGGGTTTGGGGGCTGGACAACCATCAGGCTTATTACTTGGTGGTATGTCACTCACTACCTCCAATCAGGTGCATAACCTGGGCATTATTTTTGATGATGATTTGACCCTAAAATCTAAGGCGTCAGCTGTCATCAAATCCTCTTTTTACCATCTGGGAAATATCATCCGGGTGAAACACCTAGTTCCTCCAGGTGATCTTCCAACATTGGTCCATGCCTTTGTCACTACCCATCTTGATTACTGCAATTACCTCTGCCTAGGGCTACCCGGGGTTGATATCCGCCGCCTGTAGCTGTGGTGCAGAACGCGGCGGACAGGCTTCTGACTGGGACTTTTAGAACCAGTCATATTAAACCTGTGCTCCACGAACTGCACTGGCTGCCTATTTGGTGGCGGATCACCTTTAAGGTTGGTTTACTAACCTTTAAAGCCCTACATGATCAGGGACCTGGTTACCTGAAAGATCTCCTGGTACCCTACTGCCCCCTCTGTCCTCTCCGTTCTGCCAACGAGGGATTGCTGGAGATTCCCAGGGTTCGATTAAAGACATCAGGATCTCGTGCCTTTGCTTTTTCAGTGCCAACCCTGTGGAATTCTCTACCTCGTTGGCTGAGAGAATGCCCAACTGTCGATAGATTTAAAATAGAGTTGAAGACATGTTTATTTAGTTTAGCTTTCTAGCTATGGATGATTTGTTTTAATGTCTGTTTTAGAATTTTATTTTTATGTATATGGTTTTTATGTACAGCACCTTGGTTTTGAAAGGTGCTATAAAAATAAAGATGATTTGATTTGATTTGATTTACTATAAAATTGTATAATGATATCTTGGACAGTGGAGCCACCTCTAATTTAGCTAATAGGGCTCATCTCTAAAACTAGAAATGTTTCTATCTTACAGTAACCATAGCAATTATCATAGGTATATAATGTGAGACATTATGTCTTCTACCATGGAGACCCCAAGAGACATAGAGAATCCTCGAGGTATAGGGAACACTTAGCACTGGCTCCCAGTTCGTATTGATAAGAACTGCTTAGGGCAACTGTAATTATCATTTTTGGCAGTAATAAACAAGTTTATTACTCTTATGCAGTGTGTCTGTGGTTCCTTGCATTCCCAATATTGCCAAGAGTCTGAGAGTGAGGTTTAGACCTCCTGACAGTCTACAGGTTCATATCTCCCAATCTCTCCTCATAAGTCTTTCCCCTCTGATTTTTGATCAGCCCAGTGTATCTTCCTTGTACTTCCTCTATTTTCTATATTTCTCCTTACTATGACAGTTCCAAACCTGTGCAGTGTATTCTAGGTGTGGTCAAACCATAAAATTTCTTTGTCTCTACTTCCAGTATTTTTTTTATAAGCACCCAAAAATTTGATGTGCTTTTATGATGATGTGTTTGTTTGAGCATTCAATTTGAGGTTGTTTGTTACCATTACCCCAAAGTCTCTTTCTTTTTGGCTGTTGCTTAATATATTACCCATAAAATGGTACACATGTTTTGAGTTTCTTTTTTTCTTTTTGCAATTCAATAAAGTTTATTGCATTTTAGCAAAAACCATAGACAATACAAGTAACAATAACAAACAACCAACAGGAACAATAACTACTACAATAAATAGGAAAAAACAAGAAACAATGAACACATATCTTATAACAATGAACTACAACAAGGAAAACCCCCAAACAATAACCAGTATAACAAATAACATTTAACAATATAACCCCCTCCAACAAAATAATCTCCACTGCCCCCAGGTGGACATGCAGAGTAAAATCAGAACCAAGCTATGTGGATATAATGTAAAAGGCAACATACTCTAGATATACAATAGTAATAAATATACAACTACATGAATTTTTGTATCAGGTTGCCTATATATTACAACTAAATTTGTAGTCCTAGGGTTCTTATACCTTATTTCTAAAACAATAATTTCAAAATGTTTATGGCGCAAGTTAATTTGTTTTCAGTTTATGCCTGACTTAATGCAGATTACAGTACTTCTTCCTTTCTAAATTTCTTTGTCCTCTCTATACAAATTATATCCTGATAACTCTTAAGATCAATTATCTTCTTTTGTCCACCAGGTCTCTGTGATAGCAATAAAACCTATCTCTTCTGTAAATGTTATAGCCTCTAGTAAGTCTGTCTTTTTATTTCTGCTACTAGCATTGTTGACTAGGCATTTGAGGTGCCTAGCTTTCCCCACATGTGACATTTTATAAAATGTCTTAGCTTAAGCATGTGTTTTACCTATTGGGGATAGTTCATCTGGTCTCTGTTTATTTATTAGCATAGATACAGTATCAGCTGTGAGTGACCCACCAGTATGAATTAGTTTAAATGCCTGTCTATATAATATTTGAATCTTCCCCCAAGATGTCTGTACCTCTCCTTTGCAGGTGCAGTCTATCATTTCTCTAAAAATTATGCTTGTTAGTGAAAAAATCCCAAAGTTTAATAAATGTGTGGTCTTCCTTCTTTGCCCTGTTTTGCAGTCAGGCATTTATATTTTTTATTGCCAACTGTCTACCAGGCACTACTCTTGGGACTGGAAGTATCTCTGATATCAGTAGAGTACAATTCTTTTCTTTTAGTACTTTTTCTATTGCCTCAAAATCCTGTTTTATATCCTCATCCAATTGCACTTCAACATAATTTACTCCTGCATGGATGAGTACTAAAGGAGAGGTTCTACTGTTTTTCATCGATCCTTCAAGACTATTTTTGATGTTGTTTAATATTCACTCCTGATGGGCAACTGACTGTGATGCATTCCTTTCTCCCTTTACATAACTCATGATCAGTGAACCTAACAGTAGAATCACTCAAGACTAGTACATTCTTAGTTGATGCATTTACATCTTTTTGCTCTTCTACTTGCTCAATTTCCTGCTTATTTTGATCTCCCTGCTGTGTTTCAGTTAGTTGCTGCTCTGTGGCTTGGTCAGATACCTCTATTAAATAGTTATTCTCAGTTTGGAGATGATTTTCATCAGGATTCAATAAACAACCCTTTTACATAGGGAAATTAAATGTAATTTACAGGTTTATCTCTGTTTACGACTGCAGTCGGTGGAGCCCTGCAGATGTCTTGCTTCAAAAAGGGACTCCGCATTATTTCAAAGCATTCTTTCCCACTGAAGAACATGTTTGACTTGCAGCACAGTCTCCAACGCCAGATAACAAAGTTCCTTCCCAAAAAATAAGAAAAAACTAAGTGTGTTTCCATTGCAGTTGCAACATCTCTCCTAATGTACTTTGCAAGAGTCACATATCAAGCATTAGTCCAGAATTCCTTTACATAACATCCTAATTCTGTCTGTAGGCAGTACAGGTTAACAGTGCTGTCCTCAACAATCACTTCCATGTTGCTTCCTCCTAGGTTTTAAAATTCTCACACACACAGACACATGCATACACACACACTCACACACACAAACACTACTGTGTTTCAGCCTTGCTTTGCTATCATGGACTGACATCGTCCAGCATTTCTTTACAGTAGTGCAGGAAACAACTACAGTATATCGCATATTTCCTTTCTGTGCCATGCATTTACACTTGTACCATGACAAAATGTTCTATAATTCTTTAAAAACTGTTTTCTAAATCCATTTCAGTGAACACAAAGAGGCAAGGTGACAGCATTGACAATCATAAACGTATAAACAGTGCAAAGATTTTCCCTTAAGAACTGCACTAACAGGGTCACTAACCACACATTAGTACCTTCTTTTTTAAACTATTTTTACAAAATTGCATTACCCAATATATTGATCATTTGACTCCATGTCCTAGTTTCATTTTCCCACCACGCTTTGTTATTGGATTCTGTAGATCCTGTTAGTGCAGTTCTTACAGGAGAACTTTTGCTCTCTTATTAGTTTATGATAGCCAGTGCAGTCACGTTGCCCTTTAGTGAAGTTCATTAAAATGGATTCAGAAAATATTTTTTAAAGAATTTTAGAACATTCTGTCATGGGGCTAGTATACATGTATGGCATGTAATGAAATGTGTGATATAGTTGTTTCTTGTGCTATGCTGCAAATATCTCATTTGGTGGTTAATATTGGTACAGATATAAATTGTATAGTGTAACTGGGGTTGCTTAAATTCCATAATGATAATGCTATCAAGTGAGAAGTTTTTTTCTAATCACTTGAGCATATCAGGCTCCCTCTGGCCTCCATGACCTCAACTGTGAGATTATGAAAAATACAGCTCAAATTAGCACACAGCCTTACAAACTGTAGTGGTAGAGAACAGTGAGAACATATAAAAAGAAAAAGTAAAACATTATTAATTGTATTCACTGCCCAACCTGTCTAGACCATTTCAATTGCTTATGTGCTTGTAATTGTTGATGTAATTGCTGGCCTGGTGGCATGGAGGGTTGAGGTGCTGGATGCCACACCTCATGTTACGCTGGTGACCCAGGTTCAGGAATGAGACTGGGCTGTCGGGGGTTGGCAGGGGAAAGAGAGAATCAAGCACGTGGAGGACGGCTCTCCTCTCTCTGGGGAGGGACCCAGGTTAGCCCAGCACTGCAGTGGCCCCTGGTGGAGACCAGAGGCACTGCACACATCAGGGCAGCAAGTAGTGAGGTGGACCTGTGGCTGGTGTCACTAGAAACTGTTGCATGTCCGAGCTTGGGGGGGGGTCAAGAGCGAAACAAGGAAAAAAACCCTGCCGACTGGGTGAGGCAACAGCGAACTCCAGAGGCTCAGGCCCACATGCCCAACATCAACCACACACCTGACTCTACCCTCTGGGACCTCCCGGCCTCTCCAAGGGACCCGGGAGAATTGGAAGTCCTGATACCAATTCAGAAGTTGGGGGAGCTGCAGTTCAGGCAGGTGGTCAGGAGCTGCAGGTCGAGAGTGGGAACTTGAGAGATGCCCCAGAAGGTGGGTGGAGAAAAAGAGTTTGAAAAAAAGTGTTGATGTAATTAAATTATAGCTTGGCAAAGAAATAACATTAGTAGCTTGCCCAGTGGTATACAGGTCTGATGCACTGGACGCTTTACCTCTTGTCACACCAGCAATTATGGTTCAGGAATGAGCCTGGGGTGCTAGAGGTTGGCCATGGAGGGAAAGGATAGAGGATCTGTTGGATTGCTCTCCTTTCCCAGGGAGGAAGGACTGCCTCTCCTGCTAAATGGCTGCCACTAGGTGGAGGTGTGGTGGTAATGCTGGTCTGAGGATGGCAGGGAAAGAGGGAACTACAAGATTCCATGGATGTGCACATGCCTCCATGTACACACATCCAGCTTGCATGCCCCAGTGCAGGGATGGGGACAAAAAATGGAAAACTGGAAGTAGAAGCAAACCTAATGATTCTCCTGCCATGCTTCCATTCTCAGGTGCCTCAGGTCCCAAGCCAATCTGGACTGTTGCACCGGGGGGAGGATGACCCCTCTCCTGTACTCATATAAAAAGGAAAAAAGAGGTTAGAATGTGCAAATCAGTCACATGATGAAAATCTCATCCCTTTATAATACCACTAGTATGTGAAGAGGGAATACAATCTGAATGAAAGAATTAGAGTCTCATGGATGTATGATTAATGTCCAAATGCTTGTGCTGCTCAAAAAACAGTTATAGTATGTGTATATTATGACACCGTCTTTCTTACATATTTTTCACTTCCATCAATAATATCATTGTGCAACCATATTGGCTCTGGCAAGAGTTCATTTCCTCCTGTTGTCAGTCACAATGCCTGTTCATTTCCCTCAAAATCATATATTATTTCTTTAGCACTTGTTGCTCTGTTTTGCCTCTCACTGTTTAAATGTATATTTGTTGTATCTTGTGATATATAGGCAACTATATGTCAATATTATTTGTTAATACTGCCCTACTGCTTGGTGCCCATATATTTGTTTCCAAAATGCCTCTTAGTTTTTTAGTTAAGAGATTGTTAACCTCGTGTTGCATGGTTTGTCACTACTGGATACTCTCTAGTCTGGTCATAGTTGATTTTAGGGTGACTATCTCTTTTTCCAGAGATAACATATATTTACATTTATTGCAAGTAAAAACTGACATTTCTCCTACAATCTCTTTTGTGGTATACATTTTTTAGCTCTCACACATATCCACAGTTATTATGAAATAATCAATGAAACTGATGGGGAAACTTTTAATATCCTGTTATTTGTTGACTTATTTTGTGATAGAAAAGGAATTTAGCAGGTAGTGTTTAGTAGAGTGAGTCTGTGTCTCCACTTGTATGCTCAACTAAATCCCTTAATTGATGTCTAGTCCACAAATGCTGATATTTAGTTGAGAGCAACTTTAGAAGGAAACCTCAGTCACTTATCTACACTGTTGTAATCAAGGCATTTTAAATGTCTACCAGTGTTTCTAATTAGATTCTGTCCTGCAGAGAATCCCAGCCTTTCTGACTTTCCTGGCTGACACTTGCCTCTGCCTGTATCAGCCTCTGCTCCATATCAGCTCCCACAGAGCTCTGTTTTAAAGACCTAAGTGACCTTTGCTCCGTCTCACTTCACTAATGTCATGTTGGTAGTACGATCGATCACAAATCCTGCTAGAACAGGTTAAAACAAAATAAAATCTTGCTCTGGCAGCCTGGTTCCCCTCAACAGCTCTTAACCACTCACATATTGAAAGTTACATTTTCTTAAAACTCACACTACAACTCTGTATTTGACCTGTAGTTCTGCTTTGCTTGTATATCTAAGTATGTAACTATCCTTTAAATGATTTGCATACCCATGTTGCATTGCACAGGGATTAGAGGCACTCCTGTCCACTCTCCCACCTGTCCCACCCACTCCAAGCCCCTTTCTCCCCTAGTCCAAGTCCCCCTCTGCTACCTCCACTTTCTCCTTTAGGCAGGTCACCCCACCAGAAGTTCTCAAAGCCCTGCTTGCTTTAAACCCTTCCAAGGATAAATGCCTCTTGGGTCTTGATTATAAAATGCTCTACTTGTCGGCTCCTGCCATTGACATCCCTCTGGCCTCTCTTTTCAACCTCTCTTTCACCCTTGCTTCTACCCCATCTAATTGGAAGCATGCCACTGTCATCCCTCTTCACAAAGGTGGTGACCCCTCCTCCCTGGCAACTATCACCCTATTTCTCTCCTCCCCATACATGCAAAACTCCAGGAACATCTTGTTCTCTCCCAGCTCTCCTCTTTCCCAGACTTTACATTGTTTTCTCACCTTACCAGTCTGGCTTTAGGAAGTCACACTCCACCACATCTTCCCTCCTAAGACTAACAAATCCAATCCTCATCAGTATGGACTCAGGTCTCATCACCTCAGCCATTTGTATTGATCTGGCAAAAGCATTCGACACTGTCTCTCACCAGTTCCTTCTGTCCAAGTTTTCTCAAGCAGGGCTCTCAAGTGAGGTTACTAGTTGGTTCTGCTCCTACCTTGTTGGCAGGTAACAATCAGTCAGAGTTGGCAATACCACCTCTACCCCCTCCCAGTCACCACTGGTGTACCCCAAGGATCAGTCCTTGGCCACTCCTGTTCTCCATCTTCCTTAATGATCTACCCTTGGCCTGCACACTCACCCATGTATGCAGATGATACAGTGATGTATACATCAGGCCACACCACCACTGGGGTGGAAACCAGACTACAGTAGAACCTCAAGGATGATCAGCTCTGGTTTCATTCAAATCAACTGTTTCTAAATGCAAAGAAAATTGTCTCCTGACCTTTGACACTAAGCAGAGACTCTCTGGGCTCCCCTCTACCCCCGCCTTCCACACCCAGTATGAGAATCCCCTGGAAGACTGCACTTCTTCAGATATCTTGGGGAGTGGCTTGACCAGCACTTTGACTTTTCTGCACATATCAATGCCATGCACAAAAACTGTACCCCAGGCTAGGTATCTTATACCACAATTGTGGATGCATCCTGCTGCTGGCACACCAGGCAATTGTACACAAAATGATTATCCCTTTCTTTGACTACAGTGATATAGTCTACAGTGCCACTCCCAAGTCCACTCTAGCCAGACTGGATCCTCTCTTCCATTCCATCTATCACTTTGCTCTTGAATGCCCCCCACCCATCATTGTGCCCTCTACTGGACTCTTGATCTCTCCTCCCTCCAAGACCTGAGACAATCACACTGTGCTAAGTTTATTCTGGGACCAGTCCCTGACCCCCTATCTCACCACAGAACTAGCTACCTCTACCCTTCTGGTTTATTCACTCAGGAACCATGACTCCCATTCCTTGGCTGTCCCACTCATGTCCTCTGTTGCAGGCCAAGCTGCCTTTAAATATCAGAGGCCAAAACTGTGGAACTCCCTTCCTGAGGACCTTCAATACACCCCCGCCATACAGCACCTCAACACCCATTTCTCTTCGGTCTTCACATGTGTCTAAGCCATGTTCTTACCTTGGACTGTGCTCCTCTTCCCCACTGGTTACTGGATTTCAGTGTGATGTTGTAATTTAAATTGATGATTGCCCTGTACAGCAACCAAAGGCACTATTCAGTACTGCACTGTTCTTTACAACTGTGTACTTGCCTGTATGTTCTCTGCACTCTTTATTTATACATGTATTTCTCCCTTACCCCCATCCCTGGATGCATCTGGAATTGAGCAGTACTCTGCTCAGCATGCCTTCCTGGTGAAACTTTAAAAAAAATTAAAAATATGCTTTAGAATACATGAATATGCATTGGAGAGTTAAAAAAATGGAAATTATCTACATTTTTGTATTGTTTGTTATGCACTCTTCATATTGCCCATTTTTGCAAACTGCCTTTGTTTCTCGTGTATGCCATGACAACTGTAATTGGTCTGTAATAGATAGCTATGGAGGGTTTATAACTTGAGGGAGGAAAGGTTTGAGAAAAATGTGGTGAGGATATAGGAAAAAGTGAGATGGATACCTTAGCATCTTTCAGTTGTATTGGTACTTTAATCAAATCATTGTAGTGTGTGACCTGTAGAATGGCATAGCATTTACAGTTGTCAACTACTTTTCATATACTATATCCAAAAGTGTTTTATAAGCAATTCATTTACACAGGATAGCATAGCTGAGGTGCCACTTCTGATTTTCTGTGGGGCATTGCTTCTGCTTTGGACAGTCTGCCACCACTCATTGCCACTGGTACTTGAATTAAATATGTTCCCAATAACTGAAGAACAGGTGTTATACAAACACCATTAAATCCTAAGTTGTTAGTACATCAGAAACACAAAAAATAGAAAAATTTCTCACATTATTCTCAAGATCACCCAACTGTTCTTTCAATCTAATATTATTTTCAGCTAGATCTCTAGCAAGTAGCTTTCTATCATCTTTTTACAGATGATTGTTTTCTGATACCAAACTCACCATGACATCTGCAGCTACAGTCCCAGATGTAAGTTTCTTTCTACCCTCACCCTCAAAAAAAAAATTAATTTAAAATAAGTGTGTAATGATTATGTAATTTAATCATGTGGCCTAAACATGAACTAACACAAACAAAATCACATAGAGATGTATACATTAGTCAAAATGAGGCAGTATAAGTACATAAAAAATTTGAATTTTATTACAACAGAGCAGTTTTTAATGTAAAGAAACACAGTGTGAATAATACACCAATGAACTAAAGCAACTGACATGGCTTTAACTTGCTGAACCTGGCAGCAGGGATTTCACTTATGCAGTTCTTAGTAATGCCAAGTGGTTCATGTTGATCAGAATGTGGTTGTCCTTAATAGACAAGTTTACACAGCAGTAGCGCTTCAAAATTCCAACTGCAACAGTGCGGTCTTGACCACCTGTGATGCATGGTCTGCCTGTCTACATGGTCCCTCTCTGCACTGCTATAATCTATGCTGGTGAGGGGCCATGCATCTGGGGGCCAGGTGGCTGCTCTCCGATGTAAGTGGTGATGCACTGATGATGTGCTTGCTGCTGTTGTCACTTCCCATTGTTGTCATGCCTTCCATACATACAGGAAATGTTGTTATCTGCCTTCACAACCATATAAATCATAGTGCTATGATTTCTATGGTTGTGCAGGCAGTTAACAGCATGTCAGAGAGCAAACTCCTGGTCCCCCGATGCATGGACCCTCAGTGGAGCAGACTGTAAAACACTGACCTCTGCTGCTGATATGATCCTCATTATTTTTATTTGTTTGCTCTTTTCATATCTTTATAATTTTAAGTAAAGGCTGCCACAGGACCCAACTCTCTCTACCCTCACTTCCTGGTGACGGAATGCTTCTGCATCATGGGAGGCACAGGAATGATGAGAAAGGATGAGTTAGCAAAGAGCTAGTGGTGAAGACAGTCCACATTATAACACAATAGGTAAGTGTCTACATAGAAGCCCTTGCACTTGAACAACCCGAGCGCTCAGGTTACTCCAGTGCAAATGCCTTTCAAAGGTCCCTGAAGAGCCACCTCCTAGCAAAACTTGCATGCACTTGTCCTCCTACTACCTGTAGAACCTAACTCTTACTACCTAGCTGTTCCCCTTTTTTCTCCCAGTTTTCCCTCATCCTCCCTCCACCCCACCCCATGTCCCAGCACCTCCTCCTCCTCCTCCCACCCTCCTACTGGGTTTCCCTCCCTCCTTATTGCCTCTGTTATCCTGTTTATGCTAATAAATCCAAATGTTTTTGCAGATTTTGTCCTTCTAATCATTATTGTACTATGCACGTTTGTTCTGTCATGCTGATTAGTTAGTTCCTGTATATAAGATGTTCCCAAAACCTGATGTAGTTCTCTCATGCCTGTTTTTTTAGTTCCTGTGCATAAGATGTTACCACAACTTGTAAGTACTATGTATACTGTAAATTGTTTATCTTTTCTGTAATTACTTGTGCAACTGGACGTTTGTGAAAATGAGCATTTTTGCTCACATACCATCCAATATAAAATAAATTGATTGAAATGTGACTGTGCAAACATGCCTAGTAAGCTGTCAGAAGTAAGCTTTAGATATGGACTCAACCCATGTTTATGTGGGTGTAGTGGACCATAATTAATGAGCCCATTACCATCTAAACCAAGTACAGTAGTGAGTTGTAGACATGGGCATATCTGGTTCTTTAAAAGAGTACCCAAAAACTTGAGCATCTGTAAAATTTAGTACTAAAACAATCTCACTGTACAAGCTGTTCTAGAGAAAGTACAGTTATGTAAGAACTTACCATAACAGTAGATCTTCAAGAGGAGCTTTTGCAGTGAGCAACACTAGGAGGACTAAGCCACCAGGTGCTATGACCACACAGAAAACTTCTAGCTAGCAGTCTACAGTGGGGGACCAACCTTGATGTCAGTACACCATCGTCCATCCTATAGTATAAACGGGGTGGTCCCCCAGCCCTACCTCATTTCTCTCACCAGAGACCCTGGCATGGCCAGAAAAAGGAGACTGGAGGCGGTTCCTCATAACTGAGGAAAGCAGAGTAGCCAAGAAGCAGAAATTGCAATCAGGAATAGGAGGGAGGAAATGCAGTGCCTGCTTACAAGAGCTCCTCTTGAAGATCTACTGTTACAGTGAGTTCTTATGTAACTGTACTATCTTTCATCAAGGGGGATCTTGCAGCAGGCAACACCAGTATGACTGAGTCCCAAGCAGTAATGGAACTGACTCAGTCAGCAGGGAGGAGGAAGGAAACAGGCAGAGGACAATTATGAAAGGAGGCCCTGAAGGACTGCAAGTCTGAAGCCAACCCTACACCTAGAAGCAATGTCCAATCTGTAATGCCTGATTAAGGTATGAACATAACTCCAAGGGGTGGCTTCTGAAATGTCTGCAGTGGACACATTTCTGTAAGAGACAACAGAAGCAGCCATACCTCTGGTAGAGTGGCTTTTGACTGGTACCATCAAAGGCTTGTCATGCTTGCGGTAGCAGTACACAAAACAATTTGCTAACCACTTTGATAAACACTGTTTGGAAACAGGAGCCCCTTCTCTCCTGGGGTCAAATGAAAAAAACAACTGGTCAGATTTTCAGAAAGGGTAGGTGCAATCCAAATAGTACTGGAGCACCCGGTGAACATCCAGAGTATGAAGTAAGGCCTGCCCCTGATTAGAATACTTGGGATAATAAATAGACAGGTGGATGAATTGATTCACCATAACCTCAGGCACCACCTTAGGCAAAAACTTAGGATTAGTATACAAAGACACCCTATCCTTGTGAAAACCCAAATAAGGCTCTTTACACATCAGAGCCTGAACCTCAGAAATCCTCCTAGCAGAAGTAACAGCAACCAAAAACAACACTTTCCATGACAGGAAGTGTAGCTTGCACCTTGCAGCTGGCTTAAAGGGAGGCAAAGTAAGCTTTTTCAATGTAAACAAATGATCCCATGGTGGAACAGAATCCCTAATGGGAGGTTTTAATTGCAACATAACCCACAAGAAAGTGTGAGAAAGATCCAGTTGGGCAATAGCTTTGCCCTCAATAGCTGCATGGTATGCAGAGATAGCAGAAAGGTGCACCTTAAGTGAGGAGTACACCCAGTCTGAGTCCAACAGTTACAGGAGGTACTCCAGAATGAGATTCACTGGGCAGGTGAATGGAACCAAGTTCCATGTGGTGGCCCAAAAGGAGAAGTGCTTCCACTTCATGGTGTAAGTGGCCCTCATGGAAGGTTTCCTAACAGCCACTAAGACATCTGCCACCCGGGAAGAAACTCTGAAGCAGGAAATTGCTAAGTCTGCAGGAGCCACACATGGAGATGCAGAGACTTGATGTCTGGATGGAACAGAGTGCCCTGCTCCTGAGACAGCAAGTCAGGGCACAGGGGCAATGTAACTGGGTGCTCCACTGCCAATTTCTGCAGTAGTGGAAACCATATCTGAGGCAGCCAGTAGGGAGCTATGTGAATCATCTCCACCCCTCTGACTAAAGCTTGATCAGAGCACTCTGCAGAAGTGGAAAGTGAGAGAAGGCATACAGAAACCTCTCTGTCCAAAAGAGGGACAATGCATGCCACCTGAAAACACCTGGCCCTGCATCAAGTGAGCAGAAATTGGGCAGTTTTACATTGAGTTGGGACACAAAGAGGTCCAGCTCTGGATGACCCCACCTGTTGAAGAGATCTTCGACCACAGAGGAAAGGAGCTCCAATTCGTGAGCCTCTGACCTGGACCTGCTTAAGGTGTCAACCAGGACATTTTGGACACCTGGCACATGTACAGCAGCTAGTTCCAGGTTGTGCCCTATGGCCAAGTACCAGAATCTCAAGGCCTCTCTGCAAAGGGGGTAGGAGTGAGTCCCCCTGCTTGCTGAGGTAGTAGACCACAGACATGTTGTCTGTCAGAACCAGGAGTGAGCCTGGAAGAAGATGGGTGTGGAAGGCCTGGATAGCACAGAGGATTGCCCACATCTCTGGAACATTGATGTGGAGTAGCTGTTCGCTCTCTGACCAAACCCAACCTTGAGTCTACTAGTCAGATACATTGATGCCCCAGGACAGGTCCAAAGCATCCATTGTAAGAATATGCTGTGAGAATTCTGCCTGGAAGGGAACTCTTTTGAGAACACTGGAGGGGCTCTGCCACCATTCCAGAGTCTGCCTCACCAGGTTGAAAATTAAAACCTTCTGATCTAGGTCATCAGTGCATTGGTTCCACCGGACTCAGAGAGTCCACTGAGGCATTCTCATATGCAGGTGGACAAGGGGAACCATGGGTACAGCCACTGCCATGTGTCCTAGGAGATGCAGGAAGGATCTAGTGGGGACCTGATGGGAAGAATATATCTGCTGGGCATGTGCTATCAGACATTCTGCCCTGTCCTGTGGCAGGAAGGCTCTGCCCTGTGAGGAATCTAGAACTGCTCCTATGTATTGGAGGTGCTGGCTCAGCCAGAGACAAGACTTGGGATAGCTGAGAGAAATCCCCAGGAGCTGGAATAACAGAAAGGTAGACTCCAGGGTCTAAATTAACTGAGCTCTGGAGGGGGCCATCAACATCCAGTCATCCAGATAGGAGAAGACATAAAACCCTTGTCTCTGAAGAGCCACAGCCACCACTGTGAGGCACTTGGTAAAGACTCAGGTAGCTGAGGAAAGGCCAATAGGGGAGGGTTCAAAACTGAAAGTGTTCCCCCTGGAAACAAAAGTGGAGGAACCATCGGTGGGGTGGGAAAACCAATTTATGGAGATAGGCATCCTGCATGTCCAGTGAACAGAGCCAGTCCCCCTGCTGAAGGAGGGGCAGTAACCATCCTGAGGTGCTTGTACTCTATCTACAGTTTCAGGTGGCTGAGATCCAAAATAGGTCTCAGGTCCACTGTCTTCTTGAGGACTAGAAAGAAGTGAGAATAGAACCCTTCCCTCTTTGGGCCGGGGGATGGGCTGTATGGCCTTTTTGCACAGAAGCACCTGAATCTCCTCCTAGATGACAGCAATATGAGCCTGGGGGTAACTGGAGTGCAAGGGAGGGCCATTTAGAGGGACCTCTAGAAACTCCGGCGTATGCCCTTTTCTATGATCTGAAGTACCCATTGGTCTAAAGTCATAGTGTGACGCCAGTCTAAGTACAGGGAAAAGTGACCCCCCTAATCCCTCCCCAATGCCTCTGCTGGAGAGGTGGTCAGGCAAGGAGTCATGCTGTGGCCCCAGGGGTGGGCAGGGTGGCTGAGGATGCTCTGGGGATCCTAGGGCCAGAAGCTCCAGCTGGCTGGGTAGAAACCTTGCAAATGAAGGTGCCCTTCAGGTGCTGTCTCTTGAACTGTTGAGGCTGGGCTGAAAAAAGGTCTGGCACTGGGCTGACCTGGGCTGAGAGCAGAACATGGAGTGGACCAATCTCAAAGCCTTACTGACTCTTGGAGGTAGGAAATTATGTCCTGGGCATTACTCCCAAAGAGAACAGAACCCCAAAAGGGGCATCCAGAATTTCTGTCTGCACATTGGGTGCGAACCCCAACACCCTGAGCAAGCAGTGATGGTGGATGCAGACTCCTGCTGCTGCTGCTCATACAGCTGCATTGATGGTGTCTTAAGCAGCCCTTAGTATATGGTTGCTCATGTCCAAGCCTGACATAAGAAAGTGGACCAGCTGGGCCTTCACAGGGTCCTTGGGAAGAGCCCGCACCACTTTCAAGGCCTTGTCCCATAAGGCATTTTGATACTGGACCATATGGGCCAGATAGGTTTGGATCCTGATGGCCAAGGTGGAAGGAGCATAGACACACTTTCCAAACTGATCGATCTGTTGAGACTCCTTGTCAGGGTGGTGGGTACTGAGGTGCCTGGTTTTCCTGGTGCAGTCATGGGCCACATTCATGACCACCAAATCTGCCTTTGGCTGTTCTCCCAGATAGGGCTTGCCAACTGGTGCATGATACAGGTGGTCAGGCTTTTTTGGCCAGGAAGGAGGACAGTTCCAGATGGTCTTAGTGACATTCTTGTATGAATCAATAAGGAGCAGCACTAGAAGAGGGAGCATCTCCTTTTTGCAGAGGTAGATCACCAGACGGCGGCATTAGGGGTCTAGCTCCTCAATTTCCCACCCCATCAGGGACTGTATGTGCCTCATGATGTCCAGAAAAGTAGGCTTATCAGGGAGAGCCCTACAAGTCCCCTTGGGGGGGCTCAGTACTTTCAGAGGAGTCCGTGGAATCATCTGAGTTTTCTTTGGAGGAAGTGGAGGAATTCATACCAGATATTTCACTCGCAGGGACCGTCATCAGAGGGCGATGATGGTCCATTCAACTAGGAGAGGGTCCTGGAGACCGGGTATGGCTAGGGCCCGCATGGTCATCTCAGGGAGGAGGGTCCCAAGGAGGCAAAGGTGGGAGAGGAAGGCCTCCCAGGGGCATCCTTATCTTTCATAAAGGCCCACCAGGCCACAAAACAGCATTAGAATCCACCTGAGGAGGTGGATTATATGGTGGGTAAGGGTATTGTGGAGGTGTCATCGGATATTCCGGCATTAGATAACCTGGCATCAGTCCCTGGGACATCAGGAACCACAGCGTCAGTTCTAGAGGTGCCAGTAACCATGCATCAGCCCCTGAGGCATTGAGTATTCTGGCATTGGTCCCTGAGGCATCAGGTAACCCGTGCACTGGTCTCTCAGGCATCAGCTGGGGATCACCCAAAGGGTCAGCTGGCATTGGTTGAGGCTGATCTGGAGGTGATGACGGCTGAGGCATCATCAAGGTAGTTGCTGGCAGAGCAGGCATCTGCCAGACAGGCAAAGGCTGATGCTGGTCTGGTGAGACAGGCATTGCAAGCCCTGAAGGGAAGCAGACATCTGCACAAGGCAGCTTTCTTCTGACCAAGGTGGAGGAATCGCCTGTGTGGATGAGTAGGCGAGCACTCGATCTGGGCATTGCTTAGAGGCACCAGTCCCAGAGTTGGGGACCAACATTGGCTATACAAGGAGTGCAGCAGCGATGGGCAAACAACCCCCCCCGCCTGAGGAGGTAACCCCAGTCAAGCCATCTGGCTGAGGACCTGCAGGGAGTAAGGACCTGCGTGTCAGGGGCTGAGAGGCAGGGGATGAAGTTCAATGCCCCTAGCAGCCACTGCCTAAGATAGAGATGAGGGTGGGAGGCTGAGAAACTGGCAGATCTGAAGGGGTAAGGGCTGTTGAAGGAGAAGGGTCTGACCTCCCAATGGAGGAAGACCTGGAAGCGGCCATTGTCTTGTACAGTGACTGAGAGCATGAAGCTGACCGGGGTCAGTCTCTGTGCTTGTCCCAGTGCTTATGCTTTCCACTGGACTTCTTCTCCTTCTGGGCAGGAGAAAAAGTTGACACCCTGGAGGCCAGGAAAGAAGAGGAACCTTTGGCCTGAAGCTTCTTCTCCATCACGGCTAACTTCTGCTGCAGCAAGAAGCTTTGGAGGGTCTTCAATCAGCATCTCCGTGTGGCCTGGTTGAAGTCCTGGTAGTGCTGGCAGGGCTCGATGTTGTGTTCAGGGCCTAAGCATCTGCCAGACAGGCAAAGGCTGATGCTGGTCTGGTGAGACAGGCGTTGCAAGCCCTGAAGGGAAGCAGACATCTGCACAAGGGAGCTTTCTTCTGACCAAGGTGGAGGAATCGCCTGTGTGGATGAGTAGGCGAGCACTCGATCTGGGCATTGCTTAGAGGCACCGGTCCCAGAGTTGGGAACCAACATTGGCAATGCGAGGAGTGCAGCAGTGATGGGCAAAGAACCCCCCCCCGCCCGAGGAGGTAACCCCAGTCAAGCCATCTGGCTGAGGACCTGCAGGGAGTAAGGACCTGAGTGTCAGGGGCTGAGAGGCAGGGGATGAAGTCCAATGCCCCTAGCAGCCACTGCCCAAGATAGAGATGAGGGTGGGAGGCTGAGAAACTGGCAGATCTGAAGGGGTAAGGGCTGTTGAAGGAGAAGGGTCTGACCTCCCAAGGGAGGAAGACCTGGAAGCGGCCATTGTCTTATACAGTGACTGAAAGCATGAAGCTGACCGGGGTCAGTCTCTGTGCTTGTCCCAGTGCTTATGCTTTGCACTGGACTTCTTCTGCTTCTGGGCAGGAGAAGAAGTTGACACCCTGGAGGCCAGGAAAGAGAGGAACCTTTGGCCTGAAGCTTCTTCTCCATCACGGCTAACTTCTGCTGCAGCAAGAAGCTTTGGAGGGTCTTCAATCAGCATCTCCGTGTGGCCTGGTTGAAGTCCTGGTAGTGCTGGCAGGCCTCAATGTTGTGTTCAGGGCCTAAGCAAAGCAGGCAAGAAGAGTGCCCATCCTTCGAGGGAAGCTGCTTGCTGCAAGCACACTTAGTAGGCCAGTCTGAAGATGAAGCTGGAGAAGAAGACAAAAAACAAAATCAGAAAAAGACCCAATAAACAATGTTTTCTGAAGAAAAAAATGAATCGCAGGGAAAAAAACATGAGTAAAATGGCAGTTAACTGAAGCAAGCATCCATGTAGATCCAATGTGCATGGGTCAATGGTGGGAAAAGAACTGAGGTTGGGCTGGGGGACCACCCCTTTTATACTATAGAATGGATGTTGGAGTGCCAACATCAGGAGTGATCCCCCACTGTAGACTGCTAGCTAGAAGTTTTTGTGTGATCCAAATGCCTGGTGGCTCAGTCCTACTGGTGTTGCCTGCTGCAAGAGCCCCCTCAAAAAAAGATCCAAAATGCTACTGCATAATTTGCATACAATACTATAGATCATTAGAACATTTTGCTACTGTTTTCAAAAAGTTATTTTTCACGTAGAATCCTGAAGAACATCTTTCTGAGAATTTGAAAAATGAGAAAGAAAATGAAGAATGGGTTTCCATGGAGACCAGAAAAGTAAATGCATAGAAAATGCTATTTTGGTAACAGTCCTCTCTCAGACTCCATGGAAACATCCCCCCCACAAATGAAAGCAATTCGATGCTGTAACTAAAGGTGAGCAAATGTGAAAGTTGTTAACTTTGGTTTAACTTTGATTTGGTCCCACTGTCTTTGGCTTGGCTTTGACACTTCAGCAAAAGTCAACTGATGTCCTTGGTATGGGGTCTGGCATACTAAAAATAAGAGACAGAGGCACCCATCCACTTCTGTCAAGTCCAACCTCTTCCACCCTCATCTGTTCCTCTATTAATTTTTTTAATCTCAGTCAACAGCTGGCACATTGTCAGGAATCAGAATAATTGCTTTTTTTTTGAATAAAAAATGTCTGGGGAGAGGAGTGGGTAGAAAGTGGCTGGGGGAGGAGAAAAGTGGCCATAGGACTAGCCCAGGCTACCTGTGGATGGCTAGAGTGTTATTTTTTATTTAAACATTTGTTAACCAGGATAGGAACACTCAGCCGAGGCTCGCTTCCAGGTGCGACCCAGGGGAGGGGAGAAAGGAGTACATGCAATTTCACAAAAAGACATCAGTTACAACAGTAATTCGAAAACAAATAGATCAGGCCCTAGATATTCAAAGGGGTTACACCAGAGCAACCTCAGAACTGCGCCCTGGGGCAACATTCAAATGTGGGAATTGCACAGCACACTTCACAATGTGCCAGGGTGCAAAGATAATGTATTTGGCACAACTCCAAGGGGCATACCCTTGCATATGCAGCACATCCCGACATTCAGCCCAAGATGTGTGGTGCATTGGCAGGCACAGCCCAGAGACTGAGCCCATAAAAAAAGGCTCAAGTGCAGTCCACCCACTGAGGGGCTGCTATATTGCAGTACGCAATGCAGCAGCCACCAGCAGTGGGCAGCAACCTCCCCACAACACAGTGCACAAGCACACACAATAGTTCCAGGTGGTCCAGTGGTTTTCCTTTCCTCTCCTGGCCCACCAATTGTTGAAAAACATAAGTCAAAGATCCCTGGTAGTCTAGTGGAACCCCCCACCCCTCCCATAGCACCGATCACTGTGTATGAAAATATTTCTATGTCCCTGATAGTCTAGTGGTACCCCCCTTCCCACTCTGACCCTCTGACCGCCATCAATATAATGAAATAATTATCCCTGGTAGTCCAGTGGTTTCCCCCTCCCCATCCTGACCTGCTGATTGCCATTGAATTAATGAAATACATATCCCTGGTGGTCCAGTGGTTCCCCCCTTCCTGCTCAAATCCCTGATCACCGTCAAAATATTAAACTACAGTTCCCTGGTGGTCCAGTGGTACCCCTCACCCCCAGCCACACAGAACCCCCAGCCCACCCAGCTCCTCCCAAGGTCATCTGTGGGCAGCATACCCACCCACATACCACCGTGGCTGCCCACCAAATGACAGCTTACACTGGTGGCTGCAAGCTCATTGGTCCACACTGTGGATCATTGGGCTTGCAGTGCTCTTAAATAATTCACGAACAGGTGAATGAATGACTTCATTATGAAGTTGTGAAATACACAATATGCACTTCAAGCCATTGGTCAATGTGGACAATAAACTGCAGCCTACTAAACTGTCATTTGATGGGCAGCCACGGTGGTATGCAGGTGGGTATGCTGCCCACCGATGACTGGGGGAGGAGAGAGGTGGGCTGGGGGTTCTGTGTGGCTAGGGGGTGAGGGGTACCACTGGACCACCAGGAAACTGTAGTTTAATATTTTGACAGCAATCAGGGATTCCAGCGAGAAAGGGGGAACCACTGGACAACCAGGGATATATATTTCATTAATTCAATGGTAATCAAAGGGGCAGGATGGGGAGAGGGATACCACTAGACTAGCAGGGACATGGGTATAAGTTCTTACATGGTGACTGGTGCTACAGGAGGGTAGGGGGTACCACTGGGCCACCAGGGATATTGGCTTCTCATCACTATGGGTGATGAGAGTTACAGGATGGTGGGGAGCCTCTGGAACTCTACTGCCATCACCGCATGCTGTGCAGGGCACCAGATGCATTTCACTGACCAGCCCTGCACAACTCATGCATATGGGGCCATAATGACATGCAAATGGACCTACTTGTGCCTTACATGCATTATGGCCCTATTTGCATACTGGTGTCTGAACATCAGGAATTTGCACACAGCATATCTCTGCTGCACTAGGGCATTTCCCATTCCTGGTATTCAGACTTGTCTGGGGAATGCAGCAGTACATTGCATTTGCACAGCATGCATCATTTGATATATTCAGAGGAGATGCGCCATGGCACATCTCTTTTGAATACACCCTTTGTTGCTCCAGCACAACTTAGTAGCACTGAGTACCCACTTGTGCCATTGCCAGGCACAATTTTGAATATTGGGCCCCCAGCAGAATTTGAATCACTTTGGGTCATAGAGAAAAAAAGACATCAGTTACAGCAATAATTCATAAGCAACAGAAAATGGCAAACTTGAAACATTTCCAGACATGAGGCAAACAAGATTCACAAAAGTAAGTGCACTCAGTGTGAGTGAGGTCTCATAAGTACTGCAGAGCGGAGATAGATCACCTGGGACAGAGGCGGGGGGAGGTAGGAGGTGTAGTTTTTCTTGCAAGCAAGCTAAGTGGAGGAGTTTCTACTGGAGGGGGTTAGTTTGTTCCACAAAGTGGAAGCCGGTAGGAGAAAGCAGCTTTGCCAGATGATGAGGAAGGTCGAGGTATGTGAAAGGGTCTTTCATTTCTGTGTCTCAGTACATAAGGGGTGTCGGAGGCCATAGAGAGACTATCCTTCAGGTAGGAGGGCAGCATGTCAAACCAGAATTTAGATATGAGGTTGAGAGAGTGGATATAACACCTGTGGGACAGTGGGGTTGCTCCTAGGAGGGAGTATAGATCACAGTGATGAGTTCAATGGGGTGAGTTGGTAGTGAAGCGGCAAAAAGAGTTTAGGAGGCTGTCTAGCTTGGATAGAGTGGTTTCTGGGGCAGGGCAGTAGACCACATCCATGTAACCAAAAATGGGGAGGAACATTTTAGTTAAGATTTGATGTCTGGCAGGAGGCGGGAGGGAGTCTCTGTGCCAGTATAGCATACCAAGCTTGGGGTGTAATTTAGAGATGGTTGCATCTCTGTGAGGTGAGAAAGATAAGTGGTGGTCTAGCCAAACACCCAGGTACTTGTATTATTGACCTGGTCTACAGGGGTACTATCCAGGGAAGTGATGGGGAAGGGGAGGAGGATCTGCTAAATTACTGCACTTTGCCAATTAACATGGATACAGTTTGGGAAGTATTTAATTTTAATTGGTTTAGTCTGAACCAGTGCTGAATATTGTTGAAATCACATTGGAGGGTTGCTTGAGCTTCATGTATAGATGGGCCTGAGGTAAAAAGGATAGTGTAATCTGCATACAAGTGTATGCTAGATTTTGTGCAGGAGGAGGGTAGGTCATTTATAAAGAGGTAGAAGATGATGGGACCAAGGAATGAGCCTTGTGAAACACCAGTAAGGATGGGGAGGGGGAGATGAGACATCAGCAGTTTTGATAGACTGTAACCTGTTGGAGAGGTAGGTATTGAACCACTGTATGGTGACAGGAGCAAGGGCTGCTGCATCTAGTTTTGACAGGAGGAGGGGGGTGGGATATAGAATCAAAGGCCTTGGCCAGGTTGACAAAAACTGTGGCAGTTAGGAGGCCTTGGTCAGAGGTAGTGTGGATGTGATTTGTGACATGCAGGAGAGAGGAGACAGTGGAATGCTGTTTCCTGAAGCCTGACTAGTAGGGAGATGGGAGGTTGTTTGTAGTGAGATGGTCTGCCAGCCTGGAGTGTGCCAGGGATTCCTGTAGCTTTGCAAGTGCAGAAAGGAGGGAAATCAACCTATAATTACCAGGCATAAAGGGGTCCTCCCCTTTGTGGAGGGGAATAACTGAGGCAGATTTCCAGGCCTGGGGGACCAAGCCTGAGGAGAAGGAGAGGTTGAGTAGATGGGTGAGAGGCTTTGCAATTGCAGGGGCAGTGATCTGTAGAAGTTTGGGGTGGATCCCATCTGGGCTGGATTTGGTGGTATTTAATGAGCGGAAGGCTGTGAAGACTTCTTATTTTGAGACAGGCAAGAATTTGAAATTGTTGTGACAGGGAGGTGGAGGGGGACAGAGGATCGATGGGGGGTCATGTGGCATAGCGCAAGATGTGAAAAAGTTGTTGAGGGTATCAACAATGCTGATAGGCTTGGTAATAGGCTGACCATGTTGCATGATGGCAGGGTAACTGGGTTGTGATGGTGGATCTAGAAGTAAATGTATGACATTCCAGAAACTGGAGGGATGGGCGTGAGACAGCTGTGACTTGAAGAAGTCCACTTTCACCTGTCTTATGGCCTTTGTGCATGCATTGCATAGGGTGTTGCATGCTTGCCTATTTTTAGGGTTAGGAAGGGATTTGAAAGCAGACCAGGCTTTGTCCTTGGCCTTGCATATGGTGAGTATGGGAGCAGAGATCTATTGATGGTGGTGCTTTTTTACCCTGAACTTTTTCACAGAGGCATAGGAATCCCAGGTATTTATGACTGTGTGCAGGAAGCTGAAGAGGGCAGCATCATTGTTTGGGGCTGAGTACACCTGGTGTCAGTCAGTATGACTAAGGCTGGTTAGCAGGGATTCAGTGTCCAAGGTATTTAGGGAGTGTGTATTAATATACTTGGGAGCTGACTTGGGCAGGAGAGTTTTTTCTGATGCAGTATGTAATGCAGTGATCACTTAGTGCATTTGCAAGAATGCCAGAGGAAGTTACCCTGTGTAGAATTGAAGTGAGGATCCAGTCTATTAGAAATTGGTTTTGGGAGTGAGGGTTGTAGCAAGTGGGTTCTTTGAGCAGTTGAGCAAGGTTAAGGAACTTTATTTTAGAGATGTGGGCCTTTGCAGAGGGGGCAAGCCAGTCCAGATTGAAATCACCCAGCAGAACCAGTTCCCCTTTGGAGGTCAGGTCAGAAAAGGTAGCTGTGGTGGAGACTAGAAAGTTACGTGTGAGATGGGGTGAGGCATAAAGCACCCCAATAAATAAAGGGAGAGAGGCAAGTAGGGTGAGTTGGGCCTTAACAGGAACCTGGGCATGATTCCTTAAAAGAGATCAAGCATGAGAGGGGTTGTTTTGTGTAGATGGCTATACCATCACCTCATTTACCACAGTCCTGTCTGAGTAGAGTGTAGTTAGGCAGATTAAGGACGGTGCCTGGGGTCCTTGCAGAGAGTCAAGTTTCAGTCAGGCATAGGATATCAGGAGAGTGTTCAGTTATTCAGCAGGTTAATTGGTCAATTTTAGGCAGGAGGCATCTAGTGTTAATGTGGGAAGTGAAGAGGCCTTTATGGAAGCTTAATGGTTGGGGACTGGCCTGGGGACCTGGGTTGGGTTCGATATCTCCTGCAAGGAGTAGGATGATGAGGAGGAAAGAGTATGAAGCAGGGGGTTTAAATCTTCTGGTATGCCGGTAGAACTGGGGGCAGATCTGACAGCCCTGATAAGTGATGTGAAGGTTAGCATCTGGAGAGGGAGGATGCTGGGACCAACAAGGATGGAGACATGTGGATGAGTTACAGGGTTAGGACTTGGAAGAAGATAGAAGGAACTTGTTTGAGTGACATATGGAGCTGGATGGGTTTGGGAGTTCTAGTTCTAGTTAGGATGAAGGGCCAGGAGGGCCGATGTGAGGAGATATGAGGTAAGGAGGAAGTATAGGGTAGGATAGGCTTGTGCAAAGCCATTTTATGATGTGGCATTGCAAGGGGCTTCAACCAGGTTAGGAAGACAATGGTGTTACAGAAATAGAAAATCAGTGTGCTTTGGAGAATTTGAATTATTTAAAAGGGTACTGAAAAGCAGTAAAGATTACAGGTGGGGGGGTTGGTGTGATTCTAATTATATTAGACTATATGTTAACATCGGATTGCTCATAATAGCCTGGGGGGGTAGTTAATGACTTGAGATCCAGTATAGAATTACACAAGAACACCTCATATCACTTTAAGGGGAGGTCTGTAGTGGTGGACCTAGGAGGCGGACGAGAGAGAGAGAGAGAGAGAGGGCTGGAGCAGAGCCAGAGGAGGAGAATCGTGTTTAAAATAGGGTTGGGACCGGGTGGGTGGGCGTGAGAAAATACCCTCTAAGAAATAGCAATATTTGTTTTTGTTATTTGGTTGAAGGTTATTGCCAAAAATCAAACTGGTCAACAGTTGCCCAAAAGTTTGATTTTGTGGAATCAATTGTTAAAGTGCCAAATCTGGACATATTCTCAGAATAGGAATTCTGTATCAGCTCGTCCTCAGCCATAATACCCAAGACAAGTCTTTATGGAGTTATTTGCCTATAAATATATGAGGTAAACAAACATACCCCACTGTCAGCTGCATATAACCCATCCATCCTATGTCATATCATACCCACAATAATTTTAAGTTTGTTAGAATGACTTGTAAAAATTGTCCTACAATGAGTAGAACTCCTCAAGCATTCTATGTTTATGACTGAATAAGTACTGCAGCTGTGTAAACGGACAATACTTACTTGGCTGGGAACATAGAAAACTTGAGTCCTTACTCATTGCTGGTCCATTTTTACAAGTAATTATAACACCATAGTGTGGTTATGATATGACAATGCTGGGTAGGTTACAAGCAACTGGAAGTGGGTCAAATTTTTATTTCTTTATTTTTGTGATTCCTTGTTTCTCATGCTACAAAATAGGCCACTCATCTATGAGAATTAAAATACAAGTGACTTTGAAGAATGACTGTATTTGTCCATCTGAAGGTCTGGCGATATCATAGAGTAACTCGAGCTCTGCTCTTTTGGTAAAGTGATGTCAGCAGATCCCTTGGTCACAGCTGTTTTTTAGAGACTCATTAATTATTCTTTATATAATCTGTAGAAGGCAAATATATGGAAAACACTAAGCTGGAAACTAGGAACTTTTTAGAACCATTGCAGACTCTAATTAGAACAAGGAAAAATGTTGCCATCACTAGATGGTTACTAGTTTTCTACATGCTTGCATACAAAACACACAGAAATATATACATTATCCTACCACACAATGTGTGGAAATTACAATTGCCATTTCTTTCTCTGCTGACCCTAACTGGTCTTCAGCAGCCCTCCCTACTCCCTGTTTTACTATACCCCTTTGTTGATCCCATGGATGCTTGAAGCCCTCCACCATTCTAGCCTCCACTACTTTAGCTGGCAGTAGGTTCCATGCATCTACCACCCTTTCAGTGAAGAAATATCTCCTCCTATCCCTCCTTTACTTCCCCCTTCCAACTTCTTCATAAGCCCCCTATTTCTGCAGCTCATCTTCATGTTTAAAATACTCTCCTCGTGCACTTTGTTCACCCCAAGAGGTACTTGTAGGTACCAGTCATGTCACTTTCGCTCTTCTCTTCTCCAGGGCATAAATTATGAGACACGGTATTTGTTTTTAGGGCTACCCCTTTAACTCCTACACCATTTTGGCTGGCCTCCTCTGGACGCTTTCCACCCTATGTCCTTTCTAAGGTGCCATCTCCAAAACTAAATACTGAACACAGTACTCCAGGTGAAGACGTACCAGACAGCAACACAGTGGCAGCACTACCTCCCTCCTTCTGCTGGTGATATCCCTTTCTATTCACTTCAGCATCACACTAGACCTGTAGCACTAGCATTGTAGCACAATGAAATATATTATGTTGTGTTGACTTTAAACAGAACTAAAATGTGCCAAAATACCTGGCTATGTGCAGTACCTAATTACAGTTGCAATGATTGTACAATCTTTTTGCTAAATGATTTTTTTTTTAACTGATCAAAGTGGTGACATTCAAAGCTGACTTGTCTCTATCTTGGCTATAACATGCTGCTGTGTGGAACTGGGATAGCAGATATAAGGTGGATGGGTTAAAGAAGGCAGCATAAACCAGGATATCAGAAAAAGCATGGACATTATTCATTTTAATGTACATGCATGTCAAACTCAGATTCTTGTTCAGCTATGATCAGCTACAACAAAGACAAGATCCTTTGGTCTTGTAATGGTTTGCATGGTGAATGAGTCATACTATTTATCAGTCCTGGCAGTAGAAAAATACAAAGATTAAACTGCTGTTGAATAAGGATTTTTGATGCAATGTCAGACCGTTTGTGATTTATTTGAAGCAAGAAAAAAAAACATTATTTTCATTGTTCAGGCTAATGATACTGATAGCACTGCCCCACAGATAGCATTCCTATCCTTTTGATTGCATCATGATTATTTCATATGCCATGCTATATATTGTAGCCATATAGGCTATTTGACAGAATGATTGATCTAGTGATAAGCTAAGATTGAGATGGCAGGAGACACTGCCGGCAGTACAAGCAGCTAATGAAACACCCATAAAAGCTTGCACATCTTATTTTCAAGGAAAAAAAGCTGATCTAAAATAACAGTAATTAGATGAATGCAATAAGCAAAATTATTTTGATGATCAGCTGCTAGATAAGAGGCTTACTTTTTTGGGGGGAGGGGATCTTTAAAACTGCTTCTAAACACACAAATGAAATAATGTACCAATGAATTAAATGCAGCCCCTAGCACTGTTTGACCCTATGACCCCAATACATGAAAGCAGACATTGTCTCCAACATTACAAATGCTTTTCAGAAAGATCATTGCTAGACATATTTTCAACTACTTCTCTGTTTGTAGCTTAAAACCCATTATTAATTTGTCAAAAAAGTATTTATTTCTCTGTTTAGTGCTGGATGTCTGAACAATTTACAAAATGATATTCCCTAACACATACTTGAAGTCATTATCAGAAGGGATCTCAGAAATACATGCCTTAGTTTACTCAGTTCCCTAAAGCCACCTGTCTAAATCTCATGGCATATTTTTATCTCACAGACAAAAATTACTCACAAGTATTGGCAGGGACACCAATATTATTTTCAAAATTATAAATCCTGATTTTGTTTGGAGGTGTGTATTTCTTTCTATGAATACATTTTGAAAATGTATACACAGCTAGCTAAATTACAAGTAGGCATGTAAGACAGAAACTTGTTCTAGAAATCAGGTCACCTATGTAAAGAACAGTATGATTTCATAAATATGTGCCACAGTCTGCATTCTAGAGATGTGAAACATAATGGCACGACTTAACTTGAGTAATTATGCATTTCTGCATGAATGTTATTTCTTTATTGGCTTTCCTGATTACAGATTTTATATGTATTTTAAGGTGAAGAGACTGGTGAAAAAGAATAGAAAATAGAGTTCTTACATTGCAGGACTGCTTTCTGAAACAAAGGGTGAGAGAAGTTAACAGGGGAAATGCAATTCTGGAGCTCATATTGTCTAATTGGGACAAAATAAATGACATGATGATAGAGGACCCACTTGATTTGGTTGACCATGGCACTGTGAAGTATAGCATTATTCTACAATTTTAGCAAATACAATTATATGTTAAAGGGTGCTGGTGACAGCAGCATGGTCACAAATATCTCTCATAGCTTCACTCTGTTATCAGCTTAAGTCTGCCCTTTTTCCATTTCCAAGCATATCTTCTTGGTCAAATGGCCACACAAAACCATCAGAAGCTGAAGGAAGGGGCCAAAAGAGCTGAATTGTTTGAGAAATGTGTCTCCCCATAAGCCAGAAAAGCAGCCCTGCAAGAGGGAACTGGAGGTTCTCTGCACCCAGTTGGCATGATGTCTTCTCCATGAGCACCACTACAGGAGCCAGGCACTAAGAGAAAAACTTCCATGCAGCAGACACTTGCTCAATTCCTGCCTTTCTTTTGGAGTTTCAAACGGACACAAGGACTCCTTCCAAAAGCTCCAAAGCTCTCTCAAGGATATCTCTTCTTGTTCTGAAGAAGAGATTGAAACCAAGATGGCCAATACCAAGGAGTGGGTGGAATCCACTGAGATAAATACTGAAAAACATGCAGCAAGGGATCCTAAATATGGAAGGAGAAGTGAACACTTCTGTTTATGAGCAGCTGAATACAATGGTGAAATTGGAAAAAATTGGAAAAATCAATCAATCAAAATCTCATTTGCAAGGTGGAGCTGGTCATGAGTACATCAAAGTACAGTACAGAAGCAGGTATACAAAAAGCAATAATATACAAGGAAGAAAAAATACATACAGTGTATACAGTACAAGGTTGAAAAAACTGCATTATTTTACAATTGAAGAAGTCAGCAGATGTACAATCAACCATAGGCATACAGAGGTTATAAGCAGAGATCTTTTGAGTGAGTCAGCCAGCAACTACACCTATAGGGGAAAGAGGCCGTGTATGGGGTGGCAGGTTAGAGAGGTAAAGAAGAGGAGGGATATATTACTGATGACTGGGGGAAAAATTGTGCTAAAACCACAGAAAGTGATGATGGCTGTCATGTACCTGCTTATTATGATAATGACGGAGGAGGGGTAGATAATTGGGACACCACTATGGATGGGGTGGGACTTTAGCCAGGCTGGAGTGGACAGGGAAGGGTGGGTGGGTGCTGCAAGAAGAGTTAATAGGGAAAGAGTGAGAGCCAGGGGTAGAAACATGGCGAGTGTCAGGATGGAAAGGGGGAGTTGTGGAATTAGTGGGCTAGCAGTGAGGAAAATATTTGCAAAGTGCTTTCATGTAGTGATATTCAGGCTAACAGGGCAGCTCAGCTTCAATTTCCTTTGTAAACCATTCCACAATGTGGGTAAAGAGAAGCTTACAGCAGCTTTGCCAAAACGGGTTTTGACACTTGGAACTTGGAGGGCAATTAGGGAATAGCTCCTTAGAGTGTAGGTGCCTAACACACTCCAGGGAATACAATCTGAGACATATGAGGGGAGCTTGTTGGTCATGCCTGAGAGGCCCATAGGGGCGTTTCTATTCCTTCTACAGTGAAGGAAGTCCAGCCTAATGATGAGTACAGGGAGCAGTGGTGTGTGGAAAGTGGAAGGCCAGTAATGAACAGATAAGCTCTGTGGTAGAGGGTGTCCAACTTAGCCAGTGCAGAGGCAGTGAAGTGGCTGTGGAGCTGGTCCGCGTAATCTATTAAAGATAGGAAGGTAGCCTGAACCAGTTGAATCTTGGCCTCCTTTGTGAGCAGGTGGTTAATTCTGTAGAATAGTCCTGATCTTTGCCTTAGTTTCTTCTGTAGTTCTTCGAGATAGTCGGCGAAGGAAAGTTTATGATCGAGCCATATTCCTAGATATTTGAATTTAGCTACATACTCTAGTATTTCTCCAAGAACAGTGGTAATTTGTGGGATAGCTCCCTCCCCCAGCAGGAATTGCCACATGCAAGGAGAGGGAGAAGAGCATGGCTTTTGTCTTTTTCACATTGAGCAAAAGCTTTTTGTTTATGATCTGGTATTGTAGAAGGTTAAATTCAGCTTGGATGTCTTCACAGGTTGCTTCTGGTGTGAGACGACGCAAGTACAGTACAGTGTCATCCATGGATAAGTGGTTGTTGGCTTTTTTGATGGGGTCATTGATGTTGTTAATATAGACTGCAAAGAGGAGGGGACCAAGGATAGACCAAGGATAGAGCCCTGAGGCATGCCCCACAGCATAGGTTTTAACGGAGAAAGATCACCTTCAGCTTTAACCAGCTGTTTCCATTCTCCAAGGTAGTCTGCAAACCAGCACATGGATTTATGGCTCAGGCCTAAGGTGCTTAGGGAGGAAAGAAGCAGGCTGTGATCAACTTTATTGAATGCCTTACTGAGATCCAAGAAAACAGCACAGACATGTTTCTTGTTGTCAAGGTCTAGGAGCCAATCATTGGTCACCTTAGCTAGGGCTGTTATGGTGCTGTGCTTTGCTCTGAATCCAGACTGAACAGGGTTTAATAGGCTTCTGGATTTTAAGTATACCCATAGCTGGCTACACACTATTTTGTCTAGTAATTTAGACAGGATGAGGAGGAGGGAGATCAGTCTGTAATTATTTAGATCGCAGGGGTCACCTGCTTTTAATAGAGGGATGACATGGGCTATTTTCCATTGAGGGGAGGCTTCCCTGGGAGAGTGACATGTTGAATAGGTGGGTGATTGGCACTGCAAGCACATGGTAGGCACATTTCAAATAGTATGGCTCTATGAAGTTGAAGCCTGCTCCCTTTCTGGTGTCCAGTTGCAGCAGTAGGTCTTCCGCCTCTTTTACAGAGAAAGGCTGGAGGGAAAAGGCCTCCTCGGTAGAGGGGAAATCACGGGTTGGTGGGCCCTGAGCTGTGCGGAGGTCATTGGCAGGAGAAGTATCAAATGCTAGGCCTGCCATTGCAAAATATGCTTTTGCTAAAAAAAACTCAGACTGACTTGACTCTGTGCATATCCCTAATCAGAAGCTCAAGGTGGAGAGTATTTTTGCTCTCACTTCCTCACTTGGATAGTCTGTAATACTAGAATCTATCTTCAAACCAATATCAAGAAAAGACCCTCTGAAAATACAAGACTCTGAACCTGGGGCCAGAAATGTGATCTGCACTTTTGCCTCAGTTTCTCAATTAAACAAAATGCACCAGACTGCTAAAGGTAAACAGGGATTTATATACTGTATGAAGTCTCTAAGATACACTTGCACCTTGACTTCTGCCTTACTACTCCGAAATCCAGAAATCATTTTCTCACAATTAGAGCTGACATTTCTGCAGGCAGGGGTAACAGCTGTTTTGCAATCCCTTGCTAAATTGAAAGTCACTTTGCAAGGCAGAGACTATTTCTTTGTTGATGTAGATGTTGTAAGGACATTTTATGGACAGCATGTTGCCCTGCCCACAAGCATAGGGTCAGATCAAGATAATGAACCAGCAGATGACATGCAATATGTTCCTTTCATCACCTGAATCTGAAGCTGGACATAAACTTTTGATTTAAGTAACCTGATATAACTCCATGTTAGGCAAATAATTTGCCTGAAATGATAAGCTTTCCACTTTAATTTATTTCTAATTGTTATGGTTCTAGCATGGAGCATGAATCAATAATCTATTTTTAAAATTACCAACTGAAATGTGCTTTCAAATTAAATTAATATACAGAGATTATTTTACCCTCTCAAAAATCGTTTTTTTTTCCTTTTGGGTCAATGCTTTGTGGATTTTTCTTCAAGATGGCTTATAAGTAAGATGTACTGAATGTGTGATTTCATATTCTCTCTGAATAAAAATTAAATAAAGTTTAAAAAATAATTATGTGCATTGGTCCTGAACTTTAGGGCTATGGAGCTCAGCAGGATGTGGGTATACTCAAGGATGGACTGAAGGACACTAAGGGAGCAGAAGGCTGGAGAATTAGTGGTTAGATCTTAAGGGTACAACACAAAAGATGACATAGACTGTATAAAATGTGATAAAAAAGGGAAGAATCACAGGAAATGTATTTGACTCAATAACCAGGTGAGGATAGCAATTAGGTATAAGAGGAAAGTGTTTAGGGTGTATAAGGGAGGATCATACAAAGACAAAATGGTTGGAATTCAAAGTAAAATTAGAGATTGCCAAAAAACTAATCAGAGAAACCAAGGCTAATACAGAACTTAAGACAGTCGTCTGGGTGACAGGTAAATATTATTATTTTTTTAGACACATCAGGAAAAGAGGCGAACAAGAGAATGCATCAAGTGAGTGAGTAAGAATATGGTTAATGCTGAGGATGAAATCAGAAAGATAGATATTCTAAATAAATATGTAATTTCTCTGTTTAGGGACAAGGCCTAAGGACCTTTGATAATCAAACTAAGTTTCAGTGTCCCAAGAAAAAATGACTGGAAATTGGGGTAATATCAGTAGATAGATTGTTTAAGGGGCTCGTAACTTAAAGTAAACAAATGCCCTAGACCTGATGGGTTACATCCAAGAGTGTTTAACAAGAGAAGACTGGTCTTGGTGGGTCCCATAGTGGATCTGTTCAATAAGTCTCTAGAGGCAGGTGAAGCTCCACTGGATAGGAGGATTACTGGCATGGTGCTTCTCCACAAGAGTGAGGAATGGAGAGAGAGTTCTGGGTACTACATGGCCAGTAAGGCTGACTTCAATTGTAGGTAATCTGTTAGAAATCATAGTAAAGGAACCGACAGTGGAATTCCTTGAGGTACAGGTGCTGCAAGATAAAACACAGCATGTGCTTAATGGGTACATCATGTCAGACAATGTTAATATTCTTTGATTCAGTGTCAAGGCTGTTGGGCATAGGCATGGTGGTGGACATCCTTTACCTGGGTGTCAGTAGGGCTTTTGATTCTGTAGTGCACAGAAGGCTAGTATAAAACATGGAAGCCACTGGGCTAGGGGAAAGACTGACAAGATAGATAGGAAGCAAGTTGGAGGGTAATACCCACTGGCTGATCCTAAATGGTGTATTCTCAAAAGTGTGGTTAGTGATCGGTGGGGTTTCACAGGGAATCAGTGTTAGGTTCAGTCCTCTTCAGTATGTACCACAGTGACATAGGTGAAGGGCTACATGGGAAGGGAAGTCTTTTTTTATTTTACTAATTCATTTACTACTCACCTTTAATTCCACTGCCATTTTTGCTGATTATACCATAATCTGTGGGAAGGTGGACAGTATGGAGGGGGCTGAAGCACTGAAAAAGGACGTGAAGAACCTATAAAAGTGGTCTAGTATCTGACAGCTGAAGATCAATGCCAAACAATGCCAGGTCATGAATATACACAATAAGAACCCACAAACTGAATATAGCATTGCTGCGGTAAAAGTTGATATGCTCAGGGAGAAAGGGATTTAGGGGTAATCATTTTTGATAACATGAAGTACACTTCCCAAATCAGTAAGGCATCTAGGGAGGCAAATAGAATCCTAGGGTGTACTAGGTTGGGATTTACCAGTCATAGAAAGGAGGCAATTATGCCATTGTGCAGGTCACTGGTGAAACCATGCCTTTATTATGTATGGTCCTGGAAACCACACCTAACGAAATTGGTAATACTCATTTCTTCAGTTTTAAAGCTATAGGGGCTTCATTTTGCAATTAGTAAACTGCAGAATTTAATTTTAAAACTTCTGAAAGTTTGGAGGCCTATAAGTCATCTTTCAAGACAGAGATTTGCAACTTGATACACTTCAGTATGGTCCTCAGTAAAGTCATTATGCTACATGTGGTGCAATTTGGACAAATATAGTACTTACTACATTAGATGGAAATAACATAAATAACAATTTTGGCAAAAATTCATTACATTTTCACTGGAATTTCTTGCAATTTTGTGGATGTAAAATCAGAATTTTGCAAGAATTTTGCCAGCAGAAGATGCATTTTGTCCAGTACTACTCCTCACTGTCTACCCTGTCACAAAGTTTTGTGTCATCTGTGAAGATACTCCTCTTGTCCTGTATTCCATAACCTATGTTCTTGATGAAAATATTGAAAAAGACTAGCCCCAGAGCTAACCTCTGTGACATTGCACTTGTGATCTTCCTCTCCCTTGATCTGATTCTTCAAACCACCACTTTCTGTTGTCTCCCCCAGCCAAGTTCCCACCCATTTAACTTGGTCCTTTGCTGCCCCAGGTCTTCTTATTTGTTCAGCAGCCTTCTGTGTGGCACAGAGTGGACTGCCTTGCTAATGCTGGACTAGAGAAAATCTACTGCTTTTTCCTCATTCATCACCCTAGTTACCCTGTCAAGGAATACTATCAGGTTGGTCTTATAAGACCTCCCTGTCACAAACCCGTGATGTTTACCATCCTGGAGCCAACTGATTTCCAGGTCCGAATTACCAAATAAATAAATAAATAAAGGTAAACCATCAGGTCCTCTTTGAC
Source organism: Neoceratodus forsteri (assembly GCA_016271365.2). Lineage (NCBI taxonomy): Eukaryota > Metazoa > Chordata > Ceratodontiformes > Ceratodontidae > Neoceratodus > Neoceratodus forsteri. The sequence continues at coordinate 1,321,594,544 of CM057456.1, forward strand.
AAGTGTATTCATCAGTTTACCGCAATGGAGGTATGACTGATGGGTCTGGAATTTTTCCATTTCTCCCTATCCCAATCCTTGTGGATTGGAACCACTTCTGCTATCCTCCAACATCTTGGAACCACCCTTGACTGCAGTGAGCTACTGAATAACCCTGCCACAGGTTCAGCTACTTCTGATACCATTTCCCTGAGCATCTTCCTGTGCATCCCATCTGACCCCAGTCCATTTCTTACTCTGTCTACTGTTATTTTCAATTGCCATACTTCTAGGAACCCCCTTACAGCTGCCTTTATGCAACTTTCTGGCATAGTCCCTCTATCCTTCACTGTGACTATGGAGCAGCAGTCTGACTGAGTCATTTAGAATGGCTGCCTTCTTCTCATCCTCTATTACCCTCCCCCTTCATCAGCCTTCCAACTCCTGCTATCATGTTCCTTTTTCCCACATATACTTAAAGAACTCTTTTCCCCTCCACAGACCCCCTCTGCAATATGCAGCTCTGTGTCTGCTTTTGCACACCTGACTACCTTCTTGGCTTATTTCTCTTTACCTGGTACTCATGCCAATTCTCATCCACCTGTTTCTCCTTGTAGCTAATGAAGGCCCTTTTGTGGCCCTTACTGCCTCCCTATCCTTCTTGTAGAGCCAGACTGGTCCCTTGTATTTTGTACTCTTTGTAACCATTCAGAAGTATGATTTCGCTACTTTGAAAATGGCCCCTCTGATTTCTCCCCACCTCCTCTCCAGTCCCCCCACCCCGATCTTGTTCCAACCAGCTTTTCCTTGACTTATTCTGTCATCTTGTCAAGATCTGCTTGCCTGAAATCTAGAACCACAGCCTTAGGGTATACTTTTACCCACAGCCAATTCAAACAATATGGCAGTATGGTCATTGGGCCATAATGGTTACTTAACCCACTCTCCACCTACCATATCCAAGTTGGCGAATACCACAATGAGAATGGCAGCAAGCCATGTGGGGTCTTGGACCAAGTGCACCAGCAATCAGTCCTGCAGTGCAGCTAAACAAAAGAAAAAAATCAGCTGCACTTACATGGTTCAAGGTGCAGCAACTCCAACAGTAGTATGTGTAAAAAAATACACATGCTAAATCAAGACTTGGACTCAAACAGTTTAATGCTGCAGTGTTTAATCAGTGCCAAAAAGATAGAGAAGCAGGAAATCAAGAAATATCAGTGCTTTGAACCAACACTGGTTCTTCATCTTTATGTAGTGTGGGGCTTTTTTAGTTTTTGCCTGCAATGTATCTAACAGATTAACTTCTAGTGCTCCTAGCTACTAGGATGTATCAATCTATAGTACATCTAATAGATTGAGGTCCCCACCATCACTAGCTTCCCCTTTATGCCCCCTTCGTAATTTCTGGCCCTAGCTCATTCTCTCCCCCCACCCCACTCCCATCTCAGCAGTCTCTATCCACAGTAATTCTGTCTCACCATCCCCACTCCTGATGAACCAGTCCTCTACATCATCTATGGCTTTCTTAAAATTGAGGATTATACCACCTCTTTTTCTCTGATCCCATCCTTTTATACAAGGTATACTCTGGTAATGCCTGGTCCCAGTCATTATTCTTGGTGGCCCACGTTTCTGTAACTGCCACAAGGTCTAATCCCAGATCCACCACCATCATCTGGGATTCACTAATTTAATTTGCAAGACTCTTGTAATTTTGGCTTACTACCTTGCAGCTTGTGCCCTTGTCCTTCTTAGTCACAACAGCTCCTCTCCCTTTGTCCCTTCCCTGTTTAATTCCTTGAGCTCCCGATCCCTGCTGACATGTTGAGCCCTGCCCCTTGGCACCTTTTTCTAATCTATTTTTTAAAAACTTTGTGTTTGTTAATTTCTGTTATAATAGACATATATTCATATTAGTAGATTGTTGCAGGCAATACAGTAAAAACAAATTGAAAGTCACTTTACAAGGCAAAGACTATTTCCCATTATCAGTGTCCAAAAATCAATTCTAATAATGTGTTTGCCTATTCAGTGGCTATGTGTGCTTTTGTAGGTAAAATACAGAAAGAAGCGCTGCTGTAAATGAAAGAGATTGCTATTTAAACATTTTATGCAATAAAGGGAGACTAACAATGTACAGCAGACCTTAGTCTAAGCCCCCTCATGCCAAACCTGCTTTTAACAATAGAGAACACTTACAAATTGAACAAATTGTCAACATTACTTTGTCAGATTAAACTTGGAAATTTACAGTCTTTTAAGTGAGTAATAATACTGAAAAGCCAGCCACCATACATATACAGTATGCTCCCAGAACCTTAGAAGTCATATTACTATCCACACCCTAATCAAGTGAAGAAAAAAAACAACATTTGGAAGTCTGTAGTCAGTTAGGTTCAAATAAATTGAATACAGTCACTCATCATCCAGTTCCTACAATGGAGCATCACACTGTGCTGATTTCACTGCAAATTCTGCTTTTGTTTTTTCAGCCATTAGCTGGTGTCCTGGGGGTTGTTAATCTGTAATGTCTTACCCCCATATACTATGCACTGCCTGGCTGGGTAGCAAATAGTGGATTACGCCCACGGCCCACAGACTCTGCAGATGGCATCACTAGTTTTCTTCAGGTCCTGATCTAGTACAAGAGATCTGGGTACATCTTTATATCTTCTACATTTATTTGTTTTTTTTTATACTTACTGATTTTTAATAAATGAATACATTCATTTGTGACAGTGCCGACTGTTCTTATCACCACCTACACATTAGCATTGACAAGTCTAGTGCAACTGGGGAGGAAAAATGTTATTGATTTCAAACTACATTTTCCAAAAGAAATTTCTAACTAAGCTAGACACAAAAAAGCAGATATTCAGACCATTATTCAAATTCAGTTCTTAATGAGAATACAGGCCAACAGTCTCACTTGAGTCCTCAGATAACCCTTCCCATGACTACAAAAATATACCCCTTCCCTCCCTAAGGTAAGGTTAATAAAAACAGCATTAATTAATAGCTAACATAATAGATGATACTATTATTTTGAAAATAGGTCCAAGTATTTATACTCTACTGAACATTAAACTCAGTTCCTAATACTATGACCTCTGAGACTTAGAATCAAATATTATGGTCTATATACATTTATCCTAAAATGGGAGAGGGGCAGTAATATAATAAACTATAAGGACAAGCAATTGAAGATTTCATTTATTAAAGTCCATCTGCCTCCTGCACAATAATTGACATCTCGTTTTCTGAAACAGTTGGAGATGTCCAATTCTTGCTTGCATTTTTCTCTTAGGAAGGCAGAAATTTGATTGCTTTCAAAGGAAATATGCTCTTTACCCTTGTAAATGACATATACTTTTGCAGGGGTCAACAGCTGGAACTGCACTCATAGTTCCAAAATATCTTGCCTATATGATTAGAATTTTATCTCTTGTTGCATGCTAAAAGTGAAATCAGAAATCATACAGAAATTATAAGATTTCAAGATAACAAAGTCTTTTTAATTCTGGATAATTTCAGAATCAAGTAGTGATCTGACTCAAAAGCCAGAGATATGAAAATGGTGACTGTAGCTTCAGGAGCCAACTGGGTAACATCCATATTCTTATTCTCAATTGCAGACTCTTTTTTTAGGAACACAAAATGCTTTTATTAAAAATGGCAGATTGACAGGAGGCACATCATAAACCTAGATAAAGATGTCTCACAAGATCTCTCACTGTTTCAAAAACAGAGTCAAACTTAATTGGCAGTCCCAAAATTCTCAAGTTACAATATCAGATCTGATTTTCTAGCAACTCAGCTTTACTACTGATGGTATAATTGTCTTTCACCAAGCCAACTGATGTTACCTCTACTGCTTTAATTTTTCTTTTAATCATTTCAATACTTTCTGTGCTGATTTTATCTTGTCTTTGATATAATTGATGCTATCTCTATTGTTCCTTGCATCCTGCTGTAAGAAATCGGTTTATAAATTTAGTAGTGCTGTGTGGTATGTGGAGTTCCTCTGGCAGAATTAGTGCAGAATGATAATCCCACCAGACAAATTTCTGGTGTAATTCCTCTGGTTCTACTGCAGAATTCCACCTACTATGATCCGCAGAATAATATTCTGTGGAACAGCATTTTTCCATGGAAAATTATGCTGCTACAATTTCTGCACACAATATTGAGATCCGTGGACTACTATTCCACGGAATAGCATTTTTTTCTGCAGAAAATCATTCCACAACTATTTTCTGCTCCGGAATTGCACCATTCTATTTCTGGTGAAATTCAGCAGAATTTTGTTGTGCCAGAATTTGAAAATTCTGCACAACACTACAACTGAGGGCTTTGAATCTTCTATCAAAATGATGCAGCCATTTAAGAATCTGACCCACAGCATGACCCAGTGAGTCCAAGGTATATGTTTTTTGTGAAGATGCTAGATTTGCAGCTGAAACTGGAGCATTGTCAGTTACACAACTCTGCAGTCCACCAGCTGTAGGAACTGCTTCTACAGTTGTGGAAACTGGAAAGCTCGAGGAGTTAATAAGTTGATGCAGATTCTCAGTTAATCTCAGAAGACCTGTCCATTTCCAGCTCCCCCAAGGTTATTTTGCTTGTGCTTTTAGGCCTCCTCTACAGGCTTAGGAGCTGCCTGACAAATGACACCCTCCACCTGGCTGTCACTAGTTCTGTTCTATTCTTAGTGGATTATATGGTATAGTAATCTATGGATCTGCATCTGACACTGCTCTTAAAAGAATAATGCTCTAATTCAATAAAGCATATCACATCATAACAGGAGCGCCAAACCTAACCCATACCTGTGATCTTTACAGTCACATGAACTGGTTAAACCTTGAGGGTAGGCTTGACTATCTCACCTGCCTGTTAGCCAATAAGCTTACCATCTCACTCTCCCCTCCCTCCCTCAGTCCAGCAGCTCATCTCCCCTGCCCCTACCCCTCATTCTACTAGGAGCTCTGAAAAGGCCCTTTACCTAGTCCCTTTGTTTAAGAGATCCCTAGGGCAGCAAGTGTTCTTCCACAGGGCCCCTGTCCTGCTCAATGACCTGCCTCTTCTGGTTTCCTCTACAGTTGAATTGGGCCCCTTTAAATGTAAATAAAAACCAGCACCTACTCTCTGTGAATAGTTGTGACTGCTCCTAGCTTTTACTGGTCAATCTGGGACTGCTCATGGCTTGTTCCTCAGTTCCCCCCTGCTCCTCCCACCTTATCATGGTCTAATTTCTCCCGCCCCACTCTGTTCCCCTCCTGCCCTTTACTCATCCTTTACCTGCACTCTTTCCTATTCCTCCTTCCTACACTTTACACCTCTCTATTCAACTTTTCTCCCTACCCCCCAGCTGTCTCACAACTCTCCTTAACTGACTTCCTTCTGGTCTTCTTTCTTTTCTTTAATTTCCTATATGTTTATTCAGTTAGCTGGCACTACCTGCACCATGTTTGTTTCATTATCAGGTACTCCATCCTCAGTTATGATGCACTTATGTATAATGTACTATATTATTAGCATAATCGTATCCTATGTATAATGTAATGAATTAATCTCCTGTAGTTTTTTGTAACCTGTTTGTTTGTAAATCTGACATGGAGCCTTTGCAAAAGAGTTTTTGACTCAAAGGGTTGTAATTCCAAGACTTCAATAAATAAAAATAAAATAAATAAAAGTCTTCTGGATATCCTGGGAAGAAGAAAGGTGCTTGTCCACTATAGATTTGTCTGGAAAAACGTTGAGAGGACTTAGAGAAACTGGGGATAATGCCTGCCCAGCAGGGGTACTGACCAGAGCTCCAGTCCCCACCCCTCCCACAGGGGTTGACAGCTGGTCAGAAGAATTTTTCTACAGGGCATATCCTAGGTGATATATAATCATCTGAAGAAGTACTGGCTCTATTTTTACATTTGTCAGTTGTTGCTCTGATATCTCAAGTAAGAAACAAAATAATACAAGTATTTTTTTTTCCCAAAACAGCACAGACATATGGCATCTGTTCTAGTCAGCCATCTTGCTTCTCCCCTGCTACATTTATTTAAATTGGGTAGACTGCCCTTGCTGCCATCAGCATTATATCACATACTTCAGAACCAGCCATCCTGAGAAGGATTGTCCAGGGCTGGGCAGGTATCAAGGGCCTAACTGTGGGATTGACTCTGTAGGCTTTTTTAAGGACACCCTAATCAAAGTTCTCCAGGACTGAAATACTGTAGTTTGTTTCAGTCAGTGCACAAAGTAGTCTAACAGATTGATTGTGCTTGCCCCCGGAACCCCACAATCTGAATGTTCCCAGCTTGGATCTCATTTCTAAGGCCTCCTTTAGCCATGTAGTTGGGCATTCTCTTTAGTAAGTACAGACTCTGCTGTAAGTGCCATCGTAGATTGCTCACTGGAGTCACCCGCCATTTTGGTAAGTTGCTTGATGGTGGCACCGTGTGACCCAAACTTCTGCAAAGTCTTTCTGATTTTTGCATCCATAGTCTGCTTGGATTCGAGCATGATGTACCATGGTGCCATGGCGGTTCATACAACACTGGGTTGCTGGCCCCAGTGCTTTCCTCATTGCCCATGGCCTTGCCTGCACTCAGCAATGGCTGTTTAGGTGATCCTGGTTGTTGAGTCTTGGGGTGGCCCATTACATTTTTTATAACTTTTTGCTTCTCAGATGGTAAAGCTACCAAATATCACAAGTTTGAAAATGAATTGCAAGTTTTATTCTAATTATTTAAGAAACAACTGCTTGGAGGTGAAACTCATGTGAGAGGTGCTTTCTGCCTGGAAGATGACTATCTATCACCCCCTTCCTAATCTATTTTGGACCTTTGGTTAGCAGTTTCAATCTTCACTGGCTCTAGCCACCATTTCTGGGGGATTCCTATCTAGGTTTACCCTTTTGTTCTCCATCCTCGGTGGTTCCCCCCAGCCTCAGTCTTCCCCTTCTTAGTTTAAATATCTACCTATCTAGAAAGTTAACTTCTGCCCAGAAGCACTGATCCACTGTCGTGCCAGGAGATGGACATCACCCTTGAAGAGTCTCCTGTCCCCAAAGCCCTCTCATTCTCCTTCAAAACTACATCCTCTTGCTGACACCATCCCTTCAACCATCCAATAAATAACTCAGTCTCCTCTTTTCTCACCCTATTCTTTCCCTTTGTGATATATTGAGTCAATGCAGGAGAGAGACTTATACACGGTGTGTCAGTTCAGTGGCCATCTTTTTTCTACTCAGAGATAGTGGTCTTACATCACTGGACATACACAAAGAAAAGCTTACTGTGCATGACAGGAACTTACATATATAATGGACTACAATACCCATATGCATAAATTAAAACTCTAATCCACTTCCTACCGTATACATTAATGTATATACTACACACCTCCTTGGACAGAAAATTGTCTAAATACTTCAACAGTAACATTTCCTAACATCCGTGCCAAAGTAGACTGTTCGGTAGCCAGAAACAAGTTCAGGGGATTATTCTCCCCTTGAGTAGAACTTGTAACTAACTAAGTAACAGTAAAAGTAACAGCTCAGCTACACAGAGGTACAGGTTCAGTACATGACTTTAAAGGTCAAGCCTTTGTGGTGGTCTTTGGTGCATCAGGCAATATCTGTGGGCTAGAATAACCGCTTCTGGTGGAACAGGTGTTTTATTATTAGTTGACTCCAGCTCCAGTGGAACTTCATGGGCAGGAGCAAAGTCCTCTGTTTCACTGTCCTCAGCTGGAGTGACATCTTCTGCTGCATTTGCTGGAACCTTGGAATGCAGCACGTAATCCACATGTATGTAAATAAGTTGCTGTCCCATACAAACTGCATAAGTCAAAGGTCAATGTGTTTCAATCACCACCCCAGGAATCCAAGAAATCTTGGGATGTCTACAGTCTCGAACCATCACCCTCTCCCCAAGATAAAAAATCCATACTGGCTTGGCTGGCTTGTCATGACCCTTTTGCTGTTGTAGTTGATGCTTTGTGTGTCAACGAAGTCTGGCTTGAGCAATGACAAATGGGTATGAGGTTGATGTTTTAGGAACAGTTTAGCAGGTGTTCACTCTGTGACTATGTGAGGAGTGTTTCTTTAAGCAAACAGAAAATGAGCCAACTTTTGAGCGGTAGGTACTTGCTGTGAATGTAGTTTAATCCAAGCTTTTTTGAATGTTTGCACAGCTCTTTTAGCTGCAGCATTTGATGGTAAGGTGGAGTCAAAATATGTCAGATACCATTCTGCTTGAAGGACAGTTTGAAGACATGGGAACAAAACTGGGGACCATTGTCCAACACTAACTCCTGTGGTAGGCCATAAGAGGCAAAAAGTTGTCTTAAAAGGTCTATAGTCTTTTCAGTAGTTGTGACTTGTGTGGGCAACATTTCCAGCCATTTGGAGTGGACATCGATTACTATCAAGAAGTGTTGTTTGTACACTACAGTATAGTTGACATGGATGTGGTCCCACAGTGTGGTAACCCAGGACCAAGGATGCAGGGGTGAGGTAGCAGGTTGGTTGCAGACAGCCACACATGGCGCACATTGGTTGACAAGATGTTGGATATCTTGATCAAGTCCTGGCCACTAGAGGTATCCTCTGGCCAATGTCTTTATTCAAGAGACTCTGGGATGACTTTCATGTAAGTCAGAAAGTAACCTCTTGTGAAATGCTGGAGGTATCACAACTCGAGTGCCCCACAGAACACAGCTTTGATCTGTGGACAGCTGATCCTTCTTGTCTAAGAAAAGTCAGAGGGTTGAGTCTCTCATGAAGTTAGGCCAACTATTTAGGGTGAAATCTAGGACTTTAGAGAGGACAGGATCTCGCTGTGTCTCCACTGCAACATCCTGTGAAGCAATAGGTAAGTCCTCAAGATGTGAAAGATGGAATACTGCTGTGTGGTCTTCCTTTGTGGTAGCATCCTTGCATGGCAGACCCGACAATGCATCTGCATTTGAATGATTGTGAGAATGTCTGTATTTGATATCATAGTCATACGCCAACAAAATCAGGGCTCATTGCTGCATCCAGAGTACTGTGAGAGTTGGTATTGTGGCCTTTGGCACTGGAATTGCCAGTAAAGGCTTATGATCCATTACCGGAGTGAATTTCCATCCGTACAAGTACTTATGGAACTTCTTGACACCGAAAATTAAGCACAAGGCTTTTTTCTCGATCAGAGCATAGCTTCTTTTGCTTGGGGGCAAGGTCTAGGAAGCAAAAGTGATGGGGGTGTTCCTCTCCAGAAGGCAACATATAAGAGATGGCAGCCCCCCCTCCATATGGAGATGCATCACGTGCCAGCCTCACAGGTTTGGCTGGGTCATAGTGTGCTAACCATTTGCTGCCCAGAAGACATTTCTTGCAGGCCAGGAATGCTTCCTCACACTGTGGTGACCAATTCTGTTAAGCTTCTTTCTGTAGCAAGTCAAGAAGTGGATGCAGCAATGTGGACAGATGGGCTAGAAATCATCCATAGTAGTTCAAAAGGCCTAAGAATTATCTTAGCTCTGTCACTTTTGCTGGTGCAGGTGCCTTGACAATAGCATCCACCTTGCTGTCTGTTGGGTGTAGGACTTGGGCATCAATTTAATGACCTAGGTACTCAACAGAATTTTGCAGAAATTGTAATCTAGCTAGATTTGCTCTCAGTCCATACCATTGCAGTCTAGTCAGAACCTGGCCCAGGATTGTCAGATGCTCTTCTGCTGTGAGTGCTGTTACCAAGATATCATCCATAAAGCATACTACATGATCCAGTCCATGCAGTATCTGGTCCATTGTGTTCTGGAAAATTGCTGGTGCAGTGGAAACTCCATATGCCAAGCAATGACATCTGTAAAGTCCCTTGTGGGTGTTGATGGTTAGATACAGTTCTGACTCTGGTTCCAATTCCAGTTGCTGGTATGCAAAAGATAAGTCCAACTTGCTAAAGAATTTGTCCCCTGACAGTGTAGCAAACAAGTCCTCTGCATTGGGTAATGGGTATGGATCTTGCTGTATACAATGGTTCACTGTAACCTTGTAGTCACCACACAACCTCACTGCTTTATTTTGTTTCAGTACCATAATGATAGGGGCATCCCAGTCACTCCTCTCTACTCGTGAGATGATACCATGACTTTTAAGACAGTCCTTTTCCTTCTCTACTGCTTCCCTTAAAGCATATAGTACTGGCCAAGGCTTGTGGAAAATCAGAATGGCTCCCAATTGCATTCAGATCTTTGCCTTGACATTCTGGATTGTGCCGTAACCAGCCTGGAAAATAGAACAATGTTTTTCCAGTACTTTCTTTAGCACATCTTGTGATGCTTTGGTCACCATATTTAAGCTGAAGATCTTTTCCCAGTTCAATCTGATCTGCATGAACCAGTCTATGCCTAGTAATGCAGGTCTTTCTCCTTGTACCACCACTAGATGCACGGTCCAAGTTCCTCCCTCATAGATAACGTGCAGTTGGATTTCCCCTAGCACAGGGATTTGCTCTCCCATGTAAGCAGAAAGCTGAATATAAGATGGTTGCAACTGGCACTACTGAAGTTTCTCTTTGCAGATGTTCTCTGGCACAAGAGATACTGATTCTCCAGTGTCTAGCTGCATGATCACTGGGTTTCCTGCTAGCTCAAGCTGGAGGTAAATTTTTGATGCTTGTGCCTGTGTTGCATAAACCATGAACAGACACAATGCCTCATCTTCTGTTTCAGTGGTTGCAGTGTCATCTGTGATATACTGTGCAGTAGCAGTCCATCATGTACTTTTGCAAACCCTTTGCATGTGACTCACTGTTCTGCAGCTGCAGCATTTCTCTTGTCAAACTCAGCATGTGCTTTGATGGTAGATACCTCCACATCAGTAACACAGTTTTGACTTTGTGGACTTTCCCTGTGGGGCTGGCTTTCTAAATGTTTGGGGTTGCTGACAAACAGGTAATGGACCACTGCATGGTGTGGAATGTCCCTGTTGTTCTAGGAAATGGGTAACCTTGTGAATTCTGCTTCTTTGGAGTTCACAATGTCCCACCAGTGCTTGGGAGCCTTTCTGAATGAGCTCCATAGTGATTGCAATGTCACAGGCTGTCTTGAAGTCTAGTTGTTTTTCTTGCAAAAGCCTTTTTCTATAAGCTTGCCCTCTCAGACCACAGACAGAGTGATCTCGGAGGATGTTATCCAGGGACTGGCCAAACTCACAAGTGCATGCTAGATACTTTAATGTGATGATGTAGTCAGCAATAGGTTCCCCTTCTCCTTTGTTGCAATGATAGAAGGTGTACCATTCAGCAATGAGAAAGGACTGGGGTTTGAAATGCTGAGCAAGTGCCTCAGTGACTTGTGCATATGTCAGGGTCAGGATGTCAGCTAGGGCTGTTAAATTCCATTGAACGGCATAAATCTATGGTGGCAAGCCTGCTAAGAAGACATCTACTTGTTTATCTTTTGCTATTTTGTTTGCTGTAAGTCAACATTGAAAATGCTCTAGATATAAATCAAATGCTTCCATGGATTCATCAAATTCAAGTACTCTGCCAATTGCTATCATTTTCCTGGTAGATGGTGCAGCAGCTGTAGTTTCCATGAAGGAAAAAAAAGCTTTCTTTCCTGGCTCTTTTTTTCTTAGTGTGTGATGCAGTAGCTCTGGTGTGCCACAAGAGGCTGTTGAGCTGCTTTTACTGCTGTAGTCAGTCTGCGAGAGGGAAAAAGGAATTTCAGGTTTCAATTTCCAGCCATAATTAATGTGTCTCATGGAGCTTGGCTGGCAGCTGTGTTCTTTCTTTTTCAACACATTAAAGTAGCCAAACAGTGCACAGCTGCTCTTTTGTTTTTATTTTATCTTTCTTTAGATATATGTATAGCCAGAGTGTGCACCTGAGCAATTTATGATGTTTTAAGTAGTCAGGCAGAGAGTGACAGATAAGGAAGCCCCATCAAACAGAATATAGATGCAAGGTAGCTGGAAAGATTTAGGGGAAAGGGGGAAATGGAACATTGTTTAACCAGGAGTAGCACACTAAGCTGAAGCTTGTTTCCAGATGCCACCTGGGAGCACAAGGAAGCTAAGTGACTTCTCAGGATCACACAGCATGCATCTAGGTGTCTGTGGAATTCAAACCCAAGTCTCCAGATCAGCAGCTCAGATCCTTAACCCACTGTGCTATACTGCCTCCTTTACAGAGCAGTTTAAATAAAAAACATGCATTAGTTTACATGACCCTTCATTTGAACTTGTAGGAGTTATTTTATGTGTATTCTCATTACCAATGGGTTTCATGTTATGACAGTGATCAAAAAACAGTGATCGCTATCATAGCGAATGTATATCACCGAAAAGCAGTTTGGCTATATATACATTTCTCAGTGACCCTGCTTCCAGCAACTGAAAGTGTTTTTGCACCCCCGCCCCCCCCCACACTCCCTAACGAATGATTCTTAACTCTAGGGGGGTGCATGTTGAGGAGGGGGAGAAACACAGCAGTGCAAAAAAATGAAGACAGCCACAAACAGTGGCAAAACAATTACCCCATGGCAAGTCCCGAACCCTGTACCTACTGCACCATAGCCAGCCACCCTCACCATCACACCACCGGGCTGGCTTGCTTGCAGCAGGCTCTCCCTTCTACCTAAACCCTCCCTCCTATCCCTCACCTGCACCTCCCTGTCTCTCCCCTTCTGGTCACTTTCATCGCTAATCCATCGCTACCCTTGCAGGGTAGCTGATGATGATAGCACTATAAATGAGTCGCTGTTTCTACAGTCACTCATTTATAATCATTATCATCACTGGCTACCTTACCAATGTGATATATTGAGCCAGTGCAGGAGAAAGACGTATACACGGTGTGTCAGTTCGGTGGTCATCTTTATTCTACTCAAGGATAGTGGTCTTACATCACTGGACATACACAAATAAAAGCTTACTGTGCATGACAGGAACTTACATACAGTATATAATGGACTATAATACCCATATGCATAAACGACAATGCTAATCCACTTCCTACCATATAAATCCATGTACATACTACACCCTTCCCATTACCCCACACAGGAAGGACCTTGGAAAAGCCCAGAAAATCTAAGTGTGCTTTTAATCTGAAAGTTATGCTGGACTGTCTTGAGAAGCTAGTTCACCATATCATTTGTACTCAAGTGAGCCAGTACTCCAATCTCCCCCTCTTCTCCCTCTGACATCCTCCATACCCTGTCAATGTCCCAGATGGCTGATGCACCTGAAAGGCATCTGCCCACCCCCTCCACCTCTCCCTTCCACTTTCCACCTTCTCTACCACCTTAAACATAGAACATAGAAACACAGAAACATAGAAACATAGAAGTTGATGGCAGATAAGGACCACAAGGCCTATTCAGTCTGCCCATTTCTTTTTCTACCTTATGAATGTGCCATCGGCCTTTGCTCTGTCAATGGCCTATCTATTCATATTCATCTGCATTGCTCCCTTATGCCTATGCCATGCCTGTTTGAAGCCCTGCAATGTATTCATATCCACCACTTCTTGAGGTAGGCCGTTCCATGCATCCACCACCCTTTCTGTGAAAAAGAACTTCCTCACATTACCCCTTAATCGGCCTCCCTCTAATCTCATGCTGTGTCCTCTTGTCCTGCTATTTTTCTTATATTGAAACATGTTAGACTCTTTCACCTTGTTAATGCCCTTAAGGTGTTTGAATGTTTCAATCATATCACACCTCTCTCCCCCCTTTGCTCTAGGGTGTACATATTGAGCTCCATTAATCTGTCCTCATATGTTTCCCGATGCAGTCCCTGCACCATTTTGGTTGCCCTTCTCTGGACTGCCTCAATTTGGGTAATGTCCTTGTGAAGGTGTGGCCTCCAGTACTGCACACAGTACTCCAGATGGGGCCCAACCAGTGTATTGTAAAGAGGGATTATTATCTCCCTCTTTCTATTTGTGATACCCCCTACTAATACACCACAACATCCCTCTAGCCTTACCTACTGCTTTAGTGGTCTGCTTGGATGATTTCAGGTCATCAGTGATGATGATGCCCAAGTCTCTTTCTTCCCTTGTGACTGCCAGCAACTCCCCTCCCAGCCTATAGGTGGCTTCAGGGTTTCTCTTCCCTATGTGCATGATCTTGCACTTCTTTGCGTTAAACTCCAGTTACTATTCTTCTGACCATTTTGCTAGTTTATCCAGATCTCTTCTCATTCTGCCCACCCCATCTGGATCATCTATTCTGTTGCAGATCTTGGTGTCATCGGCAAACAGACAAACCTTACCCTCCAGTCCATCTGCAATGTCACTGATGAAGATATTGAAGAGGACTGGCCCCAGGACTGATCCCTGAGGTACCCCACTTGTGACTTGCATCTCTACTGACTGTATACCGTTTACCACCACTCTCTGTTTCTGCCCGTCAACCAGTTTGCCACCAGTTGACCAACTTCTGACCCAACCCGAGCCTACCCAGCTTATTAATCAATCTTCTATGTGGTACAGTATCGAAAGCTTTGCTGAAGTCAAGGTAGGCGACATCAACTACTCTCCCTTGGTCCACCACTCTGGTTACCCAGTCAAAGAAATCTATGAGATTAGTTTGACAGGGCCTTCCTTTTGTAAACCCAGGCTTTGAGTCCCTTACTACTAGGATTCTTCTTGTTGCATTAATCCTGTTCTCTTCACTGGGTGTTGCAATGCCATCTTGCTCTGCTTTGCTGACCAACTCAGGGCACCCCTCACCCCCAGAAGTAAGGTACCTGTGCATCCTCCAGTAGCGCAAATCAATTTACAGTTGGAATTGGGGAGCTTAGATAACATTCTTGTGACTGTCCCTGCCTGCCCCCCACCATCCTCATGGCCTCTGGCCAGTAGATCTAAGTGGCAGTGGGGGTGTGGAGTGTGCCTGTAGGTACCAGCTCAGCTGGTGACACAACAGGGATATCTCTTCCTGCCTCTACCAGCTGTGCCTGGAGCTTCGCAAATCTACAACACAAGGGGCAGTGGCCTACTCTACAGAACAAATCCCGTGAGATGAGCATCCCACAGTCTCTGTAGCTGGCTATTTCTCCACTCTTCCTGTGCTCCATTCTATCTATAGTTACCCCTCCTGTAATACATTGTATCCCCTTCCTATTATGTAGTATCACCCTACCCTACATGGTGTGATACTGATCCAGCCAGGTGCTGCCTTTCATACACTGACCTCCCAAATTCCCTACCCTTTTATTAATATACCCAACACCAAAAAGGGTTTTAGGGCAACTCACCACTTACAGCCTAAATAACAACTGGACTGAAGCATGAAGACCAGCCTCTACTTGGAGCAGAGTCTCCTGCCCCTCTTCCTTCAAGTCCTTCTTTGGTTAAGTCCCTGTATAGCACTGAACCTTGTGGCACCTCACCAAGTCTCACACACACACACACACACACACACACACACACACACACACAACCGCTGAACTCACTGCCCCCTTGTGGAGGTTGCACTTTTAGACACCTAAACTAGGAAGAAACAACATCACTTCCTGCTCTGGTTGTCTTTTATTACAGTTAAAAAGTTAAGCCAGAAGACTAGAAACTGGCCTACACAGAGTGTCAGTCTGATTCTTGACTAGAAGCAGTAGCTACTTACAGTAGCTGTAGCAAATTCCCTGATTTCTGGAACTCCTGGACTGCTCTAGCACTTCCTGCTGTTTCTCTCTAAAAAGTGTTAAACACCAAATGCTGGTTACTCCCTGGAGGAATGGAGGGAAAGGGGAACATGAGAAATTTATACATACACCTGCAGGAGTAAAACTAGGTGGTCTGACTGAGCAGAAGTTAATTTTTTTAACCAAGAGAGACACACTAAGCTGAAGCTTGTTTACAGGTGTGACGTAGGAGCACAAGAAAGTTAAGTGACTTGCTCAGGGTCACACAGCATGCAAGAGAGTGCTGTGGGATTCAAACCCAGGTCTCCAGGTTTGCAGCTCAGAGCCTTAAACCACTGTGTTATACTGTCTCCATTTATCTGGGGGCACAATTTTTAGTGGATAAGTGAAATAGTTTACATAGTACAGTAGTCAATGTAAAAATCATTGATGGGTTTAAAAATTATTGGAATGGCTACAAAGGGATTATTAACAAGAGAAGGGTAAGATGGACTAGGGGGAGGTACACAGGGTAGAGGGATAAGCCATCTCTCTGTTTCTCCAGGTAGGGTTCCTAGGTTAGTTAGATGAACTTTGCATATTTTTTTGCACTTACTTTCCTATGTTTCTATGTAAAAAAAATGCAGTTCCTTTAAGTATTGCACTTTTCTATTATGACACTTTAGGATTGATGAGATCAAAATTATGTTTTGCAGCCACTCTTCATTTAGTCTCTCTCCCCATTACAAAAGAGAACATACACAAATCTTTAAACTGCTACTGAGTGCCCTGAGTAAAATGTTGCTGATATTATTACTCTGTTCTGGCAGTGTTGAACTGAACCCTGGACCAATCACTTTGATAACAGCTCCCTCAGATTTGGCTCACCTCAAGGGTATAAAATTCTTTCATATTAATGTTTGTAGTCTTCTGAAGAACTTTGATTCCATTCAATCCTGGACCCTTCATACTATGCCTGACATACTGGTAGTAACTGAAACCTGGCTCAGCCTTTCTACTCTGGATTCTGCCATTAACATTCCATCCTATAACGTCTTCCAAACTGACCAACCTATCAGAGGGGTTGGAGTAATTGTATATATACTAGATACATTTTTGGTGACCACTACTATTTCAACCTCTTTCCCTAAGGAGTTTGAAAGTTTGACCCTGAAAGTTCAGCTCTCTTCCTCCCAATCTCATTGTGTTATTGGATGTTACCACCCACCCTCGGTAGGCCTAAAGGCGCTAGACCACATACACAATGAACTAAACATGTCAACCTCGGAAGTCATCACTTTGGGAGACCTCAACCTCAACTGGCTCTCACCAAGCTCTGAATTCCTTAAAGAACTATGTGACACCTTCGGCCTTACACAACTAATTCCTGAAGTCAAAAGCCCTAATAAGGAAAACCCTCTCAAAAGTACCTTAATTGACCTTATTCTAGTTAATAAGCCCTCACCTTTTCACCCACTCAGGTGTTTTTTCACCGACCTTAGTGACTATTGTTCCATTGCTTGTGTGAGATCCACTCCCAAACCAGTCTCCTCTTCAAGATATATATACAAAAAAAGTATATAATTTTGCTCCTCTAGCATTCCATTCTGAATAACTAAACTCTAGTTGGCAAGATTTCTATCTAGCCAGATCACTGTGCGAAACTTATGAATCCTTTCAAAGGATTGTACTTTTGGCTATAGATAGACATGCTCTGTTAGTTAAAATTTGCTCAAAGGAAAAATCATGCCCATGGTTTGCAGCCAACCTGAAGGCCACTTTACTTAATAGGGACGTTCCATGGAAAAAAGCACATAAAACCAAGCTCCCTGCCAACTGGTTGGCTTTTAGAATGGCTAGGAACACTTGTACTAAACTTGTCAGATCCAAAAAAGCTAAATATTTTCAGAATTAACTGGTCTCATCATCTAAGTGTGCTTCTAAGTTTTGGAAGACCATTAAGAATATAGAAGGGCATGAATTGGTAAATTCTCTCAGCCAAAATTCTCTCTGGTGGCTCCACATTCACTGACAGACAATCCTAGATCTGCTTAACAACCACTTTGCCACCGCTGGACTCACCTTTGACGCCTCACCCACCTATAATCTCCGCACACAACTTTTAAACTCACTAGCATTACCTCTGTCCCTGACATGGCCTTCTCCTTTAGCCCTGTGTCATTGAAACAAGTGGAAGATTTACTGTTAGCCCTGGATACCAGGAAAAGTGCAGGTGCTGACCATATCAACCCCTATTTTCTGAAGCTTGCCTCCCATGTATTATCAGCACCCATCACCCACCTCTTTATCTCTCACCCAAGAAGACCTCCCTCCCATTTGGAAAACTGCCCATGTTATTCCCCTACTCAAATCTGGAGACCCAAGTGATCTAAACAATTACAGACTGATATCCCTACTTCCCATCCTCTCTATACTGCTCAAGAAAATGGTTGACGTGCAGCTTAGGAAGTACTTGGACTCCACCAATCTGCTTAACCCTGACCAGTCAGGATTCAGAGCTTGTCACAGTACAATATCCGCACTCACAAAGGTAACCAATGACTGGCAAAATTCTTGGGATGTCAGGAAATATGTATGTGCCTTGTTTCTTGATCTTAGCAAGGCATTCGATACAGTGGACCATGGCCTGCTGTTGGACACTCTTCAAAGCACTGGCCTAGATTCTTCTGCCTTGAAATGGTTCAGTGGTTACCTCTCTGGGATATTCCAACAGTTTAAAGCCCAAAGGGATCTCTCTGTCCCCTTAAATTGCTCCAAAGAGGTGTGCCGCAAGGGTCCATTTTAGGATCACTTCTCTTTACTCTTTATATTAACAACACTGACTCTGGAATCAAAGCAGTGGACATTCATCTCTTCACCGATGACACGGCCATATACATTGTTAGGCCTACCCAAGAGCAGGCCTTTACGGACCTACAGGTGGACTTTAATAAGCTGCAGTTAAACTTATTGAGCCAAAAACTACTTCTAAATGCAAAAAAAAAAAAATGAAGGCCATACTTTTCTCACCTTCTGCCATAGGTCAAACACTTTTCCTACATAGCTTAACTCTGCAGATTCTATCACTTCTACGAGAACTTATTGAATATGTGACAAAAATGTAAATATCTGGGGCTTTGGATAGACCACAAGCTTATATTCTCTGACCATATTGAGGAACTATCAAAGAAGCTAAGAGACTGGGCCTGTTCTTCTGGATCAAGCATCTCCTATCCCACGATGCCAAAACAAAACTGGTCCAAACCACCTTTCTATCCTTACTGAACTACACTGACTTCCTCTATGGCCAAGGTTCGGCCTCCATACTCTCTAAACTTGACTCACTCTATCACCAAGCTTTGAGATTTATCTCTGGTCTACCATACCTCACCCACCACTGCTCTCTGTATGCTGCAGTGAGCTGGACACCCCTCAAGTTCAGAAGGCAAAGAAATGCTGCCTTTTGTACTTTTAGAGCTATCACACATAAGCTTCACCAGTATATCTCTGATAGTTTGCCCCTATATGCTGTAGGGAATTATTCCTTGTGTAGCCTCTCATTTATTTCCTCATACATTCCTAAAGTTAATTCACATTTAGGTAAATCATCTATAAGCTATGTACTCCCTCACCTATGGAACAAATTACAAAAAACTCTGAAGCTGGCTGCCCCGACAACTTTCTCCTCCTCCAAAAAGCTATTCTTTCATTCCTTTACAGAATCCTGTAACTCCCCCCCCCAACACACTGAAATAAGTGTTGGACATCTGTCCCCAAGCCTTCCGATTCCCTATTTATCACTCCTTCTCCTTTCTTCTCCCTATCACCCCCCTTCACCTTTTTCCTGAACTGTTCATGTACATACTGTATAATAATGTATATTGACAATATTTTTTTCTTAGCCTCTTTCATATTGCTTGTATAGACCTTGCCTAATACTGTACTATGTTTATGTCCTCTTCCACATTGTATTCCTTGATTGTACTCCAGTCTTTTTCCTTTGTATATTGTTTACTTTTATGTGCACTTCTCCAGGTCTACCTTGCAAATGAGCTCGCTCAATGGTGCTTTGCCTGGTAAAATAAAGATTGATTAACTAGCTGCTAGTTGCCAGGAAAATCCATTGTTCCCAAAGATATTCCACTGTGACTGGCCCAAACAATGTACTCATTTTAATATTACTGAACCTCCTTGCTAAGAAGTTGTTGAAATAGTTTTGATGTTGAACACTCCTGTTTCATTTTATGAGTATAGTACTCTTCTTCTTGTATAGAATATGTCATGTATCCACAGGAATGTAGGTAATCAAACTGGAACCTGAGACATGTATAAAATGGTTTTATATCTTTTGATATTTTCTAATGCACTTGGAATTTTTAGCATCCGACAACATAATTTTAACAAGTTTACTATTTGTGCAAATGCCTAGTGTTTCTAAAATGTATATGCTTCTATTTTTATCTTTATATCATGTATGGAGTTGGTATTGTAGACATATATTTCAACAATAAAATACTGATTAATATTACCTTCTCTAGTACAAGACAGCAGGGTTAGTTAAAGGAGAATGCACTAAATAGCTCAGTTGTAAATCTACCAGCATCTGGCCAGCGTCAATTTGGACCCTCCAGGTTGGGGTCAACATAACCCCATCACTGCTGCTACTCCTCCATCCAAGACAGTTGTGGTACCTTTAATTATGACTATGTCAAGAAGCAAAGTAAGGCAAAATAACTGTCATTGATCACTAAAGAAAACTTTCAAGCAAGATCCTAAAGAATTATGCTGTCCAGATCACAACAGAAAAAGATATATACAGCCGAATTTGCTACATAAAAATGGTTATGATATACCAGTGCTTTTGTGCTGCACAGTTACTAGTGCCACAGGGACAGTTTTATTCTCTGCAGTATCAATCATGTGGTCCTGCAAAGCTAAAAGTATAGGAGAACTGCCAGTTATCACAGTGACAGCTCCATAAATACAGGGTGCCTGAGGTACTGCATGGCCATTATATGGCATTCATTTTACTAGGAGCACATGGCCATGATTTTCACATAATGACAGTTAGTAGGACAGCCACCTTTTTTCTTAAAGAGTAATTTTGTAACATAACGCAGATTAGTTCCGAGTCCTGGAGTGCCAGTCTGGTCTTAGTAACTTTTTTGTTTACTGTCTATTTTGACATAGATACATATACATTGATGGCGGAAAAGGGGTTTTGGTCCATCCAGTATGTCCACCCTACATAACTACTGTATTCTGTCTTGCCTAGTGGCAGTCACCCCCTTTTTTATTATCTCTCCTTTTTCTAACTAAACCCACCTGCTTGAAGCTACCAATTGATTTGGCCTGTATCACTTATTCTGGTAGCTTATTCCTCTTATCCACTACCCTTTTCATGAAGAAGTGCTTCTGGACATCCTTTTTGAATCTTCCCCCTCCCAGCTTTACTGAATTTCCTCTCATTCCTGATTTCCCTCTCATTCCTGTGTTTGAACTCGATGATAATAGTTCCTTGGCATGCATTCTATTTACCCCATGTACAGTAGCTACTTGTATGTCTCAATCATGTCACCCTTTCCATCATTTTCTGTAGAGTGTACATGTTTAAGTCCTGCAGCCTCTCTTTGTATATCAAATCCGCAAGACCATGCACCACCTTTATTGCCCTATGGTGTACTGCCTTCATCTTGTTGTAGTCTTTCTCCAGGTGTGGGGTCCAATACCTTGCACAGTATTCTAGTGCATCTACACCAGTGACATGTACAGAGGAAGGGTCAACTCCTGCCTTCTACTGCTTATCCCCTCCCTAAACATCCTAGCATTCTGCTGCTTTGCTCACTGCCCTGTTGCAGTGTGTAGACATTTTTAGCATCTCAAATATCATCACCCCTGAATCCTTTTGTTCTGGAGTGCTATCTAGCTCTGCCCATTCCATTTAGTATTGCACCCTTGGGTTCATTTTGTTAATGCATATTATATTTTTCAGCATTAAAGTTCAACTGCCAAGTATTGGACCAGTTTCCAACCTGTCAGATCCTCCATTAGTTCCTTTCTCCCTTCTTCTGTGTCTACCCTTAAACAGATTTTTGTGTCATCTGCAAAGAGGCAACTCTTACCCTTGATACCTTCACCAATGTCACAGATGAATATATTGAAGAGGAATGGTCCTAGTACTGACCCTTGATATACCCCGCTGGTCACTTCCCTCATTTCTGGAAACTTCCCATTGACATCCACACACTGTATTCTAACCCCCCCCCCAAGCCAGCTCACTACCATATGTGTCATGTTTTCCTCTACACCAAGGTCCCTAATCTTTTTTACCTGGCTCCTGCAGGGGACTGAGTCAAACGCCATTCTGCAGTCAAGTTATATTATATCAACTGCCTGTCCCTTGTCTTATGCTGGGGTAACCCAGTTGAAAAACTTGACCAGATTCATCTGGCAAGACCTAACCCTCATGAACCTATCCTGTCTGGTGTCCTGAAGCCATTCCTTCTATTTCTGCTCCCTATTTCCCTTCAGTGATCTCCTTCAGCTAGGAAATCTCTCTGCCCCATATTCATTTTCTTTGCCACTTACTCACCTTCTCTAACTCCAGACTAACCCCTCTGGGATTGGGTTCAAGGGGAGGCAGGAACAGAGCTGCTCTCTGAGCAGTCCAGTTCTAGGACGCAGTTGACAATTGGTTAGTCCAAGCCTGAGAATGCTTTTTTCATCGTGCTCACCTTGTATGACTTTTTCCTTGTTTCTTCCCACCACACAGGACATCAAGAGTTAGGGTTCATAGGTGCCATGCATGCAGATGCATGTTGGCACATGTCAGAGCCAATCATCATATCCCCTCTCACTTGCCAGCACAACCTGCACTGCCACCCCTAGTCACACAGATGGATATAGCACAGTGGAGACTGCAATCCTCCATTTTCCAAGGAGGAGAGTATCCTTTAGGGTACTTGATCTTCTTTCTCAGCTGTTTCTGCACTGCCGTAGGCTCATTCCCAAACCTGGGTCACTGGTATCACTATCAGCAGCTCTGCCACTGTTCTGATGGGCCAGCACTTGTCACAATAAATTTTGACTGTGGTACAAATCAAGCCTGGCCCTGCATGGGTCCAGCATACAGATTCTAGGATTTCTAGGATTAGAATTCTAGGGCTGGTCCTCTTCAATATGTTCATCAGTGACATCTGAGATGGAATCTGGAGCAGGCTGTGTCTCTTCGTTGGTG
Source organism: Neoceratodus forsteri (assembly GCA_016271365.2). Classification (NCBI taxonomy): domain Eukaryota; kingdom Metazoa; phylum Chordata; order Ceratodontiformes; family Ceratodontidae; genus Neoceratodus; species Neoceratodus forsteri. Next base: position 1,321,617,385 of record CM057456.1, read on the forward strand.
ACACAAAGCTATTTGGGAGGGTGGACATTGACCAGAGAAGTAGGGACATGCAGAGTGACCTACATAGAGTGGAAAGGTGGTCTGAGGTGTGGCAATTGAAATTCAATGCCAAAAAGTCCAAGGAGATACACTTAGAGAGCAGAAAGCACAAGATGGAGTACTGGATGGGTGGGGTGAAGTTGGGCACTACTACTGAGGAAAGGGACTTAGGAGTCATCATAAGCAGCACCCTCAAACAATCAAGGCAATGCAAAAAGGCCTTTAGTAAGGAAAATAGGATGTTAGGATGTCTTGAGAGGGGTATTGGCAACAGAAGTAAAGAGGTAATATTGCCTCTGTATAGACGAACAGTGACGTCACATCTGGAGTACTGCACCCAGTTCTGGAGTCCTAACCTCAGGAAGGATAAGGACAGACTAGAATCAGTGCAATGAAGAGTAATCAGGAAGATACAGGGCTAGGAAGGGCAGATTCTATGTGAAACGTCTCAAGGCACTAAACATATACTCACTTGAAACCAGACAGGTGAGGGGTGATAGAGACTTTCAAATTCCTGAAAAATAAATAAGGTGAACTGTGAGGAGTTATTAAGCAGAAGCATAAACTCGAAGTAATGAGGGCATGAATGGAAACTTACAAGAGAAAGGTTCAGGAGGAACATGAGGAACTATTATTTTACATAGAGTGTGGTGGAGCCTTGGAACAGTCTGCTGGCTGAAAGCAGTAAGAACCAAAATCATAAATGAGTTCAAGAACAGTTGGGACAGAGTGAAGGCTGTAGTGGCTACTCAAATAGTAGCAGGAAAAAGAATACAGGGGAGGATAGTGAGGGCTAATACCCTGGATTACATTTACTTCCCGGGGCTTGATAGAGAATCACGGGCAAACTGGATGGACCTTTGTTCTTTTTCTGCCAACATTGTCTATATTTCTATGTTTATATGGTTTCATTTCACTTTTGAAGATTTTTTTAGCTTTTATTTTATTACAGTATTTTGTAACAAAACCAATACAATGAAAAATAACAACAGTTGAATATTCAAAGTAAGTCATAACAAGTTTCCATAGTAAAACAAATTCCCCTCTTTCTGATGTTACTAATGCTGGGGTATTACAGCACTGTACATTGTATTAAATAGTTTCTTAAAAAGGTCAGCAGTGCTGTGACTGTAGATAAGACCCAAACTGGGAAAGTAGATTCAGTTAAACAACTGCAACAGCTGATGTTATTTAAACTGGGTTGGTTGCTCAGCAAGTAATAATACCTGACAGGGTGGGCAGTATTGGGCTATATCAGACTGCCCAGAGGTGTAATGAGGCCCAATGCAACAGGTGGAGGGCCTTATAGCCCCTGGAAAGTCTGGTATAGCCCATTCCACCAACCCTGGGGAGTATTATTGTGCTTGGAAAATGGGTTACATGTAACATTTTATGTACTATTTAAAAAAAAATGAAATAAAAAAAATGACAAAATTAATTTAGAGTTACTTTGTTGGTAAAGGTGTCCCTGTGCTGGTACACTTGCCCATAAAGGGGAACTGCTGTGTCTTTAACCCTCCCCTCTCCACTCCTTCTTCATTTTTTTTTTTTTTTTTTAATTCTCCTTTATCTTGGCTGGGCCACCGACTATTTCTGCCCTGGTCATGGCCCCCGGAGACCTCCACCACTGCCTGTAGCTGCCGAGGACCCTCGGTCACCCCCGGCTTACCCCCCCAGAGGGCGGGGCTGTCACCACCTTCGTGGCCCCGGAACTGTGACTAGTCAGGGTCCATACAGCGGCGGCGGTGAAGTGAGGTCCTCCGGGGAGGGCTTCATTCTTCGGTGGTCCGGCCCACCTTCCATTTTCCAGTTTTCTTCCCAGAGGAGGCGGGGGCGTGCAATGGCGCCCAGCGTCTGCCCGCCTACCCCCCATGCTGAGCGTCGGCGTGAGATCTCCAGCCTCCGCCAGAAGTCCTCAGTGCTCCGATTGTTGCCACCCTCCCACGGAGAAGAGCGTCCATTGGACGCTCCATCCTTCTCCCCCCGGCCAGCCTTCCAATGATCCGGGTCTGTTCCCGAACCCGGGTCACCGGCGTCGCAAGCGTAAATCCCACTGCTGCGCCGATGGGCCGGCCGTACCACTCCTTCTTTAATCATCACCCCATCTCCCCACTCACTGGGGCTTCATTTTGTTTTTTTATTTGTTAATTTGGAAAACCGTGCTCGGTAACGGGGAAGCAGTACATTGGGAATGGAGCTGGATGGCACCAGGCATGGCAGCTGAAAGACGCAGCACAGTCAGGCATGATGGATGTAAAAGTGTGGATGTTGCCAGATAAGGTGATTTCCATTTGATTAATAAAAAAAAATTAGGAAGTTTATTTCTTGTGATTTGCTGGAGTAGGGTTGGAGCTACATCAAGCCGGGGAGGAAGGTACTGCAAAGAAGTCTCAGTAGCACTGAGCATACCACATGCTAGCACTCTTAAACAGAAAAATTGTTGTTGTTTTTGTAATGATGGGGAAAAATAGCATTAAAAGTGGCACAGTGTGTGCCAGTTCAACATAAAGGATGCCACTGTGGTGTGTATATGTGAGTTGGGAGAGGGTGCATCACACACTAGAACTACAAACACAAACTATGGTCAGAGCCAAGAGGGCTGCAGCTGAGCATGCTAGTTGAGGGCTCTTTCATGCACGCACAGCATGGCCAGGCTCTTGCAGAGATGATAAGTGGCTTCAAGGTCACTGATAGAAATAAATAGTTCTGTGACAGTGACAGGTGTAGTAAATGGGGATTGCGGAGTGCTTCAACTGGCAGAGAAGTGACAGTGCTTCAACTCCAACATTGTTGTTCATTCAGATCCAATGAGGTAAGCTGCTTTTTATGACAGCATGAGGTCTGCAAAGCTTTACCCTGCAGCCCTAAAAATGAGTAAAATCTTGACCGCACTGTAAAAAAGATAGGGTATCTGTGCTGTGCTATCCTGGGTAAATACACTATAAAAATGGGTAAATGCAGGACTCCACTGAAAAAAAAAGATACTGCATCTCTACTGTGCTATCATGGGTAAATGCAGTGTAAAATGTGTAAAAGCAAGACTCCAGTGAAAATGAAATGTTGCATCCCAGTTTGGCCATACCAGATAAATGCATTGAAAAAATTGATATATTAGGATCCCACTGAATAAGAGCTAGTGTACCTCCTCTGTGTTGCCTGGGTACATACATAGTAAAACATGGTTAAAGGAGGACACCAATAAAAATTAGATGTAGCATCTCCACTCTGCATCCTGTATAGGCCATGCTCATGCTCTAAAGCTTGGAAGGTACTGTGAGGCATCGCATTACTTAACTAAAAACATGATTTAAGGTGATGTACTATGTTGCCACTGATGTCTGACCTCCACATGAGTTACACATAGAACACGGATTATAAGATGAAACCACAAATTGTATACAGCACCCACTGAATTCACCTGTTAACTAGTTTAAAAAGCAGTGACAAACTGAACTTTTACTGTTAATAAAGATATACCCCATCATAAATGAGTCTTTTATTGTCTCCATACCATATTCTGACAGTTCCTTTTTGTCCCAGTTACAGTAAGTGGCTGTTTCCATTAACAAAAGTGTGTGTATTCATCAACTGTACCTGTGAGCAGGGGTGCTGGAAGATTACAAAAGGTCGGGGTGCTGAAGATCAGAAGGGCACTTGTTATGGTATAAAAGGCACTTTTTCCAAACCAGTTTTTGATATACAGAAATACAACAGATGCTGAGCAGATTTTTTGCTGTCAGTGCTGGTTCAGTAAAATAAATACCGATGTGTGACTTTTTTTTAGACTTGTTTTCTTCACTTTTCCCCATTCAGGACATTTTTCAGTGAAGAAGTCCTGATAGTGAAGCCAATGGTAGCTCGTTCAGCTGCGAGTGTGCATGGCTTCTTGTTTCCCTTCCCCAGCATACCCATTATAGCACTTTATAAATGCTCAGGTAATAAATACTGTTTATAAAAAGTGGCTGTACAGGGCAATCTGAGTGCTGCACAGGCATGCACAGATGTTGGGGACTAGGACAATCATGACACCTATTACTAAACTGGTCACAGAAATAGATACAGGCCTAGGAAGGGAGTACCACTGGATTACCAGGGACAACTTTAACTGGAGTTTGGGTCAGGGGCCTAATGGACTAAAAAGTATCTCTGAAACAGGCCATTCTGTTACTTTTGTAATTGGGGCTTTAAAGAGCTCCTTGGCTGTAGAAGATTGTGCCGGTAGTTGCATGCTGCCATGGTGTCCTCATTTGAGAAATGCTGGGCTACAGCATATATGATTGGGAACCAAGAGCCACAGCGGGCCTGATTCTCAGTTCCAAATTTATCCACCAGGAGACAGCCCTATTGCTCAGGCAGATAACACTAATATATTGAACAGTGGATATCTGCCTCTTGGGGCAGAGAACCCCAGGACAGATGATGTTGTTCAAATTAATGCATCCAACTGTGCAGTGACACACAGGTTCCCAAGACTATATGCTGTAGCCTAGTATTTCTCAGACAAGGCCACCATGACGGAATGCAGCCACCAAGATACTTTTTCTGTGGCCACTGAGCTCTTTAGAGTCCCAATTACAAAGATAATGTATGGAATGGACAATCTTACCTTTCCAAAAACATGGGAGATACATTTAAAGTGAAAATACATCAGGGACTTGATTTATTGCAGACTCTGTGGAATGAAAGAACCACTGCTCTAGCCACTGGACCATGCTATGCCTGTGTACTGGGGGGGTCATGATTTTTTGTTTTTAAACTTCATGCCCCCCATGTTAAAAGCAGAACCCTGGTCCACAGTATTGTTAGTTACATCATGGGGGGTAGAGGGTGGGAGCAAGAGCTGGGGAAAAATGGGGATGAATCAGAAAACAGAAAAGGGGGGGTGCATCATCATGCATCTCTGATACGCAACTCTCACCCTAATTATTTCAGAGGGCACTAGACTGCAGGTTGACCCTCACCATATAACAAAACTGTACTTTTTAAATTTATATAATTAATTGTTTTTGTTATTAATTTGCCTTAGCGAGTATTATTTCATTGAAGTTCATTATTTTATGGGGCGTAACCATTAAGTCTAGCAAACGTGTGTTTTTCTTTCCTTTTTCATTCCGTTTTCACAAAGCCAACCAAGTGGAATTTAAAATGTTAAGTCAATATTTTAGCTGGGGTGGCTAGTCTCTGGACATGCAATGCTATGTGCAAGGAGTTAATGAAAGTGTAAAAATTAGCCAGCATAAAGCTTTTAGCGGAAGGTCCCCTTCCCAACTTAGCCTAATAAAAGTTTCCATCTGAAGATCAGTGTTTTTTCTATGGAGAGTTGGGAGGGTGACTGTCTGCTAAAAGCTGTATTCTTGCTAATTTGTATGCTTTCCTTAGCTCCTTGCAAACAGCTTAATAAATGTTTCTGCCAGCATGGCTCTCCCTGTTTGGACCCTGAAAGGAATTTTTAAGGAGAAAGGAAAGCAGTAGTGAACAGTGGTTGGAAGGATGGCTCAGTATTTAGGGGTTGTCAGCAGGAATCTCCTGAAAAAAGTTTATGTGAAAAAACACACTTTACTCTCAGTGACAGGCAAGACCAGAGGCCAGATGCACATAAAGTATAGGACAGGAATGCAGTTACATGTGATTTCTGCCCAAAAGATAAACATAACTATGCTGCATGCTGAGAGTCCCTTTTCCCCAAAGATAAAGCAAAACAGCATTCAGAAACAGGAATGTAACACCTGAAGAAGTGCAACGGTGCATGGAATTACAATGCCAATCATATAAGTCCCATCCTATTTGGCCACATGTCCTAGAATAATTTAATTAAAGATCTTGTAAAAATGAAGGAAATCAGTTTAACTACTACAACCCCACTCACCAATAAATTTTCCCAAACAAGTACAACCAATAGCAATTCAAGAAAATATCCCACCCTCCCTGCAAAACCAATTTAAGAAATCAGACCAGCCCTGCCTGAGGCACTTTGTGTACATAGGTTTCAAGCCTTGTTTTTACAACACCCCTACCCCCAACTTAAAACACACCCTTTGATTTTTCCATAGTAAAAATACAAATGTCAAATATAAACTCTAGTAAAGTGTCTCCTCCAGTCCTACTCACCCACAAAGTTGATCATTCTTCCAAAGTGGGACAGCATTCTGGTTTCACTTGCAGCAGTACAAAGTTTCAGTTTTGCTCAGAAATTGTGGGTGGGGGTGATTGTAAATCAATTTAAAACTGCGCCGGAAAACTAACCTTTCAGCTTCTCACTCATTGCTCCTTCTGACCGCTGGTCCTGGCGAATCACAATGAATTGATGGATGAGGATTAGAAGGGCCTAGCAGAATTGTAAACTTGTGAGGGGGGGTCTATAGGACTCACAAACTATGCTGATTTGACCAGTCCAAATCACTTCTGCTCCTGGCTATCCCTAAAGTCACTAATGGGATACCAGAGTAAACAAATATACATCAGTTTGGACTATAGCACCACTTCTTTTTGGAAGGGAAAGCAGGCAGGCTTTGCTTTGCTGAAATAGGAACCTGGTCCTTAACTGAGATCAAAGGCCCAAGTGACAGGTTAGGGAACATAGAGTTAAACAAAAAATTTACAGTACAGGCATCAGCTTCAGGATCAGGCTCAATGTTGCTGCACTGCAGTGCTCACCTTACCAGCACTGACACCGGCACTCAGTTTCTTCCAGTGAGTTCTGGCTGCTCTTGCTCCCTACTAGTCTCCTGGTCCAGTGTTCATCTGTTGTTCTTTCGGGAAAGGAAACTGCCACCTGGATCCCATACTAGGTCACATAGCCGTTACTGCATCAAGAACCCCGAAGCACTAGAAGAGAAATGGAGTGGCGGCTCCGGAAGGAAATAAAAAGCCCCATAGAAAAAGAAGGAAAGAAAGCACAGAGACAGGAGGAGCAAAAACACAGACAAGCAAGGCAAGGGGGTGCAGTGGAAGACTGCCAAAGACAGAGGCAGAAGCAGAAAGGGAAACGAGCAGGGTTGGGGCAATAGAAACAGAGGAGAATACAGTGGAAGGGGGACAGGCACAAAACAAACAGCGAACGAGAGGAAGAGCAGGAGGGAGATGATAGGGTACAAAGAGAAACACAAAGCAAAGGCAGTGGCTGCCAAGACAGAACACTGAATACAAGAAAAGAGCAGGGGAGATGAGAAAAGGCAAGGCAGTAAAGCATCAGAGGCGACGAGAACACAGCCACATAAGCATGTTAGATGGCTATTTTTTTGAGCAAATTAATTATAATTTTTCATTGTAAAATACTTGAAAAGCTGAAAACACTGCACACTGAAAGCTGAATATTGCAGATTTCATTAGTAAGGAATGACCACTCATGCATGGTAGTGGAAGGGGGGACAGGATGAGGATAAAAAAAGTATTGTGAGTGCAGAGTGGTCCATGTTTTTTGAGCTAATTAATTGTAAGTTTTCACTGTAAAATACCTGAAAAGCTGAAAACACTGCATGCTGAAAGCTGAATGTTGCAAATTTCATTAGTAAGAAATGACCACGCATGTGAGGTAGTGGAGGGGGGATGGGACAAGGATAAAAATAGAAGTGCGAGCACGGAATGGTCCATGGTGCACAGATGCAGAGGTGTCTTTTGTCACCTCATGAGGTTGTTCATTTGCAAGCTGCTTATTTTCCTAGTACTAACAAGAGGACTTCAGGACTACGCCCATGATGCCCTAAAAAAAAGGCTGAGTTACTTTATTAAAATTCTGTTTGAGACAATTCACTTTGCTCTGGTGTCTGCAATGTGGAAGGGGAATGGATTATGGATTATGGCAGCTTTTATTTATTTTTGTTTGAAGTCAGGATGACAGCAGTAAGTGACTGCTATCACTCATACCTCTCTCACTCACTAAGTGACAAAAAAATGGCAGCAGGCTATGGTTTGAATTTGTGAGCATTCACACCGGGTCATAATGTCGTATGCTTAATAGCGTACGGCATTATGACAAAACCCCGACCTCTGCACTCCACAAAATTGACCCCCATAGTTGGAATCTTAGTAAATCAGCACAGCCCCCATAACAGACAGAACAATAAATAAAAAGGAATCGTGCAACGTGATTGTGCCGCACGGCATTCTGCCTTTGACATTTATAACCCCGTGCCATGAAAATTCTAGGTGGATAGGGGTACCTGGTGGTTATGGGGCACTTGACACAGGGACTTCCTATTTCCCGGTCGAGCCTATTTTCTAATCAAATATATGTCTTCGAGCTTTTTAACCAACAATGGACATACAAAGCAAAAGCAATGCTTCAAGCTTAATAACACATTAAAATTTAAATGTTTACAACAATTCTCAGGTCAGTTAAATCTGTAAGCATGGTTGGTTGTTGTTAAGCCATGACCCAAATTAGCCACAAACATATCAGATGTTCTTATCAATTGAAGTACAGTGCATGGGAGTGAAAACAGAGCAGATCTTGGATAGGATAATAGCTGAGTACAAAGTGGAGTTGCAAAGGTGGGAATAAACTAAACCCATGTGGCAGACTTTTGATACTGTAGCTCAAGAAAGAAACGTGCTTGCCATTTTAATGGGGAAAGCCAGCCCTAAACTGTCCACTTGTGATGTACAGTAGATACATCTGTTTCACAGGTTTTAATTGAAATGAGTGATACAGTGTAAGCCCCCTGTCCGGTCTAGGGATATACATTGCTGGCATAGTTCATTTTCAAGGAGGGGAGCAAACACCAAACCCCTTACTTGACCTTTCAAGTTAGTAATTACCTCCCAGCAGTGCATGGCTTCTTCAGGAGGGTGCAGGGCTGTGAATCAACTGGAGTTAGCAAATACATTTTCCATATATACTAGATTGTCCACACAGCATAGCTGCAGCCAAAGACATGCGCAGATACTTCCTGAAATTTCTTTATCGCTAGAGAAATTCCATGCCTGTCTGAAGTACTACTGTGGGCCACCAGAGAGAATCCCTAGATATACTGCAACATATCTGAAAATATCTGAATGTATTTGTAGTTTCAATTGTAGATGAAGTCCAATCATCAGGATTTACTGATTTAATTCTCATGAGCATGTCATTATCATGCTGGTGCAAAAGCAAGATACAGTACATAAGGATTTCAAATGATAAGTCCCCAACTAATTCAGTTACAGTCTCTGATGGGGGAAAGCTAATTTATTGAAGTGGATGTTATCCCATCAGGTTCAAGTACATTAGATAGGTTGGGCTTACTGGCAACCCAGAGAGTACAGGTACATTTCATGCCAAAATCAAAGTTAAACTTCACAGTAAACTTAGGGCTCCCTCACAACACCTCACAGAGTTCCCTCACCACCTGGGAATGCTCTCTCACAACAGATATTCATATAAACTTAAACAGGCTAATTCAGTATTTTTTCTGTTGACCACACAATAGGTCTGTTTCTTAATAGAACTTTGACAGCTAAGGCACCAGAAGGCTGGAGAGTCTTGGGCATTCTGTCCATCAACTTGGTTGCCCAGTAGCCCAATGAATGCCAGCTCATTCCCTGAGACCCCAAATACCCATGTTGGGCCCATGGATCTGGGTCCCTATCCCATCCTCACTTTACCATCATGTCTCCTCAGAAGTAATGACAGTTAGCTACTTAGACATTTACTATTACCCTTTTCATCCTTGTTTTAGGGAGAGGGGGCACTGAGTGACAATTAATGCAGTTGTTCAACCTTGGATAGTTACATTTAACTGCTTTAAGTTACTAGATTGTCTCAGGTATCCCTTTCTCTTCCATTTTGATGTTGCCAGATAGTCTCCAGACCTTTCTCTATTCCTTTGTAGTTTAAAGGTCCATCAAGAATTCATCCATGGTGGAGCATTCACCCTGTGGAGGTCACTGATACAAAAGGCCATTGCTCTGACTTTCAAGGATTTTTTCGAGAGTCACTGAGCAGGAACTTTCAGTTAGGTACATGCTACAGCTTTTCTGCCCAGGATCCAACTGTCCCACAACCGCTTGGGCTGGTTAGACACAGACAGTTGGCTCTACCCTCAGAATACTAAGTCAGTGGCCTACTGACTGAGCACTCTAAAAGGTCACACTCAGCATTCATATGCTAAGGCCTAGTAGACTTATGGGGAGCAAGCTCCTCAGAGTTATACAACATTAAGCACACAGCCTATCTGCCAGTTTCTTTGAGATCTGAAAACTGAAGAATGTTCTCTCCATGATGGATATGCAAGTGAGCTGGCAATAAAAGTGGATGCATCACCCCCAGATGTCTTAGCTAGTGCCCCACACCATCACACTGTTTACACCTGCTGCAAACGGTGAAACCAGGATCAGGGAATAAGGGAATATTGGTGGCCTCCACAGCACTAATGGCCAAACCAGCCAGGCATTATGCAGAACCCAGTCTATGATGCACATCCCATCTATGACAATTGCAATGGGGCATTATTCAAAACCCAGTCTGTGGTATACACCCCATCCATGACAGCTGCTATGGTGTAGTTGAAGCTATTGGTAATTAGATCTGATCTGGGTGATACTCTGCAGGCATTCTTAACCATGAATGCTTCCACCTCTATTTGCAAGCAAAGGGCCTCTGACAGTCACTCTGTCAAAACTTGTCCTGCCACAGTGGGGGGTGCTAAGCACAGCATGCCAGAAAGATAACAGTGACCATAGATTTTTGTTAAATGCTCCTAAACACACTGCTGTTCTACATTCACTAAACTAGGCATCTTACCGCCACTGGAAAGATGGATCTGCTGTTGTGTCATCCAGGATGTACTATGAAATGACAGCATATTACAGCAGAGCTACTGCAGTAAACCAGGCAATTACCATGGCAGTTAATCCCTTTTTGTTACACATTACCTCGAGAGACTGCATTGCATCCTGGTCTGGTTCCACTGTAGATATAGTATGGAGCAATCTGCTCTTTGATATCATCAGCAATAAAAAAAAGACCAGAAACTTAACACACTCTCCCACCATCACAGAACAATCACTGTGATTTGCGTTCTCCCACCAACAATAAACTGACTATCCAGGATAAAAACAAGCAATGGTGAACAGGCATTCTCCTACCAAGGAACTTAGCTATGGAACAAGCTACTGCCACCTTCAATGCAAAATGAATCAAACGATACACACTTTATGGATACTATATTAAATATTCTTACACGGAATTCTGGAAGTAACTGCATTGGAAACTGGTTGATTTCATCTCTTGTTTTTCTCTTCCTGATATTGTAACCCTGTGCAAAGCTTTAACTGTACAAATGTGGTTACCTGTTCAGTTGTGATGTTTTATACTTGTTCAGAGTCATGGCTAAAAAAGGGATCTACTGCTGTCTCACTCCACCTTACCTTGTTGGCAATAAACAAAAAAATTTAATAAATAATGCACTACCAGGACTGTGAAAAACTATGGCTGTCCCACTGGAAAAAAGATCATCATCCTCATTTTTTGTTTCTTCTCACTCAAATCACATTTCACATCACACCCCTCATTTTGTTTTCTCATTTTCAAGTCCCATGATCGTACTTTATGTCTACCGTAACCCCATGGGCATTTGTTAGCAATACAGTATGCCATTTTCTGGGAGTTCTTCATTACGGCTGCTGCAAAAACTGAATTCATATCCACTTGGCTTCTGGCTTAATACTGTATATCGAGAAATCTACTTTTTCTTTTTTTTGGAATACATCTACTGTTTTTTCTGCAGAGGGACAAACTCTTTCAAAGGAAGAGTAAGGAAAGAGGGAACAGCAGAACCAAAACAGTGTCTATTCCCCTTTTTACATATTGTAAAATATATTAAGCATTTTTCAGTTTGCTGTCCTGCCTGTCTTGTTTCTTTATGTATTTTTAGTGGGTCATACAGAGTTCTCCACCATACCTCTTAGCTGTCCTTGATTTTGACTAGAAATGTTCTTCCATGCAGACTTAATTCTACATTTTTGTCAATGAAGATCAAGGGCTGGATATTCAAAAGGGTTGCGCCATGCGCAAAGGTTGCGCCTGCGCAAGTTTGAAATTGCACCATTCTGCCATATTCAGCAGGAGGCAGTTGCACCCCCCAAGTCAAGCTGAGCAACAGCGCAATGCAAATGAATGCATGCTGAACTGGAGGGGGAAGAACCATGCATAAACTGCACAGCCCGATATTCAGCGGGCTGTGCAGAGTTGTGCAAACGCAACCCCCAACCTGCGCCTGCACAACTTTGAGCCAAAAAAAGGAGTAAGTTGAGGGCCACCACAGGTGAGCTGCCGCATTGCAGGGTGCAACACAGCAGCTTCCACCTGTGGCTGGCCTCAACCTACTCCCTGTGCCCCCCTGCAGCCCAATCATGGGCAAAGTGCAAAAATCCCCCACCCCACTGGCCGATTGCGGGCAAAAGCATAAAATACCCCTCCCCGACTGGCCCGTCGCCAGGCATGGGTTAAATAATCCCCCACCAGCCCGATCGCGGGCAGCACAAGTCAACCCCCAAGGACATATCCTGGTGGTCCAGTGGACCGCTAAGCCTGATGCAGGCTGCAAAATGTAGAATCACCCCAGAATTGATCCTGGTGGTCAGTGGACTGCTAAGCCCGATCACGGGCTGCAAAATGTAGAATCACACCCCCAGAACTGATCTCTGGTGGTCAGTGGACGCTAAGCCCGATGCGGGCTGCAGAGTGATGAAGTTCCCTCCCAAGACCATAGCCCTGGTGATCTAGTGTCCCCCACACAAAAGCCCCACCACCCGCCCGGCAGCAGCAGCATCCCACCCGCCTGCGCCCGCCCGCCCGCCGACGGCTGCCGGTGACTGCACGCCCATTGGTGCAGGCAGAGCCAATGGGCATGCAGCCATACCATACAAGGTAGTCCGATATGGACTATTTATGCGGTATGGGCTGCCGCCCGTAGCTTGCTCTGTGAAGCGTGCTGCTCCCCGGGCAATCGCTCGGCGGCTGACGCGGCGCAGGCGAGTGATGCCCACCCGCCAGCTGCCAGGGGAGTGGTAGTTAGGCTTCGTGGGTGGGTGGGCTCGGGGACACTAGATCACCAGGGCCTCCGGTCTGGAAAGCTATCACTTTGCTGCCCGCGATCGGGCTTAGCGGTCCACTGACCACCAGGGATCAGCTTCTTGGGGAGCTCATCACTTTGCTGCCCGCACTGGGCTTAGAGCGGTCCACTGGACCACCAGGGATATGTTCTGGGGTGAGACTCTGTGCTGCCCGCAATCAGGCTGGTGGGGGGACATTACCAATTATGCCCATGACCGGGCTGGTGGGGGACATTTACCAATTATGCCTGCGATCGGGCTGGTTGAGAGGACATTTACCAATTATGCATGCTTGCGATCGGGCGGTGGGGGCATGTAACAATTATGCCCGCGATCGGGCTGGTGGGGAGGTTATTAACCTAATGCCTGTGATCAGGCCAGTCGGGGAGAGGGATTTTCACACTTTGCCCCGATCAGGCTGCGAGGCGGCTCGGTCCCCAGCGGCTGCTGCCTGGCAGGGCGCCAGCGCCAAGTCCTCGGGGATCGGTGCACCTGCATGCTAAAGGCATGCAAATGGAACCATAAATAGATGCAAATGGCCCCCCCTGCGCCTTGCATGAATTATGGCCCCATTTGCATGTCACCTTTTGAATATCAGAAATTTGCGCATGGCGCAATGGTACTTGCGCCACCACAACTTGAATGCTCCACTCTGACCACTTGCAGTGGCGCATGTTCCACTGTACCATTCACAGTGACTGTGGCCGGGGGGTGATATTCAAAGGAGTTGCTCAATAGCGCAACTCCTTTGAATATCGCCCCGGCCACACCCCAGCACAACTATTTTGTGCAGCGCAAGGGCTTGCACCACAAAATAGTGCAGTTTGAATATCCAGCCTCAAATATTTAAATAATAAGGAGCATATAGTACATAGTATCTTGAGCTGATATTGATTGTTTTTCATATGTGTTCTGAATATTTTCAAGCCTTGTCCCTGAATTGTTAGGCAGGAGGTTGAGATATGTTTACTTTTCAATCCAATACTAATTAAAAACTTCACTTCAGCATGAAGTCAAGGTTCAGAATTCTAGGCGTTTGTTTGTCAAGTCTGCCTTTGTCACTGTTCCCATACTTTGACAAAATAGACTTTTTAGTGTGTTCTGGCTATCTGAAACCATGCACATAACATAAATCTGGCATTTAAGTGATCTAAAAAAATATTTTTAAAGAACGGCAATATTCTCTGGCCTACTGTATATTTGTAGAAGGGGGTTGCAATTTAAATAAATTGTACATTTTTTGAAAGCCATCTAGAAACAGTGTTACACTTCTTTTTATCACGATTAACCGAAAGGATAAAGGTGAACTGAGGGAGGAAAAGCGTATGATTTAATATCTCAGCCTGAGCACTTGTAATGAAGGTGCCTTCAAGTCCCTGGTGATATCAGAATGTTTAGATGCTGGGCACAGGTGGCAACACCTATTGAAATGTGTCTGAAGAAGATTAATAAGACTGTATCTGCAATGCCGCTGTCACCTGTTGTTAGGGCTACCCACTGACCTGTCAGTAACAACACTCTGTCACTCTGACATTGCTAGTACATAATACATTTAAGCTCCTAATATTTTTTTTAACCAAGCAACTAAACAAAAGTCCATGAGGTATCTTTAGACTGAAACTGCCACAAGTGTGGTAATTACCCTCACAGCCCCACTGAAAAAGAATATGACGTGGGAGGAAAGCTGCACTGCACTTGTTGTTTGCTGACTGCTCTCTGACAGGATGAGGGAATGCAAGATACATTATTCTTATTCCCAAATGTTAGATGAAAAAGGATTGCATTATGTCATTAAAGTTTTTTCTTTATATACCTTTCTTTGTGGGGTGTCAGACTTATTCTTCATGTAAAGCAAAAAATACTGAATAGTTATTTTTTTGTTACTGATTAGGATGAATCAGGAACTGAACAGAAGTGATATGTTACTCTGGACTGTGTTGGCTCCGGCAGCAAATGTTTACTTTGCAGTTCTGCAAGATCTCACAATAATTATGGGGATTTCTGTTTAAAGAGACTTTTTTTTTCACCTGAAATACACAAACCCTCCCTTGCTACACCTGCTATCATCCCCCCCACACAAACACACATGGTTGCCACCTGCCTTCTGTTTCGTATCGCTGACTCCTATCACTGTTCCTAAATGAGCCTCAAAAATAAGGCTTGCCATTAAAAGGTAGGCCAACTTGTCTAATGTCCCCCTGCCAGAAAAGCAAAGGGATGGGGGGAAGGGGGATAGGAAAGGGGAAGGGTTGGTGAGGTCAGAGAGGGTCAAATGACCAGGGATAGGAGAGCTTCTTAATTGGTCAAGGGAGGGGCTAAGGGGAGCTAGGAGGGGCCACAGGGGACTACATGAGGGCTTGCAGCCTTTTGGTCTCCCTCTTTCTGCTGGGAAAAGATTCCCCACCCACCCACCCTGAACTAGGCAGTGGGGTTCACTGCTGGCTGGCACAGCAAGGGAGTGGAAGGTATAAAAACACAGTACCTGGTGTGCCCGGATGAGGTCAGGGGAACTGCAGAAGGGCAGAAGATTGTCCGGGGGCTGGAAGGAGCGTCAGGGGGGAAGTGGGTTGGCCACAGAAAGGAAGGAAACAAGAAAAGGGAGGGGTGAGCAAAAGGGAAAAGGTTGGCAGGAGGGGAGCAAAGGGAAAAGGAGGCAGGAGAGGGAGGGGTAGCAGCACGGGCTGGGGACAGAGGAACCCAGGCATGGAAGTACATGGGGAGGGAGGATAGAAACTGGGGGTTGGATCACTTGTCCGGACCTAGTGGGTATGGACCAGGAACTGACCCTGTGTGGGTCGGGACCAGGTAAGTGGGGTACCTGGAGGTGGTACCAAGTGGGGGTACCTGGTGGTGGTACTTGGTTCTGGTGATGATGGGGGGGGCTGGATCAGAGCATGTCCGGACCCCGAAGCACTACAAGCAAAGAGAAGAGGATCAAGTTGGAAGAAAGTTTCTAGAAGGAGGAAGCAGACTGAAGTAATCTGGTAGTACTGTACTGTACTGTACTGTACTGCATACTGTTGAAAGATGAAGTTGGGAATGTAAATATAATTTGCGTGCCTTAATAAATATTGCCAGTGTGCATCCAACAGGAACAAGTTTGGAGAGATTTATTTCTGGTGGGGGAGGGATCATGGGACAAGAGCATATTTATATACAGTTCTTTTTCTAAAAAGTGTACTGTAATCAGCCCTACAGTAAGTGTACTATGACATGCAGGCAGAAGTAAGCGTAACATGTTTAAACTTTTCGGCAATTTGAGCTCAAGAATGAGAGGAAAGAGAGATAAGCTGTTACTGGTGATGTGAGCATAGCGTGCGAGCGAGAGAGAGAGAGAGAGAGAGAAGGAATACTTGTGTTGATAAGAACCCTCTATTTATAATGCCATGGCAGTTACTGAAGATCCTTGATGAGGAAGAGTTTGGATTTGAAATGGGCATTTCTTCACTACAAGAAGAGCAATCCTCCTGCATCCTCTCTAAGCACTAATACGGTGGTGGAGAGGGCTGGAAGGAGAAAGAAGCTGAGAGAGAGAGACTGTAGTGATGTAAACAGGGCAGGAGGGAAAGAGAAACACTGCATGCTGCAAAATTAAAATAATCCCCTCCACTCCTAGTTGTTATGCCTGCTGCTAAAAATAGACATAGGAAGCAGCTTGTTAATTAAAGTCACCTCTGTCTAACAGCCAATAGAGTTTCATATTAGCACTAACATTAAGTAATGTTTTGACAGTCAATATCAAAATGTTTATTGTTCGGTCGTAGACCATTACAAGGTGCAAAAATATATAGTCATAAAAATACAGTGCAATACAATACATACAATAAAGTGCATTTCATATGATAAATTACAATATACTAACAATACATCTGTTAAAAAAATATTCATACCTAAAATACATTCAATAACAATCAATCATATTTCATGCAGATAGCTGAACTAGCCCTAAGATATCCTACCATTGTAGTTATTATGTGGTCATCTTCTGAGGAAAACATTATATTTAATAAAGTGCATTTATTTGTTGTCCCTATCTTTACCCATAATGGATGTAGCCAAAAAGGACCTGGATTTGGCATACCAGCTGCAAATGAATATAACATGATACTGTATAAATCTTCATTTTCTTTATACGTGCAATTACAACATTTTGCCAAAGGTTCTGTAATCTTATTGTATTTGACCTTAAGTACATTGCTTTTGAATAATTCCAGCCTGTATCTTATGTACAGCTTTCTTTGGATGCTATCAGTAATGGCCTCCAGATAGTATCTAAAGGCATGATAGTTATTATTTTGTTCTAGACACTGCAAGATCTTCAGACTCGCTATTATTTCTAAGTCTTTTTTGTTATAGACGTTCACAATTTTTTTAGTACCATATGTCTTATACTTCAAGCTAACCCTTATTCCTTTAGCTACATAAGATTTCAGATATTGGAGGCCATAAGTTTGCAGTGAGTTGTTAAGATATCTATACCAGCTTAATTGTTTGCAACCCAAACAGAGTCATTTAGTTTTCTCATTTAAACACGCAAGAGGTAGTCTATGATGTTCCATTCTTGTAACCCTTATCCAATATCCAATTTTCCTAGAATCAACCAGTGCCTCCAATTTGTGTGCACCCAGCTCTGCCCTCAACAGAGCTGCTGGGGTAGAGCTTCCTACTCCCAAAGTTGCATGGTAGAGTTTGTTTAAAGGAGGTTCAAACACTTTTATTTTTTTTTACCATCCCACATATATAAAGCCTGTGGGATGTATTTAAATTGGACTGCTTTCAAAAGGGGTATAACTGTGTTGCCCCCATATCTGTTATTAAATTTCACCAAGGCTCCCGCAATTTGCTTAGCTTTTATCAGTTGGGATTTCATATGCTGTTCCCAGCTGCATTAGATGTTAATGTTAGACCCAGGTAAACATAAGATTTAACAGTTTTTATATAACTGTTCCCTATCTGCCAGGATTCACCATACTTGCCAGAATCAAAAACCAGAACCTGACTTTTGTCAGGGATTATTTTTTCCAACAAACAAAAACTGGCATGTTCCTTGAACAAAGGTCTTCCAACGTGCCAAGTTTCGGACCAATCAACTACACACTATCTGTGCTATGCGTCATGCAAGACAGTGCAGAACAATAGCAAAAACATAATGTTTTGCACTGCATTACGCAAAAAAAAATGTATGAACCAGTGAAATATAAACTGGTATATTAAAGGATGCACCATTCCACTCCATATATACTAAATCTTATCCAAATCTCTTCAACAGTTGCAGAGCAGCACGAGCGGCAAAAAATATAATTTTGGGCACTTCATTCTGCAAAAAACGTATACAGATGTCAAATACAAATTGGCAAATGAACAGAAGTACCATAGTAGACCAAGTATTACAAATGTCACAGAACTCCACGGAAACACAAGTGTTAATGAAAATGGTTACACAACCAGTAATGTAAACACAAGCGTAAACATTAATGCAAACACAAATGGTTACGCAAACAGTAATGAAAATGCAAAAACACAAACGGTAACATTAACGCAAATGGTAATGGCAACAATGAGGTAAAAGAAAATAGTAAAGCTAATGGTAATGCAAATGCAAGCACAAACGATAACGCATACGGTGACGCAAATGGAAACGATAACACAAATGGTAAGACAAATGCAAGTGCAAACGTAAATGCAAACACAAATGGTAACGCAAACAATAATGCAAATGCTAACGGAAACGCAAATGCAAATGGTAATGAAAACAGTAATGAAAATGCAAACGGTAACACAAATGCAAACAGAAATGCAAACAGTAAAAGGCAACAGCGACGCAGAAGGAAACAGTAATGCACTCGACAATGGAAATGCTACTGAAAATGCAAACGCTAAGGCCAATGGAAACACAAATGGTAATGAACACACAAATGGAAATGGTAACGCAATTGGAAACGCAAACGGTAACACCAACAATGACGCCAAAGGAAACAGTAATGCAAATGGAAATGCAAACGCAAGCACGGACGCAAACACAAATGGTAACGCACATGGTGACGCAAAGTAAACACTAACAAAAATGGTGACCGAAACACAAAAGGTAACAGTAATGCAAATGCAATCGCAAATGCAAACGAAAAGGGTGACGCACATGGTGACGTAAATGGAAACGCTAACACAAACGGTAATGGAAACACAAGAGGAAACGCTAACGGTAACAGTAACACAAAAGCACACACTTTTTCCCCCAGAAAGGTGCATTAAGAAGCACAGTGAATACAACGAATGTATGCATAATAATGGCCCTCAGAGCAGAAAATGAGCACTTGGAATACTAAATTGTTTATATCTCAGGAACCGTACAACAAAGAAAAAATGTAAGATCTCGTATTATTTATGACTTTCCAGGCTAGTTTTGTATTTAGCCCCCTAGTGGGGACTAAGCATTTTCCGACGAAAAGTCCGTATCTCGAACTGTTTTCGAAAGGCACGGCAGATGCCGTAATGTTATCCTATGGGAAAAATCGTCAGCTTTGGAGTGCCATAACTTTGCAGCCCTCTAATATTTTGTTACCAAACCACAAAAAAGCACATCTGTGGGATCTTGGCTTTCTTCCTTCCACATGTCAGCCCAAACCACTAAACCGTTCTTTTGCAGCAGGGTGGCAAAGATTCCCTATTGTTTTGGCCATAGTGTTGCAAAGTACTGTCGCAAATCACGACACTTTTGCAAATGAAATCACGAAAGTGTTGCATATGTGAAAGTATTTTGTGACACTACTGTTTACAAAAATTTAAAAAACATATTTCTGGGTTCTTTTTCCACCCAAAAAAGACACGTCTAGCATCCTCAAGGCTCGACTAGGTGAACACAACAAGAATTGTGTCCCTAGAAGGTCCCAAATTTAAATGCCAAGCATTTCTGTGACCACCAACTGAAAACAAGATGGCTGATTTGCGACACTACAAGGGTCATTTGCGAAAGTAAAAATTGCATTTGCGACACTTTCCCATATTTTAACTTCTCCCATTGACTATAATGGGAAATTTGTTTTTTGAATAACTTTTGAACTGGTTAATATTTTTTATGAAATCTTTGAAAGACACATCAGGAACCCCGGCTGCATGTTCCCTGAAGATTTTGGACCACTCATGCAAACCGTGTGGGCTGTAGGAGCGAGCAAAGAATGCACAAAAATGCATAATTTATGTGTTTTTGGCGCTCTGTAGCTCTGCAACCGTACATTCGACCGTAATGAAACTTGGCAAGTGCAGAGATCTATGGTACCAGACATTGCATTCCACATTTCAGGCAAATCTGTCATATGGTGGCAAAGTTATTAAGCTGCCAAATTTCAAATTTAACCTTTAATGGGGTACTCAACCCTAACTATAGTGACAATACCGTGCCACTATACTATATATATATATATATATATATATATATACACATATATATACCCTTACATATATATATATGTATTCATGGGAAAATCTCCATTTAATGCATCAGTTGGGGTTGTTCCATAGTGACAAAAGTGAGGAAATTCAGTGTTAGGGTTCCCACCCCTTGCATCCCATGCCCACCCTGCCCCCACCAACTGGCATCAGGGTGTGCATTGGGGTCATCAGCCCTAACTCTCACCCCATTCCAGTGTAAATAAGCTGAGGTGATGCAGTATAGGAGAACAGGGTATGAGTTAGGCCCGATGACACCAATGCACACCCGATGCCTGTTGTTGGGGTGTGGTGGGTGTGGGCATGGGGTGCAAGGGGCAGTAACCCTAACACTGAATTTTCTCACTTTTGTCACTGTGAAACAACCCTAACTGATGCATTAAACTGATTTTTTTGCCATGAATTTCCCTTCTTTTTGAGAATCTGCACTATAAATAGTGACTGGTATGTGGAAATGTAAACACAAACAGAAATGGTAATGCAAATGGTAACAAAAATGCAAACGTAACGGTATTGCAAATGGTAACGCAAACGGTAACGAAAATGCAAACAGTAATGGTAACGCAAATGAAAATGCAAACGCAAGCAGTAACGGTAATGGTGATGACAAAGAAAACGGTAATGGAAACACAAACTGAAGCAGAAACACAAATGCAAATGCTAATGCACATGGTGACTCAAACAGAAATGCTAACAAGAATGGTAATGGAAATGCAAATGGTAACACAAACACAAACAGTAATGCCAATTGTGATGCAAAAGGAAACAGTAATGCAAATGGTAACACAAGTGCAAATGCAAATGGTAACGAAAAAGTGATGCAAATAAAAACGCTAACACAAACAGTAACGGAAACGCAAGCAGAAACGTAAATGCAAATGCTAACGGTAACAGTAACACAAACACACATGCTGTTTGTCCCAAGAAGGTGCCTTCAGAAGCACAGTGAACACAAAGAATGTGGCCATAATAATGGCCCTCAGACCAGAAAATGAGCACTTGGAATATTAAATTGCTTATATCTCAGGAACCGTACGATGTAGAAAAAAAATTAAAATTTCATATTATTAATGACTTTCAAGGCTAGTTTTGCACTTAGCCCAAAGGGGCTAAGCATTTTTGTGATGAAAAGTCTGTATCTCTCACTGTTTTCGAGATATGGGACCCGAAAGGTGAGGCGGACGCCGTAATGTTATCCTATGGGAAAAATCGCCAACTTCAGAGTGACGTAACTTTGCAGCCCTATTATATTTTGGCACTAAACCACCAAAAGGCACATCTGTGGAATGTTGGCTGTTTTCCCTGAAAATTTGAGCCCAAAACACCAAACTGTTGTTTCACTGCAGGGTGGCAAATAACGACACCGTCGCAAAAAAAAATCACAAAAGTGTTGAATTTGCAAAAGTACTCTGTGACACTACTATTTAAAAAAATTTGAAAAACATATTTCTGAGATGTTTACCCCAAACAAAGACATGGCTAGAATCCTCAGGACCCGACTAGGTGAACACAACAAGAACTGTGTCCCTAAAGTGTCCCAAATTTAAACGACAAGCATTTCTCTGACCACCAACTGAAAAAAAAATGGCCGATTTGTGAAAGTAAAAGGGTCATTTGTGAAAGTAAAAATGGCATTTGCGACACTGTCGCATAGTTTGTTAACTTTTCCCATGGACTATAATGAGGAACAGTTTATTTTAATAACTTTTGAACCATTTAATATTTTTTCACAAAATCTTCAAAAGGCACACCAGGGACCCAGGCTGCATATTCCCTGAAGTTTTTGGATTGTTCGCACAAACCGTGCAACCTGTAGGCGCGATCAAAGAAATGCATAAAAATGCATAATTTATGTTTTGTCATGCTCTGCAACCGTACATCCGACTGTAATGTAACTTGCCAAGTCTAGAGATCTATGGCACCAGACCGTGCATTCCAACTTTCAGGCAAATCCATTGTATGGTTGCAAAGTTATTAAGCTGCCAAATTTCAGATTTAACCTTAAATGGAGTGCTCAACCCTAACTATAGTGGCACTACCATGCCACTATAGTGTATATATATATACATATATATATTATGGTAGCACGGTAGTGCTACCATATTTAGGGTTGAGGAGCCATTTCTATGTTAAACCCAAAACTTTGCACCTTAATAACTTTTGCAACCATTTTGACAGATTGCCTGAAATTTGGAATACATGATCAGAACCATAGGCCTTGGGATCTGCCAAGTTTCGTACTGCTCAGATATACGGCTGCGGAGTTATTAAGCATGATCTGTGCGCGCGTTTACGCTTTTCTGGAATTCTACGGTCGCGCCTACAGGTCGTACGGTTTATGCGACCGGTCCGAAATCTTCAGGGAGCGTGCTGCCAGGGTCCCTGATGTGCCTTTCAAAGATTTCGTGAAAAAATATTAAACGGTTCAAAAGTTATTCAAAAAACAGTTTCCCATTATAAGTCAATGGGAAAAGTTAACAAAAAGTTCGACAGTGTCGCAAATGCACTTTTTAGTGTCGCAAATGGCCCTGTTAGTGTCGCAAATCCGCCATCTTGTTTTCAGTTGGTGATCAGAAAAATGGTTGGCATTTAAAATTGAGGCCTCTAGCAACCTAATTCTTTTGTATTCACCTAGTCGGGCCCTGAGGATGCTAGCCATGTCTTTATTTTGGGTAAAACACCCCAGAAATATGTTTTCAAATTTCTGGAAAAAGTAGTGTCAGCAAAGTAGTGTAGCACTTGCCGAAAGTGTTACAAATTTTGCGAAGCTTTAAGCAAGTCACGACTACTACTTTGCGACACTATGCCCAAAATAACAGTAATTCTTTGGCACTCCACTGCAAAAGAACGGTTGGGAGTTTTAGGCTGAAATTTGGAGGGAACGCAGAAGACATCTCACAGATGTGCCTTTCAGTATTGTTTTGAAAAAATATTACATGGCGGCAAAGTTGCGGCACTCCAAAGTTGACAGTTTTTCCCATAGGATAACATTACGGCGCCCAACGCATTGCAGAAATCCTTTGGCACCCTGCTGCAAAATAACGGTTTGGTCTTTTTTCCTGAAATTTGGAAGGAAGACAGCCAACAGCCCACAGATGTGCCTTTCAGTGGTTTGGTGAAAAAACATTACAGGGAGGCAAAGTTATGGAGCTCCAAACTTTCTTTTTCCCATAGGATAACATTACGGCGTTCCCCGCGCTTTCAGGGCCGTCTATCTTGAAACGGTGTGAGATAACGGACTTTTCAATCGAAAATTTTTAGCCCCTAACAGGGCTAAGATTCAAATTAGCAGGACAGTTGTAAATAATATGACTTTTAAATTTTTTTTCTATGTCATACGGTTCCTGAGATATAATGTATTTAGTATTCCAAGATCTCATTTTCTGTGCCGATACTCATTATTATGCATACATTATTTGTACTCACTGTCTTTCTCTATGCAGGTTTTGGGGAAAACCAGCCTGTGCACTACATTACTGTTACTGTTGCCCTTTCCGCTTGTGGTTCTGTACCCGTTTCACTTACCATTGGCGTCACGCCACCATGGCGCGTTATCCATGCTTTCATTTGCGCTTGCTTTCTGTTATTTTGCCATTTCTGTCTACAGTACTGTTTCTCTTTCTGTTTCACTTTGCGTCACCATGCCCATTGACATTTCCGTTTGCAGGCACCATGTTACTATGTGACAACACATCACGTGCAGACCATTCCGTCTACGCCACCTGTGTCGTTACCTTTCTGTTCTCATTCGCGCTTGTGTTACCATGTGTGCCACTGTTAGCATTTCTGTTTGCGTTGCTGCTCCTGTTACTATGCCACAAGACATCATGTGGTGGAAGCGCAGGGTTATCATTCTCAAAAGAAGGGAAATTAGAGGCAAAAACTCCATTTAATGCATTAGTTAGGGTTGTTCCACAGCGACAAAAGTGAGGAAATTTGCTGTTGGGTTGAAAACCCTAACTCAGATCACCCAGCACCACACACACACAGACACACACACACATTCAAGTATGGGGAGGACCAAGTCAACACAACCAATGACAGACATCCAGCAGCAGGTGACAGAAATAACAAACAATTGTCTAAATGTACTATGAGACATCCCCACCCACCTGACCAGGTACTGCATGCTCAGTGGAGATCAACAGCAAAACTGAGGCCATGTACACCAAACATACACATCCCTAATTGCAGCTGACACAGCGTACCACACTTAGTAGTTGCATGGCCTTACCTACCGATGCCCCACCCAGACCACACCACTTGTGGTGGGCCACCTGAACAACAGAGTTCAGCAAAACCAAGGAGTTGTACAGATATAATATCTCTGATTATAACAAGGGTTTGAGAAATGCAGCTTTCTAATTGACTGTAAACATTGAAACAGCCTTATGTTTAGTTTTTATTAACATACATGTAGAGCCTAACCATATGATGAACATGGTTTAATGTTGTTTAAAAACAGTTTTATTATGATAGCAATAAGCTACTCCCAGGTATTATGTTAATGGTCAGTTTATCACTGTCTAGCGACATGTGGCACTCGGCTATGCCTCATTCAACATTAAACCCTACAGGGTGATTAACAGACCATTTAACATAACTGTTGGTCATGCCTTATTGCTTAATTGTCTTTATGAGTAGATACTCTCCCTCTGCTAGGCACTGCAGCAGCTTTGCAACACAGTGTCCCACCCAGTTACACCATACACTGCCTAGTTACTGGAGAATGGCTGTGAATATGAACTCATGAAGATGAACAGTGTAACCAGATCATTACAGTCATCGAAACCCTAGTGTGATTATAACTGACAGAGTCAGTGATAGAAGATAACCCCTGCTGTCCTAGTACACTTACCCCATTGTGAGTTAAATCAATACTAAAAACATTCTGTTTATATCTACACCATACCTACTTGATTCCTGTTGTACCACAATTAACATAGTTATCACTTTGATAGCATCAGTGACAGAAGTGTGCAAACCCAAACAGTAGGCATACAGCCTGAGTATGAAACAACTGTTAAAAAAAAATCACACTGTGTCCATAAGTGGCATAGATCACTCATTGCAACAATAGTAAATGTATTACTATTTGAATAAGTTAGTCATCACAGATGCAATGAGATTGTCTTTATCAGGCACAACATACTCAGTAAGTGCCTACAGGAAAATCTATCCTATATACATCTTCAATACAGGTACATCATTGTTGGCTCAGTAGTGCTATGATATTTAGAAGTTGCTTGGCCTGATCCATGCAATTACAATGTTTCTTACAAAGAATACTTACTGCATCTTTAGTATTGAAACACACTGAAGGTCTATGTATGTACATCAGCAGTACACCTTCATCAGCAAGAATGCATGTGATACTGGCAGTACGAATTTCACAGCGTTGAACAGGCAATGCTTTTCCATACGTTTACATCAGCCTCTCTATGTTAAGTAAACCATTGCAGTAAATGTACTACTATGTAAATCACCCACTAAATGTATCACTACTTTTATCTTGAGCATGCTAGTGTCTTGTAGTTAATTTATGTGCTTCTCTTAATTAATGTATACTCACTAGTGTTAAAACCTTTCTACAACTGTCATCATGCACCTTCAGCATTTATATTGAATAACGGCACAGTACCAGTTGTGGTGTGGTGTGGGGCATCGGTAGGTAAGGCCATGCAACTACTAAGTGTGGTACATTGTGTGCAGCTGCAATCAGGAATGTGTACGTTTGGTGTACATGGCCTCAGTTTTGCTGTTGATCTCCACTGAGCATGCAGTACCTGGTCAGGTGGGTGGGGATGTCTCGTAGTACATTTAGACAATTGTTTGTTATTTCTGTCACCTGCTGCTGGATGTCTGTCATTGGTTGTGTTGACTTGGTCCTCCCCCATACTTGAATGTGTGTGTGTGTGTCTGTGTGTGTGTGATGCTGGGGGGTGAATTCGGAGTTAGGGTTTTCAACCCTAACAGCGAATTTCCTCACTTTTGTCGCTGTGGAACAACCCTAACTAATGCATTAAACGGAGTTTTTGCCTCTAATATATATATATGAATGAATATATATATATATATATATATATATATATATATATATATATATATATATATATATATATAAGCAGATAAGCAATAAGGCATAATGGGGTGTGCGTGGACACATTTTACCACATGACCAGGGGTGTAATAAGGCAGAAGGCCAAAGGCCGAGTGACTTTAGCCACTGGCCGTGTGGTAAAATGTGTTCCATGCACATCCCAGAGTGCCTTATTGCACTTATAAAATGGGCTACTTTTTTAAAAACTTTTTATAATTGGGAAAAGCATGTTTAAGTGTAGAAACAATATATTTACTTGTGTACATTTATGATAAAATAGTCCTTCCACCCACTACAAATGATGTAATTGATGATGATGTCATTGTATTATTGCTTACTTTCTTCTTCCTGTTTTTTTCCCACATTCAAAATATGGAATGTGTATCATAGAATGTTTACCATGGAATACAAGGATTCAAAATTCTGCTCAGTTCCATTGGCAGAATGCTTCTCCCCTAACACTCTGTACACACAGAAAACAAAGGCCTTTGTTACAGCCAGAGACTCAATTATCTCACTGTCAGGGCAAGAAGAAGACAGTTCCCTGATGAGCAGGTAAAGATAGAAGGGGGATTTTCACTGTCAGCAAAGAAACAGCTGTAGTGAAAACTATAAATACTTATTGTTTCTGTTTTGTTGATGTACATAAGGAGAGTGTGATTATCAAGGAAACTACAGTTAATTAATTTGTTTTATTTTTTATTTAATGATGTTTTATTTTTAGGGCCCAGATGAAGTTTTTTTTTTACAGTGTAAAGGTAGCAGCCATGTTTGTGGTGGAAGATCAGTTCTGGCTGTAGGGGGCTAAGTGAAATGCCTGTGTTCCAAATGCCCATTGATCTGGGTTCCAGACTCTTCACAGTCCTTTTTTTAGCCATGTGTAAACCATATTTTACACATAAATAACAGCCAATCAGATTCCATGATTTTACCCTGCCATTTTATAAATATATATATTCATGGCAAAAAACTCTATTTAATGCATCAGTTAGGGTTCTTCCACTGAAAAAAAAGTAAGGAAATTTGGTGTTAGGGTTGCCACCCCTTGCACCCCACACCCACCTGCCCCCACCAACAGGCACTGGGATGTGTGTTGGGGTCATCTGTCCTAACTCTCACCCCATTCCATGTTTAAGTAAGGAGAGGTGGTGCAGTATAGGAGAATGGAGTGAGAGTTAGGACCAATGACCCCAACGCACACCCCCAATATCCAATATTTGTTGGTGAGGGTGGGGTGGGCATGGGGTGGCAACCCTAACACAGAATTTCCTTGCCTTTGTCACTGTGGAACAACCCTAACTGACGCATTAAATTAATTTTTTGCCATGAATGTCCCTTCTTTTTGAGAATGTACACTATAAATAGTGAATGGTATGTGGTGGTGGGAGCGCGGGGCCCCACCATGCTTCCTATTTGTGCGTAATAACCTTAACAGTAACACTAAAAGTAATGGTAACAGCAACAGTAATGGTAATCCTAATGGGAACGGTAACGCTAATAGTAATGCCT
The DNA here is from genome assembly GCA_016271365.2 of Neoceratodus forsteri. Classification (NCBI taxonomy): domain Eukaryota; kingdom Metazoa; phylum Chordata; order Ceratodontiformes; family Ceratodontidae; genus Neoceratodus; species Neoceratodus forsteri. The sequence continues at coordinate 1,321,645,508 of CM057456.1, forward strand.
AACACCAATGGTAATGGTAACAGTAATGAGAACAGTAACAGTAATGCAACCGAAAATGGTAATGGTAACAGTGAGGTAAGAGAAAATGGTAACGCTAATGGTAATGCAATCACAAGGGCAAATAGTAACGCACATGGTGACACCAATGTAAATGATAACACAAACAGTAAGGCAAACACACGTGCAAATGTAAATGCAAATGGTAACACAAACCGTAACGAAAACACAAATGGTAACGCAAACTCAAATGCAAATGGTAACAGCAATGGTGATGCAAAAGGAAACAGTAATGCAAGCGACAATGTAAAAGCAACTACAAACGTTAACCACAAACACAAACACAAATGCAAATGGTAACGAAAATGCAAACGGTAATGCAAACGCAAACAGAAATGCAAATGGTAACAGCAACGGTGACACAGAAGGGAACAGTAACACAATTGACAATGGAAACGCAACCAGAAACACAAATGCTAATGCCAAAGGAAACGTAAATGGTAACTAAAAAGCAAACGGTAATGGTAATGCAATTGGAAAAGCAAACAGTAATGATAACGCCAAGGGAAACAGTAACTGAAACGGAAACACAAATGAAAGTGCAAACGCCAATGAAAATGGTAATGCACATGGTGACACAAAAGTAGATGCTAATGAAAACGGTAATGGAAACGCAAAGGGTAACAGTAACGCAAACGGAAACGCCAACGGTGATGCAAAAGGAAACAGTAATGCTAACAGTAATGCAAACACAAGCACAAATGCAAAGGGTAACGTACACGGTGACATAAACAGAAATGCAAACGGTAACGGAAACGCAAGCTGAAATGCTAACGGTAACAGTAATACAAACGCACACACTTTTTTCCCAAAAAAAGGTGCATTCAGAAGCACAGTGAATACAAAGAATGGGTGCATAATAATGGCCCTCAGAGCAGAAAATGACCACTTGGAATACTAAATTGCTTATATCTCAGGAACCGTACGACATAGAAAAAAAATTAAAATCTCATATTATTTATGACTTTCAAGGCTAGTTTTGCATTTCAATAATTTTTGTGATGAAGAGTCTGTATCTCGAAGCATTTTCATGATATGGGATCCGAAAGGTGCAGCGGTAGCCGTAATGTTATCCTATGGGAAAAATTGTCAACTTCGGAGTGCCGTAACCTTGCAGCCCTGTAATATTTTGGCACCACACCACCAAAAGGCACATCAATGGGATACTGGCTTTCTTCCCTGCAAACTTCAGCCCAAAAGACCAAACTGTTGTTATGCTGCAGGGTGGCAAAGATTTCCTGTTGTTTTGGCCATAGTGTCTCAAAGTACTTTCGCAAATCATAACACTTTTGCAAACAAAATCACGAAATGTTCGCATTTGCAAAAGTACTTTGCAACACTACTTTTAACAAAAATTTTAAAAACATATTTCTAGGCTGTTTTACCCCCAAACAAAGACATGGCTAACATCCTCAGGGCTCGACTAGGTGAACACAACAAGAATTGTGTCCCTAGAGGGTCTCACATTTAAATGACAAGCATTTCTCTGACCACTGACTGAAAACAAAATGGCCAATTTGCGAAAGTAAAAGGCTCATTTGCGAAAGTAAAAACGGCATTTGTGACACTTTAGAATTTTGTGGTGCACTGTTGCTCCGCAACTGTACATCCGATCATAATGCAACTTGCCAGATCTAGAGATCTATGGTACCAGACCATGGCGTTCAAATTTCAAGCAAATCCGTCTTACGGTTGAAATTTATTATGCTTCCAAATTTCAGGTTTAACCTTAAATGAGGTACTCCACCCTAACTTTATATATATGTGTGTATATATATATATATATATATATATATATATATATATATATATACACACATATATATACACACACACACAGTGAAGCCCGACAGGATGAAGTGCAGTGTCACAGGTTTCCTGCATGACAAAAAGGAATAACTTCCATTGAAACTGCATTGTTTGCTGCAGTAACTATTGCAGAATTCTGCAGAGTTGAGCTTCATCCTGGTGGGCTTCACCGTATATATCTATCATAATGGGCACAGTAAGGTAGTTGCAGCTAATCATTTGATAATCATATCAGTCAATCAATCAGGCTCTTCACTCCTCATTGGATAGGGCTGACATACCAGGCACAAACTTTGTGAGAAACTCTGGTCATCGAGGCATAAGGGGTGACTCTTCATGGTATGATGACCCCTATACTGCATTACCCTCTGGCCACAGTTGGGACCATTCCACACAATAGTGAGTGTCATAGGTTCTTTGTCTCTTCTCATGACAACATCCCTCCAGTTGGGTACTACCTGGATACCGTACCTTACCTCCCCAACTGGTGTAGCGGACAGCTGCCAAGGGAGGGGGATGCTGCCCTGGACTGATACAGAGACCTTCAAGATTGTGAGACACTGGCTTTGTAAGCAAGGATACTGACACTTGGATTGCTGAAAATATAAGGTAAATTTTACTGAAAAGGTGAAACAAGTAGCTTGTACAGCCACAAATGGCAAACACACCTTTGCATAAATGTGTGAACAAAAAATTACAAACTGCAGTTTGAATAGACACTTTTCTTTCTCTTTCTCTTTTCCCAGCAGCCCACCACCACCACCACCCCACTACACTTTCCCAGGAGACTGCAGGCACACACCATCCACCAGCCCTCCAGAACACACACGCTAGCTCCAAGATAAGCACCCTCCCTGGCCTTAATCCCTGAACTTGTTTACACTGTAGCCTTAAGGGTGAGCAGTGGCTACTAGGCCGTATCCCACCTTAGTCAGCCCACTGACCCCTTATACCAGATAGCCACCCTGGTAACTATCACACAGTTATCTTACTTATTTACAACCATAGCTCTACACAGTTAAAATCATTTAAAATTTCTATGCAACAGACATACTTTAAGCAATCAGGAATAACAGTGGCATGAAACATATCACATACTGGCACATTAAAAACTAGGACAGTTTTCTCCCCTCAGTCCTTGAACTGTTCAGTCATTCAGATGACAAAGTCTTTTAAAATGCAAAACAACTGAGGTAAATTTCTTTTACTTCAATGTCATTTGACTTTTAAAGCAGTTCCCAATATGTAGCAATATTTTTTTTGCAATACCACATTCACACTGGCTGTGCAGCTATTTTTATGCCCCAAACTAATTTACATATGCTAATTTCTGGTCACTGAGTAGACACTGATCTGTCCAGGGACTCAGCACCAATCACCTTCCTTTCTGCAGCAGCATAAGCCACAATGGAATACACAATTTTTAAATCCAAATGCCCTTCTCAACATTCTAAAGCTTCCCTTTTTTCCTCACTTTGAGTCCCATTTGTGTACACATTCACTTTAGCATAAAAATGAAATGCTTTATCTAGGTTTAATTGGAAATCTAACATCTCTAGCTCTCTCCTGAATTTTTTCTGTAACATTTGACTCACAAGAAACCTAGGTCGCTAAGTCTTCAACTTCACTGTCATTATACTTTTAAATTACACACATCTGAACACTTTTTTCTTGAGTTTTCTTCAGTAACAGCAGTTTCTCCTTTAAGTACACTGACTACAACAGTTTTTTTTAGTCAGATGTTGAATATTCATTTTTCACATGCTTAACTCCACCTCCTGTGTAACTGTCTGCATGGATTATGCCTGACCAGGACCCACTCTCCCTATTAAAGTTAGCAACTCCTCTATTTTACACTTTTATTACTTGAAACTATTTGTCTCTCATCAAGCACATTTTCCTCTGCCAAACTACCACATTTTGGGTAAATTTAGCAAAAAACAGCTTAGTAACACAATTTAGAAAAAAGCACATGCTTCAATACTCTGTTTCAGACTTATGTAACTTTCTGACACAGAACTCTCCTTTAAACTGCTTTGTTTTTGCTTGTGCACATTTCTGTGAAGTAATTTTATTTTTATTCTCTACAGATGACCTCCCTTAGCCCACTATGGCTTTACTTAACTTAAAATATGTATTGTTAGTGTGATTAAGTACGTTACAGTGCCATGGGTTACTCCAACAGCAGAGCACACATTTGCTCTCAAAATGGCTCCTTTGTGAGCTTATACAAAATGCCTTCTTATTTTATATGTGAGGGACCTCCACAGATCCCAACATTCAGACTGTGCCCATCTTTATTTATTTATTTATTTATACTGTGAGCCAGTCCCTAAAATCCATTCCCCTGGTGCTTGTCACCTACACAACTAAGAAAGGGAAATGTATCTGGTTGATCCTGCCTGCGATAGGAGCATCTTTACTGTGTCTCCCTCTCACACCATTGCAAGGCAGCTAGAATGAGGCCTGACTTTTGATCAAGGATGCGGTAGAGGAGTGGCCACCCTAAAGCAGTGCTGGGAATTCCCTACATGGGCACACTGTACTCTGCTGTGAAGCTGACTATCAGCTGCTCATGCTCCCCGCTCCTCTCCTAGGCATGTACAACACCCACAGCTGCTGCTCTGCATTACTTAAATTACAACAGAGCAGCCTTTACTTCTTTTCACAATAGGAATGCTTTCTTTAAAAAAAACACAATATATAAAAACCAAAGCAACCCAGGCAGACCAAATAAAACCACTGGACCACCAGGGCAATATTACAGTAGCCAGGACAATAGGATTACTAGCCCACTGGCCACCAATGATTAAAACTACAATTTTTCTACCAAAACAATATATCTTTTGTTTTGTATAAAAAAAAATTGTCAATAACTAGAAGTGAGCACAAAAACTGCATGTGGGTAAGGAAGCAAGGGCCAGGCAGTCCTTTCCATACTCTTCCCCCCCCCCCGTGCTGCATCCTCCTTCAACCATTATTAATATTGTCTTGTCAAAACTGACAGCTATACTATTTAGAATGCTTATTATTTATTCGATTTTATTTTGTTACTGATACTGCTTTTTATCTTTGTGCAGGAGCCACCCTTTACTTATCTGGCAGCTCCTACCTGCCCCAGGTCTAGAACTCAGGTCTTCACTAACCTATTTTTTTACATATCCTAAAACTAACTATATTTCCCTATTACACTTGGTGGAACAATCACTACAAGGCTGTTACAGTGGACCTGTCTCAAGTGAACCCTCCCATGTCAGAGGGTACCACTGACTGTGGGCCATAACCCTAAATTTATCCTTCATCTCTGGTACCAGCCACCAGCACCTCACCTCTCCCCAGCCTTAGGGCAATCTGCCCAATATGGTATGAGATGCCCTGTCAACCCCTCTGTACAATTCTGCCACCAATCCTTCAAGACTACTATGCCACCATCATTTCCTTACTTTTATGACATTACGTTACCCTAGCTAATGCATTAATGAAGTTTTTTTGCAAAGAATTTCCTTTCTTTTTGAGATAGTAGAATCATATCCTCATTCATGCAGGTCACTTCAGAATATACTGTATATGAACAGGTGCAGTTGTGCAGGGCCCTTCTGTCCCTGCACTATGTAAAGAATCCATCCACCTATAGAAGTGCAGAGCCTGGCACATTCACTCTTTATACATTGACTCTTCACACATGCACTTTTCACACATTCAGTCTTAATTTTTTTTTTTTTTATTTTGACCCAAATGTTCAAGATAGTTATTTCATGACTGCCCTTATAAACACGACATGTAGCATTTATAGTATATTGGCTGAAATGTTATTTTGCACCAGAATTGCAGTAAGACATCTCGTCTTAGATTTAAAAAATAACACTGGTCATGTTTATAAGGCGGTGTGTACAAATGGCTATGTTCAATCTCAGAGTCAAAATACTGAAAATTAGCAACGTTATGAGTGAACGTTGGAATATTGCAATGTTCAGTCATAACCTGGGCATTTTACTGTATTTGTACACCAAAATATCAGCATAGCCTTTTTGTTACCCCCACCTCCTGAACCTGGTAGGTGAAAATGTTCAAATCCCTATATGAATGTAATTATATTCAACTGAAACATCATTCCATGCTGCAGGTGCGAAAACATATTTTGGCTAGGATTTGAAAAATGAAGCTGTCATGTTCATGAGGTGGTGTGAAAAAATGGCTATGCTGAAAATCAGGGGTCAAAATATTTAAAATTACCAAAGTTATGAGGGAGAGTAGACAAATTTCAACATACACTCATAACTTTGCCATTTTTACATACTCTTTTTTTTAAATTTCCAACATAGCCTTCTAGTGACCACATCTCATGAACAATGGCAGTGAAAAGTTTCAAATCCTGACTGAAAGGTGATTTTTGCCAAACAACCACAAAATTGCCTTTCAGGCCTGACTGGCAAAATTCCACCACCACTGGTCATGAGGGGGCTCACAAAAAGGCCATGTTGAAAATTAGGGGTGAAAATATACAAAAATGACAAAGTTCTGCATCAAAGTTCAAAACCCTACTGAAATGCAATGAACCACACTTACATTAGTTTCAGATATTGAAGTCAGCAGTCCCAGCTGCAAGACGTGTCTTCGATCAGATAGTGGATCTATGCCATGGGACCTGTTCAGGAAACTAAGAATGTGTGGAGAGTGTAGTGGGGGTGTCAGGTGGTGAGTACTCGGTGGAAGGTGGGGTGGCAAGGTCAGATCGGTGCAGGACCATTTTCTTTTTTACAGGCTTAAAAAAAATTGAGGGAGGGTTTTCTTTATTACATCTAACATTAATGCAGGGATGGTGATCAGAGGGGTGGGCAGTGCCACTAGTCACCAGGGAAACAACACACATAAGGGGACAGCGATCTGCGGGCAGGGGGTGCCACTGAGCAGCAGGAAAATAACATGCATAAGGGGATGGCAATTGGAGGGTGGTGGGGGGTACCACTAAACACCAGGGAAACATAGAATACTAAAGCGGATGGTGATTGGAGGGTGGAGGGTGCCATTAGACAGCAGGGAAACAACATTCATAAGGGGACAGTGATTGGAGGATGGGTGTGCCAGTAGATACCAGTGTAACCCCTAGATGGCGCTATCCCAGGGGCTACTACCCCTGCCTGATTTGCCACTAACAGGTTGAGGGGCCTGGATCCAATGGCGGGTGCCTCCACCCAGAGGTCAGGGTTTGCAATAGTTAAACTAACTTGGTCACAGCCCTCTGGGACACTGCAACCCCCCTTTCTTCCCACTAGTGGCCCACACAATATATCAGAATTACCTTCACAGTATACACTTACCCCCAGGTCTGGTTCCGGCACTGGGACCTCCTGTGAAATGAGATACAGTGCAACAATCACAGTACAGTACTTTAACATAGACAAATACCTCAGGCAGTATAACTTTGCTGAAACAAGCAGCTCTGATTTATTTAGGGGGATATAACAAGGACAGGGGGAAATCAGGTTAAATTAGCTTATCACTCTAATAATCTACCTATGGCTCTGTGCACAGGCCTATCCCTATCAGTTACTGTCCCTGGGTACCCAAGCCCTAGTGGCTAGTCCAAACCGTGGCAGCTGGTAGGGGCCCTTTCACACAAAGAAAAGGAGAATTAAACAGTCAGCAGTACAATAATTCCATTTGGATTTAATGTGGCAATTCAACAGGAGCGACCCTGAATTAGTACTCACGACCTCCAAATAAGATAGGGTCCTTCAATGTCAGCAGGGCTCACTTGAGGTACACAAACCTCTTCACACATCCATATAAAAGAAAGCACTATACCAGGCAGGCTGCATCTGTATCCCGATCGCAATTACTGCACAATACCGGAGAACACACAGCAGATTCAGTTCCTGACAGACCGAGTGCAATTTTCAGCAATTCCTCCAGTCTTCTACAGGGTGAGCCTGGTTTCTACTCTTCAGAGATCCTTTGATTCTTTTCACAGGACGGATTCAGTCCTAACAAGCTGTTACACAAGCTGCAGACCGGAACTCTGGGCCTTACACACGTTTTTTGACTAAAACTGCACACTGAAAAAGCATAGGGCTCCTTCCTTCTTCACTGCCAAAGCTCAACTGAAACTCCAACTGACAAAACTGGGCACTTCCTTTGAGTTCCTCCCAGTTCTTGACTGGATTGGCTGTCACTCACAATAGACTGCTGCTGTTGGTCCAAAAAGGCACTGAAGTCTAAACTACATCTCCCAGAGTCACTGCCCATACAATCCTCTTGTGGCTGGCTCAGATTATGAGTCCAAGTTCTGATTCGTCCAAGGCACCATTTTAGAGCTAGCTTACCCCACACTGATTGGTCCAGTTCAGCAGTTCAAAACTAGAATGGGGAACTAGCAGACACAGTTCTGACTGCAAAGAAAGCAGGTTAGACAAACTGTATTTCATTATTACTCTAAATAATTTCTGGCAAACAGTTACATCTTTCAGATAGGTTCCCTTTGCACCTAGTGACTGCAAAAATGAAGTGAATTGGCAGCAGCTTGAGTGGTACTCAATCAAAAAACACACAGTCCCCCATACAAACTAATTATGTCTGCAAGCAGACAGCTCTTAAAGAGACAGTACCAGAGGCTCTAAAAACACTCACTGATAAATGGCTTAAATGCCAAACACCATTCAGGCTTGGAGCATTCAAGCAAGCTCCTGGAAGTCTTTTGGGAACCCCCATTTGCAGGGGGGTTACACCAGGGAAACATAAGATATTTAAGGAGATGGCAGTTGAGGGGGCACTACTAGATATCAATGAAACATATCCTACATAAGGGGATGGTAATGGGAGGGTGAGGGGCACCACTAGACACCAGGGAAAGAGTGATTCACTGCTCTCAGAGCAGCCTGCAGAATGAGTTCCAACTGCAGCTGCAGAATTCAAGAATGTCCCTCTGTTTTCATACAGTCAATGTGGGTCAACCGTTCCTCCTGCTAAGCTAGGCATTCAGGATTGTGGGGTGCCCAGAAAAGGTATTTCTTGCCATTAATTGAAGAAACAAACATCAGAATCTAGCTAAACAGGGTCCTGTTTGTATGTCTAATGCACTTATCAAGTAAAGACAAGGTAAATAAATAAAAAAGGTGGAGGGGGGGGAGGCATACCATAGCTGCTTAAACTAACAGCAATAAAAGTGCTGATTAGCTGACCTGGGTTGTAGGTATGGGGGAACCAGGTTCCTAACAGCCCTGTAGAGACGGCGTTCCCTGCTGCTTGACCTTGCAAAACCCATCTCCTGAGAGAGGCAAATGAGAAAAAGTAGGGTGGCAAGGTAAAGTGCAGTTTTCACATCCTGCAGCCACAGGAGGTTGTTTGGTTGGGCAGAAGAATGTCAACTACCACAAAGTGGATCAGGCAGCCCACAGATAACATAGACTGCTTGGCAGGCCAAAATAAGGAAGCAGCTAAATGGTAAAAGGTAAACGGCATGCAGCATAGTATATACCTGAAACAGCTGGCACTGGCCAGGTTAGACATAGGCACGGTGTGCCGGGAAGCGGTGGTGGGGATGGCTAGGTGGAGAGCCGCCCGGAGGGCATTGTCATGAGAAGTAGAGGTGGAGGCTACTTTCAGAGACAGGAGCAGTTACGAGTGTTGACGATTTGGTTTCAAAGGGTGGTTTTGAACTTGGAGATGGTGGTGGCATTGGTGATGGGGGCAGGGAGAGAGTTAAACCAGGATGGTGCTCTATAGCAGAAGGACCTCTGGCCACGGCTGGTTCTTGATCTGGGGACCATTAGAGTGGTCTTGTTGGATGACCATGTTGCAGTAGTGGGAGGGCTCTGGTGGATGGATGCTATTACCCCAGAGGGGGAGAGCCCGAGTAGGGTTTTTTTTGTGAGGAGACAGGTTTGATATCGGAGCCGTTCATCCAGGGTAAGAAGTTTAGCCTCGACATACAGCTGACAGGTGTGTGTGAGCCTGGGGGCACCAGTAATCAATCTTCAGGCTTTATTCAGGGTTAAGTGAATTTTTTTGAGTGCAGTGGCGTCGGCAGCACCATAGACTGGTAGACCATAGTCTACAAGGGACAAAACGGATGACGTAACAGCTAGCCGGAGTGCATTTGGGGGAAGGCAGGTTCTATGGCGGAAGAGGATGCCAAGCCATGTGTTAGTGACGGATGTTAGGGCATCAATGTGGTTGTGAAATGTGAGGGCTGAGTCGAAGGTAACCCCAAGGTATTTGTAAGACCAGACTTGTTCCAGTGGCTGATTGGTACTAGGAAGGATATAGAGTGGGTGGTTGCTAGTTTTGTTTTGGGGGGTAGGAAAAGAGCATAGCTTTGGTCTTTTTAAGATTGATGACGAGTCTGCGCTCCTTAAACCAGGCTTCGGCACTGTTGAAAGACTGCTGTAGGGTGTCCTGGAGGGAGATGGGATTGCGGTGGGTGGCAAAAAGGACAGCGTCATCTGCATACAGGAGAATTTTGCCAGGGCATGCACTGGGCAGGGTGTTCAAATAGAGCGAGAAGAGAAGGGGGCCCAGGATGGAGCCTTGGGGGACCCCAGAGTGAATGGGACGGGTATCAGAGAGTGTCCCATTGATTTTTACACACTGTGATCGAGCGGCAAGATAGCTTGTGCACCATGCTAGGGGGCCAGCCGAGAGACCAGTGTGGCAGTGGGAATTCAGTAGAAGTGGATGGGAGACAGTGTCGAAAGCCTTTGAGAGGTCGATGAACACTGCACCAGCTAGGGAGCTGGTATCCAAGGAGGAGTGCAGGAAGTTGGAGAATTCAATTAGGACAGTGCTGGTACTGTGACCAGCATGGAAGCCATGTTGCTCTGGGCATAAGATGTTATGCTTAGCCAGATAATCAGTGATTTGAATGGCCACCACTTTCTCCAGGGCTCTAGAGATGGGGGGGAGGATGGAGATTGGCCGGTAGTTGTTGGCCGACCACCTGTCGCCCCCTTTATGAATTGGTGTGATTATGGCTGTTTTCCAAGCTGTGGGAAATTGTCCCAGGCAGAGTGATTGGTTAATTAGGCTGGTGAGTGGGGCAAGGACTTCATCTAGCACCAGCCTGAGGATACTGGGGTCCAATGAGTCACTGCCAGGACTGTTGCTATTCAAAGCTTTGATAAGGATGGGTCTGGCTTCGCGGGTGGAAATCTTGCGCAGGTGGAAGCTGAGGTGCTGGAGGACAGGGGGAGGTTGGTTGGGGGAGGGTCAAAGAAATTACTAGGGAGGACTGAGCTAAGGTCAGTGAAAGCGGTGTTGAGCCAGTTAGCTATGGTGGCAGGCTCGGTGGTGGTAGTGCCATTTCTAGTGAGCTGGGATGGGGCAGGGGAGCGAGCTTTTCCATTAAGTTGTTTAATATTATCCCAGAAAGTCCAGGCTGAGCCCCAGGAGGAGGTAAGGGTGGCCTGGTAATGGTCGGCCTTGGCTTTCCGGATGGCCCAAGAGCACTTATTCTGGGCTGCATTGTAAGCCTGCCTATCAGACAGATGACCCATTTCAGTGGCAAGGTGCCAGAGGTTATCCCGATTTCTTAGTAATTGTAGAAGGGCAGGGCTAACCCAGGGTGCATTCTGCTTTTTGGACCAGATTTTGGTGAAGGGTGCAAAGAGATCACAGGCCATGTTGAAGGTGTGAGTGAAGAAGGTGAGGTCAGTGTCAATGTCGGTTGCACGATGAATGGGGGACCAGTTTATCTGGGTGAGGAATACTTTAAGGTTTTTCAGCCCACCAGGGCGGAGGCGCCTGCTGTGGGTGGTCTGGGCTTTGGGTTTGGGATTTGGGACTGCCCAATGAAATAGGATAGGGGAGTGGTCACTTAGGGAGTCTGGTAGGACCTGGATGTTTTGGATTTTATGGGGTCGGTTAGTTATAATAACATCCAGAAGGGTGCTGGTACCTCTCTTAGGGTTTATTCTCGTGGGCTGGGTGACGATTTGTGTCAGATCTTGGGCAGCAAATGAGTCTCTGATTGCGGATGAGGAGGTGCTGAGCCAATTTACATTAAGGTCCCCAACTAGGATTTGTTCTGCCTTATGGTGGAGGGTGGCCAGGTAGTTGGTTAAAGATACCAGGGCCGGGTGCTGGTTCTTTGGGGGAACGTAGGCTGTGGTGAGATGGAGAGGGCTCCTAGAGGGGTCTGGGGTGAGTTTGAGGGTAAGAGCCTGGGCCCCATTTACTAGGGCAGGGGTGGGGGAGTGTGTGTCCAAGTATTGTGTCCCTAGTGTAGATTGCACAGCCTCCCCCTCGTTTGCCTACTCGGTCCTCCCGGTATAAGGTATAGCCTGGGAGGGAGACAGATGAGTCAAGGGTGGATTTGGACTGCCTCACAACAGTCAGGATGTAGTGCAGGACACTTTACCTCTTACAGGCTCTGGCAATCCCGAGTTCAGTCTCCGCTGCTGGGCAGAGTTCTGAAGTCAAGAAGCAAGGCAATAAAATCATACTAGTCCAAAGCAGACAGTATTAAAATGACCAGTTTCACATACTTGTATACACTCACATATAAATCTAGTTTTTGATGCTAGAAATAGGCCCCTAAGAAAGGGTAGTCAACTTATCTGTGAGGTTGACCTATCTGTGGGGTTTAAAGTGGTATATCATTATTGGTAACTGTGTAAGTTCTGTAAGTTCTGGCCACAAAGGTAGATTCTGTGCCTAATGCTGGCCACAAAACATATTTTTCCATCTAATTTTGGAAACAAAATGATGTCTGTTATTGTGAAATGTGACAAGGTAAAGGGGAGTTGACTTATATGTGAGATTGAATTATAGGCAAGTATATATGGTAGGCACTATTCCGATTCTAGTCTTTTATGGATGCTGAAATATTTTAGGATGTGTGCAGTTAATTTTTCTTTTAGATTTTCCCAAACTACACAGTGCATTATATGATTTAAGACAATATGAAAGGCTATTGTTATTCGGTTTTCTTGTTAGTAAGTTTGGATTTAGTACTGTAAGATACTCAAGGGACTTAAAGAACAACTCTAATAAAAAACTTAAAAACACATTACACCAATTATGTTTTAACTTCATTGTTTTCTATCTTTTTGCCTTTTCCCTGTCATTAGTCTACAAAATATGGTAGATAATTTGGTATGAAATAAATGGTATTTGTTTCATTGAGTCTTCAAAAATTTATCTGACTCACTCCTGATAACCACACAATTGCTGTTTGTGACAACACATCGCAGTCTGTTGTCATGGTGAGCACTATGATGTCATAAACAAAGGTCCTGTGAGGTTAACAAGGAAGAGACAAATGTTTTCTCCACAACATTTTTAGATAGACTACCAAAATGTGCTGTAAACCTTGGAATGTAACATTGAAAATTAAAAAAATGTACTCTCTAGTAAATTGTATTAGCTGAAACATCATATTTATGAAAGTATATGCTCAAGTGCAGAGTTGCTTTTTAAAGGAGATAGGAAATGATTTTTGCATAGTTAACTGACCTTCCATCTTCCTTTCCTTGTCAGTTATGTATTCTGATATGCTTTGATGTTTTTTTTATAAAAATAAAAATCTAGCATTGTGGTGCCCTCAGATCTTACACTGAGTTCCACTGTCCTCACCAGCTACTGCTCTTGATTTTCAAAGTTCTAAGACATTCTATGACATCAATAACTCTTGTTCCATGCTATTAATCTGAATGGCTTGGAATGGTAGTTTCTGATGTCATAGAATATTCAGGCAGTATGAAAAGAGAGAGAAACAACTGCTGAGGAGAGAGAGATTCAGGGTAGTACAAAGACAGCAAAATTAGATTATTAATTTAACATACAAGGTCAAAAACATATCAGAATACTGGGTAGCTAATACAAGAACAACTGGAGAGCATCTAGAGGTGTAAAAACTGTTTCCTACCATCTTTAAAGACACTGGCCCAGATATTCCAAGTAATTACACTCTGTGACCAATAAGTAGGTCAGTGCTACATTCAGCCAGTTATTTTTCTGTTTATGCTTAAACGTAATGTCGATAATTTGCAGCAGTGCAACAGAAATTGGGCAAAACCTCATACCCTAACTTTTTCAAGCTTAAAGATTCTGGACATCTCACAGTTTTATTCAGTGGTAAAATTATCTAACTCCACCAAAATCTGAATATTTTATAAATGTTTTAATGTATTTTTTCCCCAAGAAAATGATGGCCACCACATTTAACTTAGAAATACCATCATAGGCATGGTAAGGGTTAGGACTGAGAAAATAAAACAAACTCATGGTGTGCAGCATTGGAGACACCAGAAAAATTATTTAACAAGTGTGCTAATATTCTTTATTAATTGCAGATGAAACTAGTTTTTTGGAAAACCCTCGTTTGTTTCACTTCTGCTTTAAGGCACAACATGCCATGGTACTCAAGTTCCTTTTATTTATCGGGGACACCTCCAGAGAGGCTACTCATTTAAAAATCCATACAAAGTAAATCAGCACAAACTACAGGAAACTTCACAGCATTGGTAGGGTGACTGCAACTGCATTCTGTTTCTAGAGCACAACTCTGACTCCCAGAATAGTGTGCCCCATACCTGCACTCAAATTCAATCTCTGTTTCCAGCTGTTGGAAAAGAAAAACAGCCCCAAAATACCCCCCAGCTCCCTCTGAGCTCTATCTATTGTAGAAGGAGTGCCTCAGATAGTGGTGGACTGGGAACCAGGGAGGGCAGGTCCGGGTGAACTCCGATGAAAGGGGCAGCTGGATTTGTCCATTTCAGCAAATTGTTTGTGTTTTAAATCATTGGAGGCACTGGTACAGTAAGTGTCTGGATAGTCTTATAAAGGCATTTTTAGCATCTGAGCAGTGTATTGCATTAGCACTGGAACTGGAAGTGGGAAGCCATGCCATTTCTGGTCTCAGTCCTATACTGCTCACAGCCCTGTTGAGCAGCAGTTGTGCATGGTGACAGCAACTACAACCTGTCACTAGAGCAGAAATCTGACCCCTAGAATAGTGTCCCCCATATCCGCACTCAAATTCTATCTCTTTTGCTGTGTTAAGAAAGAAAAATGCTCCAGAAAATACTCACTAGCTCCCACTGAGCTTTATCCACTGCTGAAGAGGTGCCTGGGATGGCAGTGGACTGGGAACCAGGAAGGGAAGGTTCAGTTGAAATTCAGTGAAAGGGGCAGCTGGATTTGGTCATTTTTGCAACTTGAGTGTGTTTTAGAAGATTTGAGACACTGGTAAGTGTCTGGGTAGCCTTATAAAGCATCTGAGCAGTGTATTGCATTAGTGCCATAACCAGAAGTGGGTAAACTTGCCATTTCTGGTATCGGCCCTATATAGCTCACAGCTCTAGTAAGCTGCAGTGAGTGCAAGTGGAGACAACGCATGCGGAGGCAAGCACATCTCAAGGCATGTCTGCTGGTGTTGGCTGCAGAGAATGGGAGTGCCAGGAATCTATTAACATTATAAACAAACTTGGAATAATTTTAAACAAAAAGGAGTTCTGACTATTTCCATTACAATAATTACTTTGGATGAGGTGGTTGGCCTGAACTGTATAAGCACTTGTTAATCAAGACTGGAAGGATTGAGGGGGAATTTGTTTGTGAAAAATGTTTGGCCAATAAAGAATTAATGGCTGAATTAGCTAACATGTGTGTGAGGCTGGACAAATTAGAGCAAAGCTTGAAAAAATGGACAAGGATATTCAAACCAGAAAAGAGTGCAGAAATAATGACAGGGCCAGCCTTAGATAGGCACAAACTGTGCCCCTGCACCCTGGGGGCCCATACTTTTTTCTTACTGGAAAAAATAATTTAAAACACTTAAAAATGCCTACAATTTGTTAGAGATGAAAATGTTTACCAGCAAATGAAAGTGGAAGACAACTGGCTCTGCTACTGTTACAAAAGGTGAGGGCTAGGTTAAATAAGTGCTAATGGTGTTAATGGCCATACTTTACACTTCCCAGGTTGACTACTTTCATAAACAAAGGGCTATAATGACAAGAGAACGTGTTTTTAACTTGGACATGTAGCTGAAACAATGACTGATATGACAAAATCTGTTTCAAAAGTATGTGAGCACTCAATATGGCTCAAAAACCTGGCCAGCACAGAGCAAAACTGGATTTCCTGATAGGGACCCTGAAAACCCGATCAGCAGGTAAAAAAACTGACAGGTGGCAACCTTACTGGTGTCCCATGATAATCTTCTCTGTTGTCTCTCACTCACACCTCCAGAAAAGTTAAGTTATTTAACTTGTTTGCAAATCAGAGTATCAGAGGTGTGAGTGTCCAGCGATGATGTCCCTGTCCTTACAGAAATGAATATGGTAGTTGTACGTACTTACTAAAGTTATTGCTCCAGGCTCAGTCAGATTCATAGAAACATAGAATTTGATGGCAGATAAGGACCACTTGGCCCACCTAGTCTGCCCATTTCCCTACCTAACAGATAAGCTGCAAATCCTAGTTAACTAATAGACTGCTTCCTCCTACCCCCCACTAGAACTGCCTTATGTCTGTCCAATGCATTCTTGAATTCCCCCACTGCTTTTGACTCCAAGACCTCCTCAGGCAGACTGTTCCATGCATCTACAACCCTCTCTGTGAAGAAATACTTCCTCACATTAGCTCTGAGCAGCCCCCACTCTATCTTCAATTTGTACCCCCTTGTTCTTGCACATCTTTTTTTCTGAAAGATGCTACCCTCTTGGACTTTGTTGATTCCCTTGATGTATTTGAAAGTTTCTATCATGTTCCCCCTCTCCCTTCTTTCCTCAAGCCTATACATCTTAAGCTCCTTTAGTCTTTCTTCATATGTCTTCTGGTGCAGACTCTGCACCATTGTGTTTGCCCTCCTCTGGATAGCCTCCACCCTGTCTATGGCTTTGCAGAGATGGGGTCTCCAGAACTGCACAGAGTAGTCCAGATGTGTTCTTACCAATTGTATGTACAGAGGGACATTTCCAATGGTGAAGTCAAATAATTAGCAGTGTCAGTGGCTCAGCAGGTAGCACACTCCCCTCTGAGGATGTAAGATCAGAAGGCTGTGGAATCTATCCCCACACCAGGCACTGGGGTTAATATCCCAATACTGACACTGTAGTGCAGCGTGAGGGGGGTGTTGTACTCCTGAGTTGCCATCTTTCGGATGCGACATTAAACCGAGGTCCCATCTGCCTCTTCTGGTGGTAGTACAGGTGGCTGTTAAAGATCCCTTGGCACTTCTCAAAAAGAGTAGGGGAATTTTTTATTGAAACAATAAGTACAAAACAGTTTTACATCATACAACTCACAACAAAGAAAATCATCAAAAAAAGAAAGTAAAAGAAATATCATATCATGCAAACACCCAAAACATAACAGAAACACCCCCCCCCCAACCCCACCGAAAGGGTGGGGGAAATTTTCAAAAACAATAAAAAAATGGCATTATATCATGCAACTCTGTAAAGGAAAAATCAATCAAGGGGAGAGAAAAAAAGGAAAACAGATGCATCCGTGGTTGTAATCCAAGGGAAGCCTTTCCACAATGAGAGCAGTTTATCCCTTGGAAAGATGTTTCTTTCCTTCAAAAAGAGCTGCTTCAAATCCATCTCAGCCTCTCTCAAATTTTCCATATGTGACCCCACTTTTTGCTGTAATGTAAAACCACATCTAGCCAACCAGATCTGCCACTTAAAACTTGTGATCAGTACTTATGAGGTACTGATATGCCAGATCCACCAAGCAGGTAGAATGGCACCATACATGAGGATATCACAAGACATTATGGTAAAGGATAGATACACCCCATTCCTGAGCTACAAAATCCCAAAAATCAAAGATGAAAGAACAATCAAACAATAAATGTGCAATAAATTCTTCTTTGTTAATACACTGGGATCTATGACAAAGTCTCTCTGACAGTTGCTTAAGTTTATGGTTAGCACCAATAGTAATTCTCTCATGACAAGCCAACCAGTGTACATCCCACATGACAACTGGAATTCTCTGATTAATCAGTAATTTCTGCAAAGCAGACAATTTATTAGTGGGACATTTATCAAAAACCTGATGTACAAAACAAAGAGAATGTAAAAGATGGGCATAAAGTTGCTTTCTGTGGAAAGTTTCAACTTGATCTACAGTAAGATGCCATTGTTTCACTCTCAGAAAAGATTCTCTACGATAGTTCGAAATGGTAGACGATTTTCAAAGCACACCCAGGTGTCCTGCAGTCCATTGGTCAAACCAAATCTGGCATCTTTTATGCAGTAAAATTTCCCAACCCAAAGATTTAAAAAGCAAAACAGGTTTAATAGTAGAGTGAAAAAAATGCTATTAAAATACAAAATCTGGTTAACCATATTTAAACCTCCATGATCGATAGGTAAATAAGTAATATTTAGTTAGAATTAAGGTGACTTCCCCATAGTGCTTGAAAAAAAATACTCCATAAAACAGTTTCAAGAGGCAGTATAGCACAGTGGTCTAAGGCTCTGGGCTGCAAATCTGGTGACGTCCAGCAGACCAGACCTGGGTTTGAATCCCACAGCTTCCACTTGCATACTGTGTGATCCTGAGCAAGTCACCAAAATCTGTTCAGACAGAAACAGCAAGTCGGACAGAGTCCTCATCTACCAGTATTAAATTCATATCATCCGCATAAGCAACTATAGAGGTTTGGATACTATAGGTGTTAACAAGCAAAGGCTTAATATTCACATGAGCCACAATTTTCTGAAGTAGGGGGCCTAGCAAAAAGGCATACAGAATGGGGCTGAGAGGACAGCCCTGTCTAACCCCCCTGTACACATGAATCATTGGGCTTTTCCTACCATGAACCAAAGGAATAACTGTAGCCGTCTTATAGATAGCACTGAGCAACTGCACAAAAGTCTGAGGCACTCCATAGTAAACCAGAACAGACCACAAAAAATCATGGGAGATGAGGTCAAAAGCTTTTGATTGGTCCAGGGAAATTAAATAGCCCTCTACCGCCCCAACCCTGCTATATTCAACAATTTCCCTAATCAATAACAATAGATCCTCAATACGCTTCCCAGGTACAGAGCAAAATTGAAAAGGAGAAATAACCTTAGTAGCAAACAAAGATAAACAATTTGCCAAGATCTTTGTCAAAATTTTAAAATCAGAATTCAAGAGACTAATTGGTCTCCAATTACGGATGTCAGTCTTATCACCTTTTTTAAAGATATAAGTTAAAATTCCCATATTCATACTAAGCGAGATCCATGCCGTGTGTAGGATCTCATTTAACATCATGGTCAATTCCTCTTTAAGAACAGGCCCAATAAGTTTATATAGTTCATTAGATATCCCGTAAGGGCCAGGTGTTTTCCCAGTAGAAGGAGAAGACAATACATCTAAGAATTCCTGTACAGTAATTGGACTAGAGATATTCCGCAGTGAGATAGGGTCCACCACTGGAATATCTAAACCAGACAAGAAAGCACGTGACACATCTGCCTGGGCATCCAAAGGCCCATGCATTGTGGTTGTATAAGAAGTAACTACATCCATAATCTCATCCATAATCTCAACATGAGACTTGCACAAATGTCCATCGGGGAAAGGAGACAGGTCATCTCAGTTTTTGCTAGTTTTTGAGAACAGCTATCAAAGGGGCACATCATTGCAGAACAGCCCTGAACACTATATTTTTGCTGATAAGATAAAGCCTTAAACTTATGATCATGATAAGCTAGCAATTCTGACTTAATTCAGGAAATTTGTGAGGTCATATCTTGTTTAGTTTCATACACCAATGTTAGTAAATGCTGAAAACGAGACCGATTATGTAAGTAAGAAAGATACTGATTATGACAGAGAGCCTTACTAAGACGTTTATACAATATCTGTAAATCTAATTTTGTAGATTCCCACCACTGGGTAGGGTCATCAAATAAAAGAAAATGGTCTTTGAAGCTGCAATGAAATCCTGGATAGCCGTCACCATAAATTCCTTGTGCAGCAAGGAGACATTCATTTTCCATATACCTCGGCCTTTAATGATATGCGGAGTATGACACAAAGAAAAGGAAACCATGACACGATCTATAAATTCCGCTGGGTGTGAGGCAGCTAGTCCTACAGAGAGGAAGTTTGAAATGAAAAAATAATCAATGCGAGTAGCCAGACTACCTTTATGAAAGGTAGGAGTGAGCAATTTGGTCTTACTGAAATAGGCATCCATGAGTTTAGCTCTGGAGATAGTATCCCATAAGAAATTTGTATCAGAGTATATTTTATTTTGAGAAGGCTTGTGTGACAATTTAGCTGTAATACTGCAGTTAAAATCACCAGCAAAAACAACAGAAGCCAAAGTATACAAAAAGGGCTGAATAGTTTTCAGGATAGCTATACGGTCGGCCTTAGTTTGTGGGGCATAGAGATTGATCAACCTATATGTGGTGTGCTGAATAATCACATCAAGGATCAAAACACTGCCCGGTACCAGAACAATCAATTTAAGCAAACAAGTAGAAGGAATTGCAAAAAGGATACCCACCCCAGATGTCACATCCTGACCAATGGACCAAAAGGAAGGGCCGTACATTCTGGAGGATTGTGCAGCTGTAATTTCACCAGTAGTGTGGAAACGAACATCTTGTAGAAAGACAACACCAGGATGAAAATCAGCCAGATAAGAAAACACTGCATTCCGCTTTGCTGGCCTTTTAATGCTATTCATATTAACTGTGTAAAAGGATAAATCCATTAGAAAGCATGTAAAGGAAGGTATCATTTAAACCTACCCTTTCTCAAAGAGTACCCCCTATCTTTGGACTTCTGTGTGACTTTTCTCTTCTATTGTTTAGAAGGTTGATTCAGGGCACACTGATGGGAGGAATTCTTAGGGAGAGAGGACTCCAAGGAAAAGGTGCTGGACTCATCCTCAGAATGCTCAGAAAGAAGAACATCATATTTATTTGCCAGAGGAACAGATTGTGGGTCAATCGAGACCTGTGGAGGAGTTCTAGGAGGTCTATGATGAGTCACCTGCTTTTGTAGCACAAAATCCACCTGCACCGGGGGGGAGGGGTGGTAGAGGCTGAAGGAACTGGTATGTCCACAACCTTTGGGGGTGATGCCTGCAAACCTTCCCTACTAGTCATTACAGGACCACTAGAGGGTATAGACTGTTCAGAAACTGGAGAGGAGGGCAAGGGTATTTGCAAAGGGATGACAGAATGGGGGTTCTGGAGGTGGAGGGTTCACAGGAGAAAGAAGGTTAGAACTACGGATCCTATTTTTTTGGGCTAGGGTAATAAGAAGCCATTGTTCTTCACCATCTGCCTGATCAGAAACATTATGAGCAGCTAATGTACAGTTCTGAAAAGTGTGACCAGTGTCCCCTCATAAATTACACAAACACTAATTCAAGCACTGGGAACCCACATGCCCCAATTCCCCACAGACTGTACACCTCAATAAAACACTGCTCAAATGGCCTTCTGAATGACATTTATAGCATGTTTTAGGCTGTCCCGGGTTAAAGAAGACACCTCTGTCTCAGCGTAGGAAAAAAGAGTTGGGTAAATGCAATACTCAACGGTCATTCCTATTTAACAAAACCTTTACTCTCCAACCCCCAGTCCAAATATTCTCCATGTCGAAAATAGCCCCAGGGTCTTCTAAAACAGTACATTTCTGCTTCAGCCAGTGTGTCAAGTCATGGACACTCACACCCTCATTATGAAAGAGAACTGTAATAATCTTATGTTCAGGTTTTGAAAGGGGTGTAGCCATAAAGGGTGACCATAAAGATGATTTATTGAGGGAATGATATTGAGTCCAAGAACATTGCAGTCCCCCAGTTGTCTTAAAGCTGATATCAAAGGTAAATTCACCAGAAACATGAATTAAAGCATGAAGTTCATGGGCAAAAAACTTCATAGAGTTTTTGAGAAGTTGTCGTGCAACAAAGACTCTATCAGGAAACTCCTATAATCCTCCAGTATATAATAAGTGCACAGCATTATGACACTTAGCAGGTAAAATAGGAGTCTTGAAGAGAGAAGCTTAAGGTTTGATACCAGAGCGATTAATCTCATTCAAAGGCCTGTCAAGCACCTCCTCAGCCACAGGTGTAGAAGCACTAGAAGTCCGTAAAGCATCTGTAGGTAGTTTCAAAATAGGGTTTTGCATCAAGTTTAATTGAGAATGAAGGTCAAGTGCATGATTAAAACTAGGGGGCAAAGACTGAGTGCAGGCAGAAACATCTGGGGAAGGCGATATGGGAGAAGGACCAGATTCCCAGCGTTTGGTCTCCAAATTAAACACCCACCCTGCATCTTGTAAAACTTTAGGTACAGACCAGTCCTTAGAATCTGAGGTAGTTGCCAAGGCAGGACGAGTCGAGGAAGTTTCCACAGAACAAACAGTAACCTTAGTCAACAAGTCTCTTGTTTCAGCTTGAACAGTAATAACAGAATTACTTGAAGAGCATGTCTCGTTCAATTCCACACTGTCCGTCCAGCTGATTTCCACCGCTTTTGAAGGAACCACATCTGAAGTGTCAGTCTGGGCCTCTGTGACAGCTGAGTTAGGAACAGCAAGCCTAAGATTCCAAATCTGCTGCTGAAGTTGTGATTTCATAAAAAAAATTGCCGTTCTGCAGCCAGGAGCTGCTCTAATAAAGCCTGTTCCTGAGGAGAAGATGCTACAGGCACCACTTTGTCACTTGAACGATCCTCCTCTACCTCCTCTTCATCTACAGGACTTTCCTCAGGAAGAACAGCTGATATCGGTGGGTCAAGGTTCTCCATCTCCATCACATCGGAGTCTGTAGTAAGTAGAACATTTCCAACAGCAGGCTCCACTGTACACAAATCTGACACAGCCCATGGTGAATTCAAGAAAGAAACATGTTCCTCAACAATCATCTGCTGCTCTTCACCAGCCATGGAGGCGGCCATCTTGAAGTCACCGACAAAAGGGTCCCCCTGCTCACAGGAAGCAGGGTAGGGGAATTTCCACGGTATCCTGGCCAAATTTGCCCCAATTTCACTAAAAATACCACCAACAGCTTAATCTGCTTCAAGGTCAGTTGGCATTCATCTGTACCCCCTCCCCCGGGTCGTGCTTGAAAAAAGCAGAATTTGTTTAGTGCACTTACCCAGTCAACAAAAAATAAAATAATTAAGTGCAGTCAATGGCACTAATTAAAAGATGCTGGTTAAACTAGTAGACCTGGTAGTGCTTTATTAATTCAGAACATGAGGTTGAGTTAGGTATAAATGTTGGATGGGTGGGCCCACGGGGAATGGAGTGGTGGGGCCCAGTAGGAGGCTGCACAGGGACCCAGAATGGTTAAGGCTGGCCCTGAATAATGAGTTACATTTGGTGCAAGAAGAGAATGAAAACAGTCATGGAGATCAAACAAAAAGTGAACCAGGCAATACAGAATTAAATGGAACATGGATGAGGGTAATTAATGAAGCGGAACAAGACAATGAGTGGTGCACTGTGCAGGGAAACAGGAGGAGGAAAAAAGGGAGGCTTGCGGTGAGTCATCTAGATTGTCTGTAATTGTCAAATAGATACTCAGTGCTTAGTGAAACAGAGACTGACATCTTAACAAACAAGTACACCGGTGCTGCTGTAGCTACACAGGAAACAGGCAACTCAACAAACTTTGAGACTGTCAACATTCTCGTCCCTAGTACAGTGGCAGAACAATTACACATGAGCGCAAATAAAGATTCCTCTATATCAAAACAAAAAAGGCAGGAACAAGGCAGATAATAAATGTGGGTGATTCAATCCTGAGACACTTGGATTCTACAATCTGTAGCGAGGACAAGTTAAAACACTCAGATCATGTGCCTACTAGGAGCTAGACTGAGGGATATAAAGAAACATCTTAATGGCCTAATCAATAATCAAAATGAAACGCTGGAGGAGACGCTGGTCGCGAGGGCTGATTTCTGGACTCACCCTCCCTGTCCCTATTTCGCCAGGATACCCCCAACCCCCGAGGAGCCGTCGGTCGAAAGGTAAACCTGTGCCTGAAAGAATACAAAATCAAAAAGAAAGATATTATGAAGCGCAACACAGTCAGTGAGCCAGCCTACCTGCTGGATACTCTGCTCGGCTGGGCTCTGCCGTTTCAAACGCGGTTTTGGCGCCTTTTTCGCTTGGCTCTGTTTCTGCTTGTTTAAGCAGTCGGTGCTGCATCTGGAACTCGTGCTTGCTCTGGTGAAACCCCGCCCGAGCAGCTACAGCGTTAAGCTCCCCGCCCCACCACCACCCTTGCTCGGCTCTCTCTTTATAGGGTATATTTTCCACGTCACATGAGGCTCTAAAACCATCAGCCTACTTTCCCATTTGCTGGTTATATCGTTCCAGCACTAGAGGGAGCCTGCCCTCATTTCTTGCTCTTTACTGGGAAATGTCTCACTTAAGCATGGTCTTTACAATGCTGGCCCTCCTCCTGCTACAGCACCCGATGCTCTCTCTCTGCCCATCTATACACCCCATCAACCTGCCCCCAACCAAAGGACACTGCCCCCACTCTGAACTCCAGGCTCCCCTATTGGACTACCCCAAACCTATCCCTCAACCCACTCCCCTGAATCCCTCCCGTACCCTGGATTACCACGCCACTACCACCCACCAACCACCGTTGCACTACTCATACTATTGTGTTTCCTCTCACAAGTGGACACTCTCCTCGCTAACGCCCTCAGTTGTTCTCTCCCTTCTTATCCCCTGCTCCTCCCTGGTGGGGTCCCGTCGGCCACATTTGCTCCCCTCCTCCAGCTACAAACCCCACGCAAGGCACCTAATTCTCCTGCTGCTCCTGCTCTCCGGCAATGTGAACCCAAACCCGGGCCTGTCATCCCTGCCACGCCCCTGCCCACTGATGGCAAAGGCTTTCAAATCGCCTTTATTAACATATACAGTCTCCTAAGAAAACTGCAGCCCTCAATGTTGGGTCACCAACCTCCCCGGATATTCTCATGCTTGCCAAAACCTGGCTCTCTCCCCTCACGCCTGACTCTGCCATCTCCTTCATGGTTTTACCATCTTCAGGGCCGATAGGATGGGCCGGCGTGGAGGGGGGTGTGCTATCTACTTGCGCAACTCGATCCTCGGGCTTGCCCTCCCCACCCCCGAGCTTAACCATGGGGCACAAGCCATTACCTTAAAAATCACCCCCTGCCCTGGACACGGTCCACTCTATCTAACTGCGGCTTATCTACCCCCGGGAACTAACAAAGACTCTGCAGCTTCCTCTCTCCTTGACTACCTGGCTACATTACCCCCGAAAGCTGAACAGTTAATTATGGGTGACTTAAATTCAAATTGGCTCAGCCCCTCAGCAGATAATCTGAAGAATGAGCTTGCAGCCCTTGACCTGTCCCAAATGGTCACTCAGCCCACTAGACTTAACAAAGCAACAGGAACTTGCTCCCTCCTGGACGTCATCCTCTCTAACCGACCTCATAAAGTCGTCTCCGTTGATGTCCTTGCGGACTCACTCAGTGACCACTCCCCAGTCATCTGCTTCTGGTCCTCCCCCACCCTCACCCCTGGTTGCAGCAGGACCCCTCGCCGCCGGTTCCTCCCCGGAGGTCTCGCCAACCTCAAACGTCACCTCACCCAAATCGACTGGTCCCCATTGGCCAGTGCTCCTGACGTTAATTTTGCCCTTACCTACCTCTCCACGGCATTCAACCACGCCCAGGATCTGTATGCACCCCCCAACACTCGTGAGGATAAAAACGCACTCGCATGGATCACTCCTGCGCTGATCCAACAACTAAAAGAGAGATAACCTCTGGCATAGCTAATAACTCTGGCAGGGTTGCTGACAGGCAAGCCTACAGGGCAGCCCGCCAATCAATGCTCCTGGACAATCAAGCAAGCTAAAGCCAAATTCTACCAGGCTACGTTGGCGTCCACCTGGGGCACGTTCCAGAGCTTTCTGGGATAACATTAAAGATTTAAATGGTAAGACCGCTCCCCCCTCCATCCCAGATTGTCATAAATGGGACTGTCTCGACTGACCCCACCTGTATTGCTAACTGCCTTAATAAAACTTTCACCGACTTAAGCGCGTCCTCCGGCCCATTTTCCGACCTGGTTGCCAAACCCTCACGCTTCCATTCCCAGGCGCAATTCCACTTCGAATGATCTCACCCCACGATGCCAAACCTTTCTTAATAAGGCCCTCGCCTCTCAGAACCCTACCAATGACCCTCTCGACTCCAGGATACTTCACCTCGTCCTGGATGTCATGCTCACCCCGCTGACGCTTATCATTAACAAATCCCTATGCCTCGGCCAATTCCCCAAGGCCTGGAAGCATGCAGAAGTAACCCCCATCCATAAGTCGGGGGACCACACTCTGCCTAATAACTACAGGCCCATCTCCATCCTTCCCCCCCCATCCAAAGCCTTAGAAAAAATAGTAAACACTCAGCTCTCGGAATATCTTACTAACTACAACCTCCTTTGCCCGGAGCAACACGGTTTTCGCCCTGGCCATAGCACATCCACTGCCCTTCTGGAATTCTCCCACCACATTCACTCAGCACTAGACAAAGGTCATCTGGCAGGGCGGTCTTTATAGACCTGTCCAAGGCCTCGACACGGTGTGCCACCCCTGCTACTAAACTCCCTCAGTACTCTAGGTCTATAGCCGGCCCCTGAAGTGGTTCAGCAACCTACCCACCAACAAGTCCCAAGAGTCAAACTAAATGGGACCCTCTCCTCCTACCTTCGGTACACTCGGGTGTCCCCAAGGCTCCATCCTTGGCCCAACCCTTTTCAGCCTATTCCTGAACACCCTCCTAGCTCCTGTTCCAGTAAAATATTACTCTATGCTGATGGCGCTGTTATCCTTGCATCACACCTGACCCTCCTCCAAAGCATGCTGCAAAGCGCCTTCCTCCAAACCGAAAAGTGGCTCAATAATCACCGCCTAGTCCTGAACCTAAGAAAACTAAGTCCATGCTATTTTCTCATCCGCAAAACAATGCCAGAGACTTCCCCTCCACATCACCACCAGCATGCCCTCCCTCTGGAGCAGGTTACATCCTATAAGTACCTGGGCATCACCTTTGACTCTGGCCTTACTTTCCACGCCCACCTTAAAGCTCTGACGTCTGCAATGAACTCCAGGGTCGGTCTTCTCTACCGCCACAAAGACTGTCTCCCTGAACCCGCCTTAAAACTAGCCATCACCTCATCGGTATTATCACTGGCCGACTATGGTCTCCCTGTCTACGCTGCTGCTGATGCCTCTGCCTTATCCAAAGTCCAGACCTCTATAAATAAAGCATGTAGGCTCCTTACCGGTGCCCACAGCAGAACCCACACCTGTTTGCTATACTCCGCCACAAAAATACTCACACTTGAGGAAAGACTGATTTATCATACCTGCCTACTGGCCAAAAAATCCTTGTCAGGTCTCTGCCCTCCTGGGGTCTCTGGACCTCTGCAGCAGGCTGCTAGGTCCCTGCCAACCCGGTACGCCGCCGCAGCCACCTTCAACGTTCCCAGAGCGAGGACCTCTTGCTACCAAAGATCTTTCCATCACCGAGCCCCGTCCTGGTTTAACTCCCTTCCTGAAACTATCTCCAAGATCCCTGGCATTGGCCGCTTCAAAATTGCCCTTCGCCAACATATTATAGACAGCCGAGGTTGTAAATGCTTGATAGCTGCCCCACGCCATCTCACGACCTCTAATGCGGTCCCTACTAACCTTTCAACCCCTCGCCCATCGGTCTTACATATCTACATATCAGCTTGGACATGCTAATTATGAATAATGTATCTACTATTCGTTACCAATGTTGGTACCTACTAATTTGTAACTTGCTGTCAAATTGAGTCTCCTGTTGTCATTACCAATGTTGGTACCTTCCACAAGTTGAATCCAGTGCAGCCTGCTGTCTGCTTCTCTCAAGTGTATATTTTTATGTAACTAACCTGTTCCGTCATTTTCCCTGTCCTAACCTCACACTTTTGTTGTCTCCCCCCCTTTTTTGACGAGGTACCTTTGTAAACGAGTCTTTGACTCAAAGGTTGTAAATCTGATCTCTACAATAAATAAATAAATAAAAATAAAAATAAACAAATAAAAATGAAACCTCCTGACTGTTGTTCATGCAGGAGTAAAAGATATTAGTAGGACACCAGAGCATCAGATAGTGAGTGAGTTTTAAGAGACATGTAAGGTAATCTTCTCAGAGATTCTGCCAGTATCAAGGGCGAGTAACATAAGAAAAAGGGGTCTTTATAGGCATAACAAATGCCTCCCAACTTTGGCAGCAAAAGATGTATTCAGATTTATACTTAATTGTGCAACTTTCAATGGAAGAGATGATTATTATGCAAGAGATTGTCTGCATTTAAACAGAAAGGGGGCAAAAGCATTGAGTAATAGAATTCTTACAGTCATTAAGCATAATTTAAACTAGGGACTTGGGTGGGTGTTATGGACATCATACAGACAGTAGTAATACATCAGGTGACAGTATTAAAACATTAGGTATAGTAACACTAGGGGTGAAAGCAAATACGACAACAGTGTGCATATAAACAAAAATGACATACCAAGAAATTAAGCATATTGACTTTGAACACAATAAGCCTGAACAAAAAAATGGATGATTTACAATTAAATTCAGTTAGTGCCATTGTGATATAATCTCAGTCATAGAGTTCTAGTGGAAGGATTATTGTAGTTGGGGCCACAAATTGGACAGGTACATTCTATATTGGGTAAACAGGAAAAAAGAGGAGGGGTGTAGCAATATATGTTACAAATGATACAACTGGTAAGCAAATCATAAGAAGAAATGAAGGGGAAAACAAGCTACACATTTAAAATTTATGGATCAAAATAACAGCCAAAACAAAACCGATCCTTGTTGGTACCAGCTATAGGCCGACTGACACTAGTTGGGAGTATTCTAGCAAATTATTTGACACTATCAGACATAAAACTTCTACAACTAAAGATGCCATTATACTGGGTGATTTTAATATTTCCAGTATAAACTGGGGAAACAGGACATCAACTAATAACATGGACACAGCACCATGGCAATACATTCATAAATACATTAACTTAGATAAACTGCATTGAATGCAGTACAAGACCCTATACAATGCTTACTATACACCACACCGCATATTTCTGTGTGGGACAATATCTAATCTGTTATGTAAATAGTGTAATGCACAGGAGAGCACTCTTTGTCATCTTCCATGGGATTTCCCACATGTGCAGACTTTTTGGACTCAAGTTCGATCCCGTTTGGACCCACTTTTAGGTTTGCAAGAGGCCTTTATGGCAGAACTTTGCCTTCTGGGTTTGGACAATTCCCAATAGTTAGGCCCTCAGAGGTATCACATGGCCCTTATTTCAGCAGTGACTAAATTAGTTATTCTATGACATTGAACAGACAATCAACCCCTGTTGTATAAGGAATGACATGCAGAAATGCTCACTATTCTTAGAATGGAAAAATCAATTGCCAGCCTTTGACACAACCTCTCTGGATATAAACAGAGGTGGAAACAGTTAAGCACTATTCTGCAACTTACTTAAATATATTATGTCTACTGAGCTTTACTTTAGGGGATGAATCTTTTATTTGTGGGACTGCTTGCCTCACACTATTTTGATTATATTCTATTGGTAAGGCATGGTATTAGTCGGGTCTCAGCACTAACTCATTTTTGTAATGTTGTTTGCTCCACCCTTTCTTTTTGATATATGTGGCATTTTCTAATATTAAGCTCAAAGATTGTACCTTACCTTTGTTTTATGTATCATATTTGGGATGGAATGCTGTTATGTACACACTGACATCACTGTTTTTGTTTTTATTGTAATTATTGCCCGTATATGGTTTTGTGTTCCCATTCTATAAACCCTTAATAAAATTCAACAAATTTAAAAATAAAACATGGGCTCAGTACTTATAAACACCATGGATGAATGCAAATTAAACCAAACTGGGAAGTAGTGACCAACATATGATTAAGGTAACCATCAATAAATTATTCAAGAACTCATTAAATATAACTCAGTTTTTTGAGGAAGCAAACTACAAGGCTATGACCAGGGATCTGGGTGCTTTGGAATGGGAAGTGCTCTTTGTAAACAAGACTGACAATGAGAAATAGAACCACATTAAGAATGAACTGACAGCATTAAGAGAAGCTTGTGTACCTAAAAGAAAGAACCATGTTAACACAAAAATAAGACTAAAGTGGATGACAAAAACATAAAAAGGAAAATAAATAAGATGATCATATAAAATTTGAAAAAATGTTGCAAAAATATTAATAAAGAAATATTCAAAAAATTATCTGAGATTGTGTAAACAGGAAATCGAAAAAAGCAAAACAAAAATTTAAACCAGGCTAGCTAATAATAAAAAACACAAATCCCAAAGCATTTTTTTTGATACATGAATTCTTTGAAGGGAAAGGAAGCAGTCATAGGTCGACTAAAAATAAGGGGTAAAACCATTGAACAGTCAAGGATTATGGCAGAAAAATTTAATAATCTATTTTGCCTCAGTATTCAGCAAAGGCAATATCAAGGAAAATGATGATAAAATAAATGATCAGATAACAGCAGAGCTAGAAACTATGTTTACCAGAGGAAGAGAAATTAGAGAATTATGCAATATGGATCTCCATTAATTCCCTGAGCAGATAATATAAGACCACACTTGATGACAAACCTGGCAGAATATTTAGCAGTCCCAATAACTGACATATTTAAATCCTGAATACAAACTGGTGAAGCGCCAGTGCCACAAAGTGATCCTTGCCCCAATCCACAACAAGCATTTGTCAATGCAAGATGTTTATTTCTGGTATAGAAGCTCTTGAGTACTAGATGTGTTGTGGTGCACTGTGTGGGTTATGTATTACCAAAGTTAGGATCCTACGTTTGTAAATTTCAATGCAGGCTCCTAACTTTATGTTTTAATATTTTTGCCCCAAATTGTTAACATAGCCTTTTTATGATCCCATCTCATGAACAAGTGCAGAGAAAATGTTCAATTCCTGTCTTAAAGGTGATGTTAGGCAGGGAATGTGAAATCACATTTTGGAATGCATAAACACACTCTAGCCAGGATTTGAAAAATGGCAGCTGTCACATTCATGAGGTGCTATAAAGAAATGGCTATGTTGACAATTTGGGGTGAAAATATTGAAAATTACCAATGTTATGAGCCTGCATTCTCAAAATTCAATGTAAGGTAATAACATTGTTGTAATTTTAATATTTTTACACATTTTTAACATAGTCTTCTTATGACTATGAGCTAAGTAAGTTTTTTTGAATGTAAATATTGTATATACTCCTTCTCTCACTTCCCCTGGGATGCACCCAGAAACCAGCCCTGGCTCAATGTGCCTTTCCCAGTTACCAACTTTTAAATAAATAAGTAAATGACCCCACCTCATGAACAAGGGCAGAGAAAATGTTCCACTCCTGGCGAAAGGTGATTTTGCACAGGGACCACAAAATCACCTTTTGGTTCAGATTTGCCTAATGTCAATGCAGTTGTTCATGAGGTGGGGTCCCAAAGAAGGCATGTTGAAAATCTTGGGCAAAAATATGCAAAAATTCCAAAGTTTTGCAATTTAGTTCTAAACCCCAATTGAAATACATTGAACTGCTTGCCTGTTTCCTCAGCTCGCGGTCCAACTTTGAAGAGTGAAGACGTGTCTGTGGTCCACAGAAGATTATGGTGCTGGACCCCAGTGGGGGTGTGTGGGGTGGTTGGTGCTGAGTAAGAGTGTCAGGTTGGGGGACACTAATGGCCGCAAAAGACATCACTGGACAGTTTTCTTTTACAGGGTTTATTAAACAACAACAACAACAAAATTACAAGGGAAGGTTTTCTTTATTTCAATTCATGACACTGAGGGACTGGGCACCCCCAGTGTCAGTATTATGTTTGGGGGAGGTGCTGAGAGGGAGGGTCTGATGTGGGGGACAGTCACATTAAGCACTGAAACACGGGGATGGAGTCTAATTAGTTCTGGTTGGCTCTGATCCATTTTAATTATTTAGAACATGTGAATTAAATACCAAAAATGCAGAATAAGAAGTAATTTCTGCAGTATGTCACATTGTTGGCCAAAATAATATTAGTAGGTTTTATTTAATATGGCACTCTCCCAGGGAGGCTCTGGGTGCCTTATAATACAAACAATTGGTGCATTAGCATTCATATAGATCAAAACATTAATAAATAATACAAAATTAGAAGAAATACTTAAAAATGAACATAATAACCATCTGCAGTAGCGGTACAGAAAGTATATTATTCGTAGGTCCCAAAGGGAATGCTTTAAATCAGAAGTTGTGTTGAAAACAGAGTTGAACTCATACACACATCTGTCAAGCCCTATTTTTTATCAATTTTGACGCTGCAGTCCATCACAAAAGCAGACTTAAAACTTTTGCTTCTTCTACAAAAAACAATCCCCCCCAAGAATCACAATGCATCATAGGAAATAAAACAGAGCAACAGAGCTGCTTGTACTTTTCCCCCACATCAGCACAGACTTACCACTACCAAGACCAAACACATATACTGAATATCAGTTTGATTACTACTAACTGACTGAACTCCCACCCCTATCACTTTCCTAAGTCTTAGAAAGGAAGATGACCGTAAGACTGAGTCTACATGCAAAGTCACAGCCCTACCCCCGCTCTCTAACCCAACCCCTGCCTACAAAGTTTCAGGTGCATATGACATTTCCTCCTGATTTGCTTCTTTTAAAAATCTGTAATATTGGCTCAGTGACACAACATTGTCTCATCCTGCAGGCACAACAGTCACACTTTCTCACTTCTCAGCTCCTCACAAAAAAATTGCACCAAAACCAGATGCCAGAAAGAGATTTGAACATTATTGTCCTGGCAGGTGACTCTGCACATCATTGCATGTGACAGGAGCACAGTAGTAGTGGGCTGACAGATAGATAGATAGACAGACAGACAGACAGATAAATAGATAAAGTTTATTTACAGTATAAAGCACCCCTTCCCGGAGGCTTGGAGCACTATACAATACATGAAATCTAATACCAATAAAAGCATTCATCTTAACATGTATAAAACCACATTATAGAGCATGCACATACTTCAAATACAAATAACAATATTAAGGAAATGACAGTCTATAACATATTGATATTTCATACCATAATAAGTTAAACGCTTGTTCAAATTAGAATGTATTGACAGTGAGCTGTCTTGTATGCAGAGCTGGTTGAGGACTCCATGTTGAAAACTGGTGGTGAAAATATAAACATAGAAACATAGAATTTGATGGCAGATAAGGACCGCTTGGCCCACCTAGTCTGCCCATTTTCCTACCTAACAGATAAGCTGCAGATCCTACTTAACCAACAGCTTACTTCCTCCTACCCCCCACTAGGACTGCCTTATGTCTGTCCCATGCATTCTTGAATTCCTCCACTGTTCTTGACTCACAACCTCCTCAGGGAGGCTGTTCCATGCATCCACAACCCTCTCTGTGAAAAAATACTTCCTCACATTACCTCTGAGCCGTCCACCCTCTATCTTCAAATTGTGCCCCCTTGTTCTTGCACATCTCTTTTTCTGAAAGTTGCTACCCTCTTGGACTTTGTTGATTCCCTTGAAGTACTTGAAAGTTTCTATCATGTCCCCTCTCTCCCTTCTTTCCTCAAGGGTATACATATTGTGTGACTGAACTTCTCTACTGGGACTATATTGCCCTCCTTCCCTCCCCTCCACCCCCACCCCAAAGCCAGTTCTATTTTTATAGGCACAGATTTGACTGACAACAAGGAACTTCCTGTTTAGGGGCAGGAAGTGAGTGATCACAGAACCACCAAGGACCCACCATCCTAGAAGGGCAAGAGTAGCTCTCCGGCCCCCTCTAGCTGCTGGAGGTCTGCCTCTGAACAAGTAAGTGGTCTACTGAGAAATATAGGATATTCTTGTCTCAGAACAGGACAATCAGGAGCTTAAAGGGCACACAGGCAGAAAGTAAAAAGAGAGAGAAAAAAAAACAGACGAAAGAGTAAGGATTGCAAACAGTTAAAGGGTCAGAAATAAGACATGATTGGAGTGGTGCAGTGCAGTGGCTGTGGAGCAGCAGTCTACCGGGAGATATTCTGGAGGATGCGGTGTTGTCCCATCTGCAGGCACCTCTCTGGGCTGAGGGAGGAGGTTGCTCATCTCCAGGCTGAGTTGGCCAGGATTTGTGGGACCTCCTCTTCCATCCAGGGACCACCAGTGCCACTGCCGTTGCCTCAGAGGTTGCCAAGAAGAGGAGCAGTTGGACCACAGTGGGCTCAGGGAGGGTGAGGGTGGTGGAACAGAGGCACATCCCTCCAGTTGTACCTCTCCACAATTCCTATGCCATTCTGGCAAAGTGTGGTTCCTCTATGAAGGCACCTACAGTGGAGACCAAGGAGGATGCTGGGAACCTCCACAAAGGAGACCCACAGGAGGGTGGCAGTGGACCCTGCAGGGGAAGGAAACAACTCCTGGTGGGGGACTCCATTGTTAGGAAGGTAGAACTGGGCAAGGAAGGGGAGAGGGAGGTAAGGTGCCTGCCTGGCGCCATGGCTTGGAGGGACAGGGAGCGAATCCTCAGGATTTCCAGAGCAGCTGCACAGGGGAGGGAGCTGGATGTCATTGTCCACCTAGGGACAAATGACCTGGCTAAGAAAGGGATTAGAGAAGTTCAGGAAGAGTTTGTGGAATTGGGGAGGGGCCTTAGTCAAGTAGCATGCACGGTAACCTTCTCGGAGGTGCTACCATCTATGGCATAGGAGAGGCTAGGGTGTTCCATACCATGAGTTCAATCAGTGGTTGAAAACTGGTGTGGAGCTCAGGATTTGGCTTCATTGGGGACTGGGAGTCCACCTGGAGTGATGCAAGCCTATACTGGCATGATGGGCTGCATCTGTCCGGGAGGGAACCAGGATCCTAGGTGATAGGTTTAATGCTTCGCTGGCGAGCTTTTAAACTAGCCAAGGGGAGGCACTGGAAAGAGCAGGAAAATCCTAGCCCCCAAACAATCACGGTAGTAAGTGTGGCAAACACTAACATGGAGGTGTCGATAGGGAGAAGGGCAGGGGTAAATGGAGAAAGTGACAAAGGCAAGAAGGACAGGGATGGGGCAAAAGGGGTGAGGCCATCAGGAAATGGAGGTGTGGTACCAATGCCGTAGTCTGGGCAACAAGCTCCCTGAGCTGGTGGCCTTAATGGAAGAGGATGCCTGGATATCGTAGCAGTCACAGAAACATGGTACACAGAGAACCATGACTGGGATGTTAACATACCAGGGTACATAACCTACAGGAGAGACAGGCAGGGGAGAAGAGGGGGGGGGAGGAGTAGCTCTCTATGTAAAGGAAGGGATAAAAGCAACTGAACAAAAGAATAAACAAGGAGGAGAGGAGGCACTGTGGGTCACCTTGGAGACTGGAAAGGGCACCACAATCTGCACAGGGGTTGTGTACAGACCTCCATGTCTGGGGGAAGGAATGGACAAGGATATGATGGAAGGCATTCTTAGAATGGCAGAGAAAGGGGAGGTACTGTTGATGGGAGACCTGAATATGCCAGATGTTAACTGGAGCACATTTGCTGCAGCCACATCCAACAGCAGGGCCATTCTGATGCCCTACAGGTAGAGCATTAGACAGCTAGTTTGGAACCCACTTCATTGAGGAGCAATCTTAGACCTCGTACTCTCAAATGGGGGCAGTGAGAGGATCTCGGATCTAGAAGTAGGTTGCCATCTGGGGACAAGTGACCATCAAACAGTGTGGTTCACGTTAAACTCAGCTACAGAGTCAAGCCATACAAAGTGAGGGTACTGGACTTTGGGAGGGCTGACTT
This sequence comes from Neoceratodus forsteri, assembly GCA_016271365.2. Taxonomy (NCBI): domain Eukaryota; kingdom Metazoa; phylum Chordata; order Ceratodontiformes; family Ceratodontidae; genus Neoceratodus; species Neoceratodus forsteri. The sequence goes on from CM057456.1 coordinate 1,321,681,233, forward strand.
TGGCAAGATGGGAGAGTGCCTCAGAAAAGCACTAGCAAACAGGCTAGAAGGAGGTGTGGAGCAACAATGGGGAATTATCAAAACTGCCATCACAGAGGCAACAAGCCTTTGTGTGAAGCAAATAAACAAATCAAAATGAAAGAAAAAGCCACTATGGTTCTCAAGAGAGGTGGCTGTGAAAGTCAGGAAGAAAAAGATAGCATTCCAGAAGTATAAGGAAACACAGAAGGAGCAGAACAGAGAGCTGTACCAGTTAAGGCAGAAAGAAGCAGGGAGGGAAGTCAGAATAGCAAAGGCCCAAACTGAGGAAAAGATAGCCAACTCAGTTAAGAAGGGGGATAAAACCTTTTATAGGTACATCAGCGGTAGAAGACAAAAGGAGGGATAGTGAGACTGAATAGAATGAACGTGGGTGGGCAGAGGGGGACAGTGAAAAGCAGGAATACTGAACGAATATTTCTGCTCAGTATTCACAAAAGAGGAGGGGGAAGTGCCTAATCCAATTAACAGAAGCACTCCTGATAGGGGGTCGATCCCAGTCCTTTCACAGAAGAAAGGGTTCTGCAAGAACTCCTAAAACTGAAGGTGGACAAAGCAATGGGTCCTGATGGAATTCACCCCAGAATTCTAAAAGAATTAAGGAAAGAACTAGTGAAACCACTGGCTACTCTTTTTAATAAATCATGGGAGGATGGTGTGGTACCGAGGACTGGAGGAAGGCGGATATGATTCCCCTTCACAAAAGTGGGACCAAGACAGAGGCAGGAAACTACAGACCTGTCAGTCTGACCTCTGTGGTAGGGAAAGTGATGGAGTCACTTCTGAAGGAAAGAATAGTTGAGTACCTAGAGGTCAGTGGAACACAGGATCCAAGGCAGCATGGGTTCACAGCGGGAAGGTCATGTCAGACGAATCTAATAGATTTCTTTGACTGGGTGACCAAAGTAGTAGACCAGGGAGGGGCTGTGGACATGGCCTACCTAGACTTTAGCAAGGCATTTGACACAGTCCCACACAAAAGATTGATAGTCAAATTAACCAGTCTGGGAGTGGGTCCCAGGGTGGTAGCCTAGAGTAAAACATTGGCTGGACAACAGGACACAGAAGGTAATTGTAAATGGAGTCCACTCTGAAGAAAGAGCGGTTACTAGTGGGGTCCACGGGGTTCAGTATTGGGTCCAGTCCTTTTAATGTCTTCATCAGTGACATTGCAGAGGGACTGGAAGGAAAAGTATGCCTTTTTGCAGATGACACAAAGATCTGCAACAGGGTTGATACACAAGGAGGTGTGGAAAGGATGAAAAGGGACTTGGCAAGGTTGGAGGAATGGTCAGATGTATGGCAGCTAGGAGGATTCAATGCAAAAAAGTGCAAAATAATGCACCTGGGAAACAAGAACACAGGGGAAGAATACACAATGGGTGGGGAGGTAGTAACAACAACAAAACAGGAAAGGGACCTGGGGTAATCATATCAGATGACCTTAGGTTAGCAAGCAATGTGAGAAGGCAGTAGGGAGGGCCGGGGTATACTGGGATGTATAGGGAGAGGCATCAGCAGCAGAAAACAGGAAGTTGTTATCCTCTGTACAGACAGTTGGTGAGACCCCATCTGGAATACTGTGTCCAGTTCTGGAGACCCATCTCCACAAGGACATAGACAGGATAGAGGCAGTCAGAGGAGGACAACTAAAATGGTGCAGGGTCTGCAAGAGAAGCCGTATGAGGAGAGACTAAGGAGCTTAATATGTATACCCTTGAGGAAAGAAGGAGAGGGGACATAATAGAAACTTTCAAGTACCTCAGGGAATCAACAAAGTCCAAGAGGGTAGCATCTTTCAGAAAAAGACTTGCGAACAAGGGACACAATTTAAAGATAGAAGGAGGGCGGTTCAGGTGCAATGTGAGGAAGTATTATTTCACAGAGAGGGTAGTGGATGCATGGAACAGCCTTCCTGAGGAAGTTGTGGGGTCTAAAACTGTGGGAGAATTCAAGAATGCATGGGACAGGCATAAGGCAATTCTTGTGGGGGGCAGGAAGATATAGGCTGTTGGTTAACTAGGATCTGTGGCCTATCCTGTAGGTAGGGAAATGGGCAGACTAGATGGGCCTAGCGGTCCTTATCTGCCGTCAAAGTCTATGTTTCTATGTTTCTATATTAAGCTCCTTTAGTCTTTCTTCATATGTCTTCTGGTGCAGACCCTGCACCATTTTGGTTGCCCTCCTCTGGACAGCCTCCACTCTGTCTATGTCTTTGTGGAGATGGGGTCTCCAGAACTGCACACAGTACTCCAGATGGGGTCTCACCAACTGTCTGTACAGAGGGATAACAACTTCCTGTTTTCTACTATTGATGCTTCTTCCTATGCATCCCAGCATCCCCAGCCTTCCCTACTGCCTTCTCACATTGCTTGCCCACCTTTAGGTCATCTGATATAATTACCCCAGGTCCCTTTCCATTTTACTGTTGTCAGTATCTCACCCCCATTGTGTCGCTTCCCTGGGTTTTGTTTCCCATGTGCATTACCTTGCACTTCTTTGCATTGAATCTGAGCTGCCATATATTTGACCATTCCTCCAACCTTGCCAAGTCCTTCTCATCCTTTCCACTCCATCTTGTGTATCAACCCTGCAGATCTTTGTATCATCTGCAAAGAGAGATACTTTTCCTTCCAGTTCCTCTGCAATGTCACTTATAAAGACATTAAAAAGGATCAGTCCCAGTACTGAACCCTGCGGTAGCCCACTAGTAACCCTACTTTCTTCACTGTGTACTCCATTTACTACTACCCTTTGCATCCTGTTGTCTAGCCAATTTTTTATCCAGGCTACCACCTTGGGACCCACTCCAAGGCTGGCTAACTTATGTATTAATCTTTTGTGTGGTACCGTATCAAATGCCTTTCTAAAATCTAGGTAGGCCATGTCCACAGCCCCTCCCTGGTCTACTACTTTGGTCACCCAGTCAAATAAATCTATTAGATTCATCTGACATGATCTTCCCATCGTGAATCCATGCTGCTTTGGGTCCTGTGCCCCACTGGCCTCTAGGTACTCAACAATTCTTTCCTTCAGAAGTGATTCCATCATTTTCCCTACCACTGAGGTCAAACTAACTGGTCTGTAGTTTCCTGACTCTGTTCTGCTCCCACTTTTGTGAAGAGGAATCACATCTGCCCTCCTCCAGTCCTTCGGTACCACCTCATCCTCCCATGATTTGTTAAAGAGAGTAGTCTGTGGTGTCACTAGTTCTACCCTTAGTTCTTTTAGAATTCTTGGGTGAATCCCATCAGGCCCCATTGCTTTGTCCACCTTCAATTTTATTAGTTCTTTCAGAACCCTTTCTTCTGTAAATGGACTGGTATCGACCCCCATCTTCAGAGTGTTTCTCTTGTTTGGTTTAGGTACCTCCCCCTCCTCTTCCTTTGTGAATACTGAGCAAAAATATTCGTTCAGTATCCCTGCTTTTTCACTGTCACTCTCTACCTACATTCCCTCCCCTTTATTAAGCCTCAGTATCCCTCCTTTGGTCTTTCTTCGCTCCCTAATGTACCTATAAAAGGTCTTATCCCCCCCTTCTTAACAGAATTGACTATCCTTTCCTCGGTTTGGGCCTTTGCTATTCTGACTACCTTCCCAGCCTCTTTCTGCTTTAACTGATAAAGTTCTCTGTCCTGCTCCTTCTGTGTTTCCTTATATTTCCTGAATGCTGTCCTTTTCTCCTTAACCTTCTCTGCCACCTCTTTTGAGAACCATAGCATTTTTTTATTTCGTTGTGTTTTATTGAATTGCTTTACACAAAGGCTTGTTGCCTCTGTGATGGCTGTTTTGATTACTCCCCATTGTTCCTCCACCCCTCCTTCTTGCCTGTTTGCTAGTGCTTTTCTGAGGCACTCTCTCATTTTCCCAAAGTCAGCCTTCCTAAAGTCCAATACTCTTGCTTTTGTGTGGATTGATTGTATGGCTGTGTTTATTGTGAACCACACTGTTTGGTGGTCGCTTGTTCCCGGATGGCTACCCACTTCTAAATCTGAGATTCTTTCTTCGTCCCCATTTGAGAGTACCAGGTCTAAGATTGCTCCATCCTGAGTGGGTTACAATACTAGCTGTCTGAGGCATGCCCCCTGTAGGGCATCAAGAATGACCCTGCTCTTGGATGTGCCTGCAGCAAAGGTGCTCCAGTTAACATCTGGCATATTCAGGTCCCCCATCAACAATATCTCCCCTTTTTCTGCCATTCTAAGGAAGCCTTCTATCATTTCCTTGTCCATTCCCTCCCCCTGAGATGGGGGTATGTATACAACCCCCATGCAGATTGTGGTGCCATTTCCTGTCTCCAGGGTGACCCAGACTGCCTCATCTGCTCCCTGTTTACTCTTTAGTTCTGTTGCTTTGATCCCTTCCTTTATATAGACAGCTACTCCTCCTCCCCCTCCTCTTTTACCCTCCCTGTCACTCCTGTAGATTGTGTATCCTGGTATGTTGACATCCCAGTCATGGTTCTCTGTGTACCATGTTTCTGTGACTGCCACAATATCCAGGCAACCCTCTTCCATCAAGGCCACTAGTTCAGGGAGCTTGTTACACAGACTATGGGCATTGGTACTCATCACCTTCCACTTTTTGATAGCCTTACCCCTTTTAGCCCCATTCCTGTCCTTACTGCCTTTGCCTTTTTTTACATTTACCTCTGTAATTTAATTGAATTGTATTGAAATTTATCAAAGTTACAAGCCTGCATTTGCAAACTTCAATGTAGGCTTTGTTGTTTTTTAATATTTTCACATCACCTTTCAGAATGTAATAACACATTTTGGCCAGGATTTGAAAAATGACAGCTGTCACATTCATGAGGTGGAGTAAAGAAATGGCTATGTTGTCAATTTTAGGAAAAACTATTAAGAATGACCAAAGTTATAATCCTGCATTCACAAAATTCAATGTAGGCTCATAATGTTGTTGTTTTTTAATATTTTTACACCAAGTTTTCAATGTAACCTTCTTATGACCCCGCCTCATGAACAAGGGCAGAGAAAATTTTTAACTCCTGGCTGAAAGGTGATTTTGTGCAAGGATCACAAAATCACCTTTTAGGAGAGATTTTGTCTAATGTCAGTGCAATTGTTCATAAGGTGGGGTCCCAAAGAAGGCATATTGAAAATCTGGGGCAAAAGTGCCCAAGTTATGCAACTAAGTTCAAAACCCCATTGAAAAACATTGAACCACACACCTGTTTCTTCAGTTTGTGGTCTGGCTTTGGAGAGTGAAGACATGTCTGTGGTCCACAGAAGATTATAGCACTGAACCCCCAATGAGTAAGTAAAGGCTTGGGAGGGGTCGTGGGTGGTGGGTGCTGAGTTGGAGGGTTGGGTGAGGAGGAAGTAATGGTTGCAACAAACACTTTTATTTTTTACAGGCTTTATTTAAAAAAGCACTGGGGAAGGTTTTCTTTATTTCAGGTCAAGACACTGGGGGACTGGGCATCCCCAGTGCCAGTGTTATGTTTCTAGAGTGGCTGGGGGAGCATGCTGAGAGAGAGGGTCAAGTGAGTGGCACAATTACAGGGGCAGCAACAGAGAGCGACAATGACACTGGGGGATTGGGCACCCTCTGTGTCAGTGTAAAAAAAACTGCAAGGGAAGATTTTATTTATTTCAGGTAGAGACGTTGGGGGGATTGGGTACTCCCAGTGTCAGTGCTATGTTTGGGGGGAGGTGCTGAGAGGGAGAGTCAGGTGCAAGGGATAGTCACGGGGCGGCAATGCCTGTAACAGACATTGATGGACGGTTTCCTGTTTCAGCTGGCGTGAGTTCCTGCATGTTTTACATTCCAGCCATTCCAGGCTGATGATGATGGACCAGCTTACTTGGTGGGTGGTGTATATCAAAGGGAAGAGCCAACCCATGATTGGGTCAACTATTTATTTTCAAGTTCCTGCCATCTCCACCCAGCAAGCCAAAATTCTGTCATACTCAGCCTCACTTTCAATTGGTGTGGCACTGTCACACCCCAAAAACACTGCTCTGCATTGGACAAACAGGGCCACACCTCTCAAAATCCAACTAACATAGCAATATATGCACTGCACATGCATGTGCATGGTGAACATAAAAAGGGAAATGAACACCTAGTCTCAGATTACAAATCTGTTAATTTAACATCAGTAATAGGGGAAATCATGGAGAAAATTGTAAAAAAACTATCTTATTGAGACCAGCAGTATGTAAGAGGTCACTGAAAAAACTCAGAATGGTTTTACCTAAGGGTGCTCAAGTGTGATGACCATAATATCTTTTTATGAGCCAATTAGTGAAATTTTGAACAAAAGGCAGAGGGTGAGAGTGAAATGTGAGCTGTCAGATGAAATCATTGTGACCATTGGGGTGCCTCAGGGATTGGTGATGGGGCTAATACTTTTTACCCTTTACCTTAAGGATATGAATGAAGGAATTAAGGGGTACACAGAACAATTTGTGGACTTCACAAAAATTAGTGGACTATCATTAAAGATAGAAAATACAACTAGTTTCTAGGCAGATCTAAACAAGCTGGGTCAATGGGCTGTACAGTGGGGGATGTAGTTTACCCAGAGCATTGTTTCATTTTGCATCTAGGGAAAACAATGCTTGGGCAAAGAACAAGCTGTAAGGAGAAGAATTAAATACAGTCATAGAGGGAAGGGACTTGAGGTCTTTGTCCAATCTAAACCATTATTCAGAAGCAATAATAATTTAACAGTGGCCAAGACATCAAGAATAGTGGGTTGCACAAAGAAAAACGTTGCAAGCTGACGAAGTGTGGCAATAATCCCACTGTATTAGTCATTGGTTAGACCCCACCTTGACTATTGTGCCTAGTTCTGGTCACCTTATCAAAAGGGGGAACTTAAACACATGGTGAGGGTGTAGAGAAAGTTAACAAAGGTGGTACATGGTCTAGGTGACAGAGATTATAAAACAAGAGGGAATTATTAGGACTACATAGACTATAAATGAGGCAAGTATGACATGCTTTTAATGTTCAATATAATGAATGATAATTATTTATTGGCAAAAATTGGATTTTATATAAGGGATGGTGAACATATTTCTAGGATGCATAATAAGCAGATTAGAGGAAGAACATACAAGAAAAATAAGAGTTGGACATTTTATATCCAGAGGGTGGTCAATTCATGGAATGACTAGCCGCAAGAGTTAGTGGATGTCTCTAATGCTGAATCTTTTATGAAAATGCAAGACACACAGATGAGCAACTGGGTGTGACTCTTGGTTACCACTGCATAGTGGAGAAAGGGTAGAATAGAAACACAGGTGCATTTTTAGCCTTGAATAACAGACCTAAATATAACAATTTCATCACTCAGCTTTAAGTAAAACCCACCTTATGCAAGAACTCTTTCAGTTGTTGCTATAAATAGTACAACAAGTAATCTACTGGATGATCAGAGGTATAGAGTTTCAGAGGTGGGTACAGACCATGAACACTCCATCCACAGGTGACCTGAGATTAGTTCCTGGAAAGATCACAGGAGGAAACTGCCTGGAGACTGCCTCAGCTAACCTAACTGTAACCACAGGACATATGGTATAAAGAGGTCTGAGATACAGTACATGAGAGACCTCATACATTTAAGACCCTATAAGTATCAACATCAACCCCATGATATCAATACAATGCAGCCAGGACTGATATAGTGTAACTAACTCTTACCCATTCCCAACCACGTAGACACATTCTGCATGTGCTGCAGATGTAAAATCTTACTCATACAAGGTCTGTATAGACTAAATTACAGTATCTAAATTACAGAAGCTGAGTCTTGATGTGGCAAATGTGTGGATCTGAGCAGTTAAAGTCTCAGGAGGCAGGAACAATTACAGTCTTGGTACTGTATGTTTCAAAGGTAATAAAAAAATAACTTTGACCATGTCTGATAACATGAATATTATACCAGTACTCTGCTATAATCAGTACTAGTTTGTATTAAGATTTATGATACTTACAAGTGAAAGTGTTCAAAGTATATGTACTTATTCTTGTCAAGTGCTACCTAGTCATTGCTCCTTGTCAGTCCAGTCAATGGATAAACTCAAATTACACTCCATGTACTTGTTTAATTTTGTAAAAAGCTTTACCCGTATGTTTCAAATGTTGATGTATTTACCGAGGTCTGTTGAGCATATTACCTATATCTCATGTAATTTATTGATGCATGTATTGTTTAAGACTAAGTACTCATATTTCCCCTTCCCCAGGATGCTCCATGAGACAAGCATTTTTATATTGTTCAGTGTGCCTTTCCTAGTGAAACTTTTCAATAAATAAATAACATAAAATATTAGGCAAAAAAATACTCACAAATTACAAAATGAGCTAGTCACAATTTGTCAAAAACAGACACATTTCTCACAACAGTTATTTTGCACATTAGGCTGGAAATGGAGGTACATAGTGTGTTTACATAGAAGTTCATATTTCATGGGCAAGGCCACTGATTTATGGTGATTAAAATAATGAAATTCCATTTTCAAGACTTGCAGTTCTTGGAAATCCACTGGTGATTGTTAGTCTAATTTCCAGGTTTTACGAGACTTCTACTGCCATTGTATTAACATGTATATACAGTAAATGATCAGAATTAAAGAAGATTTAATATACAGACTATTAAATAAAATGAACTATAACATGGGTTACTGGAGACAAGTCAAGATAGCTGAAAGGATTGATTGTTGTAGAGCAGGTGACCGTGGATTAAATTCCCTATTTAATCCATGGTTCCTCTGCCTGTTCTTCTTTTTTGACAGCACAGCAGACTGCTTCACACTATGAAGGGATCTTCTTATACTGCTCAGCTTGCTTTTGCCAGCAGCCATTGTTGGTGAAGTTAACAAGAATCAAACAGTTTATCCCCTATGGTGTTATGAAAGCTCATTTCTCTTTATGTGGCTCACTGAGTGTCAACCAGTGGCTAAATTAAAAATTTCCCAGTGGAGAAGCCATGCTCTGAGATGTTAGGAAAGTCAAAATCTTGGAGATGGCTGCCGTGCAAGATATCATAGCAGATACTGATCCCCCTTCTCCAGGCAGAAGCACAGGGGCAGCGAGAGCAGTAGGCAATCTAGATGGTTGTGAGCCAGTGCTGAAGTGGCAGTAGCAAGTAGAGAACATAATCAGACATCACCACAAAAAGGCTATGACACTTTCCAAGTTACAGATGGTGGTATTCCGAACTCATGTCCTCCAAAAAAGCAGCCAAGCATCAGTTGTCCCCATCCTGCAGCTGCATACATGGGGGTCAGAAATGTCAGCGGCCAGCTTGGACCATGCTGACTGGATGCTCCAGTGGCATTTGGCCAAACAGCAGACACCCACCTGTGGAAATGAAAGCAAGGCTCCCCACAGTCCCAAAAACAGCATGTAGGCAGCAGTCTGTGAGCAGCAGTGTGCTGCTGCACTGCACAGCAAAGTGTAGAGCTCTGTGAAACACAGTCACAGCTCTTCTGACCCACCCACCCACCCCCATGGAACTCTGGTGACCTGTGTCATCTCTCCCAAACCCATGGCCACATGATCACAGGTGTCCCATCAGCTAACACAGCCACTGGTAGCCACCCAGCCTGAAACCCTGTAGGCAGTGAGTCAAAATTGGCATGTTGTCACTGGGATAGCACTCCCCCATACACACACACACACTTTTCCCAAATGGTGACTGCAGGTCGCATTGCAGGAGTTCCTCCATAAGGTGAACATCTATGATTCACTGGTATTCCTACCCATCCGCCCAGAGTACCCAATGCTCAGTGCCATGCTGATGCTCCTTGTGTCATGCACACACAATGTGTAGCACTTCCCAATGCACAGGTGTGCAGGTAAACTGTCCCCTCCCAGTAACATGGAAATCAGTGAAACATGCAGAATTCCGTATCAAGCAGCATTTGGCCCCAACCCGGCATGATGCCAGGGATGCTTGCATTTGGGTAAAGATGTCAACTGAGAGTACAGTGAGCCACCAAGAGCAAGATAGAGTGGGAGAGAGAGAAATGCATCAGCAGAAGAGGACAAAGAAGTCACATTCACCGTCACCATGGCACAGTGAAAAGACACATGAGGTAACACTGGTGTTTTTGGAAGATCTTTGTGTAAGAAAAGAAACAATGTTCATGACCTTCTGAGGGACTATTTGTCAACATAGAAGGATATAGTCCCTGTTTTCCATTGATAAAAAGGCATACAGGCATTTTTGGAGTGTCATACCTTGCTGGGAGGGTAGCTCATGTTATAAGCACAATAACCCACTCCAGGGTGTGGGGTTATAGGCATTTAATCCATGGCTGAGGCAGTGTGAGGACACTTGGCCTGTGGCCTCGTGCCTCACAACACACCCCAGGTGTGGATTAAATGCCTATAACCCCACACCCTGTTGAGGGTTATTGCTAACATAAAATAAACTGAAAATAGTACAGGAAGCAATAATAAAAACAAATACAAGTTCTGTATGTTTACTGATCTGGAATAAAATGTCAAATTCTGTGAAATTCATTGTTTTTACCAGTGTGCAGGCAATTCAAATTCTAGAACTCTACCAAGTTTTCTGGTAAACACAAAAAACAGCAGCCTTGTTCATGGGGCTTTGTTTGGGCACAGTACAAGAGTATGTGGACAATCCAAATGTACACCATAATGTAACAACCAGGCAGTATCATCTGCCCCACAAAAAGTGGCCAAACAGTGAAATCTCACATTACTTCTGACCAGGAAAATAGTTGGCAGAGCAAGGACTAGCTTTGTCCATAGCAGAGGGCACTATACCACTGAGTATTCAGCTACTGTCCTCACCCCATCCCTAGATGGTGTGATGTCTGAAGAACCCATCTGGGTTCAGAAGATTGTGTGATCACCCCTCCATTCCATGATGAAAGTACCTGTATGGGATCCAGAACACCCGAGTAGTATTGTATCCTCCACCAGCACACATTTGGCTGGCAATCATAGGTCTCCCCAGAAATGTTTGTCCTGTGCCAGTTTACCACTCTGTGTCAAAACCAGTGTTGTTCATATGGGTGGATTGCAATGTACAGTACCTAATGTGTAGCACTAGTTCAAAGACAGACTGTTGATTAGCAGCATGTACTTTTACCAGTAAGCTGCTAAGTCAGGAGTTAACAACCATAGTTGGAGGCAACCTGCATTTCTTTACCCTCCTAAAGACCCATGATGGATGTCAGTTAGGACATGTCACTATTTTCAGATACAGTGGTACTTGGCTTGACCAGATCACTGATTTCTTTTTGGCTCCATCAATGCCAGAATCATCCCCAAACGCAGTTCTTTTCACCATACAAGGCCTGTCTGACCCTACTGCCAGTTGTTAGATTATATCCAAATGATTCTCCCAGTTTCTGTTACTCCAAAAACATTTCTAGCTGGTCCTGACCCCCTATTAAGTGACTTCTATAGCGTTATGCTGAAATTCCACCCTTAAGCTCACCATTACCCCATATGCAGTATAATCAACTGGCCCTTGCTGGCAGAGATGTGTTTTACGTGTGCTGCATCTCTCATCTATAAGTTCTGGTCTGACAGATGCCTTTGCTACAGTAGTGTTCAGTGATAGCTTGGGCCATATCATGACATGTCAATCAGTAGCTCTGTCACTCAATGGTTAGCCCTGCCAATTTAATGCATTTTAAACAATAGCAGTTCCTAGTGTTATAGCACGTTAAGACTAAGGGGTTGTGATAAATATAAACAAGATCTTTTTAATTATAATGTTGTCTATTACTGAGCACCTGATATATGTTCACTCCTTCTCCCTGCCTCCCCCCCACTCCCTAAGGTACACTCAACAATAGACCATCCTCACTCCCAGATGCATGAAGGTTTTTAGGAAGGCAGTATTGTCTTACAGAATACCCAGTCTTTAGAACAATCACCCATCCCAGCTGAGAAATTTCACATCTCATTCTGCCCTGAAAGTTCTAGTTTGTAAATTGACAAAGAATTATTGCTGCTGTACTTAGCCAGTTCTTCTGTTTGAGTCACTATGTAAGACCCTACTTATTTCATTTGTCCATCTCGTGTGTTCTAAAGTCTTGTCAATAACGTTGCACACTGCTGCTTCCCTGGCTTGTCTGCAGGATGTGATCACAACAAATTATAATGGTTTGCACTTTACTATTGTAGAACACTGTTATGGCAAACTATTGTACAGTTGAAGCCAAAGACATGGTGAGACAGTTCCTAACATTTAAGTTATATTTCTAGAGAAAATCCCTGCCTGGCTGTAGTTCCACGAAACTACCACCAGAAAGAATCTCTTTAGAAATACCACTAAATATCTGTGAACATCAGTCCATGTTTTTGGCTATTATTGTATTGCATTGTATTTGTCTGTTTACCTACTGTATATCATCTTGTAATGCTACTGGCATCTCTCACTTAGAATACAGCTGAAAATGAGCTGTTTTCAGCTCAGTGCATTTTCTTGGCAATGATTTTTTTTTTGAGTTATCTATTTTTTCCTCCTACTGTGCTCCAGATCCGCCTCTCCTTCAGGCTTCCTAGATCACCGGCACTTCTCCATTAACTCCCCATGAGCCCTTGCCTCATATCGCAGCCGACCACCTGAGGTAGCTCGGCGTTAACCCTCTCACCGAGTGGGCTCCTTCTCCTCCGAGGGGGAAGGCACTGGTAGGGGCAACCCAGCACGCTATATTTTCTTGCATCCTCTGGGGCACTGCTGAGACAAATTGGCCTGCTGGAAGCCTGGAGGGTGTCTGTGAACTGTATGCCATCATCCGGCCAATGAAAAAAGCGATTTTCCTTTTACTGGCACTTCCCACATTGTGACACTTCTGTAGTGCTCCCGGTCTCCACCGGGGGATGCTACAGAGTGAAGTGGCCCTGTAACTTACACCAGGAGAGGAGATCTGTTCTGCTGATGCTCAATCCCCTCCTTCCCCTGCCGACCCCCAGTGACCTGAGTCCCTTCCTGAACCCGTGTCACCAGCATGGTGTAAGGTGAGGTGCCAGCACCTCAACCATCTGCGCCACCGGGCTGTCCAGGCAATGAATTTTAAACAGAATATACAGATATGTCAAGCTAGGATGAAGTGCAGAAATGTTGCAGAATATCACAAAATACTGCAATTTACTGAAGGGGCCATTGTAAGTCAATGGCAACTAAGCCCTTTTGTTATGCAGGATTTTGTGACATATCGTTACTGCAAGTTACTGTGCTTCATTGTGGCTGACATCTGTATACAGTATAATCTTCTTCCACTCAGTTGCAGATCTCGCAGCTAAAACTGAACTCCTCACATACAGTTAACCATTATGGAGCTTGAGTAGCAGTAATAATTTATCTCTAACTCCCTTTTAGTGTTTTCTGACAGAAGATAAATTTACCTCCAAATTAAAGTAATGCTAATCAGGTGCACATTATCTAATGTATCTTTCCTTTATGATATGATTGCATGACAAAATTACTACAGCCATGAATGTGCATTACCTCTCTGGAACATGTCATTTGGGAAATATGCAGTCATGGTCAAGGTGTTCCAGTGGGGGCAGAGCAAGATGGAGCTCAATGAGTGAGCAGATGTTAAGATAGAGAGCAGCATTTGGAAGCAGTCTCCTTCATGCAAGCCTTTCCTCACTAAAAAAAAAAACTTGATGGTCCCAGCTACCTTTGTTTTTGCTCCCTCTTTTCTTTTTTGGAAAGCTACAGTCTGTATAACTGGCCAAAAAGTACCTGCAGTCCGTCTGATGTAAGAAACAGTCAGCATTCTTTAAAAGTGGATAATGGCGGATCGGCGTGGTCTCCGGTTACAATCCAGATGAGAAACCTTTTGCAGCAAGAATTTTCTTATTGCAGGCTGTGCTTACACTAATTTCCCTTACACTGCTCTCCTGTATTCAAGCAGCTAGATGAAACTGAGTGGCGCCAAAAGAGGAAGACAACAGAGAAAAAAAGAAAGAGTAATTGAATGTAGTGTGGGCCCAATCTCGAACATTAGCAGCGTAAAGGTGTGGGTGGGCTTGCAACTTGTTTGGTTCCTTGAAATACAGTTTCAGAAACAGTTGCATATTTAAAAAAAGGCCTTAAAACATTATTAAGAGTTCTCAAACCATAAATGAGACTGGATTTTTGACTGAATTAAATATACAGACTAGTGGATAGGCATCCATGCACAACCAGCCTGTTGTGCCACAGAGGGGTTCTGATAACATGCTCATCCACTGTTTTATACAGTGTACAGTGCCACTGAAAATCACTTACAGTTCTTTTTTTAGCAGCCTTTTAGTTTCTGTGTGTGATAAACTGTTCCGTGGTAAAGGGTGGTTTCCAAGGTTGCTGAGTGGTTGCTAAGGAGGAGGCATGACTACATGTCTAGAGCGACTTCCTTTGGCTGGTAGGTACATTGGGAGGGTTAAAAAAAACATGGTGACCAAAATGCTTACTAAGCAAGATGGATGTGGAGTAGGGGGTCATTTGTTTTATTTTAATTTTGTTTCTAAGTCTAAATATCTGGTTGATCCTGCATCTTGTGAGGCTCTGATGTGAGTGTTACAGCAGGAGTGTGGATCCGTCCATTTCTGATGCTAAGGTAACTGATGTGTGGTCTGTGTAGTGAGTGCGTGGAACCTCTTTAGGCTTTCAAAATGTTGTTCTGCTGCAGTAGGGTATTACCATATTCCATGACCTTTTGAACTACAGCAGAACAACATTTTGAGAACCTCCAGTTTCTATGCACAACAATGGTCAGCTATACACTAAATATGAGTTATAGCTGTAACAAAAGTGATACAGACATGGGCATTAAAATTAAAGTTTACAAAAGGAATAATCTCAATGAGAAACTTTTTGTAACAGGACTTTTACATTATGGGCTGGTCTCCCTGATTCCAGCAGTTAGACAAAAGTGAACAGAGCTAACAGAAAAAGGAAATGGAGAAAAAGGAAACCAAGAAAACGAGGGGCCAGTCTTGACTACAGTTATCCTTAATGTGTGGGGGAACTTGTAACTTGTTTGTTTTCCTGAAATACAGTTTTGAAAACAACTGCATGTGTGAAGGTCCTTGAAATATTATTGAAAGCTTTCAAACTTTGAATGAGAGACTAATTTTTGGACCAAATGAGTTATATGAGTTGTATTAGTAATAAAAAGTGATATGAAAAAAGGTACTGAAATCAGACCTGACTTTGGATTCTGGTGGTAATGCCAGTGAATGAGGCTGATTTTTGATACACTACATGTGCAATGTGGTCTTGGAAAGAGGGCAGCTCTGTAAGTCAATGAACAACAATGTTATAACAATTTATAGAGTTTGTGCTGGGATGTGATACAGACTAACCGAGTTACATTAAAACATGATTTGACCGATGGATAATATTTAAATTATAGCATGAGCAATATGCTTCTAGAAATAGGGCAGCTCTGTAAGTCGATAAACAACAAAATCTAAAGAATCTAACAAATAAATGTGAAGTTTTGGAAATATGAGCAAGCAAGAAATTGAAGCTCTAAAGGATTTCTTTAAAAAAGTTCTTCAGAAATCCATAAACAAAGCAGAAAAAAATGATTCTGCACCTGAAGCAGGTAAACAAAAAACACGAAAAAATGGTTAAAAGACAGTATACTAACATAGAAAAATTAATACAGAATCAAAAGAAGAAATTCAAAACCAAGAGGAAGAAACACAAAATAAAAAAAGGAGCTTGGAGGAAGAAGACAACATAATCCAGGTTAAATGACACATAGAAACTCAAAATTTTGAAATGAGCCTGAAACAGAGGGAGAATGAAACTCCTACAACCCAAATGCAAGCAAGTTCTACAGAAGAACAGCCAAGAATCTCCAACAGCATTGAAGAAACAGAACAGTCTCTAGCTCCAGATGATTTTGCTTTCTCCTTTGTCCATAAATTGACTGAATCCATAAAAGAAACCGATTAAGAACAAAAGGGGGGAAAAGGAACCATCTTGGAAAAACATAAAATGGAGGCCTAAGGTGGTGTAGAAAAATGTTTAATGCATCTATTTACAGAAATTAGAAAGGGCTTTCTGGGAATGGAAAACAAAATGGAACAAATAAACAAGTATGTAAAAGATACACAAAGTGAAATTAAAGCTGTGCATAAAAAGATCTTTGAAATGAAAACCAGACTTTAAGATGTGGAAGATTTTTTGCCACAGATAGACTCTAAAATATCTGGGCAAACTAAGGAACTACAAGGGATGAGAGATAAAGTAGAAGATTTTGAATGGCGGTCACGTAGGATCAATCTTAAGTTGCTAAATATACCAGAAAATTCTGAAGGAAGGGATATTAATTATTTTTTTAGAAAAATGGCTGACTGAAAAAGTGGATGGAGAAAAAAACTGAAATAAAGCACACAGGACACCTGCTAGAACCTTCAATACAATACAGAAATACCCATGAGCCATATGTAAGTTTCTTATGCTATCAGGACAGATGGGCTACATTTAAACAATCATCAAATTCTGGTATTTCCTTTATTTTTTAATTTAAAGTTTATTAAAAAAATTTTATTATTACATACCCATGGCGGACATACATGTGGATGAACTTGATACATTAGCAAAATGAAAACATAAGTCAGCCCCCCAATCACTCCCCTCACCCTCCTACTTCCCCCCCCCACCCAAACCTTATTGAGTACAACAAATATATCATAGAATCTTCATAAGGTTCTCATTACAATCAGCTAAGCAAACAATGTACAAGATTATCATAAAACTGGGTCACCCCTAATGTAGGGAATAAAAGGTGTATAAGGGATCCCAGATTTTCTTAAATTGCTCCAATCTGTTTTGAAGGCAAGCAATGGCCCTTTCCGTACTAAGATTCGCCAAAAGTTCGGACATCCAATCACTGTAAGTTATCTCATGCTGGTCAGTCCAGTGTTTTAAAATTAGCTTTTTCACTGACATAGCTATAAGAGTTATGTGATATTTATGTGCACAAACTCTGACTCCTGAAAGATCACCCATAATACACACTGCAGGGCTGAACAGGTCACCAAGCCCCAGAAGAGGATCAATTGATTGCTTAATGGATGTCCACAGGGGTGACACTTTGGGGCAGGACCAGAACATATGAAAAATTGTCCCTTCATCCAAAGTACATCTGGAACAGGTAGGAGCAGGTTTAAGGCCCAATTTAAATAAACAGGAGGGAGAATAACATGCATTATGAAGGATAAATAATTGCATTAGTCTAAGCCTATCCTGGGTCACAAACTTACGGCAGTTATGCCACAATTCCTGCCACTCAATATTGTACTCCGGGAACATAGAGGCTCATAGGTCCGTAGGCCCCGAGCAATCAGGAAATTTACAATTATGAATGGTATAAATTGCTGAGACTGCTCCGGGGTGGCCACAAAACTTTAAGAGTTCTTGGCTAAATGGAATGTTTTCTGTTGTGCTAGGCACTTTACCTAAAACTTTCATTACAGAATGTCGTAATTGCAGAATATGGAATCTGTGTTTATTAGGAATTTCCAACCTGCCAATTAAGTCATTGACCGGGAGCCACCCCCCGTTGCTCGAGATAAGACTAGAGAGTTGTATGCCCTGTCGGCCAGGTATCCAATTGGAGGGAATTAGTTTGCCGTCTATTTGAAATTGGGGATTTCCCATTACAGGTTGATTAAGATCTCTACCTGGGTCATATCTGAGGTACCTACATACCTGGGCGTGAATCTTCAATGAAGTTAGGATAGTAGGATTCTTGACACTTAACAGGAGGGATCTCTGGCAAATAACAGACCCGCAGGATCTAAGCCACTTGCACAGATTAAAGCAAGTTATATCTTAAGCCAGGCAGGAGCTACAAGTACATTATCAGGTGTGAGCCATTTTAAGTACTTATTGATATGACTAGCCCAAAAATATGTGGGGATATGGGGGAGGCGAAGTCCCCCTTTTGCCTTGGGGGCAGTCAATTTATAATAAGCTATGCGCAGGGGCTTATTGAGCCAGATAAATTTGGTAATAAGAGATTGGAACTTGTTAAACCATGACATTGGAAGATGGATATTGAGCATTGAGAGAGGGTAATAACTCCGGGGAAAAACATTCATTTTAATTAGATTTATTCTGCCCCACAGGGATAAAGGGAGGGAGGGATGACCACCTATTGAGGTCCTGGGAAATTGTAAGAATTATAGAATCAAAATTTAACCTGGTAATGAGACCCATACTCCTGGCTAGCTCAATACCCAAGTATCTCAACGATTCGTATTTCCAACTTAATCCCATGGACAGTTTATCCACTTTAAACACTTTATGATTTAGGGGAAAAACAACAGTTTTATTAATGTTCAATTTGTAACTGGAAATACTACTGAATTATTTGATAATATGCAACATAGAGGGTATGGATGTCCTGGGATTAGCGATCTGGAGGAGCAGATCATCTGCATACGTAAGAACTTTCACTTCGCATGGGTGAATTGGGATCCCCTGTACTGCCTGACATGCTAACAACTTGTGGATTAATGGCTCCAAATAAATATTGAGCAACAGCAGTGACAGGGAGCACCCCAGTCTAGTACCCGACCGCAACACGAATACCTCTGAGAACACCCCGTTGCAGGTCACTCGAGCAGAAGGCGAGCGATATAAAGCTTTAATCCACTCAATGGATTCTGCAGGGAAACCAAATGCTTCTAGGAAGAGAAACAAGTAACGCCAATCTACCCTGTTGAACGCCTTCTCGGCATCCAAGGATACCAACACAGCTGGATAAGGTGCATCTCTAGCCACCGAGAAGACGTGCGACAGGGTACACATATGATCTGAGGATAACCTGCCTGGCATAAAACTGGCTTGCTCGGGACCTGCCAACGTGTTGATTACCGAGTTAAGGTGATCTGTCAGCACTTTGGACAACATTTTTATGTCAATGTTCATAAGGGAAATGGGTCTATAATTAGAAACCTTATCTGGAGTTTTGTCCAGTTTCGGTATTAAAACTATAAGGGCTTCAAATAAAGATAAATCGACTGGTTGCCCAGACAAGATCTGTTGGAATGAGGGAGAAGCATCGGGATTAACTGAGTTTTAAACTTTTTGTAAAAGTTAGCAGAGAGCCTGTCAACCCCCGGGGATTTATTCATGGGTAACTTATCCATCACCTTGGAAATTTCTTCCGCATAGATGGGAACTAGTAAGCAGTTCCTCTGGATCTCAGACAGCTGGGGAAAATTGGCACTGTCCAAGTACTGACGTATGACCAGGTCCTGAGGGGGGGATGGCATGGGGCTATATAACTGTTTATAATAACTAGTGAATTCTTTTAAAATATCTTCAGGATGTGTTTTAGAGGTGCCGTCTAGAGTAGAAGTAATTGAGGCTATGTATCGGGATGCTTCCATTTGTTTGATCCGAAGCGCTAGAAGATGCCCAGCCTTTTCCCCTTGGTCAGTATAGGCCGCTCGGGTCTTTAACATGGTGAATATTGCTTTTTCCCTCAGAATATCGTTATATGCGGATCTTGCCTTGATTAATTCCAGTCTTGCTGATTCAGGGGATTGTGGAGAGAGAGTCTTCTCTAACTCCCTCATCTTTACTAACAATTGAGACAGCTTCAAAGTAGCCATCTTCTTCCTGTGAGAAGCCATACTAATTAAAATACCCCTCATGTAAGCTTTGAAGGTGAGCCATAAGATGTCAGGTCTCCACGAAGGGTCAAAATTATTTTCGTAATATCTTTGAATATGCTCATGAATAAGATTAATGGAGTCCAATTCTGAAAGCAATTGGTCATTTAATCTCCACCTCGATCCTCTGCTGGGTTATGAAATTAGTGAGAACTGGCATGTAACAATTGAGTGGTCAGATAGGGGACCTGGTAATATTTCAGCTTTGAGCACCCCCAGTAACAATACTTGAGATTAAAGGATGTAATCTATTCTGGAGGAAGAGTGGTGGACAAGAGAAGTGTAGGTATAGAGCCTCTCCTGCGGATGTAGAATCCTCTAAATGTCGTAAAGACCTATGTGGTCCATTAATTCCCTTAGTGCCCGTTGGGCAGGTGAAAGACCCTTTCCCTGCTGATGCATTTTATCAACCGAGGAATCATAAATTAAATTGAATTCCCCCCCTATAATCTTGGGTAAAGAAATAAAGGGCATTAAGACCTGTATCAGTTTAGTAAAAAAGCTGGGTGTATCCTGATTCGGGCCATAAATAGTACCCAAGAGGATCTCCTTGTTGAAAAGCAAACTGTGAATCAATAAATATCTACCTGAAGGGTCTTTCATCTCCCTGATCAGCTTGAAAGGTATTCTCCTATGTATGAGAATCACCATCCCAGCACTTTGAGTAGAACCGCCTGCAGAAAAGTACTGACTGAATTGCTGCCTTCGTAACTACAGAGATTCTGCTTCTAACAAATGTGACTCTTGGATACATACAATGTCAATTCCCAAAAGCTTTAAGTGCTTTAAGACTTGATACTGTTTAATTTTTTTCCAGATCCCTTTTACATTCCAGGTAGCTATTGAAATTCGGTTAGCCGTAATTATCTGATAGGTCGACCAGACCCGTATTGAATACTACGTCGTGTCCTAACCTCCAAATATATGCCCAGCTTGATTGGATAGTTGTGCTCAATACTATGAACCCCCCACCCCAGACCACCCTCCCAACATCGAAAGAAAACACTTAAGATTTACCCACCCAACCTTACCATTACTCCTTATAACCCCACTAACTGCTTGGATTTCACAATGCATGCACTCCAAGGCTTTCCAATCCTGGTCACCTCCCCGCCTCCCTGCCCTTTCATAGACACAGAATCCACCATGTCAACAATCCCGGTAGCATTAGCAATGTTAATGGGAGCACCCGGAAAGTAAATGTGAAATATTTATTAAATGCCCCCCTTTGGTATCTAGGCATGAAATGTCAGCCCAGGCTTTCCAGAAAGGGAAAAAGAAAGTGGAAAATATGGAGAGAATAAATGAGAATAAAGGAGACCCCCACTAACCAGGTACCAGTGACCCAAAAGAATGGACTCGGGGGAGAGACGAGAATGTTAAGACACAGATATGATCGTGAAACCCACTTAACAGGAGAGAGATGGAAAAAGGAAAACTCTAAAACTCTAGAACCCCAACAAAGTAAAATTACTGTTCTACCACCAGCACAGAGCAACCGTCTGTGTGTACCAATCTGAGCGCTGTGCAGAAAACCAGACAGTGCAACAACAGGACTCTAGCACCCTCGTGTGTCCTTTAAATGTATACACAGACCTATTGCTGGGCCTGCCATCCTGCTACAGGGACTACCCTGGATCAAGATGGTAAAGCAGCACAGGCTATATGTAGAAACAATAGAAACAACATGCACGTTGAGTTTTAGAGCACAATAAAAACATACGAGTAACAATAAATCAGGCATTCTTGTGCCCGGTTTACAATGCTCTGTCAGGCAAGACATGTGAGAAACAAAACTAGCTCCCATCTCAAAAGCGCCGTTTGGCAGGCGCAGTGAGTCCATCAGATCCCTGCACAATCACTTTGCAAGTCCAAATGAGAAAGTCCCCTGAGAACTCCAGTGAAAGTAAATCATTTCCAACCTGTTAAAGATGAGAACTTAAGACGGATAGCTTCACCACGAGCTTCCTCCCTCATATCAGCGACCAAGGAACAGGTCTGGGAAAGTGTTTTGCAGGGCTATCTTGGCACTCTCACAGTCCTCAAAGGATGACCAGACTCACGAAATGAGCACCTGCAATTGCGCAGGATAACCCATACGAAACTTCACTGTTCATTCACAAAACTGAACTGTCTTATGCAGTGCAGGCTGCCGCCCATTGGCTCTTGCTCTGCACCAATGGGCATGCAGCCTACAGGCTCAGTCAGTCGGCGGGCAGCGAAGGGTGGCAGGCGGGTGGGATACTGCTGCCCGCCAGCTGCGGGTGAGGCGGTGGTGGGGCTTCATGGGTGGGTGGGGTGGGGGACACTAGGTCACCAGGGATGTGTTGGGGTTGACAACTAAATCCCGCGATCGGGATTTTGGTCCACTGGACCACCAGGGATATATTCCGGAGGTGGGGGGGTGTTTCATTACTTCAGCCCGTGATCGGGCTTATCGGTCCACTGGACCACCAGGGATGTGTTGGGTGGAGACACATTGCTGCCCGCGATTGGGCTGGTGGGGGGGAGTACACTATGCCCACGATCGGGCTGTGTGGGGGCACAGGGACTGGGTTGGAGGCCAGCCACAGGTGGCAGCTGCTGTGTTGCACCCTGCAATACAGCAGCTCACCTGTGGGTGGCCCTCGACTTAAGCTTTTTTTTTTGGGCTCAAAGTTCTGCAGGCACAGGTTGGGGGTTGCGCCTGCATAACTCTGCACAGCCCGGCTGAATATCGGGCTGTGCAGTTTATGTATGGTTCCTCCCCTTCCAGTTGAGCATGCATTCATTTGCGCTGTTGCTCAGCCTGTTTTCAGTGGCGCAACTGCCTCCTGCTGAATATCGCAGAATGGCGCAATTTCGGACTTGCGCATGTGCAACCCTATTGCACATGGCGCAACCCTTTTGAATATCTGGCCCACCGTGTTTTGGTTGCCAATGCATTGTTTTACAATATGTATCCATGTCAAATAAGTGACCTGTTTATCCTTCTTGCTCACTGACAGAAAAGCATTAGTATTGCATTTTATCTGCAAAAGTTATGCACTCATTTCAAAAATGACCTTTTGACCTTTTTTCACTGTTGAAGTAGTACTAGGCACTAGATATAAATTCGGATATTATAATTCCAGTATGTTGGTGTGCCCATTACTTTACTAACAGTCCTGTCATTTTGTGTTACAGGATCTCCTCAAAAACAAAAGCCCCAACACATGAGGTTTTTCTGCAATAAATTAATCTTTTGCAGTAATGGAATAAATCTTTCATTTTACTTTAGAATTACCAAAAATGTAAAATGTATTATGTTTTGGTAAAAATTCGTAGTTGTTGGTGCATCACAGACAGGGTGATTACACTGATTGAAATATTTTTTCACTTTGTACTGGCCACATAAGCACATGTGACTTCATTAATTAATACATTTTTTGTATAAAGGCACCTCTCTCACAAGTTGTAAATTAGCTCTGAGGAAGCCCTATGAGGAGGGTGATACGTGCGCCAGCAGTGGCAACACTGCCTTCCTGTTTCTGTTGGTTCCATGCTTGAAAAGGAATAAAAAAGATTGGTTACTGAAGTTTCTTCAACTCCTTTCTTATTTATGATTCCAGTGTAATTGTTGAGTGCAGCTGCCTCTTTATTGAGAAAAAGAAAACTGTTTAATCCACTTAAAACTTTTTTATGGGAAGATATAGTGAAATTTCAACACTTGATGCCAAATCATTTAAAGATTTTCCACCAAGATATTTGACAATCTGGCAAATGCAGAACCCTTCATAAAGTAAGTTAAGGATTTGACCACTACAAGAAGCATCAAAATTCAAAAACTATGGACTCAACAACTAGGTCAGAGGCACAAAAATCTTCAAATGCTGAAGAAAATGTACATAATCAGGAAGAACAGGAACAGGAACAAGAGAATGATCAACAGTCAAAAACTGACTCAACTATTAATAGTTGAAACCAAGAAACCAAGAAGTGTGCATCAAGAAGATAGAAACATTGAAACATAGAATTTGATGGTAGATAAGAACCACTTGGCCCACCTAGTCTGCCAATTTCCCTACCTGATGGATAAGCTGCAGATCCTAGTTAACCAACAGCCTACTTCCTCCTACTACCCACTAGTACTGCCTTATGTCTGTCCCATGCATTCTTGAATTCCCCCACTGTTTTTGACTCCACAACCTCCTCAGGAAGGCTGTTCATGTATCCATAACCCTCTCTGTGAAAAATACTTCTTCACATTACCGTTGAGCTGTTCCCATCCATCTTCAAATTGTGCCCCCTTGTTCTTGCACATCTCTTTTTTCTGAAAGATGCTACCCTCTTGGACTTTGTTGATTCCCTTGAGGTACTTGAAAGTTTCTATCATGTCCCCCCCCCACCCTCCTTTCCTTGAGGGTATACATAATAAGCTCATTTAGTCTCTCTTTGTATGTCTTCTGGTGCAGACCCTATACCATTTTGGTTGCCCTCCTCTGGACAGCGTCCATTCTGTCTATGTCTTTGCAGAGATGGGGTCTCCAGAACTGCACACAGTACTCCAGATGGGGTCTCACCATCTGTCAGTACAAATGGATAACAACTTCCTTTTTTCTACTGGTGATGCCTCTCCCTATGCATCCCAGTATCCCCTCAGCCCTCCTTACTGCCTTCTTACATTGCTTGCCCACCTTTAAGTTATCTGCTATAACTACCACCAGGTCCCTTTCCATTTTTGCTGTTGTCAGTATCTCTCCCCACATTATGTACTGTTCTCCTGGGTTTTTGTTTCCCAGGTGCTTTACTTTGCACTTCTTTGTATTGAATCTAAGCTGCCATACATTTGACCATTCCTCCAACCTTGCCAAGTCCCTTCTCATCCTTTCCACCCCACCTTGTGTATCAACCCTGTTGCAGATCTTTGTGGCATCTGCAAAGAGACATACTTTTCCTTCCAGTCCCTCTGCAATGTCACTTATAAATATATTAAAAAGGACCAGTCCCAGTATTGAACCCTGTGGTATCCCACTAGTAACCCTCCTTTCTTCACTGTGCACTCTGTTTACTATTACCCTCTGCATCCTGTTGTTCAGCCAATGTTTTATCCAGGCTACCACCCTGGGACCCACTCCCAGGCTGGCTAATTTGTTTATTAATCTTTTGTGTGGGACTGTTAGAAAGTTTAAGCTTACTGGAGTTAGAAAAGAGTTAGAAAAGAAATAAATAGAACAGAAATGTATTTGGGAAGACCTTTTGTGTTTCTAACTTATATTCAGGGGGGTCAATGTTTCAGCACTGTTTATGGCTTGAAGTTTGGTAATGGGAGTCAGTGCCTGCTTGGAAAGAGTAATAGAGGGTGTTAGGGCTTTTGGGGAAAGTATTTGCCCTAGCAGAGCATTCTGAGAGTAATGAGGGGGCTAAGAATGTTTTGGATCATGTTTTAAAATCTTTTGAAATATAAAAAAATGAAGTGGAAGGGCAGAGAAAGGGACGGAGAAAGAATTACATGAATTTTCAATATTTTGAAATATGTACCAGGGGAAGATTTAGAAAGAATTTAGAATTAAGTATGAATTTACACTTTCTTCCTACAGATAACTGTAATAATAACATAGTATGCAGGATACATTAAAAATGATATCATGGAACATAAATGGATTTAGCAATCATATTAAAAGGAAAAAGATATAAAGACACATTAAACAACAGAAAGCAGATATGACGTGTTTGCAGGAAACACACTTAACAATTGATGAAGCAGATAAAATAAATAAAATATGAGGAGGAATAACAATACATACATTATATGCATCTTAATCAAGGGGACAACAATTTTACTGCACAAGGATTTAAGGGCAGTAGTAGTAAATAGGTACATTGATCAACAAGATAGATTCACTATTATTACAATAACATATCAAGGGAAACCTTTTACTATGTCATCTATTTTTGTTTCAAATGGAAATGCTCTGTGTTACCAGAATTTGATATGGCATTGTCCTGGATTCCCCCCCTTTTCCCTCACAAAAGACAAAGCCATTGTATGTTGTTGTGCTCAGACTGGCAATTCGTTTATTATATATCATAATTTTATTTATAATCTCATCACCATTTATTGTCTCTTTCACAATTGTATTTTATTGCATCCATATATCAATCTCTGATCATCCCTCTTTCTTCCTCTTCTCACTCTCCCAGGTGAAAACCTGGGTGCCTTCTTCTCTTTCCTGTTAGGTAATAGTGATAACCAAGACTGCTTTTTCTCCTTCAGCTTCTTCATCTTTTATCCTATTCATTTTCCCTCCCCCTTCCCTCCTCCCCCTTTTCCCCCAATCTCTGCTATCCACCTTTGGCAGTCCATTAACTGATTCTACGGACTATTCTGTCATCCACCTCAGACAGATCTTCCATATAGTCCCCTTTTGACTGTATCTCCCTCATGCTCTATAGTTTAAGGGTGGGTGAGAGGGATCAAAACTCAGCAAAGTGTCTGAACCACCACTGTGCTGCCTATCACTGAACCTCCTTTAGCCCCTCCCTTCCTGTTTCCTGCCTATTGTTCTGTCTCCTCATCCCTCCCACCCTCCCACTCTAAGCACACCATCTCAGGTAAGGGAAGGGTGCACAAGGACAACTTGGTCTGCTCCTTAAAGTACAAACTCCATTGTCCTGGATTCCACCCTTTTCTCTCACAAAAGACAAAGCCATTGAATGTTGTTGTACTCAGATTGGCAATTAATTTATTATATATCATAATTCAATTTACAATCTCATCATCATTTATTATTGTCTCTTTCACAATTGTGTTTTATTGCATCCATATATCAATCTTTGATCATCCCTCTTTCTTCCTCTTCTCGCTCCCCAAGGTGAAAACCTGGGTGCCTTCTTCTTCTTCTCTTTCCTGTTAGGTAATGGTGATAACTGAGACTGCTTTTTTTCCTTCAGGTTCTTCATCTTTTATCCTATTCCTTTTTCCTTCTCCCCTTCCCTCCTCCCCCCTTTTTTCCCCATTAGCCAGTCTCGAGCTTGTGATGGATGACTGGCTTTCCCCCAGTTTAGGATATTATTCCCCCTCCTTTTAAAGGGGCCTCCTCCCTTCTTCCTTCTTTTTTTTTATATATATTCTATTTTCGATCTGTCTCCTCCATGCTTCTAGAAAACCCATGTCTGACCAGTAGAACTCCTTTACCCACTCTTCTACACCCCACAATATTACGCACCCCTCCATTTTTCTTATCAGTGTTCCTACTCTTCTATTCATTTTTCTCCTGGCCCTATCTAAGGCTCTATGACAGTGTTCATGTCTCCATACCCTTCTTAGTATCATGTCTGACCAGATGAGGCATACCTTTGGCTACCACTGCTGAATTTTCTCTAAGTCCCTTTTTACCTGCATGTATGTGTCCACCCATGGCTTCCCCCCAATGGCGTTACCCCCAGATGTAAAATAATTAAGTCTGGAATGGGTCACTGCTCTCTCATCTCTTTCAGGGTAGGAAGTAGCTGTGCCCATCTCATCCCTTGGATGCCACACCACACCAGTCTACATTTTCTCACATCCTGGTACAGCTGTTTTCCCCCAGCCTTTTTCTTGGCTCTCCTTTCCGCCCAATAAATGTAGAAGTGACCGCAGATCCATACTTCCGTGATCTTCCCTCTTCCTATAGGAATGAAGGAAAATAAATATTTCACATATGGTCTAGTCTCCATTACCCTATCTCATCTCCATGCCCCCCCAATGTGGTTCTGTATCCACAAAACAAAACACAGGTAATAGTAAGTTTCCATAATTCAGTGCTCGAATGTATCTCTTGTAACTGGCAGACCACCAGCGCCCCCTCTCCAACACATTAGTCACTTTCTCCCCTGCTACTGCCCACTGCAAAGCAGCCCCTACTCGTAGGGAGTGGGATGAGTAATTACTTGGATCCTCGCCCAGGAATTGCATACCTTTCTTGAGCATGGCCGTGACTTGATAACTTGTGACCTTTTTCCCATCTCCATGTACAAATAATCTCCCTGTCCTACACCCACGCTCTGTGGCGTAAGTCCACAAAGTCTTTACTGGGCACATGAAGCCATCTACCTGGGCCTTAAAGGTTATAGTACAACCCTGTCCCCCTTGATCGGTTTTTGACTTTTTAATCATGATTTGCATCTCCTTCATCCCCCCGCTTATATCTTCTCATTCCAATCCCCTTCCTCATTCTTACTGCCATGTCCCACATCCTCGCTCACTCTCATGGCCCCTGCAAACATTACCAGATAGATCGTATGGAATAGCTGGGCCTCATCTTTCGATCTGCAAATTGCCGGTAATACCCCTTTTAGTTTTGCAAGTCACTGCTCCCCTATTGGTCGTCTATTATCCAGAACTCTTTGTTTTAACCTCCCCATCCTTGCATCATTTTTTTAATTAACATTGACTTTGGTGGGTCCTTCCAACCCTTCAGGCTGCAAACTAAACTAATCCCTGTTAGATAGACCCCCATTGTGGTGTGGGCTGTTCCTCTCTGCCTTTGCTCTACTGTGAACTTCCCTAACTGTTCCTCTGTAAGTGGCCTACTTACCTCTATGTGGTATGTTGCCCTGAATGATTGAAACACCCACCAGGCACCCTTGTAGGCTCTCAGAGTCTGCGGTGCCCAGGAGCTGCAAAACAACAGTTCTGCTCTCTCTTGCCAATGTCCCATATGTTCCTTGGTATGGGTGTTTTTTGCTCCTCTGCTGTTGGTGCCAGCCTCCGGAAATGATACAGCTGCAGACAAGAAAGGCTGTCAGCTAGGGCATTGTGTATCCCTTCTATGTGTTTGGCTCTGAATGACATGTTCAATTTCAAGCCCTTTAGCACCAACTGTCACAAGACATGAATGACCATTTCTGATCTGGCTCCTATGTTGTTTAGAACATCTACCACTGCCCTGTTGTCACACCAGAATGTCACCTTCTGATTCCGCAGCTCTTCCCCCACACCAGGGTGAAGGCCCAAATAAGTATAATCTCCAACAGTGTTATGTCCTTTACTTTCCCTCCTCTCACTCAGTCTGTAGGCCATGGTTCTGTGAACTATCTGCCCCTCAAATAACCCCCCATACCTAGGCCTCCTGCTGCATCTGTGTATAGATCGAGGTTCATGTTATAAACTCAATCTTAATGCCAAAAGGAGCAGACATTATAGGTGCTGAGGAACTAATCCCACATCTTAAAATCTTCCTAAACTCCTTTTGTCATGTCTACCCAATGGTGTGGTCTGGTTACTCCGGCTGTGGCCCTTGCTAGTCTTTTGGTGAAAGCCCTCCCTGGCCCAATTGCCCTGCACACAAAGTTTAGGTGTCCCAATAGCTGTTGTACCTGTTTTAGTTGTACTCTTCTACTTGTAGGTACTTGAATCAGCTCCTTCAGTTTCCACACTTTTTTGTCTGGCAACCTGAAAACCTCACCCCGGGCATCTATCTCAATACCCAGGAATTCTAAAACCTTACTGGGCCCTTCTGTTTTTTCTGGTGCCAATGGAACTTCTAATTCTCTGCACAGATCTTGGAAACTGGCCAACATTTCCTGTTTCTCTTCCCTCCCACTGCCTATTAGAAGGAAATCATCCAAATAGTGAATGACCAGCCTGTAACCAGTTTTTTCCCAAAATATCCATTGCAAACAAGCACTGAATGCTTCAAAGGTAGCACAGGCCACTGAACATCCCATGGGCATAGCTTTATCAAAATAGTATTGGTCTCCTACCTTGAAACCTAATAGGTCCCAGTCTTCCTTCCTTACTGGAAGCAATTGGAAAGTGGACTCTGTATCCATCTTGGCCATCTAAGCATCGGGGTTGCTCTTATAATCTGTACCACTTCCTCTAAAGTGGCATAGGAAACTGTGGTCCTCGCTTGTGAAATCATTTACTGACTCCCCCTCCAGATATGACAGATGGTGAATCACCCTGTATTCTCCTTTTTGCTTCTTGGGAACCAGGCCCAATGGAGAAATTCTCATGTTCCATAATGGGGGAGTTGAAAATGGTCCCTCTAGCCTGCCCTCCACCTTTTCTTTTTCTTTTTTTTCAAAATGTCCTCTTTTCCTTTTACTGACCCTAAGTTGTTCATCTCTCTTGCCTTCCTGGGTCCGTCGCAGTGCAGTGTGAAACCTGTTTTAAAATCCTTGTTTAACACTTCTGCTTCTTTTTTGTCTGGATACTTTTTCAGCCACTTTTCCCATGCCTCTATCCTTATGGGGGTTCTCGTATTTTGAAATTGTTGCACTTCCCACTCCCGGCCTCCCTCCTCCCTTTCTGACTCTCTTTATCCTGCCCTCTTATTTCAGTAAGCCTGGCCCCCTTGCCCACCATAACCTTTTCCTTTTGAACCTCTGTACCATGCTTTCCCTCTGTACCCTTATCCCCCCCAAAAAGGCTGCTGTCCTGTCCCTTGACCACCCCACCTGAGCCCCTGGTGCCCAAGTTGTCCTGCATCTGCTGGTTGGGTGGGCTTCCCCACATTTTAAGCATGTGTGTCTGAACCGGCATTGGGGCCATGAACAAGAGGCCCTATTGTATCCCCAGCAACACTTCTGAGGCACCGCACCCCCTTTCCTATTTCCCCCCTGGTGTGGATTGGTCAGTCACATAGTCTGCCCATAAATCCAACTGCTTAGTATTCCATCTCACATCCCCATATGTCACCATTCTTTGTTGAAAGAACTCATCATAGTATATCCACCCTACTCCCCCTTTTGCCTTTGCCCTCCTTATTATCAATGAGTACTTAATAAGTGGGATTCCTAATTCTAGTTTTCTCTCCAACACTATTGCTGAGTATGTGGCAAAACCCATGAACCACCAAGTCGATGTTTTCCCTTTAGTAGACTTGTCCACTTCTTTCTTCACTAGCAAGACTACCGTGGCCGCCATCTTGCTTTTTCTGATACTTTCTGACTCTTCATATTTCACGGCTGCTTCTCTACTCACTAAAGCAAATATGTCTACATATTCCCCTTTCCAAATCTTCTCTTTCGTAGCTAGCAGTACATGTTCCCCTATTCTCATCCCCGGGGATCCTACATCTCTTGTTCCCTTTCCTACACTGTCAGTCGACTTTTCCACCTCTCTTGTTGTCTCTTTTTCTGACCTGATTTCTGCCAAGGCAAATTCCATCTGTTCCAACCCTCCTGGTACCGAGGGCTGCAATAATTTGACCTATGTAGTCTTTGATGCTTTCATCTACTGTGCCTAATATTTTACCTGTGGCCTTGTCTCCTCCTTGGGGTCTGTCATCCTCAGGATGCCCTGGTCTGGTCTCTTGTGGCTGGGTGCTTGGCTGTGGTGGAGAAACCGGTGGACACAAAGGACCTGGCCTGGGCTCCTGTAGCGGGACTACCACCTGTTCCTGAGGATGTACTGATGGTTCTGGTACTGGGTGTTACAGTGGGACAGGGCTGGCTGCTCAGGGAGGTATCACCTGATGTGGCTGCACCCTTTCTGGGCTTCATGGCCTCCTTGCCAGCCTCCTTCCCCCGCCACCTTTCCCTTTTCCTGCTTTTCTCTTTTCCCCTGCTCTCCCTGGTTCCTCCCCTTCCACCAACTGCCACATCTTGTTGGCTTTCTCTGCCAACTCCACGATCGCCTTGTATGCATCCTCTTTTGCTGGCCTGTTTTGTTTTGGGGCCATCTCTCTCCCTGGGGACCTGTATAATCACTGTGAAAAGAACTGAAAGTACATTCCTCATTAATGCTTCATATTGAAACTCGTACCTCGTCTTGCTCACCACACACTGCCTTGCCCCCCCCACACTAATAGGTTGTCATGCACAAATGATACTGCTAGGTATCCCCCATAACACTGAACATGCCATTTGTGGTGAAGAAAAACCCCTATATTGTTGTATTAAAAAGAAGGACTGCATAATGGAGGTAAAACCAAAGGCCTCGTAACTTCACTGCTTGCCTGCCTTCTATGGGCGTCACCGGCGGCAAATCTGTGCACATTGCCCCATGTGATCCAGTCCTCTCCTGCCCCCCACACCCTACCAGGCCTGGCTCCGTATCATTTGCCTGATTCTGCAAAACAAAACATTTATTTTTTTTTTAAATATCCTGAGGTCCCCTGCGGCCACTCCCTCCCTGCTTGTTGTTCACAAAATTGGCATACTTCTATGTCTGTGTGAACTCCTGGACTCCCCACCTTCTCTGCTTGCCCTTCCCTGGGGAAGGAACTGTTCCTGCTCCCTGTTTCCTGACCCTGCTCCTTTCACCCCCCCCCCGAGTGCAGGCGAGGTGTCCTGCCTTTTTTCCGCCTTCAAATACTGGCCAATAGCTTCCCTGGCCTTTCCTCTGCATCCCAGTGGCTTCCTACATCTTGCAAGGCCTCGCTGCAGCGTCTACGATCACACCGCGTGGCTTTGGCATGCTTGCTCCATAGGCGGCCATTACAGCAGGCCTGCTCCAAGTTTCCCTATTTAATGTGTCCCTCCTGATTTGAGAAACCCTGAACCCCCCCCCCGGCTACTCATTGCAGGCACAGCGCCCTGTCTTTTCAGTCCTTTTACCTGCCCTCCCAAACAACCAAAAAAAACCCTTAAGCCTCTGTTCCTTTGGTGGCATAGTTCCTAAAATGCTGTGAGGGCCCAGTCACAGTATCTAAAGCCATGACATGTGGCTTTTACACCCCCCTCTGAAATGCTCAAGAAGGACCCACCACATGGCTCTCTTCAACATGAATGGGGTCCATGCTTTAGCCCTTACCAAATGTACTCAAAGTTGCCTCACTGAAGCAACTGTTCTTTTTTTTTTTTTTTATTATTCTCCCTCTCTCTGCTCTAGCCACACACAGCACCCTGCTATTCCCTTAAGGACAGGCCCGGCATCCTGCCTCATTTGTGCTGCTACCTCCCTTTGTTCCCCCTTGCATTACTCCAGCAAACTGTAAGGCCACATCCTGGCACCTGACGTCACGCCACGCGGCCTTTGCCAGCTCCACCAATAAATGGTGCTCCCAGTCTCTAGCTCTTTTCTTCACAAAACAGCCTCCTCACACACAAGCCACCAAGACTATTTGCTTCTTTCCATGCAACAATTTTCTGCACTAAACCTTATGTTATGACACTGCAACCACTTCCAACCCGCTCTTAATTTCCTTTTTTTTTTAAACGCTATAGCAAACATCCTTAATTCAAGGAAAACACCTTCTCTTCCTGCTGTCTTGTCCTTACCTCTCTTGGTGCTTTGCAGCAAACCTCAGTCCTCTCTCTTGACGTCAATCTAACGTGCTGTAGTTTTCGATGTATATCAACCATCACAACTTCAGCAAAAGTGGCTGAACCACCACTGTGCTGCCTATTATGTACCTCCTTTAGCCCCTCCCTTTCCTGTTTCTTGCCTATTGTTCTGTCTCCCTGTCCCTCCCCTTCCCCCCTCCCACTCTGAGCACACCATCTCAGTAGAAGGGAAGGGGTGCACCAGGACAACTTGGTCTGCCCCTTAAAGGGCAAACTCCATTGTCAGAATTTTCACAACCTTACATTTTGGGGGGAGATTTTAAACTGATTATAAATCCAAAATTAGACACAATTTTAGGGCACAGGGTTTATAACAAAAAAGAAGCTGCTTTATTGCTAAATAAGAATGAAAGATTTGGCAGTGATGGATTTTTGGAGAATTATATATCTAACTGCAAAGGAATTTTCATACTATGCTTCAAGATTTAAATCCAATTCAAGAATAGGTATTATATTATGCTTTAGAGCAATATATTACATTATTATAGAGATTTATTATGAGCTAATTATTCTATCAAATCATGCACCACTTTGGTCATGGCATCCAGGGATAACATCAAAAGCTTCTCCTGGAAATCAGACCATTATTATTGAAGATGCAAAATTTCAAGAAAAAATTAAACAAGAAACCGAAGATTACTTTCTAATTAATACAGATCAGGAACGATTATTTATTTAATATGATTTAGTATGCATATAAAGCAGTAATAAGAGGGGTAGCTATTGCCAACTCTGACATAAGGGTTAAAAAACAAAGAGACAAATTAAGAGATCTCAAAAAAGACATATTAAATATGCAACAGAAACATGCCATAACTAGTAATAACATTTGTTTACAATATTTGACTATATTTATGCATGACTATCAAGAAATAGTTAATGAAAAAACTGAAAGATTAATGTTATATGCCAAAGCTTAATACTACTCTCGAGCTGATCATAGTGCTAAATTACTAGCCCATCAGTTGCAAAAGGAAAAAGCAGAAACATTCATACCAGAAATTAAAACTGAAAGTAGTCCATCACAAATAGTAACAACTGAAGCACATATTAATAAAGAACTGGAGCTAACAAACTCAAACACATCTGCCCTCTTAACTCTCTCACAAACTGGCTTCCCCTGCAGGACAGAATAAAACATCAAACCTGCCTGCTAGGCAGAAAAGCCCTCACTGGCCTGATCCCCCCCCCCCCAGGGCTGAAAGGTCTCCTACACCCTGCCCCAAATCCTTACCTATTCAACTGAAGAGCTCTAGCCAAATGCTTCATTGCAATTGGGCACCAAGCTAGCTTAATGAACTACAGGTAATATAAAAGACATCAACTAAGCTGAGTCCTTTCAAATAGGAACATCAAAATTTACTCCTACCTGGCTCCAAATGTAGCTGCTTCTCCTAATGAAACCCCATCTCATGCACTGTCACTAGTGAACTGCACCCCTACCCAACCCGACCCTTGCACCATCTGATCGTGGTGCTTCTTCCCCCCCTAAGGTTTCCTCTTACATGTGCAAATGACGCCAGCATCTTATCCACCACATGGTCTCCTCATGGATGTGCCTCTTCTCCATTCCAATGTGCCATAAAAGTGCACAGACTTAACCTCTGGCAATGCCCAGATTGGCTGCTCCCTGTGTATAGCTCCTAGTGCCTATAGAGGTTGACATAGAGGTTGATGGCAGATAAGGACTGCAAGGCCCATCCAGTCTACCCATTTCTTCTACCTTATGAATGTGCCACACACCTTTACACTGTCAATGACTTATCTATCCATATTTGTCTGTATTGGTCCTTTATGCCTATCCCATGCATGTTTGAAGCCCTGCACTGTATTCATAGCCACCACTTCCTGAGGTAGGCTGTTCCATGCATCCACCACTCTTTATGTGAAAAAGAATTTCCTCACATTCCCCCTTAATCGGCCTCCCTCTATTCTCATGCTGTGTCCTCTTGTCCGGCTGTTTTTTCTTATATTTAAACATGTTAGACTCTTTCACATTGTTAATGCCCTTAAGGTGTTTGAATGTTTCGATCATATCACCTCTTTCCCTCCTTTGCTTAAGGGTATACATATTGAGCTCCGTTAATCTGCCCTCATATGTCTTCTGATACAGTCCCGGCACCATTTTGGTTGCCCTTCTCTGGACTGCCTCAATTTGGTTAATGTCCTTGTGAAGGTGTGGCCTCCAGTACTGCACGCAGTACTCCAGATGGGGCCTAACCAGTGTCTTGTAAAGAGGGATTATTACCTCCCTCTTACGACTTGTGATACCCCTACTAATACACCCTAACATCCCCCTAGCCTTACCTACTACTTTAGAGGTTTGCTTGGATGATTTCAGGTCATCAGTGATGATAATGCCCAAGTCTCTTTCTTCCTTTGTGACTGCCAGCAACTCCCCTCCCAGCCTATACGTGGCTTCAGGGTTTGTCTTCCCTATGTGCATGATCTTGCACATCTTTGCATTAAATTCCAGTTGCCACTCTTCTGACCATTTTGCTAGTTTATCCAGATCTCTTCTCATTCTGCCCACCCCATCTGGATCATTGACTCTGTTGCAGATCTTGGTGTCATCTGCAAATAGACAAGCCTTACCCTCTAGTCCATCTGCAATGTCACTAATGAAGATATTGAAGAGGACCGGCCCCAGGACTGATCCCTGAGGTACCCCACTTGTGACCTGCATCTCATCTGACTGTATACCATTTACCACCACTCTCTGTTTTCTGTCCGTCAACCAGTTTGCCACCCAGTTGACCAACTTCTGACCCACCCCGAGCCTACCCAGCTTATTTATCAATCTTCTATGTGGAACAGTGTCGAAAGCTTTGCTGAAGTCAAGGTAGGCGACATCAACTGCTCCCCCTTGGTCTACCACTCTGGTTACCCAGTCAAAGAAATCTATGAGATTAGTTTGACAGGACCTTCCTTTTGTAAACCCATGCTGTCTTGGATCCTGTGCCCCTATGGATTCCAGGTGTTGCACTATCCTTTCATTAAGGGTGCCTCATAATCTTGCCCACTACTGAATTAAAACTGACTGGTCTGTAGTTCCCTGCCTCCTCCCTGCTACCACTCTTGTGGAGTGGGATCACATGGGCCCTTCTCCAGTCTCCTGAGACCTCTCCTGTGCTCCTAGACTCACTAAACAGTTCTGCTAATAGCTCTGCTAGTTCCACCCTTAGCTTCTTAAGTACCCTGGGATGTATGCCATCAGGTCCCATTGCCTTGTCCGTCCTGAGCTTAGCGAGCTCTTGTAGGACCCTTTCTTTTGTGAAGGGAGCAGTGCTCACCTCCCTCCCCTGTGTCCATGGTGCTGAGCTGTGGGCTCTGCCCTACCTTCTCTTTAGTAAATATTGAGCAAAATAATCTATTTAGGATAGATGCTTTTACAGGGTCCTCCTCCTCACATGCCCCATTTTCTCCTTTGAGCTTAGCAATACCCCCTCTGGACTTTCTCCTTTCACTAATGTATCTATAGAAAGTCTTGTCACCTTCTTTTACTGTTCGTGCTAGTGTTTCCCAGTTTGGGACTTTGCCTGCCTTATTGCCTTCCCTGCTTCCATTAGGGAAGTTTGGTATGCCTCCCTATCTTCATCTCGCTGTGTTCCCTTATATTTCCTGAAGGCCAGCCTTTTGGCTTTGACCTTTCTGCTACTGTTTTGAGAACCAAAGTGGTTTCCTTCTTCTTTTGTACTTCCTTTCTGTCTAACACAATGGGATGTTGCTTCAAGTATTGCATCCTTAATGCTTGCCCACTTTGCCTGTACCCCTCACCTGTGTTTCTTTTGCCAGGGATAGCTTAACTCTGTTGGCCATCTTATCAAAGTCAGCTCTTTGAAGTCCCATATTTTTGCCTTAGAATGGGATGATTTAGATGTAGTGGCCAAATTGGAACCCTACCATGCGATGGTCACTATTTGGGTGACCTTCTACCTGGAGATCTGTGATCCCTTTCCTGTTAGTCAGTACTAGATCTAAGATAGCCCTGTCTCTTGTGGGTTGTTGTACCAGTTGTTTGAGGTCCTCCCCATGCAGGGAATCCACCATGATTCTAGTTCTGGCAGACATTCCTGCTGGTATTGACCAATCTGTATACGGCAAGTTGAAGTCTCCCATTATGTCCTCCCCTTTAGCTGTCATGTTTTGTATATCTTCTAACAGTAAAGTGTCTATGTCCTCCCCCTGGTCTGGGAGCCTGTAGACAACCCCAGTTCTTATGGCTGTCCCATTTCCTGTTTCCAGGGTGACCCACAGTTCTTCTGGCTCCTTATGTGTATTCTGAATTTCTGTAGCTTTGATATTTTCATTGACATACAGGGCCACTCCACCTCCCCTTTTTGCACCTTGGTCTCTTCTGAACAGTACATAGCCAGGTACTGAAGTCTCCCAAGTGTAGTTACTGGTGAACCACATCTCACTAATTGCTACTATGTCCAGTTTAGCCTCTGACATTATTGCCTGCAGGTCTGGGATCTTATTTCCCAGGTTGTGAGCATTTGTGTATGTGATTTTCCATTGGCCAGATTTCGGTATGTTAGTTGTTGGGTGAGGTTTGGCATTTCCCCTGTGCATCGTATGGGGAGACGAACCTTTTTTCTTACTTGGTGAAGCAAATGAACTGCAAATATGCTGAATCCCTGTTTGAACACTAGCTGAGGAGGGAAGGGTGTTCTTCCCATTCAACATATGGGGTGCTGCACCCCTCTTCCCATTTGCTAGTTTAAATATTCCACAAAGATGTCAAACTTCTGCCCCAATGCAGTGACTCCCTCCTTAGTCAGATGCAGTCCATCAAATTTAAATAACTTTCACTCCCAGAACTGTTGCCGGTTCCCTATAAATCTGTGTCTTTTTTCCTGGCAACAGCCCTTGAGCCACATGTTTAGCTCCCCTATTTCCCCTTCTCTGACCTTCCGTCCATCTGCCTCCGTCTCCCACACTGGAAGGATCTCAGAGAAGGAGATGTCAGATGAAATGGATGATAGTTTGTCACCCATCCTGGTCAGGTGTTCCTTGGTCTCCACAACTGACCATCTGGCAAGCTCATTAGTCCCTATATGTACCAGGATGTCAATGTTTTCTCCTGCTTTGTGAACAATTTTAGCAATGTGGTCAGTGTCTCTCCATGCTGATGTACAATGGGAGACATCTGACCATTATCCCTGGCTGGAGATGGGTATCAACTCCCCGAATCATGGAGTCTCCTATGATCAGAAGTTTTTTGGATTTCCTTTTTGCTTTTTTTGTTTTGGTTCCTGATTTGGGTGAGATTTGTTGTGCTAGCTCCTGTGCTACAGTATCCTGCTCTATGTTATAGTTTGTATTATTTGACCTGTTGAATGCTAACTTTTGTTCACTCTGTATTGCTGAAATGGTACTTATGTTGCTCATTCTGTTTTGTTATGTCACTGAATCAATATTGTCCAGCCATTGTTAATCAGTTTTTAATACTGTCTTTGACATGGTGTAAACAAATTGTTAATCTGATGAGGAATCTTTGTAAATAAGCATTTCTGCTCAAAGGTGTATTTCCGAACTTTGAAATAAATTGGTTAATAAATAAAGTTAGGAATTATTATACAAACTTGTATAAATCACATAATTCTAGTTTAAGGGTTAGTAAATTCCTAAATATACCTAAATTATTGGAGGAACAACAAAACAATTTAGATAAACCAATTAATATAAGTGAAACTGAAAGAGCTATTAATTTATTAAAATCTGGGAAAGCCCCAGGCTTAGATGGTATTAGTATTGATTTTTATAAAATACTTAAAAAGTTTCTGGTCCTGAAACTTCACATATTATTAAATTCATTCTCAGATAAACTCCCTTCTTCCTTTGATGAAACATTAATTCTGGTCATCCCTAAGAAAAGTAAAAATAAAACATTACATACTTCATACCATCCAATATCCTTGTTAAATACAGACTACAAAATCTTTACAAAAATTCTAGCTCTGAGATAAGAAAAACTATTACCGAATATTACTGGGGATGACCAAAAGGTCTTCATCAAGGGAAGAAGACGACATTGTTACACGAGGTCCCTGCACCCTAACTGGTACCCTCAGAGGTACACCATAGACAGCTAGTGCTTAAGTACATGTTATACTAACATATAGGGCTAAGTGCATCTACCATACAAGAGTAGATGTCAGGATATGTATGAATATTGTTGTAATACACTTTGCTTGCTAATACATATATACTTCTATGTATTTTCTGTGTATTTCTTACTTGTAAGATGCCAAGGCACCTGTGTCCTTGGAATAATTATGATATGTAAGTCAGCATTGCCACCTTTTGGTGATTTGCACAACTACACTGAGTTATGTAAGACTCTGTATAAGAACTCTTTTGTTCACAAACTGATGACAACTACAAAATTGTATAATGTTATCTTGGACCATGAAGCCACCTCTAATTTAACCAATAGGGCTCATCTCTGTAACTAGAAATGTTTCTATCTTACAGTAACCATAGTAATTATCATAGGTATATAATGTGATACCCTAGTCTTGTACCTCAGAGATCCCAAGAGACACAAAGAAACCTTGAGGTATAGGGAATGCTTAGTACTGGTTCCCAGTTCGTATTGGTAAGAACTGCTTAGGGCAACTGTAATTTTATCCTTTTTGGTAGTAATAAACAAGTGTATTACTCTTATGCAACGTGGCTGTGATTACTTACATTTCCAATATTGCCAAGAACCTGAAAGTGAGGTTTAGACCTCCTGACAACATAATAATATAAGAAATGCTTGAACACTGGACACTGAAAAGGCCTTTGACAAGGTGGAATGCCTTATCTAATTGATGTTCTAAAAACAGCAAATATAGGACAGAAAGTTATATCATGGATAACAGCAATTTATAGAAAACCTAAAGCCAAAGTTCTGAGTAACAACCGTATTTCACCAGAGTTTTCATCAGGAAGGGGAACCCACCAGGGCTGTCCCTTATCCCCTTTATTATTTGCAATGGTTATTGAACCATTGGACAATGTAATTACTGTAGAGCAGAAAAAGAGATTGTGGGGTTCAGATTTAGTGATAAAGAAACATTGAAGTCATCGCTTTTTGCAGAAGATATTATACTTTATTAAAAAAACAGAAATAGAAATTATGAAAATTCTTCAAATAATTAGAGTTTATGGATTACAATCTGTATATACAATAAACTGGAAAACAACTCAAGCTTTCTTAATAGACCTTGCAAATTT
Organism: Neoceratodus forsteri; assembly: GCA_016271365.2. Classification (NCBI taxonomy): domain Eukaryota; kingdom Metazoa; phylum Chordata; order Ceratodontiformes; family Ceratodontidae; genus Neoceratodus; species Neoceratodus forsteri. The sequence goes on from CM057456.1 coordinate 1,321,721,391, forward strand.
AAATACAGATGTGGACAATTTTCCTGTTATAGTACAAAAGCAAAATACTCCATATTTAGAAATTAATTTAACAAATGACATGAATTAATTCATTAATAAAACTAAACCTATATCCCAAATAAACAATATTGAAAAGGATTTGGAAAAATGGAAAGGATTACCAATGTCACTTTTAGGTCAAATACAGGTTATTAAAATGAACATATTGTCACTTTTTATATGTATTTCAGGCATCACCTATTAATATCTCAGATGACATATGGAATAAAATAGATAAAACTGTAAATCAATTTGTATGGAAAAATCAACATCCCAAGCTAAAAAATACAAAAGTTATATTTAAGATATGAGCAACTAGGTCTGAAATAACCTAATGTAGAATCCTACCACTGGGCTGCTATTTTGAAACTAATAAAATAATTTTTAAACACGCACCTACCACCTTGGACATACTCAGAATTAGATGATAGTTGTTCACTTAAGATACAACATAATCTTTTTCAAAATCTGAATCAGGAAGCTCTAGGAAACATCAATAATGAATTAAAAAAACACTCTTAAATGCTGGAAGAAAATCATACAGGACTTAAAATATAAGAACAAATTAGGTATGTTATCTCAATTAAAAATTACCATCCTGTGTTTTTTTATTTTTTTATTTAGTTGTTTAACCAGGTATAGCACACTAAGCTGAAAGCTTTTTTACAGGAGCGACCTGTGTTTAATTCAGCATACACTAAAATATGGGTGCAATTTGGGATAAGTACTACAGAAGATATTAAATCAAACTATCAAATCATTTCAACAATTTTAGAAACAATATGGGAATATGTTCTTTAGCTATCTACAACTCCATTCTGTTACTAATATTTTAATTGATAATAATAATAAATTCAATTTTGAAGCAAATTCTGTTTAACACCATTGCTAAGAATAATGGGAGGATGAAACTAATGTCTAACATACATAAAGTGATGTTGGATTCTAAAGAAAATATCTCACAGGATCTTTCATTTATTTGTATTTATTTATTTGATAACTGGGTAAGCACACTAGTCCCAAGGGACCATTTTCAGGCATGGCCCTGGCCATTTAGATGGCACATAGGACATGAGTGGTACAACAACAACAATAGATTTTGAAAACAGGTTAATGAGTATTAGAAGTAAATGGGAATATGATCTTCAGATAACCATATCAGAATCCAAATGGGAATTTATTAGTAAAAAAATGGAACAGTGTTATCAACAATCATATGAATCAGATTCAGTTTTATGTACTTTATAGAATCTACTATTCTCCATACCTATTGAATAAGTTCAATAATTTAACATCTCCTTGCTGAAATAGAGGATGTGGCAAAGTTGTTAATTCACTACATGTTTTGGTACTATGTCCCAATATAAAACCATTTTGGGACCAAATAATAACAACTGTAAATACGATCATTGGAACTACATTAATATTTGAAACAGAATTGTATATACTAACCACTTCATCTTTACAACAATTACCAAAATATGGTCTTTATGCTTGCATATATATTGTTTTTATGAATACTAAAAGATGCATTATACATTTATGGAAGAATTCACAAATTCCTGAAATGGCTGTTTGAAAAAAACTAATGTTAGAAACTATGAGATATGAAAAAAATACATTATTCATGTAATGATACACTGGAAACATATGAAAATACCGGGGGGTCCTTGTATACTGGTGTACTTCAAAATAAGTTTTAAGTAGAAATATGAGCTATTATTAAGTATGTATTGCTGACTAAGATGGATATATTATAAAGATACCAACAATATTTATTATCAGAGGAAGATTATATGAATATATAGAATTTTTCTTTGGAAATCTCCATATACTGTTACATCATACCTAAGTTGAGGGGGAGTGATGTTGTGCAATATGGTTGCATGTTTGTAATGAACTGTATACAAGAGATGTATGTAACTTGAAAAATCAATAAAATTATATTTTAGAGAAAGGAAATATGCAGTCGTCTTCTCTTCACTTATTGTAAAACAGGGGCCAGATTTTCAAATATCTGAGGGACTAAGTCCAATACTGCAGTCCACCGGTGTGGAAAAAATCTCCACACATGGGGACAGTCATATTTTCAGCCTGTGCTCTTCATGGGTGGCAGTAGCAGCTGCTGAAGATATTATGCCAGGCATAACGGTTTCACACAACTCTACCAAAAATGACCTCAAGTTACCACAAATCATGGAGCCAGCTGTAAAATGGCTCCTTTCTCTGAAAATCTGGCACAGGCTGGAGAAACTGTGACTCCACAAGTGAAGATGTACTTGTGCAAGTTTTCCCCCACAGCTGCATCAGTTCCTGGGGGCTTTGAAAATCTGGCCCCAGGTGTTTATAGACCACAAACTGCTGTTCAATAATTGTAATGCACACAAAACAGATAAGGATTACATGTTTGTTTGTTTGTTTTTTATTCTGAATTGCAATATTGGGAACAAAAACATCTCCTGAAGTGCTGATCACTAGTTCACATATAATTTGAAGGTACTACCCAATTAACCTTCATGTAAAACTGAATTTATAAGAAACATGGATTTGGAGCACAGTTGGCAAGCAGCAAGAGAAGAAAATTGCCTCAGTCTGAACATTTTTTTTAGCCACAAAGACGCTGCAGAAGAAAAAAGATACTTAAGCAATAAGGCATGATAGGGCCTTGGTTGTACTAGCTTTAACCCATGGTCAGGGGCATTGCAAGGCATGTGGCAAAGCTGAATGCCTTTAGCTCCTGGCCATGGAGTAAACTTAATACAATCAATGTCCCTGAAGTGCCTTTTTGATTATATAAAATGGGCACAGTATATTAAAATAAGTGAAACATGCACACATTTTAAGATGATTTACAGTAAGTAAATTAATAATTTATTTAACAATTAAGTACACCTAGAAAAGTAATGGGGTGGGCAAAACAATAACTCGGTAACCATGAGATGTTCTTTGTTGATGACCAATTAAAATTAAAATAAAACAGCCACCTCAATTATTGCTGTTCAGGAACTGCACTGGAGTGTTGAACACATAGTTCATCAAGCTGAATGGAAAGAGTGCTACAATGCTGTACACTTCATTTGAATGAATGCTGCTGTGGTTTCCTGATACACATGGTAATGTTGCTTCTCATGGTGGGTAGCTGCTGATGCCTGTTCCAAGTGTTGATTCTCACTCTGAGGTACAACACAGTCAAACGGGCATGTTATTTGCAATGTTGCTGTAGGCTGCTGGAAATTTGTATTTACTTCCTATAGGACCATTTTCCTGTTCCTGTTGACACTGCTACCACTTGTGCTACTGTAGCCGACCCCGTTTACCTTGACCCTGACAGGACTGCACTCCACAACTTCCAATTCTCTGAGGTGGATAGCATACGGTTCACCAGAGCTGTTTCTAACAGATGTATAAAATTCACTCAGCACTGAATTCAGATCTTCAGCAGTTAAAGTTTTAAAATCACAGTTCTTGTTCTTTTGATGCCAGCCAGTCTTGGAAAACAAAGACAGACCACGGTGATGTGTTTCTTGCATTAGTCTTATCTTTGCTTCCTCAATCTTGTTGATAATGGCTTCTGTTAAGGTAAGGCATCTAGTACTCACATCAGCATTTTGTTTCCTTCTTTTAGGCTTAGGCTGGACTTCCATACAATCAGCAATGACAGCAGGAACATCTGACACAGGCTATACACTGATTTCTTCCTCAGTGCTGAAGATTCTATCCATCAAAGGCAGCAGGGAGATATAAAAGCAGGAAACAGCTATGTCTGACACAGCTTCTGTGAGGTGGTTTCTGGCCAGTAAAAAGTTGAACGTTTTTGAATTTGCCAACATTCCAAAAGTCTGCACAAGTATATGGAATACAAACTGCACACTCAGCCAGGATCTTGTTTTGAGCCGTTGGTAGTGCTATCCAAAACAAATAGCTGATACCAGGCTCTGATTCATCAGGAACTATGAAATCTCAAGCCCACTTTATATTCACCTGAAACTCTTGTTTCACTATGGGTATGCCTTCCAGTCACACTAGTGCAATCTTCTGAGCATGTACAAAATCCTCAGGAAGCCATCTGCTAGAGCTTCAGCTCCTTCTCTTCATGTCATGCCCTTGCTCCACTATGATCCAGAGAATGGATCCCAGAAATAAGGCAGAAGATAGTTAAAAGTGATAGGGTCAAAAAAGGTCTTGCAGTCATGATGATAGATGAGGAATAGGGGCCAAATAGGATGCATCCAAGGGAACTGGCACATAATTAGTTGAACCCCTTGCAGGGCTACTCTATAGCCGAATTCAATCAGGGGTGCATCTGAAAGACTGAAGGGTAGCATATATAGTTCTGATCTACATGGGTTGTAAAAAGGAACAACTGTGTAACTGCATACCTATCAGTCTTACTTCTGTTGTGAGTAAACTGATGGAGACACTAGTCAAAGAGGACTTTATAGACCACCTGGAGAAGAATGGGCTCAGGATGGTAAACAGTATGGGTTTGTAGTAGGTAGATATTGTCAGACTACCATGACAGTACTCTTTGAATGGTTAACTTGGGCAGTGGATAAGAGTCATGCAGGGGATTTTCTCTACTTCAGCTTGAGCAAGGCATTCAACTCAGTGCCACACAGATGGTTGCTGAAGATGCTGTAGGATCTAGGTGCAGCAAAGAATGTAGTTAAATGGGTGGGACATTGGTTGTAGGGGAAACAGCAGAGGATAGTGGTTAACAGTGTCAAATCTGGGAAGAGGAAGGTCATTAGTGGAGTGCATCAAGGATCAGCTTTGGGTCCAGTCAGGGGTTCAGTTAATTTATTTTTAATGGAAGTCTAATACCGCCATGTGCCAAAATCTGGTAGCCATCCTAATTTGTTGGAAGTCAAAATACTTCCCAGATCCCATAATTTGGAAACCAATATTCTAGGAAGAGTCAACTTCTGGATGTTAATATAAACATTAGTGGTAAATTTCAATTTCTTTCAGAAAATCCTTCATTTCTTGGCTTTTGTACCTATAGTTTTGGAAGTCATCCAATTTTGATTTTTACAAACAGAAGTCAATGACTTCCTTCCCCTTCATTTTTGAAGTTTTTGTCTTATTTTTGGAAGTCAAATACTCCAAAAATGGAGTTAACTGAAGCCCTGGGTCCAGTCATTTTCAATATTTCATTAGTGGCATGGGAAACTGAATTCAGGGCAAGATGTGTCTCTTCAATGATGGCACTAAGCTCTGTGGTAGGGTAGACAACAAATGAAGGAGAAGAGAGATGCAGATGACCTGCAGTGGTTGGAGAGGTGGTCCAAAGTTTGGCAGTTAAAATCAATGCCAAAATGTACAAGGTGATGCCTATTGAGAACAACAATGCCAGAAAAGAGTCTTGAATGTGAGGGGTTAAGTTGGATACCATTTCTGAAGAAAGGGACCCATGAGTCATTATAATTGATTTTCTTAAACAATCTAGTCAATGTAGTAAGGCAACCAGGATGTTGTGGTGTACTGGGAAAGGGCTTTGCTAGCAGGAGGAAAGAGGTATTACTGTCTCCCTATAGATCACTGGTGAGGCTACACACAGAATACTGTGCCCAGTTCTGGAATCCTCACCTAAGGAAAGAGAAAGACAGACTGCAGATGGTGGAGCATAGGGTAACCAAAATGATTCAGGACCAGCAAGGCAGATCTGAAAAAGGAGTGGCTTAGGGTACTGAACATGTACCGGCTGGAGGCCAGGTGAGACAGGGGCAATATGACTGAGAGCTTTAAGTTCCTGTAAGAAATAAACAAGATAAACAGTGAGGAACTATTCAACAGGAATAGTGAACTAAATCATGAAGTTCTCTGACTCTGAAGAATCTCTAAGTATTCGGGTGAAAATGTCAGTTTTTCTCCACTTACTGCTTTGCTCCGGCTTGGAACGACAGTTTTTCAGCTGTCTCAAGTGTTGTCATGGTATGTGTCTGCACTCTTTGTTAAATAAACCATTGAAGTGTGGTCCCTTTAGCTACAGGTGCTATTCTTTTTCTGCCTGATTTTAACAGGAATAGTGGTGCTAGAACAAGGGAATGTGAGTGCAAGCTGGTGTGAGGGAGATTCAGGGGGGGACATGAGATTTTATTTTACAGAGAGAGTTTTTGAGCCATGGATCAGTCTGTCAGTTGAGGTGGTGGATGCCAACACCATTAGTGGTTTCAAGCATGGCTGGGACAGAGTAAAGGGCTTAGTAGTTACTCATGGGAGTAACAGTAAGACAGGGAAAATGGGGGAAGGTAGTGCAGACAAAAACCCGGTATAGACAAAGGTCTTGGAGTAAGGAAGGCTATTATGAGTTGACTGGATGGACCAATGTTTTTTCCTGCCTTCATTGTCTTAGTTTCTATGACACAACTCCTTATGATATACATTACATATTATGGTAACAACAACAAAGAGTGTAAAAATAAGATGGAGTGAAAAAACAAGAAGGCTGAACTACAGGAAATGTGAGAAGCTGCCCAGTTGGCACAAAAAAGAGGACTGGTATCAAAGGATGATAGAAGTGAGCCATTGCAAATTCCATTTAGCTTTGAGTTGGGCACCATGAATTAAGTTCAGGTTCAAGAATTCAGTGTTGAGTTGGACACCATGAATTTATTTCATCTTCAATAATTCAGCAAGTCCACTTCATGCCCCAGTGCAGTAACTAGCAAGTGATAAAGCAGACTACAAATAGGGGCCTATAATAGCCTAAAGATGAGCAATGAATACGTAATACTGTAGCTTCCTTATGGCAAGCAGAGTTGCCATGCGTCGGCTGTGGATTGCTATGTTCCTGAACCTGAAGCACTCCTTACAATGCAATGCAAGCAGGTGACAGCAAAGGTGAACAAGATGTTGGGGTGAATATCCAGGGGATTCAGCAGTAGGTGGAGTGAGGTCATACTGCCCGCGTACAGGTCACTGGTGAAACCGCATTTAGAATATGGTGTAAAGTACTAGAACCCATATCATAGGAAGGACATCAGCTTGTTAGAGAGGGTCCAAAGAAGAGGGGCAACTAAGATGATCAGGGGACAGCAAGGGAAGTCTTGCAAAGAGAGGCTGGGAGCCCTGAGAATATACTCCCTGGAGGAGAGGAGAGGGGTGGGATTTGATAGAGACCTTTAAGCACCTGAGGGAATAAATAGAGTGGATAGGGAAAGTCTATTCAAGCTAAGTAAGAACAGAACAATGAGAAAGCACAGTTTGCAGTTGGTGGGGGGGTAAGGAGGGGCATTAGGAAACATTTTTTTCACAGAGAGTAGTAAAGAGATGGAATGCAGTGCCAGAATAGGTGGTCTCAGTAGAGATAGTGGGTGGCTTTAAGATGGCATGGGATAGGCATAAAAGGAATGCATGGAACAGTGGTGGGGGTTATGAAGGAAAGGTTGACGGGGGGCAGGGTCATTGGCATAAGCCAGGGACACTGTATTACCAATGAGCAGACTCCATGGACCAATCTGGCCTTCTTCTCCTGGCTCTTTTGCATGTTCATATGTTTATGGTGTTGTGACTGAGTCTGAAACCCACTAAGTATGCCATGGCCCAGTAGTGAGATGCAGTAATACAACAGCCATGAAAATAGGTCATCTGAGATCTAAGTGTTTTATCCTGTATTATAGGGGCACAGTTGTACCCCTATAGTTAGGGTTCAACCTTCACTTCTATGTTACACTCAAATTTTTGCAGTTTAGCAACTGTTCAACCAATTAGCATGAACTTTTACATGTGCCATCAGAGATCAATGGTCACTTGATGTGCCAAGTTTCATTCTGGTCGGATATGTGGGTGCAGAAACAAGGAATGTCAAAAAATGTAAAAAAGAAATTTTCACACCACAATGCAAACACGGCTTGGGATTTTGGTCTGAAAGTTTTAGGGTAGAAAGGTCTTGGGTCACGCATGTGTGTTTTGAAGATTTGGTGAAAAAAATATTCACCTGTTCAAAAGTTGTTACTGTTGAAAATTTCCCATTCTTTTCAATGGGAAAAGTTAGATGTGAGCCTCAAAACAGGATTCTGTATCACAAATGGGCAATCCTGTGTCACAAACAAGCAATCCTTTGTCGCAAATGGGGAATCTGATTTCATGTTGCCATCATCTTGCTTTTTCTTTGTGAGGCAAAAATAAAAAAACAGAAAAAAATTATGTTTTTGTAGGTAACCAGCACATGTGTTCTGCTAATCTGGACCCACTCTATCGGATTCTGGTGTTAGTTTTTTCATAAATCACCTGGAAATGTGTTTCTGTAGCACTCCACATTGTTAATGGGTATTCATAACAACTTGGTATAGTGCACCCCTACCAAGGGAATGGCACAGCCCAAGCTTTTAGAATGTTGGGCATATGAGGATCCCAAGTAGCAGCAACTCCCCAGTTCAGCTGTACGATTGAACGGAGATAGAGCTATCTTTATCTTCTCTCGAGACTCTTCAAGATTTCAAGATTTCTGTTGGGGCTGCAATTCTGCATAGCAGGTTGGGGCTGCCTGGTTCCAGGGTGCACCCCTAAATTTAAATTGTGCCTCTTAGGCTGCAGCTTTTAATTTGGCTAACCTGCTTTACCCATTTCCATTCGTGGACTGAAAGCCACTTCTGCCATGTTAGGGTTTTCTAATGGTCTCTGTTAAAAACAAAAAAAGGTGTCACAGGTACTGTAGGTACATTCTTTATTTCTGGGGCAATGTGGATCTCCTGGGAGGTTCTTCAGCTTTTGCATTGCTCCCTCCCCCTCTAAGATTTCAGGTTATATTGATGCTAGTTAAAAAAAAAACTACTGTTTTTTATGAGAGGATATTGCCTTGTCATTGTCCCATTAACAGGAACTGTAAGCTCCCTCAGGCAGCATTTTCCTCAGTGGGCTGCTGGGGACTCTCTGTTAAACATCAGTGCTTGTTTTTTCCTCTTCATATTTATTGTATTATATTGTTTGTGTTCAGGGCTTGTAGTACTTTCATTTCACCTCAGCCTTCTGAATGTTCGTGCTACCACCATTAAGCCATTTTCTGTGGTTGGGCGCAAGCTTCTTCTTCAGTTGTTTTTTGTGCACTTGCCTTTCATGCACCAGTGAGGGCATGCAAGTGCATAGTATATTTGATGCAGCTGCGTGAGAGTGCACACAAGTTCTGTAATGAATGCCTGCACATGCGCTTTTTGTGCCCACTCCTTTTCTTTATATTTCATATAGTATTTGATGCAACTGCATGACAGTGCATGCAAGTTGTGTAGTGAATGCACGCAAGTGCATATTTTGCACACACTCCTATTCTTTATATTACACAATTGCATTCCTGTGCATGCAAGTTCATACGCACATGCATTTAGGATCTCTCAGCACAAGCAAGGTGTTTATTTCTCTAGTTCTGTCACCGTACCATAACAGTTATAATTATAAACAGGGCTATCATTTTGGCACCATGTCCATTAATTATGAAAAGGTCTAAGACCTGCAAAGGGTGATGAGGTCCTCCCCGTGGGTTCCTATTGCCCTCATGTGTTGCCCAGCACAATATTTCTCTGACAGTTCCCTCCAATCATTCCTGCAAGCTGGGGAAGAGGGCACCTGGATCTTCAGTTGACAGTGGCAAAGTGGAATTGTAAGAAAAATCACTTTTAATGCTCCTTGGTGAGCTTTTAAGCCCCAGTGTCTCACAGGTTATCCCAGCAGACACACCCCACCCCATACTTTCAGGTCAGGGGTGCCCACACAAGAACATCCAGATGCATCACAGCAAGAAGAGGCCATGGAGACAGATGTGCAGGCAGATCCCGACCCTGACAACTTGAAGGTCAGGATGAGAATTTTGGGGATCTTGGGGAAGCTCCTGACCTTTATATATAAAAATAAAGAGTTGCTTTCTGAAGAAGAGCATGTCCCTTCTGAGGAGGAACAGAAAGAGGAGTGAATGGAGCCCAGGTGAAGGATTCTGATTCCTCTCCTGTTGTCTGTGGAGGTGGTGGATGTCAATCTGAATTCTGTCTATGTCCTCCTCTGCTCCAAAGTGTTCTCAGAGATTTTTTTATTCTAATTAACCTATTGAGCAATACTGGGCTGGTGTGGATCAGAGAAGATTTCTTCCAAAGCCGAAGGCATGGCCTTCTCCATGTTTAGAGGAGAAAATTCACAGGTGTGAAGCCTCTCTGCTGGTGGACTAGGCTGTCTATAGTTCATCAAACACACCGCCCATCGAAGGCTATCTGGCCTTAACAGATTCACAGGGCAAACAGGTGGGTGCTGAGTGTAGGAGTGTTTTCTGCTCTAATGGCACAAACTAAAGTACTTCTTATGCCTCCTTTACTGTTGCCAGAGCCTTGAACTTGTGGATCACTACTCTGGGCAGTTTTGTTCCTCCTGTTTCAGATGGAGCAAGCATTTTGCAGTTGGTTGCCATGACCTCCATGTTTTCTAGGTGATTCTACAATGGAGAACTTGCTTAGGTCAGCCCGTTCTGCCTACCACATTGTATTGTCATGCAGGGCATATGGCTTAGACATTTGGTCACTGATCAAGGTTCAAAATCTAAGCTGTTTAACTCTCCCCTTGAGGGATGCTTGTTGTTTGGTTCTGGATGGATGCTATTTAAGGAACTTGGTAGCCAGAGAATACAGGAGTCCCTCAAGTAACAAGAGTTACAGTAATAGAGGGACCCTGGCAAAGCACTGTGCAGGAGGCCAAACCAAAACAGCCTGGTACCATGTTAAGTGGGTAACTGGGCCCATCCCTCCCCCTTTCCTTGGTGCAAGACCACAGTAATTTCTCTAGATGGGCCCAAACAATGTCAGATGCCTGGGTTTTGGAAATTGTAGACCTGGGCTATGCCATTGAATTTTCAACAATCTCATCATGGGGATATTTTCAGCTGTCCCCAGCCTCTCAGGATGGTGCAAAGAGACAGGCAGTGTCAGAGACCCTGAACCACCTCATTCAAATCGGGGCCATTGTGTCACTTTTGCCAAGTGAACAAGGTCAGGGTTTCTACTTATCCTTTTTTTCCCATTCATCAGTTTCATCTAAAGTATCTTAGGTTCTCGATGCTGGGCCAACATTCCCAATACAGGGCACTTCCATTTGGACTTGCAAGAGCCCTCAGGGTCTTCTCAAAGGTGCCAATAGTCCTGGTGGCTCAACTTCGATGGCAGGGGTGTCATGTCTGTCCTTATCTGGACAACCTGCTTATCCATGCAAAGACATTGCCCTTGGAGAGAACACTGGTGCTCAGGATTCTGAATATGCTCAGGTCCCATGGCTGGGTGATGATCTGGAGGAAAAGCTCCCCAAGCCATCTCAGACATTAGGACACCTCAGGGCAGTCTTCAGCATGAAAGGAAGCCTTACTGACAGTAGTCCAAGGGACCAGGACTCAGGCATCAGCCTCTGCCATCAGCCTGTTATATATCTTGGGCCTCTTGGCAGCAATGATAGATCTAGTTCCACATGCTCATTTCATATGCAACCCCTTCCAATGGGATTGCTGATGGATTGGCATCTGACATGTAAGATTATCAAGCCAGAACCTACCTCTCCCCTCAGCCACGACACTCCTCAAGTGGGTAGGTAAGTGTGCAGAATCTGAGCAAAGGGGCTCCATTGAAACTCCTCCCAGATTTGATTTTGACAATGGATGCCAGTAAGCACAGTTGGGGGCAGTACTGAACCAACTACACACTCAGGGAACTTGGTCAGTGCAGGATCAGAATCTCTACATAAATGTTCTGGAAATGAGGGTGGTTCGTCTGGCTCTTCTTGGATTTCAAAGTCTGCTGCAGATCAAAGCAAAAAAAAAAAAGAACAGGGAGATGCTAAAAGAGGCCTCCAATCTTCTCAGGTGGGCAGAGGAGAATCATCTGTCTCTGTCAGTAGTACTCTTGGCAGTGGAGTTGAACATTCAAGTGGACTGGTTAAGCCACGAAAATGTTCACCCTGGAGAGTGAAGGTGAACCCAGAGGTGTTTGGCTTTCGATGCAACAGATTTGGTCAGCCACAGATCGATCAGTTCACAACCAGCTTCAATGTTTAGGTTCTGAGGTTCTTCTGACATTTTTGGTGTCCACAGATGGAAGCAGTGGACTCTGACTCAGGAGTGGGCCTTCATCAGAGCATGTGTGTCTCCACTGTCTCTGCTCCCCAAGGTCATACAGAAATAAGACACTCAGAGTAAGCTTTTTTCTAGTAGCTCCAGAGTGGCCAAGAAGACCATGGTTCTCAGACTCAGTGAACCTATCTAAGCAAGCACTCTTTAACCTTCTAGTGCAGGGAGACCTTCTGTCTCAGGGTTCCATTCAACACCCAAATTCTGGAGTGATGCAGTCGCAGCCTGGCTACTAGAAGGAGGAGGTTCCTAAATTTAGGTTTCTCTAAGAAAGTAGTGGATACTTTGATGTATGACAGGACAGCTCTACTTCCACAGCTTGTGCTTGTGTAAGGACACCATTTTCCGTATCAAGCCAGGGGAAGAATCTTCAGCTTTCCACGGCCTCAATTCCACGGTTTTTTAGCTAACCTGTGGGAAGGCATACTAGGTTTGGCACTGAGCACTCTGAGAGGTCAGATCCCCTCTTGGAACTCCTCTGTGCTTTCTGTAAGGACTAAGGGACATGTTATAGAAACACAGAAGTTGATGGTAGATAAGGACCGTAAGGCTCATCCAGTCTGCCCAATTTTTCTACCTTATGAATGTGCCATAGGCCTGCACTCTGTCAATGGCCTATCTATTCATACTCATCTGTATTGCTCCCTTATGCCTTTATGCCTGTTTGAAGCCCTGTACTGTATTCATATCCACCACTTCCTGAGGTAGACTGTTCCATGCCTCCACCACCCTTTCTGTGAAAAAGAACTTCCTCACATCACCCCTTAATTGGCATCCCTCTAATCTCATGCTGTGTCCTCTTGTCCTGCTATTTTTCTTATATTGAAACATGTTAGACTCTTTCACCTTGTTAATGCCCTTAAGATGTTTGAATGTTATTATTTTCTGCCTGCAGTTTTCAGGTGTCATCCTGTGTTCTGATCCCCGGCTCCTCCATGGCATGTAAACATCAGTTCTGATCACTCTTTGTAAGGAGCTTTTCAAACTGCTGCCATCCATCTCACTGGATGTGTTGCATAACAGGGTGTATTTTTTGATTGTTATGTGCTCAGCCAGGAGGTTTAGTGCACAGGCGTCAGGAGGTGTACACAAACTACACTACTGTTTACAGATATTTTTAGTCTGGAATGTCTTTTCGGCCACTGCCATTTCAAGCATCACAACAGCAACAATTTTTCACTTATAATAGCTCATCTTTGCAAGGCTGCTACTTTCCCTAATAATACTAATCTTTTATTTCCAGCCCTGGCTGCTAAGGGGAGGGGTGGCTGCAGCGTAACTGGTTAAGGAGGAGGCATCACGTGGGTGTGAAACACCACAACCAGTGAATCCTATTGGCATGCTTAAGATGAGGGCTGATCCACAGACTTTTCAAGGGCATCCACAGCAGATCAACTCTATTGTATTTTGCCTTGGATTACCTTTTGCCTGGTATTGGAAGTGAAGTCTTGACTGCGTGACTATCGTTAGATTGAGGAGCCAAGATTCAGAGGACAGACCAGCCCCAGCATCAGATTTGGAAGACTTCTGGACTTGCACCTGAGTGACCAGCCACCTGCATCACTTATTTCTTCTAGGGCAATACTGGGAAAATACCACAGTGACAGCACTGCTGCTGCCACACAGTGTTGACTGCAGAGTGAACTTAATTATGCAGTGGTGGAGCGAGGGACCATGTATCAGCCTCAGGTTTACATAATCATACTGTCCCTGTCAAGAGCCAGGTTGGCATCTGATTTTCATTGATCTAATAAGTGAGGAGTTTGTTGTGAGAGCAGAGCAGCAGTTGTTGCATCCTTGACCTTCTCTGAGTCATCGCCACTTTCTTTGTTTATAGTCCCAATCCTGAATCCACATCTCCACATTGCACCTCCATTCGCAAAAGTTTTTTTTTTTTTGTTATTTTGTAAGCAGCTGGAGGGGGTACCTTAAAATTTAAATATACTACTGTGGCAACCTGGCAGGTCCTCCTGAAGATGAATATGACTGCAAGAAAATTGTGTGTGGGGGGCAGCATAAAGCCTACACTGCTGCTCTGCTTCGAGTCTGAGCTACACGGTCGGGTCACCTGCTGGGACTGGACTTTAAACTTTTGGAAGGGTAATCCTCGGCTTGCAATCCCATGCCACACCCAGTAACCCCCCCCCAAGCAGATGTCAACTCCATTCCTCAATGTGCTATAGTATAACGTCATCTATTTTAGCTGTGTGGAAAGTGAGTGGAGAGGCTGCAGGAAGCCGCAGGATCTGTGTTGTAGTAAAAAAAATGCTGTGATACAGAGCAATCTCTCTCTCTCTCTCTCTCTCTCTCTATATATATATATATATATATATATATATGTGTAATAGATAACCCACTCTTAGGTGTGCAGTTGCGCTCTGATATCGCACACCTTGGTGTGTATTGTCGCACAAGGCCACACGCCGGGGAAGTCAACCACCCAAGGCGTGCATATATTAGAGCTGACCGTACATCCTAGAGTGGGTTATCTATCTTATAAAATTGTAAAATTGTTTTTTAAGGGGGTAAAAGTGCAGGTGTGTGGTCACACTCTGATATACGCACGGCAATGTGATGATCATCATCCAATAGGTTCCAAGCAATTTCCCTACCCATTTTATAAATATAGATATATAATATATATATTTTTTAAGTTTCTTTATCCTCCCTGCAGCAGGTCACCCTCGTTGACTGCCAACCCTACCAGACTTGGGGTCCTTTGGGGTTTTGAGGCACTCTGCATGCCCTGGCAGATCCCCTGAGCCAGTCCGGAGGCATCATCCTTGGTGGCCCCTGCTGTTTCCTCCATTACTCCCAATGATCCTACATGTGAGATCCCTGGAAGTGGTAGCACATGTGCGTGGAGGCACACATGTGCACCACAGCTCCATTGCCAGATCTCTTCACCCCTCCCCTGGCCTAACGCCGGCAGTCCTTGGAGCGGCGTCACCACTCCAGCCTCCACCAGGGGCGGCCAAGCTCCGAGGACACCACTTACACCCTTCAGAGGCAGAGGGCTGTCAGCCAGCAGCCTCTTACATCCTCTCCCTCCCCTGCATGACCTCCGATGACCCAGGCTCATTCCCAAACCCGGTCGCTGGCATGGCACAATGTGTGGTGTCTAGCACCTCAACCCTCTGTGCCTATGGGCCAGCTCTGGTACAGAGCAATATTGAGACTTGGTGCCTTGTTTTTTCTTAAGTGGGAGCTTCATTCACTGACCACTTGAAATGGGTCTCTGTGTTCTGCTGTGTATTGCAGTAAAACATTTACCCACATAATGCAAGTTTGCCTTCTTTTGCAGTCCAGGAGTATCCAACTAAAATAAATATTGTAGCTATGGGTGAATCCTTTCTAAATCATTTAATTTGAAATCTTTTTGCATCTGTGTACTGCTGTGTATCTGACAGTAAAACGTTCACCCACATAACACAAGTCTGCTTTGCTTTGCAGTTCAGGAGCATCCAAGTAAAATAATCATATAATGTAGTTAAGGGTGAATCCTCACTAAAGCGTAAAAATCTTTTTGACTAGAAATGCACTGCCTGGTGCAAGCATGAACTGTGTGTGTGTGGGGGGGTGAATGGAAACCAATATGTCTACATAAAAAAAAAAAATAGACAGGCTACTTTGTGTTATCTCTTTGCAAAATCATTTCACAGCAGGGAGAATGAATGAATCAAAGTAAATATAACAATGCCAGCCTACTGGTCAGGGAAAACATTGTCTGGCTTTCAAATCCCCCTTGCATAAATATTGCAGAACCTTGTAGTGTTTATAGAATACTACAGAGAGAAGTGGGCACATTCATTACTTTTGCTCAAAAGCCTGTTTTAGAAACATATTACATTGCAGTTCAAAAGGTAGCCATCTATACAAAATAAAAACAATTAAAAATAACCTTTCTGCAAGATGATGTTTCAGTTTGCCTTATGCAGCATTAGTCAGCCCATCTACTACTATACTCTTTCCAGAGTTGTTTACAGTACCTTTCACATGGTTGCCCTCTAAGGCTGGTAGGGGTAAGGTGAAATATTTGTTTTGTTTTTGTAGTCCTAATGTGCTGTGTGGGTGGACCTCTGTGGGACTGGCTACCTTGATGTGGTACAGAGGCTTGTCACAATGAAACACTGTAACTAAAGGTCAGTCTGTTAAACTGACATTGTTGGTGACTGAAAGGCTTTCTTACTGCATGGGAAGGTGAGTATGTGTGTTATATTATTACATTTCATATTTAGAGTATGCGCCACAAACTAAATGACACTTGTGTTGGGGGGCATGAAGAACTGCAGCGGCAGCAGTGTGGCAGCTCTATGTACAAATTTGAAATCCCTGGCTACACCCCTGGTTTGCTGAGCTCCAGGCCTTATTTCACAAGAAGACATAACTTGTCATGCATAAGGACAAGGTGGTATGCAGAACAGTCCCATCTTCCATCTCAAAAAGTGCCCATGATTTTCCATGTACGCCAGAAAATATGCCTTCCAACCTTCTGTCCACAATCATCTCACTCAAGAGAGAGAGAGAAGGATTTGCACAAGTTGGATTTGCATAGGACCATTAGAATATACCTCAAATGGACAAAGCTTCTGGAAATCAAATAGCTGGTTTGTTCTCTCAGGAGTGGCTAAGCAGAGTCAGGAAGCTAGGTGCATGAGAGCTTGCATTGCTAAGGCTTATATTATGAAAAAGAGGAGGCTTCTGGCCCTCAACAAAGCCCACTTTACCAGGGCTATGGCCACATCCTGAGCAGAGAGAGGTGAAGATCGGTTTTAGAGGTTTGCAAGGCAGCTACATGGTCTTCCATTTATATGTTCACAAAACACTACAAATTGCATGCTCAGAGTGTGCTGATGCAATTTTTGGTTGCACAGTGTTGCAGGCAACAGTTCATAAGTAATCTCTTTGGTACTTGTTTCTGGCTTATGGGATAATATTCTCTCCCTTCCCTGTTGTTCTTGATACTGCTTCTTAGAACTCAGTTTGTCTTGAATACCCATTGACAATGTAGAGCGCTACAGACAGAAGAAATTTCTCCATGCTTACTGTACCATAATTTCCTTTTCTATTAGCTCCAACATTATCAATGGGACCCACCCAGGAGCTTTGTTCCTGTGGGAGAACATTATCTGGTTCAAGGTCAGTTGGCATTCATATGTATCCCCTCCTCCAGGTCATGCCTGAAAATAGGCAGAATTTGTTTAGTGCACTTGCCCAGTCAACAAAACTAAATAAAATAAATCTGATATTCCACTGGAGAATGTCCTTTGTTGAACCAAAACCACTACTGTGACTTTATCTGGGCATCCCTCTATTATACTGCTGCACTGTATTCCTACTAAAAAACGGGATGTTTTTTGTTCAGATTGCAACCACGCTTGTTAACAAATTTAGTTGTCTATCTCTAATGGTGTTTTCCTTGTTGCAGGTACTGTAGTCTCACTGAATACACAGTGTGTCTAAAAAGTTTATCATTGTGTTTGTCAACATGAGACTTCAGAAGATTGCTGGTGAGGGAGTGTTCCTCATTGCCTGTTGACCTTTTTCCACAAAAGGACCAACTCGACCAAGCTTTGTGTCCAGCATTCAGGACATTTTCTCTCTGAGGTGTGCCATAAGAAAAAATTACTCACCTTAATAATCTTATTTCTTCTGAGGTATTCTTCAATATGATCAAATCTAGCAATCAGCTTCCTGAGTTGAACTGCCACAGAGATGAATGGAACTTATGCAAATGATGGAACATCTATAGATTCATGCCACCATTCAAACTGCTGCCCTTACCAACTGCTGCATTCTTTAATGCTCAGATTTCATTGGAGCCTATAAGAATAGGCCCCTTATTAATCTATTTTAACTAGTGATAAGAATTTTAAAAGTAGCAACAACCCCTCTTTTACCCTGTTCCCTGGCAATGCCACATAGAACCATGAGAAAGAAGAACAAGGCAACCTGGTTCTCAAACATAACATAACCAGTGTAAGAACCTTATAACAATAACAACACCAGCTGTAATGCAGAGGCTAACTGGTTCTGGAAGGGTAGGTAGGATGGGAGAGTTCATCATATTAAACAATACCTTGGAAGAAACAAGATTATTAAAGTGAGTAATTTTTCATTCTAACTCCAGGAAATCTTCAATATGATTAACTCTTGCAGACTATGAAGCAGTACCTTTGGAGGTGGACACAGAACCTATTTATGGAACAGGTTCTGCAGCACTGCTGTGCCAAACCTGGCATCATTTCTGGATTGTGTATCCAAGCTATAGTGCTTGTAAAGCTATGCATTGTTCTCCATGTCACTGCTTTGCAGATTTACAGTAGAGGAATGTCTCTGGCTGCTGCTATTGTAGCAGCTGTGCCCCTTGTAGAATGTGCCCTTAGGTCCACTGGGAGCTCTTTGCCAACTTTAATATAGCAGAACTGTACGCATTGCACTATCTAGTGTGCCATTGTCCTTTTTGAAGCTGGTTTTCCTTTTCCCATGTCTTCATAGGTCAGGGACAATTGTTGTCTATTCTGCCTATGAGCCTTAGTGTGGTCAAGATAGTAGTCGAGAGCCCACTTGACATCCAGGCTATGTAGCCTGCTTTCCCTGAACTAGAGTGTTCAGTAAAGAAGACTGGCAAGGTGATAGACTGATTCAAATGGTAGTCAGATACTACCTTTGGAAGGAATTTCCTGTTAGTCCTGAGCACCACTTTGTCCCTGTGAAAGGAGATAGTTTTGTTCAATGCACAGGGCCTGTAACTCACTTATTCTCCTGGCTTAAGTAATAGCCACCAGGAATATGGCTTTCCAAGTGATGAAACTTTAAATGTGTTATAGTCATGGGCTCAAATGGAGGTTCCATGAGCTTGGCTGTGCAAACATTGAGGTCCCAAGAAGGCACAGGTTCCCAATGGGGAGGATGCAGATGAGCTAACCCCTTAAAATAATTTCTTGAAAATAGGGTTAGCAGCCAGAGAAGCACCCCTTACCAGCTGAAAGATAGGCAGGAACTGATGCCAGATGAACCTTCAGGGTAGTGGGCTGTAGACCTAGTGAGTGCAGATGGGTGATATAGTCCAACAGGACTGGTAGCCCTGCCTGTGAAGGTAATATCCCACTAGAGCTACACCAGATAGAAAATCTCTTCCATTTGGAGGCATAGGTTTTCTTGGTAGAGGGTTTCCTACAACCCGTAAGAACCCAGACTATGACTTCAGAGAGGTGTAAACCTGCGTACTCTAGGTCTTCAAGAGCCATGCCTTGAGTTTGAGAGACCTGAGGTTTCAATACAGGATCCTGCCCTGAGAGGAGGTCAGAAGGTTGTGCCTCTAAGGGAGGTGTATGGACTGGGTCACTGACAGGGAGAGCAGTAGTGAATACCATGGCTGCCTGGCCCAGTCTGGAGCTATCAGGATCATGATAGCTGGTTTTGCTCTGTCATCACTTTACTGTTATTTTTTTTTCTTTTCCTTTAATGGATTGTACTGTGTCCTTGTCTTCTTTGTGTCCATGTCCATCTTGTAAATGAGTTTTTCTCAATGATGTTTCACCTGGTAAAATAAAGCTTGATTGATTGATTTATTGATTGGTTGAGAACTGAGCTTGATCAAGACCCTGAGCAACAGAGGAAATGGAGGGAATGCATATAGGCTCCTCCCTAGCCAATCTAACACTAAGGCATCAATGGGCACTGTGCCCCTTGCTAGAGGCCTGAAGGCCCTGGAGGTCTGCAGCAGAATAGTGGAAACTGGTGGTTCTCCTGTGAGTCAAAGAGATCTATCTCTGTGGTACCCCACCTGTGGAACGCAATCTTCAGTACTTGTCTGTTTAGAGACCATTAGTGATGGTTTTGTTTGATTCTGCTGAGATTCTGCTGAGGGCATCTGCCAGGGTGTTGTCCTTCCCTGGAAGATGGATGGCCAATAGTGACATCTGCAAGGAGTAAGCCAGACTCCAAATTCCCATTGCTTCTGTGCACAGCAGGTTGGATCTTGTCCCTCCCTGCTTGTTGATGTAGTACACTGTGGTAGTGTTGTCTGTCCTGACCTGTACCACCTTGCCCCTGACCAGAGATGTGAAAGATTGTAGTGCCAGAACCACTGCCCTGAGCTCTAGAAGATTTATATGTAGGAGACACACTGCAGGGGACCACGTACCATGTACTGTATGTTCCTCTAGATGTGCCCCCCACCCTAGGTGGGAGGCATCTGTTATGAGTAACAAAGTAGGGGATACCTTCTTGAATTGAGCCCCTCCCCTGAGGTTGGATCTGTCTTGCTACCAGAGTAGAGCCTGTAATGGTGTCCTTGGAACTGGTAACAGCTTTGATAGAGAGTCCTTCCTTTGATACCAATGTGCTCTTAGATGAAACTGAATGCCTCTCATTTGAAATCTGCAGCCTTGCACTGTCCATGTTGCTGCAGCCATGTGCCCCAGCAACTGTAGGAAATGCCTTGTTGGCCTTGGCCTGTTGAGACTGAAAGATCCTATTAGCTGCAGTATATTGTCTACATTGTCTTGAGGAAGGAAAGCTCTCCCTTGCCAGTATCCAGTTTTGCCCCAATGAAGTTCAGCACCTGGATAGGTTGTAATACTGATTTTTTGACATTGATTAGTAACCCCAGAGACTCCAGTGTGTCCTCTGTGAACCTGAGAGCCTCCTTCACCTGCTGAGGTGACTTGCCCATGACTAACCAATCATCCAAGTAGGGAAACGCTGTGATGCCCTGCCTTCTCAGGTGTGCCACCACTACTGCCAGGCACTTTGTGAATGCCCTGGGAGCTGAGGCTAGACTGAATGATAGGGCTGAGAACTGGTAATGTCCTGAAGGTAGTCTGAACATGATGTACTTTCTGTGTGATTCCCTGAATGGAATGTGGAAGTAGGCATCCTTTAAATCTAGTGATGATAGCCAGTCCCCTTGCTGAAGAGTGGGAAGAATCATAGCCAACGTTACCATCCAGAACTTTGGCTTTGCTAAGTGCTTGTTTAGAGCTTTTAGAACTAAAATGGGTCGCCACGCCCCATTTTTCTTTAAGGTTAGGAAGTATCTGGAGTAAAACCCTTCACACCTTTGAGTGAGGGGAACTGGCTCCACTGCTTTTGTCAGCAACAGATTTGATACTTCCTTTTCCAGGAGAGCTTTTCAATGGTCTGAAAAACCTTGTTCTTAGTTTGGGGAAAGATTTGAAGCTGAGGGCTAGACCCTGACTCACTACCTCCAGTTGTCTGTGGTGATGGTTTCCCAATTCTAGAAGTAGTGAGTCAACCAGCTCCCTACTGGCATTTGGGAGGTGACCCTGACAGCCATATTAATCCACTAAAGTATTCCATTTATCCCTATAGTCACTGACGATGAGGGGAGATTTGTCCTTATTAAGGGTACACTGGATCAAAGAGATGTCATTTTAGCTTCCATCTATGAGCCCATCTTAGAGGATCCGTGATTTTTTACAAACATGTTATCACACCTGGTATCTCTAGGTAGTTTGCCCACTGTCATAGGTGGGGATAGGAATGTAATACCTGACAATATGCTTGATAGATCTGACAACAGAAGGTTAGGCTTATCTTCTGACCAGAAGGGTGCTAAAGAGCTACAATATTCCCTAGGCCTTACTAAAATTTGATGAACCGTCCACCCTGACTCTAAGAACTACACATTTTGGCCTGCTGTCCACAATTCCTTCTCATGACTAGATTACTTCCAGATTACCCCAGTCCTCTTAGAAACTACCATAAAGTGTGATATCTTACCTAATGTAGAGTGATAGCAGACCATTCATCCATTTTATTTTCCCTCACACTCCCAGGACAAATATAGAAAAATAGGCTCTGAAGGATTAACAGCTCATTATTCAAAGATCCCAAAACACTCAAAATTATTAAGCAGAAAGTGGAACAATATTTTACCAATAACAACAGCTCTGTTCCTAACCAAGGACATGTATGGGGAGCTTTTAAATGCACCCTTGGGGGGAACTAATTCTCTTGGCAGCCACTAAAAATGCAAAAGAAATGAGGAATGTGTCAGGATCCTAAAGGAGATTAAACAATGAGAAAGTCATATCGCTAGTCATTCTTCCCAGGATGACTGGCTTAGTTAAATACAGCTAGGGCCACATATAGTGAGCTCACTCAGAGCTGGCTGGGTTTGCAATTTTCAGGGCATGAATAAATACGTAGATCAGGAGGAGGAAGCTGAGAGGCTTCTTGCCCTTAGACTATGACAATAGGAGATGAAAAGAGCAATTTGCAGCATTGGACCAATGGCCCAAGGCTCACCTCTTTCTAACTCTGGAGACATAGCCTCAGATTTTAAATCTTTTTATGAAAGTTTATACACTGCTGACCCACCAGTTGCCAACCACACTATTCAACACTTCCAGAGACATGACTCCTGAAACTAAACCCACCCCAAATTGAGGGTCTCAAACAGAATATTACAGTAGGAGATGACAAGCAAGCCATCAATAGTCTACCCTTAGACAAATTTCCAGGCCTGTATGGATTCTCCACCAATGCATTTAAGGCACTCAGCATAGTATCATCCCCACTCACCCTGCTCTTCAATTTTTCTAAAGAGAATTTGAACCTTGAACCCTCCCTACAAGAAGCCCTAATCACCCTCCTGCCCAAGCCCGATAAGGACCCCGAACAACTGGGCTGCTACCGGTACCTCTCACTGCTCAACATAGACATCAAAATCTTAGCTAAAATATTAGCCAAACTTGGATTTGTAGTGGATGACCTCTACTATTACCTTTTTCCACTTTTGAAACTCATCCTCAGATTACACATCATGTATGGATCTTGTATAATGTCATACATTAGTAACAAATCTTCTCTTAATCTTCATAGTTCTAAGGGCATTACATTTAATTTCAACAGTCTTTCATCACAAGTTTTATTGTTTAATCTGTTTATGTTTTTTGTATATCTACTTTGAACTTTTTTGAGCAATAAACAGTCCCGTCATTTGTAAGGAAACCATACTTGGGGAGCATATTCCAAGTGTGGCCTGACACAGGCCCTGAATAATGGCATCAGAACTTCAGGTTTTTTTTAGTGAATATTATGCCTAATGGCCCATATAACTCTTATTTGTTTTGCTAACAGAATAATTTACTTGCTTGGAACTATTTTAATCTTCAGTAATTTGCAGACCCAAGCCCTTTCCATTTTCCAATGTTTGTAAGATTGAACCATTAATTATATAACTATGACTAGGATTTGATTTTCCCAGATGCATAATTTTGCACTTTTCTTCATTTAATTTAATGTCCCAACATTGCACCCATCTGGATATTTTATCAAGATCATACTGTAGATCTTGTTGGTTAGTTTGTGTTTTGCAAGGGTCTCAGATTTTTATATCTTCGGCATATTTTACTAAATTATTAAGTAGGTCTTTAGTGATATCTGAGATATACAGTTGAAACAGTGCAAGTCCCAATACAGAGCCCTGAGGTATGCCACTTGTGACCCTAATGATATTGGACCCGTTACCTTCTAAAATAACTGTCTGTGTTCTGTTCTGTAACCAATTACTTATCCAGGTGATTATGGATTTATTAATGTTAAGATGTTGAATTTTATCAATTAACTGAATATGCAGGAGCAGGTCAAAAGCCTTACTGAAATCCAGAAAAATAATACAGTATGCACCACTTGTAACAGACTAGTTTGACAACCGATAAATTGTCCATTACAAGTGACGTCCGTTACATTGTTACATTGATTATGCCTTGAATATATTTTAATTCTGTACTGTAACTCGTAAATGAGACGCACACAAACATACAAGACCAAAACAGACTGAACATATGGAACAGATAGAACACTTAACAGGCAACATTTAACTGATTACAGCTCTTTTAGTGGTATTTTTAGCCTTTTGATCTGGAAGCCATACCAGGTCGGAAGTAGACTGGTTACTGGTTACTGATCTTGCTGGGTAGAACTAAAACAATCCTCAATCATGGTCCTTTTCTTGTTCCCTACGGTACCAAGTAAATTCCATTATGGAAAGCTGGTCCACTTAGGGGCGAGTCATCCCTTTGCTCCATGGCCAGACAAAGAAAGAGGAGAGCATTCCTGACATTTCGCTTACCAGACAGCATTGCCTCCAGTCACACAGCACAACCACACAAAGAACAATAAAAAAAAATCTGATAAGCTTGTCTGTGGGTGGGGTATTTTATGTGATAATTGTGTTTAAATTGATTAACTGACAGTTGGGAGCAATAGGGAGCAGCTGGGAGTAGCCGCAAATATAAATTAACACTTAAGTAATATGTCAAATGTCTGATAATGCGCTGCTTTGCCGAACACTACATGCAGAATTACAGGTCTACTATAGCCAGTAGTTTTATCATTGTTTAGATAGGAAATGGCTTTTGGCAGGAGGAAAGTGTCCAGTATAAGCGGTCATCCACTACAACCGTGTCCATTAGAAGTGGAGCATACTGTATCATAGGTGTATTCTTATCTATGGACTCACTGATCTTTTCATAAAAACTTACGAGGTTAGTGATAGTGCTACATTTTTAATGAACCGGTGTTGCTCGTAATCCATAGACAGTAATAAAGGTGTTATTTCATCCTTTAATAGACTTTCCAGGCTTTTACATGTTGTTGACGTAAGACCAATCAGCCTATAATTTCCACAGTCCTGTTTTAAGCCTTTTTTGTGTATTGGTACGACATATGCCATTTTCCAATATGATGGAACACTGCCCTCCTTAAGGCAAGAATCAAACAGTAATTTAAGCAGAGATTTAAGAACATCAGCTAACAAATACAGCATGTGGCCGCTTATGACATCAGGGCCTAAGATTGTTTTTCCTTTTGCTGAATCATTGCTTCATGAATCTTGACCATATCAAATGTTATAGGTGAGTCATTAGTAGTTTTAATGTTTATTGTATGATTATTGGAATTGTATATACTTCCAAAGTGAGTGTTTAATGCATTTGCCATATCGGTATTCTTTGTGAGTAATAACCCATCTTTTAATATGGGACCCACTTTGTTATTTTTTTTCTTAATGAATTGATGTAGGCGTACAAATGTTTGCAATTATCTTGGCGAGCATCTAATGCTAAGTTATCTTCATATTTTCATTTAGCCTTTCTAATTTCTTTTTTTACTTTAATTTGGAAGAGTTAAGTAAGACTGCCATTTTGGCCCTGTTGAATTTTTCATGTAATTTAATGAACATCATCCTTTTTCTTTAATAACCTTTTACTTTTTTGGTTTAGCCATTTAGGCCTTCTTTTTTGTTATTGTTTTTGAGTTCTGTAAGAATATACTGTTTACAAAGATGTTTTTAATGGAGTCCCACATTTCTTCTGCGATTTTGTTAGATAAGTCATTTGACCAATTTATATTGCTAAAGGAATCCTTCAAAGCTGCCATATCTACCCAATTAAACATGTATATGGTTGTCTTGCAGTCAGTTTGGATTATGTTACTAACCAACTGAAAGTGAACCATGTTATGGTCGCTGTTACTTAGGGGTGAACTACATCTGCAGTTATCAATTTGTAGATTATCTGAGGCCATAACCAAATCTAGAATTTTATTTTGTCTAGTGTTGGTATTTGCATGTTGTTGCATGTGTAATCTAACAGAGAGAGAGGGAGACAGTAATTTAGTACCCTTTGCTGTGGGAGACATCTTTGTCTGCCAGTTAATGTTTCCAAGGTTAAAATCACCCATCACTATTGTACTGTATCCCCAAGTTCTGCTGCATTTTCTATTTCTTTGAGAATAGTGTCATAAATGTCTGTAGGACATGTTAGAGGTCAATAACAAACCGCTATGCACAGTGGGTTAGAGTGTTTATCTTTAACAGTGACGCAGATGGTTTCAGTTTGTAACTCATGGGTTTTAATGAAATTTCCTACATCAGTGGAAACAATTTTTTCATCCACTAAAAGGGCAACACCCCACCTTTCCTCCATTTACAGTTACATTTATATATAGTAAAACCTGGGAAGTTTTGATCCCAGGCAGATTTTTCATCACCCCAGGTTTCAGTAATAGCTATAATGTGTGGCTTTTGAATATCTATTAAAGCCTTTAATTCATCAACTTTATTATTTAAACATCTAGCATTCATTTAAATCATGTCAATTTTTCTGCAAGCGATGGAGTGTACAGTGTTAGGCATGTTTTCAGTAATCATGAATTCGCCCTTTTTATATGTTGCCTCCCTACTTATTAATTTAAATTCATATCCATAATTTTTTGTTGAAGATCAACACAAGGATTCTTCCTCCTGTTTTATTTAAATGTAAGCCATCTCTGGCAAACAGTTCTCTTTCATAGGCAAAGTCATTCTAGTTTTCAATATAGTGTAGGTTGTGTCCTCTACTCCAGTTTTGCAGTCGACAGTTAATTTGATATATTTTTTTTTTCAGGATGAGCCTGAGGAATGGGCAGTATGCTGCCTTGTGACCTTTGTTCTTAAGCCCCCACACAGAACCTTAACCAGCCGTGTACTCCTCAAAGGGCACCTACCACAACTCAAAGTGGACCTTCAAGGCCTAGACTGGTCTGACCTACATGAAACAAATGACATAGACATCGCACTCAGCCACTTCAACACAAAATTGAATGCCACTTGTGATAAACATGCCCCCCTTGAAACAAGAAAATCTAAAGCTCCCTGCAACCCCTGGATAATGCCAGAACTCCTGCTACAACTCAGTGATCGGGATCAACTCTGGATAAAGGCACACACACACACATGGTACAGCTGCCAATATCCAGCTCTATAAAAAAGCCAGAAACAAGTGCACAAAAGCTATCTGCCTAGCAAAATGCTCCTACTATAAGGAAGCTCTTTCAGACTCCTGGAACTGCAGCAAATCCTTCTGGGCTAACCTCAGTTATATTACTGGCAAGAATCCCAAAACGGCCCCCTCCATGCTCCTGGTCAACAATGTACCCACAGTGGATCCCCTCCAAATAGCAAATGCCCTAAATACTGCCTTCATGGACCTAAGTGGAGTGCTCCTGGCAGACTACTTCCACCCTCCAGTCCAGAAGCACCCAGTAGGTGATCAAAGCACCCAGTAGGTGATCAATCCCCTATGGGGAACAATCCACTTTTTTACTTTAAAGAATTCAGCACTACTGAGGCTAGAAAGTACCCTGAGAAGATGCTGGGCAAATCAAGGCACAGTGGAGACACCCGGGACCTTAAGTTCATCACTATGGCACTTGAGGAAGTACTAACCCCCTGACCACCATCATCAACCTATCCCTCTGCCACTCTCAGTTCCCCAGCTCTGGAAGTCAGCTTCCGTAACACCAGTACAAAAGTGGAGACCGGGCACTACAGAATAACTACAGAACAATCTCTGTACTCCCATCACTCTCCAAAGCACTTGAATGGATAGCGGCGGATCAGCTTGTGGAATACCTGAACATGCACCAACTCCTATGCCCAGAACAACATGGGTTCCAAGCAGGGCACAGCACTATCATGGCCCTGTTGGAATTCACTGGTTATATACAGCAAGCCCTGGATCAAGGACAGCTAGTGGGGGCTACCTTCATCGACTTGTCAAAAGCTTTTGATACGGTTCACCACACACTCCTCCTTTAACAGCTAGCCAACACTGGTCTCTCTTCTGATACAGTTCTATGGTTTAACAGCTATCTCAGCAGTCGCTTACAGTGGGCAAAGATTGGGAACAGCATCTCAGATATCAAACCTGTCCACTCGGGGGTTCCCCAGGGATCAATACTGTGGCCTCTCCTCTTCAGTATCTTTTTAAACAAACTTCCAGGCTCTTGCACCAGTAGCATGCTATTGTATGCTGATGATGTCATCATTTTCACCTGAACCCCAACCCCAAACTACTTCAAAATGACCTCAAACTAGGATTTACTGCTGCTGAAACATGGTTTAAGGAGCATAGACTAAACCTTAACTACAAGAAAACTAAGACTATGATCTACTCTAGCACCCACAGCAAACACAAGACCTTCCCACTATCCATCCTGAACAACAGTGTTGATGTGCTGAACCTCATGCATCACTTAAAGTACCTGGGTATCACCCTTGACTCCACCCTGTCCTATGCACAACATATAGACAACAGAGCCATGGCTATTGGTTCCAGAATCAGGATACTCCACCGCCACAAGCACAGCCGTACATAGAAAGCACTTAAAATGGCCATCACCAGCTCAGTTGTTACCCTCGTTGTCTATGGCCTGGTTATTTATGGTTCTGCACCAGACTCAGCACTCCATTACATCTCCCTGGCCCTTAATAAGGCCTGCTGACTCCTCACAGGTGCTGCAAGGCTTACATACACCTGTGAGCTCTATTCATGGGCAGGGTGGCTCCAGCTGAAGAGCAGACTTAAGTACCATACCTGTCTACTGGCCAAAACAAATCACACTAAATATGATGCCACCAGGAGTCCAGAATCTGTTCATGTGCCATGTAAGTGCCAGACTGACCAAAAGCACCCACAGCCAAATTTTCAGTGAATCTAGATGCTGCACTGCACAGGGTCAATGTGCATTCTACTACCATGCACCACACTAGGCCAATGCCCTTCCTTCAGCCATCTCTGATACCACAACCATTAGTGCTTTCAAGCATAGGCTCAGGCAGCACCTTGCCATGGAAGACAACTGTGACTGCATTGGCCATTCATGACGACCAAAACAACTTCCCTATATTTGGACCACCATAAAGCAGCAGCACTTAGTGTTCCATCTAATCCTAGGGGCACCTACCTTCACAGCAATTCATTGTTTCACCCCCCCATCTAACCTTTTCCCCACCCCACTGGGAACCCCTTCCCCTCCCTATCCCTGCACTCATGCCCCCCATCTCATGCTCTCCTAGCCCCATTGTCTCTAACCTTCCTTAAGTCTGTTCTTAACCCCTTACCCAGGTACACACTTCACTATGCTGCAACTGTGCCTGTTCTCCACTCTGTTTCTAACCCCAAATATGCCTAACTCTCCGATGCAAGCGCCTTCTCACCAATGCTGTAGCAGTGTCTAAATGTTATAAGTTAAGCTAAATGTTATCCCAACCTTGTAATTCACACCAATTTGTCTACCTAGCTTGTAATGTGTTGTTTTGTATCAGTGCAATTGTGTACTTGCTTGTAATGTAATGCTATGTACCTGTTCAATTTTTTTTTCTTGTAACTGACGTGGAACCTACAAATGAGCATCCACTCACAGGTGTTCTCCAAGATATCAATAAATAAATTAAAAAATATATATATTCTGGGCAGTATATCCATGGATGGACTGAACACTCTACTGCATAGTCTAGCCTGATTAAAAAACAAAATCTACTTTTCCACCTGGTCCTGCTGGCAGTGCAGTTATCATCACCTTTAAAGAATTGGTACTGAAAGAGGTCAATGCCCTACTTGAAAATTACTATCAACACCATCCATTACACCAGAAATTGATGCATGAAAAGAGAAATACATTGGAAAATCTTGGTAAGATACCGGATACTGTTATAAAGGCATGAGAAAAAGTGAGTAATATCATAATGAATGACAGTGGCTATACAGCAGAAATTATTCATCAAGTGATTAATATCAAGAACTGCATTCTACAATCAGGAAACATACTAACATACTAAAATGCCAGCAGAATAGGCCTAACGGTCTTTTGTGTCTGCTCGTTTGGTCAGCCCCCACCCTGGGTGCTGACCTTGCTGTCCCCCTTGCCTTCTCTGGCTTCTCCCTTCCCAGTTCCGGATATTCTTGCTGCATTGGATTTTGCTTCCAGAACCCTTCCCATGTACCTGTCCCAACCCCTCTTGAACCCCTCCACTGTCTCTGCCTCCACCAGCCCCTAGGTAGTGCATTCCATGGCTCCACCACCCTCTCAGTAGTAGCACCTCCTCCTTTCTCCCTGAATCTTTCCCCTCCAGCTTCCACCCTTGCCCTCTAGTGGCCCCTTCCTCCTTCCTTCAAACACCCTGACTGTTCCTCCCTATTTACCCTCTTCATGTACCTGAAGACCTCTATCATGTCCCCGGTCCCTTCTCTCTTCCAATGTGTACATATTTAGCTCTTGAGCCTCTCCTCATAGGTCCTGTCCCACAAGCCCCAAATCATTTTGGTTGCCCTCCTCTGGACCCTCTCAGGAGGTTAATGTCCCTCTTTAAGTGTGGCCTCCAAAATTGCACGAGTACTCCAGGTGCGGCCTCACCAAGCAGTTATACAGAGGGTATCACTTCCCTCCTTTGGAGTGATCCCCTAGCGATGCATCCCAGCATCCTGTTGGCCTTGGCTGCTGCCCTCCTACAAGTCTCAGAGTTGTTCATCTTGACATCCACCACCACCCCAGGTCCCTCTCAGCCATCGAGACTTGTAGCATTCCCCAGGGTGTACTTGGCCTGGGTTTCTGGCCCCAGGTGGAGTACCTTGCATTTCCTGCATTGAACCTCAGCTTCCACTTTCTAGACCATCTTTCCAGAGCCTCCAGGTCCCCTGCAGGCCACCTCCCCTCCTCCCCATCCACCACCGCCCCAGTTTTGAGTCATCTGCAAAGAGACTCATCTCCTCCTGATTCCTGTCCTTATGTTCAGATCGTGGCGTTGAACAGAAGGAGCCCAGGACTGATCCCTGTGGGACCCCACTAATGACCCTCCTTGGGGATGAGACTATCCCACCAACTACGACCCTCTGGGTCCGGTTCTGGAGCCAATTGCCTATCCATCTGATCATCTGGTTCCCCACCCCCATTTCTCTCAGCTTATCTAACAGGCCCACATGAGGAACAGAGTCAAATGCCTTGCTGAAGTCTAGAAAGAGGACATCCACTGGTCTACCCAGGTCCAAGGCACTTGTCACCCAGTCACAGAACTCCACCAGGTTTGTCTGACACGATTTCCCTGGGATGAATCCATGCTGTCTATCGTCCAGGCACCCTGACTTATCCAGGTCCCCCCTAGCCTCTCCTTGACAATGCCCTCCATCATCTTGCCCACCACCGATGTCAGGCTGACAAGCCTGTTTCCTGCCACCTCCCTTGATCCCCCCTTGTGGATAGGCACTATATGCGCCACCTTCCAGTCTTGGGGCACCCACCGTGTCCTCAGAGATGGTGAAAAGCTCTGCCAGGGGTTTCAGGACATCTGCAAGTTCCTTCAGCACTCTGGGATGTAATTTATCCGGCCCGGTGCTCTCCGCCTTAAGGGGCTGAGGCTCCCTCACTCTCTCTCTGCTGTGATTTCCACTTCCGGTACCTCTTCTCCTGCTTAGCCCTCCCCCACCTGCCAGTGATGCCTCCCCTCTCCCCAGATCTGCCGATCAGTAGGGTCCCCCTTCCTCCAGTATCTCTGTCTCTCCCATGTATGATGCAGCACCCCATTTCCCTGGTGAAAACTGGGTGAGAGTACTCATTTAGTACCTCAGCCTGCTCCCCCGGGACTTGTGCCCATCTCTCCCCTGATTTAATCCTCCTAATCTGCCCCTTCACCCTTCGTCTTTCCCCAATGTATCTAAAGAACCCCTTTTTCCCTCTCCTAATTTCCCTGGCCAGGTTCTGCTCCTTCCTTGCCTTAGCCGCCCTACACTACCGTAAATCCATTTCTTAAAAAACAATAAAAATAAAAAGAATAATTTCTTTTCCAGACTCAACATGGGGATGGATAATGGAAACTGAGATAAGATTCTTACTTATTAACAAGCCAAGATCTCTGACATTTTGCATACAATACTTCACAAATATAAAGACTGTTTGAACCCCTCAGGGCATCTGACAGTGTCTAGGAATGGTTATCTTACTGAGAACCTATCCAGATAGGTTGATGAACTGTAAACGTGCGTAGTTCCCCAACTTACATCTTATGTGAAATATACCACAGACATCTTAGGAAAGTTAGCAAACTTCATCTGTAAGAAAGATTATTTAATAGCTAACAATAGATGCAGATAATCATTACACCTCTATTGATCATCAAAAGGGACTTACAGCTACATGAGCCATGCTCAACCTTTTTGATTTTGGATTTCTTAAGGAGTTCATCGTTATGGCTCTTGAATTCATAATTATCAAATACGGTTTAATTTTTAACAGTAGATTCTATCTCCAGATATAAGGGTTGGCTACAGGCACCACAGTTGTACCATCTTATGCCAACCTTCATTTAGGCTCAGAGAAGAAAATACTATTTATGACTCCACCAAAAATCAGTTCTTCCCCAATCTGGTAGTTTGATATGCTATATAAATCAAATCCTGTTGGTCTGGAGAGGGTCAAGAGATCAAGCAATTCATTCTGTTGACCATATAAATAGCAATCTAAATTTAAAATTTATTGTATTCATTGATTTTGATGCTGCCAATTTTCCAGCTCTCACCATCAGAAGTGTATCCGGTGATATAGTTTCCACCTCAGGGTGCAGGAATCTCACAACAGGCAATTCCCTTCAGCATGCCAAAAATGCACACCCCATATCATTGATCAAAAGCATATCTTAACAGCTAATTCTTGCAGTTTAGGTGCAATTGCTCTATGGATGTACAATCTGAAAGGGAAGCCAGTGAACATTTACTTAGATTCAGATCATGGGGTTATAGTATAGAAACACTGGATTTAGCACTAGATCGGGAGAAAGGGGTCCCTATACACTCAACTCTAATTAACTGACTAAAATACAAGACCACAGAAATAACTTCTGTTACTTAATTTAACCCTTTGACATTCCAACTTAAACAAATAGTCTACAAGCATTGGCAAGTTCTGTCCATTGACAAATACATTGTCAAAGAGGCTGACAAAAGAGTCAAAGTTTCTTTCAGTAAGGGTCCTTTGACTGGAGGTTGATTAGTCAGTAGCTATTGCAAACCTACTAACTTGGCCAATGCCACCTGACTGCCAAAACTCACCTCTGACTTTCAAGAATGTGGCTACTGCAGTACTTGTCAATATTGCTTTAATGTAAATTTTATTTATTTGAAAATGTTTAACCAGGAAAAGCACACTGAGCTACAATAACTTGTTTCCAGATGAATCCTGGAGGAAGCAAAAGAGAGGATACAATGCCAGCCTTAGTTGAGCCACTCCCACTATGGGAGAAGAATTGTGCAAAACTGTCAGCCATTGACTTCAGCCCCACCCTCTGAGGAAGAGATTTCGATCTCAAAGAGTTAGGATATTTTTATTCCAGTTCTCTGCACTGGGTTTTGTTCTTATGCTTAACATTTTTTTTACTTTTACAATACAATGTGGAGCTACCTTTTGCACATAGAAGAGAAATTGTCCTATGATCTGGATTATCAAGGGTGCTACACATTCATTAATTGAAGCACTCAGTCAGGCTGCCAGTCATGGAGGTGAGTGGAGGGTTCTGCCAGTGTCCAAATCAGCTTACTGGGGGCGGGGGGTGTTATCTGACTGAAGACTGGGTGGGGTCCACTAGACACCAGGGATAGTGGAGGGGATTTATTTTTTTAGACTGGGAGCTGGGGTCACAGTTGGGGAAGGAAAATGACTCAGGGGGGTTCTTCAATTTAGCCAGTGATCCACTAGACACAAAGGAGTCTGAATTAGTGGTGAAACTGGAAAATTTCAGCCATAGGTGGTAAAACTTCACCCTTGAGCTGCGAATTCTGCCGGCTCGAGGGTGAAATTTTGCCTGCTCAACAGGCAACATTTTGCATTTCGCCCCATGAAATATTTTGTGAAATGCACAAATTCAGCTAAGTATTTCACTGGGTGAAATTTTCCAGTTTTGCACAACACTTATCATCATCCCCATATGAAATGTTTCTCTGGTGACCAGCGGCACCTCCCACCCTCTGATCACCATCTCCCCATGAAATAAATGTTTCTCTGGTGTCTACTGTCACACCACTCTCTGTTCATTATCCCCCTATGAAATAAATCTTTCCCTTTGTCTAGTGGCATCCCCATCCTCCTAACATCAGCCCCCTACGAAATAAAAGTTTCCCTGTTGTCTAATGCCACCCCCTACTCTCCAATCACTGTCCCCTATTAAATAAATGTTTTCTTGGTGTCTAGTGGCCCCCCCACACCACCCACACCTAGTTAATTACAGCAACCTGCCACTCGCCCTTTCCATAGTTTTTGGACCACTGGCTGCCACACTGCCATAGGGAGCCCATAGGGTGACCAGCACATCCCTCCTCTCACCACCTCAGCCAGCCACCATATGTAATGACAGTGAGAATGCTCCCAGGGAAGTGTGCTCCCTGACATTGCATATGCTGACCAGCCGAGGTGGTGACAGGAGGACTGTGCCAGTCATCTTATGGGCAGCGTGGCAGCCAGCAGCCCAAAGATTATGTAAAGGGGATGGCAGGTTGCTGCATTCAGCCCAGTGTGGGGTAGCCACTAGACACTAGGGAAACATGTACTTCATAGGGGAATAGTGATCAAAGGGTGGATTGCACTAGAGACCAGGGAACATTTATTTCATAGGGGGATGATGATCAGTGGGTGGAGGTGCCTCTAGACACCTGGGAAACATTTATTTCATAGGGGGATAGAAATTGGAGGGTGGGAGTGCCAGTAGCACCAGGGAAACATTTATTTCATAAGTGGATGGTGATTGGAGGGTGGGGGGTGCCACTATACACCAAGGAAGCATTTATTTCACAGGGGGGATGATGACCAGAGGGTGGCAGTGCCACTGGACACCTGGGGAACATTTATTTTATAGGGGGATGAAACTCAGAGTGGGAGGTGCCAGTAGGCACCAGGGAAACATTTATTTAATAAGGGGATGGTGATCAGAGGGTAGCAGGTGCCACTAGACACCAGGGAACTTTTTTTCAATTTACTAGGGGCCGCACAGTACTGATCACTCACTGAACTGAGGAATAATTACATGAGTTATGGATTAATGTATTAGTTCTGCAGTTCATGGGTGTTATTACACAGTTCAGTGAGAAAGTGTCATGAAACAGGGTGAACATTTGCCAAACACATTTAAGCTGATATGTTCCCAGCTCTGATGGTGTCCACCAAAAGGTGCTGAGAGCTGACAGGACCTGATAGGTGGTGTAGTGGATCTGTTTTATAGCTAGCTTGATTGGGGTCTACCTAAGGGGGTTCAGGGAGCTGGCAGAGAATCTGATGAGTCCTATGGTGGATATGTTTAACAGCTCACTGGAGTTAGAGGAGGTGCCACAGGAGTGGAGAACTGTACACGTACTGCCACTCCACAAAAATGGGCCCAGAAATGACCTGGGCATCTACAGGCCAGTCAGCCTGACCTCAATTGTTGGTAAGCTTATGGAGGCAACCCTTAAGGAAAGACATGTCAGGCTTCTGGAGATGAATGTTCTCCAGTACGAGATGCAGTACTGGTTCATGGCAGAAAGATCCTGCCAAATTAACCTGATTGACTTCTTTGACTGGGCAACAAGAACAGCAAAGGCCAAGAAGTTGACATACTGCACTTGGACATCAGCAAGGCCTTTGATTCTGTGCTCCATATGAGTTTGATCAAGAGTTTGGAGGACCTAGGGCAGGGGCATATCTAAGAGATGGGTAGGACATTGGTTGCAGGGGAAGGACCCAGAGAGTGGTAGGGGGAGGAGCTTTCTTATTCAAGTCACCTGTGAGGTTCCACAGGGATCGGTGCTTGGCACAGTGTTGTTCTATGTATTTATAAATGACATTGGAGATGGCATAAAGGGCAAGATGTGACTTTTTGTAGATGACAGCAAGCTCTGGGGGACAGTAGACATGGCTGAGGGGATACAGGATCTTAGTGAAGATCTGGCCAGCCTAGAAACATGGTCTGGAATATGGCAACTCAGGTTCATTGCAAATAAGTGCAAAGCCATACACATAAGTAGGAATTCAAGGACCAAATACAGCCTAGTGGGGTCCTGGTCATGAAATCGGAGGAGGATAAATATTTAGGGCTAGCCATCACCAGTGGCCTGAAACAATTGATGCATTGTAAGAAAGCAGCAGTTTAAGCAAACAAAATGCTTGGCTGTATCCCAGGAGGATCATGAGAAGGCAGACTGAGGTGATTTTGCCACTGTACAGATCCTGGTGGTACTGCACCTGGAGTATGACATACAATACTGGACACCCTACAAAAACAGGGCTATAAATATACTAGGGGAGTCCAGAGGAGGGTGACAAATATGGTTCAGGGACAGTAGAGCAAGGCATGTATGGGTAAACTAAATGATCTCAACATGTACTCACTTGAGGAGAGGAAGGAGGGGGGACATGATCAAAACCTTCAAGTACCTAAAAGTTAGTAATAAGATGAATACAGGGGGCCTCCTTAGTGTTAGTGGGAAAAGGACCACAAAGAGGCACTGCTATAAGCTGGCAGGTAGAAGGTTCAAGAGTGAGGTCAGGACACACTTCTTCAAAGAACAAGTGATGAAAAGTTAGAATGAATTCCTGGAGGAGACTGTCTCCCTACAGACAGTCAATGGATTCAAGAGGGGCAGGAACAGAGTGAAAAGGATGGTCAGGGTCAATGGAGGTGCAAGAAAGGAGTGAATGGGAGGTCTGGTTTGATGGGGCAGGGAGTAGTAAGGCCTTCAGTTGTTGCTGAGAAAGGGTTCCACAATTTGAGCTAACTTGATAGGCCAATAGGCCTTCTTCTGCTGGCAGTGTTTGTATGTTCTTATTACTTTCTTGGCACTGCAGCTCCTTATAATAGAAAAACACCCTCTGCACTAAATCAGAGTCCACCACCCCACACCCTTGTACAAGCCACCCACCATAAGCCTCCTAGTTCAATTACACCCCTGCTCAACACACCCTTTAGACCCCACTTCTCTCCTCCATCCCATGGTAACCAGAAAAATCAAATTACCAGCACTGGGTGGAGGCTTGGAGCTGAGTGACAGATGTGGTACAATTCCTGTGGTAGTGCTAAATCAGAGCCACCTTCCTCCACCCTAAATCACAAATCTAGCCACTAACCCCCCAGTGCAAGTAAGCACCCCCAACCAAGACATCCACTAGCCCCCATTTCCCTTCTCCCCTCCATAACACCCAAAAAATCTAACTACCAGTGTCCAATAAGGGTCAGTGACTTAGATGCAGTCCCATGGTGGAGCAGCTTGTGCTCATCTTCAGTACAGGTAGGTGAATAATGACACCATCCTATAGTAACACCTGATTAACCACATAATAAGGAGGGTTTAATCATGAAGCATTTTTTTATTATTATAAGGAGCTGCAGAGTCAACTAAATAATCTTTCTCTCTGTCAGCTACTGTGTATGTGCTTACAATGCCTTGAGGGAGGATGGTTTGGGTGGGAGGTTTTTATCAACTGCATGGTGAGGGGAACTTGAACAGCAAGTGGTGGGAGTCACATGGATGCCAAATTGGATCAGATCTCCTTATCTGATTCCAATTTGGTATCCTAATATTTAGGATTTAGGATTTTCAGGAGATTTATCTGAAAATCAAAATCCTAACCTTTGCTGAAATTCGAGATATGTATTTAGCAAAACAGATATCTTGGCAACTCTAATGCCCTTTACTCGCCCCCTGTTTTGATCCCCCAATACAGGTGCATTCTTGGCTTGGGAGGGACATGCAGTTGAAGCATGCTGGTAGCATATCCACAGGTGTTCTTTGGACTTTCAGGATGGGTATACTTCCATCCAATGTGCTGTGTATTGTGGTGTATAGGGCCAAGTATTAATAGTGCAAACAGTCCAATGTTCTTAAAGCAGCTGTTCAATATATAATAAATATTAGAGGCAAAAAACTCCGTTTAATGCATTAGTTAGGGTTGTTCCACAGCGACAAAAGTGAGGAAATTAGCTGTTAGGGTTGAAAACCCTTGTACCCCGCCCACCCCCAACCGGCATTGGGGTGCGCATTGGGATGCGTCAGCCCTAACTCTCACCCCATG
Source organism: Neoceratodus forsteri (assembly GCA_016271365.2). Lineage (NCBI taxonomy): Eukaryota > Metazoa > Chordata > Ceratodontiformes > Ceratodontidae > Neoceratodus > Neoceratodus forsteri. Next base: position 1,321,759,396 of record CM057456.1, read on the forward strand.
ACATCTATAAAAGCAACACAAGTATGGGAGAATGGGGTGAGGTAGGGACCCCGATCCCAATGCGCAGACAATGAACTGAGGGGTTTCAGATGTGATCTCACTATCGCTATGAACAACTATACGACAAACAATTTCATATATTCAGAATGATAACAGAAATAGTGAATGTAATGCAGCGGCTGAGCCCCACGCTCCCGCCACATGATGTGTTGTGGCATACTAACAGGGACAGCAACGCAAACAGAAATGCTAACAGTGGCGCACATGGTAACACAGGCACGAATGAGAACAGAAAGGGTAACGCACATGGTGGCGTAGACGGGAATGGTCTGCCATGTGATGTGTTGTCACATAGTAACATGGTGCCTGCAAACAGAAATGTCAATGGGCATGGTGATGTAAAGTGAAACAGTAAGATAAACAGTACTGTGAGACAGAAATGGCAAAAATAACAGAAGCATAAGCGCAAATGAAAGCGAAGGATAACGCACATGGTGGCGCGAGCGTCAATGGTAAGTGAAACGGGTATGGATCCACAAGCGGAAAGGGCAACAGTAACAGTAATGTAAGCGCAGGCTGGTTTTCCCCAAAACCTGCATTGAGAAAGACAGTGAGTACAAATAATGTATGCAAAATAATGAGTATCGGCGCAGAAAATGAGATCTTGGAATACTAAATACATTATATCTCAGGAACCGTATGACGTAGAAAAAAAATTTAAAAGTCATATTATTTACAACTGTCCTGGCTAATTTGAGGTTAAGAAGTTTTTCGACGAAGTCACGTATCTCGCACCGTTTCGAGATACGGGTCCTGAAAGGCGAGCGGAACGCCGTAATGTTATCCTATGGGAAAAAAAGGAAAGTTCGGAGCACCATAACTTTGCCTACCTGTAATGTTTTTTCACCAAACTACTGAAAGGCACATCTGTGGGCTGTTGGCTGTCTTCCCTCCAAATTTCAGGAAAAAAGACCAAACCGTTATTTTGCAGCAGGGCTCCAAATGATTTCTGTTAAGTGTCGGGCGCCGTAATGTTATCCTATGGGAAAAAACGTCAATTTTGGAGTGCCGTAACTTTGCTGCCATGTGATATTTTTTCACCAAACTACTGAAAGGCACATCTGTGTACTGTTGGCTGTCTTCCCTCCAAATTTCAGGAAAAAAGACCAAACCGTTATTTTGCAGCAGGGTGCCAAAGGATTCCTGTAATGCTTGAGCACGTAATGTTATCCTATGGGAAAAACTGTCAACTTTGGAGTGCCATAACTTTGCACCGTGTAATATTTTTTCAATACAACACTGAAAGGCACATCTGTGAGATGTCGGCTGCGTTCCCTCCACATTTCAGCCCAAAACTCCCAACGGTTATTTTGCAGTGCAGTGCCAAAGAATTGCTGTCATTTTCCCACAGACTAGAAAATTACCGTTGCAATTTGCAAAAGCTTTCGCAAAAATTTGCGACACTTTCGTGAGCACGAAAGTAATTTGCTAAAGTACTTTTTCCAGAAATTTGAAGAACATATTTCTGGGGTGTTTTACCACAAAATAAAGACATGGCAAGCATCCTCAGGGCCGACTAGGTGAATACAAAAAAATTAGGTTGCTAGAGGGTCCCAAATTTAAATGCTAACCATTTTCTGATCACCAACTGAAAACAAATGGCCATTATTGCGAAAGTAACAGGCCCATTTGCGAAAGTAAAATGCATTGCGAAAGTGTTGAACTTTTTGTTAACTTTTCCCATTGACTTATAATGGGAAACTGTTTTTGAATAACTTTTGAACCGATTTAATATTTTTTTGTGAAATCTTGAAGGCACATTGAGGACCCGGTACGTTCCTTGAAGATTTCGGGCTAGTCACGCAAACCGCATTTCACCTGTAGGCGCGACCACAGAATTCCAGAAAAGCGAACGCGCCAAGATAGATCACACTTAATAACCCGCAGCCGTATCCCATCAATACAAAACTTGGCAGATCCCAAGGCCTATGGTTCTTGATCATAAATGCCAAATTTCAGGCAAATCCATCAAATGGTTGCAAAGTTATTAAGGTGCAAAGTTTTGGGGTTTAACATAGAAATGGCTCCTCTACCATAATATATATATCTATAGCTATATATATATGTATATATATATATATATTTAAAATAATAACATATTCAGCAGTCAGAATCAACAAAACCTGTGAAGTACCAATTCATGCAACCATTGTCTTGGTTCCAGAAGGCAAGATATGTGTTTCTGAAGTTTTTAAAATATGTTGTCTTGTTTGTCAGGCCCACCTTGATAAATCTAGATTGGTTTTGGTTGTGGTATGTTGTCAATAATCATTAACATGTGTTTTTTATATTTCCTTGCACTTGTGCAAGAAACATCTTGTGGTAGAATGACATTTGAGAGGTGTGTCAGGGATGAGTCCAATGCAGAGCACTCTACAGTGGGCTCGACCCTTACAGATCAATGACCACACAGGCAGAGAGTGATTTTGTTGAATCATTAGCGGAAGCGGCCGCACTTGAAAGGAATGAAGTGCACAAATGAGAGTGCTTCATTCCTTTCATTTACATAATGCTGTCTGCCCCGCTTCCTCCATTCCCTGTCCCTGCACTTGACATCATGCAATGAAACCATCCCACTCCCTCCCACTGCATGCTGCTCACCCCGCACCCTCTGTTCCCCCAGCTAACATTCAGTTTAGCCCTTCCACTCCCTCCCACTGCGTGCTGCCTGCCCCACAGCCTCTGTTCCCCTGGCATCCAAATGACCCCTCCCACTACATGCTGCCCATCTTGCACCCTCTGTTCCCTGGCATCTGAATGATCCCTCTCACTGTGTGCTGCCCACCCCACACCCTCTGTTCCCCTGGCATACAAATTATCCCTCCTGCTCCCTCCCAGTGTGTGCTGTCTGCCCCGCTCCCTCCATTCCCCGTGCTGATATTAGGGTGCCCAATCCCTGTGCTGGCATTATCTAAACTCCCCCTCCAGACACTGGGGAGCCCACTCTCAGTGTCCTTAAACATTTTATTTTTCCTGTTAAAAAATAGAAAACTGTCCCCTGATGTTTTTTAAGGCTGTAAAAAAGGAAACGGTCCCTCATCGTCTCCCCATCCCCCTTCCCATCCTGACCCTTCCTCTGTGTACCCGCCTCCCCATACCTATCCTTACCCAATATTTACCCTCCGAGGTCTGCAGCTGCTGTCTTCTGAGGACTGGGACACATCTGCACTCTTCAAAGCTGAACTGTGAACTCAGGAATCAAGGTTAGTGCTGTATAATAGCTGTCAATGGGGGTTTCAACTTATGTTGATATATCAGCCATTTTTAGGAATTCTGACCCCAAATTTTCAGCATGGAGTTCTTGGGACCCCACCTCTTGAACACTGTCACTGTCATTTCATTACTCCATCTGGAAAGGTGATTTTGTGGTTGCTGTGTGGAATCACCTTTCAGAACCAACTAATGAAATGACAGTGCCAATGTTCATGAGGAGAGGTCCCAAAAAGCCCATGTTGAAAATATGGTGCAAAATATCACCAAAATGATGCAGTTTCTATGCATGCTTGTAACTTTGTCAATTTTTTATATTTTCACACCAGAGTTCCAACGCTGAAATTTTTTCACACCTCCTCATAAATGGTACAACTGTAATTTTTCACATCCTGCCCAAAATGTGTTTTTGTACCTGTGGCACAGAATGGAGCAGCCACTGTGCAGAATTACCTTTTGGGATGAGTGAACAAAATGACAGTGGCACTTTTCATGAGGTGGTGTCCCAAAGAGACCATGCTGAAAATTTGGTGAAACAACTCCAAAAAATGGCAGAGTTACACCCGGTCATTCAAAATTTTCTACACATGCGTATAACTTTGGTTATTTTCAATATTTTCACTCCAAAATTTCAATATAGTGATTTTATCACACCACCTCATGAACAATACAGCTGTCATGTTTCACATCCTGCCCATAATGTGTTTATCCACCTGTGGCGTGGAATGCCATTTTCCCACGGATTTGAAAATTTTCACCTACAGGGTTCATGAGGTGGGGTGATAAGTAGGCTATGTTCAACATTTAGGGTCAAAATATGAAAAAATGACAAAGTTATGGCCATTCATTTCAAATTTGGTACGCATGCTCATAACTGCGGAAATCTTAAATATTTGCACCCATTTTTTTTATTTATACCTCTACTCCACGGCCCTCTCTATCAAGACAGAGCCTCATTCCCATCCCCTGATGTCCACCAACTGACACTGACCAGTTACCAACAGGACTTACCCCCCAGTGGGGTCAGCAGGGGAGCCCACCCCGATCGGGGCCCACCCCACCAAGACCAGGCCCAGTACAGTAGTCAGCACCACAGGTATTCAGGGGCAGAGCCTGTAAGTTCCTTTCATCATCTTCCATGAGCTTTCTTCATCCAGGTTTCTCCCTTTCAGGGGCAGAGCATGCAAGGATGCCAGCAAGGGTGCCATGCACATTCCTGTGTATGCACCACATAAGTTATCCGCCCCACCTCTGACCTGATGTCTGCAGTGTTGGTGTGCCAGCCCCCAGACACTGCTATGGGCCAGGCATGCACCCTCTCTGGAGAAGGAGAGCTGTCCCAGGAATGCTTGATCCTTCTCCTCCCCTGCCAACCCCTGGTGGCCCGTGTTCACTCCCAACCACTGGTCACCAGTGTGGCACAAGGTGTGGCGTCCAGTGCCTCCACTCTCAGTGTCACCAGCCCAGCAATTCACCCCACATTTTCAACATAGCCTTCTTATTACATTAGAGAAATTCCTCCAGCTCGGGTGGTGTTCTGTAATGCTAGGTCCATTAAAAACAAAACTGTAATTTTTGCAGATCTTGTTAAATCAGTGGACCTGGCTTGCATCACTGAGACATGGCTGGATGAGAACTGTGGTCCCATTTTGGAGGATGCAATGCCGGCTGGGTACTCAGTGATACACCACCTGGGATTGGATTGTGGGGGAGGGAGTGGTCTGTTTCAAGATGGAACTTAACCTCACGAATGTACCAGTTGGGGAGACCGAGTCATTTGAGTGTACCGTAGTAGCAGGAGTAGGCATTAGGATCACCCTCATCTACTGTCCACCAGGAGATGAGAAACGATTCCTTCAGGAAGTCACAGAGTTCATTGTTGATATGGCATTTGAGTCACCCAGGCTGATGGTCCTGGGTGACTTCAACGCCTGGGTCAACGTCGAACTCTCGCAATTTGGTCAGCACTTCCTCCAGTTGATGACATCTCTGGGCCTTACAAAGGTACTTACCACTGCTACTCACAGTCATGGTCACTCTCTTGACTGAGTCTTTCTTCTGGGTATTGAGGCCTCCAACTTGGGGGTGGAACCAGTCAGATGGTCTGATCACTACAACATGGGGTTTAGTTTAGTTTTAGAGATGACTCGGTACCGTCCTTTGCGAGATATAAATTCTCAAGACCTAACTAGATCTCCCGTCCCTCTCAGAGGCAAACAGTGACCCAGAGGCCCTCATGATGGCTTATAATTCAGCAATTGTGGCAGCCCTGGATGTCACTGCTCCTGTCCATGTTTATCCTCTCTCCCTTTGCCCTCGATCCCCATGGTTTGATGGGACTTTGAGGGAGATGCGGCGACTAGGACGAAGGTTAGAGCGTTGCTGGTGGAAATCTACCCTTGATGCTGACCACCTTAGATGGATGGACCATTATCAAGTTTATCAATCTGCAATCACCCATAAGAAGGCAGAGTTCCTGTCCAGGGAGATTGCGGCTGCTCAGAATCGACCAGCTCAGCTGTTCCAATCTGTGGGCAGACTGTGCAACCCAGCCTGTCTACAAGTCCATAAAACTTTTTTGCAAGAAGAGTGGGATGAGTTTGCTCGATTTTTTGTGACTAAGGTGGCTGGCATCAGGGCAGCACTCCACCCAGCACACTCTATGGGTGTTGCTGTGGATCAAGGCGGGGTCACTGACCCTCGGCTTTCTCGGAGTACCTTTGCCTGATCGGCTTTCATGGATGTCATGCAGATCATCCAGAGTGTGCACCCTACATGCTGTAATTTGGATCCAAGACCTACTTCCCTGATTTTGGGTTGCATTGATTCCATCGGGCCAGTCCTAGCTTGGATAGTCTGGTGCTCCTTGGAGACAGGTGAGTTTCCAAGCTCACTGAAAGAGGCGGTGGTAACACTACTCTTGAAGAAAGCTTCTTTGGACCCAGACTGCCTTGCAAACTACAGACCCATCTCTAACCTTCCCTTTTTAGGGAAGGTGATTAAGTAGTGGCCACTCAGCTGAAGGACAATTTGACCATCCATGACATCTATGAACATCTCCAGTCTGGATTTCAAAAGATGCATAATACTGAGAAAGTGCTGGCTTGGGTGTTCAATGATCTCCTGATGGCTAGAGATAGGAGCAGTAATTCCATTCTGGTCCTCCTAGATCTCTCAACAGCATTCGACACTGTGGACCATAGGGTTCTGCTTGATAATCTGAGGTTCATCTGTGGACTGTCAGGTACAGATCTCAGGTAGTTTACATTATTCCTCATGGGAAGATCTCAGAGAGTGGTGTCCCAGGTTTATTCCTCAGACTCCGTTTCTCTATCATGTGGGGTCCATCAGGGCTCAGTGCTGTCCCTCATGTTGTTTGCAGTGTGTATATGCTGCTCCTCAGAGACATTGTAAGAAGGTATGGGCTGAGGTTTCACTGCTATACTGATGATACCCAGCTCTACCTTTCTTTTGCACCCGGCCAGGATGGCGCTGTCTCAGTCTTTAATAGCTGCCTCACTGAAAACCAGGAGAGGATGGATGCCAGTTGGCTGAAGCTGAACCCTGATAAGACTGAGTTGTGTTTGTGGATTTGGGTCACCGGACAGGGGGGTCGGGTGGGTGTTCACCCTCCAGACTTCTTCTCGGGGCTTGCCAATCTTGATCTCTGAATGGTGTGAAACATGGAGGTATTTTTGATGAAGGGCTGACCCTACATTCACAGGTGTCAGCTGTTATCAAATCCTCGTTCTGCCATCTGAGGAATATTTCCAGGATTAAGCACCTTGTTCCATCCAGAAATCTTCCTACTCTGATCCACACCTTTGTGACCTCACATTTGGACTATTGCAACTCCCTGTACCTAGGGCTACCAGAGGTGGAAATCTGTCACCTGCAGCTGGTGCAGAATGCGGCAGCCCAGCATTTGACGGTATCATCTCGGTCCTGTCATATTTCACCAGTGCTGCATAGACTGCACTGGCTGCCAGTTCAGTGGCGGACCACCTTTAAAGTTGGTCTTCTGACTTTTAAAGCCCTGCATGGACTGGGCCCAGACTGTCTGAAAGAGCTTCTAGTCCCTTACCTGCCCTGGGCGATTGCTCCGCTCAGCCGATGAGGGGTTGCTAGAGAGTCCAAGGGTGTGCTTGAAATCTTTGGGGTGACAGCATTTATGTATACCACTCCTACCCTTTGGAATTCTCTACCCCATTGGTTACATGAGTGCTCGACCATGGGGGGTTAAGCAAGCACTAAAAACATTTTTGTGGTACAAAGCTTTTGGTGATTAATTAATGGTTGATATCAGTTTGATTATATTGTTTGTTGTTGAGATGTATGTTTGTTGATACTGTGATTTTAACATTGCTAAGGCACCTTGGTTTTCAAAAGGCACCATACAAATCAAGTTTATTATTATTATTATTACCCAAGCTTCTGTATTCAAATGCTGTCCAAAATATGACAACTTGTCAAAACATACTTCAGGCAGGCTTTTCCCACCACCAGAAGTTCAACTAACACAATACACTCCTGCCACATAAACCATGCAATGAAACATTTGGCATTGACAAATGCTTGTTTCCATGTAGACACATCTGCAATTTGATAACAGTATTCAGAGCTAAAGACAGACCTCCAGGTAGAAGACTGAAAATGTTGGTGGCTACCTGGTTCATTGTGGATCCACAGTTATTACAAAACTAATGGCAAGTACAATTTAAAATAAGTGTTGAATGGACAAATGCATATAGTAGTAGTAGAGAATCTTAGGATGCAAGGAGTAAATTGCTGCTAAAAATGATAAGGTGGAAAAATGATCCCGCCTTACATAAACTGCTGCCTTAAGTATTAGCTTTAAGAAGAAGCTTGCTTTTCTATAGTGCAGACCTGTAACAGCATATGGATGGGTAAGTAAAAGAATGTGTAACATTATGATAATAACCTGAAAATAATTCAGCAATGTTTACTCAAGGTGGATTTCTTCCATGCTTCATATATTACTTTCGTGCAGTAAAGAAGCAGCATATGCTAATTTTACTTTGCATCTGACATTTTGTAAGTGGAATGCCATGATAAATCAGATTCAGCAGATTATGTTTCCCTAGAGTGTAAGGAAAGCTTGGCTCTCCGTGGATGTGACAATTGATTTAGTTATTCCTTTTTTACTATAGTAACTTATAACTTCTTTTGAAGCTCTACATAGGTCTCATATTTTACTTTTCAGGACATGATTGAGGAGACTCCCTGGTAAGCAGTGAGGAAGGGCTATTCTGACCTCTCTGCCCTGCTTGTTCACTGTGCACCTGCTCAGCTGGAGCAGAAGGTCAAAGAGCAGCAGTGGAAGACAGAGACAAAAACACATGAGGCTGACATTGTTAGTGAAGATCCTATCTACTATAACTAATTGTCTTTAAAAAATAACTAAAAAGAAATAAAGCACATTTAACAATACTGTGGTGCTTAATTTGAGGGAAGCTCAATTTAGCTACTTTGTTTAGAGGTTGGAATGTCTTTTCTAGAGGCAGTACTGGGCAGAACCAGAAGACAAAAACTTACATTTTCTTATTTCTCCAAGGCTTTTCCCTTTTGGCAGTAGCATCTAGCTTCCAACATATTATACTTCTACTGCAGTTTATTATAATATAGCATGTCTGTTTTATTTAATTAAGGCTGCTGTTGTATGTGCTGCTGTGGTTATTCTTAACTGCACACTTAACTGCCATAGCAGCCCATTTTGATATACTGTTGCACAGTATGAAGGATGTTATACTGAATACTATAAATCACTATTGGGATTTCAGCCAACTAACATGTAGAAGCTTTGTACCTCTTGTTTCTAGTTTGCTCTTGTGTAGAAGTATTAGGAGTGAGTGCTCTATTTGAGCACCTGAGGGTAGGATGGCATAGTAAAATTAAAAAAAAAAGACTAACATTATAAATCATTCAGGCTTCACTTAAGTGATTTATATAAAGATAATAGGACATCCAAGGGATACAGTTTATGGTATGAGACTACTGAGATTGATTTTAGTGAAATTCTGCCCAAACCTACTCTCATGAGGTTTGAGCAGAAAGAATCACTCAGTTTTGCTTCATGGTCCTCCCACTCAAACCTCATGCTCTGAGTCTCTTATACTATAAGAGAAACACCTCTGACACCCTAGTGATTTATCAAACTGTAGGTAATCCTTGCCCCAAGAACTGGCAGAGCCTGATAGATGATAGCTAATGAATGGTACCATTATGTCTTGAGGTAGGTGACCCTGGTGTAGTGGTAGGTCCCTGGTGTCTTAATATGTTGAATCCAGCAGCACTATGCCTCCACCCAATTGGATCCTTCCAGTACACAGGCTACCAGGGTGATGTTCCCCAGGAAAATAACAACAGAACAACCCACCCCAGCCCATGGCAGATAACAGTATAATTTGCAGTAACCATCAAGCAATACACACTCTAAACACAACTATGCAAGGGCACACCAGTAAATTGAACAAAAGGTAACAGGTTTACTGGAGAAAACAGGATCTTGGGAACAAGTATCTGGAAGGGAAATTAGGTAAGGCAGGTAATGCAAATAACATGTAGACAAACACAGTTTTCAACCACCAATCCATTCCAACCACACTCCAAGTCAATGATCCCCAAATAATTTTCAGCAGAGTCCCAGACAACCCCCCCGTCCATCTGGAGCACAAGAATACCCAAAGTCCTTCTGTGAGCTCCCAAAGTATTTATGTGCACCCTGATAACATTTTCATAACTGTCATAATACTTTTTAATGTAAACTGATGCATGATGCAACAGTGAATTTTAAGTGTGAGATTGATGTATTGCTACATAATGCATTTATTTAACAAAGTGATCACACAACAAATATATAATTTTCTTAAGAGTCATTGATCCAATCAGAGCCTTTTTTATGGACTTCCCAAAATACGTACAGATTTTCTCAATCCACCAGAACACCTGATCATTTCCTGTATTGGCTCCTTACCGGAGCTGCTTGCACAGTACATAGATCAGCACATAAAACCAGCGGTGCAGCATTATCTATCTTACATTCGAGGCACAGCACACATTCTGGAAGTAATTGAGAATGTTAGTGCAGAGCCGGACTGCATCATAGCTATGCTAGATGTCCAGCTGCTCTATATACTTCACTCAGAATGTATTGAGCCAATATGTAAGTTGATGTACAAAACATGAACTATGGTGCCCCTTTTGTAGGATTCATTGTAAATCAAACAAAAAGGTATTGATGAACAATGCACTTGTGGTTGTATTCTATTTACAAGTAAGTGGCACAGCTATGGGCACCACTCTAGGGCCCAACTATGCTAACATGTGCATTGCACAATGGGAACAGGAATTTATACTCTCCAGAAAAACAAATCCTTTTTGAGATAAACTGCATTATATGCAGGTATATAGAATATGCGCTACTTATTTGGTGAGTCAATATGGAGTAATTGGTTGATTTGGTGAAATTTGTGAAATCACCAATGAAAATGTGAAGTTTACCCTTAACACAAGCACAGCTGAAGTAAATTTCTTGGATGTTATGATTACAAAAGGGTTGGCTTGGTGTCCAATCATTTTTGTAGACTGACTAACCTCAATTCATTACTGCACTTCTCAAGTTGCCATCCTAGGCACCTTGTAGAGATCATACCTGTTGAACAGTTGATGCATCTAAAGTGAAACTACAGTGAAGATGCTAAATACCAGAGAGGTGTGGTTAGTCTTACTAATAGATTTCAGAACCGGGATTATAGTAGCAAGTGTATCCAACATACTGTGAGCAAAGTCAGAATGACAGAACACAGTTATTTAGCCCTAGGAATGTGCAGTCAGAATAAGTGGCCTATTAACATCAATTTTATCACACTGTTCAGTCCCCAGACACACCTCTTCAAGGATGTATTACTGAAAAAACTAGCACAATTTGTCTACAGAGCTAAAATAGTGAGAACTTACAACACAGATCCTGAAACTGGAGCCCTTACTGAAAGAAATGTAAGGTGTGTGATTATCTTGCATGATTTGTAAGACTAACACACTATAAGAAAATGTACTTAGTGCAAAAAATGACTGTAAGCTCTTTACATGACTGTTTATTTATTTATTGGATTTTGGTAACCAGTTGAGCTAGCTAAGACTTGTCCCTTTTTCATGAATGACCCAGGATAAGTGACATACAATTAAATAATTGTTACATACAATTAAATAATAGTATTCACATGGGACTGCAGCTCAAGGGCGATATATACATGACCAACAAGAGGGAGTGATGGATTAATCAGAAAGTGGTGTAAACTTGGAACTCTCTACCCAATTCTGTAGTACATAATACAACAATAGAATCTTTTAAGAGATCTTAAGATAACTACATGAGCACTACATGTAGAATATACCACCACTGACATATGGCGAGTTGGTCTTGGCTAGCATTGACCGACTCATATAAACACTATGAAACAACATCAGATGCAGGAGGACAGGATACGCAGCATGACCAATGGTAGTTACAGTTTGTACAAACGTTTTCACTCTGAGGAAGAAAAACAGTTCACACATTCAGTACAGTAGAACAAAGTGCAGCTGTGCAGTTTCACATCTCACTGGGTTCTAGGATAGAGGTAGAATACTGTTGTAATGGCAATGATGGCTCAGCAGAAGCAGATACAGGTATGCTTGGGTGGGGGAACCCTTTGACTTGTGCATTGAACGATTGGTACTTATGACTTTCCTGGATAAGGACAGGAAGCTCATTTGAGAGAAGTGGTGCTTGGTGTGTGAATGTCTGCTGGCCATGACGTTTGTGTCCTAGAAACGTCTAGTAGGGTTGTGAAGGGGAAGGAAGGTGCCTTTTTATGGGCTTTCAGCATAGTATGTCTCTGAGACAAAAAAGAACATTTTGTTTAATGTTTTGTAGGTCAGGTAAATGTTAGGATAGTGGAGGCGCTCTTCAAATGGGGGCCAGTTAAGGGAGGCAAGCACATCATGGTGATGCTCTCTGTTCCCTGCTCCAGTCACAAACCTGCCAATTCTGTCATAAAGGGTTTTCAGTTTAGTTTGTTCTGCACCCTTCAGGGAGGATAGGTCTGTATCTTAAGGGGAAAACGTGTCTGGCTACAGACAGACAGGCTTTATTGGTTAGGTAGGGCTTGAGCCTATAAAGCAGGCCCAACATTTGAGTAATGAGCTTAGAGATATGTTCAGCATGAGCCTTAAAGAAGAGCTCCTGGCCAAGCTAGATGCAAAGATATTTCATGCTGTCCACTACCTTCAGTTGTGTACCCATGGAGGTGATGATCTGCAGGAGTTAAGCCCATTTGGGACCTAGTTTTCTGGATCCAAATAATATATCCTTGTTTTTGTTTTTTTAAACCACTGAGGACAAGTTAGTTAGAGACTGTGCAAGAATTGTATCAGATACACAAACTGTCATTCTTCTTGCATGAATAAATGAAAGTTTACTGCAAGTACACACACGATTTTGCAACATCACAATTACCATCTTAACACTAGTCAATAAATCTGCAAATTTAAAATGTAGTGTGATTCAATATAATTACACTTGCATGTTTCTTGGCAAGTGTAAGCACAGTTTTTTTTTCTTGCACTGTTCTTACAAACATGGATATATTTTTAAGAATAGTGCAATGAATACTGTAAATCATGTGCTTACACCAGTCAAGAAACATGCAAGTATAATATGCAGTGTTTAAATATGAATGACACTTTGTAAGAATTGTGCAAGGAAGATTGCTATTTTCTGTATAAATACAGGCAAGAATGAATCTTTTAATAATGCTGGTACAAAGTTTTAGGTACAATCAGAGATGTAAGAAGCTGCATGCACCTCAGTAAAAACCTTTTAAAACTACTATGTAGGTAGTATTCAGCTAAGATTACATATACTTTTCTTAGATTACTCCTTCCCATCTTTACTGAGGAAATCTGTATGAAAACCGAGTCAGTCATTTACAGTTTATCTATGCTTGTTTCTTATTCTCCACTTAAATTCATATCCCTTTATAGCCACATCATAATTAGTCATGGTAATGACTTAAAATGCCACAAGTAGAGTATCATGACCTCAGATGCACATTAATACTGATGTGGAAACCACTCTGAGAGTTGTTAGAGTGGTCTTATGTATTTTAATCAAAAGCATTGCGAGCAGAATGAAGGCATTTATATGTAAGACTCATCAAGATTATTGCATGCATATCTGTTTATATACCTTATTGCAAGACTCTTGAATAGCATGGTGTCAGTTGCACAGCAGGATGCTCATTCTCCTCTAGAACCAGAAGGTTATAGCCCCATATCAGGATGCAAAACCAATAATGTAGTGTAATGCAGTAACCCTCATACAATTTTTCCTGCATTCCAGGATATTGGCATGGCAATTTTCTTGCATGAAGCAAAGACTTTGTCTTGCATGAATTTTTCATTCAAGGAAAATATCACAATCCTTACATATAATTCATTTATTAAAACTTACATGAGCACATGCATGTAGCACAAGAACTGGAGAACATATGCAGAGCATTGCAAAAGTAGAAAAAGCAAATACATTAGCAGCCCACATTAAAATGCACAAACCTGTTCATCATTTTCTATTCCAGGGTATTAAATGAGTAATTACCTGTAGTGGTAAAAATGGTGGTGATATGGACAGTAAGTTATTAGGCAGGGAAACTTTCTGTCAATGTACACTTAATGCCATGTTGTCACCAGGGTGCAGCAACACCTTATAGTTAAGTCATTTTTTTTAAATTACCCATAGAAGTCTTTCTGTGCCAAGGGACATTACTATTGGACTCCATTATATTATAGTTCAACATGTGCTGTTATTGGATTATACTTAGAGTTACCACCTTTTAAGAAGCCCAAAGTTGGACATTTCTTATTGAAACATGTTATTTTTCAGGACCAATGCAACAGACTTGTTTTCTCTAAATAATCAGAATTAAGACTAGGTGTTGTAGTTTTCTAGTCGCTTCTAGTGTTTCTTATCATTTTAAGATATTTTAGTTAAGGTATTATAGTTTATTTTTCAACATTTAGAGGAAAGTCAGAAAACAAATTTCTACTATGTCAGGACATGTAGTATTTTTTCATGTTTTTTTGCAGGACACAGGTGCCCAAATCAGGACTGTCCTGCAAAAATCAGGACAGGTTGTAACTCTAATTTTACTGTCTGTTCTGTGAATATTGTGTTGGTGAGATTTTTGTCTCACTGAGTTTACACTGGATTTTTCATGTTAGTTTTAATTTACGTCAGCTAATTTATTCTAAGTGAGATTTTGCTAGAATCTGATCTCCCTATTTATATTTCCATGTCTTCCTTGCCTGTCTCGACGTCCCTTTGTATTTAGATGCACTGTTGCTACAAGTGTTTTAGATGTTTTAAATGATTACTTATTTAGCATACATCTTACAATCTGTACCTAATTACTGATTGCACTATATAGGTAGAATGTTCTGGTGACCACCATGCCTCGAAAAAGTGTACAATGTGATACAAATCTTTAGCAGTCAGAGTAGGGCTCTGCCATGACTCTTAACTATAATACTACAACTAAAAAAATACCTGCACACTGTTTTAGAGAGGCTGCTACACCTAATCGAGACCTAGTGGGACTTGAATTAAGAAACTGTATCCCAATAAAAATGGTATGCAACTTTTTGAATGGGAACTTATACCCTCTAAAATACACCCAATGCAAAAATTTCAGTGGATTAGGAAAGCTTTTTTATTTTATATATTCACATCTACTGGGTGTTTAAGAAATAAGCTACAAAGTGCAAAAAATACCAATACAAAGTGCAAAATTCAGATATTATGTCAGACTCATTTCAACGATTTTACAAGTCTGAAAAATGTTCCTTATCATACACCAGTCACCAGAAAATAACTCAACACTTCAGCTCTTGCCTTCCTCAGGGGGTGTAGCATTATTCCAACTACCAATTTTTTTTATACCAAAAAGTGCTTGTGCTACAAAATTTGTGCAAATTAATTAACAATATTCACATGTTCCCCATGCAAACTAATTATTTATACCCCACAACATTCCTTATGATCTACATTAATCTACATTAATCATACAATTAAGCTTAAATAATTAGCATAATGAGATAAAGCAGCAGAAATAAGTGTAAAACATTATAAACATCAAATGATCTTTTTTAATAAATGAATTAACTTCATTAACTATGGGGCCACACAATTCCTATCAAACAGTCCTATGCATGAAGCTCCTAACTATGCTTAATGCATACATTCAGTTAGATTTTACTTAAGACATTTACTGCAAAAATGCTTATTTTTTTTAACAGATATTTCATGAAGCATATTCTATTGATCCAAATCTCAGTCCTGCATATGCACATAGCTTTGACTTCACTTTATAGTTTATGCTGCTTTAATTCTTGTGATTTTAGGTCCACAGAGCTGCTGTAGGGCCATTCAACACATACAGTAATTTTTCACATGGCAGAAACTGACACAGATTCATAACACAAGTAATAAATTCTAGAAGAATACAAAAAAACATTAATTATTGTGCACAGGCTCATGTCATGCAGTAGTTAGGACAATCCCTTACTTATGCATCCTTTTATTTCTTACAATACTTTATGTATTTAGTCACCAAATATATTGTACTTTCACCTTTAAAACATATGCACAGTGTACCGATTCCACCCAAAATATTTTACATAATCATTTATTAACATTTTAGAAGCAGTAGTACAACGGGTAATACATTTGTAAATTCATGGTCTTATTCTTTAAATATACAATTTATCTTTCATATTCCAAAAATGGCTTTAGATCTTGGATGTGATGCAACCCCTTTGGTTTTAGACTTTCCAGTCTCCAAATCCACATAGCTACCAGCTGTAAAAGTTTGGTTTTTAATGGTATCCCTTTCTTTTTGTCATTTTTGGCACATTCAAGACCTGTAAAACTCAGTCCCTCAGGGCTCCCTCCATGAGCTTCTTCAAAGTCCACTGCACTGGACTTGTATGATTAATATTAATTATGTTTCTCACATGCTCTTGTATTCTTTCTTTGAGTGAGTGTGTGGTCATGCCAACATAAATTAAATCACTGGGGCAGACTGGTGCATATAGTACATGTGATGTTATGCAAGTGATGTATTCATTGATGTAAAATTTCTCCATATTTACCAGATGAATACATTTTTTCCCTTCCCTTGCATACTGACAAATGTTGCAGTTTCTGCTTTTCTAGAAGCCGTTCGGGGGTGGGGCTAACCAGGTATTCCTAACCTCCATTTTATTTACCTCAAACAAAACCTTTCTATCTGGACCTTTTAATTTATCTCCTGCTTCTATTAATAGTTCTTGGTTGTATTCCCTGTTCAAAAAACAACTTATCATCTCCCCTGATTGCATCAAAAAAATCTTCCATTGTACTACAGTTTCCTAGTAATCTAAGCATCTGACAATAGGGAATCAATCTTTTAAATTTTTTAGGATGTAAAAGGTCTAAATAGAAAAGTTTTGTTTGAGGTAAAAGAAAAAATACTGAACAATGTGATCCAGCTACACTCAGTATAGAGTATAATAAATTAGCAGGAAAGATTGGGTCTGTTGTTTTTAAGTACTGGCCGATATTAGTGTCTGATGACAAATCTAGAGAAATTTTGGGGAACAAACCTCATATATCTTTCAGGAGATCAAAAAATCTGAAAGATCTTATAGTACATAGCAGGTTTGGAAATAAAATGGGGGTTAGGAATACCTGGTTACCTCCACCACCGAAGGGCTTCCAGAAATGCAGAAACTGCAATATTCATCAGTATGCAAGGGAAGGGACACAATTTATTCATCTGATAAATACGGAGAAATGTTACATCAATGAATGCATCACTTGCATAACATCACATGTAGTATACACTTTAGTCTCACCCTGTGATTTAATTTGTTGGCATGACCACACGTTCACTCAAAAAAAGAATACAAGAGCATGTGAGAAGCATAATTAATAATAATCAGACATGTGTAGTGCACTTTGAAGAAGCTCATGGATGGAACCCAGAGGGATTGAGTTTTACTGGTTTTGAGTATGCCAGAAATGACAAAAAGAACTGGATACCATTAAAAACCAAACTGTTACAGCTGGTAGCTATGTGGATTTGGAGACTGGAAAGTCTAAAACCAAAGGGGTTGAATGACATCCTAGATATAAAGCTGTTTTTGGAATATGAAAGATAATTGGCGTATTTAATAAGCAAGACCATGAATTTGCAAATTTACTACCCATTGTACTACTGCTTCTAAACTAACAAATGATGCTGTAAAATATTTTGGGTGGAATCGGTACACTACGCATATGATTTAAAGATGAAAGTACAATATATTTGGTGATTAAATACATGAAGTATTCTAAGAAGTAAAATGATGCATAAGAAAAGGATTGTGCTAAACAGTGTATGATATGAGCCTGTACACAATAATTAATGCCTTTTTTGTATTCTTCTAGAATTTATTACATGCATTATGAATCTTTGTCAGTGTCTGCTCTGTGAAAAATTACTGGATGTGTTTAATGGCCTACAGCAGTTCCGTGGACCTGAAATCACAAGAATTAAAGCAGCATAAACTATAAAGTGAAGCCAAAGCTATGTGCATATTCAGGACAGTGATTTGGATCAATATAATATGCTTCATGAAACATCTGTTAATAAAAACATTTTGTACTAAATGTCTTAAGTAAAGTTTAACTGAATGTATTAATTAAGCATAGTTAGGAGCTTCATATATAGAACTGTTTGACAGGAATTGTGCGAATCCATAATTACATTAATTCATTTTTTTAAAAAGGTAACTTGATGTTTATAATGTTTTTACACTTATTTCTTATATGCTGCTTTATCTCATTATGCTAATTATTTAAGCTTAGTGCTATGATTACTGTAGATCATAAGGAATGGTGTGGGGTATAAATAATTACTGGGCACGGGGAACATGTGCATATTGCTAATTCATTTGCGCTAATTGTTTAGCATAAGCACTTTTTGGTATAAAATGGAGTAGTGGTTGGAATAATGCCACCCCCACCCCAAGGAAGGTGAGAGCTGAAGTGCTGGGTTATTTTCTGGTGAATGGTATATGGCAGGGAACATTTTTCTGACTTGTAAAATTGTTGAAGTAAGTCTGTGATAATATCTGTATTTTGCACTTTGTATTGGCATTTTTGCCCTTTGTACCTTATTTCTTAAACACCCAGTGGAAGTGAATATATAAAATAAAAAGCTTTTATAGACCACTGAAATTTTTGTATTGGGTGTATTTTAGAGGGTCTAATTGCCTGTTCCCAAAGTTGCTCACCCTTTTTAATTGGGATACATGACTCTTAACTAGTATCTGCTAAAACAAAGTATCATAAACCACTTCAAGGTTTCAAAGTTTTTTAGCCTGTGTTATTTTGAACCCACACTCTGGTGTGGAGTGTAAGTTCTCAGTTTGCTGCAACTCCAGCTTCTAGTGCCTGGCAGCCATCTTCTTGCCTTGTTAGTTACATTGAAAGAATGTGGGGTTGCAGGCCTTTTACTTGAGAATGTTGCAGTACTATTTAAAAAAAAGTTACAGGTGGATATGTGTTTCAGGTAACAGTCCCTAACTTAGACAATTAACTGTTCAAACACAAGTGTATTAAGCAGATGAATTATCACATTCTTTGGGCACTTCAATGGTTGCACAGTTCTGGAGTACTATGGAAGATTGTATTTTATCAGAAAACTAAAGGTTGCCTCAGGAAAGTGGGCAAAGGTAATGGAGCTAGACCCATTTGGTTTTCTTTTTTTTTTGCGATTAAAATTTAATTGAAGTTAATAATATAACACCTTACAAACAATGACCACAGGATCATCACGTAATACATGGCTGGGGCAAAGATCCTTGGAAGTAGAACACTAGGCATGGTTACACAGAGTAATGACATACAACAGCACTGTATAACAACTTGTAAAACAAAAATGAAGCACAGTCAATAAAGGTGTATATAGCAACTGGATTCAGATTCTGACACTCTTATCATCTAGCTCTACATAACATTGTAAAAATGATACAAACCCCAGGGGGCCACAAGACAGGCCACCCTCCAATGCTCATGGTAAGGCTGTTAATGCAGAGGCACCCAAGACTATGAATTGACCCACATACATTGAAATGCCCTCATACAAGGGAGTCGTGTTATTTCTAAGCCCACCCAAACAGGCATTAGGAGGCATATAGCACCCTTGTAGGATTTTACAATCTTTAGAAACCATTTAGGGGCCTCAGATCCTTGCATAGATGTCCTTTTTGTGCTCCATGGCATAATGGACCCTCCCTTATCTGGCTGCTTTAACCAGTTCCAACAGCCACTCAGACAGCTGAGCAGTAACACTTCTCTCCAATGTCTGAGTAGAATCCATTTTGCCATAACCAGGTCCCCTTGAATCCTGTGTTTAAACTGTGCAGGAGTCTGTGGGCTCAGACTAGACCCTTCAGTACGAGCCAGTATCACCAAAGTCGGGATGAAAGTCAAATCCAAGTTGATGAGGTCCTTACATACTTGCTGAACCCGGTCCAGAACTGCTCTAATTCTGAACAGTGCCAGAGGAGATGGGTGATGCTTCCCATTGCAGAAGTACACCTACAGCAAGCATCAGTAGGTATAATTCCCCAGTTGTGTAGCTTCTGGGCATTTCTGGGCCACCTATGGAAGACCTTGAACTAAGTTGCATGCATTTCCCTCCATTAATTTCAACCAGTCCAGCAGGAGTCCCAATCTCACTGGGTGAGTTCCTTACCCAGCTCTGTACTCCATACTGCTTGGAATTTCTCTGTTGCAGACTTCTCCATGGTGCAGAGGTCTCTGCATATGTGACTAGTCATCAGAGAATATCTGGTATCTGGGCAAAGAATGTTATCTAGCATGTTTGGGCCATCAAATTTGTTCTGCATACTAAGGGTCAGAATCATCGAATGCTGAGTTGTAGATACTGCCAATGCCAACTGTTCTCTAGGTCAAACTCTGCCTACAGCTGCCCAAAGGCCTTTAGGTGTCCTGACATTCAATCTATCAGTTGAGCTAAGAGTTGTATGGTCCGGGAAGGCCAGGCATGTCAGTTTATGGGTTTGTTCCCAATTTTGAGAGCCTGATTTTGCCAGAGGGGGAACTGGGTGAGCAGAGCAGGCATCAACCTATCTGCTTGACAAGGAGGGAACATACCTTAACTGTCAGGCCTAGTATGGGGCAGGTGCACAATCCAGGGGGAAGTTTGCCAAATAACACTGTCCTTGGAGGCTCTCCCCTTAGAGGTGAGTTTCACAATCAACCCATCTGGGCCACAGGTTTGGTACTCTATAGGGAGATGTTTGTGCTGGATGCAAAAGGACATGGGCCATTTGCTTCTGAGCAAAGTTGGGTAGATTTAGCACTCCTTTCTCAAGAAGCAGAGTAAGCTTCTTTTGATTAATTCTGAAAACAAATTTAGCATTCTCTGGTGGGCCAGCCTCAGCAGCTCAGGTTTTATCTTGCAGGAAAGGTTGTGCAGTACATCTTGCATTCTGGGTGCTGCCACCATCTTGAATACCTGTTCTTTTCCCTGGTGTGAGAGGGATAAGCATCTCCATCTGGCAAGATCCATATCAAGGGTAGTCAGCAAGGGGGGCAAATTAATCAACCTAATTCCCCAATATTCCAAGAGAAATTAATCCTAAGGTATTTCAGTTTGCCCTCCGCCTGATGCAGCTCACAGGAAAAGCCTTGCTACTGCATAACCTTGGGGCATAAGACCATTATGAGAGACTTGGCCACATTGGCCTTGTAGCCAGACGGTGCTGAAATGTTGCAACAGTTCCAGTAGTGCTGGCACTGAATGTTCCAGTTGAGTCAGGGTTAGCATTATATTATCACTGCTTGTCAATACTTTATGTTCACCCCCTTGCTGAAAGTCATGAATAGTTGCATGATGCCATAATGCTTATAGTAGAGGTTCCAAGGCAATAATGAATAGGAAGAGGGAGTGAAGGTGCCTTGCCTTGTTCCTCTTCATAGGTGAAATGTAGCTGAAGCTATCAAGCTGGTGACTACTGAAGTTTAGATGCCTTATTAGTGAGTTTGGACCTGGTTAATGGGAGCTTCCCTGATACCAAACACCTGTAGCATATGAAATATATATTTTATTTATTTATTGAGATCTTGGATAGTACCCTTGAGTACAAGCTCATTAAATAGGTTCCGTGTCTAGACAAAAAAGCTATAAGAAATGTAAAACACAAATAAATTACAACACAATCGTACTGGAATGACAAAGTAGAGCAAGCACAGCATGTACAAGGTCAATGGCTGATCACAGTAGCCAGAGTCTGTTAAGTTACATTAGGTAGGCATTTATACAAAGGCTGTGTTGGAAGCTGGAGTCAAGTACACTAAATTAGGTATTGTTTCAAGGTTATAGGAAGAGAAGAGAAGAGAAGAGAAGAGAAGAGAAGAGAAGAGAAGAGAAGAGAAGAGAAGTATCTTGGGAGGAGAGATGACAGCCGATTATGCAGGAGAAGGAGTGAGGGAGAGAAAGGAAACAGAATCAGGGGTAGAAGCTGGAGGTGGAGTATAGGTTATAGGGCAACTGGAGAGAGGGGAGGGTGAGGGTGAGCAGAGAAATGGATGTGGGAGGGTGGGAATAGAAGAGGAAGGGTAGGAGGGTGGTGGCGTGGATAGAGTGCGAAGGCCAGGGAGGTCAGATTCAGGGAGAAGTAAATCAATGATGCATTCCTTGCTTTCTACAAGAACCTCTACATGCAGGAAAGAACACCCTCTCAGCCCAAACAAATGCATTCTCCGCATCCAGGGAGATAAGTGCTGCCAGAAGGTGGAGGTGGGATGCCTGCCCTATAAGATTTATTAGCTACCGAGTGTTGTCTGCACCCCTTAGTACTGGAGTAAAGCCCACTGAATCTTTATTTATTATGCCAGAGATGACATGCTTCATCATGGTCACTATCATCTTAACATATGGCTTGCAGTCTGCTGTGATCAGTGATATAGGGCAGTAACTACCAAAGAGGAAAGGATCATTGTCAGGTTTTGGGATAAGGGAGATTACTGCTGTGTGCATGGAAGTGGGAAGTGTCCCAACTTGAGTGTCTTCTGTGTGGCATGTGCCAGTAAGCCTAGTAGTTAGTACCTGTTTGAAGTGACTTAAAACTCCACTGGTAGGCCATCACTCCCTCGACCCTTTCCAGCAGGCATCGAGCAGAGTGCCATTTCCAGTTCTCAGACAGAAAATGGCTTGTTCAATCCAACTCTGAGATCTGGGGTACATCTGGAGAAAATCTAGCAGGGCAGTGATCGTTGTCAGATCTTCTTGAGAGGGTGTTCTTTCCTGCATGTAGAGGTTCTTGTAGAAAGCAAGAAATACATCACTAATCTACTTTGCCCTGAATCTGACCTGCCTGACCATAGTTTTAGCCCCCATAATTCTGGATGTCTCCTGTCTCTTCTTGACATGGTAAAATAATAATCTCCTCAGACATTTGCCCGACTCTCATGAGGTTTGCTGGAGTTTGAAGAGGGCAAATTCAGTCCGCCAGTGCTGGTGTAAGTTAACCTTGTACCGTGTAGCTATTTCCACAAGGAACTGAAACAATTGGTGTGGACCATCTCTGTACCTCTTGTCCAATATTTTAAAGGTCTGGAACTAATCTTCCAGATCCCTTAGCCCATTTTTTCTTAAGAAGGGAAGCATAGCTTATGTACCATCCACAAATGTATGCCTCTTGAGCATCCCAATGGTTAGCTATAGAAGTGTCTGCAGGACAGCTGATTTCCAGAAAGGAGACAATATCCTCCTGCATCTCTTTTCATAACACATTTGGTTTTCAAAGGATATTAGGGCAGCAGTGAAAAATAAGAAGGCAGTCTTCAAAGTGTATAAGCTGAATCAGACAGAGCTGAATGGGTGAACAGGGCGCTTTACCTTGTCAAATCAAAGGAAGTTAACAAGGCAATGAGGAGGGCCAAAGCAGAGGTGAAATCAAGAACTGCAAATGGGGTGAAGGAAAACTAGAAAGCCTTTTTTTTTTTACTTATGTAAGGGAAAGAAGAAAGTAGATAGGTGGGATAGTGAGTTTGATGAATGGCACAGCATGGGTTGAACAGGACAGACAGAAGGCTGCTATTTTGAATGAATACTTCTGCTTGGTTTTCACAGTAGAGTACAGGAGGTCAATGCTGGAGTGTAGCATCTGGACAGGCCAGAATGCAAGTATAGGCTTAGTAGGAATTACTGAGGATAACGTGTGTAAAACATTGAAGGTGCTGCAGGTGGGGAAGTCCCAAGGACCAGATGGTCTGCACCCATAGGTACTCAGAGAGACAGGAGAAACATTGACAGCAGTGGCATCTTGTGTAGACCTCTTCAATTGCTCGATAGAGCAAGTGTAGCACCAAGATACTCTAGGGATGCAGACACCTTCCCTTTGCACAAGAGTGGGGACTGGGGAAAGTCAGGAACTATACACTGGTTACAGTAGCTTAACATCCATTATTGGAATAAGTTTAATTTATGTTATTCATTTATTTGTAATTTTTGACCAGGAAAGGCACACTAAGCTGTGACAACTCATTACCAGGAGTGTCCATGGAGGGGGCGGGGCATTGCATGGACTTGTTTCTGTTAATGGGAGAGTGGCCATGATACAGGGGAAAAGTTATAAAACAGTTATGATGTTTTATGGCTAGGAAATAGAATTATATGCATTTTTGAAATATGTCATATCATATATTACTATACGGGATGCTCAAAGGGAGATGGGGCAAATATACCCCAGGGACATTCAGTCTATTGATTACAGTTTACATATGGTGCATCTGTCAGAATAGATGCCAATTTGTCTTCCAGCAAAAACAAATCTCTTTGCATGTTCTTTTTGACAAATTTATATATTAAATTTGGTGTATAGAAGGAAAGATCCTTTCTCCCCATCCAGTAATAATATATCTATGGAAACATATGTCTTGATTTGATCAAAGAAGGGAACAGTCTCAGAGGTATTCGCTGGGTATCCTCATCCCATTTCTTTTCCCCTACTTCACCTTAATTCTTTCTGTGCTTTTTTTCTCCCCTTTCACTTTTTTTTTGAGAATTTCCATTTTGTATTTCAGGTTGCCATATATTTGTTACTTATAACATTTAAAACATATTTTTGTGCTATAGAAAAGTGTCTTATAGCTGATGTAAGATGGGATGGGTATTTGCTTTATTTCTTTTTTTGTTTGTTCTGCTTATTAATTAAAAAAAACCTACTCTGCAGTGACTCTACGTTGTTAGGAGTCTATAAGCAGGATTGCAGTAGAATGAATCCCTGTGTCAGATATAAAGGCTCTATGGAACGGTATCCATTGCTACAACTTCCCTGTTATAAAGGTATGGAACATGGTGAACACAATAGTGGGCATCCATAGGTCAGGGTAGGGAACCTGGGACTACATTTATGAATTTTGCATTTTTGGAATGACTTACTGTTAATATATAGGAGGATATTTTTAATCTCAGCATAAGGTGAATGGAGAGTACATTTTGTTTTTATTTTTTTTCTTTTGATTTAACTTAATGATAAAATACACTCATCATTTGATTTATAGTGTTTTTCTTTTTGTTACTTGTGGTATGTTTGATGTTTTGTTGAATTATTTTTTTAAATTAAATTCCACTTCTCTGCTTCCTGTTTTGGAGATGAAGGAAACCAGAGTGAAGCAGACAGACATGGTCACCCAGGTGGTGGAGACTGCTTCCCTCATCACTCAGTGTGATCAGAAACCCCTCGGTGCTAAGGATGCTGCTGCTGCTATGCCCACTGATGGTGGAACAGTATTACCAGTTTGCAGTCCTGCAAAAATCTTGAATAAGCCTACAAATGTTTACAATACAGCTCACCTAAAAAAGCTGTGACTAGCCCTGGTTTGGAAGGGGCAACTGCTAAACATGGCTCAGAATCCTGGAGACCTCCCAAGTTGCTCTAGCTGTTGTTGGTATCTCTCTGGACAGGGGTCTGATGAATGCTCCCATTGCTGACTTACCCAATGGTGGTATTTTATTGGAATCACATCCCTTGCCTTTGCCTTCTGAGTTAGCTAAGGAAGAACAATTGTTAGACTTACAACTCCAGGTAAAAAAAACCAAAAAAACATCAGCAATCCTGCAGTTAATCGCCTATAAGGAAGAGTGTTGTTTGTTGGAGAAATAAAGACTACATCTCCAGTTGGGGCTGGAAAGTACTTTTTAAAAAACTTCCCCTAACTCTGCAATGAACATGACAGATGCTATTTCCAAGTTGGCAAACTCTTTGGGTTGAGTGCTCATCTCCCTCCATCTGAGCTCACTGACAGCGCGTCAAGTGACACAGCTGTTACAGCTGTACAAACTGTTAATTCCTTGATCAAAAGATCACCTGAAATAGCCTATGAAGCTCCTAGTATCAGCAGGATGCTACCTAGCAAAGCACGGGACTTGGTTAATGTTGATGTTGCAAGCTCTACAACTATATCTTTGCCACATTTTGTAATTTGGTTATAACCCAAACTCGGCTCAGAAAGGGAATAAGAGGCCCATGCCAAAAAAGATTGTGCAGCCTCCTGATAGCTCACATATTCCCTTGCATGATGTGGACTATGCTTTGATAAACAACAGAGATGGGACAGGAAATATTTTATTCTGTGTTACAGCATACATTGGAGGAGGGTTTGGACTGCTTTTATGTTGTTTCCCCTACCCCAGGTCAACCTCCCTTGTTCTTACAGCTGGTTTTCTGGCCAAAGAATCAGTCTGCATGGGGTCTAGTGTGACTCAGCCCCCTTTTTCCTTGGACATAACCAATTCATTCCATTTTGTTAAGTAGCAAGTGCTATTCAAGACTGACCCAGATAGGGGCCCTTCTGTGTTTGAAATCACACCTGGTGGCCCCTAGTGCAAGACCCAGAAAACATCTTGTACAGATCCTTAACAGGTTAATATTTCCCCCACACAGGTCACCTTCTTCCTCTCAGGACAGGATCCCCTCTGTCTACACCATCTAGACTTCCTGCTGGGGCACCTATGAAAGGAGATCATTCAAATGAGACTATGAATGTGAATATTGGTGTCCCATCAGGTACAGATCAGCTGGACTCTTCTGAAAATAGGAAGATGATTCCACCAGAAATGGAAGGTGATGCTAGTGACCACCCCCAGGCTGGGAGACCACAATCTGCATATCCACAGCCAGGTACATAACAGAATCAGTTAGGATTCTGCCCCCCAGGGGTTCCACCCCCTCCAGGTCAAAAAAGGTAGTTGGACTTTTTCAAGCCATCCTTTGAACCAGCAAAGCACAGAAATGCAGTCAGACAACACTACAAGGTTGATATGGAGGACATTCAGGAAAGGATACTTGTGACTCACATCCTCCTAAAAGCAGAAATGGGATTTTTCACATTAGATATATTTGCTTTATTCCAATCTGTTGAGGATACCTTCTATGATACTAGTTTTAAGTCCCCATCTGGTCCGGACAGGTTCAGAAAAAGAAACACCACTCTTAAAAATCCCCCAGTCTGGTCTCTGTTTGTGGCAATTCCCCTGACCTAGCCTGCTTTTCAGGTCAACACAATTCTTTTTAAAAATGAAGGAGTCATAATTGTGCATACCCTATACTTGCTGAAGCAGAGTTGTACCATCATAGGAAATCCACACCCCATCATTGATTCCAAGTTCATTTGGATGGGAGGTGGCAGATTAAAGTGTGCCTCCTCCAGTCAGAACTAGGCATTCAGTATTTTCAAAACTGTTTCTTTTTGGGGCAGGACAGGGATGTTCTGTTACACCAAGGACAACCAAAGGAATATATGTTTTAGATTTCTGCTTAGGAAACAGGCCAAGCAGCAAAGCATCATGGAACATAGGATTTGAATAGAGAGAAAAGAAGGGTATGCCCCCTCCTTGACCCAGTGGCTAAACTAATTAAGAGCTTCCTTTTGACATCTACCTCTCAGATCCTGTGTTAGCTGATATATGAAGTTGTGAAACCAGCCACTGCTTTAAACCTAGGAAACCTGTTATAAAAGACTGCATTTTTATGACCTCAGGAGGTAAGCCAACTCTGACAGTTACCTGTGACAATGTACACAACTAAGAGAAGTGTCTTTCAGGATGTCCTTCTGAAGATCAAAGGGGTAATTCTGACCTATCATAAAGCATGCTGCTCACTAATTAGGAAGAATATATATATATATATATATATTTAATTGGAATGTTCAGCAGTGTGCAGTGGCATGTGCTTGATTCGGTATGCAGGAATGAGAGTGAGCTCACAGCCAGCATCACCACAGAGCTGTGACATCACAAGCTGGGTGGGACCCTTTCCCCCCGGTATTGTCAAGTTGCTGAGGGAACATTGCATACTTGTGTTTGGACTTTCAAGAAACACTTGTGTTCTGGACTCTTAAGAAGCACTTCTACCAAAATTAGGTAATTTCAGCACCACTATTTACCAACTGAATCTGGGGTGGGATCAGTTATTCAGTATAAGGTGGTTTGTTTATACTTGTCCATTTATTTTTATGACTGTACCATTAATGTTACATGTTCTGTGTTATGTATTTTATTTACTATTTTTAATTTTAGTAAACTCTGTTTTCCTTGAAATCCTGCCTGAGCCATTTTCCCATTTTGAGTGTGAATGCTGGGACAGTGTTGATAATTCTGATATAACTGTTAAAGTGCTTATAATGTGTCACCATATGCTGCAAGGTAAGAAAATACCTAGGTCTCATTTAAGTCAGAAGGGGGATTGTGAACCAGATTGTGTGCCCGCTGGGTTAAGTATTGCACTGCTTTCCCTAAAGAGGGTGTGATATTTGGACCTGTTATCTGGGCATGCTAGTGAAAAAGGGTTCATGTTTTACCCCAGGACTCAAGACTGGTAGTTGCTCAGACCCAAAACAGACAGGAGGGTTTCCCTGTTTGTCTCCTGTTCACATATTGCACTTCAAGGTTGGGCACTGTGGGAGCAGAAGGCCTGACCCCTGGAGTGCATTTGTGACAGCCTGCTGTTCAGGGTGACACAATTCATTTTAAGAATGAAGGAGTCATAATTGTGCACACCCTATACTGGCTGAAGCAGAAGTGAACCACCATATGAAATCCAGACCCCATTATTGATCCCAAGTTCATTTGGAAGGGAGGTGGCAGATTAAAGTGTGCCTCCTCCAGTCAGAACTAGGCATTCAGCATCTTCAAAACTGTTTCTTTTTGGGGGCAAGACAGGGGTGTTCTGTTCCACCAAGGATAACTAAAGGTATTTGACTGCTGTAGTTCAACCTCCCACCTCAGCAGCTTTTGTGACAAGGTCTGGTGTGGCCTATGTTCTGAATTTGGACAGTTAAGTTCAGAATGCCAAAATACCATGAGGTGTATGTAACTAGTGTGATGAACTGGGCCACTCCGACAGGTCCTAGCCATAGGCCACCTATACCAACAAGGTTCCACCAAGTCACAGTGACAGAAATCCCAACAATATCCCTTACATCAAAGTGATCCCACCAACATCATCGACACAAACATGTCCTGACAACAACCCACAACATGCTGACACCGACCACCACACTTCACTGTATCAATGCCCCCCACACCCCCCACTTTAAGTATCCAACTCCACATCACACAGACAGTGGAGAAAGGGGCAATTCTCCTGGTTGCACAACCACCCAACAACCATGCCCGATCCAGCACAGTGACAATCTCACCCACTGTACATCCCACCCACCTCCTGATATACCTCCATGTGCACACTGACAATCCCACTGACTGCACATCTCATTACACTTCCCTGTTGACAAAACACACCTGTCAACACCTGATCCAGCACAGTGACAATCCCACCCACTGCACATCTCACCCACCTCCCAATATGCCTCCCTGTCGACAGTACACAACTGTCAACATCAACTCCCAGACTCTGCACTTTCCATTGCTGTGCAGCTGTTGCTATAATGTAGTTGATGCACTGCTTTAACAGTATACCAACAACAGGGACCCCATAAGCCAAGCTGAACATGATTTTTTTATGAATAAGGTACTAAGGGAAAGTCCAAAAAAGGATGACAAATGACCCGCGAAAACCCAGGGACTTCCAAGAACTCCAGTCCCTCTCCCACAGTGCCAGGACTTGTTTTCATAAAACAACTGGATGACTTGGGCCTTGATCCATCTATTTTACTACCTATTTTAGAGCCAAATTATCATGAAGTGGTAATTCCTTTAGGTGCTGCTCGACAGGCAGAAGAATCTCAGGATGTGGGAGTCCAACTGGAGTCTGAAACTCCTACAACTTAAGTCACCCCTTTACAGGTCTCTGGAACTCTTATGTCCTTGTCCCCCAGAACCTTTTCAAAAACCCAATCCTCATTCACTGAGGAAATGGATACAGAAGCACAACAGCATCTCCTTGGGACTTTGCCACCCATGTGGTGACCCCTGAAAAAGCACTTTCTGTTTCCATGCTCCCTCTGATCTTCTCCTGTTACTGACACTCTGCAAGTAGTTACAAGGAGAGGGGGACTAGAGGTAATCCCAAGCCTAAACAGACAAGGCAAGAGGATATTCCACTCAGGAATAAGCGTATGACTTCTTGAGGAAGAGGAAAGACTGGGGGGAGGCAGAGGAGGACTTTGATGGGTCCTCCATGACTGCCTCATAGCATGATCAGTTATCTGAAAATGAATAGGGAGCTTTAGACCTTCAGTTAACTGAAAACAAAAATCCAAAGCTAAGGGTGGTAAGTAGAAAGTAAAATAATGAGGAGTTTGGTGGTCCTTCTTATTTTTTTTTCCTTTTTACGGGGGATTTAGTCCACAATTTCAAGATCAGTTCCTTAAATATTAACAGCATTTAGAGTGCAAAGAAGCAACTGACCAGTTTTTAGTTTTACAGGGTCTTAAACAAGACATCCACTTTTTGCAAGACAACAGGTTGCAGACTTATGAGGAGGATCTTAGGGTTCAGAATCTTTGGCCCTATGGTCCATCCTAATCATCCAAAGAGGAAGGCTGTTGCACAGGAGAGGGAATTTTGTTTTCAAATTGGTCTATTAAGTTACTCAAGCTAGTAAATATTGTGCTGGGGAGAGTTTTACATGTTCCAATGCCTTCACCTCCACCTAATTAATATTTCTGCCCCTCAAGTGAAGGCCAATACTGTAGAGTTGCTCAAATTGATACAGTCTTACTTATACACCACAAGAGGGATACTGTTGGGAGGGGCCATGTATTGTGGACTGGATCCCTCCCTCTGATAGGGGAGCCCACACTTTTAAGTTTTTTTGTCATTCACCACTGTAGAAAGACACAGAGCTCAATTTTAAAAGGCTGAGACTGGTGTAAAGGGGCTTTTGTCAAGCAGAAATGGTGCAAGAGGCTCAATGCACCACACCTTACACCAGTCCTGATTTTTGAACATAGCCTGTGCCATGCAGGGGCCTGCCTGTGCCAACCGGGTTCATTCTGTCCCTATGATGACCACACAGGTGTGCTATGGCAGATGGGAGTTTGTGCCGGGGAAGGGCTGAAATTTTCCTTACATTTGGATTATGTAAGCACCCCCAGGGGTGCACAGACCCAGCAGTGAGACCACCCAGAGCTGGCCTAAGAGCCCATGCACCATCCATAGTACTGATGTGGCATGGGAGTTGAGCTTTCATACCTGCCAAGGACTGCCCAAAGCAGCAACCTCTGTCCTTCCACAAGGTGCAAGTATGGCATTGCAGCACTGCAGGTCCAGAACAGGTGCCCCTGCCACCTGAGGTTCTACCAGGCATTTCCTGGCTACCATGACAGACCATGACAGTGCTTTTTGTGGTTCCCCCCATGCTATGCTCATGCCTGGACACAGTCATCCCACCATGGTTCGCAGCTGTATGCCACCCCCACCCAAAATTTGAGCCATAATGCCCCCCCAGCCATCACTGTGGACATCCTACACATGCCAGTACTGGCAGTGTCCCAATCAGGCATGGCCTATGGCCTGCAGTGTCCACTAACCCCCCCTCCCACCTCACTCCTGCTGGACCTCCCAGAGCCATCCTGCAGCTTGTGGCAATACCCTCCCATGAGCCTTCTGCATAGTACACAATAGCAGGTGCACCTAACTGCAGGATGTTTGGTGCCAGGACTTCACTTGTACTAAAATCAGATGCAGGGTCCCTGGCAACATTAGCGATTGACACAAGCTGCTGTTTGCCACAGCCTGTGCCTATCCATGGGGCTCTTTGAAAATTAATCCCATGGTCTTAGAAGCAGGTTTACTAGATACAACTTGCAAGTCTGGCAGGAAGGGAATCATACTTTTTCAAAGGGAAATGTTGACCAGAATTCACTATATTTTGTGTTCTCCCTGGCTAAAAAAATTTCAGCTTCAAATGATTCCTACTAAAATCTGTAATCACCTAATGATATTTCTTTCCATCCTACCTGCCACTCATTCTCTAAGGAGTAGCTCTGACTGTTCCCTCGCCATCCCCACCAGGACTACTGCTGATGGTGAAGCGGCCTTCTCCTACCGCTTGCCTAAGCTTTGGAATTCCCTTCCCACCAACATTCAAAATGCTCCTTCATCCCAAGTCCTCATCTTGCTTCTGCACTCTCACACTACACCCTCTTGCAACTGCATCTAATCTCCTGCACTTGCTCTTTATTTCCTACCCACCCTTCTTTTCTTGTACACGTTACTCTCTCTCCATACCACATGACTATTGTACCAAGTCCCATGTTAAGTGAATGTAATAACTATGTTTTAGCACTTATGTTGTATATGAATTCTGTAATCCATATTGTAGCACTTGTTATGCTTTGCTTTTGTACTAATCTGTTATATTCTCTGAATTATTCCATTTCCCCTTCCACAGGATGCATCTGGAAATGAGCAATGCTGCTCAGTATGTCTTCCTAGTGAAACATTTCAATAAATAAATGAAAAATTAAAACTTTCAATAAATAAATCACAGAATGTTTTCAGTTTCCTGTGGAAGCAAACTCCAGAAGTTCTTTGGTGCCAGCTTATAGTGGCTAAGTACCTCCACATTAGCAGATGAAGGTATTAAGATCACGTTAGGACACTTCTTACAGACAGAAAAGTCCACTAACATTCTCTACAACTCCCCATGGATTGACTGGAGGATTTCAAATTGGATTTAAAGTCCTTTTTTGTCTCTCCAAGGAACAAAACTCTGGACTATCTAGACCTCAGAAAACAATTTCAGAGGTTATTATCCCTATCAGCCACTACTAGACATAATTATTCAGATCAGCTGGCACTGATAAAACAGGGAATGATGACACTTCAGTATCAATGGATGGCTTCACTATTGATAGAACATAAATACAACACCTAGGGAAAATAATTCCAAACCAATCCATTTGGAGCTTGTCAGAAAAGAACTGCATCCAAATCTTTTTCACAATTATGTGACGAAGAACGGAATCTGTTAATAAATACAATGGAACAGTTAAACATTCTAGGGAGGCACACAACCCTTATATTTAGGACCCCTACTCCTGTAATAACACTATTTGAAAGTTTACTTGGGGATGTCCAGGTTCCTGAATCCATCAAGCTAAACATGACTTACTGCAAGTAAATATTTCCCCTGTGGAAGTCTTAGCAGCTATTAATTCCCTGTACACAGGCCTGGCCCCTGGTTCAGATGATCTTCCTGAGGAATTGTACTGCTTAGTGAGGAAAGAACATAAACACAAATTGCCCCCCTTTTTCATTATGTGGTAACAGAAAAAGGAATGAACCCTAGTTTGTGGGAAGCCTTTTGATTGTTCTATGCAAAAAAAGTGATAAAACCAGTATAATGAACTGGATCAGCCCATTAGACTAATAAAGGGAAGGTCTCCTCAACCTAATTTCTGCATACCTATGTAGTCTGTAGGCATGAACAATGATTCCCTCTTTTACATCCCCCTAATTTCATCTTAATTTAAATTTAAATGAAGTTTCTTCACTCTGTTCTGCCCTGGTGTGAAAACTTGTTCGACTCCATTGCAAAGGTCATGATGCCACTCATGAAAATCATAATGGGAGTTGATGATGCATACATGCACAAGACAGCAGAAGTGCTACTGTTAGTCAGTTGTGTTGTATGTCTTCTGAAGTCCCTGTATTCTTGTCTTGTGCAGGCCATCAAACTTTTCAACGCAAGTTCCTTAATATTTTCAGTTGTTTAAAGAATGTCTGAGTTGGAAAAATGCAGTTGGAAGGATGCTGGTGATGTAGCATTTTGTTATCTAAAGGAGCTCTTTGCTTGCTCACTGAGCATGAAGTCTCTTTATTGTGGAAATATGCATTACAACTCCTGTGTTTCCTTTTATGAGTGGGGTCATGACTTTTGCAATGGAGCCAAACAGGTTTTCACACCACGGCAGAACAGAGTGAAGCAACTTTATTTAAATTTAAATTAGGAGGATTCAAGAGAGAGCATCATTGTTAGTACCTACAAACTGCCCAGGCATACAGAAAAAAGACTTAGGGGACCTTCCCTTTAAATACATATCTCAAGATTATTATGAAGGTCTTTAATGCCAGACTGTCACATGTGGACCCATTCTTGACTGAAACCTTTCAAGCTTGGAGTATACAATGTGCTGACACAAGGTCTACTCCCCCAGTGTGAACACCAGCACAGCAACAGATTTTGCCTGTCTGCGGTGAGTCGCTGTGCTGGTGCAAGGAAGACACCGGTGGTGCAGCTCCCAGTGTTGCGCCGCCTCCCTGGTCCAACTCCAACTTGGAGTTGGATATTTAGAGACTGGGGGAGTGTGTGGGGTGTAGCCGCTCACATGGGGGTTTGGGGGGGCACATTTCCTGATGGAAATGCACTGACATCTCTGATGGTACAATGCCGACTCTCGGCACTATGTCTGTCGCTGTGGGGGATGTCTTTGTGAGCACTGTTGCAGCACTATAGTAAAACCCAGTATACAAGGGTGACAAATACAGGATGATTTACACATTTTAAAGGAAGTTATAGAAAGGGGAAACCAGGGTGTTGCTTCCAGCCTTCTCCTGGCTTTGGACCAGGAGAAGGCTTTTGATAGCATCGTGCACACCTTCCTGTTCCATGTACTTCGATGTTATGGGATCCCTGAGCAATTTGTTTCTTGGATTCAACTTATTTTTTCCAATGCCCTTATTTCACCAATTCTTAAAGGGTGACAAGGGGACTTGGTTGCCATTAAACAGGGAGTTAGTCAAGGCTGCCTATTAAGCCCCTGTTATACACATTTGGTTTCGATCCTTTAATCAGAAAATTTAAGAATCTCCTGAGATTCGGGTGTTGAAGCTAACAACCTAGTTTTCCCAATTGTATTAGCATACATGGACAATGTATGTTTATTACTGAAAAATCTTGACTTTGTGAATGAGGCTCTGTGTCGACTGCATTCCTTTTCACAGCTTGCTGGGGAAAGGGTGGACATGCAAAAAAGTGAGGTTTTGATTGTGAGCCCTTTTAGAGATTCCTTCCCTGCAATGTATTCTGGCGTACTGTTAGGAAACAATTCTGTTAAGTAATTGGGCATACAATTTGGGGAACAGAATATCACCCAGTCCAACTGGGAGGACAAATTAGGGATAGCAAAGCAGAAAGTTTACAACTGGTGTAGATGACTGATGACCAAAGCTAAGCATGTATACATGGCCAAAACCTTCCTTCTCCAACTTTTCTTTATTTAAGTTATGCCCCCACAAGAGAATTGGAAGTCAGAATGTATACCGTATTCTTTCATTTACTGTGAAGCAGCCAGTAAAATCCAGTTAAGGGGGGAATGAAGCTAGCAGCCCAATCAGAAGCAGCAACTTTCCAGGGCTCCTGAAAAGTGCCTCTTTATGCAGTAAAAATTGCTTAATTCAAGCTTTGAATATCTACAAGACTCAATTCATCACCTGAGGCATAATTCTACACCTGTAGATATATAATTTCTACAATGATGGGTAAAACCAAGTCGGCAAAACAGGATTTATTTTCAACCAAAGGTTTCTGCAGCTAAACCAGACCACAAGGACGGAGTTGCAGTAACGCCTAGCTCTGAGCAACAGTCGGCTTCACTAGATTGCCGCAGATTGCGGTAAATGCACTTACTAAAACTGTCCAAGGGATTGAACAAAAACTGGACTCTTTCTCGCTGTGATGTCAGGCAGTGGAATCGCAACTGGATGCCATGGGAGAAACTACCAAGAATGGAGAGACTACAGCAAAAAAGGCCATGGCAGCCACCGCTACTTCCCTTAAAGAATCAGCAGCCCTAAAGAGCCATGGGGAGCAGCTGAAAAACACAGTGCGAGCTGTGAATGTCTCAATTTTAGGGCTCCCAGAAGGAACTGAGAGGGATGATCTTCCAGTATTTCTTGGCCCTTGGCTTGTTGAAATTACGGGCTTACGTGCAGTTACCCTTTTGCGGGCATACAGGATTACCCCCCACAGGCCTGATTCTAACTCTGACAACCTTCGTACTATCCTAGCTGCTCTGTCTTCGGTGGTAGAAAGGAATCCGGTCCTCCGAGCAATTCGTATCAAAAGCCCAGTCTATCATGATGAGAATAGAATTCTCTTCTTTCCAGACCTTGCATATGTGACAAGAATGCACAGGAAAGCTTTTGACAGCTAAAACATAAACTGAGGGATCTGGGTATGCCATTCTCAGTGGCCTTCCTTGCACTGCTTTGTTTTGCTGATGGCTGAAAACAATATTGTTTCATTGACCCAATGGAAGCAGGGGTGTGTGTCGAGAAGATTGCGGCACAGAGAATTCATTAGGATAGGCTCTCTGAGGATGAATCTTATGAAGACTGATCTTATGGACTGCAGTGGTCATCAAATTTACCTGTGGCCTGTCAAGCTGGTTTGCCTAATCTTTCTTTTCATTTTGATTGCCATATTTGTACTGTTCCTCATTATTTAGAGGGTTCGAGGGGAAGGGGTTATACACCAGGTATTTTAGATTTACTGGAACGTATTACTTGTGACTTTATGTGTACCCCTTCACTTGGACAATATTTCTCTCTGGTTAACCACCACTCTGCTGGACTTTGAACAGTACTTTATCTACCAGACAGGATAATCATTTTGGTATGGCCTGCCCTGACAGCCTCTTAATGCATACTGCCACCTTAGATTCAGAGGCAGTACTAATAGTAGTATAAATAGTGATCTGCTGTTTCTGTATTTAGTGAACAACTGTTGGCTTTATATTAGTTTTACTGTGATGTATCAGGTATTCTAGTATTGTGGAAGCTTATTTCCTAAGAGAAATGCCTTTACTTTCTTTTGTTCTGATTAATGCCCTCACTTGAAGGGTAATAGCTTGGTGAGGTGGCTTGAAGCTGGTCTCTAGCTCACCATAACATTCTTTTAGTCTCTTCTAAACTGAGAGAGATGCTAATAACCAGTATTACTATTTTGCTACATTTGGTTTGAAACTCTTGGGATCTACCTGATGTTAGTTTACTGTCTACCTGTTATATAACGGGGGCTTTGGGGAGCTCTGGAATATGGTAAATAGATTTTCTACTGTTTAACATTTAGACTAAAGGACCTGGAAAGTCGGTCACAAAATGCTGATTTTATTTATTGAGACATGACATATTTGGGTACTGTCTGCTAATATAGCTCCTAATTGTTGATCAATTTATTTTCTTCTCATTACTAGATTTTACCCCCAATGCTGTACACCATTAGTAGCATGTAATCTGGATCCTTTGTAATGTACATTGTATGCCTTTGATGTTTCTACATGCTCTGGCTATGAATGTTTTATGCTTATGTGTAAAATATTAAATAAAAAGTTTAAA
Organism: Neoceratodus forsteri; assembly: GCA_016271365.2. Classification (NCBI taxonomy): domain Eukaryota; kingdom Metazoa; phylum Chordata; order Ceratodontiformes; family Ceratodontidae; genus Neoceratodus; species Neoceratodus forsteri. The sequence goes on from CM057456.1 coordinate 1,321,796,586, forward strand.
AAAAATCCAGTTAAGAGGGCCCATATTTACAGAAAAACTAATGAATGTGGCCTAGGGATGGTCAATCCCTTGGTTTTCTTCTACTGTATTTATTTTGTAATTTTTTTTAAACTGTCTAAACATGGTTCTTTCAAACACTGGGTCCCTTTCATATAGTCTTGTTGTGACCCACTCCTCTCTTCCTGGGAGAGAGGTAGCATTTGACCCTTAGGACTTGCCTTGAGGCCTCTACCTGGGTTTATGGTTTCTTGCTTCTAGAACGTGCATCAGTGGCAAATTATATTTCTACAAGTGTCTTCTGTTTTAAGAACAAGTCTTTATGAACATATCATCTGTTCCTTTTTTTACAGATTTAATTTTTGTGGATGTCAGATGTCACATGTCAGAGGGGCTTGTCCTTCGGTAATTACCATACAATTGATGGATCAATGGATTCCTGCTAAAATAAGGGGTTTGGTATGGATAAGTACTCATGGGAAATTGCAGATTCAGGGTAACAACATGCCACAAGCTCATCTGATCATTTTTGCCTCCACAATTCATGTCATCTGGAGATTGAAATTATGCAGCACCTTTTTTTTACTCATCCCTATATAAGTGAATGTTGGTCTGCATTAGGAGTATATTGTATAACACCAGTGTTTTTCTTCACCATCTTTGAAAACCTGATATGTTGTTCTTTCTCAGATGCTTGGTCAAAATGGAATTATAATTGTTGTTTTATTCCATAAAGGTTCTTTCTTCCCTGCTGCTGAGCAGATGGCTCTTCAACCCTGCCCATTCATCCTGCAACTGGTTCCCACCTCTTCTAGATCTAGGGTACTCATACTCTGCAGATGTACCCCTATGGTGGGGTCAGGAGAAGGAGGGCTGGCTTCCACTGCCTGGACAAACAGATCCTGATTCCCTGCAGATCAGAATGACGGAGTGGGTACCAGGGCAATGGGCAGGGCTTCACATAGCCCATCCTCCCATTTCCATTTTCTGGTCCATTACTTGTTATAGCATCAGTACATGTGCATAGAGGCACACACACACACACACACACACATACACACACACATCCTGCACAACCACAGCCCTTCCCTTCCACTCACTAGAGGCTACAATGCCACTGTGCCTCAACCTGGTAGCAGTCATGGACTAAGATGGCTAGCTATCCCTCCCTGGGAGAGGACATCAGTCCCTGCAATTCTCAATCCTCTCCCACCCAGTTGATCCCTGGCAACCCATGCTCATTCCTGAACAAAGGGCAGCATTGTGGCAGGACGTAAGGCATTCAACGCCTTACTCTTCCACACCACCAGGCTGACAGAATTATAGGTGTTTGTACATAACCATGCCTGCTTGAAACTGTTCTTTTTTGTTTTAGCAGAAAATTGTTCCCAAAGTATTTTGCTACAGAATATTTCAAAGGAATTAAAAACTGAACATGATAGAGAGTTTAAGCAACTGCAGAAATGTTTTTCTACTCTCTGGTATGATATCATATGGTTCTAGAGTGTGGTCCATTCCTTTTCTTTTTTCTGGGATTGTTTTTTGACTTGATCTTATTTAATTGTAGAGGTGTCACAGGAAAGGGTTACCTCATTGAATAAATGCTTTGATTCCTTCCATTTTTTTCCCTTTGTCTGAGTTTGTAAAGGGAGTAGGATATTTTTGGAAGGCTGAAGCCTGAAGTTCTGTGGCGGGGATATAGCTCCTCCCCCATTCTCTACTTAAACTTCCTGCATCACATACCCTTATTGTAAGATGAAATGTAATTTGATATGTATGTATGTACACAGTAGATAGAGCACCTTGATAAATAGGGTCTTTTTACAAAGTTATTGTAAACTGCATATAGTGTCAATTTTGTGTTGTTTATGACGTGTTACATGTTATATGTTTAGGTGTAACTTAGTGCAATACAACAGGACTGTCTTGAGAACAGGACTGTATAATCCTAATGACTAGAATTCCTGTATAAAAATAATGTTTTTATCTATCTTTTTTTCTATCTTCTGCTTCGAGTGAGCTGAACTCACTCCTTGGCAGCACGGCTGGTTGAGCTTCCCCCGCCCCTTCCTTCCTCTTGTGCTCATTTTTGGTTTTTTCCTCTCAGTCCTGTGCTTCCTGGCATTGCCTTGCTTCTCAAACCCCCCATGGGTTTCCTCCTTCCCCCATTCCCTTACCTCATTCTCTGTGCCTCCAGTGCTTCTCTCTTTCTTTGGGGCTTTCTTTCCTCTGCCAGCCACACCTCAGTGCTTCATTGGCTGCTCTTCCTCTTCACCAGGACCACTTGCATTTCCAGCTCATGGCATGCAGTGGCTGCCCTGACTCTTTCTGTTCATTACTCTGCATCAATAGTCATACTGCCTCCCTGCACCTGCTGGCATTCACCACTCAGGACGTCATAGTTCTGCGCCAGCTCATTTAGCTATCTGGACTACTGCCTCGACCACTGCATACCTATCATCTAAGTTCCATTGTTGCTCCCTTCTGGAATCCTGAATTCTGGAGCTCTTTCCTTCTAAGACTGCTTGAAAGGCAGAGTAGAGAAACTTACCAGAGCAAGGGAAAAGGATTAAGACTTAGTTTGGCTAAGCAGATTTACTGTGTGGTGGTGTTTTTATTTTTTACTCACAGGGATTGCTACTGTTTGTTGCTAACATTTCATTGCTTTATTTTTCTCTGATTCAAATTGTTGTTGCTGGTATACCTTCTTCTGCATTATTACAAGGTATGCCTACAGGTGTGTGCTAACAGATTACTGCTGTAATCTTCTGATTCAAATTGTCTTTTGCAAGGTATATCTTCTGTTACTGCTTTATTCTTCTCTGAGCAAAGTGTTTCTTACAGGGTATATCTTCTCTAAATTACTGTATTACAGGTGGAGCTTACATTTTTGTGACTTTTGTATCATTGGGCTAAGCAAAATTACTGTTTGACACTGTGTTTTAGTTTATTCTTGTTTGTTGAAAAGGTTTGTTGTCTCAGAGGTGTTTCAGTCTCCTTCTCACATTGAAGGAGCTAATTGATTTTCCTCCCACAGCTCTTCCAAAGGATTAGGTGTGTATGTGGGGGGTGGAGCTGGCAAACTGTCAGTAATTTCCAACAGAAAGAAGGGTTAAAAAGTCAGGTTAGTTGATATCTTGGAGGTAGAAGACTTGGTTTGCTGGCCAAGGCACCTAGCTTCACCTGAGCTCTTTCCTTCTAAGACTGCTTGAAAGGCAGATTAGAGAAACTTACCAGAGCAAGGGAAAAGGATTAAGACTTAGTTTGGCTAAGCAGTTTACTGTGTGGTGGTGTTTTTATTTTTACTCACAGGGACTGCTACTGTTTGTTGCTAACATTTCATTGCTTTATTTTTTCTCTGATTCAAATTGTTGTTGCTGGTATACCTTCTTCTGCATTATTACAAGGTGTGCCTACAGGTGTGTGCTAACAGATTACTCCTGTAATCTTCTGATTCAAATTGTCTTTTGCAAGGTATATCTTCTGTTACTGCTTTATTTTTCTCTGGAGCAAAGTGTTTCTTACAGCGTATATGTTCTCTGAAATTATTACAGGTGGTGCTTTACAGGTTTTACAGTTTTATCTAGCATTAGGATAAGCTTTCAGGGTTACTGCATTTGTTGTTGACTGATTGTTTCTGCTCTTACCTCCTTGTTCTTTCGTCAGTGGTTCTTCTTTTAGGCAGGGAAGGGCCCAGCCACCACCCCCCATCCCCAACCACCCCGCTACACTCCTTTTATAGGGTACCACAGTTGTGACATTTCCTGTGGCAGAGCAGGGAAGGGGTGGATCAGTGGGGCCTCCACAAGGTGATCTCATTTACAGGGCACTAGTAATTTAACTTGTTATAACAAGTTAAACAAAGCACAATTAAACCATTACTTGCATTTTTTCCTTTTTTTCCTTCTAATTACTCTGACTAGGTTACAAACCCAGCAACTTATTTGGAATGGATTTCATTAACTGCAGGTACTGTGGAACAATTTTCAGAAGGACAGTCTTACAGGATTTAAGACACTGTCCTACATGCTGGGCCTTAGGAGATCTTAGGGCTCAGCTCCGGGCAGCATGGGCAGAGACTGCACACCTCAAATTTCATATTGAAGAGGAAATACATTATAAGAACCACCCGCCATTTCCCCAGCATCCAACAGAAAACCTCGACCGCAGAGGGTAGTTGGTCCAGGAGGTTGGCAGGTGGTTAGGAGGACAAATCAGGTGCCCCATCACTCTCTGCTCTCCAACACATTACCTCCAAAAACCATATAAACACTACAAACAGGTATCTGCCTCTATCTCTGAAATCAAATAAAGAGGCAGAAGACACTGCAGAGCAGGACACTGCGGCACAGGAGCTAGCACAACAAAACTCACCCAAATCAGGAACCAAAACAAAACAAGCACAAAGGAAATCCCAAAAACTTCTGATCATAGGAGACTCTATGATTTGGGGAGCTGATACCCATCTCCAGCCAGGGGTGATGGTCAGATGTCTCCCAGGTACATCAGCATGGAGAGACACTGACCGCATTGCTAAAATTGTTCACAAAGCAGGAGAAAACATTGATGTCCTAGTACACATAGGACTAATGATCTTGCCAACCCGGTCAGTTGTGGAGACCAAGGAACACCTGACTAGGCTGGGTGACAAACTATCATCTATTCGTCCGGCATCTCCTTCTCCGAGATCCTGCCAGTCTGGGAGAGGGGAGCAGATGGACGGAAGGCCAGAGAAGGGGAGATAGGGGAGCTAAACACATGGCTCAAGGGCTGGTGCCAGGAAAAAGGACACAGATTTGTAGGGAACTGGCAACAGTTCTGGGAGCGAAAGTTCTTTAAATTTGATGGACTGCATCTGACTAAAGAGGGAGTCAGTGCATTGGGGCAGAAGTTTGATGTCTTTGCTGAATATTTAAACTAGAAAATGGGGAGAGGGGTGCAGCACCCCATACGTCGAATGGGAAGAACACCCCTCCCCCCTCAGCTAGTGGTCAAACAGGAATTCAGCATGTTTGCCGTTCATTTGCATCACCAGGTAAGAAAAAAGGTTTGTCTCCCCATACGACGCACAGGGGCAATGCCAAACTTCACCCAACAACTAACACACCAAAATCTGGCCAATGGAAAATCATGTACACAAATGCTCACAGCCTGGGAAATAGGATCCCAGACCTGCAGGCAATAATGTCAGAGGCTAAACTGGACCTAATAGCAATTAGTGAGACATGGTTTACCAGTAACCACACTTGGGAGACTTCAGTACCTGGCTATGTATTGTTCAGAAGAGACCGAGGTGCAAAAAGGGGGGGAAGAGTGGCCCTGTATGTTAATGAAAATATCAAAGCTACAGAAATTCAGAATACACATAAGGAGCCAGAAGAACTGTGGGTCACCCTGAAAACAGGAAATGGGACAGCCATAAGAACTGGGGTTGTCTACAGGCCCCCAGACCAGAGGGAGGACATAGACACATTACTGTTAGAAGATATACAAAACATGACAGCTAAAGGGAGGTTCTGATAATGGAGACTTCAACATGCCGGATACAGATTGGTCAATACCAGCAGGAACATCTGCCAGAACTAGACTCATAGTGGATTCCTGCAGGGGAGGGCCTCAAACAACTGGTACAGCAACCCACAAGAGACAGGGCTATCCTAGATCTAGTACTGACTAACAAAGAAGGGATCACAGATCTCCAGGTAGAAGGTCACCTGGGGGCCAGTGACCATCACATGGTATGGTTCAATTTGGCTACTACATCTAAATCATCCCATTCCAAGGCAAAAATATGGGACTTCAGAGGAGCTGACTTTGATAAGATGGCCAACAGAGTTAAGCTAGCCCTGGCAAAAAGAAACACAGGTGAGGGGGTACAGGCAAAGTGGGCAAGCATTAAGGATGCAATACTTGAAGCAACATCCCATTGTGTTAGACAGAAAAGGAAGTGCAAAAGAAGAAGGAAACCACTTTGGTTCTCAAATACAGTAGCAGAAAAGGTCAGAGCCAAAGGCTGGCCTTCAGGAAATATAAGGAACACAGCGGGATGAAGATAGGAGGCATACCAAACTGCCCTAAGGGAAGCAGGGAAGGCAGTAAGGCAGGCAAAGTCCCAAACTGAGGAAACACTAGCACGAACAGTAAAAGAAGGTGACAAGACTTTCTATAGATACATTAGTGAAAGAAGGAAGTCCAGAGGGGGTATTGCTAAGCTTAATGGAGAAAAGGGAGCATGTGAGGAGGAGGACCCTGTAAAGGCATCTATCCTAAATAGATACTTTTGCTCAGTATTTACTGAAGAGAAGGTAGGCAGGCCCACAGCTTAGCATCATGGACACAGGGGAGGGAGGTGAGCACTACTCCCTTCACAAAAGAAAGGGTCCTACAAGAGCTTGCTAAGCTCAAGGTGGATAAGGCAATGGGACCTGATGGCACATCCCAGGGTACTTAAGGAGCTAAAGGAGGAACTAGCAGAGCCATTAGCAGAATTGTTTAGTGAGTCTCTGAGCACAGGAGAGGTCCCAGAAGACTGGAGGGCTCATGTGATCCCGCTCCCACAAGAGTGGTAGCAGGGGAGGAGGCGGGAACTACAGACCGGTCAGTCTTACCTCAGTAGTGGGCAAGATTATGGAGGCACTCCTAGGAAAGGATAGTGCAACACCTGGAATCCATAGGGGCACAGGATCCAAGACAGCATGGGTTTACAAAGGAAGGTCCTGTCAAACTAATCTCATAGATTTCTTTGACTGGGTAACCAGAGTGGTGGACCAAGGGGAGCAGTTGATGTCACCTACCTTGACTTCAGCAAAGCTTTGACACTGTTCCACATAGAAGATTGATAAATAAGCTGGGTTGGCCCGGGGTGGGTCAGAAGTTGGTCAACTGGGTGGCAAACTGGTTGACGGGCAGAAAACAGAGAGTGGTGGTAAATGGTATACAGTCAGAAGAGATGCAAGTCACAAGTGGGGTACCTCAGGGATCAGTCCTGGGGCCAGTCCTCTTCAACATCTTCATTAGTGACCTTGCAGATGGACTAGAGGCCAAGGCTTGTCTGTTTGCAGATGACACCAAGATCTGCAACAGAGTAGATGATCCAGATGGGGTGGGCAGAATGAGAAGAGATCTGGATAAACTAGCAGAATGGTCAGAAGAGTGGCAACTGAGATTTAATGCAAAGAAGTGCAAAATCATGCACATAGGGAAGAGAAACCCTGAAGCCACCTATAGGCTGGGAGGGGGAGTTGCTAGCAGTCACAAAGGAAGAAAGAGACTTGGGCATCATCATCACTGATGACCTAAAATCATCCAAGCAGACCTCTAAAGCAGTAGGTAAGGCTAGGGGAGGTAAGGCTAGGGGGGTGTTAGGGTGTATTAGTAGGGGTATCACAAGTCGTAAGAGGGAGGTAATAATCCCTCTGTACAAGACACTGGTTAGGCCCCATCTAGAGTACTGCGTGCAGTATTGGAGGCCACACCTTCACAAGGACATTAACCAAATTGAGGCAGTCCAGAGAAGGGCAACCAAAATGGTGCAGGGACTGCATCAGAAGACATATGAGGACAGATTAACGGAGCTCAATATGTATACCCTTGAGCAAAGGAGGGGAGAGAGGTGATATGATCGAGGCATTCAAACACCTTAAGGGCATAAACAAGGTGAAAGAGTCTAACATGTTTAAATATAAGTAAAATAGCAGGACAAGAGGACACAACATGAGATTAGAGGGAGGCCGATTAAGGGGGAATGTGAGGAAATTCTTTTTCACAGAAAGGGTGGTGGATGCATGGAATGGCTTACCACAAGAAGTGGTGGCTATGAATACAGTGCAGGGCTTCAAACAGGCATGGGATAGGCATAAGGGAGCAATACAAATGACTATGAATAGATAAGCCACTGACAGAGCAAAGGCCGATGGCACATTTATAAGGTAGAAAAAGAAATGGGCAGACTGGATGGGCCTTGCGGTCCTTATCTGCCGTCAACTTCTATGTTTCTATGAATCAAAATGTGATCCTATCCACATGTACTCCCCTCACTGGCTCCATGATGGACTAACAGTTCATGATTCTTTTCAGGGGCTCACCCATAGTGCCTGCTACATCATGTACAAATGTACTTGACATTGTTCTCTCTCTACAGCTTGTGCCTGTCAATTGTTCTACACTCAGAAAATATCTATTATATGTCTAACCTGACATGCATACTACACTGGTCACTCTCCTTCATTATTTGTGCTACAGACCTTTAGGTCCACAGCCTCCTGCCTGCATCATATTAGCCTAATGGCACTTATTATACTTGTCTCTTTAACTAAAGCTCTCTGCTTCAGCAGCACCTGCAAATTCTGCTACAAGTTCCAATTCTCTTCAACTCCATGGGAGCACGTCACCCTTGTTCTGCAGCAGAAAAGGCAGCTGCCTGTCAAGCAGCATGTTACTGTAGTTACTAGTTGCCTTGGCCTGAGACATTCCAGACTTGCTAATCCACTCAAGACATTTTCATGGACATCTACCCCATGCTTCTTTGTTTACTTCAATTGTGGGCTGTACGCTTCCTTATCACCCAGTCTGTGCCTAATGCTGCTACTCCCTGTAGTGACACTCGCTCCATCTGCAAGAAGGCATTCCATCTTCACCCCATAAGGGGACCTGGCTACCTGCTCATTATATTCCTGCTTTGCCCCACAACGGGGTCTGGAGGCTTCTTTAGCTTCACTCCACATGAGGCCTGGCTACCTGCTTATGCATTCCTGCTTCACCCTGCAATGGGGCCTGGCCTCTTGCTCAACCCATTCCTGCTTCACCCCATAAGAGGGCCTGGCTGCTTGTTCAACCCATTTCTGCTTCACCCCACAAAGAGGCCTGGCTACCTGCTCATTGTATTTCTGCTTCACCACGCAAAGGGGGCCTGGAGGTTTCTTCAGCTTTGCCCCACATGGGGGCCTGGCTGCCTGCTTATGCATTCCTGCTTTGCCTTGCAAGAGGGCCTGGCTAACTGCTGTTCATATTCCTGCATCTCCCTGCAAAGGGGGCCTGGAAGTTTTCTTCAGCTTCACCCCACATGGGAGCCTGCCTGCCTGCTCATGCATTCCTGCTTCACCCTCAAGGGGGCCTGGCTTCCTGATTCATATTCCTGCTTCACCCCATATGGGGTCTGGCTGTTTGTTCAATTGCATTCCATCATCACTGTGGCCGACCCACATTGGGGTCTAGCCTTCTCAGCTGGAACTTTACATAGGTTACATAGGTTACATATGTGTTACTGAGCATATAAAGACAGTCCATTTGCTAGCCAATAATAGACTAGGAATATCCCTGGATACCCTTGCTTATAAGGTAGTTATCTAGTTTGGTTTTAAATTCTGTCATAGTCTTGTTTTCCACAACCTCACAAGGCAAGAAGTTCTAAATCTCAGTTATTCTGACATTAAACCAATATTTTCTTTAATTGGTTTTAAATCTATCTTTAACCAACCGAAATGGATGAGCTTTGGTATTATACAGATGGTCCCTTAACACCAGTCCCAATAAATCCCATAGTTGTGTGTCAGTCAAGGCCCTATAAATCAAACACATATCCCCCCTCAATCTATGAAACTCCAAGGAATGCATATCCAAATATTGCAGCCTTTGTTCATAGCTCTGGCTTATGGTGCCCTTAATCCTCTTTGTTGCCCTCCTCTGGACTCTCTCCAAGGCTTTACTATCCCCTTTCTTATATGAAGCCCAAAACTGCACACAGTACTCCACGTGAGGGTGCACCAGTGCTGTGTACAAGGGAATCAAGACCTCTATGTCCCTATTTTTTATATGCTTCTGAATGCAGTAGATTATGCTACTTGCCTTTTTAACAGTTTGACTGCACTGCATGCTAAAATTGAGGTCATTGCTTATACTTATGTCTAAGTCTTTTTCATCTTGAACAGCTCTAAGTGCACTCCCACCGAATATATATTTAAATTGTTTGTTATTATGTCCCAAATGCATGACTGTACACTTATCTACATTAAAAATAGATTTCTTCTGTATGGCCCATGTGTCCAGGTTAGTCTGGGCTGTTTGTAAGATAACCTGATCGTCCACATTATTAATTGGATAACCAAGTTGAGTGTCATCTGCAAATTTTGAGAGCCATACTCCTGACTGAACATGCATCGATGAAATATACAAATTAAAAAGACAAGTTCCCAGGACAGAACCCTGAGGTATCCCACTAGTCACACTGACCCTACCAGAATATTCACCCTTATGCATACCCTCTAGCTTCTTCTATTTAACCATGCCTCAACCCACTGAGAAACTTTGACAGGGAATCCTAAATCAGTTAAGGCCTTAACCATCTCCTCATGTGGGACTTTGTCAAATGCCTTAGCAAAGTCCAAGAAAACAACATCCACAGAGTTGCCTGTATCCATGGATTTGCTAGTTTTGCTATAAAACTCCAAAAGATTTGTTTGACATGACCTTTGCTTCTCACCTTCATCTCATCAGATACTATGGACTTGGATTATCCAACTGCTTATGCAAAGATCTCCATGCTCACCATCAAATAAAGATATTCCTCTACTACCAATTTCTGGATCATTCTCAGAGAACTGACTTAGTACTTAGCTTACTAGGATTACTCTCCTTTAGTATGCCCAGAGGACGGGCAGATCAGTAGCCATGGGTCCTTGGAAGTTTCTGCCAAAGGGTGTTTTCCTCTCCTGCGTGCTACTAGCCAGACTCTCCAGAGCTGAGGAGGTAATCACATGGTAATTAATATATTTTTGGGCCTTCTAACCTACACTTACCCAGCATCCTGCAAAAAGGTGGGATACAGAGAAAGGCCAAACAAAAATTGAGACTTTGTCGTCAATCATGTTTCATTCAGTTGAAATGTATCTAAGCATCAACCATCTCATCCAGTTCCTACGTGCTACAAATACTGAACTATACGAACATACAAAATTTGCCAGCAGATAAAGGCCTAGAGGTCTATCAAGTCTGCTTGAATATGCAGCTAGCACCCCTTATTCTGCAGCTGCCCCTCCCTTCCACCCTTCCCCTTCATTAACCCTCCCTCTTGTCCTGTCCCATCCCCTTTTGAAGCAGTCCACTGTTCTTGCATACCACTTCTGCAGGTAGCATTCCACCCAGCCACCACCTCTCTGTAAAAAGTGTCTCCTCATCTCCTTCCTGAACCTCCCTCCCTCCAGTCTCATATCATGGCCGCTGGTGGCCCTCCCCTCCCTTACTTTGAACAGCCCCTCTGTACCTGTCTTTTTTATTCCTTTCATGTATTTAAAGGTTTCAATCATGTCACCCCTGTCCCTCCTCTCCTCTAGTGAGTACATGTTCAACTCCTTCAACCTCCTCTCATATGATAAGGCCCCCAGCCCCTTGATCATCTTTGTTGCCCTACGCTGCACCCCCCTCCAGTAACTTAATGTCCCTCTTCAGATATGGGCACCAGTACTGCACGCAGTACTCCAAGTGTGGTCTAACTAATGACCTATACAGTGGCAGAATCACCTCCTCCCTCCTCGAGGATATACCCCTTGCAATACAACCCAGCATTTTGTTAGCCTTTGCAGCTGCCTTCCTACATTGTGCTGAGTTGTTCATTGACCCTGTAATGAGCACACCCAGATCCTTCTCCTCCTCCTCTGTCTGGGCTAGCTGCACTCCCCCCCCCAGCTGGTAACTCCTCCTTGGGTTCTTCATCCCAAAATGCAGCACCTTGCACTTTTAGGCATTAAACCCCAGTTGCCAGGTGTCTGACCAGGTTTCAAGCTTTGCCAGATCATCCTGCAACCCCTGCCATCCCCCTAGGTCATCCACCACCGTGCCTACCTTGGTATCATTAGCAAACAGACTGATCTTGCTCTTGATGTCCCATGATATGTCTGCAATGAATATCCCAAACAACAATGGTCCCAACACCGAGCCCTGTGGAACACTGCTCGTCACTGCCCTTGGGTGTGAGAGCTCCCCACCCACCACCCTCTGTTGCCTTCCCTGAAGCCAGTTTCCTACCCATCTCACCAGCTTTGCACCCGCCCCTGTGCCTACTAACTTCCTTCCCAGACTTCCATGCGGCACTGAGTCAAATGCCTTACTGAAATCCAGATACAGGACATCCACTGCATGGCCCCTGTCCAGTTGCCTAGTTACCCAGTCATAGAACTCCACCAGGTTGGTTTGGCAGGATCTGCCACATATCAAGCCATGCTGTCTGCTGTCCTGTAGTCCTCAGGCCTCTATGAGAGCCACCAGCCTCTCCTTCAGGATAGTCTCCATTAGCTTACCCATGATGGATGTGAGGTTCACTGGTCTGTAGTTTTCCGGTTCATCCTTGGGCCCACTCTTGTGGAGGGGCACCACATGAGCCATCTTCCAGTCCTGAGGTACACACACCCTGAATGTAGTGAGGCATTAAATAGGTCTGCCAAACATCCTGCAAGGACCTCTGCCAGCTCCTTCAGTACCCTGGGGTGGATGCCATCTGGGCCTGGCGCCTTGTCCATCCTCAGTACCTTCAAACCCTCTCAAACTCTGCCCTCCATGATTTCCCCACTGTCACCACTTCCCCACCTGCTTCTGCCATTTCTCCCACCTTGGGTGTCACCCCCCTCATCTCTTTAGTAAATACTAAGCAAAAGTACTCATTAAGTGCTTCTGCCTTATCGCACCCTGCTTCCACCCAACCCCCTCCTTCCTAATCCTTATATGTTCCTAACCAGTTCAAATGCACCTAAGCACCAACTATATCTCATTCAGCTCTACGTACCACAAAGCACTGAGCAATGTACCACACAGAGAACTGAAATTAAACTGTTTTCTGTTTTGCTCTTGAACGTACTTTGTTCTCAATGAAAACTCTCCTACTCTTCTTCGACAAGTGCCATGGGATATTTTACTTCCACCAGAGCAGTGACCAGAGATGGGCAGAAGGGACATTGGTTTAATGTCTTATCCTTATAATGAAATACTTTCTGATATGGGTCTTTACAAACTATAAACGAGAAGGATGAGGGGAAACTTAATTCTGTTCTACAAGCCAACAAGGGACCTGGGATTAAAGGAATATTTAAATCTCGACTGCATGTTGCATAGTTGTAATAATAGAAGACATATTTTCAAATAAAAGAGAAACCTTTCAAGACAGAAGGACAGCATGGTTTACACAAGTGTAGTTATGGTTTGAAACAATACTCCACATGAAATAGTTGAGAGCGACTTGCTAAACATAGTTAAAAAACTCAGTGGGCTTATGCCTTCTATTGTCTGTAACATGTATGTGTGCTCCTAACATTCTTGAATCTAAAATTAAGAAACATTTGGCTGACTTTCTGCAGTCTGATGGATTACAAGACAGCAGGCTGCTTTTGAAGGGTACATCTTGTTAAAGGAACCTAGCAGATTTCTTCAATTACGTGTTACAAGAATTGTATGAGGGTCATGCACTGGATGTCCTGTACTTGGACCCACAAAAGACTGTTAAAGAGAATGAGGAATGTAGGTGTTGAGAGGAAATCATTAAATGAGTGGCTTTGAATGGTATATCCTCTGTGATTAGCACAGTCCCTGAAGGGACACTGCTGGATCCAGTGTTTTTAAATATGTTAATCTGTGACATGAGAGAAGGGCTTTATAGTAAAATGTGTCTATTTGTGGATGGCACTTAGATATGTGGCAGGGTGGATACTAGGGAGGCTAGAAAGAACTGGTAAGTGACCTCGGAAGATTGGAAAGGTAGTCCACAATTTGGTAATGGAAATGTAATGCTAAAAAGTATAAGGTTTTGTGTTTGAGGATAAGGAATCCACAATACAGCTATTGGATGGGGGAAGGGTCATTTGGAACAGACCTCAGTGGATAAATATTTTGGAGTAATGATTAGTGACAAGCTCAATTCCACTGCCCAGCATAGAAAAGTATATGGAAAAGCTATCAGGATGCTGGGTGTCATATTTAGGGCCATCTTGAGTAGCAGGGAAGAGGTGATATTAACCCTTGTACAGGCCCTTAGTGAGGCCATACCTGGAATACTGTATTCAGTTTTGGAACCCTCACTTTGAAAAGAACAAGGACCATCTGGAGTCAATCCCAAAAGATCAACTAATGTGTTTGTTTTGTTGACTATACTGGTTAGCACAGTAGGCAAAATAATTCCCATTTTCAGAAGTGACCAGAATAAGATAAACATTCAGGGGATTTCACATAGGAAATAAAAACAGTATAAATAAACAATATAAATACAGCATATATCTTAGCTGGTCATTGCAAAGGCATGAAGACAAGCTATACCAAACACTAAGACTTGTCTGAAAGCAGAAACAGTGTTATACTGAGTAATAGTTGAAGGAAGATTTTTGTAATGTTTGACTGCATTATATGACTAAACTTCCTGACCCTTTTGGGTGTTCCTAAAAGAAACATCAAATGAGAAGAACTGAAACATAGAAACATGGAATTTGATGGCAGAGAAGGACTGCTTGGCCCACCTAGTCTGCCCATTTTCCCTACCTCTTTCATATACCACAGATCTTAAATTATTTGCTGCTTGCCCTCCTTTTCCTATTGCTAGAGTTCCTTTATATCTGTCCCATCCATTACAGAAATATAAGTGTGCTGCGTACATGCAGAATGCATGCCACATGCTTTATTGTGCAATGTTTGCATATGATTTGCATACACAAAGTGAACCTATGCAAACCAGGTCTAAAAAGCACATCAAATTTGCATGCTGCAAGCATGACATGTGTGCAGCAGATACGCAGGTGCGAACATCTTCTAAAAATCACATCAGGATCACATGTTACACACTTGACAAGAGTGCAGCAGTTAAGCTGGAGCAAATCTCACCTAAAATTCATGTTAATTTCTATTTCTCATACTACTGCTAGCTATTAGGGCCATTAAAATACCTTTCTCAGTGATTTCCCATAAAAAATAGGTAAGCTCATTAATTCTGATCCTTTCGCAAATTGTTTAATGGCTTTTGATTTTTGTCATTAAATTGTCACCAATTTGTAAAGTATTGTTTGCTTACTGAATTAAATGCCTTGAATATAGTCAGTCAACATCCCCCATTCCAGATGTGAGAAGAGAGGCCTCTGTGTTGTGAAGCCTGACCTTTTTCTTTTGGACCATACAAATCCCCTTATGCGTATATAGTGCTACAAATGTGTTCCTCCATGACAGTTACAGCTCACTTAATTTCCCTTTGTCATTCTATATGGAGCTTGTACACTATGGCCATACTCAGCACTGTTTGTGCTGAGTAGGGTCTTGGAAGCATGCACCATTTTGTCACTGAAATGAGGGACATGGACACTCAAAATGAGGGACAATGAGGGGCACTAATCCTCACGGTGATCAGGACACATACTGAAACATGGAGATATAGTACCTCAGAACACAGTGGAGACCATTATATTTACTTGTACTGATGTTTTCCTCTGAGAATTAATTTCTACCGTAAAGCATGGGTGCCATTTAAGCAAGGCGGGGGGGGGAGGCCCACATTTGTGCCTAGGTTCTTGTGGTGTGGCAATAATGGCAATACATTTGGATTTAATCCTTTGCACAATAAGATCCCCCCCAGCCTGTGTTGTGCTCATGCTGCAGGTGCACTCCTAACTCGACTGTCTGTAATGTGTTGTCCACTCTCTCCACCTGTTAGTGGTGGCACCATCACATGTAACATGGAGGTGCTCCAGCCAAGAAAGAACATGAATAATGCAAGTGGGACACTGTCTTTCCTGCAACAGAGTACATAGGCTGCACACTACAGCTTGGAGGAGTCGATGAGCACAGAACTCTCAATAGCAGTATTATGACAGCATATTTTTGGCGGTCTACTCTTAGTGAGTCTCTGTCTCCCTTAGTGGCTAAAGGGGCTGGGTAGAAGCTAGACGCTAACTCAAGACTAGGCTATCTAGTTAATCTACTAGGCTTGCCTCACAAAACAATCAGCATGGACCCCTCACGGCAGCAATCTAGGCCTCACAGCAGCAGTGACAGTGTTGTGGGTGGCCTTCATAGGCTCTGAGTGCAGTGTGGCAGCAGCCACAGCTGCAGCCTAGCAAGAAGCAAGCAACACAGGTTAGGTGGGTTCAGTTGGTGAGGTGACTTGGTCGCAGATCATGTTGTGGACCTGGAATGTTCAGTTCCAGTATCCAGCTTTTGGTAGAATGACAAAGGAGGAGGAGTGGACTGAAACTGGGATGGTGGCACACTGGGCTAGGCTGCAGGTTTTGTCCAGATGGCCAGGTAAGTAAAAGTAATTTTTTTTTTACAGAGGGGCTTGGGAAAGGAGGAAGGGCTGAAATATTGATGTGTTATTCATGTTTCTGCACCTTTTAGCAGCTTCATAACCCATATGGGATGGGTACTGAATGGAATGGAGTGGGGTAGAGAAATTGGGATAAAGGTTTCTTTAGGGGTGGGGGGGTCAGAACTTCAGCCAGGAAAAAAAATGGTTAGTAACTGGGTGGGTTTAAGCCCAAATCTGATGCACTGCTCCGGGATATAGACAGATGAATCTTCTACATTTGAAAGTTTCCTGTTTTGCATGTCACTTTTCAGTCACAACAAATAAGTTTTACCTTTTAGAGATGATCCAGACATTCCAGAACCTGCTGCCTAGGGGCTAACTAGCACCTGGCCTCCACTGGTTGTTGGCTCCCCCCCCCTGCTAAAATCTGAAATGGCACCACTGCCATAAAGTTTAAATTTACAGGACATTCACTGTGTGAGCAGCATGTTTTCCATGAGGGATGGATGAGGGACAGAGCAGTTTTCAGGGGTAAAATGAGGACTGTTGAGCAGTATGGTATGCACAGACTATTGGAGCCCCACTATAGTCAGGCTTAGGCCTCCCTCCCAGTGAAGCTGACCGCCACATCCCCATGCTCAGGCACATTATGACATAGGTCAATGGAGAGTGCAGGGGCTTGCCCCATTAAAATGAATAAGGGTATTTTTTATTACTGTTTTATACATTATTGATGGAGAGTTGGAGATTAATGAAGGCCACCACTCTACTAACAAGGGGCTTGTCTGTAGAACAGTGGCCTTCATTATTCTCCAACTCACCATCATAATGTATAAAATAGTAATAAAAAACAACTCAATTCATTTCAAGAGGGTACGCCCCAGCACTCTGACCCATGGACATGATTTCTTGAAGACTACTAGCTCTGGCCCCCTAGTACTTAGGTAAGAGACTCTCGACTCATATCTATACTTGGTGGGTTATCTGTAGCAGCATGGCCATACCCACTACAGTGTGCGAGCATGGGGGAGGGGGGAGTCTGGCCATGTGGGTGGGTGTCGAGTTATTGCTATTTTTGTGTTTTCTCCTTAAAGTCTGTGCATGGAAGCATTCAGAACTATGGAGAGAAAAACAGCAGGACTATAGGCCAGACAGAAGTAATTAAGTAGTTTTGTGGGTAAGTGTGTGTATTGGGGGTGGGAAGAACCACATGTGTTTCCACTGGTATGTGTGCTACAGTTCAGCTGTGCAGCTGAGATGAGAGGGGAGAAGAAAAATAAAAAGTATATAAGTGGCTATAAGCATGCTGTATGCATGCAAAAGTTGTATGCAGATTTGTATTGAAGTACAAGCAAGACATATGTATGTAGGCAGTATGGATTAGTGGTTAAAAGCACTGAACTGCAAACCAGGAGACCTGAAGACCTCGGTTTGAATCTCATCAACCCCCACTTGTACACTGTGTGATCCTGAGCAAGTCACTTCATACTGGAGTTCATACTGGAAACTATAAGGAAGTCAAAGGCATTTTCCCATAAAGACCTCCCCCACCATTCAGTAGAGATTACCCAAGTCACCAACTTCTGTAAGAAATCTAACCTTTTTTTTTAAATACTTATACTTTCATCATCAACCACCTCCTGTGGCAACCCATTCCACCATCTAACTGCCCTACTCTTAAATCAATTCCTTCTCCTCTCAGTTCTTACCATTTCTTCCCTCAATTGTTTATTATGACACCGTAAATAATAAGGTGCTTCTATTAACTCCAAACCCAAGTCAAGCTTTAAGACTTCATCCTTCAGGATTTTAAATAATAACAATAAATCACCCCTCTTTCTTCTACTCTCTAATGTCCACAAACTCAATCTTTCCAACCTCTCATCATAAGATCTATCCCTCTCCCCTTTTATCATCTTTGTATATACTCTCTGTGGCCTCTCCATCACGCTAATATCCTTAACTAGATATGGACAAAAAAATGCAGAACAGTAATCCATAATGGGCCTGACCATTGTCTTATGCAAGGGCAGCAACACCTCCTCACTCCTAGATTGGAAACCCCGTCTGATGCAATTTACCAGCTGCATAGCTCTACTTGAGGTTTTTTTTACTATGTGCACCACTATTTAGATCATTCTGTATAAATACTCCCAAGTCTTTCTCCCCCTCTGATATCTTTAATTTTAATCCTAGTATGTTATATGACTGCTGAACATTATGTCTCCAAAATGCATTATAGTGCATTTTTCCCTCATTAAAGATCATGTCATTGATCTTTGCCCATTCCAATATACACTTCAGGGCATGTCCAAAATTCAATCTGTCATCGAAGGTATTCACTACTCCCCCATCTTAATGTAATCAGCAAATTTAACCATCTTGTTCTTACTAGATTTCCTTAAATCACCAGTAAATATACTGAACAACAAAGGTTCAACCACCGACCCCTGAGGCACACCGCTCATTACCCTCCATGGATCTGATAAGTGGCCATATGATCTAACCCTCTGAATCCTATTTACTAACCACTGTTTCACCCATCTCACTATGGCCCCATCCACTCCCAGCCCTATCAGTTTTTCTACAATTTTACAATGGGGGACAGTATCAAAAGATCTACTGAAATCGAGCAGTACCACATTCAAATTTCTGCCTTCATCAATGTCTTTATTAATAATTTCATAAAAAAATACCAAATTAGTCTCACAGGACTTGTTCGCCACAAATCCAAGCTGGTCTATGTCCACTAAGTTCTTACGACACATATCTTCCAAAATAGAATCACTCAGAGTTCCTTCAATGATCTTCCCTTAAATAGAGGTCAGACTCACCAGTCTATAATTCCCCACCTCATTTCTACTACCCTTCTTATCTATAGGTACTACATATGCTAGCTTCCACATTTATGGCACCACCCCTTCCACTAAATATTTTTGTCCCAGGCTAGTTCTAACTGACACCAGTATATCTGCTAACTCTTTTACCAGGAAAGGATGCATCCCATCTGGACCTGCCGGCTTTTCCACCTTCAACTTCATAACCCTACTCCTCACTTTTTCTTCTGTTATAACAATTCTTGGGTCTATCATACTGTCACTTACATGGGCTGTCTCTTTGCCCCTACCATACTTTTTATAAAGTGCTCCAAAGCATCTGATAAATTCTTCCAGCATCTCCTCACGTTTTGAAGTTATAACCCCCTCAATATTCAGTGGTCCAATCATACTATTTCCTCCTCTCTTTCCATTTACATAAGCAAAAAAACTTTTATTATTACTCTTGTCCATCACTAGTCTGAATTCTAACTGTTTCTTTGAACTTTTAATTTCCTTCTTCAATTTTATTTGGATATTCTTGTATTTAGTTTTTAATTCTGGTGAACTTAACTTTCTCATTTTTCGATACAACGCTTTCTTTCTATTACACAATCTAATTATAATTTCTGTCAATCAGGGTGTTTTTTTTACCTTTAGTATTATATACTCTTCTCCTATGTATGAATTTTTCTATTATCTCCTTCATTTTCTCAATGAAAAATTCCCAAGACACTTCCATATTGAGATCTTTCTGCATTTCAGGTAGAGTCTTATGTATAATATCATTAATACCCACATGTATTACTGCTAGTGGGTTCTCCCCTGCCCCCTTAAAATGTTATCCACCACATCACACAAATCCATTGCCTCTGTTCCCAAAAAACTACTGACCATTCAATTTTCTTTATCATTATGACAAATATATTGATCAGTGTATTTAATTATAGAATCCTCTAAAACAATAACCTGCCTCGGGTTTTGTTTCACTTCTTCTATCACCACCACACCTTCCTCATATATTTCATTTCCCCTCACTCACATTCTTCAATACCTAATAACTGTTTTCAACTGAAACACAAATGAGTTTTTTTCCCTCATTGTCATCTACTCTACCTTGTGATGACGACTCATCACTATTCTCCCCATTTTCCTGTGTAATTTGTAAACTATCCCTTCTAATTGATGTAGGGACTGGACCAAGGGGGCTTAACCCTCTACGCTTTTTCTTAACCTTCCCTGACACTTTCTTATGTGTTTGTTTATCCTCATCTCCCTGCCCTCTTTCTTTTCTTTTACCCAACCCTTGTTGATCTCCTTCTATCTCCTTTTTATTTAAACTAGTCAAGATCTTCAACATTTCTGATAAATACAACTGACTAACTTCTAAAACCTGCAGCCTTTCCATTACTTTAGTTAATTCTAAACACAACTCCCGATTTGTTACACATTTTTCACATTCATAGTTGCTATAATCAACCCCTATTTCAGCCTCCATGTACATTTTACATGCTTTACAACTAATCAGTAAATCTCCCTCCAATGACAACAAAGAAACAGGGTTTATACATTGCAGGACATCGTTTTCCATCTTCAATATATTTGTTATGTTTGCTTAACTTACTCGATGTTGTTCCTTGCACTCCCTCTCCCCACTAACATCCAAGCATGCACGGAAACACGCGTGTCTCCACGTGTCTCAGTGCATGCTGCACATGCTCGTGCCACTTGCTGTAGCCCCAGCTTTATATGCTAAGAACCTGGAAGTATCTGGGTATCTTGCATATGTTAATCACAATATTTAAAAAGCCCCACACAAAGGAGCTTACTTTAAAAAAAAATTAAACTGCCTAACTGTTTTTAAATCCTGCAATCCTCTCTGCCCTCAGCACATCAAGGGTGTAATTTGATTTAGCAGTATAGTGTTTCCTCATATACTTGCTCCCAAACAGTACTGTTTAGGTTGCAATACAAAGAAGGTTTAATACACAAAACTCCCGCTAAAGTCACTCTGTCTCGCCTCTTTCGGCGGTCCCACAGTACAGACTGTAGCAATGGAGTTGCCGATCGCTGTAGCCCTGGCTTTATACGCTAAGAACCCGGAAGTATCTGGGTATCTTGCATATGTTAATCACAATATTTAAAAAGCCCCACACAAAGGAGCTTACTTTAAAAAAAATTTAACTGCCTAACTGTTTTTAAATCCTGCAATCCTCTCTGCCCTCAGCACATCAAGGGTGTAATTTGATTTAGCAGTATGGTGTTTCCTCATATGCTTGCTCCCAAATGGTACTGTTTAGGCTGCAATACAAAGAAGGTTTAATACACAAAACTCCCGCTAAAGTCAATCTGTCTCACCGCTTTCAGCGGTCCCACAGCACAGACTTTTATGTGTGCAGTTATCAGTGACCACTTGCTTTTTGCCACATATATGTAGTCTGTTCCAGTTTAACATAAAAGCATGCTTTCTACACTTGTCTGCTACATGCATGCCACATGCATGCAATTGGTTCCAATTTAAATCATGTTTGCAGCATGCTTATCACATGGGTAGTTTTATGTGCACAGCATGAAAACATTTCATATACTTTTTTCTGTAAGGGATGTGTTTTTGAATTCCCCTACTGTTTTTGCACCTACAATCTCTGCCAGGAGGCTGTTCTATGGACCCTCCACCCTTTCTGTGAAAAAATAATTTCTCACATTACCCTTAAGTCTACCCCCCTCTATTTTCATATCATGGCGCTTGTTCTTGAACATCTTATTTTTTTGAAAGATGCTACCCTCTTGCACCTTATTTACACCCTTGAGGTATTTGAAAGTCTTCATCATATCCCCCCCCCCTTCTCTCCTCTCTTCTCCAGGGCATACATATTGACATTCTTCAGTCTCCACTCATATGATTCTCAGTGCAGCCCCTGCACAATTTTTCTTGCCCTTATCTGAACTGCTTCTACTCTACATCCTTCCAAAGATGTGGCATCCAGAACTGGACACAGTATTCTAGATTAAGTCTCACCAATGTTCTATACAGTGGCATTGCCACCTTCTTCCTTCTGATGGAGATGCCTCTCCCTATGCAACCCAGCATTCCACTGGCTCTCTTTACTACCTTCTCACATTGTTTGGTAACCTTTAGATCATCAGACATGATTACTACCAGGTCCCTTTCCTGATCATGATCTTGCACTTCTTTGCACTGAATCTTAGCTGCCACATCCTTGACCACTCCTCGAGGTTGCTTAGGTTCCTTCTTATTTTCTATACCACTCCTGTAGTGTCAACCCTATTGCAGATCTTTGCATCATCTGGAAAGAGACACACCTTCTCTTCCAGCCCCTCTGCAATGTTGCTTGTGAAGACTTTAAAGAGGACTGGTCCAGCACTGATCCCTGCGGGACCCCACTGGTCACCCCCCCTCTTCATATTGCACTCCATGGTGCTTGGGTATCTGTACATCTAGAAGGGATTCACATCCAGAAGGGGAAGACTTCTGAAGAAAGACTAACTGACCTTAATATGTACTTAGTGGAGGCCAGTGGGGGCATGATTGAAAACTTCAAGTACCTGAAGGGTATAAGAAGGGTGCATAGTTAACATCTGTTTAAGCTTAGTGAGGGGGTCAGTCACAAGACGGCACAAATATAAGTTGGCAGGGTTTAGTTAGGAGGGGCCAAAAGCAATATTTCTCTACAGAGAAGAAGGGAAAGAAGGGGAGTTGATTACCAGAGGAGCTGGTAAAGGTCAAGTTGGTGGCAAGTTTAATAAAAATGGGTGGGATAGATATATGGGAATGGTGAGGATTAATGGGGAGGGAATGCAGCAAAGGGGAAGGTGTTTTTTTACTGGGGACAACTGGGAATAACTGAACCACTTAAGATCTAACCAGTGCAAGACTTGTATGGGCCTAGGTAGGAAACAGGTAGTTTTGATGGGCCACAGATCTTTTTCTGTTTGTAAACATCTTTGTATCTATGTCACATCCACCTCACCTGCACATAAAAATACAATCTAAGGTTGAGCTCTCTGTCCATCCTAATGGTGTAATTGTGTTACTGTGTTACAACACTTTCCCTCAATGCCTGGTCATCCCTGCTGTGAACCTCCCACAGACTGCATAGCCATGTCATTATAAATCCCCTCCTGAACTTATCAGCACAACAGCACATTGCAATGTGGCTGAGCCATCGGGTGCAATGCAGAGTGCAGACCCAAAATGTAATTTTGTGGTGTTATTCCAGTAAGTGCTAATGCATTATTAAAAAATGAGAATATTTATATATCTATAAATAGATATTGATACCTATATTATAGTGGCACAATAGTGCCTCTATAACCAATGGTCACTTCGATGTTAATCCCAAAATGTTGTACTTTAATAACTTTGCAACCCTTCATCCAATCTGCATGATATTTTGCATGCATAAGAACATCAGAACATAAGAATGGTGTTGGCAGATGGGGACCATTTGATCCATCTAGTCTGCCCAGGGTGGCTACTCCCCTCCCCCTATATGTTCCTGTGAAGCTGACTACATTGTTTGTCCCATGCTAATTTTAATTATTTCTCTGTCTTAGCTGCCACCACCTGTGGTGTCAGGCTGTTCCATGGGTTTATTACTCTCTCTGTGAAGAAGTACTTCCTTGAGTTGTTCCTGAACTTGCTTCCCACCAGATGCAAGTTGTGCCCCCTTGTACAAGTTTCTTTTATTACCTGAAAGAGTTTCTCTGTCATGTTAATTTATATTATATTTAAATGTTTCTATCATGTCTCCCCTATTCCTTCTCTGCTCCAGTGAGTATAACTTTCAGTTTCCTAAGCCTAGTATCATATGTGTCATAATGTAGTCCCTGCACCATGTTTATAGCCCTTCTCTGCACTGTTTCTAGTCTGTTTATGTCCTTTTTCAGGTGAGGCCTCCAGAACTGGACACAGTATTCCACGTGTGGCCTTACCAGTCATCTGTACAGTGTCATGATCACCTCCTGACTTCTGCTTGTAATGCCTCTTCCTATGCACCCTAGTTTGCCACTTGTTCTTTGAGATGCTTTTTCAAACTGTTTTGTGACTTTTAGGTCATGGGTAATGAGTACACCCAAGTCCCTTTCCATTCTTGTCTCTTCCAGTTGGTGTCCTTTCAGTGTGCATTTTAATCCTGGATTTCGCTTTCCCAGGTGTATGACTTTACACTTCTTGGTGTTAAATTTTAACTGGCATTGTCCTGACCATTCCTCTAGTTTACTGATGCCAGCTAACATACTGGTGGCCCCCTCATGTGTGTCCACCCTGTTGCAAAGCTTTGTGTCATCTGTAAACAGGCACACCTGCCCCCTAATTCTTCTGTGATGTCACTTATGAATATGTTGAAGAGGACTGGGCCCAGTACCAATCCCTGTGGTATGATGCTGGTCACCTCCCTCTCTCCTAATAGGACTCTGTTGACCAAGATTCTCTGTGTCTTTCCCAGAAGCCAATTTCTAACACAGTTAACTATCTTCTGCCCTAACCCTGTTTACTCTAGTTTGTTTCCTAGCCTCCTGTGGGGGACGGTGTCAAAGGCCTTGCTGAAGTCAAGGTACACCACGTCCACCATACCCCCTGGTCTATTATTTTTGGTAACCCAGTCGAAGAAACTTATCATATTTGTTTGGCATGATCTTCCTGATGTGAATCTATGTTGCTTGGGGTCTAGTTTGCCATTTTCCTTTAGGTTTTCCACCATTCTCTCCTTGAGCAGTGTCTCCATTTTCTTTCCCACTATTAAGGTCAGGCTGACTGGGCGATAGTTTGCGGTCATCTCCTTGTTACCTCCCTTGTGCAAGAGCACCACTGTTGCCCTTCTCCAGTCTTGAGGCCCTATGCCACTCTCCAGTGATTTGCTGAATAGTTCTACCAGTGGTGCTGCAATTTCTTCTCGTAGGTCCCTCAACACTCTTGGGTGAATACCATCTGGGCCCACTGCTTTGTCTATCTTAAGTTTGTTAAGCTTTTCTAGGACCCTTTTGAGAGCTTAACAAACTTTAAATAGACAAAGCAATGCGCTGTCGGGAACTAAGGATCTCTTTCGTTCCAGTCGGATGTGCGGTTGCAGGGATGCTGAGTGTCAAAAAAAGGTGAAAATTACCATTTTGGTGCAAATCCTTTGTCACGTATGCCTTTTCTCTGAAATGACTTGGGGGTTTGGTCTGCAATTGTTAGGGTATATGGGGTCTGGGCCTCAGATGTGACTTTTGAAGGTTTGGTGAAAAAATATTAATCTGTTCAAAAGTTATTAAACTTTGAAGTTTCCCATTATATCCTATGAAAAAAATTAGATGCGCCATGTGAAGTCACTTCTTGCTGCTTCAAAAGAAGTTGCTGCTTCTGCAAATTTGGAATGCTGTGTCGAGATTCCTTCATCTTGTTTTCGGTTAGAAATGGGGAAAATACTACATAATTCTGCCCCTTGGTAAACACCAACACTTATATTTACCTAATTGGGGCATGAGGAACATGATTCTGTGGTTACTTGTAGTTTTAATTTAGAAACTGTGTGAACTAGCACTTTGCACTCAGAGGTGCTGTACTATTTAACCTTGTCTCGTAGCATGTGGTACCAAGCATGAACAGAGGTGAATCGCAAGCAGATGCAAGTGCGTCTGCCTGTGTCCACTGAGGCAGAAAGGTAGGCAGCCACCCCTCTTCAACCAAAGTTTTATACACTAAATACCAAGGTGAGACCTGTACTGATTTGTAAAGATGGATGGAACTGTGGAAATTCTTAAAAATTATCTGTAATGGGGGGAGCTGGTGAAATGTATCAAATGACCCATGTTTACCCCTGCACCACACAATGAAATAATTGGGGACTTCCATTGTGAACTCATCAAAGAATAGCAAGTTCTAAAGGGTGAGATTACCAATTTATGGGAAATAAAACTGAAAAGTTTGTTAAACAGTTAGACTCTGATACTATTGTCACAGTAACTTGGAATAATTCAAACAAATGAATAAATGACGAAAGAGAGGAAGAGGGATAGAGCTGAGCAGAAGTTGCAAATTCTGCTTTGGTGGAACTTCTGCAAAATTTCACAGCTTTTGCAGAAATTTCTGAACTTCCATGGCTAGCCACCAGGGAAATATTTTATAGACATCGGGCAGGTGATTGGGTGAGGGTGAAGGACTGCTAGCCACCAGAAAATTTTATTTCTATTTCGGGCACAGCTTCTCATCAGGGTAGAGGAAACAGGTGGTGATTGGCAACGGGCATGGGGGGCTGCCACTAGATACCAGGGAAATATTAAATGGGAGTGTGTCACCACTGGTGAAAGGTCAGAATTTCTACAAAAGTTGCTAACTTGACTTCAGAATTTTCACAGAAACAAAAGTTTGACTTTTGTGCAAATTTCACTGGTGGAAGGCTTTTCTTTTTATCACACAGCTCTAAAGAGGGAACAACTGAAGAGAGAAAATGTGACTAAAAAGGGTCAGGAAAACAAATGACTCAGAGGAGGGGGTCTTAGTTGCAAGAAGAGGGGAAACTAAAAGAGACCATGACAGCAGTCCATCATATAATTGAAGTGACCAAGAGGTTTGGCATTTAGTTTGACAAACAGAGGGTAGAAAAAAGATAGAAGGGCAATAACAGGAAATGAAGCAATTCCTATGAGTAACAGGTTTGCACCACTCCAGAACATAAATGAGCCAAACCCAGATTCAAATAGCTCCCCAAAATCCACCCAGCAAACCATTATAGATGACTCCCTAATATGCTGCACCAATTCTGTAATATGCATGACCAATAGGGAAAATAAAATGGTAACATGTATCCCTGGTGAAAGAATTCAAGATGTGGATGCTTAAATTGAGTTTATTAATAAATAGGGCAAAAAGTCAGTAGTCATACTCCCATGTTGGTTCAAACAGTGTGTGAAAGCTGCATTAAAAAACATATGCCAAGACGTTCTAAATCTAGCATTTAAAGGTAGGACTAAACATAGAAATTGACATAATAGGGGATCGCAAGATCCATCTAGCCTGTCTAATATGGGTAACTACCCCCCCCCATCCTTTCTTTGTGCTTGTCCCAGGAGTTTTTGAACCCGTTTGCCATTTTGGCCTCCACCACTTCCCAGGGCAGACTACTGCATGGGTCGACCACCCTCTCAGTGAAGAAGAACTTCCTAACATTATTCCTGAATCACCCACCCTTGAGCCTCATATCATGTTCTCTAGTTCTGATGTTTTTCTTCTCCTGAAGGAGCTCCTGTACCCCTACCTTATTTGTACCCTTGATATACCTGAATGTCTCAATTATGTTCCTCCTCTCCCTCCTCTGCTCCAGAAAGTACATGTTGAGCTCCCTCAACCTATCCTCACATGCCATTTCATGCAGACCCTGAATAATTTTTGTAGCTCTCCTCTGAACCGTCTCAATCTTATCAATGTCTTTCCTAAGGTGTGGCCTCCAGAACTGTACACAGTACTCCAGGTGGGGACACAAGAGTGCCCTCTAAATTGGCAGCACCACCTCCCTTCTGCGATTTGTGATTCCCATTCCTATGCATCCCAGCATACCACTGGCTTTTAGTGTCACCTTTTCACACTGCTTCTTCATCTTTAAGTCATCTGATATAATGGCTCCTAGGTCTTGCTCCTGGGTGGTGCATGCCAGCTGATCCCCTTCCAGACAGTATCCTACCTTGGGGTCTCCCTTGCCTAAGTGCATGACCTTGCTTTTTTTGGCACTGAACTTCAACTGCCAGGCATCTGAGCACTCCTCGAGTTTCCTCAGGTCTTATTCCATGCTCTTGACTTCTTCTAGGGTGTCCACTCTGTTGCAGATTTTGGTGCCATCTGCAAACAGACACACCTTCCTTCCAATCCATTACCAATGTCGGCTATGAACACAATGCAGAGTAGAGGCCCCAGGACCAACACCTGAGGCACTCCACTAGTCGCTTAACTCTCCATCGAAACCACTCCATTTACCTGCACCCATTGTGTTCTTCCCTTCAGCCAGTTGCTCACCCAACCCACCACCTCCTTACCTATGCTGATGTGGTCCAGCCTCTTTAGCATCCTTCTCTGTGGAACCAAGTTGAAGGCCTTACTAATGTCCAGATAGACCACATCCACCACTCCACCTTGGTCCACTGTCTTCATTAGCCAATAAAGAAAAGTCAAACAGGTTTGTCTGGCATGACCTTCCAGCCATGAAACCATGCTGTTTTGGGCCATGTTGCCCACTGGATTCCAGATGTGCTACTATTCTTTGCTTGTGTAGTGTCTCAATCAGTTTTTCTATCACCAATGTGAGGCACACTGGACAGTAATTTCCAGCCTCTTCCCTGCTTCCTGATTTGTGAAGTGGGACCACTGTCACCATCTTCCTGTCTTCAGGCACTATTCAACTTTCCAGTGATTTGATGAAGAACTCTGCCAGAGGTGCTGCTATCACACTCCCCAGTTCCTTGAGAAGTCTTGGGTGAATCTCATCTGGCCCCATGGCCTTGTCCACCTTTAATTTATTTAGGGCTTCCAAGACTTGTCCCTCCATGAAGGGGCTTGAGTCTACCCCTGGTCTCTGGGTGCAACTGCTTTGTAGGTTTGGGCTGTCCCCCGCATTCTCCCTAGTGATCACGGAACATAAATATTTGTTTAGGACTTTTTCTTTCTCTCTGTCCTTCTCTATTAGTCCCACTACTGAAACCGATAGCCTTACTATTCCTTCTTTAGTCTTTCTCATTTCTCTTATGTTCCTAAAAAAGGTTTTGTCTCACCCTCTAACACCCTTTCCTCTGTGCAACTCTGTATTTTCTCCTGTCTTCATCCTTGTTTGATGCCTTATAGGCCTTTCTTTTCTCCTTACTATAGTAGCCACCTCTTTGGAGAACCAGAGGGGTTTTCTTCTCTTATTTGCCTTGCTGATCCTCCTAGCACACTGTTCGGTTACCTCCTTGATAGCTCCCTTGAGGTTCTCCCACATTTCCTCCAGCCCCTTGTGCCTGAGTTTTTCTGCTAGGCCAGTTCTCATTTTGGGAAAGTCTGCCCTTCTGAAGTCCAAAACTCTGATCGTGGAATGGTTGATATCCATATTTCTGTTGATTTGGAAACTGATCATACAATGGTCACCGTTGCCAAGATGGCACCCTACCATGACACTTTTTACCCTGTCACTTTTGCTCAGATGGTCACATCCATGTCTAGGACAATGCCTCCTCTGGTTGGTGAATCAACAAATTACTTCAACCCTGCCCCCTGTAGGGCCATTACAAATTCCCTGCCTCGGGTTGTCGATGCTGTCTGATAACCCTAGTAAATGTCTGGTAAGTTAAAGTCCCCTACTATAATTGTCTCACCCTTGTCCACCATTTTTTGTAACATCTCCAATGTTTCTTTGTCCCCATCTTCCCCCTGTGACAGGGGCCTGTAGATAATTCCTAACCTAATGGCTACCCCATTCCCCATTTAAACTGTTACCCACAGTGCCTCAGTGTCACATAGGGTCCCCTAGATTACTGTGGTTTTGATTTCCTCCTGGATGTACAATGCTATCCCCCTCCCTTTTTTCACTTTATGTTCCTCTTGTACATGTTGAATCCAGGAATGGCCATGTCTGATCCATGGCTTCCTGTGATGAACCAAGTTTTCATCATAGCCACTAAGTTTAGTCCATCCTCCACTATAGTGGCTGTGAGGGTGGGGATTTTGTTAGCCAGGCTTCTGGCATTAGTTATCATTCTCTTTCATGTGCTACCCTCCTTCTTTTTACAAGTGTGATTTCTCTCTGAAGCCTTCCTTTCTATAGTTTCTGTGACAGAACTCCTGGGCTCCAGATCACTGAGATTACCTCTTTTCTGTAACGTTGGTCTTCCTTGGAGTAGTTTTCTTTTTTCCCCTCCCTGTGTCCATAGCATACTGTGTGTTCTTAATGTGTTAAGAAGGAAGATGGTGGCTGCGCTGGGCTGATCATCAGTATAGCAGCGAGAGAGCAATGTTTTAGTATTTATTTTTATGTTGTTATCCCGTTGTTTTTTTCTGTTTCATTAATTTTTGTTTTATGTATTTAGTTTGTTCTGTTTATTTGATTTACAGTCGCAGTCCAAAGCCAAAAATTGAGACAGAGATGCATTCAATAACATAAGCATCCATTAATCATCAGCATTTCTCAAATTCATTTACAAGCTGTTTTTTCATTTAAACTCATAGCCTGAATATGAAGCCAGAAGAATTGCATGTGCTGATCCAGTGCTGACAGTTGAGGGGAGTAGTGCAAGGAGTCTGACAGAGGGCAAGGCAGAGACTGTGGAGATCCAAATTGGGAGGCAGCGCTTGGAGGACCTGCAAGGAAAATAGCCAAAGGAACTTTGCTGTGGATGGTGATGGAGTGTCAGAGGGAGTTCTGGCCCAGTCCCTGACCTTGACCTGGTGGTGCATTACAGTATTGCTGCTGGTGGGAAGCTTCACCTTTGGTGCTTCTGTTCTGCTGCATGGTTGCTGGTGAGTGGCCATAACAGTGGTAGAGTCCAGGGAGAGGTTTGGAGTCTGGGTGGGGTTCCTTTGGATTGGATTAAAAGCATAACTTGATTAGTAGTCCAACTCGCCCAGCCTCAGTTTATGTGGTGAACTGCTCCCAGTGTCCTTGACTGTGCAGGACCTTCTTTTGGATCTCTTCCCTGCTTGTCTGCTTCTCCTATTCAACTGCTCATTTCTGGAGAGAACAGCCCTATAATGGGAAACCAGCCGGTAGGAAAGGTTATAGTTCCAGTGGTGTGAGTGACTTTACACTTCTTTTTAACTGCAGTGCTCTGAGTTTGAAACTTTTACTTCTGGGAGTTGACTATCATTCAAAGTACTGAGACAGTGTTAAAAACCATCCTTTGTTCTATATGGTGGTAAGAGCCCATAAAGAACCAAATATTGACACTGTAGTCCCTAGGAAGTGGGAGCTCCTGGTTCTTTTGTTTAATCTCACTTTAATTCTTAAATCTCCTGACCTCGGAAGTGGGAGTTTTGAAGGCCTGGAAAGAGTCATTAATTTGTCCCAGGTGGTGCAATCCCTAAGGACACGTTTTATTTCAAGAACTTTTTGGTCTGGTCTCTTTAATTGGAATTTATTTCACTTTACATATCTGTTTATAATATGATGATATCAGTTTTAATACTTCTGTGACTAGTGCACAGTTGAGCATATATTTTGTGTAGATTGTGTATGATTTATGTAATTGTATAGTGGGAGTCTATTTACAGGGAAGGGTTTGACAACTTTTGTGTTAGAAACTGTGTTTTAGGGTGTATTAGGTAGGGGTTTTTTCTGTATTTGTGGATGGTACATGTGGTGTGGCATGGATATGAGTGTGTGAGTATGTGTGAGTGTTTGGTATCTGTTTTTTTCATTTACTAATTGCTGATTGCTGCTAGTTAGCTTAGGCCTATTATGTGTTGGCAGGACTGCTGGCAGTGAAGTGCCACTCTCCCATCAGGCTCAGGGACCTCGGCCCTTCTGACTGTCCCTCTTTGCCTGCAGAGGTATATGGGTACTGTTGGGTATTGGAGATAGCTAGGAGGGGGAGAAAATGGTGAGAAACTGGTCCTGGACCTGGTAGGGTTGTGGAAAGGAGTGGGTGGATTGGGGTAGTAGGGATGAGGAGATGCCCTGGGGCAAAATGGGTCCAGGAAAGGGGCCCCTCCCTGTCTAGTTCCCATACCCAAGGGCTCCACGTTGAGTGGGCAAGTCACCTGGTCTACCTCATCTACCTATCCTATGCAGGCAGTGTTGTGCAATGCCAGGTCAATTAAAAACAAGACAGTGATTAGGGACAAGACTAGGGCCCTTGTTATTCTTAATATTCTGCAATGACCTTCCCCAGACAGTTCAAACATCTAATATCTGGCTGTACGCTGATGATATGGCTCTTGTAGCAACTGGGTCAGACTTTGCAGACCAGAGAGTTAATCTGCAGAGGGACTTCAGCGACGTAGGGGAGTGGTTCACCAGGTCAGGGCTGGCAATGAATATAAAGAAGACAAATGTCCTCTACTTTGGTGAATAGAAACAAACCAAATTTGGGTATAACATCCTTGTCAAATGTTCTAATAATTCAGGTAACCGAATATTGATATCTGGGTATAATATTTGATGTAGAGTTAAATTTTCAAGAACATATTAAGGAGTTACTGAATAAAGTTAGTAGGAAATTTGGGGCTCTCAGACAAACATCTAGACACCTGGATTTAAATACTAGAAAAACTATAGTGGAACAGAGGGTGATGCTTACCATTGATTATGGAAGTGTCATATATAGGGTTGCACCTAAGTTAATGCGGGTTACGTTAGATAAAATTTATTATAAACTTGCAAGGTTTGTATTGGGTTGTTGTTATAGAACACATCATTGTACATTACTAATTACTTTGGGATGGACCACTCTAGAACAAAGAAATGGTGAGATATGGTTGACATTATTGCATCGCTTTTTTATAAAGCCACCGGCTCATTACATATCAGTTAATGCATTAATGAAAAAGATTGAGTCTACTTGGACCTTGACTAGATCTGTATATGTTAATAAAATAAAAGGTAATTATAATAAAACAAAATTTGGGGTAAAAACATTAAAACATCAAGCAGCAATATGGTGGAATCTACTTCCATATTCAATGAGAGTGACATCCACAGATGTATTTAAAACAGGACTGAAATCAGCTTTTCAAATTGTGTGTAACTGTTAAATGTCTGGTTCATTATTGTGTTTAGTAATTCTGACTATGTGATGTAATTGTGCTTTAGCCTTGTCTGTTCGTCTTTATATAACTTTCTGTAATACAACGGATGTAGATTCGGTTTGAACTTAATCTAGGTTGTGTGTAGTTGTCAACTGCTCAGTTTACTATTTGGATTAGTAAACCTAGCCCATACACCATAATGCACTTTATTCTAGTTTTTCTGTCTTCATAGAAATCATTGAAACTTAATGTATTTAGGTCTGTTAGTAATTTTGTACATTTTGTATTTGTTGCTTGTTGTATTTGATAGATTGATATTATACATTTTGTATAATGCATAGTGAATGTTGTATTTAACGTTTGTAAAAATCCTAGTGTTCGTAACACACGATGTGATTTTTTACTTTTATGAAACCAAACAGGACTTGTCTTGTAAACAGGGATTTCATCCTTAATGACATGATATCCTGTATAAAAAGAAACATTTTTACCTACCTACATTATTGCTGATCCTGTTGGTTCAGCTGACCTGGCTTGCATCACCAAGACCTGGCTGGATGAGAATGCTGGCCCAATACTGGAATCAGCAATTCCAGCCAGGTACTCAGTGATACACCACCTGAGAGAGGATTGTAGAGGTGTGGGGGGGTAGCCATTTGTTTTAAATTGGATCTGGGCCTTGTAGATGCCGCAGTGGGAACAACCAGATCCATTGAATGTATCATGGGTGCAGTTGCAGGTTGCAGGATACTTCTCATCTATCATCCACCAGGTGATGAAAAAGAACTCCTGCAAGAAGTCGTGGACTTCATCATTGACCTGGTGTTGGACTCCCCCAGATGGATAATTCTGGGGGATTTCAGTACCTGTGTCAATGATGAACTCTCACATTTTGGACAAGACTTCCTCCAACTGATGAGTTTGTTAGGTCTGACACAGGTAGTTAACTCTGCTACCCATAATCACGGACATTCATTGGATCTGGTCTTCCTCCTGGGGATGGAGAGCATTGATTTGGTGGTGGAACCAGTCAGGTGGTCAGACCATCATACTATAAGGTTCAGATTCAAGACCACCCAATAGGCCTGCTCCTACGGAGAGGGTCCGGTACCGCTCTTTAAGGAGTTTGACTCCAGATGGTCTTGATGGTGGTACTGGACTTATCAGATATGCCAGGTGTGAGTAGGGAGCCGGGGGAATTGGTACTAGCCTATAATGAGGCAGTTACAGGCACCCTCAACTCTCTAGCTCCTGTCTGTGTTTGACCTCTCACTCTTCACCCAAAGTTCCCTTGGTTTGATTGGACTTTGAAGGAGCTGAGGCACAGGGATCGAGGGTTGGCGCAGCACTGGTGGAAGTCTTGTCTGGTAGCTGATAAACTTAAATTGATAGTTCATTATAAAGACTATCAATCGGCAATCTCTTGTAAGAAGGCAGAATTCCTGTCCAAAGATATTGCTGCAGTAAGGAATCAACCTGCTCATATTTTCTGGATTGTCAACAGGCTGTGCAATTCAGCCTGTCTTCAGCTGCGGGGAGCATTTTCACAAGTTACGTGTGATGAATTTGCTAAATTCTTCACTGATATGATTGTCACTATCAGGTCAGAGATCTGCTTAGCACCCTCTAATGGGTATTGTGGTGATTGGCAAGAGGTTGCAGACCCTTGGCCTGTTTGGTCTGACTTCAGCCAGTTGGCAATCATGGGTGTTGTGCAGGTTATCCAGAGTATGCACCCAACCTACTGTAGTTTGGACCTAGGCCCAATGCACCTCCTAGTGGGGTGCATTGAAGTCATCAGTCTGGTCCTTGCTGAGATAGTGCAGCACTTGTTGAATTCAGGGGTGTACCTCCCCTGAAGATAGCTTCCCTCAACCCAGACTGCTTTGCCAACTACAGACCTGTCTCTAACCTGCTGTTTGTGGGCAAGGTTATTGAGAATGTAGTTGCAGTGCAGCTGGATGACCATTTAATATCTCACAATGTCTACAATCCTCTACAATCCGGGTTTAGGAAGAGGCATAGTACTGAGACTGGAAGGTTATTGAGAAGGTGGTTGCAGTGCAGCTGGATGACCATTTAACATCTCACAATGTCTACAATCCTGTACAATCTGGGTTTAGGAAGAGGCATAGTACTGAGACTGCCCTGATTCAGGTACTTAATGATCTCCTAATAGTAAGGGACCAGGGAAGCCTTTCCAGCTTGGTTCTCCTTGATCTCTCAGCAGTGTTTGACACTGTAGAGCATGGGGTGCTGTTGGAGTACCTGAGGATACTCTGTGAATTGTCTGGTACAGTCCTCACATGGTTTTGATCATCCCTCACTGGCAGGACTCAGAGAGTGGTGTCTGGAATTTATTCCTCTGTCACTCTCCTCTATCATTTGGGGTTCCCAAGGGCTCAGTGCTCTCCCCATGTTGTTTACAGTGTATATGCTGCCGTTGGGAGACATTATAAGGTAGTATGGGCTGAGTTTCCACTGCTATGCAGATGATACTCAGCTCTACATGTCCTTTGTGCTCAAATAGGGTGGAGCAGCCTCGGTTTTTAACAGCTGCCTCCCCGAGATGATGGGATGAGTGCCAACTGGCAGAGGTTGAACTTGGACAAAACCAAGGTGCTGGTGGTGGACCCAGGTCACCAAGATGCTGAGCTGCTGACAGGCCTACCTTCTGGGCTTTGGCTCTGGGGCGATCAGCTGCTTACCTCTGACTGGGCACGAAATCTGGGTGTTGTGTTCGATAGTGGCCTGACATTAAAATCTCAGGTGTTTGCTGTCATTAAAACCTCATTTTACCATCTGAGGTACATCACTCAAACTAAGTGCCTGGTCCCACCTAGTGATTTTCCAATGTTGGTCCATGCCATTGTAACCTCACACCTTGATTACTGCAGTGCCCTATATCTGGGGCTACTGTGGGTTGATATCCACTGACTGCAGCTAGTGCAGAATGTGGCAGCCAGGCTGTTGACTGGCTTATCGAGAACTAGTCATGTCACTCCTGTGCTCCATGAGCCGCAATGGCTGCCAGTGTATTGGCGGATCATCTTCAAGGTCAGGTTGTTGACTTCTACAGCCCTACAAGGGCAGGGACCGTGTTACTTGCAAGATCTTCTGCATCCCTGCTGCCCCCTCTGCTCACTCTGTTTCTCCAGTGAGGGATTGCTAGAGGTTCCCATGGTTTGACTGAAGATTTCAGGGGCCCACTCTTTTGCTTTTGTGGCCCCTTCCCTGTGGAACTCTCTACCTTATCAGATTAGGAAGTGCCTGATCACTGTGGGTTTTAAATCTGCCCTGTAAATGTATTTATTCTCTTTGGCATTTCCTGATGCACACGTTTGTTAGCCTATTGCCACCTGTCATACTAGGATTATGTTTTAAAATTTTAGATTTGTTGTTTTATTGATTTTACTGTTTTATAATTTAGTGTACAGCACTATGATCTTTGGAATAGTGCTTGAAAAATAAAGATTTGATTGATTGATTGATTGATTGGAACATCTTTGTGGGATTTTGCAATTTGTGTCAGACATGCTGCTTGTGATGCAGTATCCTGGCTCTGACCGAGTAACCTTTGACAGGGGAAGGGCATCTGCTAGCCGATATGACATGATGGGTGCAGGTGCCGCTTCCCTACACATTAGTTTAAATGGCTGATGAAGACGTCAAACTTTTGACCGAGAGCTTGTGTCTCCTCCTTTGTAAGGTACAGTCCATCGAATCTAAAAAACTCCCTTTCCTAGAAGTTCTGACAGTTCCCAATGTAGCCATGCCCTTTTTCCTGACACCAATGTTTAAGCAGGTATTAAGCTTCCTAGTGTCCTTCTCTCTGATTTTCTGCCTGTTTGGTGGGGAAAGAGAACAGTCTCAGGCATTTTACATATCCCTTGAGCATGCAAAGAAAAAACCTGACAGTCTTGAAAATAAACATAAGACTGCCAAACTAGTGCCGAAAAGAAAGAATAGATTTTGTAGATCATTATTCTGACTTTAACAGTAACATAAGTCTATACACAAAAGACAGATTTCCCTTAAATAAATTAGGTGTAAGAATCATGGGGACTAAATTAAGCACCAACCTTGAAGAACTCTCTTTTAATGAAGGAAGAAGAGGGAAACCTGGGTTAACATGAATACAAAAAAAACACATTGAGGGTAAAAACCATATTAAAATGTGAGGCTCACACTCTGTAAGGGATGAGAGCATATTAGAATGTGTACTAATTAATGACAAAGGCCTACAGCATAACATGAACAAACTAACAACACTTGCCACCATGACAGACTTTGCTGTAATAGTGATTATGGAGAGCCGGTGGGATGAAAGAACCTTTGGGGAAAAGAATTTCCTAGTTAGACTCTGTATAACAGAGACAGAGAACAGAAAAAAGGGTGGCAGGGTGGCCTTGTATATTAAAGAGGGGCTACAATCATGTGATATCACAAATAATGTAAAAAACAAAACATAACACTTCCATAGAGACTCTCTAGATAAAAGTAAATTCATGGTAGTTAATACAGTTATAGAGCTCCTGAAACAACAATGTAAGGTATAACAGTTGTAATCGATGAAACTGAGGCTGCTTATGATTTGAGAGACATTGGGCTGGATTCACAAAGCTTCCAGAAGGTGCAGAACCTTCCCCAATTCCCCAAAACTGCTGTAGCTATGGAAAAAAGGGGAACCTGCTCTAAGTGCTATTCACAAAACCCTCCGTAGCTGCGGAAAAAAACACTATAGACTGTGGAAAAAAGTGCAGCTGTGGAAGTCCCTGAGGAAATAAAAGGTGTGAAATAGGTAAGGCACAGCCCCTGAAAGGCTATTCTCAGCAAGGTTTTTCCTCAGTTGCAGAAAAAATGTTACACACAGTGGAAAGAGGTGTAACTCTCGCTTAGCAACCTGCAGTAGTACCCCAACAATCGGAATCAGTTAAGGAGGAGGTGAGGCACAGGTAATAGCATCCCAGATAGTACAGCAGTGGCTGATGTTATAGCAACAAAAGCACACATTGCCATGATATAGTATGGTAACAGGCAACAACCACCAGACCCAGTGCAGCCCATGATGGTGCCCCACAGGCAGTAGAGCCTGACCAGCCTGCAGCAAGTGCCACCCCCACAGGCAACAGGATCACCCCAGGGAAGGACGGCCAGCAGTGACTGTGGGTCACTGTGGTGCCATGATATTGCTGGCACCTGTGGTGCTGCAGTGGTCCCAGTTGAGGGACTGGTTGCAGGTATCCTTGTGGGTGCTGTCGGCCTCATACAATGGCAGCAATGTTAACGTCTGCTGCTTCAGCTACATGGATTTACTACTGCTGTGCCTCCACATCCATTTCCACAGCTGTGGATCCCCAGCTGCGGATTCGTAGCACTTGTGGGATTCCCGCAGCTGCTGGAATTCTGCAGCTGCGGGAAGTTTTGTGGATTTCCCTCAGGTGTGGGATTTTCTTTGAGACTATCACACAACTGCATTTCCGCAGTGCTGCAGGCCTTTTTCTCACAAGTGCAGGAATTTGGGCTGTCTTTCAGAATCCTGCCCATTGTTCTCATGGGAGATTTCAACTTGAGAGAGATAAACTGGTCAAATCAGAAGCCCGCTCATCTGTAAGAAGTTGCACAGTTAAAAAAATGGAACAGTCACATTTAAAGCAATATGTCACTGAACCAGCCAAAATAGAATAATTTTAGACTTAGTCATAGTCTTAGATAGCATAAGCATGAAAAACTGCAGGATAGGAGCACCACTCATCAATAGTGACCATAACTTGGTAATGTTTGATAACACTGAAACAGCTTAATCTGGTTCAAGGTCAGTTGACATTCATCTGTATCCCCCTCCCCTGTGTTGTGCCTGAGAATAGGCAGGAATTTGTCTAGTGCACTTACCTGGTCAACAAAAACTAAATAAATAAATAAAATTTAACATGGAAAAAGGGAAAAAACACAATATACAGTACAGGATAGTGTATGAGATCCCATACACAACCACATTATTCTCATACCAAGTGGTTTCCATGATGACAAGGACCTTGAAAGCAAAGCTCAAGAGGTCCCTTTCATCATGGAAACCATGAGGTATCGAGAATACTGTGGTTGTATATTTGGGCTCCCATACACTTTTCTATATAGCGAATGGGAGACCAAAAACAAAAAGATCACTTAGTTTTCTTGTTCCGTGACACCGTTTGCTACTGGGGATCTGCACTTCCCATATGCCCACTGTCTGATATCATAATAAGGGGACTGGGGCTTGGTGGGGGTCCACTAGACCACCAGGGACTGACTCATACAATAAGGGGACTGGGGCTTAGGGGATCTGCAAGACCCCCTGGGATACCCTAGAGTGGTGCACGGCTGCCCCCTGTCTCGTGGCAAACCCTCCAGATGTGCTGTCTATTTGGCACACTGTCACAGTTGCCGCAAGCTGTGGGAGTTTGCCACCAGGACACCTCCCGATAGAGACTCAGGCACAGGGTCCCTGGTACAAGCTGTATTTTGCCACAGCTTGAGTCACTCTAAGGGCCCTTTGAGAACTGAGCCACATATGTTAATAAGTACTCTCCAATACGCCTGACAAAAGCAAGACTTATATCTCTGTGTTTCATTTCATTTGTATCTTCTCCAGTACCTCAGCTATAACTCAAAACATTTAAAAATAAGTCTGGGAGCTGTAAATTAGAGGAGAAAATATTGCTGATTCCTATCAAAACTATTCTAAATGGAAGTATAGCTAATAATATGGCAGTTTAAATTTTACTTGCAGTTTGGTTCACAATTAGTGAAAAATGTATATTCATAAAACAAAATGAGCACTAAGCTGAAAATATACAGTATGCACCAGTTACAAACTGTCAAATATGTCAGACAAAGGCAGGGCTTGTATCTCCGCATTTCAAAGTGCTCCCTATTAGCTCACCATGATAGTTAAATAATTAAGTACAAAACTAGGAGCCATGTTATAGTAAAGTAGGGCATTACCGATTTGCAATCAAGTCCAAGAGGGTAGCATCTTTCAGAAAAAGAGATGTGCAAGAACAAGGGGGCACAATTTGAAGATGGGGGGTGGCTCAGGGGCAATGTGAGGAAGTATTTTTTCACAAAGAGGGTGGTGGATGCATGGAACAGCCTTCCTGAGGATGTCATGGGGTCAAAAACAGTGGGGGAATTCAAGTATGCATGGGACAGACATAAGGCAATTCTGGGGGGGGGTAGGAAGAGGTAGGCTGTTGTTTAACTGAGATCTGCAGCGTATCCAATAGGTAGGGAAATTGGCAGACTAGGTGGGCCAAGCAGTCCTTATCTGCCATCAAAGTCTATGTTTCTATGTTATTTTTCTAAGTCCATTTAAGAGAAAGTATGATCTCAGCCCGGTCAATATTATGACAGCCTGAGTATCACTTGCAGGTCTGCTTCTATATTTGCTAGAATATATTTATTCGCAGAATGAGCACAGAACTGCAAAATGTATATGTAAGGGCATGATGAAATATTAAAACATTTATAATAATATAAACATACCAGAACACAAGGACAGAATATTCATTAATCCCCAAGGATCAGACATTAAACCTCTTATATACAAATTTATGTATCAAACTAATACCTCATAATAAAACTGCAAGCAAGAAATTATTACAAATTATAATACAAACTATAAGAAAACCAGTAACACAAATAGAAAAGAAAATACACAAATGAGATGAAAGTCACAGATGCAAGCCTTGCTCTTGCCAGGCATACTGGACAGTAATTATTAGCATAAGTTTTTTTTTTTTTAATTTGATATTGTTATTCATGGGTATTTCACAGCTTTACCACTACTGATTGATAATGCATTTACTAGCACATTCTCTGTGATTATGTTTGCATAGTTTTCATGTGGTTTCTAAGGAAGAATTCATGAGTGTTTGTTTTCATTATTCAATGAATAGGCTCACTAGCCAACCCCACCTCTGAGGAAGCCACAGAGCATGACGATACATAGTGTGTTTGGGCAAGGTTCCTTACTTTGCATCAACAGACTTACAGCCAACAGTATTTGATCTGTGCAGTATTTCATTTTTTTTATTTCTTGAAGTACATTGGATAGTTGCACCTTGGGAAGCAGGAGTGTTACATCCTTCAATTCCTCCTACTTAGAAAGTTTGCAGTGGCATAATAGCGATCAATTTTAATAGAACTCCCTTTGATCTCTAACAGTATTCTTCTTAGATGTATTGATAAAGGGAGTTATGTGCGACTATTAGGTCCAATTGCTAAAAAAGGCATGCATGACATCTGTACTTAGAATTTTAATTAAATGTGACACAAACATTTTTTTACACCTCTAGATGCCATCTTGTTTTCCTTTTAGTGTCTATATAATATTCTGAAATGTGTTGACTTTTGTAAAATGTATTATCTAAATGTTTGCCCTTTGTAACTAGAGATGGGAAGAAGTTAAATTTCACAGGTGAAGTTACTGCGAAATCGGCAATTTCACTGCACAAAACAATTTCACGGAATTCGGCTGGTACGCAAAATATTTTGTGGGTGTGAAATTGTGAAATTCTGCCCACGAAATATGGAATTTCTCCTGAAAATGGGGGACATTCACCTATGAGGGGTGAAATGTCATTGTTTTGCGGGCAAAATTTCGCACTTCCGTGGGCAAAATTCCAAATTTTGCATCTGCAGAAAATTTCACAAAATACGTGAATTTCACAAAATGTTTTGCAGAATGAAGTTTGCCAACTTTGCC
Organism: Neoceratodus forsteri; assembly: GCA_016271365.2. Taxonomy (NCBI): domain Eukaryota; kingdom Metazoa; phylum Chordata; order Ceratodontiformes; family Ceratodontidae; genus Neoceratodus; species Neoceratodus forsteri. The sequence goes on from CM057456.1 coordinate 1,321,838,117, forward strand.
TATCTCTTCTTGTAATTAACCTTAATCCCTGCCTCCTCATCAGTTGCTGCTCTCTCTTTTCATACTGTTTTAACATTCTATGACATCACTAACACCATTGTAGGCCATTCAGATGAATAACATGGAATGGTGTAACCGGTTACTAAGGAATAAGAATAGAGCAAAAGGTCCTTCTTGCCTATTCCCCCACTACTCAATGGTATATTCTGATATCCCAAATACATGGGTAACCACAAGCCTTTTAAACTCAACAATGTCCTTAGCATGGACAATTTCATCGGACAAAGCATTCTAAGGTCCCACCACACTCTGTGTAAAATAGGCTCCCCTGAGGTTAGTCTTCAACCTTCTCTCCAATAATCTCTTTCTGTAGCCTCTGGTATTGTAGACATATTCCGTGAATTCCAGTCCCATTTCCGAACATAGTTTCTCGTGACCAAGTATATTATAAAGTAGCAATAGATCACCTGTCTTTCTCCTTTGTTCTAAACTAAACAAACCTAAAGATCCTAATCTTTTTTTGTAATCCTGTCCCTTCAAACCATATAAACATTTGGTTAGTTTCCATCGCAATTTTTGTAATGTTCCAATCTTTCCCTTGCACACAGGTGACCAAAACTGTGAGCGGTAATCAAGATGAGACCTAATCGAAGATCTATAGAATGGCATAAGAACATCCCTGTGTCTACAACAGAAATTTATTTTGATATTTCCCAGGGTTTTCAGTGCTTTGTTACTTATCTGCTTATTGTGCATAAAGAAGACAAGTCAGTCTGCATAATAACCCCCAGGTCTCTTTCCTGCATTACACTATCCAGAGGAATTTTACCCAAATAATATTGTTTCTTGGTATTTTGCTTTCTGAAATACATAACACAACATTTATCTTTGTTAAAATCCATGTCCCTTGTTTCTGTCCAATTATGGATTTTGTCAACGTCTTCTTGTAGCATTGATGTATCTACATCAGCTAGAGCTGGTCTCCCTGTTTTTATGTCATCTGCAAAGGTAGATATATTGTTTTTAATTCAAGGCCCCTGGAATTCTGCATTTCTGTGGTTGTGGAAGTTTACGCAGATTTTGCATCATGCCACAGAATTTATATAATGACGCAGAATTTGTTATTGTTGGTGAATTTTCATTCAGATTACAGTTTTTGCATAGTGCCAGGCTACCACACCCATCTTGTTTATCCTGAAGCCCCTCCTCTATGCTTGGTAGGTGATGTCATCAATGATATCACTTCATATTTTAGCCAATGGCAGGATTGCATTCTGCAACAGAAATGAATAAATCATGCCACAGAAATTAGAAAATGCTGCCACAGAAGCCTAGCAGCCCTGCTGCAGAAATCAGAAAATTCTGCCGCAGAGCACTAGGGGCCCTGCTTTTAATACCAACATGTAAATCAGATAAGCAGAGCGTGAATAAAATAGGTCCCAATACTGAACCCTGGGGCACTCCACTTGTAACTTTGATGCTATTAGAGAAAGAATCTCCTATTCTTATTACTTGTGTCCTGCCTTCCAGCTATTCTCCTATCCATTTCAACAGCCTGGTGTCAAAATTCTGCCTCCCATATGGTAGTTGATCGAAAGCCTTTGTGAAGTAAAGATACTATATATCTCATTACTAGGCACAGAATATGTTAATCCAGTAATTCACTAATAGGCTCATAAAAAGTGATTAGATTTGTAACACATGATCTTTTTCTGACAAATCCATATTGAGTATTGTCTGTACTCCCTTCACTGGTCAGTTTATTTATTTATTTAAGTGTTCTTCTTAGATGTATTGATAAAGGGAGTTATGTGTGACTATTAGGTCTGTGCTATGATCCTTTAATATTTTTTCCATGATTTTACCCAGAACTGGTGTTAAACTAATTGGTCTGTGATTAGATGGTTGAGCCTTACATCTTCTATTTTGTATTGGTATTACAATGGAATGCTTCCAAACTGCTTGTATTTCTCCCTTCAAGAAGGATGATATGACTGTAGTGCACACAGGCTTACAGATAAAATCAGTTATTTTTCACAGCAAATAGGGGTTTAAGTTGTCAATCCCAGATGATTTGTAGGGGTCTAATTTCTTGATTTCCTCTCTTATCCTTTCAACTGAAAAAAAGACCTTTACCCTAACACAGTATATATAGTAGCACAATGCCCTGCTCTAGTGTCCATGTTGATGTCCTTATTAAAAACAGAAACAAAATAATTATTAATTACATTAGCCATATCTTTGGCTGTGTCAACTATGCTTCCATTCTGCATCAAGTGGCAAATGGAAGAGGCATTTCCATTCAAAGAGTTTATGTAGCTATAGAACTGTTTGGTGTTTTTTTTTAATTTTTTGCCCAATGATATTTGTAGGTTTTCTTACTTTTACGTATAGCATACTTGCATTTTTAACCATTTCTTTATACTTGTTCTTATATAGTTTCAGTGTCATCCTTTATCCACAATTTAAATAACTGTTTTTTTCTTGGCCAGTAATATGCTTAGTTTAGTAGTCATCCATTTGGGTTTTACCCCTCTGTTATTTTATTTAGTTTTGGTTGGTATCCATTTATGTACTAATGATTGTATTTTTGTCTTGAGTATATCCCATTTTTTATTAACATACATATTCAGGCATTCTGTCTCCCATGCCACACAGCCATTTCATTTATTAATTATATGATATAATGTCTTAGGAATATGAAAAGAAAGAACAGTAGCTGCTGAGGATAGTGAAACTTTATGTTGATCTTGAGACACCTCAAAACATGATTATCTATTTTTAAAAGTAGGAAAATATAGCTGGCATAAAAAGGATAATAGAAGGGTAGTTAACTGTGTAAAAACATATCCTATCACCTTTAAAGGAGGACAATCATGTACAGTAACCCTCACAGTCTGAAAGCCCATGAAAAGCTCTTCTGAATGAGGTATTGGGTTTACCTGTGGCTGGCAGCAATCTAGAGGTCTAGATGGCTACACCTGTCCTAAATAATACTACATTGCCACCATTTTGAGAACCTTGAGACATCATACAGGAACAAACTGTTTCTCACTACAGTGTAGTTTGGCACAGCATGTCCCCTGCATGACAACAAAAGGTTCTCAAAATGGTGGCAATGTAGGATCAATATAGGAGCGACCTAAACATCTTTCTCTCAACTGCTGACAGCTACAGATAAGTCCAACAGCTCCTTTAGAAGAGATGTTCATGGTCTTTCAAACCATGGTGGGCACTATAAATAAATAGTTCCCTTTACCTCCTCAAATTCTTTGGAGTGTTTAGAGTTCAGTATATCTATAGTATGGTAATACTTTATTTATTATGAGTCATATTCTCGGAGGCACCCCAAATCCTTACAGACTGGGTTGTGTCCCCCAATAGGTGGCTGAAGCACATGTGACACCAGTCAGAAATCTGATTTCACCTGGCTCTGCCCTGTCTCACAATCCTCAGTAATTTCAGTAGCATTGATCTGAGCTGTAGTATACTCACTGAGCTCCTGCGTTGTCATCTCCTATTCTGCTTCATTTTACACAGTTCTGTAATATAAAACCCAAACTGCATGCTTGTGACCTTATGGTTACAATACTAATTTGCAGAGACAGGCTTTAAAGGATGTTTTTCTAACAATTTGCCTGCATATCTTTTTATCTGCATGTTTGTCTCCTGTAGTGGGAGACAGAATCACCATGGTGTTGTGTTTTCAGCTCAGTTTTTAAAACTCAATGAGTTGTTTCTGAAGGTACTGTAATGGGGTTGCCTTCTAGTGCACGTGCACTGAAAATATATTCAAAATGCACCCTTTAAGGCAGTTCAGCTGCTCTTTCTGCAGCATACCATCCCCCCTCCCAGAGGAGATGGCATGTACCTGATGCACGCGTGTGACCCCTGTGCTAGTAGTTACATGCAGCACAGAATGGCAGTAGGAGTACTCTGAATACCTACAGTATGTTAAGTGTAACAACTGGCAGAGAGGCCATATTAAATACTTCATATGAACTGAATGCACTGTGAAATGTACAGTAATGCTTTCTCTAACTGTAAGACTGTGCTTTTGTTTTTACAAAAGAAAAGAAATGAAATATGAAAAAAAGAATAATTTAAAAAATGCCATTCTGCTTGGAAACCTACATCAGTAGGAATAAACAAAAATGAGAAATGAGTTGAGTTTGTGAAGGTTCTCTACAATACCACACTGCAGTTCTGTGACACACGTAAGTTACATGTGAACTCTGTAGTACAACATGGCGTGGTGTCAACCATATGTTAACTCCCTCAGTGTTTTTTTTTTATTTAAAATCCTGCTCACTCGAATAGCTTTATAAGAAAAAGTATCTGTTTTTTTTTTTTTGTGAAGGCCCCTGGATACAGCAGTTATAATACAATTACAACATATGGATTTCATGACAGATAAAATGGCTACATATATAAATGCATACACAATTTATAGAATAGTCTCTTGTGGATTTCTGCATGGATTATAGACTTGCAACATAATGGCAAGGTTTAGTTATATGATGCAAGCTTAGCAATGTTTTGTAATTGTTCAGTATGAATGCATCTTTCTAATGGATGGGCAGCTGTTCCAACTGCCTGAGAGTGTAAATACAGTATAATTACCGACGTGCGCTTTTTCCCATAGGGAAACCCGGTTATAATTTGCCGTTATAACCAGCTCAGCTGGTTATAACGGCAAATACGTGCCAGGTTTCCCTTGGAACAGCTATCCCTCAGTCGCTGTTCTCCGACGTTCACGTTCCGTGACGGAATCTCATAGCGCAGCACACTTCCTGGTCCCTCAGATTCGAAAAACGAACTTTTCATAAAAAAAAAAACTATTTTCCTCCAGTAAACAACTTAAAACAGAAACAAGTGTTTCCACCGCCAGCCTGACACCACAGCCGGTGTCCATGTCAGGACTACCCCGCCTCAAGCCCTCGAATGAAGCTGCAGCCACGTAAGTTTATATTAAATCTAAAAATCTGTCGACACATTTTTTTTTATTAAATATCCTCTTCCTTTTTCCGACAACAAGTGCAGCCATATAATTAGGAAGACTGTGGACCGTGCAAAATCAAGACTGGTCCGCAGCTTCCTGAACACTAATCTGTAAGCTAATTTAATTTTTTATAATTGCTGAGGCGAAAAAGCGCACTCCTGCAATTATAAAAAATAAAATATGGGGTGGTGTGTGTAAAACTCGATTTTACACACACCCTCGTTGTGGGATGCTTTTTATAAACCCCTCGGGTGTAGCAACCCACAACTCGGGTGTGTGTAAAATCTCGTTAAACACACCACCCCATATATTATTCTCTATATACTTACTAGAGGTGTTAGAAACTTTTACAGCACTGGTAAAGATGTGATAAAGCCACAGACTTCACCCTTTGGGGAGACCTCACAAAGTGACCCCACTTCACCACCTGTTTTGCGCATTGCATTTCACAAAACTATGCTTGGTGCTTCACCAGTGATGCCAGCTTTACTTCATGAAAGGTGAATAGCTAGGCAGGCTGTAAAAGTGTTTGCTGCTAAGAGATGTTTCTTTTTTATAATATTATTATGGACTATATTAACAAATTAGCAAATGTCTTCATTTTTATTTGCTTTGTTTATAACATTTATATGAAGCTAAGGAAGGATGAGGTTCAGAGTGACTATACTGAGAAACTAGTGCAGATCTCTCAGATTATTATTATTATTTTTAATAATTAAAAAAATAGTTTGGGAGGAAGAGTCCAAATGCTATGCAACAATAAATACTTTAATGGGACTGTTTAAATATAATCAGTTACCATTTGGAGTGTCCTCCACCCCTGCACTTTGCCAAAGGACCATGCAGGGTTTGCTTTAAGGATCCCACGCAATGAAGTATGTCTAGATGATATATTGATCACAGGAACAACAGAAACAGAACATTTACGTATTGTGTCTGTTGTGTTAAAAAAAAACAGATGGAAGCTGGATTATGTTTAAACAAGCATTTGTCAATGCCGAATGTTTGCTTGCTGGCATTGGCAGTGGTAGTGTAGGAGTTACAGAGCTGCGTAATAGGAATGGCAGTGAAGTATTGAACTGAAGCCAACCCCACCACCACCCTGCAGAGAGTGACAGGCATTGGGGTGTGCGTTTGGGTCGTCAGGCATAACGGCCACGCCATTTCACCACACCCCACCCTGCAGACACTGACAAGTGTCCGCGGTGTTCCCTGGGGTCTTTGGGCGCATGTCGCACCCCATTTCATTAGGAAATATGGTGAGATGGGTGTGATATAGGAGAATGGGGTGAACTTTGGGGCAAGAGTCCAAGGCATACCGATGCCTCTCACTGGCTGCAGGGTGTGGAATGGTATGAGCATTACAGACAAGAATCCCAAGTCACACTCCTGATGCCTGTCATTCTCTACAGGGTTGGGCGTTATGGTTGGAAACCCTAATACCTCAGGCATTCGTTGGTATTTTCACCCAAATGTTCAACATTTTTTGTGACCCCACCTCATGAACAGAGGGAATATCAGTTTGTTAGCCGAAGCTGCTTATGCACAGCGACTACGGCATTTAGCACCACAGCACAAAACATTCCGAACAGGATGTAAAATGACAGCTGTACTGTTCATGGGGAGGTGAAAAATGGCAATGTTGCAAATCTGCAGTAAAATATTTAAAAAATGGTGAAGTCACGAGCGTGACATAGAAACTGTGCAACGCATTACCGTAATATAATTAGGGTTGGGGATTTTTACAGCAGATTGTCAACTCAGGCATTTTGGTGCCTCCGGACACACCAGTGTCACTGTGATTTTCTTTATCTGTGCTGAACAATGATTTCCACAGCGACCACGCATCTCTCGCTGAAAGTGTGAAAACACACTTCAGCCATGTTGTGAAAATGACAGCTGTACTGTTCATAAGGAAGTGTGGAAAATGCCACTGGTGAAAATCTGGACTGAAAATATTACAAAGTCATGAACTTACGAGGTGCGTGGAAACTGTGCTAATGCTCACTGTAACACAGTCATTTTATGGACTTTGTCACAAATTTTCAACATAGCATTTTAAGACCTCTGCTCATGAACAGTGTAACTGTGATTTTCTTAATCTGTCCTAAACATTGCTTTCGCACACCAACAGCACCATTGTGCGCTACATGTGTTAAAACACATTTTGGGCGACATATGAAAAATGGCAGCTGTACTGTTCATAAGGAAGTGTAATAAAATGGCAATGTTGAAAATCTGGAGTGAAAATATTAAATTGCAGACTTACGTTAGCATGCATAAGAACTGCGCAACGCACGCTCGTAAAACAGTCATTTTTAGGAATTTTTTCACCAAATTTTCTAATGTGGTATTTTACGACCTCTGTTCATGAACAGTGTCACTGTGATTTTTCTTAATTTGTCCCATACATTGATTTCGCACACCGACTGCACCATTGTGCGCTATGGGTGGAAACACGTTTTGGGTGAGATGTGAAAATAACAGCTGTACTACTCATAAGAAGGTGTGGTAAATGGCAATATTGAAAAATTCACTAATTTATTTAGGCCATGAGAACTGTACAATGCACGCCTGTGAAACAGTCATTTTTTGAATTTTTCACCAAATTTTCAACATAGCCATTTTAAGACCTCTGCTCATGAACAGTGTCACTGTGATTTTCTTAATTTGTCCCGTACATTGATTTCTGCACCATTTCGCCATTGTGCGCCATATGTGAAACACGCTTTGGGTGAGATGAAAATGACATTGTACTGCTCATAAGAAGGTGTGTGTAAAATGGCAATGTTGAAAATCTGGAGTAAAAATATTGAAAATTCACGAACTTACAAGTGTGCGTTGGAACTGTACAACGCACGCTCGTAAAACAGTCATTTTTTGGAATTGTTTCACCAAATTTTCAACATAGCCATTTTAAGACCTCAGCTCATGAACAATGTCACTGTGATTTTCTTAATTTGTCCCATACATTGATCTTGCGCATCAAATGCGCCACTGAGCGTTACGTGGGCGGAAACATGTTTTGAGTGAGATGTGAAAAATGACAGCTGTACTACTCATAAGAAGGTGTGGTAAAATGGCAATGTTGAAAATCTGGAGTGAAAATATTGAAAATTCGCAACTTACGAGCCCTGGGTAGGAACCGCGCAATGCATGGTCAGAAATGTCAGTTTTTGATTTGACACTAACATGGGTTTTGATTCTTCATGAATGATAACAGCCCGAGTTATTTGGGCCTCAGCGGTGATTTCCGCAGTGACTGGCGAAATCACCCCTTCGGGCCCGAATAACACCATGACAGTGACATCATTCATGATGGGTTCCCCAAAACCCCATGTTGAAAAATGGCAAAAATTCCCAAAATGCCTGAGATATGCAATAAAGTTGAAAAACTCCTATCTAGACCATTATACAGCTTACCGGCATTTCCTCAGTTCGGGTCGGCTTTGAAGAGTGCAGACGTGTTCCTGGTCCACCAAAGATCGTCGCGCGCGAGCCCGGAGGTAAGGGTGGCGGGGTGTGGGGAGGCAGGTGCGCAGTGGGTGGGTGTGGGTTGTGGGGGCTGGGAGAAGCGCCGTGGGACCGTTTTATTTTGCAGGTTAAAAAGAAAGACGACATGGGACGCTTGCCACACTGGGGTGAGCTCCCAGCGTGGCACAAGACAGCTGGGCTGGAGTCGATGGGGATTGGGCACTCCCATCGGGCCATATGATTAGTTACACGCTGCGGTGGGCTCCCAGCGTGGCACCCAGTACCGGGGTGAGGACAGTGGATCCCCCATCGGCTATTCTATCAGTTGCCACGCTGGGGTGGCACCCAGCGTGGCATGTGAAAAACTTAGTGGGGGAGGCGCCAGCACAGAAGTCGACGGGGATTGACACCCCCGCCGGCTATCGCGTGTGTGTGGGGGGAGGGCAGCGCGGTATGCAGTGCTTCTGTGTGTGTGTGTGTAGGGGAGCTGCGCATGAGCAGGCGATATCTTATCGCTGCTCACTGAAGCGTAGCTCCCCCTTTCAACTGTATGCCACTGCATTTTGGAGTTTGTCATAGACAGCTCCAGCATGCATTGGCTTACAGGGGCCGCGCCTGCCAACACACTGACTGAATTGGAGGAGGAGGTGACACACCTCCGAAATCTCAGATGATGGCACTATGTTTCTTGCACATGCGTGCAAGCAAACATAAAAAGGACATGCAGGCTTTCTGGTACAGTAAGTAATATACCTGGGTCATGAAGTGGATGCCCAGGAGTTGCACCCAGTGAACACAAAAATGCAGGCAGTTCAAGATGCTCCTATAACGAAAACAATTACCAGACTGAAAGCATACTTGGGCCTATGGAACAATTAAAGCAGGTAAGATGGACAGTCATGTAGAGTACATTCATATTGTGAAAATGTGACGAAAGCCTCAATATTTCATTTTTGTTTTCTTTCTGTCATATATTAAGATAAGAAAGGATGATTTTGGCAGTGACTGAAACTAGTCATACTGGAGTAGGCCCCAGAGGAAGAGGATGAAATTATGAAGAAGAGTGAAAAGAAAAACATTTCTTACATTTCTTCATGAAAGCAAGAAAATATGCTATGTTTTACTACTAAAATACTACACAAAGTCCAGATCCTTCTTGAGGTGGGTGAAATTAGAAAATTCCAAATTCACAGAATGTATGCAAATTTTCATGAAATTTCATGACTTTTTTTGAATGTGACAAAATTCTTTAATTAGCTATACCTCAATCCGTTTTACAACTAGGCGTCTAAAATTGTGCAAGCATATTGTCTGGTACATGCCCTAAAAGTTTGCCAAGTTTCATGACATTTGGATGATGGGTGGGGAGGTTATAGAGACTCAAAGTCTAGCAATTTAATATTCATTTGAAAATAGTTATATGCTTACAACTTAGTTACCTTTGGAGCTGGATAATTGAAAACATAGGTGCATACTTTCTTGAAAGATTCATAGAAACTACTAAATAGAGACTGTAAGTTTTAGCAATGGCCTGCCTCCTGACACATGTTCCAGGGGTTCGCTTATGAGCCCAGATCGTCAGCATAATAGCATGATGTTCTGATACTGAGCCATGATGGTTGCCTTAAAGCCTAATATTTAGGGTAAATGAACCTAAACACATTGGTGGTATTCTATTCTCTAGCTTTAAACTTATAGGGCCAGATATTCAAAACCTTGCCCCGGGGCTAAATTATCACTGCCCGGCATGCAAACTTAGCCCAGAGCTAAAAGCAAGCTATATTCAAAAGGAATAGCCTGGGGCAAACAGCTTCTGAATATAGTATGGTAATGAGGCCAGGCAAACTGGGCTGGTAGTGCAGAGCAAACTTAGCCCTGTAATAAGACAGCTCTGAATATAGCAACCAGGTAGTGCAAACCACAACAGCAACACAGTGCACAGTGATGTGAAGGTAGGTAGAGGTGAACCATGTGGCCAATGTGTGTGCCCGCAAATGCGTGGACCCAGTACAGCTTTAGGCAGCAGTGCATGTTAAAGCACAGTGTTCAAAACTGTATAATATTCCCCAAACCATTTGTGCGGCGCTAACGCATTTGTGTGGGTTTAGCACGGAGCTAAGCCATTTGCCGGTACAAACAATTTCCCAATGCTAAACTTTCCATTTTCAAAAGTGATACGCAATGAGCCTACTTAGGTAGTCTCTGGGCAAACATCCAGAGTAGCATGTCATTATGACCTGATTTTCATGCAGTTTGCCTAGCGTTACTGCAGAGTCCCACAGCTCCACCTGTAGGTCAACCTGGGGAAGTACAGGGGCTGTCCTGGTCTGCCTGCAGCTCCACCTGTAGGTTAGTCTGGCAGTGTTTGATGGTAGCTGCAGGCTACATGTATACAGTACAGCACAGCATATTGTGTGCCAGGGGACAACACAGCATAGGCACAGGTGGTGGTGGTGCTGCATGAAACTTGTCACACTGTAGGACATGCTACAGTGCACAGCAGACACTACAGTAACAAGGGGGCCAGTATTATGAGGGGCACAGCAAAACCTATGGTGTGTAGGGCAGTGATGACCACTGCACTGTACACAGTGACAGGCCCAACTTGTAGGTGTTTACTGACAGTGGACATTACTGCTATGCTGTTGTGTGACCCACAGATGATGCACCTCTGGCATGGGATGCTCACAGTGACACATACATGGCCAGCTGTGTGTGCTGTGGTGTTTGTATAGCTGTGTGGTATGTTACTGGGGGGGCACATATGATCAGACAGGCACACTGGAGTTGGAGTATTCGCAACACTGGCCCATGTGCACTGCATGATGTGTCCCAGCTTGTGGCCACACCTGGTCTGTGCGCTATTCTGGCCACCTGTACACCCTCCGTTCAACATCCTCCATGCCCTCAGTGCTGCATGTGTGTGCTGACATCTGTTGGTGTCCACAAAAGAGTGGTCTGCAGGTGTGTGCTGTATGGCCACACTGACTTGGTGTCCACTGGTGGCAGGGTCACCACTTACTGCCTGGTATGGCTGGGACTGGCGGCAGATGATGGCATCATTGTGATGCGATCAGTGAGCAGCATATTTCCTCTATGTCTAGCTTTGTCTATGTGTCATATTTATTTGTTAGGGTTGCGTAATGCCGCACAAATGCCATGAAAAGCCAAAATGTCATGGAAAGTTGATTGCCCAGGGTTAAGACTACCTTTTCCTGGGTGGTAATTTGCACCATGCTAAGTGTTGCGCTAAGTCACGCAAAACCACTTTGCGCAGCGCTAGTCACTGAATATAGCATTGAGCCTCTATTCATGTACATGCCCCCTCAGTTTGCCCCTTGCATACATTATGATTTTGCCTGGCGCTAATGCAGTCTGCGCGCACTATTTGACCTTTTGAATATGGCAAACCCACGCTCATCCCACACTAAACCTGTGCAAACAGTTTGCACCCAGCTCAAAGTTTTGAATATCGGGCCCATAGAGGCTTAAATTCAGCAGTTTATGTAACAGCAAAATGTAATTTAAAAATTTCTGAAATTTTGGAGGCTTTTAACTCAATCACCTTTAAAGCTAGAGATCTGAATCTTGGCACACATATATATGGGCATGGATGTCACCATGTCAAATGTTGTGCAGTTTGCACAAACGTGTTTAGTTTAAGTAGTTGTTAACTGTAATTTTAAACTTGCTGAATGTTTGGAGGCTTATAACTCAGTCATTTGTAAAGACAGAGATCTAAAACTTGTACACATCTGTATGGGCACTGACATAGTCAAAATACCAAAGTTGGTGCATGTTGGACACATATGTTTAAAACTAGATGGAAATAACCAAAATTACAATTTTGGCGAAACTTTGCAACATTTTCATGGAAATGTCATGAAATTTCACAGAAGCAAAATCAGCATTTCACCAAAATTCCCCTGGCAGAAGATACATTTCACCCATCCCTAGTCCCCTCCATTGTGTGATGATTATAGGGATGGTTTGGTACAAAGGCTGTAGGCATTTGTGCAAAGACTGTGTCACTAAAGATCAAATTCTTGATCTGGCATAGAAAGAATTAATTTAAAAATATATTAAATATTAATTACTTACTATGTATTGTCATTAATATTATGTTATATAACAGGGGAGCAAACAGCATTTTAGACTGTGTAATAGACATTTTGTCAACTGGGTTTCCTGGGTAATCATGCCACTTAGAAATCTGGTTAGACCAATTCTGAATTACACTTTCAATTACAAGAGTGCAGTGTGCACATTTATGGAACCCATACAAACAGGAGAGACAGAGAGTGAAATAAGTGCCTTAGCTGTCCCAGCTAAGGCACATATTTCTTTCTTTCTTCTGTTCATGTGGTATTTGAGCAATAAGCCATAACATGACATTGGATGTACTAGGTTTACCTCATGGTCAGGGGCATTGTAATGCACGAGGCAAAGCCAAGTGCCTTCAGCCACTAACCGTAGGGTAAACCTAGTACAACCAATGTCCCTGAAGCACATTATTGCTTCTATAACAAGCATTTCTCAATGCTGAATGTTGTCTCACTGGCATTGGTAGTGTAGGAGTTAGAGATGCATAATAGGAATGGCAGTGAAGTATTGAATTGATGCCAACCCCACCCCCACCCTGCAGAGACTGACAGGCATTGGGGTGTGCCTTTGGGTCATCAGCTATAACGCTCATGCCATTTAACCTCACCCTAACTTGTAGACACTGACAAGTGTGGTGTGCTTTGGGGTCTTTGGGCCTTATGCTTACCCCATTCCATAAGGAAATATGCTGAGATGGGTGCAGTATAGGAGAATGAGGTGAACTTTATGGCCAGACACCCCAAGGCACACCTCGGTGCCTGTTACTGGTTGCAGGGTGGGGGTGGGGGTGGAATGGCATGAGCATGACAGCCAGTGACCCCAAGTCACACCCCTGACACCTGTCAGTCTCTACAGGGTGGGATGTTAGAGTTGGAAACCCTAATGCTGTAGGCGTTTGTTGGTATTTTCACCCAAATCTTCAACGTGGGCTTTTTGTGACCCCACCTCATGAAGAGCGGCACTATCAGTTTGTTAGTCGAAAGGTGGTTTTGCACAGCGACTATGCCATTTGGTGACACAGGCATGAAAACACATTTTGGGCAGGATGCGAAAAATGACAACTGTATTGTTCATGAGGAGTATGAAAAAATGCCAACATTGAAAATCTGGACTGAAAATATGAAAAATTGGTGAAGTCATTAGCAGGCATAGAAACTGCGCAACACACATCCGTAACCCAATTATTTTTGGGATTTTTTAACCACATTTTCAACATAGGCATTTTGGGACCACCCCTCATGAACAGTGGCACTGTGATTTTGTTAGTCTGTCTCAAAAGTTGATTTCCCACAGCAACCATGCCATTGTGCGCCACAGGTGCGAAAACACATTTTGGGCAGGATGTGAAAAATGACAGCTGTACTGTTAATAAGGAGGTGTGAAAAAATGCCAGTGTTGAAAATCTGGCATGAAAATGTTGCAAATTTGCGAAGTTACAAAGGTGCGTGGAAAATGCACAACGCACGCTTGTAACACAGTCATTTTATGGATTTTCGTCACCAGATTTTCAACATAGGCATTTTAGGACCTCTGCTCATGAACAGTGTCACCGTCATTTTCTCAAACTGTCCCGAAAACTGATTTTGCACAGAGGCCGCGCTATTCTGCGCTGGACGTGCAAAAACACATTTCAACCAGAATACGGAAAATGACAGCTGTACTGTTCATAAGGAGGTATGGAAAAATTACAATTTTGAAAATCTGGAGTGAAAATATTACAAATTCACGAAGTTACGAGCATTCATGGAAACTGAGCAACGCACACTCGCTATTTTTTGGATTTTTTCCACCAAATTTGCAACATAGGCTTTTTGAGGGTCCCCCTCATGAACAGTGGAATTGTCATTTCGTTAATTAGTCCTGAAAGATGATTCCATGCAGTGACCACAAAATCACCTTTCAGGACCGAATAACACCATGACAGTGACTGAATTCATGAGGAGGGGTCCCAACAATCCCATGTTGAAAATTTAGTGCCAAAATTCCCCAAAATGCCCAAGATATGCACCAAAGTTGAAAAAACCTTATTTATGCCATTATACACCTTACCGGCATTCTTTCAGTTCGCGATCAGCTTTGAAGAGTGCAGACGTGTTCCTGGTCCACCGAAAATCATCGCGCCATACTCCAGTAAGTATTAGGTGGGGGGTGTGGGGAAGCAGGGTGTGCAGAGGGTGGGCGCAGATTGAGGGAGGGCCACCAGAGTCGACGAGGGACCGTTTTCTGGTTTGCAGGTTTAATAAAAAAAAAAAAAAAAATTGCAGGATGGTTTTTGTTTTACATGGGCATTTGGCATGCTGGGGTGGGCTCTCAGCATGCCACCTGACTGTTTTTTGGGGGGTGCTGTAGCCGATGGAGGATTGGGCACCCTCGGCGGCACATACCGAAGGGGAGGGCAAGAACCGAGGGGGATTGGGCACTCCCCCTTGGCACACATCAAAAGCAGTGGGGTCATTATGACAACAGAGAGTGGGTTCCCCTGTTGGCAAAATAAACAGGGAAGGGGGGACTGAAGATGATAGGGATTGGGCCCCCTGTCGGCAAAGAAAGACGTTTGGAGAGCGCATGATGCTGAGGGGGATTGCGCACCCTTCGGCATACACTTTAAATGGGAGAGGGGTATTATGCCGATGGGGAGGGCCCCCCATCGGCAGAGAGTGAAGTGGGTTGGGACACTTCTGCTGGCGGCAGTCAGTGCTGCCATGTTTATTAAACTGCTTCACCAGAAAAGGCATGCCGCTGCATGACGAGCTTGGTTCTCATTGCAGCGGACCTTTTCTTAGATCTGGTGGCCAGTTTACGTGTTGCTGGAGTCAGCGCCTGCAGCTGCCTTACTGGGGAATGAGGGACATACCTACTGATGCGTGCCCTGCATTCACCCACAGTGACCGCACCTCCAAATCTGCCACTACTGCAATATGCTGGCTGGCACGCACGCACGAGCCAACATATAAAAGGGTCCAGAGGCAACTTTTAAAAAACAAACACTGTAAAGGTTTTCAAACCTACAAAAATTATAATAAAATGTTGATAAATTATGTAAAATAGCCCTTCCACAGATGTTTTTCACCTCTCTTTCTTCATATTCAGTACACTGTGTGATTGTTTACCATAGAATAGAAGAATTCAAAGCTCAGCATTATGCCAGTATTAGAATGCCTCCCTCAACACACACACACACACACACACACATGGAATGGTAACATGCAATACATTAATTCAAAATTCTTTAGAGTTCCACTGGCATACACCCACAGACACATACACACACACACAGGCCTCAAGTGGAGACAGAACCTCAATTTTATGTGTTGCCAGGTAAAGAACAGGGAGTTCTCTGGCAAAGTGGTAGGGATAGGAGGGGGAATTTTCATGGTCATCAAAGAAACACCAGCAATGGAAACTCTGAAGAGTACCTGCTTTTCTAAATGTGTGTATGTGGGCAAGGAGGCGCTCTTAAGTGAAAATAACATTAAATTATTTACTTACTTTAGGTAATTTAATTAATGAACTTTCATTGTTATGGCCTAGTTGAAGGTTTCTATATATGAGTAAAGGTTGCAGACATGTCTGAGATGGAGATTAGGAAGCAAGTGCCTTATGAATTCTGTGAGTTACCCCAGTTGTCAGTGACTTGTTTTTAGCCATTGGTAGTGCTCTCTTAAGGCAATGGCTCAGCCAGTCAGGACGCAGGGACTTCCTTGCCAATTTTATATACAGTTTTGAATTATACCTCATACTTCTGGTTACCATATTTAGAAAGTGACAAAAAAGGCTGAGAGCGAGGCCAGAGAAAGCTAACAAGGATGACACAGGGTATGGAACAATTAGATTATAAACACAGATTAAAAAAACCTAAACATCATAACTCTAGAAGATAGAAGACTTAGAGGGGACCCTTTGTGATTTTATGATTTAAACAAGGATGATAATTTTAAGACCATGCTCAATATTGAGAAAATATTGGAAGTCGACACAAATAGGGATCATAATATGCAATACTGTCAGCCTTGAAAACCAACAGGAGAAAGTATTTCTATTTTTTTATCACAACTGTAATTTCTATGCCCTCCCCCAGACAGCCCCCTTCTGCCCGACCCCTCCCCCCAGCTCCATCTCCTGGAATTACCAGGGCTTACCTTATGCCTGGCCCAGAAGCGGTGCCTGTGGGGAGACGGGCGTCATCCTGCCGCCGCGGATTTTTCCTTTTTTTCACCCAATTTTTGCGTCTGCACACCATGCAATGGGTGCAGCTGCTGCCTCCATCTCTGCAAAGGCAGCCAAGCACCCTGGGTGCAGGCGAGTCTCCTAGCTGTGCCATTCACAGCACAGACCCCCCATCCCGAGGAAGGAGAGCAGTAACACTCAATCCTTACCTCCTCGCCGGCCCCCAAGTGACCCGAGTCCATTCCCGAACCTGGATCACCGGTGTGGCACGAGATGTGGTGTCCAGCACCTCACCCTTAGTGCCACTAGGCCAAGGAGAAAGTATTTCTTCGCCCAAAGAATAAGTGGCTTATGGAATAACCTTCCAACCAAATGTATTGCTAGAAATACCAAAGTCCAGTTTAAACAGAAAATTGAATTCAGGATGGAGGTAGATTAACATTATTTTATTTTTGTTTATTTTTTTAATTATTTATTTAGTTGTTCACTGGGCAGGTGCACTAGTAACATGGACTATTTTTAGGCATGACCCAGGACATGAAGATGAGTACACAACAATACATTAGGAATGCAGTACATACAAAACAAATTGTAAACATAGTTAAAAATAGGACATCCGTACACTACAATATAACCACAAAAACAGAAACAGAGGTAACAAGGCATTAGGACTGGCAGATAATAAATACATGAAAGTACAAAAATACAAATGCAAATCAAAAGTTACTGCAAGAGAGCTACAGTGCCAGATGCTGTGGTCAAGGGAAGCATGTATAGGCAGATCTGTCCAGCAGAGCAGCTCTTTAGAACATTATGAACAGGGAGAGTGTAAATAGATTGCAGGCCATTCCAGTGGGTTGGTGCAACAACTGAGAAGGCCTTTTGACCCATACAAGTAGCAACCAGAGGTGTCTTCAGAAGCTGGAAAGATGAGAACTTGAGGCTTCAGGAGCACAGTTTAGGTCTTAGAATGTTATCAAATGGAGACAGCTCTTTAGCTCTCACTGACTTGTCTATAAAACAACCAAAGAGATGCTCACAGCCTGTGGTGCGAGCCAGCCATGAGATTGGTATAAGGAGCAGGGGGTGGGTACCAAAGGAGGCCATTAAAGCAAATCAGCAGATGTTGTACAGAGTGTTCAGTCTTGCCAGAATATTAATGGAAAATTAAGAGAAGCTAGGAGAGCACTAGTCTAGAAGGAGGAGCAATGTACTCCTGGTGATAGCAAGCCTAACTTCTGGGGTCATGAGATCTTTCAGTCTGTAACTAGTACTCAGTTTCTGTTTAATGTGTGTGACAGTGAGCTTGATATGCTCAGAGACTGTTTGGGAGGAGTCAAGAATAACACCTAGGTACTTAAAGGAAGATTAAAGCTCCAAGGGGGTACCATCAGATGTCAGGACATTGAAAGGGGAAATCAGTCCTGGCAGTTTCCAAAGCCTGAATCTGGACAAAAGTAACATAGCTTTTGTTTTCTCAGTGCTAAGTAAAATCCAGTTATTTAGGAACCATGATTGCACACAGCCAAATTTGTCAGTGAGGGTGGAGGAAATGCCCGTAGGGGATTTGTCACTGTAGCACAATACCATGTCATCAGCATAGTGGAGAGATTAACAACCATGACACACCTTGGGGAGATGGTCAGTAAAGAGAAAGAAGATTATGGGCCTTAGGATGGAACCCTGTGGTACTCAACTAATGACCTTCCTTGGGATGGAGATGATGAAGCCACCTGAGCTATCCTGTTGCATTCTGCCAGAAAGGTTGCTTTGGAATCAGGAAGAAGCTATGGTAGGAGATACTGAATTGGCACAGCTTGTAAATGAGGATGTTATGGTTCATTAGATCAAAACCTTTAGTTACAGGAGGTCAACAAAAACAATCCCTGACAGCCTGCCTTAATTCATATTTTAAACAACATGGGACAGTGAACCTGACCAGGGCCGATCCAGTTCTCTACCCTCTACCCTTGACAGAACCCATGCTGGTGGGGGTGGGAGATTGGAATACTTGGACACATATTCAGCAATTTCTTGAAAAATAATCCTATTCAGGAGCTTACTTGGGGGGGGGGACAGAGACCAGATGGTAGTTTTCAAGCAGGGATGTGTCACCCCATTTGAGAATAGTTACCACCCTGTAGGACAGCTCCATGGGCACTAGAGCTTACTACTAACCTTTAAACCTTAGTTTTGAACCACAGTTATGAAGCTAAGATAAGTTAGATATTATTTTATTTTTTATTTTAAAATTATTGATTTCCAGTAGGTGACTGACAATAACTAATTGCTATAAAGGTGAATCTGATGCCTCTAGAAAAAGACAGTACTTTTTATGGTTAACCTGAAACAGAATTTCTGGCTGCATACCAGTAAAATAGACTGTTTTACTAATACTCATTCTGTATACAGAGCTAACGGAGCATTTGGAAGGGGGGAAGAGAGCCTAGTAAGGACGCCACCAGAAATTGGGATGAGGCACAGGGGAACCGGAGATGGAATTGGCAAGATGTAGACCAGATCAGGAACTAAAACACAAAAACTGGCACACACAATCTGTTATTGGATGGGAAAACTAGTTATTAAACACAGTCAACAATGGATGTGACCCAGCAGTGGTGGAAGCCAGCTGCAGGTAATATGGACAGGGCTGATGAACTGCTCATTCAACCAAGTGGTAGAAAACCTCTATGGCTAGAACAAAACAGCTTGAAGTTGCCAGTTATCAGCGAGGTCAAACTTGCAATTTAAATCAGGTATAGAAATGTTGTTTTTTTTTTTTTTGTTAGCATTGATGGTTAGTGGGAACAAAGATGGCGGCATTTACAGTTCTGACTGGAATGCTTGGAAAGACACAGTACTAGGGTCATATCTGAAAATAGGCATACAGCTGTGTAGTGTATGCACCCAGTTACCAAAAAAACAAACAAATAAATAAATAGTGATTTGCTTTACTTTTACTTCTTTATGTGGTCGGCTGCTACTTTATGCGGTGGTTATGCAGAAACACCCCAACATATAAAATATAAACTGCCCAATCAGGGTACAGTAATCTCAGATCTATTGTATAATCATTTTTCTTTACTGCTGTGACATGGAGAGAAGAACATGTTGCTATTCCTTTTTTTTGTTTTCTGACAAAGTTAAAAAGACTGGGCTAAGCAGACTTAGCCTACAAAAATTATGAGAAAAAAATGAACAACAAATGTTGCTCGGTAGACATGATTTCTTTATTAAGCTAACTAAAATTTTCAGATACAGGCTTTTGAAGCCTAGGTGCCACAGTCTGACAAAATGGAATAGTTGGGGGTCACGTGATGCAGGGCACCTGAAAGCAGCACTATTCTGGAGCTCCCGCTTATCAACCGTTTATAACCCTCTTTTTGCCCTTCATTTGCCAAAGGGCACAAGCTAGGCGTCGGTTCTAAGCTTCTTTATCATTTGGGATCTCTGTGGCAGAGTTTTGGCTGATTTGCAACAATGTAACCGACTTTACAGCCAAAATGGAAGCTAAGATGAAGTAGGCCAGTATCTGACATACCCCACCACCCACACCAGAACAATCATCCAAGAAATCGAAACATCAAAGTTCTGGGAACGCTCCCAAGTCTGCTTCTTCTGGCACATCAGTGGTTCCTCTTACTGAGGACCGTTTTCTTCAGGAATTGCTCCCGTTTAAAGAAACTCTAGAGGAAATCTCGGTTGAGCTGAAATCTATTCGTGGAGACCTAAGCTCCTTATCTACAAGAATGGGTGACTCAGAAGCGAGAACCTCTTCTCTGGAGAAATGGAGAGAGAAATCAGAAGCAGAAATTGTACATCTGAAACAGCAAATTAGCAAACTCCAACTGAAAACTGAAGATTTAGAGGGGAGAAGTAGAAGGAATAATCTGCTGATCCTGGGTCTGCCTGAACCAGAGGAAAGTTCTGACACCATTGCCTTCCTACAGAAATTCTTCCTTAAGGTTGTTGGCCCTTCTCCTCTCAACCCACAGTACCACACTGAGCGAGCCCACCATTCCCTGAGGCCAAAACCCTCACCTGGTGCATCCCCAAGGACCTTTAATTGTCTACACACATGTTTAAAGATTAAAAAAAGACATTGAGGGACCGTTTTCTTCTAGTCAAGCTCCAATGAACATTGGAGGATGGGATTTGCCACTAGACACCTCATTTAAATCAGCAATGACATGTGCAAGGCAAAACTGATCTAGGTAGTTGTTTGCACTAACCACTGAGCCACCTAACTGCACTTTCTAATAGTTGTGATACACACACACACTAATACATACACATATATGCATACATATTTTAGTAAAGCATAGCAGTGCACTGTCTACACATATAGAGCACACACACAGAGCACACATACACACATTAACACACATACACTACCTTATGTGGCATTTATTTACTTAAAAACAATTAAACATGAAGGGTGAGAGATGTGGGGATTGATGCAATGCACTGGCTGTGGGGTCACAGTCTTCCAAGAGACATTCTGGAGGCTGCAATGCTGCCCTATTTGCAGGCACATCTCTGCTATGAGGGAGGAGGTTGCCCATCTAAAGGCCAAACTGGGAAAGAGTAGGGGAACCTCCTTCCCCTCATAGGGACCACCAATGCTTCCACCACTGCCTCAAAGGTTGCCAAGAAAAAGGAGTGGCTGGACCACACTGGGCTCAAGGAGGGTGAGGGTGATGGAACAGTGGCACATCCCTCCAGTTGTACCTCTCCACAATTCATATGCTGTTCTGGTGGTGCATAATTGCTCTATGGAGGCAACTGCAGTGGAGACCAAGGAGGATGCTGGGAACCTCCACAAGGGAGAACCAAAAGAGGATGGCATAGGACCCCACAGCGGAAAGAAACAGCTCCAGGTGAGGGAATCAATTGTTAGGGGTAGAACTGGGGGAAGGAGGGGAAGGGAGGTAAGGTGCCTGCCCGTGTGCCCAACGCCAAAGCTTGGAGGTACAGGAAGCAAATCCTCAGAATCACAGAAGCAGTTGCATGGGAGAGGGAGCTGGATGTCATTGGCCACCTACGGACAAATGACCTACCTGGGAATGGGATCAGATCAGTACAAAAGGAGTTTGTGGAGTTGGGGAGGCACCTTAGACAAGTAGCATGCACGGTAACCTTCTTGGAGATGCTGCCTGTCTATGGCATGAGTGAGGCTAGGGTACTCTGCACCATGGGATTCAATGAATTGTTGAAAAACTGGTGCGGAGCAGAGGGTTTTGGCTTTATTGGGGACTGGGGGTCCATCTAGAGGGATACAGGTCTATACTGGCACAATGGTCTGCATCTCTCCAGGAGGGGAACCACGGTCTTATATGATAGGTTTAAATGCTTCATAGGAAAGCTTTTAAACTAGCCAAGGGGGGGAGGCACTGAAAAGGAGCAGGGAATTCCCAGCCTGCCCCACAAAACAGGGTATTTAGCAAAGTAAACAACAAGGTAGAGAAGTCAATGGGAAGCAGAACAGGTGTCAATGGAGAAAAAGACAAAGGCAGTAAGGGCAGGGATGGGGATAAAAGGGGTTAGACCATCAAAAAATGAAGGGTGATAAGTACCAATGCCTGTAGTCTCGGTAACAAGCTTCCTGAATTAGTGGCCTTGATGGAAGAGGGACGACTGGATATTGTGGCAGTCACAGAAACATGGTACCCAGAGAACCATGTCAGGGATGTCAACATACCAGGGTACACAATCTACAGGAGGGACAGGGAGGATAAATGAGCAGGAGGAGTAGTTCTCTATGTAAGGGAAGGGAATCAAAGCAACAGAACTAAAGGGTAAACAGGGAAGGGAGGAGAGGAGGCATTGTGATTCACCTTGAAGACAGGAAATGGCACCACAGTCTGCACAGGTGTTTACAGACTCCCCATCTCAGGGGGAGGAAAGGGACAAGGAAATGATATAAGGCATCCTTAGAATGGCAGAAAAAGGGGAGATATTATTGATGAGGGACCCAAATATGCTAGATGTTAGCTGGAGCACATTTGCTGCAGCCACAACCAAGAGCAGGGTCCTTCTCAATGCCCTATAGGGGGAATTCCTCAGACAGCTGATGCTGGAACCCACTCGGGAGGAAGCAATCTTAGACCTGGTACTCTCAAACGGTGATAAAGAGAGGATCTCAGATTTAGAAGTGGGTAGCGACCACCAGTGTATTCAAGATAAACACAACCATAGAGTCAAGCCATAAAAATGAGAGAGTACTGGACTTTAGGAGGGCTGACTTTGGCAAAATGGGAGAGTGCATAAGGAATGCACTAACAAATGGGCAGAAAGGAGGGGTGGAGGAACAATGGGGAAAAAATCAAAACTGCCATTACAGAGGCAACAAGCATTTGTGTGAAACAAATAAACAAAACAAAACAAAGGAATAAAACACTATGGTTCCCAAAAGAGGTGGCGGGGAAGGTTATGGAGAAAAAGAAAGCATTCAGGAAGTATAAGGAATCACAGAAGGATCAAGACAGGAAACTACATCAGTTAAAGCAGAAGGAAACAGGGAAGGCAGTCAGAATAGCAAAGGCCCAAACAGAGGAAAAGACAGCCAACTCGGTTAAGAAGGAGGATAAAACTTTTCTATTGGTACTTTAGGAAGCAAACAAAGACCAGGGGAAGAATAGTGAGGCTTAATAAAGGGTAGGGGAGGTGGGCAGAGGGTGACAGTGAAAAGGCAGAGATCCTGAATGAATATTTTTGTTCAGTATTCACAAAGGAAGAGGACGGTACCTAAACCAAACAATAGAAGCACTCTTAATAGGGGGGTCAATACCAGTCCATTCATGGAAGAAAATGTCCTGAAAGAATGCCTAAAAATCAAGGTGGACAAAGCAGTGGGGCCTGATGGGTTTCACCCCAAAATTCTAAAAGAACTAAGGGGAGAACTATTGACACCACTGACTACACGTTTTAACAAATCATGGGAGGAAGGTATGGTACCTGAGGACTGGAGGAAAGTGGATGTTATTCCCCTCCACAAAAGTGGGAGCAAGGCAGAGACAGGAAACTATAGACCTGTTAGTTTGACCTCAGTGGTAGGGTAAATTATGGAATCACTTCTAAAAGAAAGAATTGCCCAGTTCCTAGAGGTCAGCAGGGCTCAGGACCCAAGGCAGCATGGATTCACAGTGGGGAGGTCATGTCAGATGAATCTAATAGATTTTTTTGACTGGGTGATCAAAGTAGTAAACCAGGGAGGGGCTGTGGATGTGGCCTACCTAGACTTTAGCAAGGCATTTGACACAGTCCCACACAAAAGATCAATAAACAAGTTAGCCAGCCTGGGAGTGGGTCCCTGGGTAAAAAACTAGCTGCACAACAGGACACAGAGGGTAATAGTAAGTCCACTCCAAGGAAAGGGGGGTTACTAGCGGGGCACCACCGGGTTCAGTACTGGAACCAGTCCTTTTTAATGTCTTTATAGGTGACATTGCAGAGGGGCTGGAAGGAAAATGATGCCTCTTTGCCGATGACACAAAGATCTGAAACATGGTTGATACACAAAGGGGGGTGTAAAGGATGAGAAGGGACTTGGCAAGGTTGGAGGAATGGTTAAAAGTATGGCAGTTTAGATTCAATGCAAGAAGTGCAAAGTAATGCACCTGGGAAACAAAAACCCAGGGGAAGAGTACACAATGGGGGGAGATACGAACAACAACAAAAATGGAATGGGACCTGGGGGCAGTCATATCAGATAACCTAAAGGTAGGCAAACAATATGAGAAGGCAGTAAGGAGGGCTGGGGGAATACTGGGATGCATAGGGAGAGGCATCACCAGTAGAAAACTGGAAGTTGTTATCTTTCTGTACAGACAGTTGGTGAGACCCTATCTGAAGTACTGCATGCAGTTCTGGAGACCCCATCTCCACAAGGACATAGACAGGATGGAGGCAGTCCAGAGAAGGGCAACTAAAATGGTGCAGGGTCTACAACAGAAGCCATATGAAGAGAGACTAAAGGAGCTTAATATGTATACCAAAATGAATCATCAAAGTTCAAGAGGGTAGCATCTTTCAGAAAAAGAGATGTACAAGAACAAGAGGGCAAAATTTGAAGATAGAGGGGAGACGGCTCAGGGGCAACATGAGGAATTATTTTTTCACAGAGAGGATGGTGGATGCATAGAACAGCCTTCCAGAGGAGGTAGTGGTGTCAAAAACAGTGGGGGAATTCAAGAATGCATGGGACAGACATAAGGCAATTCTAGTAAGGGGTAGAAGGAAGTAGACTGTTGGTTAACTAGGATCTGCAGCTTACCCAAAAGGTCAGGAAATGGGCCAGCTGGCTGGGCCAAGCGGTCCTTATCTGCCACTAAAGTCTATGTTTCTATACATCTAACCCTAACTTTAAATGTATTTATGATAAGCACTGTGTTTTGCACAAACTCATTGTACTAATCTATGGCAAGACTGGGTAACTAAGGTAGAGGACCAGAAAGGTGCAGTTGATGTTGCCTGTCTAGACTTTATTGGGGACATTGCAGAGGGACTGGAGGGGAATGTATGGTTCTTTGCAGATGATACAAAGGTATGCAATAATGTGGACATGCCCGGTTGGTTGAAATAATGAAAGAAGACCTTAAACAAACTGGAGAAATGGTCTGAAGAACTGCAGCTGGTATTCAATGCAAAAAAGTGCAAGATCAGTGCATGTATGGTAATAAAATATGTTTTTGTGTTAATTGTGTCTTGATGATAATATGAAAGAAATATATAGCAGTTACAGTTATATGGTATTAATGGGAGAGAGAAAACCATATAGATCAGATATTAAGTTTTCAGTGCAACACATAGTTATAGACAGCAAATGTTTAAATAGTACAAACTTGAATATTCACAAATGATACTGACAAATGAACACATAGTTACAGACAGAAACATGTGTACACAGTAGCAGCATTGAAAATGCAATTGAAGGGTTCTTTCAGTTTCTCTAGTTTTACAGACTTCAACACTGAGATGTTTAATGACCTTGCATATCTGCACAGTGGCTTTTGACCTTCAGACTGCCACATCTTGTCTCTAGTGCAGTGCTTCCCAGCTAATTATTTCTTTAAAACTTTGGCATTCATGTACAGAATGAAACTGTTTTTGTTTAGAAGGCCTGCTATGAAATCATCTATTTTGTGCATCTCAGTGCAACATAGAAAAGATGAAAAAGAAAACAGGGAGGTATCAATCTCATTTACAATTGAAAGGTTGATTAAGTTGAGATACTTATGAGCTAAATAGTGCTTTCATGCTTAGTTCAATTCAATTAGTGCAGTGATTTGGCAAAACCTGCAATATTATCTAATCCATTGAGTATCTAGAGAGTTCCTTTTCTCTACTGTCATAGTAAGAAGTTTGCAGGGCTACACCCACTACAGCCGTAAAAATGATAATGAATTTATATGAGGGATATGCACCTTATAAGGGAAACCCTGTATATGGCAAGACAGCAAAGTTCTCGCTGTTCCTTCATTAAAATGTAAATTGTAACCACGGAGACCTGGCTCCTTTAGAGTCCTGAAAAGTAATGTATATTGATTATTAAAAATAATTCCAAAGGGCAATCTCATAAAATTTCAAAAAGAAATGAGAGACTTACCCAAAGGAAAGAGGGAACTATGAGTGGCCATCCCACTGTGTCCTAACAGATACTAGGACTGGCTGGTCCAGCCAACACCCACAGTTTAAATGTAGGGGGGATCATAGATGTCACTAATGACATCAAATGGCAGCTTCACCTACTACCGAGGCTACAGACAAAGGAGCTTGTGAAGCTGTAAGACAATAGTAGAGCATGCTAAGAGGGTGGAAGCTGCTGTGCCTGTATGCCACCATAACTGCAGTGGTTTCATCCCCACTCAGGACTGAAGCCCTTACAGTGTGAAAACTCAATCTTTTGTTAGTTCCCCACTACACTGCAGTATTTAAACAATGGGTGTTGACTGGACCAGCTGCTCCTAGGATCTGTTAGGAGACAGTGGGATGGCCACTCATAGTTCCCTCTTTCCTCTTGTAGCTAGGTCGCTGTGTAACTTGTGGATACTACCCCTGCCTTGTGAGCCCAACCATTGCTGAGGGGCCTGGGTTCTGGTTCTGATGGAAAAAGGATTTTTTTCCAAGACAGAAAATAAATAGTGCGGTGCCTCCACCCAGAGTAAAATATAGTGGGCCAGTTGTTGATGTGGTACAACCTCCTTGAATGCTGTACCTCCCCACCTCCCCTCACAGTCACCCCACACATGGAAAACCATTAACAGGTGAAATACTTTACTGTGCATGCAAATAATGACTACCACTAATAATATGCTCACAGACAGTGCTGAACAACAACAATTTACCCCACACATCCAAGCATCTAACCCCTCAGGGCAAACAATGGGTAATGCCTAGCTGTGATACGACCTGGCTGATTCACCAGACCATCCTGGCTGGTAGCTATGCTTATTATATATCTCAGGATTCACAGTCTCTTTCTTTCTACAGACAACAGGCACTAGCCTCCCGGTAGGTAGATGTGATTCAACCCTAGACTGGAAGGGCAAACAGTCTTTCAGGTGGCTTTCCACTTTTCAGGCTCTACACTACAAACAGCGTTCTGGCTTCCAGCTGGATTTCCCAGGCTAGGGGAAATTTCTGGAGCTATCTCTGGTTGTTGGACCAGACCACACTTAAGTCCTTAGACAGAATTCAGTCCAACCCTCCTATTCAGGTTGAAAGCTTCTCTCAGATGCTGCAGAGTTTAAACAAATGGCTTCTCTCTGATTGAGCTGGCTTTTCAAACAAGGAAAGTCTCTTGGAAAGTCTCCTGGAGTTTACTGTGGAGGCCTTAGGTCAACTTCAAAGCTGTTTTTGGCTCACTCTGCGCTCCTCTGCTTTACTCAGAGCACCTCAGACAGAACTACTGTGAGCTGTAGCAGAACGAAAACACAGCAGGCCTGATGAAGTGGTAGTGCCATGAAACTTCACCCTGTGGTGGTGTGTTTAAGAGAATAATGGAAAAGCATTTTGAACTATTTATTGGTGTTCATCCATCCTTTTGCTTTACTGAGTGTGTTGTTAAATCCACCAGTCAGGTGGCTTGAAGGATGACACATCTCTCCTCCTCACTTCTTCACTGCGCCGATGCAAGCAGCCCTTCTGTACAATGCCCTTTCATGAAAAAGACCATTGCACTAAGGACATCAAGTAGTCTACCTGGTGTCAGCCATAGTCATTCGACCTGCCAGCCATGCTGCTCTACAGACATGTATGCTTTTTGTGACAACCTGTACTCAGTAAGTTCAGTTCCTGTGCTATCATTTATCATTTGCTCTCTCTGTGCCTTCACATGTGGTCTCCCTGTGTTTTCCTCCCAAGCATTTCATATGTAGCCTAATTCAATGTAATTGTGATTTATAAGGTCTGCTTACAACAGTTCACTGGTTTTGCCATCAGCAGATGTTATCTGTTGCATCATTATTGTTTGAAATACTTATTTAAGGTATGGTGCCCAGTCTTACCTCAGAGTTGTTTAAGCATGTTCCTTTGGATGAACCAGTTCCAGGTTTATTCCCTTTGTGGTTAATGTAACTGTGTGTTTCCTTATGACACCCTACCCCGGTGTTCAGTGTAAGCATCATATCTAGTGAACTTTCCATTTCTGTATTACTATCCCATAGTTTTGTTCTAACTTAGCTCACTAATCTGGCCCCTATGTCACTACTTTTAAGGGGCCCTGCATCAATCAGTGTCTGTTTTCCTGTCTGTTCTTTACTGGCCATTAACATGCATACCCCTGACACCTCCTCCACTCCTTCCCCTGTCCCTTCAAAAGATCCTTGCATGTTTCATCTTAATGCAAGAAGTCTTCTCCCTAAATTGGACTTCCTTTCTGTTTAGATATGACAACACTCACCAGATATCCTCTGCATCTCAGAGTCTTGGCTCTCCCTCAAGGGTTCCTGACTCCAGTCTGTCCCTACATGGTTTTTATTTCCACAAGCAAGACAGGGATAAACATGGTGGTGGAGTGGCTATTTACATTTGGCACAGCCTCTCCAGCTCTCTGGATCTCATGAAGCTTCTTCCGTCTCACATGAGTTGCTGCTCATTAAGGTCACATTCCCCTTATCCTTCCCTGTCTTCATTGATGTCTATTATGCCTCCCCTCAGATTACATCCATTTCTCTCACTAAGTTTCTGCCCAACATAACCTCACTCTCTTCCTCTAGCAAGCTCTTTCACCAGTGTGACTTTAACGTAAATTGGCTATCACATGCATCCAGAGCTACTATTCATGATTGAGTCTCTAAATTTACATTGGCTAGTCTCTGAGACTACCAAGCATAATCCACATTCATCCAATCGTTCCTTGTTGGACTGGATTCTGTCTTCTCATCTGCACAACAGTGTAGCAGCCGGGATCTTACCTGGCTCATTCAGTGACCATTCTATTACATTTTGCATCCAGAAAATCTGTAGCCCCCCCCCCCCAAATACATCTAGTCTATATCCCTCTGTTCACTTGATGCAAATGCTCTCCTGTATTACTTTGATGTGTTAAGACTGGGCCCCCACCACCCTGGCCTCTAACATAAGGGATGCCCTCTCCCTTTTCATATCCAGTTTCTCTTCACTATGGGACTTGCATGCCCCTCTTTGGAAAACAAGGGTTAAGTCATCTCATCTCCCCTGGATCTCCTCTGAAATTCCAGATCTATGCAAAGTCCGTGATCAATCTTGGTCCAAATACAAGTTATACAGCAACCTTAAATATCTTCTCTGCTACAGAAATGTGAGGAACAAATGTGCCAAGCCTGAACGGACCACCAAATTGAACTAATTCAAATCTAACCTTCAAAAAACCTTGACTCTCCTACAAAATTCTGGAAAGTCATCCACTCACTTTTTGATCCTCCAACTCAGTCTGCACCACCTGTCCTCAGGGTTTATGACTCATTGCTTTCTGACCCTTCCTCGACTGCTTCTCATTTCCATGAGTTTTTCACCACTTGTGTCCTTTCCTCTCCCACCAGTAATGGCTCTATCCCCTCACCTTCTGCACCCTTCCCATCTCACTGCATATCCTCTTTTGGTTTCCACCTCCCTCCTGTTACCACTCATTAAATTCTGCTAGCCCTCTCCTTTCTTATTCAGTCTAAATCCAGCCCAAATGGACTTGATCCCAAACTCATTCATATCTCCATTCCTGCATTTGCTGTCCCACTAACTCAGCTGTTTAACCTCTCATTCTCTCTCAGCCCATTCTCAGAGGCTTGGAAGACTGCCAAAGTTCTTCCTCTCCACAACAGGAGGAGGTGACTGTCCTCTCCTGGCAATTGCATCCTTATCTCCCTCATTCCCTACATTGCTATGTTATAAGAGAAGCTAGTTTATGCTAGACTTCTTGACCATCTCAACTCCACCAGTTTCCTCTCTCATTTTCAGTCTGGCTTTTGTAAGGATCACTCCATCATCTCTTCCCTGCTACATGCCACTGATGACATCCTCTCTGAGATGGATCAGGGGCGTAGCACTGCTGCCGTTTTCATTGATTTGGCTAAAGCCTTCGACTCGGTATCCCACTTGCTCCTTCTGGAGAAACTAAGCTTAACAGGACTCTCTGCTCCTAGTACAGACTGGTTACCATCACCTGTTGCTTAATAACTGACACAGGATGACAATCAGGCTACTTTAGTGCAGAAAACTGCAAATTAGGTATTCTGTGTACCAATATTATTTAAAAATTGCACTGAACTAAACTGGTATACTGTGAATGTGCATATATTGTGTCTGCCTTTTTAAGATATTGTAGATGTAGAATTTTTAAAGGAAGATCATGCTTTTGTGTGTATATTTTGGGATATATATAATTGAAATTTTGTAAGCATTAAGGTGTATGTAATATTGTGTGAGTGTATGGGACCGCATTGAAAATTAGCTCTTCTCAATTGAGTATCCAGTTCATACAATGAATAAAATATTTTACTATTACTACTACTACTAATACTACTAAACAGGAAAGGGATCTGGGAATAATTACAACAGATGACCCAAAAATGACCAAGCAATGCAAAAAAGCAGCACTGAGGGCAAATGGTATGTTGGGATGCATAAGCCTGGATACCATTTCTAATGCCTTTTGTTGCTTTGCGACTAACTCCCCTCCACATAAGCACTACTCCTACCTCCCCATCCTCCCTCTACACTCATGCTGCCTGCTCCATAACACTGTCTTCATTTCCAAGTACTGGCTTTGCTCCCTGCCATCCTATCTAACCTATCTCCTTTATCCAGTCCCTTCAGCTCCATGCTCCCTCCATTCAAGAGACCAGCATACCTTTTCCACTCCTCACCCTTGTTCCTCTGTTGGACAAGCTGCCTCCTCCTATCACCTGTCACTGCTCGGCAGTCAGCTTCCTCATGCCACTCATCTCTCCACCTCTACATGATGCCTCAGACATCAGCTAAAACTTCTGTTTCATCTGACATGTTTTGTGTGTTGACAATGTCAAATTGTATTTGATCTAGATTTTAATTATCTCATTGTCTACTTAGCAATTTATTCCTGCTGCCTGTTTGCAACATTATTGTTCTTTTATTAAACTGCATGTAATTTTCTCATAATTTTATTTATTAGACTGATGTACTGTTTACTCATGTTACCCTTTGCCTTAGTCGCACCTGGAAAGAAGCCTAGGTTCAGTGTGCCTTTCCCAGTTACCAATTTTCAAATGAATTATTTAAATAAATGACTGACAGGCGGGGAAAAACTACTGTTCATTAGTTACTATTAACAAAAGAAAATATGTGTTTGTAATTTAAAAAAAATGCATTTTTTAGTTTTCTAAATTGCTTCTCAGTGTATCCATTTTACAAACAGAATAAGACACTCCCAGTCATTGGTTTTCTGGAGTTAATGCACTTCTAGGCGCTAAAGGCACATGAGCACAAGCACCTTGTGCTTCATTACATACCTGAGTGTGCATTAACCTCTGACAATAAATGCTCTGTCATGTCTTCTTGCTTACATATTATGTAAATTAAATGACAATATATTATAGAAAATCAGATGGGGGCTTCCAGGGTAGGATTTGAGAATTTGTCCATCACGTAGAGGTAAAACATGAGTGGGAGGGATCCTGTGGCATATACAAACAGGCAGGGGCATGTTTGTTTAAAATTTGGTTGCAGAGGATATGTCAGATGGTACTGGTGCCTGTTCTCACAGGGAGCTGCACAGTGTTTTCCAATTTTTCATTTTGTTTGTCTGTACTCATGAATCCTTTTATTTTTCATTGCCCCCCTTCTAGGATTACAAAACATTTCAAGCAACAGTATTTTCTGTTGCATAGAGGAAGCTATGTACTTCTGGGAGGGACAATGGGTTGAATTCATGGTACCTGCCACCAGTAGTGTCACAGAGATCAAGGCACACTGCTGGTCTGTAAGTTCTACCCATTACAGAACTAACCCATTGTCCTGCAGCTCCATAGAACCACTGTTGGATTTCAGCATGCAATGCAGGGTGGCAGTGTGGGTGTTCCACTGCTAAGTGGCTGCCAGGCTCCTTCGCATGCGCTTAATATCTGAGTGTTGCATTCTGGATTGGATGGTGGTGGACATGCAGGCAGCAGTTAAGTCAGAATATATTCTGATTAAATGTCCACTGCCCCCTACCACCCAGAACTGACCCTTCCTATAAGAAGGGAGACAACTTTTTAGCCCTGCAGTACTGTGCCAGGAGTAAAGCCAACTACATACTCGCAGTTCTACCTCTATGTGTCAGTCTATAGCTAACTGGGTGAGAAGTGTAAACATTTCAGACAAGTGTAGTGTGTACAGCTGAATCGGAATGGAATGGCAAAGTTTCATGTAGGGTGGCTCTATATGTGTATGTGCATTTTAACTGTATACTATATTCCTTGCAAAAAACTCTGTTAATGCATCAATTAGGGTTGATAGCACAGTGACAAAAGTTTGGAAATGTGATGTTAGGGTTACACCCGCTGCCACCCCACCACCACCCTACACACATCAACAGGCATCGGGGTGTGCATTGGGGTCATCGGCCTAACTCTCACCCCATTCCATGTGTAAACAAGCTGAGGTGGTGCAGTATAGGAGAATGGGGTAACAACTAGGCTCAACGTACACCCTGATGCCTGTTATGAATGAGCATTGAAAAATATCAACGTACCTTCATAACTTTGCTTTTTAATATTTGGCTGACCCCAAATTTTCAACATAGTCTTCTTAAGCAGTTAATATATTTCAGTGCATTTCAAGCTTTTACTCATAACTTGGTCATTTTTTAATATTTGTACTTCAAATTTTCGACACGTCCTGTTTGGGACCCCTCCTCGTGAACAAACAAGGTATGTGAAGTTTTTTGAATCCCAGACCAATATGTGATTCTGAGTTGCTCAATGAAATCACATTTTGGGTGGGATTTGAACATTTTCATCTCCTGGGTTCAAGAGGTGGGGTCATAAGAAGACTATGTTGAAAATTTGGGGTCAGTCAAATATTAAAAAACGATAAAACTGTGAAGGTAGGTTGCCATTTTTCAATGCTTGTTCATAACTTTGGTCATTTTCAGTCTTTTGACCCTAAATTTTTAATGCAGCCATTTTTCTTACCAACTCATGAATATGACGGGTGTAGTTTTTTAAATCCTAGCCAAAATGTGGTTTCACACTTGTGTCATGAAATGACATTTCAGCCAGTATTTTATAAATCACACCTGTCATATTTAGAAGGAGGTCATACAAAAACTATTCAAAGCAGCACAATCAGACCACTCTGTGGTGAATGAGTGTATCCACAGTGTATGTAGTCATTCATTTGTAGAGGAAGAAGCCAGTCTTGATCACTCAACTCCAAAAATCAACAGGAAGTCAGCAGTCCTTCTAACAATGTAACTTTACTTAAGTAGAAAAATTTTAAAAATGCACCCCACATACACATCCACAGAACTTCAACGTTTCAAGCCACACTGGCTCTTTATCAAGAAGTCTTGATAAAGAGTCAGTGTGGCTTGAAACATTGAAGTTCAGTGGGTGGGTTTACTGTCAAAAATAGCGTGGACACAATAGCACGGTACAAAACTGTGGAAGCAAAACAGTGCGAGTCAGTATAGCACCAGGGAAAAACTGTAACCCCACACACAACACTAACAGCAACAGGCAACTCATCATGCAGCACTGTGGGGGGTTATGCCCCCACCCCCCCAAGGGGGGGCTTCACCCCTGCACCCCTAAAATATATCTAAACATCCTTGAAAACACTGCAAACACACACAAAAAAAATGAAATAGGAGGTAGACTTGAGCCCAGGTCTGCTGGCCATCCCAGGCATTCACAGCATGTTACTCTAACCAGTAAGCCAAGGTGGCCCCCTTTAGCCCAACACCCCGATGGTGAAACACGGAAAATGACCACTTCAGTGACAGTCACTGTAATGGTCCATTTCGTGTTTTGCTTTCCCCCAGTGTCCTGCCCCTCCCTGGCCCAATTCCAACCTGTAGTTGAGAATCCTAAAGTCCGGGTGTGAAGGGGGCAGAACCCCCCAAATTGGAGGGTGTGGGGGGCTAAAACACTGGGGGCTTGGGTGGCACAATACCTGTGTCGGTATTGTGCCATCACTGTGCGGGTGGTTGACAGATTTACTGTTGACCAAACTTGGTGCTTCTGGTAGGCCACAGGGCCAGCTTGCTCACCCAGTGCTGATTACACTGTTAGCTGAGTCGGCCTGAGTGTAAACACTTACAGGTATAGCGCTGTACTGTCCATGCTTATATTGCCCTGTAGCTGTTTTCACACATGCAATTTTGAGCACATAGTTTTGAACCATGCTATTACTTCTGTGTGATCTTGACTGGATACTCTCTCTGTGGGTGTACATGTGGGGTGCATTTTTGACATTTTTCTACTTAAATAAAGTTACATCTTTGGAGGAACTGCTGACTTCCTGTTGATTTCTGAAGTTGAGTGTTCAAGACTGGCTTCTTCCTCTACATAAGAAAACTATGTTGATATTTTAGGGTAAAAATTACACAATAAAAGATTATGAAGTAACATTGTTTGTAGGGACAGTCATTGGCCCAGTGAGGACCACATTGCCTTCCCATGCCACTGGCCTGAGTTCAGCTGCAAGCTCAGTGAACAGGCTGAATGGACCAAGGTGGTATGTGGGGGTACTGCAGTGTAAGCAATGACCCCGTGCCTGAGGAGGGGCACAGCAGTGTTCTGGTGGACAGACAACACCTTGTGGCAGGCTGGGGAGCCTTCCCTCATAAGGGGCTGACATGCGAGTCAAGGCCAGATGGGCCCATGCACTATATCAGGACAAGTGGGGTAGCAAGAAAAATGGAGAAAAGTGTACCTGGCAGGATGAAGGTCAGATCACTGCAGGCCCCTTACCAGTGACAGGCCCCCTACTGCTATCAGCCACACAGTCCCATCACCCTCCATCTCAGAAACATACCTTATACCTTTGGTATCCTTCCACATATTCCTCCCATGATGAGGATAGGGAGGGGATGGATGTCCACCCCCCTTGATTATTAGCTACTTTGGTAGTCTGTTTCCCTGTCAATGTTGCAGGGCATGAGAAAGGTGGTGGCTTCATCCTGCTCTGGTGGCAATCAATGAGCACAGCAACTTGCTCCACCCCCTCCACGAGGATATTAGGACAAGAGATGCTGAATCCTGTTCACACCCCCACGCTGGCATCCATGAGCGATCCAAGTCCATTCCTGAACCAGGGTTGCTGCCATAGTACTTGTATCTACACTCCCAACCAACCCACTTTACACCCCCAAATAACTACAAAATTACAATGCCCTTCTACCTGACACAGACTATCAGTATCTTTATTAATCATACTAACCCATTTTCCACTTTATGTCTACAGCTCCTGTGGAATAAAGAAGACACAAGACAACAAGACACCAGAATCAGCATTGGAGGATATTGACCACAAGTATCAAATAAGTATTGTGCTATCTTTGGTGTACCTTGTTTATTCCAGTTAGTTACTAAAGAGCTGCGGATCCTTTGTGACCTAACAGACCTGTTGTGACCTCACTGCTATTCTTATTTTGCAGGTATGATTGGATGTTCTCCCAAGCCACCCAACCCTCATCCTCTAATCCCCAGGACTCAGGCAAAAAATCTTTATTACTAATTCTGTATCTAAGCTGAGACAGTACAGTGTAACAGTACAACTACAAGTAGTTAGCGACTGCTGTCTTTCATTTGTTGGTTGGTGATACAGGGCTAGAAATGTATTTATTTATTTGCTTTTGATTATATATCCTCTATTCTGTTTATTTCATTTTGCATAGGTCCCTTCTAGGATACAATTCTACTGTCACAGATACAAGGGAAATTCATTGCAAACAACTATTTTAATGCAGACATTAGGGTTGAAGAACACAAAGTGCCCAAAGTAGGGAAACTGAAAAAAAAGGGGGGGGGGAGGTAATTTTCCAGTCTTGGCAAATCAGTGGTGGGATGTTCCCTGGAGTTGTCAATCCAAATGCCCACCACTCCCCAGCCCATAGCCTCCTGTCCAAATCACAAAGTGCAGCTCCAAGCCACTGCTTCATAGTGATACACTCTTCAGAGGCATATAAGTATATGAACTCCTTAGATAGAAAGTACTTTAAATGGCAATTTCTATTTTTGTTCTTTTGTGACAGTTTAAAACCACTATCATTCTCAGTTCTATTTTCTTTTCTTTTTTTTTTTTTGCTGCTCTAGTTATGTATCTCTATAATTGGGACAAAATGATAATCTATTTTTCAGACTGGGACAAAATGGGTCACATTCACCCCTGAAGCTGCCTCACACACTGGTGGTAAGTGCCATTTTAGAAGCATATGATATGCATTGATTTATGTCCCCCTCAGCAGCAGAGTTCTATTATAGCTCTCAGCTGCACTGTGACAAAAAATGGAAGAACTTATAAAAGACAAAAACTACATTATACAGTTACAAACTGGTCTGTACCTGTGGTGCTTAAATCAGAAGCACCCACTTTAAGTAGTTTTCTAAAAGGCCAGGATAAATTGAACAATAACAGAAATGGAACCTCTATTTGACAAGCATCTTCTACAAATACAGGTTGAATGCAATTCTGCTGTATGGAGATAATCCTTACAAAGTAGTCAGAGGAACTGCATCTTGTGATTAGTATAGTATAGTATAGTATAGTATAGTATAGTATAGTATAGTATACAGTCATTTTGAAAAATAGAGAATGCTCCACTCTGAAGTATCAAAACTTGTTTGTTTCTTTTATTTGAGTAATAATACACCTAGACAATGAGGGCTGCCATTCCCTGGCCCTAGCATCACTTCTTTCCAGGTTGTTGGTGGCAACCTGTACACAGAAAAATATATACATAAATCAGTACATCTGAAAACAAATAAATGAAACACCATAGTACAAAAGATGTTCACTTTTTACAGATATTAACTGGAGATGAAGGATATAGTGGCTACATACTAACCACAAAGGTGAAACACCGGCTGACAATAGTTATATTGCCTGAAACTGAAGGTTGAAAGGAATATAACTTTTGGAAGTCAATAGTCCATTCAAGAGGGGTCAAGACTGTTCCATTAACTCCCAGCAATATCTGTTTTATTAAACCTTGCCCAAGTTATTTCCCTCCCTCCACTGTACTGCATTTTTACCTTTGTTCTTTGGTGCCCCTGGTTTCTACTTCTTTCTCATTTCTTGGTGGTAGTGGTCCCCTCAGTCCTGCTCCTAAATATATATATATTATATATATATTATAGGGGCGTGGTCGCACCCCTATATTTAGGGTTATGAAGGCACGTCTATGTTAAACTTGAAATTTTGCACGTTAATAACTTTGGACCCATTCAATGGATTTGCATGAAATTTGGTACACGGTGGGGCATGGTAGATCTCTTGCTTTGCCAAGTTGCATTTTGGTCAGACTTATGATTTTTACACACCAAAATGCTAAAAAATGCACTTTTCACCAGTTCTGTGGACAGTTTTTCGGATTTTGTCCATGGTGCTGCATGGCCATCCTGTGGTCTTCTGATCTGAAATGTGACACATAGAAAGAGATTGGGTAAAGGAACATGCCACTTTTTGTTTGGTGAAACAATATTAATCCATTCAAAAGTTATTACATTTTTTAGCTCCTATTATATGTCTATGGAACAATTTATATGGTTATTTTGCAAAAGAAGAATGGGGTTTTGGCCATCTAGTCACTCCTCACAATCAAAGAATTTGCAGACTCATGATCAAAGAATCTTTGATCATGAGAAATTTATTGATCGCAACAGCCATCTTGTTTTCAGTTTGGGATTGAAAAAAACAAATATCTCAACCCAGGGGTGACTTCTGAAGTAAAACATGAATGGGTTATGCCCAGGAGGCTTCCCTCTATTGAGCCATGCCTGTGGTTTAATGTGCTTATGTCAAAAAATAGAGTTTTAAACTTTTAAAATCTTCGATCGCAGCTCACTAACAATCCTTGATTGTGAGCCTGCAAATTCTTTGATCGCCATCTTCATTGGTGAGGGAGGGGTGAGATGGCCAGATTTAAAAATTAAATATATCAGCCCAGGGGGACTTCTGGAGTCAAACTAGGATACGTTTTGCTCTGGGGGCTTCCCTCTATTGAGCCATGCCTGTGGTTTAATGTACTTATGTCTAAAAAATGAATTTTAAACTTTTTAATTCTTTGATCATGAGTCTGCAGATTCTTTGGTCATGAGACTGCAAATTCTTTGATCGCGAGATTCTCTGATCACGA
This sequence comes from Neoceratodus forsteri, assembly GCA_016271365.2. Taxonomy (NCBI): domain Eukaryota; kingdom Metazoa; phylum Chordata; order Ceratodontiformes; family Ceratodontidae; genus Neoceratodus; species Neoceratodus forsteri. The sequence continues at coordinate 1,321,876,660 of CM057456.1, forward strand.
TCTTGGTTCGTGAGGGAGGGACGAGATGGCCAGATTTAAAAATCAAATATCTCAGCCCAGGGGTGACTTGTGAAGTCAAACTAGGATGGGATTTGCTCAGAGGGCTTCCCTCTATGAAGCCATGCCTGTGGTTTAATGTAGTTGTGTCAAAAAATGGAGTTTTAATGTTTTTTAATTCTTTGATCACAAGCCTGCAAATTCTTTGATCGAGAGCTTCATTCGTGAGGGTGGGAGGAGATGGCCAGATTTTTGCTGGACCAGATAGCCCAAATTTCACAACCAGATGTCCCCTCAAGATCAAAGATGATCTTTGATCGTGGATTTGCAGTTGATTCTCACGATCAAAGAATTTTTAAAGGTGCTAAAACTTTGAAATTGAATATCTCATAAATGGTTTGCTGTTTTAACTTGAAATTTGGAGGATGTTGAGTGGATGTCCTGCAGATGTGAATTGTGGTGTTTAGGTGTCAGAAAATGTATATGTTGTGGAGATATTGTGTGATGCACCTTACATTTTGCAGATAGTGTTCTGCATTGTGGTAGTGGCTTGAAACTAATAGGGTATCTAGCCTTACTGCCACGGAGGTATTTTTCGGTGGTTAGGTATGTAAAATGTAAACAGGTGTAGAATTATGCCACTCCGACAAATGAAAATCTCAAACTTTAACATCAAATATCTCAGAAACAGTTTGGTCTTTTAGCTTGAAATTTGGAGGGTGTTGAGGGGATGTCATGTAGATGTGAATTATGGGTTTAGGTGTCAGAACATTAATTTGCTGTGGAGATATTGTGTGATGCAGTTTACATTTTGTGGATAGCATTCTCCATTGTGGTAGTGGCTTGACATTTAGAGGGTAGCTATCCTTACTGCCGCGGAGATAATTTTCAGTGGTTAGGTATGTAAAATGTAAACAGATGTGTAATCTTGCCACTCTGATGAATGAAAATTAGTTTTGTTTCAAGCTGGTGGGAGTGTCAGGCCCAAATACATGCTCCCACCAACACATATGTTATTCAGTACTTGTACTGTTATGTTAGGCAGAAATTTGCAAGTTGGTGTGAGCATGGGGCCCGCTCCCACCAACTTGCGTAACACTGAACTTTACTATGCTGTCTCAAAAAGTAACGAAATTCTTTGCAAAAAACTGCGTTAATTCATCATTTAGGGTTAAAGCACAAAAAGTCAGGAAATAAGAACTTTAGGGTTGTCCCCTACCCCCCTTTCATGTACCCCCCTCATCCACAGACTGACCGATGCTGGGGTGTGTCATTGGGGTTGTGAGGCCTAAATGTCACCCTATTCGTCTTTACTGTGGCATGTCAACATGCTTACGCATCGAATGGGGCAACACTTGGGCCTCACAACCCCAATGACACACCCCGGCATCTGTCAGTCTGTGGAGGAGGGGGTACACGAAAGTGGGGGTAGTGGGCAACCCTAAAGGTCTCATTTCCTGACTTTTTGTGCTTTAACCCTAAATGATGCATTAACAAAGAATATATATTTTTTTTTTTCTGAGAGTCTAGGGGCCCCCTCATGGACTGTATAAGCATGACATTTGGGCAAAGCAGTTTATATGATGGTAAATGTGTGTATCATTCATTTTATTTGTCTGTTATATGAAAAGTTCATAACAAAAAGATAATACAAAAAAAAAAATATTCTCCCTGCTACAGAAAACAACAAACCGGTGCGGCACACACACCTAGCACTGAAAAAGAAGACCATGATGACCATGTTCAACAAGGTAGTGCTAATTTACTTTCAGCATAAGATGAGCTGAGGTACGTACAGTACATAATTCTTCTGTATGAATCTCTGCCTACTATGACCCTGATGCAGTGGCCAGTATTCACCTCGCTCACTTCTACTGCCATTGTCTCTTGCAAGTATAATAAATTGCCTTAATGAAATAATTTTTTTATATCATATTTTATTCAATATTCAATACAATGGACAATAGTTCTATAAAACATCAGCAAAAACCAAAAAATCACATAGGTGACAACAGGCCTAGTATACAACAAAATTATCAAAGACTATGTGACAAGTTCATAGGATTTCAAACAACACAAAGAAACTCAACATTATACATAGATTTCTCTTTAATACTAAAAACTAATTATACAATAGTAATTATATACTTATTGTTTACCCCCCAAGTTGAGTAACACTCCAGGTAAATAAAAAAAAGTCATACAAGGCATCATGGGACAAAAGTAGGGTCATTCTCCAACTGGAAATTAATCCAAGGGCACCAAAATTCAAAACATAGATTTTCTTTATCCATAAATTTATAATATAACTTTTCTACTCCATAAATAAATTTGATCACTTCATATCAACTTTCCAGGTTGAGGTTGTAACCAAACTTTTGTCAAAACTTTTTTTGCACACAGAATTAATAACAGAAGTAGTCACATCTGTTGCCTTCAGAAGTCTGAATTATCAGGGGGAATCAAAACCAACACCAACACCAACTCAGAAGTTAAGTTAATTTGATCTGTAAACATTTTTTGCAGATCTTCCTGAATGCTATCCCAAAATGGAGTCAACCTAGGACATCCCCAAAAGATGTGTGCCTGATCAGTAAGAGATTCCCCACAGTCTCACCAACAACTTGCATATCCCGTACCCCTATATTTAGACACCCTTAATGGAGTAAGAAAAAGATCGTACCTTACACTTCCAAGCAAATTCTTTAATATAGGGCAACAAAGATAACTTGTAGCTTATCAATGCCATTTGGGACCATTCCTCCTATGATATGGGTTCATCCAATTCCTGTTAGCATTTTAAAAAAATAGACTTAATCTTATCCAGTTTCCCATTCCAAATAACCTTATGCCAGTTCCCAATAAAGTGACTAACATGGTCCCCTCTTTGTGCAGCAAACATAAGATGATCACTGGGGCTTCTAACAGGCCATAAAGAGACTTAAATTAAGTTTTAGCTAGCAAATATGAAATAATCTGCAAAACCTGATACTGATCCTTTTGTCTCAACCCATAATAAGACTGTAGAACAGAGAAGGGGAGGCAACCATTATCATCAAATAATTGAAAATAATACTCCAATCCAAACCTAGCCCACTGACAGGGAAATATATCCATTTTATAAAAGAGAGTTGCCCTATCACAGGCTAAAGCTCTTAACAAAAATCGTAGCTCCAGGAGTAAAGAAATTCGATATAAGTTCCAAACCTTTAAAACCAGTCTGGTATAACAAAAAAAATGTGCAAATGGGATAGATGCAATTGAATCTGAGTATATTATATGGGCCACATCATGTAAGTCATTTAAAACAAATTCTATATCCTTCCAATGAGAAGAATACTGCACATTTGTCTAATAGCAACTAATACACAAAAAGACTGCCTTTGCATACCACTCCAAATTTGGCAAACCCATCCTCCCTTGAGCCGGAGATAACTGTAATATTATAGTACACACTCAAGCCCAGTCCCATCTCCATACAAATTTTAGTAACGATTTTTGGCCCTCCAAAAAAAGTTTCTTAGAAACAAAGATGAGAAGTGTTTGCATTAAAAAAAGAATCTTTGGTAAAATCACCATACGTGTAACTTTAATTCTCCATATGAATGATAATGGTAATGTCGACCTGGCCAGTAGATCATGTTTTATCTCTTGTGTAAGCAGTTCATAATTTAAAAGCTCCTCCACATGTTCTAAGGATTTGGTTAAGGCTACCCCCTAATACTTATAAAGTTCCTATTCCAATGAACTGGGTATAAATTACATATAACATCAGGTGGCATATACCTATAAGCTATCACTTCAGTCTTTGATTTATTCAATCTGAAACTAGCTAAGTCTGCAAATTCCTCTAAATGTTGCCAGACCACTTGTAATGAAGATGTAGGGTTCATCAGTGTCAACAAAATGTCATCAATGAACAAGGCAACTTTATATTCCTTCCTCCCTAAATGAATACCCTCTACTGATCAGAAAGCTGAATTAAAGATGCCAGAGGCTCAACATACAATGCAAACAAAATAGGGGACAGTGGGCTATCTTGTTGTGTCTCCTGGGTGAAGTTAAATGATTCAGTTAATGACCCATTTACTCGAACATATGCACTACGGCGTGCATACAGAGAGCAAAGCATTGTAATACAATTAGAGGGAAATCCAAAAGCCTTAAGAACTGCCCAAAGAAAAGGCCACACAACTTTATCAAAGGCCTTCTCTGTGACTAGGCTGGCCAGGACCAGTGGGAGTGAATGTTTGTCCGCATAATCAATCAAAAGAAAAGTACACCTCACATTACCAAAAACTTGACCACAGACAAAACCCGTCTGGTCCCGGTCAACCAAAGATGGGATAAGGCCTTCTAATCTGTTAGCAAGGATGCTAAAAAAAAAATTATAATCATTATTTAACATAGAAATCGAGCAGTAAGGCTCCAGCCTAACAGGGTCTTTGCCTGGTTTCAAAAGAGAGACAATGCTTGCGTTATTCCAAGAGGGTGGGGGAGGAGATTCTTCCTGGACCCCCTTCAAAGCACACAATAAAATAGGACAAAATGATTGCTGCAGATCATTTAACTTATAAAAGTCTGATGGGAATCCATAATTTCCTGGATTTTTCTAATTTTCGATCTTTTTATTGTGGCAATTAAGTCAGTGTATGTAATAGGAGATAATACAGAAGACACCTGTTCTTCTGTAAGTCAGGGCAATTGGACTATAGCCATATATTGAGAGAGCTGCTCCACAGGCAGTTCTGACGAATCTGGAGTATACAAAGAACCATAACATCTACAAATTTTTAGGATTTCCTCTGCTTTATATGTAATACTGCCCGTTTCTGGGTCTCAAAGTTTGAAAACCACCACTGCTGCCTTTTGCACCCTTGAATGCCTATCCAGATATCTAGCATTATGGAGACTGCATTGTTGCCCTAATTGCAGGCACCTCTCTGGTCTGAGGGATGAGGTTGTTCGTCTCCATGCTGACCTGGCAAGACTTTGGGAAACCTGCTTCCCCACCCAGAGACCACCCAGGCCACCACCACTACCTCAGAGGTTGCAAAGAAAGAGAAGAGAGTTGTGGATGCATGGAACAGCCTCCCTGAGGAGGTCGTGGAGTCAAGAACAGTGGGGGACTTCAAGAATGCATGGGACAGGCATAAGGCAGTCCTAGTGGTGGGTAAGAGGAAGTAAGCTGTTGGTTAACTAGGATCTGCAGCTTATCTGTTAGGTAGGAAAATGGGCAGACTAGGTGGGCCAAGTGGTCCTTATCTGCCGTCAAATTCTATGTTTCTATGAGTGGTTGGACCACGGTGGGCTCGGTGAGGGTGGTGGAACAGAGGTGCATCCCTCCAGCTGTGCCTCTCCACAATTCATTTGCCACTCTGGTGGAGCATGGTTCCTCAATGGAGGCACCTGCAGTGGAGACCAAGGAGGATGCTAGGAACCTCCACAATGGAGACCCACAGGAGGGTGTCACAGGACCCCACAGGGGAAAGAAACAACTCCTGGTGGAGGACTCAATTGTTGGGGGGGTAGAACTGGGAGATGGAGCGGAAAGGGAGGTAGGGTGCCTACCCGGTGCCATGGCTTGGAGGAATAGGAAATGAATCCTCAGGATCATGGGAGCAGCTGCAAGGGGGAGTGAGCTGGATGTTATTATCCACCCAGGGACCAATGACCTGGCTGAAAATGGGATCAGAGCAGCGCAACAGGAGTTTGTGGAGTTGGGGAGGGGCCTTAGACAAGTAGCACACACAGTAACATTCTCGGAAGTGCCACCTACTGTATCTGGGAACAAGCGACCACCAAACAGTGTTGTTCATGATAAACTTCACTGTAGAGTCAAGCCATACAAAAGTGAAGGTACTGGACTTCAGGAGAGCTGATTTTCTCAAAATGGGAGAGTGCCTCAGAAAAGCACTAGCAAACAGGCAAGAAGGTGGGGTGGAGCAACAATGGGAAAACATCAAAACCGCCATCACAGAGGCAACAAGCCTTTGTGTGAAGCAAATAAACAAACCAAAACAAAAGAAAAAAACACTATGGTTCTCAAAAGAAGTGGCGGTGAACGTTAGGGAGAAAAAGATAACATTCGGGAAGCATAAAGAAACACAGAAGAAGCAGGACAGAGAACTGTACCAGTTAAAGCAGAAGGAAGAGGGGAAGTCAGTCAGAATAGCAAAGGCCCAAACCAAGGAAAAGATAGCCAACTCAGTTAAGAAGGGGGATAAAACCTTTTATAGGTATATTAGGGAGCAAAGAAAGACTAAGGCAGGGATACTGAGGCTGAATAAAGAGGAATGTGGTTGGGAAGAGAGTGACAGTGAACAAGCAGGGATACTGAATGAATACTTCTGCTCAGTATTCACAATGGAAAAGCAGGGGGAAATACCTAATCCAGTCAATAGAAGCACTCGGGATAGGGGAGTTGATGTTAGTCCTTTCACTGAAGAAAGTGTTCTGAAAGAACTCTTAAAACTGAAGATGAATAAAGCAATGGGGCCTGACAGGATTCACCCCAGAATTCTAAAAGAACTAAGGGAAGAACTAGTAACACCACTGACTACCCTTTTTTTTCTTTCAATTCAAAGTTTATTCAATTTTACACAGTTACAAAGAGAAGATCTACTGTTGCATATAGGTGCAAATTATAGCAGCCTTGCCAAAGCAAGAGTTAACTTTGGGAACCATCAGTAGGAGAGATTTGCAAATTTTCGGGGTGTAATTGCCTATTGGTTTTATAGGAAGACAGTCTGTAATGTATTGGGGCAGTTTTTTGGAGATGGCTCTCAGGGTCCATAAGGCTGCATTTTTATCATGCCTGAATTAAAGAGAACTCCACCCCACTGATTGATATAGGGAGCAGTGGTGAGTGGATTAAGGCAGGCCTGTGATGAACCTCAAAGCTCTATGATATAATGTGTCAAGTTTGGTGAGGTAGGAAATGGGACAGTGACTGTAGAGGATGTCAACATAATCTATCAAGGATAGAAAGGTTGATTGTACCAGCTGTAGTTTGGCATCTCTAGTTAAGAAGCGGGCTATCCTAAAGAACAGGCCAAGTCTCTGTCATAATTTTTTGAGTAATTCTTCAATGTGCTCTATAAAGGAGAGCCTATGGTCCAGCCATACTCCCAGGCATTTGAATTTAGGGACAAATTCCAACTTCTCACCAAGAATTGTAGTAATCTGTGGCACAGGATCTGATATGGCTGAATTTACCATTTGGGCAGAGGGAGAAAAGAGCATTGCTTTTGTTTTCTTGGCGTTAAGTAATAGTTTTTTGTTTAGGAGTTGGTGTTGCAGCAGGTTGAACTCAGATTGAAGATTATTACATACAGATTGTAATGATGGGTGGCTTATGTAAAGAACTGTATGATCTGCAAACAGATGAATGTTGGCCTTAGTTAAGCTTTCATCAATATTGTTGATGTATATTGCAAATAAAACTGGTCCTAAGATAGAACCCTGGGGAACACCTCTTAGGAGAGGTTAGAGTTGAGAGATCTCCTTCCGCTTTCACCTGCTGGAAATGATCAGAGAGGTAGTTGTTGAATCATTGTAAAGATAATGGGTTAGCACCTAGTGAGGTCAGGGAAGAGAGTTGCAGAGAATGGTCGACAGTGTCGAAGGCCTTGCTCAGGTCCAAGAATACGGCACAGGTGTAATTCCTGTTGTCTAGCTCTCTTTGCCAGTCATTAATCACTTTGGCAAGTCCTGTGATGGTGCTATGTTTAGCTCTAAACCCTGATCGAACTGGATTAAGCAGGTTATTAGCTTCTAGATACTGCCTCAGCTGATTACTTACAACTTTTTCCAGTAATTTTGACAAGACTGGGAGAATCAAAATTGGTCTGTAATTATTTAGATCACAGGGATTTCCGGACTTGAACAGGGCTATGATGTGTTCTGTTTTCCAAATTGAAGGAATGGATCCTTGAGTTAATGATAGGTTAAATAAATGGTTGTGGGCATGGCTAACACATGGATAGCCACCTTCAAAAAATATGGTTCGAGGGTATCTGCACCAGCACTTTTTTTTGCATCCAGTTTTAGCAATAGGTCTTCAACTTCTTTCAGAATAGTAGGATGCAAGGAGAAGACTGAATCAGTGACGCTAGGATCTGCACCTTGATTATCCACCTGAGGGCGTACCAAATTTGCAGGGGAGTTGTCAAAGGCTAAGCCTGAAGTTGCAAAGTGATTATTGAAGGCATCCAGAACTTCCAGTCTGTCACTAATGGTGTTCTTGTTTAAGGAGATTTCATCAGGTAGTGAGCCACCGGACGTGTGACCAGACAAGTCCTTGACAATTTTCCAAAATTTTGTAGGATTTTTGGAGGCAGAGAGAAATTCAGAATGGTAGTATGCAGCTTTTGTATCTATCTTGGGACATGTCTAAAAGATATGCAACAAGTTGCCCTCATCCTGCAGACATCGAGTGCATGTGGGTGAACGGAGAAGGCCCAGTTTAGCCATCTTCTGAGGTGAATAATAAAGGTTATGCAAAATTTTAAATTGTGTTAATCAGAGCCTGTCTTGTATGACATACTTATGACAGCTCATCCATAAAGAGGGGCCCAAAAAGGAGCCGGGCCAAAACTGCCAGGCCATTTCCAATTGTGGATTACTCCATATAGTTTGGAAACGGTGTGGGAAAGGCCTGCAAGGGGAACTAAGTCTGATGAGCAGGATAAGTTTGGGGACACCAGTGGAACTGCTCCAAAGGATTTTATTAGTAAATGTCATACAAGAAATACTTTAAAAATAGCAGAGTTCAGAATATGGGCTTTATTTAAAATTTCAGGTGAAGTTAACCATGAGCCAACGGCCTTCAAAAAAGAAGGAAAGGGAGCAATCTCCTAACTGAGAAATCCACTTCAAATGGAGCAGCTTACCATCAGTTGTGAGATTAGGGTTTCCCCACCAAGGTTGAGATGGATCTGCAGTGTGCTTATATTTTAGGAAAGAGCAAAGCTGGGAATGAATTCTAACAAATAGTGCAACGGAGGTACACTGACTACCCTTTTCAATAAATCATGGTAGGATACTGTGGTACCTGAGGACTGGAGGAGGGCAGATGTGATTCCCCTTCACAAAAGTGGGAGCAAAACAGAGGCAGGAAACTACAGACCTGTCACTTTGACCTCAGTGGTAGGGGAAAATGATGGAATCACTTCTGAAGGTAAGAATTGTTGAGTACATAGAGGACAGTGGGGCACAGGACCCAAGGCAGCATGGATTCACAGCAGGAAGGTCACGTCAGACAAATCTAATTGATTTCTTTGGCTGAGTGACCGAAGCAGTAGACCAGGGAGGGGCTGTTGACATGGCCTACCTAGACTTTAACAAGGCATTTGACAAAGTCCCACACAAAAGATTAATAAACAAATTAGCCAGCCTGGGAGTGGGTCCCAGGATGGCAGCTTGGGTAAAACACTGGCTGGACAACAGGACACAGCATGTAATAGTAAACGAAGTCCACAGTGAAGAAAGGGGGTTACTAGTGGGGTACTGCAGGGTTCATTACTGGGGCTGGTCCTTTTTAATGTCTTTATAAGTGACATTGCAGAGGGACTGGAAGGGAAAGTATGTCTATTTGCAGATGACACAAAGATCTGCAACAGTGCTGATATGCAAGGTGGGGTGGAAAGGATGAAAAGGGACTTGGCAAGGTTGGAGGAATGGTCAAATGTATGGCAGCTTAGATTCAACACACAGAAGTGCAAAGTAATGCACCTGGGAAGCAAAAACCCAGGAGAAGAGTACACAATGGGGGGTGAGATACCTACAACAAAAAAAATGGAAAGGGTCCTGGGGGTAGTCATATCAGATGACCTAAAGGTGGGCCAGCAATGTGAGAAGGCAGTAAGGAGGGCTGGGGGGATACTGGGATGCATAGGGAGAGGCATCACCAGTAGAAAACAAAAAGTCGTTGGCCCTCTGTACAGACAGTTGGTAAGACCACATCTGGAGTACTGTGTACAGTTCTTTAGACCCCGTCTCCACAAAGACATAGACAGGGTGGAGGTTGTCCAGAGGAGAGCAACCAAAATGGTGCAGGGTCTGCACCAGAAGACATATAAAGAAAGACTAAAGAAGCTTATAGCCTTGAGGAAAGGAGGGAGAGGGGGGACATGATAGAAACTTTCAAATACCTCAAGGGAATCAACAAAGTCCAAGAGGGTAGCATCTTTCAGAAAAAGAGATGTGCAAGAACAAGGGGGCACAATTTGAAGATAGAGGGGGGGATGGCTCAGAGGTAATATGAGGAAGCATTTCTTCACAGAGAGGGTTGTAGATGTTTGGAACGGCCTTCCTGATGAGATCTTAGTGTCAAAATCAATGGGGGAATTCAAGAATGCATGGGACAGACATAAGGCAATTCAAGTGGGGGGTAGAAGGAAGTAGGCTGTTGGTTAACTAGGATCTTCAGCTTATCCATTAGGTAGGGAAATGAACAGACTAGATGGGTCAAGCGGTCCTTATCTGCCATCAAATTCTATGTTCTATGTTTCTATGTAGCATCTCTAGGTCCTCCCAATTGCACCTTTTGTCTTAAATAAAACAATGCATGTTTGGTTTCTGATCAAGGTATTTCTGTAAATTTGCTTTGGCCTCTAACAAACTATTCTGCACCAATTTATCACCTTGAGCTAACCTGACTTGAAAAGACTGTACTTCCTTAGACAAATCCAAGATTTTTTGCCTCCATTCCCTCTGCTTAGCCGAGGCATAAGCAACTAAAGTCCCCCATACAAATGCCTTTAATGCATCCCACAAAATAATATCCGAGACCTCCCCTTTATCATTTGTCTCTAGATAAGCTTTAACCTGATCTATTATACATTGGTGGATAGCTGGGTCTTTTAAGTATGCCATATTAAGCCGTCAAAATTAATTAGTATGTTCTCTAATATTACCTACAGTTACCAATAATGGAGCATAATCACAAAGAGCAATAGGCCCAGTTTGTATCTTCTGTATGTCCGGCATATGTTCAAGTGTGGTAAAAAAAATAATCCAGTCCGGCTAAACTACCATACCTAGCTGAACATTATGTATAACTTCTCTTATTAGGAAATAAGGATCTCCACCCTCCACCAATCCTAGGTGCTTTAAAGTATGATTAACATACCTGATTACAGCTGTATGTTGATGGCGCCTAGGATTTGATGAATCCAAACACTGGTTAAGCACCAAATTTAAATCTCCCCCATCAGAGAACTCTACCTTTAAGATATGCAGTAAGGAGTGAAAACAATCACTGAAAAACCCTTTTGCCAAATTTGGAGGAAAGTAAGTATTGACCAAGGTCACCTCTTTACCATATAACAAACCATTTACAATAATAAATCTACCATCTGAGTTGGCTATAGAGTCTAGTACTTCAAAGGGTAAACCCTTCCTAAGCAAAATCAAAACGTCACACAGTCTTCCCTTTGGAAAAGAAGCATAGAAAATTTTCTGAAACTCCAGCTTAAGAAACATGTCATGTTCCAAAGGGGAGAGATGAGTTTCCTAGGAAAAAAATCACATCTGCAAGTTGCTGGTGAGCATAATGAAGAAGTCTAAATCTCTTAATCAGATTAGTGACCCCATTAACATTATAGGATAAACATTTTAACTTATGCTTTTTTAAAATCCACCATCCTAATAAGTATAAAATCAAGAAATATATAAAAACCATCCTACCATCCAGGAGTGTTCTCAACCCATGAATATTGTTAATTCCCATTGATTTATCAAAAGATCCAACAAGTATAATAGGGATCCTCAGTCTTAGTTCCCTACTATACCAACCTCTCTTCCCTGATATACGGCAGGTATAAGAAGATATTCTAGCATTATACACCTGCAAATAATACATATTTAGAAATAATAAAAGAAAACAAGTCCTCCTAAATGAATTCCAATGAATTACAGAGAGGCTGAAATTATCACCATTATTTGTATCAAAATATGTCAATAAAAATCTATCCTGAATGTCAAAAAAGAATGCCATAAAATCTAATCCCAGAGGGGAATCTAATAAATCGACCATGTATATTCCATGAAAAAATAAGCTATTAACTCAGATAAATCCCACTCTCATTCATATACAAAACCTAAAACACCATTGTAGAAGTTTAATAATTAACACTACTTTAGAATAGGAATTAAAAATCCAGTTGACCAAAACTTTATCATATCCTAGGCCCATAAAACTATCATTCAGTGCTGAACACATCTTAAAGATTTTTAATACTAATAAGAACAATACAAACCTTAAGAGAAAAAGATATTGCAGCAAGCAAAAGATTTCCCAACAAGAAAAGTTGATATACCAAAAACAGTCAACTACCCCAATCTGGGAAGCTAAATAAAGATAGCTACAATAATTCCCCACACCCAAGGAGTAATAATATAATAGTAAGGAAAAAAACCTTAAACTATACCCCGTCCTATGTATGAAAACTATTCCCTGTATCAATCTCGTACTAAAAAGATAATAAACATCCCCCAATTAAAAAAATGAAAATATACCAAGTTATACTGAATTAAACCCATATTGCTCAAAAGGAAAGGACTTCCAAACCAGGGAGCCAGAAAAAGCTATGGCTCCTACCCAGTATCCTGATGTACAGTACCTAGGTACTGAAGGGTTACTAACCCAGAAAATCCTGAAGACCCCCAGGGTATAAAAATACCCCTAGAAGAAAAAGGACACTACCGAAGTTCTCCACCATATCGAGAAATTAAGGGCTACAAGGCTCCTATATATCACAATAAGCATAGGATTGGGTCACTATCCATAAAGCCTTGAATATGCCAAAAGTTGGAGAGAATCTATAAGAGTACCAAATATCCTACAATAAGTTCCAACTATTAAATTTAAATAGCTACTACCTGTGCCATCCCTCATACTGGTGAAAATAATTAAACTAAAATAACTAAAATAAAGTCATCTTACTAAAAGTAAACTCCCATCTGCAACCCAGTGTAATATCTGCCAAAGTGGCACAATACAAATCCATCAAATATTAGTTATATCACTACTAATATATTCCTAATTACTAATTCTACCTTACAGTAGGCAGCTAATTAAACTATAAGTTTAAGTTGCTCCATCTCAAGACACCACCAATACACTTCCCCACCCATGAAACTAATATACCCCACCTCAAGCCTTAACATCAAACATAAAAGTCCTAAATACCTCCTTGACAAATTGAAAATCCAGCTATAACAGCTTTAAATATCAACAATTCAAACATTACATCATTGACTCATATTCAGCTTGAAATCTAGTAACCATATTGGATTCCAGTTTTAAACATAAAATGAATACAAACGATCAACAAAGCATGCTCATAAAATTAAAATAATATAATTTCACCACTACAAAACATAAAAGTCTAATAGTAGATCAAATACACATATAGAATTTTGCTATTCTACCATGTGAAATCATCAATATCGGAAAATACAATTTAATAACTCCCATTAGCAGTTTGATCAGAATTAAGTAAACAGTTCCCCATATAATTCTTGTAACAGTCCATAACTTCAAGCATAATAAGTAATCTGATCCAATAGGCTGCATCACTCTTATATGGCAATCCTGCTCCGAATGGAAAAGGAGAAAAAAATATTCGCTGGTAGTCCCGATCAATCGCAATGAATCAAGTCATAATGTTAGTTTGAACTATGATCTTTATGCGACACCCACGAAGCATTGATTTTGGGCAGCTTATTAACAGCAAACACTCAATTCAAAGTCCAGTCCCCATATTTGAATTCAGCTGTGAGCATAGGCTCAAGCACTCAATAAAGTGGACTCATATAATTAGAACAATACCATTTCTCCCAATGTTCCTTATAACTGTATATAACTTCAAGCCAAAAAGGTAATCTGAGCCAATAATCTGTGTCTATTTTATATATCAGTCCTGCCAAGAAAAAAGAAGAGCATTAGCTGATACCTCCAAAATATCCTGTTAGAGTGAATCTTATTGATGATTCGAACCAAAACCGGTATGTGATCCTTACAAAATAGCCTTCTCTAAATATAGCATCCATACCAAGAAGTAAAAACAATAAGAGGGGCTTACAATGTAACCAAAACTCCAGAAAGCCAAAGGAACAAGAAAAAGAAACTTTGTTCTGGCCCGCCCAAGCCTGAGTTTGGGCGATCTTTAAAACTGCATTGGAGAGGAAAAAGCACACCCTCGTATACCACTCCTTCAAAGTTTTTGAACTGGAGAGACAAAATTGGACACCTGATCAAAGACGCCAATTAGAAAATGTAATTTTTAACCAGTCTTGGCCATCTTCCATGAGACAATCAGCCAAGGCTGGTACACAACATATAGATATTAAATTAAGACTGGGTGTCCATTTAAAGCATATAAAACTCTTGCCTCTTAAAACTCAGAGGAAGTAAGCCTGCTTATTAACCCAGAATAGTTTAACATCTCACCACCACTCAGCAGGCTCCATTCTGAAAGTTTGAAGGAGGGTACAGATTTCATCCAAAGTCTACTCCCATCTCTTCTTTTTCCCCTCCGGCAATACTTTGGACCATTGTTCTCTTTGAAGAGCATGCTTGTCCCTGGCTTCCTGTACTTCTACATTTTCTGGTGGGATTATATGCCACTCTTGTACAGTAGATCCAACAGAGCTGATTCATACTCCTCATAAACTTTAGGGCCATCCTTAAAGAGAATTTGTGATCTAGCTGGGTAGGGTGTGTAAAACTTTAAATTGTTCTTCCAAAGGATCTGGAACAATGGTGTGAATGTCCTCCGGCGACATTGAATACTCACAGAATAGTCACTCAAGTCTTATCCAATGACCCTCATACATTAACTGACCCTTTCTCAAAGATCACACCAGAATGGTCTGTTTTACTGCAAAGAAATAGAAATGAACTATTAGTGATCGGAGATGAGCACCAGGTCCATAGGCAGGAGTGCGTCCATTTAATAGGGAGAGGCATGAGATCAGTGAGATCCACTGTTGAGGCAAAAAAATCTTGCAAGAAATTAAGAAGATCTCCTTTTTCTTCTAGACCTTCTGGTAAGCCATATATTCTAAGATTATTCCTCTGAGATCACTTTTCAAGGTCATCTGTCTTATCATTTAATTGTGGAGTATCTTGAAGTAAATGAGGTAGTGCACTCTTCAATTTATGTTATTGTTGAGTGGAGTTGCTGATATAGGGAGTAAGTGCCTTCACTAAAAGATTGGATCTCTTTGAAAAGTATTGCATTAGTTAGCTGGTCCGGCTCTGTACTGTTATCGGTTGTCATCTCTGTTCCAGATGGGTGTTGCACAATGAAATAAAACTACAAATCCCATCGAAATACCAACTAATTACAAAATGTTCACAGTAGCTCAATACTTAAGCACCTCCCTGAAGCAAGATTTTATTTGAAAAGAACTTAAAAATGGCTGATGGAGGCTTTTTCTGAACAAGCTGACAGTACTCTGCCCTTAAGCTGCCATCACCATGGGAGCACCACTGGAAGTCAATGAAATAACTTTTTGCCATGGTACTCATGAAAGTACAATATTGAGAGTGGTATTTTAATAATGCAAGTCAGTATACTTGATCGAGATGGTAGCCGCTGGCAGAGATGAGAATAGGGTGAATACCAGCCACAGTCTTAGGGTCATATTTGGAGGTGATCACAGGAACTGGGACCGACATTGTCCACTGGATCACCAGGCGAACTATAACAAAAAAAAGCAATTCAGAAGTAGGAAAATTGGGGGGATGAGATATTGAAAAGGAGAGTGCTCAGATTCATGAACCAGTGCCATTTCTGCTTTTAAAGAGATTTTGTTCATGCATCAGTGCAGCAGACATTTGTTTGAGACTATTGCCCAATGCTAGGGCTATTTTCTATTGCTAGGGATTTTGAGGGCAATAGCACCAGCTATGTCTTGTCATATAACCAACTTGTGACAAATCACAGTCCAGGATTTCGAGCCAAGGTTTAATAAAAAGTAGTATCTGTTTAAACATTTGTGCTGTGAGACTACCGTATCATATGCTACTCTTGTGGGAATTAAAATACACACTTTCATTTTCATCTGAGCTTGTTCCTACTGTACATACAGAAAACAATGTACATAGTATACTGTATGTGCTTAATGTGGGGCATAGAAATATAAAAGTCTAAAAAGTTGAGGACAGAAATAGGCACCAAGGCCAATCCAATCTGTCCCTACCGTTAATCCAGAGCCTCATCTGGACCCTCTTGACTGGATCTCTCTGGGCCACCAATGTCCCCTTGAATCTATCTCACCACACCTCAAACCCCACTACACTGACAGGCAAGAACTTAATCATATCTTTTTTTGAAATTACACCGTCAACTTATAGATATGCCCCACAGTAGTTGTATTCTGCAGTATGTAGAAGTAGTATCACCTCCCTCATGCAGCTTCTGATGCCTCGCTCAATGCAGCCCAGCATTCCACTTGCCCTGTTGTATGCTTTTTGCACTGACCATTTTGTTCCAGGTTATTATCGCTGATGATAACCCCAAAGTCTCTCTCCTATAGTATAATATGGGTAGAACTGATGGCCCATCAGTCTCCTTCTACTGACAGATTCTATGTTTTTTATGTTTTTCCAATGTCTGAGTCACCCTTACCCTTAGTTGCCACATGTCTGACCATCATTCTAGCCCTTTGCATCCCTGCCTTATGTCCCTAACTCCTTCCTCACTATCCACCCTCCCATGGAGTTTGATGTCTGCAAACAGACACACCTTGCTGTTGATCCCTTCCCCTATGTCCGAAATCTACATGTTGAATAGTGTTGAACCAAGGACAGAACCCCGAGGGACCCACCTATTTACCATCTTGACTCCTGAACATTTGTCAATAAGACCCTCTGAGTCCTCCTATCCAGCCAGCTCTCTAACTGCCCTGCCAGTTTTCCCATATGTCTATGCCACCACCTTTCTAACCAGTTTCAAGTGGGGCACAAACTCAAAGGCCTTACTAAAGTTCAAAAATAGGACATCCACCACCTGTCCCCTATCCACTGCCTGTCACTAAATTAAACAAATGCAGCAAATTCATTTGACATGACCATCTTCTAATGGATCTATGCTGCCTTTTGCCCTTCAATCTACAGTATGCACTTTTGGGAACTTCTCTATCCACTCATGGAGGTCAGAATCTTTTGACCATAGTTTTCTTCATCATCCCTAGCCCCACTGTTATATAGTGGTACTGTACCACATATGACACTCTTCACCCCACTTGCACCACCTCAGTCTGTTATGATTGGTTAAAGGAGTGCACCAGTGGCCCTGCCAGAATGTGTTCCCCCTCATTTAGGCCCCTGTGATGTAAACGGTCTGGCTCTGGGAATCTGTTCACATTCAGGCCCTGCAGCCCTTTTAGGACTCTGGCCTCAGGACCCTCTATTCTTAACTTCTGCTCCAATTCCCTCTCTGAACTGGACACATTTACTGGTAGTGGTCCTTCTGCTTCCACCATAAGATTGAGATGAAAAACTCATTTGGAATATTTGCCTTCTCAGTGTCATTTTCTACTGTGACTCCTCCCTCTCTTGTCAACTTCTCTATATCACCTTTGGACTTCCATTTCTCCATTATGTAGTGAAAGAAGGTTTTGTCATTGGCCTGAACTATTATCAGCTCAGTTTCCACTCTGACCTTTCTGATCAGCTGTTTGGTTGTCTTAAGCTAGTTCACACATTCCTCCTGGATCATCTTCATCTGCTCCCTTTTGTATTTTCTGAATGCTGCAATCCTTGCCATGATAGCCTCCCTAAATTCACCACTGAACAAGATTGACCTCTATTATTTTTTCTTTAACTGGGTAAGGTTCACTAGGCACATGTACCTGTTTTCAGGGGCATCCCAGGAGCACTGGGGAGGTTATGTTACTTGCTCAGAGTCACACAGTATGCAAGTGGAGGTTGTGGTAATCAAATCTGAGTCTGCTGGCTATACTAAGTTCTTTCACAGATCATTACTTTAACCTCTAGGCTATACTGCCAGACTCTGATATACATAATGCTTTTCCTTAAAACTCTTAATGTTGGTCTGGCCTGGTGGTGCTTAGGGTTGAGGCACTGGACGCCACAACTCGTGCTATGCTGGCGACCCAGGTTCAGGAATGGACTTAGGTCACTGGGGGTTGGAGGGGAGGAGGAGGAGGATCAAGTGTCCCAACGGATGCTCTCCTCCTCCTCCTGGGGTGGGTTCCTGTGGTGCTTTGAGCACCTGATGCACCAGCGCTAGTGGAAGTATGGGCATCGGGCACTAGGCTGCTCTCTGGAGTCTGGGTGGGGAGGACGTTGTGGGCATTGGACGACGGCGTGCATTAGCACGCTGCCTGTCTGGACGTCAGTCCTCTGTGCTGACACCCTCAGGGGAGAAGGGACCAAGGAGAACAAAAGCGGAAAAACACCCCTCTCGGGCCAGGATGATGACCGATCCCGGCCCCGAACACCTACTCTTGGACAGACCCCACTGTGCAGGCTCTTTGGAGGAAAAAAGGAGTAAGGTAGGTAGACAACGGAGCAAAGCCTGGCACTCTAGGGGCAGGCACCATGGGAGGGATCATGGGGATTGATCGGTCCGAAGGAGTGGACTGAGTGGGTCGTAAAGGAGGGGATAAAAAGAAAGTGTCAAAAAAGAAAAAAAAACTCTCAATGTCTAGCTTCTTGTGACCTCCCATATGCTTTCCATTTTAGTCACTTCTTCTATCCCATTCAGCTTATTCTGAAGTGCTTCCTTCAGACCTCTGACATCAGCCCACCTGAAGTCAGGGGCTAACACTGAAGAATCTGTCTTCTGTTCTCCCACTGAGAAGCTAAAGCACACTGTATAGGATTACTAGACCACAGCAGCACCCCCTATCCATATGTCGCTTATAATGTCCTGGTTGGGCAGGATTAAGGCTAAGCCTTTTGAATATTAAGATGGTTTCATTCTGGCTTCTACCTCTGACTATCATATTAAAAGGTTACAATAACTAAATACCTATGGTCTGATGTTTAATCATTCACTTTAGCTTCTGTAGGAGTTTCCATAAGAAATTTCCCTAGTAGCAAATATCATTAGTGTTACTATTGCCAAGATAAAAGCAAGATGATAAATTCTCTGGGCCTCAAACAAGTTGTTGCTACTGTGACCTACAGACACAGTCATATCTTGGACCTAGTATTCTCACTGGGGCTTGAAGTAAATAATCTCAAGATTGATCAGTTTATTCGGTTGGACCATTGCACAACAAGGTTTTCATTGGGGCCCCCTCTGTCAGCCCTTCCCCTGTGGAGTTGGTCCATTGTCACCCTTTAAAGAGGCTGTCCCCATCAGGACTTATAGCGGTAATGGACCTCTTGCATGTTAAGGCTGCTTGTGAGACAGGTGCAACTGAGGCTGTGGCAGCTTATAATAGAGCTGTTACCTCAGCACTTGACTGTGTCGCACTGGTCCATATATGACCCAGATCTTCTCACTTGAGATCCCCATGGTTTGATGGGGAGCTCAAGGAGATGAAGACCAGGGGTCAGAGGTTAGAGCATTGTTAGCGGAGATCTACATCTGAGGAGAACAGACTAGCTTTGAGACCTCACTACAGTATCAAAGAGCACTCTCCCATAAAAAGGCAGCATTCCAGTCCAGAGAGATTGCTCAGAGAGGAACAGACCAGTTCAGCTCTTTCAGACTGTGGACAGGTTACTCCATCCTACATATCTGCAGCCACAAAGAGAATTTTCAGCTGCTAAGTGTGAAAAGTCCTCTCTGTTCTTGCCTGATATGGTATCCTCTATCAAGTCTGGGATTCCCCCATTTGGGCACTCACAGCACTACAGTAGGAAGGGAATGGTGGTTGCAGGAAGCATTCCACTTGTCTGGAGTGAGTTTAGGCCAGTGGAGGTGGAAGAGGGCTGTGAGGTAATCTCAAAGCTGTGGTCCTCTTATTACGAACTAAACCCAGGCCCAACCCATCTCCTAGTGGGGTGTATGGGGTCTCTGAGTCCAGTGTTCACTGAGAATGTCCAGTGCTCGCTCTCAGAGGGGCTGTTTCCTAGTGCCCTGCAAGAGGCACTGGTGAAGCCCCTCCTGAAGAAACCATCACTTGACTCAGATTGCTTGGTGAATTATAGACCAGTCTCTAACCTCCCCTTTCTGGGAAGGCTATTGAGAAAATAGTGGCTCTGCAGCTCAAAGCACATCTCACTGCCTTTCACATCTATGAGCCTCTCCAGTTGGGTTTCAAGTTCAGACATAGTACTAAAACTGCACTAGTCAGAGTGCATAATGATCTCCTCAGGGCTAGTGATAAAGAGGAATGGTCAGTTCTCATTTTCTTCAATCTCTCATCAGCCTTTGACACTGTGGACAATTGTGTGTTGCTGGATCACCTGAGGGAGATCTGTGGACTCACTGGCTCTGTCATTCAATGGCATGAGTCTTTTCTCACTGGTAAGATGCAGAGGGTGAGCCTGCCTGCTGGCGCAGTGGTAGGGTTACTGTCTGTGGCACTGACGACCCACATTCAAGAACAAGCACAGTGCATCAGAGGGTCAGCTGGAGGAGGTAGGATGAGCATCCCATGGACAGCTCTCCTCCTCTGGAGGGAGGGAGGGTCGTAGCTTCCGGGTGTTTCAGCAACACCAAGTGGAGGCTGGGTGTGCTACTGCCAGAGTCACTGTCAAGGGGGAGGTGATGGTGGATGTCTGTAGTCTGGAATCAGGAGTGCATCCCACCTGTGCTGACGTCATTGCATGTTCATGTCTCGGGGGAAACTTAAAATGGAAAACCCCAGGGCTGGCTGCATCATGAAGACCCAGACCTCCACCTGAATGACACCCCAGGTGTAAGCTTCAGTTGGGGCCTCGGGTAGATTTTGGTCCCTCCCCTTTGGAGCCCCATGGCAGGGGGCATGTGCACTTGAAGATTAAAAATGAAGCACACTTCCACTTTCTCCAGGCTTTTATTGTATTCACTCCTCTGGAATGGGGTGCTACTGCCTCTAAGCCCTAAAACCTGAGTGATGCGCTGGTGTGGTCTGCATTTATGAAGGGCTGCTTCACTGGCAAGTGTTCAGATTTGCTTTGAATTGTTCCTTTATGCACTAAAATGCAAACTGTACTTTTGTTCTCTAAAGATTTTGCTCACCTAAATGTGGCTGCAAGGGCATTGCAAAATACATATTACCCCCCCATATTGCCACAGTCTACATGTTGTTTGATGTTATACTTTTTGTTTGTGACAGGATGCGCGAAGACTGTTTTTTTTTTTTTTTACTTTTGTGACCACACACTGAGCAGCACCCACATTGCATCATATCTGGTTTTAATGGACCCAGGAGAAGCTGTGGCTCCCTCTGATCTGGTATGTCATGTATTGTTCTGTCCTGTCTACTCTATCTTCAATGGTAGAAACTTTTTTGACTGCAACCAGTGGCCACTCCCTGAAGAGGCGTGCATCTCTTCGATAGGCTTGTAATACTGGCCAGTGTCTTTATAGAATACATTGGATCTAAGGTATTTTATTGTTGTTTTTAAAGGCACATACCATTCTGTCAATGTATTCTTCTTATTGTCTGTATACTAACACTGCCTCTCTATACTGCAATTTAACTTTCTGTTTGACCTTTTGAATGGTAACATTTGGATACCCCCTCAGCTGAAATCAGTCACTGGCATCAATCACTTCTTTTTCAAATGTTTCTACTGTACTGCAGTTTCTTTTAATCCAAATGAACTGTAAGTATGGAACTTTTTTTAACTCTTTACTACCTGAAGTGCTTTTTGAAGTCTGAACTTTCCATTGCTTAACCTTGATTCAAAATGGCCACCCGGGCAAAATTGAGTTAAGGGCACTGGGTGATAACTGGCAAAGTTTAGTATGGTATTCCTGTCCGCAGGTTTATCGTATATACCTGCTTGTGTTTTTACATTGTCATTTTAATGAGCAGATCTAAATAAGGGATCTCCTTTTCACTGTGATTCACCATGAACTTAAGATCTTCCAATCATATAATTAATGTATCTTGTTAACTGGGTCAGACTTTGCATGACCCCTTTCCACAGTACAAAGAAATCATCAGTATATTGTTTGTGATGCAGTATTTGATGACTGAATGGATTTACTTTCTGGTCTAATATGCAAACATTTTTAAATTCACTAACAAATGCATTTGCATACAATATGTGTGTGCCATTTTTGAACCCATTGCCATGTTCTAGATTGCTCATCAAACTCATTCTCAAACTCAGAAAATAGTTTTTTGATAGTATGAAATGTGTTAGTTCTTGTAGTACTATAGTTCTGTTTTTTTTTTTTATTAAAATTTGTATTACTTTTCCAGTTTTCAATTCCATGCATTAGTGCCTTCCTGGCCAGAGTGGAAATCCAATCCTTGGAGTTACAATTCTACTTCATTTATCCAAGTCCATAGAGTATCCTGTATGAGTAATTATATTCCACTGCTACTAGTACATTAATTGCTCTAAGTCTGGAGTATACATATGTTATTAAACTGCTGTCTATATGTTACACCTTACAATATGTTGTATTATCTATTATATATACATTTCATTATTTAATTGTGAAACAGACACATCTAAGGGGTAGTTAGGTAGGGATACAAGAAACTTGAAATAAATTTATTTTTATTTATTTAAGAATCAGTTTACAACCTTTGAGCCAGAGGCTCGTTTCCAAAGGTACTTCGTCACATAAAGACATACATTGTGTTTTGGTTACATAGCAAAGATTTGCAAAACAATAGGCGTTCAACAGAGGCACCACGTCACATTGTGGACAGACAAATACAAATTGGGTACACGGTACATGTAATTGATAACAGGTGTTCCACAAGTTGGTATCAAGTGAACGTTCTGGTAGGTAAACACTGAAACAGCTGGCACTGGCCAGGTTAAACATAGTCATGGTATATACAGGGAAGTGGTGGAGGGATGGTTAGGTGGAGAGCTGCCGGGGGCATTGTCAAGAAAGCGGAGGTGGAGGCTATGTTCAGAGACAGGAGCGATTCTACGAGTGCTGAAGATGTGGTTCAAGTGTGGTTTTGAGCGTGGAGATGGTGATGGCATTGGTGATGGTGGCAGGGAGAGAGTTAAACCAGGTTGGGGCTCTATAGCAGAAGGACCTCTGGCCACGGCTGGTTCTAGATCTGGGGGCCTTTAGAGTGGTCTTGTGGGAAGACCGTGTTGCCACAGTGGGAGGGCTCTGGTGGATGGATGCCGTTACCCCAGAGGGGGAGAGCCCGAGTAGGGTTTTTTTGGTGAGGAGACAGGTTTGGTATTGGAGCCGTTCATCCAGGGTAAGCAGGTTAGCATCGGCATAGAGCTGACAGGTGTGTGTGAGCCTGGGGGCACCAGTAATCATTCTGCATGCTTTATTCAGGGTTAGGTGAATTTTGTTGAGTGCAGTGGTGTCGGCAGCACCATATACTGGTAGACCATAGTCTACAAGGGACAGCATGGATGATGTAACAGCTAGCCGGAGAGCATTTGGGGGAAGGCAGGTTTTATGGCGGAATAGGATGCCAAGCCGTGTGTTGGTGGCGGATGTTAGGGCGTCGATGTGGTTGTGAAATGTGAGGGCTGAATCGAAGGTAACCCCAAGGTATTTGTAGGAGCAGACTTGTTCCAGTGGCTGGTTGGTACTCGGAAGGATATAGAGTGGGTGGTTGCTAGCTTTGTTTTGGGGGTGGGAAAAGAGCATAGTTTTGGTTTTCTTAAGATTGATGACGAGTCTGCGCTCCTTAAACCAAGCCTCGGCACTGTTGAAAGACTGCTGTAGGGAGTCCTGTAGGGAGATGGGATTGCGGTGGGTGGCAAAAAGGACAGCGTCGTCTGCATACAGCAGAATTTTGCCAGGGCATGCACTGGGCAGGGTGTTCAGATACAGTGAGAAGAGAAGGGGGCCCAGGATGGAGCCTTGGGGGACCCCAGAGAGAATGGGACGGGTATCAGAGAGTGTGCTATTAATTTTGACACACTGAGATCGGGTGTCAAGATAGCTAGCACACCATGCCAGGGGGCCAGCCGAGAAACCAGTGTGGCAGAGAGCATTCAGCAGAAGTGGATGGGAGACAGTGTCGAAAGCCTTTGAGAGGTCAATGAACACTGCACCAGCTAGGGAGCTGGTGTCCAAGGAGGAGTGTAGAAAGTTGGAGAATTCAATAAGGGCAGTGCTGGTACTGTGACCCGCACGGAAGCCATGTTGCTCTGGGCATAAAATGTTATGCTTAGCCAGATAGTCAGTGATTTGAATGGCCACCACTTTCTCCAGGGCTTTAGAGAGGGGAGGGAGGATGGAGATTGGCCGGTAGTTGTTGGCCACTGACCTGTCGCCCCCTTTATGAATAGGTGTGATAATGGCTGTTTTCCAAGCTGTGGGGAATTGTCCCAGGCAGAGTGACTGGTTAATTAGGCTTGTGAGTGGTGCAAGGACTTCATCTAGCACCAGCCTGAGGATGCTGGGGTCCAGTGAGTCACTGCCGGGATTGTTGCCATTGAGAGCTTTGATTAGGATCGGTCTGGCTTCCAGGGTGGAAATCTTTCGCAGGAGGAAGCTGGGGTGATGGAGGACAGGGGGAGGTTGGCTGGGGGGAGGGTCAAAGAAATTACTAGGGAGGACTGAGCTAAGGTCAGTGAAAGTGGTGTTGAACCAGTTAGCTATGGTGGCAGGCTCGGTGGAGGTGGTGCCATTTCTAGTGAGCTGGGATGGGGCAGGGGAGAAAGCTTTACCATTGAGTTGCTTAACATTATCCCAGAAGGTCTGGGCTGAGCCCCAGGAGGAGGTAGGGAGGCCTGGTAATGGTCTGCCTTGGCCTTCCTGATGACCCATGAACACTTATTCGGGCTGCATTGTTGCTTGCCTATCAGACAGACGACCTGTTTCAGTGGCAAGGTGCCAGAGGTTATCCCGGTTTCTAAGTAATTGTAGGAGGGCCGGGCTAACTCAGGGTGCTGCTTCTCGTTTTGGACCGGATTTGGTTAAGGGTGCAAAGAGATCACAGGCCATGTTGAAGTGTGTGAGTGAAGAAGGTGAGGGCAGTGTCAATGTTGATTGCCTGCTGAATGGGGGACCAGTCTATCTGGGTGAGGAGTGCTTTAAGTTTCTTCAGCCCACCAGGGCGGAGGCACCCGCGGAGGGTGATCTGGGCTTTGGGTTTGGGATTGGGGGCTACCCAGTGGAATAGGATAGGGGAATGGTCAGGGAGGGAGTCTGGGAGGACCTGGATGTTTTGGATTTTGTGGGGTCGGTTAGTTATAATAACATCCAGAAGGGTGCTGGTACCACTCTTAGGGTTGGGTCCTACCAGTGGGCTGGGTGGCAGGTTGTGTCAGATCTTGGGTGCAAATGAGTCTCTGGTGGTGGATGAGGAGCTGCTGAGCCAATTTACATTAAGGTCCCCACTAGGATTTGTTCTGCCTTATGGTGGAGGGTGGCCAGGTAGTCCGTTAAAGATACCAGGGCTGGGTGCTGGTTCTTTGGGGGAACGTAGGCTGTGTGAGATAGAGAGGCTCCTAGAGGGTCTGGGGTGAGTCTGAGGGTAAGGCCTGGGCCCCATTTATGAGGCAGGGGTGGGAGTGCGTGTCCCGGATTGTGTCCCTGGTGTAGATTGCACAACCTCCCTCGTTTGCCCTCTCGGTCCTCCCGGTGTAAGGTATAGCCTGGGAGGAGACAAATGAGTCAGGAGTTGATTTGGACAGCCAGGTTTCAACCAGGGCTATGATGTCTGGTTGGTGAGCCAAGGCCCAGCACTGTAGGGCATCAAATTCCTTCAGCAGGCTGCATATGTTCATGGAGCTACTTGAAGACCAGGGGCTGAGTGGGTGGATGGGAGGGGCAGGCATGGGTTGGGATGTATGTTCCCTGTTGGGAGTAGAAGGAGGAGAAGTGCTCTGGTCAGAGGGGGGCAGATGGGAGTTCTGCCTTGGGGAGGCGATACGAGATGAGGAGGGGGTTTGGTTGCACAAGGGGTGGGTAGGGTAGCACAGGCAGAGAAGGCCTGAGTGATCAGAAGTGCAAGGGGCTGTGGGGAGGACAGGTAATGTCTGGAAGGGGGTGAGGTGGAGAGCATATGGGATGTGTGGAGGAGGAGGGAGGGGGAGGAGCAGTGGTAAAGGAGGAGGGGAGGACAGGAGGGTAGGTAGGAACACTGGAGTAGTGAGGCTGAGGGTTAATAGGGATGGTAGGGTTGGTGGAAGGTAAAGGAAGGAGGAGGAGAAGAGATAGGCTGGTGAGCAGGGGATGCATGTGCATAGTTTGGAAGGCTGGTGGAGCTGAAGTGAGGAAAGAATGGAGGGACTAGGATGAAAGAGGGGAGATAGTAGTGAGAGATCACCTCTGAGCCTAGTTGCTGCTATGGTGTAGTGGTAGTGTATGTGCCTGAAGTGCATAGAGTACCAGGTTCAAGTCTTGATCAGGGTAGTAGGAGAGAGCTAGACTAGTGGCTGTAGCAGCAGGGAGTTGGGTTCAAGGTTTGCAGAAGCATTTAGATAACACTTTAGTTGTGTCACAGGGTTAGTGCGTTCTTTATAGTTATGAGATCCTGCAGTAAAAAATAGGCAGGTGTTCTAGGTGAGTGGTGGAACTGGGGACTTTGGAAACAAGAGTGCAGGGTTCAAATCCTGCAAGGCAGCAAGGAAGAAGAGGTAAACTTATATTTTGGCAGGTTTGGGAGGGTAAGTGATTAAAAGGCTTAGAAAGTAGTAATAAAATAGGTAGGCAATGTGGTGCAGAGGTAGAGCAGCTGACTCTGACTGCAAGGGTACTGGGTTTAAACACAGCTCAGGGACAGAGTGTAGAAAGGGTCAATTTTTTGAAGGAGTGAGGAATGGTTAAGATTATGAAAATAGAGGAAGTTGTTGGCCTAGTTCATTGGCTCAGGGGATAGTCAGTAGAATTTAGAGAGAAGGGTACCAGGTTTGATACTAGCAGGTGCTTAGAGATAGGCTGAAGGATGAGTGCAGAAAGTAGGTGGTAGAAGGAATCAAAGGGAAGTGCAGCGACCTCTAGTGGGACAGCTCTGAAGTGGTAGCTAGGAGGGTTATAGAGTTGAGAGAGCAGCTAGAATGGAAAGTGTAGTGACCTCCGGTGGTTGGTGTGTATAACCTGCAAATGGGAAAGTGGACACTTAGTAAAAAGGAGGGTAGGTCACGTGGCACATCACATGATGTGCCAGCAGCAATATATGGAGCACCAACCCAGGGTGGGAAGTGCCTCACAACAGTCAGGCTGTAGTGCAGGACACTTTACCTCTTAAAGGCTCTGGCAATCCCCGAATTCAATCTCCGCTGCTGGGCTGAGTTCTGCTAGGGGGATCGTGGGGGGGTCATTACATGAGTTAGCCACAGTCTTGTTCTTGCTAGAAATAAAATTCAAGCAGTTTTCCATGTGTTGCTCATGTTATAATTTTGTTCTTATTTTCATAGAGTGCATGACTGAGTGGTGTCAAGTGTGTCCCCTCTGCTAGCTTTTCAAGGAATTTGAGTTGACCACTTTTACTAACTAATTATTCCATTTTGAGCTTCTTGCATATGTTTACAGCTATCTGATGTGGTATAAAAGTGTTATCCACTTCCATAATGTAATGGATCCATTATATTCTTGATAAGGAATATGCAGAAGTATATGCAAAAGTTAGAGGGGTGGTCAAAGGTTTGGCAGTTAATATTCAATGCAAAAGGTGCAAAGTAATGTATCTTAGAAAAAAGAACCCCATGACGGAGTACTGGATGGGAAGGGAGAGACATAGCACTACAGAAGAGGAACAGGATCTAGGAGTTACCATCAGCAAGTCCCTTAAATAAGTCAGTGCAACAAGGCCTATAGCAAGACCAAAAGGATGCTGGGATGTATCAAGAGGGAGACTGATAGTAGGGCAAAAGAAGTAATACTACCCCTTTACAGACCCCTGGTGAGGCCTCACCAGGAGTACTGCGCCCAGTTCTGAAGTCCTTACCTCAGAAAAGACAAAGATAGGTTAGATACAGTTCAACACAGAATGAACAGAATGATTCACGGACAGCAGGGTAAATCCTTTGAGGAGCACCATAGGGCACTGCATTTGTACACAATGGAAACCAGAAGATAGAGGAGAGATGTGATTGAGACCTTCAAATTCCTCAAAGG
The DNA here is from genome assembly GCA_016271365.2 of Neoceratodus forsteri. NCBI lineage: Eukaryota > Metazoa > Chordata > Ceratodontiformes > Ceratodontidae > Neoceratodus > Neoceratodus forsteri. Next base: position 1,321,904,811 of record CM057456.1, read on the forward strand.
AATTAATAAAAAGAACTGTGTGGAATTATTTAGCTTGAATACCAACTCACTATTTATTTACTTTTTTTATTTATTTATTAGAGTCTAGGATTACAATTACCTTTGAGCAAAGGCTCTTTTACAAAGGTTCCACATCAGGATGAACTATCACAAGGTCATGAGTGGAAGTTGGCAGGCAGGAGGTTTAGGAGGGATGTGAGGAAGTACTTCTTCATGGAAAGGGCGGTGGAACCCTGGAGAAGTCTGCCAGCTGAGGTGGTGACAGCAAACACAGTGAGAGGGTTCAAACAGGCCTCTGTTAGAATGAAGGGAATTGTGGTTACTTGGGACAACAGGAACAAGGGAAAAAAATAGGGAAAGGTCTGGGAGAGTTAGTACCCAGGGGGAGCATTAGGTTCCAAAGGATGTTCTAGAGATTTTGAGAACTTGAACACACTGGATGAGCCATTATTTTTTTTTCTGTCATCACTGTCTATGTTTCTATGTTACTGTCTTGTCCCCTTTGCCAGGAATGTTTTTTTTTGTCATTGAGGTTATGCGTGATTTTTTTTTCATGGTGTATACCTGATTTCTTAGAGTTCACCAGATGCTTATGGTTGGAGCCAGGCTTTTGTAATGGCTTTACAGGCCATAGCTACTAGTATCTGAAACAGGTATTTTAGGATAGGACTCTTAAGCACTGGGGGGACAAAACAAAGTATGTCTGTCCCTCATATACAAGGGGAATGGAAGTTATTTCTTTAATTATCTGATGTATCTCAGTCCAATAAGGTTGGAGCTTTGGACAGGACCACAGTACATGTGTGTAGTGTGCTTTCTGCTGTCCACAATCTCTCCAGCAGGAGGGTGTAGTACTTGCCTGATACCTGGCCTGTTTATCAAGTGTTTCGAAATGCCGCATTTGTATTTTCCAAGAAAATTCCATTAAGGCTGGGCAGGAGGAGACTTCATCTGATTCTCTTAGAGCTATGGCCCACTGTATGTCCAAAGGCTGCATATGGAGCTCTTGGGGCCATTTTTCTTGCCTGTTGGGGAGGGGTGTGACTTGGTGTTCTAGTAGAATTTGTTATAGGAATGAAATAGCATGTGAGGGAGATCACCCCACTGTGTTTCTTGAATTAATTGCAGAAGTTGGGAAGGTGGTGTCATTGTTTTGTAGTTTTGTATTTAGCATTTTGATACAGTATGTGGCCTGTATATATTGATAAAGGTCTGTAGATCATAAATTATGTTGCATTCAAAGCATATCAAAAGGGAGTAGGTGTTCTGCTTCCAGGAACTGTGAGAAATGAACTAGTTCAGTCCTCTCCCATTTTCGATATCTGGTATCTAGTTTGGGGAGGAGAAAGTAATTGTTGTGCACAATGACAGTATTTAGAGCTAGGCATTGGCTATGTCGATATGGATATAGAGCTTTTACCCAGCTATCTAGGGTGGAGAAAGTGTAGGGGTATTCCTGCTGCAATGGCGGGGATGGGAGGGGCAATGCAAAAAGTCTCTGGTTTAGATGATGAAGGCAGTCCAAGAAAAGTTGTTTTTCCAGTGGCGTTCATATGTAGGTGAGAGCCAGTATAGAGCTGTGTGGAGCTGTGCAGCATGGTAATATAGTTGAAGGTTAAGAGGTGCTACCTCCTCCCCCTTATTTTTGGGAAGTTGCAGCATTTTCTGTTTCGTTCTTGGCTTTTTGCCATGCCAAATGAATTGGGAGAGTGCTCTGTTCCATATCAAGACATCTTTTTGGGGTAACAGGATGGGGAGAGTTTGAAAGAGATATAATAGTTTTGGGAGCATATTCATTCTTATTATTTCTATTCTTTGAGTGAGCCCCAAAGAGAGGGGGGGGCCTAGGATTGCAGATCTTGTTGTATTTGTCTAATAATAGGTAGATCATTATCAGGGTGTGTTTGGTGGGAATCTCCTGATACTTTTACTGCAAGATACTTAAAAGAGTTTAGCTCCCATCTGAAAGGGTATCATTCACTAATAATTTACAAAGGCATGTAATGGATTTCTAGAGCTTCTGTTTTATTCTAGTGAAACCAGCATTTGGCAACTTTACCAAAGTTTTCAAGTGTCTGCCAGAGGGGGTCTAAAGAGGTTTCTAGTTTCACAAGATATAATAATAAGCTGTCTGCATATAGGGGAAGCCTTTTTTGACTATGCTCATGTGAGATTCCTGCCACCTCTGTGTGTGCCCTTGTTGCTTCTGCTAGTGGCTCAACATACAGTATAATGAAAATAGCAGTGGGGACAGCCCTGATGAGTTTTATGGGAAATTTTAGGAGTAGTGGCCATTTGCTTTCACACTTGCCATCGGGTTGTGTATATGGCTTCTATGGTGGTACAAAACTTTGGGGAATTTTCTGCCCTTTTATTCATTTGCCCAGAGCTTGCACTCCCTCAGAATGGGGGACTGATGTATATAAATCTGAAACATCCAATGTAAATAAAAGGCAGTCTCTGTAGTCACCATGGTCAACCTGAATCATTTTCAAACTATGGCCTGTCTCTTTGCCATTTAGTGTTTGTTGTTGTGCATGGACAACCATGGTTAAAATTATGGATAACCCATGAATGACCATGGTTGCTGACGGTTAATCCATGCTCCTAAGAGTGGGGTAAATCTGATTAGGGCTATATTGGGTAAATAAATGTATGTATTTATTTGAATTTTGGTAACCAGGTGAGCCTGCTGAGACAGCCATGTCCATTTTTCAGGGACGACCTGGGGAACAAAATGTTCCAAGTTTACAGTACATGCAGTTGAGAAACAATCTAACTGGACAATACAGTACAAATACAATACAATGCAGTAACTATTGGGAGCTTGATAACATCAATAGATCTCAAGTAACATGAATCAAGGGTGAAGATGTGGAGTATTTTGGATAAATTATACACAGAACAGCACTTAATGAGACATGACTTTCAGTACAGCACTTTCATTAATGTCTGGGTAACAGTATTGCTCCTGGTGGGGGTCAGAGTATAAGTGCTTGAGCAATAAATGAGGAATTTATGGGCCTGTTGTTGCCTGTTGCTTTGTTTCATTCTTGCCCTTTTTGCCCTCTAGCTGGCAGTTGACTGTGGGATGGTTGTGGAATGCCTGAGGCACTATGTGGTACTCACTGGTACTGTTTTGCACTGGTTTCAGTCCTACGTGTCCCAAAGAACTCAGCAGGTAGTGTTAGGTAATTTCCTCTCTGATATGGCTGCACTTGACTATAGGGTGCCTCAAGGCTCATTCCTGGCCCCCATTTTATTTACTGTGTACAAATTCCAAACAGAGAACAATTAAACAGTGGTAGTGATGATGGGGGTTAACCATGGGACCTCTAGGAAAGTCACAATGAAAGAGTGATGCTGGGTAATAACTGCCAGACCACCGTAGAGTTGATAATGTGGGGTTGGCAAAGGGGACACAATTGATGGGCAGCTGTGTGAGAGATACATCAGAAACATGGTGCAACAGAGTGTTAGCATAGTATTGTTTGGTGTTCTGCATTTGTGAGTGCATACCTGGATATTAGTGGGCAAAACATTCTAAATGTGTGGCTGTTAGGGGTGGGACATGCACAAGTTGCCAGATCATTTTTGTGTATTGTTTTGTCCAGATTTGAATGAGAGGGTGTTCCAGGTGATCTTAAGACTGTGTCCCACCCACTATTTATTGGATCCAGGGCCTACCCAGCTGCTAATCAGCTGCTGGGGGGAGGGGGGCCCAAGGCCTAATTATTGCATAAATTGTCAGGTGATCTCTAGGAGATGGGGTATTCCCTCTGCTCTAAAAGTGGTGGTGATGAAACCATTCTATAGGATCCTGTTATTATTCTGAATTATAGGCCTGTCTTGAACCTCCCCTTTCTGGGGATGGTAATTTGATATTTGAGAAGGTGGTGACAAAGAAGTTGGAGGTTCACCTGGAAAGGTACTGTATAACATTTATGAGCCTCTCCAGTTTGGATATTATCCTTGCCACAGTACCAAGACTGCACTCATCAAGGTATTCAGTGATCTCCTCACAGGGAGAGATAGACGGCTTCATTTCATTTTTGCCCTTTTTGCCCAGCAGTTAATGAGACATGATTTTCAGTACAGCACTTTCATTAATGTCCCGGTAACAGTATTGCTCCTGGTGGGGGCTAGAGTATAAGTGCTTGAGCAATAAATGAGGAATTTATGGGCCTGATGCCCTGTTGTTGCCTGTTGCTTTGTTTCATGCTTGCCCTTTTTGCCCTCTAGCTGACAGTTGACTGTGGGATAGTTGTGGAATGCCTGAGGCACCATGTGGTATTCACAGGTGCTGTTTTGCGCTGGTTTGAGTCCTACATGTCTAAAAAAAAACAGCAGGTAGTGTTAGGTAATGTCCTCTCTAATATGGCTGCACTTGACTGTAGAGTGCCTCAAGCCTTGATCCTGGACCCCATTTTATTTACCATGTACATGTTGCCTTTGAGTGATATCATCAGATGGCATGGTCTGGAGTTTCACTGCTATGTGGATGATGCCCAGTTCCAGCTATTATATGAATTTGATGTGGTTGATGTAGACCCATTGCTGTTTGATCTTTGAATGTGATCAACTGGATGGCCTCCAACTAGCTAAGCTTCTTAAAGTGAATAGTTTGGGACCTGGCAATCTGAATGATCTTGTGACTCCAAACACCTCTCTCTGCCTTCCCAGCTCCACCAATGCTGGCCATCTGTCTGTGTCTTGGACTAAGCTAAAGTTATCTGAGGACAGACCTTTAATGGTGGCTGCACCAATATTGTGGATTTCTCTGTTTGTCCTCATTCAATCTGCCAGAACAACACAGGCCTTCAAAGGGACTCTGAAATTCCATCTTTTTAAACTTGCCTACCGCCTGATTTAATTTTATTATTTTTACTAATATGCAGCTGACTGGATTGTGTTCTGCTTCATGGAGCTATTTATTTATCTTATTTAACTGTTTATTTATTTTTCTTCTTTTTTTACTTTATTTCATAGTTTGTATTTTCTTTGGTTTTTGTTTTACTCTTTTTGTACAGAGCCCTCAGCCCCAGGAAAAGGGCACCCAAGAAATAAAATTGCCTTGCCACAATTACCTTAATATCTGGAATGGATATTTTTGCATTTTGCCACACTCGGGGGAGGGGGGGGGCTTCCATCTGCAGCGTGCACCTAACATTTAGCATCATAGTTTTGGGTGTCACTCCTGACTGCAGATCATGATCATCAGGCTCTATATATTTTTTTTTTTTATTTTTATTTTTATCCTCATAGATGATGACACAGATAGAGCCTCCTTCATTCCACTATCTTGTTGCCATTTCCAGTACCCATAATTCCACTTACCCTTTTGATTATGCCTTCCCTTCAAACCCCTGCCTCCACACACAGCCCGGCTGGAAACACCAAAGTCTTTCCAGGAGATTCTAGGAGAGGCACAAAGGATGGCAGTGGCAGAACAATGGGTGTAGTCCACTGAAATGCTGTGGGGGAGGTAGATTTCATGTCACCATCCTGGGAATTAACTTCTCATTTTCTTATATTTCCCTGGAGTTGTCAAGGGGAAGCACTGAGCACATCACTTCAGATGGAAGAGCCACTGGACATTTGCATCCTGTCTTTCACTAACTCCTCATGCCACATGGGCCAACAGGAAGAAGTTAGTCATCAGGGTAAGCCATTCTCTCACCTGGGAGGGATCAAGCATCCAGACAGATACTCCATCCTGACCCAGCCATCCTGCTTGTTATATCCCATGTTCAGGACACAGACCTGGGACACCAGCATGCCACACAGCCCAGTACTGCCTGGTACCACACATCTAGCTGGGGCTTATGTTTATAAAAGACTTACATGCCATGACCAATCCCAGAGTTAAAATATGTCTGTGAATAACTCAATTAAACTGGCCAAAATGTTTTGTGTAAGTCAAGATCCTCTAGAGTTTCTGCAAAACAAGAAGAAAAGAAAAAAATACAAGACAGTGCAGGGTTTTGTAAACAGCAATCATGAAATTGGATTTCAGAAAAACTTTAGACTCGCATGGTTATTGCTAGCCAGTGAAATCTATTTAGACATTATTTTTAAACAATGAAGAAACACCTCCAGAAGTTACAACTTTTGTAAGCATGAGTGGTAGGCCTGCAGACATTGCATGGACACTGTCCATGCAAATGCACTGCATTTGACTGTAGACTAGCAATTACTAGCCCCCAGGAAAAAAAAATAGTTTTCAAAACTAATGACACAGGAGCTGCACCTGTTGTTCTGCCACAGCTACACCACTGCAAATGTGGCAAAATATTTTATTTATTTTTTTATTTATTAGGTCTAGGATTAAAATACCTTTGAGCCAGGGCTCTTTTACAAAGGTTTCACGCAGGTTACAATTAAAAACATAAGACATGTAAGTCAGATTACAAATTCAATACATAGGACAAGGTTACAAACGTGTAAGCTAAACAGAGTTACAAAGCATCTGAGAAACAAGACAAGTTTTGGAGGCTAGGTTACAAGGAGATAGGGAATGAGGTGCAGAGAGGATAGAGGACAAGAGAGAGAAGAGTAGAGGGGGTGAAGAGCTATAGAGGAGGAGCACAGCCAGAGGCATTGTCGTAGACATAACATGGGGAAGTGCATGCTAAGGGGTAACCAAATGTTAATAGGAGAGAGAACTACATAAGGTTAGGGAAATATTCATTAGGGCCAGCTAGTGGAGGCAGTCACAGGAGCTAGAGGCAGTGAGAGAGAGGTGGAGCCTTGATTTAAATGCACCAAGGGTAGGAATGGAGGAGATGTAATTGTTTAGACCATTTAGCCAACTGGGCACCCTGTAGGCAAAAGATCTTTGACCTTGTGAGGTTCGACAACATGGAACCTGCAGGAGCTGTGATTCAGACCCCCTGGTTGAGCGGGGGTTATTGCTAGGGTGCAGGAGTGCATACACTCCAGGGGGTGCAAGACCCATAGTTATTTTCTTCACAATGGTGCAGGTTAGGTACTTTATCCGATTGGTGAGTTGCAGCCATCTAGTTTGTGCACAGAGGTCACACGTATGTGTGAGGTGGTGGGATCCAGTGAGAAGTCGGCAGGCCATATTGAGGGAGGTGGATATGCATCTAAGAGCGGTAGCAGGGGCAGAGCCATAGATGATAACCCCATAGTCAATAATGGAGACAACAAAGCTCTGAACAGCGACAGTCAAGGCTTCTGGGGTAAGATGTTGCCTATGCCAGAAGAGAAGGCCAAGGCCAGTATTTGCTGCTTTGGCTACAGAGTCAATGTGGGCACTGTAAGTTAGATGAGGATCTAGAGTGATCCCAAGGTACTTAAAGGCTTGAACCTGTTCCAGGGTGACTCCATGAATGGTTTTGATGAATAAGGGGTGCAGCTTTTTTTTTTTTTTTTATTATTTAGTTGTTTAACCAGGAGCAGCACACTAAGGTGAAAGCTTTTTTACAGGAGTGACCTAGGAGCACAGAGAAGTTAAGTTACTTGCTCAGGGTCACAAAGTATGCAAGTGGAAGCTGTGGGATTCAAACCCAGGTCTGGTCTGCTGGATGTCACCAGATTTGCAGCTCAGAGCCTTAAACCACTGTGCAATGCTTATGCTTGTTATGAGAGCTGCTGAACAGCATAGACTTTGTTTTCTTATTATTGAGGACCAGATTGTGATTTGAGAACCAATTTTCAACAGATGTGAAGTCAAGCTGAAGGTTGTCTTGTAAAGGCTTAGGATCCTTGTGGGAAGCAAGAATTACAGTGTCATCTGCATACAGGATGATTGTTTCGGAGCAAGAATTTGGAAGGGAGAATTTGCAGATGATTTTCAAAAATGTTGACACATTTGCAGTATTTTCCTCATTTTATAGTACAACAATGATGCAAGCATCATTATTTTAATGCCTGCATCATTTTTGTGCACAACTCATGGCATTTGTGACATGAAGTCAGACCACATTTTATGTGGTCTAACAGTCATGCTACCCTTGGCGGAAGTGTGGCTAAATCATGCCTCAATTCTTGGAAAATCCAGGGCTGGATATATCACGTTTTTGCCATAACATGAGAAAGGTGTCATAAAATGCATCACAATGTTGAAACATTGGCCACAAGCAGGGGACTGGAAAAAGGCAGATGTGGTGCCATTGCTTAAGAGTGGAGGAAAGGAGCCGAGTAATTATCATCCAGTCAGTCTTACCTCAGTGGTGGGTTAGCCGTTGGAGGCACTCCTAAAAGAAAGATTAGTACAGTACCTGACAAAGGAGGGACTGAAGGATGACAGTCAGCATGGGTTCACAGAGGGAAGGTCTTGCCAGATAAACCTGATCAAATTCTTTGACTGGGTAATGGAGGTGTGCAATCAGGGAGGGGCAGTAAACATGGCCTATCTGGACTTCAGTAAGGCCTTTGACATCGTCCCTCAGAGGGGGCTGGTGAAAAAGTTGGGCAGTTTAGGGGTAGGGAGGAAATTAACAAACTGGGTGGAAAGCTGGCTTGAAGGCAGAGCACAAAGGGTGATTGTCAACAGGGATCATTCCAGGGAGGAATGGATGACAAGTTGGGTACCCCAGGAGTCAATATTGGGACCGATACTGTTTAACATTTACATTGGGGATATAACGGAAGGTCTAAATGGGAAGGTGTGCCTATTTACAGACAACACAAAGATTTGCAATAGGGTGGACACACGGGGATGAAGAAAATGAAGGAAGATCTGATAAAGCTGGAGGGGTGGTCAGAGAGATGGCAACTGAGCTTTAATGCAAAGAAATGTAAAATGATGCACATAGGGCACAAGAATCCCAAGGCCACTTACACACTGGGAGGGGAGGAGAGTCTGGTAATGGAGCAGGAGAGGGATCTGGGGAGTATCATATTGGATAACTTAAAGGTGGCAAACCAGTGTAACAAGGCAGTTGGAAAGGCAAACAAAATGCTAGCATGCATAGGGAGGGGTATTACAAGTAGGAGAAGAGAGGTGATCATGCCCCTATACAGGTCCATGGTTCATCCACACCTGGAGCATAGGGTACAGTTCTGGAGACCTCACCTACAAGGGGACATAGATAGGGTGGGGAAGGTCCAAGGAAGAGCAACCAAAATCATGCTTGGCATGCACAGGAGGACATATGAAGAAAGGATGGAGGAACCTGACCTGTATCCACTGGAAAAAAGAAGAAAGGAGGATATAATTGAAACTTTTAAATATCTGAAGGGAATAAACAAGGTAAGGGAAGGGAACATCTTCAAGATGAAGGAAACGCGAAAACTAGAGGACACAGCTTAAAACTAGAGGGTGGTAAATTCACGGGAGATGGGAGGGAGCACTACTTCACTAAGAGGGTGGTGGGTCCCTGGAATAGACTGCCAGAAGGGGTGGAGGGTGTAAAATCAGTGGGGGAATGCAAGAGGGCATGGGATAACTACATGGGCTTAAACAAGAAATTGAAGGTTAAACACCCAGAGGATAAAAAGGGGACTGAAATCATTACTGGGGGAGGGGGGGTACAAAAGCAGGGAGTAAGGTAAAGGGGTCAGAGAGATGTATGGGGAGGGAAGGGGTAGACTGAATGGGCCAATGGGTCCTTTTCTGCCGACATATTTCTATGTAAGCATTTTGGTACATTTGCAGGGCTCCAGCACTGGCAGTAGAACTGCCGCAAAGGCTGCACCCAAACCTCTGAAAATGGAGGCCAACTCATTTGCCAAAATCATACTTGAAGCTCCTACAGCACTGCAAAAAAAATAATATTCATATGCAAGAACTTGACAGGTGTCATAAATGAGAGTGGCCAGGTTAAATGAACATGCAGGATACAGATGAAATACTATACCTCTAAGAAAAATATGAGGTTATTGGAAGCACACGGAAGAATATCCAGCAGATCTTCTTACACCTATGGCTAATTTGTTGTATTCAATGCCTCTCTCTCCCATGATGATTCAAAATCTTGTGTGACAGCTTGAAAGGCCTTTGCAGTGTTCCTTCTTCCTCCTCTTAAGTATACTAAAATACATGCTCCCAATCAAGCCACTGTATGTTCAATTTATATAATTCCATTTGAAAAACACAACTTTCAAATGAGATCTTTATGCAAGCAATAACCCACAGCAGGGTGTACAGTAAGACAGATATTACTGCTTATCTATGCTGTGGTACACTGTGAGGCACAAGGTGCAGCCAAGTGCTTTTAACCACCTGTGAAGTGAAGTAAGATCTGTCTTACTACACACTCTGAGGTGGGTTATTGCCCTTATAAAAAGGCTTATTGCAGCAAATTTCTGAGCAAGATAGTTCATAAATTTACAAAATACATGTAATTTGATTAGCACTCAGCTATACGTTAAGTCTTATCACATGGTCGTGCTGAGGTTCAGTCAGTCAAGTCCTTCCTTTTCAAATTGGCATTTTATAATTAAATGTTCACCCTTTAGGCCTGTTATTGTCAGAACACCATCATATCTCTCAAGGTCAACCATCTGTTATTGAAATGTGGGACAATGATATCCAAATTGTGGGAAAGTGTGGGGTGCCTTGTCAAAAATGAAGGTACAAGCTCAGACACAGTGAAAGCTAGTGCTTTTATTTGTGCAAAGTTTAATTTTCATTAAGTATAATAGATTATTTTAAACATCTGCTATACAGTCTTGGTTTACAGTATTAGACTGCACCTTTCATATGTGGGATAGCAATTTTTCCATGTAGAATGGAGCAAATGAAAGCAGTAAAATGAGTGATGACCCTAATAATGAGACAAGGCTGAAAGGTAAGAATGCCACTGACATGTTGATCATGTTATTGCTACAGATATTACATACATACATCTTTGCTTTGCATTGAGCTCTCAACAACAGAGCCCTTCAAAGAAGAAATGTGTTGAATCTGCAAGTAAATTTTTCCTGTAGTTGCTGTTTTTTCATATATTGGATATCAATCTGTTATTGTACTATTGTTACTGGCCTTTTGGGAAGAAACAGTGGATTTTTCTGATTTACATACAGGTCATTAATATATTTTAGAAATTCATGATACAGTTTATGTCCTCTTGAACTACAGAATTTAGCAGTAAAACAAAATAATTTGTGACAACAATGCAAGGGCCTATTCTACAAACACAACCCAGATACCTGTGAACAGTGTGTACCTGGGGTACCTTGACCTGCAGAGAGACAGGAAAGCAGGCTCCACTTGCTGATGTGCCTCAGATCATTACAACACTTCAACCACACAAAATAAGGGCACCATCCACCACAGAAGTATTTCCAAGGTTGTAACGTGTATTGCCACAGTCCAGCAAAATAGAAACGGTAACAACGTGTGCCATATAGGAGCAATCCCTCTCCTTCAATGCCCGACCAGTTTTCCTTAGGGATGGCCCTTCACCTCCAGTAATGTAGTTACTGTAAATACAGGTAGCGTTTAAAGTGACAGTGCAGAATAAAAAATGCTAGATATATTTATATAACAAAAAACTAGAGATGCAAGAGCAAAATAGGTGCTTAAATGTAATCAAAAAAGCCTGTCAATGGACGTATACTTATTTAACCATATGGTTCAATATACAAGGCGTATTATAAGATTACCTTATAAAATACATGAGCACCAGGAGCAGCCGATTAGTCTGGTAAAAAGGCTGGGCTGAAAAAAAAAAGATTCTATATTAATTAATTACCTCATGGAGAGAATAGTTGTAATACAATAATGCATATTATTATCTCAAGATAGCAATCTTAATATTAACACCTATATTCTCACATAACCCCAGCCTATGACATAGGAAAAAACTGTCACAACTTCAGAAAGGACAATACTTACAATGTTATTCCTAATATTAAATAACATTACATATACAATTACCTGGGTTACTAATCCATATGCCCAAGTACTATATTAATTCCTGTGTCATAAAAAATAAATAAAAATCAGAGAAGGAACAAGCTCCTTTTATGAAGGGGGGAGAAGAAAAATAATTTTATAAGTCACACTAGCTAGCACATAAACAAGATTCAGCTTCAATTATTAATATATATATACATATATATATATATTCTATAGATGAAAGAAAGGATCACTTGAAACAACAGAACCACAAAGAGAAATATTATTGTTTTTTGTGTCCTTTCCTAGCATGTTTTAAGTAGAGGGAAATATTAAATTGGTTGTTTAGATGGTCAAATACCATATTAACACCTGAACAAACGTCTGTTCTGAGTAAAGGCTTGAGCTTCCTCCCAACTTATTCAGTGAGTAAGTTCGATACATACTTCGACATCAAAAAACTTTATTTAATGTTACGAATAATACTGTAAGTATTGTCCTTTCTAAAGTTGTGACAGTTTTTTTCTATGTCATAGGCTGGGGTTATGTGAGAATATAGATGTTGATATTAGGATTGCTATCTTGAGATAATAATATGCATTATTTTATTACAACTAATGTCTTTTCATTCTGCTGCACTACAGACATCATATTGTTGTGTCCTCGAGCTGCAATGTTTACAAAGGCACCAGTTGCTATAGGGTTCCATTCTATTCCCCAACTGAAAAAAAAACCCTTATATCTGTTCCGTTCACTCCATAGCCTGATTGGCATAATGGAAGGGGGGGGGTGTAAGTTTATCCCCGACTCTGCTGTTGCCCCTCATTTGAATCCACCATATTTACAGATGCACACATGATGCAGCATGCAAAGTAAGTGTACCAAAACCTCCTTTTCTCTTTTCTCTTCCTACAGGACGCGTACACCAGCTGTGGAGTGTCCGTGCACAAGTAGAGAGAGCTGACATAAAAGATTATATTGTTTGCATTCCCTTGTTTCTTTTCACTGCCGAATTAATATTTATTCATGTATAATGGTGTTATAAGCACACTGTTTTCACAACATGTTAGCTAGTCTGCTGTTTTTTTTCTTCATCGGGGACGTTCTACCATACACTATATAGAACAATGTATGGCTTACCATTCGTAACATTCGTGGTTACTATGATGGCTGTCAGACCTCTCAAGCTTCACTCTCAAGGTCAACAGCCACCATAGGGTAGAGAATAGCCTTGTTACGAATGATAAGCCATACACTATCCTGTATGTTGACGTACATTTAATGCTGCTATCTCGTCTTTTCCCAAACAAGGTTCCAGATAACACTGAATCTTACAAATGCACAGGTATATCCTTGAGAATAGTAGAAAAACTACACAACCATTTCAAACTACTGTACAGAAATAACAGGCTAGCTTTTAGCAGATATACTGTAGAACAAAGTTGAAATAAAACATTATAAATTAACCAGGACAATAATCCAAGTTCCAAGGTAACCTGAAAATATCTGACACTATAGTGCCTATATCTGGCCAACTCACAGGTGGATTCCTCACTCAGCACAGAGCAGGGGCTTGTGGAATATGGTAGTCCTCAATATGGCAGTTCTCAACTGCTTGCCTTATCCTTGTTGGCACCAATAAATGTGTTTACTTCACCGACTAGTGCCAGTATGGTGTCCACCGCTTCTTACAAGATTTGTGGGCTGGAGCAGGTGGTCTGACTTCTGATCATGTGGCATAGTATGTCCTGTGACTGTGTGGAGGGGCATATTCCACTGCACTTCTAAACAAATTTGCACTTCTGTTTTACCTTAGCTAAATTGTACTGTCTGTGTTACTCCCTACTAGTTTCCCCTAGATCAAACTGTCTGAACTCCATTCAGCCATATTCAAGATACTCATTTGTGTGTCACTTAGAGTTTACCATTAAATGTCATTTTGTGCTATTGTATTTACCAAGTTCTAAACTGTTATCATTGTACCTGTCTAGTTCAAAACTGTTAGCACCCCACTATTTCATTGTGTCATTATAGTTTATTCACTGTTATTTATGACATATGTACTCACTTTACTCACAAATGTAAATCTTTGTTAGTGCTCCAAATCTATGTATACTATCTTCATGTTCCCCTTCCCCCAAGGTAGCACTGGGAGATAAGCAGCCTGTTGCTCAGTGTGCCTTTGTGGTGAAACATTTCAATAAATAAACAATAAATAAATACCAGCTAATGCAGCCCTTAGGGCAGAGTAGACTCCACCCACTCTGCAGGCCATCTTCAATGTGGAGTTGTGCTTTGGAATCAGGTGCATGCCCGCCAAGTCCCTGTACCAGCCCAACCTGGCTACACATACAGGAGTGCCAGTACAAAGGGATCACATGCAGAGGGGGAACACAGACAGGATCTGTGGATGAGGTGAGAGCTGCTCAAATGCAAGCGGGACATCTGGGCACCACATGTCTGCACAAGCCTCCCTCTGCAGGAGCAGATCAGACTGAGGATCAGGCCATAACTTCTTACTGTCAAGGCACAGGTTAGGAAGCATAGGGAAAACCAGGAGCAGTTGTATAATTCACCAAAAACATTTATTTACAGTAGCAGTAACATAAAGAAATAAACTTGTTCAGAATAACTAGGTACAGAGGAGAAAAACAGTAGTTTTAGTTCAGTCTCTGTGTTTCTTTTTCTTCTAATCTTCTTTAGCAATTGCAGAGTAGCTTCTTTTTAAGTCCTTTCAACCTCCAATCTAAACAAACATCCTGTTCTTGTATATTTTATGCAGGAGCTGCTAGAACACAGTGTTCTTCAGCTAAGAGGCCCCATTTCCACAGCTTTTGCAAAAGGCCTAAAAATTGCACTGGGGTAACCTCTTGAGCTCACAAGAGCTTTCTGCAATCATCTCAAACCACAATTATATACTTTTCAACAGTAATGCCATATATTTTTCTAAACAAAATGGATCTCAATAATAGTTACATTTTGATTTGCACACATTTTTTATATTAGCTGATATGCAAGGGAGGAATAGCAGACAGCAAGAGAAAATTGAGAGAAAGTGAGAAGCAAAGAACTGTGAGCCTGTCAGGTTGATCAAGTCAGAAGTCTCACCGAAAAATTTAATTGCACAACCAGACAGAAAAGAGACAGAAAAGGAAAGACCCTTGCATTTAAACACTTTCTCCATAACAAATAGGAAAGGGCCTATTCTACCTTGTCACATACACCCCCTCCTTAAGAGGGAACCTATTTTATTAAACAGGTTTCCCAAACTTTTTATTAAATCTCTACTAACAATTGCTGCTTTCAGAAATTAAGCACATGTTCATTATCTGTTTTTATATAACAATACAGCAAACAGTAAAGTTCAAACCCATACATTTGTTTTCAACCTTCAGAACTCTCAATTTCTGATCCATATCTTGACAGAAAATCAGCATTGCTATTCTCTTTACCAGATATGTGCATCACAGTGAATTTTGATGCCTGTAGTACCAAATACCACTTTGCAATTTGGAATTTTTATCTTTCATCTGATTAAGCCAACAGAGAGGATTGTGCTCTGTTACAAGAACAAAGTCAGTTCCTAGTATATAAAATTTAAGGGACTCCATAGCCCACTTTGCTGCTAAATATTCCTTTTCTATAGTGGAGTACCTTTTCTCTCTGTCATGCAACTTCCTACTTATATACAGAATAGGATGTTCCTTCCCATCTATATTTTGACTCGGTACTGCACCTAGGCCTACCTCAGATGCATCTGTTTGCAGCAAAAATGGTTTCTCAAAGTCTGGGCTTCTTAAAACACAGGCTGAACATAATGCAGTCTTTATGGCTGAAAAGTTTCATCACATTCTGAGGTCCATTTCACACTATCTGGGTACCGTTTTTTCATTAATTCAGCTAGCGGAGTAGCTAATTCAGCAAATTTTGGAACAAATCTCTGATAACCAGCCAGCCCTAAAAATGACCTGATAAGTTTCTTTGTTTTAGGTACGGGGCTGTTAGCTACAGCTTCTATTTTAGAAATCTTTGGCTTAACTTTTCCATTTCCTAATACATAGCCTAAATGTCTGGTTTCCTGCATACCCAATGCACATTTGGTAGGATTAATAGTCAGACATACATTTTTTATAGCTTGGATAACTGCTCATAGGTGTTCCAGAAGGCTTTTCCAGTGTGGACTGTACACTATGACATCATCCAGGTACACAGGATTAATCACCAAAAAGTCACTGTGATGTCTAAAGATGGCAGCTATGCTGAGCTAACTATCAAATGCTCTGCAGCATTAGGTTTTATTTTACTTAATTTTACTTAATTTTATTTTACTTACTCAAATTTGTTATTTTTTTGTTTATTTTGTTTCTTTGTGTTTTAGAGATAGTGAGTTAGGGTTGAAGCAGTGAAGTTTGTAGTGGTAGGGGTGATTTTTGGGGTTTTATTTGTTCTATGTTTTTAATATATTTTTAGCCACAGCCACATCAGTTACATTGGTTTTGTGCCCTGAACAGCTAGAATTTGCCATTGGATGCTTAGTAGAATTTGTTTCCATTTTGGGAAAATGTTCACCTCATGGCCCCTGGTCTTTGGGTCAGGTTTGGAGACTGAAGTCAATCAGATGCTGACTGGGAGTTTGGAGATCTGGTGCAGCTTTGGTGCGTGCAGCAGGAGTGGAACAAGAGGATTATTGTACTGCAGGAGCGGAGTGAATTAAGTGAACAGACTACTGAATTTCTGGGTTAGTCTACAGGGGTATTCACAGTTTCTGGATGGACTAATGTATGGATTAAGATTTTGACTGTTGTCATGGTGTATGTGGTGACCGTGTTGTGTAAGGACTTGAATATCAGGGGCTTTGGTGTTTGGACCAGTATTTGCTGACTGTGCCTGTCTGAACCTGAGGTGAGATCTTCTGGAGTTGTTGACCGCATGGGAGGCTGGGTCTGGTGTGCTGAAAGATGCACATTGTGGTGCCTGGCTCTCCTGGGTTTTTTGGGGGTTGGACTTTAGAGCCTGTCCCTCGTTAGAGCCTTGTTGCGGCCTTCTTTTCTGGCAGTGTCTCCTAGGCGGAATGGCTGGGCAGTGTGAGGTAGTGGGTGATCTTTCTACCTAAAGCCAGAGGAGTCCCTGAGAAGTCTTGCCAAGTGTATTTGTAGCCGGAGGTTTCCCTGCAAAGCCAGTTATTGTGAACTGTCTCCTGAGAATTCAACAAGGACTGCACTAGCCAGATGGTTAGACTTTTCTTTGTGTATTCTCTCAACCTGCTGGGCAGTGAGAGCACCCTATTCTCATTTGGATAATTTGATCTGGACATTTATGTATCCTGTTTATTTTTGTATGATATTTTTCCAATTTGGGGCTCTTTGTGTAAGTACTGGGCAGTGAGAGTGCTAATTGCTCGACTTTTGTCGTTTCTTTATTGCTGAAGGCAATGTGAGAGATTGACCCCAGCTTAAACAATCATTTGGCTCACTTTCCACTGGAGGTGAGAGCTCCCAATGGATTTACACATATGTTCTGAATAATTTATTGCACTGGACTGCAAACTTGGACTCTGCCAGAGACTCTTAGTCTGTTTTTAGTATTCATTGTATCTTGCTGTTTAGTGCTGCTATAGTTGGGACTGTGTTTTTGGGGAGGGGGTATTGTTTTGTAATTTGTTTTAAGTTAGGGGTGAAACGGTATTGATTGTGTGGGGGTGAATGGTTATCATTGGAGTGTTGGAAATATGTATTGGGGTGTTAGAGAGATGGTCAGGCAGTACTTCCCCTCAAGACTTAGGGATCTCTGTCCTTTTGAATTACCTCCGCTTACTGCGAAAGTTTATTTTAGATGTTGAATTTTTGACATTCTAAGATGAAGGAGTAGAAGGAGACGGGGATCCTGGAACTCTTGGGGGGATGGGAGAGGAGTGGGCGGATATGGACAGTAAAAAGCCAGAAGATGCCTTGGGGTGAAATGGGTACAGGAGCGAGGTTTTCCTTGCTTAGTCCCCATACCCAAGGTCTCTGACTTTGTCAGGCAGGAAGTGAGGCCATTCTTGGACTCCCATCCCTTTTAGGTGATGATAAGCAGTGCCAGGTCAATTAGGAATAAGACCACAATGATTGCGGATCTTGGTTCCTCTGTCAACCTGGCTTGCATCACTGAGACCTGGTGGGATGGAAATGCGGGTCCAGTTTTGGAATCTGCAGTTACGGCTGGGTTCTCAGTGATTCACAGCCTGAGAGTGGACCAGAGAGGCGGAGGGGTTGCAGTCTGTTTTTAACAGGATCTGGATCTCAGGAAGGTGCCAGTTGGAGACTCCAACTCCTTTGGGTGTATAGTGGGTACAGGTGCAGGCTACAGGACCCTTCTCATCTACTGTCCACCAGGTGATGGGAGGGAGTTCCTGAAGGAGACTGTGGACTTCATCACCGAAATGGTATTGGAGTCTCCCAGATGGTTAATTCTGGGGAACTTCAATGTCTAGGTCGATGATGAGCTCTCACCATTTGGTCAAAACCTCCTCCAATTGATGGATTTATTGGACCTGTCATGGGTTATTACCTCTGCAACCCATGAGAGGGGGCACACATTGGACTTGGTGTTCCATCTGGGGATGGAGCTCTCCTATGTGGAGGTGGAGCCAACCAGTTGGTCTGACCATCATGCCCTGAGGTTCAGATTTACAACCCCTGAAATAGGCCTGCCTCTAAAGAGTTAATACAGTTCTGTCCTTTGAGAGGGGTTACCTCAGAAGGCCTAATGACGGAGTTGGACTTCTCAGGATTTCCAATGGATAGCACTGACCCAGGGCCCCTGGTCCTGGCCTACAATAGGGCTGTGGTAGGGGCCCTGGATGTCATTGCTCTAATTCATGTTCATCACCGCACTCTTCACTTGAGGGCTCCCTGGTTTGACA
This sequence comes from Neoceratodus forsteri, assembly GCA_016271365.2. NCBI lineage: Eukaryota > Metazoa > Chordata > Ceratodontiformes > Ceratodontidae > Neoceratodus > Neoceratodus forsteri. The sequence continues at coordinate 1,321,923,527 of CM057456.1, forward strand.
GGGAGGTCCATGAGCTGAAGAGGCAGGGCCAAAGATTGGAAAGACACTGGCAGAAAACTCACCTGGAGGGGGATAGACTTGGATTTTTAGAACATTATAAGATCTACCAATCAGCAATTTCCCATAAGAAGGCAGATTTCCTGTCCAGAGAAATTGCTACAGTGAGGAATAGACCATACCAGCTCTTCCAGACTGTGGACAGACTATGCAGTCCATCCTGTCTACAGGACGGTCGAGCGTTGCCACAAATACAATGTGAGGAGTGTGCAAAATTCTTCACTGACTAGGTATCCACCAACAGGGATGAAATCTGCCAGCACCCATCCATTGGGCTTTGCACTGATCAATTGGGTGGTATTAATGCCCAGTTGACTTGGTTCACCTTTAGCCAACCGGCAGCCATGGATATAGTGAGGATCATCCAGACTCTGCGACCTACCTACTGTAATTTGGATCCGGGCCCTACTCGCCTGTTAGTGGGGTGTGTAGATGTTATCAACAGAGTCCTAGCTGGCACAGTGGTAGTTTTATTAGAGAGAGGGATCTTCCTGGATCCCTTAAAGGAGGCGGTAGTATGCCCCCTCTTGACCCCGACTGCCCAGCAATTTACAGACCGGTCTCTAACTTACCATTTGTAGGGAAAGTTATTGAGAAGGTGGTCACTCTGCAGCTGGAGGATAATTTGAACAGCCACAATATCTATGACCCTCTCCAGTCCAGCTTCAGGAAATGGCATAGCATGGAGATGGCTCTTGTTCGGGTTCTAAATGATCTCCTGATGGCAGAGATCGGAGAACTCATCCTATCTTAGTTCTCCTTGATCTCAGTTGGTTTTGATCTTTCCTTGAGGGCAGATCACAGAGAGTGGTGTCAGGGATTTATTCCTTGGTCCCTCACTAGCTACCCTGAGGGGTTCCACAGGGCTCAGTGCTGTCCCCCATGTTATTTACGGTGTATATACTTCCACTGGGGGACATTATAAGATGGTATGGATTGAGTTTTCTTTGTTATGCTGATGACTCTCCGCTCTACCTGTCTTTTGTGCCTGAAAAGGAGTCTGATTCAATCATAGTGTTTAATAACTGCCTGCTGGAGATACAGGAATGGATGAGTACTAAAGAGCTTCGGGCTGAATTCAGGAAAAACTGAGAAATTGGTGGTGGACCCTGGTGTCAGGACAACAGGGGTTTGGGGGGGGAACCCTTGGGTTTATATCTTGAGGGGTCCCCGCTTATAGCCTCTGGCCAAATGCATAACCTGGGCGTGGTATTTGATGAGGGACCGACCCTGAGGGTGCAGGTGTCAGCTGTAGTCAAGTCTGCCTTTTTCCACCTAAGGAATATAGCCCCGGTGAATCATTTGGTTCTACCCAAAGATCTTCCTATCCTGGTCCATGTCTTTGTCACCAGTTGTTTTGATTACTGCAATACCCTCTATCTAGGACTGCTGGGGGTGGCTATCCACCACGTGCAACTTGTGCAGAATGCGACGTCCAGGTTGTTGTAGGGAGTTTCTAGATCTAGCCATATAACACCTGTGCTGTGTGAACTGCACTGGCTGCCTATACAGTGGTGGATCACCTTCAAGGTCGCTTTGCTGACCTATAAGGCCCTACACAATTTGGGACCTCACTACCTGAAAGAACTCCTGGTGCCTTATTGTCCCTCCAACTCACTCCAATGCTTTGATGAGAGATTGCTAGAGATACCCAGGGTATATTTAAAGACATCTGGAGGAAGATATTTCGTTTATATGGCAATTACCCTCTGGAATTCTCTACCTCATCCAATACGAGATTGCCTGACCGAGGGAAGGCTTTAAAAAACAGTTAAAAACATTCATATTTAATCAAGCATTTTTGGAGATTTGATAACTGAGTGTTATTTGATTACTATTTTTACTGATTTTATATGGTTTGCATATAAAGTGTTCGAATTATTGTAAAAGCACCCTGAACTTGGGAAGGGCACTTTAAACAAATACATTTTTACTGTAGTTTACTTTACTTACAGCACTATAACCAGTGTGAAGAGATAAAATTACATCCACGTACCGCTGGAATGTAGCTGGTGCACCATGCAAACCAAATGGCATGGTGGTGAACTGATAGAATCCTATAGGGCTGGCAAATGCAGTTTTATCTCTGGATTCTTTAGCTAAAGGTATTTGCCAGTAATCCTTAGTGAGACTGAGGATACTGATATACTTTGCACTTCCCAGTCTGTCCACCAAATCATCTATTCTGGACATAGGATAACTGTCAAATTCTGGCACTTGATTAAGTTTCCTAAAATCAAGGCAGATTCTAACATCCCCTTCTTTTTTGTTTACAGTCACCATGGGAGAAGACCAAGCACTCCTTGACTCCTCTATGATACCCAATTCTTTCATTTTTTGTATTTCCTTAACCACATCATCTCTTAACCGCTCTGGCAACCTGTATGTATTTTGTCTAATAGGATGAGCATTCCTTGTCACTATTACGTGCTCAACCTCTTTTGCTCAGCCAGGTACTATGGTAAAAGTACTGTTAAATGTCTTTAGCACATTACGAATGTCTGCAGTTTGTTCTGAGGTTAAGGAAACATTCACCTTTACAGCATCAGCATTTACAGTTTGTTCCAGTCTATCGTAAGTTACATCAATATCTTCTTTATCAGTTTCTGGTAAAACTAACAAGACAGCTTTTGACATTTTTTCAATCCATTTCTTGAGGAGGTTAGCATAATATATCTTAGTAGGATTTTTCCTGTCTGGGTCTCAATCCCATAGTTAACAGTGCCAGTATGTCTAAGAACTTTATGAGGCCCTTGCCACTTCATTAACAGCTTATTTTCTGTTGTGGGTAACAGTAGCAAAACCTTTTCACCTGGCTTGAAAACTTTTTCCTTTACCCCATGGTCATAATATACTTTTTGCTGGTTTTGAGCCTCTTCCTGATTACTATGGGCAATTTCAACATATTTTGCCAGCTTCTTAGGGCATACATATAAGATGTTATAGATGTTTCTGAGTGGGGTTATCTTCCCACGTTTCTTTTATCACATCCAGTGGCCATCTTGGCCATCTACCATACAACATTTCAAATGGTGAAAACCCTGTTGATGCCTGTGGCATTTCTCTGTAAGCAAAAAGTAGGTAAGGCAAGTATTGGTTTCAATCTTTCCCTTCCCTTTTAAAACCCTTTTTAACATGCGTTTTTGGGTTTGGTTAAAATGCTCAACAAGACTATCTGTCTGAGAGTGATAGGGGGAGGTTTTAATGGCAGTGATACCTAGCAGTCTCTATAGCTCCTTAAGCAATGCAGCACCAAAATTACTACCCTGATCAGTAATAATTTCTTTAGGTATGCCTACTCTGCTGAAAATTTTGGCAAGCTCTGCTGCAACTTTTGGGGCTGTAACAGTACGCATTGGAACTGCTTCTGAGCATCGAGTAGCATAGTCACATATTACCAGGATACATATATTACCCTTTTTACTTTTGTCTAAAGGATCAAGCACATCCATTGCAATGCTTTAAAAAGGCATATCTATCAAAGGTAGGGGCACCTTGTCTTTTCTAGTGACTGGGGCTACTTTCTGACACTCAGCATAAGAATTAAAATAGGTAGCAACATCTTCATGAATTCCAGGCCAGTAAAATCTATATAGCAATCTGGCAAAGGTATGATCCCTCCCTGAGTGACCAGCCATAGAACTATCATGTGCTGCCTGTAACAATTCTGTTTTATACTTCTGTGGTATACCAAATGTTCTTTCTGTTCCTCTGTCTGAGGTTTAACCCAAACTCTGTACAGTAACCCATTACATTTTTTAAACAAGGGTCCACCTGTTTTGGTTTTACCACCAGCTGCTTAATATAACCCTAGAGAGAAACATTGTTAGCTTGTTCTGAAAGAAAATCACAATTAGTTATCAATTTAGTTTCAGCATTTTTATATTTTAACCCATCATGTCCATCAGTCATTTGTGGCTACAGTTTCTTCTGGCTTAATCTTTCTTTCCTGGATTTCCAGATCTTGGAGCTGCGCTTAAACAAGTCCAAATCAAAATCTTTAAAAGAAAAAGTGTCCTCACCATCTGAAATTTTCTTTGCCTGAGCTCTTGTCACCACAGCTGCTGAAATATCAGGATTTACTCCCTCTTTGATTAGCTCAGTAAATCCTGGAAAGTAATTTCCAATAATCACAGGTACAGGTAACTTAGGTACTACCCCCACTTGCATTTGGTGTGACAAACCCTTAATGGTCAGAGTCACTTGGGTGGTGGGATAGTATCAAGTGTCCTTGTGGATGCAGATAACACCAGTACCTGGTCCCTTTGCACAGTGTTTTCCCAGCACTTTAACATGCACTAGGGTCTGTCTGCTTCCTGAATCAATGAGTCCCTTCACAGTCTTCTTCCCCACTTTCAAATCTGTTAAGTACTTGCCCCAATTTGCCAAGGACAAATCTGCTCCAGTGCCACTCTCCTTACCATAGCAGTTTTCTGCAAAATGGCCTGGCTTATTACAGTTATAGCAGATAATGTATTTGGGCATAGATTTATTACCCCCACCAAAGTTCTTATCAGGCTTGGAGTTTAAATGTGAAAAAGAGTGTCTTACCGGTGCTTGGCTGTTACCTCACTACAATGGTGTCTGTCTGGTCATTTGGTAGTCCTCAACCAAAGAAACAGCCTTTTACCTACTCAGTGGTCAGTGTTCCTTTACCCACAGTTGATCATCTGTAGGCAAGATGTTGATGAATTGCTCCATGGCAAATGTGTCAATGATCTATGGGACTGTTTTGCTCTTTGGTTGGATCCATTTTATCAGCAGTTCTCAGAGTCAGGTGAAGGCTTCTTGAGGATTGTTGACAGAGTTGTACCTCAGAGATTGAAATCTCTGCCTGTATGTCTCCATCCAGAGATGTCATATTTTTTCAGGATTTCACTTTTCACCAGGTCATAGTTTTCTGACTGTGCAGTATCCATACTGCTGTAGGCAAGTTAGGCTTTCCCTGTCAGGTAGGGTACCAATCTGATTGTCCATTGCTGCTTTGGCCATTGACAGGCTGTGGCAACTCTTTCAAAACCTGTCAGGTATGCCTCAATATCATCTGAAGGACACAACATTGTAAGTTTAATGGCTTTTAAGTTGCTTGCATTTCGTTGCTCGTCTGAATCTGTGCTGGATCCTCTACCTTTGATAGCTTGCAAGGCATCCAGTCATCACTACTCTCGTTGCTGCATCTCTTCTCTCATCTACTGCTCCTGTTGCTGCATCTCTTCTATCCCCTATGCTTCTAAAACATTTAATCTCTTTTTCTATCTGCTTCTCCATCTCTTTTTGTTGTATAGCCCACCATTTGAAAAAGTCCATTAGGTTTTTAGGTTCTGTCACTGCCTGTTCTTTTTCCATAACTTGTGCAGGCTGTAGAATCTCAGACTGGACTTCTGTCTCTGCTGGTTGGCTGCCATTCTCCTGGTAACCACTCCTGGACTTGCTGCTGCAGAATCCATACCTTCCTCTCTGCTTCCCTGGTATTAGGTTCAGTACCTACACACAAAACTCCTGTCTTAGGGTATGCACAAATTAAATAACCTTCAGCTGACACTGTATGTCATCAAGGCACAGGTCAGGAAGCACAGGGAAAACCAGGAGCAGCTGTAGAATTCACCAAAAATATTTATTTACAGTAGCAGTAACATAAAAAAATAAACTTGTTCAGAATAACTATGAACATAGGAGAAAAACAGTAGTTTTAGTTCAGTCTCTGTGTCCCTTTTTCTTCTAATCTTCTTTTGCAATTGCAGCTTAGCTCCTTTTTAAGTCCTTTCAACCTCCAATCTAAACAAACATCCTGTCCTTGTATATTTCAGGCAGGAGTTGCTAGTACACAGTATTCTTCAGCTGAGAGGCCCCATTTCCACAGCTTTTGCAAAACGCCTTAAAATTGAACTGGAGTAACCTCTTGAGCTTATAATAGCTTTCTGCAATCATCTCAAATCACAATTATATACATTTCAACAGTAATGCTATATATTTTTCTAAACAAAGGGGATCCCAATATCAGTTACATTTCCATACAATGATTTGCACATATTTTTTATATTAGCTGATATGTAATGGAGGAAAAGCAGACAGCATGAGAAAACCGAGAGAGAGTGAGAGCCAAAAAACTGTGAGCCTGTTGGGTTGATCAAGCCCAAAGTCTCACAGGAAAATTTGGTTGCACAACCAGACAGAAAAGGAAAGATCCTTGCATTTAAACACTTTCTCCATAACAAATGGGACATGGTCCTACTGTATTTTACCCTGTCACACTTACCAAGGATATGGACTACATCATATAGTTCTAAAGTAGTCTTTACCAGTCTTATGTAAATCAGAAACACTCACTGAGTTTACAAAAAGGCCAGCAAAGACTGAAGAATAATGGAATGTGAACCAGAACCAGTGTTTCAAAACACAGCTTCTACAGAAAACACAGGCTTGCAGGTTCAAGGCATTTTCCTTTTAAGGCTTAACACTGTAGAATACAATTGTAGCAGGGTTTTTAAAATATCCAGTAAAGTATTAATTGCTTGAGATTCTTTCTGGTTTTAGAAGAATTTATATAGGGGCAAATGGTGCCGTTGTGCTTCATAGAACTGTAATAACTGGCTTGCCTTTTTTCCTATAGAAGCAACTGGTTATAATTTGCCATTATAACACATGGATTACAATGGCACGCTGGCACCACCTGCTCTTTCTGCTGCATCACGCTGCACCTCAGCGCATATGAAGTAGTCAAAAGTGGCTACAAAGCAACTGTAGCAATCTATGTCATGAGTGTAAAAGTAGCACTACTAAAAACTGCATTTTTTGTAAAAAAAAAAAAAACAATTTATAAATGCCCTCACAGCTAAGCTTTTAAACAAGGTCAACCTAAGAAAAATAAAACCTCCAAGGAAACGCCATGTCAGCAGCATAATTAGCATATCTCTGAGGCAACCCAAAGTTCAGGTTGCCTTGGAGATATGCTAATTATATTGGTGAAGTGACCTGAAAGAAAAAAAAAAAACCTTTCCAAAACTGTAAAAAATGGACTATTGAAGAGACTTTTCGAACACAGAAGTGCAACGCTTTTTCAAGGTACCTTAACTTTGACTGCGCTTTTAAAAAAGAACTTCCCAACTCGAACCGTGTTGCCGTCTGCTGTGTTTACTTGAAACAGAATACAGTTGAAACCAAAAAAAAGGTTTTTTCAAAAGTATTTTATAAACGGTATTTACTGCCTTAATTCCGCCACAGTTCATTTACACAGTTACAGTTCAGTCAGTTTGTCAAGTATACAAACTTTGCTATGTTCTGTTCAATAAATTTCTTCTTGCAACCCTGTGGTACACTATTTTTTTTCTCCATGAGGCAAAAAAAGGCAAGCCAGCAATTACATGTAACAATGCATGGGGGTGAGTGCATAAACAAGAAATTAATGCCCACACTCAGTGTGGGATGCTTTAAACCCCTTGGGCTTTGCCCTCAGGGTTTATGTAACATCCCACACCTTGGGTGGGCACTAATTTCTTGTTATGCACTCATCCCCATGCATTATGGTCTACTGTATGTAATCACCACTATCCTTTTTTAAAAATAATATTTTTTTATGAAAAATAAGTGGAGGGAGAACTCAGAGCCAGTCATAACATTTTAGCAGCTTCTACTATCTGGGCATATAGACTAAGGATATTTAGCAAGCAAACATTGTATTTTATTAATTTTAATTGGGTATCAACAACCGTCAAATTTGTGGTTTTCATTTAAAGTGAATTAAAACATTATAAATCAGTATGGTATCTTCAACATATATTTCAGAATATAAGGCTGGGTGCTATAAATCTGACAACACCACAACCAATTCAGTTTGTATAGACTACAGTTAATGGGCTGGATTCTCAAAGAGAGGAAAAAATCATGCACATGCGGAAAAAGTCCAGCAGACTGCAGCGATGCATGGGTGGGATATTTTCATTTGAAAACATCAAAATCACAAAAAAAAGATGAGTTACGCATTGCCGCACGTACAGTACAGATTTTGCACAAGTGTGGATTTGCAGCTGCAGAAATAATATAAAGGCTCAGCAGATAGGTCAACAGATGAGCCAAATTAACTGGAACAGCAGCCACTGGGAAAGTTTGGCAAAATGTGCAGCAGAACCAGGATGCTCAGAGAGGACAGAGGTCAGTCCCACCACCACTGGAACCACAGCAGCTCCACCTGTATGTGCAGGAGCTTGCACTGCAGCAGCAGCCTGCCCTGCCTGACCTTGCACAACGGCAGCAGATGCAAAAGTATGCTATTGTGGGCAACTACAACCAGGAAAAACAGGCACACAAATGGCAGCAACAGTAAAGGCAGTTACGGTCACACCATCCACCAGTGTAACGCAGTCACACCACACCAGTGTAGCAATACAGCATGCCCCACCAGCCAATGAGCAGACAGCAACAGACCAGCAATGTACAGCAGCCATGTATGTATGGACTGCAGGCGCCACATCACACAGTTTGCAGATGTGGTTGTGTGTCTGTCTAATGTTTTTCATTTGCTTGCTTCTGTTGTCCCCACTTCAGTCTGTTACTGCCTCTACTGCCTGTAGAATTCCTACATGTGCTGCAGCGGTCATGTTGGTGTGGTCTGTTTCATCTCAATAGTATTGTGTGCTATTAGTGGTCTGACATCTGACACTACTATAAGGCCCATGGCTGGTGTTGCATGGTGCATCAACCCCCACTATAATTGGTTCTTAATTGATAGTACACTGCCACCTGCTCAGGATAGGAGTTACACCTCACTCTCTTTGGTGCAGCAGGTGCACAACATTTTTTTTCCACAGCTAAGGTGCAGCAGTAGCTGAGAATAGCTATTAAGGAGATAATACATACTTTTCAGTGGCGTTTTTCTCTACAAGTAATTCCACAGAAGCATTTTTTTCTGCAATTCGCAGCATATTTGTCCCACAGCTACAGATGTTTTGAGAATATCCTACAGTGCAATATGCCTTTTTTTCCACATCTGCACTGTTTTTGGAGACTTATACATTTTTTTCACCTTCAAAGTCTGTTGAGAATCAACCCAGTGTTTTCTGGTTACCCTTTATTATGAAGTTACAGTGCCATTTTCATGTTCTTATTTGACTGTGTAAAAGAGCTAATTTTTGCATACCTGCAAAGTCTCTAGCACTTCTGTGGAAGGACAAGACTTCCAGTTTTCCTCTATGGATTATTTCTCCATTTAGAACTACTCATGGTACAAACTTCAAAGGAAACATTATTTTAGTTATGCTGTTTTTAGATTTTTTTCATTAAGTTTGTTAAGCACTGAGGTGCAGATCAGTTTCCTGTTTTAACAAAAGTGAGTGAGGACATAGACAGGATAGATGCAGTCCAGAGGAGGGCAACTAAAATGGTGCAGGGTCTGCAAGAGAAGCCGTATGAGGAGAGACTAAAAGAGCTTAATATGTATACCCTTGAGGAAAGAAGGGAGAGGGGGGACATGATAGAAACTTTCAAGTACCTCAAGGGAATCAACAAAGTACAAGAGGGTAGCATCTTTCAGAAAAAGAGACTTGCAAGAACAAGGGGACACAATTTAAAGATAGAAGGAGGCGGTTCAGGGGCAATGTGAGAAGTATTATTTCACAGAGAGGGTAGTGGATGCATGGAACAGCCTTCCTGAGGAAGTTGTGGGGTCTAAAACTGTGGGAGAATTCAAGAATGCATGGGACAGACATAAGGCAATTCTTGTGGGGGGCAGGAAGATAAAGGCTGTTGGTTAACTAGGATCTGCGGCCTATCCTGTAGGTAGGGAAATGGGCAGACTAGATGGGCCTAGCGGTCCTTATCTGCCGTCAAAGTCTATGTTTCTATGTTTCTATGAGTGGCAGATGAAAGATAAATGAAACATGACATGAGGAAAGAACTAATAACTCCACAGAGAGTCAAGAAATCCAAGAAGAAGGTATTTTATTTCTTGTTGTCATGGGGGACCAACATTAGCAAAAGGATCCATGCAGGTTGCCCTATGCAAAATTCCAGTTTGAACACTTCTGCAATTTGCGTGCTGTTAGGAAGCCACCAAAGACTCAACCTTTAATGTATTTTATCAAATATATGATAATTAAATGCAGCAATATTGAAATAAACCTGCCAGGTTTTGTATCACTGTGTGGTAGCCAACAGAAAATAAAAATAATTGGGACATTCATTCTTTCAATTCTAAGACATCCAAAGTCATCTACTGCACATTACTGTAGCTTCAAAATACATTTCTAATGGGGGAGGGGGCTGCAAAAATCAGACCCTTTAACAAAGGGACTGATTTTGCCATCCACTTAGAGATGTGTTTTGACAGAACATGAGTAGTTCCTGGCTCAACTTTAAGGCTGTCTGCCTTGCTAAAATCAGAAAGTGTGACGTGCAGCAATCACGTCAGATCAGTAAGGCAATTACAAGACTGTGTGGTGCATATAAATGCTTTGGTGTTCATCAGGGTTAAGTGTTCCATGTAAAGAGAACACAGTCATCCTTAACATAGCATTTCATGATAAACTACGACTCTCAGCTACATGTTGCATTTATTCAAATGACACAGGCAAGCAGGAAAGGTCTTCTGAGCTGGAAGCATCCTAATCTTCCAGAATGCAAATCAGTCAGCAGGTATCAAGTGGAAAACAGAAGTCATGTTAAAGGAGAACTATGGGTGCACTTTTTGAAGCCTGTAGTGAAGATACTAGGGTTGTAGGTAACAGACTGGCTATGCTGATGCAAAGTCCAATCAATGTGTTACTAAACTGAACCCTCCCATGTTGTGGTCCAAATCATGCAGGTAGGCATTTCATGCACTGCCTCTGCCCACCCCAAGATTGCACTTGGCAGGCATGGTAATCCCATGAGATACTAATGCATGAGGGCTCCTCACAGTACACTGCTCTATGTATTTACATTTTCCCATTTAGATATATAAAATGTACCACTGTGTTCACCAAGACTAAGCCTAACATCTATGTTAATGCTTATAGTAACCATAGAAGTTAGACTTAGTCTTTGCAAACAGTGGGGAATATGATGTATTCCTAAATGAAAATCTCCTTTCATAGGGCATTGTGCTGTGAGGCACACTTATATGTCAACATTTCACAAGATTACTATGCTCATCAAGTGTGATCCTGTTGGTGGGTAAATGCATAGCATGAATTACCTGCCTTCATGATCTGGACTGCAGCATTCTGTGAGGGCTCTATTTTTTTACATTTTTACTGGATTTTGCATCAGGACAGCAGTCTGTTTTCACTGATCCAGACTCATCACTACAGGTTTGAAAAGGTGAGCCACTGATAAAGATCTTGTGTAGCTTACACCAACAGGGAATTGTGTCAGTCTTTCATACAGCACATTGTGTTATGCCCACAAATAATGGGGGGTTGAAATTTGGAGCCAGATGGTGTGTGACTGCTACCAGCTTTAAACATACCTGAAAGATGCAGCCAGATCATGGGATTGTACTATTTAACAAATGGTTCAGCAGAATACTCATCAATCCACTGAATATCCCAGTACAGCCTATATTGTTATATACCATAACTGAAGATAAGTTACACAGAAACATAGAAGAATATCCATAACCAAATATCCAAGTTATCCATAAGTATAATAACTGCAACAATTTAGATTGAGCAGAAGTTAGGGAATTGGTTGAACACATACTCATCTACCAATTGTACCAGCATCTGGCAATGCCTGCTGGGTGCATCCCCAACTTGGATGTATCAGGCGCTATCTTTAAAACTGCATCAGACTGCAATAAATGGATAGGGCTGACAGCCACATGTTGTCACATCAGGATGTATCTGCCACTCTCGTAAAAAGTACCCAAGGACATATAAAAGATGGTCTACCCCCTTAGTCTGTGGTCCAGTGCATCCACTGCTGTTTGGGTGGGCTTAGTCCAGGGCCCCCAGTGCCTGACAGTTGTAAACTGTTCTTGGGACCATCAGGGCCAGCACTCTCCTTTCAAAAATTCATCTTTGCGTAGGCAGTCACAAATCTGGACAAACAAGCAAAAAGGTGCGCAAAATAAAAAAGATGCATAACAAGCAAAAAAGTAACTGAGGTAATGTGAGGAAGTATTTTTTCACAGAGAGGGTTGCTGGTTCTAAATTGGTGGAGGAGTGACTCAAGTAGTCTTAACTGCTTATGTAGGGTAAATCTTAATGTCACAGAACTTTCAAGAAACAGGAGTAATTTCTATAATCCAAAAAGTGACAAGGTGCAAGAACACATCAGAATAATAAATAATATGCTCTTAATTGCAGTAATAATATAATTAAAAACAGGCAAATCAGAGAGAAGTGCATCAAAAAGCTAGCCGAATAATTCAAATGCAAACCAAATGGCTTTATAAATATTAGTAGAAAGTAATACCTATGATTACTTCTTCAATGAATCCTGTAATTGTTATCTTGAACCTGTCCTTATCCCATTATGGAGAACTGGGGTCAAAATGCTGGTTACATGCTTTTCTGTCTCTACCTCCCATACCTCTAGCACTTAACAGTATTCTTTATCTACTCCATGAATGTCCTCTACCCCAACTTGGCTAATGTGCTTATTACCAAATCTTTCTCTAAGACCATAGTACCATCTGGCCCCCCATCCCCCTGGTTACCTTCTATCAAGTATATGCTTCGAAAATCTGCTCCTCTGAATCAGTACTCTTAGGCTTCTCAACTTCCTCTCCTCCAGTTATCCCTACCTAGTTCATGCTCTAAAAACTGCTCCACTGCTTCAGCACTTTCTAGGCTTCTCCACTTCCTTACTTCCTGGCACTTCCTCTCCATAACTTGTTGCTGCTCTACTTTCCTCCACCAGTCACCATCCTAAGATCTGTTGCTGTACTATTTTCCCTCCTCCCTCCTCTGTTAGCTTTAGACTTTTATACTTTTACTTGGGTACAGTTAGCTCAGCCAGTGCATTGACCACTGAAATGTTTATATACTATAAATATTATGACAAGTCTTGCTGATTGTATCATTTAGTCTCTGTAATCCTATGCTATTTTACCTCATCTATTGTCCAGTGTACTTTATGACTATATATCCTGTCCAGGTCCATCTTAAAAATGAGCGTTGCTCAATGATGTTTGCCTGGTAAAAAAAAAAGATTTTGATTGATTGATTGATTGAATGCCTAAAGTAAAATATAAATGTATCTAATGAAGAATGGGAACACATAACAAAGTCAGGGGAAATCCAACTGGACCTGGAAAATGACAGGGTGTACAACAAGTGAAGAACTGATGTACTTCAAAGGGAAAGCCATTTGTGGGATTGGTGAACATACTACCTTAAACCATGAACTTACAAACATTGTGACTGCCACATATATGTGACCCATTACAGCCAACCAGAAGCATAGACCTAGGGATATTTTTACTAGATGTAAAATGGCTTCTAACAACCTTATGCTCAGACCTTTCCTATAGACTACCCAAGAGGAGTCTCCTATACACTCTCTTAGATAAGAATCGGCATGTAAAACATGCCAAAACCATTTAATAGTACTAGCCATTTGGGGGGCCACTGAGTTTTTCTCAGTAATGAAATTGACCCTGTCATCCTAACTAGCCCCATTGTGTTTTGGAATTAGAAGGGAACTGCAATCTTGAGAAACAGCAAATTAATTAGCCTCTTGTAGCAGTCCAGGAATCACGATCACATCATCTAGCAATAATTCATCAGCTTGATGGGAATAGCTAGTTTCTGTACAACAATTCCTGCATAGAAACATAGAATTTGATGGCAGATAAGGACCGCTTGGCCCACCTAGTCTGCCCATTTTCCTACCTAACAGATAAGCTGTAGATCCTAGTTAACCAACAGCTTACTTCCTCCTACCCCCCCCCCACTAGGACTGCCTTATGACTGTCCCATGCATTCTTGAATTCCCCCACTGTTCTTGACTCCATGACCTCCTCAGGGAGGCTGTTCCATGCATCCACAACCCTGTCTGTGAAAAAATACTTCCTCACATTACCTCTGAGCCGTCCCCCCTCTATCTCCAAATTGTACCCCTTGCTCTTGCACATCTGTTTTTCTGAAAGATGCCACCCTCTTGGATTTTGTTGATTCCCTTGAGGTACTTGAAAGTTTCTATCATGTCCCCTCTCTCCCTCCTTTCCTCAAGGGTATACATATTAAGCTCCTTTAGTCTTTCTTGATATGTCTTCTGGTGCAGACCCTGCACCATACTGGTCCCTCCTCTGAGAGCCTCACTCTGTCTATGTCTTTGCGGAGATGGTGTCTCCAGAACTGCACACAGTACTACAGATGGAGTCTCACCAACTGTCTGTACAGAGGGATAACAACTTCTTGTTTCTACTATTGATGCCTCTCCTATGAATCCCAGTATCCCCCAGCCTTCCTTATTGCCTTCTCACATTGCTTGCCCACCTTTAAGTCATCTGATATAATTACCCCAGGTCCCTTTCCATTTTTACTGTTGTCAGTATCTCACCCCCCCCCATTGTGTACTCTTCCCCTGGGTTTTTGTTTCCCAGGTGCATTACCTTGCACTTCTTTGCATTGAATCTGAGCTGCCATACATTTGACCATTCCTCCAACCTTGCCAAGTCGCTTCTCATCCTTTCCACTCCATCTGGTGCATCAACCCTGTTGCAGATCTTTGTTTTGTCTGCAAAGAGACATACTTTTCCTTCCAGTTCCTCTGCAATGTCACTTATAAAGACATTAAAAAGGACCAGTCCCAGTACTGAACCCTGTGGTACCCTGCTAGTAACCCTCCTTTCTTCACTGTGGACTCCATTTACTACTACCCTTTGCATCCTGTTGTCTAGCCAATTTTTTATCCAGGCTACCACCTTGGGACCCACTCCAAGGCTGGCTAACTTGTGTATTAATCTTTTGTGTGGAACTGTATCAAATGCTTTGCTAAAATCTAGGTAAGCCATGTCCACAGCCCCTCCCTGGTCTACTACTTTGGTCACCCAGTCAAAGAAATCTATTAGATTCATCTGACATGACCTTCCCATTGTGAATCTATGCTGCCTTGGGTCCTGTGCCTCACTGGCCTCTAGGTACTCAACAATTCTTTCCTTCAGAAGTGAGTCCATTATTTTCCCTACCACTGAGGTCAAAATAACTGGTCTGTAGTTTCTTGCCTCTGTCCTGCACCCACTTTTGTGAAGAGGAATCACATCTGCCCTCCTCCAGTCTTCAGGTACCACCCCATCCTCCCATGATTTGTTAAAGAGAGTAGTCAGCGGTGTCACTAGTTCTACCCTTAGTTCTTTTAGAATTCTTGGGTGAATCCCATCAGGCCCCATTGCTTTGTCCACCTTCAATTTTATTAGTTCTTTCAGAACCCTTTCTTCTGTAAATGGACTGGTATCGACCCCGTCTTCAGAGTGTTTCTCTTGTTTGGTTTAGGTACCTCCCTCCTCTTCCTTTGTGAATACTGAGCAGAAATATTCATTCAATATCCCTTCTTTTTCACTGTCACCCTCTACCCACATTCCCTTCCCTTTATTAAGCCTCAGTATCCCTCCTTTGGTCTTTCTTCACTCCCTAATGTACCTATAAAAGGTCTTATCCCCCTTCTTAACAGAGCTGGCTCTCCTTTCCTCAGTTTGGGCCTTTGCTATTCTGACTGCCTTCCCAGCCTCTTTCTGCTTTAACTGATAAAGTTCTCTGTCCTGCTCCTTCTGTGTTTCCTTATATTTCCTGAATGCTATCCTTTTCTCCTTAACCATCCCTGCCACCTCTTTTGAGAACCATAGCATTTTTTTCCTTCATTGTGTTTTGTTGATTTGCTTTACACAAAGGCTTGTTGCCTCTGTGATGGCTGTTTTGATTACTCTCCATTGTTCCTCCACCTCCTTCTTGCCTGTTTGCTAGTGCTTTTCTGAGGCACTCTCTCATTTTCCCAAAGTCAGCCCTCCTAAAGTCCAATACTCTTGCTTTTTGTATGGCTTGATTGTATGGCTGTGTTTATCGTGAACCACACTGTTTGGTGGTCACTTGTTCCTGGATGGCTACCCGCTTCTAAATCTGAGATTCTTTCTCTGTCCCCATTTAAGAGTACTGTGTCAAAGACTGCTCCCTCCCAAGTGGTTTCCAATACTAGCTGTCTGATGCATGCCCCCTGTAGGGCATCAAGAATGACCCTGCTCTTAGATGTGCCTGCAGCAAAGGTGCTCCTGTTAACATCTGGCATATTCAGGTCCCCCATCAACAATATATCCCCTTTTTCTGCCATTCTAAGGAAGCCTTCTATCATTTCCTTGTCCATTCCCTCCCCCAGAGATGGGGTCTGTATACAACCCCCATGCGGATTGTGGTGCCATTTCCTGTCTCCAGAATGACCCAGAGTGTCTCATCTGCTCCCTGTTTACTCTTTAGTGCTGTTGATCCCTTCCTTTACATAGAGAGCTACTCCTCCTCCTCTGTTACCCTCCCTGTCCCTCCTGTAGATTGTGTATCCTGGTATGTTGACATCCCAGTCATGGTTCTCTGTGTACCATGTTTCTGTGACTGCCGCAATATCAAGGCAACCCTCGTCCATCAAGGCCACTAGTTCAGGGAGCTTGTTACACAGACTACGGGCATTGGTACTCATCACCCTCCACTTTTTGATGGCCTTACCCCTTTTAGCCCCATTCCTGTTCTTACTGCCTTTGCCTTTTTTTACATTTACCTCTGTCCTACTCCCTAATGACTTCTCTACCTTGGTGTTTACCAACCTAATTACTGTGTTTTGTGGGGGAAGGCTGGGATTTCCCTGCTTCTTTTCAGTGCCTCCCCCTTAGCTAGTTTAAATGCTTGCCAATGAAGTATTTAAACCTCTCACCTAGGATCCTGGTCCCCCCTCCCAGACAGATGCAGACCATCGCACCAATATAGGTCTGCATCCCTCCAGGTGGCTCCCCAGTCTCCAATGAAGCCAAAACCTTGAGCTCCACACCAGTTTTTCAACCATTCATTGAATTCCCTGGTGAGGAGTACCCTAGCATCACCCTTGCCATAGACAGGCAGCACCTCCGAGAAGGTTACTGTATCTGCTACTTGTCTTAGGCCCCTCCCCAACTCTACAAACTCCTCTTGCACTGCTCTGATCCCATTCCTAGCCAGGTCATTTGTCCCTAGGTGGACAATGACATCCAGCTCCCTCCCTCGTGCAGCTGCTCCCATGATCCTGAGGATTCGCTTCCTGTCCCTCCAAGCCGTGGCGCCAGGCAGGCACCTTACCTCCCTCTCCCCTTCCTCCCCCATCTCTACCCCCTAATGACTGAGTCCCCCATCAGGAGTTGTTTCCTTCCCCTGTGGGGTCTCATGCCACCCTCCTGTGGGTCTCCTTTGTGTTACGTCTATGTTGGTCCAATAAAAGGTATCAAATCATTTGTTTCTACACAGTCTAAGGAACTGTCTTTTAGGAATACAATGCAAAAGATGGGGAGGTTGGCAACTAGCGGATCTAAGAAGTGTGATTCCAGCAGTGGTACTCTACCAGTCTTCATTTTCTGAATTTTATTCTATTTTAGTGCCCTTTTCACCTTTTCTACTAATTAATTTTCTTTTGTCATTTTGCAGGTCCAACTGGATTTCCCGAGTATGTCTACACTCTCCCATGCTTCATTAAATAGATTTACACTTTACTTTAGATATTACTTTCTACTAATATTTATAAAGCCATTTAGTTTGTGTTTGAAGTATTCGGCTAGCTTTTTGATGTGCTTCTCTCTGATTTGCCTGTTTTTTATTATATTTTTACAGCATTTATGAACTTATATGAACTTATATCATTCATATACTGATGTGTTCTTGCTCTTTGCCACTTTTAGGATTATAGAAATTATTCCTTATGTTTCTTAAATGTCCTGTGACTTTAAGATTTACCCTACACAAGCAGTTAGGAGTACTTGAGTCACCCCTCCCCCTAATGAAGAACCCAGAGGAGTTTAAAGGGCTGGAGTTTTTTGTCTGTTGTCCATTTTACCACTTTCACAATTAACCACTGAGTAGTTACTTTTTTACTTATTTTGCTACTTTTTTATTTTGTGCACCTTTTTGCTTGTTTGTTCAAATTGCATTTAGGTGCTGTATTACTCCTGAGCACCCTGTGGTTTTGCCCTGTTGTTCAATAATCTGGCTAAGAGTTGCTACACAATAACAGGAAACAGGGAAATGTGATATTTGTGAACAAATACAGTACACCTATATGGGGCATTCAGTAGTACTACCAGCACTCAGGAGATGCTTTGAAAAAAGTTTAGTTGTCCTTGTCTGAAAACAAGATTTTATTCAATGTTATCAGAAATGCAACAGAATCACAAACAGTGGGCAGACGGGGTAAACTTATCTCCTTGCAGTATATTTACCCACAAATAAGTCTCACAATGTAGAGAAGCAGCCTAAATCTGCAAAATCTGAAATCTTCCATTTATTTTCTTTAAGACGACTAGGCAATTCTGTCTATTTCCAGCCTCATCCCCAATGGTAGAAGGTGGCAATACAGATAGAAATCAACTGAAACTGAACCAGATTAAGCTGTTGTGGGTATTCATTTAGTCAATGGAGGAATTGGGCCAGGACACAAAGGAAATTCCCCTACTCTTTTCAATAGGGGGAACCTTGACCATCTACAAAGATGGCTGATCTGGCTGGTGAGGGGGAGAGACAGGATGGACAAGGTGGAAGCAGGGTAGATAGCCTCCTTCCCTGCTTCACCTACTCCAAAGGCTAGAGTTACTGCTGGTTCAGCCTCAGACATGAAAATCAATACAACTACAGCTGCTGAAAATGATAATCAGGATAAATGTAGAGTGATACCATCAAGAAGGGGAGAAATACAATGTTACAGAGTTTACAAGATGAATAGAAACTTAAATGTGCAATGCAGGACAGAAAACTGCATTTACTAATGCTGGTTGCAGAAGAAGAACTGAAATACAACTGCAGAAACAACAGCTCTCCATCTGATGGCTGCAGCATGTAGAGATCCCAGGAACAACTCAGTTTAAAGTTGACAGTTCTGACAAAATGGCCCAGCTGATTTTGAAAGGTCATAATGACATTACAGCATCAAAGAAAAAAGATGCTGCATCTACTGTTGTCATTTCAGGGAGTAGTTCCAATACACAGGACATAGTAAATACAATTCCCCATTCACCTGTACTAGATGGAAGTAGTATGAACACAAGGACAAAAGTTTCCCCTGTATTAATGCCTATAGTTTCTAAGGACTATCCCTCTGCATGAGTGGTTCAGGAAATAACAAGCATTTGTCAATGCCAAGTGTTGCTTGCTGTCATTAGCAGTGGAAGTGCAGGAGTTAGACAGCTGCAGTATAGCAATGGCAGTGAAGTATTGAACTGACGCCAACTCCACCCCCACCCTGCAGAGATGGACAGGCATTGGGGTGTGCCTTTAGGTCATTGCCCATAACGGTCATGACATTTCACCTCACCCTACCCTGCAGACACTTACACGTGTCAAGGTGTGCTTTGAAGTGTTCAGGCTTTACACTCACTTCATTCCATAAGGAAATACACAGAAATGGGTGTAGTATAGGAGAATGGGATGAACTCTGGGGCCAAAGGGTCCAAGGTGCACCTCGATGCCTGCCACTGGCTGCAGGGTGGTGGTGGAATGGTATGAGCATTACTGTCGACACCCCTGATTCCTGTCAGTCCCTAGAGGGTAGGGCATTATGATCAAAAACCCTAACAACCTGGGCATTTCTTGGTATTTCTACTCCAAGTTTTCAACATGGGCTTCTTGTGACCCCACTGCATGAACAGTGACACTATCAGTTCGTTAGCCGGAAGGTGATTTTGCACAGTGACTGCGCCATTTGGCACCATAGGTGCGAAAACACACTTCAAACAGGATGTGTTAAACACTGACAGCTGTACTGTTCATGAGAAGATGTAAAAAAATGGCAGTGTTGAAAATCTGGAGCGAAAATATAAAAAAAATGGTGAAGTCATGAGTGTGCATAGAAACTACACAATGCACACCCGTAATGTAATTAGTTTTGGGATTTTTTACAGCAGATTTTCAACATAGGCATTTTGAGACCTCCGCTCATGAATAGTGTCACTGTGATTTTCTTAATCTATCCCAAACAATGATTTCCCACAGCAACCATGCTATTCTGCGCCAGAAGTGCGAAAACACATTTCAGCCAGGGTGTGAAAAATGACAGCTGTACTTCTCATAAGGAGGTGTGGAAAAATGCCAATGTTGAAAATCTGGACTGAAAAGATTATGAATTCATGAACTTATGAGGGTGCGTGGAAACTGCACAATGCACACTCATAACACAGTCATTTTATAGACTTTTGTCACCAAATTTTAAACATAGCCAGTTTAAGACCTCTGCTCATGAACAGTGTTACTGTGATTTTATTACTCTGTCCCAAACATACATGTGTGAAAACACATTTTGGGTGAGAAGTGAAAAATGACATTTGTACTGTTCATAAGGAGGTGTGGTAAGCTGAAAATCTGGAGTGAAAATATTAAAAATGTTTGAAGTTATGAGCGTGTGCAGGAATTGCAGAACGCACACTCATAGAACAGTCATTTTTGGGAATAAGTTCACCAAATTTTCAACATAGGGTTTTTGGGGGCCTACCTTATGAACAGTGTCACTGTGATATTCTTAATCGGTCCTGAACATTGATTTTGCACACTGACCATGCCATTGTGCGCTACATGTGTGAAAACACATTTCAGGAGAGATGTGAGAAATGACAGCTGTTCTGTTCATAAGAAGGTGTGATAAGTTGGCAATGTTGAAAATCTGGAGTGAAAATATTAAAAATGCTCGAAGTTACGAGTGTGCATAAGAACTGCGCAATGCATGCTCTTAAAACAGTCATTTTGGGGAATTGTTTCACCAAATTTTCAACATAGGGCTTTTGGGGTCCTACCTCATGAACTGTGATACTGTCGTCTCATTAATCAGTCCCAAAAGGTGGTTCCGTGCAGTGAGTGAAATCACTTTTCGGGACTGAATAACAGAATGATAGTGACTGAGTTCATGAGGTGGTGTCCCAAGAATCCCATTGTGAAAATGTGGTGAAAAAATTCCCCCAAATGGCTGAGATATGCACCAAAGTTGAAAAAAAAAACATTTATGCCATTATATAGCTTACCAGCATTTCTTCAGTTTCGCGGTTTGAAGCACGAAGTGCAGACATGTTCCAGTCCACTGAAGGCGTTGCGCTGGGCTCTGGAGGTAAGTATGGGGTGAGGTGGGGGTGTGGGGAGGTGGGGTATGCAGAGGGTGGGCGCGGGTTGGGAAGGGGGCAAGAGAATCAGCGAGGGATTTTTTTGGTAGGCCTTTTTTTTTAAAGACAATAGGGGACTTTTGCCACACTGGGGTGGGCTCCTAGCATGGCACCAGGCAGTTTGTTTGGTGGACAGTGGAGCCTACAGGGGACTTGGCACCCCTGTTGGCCAAGGAGACTTTTGCCAAGCTGGGGTGGGCTCCCAATGTGGCAGATGGAAGGTTTTTTGAGGGGGAAGTGGAGCCAATGGGGGATTAGGCACCCCTGTTGGCCGTACAGTGTGCTGGGGGGGATGCATGAGCCATGGGGGGTGCATTATGCCGACGGGGACTGGGCACCCTGTCAGCTTTTTTTTTGTTTTTTTATTTATTGAAATGTTTCACCAGGAAGGCACACTGAATGGCTGGTGGTGGCTTTCCGTTGGCTTTCTGGGGACTGTGAGAGGCCAACAGAGAAGTCATCGCCATGGCAACACCATGCAATCAGCTGTTTTGGTAGCTTGTAATGCACCAAAACAGCTGATTGCATGGTGACGTGGCTGAATTTCATGATGCATTGTGGTCTGCTCCCTAACTGCTGACTGATGCAATGTGTTTCTTGCACATGTGTGCAAGCAACACAAAAAGGAAAACAAACACAGAAAAGCCGCTGCCGATTTCAAAAGATCAGATGGTGAAAAAATCAGCACAAGATGGAGAGAAGGGAGGCTCTACATCAGGAATGGCATTTGCGAGCCATAGGGCTCAGCCTAAGCCATGGACAACCCCCGCCCCACTCCAATAATAAGGAAATATCTGGAAAAGTGGTCTGTAGAGCCATCCTTCATGGCTGCTGGCTGGATCAGAGGGCCTGACAGCATTTCATGGCTTTCCTTGGATCTAGACTAGTACTCTAATAAAACACAGCCTGAGGTTAGTAAAAAGACTGGCAATACAGCTAACAGCATGATAACTAATTCACATGACACAGGGATACAAACGAATACAATCATGATGAAAAAGGCTGGTACCAATGAAGAACATACAAATGGAAATCCTTAAAATGACTTTTGTGAGAGAACGGACTTGTCTGGTAATGACTCAGATCCAGAAGAAGGTTCTTCTAAGCAACCTAATGAGGGAGGTCGGGGGTCTTTTAAAATGTCTGATCTGTTAACCTCTATGGTGCAGCCTGCACAAAGGTGCAATGCAGTATATCTGTTAACCTCTATGGTGCAGCCTGCGCAAAGGTGCAATGCAGTATATCTGTTAACCTCTGTGGTGCAGCCTGTGCAAAGGTGCAATGCAGTATATCTGTTAACCTCTGTGGTGCAGCCTGCGCAAAGGTGCAATGCAGTATATCTGTTAATCTCTGTGGTGCAGCCTGCGCAAAGGTGCAATGCAGTATATCTGTTAACCTCTGTGGTGCAGCCTGCGCAAAGGTGCAATGCAGTATATCTGTTAACCTCTGTGGTGCAGCCTGCACAAAGGTGCAATGCAGTATATCTGTTAACCTCTATGGTGCAGCCTGCACAAAGATGCAATGCAGTTTGTTTAAAGTATTAGTTTCAGAACTCTGACGTCTTTAGACAGGCTTTTGGTGGAATATGATCAACTTAAAGATACTACAGTAACTTGTGATTCCTTTTTTTGGCCATTCCTCTGTCAAAACTTGTAATAAAAACAATCACAATACTGTTTAGAAATGTGGGGGTGAGTGTTTCTGACATCTGTTATTGGCTGAAGAACAGATGTGAGGTACTGTAGTTACCTTCCACCATTATTGATAGCAAGCAGGTATGGACAGGTGGGTGGAAATTTAAGGTAAAGCTGATGCAAACCAATACTGGTATACATTATCTTCCACATACTGTAGCTTTTTCGTTCATATGGAAAGACAGAAGAATGTGTTTTATCCTGGGCAACTGAAAACATGCCATAAATGTGGCTCTAGAATGCACCCAAGTTCCGCATGTGAGGCAGAATGTTGTAGCAGCTGCTAAGAGTATGGACACATAAGTATAGGGTGTCCAAACCCATTAAAATTTTTTATTTTTTTGTTAGTTATTTAACCAGGACTAGCACACTAAGCTGAAAGCTTTTTTACAGGTGTGACCTGGGAGCACAGGGAAGTTAAGTGACTTGCTCAAGGTCACACAGTATGCAAGTGGAATCTGTGGGGCTCAAACCCAGGTCTGGTCTGCTGGATGTCACCAGATTTGCAGATCAGAGCCTTAAACCACTGCGCTATACTGCCTCCAATACAACCTCTGTGAGGAGCAAGGGCACTTATACATGGAAATGCCACTGGGAAGCCCACAACAGACATGATGGGATGAATTAGGATGATTTTATTTCGAACGTCCAGGCTTCAATAGTAGCAGCAGCTACATAACAGGCAGAACAGAAGCCATCACAGACAACAGAGACCACTGAAACATCTTCTGTGGTATGTACAACCACTCTTGAGGACACAACACAATGAGAAAGCATAGAGAAAGATGAGGCAAAGAAAGAAGTTAATGACACAGATACAACTGAGGATACAGTACTAGATACAGAAGAAATTGTTGAGGAAACACTACAAAGTATGTTACCCCCTTCCCTTAACTCAGGAATCAGATATGCAGATGGTGACATCTATAAAAAGGGACTGAAAAACAAAACATAAAGCGATCAAATGCAAAGCAGCTCCCATACAAAATAAATACTCAGTGCTAGCTAAAACTAAACAGTGGGGGACATAGAGGAGGAAGCATCTTTTTTGATTACCTCCTTGCTTTGGGATCATTCCTCAGATCTAGAAGGGTATATTTCGGAATCCTCAGCAGAAAACATATGGGGTAGGACTAGATCTAAAGCAAGTCACAGTTTAAATCCCCCTTAAAAATATCTAAAATATCTATTTCTAAGAGTTTTTCACTGGTGACTAATGTGTTTAGGCCATACCTTTTCTACAGTCATTGTTACTGTCAATAGTATTACATCTTATAAAAAATGCATGGCCACATTGTCACTGTTAAGTACCATACCAGGGAGAATCTTCTTGTTACCAGATACTAGACTGAAAACAAAATGTGAGATTTCTTTATCTAAATATGCATGGACACAGGGTGTCTCAAACTGGTCTCAGGGTACAGACCAAGGTGATGGGTCGGGTACTTTATTTAAAGACTAGAAATTTCACAGAAAACATCTTGTTGATATTATTCCTGGGAAACCATTACTTTTCGACATAATATGTGGTGATACTGAGTTACAGTATATCTAATTAATGTTTATGCTCCACAGACAAAAGCAGGCAGAATTCAACTTTTTCAGGAAATTAGACCTTTTGTACATACAAACATGTTATATTAGGAGGAGATGTTAATTGTGGCCTGGCGAAAACAGATAAAGGGGAGGAGAAGACACAAAAATATTTTGCAATACTAGTAGCTTGAAAGAGAGGTTATCAACTGTGCAATTAACTGACAGGTTTGTTGCTATAAAGAAGACTTCAAATGCTACTTTTTAGCTACTAGGATAGATTATCTATTTTTATCTAAACAGTTTCTTGTTCCGGAAGCTAGAAATAAAGCTGTAGAAATATCAGTGCATTCAGTGGTAATATGTACAAGCACTATAACTAAAACCCCACTAATACCTAAATGTAAAGTATGGAGGCTTTATGTCACTGTACAACTGCTGGAACAAAATTAGATAAAAAATAAGTGGATAGATGTAGTTTCAGCAAGATGATTGGTACTTAGTGCATATGAAAACTTAGAGGAATGGTGGGATGATACCAAATTGGAGTTTCAGTATGTTTTCAAATGATGCTGCTAAAACATAAACACAAATAATGGTCATTACTAAATGTTAAGTCACATTTAAGTAAGTTAATGTCCAGAATGAATGAGAGTAGTACAGCTCTCTTGAACCAGATTTAGTATTAAATCTCAAATGAAAAAATACCAATATGGTAGAGCAGTACCCTTAGTACAAGAGGCCAAATTTGGCACTCAGTGGAAACACTAAGCTTTAGATATGTTTAAAGCCTGCAACAACAGAGTGGATAAGAGAATAATATCAACTCTGCATAAATCCAAGGATAATGATACAGTGTCTACCATGGCAGACATAATGGGATATGTCCATGAATATGTGTCAGAAAAGTTTGGAGTACCAGTGATTATACTGTAGGATATAACTCAAATGGGGCATTGAGATATTTCTGAAATTCCACATTCTATTCAAGAACAGTTAATAAAGCCCATAAAATAACAGAAATAGAGGATGCTATTAAACACATAAGTAACAATATTGTTTGCAGGAAAGTTGGCCTCACAGCAGAAATTTAGAAAGTTGTTTGTTTTTTTTTTCCCAAAATATTTAACACCTACACTACAGGTAATCTGTAATCAATGCCTCACAACTGGGTCTCTTCCTCACTTGATGACACAAACACTTAATGTTTTCCTACATAAAAAAGGTGACAAAACACTCACACAGAATTGTCTACAAGATTTGCAATAACATCATTTTTAATACCAGGGAGTTAACAAGGATGCCCTTTGAGTCCTGTTTTAAATATTTTCTCGATTGACCCATTATTACAACTTATTCAACAATCCAATGCCACACAAAAACTTTATGTAACACCAGACTTTGCAGAAATTAAAATGTTTGCTTATGCAGATGATAGTAGTGTAATTATTAAAAATAGAAAGTCTCGCATGGTGTTACAGCACATTCTAAACATGATTTCCACAGCTTCAGGATCAAGTATAAATGACCAAAAAAGCATGGCAATACCAATAGGAATCCAATGGGAGTTGCAGCATACCATTCATGTATCAGGGATAAAAGTCACAAATAATCCTGTGAAAGTCTTGGGTATTACTTTTAATTGTCAGGCTGTCAGTCTTACTATCTGAGTAGTGGAGCAGAAGACGGCTGGAAGAATACAAATATATCGAAATTGAAAAGGGCATTTTTTTAATAAAGACTGTACTGTTGTCCTGTTTTCTTCATCTCAGTAATGTGTTTCCATGATCTGTAAAAGTGGAGGCCAGAATATATAGTATTTTCTTTCATGGTTTCTGTGGGTCCAGATTAACCCCATAAAAAGAGATTGTATATACTGATCAATTACTAAAGGGAGAATTACATATGCTATAACCCACAACAGATCATGGGTGTATCAGGGCATTAATGAATGACCCAGGTGTGTTGTGAGACATGAGGGCTTGCCCAAGTGACTTCTACTAGCCATGAAGTGCATTAATGCCCCGATACACCCATGGGCTGGAGTGGGTTATCGCACTTATAAACTGGGCAATCTTATTCTTTAAAAAAAAATCAGAAGCTTTTTAAATTTAGAAATGTGTTTTCTTTTGAATGTATACCTCTTCACAATAAAGTAGTTCACTGTAAGAGAAAAAATATTTCAAAAACATTTTTTACATCAAAATAAAGACATTTGTAAGTTAAACTGATTCTTTTTTTATTGTGAAATTATGTTTTCGCCTTTAAAAAATGTAAATACAGATCGTGAAGAAACAATGAGATCACTCAATAGAAATGTGAACAGCATTTTGTAAAACAAGGTGCAAATGTCTGTTGACAGAGTAGTTGACTTTTCTAACTTTTAAACAGTTTAATGGATTTAGGCTTAGTAGTGACAGACTAACTGCTATCTTGCGACACTCCACTTGCAAATGTAAACGGCTTTTATTTTTTTTATAACAATGTCAATGGAATTGTTGTCCAGACATGCTTTAAAGCTTCATCAGAATACAGCTTCTGACTGGTGAGCAAAGCTTCATCAGAATACAGCTCCTGACTGGTGAGCAACAATTATCATAAACAAAAAAGCAATCTTAATTAATGCAATTTAGGAACCATAGTCAAAATACAGACAGCGCAATCTGCATAAAAATTTTAACAGCTGTAAATGATGACCACCAGGAACTGAGATCATCAATTACAACAGTGTATTGTCGGTGTTTGCCTCCAGTTTCTCAATTGCATTGTTAAATTTTTTTTACAGTATCAGAACACTGTATACAAGCTTAAACATTTTTCTAGTCTCTTGCTTCACCCGCATTTTATGGCTGTGGGTGGAGCCTACAGCCATCTTGCTGTCTGTAGCTGGAAAATGTAATATCATGGAACACATATTTTGGAGTTTTCAATGTATCCTTCCACATCTACAAATCACTGTGCCAACTGAAATAAAATGCTCCCTTCTTTCTGTGTAGAATGTTGGAGACATAACTCCAAGCTGCTTATCAGATGATCATTAGGAAACTGAAACAGCTTGTTAAATATTGGTTGCCTATTAAACTGGAGATTTGTTTATCCCCTTTGAAATGCAACAACTTGATTGTTTAAATACTTAGTATTACACATTATCTTGCTACAAGCTTCTGTTGGTAGATATTGTCTTTCAAGAAAGATTTATACCTCATAAATGTCACCCTTTCCCAGCAAATCTAAAAAGATTTATATTGTTTTTAACCTCTTAGGACACTATCTGATAAGAACTGTCTCAGACATATGTCAGGTCTTCTGTGAGGTATCCAGGCAAAATATATAGCAATCAGCAGACATTTTTTACTTTGATTTTTGGGAAAAAAATATATTGAGCAACAGCAAACACACACACACACACACTGTACACACCATCCTCATGGCCACAACATTTGAAATAAATACTGCAATCTAATACATTATAAAACAATAAAGAAACTGTTTATGTCAGTGACCACAGTGAAGTTCAGTTTACAGTAGATTTCATTTAAAATTTCTTATCCTATATTTTGTATCCTGGATAGCTCAGGGGAGATTATACATTTCTTTGTCCTAAGGATCTTCATTTTACACATTTTTGTACCGTATTTACTCAGGATGTCCCAGATTAGATGCAATATCTTGTTTTCAGTGGGCTCATGATTGTATCATTTTTATAATATATTTATTCAGGGTAGCCTGGTCCAGATGTAAAATATTGTTTTCAGTGTGTTCGGATTTTACGCAATGCAGCATAATATTGTGTAGATGTAGAGCCCCACTGAAAATTAGATGCCATTTCTTCTGTGAACTATCAAGGCTAAATATATAGCAACCAGCAGGCATATTCTAGGAAAACTCATTATAAAAATGTGTAAAAGGAAGACCACATTGAAACAGCCTCTCAGTAGATCTGCATTGTGCAAATTCATTAGAAATAATGGGTATAAGCACCCCAAAAGCCCTCTATAGCCATTTTGGCTCTTAACAGAGTTTGTTTAAATGGCAACTGTTTAAGTGGGAGAACATGAAGGCAGTGATTTGTGTTTTTATTTTAATATTCAGTTTTACGTGCCAAGAGAAAAAGAACAGCATGCCAACTGAGCATCTATCAGGGCATTAATGAATGGTCAGCTGACAATATCTGCCAATGGCATGTCTACATTTGACCTTTCATTAATCCCCATTTTATAATATGGCCTATCTGGACTTTAACAAAGCCTTGGTCACTGTGTCGCATAGAAGACTGATAAAGAAAGTTAGTAGCCTCAGGACAGGACCCAAAGTGGTGAATTGGGTAAGGAACTGGATAATAGACAGGTTACAGAGGGTGGTGGTTAATGTCACTCACTCTAATGAGGAAGCAGTAACCAGTGTGGTGCCACAGTGCTCATTACTGGGACCAGTCCTTCTTCAATGTTTTCGTAAGTGACACTGCAAAAGAACTGGAAGGGAAGTTATGCCTTTTTGCAAGTGAAATCAAAATCTGTAATAGGGTGGACACTCAGGAGGGGTGGAGAGAATGTGTAGGGACCTTGGGAAACCTCAAGGAGTGGTCAAGAGTGTGTCAGTTGGGGTTCGATGCCAGAAACTGTGAAATCATCCCTAAAAACCCAGGAGTTGAATACAGAATGGGGGGGTTACTGACAGTCACTAAGCAGAAAAGGGACCTTGGGGTTATCATATCTGATGATCCCAAAGTGGCAGGGAAGTGTAACAAAGCAGTGGGTAGGGACAGTGGGGTGCTTGTTTGCATTGAGAGAGGTATCTCCAGCAGGAGGAGGGAGGTGGAGTTGCCACTGCTGCACTCACTGTGAAAGGTGATCGATCCCTGGGCAAGGCAGCACTGTGAAGTCCCTGGACTTCCTCCCAAATGATGCCCAGGAACAGGCATAAGCTGAAGGCCTCTGGTGAATCTCAGTCTCTGCCTTCGGGAAGCCCCACCATGGGGGGGGGAGTTACAGGACTTCTAGTCTGGGCAGCCTTTAAGGGGATGCCAGATGGTCGGCCCAGGCACCGATGTGGGCTTACATCCCCTGACCACAGCCCAGATGAGAAAAAGAGTAAAAAAAAAATGTGGGTATATTAATCAAGCTATGAAACATGACAGGTTGGGCCTTATGCTGAGATAACTGCCCCCCTCAGGTACATTTATAAGGCCAAATGGCACAGGTGGAGGAGCCATACAGCCCCTGGAAGTGCAGTTACTCTATATCAGAATAATGCCACCTTGGAGTGTTTAATTCTGCTTTCAAAATGGGTACTAGGTTGTCTTTTAAAAAAGAAAATGAAAATAATAATAACATTTAAAAAGAAGACAAGAAAATAAAAACAAATATGCTTGTTGTAAAATAGTTTCTTCACTAGACGTCACTGTGGGGAGCGGTGATTTTTTTTAGTTGATTTGATGTTTCTGCTGCTCTGCCCTGGTCTGCCCTGGTCTTTGTTACCTGCCGGGGAGTGTGTGACAGACTTTTCTGTTAATTTGTTGCTCAACTGTGTTTTTTTTAAACAGTTTGTCCCTCATTTTGGCTTCTGGACTTTTTCGTTGTTTCCCACTCTTTACTGCTTGTTCTGAGAACAAGGAAAAAGTGTAACTGATATTTGCAGTTTTTTTTTGTTGTTATTTTGATGCTGTAAGGACAAGGAAGGAATGAATACGCATTCTTTCAGTCATGAGCCATTTGAACAGGCAGGCAGGCCATGGGGGCAGTGTAACCTAGTGTTGCAGGAATATTATGACATACTCTAGGACTTGACATTTCTTTTTTTTAATTCTTTATTTTCCAGCTCAGAGAGTAGTACAAAAATCTTATCTCCATTATACATATTATATCACAATAACATCAAAAGACCAAGGTTAATGGCATTAGCATTACAATATCTATGAGTTACAGGCAGAAGAAATTTCACATCTTCCTTGGCTTAAAAAGAGAAGAGAAAACACTCCAACAAACAAATTCAGCCTATCCATTGCATACTACAAAACAAAAGACCTAAAAGACCCAGGCTGTTCACGGCCAATGCACTCTACCCATGGCCAGTGTGTGCTACACAGTCCGAGTGCGCTCTACCATCCCTAGTTATATGGTTCTACGAGAAAAGGGTGAAAGCCTAAAGGCGATCACTGATATCAAGAAGTCAAGAGTCCCAAACTTTTTTTTCAGTACTCTGACACCCCAGCGCACATCAAAATGGCACCGGGGACTTACTTTTTAATGTTTTATGTGGGGGGGGGGTCTGTGCCCCCACACCCCCTACTAAAGGATTCTCAACTCCAGGGGGGGGTGCATGTTGGGGAGGTGACAACATTAAAAAAATAAAAGGCTTGGGCCAGGTGCAACAAAAACCTGAACCCAGTACCCTGCCGACCAGTGCTGGCAACCCACCCACCATGCCACAGGGTTGGCTCGGCAACCCACCATGGCATAACCCCTCACATTCCCTCCCTCCCCTTGCTGTGCATGTTCACCCCCCCGTACGCGTACATATAGTGACATCCCGACACTATATTCACCGCCCCCATCAGGCCGTCCAACCCTATCATAGCCTTCAAGGTATGTGCTGGGGAGCAGGTTGCCATTATAATTGGTGCACTTTCCCCAGCACCCTCATCATGGTATACCAGTTATATCCACCTGTCCCCCACGAACTGGGTCTGCACTCCATCAAGGGACAAAGGTCTCATCCACTTTGGAGAGATAAAAGACCCAAGCCCGCCAGCAGAGGTTGAAATGGGAATCTTTGCCTGAACAATGAGCTGAAAGCATTTGCAGGGAGTACAGTTTGTTAAGGTTTTTATGCCACATCATAATATCAGGA
This sequence comes from Neoceratodus forsteri, assembly GCA_016271365.2. Lineage (NCBI taxonomy): Eukaryota > Metazoa > Chordata > Ceratodontiformes > Ceratodontidae > Neoceratodus > Neoceratodus forsteri. Next base: position 1,321,954,940 of record CM057456.1, read on the forward strand.
GGCTGTGACCAATGCCATAAATGTATAATCACCTTTTTTGCCACCAGTAGATAGGTAGGTAGGTATATAAATATATATATATATATATATATATATATATCTCATAGACCTTCAAGGTAATCAAATATCTTGAGGAGGAATAGACAAGAGAACCAGTTCTGGGGTCAGTGATATGTTCATCCCCACCAGTCTCTGAATGCACTCCTCCACCTGCTGGCAACAGAAGGCCAGGGCTGAGCAAGACTGAAAAACATGTACATGGTTGGCTAAAGTGTGACCACAATTTCTCCAACAATGTCCGTATGTGGCTGGTAAGTATTTAGTGAGTTGGGCCAGGATATTAAAGTATCTACAGTACTTCTGCACTTCCAGGCAAATTCCCACCAATATGATACAGATGAAATCTTAGTGGAGGGTGTCAAGTTTTATTGGCAGGAAAATAACTCCATTGAGCATGTTCATTTACAAGGAGGTCCTGAGACAGGCAAAAGAAGTACAAAAAACAATAGGTACACAATATAAGACATAACAAGTGAGACTGCAAATGAGCAAAGGGATGAGCTCCCTGCATGTCTTAAAATTGGTATATATATGATAACCCCAAATGATGCTATCACTTGAATGAGGGGTCAATTTGGGCCAGTAAAAACTTAGTTTGCACTGCTAAAAGCCATAAGAAATAAAAGACATGGTCCAAAAATTATATATCACATATGCAGTGTATGTGCAATATGTTGGCTAAAATCTCAGAGTTTCAGCAAAGCTGCCAAAACAATATTTTCCCTGGTGAAATAAGCCATTTGTAGCTAATTCAATATGTTTCCATGTAGAACAAAAAGTGGGATTTAACCACAAGACTACTTCTATGGTGGCAGCTCTAAAATAATTAAGTAAATCATAGAGATTTAAACTGCGTTGTGGCAATGGGAGCTGAAAAAGTGACCACTGAAGATGGGGACAGTGCCCTTCCTAGATGAAGTGAGATGAGATTATTCCAGGATGTGAAATAAAACACTGAGGGGGTTATGGGGAGCATCTGGAATAAATATAATAGGCAGAGTAGAATGTTCATGCATATAGCTTCTATATGAGAGTAAAAAGTGAGGTGTAGATGTGACCATTTTATTTTGTATATCTTGTTCTATAGATTGTGTTAAGGGCTCATAATTCACCAGTTCCAAACATTGCAAGTCTCAGGGGAGATGAATGCTGAGATATGAGTTTTGTACGTCTCCAGTGGAGGGGCAGCACAGGTATCAAATTTGATGAGGGAGAGAAATTAAGCATTAGGACTTCTGTTTTTGTGAGATTAGGTACATAACCTGAGAGTTACCAAAAGCCACATAAAATGTGCCATACCACAGGGATCAATCTCTCTGGATCAAGGAGGGTTAAGGGCACATCATCAGCATATAGGGATAATTTAAAAATGTTACCACCTAATGGCACTCCCTCCACCATGCATGCCCGTCTTATGGCTATTGCTAAAGGTTCTAGGTAGATAGCAAAGCGCAGAGGTGAAAAAGGATACCCCTGCTGAGTGCTCTGGGATAAGGGGATCGAAGGTGCTATCTCAGCACTGACTGTTGTAAAAGCTGCAGATGAAGAGTAAATATTTCAAAGCCAGCACAGGAACCCCCCTGAAATCCCAAAAGCCTCTAATGTTTGCCACAAAAATTTCCATGAGACCCTGTCAAATGCCTTGTCAGCACCGAAGCTCATTATAGCAGCAGTGATGGATCACTGGGTAATATATTCCACAAGATGAATTGTTCACCTTACATTATCCATCATCTGCCAATATCACATGAACCTGGATTGATCTGCATGAAGAAAGGTTGGAAGGATTTCCTTTAGGCAGTGCCACCAAACTGACATGTATAATTTATAATCAAGGATTAGGACTAAAATTGGTCTATATGAAGTTGGATATCTGGGGTTCTGTCCTGGCTTCAAAATTGCAGAAAGGAGCACATACGCCCAAGAGGGAGGAGGAGGGGAACCATCCTGAACTGCCTGACATGCAAACTGGAGATGTGGAAGGAGGTCAGAAAACACTTCATACCATTCAGATGGTGGGCCATCTGGGCCAGGATAGTTTAATGTCTTTGCCCTAGACAAAGCCATCTGAAGTTCGTCCAGGGAAATTGTAGCTAAAAGGCAGTCCTGCTGAGTCTGTGTGATCTTGGGAAGGGAGAAAGGGAGAGGGACAATAATAAAAAGGTGTGTCGATCCTCCACTTGGGCACCTGGGTCTGAATATAACTGACCAAAATAAGTGCCAAAAATATTAAATATGTCCAAGGTGGTTGTGTCTAAATGCCCTGTATTTGGGCATTTTATCTGGGTTATGGTGGATGCAGATTTATGGCATCTAAGCTTTCTGGCTAAAGCCCTAATCTCTTGGGGGCCTCCCTCAAAATTATATTTCTTTAAATACAGTAAGGCCATCTGGACTTGATAATCTAAGATTTCTTGGAGCTCTGCCTTAACCTTATACATCTCTCCTTATGGGTATCGCATACTGTACAGTCCTGTTGCAAAGACGCAAGTTTGGTTGTCAGTCATTCATATTTAGCCTCCCTCTGTTTCCTCTTAAACATTGTGTAAGCAATAATGTTCCCATGGATGACAGCTTTAAGAGTGTCCCAGAGGGTGGTAGGGGAGATATCGGGGGAAACATTATCATTAATTATCTGCTGTAATTTGTTAGCTATCATAGTTTTAAACTCTTGGTCCATCAGGAGAGTAACATTAAAATGCCAAGTACTGAATTTGCGTTTTTTACCTATATCCAATTATAATATCAAAGTTGTATGATCCAACAGAATAGTAACACCCAAGGAAATATCTCTCAGTTTGTCCAAATGTTTTTTTTTTTTTATTTAATATGCTTTATTAAAGTTTACCAAAGTATAGAATGAAAACCATCCAAAGGTACAATCCGAGACCAACAAAGCAGCCTTAATCTCCACCCCCCCCACTACCTACTAGAGCAAAGAACCAAAGCATGACATTAGGTATGAAAGCACCCTCTGCCCCACAATATCCCCCACACCACCACCCTATCCCACCCCACCCTCCCCAAGACCAAGACAATCTTTCCCAAGACTCATCATATAGGCAATCACGATTTTACTCTATACAAGTTATACAAAAATTACTAAATAAAACAAATTTCAGTCTCATGACCAATGAGGGAGGAGAAATATAAATTATGTTAGAGGAACTAACTCACCTCCCGGCAATATAACGAAGCACAGGATCCCAAAGTTCTACAAACTGCACCAATCTATGATTCTGAATCACAATGGCTCTTTCTGCATTTATAGCAGTAGTTAATTCCTGAGTCCATTCTCATAAGGACGGAAGTGTTTCGCTTAACCAATGCCGCACTGAATTAATTTAGTAACCAATGTAATTATAGCCATGTAGGCTTTGTTCCTAAGGGACCGTATCAATTGGAAGTTACCTATAATGCACACTTCAAGTGAAAAAAAATTCAAACTCCCCCCAAATTGTGAAAATTTATGCTTGATACCCTGCCAAAATATTTCCACCTTAGGGCATGTCCAAATCATATGCAGTAAACAGCCCTCTTTTTGGAACATCTGGAACAATGGATCTCTGCTAATTTGCCCATCTTAAAGAGTTTGAGCAGTGTATAGTAAAGATTATGAAGACTATTGCATTGAACCAGTCTTAATCTATCATGTCTAATAAAATGGTAGAGATCCACCAAGATCCGCTTCCAGATATTTGAGTTATACGTTAAATGTGCAGCTTGCTGCCAATAAAATGCTATTGGAGAGCATTTGTCCCAAGTTAAATCTCCAATTACTTTGTAAAGCCTTGAAATTGGTCTACTCTTTAGAAGTATATCTGTCAGTTTTGAAAAAAGGCTGCTAGCTTGTCCAAATGTTCTATGGTGGTGAGAAAATAATCTATACGTGAATACGTGTGACATCGGGAAGAGTAATAGGTATAGGCCTTACAGGTGGGGAAGAAATGACGCCAGATGTCAGTGAGACCTAAAGTTAGGAGTTGCATGTGTAAATATTTCTGGGAGGATGTAAGTCTTTATTTTGAGGGGTTGGAAGAGTCCAAGTTTGATAAAAGGGTGACATTAAAGTCACCCTCCATTATGAGAAGGCATTGCTGCATGTTCAGTAATTTATTAAAGAACATTTTAAACTTCAGTGAAGAGGCCCGTGGAGGGAAATAAGCATTAGCTAATGTCACCTCCTCCCCATAGAGCAGCCCTGTTAATATCAAAAAACAGCCAGTTGTGTCAGTGTATTCATGTTGAAGCTTAAATGGAGTGGTATTTGGAAACAATCACAGCACCACGTCACTTTCCCCTTTCATATCAAGAGGCATAAACTTGGTATCTACCCCCAACCTGCCATTTTTTATTTCCTCAGCCATTTGTGACCACCCGATGGAAGCAAGATGCAGGGAGTTGATAGCAGAATGTAGTTCACTGTGAAACAAAGTTGCATCCCTTTCAAAATGTAGATTCTGAACTGGTACAGTGAAATTGTCAATAATGGTGCAGGCTGGCACTGGTAATTTTTCTTATCTGAGGCTGAGATACAGTAAATTCCCTGGTGACAGCCTGTCTCAGCCAATGAGAAGCCATGATTTTTCAAACCAATTTTATAACATAGCATAATGGCCTACTGCCATGCCTTATTCCTTAGGGGTCTAGGTCAAAACCACACCAGAATAAATTTATGGTGAAGAATGGCATTGCACAGACATAGAAACATAGAATTTGATGGCAGATAAGGACTGCTTGGCCCACTTAGTCTGCCCATTTCCCTACCTAACGGAGAAGCTGCAGATCCTAGTTAACCAACAGCCTACTTCCTTCTACCCCCCACTAGAACTGCCTTATGCCTGCCCCATGCATTCCTGAATTCCCCCACTGTTTGTGACTCTCTGACCTCCTCAGGAAAACCGTTCCATGCATCTACAACCCTCTCTGTGAAGAAATACTTCCTCACATTACCTCTGAGCTGTCCCCCCTCTATCTTCAAATAGTGCCCCCTTGTTCTTGCACATCTCTTTTTCTGAAAGATGCTACCCTCTTGGACTTTGTTGATTCCCTTGAGGTACTTGAAAGTTTCTATCATGCCCCCCCCTTTCCTCGAGGCTATACATCTTAAGCTCCTTTAGTCTTTTTTTTTTTTCAGTGTTTTTTGAGTAAGGCCCATTAGGCACAAGTGCCTGTTTTCAGGGGTGACCTGGGAGCACTGGGCAGTTAAGTGACTTGCTCAGAGTCACACAGTATGCAAGTAGAGGTTGTGAGTATCAAACTCAGGTCTGGTCTGCTGGATGTACCAAGCTTGTTCACACCTCGTTCCTCTAACCTCTAAGCTATACACCAGCCCTTCTTCATATGTCTTCTGGTGCAGACCCTGCACCATTTTGGCTGCCCTCCTCTGGACAGCCTCCACCCTGTCTATGTCTTTGTGGAGATGGGGTCTCCAGAAATGTACACAGTACTCCAGATGTGGTCTTACCAACTGTCTGTACAGAGGGCCAACAACTTCCTGTTTTCTACTGGTGATGCCTCTCCCTATGCATCCCAGTATCCCCCCAGCCCTCCTTACTGCCTTCTCATATTGCTGGCCCACTTTTAGGTCATCTGATATGACTTCCCCAGGTCCCTTTCCATTTTTGTTGTTGTCAGTATCTCACCCCCCATTGTGTACTTTTCCCATGGGTTTTGTTTCCCAGGTGCATTATTTTGCATTTCATTGCGTTGAATCTAAGCTGCCATACACTTGACCATTCCTCCAACCTTGCCAAGTCCCTTTTCATCCTTTCCGTCCCACCTTGCGAATCAACCCTGTTGCAGATCTTTGTGTCATCTGCAAAGAGACATACTTTCACTTCCAGTCCCTCTGCAATGTCACTTATAAAGACATTAAAAAGGACCAGCCCCAGTATTGAACCCTGCGGTACCCACTAGTAACCCCCCTTTCTTCACTGTGGACTCCATTTACTATTTCCCACTGTGTCCTGTTGTCCAGCCAATGTTTTACCCAGGCTACCACCCTGGGACCTTCTCACAGGCTGGCTAATTTGTTTATTAATCTTTTGTGCCGGACAGTGTCAAACGCCTTGCTAAAGTCTAGGTAGGCCATGCCACATCCCCTCCTTGGTCTACTTTGGTCACCCAGTCAAATAAATCAATTAGATTTGTCTGACATGACCTTCCTGCTGTGAGTCCATGCTGCCTTGGGTCCTGTGCCCCACTGGCCTCTAGGTACTTGACAGTTCTTTCCTTCAGAAGTGATTCTATCATTTTCCCTACCACTGAGGCCAAACTGATAGGTCTGCAGTTTCCTGCCTCTGTCTTGCTCCCACTTTTGTGAAAGGGAATCACATCTGCCCTCCTCCAGTCCTCAGGTACCACTCCATCCTCCCATGATTTATTAAAAAGGGTAGTCAGTGGTGTTACTAGTTCCTCCCTTAGTTCTTTTAGAATTCTGGGGTGAATCCCATCAAGCCTCATTGCTTTATCCACCTTCAGTTTTAAGAGTTTTTCAGAACCCTTTCTTCTGAGAAACGACTAATATCAACCCCCCCCATCCAGAGTGCTTCTATTGACTCGATTAGGTATCTCCCCCTGCTTTTCCATTGTGAATACTGAGCAGAAGTATTCATTCAGCATCCCTGCTTTTTCACCGTCGCTCTCTGTCCAACCACCTTCCTCTTTATTCAGCCTCATTATCCCTGCCTTAGTCTTTCTTTGCTCCCTAATGTACCTATAAAAGGTTTTATCCCCCTCCTTAACCGAGTTGGCTATCTTTTCCTCAGTTTGGGCCTTTGCTATTCTGACTGCCTTCCGTGCTTCATTCTGCTTTAACTGGTACAGTTTTCTGTCCTGCTCCTTCTGTGTTTCCTTCTATTTCCTGAATGCTATCTTTTTCCTCCCTTACCTTCCCCGGCACATCTTTTGAGAACCATAGTGTTTTTTTCTTTCATTTTAATTTGTTTATTTACTTCACACAAAGGCTTGTTGCCTCTGTGATGGCAGTTTTGATGTTCTCCCATTGTTGCTCCACCCCACCTTATTGCCCGTTCGCTAGTGCTTTTCTGAGGCACTCTCCCATTTTGACACCAGAAAGCAGACAAAGTGAAAAACTGTGCTAATATATATATAAACGAACTGCAAAACCACACACACTGTTTTGCCTGCACAGTTTTCAATCATGCATTTATACTGCCATGGTTTGACCAGATACCATTCCTTACTTACTCTTCCAAAGGTTACATGAGCACCATCAGTTGCCTCACACGAATTGCCAGCCACTGTCGTAATACACTGTCTTTCCACAATTAAATGAGAGCTGAAAAGTAGTAATCTTCTGTACTCACAATAGTTTTCCAGCTATGACAGCGATACCAATTTTAGGGATCCACTATAACCAAATCACTTAAATGACCTCCATGTATATTTGTGTCAGTGGAACAGGAATAACAGTATCTCGCGATAGTTCCTATTTACAGTTATCAGTTTCTACTCTCTCAGTGTCTCCAATAATGTATTCTTAGACGTATTTAGATTTTTTATCAAGAGATACCCTTTGCCATATTCCCTTTATACCAAAAATATCAATCTCATTTGCATTTACAGTATATCTGTGTCTCCAACCCTGGCATTAAAATTGCCTGCAATGTTAATTTAGGTGGCTGGGTAGTCTAGTCTAGTTTAAACTTTATAACAAAAAGTGCACAAAGTATAATAGCCTTGTTGTGACTAGAACCCCAGATTTATTTGCATCACATAACTGCTGAGCATATTGTGGTAAACAGATAATGTTTTGTGCTATATGCTTTGTCAAGGGATGGGCACTGCCCCAAACGATCCCATATTTATTGTGATAATTTAAAGGGACAGAAATATCCAACTTAAAGAGGACAGGAGATGATTTCTAACTAGTAGCTGTTTATAATGTTCCCATTTACAGAAATGGTATGCAAATGATCCACATGTAACTGTACCCGAATAAAAAGTGATATGAAAAACTGTTTTATGTTGTTTTGTTTTTATGGGCAGCATTCAGTTGCAGTTCTCTTCATGGAACCAGTGACCTGGAGTATTAACTATGTCATGGCTTGCATACAGACCTCTAAGCATGGTTCTGATAGGACAATAGCTGATGTTTAGCATTCTGTATGCAAACTGTGATATAGTAAACACTCCAGATTACAGATTCCTTGAAGAGAATGGTGTAGAATTTTGCCCATAAAAAGAAAACAATTGAAAACACAGTTTTTCACAGGAGTGAATATTAAGGCACAGCTAAATTAGGTGTTAGCTAAACCTAAACCTAAATTAAACCTAAATTAGCTAATTAGATTAGCTAAACTCTGGCTCTATTCCCACGCTGTGGAAGACAGTCCAAGTGGTCCCCCTTCTAAAATCACGGGACCCTATGGATCTTAATAACTACAGGCCCATTTCCATCCTACCTGTGTTATCCAAGATGCTGGAGAAATTAGTGAGTATTCAGTTAAGGGAATATCTAGACAATGCTAATCTATTAAATCCAGCTCAATCTGGATTCAGGGCCAAACATAGCACTATCACTGCATTAGCCAAGGTCACCAATGATTGGCAAACCGAACTGGATAAAAAGAACAATGTCTGTGCAGTATTCCTGGACCTGAGCAAAGCATTCAACACTGTGGACCATGAACTGCTACTCTCATCCCTACACTCCATTGGCCTAGATCCATCTTCCCTTAAGTGGTTCAGATGCTACCTCCGGTAGATCACAGCAGGTAAAAGGTGACCTCTCCCATTAAGACCACTGTCAAGAGGAGTCCCCAAGGCTCTATTCTGGGTCCTATCCTTTGCCATTTATATAAATAAAATTGATTCAACTCTTACCAAGTCCTCAGTACATCTCTTTGCTGATGACACTGTACTGTATGTCAGCAACCCTTCACCTAAAGTTGCTCATGAAATCCTACAAGCAGAATTCTCCCTGTTACATCAGCTTCTAGAGAAAAAGCTTCTGCTAAATGCAAAGAAAACCAAAGCAATGATGTTCACAACCCAAAACTCCACCAACACATCCTCTTCAATCAGTCTCCCCCAGCTATGCACTATACTTGGAGAAAATCTGGAGTATGTTGAAAATTTCAAATACCTAGGTGTGTGGATTGACAACAGACTTGACTTTACTCAGCATCTAGAACAACTGCTGAAAAGCTTCGCCTAAGGCTTGGCCTCCTCTACAGATTAAAACCCTTCCTTAATAGAGATTCAAAGAAGAGATTAGTCCAGGCCATCTTTCTATCAGTCATTGACTCGCAGACTTCCTCTATAGTCACTGCCACTCCCTACCTTCAAAGTTGGATACCTTATACCATAGAGCAATAAGGTTCATTACAGACCTGCCATATAATACTCACCATTGTTCTCTCTATGGTGCAATTGGATGGGTTTCCCTTCATGTCAGGAGGAGCAGAAATGCAGCTCTATGGATCTACAGAGCTTTATCAAAAACTCCCAAGCTATATCCTGGACTGCTTCAACCTGACCACTCCCAGCTCCTATGCCCTAAGAAGCAACAATATCATCCTGCTCAAATTGCCCAAAGTCAACACCAAAATAGGGAGGGCAGCAATCAGCTATTCTCTAGCCATAGCATGGAACACCTACAAAAATCCCTAAAACTGTCCATTATCATTCCATTTACATCCTTCAAGCAGCACTGTACAGCCTTTCACAGAGAAATGCAGTTGCTACCGCTAGAAATAGAATAGTCATCCCACAAAACCATATTCCAATCACATATGGCATATTCCTTCCAGCCAGACACCGCCAGTATATGGCACCCAATATTCCCTTCACCATCCTTGTACTCATTATGTGAGGGACTGTCATGGCCCTCATTGTGATATATATATGTACTGTACATATTGTAGATGTTAGTTTAACTTTCTCTTGCCAAGCTTTAACATGTGAATTCTCTGTATATTATTGTGTTATAAATAACATTTTCTTTTTTCTGTATGTATAACTGTCTCATAAGTATGTGATATAATTGCTGTGCATCAACTTGAACCTTGACCTTATCAGGTCCATCTTGTAAATGAGCCTTGCTCAATGATGATCGCCTGAATAAATAAAGATTTGATTGATTGATTGATTAAATATGGCTCATTTGGAGGAAAGTTATTCATTTCTCTTACTAGGAACATTATTAACTGTTGCCAGTTAGTACACATTTCCTGTCCCCCTTAAAGTGACAGTAGAATTGTGCAGTGTCTAGATGTTCATAATTAATACAAAGTGTAATGCACTGATGTGCATGGTGGCAAAAACAGTCCTCTCCTGGTTCAGGAGTCTTCATTTCAAGAAGCTATGAAAGGTGTTGCAGTCTGAAATGAAAGAGACATGTTAAAACTTAAACACGTCTGCAATGGTATAATGAAGCCTCAGAGTTCCATTACATAAGGGCTTAATCCACTATTTCCACTTCCAGGTTCAATCCTAAATCAACAGTCATACCACCAATGAACCAGACTGTTGCTGTGTTTATAAAGACGTGTGAACATGATTTGCAGCAGATGATCCAGGGGTACATTAAACCAACGTATGTTAACGTGGACTGGGAGGAGATGCAGGCCAATAAGAACTTCTTCTCTAATGTTTTGTTAACAATTAAACCGAGCAGACAAGGTGGGGCAGTGTGGTGGTGCAGATCACTGATTATTCAGCTGAGGTTTTGCTGCAATTACGCAATAACAAATGTCATTGCCACTGTTACCAGTTGTCTTGTGATCCCATGCTGACCTTGAAAAACTAAACAGATCAATATTTTGCCAACACATGTTATCAGGGTATTATTGATCAATCTATCAAGGAATTCTTGATAACTTAATGTCACACATTCTCCACGATTTACACCATTCCCCTAAATTCACATAAGTTTAGAGAACCCACCAGGAAAGCCAATAATTTCAAGGAGTAATTCCTCATGGAGATTAGAGATGGACAAAGTGGACTCAATTCACTCTGCGGAGTGATTCACGGAGTGAAGGTGAATTCGCAGAGTGCTCTGCAACATGAAGCAGAGTATTTCACATTATAATGGGTAACACAAAGTCCATTGAAGACAATGAATTTGCATTACTCTGCCTTCCCAAACCACTACTGCACCCAATTTTAAGGCAAAGTACATTGAAAACAAGTGTTTGTCAGTGACTGCAAGCCCTTGCCAAATAAACTCCCTAGCTAACATCTTATATTTGGCAAGAGACTGAAAGAGCTGGGTGTGAGATTTTACCTGGAGAGCTGTGGGTTATCTGAGTGGCAAATAGGTGTGCATATTTTGAAAAGAACTGTCTAAACTGTCATTAGCAGGACTGGTTGTGTGCCAAGCTGGAATTGGGACTGTATTACAAAGAGTATTAGCTAATAAGGAACTGTTCAAAGAACATAACATTCCAGCACCCCCCCATTTTCTAGGGGGAAGCCAAGAGACTGTCAGCAATGTCTTGTGTTCTTCTAAAAAAAGCGCACTGGTACATATGAATCTGAAAGAGACTGTTGCTTAATTTATTGCTTGTATGTTACAGTACATTTTTCTTTTCAAGTATGTTGCTTAAAATAAAACCTATTGAATGATTATAGCACAGGTTTCTTGTCATCTGCTTATCCTGTGAAACTCACAACACTGTGGGATTTATTCGAAGTCCACTACACTGGGATTAAGATTTGCTTTTGGCCTAGTATAAAGTAAATCAGGTTGCCTCCCACACATTGGCTTCCAAGTTTGGGTTTAGGTAACTGAATCCAGGTCAAAACATTCAAATAAGACACCTCAGAAGGTAGAGCATAAGATCTCTCAGAGGACCCCATATAAGAAGTTCTTATGTAAATAGATAATACTCAGTTTAGCAGGCAGCAATTGCAAAAGTATGGGTGACCCTGAGTTTAGACTGCACTGCATCAAATGAGTTCAATCTTTCAAGGGTAGTAAAGCTAAGGTCAGTGAGTAGATGGAGATTGTTTTCCAGTCTCTAGCTCCAGTTTATGCAAGGAGTAGGCCATGTATAGAAGCAACCTCTTTCTATAAAGCCTTGTGTGAACAGCAACAAGGTTTGTGGACTGCACCACACCCAAGACCAACTGTAAGTCCCTTCACTAGCCTGCCAGATGCCCTCTGCCCATTGAGTTAGTGGACTCCATCTACGTTTCCTGTAGAGCGACCCAAGTCTGCTTTCTTTTTGAAAGCCTCCATGCATTTGTTTGGGGCTTTAAAAGTGTCGAGAACTGTTTTTTAGTGCAGGTGGCAAACATATAAACACACAAAAAGGAAGAAGGCCAGTGGTCCATCAAGACCACTCCCCACTTTTCATTATTAATATCTTGCTACGAGGTTCCCATAATCCAGTAATCAAGGTTTCCTACTGCTATGCAGTACAGTCTCTCTGTCCTGTAACTCTTGTGCCTTTCTTTTTTGCAGCCTCCCCAGAAACTGTATTCTTTAGGCATGCCATTCTTCAAAAACACACTACCAAGTCACTCAAAAGATATGATTTCTTTAAATGTGGTTAACTACAAAATGTTACTCTTTTGAGGATAAAACAATGCAGTTCAGATATATTTGTTTTTGGTCATATTTTGTGATCAACAGAGAGCTTTGTCAGAGTGAATTTGAGAAATGTGACCACAGGCTCTGCTCCCTCTGCATAATGATCTTTAACTTGAAACATTATTTTTTTTTTCAGGTAACATACCACTAGTAGGGCATTACATATTTAATAATTTATTTTATTTACAATACGGTGACCAGTATGGACATGTTGAGTCAAGGCTTGTTTCCATGTGTGACTCACTAAAAGAGGAAGAAGAATGGAGTGAAATATGAAATAAATGAGTCATCCAACTGGTGTAAGTTTTCTTGAGCAACAAGGAGGCATAATGGACTTGACCATATCTTATAAACTAAACTAGTATAGCATAACTCCGTAAATATCTCACCACCCAAGAAAAGACATTACAGGTGCATAACACATAACTTGACCAGTATTGCAACAATTACAAAATGGAATAATCTTGTTGGATAAAGCTTTAAAACTAAAATTTGCACTAAATTGCCTTGCTGGGTGCTTAGGCATGTGTTTTAAACAGACAGTCAAAAGTCCAATGGCATCAGGTTCAGTTAAAGCATAATTTTGTGCCTCACAAGATATACATATATTCCCCTCAGCTCACCTTGCTCTACTGAGGGTTGAAATATTGGGGAAAGGAGCAGCTCAAAAGTACCCATTGCCTTGCACTACCCATGGCTTACCTTGCCCAGCCCCGGGTTGAGTGCTGACACACAGGAGAAGGCAAAACAGTTTATAGAGCACATCGTGGTTCACCTTGTTCAACCGCGATACATGCACAAATGATTACAGCCTGCCACTCTGACATTCCTTATTACATTCCCCGAGCATATACCCCATTCACAGATTGCTGTCCACCCAGAGAAACTCGCTCACTTATCTGTAAGATGCAGAATGAGCAGCCACAGGATTTGTACTCCAACTCGGTGATGTCCTTCTACTGTGGCGCTTGGGGCACAACCCTATACCGCACAATCAGGCAAGACATGCCTGGTCCAGTGTGTCAAGTGGGTCAGAGTACTCCTAAGACCCCCTTCCCCACCACCACAGTGTTCTTTGTTTAAAATTTGTGCCACAATGACTCCCCATTCAAGGGAGCGGCTCCTCCATTTTAAATCTCCTTTGCCCCTAGACTTGCCTTCAACAAAATGGCACCTATGACAACTCAAAGCAGGCATTATGAGGTCACTCAGATCTGCACCCATTTAATTAATCAGAGTAGTGACTCACAGAAGATGGCACTCCTCATTGGAACAAGTGTTCCTCTCACAAGATGGTGGCATTGTCGACCGCCGGCGGCCATGTTAAGGTCATTATGCCATGAATAATCCACTGCCACAACCCACTTTTTTTTAAACTTTATTTAAATTAGGACTTATTCAGACATACCTTGCCTCCCAAAGCTTAGGAGGGACCTCTATACTCATAAAATACAGGTACAGTTCATAAACCATCCATTACAATAAATTAATTAGATATCAAGCAATTAATACCAGGCAAATAACAGAACGTTGTTAAGTATATGTATCAAGTTATTCCTTAAACTAGTAGACATTTCAGGTTGATAGCAACTCTGTATTATGAGGAAAGGAACCCAAAGAAGAATATTTGGAAAATGCCAATGGATCTACTTCCCCTATCCAAAGCTAGGGAGCCAGTCCCTAGAAAGAGCTTGCTCCAAAGGGAGCCATATGTTCTCATATTTACCTAACTGTCCTCTGACTACATACTGTGTCCTTTCTAGTTTCATTACCTGCATGATTGAAGTCATCCAGGAGTCTATCGGGGGGGGGACTTGTTTGAGTCTCCAATTCAACGCCAGCTCTTGCATTTCCACCACTACGCCAATACTCCATAATTTATGGCCTTTCATTGGTCTCCAACTCCCCTGTGCTGGAAGCCCTAACAGTATTTCAGCTAGGTATGCAATTTAGGGTTCTGGAGAGGATGTCTATTATTCTTACCCAGAAATTATGGAGTTTAGGACACTCCCAAGCCATATGATAGAAGGTGCCCACTTGCGTGGAGCATTTATAGTAATATTGGGAGCTCCCTGGGTCTATTTTATGTGCTAGTATAGGAGTGTGATAGGACTGCATGAGAAAGCTGTACTGTATAACTCACAGGTGGTTGTTAACAGAACATTTTAAAATGTTTTTAAAGATTAACCTCCAGTCCCCCCAGTGAGACCATCTGGGTAGATGTCCTCCTCCAAGCACTTCTGAATTTTCCCCATAGGATCCAGAAGACTACCCAATAACAACTTGTAGCACCTAGTTAGTGGTTTAAACAAATTGGCATTAGTGAATTGAGTGACTAACTCCTCCAGAGGACAGCGTTGCAGTGACAGGGGGCCTTAGTGTGGGGATAACTCTGTCTTCACTCTTGCTTTAAGTCTATGGTAAAGAAGAAACTGAGACGTGTTTAAATTAGAGTCCTTTTTTAGATCAGTGAATGTATGGACCTCCCCCCCCTCCTCCATGATCTGTTCCAGTCAAAGAAGGCCCCGGGAGCCCCAGGCTCTGAGGCCTATAATGTCAGGTCTAGAGAGGCCACCAACCCCAGCCAGAAACAGCCCCAAAGTAGTGTCAGGTGATAAATGTGTGATGTCCCCCTGCAATGAGTGGGCTGTTGTCCATGCTTTCCAGGTAGCCTTAGTACAGGGGTTGAGGATCTTGGGGGTGTCCTCTCCTGCAGGGAGTTTACAAATAAGCTATAGTAAAGGTGAGTGTCTCCTTTGCTCTCCATTTTTCTCCAGGTTGGAGTCTCTCCCCCTTCTCTCAACAAGTCCTGAATGAAGGCCAGTTGTGTGGTCAGGTAGTATAGATGCATGTTAGGTAGGCCCAGTTCCCTAATTGTTCTGGATGCCACAATATCTCTTTCCTGATTCTTGGTTTCTTTCCCTACCACAACAACCGAGTGCAAGACCACTCCAATGCCCTCAGATATTTCTGTGGAAGAGAGATTGGAAAGGATTGAAATAGGTAAAGTACCCGTGGTAGGATGTACATCCTAATCAGGTTGACTTGTCCTAGTAGAGTCAGGGGAAGGGCTTTCCAGTTAGTACAATCTTCCTTAATCTTTTTGTATCAGGAGTCTGTAGTTAATTTGGATTATTTGAGAACGTTTACCTGGGAAAAGGATCCCCAAGTACTTTATTTGGTTGGAAGGGTTAATAGTGGTGCCAGCAATCATGACTGGTAGCCTTCTCACTCCCAATGGAAGCCATTCACTTTTATCCCAATTGATTTAGTGTCCAGATAGTGGTCCATACTCTTCGAATATCTTGCCCAATGCCGGGAGGGCCTCTCCTGGATCATCCAGAAACAAAAGTATGTCATCGGCAAAAAGAGAGATGACCTGGTCCTCTCCTCCCGCCATGCATTCCTTTATCACTTTGTCTCCCCAAATGGTGGTAGCCAGGGCCTCCATAGTGAGGACGTAAAGCAGGGGTGATAGGGGACAGCCCTGCCTAGTCCCTCTAGTTAAATCGAAGGGGGCTGAGATAGTGTTGTTAGTCAGTATCTGGGCTTGAGGGTTTGAGTATAGGGCCTTCAACCAGGTGAGGTGAGGAGAGAGTCTCCCAATCCAAATCTGCGGAGCATGGCAAACATAAAGGGCCACTCAACTTGGTCGAAGGCCTTCTCAGCATCTAGTGCGAGAAGACCTCTATTAGGTCCCCCCTTCCCCCTGCTCCATCTATGTATGATGTTAATGGAATACCTAAGACTGTGCTTAGCCTGGCGGCCCTTGACAAACCCCCCTTGATCAATATGCACCAGCCCTGGCAATACTCTCTGTAGTCTGTTTGCCAGAGTTTTAGCTAGGATTTTGTAATCTGTATTTAGGAGAGAGATAGGGCGGTAAGAGCCACATTTTGTAGGGTCTATCCCCAGTTTGGGGAGAACTACAATTGTTGCAAGCCTTTGGGAAGGTGGCAACACCCCTTCTGCCTATGTGCTATATAGGACCTCTCCAAGAAGGGGACCAATGGCATCCCAGGTGCACTTATAAAACTCAGCGGGTATACCGTTGGGGCCTAGTGACCTCCCCTTGTTCATCTTCCACACAGCCCTTCTAATCTCCTCTAGAGAAATGGAGCAGTTCAGTTCCTCCCTTAACTCACCACTCAGGGAAGGTAATGTAACCCTTCAGAGAAATTCTTCAGGGTCACCATTAGGTGGAGCTTGGGCAGTGTACAAACAGGAGTAAAAGTCCCTGAAGGTCTTATTTATCTCCCTCTGGTCAAATGTACAGGAGCCATCTGGTTTTGCCAACTTAAGGATTGCCCTCTCCACTTTTTTGTGTTTCACGAGGCTGGCCAATCCCTTGCCCACTTTATCACCCTCAAAGTGTGCGTATGATTTTGTAACTATTAGCTCGCTCTCCAATCTCCTAGACTCGATCTGATGTAGTTTACCCTTTAATAACTTAAGTTCTTTGGCTAGTTGTGGGTGGGGGCCTGCCATGGCCACCCTCTCCAACCCCTGGATATCCTGCAGGAGCTGACCCTCTTCTTTAAGAGACTTTTTATATGCGGAGTAGGAAATTGTTTCCCCTTGAGTGAAAGCTTTCAAGACGTTCCACACAAAATTAATATGTGTCCCCTTACCCTTGTTGAGGTCTGAAATGAAATCTGTGATTTTCCCCCTTATATATTCGATGTAGTGGCTATCCAGGAGCATGACAGGATCCAGTCACCATTGGGCCCTAGTAAGGGCCTGTGGACCAATTGTCAGGTGCAACTGCAAAGGGGCATGATCCGATATAAGTATATGCCCATAATTTGCCCTCATGTGTTCTGTAACCAAGGGGGTAGAGATAAAAATGTAGTCCAACCTAGTGTACAATCAGTGGGAATGAGAATAAAAAGAGTATTCCCTGTCCCTGGAGTAGCCATGTCTACAGGCTTCAACTAAGGCTCTCCCTTCTATCAACTCCCTTAGTGCAGCAATGCTTTTGGGGTACGGTTTTGTTTTGTCTCCCGAGTGGACCAATGTGGGATTTAAATATGTGTTGAAATCTCCCCCCAATACTAGGTTATCCAGGAAAGGGCCAGAGTCACCCCCAAATGAGTAAAGAAGTCTGGGGAAACAAAGTTAGGACCGTAAATTGACGCAAAAGTAAATGTCCTTCCCTCCAGATCTACCTCAGCTATGGCAAATCTTCCCTGGGGTCCACCATGAAATTATTAACTTTATGTGGAAGACCTGAGTGTATCAGATGGCTACCCCCATAGCCTTCAAGGTAAAGGGTGTCACTAGCAGGACCCCCCAATGACTGGGCCAATCTGTCTGTCTAATCTCTGGTGAGATGGATTTCTTGTAATAACACCACGTCTCCCCTTGTTTTCTTAATATAGGACCAGACCCTTTTCCTCTTAACTACGGTTTTCAGTCCATTGACATTCCATGATAAAACTGTTAAGTTTGCCAAAATCTCAGTTAGAGATGCAGCGAATTTAAATTTCACCAGTGACATGCCCGAAAAGTGGGCACTTCGCATTGTCAATCCACTACGTGGAGTGGCCAATGCAAAAGGCTTGCTTTGCCTTGTAACTATTACTTCGCATTGTCATTCCACCTTAATGCAAACTAAGGCAAAGTGACAACAATATTTTCAGCCCTTCACACACACAGTCACCAGAATTAATGTGCATCCCCAAAATGCTCATGTCTTATGTCCAGAAAAATCCCCAATGCTGATGGTGATGACATGAAATGAGAGCACAAAAAATGCAAAGCCTCCCAGAATTAATGGTGCACTCAGATATCATGCATGCAGTAGTCATACACAGTCACCAGAATTAATGTGCATCCCCAAAATGCTATTGTCTTGTGTCCAGAAAATTCCACAGTGCTGAAGAAATGAAATGAGAGCATAACAGGAAATGCAAAGTCTCCCAGAATTAATGGTGCACTCAGTCATGTGCGCAATGGTCACACACAGTCACCAGAATTAATTTGCATCCCAAAAATGCTACTGTCATTTGTCCAGAAAATTCCCCAGTGCTGACGAAGTGAAATGATAGGGTAACAAAAAATGCAAAGTCTCCCAGAATTAATGGTGCACTCCGTCATGCATGCAGTGGTCACACACAGTCACCAGAATTAATGTGCATCCCCAAAATGCTACTGTCTTGTGTCCAGAAAATTCCCCAGTGCTGACAAAATGAAATGAGAGCGTAACAAGAAATGTGAAGTCTCTCAGAATTAATGGTGCATTCAGACATGTGGGCAGTGGTCACACACAGTCACCAGAATTAATTTGCATCCCAAAATGCTACTGTCATTTGTCCAGAAAATTCCCCAGTGCTGACAAAGTGAAATGATAGGGTAACAAAAAATCCAAAGTCTCCCAGAATTAATAGTGCACTCTGTCACGTGCATAGTGGTCACACACAGTCACCAGAATTAATGTGTATCCCCAAAATGCTACTGTCTTGTGTCCAGAAAATTCCCCAGTGCTGACAAAGTGAAATGAGAGTGTAAAAAGAAATGCAGTGTCTTCCAGAATTAATGGAGTACTGCAAATGCACAGATAGATTAAGATTGTGCTGCGCACTCAAGAGATGTAGATGCAAATGCACAACACCACCTAACCAGTGCTCACAAGTCACAAATCCAAATCTGGAAATGAATACCTTTTGCTGGTTGGGTGGGGTAGTGCACGGCAGTAACAGCCCACTACCAGTAAAAACACCACAAAGCAGTATAAAAAATTCATGCAGGTGCAGTGGATAGCAGGTTCACACTGCTGCAATTACTCTGTGGCACAATAAAAGGTGTCTGATTTAATGGCACGCATTGCACACACACTTCACACACACTACAAGTAATATGTAGCAAATTGAAAACCTTTAGTAATATAACCAAATGTTTTAAACAAACTGAAATTATACACTGCTGCACCACAACAATCAGCAAAACAATTTCAATAATTACTGAAAATATTACTGTGTGTACATTAACACAGTTATACAAGAAAAATATAACCAAAACAGAAAGACTGCCTTTTTCGCCCCATTAATCTACTACACCACAGATACGCCTGTAACCCCCCCCCCTGCAAATGGGGGTTCCCAAAAGACTTCCAGGAGCTTGCTTGAATGCTCCAAGCCTGAATGGTGTTTGGCGTTTAAGCCATTTATCAGTGAGTGTTTTTAGAACCTCTGGTACTGTCTCTTTAAGAGCTGTCTGCTTGCAGACATAATTAGTTTGTATGGGGGACTGTGTGTTCTTTGATTGAGTACCACTCGAGCTGCTGCCAATTCACTTCATTTTGCAGTCACTAGGAGTGCAAAGGAACCTATCTGAAAGATGTAACTGTTTGCCAGAAATTATTTAGAGTAATAATGAAATTACAGTTTGTCTAACCTGCTTTCTTTGCAGTCAGAACTGTGTCTGCTAGTTCCCCATTCTAGTTTTGAACTGCTGAACTGGACCAATCAGTGTGGGGTAAGCTAGCTCTAAAATGGTGCCTTGGGCGAATCAGAACTTGGACTCATAATCTGAGCCAGCCACAAGAGGATTGTATGGGCAGTGACTCTGGGAGATGTAGTTTAGACTTCAGTGCCTTTTGGACCAACAGCAGCAGTCTATTGTGAGTGACAGCCAATCCAGTCAAGAACTGGGAGGAACTCAAAGGAAGTGCCCGTTTTTAGGTTGGAGTTTCAGTTGAGCTTTGGCAGTGAAGAAGGAAGGAGCCCTGTGCTTTTTCAGTGTGCAGTTTTAGTCAAAAACGTGTTAAGGCCCAGAGTTCCAGTCTGCAGCTTGTGTAACTGCTTGTTAGGACTGAATCCGTCCTGTGAAAAGAATCAAAGGATCTCTGAAGTAGAAACCAGGCTCACCCTGTAGAAGACTGGAGAAATTGTTGAATTACACTCAGTCTGTCAGGAACTGAATCTGCTGTGTGTTCTCCGGTATTGTGCAGTAATTGCGATCGGGATAGAGAAGCAGCCTGCCTGGTATAGTACTTTTTTTTTTACCATATAATGTGTGAAGAGTCTCTTGGAGCTCAAGAGCCCTGCTGATATTGAAGGACCCTATCTTATTTGGAGGTCGTGAGTACTAATTCAGGGTCGCTCCCTGTTGAATTGCCACATTAAATCCAAATGGAATTACTGTACTGCTGACTGTTTAATTCTCCTTTCTCTGTGTGAAAGGGGCCCTACCAGCTGCCACGGGTTGGACTAGCCACTAGGGCTTGGGTACCCCAGGGACAGTAACTGATAGGGATAGGCCTGCACAGAGCCATAGGTAGATTATTAGAGTGATAAGCTAATTAACCTGATTTCCCCTGTCCTTGTTATATCCCCTAAATAAATCAGAGCTGCTTGTTTCAGCAAAGTTATACTGCCTGAGGTATTTGTCTATGTTAAAGTACTGTACTGTGATTGTTGCACTGTATCTCATTTCACAGGAGGTCCCAGTGTCGGAACCAGACCTGGGGTAAGTGTATACTGTGAAGGTAATTCTGATATATTGTGTGGGCCACTAGTGGGAAGAAAGGGGGTTGCAGTGTCCCAGAGGGCTGTGACCAAGTTAGTTTAACTATGCAAACCCTGACCTCTGGGTGGAGGCACCCGCCATTGGATCCAGGCCCTCAACCTGTTAGTGGCAAATCAGGCAGGGTAGTAGCCCCTGGGATAGCGCCATCTAGGGTTACATCTTGAGGCTCACCGCTGGGATTGTGTGTCCTCTAGTGGCCATATTTACGAACCACTGTTAAGAAAAAAATGGGTACCCCGACAGAAGTGGCTGTGCACCGGCTGGTGGAGTGGTGTACTGGGGAGGAGATCGACCCCCAAAATGCTATGCTTATCCTGGACATCCCCCTGGGTATCAATACGGACACTGTGCAGGGAGTACTTTCCAAGGTGGAAGGTTTACAAAACCCTGTGGTGGTGGGTCGGCATGCTAATCTGCTCACCCACACTTTCCTGGCCCTAGTAGAGTTTAAGGATCCCATAGATAGCTCCAAAGTGCCACAGACCATTACCCCAGAGGAGCCCTCACTGCTTGGAGAGTGATAACTAAGGACAGTAAAGACCCGGGGAATGAGCCCCACCACTATCTGAAACTTTGAGGAGAAATTTGCTAAATGGTTGCTGGGGAAGGAAAACTGTGGAGGACTTGAAGAAACTATTCTTGCCACCTGGGGGTGTTCCTCCCCCAACACCTTCTCCCGCTCCAGTGCCGTAATGGTGGCTGAACCAATGCAGACTCCAATTTCTGCACCTGCCATTAGTCACGACTCTTACCGAAGGTTGAGGATCTTCTCTGGCACCCTCCCCACCCCCCAAGGGGAGGATGACTGGGAGACCTGGATAGACTATGTTGCCCCCCAAGTGCTAGAATGGCAATGCTCGGAAGGCAAAAAGCGAAAGAGGGTTAGTGAGAGCCTCCGAGGTCCTGCCCTGGCTACCATCCGTGCTAAACGGGCCAGTAACCCTGAAGCGATTGCACAGGCCTATCTTGATGCCCTGGAGAATGTGTATGGGAGCCCAGATTCTGATGAGGACCTATGGTGGAGAGTAAGAGATGCACAACAGTACCAAGGGGAGTTGTTGTCTGTGTATGTATCTCGGCTGGAAAAATTGTTGCAAGAATGCCTCAGAAAGGTAGTTTGCCAGCGATTGAACTGGACGAACCAGGCTGGACAGGATCCTTAAGTCTGCCCCTTCTCAGAACTGCTGTTGCTTCAATTACGCCTGGCAGATCGACTGGAATCCCACCCTCCTATGATGAGTTAATGAGAGAAATTCGAGGAGTTGAGAAAAGACGACCTCGGGAGGGACCTGCACCAATAGCTGCGGCTACGACCCGAGTGACTGAGGGTGACCCATCAAGTGAAGTCCAGGGGCAGAGGTTGGCAGTCAATGAGTGCTCTGACAAGTAAAAGATGCACACAATGGGGCGAACTGTTGAGAGAGATCTGGAATTCAAAACAGTCCTTTATGAAGGCCACGCCTGCAAGTCACGGGCCCTGACCTATATCCGACTGCATCTGCTATGGGGATGGGGTACCCACCCATGTATCTCCTGCTGATAACAGCTCCAAACTCAATTCCTTGACCATGGAAGTGGAGAAACTGACGAGATGTCTCCAAATGCTTATCACGCCAAGACAGAGATGGCACCCAGGTTTCCAGTTAGTAATACCCCGCCCCTGGCTCCCAGTGTGGCGCCTCGGCCAGCTCAAACTCCAGAAAAGTATGTTTTGCTATAATTGTGGGAAAGATGGGCACATGAAAGGGAATGCCAGTCCCCAAAGACACTGACAAAGTTGCATATAGGCTACAAAGAGAGCTTGGAGAAGAAATCAGTGGTTAAGAGGTGCACAACATGATCCCAGTGAGGGCACCAAAATGCTAATTCACGTCCTTTGTGGCAAGGTCAGTTGCCCAGGCCCCCACTACCGCCTCTCCAGACTGGTCCAGAATAGTGGGTCCCTTCATGGAGACCACTGTAAAGGTGAATGGAGTGTCTACAAGAGCTGTATTAGACAGTGGCTCCCAAGTGACAATTATGTTCCAGGATTGGTATCAGAAGCATTTGTCAGACGTACCCTTACAACCATTAGAAGGACTGCATGTATGGGGGTTAAGTGAGAAGGCCTACCCCTATTCCGGGTATATCCGAATTTGGCTGTCTTTCCCCACTTCCGTGGCTGGAGTGGCCGAACAAGTAGAGACCCTAGCCTTAGTGTGTCCCCCCACTGGACTGTATGATGGTGTCCCTTTGTTGATTGGAACAAATGCTCATATGTTCGGAAGGCTGGCACAGTTGTGTTATGAAAAACAGGGGTCAAAGACTAGTAGAGCTTTAAGAGTTCCGGCTTTAATTAAGAAGGCCTATGAGGCACAGAGAGATGCTGAAAAACAGAACCAGAGGAACCGGTCGGAATTGTATGGAAGAAGGATCCTGAGTCTCTGATCCTGCGCCAAATGCCCAGTGTACCTTACAGGGAGAGGTCCGTATCAGAAAGGATGTTAAGAATAAAATATTAATGTTGGATGCACCAGGCGATGGAAAATTGCCAGAGGGACTGCTGGTCAAGCCTAGTATTTTGCCCGCTAGAGCCCATGCTTATGCCAGAAGGGTAATGGTCCAAGTTCATAATGTGTCTGAAAGAGACATTTGAGTAAACAGAGGTTGCATCCTGGCTAATGTGCATTGTGCAGACACTGCAGTGCTACCCAGCAGCAAGAGTTCAAGGAAGAATGACAGAGTAACGTCTGACTTGTTTGATTTCGGCGACTCCCCGCTGCCAGCTGAATGGAAAGTGAGGATCAGTGAGAAGCTTGCCCAGAGAGACCAGGTGTTTTCTTTAAAGGAATGGGATGTAGGATGCGTGCAAGGAGCTGAGCACAATATCCGGCTGCATGACGAAAGACCATTTCGTGAGAGGTCTCGACGCCTGGCACCTGCTGACATAGATGATGTGAGACGGCATCTGCAAGAGATATTAGCTGCTGGTGTAATACAAGAATCCAGAAGCCCTTATGCTTCCCCCATTGTGGTAGTGAGGAAAAAGAATGGGACAGTAAGGATGTGTGTGGATTATCGCACCTTAAACTGGCGGACTATCCCTGATCAGTACACAATGCCCGCATTCAGGATGCTTTGGACTGCCTAAGCGAGAGCAAGTGGTTCTCTGTGCTGGATCTCCATGGTGGGTACTACCAGATCCCGATGGCCCCAGAGGACCGTGAGAAGACGGCCTTTATCTGTCCGCTTGGCTTCTATGAATTCATGAGGATGCCTCAAGGGATTTCAGGTGCCCCAGCCACTTTTCAACGATTGATGGAGTGTGCAGTGGGGACATGAACTTACTAGAGTGCCTGGTATACCTAGATGATGTTATTGTGTTTGGCAGCTCACTGGAGGAACATGAGAGCAGATTATTTAAGGTATTGGACCGACTGGAGGACTTTGGCCTTAAACTGTCCATTGATAAGTGTCAATTCTTTCAAACATCAGTAAAGTATGTGGGACACATAGTATCCACCGAGGAAGTAAAGTTGAGGCCTTGACCACCTGGCCACAGCCCAAAATCTAAAAGAACTGCAAAGATTCCTGGGATTCTGTGGTTATTATCGCGCTCATCAAGGACTATTCAAGAGTGATCCGCCTTTACTTAACCTTACTCAAGGGTATCCCCCAACCCACAAAAATACCAAAAGTCAGCGTCCCTCAAGACTGAAAGAGTGTATTTTCATCCGAGTGAAGTATTTGGGGCCCGCTGGACTCCTGATTGTGAGACTGCTTTTCATGAGATCATATATCAACTTACCCATGCTCCAGTGCTGGCCTATGCCGATCCAAGAAAACCTTACGTCCTGCACACTGATGTTAGCTTGCAAGGGTTGGGGGCTGTGTTGTACCAAGAGCACGAGAATGGCCTGAGACCAGTGGCCTTTGCCAGTAGAAGCCTGACCCCATCCGAAAAGAACTATCCTGTACATAAGTTAGAGTTCCTAGCTTTGAAGTGGGCTATTGTTGACCAATTCCATGAGTACTTGTATGGGGCTAAAATATAGTAAAACTGACAATAATCCTTTGACCTATGTGCAGACCTCAGCTAAGTTGGATGCCACTGGCCATAGGTGGCTTTCTGCATTATCTACATATGACTATGCTCTCGAATACCGAGCAGGTCTGAACCACATAGATGCTGATGCTCTCTCCCGGAGGCCTGTTCCCAGAATGATTGGGTCCGATTGGCAGAACCTGACATTCGGGCACTCTGCCGGAAGTTTGACAGGGAGGAACAAATGTCCACGGACGCAGTGGACTGCATGGTGGATTGCTTGGGAGCCTCTGAGAATTGCATACCTGCTGCTTATTGCCACTTTTCTGCAATAGACATTGGTGCACTGCCTCAGCTGGACAATGACAGTATTCGGCCGGCTCAATCCCGCGATCCCATGATCAAAGCAGCTTTAGAAGCCCTCTATGCAGGAAAAGATGTGTCCAAATTACGCTCCACTGATTTGAGAACTGCACTGTTATACAAAGAAGGTCCTAAGTTGAAACTGATCAATAAACTGTTATACAGAGAAACAGTAGACAGAGGGGGACAAGTAGACAAACAACAACTACTGCTGCCCACTGCCTTTCGAGACTCAGTACTGAGGTCCTTGCACAACCACATGGGGCACCTTGGTATAGACAGAACACTTGACTTGGTGAGATCCAGATTCTATTGGCCTAAGATGGGGCTGATGTGGGCAACACATTGAACTTGTAGTCGCTGCTTACAGAGGAAAGCTTTGCCCCAGAGGGCTGCTCCCTTGTTAACATCACCACCAGTGCACCCATGGAGCTGGTCTGTATTGATTTTCTGAGTTTGGAGTCAGATCAAAGAAATATCAGTAATGTGCTGGTGGTCACTGACCATTTCACGAGATATGCCCAAGCTTTCCCCACCAAAGACCAGAAAGCATCCACTGTGGCCAAAGTACTTGTAGAAAACTTTTTGTTCACTATGGGCTCCACAAAGAATCCATTCTGATCAAGGAGAGACTTTGAGAGTCGTCTGATCAAAGAGATGCTTTCTCTGTGGGGAGTGCGAAAGTCCAGAACCACTCCTCACCGCTTCCCAGGGGACCCACAGCCTGAACGCTTCAACCGCACTTTGCTAGATATGCTAGGCACCCTGCACCCAAAGGACAAGCCTAGATGGAGCCAACAAATTAGCACCCTGGTACATGCTTATAACTGCACCAAAAGTGATGCCACTGGATTCTCCCCTACCGCCTGATGTTTGGAGAAGCTCGACTACCAGTAGATGTGTGTTTTGGGGTCTCTCCTGATGGGGTTCAAGCTGACAACTATTTACAGTATGTGCAAAGTTAAAGGCCCAGCTAACTCATGCGTACCAACTGGCTCAAACCATGGCTGCCAAAAGAAATCTGGCCAACAAAGAAAGGTATGATAAAAGGTGAAAGCACAGGAACTCCAGGAGGAGATCGGTATTGCTAAGAAATATGGGACTGCATGACAAGCACAAGATTGCTGACAGATGGCACCATCTCCCTCACATTGTAGTGGGCAAACTAGATGATCTGCCAGTGTACAAAGTAAGGCCTGAGAATAATTCAAAAGATGTAAAAACAATGCATAGAAATCATTTACTGCCCATTGGACAAATCTTAATTGAGTCTGAACCCCTAGAAGATGACCCCTCTGGACCAGTGACTAGAGCTGCTGCTAAGAAAAGATCAAGAAAGTCTGCACCTACAGAAGCAAAGTTAAAGTGTTCCCCTCCACAAGTCCCAGTTGAGCATGACTGTCAGTCCATATCGGAAGAAAGTGAGAGTGACTTTGAATACTATCCTTCTTACGAACTGAGTCAATTGTTTCGGGGCAATCCCCTAGTCAATACTGGAGATGAAGCTGGGCCTTCTGGACTGTCTAAGCCCCCAGCTTCATCCCTGGAG
This sequence comes from Neoceratodus forsteri, assembly GCA_016271365.2. NCBI lineage: Eukaryota > Metazoa > Chordata > Ceratodontiformes > Ceratodontidae > Neoceratodus > Neoceratodus forsteri. The sequence goes on from CM057456.1 coordinate 1,321,982,033, forward strand.
CCAATACTCCCAGAAAGTGAAGTGCAAAGCATCAGATCAGATGAAATGGAATCATTGTGCATGGTTGAACTGTTTGAGCTTTCAGGGAGGAAAATGATAGATTGGGGCAGACTGGTGATACACCCGAACAAGAAGAGTATTTGAGTGCCCTGACAGTCCACTGCCAGTGTCCAAGCTCTCCATGCGAGCCAAATGTTGTGGACTCAGAAACTGTAACTCCTGGAGCTGAAAGTGCCCCAAGTTCTAGCCTCTCTACCCCCATGGAGACTCCCTGACAAGTGAGGACAATGCTGAAAATGAGGCTCAGAGTGCAGAGACTGTAACAGTTCCCCTAGAAAGACTGGTCGAGCTGTAAAGCCTGTGGTGCACCTCAGTTATGATTCCCTTGGGAGGCCTGTGGATTTGCCTCTCAATGTTGTCCATAAAGGAGTGTATGTGTCCCGAGCTCATTGCCCAAACTAGCGTCAGTGCTAACTCAAGTTACTTGTGTTGCCCTCTAAGTATGGTGCCCTTGCCCGTCCAGCCCCAAGGTAACTGATAGGAAGGGCCCCTCTCTTCAGGTTTCATGTACAAGAGGTAATAACTTGAGTTATGGTACAATGTGTGTGTAATACTGTGTAAAGAGTGACGTACTGCAATGTTTCAGAAATGTGTTCTTGGTAAAATGATATATTGACTGATGATTACATGTGTGAGCCTAATGCAAATGTATATGGTTGCAGTTGAAACTTATGGGGGTACTTGCTTGATGCGGACGTCAAGCTTTCCCAGGCCAGGAAGGGTGTAACCCCCCTGCAAATGGGGGTTCCCAAAAGACTTCCAGGAGCTTGCTTGAATGCTCCAAGCCTGAATGGTGTTTGGCGTTTAAGCCATTTATGAGTGAGTGTTTTTAGAACCTCTGGTACTGTCTCTTTAAGAGCTGTCTGCTTGCAGACATAATTAGTTTGTATGGGGGACTGTGTGTTTCTTTGATTGAGTACCACTCGAGCTGCTGCCAATTCACTTCATTTTTGCAGTCACTAGGAGTGCAAAGGGAACCTATCTGAAAGATGTAACTGTTTGCCAGAAATTATTTAGAGTAATAATGAAATTACAGTTTGTCTAACCTGCTTTTCTTTGCAGTCAGAACTGTGTCTGCTAGTTCCCCATTCTAGTTTTGAACTGCTGAACTGGACCAATCAGTGTGGGGTAAGCTAGCTCTAAAATGGTGCCTTGGACGAATCAGAACTTGGACTCATAATCTGAGCCAGTCACAAGAGGATTGTATGGGCAGTGACTCTGGGAGATGTAGTTTAGACTTCAGTGCCTTTTTGGACCAACAGCAGCAGTCTATTGTGAGTGACAGCCAATCCAGTCAAGAACTGGGAGGAACTCAAAGGAAGTGCCAGGTTTTGTCGGTTGGAGTTTCAGTTGAGCTTTGGCAGTGAAGAAGGAAGGAGCCCTGTGCCTTTTCAGTGCAGTTTAGTCAAAACGTGTGTAAGGCCCAGAGTTCCGGTCTGCAGCTTGTGTAACTGCTTGTTAGGACTGAATCCGTCCTGTGAAAAGAATCAAAGGATCTCTGAAGAGTAGAAACCAGGCTCACCCTGTAGAAGACTGGAGAAATTGTTGAATTACACTCGGTCTGTCAGGAACTGAATCTGCTGTGTGTTCTCCCGGGTACTGTGCAGTAATTGCGATCGGGATAGAGAAGCAGCCTGCCTGGTATAGTACTTTTTTTTTTTACCATATAAATGTGTGAAGAGTCTCTTGGAGCTCAAGAGTAGCCCTGCTGATATTGAAGGACCCTATCTTATTTGGAGGTCGTGAGTACTAATTCAGGGTCGCTCCTGTTGAATTGCACATTAAATCCAAATGGAATTACTGTACTGCTGACTGTTTAATTCTCCTTTCTCTGTGTGAAAGGGCCCCTACCAGCTGCCACAGTTTGGACTAGCCACTAGGGCTTGGGTACCCAGGGACAGTAACTGATAGGGATAGGCCTGTGCACAGAGCCATAGGTAGATTATTAGAGTGATAAGCTAATTAACCTGATTTCCCCCTGTCCTTGTTATATCCCCCTAAATAAATCAGAGCTGCTTGTTTCAGCAAAGTTATACTGCCTGAGGTATTTGTCTATGTTAAAGTACTGTACTGTGATTGTTGCACTGTATCTCATTTCACAGGAGGTCCCAGTGCCGGAACCAGACCTGGGGGTAAGTGTATATTGTGAAGGTAATTCTGATATATTGTGTGGGCCACTAGTGGGAAGAAAGGGGGGTTGCAGTGTCCCAGAGGGCTGTGACCAAGTTAGTTTAACTATTGCAAACCCTGACCTCTGGGTGGAGGCACCCACATTGGATCCAGGCCCCTCAACCTGTTAGTGGCAAATCAGGCAGGGGTAGTAGCCCCTGGGATAGCGCCATCTAGGGGTTACATGCCCCTCCCCCAAAGCACACTTCACAGTACACAGACTGACTGTTCTAAATTAATATTCAAAATCCACACACAAACAATAAACACTCGATGATATGAGCACAGGAGGGTTTCCGGCAATCGATGTACTAAATTATGAGCAAAAATATAGCTCAAAAAGGCTTTTTTAACAGCTTTTAGAGGATTTGAATTGCAGAGCTCTGAGAGGAAACTGTCTCCATCTTCCACTACACACACACTACACAGAACTGAGGCTGTGCAGAACAATGTAGAGCCCATATGACCTGCAACCCCATGAAGCACTGCAAAATTCACCTTTGGAGCTCATAAACAAGGTGAAGTGAGGCAAAGTACATTGATTTCAATGTACTTCGCCTTAACATTGGTGGAGAAGTGGTTTGGGGAAGGCAGAATAATGTGAAGTCATTGTTTTCAATGGACTTTGCATTCCCCATCATAACATGAAGTACTCCGCTTCGAGTTGTGTGTGCTTAGCAGATTCCGTGTTACTCCGTGAATCACTTCGTGGAGCGAATTTTGGCCACTTCATCCACCACTGATCTCGGTGATCCAATATGCATGGCTTCTACTACTTGAATGCACCTTATAATGAAAGTAATAAGTTCAAAGCATTGTCCGAACAGTCCACAACTTTTAATGTTTAACAACCCCCTTCAACCAGAACTCCCACCCCCTTCCCCCAACCACTGCATTTAACTGCTCCTTCAGATATACTACTCCCTATTCCCTGTGTTGTTTCCCTCAGTACACCCTCTTCCCCCACCCACTTCCCCAACAACATTCCCCCATCCCCCTGTAAGTTCTCCAAACATCCATTCCCTCTACTCTTCGTGGATTGAACTTCCAAATCCACTGAAAATTAAGGAAAGGCACTGCAGTTATGGATGCATCCTGCAACTAAAATAAGATGGCATGATCGGGGAGAGGCCTGGGCCCGGCAGTCTCTGCCGGTCACAGGCAGCCGCGGGTCAGTAAGGTGGGATGTCTGCCCCATCCACCCTGCCCCCCAACTATATCTGAGAGTGGGAAAGTGCAAGAGGAGCCCCCCATGTGCCCTGAATGGCATGAGCAAACAGACCTCCTCTCAGCGTTAAAATGCTTGTTACAGACTGTCTCCATGGCTTAAAGAGGCAATGTATATAAAAGGGAAATACATATATCATCAATTATATCCAAAACCAAAATGGTTCATTTAACACTAAGGACCAGATTATGATTAAGACAGTTTACCAAGGTAACAGGATGGTAACTACTAAACCAAAAAAAAAACATTAATACAATAAAACTTGTTGTTTTTTTTAAGCCACGACAAGTAAGCAGACACTATAAATGTTATCTGCCCTTATATCTCTCAGAATTTAACATGGGCTAAGCTAGAAGAATGTGCAGGAAATGCCCAACATTTTACTAACAAAAAAAACTGGGGGCCTGTGCTCATTATGCATGGTGGACACAGAGCCACAGGACAACACACAAGCATCAAGATCCATTGAGCAGGATGTCTTGAATGACAGTGCCTCCATGGTATCACAAAATGTCATGGTGGACCTACTTCAAAAGCTCCTAGACAAGATAGACTCCCTGGGAGACAACAATGACCCAGGAACCCGGACAAGGTAGCACCAAAACCAAAGAAATCAAGGGGCATGGAGATTCCTGACCCAGATGACAGCTCAAACGCTTCTGACCATGGGGATGAGGAGCAATCAGAAGAAGAGGAGGAGGAGGACATGTCAGCAAGAGTATGTTCTTTTGAGCTCATATCCAAGCTAATTAGAGTGGTCTATGAGAAAATGCATATTGATGAACCCATCAAGCAACCTGACATCAAATTGGATCCTCTGGTATGAGAACGAAAACAATCCACCACCTTCTTCCCCATTTGTAAGACCTAGAAAACATTCTAGTGAGACAGTGCACCAGATCCTATCAAAACTAGAGAGAAGGGAACCTTTGAAAGGTAGTACCCCTTGGCACAAGAAAAAGACAAGATCTGGGCCGCAACTCCTAAGGTAGACTCAAAGGTCTCCTCTCTCAGCAATAAAACAGTGCTGCCATTGGAATCTTCCTCAGCCTTAAGAGACCTGATGGACAGGAAGGTGTACAACATCATCAGAAAGGTGCATGATGTGTTGACAATGGCCATGAGGGCTTCCACAGCAATGACTTACTCCTCCAGAACCGTCCTTCAGTGGCTAGAAGCAGCTCGACAAGACATACCGACATCTAGCGTACATGGCGCAACTATGGACTATGCCATACAAGCCATCAAATACATAGTGGATGCTGCTATAGACACCTTTGAAATGGCATCCAGGTCAGCAGCATCAATTAACAGAGCCAGGAGACACATTTTGGCTCAAGCTCTGTAATGCAGATCAAGAATCCAAGAGCAGAGTTATGAAACTTCACTTCTCAGGAGACAGGGTGTTTGGTCCAGGCATAGAAGAATTTGCAGTTAAACAAGGGGATGACAAGGACAACCAGAGTAAACAGGCCACCCTACCGTCCTTTCGGAGCAACAGGTTTCAGAACTGTACAAACAGGAATAAAAGAAGTAAAGGTCCACAGGGCCAGGATAGATGGTCATTTGGATTCCAACCAAACCACTTTAACTGCAAACAAAATTACCAGACCAATAGAGGATGACGAGGCTGCTACAATGGAAAACAGGAGTATAGGATAAACAATACCAACAGGGGTGCCCGCCAATGAGGACATTCAGGTCCAGGATGCAACGAAGACGGTGGAGGAAAGACTCCAACATTTTGCTGCAATCTGGACTTCCTCAATCACGGATAGATGGGTCAAGGAGATTATTGACAATGGTTATGCAATAGAATTCAACGCAATCCCAAGAGGAGAAAGGTTTGTTCACTCACACGTCTCAAGAGACAAGGAACGGTAAAACAAGTCAGAGCTATTCTGAGTCACCTACTTCACAGCAAGGCCCTAATACCAATCCCACAGACAGACAGAAAGTCATGCATCTACACCAGAGATCTGAGGCCGATCCTGGACTTACATTTCATAAACAAGTTTGTGAAGTACCAAAAGTTCAAAATGGAGACCTTGCACACCACCATTGTGGCAATCTGCAGGAGGGACTTATTCACCTCCATAGACTTGAAGGATGCTTACCTCCACATACCCATCGGACCAAATCATCAGAAATTCCTCAGATTTTGCCTTCTGGTCTATAGCTTTCAATATCAGTGCCTGCCATTCAGGCAGGCATCAGCACCATGTGTGTTCACAAAGCTCCACTGGCAGCAATCTTACACACAGAAGGGGTACATGTTATCTCCTATCAAGACAATTAGTTAATTCAAGTCAGGTCACAGAAAGCAGCGCAAAGGGTAACCACCCCAGCACAACAACTCCTAATGGAGCACAGCTGGATTATCAACAAAGCAAACAGTCACCTGTCCCCAACCACAACAATCGTGTATCTGGGTGCAATCTTCGATACAGTAAAGCGCACGATCAGACCATTGGAAAATTGAATAACAATCTTAATTTTAAACTGCAGATGGGTGATGTAATACAGAACAGCCACAGTGTGGCTACTAATGCAGCTCCTTGGACTAATGGCTGCCCGCATAGACCTTCATGACTGGGCAAGAGTGCACATGAGACAACTACAGTGTCTGCATCTGGACAGTTGGGACTACTAATCCCAAAATTACTACAAAAGGGTACTATTAACACCAGCAGTTAAGAGATCACTGAAATGTTGGGCAAACACACACAACTTAAAGCAGGGCACAACTCTAGAAAAGCACGTATCCAGGACACTGGGAACAGATGCAAGCCTACAAGAATGGGGAGCAGTCTTGGACAGCCAGTCTTTCCAGGGGAAGTGGTCCACAGCAGAAGCACAGCTCCCAATCAACATTCTAGAGACAAGAGCCATTCACCTGGCCCTTAGACATTTCAGGACACAGGTCAGCAGAAAACACATAAAGGTACAGACAAAAAAGTGACAATGGTGTACATCAACAAACAGGGAGGAACACAAAGCAAGGCAATGGCTTGAGAAACAGAGATTCTGATGATATGGGCAGAAAGACACCTACAACGCCTCATAGCAGTTCGCCTGGTGGGGAATCTTAAACACCAGAGCAGACTGGTTCAGCAGACAATTCCTACAGCTGGTAGAATGGCAGCTCAGCCCCTAGGTATTTCAGATGATCGAGAGGAAGTGGGGTCCATTTCAGATAGATCTGACGGAATCAGCAAAGAACACTCAACTACCAACATTCCTATCAGGGATAGGGAAAAGGGAGCGACAGGGGTAGACACCATGTCCACGCCCTAGCAATTCCACAAAGCATATGTATTTCTCCCATTGTCGATGCTAGGTCTGGTGTCACAGAAGATTTGGGACACAGGCAGCATGGTTCTACTGATTGCACCAGACTGGTTGAGACAGACATGGTATGCCCTTATCAAAAAGATACTAATAGACAAATCAATGACACTAACACTACAACAGGACCTTCTCAGACAGGGCCCAATCTGGCATGAGGATGCACAGACCCTGAGATTGATGGCCTGGCTGCTCAGAGGTCTAGAATGCTAAAATTGGGGGTCTCTGACACGGTAACAGAGACAATGCTAAAGGCTTCGAGACTCTCCACCAACAAGACATATGGTAGACATTGGTTTATATTTTCAACATGGCATGAGGCAAGTGAACTAGATGCTTCAGACTGTTCCATCTTTTATGTGTTAGACTTTTTACAAGACAGTCTAGATAAGGGACTAGCCTCAGCTTCCTTGTGGGTGCAAGCAGCAGTAATCGGCGCAATCTAAGTTGAAACGAATGGATACTTACCAGGGGCACACCCCTTGGTCCAAACATTCTTAATGGCCGCAGCTAACAATAAACACTGACCCAGTCCAACCACGGCTCCATGGCACCTCAACCCGGTGCTGAATGCCATCACCAAACCACCATTCAAATCACTGGAGACTATAATGTTACCAATACTCACTTTAAAGATGGTATTCTTGGTGGCTATAGTCTCAGCCAGGAAGACCAGTGAGATCCAAGCCCTGTTATGTAGACAGCCATTCATGACTCTGAACAGTACCCTCGTTTGTACCTAAAGTTGCCTCTACGTTCCATCTCGCCCAGGAAATTTCAGTACCCTTATTCACCCCAGAGGAAGAAGATCCCTACAGGGATACACTTGTCTTACTGGACCCAGGCAGGGCAATCAAGGTTTATCTCGATTGAACTGCCGGAATCAGGTACTCAGATAGACTGCTTGTCATACCGCAAGGGCCAAAGCAGGATACATCAGCTTCAACGTCCACGATCGCAAGGTAGTTGTGATTAACAATTGCCAAAGCCTACCAAGCAAAGGGGGCACCCATGCCACCACAAATTAGGGCCCGCTCTACTAGAATGGCAGCTACATCCTGGGCAGAAAGCAACTCAGCATCCATAACTGAAATTTTACAGCAGCTACCTGGGCTTCGCTCCACACCTTTATCAGATTTTACAGGTTAGATACATGCCTAAAAAGACAGTCAAATTTTGGTTGCAAAGTGTTACAGGCTGTGTTCAGCCCTTTTTCTCCTCTCACTAAACAGAATTGGAATACTGCTGTGTAATCACCCATTTGTTGAGACTCAGAGTGCTATATAAATGTACAATAGATGGGAGTTTACTCACCTGGTAAAAGTGACTATAAAAGCACCTTTTTACAGCACTCCATGTCCCACCCTATGAGGAGGAAAACACGAGGAACAATTTGCATACTATCAGTAGGATTGTTTACTATATGAAAAATCAGGAGTATATGGCATGTGATATACTGTATGTAAAACTCAAATTCTTTAACATTTTTTAGTCTAGAGAACTGTTTGCGTTAATAATATACAGTAGTAACCAAGATAAATAAAAGTCTTTGTCAACTTTACAATACCCTGACAGGTGACTTATTCCCTGCAGCATCCCATATGGGACTGTTAGGTTTCTCTAACAACACTTGAAATGTAGGACTACTTGGAGCTATGGAAGATTTCATACTGAGGATTCTGGGAATGCAGAAGGATAAGACAGATCGGATTTTGAATTCTAAGGTTTTTGTGCATCAGCCTATGAGGAGATAGCTGTGAGAACCCATTGGATGAGACTCAGAGTGCTGTTAAAAGATGCTCCTATAATCACCTTTACTAGGTGAGCAAACTTTCATTTCTGTTCCCTCAGATCTTGTGAATTTCTTTTACCATTAGTGCACTAATGTCACCAATGCATTGGGAGCATAAAAGGGCAGTTTGCCCACATGTAGCGCCTCCTGTTTCCATGTAAAGCCTCACATCACCCCCATTTTCAATGTACTTGTCCAATCCTTGTTCTCACTTACCACTATCCTAGTAGGCAGCCTATCCCAGAGGTTAACCACCCTCTGCATAAAAAAGTGTTTCCTTTTTGTTGACCTGAACTTTGTAACCTTTATTTGTAATACTGTAGGCGGCCTCTTGTTGTAATGTCATTGTTCATAAATTCAAAATTCAAGCTTTTTTCTTAGCATGTCATTGTGTACTATATCATAAAGCAAGAGTATGTCTCCTCTTTTTCTTCTAACCTCCAGAGAATGTAACTTGATCTTATTTAGCCTATCATTATAAGGGTCATGCTGTATTTTTTTGATTAACTTTGTCATTTTGTGCTGAACCCTTTCAACCATTTCTATGTTTGCATTTTTGTAAGGACACCACCAGTATGGTAGTATTCATCATCTTAATGGGAACAAAAACCTGCTTACAAAAGTCTAGTATTGATATGCAATATAAGTCTTCCTGAAATTCAGATGCTTAGTCAAATGCTAGAGCACAATCTTGGGAAACAGGCAGTACAGAAGACCCCAGTCCAAATCCCACCAAAACCTCTTATACACAGTGTAACCCCATGCAAGTCACTTCTACCCATCTGCGAAATGGGTAAAAAATAGAACCCCACTGAAAGAGGGGCACTGCATCTCATCTGGGCTACATAAATAAACTGTAAAATAAGAATAAAATATATTTATTATTAAGTCATTATATACTATGTAAAATAGTTTGGGAACTAAATTTACTTTTTGGTTCCTTATTGTAAGTTCAGCTGAGACACTGTTTCTCGGTAACTGCACTAAATACTGCTATATTTTATTCGATTACAGACTGTAATGAGAATGCCCCTTGTTTTAATGTGCTAATTGCTTAGCTCCTGAAAGCAGATTCACAAGGATGGACTATCATATCTGTGGCCCAAGCAATAAAAGCATTGCTATAGGGGAGAAATAACTGCCACTGTCAAGGCTGATAACTTATTCATTCTTTGATCCTAAAGTTTAATTGGTAGTAGTTAGTGTAAGCAAAAACACATTACCGCAGTGAAGTGCACGGAGTGCAGAAGACAGAATAGACTCCAAGTCTTTAACTGGATATAATATATTATGTACTTCACCTACAGTGTTTTCAGCTAAAATGGTAACCAGTACTGTATTATAAAATAAATGGTACTGTATTACTGCAGTTCAAGTAGATTTCTGAGGAGGAGGATTACCTTATTACTGCAGTCTGAGGAAGTGGGGGGACTGAGATCCTTAGTGAACAGTTTAAATACTACATTAGTAGGCATTTAAACTAGCCGAGGGGGAGGAAGAATAAGGCAGGAGGACATAGTCTGTCCCCCCACATGATTACACTATTAGAAGTGGGAATCCCAAGGGTGAGAAGGCCCAAGAGGAGCAAACACAAATAGGTAACCAGGAGAAAGACAGTAGTGAAAAGAGGAAAGAAAATTGTAGAGAAGAAGGGGGAGGGCAAAGGGGCAAAAAGAGGGGAGGTGGCAGTCAAACATGGAGATCCATGTGTGCAAATGCTCGAAGTCTGGGCAATAAAATGGCAGACTTAGAGGCCACCATGGTGACAGGGGACCTGGACATAGTGGCAATCACAGAGACTTGGCATAATGAAAATCAGAACTGGGAAGAAGCCATACCAGGGATTGTGCTATTCAGGAGGGACAGGGTAGGAAAAATGGGAGGAGGGGTGGCTCCTTACGTGAGGGAGAACATAAAGGCCACAGGGAGGTCAGAGTAAAATGGAGGCATTATGGGTCACCCTGGAGACAGGGAGAGGGCCTGCTATTAGGATGGGAGTGGTATTCAGATCCCCAGCCCAGGAGGAGGAGGGAGAAAAGGAGATGTTAGAAGAGATCCAAGGGATGGCTAACAAGGGTGAGGTACTACTAGTAAGAGACTTCAATCTACCAGATACTAAAGGAGCTAAGGGTGGAACTAGCAGAGCCATTATCAGAACTGTTAAGTGAGTCTCTGAGCACAGGAGAGGTCCCAGAAGACTGGAGAAGGGCTCATGTGATCCCGCTCCACAAGAGTGGTAGCAGGGAGGAGGAGGAGGCAGGAAACTACAGACCAGTCAGTCTTACCTCAGTAGTGGGCAAGATTATGGAGGCACTCCTTAAGGAAAGGATAGTGCAACACTGGAATACATAGAGCACAGGATCCAAGACAGCATGGGTTTACAAAAGGAAGGTCCTGTCAAACTAATTTCATAGATTTCTTTGACTGGGTAACCAGAGTGGTGGACCAAGGGGGAGCAGTTGATGTCACCTACCTTGACTTCAGCAAAGCTTTCTATACTGTTCCACATAGAAGATTGATTAATAAGCTGGGTAGGCTCGGGGTGGGTCAGAAGTTGGTCAACTGGGTGGTAAACTGGTTGGCGGGCAGAAAACAGAGAGTGGTGGCAAACGGTATACAGTCAGAAGAGATGCAAGTCACAAGTGGTGTACCTCAGGGATCAGTCCTGGGGCCAGTCTGCTTCAATATCTTCATCAGTGACATTGCAGATGGACTAGAGGGTAAGGTTTGTCTGTTTGCAGATGACACCAAGATCTGCAACAGAGTAGATGATCCAGATGGGGTGGGCAGAATGAGAAGAGATCTGGACAAACTAGCAAAATGGTCAGAAGAGTGGCAACTGGGGGGTTTAATGCAAAGAACTGCAAGATTATGCACATAGGGAAGAGAAACCCTGAAGCCACCTACAGGCTGGGAGGGGAGTTGCTGGCAGTCACAAGGGAAGAAAGAGACTTGGGCATCATCATCACCGATGACCTGAAATCATCTAAGCAGACCACTAAAGCAGTAGGTAAGGCTAAGGGGATTTTAGGGTGTATTAGTAGGGGTAATAAAAGTCAGAAGAGGGTGGTAATAATCCCTTTTTTACAAGACACTGGTTAGGCCCCATCTGGAATACTGCATGCAGTATTGGAGGCCACACCTTCACAAGGACATTAACCAAATTGAGGCAGTCCAGAGAAGGGCAACCAAAATGGTGCAGGGACTGCATCAGAAAACATATGAGGACAGATTAATGGAGCTCAATATGTATACCCTAGAGCAAAGGAGGGAGAGAGGTGATATGATAGAAACATTCAAACACCTTAAGGGCATTAACAAGGTGAAAGAGTCTAACATGTTTCAGTATAAGAAAAATAGCAGGACAAGAGGACACAGCATGAGATTAGAGGGAGGCCGATTAAGGGGTAATGTGAAGAAGTTCTTTTTCACAAAAAGGGTGGTGCATGCATGGAACAGCCTACCTCAGGAAGTGATGCATATGAATACAGTGCAGGGCTTCGAACAGGCATGGGATAGGTGTAAGGAAGCAATACAGATGAGTATGAATAGATAGGCCATTGATAGAGCAAAGGCCGATGGCACATTTATAAGGTAGAAAAAGAAATGGGCAGACTGGATGGGCCTTGTGGTCCTTATCTGCCATTAACTTCTATGTTTCTGTGTTTCTATGTTTCAGATGTGGACTGGAATCTCCCTGCTGCAGCATCAGTTAGAAGTAGGGGAATCCTAGAATCCCTGCCAGGGGCATTCCTCAGGCAGCTAGTAAAAGAACCCACTCGAGAAGGGGATGTTGCTGGACCTGGTACTGTCAAGTAGGGATAGTGTCAATGATGTCACAGTGGGAAGCCACCTGGGGACCAGTGATCATCGTACGGTGTGGTCCAGCATAAGGACTGGGCCAGAACCAAACCATACTGAAACAAGGGTCCTGGACTTCAGGAGGGCAGATTTCAAGAAAATGGGAGAGTGCCTCAGGGAATCCCTAGCTGTAATAGAGAAAGAGGGTGAAGTAGAGGAAACCTGTGTGAATATAAGAAAGGCCACTGAAAAGGCAATAGGCTTCTGTATTAGGAAGGTTAAGAAGAGCAACAGAAGAAGGAGGCTGCTATGGTCCTCCAGAGAAGTAGCAAACAAGGTAAAGGAAAAGAACCAGACATTCTAAAGGTACAAGATGACACAGAAGGAAGAAGACAGAGAGAGCTATCAGGAGAAACAAAGGGGAGGCAGGGAAAGAAATTAGGAGAGCTAGGGCACAAACAGGAGAACATTCTTAAACAAGCAAAAACAGGGGCTAAAACATTCTTTAGATACATGAGTGAAAAGAAGAAAGGCAAGGCAGGGATAGTAAGAATAAAAGGGGAGGGGGGGCGAAAGTGTGAAAGAGGAAAAGAAGAAAACTGACATACTGAATAAGTACTTTTGTTCAGTATTCATGAAGGAAGGGGTAGGGGATAGGCCACAGATAGTGGAGAAGGGAATGAAGGGAGAGAGGTGGACACGAGCCCATTTACAGAAGAGAGCGTCCTCAGGGAACTAGCAAAGCTAAAAGTACACAAGGCAATGGGGCCAGTGGGATCCACCACAGGATGCTGAAGGAACTAAAGGAGGAATTGTCTGCACCTCCGGTATTCCTGTTCAATCTATCACTGGATACAAGGGAGGTTCTGGGGGACTGGAGGAGGGCAGATGTGGTCCCACTGCACAAGGGTGGAAATAGGGAGGAGGCAGGAAACTATTGACCTGTAAGCCTGACTTTGGTGGCGGGCAAGATTATGGAAACACTACTTAAAGACGGAAAGTTTGGGAGAAGAGATCGAATTGACTGCTGAAATGGTTCTCCTGGCAGTATTTCCCCCACATACCCCAGCCTGACATAAAACTTTGTTACCCATTTACATAGCGGCTGCCAAAAAGGCCATAACAATACATAGATACATAGACAGTGTCTGCAGATAAGGGCCTATGGCCCACCCAGTCTGCCCATTTGAGCTTGTAAGTTCAGTTTGTTTTCCTAGAAGTCTGTTTCCCCTTACCCCTGACCTCTAGAATTCCTTTATGTCTATCCCATGCATTCTTAAATCCCGTGATTGTTTCAGCCCCCACCACTTCCTCTGGCAGGGTGTTCCACTTGTCCACCACCCGTTCTGTGAAGAAATTCTTTCTCATGTTTCCTCTGAATCGTCCTCCCTCCAACTTCATCCCATGCCCTCTAGTCCTGGAACATCTTTTTCGCTTAAAAATAGTGTTTTCCTGCACTCTGTTTCTCCCTGTAAGATACTTGTATGTCTCTATCATATCCCTCTCCCTCCTCCCTCCTCCAGGGAGTACATGTTCAGTTCCTTCAACCTGTCTTCATAGGACTTGATGCAATCCATGCACCATCTTTGTTGCCCTCCTCTGAACCTTCTCACCCTGTCTATGTCCTTACGTAGGTATGGTCTCCAGAACTGTACACTGTAATCCAGGTGGGGCTCACTAGTGTCTTGTATAGCGGAATTATGACCTCCCTTTCCTGCTGGTGATGCCCTGCCTATACCTCCCAGCATCCTATTTGCTTTACCTGATGCCTTGTCACACTGTTTCCCTACCTTGAGGTCATCAGAGATGACAACCCCAAGATCCCTTTCCTGCTTGGTGCATGCTATATCCTCACCCCCAACTGATATATTGTGCCAGGGTTTTGTGCCCCATATGCATTATCTTGCACTTCTTTGCATTAATTTCAACTGCCAAACCCTTGACCATTCTTCAAGTTTCTGCAGGTCCTTTCTTATTCTGTCTACACCCTCTAGTGTGTCTACTCTGTTACAGAGCTTTGTGTCATCAGCGAACAGTGAAATTCTGCCTTCTAGATCCTGCGCAATGTCACTGATGAAGATGTTGAATAGGACCGGTCCCAGCACTGATCCCTGTGGTACCCCACTGGTCACTCTTCCCTCTGTGGAGTGACAGCCATTTACCACCACCCTCTGTGTCCTGCCACCCAGCCAGTTACCTACCCACCACACTACTGTCCTGCCCACACCCATATTCCCCAGTTTGTGTAATAGTCTTCTATGTGGCACAGTGTCAAAGGCCTTGCTAAAGTCCAGATAGGCCATGTCCACTGCCCTCCCCTGATCCACCTCCCTAGTCACCCAGTCAAAAAATTCAATGAGATTGGTCTGACATGACCTCCCCCAAGGTGCTGGATATCAGAGATAGTTCCAACCATAGGGGACTGGAATAAGATAGTATCTAACATTTATCATTTGGAGACTATTATGGCTAAATAGCACAACAAAGCCCCACAGGCTGAGCTATTGTTGAGACCATGGGTATTTTACATTTCCAGCAGAGACACGGATTTTATACCTGGATGATTGAGCTAGATGAGATGGAAGGTGGTAGGGGAGAGAGAGCTCTGAATTAAGTTTGGAGTTTTCCCCCCTTAGGGGGTCAAAGGGAAATACAAGGGGTTTATTGGAATGTATGTTTTTTATCAAAATGTGGACAGAAAATGTAGAAAAAGACAAACTAACAAAGTAATTGTCTGTAATGCATTGTGGTCACGACCTCTCTTTTTTAATAAAAAGAAAAAAAAAGAAAGAAACACTACTTAAAGAAAGGATTGGGGAATACCTTGAAACCAGTGGATCGCAGGATTTGAGGCAACATGGGTTCATAAGAGGGCGATCTTGTCAAACAAACTTGAGAGAGTTTTTTGACTGGATTACCAGAGAGGTAAATCAGGGAGGAGCAGTGGATGTGGCCTACCTGAATTTCAGCAAGTCCTTTGACACCATTCCACATAGAAGACTGGTAAAAAAGCTAGGCAGCATGGGTGTAGGTCCAAAGATACTAAAATGGATACAAAGTTGGCTCAGTAACAGGACACTGAGTGTGGTGATAAATGGAGTTTACTCAGAGGAAGGTAGGGAGACCGGTAGGGTGCCTCAAGGGTCAGTACTGGGACCGGTCCTCTTCAACGTATTTATTAGCAATATTGCAGAGGGGCTGGAAGAAAACGTTTGCCTGTTTGCGGATGACACAAAAATCTGCAACAGAGTGGACATACCAGTGGGGGGGGGTGGATCAAATGAAGAATGACCTTAAAAAGCTGGAAAACTGTTCAAGGGTTTGGCAACTGGGATTCAATGCCCAAAATTTTAAAATTATGCACATGGGACACAGAAACCCAAGGGCAACAAATTAGTTAGGCAGAGAGGTGTTAAAGTCCACAAAACAGGAAAGGGAATTGGGGGGTCATCATATCTAGAGCCCGGGTTCGGCCACAAACTGAACCTGAACTGAACGCAAACTTCGGCATTTTATTACAAAATGAACCAAACTCGAACCCTTGCACAAGAAGCCCTGGCAAACTTGAACTGAATGCGAATTTTGGCATTTGACTATGATATGAACCAAACTCGAACCCTTGCACAAGAAGCCCTGGCGAACCCAAACTGAATGTGAACCTTGCAATTGTGGCACGGTGAATGTGAGCCAAATTTTTTGTCAGGCTGCCATCAGTGACTCACCCGCCAATGATTCGCCATCTCCACCGACTCACCATCGCCGAGAGCAAGCATCATGGTGGTTACCGCCTCGCAGAATGGCAATGGTGAGAAATGGCCCCTCACCTCAGGTTCTGTCAGAAATTACCTCTGCAACCAGCTCCACAATCATCAGATGAATCCACCAGCAGGGATGAGGTGAAAAAGCACCTGCCAATGGCGGAACCCAGGGACATCTCTCATTTTGATATATTGGGGAAAGCCAGCTGCAACTTCCAAATAATGAATAAAAAAACACAGGGTATGAACTTGTGCCTCTTAGGGCTCTGAGTCTAAAAACTCTTGTCATATTGAAAAAAAAGTTTTATGGGCACTTAATAAAGTTAAGAATTTTTAGTGAACTGAGTCACTCTTTATATAACTTTGGGCCTAAACAGGTCTCAAATAGTGAGTGAGGTTAAAACAATGCTAGTAAATACTAGGAATTGATTGCATCAATTTCCAAACTAGGTGACTAGGGGACAAGCAATAATGTTCAGTACAGGGGGGCGTGGCTAATGCTCAATCAAGATGGCGGCTTGATTTTATAGCTCCATATGCCTAAGTGCCCAGAACCCTAAACTATACGGTTTTCCAGGAACCCCAATGGGGAAAAATACTCTACTGGTGGTCTGAAGGTACCCAATAAATGCTGGCTGACTGTGGGAAAGATTCGACCAAAACTGATTTAACTAGAAGTGACTGGAGCTGGAGCTACTCGTACAGCCAGGCCGCATGGTGCACTCAACATCGGGAAGAGAAGAACCCTGAGTAAGACACATGTTCGCCTCTATTATGACCAGCATAGATGCATTAACACTCGCAGCGAACAACACTGCTGTTTCTATACAGCAAATGGATTTGAAGGTGGAGTGACTAGAACAAGACACAACTGCACAGGATGACGTACTTCACGAGCACTGTGCCACCATGCGAGACCAGGCAGCCCAGATGCGTCTTCTCCAAGATAAAGTAGAAGATTTAGAAAATAGGAGTCGCCGCGACAACTTGCATCTCCTTGGCTTTCCGGAGAGTTGTGAAGGGGGAAAGGCACTACCCTTCCTACAACAAATGCTACCAGAGATTCTACAATTACCTAGAGGCATGAAAATTACGATTGAACAGGCACACCGCTCATTGCAGCCCAGCCTGATGCTGGGTGACAGACCCTGGCCATTCATAGTACGAATCCTGAACTTTTCTGAAAAGGAAGCAATTCAGGCCAGGGCCAGGGAACTGAGGAAACTCCATTGGAAGGACTACAGGATCATGATTTTTCAGGACTATTCCAGAGAACTGGCCGCACGGCACAAAGCCTTCTCCAAGGTCCGTCGTAAATTGCATGCACTGCAAATCCCCTTTACCCTGCAGTACCCGGCCAACCTACAGTTATCGGCAAATGGCGCAGTTCAGCAATTTACCTCCCCAGATGCTGCCATGGCCTTTATTGCAGATATGTGGCCAGCTAGTCCAAGTTCCTCATCTTCCAAACTAAAAGAAGCCCGAACCTAACCTCATTTATCTTCAGTAGATCTGCCTGAAACCACACTTCCTACTGCCCCCCATGCAGGTCTAGATCCCTGTAACACCAAAGTCAGGAAAAGGCCACTGAACTCACCACATTCTAAGTGTGGCCACCTGCAGGACAGGAAGAACACTCCAGAAGTACAGGCCCAGACCTTTGTCACGGCCATTACAGCTGATTCAGAGTACGTCAGCCCATATTTTGCTGATAACTGTTTCGCTGCTCTGATCGATTTACCCGACACTGAATCTTGGGCAGAGATGGACACCAGCAATGCAGATCTTGACCAAAGTAACTCCGAGGATGACCGTACCTCATGGGCCTTTCCTGCGGATGCGGCTTTACCTTTACCAGATCTAGAAACATGAACTCTGGCTTCCAGTTCACCTCCAGGCCGCAACACAGAACGAGACCCTGCTGAATCGCAACTATCAAATCCTCCATGAACATTCAGAAATTCCAGCTTTCCACACTGTCTGATAGTCAGATAAGTACCATGGGGCAGGAGACTCGGGGAATTTAGAAATGGAAGGGTGGGGTATAGCACGCGCTAAGTGTGGCATGTACAACCAGAGTGAAAGCTCCAGCTGAAGTGATAAAATAGTAACTCAGGGTCTTCCCTTGGGACAGTTGTTCCTCCCTTGGTATCTCAAAAGCTTGGCTGTATTTGAATAGATCCTATGGTTCCCAGAGGTATACTATAATAAGGAGGTTGTACTGCAATTTTTAGGGGATAATAGTTGAAGGCTAAATACAATAGAGTTACTTTTGGAGGTCCTACCTGTTTAGATAGGACCGAAAGCTGTCTCCTGTTACTATTTTTCCTTGCCCTCAATGGACCGAATGTACTCCCCCCCCCCACACTAACTCTCTTTGATGTTTTTTGTAATTCTCTCCTCTTTTGTCTTTCTTCTTGCCACCCTACCATGAACTGGTGCAGTGAAAGTTCTGTCCTGCTCACAATAAAATGGGTGGCACTGAGTATATAATGTACCTCTAACAAACCCCATCGTGGGTGCAACTTCTAACCCTTAAGTGCAGGAGATTTAGTTTTGAATGCAGTTACCTCGCCATGAAGTAATCACACCCAGGAGGTGTGCTTGCTTCAGACTGCCTAGACTTTTTAGTTTGTCCATTAAACAAGCAGACATGCTCAGAGTGAGGCATTCTGGAGGGGTAGGAGCAGAGGGATGGGAGACAGCTACAGGTAAAACTAAACGAACACTGGGCTTTGACCCAGTCTCTGTAATTCCTTTAATGTGCCCCTTTTTTTTCCTTTGGTAAGGATATCTCTACTACACCCTACAGACATAGTCAGGGTTTTATTCCTACCCCTTATTCCTGATTTTGCCTTCTTTCCTCGACTCCCAGATACCTCCACTTGGAGTTTGGTACAACAAGGGAAGTACCACATGTTAATTACAAGCCGTTCATTAAAATGCCACTATAGAGCTGTGTTAAGCTTGTATGTTATGAATGTTTGAATTAAGCTGTTGCTAATGTCATTTAGACCTACTTTAATCCTTGTATAGGGATTTCTTTCCTCCCCTTCTGATTGCCCAGAGGGACGCAGGAACAAGAGCTCTTGGTAAGGTTGCCAGAAGGGCGTCCCTGGGTTGACCCACATTTTGTGGCTCCCCACGGCCAGTGAACCTTGGTAAAACCCCTGTAAACAGACCACTGATCCCTGAGAAGATGGGCCCAGTGCTATGAGGGGGGGGGTCTGTTCTCCCCACCACCCTTCAACCAGCCATTAATCTAGGGACCTTCCAACACGTCCCCTATCCCCTATATGGGGGGGTTCACCTGTATGCACAGTTATGGCTCAGAGCAATGGTCTGCATAACTGTTCTCCTTTGTAAACACAAATGTTTTCTTTTTGTACTAGAAAACCCAATATTAGCGTTATAGTACAAGGGGCTCTCTTCCCTGTTGGGGAGTAAAATTTCCACACACCCCAAGGGTGACAGGGCATGCCATTGGCTGGGGCCCCAGCCAATTAAGTCCCATCGCACCTCTTTTGTTATTCTGTAGGATAAGTTAGTTAGTTAAGGCTATTAGGTAGCATATAGATACAGTACTCTTTGACAGTACTATATATTGTCATCTATAACCTGTCCCTCACAGGTGGAGTATAGTAAACCTTAACTACCCGTTATGGAAGTCACGTGATGCAGAGTGTCTGGTAGCAGCCTTCTCCTGGGCTCCCACCTATCACCCTAATTAATCGCCTCGTTTGCCTATTTTTCTGCATCCTTTTTTAAAGATTATATGCTCTACTGCTACTTCGCTCGCTAGTGGTACTTTTGGACCAAAGACACAGCTATAGCGGGACTTTTCAAGCGACAAGAGAGGAAATGGATTCCAACATGAAACCAGCTGGAGTTAGGCACACTCCGCCCACGACACCAGAAAAAACTGCCAAGAAGGCCAGAAACACTAATTCGGGGCAGACATCCAAGCAAACACCTCCCAATAACCCAAACAATCTACTAACTGAAGATCGCTTCCTTCAGGAGCTCCTGCCCTTTCGGGAAACTCTTCAAGAGATATCTAGTGAGGTGAAAACGATCAGGAGCGACTTTACTGCTCTTTCACGGAGGGTGGGCGATATGGAGGCAAGAGCTTCTTCACTTGAGTGCTGGAAGGGCAGAATTGACCCAGAAATAATTCAACTTCGACAACAAATACAAAAACTACAGCTGAAAACAGAGGACTTAGAGGGCAGAAGTAGACAGAACAACATTCTGATCCTTGGACTACCCGAGTCAGAGGAAGGTGGGGATATCATCCAATTTGTGCAGCAGCTACTAAATAAGATTATTGGCCCCTCTCCTCTTAAGCAGCAATACCACACTGAGAGGGCACACCGTTCTCTAAAGCCCAAGCCTCAGCCTATTGCCCCCCTGACCAATCATCATCAGGTTTCTTAGCTTTATCGAGAAGCAACATGTGATGTCGAAAGTGAAGGAGCTAGAGACAATCTATTGGGATAAAAACAAGATTCGAATCACTCAAGACCTCCCGTATGAAACCCGCCAAAGGAGAACAGCTTTTCACCCCATAGTGAAGAAACTGATTGCTGCTGGGATTAAGTTCAGGATGAACTACCCTGCCAGATTAATGGTTTCCCTGGATGGTGTATGGCACTCCTACGAAAACCCAGAACAAGCGTTGCCTGATCTCTCTATAAAGCTCCCGAATCTCTTCAAAGGGGACTGACTCTTCTATTCTGTACTAATTTCGCTACTGGCAGTGGCCTTTCCCTTAAATTGTGTTGACTTAATGTTTCTTCGAATATGATATCTCTTTATCCTTATATAGGTTGTTCTCTTACCTGGGAGAGCCTTGGGAGGGGTGCTGGGGTATAGTGGTGGTGGGAGGTGAGGTTGTAGGCCCCGTGGCCTATGGGGCCTGGTGGGGATTCTGGAGCCTTGAGTTCGCGCCATTAGCTGGGGGTATGGGAACCAATGAGAAGGATGCGGTTTCCGGTGTTCCCATTTCGAAGTAGGACCGTTTTGGTCCGTCCACACGCTTTCCACCGGGGACTTCCTTGTCAGGTGGTTTTCCTGGGCAGCCATGGGGGAATCGCCAGAATGTACCAAATAAATACCTAAGGCTGGAATCTTGATACCGGGGTAAATTTGTGCTGCATGAGTTTCCTTCTGCGACCTCCCATCTGGTACGTGATGGATTAGAGTGGGATTAGGAGGTAAGGCCTTCACAGGCAACTCTCTCAATGTGGCAAGCTTAGATATGGGCCAATTAATAAATAGCTATAGAAGAAAGCGGGCGTGATAGCATAAGGCTAATTCTGGTTAAGGGTGGTGGGGGCTCGGGAGGAGATAGGCTCTGAGATTCTGTCTTGCGGCCTTATTAGGAATTTTGGTATCTAGGTCCAACATATGTAGGCGACTAATTTGAATTTTCATTGCTGCATGTACAAGTCAGGGGTCCTCTTTGTTTGGAAGGAACTTCGGTTCCAAAGGGTTTATTATGGACCAGGGTACCTTTGGGGGTCCTGATAATGTGTCTTAGCTGGGTAATATTCAGTTTTCTGGTATCATGGGGACCCAATGTACATAGTTTGGGAGAATTTTGGAGGCGGAGCAAGTTTAGGGTGGGGGCTGTAGACACTATCTTTCATGTTGGATATCTTGAATTAGTTTCAATTTTGGACATAGTTACTGGATATGTAGACTCAATTTTACAAGGGACATTCTTCTTTGTTATGATTTACTTGTTTGGGGAGGGTGCAGGAGGGGCAGAAGGTGCCACCATTCAGGGATTGAAGTGTAATGCCATGGTGTGTAATTTGCCAAGTTGTTTCTCTTTACTGTTGTTAAATGGCTTGAGCCACATTAAATTGCTACCTGGAATGTCAGGGGTATTAGAGGTAAACAAAAGACAAGTACTACTAAATTGTTCTCTGGTAGAGTACGGACATTCTTTTTGCAGGAAACCCACATTCTTGTCTCAGAAGCTAAAATATTACGGTGCCACGGTTTTCTCAGGTTTTTGTTTCTGAAGGATCTACAGTTAGCAAAGGAGTGCTGTCATGATAAAGCGAAATGTACCATTTGTACGGAGAAATGTATTAAGGACCAGAGGGCAGATTTGTATTAGTTAAAGGTTTACTCAATAACATGGATGTAGTTCTGGGAGCTATATATTGTCCAGTTGTTGGGGATCCTAATTTCCTTATGCAGCTAACAACTAGATTAAGCGAACTTTTGCCAACGGTATTCATAATAGGGGGGGACTGGAACATTGCTCCCTCGCAGGTTCTAGATAGAACCTACAGACCCCTAAAATCCCCCATGCCCGCTCAAATGGCGCTCAATGACTTCTGCAATTTATTGGGTCTAGGTGACCCTTGGAGAATGTTGAATCCTTCTAGTCGTAGTTACACTTATTACTCTCCAATTCATAAATCCTGGTCAAGATTGGATTACATTTTGGTGAGCACTGCACTTCTAGCCAATATTTCCCTTACTGGTATAGAGCCGATTGTTATTTCGGATCATTCAATGGCATGGATTAAGTTATCACCCAGTCCTCCGGGTCAAAGGGATACCTCTTGGAAGCTCAATACACAGCTTCTGAAGGACGGGCACACTGTCTCTCATTTCAAATCTTTGATCTCCTTTCTCGAAATTAATCAGGGTTCACTTTCCAGAGATGATTTAATTTGGTGCTCGCTAAAATGTTTTCTTAGGGGAGAATTTATAAAAGCTTCTAGAAGGAAGAGGTTGAGGGAAAAGAAAATTACCTCTTTGGCTAACCAGATTAAAAAGGCTGAAGGTGTCCTTTCCTCCTCTAACTCTCAAATAGATTCTGAGAATCTATGTAGACTCAGAAATGAGTATGAAGACCTGATTAAGGAAAAAACGGAATATGCTATTTTAAAATCTAAAACGAGATACCTCGACCAGGGGGAGAAACCCGGGAGATTACTTGCTCTCAGGTTAAGGGAGGTAGAAAGTTCCAGATTAATTCCTGCCTTAAAGGCGAAGGACGGCTCAATTAAAACTGCCCCAAGGGACATAGCCAAGGTTTTGAAGCCTTTTATAAAGATTTGTATGGTAACAGGGCTTCCTCACCATCAATATCAGATGCAGAAGCTTTTCTGGAGGGTATACCCCTTCCAAGATTGCATGCGCATCAGTGTGACTTACTTTCATCTCCTATCACTTTAAGTGAGGTGGAGGAAGTTATTAAAAACCTACCCCTGGACAAATCCTCTGGACCTGACGGCCTTCCCCCTAATTTCTACAAAACCTTCTTCTTTTTTTTTTTTACTTTAGTTTTTGTTGACCGGGTAAGTGCACTAGACAAATCCTGCCTATTTTCAGGCACGACCCGGGGGAGGGGGATACAGATGAATGCCAACTGACCTTGAACCAGATTAAGCTGGTGGTGGTATTTTTAGTGAATGAGGGAAATTTGGCCAGGACACCGGGGAAATTCCCCTACTCTTTTGATAAGTGCCATGGGATCTTTAACATCCACCTGAACTACCACCAATCCAGGCAGATGGGACCTCGGTTTAACGTCTCATCCGAAAGACGGCACCTCAGAAGTGTAGCACCCCTCTCATGCTGCACTACAGTGTCAGTACTGGGATATTAACCCAAGTGCCTGATGTGGGAACTGAACCCACAGCCCTCTGATCTCCCGGCCTCAGAGGCGAGTGTGCTACCTACTGAGCCACTGACATTGCTCCTGCTCTCCTTAATCTATTTAACTACATTCTCTCTTCTGAGCCATTGGACCCTTCTTTGCTGGAGGCTACTATAATTTTAATCCCTAAACTAGATAAGCCTAATTTGGATCCAGCTAGCTATAGGCCAATTTCATTACTTAATTATGATATTAAAATTTTAACTAAAATTCTTTCCTTGAGAATCAAGCAGGTCTGGCAGGTTCTGCTGAGTCGCGAACAGGTAGGATTTGTCCAGGGGAGGTCAGCTATGGACCATATGCGTACACTTACTCATATTTTTCGTGCAGCTCAGGAGTCCCAGTTCCCTATGGCTTTGGTTGCCTTAGACACAGAGAAGGCCTTTGATCGGGTCAGCTGGGAGTTCCTGTGGTCTACTCTAAATAAAATGGGTTTTCCAGAGAAGTTTATCTATTGGATAAAGGCGGTATATGGCTCGCCTTCTGCTAAGGTTTATTGTAGCGGGGTGTTCTCATCTCACTTTTCCCTGTATTCTGGCACTCGCCAGGGATGTCCATTGTCCCCTTACTTATTTAACTTATATTTGGAGCCCCTGTTCATTCACATCAAAACGTCACCCAAGATCTTGGGGTGTGTCATTGCTCAACGGGCATTGACCCTATCTGTTTTTGCAGACGATATTCTTTTACACCTCTCAAACCCTGAATCTTCCTTGCCGGAGGTACTGCAAATTGTTAATCAATTTGGTAAAGCAGCCAACTATAGGTTGAACCTATCCAAATCAGAGATATTTCCACTCAATTCCTCTTGCTCCAGGCCAGTGTATCTCAATTTGGTATGAAATGGGCCCCGAACCACCTCAAATATCTGGGCATTCATTTGGCCGAGATAAGGTGATGATTAAAAGCTTAATCTGGATGACTTGCTGGACAGAATCCAAAGGATCTTAACAGATGGGACAACCTTCCCCTTGCTATAGGGGGGCGCATCAGCATAATCAAAATGAACGTACTTCCACAAATCTTTTATCCCCTGAACCTTCTCAACATATGGCTTCCTAAATCTTTTTTCCAGAAAATACACTCAATGGTGTCCAAATTTATTTGGGGTGGTAAGCAACCTAGAAGATCTTTCCTCAAGCTCTGCTTGCCTAAAGATAAGGGAGGCCTTCGCTTGCCTAATTTTGGATTGTACTACTGGGCCAGTCATTTAGCTAAACTGGGTAGGTGGATTTGCCCTCCAAATGAATATTATATGCCCAGGTGGTTAGAGTTAGAGCTTAAATTATTGGAGGAGCACAATATAGATCCTCACCATATTTTTTATTATAGTTACTCCGCCCTACCGGAGGACATCCGTAACTCAGTAATAGGGCTGTCCGTTAAAATTCTAACTCAGTACTGGAACTTCTTTAAAATCTTGTATACCAAGGATTTGGCCCAACCACTAGTCCTTAACCTAATATTAAAATCGGTGGTCAAATGCTGATTGACCTGGCTCCCACAAATTCAGGACTGCTTGGTGGAAGATCTCTATGTTCAGGGATCCCTTGGTTCTTCTGGTGAACTACTAACAAAACTGAATATTTCTCCCCAGAATATCTTCAAGATGTATCAATTGAGACACCTTGTAGGTAAAAATTTTGGGCTGGTGAGTTCATCCTCTCGAATTAGGCCTTTCCTGGAACAACTCAGGACTTGTGTCACAAATCCCCACAGCATAGCTTGGCTATACAATTATCTTTTGCTTACAAAATTCCCTGATTCCCTAGCTGGCTCCAACGTATGGGCCCCCTTGTCTCTGAACCCTCTATGTCTTGGAGCCAAGTCTGGCGCGATGTGTACAAATACCTTACTTTAGACAGGAATAGGCTTATACAGTTTTACATCTTAAATAATATGTATTACACACCGACAAAGCTGGTTAAATGTGACAGATCAAAATCTGTTAGCTGCATAAGGTGTGGTATGGGAGTGGGGAATCTACTACATATATTTTGGTCCTGCGTTAAAGTTGCCCCATTATTGCATGCAATTCGTAATAGTCTAGATCCGATTTTGGGTCTGGAGGAACTATTCACAGCCGAAGTTTGTATAATTGGCCTGTATTCGAACATTAGGATTAAAGAACGGAAATTTCACATGGCCATAATCTCAATGGCAGTTAAAAGGTTAGTTCTCCGACACTGGCTAGACCAGGTGGCTATTTCCTATAATGAATGGCTGGAGAAAATCTCCTTATGTTTCAAGATGGAAAGATTAATAGCCAGTTCCAGACATGCAATGCCTACTTTTCATAAAAAATGGGGCAAGTTATACGCTTTGTACCTTCATTGAATTCTCTACTTGGAATCCTCTGACTGGTTCATTATGAGATGTGTCTCTATGTGGCTAACTGATCTCTACTGTGTATTGCTCCATGGCACCGGATAACTGCTCTTCAGGTTTAACCTGGAGTTGGAGGTGGCACCTTCCAGGGGTGGGTAAGGTGGGTTTGAATATTTTGATACATGTTCCTGCCATGTTTCTGTACATTGATGTGGTTTTGTCCTGTTCTGTGCTGGCATCTGTATTTCATACTCTTTATTTGTCAAATTAATAAAACATTGAATTTCAAAAAAAAAACTACCCGTTATAAAGTCTTGCCCTTATGGTACCCATCTCTGGGCTTTTCCTGTGCCCCCTCCATGACCTTTCAAACATAATGACAGACAATGCAATTCACACCTGGAATGTCAGGGGGCTGAACTCCCCAGTGAAATGCAAGAAGGTCCTGGCCCATTTGAAACGTCTACATTCCAAAGTGGCTTTTCTACAAGAGACTAAGCTCTCTGGTGATGATCATACCCGTATGAATAAAGAATGGGTTGGCCAGCAGGTTCACTCTAATCCCCCGACTAGGAAGCATGGTGTTCTCATTCTTGTGCATAAGTCTCTCACCTGGACACTAGTGCAGACACTCTCAGACCAGGATGGCAGATGGGTAATTGCCAGTTTCAGTACCCCCACAGGACCACTTACTTTATGTAATCTTTATGCCTCTAATGAGGACACCCCCCAGTTTTTTCATAATCTCGTAGAGGTGATTTTGGAATTTAACCCCCCAGACTGCCCTCTGCTTATTGGTGGGGACTTTAACCTCACACTGGTACCTCCCTTAGATAGAAATGATAATGGTAAGGAGGCACACATCAGAAGCGGGAAGGCCCTCCATCAAATATCTCGTATCAGGGGCTTACAGACTTGTGGAGACTATTCCATCCTAGAATGAGCGACTACACCTTTCACTCAGAAGCTGATGCCTCACACAGTCGGCTGGATTTTTGGTTGGGATCACTCACCTTTACAGCCAAAACCCTTGATGTCTCAATTCTCCCCTGCTCTATTTTGGACCATGCCCCAGTTCAGCTCCTTATACAGTGGGATCATGTGGCCCCTCCACCCAAACAATGGAGACGAGACCCTCTTCTAACAAAAGACCCAGATTTTATCCCCTGGGTTATCAATGAAGCCTCTCTTTTCTTAGCTGAGAATCCTATAACAGACACCTCTGCTGGAACAACATGGGAAGCTTTCAAGGCCATGATGCGGGGTAACATCATGGGGTTTGCTGCAGCCAAATGCAGAGAAAGGGAACTGCTGTTGGTCACTCTAGAACAGAAACTGGTTACAGATAAGGACATTTTTAAGTCCATGCCCTCCCCGTCCATCTACTCCCCTACAGGTAGGTCCATCTTCGGTCTTCATTTTGAAATTAATCAACTCCTGAATAGGAAAGCTGTAGCCTCCATTCTTCACATCAGGCATACCTTTTGGGAGGGAGGTGACAAAGGGGATAAAGTACTTGCATACCAACTTCGCAAACAGCAGGCTAGTAGATATATCCCTGGACTGAAGAACAAGCAAGGGGTATTGGGTATCTCCCCAAGGGACATTAATAATATCATGTCCTCTTTCTACAAATCACTTTATTCCTCTACACACACAGGTCCAAATGAAGACACTGAAGTATTTTTGGACACTTTACAGCTGCCCAAATTACAGAAGCAGCAAATGCAACTCCTTGACTTCCCCATCTCCAGGGCAGAAGTGGTTACAGTCATTTAGGGCTTGAAAAAAGGGAAATCCCCAGGTAGCAATGGCTACACTGCAGATTTTCTATCAGATTTTAGCCCCAACTATTTCACCTCTTCTAACCCAAGTATTTCAGGAGATAGAACTTAAGGGTACTCTCCCTTCCTCTATGTGTGAGGCAACCATTGTAGTTATCCCCAAAAAGGGCAAAGACCCTACTAATTCCAGAAGTTACTTCCCAATTTCACTCATAAATTTGGACAGTTAACTGTACCCCAAAATCAAGCCTCTAGACTTAGCCCCCTATTAGCTGATCTTACACATTCCTCACAAGTGGGCTTTATACCTGGTCACCACAGTTCAGATAATTTAAGAACCCTTATAAATCTGATCCCTTTTTCTCACTCCCTTCCTACACCTGCAGCTGTCATTGTGGTGGACTTTGAAAAGGCATTTGACTCAGTGGAATGGGACTATCTTTATATGGTTCTTGCCCACTTTGGGATGGGAGACAAATTTCTTGCCAGAATACAAGCTATTTATGAGGACTCCTCAGCCAGAGTTAATAGACACTCTATGCTTTCCCCTGCAGTTCCATTGGGAAGAGGTACGAGGCAGGAATGCCCCCTCGCTCCCTTCCTCTTTGTGCTGGCTGTTGAACCCCTAGCTGCGTCAATCTGAAATCACCCGGCTATAAATGGCTTGACAGTGGGAAATATAAGCTATACAACCTTTATGTATGCTGATGATCTCCTCCTTCTCCTGGAGGATGCCACCATGCCATTCCCCCTCTTCTTACCCTCTTAGAAGCCTTCTCCAGCCACTCAGGCTTATGACTGAACCAGAATAGGACTGAAGTACTCCCTCTCAATACCCACTGTACACAACAACTGGTGGCTGTGGCTGACTTACTTTGGGCACAAAAAGGTCTTACATATCTGGGTATTTTTTTGACCCCATCTCTGGAGGTAATTTGGCAGGCCAATATGCAGCCCCTTCTCTCTGCTATCAAAACAGACTTCGACAGATGGAGATTTCTCAAACTCACCCTAGCAGGGAAAATTGCAGCTGTCAAAATGATTTCAGCCCCTAAGCTTTTCTATCTCCTGATACACTTGCCAACTCCTTTACCTAAACAATGGTACCAGGCCATTGATAAACTAATTGGAGACTTCCTATGGGAAGGCTCCAAACCCAGATTTAGCCGGTCCAAACTTGGTCAGAAGGATGGAATCTTCCATGACCAGAAGAATACCACCGGGCTTTCCTCCTGGCCCAAATGGTTAAATGGGTGTACCCCCCCTCCCTTTTGCCGCAATGGATACAACTAGAACTAGATATTATGGGAATATTTCATCCCTTCTCTTTTTGTACAAAGGAGTAGACCCAAAATGGACTTTCTCCGTAAGTCAAACGCAGACTTTGTTTCACTTACAGGGACCGCATCCAGATCCAACTGGTTTAGCTCCCAACTGAAGATGAACCTGGACCCCCCTCCACTCTCTCATGTGCCTATCTGACAAAACCCCGATATCACTATAGGAGGAACTGAAGTTCTGTGGAAACATTGAGTGGAGTTAGGCATTTCCAAAGTGAGAGAGATTTTGGCCCCTAACCTCAAAGCTCTTCATACATTCCAATCCCTATGACAAATATGGGATATCCCGCAGTCGGATTTTTGGAGATATCTCCAACTTAGAGATGCAACCCATCTTTTATCCCCTAGCTTAATACATGACAAACCCTCTGGCCTGAAAACATGGATACTTCATCCCCAGGGTCTCGCAGGTCGTGTATATGCTATTCTTAGGGAACGCTCTCCCATCTCAATCAGATGATGCAAGACGAAAATGGGAGACGATGCTGCAAATCCATATATCACCTGAGGCCTGGGATAAAACCTGGAAAGACACACATAGCTGGTTTAAAGATGCCAAATCCAGACTAATTCAAAATAAAATTCCCCATTCATGGTACAGAACCCCTGTCATTCTCTATAAAGCCAAAGTACTAGAAAATGATAACTGCCGGAGATGCAGAAACCAGGTGGAGACTTGGTGCACACACTATGGTCCTGTTCAAAAGTCCAGCCCCTGTGGCAAGAAATACAGAATGTAGCCTCTAAGGTAACACAACAGCAGATTACCCATTGTCCTCTCTTCTTTCTTTTGGGAATACGTAGTGACATGCCTAAGTTATCCCCAACGAGATACAGGTGGCTAGCATTCCTGACTCTGCAAACAAAAAGAGATATTCTATGCAAATGGAGGTCCTCCCTGGTCCCTATAATATCAGAAATAATGACGTCCCTTACAGCTTTGGCCAAACTAGACAAAATATCTCACCTTCAGACATCCCAACTTTCCACATTTAGACTTTCCTGGGCCTCTTATCTTAACTATCTTACCACTGTCCAACCTCAGACAGGAATAGGTTGAATATCCCTACATCTTCTCCCGCTGGATATACTGTGTTCTGAATGGGATTGTCACCAGGTGACCTAATGCTGTGTTGGGTGGCTTTGGCTCCCCTTTGTTAGATTTTGGTCTAAAAC
Organism: Neoceratodus forsteri; assembly: GCA_016271365.2. Lineage (NCBI taxonomy): Eukaryota > Metazoa > Chordata > Ceratodontiformes > Ceratodontidae > Neoceratodus > Neoceratodus forsteri. Next base: position 1,322,012,504 of record CM057456.1, read on the forward strand.
AAGAGTACCCGTTCATTTACAGGTCAACTGGCTGTATACTTTATACTTGATATGGTACTTATAATATAATGTATCTAGGTTAAGAACATAAGCTTTGGAATATATCTGTTTCTGTCCTGGGATAGGTCTGGACTTTTGCAGATCATACGCACACTCTTGCCCAACTTCTCTCTAGAGGCCATGAAAAATTATTTGTTTGGCCACCGAGACACGGAGCATGCGTTTGGTATGTTTATGTCTGGCAAAGACGCTCGAGTGGGATGGCACCCTGTTTTGGTGAGTACAATCACTTGATGTTTATTTGGACATATTGAGGACACAGCAGTGTACCCCTTCCCTACCTAATATCCCCTCTCCAGAATATTAGTCCTTCTGTATGTGTACTGTCTCAGAAGTACTAGAACTAGACCTCTCATACTGTATAGCCTGATGTTCGACTTTTTCTTTGGAGAGTCTGTAATATTGTTAAATATACCTGAACACCTCTGAGAAAACAAGCTGATGTATGTTATTATCTTTTACCTTCTCTTCCAATCCTTGATCCCTTTTCTGGTCCCTCTCCCCTCTCTCATGCTCTCTTCATTCCTCCCTCTCTCCTACTTCACCTATAAATTACATCCACCCCCTTTTTCTCTTACTGGTAATTAGTACTTGTACAGTGCTTGTAGATGGCTAATTATATGTACAGAATATATGAATGTACACTGTATCTTGTCTACCTTTTTCTGAAAAATAAAATTTTTTACAATAATGTTCAGTACAATTGGATTGCAGGTGGTTTAGCTTAGTGGCTCCAGATATGCTAATATTTCAAATTAAATTTAGGGCGATTAAACAAACTTTAACAAAGCCTTTCATCAGTGACCCCCCCGATCCATCATCTCCTATGGTAGTTGGCTCACCCCCACCATGGTGCTCCAAAGTCTCCTACAGCAACCGACTCACCACCGTCATCAAGGACTCTGCACTATGGCCACCAGGAGCAAGTATCATGGTAGACTAATTGAAGCGAACTGAACCAAACTGAACCCAAATTTCTAAATTCTTAAAGCCAAGCAAACTGAGTCAAACTCGAACCCTACTTTAATGAATTTAACTAACCTGAACCCCAAAAAGTCACCGAACCTGGGCTCTAATCATATCTGATTACCTAAAGGTGGAAAAGCAGTGTGATAAGGCAGTGGGGAAGGCTAGTAGGATGCTAGGGTGCATAGGGAGGGGGATCACCAGCAGAAGAAGGGAGGTTGTGTTACCCCTATGTAGATCAATGGTGAGGCCGCACCTGGAGAACTGTGTCCAGTTCTGGAGGCCCCATCTCAGGATGGACATAGAAAGGGTGGAGGCAGTACAGAGAAGGGCAAAGAAAATGGTGCACGGCCTGCACCAGAAGCCCTATGAGGAAAGACTCAGGGAACTAAACATATGCATACTGAAGGAAAGGAGAGAAAGGGGTGACATGTTAGAAACATTTAAATACCTCAAGGGTATAAATATGGTATAGAAGGGAGGTATACTGTACAGGAAAAGAAGCTTTTGGACATGGGGGCACAATATGAAGCTGGAAGGGTTAAGACTTAGAGGGGATGTGAGGAAATATTTATTTACGGAAAGGGTGGTGGATGTCAGGAACAGCCTCCCAGCAGAGGTGGTGAGTACCAAAACAGTAACAAGTTTCAAACATGCATGGGATAGACACAGGGGGACCTTAGAAGCAGGACGGGGGAAGGGGAGAGCCAGAGATCAATTAGGGTCAATGGTAGCATAATAGGTAGGGACTTTAGGGCAGATTAGGTGGGCCTAGAGGTCCTTTTCTGCTGACAGCTTCTATGTTTCTATGTAAAACTGTTGCATCTGATAGCATCTCAATAATAAGACAAATCCTGGCAGGAACCACATTATAATTTCTCTTTAGTTTAGAGCTTACACACCCAGGTTAACCTCGTTTAGTTTCCAAGAGGTTGGGAGAGGGGATCATTTACATTTAGAACTTGTACACCTCAGGATGCTCTCTTTAAGTTACCAAGAGGATCTATTGGACATTTAGCTACAGGAAAGATCAATTATGGAAGTATCAGTTTAAGATAGTTACAATGGACAAGTCTAAATTACAGTAAACATTTAAATCACAATCAGGCACATAATTCAGACAACAAAAAGTTCCTCTATGGGTACCCTTGGATGGGTTCACAAGTCCTCCTTAGTTTACTTTGGGGGCTGAATAAAGTGATTTTGTGTGTGAGCTTTGCTATAGCAAATGGGATTAGTAACCTGTAGTACCCTGTAGGAGTTGTGATTCAATCTCCTACCATTCAAATTGCCAAAAAGTGCTCTTCTCCATGAAATAAATGCTTTTATTTCTGTGTTGTGCTTCATTTGCATAACCCACCCCTTTTTTCTCAGTGTTACAACCCCCAAGTGTGACATCATGCGAGGGAAACAAAGTTTATAAGCACTGTTTTGAAACAGAGACCTATGTTGGTCAGTCTTGGTATTGCAGACATCTACACTATCTACATAGGAGACTACATCTCTCAGTAAAGAAATCTTGCTGGCTAGATACTATATGCAGAATGCCTTGTTTGGGAAATGAAGATATGAGAGCTTTTATTGTTGAAACCACTACAGAGATTTAAGACTACACCTCGCAGTAAGGGAATTGGAAAACATCTTATTGTACCCATAATGCCTTGCTATGTACATCTACATATTAGGTGCAGTCACCACCATCAAAATAAGGGAATATACCTCTGAGTAACTAACATTTACATCAACATGCTAATTTACCCAGAATTCCTTGGTGCTATATGTAAAACACTGACAGTTACCTTGCATGACATCATTCTGGGGGTGTGATCACACACAGAAAACTGGAGGGCACAGTGCTGATAAAAAGTAAATAAAAATGACTGACAGATTTTTTTTACAAAACAAATTGCAGTTTCAGCATCTGAAGCATGGGTGGCAGTGGCATACTATGTGAAAAAGGCATCTACGAATGCTCACAAAATCAATTTAAGGCACTCTTTATCCAAATAAAATAGTTGTAAGAAATCAGCCAAACTTCAAATGGTCCTTTTTCACTCTTCAGTGCTTTATTTTCATGTATTCACCTCAAAAGGGACCATGTGCCAGCGTAGCCAATGTTTCACCCTTACAATGGCTTCATCAGAGAAGTACATGGTCTGCCTGTTGTTTAAAAATATAACAATAAGTTTCATATTATTTTCAAAACTGCCTGGCCAGAGGGCAGACGGTATAATTTATGCCATTTTTATTACACTAATTTTATCAAGGTAATATTGATGCCTAGTACCACTCCCTCTCAAAAACAAGAGTCTTCAGTGCTTACTTTTGGTAATTCTTAGTTGTCTATGTTTTTTAGTATGAGTTCATCTTTATAACAAGCTACCTAGAAGTGGATACATAGATACACTTTTGTTACTTTTCATTTTACTAGTGTATCCATTATTTGCAATTTAAACCATCTTATTTCCATATACATTCCCTTTTTTGCCTAAAAGTATTTCAAGAATTACTTAACCATAATCTTTACCGTGCTAACCCATGTGCATACCCATGTGCATGATAGCCCTCAATGTCATTATCTGTATGCCTCCTTATGAAAATTTTCCTTATCAGATACTTTTCTTTCTATTCAATTTTTCATACCAAACAGAAATGGTTAAATATTTTTTGTTGCAAAAAAAAAAATGTTTTCAAACGTTCAAACTGTTTACTTTTTTTTTCTGTGTGCCCCTTAAACCTGGCGTTTTTGTAGTGCCTTAGAGTAAAGAGGCACCACAACAAGAAAGGGGGACCCTTTTCCTAAGTCGGGAAAGTTAACATTTTTATTTTGGGCTTCATTCGTCCATGCTCCCACTTCCATGCAGTCACACAGACCCCATCAGGTTTCTTTGCCCACTTTCATGCCATTTGCGCTGAGGAGGTGGCTGTGGGCAGAGAACCCTCCCTCCCAAGTAATGGAGCCCCAATCCCGGTGGCTGCCCAGTGAGACCTTCCCTGCTCTAAAAAAGGGCCAGGAATGGCTTTAGAGAGGAATTAGCGGCTGAGTGCAGAGGGTAGAGGATGCACAGAGCATGGACAAAACAAAAACCATACCTGAAGGTCAGTCAGTGGCTCCCCCAACGTTGCTCCCCTCCAAAAAGAAACCAGACAGCAGCAGCACAGTCAGTAGGAAGGTAATGAGGCTTCCCAATGTGATCTGGCCTCCTTTCTCTCTCTCTCCCAAGTTGTGGTGGGAGCAGTTTCAGGGCAGACCAAAATGTGCCACAAAATATTGGTCTGGGCAGAAAATGCACCTGGGACCAATTAGTTCCACCCACCCAGCAGAGGCAGGAGCACTGAACAGTCGGGTCAGAGTGCGGCCTCCTGGCTGCCTGTCCAGACCACCCTAGCAGCCGAGGTAGTCCCGGGCTGTGGTGGTGAGTGGTTCGAGTGCCGAGTCTTAGTTTACTCTTGCGTTACAGGCACTGGGCAGGGGAGGGAGGAGGAGGAGGGAGGGAGGGAGGGAGGAAGGAAGGAAGACCAAAAATTTAAAGGGCTAGAGTCCAACTTTTGGTAAGAAGGTGGCAAAGCAGGCTCCCAGGGTGGGCTAACTGCCCTAAAGAAAAGGAGGGGCGGCAGAGGCAGTGGGCCAAGTGTCCACAGAGGAAGAAAGAAGGCTCCAGGTGTGGCTGGAGCCTGTGTTTTTATTATTTTATCTTATTTAGTTAAAAAGGGGCAAGAAGAGGCCACAAAAGGGTCAGAGCCCACAACTTTATTTTATTTTGTTTGTTGGGGATGGGGCACCACGATTTTAAAAGCCCCAGGGAAAAAAGGGGACAGAGATGGACAGGAGCAGACCAGGAACACATTGGGCTTGAGGTCCCTGGGTTCTGCATGGATGCCATTCTGCACCGAGGGGCAGAGACAGGAAACGAAGGCTCAGGCCCAACTACCTGGAAGGGAAGGAGGGAGGGGCTAGCCATAAGGGCCCAGTCCTTCAGGAATATTAATTAGTGAGCAGCGCTGGATGAGGCCCTACATGAGTGTAGCGGCACAATTGATATTCATGAAGAAGACGGGGCCAGGCTAGGGAGTCCTGCAGACCCAGTAAGAGGGGTGTTCCTTAACATTAATAAAGAGCTTGGCTCAGCAAAAGCAGACACAGCAGAAAAGATCCTTAAAGGCACAGTACCATCTTGGGTGGGGAAGGGGAATGGTCCTATGTTCTAAATTGCCCACGGAGTTATGTGGAGGTGTTTTGAGCCCCACCCGACCTGAATTGTGCTGTAGTTTGCTTGGTGCCCCTAGAAACTGCACCCTTTTGCAAATCTGAACTGTCTGCTTAAAACTCTGAACTGTTTGCTTGCTTCTGAACTGTTATCAAATTGTGTCCTTGCATACCTGACACCCAGCATTGCCTGGACTGGCTTCTTCAGAGCCTGACGTAGACCCTGGGAGGTCCCCGGCCCATCCTCCATCTGCAGCAGAACTGTCTCCAGTGACATCAACCCACCTCAAAGTTCCATCACAGTATCCCAGCATCGGTCCTGTGACAGTAAGTGTAGAGAGCCACTAGTAAAGTATCCAGTAGTGAATCAGCTTAGGAGCCACCCTGGCTCAAGCATGAAGGACCACAGTTAACATCGTGCATGCCCTTTTCTTATTTTGCCGTCCATCCATAGGTGTGTGTGTGTGTGTGTGTGTGTGTGTGTATACCTGTGTCTCTCTATAGAGGCAGCCCAAAGATCATACCACCAGTGGTCTTCTTGTTGGGAGGTGGTCTGGGTGCTGGGGTCTCGCCAGTGGTCATTGCTGTGGATCATTCAGAGAACCATCTGCCAACCAGAATTTTTCAGTTTCTTTCCCACAGCCACAGATGATCATTGAGTTCTTTGTCCAGCTAGCAGTGTTTCTCTTTGTGTACTGTTTATCTGGGGGATGCCCCGTTATGGCCTGTTTGTAAAAAGCACTTTGTGGGGTCATTGCCCACTTTCTCATCAGCTGACTTATTGCAAAGCCCAAGCTTAGTTCATCTGCCGTTTGTCATCTCGGCCAATGATATGCAGGACTTGGATTAAAAGGGGTTAACCCCATGTTCTTGGTTTGACCAGCTGTTGATCCCAATCATATTGTTTTGTGGTTTATTATCCTGTAGCATTGTAAAAAACAGTTATTTTGTTCTTCTTATCCCTTACAAACAAACCTTTTGCATCTTGGTCCCTGAGTAAGCTTCATTCCTCTCCTTCCAGATTCAACTGGCCTATCCTGAAATTGCTAGGGAGTCTCCAACCCCCATCCCACTGGAAATCCCTTTGGACCCAGTCACTACACTTTCACTGTTTACCCAATTGCTGATACATGTGATTCTGCTTACAGTACTCTGTTTCAGTGATTCAGCATTCTGTTCAGTAACTGTTAAAACAAACAAGTTTAAACATATAAGTTATCCTAGTACGCTGTCTTAGTTAAATGCTTTCTGTATAATATGTTGCTTTTTTAGTGCTGCAGTGGGTAGAGCCCTGCAGACCTCCTGCTTTAAGAAAAAGCAGTCCCGCATTCCTTGTGAACCAATAACATGCTGGCGTGACAAAAAAAGTCACCTACACATTGGAACACTTCATGCTCGCACTATTTTGTTTTCTTTACTTTCCACGGTCTGTGACTGCTGAAATATGTAACTCCCCTCCTGACCCTCCCTCTCAGCACCCACCACTCCACCCTCCGAAATATAACAGAGACACTGGGGGTGCCCAATCCATCAGTGTCCCAATCATGACCCCCCAAACACACTAACATGGGCATGTGCGATTGTGCCTTTTTTTTTTACTTTATCAAAACAGCGAATATTACCAGCTAGTGCAGACCCACTGTGACAACAGCAGGGGTGCTCAACAGCAGCGCCGTGACTTGTTGCCTACTGCATTATATGATCGGGCAGTACCGCCATGGACAGCAGGTTGCATGCTGCTATGGGCTCAGGCAATGGGGACTTTGTATCTGTTGAACCTGCAGCCGGGGACTCCACCTCGGTTGAAGCGGGCACCTCTGCCACCCCATGCAGAAACCTACTGGCACTGAGGCAATGTGCTTTGTGCATGGTCTATGTTCTCAATGTTGCTACCAAGACAGTGCCAGGATCTAACCCTGAGCTTGGAGCCCAGAACTGCCTTCAGCACTGAAGGCGCATTCCTCACCACCCTCAACTTTGGCAGGCTCAACTTCAGTGAGACCAGCATGCTCAACCTCTTCTATGATGCAGGTTGGTTGTTGCCACTGTAGCACTATATAACAGTATTCCAATGCACTAACATCACTGGTGTTACATGCTGTTTTTTTTTTTATAATTTAATATACGTTATTGAATTTTGTGCAGCAAACATTACAAGGTATTTCAAGAACATAACAGGAGGCTGCTAAGTACAGTCAATAAAACAAGACAAAACACAATAAACAAAAGACAAAACACAGGAAGCCCTGCACCCCGTCCCCCCCCCAAAGTCTGCACATCAATCAAAGAAAAATGAGAAAGGTGGGTTATGTGGGTTCAGTTGAAGGCAGGGTGGCTGGTTTATGGCCACCAGAGAGAAAGCAAGGTCAGAAGGGGCTCCCAAGTCGACTGGAAGAAGTGAAATCTATGCTGCATGCTTGCTATATGCTTCTCCAGTTGGAAGGCTAACAGAGCCTCACAATATCACTCTAGTACTGAAGGAAGGGAGTCTTCTTTCCAGTGCCTTAACATTACTAACTTTGCCATGGCCACCACCAGAGCAAGGTGAGCTTTCCTTATCTTGGGCATCCCAGAGGGGTACACAGCTAAAAAGCAGCATTTTGGGGTAAACAGAGGCTCCAGACCCAAAAGAGGATCTAGGGCTTACTTTATGGAGTTCCAGAAGACCTGAGACTTTGGGCAACTCCAGAGCAGATGGTATAAGGACCCAGGAGCATCTCCACAGTGTGTACATAGGTGAGATACAAGTTTACCTATCTTGTGTAGTGTTAAAGGAGTGTAATACAGGTTATACATAACGTTAAACTGAATCAAGCAGAGTCTGTCTCGTTTAATATATTTATAGATCGCACTCCAGGCTTTCTTCCAGAAGATAACCTCCACCAGAAGAGATAGTTCCTGGGCCCAGTAACAGCAAATTCTAGAGGGAGAGATGGGTCTAGGGCTTGCAGGTGTTTATATACAGCATGTGGTTGGTTTGCCACCTGCAGCAAAGAGGGTAAGTCCTCCAGCAGCAGGGAGGCCCAAGGCTTAGGTCCCAGAAAAGAGAGTATAGCATTTCTTAGCTGCAGGAATTTAAATATATCTTTATTATTAAGTTGCAACCAGAGTTGGATAGTGGGGAAAAAAACAGATCTTCCCCTTGGAAAAAAGGTAGCAAGGGTACAATCCCTCAACTGGGGTAAAAAGGAGACTGGAACAGCATGACGACAGATCTGAAAATGGAGATTATTTAATATGGGTTGAGTAAGTGATCTGTGCCAATTCAGCGATAAATGGGTTTGGATTTGATGCAGGGCTCAATGTGACCAGCCAATTGGGGAACTCTTCAGGGACTGTGGAAGTTGAGAGGGAAACAGGTACACCAGGGCAGGTAGAGAACAATGTGACCTACTTGCCAGGACCCTCTCAATTTGTAGCCAGATGGGGTATAAGTATTGGTATTCTGTAGGACTGGATCATTCATCCAAAGTGCTAGCTTGCTGATGTACTGGGCCCCGTAATAACTGAAGAAAGAGGGTAGGGCTAGGCCGCCCTGAAATTTAGGGGCCACCAGCTTGTCATACGCCCTTCATACCATCTTGTTCTTCAACAGAAATGCATTGAGCATGTTTTGGAGTTGAGTAAACCAAACCTTAGGAAAAAAGGAACCCAACATTCCCAGTGGGTAGAGTAGACGAGGTAGCACATTCATTTTGAGGATGTTGATTTGGCCCCAGAGTGAGAGAGGGATTGTCCCCCATCTGTCCAGATTCGCTTTCAAGGTTTGCATCAATTTGGTAAAAGTCTCCTTAACCATAGTTTGAATATCCCGAGAGATTTTAATACCTAAATAAGTTAAAATCTTAAGCTCCCAAGATAAACCCAGGTTATTAAAATCAGCTTTAACAAGCCGGTTATTGAAAGGGAAAATCTTTGTCTTGGAGAGGTTTAACTTGTAGGAGGAGACTGGAAAATGTATCCAGCTCCTCTAACAAGACGGGGATGATGAGACTGGGTTCCTCCATGTAAAAAAGTAGATTATCTGCTTCACCTTGATTTGAATGCCTTTCAGAGTGGGGGAATTGACTAGTCTACGTATTAAGGGTTCAAGATAAAAATTAAAAGGGAGGGGAGAGAGCGGGCAACCTTGGCGGGTGCCACGTTGAAGGGGGAAAGGGTTGGATAAACAACTGTTACACCATACCCAGGCTGTGGGAAAGGAGTACAAGAGTTTAACCCATTTAATAAAATTGACTGGTACACCAAACTGATGAAGGGAGGTGAATAGGAACTCCCAGGAGACTCGATCAAATGCTTTCTCGGCATCGAGGGAGACCAGAGCTGCCGGTGCCCTGGACTCCCCCACTGCCAAAAGCAGATGTAATAACTTCCTCATATGGTCTCCTGAGGCCCTCCCTGACATACAACCCACCTTCTCCTGTCTGATAATTTCTCCCATAACTGGGGCCAAACAGTTGGCCAGAATTTTGGCTAAGATTTTCACATCCATATTCAGCAGGGAGATCGGTCGACAGTTCCCGGGGTGTAGCGGGTCTTTGCCGAGTTTAGGGATAAGGGTTATCAGGGCTTCCAAGAAGGTACAGTCTTCCACACCATCCTCAAACCAGGAGTTAAAGACCTCCACCAAGAGTTGGGCTAGTTGGGGGATACAGGCTTTGTATAGGTTATTAGGTAGACCATCTGGTCTGGGGGCTTTATCTAAGGGTAGTTATTTGATGGTGTGTTCTATCTCACTGGGTGAAATCGGTGCACCTAGGTGTACAACGGAATGAGGGGACAAGGTTGGGAGAACAGTGGAATTTAGGTATTCCATGATGGATTGATCAGATGGAATGGGTGCCTCCTCTGTCAAGTAGAATCTCTGAAAATGCCTCCCAAAGACTGATACTATCTCTCTGGGATCTGAGACTATGTTCTCTTCTGGGGCTGGGCGCAGGCCTGGTATGAATTTTACTGCCTCAGCCTGTCTCAGTCTAAGGGCTGGGAGTTTACCAGCTCATTCCCCTGATTCCAGATATTTCAATTTAGTATGGTGCAGGGCAAGTTTGGCTTTCTGAGCCACGACATCCACAAACTGAGATTGTAATCGATGTAGCTTAGCCCATTCTGAGTCAGAGGAGGAGAGGTGAAGATAATGTTCTAGATGGTGAATTTCCCCTAATAAAGTGGCCAATTGTTCTTTGTTCTTATGGGACCAGGTGGCTGCAAGACAGATAAAATCACCTCAAAGGACGCACTTAAGTGCCGCCCAGACGGTACCCACTGTCTCCACTGAGCCCATGTTGGACTCCAGGAAAGTAGATATTAAGTGTTGGGTATGGCTCAGTGAGGAGGGATCTTGTAAGAGCTGGGTGTTAAGGTGCCAGAGAGAGTCTCTTCCAATGCCTGGGCCCAGTAAATATGAGATACTAACTGGGGAGTGGTCGAACAGTACCCTAGGGTGAATGATGGCATCTAAGACATCTGGCAGACAAAAGGAGCTGGTCAGAAAATAGTCTATTCAGGATAGGGTCTTGTGGGGTGGAGAAAAGTAGGTATATTGCCAATCTGTGGGGTTCAAGGTGTGCCAAACATCGATTGTCCCCATACCCATCATAAGGTTCCTCAGAGCCCATTGAGCCTGGGATAACCCTAGTCTCCTATTGTCAGAGCAGTCAATATCAGATTGAGGCATGAGATTCCAGTCTCCTCCCAGGACTGTTAGCATGGGGGGTGGTGTCAAAAGCTAATAAGGATAGTATATAGGTAAACAACTGCGGTGAATCTGTACTTGGGCCATATATTGATCCAAGTACTATGGGGAAGGATTTGAGGGTAGCCTGGAGAATAATATAGTGGCCAGAGGGGTCCCACCACTCATACAGCATAGCAAAGGGGACCGATTTAGCTATTAAAATTGCTGTACCTCCTCACTTTGTGGAGGTACCAGAACTAAATACTTGCCCTACCCAAATTCTCTCTCTGCAAAGGTGGGTCTCCTGCAGATAGACTATCTTTAGTCCTAGGTGTTAAAGGTGGCGCAAAATAATTAATCTTTTGCACCTGTTTTGGGCCCCTTTGAAATTCCAACTAATAAATGTATATGGGCCTCCCACGTGATTTAGGAGATATGGAGTTGGGGATACACTAATAAAGGTGAGTCTTAACCACTGTGTAGTGTCCTTTGGTATGTGGAACACTGGCCCATATACTATTAATATGCAGAACTTACCTACACCACCCACCTCAAGGCCAAAATGCCAGCTAAATAATGAACGCAGAATAATACCCTAAACCCTCCCTACTACCCCCTCTCATCTACACCTACTAATCCCCCAAAATACAAACAGCATTCAAAAACACAAAAAAGTTAAATAACTCTACCTCAGTTCTAATAACCGCACTACTTACTACTCCTCGGCAAGTGACGTTCTATCTACTGCCTGTAAGAGAAAGATATGCCCAACCCCCCCACTGCGAAACAACACAGGAACATTTAAACAGTTAAACAAGCAAATAATGTCAATAATCAAGCTTTAGTGGCATTATCTTGGTTAGGAACCGCCTGGTGTGGTTACCAAGCTCACTCCAAATAACCTGTGGTAACTAAGGCGGTTAACATGCCCACCACTTAAAAAGAAAGTTCCCCTGAGAAGTGAGTTAGTTTTAGATGGCAGTCAGCTTTTTCAGTCCCTTAGTTCACAATTGTGAGTATCCTCAAGAAAGCCCACCAAAAAAACAAAATTAGCCTTCAGTGAAGCTTAATCATCTCAGGTCTTCAGTCCATGCTTGTGGTAGCCCTAAGTCATTAAAGCATTAAAGTCAAATGAAGGAATTCAGTCCCCCCCCCCCCGTAACACTAAGCAAAATCAAACCTTCAGGCCGGACCAACAGTAGTTGTTGTAATGGTCTCTTTTGGGCAAAGGTCTGAAGGTTGCTGCAAAGGAAATCCCCAGTCCTGTTCAATGAGTGCAGCAACAGTTGAAGCAGAGACCCAAGTTAGTCAACAGCTGCATGGTGAGGCTCCTCCTGGTAACTGTCCATGGGGATTTGTATATCAGCCCGGTCCAGGGTGGTGTTCCATGGGGTACTGCAAATGGAGGTTTCAGAGTGGTCCCAGTGAAGTGCATGGGGATCATGGAGGAGAGGTCTTACAAATCTAAAAATCTCATGTATTACTCTTTAACTGCCTAATGTACTGAACCTTGTAACAACTTTATTTGTTCTGACATCTGTAACTACTGTATTTGTGCTGAACCCCGTAACAACTGTATTTATTCTGAAATCTGTAACTACTGTATTGGTGTCTTGTATTATTTTGTCCACCCTGACGTGGAACCTTTGTAAAAGAGCTCACGCTCAAAGGTCTTCCGATATTTATACATAAATAAATAAATAAACAATCAGGCCAGACAAAAAGATGAAGAATTCCCCTAGTAAGTAAGGCTTCAGTCCGAACCCATGGAGAGAGGTGACCTGGCTCACTACCCTAAACAAAAGGAGATAAAATCCATCCAAAGTACTCACTGCGCCCTGTAAAGACTAGCTTCCAGAGAATGTCAGTGTAGCATTAGTCAAGGTTTAGTCATTTAAAGAGCTCTGGTAAAAGAATTTTAAGTTCTGCTGCTGCCTGTGCCAGTGTCTCGTAAGAGATCCATTGGTCTGCATGCTTAACTTGAAGGGTAGCGTGGTATAGAACCCTGAAAGGCTTCCCTGCTGCAATCAGCTTACAGACAGAAGGGTGTAGCTCCTGCCATTTGGTGCACACTGATTGCGGAAGATCTTGGGAAATCCACAGCTTATGTCCCTCCCAGTTTAGCTCCTGGATATCCTTTATTTTGGCCAGGATGTGCAGTTTATCCTGAAGATTAAGCTATTTGAAAATCATGGGCCAAGAAGGAGATCCTGGTTGGGGGGGAGGGCAGCATAGTAAGCAATGGGCCCATTCAACGATGTATGTGCTGCTATTAGGTGAGGGGCCTGCAACTTTCTCACAAAGTTTTTGTATGAATAGCACTGGATTGTTGCCCTCCTCTTTTTCTGGTAGCCCAATGACTATGAGGTTATTGTGCTGACTGTGCCCCTCTAGATCCTCCAACTTTTCTTCCATGTGCTTTAACCTGTGCCGGATGGCTGAGGAATCTTGCTCTGCTTTGCCTTTCCAATTCTCTACTGAAGTAATTCTGGCTTCCGAGTCACTGACTCGAGTGGAAAGGGAGTCGACGGAGGAGCAGATTTTATGGAGATCTGCCGACATCACAGAGATGGTCTCCTGCAGGGACTGCATAATTTTGAGCAAGCACTCCTCTGATAATGCTGAGCTGTTGGGCTGAGGCTTACTAGAACTGGCAGACTGCGATTTAGGCCTTTTTGTGGCCTCGTCTTTTTCGGGCATTGGTGGGGGCGAGTGGCATGGTGGCGCTGTCTTCATCTCCCCTTCCATGCTCTGAGCCCCGAATCTGGTACAGTGGACTCTCTTGTGGTGGATTAGGTGAGCCAAGTCATGTTCCCATAGTTAAAGGCAGTAAAAATTGGTGTTTAGATACGGGACTGGTGAGGAGCAGCGGAGGTAAGCAGCCTTCTCTCAAGCAGCCATCACATGACCCTAGAAGGGTCTTATATTAAGGTTTCCTAGCTGGCTTATTGTATGTCCTACATGCTGGTTTTAGCAACAGATAAAAATGCCTTTCAGTAGTCAGCAAACTTACAGATGCACATCCCAAGTGCTGCAGCATGCACATCTGGACTAGTGACACCATACCATTAAACCTTAACATCTGAAGTATTTAAAAATGCTTAAGACTATCAAATTTCCAACAAGTATGTTTCACTGTATTGTTTTCTACTTTGCTTTTACTTTATTTTGTTCTTGGTCTGCTTAAAATTTCAGGTAATGCACTTAAAATAGTTAAATAGTTTAAAAAACATCTGCCTTTCTCCAACTGACCCCCAATTGCTGTGTGTGACATCACAGTCTGTTGTCATTGGCACCATTAAGATGTCAGAAACTATGGCACTGTGAGGTCAGTAGGGTAAGCGTAATGCTTTCTGTACAGACCTTTTGGACAGACTACCAAAATGTGTTACAAACCTTAGAAAGAAAATCAGAAAATTAAGAAAAAGTGTTCCCTAGTTAATTGTCATAGCTGAACATCATGGTTATGAGAAGACACACAGAAGTGCCGAGTTGCTCTTTAAGGAAGGCACATTAATGTTCAGTCAGTTTTACACATAGTATTGGAACTCATTCTAAAAATGCATTCTGACAACGGCGCTCCTTCCTGCCAGGTCACACAGCCCCATCTCCCGTTCGCAGCTTACCTCTCTGCTTTTTCCTCCATTGCTTGCCCCCCGTGGTGGGGTGGCAGGGATCCCTCAACTTGCTGGAACGGATCCGGTGCGGCGGTTACTGTACAATCATAGGAACGGGGCCTGCGGCGACTGGCATTCATCCTGCCGAGGAGCCATTTTTCCATTTACTCCCCTTCCCAAGTGTGGTCTGGCGGTGTGCAATGACATCAATGGCTGAGTCACACACACTGCCGTATGTGCCACACTGGACGTCTGCCCCATAACCACCCCCTATGTGTGAGCCACCACCCGTGCCAGACCCCAGCCTCCACTAGTGATCAGGCATGCAGCGGACTCCATCCCACCCCCTCCCTTGGAGAGGAGAGCTGTCCTTAGGACGCTCAATCCTCTCCCGTCCCAGGCCGACCCCCCTGTGGTCCACTCACACCATGAACATGGATTGCCGGCATGGCAGGAGGTAAGGTATGATGCCTTAGCCCTCCACACCACTGGGCGGCCACTCAGTAAAGGTTTTTAGTTAGTGCTTAAGTTCAAAGTGACAAAAAACTTTGAGGTAGGATAATGTATTAAATAGTAAGGGTGATACTTTAGTGTTTGTGAGAGAGTGGTAGAACAAGATGCACAATGACCCCCACCTACAGATGCTATTCTCAGAAAGGAGGATGGACATAGCAGCAGCAACCGTGACTTCTACCACACCGCACCGTGACTGGGACCTCTTGATCGCTGGATATAAACTATACAGGAAGGACAGGGTGGAAGGGAAAGCGGGGGTGGCAATTTATTTCAGGGGAGGGTAAAACATGCACGACAAAGGGATAGACATGATGGACCTAGTGTCCCTTCTGACCTTAAACTCCAATGTTACTAAATTATTATGTTACATATATCTCCAGCCTTTAGCAGTAAAATGTGTAGCACTGGCCTTTAAAATCTGGAAAAAAAAACAGACACAACCTTAATATAAAGATTAAAAATAACAAGCTAAAACTGTGCATTGTGTATTCAGTGTTAAGAAATGCTTCCCTATGATGTGGTGGGGCTATCCCAAGGCTCTAGAAGTGGTTGGTAAATGTGTTCCTATTACAGCAGTGGTGATGGGGAGGTAGAGAATCAGTTGGTGCATCCACAGAGCACCAACTGATTTTAAATATCTGACAGCCCATCACTAATTTCCCTAAATTAAACTTTAAAAACCATAATGCAGCATGAAGACTTTGGAAACCACTGTACAGCACACAGATTTGAAAACCCTCACGCCACATGAAGATTTTGAAAATCATACTGCTGCATGAATATTTTGAAAACCATTGTGTAAATATTCAAATTATTTGTGCACCAAGTAGAGTTTCAAAAAATGTGTGAGGGATTCCTGTACAAATATTTTCTTTATTAATTCAAGATATCTAAATATAAGTTGCTGGGCAGTAGAGCTATCCCAATCATGCTGGCGACCCTAGACCAGAAGCTGTCTTGGACTGCTGGGGGTTGGCTGGGAGAAGACAACTGAATGCCTAAGGACCTGCTCTCCGGTCCCAGGCAGGGAGGACCTGTTGGTTCTGCTGCAAGATTGTCACTATGTGGAAGCCTGGTGATAGTGTGGGTCTGCAGTGGCATGAACAGAGGTAACTGAGTGACTCTTAGGTGCTTGCATACCTCAATACATGCACCGACATGCATCCACAAGCTATGGGGAAGGGAGAAAAAAGCAGAGGAAAACTGATGGCGAGGCAGGTGTATATGGCACTTTGTGTGCTGCCCTCACATGTGCCACTGCCAAGTCCCCTGTTGGCAGCAAATAGATGAGATTCTTGGGAAGGGGAGGATGGCTCTTCCTCTTCTGGCCTGCCAAGGGAGACAATCCATTGGGGAACGTGGCTGACAGGGCAGTCCTGAGGAGGAGGCTGCCAATGGGGAGGTGGCAGGGACAGATTTTAACAGAGGCAAAGAAGAATAACACCTTTAAAGAAAAAAGGTATCTAAATACTACTTTGTGTAGTTTTTATGAAAATTTAGTATTTTTGCCAGCCCAGTGGCATGGCAGGTTGAGGAATCTCTGCCTCCCTGCTGCTATGCTGGAGGCCCAGGTTTGGGAATGGACTTGAGTCGCTCGAGGGCTCAGCCGGGCAGGGAAGATTGAATGTCCACAGGACAGCTCTCTTCCCTCAGGGAGGGGGGTTCCTGCAACCCACTTGACTGCCACCTGGAGGAATCTAGGTGGCAATGTGTGCACGGTCTCATAGTTTGGAGAAGGGATGGTGCATGGAGTGCTGAGGGCATCTCTGCTGAGGTCGAGTGCACATGCTACACTCACTGCATATTCAGCCATGCCTGGGGAGAAAATCTAGAGGACAAATGGAGGATGGGCTCAATGCTGCCCCACCTAGCAATAGTGGGCAGCTCACCCAGTCTCGGGATGAGGATGGTGGAGAGACGGGATGGCCGAGTGAACTGGGGAAATGAGCTGATACAGCTGTCCAGCCTGCCATGGAGGAATAAAACCCTTCATAGAACAAAAAATTCGTATTTTTTACCTGCAGCTTGTATTCAAGGGCACAGAGGGTGGCTTGTTTTGCAAAATCTAATTTTCAAGTGATAAAAATAAAATACTACACATCCTGGATTTGACCAAGTTTATTGCTACTGGTCTACTTCTTATTCAGATAAGAAAAAGAAACATTAACTAAGATAATCAGTTAAAAAAACCTACAATAATGATCCTATTTACAGAGATAAAACTTAGAGTTCCATCCATTGAGCTTGATTTTCAAATTTTTTGGAATGATGCAAGGGACTTGCATTGAATAAGATTTTCCAAAGCAGTTTGCGTCTGGTCCAGACACTGCTGCACCAAAACCCCCTTGCACCAGGGTTGCAACAAACAACCAGGTGCACCAGGATGCATGGGGGAATTTCAAAGACCCACCATGGATGCAGCAAGGGTGACCACTTAGACCAACCAGAAGCTGGTCTAAGTGGTTTGTGCCAGTGGAATGGTTTCTGACAAGGGTGCCAGGGTTGTAGCAGGAGCCAGGGAGGTGGCAGTGTGGGCGTTGGGGAGATACTGAAAAATGTATGGTATGTAAGCATCTGTCAGGGTGATTGTGCCGTATAGACTAGAACAGTAAAAAGCACTGTGCAATTTCTCCCCCCGATCCCCGATGTCAGCCATAATAAAACAACTCCCATTCTTGATGGTCTTGTGGACCCATGATCCTTGATCTCACCCATGCAGGTACAGAAACCCTCCCTTACGTTACTGTTGACTGCCCTCCATCTCCATGATCACCCCTGTATAACATGCCAGGCATATCCCTGGTGGTCCAGTGGCCCCCGTGCCCTTACCCCATCAGGTATTGTCCCACCACCCAACACCACCCTCAGTCCCACATGGACACCAGTCGCCAGCACAGCCCTCGTCTCACCACCATGGCTGTCTGCTGACTGGGCTCACAATGACTGCATACAATACACTAAGTGAATTACAGATTTCACTGAGCATATTGTATACAGTATGCAGTCATTGCGAGCCCAGTTGGCAGCCAGATGTGGTGGTGAGAGGAGGGCTGTTCTGACCGCCAGCATCTATTTGGGATTGGAGGCGTGCAGGGTGGTGGGACAATGCCTGACGGGGTGCGGGAGGGGGTCTACTGGACCACTAGAGATACGTATGACATGTTATACAGGGATGATCGTGGGGAGGCAAGGCAGTCTGCAGCAACGCAAGGGAGGGTTTCTGTACCTGCATGGGTGAGATTGAGGATTGGGGGTCCATGAGACCATCAGGGATGGGGTATTTTTTTATTATGGGTGACATCGGGGATCAGGGGGGAATTGTACAGTGCATTTTACTGTTCTATTCTATATAGCACAAGCACCCCAATGGGTGCTTACATATCATACATTTTTCAGTATCTCCTTGACGCCTCCACTGCCACCTCCCTGGCCCCTGCTACACCCATGGCATCCTCTTATCCCCCTGTTTCTCCCCCCCCATCCCAGCCTCTCTAGTGTTGCACCGGGTGGGGGGGCATACCTATGCCAAATTCTGCAGATGCAGCCAACTCTTTGGTGTATCTTGCGATCTGTGCAAACTTGGGAGTTTGGCGCAAGAACCCTGCAGATTCTAAAATCTGGTGCAAGGTCCCTGCTGCAACTGGAGTTTGCCAAAACCCTTAAGGCGATGTAAGTTGCGTCGCTCTAAAGGGTCTTTGAAAATTGGTCCCATAGTGTTTAATCTGACATGACTTCAACTCAGACTAGAAGCTGTGGCTTGTATTTGCAGGTGGCTTTTATTAAAAGTATTCATTTTGACCTGCAGCATGTTTCTGAGGGTAGCTTTTATTCTAAGGTAGCTTCTGTTTGATGATATACAGTACTTAGCTTTTTCTCAGTGAACTGAGCAAATGCAAACAATAAATCATTAACAACTAAAAAATGAATTAAAAATGTTTCACTCAACCACTAAAAGGAGCTATAGCTCCATAACATAACACACTTGTAAGTTTAAAAAAATATCTGTTTGTAGATTTTTTTAGCTTTTTTTTTTGTGAACTAAGCATGCGTCAACAAATATCGCTTATATCTACAAAACCTATTCCAGCATAACAACTAACAAACCTCCAAGTTTCACAACTTAACTACCTGTAGTTTTTTCTTTATCCTTGAGCACAAAGTTTGGTTAAAAATGGACAAAAACACATAAATACAACACTTTATAAATCCAAAATGGACAAACAGATGTCCATAATACTTTCCACTTTAGTAGACAGTAGGACTAAGATGATGCATGCCAAATCTTATAATCCTACGGTCTACGATAGCTGAGTTATAAACATGAAAATGGTCTTTTGTAAAGGAACCTAGCGGGGTGAAGACAGGAATTTTAAACTTGTACTCAGAATTGATGCACTGTTACCCCCCATTATGTAAACATAAACCAAGATATGCACTGCCACGTCACACCAACTATAGCCCCCCTCACCCCCTTTGCCATGACTGAATTCAAGTAATCAGTTTCTTCCTGTAATCCTCTTTCCTGTGTTTTTCTGCCTGCCTGGTAAGTTGTTCTTGTTTGTGTATTTGACTGGTGGCATCAGTGCCCCATAGTGAACAACAATGGCAAAAGGTCTCAGTGCGACACAGATGCACTGTGACTCATAATGTCCTTGCTTTCTTCTTTTTGTTGCCCCTGCCAGATTTGTTGCCCCTGCCTGATTTTTTTTACTGTACTCTGCTGAGTACAGTGCGTATGCCTGCTGACACCCCTGGAACCTAGTACAACCCTAATATATATGAACATACAAACATATGAAAATTGCCCACAGCAAAAGGCCACCATGGTCTGTCTAGGCTGCTCGTGAATGCAGCTAGCTCCCTATTAAGCAGCTGCCCCCCCCACCCTTACCTCCCTTTATCCTCCTCTTTGCCCTGTCCCACCCATTCTTGAAGCATTCCACTGTGGTACATGCCACCACCCTCTCTGCAAAGAAATGCATCCTCACCTCCCTCCTGAATCTACCCCCTCTCATGTCATGGCCCCTAGTGTCTCTCCCCACCCTCCTCCTGAAAAGACACTCTGTATCCATTTTGATTATCCCTTTCATGTTTTTGAAAGTCTCAATCATATCCCCCCTGTCCCTCCTCTCCTCCAGTGTGTATATGTTTAACTCTCTTAGTCTGACCTCATATGGCAATTCCCCCAGGCCCTGAATCATCTTTGTTGCCCTACACTGCACTCCCTCCAGCAGCCTGATGTCCTTTTGTAGGTATGGGCACCAGTACTGCATGCAGTATTCCAGGTGGGGTCTAACCAATGATCTGTATAATGGTAGAATAACCTCCCTTCTTCTCAAGGTAATTCCCCTTGCAAAGCACCCCAGCATTTTGTTGGTCACTGCTGCCTTTCTGCATTGTGCAGAATTGTTCATTGCTCCCGTGATGAGCACCCCCAGATCCTTCTCCTCTTCTGTTACCTCCAGCTGCACTCCCCCCAGACGGTAGCTTCTCCTCTGATTTTTTTGTTCTGAAGTGCAGCACCTTGCATTTTTTTGCATTGAACCCCAGCTGCCATCTGTCAGACCATGCTTCCAGCCTTGCCAGATCCTCCTGTAGCCCCTGCAACCCCCCCGGCTGTCCACCACCACTCCCATCTTGGTGTCATCTGCAAATAGGATGATTTTGCTGCTGATGCCCTCTGAGATGACAGCAATAAATATGCCAAACAGCACTGGGCCCAACACCAAACCCTGTGGAACACCACTTGTCACAGGCTTAGGGGATGAGTATTCCCCACCTACCACCACCCTCTGCTGCCTATCTTTGAGCCAGTTCTCCACCCACCCCACCAGTTTTGCATCTGCCCTTGTGCCCTGTAGCTTGATTCCAAGTCTCCCATGTGGTACTGAATCAAAGGCCTTACTGAAGTCTAGGTACAGGACACCCACAGCATGGCCTTTGTCAATTTGCCTAGTCACGCAGTCATAGTATTCAACTAGGTTGGTCTAGCATGACCTGCCCTTGACGAAGTCATGCTGCCTCCCGTCCTGCACCCTGTTCACCTCCAGTAGTGCCACTAGCCTATCTTTTAGGATGGTCTCCATTCGCTTCCCCACTATGGATATTAGACTTACTGGCCTATAGTTCCCCGGTTCGTCCTTAGGTCCACGCTTGTGGAAGGGAACCACGTGAGCCAGTCTCCAGTCCTGCGGTATGCATCCTGTGTCTAAAAATAAATTAAATAAGTCTGCCAAGGGTCCTGCCAGGACCTCTGTCAGCTCCATCAGCACTCTCGGATGTATTCCATCTGGTCCCAGAGCCCTGTCTACCCTCAATGCCCTTAACCCCTCCAGCACCCTCCTCACTGTGATTTCTCCATCTGTCACCCCCATCTGTTTCTATCCTCCCTCCTACTATGGGTAGCACCCCTTCATTTTCTTTAGTAAAGACTGAACAGAAGTTGTCATAGAGCACTTCTGCCATTTCACCACCCCCTTCTTCCACCCACCCCCCTTCTTAGTTCTTACAATTTGGTCCTTACAGCTTCTTTTCTCCCTGATGTACCTAAAGAAGTCTTTCTCCCCTTTTTTATGCCTTGTGCCAGCCTAAATTCCCTTGCTGCCTTGGCTGCCCATACCCCCCTGATCGCTTCCTTCATTTCTTTCAGGTGTTCCTCCCTATCCTCCTCCCTCCCCGATTTTCTGTATCTCCTGTAAGCTGCCCTTTTCTTCCTCACCCTGTCTAGCACCTCCAGCTGGGTTTCTTCCCCCTAGCCTTCTTAGTCTGGGCTCTGCTGCAAGTTTCTGTTGCCTCCACTATCCCCTGTCTTATCAGTTCCCACCTTTGTTGTGTGTCTTACCTGGTTGAATTTTGCACAGGAACCCCTGCACACCACTTCCCTCATCATCTTAAAGTTGGCATTCTTGAAATCCAACACCCTTATGCCAGATGCCATCCTCTCTTTAGCCATCTATAACTGGAACCATACTGGCTGGTAGTCACCCCCCCAGTGGTTGCTCCACCCTCACATCCCTCACCCACTCCCCATTTGTCAGTATGAGGTCAAGGGTTTCCCTTTCCCTAGTTGGTTTCTTGAGCATCTGTACTAGAAGCTTTCCTGGAAGGCATCCAGCATTATCTGCTCCCTTCTACTCTTTGTGGTAGGTGTGTCCCACTGCACCCCCAGCAGGTTGAAGTCCCCTACTGTCACCACCCCCCTTCCTGCAGTTCCTCCTGATCTGTTCTGCCAGTATCCTGTCCATACCTTCAGTTTGAGAGGGTAGCCTGTACACCACCTCCAGTCTTAGAGATCTATTTTTGGGATCCTATAGTTGCACCCACAGGGCTTCTGTATCTCTCTCATCTCCTTCCTGCCTTACACATTTTAATCCCTCCTTTACATACAGTGCCACCCTCCCTCCTTTCCCCTTTTCCCTGTCTTTCTGGTGTAATCTGTACCCCAGAACCATCATGTTCTAGTCCCGGATTTGGGTGGCCCATGTCTTGGCTATAGCCACCAAGTTCACGCCCCCTTCCTCTAAGAGAGCCTGTAGTTCCATCCCCTTATTCTCCAGACTCCTAGCAGTTAGTGTTACCACCCTCCAATCCTTGTCTCTACCCTCCCCCCACCTCTCTCCTCTTATGTCCACTCCCTTAGTAGTTGTCTTCCTCTTTACCTTACTATCACGAAGGTAAGTCCATTTGGTTTCATATCACTAGGCCTCTGAACAACACTATCCCTCCTGCTACCCTCCTCTTCTAGTTTAAATGCTCCTCAATGTGCTTACCTATCCTTGCCTTCAGTACATTTTTTTCCTTCCTCATTTAGGTGCAGTCTATCTTTTGCATACAGACTGCTGTTCTCCCAGCCCGCCCCTCCCTACCAGCCCATACCCTTTTCTTGACATCAGGCCCCAGCCATTCATGTTTTATATATTTATATATATACATTTATACCTGTATGTGTATATATAAATATATATATATATATATATATATATATACTGTATATTATATATATGTGTATATATATGTATATATATTATATAATATATATATATATATTGTGCCCATGTAATATATATATATATATATATATATATTATAGTGGTGCAGTAGCACCACTATATTTAGAGTTGAGTAGGTACTTTAATGTTAAACCCCAAATTTTTGCACTTTAATATCTTCTCAATTGTTCAATGGATTTGTCAGACATTCTGCATGCATGGTCTTGTGGAGTAGCTCTCTGGGCTTGCCAAGTTTCAGTTAGGTTGGATGTGTGAATTCTGAGATGTGGATAGCAAAACAATGTAAACAATTGCTGTTTTTGTCATTGCCTTGAGCCCAGATGGTTTGGAATTTTGGTCTAACATTTTCAGTGTAAAAAGGGCTTGGCCCACAAACGTGCCTTTGAATGGTTTGGTGAAAATATATTAATCCATTCCAACGTTAATAATTTTTTAAAATCCAGTTTCTGAGCATGCTGTGTAAGCACTTCAAAATAGCTGTATGAAGTTTTCCTATGGGAATCTTTTTTTCATGAGGTTTTTCATATGCTGCCATCTTGTTTTTCATTAAAAAAATAAAATAAATAAAAGACCCAAAAATGGTATCATGGGGAGACCAATCCATGTACACTGGTCATCAGGGCACTGTTAGGTGGATTCTTCAATTAACTGTTGGAAAAAGGACCAGCAAAGGTGTTTTTTTTTTAATCCTTTTTTCTGACTGCTTCTGGTTGTTTCATATTCTGCTGATATGAACAATGTCGATGGAAGTGTTTTGTTGCTGTTTTTTTGTCATTAGCATGCAGTCAGATGGACTGGAATTTTGGTCTGAAATTTTTAGGGTAGAAAGGGTTTGGCCCACAGATATGCATTTGGTTGGTTTGGTGAAAAAAATATTAAGCCATTTCAAAGTTATCAAATTTAAAAAATCTGGCTTCTGAGTAAGCACTTCCAAATACCCATACAAAATAACCATATGCTGACTTTGGATTTCCCTGGGGTCTAGTGGCACCCCCACCCTCCGATCGCCAACCCCATAACACTTATAGGGTTTCCTGGTGTCTAATGGCACCCCTCACCCTCTGATTGCTACCCCCATAATAATTATAGATATCCCTGGTGTCTGGTGGAACCTCACCCCCACCCTCCATCCCCATCTCCATCAATTTATAGATTTCCCTTATATCTAGTGGTACTCCCACACCCTCCATTCGATGTCCCTGTAAATCTTGGAGATATCCCTGGTGCCTATTAGCACCACCTGCCCACCAATCAATGTCCCCCTTGATATTTCTTCTTTCCCTGGTGTCTAGTGACACCCCCACTCTCTGATTGCATCCTGTATTACAAAAAAGAAAACAGTCCCATGATGTCTTTATTTTTTCTAAATCTGTAAAAAAGAAAATGGTCCATCATCGATCTTAGCCCCCAACCTCCCACTGAGCAACCACCACCCTGCACCCCCTACACCCCCACACAACTACACTCACCTGAACAGCTCCCAGGGTGAAAATTCATTTTCCAACTGAAGACACATTTCCCTGCTGGAACTGCCAACTGCAATACGAGAACTAAGGTAAGTGTGGTTCAATGTATTTCAATTGGGTTTTCAACTTTGGTGCATAACTTTGTCATTTTGGCATATGTTGACACCAGATTTTCAACATGGCCTTTTGCAAAGCACACCTCTTGAACAATGTCAGTGGAATTATGCAAATCTGTCCCGAAAGGTGATTTTCAGGTTGCTTGACAAAATCACCTTTTTGACAGGATTTGAAATTTTTCATTGTCCTTTTCATGAGGTGGGGTCAAAAGAATGATATGTTGAACATTTGGAGTTAAAATGGCAAAGTTATGCACATCCATTGACACTCTGATATGCTCGCTCATAACTTTTGTAATTTTCAATATTTTTATCACAAAGTTTCAACATAGCCATTTCTTTACACTGCCTCATGAATGAGACAGATGTCATTTTTTAAATCTTGGCCAACATGTCTTTTGCGACTTTGGTGCAGAATTACATTTTGGCAGGGATTTGGCATTTTTAGTACTGGGTTCGTGAGGTGGAGTAATAAGGCAATGTTGACACTTTGGTTGCTTTTTTGTCCTACAAGCAGAAGTGCAGGACCCAGAGGGTCCTGGGCTTCCACATCAACATACATATAGTATATATGTCTATCCAGGACCTGTGCTCCCACAGACAAATAAGGATATGCTTATACTATCTCAAAAAGTAAGGAAATTCATTGTAAAAAAACTTTGTTAATGCAACATTTAGGGTTCAGGCTAAAGTGACAAAATTACTGAAATGTGCACCCATAATGCAAATCAGGGGCACAGTCTTCGTTGGGGCGGTCAACTCTAAAGCTCATCCCATTCTATACACTCCAGAAACATACACATCTAATGGGGTATGCTATAGGGTTGACAACCCCAAGGAAGACTGCACCCTTGATTTGTTTTATTGGTGGGGGTTGGATTGGAAACCCTAAAGCCACATTTCCTTACTTTTGTCACTTTAGCCTATACCCTAAATGTTGCATTAATGGAGTTTCTTGCATGTTAATATACCAGTTAGGATTCAACCTAATGCCAGAAGTAGGGAAATGTGGCTTTAGGGTACCCTAACCCCCCCCCAATCCCCAAGCAGGAAAAGGTAAAAAAATTGAGTTTTGGGTCTCCAGAGTCTTGATGAATCAGTGATGGGGTCTTCCTTGGGGTTGTCAACCCTAATATTCACCCCTAACCCCCATCCCATATCCTCCTGCCCAAAGCAAAAGGTACAACTCCAAGCCAGTGCCTCAAAGTGATACATTCTTCAAAGGTAGAGAAGTGCATCTTGCCATGTTGCCAACATAATCTGTTGTAACTTTTTTCATGCAGGGTCCTGGAATGGAAAGAGATCACATCAGTCCTTGTTTGCTCAGGTAAAGTGATGGGCATCACAGTTGACAACCCTAAGAAAGCCTCCACAGCTGATTCACCAAAACTCTGGAGACCCAAAACCCTAGTGTTTTTCCCCTTTTGATGCTTGGGTATGGGTGGGGGTGATGGTGGGGAGTTAGGGCTGGAAACCCTAAAGCCATATTTCTCTACTTTTGTGGCATTAACTTGAACCCTAATTAGTGCATTAACACATTTTTTTGCAAAGAATTTCCTTCATACGAACATACGAAGAAGCCAGCAGAAAAAAAGCCATTTGATTTATCTAGTCTGCTCATATTCCAGGGTCCTCAGCTTAGGCTACTGGACCATGCCCCCGTAATCCACCTATTCTACATATTCCAGGGTCCTCAGTGTAAGCTACTGACCATGCCCCCCTCTGTAATCCACCTATTCCAGGGTCCTCATCTTAAACTACTGTCCATGTCCCCCTCCCCAATCCACCCTTCCCCACAGTCTGCCCCTCACTTGACCCGTACTTTCCTCCTAACTCTGTCCCAGCCTCTCTTGAAGCTGCCCACCATCTTTGATGAAGCCACCTCTTCCAGAAGTACATTCCAACTCACCACCACCCTCTCTGTGAAGCAGTACCTCCTAGCCTCCCTCCTAAACCTAACCCCTTCAGTATGAGACTGTGTCCCTTCATGTTTCAGTTTCTACTAAGTTTAAAGAGATCCTCCTTATTCACCTTATTTATTCTTTTCAAATACTTGAAGGTTTCAGTCATGTTCCCTCTCTCGCTCTCTCCTCCAGGGAATACATGTTCAGGGCCTCCAACCTCTTCTCATATGTTCTACCCTTCTGGCTCATTATTATCTTCATTGCCCCCCTTTGGATCATCTCCAGCAGGTTAATGTCCCTTTTAAGGTATGGGCACCAGTACTGCACACTTTACTCCAGATGCAGCATCCAAGTGACATAGTAGAATTGTGTACTCCCTCCGGGCCCTCTGCCAAGGGAAAAGTCCATCTGCCTGTGGATGGGCAGGGTTCTTCCATGCCCTGCACTTCCATGTCGACACGGATATCAAGGATTTGTTGGTCTGTCTGGTGGGCTGCAGAAGCACATGGTTTTCTGGGCCCTGTGCTTTCATGTGGCTACAGATACAGACATGCAGATCAGAACCTCCATTGGTCTCCTGAAGTGTAGGACCCACTGGCAGCCATGGGTACAGAGGTGCAGGGCCCTATGCCAAGAGAAGATTTCTCTCCACTATATGGTACTTAAGCCCATGGGGGCAACCTTGCACCTTCCCTTTCCAGGCTGAGGGTTGGTGCCACATAACAGTGCTGTCTCCCCCAGCCTCTGCCCATCCAGTGGGCTCACTGAGCTTGCCCCCAAACTCAGTTTATTGGCATGGGATCACAAAGCACTACCTTCTGGGGTAACAGCTGGCACTACACATATCTCTTAATAATTTTGGTTTTGAAATGTTGACCCCAAATTCTAAATACAGTCATTTTATTTCTCCCCTTTATAAATATGACATGTGGCATTTATAGAACACTGGCTGCAAGTGCTGTACAGCTTAACATTTCTGAAACCCAGACCTTAACAGTGCACAGAGGGGAGTGGATGCCCCACATACACCCTCCACACACTGTCAAGGGCTTGGTATCCTGGTGGTCCAGTGGAACCTCCACTGCCCCAATCCCTGTCTGCATGGTAAAGAACAAAAATCATTGGTGGTCCAGCGGTTCCCTCCCCAGCCCCGATCCCCGTCTGTACGATAAAAAAGAAATCATTGGTGGTCCAGCAGTCACTCCCCAACCCCGATCCCTATCTGAATAAAATAAATGACCTCCCTGGAGGTCAATCAGTCCCTCCCTAGCTCCGATCTCATTCCATGTACAAAAAACTGTAACTCTGTTGGTCCACCAGTCCCTCCCTAGCCCTGATTCCCCCTGTTTTAAAAAACAAAAACATCTCTGGTGGTCTAGCGGTCCACCCCCAAGCCCGATCCCACCTCTCAGAAAAAATAGCATCCCTGGTGGTCTAGTGGTCCCCCCTCCCTAACTCCAACCTGCCCGTCTCAGTCAAGAAACACCATCCCTGGTGGCCTAGTGGACTCCCACCCCTGCACCCTTGCAGGTAGTGTCACACCACCCCACTTCCCCATCTCAATCTTGAGGGCCGGCGACAAGCACAGCCCTACACTCACCATCATGACTGGCTGCCGACTGAGCTCTCTTGGAGTGCGTACTGTATAAGCTAATTGTACAGTATGCGCTCCAAGAGAGATCAGTTGGTGGCCAGCCATGGTGGTGAGTGGAGGGCTGTACCAATCACCAGCCCTTGGGATTGGGATGGGGGAGCAGGGTGGTGGGATACTACCTGCCGGGGCACATGCAAGCCTGATGGGCTCATCTGCATGTTTGGGCTCAATGTCATCCACAGGGGTCACAGCACTAACCAGTATGTGCCATGCTTTACCCCTATAAGTGGTCTTCAGCCTGGTGCCCTGGTAGCATGGCACAAAGCATGGTGACCACTGGCTGTGTGCCACACTACCACGGCCCAATATTCAAACAGATAGCGAGGTCAGTTTGTATCACGCTATCCATTTGAATATGGCACCAGCGTCGGCTGGCACTATGTTTTGCATGGTGCCCCTGTGTGTGCGTACTACAAGCTGGCTGTAAATATGAGGCCCCAGTCTTCTTACAACCCCACCTCATGAACAAGGTATGTGAAAATGTTCAGATCCTGTCTGAAACATGATTTCACTGAGTGACTGTGAAATCACCTTTCAGCAGGGAATTGAAAAATTTCACCGACTTTGTTCATGAGGTGGAGTACAAAAAGCCATGTTAAAATTTGGTGACAAAATATTGAAAATCAGTGATGTTATGTGTGAACATTGAAATATTTCAGTGTTCACTCATGCCATGGTCATTTTACTGTATTTTTACACCAAATTTTTAACATAGCCTTTTTATGATCCATCCCATGAACCTGGTAGGTGAAAATTTTCAAATCCCACCTGAAAGGTAATTTCATGCAGCAACTGCAAAACCACTTTTCAAGATGGATCTGAAGATTTTCACCTAACTTGTTCATGAGGTGGCGTTCCAAAAAGGCCATGTTGAAAATTTGGTGAAAATATTGAAGAATGACAAAGTTTGAGTTCAAAACCCACTGAAATACATTAAACCAGATTTACCTTATTTTCTCATATCATAGTTACTGGTTCATGCAGCAAGACATGTCATATCAAAGAGTGGATCTACATTGTCAGACATGTTCAGGTGAGTGAGAGTGTGTGGAGGTGGGTGCTGAGTGGGGGTTGGGGTGGAGGGGTCGGTGGGGTTGTGGTGTGTCAGATCAGTGAAGGACCATTTTTTTCTTTGCAGGTTTATTTAGATTAAAAAAGGAAAAAGCTCAACAAGGGATGGTTTTCTTTATTTACAAGGGGACTCAGACAATAAAAGACACTGGGGATTGGGCATCCCAATTTCATGATAATCTTCCATGGCACCGGAGGTGAGCATCTTCGTGGTGCCACACATTTTGGGGTCTGGTGACCTGGAGGGGAGAGGTACAAAGAAGCGGTACTGGGGTTGGGCACACCTGTCCGCTTTACATAATTTAAAAACTTTATTTATTGGGGGGCAGGTGACCAGGAATGGAGGGGGTACAAAGAAGTGGTGCCTGTGGTTGGCCCGTCGGTACACTTAACAGGGCTTTACTCCCCCCCAGCTCTGCTTTGACCAGGAGCTCAGTCAGGAGAAAGGGAGCAGGGAGCCTTTTCTTTAATACCACTCCCTGCTCAAACTGCACTTCACTTTCCTGATCAGCTCTGCTTTCACCAGGAGCTCGTTTGGAACCCAGGGCAGAGAATTCAAAAATATATAAATAAATAAACAGACAGACAGACAGATAGATAGATATTCTATGTGCTTTATTGGTCAAATAATTACCAAACCAATCAACCACCTCACCTGAGACATTTAGGCATGACAATGTCTTAAGTAGAATGGGATGATCCACCAAGTCAAAGGCCTTGTTGAGATCCACATTCTCCATGGCCGCCAGGCCTCCAGAATTGATTGCCAGATGGATGCAGTCAGTGAATCCCACCAATGCCATTTTGGTACTGTGTTTCAGTTGAAAGCTATGCTGTGCTGGAGTATAAAATTCATGATTCACTATAAAATAATTTATCTGATCATACTATTCTTTCTAAAATTTCTGACATGGGCAAATAATGCAATGGGCCTGAAGTTGCCAGTGTCTGTAGCTGGGCCACTTTTATGAACAGGTGAATGGTTGCCAGCTTCCAGCCTAGTGGGAAAACATCATGACACAAAGAGAGATTAAACAGCTTCATAACAGGAAATGCCACAGAGTCTTTTGCAATTTTTAAAAAACTGCAGTCCAGATCATCTGGACCTGAGCAAGGCTTCAGACTGCACCTATTTAAATAATATTTTACTTCAGCACATGTTAAAATTTTAAAATAAAATGTTAACAAATGGCTAGAAGTCAGGTCAGTGAACTCATTGCTGTTATTTTCAGACAAGTTTCCAAATTTATGAAGATCTCCAAATTGTTCATTGAGTAAAGTGGCTATATGTTCTGGATCAGTAATTAATTTCTGGTCATGTTTAAGTGTACATACAGCACAACCAGAGTTTTTTCCCTCGAGAGTTCTTTAAAAGTTTCCCAAAAATTTCACTGATGACCCATACTTTGAAGTTGTTTATTTTTGTAAAAAGCTATTTTAGTTTTTTAGTTTACACTTATTATGCAAAATGTTATTTGCAACTAACCTCTCATCATCCCCTTTTTATATTTTACTCATGTTTTATTCTTTTCCCTGTGTATTTTCAGTATTTCAGAAGTAATCCAATCTGATTTGCTACCCCTTTCTCTCAACTTCTTTGGAGGAATCAGTGAGTCATGTACCCCGTCAAGCATCAAGGAAAGTCTATTAAAGGCTGAATCAATGTTATCAATAGTATACCGGAATGACCAGTCAAGTCCAGATAGTACCTGGTTGAACTTGTGTGAGTTGAGAAGCTTGTAATTATGAAAACTAATGGTAACTGGCTTTGCTTTGGGCTTTTTTGCTGACCAATGACAGTATACAAGAGAATGGCTGTTGTCATCTGACAAAGTACCGCAGTCAATTATTTTATGTGGATGGGAAAAAACAATCAGGTCAAGTACTGAGTGTACTCCAGATTTATGATTCTAACAGGTGACTGAATTTACTACTGCGCTTAGTGGGTACCAAGTTCCTGAAACAACAAAACAGAATTTATCTGAACTCAGATTTCACCAGTTAGAATTAAAATCACTCAATGACAACCATTCCCTATTAGAGAGTAACATTTGAAAATAGCTTGAATAACCTCCATTCTACAACCTTAGAATCCTGGGGGAATGTGAACTTTACTAACAGTGATGATTTTAATTCCCCCCAGTATCAAATTATTAGACAGAAAATCACACTTGGACTTAATTTGGGGAGGGGCAGTTCAACTACCTTTAGATCATCCCTAACATAAAACATACAACCCCCACCCCTCTTGCCCTTTCTATCTTTTCTAAATATTGAATACCCACCTATATGAATACAATCATCTGGTACACCATCATGTAGCTGTGATTCTGAAATTCCTATAACATCAAAAGTGTTCTCCACCATCCAGGCCTTAAACAGCTCTTTGTTGGCCTGAATACTCTGTACATTCAAACGTGCTATCTTCAAAGCTGATTGCAGTTCCTTATCCTGATTAGGGGCAATGATCTGATCTTGTGGTCCTGGGTGATGATAAACACCCCCTGACAATAGTAACTACAATAAAATAAGTTTCCTACATTGAACACATAACCTCCTGGTTCCTTGTTACACCAAACTTGTGTTTTTTTAAAGCAACAACTTTTGCCCCTTTTATTATGCCAAGATGTGTTCAAAAGAAGGAAATATGTCACACCAAAACTACTTTTGTAAATTGAAGCAGTTACTGGATGAATGAAATTCGTTGAAAAGGGGTAAGTAAATTTACCAAAACATTTGTATTCAGACATCCCTAGAATTCTGCATCCTAATCACTGTGCATCTGAGTAATGTGCTCAATAAACAGACTCAAGGATCAGTAAACAAAATTAGAACAGACATGTAACCCTTAAACTTAACTAGTAATAATAAAAAGTTGTCAAGAAACAAAAACTGAAACTGAAACAAATAAAAAAGCTAAGCAGCATCCTGCAGCCTCCTGCATGTGACTCCCACCACTCCAGCAGGATCCAATCATGTGGAAAGCTGCTAAAGTGGCTCTCCTCTTATAGTGGGGTGCAGACCTGCCCCCTCAGTCACATGACACCCAAGGTTAACGGAACCCACTGCTGCCACCTGGTTGGTCTGGTTTGTTGCACTGAGGCTCAAAACAGTGAGCGGTGTGACATTGCTGCAGGTGGAGGGACACAAGGTAGGTTGCAGAGTTCAGGTATGGAGTAGTCATATACCACAAGTATATAAACTGTTCCTTGCTAGTCTGGCCCCAAAAAACAATTAATTAGTTATCCACATCCCTTGGCTTCTTTGCCCAATACCCTTCAGTTTCAGTTGTCAGAAGTGCTACCTAAACCATACCCCTGATTGCCAGGCTGTCTCATGTGCAAAAAATATTTTCAACTGTACTACCATGGCATGGGCCATGCCTCCTTAGGACCAGGACAGAGAGCACCAGGGGACTAGCTGTGCAACTTTTAAATTACTGAATTGTTATAGCTACAGTGGTTAGCACATGGCATCCAGCATGGCACAGGGTGCCATGCCATGGTCTGTGGCCCAGGCACACAGCTCTACTACCAAAGATGTCCCCCAACCTCTTTTTCCCCCTGCCTAAAGGACTGATTTATGGCAATTCTAATCTGTATACAGTGGTAGTTAAACAAAAGTTCACTGGTACTGTGGTATGATGCTCAGTATTGAGACCTGCCACTCGGTACTGAGGCGATGGAGTGGTAACACAATGTTGAATGCCAGCATTACAAAAGGTGCCTTAGTGTATTTCCTCAGTTAGTCACCTGATGGCAATCACCATTCATTACAGAGTGGTCCCTGTCCTGGAGCTTGATTTTACTTGTCTTTTAACTGCACTTATTTGCCAGCAGATGATATTGTGTTTCAGAACCATCAATTTCTCTCACGAAGTTCTCTTGTTCACCTGCTGGTAATAGTAAATACAGCAGTTTATGCACTTCTATGTAAAAACAGCTGGCTGAAATGTTCAGGTGCCTTTTAGTTAAACCAAACTTCTTGTATCCCCTACTCTGTGATCTCAGACGCTGACACCAAACAAATACTTCACCATTGGTATAGTCCGAGGCATCCCTTGCCACTTTTTTTCTTTCCTTTTGATAACCTCTTCTTCATGTTTTTGAATTTTTTCTTTAAGCTTTCTATCCCAGATTGTAAAATTCAGATTGTATCTATATTTTCAAAGTTCTTTTTTAGGTTCAGATATTTCTAAAATGAAATCAAAGTTGTTACATTGTATTTAATATTCACCTCCATAAATAAAAGTCTAATTTGATAAATAATAGCTTTAAATCTGAATTGAATCCACCTCCTCACCCTGCAGATTGCCATTCAATCTCTGTTTGGCTGCAGTCCTCCTTAAATTCAAGCCAACTGTGTTACTCAAACACATTGAATCCCCACTATTATTCTCACTTAAGTGACTTTTTGCCCCATTCATTCTTTGTTCAAATAGTTTACTCTTGCTGTCCTCAGCAAAAAAAGACTTTATTAGTGAAATATTAATTTCAGATATTAGTCTCAGTGTTAGTCTCAGTGATGAGAAAAGAAAATTGTGGAAATCACAGATTACCTTGACAGCAGTTCTGTCCTTTACTGTCATAAGCAGAATCTTGAAAACTGCTCCCTGTGGCCACAGGAACAAAAGCTGTGTGTTGAACCAAAACCACCATCCAAAGGAAATCTGTGCTCCTGTAGGCACTGGTCATGCCACTGAGGATTTAGCCAAAACCCACCTTGAGACAACTGCTGACTGAGAATGGTGCACTCACTCAAAGAAAGAAAATAAATGTAGTCAATTCACAAGACTGATAATTCAAAGCTCCAAAGTTTTAATGTGATAACCACAAATTCACAGCTGGACAATACTCCTACTGGGTATCACATTATCACATTAAAACTTCAGAGCTTTGAATTATCAGTTTCATGAATTGATTGCATTTATTTTCTGTCTTTTAGGGAGTGCACCGTTCTCAGTTAACACAGAGGGAATTACAAGGATGGATGTCTGTGAACCGTGGAACACCAAATGGCATGAAATGTATTAAGTTAACACAAAAGAAGTAATAGGAGAAATAGGAACTAATAGGAGAAACTGAGTCTTGTCATACAGTTTCCTAATCCTAACTCTTTGCCAACCCATAGCCACTACCAAAGAGTGTGAGTGAAAGTGAAATGGAGTAGTGAGAATCCTTGTCAGTTTCACTCCCACTCCTGTTTTGTGTAGTATGCTAAAATAAAGAACATTATTAAAAAACAGGGACCACTGAGATGCTATTTTTTATTTGAATGTACCTATGATGTATTTAATTAAACTTGTGAATTCACTGCTTCCTAGATTGAATCCACTTTACTCAACAAAAGAGGACAGGATTTGATGCCATGTACAGTGGCCCTAGTGAACTTGGGGGGGGGGGTTCACACACTCTACAGCTCCCACTCTGAGAGGTTCGGAGTTTGAGCCAGTACAAAAAGTACAAGATGAAAATACTTGGTCCTCCCCCACTCCTGTCCTTGAAAGGCAATAGGCTATGTGGTTATTGGAAAATGTTCTAAAGTAATGATTAACAGATACTGGTTTATTAATACAACTTCAGGACATAAATTGTCAAGGACAAATGTTGTAAGTGTGGAATTTCTTCAGTTGTGATTCTGGCCATATTTTCTATTTTGAAATGTAACTCATATACTGCAAATTGAAACTTCATGTTGGTAAATACCTCAGGGGCACAGCTAAGCTACAGGAGGATAATGCAATGGCTGTGCATATAAAATCTGAAAGTGAAATCCACTCTGAATTTCATGTGGCTGGAATAAGTAAGGTCAGGTATAAAAGGGGTGATACAGAAAGCCATAAGCTATGCAGATAAGGTTTTGGATTTTTATATTGAGAGCTGTAAGAAAACCAAAATTTTGAATGAGAAGGTGTATTTAGTTCCAAATTTTAATTAACAGTATAATATATCCCTTTATTAGTATAGCCTTATTTAGAGTGTATAATGATATAATGTAAATACCATTCTGTCTTTAAAAATGTGTTAATGGTCTGTTCTGTACAGTATTTTTAATCAAATTACCTCCATGGGAATAACTCTATGCACCTTAATATGAAATATTTTGAAGATGTGCTCCTGGTTTTTACATTCCTGTGTGGATGCAGTAAATCAGAAGCATACCAGTAAGTCTGCCATGATGATGTCATCAACAACACAGCTCCAATTTATTTAGTTTTGTCATCATCTGGAATTATGTGTTTTTTAAAAAAATGAAATAATTTAGTTTCTGAGGTAGTAACAATATTAATTAAACTGTCTGTGGTGATTCAGTCAGTTTTTAATGTTTTTGACATCACTGTTTGTAATGGGTTGCATGTAATACTGCACTGTCACTTTAATCTGGCACTATATAAGAGTGCCATTATATAGCAATAGTTGATCATGATAAAGTGAAACATCATTATCTTTGCATTCCTGCTGGCTCTGCAAGTAGTACTGTTTTATTATTATATATGTAAGCTGTAGCAAT
This sequence comes from Neoceratodus forsteri, assembly GCA_016271365.2. Classification (NCBI taxonomy): domain Eukaryota; kingdom Metazoa; phylum Chordata; order Ceratodontiformes; family Ceratodontidae; genus Neoceratodus; species Neoceratodus forsteri. The sequence goes on from CM057456.1 coordinate 1,322,048,277, forward strand.
GAATAAATGTTATGTTTGTATTTGCACTACAGCTCCCACTCAAACTCTACATTAATTATGTAGGTACAACTTTCCTGTGACCCCTGTAGATGCACTACAGCTCCCACTCAAACTCTACATTAATTATGTAGGTACAACTTTCCTGTGACCCCTGTAGATGCCAGTAAAAAGTTGGGAGACAATTCAGCCAGACTTTGCCACTTAAGTTTCTTCCCAGGACTTTGGAAGGTGAAAACTGAGTGCAAAGCCTTTGGTCCCTTATCATTTTCTGATAAATAGCTGTATTTCAGTTTGCATAATGCTCCTTCAGCACCTGCCACCCCACCTTCCCCCTCCCCAAATCCCACTCCCATAAGTTTCCCTAACAGTTGCTACTAACGCAAGCTGCCTGACCATGCCCCCTCGCACCCCACCATATACTCTAGCATGTCTTCTCCACTCAGCCTCCCCTCACCTCCTATTTCTCTCTATACCTTATCACCCTTCATCCCCCACCCTTCATCCCCACTGCAGTACCTACCTCTCTCTCATACCTCCTTTCTTCACCCCACTGCCAGCTATCCCCGTCCCTTCTGAACTACAGACAAGGCACTTTGTGGTTGCTTATTCCTCCCACCCCACAACCTCATAAAGTGTTTTTCTTGCTATTTTAACTTGTACCTATGTTTCAAGTTATTCTGTAAGTTCTGAATCCAAGCTGTATCATTCATGTGATGTACCTTTGCTTTTTCCTACTGTACTTTATTTTGCAATCTATGAGGTAGAACCTTTGTAAAAGAGCTTGCACTCAAAGATCTTTTCTGAATCACTAAATAAATAAAAAAGAAAATTATTTCTGTGAATACAATATTGAAATACTATAAGTGCACATAAACACACACACCACTTTATTTTTTCTCTTTTCTTTCTTGGGCGTAATGTGTTGGCAAAGCACTCTAAGCATTTTCTACTCAGACTGTAATAGAAAGATGAAACTTATTGATTAAAAAACATAAATACCATGCCCGAACAAAAAATCTGTCATAAGAAAATACCCAAAGGAACTAAAAAAAAAAAAGAAAAAAAAATGAATGGTTAAAAATTCAACTCATTTTAAGAAATAGCAATTTCAATTTGATCATTACTATGAATTTTAAAAGAGACTGACTCCAGGCAATTATGCCCATTAAGATAATGTCTGCCTAGTATATCCTAAATAGGGTGCAATAGCTGTTGCAGTATTTAATAGATAGTCCAGATATAAAAAAAAAAACAGCCTATAAGGTAAATTGCTATATTATACAATGGCAAGACAATTTCCTGGACTATGATTGCTCAGTGAGTGCTTACTACAGTGAGGTTATCCGAACATAACCTCACAGCATCAAGTCCAAACGTATAGATAATTACATGCCAGACTGAGTAACAAGCCATAGCTTCTCCTACCAAAAGAGTTTAAAGCCTTGCAATTGTAGTACAGAAGCAAAAGCTTAGTTTCATATAAAAACCTTATTTACTTATATTGTGGGGGACAAATATTTTGTCATGGCTAAAACATTTCATAGTTAGGCAGAGAACAAGTATCAGAAAATCTCCTTTATAGTGTGGAAACATCTGTTTTATAGTATCAGTTTTACAGTTTTATTTTTTATGAGGAAACACAACACATATGAATGCACTACATCATGGGTGTGCAAATACCCAATTGCTTGGTATTGCACAACACACTACAGTGATAAAAGACAATTGATTATTTGCATTCCCATAATGCAATGCTTTCACATGGGGAGTATTTCCTCAAAAAAAAATTAATGAAATTAAAAAATAAAACTGTACAACTTATACGATAAAACAAATGTCCCTACACATAAAAGGGATGTTCTAAAACGTGTTCTCTACCTAATAGCCATCTACATGTGTTCATTTGTGTCCCCACAATATTAATAAATAAGAGCCATTGTATAACAGCAATAATGCACACCAGAGTGTGGGTTGTGCTAGAATAACCTCACTTTTGGGGTGTTAGATGCACTTGGTTTTCAGCCTTGTGCCCAACCACCCCAGGTGTGAGGTTATCCCAGCACAACCCGCACCCTGTCATGCACTATTGCTTAAATACACCTCAGTTCTGTCTAGAGCGGATCTTGCCTTTGAATATGGCAAACTATGCAAATGCATAGGATCAAAAGAGACCCTGAATGATTTAGCAGTACTGTTAACCTCATGACTTTGAGATTCTCTGTGTTTTACCAGTTTTCTAAAAGATGTATCAATCAGTTAACCAATCAATTAAACTTTTATTTATATTTCATTCGATTTCAGCAGGTTCTCAGGTCTATTTACAATACATAGCCATAAGCACAGCAGCAAGTGGGAGCACTAATACTACTGTCGAGATTTTTATTTTATTGCTTGTTAAAAGACTTCCTGAACCACTGAATATAATGTAGGACACAGGGTTAAATTCCTTTTGGGTGGCAACAGAGAGTCTTGCAGAATAACACAGAAAAAGTAATTTATGGTTAGATGGCCAGATTTTGTGATATACAGTATTTAATTTTGATAAGATGAAGGTTTTGCAAAGGCTTTGCTAATCCTCATCTTTATCTTCGTTAGTGTGGATTTGACAAATGTAGTCCTCCCACCAAACAAAATGCAGAACTGGTGCACGTCAGTTAGTGTGTGCTGGGGAGTGGGGATAATTTTTTTCTTAAGGAATATTTTGGAGATGAAAAGCAGGTCTGGGGTATGAGTTTTTTAGGAAGAAGCCTTAGTTTTACGTGCCCCAGACTAGCAGCATCAAATATGGGAGTTATTGGGTGCTCCAAACCGAAAGTGGCGACTCCCAAAGTGGTGAATAAAATCACAGAAAACACAAAAAGCCCAGTTCCACCAAGTTCACCTAGGAGATTGGGACAAGCTGCTCACAGAGGGCATCTGTAAAAAATGACATTATGTCCAGTGTCCCCTCCATAAACTGGTAAACCTGATAAGATCTTAACAAGATGAGGGATAGAAGTAGGGTTATTTGGATCAAATGGCAATCGAACATGAGTATCCTTTGAAATACCCAGGTGCTGGATGCAGCACATACGGACAGGGTTTTGTCTTATGTACCTGACAGCCATAAAGGGGTTAAAAGCACCAAAAGGAGCAAAACTGTGTTTATAACAACATGGCCATTTAATCTTGGATTATAGGATAAACCCAGCAGCATACATACAGTAAATATGTAGGTTCCACAGACAGCAATTTATAAAGTGTTCTGACCATTAAGTAGCCTATTAATGAGTATGTGGCCCATAACACAACATTCTTATAATTTAGAATGTCTGGCACATTTTGCAATGCCTGGCCCATGGGGCATGACATCATATAGGACAGTGCCTTTGTGTGCAAATACTGTATCACAAAAGCCAATCATCGTAATCCTGTACAAATTATATAACTAAAACAAGGATTCCTTTTAAAACACCCGATCAATATTCTGATTAATACAAGGTGTTCATTAACCCAATCCTCACCCTCCCCCCAAAAAACACAAGATAAATGCTACCTAAAAGCATGACATAAGTGTAATCACTGTGCTCTCCTAGTCTTCCTTTAATTTCTAAATGGTAACAAACACTATAGTGGAAATACATTGTATCTGCCTCTTATAAAATCTTAGTTTAAATTAATGAAAAGTTCACCTCCACACCAGCATTTTTTTGGGGGAAGGGGTTGTTAAGAGACTGGCTTTATTTGATATTTCTGACAGCTAAAGGTACACTTAGCCACTGTATGACAGCTCCTTCTACGGCTGGTTATGAATTAGAATTAGTAGTTGCACCTTGTTTCATAGTTTATATATAAATATTTAGAAATTAGCTTCCCGTCTTCTCAGATATTTCAAAAACAAAACAAAAAAAACAGTTTCTGAATGTCAGAATGTCTGGTCTTAGAGGTATCTAGTTTGCTGATCCAAAGAGATTTTAACTATTCTTGACTTTAAGGGATCTAGTGTGTTGGTGGTGGAAAGCATTTTCTGCTTTAAAATGCAAAAGTTTCTTGCGTGGCAAAGTCTGGCTGAACTGCCTCCAAATTTGTAATGGCATCTATAGGGGTCCGAACACAGGAAAGTCATAGTGGGAGCAGTACTGCATGGGGACTCCCACACACACACACACAGTACATTGGGAACACTCTGCATGGCATCAAATCATTTAATCTTTTGCTGAGTGAAATACATCAGATCTAGGAAGTAGTATATTCACAAAATTAAATTAAATAAATAATATGTACATTCAAATAAAAAAAAACTAGCATCTCAATGGTTCCTAATTTTTTGATTATTTTCTTTATTTTGACATACTACACACCATTGAGTAGTGCAAGTGAACTAGACAAGGACTGGCACTGCTACCTTTCACTTTCACTCTTGCCTTTCAGGTAGAGGCTATGGGGCTGGCAAAGAGTTAGGAAGCTATGTGGTAAGATGGAGTTTCTTGTATTATTTATTTTTTTGTTGTTGTTAACTGTCTACAGTTTACAAAAAAAATGGAAGGATAGTTTTTTTTTCTTTTCAGTTAAAAAAATCCACTACTCACTCTTGCCAACCAGAAAGCAACCGCTCCCCCAACTGACTTGAATCACACATAGCAGTAGTGCCTTTTGCCATGTTGTCATGGTGACTGATTGCTGTTTCTCAAACGCACTTACTGCTATTGACTTCAGAATAATAGGTGTGAAGAGATTAGTCCACCCCTCCCTCCACTGATTTGCTTTCTTAGACCAGTGAGTTTGAATGTAGTAGCTCTTTTAAATTATGCTTTTTTCCCCAAAACAAGAATCCCACACTCAAATTATAAACAAAATTGTGAAAGTACTGTAGCTGAAGCAATACATGTATTCAATAAAGAAAAGGGATAGTGACACCACATAGCTGACTAGTGGCCTCCAGCCAAAGCCCCTTGTGCAAAGTGCTGGGTGCCGGACACCTTACCAGCAGTGTGGTGTCTGTAGTCCTGTTATTCAGTGAATAAACTGCTTCAGCATCAGAACCCTAACATTTGTGTTTCTAGCTTGAGTGAGCTGTTCTTGTTCAATCACTGGTGTAGGAGAAATGGAAAACTCAAAATTTGGGACCTCTCGTGGTGATTATGCAGTAACCCATACACAGCAGATATCAAAGGCTGGTTGGAGGAATATGTATGCCATTTATAGTATCAAATTTGGTTACTGGTTCAGCAATACATGTACTGTTTACTGCTGCTGTATTTCATCAACACACATACTACTTATTGATTTGGTATTTGGAATTTCCCCTGCTTACTGTAATGATTGAATCGGAGCCCCCTTGCCATTGTTTCCTCTGTGTTATTACCCTCTGTTTTTTTTTATATTTCCCCGTCTTTGTTTCTTATACAGTGGGATTTATGCAAGTAACAACATTCCTAGATAAGAACCTTTTAACATAGAGCATTGACTCCTGTGACTGAAAGTTAGGGACATCTTTAATTTTTATTATAAGGAATTAATTTGGCTAAAGTGAAACATTTGTTAACATTGATACCAACTTCTTGCACATTTACAGTACATATTTGGTTCATGGGAATATCTTGTGTTTTGTCCCTATTACTCCTTCCATGTTTTTCTCCATTTTGTCTTTCTCCATTCCCCCACCAACCCTTCAGCTTCTCAGTTACGGGTAACACATTGCTTGCCCACATATATCAGTTCTTCCATTTAGGATCCTTGCCACTTACAGCATTTACTCGTGCTATGAAAACTTATGATATATATTAGCAAATATTGGCTACTAACTTTTTACACAATTATTGTGAACTTAGTTATTTAGCATGCTTCAGGAGTAATTTTTACAATCCTTTTTCTGACTCTCCAAACCCCTACCCCTTCCTGCCCTTTATTTGTGAATATTCAGATGGTAAGGAAAGCTCATACAGTAGATCAGCTAGGAATACATATATATAAAGATTCCTCAGTAAGCAATGAGGGGATAAGATAGTGACATCAGAAACATGGATGAATTGGATCTAAACTTCTAATAGGTTTGCGGTACTGGAGAATCTGTCAGAAGACTGACAGTCATTGAAGGAGACAGGTTTTCACAGAACACATGAAAAGGAGTGAATAGATATGCAGAAAGGAAATTAAAATAACATATTAACATGGAACATATCTGGTTTAAAAGATAAACTGCATGATCCTGAGTTTATGGATTACATAAATAAATTTGAAATTGTCTGTTTGCAAGAAACCTGGTTAAAAGAGAATACAAAAATAGATGAGTACATGTCATTTCATAGATCAGCTAGAAAAAAAAAGAACTTTGGAAGAAATACGTGATGCATGCTAATTTTGAATAAAATTAGAAATGGGGTTAATACTAGGAAAACAAAGGTGAATGAGGAGATTATGGGTATTAGGATATTTAAAAAGAAGGTATACATTGTTATCCTGAATGTTTAATTTCAACCAAATAATTCAAGACAAAATGTTGAAAATATATTTGATGGTTTGCAGAGGATTTTGGAGGAGAAGACAAATGGTAATCCAAACAGCAGAATAATAATTGTGGGGTATTTCAATGCAAGGGTGGGGCAGTATCTGGAGTCCAGAGAGGAGACAGCAGAAATAGTGATGGATAACATTCTATTAAGGTACTTTAGGAACTTACAGGATAATAAAAACAATGAAAGATGAACTAGAGTGTGCAGTATAATGTCAAGTTGGAATTTTATATTGTTAAATGGAAGACTACCAGATAGCCTAAGGGGAAATTACACATTTATTGGACATAATGGGGCATCAATCATAGGCCTAGCATTGGTCTCTTAAAATATGATCCCTTTTTACCTGAATATTACAATGGGGGAGAAGGCAATAAGTGCACATTCCCCAGTGGAATTTAGAATAGAGAGAAATATAAACACCTGCAAAGAACAACAAAAGTGGCCAGATAAGCTAAGCAGGAAAAGAAACTGCATCCATGGGAATTGATAAATAATAAACACTTTATGGAAAAAATGGAGGAAAAGGGATAAAAGAAAAAATTAGAGCAATAACAGAGGGGAATATTGATGAGATGTGCCTCCAAAACTTAGAAATAATCCTGACTAAATTAGCAAATATAATTAATAAAGAAAAAAATATTTTGGTTAAAAAGGGATTCCGTTTGTATGACAGAATATGTAGGCAAGCAAAGAGAAAGCTGAATAACCAGCTAAGAGTGGCCAGACACCATCTAAACAAGGAAAATAAAAGTACCTTAAATAAATTAAGGAAAGAATATTATAATACCCTAAAAAAAGAAAGGGAAAAACACAGAGATAGAGTATGGAAGAAATTTGAAGATACAGTATTAGAAAACAACAATAACAAATTCTGGAGGATGGTACTGAAAGGTTTTGATAACTACTCAGATGTAGAGGAAAACCACATAGAACTGGTTAACTGGGCGGCCTACTTCAAAAATGTACTTTCTGATCCAGAAGAAGAAATAAACATAACAGAGATAATGATATGGACCCCAATGAAAAAAGAAATATCTATAGAAGAAATTGAATTAGCCATAAAAGTATTCTCACATAGAAAAGGCCCAGGCCCAGATGGAGTCCTGATGGATGTCTTTAAAAATTATAGAGAAATATGGTCCATTTGTTTATACTGTGTTTATAAGTACATAATGGCCCAGATATTCAAACTGAGCCAGGCTGTAGCGCAAGCCTGGGCGCAACATAACTTAGCTTGGGGCATTGACTGGGTGATATTCAATGGAGCTGCGCCATGGCACAGCATCATTGGTCTCGCACCTAACCACCACAGTGTGCATGGCACAGTGGCTGCGCCAGCACAAGTGGCCAAGTAGACGGGGATCCGCTGCGCAAGTTCCGTTGCACTATCGCGCAGCAACCGCGGATATTCAAAAGCGCACATGCAACGGGGCCATAATGTATGCAAGGCACAAATGGGGCCATTTGGATGTCATTATATTATTTACATGCAGGTGTGCCAATCCCCCATGACTTGCGCCTGGCGCCCTGCCAGGCAGCAGCCGTCGGGGACTGACACCCCCTGCCCAGCATGGCAATGTGCCCCACAGCCCGATCGCGGGCTTCAGTATAAATAAAATGATTTCCAATATCCCTGGTGGTCCAGTGGACTGCTGTCAGCCTGATCGCGGGCTTAACTATAAATAATATGATTTCCTATATCCCTGGTGGTCCAGTGGACTGCTGTCAGACAATCGCGAGCTTAAGTATGAATAATATGATTTCCAATATCTCTGGTGGTCCAGTGGACCGCTGTCAGTCCGATCGTGGGCTTTTGTAATAAAAAAAGAATTACGTCCAATATCCCTGGTGGTCTAGTAGTACCCCTTCCCACCTGCCCACTGGGCCCCACCACCGCTCCCCGGTCAGTGGTGGGTGGCAACCCCTCACCCACCTGCCACCCTGCAGCCAGCTGGCTGACACCGTGGTAGGGCTGTACGCCCATTGGTCCACAGTGTGAGCCAATAGGCATGCAGCCCACGCCTCTCATTCCAGATATGTGAATGAATCCATTCACATATCTGGAATGTATACATATGGGTTGCAAGCCCATTGGCTCACGCGCTGTGGACCAATGGGCAAGCCGTCCTTATGGTACAGTGGTTGGCGGCAGGGCAGCAGGCCAGTGGAGTGCTGCCTGCCGCTGACTGGGGAGCGTGGTGGGCTCAGTGGGTGGTGGGGAGGGGGTACCACTAGACCACCAGGGATACTGGACATAATTCTGTTTTATTACAAAAGCCCATGATCGGGCTGACAGCGGTCCACTGGATCACCAGGGATATTGGAAATCATATTATTCATACTTAAGCCCACGATCGGGCTGACAGCGGTCCACTGGACCACCAGGGATACTGGAAATCATATTATTCATACTTAAGCCTACAATCTGTCTGACAGCGGTCCACTGGATCACCAGGAATATTGGACGTGATTATTTGAACAGATGCCCGTGATCGAGCATGGGGGGGTGCTGCCACAGAGGTGCAGCCGGAGCTTGGGTGGCCACCCACTGGTGGCAGCTGCCGTGTTGCGCCATGCAATATGGCAGCTCACCTGTGTGTGGCCAGTCGTTGTTCCTTTTTTTGGGGGGATCAACTTTGTGCGGCGCAAGAAGGGGTTGCGCATGCATGGACTCAGCACATCCCGGGCTGAATATTGGGATGTGCAGAGATATGCATGGGCACGCCCCCCGCGCCGCGCCGCATACATTACATCTGGATTTGTGCCAGGCACAATTCCCATTTGAATATCACGCTGGGACACATCAGTAGGTTGTGCATGGTGCAACACTGTTGCGCCATGCTCAACCCTTTTGAATATCTGGGCCACAGGAAACAGGCAAAGTCCTAAGCTCCTGGCTAGAAAATAGAATAGTTCCATTATACAAAAAAAGGAGAGAGGAGCAATCTTAGTTGCTATAGACCAATAAGCCTGATTGATAACACCCCAAAAATACTCACCAGAATCATCAATAAAACAATATCAGAATGGCTAAAAAAAGAAATAAATAATTGATGAGGCACAGGCCAGCTTCATACCTGGTCATTCCACGCTAGACCAATGTTTCACATTGGCACACTAAAGTTAAGAAACAAAAATTGTTTTGTGTCTTTGTGGATCTCAAGTCTGCATTTGACAGGTTAACAGAAATAAACTCTGGGACACTCTGAAAGGATATAAGATAGAAAAAGCTTTGATTAACATTATAATAACATTATATCATAATAACCAGATATGTTTCAGCTATAGTAGAAGTGGTACTAAGGGGCACAAAATTCACAACCAGCAGAGAAGTAAAGCAGGGCTGTGTGCTTTCTCCATTATTCAAACTTTCATTAATGGGATTTTTATGAAACTTTATGACACAGACCTCCACATGCCCAAAGTGGGATCCAGGTACTGCCCCTACCTCACATATGCAGATGATATCATCCTATCGACTAGCTTCTTAGGCATTAAAAGAAGCTTTTATAAGCTCCAAAAAGAAATGGAAAGTATGGAATTAGAAACAAATTATGACTAAACAAAATTAATGATATGCAGAAAAACTAACAACAGATCAATGAGTAGGTATAAAATGAAATATGATAACAAAGAGTTGGAAACTGTGAATAAATTAACTATTTAGAAATATATTTCATTAGCTGATTAAAATAGTGAAAGCAAAAAAAAAAATAATGGAGACAAAAGTAAAGACATTTTCATCTGCTGTTCTTGGTTTTGCCAATAAAGTTGGGGGAAGGTCAACTAAGGGCTACATTAAACTTATTAATACAAAAATAAGAAACCAGGTGTTATATGGCACAGAAATCTGGGGCATAGAATTAAGGAGAACATTAGAACCGCTAGTAAATAGATATTATAAACATCTTTTAAGACTTCCAAAAGGACCTCCATCAGCATTGGTAAGGATGGAGATAGGACAAATACCAATACAATGCATCATAGAAGAAAGACTGATAAATGCACTGGCTAAAAGCATGCAGGATGGAGGAGAGCAGACTCCCTTGGATATGCCTAGAAAAGACCATTAAATATGCCAGACAATGAAAGATGTTCCCCAGCCCACAAACAGTGGAAACAATTATCAAACCATATGGTTTGCTAAATTAAATTGTAGATATACACACTAGACCATAACATGAGGTTCATATAAAAATAAAAGAAAGATTCAGAGATGTATATATACAGAGGGATGTAGGGTTAAGCAAACACTACAAAATCAGTAAATGGATGTCAAGTAATAAGAGGCAGTAAGGGTTTCAAAATTATCTAAACAATATTAAAGATCCAACCAGGAGAAAACTGCTCACAAGGTATAGATTTAAATACCATGAAAGCCAAAGAATGAAAATTTTGTGTAAACAGGCTAGGGGAGTAACTGCAAATGCCTGGCAGGAGAAGATGACATAACACATCTTTTAAAGTTGTGTCCATTATATAATTGAGGTCATTGGATTACACCAGTGAGCAGATGCTCATTTATAGGTTCCACATCAGTTACATAGACAATACAATACAGATGACATATCGTATAGGGTTACATATGGTACAGGTAAGTTACAGGGTACTACAGCATAGGATCATAGGATGTTATGAGTTAAGAGGACCATAGGTCCATAAGAAACTCGCCACCTATATATAGGTGGAAGAAACACACATTTATCTGTTAAATAATATCTTATTTTGCCCCATAAAACAATCAAGCTTGTTTTTAAAGATTAACATGCTTTCACTATTGACTACATCAAATGGTAATGCATTCCAGACTGGAATAATTCTCTGGCTATACCAGTTACTATGTTTGTTTGTCTTATTAATATTTCTTTTATTTCTAAATTATGGGATCTTGTGGCAAAGGTACTAGTGTATTTTACCAGTCCTAGAGTTTCCATTAAGTAGTCATCTTTAATAGCTTTATAAGTAAAGCAAAGATCTCCCCTAATTTTTCTATACTGTAATGAATATAGTCCCAGTTGTTCAGGTCTTTGGCCATAACTTAAATTTTGCATGATCTTAATTTGTTATGTGATTCTTACAGATTAAACAGCTTAGGCAGCATAGCAGCTAACCAGCATCAGAGGTTCACACCCTACTTGGAAACTCTCACAGGTGAGAAGAAGGAGGGGTTGCAAACATGGGTGGAAGGAGTAAGGTAGTTGGGAACATCTGAGGGGTAGGGAAGTGGGAGAGATGTCATGATTGGGGGGGAGGTGTAACCTAAAGAACTGGGATTGGGGTCCCTTAACCCAATGAGTTGTCAGGAGATGAGTGCAGGTAGCTGGTTGGTGCTCTGGGAGAGTGCTAATTGTAGCAGTCACATTTATTAGATTTTACTAGGTGTTGCCAGAGTCTGCATTTGAATGATTCAATAGATGTAACAAGGTGAGGAATAAATTCTTGGGGGAAATATTATCCACTTTAAAACGTGAACCACATCAAATGGTAACATATTTCATCAAATCTAACTCTGTACACATACTAGAAAACGTGCTCTCTTTTTGCAAAATTATAGATATGAGAAAATTACATATTAAGTGAAATTACATATTTGCACAAATGTACAAATTAAAAAAGTGATGCTAATAGGACATGTATATTGATATATGTATTGCACTTTTGTGTGTTTTAAATTATTTAAAATGCTGTTGATAATTAGGTAATTTATGTTCTATATTTTTTTTACATATTGTGATAATCATATTGTAATGGCATGACTTGCCGACCAAAAAACAGATTTGATGATTGATTGAATATTCAGTGTTGACTAAACCAGGAATTTTTGTTTGTTTTTTAGCCAGGATCAGGTCACTTGCAGCACTTACTTGTGTGATAGGAATGGATGGAAACTCATAAAGCTTCCTAAGAAATGAATTTGGCTGAAATAGAGTTGGTGCTAATAAGGATCATGGGCATGAACATTCTACTAGTATTTTTATGTGCTGCAATTTCAGTTACTCTGTAACTTTTCTTATTTCATACCTTTTTGTTTTCCCAATGCCTGTTCCCTTCTTTCCAATACCCCCCCCCACAAAGGATCTGATAAAATAATTTATTTTAAGATGGCAAAGATGCAGTTGTGCATTGGTGCAGTGACAGGTGTACTCTGTCAGATAACCAGCTACAGTAGCTCCAGCTACAGAGAGGCAGAAAAGTGAGGGGCACTCAAAACCAGGAAATTCATGCTGAGTAAAATGGTGCGGGGGTCAAATAAATACCAAATTCCAGCTTATGTGGCTTCAAAAAATAAAATCCATCAACTTTTCTGGAGTTAAAGGAAAGTAAGATCAAAAGGATCATAAATCTGACAGGCAGGCAGACAAGCTGGCATTATAATTCATGATGATGGTGCATTTCAGTACAGGTCATGTAGGAACTGGCAAGTTAGTGTAGCAGGATTGGAAAATAGGCAAGCAGACATCAGTCATGTGAATGTGCAGTATGTGCATGATGATAGCAGTACACACAGCACAGGGCACATAGGAATGTGGATTAAGGTTCAGTGCAGTTCTATCAAAATAAAGATCAAAGATCCTACAGTAGGCCATCCACCCTAAGAGGAAGAGATCTGTTCTCAAATGCTGTCAGCACACAAAATGTCTGTGAGATGCCAAGAACAGATAGTAACATGTTACTATGATACTATGTTAGTATGTATCTGTTCTTGGCATCACACAGACATTTTGTGTGCCGGCAGCAATTGAGGCTGGGGACAAATCTGATTATGTGGTTTGTTTGGCATAGGAATTGCCATTGTCTGTGACATTAGAAAGATCAGCAGAATATCTATGACTTTGCAACAGCTATGGATTGTGGCATAAAAGACTGACACTGTCTGTGCTACAATGAATGCTTACAGACATACATGAGATTCAGGTTGTTTTTTTTTTTTTTGGTAGTAGTGGAATTATCATGGAGCTGAATGAGGTCAACCTTCCCATGTATTGTGGTAATTAAACCAACCAAGATGTTGATCTTTTCCTTCTGTAATCTGTGAAACATAGAAACATAGAAGTTGACGGCAGATAAGGACCACAAGGCCCATCCAGTCTGCCCATTTCTTTTTCTACCTTATAAATGTGCCATCGGCCTTTGCTCTGTCAGTGGCCTATCTATTCATAGTCATTTGTATTGCTCCCTTATGCCTATCCCATGCCTGTTTGAAGCCCTGCACTGTATTCATAGCCACCACTTCTTGTGGTAAGCCATTCCATGCATCCACCACCCTTTCTGTGAAAAAGAATTTCCTCACATTCCCCCTTAATCGGCCTCCCTCTAATCTCATGCTGTATCCTCTTGTCCTGCTATTTTTCTTGTATTTAAACATGTTAGACTCTTTCACCTTGTTAATGCCCTTAAGGTGTTTGAATGCCTCGATCATATCACCTCTCTCCCTCCTTTGCTCAATGTATACATATTGAGCTCTGTTAATCTGTCCTCATATGTCTTCTGATGCAGTCCCTGCACCATTTTGGTTGCCCTTCTCTGGACTGCCTCAATTTGGTTAATGTCCTTGTGAAGGTGTGGCCTCTAATACTGCATGCAGTATTCCAGATAGGGCCTAACCAGTGTCTTGTAAAGAGGGATTATTACCTCCCTCTTATGACTTGTGATACCCTACTAATACACCCTAAGACCCCCCTAGCCTTACCTACTGCTTTAGAGGTCTGCTTGGATGATTTCAGGTCATCAGTGATGATGATGCCCAAGTCTCTTTCTTCCTTTGTGACTGCTAGCAACTCCCCTCCCAGACTATAGGTAGCTTCAGGGTTTCTCTTCCCTATGTGCATGATTTTGCACTTCTTTGCATTAAATCCCAGTTGCCACTCTTCTGACCATTTTGCTAGTTTGTCCAGATCTCTTCTCATTCTGCCCACCCCATCTGGATCATCTACTCTGTTGCAGATCTTGGTGTCATCTGCAAACAGACAAGCCTTACCCTCTAGTCCATCTGCAAGGTCACTAATGAAGATGTTGAAGAGGACTGGCCCCAGGACTGATCCCTGAAGTACCCCACTTGTGACTTGCATCTCTTCTGACTGTATACCATTTACTACCACTCTGTTTTCTGCCCATCAACCAGTTTGCCACCCAGTTGACCAACTTCTGGCCCACCCGAGCCTACCCAGCTTATTTATCAATCTTCTATGTGGAACAGTGTCAAAGCTTTGCTGAAGTCAAGGTAGGCGACATCAACTGCTCCCCTTGGTCCACCACTCTGGTTACCCAGTCAAAGAAATCTATGAGATTAGTTTGACAGGACCTTCCTTTGTAAACCCATGCTGTCTTGGATCCTGTGCTCCTATGGATTCCAGGTGTTGCACTATCCTTTCCTTAAGAAGTGCCTCCATAATCTTGCCCACTACTGAGGTAAGACTGACTGGTCTGTAGTTCCCTGCCTCCTCCCTGCTACCACTCTTATGGAGCGGGATCACATGAGCCCTTCTCCAGTCTTCTGGGACCTCTCCTGTGCTCAGAGACTCACTAAACAGTTCTAATGGCTCTGCTAGTTCCACCTTTAGCTCCTTAAGTACCCTGGGATGTATGCCATCAGGTCCCATTGCCTTATCCACCCTGAGTTTAGCAAGCTCTTGTAGGACCCTTTCTTTTGTGAAGGGGCTAGTGCTCACCTCCCTCCCCCTTATGTCCATGACGCTGAGCTGTGGGCCCTGCCCTACCTTCTCTTCAGTAAATACTGAGCAAAAGTATCTATTTAGGATAGATGCCTTTACAGGGTCCTCCTCCTCACATACTCTCTTTTCTCCATTAAGCTTAGCAATACCCCCTCTGGACTTTCTCCTTTCACTAATGTATCTATAGAAAGTCTATAGGTAATGTTGCATAGACATTTTACATAGTACAAGAAAAATTACTGATCACATTACAACATAAAATAGTCAAGGACATATGTTAATACAATGAGGACAATTGATTGTATACTACAAAGGGTAATGTCATCATAATAATGAAACATCTGTAAGGGCATGTAGTCTTACCAAGATGAGATCATGGCAGAACAAACAGGAAAGTAGCAGCAGCCTCCTGGTTAAGAAGTATAAGTAGACAATCTCCACGATGGAACAGCACATAACTGAGAACAAGATCATCTTTGGCAAGCTGTAGAAAAATGTCACTATTGTGCAGAAGAACCTCCCCATACATTTAAACCATTTCCTTGTATTTTTTTCTGTTATGTGGGTCAGACTAATCCAAATTCAGGAGCAAGATGACGATCAGGCCAAAATAATTTTAGAAAAAAGGGTGCAGTGGTGGGGCAAAACAAAATCCAGGAAAAAAATGGCAGTGAGGCAAAAACAAATTTAGGAACAAGAGGATGGTAGTGGGGCAAAACAACTGCAGGAACAAGATGGCAGTGAGGGACAAAAAGATTCAGGAACATGATGGTGGTGAGAGACAAAAACAGAGAGGGACAAAAAACAAATTCAGAAAGAAGATGACAGTGAGGGACCAAAAACCAAAAACAAATTCAGGAACAAGATGACAGAGAGGGGCACAAAAAAAATTCAGGAACAAAATGTAAGTTGGAGACAAAAAACAAACTCAGGAACAAGATGGTGGTGAGGAACAAAACAATTCAGGAACAAGATGGCAGTGTGGGACAAAAAACAAATTCAGGAACAAGATGGCAGTGTGGGACAAAAAACAAATTCAGGAACAAGATGGCAGTGAGGGACAAAAAACAAATTCAGGAACAAGATGGCAGTGAGGGACAAAAAACAAATTCAGGAACAAGATGGCAGTGAGAGACAAAAAACAAATTCAGGAACAAGAAGGCAGTGAGGTACCAAAAAAAATATTCAGGAACAAGATGGCAGTGTGGGACAAAAAACAAATTCAGGAACAAGATGGCAGTGGGGGACAAGTCAGGGATCATGACCTGAAACAGTGGGTGAAACGAAACTGCATACATTGTCTTCCCCTGCAAGTGTCTCCCCTTCCCCCTTACAGCAAAAATCAATCAACTTCTACCAAAACCAAGGCAGTCTAATTCAGTGTAAAGATAGCCATTCACCAGTAGCTATAAGATAGCTTAATGGAGTCTGAGTGAACAGTTCATTTATATTTTGCACTAACATATAAGCACAAACTAGTACGCATTTTCTTACAAGTGCTTATGTGTTATATCAGCGTTCTTCAGCATCATCACTACAATTTCTTCAAAACTTGTTTGTTGCAGTGTGGTCAAGTGCATCTACGATGGTAAAGTGACAAAAATGTTGTCAACTGACTTTACAGAGAAACCTTTATGTTGACCGCATATGCGGTCGGCATAAACATCACTGTCTCCATGTTTTCTTCAGGGGCCTTTGCCTCACACAATTAAAATAATCAACTCTGAGCTGATTAGGAGGGTGCAAGACCCCTAGAAAACAGTGCCGGAGTCCAGCGCCGACACTACAGCGATCTGGCGCTGTTGTCGCTGTAGTGTCGGTCGCTGTCGACTTGTTGCTGTGGGGGGTGTATACCTGGTCAAATAGCTCTATACTATGAGACAAAAGATCAGGAAAGGAGGAGGGCAGAAAAGCCTATGTTTAGATGCAATTTACAGTTGTACACTTTCAACTTGATCCAAATTACTCTGGGGTGAGTGGTATTCAAAGACTGTGTCTATATGACATGTTCTGTTGCACAACTGTGGACATAAGCCACATTGCCCTAATGTTCAATTTTCAAAGCTAGGACATAGCTAAGGCCAGTTTTCAAAAATCTAACTTATGTCCAGTTGCAAAGTTCATATATAGATGCGCCTGGACACATTTTTAAGATAGTGTTCAACCTGGTATATTTTTTGCATCAACTGTATGTTTAGCATTTTCTTCATCCCAAACTGGATGAAAAGTACTGTGTGACAGAGGAAATCCCTGTTCCTGTAAATGGACCACCTTTTCTTTTAATAAAACATGTGTTGCAACAGTTCTTTCTCTTTTCACTTTATCTGTCCCCAACTTATTCTAGTCTGAAAGGTTGGCCACCTTTGGGAGCCCCCACCCCAATCTATCTCCGCTTTATTTCTATTTTCCTCTAAAGGTCCAAGATATAAGGGAGGTTAAAGATTATGACCTCCACATGCATATCAGTAAGTGCACCCTTGTGTATGGGTGTCTGGTACTAATTAAAAAAGCCTAGGTCCTAGAATTCATGGTATTAAGTATATGGATTGTACAAGACAGAAATGGTTCTGGAGCAGAGTCATTTGCTCTTATTAGTTTTCTTGATTCCCCTGTTGCTCCACATCTATATCAAATAGTGTGGAAACTGTTCATTGTTGGGTTTAGAACTGGAGCGGCAGTGCCTTTCCTTTTTGTACCCTGTAACCCCATCTGTTGCCGCTCCATGCTTGTAAAGTCAAATAAATAATAAGAGAAGTAAAGTAAAGAAGTAGTGTCCCAAATTTCAAGCTGTAACTCCTGTTTGTCACAGAATGCAGCAGCTGAATTACAGTTGGGTGCTCCTGATAATGGGCTGGAGCAGACTGGTGTTCCAAATTTCAAGCTGTAACTCCCTTTTGTTTGCCGCAGAATGCGGCGGCTGAATTACGGTTGGGCGCTCTTTAGAATGAACTGATCAGAGTGTGACAGCTGCAATTTGTGCCAAACTCTGAGCTTCTGCAGCTTGCGGCATGCAAGGTTCGGCTGAAAAAAGATAGAAAAGCCAAACCGTGTGTGCGCCTTTTATATTTGTTTTGAAATGGAGGGAGAGACCATTCAGAAAGTAATTCACAATTACCTCAAGTCCAGAAGCACTCTCTCTCTCCTGTTAAAGGTCTTCTGGCACAGTTTCAGCTGTGTGGTTGAGTTATTAAACATACCGATGCTATTTTCACCTGGCACTGACCTGGGAAAAAGGGTCAGGTCTGCCAGGATATTCTACTGTAAACACCTCCTTTCTGGTGAAGAATGAAACCGGAGGGTACTATGTTTCTTTTCTTGACTGGCCATTCTAAAAATAAAAGAAAAAGGCCAAAATGAATGCTTTACCGGCAGCTTGAAATTGTAGCTGCTGAAATATTATTCAGTTTTCATTTCTTTAATCTTTGCTTGTATGTGGCATGAACTATATTGAAAGGCTGCACATATATATGTATAACATTATATCTCTGCCCAAGTTAATTAACAGAGGAGAAAAGGAGAAAAGAAGACCTACCCTGGATATAATGTATAACTCTTCCACATTATAAAACAAAATGAGGGGATACAGCAGGTTGCTTATCTGGGTTAAAAACCCTAGAGGTGTACTTGTGTTTCTTTCAGATAAAAAACCCAAACTGTTTTGAAGATACAATGTGCTTCAAATGTCCTGCACTTACCAGGTGTATCTCCTGTGCAGTTCTGAACAGAATGCCATCCAGGTTGCTCCCAATAGGGCAGCAGTGGCCCCTAAAGACCTTATTTATAGTATTACACCTGTCAATGAAGTGGGGGAAATTCATGCCATACAAGGTTTTAGATCTTATTTTTACCTAATGGGTTCCCTTTTTCATGAAAATGCATTGCAATGGAATTGATTATTGTTTAGAAAGCTCTCTACCTTTATATAAATTAAAAAGGGGAGCATATTAAAAATATTTAAAAACTTGATCATGCTTAGAGCACATGACCTTGAAGGCAGGCATAAATGGACAGACTCCAGGATATTCCAGCAGATGGGGTCAGTTCCTTCTGGCTGTTGTAGGTAGAGCACTGAGGGAAGTCCCATACTACAAATTGAGTGGAAACTGCTGTAAAGTTTGCCACAGACTTGAAGCCTTGTTCGTGTTTATTTGCTGTTTATTATTTTGCTCAAAAATCCTATTTTGTTTTACTTGAAAAATATGTTAATGAAATAATAAACATCACACAGAACAAAGTGCATTAAATGTACTTATCCTTGTGGTGTCCATCTGTTATCCCACACCACTACAGTTGATGTTAGAAGTGGAATAACTGCTGACAGCATCTTGACAGAGATGGGAGACACTGATTCAGCAGATACTGACCGGTATCCAAGGTGGACATGGCCACATGCTGCAAAAGAAAATGGAGAAGAAACCCTCAGATGTCCTGATGAGGAAGATGGTTGAGCAGACAGGAAATGCACTGCTCCCTGGGTTGGACACTGACACCCAGCCAAAGATGAGGATGAAGCCTGAGGACAGCAATGACCAGCCTGGAGAAGAGGAAGATGCACCAGAACTTGAGGATGCCCCTCCAGAAAACTTCAGAGACCTGCTGAAATGGCTATGTGTGAAGCAAGTCCAGATAGAGAAAGAAAGGGACATGGAATGCTGGAGACAGGCTTTCAAGTGGGAAGACATCATGCGGGAGTTATAAACAATCCAGGCGGAGACCACAGACAGAGGGAGTGGTCACAGGGACATTAAACTCTCTACATTAATGGACTCCAACAACATCAAGGCATACCTTACAACTTTTGAGAGAGTGGCCAGGACATGTGGGTGGCTCAGAGAGCAATGAGTAGTGCAACTGGCCCCACAGTTGACTGGTCATGTGCAGACTGTGTATAGCCATATGGACATGCGAGATGCTGAGGATTATGAAAAAGTCAAAAGAGTAATTCTCAGGCATTAACACCGAGACATACCGTCAGAGGTTCCAGTAATTGAAAATGCAGTTGGAAGATACACCAAGAGAGATCTACACCCGTCTGAAGGACCTTTGTTATAAATGGCTACAACCAGACAATAAGACGGTGTGCCAGTTATTGAAGGCTATTGTTATTGAGCAATTTGTGAAGGTCCTGCCCCAAGATGTCCAAATCTGGGTGAAAGAACATAAACCAGAAGGTACAGAGAAGATAATCGCTTAGGCTGAGGACTTCCTAGTGGCCAGACCTTCTGGATGTCAGCACTCTGTAGGGAGTAATCCCACCTCCATCCAGTTAGTAAGAAACTTTTTTCCTAATACCACGCAGACTGAGTGGAATGACAAGGGCTGAGAAGAAGGGGAGGATCCCCCTCTCTGAGATCATTTGTCATGGTTGCCAGAAAAAGGTGCATTTGATCAGAAACTACCCTAACATTAAAAAGGAAATGGGGAATTTGGCACTGGCCAATTGGGAGCCTTGTATGGTTACTTCAGAAGTGGGCACTCAGCAACTGTTGGGACTTACTGACTCTGGCAGTCACCAGACCTTGGCGTGAGCTGATCTGGTGGATGTGCCCAGAAATCAAGGAAGAGGGACTGCTGTTGTGTGTATTCATGGAGACACTCACTGCTACCACAAACCCCCACTAGACATGACAGTACAGGGACAGACCCATGAGGTCGAGGTGGGGTTACTGCCACACCTACCAGTGCCCATAATAATTGGGCATGATCACCCTGATTTTTTGTTTGTACAATGTCACACACTACAAACACCTTTAGTTGGGGTTACAACCAGGGCACAGGCAAAACTAGGGCACTTACCAGAACTCTTCCCCTTTGAGGAGGACTTATTTGATGCCCCAGGAAAAGACCACAAAATGAAGGCTGAAAGAAGATGCAGCAAAAAGGTCTGGCATGACCAGAATGCTTGAGCCCAAATAGGACTGGGACAATTGTTGTAGGGGGTAGATATAAAAAAGGAACAAAATGCTGATCCAACCTTAACATCTTTCTTTTTACAGGTGGTGAATGAAGTGGAACAAAATGCCCTCACTACATGGTAAATAAAGGAATCCTGTATAGTGAATGTACCAACCCTAGAACAGGGGAGGTGGTTGCACAGTTAGTAGTCCCTGAGAACCCAGATCATTCAACTGGCCCATGATCTACCCCTAGTTAGACATGCTGGCAGGGATAGTACCTTGCAATGGATTTTATCTCATTTTTTTGGGGCCTACTATCCATGACCAAGTATCAGAATATGTCCGATGTTGTCCTCAATGTCAGAAAGTAGCCCAAATTGGAAAGAAGGATCAGGTCCCCCTTCAGCCTATCCCCTAGGTGCCACAAACCTTTGATCACATAGCTACTGACATTGTGGGTCCCTACAAAAGGACTTCTAAGGGGAATAGGTTTATTTTAGTCTTGTGTGATTATGCAATCCCCTACTCTGAAGCTATACCAATGAGAACTGTTACTGCCCCAAGGTTAATGGAGGAACTGGCCAAGGTATTTAACCAAATGGGGATCCCCCAAGAAATATTAACTGATAGGGGAAGTAATTTTAGTGCACAACTGTTAAAGGAGTTATACAGGTTGTTAGGCATTGTTGCAATACGTACCTCCCTTTACCATACCCAGACTGACTGATAGAACATTTTAATTAGACACTTAAAAGAATGCTAAAGAAGTTCATCAGTGAGGAAGCGAGGGACTGGGATAGATACCTCCCCTGTTATTTTCATATTATGATATCCCACAGGCTTCCACTTGTTTTTCCATCTTCTCCCTACTGTACAGCCAAAACGACGTAATCAAGGAGCATTGGGAGTTAGGAGAGACAGTAGGGCAGTGTAATGTCCTAGATTACATGACCAAGCTGAGGCAACGCTTAGTGAGATATGTTGAACTGGCCCATAAGAATCTGGAACATAAACAAGCAGACCAGAAGACATACTACAACCAAGAGGTAGGTAATAAATCCTTTCAGAGTAGGGACAAGGTTCTCTTGTTACTGCCAAGTACAGAGAACAAATTATTGATGCGCTGGCAGGGTCTCTATTCTATCTTAAGGCAGACAGGGGTGGTCAACTACGAGATTGACATGCTAGGTAGAGGATGCCCCCAAGAGGATTTACCATGCTAATCTGTTGAAGAAATGGCATGAGCCTAGTACCCCAGTATGCTACATACACCCAGACAGCAGAGAATCAGAGTTGTATACTGCTTAGCAATGACTAGAAAAGAAAGGGAGTATAGATGACATACAAGTAAATCCTGACTTAACCCCACAACAACATCTAGACTTGCGTACAGTGTTAGAAGAATTTAACACCTTCACCAATGTACCAGGTAGGGCTAAGGGAATCACACATGAGATACATGTCACCCAGGAACAGCCCATACACCAGAAACCATACAGGCTGCCTGTTAAGGTTAGAGAAGAGGTCATCCAGGAGATTAAGATGTTGGAAAAGCTGGGTATTATTGTTCCATCCAAAAGCACCTGGTCCTCGTCAATGGTGGTGGTAGGCAAAAAGGGGGGTGGGATTTGCCTCTGCCCAGACTTTAGGAAAATTAACATCTCACTATTCGACAGCTACCCCATGCCAAGAATAGATTATATTATTGACCGGTTAGGAAATGCCCAGTACATCTCCACCCTCGACCTAACAAAGGGGTATTGGCAGATATCCCTCTCTCCTGAATCCCAAGATATTATTGCCTTTAGTACACCATTAGGCTTATATCAGTTTGTGAACATGTTGTTTGGGTTACATGGGGCCCCTGCCACATTTCAAAGGTTCATGGATCTTATGTTGAGGCCACATAAAGCCTACTGTTAAGCTTACTTAGATGATGTGGTAGTATTTAGCCCTGACTGGGACTCTCATGTGAGTCACTTTAAGAATATGTTACAGTTCATTAACGGGGGAATTGTCATCCACGGGATTTCTTAATGTCTGAAAGCCCATAAAAAGCAAATTTGAATGAGCCATTGTGTTTATCTGTGAGTCTTTGCAGTCCAGAGTTATTCATATGTAAATCAGCCTGTAATTAAGGGCTGGTGGCAGCCATATGTTTTGAACTCCTGACAGGAAAAGATGTCACTGAGGGTCTTGGTCCTCCTTTGACAGTATGTAATACAACAGATTAAATAGGAGATCATCTGTTTTATTAAGTGTGTTTTAAGGTGTTATTACAACACTTTCTACATTTATAATAACTGTTTTGTATGTGCATTGAAACTAGTAAGTTATCACCTTTGTGTTTCAAACTGTTAGTAAAAATAATCCATCTTCAGGATTGCTTTAACCTCTAGACTATACTGCCAGCTGATCATCAAAAATGATACATCTCAAGGTTGGCTCTGTGGTGCCAACAGGTATTTGGGCCCCGTATGAGGATTTGTAAACCCTGACTATGTTCATGTCAGTACAGATTTCTGGGACCCCACAGCACCAACTTCTGTCTTTTTCTGTTCCCTCTCTTGCAGCCTTTTCTCTTACAATTTCAGGTGTGAACTAAGGTCTACAAGATGCAAATGTGGCTACATACCTACTGGCCTAACATCATGGGGCAAGTACTGAAATGTGTAGCTTTTGATTATCAGCTGGCAGTACAGCCTAGAGGTTAAAGCAAAGAGCTCTGAACAAGCTTTGTTCACCCAGCAGAATGGGTTTTGAGCATGTGTTAAGATTCTGAAAATATTATACTCTTTCTATCTAGATTTGACCTGAAAAGAAAAAAATATTAATTGTAAAAACACATAGATGGACAACATTGTTAAAACATGCATAACCTGAAAGGCATTATTAAAATATAGAATAATATATGGGTGGGTGTGTGTAACCAGAATTGTACACACACCCGAGGTGTGGGATGCTACATAAACCCTGAGGGAGAAACCCAAAGGGTTTATGAAAGCATCCCATACCAAGTGTGTGTGCAACATTCTGGTTTTACACACACACACACACACACACACACATTATTTTATTTAATTAATGGTGATAATTATTTTCCCTTTCAGCACAGTTCAGATAGTGCAGCACTTCTGTCAGAGATAGACACACACACACACACTGTGTGTCTCTCCCTTTTGTTTTTTTTTCCGTTCGTTTGCATTTTTTTTTTTTTTTACATTACAGCGGTAACAGCATTCTGGAAAGATGCAGTCCATCAGCATAGCTGCATAGTGTAAGACGCACTTGAAGGGTATGATCAACAGGATCAACCAAATTGAATTTTTTCATTTTCAAGGCAAGATCAACTAGACAGATATTTAAAAATATTTAAAATCTTACTTATCTTAACAGCATGTGGCAAAGCTTGAGTGCCGGTACCAGTGCTTGGTAACGGAGCCACCATGTTTGGCAAGATGTTCAGCCTGCCCACAGTGAAACTGCACATCAGTTAACTTTCTGTGGTGACACCTGATTGACAGGTGCTGATTACAACCTCCTGGTTGTAACAAAAAATATCAACCAGGAGGTTGTAACTGGAGATAAAAGTGTCTTTATCTGTATGTACAAAATTATCACCATTAATTAAAGAGTGTCTAACTTCTGTTGATGAAGTTAAAAATATACGGCTCAATGCATGAAAATGGGCTACCAAAGTGTGACATTGGTTTCAATTTTTAAAACTAATAATATATTGTAGATTATAAGCAATTTTTTATGCTCACTCTTCTTATAAAAATGTGGTATGGCGCAGGATAAATCTCATTTCAGATCTTGAGATAACGCCGCTACAAAGTTGCACATGTAACAGGGGACATGAGGATTAGGGCTGCATGTGTAACAGGGGACAATAAAAGCAGGGTTGCATGTGTAATAGGGATCATGAAAAGCAGGGCTGCATGTGTAACGGGGGACATGAAAAGCAGGGCTGCACGTGTAACAGGGAACATAAAATTAGGGCTGCCTACATAACAGAGGAGATAAACATATGATCGCATGTAATACGAGACTGGAAATAGCTTTTAAAGTTTAAAAGACTTTATCATTGAAGATAAAAGGGTAATATGTGTCATACAATCATACCTGAAAAACATATTCAATATTTACAGCAAAACTCAATGCTATGTAATGCACCGACTGACTATGTGGCTTGAAACTACAGACTACACTATTACCAGACCAAATAAATTACGTGAAACTACAGACTACACTATTACCAGAATAATCACTTACATATCTATATATGAAAAACAGAGAAATCATTGTGTATAGTTCAAATACAGGCTACTCTATCAATAAAGGCTAATTTAGGATGACAGGCAAATCACTACAGGCTAATCTACTGTATCCACTACAAGCTAATCTTATCACTGCAGGCTAATCTATGTAAAAATGCATTATACCAAGCCATATGAAAAATGGAAAAATCTATTTGTTAGGGTTCAACATAGTGCACTGAAAAGCAGAGCAAGTCCATTTAACCCCATTTTCCATGTATCTTGAGGAACTTGGCAGAAATTGTCTGTATTTCATCATTGTGGTTTTCAAAGATGCCACCTACATTTTGGAACTGTATTGGCCCATGAAAATTTTGTTTTCTTCACACACGGTCATTGTCCTGATGCCTTGGCCATGTAAAAACATTTCTATGCTGCTTCATGAACTTGAAGGAGTACCACTGTCCCACAGGATCTGGATCCACAGTGGTTAGTTGCCAACATAACATTCCTTAGGGTAGTACATGGCATAGTACTGATTGATTTGTATCATATCTTGGGCAACAAATGGTCTCATCTTTTTTGGAACTGGCTTGTTTGTGGATAATGTAGCAGAAATGTTGCTGGTGAGTGTAGTGCACCCCACTGAAGAGGCATGCACTTCAGTGTCATCTGATGCACTGCCGTGTGCACAATCACTATCTGCATTTGCTACTGGTGCGGCCTCGGTTGGAACTTGACTGAAGGGTGTGTTGTGATCCCTGGCATAACCAACATTTTCATCCATCAAGTCAGCAGGACTAGAGTCAACATGGGAGGTTGAAGTGTGGAGTGCTGTTTTGTTTGCTGGACCAGAGTGGCCACTGGGCATGGTATTGTTTGTCTCTTTTGAAGCCATCCTATGTGTGGAGGAAGCTGTTAGTTTTTCCATCTTCCATGCTTCAACATGACTCATATTGTCACAGGATCCATCTTCAGTAATGCAGTGTGTGCAAAAACAAGTTAAGTTTCTTGCTGCCAGCACACCATTTGCCAAACACTTAACACTGTGCATCTTGCGTGTCCCAGGTACCATTTTTATATTTGGTCTGGCAGGTCTTATTTGGGTTTAACCAACCTAGAAGAATGCCCTCCTGAAATGATCACCACACCCTTCTCTTACTGGCTGTGTGCTCAGTTCAGTCTTGCAAAATTTGTACAGCTCATTTGCTTTTCTTATTATGGCCTGCCATGATTGCACAGCTCTACTTGCTGCCAATTTTACACCACCACTCTTACCATCTGCAGAACCCTTTCTGTGTTGTGAACCAAAAAAGCCATCTCGATGGGGAATCCCTATTGAGTGGACGACATTGCAATGTCAAAGAAGGCCCATTTTGATTTATACTGGCTGACACAGCCATCTGTGAAATGTACTTCTTTGCTTATATTTAAGGAACGTTCTTTTCTTAGGTGTGCATTTCCGATCTCCACAAAGTGGTGCATGGCATGGTGATCGTGTTTTAAATCACTTGAGATAAATACTAATGACTCTTTCACTGTGGAGTCACAGTGGTCACATGGATAGTAGGATACAAACGGGTGAACTGTGGCTTGTTCATGATGCCAGTGGGCTGCCTGCACTTCATCCTGCAATTTACAGGTGTAGTTCTTAGCAAAGTCCAGAACCATCACTACCCATCCCTTGGGTAAGATTTTTTTTTGATATGAGCAAACTGATGGTGCTGCCATGCTGCCACATGTAAGTGCCGGCCCAAAAATAAAAGTTCCTCTTCTATGACTTCCACCAGCTGTCTCAATGTTGATTTTTTAATTTTCAAAACTTTTCTCATTTGCTGCACCTGTATGCCATTGACATCTTGCATGACCATCATATTCTCCCACTGCTGCCATGTTATACTGTCTTGACCATGGCCCTTAATTAGATCTTCCACAGCTCTTCCAAAATTAGCCATGCTGCATTATTCACATATTTTCTCAACACAGTCCAACCTGTAGAACTTTTGCAAAGGAGCTCATTGACACATTGTTAGCTCTACTGCACGATATACATTCAGGACTTTGCATGATGTCAGGTGGTAAAGATCGGCAGTATGGTTCAGCACCTTCAGTTTAAGTTCAGTATTCATGCAGTTTTCACAGAGGCATTGGTCCAGTTTTTGTTCTTTTGCAAGCATAATAAGCTTGGGCTGTAGACTTCCAAATGTCCTTGCTCCCACTGGAGTGTCTGGGTTCTGTTGGGTGAATTCTGTATAAAAAGCATAAATGGGTTTATCAAGATGTGAGTGGAATGTTCCGCTTCTTTTCCAAAAGGCTTTTTTTGTGAGGCAGTGGGGTTGTAGAGTCTTCAAAAAAGGTTGCCACGTTCTGTGTTATTGACTCGGGCAGTGCAGACTTTTTTTTTTTGAAATTCAACTTTTTTATTAATTTTATAAAGACAGAACAACAATGATAGCACAAGGTGAAATATTATGGTATTACAGTTGGAAAAATAAAAATTAAAACTACCCCCTCACCCCAACCACTACCCATTGCCCTCCCCCCACAACAACCCTGCCCCAGAGTGTGCCCCTCAGGAAGTATTAGAGAACTTATCTAGGTTGTAAGATATGTACGAGGAGTCCACAAGTTACAAACCATCAATGCAGTTATAAAGTATATAACTTGCCCCATTTTTTATCAAACAAAGTGAGTCTATTACAGGAACTAGCAAGCAAACATTCAATCCTGAAATAGGCTGAGAGGTCATTCAACCATTCATTATAGGATATGACTAGTTGGTCCATCCAATTTTTAAGCACCAGCTTCTTGACCGCTATGGAAATTAGAACCATGTGATATTCACATTCTTTAACCCTGATGTTAGTGTATATGCCTAAAATACAGAACTTAACTGTGAAGAGGTCCCCCAGGCCTAGTAAGGGATCCAACCTGGATTGAATTAATCACAAGGGGGCAATTTTGTCACAATGTCAAAAAATATGCAGCAGATTTCCTTCTTCCTTACCATATCTGGAGCAGGTAGGGTTAGAAAGATGGCCAATTTTCGCTAATTTGATGGGAGTATAGTATAAATCATTCAGGATGTAATATTGAGTAAGTCAAAGCTTGTCTTGGGAGTTGTAGGTATAAAGGTCCTGCTAGACCTGAGCCCAGTCAATGGCTACAACAGGCAGGAGAGGGGCACATACTTTAGAACCAGGTATGGGATCTGGGTGGCCAATAGACGGGAGATAAGCATATAAAAGGGATAAACAATGGGGTTTGAAAGATAAGTCGTGGAAGCTGTTTTAATTTGGAGACTTGAGGGAAAGTATCAAAGGTTTGGCCAATTAAATGTCTCAACTGGAAAATCTTGAAGATGTGAGTTGAGGTTAGCTCATATTTCTCTAGGATATTGGAGGATGAAAGGAGGGAATCAGGGGAGTAGAAATCTGCTACTGTGGCATTCTGTAGTGGGGCAGCCAATCAGGGATGAGGCACATACCACCTATCTTAATGTTAGGGTTGAGGACGAAAGGTTGGGCAAAGTCATGGCATGGAGAGATTTTATAGAAGGAGCAACACTGAGAGAAAACCTTTAGCGAAGTCCCAATTACTGAGTGACAAAGTGGGTTAGGTAGCATTTTCCATTGACTATAATAGACAGTAGAGGAGTAAAGTTCTGTTTTGGACCTCCAGTTACAGCTCCAAATGGATTTTGCCGAAGTGGGGGAGTGGTTCACCAGGTAGAGGCTTTTGATGAATGTTAAAAAAACAAAGTTAATGTATTTTTCAAACAAGAAAAAAAAAATCCCAGATTCATATTTTTACAAATACAAATGAACCCCTTGATCAGGTGGATAGTTACTGCTCTTTGGGGGTGACCTTTGATTCTTTACTAACTTTTGATACTCACATAACTACTACAATAAAAACGGTGAGCAAGAAATTGGGAGCCTTAAGATGAACCACCAAGTGTTTGCAAATAAAGGATAGAAAAAAGTGGTCAAACAGCTGATTATACCAACAATGACTTATGGGGATTTAATTTACAGAACTGCAAATAAGCATTTGTTGATTAGGCTAGATAGGGTGCAACACAGAATAGCTAGATATATTTTACAGTGTACATATAGAACTCATCATTGTAATATGCTTATAAACGTAAACTGGCAGCCTTTAGAAATGGGTTGCTTAAAAAAACTGGCTAATATTGATACATAAATATTTAATATCTTAATCTGATCATTATATTACGCAAACTCTTTTTCCTAAAGATAGTAAGGGTAAACGTGAATTAACAAGATCTGTGTATAGACACATAATTTCCCCCATTAAAATTAATAACAAATATGGTAATGGCACCCTTTCATACCAGGCAGTCAAAGTCTGGAACATTCTACCCCCTCCAATAAGATCTTTAGATAATCATGTGACCTTTAAAACTGAAATCTTGAATCTTTATCAGATAAGATGTAGCTGTCTATGACTTTGTTTGGTAAGGGTGTTTTTCTAAACTATTTTTCCCTTTTTATTTTTTATTTTTCTTAGTATTAGAGATTGTACTTATTGAAAGATGAAATGTACTTTGATATGTGTATAGTAGATAGAGTACTTAGATAAATAGGGTCCTTTTTATAAGTTAACTGAAAACTGCATTTTGTGTAAATGTTTGTATTTTTTTGATGTGTCATATGTTATATGTTTAAGAGTAACTTAGTGCAATACAACAGGACTGTCTTGAGATGACTAGAACTCCCGTATAAAAATAGTTTTTATCTATCTGTCTAAGGTGGTGTTGTTTTAAAAGCTGGATTTCCAGTTGTAGCCAGGTAGGAATGGAATTGTCTGTTGGGTTGGTGAGCCATCTGCCAGTCTTGGCAATGTGGATAGCCCAATAATATAGGAGAAAGTTGGGGAGGCAGAGATCGCCTGCCTCTTTAGGGAGACTCAGTTTAATGAAGGATCACCTGGGTTGCTTACGTAACCAGATACACCCAGAAATAAGGGAGTGGATATTCTGAAAAAATGAAAGGGGAAGCCAGATGTTCAGCATGAGCAAAGGATAAAAAAGCCTAGGAAGAACATTCATCTTTATGATATTAATTCGTCCCCATAAGGATAGTGGGAGAGATTCCCACCTTCAAGGGACTTGTTGGAGGGTAACCACTAGGTCATCAAGATTCAGCTTCTTGGTAAGTGAGGGATCAGTGGTTAAGAAAACACCCAAATATTTGAGTGAGTGAGGGGATCACTTAATATCATAATGGCTAAAGTTGGCTCTATGGCTGAGATGATTTAAAGGGAAAAATTCAGTTTTGTGAGGTTAAGTTTATAGTTAGAGAGGTGGCTATATTGGGCTACAACATCCAACAGGTATTACAGAGAAGTTATGGGGTACCCTAAATGAAGAAGAATATTGTCTGCATAGGCAGAGAGAGTAAGAGTGTGGTTAAGCACCGAGATCCCTTGTATCTGGGTGACAGCTTGATGTGATGTAAGAGGGGCTCCAAATAAAAATTAAAAAGAAAGGGTGAGAGAGGACAGCCTTGTCTCATGCCCATATGAAGAGGAAACCAGGGGGAAAAATCCCCATTACAATAAACCTTGGCTGAGGGAGAGGAATATACAGCCTGAATCCACTGGATGAAGACAGGAGGGAAGCCCATTCTTTGCAATGTCAGCCAGAGGATCTCCCAGTCCACTCTGTCAAAAGCCTTTTCAGCATCTAATGAAATCAAGGACATTGGAATTTGAGATGAGTGGGCTGCTGGGAAGATATGAGTGAGTTTCCAGAGGTGATCTGCAGAGGACCATCCTGGGACGAATCCCACTTGCTCCGAGCTCAGGAGATGAAACCAGATCTTCCTAATGTGTACAGCGAGTATCTTAGTCAAAATCTTCATATCACAATTTAAAAGAGAGATCAGTCAATAGCTGGCAGGGGATGTGCGGGGTTTATCAGGCTTTAAAAGGAGGATTATAGTCGCTTCTAATAAAGACGGATCGAGGAGGTCAGCATTAATCAAGTATTGGTATAGCTTTAAGCAAGAGGGGGTCTAACTCTTTAACAAAGGTTTTATAGAAATTAGACCAGGCGCTTTGTCCAGGGCTAATTCTTGAATTGCATCCTCCACCTCCTTCAAAGTAATTGGTGCTGTGATGGAGAGTTGGTGGTGGTCAGGTAGATAGGGAAGAGCAAGAGAGTCTAGATAGGTATCTATATCTTGGAAAGGTACCAGAGAGGGTCTTTTGCTATATAGGGAACAATAAAAATTTTCAAAAATTAGGGCAATGTCTCTGGGGGCAGTTTTGATAGAGCCATTTGAGGCCTGGATGGAGGGTGTAAGGCTAGAGCTTTCCAATTTGTGAAGCCAGAGAGCTAAGAGTCTACCGGCCTTTTCCCCTTGGTCTATATAGGCAGCTGTTGTTTTGTTTTCAAGAGGGCATATTCCACCTTTTCCCTCAGGAGGTCTGCATATTTATTCCTGAGTTCCAGAAGCTCAGATAAGGAATCAGGAGAAGTGGAGGATGATAAGGAAAGCTGGGTCACCCTTATTTGAGATAAAAGGGACAGGGCCTCCTTTTCTCTTAGTCTCTTCCTTCTAGAGGCTAACTTGATACACTCTCCATAGAGATAGCACTTGAGTGCGCACCATATCAAATCTTCTCTCTAGACCGAGCCCCTGTTAGTGTCCATGAAAGTTTGAATAGAAGCTTGGATCTTGGAAACAATGTTTTTATCTCTTAAGAGCTGGGTGTTCAGCTTCCATAATTTATCTTTTTGGCATGTCTGGGACAGGGGAGAGAACCACCCAAACCAACGAGTGGTCTGAGAGTACTATTGGCTCAATTCCAGCCTGGCATAAGCCAGCCAGTAGAGGGATACTGGTTAACACATAATCCAGTCTGGACCAGGATTGGTGAATGATAGAGTGAAAGGAAAAAAGTTGGTGTGATGGGTTAAGTAGGCGCCATGGGTCGCAGAGCCCAAGTGTAGCCATGACATCGTTTAGTGCTCTTTGGGGTGCAGAAAGGGATTTTAATGGCCATTGGGTCCTGTCCAAATCCTGAAAAGGGGGAATATTCCAGTCTCCCCCCCAGGGTTAGAGAGGTGGGGAGTAAGGGAACAATTTTGCTGGTGAGGTCCATAAGAAATGACAGCTCACCACCCACCCACCAGCCCATATATTGAGCCCAATACCACTGCAGTACCAAACAGAGAGCCTTTGACGAGGACATACCTGCCACTGGGGTCTACAACTGAGGAATCTGCCTGGAAGGGAATCATATTCTTAATTAGGATGGTCACCCCCTTGCTCGAGGAGTCCCCTGAGGCAAAAAATTGGGATATCCCCTGCCTATACAACCAAACAGCCTCCTTTGCCAACAAGTGAATTTTGTGTAGTATAATAACATGAGCATTAAGTAGGGCAAATGCTTCAGCACCTGATATCTCTTCGTAGAGTCCCTGACTGCCCTGACATTCTATGTGACAATTTTACAGGTGTTGATAGCCCTTTCTAAAAGTTAACCAAGCAATTACTCTAAGAGAATAAAGAACAAGTGACCATCCATAGGGCACAGTCCAGCCCTCCCCCGCAGCCCACCCCTCACAACAGTAATAAATGTAAAAAACAAGTATAACAATGCATTAACATCTTGAACTGTATCAAGGAATAAACATGACTCAACCCCCACCCCTATATTCACCACTGTAGGAAGCCATAGAGAGAAGTCAGCTGTTCAAATAGGATGTAAAGCTGTAAAACGTCCCCCCCAAAACCCTCACAACAAAAAATCTCAACAACTATATACAAAGGACTTCAGTGTTGTGCGAGCAATACCCGAATAGGGACTCCAACTACAAGAAGTCTGACCCCCAACAGCTTCACTTCCTAGTAACAAATTCCACAAATTGCTGAGGAAACTGTGGCAAGCAGGTAGGAAGCCCCCCCATCATTCAGCATGCGATGCAGCTCTACCTGGAGCCTTCATGATACGGAGCACCCCCATCCACATACGGATCAACAACCAGGGTTCCAACCTATCCATAACCTAAAGAAGCAGAACCAGGCCCTTAACATATATTGAGCAGAAAACATGGTGTATATGGGAGCCCTAAAAAGGTTGAAAGCAGGCACTCTGTCGCTGTATGTGGACTTTGTTAGGCTAAAACCAAGCATTGGCTATAATGGGCTTCAATAGCTTCTAAATAGAGGAAGCACAAACCAAAAAAACCAAATTGGGGGGGGCACAGTGGTCTAGGACTCGCTATAAAGGTTTGCAAATAGGCCAGAGATTGCGTGGAGAGTGAGGTCAGATGACCAGTAGGTATAAGAGGCATCGGAAATAAGCCCATGAATCGGGAATCTATGAAAAGAAAGGGAAAGGGGAAAAAGAAAAACAGCAACATACCACTCCCTACAGGCAGAAGCCAGAGTCAGTGCCACAGAGATGGGGATTAGGGTCTTAATTACATGGCATGAACCAGGACCCTCGTGATGTTGTTCCAGGGAGATGATGCTCGGGGGGAGGATAAAGCTACGGGACCAAACCCGGTCAGTCCACAAAACCTACCCTAGGAAACTCTCCCCGGAATGCAGTTCCTACCAGGGATAGAGAAGTTCCCCTTCTGCAACAGCTCTCTCGAAGGAGGCCTACTTGACTCAGGAGTAAGAAGAAGCCCGTGACCTACTCACCCCGCCCCCCCAGTCACACCACCAACTACCCAAACCTAAGAAAATGACATAAAAACAGGTAAACCATCACTATTAACAAATTAACATTGAGGATTGACAAACAATGGTGATAATGTCCTGAAATACATTCTGTTTACAGTCAACCAGGTTTAAGGAGTTCGGGCAGCTTAGTAGTCAGATCAGATGAGGCATGGGTGTGAGAATCATATGAGAGCCAGGAGCCATTGATAGAAACTTGTAGTCTTGCCGGATAAAGCATTCTGAAGGGGATACCATCCACAATTAACTTGCTCACTGTTAGGTGAAAAGCCGAGCACTTCTGGCGGGTCTTGTAAGGTTGATACTGCAGGATGTGGATTTAGAGTCCTCCCAGGAGATCAGTTGGAGTTCTCTCACTTTGGAAAGCACATGTTGCTTTTTGATAAAACTGAGAAATTTTAAGATGATTGGTCATGGTGCATTGCCTGGCTGTGGTTTGTGTTGGAGAGACTGGTGATCCAGTTCAATTTGGCATGAGGGATTGAGGGGGTGAGGGGCCTACTACCTTCAGGAGGAACTTTTGGAGAAATGCAATAGTATTCAGCACCTCCACGGATTCCGGTAGACCTATGATGAGGACATTATTTTGCTGGCTTCTCCCCTCAAGATCCTTCATTTTTAACTGGAGCTTCTGGAGTTGCTGGCAAAGGTGGACAATTTCTGGATCTATTTTGTCCCTTCATTTTTCCAACAAGGAAGAGCAGGTCTCTGAGTCTCCTACCCATCTGTGCAGGTCAGCTAGGTCCCCACTAATAGATTTAAGCTCTGACGAAATTTAAGACAGGGTTTCTTTAAAAGGTAAGAGTGCTTGAAGAAATTGATCTTCTGTGAGAGGGATCGATTGAGAGGCTGTAGGATTGGGTTCTCCAGATACCGAGCCTCGAGCTTTAGATTTCTTAGGCATTTTTTCTGGTGTTTTAGTCGGTGTGTGTTTTAAGGAGGCCTGCTTCATCTCAGCACCCATTGCAGCAATTGTGAGCCAGATGCGATGCAGAAAACCAGAATATCAATTGCTGAAAGCAGGTCCACCCTACAGCTGGATATATTACCATTTAAAACCTGTTGTATTTAGAGCAAAATAGATGAATTTGAGAGGAAGGGATAGGAGCTCCAGATCCTTGCTGCTGCTAGGCTGCTTACATCACATGATGCCCTCAGGCAGTGCAGACTTGTGCCATGTGGTGCATTTCTTTTCTCCTCAGGATGCCTTCATAAGCCTTTTCCAGCTTATTCCCAGTGTTGCACTTGCTGTTCTGAGCAGCCTGTATTTTTTTAACAAAAGAATAGTGCTTATGAAGTCTCTGTTCAGGTGTCGGTCAGACTTTTTGTTACTTTTATGGTGCAACATCTTATCCATGACAGCAGACATTAGTTTGTCCTGTAGGTTGGTTGGACTGGGAAACACTTTGCGTTGAACCACTGCAGCTTTTTTGGTGGTGAACAAGCAGACAGGCACTTCTGCATCATGCAGGTGAATCGATTGGGAGATTTTGGTAGACCTTTTCTGGCTCTCTGCACAGCCTTTCTTAGTGCACTATCATATCTTCAGTTCTCCGGTGTCACACACTGCTCTCTCTCTGGAATTATGGCTGGTACTAGTACTGCTGTGGTGGTGTTGCAGGCAGCATTGGTGGCAAATAGCAGCAAAAGGAGTTTGCCTTGCTGTGCTACCTGTAGCTGTTTTGGCTTAGTCTGGCATTTGTTCTATTAAAATGATGCCGGTTATACACGCCAATTTCTGAGTGCTGAGTCTTGTTTACAGAGCATTGGTGGCAGCATCTTGTGCTTGCTTATTCAGCTCCTTTCTTTCAGTATATTTCTGGCATTGCTTTTCATTGATTCATCTCCATTTCTGACTTGTCATTTTAGCACGCTGTTGCTGTTTTTTCTCTTTTGCTTTTTTGCTTTTGCTCATCGGCCCTTGTTTCTCTTTTAGTGGGTGCAGTACTTGTGTCAACCTGAACTCATTTATTTTCCTTCTGAGCTTCTCTGTATCTTTGCATCCTATCTTTAGCCTTCTGGTTGTAGTGTTCACACTGCTCAGCATTCAGGTTACTGTGGTATGCATGTGAGCGTGCTGCACATTTCTCCAAATAATGCTGGTAACGTTCTGTGTCATTCTTGACGTTTACTCTGTAACGCTTGCTTTTTTCCTTGGCAGATTGAGGGGCAGACAAATTCCCCTGAGCTTCACCAAGAATGGCTGCTGCAGACACACACGTGGTCTTCTTCTGGATTCCATTATTCCAAACATCAACTGTTGAAACACAAGTCAATTTAAAAAACGACTATTACCTTTTCCTGAAACACAATTTTGGTAGATACAAATGATTAAGGCACGAGCATGCTGCCAAATAAGAGTGAAGTGACAGCTCATAGAATGAAACACGCCATTCCAAGAAAAGGACAATACTGTGATTGAGTTAGTGGTAACTCACACAGGAGAAGAATGATGCAAGAAGAGATTAGCCACAAACATTCATCACAATAAGAGATGCTTCATAAAACTGATGAAATGCAAGAAAAGATTATTCAATAGTCACAGCAAGTGATTAACCACAACAAACATCCGACACAAGAAGAGATGCTTAAAAAAAATGGTGAAATTCAAGAAAAGATTATTCAATAGTCACGCAAGAGATTAGGCACAACAAACATTCGATGCAAGTGAAGAGGATTCCCAAAACAAGTTGGAGATACGCGCATCCACCCGCCTGCAAACAAAATGAAGGTATGCATACACCTGTCTGCAAATGAAATAGAGGCATACATGCACCCATCTGCAAATGAAATGGAGGTATGCATCCACCCGTCTGAAAACAAGATGGAGACACGCATCCACCCGTCTGCAAACAAGATGAAGCCATGCATCCACCCGCCTGCAAACAAAATGGAGACACACATCCACCCACCTGCAAACAAAATGGAGACATGCATCCACCCACCTGCAAACAAAATGGAGACATGCATCCACCCATCTGCAAACAAGATGGAGACATGCATCCACCCACCTGCAAACAAAATGGAGGCATGACAGAGCTTAGATCAGCAGTAATGCAAGCATTAAAATTAGTGGAAAAGCAAATCCAACCTCAAGGGCACAAATACATGAACAAGACTGTTAAACAGTTGAAGTGAACAAAAAGCATGCCCTTCACACAAATTAGAAGTAGGCAGCATGCCCCCCCACTGCCACACACTCACAAACCCACATGCATGTGCACACATGCACACACACATACATACGTGCAAACACATGTGTGCACACACACACAGGCATGCACACACATACACATGCATGCACATACATGCACACATGGAAACCACATGATCTTAACATGGTGAATGCCGAGCACAGAACAAAGGAGTGCTCCACATCCACCATGTTAACATCCACCAAACTCCAGGCCACAGTATACACAACAAATTAAGAGAACAAAATATAAAAAGACATGTACCGTGATTGCTGTGTTCACACTAAGAAGCATGTGGCTATACTGTCCCACACACATTCCCCCCCCATACGCACACACCAAACATGGTCTTAAAATGTTGTATGCTGAGCACTGAACAAAGGAGTGCTCAACATCCACCATATTAACATCCACCAAACACTAGGCCACAATATTCTGTAGGTGCTCCCAAACAGGTACACCACTAATTTAAAAACAAACACTCAAAGTGCACAAAAAAACTGAGTCTGCAGAATAAATTGGCAGAATTCCCCCCCCCACCACTCATACACAAGTACACGCAGAAACCACATGGTCTTAAAATGGTGGATGCTGAGCACTGAACAAAGGAGTGCTTCGCATCCACCATGTTAACAAGCACCAAACACTTGGCCACACTATACACAGCAACAAATTAAGAGAACAAAATATAAGAAATACATGTACCAAGATTGTTGTGTCCACACTAAGAAGCATGTGGCTACACTGTACCTCTCCCCCTGCCACTCACACATAAATGAACAAACCACATGGTCTTAAAATGGTGGATGCTGAGCACTGAACATCCACCAAACACTAGGTCACAGTATACACAGCAATAAATTCCACACTAAGAGGCATGTGGCTATACTACCCCCCCCCACACACACACACACATAATCTCAAAATGGTGGCTATAAAGAGCAAAGCCACCATCTACAAAGAATATAGGTCACTGTGGATGTGGAAGGCAACAGTAATATTTTGACTGGACTTTACTAACTAAATAGCCCAAAGAGTTCCAGCTGTACAAGCTACAGTAAGTTTTCCTTGCCCATAACACATTAAAGATACACTATTTGGCAAAGGATTTAAATGGTAGAATCCCTTCCAGTATACTCAGTACTGCCAAACTTGGTGCCATCTTGTGATGAACAGGGACATATACTGCTTTCAGGTCCCACAAGTATACTAAATAAAAAGAAAAGAACACTGAACAATCCACTGACTTTACCAGCGACTGCCCTGCTCTTTTGATATGACTGACTTTAACAGTGTAAATTGCAATGTTTCACCCAACTATTTAAGCCCAAATCTCAGTGTCGTTTGCCCTCACATGTCACAGCAGCCTTACCTGATTGTTGTAATGTGGCATGTCATGATGTGTAGCAACAGGGGACACAAACTCTTCGAGGCTTGCTGTGACTACTGCAAAAGGACAGAATGGGTCGAAGTGATGACTTTTAATCCCCCCAAAAGACCCCCCCACTATTGCTGTACGTCACCAGTCCAATTCGACTCCCAAGTAGTTCCACAGATCGTGTGAGGACTCATCATGAACACCGGGGGGCTCAGACATGAAAGGTCACGGGAGGCATTGATTGTAGCTACCACAAAACCAGGAAAAGTAAATAACAGTATCAAAGCACTGTTACAAGCAGCAGTCCACTAAAAGCAGTAATCTACTAAAGAAATATGTAAAAACAATGAAATGTAGCTTACTGGGCCACAGAATGCACGCTAAGGAAAGGGGACCTTATTCATTACATCAGAGCCCATTTTTTAAACAGCACTTAAAATGGGGAATTCAACTGCAGACTTGTGCAAATATCACTGCAAAACAAAAACAAGCACATAACCTTAGGAAAAACATTTTTTTTATTTGGAAGAAACACAAAAAGAGATCTTTGTGACTCATGTTTCAGACATGGGTAGCCATGTCACAAATCAACCCTCATTTTTCCTTGCATTTTACTACAAAACATGAAGTTTCATAGCACAGGAGTGTGGGATGACATTAATTTTAAATTATCTATCTGATGATATAGCACACTGTATAATCCCATATGCGTTAACAACATTGGGAACATTTTTTCTGTCTTTCTGGTTGGTGAAACATTGCCACCACCATTGGTACCCTATTTTCATGCACTGAGCCATAATAGTTTCTTACTGAAATACGTCGGACTGAATGGGATTTTCTACCATAACAATGCCAGAATTCTATTGGATTATTTTTACTAACAGTTTAAAATGTTAAAGTGGTAACTCACAAGTTTCAATCCACATACAAAACATTTATCATAAATGTAGAAAGTGTTGCCATTACAAAATCCCATTCCATCCAAAGTATTTCAGTAAGAAACTGTTATCACTTCATCAAAAGAAGTATAATATTCTTTTCATAATGCATTTCAGATTATGCATGTTTTAACAATGCTGTCCATCTATGTGTTTTGTAATTAATAAACAAGTAATTGTGTCTTATTTTTTTTTCTTTTCAAGTCAAATCTGGATAGAAAAAGCATAATATTTTCAGAATCATAACATATGCTTGGATTGTTTTTACTGTCTTTGTCCAGGAAAGGCACACTGAGCAACAGTTTGTTCCTGAGTGTGTTGTGGGAGCACAGGGAGGCCATGATGTCAGGCTGGTAGGTACATAGCCATATTTGCATCTTGCAGACCTGCGTTCACACCCAAAATTGTAAGAGAAAAGGCTGTAAGAGAGGAATTTGAAAAAAACAGAAGTTGGCACTGTGGCAGCCCCAGAAATCTGTTTTGACAATATCAGCTGGCAGTATAACCTAGAGGTTAAAACAATCCTGAAGATGGATTATTTTTACTAACAGTTTGAAATGTAAAGGTGATAACTCACTAGTTTCAATGCACACACAAAACAATTATTATAGATGTAGACAGCTTTGTAATAACACCTTAAAACACACTTAATAAAAAATTAAAATTCCTATTTAACCTGTTGGATTAAATACAGTCAAAGAGGACCTAGATCCTTGGTGATATTATTTCCTGTCAGGAGCCCAAAACATATGGCTGCTGCCAGCCCTTAATGACAGGCTAATTTACATATGAATAACCCTGGACTGCAAAGACTCACAGATAAACACAATGGCTCACTCAAATTAGCTTTTTATGGGCTTCCAGACATTAGGAAATCCTGTAGATGACAGTTGCCTTTTTTAAGGAAGCTGGAGTAACAGTGAACCCTTCCAACTGTGCCCTTGGGAATGTCAAGACCAGATACCTAGGTTTCATAATAGGAAATGGGAATGTAAACCAGAGGTAGGAAAAAAATGGCAGTGGCAAATAACCCAATACCAACAACCAAAAAAACAAGTCAGATCCTTTCTTGGTTTAGCAGGCTATTAGTGGAAATTTATACCCCAGTTCTCTTCCATAGCCTGCCCCCTAACAGACCTTAAGGAAAGATACCCTAACAAGGTACAGTAGTCTCCCACATGTGATGAAGCCTTCTGGACCATCAAAGCCATCCTGTGTACTAGCCCAGTACTGCAAAGTCTGGATTTCACACCTTTTTAAATACATATGGATGCATCCCAGGCAGATATTGGGGCAGTCTTGACCCAATGAATTAATGGAGAGGAACATCTCATTATTTATTTTAGTCAGAAGTTGCACAAAAAAGAAAGAAGGTATGCAAATATAGAGAAGGAGTGTCTGGCTCCAAAATGGGCTATTGTATCATTGAAATACTACCTATGGTGCACTGAATTCAAGGTCCTTATGGACCATAATCCATTGTGTTGGCTGCAACAGATGAGGGAGAAAAACCTTATATCATGCAGTGGTACCTGGCATTGCAACCATACCACTTTACTGTGTCCCATACAGCTGGGACAGCCCATTTGAACGCAGACTATCTGTCCAGATATGCTACTGGGACTGATGATACATCTTGAACCTGTTTGCTAAGGTCTAAGAGGTACATATGAAATATATGAAACTGACTTGAAGTCCTGATGAAATGAGTAATAATTTAAGATGTCTCGGGGTAAATGTATTTATGGATTAGGCTTTGGTTTTGTAGGACCTTAGCACATAATACTTGTTATCATAAAGGGACCATGAGACGGAGCTTCTAGAGTGGGTGGGTGGAAGCTCCATCCCCTTCCAGGGATAGGGAAGGTGGAAAACAGTCACTGAGAACTGTTCCCCTCTTAAGGTGGGGTATGTGTGACAAGGGAAATCCCTGTCCCTGTAAACGCACCACCTTTTCTTCTAATAAAACTTCTATTGCAACAGTTCTTTCTCTTTTTACTTTATCTGTCCCTAACTTATTGTAGTCTGGAAATCTGGCCACCTTTGGGCACCCCACCTCTTAATCTATCTCACACTTTATGTCTATTTTCCTCTAAAGGTTCAAGATATAAGCGAGGTTAAAAATTATGACCTCTGTGTGCAAATTAGTAAGTGTACTCTTGAGTAGGGGCGTCTGGTATTAATTAAAAATGCCTAGGTCCTAGAATTCATAGTATTAAGTATGTGGATTGTACAAGATAGAATGGTTATGGAGCAGACAGTCCTTTG
This sequence comes from Neoceratodus forsteri, assembly GCA_016271365.2. NCBI lineage: Eukaryota > Metazoa > Chordata > Ceratodontiformes > Ceratodontidae > Neoceratodus > Neoceratodus forsteri. The sequence continues at coordinate 1,322,090,103 of CM057456.1, forward strand.
CCCTTATTAGTTTTCTCGCTTTCCCTGTTGTTCCAAATCCATATAAAATAGTGAGGAAACTGTTCATTGTTGGGTTTAGAACTGAAGTGGCAAATTCCTTTCCTTTTTGTACTCTGTAAGCCCCTTTTTGCTGCTTCATGCTTGTAAGGTCAAATAAATAACAAGAGAAGTAAAGTAAAGAAGTAGTGTCCCAAATTTCACGGTGTAACTCCTTTTTGTTTGCCGCAGAATGTGATGGCTGAATTACAGTCAGGTGCTGCTGAGAGTGAGCTGGAGCAGAGTGTGACAGCTGCAAATTGCACTGAAATTCTAAGCTCCTGCTGCTTGCAGCATGCAAGTTTTGGCTGAAAAAAAAAGAAAAGCCAAAACTTGTATACGCCCTTTATATTGGTTTTTAAATGGAGAGAGAGAGAGCAGTCAGAAAGTAGTTCACAATTACCTCAAGTCCAGAAGTTCTCTATCTCTCTGTCTCTCTCTTTCACTCTTGCTCTCTTTCTCCTGTTAAAGGTCTTCTGTCACAGTTTCAGCCCTGTGGCTGAGTTATTAAACATACCAACTGCTGTTTTCACCTGGCACTGACCTGGGAAAAAGGGTCAGGTCTGACAGGACATTCTACTGTAAACACCTCCTTTCTGGTAAGAATGAAACCGGAGAGTGCTATGTTTCTTTTTATTTATTTATTTGTACATATTGGATTTACAGACCTTTTTGTCAGAGACTCATTTACAAAGGCACCTTGTCACAGAGAACAGAGACAAAAACATGATTAAATAGTAATGAGACAATAGCTGTTACAAGGTTTCAGGCATGCATTACAGGTGAGTCATAGTTGCCAAAAATACATGAGCAGCATACAGTTAAGTAGGATACATAGCACACATTGTAAGGTAGCAGCAGTGCAGAGAGAGAGATTGATTATACAGTTGAGCAGACAAGGAATTGTGAATGAGATAAGGTCAATACATTTTCCCTGTGAAGCGTGGCACTATTAGTACAAGAAGTACCAAGATATAGGGATGTGTGGAGAAAATTAGCAGTCCCAGGGACATTGTCAGATCCAAAGTAGCCTGGCAGTTCAACCCCTCTGTAGATGGTCCAGAGGGGAGAAAGGGGAGAAGGACAGATTAGGCACAACTACAGCAGCAAGAAGTGGATAGGTGGTTCCTGAGTGCTGCCTTGAAGGAACTAATTTTGGGGAGGCAGGAGATATTGGCAGGGAGGGAGTTAACCAGGAAGTTAGTCTGTAGCAGAAAGACCACTGAGCTAAGGAGGTCCTGGTTCTCAGTACCAGAAGGGTAGCCTTACAGGCACTGCACATGAGGACACTGGGGTTTGCATGGTGAAGGGAGGCAGATACCCCGGGGAGGGATAGGCCGTGGTGATTTTTTTTAGTTAGCAGACATATCTGGTAGTGGATTCTCTCCTCAAAGTTGAGCACATTGGCAGCGCAGTAAAACAAACAGGTGTGTATGTGTCTAGTAGCTCCCATTAGGAGCCTATAGGCCTTGTTGATGGAAAGCTGGATTTTAGTGAGTGCAGTATTGTCAGCAGCTGCGTAGATTGGTAGGCCATGGTCCACTAGGGACAGGACTGAGGAGGTAATGGCCAGATGGAGGGCATTGGGGGGAAGACAGTCCCTGTGCCGGTATAGCAGACCAACCCGGGAGTTGGCAGCAGAGAGGGCCCTGATGTGGTAGTGGAACGTAAAGGCAGAATTGAAGGTAATGCCTAAGTATTTGTAGGAGCACACTTGCTCTAGGGGGAGCTGTGTGTTAGGAAGTATCTGGAGGGGGACATTTCTGGCCTTACTTTGGTGATGTGTGAAGAGCATTGCCTTTGTTTTTTTTAGGTTAATGACTAACCTGTAGTCAGTGAACCACTTCTCTGCTTGGTTAAAGGAGTGCTGCAGAGAGGCCTGTGGGAGGCAGGGTTAGGGTGGGAGGCAAATAATACTGCATCACCTGCATAGAGGAGTATTCTACTGGCACCAGAGCTGGGGAGAGCATTGAGATAGAGACTAAAAATAAGGGGACCCAGGATAGAGCCCTGGATGACTCCAGAGTGGACAGACCAGGTGTCAGACAAGGAGCTGTAGATTTTTACGCACTGGGATCTAGAAGAGAGGCAGCTATTAAACCAGGAGAGGGGACCAGCAGAGAAACCATGTTGAAGGAGGGAGTCTAGCAGGAGGGGATGGCAAACTGTGTCAAATGCCTTGGAAATGTCAATGAAGACAGCTACAGCAAGGTTGCCAGAGTCTAGGGAATTATGCAGGAACTTAGAGAATTCCAAAAGGGCCGTTGTGGTGCTGTGGTCTGAGCGGAAGCCGTGCTGCTCAGGGCACATAATATCATGTTTGATCAGGTATTCAGTGAGTTGATCTGCTACCACTTTTTCTAATGCTTTAGATAGTGGTTGGAAGATAGAGATCAGTCGACTGTTACTGGGGGAGGACAGATCACCGCTTTTGTGTATGGATGTGATGACCGCTGTTACCCAGACATAGGGGAAACTGACACAGAGAGCGGTTGAGTAGGTTAGTAAGAGGGGCCAGTACTACATCCAGGACCTGACGTACAAGTCTGGTCTCCAATTGGCCAGTGCTAGGGCTACTGCCACTGAGGGCTTTTATTAGATACGGTCTGGCTTCATGTGGGGATATCGTACATATGTAGAGCGGTGGGTGATGAAGGGTGGGGGGGCTGCAAGGGGGTGCAGGATCAAAGAAGCTGCTAGGAAGGAGAGAGCTAAGGTTGGAAAACGAGGTATTAAGGCAGTCTGCAATGTCGTAAGGGTCTGTGTTGACTGGCTGTTGTAAAAATAAAAGAAAAAGGCCAAATTAAATGCTTTACCAGCGGCTTGAAATTGCAGCCGCCAGAACATTATTCAGTATTCATTTCTTTAACCTTTGCTTGTATGTGACATGAAATACATTGAAAGGCTGCACGTATACTGCATCTGTATAACATTATATCTCTGCCCAAGTTAATTAACAGAGGAGCAAAGGAGAAAAGAAGACCTACCCTGGATATAATGTATAACTCTTCCACATTATAAAAGAAAATGAGGGGATACAGCAGGTTGCTTATCTGGGTTAAAAACCCTGGAGGTGTACTTATGTTTCTTTCAGATAAAAAACTCAAACTCTATTGAAGATATAATGTGTTTCAAACATCCCGCACTTATCAGGTATATCTCCTGTGCAGTTCTGAACAGAATGACATCTGGGTAGCTCCCTCTAGGGCAGTAGCAGCTCCTAGAGACCATCTTTATAGTATTGCACCTGTCAGTCAAGTGGGGAAATTATTGTCATACAAGATTTTAGATCTTAATTTTACCTAATGGGTTCCTTTTTTCATGAAAATGTCTTGCAATGGAATTGATTATTGTTTAGAGAGCCCTCTAGGTTTATATAAATTAAAAAGGGGGGCTTATTAAAATATTTTAAAACTTGATAATGCTGAGAGCACATGACCATGAAGGTGGGTATAAAAGGACTTACTCCAGGATATTCCAACAGATAGAGTCAGTTCCTGCTGGCTGTTGTAGGTAGAGGGCTGAGGGGAGTCCCACACTACAAAGTGAGTGGAAATTGATGTAGAGTTTGTTACGGCCTTGTAGCCTTTTTTGTGTTTATGTATTGTTTGTTTGCTTGAAGTCTTTATTTTGTTTTATTTGAACAATATGCTTATGAAGTAATAAACATCACACTGAACAAAGTGCATTAAACGTACTTATCCTTGTGATGTCCATCTGTTATCCCACAATGTTACATACTGTACCATGATACAGGTAGAAAATCTGTACAAAGTACAGATTCTGAAAACAGCTCCAACAAAATAAAACATGAGCTACACCCATACCTCTCAACCTCTTTACTCGTAAATCAGGGACAAAGCTTAAAAAAATCAGGGACAAAGACCCAAAATCAGGGACACATCTTAAAAATTGGTACTATTCACTTAGAAAGCTGACATAATAAGTGGATTAGAGTAAGATGCATTTTCTGAAGAACAGCAAGTCTGCAACTTTAATGTTTGGCATTATTTTGTACTTTCAATCCCCACTGTTCTGTCACAAAAACACAAATTTTTACGAGGGACAGAGGAAAATTCTGAGTCAAAATCAGGGACGTCCCTGAAAATCAGGGACAGTTGAGAGGTATGGCTACACCTACTAGGGCAGTTTCTTACACTGAAGTAACTAGGAGTTGCATCCATTATATGAAGTTTGAAAATTCCATCCTATGTAACTAGGTGTTATGTTTATTTTCTGATTTTCGAAAACACTTCCCTAAGTAATAAGAGTTGCGTCCATTTTATGACTTTTAAAAATCCCATCCAACATAACTAGGAGTTATCTATGTTTTCTGACCTTTGAAAACCACAACCGATGTAACACGAGTGCATCCGTTTTATGCATTTTGAAAATCCCATCCCAAGTGTCTGAATCTAATCATGGCCGTGAACTCACCATGTGACCCTTAATAATTCACATGACATTTCTGTTCATTTGGACATACAACAATGAAGTCTGATAAAAGCAAGAAAACTCAGGACAGATTTTCAGACCATTTGTATCATTTGTTCCAACAAATGTTTTTTTTTTTTTAAAGTAGTTGTTCAGAATCTCCAGGGACATAGCAAGAATCTAGAACTATCATACATTCTGGAGTTGTCAAGCAGTGATTTAAAATTGTTTGGAACAACCTGATTTTGGAAATATGTACCAAGATGTTGCAGCTCAGCTGGGTTAACAAATTATATTAAATTTCAGTAGAAAAGACCTTTGAAAAAGCTGATTCTGATGAAACATTAGGTGTTTTCAGCTGCTCCCCTGCATGGTGGCTGTTATGTCCTGCATTCTGCACTTTAACACAATAAATGTTACATGAATTTGTGAAGAATTTCAATTTTTGGTTTCAGCCTATTGTCAAACAGGAGTACCAGCACTTGCACCACGAACTTTACTACAAGAGGTTGAGTGCCGTGACTGTTTGCTTTGTTTATATGATTATTGTCACTGGAGCACCAGTTCTCCTTACAGCAGCTCTGTTCTTTGCACTGTACAGTAGAAAAAGAACCATCTAGAAAAAAGAGCTAATGTCCCATTATTCTGTGATAACTGGGCAGTATACTCAGTAAATGGGACTGCATGTTAGTCCACATGTCCTACAAGGCCAATACAAGAATTGTAGCCCATCTGTGAGAAATTGCTGAACAGTTTGTTTTCTCATAGACATGCTATAGCATTAAAGTTAGTGGTGCAATAAACCAGTTACATCGTCATGCCTGCTGCTGAAATAGTTGTATAAGAACTGGGCTCAGACCATGGCCTAGTATCAAAATTTATTTCATTCAGCCGTGCCACATGAATATATGCACAAGTGCATCAAAATATAGTAGTATGTGCCACCAGTAGATACTTTATGGTCTAAATCCCATTATTGCATTTAGTCCTATCTCATCAGCTTCCCTAGAATTTTATTACTCCATACAGCTTAGGGTACACTGGGTAAGAGAATACATGCACCTCCATGTGGAGATGCATGTGTTCATATTCAGATTCAGACTTTTATTGTTCGACCATTAGGTCATTACAGTGTAGCAGAAAAATACATAAAATATATAATAAAAACTGAGTGTTGCAAATGGAGATAATATATAACACCAGGGACAGTAGTAAATATCAAACAGCAGTTAAGTAATATACTTCCTTAACTGATCTGATTGTGTTAAATAATTTAGTATCAAGCAAGAATCAGTTCACACACAAAAGAGTATCGGCTGCACCTCTACCACCCCCACAAAGCCCAACTCTGGTGTGATGAAAAATAAATTTTATTGAGTACAAGCACAGTACCCCCCCCCCGTCCACGAATGTTTCACGTCATACAGATGCTTTATCAAGACATTGGTGCCACCAAGTGTTACCATATAAATAGCACATTACCATAAATATTAGATTAGAGTAATAACCATATTACACCTAAAAGATGAATTAAAACAAATTGCCAATAGTGACACTCTGTGAATATACATATCATAAATACTGTTATTGTAAATATAAAATTACAAAATTATTATTACTGACAGGACAGCACAAACAAGAGGAACAACAAACATATGCCTAGAGATAATTACAAAGGACCTACACTAACGGAGGCCAACTATGCAAATAAAAATAAAAATATTATATTGCATTTTGTTATACTTCAACAATATTATACATGTTGCTACACATTCATGAATATATATCTGTCAAGAAAATATAATAAAGTGACAATAAGCATATATATCTTTGCTGTATATAATTCCTGAATACAACAAAGATCTTCTAAACATTAAATATAGGGACTATTTTTATTTTTGTTTCTTGAGCAGGGGTGCCAACTGAAAATGTTCATTCAGTCCTGGATAAACACAAGCTCTTAATGTATACTGCCAAAATGTCTCCCTACACAAAATAAGATTGTCCAGATCTCCATCAATGGAAACCTTTTGTAGGCCCATAAATCAAAATTTATGATCCTTGCCTTGTTTAATCACATAAAGTGCAAAAGCATTGTCTACAGTATCAATTTGGATATGTCTCGCATGTTCCAAAATGTGTGTTCTTAATTTTCTCTTGGTTTTCCCAACATAGAAACGTGAACATGTACATTGTGCAACATATATGATGGATTCCGATCCACATGTAATAAAATCTCTAATAACAAAGTATTTCTGCTTAATAGAAAACATATTTCCAACCTGAATGTGTTCACAAGCAGTACAGTTACCACATGTCCAGCAACCCAATGGAAGGTCCAATTTTCTCTCTTTACTTGGATCAGAGAGGCTGTGTACAACTCTTTCTCAGAGATTTTTCCCCTCATGTATGCAACTTGGAGATCTGCTGCTGTTACAACCCTTAAAGCCAGCTCAACATTCAACATATGTAAATTCCCCTTAATGATATTCACAATGGCACAGCTCTGGGGAGTTAAAGTAGTGATAAAATTAGGACCATGTTTCTTCACATTGTTCCCATAATCATCATTTGCTACACTTCTATTAGATATTCTACTTTTAGGTATCAAGAGAGAATATCTCTCTATCTGATCCACCTCTCTCCTAGCTGTCTCCAGGCAAGTAGGAGAATATCTCCTTCTTTCAAACCTTCCGAGCATAAGTTTTGAACTTGCCACATAGATCTCACTAGTGCTGCAATTGTACTTTACTCTCATTAGCTGGCCTTTAGGGATATTTCTTACCACGTGCCTAGGATGGCAGCTGTCATAGTGTAATATTGCAGTACAATCTGTAGCCTTTCTATACAGGGATGTAATAATCTCCCCCTGGTTCCCCTTTTCTATACATAAATCCACAAACACAACACTGGTCTCACTTGCTGTGACCAAACACTTTAAGTTCTGGTTGCTGTCTTCTAACCACTTAACAAACTTGTTCAACTCATCCCCACTGTTCCTCCATATGATAAAGATATCATTAATGTATCTTTTATAAATATCCAAACTTTCATAGAATGGATTTATATCTGGATCAAATATAACTTGATTCTCCCATTCTGCCAGATAGATATTTGCATAATTGGGAGCCATAGCAGCACCCATTGCTGTTCCCTTAACTTGATGGATGATATCAGTACCATACAGAAAAACATTCTTGGTTAGAACATGCTCAGTTAGTTCCAGGAGAAATGTAATTAATTCCCCTGAGTACATCACTTCTCTGTATAAAGCATCCCCCAAATGTGCTAATCCATCTCCATGGAGAATGTTAGTATACAGAGAGGATATGTCCATAGTTACCAATAACCATCCTGGTTCAATTTCTACTTCCTTTAGAATTTCCATAATGTGCATTGAATCTCGTATATAAGCCCTATGACCCTGTGTCACACCCTTATTATGGTCATCAGTAAACTGTGCTATAGGTTCTATCAATGCTCCATTACTAGAAACAATCGGCCTTATAGGTGGATCCATAAGATTTTTATGGATTTTTGGTAATCCATACAGTACTGTTCTACGTGGGTGTTGAACAGTTAAAAAGTCACCTGTCCCAGTACTAATGACCCCATTTGCAGTAGCATTATGGATACATATAACAATTTGTTTTTTGTAAGTTGTAGTTGGATCTAAATACAATTTACGATAGAAAGTAGTGTCAGAGAGAAGCAAATGGATGGCTTTTTCATACTTCTATTTGCCCATCACTACTATTGCTCCACCCTTATCTGCGGGCTTAATGGTGATGGTGGTGGTTTTCTCCAGCTGTTTCAAGGCTTCACGTTCTTCCTTCATAATGTTCTGTCTTTCTTGTCTCCTTTGATTATTCACATTACATATTTCTTTTCCACAAACTTTGAGAAAAACTCCCACTGTTGGATTCATCTGTGGTATGAATGAAGATCTCTTTTTCCACTTTGTACATAATTCTTTATTCCCAACTGCACCAACATCTTGTTTATCCTGTGTCTGAGTACCAAAAGACATGGTATCTGGAGACTTATCATATAAAATTTTTAGATTAAGCTTATGAGCATATGTATGTAAGTCCACCACTGTATCAAACTCATTAATAACATTAGTGGATATAAATGATAATCCCCTATTCAGTATACTACATTCCACATTACTCAGAATATGCTCAGATATGCTGACAATCAAATAATCAGTTTGATTTTTATCTCTGGTAATTGCCCCTCCTCCTGAAATTCCTTTTGTACTGTGTTTGCCATCTCCCCCTGTGGGTCTCCTGATGTCGATCTCTCATGGTGTCTGTACCTCTCGGCCCTACCCCTCCCCTTGCCTCTGGTGCCCCTCCTGGTATTTCGTCTGCAAATCAAGTAAGCCTGGGGCCTCTGCATAATGACCGGCTGGGAGTTATTGGTAGTTCGACCATATTCTGTATCATTTGTGGAGCTGTCTCCTGCTGTACCATCAGTTCAATATAACACAGATTTGGTGCAGGTCATTTTTTCCCTTGCAATATAATTTTTAAACTACAATCGCTAGACTCGTTCACAATCCATATATAATACTTCCTTAAGATTTCACATATGCTCCACCGATACTTCAGCTTTGGCCCCTGGTATAGCCCTTTTGGGAATTTGTTTTTTCCCCTGGTTAAAACTGCCCCCATTTCCCACTATATATCATGTTATTATTGATTTCTGAGGGACTATTTAGCTCAGGAAGATGGCCTTAGGTTCTACTATTGGGACCAAGTCCTCCTGACCAATAATTCCACCTGGAACTAGCCCGAAATATGGACACACCTATATAAGTATATCAAATGGGATAGCTACAGGTTTATGCAATTCCAGATTTTGCATAACCTGTATTACACTCCAGTCAAATTACATAGGATGGGCAGGTTACTCACCGACACTTGTTCCAGATGTGGTAAGGAACCTACAGGTTTATGCAATTCCAGATCTTGCATAACCTGTATTACACTCCAGTCAAATTACATAGGATGGGCAGGTTACTCACCGACACTTGTTCCAGATGTGGTAAGGAACCTACAGGTTTATGCAATTCCAGATTTTGCATAACCTGTATTACACTCCAGTCAAATTACATAGGATGGACAGGTTACTCACAGACACTTGTTCCAGATGTGGTAAGGAACTGGGTTCCTTGTTTAATATCCTCTGGTCTTGTGAAACAGTGGCCCCCTTCTGGAGGTCAATCCAACCACATTTAAACCCACTGCTTAGTTTATCGGAAGCATTTTGTCCTGAAATATGCCTTTTGGGGAATACAATGGCACCTTGACTGGTAACCAAAGACCACATATAGCCTTGATTTCAGCATTTGCAAAAAATGTTATCCTTCAGCACTGGCTGGATCAGAGCTTTCCTCAGTTCCTTGAATGGTATAGGGAAGTGCTGTTTGCCCTATGAGCAGAACATCTTATAGCCAATATGATGGGGAAAAGTCATAAATATAAACACATTTGGGAACCCTTGTATGTCTTATTAACAGTTTGAGTATGAGACCCTGCCCTTGGTAGGGTCCCCAGGCATGACATGATAGGTCAGCATGCTTGGGTTCTCCTCCATGGGCATTTTGTGTGTCCTGGTCAGGTTCACATCTCATGGTGAAGGGAGGGGGGTTAGTGGGAATGGTTGGGGGGCTGGGGAAGGGCATTTATTTAAAATGTTCTGTCTTTTGGAGTTTGTTGTTCCTTTTTTGGATTTGTATTTCCAGATTTGTAAACTTTACACAACTTCTTGTTTTATTTCCTCAATAAAGTTTATTCAGTTTGAAAAAAATAATATTCCCTTAAGATCAAATTTGGTAGTATGAATCAAAATCAATTTCACAATGATCTATTTATGTTGAGGTACATTAATTATTTTAGCCTAAAAATACAAGAATGTTTACCTGGAAGGCTTCCAATTATTTCTGTATACTAATTCATTAATATTATAAATATCATATTCCGTAAATTTCACAGAATCCCTGTTAATACAAACCCAAAAAAAATCTACAAAGATTCTCTTAGTGCAAACATATTTATCACCTGGTAGGCAAATACATGATATGCAGTAGAATGTTCTTGCATGCTGACATCTCAGCACCTGTGGTTCTTTCCACTTTCTAATTTCTGCATTTGTCCATCTTGCTTTATGTTAGGCATCATAATTTATCCAATAATTAGTTATTTTAGAGTAAGAGAATTTATCAAACTACAGATGCACCAGAAAAATATTGATTAAATCAATACAAACTTAAAAGCAATAGGCTGCTGCATGAGGCTGACCTTTTTATCCACCTTCAGCAGATCAAATTCACCAATAAAAATCATTCTTGAGAGTTCCTGTAATAAAATGTTCAAATAGAAATTGACCCACTCAATACTGCTTCAAATACTTTGGCCGGTTCAAACAGTTTCGAATTGGGTTTGAAGTTTGAATTTAGATTTTTCACTTATAAAAAAATGACCACTACCAATATAATAGTGATCATTTAGAACTGGTCATTTAATTTTCCTTTAATATTCTGAAGCTTACACATATCAGAAATATCTTTACCAGCATAGTTCCTAGCAAAAATAAGACTGTCTTTGCTAAGAATGAGATATGAGATATGAGAGTCAAAGAAAATGTACAGGCTCCATAATAAAAAAAAAAAATCACAGAAAGAGTGTCAAATGCATTCAAACCCATTTACTTTGTATCAGTAATTCATCTGGAGTGTTAAATCATAGTTCAGAAGTACTGGCACATCTAATTTACTAACTGGCTTTTAAATATGATATATTTTTATGATATAAAAATATGAGGCCATCAATTTAATACAAAAGTTTGACACCTCTTAAATGAAAAAAAATGCCTGGTTGGAGGTCTCAGAATTCCTCAAGTCATTACAGCAATATTTTATATAAATTAGCAGTGGCAATCACAATTAAGCATAGCTCCTTTCTATTTTCTGGGAGTCTATTGATTTTATACCAAACTTACATAGTTTCCAAAAGATGCCAGGGTGCCACTAGTACTTTTAGGGATATCCTGACTGTTTTCTTTCTACAGAGAAAGTCACTGCAACAATATTTATATAAAATTAATGGAGGGAGATCACAGCTGTTGTGAACAATCAAACATAGCTTCCTTCTCATGTTTTGGGAGTCCGCTGATTCTTTGACAACTAGCTTCAACAAATTTGAGAGCCAGAAAAACTCGGGGGTATATTCCAGTAGCATTCTTTCTATAAGAAAGTTATTACCGCAATGTTTGTGTAAGATTTACAGAGAGAGATCACAGCTGTTGCTAACAATCAAACATTGCTCCCTTCCCTTATTCTGGGAGCCCATTGATTTTTATACTATAATTTCCATGTCTCCAAAAAGGGTCAGTGAGCAGTCAATATTTTTAGTGATATTCTGATAGCATTCTCTCTACAGAGAAAGTCTCAGCACTGCATACTGTACCCACAGATATTTGTGGCAGCTACTCCAAGGTTTCAATACCATCAATTAATAGCAAAATTTCAGATCTTCTTCCAAAATCTTGGCAGCAGACATGATTTTTTTTCTCTAAAGTACAGTAGCATAATTTAGACTAGCTAGTAAATCACCACCTGGGAGAGAAGAAAAGTGTAAAGGTAACTTTACTGCCCCTAATGCCCCATTAATGATATACAGTATCAACATCTGTAACAAACGGGTGCTCCTTAACCTTGATTGATTTTACTGTGCATTACAATCACTTCCACCTACAATTACAACAGAAGAGAATGGGAAGACTATAGGGGCAACTGCTGAAAATTGATTACATACAACTGCATGTAACTCCAAACAGTGCTGCCTGATGCATTCAAGCTGCTGGCAATGGGGAAATTAATTAAGGAGCTGGCATACCAGTAACACCTTCTTACCGCTAACTTGACGCTAACAAGGCATACCTCGGTACCACACTCAGTACCACACCTACTGAGGTATGCCTCATTACCATTCCACTTTTATATCACTACCACTGTATATACCATTCTTACTGGTCTTCACTGGTGGTCCAGAGTCCCCAGAATCCCGTGACTCAGTTGTCCACACCCCTGGCATTCAGTGAATTACCTCCTCATCTCTATTCCGCTCCATTATTGTTGTCAGTGGTACTGTGTGCCACTTAACCTTTCTCTCTGCCGCAACAAATGTTCTTGTTCTCAAGGCTGTGCCCCCTCTTGAAGAACTACTTTCAGCAGTAATAGTATGGCAGGGGTCACTGAACCTTGACACTGAGGGTTGAGGGTGCCAGGGAGCGATTGTACATAACATACCATCACAGGTCATACCAGCACCTTCACTGAGTCAGACTCCTCCACTGTCTTTCCCTCTGCTGGTACTGTGACCTGTGTGCTATGGGAAGAAAAGACTTGCAACCCCTTTGTGTAAAGCACTGAAGGGTGCAACACAAAGATAAACCACAATGTGGTCACAAATTTACCTTTCCCTCATGGATTATATTTGTGTGTGCCTCCACCTATCCCTGCCTGCCCAAGGATATCCCCATAGAAACTGCATATCAGGACTTATATAGTGTATCAAACTACACCTACTCCATTAATGCAAAGCCTAATTGGGAAGTATATGCAAACTGTATTTGTATTTCTATCTGTTTTACTAGGAAGATGCTCAATTGAATGATGCTCATTTACACAGAGGTATTGGTTAAGATAACCAATATGAAAGGATACAATAATTTACAGTAATACATACAGGACAATATATTCAGATCAGGAATGACAGAGTTGAAAGATCATTATAAATTCCCTTTAACATATTAGGGCCTTAACACAACAGCTAATTTCTTCATGACCACAAGCAAAATCCAGTTCATGATAATGATGCAAACGCAACATATTCAGAGAGATGTATACATGTAATCACACATCACAGAAATTAGAATGACCATATCCATACCCTGCTGACAACTACAATGGTCTGCACAATGGATATCAAGTAATGATTTCAAAAGGTTGTAGCTAATCTAAGGGTATTCTGTAACTTTATTAAAAGAGCAGTGGCACAACAGCTAAGTGCTGATTTTCCAGAAGAATGTTATACTTTGGAGCATCAACATTAATTACACTGTTGCTCTTGAGGATGTACAATTAAATCAAATCATCATGCATATATTTCCATTGATCCTTTAATGGTTGCATGAAGGCTGGATGAACATTAACACAGTAGACTGTGACAGTCACAGGGGCTGACCCAAAGCATATGCGCTGGGGACATAGCACTACTGCCAAAGTCATTCCCCTTACCTCATGCCTTGATGGCCATACCAATATGTATATATACCATCCCACTGTTCCTGGTAGTCAATGGCCCCATAATTCTGTGAATTGGTTGTCCATGTCCTTGGCATCTAGTAGATCCCAACTTCATAGCTCTGCTCCCTTCTATTACAGTTGTTGATGGTGCCTAATCCTTCCCCCTACTGGGAAGAACATTTCAACTCACACTGTAAACGTTACATGAAAATGTAAAGGCGGCCATTGTTGGCTGCAGCCAACTCTTGTTTATTTGAGGTGCATGTTTCTCAAATGTTTGTAACACTCTTTCCACAAAACAGAAGTTGCATAATCCAAACAATTATGACTTTCAATTTCAGATCAATTTATGGCTTACAACTCTTGTAGAAGAAAGCAGGACATTAGTTTTTTTTAGTACTGTGGTATGAGATATGTTTGCATGGGACTTATTGTAAAACTAGTTATTTTCATGCAAACTAATTTTAGCACAACAACTGCAAGAATAATTGCATGCATTTTATTTAGTGTTATATCGTTAGCACAGCATTCCCTATAATGGAAAAAGTGTTAATGGTGCTCTAATTTGTGCAAATTTATTTTCATGCAAATGAAAGCTTCAGCAAAAAGAGCAAAAATGATGTCACAGTGAAAATGTCAACTTGTACAGTAATTGTAAGTAATTTTTTTTACTCATAATAGAACAATGATCAGAAATACAACCAGGAAGCACATGTATAATCCAACCTATGGTTGAATGATTATCATTTTTATAATTAAGTCTGGTATGAGACTATTCACACTATATCATGAGAAGACATTGTCTTATTTTTTGTGTGAGCTAGTATACAACCAATTTAAAATAAAATGGTCTAAAACATGTTCTTAATTGTTCACATTAACCTGAACAACTTGCTACAATTTGGTCAAAGAATGGGGGATTCAGTCAATAAATGTTGGTGGGATGTAAATTATTGTATTCCTGCTTTTAATGGTAAGAAAAAACAATTTTGTTATTATAACTTCTAGAATTAGCCAGCCCAAGCCTGGAAGGCTTCATACACACAGGTTTCAGAAATTGAAAAGTCCATCCCTTCAAGCACATCTTCGGGTAGTACTGTACGTGGGGGAGGAAGAGGAGCTCAGGCTGTTCCATCTCTTTAGCTGGCAACACTGAACTGCAGATGAAGCTAGGGTGAAACGGGACTAGGGCAGGGAGAAGAGGGGATGCCGCTGCACACCTGGAAATAAGTGGAAATGGACATGGAGAAAGAGAGATAGAAACACCAATGGATACCAAAGATCTCTTGAAATGGTACAAGGAAAGGGAAAAGAATGCCATGGAGGAGGTGTTGTTATACACTAGCACCATAAATAGGATCCAAATGCTGGACAATTTATGGTAAAGTACTATGTTAAGATTTCTTTCTTTCTTTCTTTCGATTGATTGTTTTTTTGATTAAAAACATTAAGGGTTGCAGACAAAATGCCAAAAGTCAGGAGATCCAGTTTTGTGTTTTGTGAGTCAAAAATCTTAACTGTACCTGTTCTCTGTGGGAAAGGTAATAGTGTTTCATATTTAGTTGAGTAACATAACATTTGGTAAAGCTACCCTCCTTTTAGGATTTGGCAGAACAGGTGCAGTTAGTATAATCAACCTGAGAATCCTAACTTCTAATTTTTTGATTTTTGGGCCTGATATTCAAAGATTCTAGAACTATTATGTTGCTCCAGGCTTTCCCATATTCATAAACATCAGGGAGTACCAGCAATATCCCACAGCACTGAAACACTATAATACCACTATGCTTATGCAATTGAAGGGGTCCCCCCAGGCAAACTGTAGCAGCAGCATCTTCAAAGGTTTGCGGTGGTGGTAAACACCCCCAAAACTAAAAGCAGTGCCATTTATTGACACCAAAAAAATACCTCTTAATAGTGCACCCACATCTCCCCAAAGGCAGGGTGGCTGTACTGCAGTTGCCTACACTGATCCCCCGTTCTATTTTAACACATCTATCACCAGTGTCCAGTGGCACACCCCACCCTCTACATAAAAAAGTGAGATACTATGTATTTGATTCTGGTACATGTGTATACATAGTATCTCACTTTTTATTATGTAGAGATACAAACAAAAAATAACCAATACCACCATTTTCATCACACATACTTTTAGCTTTTATAGGACCAGACTTCAGTATGGATTCAGTAGTCATATTTTTGATTGTATTTTATCAATATTTATATAAAATAACATGCTGCCTTTGCAACATGTAAGTTTCAATTTACTCTGACTCAGCGGGTGCACTTAGTGATATATTTTTGTAATTTTAGTATGCACTTTTTGGTATACTATATTATTTATAATGTATGGGTTGAGTGTTGTTTGTAATTATGTGGTGTTTTTTCCTTTAGATGGGGGCACTCTTAGTATTGTATTGTATAGTAAAATATAAGAACGTTCTTCTTATCGACGGGTGCTATTTTCTAATATGTAGATTTGTACTTAGAGTAATCTATTGAAATAGTATAAGCATTAACACTGTGTATACTAAATACATGAGTTTTTGACAAGCATTTATAAATACATGTATGTCCCTTTAAACACTACATTTATATTGCATTACAACTATGTGGTTACCACTCCCTGAAGACGCTTTTCTGGTGAAACTGGTAGGAGATGAGGACTGTTCTCCTGGCTCCCTAGTGAGAGGTTCTTGTATGTACACTATTGGCAATAAAGAAATTGCAGTTTTGCACTTTACTTTGGGTTTAATAATAATAATAATAAACTTTATTTATACTGCGCCTTTCCAAAACCAAGGCTCATTCCAAAAAGAATAAATACAGACAGAACAAACAGACGATAATATAAAAACTGTAGGGAACAAGTATCAAACATTAATCAAGGCCATATGCCTTATTCCATAAAAAGGATTTAAGCGCCTGTTTAAAGCTCCACACGGTTGAACAACCCCTTAACTGACGTGCTAGAGAATTCCAAAGGGTTGGTGCCACAAACATAAAAGCCTGGGCACCAGCTGATTTCAGTGTGATCCTAGGGATCTCTAGCAACCCCTCATCGGCTGAGCGGAGCGACCTCACCGGGAGGTAAGGAGTCAGGAGATCTTTCAGGTGGTCAGGGCCCAGATCATGTAGGGCTTTAAAAGTCAGTAATCCAACTTTGAAGGTAATCCGCCACTGGACTGGTAGCCAGTGCAGATCCCGCAGCACCGGAGTAATATGTGATGTTCTAGGAGTACCTGTAAGTACTCAAGCTGCGGAATTCTACACCAGCTGAAGGCAGTGGATATCAACCCCCAAAAGCCCAAGGTAAAGCGAGTTGCAATAGTCCAGGCGTGAGGTCACAAAGCCATGGATCAAAGTTGGCTGATCGGCGGACGGAACAAGGTGCTTGATTCTGGCGATGTTTCTCAGATGATAAAATGAAGATTTTACCACTGCTGACACTTGAGATCTTAAGGTCAGCCCATCATCTAAGATCACCCCCAGATCTCGCACCCATTCAGAGACCAGTAACTCGAGATCCGCAAAAAACACTCCAGAAGGGGAGCTGGCCACAGGGCCCCCTATCAGGCGATCCAGATCCAAAACCAACACCTCACTCTTCCCAGAATTCAACTTCAACCAGCTTGACCTCATCCAATCCTGGATTTCCTCCAGACAGCTATTAAATACTGAGACAGCTCCTTTCTGGTCAGGTGCAAAGGACAGTTACAGTTGGGTATCATCTGCATAACAGTGAAAACCCAACCCGTACTGTGTTACAATGTCTCCGAGGGGGAACACGTACACTGCAAACAACATGGGGGACAATATAGAGCCCTGAGGGTCCCCACAAAAAAGCGAGAAGGGATCAGAGGAAAAAAACCCTGACACCACCCTCTGAGATCTTCCGGTGAGGTATAATGTGACCCATCTGAGCACAACCCCAGAGAGTCCACAAATACATCTCAGGTGCTCCAAAAGAACTCCATGGTCGACAGTGTCAAATGCTGAAGATAGATCCAATAACACCAGGATAGACCGTTTTCTCTGGTCTCTCACCATCAGAAGATCATTGAGCACCCAAACCAGTGCAGTCTCGGTACTATGCCTCTTATGGAAACCTGATTGGAGAGGTTCGTAGATGCTATGGATGGTCAAGTGGTTCTCCAATTGAGCTGCTACCACCTTCTCAATCACCTTCCCTGCAAAGGGGAGGTTCGAGATAGGTCTGTAGTTACCCAGACATTCTGGGTCCAAAAATGGTTTCTTCAACAAGGGTGTCACCACTGCCTCTTTCAAGGACAGGGGATATACACCCGAGTCAAGAGAGGACCAGACTATCTGTGGTAGATCCAGCAGAATAGAATCTCCACACTCGAAGCGTAGGGGTGTAGGACCTGGATCTAAACTACAGGAGGTAGGATGCAGCCCCTGGACAATCCACATAACATCCACGATTTCCGGGCGGTCAAAGGTACTCCAGGAAAACAGAGGGATAGTGACCCTGTCCTGGGCACCCGCAACTAGCATAGAATGTGCCAAACCAATGTCTGCCCTAATGTCGGCCACCTTATCAGCGAAGAACCAAGCAATCTCATCACACTATGATTGTGACAATGCTCTACGGAGCTATAGACAGGTTGGGTTGCAAAATCTGTCCACGGTTCTGAAAAGCTGAGCAGGTCGGTTCTGCGTGGCAGAAATTTCCCCGGACAGGAACTCTGCCTTCTTACGGGAGATTTCTGACTGATAGAATTGATAATGTTCTAGTAGTCTAAGGCGGTTGGCATCCAGGCCAGACCTCCATCAGCAACATTCTAACCAGTGTCCAATTCGCCGCAACTCCCTCAGAACCCCATCAAACCATGGGGTTCGAGGTCGGAGGGATAGAGGTCGCACACGAACTGGAGCAATAGAATCCAGGGCAGAGGTAATGGCAGTATTATAAGCCACAACCAATGCCTCTGGATCATTGCTATGCACAGGAAGTTCTGATAAGTCAAGAACCGCTGCCAGGCCATTAGAGGAAACATTCCGTAGGGGGTGGAACTTGACCATCTCCACAGGGGTCGGCCTACAAGGGGGGGTGTGCAAAAATTGAATCTCACGGTGCAGTGATCTGACCAACTGACTGGTTCCACCCCCACATCAGAAGCCTCGATCCCCAGGAGGAAGACCAAGTCAAGAGAATGGCCAGCTTTATGAGCAGCAGTGGTGACTACCTGTGTTAGGCCCAGTGAATCCATTAACTGGAGGAAGTGTTGTCCAAATTGCGAGAGTTCATCGTTGATCCATGCATTAAAGTCACCCAGGACCATCAGCCTGGGGGACTCAAATGTCAGGTCGACAATGAAGTCTGCTACTTCCTTAAGGAATTGCTTCTCATCTCCTGGTGGACAGTAGATGAGAGCAATTCGATAGCCCACACCTGCTACAATGGCACATTCAAAAGAAGAGGTCTCCTCAACTGGTACACTGGGGAGATCCAATTTGGTCTTAAAGCAGACTGCAACCCCCCGCGGTCCAACCTTGGGTGATGTATCACTGTATACCCGGCTGGAATTGCGGCCTCCAATATTGGTCCCGCATTATTATCCAGCCAGGTCTCGGTGATGCACGCCAGGTCTGTCGAGGCAACAAGATCTGAGATTATTGCCATCTTATTCCGGATGGACCTGGCATTGCACAACATCGCCCAGGTTGGACAGGACTCCTGGACTGCCCCAACCACCTGCCCATCACTAAGGATGGTGCCCTTGGGTATGGGGACCAAGCAGGATGGCCCATGCTCTAGGCTCCACTTCACCCCAGGGCATCTCCTGGTCTTAGTCACCCCAATGGGCACGCTCCGCTCATCTAGCCTCACTGTTCACCCCACCACCCCCCTCCGACAGTGCTGGTAGATAGAAAAGCCAGAGGGGGTATAGAAGAGGCGGGAGGTGGAGAGCAGAGGCTGAGTAACGTCACGACCGGGGGGGGGGCCACAGAATGCCACATTTCAAAACAGAGCAAATCCCCAGAAAATGATAAAAGTGGATAAAAACAGTACCTTATAAAAATTAAAACAAGCTAACAACATTAACTAAACAAATAAAAAAAAACACAACCAAATCTTTACTCATCCAACCCCCACCCAACTAACTAATCAAACCAACTTCAAACAACTAACTTACTAAAATATATAACTTAAACAATAACAAACCTAACCTATCTAACACATAAAATAAACAAGCAAATAAAATAAGCCCACCAGTCCTCTCACAACCTGGGCTACTTAACAACACAACAATACAAAAACTAAAAATAAAATTATAAAAATATTCGAAATAATTTACCCTCAGAGAAATCTCTCACAGAACTCTGCAATGGGGAAATTTCACATATAAAATTACCAACAACGAATAAAAGAGCTAAAGTCTGAGAGTCACATATTCATGATGATCACAAATTCAACGGAGCACAGGGTTGGCCAGTAGGTAGTTCACCCCTCTCACAGGTGGAAAACCAGTTCAAAGAAGTAATGTGTTGCAGACCACTCTTATCAAATTCAGAATGAGTCCAGGAGCTTATATGTCAAAGAAATGGTGGCAGTATTCAAATTTTCAAATGAGCCGTCACCTTCATTTGAAAACAACAAAGCCCCAAACAATTATTTCAGTTCTGGAAAACATACAAGCAGTCAGTAGTTAAAGCCAAAACTCACTGTGAAAGCCAGAAACCATTGAGCAGGGAAAAGTCAATCCAAGGCACCCAGGAAACCAAAGTTCTATTTCTCCACTCCACCGAGTAGTTGATAGCAGAGCTAGCAACAGTGCTTCAAATACCAGATAACTCCGGGTTACCACCTATGCTCCATGGCTCCAGGAAGGTCCCACCCAGATCCCGATACCTCTTCTCAGACCCGCTCCCCGCTACAGCTGCCCACTAGCTACCAAGCGGTAAAAACGGAAGAGCTGCAGATACGGCTGCCCTACGGCAGCAGCACCACAGTGCACCACTGGCTCAAGGTCAGGGTCGGGAAGGGATTTCTCCCCACAGTCCACCAGAGTCTCTTCCTAGTCCAGCACTGCCCAAAACCACTCCTCACTCCTCGCTGCTCACCTAAGGCCACTCCGGGTTACACCACACTACTCCTCAATCCGCCACTGGGACTCCACACTCTGCTCCCCGCATACACGCAGTATCGAGACTCCACAGATAATAGTTCCTTCAGTTCCCAGTTCCTAATCACACTCAATCCTTAAGCAATTGTTTAAAAGGAAAACTGGCACAGTTCACAGATCCAAACCAGGGTAAACCGCACAATTCAGGAATACGGACCGAAATAATAATAAAACGAAAACGGAATAGACTAACGACGAACACGAAGTAACCAGACAAAAATTAAACTCAAATAAAGAACTGAAAAACTAAGATGAACTGAAAAACTAAAAGTAAAAACACAACACGACTCCTGCTTCTGATGGCTAGCCCAGCGTAGCTGCCATCTTGAATCTGTTATTTTATTTGGTGGGTAGTGCTGGAGGTTTTTGCTGTATTTGTAGCTTCAACATTAACAGATTTAGTAGTAGTGTATTTCATTGCCTGTACTATAGCAACCAATTCCTTTTGCATGCAGTCTAATGGCATCCCCCACCCCGTGATCACCTATTCTGTTACATCTGAAGACTTCCCTGGTGTCCAGTGGTTGTCCTCACCCCCACCCAATCACCAGTTGACTAATGTATAGGAATCAAAGGTGGTCCAATGTCCCCCCACCCATGCTGCACACTAACACTCTACCACCTCACACATGTCTTATTACCCAGTTATCTGGCAATGTAAAGCAAAGTCTATTACAGCAACCAGAACACCCCTCCTCTAACCTCTTTGGTTGGCTGCTATATGCCCCCAATTGTGCCTAAAGATCTCTTGAGCCTGCTCCTCTTCCTGCCCTACAGCTGTGGAATGTGTCACTTTATGTTCATTCATTGCTACTACCCGAAAGGGCATTTATATTTTCTATATCTGTAATTTTTTTTCAATGCAAAAAACAATAATGCAGACATTAGTGCTGAAGAATACAAAGCACACAAAGTAAAGAAATGAAAACATTAAGGTTTGGAGTCTTGCGGATAGCTGGTGTGATGTTCCTAGAGCCTGTCAACCCTAATGCCCACTGCCTCCCTTCAGCATATAGCCTCCTGTCCGAATCTCTACATACTACTCTAAGTTAGTGCCTCATGCAGTAAGAATATACTTTTTGGAAGTAAAGAAATATGGCTCACCACACATGAGCACCATAATTAGTTGTAACCCTACTGGCCCTGCATAAAGCAAGAGATCATGTTTGTTTGCTTAGGGGAAGGGGTGGCCACTTTGGAAACAACTTGAAATCCACACTCCATGGGGCAGAGAAGACACTGGAATCCCCAGGCAATCCCCCAGATCTAGACCACATCACTTACAATGGGATGGAGGTCACTTTGACTGCTGCATAAATTGTCCTTAATTTTTAGGAAAGACTGTGATTTTGCTTCACATAATTTATTTCATAGTAAATTTGGCATTTCTGTCAATGAACAGTACATCTTTGAACCCTAAAATAATGACAGAGATTAGTGTCATAATCTAGTTCTCCGGCAAATGCTTTTCACAATAAGCCACATATTCTTACAGCTTACTGAACTGATATTACTGTTCTTTAAGTTGTACCCCTGATTTTACTAATTTGTCCCCAATTATTAAAGCCTTTCATCTGATTTGTGAGGGGATTGAACAATGTTTAAGCTTTCTAAGCATGACGACAGATTCCTAAGGGAGAAAAGCATGATGGTTACAAAACATGAAATACAGTACAATTCCAGCTGATAAATTTGAATGTGTGTCCATGCTCAAATTGGTATGGTCACTGACATGCTGCACAAAGGGGAGGGGGCATCAAGGTGGACCCTATATTCCCTCTGTCACAAATACCATGTTACTGCTCTATACTGGAATTGCTGTTTAGAATATGTTTGGCGGGTCGCAGTTACAAGCCATCAGTTTGTTGACATATTACAGCACATGTACAACTGATCAGTTGATACCAAATAGTTGAAATGCTCATGCACTGTAATTTTAAGGTTAGTCCAAAAAGTATACTATTCACTGCAGTATGTCACATTTCAATTACCAAAAAAGCTAAAGCAAATCACTTGAAAATCATCATCCAAGCTCATTTAAATAACCCACTGAAATTCTGGAGGGTGATTTTCAATATTTTATTACCTCACCTTCAGTCTACCTGCTCCCAACTTCCTCTGCTCTGACCCCTTGAAGTTTATACTTTCAACAGATATTTCCAGCTGTGCAAAACCCCTTACTGAGTCACTCGCTACACAGCTCCCTACCCCATTCTTCCCAAACACCCCTTTTATTTTATTCCCTGCCTCTCCTGCTGATGCCCTCAAGACCCTCAACATCCTGAACTTCTCTGAAAATGAGCATCCATAATGGCCTTGACCCAGCACACTTATTCCTGACTAACCCTAACATTGCTGGATCTATCTACACTCTATTTAACCGCTCTTTCTTCTTGACTGTACTGCAGGCCTGGAAGATCACAAATGTCATCACGCTACACAAAAATGGCTATTTTTCTATCCTAAGTACTGTTAACTACAGGCTTATCCTAAATCCTCTCTGCTCTTGAAAGGATTCAGGAACATTTCTCCCACTCGCAGTTCACTACTTTCCTACTGACCAATCATTCCTAACCCCTTTCCAATCTGGTTTACATCAGAGTCACTCAATCAGCACCTCCTTACTAAGGCTGGCAAATGGTACATTTAGGAGCCCCTGATTCTTTACCATGTATTGGAATGATATTTTATGCACAGTGTATAATTATGAATTTCATCCCCATTCAATACTGAATAAAAAAACTACCTGTATTAGCAAATGTAGGCAACTTTGTTTGATCTCGTTGTCTGCAGGAGGATATTTATCCAAGCTTCAAATCAACCTAGACAAAAAAATAAAATCCTTTACTTGGCAAAGGTCAATATATAGAGAATACTGGATGGGCAACTATGCACAACCAGTGTGTTCTGCCACAGAGGGGTTCTGATTCCCTCTGACCTCGAGAGCAGAGCTCAAGAGGTCCATGAGAATCAAAACTCCGGAGGTGGTAGAACACATTGGTTGTGCATAGAGTTGCTTATCCTGTATTTTTATAGTGCATAGTACTCTGCAAAATATGTGTGCATGAGTTCTTTTGCTTTCAAAATGAAACTGACTCATGCAGCTTCTTGAGGTTCTAGAATGCTGTTCTACCACAGTAGGATAGAATCACATTCCATAACCTTTGGAACTGTGGTCAAACAGTATTTTGAAAAGGATGGAATTCTATACAGAACAACACTCTACTATGCACTACATACTGTGTTCTATAATGAGTAATCAAGACAGGAGTAGGCATTAGCCCACCGGACCTGTCTCTCGCATTACCGGGGCTATTGCTACCTTTAATCAATGCAGTACAAGTCAAGTCTTTTTTTAAAGATTTCAATAGAGCCCGATGAAACCACCTCTCTAGGGAGAGCATTCCAATTTTGAACTACCCTATATGTGAGGAATCCTCCTGAATTTTTGGTACTGTGCTATGTTAGAATTTATTGTGTATGACATCACAGATTGTTTTTATTATTGTGTACAATTAAACCCATACTGTTCATTAGTTCCTTGTCTCTTGTGATTTTATACATCTGTAGCATATCGCCTCTCCTTCGTCTCATTTCCAGTGTGTGCAAACCCAGCTCTGTCAACCTATCTTCATAAGTTCTACAACCTAGCCTGGCCAGGCACGGGGTCATAACAGTACAAAGAAACACCACATGGCAATACATGCCGCAAGCAAAACTGCAGCACTCGCAAACAACATCGGGTACAACAGCGACCCAACTAGGAGAGCGCAGCACCATTGACAAACTTATTCTGCTAGGACTTGTCAAGCCTACTGGTCCATACAAACAGCTCCAGCATGTAATGTAAGAGTGTGATGTCCTCCTTCATGTGATATGTAGCACTACCTGAACAAAAATATAGGATTAGCACTTAATTTCTGTAATGTACAATTTCAGTATGTAAATATTAGTCTTGTTAGTATGTATACACCAGGACCTCCTTGTGAATGAGCTTGATCAATGGAGTTTTTTCCTGCAATAAACTTGAATTTGAACTTGACAATAATGGGACTTTTTGTTTTATGTGGGGGGAAATTCCACACCCCCTGGACTTAAAATAATCAACTCCGAGGGGTTGTGGACTTTGGGGATGGGTCAAAAATTGGGAGGAGGAAAATTACTTTTTATAAAAAAAACCAACGTTGCAGCAGGAAGAGACCTGGTGGGAACTGAATTGCGGTCCCGGTCTCCTGCTCTGCCATGTGCTGGTACCCTAGCCACTCCACCATGGGAGCGGCTCGACCAGCAGCCCAGCACACAGCAACTCGATTCCTCCATAGGATGTCTGCAGAGCGACAGGGGTAGCAGTAATTCCCTGCCACTATTCTAACCCCTGTCGCTCTAAATCCTTTCGTGCTTTACCCAGCGTGGTTCTTTCAATGCTCTTCCTGGTGCACTGTTATGACCTGGTACCACCTGGCCATCCATCCAAGTAGCCCTGTGCTGCACCCTCTCAATATTACTGATATATTTCTTTAAATGGGGACTCCAGATTGTAGAACAGTAGTTTAGGTGTGGCCTAATGTATGTTGTGTATGTTTGTATACAATTTTTGTCTCTAGAGACAAATGCATTTTTTATACACAGTAGAATTTAGTTGAATTTATTAATAACTCTATTGCAGTGATCACTTAAACTAAGGTTTTTTATTAATCAGGACTCAATCAATCAATTACTCAATCAATACTTTATTTGTAAAAAGGTGCCTTTCTTAAACCAAGATGCCTATACAATAAAATCAAGACACATTTTATTTATTTTATTTATTTAGCTTTTGTTGACCGGGTAAGTGCACTAGACAAATCCTGCCTATTTTCAGGCACGACCCGGGGGAGGGGGATACAGATGAATGCCAACTGACCTTGAACCAGATTGCTGTTGGTGGTATTTTTAGTGAATGAGGGAAATTTGGCCAGGACACTGGGGAAATTCCCCTACTCTTTTTCGATAAGTGCCATGGGATCTTTAACATCCACCTGAACTACCACCAATCCAGGCAGATGGGACCTCGGTTTAACGTCTCATCCGAAAGACGGCACCTCAGAAGTGCAGCACCCCTCTTATGCTGCACTACAGTGTCAGTACTGGGATATTAACCCAAGTGCCAGATGTGGGAACTGAACCCACAGCCCTCTGATCTCCCGGCCTCAGAGGCGAGTGTGCTACCTACTGAGCCACTGACACTGCTACATTAATAAATAGCAAGATAAAATTAAACTAATAAACACAGTAGCAGCTTTAAAAATCGGAAAATGGCAGGCTAAAAAGATATGTGACTCCTAGGTCATGTTCTGTTTCCACATTCTTCAAGGTGTAGCCCGTAAGTCTGAAAGATTCATGTGTTATTTTTTTCCCAGATGTAATACAACACATTTGCTGGGATTAAAGCTCATATAATTCTCTTGTGCCCATTGCTCTATGATTTTGATGTCATTTTTTAAACTGCCTATCTGCTCTATATTTTGTACCACCGCTCCCAATTTGGAGTCGTCAGCAAACTGGGTTGTCCAATTTTTTGCTCCTTGTTCTAAATCTGAAATAAACAAATAATAACACGGGGCCCAAAACTGATCCTTGTGGCACCCTGCTCTACACCCTTTCTAATTCAGACATGCTGCCTCTAGTTCTGACAGTCTGAGTTCTATTACTTAACCAATCTGAAATTCAGAGTATTATTTTTCTTTCTAAATCTAGTTTGTATAATTTCTTTATCAGTACATTATGTGGTACTTTATCGAAGGCCTTCTGAAAATCTAAGTAGATGATGTCTACTGGATTATTTTCAGTTAAGGCCTTACTTACTTTTTCATTAAATACTAGCAGGTTTGTGGCACAAGATCTGTTTTTTTTTAATCCATCTGATTTACATCTGTTATGTTTTTATTATGTAACTCTAACTCTATTCTGTATTTAATTATGATTTCCATTATTTTACATATAGGAGATGTGAGACTTATCGGTCTGTAATTTGACGGGTTTGATTTAGCCCCTTTTTTGTGTAATGGTATAACAGTTGCCCTTTTCCAATCATCTGGTACTTTACCAGTCTCGACTGATTTACTGAAAAGGGAAGCAAGTGGTGCTGCTATCCACTCTCTCATCTCCTTTATCAGCCTAGGAAGGAGTTCATCTGGACTGGCCTAGGAGCCCTTGGGATCCCTGTTTCAATGGCCCCAGCTCGCCACCACTAACCTCAAATAGCCACCGACTGAACCAGCTCCCTCCGACCACAACTGCAGCACAATAGGAAAGTCCTTAGTGGAGGAAAAAAACTCACTGATCCTGGATGCTCAATGCCACCACCATAGAGCAGAGTCGACCATGCTGCAACAAAAAGGTGGGGTTCCTCTTTTTTCTTCTAACATGGCCATTCTACCAAGAGGTCCTGCCCTTCATCTGCCCCTGCCAGCCAATCAGGCAGGTCCAGGACTCTGGCACCAAATTTGAATCTCTTGGGCCACCAATATAAGAAGGCCCATGCTCCGCTCATTAAACCAGACTGCTGCAGCAATGGGGGAGAGATGGCAGCCCAGCTATCTCCTGCTGCTCTCCCCCCACACCTGATGTCACTGAAGACCAGCTGAGGAGCCCTGGGGACCACTGCTTCAATGGCCCCAGATCACTGCTGATAACCTCAAATGGTCACAGCCTGAACTAGCTCCCTCTGACCACAACTACAACACAATAGGAGAGTCCTCAGTGGAGTAAAACACTCACTAATCCTGGACTCTCCATGCCACTGCCACTGAGCTGAGTCGACCACACTGCAGCCAAAAGGTGGGGTTCTTCTTTTTTTTTTTTCTAATATGGCCATTCTACAGAGAGGCCCTGCCCTTTGCCCACCCCTGTCAGCCAATCAGTCAGGTCTGGTACTCTGGTACCAAATTTGAATCTCTTGGGCCACCAATATAAGATGGCCCCTGCTCTGCTCATTAAGCCAGACTGCTGCAGCACTTTTTCCCACCCACCCTGCCTCCCCAGCCCTGATCTTATTAAATACACAAGGTAAGGCCATAACCACTGTCAGTCAGCGGGGGGAGCGGTTAGGATTGTTACAAGAAGTAAAGAACCCAAGAACCTGGTGCTCCCTCTCTTCTTCTTTGCAGTGTAAATCCTCCCAAATGTACTATAATGGTGACCCAATAACTGTGACTCTCAATTTCTGGATCACCTAGGGGCTCAACTGTCCAACGGTCTGCTACCCTACACACTGCCTCCTTCTGACTGAAACTTATGACAGCCTGAAATCTTGTGCAACCTGTGATCAAGGGGCAGCCTAGCTAGTTTGTGTATAGCCTCTCAAAAGTCTGTAGTTAGGCACTTTTCACCTGCCATAGCCATAACGATACTGTTAGGCAAATTCTACCTGTCATAGTCATTATCAGCTATTGTTAATTAACTGCAAAGCCAATGGGCTGCATTATTTACTGTAGTCTTAGCCTACTGAATCCTACTGGTTGTTGACTGGCCATTGGCTGGCCCCTGTGGCACAGCCCACTGTCCCACATTGAAAGGCCTTACTCTTGAACAATAACCAAGTTAGACTTGACATAATGCACTGTTAGCACTAGGTTCAATCCCCACACTGTCTATGTCAGTTTCCTGTAAAGCCATACCTAAGGAATTTACTCTCCTGTTTACAGCCTCCTCCCCAGGTGCCCTGGCTCCTGCCCATGAGACTGACCCAGCTATTGCGATGTCAGGTAGCTCCCAGTGCCATCTGCCCCCTCCCTCACATAGGGTTTCTGCAGGCATTTGCCGCATAGGGCTAAAATCCTGTTTTTCCTCTACCTCTGTATATTCATGGGGGTTGATACCCTGCTGATTGAAATTGGTTGCCCCTACCCACCCAAGGACCCACCAATCCTCCAGCGCCAAGGCATCCAACACCTAGAGTCAGCCAAGATAGTAGAATTAACATGAGTGCTCCATGGGCTAACTCAAATGGGAACCTGCTACCTAATGTTCCGTGCCTTCAAAGCTAAGAGGGGACCGGGCACACTCCTCATGGTCCCACAAGCAGCAAATCTGGCCTCTCTTATCTTGCTCGTTCTGGCGGGGGATATCAAGCCCAATTCTGGCCCCCCAGTAGCTAATCTTGCCATCAGCTCCCCCATGACCCAAAACTGGCTTTTTCCCAAAGGCCTAAGGCTAGCCCAAATGAATATATGTAGCTTGTGCCCTAAAATACATGAATTGCTGGGCTAGGTTGATATTCACAAGCCTAATGTGCTTCCCGTGTCGGAGACCTGGGTAAAGCCCCACATCTTAACTCACGAGGTTGACCTGCTAGGATATAATGCCTTCAGGCAAGACAGAGAGGTCAAAAAATGGGGTGGGGTCCTTATATATACCAAGGACTCCATTGATGTGTCCGCTACCTCACTACCTCCCATTGGCTGCCCCAGCAGTGAATCATTATTTCTCAAGGTTACCCTGGGGCAGGCTAAGTCCCTTATGATAGACTGTCTATACAATCCACCTAGAGTGGCCTCCCAAGCCCTTGAGATGCTTACAAAGGCTCTCACTGACCATGTCTCCTCTGAAACAATAACCCTTGGGGACTTCAACTTGAACTGGGCCCTGACATGGAACAGGCTCTAAAGGTGTCACTCCTGGATGCCCGCCTGATACAAATCATTACTGTGCCCACAAGGCATAATGCAAAAACTGGAAACCATACCACCCTTGATTGGATCCTGGTATCCAACCCCCGCAACATCCAAGTGGCTGGGTCACTTGCAGATGCCCTGAGTGACCACTCCCCAGTCTTCTGCATATGGAAGAATCGACCGCCCAAAGTCCCACCCAGATCTTTCACAGCTAGAAACTTCTCCATGTTCTCCCAAGTGACCTTCCAAAGGTACCTCTCCTGCATTGACTGGGGCCCAATAAAGCTTCTCCCTATCACTGATGAAGCCCTGAACTTCTTCCAAAATGCCTTCACTTCCACTGCCAACTTAAATGTCGTTCTCAGGAAGCTAAGAGTACAGGGGCTCTGCCACAAGTGGATTACCCCAGAACTTAAATCCCTGATGATACACATGCGATAAGGCCTAGCAGAAACACAAGACCTGCAGGCACCTCTCTGACTGGACTGGCTACAGACCATTAAGGAACCAATGTAAGAAAGAGACCAAAGTGGCAAAAAGGGAATATGTTAAGTCCCTGCAGCAGGCAAACTTAGCCAACACAAGGACCTTCTGGTCCCAAATAAATTATCTGCTGAAGGGTAACAGCAGCCCCCCCCAAGGACCAATCACTTCTGGGGGGCAATCTATCAGTGACTCCCAAGAGGTGGCAAATGCTTTTAATAGGTTCTTCACAGACCTAGAAAAGTACAAAGCAGATCTCTCCCCAGTCCTCAGATCCACCGGGTCCTGACAGACGAGAATATCAGCACTCTGAATTTCACCTAAAGCTAGTACACACAAGAGAGGTACTCCCCCTACTGAAGTCTAGAAAAGCCAAGGGCTTAGCAGGTCCAGACGGCCTTGACCCCATACTCCTGAGAGCAGCCACCCCATCCATAGCCCTGCCGGTAACATGGTTCATCAATAGGTCCCTTCATGAAGGAGTTTCTCCTACCAAGTGGAAGCAAGCCTATGTGGTACCTATCCACAAGGGAGGCCCCAGGGAGCCAGTGGGAAAGTATAGGCCCATCTCCCTTCTGTGCATTTGAGCCAAAATCCAGGAGAGAGTTGTCTATGGCTAGCTCCATGCCGTCATAGAATCAAACCACCTATTGGCCAGCACCCTACATGGGTTTAGACAAAAGCATGGCATGGACACTGCTGTCATCAAATTCTCCACGGACGTTCTCACAGCACCTGACAGTGGTGCCCACACTGGGGCTGTATTTATTGATCTAACCAAGGCCTTTGATCTGGTGGATCATGATCTGCTAGTGGATAAACGGAAGTGCCTTGGTTTAGATCAGCACTCCCTAACCAGGTTTACGAGTTACCTGTCCAACAGTATGCAGCAGGTAAGGTGGAAAGGGGCTGTACTGAAACAACTTTCCATCACAGAGGAGTATCCCAGGGGTCAATCCTGGGCCACCTCCTGTTCTTGCTTTTTGTAAACGACCTCAGTAGAAACTGTGGAGAAAGCTCAGCAGTCCAGTACACAGACAATGCAGTGCTTTGCAGAACCACATCTAGCGTAAACAACCTATGCAGACAGCTGCAACAAGACTTTCTGTCTTTGGAGAGGTGGCTCCTAGCAAATAGGCTGCTCTTCAACATCTTAAAACAAAACCATCGTATTCAGCCCAAGAGTTCTAGGCCCTGACCAAAGCCCTGTATTGCCCATTTCCTCATCAGGCTTGGTTATCGGAGTAGTAAGCCAATTCAAATACCTGGCCTGATGCTGGATCAGGGCTTCATCCTGAAGCCCTGTGTGGACATGATCACCAGAACAATACATCAGAAGCTGGGTCTTCTATACAAGCTAAGCCCACAAATGATCCCAGAGACCAGAATAACTGTAGCTAACAGCATCCTACTCCCCAACTTAAAATATGCTGCCCCAGTCCTTCATTCACTTCCAAAACAGGAGCTCAGTAGGATGCAGGCACTATATGCCAAAATAGCCAGATTCACCTCCAAGGCACACCCAAGGCAGCACCACTGTCAGGTATTGGCATCCTTGAAATGGCCATCCCTGAACCACCAACTTCAGTACCCGCTGTTGTGCCAAGCATTCAAACTAATGCAAGACCCCCCACCAGAGAGTCTTGCTGACCTGCTAATACCCAAGAGAATAGGTAGAGTGCTTCAGACATCTGGCAGGAACTTATTGGAAGTGCCCAGAGTAAAGACAGCTGCTGGTGGTAAATCATTTTCCCACTCAGCACCTCTACTCTGGAATAAGCTCCCTGCTACCCTGCAGGACTCCAGCTATCTGGGAGTCTTCCATATGGGGCTCTGAGAGCACCTATTGGAAATCAGCAACTGCACCTGCACTTAATCCATGCTTGGTCTGAGCAAGCTCTAGGTAGACCAATGTGTAGTGCTCAGTCTGAGCAAGCACAAGATCGACCATGCATGGCTATCATACGGTGCTAAGCGCATGGGCAAAAGTCCAAATGGGTGGCATCTAGATTAGACTGTTTTCATTGTTATCCTTATAGTTAATGTGACCTGTACTAATTTTCCCATTGCATATTGTCTAGTCAGGATGTACCTTTGTTTTAAGCTGTCTACCAATGTATGCATGTCTCTATGGTCTCCTGCACTGTTGACGCTGTTTTCATATCCTGCTTATCAACAAGTGTGTTGTTCCTCTCTTAAATGAATGACTGTACTTGTAACTAACTCTGGGTTGCCACTGAAAAAGGGATCTTTGGGACCCAGTGGGACCACCTGGTTAACAAAATTGAAATAAATAAATTCATCTTTCAAGTTGTCATTTCACTTTGTCTATATGTATTTTAATAATGATCTTTGATTCCTGATTGTGATTACTATTCTTAGAGAGCTCTTGTTTATTAGTAATTCAAATGTCCTTTTGATCATATACTGAATAGAAGTACTCATCAAAGACTTCCACCATTTGTTTTGGGTCTGATATTTCTTTTTCACCTTTTGTTAGTGGCCCCACTGACCTGTATATTTTTTTGTTGTATATATGTAAAAAAGGACTTCCCATTTTCCTTTGTATGGACTATTTTTAATTCCAATTTCCTCTTTTCGGTTTTAATAAATTTTTTACTAGCAAGCAACTGTTTTTTGTACTGCTCCTTTTTATAGTTACTATTGTCCTTCTTCATTGCATTATAGGCTGTTCTTCTGAAGTTGTTTTTTATTTTACCCAAAAAACACTGGGGAACCTTACCCTTTTTATTATAGATTTTTCTGTTTGGTACATAATGCTGTTCCAAGCTTAATAGTTTGTTTTCAATGTCTGTCCAAAAGGAATTCACGTTAGATGTACTACATAATTTTTTCCAATCCCAGTCTTTCAATTGGTCACCGATGGAAGTAAAATCAGCTTTAGAATAATGCTTCACAACTGTTTTACCTTTTATGGCCCTTGGCTGTGTATTGATATTAAGTACTATTATTTCATTGGCACTATTATATAGTGGTCCCAATGTTCTTAGGTCACTAATGTTGTCTTCCATGTCTGTAATAACTAGGTCCAATATGTTATTGTTTCTTGTTGTTTTTTTAATTATTTGAGACAATCCATTTCCAACCAGCATGTTAATAAACCTTTGCTCAATTTGATTTGATGTTAGTAGATTATTCAAATTATATGTGTTCTTCTGTTCAATAAATCTCACCCAATTAAAGCTAGTTAAAATCTTACAGGTGTGGAGTTTAAGACTCCAAATTGTAAACAGTAATTCAGTAATTAATATTTCTATAAACATTTAGTGAACCTTACTAAGTATTCAGAGATTTAATAATGTTCATGGTGGACATACAGTTAGAGTAGTAATATAGCCCTTCAATGCCAAATTAAACAGTCAGGTATTGCATGCAGCAGAAATATGGGAACTCACAAATTTTAACTTCTTAGAAAAAACTGTAATGAAACATAAAAATGTTAACTACTTAGGAAAAAAATGGCAATGAAACAGTATATATCAATACTTGTTGTTCCATGGAGGATTCCAGCTGTAGTTGTCAGGGCAGAAATAGGACAAACAAGACACAAGACACTACTTTCCTCACAAACTTTTAACTATTGGTTAACAATCACTAATAATGTATATAGCATTCAATACTTCCATTTTTTTGTTCATCAGGAAAAACAATACTTAGAAATGCCTCTAGAAATGCTTATGGGGGCCGAGCCATCTAGGGCAGAAGTTAGCAATACAAGAAAACACACTGCCCAGAACTGTACTGCCAAGGACCCCCCCCAAACAAGTTTTGGAATTACAGGAGTCTCGCCAGGGCATGGGCCCCCTAGCTCTGCAGAGAGCCCCAGTAGCTCATGAATCACTGCCCTTGACTTATAATCGGAAGGGGGGCTCAATTTAAAGATATTACACTTATGGGCCCGTCTAACTCCCAAAGCTTATGAAGTTTAATTCCAACACTGCCCCAACCATAAAGAAATGGGGCCACAACCTACTGTACTGTCTAAAATTAGAAAGAGTTCAGCTCCAAGCAAGTGGAAGGTAGGATACAGTTTTGCAAGGATGGGATTCTGCGTTAAAAGCCCGAGAGAACAGCATAATTCCTGGGTAGGAGAAGATGCCCCATGATTATATGGATGTCCTTCCTTCTTTCTTTCCTTCCTTCTCATTTACATAGTGGGCATCAGGGGGAGCAACAAGAAAGCCTGGTCCCAATCAGCACCTAACCAAACCACAGCTTAACATCAGATAAATTTTACCTGCCCTTTTTTTCCATGCATCATGCAGTTTGCATGACATATGGACCAGTACAGAATGTAAACATTTCTGGTGTAGTTGATACCAGTCTGTCATTACCTGTGAACTATGAATGGTGTAACTGATGTAAAGAGAATTGCTATGTACACCGAAATGCAAATATTGCTCTGTAAAACTGTTGAATGTTTTTTCAATAAAATGATAAAAAAAGTAGCTGAACAATTAAGTATCTACCTACCTGTTTACTAAGAATTATTGATTTCATCCTTACCAAGGTGGAGCAGGGTCTCCTGTAACTTATTTAATTGTGTTGACCAAGATAAGTGCTTTGGGTCACAGCTCATTTGTGTTTGTTACCTGGGGGAGGGATTCAAGGGGGCAACTACACCAAATAATAAAGTGTCAAAGCAAGGAACATGTACAAAACAGAGCAATATACAAATTTACAAATCACAGATTTATATAATATACAATTTAAAAGATATACTGAGGTAAACTGGGATAAGTCAGTAAGAGGGAGTAGTAGTAGCAGGGTGCAGGGCACTGGGTGTTCCATGATATGGCTGGCTATAACTACATTCTTTTAAGAAGCGTGTCTGCAAGAGCAATTTAAATGAGTAGAGTGGGTATGAGAGTTAAAGAGAGTGAGGAAGGTCATTCCCCAGGGCTGGAAAGTGGATAGAGAAGGCAGACTGACCAGTTGTAGATTTGCAGTGAGGAAGGCAACTGGTCACCAAAGGAGTGAAGGGAGTTGGAGGACATGATGGCGGGTTAAGGAGAGAGTAAACATAAGGGGAACACTGGCAAGCCAGTAGAAAGTAAGAGCAGTGCAAAATGTGGTAGACCTCTAAGGAAGGGAGCGAGAGATGAGAATCAAGAGAGCAGTAATGGATAAAAGCTGGTACATTAAGTGCAAAATAAGTGAAGCACTGGAAAACTGGGTCTAATCTGGCAAGGATTGACTTAGGTTAATGTTAAATTGGTAATGAAGGCCCACTCACCTATATATATCATTTTTTTTATTTCCTTTACAATTCTACACTATATTTAGATACAATCCAAAAAACAAACGTTTCGGAAATAATCCTTCTTCAGTGTTCAGACTGCATCTGTATTAGTAATTACACTTAATTAATAAACATTACTTAATATAAAAAAATCAGCAAAATATCTAACAGAAATACAAAGTGGTTAAAATGCTCACCTATATGTGTACTTAAATGTATACACAATTAAATAGCCATATCTATTATTATGAATCTTCTCTGTAAATAAAATTTAGAATATAAATTGAATCATTTTAATTATCTGATTGTATTTATTTAACCAATAAATTTTAGTCTTATAAAGTATTTCTAGTACCTGTTTTCTATATTTTAAATATATTAATCTTTCTTCCTTTAATTCATGGACTGTGCTTATTCTGCTGAGATAAACATAAAAAATCAAAAGTTTTATAATATACTGTCTATTGTCATTTATTGTCTATTGGTACTTAAACAGTTAACTTGTTACCTTTCTGTATATTTAAATTCATTATTCTTAATAAACATAAGCCTCTACATCTGTTCAATCAACACCAAATAGTGAAGGAACATATTAAACATAAAATAAATCTCCATTCTGGTCTATATTTTAATCAAAAATCATAATAATGTGCAAATAATGTTTTCGCCTTGAGTTTTATTTTTTATACAGGTAGTTTTTTCTATCTCGCCATAAAGCGCTCTCCTACAAACAAAAAAATACTCATATGTTGACTTAGTCAAATGTTTTCATTGCTCTCACTGTTTAAAACTTCATTATCAACTGCTTTTAGAGTTTAATAGTTCGTACTTACTCAGTTGAACAACAGAGCGTGGAGCATGGCGTGACCTCCTGCTATGGATGGAAGTATCTCACCTGCTCTCTTCATTGTTTAAATACCTGTAGTCATGGAATCAGGCGCAGCTAGTAACGCATCACCACAAGGAACTTGCGATATTTGCGACCTCTCCTGCGCCTGACACGCCACTCAAAAAAAATGTTTTGAAATGGCAGCACTTTGCAAAAGCAAAGGTGTCCAGACTACAGTCGATTTAGAAAGTTAGATTAGGATACAAGTATCCCTTTGTAAAAAACTTGTTAAACGGACCCTACATAGATTTTGTGCTCAATATTAATTCTAATATGAATGAATATGTTTTACTCATTATACAGTTTATATTTAAATTATGCTGAACATAAACAGTTAAGATCATGCTCAGTACCAGTAAAAGACATTTCAAACATTTATATCTATTCTCTATTAATTACACATACATGAAAGATAGATGGAACAAAAGAAACAAATAAATGATTTTTTAACAAAAAGTAAAAAAATAAACTTAAAGTTTAAATGTGATATCCATATTAAATAGAAATTTAATTATTTAATATTCGTTTATTATATGATTTTATTTATTCTCTAAAGTTAAGGTTATAGTACCTATTTCTACACTACTCAAGTATTACTAGAAAATCAAAAATGGTCAACTAATTAAAAAACGTTATTTCTTTTGTACTTTTTTCAGAAAATGTATTCATTTATAATATTGGTTGCCAATCTATACTTTCATTTAATCCAAATCTGGGGTTCATGGCATCAAATCTATCTATATAATATGCCTCTCTTGTAAGAATTTTAATTCTAAAATCACCTTCCCTTGTATCTGGTATAATTTTTTCAATACCAAAGAATCTTAATTGTGGTAATTGATGTCCCTGTTCAATAAAATGCCTTGCTACAGGTGATGTTAAATCTTGCCTATGGATATCTGGTTTATGTTCACTAATACGTATTTTCAACATCCTTTCAGTCTTTCCTATATAAATTTTGTCACATGGACATTTCAATAAATATATAACACCAGCAGTAGAACAATTTATAAATTGATTAATTATTATTTCTTCATCTTTAACAGTGTTTGTTATTTTCTTTATTTTATAAGTATTATTGCAATTTATGCAATGACCACATGAAAAATTTCCTTTAACTTCATTAAGGTTTAAAAAGTGTCGCACACCAGTATCTGGAATTTTATGTTATGTTCTCATTAATCTGTTGCCCAGTGTTCTATTTCTTTTTGCTACTACAAGAGGAGGAGTTTCAAAAATCCGTTGTGTTATTGAAGTTGCCTGTAACACTTGCCAATGTTTAATAACAATATTTTTAATTTTAAAAAAGATTTCATTATGTGTTGTAGAGAATACAATTCTATCTTCCTTATCTTTAAATTCTCTGTTCTGAGCATTTAAAAGGGTCTGTCTGTCCCTCATTGCTGCTTTCTCTATTACTAAATTTATTGTATCTTGCCGGTAACCTCTCTGTTTAAATCTCTGTATCATATCTATCTTTGTTTTATTAAATTCTTGAGGGTCTTTACAATTTCGTTTTGCCCTTAAAATTTGTCCATATGGTATCGATTCAATTAATCTCTTAGGATGAAAACTATTTGCATGTAAGATTGCATTTTTATCAGTTTCTTTACGAAAAAGATTCACTGCTAGCTTATCCTGATTTTTGTAGATACACAAATCCAAATAAGAGATCTCTAACTTACTACAGTTCATTACAAACATTAAATGATCCATGTAATTATTTAAATACTGATTGAATTGGTCTAATTCTTCCTCAGATCCAGTCCAAATGGTAATAATATCATCAATAAAGTGTTTCCATACACCCAGCTTATTTTTAAATATATTCCTGTCATTAAAGACATGTTCTTTTTCAAAATGGTTCATATAGATATTTGCATAAGAGGGTGCCATACTGGATCCCACTGCTGTCCCTTTTACTTGTAAATAGTATTTCTTTTCAAATCTAAAATAGTTCTGTGTTAAAACAATCTCAGCCCACTTAACTATTAAATTATTTGATGTTTTTTCTTCTATACATTCATCATCCAAAAACATCTGTAATGTTTTACATCCTTGTCTATGCAGTATAGATGTATAACTGTGCAACAGAGTAGATGATCCAGATGGGGTGGGCAGAATGAGAAGAGATCTGGATAAACTAGCAGAATGGTCAGAAGAGTGGCAACTGGGATTTAATGCAAAGAAGTGTAAAATCATGCACATAGGGAAGAGAAACCCTGAAGCCACCTATAGGCTGGGAGGGGAGTTGCTAGCAGTCACAAAGGAAGAAAGAGACTTGGGCATCATCATCACTGATGACCTAAAATCATCCAAGCAGACCTCTAAAGCAGTAGGTAAGGCTAGGGGGGTGTTAGGTTGTATTAGTAGGGGTATCACAAGTAGTAAGAGGGAGGTAATAATCCCTCTTTACAAGACACTGGTTAGGCCCCATCTGGAGTACTGCATGCAGTATTGGAGGCCACACTTCACAAGGACATTAACAAAATTGAGGCTCCAGAGAAGGGCAACTAAAATGGTGCAGGGACTGCATCAGAAGACATATGAGGACAGATTAACAGAGCTCAATATGTATACCCTTGGGCAAAGGAGGGAGAGAGGTGATATGATCGAGGCATTCAAACACCTTAAGGGCATAAACAAGGTGAAAGAGTCTAACATGTTTAAATATAAGAAAAATAGCAGGACAAGAGGACACAGCATGAGATTAGAGGTGGCGATTAAGGAGATATGAGAAATTCTTTTCACAGAAAGGGTGGTGGATGCATGGAATGGCTTACCACAAGAAGTGGTGGCTATGAATACAGTGCAGGGCTTCAAACAGGCATGGGATAGGCATAAGGGAGCAATGCAGATGACTATGAATAGATAGGCCACTGACAGAGCAAAGGCCGATGGCACATTTATAAGGTAGAAAAAGAAATGGGCAGACTGGATGGGCCTTGCGGTCCTTATCTGACGTCAACTTCTATGTCTATGTTTCTATAAAGATCTTTTAGATCCCATGTAACTAATATACAATTTTTAACATCTACATTCTCCTCTAAATTTTCCAATTGTACAATAATGTCAGTTGAATCTCTTATGTAAGATGTAGTTTTTTCAACTAAAGGTCTAATATGGTGATCTATATAAATAGACAAGGGCTCTAAGATTAAATTAATACCTGATACTATAGGTCGTCCTGGTGTTGTTCTTAAATGTTTATGTATTTTTGGTAGCATATAAAATAAAGGAATACTTGGTGTATTCCTATATAAAGATTCTTTTTCCCATTCCGTAATTTCTTCATTTTGAAAGGCTAAAGTAAGTGCAGTTTTCACTAAATCCTTAATTTGATTTGTGGGATCATTTTCTAAACTCAAATAATGTTTATTTGTAACAGATCTAAACATGTTTGTCTATATTGATCATAATCCATCACAACTATTGCCCCCCATCAATGTTTTTTATAATAATTTGAGAATCATTTTCTAAATTCCTTAATGCTGCAAACTCTGAAGCCGTTAGGTTATACTTCTTTCTCCTATCCATATTCTCATCCACCCGTATAGTTTCTTCTCTTTATTTACTAATAAGATATAAGTTTCAATCATATGCAGTGTCACTGGTGGAATAAATTTTTATTTTAAATGTAATCTTTGACTAAGTGCAATCTTTTTTTCTTTTATTACTGGATCAATTACTCTCTCTAATTGTGTTCCAAAAAAAATTGCAATTTTAATTTTATATAAAATCAATTAACGTGTTCCTCGATTGGATTTAATACCCTTTTTGAAATATTATATACCAATTGGTTTTCGTCTGTGCTGAGCATGTGGTTCTGGTTTCTATCTGATCTCTCTTTTCTTTTCTTTTTTCTATTATGCTGATATCTTTGCCGATGTCTGTTCCTGTGAGTCCGGAGGTTCCTGGGACTGAAATGTCATCTCTGAAAGTTTGCGTTTTGCCTTCTTTTGTATATTGGTACCCTCTCTTGCCTCTTTGTCTGTATTGTCTTCTGCCCCGGTACCCCCCTCATCCTGGAAAATGTGCCCCTCTACCTCTAAAGGGTTGACTTCCACTTTCTGTTTCACTACCAGAACTCACTGCTGATGATTCCGTTTCTAAATTGTATTGAAAGGGTTTATTAAATCCCATTTTTTTATTTGAAAATGTATAAACCTGATTATTCTTATAATCATTAAATTTCTTTTGAATTTTTGTAACTTTATAGCCCTCAGTTCTTCTTCAAATTCATTTAAATTTTGATTCACTTTTTCTAAATATTCTTTTAACTCTTCTAAAGCATATTTATTCCTAACCTCTTTGTCCAATTGTAAAATCTCTATCTCAATTCTTTGTAATGCGATAGACTCAATAATAAGAAGCATAAAATCCCTGGAACACCTATTCCGGACCCCATCCCATTTCATATCTAAATCTATATCTACATAACCCAGGTTTGCTTCAACAAAAATGCGAAGGCCTCTTGGTATGCATTTCTGCTTCAGATATTGAGTAATCATTAAAGCATGCCATTCTAATTTAATTTGTTTTTGTTTCAGGTATTCAAATTGATTAGTAAATGAATGTGCAGGTGTTGTGACTTAGACCACCACTGTAAACTAAATTCATGTAGTCAAACACTAACAGGATTATTTTGAGGATGATCTCTTGGCAGTCCAGGAGTGGTAAGCAGAATTAGTAGCCTTATAGTGCTGCAAGCAGGGGACAGATATTTTTGTGCATCTGGTTAGTGTGGGTGGTGATACTAGGGTTTTGGTCCAGATACACACAAAGATATTTAAAGTGAGGTACCACTTCAAAGAGGTCAACATCAAAAGTTAGGAAAAATGGGATATGCTGGAGCTTAGCTAGTCTCGGCCTAGTCCTGAAGACAATTGTTATGGCATTTAGAGCTGATTTGAATGGAAACTGTGTTGGATATTATCAAAGTCCCACTGGAGTGGCAGTTCAAGTTATGGGGCTGAAGTACAAGATGCCAAGAGTACAGTGAAATCCTCATACATGTGGAAATGTGAGGAGACACAGATGTAGGAAAGGACAACAGAGCAGAGGAGCAACAAGGGAAGAGACCTAAAATGGGAGTGAGGAAGCACAGAGATGGAAAATATTCTCACTTGCATTCAAATCAATATGTGGAGCACAGCCAGCAAGATGGATTAGCTTAAGGGTTTATTTATTTATTTATTTATATTTATTTATTTATTGGATACAATCGGAATTACAATCCTTTGAGTCACAGACTCTTTTGCAAATGCTCCACGTCAGTTACAGAGGGTGGAGGGTAAACAAATACAGAGAACACACAATAAACAGGTAGAAATTCATAAAACAGTACTGCAAGTGCAGTCCAGGCATAATCTTAGTTAACTGGTGGTAGTAGTAGGCAGCGATACAGGATAACCCTTGTCAGAGAGGTAAATGATGCTGACTTTTGGGATCTATCGAGACCCTGTGTCATGTTTATTGGGGGTATGAAAATACCAGAGGAGGGCAGGAAGTTAGCCACAGTCACATTTTTCTGACTCCAGGAGTTGTACTCTGAGGGCTGATTTGAATTGGGAGAGGCTAAGAGTCTGAGAGATGGGGGGGGGGTAGAGTGTTTAGCCAAAGAGGGGCATGGTAGCGGAATGATCTTTGCCTAAGGGATGTTCTACAATGGGGGACCAGGAATGAGGAGGATGCTGCGAGTCTAGTGTTATGCCTGGGGGGGGGGCTACGCTGACTATTGAGAGAAGGCCAATGGGCACCAGCTGGAGATGGATCTTTTTCGCTAGAATGCAGGAGTGGTACTTAAGTCTTCCTTGGAAGTTTAGCCAACCAGCCAGAGTGTAGAGCTCACAGGTATGTGTTAATCTGTCATACCCGGGTGACTAGGCAGCAAGCTTTATTCAAAGCAGTGTTGATGCTATGAAGGGCGGTAGGTTCTGCAGAGCCATGTTCAAGTGGGGCGCCTTGTTTGTTTTTGATTAGGACAGCTGACTGGCTGTGTGGACTTTGTCGGTGTGCAAAGATCATGGATTTTGTTTTTTGATAGTTGATGATCAGGCGGTGTTCAGTGAACCAGGTTTCTAGCTCCCTGAAGAAACCCTGAAGAGCTCGTTGGAGGGCGCTCAGCTGTGGGTGTTTCCAAAACACTACTGCATCATCAGCGCAGAGTAGCAGGTGACCGCTACATGACTTGGGGAGAGAGTTTAAAAAGAGGGTGAATAGTAGAGGGCCAAGAATAGACCCCTGTGGGACACCTGAGGAAACTGTTTTACATGAGGAGATGGTGGTATTTATCCTTACTTGCTGTGACCGGCCTGTTAGGTAGTCCTTGAACCAGGCACTAGCCCCTGGGACCACATTTAGTTGTGGAAGGACATAAAGCAATAGCTCATGACTGACCGTGTTAAATGCCTTGGTCAGATCCACATAGATTGCCCCTGC
Organism: Neoceratodus forsteri; assembly: GCA_016271365.2. Classification (NCBI taxonomy): domain Eukaryota; kingdom Metazoa; phylum Chordata; order Ceratodontiformes; family Ceratodontidae; genus Neoceratodus; species Neoceratodus forsteri. Next base: position 1,322,132,773 of record CM057456.1, read on the forward strand.
TATAGAGCCTTGGTTGAGGGCCTCATGGATGAATGAGGTGAAATCAGTAAGAGCTGTGATGGTACTGTGGCCAGACAGGAATCCGTGCTGTTCTGGGCAGAGAAGGTTGTGTTTAGTCAGGTGTTCTGACAGTTGGTCCGACACTATTTCCTCCAGGGCCTTGGAGAGAGGAGGAAGTAACGAAATTGGTCTATGGTTGTGTTGGTGGGGTCGCTGCTCTTCAGAATGGGAGTGATTATGGCTCTCTTCCAGGTTGTGGGGAACTGACCTAGGCATAAAGAGAGGTTGAGAATTTTAGTGAGATGGGGTAGTGTGACATCCAGGGTCAGCCTAATGAGTTTTAGATCTAGGGAATCATTGCTGTGCTGGGTATTGGCAATACATAGAAACATAGACTTTGACGGCAGATAAGGGCCGCTAGGCCCATCTAGTCTGCCCATTCTCACCTACAGGATAGGCCGTGAGATCTCTAGTTAACCAACAGCCTTTATCTCCTGCCCCCACAAGAATTGCCTTATGTCTGTCCCATGCATTCTTGAATTCTCCCACAGTTTAGACCCCATAACTACCTCAGGAAGGCTGTTCCATGCATCCACTACCCTCTCTGTGAAATAATACTTCCTCACATTGCCCTGAACTGCCTCCTTCTATCTTTAAATTGTGTCCCCTTGTTCTTGCAAGTCTCTTTTCTGAAAGATGCTACCTCTTGGACTTTGTTGATTCCATTAAGGTACTTGAAGTTTCTATCATGTCCCCCTCTCCTTCTTTCCTCAAGGGTATACATATTAAGCTCCTTTAGTCTCTCCTCATAATGGCTTCTCTTGCAGACCTGCACCATTTTAGTTGCCTCCTCTGGACTGCCTCTATCCTGTTTATGTCCTTGCGGAGATGGGGTCTCAGAACTGGACACAGTATTCCAGATGGGGTCTCACCAACTGTCTGTACAGAGGGATAACAACTTCCTGTTTTCTGCTGCTGATGCCTCTCCCTATACATCCCAGTATACCCCGGCCCTCCCTACTGCCTTCTCACATTGCTTACTAACCTTAAGGTCATCTGATATGATTACCCCAGGTCCCTTCCTGTTTTGTTGTTGTTACTACCTCCCCACCCATTGTGTATTCTTCCCTGGGTTCTTGTTTCCCAGGTGCATTATTTTGCACTTTTTGCATTGAACTTAGCTGCCATACATCTGACCATTCCTCCAACCTTGCCAAGTCCCTTTTCATCCTTTCCACGCCTCCTTGTGTATCAACCCTGTTGCAGATCTTTGTGTCATCTGCAAAAGCATACTTTTCCTTCCAGTCCCTCTGCAATGTCACTGATAGAAGACATTAAAAGGACTGGACCCAATACTGAACCCTCGGTACCCACTAGTAACCGCCATTTCTTTCAGAGTGGACTCATTTACAATTACCTTCTGTGTCCTGTTGTCCAGCCAATGTTTTACCTAGGCTACCACCCTGGGACCCACTCCCAGGCTGGTTAATTTGACTATCAATCTTTTGTGTGGGACTTCTCAAATGCCTTGTAAAGTCTAGGTAGGCCATGTCCACAGCCCCTCCCTGGTCTACTACTTTGGTCACCCAGTCAAAGAAATCTATTAGATTCGTCTGACATGACCTTCCCGCTGTGAACCCATGCTGCCTTGGATCCTGTGCTCCACTGACCTCTAGGTACTCAACTATTCTTTCCTTCAGAAGTGACTCCATCACTTTCCCTACCACAGAGGTCAGACTGACAGGTCTGTAGTTTCCTGCCTCTGTCTTGGTCCCACTTTTGTGAGGGAATCACATCCGCCTTCCTCAGTCCTCGGGTACCACCCATCCTCCCCATGATTTATTAAAAAGAGTAGCCAGTGGTTTCACTAGTTCCTTCCTTAATTCTTTTAGAATTCTGTGGTGAATTCCATCAGGACCCATTGCTTTGTCCACCTTCAGTTTTAGGAGTTCTTGCAGAACCCTTTCTTCTGTGAAAGGACTGGGATCGACCCCTATCAAGTGCTTCTGTTAATTGGATTAGAGCACTTCCCCCTCCTCTTTTTATGAATACTGAGCAGAAATATTCATTCAGTATTCCTGCTTTTCACTGTCCCCTCTGCCCACCCACCGTTCATTCTATTCAGCCTCACTCATCCCTCCCTTTGTCTTTTCTACACTAGCTGATGTACCTATAAAAGGTTTTATCCCCCTCTTAACTGAGTTGGCTATCTTTTCCTCAGTTTGGGCCTTTGCTATTCTGACTTCCCTCCCTGCTTCTTTTCTGCCTTAATTGGTACAGCTCTCTGTCCTGCTCCTTCTGTGTTTCCTTATACTTCCAGAATGCTATCTTTTCTTCCTGACTTTCACAGCCACCTCTCTTGAGAACCATAGTGGCTTTTTCTTTCATTTGATTTGTTTATTTGCTTCACACAAAGGCTTGTTGCGTCTGTGATGGCAGTTTTGATAATTCCCATTGTTGCTCCACAACTCCTTCTAGCCTGTTTGCTAGTGCTTTCTGGGGCACTCTCCCATCTTGCCAAGTCAGCCCTCCTAAAGTCCAGTACCTCACTTTTGTATGGCTGACTCTGTAGCTGAGTTGACGTGAACCACACTGTTTGATGGTCACTTGTCCCCAGATGGCAACCTACTTCTAGATCTGAGATCCTCTCACTGCCCCGTTTGAGAGTCACGAGTGTAAGATTGCTCCCTCACAGTGGGTTCTGAAACTAGCTGTCTAATGCCTGCCACCTGTAGAGCATCAAGAATGGCCCTGCTCTTGGATGTGGCTGCAGCAAATGTGCTCCAGTTAACATCTGGCATATTCAGGTCTCCCATCAACAGTATCTCCCCTTTCTCTGCCATTCTAAGAATTCCTTCCATCACATCCTTGTCCATTCCTTCCCCCTGACATGGGGGTCTGTACACAATCCCTGTGCAGATTGTGGTGCCCTTTCCAGTCTGCAAGGTGACCCACAGTGCCTCCTCTCCTCCCTGTTTATTCTTTTGTTCAGTTGCTTTTATCCCTTCCTTTACATAGAGAGCTACTCCTCCCCCTCTTCTCCCCTGCCTGTCTCTCCTGTAGGTTATGTACCCTGGTATGTTAATATCCCAGTCATGGTTCTCTGTGTACCATGTTTCTGTGACTGCTACGATATCCAGGCATCCATCTTCCATTACGGCCACCAGCTCAGGGAGCTTGTTGCCCAGACTACGGGCATTGGTACTCATTACCCTCCATTTCCTGATGGCCTTACCCCCTTTTGCCCCATCCCTGTCCTTCTTGCCTTTGTCACTTTCTCCATTTACCCCACCCTTCTCCCTATCAACACCTCCATGTTGGTGTTTGCTACACTTACTACTGTGATTGTTTGGGGGGAGCTAGGATTTTCCTGCTCCTTTCCAGTGCCTCCCCCCTTGGCTTGTTTAAAAGCTTGCCAATGAAGCATTTAAACCTATCACCTAGGATCCTGGTTCCCCTCCCGGACAGATGCAGCCCATCATGCCAGTATAGGCTTGCATCACTCCAGGTGGACCCCCAGTCCACAATGAAGCCGAATCCCTGAGCTCCACACCAGTTTTTCAACCACTGATTGAATCCCATGGTACGGAACACCCTAGCCTCTCCTATGCCATAGATGGGTAGCACCTCCGAGAAGGTTACCGTGCGTGCTACTTGACTAAGGCCCCTCCCCAATTCCACAAACTCTTCCTGCACTTCTCTAATCCCTTTCTTAGCCAGGTCATTTGTCCCTAGGTGGACAATGACATCCAGCTCCCTCCCCTGTGCAGCTGCTCCAGCAATCCTGAGGATTCGCTCCCTGTCCCTCCAAGCCATGGCGCCAGGCAGGCACCTTACCTCCCTCTCCCCTTCCTTGCCCAGTTCTACCTTCCTAACAATGGAGTCCCCCACCAGGAGTTGTTTCCTTCCCCTGCAGGGTCCCCTGCCACCCTCCTGTGGGTCTCCTTTGTGGAGGTTCCCAGCATCCTCCTTGGTCTCCACTGTAGGTGCCTCCATAGAGGAACCACACTTTGCCAGAATGGCATAGGAATTGTGGAGAGGTACAACTGGAGGGATGTGCCTCTGTTCCACCACCCTCACCCTCATAGCTTTAGAAATGTAGTGTTTAGCCTCGAGGCAGGAAATGACTTGGCCGAAAGGGTATAATATTGTTGTTACTCAAGGTATCAGTGGGAGGGGGTGGGGGGATAGTGTGGAAGTAGTTAGGGGGTGTATATGGGAGAGGTCCGAGAAGGCAGAGTTGAGGGCTTTGGCAATAGAGGAAGGATCCTGGGTGATCTCCCCATTTATTGTAAGCTGGGTGGGTATGGGTGAGTGGGATTTACCATTGAGTTCCTTTATATTGTTCCAAAATTTTTTACCGTCTCCCCAAGAGGTGGTGAGGGTATGTTGGTAGTAAGTGGCTTTCACCTGTCTTAGGGCCCAGGTACATTTGTTGCGGGCCTCATGGTAGAGATGTCTATCCTGGGTGCTGTGGGAGTCAAGTGCCTTAAGCCATAGGTTATCCCTATGTTGGAGCTGGTTAAGTAGTGAGGTGGTGATCCAGGGTGTGGTTCTGGTTTTCACTACTTGCTTGGAGTGGGGAGCGAAAATGTCGCAGGCCGTGTTGAAAGTGGTTATAAAGTGGGAGACAGCCAGATCTACAGACTGCGTGGTGTAGATGGGGAGCCAATTGCTGGTAGATAGATGGGTTTTGAGCTTTTCTAAGCCTCCTCTTATCAGTCGCCTCTGCCAGGTGATTATGGGGGGCATGGGGTAATTTTCCTGACCACCAGCAGGTCACTGGGGAGTGGTCACTGATAGCGTCTGGGAGCACAGTGGCTCTGTAGATGTTCCGTGGCCTGTTGGTGAAGATGAGGTCTAAAACGGTGGATGTCTCTGTTCTATTGTCCCTTCTGGTGGGAGAGGTGATGAGTTGGGTAAGATCGTAAGACAGGGCAGTGTCTTTTAAGCTGGATGAGGCAGGGGACAGCCAATTGACATTAAAATCTCCCATAATGATAACTTCACTAGTGTTGGGTATGTGTGAGATACTGTGGAGGATAGAGTCAAATGCGAGTTTTTGGTTGCTCGGGGGGATATAGGCCGCAGTGGTGTGGAGGGTCTTAGTACCCAGACTAAGTTTAATTGTTAGTGTCTGGGCACCATATTGTGGTATGGGGTTTGTACTTCAGTGGCATGAAGAGAGGATTTAACATAGATTGCACACCCACTGCCTCTCTTGCGGGATCTGTCAGCCCGGAAGATGGAATAATTACTGAGAGAGACAGCCTCATTTGGTATTCTTTCAGACAGCCAGGTCTCAGATAGGGCTAGGATGTCAGGTGCATGCTGGGCAATCCAGCCTTGGAGGGATGTGTGTTTTTTTGGTAGGCTACATACATTAAGAGTAGTTAGCAGAAGGCTCCCACTTGGTCTGCTAGATGGGGCCACAGTGCAGGGTGGACCAGAGCTGGGGTGGATATTGCCAGATAATAGGAGAAGTAGTAGGGCATGCCGTAGGAGGGCTAACCTACAGAGTTTGGATGAGTGATGCTGGGTTTGGTAGGGTGTAGGACTTTTCACATTGGAGGTGGGGACAGGGAGACTGGGAGTGATACTGGCTAAAATGGTGGGAAGAGTGAGGGGGTCTGATTTGTGGCTTACAAGGGGGTGGGGGTTGGGGTCTGGATGGTGGGAGAGCTGAGGTACAGTGAGTATCCTGTGTGAGTGTGTGTGTTAAGTTGAGTGTGCGAGTGTAAAAGCCAGCATGATCACCAAGGCTTATGTGGGAGAGGTTGGGGGGACACGGTTTCAAGTAATCATAGGTAGGGATTTGGTGTGTATGAAAGTTATTGAAAAATATTGGTAGTTTTTATTGACCAGGTAAGCATACTAGAACAATACACACCTATTTTCAGGTGTGACCCAGGAGATTACCAAGAAAAGTAAGTGAGACAAACATTGTCCAATGTAAGCATACAGAATATGGTGAAAAACTAAGTTACAGAGGAATCAAAAAATTAAACATCAATCAAGTTACTAAAAAGCAGCAAGGGATAACAGCATTACAGACGTAAAATACATGCCTAAATATGGCTCACAAATAGAGTTTCAAGTGAAGGGGTGAAGCTGCACAGCATTAACTGCACAAGGTAATACTCTGTACAAAGTGAACAAGACTGGCTAGGCAACAAAAGTCCATAAGGAATAAAAAACAGCTACTTTGGTTAAATGCATTTACAGACTGAGTCAGCCTTCAGGTCTTCCCATAGAGATCTTCTGAACTGTGAGTGGGAGTATGATCTGCTAACCTGCAGTGGGAAAGAATTTCAGAGCCTAGGTGCACATACAGCAAAGGCCAGGTTGCCCAAACTGCAGCTGTACAAGATTTGGGGACATTAAGCAGAGATCACTCATTAGACAGAATTGTGTATACTTGGCCTGAATACTTTAGCAATACTTTTAGGATGGAGAGGGTGGCAGATCTGATGACTTTATCTGTGAACTGCAGCACTGAGGATACTGGTAAAATGACTGGGGTGGTACTCAGTAACACATTGAGGGGCTGCTAGATGCTAGGAAGTATGGAATTGCAACCTGTGGTACCCAGCATCTGTGCCCAACGGGGGACCACTGGACACCAGGGAGGGTTTAAAATTTTACTACGGGCTGGTAATCGAGGGGGGGGTCCACAAGGCACCAGGGAGCATTTGTTTTTTAATATGTGCTAGTTACTGGAGGAGGGGGCCACTAGCACCAGGAAAGGCTTTCATGTTTACTATGGGCTGACGATCAGAGGGAGGAGGGGTCCACTAGGCACCAGGGAGGTTTTGTTTGTGAATACGGGCTGGTGAACGGAGGAAGAGAAGGCCACTAGCACCAGGGAGGGTATTAATTGTTACTACGGGCTGGCGATCAGGGGGTGCCATGGACCACAGGGGGCAGGTGTGCTCCCCAAGTGGCCAACTGGCTAGTTGGCTGCATTACCTCCAGCAGCCACTAGGGTTGCCCAAAGTAAGCTGTACTCTTGGTCAGCAGTATTTGTGCTGCACAAAAGGACCACACTAACCCCTTTTTGTGCAGTGTAAAGCCACTGAATATGGAGTAGCACAGCTATTCATGGCCACACCCCTTCCCTTGCCCACCTATATACATTATGTTTTGCACAGGCAGTTACCCTGTTTTGAAGCCCATTTTGAATATGGGGATCCAGCGCAAACCTCGGTTTGCATGAGCAAAGACCCATTAGTGCCCATGCAAACTTTTGAATATTGATCCCCTTGAGTCTTAGATTTCATGTGGCCAAATACAGGGTGCTACATTTATTTATTTTGTTTTTGTTGACCGGGTGGGTGCTCTAGACAGTAGAGCTGCCTATTTTCAGGCACAACCCTGGAGGTTACATACAACAGGGTAAAAAGCAGCAGTAAAATACATGGATAAGACAGGTGAACAACAACCATACATTTACCTAACAAAGTACTGATATACAATGTATACATCACAGTTGCAGAACACATAAGGAATTGGCAGAACAGTAACATCATACGTAACAACAAATAGTACAACAAAGAGTATTAAGTACCAGGGTAACTTGGTTCGAGAAGAGCTTGGGGAGAGCCTTACTCAGTAATAAGAACAAGTGCCAGGGCAGATCTCAGAGGGCCAGGCAAGGAATTGTCATGGAAGTAGAGCCTAAACACTGTGTGGGGCTTCTGTTTCTGCAGTGGAGGAGAAAAAAAGTCAGACAGAAAAGGGAACACATGCATGGTGCTGGAAAGCAGTGTGACTGTGGGGGAAGCAAACCAACTGACAAAACCACACAGAAGGTAGCTGCATTCACATGTAGGCACAAAGGCTGAAAACACTGAAGTGACACAGAGCTGGTAATGGTGAAAATGCTGTGACTTTTTTTAGCAGCCAAAATTATACACCAGACCAGGTCACAGTATAAAAGTTTAACATCTCTAAAGACAGAAGTGAATTTGCTCCTCAGCGTGTGGATGCAAACACCAATGGCCAGGTGCACTAGTGTTTCACTCAGTCTTGCCCACTGGCTGAGGAAAAATTCACTGCTGTCTTTACAGGAGGAAAAGGACCTGGGAGTCATAATTAACAAGGCACTAAAGAATGACAAGCAGTGTGTGGCTGCTCAGAAGTCTGGAAGAATGCTGTGAGTGCATCAAAGGGTGGGGGGTGGTTACAAGCAAAATAAGGAAAATACTCCTACCACTTTACAAGGCCTTAGTCAGGCCCTTCCTGGAGTACTCTGCCAGTTCTGGGATCTCCAACACACAAATAACATTGACGCAGTGGAGAGGGTATAGCACAGGGCCACCAAAATCATCAGGGGAACATGTCCATCCTGGAGAACAGGAGGCTGAGGGGGGATGCAATCTACATCTTCTGCATACTGAAAGTAACAAAAAGGTTGAACAGACCTAAATGTGTAATCTAGTGTTCTCAACAGGATGCGGGGCTTGGCCCAAAACTCAAGTAATGTTAGGAGGCACTTCCCAGAGGGTGGTGAATCTATGGAATAACATACCAATGAGACCGTGGACATTAAGACAGTATAGGACTTCAAGGAACACCTGATCGCATCTCATTATCAAGGGAATCATAGTGTACCCTGTGTAGTAGGGTGAGGAACCTCAAAACTTTAATACATGTTTGAACAGCATACTTGCTGGACCCTGCTTTTAAGTGGAGGGGGCGGACTTGAAGGACCTAGTGTCACTTTCAAACTTAATTTACTGTTACAGTGTTATGCTACTATGTCATTTAGGAAAATGGAGAAGAGGATAGGGACAAGAATAGAACCTGAGAGGATAACAGACCTGATTGGCAGACAAGTGGGTAGGACATCACCAACCTGGGCTGAATGGTGCTGGTTCAAAAGGTAAGAGTAGAACCAACTGACTGCCAGGTCAGACAGTCCCATCCACACAACTTATCCAGAAGGAGGGGAAAAAGGCACAGTATCTAAGTCATTAGCCTAGTAGATGATGATGATGGCTATAATGATTCGGCTGAAGAGGAGTCAAGGAAGGAGAAGAGATGAACATCTTCTATGCTCATTGATCTATCCAAAGCTTCTGCTAGTCTCCCATCCTCTCCTACTGAACAAGGAGGCCTGTGCAGGGTTGTGTCAGTGGCCTACCACATTTGTTCATTTCCTACAGTGACAGGCATCAGCATCAAGAATCATATCACTAGTGACAGCATGGTATGATGTAATATCAGTTGCTAAAACTGCAGTCAACAAAATGTGGCTTTAGCAATATCTGGCTGTGATGTGAGACATGATGACTTGTTGTCCTGCATGGCAATAGCTGCCACTGTACCTGTCTAACCATGCTCACTATTTTCATGCAGGTGGTGCTATTATCCCCTTTCTCTGATAGATATGAGGGTTCCCCAAGTTTCAGTTCTTGTCCCATTCTATTCTTAATTTTCCTAAATGATCTTGCCATTGTGTACAGTATATCTCCTCTTGTATTCACATATATGCAGATGATACAGTACTTTATGCCAGTAACCCAGGCATCAACTGACTTGACTCATACCTACTGTCCCACATGAATGACAGTAAGATGTTTTTCCACTCACACCAACTGATCCCGAATACAAAAAAAAAGTAAATAAACAGTGGCTATGCCTTTTGGCTCCAAACCAAAACTGACAAAATTCACTGGCCATCCTACTTTGAAGACCAGTGATGGTCCAGCTCTTGATCACATCCCATTTTTCAAATATCCTGGGGTTTGGTTAGACTAGTCACTTGACTTCTCCAACCATGTCAACTCCACCTCTATAAAACTCCTCCCCAAGTGCATGGCCTTCCACTGTAGCAAATCAAGTATCATGGCTGCTGCCACAGTAGATGGAAGATTGTTCAAACTAAGATGATTCCTGTGTTTGACTGTGGCGACATTGTATACGGCACACCTCATAAGTATTCATTAGCCAGGCTGTTCCTTATCTTCCATGCCATTTTGGTATAAACAGGCCTATCCATATTCTCCACTGTGAGCTATACTGCACGTGGAGTGACTTTCCCTTAATGGACAGAGGCACATATTTTCTGTTCTACTGATCGTCAAGTTCAGGATCAGCACCCTCCCTGGTTACTTTTGTTCTGTCTCCTCATGCCTTTCCTTCCTTCCTCTGGTTTATCCCCTCAATCATTCAAGTAAACACTCCTTTTTTACTCCCAGGTGTCATCTGTCAGCTTGCTAAACTGCACTCTCCTGGACACTACACTTCCTATGAAACTACCCTCCTACTGTCCTTCAGCCCCCCCCCCACCTACATACAAACACACAAATTGTTGGCAGATAAGGACCACTGGGCCCATCCAGTCTACCCTTAAAGGAGATAGGGAATGATTTTTTTTACATAGTTAACTGCCCTTTCATCTTCCTCTTCATGACAGTTATGTTTTTTGATATGTTTTGATGATTTTTTGATAAATAAATAATCTAGCTTTGGGGTCCCTCAGGTCTACATAGAGTTCCACTCTCCTCACCAGCTGCTGCACTTGATTTTCATATTTCTAAGACATTCTATGACATCAGTAACTCCCATTCCATGCTATTCATATGAATGGCCTGGAATGGGGGTTTCTGATGTCATAAAATGTTCAGGCAGTATGAAAAGAGAGAGCAACAACTCCTAAAGAAAGATGTATTCAAGGTAGTTACAAAGGCAACAAAATTAGATTATTAATTTAACAGAAAAAAGGTCAAAATCATATCAGAATACTGGGCACCCAATAAAAGAACAATTGGAGGGCATCCAGAGGTGTAAAACTGTTTCCTATCACCTTTAAGCCCTACACTTGTATGTGGCCTCTGACCCTATCTGGTCAATGGCTTTTCACCTCTCATACCCACCTCTAAGGTTCCCTTATGCCTGTCCCAGGCATGTTTAAATCCCTCCACTGTCCTCGCTCCCACCACCTCCTGTGGTAGGCTATTCCATGTATCCGATACCCTCTCCATAAAGAAAAATTTCCTCATATTTCCCCTCAGTTTGCCACCTTCCAATTTCATATCATGCCCCTTGTTCTTGTACTCTTACTATAATGGAGGATTTCATCCCCCTGCACCTTGTTTATACCCTTACTTGAATGTTTCTATCATGTCACCCTGATCCCTCCTCTCCTCCAGCGAGTACATATTGAGGTTCTTTAAACTCTCCTCATATGTTTTCTGGTGCAGGCCCTGTACCATCTTTGTTGCCCTTCTCTGCACTGCCTACACCCTGTCGATGTCCTTACAGAGGTGTGGCCTCCAGAGCTGCACACAGTACTCCAGGTGAGGCCTCACCAGTGTTTTGTACAATGGCATCACCACCTCCCACCTTCTGCTTGTGATGCCTCTGCCTATGCACCCCAGCATGCCACTGGCCTTCCCCACAGCCTCTGTACTCTGCTTAGACACCTAAAGGTCATCTGAAATTATAACCCCTAGGGGTCCCTTTCTTCCTTGGTGACTGTCAACAACTCCCCCTCCCCCCATCCTGTTGCTCTACCCAGGGTTCCCTCTTCTCAGATGCATAATTGTACATTTCTTTGAACTGAACCTCAGTTGCCACACCTCAGATGAATTTTCGAGTTTCTCCAGGTCCCTCATTTTCTCCACCCCATCTGGTGTATCCACTCTGTTGCAGATCTTGGTGTCATCTGCAAACAGGCAGATCTTTCCCTCCAGCCTTATGCAATGTCGCCAATGAAGACATTGAACAAGACTGACCTCAGGACTGATCCCTGAGGTACCCCCCCGGTGACGTCCCTCTCCCCAGATTGGATCCCATTTACCACCACTCTCTGTCTCATGTCCGTTAGCCCATTTCTAACCCAGTTTACCACCTTTTGCCCCATGCCCATACTACCCATCTTGTTAACCAGCCTTTTATGTGGGATAGTGTCGAAGGCCATGCTGAAATCGAGAGAGGTAATGTCCACTGCCCCTCCACCCACCGATTTACTTCCTTTGTCACTCAGTCATAAAAATATATCAGATTCGTCTGACATGACCTTCCTGCTGTGAATCCATACTGTCTCGGATCCTGAGCACCAATGGAGTCTAAGTGTGCCACTATTCTCTCCTTAAGCAGTGCCGCCATTATCTTACCTAATAATGAGGTGATGCTGACTGGTCTATAGTTACCTGCCTCCTTACCACTACCACTTTTGTGCAGAGGGACTGCATGTGCCCTCTTCCAGTCCTCTGGAATCATACCTGTGTTGAGTGACATGGTGAACATGGCTGCCAGAGGTGCTCGCACCTCCCTTCTCATTTCCCCTAATATCCTTGGATGTATGCCATCTGGTCTCATTGCCTTGTCCACCTTTAGCTTTGTGAGCTCTTCCAGGACTCTCTCCTCTGTGAATGGACTTGTGTTTACCTCCCCCCTCCCATCATGTCTGTTATCCAGTTTTGGTCCCTGCCCCTCCCCCTCTTCAGTGAATACCGAACAGAAGTATGTGTTGAGTATGTCTGCCTTTTCCAGGTCTCCCTCCTTACCCTACCGTGTACCCCCTCTGAGCCTTACAATCCCCCCCCAGTTTTCCTTCTTTCGCTGATGTACCTAAAGAAAGTCTTGTCCCCTTTCTTCACCGTCTGTGCTAAGCTTTCCTCAGTCCTCACCATTGCACTCCTTACAGCCTTCCCAGCTTCCTTTAGATTCCTTAGGTACACCTCCCTGTCATCTTCCCTTTGAATCTCTCTATATTTCCTGAAACTAGCCCTTTTGGCCCTTACCTTGTCTGACACCTCTCTTGAGAACCATAGTGGTTTCCTCCTTTTCTCACCCCATTTACTGTTCTAAAGCACTGTTTCATCACCTCCTCTAAGGCTCTCTTCAGGTGTTCTCACTGTTCCTCAACTCACCCTCTTATATCCCTTCTCACCAGGGCCTCTTTGATACACCTCCCCATTTTATCAAAATGCACCCTTCTAAAAATCTAAGACTCTTGCCTTAGTATGACTAGTCTGTGTCTCTGTCCCCATGTTAAACCATACTATGTGGTGGTCGTTGGATCACAGCTGACCTTCCACCTGGACATCTGTGATTCTGTCCTCACTGGTCAGTACTTGGTCCAGAATTGCCCTGTCACTGGTGGGATCATGCACCAGCTGTCTGAGGCCTGCTTCTTGTAGAGAATTCAGGATGTCTCGGCTCCTGGTTGAAGCAGCTGCTGGGACAGTCCAATCAATGTCTGGGATACTGAAATCGCCCAGCAGTAATACCTCACCCTTTCTTACCATCTCCTGAATATGATCCACTAGTTCCCTATCCATCTCTTCCTCCTGCACTGGAGGTCTGAAGATCTCCCCCACATGGATAGCTGTGCCATTGCTTGGCTCAAGGGTGACCCAGAGTGCCTCGGTCTCCCCCTACATCCCCGTTGCTTTTATACCTTCTCTTACATACAGGGCTATTCCTCCCCCCTTTTTACTCCTCCTATCTCTCCTGAAAAGAGCATAACCCAGTCATGATTTGGGGTGTACCATGTCACTGTTATTGCTGCTATGTCCGGTCTGCCTCTACTATCAAGGCCTCCAGGTCTGGGGTTTTACTTCTTAGGCTGTGGGCATTTGTAGCCATGACCTTCCATGGTCTGCTGCCTATCCCCTCTCTAATCCTATGTTTGCCCTCCTGCTCCTGTCCCCCATCCCCTTTTCCCTTTTTATGCTGCCTTTCTGCCACTGCCTTTCACTTCATATCCTGTACTGGTGTTCCTTTTTGCATTCTACATTCATGTTCCTCATTTCTGACTGCATATCTATTTGTGTCTTCCTTGCTGACTATAGTAACCTGTGGTGGTGGGTGATATGATTTACCCTGCTCCTTTTCTCCACCCCCTTGGCTAGTTTACATGCTTGCCAATGAAGCATTTAAACCAATCATTAAGGACTCCAGTGCCCTCACTGGAAGGTTGCAGGCCATCTCCTCTGTACAGGTCTGCATTCCCCCAGGTGGGTCCCCAGTCCCCAATGTAGCCAAAACCTTGCTCTCTGCACCAGCTCTCCAGCCAAGCGTTGAAGTTCTTGGTGTGGAGATCCCTGGCCTCCCCCTTGCCGTGGACAGGCACCACCTCCGAGAAGGTCATGGAGTTTGCTACCTGCCCCAGGCCCCTCCCCAGTTCCCTACACTCCCTCTGCACCCTTGCTATCTTTGTCTTGTTCCCAGATAGGTCATTTGTCCCCAGATGTACAATGACATCGAGCCTCCACCTCGTTGCTACCACCCCGGTGATTCCTTGGATCCACTTTCTATCCTTCCTAGCTGTGCCTCCCCATAGGCACTTTACCTCCCTCCCCTCTTGCTGCTCCTAGCCCTATTCCCTGGAAAATGTAGTCCCCACTAGGAGTATCTTCCTCCTCCTTTGGGGTCCTCCACCACCTACCCTTGGGGTTCCGTTCTGGAGACCCCGCTCATCCTCCCTCGGTGCAACCTCAGGTGACCCTGTGGGGCCTTCTTGTTCCTCAAGCAGAGTATAGGAATTCCTTAGTCACACCATCAGGGGGTTGTGCCTGTGCCCCACCTCCCTTAACCTGCCTGAGCCCACTGTGGTCCAATCACAACCCTTGCTGGGCAACCTTTGAGGTAGTGGGTGTGGATAGGGTGACCTCTGGGTGGAGGCGGAGGCCTCCTGAATCCTATCCAACTCAGCCCAAAGACTGGCTACCTCCGCCCTCAGCCCAGAGAGGTGCTTGCAGATGGGACAGCACCGCAGCATCCAGAAGGTTTTCCTAAATACTGCTGCTCCATAGCCATTGCACTGCACCACTCCCAGCATTTTCCCCTTCTTATTTGGTGTTGATATCCTCCTGGCAACTACTGACACCAATAGTTCTTGTGTCACCCAATTTTGTTTTACTTCCTTGCTGCTATGCCAACCCATTTTCTAGACCCCCCGCATTATTTTAAGTCATGCTCTTCCCTACTTCTGCTGCTCCCAGACTCCCCTTCTACTGCATTAGGTCCGGCTGCTACAGTTCTTTCCTGTTCCTACCAGAAAGTAGTCACAGCAAAGTAGGCAAGTCACTATAAATGTAGACAAGCCCAGGGTGTGTGGGGTTAGGGGTAGGGTAGGGTGAGTCCTTCCCCCATGCCCAAAAAAGCAACAAATACAGCAAAAGATAAAACACAGCTAGAAATAAAACAATCAGTTAGTTCAACTCAGCCCCTGTTCCTGTGCACCCATATCTTAGGCTTTCCCAGTAATGAAAAAGTACAATCAGAACAAAATGAGCAAAGCCCTTAAGTTAGCTGGCTCCCAAATGTATTCCGCAGTGTCTCCTTGGTTCTCTCTGCCCCTTCTAAGTTAGCCTGTAAACAAAGACGATCCTTCAATGCTTGTCCATTCCCGGCTTGGTAGGACTGCTCCAGCTGCTGTTCCTCTGTTGCCCTGCTCCTAAGAGAAAGAGAAGGGGGAAAGAATCAAACATACTCCTGCACCGGGCTATTTAACCCCCCGATTCCTTTGTGTGAAATGGTGCCTTTTCCCCGCATGTGATTGTCTCCTACTTGGTTGTCCTCTGGGTTCCTCAATCACCCTTGTAGGCCAGTAGCAATATGCCCGGAGGAAGAAACAATTAAATCAGTTAAACAGTCCTCCCTTCCTGCCCACGATAATCAGTGGCTGATTTACTATAGTGAAAAGTAAAAGAAATCAGGTTAAACAGTCCTTCCGTCCTGACCACGATATTCAGCAGCTGTTTAACAAAAAGTAAAAGAAAAGTAGTTTGTGTTCCCTGCGTCCTGCACACAATAGTGAGCAGCAGTGTTTAACAAAGAAAGACAGAAATAATAGGTAGTTCAGCTGAGTCTCCATGCCCAAAAAGCAACAAATACAGCAAAGAATAAAATACAGCTAGAAATAAAACAATCAGTAAGTTCAGCTCAGCCCCTGTTCCTGCCCACCTGTATCTCCAGCTTTCCCAGTAATGAAAAGGCACAATCAGAACAAAGTGAGCACAGCCC
This sequence comes from Neoceratodus forsteri, assembly GCA_016271365.2. NCBI lineage: Eukaryota > Metazoa > Chordata > Ceratodontiformes > Ceratodontidae > Neoceratodus > Neoceratodus forsteri. The sequence goes on from CM057456.1 coordinate 1,322,148,754, forward strand.
TTAAGTTAGTGGGCTCCCAAATGTATTCTACTGTGTCCACTCAGTTCTCTCTGCCCCCTTCTAAGTTAACCTGCAAACAAAGATGATCCTTCACTGCTTGTCTGTTCCTGGCTTGGTAGGACCACTCCGGCTGCTGTTCCCCTGTCACCCTGCTCCTAAAAAAAAGAGAAGGGGAAAGAAGACGTCCCTTAAAAGGCAGGTTTGGGCCACTGCTCTGTTTCTACTGTCAACTGACTTCAAGGCTGAAATGGATCACTGCTTGTGATGTACCTAATTTTCATCCAAGTGGCTAAGACCAGTGACAGTTCAGCTCTTAATCATATCCCACCTTTCAAATATCTTGGAGATTGGCTGGACTAGTCTACACCAACAGCCCTATGAGAAGAGACTAAAGGACCTCAATATGTACACCCTGGAAGAGAGGAGAGAGAGCAGGGATATGATCAAGGGGACATGCTATGAAGCTGAAGGGGTACATTCAGGACAGAAGCTAGGAAGTACTTCTTCACAGAAAGATTGGTAGATTCCTGGAAGAGCCTTCCAGCAGAGGTGGTGGGGGTAAAAACAGTGGGGAGGTTCAAGAATACATGGGTTAGGCATAAGGGAATCTTAGTGGAAAGGAATGGGAGGAGGGAGAAAGAGCCAGATATCAAGCAGGATCTGCACAGACTCTGTAGGTAGTGAAAAATGGACAGACTGGGTAGGCCAAGCAATCCTTATCTGATGTCAAATTCTATGTTTCTATGGATACTGTACCTGTACACCTGCTCAGATATTCCAGGTTCTCTACCTGGTTGTTTTATCATACTGTATCTAAAGGCGCTACTATTTTTAATTCCAGTTTGTATGTCCAGTATTGGAATACAATAGTCTTGCATGGCACTTAGGCTTCACTAAAGGTGATACTGAAATACTGGAAGTGCTACAGAGGAGGGGCTGTTGTATCATTGATATTTCCACTGGGTATGATATGGAAACATATAAACAGAGTGCCAGAAAAGACCACCAGTCCATCTAATGTGCCCTGTCATACCCTATTGTACCCTGTGACCTGTTGTCTTCATGGGATTTTTCCCTCACCTCCCCCCATCTCCTGTCTTACTGCTGCACCCCCCGCCAGCAACTATAAAGCTCTTAACTTGGCCTCATCTGTGCTTGAAACTATGTTTTTTGTGTCCACTAACTCATCTGGTAGGCTGCTTCATGGCTGTATCACCCTCTCGGTAAAGTAAAACTTTCTCATAGAATAGTTCCTTGCAGTTTACCATGGTCATTCCTTTCAGGAACTTAAAGGTGTCCTCATGTTCTCTTCTCTCTTCTCTCTCTCTTCTGGCCTCCAGCTTGTACAGCTTTAGAGCACTATTCTGGTTCCCATATGATCTGCCCTCTTAGCTATGAATTATTCTGGTTAACCTACACTACATTGTCCCGAGCCCGTCTTTGTCTTACTTTAGGTGGGACTTCTGAAATGGGCACAGTACTAGGCCTTCACAGTGATCTATAGAGGCAGTATTACCTACTTCATGCTGCTATCAAAGCCCCTAACAAAACAACCAAAGATTTTGGTTGACTTTCTGTAGGCCTTGTTGCACTGGCTAGATTATTTTAGAGAGCCACTTATGATAATTCCCAGATCCCTTATTTCAGAAGTAGTGCTAGCTTAACCCCTCCCATTCAATATTCTGATTTGGGGTTCTAGATCTCTAATTCCACAACCTTGCACCTTTTGGCACTGAATTTGATCTGTCAAATCTTGAACCACTTCTCTGTCCATTGCAGGTCCTTCTGTATCTCCCTTACCTCCTCCTCACTATCTACCCTGCCACAGTGCTTAGTGTCATCTGCAAAGAGATACATGTTGCCCTGTATTCTTTCTCCTATGTCACTGATGAACATTCTGAACTAAAAAAAAACTACAATGGGATGGGGTGCTCAGGATAAAAAGATAAACATCAGCAAACAAAATCCAGCACTCACCACCAATCTATCTGAAAAATGCTGCTGTTATTCAAAGTATAAAGTGCCAATCTTTGTTGCAGGTGACAGATAAAAGTGCACATCCTGATGCATTTCAGACATGACTCCTTTACCAAAAGATGTGTTTTACAAAGTCCTTATATACCAAGAATGACATTAGTAATGGACAGTCACAAGACATCACTTACACATAATTAAAATATATACAAAATACTATAGCAAAACGTGTTTCTTACTAAAATTTTATAACAATAAATATTGTTGATGTCATCCTTGGTGTATAAGAAGTTTGCAGTACATGTGGAGCACATCTTTTAATAAAGGAGTCATTTCTGAAATGTGTCAGGGTGTGCACTTTTATCTGTCACCTGCAATGAAGATTGGCACTTTATATTTTGAATAACAGAGAGCAGCATTTTTTCTGATATATTGGTGGTGAGTGCAGGATTTTGTTTGCTGACACTGCTGAACATACTGAAAAGAACTGGCCCCAGGACTGATCTATGCGGCACCCCACCAGTGATCTCTCTCTCCCCTGATTTGACTCCCTTTACCACCAACCTCTGCTGCCTCCCCCAACCAACTTCCTACCCATCTAACCAGATCCTTCTGTGCACCTCAATCTTCTAAGTCTTTCAGCAACCCTCTGTGTAACACCGAGTTGAATGCCTTGCTGATGTTGAAGTAGAGTAAATCCACTTCTTGTCCCTTGTCCACTGACCTAGTTACCCATTCAAAGAATACTACCAATTTTTTCTGACAAGACCTCCCCATCATGAACCTTGCTGCTGACTATATGGAAGTCCATTTTTCTCCAGGTAGTCCACTAGGTCCTCTTTGACTAGTGTCTCCATAAGTTTACCCCCAATGTAGATAAGATAAGACTAATAGGCCTGTAGTTTACCAGGTTGCTTCTTGTCCCTTCTCTTGCAGAGTGGAAGTATGTCCGCTACTGTCCAATATTTCAGAACCACCCTTGACTGTGGTGAGCTATTTAATAGCCCTGCATGGGGTTCAGACAGTTCTGATGCTAGTTCTATGAACATGCTTGGATGCATCCCCATCTTGCGCTGGGGTCTCTTGGGTTCTTATCAATTTTCAAGGCTGCTAACCATTTTCTGACTCTTTCCCTGTGATTACTACCTGCCTCATTTTTGGGATCCCTTTGCTGTAGCCTTTGTGCCACTTTCTGACAGGAACCCACTATCCTTCACAGTAAATACTGAGTGGGCTATCCTTCACAGCAAATACTAAGTGGGGCTATCCTTCACAGTAAATACTGAGCAGAATTAGTCCTCTCCTCTCATCCACATTGCATCATGGATGCTGGTACCCTTCCCAATGCCCTCAATAACCACCACATGGTTTACTGTGTGCACAAGATTCAGTGCCCCAAATCTGCCCCAAATTCATTCAGGTCCGATCTTTTTGATCTCTGGAACTGTCCTCCCCACATGCTAAACTGGTGGCTACTGACTGGTACCCCATTTCCGCTGCTAGCTATATCAACTCAGCCCTCAAATTTTTTAACATTAAGTTCATGTCTGTCTAGGATCGCCATGCCCCCTTGAGGAAAACTAGGATCCAAGGTTCTCACCTACCTTGGATCTCATTGGAGTTGCTGACCTGGTACCAAGTGTATGACCTTGCCTGGTGGGCTTACAAGTCTACTGGTTCACCTACTAACCTTACTAGTTACAGGGCCCTTTGCAATGTCTATGCCAGAGCTACTAGACTTCGGAAGACTGTATACTTTACATCCACACTCTAGAACAACCTTAACCACCCCTATAAGTTCTGGAAAGTCATTCATGCCCTCTTTTCTCTTCTATCCCACTCCTCTCCCCTTGTCCTTAAGGTGGATGATACCCCAGTCTTATACCCTGCTGCAACTGCCTTATCTTTGAACTTGTTTTTGCCTCCTGTGCCCTCTCTCTACTTTACCCTGCTTCTCCCTCTCACCCTCCCTCCTCCTGCCTCAATCTGCATGTTCCATGTCCCCTCCTTCTCTTCTTCTTCTTCTTCCTTTCCTCTGCCACCCCTGTGGAGCCCTGATGGTATTGACCCCAAACTCCTGTGTGTGTCTACTCCTGCTATTGCCCTCAATGTCAACTATATTCTAAATCTCTCCTTTCACTAGACTTAGTCCTTGACACATGGAAACAAGCTACAGTCACCCCCCCAAAGAAGGTGATGCCTCTTCCCCAGGTAACTACAACCATATCTCCATCATCGCTATGATGGTTAAACTCCAGAAACCGATGTTCTCTCCCAATTCTCACCTTTCCTTGATTCCTCTTCCTTCTTTACTTATTAGTCTGGTTTTAGAAAGTCCCACTCTACCTCCACCTGCCTCCTATAGCTCACTGACCCCATCCTATCTGGCATGGATCATTGCTTGGTCACATCAGCCATTTTTGTTGACCTGGTCAATGCCTTCAACACTGTTGCCCATCACATCCTTCTGGACAAGCTTAAGGCAGTGGGGCTCTCTGCCTCCTCAATTAAGTGGTTCTACTCCTACCTTGAGGGCCGGTCTCAAGCTGTCTGTATTTTTGATGCCTTATCCACTCCATTCCCACTCTGCTCTGGCATACCCAAGGGTCTGGCCTTGGTCCTATTCTATTCACCATATTTCTGAATGACCTTCCTTCTGTTCTGCATCCATTCACATGTTTGAAGATGACACAGTACTCTATGCCTCTGGCCCTTCTGCTTCTGACTTCATGGTCCAGTTCCAACTGGACTTAAACAACATCCTGTACTGGTTCTGGGAAAAAGAGCTGTACCTCAATGCCAGAAAAATTGTTTCCATGACTTATGGCACAAAGTACAGACTTGCTAGGATCCTTGATAATGCTGTGATTGTAGATGTCACCTCCTTTAAATACCTCACAGTCTGGTTGGATCATTACCTTCATTTCTCAAGTCATGTGGATGCCATCCACCACAAGCTTCATGTCTAATCTGATGCACTTAACAGGAATAAAGTGTGTATCCCACTTCCTGTCCATAGAGACACCATCACAAAGGGGATTCTCCCTCTCTTCAATGATGGTTACATTGTTTATAGTGCAGCACCCAAGTCCCCCTTAGCCAGACTGGACCCTGTCTTTCACTCCTAATGCCTCTTTGCCCTTGACTGCCCCCTATAACCCATCACTGTTCACTGTGTTCCTCCCATTTCTTACCTTCCCTCTATGCCAGTCATCTTGCTAACTGCACTACCTATATCTCTAAATTCTGGTTTGGGTCCCTCCCCCCCTTACCTTTCTTCCCTCCTCAATGTACCCCCTTCTACCTCCTTCTTCCTTCACAGCTCTGGCCCTCATGCCCGGCTCTTTCCTTAGTAAAATCCACTTCAGGCCAAGCTGCTATTTCCTTTAATTTCCCCAAACTATTGGGCTTTCTCCCCCTTCCAGTCCTACTGCTTCTTCCTCCCACTCACTCAAATCTGTCCTTCATGAATTCAGTACTGACTGCTGCAGTGGCCTGTGATCCTGGCTTTGCCACCCTCCAGTTCCACTTTTCTCTTTTCCCCTGCTCCTGCAATAATCCAGTCACCCCTACCGCTCCCAGATTTCTCCATTATTCTCTGCTTGCTGAACTCAGTGGCACCATGTTTACCACACAATTTTGGCCACCTTCTTCACTTTTTTTGCTAAACCCATTTTTGTCTTTTGTTTTGTTCACCCTACAGTTTTGCTGCCATCTGCACTTTTGTTATACAACTTATTAATGTTTACTATTTAATTAACTTGAATTGCTTTATTTTTTTTGTTACCTATTTGTTGTAACTTATTGTTGTACTCTTCCCAGCCCCCACCCCCCAGTATGCATCTGGAAATAAGCTGTTTCAGCTCAGTATGTCTTTTCTGGTAAAACATTTGAAATAAATAAATAATAAGTATGGCTTCCTTCTGCCCATCCTCCCCAATTACCCTACCCCCTCCACCAGTCATACAATTCCCCCTCTTGTCTTCCGCTTTTCCTCCTAATGTATCTGAAAAACTATTTTTCTCCTCCCTTGACTCCTTCTACTGTGTTTCTGCATTTGCATCCCTGATTGCACTCTTGGATTCCTTAATCTTTATTTGGAAATTGCTCCATTCCTCATCCCCCTGTTCCTCTTTGTATCTGACAAAAGACCCTGTCTTGGCCCTCATTGCCCCACTGACTTTCTCGGAGAACCAGATTAGCCTTTCATGGCTACTTCTCATGGTAACCATTGTAAAGCATGACTTAGTGGCCTCTAGAATGGTCCCTTTTATTACTCCCCACCTCTTCTCCACACCTCTGAAATGATCCACTCCAAACAACTTTTCCTGGATGAATGCCCATATCTAGTCAAAGTCTGCTTGTCTGAAATCCAGAACCTCAGTCCTCAATGAGGGTATACTAATGCCCAGGGTCAGTTAAAACCATATGGTGTTATGGTCACTGAACTCAAGTGACTCCCTGAACCATACTCTTCCTGCCATTTCCAAACTGGTGAGCACTGCATTGAGAATGGCAGCCTGCCTTGTTGGTTCCCTGACCAGCTGTACCAGCAGGCAGTCCTGCAATGTATCTAGCAGGGCCTGACATCCGGGGTTTTTAACTACTGGAATGTCCCAATCTACAGTATGTCTGGCAGATTGAGATCCCCCACAGCTACTGCAGTACCTCCCCTTTTGTGGTCTCCTTCTTAAATTCTATCTCTAGTTCTCTGTCACCCTCATCCCCCTGTCCTTGTGGACTACAGACCAGCCCAGTGCACAGGTTCTTATCTGATGCTGTTGTGAGTTGTAGCCACAGCGATTCTGTCACCCTGTTCTATTTCCTGATGGATCCATTCTCTACCACTGCTATGCCTTACTTGACATAGAGGATAACTCTTCCTCCATTCCCTTCCGAAAAGGTTAGAGGAGTTGTCAAGGGTGTGGCAACTGGGCTTTAATGCAGAAAAGTGCAAAATCATGTACTTGGGGCACAGAAACCTAGGGGAGGAGTACAGAATGGGAAGAGAGGTATTGATGATCACCAAACAGGAAAGAGATCTGGGAGTTATCATATCTAATTACCTAAAGGTGGCTAGGCTGTATGACAAGGCAGTCAGGAGAGCTAGTGGGATGCTGGGGTGCATAGGGAGGGGGATCACCAGCAGAAAGATGGAGGTGGTGTTAACCCTGTATAAATCACTGGTGAGACCTCACCTAGAGTAATGTGTCCAGTTCTGGAGACCTCATCTCTGGAAGGACATAGAAAGAGTCGAGGCAGTCCAGAGGAGGGCAACCAAAATGGTGCAGGGTTTGCATACAGCCTTATGAGGAAAAAGAAAGGGACCTTTACATGTATACACTGGAGGGACAGAGGGAGAGGGGGCTATGATAGAAACACTCATATACCTCACAGGTATAAATAAGTTTAAGAGGGCAGCATCTTTTAGAAAAAAAGATGCTCAAAGACAATGTGGTCATGCTATCAAGCTGGAGGGGGTAGCCTCAGAGGAGATGCGAGGAAGTACTTCTTCACGGAGAGGGTGGTGGATGCCTGGAACAGCCTCCTAGTAGAGGTAGTGGGGGCCAAAACTGTAACAGAGTTCAAGAAAGCATGGGATAAGCATAAGGGAACCTTCATGAAAAGACAAGGGGGAATAAGCCAGAGATCAAGTAGGGTCTGCGGTGATACAGTAGGGTAGGGAAAAATGGGCAGACTAGGTCGGCCAAGCAGTGCTTATCTGCCATCAGATTCTATGTTTATATGTTTCCCCATGTCTTTCCTATACATGGCCTAGCCTGGTATATCTAGTTGTCAGTCACTATTCCTGGTGGCCCATGTTTCAGTGATGGCTATCAGGTCTAAACCCACATCCACCAGCATTGTCTGGATCACATTAATGTTGCTACCTAGGCTTCTAGCATTTAGGTAGCTTGTGCCTATACTTTTCCCCTTCTTATCAGCCCCTCTACCTTTGTCCTTCCCTTCCCTCATTAGTTTCCGAGTCTTCCAGCTCCCTGCCAGGCTTTGTAAGCTCCCCTTCCCTGCACCCTTTCTTAACTTATATTTGGATCCCTGCATTTCTGCTTCCATCCTCTCTGCTCCTATCACCTTTTTCTGGGGAAGTCCTAGCTAGGTTCCTTTTTCGGTCTTCATCCTCTATGGTTCCTCCAGCCTCAGTCTCCTTCCACTCAGTTTAAATGTCTATAAATGTAGGCATCAAACTTCTGCCCAACCTCACCTGCCCTCTGTCTTGTCATGTGAAAGTCAACACCCTGAAAAAGCCTCCAAGATTACTGTTTAATTTCCCAACATTAGCAGAACACATGGAATCTACTGCAGTACAATTCTTTCACAATATAAGAAACTCTGATAGCAAACCTTAAAATGTGATATAGCTGACCCCTGAGAATGGCCATTTGACATGATATTAGAAATCTTGGTGCACCCTTAAAGGTCAAGCATATACATTTAATTCATCTTTTCTTCCCAGGACAGTTTCTAAGTTTGACTGAAACTTGCTCTTCTTCTTCTTCTTCTTCTTCTTTGTGTTGAAGACTCAGTGGTATTCCTATTGCAAATTATACAATGGCAAAGAAAAACTCATGGGCTCTGATTGGTCAATGTGTGCCTGGGACAGTGATGTTATCCCAGTACAACATCACTGTGTCAAGTCCAGGCATACACATGACTGAATGTCATCAGTAAAAAAAAAAATCACTCCACATGCAGATTAAGGAGATAGACAAATTAGCTAGTTATAGTACCCACAATTCCTCACTATGTAAATCAGTATACAGACTATTATATTTCTGTACTCTCACTACAGAAATAGAAGAGTACATCTCAAGAAATCTTGTCAGCTATCAGTGTGTGCACAATGCTTCATTTTGAAAATAAATATTTGAGATCTTATATTGTTGTAAACACTACCAGAAAAGGACACTGCACCTCCAAGTAAGAAAAAATGGAACACAGCTTCATACTGTACCCACAACGCCTTGACACATATATTTACATATTAGGTGTTATACTGCAGTTACCTCTACCAAGAAAGCAGACTTCACTACTGAATAAGGAAACATGTAATTACGTTTATAATCTACCCAGAATTCCTTGCTGCTATATGTAAATCAGCATATTACCTGTTAAACTACTGTAACCACTACCACAATAAAACTTAACTGATATAAGAGAAAGGGTCTACTTTATGTCTAAATGTTAACATGTAAGGGATGCAGAGGAGCCACTGTATACTAGCAATAATGCACTCTAGGATGTGTGTCGTGTTGGGTAATGTCACTTTTCAGATGTCGGATGTACTCCGTCTGCGGCCTTGTGACAACCACCCAAAGCGTGATGTTATCCGAGAATGACACACACTCTTTTGTGCATTATTGCTTAATTATAAGACTTATATGCCTTGTGTCATACGATAATGGTTGCTTTATTTTTTTGTCATCTTTTTACACATTGGAAAACGAACTGTGCAATATAGTGAAGAATGATTGTTCTAAATATGATTATAAATGCAATAAGGTTAAATCTTTATATGGAGTGCTACTTTCTTAGGAACTGGGATGTTTAATGAGTGCTACAGTATATGTGGTTTATGTAGTCATGTTGTGTTACTTCTATGCATATGGTATGAACTTCAATTAAGCTGCACATAATACAGTTGCAATAAAGTGTAATGAATGAATGAAATATTTATTTTCTGTACATAACTTTGTATTTATTGTTTTCTTCTTCCAAATGGGTAATCACAGGTTACCAGTACTTTGTAATATTACTATATGAGTGTTTATGGGATTCTGGTGACATCATAAACCACTCAAGTTCCGCTCTTGTGGTTTATAATGTCACTAAACCCCCTCAGTAGAAATGCAGACTTGTTACCAATAGATTTCTATCTGCTATTCGATTAGTGTGTTATTAACTGTAGGTTGTAGTCTGTCTCTATCATATAATACTGTATAGGCCATTCTACAGGACACATTTGTATACAAGTTGCTTTCAGCTCAGTGCATTATTTCCTAGATGAAAAATCCATGTTCTTTGCCATAATGGGTGGGCCAATAAACTAATATATAGTAGTTGTTAGTTAAAAAGAACTTAAACCTAGAGCCCAAAGATTAATGTTTTTTTGTTATTGCTGTCATTGTGTATGTTAAGCTCTGACTTGAAAGCCTAATGTTTCAACCTACAGCTAAGAAACTGAGTGAATGTAAAAATTGACAACTTCACTTTGGCTTTGATTGGAGCCCCTGTCTTTGGTTCAGCTTGAATCTTCAGCTAAACACACTTTGGGTGCTTAGTATGAGGCTCTAGCAGTGTAAAAATAAGCGTAAGAGGCACTCCTCCACCATCCATCTACCAGTGCAATCAATCTCAACCTACAGTAGTCCACCTTCCTTCCACTTCCTCCAGTCAAGTTTTTTTTATTTAGTATACTTTATTATTTTTCCAATGTACATTACAAAGCAACAACACAAGAAACAGACAGCAAAACAATACTCAACATAACAACAACCTCCCCCAACCCACCCCATTCCCCTTCCTTTCATCTGCGACCCCATTATATATAAAGGCCCAGACCAGATAAGCACCTTGCATAGAGACACATAGACCAGAGGTGAAAGGGATCCCAACAAGTCAGGTAGAACCCCAAGAACCCCAGAGGGATAACAAAGTGTCAAGAGAATCCTAAAGTATTGTAGCCTCTTCTGCATAGTGGCTATGTGTCTCTCCAGCTGAAGGGCCATCAGGATCTCATCATGCCACTCTAAGGTGGAGGGAGGTGCCTCATCCTTCCAGTGTTGCAATATGACAATCTTAGCCATGGCAGCCATGAGAGACAGATGGGCTTTCCTGACATTTGGAGTACCAGGTGGAAAAATAACTAGTAAGCAACTCTCAGGCGTGAAAATACTATCTAGACCCAAAAGAGGGTCCAGGGTCCATTGAATGGAAATCCAGAAGGGCTGGATCTTGTCACATTCCTATAAGATGTGATGGAGGGAGCCAACAGCCTCCTGGCAATGGGTACACATGGATAAAGGCAACTTTCCCATCCTGTACAGCTTAAGCAGGGTGAAATACAGATTGTGCATAATGTTAAATTGCACTAAACGAAGCCAGTCCTGTTTTATATAGCTATATAAGTTCAGCCAAGGAACCCTCCAATATTCTTTGTCATCAGGTAATTGGAGCATATGGACCCAATAAAAACACACCCCAGAAGGAAGATGGGGGTCCACAGACTGAAAATATTTCTCAGTCATTTTTTTTTAATTTGTTCAGCATCTGTTATGGGGCAAGGAGCCTGAATTTTTCTTTTTATATAAAAATGTTTGATGAGGGGGGAAGGTACAAAGTGACTGGAGTGGGGAAAGGGGTGGCCATAGGACTAGCCCCAGTGGCTACCTTGAAAGGTCTGGAGCTTTAATTTGTTTTATTATCCTGCCAAAGGTTGAAGTGATATAAAGTGGCCCCAAAAGACAATTAGGCCGAATCAAAGGTAAAACTGTCAAATTTCAGCACATGCACTGAATACAAATTTAGTATTATCTGATCCTTTGAACTGACTTCAGCAGCATTATGCAGATCAGATACTGTCTCATACAGGTAGTGTACAAGAGACTTTTTCAAAGTCAAATTGTTTTCACCAACTGTTCACTCAGCAATGTAATATCCTATGAGGTGAAATGAAGTGTAAAATCCCAGACACATGGAGAAAATTATAAAGGAATACATCCATACTACCAGTAATTAAAATAGTTAAGATACAATGACACGGTGTTTGGCAAGAAATTAAGCAAAGTAAACAGGTAATTTGTACTTAAGTAGCTTGAATTTAACTAATGATTCCATTTAGATTCTATAATTTGACATCAGAATGTAAGGGGCTGCTTTGAATTTTCTCAAAAAGAAATGATGTGGCAGACAGCATGAGAGATAAGTTGTTTTCCTCAGGAAAGATCTGAGGTGCAGAGGCCAGGAGCAGAAGGCTGCAAGTGGAATTACACATGACTTATTTTCACAAAATAAGATCTCTGTAAAGGAAGGGGCTAAACTGGGGATGTCTAGCTGGAAAAGGTTGTCTGTGGCTTTAGACATCAATTAAAGGGGAAGTAAAGTTTGCAGCTGATACTTCCTATTTTTTTGAAGCCCACTTTGCTACCTGACTATTTCTATTACCCCTTTTGCTGGGTTGTGCTCCTACCATTCTGGGCTTGAGCTGTAAACCTGGGTCGCTAGCATGCAAGGTACTAGATCACAATACCAGAATTGTACTGAATTCTTTTTACAAGCAGTTTGTAAAGTAAAGGTGACAGCTCACAGGTTTCATTGCATATTCAAAGCAAGTATACAAAAAGAAAGTCTTTAAGTGGCACATTAAGACATTATTATTAAAATAGTTAATTGCCTGTTCAATAGCTGTGAACACCTGCTCTTTAAACATAACTGGTTCTCCCAAGACATGAATCCTTGTCTCAGCTTAAAAATTACATGGCAGCTACCTTGTTCTAATTAATGGCTGATTTACATATGAATATCTCTGGACTGATAAGACCCCCAGGTAAGCAAAATACCTTATCTGAAAGAGCCTTTCATGGGGGTTTTAAACATTAAATGATCCTGCAAATGTTACTTCATCTTTAAAGATGGCTCTATTTGTTATCAAAAAATTAATTAACATCAGCAGAATTCAGTTGTGCAACAATGAAAAAAAAAAGAAAGTAATTTATGGGGTGTGCATGTGTGGGCAGCTTGAATAAATGCTTTTCAGACAGCTCCCAAACCTTACTCTTAAAAAGTTGCTTATTTTAGTGCATAGAGTTGGCACAACATAAAACAAGCAACGGAAACACTGTGTGAGGGGCAGCATGGATGGTTACCTGGCAGCAGCAGTGGGTAACCCCCCCCCCCATGCAGAGCCAAATAAAATCAAAAGAAAAATCAGCCAGAGGTCAGAGGGGGGAACAGGTGCAGAGGTGCAGGGGCCAGATGCAGCATCAGCAGCCCTGGTTCATTCTGTCTCTGACAATATCCTGGAGACCTTCTCTCCAAAGATTTAAATAGTTGCCTCCAAACTGGACAAGCTTTCTGACAGTTTTGAACAGCAAGGTTCTAAGATCACTGGGTTGAAGGCACAAGTCTCCATCATAGAGAGAGCTGCCGCAGAAAATGGCTAGGCTCAAGAAGGAGCTAACTGAGTTACAAGATGCAATAGACACCCAAGAAAACATTCAATGGAGGAATAACCTCAGGATACATGGATACTGGAAGGGGTAGAAGGGGCAGATGCAGTTGCCTTTATTAAAAAGTGGCTACCACAGGCACTTAAAATGAACTGCCCCAAGAACAGGATTAAAGTGGACAGAGCACACAGAGCTCTTCACCCCACCCCCCAGATGAGGCACTGCCACAACAGATCATCCTTAAGCTGCACAATTATCCTGACAAGCAGAGAATTCTGGCTGCCTTTAGGAAGATAGGGACTCTATGATTTGGTGATCACCAGGTGTTTATATTCCAGGACTTTTCGAGGATGGTACAAAGCAAGTGAAGGTGTTTGGCCCACTGCTCGATAACGTAAGGCAGCAAAAGATGGGTTTTCAATTCCTGTACCCAGCAGTGGTTAACACTGGGCACAAAGGCCAAACCTACTCTTTCTGGGAAGTGGAGAAAGCAAGGAGTTCCTGAGCGGAAATGAGGATGATTAAGAAATAAAGTGAGTACAATTGTTTATGCTGCGGGACTGGTCCAGAGTGGTGTGAGCGATGCATGATGTGAGGTTGGCACCTTTTACATTGATGAACTGAAAATTTGTTTTTGAATTCCCCACCTTCCAACCCTTATACACTAGATACATTCAGTTATTTTCAGATGCTTTGTGATATATCTAAACAGATTCTCGTGGCCGATAGTGGTACTGCAGGTAGGCAGAGAATTTCTCCAGAAACATTACTGAAATTTCTGGAACTATCTGACTGTGTCTGTGGCTACAACTGTATTTGGGGCTCCAGATGCTCAAACAGTTAACAGATAACAGTTGTGGAGTGGCTAATGGCTAAGTGCAATTCCGCCATCTTGTTCCGGTAAAGTATATGCGGAGTTACTGAAGGTGGGCAACAAGGGAGGGCTGGGGACATTGCAAATGGAACAAAAAGTACCTAATGATACTGGTGTGGTTCCCAATGTGATGTGGCTCCTCTGTGTTTCTCCTTTCTTTACTTCAGTGCTTGCGTCCCATCAAGGTAAGGAATGATCTGGGTTGGAAGCGTGCAAAAGAATGCTAGGCACAGGAAGACTGCAGCACCATATGAAGCTCTGTGCATTCAACAGCGGACTCTGGCCTTGTGAGTGAGGGTTATTTTTCAAGTATTAGAGGGCGAGATGTGAATAACTCATAAGTGGAAATTATAAGAGTAATCTACAAGTGCTAATTAGACATCTAGCGTACTCCATATTTTTGGTGCTAGGGAATGTACCAGCTGGACTAGTTCATCGGAGTAAGGGTGGAGGGGTCCAGAAGGGGTTCTTAAAGTATTAGTAAAGGCATCAGTGGGCCTTAGCAGGGCCAAAATAAAGGTGACAGTACCTCTTTACCCCTGCTTTACCTGCCACTAATCTGTTCATCTACGTCCATCCAAATGTATGCAGATGATACATTCCTATTCGCCACTGGCCGTACACCTGAAGAGGTTGCTACCAACCTTCAGGTTGATTTCAGTAAAGTTAAGCTTTGATTTAGCTCCCATCAATTCCCCCTCAATGCCAAAAAGACAGTCTCCATGACCTTTGGCACAAGGCAGAGACTGTCCAGGCTCACAGCTCTCCCCTCCTTCCACACCTTAGACAGGACAGTCCTTGAGGATGCTACTACTTTTAGGTATTTAGGAGTATAGCTTGACCAGAACCTATCCTTCTCTGCACATGTTGACGCAATCCTGAAAAAACTGCGCCCCAAGATCGGTGCCCTTTACAGGAATCTCAGCAGCCTCCCGCTAACTGCGAGATGGGTACTTGTGCAGAAGATGATTCTAGCTATCGTTGACTATTGTAATGTAGTCTACAGTGCCGCTCCCAAGTCTTCCTTATTTAGACTGGACACCCTTTTCAATGCTTTCTGCCACTTTGCACTTGATCCCCCCCACCGCACCCATCACTGCGAGCTCTACCGTCCGCTAGCATTCCCATCCCTTGAAAATTGCCGCCAACTGCATTGCACAAAATTTGTCAAAATTCTGGCTCTGATCCCTCCCGTCCGACCTTACCACCAAGCTATCCTCTCCCCCCAACCCCTCACATGCCCTTAGATCCTACAACTCCCGTCAATTGTTAATCCCTCAGCGGCGGACCACCGTAGGCCATGCCACCTTCTCACACTGTCTCCCTAAACTCTGGAATGTCCTTCCTCACCAAATTCACCACTCCTCCTCCATTCACTCCTTATCTACCTCCCTGTCAAACTACCTTATGGTTAATTGCTTCTGTTCATGATACCACCTCCTCCTACCACAGTGTCCCACTACCCCTCTATGCCTGACCAGCAGCACCTAGCAATTGCTATGGAAGCTGACTTATATGCACCAACTCTTGCACTTATCTTTTATTGTCGATACTGTACTTATTGACTGTGTCCTAAATGCCTCAGTGCCTCTAACTGTATGTTATATTATTTCACT
Organism: Neoceratodus forsteri; assembly: GCA_016271365.2. NCBI lineage: Eukaryota > Metazoa > Chordata > Ceratodontiformes > Ceratodontidae > Neoceratodus > Neoceratodus forsteri. Next base: position 1,322,164,404 of record CM057456.1, read on the forward strand.
GTGACCCAATTATGTTAACCTTGATCTGTGTTGTAATGCCTACTAAATGCATCTTCATGCTGCATCACCATGTAAAATGTAATCCCTATATATCCTTGTAACAATGTTGTTGATGATCTCCACTTGTACCCTACCCCTCAGGTTGCACCATGAGACAAGCATCTTTTTGCTCAGTGTGCCTTTCCTGGTAAAACATTCCAATAAATAAATAAAATAAATAAAGCATGGTGGCATGGGGGACTACACCATGAGCAGTCTGGTTTTATCTTGTACTGCTCCCCATCCCATTGGGGGAGAACAGATGTCTAAACTAGGACCAGTCTAATTACAAAACTTATACTGAGCTTTGTACAGGAGAAGAGGAGGGGGATAGTCCAAGGATGCTGGCCAACTGTTGTCCCAATATGAGTCCTTTGCAACCACTAAAAGGAATGTGTGATGTATTAGGAGCCAAGGAGGGTGGAGGTTTAGTGGTCTGACAAACACTTTGGGAGGGCATTTTCATTCGGACTCACCTATACACTGGGCCTGTCTTAAGCAGGGATATCACCTGGTGGTTTTCTACCTGGAGGACGGGTTCTGTTGGGTATCAGTCCCAGAGACGGAAGGGTACAGAGGAGGAAGGGAAGGGAAGACTTAAAACATGAACTCAATGTTGTCTTGTTATATTTGTTTACTGATGTTATTACAATTGTTAACTCTTTTCATCTTCGAAACACACTACGATCTCTTAGTAAAAAGGATACTGGATTGCTTGAAAAGACTAGGAGGGCAGGAATGGAGAGGAACACTGGGAATGGTGGGGCAGGATCTGTGTTTGGCAGGGAAATGCCTTCCTCCTGACCCCCCCCCCCGATAGAGAATATGACAGATAGAATCACAGTTTGCTCCTGGAATGTCCAGGGAATTTCCTCTCCAGTGAAGTGGAGGGACATCCTTACTATCTTAAAAAAGAGCAAAGTGCATATTGCAATATTGCAATGTAATAGGAGACACCTCACCATTGTAGAACATGACAAATTGGTCAGGGAGTGGGTGGGCCACTGCTACTCTGCTTCATATGATGGTAACAAAAGGGGAGTGGCTGTACTTCTCCATAAAAATTTGGCATTTATAGAAAGAGAAGGTGGTGAGGGACCCAAGCAAGGGGAGATATATATTTGTGAGGGGCTTGACTGGTGGAGGGTCAGGCTGGGAAATGTGTATGGCTCTTCCATGCATGACCCCATATTCTATGACCTTTTGCTAGCTTTGCTGCACAGGGAACAGTTCCCCACCTTAGTTTTGGCATGGGACTTCAACTGTGTGTTGGACCCCTCCACCTGGGCAGATCTAGAGGGCACAAGAAGTAAGACCCAGCCACAGTGAGGTGGGCTGTAGGCTTGAACGACCTAGAGCTTCTAAATGTTTTTAGAGAGGCTAATCCGAGAACAAAGGAGTGCACATTTTTTTCATATCCTCACAGATCATGGTCCTGGATCAACTCTGTCATGATCCCTAGAGCTTGGTTTTCAAAGGTGCATAGCACCCAGGTTAGTCCGATCCTGGTGTCTGACCATGACAGAGTACTGGTCACCCTGCAGGCATTCCAGCCTTAGACAGCTACAAAATGAGAAGTTTAAGGAATATCTTGGGGAACAGTGGGCCATGTACATAGACACTAATATGGGTATGACTCCAACCAAGGCTTTTTTCTGGGAAGTGGGTAAAGCATTCATGAGAGGGTCAGTCATGGCCTACATGGTGGCCAAATACAAGGAAAAGAAAGATAGGTTTAGAGCAATGGAGCAGAAAATAAAACAGGTGAAAATTAAGGCCTTTCAGCAACCATCAGAAGACGTACAGTGGACTCTCATAGCAAGGCTGTCAATCAGGAGTTGATGGGAGAAGCCAGTGTGGCCCTCTTCTACTCTCACCTGAGATTTTATGAGTGGGGCAACAAGCCCAGCCTGCTTCTGGCCTGACTAGCCGGAACAAGAGGGAGTCTAATTTAATATCCACTATATGGGTGGGGTCAAGGGCTTTGATCAGTAAAGGGAAGGAGATCAGGGTGGCTTTTGTAGAGTTCTATACTAACTTGTACCAGTATGAAAGCCTTAATAAGGAAGAAGATGTAGCTGCATTTATGGGCAAGTTGTCACTCCCTAGACCCTCTGAAGAACAGGTTACTCTCCTTAAAAGACACTTCTCTCCATGGGTGAAATTAGGGAGGTAGTGGCGGGCTGACAATGGGGAAGGTGGCTGACTCAGATGGCCTACCTGTAGAATTCTATGGGGCACTGAGAGACTCTGTACAGCAGTCAATGTTGGACATGTTTCAGGAAGCTCAGGAGGAGGAGAGATTACTCAAAACAGTTATACACAAGGAGGGAAAGGACCCCAAAGAGTGTGTGGCATATAGACCAATTTTGCTTCTAAACTGTGATATCAAGATCTTAGGCAAAGCTCTAGCCCGCAGACTGGAGGACACGCTGCCAGACTTAGTAAAGGAGGACCAAACCAGCTTTGGCAAGGAGAGGCACTCTTTCCATAACATGAGGAGGCTTTTGGATGTCCTGCAGTGGGGGGCTTGGCATCCTGGGAAGGGCACACATGCACTCCCTTGATGCCAAGGAAGCTTTCGATAGGTTCGAATGGGATACATGTTTGAAGCCCTAGAAGTACTTGGGTTCAATGATTAGTTTAGTTAAATGGTATAGTTGTTACAGAAGGACTTGAAGGCTAATATTTTGATAAATGGATGGTTGTTGGGGAGTACACATTGAATAGGGGGACATGCCAGAGTCACCCTCTCTCCCCGCTGCTCTTTGTCCTGGTTATTGAGCAATTGGCAGAGACCATTAGGACTAACAAAGGGCTGGTGGGAGGTGACAGAACCTGGGGGACACAACACATGATCCTGCTTTGTGCACATGAGATGATGTGCTGCTGTTCCTAGCAAAACCTGGGACTTCAATACCAGAAGTTACAAAGACAATAGCACAGTTTGCTATCTTCTCAGGATATAAGGTGAATTTTGATAAGTAAGAACTGATGGGAATAGGAGCAGTAAATAATAAAGAGCTGAGGGGTCATAGATATAAGAGGATTTCAGCATGCATCAAGTACTTAGGTATCAGGATTAGGCCAACACTCCAGTCTCTGCATGACCTACACCACAGACCACTCCTGATGACCATCAAAAATGACTTGCATAGATGGCAGGGGCTCCTCATCTCCTGGTTGGGTTGTATCAATATTATTAAGATGAATATACTGCCCAGAGTGTTGTACCCCATACAGATGTTGCCCATAGGACTTAACAAGAAGGACATTTGGGGGTTAGATAAATGGTGCTCAGAATTTATTTGGGCAGGGAAGAGGATATGGGTAAGCCTAGGATGTCTGAGGGGCACAATGGGGGGAAGGGTTCCAAATTTTGGACTATACCATATGGCAACTCAGGTAAGATTGCTAACGGAGTGAGTGAAGGGTTCAAAGGGAACAAGCTGTGTTACCTTGGAAAGAGGCAATACGCTTTGCCCTTTACAGCTTACCTGAACCAGCGTAGCCTGAGGGCCTTTAGAAACTCAGGTCAGTACCTACCATTGGTGGAGCAGATGCCTAAGACCTGAGACAAGGTTAAAAAGCATGTTGTGGTGGGGGGAAGGGTGTGAATACAATCTTGTCCCTGATCACTGGAAACCCAGAGTTCCTGCCAGGCCTACAGGACTCCGCTTCAGGCAATGGGAAGAAGGTGGCACACGGTGTTTGGGAGACATGTATGATGGAGGGGGATTTAAAACTTTTGCCACATTGCATGAAGATCTGGGTATGCCCCAGAATCATAGGTTCTGACATCTGCAAGTAAGAGATTGAGTGTACACATTGGGCAGGTTGGACCCCAGTGTCTCCCCCCTTACATGGTATTGAAACATGCATTCTGCAGACCAGAACTAATCCAAAATTGGGCATTGCCAAGGGCCTACAGTATCAGTCTTTGAGGAAGAATTCTCCTGAACTGTCTCAGAAAGTTAAGGTACAGTGGGAGAAAGATTTGAGGTACCCGATCCTGGAGGGAGCCCAGACTATTTTATGTAAAACACATGTGGGCCTATTGATATGCAACAAGTTTAAGGAGGCTTGATATAAATTCCTACACAGATTATACATGCCATCCCAAATAGTGAGCAAATTTAATGCTGAGGTCTCCCCGGTGTGCGGCAGGTGTGCAGGAGCCATAGCAATATATATCCATTATTTTGGGGAGTGCCCCCAACTGAGGGCTTTCTGGACAGAGATAGCATGAGAAATAATTGCCATCCAGAGGGTCCAGGTTAAAGAATAGCCCTTGCCAATGTTACTTGGGTGGAGACACAAGAGGGGGAGTAGTGGGTTCTATACCCAAGAATTGTGAGGATTATGCTAGTTCTGGAAAGAAAGTGTATTCAAAACACTTGGGTCTTGCATGACCTTCCGACAAGGGCCATGTGGAAGGAGCTTTTGGTGGGGGTGTTGCCTCTGCAGCACATGACATATGAGTTAAGGGGCTGGAGATTGGTTTGAGATGCAGTGGGACCCATATCTAGTGACCCTTTTACCTACTGAAGACACGCCAATAAGGATGGTGGGTTAAGGGGATGTGCCCTCAACAGCAGGGGCACAGACAGGAGTAGTTGGAGTGCATAGATTAGTAAGGACTTAGAGCAGTCCAGAGATGAGTAAGATTCATAAGAATTAAATAAGGGTCAATGTGTGCCTACTTAATTGTTGATAGTGTGTGTAGTAGGTTTATGTTCTATGTATAACATGGTTGGTGAATAACACTATTGATGCTGTTCTAGTCTAGACATTAAAATGTAATACACATTCTTGACAGTTTCAGAATGTAATTAATTGAACTGTTTAATGTCTATATGCATGGAAGTGTTGCATGTTTGTTGTAAAAGAAAAAAATAAACAGAAGTTTAAAAGGAAGTAATTTAAAGCAGCTGTATTTGTCAGCACACAATTTCATCATACTTTTTTAGCAATAGTATCATTCAGACAATCAGATTCTTCATCCGTATATTTTCACTTTCCTCTTATATTTTAAAAGACCTTTTCTTAATTATTTTATAATGAATGACTCAAGTCATTAAAGATGTCCACCACTCACAGTGTATAAAAATCCCTTTCTCTGTGGTTACTTCTTGACCTTGCATACTGGATTTTTACTGTGGCTATATTAGGAGCAAGCCAGCACATATTTCTAATTGCAAACAGCACAACACTCTACCAAGATATTTAATTTATTCATAAAGGGTGCGGTCTTAGAGCGGTTTCTTGTAAAAAAAAAAAAATCCAGGGGACGTTAGACAGACACTTCCTAGGATGCGCTTCACATGCGCTCCGCACACAACAGACTTTAAACTTTATAAAACAACATCAGATTTTGAATTTTGCCTTCGAATATTATATATTTAGATTCTGAGTCTGGTTAGAAGTCTTCTGATTACTTTGGAAATTTGCATCACCTAAAACAGCAGCAGTGCAGTGGTTGAAAGCAGCAACACACACAGCAGCTAAAGGCATATGACTCCAAGGTCAGCACCGGAACTCACAGCCTGACTACAAAAGAGGAGGACCCCCCGCAGCAGGCTATGATGGATATAAACAGATCAATGGACACTAAAATGGAGAGAATCCTGGCCAGGATAGAGGTACATTATATCCAATTAATGGGCTTTTCAGCCATGGTTGCTGAAGCTGACCAACACCCAATTACCATGATGGCTGTGGTCTCCACTGTCACATAGGAGGAGGCTGCACAAATGAGGAGTTGCCCCGAGGCCCTCAAAAATGAGGTGAGGTGAGGGCTGAAAAGCTTTGGTGGTTGGGGTTACCAAAGTCGTGAACAAACAAATTTGCTGAGATAGTTAATTTCATGTCTAAAGGCACATCTCCTTTTCCAGAAGACTTCAATTTTTGGTCTTCTGTCAGGCATGTAGGGTGAGTCCCCAGACTACAGCTCAGAATGTGAGCCAGCCACAAACCATTCTACTCAGGGACTTGGTTTTGTCTACAGCAAGGTCAGTGTACCCCTGGACATAAAGAAAACTATGTTATAATCTTACCTTAGCTTTCTTTTCAGATCAGGGACTTAAGTGAAAAATTTGCCTCCCTTTGCAGTAAGTCCAGAACCTCTGTATTGTGCATTCTTTCCTTCTGTGTAATAACCTGAGCATGATCGGGGGGGGGGCACAATTCAGTTCAACAACCCTTCAAATGCAGGTAGGTGGGGGGAACAATGAGAAGGAGCTTGAGCCCCTGATTCCGAACAAATGACAGAGCTGGACAGGGAATGAAACAAAGGGACATTTTTGGCAGTAAGCTTTATGGCTTAGGAACTTTGTATGGGACTTGGGTGTTCAGTTTATTTAGAGGTTTATCTTTTCCCTCTGGTTTTTACCTTTTTGGGATTATGTGGAAACACCTGTGGATGAGCCATCTGCAGATTCACTGTAAATTTCATTTTAGTGCCCTCCCCAATCCTGTCATCTCCATGACAGTCCACAATGATGGGTCAAAGTCATGATGGAGAGCATAACTTGTTAGTTTAGCTATGCCACACTCTGTTGAGCATTCTTGCTGTTAACAGTGTCTCTTACAATGTAACGGTTTCCAGCATGTACTTGTTTTGTATTTTTTGCTACTGTTGGGTTGTGACTATGATACTTGAGTTTTAGGAATGGGACTTAACATCTCCATAGTTCCTTTACTGAGAGTTTTATGTTGTTTTCTATACTGTAGCTAAAATCCCTCTTCTGGTCACACCTTCGCTATTGGAAATGGTTGGCAATTTATTGACTTCCTACTGGACACTACTGTTACGTTCCTCCTTCCTACTTATGTTCCAGGGTAAAAGGCATTACATTTTGAATATCAGTGTTATCTGGGTGTATGTAGCACTAGCCCTTACCTGTTTGTTTTCTAAGTCTTTTATGAGGATGTACTGTTTTCTTTGAAACCTTAAAATACTAGTTAAAAAAAAAAACTTCAACACCCCATACCTCCATATCTCAGTTGCAGAATGAAATAAAATGAAAATAAAAATGGATATACTGATATTGTTGAAATAAATATAATGAAATAACTATACGATTTTGTTTTTCCATTAACAAATACTACTGCCTTATATTATTTTTTGCTCTTATTAGTAAGGACATGTACTGTACATGAAAACTGGAGCTTTGTTCTTTACAGTTCACATACAGCTAAGTTGAATTCAGGAACTGACATCATTCCTTACATGGAACATCACACTTTGTTACTCTGGAAATGGCTGTGATGTCACACAGGGCATTATGACATCAACTCAGGAATAATCCTTAGCTAGATGAGACTAGTCAACATGTAGGCACAATTTATACTCTTACCTTCTCTCCATAATGATTATCTTTAGTAATGTTTCCTATGTTAGAGATAATTCACTTTTCTAGATCAGTCCTGAATCTTATTATTTATATTCCATCAAATTAATTTTCCAACACACTGAAGTAATAGCTGTTTCAGCATGAATTATTGTTTTGTTAACCTAGAGATATCATTTTTTACTGCCAGTTGTAACTTCTCTAACTTTTCCAGAGCCTTTGGGGTCATAATGCAATAATATTTATTTTGTTTAGTACCTTGTTTGTAAGAAGTTTAGGTGAAATGTGAATTACAAAACAGGTCACTGTCATGATACTGTACTCAGAAGGAAAGCAAATGCTACTATCCTCAGCAACAGTGACATTAATGCCCTGCCATTAGAACTTGCCATTACTTTGGAAATCTATATTGTATTTATGTACACAGTTCCTGGTTTTATACTAAAGGCATACCAGGTTGGCCACATCAGATATGACACAATCAACATCACCATCAATATAACTTAGAAGTATTCCAGAATCAGGACACAGACAAATGTGATACTGGAGCGTTAGTGTAGCCAAATATATGCTTTTTTACAATGTATGTGGCACTAGTGCTATGGGTGAGAAACTTGCAAGGTCAACAACACAGTATTGGACATTCTTGTACAAATATTTCTGCATGGACAATTTACACTGTTATTTACAAAAGAAGGCTGTGTAACCTAAACCTATATAGCATACATGTTGTTATACAGCTTGCCCAGTAGTGCAGAAGCACAAATCCAAGTATGTGAATAGATACAGTTCACTGCAACTCTTTATTAACCCTTAGACTGCCAGAAGATTTAGAACGTATAGGTTTTTAGGATGTGTATATACTTTGGCACCACAGCAAGGGTTAATAGCTATGTTTAGGCATCAGTTAGGGTTGAAGCGCATAGCCACAAATGTAGAGAAATTACATTTTAGGGCAAAAATTCCTCAGAATCTTCATGGTTGTGTAGTGTGGTATTCCATGAGATATGAAATACTGCTTGAAGCAGCTTTGGCATACCTTTCGCAACACACCTTGCCACGTAGTCACTGACATATGAGGGCATCTTCATCTCTCACCCTGTCTCAAACCAAGCAGTTTCTGGCATCTTACAGTACCCCTCTCAGAGGCTGTCACCATGCCACTAGTCACACAATCCCTGTGATCCAGTGGTACCCACTTCACTACCTTGCAGCAAACCAAGCAATCCATGGCACTAAACAAAAAAGGGGCAGGAGGGGGAATTAAATCTTAAAGCCAGTAGTGTTCTTGAAATCAGTGGAATGCAATTACAGGCATGCGAACACATCTTATGCATAAGGAAAAAAATGCACAGGGGATGAGTGGTCAGCATTTTTTAAAAATATTAATAGCTTTTTATTTTAAAATGTTTCATTTCCAAAGTGCCAAGAGCACCCCTTTGTAACATGTTATAATGAACTCAAAAGTTTCAGGTTTCAAAGCTTTATGATTTTTTTTCAAGTTGTTGAGAGCATAAAAACATTTTAAAACTGATAATGTTTTTGACCCCTGCTTTAACACCTACTTCATATTATTTCACCAAATCTGGGGGGTTTGAGATCCTGTCTAAATGGTGTGCATGCTAATTTCCAGTTCCCGAATCACAAGACATCTGAGTTATAAGGAGATAAACAAGTATTTGTCAGTGCTGAATGTTTGTTTGCTTGTATTTGCTGTGTAGTTGGGTACAGACAGTGCAGAGGATAAAAGCAAGTAATGACAAGAGTTATAATAGAAAAACTGTCATGACTGGGAAATGAAGATGTTCACAAATAACACTGTTGTTTTCTTAGATTGTGACCTTCAATTTTTCAAAATACTAGTTTTAATAACCCCCATATATGAATATGACAGGTGTCATTCATCAAATGCAAACCAAAACATATTTTTGTTGAACAACCATGAAAATTGGCTTTGGAACAGTATTTGAAAATGACTCTTGCCATGTTCATTGAATGGGGCAAAAAAAAGAGTGACTACTGTATGCTGAAAATATAGGATCAAAAAGTAAAAATATTGCAGTTATATATGTTGAAAAAGTCAACATTTGTTCATAACTTTGTTGTTTTTAGAAACTGTGGCCTTAAATTTTCAGCACAGTTCTTTTATGACACCACCTTATGAACATGACAGGTGTTATTTATGAAATCCTGGCCAAAATATAATTTTACATCACAAGTGTAACAAGATACTTTGGGTGGATTTGAAAAATGATACCTGTCATGTTCACGAGGTGGGCTGATAAAAGGTCTGTGTTGAAAATCTGGAGTCAAAACATCAAAAAATAATAAAGCGTTAAAACTCTGAAGGGGAAACTTGCAACAGCCAGAAACTGTATACAGTATTTCAGTGAGATTATTTAAGTAACATACCTGTCAGCTGCACAAATTGTTAGCAATTCAATTTTGATGGGAAGCCTGTGTGCGTATCTTTAACTTTTGCTCTCTCTGAGAGACACTATATAGAAGCAAGGTAGCACTGTAGTATCCATGGGGACTCTTAAATGTGGTCAGTCAATGTGAAGGCAGCAAATAGAGGGCATTTTGTCTGTGTGTGTATTAAAAAAAAAAAACTCCTTAATGAAATAATCCCACCACCTGAGAAATAAACATCCAATTAGGGATGTCAGTTGTAAACATTTTTTTTAATTACCTTTTAGCATCTTTATTTCATCTTGCAAAAAACTGCAGGATGTAAACAGTGACTGTGCTGTGTGGTGCCATTCCGAGTGTGAGCATAGCTCAGTGCGGCTCACTTGTATGCATTCAGTACAAGTGAGCTGTGCCAAGCTGCACTCACACTTAAAATGACGCTTGCAACACAGCCATTGTTTACATACCAGTTTTTTTTATGAGATGAAATAAAGATGCTAAATGGTAATAAAAAAAAAATTCAGCTGAAACCCCTAATCAACGGTTTATCCATTGGGTGGTGGTGTTATTTGATTAAGGAGTGTATTCCTTTAAAAATATTTCAACATACTAGCTATCCCAGTAAGTTAATCTGATTAGCTGGCTTTGGCTTCTTTCTTTACCAGTTCAGGATTACAGTCACCACACACTGCATCTAGTTTGACACAATACAGTACATTATAAATCACTACTGCTATTTCAGCTAGTCAGCACACAGAGCAACTGCAGCTCTTATTCTGAGTACAGTGGGCTCTTGTGCAGGAGTGCTAGGAGGGAACATTCCACTTTAGTTCCATGGGGGAGGAAAACACAATAAAATAAAAAAGAATTATGCTCTAAATTTATTATAAATCCTTTTAGCTTAACTTGAGTTATTTATAATAGGATAAGGCATTGAGAGATGTCTCTTATCATATGAGAGACTCTGAGTGGGAGGTTTGGATGACAGTACTGTGAAGAAAAGTTGAGTGACTCTGTCTGCCCAAACCTCATGCTCTGAGCCTCTTATACTATACAAGGCATCCCTCAGAGGCACTTTTAAAATATAATACATATTTTTGCTGAAATTAATTCTATATTTCATAAGTGTTGCTCCAAGGTCAAAGTCCCAGTAGCCTCCTCCTTGCAATAAAGGAAAGGGAGTCATCTAGAGTTAAACCACAGTAGTGGTGATGGCTTCCATTTATTTTATCTGATCACAGATCATCATCTAGTCTGTAGTTTCTGGTGGATGGGGTGTCAGCTATTTTTTGGTATTAGCTTTCATAGCTTCCACTGTTCTAATTAGAAAAAGATATGTTTTATCCTCTCTTGTGGCATCCTTGGGTGGTAGGCCTAATAAAAAATTTGGAAAAGTTAGGCATTCTGAGAACCCCAACATGTCAATCAATCAATCAAGTCTTTATTTATCCAGGCGATCACCATTGAGCAAGCTCATTTACAAGATGGACCTGGTACACATGACATGCAAAGTATAACAGTCGCAATCAAGACAATGCACAATCTATAGTTACAATCATAGCAAAACAGTGATACTATACAAAATTGGTGTACATTAGTAAACATATACATGAGTGGAGAATAGTTTGGAATAAAGGTCCAATTCATTAATAGGATAATTATGGCCAGTTCAGAAGCTGAGGTGTAACAGATAACAGTTAGAGTAGTTTTTCAATATATGCTTATCTATAGAGAACCAGGCAGACAGTGGGTTAAGGGGAGATAACTGCAGGAAATAGGGCAGCAAGGGAGGGGATTGGAGTTGGGGCAAGAACGGTACAGACAGAGAGGAAGGGGATAGCCTACAGGACAGAAAGGCCTCAGAAAGAGCACATGGCAGGTGGGCAGAGAACGCAACTGGTAATTAGAGAAAATGAGGGGGACAAATAATCCAGGTTGTAACGTGGAGACCATGCTAACGTGGTCAGTCATAGTGCAGGGGGTTTTAAAGTCAGGGGAAACCAGTTACAAATTTCTTTAACTGAATGGTCATATAAGGTCTTGAAGGAGGATAGGCTGATCGGAGAACTAAGCTTCAGTGTTTTTTGCAATGTATTCCACAGAGATGGCAGTGCAAAGCTTATAGCCATTCTCCCAAAGTGTGTTCCTAGCTTAGGTACCATTAAATAAATGAAGGAGTAGCTTCTCAGTGCATAGGTTCTAGGTTCACACAGCGGAAGACAATCAGAGATATACAGGGGAAGTTTCTTGATAATAGCTCTGAATGTCCAGAATAGAGCATTTCTGTTTCTTCTGAAATGGAGGGAAGGTCAACCCATGGCTGCATAAAGGGCACAATGATGAGTGGCATGAGGTAATCAAGTGATGAATCTCAGAGCCCTGTGATACAACGTATCCAGTTTAGCAAGATGAGAGATGGGACAGTGACTATAAAGAAAGTTGGTATAGTCAACCAAGGAGAGAAATGCGGTTTGTACCAGCCACCGTTTGGCATTGCTGGTGAGGTAGTTATTAATCCTGAAAAAGAGGCCAAGCCTCTGTCTTCATTTCTTTAGGAGGTCTTTGATGTGGTCCATGAAAGAAAGTTTATAGTCAAGCCACACTCCCAGATACTTGAATTTGCTAACAAATTCTAGATTTTCACCCAAGATTGTGGTAATCTGTGGGACGGAGCCAACAGTGGCTGGGTTAGCATCATGGGGAAGAGGAGAAAATAGCATTGCCTTGGTTTTCTTTGCATTTAATAGCAGCTTTTTTGTTTATGAGTTGGCCCTGAAGAAGACTGAATTCAGATTGTAGGTCTTTGCAGGCTGTTTCAGGCAAAGGATGACTTAGACAGAGGACAGTATCATCTGCAAACAGATGAACATTGGCCTTAGTTATGTTATTGTCAATGTTGTTTATGTAGATTGCAAACAGTAGTGGACCCAGAATTGATCCCTGAGAGACCCTCTTTGCAGAGCTTTTAGGGGAGAAAGTTCACCTTCTGCCTTTAGTTGCTGCCACCAGTCAGAAAGGTAATCAGTAAACCAACGTGGGGATAGTGAGTCCAGTCCTGTTGCCTTTAGGGAGGAAAGGAGCAGGCCATGATCAACAGTGTTGAAAGCCTTGCTTAAGTCTAGAAACAGTGCACAGACACATTTTCTGTTATCCAGGTCTTGCTGCCAGTCGATGGTCACTTTAGCTAGGGCCGTGATAGTGCTGTGCTGTGCTCTAAAGCCAGATAGGATTTAGAAGATTCATTGTTTCTTCATGTGTTTTCAGCTGCTTGCTTACAATTTTTTCCAGTAGTTTAGACAGTACAGGTAGTAAGGAAATCGGTCTGTAGTTATTTAGATCACAGGGATCCCCTGATTTGAACAAAGGGATAATATGAGCTGTTTTCCATAAAGGTGGGATGATTCCATGGGACAGTGAAAGACTGAATAGGTGGATAATTGGTGCAGACAAGGCATGGTAGGCGACCTTTAAAAAGTACGGATCAAGAGAGTCGGCCCCCACGCTTTTCTTAGTGTCCACCTTTAATAGGAGTTCTTTGACCTCTTTCAATGAAGTATGCTGGAGTGAAAAGACTGAATTGGTTAGGAGAGGTTCTGAGTTTTGCATATCCAATTGGAAGCATAGGGAACATGCAGGAGAGTTGTTGAAAGCAAGACCTGCAGTGGCGAAGTGGTTGTTAAAGGTATCCAGGATTTCCATTTTGTCACAGATAGTGGCACTGCCACTGATAATCTTTGCAGGCAGGGAATTTCCTGGGGTATGTCCAGACATATCCTTATTGGACTTCCAAAATTTAGAGGAGCTCCTGGAGGCAGAATCCAGTTCCAGGCAATAGAAGGATGCCTTAGCATCTCTTATCATTTTGGTGCATGCATTCCTGGCTTTCCTAAAATTGCACCAATCCATCAGTGCCTTAGTGGTTTGTGCTTTTTTTCAAAGCTTGTCCCTATTCAGCAGTGCTGATTTGAGCTTAGAGGTGAACCAATGACAGGTTCTTCCCCTTACCCTGACTTTTACGAAAGGGGCATACTTATTTAAAGCCCCAGTCACAATTTCAGAGAAAATCTCATAAGCCAACTGGACTGAGTTAGCTAGGTAAAAATCCAGCCAACACAGTGAATATTTTATCTCATCAAAGTAGGCAGACAGGTCAAAGTTGCATCTGGACCTCTTGGTGGAGAACCTTGACCTGGATGGTGGGTTCTGAACTGACCTTATGCCAGTGATGATACTATGGTCACTAACATCACAGAAGAATATTCCTGCATGGGAGAACATGTCCTGTATCACTATTCTCACCTCTATCCAATATTGTGTTAGTGATGGGCAGTCCCAAAAAACACAGTAAGGGGAACCTCTCCCTCAACATAATCTTCCAGTAATGTCTGAATGTGTGTTGGAGAAATGCCTGGACTTTGTTGGAGTGAGAAAGAAGGTGCTATAGTTCCCCATTTAAATTCCCTCTCGGAGACAGAGGCAATAGCTTTATATACTCTTACCCAGACAGAATCTTACTGTTTGGGTAACGGGACAAAATTTCCCTCCTGCTCCCATCTATTTTGTATCTTTTCAATGGCTTTAAGCACTTGTTCAAGCATTATTAATTGGCATACAAAAGAGATTTGATGTGGTCAGGCTCCTAACTCTCCTTTTTCCCAAGCATATCTTACTGCTGGTGTATGGGGGTCACCATGGCTGTCTGAATTTCACGTTGGTTTAGAAAGTTGCACAACTGCAGAAAGCAGAAATTATCTAAACTGGCAAAATTAAATTCCCTCTGCAAGGTGTGGAAGTCACTGAACATATTCCCCTGCCATAACTGTGCTATATAGTGAGTAGACCTTTCCCTCCCCAGTGTCAGAAGGCCATATCTAGTAAAATTGGAGCAAAATTTGAGATGTTCAGTATAGGAGTGGAGACCCATACTTGACTAAAGGTCCCTATTTTTAATTTAACTTGCATCAATTTGTTAGTGTAGTCCTTGTTACTAGTTTGGTAAATGCTGCGGTAGAGATCCATAAAGAAATTTACCACAGGAAATTTCATTAGTTTGATACCTTCCCTTTATTTAACCACCTTTAAGATGTTCCCTTAAATAATAATTGGGGGGGGGTGGAGATGGCCCACATAGGGCTTCCCTGAGAAACCAAATGGCTATAGCATGTCATGCTAGGTCAGATGTACTGCATCACTATGTTTTCTCCATCCAGCTATTTCTCATAAAGAATAAAAGGATGTTTGTACTTGCAATAGTAACAAAAGAGTACTGAACAAAGCATGATCATCATTCAGCACACCAGTTCCTTAAACAGGCCAGGGCAGTTTTCAGAGACTAAACTGGGCTAAATCCATTATTATTTCAGAGGTCCTCCATCGGTCTGGTGACTTAATAAATTACAATGAGGGATAAATTCCAAAACAAGAAGTACACAGATAAAAAAGCTGGTCAGTTGTCAATAGTATTTTCTTGTTTTCTCTGGTCTGCTGTCTGTTCATCAAATTATACATACACAGGTGTTATTATCATCCACTACATTTCTGTTTTTTTCAATATGCGGTTTGCATTGATTAACAATCTTTGACCACTGAATCAATGCTAAAAACCTGTCAACTCAATACAAAGCCATTTGTTTTTCTTTTGAAATCCACCAGGAGTCGTGTTTTGCTCCTGCAGGAAAATGTGCTATTTTGTTATTTTATGCCCCAACATCCAAGAGGTGATATGCTATAAAACCCATATGTTCTGCAGTACATATTATATACACCCCTTACGTGTAGCATTTATGGTGTTAGACTTTTGTAGTTAATAAATGAGCTACTATGGATGGTTGTAAATGAAGATTCACTTCTTCATGTACAGTCCCACTGTTACATTACCTGAAATTATTGATAGGTACTCTGTAGCCCATAAATCCAGGGTGTAATAAACACAAAGAATATAGCCTTTGTGATTGTATGACTGTGAGATGACTGTGGTGGTGGGGGGAGCGTCCCATTCAGGTGACCTGTACAGAAAGCCTGGAATCTGAACAAATAGACCAGTATCTCAGATAGTTGTCTGGACCCCCCTTCCCCATTAACTTTCTTAGGTGGATGCCAGGAACCCCTCCGCCACCAGCAACTAACCAGTTTGTTTACAGGGAAGACCCATCTAAAAACGAATACAGATATATTAGATATCTACATATTGTAAGTTGTCCTGCTGCATTTATTTACTCTAATATGAGGAATGGGATATGGCAGAGCAAATAGTGCAGTCCTAAAATTAAAGCTTATTGACAATGCTCATTTAATAAAAAAAAAGCATAAATCAGAGTTTAAAGTTATAAATCTGCAAAATCATTAAATGTACCTTTAAAAAACATTGTGTGAACGAATTGTGAAACAAAAAAAACATGTTTTTACACTGAAATACTCACCCTGTGTATTTCATGACATAGCCCAAAGCTACCATTTGTATTTGATTTATTCATCTTGACAAATATTTACCTGTTGTCAAGTTTGACAGACACCACATTCCCACCAAGTAAGGAACAGGAGAAGGAGATGATGAAGCTGTGCAGCTCTGAAACCTAAACCTCCATGAGAAATGGGTTCACCTCAGTGTTTCTCATGGTGATTATGAGAAAAGTGGATAAGGAAGTCACACAGGGTCTAAGAAAAGGCTGACTGAGCTGGACTAGGGAGCTAGAGCACCGGGCGCAGTGCAGGGTGAGTCAGCAGTTCCTACTAGTCCAGAGTATGAGGACAGCCACAGCATGGAAGAGAAAAGACAGCAGGTAAGTTCAGTGGGAAGGCAGCGGCACATGGCATTCAATGTGCATATATGTGTGGCATCATGTCATGTTGTGATAAATTATACAGCATAGGCAATCACAATGCAATCTTTATGAATGATGTCATTCATGGCAGTGTCATCATGGCCAGCCTGTATACAGTAGTCTACACTATAGAGCTGGAATGCTAGTGGTTATGCTGCCCAACTCAGATTCAGAAAGCCCAACCTAAACAAATAAAATAATTTAGAAGTGCCAGCAAAAAATGGAGGGAGTGCTTGCACTGCAAACAGAAACTCATCTGGGGGGTCAGGAAAGGTGGGGGCAGAAAAGATACAATTTAGACTTGTCATTGCCATAGGCCTCCACTAGTGCATGTGAATACAAGCTTGGAGGGCTCCAACTGTTCCTAATTGACAAGGTTTCACACTCAGTGCTTTTTCAATCCACTGTATCCAGAGCAATGACTGTTTCACGCTGGTTGTGCCTGGGTATAGCAGGAACTGAGCTAAGCCCAACAAACTCATTTCACTGGTTTCCAGAGCTCAGGCTTCAATCATACCTATTCTCTATAGTAAAAGAATAACAAATTTGCAAAATATTGGTATCTCATTTCAAATTGTCACCAAGTAATTTAGAATGATCGGAAACCTCAGTCTTACACAAGCAGCTGCCACAGGTTAAAGAAAAGGGCCAGACACTTCCTGAGGCATCCAAACTGTAATAAAAAAAAATAATTATTCTCTACAAATTACCCCTTAAATGGTGTCTCCATTTATTTTTTAAACCATTTTTTCCAAATGAAATTGTGAGCATACTTGACAAAGTTTGGGATCTTAAGGAATGTTTAATCCCCTCATCTCACATATTTAAAAAAATCATGAATAGTGTATGGGATGAGTGGGAAGGCATACATACTGGGTGTGAAACAAGCATTTAAACCATTACAGGTAGTACAAGTGGCTCAGAAGATCAAAAAGTTCTGTAATTAATATTTTATTATTTCTTTAAAAAGCTTTTGGTTTTCTTTCATTGTTATTAAACATTCACAGATTATTGCCCAGACATTTTAGAAAAAAAAACATGCTTATAGAACACATAGATCATAGATTTCTTCAAACAACAGTGTTTTGATTCAGAACCACCTTTCTGTGTGGCAGTCATCCACAGGTGGGTAGAAGCTGCAAGCAGTGAAATGGGGGAAGACACAGGGACTGGGCACAGGAAGCAGCAATTTCTTTCACCTGGGCAAGCAGTAAGAAGCCACAAGCTGCCAGCCATTCAGTTGGGGGGTGAGGAGAAGTTAAAGGTATTTTACTTTTTGCAAGATGGGAAATGATGCAATATGCAATTTCTTTGAGCCAGACAGATGGGAAGAAGTCATGAGCAGTGGAATGGGGAGATGCACATGGGAGGATCAGTTTGTATTTGGTAGAATGAGCAGTGGGGTAATGCAGGTGGTGAAGCTGTGAGTGAAATAAGGGGGAGGGACAGGGAGGGTTGGTTTGCATTTGACTGAGTTAATGGTGGAATAATGCAGGTGGAAGAATCCATGAGTGGTGGAACAGGATGGTGGCACAGGGAGGGCTGGTTTGTATTTGACTGAGTAAGCAGTGGGGTAATGCAGGTGAGAGAAGCCACAATCTGAGAAATGGAGTGGGGGAGATATAGGGAGGCTTGTTTGTATTTAACTGAATGAGCGGCAGGGTGATGTGGAAGGGGAATTGCAGGTAGTGGCAGATGTACTTGACCGAGCCGTCCTATGAAACAAAGCAGACTGATATGACACCACTCAGCTGGTTCCTGGACCAAATTAGGTAGATGAAACAAGCTAGCCACTGTCTGACTGGAGCAGATGGCTTCTTTCAACCACGAGAAGTTTCCAGCCAGCAGGCACTGACCAGTGTCACCATCAGCTTGGTTGGTTATTGGTCTTTCACTGCCGAGTCCATTGCAGCTTGAGCTGCACTGGCCCCAACCTGACAGAGACACACCTCTGAAATGGCATTATTTTAATAAGGTGTTCACTTTGCCCTGTGTGTGCAAACAAACATAAAAATTTGATTTAACAATGATATGCCTACTCAGCCCTAACTACAGTACCACAGTAGTCTTTTGGCTTTTATTGTAACCCTTAAGTGTGGACTTTGGGGGGCTGGAACTGGCAGGGGCTGTTGCACATATATAGTGAGATGCTGGATCTCTGGGAGGGAGGACTGAACTCTCCAGCATCTTCATACTGTCTCCAGTACGACAACAGTGACAAACGGGTGTTTGCCCTTTACCTCTGCAAAAACAGAAAACAAAAACATGCTGTCATACTCTGTCAGGAGTAGGATGTTAGCACGACTGATTATCAGGAACTAAATGGCTGCACAATAAATACTATAAGATATATATACACATATATACACACTATAAGATCTGTATGTGCAATAAATTTGGAAAGTTGCCAAACGTCATATTGGCTTTGCACAGTGAAGCCACAGATGTATCATGCATGTGCAGTTTCATGTTTTGGTGCATAACTGCTGTCAAAATAAAGCTCTAAATCTTATTTTCTTACTAATGCTAATCTTGGTCTGTTCCTAATTCCCTGAACCCTAACTGAACTCTGCTGAAAGAAAAATACAGAAACAAGCAGATTGCAAGACAAGAAAGTCAGTAAATTCACAGAATGAAACATGGATATAATGTGATATCAAGGAATGAAAGAACTTCTGTAGTCCAAGAAAGATTATCTAGAAGACATGTAGAATCAACTGAGAGCTTCTGTCTAGAAAATATTCACACAGTTAAACGTTGGCCTTCTCAATACAAAGGGACACTGAAGCATTCAACAGGGCATTAAGAAAGAGTAGGAGTCAAAGGACTGATGTGTCATCTCATAGGTTGACAAGCATGAGGTGAAGGAGTTGGAAAACAATCTGTCAGTTGTCTCTGAACTTATTCCTTTCTTTTTTTATCCCTCTGATATACAAGCATTTGTATTCATGAATGCATGGCACTGTATGTACAGTGTATATGTGGAAGCATGGCTTTGCACATGCATTATACTGTATACTCATGGTACATTTGGGCATACACATATGGTCATTGGTGAAGTGTGTGTGTATAAATATATATATATATATATATTCTCTGCAAAAAAACTCTATTAATGAATCAGTTAGGATTGACATTACAGTGACAAAAGTTTGGAAATTCGATATTAGGGTTACCAACTCTACCACTCCACACCCATCCCCCCAACCTCCACACACCTACAGGGTCAGGGTGTGCCTTGGGGTCATTGGGCCTAACTCTCACCCCATTCCATGTGGAAACAAGCTGACATGGTACAGTATAGGAGAATGGGGTGAGAGTTAGGCCAGATGACCCCAAGGCACACCCGATGCCTGTTGGTGTGGAGGTGGGGGGGGTGGTAGAGTTGGTAACCCTAACACTGAATTTCTAAACTTTTGTCACTGTAATGTCAACCCTCACTGGTGCATTAAAGGAGTTTTTTGCAATGAATTTCCCTTCTTTTTGAGAAAGTGTAATGTTATACATATGTGGTTGTGGGAGCACAGAACCCTAATCATGCATGCATTTTGTAATTTTCTCTGATTTTCATTCCTGCGCTCCCATCTATACATAAATGTAGAGATATTTTAATGATCTTGCATCTCACTGTGAGAGCGCAGGGCCATCTGGGCCCTGCACTCCCACTAATGCATAATGGAGGGCCCTGTGCTCCCAGTATTGCAAAACTGTATCTGGGCCCCGTGCGCCCATCTACCTATAAGTATAGAGACATAGTGCTAGCCTAGAGCCATTCCAAGTAACCCTTGTGCTGCAAATGTGGCAATATCTCAGTAACCATAGGAACTTTGGAAAAAATTCCACCGCAGTTGTAATCATGACCTGGCAACCTGCACACATGCTTAGTACACACCTAAAGGTGTACTAAGCTGTGCTTAGCAAAAAATCTGTATCTCGAACTGTTTTAGAGATATAGTTGCCAAAAGGTGGTGCAGATGCCACAATGTTATACTATGGGAAATTTCAAAACTTC
The DNA here is from genome assembly GCA_016271365.2 of Neoceratodus forsteri. Taxonomy (NCBI): domain Eukaryota; kingdom Metazoa; phylum Chordata; order Ceratodontiformes; family Ceratodontidae; genus Neoceratodus; species Neoceratodus forsteri. The sequence goes on from CM057456.1 coordinate 1,322,185,040, forward strand.
AGAATGTAATAACTATGGAACCGTTGTACATTTTTTCACCAAACCAGCAAAAGGCACATCCATGGTGCAAGCCCTTGCTGCCCTGCAACTTTCAGCCCAAAAGTCCTAACCATTAATTTTGTTATACATGGAAAATAAACATTTTTTTGGGGGGGGCTTTCACAGATTTGCAAAAGTTCTGCAAACATTCTATGAAAGTTTCACAAAAGCTTCCGCAGTTTCGCGAAAGTACTCTCACAAATTTGTGAAAGTTCCAACAGAAAAATTGAGAAAACATATTTCCATGCATTATTTTTAAAAGCTAATGTCAGGATTGTGTTCCTTGGGCCCCGATTAGGTAAACACAGCTGTTGGTGTTTACCAAGCACCAGTATTTTTTGAATTACAGTGTTTTTTGCCATCGCTAATTGAAACAAGATGGTGGCAGCATGAAAGTTCAAAACCCATTTGCGGCAGTAAAATGTGCTTTCGGGAATGTTTTTGTGCCTAGCATATATTTTTTCTCCATAGGCTATAAAGGGAAACTTAAAAGTTTAATAACTTTTGAATGGATTAACAGTTTTTCACCAAACCTTCAAAAGGCACTTCAGTGACCCAGTCCCCATATACCTTGAAAATGTCAGACCTGAACCACAAACCGTCTGGGCTGTAGAGACAAGCAAAAAATTGCCAAAAAGGGAGGATTTTTTCACACTTTTTGGCATTCTGCAGCTCCACAAATGCACATCCGACCTGAACAAAACTTGCCAGATCTAGATATCTGTGGCACTAGACAGTGCATGTCAAATTTTAGGCAAATTGGATGAATGGCTGCAAAGTTATTAAAGTGCAAACTTTTGGGTCAGAGACACTAATACATATATATATATATATATATATATTATTCATTGCAAAAAACTCTGTTAATGCATCAGTTAGGGTTGATTCTCCACTAACAAAAGTCTGGAAATTCGATGTTATTGATCGGCCCTCTCACCCCATTCCATGCGTAAACAAGCTGAGATGGCACAGTATAGGAGAATGGGGTGAGAATTAGGCCCGATGACCCCAAGGCATACCCTGGTGCCTGTTGGCCTGTAGTTGGCGGGGGCCGGGGTAGAATTGGTAACCCTAACATTGAATTTCCAGACTTTTGTTGGTGGGGATCCAACCTTAACTGATGCATTAATGGATGTTTTTGCAATGAATTTCCCTTCTTTTTGAGAAAGTGAAATGTTACTCGTATGGTATCCATGCAGGCTCTCAGGGCCCTGTGCTCCCACCAACCCATCAGTGTAGAGACATAGTGCAGGAGGGCCCTGTGCTCCCAGTTTTGCATACTGGGATGCATATTTGGGAGTGCAGGCTCCCTGGGCCCTGCACTCCCACCCCCACCCATCCAAATATAGCTACTGAGGTCCCTGTGCTCCAAGTATAGCAAAATGGTATCCATGGGTGGAAGTGCAGGCCCTCTGGGCCCTGAGCTTCCACCTACCTATAAGTATAGAAACATAACACAGGAGGGTCCTGTGCTTTTAGTTTGCATAATTGTATCCACAGATGGGAGTGGAGGCCCTCTGGGCCCTGCGCTCCCACCCACCCATGACTATAGAGGCATAGCATAGGAGGGACCAGTGCTCCCAGTTTGGCATAAGTAGTATGCATAGGTGGGAGTGTGGGCCTTCTGAGTCCTGTGCTCCCACCTACACATAAGTACAGACAAATAGCACAGGCCTAGAGGCATTCTAATTAATCCTTGTAATGTATATTTGGCAATATCTCATTAACCACAGCAACTGTAGAAAAAAATTCTTTAGCAGCTGTATTCATAACCTAGCCATCTCCACGTGTGCTTAGCGAAAAGTCTGTATCTCCAACCATTTTCGAGATATAAACACCGAAAGGTGGCACGGCTACCACAATGTTATCCTATGGGGAAATTTGCAACTTTGGAGTGCTGTAATTCTAGAACTGGTGTAATTGTTGCACCAAACCAGCAACAGGCACATCTGTGATACAAGGGCTTGCCACCCTGCAAATTTCAGCCCAAAAGTCCAAACCATGAAGTGGCAGTGAGGTAGGATATGATGGGACATTTTAAATTTTAATAACTTTTGAACAGATTAATATTTTTTCACCAAACCTTCAAAAGGCACTTCCCCCACTCCCCATATAGCCTGAATATTTTGGACCAGATGGACAAACCATTTGGGTTATGGAGATGAGCAAAGAATTAGCAAATGTTGAGGACTTGTCACACTTTTCGACGCTCCTCAGCTCCACAACTGCAAATCCGACTGGAACAAAAATTTCCAGATCCAGAGATCTATAGTACAACAAAGGGCATGTCAACTTTCAGGTGAATCAGACAAACAGTTGTAAAGTTACTAAAGTGTAAAATTTGGGGATTAACATAGACATGGCTGTGCAACCCTAACTATACCTGCCCTACTGGGCAGGTTATATTTAGGATTATGAGGGCACATCTATGTTAAACTTGAAATGTTGCACGTTAATAACTTTGGACCTGTTCAATGGATTTGCATGAAATATGGTATGCGTGGCAGGGCATGGTAGATATCTTGATTTGGCAAGTTGCGTTTCGGACAGACTTATGGTTTTTGTGCACCAAAACGCTGAAAAATGCACTTTTTGCCAGTTCTGTGGGGAGTTTTTTTGATTTTGTCCATGGCACTGCATGGCCGTTGTGTGGTCTGCCAGTCTGAAACCCGGCAAGTAGAAAGAGCTTGGGTCAAGGAACATGCCGCTTTTTGTTTGGTGAAAAAATATTAATCCATTCAAAAGTTAAACTTTTTAGCTCCCATTTGAGTCTATGTGAAAATTTATATGGTTATTTTGCGAAAGAAGAATGGAGTTTTGGCCATCTGGCATCTGGTCATGCCTCATGATCAAAGAATTTGCAGGCTCACAATCAAAGAATCTCTGATCACAAGAAATTTATTGATCGCAATGGCCACCATCTTGTTTTCAGTTTGGGGTTGGAAAAAATTAAATATTTCACACCACGGGTGACTTGTGAAATAATTGAGGCATAGGTTTAGATCAGGGGCTTCCCTTTATTGACCCATGCCTCTGGTTTATTTTAGTTTTGTCAAAAAATAGTGTTTTGCACTTTGACAATCTTCAGCCATTGCTCGCTAATGATCTTTGGCCACGAGCCTGCAAATTCTTCGGCTGCAGTCACGGCAGACTATTTTGCAGCCTCGCGGTCAAATAATGAAATAAGTCTTAAAGATGGCTGTGGTGCTGCTCTGCACCCAGCTGCTGTGTGTTGTGGAGTTCATTTAGCTAAAATTTAAGATTTTGGCATTTAAAGCTTTGTATTTATTGAAATGAACTCATGTTATTTTAGCTTATTTTAGCTTGTTTTTATATTATTGAGTTTCTTCAGCTTTTTGTTGGTTGGGAGCAGTTGGCTCAGGGCATATGATGTCAGCAGCTATTCTCAAAACTGCAGCTTCTAACTGGTGGTCTGAAGAGGGCTGAAAACGTCTCTGCTCCATTCTGCTTCAAAAGATCAGTGCTTAATTAAAATAATTTTGCCTGTCTAGCCTTGATGTTTTAGTGATTATTTCACAAGGAATGGTACAATTGGTACTCAGGAGAACAGCACACTAGGTTTCAGTTCGCTGTGCTGGGAGTTATTTACTCGAACCTGAAATTTGGAATCAGGAAAACAAGTGGAAAAGAGGTCATATCGCCACTTTAGGGCTTACAGCTTGTTTTTGCCTTATTTAAGGTATGCTAGCATTGCCCTGCGGGGCTTACCTGTGTATGTTTTATGCTGTAATCCATAAGATACTGTGCTCAGAGGATCGGTCTTTCTGTTTAGTTCAAACAGGTGTACATGCTCACAGGTCTAGATGAAGATTTTGTTGAACAGGAGGACCGTTTGTAAAGTCTAATGTTTATGTTTTTGGAACGTTAATAGACTTCTATAGGAGTACTTTCCCAGAAATAATTGAAAACAAACATTGCAGACACCAAGTTGGAATTGCCAGCAGATGTGAGCCTGAACATACTGGATATGGGGTGGATTCCAATGTGCGGAGGTAACGTCTTTTGATGAAAGGTATGAGGACACCAGTTACAGTGTCTCAGTGTCAAATTTACTTTGCCATGTTATGCTGAACTGAGGGCTCATGTCAAGTAGATGAAACTGCTTATTGTGACATACTGACATATTGTTTGTTATTCACCTAAGAAGTGGTCTGCTGTTGTGCTTCTTTGAAAACTAAGGATGTTGCTGGCTGTGTGATAGTTGGAGCTGATCTCTATTTTGCTTTTATTCATTTTCTATGACCCTGCGGAACCTTATAGGGTCATAATCTTGATTTTTGGTTCTTATCCCAACAAATTCTGCTCCATTTGGATGCTAGCCAATACAGTTGCCACAGAGTGGACCAGCAATTAATTAAGCCAAAAGGAGCAGAACATGTAAGGTATATTGCAACAGGTGCTGGCAAACTTTCCCTAATTAATCAATCAATCAAAATCTATATTTATCCAGGCGGGCACCATTGAGCAAGGTTCACTTGCAAGGTGGACCTGGTCATAAATACATCAAAGTACAGTACAGAAGCAGGTATACAAAAAGCAATAATATGCAAGGAAGAAAAAGTATATACAGTGTATACAGTACAGTACAAGGTTGAAATAAATAAAAAAAAAACAGCATTATTTTACAATTGAAGATGTCAGCAGATGTACAATCAACCATAGGTATACAGGGGTTATAAGCAGAGATCTTTTGAGTGAGGCAGCCTGCAACTGCACATATTGGGAAAGAGGCCATGTATGGGGTGGCAGGTTAGAGAGGTAAAGAAGAGGATGGATATATTAGTGACGACTGGGGGAAAAATTGGGCTAAAACCACAGAAAATGACGATGGCTGTCATGTACTTGGTTATTATAATAACAGAGGAGGGGTAGATAATTAGGACACTACTATGGATGGGGTGGGACTTTAGCCAGGCTGGAGCGGACAGGGAAGGGTGGGTGCAGCAGGAACAGTTAATAGGGAAAGAGTGAGAACCAGGGGTAGAAACATGGCGAAAGTCAGGATGGAAAGGGGGAGTTATGGAATTAGTGGGCTAGCAGTGAGGAAAACATTTACAAGGTGCTTTCATGTAGTGATCTTACAGTGCCTTGAAGATATTCAGGCTAACAGGGCAGCTCAGCTTCAAGTTCCTTTGTAAACCGTTCCACAATGTAGGTAAAGAGAAGGTTAGAGTAGCTTTGCCGAAATGAGTTTTGACCCTTGGAACTTGGAGGACAATTAGGGAATAGCTCTTTAGAGTGTAGGCGCCTAACACACTCTGGGGAATACAATCCGAGACATATGAGGGGAGCTTGTTGGTCACCACTCTGAAGGCCCATAGGGCGACATTTCTATTCCTTCTATAATGAAGGGAAGTCCAGCCTAATGATGAGTACAGGGAGCAGTGGTGTGTGGAAAGTGGATGGTCAGTAATGAACCTGATACTGTAGCTCTGTGGTAGAGTGTGTCCAACTTAGCCAGTGCAGAGGCAGTGCAGTGGCTGTAGAGCAGGTCCACGTAATCTATTAAAGATAGGAAGGTAACTTGAACCAATTGAATCTTGGCCTCCTTTGTGAGCAGGTGGTTAATTCTGTTGAATAGTCCTAATCTTTGCCTTAGTTTCTTCTGTAGTTCTTCAAGATGGTCGGCAAAGGAACATTTATGATCGAGCCAAACTCCTAGATATTTGAATTTAGCTACATACTCTAGTGTTTCTCCAAGAACAGTGGTAATTTGTGGGATAGCACCCCCCAGCAGGAATTGCCACATGCAAGGAGGGGGAGAAGACTGCCACTGCAGGGCTTGCCTTTGACACCTCACCTATCAGCAAACTTAGCCCAGCAAGAGACTACACTGTTGGCTTCACTGATAATAACAACCATAACCAACCGCATCCCACCCCCTTCAGCCTCCTCACAATTACATTCAAGCAAGTGGAGGACCTCCTCCTTTCTCTGGATACAGAAAAGAGTGCGGGTACAGATAATATTGAACCTTACTTCCTAAAACTTGGCCATACCTATCTGACCGCCCCCATTACACACTTATTCAACACCTCTCTGATTCAATGTGAGCTACCTGTCTTGTGGAAAACTACCCACATCCTACCATTATTCAAGACTGGGGATCTGAGTGATCTGAACAATTACCAGCCTATTTATATACTATCCGTCCTCTCTAAATTACTTGAAAAAATTGTCAACATCCAACTTAGAGAACATTTGGATTCACAAAAGTTGCTAAACCCAGCTCAGTCTGGCTTCAGAGCCAAACACAGTACAATATCAGCTCTTGCCAAAGTAACTACAGACTGGCAAATGGCCTTGGACTCTAAGAAGCATGTATTTGCCCTCTTCCTTGATCTAAGTAAGGCCTTCGATACTGTGGATCATACCATCATGCTTACTGCACTGAGTAACATCGGACTTGATAGTTCTGCCATTAAATGGTTCACCAGCTACCTAACCAATAGGTTACAACAAGTCAAAGACATAGGAGATCTGTCCTCACAAAAATCCTTGTTACGAGGAGTCCCACAAGGCTCCATCCTGGGCCCTATCCTCTTTGCAATATACATCAATAATCTGGACACGCAGCTGGGCACAGCAAATGTGCAGTTATTCGCAGATGATACTGTACTCTATACCACAAATTCATCCTTGGATCTGGCCCATGTGCACTTACAGAAAGACTTCATCACACTCCAATACAACCTTCTCACTCATAAGCTCCTCCTCAATGCCAAAAAGACTAAAGCAATGATTCTCTCACCAAAGTCTACTTCCGGATGTCCACATATCACACAGATCCGAACACTCTTAGATGAACCCCTTGAAATAGTTGATACCTTTAAATACCTAGGGTTCTGGCTGGATAACAAGCTCAACTTTCTGTGCCACTTAAATGAAACCTTGAAGAAACTAAGACAGCGATTAGGTTTATTCTATCGCATTAAACACCTACTCACGTTAGAAGCCAGAATGAGACTAGTACATACTACATTCCTACCTATACTGGACTATGCTGACTTCCTTTACAGTCATTGCCCATCAACGATGCTAAACAAACTGGACACCTTTTACCACCGGGCTTTAAGATTTATCTTAAATCTACCCCGTAGTACACATCACTGTCGTCTATACCAGGTTTCGGGATGGACCTCACTCTCAACTAGAAGAAAATGGAATGCTCTCCTCTGGTTTTTTAGAGCATTATCTGATAACCTCCCTGCATACATCTTGAACATCTTCAAACGGGCTAAAGGTTCCTATGGCCTGAGACGCTTCTCCTTAATCTGCTTCCAGATTCCTAGAGTGAAAACTACCTTGGCTCAGCAGCAATCAACTTCTCACTTCCATCACTTTGGAACACTATGCAAGACTCATTAAAATTATCCTCACTTCCAAGCATTTTCACATTCAAAGCTCTATTAATGGATTATCTGAAGGAATCATGCAACTGTTTCAGATGCCGATGACCCCTAAGCCTCGCATGCCACTCTCAAATCCTACTCCTAAGTATCTCATCCACCCCACATTCCTAACAACAGAAACCTAGGACCTACAAGCCTAGTTCCCTTAATCCAAGATGACCCTGCCTATTCTCTACCTTTTACCTATTCTGGCCTCCCTTTTGGCTGCCTGCTTTTTCACCCCAATTTCTACCCTATTCCTTAATACCTGTTTATTTTTTATCATTTAGGTATGAGCTCTTACTCAGCGGAGACTTAATGGGATTGTTGTCTCTTCTCATTTCAGTAAAGCTTATCATTATGTACCTTTGCATGTTAATTATGTTGACCGGTATGTATACGCCCATATTGACAAGCACCTTCACAATCTTTTTTTTTTTTTTTTTTTTGCACCGTTGTCCACCGTAATTGTAATCTTATGAAATGTACTGTATTGTATTTATGCATAGGACCACCTTGAAAATGAGCTTGCTCAATGGTGTTTATGCCTGGTTAAATAAAGTGATTGATTGATTGTCTTTTTTGCACTGAGCAAAAGCTTTGTGTTTATGAGTTGGTATTGTAGAAGGTTAAATTCAGCTTGGAGATCTTCACAGGCTGCTTTCGGCATGGGACGACTCAAGTACATTACAGTGTCATCCGCGAATAAGTAGATGTTGACTTTTTTGATGGGGTCATTGATGTTAATGTAGACTGCAAAGAGGAGGGGACTAAGGATAGAGCCCTGGGGCATGCCCCTCAGCATAGGTTTTAATGGAGAAAGATCACCTTCAGCTTTAACCTGCTGTTTCCATTCTCCGAGGTAGTCTGCAAACCAGCACATAGATTTATGGTACAGGCCTAAGGTGCTTAGGGAGGAAAGAAGCAGGCTGTGATCGACTGTGTCGAACGCCTTACTAAGATCCAAGAAAATGGCACAGACATGCTTCTTGTTGTCAAGGTCTAGGAGCCAATCATTGGTCACCTTAGCTAGGGCTGTTATGGTGCTTTGCTTTGCTGTGAATCCAGACTGAACTGGGTTTAACAGGCTTCTGGATTCTAAGTATACCCCTAGCTGGCCACACACTACTTTTTCTAGTAATTTAGACAGGATGGGGAGGAGGGAGATCAGTCTGTAGTTATTTAGATCGCAGGGGTTACCTGCTTTTAATAGAGGGATGACATGGGCTATTTTCCATTGAGGGAGGAGGCTACCCTGGGAGAGTGACATGTTGAGTAGGTGGGTGATTGGCACTGAAAGCACATGGTAGGCACATTTCAGATAGTATGGCTCTGTGAAATTGGAGCCTGCTCCCTTCCTGGTGTCCAGTTGCAGCAGTAGGTCTTCCACCTCTTTTAGAGAGACAGGCAGGAGGGAGAAGGCCTCCTCAGTAGAGGAAGACTTGTCGGTTGGTGGTCCCTGAGCTGTGCGGAGGTCATTGGCAGGGGAAGTATAAAATGCTAGCCCTGCCATTGCAAAATGGTTATTGAGGGCTTCCAATATCTATGAACGGTTAGAGATAATGCTGCGACTGGACTTAATTTTTGCTGGAATGGAATTACCTGGTGCGTGTCCAGACATGTCTTTTAACGTTTTCCAGAGCTTTGAAGGATTTCTTGAGGCAGAGGCTAGCTCCGAATGATAGTAGGTGGCCTTGGCTGCTCTGACCAACTTGGTGCACTTGTTACGTGCTCTCTTAAAAAGCCACCAATCTGAGTCGTTCTTGCTTCTTCGGGCTTTTTCCATAAAGTACCCCTTTCTAACAGGGAAGCTAAGTGCTTGAGAAAAAGATTCTACTAACTCAGCATTTCTTATACATTATTATCTGTGTTGATTGGGCAAACATGCTCGTGCTATGTTAACAGCCATGTTTGGAATTCCTATAGCATCAAATGAATTATTTTACCAGGGGAACTGTAAATTGTATTTCTCACTTAGCTGAACATATTGTGTTAACCTATGGGACTTCTTATATGGAGCCTAATTTAAATCTGAGTATAATAATGTTTATTATGGAGCTAGGATCAAACCAGAAACTCTTCAGTACCTATATTAAGAACCCCTTCATTTTGTTGTTGTGTTTATTATTTTGTGGCTTAAACAAGACAATGGACTCCTATGCCTAAATGGAGCCAGTCAGCTACAAATCAAATAGTTAATGCTCTATGAAAGAAGGACTCTTATATTGAAATGGATCCTCTTGGTCTTGGCCTAATTTGACCTGGGAATTGTTATGAGACTCTGATGAGTCAGGTTCTCTTGTCCTCCTATTAACCTCCTAATGATATTGGGGTTAAAGGAGATAGGAAACAGTATTTACTTCTGTCACATTTCTGAAATAAACTGAATAATCCAACAATGTACTCTGTGTGTTAGTTTCTGTGTATTTGATGATTTCTAGGGTTCTTCATTACCTGGCAGACAGTATGACTTGATGCAGTGTTTTTTAAAAGGGGACCCCCGGTTTCTTCTTTTCTATTTAATCATGTGCTGCCAGAATGCTCATTATGTCAAATACTCCTGGCATCATGCTGCGGTTGTACTGCCAGGTAGTTCTCACCAGTACACTATCTTGACAGCGTTCATCTTAGCGGTTACAATTTTAAATTGGTAAGGTTTTTTTCTTTGTTCAGTAGTAGTACCGCATTGTAATGGACTCGACCCTATATGTGTAAGTGCAGTCATATAAAGCATGTGGGTTAGTGGAATAGCAGTGATCTGTGACCCATTAGAATTGATAGACTGTTGTAATGTGCATTACTCAATATAGATGCAGATGTTATCCAATAGCTGTATTTTCATAGTATGTGCAGACTTTTTCATTCTGCCCTTACTGTATAGATCGCCCCGCTTGACTAACCACACCTGAGCATGGACACCATAAGGAAAAAAATGTCTATACAAACAAATTAACTTATCAGCGTGAGCACACTCAGTCCTACTGTATGTCCAGATATCCCCACCATGAAATGGCAAGAAACAAGAATGTAAACCTTGTTTGATATGTGGCAAGTTTAAATTTTGGCAGTCTGAATGTTCCCCTTCTTTAGTAGTACTGTACATCATAATATGTGATGGTTATTAATGTGATCATTTTATCACTCTTTCAGAAGCCCATATTTTGGTCACCATGTAACAGAATAAAAAAAAAACAATAATTGTAAAGGAAAAAAAGTAACAATCTACAAAATAACATACTTAAAATTATTCATAATGGTCATATGCTTTTATTCTTGATCTCAAAAAGTTGGTCAGCCTCACCACATACCTAGTATAGTGATCCCCCTTGATGATAACATATATAGTGTGTTGTCTAATACCAGTGGCCCCCCCCCCACACACACACACTACTAACCTATACAGAATTTATTTGTTGCTGCAGGACTTGTTTTTTTTAAGGTCATGCCTCCCTTTCTGTGTACATATTTACTTTGTATGGTGTTGACATCCGTGCCGTGACTAACCTACCGGGCATCTTGCATGATCACCTTTTTCAGGGTGTATAAAGCCGGTAGTCGAGATTGTGCTTACCGCTCTTGAGCTGCATGCATTTCTTGGTTGTTTTTTATGCATGTGTGCTGTTATGCTACTCTTAGGAAGTAGCCGTGCTGTTGCAGCAACTCTTCATTATTTGATGTGTTTTTTTTTTGGGGGGTGGAAAGCTTGCCAGACTACTTGATTTTATTGTCACTATCATTCTATCTTCTGTGCTTCATGACATTTGTTACTTAGAGTAATCTTCAGATTCTGTTAATGCGTTGAGTGCAGTACATGTTCCATCATGTCACTTGCAAGACATCACTGAGCCCACTCATAGTACAGACACACACACAAACGCACGCACATGGAACAAATCATTATTTTGCACTACTCAATAGATGTTCAAACATTATTCTAATAGCAAAAACTATGATTCTTGTGTCACTTCACAAACTGTGCATCTGACGAGTTACTTTTGCATAACTCAGCATTGCAAGTGGGGGGGTTATATGAAAAGGAATAGCATCTCATTATTATAATAACTGTTTCCAGTAAATACAGTAGGGTACTTTTATTCATCAAGGATGTCAGCCTGGCATAACCCATAAATTGTAGCACATGCAATTTAGATTGGTAAGAAACCATTTTTATGGAGAGTTGGTTACAGGCATCCAGCAACCAAACCTGTAAGTATAATTATACAATGGCAAGAAATAATCCTGGACTCTGATTGGTCAGTGTATACCTGAGACAGTGATGTTATTACACAATAACATCGCTGTATTGATTTGCCCATTGATTATTTTCTCTTAAGAAACAAAGATATACTGCCTCACTAAAAATCCACTAAAATCATTTAATTTATTTTTTTTTATTTTATATAACATCGAGCCATTGTATAATTACAATAAGGCACTCCAAGGTGTGTGTTATTGTGCAATAATGTCACTTCTGGGGTGGTAGAAGCACCTGGCTTCACCTCGTGCTTCAACCCACCCCAAGAGTGATGTTATTACTTATTATACAATGGCAAGGAAATTTCCTGAATTCTGATTGGTCAGTGAGTGCCTGAGACAGTGACGATATTGCAGTATAACATCACTGTCATTGATTAGCATTAGGTCTGCTTGCTCCTCAGCCTGACCACCACCTTTTTTTCCCTCTTCTCTTTCACTAAAAATCTACTAAAAACATTTTTATTTTTATTTTTGTTTTGTATAAGATCGAGCCATTAGTATAATTGCAATAAGGCACTCCAAGGTGTGTGTTATCTTGTGTGTAGCGTCACTGCTGGGGTGGTGGAAGCACTTGGCTTCGCCTCGTGCTTCAACTCACCCCAGAAGTGACGTTATTACACGATAACACACACCTTGTCGTGCCTTATTGCTTAAATAACACACACCCTGTAGTGCCTTATTGCTTAATTAAATTAACCTTTTGACTTTTTTAAAAATGTTTAACAGTGATAGTATCTTATTCCATTATGTTATGTTTCATTTCTATTAAATGAAATCCAGCTGCCCATTCCATTTTATGTTATGCTTACTATATTTAGAATAAGCATAAAATTAAGTTTTGTGAGTGCGCTATAGCGAGTAACATGGGATAACTGAGCGGTCATGGTCAGAGATCAACCAGACCGCTAACTGTACATCAAGTTATGGAAATCTGACAAGGGAACTATGAGGATAGCAGTGCTACTTGGATTTACCTCAGCCTCCAACACTATTTCCATATTGAGACTGAACTCTCTGGAGATGAAACCTGTGTAACATAATTGACAGGTACTATATCTAATCACATTAAAATTGTGTCCTGTAAACCATCAGCTATTAAATAGAGTCCCTTGAAAACTGACAGTACTTGAGATGTAGTACCACTTGGTGTCATCTCACATAGAGCCGAAAAATGCTGGTGCCCCACAACTGGAGGATCAAAATCAGCATCTCAGTAAATAAGACATTGTTATCAGTCCATTTGTCATCTTGGACCAGAAAGGGGATAGAGGTCGACCTGACATTCAGAAACATATTGCTACATAAAATTAACTCTAAATAAAATTTTCACACTCTGTAACATTATTTGTAAATTCACATGTAACTTCTTATTAGTGTCAGTACATTATCAGTGATCACACGACATGGAAAAAAAAAAAACAAATCTGCAATCTTGTCAGTAAACCTGAGACTGAGATCACAGCCCAAGTCACATACAGTATAACATGAACATTAGAACTGAGAAAATGAACCGGTCAGTGGCATTAAAGAAAGAGATGCAGGTAAAACTAAAGGAGAACAAAATTATTACTTGTTTTTGGATTACCCAGTGCTTATATAAGGACGTAGTAATAGGTGTAAATAAGTGAAATGCTGGGCAAGTGCTCACATCTGAGTAACGGATTTCACACAGAATCCACACTTTACCCACAACAGGGTACGTTTCTTCATTTCAGTGCCCAGTATGGACTGATCGGGATATCCCAATAAGTGTTCTATTTCGTATTTATCTATTTTTTTCAACCAAAGTTTCTGATACATTTATTTATTTATTTTTTAATTTTGCACATCAGTAGGAAATCAGTAAAATAGCCAATCAGTACCAATTTTGACACTCAGTTGAGAGGACTTAGCTGAGGGTAAGAGGATGGGAACTGGGTAGGCTGGTTGAGTTACTGACAAAATAACATTTTAGAGGTATAGTTATGAACATGTACAACTTATACTCGGGAATCCAGCAATGGAAATCATATGGGAAAAAAAGCCGTCGAGTTTAGCACAGTATGACACAGCATTGATCAAATGTCAAATCCTGATTTACTGCGAGATCCGTACTGAAAATGTGTCAGTGTCAGATGAACAGTGATTAATTGTGAGGGCAATTTAACATGCCAGATCAAAGAAATTACCTGCTAGGATCATCTGATGTTCTTTATTGGAGTCATTATCGGACGAAGAATCTTCATCAACCGCAACATTTACAGGAAGATTTCTGTTTACGGCTAGAGGCTGGTACATATAGGGCATAAGAAGATGATGAAATGGTTGAAAGGCATACAGAGTATCACTTTCAGCATGGTCTGAACTGTGATCACTAATTATCGCTAACTCTGTACTGTCTGTCAATAAAGTCTTCCACCATTTCACTTTGGAATGTGAACTATAACACTAGCTTCAGAGTTATTAACGTCATAGATCTAGATGTGACTCACGCTAACTAACACTGAAACTGCCAGACTACAGTGCCTAAGACAACAAAACAAAGGTGAGAAAAATTACAGACACAGACGTTTTACTCCAAGAGTTCTTTATTGGCACATAATATCAAGCACATTCTTACATAAACAACACATTTAAACAGCAATTCTATACATTTGTTTCCTATCTCCTTTAAAGGTGACAGGAAATGATTTACTGTGGCTTGTAAATGTTAAATAAATAAATTATAAACAACAAGCAGTGACTTCTCTGTGTCTTTGTCAGTACTGTACATGTTTAAACTGTATATTTACAAGGCTACTCCATAATGCTGAACCTCTGTTTAGTTTGGTAGCCTTTTTTCTTCAAATTGGAGAAAATGCGTGCCAAGCTGAGAACGGCTGTCATCACTGACTCTGATTTTAGACAATTGAAACCTTGTGTGCAGGAATAGGGAGCCGTTTAATCAGCAGCTTTACAAAAGGCTGAAGCTACTCTCCTCCAGCACAGTGCAAAATAATGGCAATTCTCAAAACAACTGTAATCTATGTGACCACCCATTCATTCTCGACTGCCTCCCCCACATACACACACACACATACTGTTGCCCGGTCACCATTCCAATATCAGAAAAATAAGAACATTTCAGCTGACAGGCTCAAAGCAATCATTATTTTTTGGCAACCATGAACAGTTCACTCAGCCCACACCCTCCCTCTACCCACGTGCACACTCTTGCCTGGTCCTCTCAAAAATTAAAGACCTGTCCAAATACTAGTAAAATCTATCTCTGGTTTCCACTCTCCTCTTTGTCCATACCCCTACCATCTTGCTGTATATAGTGGTAACCCTATTCAAACTGGGAGCTTAGCCTAATTTCACCCTTCTTTTTAATCTGTCCCAGAAGCCTGTCATTCTCATCCACTGAAATAACTTCTGTAGCGGCTGGCAACCACCTGTGTCTTTGCTCCCCTGACTCTCTCTTAAACAGCATCATGGCCATGGAGCACACTAAAAAGATCTTCACTCTGGCACTTATGTTATCTGCTACAAGAGAGCAGCTCAAGGAGATGGCTCTTGGTTCTGTAGGTCATCCCCCCCCCCTTTCACTGCTGCATACTGTTGACAGAAAAGCACTGAGGATCAGTGTTAGGGGGGCAGGGGATACATTATTCATTAATAGCTATGTGCACGATCGCTTGATGGGTGATGGCACAGGTTTCGGTACCGATGATCAGGTTCCGAACATAAAAGCACCAGCCCATTTGGAAATGATCTTTGAGCTTAGGGCCTGTCTGATCAGTGCATCCCGAGCAAACGGTCACTGAAGTCAGTGTGGGATCATCGCTGTCGAGCTGACCCAACAAAAAAAACACCTTTACTAGAGTAACAGTAATCTGTCACTTTTTACAGGGGACTGTCCTATAGTTTTAATTGATATCACTGCCCCCACTGACCTCACACAGAGGTTAGTGACACCAGTGCACACTAAAACTCCCCTTGAACAATATACCTATGCTGCCTCCCCTCAAGTTGCCAGCTGCTACAGAAGTTATTTCAGTGGACAAGAATGACAGGCTTCTGGGGTGAATTAAATAAAAGAGCGAAGGTAGGCTAAGCTCCCGATTTGAAGAGGCTTACCACCATATACAGCAAGATGGTAGGGCAACAGTGTGTGTGCATGTGTGTGGGGGGGGGGCAGAGTGAACGGGTGGTCACCATAGATTTACAGTGGTTTTGAGCCTTGCCATTATTTCTCACTGTCCTGGAGGAGTGTATCTTCAGCCTTTTGTGAAGCTGCTGATTAAACGTCTCCCTATTCCTGCACACAGGTTTCAACAATCTAAAATCAGAGTCAGTGACGAAAGCCATTCTCAGCTTGACACACACTGATGCCAATTTGAAGAAAAAAGGTTGGCAATCCAAATGGAGTTTCAGTATTACAGAGCAGCATTGTAAATATACAGTTTAAACATGTACAGTACTGACAAAGACACAAGGGAGTCACTGCTTGTTACTTATAATGTATTTAACATTTACAAGCCATAGTAAATCATTTCCTACTTCCTTTAAACGGTTTGGTCTTTTTACTTAAAATGTTCAGGGTTTTGAGGGGATATCCTAGAGATGTAAATTAGCTTGTTTATGTGTTGGAAACTTAATTGGTTGCAGAGATATTACTTGACAAAGCTGACATTTTCCCCATAGGATTACATTGTGTTTCTTTAGTCTTTTTACATGAAATTTTCAGGGGTTTGAGGGGATGCCCTACTGATGTCAATTATGTTGATTAGCTTTTGGGGAATTAATTGGTTGTAGAGATATTCCATGACAAAGTTGTTGTTTTCCACATAGGATTACATTGCAGTCTCAGTGATGTGTTGTGGCACCGTTATGTCAGGAACAAAGTGAGATAACGCACTTTTCACTGCTGGCAGCTTACATCACCTTTTGGTGACGTATGCCATTGCAAGAATATTTTAAACTGCACAGTACCTGTGCAGTGAAATTTTTCCCATAGGTTGAACGGTTCATGAGATTTTTTTTTTTATTATTTATTCTATTTTTCCCGGCGCACTGCCTTCAACACCCATTCCAGTCACCTTACCTTGTTCTCCTGTGGCTGCCGTGCACCATCTACCAATACTCACCGGCTTACCTCCCTCGCGGGGTGGGCCACAGCACCACAGCCTGCCTGTCAATGATGGAAGATGCTGTCGGCATCACTGACATTGCTACCCTGGCTTACCAGCACAGGGTGGGGTTCGGGGCCTGTTGTGGTGCCGTGGACTGTAATTTAGTCGGTGGAGTGAAACAGTGGCAGAGAGTCATAGAGGCACATGCTGGGGTGGCATCATCCTGAACTGCCGGTACTTTTCTCCCTTTGAGAGGGTGGGGACGTGCAATGATGTCCAGTGTCCACCCCGTCCCCAGAACAGCTGGACAACCTGGTTACTGCACTACTCCCGGCATCCGCCAGTGGTCCATTGGGTGCCAGCCGTGCTCCCATCCCTCCCTCCCAGAGCAGGACAGCAGTCCACATGATGCTTCACCCTCCCCTGTCTGACCTCCAGTGACCCAGCTATGCATATGGCAACTTGGTGGGAGCGCAGGGTGCAAAGGTCCCTGCGCTCCCCGCAATACATGTTATTTTGGTAGTTATATCGCTTTCTCAAAAAGTAAAGAAATGATTTGCAAAAAACTACATTTAATGCATCATTTAGGGTTAAAGCAGAAAAAGTCAGGAAATGAGAACATTAGGGTTGCCCCCTAACCCCCCCACCCACCATCCTCCACAGACTGACAGTTGATGCGGTGTGTCGTTGGGGCTGTGAGGCCTAAATCTCACCCATTCTCTTTTACTGTAGCATGTCCATCTGCTTACACATGGAATGGTGTGAGATTTGGGCCTCACAACCCCAACGACACACCCCATCAAATGTCAGTCTGTGGAGGATGGCAGGTGCGGGGTTAGGGGGCAACCCTAATGTTCTCATTTCCTGACTTTTTCAGCTTTAACCCTAAATGATGCATTAAATGTAGTTTTTTGCAAAGAATATATATATATGGGATATGACATGGGTGAGAGTGAGATAGCAGAAATATCTCCACGAGCTTCCATTGAACTCTTTATATCCCATGACTGGTGAAGTCACAAGTGAGATATCTACAGTTCAATGGCAGCAAGTGGAGATATTTATACTATCTCACTCTCCCCCATATCATATTCGATTTGTCCAACAAATGTGGGTCTCTCCTTTTTCTGTTTTAAAGTTATTTGCATTTGTTTGTTGCAAAAAGTGAAAAAAATAGAATTTTCTGCTGTTTTTTGCCAATTATAAAAAAATTAAAGGTATCTGTAAATGAAACACCACTCATTTCATAGAAATTTTTGTGCTGAACAACTTTTGTACTCAACGTACCATGCTATCGTTTTTCATTTTAAAACTTATTTGCCTTTTAATACAATTAATAGTGCTACTGAGGCTGAACATTCTAAATGAGTTCCGAACCTTTGTAACATACTAGCATGAAGATATCACTGATATCTCACTAGTGGCCCATGAGATGTCAGTCATTTAGAAAATTAGCTTTTTATTTGCTGGGCTCTGATTGGCTGGTACCCCTGTCAGGGGGGTACATTACCTTTCAATAGACGCCCAGCAAACAAAAAGTTCCACCACAAGTGCTCCTTAACCTATTCACATATCTCTGTGCCCACCCTGCTTTCCCATTGGCCAGAAGTACCCCACTGAATTTCAAATCACCACCATTTTTTTTCTGGCTTAGCGAGAGACAAATAAGAGCTCCCTACCCAGCACAATGCTAATTTTTTAATCAAGTTCCATTTCTAGACACTGACAGGCTTGCCTCCTTTCCTCCACTCTGCCCATCTCTGTAGTTTTAAATAAAAACAGTCTTACATTAAAAAGCCAAATGGTATCATAAGTTACAGTCATGCCAGGTTCCCCGCTCACCCCCGGCCACTGTATGTTTCCGCAACATAGAATTACTTCTCTTCTCCCCATATATCAGAAACACACCGAAACAAAACTGAATGGTAGAGAAGCACCAATCACAGCATTAGGGGTTTTTTTTTTGCTTCTTTCAGTTGGCAAGCAGGTGAACAGTCCAGCATTGATTATGCCATCAGCCCTGCTGTAACGCTGAAACATCCGCTGCCATATACCTCCTGAGTAAGCTATCTCTAACACGCAAGTATCTATGCCATCCTTCCTGTGTGCTGTACCGCGGTCAGTAACTGCCGATTTTTAAAACTGCAGCACGCATCTCTCCTCAACTGCTGCTCCCCACAGTGCACAGTCAACTCCTCGCAGAAATAAATAAAAAAATTGAAAACTACATGTCAGTTCTCTCGCTCAGTGCTCACACTATGAACTCAATCTCCCACTGCTCAGTATCTTGTATCTCACTACCATTCCATCACCCAATCTTGCAGGAACAGCAGCAAACAGCTTTTTGTTTTCCTGTAGTGCAGCAAAGATGCCAAGAAACTGCTGGGGGGGTAGGGGATGACGACGCCGCAAGACTCTCCATATCTACTTCTAGATGTAGTGGTGCGGGGGGTGACTAGGAGAGAACGGCTCTGGGGAGGGGCAACAGCAGACAGAACAGCATAGAAATATAGAGGGACTACTTTACAAGGAAAACATTGAAACTTCATTGTTATTCTTATTTTTTTTATTTTGAAATTGTATTAAATCCCATCTAAAAATGCCACAGGTAGCCCATTTTCTAAGCACAGTAATACCCTCCAGGGTGGGTGGTATGGGCAATACCAGACCTTCCAGGGGCTATAAGGCCCTTCGCCTGCAGCATCGAGCCTCATTACACCCCTGGGTGGTCTAGTATTGCCCAATCCCATCCAACTCCGGAGGGTATTATTGCATACATCTTCATTGATACAGACCCACACCTGTTGTGTATATATGTATGTATGTATGTGTGTGTGTGTGTATATATATATATATATATATATATATATATATATGCATGGGGAAGGGGTATCTTCATTGATACAGACCCACACCTGTTGTATGTATATTATATATATTTAGGGGGAAGGGAGGAAAGGGGAAATTGTTTAACCAGGAAAGGCACACTAAGCCAAAGCTTGTTTCCAGGTGTGACCTGGGAGCACAAGAAAGTTAAGTGACTTGTTCAGGGCCACACAGTATGCAAGTGGGGGCCAATGGGATTCAAACCCAGGTCTCCAGGTTTGCAGCTCAGTGCACTTAACCACTATGTTATACTGCCTAGAGAGAGAGAGAGAGAGAGAGAGAGAGAGAGCGAGAGAAAGATACTTATATATATTTTTTTCTCCTGGTTTTCCTCACTACTTTTTCCTCACATGTTTTCCTTCCACATTCTAACTATATCCACATATTGGACCCTACTTGATGATGACTCATCAGTTCATTCACTCCTACTCTTTTTTAATGTCTCACCCTCCACCATTCACACTGTTTTGTTCTTCAGGTTCTAGTCCTAATTTTCATATCATCAATTTTTCTCTAAGATCTGCTGACTCATTTTCCTTCCCCATAAATATCGGTCTGTCTGTTGGGATAGATATGTGTATATCAAGCTCCAAATCACAAGGGGACTGCACCCTCCCTTCTAGCGCTCCAGTAATCATTCTGACATTATCAATACACTAATTAGTGAATTATGACATCATCAACTGACACGTTTCTAAAACTTGTATGAGGAGTGAGCTGAACTATTGAAATGCCAGCCATCAGATGAGATGATAAACCACACTGCCTTCTGCCCATCATGGGTCACTATCCAGGTGGAAGCTAATGATCCAATGGCAGTTTCCAAACAGTAGGGGAGTTTCACTCAGTGTCATGGCCAATATTCCCTTTGCAAATAAAACAGGTCCATGCAACCCACACCCAGGACACACCTGGAAACAAGCTATCACAGCTTAGTGTGCTTTTCTGACAAACATGACAATATATATATATATATATATATATATATATATATATATATATATATTTATGCAATAGGTGTGAGACCAAAAGCCATTGAATAAATCCATTTATTTCCACATATGTGGAATAAATCTAACCACTCTAGATTTATCCCACATATGTGGGATAAATGCAAACTGTCAATCAAAGCTTTTTGTTCACTTTTGACAAACAAATGTGAATAACTTTAAAACAAAAATGATAGCATAGTACTGTGAGCACGAAAATGTTCAGGACAAAAATATCTACAAAATGAGTGGTGTTTCATTTACAGATACCTTTTAGTTTTTTTATAATTAGCAAAAACAGCAAAAATCCTATTTTCTTTTCACTTTTCAGACAAACAAATATAAATAACTTTAAAATGAAAAATGATAACATGGTACTGTGAGCACGAAAATGTTCAGCATAAAATATCTACAAAATGAGTGATGTTTCATTCATAGATACCTTTAGTTTTTTCATAATTAGCAAAAACAGCATAAAATTCAATTTTCTTTTCACTTTTCGACAAACAAATGTGAATCACTTTAAAACTAAAATGATAGCATGGTACTACGAGCACAAAAATGTTCAGCATGAAGATATCTACAAAATGAGTGGTGTTTCATTAATAAACACCTTTAGTTTTTATAATTAGCAAAAACAGCATAAAATTACATTTTGTTTCACTTTTCATCAAACAAATGTGAATAACTTTAAAACAAAAAGGTCGCATGATACTGTCACCATGACATTTGTTCAGCAAGAAGTTCTCTACAAAATGAGTGGTGTTTCATTTAATAGCAACCACCCCGCTAGGCGGACATACACCAGGAAAGTTAACCAAAAGTCCCAGAAATTATCATTTAAAAAAAGAAGATAAAACAGTCAAAACCAAATGTTCCCACACTGATAAGAAGCATCCCTATTGCATAAATGAAATATACAATGGTGAGCTGTCAGATAAATGATTTATCTACACTTGTACTGTTTGACCTCAGACACCTCACTCGTGGCTTACGCCACTTGTGAAGTTACCTGAGGTCAAACAGCACTTGTGTAGATAAATCATTTATCTGACAGCTCACCATTGTATATCCCTTATATATATACATATATATCGATATATATAAATATATATTCTTTGCAAAAACCTTTGTTAATGCATCAGTTAGGGTGAATACCACAGTGACAAAAGCAGAGAAATGTGCTGTTAGGGTTTCCAACCCTAACACCCCATCCCCAGGGTTCCCACCCCTACCATCCCACCCCATTCCCCCACCCTCCACACAGCAACAGGCATTGGGGTGTGCCACTGGGTTGTCAGGTCCAACTCTCACCCCATGCCACATGTAAACACGCTGACATGCTACAGTATAGGACAATGGGGTGAGAGTTAAGCCTGACATCCCAATAGCACACCCCGATGCCTGTTGGTGTGTGGAGGGTGGGGGGACAGGGATGAGGTGGTGGGGTGGGAACCCTGAGGGTTGGGCATTAGGGTTGGAAACCCTAATGCCACATTTTCCTGCTTTTGTCGCTGTGGTATTCACACTGTGTTCCCATCCCTACATTGACAAGTAGTCATAACTCTGCCAACACCCCTTCCCCCTTAGCTAGTGGTCAAACAGGAGTTCAGCAAGCTTGTAGTTCATTTACATCAACAGGTAAGGAAAAGGGTCCAGCTCCCCATACAATGCACAAGGGAATTGCCAGACCTCACCCAACAACAAACACACCGACATCTAACCAATGGAAAATCATGTACACAAATGCTTGCAGTCTGGGAAACAAGATCCCAGACCTGCAGGCAATAATGACAAGGCTAAACTGGACATAGTAGCCATTAGTGAGACATGGTTTACCAGTAACCACACCTGGAAGACTTCAGTACCTGGCTATGTACTGTTCAGAAGAGACCAAGGTGCAAAAAGGGGAGTGGAGTGGCCCCTTATGTCAATAAAAATATCAAAGCTACAGAAATTCAGAATACAGTTAAGGAGCCAGAAGAACTGTGGGTCACCCTGGAAACAGGAAATGGGATAGCCATATGAACTGGGGCTGTGTACAGGCCTCCAGACCGGGGGAGGATATAGACACATTACTGTTAAAAGATATACAAAACATGACAGCTGAAGGGGAGGTTCTGATAATGGGAGACTTCAACATGCCAGATACAGATTGGTCAATACCAGCAGCAACATCTGCCAGAACTACACACATGGTGGATTCCCTGCAGGGGGAGGGCCTCACACAACTTGTACAACAACCCGCAAGAGACAGGGCTATCCTAGATCTAGTATTGACTAACAGGGAAATTATCTCAGATCTCCAGGTAGACGGTCACCTGGGGGCCAGTGACCATCACATGGTATGGTTCAATTTGGCCACTAGAATGAACTCATCCCATTCCAAGGCAAAAATATGGGACTTCAGAGGAGCTGACTTTGATAAGATGGCCAACAGAGTTAAGCTAGCCCTGGCAAAAAGAAATACAGGTGAGGGAGTACAGGCAAAATGGGCAAGCATTAAGGATGCAATACTTGAAGCAACATCCCATTGTGTTAGAGAGAAAAGGAAGTGCAAAAGAAGAAGGAAATCACTTTGGTTCTCAAAAACAGTAGCAGAAAAGGTCAGAGCCAAAAGGCTGGCCTTCAGAAAATATAAGAGAACACAGCAGGATGAAGATAGGGAGACATACCAAACTTGCCTATGGGAAGCAGGGAAGGCAGTAAGGCAGGCAAAGGCCCAAACTGAAGAAACACTAGCACAAACAGTAAAAGAAGGTGACAAGACTTTCTATAGATACATTAGTGAAAGAAGAAAGTCCAGAGGGGGTACTGCTAAGATCAAAGGGGATAAGGAGGCATGTGAGGAGGAGGAGGACCATGTAAAAGCATCTATCCTAAATAGATACTTCTGCTCAGTATTTACTGAAGAGAAGGTAGGGCAGGGCCCACAGCTCAGCACCATGGACACAGTGGGGAGGGAAGTGTGCACTAGTCCCTTCACAAAAGGAAAGGTCCTACAAGAGCTCAATAAGCTCTAGGTGGACAAGGCAATGGGATCTGATGGCATACATCCCAGGGTACTAAAAGAGCTAAGGGTGGAACTAGCAGAGCCATTATCAGAACTGTTTAGTGAGTCTCTGAGCACAGAAGAGGTCCCAGAAGACTGGAGAAGGGCTCATGTGATACTGCTCCACAAGAGTGGTAGCAAGGAGGAGGAAGGGAACTACAGATCAGTCAGTCTTACCTCAGTAGTGGGCAAGATTATGGAGGCACACCTTAAGGAAAGGATAGTGCAACACCTGTAATCCATAGGAGCACAGAATCCAAGACAGCATGTGTTTACAAAAGGAAGGTCCTGTCAAACTAATCTAATGATTTCTTTGACTGAGTAACCAGAGGGGTGGACCAAGGGGGAGCAGTTGATGTTGCCTATCTTGACTTCAGCAAAGCTTTCGATACTGTTCCACATAGAAGATTGATTAATAAGCTGGGTAGGCTCGGGGTGGGTCAGAAGTTGGTCAACTAGGTGGCAAACTGGTTGACAGGCAGAAAACAGAGAGTGGAGGTAAACGGCATACAGTCAGAAGAGATGCAAGTCACAAGTGGGGTACCTCAGGGATCAGTCATGGGGTCAGTCCTCTTCCATATCTTCATCAGTGACATTGCAGGTGGACTGGAGGGTAAGGTTTGTCTGTTTGCAGATGACACTAATCTCTGCAACAAAGTAGATGATCCAGATGGGGTGGGGAGAATGAGAAGAGATCTGGATAAACTGGCAAAATGGTTGGAAGAGTGGCAACTGGGGTTTATTTATTTATTTATTGAAGATATCGGATTTACGCATTTAAAGCAAAAAGTGCAAGATCATGTACATAGCAAGGAGAAACCTGAAGCCACCTATAGACTGGGAGTGGAGTTGCTGGCAGTCACAAGGGAAGAAAGAAACTTGGGCATCTTCATCACTGATGACCTGAAATGATCCAAGCACACCACTAAAGCAGTAGGTAAGGCTAGGGGGATGTTGGGGTGTATTAGCAGGGGAATCACAAGTCGGAGAAGGGAGGTAATAATCCCTCTTTACAAGACACTGGTTAGGCCCCATCAAGAGTACTGCGTGCAGTACTAGAGGCCATACCTTCACAAGGATATTAACCAAATTGAGGCAGTCCAGAGAAGGGCAACCAAAATGGTGCAGGGACTGCATCAGAAAACATATGAGGACAGATTAACAGAGCTCAATATGTATATCCTAGAGCAAAGGAGGAAAGGAAGTGATATGATCGAAACATTCAAACACCTTAAGGGAATTAACAAGGTGAAAGAGTCTAACATGTTTCAATATAAAAAAAAATAGCAGAACAAGAGGACACAGCATGAGATTAGAGGGAGGCTGATTAAGGAGTAATGTGAGGAAGTTCTTTTTCACAGAAAGGGTGGTGGATGCATGGAACGACCTACTTCAGGAAGCGGTGGATATGAATGCAGTGCAGGACTTCAAACAGGCATGGGATAGGCATAAGGGAGCAATACAGATGAGTATGAATAGATAGGCCATTGACAGAGCAAAGGTCGATGGCACATTCATAAGGTAAAAAAAAGAAATGGGCAGACTGGATGGGCCTTGTGGTCCTTATTTGCCATCAACGTCTACAGTATGTTTCTATTTTTACTTATTTGTACCCCAGATTTTCAACATAGCCATTTTATGACCTCACTGCATGTACCCAGCACAGAACATTTTTAAATCCCCATTAAAACATCATTCTGCGCAACTGCAATGCCATTCTGTGCCACAAGTGCGAAAATACATTTTGGCTTTGATTTGAAACATGGCAACTGTCACATCCATGAGGTGGGGTAATATCAACGCTATGCTGAAAATATGGGGTGAAAATATAGAAAATTAATTTACGAGCATGCTTAGTGAGATAGGAATGGATGCTCATAACGCAGTCATTTATCTACATTTTGACCCCAAATTTTTAACATAACCTTCTTATGATACCACCTCATGAACACTATGACTGTTGTTATGCAAATTCCACTGGAAAGGTGATTTTGCCAACCGACTGAGAAATCACCTTTCCAGTAGGAGTTGCCTAATGACAGTCATATTGTTCATGAGGTGGGGTCCCCAAACAATGTTGAAAATCTGGGGTCAAAAGGATGAAAAACATCTGAGTTATGGGCAAAAGCTGACCCCCCTCCTGCCATTGAAATACATTAAATAGCATTTACCTCAGTTCATATTGCAGTCACCAGATGCAGCAGCAAGACATGTCTTCAATCGGCAGAGTGGGTGTCAATCCTGGGATGTCCTCAGGTGAGTGAGGGTCAGTGGGGATGTCAGGGGGTGTGGGGAGGAGGGTCCACAGTGGGAGGTCAGATGGGAGTACAAGCATGATTGGTGATGGCCCATTTGTTTTTCACAGGCTAAAAAAAAGACAACGAGGGACTGTTTTATACTTTTGCAGGTTGTTACATGAGAGTAGCAGGAATGCCACTAACCACCAGTGATCACACTACACTAAATCAGAGTCTGCTGGTGTAGGGGGGGTACCACTAGACACCAGTGATTAAGGACACACTGGCAGAACGCCACAATGGGGGGTGATAATAAAAAAATAAAATAATAAGTGTGTGTATAAAATATACATAGAGATTGAGTGTGGGGGGTGCCAGGGGTAAAATAAGAGGAGATGCCTTTTTTTTACTCCTTTCTCGTGACTGGTCCCAATCCTTTTTCGTCATCCAATTCCTTTGTCATGAAGTGACATAATCCTTTTTCATCATGCAAAAAAGGATTAGGACTTGTCCAACCAGATGGTCCTCTCAGCCATCCTTTTTCATGAGTTGGCATAATCCTTTTTCGTGATATGAAACAAGATCATGACATCTCACTACAAAGGAATTTGTCTGCGGAAACAAGATTACCGGCACGGCCATTTGGTCAGAGAAATCCTAATCCTTTTTCACATGATGAAAAAGGATAATGACACTCACAAAAATGGAACTGGTTGATGAAAAAGGATTATGACATCTCATGAAAAAGGATAACTCTTTTTAATCCTTTTTCATGAGATGTTCTAATCCTTTTTCGCCAGTCAATTCATTTTTTGTGAGCCGTCATAATCCTTTTTTGTCGTGTGAAAAAGGATTAGGACCTCCGACCAGATGGCCCTGCTGGTAATCCTTTTCGTGATATGTCATAATCCTGTTTCATGATGCAAGAAAGAATTATGACACCTCAAAAAAAGGATCAGAAGTGAGTCACGAAAAATGATTTTTAAAAATTAAAATAAGCATTCTGAGGCTACCTAAAATTCAGCTAAAGGCATCCAACAGTAAAGGACATCCTGATGAACAAGATACATACTTAGATGTCTACAGAAGACATCCCTAGGCACAGTTATGACAGTTTGGTCAAAAAAATAAAATAAGATGGCAGCTGACAAAAAAGGATTTTTTTCTGATGAAAAAGGATTCTAAGGATCCTTTTTCATGAGGGCTCCAAATCCTTTTTGTAGGAGCAAAATCCTTTTTCATTCCATGCAGCTATCCAAAAGACTGAACTGATCATGTTCAGAACCTGAAATTTCATAACTGAATAACTTTGCAACAGATTAATATTTTTTCACCAAACCAATGCTGGCTTGTTCTTTGGGGCAAGCTCTTTCTACCTTAAAATTTCAGCCCACAATTCCAAATGGTCTGGTCACAGTGCGATGAGGAAAAAACAGCCAAAAAGATGAATTTTAGTGTTTTTTTCACAATACACTGTGCAAAATCCACCAATCTGACCAACACAAACTTGGTACGTCAAGAGACCTACCCCTTGGGACAACACATACCAAATTTCATGCAAATCCGTTGAACAGTTGCAAAGTTATTAAAGTGCAGATTTTGAGGTTTAACATTAAAGTGCCTACTCAACCCTGACTACAGGGGTGCGACCAATGTTTCTTGTTCATGATGTGTGGTCCTAAAAAGGCCATGGTGAAAATTTAGTGTAAAAATATTCAAAAATGACAAAGTTATGAATAAAAGTTCAAACCCCATTGAAATACATTAAATCAGATTTGACTTACTTTTTCATATCACAGCCGCTGGTTCCATCAGCACAATGTGTCTTTAATCGGAGAGTTGATCTACATCATGGGACATTTTTAGGTGAGTGAGGGTGTGTGTGGAGAGGTGTGTGGAGGGCTGCCTGGTTAATCCACACCTGGAGTACTGTGTGTAGTTTTGGTGCCCATACTTGAGGAGGGATGTTGCCCTTCTTGAAAAGGTCCAGAGGAGAGTGTCAAAGATGATTCATGGCCTGAGGGACCTGTCCTATGAGGAGAGACTAAAGGATTTGGACATGTACTCCCTAGAAGAGAGGCGGGATAGGGGGGATAAGATAGAGGTCTTTAAATATTTGATGGGGGATTAACTGGGTCAGCTCTGATGGTCTGTTCCAGTTGAGGGATGATGGAGCCATGAGGGGGCATAGCTTGAGATTGGTGGGGGGGTTTAAGGGGGAGGTGAGGCATCATTACTTCATGGAGAGAGTGTTGATGCCTTGGAACTCATTGCCATCAGAGTTGGTGGGGATGGAGACAGTGGGAGGATTCAAGAGAGGATGGGACAGACACAGGGGTAAAGTCCAGATGGGGGGAGCGGGGTATTGAAAGGGTCCACAGAGGGGCAAAATGGGGGAAGGGTGCAGCTGCAGTACCAGGACTGTAGGGCTGCTACTCGAGCAGACTCGATAGACCACTAGGCCTAATCTGCTAGCAATTTAGTATGTTAGTATGTTAATCTTCGTTTGGTGGTGGGTCCATTTGGGGGGGGCTAGTTTTTGGCATTTCATATCTCGAAAACAGAACAAAATGGCGTCATGAAACTTTTCGTATCTTGAGACTCTGCCAACCAGAGGGCCAGACAAACTTTCAGCTATTTCGTTGAACACCGCCTAAGGTATTAAGGTGCAAAAATTCAGGTTTAACATTAAACAGCCTACTTAATTCTAACTACAGTCGTCCTTCACTATAACAAACCCCATTATTACGAAGGCTCGGCTATAGCGAATGGCCTTGGTGACTCCCCGAGGCCGAACTTAAGTCAAGGGATCGAAAAATCAGGACACTTTTCCTTCCTAAAAACACAACCTCTAAAATTCAACCACTGGATGGTGGGATCATCGCTACATTCAAAAAACACTACAGGAAGCGCCTTCTCAGTGAGGTTGTGTCTGCAGGTGATGGGCTATCTGGTGCACAGATGGGGGTGCAGGAGGTGCTAGAAAAAAATGCCCGGGACAGCATACACCTTGCAGGTGAAGCACGGGAGAATGTCTCTGCTGCCACAATTCACCACTGCTGGGTCGCAATGCTTGGCCCATCTTTCCCACCAGAATTCAGTGTACGAGCTGGTGACCTGGACAAGGATGCAGAAGCTGATGACACAGCCAAAACTGCACAGCTGGCAACAGACCTCAACATGATTGACAGCAAAGCAGACACATCTGACATAGATGCTTGGATCATTAACGATAAGACCCTACCCACTGTGGCTCACATGACAGATGCTGAGATTGTATCCTGTGTGTCAAGAGAGGGAAGAGTGCCAGAAACAGAAGACCCTGATCAGTCAGAAGATGAAGAGGATGATGAAGGAGACGCACAGAAGCCAAGTACGGGGAAGCAGTGCGTGGTCTGGAACAGCCCTCACATGGCTAGAAGCTGAGGAAGCAGACCCCATGAAATTAATTCAGTTAAGACCGATTTTGTCTTATGCCAGAGACTTACATTCTAAAAAAATGGCTAAACAGCTTAAGGTCACTGATTTTTTTAAAGCTAATGCCTAAGTACAGTACTGTATCTGCACAAAGTAACTCTGGTTGCCCACTAACTGCTGTACTGTTCTTAATTTCAATAATTTTAAACTAGTCTGTGTGATCTTTTTGCATTTAATTAAGTTTAGTATTTTTTATTTTTTTTTTATTTTTATTTGTGTCTAGGATAACAAAGTACCTTTGAGCCAAGGCTCTTTTACAAAGGTTCCACGTCATGCTGGTTACAGGGTAACAAGACACTAAAACATAAAACAGTTACAGGTACACGGTTTTAGACAGTAACTTTGCTTGACAAAATCAGACTGAGTGATGAGTAACTCAAGAAACAATAGGAGGAAAAGGGCAAGAAGGGGAGAGGGCTGAGAGTAGGGGAAGGCATAGGTGTAGAGGGTCAGGGTGAGGCAGCCGAGGGGCCTTGTCAGGACAGACACAGGGCAAGTGCATTAGAAGTTGCATTGGACAGGTAAGTGCAAGAAGAGAGGGTGGAAACTGACACCTATAAGGTCAGAAGCAGCGTAGGGAATGAAGATGTTATGGGGTGCAAGCACAGGTGGAGTTCCAGTTATGTAGTAGGCGGAGGTTTTTTGAGCAGCTCTAAGCGTTGCTGTGGATGAGAGGTGTCACTAGAGCTCATTCAGCCAACACAGAGCCCTGTATGCAAATGACCTTTGGCCTTGGGACGTGCGGCAGCAGGGGATTTGAAGGATTTGGGGCTTAGAGCTCCTGGTGTTGCGGTTGGTGATTTTGGGTTTGAGGAGGGTGCTGACTCCTGGTGGTGCCTTACCCATCATGATTTTCTTAGCAGTGATGCAGGTTTGGTATTTGATTCAGTTGTTCAGTTGCAGCCAGCCTGTTTTGGAGTAGAGGTCGCAGGTGTGGGTGAGACGGTGGTAACCAGTAACGAGTCAGCAGGCTTGATTGAGAGAAGTCGAAACACACCTGAGAGATGAGGTTGTGGCAGATCCATAGATAATGTTTCTAAATGTTTACAGATCAATAAAGATTGTATTTTGAATCACTCCTGAGTACGTTTTTACTTTACTGTGTTAGCCGTTTAACTGTCTGAGTTTATTTTTGGCGTCCCTCAATATAACAAATTTTGTGTTATAACGAATGTACCGCTTGGCTCCAGAAACATTTGTTATAGTGAGGGATGACTGTATGGGGGTACTATCACTACACTATAATATATATAATGTATATACACAGTAATATGTAACTGTATACTATAGGGGTGCAGTAGCAACCCTATAGTTAGGGTTGTACCAGCACTTCTATGTTAAATCCAAAATGTTGCACCTTAATAACTTTGGCATTCTTTAATGAAATAGCCCAAAATGTAGCATGCAAGGTCATTCTGCCAGTATTTTAAAATGTGAAAAGTTTTGTGACAGCATCTTGTATGATTTTTGAGATATAGAATAGTAAAAAACAAAAAAAACTTTTTCCTATACATAACATGGGAGTTTTTACCCTCATCTACAGCCCAGATGGTATGACATTTTTTCCTGAAATTTTCAGGAATGATGGGGTCTGTGCCAAGGGTGTGCCATTGGATTTTTTTGGTGAAAATATATCATACAATTTTTGAAATATAACAATTTTTGTGATAGCAGCTAGACAGTCCGTTAAAAGAAAACAGTTTGAACAATAAAAAACATTCAACAGTGTTAACAAATTGTAATTTACTGTTCGAATCCAGAGAAATATTGATCACAAAAAGTACTTGAGCACTGGTGAAAATGGCTGCTTAGTCTTCTCACTCTCAGCTACCTCAGAATTATCCTGCCAGATTCATCTCCACAGCCACTCCATTTTGGGTTTTGTGCTACTTCTGTTAATTGTACAGTACTTCGCTACCCAGTTCTGGTGTTGTCTCTCACATAATAGGTGACAGTTTCTCAGTTTTCTCCGATCTACAGTACCTGTCAGTGTGCCGAGTCCCTACTCTACACTGCTAGTCACATAGAGATCCTCTGTCAACCCCCATAGGTGTCTCTAAACCACCACTGGACTCTCAAGACTTACATACACAGAACCATCCTCCAGAGCCAGAGAATGAATGGAGACCAGTATCGATGGTCGCATTCACAAACATAAGCCCAAAGAATATCAGAAACCACGGTCCAAGAGAAAGGATGACAAGACCCCTAAGTTAGCTCAGTTCCACAGCCTTAGCCATAGCAAGGACTCTAGGATTTTGTCTGAGGACTCACCTTTCAGCTCAAAGGCTAACAAATTTGCTGTCTTCTGTAGCCAATCTCCTTCACTTCTGGCCAATTTCCCTCCAGTCTCCCTGGCAACAGCATTTTATGAATCTCCCAGACAACCCACGGTCTCTTGGGCAGAGGTGGCAGCATGTACATCCCTGCCTACAGGTAACTCATCAGGTCCAAGAAAGCCACCATCTCAGGGAGGCTGTATCCTCTGTAGCAAATGATGTTGCTTGGTCCAGGGTCGCTGGATGACTGACTCAGACTCTGAACTGTGTTTTGTAAGCTGCTCCTGCCACGGTTTTATTGCCATTTGCATGCGTTTGTATAACATGGTTAAGCAATATGTTTGTTGTATTCCTAGGGGGTATGTCTAATGTAGATACAGGCTTTATCCTGCATTTATATGTGGAATACGTTTTTTTTTCCTTAGTGGTTTAGTTAACCTATAAATGGAAACATGTCAAAGTTGTTGGATGGGGGGGTTCTCATTGTCTTTCATTATTCCCCTTTTGTGCCCCAGGTGATGCTCTGGCATGGACCCTTGGTTTGTCTTATAACTCTCTCCATGCCAGTGTCCTCACAGTCATCCTTCCCTCTTTCAGCTGGGTTTGCCATAACCACCCTGCAACCCTGTCAGCATGCGATTTTGCCAGCAGAGAACAGCCACCTGCACATCTGAACAGCTCTCTTCTTGCTTGTATGACAGCCGTCTATTTGCACTAGGAAACCATGGGCTGTGGGGTTCTGAGTGTAATGGCTGTAGCCTTGCCTGAATTGACCACCTTATTTTTTTCCATTCAGCCCTCTTTAGACTTGTACTATTATATCCTGCTCCAGAACTCAGTGCCAGTTCTACTCGCTCGTTGCATCACCCAGTTAACTGGTGACATCCTCATCTTCTGGCTGTTTTCATTTATCTAGCATAACTGCCCTAGTAAACGAGTGGTTGCTATGACGACTGTTGATCTTGAGATCGCAGCTCGAGGGGTCTTACTGTCACCTTAGCAACCATGAGTGTAAGAATCTGCCTTGTCATTAATGTTAAGCTATACACTTTTCTATATAGTGTATGTTACATCAAATAATGAGACATACATTTAAAAAAAAAAATGCTGAGACGTGAATAAGAAGCTAAAAATTGTTTACTCCCAGTAATACTGCCAAACATTTCATACTCAACAGCAACTTAAAAAAAATGCATGAAGTGTCAACGGAAGTGAAACAGCTGCACATAGGGTTCATGTGGAGGCAAGAAACAAAGGAGGGGAGAGAGAAAGGAAAACAAAGTTTTAGTGAACTTACCAGATAATAGCATCCTCATTGCATTTTGATGGCAGCAACTGCAGGGTGGTTCCGAGAATCAACGCTACATGAGCACTCGCTTACAACTCACATAGCACCCCCCGACCAACATCGCACACACACTTCAGCCTTCACCTCTCACCCCTTACCCCTCACTCCTCACATCCATTGCTGACTCTTGATGACAATGGCTAGAAATCTTTGATCAATCAGTTGACTGTAACATGACTTTGACAGCCTGCTGGTGAAGTTTTTTTTTTGGTTTTTAAATGCCGCTTTAGCAGGTGGGAGCAATGGCATGACTGGTAACCAGGGCTATGCAGGTACTCGTGGGGGAGATAGTATGATGTCCTTACTGAAGCAGAATGAAAAGTCGTTCTGCTGCAGTATGGACATCACTACTGCAGCAGAACCACATTTTCACAGTCACGGAAATCCAGTTAGAACAATGTTCTGACATACACTATAACAGAATTTCAACTAGTATTTAAAAAACAACCTCTAATGTGAAAAATGACTTGTAGATTCAGTGCAGTTCTTCTTTAACCTTATTCCCTCCTCCCGTAGGATAGGCAATGTCAGAGTAGGTCGTTGCTCAGTGTTTGCTTCGTGTTTCTAACTCTTGTTCCTTCTATGCTGTTGCTTCACCTCTGTGTTTAACTTTTCTTTCCATTTTTACTCTAATCTCTTTAGAATTCTCCCTCTCGTCATGAGCGACCATTCGCAAGCTATGGTGAGCCATCCAGCTGCACCTTGTGACACATCCAGGAACTTCATCTGCAATGGTAAGTGCCTTCACTCCTATATTTTGCTTATACCCTTGGGGACCCTCTATGGCTGCCTTCTTGCCCTGCTTCCCATATGGCAGTTTGCCAGACCTACTGGTTAAAACATTTACTTCTTGGTGTCCTCATTGTAGCTCCTCTATGGGGTTACAACAGAATAATAGAACTGTATCTAGCCCCTGATCCCACAGGGTTGGCTTGGATAGAAGACTTGCACTCTCTGGATGAGGTATGCTGTGAGTGCTGTTTACTGCTACAGGCAAATGATAATTCGATTATACTGTTTTAGAAAGGAAATAATTCACAAAAAACTGCGTTAATGCACCAGTTAGGGTAACTTAATGCCAGAAAAGTAGGGAAATGTGGCGTTAGGGTTTCCCACCCCAACACCTTTTGTTTTTGTGCTGCCTCCGTATGGAACTTAATACACCCTCCAATTAGAACCCCCCACTCTCCGTACCTTCATGAAGCTGCTGAAATCTCATTGCTCTTCATCTATTATATGTCACTGCTTTCACTAATCTCCCTTCCCTTATCCATCTTAATCTGCTCCTACCTGCTCTCCCCATCATGGCACCTGCATCCCTACCCTAGTGTCGCCTACTAATATTTTTCTGCTCTCCCCATCTGTGTATATCTGCACCCCATATCCTTACCCTAGTGTTGTCTCCTAATTTACCCCATCCCTGTCCTGTGCACTCCTCCTTTCTCTCTTTACCTTTGTTGTTCTTTTTTTTACTATCCCCCCTTCATTAAGTTGGTAGCTATTTGTACACAATCTTCCTATGTTTAACTATTGTTTCACCTTTGTAAATACTATGCCATGTAAATGAACACCATAAATATTGCCTTATCTGTGTTATGTATCTCTGCTGTCATCTGGGCCACTGCACCAGAGTTGTGCCTGAAAAGCGCTTTCATGCCAGTATACTCAACCAGTCACCAAATTTAAATACATAAATAAAATGTTCCTCCCACCCTAAGCAGCAAAAGGAAAAAAAAAATTAGGGTTTTGGGTCTCCGGAGTCTTGGTGAATCAGTGATGAGGTCTTCCTTGGGGGTTCTCAACACTAATGCTCATCCCCCTCCCCCTTCGTGGGCCCTGCATGAAGAAAGGAGATCGTGTGTGATGTTGTTTGTTCACAGAATGGGGTGATCAATAGGGTTGACAATCCCCAAAGAAGACCCCACCACTGATTTGCCAAGATTGCGGAGACCAAGAGCCCTAAAGTTTTTTCTTTTTGCCACTTGTGGGGAGAGGGGGCGTTAGGGTGAGAAACCCTAACACCACATTTCCCTACTTTTGTGGTGTCAAGTTACCCTAACTGGTGCATTAATGCAGTTTTTTGCAAATTATATATTTATGCAAAGGAGCAGACATAAATGGAGTGTAATAAATGTGCTTATCTGAGCAACTGTGGATAAATGTGAATCTTACATTTATACACATAGTTACTTCATCATTTATGTGCACAGTAACTACATCCTCCCCTTCTCCCAGCCCACCAGCACTTCTTCCAGCACCAGCAATCATTTTCACTTTCCCACAACAAATCTGACTGTGGATTATAAGTTCTTTCTTCCTCCCCACATCAACTCTCCTTTGCCTCCCTATCTATCATGTACTTGCACTCACAACTTTTAATCATAAAATCATAGAATCATAGAAATCTGGCAGCAGAAAAGGACCATGTTGGCTCATCAAGTCTGCCCCTTAACCCCCCAACACACACTTGTCTCCTCTGTCCAGAGGCATCCCACTCCACCCACTGGTCAACCCCTTGTGTCTGTTCCATGCCTGCTTGAATCCCTCCACTGTAATTATTTCAAACAATACCTTTAAAAAAAATAACCAGCCACCAGTTCTTCTGTCTCCTACCAGCCCACATCACTCGCCCATTCTCCCTGTTGCTCCATCTGGCTGGTTGCATCTTCTGCTCCTGTTTCTCTCTCTCTCTCTCTCTCTCTCCACAGCTCATCCCTCAGCACCAGCAAATACTACTATTTTGCTTTATTAATTATTTTCCTATCAAACAGGCACATAGTATTATTTAAAAAACATAATGTTCATTCTTTTCTCCTCCAGATGCACCACCCACAGCTGCCAGTACTGACCACTCCACTAGTGGTATCAGATACTCCATTGCCTCAATCTGTGACCCAACAAAACAGTGCCAGATAAAATAAATTGAAACAGTTAAAACAGTTAAATCAACTCTTTCAAAAACAGCAGATCAGCCCTCAGCCGAAAGATGTCCTCTGTCTCTGCTCACTAAACTCGGCCCCCCTACTGGCCCAAAATTTTTTGCTCAGCCACTGCAACGACCAATGAACTACAACAATGCAGCTTAAGTGCGGTGTCATAAAGCAGCTGCCTTCATGGGAACAGTCATTGCAATGGCACTCACAAGAAGGGGAGCAGCTGCTTTTCACAAAATAAAGCCATCAACTTTTACATTTTTACAAAAAAAAAAAAAAACACAAGGTCTTGCTCTATGGCCTAAAAGAAATATGCAGGAGGGACCTTGTGTGATACATACTTAATGTATACTCATGATGTTTGCCATTGGACACCTCACTTGTAGCTTATGCCACTTGTGAAGTTCTCCAAGGTCACACAATACTTCTGTACGTAACTGATGTATCACACAACTCCCTTGCATATCCTATATATATATATATATATATATATATATATAAAATTAGAGGCAAAAACTCAGTTTAATGCATTAGTTAGGGTTGTTCCACAGCGACAAAAGTGAGAAATTTGCTGTTAGGGTTGAAAACCCCTTGGACCCCTACCACCCCAACCGGCATTGGGGTGCGCATTGGGATCGTCAGCCCTAACGTCAGCCCTAACCCTTTTGAGAATGATAACGAGAAATAGTGAATGTAATGCAGTGGCGGGAGCGCGGGGCCCGATGTGTTGTGGAATACTAACAGGGACAGCAACGCAAACAGAAATGCTAACAGTGGTGCACATGGTAACACAAGCACGAATGAGAACAGAAAGGGTAACGCACATGGTGGCGTAGACGGGAATGGTCTGCCACGTGATGTGTTGTCACATAGTAACATGGTGCCTGCAAACAGAAATGTCAATGGGCATGGTGATGTAAAGTGAAACAGTAAGATAAACAGTACTGTAGACAGAAATGGCAACAAATAACAGAAGCATAAGCATAAATGAAAGCGCAAGGATAAGCAGCATGGTGGCGCCAGGCGTCAATGGTAAGTGAAATGGGTACGGATCCGCAAGCAGAAAGGGCAACAGTAACAGTAATGTAAGCGCACAAGCTGGTTTTCCCCAAAACCTGCATTGAGAAAGACAGTGAGTACAAATAATGTATGCAAAATAATGAGTATCGGCGCAGAAAATGAGATCTTGGAATACTAAATACATTATATCTCAGGAACCGTACGACGCTGAAAAAAAATTTAAAAGTCATATTATTTACAACTGTCCTGGCTAATTTGAATCTTAGCCCATTATCTTCTGACAAAAAGTCCATTATCTCGCACCGTTTCGAGATACGGGCCTAAAGGCGGCATGGCTACCGCAATGTTATCCTATGGGAAAAAGAAAGTTTGGAGCGCCATAACTTTGCCTCCCTGTAATGTTTTCACCAAACTACTGAAAGGCACATCTGTGGGCTGTTGGCTGTCTTCCTCAAATTTCAGGAAAAAGACCAAACCGTTATTTTGCAGCAGGGCTCAAATGATTTCTGTTAAGTGTCGGTACCGTAATGTTATCCTATGGGAAAACCGTCAATTTTGGAATGCCATAACTTTGCCGCCATGTGATATTTTTTCACCAAACTACTGAAAGGCACATCTATGTACTGTTGGCTGTCTTCCCTCCAAATTTCAGGAAAAAAGACCAAACCGTTATTTTGCAGCAGGGTGCCAAAGTATTCCTGTAATGCTTTGGGTGCCGTAATGTTATCCTATGGGAAAAACTGTCAACTTGGGAGTGCCATAACTTTGCCGCCGTGTAATATTTTTTCAATACAACACTGAAAGGCACATCTGTGAGATGTCGGCTGCGTTCCCTTCAAATTTCAGCCCAAAACTCTAGCAGGTTATTTTGCAGTGGAGTGCCAAAGATTTTCTCATTTTTCCACAGACTAGAAAATTACTGTCACAATTTACTGACTTCGCTCAAAAATTTGGTACACTTTCGTGAGTAACGAAAGTAATTTTGAAGTACTTTTTCCAGAAACTTGAAAAACATATTTCTGGGGTGTTTACCACAAAATAAAGACATGGCAAGCATCCTCAGGGCCCGACTAGGTGAATACAAAAAATTAGGTTGCTAGAGGGTCCCAAATTTAAATGCCAACCATTTTCTGATCACCAACTGAAAAAAAATGGCCGATTTGCGAAAAGTAACAGGCCCATTTCAAGTAAAATGCATTTGCGAAAGTGTTGAACTTTTTGTTAACTTTTCCCATTGACTTATAATGGGAAACTGTTTTTTGAATAACTTTTGAACCATTTAATATTTTTTCACGAAATCTTCGAAAGGCACATCGGGGACCCTGGCTGCACGTTCTCTGAAGATTTCGGTCCAGTCACACAAACTGTACGACCTGTAGGCGCGACCACAGAATTCCAGAAAAGCGTAAACGCGCGCACAGATCACACTTAATAACTCCGCAGCCGTATATCCGACCAGTACGAAACTTGGCAGATCCCAAGGCCTATGGTTCTTGATCATAAATTCCAAATTTCAGGCAAATCCATCAAACAGTTGCAAAGTTATTAAGGTGCAAAGTTTTGGGGTTTAACATAGAAATGGCTCCTCAACCCTAACTATGGTAGCACTACCGTGCTACCATAATATATATATACTGTATATAAATATATTATTATGTTAATGCAGATATTAGGGTATGTAGATTCTTGCTGAATGGGGTGTTCTTTGGGGTAATCAACCCTAATGCCCACACCTCCAAGCAAGCAAGATCAGTCATGATCTATTTTTTTCATGCAGTACCCTGCATGAAGAAAGCTATGACTGATTTTTTTGGCAGCATGTGGTGATCCAACAGGGGCATCAGCAAAATACTAAAAGTGTGGGGGGGCCACATGCCTTCATCAATAACTTTTTCCAAAAGGGTGGTCCAGCAGGATTTGCCCATGGAAGAAATTTTGAAGAATTTGGTGACAAATGGTGCATTTTAGAAATATATTCTATGATGTCTTCATCAAGACAAGTGTATGAATTTACTAGCTGCTGTCTGCTGCTGTTCCAGGCTGCAGCTCCTCCCTGCAGAGGCCTGCTGTTGTCTCTCTCCTCCCCGACTCCTTCCCTATATATATTTTTTCTTAATTTCATTTCTTGAATAAATTTGTTCCAGTCAGGAGTCCAAACAATACAGTTCAATCCTTTCAAGGACCTTGCCTTCTGCTGCTGTCTGTGTGTATGCTCTAATAAGCCTGTTGTTTCTGTCTCTCCCTGCTCTCTCCTGCCTATTTATTACTTATTGTTAATATAATATTTATTTAATACTTTTTTTTAGTCTGGGACTAACACCAAACTCAAACTACTGTGTGTCGTGCTCGGGAGATTCACTCAGTAAAAAAGCCCAGCTCAGAAAAGCTGCCTCCCTCCCTTCCCCCAACACTTTATCTTTCAGCTAAAAAGTTAATTTTTCTGGCAACTGGCAGTCACAGGCTGGCTAGGCTCCTGTCCCTGTGGTGTCTCACAACATTCTGAGACACTTACCATCACCACAGAAAATTATCCCAGCAGATTGTGGTAGCATTGTATTACCAAAAGCAATACTATTTGTCCCAGCAGATCCACATCTGCTGAGATACTCTTACTTCTGCCAGTGTTGTAACAGCAGTTGCTGGCAGGGTTACATTACTGCAAGCACTATTATACCAGTGAGGACAACTGTGGTGGCCCACACAGATATGATACAGTAAACTCTTTACAGCAGAACTTCATAACAGTTTTATGACGCTAAATAAAAATGCTAAACTTTGCACAAATAAAAGCATGTGCTTCCACATTGTTTAGAGCTTCTGTTTCCATGTCCATGTTGATTCATTACAGCATTTGGGAGCATTTACAGAGGAGAAAAGGAAAGGTGAACCACAGCCAAAAAAACAAGCAGAAAGAAAAAAAAAGGTAAATGAACTCAGAAATGGGTAAAAAATATTAGTGAAGGTGACATTCTAAAGCACGCCTGTATTTCTAGATAAATGCCCCATCCTTTCAAAATTTTATGGGGATAACACTGCCATCCCACATTTTAGTGACATGTTTGAAAGGACTAGCCTACCGAGTGTTGCTCCACTGGGACCCGAGCCAGTGACTCCCCACCCCCATTCCAATACCATGATGTGCTCCTCACCTACCCTTCTGTTAGATCTCCATCACCAGACATGTTTGAACCCAGGTTGGGCAGCTCTTCCCCAAAGTCTATCAACTTGTGTGTACTGTACAAGCTCTTGCTCAGTCACTTGCAAACACTGTGCCCGGGGCCCCACAGGACTGCAGCTGTTTGAAGCGGACCATTTCCTGGGGCTGTTCCTCAGATTCTCTATATTGGTGAAGGGGTTCTTTCTTTTCACTCCACTGATCTCACAGAGAAAGTGACTGGGGGAGAAAGGTCTGAGCCTGGTGAGCTTGACAGCCACTTTTAGTGCCTCTGTCCCCCCCAGAGTTCCTATCCTAGTTCCCTGGCACAGCTGAGGTACCAAACCCCATACAGTGGGCTCTACACCTCCATAACCTCAGGATCTCTGTTGTTATTCTAAAGCTGGGAGAGTAACCCAGCAGTGGTAACTTGGACATGGCAGTAAATAATGTTAAAAAGATCTGAACTAGAGAAAAGGAAAGAAAACAGACCAGCCACATGGAGCTTTCTCCAAGGAGTGTCCATGACAACACAGACACTTTGTGGGATTTTTGTACAGTGAGGTGAGTGAATAACACCCCACCAGCAAACCAGGGTCACAGAACAAGTGAAGAAACCACAACAGCATCAATATGTCAGTACTCCCAGAAAGCAGAATCTGTCTAATGGCTCTGGGCTTTAGCTCTCGACTTTTCCAGTACCGAGACCTCTGGTTATTGGTTTACTCTAAAGTTAATGTGCAAATCTGGTGCACCTCCTCCATTGTTGCTCAGGAACATCATGACATTTTCACATTATATGCTTACCTTATTTCATGCGGTACTTGCAGCTTGTGCATGTACAGTGGGGTGGATAGGATGAGAAGGGACTTGGAAAGGTTGGAGGAATGGTCAGATGTATGGCAGCTTAGCCTAACTGCAAAGAAGTGCAAAGTGGCATGGCATGCATTACTGAGACCTGGCTGGATGAAACTTCTGGCCCCATTTTGGAGGCTATGACTCCAGCCGGGTACTTGATACACCGCCTGAGATTGGATCACGGGGGGGGGGGGGGAGTTGCGATCTGTTTCAAGACCAAACTGAACCTCACGAGGTTACTAGTTGAGGAGGTTGAGTCTTTTGAGTGTTCAGTAGTAGCAGGTGTAGGCTATCGAATCACCTTCATCTATCATCCACCCGGTGATGAGAAGCGATTCCTTCAGGAAGTGGTGGACTTCGTGTCGTCGACATGGCATTTGAATCGCCCAGATTGATGGTTCTGGGTGATTTTAACACATGGGTCAATGACGAACTCTCGCAATTTGGTCAGCAATTCCTCTAGTTAATGACATCTCTGGACCTCACACAGGTGGTTTCCACTGCTACTCATAAACATGGACACTGTCTCGACTTAATCTTTCTCCTAGGGATCAAAATATCAGACCTGGGTGTGGAACCAGTTGGGTGGTCCAATCATTACACCGTGGGGTTTAGTTTTTGCACCCTCCTCACTGGCCTACCCCTGTGGAGATGGTTAGGTACCGCCCTTTACAGGACATAAGTTCCCATGGATTGGCGGTGGTACTTGACCTCTCGTGCTTCCCTGTGGCCAGCAATGACCCGGAGACCCTCGTGTCGACTTATAATTTAGCCATCTCAGTGGCTCTGGATTCAATTGCTCCTGTCCATGTTCGCCCTCTCTCCCTTTGCCCCAGGTCCCCTTGGTTTGATGGGACTTTGAGGGAGATGCGGAGATTAGGGCAAAGGTTAGAGCGCTGCTGGCGAACTTCCACCCTTGATGCCGACCGCCTTAGATTGATGGACCATTATTTAGTCTATCAATCTGCAGTCACCCGTAAGAAGGCAGAAATCCTATCCGGGTAGATTGTGGCTGCTCAGAATCGACCAGCTCAGCTTTTCTGAACCGTGGACAGACTGTGCAACCCAGCCTGTCTGCATGTTCAGAAAGCTTTTTCACAATTAGAGTGCGATGAGCTTGCTCAATTCTTTGCAAATAAGGTGGCTGACATCAAGGCGGATCTTCAGCCGGCACACTCTATAAGGGTTGTTTGTGATCAGTACGGGGTCACCACACCTGAGTTTTCTTGGAGTACCTTCAGTCAACCAGAGTTCATGGATGTCATGAGGATCATCCAGTGTGTGCGCCCTATGTGCTGTAGTTTTGATCCTGGACCGACCTCCCTAGTTCTGAGTTGTATTGACATCATCGGTCCGATCCTTGTGCGGATAGTCTGGTGCTCCTTGGAATCTGGAGTGTTTTCTTGCTCTCTGAAAGAGGCTGTGGTGACACCACTCTTGAAGAAAGCTACCTTGGACCCAGACTGCCACGCAAACTACAGACCTATCTCTAACCTTCCCTTTGTAGGGAAGGTGATTGAGAAGGTAGTGGTAGTGCAACTGGAGGACCATTTGACCATCCATGACATCTATGAACCACTCCAGTCCAGTTTTCATAAAAGACATAGTACAGAGCCGGCGCTGGTTCGGGTGCTCAATGATCTCCTGATGGTGAGAGATCAGAAGAACCATTCTATCTTGGTTCTTCTGGATCTCTCCTCAGCTTTTGACACCGTGGACCATGTGGTGTTGATAGGATGCCTGAGGCATATCTGTGGAATGTCAGGGACAGTCCTCAGATGGCTTACATCTTTTCTCACTGGTAGAACACAAAGAGTTGTGTCTGGGGTCTTTTCCTCAGGCCCAACTGCTTTGTCTTGTGGGGTGCCTCAGGGTTCAGTGCTGTCACCCATGTTGTTCACGGTGTATATGCTGCCCCTCGGAGACACTGTAAGAAGGTATGGGACAAGGTTTCATTGTTATGCAGATGATACCCAGCTCTATCTTTCTTTTGCACCCGACCAGGATGGAGCCCTCTCGGTCTTTAACAACTGTCCAAAAAAAGATCCAGGAGTGGATGGATTCCAGTTGGCTGAAGTTGAACTCGGAAAAGACTGAGGTACTGGTTGTGGACCCAGGTCATGGGATAGGGGGTTCAGGTGCTAGCGCACCTTCTGGAATTTTTCTTGGGGGTGTCTCAATCCCGACCTTTGATCGGGCGCGTAACCTGGGGGTAGTTTTTGATGATGGACTGACCCTACATTCCCAGGTGTCGGCTGTCATCAAGCATTCCTTTTAGCCCAGTGGCGCTGAGGTTAGCGCTGGACGCACACACCTCCTCCCACGCGGCGACCCGGATTCGGGAGTGGACTCGGGTCGCTGGTGGGTCAGCTGGGGGGAGTTCGGCTTGAGCATCCCATGACAGCTCGCTGGCTCGAGGGGAGGGGAGGGTCGATGCCCACTGCACTTGCGCAACCCCGAGCGGAGGCTTGGGGGACTGCAAGCTCCCATTAGAAGGGAGACAGGCAGCCCAGCATGCAGCAGATGTCGGCATCTAGTGCCATGACAACGGGGGTTGAGAGCCACATGGGGGAAGAAGGGGAAAAATGGAAAAACACCTGTCAGCTCCGGGAAGATGGGCTTCCCAGGGCATGCCCTCAATGTGCCCTCTGCTCGCTGACTACCTCTGACCCGATGAAAGATTGATTTATGGGGATCCACCCCACCTCATCCCCACTCGGGGGGAAAGCCACAGCTACATGGGGGCCGTAGACGTAAGTATCAGTGGGCAGGGAGGCAGAGGGATGACCCCTTGGATGCCCTGAAGGGTCGGGACCGACAGGTTGTGGGAGAGATAAAGTACAATTTCAAAAAAAAAAAGAATTCCTTTTATCATCTTAGGAATATCGCCAGGATTAGGCATCTGGTTCCGTCTGACGACCTTCCAACTCTGGTTCATGCCTTTGTGTCCTTGCACTTGGATTACTGCAACTCCCTCTATCTAGGGCTTTCTGGGGTTGAAATCCATCACCTGCAGCTGGTGCAGAACGCGGCAGCATGGCTTTTGACTCGATCTTCTCAATCCTGCCATATTACTCCGGTGCTGCGCAGACTGCATTGACTGCCAGTTCAGTGGCGGATCACCTTTAAAGTCAGTTTACTGACTTTTAAAGCCCAACATGGACAGGCCCTGGACTATCTGAAAGAGTGTTTGTTTCCTTACTGCCCTGGTTGATCGCTCTGCTCCGCCAATGAGGGGTTGTTAGAGATTCCGAGGGTGAATTTGAAGTCATCTGGTTGTAGAACTTTTACTTATGCATAGAAACATAGAAGTTGATGGCAGATAAGGACCACAAGGCCCATCCAGTCTGCCCAATCATCTCAGTTAGCTTATAAAAGTTTTCCTATACAGGTAAGTCTTTAAACCCTGCTTAAATTCCTCCTCAGTTGCACACTCCCATAACTGTTGAGGTATGTA
Organism: Neoceratodus forsteri; assembly: GCA_016271365.2. Classification (NCBI taxonomy): domain Eukaryota; kingdom Metazoa; phylum Chordata; order Ceratodontiformes; family Ceratodontidae; genus Neoceratodus; species Neoceratodus forsteri. Next base: position 1,322,229,531 of record CM057456.1, read on the forward strand.
AGGGCAGTAAGGAACCAGAAGCTCTTGCAGCCCCCACCCTCTGGAATTCTCTACCTCATCAATTATGGGAGTGTGCAACTGTGGAGGAATTTAAGCAGGGTTTAAAGACTTACCTGTATAGGAAAACTTTTATAAGCTAACTGAGATGATTAACTATTATAGCGGCATCTGATGTTAGTGTATGTATTGATTATTTGATGTTGTATTTTTGTTTTTACTGTGAGGTGCCTTGGTATTGGAAAGGCGCCATACAAATAAATGTTATTATTATTTATTTATTATTATATTATTATTGAAGAAATGCACCTGGGAAACAAAAACCCAGGGGAAGAGTACACAATGGGGGTGAGATACTGACAACAACAAAAATGGAAAGAGACCTGGGGGTGGTTATATCAGATAATCTAAAGTTGGGCAAGCAATGTGAGAAGGCAGTAACAAGGGCTGGGGGGGATACTGGGGTGCACAGGGGAGAGGCATCACCAATAGAAAACAGGAAGTTGTTATCCCTCTGTACAGACAGTTTTTGAGACCCCATCTGGAGTACTGCATGCAGTTCTGGAGACCCCATCTCCACAAAGACATGGACAGGGTGGAAGCTGTCCAGAGGAGGGCAACCAAAATGGCGCAGGGTCTTCACCAGAAGACATAAAAAGAGAGACTAAAGGAGCTTAATATGTATACCCTCGAGGAAAGGGGGGACATGATAGAAACTTTCAAATACCTCAAGGGAATCAACAAAGTCCAAGAGGGTATCATCTTTCAGAAAAAAAGATGTTCCAGAACAAGGGGACACAATTTGAAAATAGAGGGGGGGACCACTCAGCGGTAATGTGATGAAGTATTTTTTCACAGACAGGGTTGTAGATGCATGGAACAATCTTCCTGAGGAGGTTGTGGAGTCAAAAACAGTGGTGGAATTCAAGAATGCATGGGACAGACATAAGGTATTTCTAGTGGGGGGTAGGAAGAAGTAGGCTGTTGGTTAACTAGGATCTGCAGCTTATCCATTAAGTAGGGAAATGGGCAGACTAGGTGGGCCAAGGAGTCCTTATTTGCCATCAAATTCTATCTTTCTAGGTTTCTATACCGAAGGGAGAGGGTGGGTCTGTGACTCAGGTGCAGGGCAGCCCACTGGGAAACTGCTGGCAATGTGCTGCTGGGTTTTAAAGCTCTTAAATGTAATGCAATGGTGGGGGAAAAGTCTGGGGGGCACCAGCCTAAACTGAGGGGGCACATGCCCCCATTTTTGGAGCTAACGACACCCCTGTGAGCCATACGTCTCTATCTCTGAAGAGTATATTACTATCAGGCACTGGCTTGGAGCTATACTTTGTGCTTCAGAAAGGAGATTACAGGCTTGGGGGAGGAAGTAGACATGACAACTCCAAAGAACAACTCACCACTGATTCAGCAAGACTCCAGAGACCCAAAACCCTAATGTTTTTCCATTTCCCTATTTTGTGTGCTTTGCATGGTTCGGCTCTAATGTCTGCACTAACATATTTTTTTGCAATAAATTTCCCTTCTTTTTCTGACAGTGCAATCATATACTCATGTCACAAAATTAAATAAATAGAATACTGTAGATAATCCTGACCCACTGCATGGGCTCATCGGGTCTCAACACTCATGTCAACACCTTGTGAGGGAAGGCTCCCTGGCACACCAGAAGCTGTCATGTGTGCGCCAGAACACAGCTCTGTCCCTCCCAAGGATTGGGCTGGTGCCCCCCCAGTCTAGGCCCATTAAGCCAGTTTACTAACCTCATACCTGAACTCAGGTCATTAGCAAAGGAAGGCAATGTGGTCCCCAGTGGGCCAACGGACGTCCCTGCAAAAAACATTACTTCATAATTTTATTTTGACATTTTGACCACAACATTTTAACAGAGTCTTCTTATGACCCCCTCCTTCTGAACATGAGAGGTGTCATTAAATAATGTACAGGACAAAATGTTATTTCGTACTGGAAGTGCACAATCACATGTTGGACAGTATGTGAAAAACAACAGCTGCCAAGTTCATAAGGTCATGTGAAAAAAATGGCTATATTGAAAATTTTGGGCTTAAATATTGAAAATTACCAAATTTATGACCGTGTGTAGAAAAATGACAACCTACCTTCATAAATGTGTTTTTTTATATTGTGACCCCAAAAGTTCAACACAGTCTTCTTATGACCCTACCTCATGAAACCAGTAGGTGAAAATTTTCAAATCCAACCAGAAAGGTGATTTCATAGAGTGACTGTGAATCACTTTTTGGACTGGACTTGGACATTTTCATCTACCTTTTTCATGGAGTGGTGGTGGTGGTGGGGGTGGGGGGTGTCCCAAAAGGTCATGTTGAAACTTGGGGGGAAAATTTAAAAAAAATGACCAAATTCAGTGTACAAGTTCAAACCGCATTGAAAGACATTGACCACAGCTAACCCAATTTCCTTACTTCCCAGTCCAGCACTGAAGAGTGAAGAGTGAAGATGTGTCTGCTGTCCAAAGACAATTAAAGCATTGGATCCCCTGCTAAGTAAGGAGGGTCTCGCAGGTGCTGTGTTGGGGGATTTGGAGTGAGGGTAATGGCAGTGGGTGCAGCAGCAGAAACAGCAATCAATGAACCTTTTTCTTGTTTACAGGATGTAAAAAATACCACAGAAAAAGACATTGAAACATAGAAACATAGACTTTGACGGCAGATAAGGACCGCTAGGCCCATCTAGTCTGCCCATTTCCCTACCTACAGGATAGGCCGCAGATCCTAGTTAACCAACAGCCTATATCTTCCTGCCCCCCACAAGAATTGCCTTATGTCTGTTCCATGCATTCTTGAATTCTCCCACAGTTTTAGACCCCACAACTTCCTCAGGAAGGCTGTTCCATGCATCCACTACCCTCTCTGTGAAATAATACTTCCTTACATTGCCCCTGAACTGCCTCCTTCTATCTTTAAATTGTGTCCCCTTGTTCTTGCAAGTCTCTTTTCTGAAAGATGCTACCCTCTTGGACTTTGTTGATTCCCTTGAGGTACTTGAAAGTTTCTATCATGTCTCCCCTCTCCCTTCTTTCCTCAAGAGTATACATATTAAGCTCCTTTAGTCTCTCCTCATACGGCTTCTCTTGCAGACCCTGCACCATTTTAGTTGCCTTCCTCTGGACTGCCTCTATCCTGTCTATGTCCTTGCGGAGATGGGGTCAACAGAACTGGACACAGTATTCCAGATGGGGTCTCACCAACTGTCTGTACAGAGGGATAACAACTTCCTGTTTTCTGCTGCTGATGCCTCTCCCTATACATCCCAGTATACCCCCGGCCCTCCCTACTGCCTTCTCACATTGCTTGCTAACCTTAAGATCATCTGATATGATTACCCCCAGGTTCCTTTCCTGTTTTGTTGTTGTTACTACCTCTCTACCCATTGTGTATTCTTCCCCAGGGTTCTTGTTTCCCAGGTGCATTATTTTGCACTTTTTTGCATTGAATCCTAGCTGCCATACGTCTGACCATTCCTCCAACCTTGCCAAGTCCCTTTTCATCCTCTCCACGCCTCCTTGTGTATCAACCCTGTTGCAGATCTTTGTGTCATCTGCAAAAAGGCATACTTTTCCTTCCAGTCCCTCTGCAATGTCACTGATGAAGACATTAAAAGGACTGGACCAATACTGAACCCTGCGGTACCCCACTAGTAACCGCCATTTCTTCAGAGTGGACTCCATTTACAATTACCTTCTGTGTCCTGTTGTCCAGCCAATGTTTTAGGCACTACCACCCTGGGACCCACTCCCAGGCTGGTTAATTTGACTAATAATCTTTGTGTGGGACTGTGTCAAATGCTTTGCTAAAGTCTAGGTAGGCCATGTCCACAGCCCCTCCCTGGTCTACTACTTTGGTCACCCAGTCAAAGAAATCTATTAGATTCGTCTGAGATGACCTTCCTGCTGTGAACCCATGCTGCCCTGGATCCTGTGCTCCACTGACCTCTAGGTACTCAACTATTCTTTCCTTCAGAAGTGACTCCATCACTTTCCCTACCACAGAGGTCAGGCTGACAGGTCTGTAGTTTCCTGCCTCTGTCTTGGTCCCACTTTTGTGAAGGGGAATCACATCCGCCTTCCTCCAGTCCTCGGGTACCACACCATCCTCCCATGATTTATTAAAAAGAGTAGCCAGTGGTTTCGCTAGTTCCTTCCTTAATTCTTTTAGAATTCTGGGGTGAATTCCATCAGGACCCATTGCTTTGTCCACCTTCAGTTTTAGGAGTTCTTGCAGAACCCTTTCTTCTGTGAAAGGACTGGGATCGACCCCCCTATCAAGAGTGCTTCTGTTAATTGGATTAGGCACTTCCCCCTCCTCTTTTGTGAATACTGAGCAGAAATATTCGTTCAGTATTCCTGCTTTTCACTGTCCCTCTGCCCACCCACCGTTCATTCTATTCAGCCTCACTATCCCTCCCTTTGTCTTTCTACGCTCGTGATGTACCTATAAAAGGTTTATCTCCTTCTTAACTGAGTTGGCTATCTTTTCCTCAGTTTGGGCCTTTGCTATTCTGACTTCCCTCCTGCTTCTTTCTGCCTTAACTGGTACAGCTCTGTCCTGCTCCTTCTGTGTTTCCTTATACTTCGGAATGCTATCATTTTCTTCCTGACTTTCACAGCCACCTCTCTTGAGAACCATAGTGGCTTTTTCTTTCATTTTGATTTGTTTATTTGCTTCACACAAAGGCTTGTTGCCTCTGTGATGGCAGTTTTGATAATTCCCATTGTTGCTCCACACCTCCTTCTAGCCTGTTTGCTGAGTGCTTTTCTGAGGCACTCTCCCATCTTGCCAAAGTCAGCCCTCCTAAAGTCCAGTACCCTCACTTTTGTATGGCTTGACTCTGTAGCTGAGTTTAACGTGAACCACACTGTTTGATGGTCACTTGTCCCCAGATGGCAACCCACTTCTAGATCTGAGATCCTCTCACTGCCCCCATTTGAGAGTATGAGGTCTAAGATTGCTCCTCACGAAGTGGGTTCAAACTAGCTGTCTAATGCCTGCCACCTGTAGGGCGTCAAGAATGGCCCTGCTCTTGGATGTGGCTTCAGCAAATGTGCTCCAGTTAACATCTGGCATATTCAGGTCTCCCATCAACAGTATCTCCCTTTCTCTGCCATTCTAAGAATGCCTTCCATCATATCCTTGTCCATTCCTTCCCTTGACATGGGGGTCTGTACACAACCCTGTGCGGATTGTGGTGCCGTTCAGTCTCCAAGGTGACCCACAGTGCCTCCTCTCCTCTCTGTTTACTCTTTTGTTCAGTTGCTTTTATCCCTTCCTTTACATAGAGTGCTACTCCTCCCCCTCTTCTCCCCTGCCTGTCTCTCCTGTAGGTTATGTACCCTGTTATGTTAACATCCCAGTCATGGTTCTCTGTGTACCATTGAGAGATGGTTTTCCTTTTTTTCAGGTACTGACACTGGGGATTGGTCAACACAGATGTTGGGTTAATATGTATGGTGCAGGGGAAGCAATGGGGAGGTGGGAGCCCTGCCTGGCAAAGGTGGTACCTTTTTTAAAGGTGGTGTTTTTGAAATCTGACCAAAATGTATTTTTGCACTTGTGGCATGAAATGTAATTTTCACCAGTATTTTATAAACAACACCTGTCATGTTCAGAAGGAGCAGTCATAAAAAGACTATGTTGAAAATGTGCAGTCAGAATGTCACCAAACTATGAAGTTGTGTAGAGATGTTAATTGTTTCTGTATTTACTCATAACAATGTATTGTGTGCCGATTTTGGCTCCCAATTTTCAGCACAGCTCTCTTGTTACCCCACCTCATGAACATGACAGGTATCATTTTTCAAATCTCTTCTGTAACACATTTTGACATTTGCTCCAATAAATCAACTTTAAAACAGGATTTAAAAAAATGTCACTTGCTGTGATCACAACATGGGGTCATAAAAAGACAGTGTTGCAAATTTGGATCAAAATGTAAAAAAACAACAAAGTTATGAGGAATCGTTGAATTTTTTCAATGTTTACTCATAACTTTGTAATTTTTGCAGATGTTGGCCCCACACATACACACATCCCTTTTGTTACCCCACCTGATGGACAGTAGGTGTCATTTGTTAAATCCCCTTTGAAACATGTTTTCACTGTTCCCCTTGAAACCACCTTTCTGGCAGGATTTAAAGAACTCCATCTGTCTGGATCATAACATGGGGTCATAAAAAGAGTATTTTGAAAATTTGGGGACAAAATATGAAAAAAACATCTGAGTTATGAAGAAGTGCTGAACTGTTCCAAAGTTAGCTCCTACTTTTATTTTTGCAAATGTTGGCCCCTAATGTTCAACATAACCCTTGTGTTACCCTACCTCATAAACATGACAAGTGTCATTTTTCAAATCCCTTCCAAAACATGTTTTCGCAGTCACACTGTGAAATCACATATCATCACATACATTCAGCTACACCTTCAGACTTACAGCACACTCCAACCTAGGAGTGGATAAATAAACATTTATTTTTATGAACATTTAAATGGGACATACACACGAGTAGCACCCCCACATTTGTTAATGTTTCAAGTCACACTGACATTTTTTAAGATGACCTGCATTACCTTTTAATGTTCCTTATCTATGGTGCAATAAGCAAATGTCCTGAAAGGTACATATCCTATTAGTTCTTGCACAATATGCTCATGGTGGAGACTTGAGTAATAAACTACAACATAGAGAAACGTTTGGGCAATATAAATTGAAGGCATGTAGTCCACCGGGTTTGAATGATTGTTTTCCATTGGCACTGTCAGGGCTCCAGATAAGGTAAGTACCGACCTATTTTACTCACCTTATTTTAAGAAATATTCTTCAGAAAATTATTTTAATGAGCACCAGTACTCACCCTACATTTGCAAATGCTTCACATTCCATAAATAGGGCTTTATAAAATAACTGGTGATTCCAAATGAAAGTTTTTTTTCCAGATTTACAGCACTTGTATGCATCACAGTTTTGTTTTACTTACTATATTCTCGGAACATGTTACGGAGCCTTATAAGGGTGAAGGGATTCTCACATGAAATTACAGCCATTAGAAAAGAATTATATACTAACACCTGGGTGCAAGTTAGGTTGGGTACTACTGGTCAGCTTTTTTCCACTTTTCCAACTAATACTGGTGTCAGACATGGCTGTGTTCTTGCACCTGTGCTTTTTTACATATACATTGACAAATTATTGCTTGAATTGGAATGTTCCCAAACTGACTCTCCCAAAATTATGGGCAGGCATTGTGCTGTCCAAGCCTGCGCTGATAACCTGGTCTTGCTGTCTCTAACCTAGTTGTAGTTACAGTCCAAGTTAAATATTCTTGACTCCTATGCAACTAAACACAATTTGAAGGTAAATTAGCACAAGAGCCAGGTTCTAACTTTTGGTTTGAAGGTTATGAAGAAAACCTGGAAGCTAGGTAATAACAGATCGAAGTCAGTGAAATATTACAATTATCTGGGTTTAGTTCTCGAATTATGGCAGATGGTCTAAACACATACATACTTTATTAGTTAAACTTAAACAGATAGCTACATCACTTAATATTTCTAATAAAAAATTTGGAGGAAACTCTATCAGACATCTTATAACAGCACTTAAGACGAAATGCAATGCTCAGGCACTTTATAATGGGGAAATCTGGTATTCACATAATATGGATAAGCCTGAAGTACCATGAATAAGCTATTCAGATCCAGTATGGGACTGAATAATTCTGTGCCAGCTCCTTTAATCAGAGCTGGTCTTGGATTTCCCAGTCAGCGTATATTTTGGCAAGGAAAGTTAATTATTGGATCAAAATACTTCAACACAAACATAACAGATTCACCTATCTGTGTTTGAAGGAGAAATATACACGGCTCAATGTGGGTAATTTGGAATCAGAGTGGCTTGCCAAAATATCCAAAGCATTACATGATATGGGACTTGAATATTTAAAAAAATGATGACAATAATGGTATTAGAATTAGTTTGAAATATCAAGATCATGTTACATGTAGAATAATAGAATATTTTTAGATCACAGACCTTGAGCACAATTTGAGATTGCATATTTCACCATGGTTTCAGATTAATAACAACTTTCATAATTTTAGGTACTATTTGGATATTCTTACAGATCATAATTTAAAAGTATATTATATCAAATATAAACTAGATTTATTCCCTAGTAATATTTTTGATGCTAGATATATAAAAAATATTTAAGTATACAGGCAAGATTTTGCTCCTGTACTTCTCTTTTTCCTGAAGATCTAAAACATGTCATATTTGTATGCTCCAGTATAATGTTCCAATAAATAAGTGACTAGTACCACTATGCACTATTATACAAACTTCAGATCAGAATCTTCTGTTGAAGATATTTTTACCACAAATGACGAAATCATAATCACAACAGTTGCTTGTAATTTAGTAAATGCCTCCAGAATATGACTCCGATATAAAGGTGCTATCAGATCAGCTTGTATAGAATCTTATATTGTGATAATAATAGACAGTTTTATGCTATCTCGATGTGACCTGTCTATGTGATAATGTGATACGATCTCTAGTTCCCTACCCACTGCTCGCCTTCAAGATTTATTTAGAATCTACCTGAATCAGATTGACTTATTTTAACAACTTGTAATTATGTATGACTTATTTATTCTTTTCACTTATATATTTTATTACTTGCACTTTTAATGAATGCATGTCTTTTGTAATTGAATTGGTCTGTGACCAATCAAAAAACTGAAACTGAACTACTTATATTTTAAAAACAGTGAGTAAATTACTCCTACCTGCCAACATTATCTGGAGTATTGGGCACTGTATTTATAACATGACAGTCATTTTTTCCTGTTTATGTTTAATTTACATTGTCTGGGACAGTGCAATATTATATCTGCCTCTGGGGTATATTAATTGACTATTGTATATTGTATATGTTATATTCATTTTTATAGAGTTGATTTTAATGTGGTTTTTACCTTCCCACTTGTGTTCCCTGCCCTCGCCCTTGCCCGCTCCCCTTTTTACCCAGTCTTTATCTTCCCCATTATCTTTAGCCCTAGTAGGTTATTTATATATTTATATAGTGGTTGCTACTCTTTATTATTACTATATTTATTTGTATCCACAGTATGTACAGTGCTTTTTTGAGGTATTGCACAAGAACTAATAGGATATATACCTCTAAGGACATTTGCATATTTCACCATGCATAAGAAACTTTTTCAGGTAATGCAGGTTGTCTTGAAAAAGCATCAGTGTGACATGAAACACTGACATTATGTGGGGGATGCTATTCACGTATGCACCATATACTGTATAAGGAACTTAAACAGATAATGCAGATTGTCTTGAAAAAGCATCAGTGTGATGTGAAATGTTGACACAATGTGTGTATGCTACTCACGTGCATGCAACATATATAAGGAATTTTAACAGGTAATGCAGATCGTCTTGAAAAAGCATCAGTGTGACATGAAACACTGATGTTGTGTGGGAGTGCTACTCATGTGTTTGCACCACATATAAGGAATTTTAACAGGTAATACAGATCATCTTGAAAAAGCATCATTGTAATGTGAAATGTTGATGCTATGTAGGTGTGCTACTTGTGTATATGTCCTGTTTAAATGTTTATAAAAATAAATGTTTTTTTACCCACTCCAAGGTTAGAGAGCATTGTAGGTCTGCAGGTGTGGCCAAATGTATGTGGTGATATATGAGTGTGTTTCTGCTTTTGGCTTCTTTCTTGGTACACTGAACCGCTATTATATTGGACAGTTGGATGCACTGCAAAATCACCTTTTAAATGGGATTTAAAAAAATTTCACCTGTCTTGATCATATCGGGTCATAAAAAGACTTTGTTGGAAATCTGGGGTCAAAATGTGGGAGCCCAACCTGTTCTGGGTAAATATTTAGTAAACGTGTGTAGAAGCAGGACTTCATTACAGCAGGCTCCACCTGAACTATGTATATGTGCTGCTCTATCCTGGGAAAAACATATTGTAAAAGCAGGACTCCAATAAAAGTGTAACTTGCCTTTCAGCTGGCTATCCTGGGTAAATACACTATAAAAATGGATAAAAGCAGGACCCCATCAAAAATGAGATATTGCATCTTGGCAGTGCTATCCTGGGTAAATAAAGTATAAGAATTGAGAAAATCTGGATCCCAATAAAAGCAATACAGCATTTCAGCTGTGCTATCCTGGGTAAATATAGTACAAAAACAGGACCCTATTGAAAATTAGATATTGTATCTCAGCTAAGTTATCCTGGGTAAATGGGGTTGTAAAGCAGAAGGACTGCATCCTTTGCTATTTTTCCTCCCGACAGTTTCCTCTAGTTTTCTTTCCAGTTTTTGTGTTTTCGCACTCCAGGGTGGGTGGGTAGGAGTGGGAGGTAATTTGGGTATTTTGTTCTTAATTGTTTGTGTGTTTAATTTCTTGTATGGTTTTTACTTGTTATATGTTTGGTGGTGCTTATTTGTTATTGTTATGGTTAATATCTGTTTTATATTAAAGTTCAATAACATTTACTAAATCAAAAAAAAAACTGTATAAAATCAGGACTCTGCAGCAGAACCCCACTGAAAAGATGCTGCATCTAAGATAATCAGTCCTAGAAAGTGCATTATAAAAGCAAGACCACACTAAAAATGAGATATTGCTCCTTACCTCTATCATCCTGGATAAATGCAGTATAAAACTGTGAAACATTAGGACTCCATTGACATAATACATCTCATCTGGTCTATCTTGGGTAAATATATAGTAAAAATGTATATAAGCGCAACCCGTACAAAAGCATGCAAGAGAGCATTCAGCATTGACAAGTGCATGTTTTTATGAAGAGGCAACACAGTTCAGTTTAAATATTTAGGAAGGTAAATGGTTGTATTAAAGTTATGGGATATCTTTTACCATTTGTAGAGAGTCTGGCAGTGCAGTTTGTGTCTTAAAATATTGTGATCAGTTAATGATAAATTATTTTAAGTATCAGTGTAGTAACGTATAGGAATTTCAACATGGTGATCACTAGATTTTTTCCTTTTTACTGTCATTGTGTAGTGCAATGATTCATTTAAGTAAACAGATTTTTGGAAGAGGAACAAGAGATTTGGCACCTGATCCTACATTTATAGTGAGTTAACGCGTGATCAGGGGACATCTCTGCAAATGGCATTTCTAAATTTTTTTCTTGCCACAGGCAAGCAGAAAGCTTCACCACTCATGAGGCGAGGAGGTCAAGTGTAGCTCATGAAAATATTGCCATTATCTCACTATGAGCCATGTCATATCCCATATATTATACAACACCACTATAGTTAGGGTTAAGCAGGGGTTTCTAAGTTAAAACTTAAACTTTACACTTTAATATCTTTGTTAACTGTTCCATAGATTTGCACAGAATTTTGCATGAGTGGTCTCAAGGGTAGATCTCTTGACGTGACAAGTTTCATTCCAGTTGGAAGTGCAGATTCCGAGATCCAGACAGTGAAAAAAGTTGAAAAAGATTGCTGTTTTTTGCAGGTTTTTTTTGTCATTGCCTAGCACCCAGATGGTTTGGAATTTTGGTCTGAAATTTTCAGGGTAGAGTTGTTTAACAGTTTCAGTTTATTGTTTGTCTAGAAGCCTTTATAAAATGTTTAGGGTAGAAAGGGCTTTGCCCACAAATGTCCCTTTAGCTGGTTTGGTGAAAAAATATTAATCCGTTCCAAAGTTAATGCATTTAAAAATTTCAGTTCTGAGCATGCTCAGTACAGTCTTTTGGATAGCTGTTTGGAATGAAAAAAGAATTTGGTCCACATGAAAAAGGATTCTTTTTCATACGGGGGTGATCCTTTTTCTTGAGGAAAAAAATCTTCTTTGTATGGCCACCATTTTGTTTCTGTTTTGTTTTTAAAAAAAAATCAAACCCCTCAAAAATGACATCCTGCACACACACCAATATATGTATCTTGCTAATCAGGACTCAGTTAGGTGGATTCTGCACTTGGCCATCCCCTCATGTTTTGTACATTTCCCTGGTGTCTAGTGGTAACCGCCACCCTCCAATCACTGTCAATGCATGTTTTGTACATTTCCCTGGTGTCTAGTAATGATACCCACCCTCCAATCACCTTCCGCTCAGGTCCGGTATATTTCCCTGGCATCTAGTAGCACCCTACACCCTCCGATCGCCGTCCCATCAGTTCTTGTATGTTTCTCTGGTTTCTAGTGGTGTGCTCAACCTCCAATAACCATCCCCTCAGGTACTGTATGTTTCCTTGGTATCTAGTGACAGCCCCCACCCTCCAATTGCTGTCCCCTTATTGTATGTTTCTTTCCTGGTGTCTAGTGGCACCCCCACCCTCTCATCATCATCCCCTCAGTTATTGTATGTTTCCCTCATGTCTAGTGGCACACCCCACCCTCTGATCACCATCCCTTCCTGTTTTGTACATTTCCCTGGTGACTAGTGGTGCCCCTACCTCTGATCACCATACCCACATGTTGTGTACATTTTCCTGGTGTCTAGTGGTGCCCCCACCCTTTAATCACTGTCCCCGCATGTTTTGTACATTTACCTGGTGTTTAGTCATGCCCCCCACCCTCTGATCATCATCCCTGCATGTTATGTATGTTTCCTGTGTCTAGTGGCACCCCACCCTCCAATCGCCATCCCCTCATATCTTATATGTTTCCCTGGTGTCTAGTGGCACCCCTCACCCTCTAGTTACTATCCCCGCATTGTTAGCTGTGATAAAGGAAACTATCCCTTGATTTTCTTTGAACCTGTGGGTTTATCTGACCCTCCACCCAACCTCCCATTGAGCACCCACCCCCCAGCACCCTCACTCACCTGAACGGATCCTAGGGCACCGATCCACTCTCTGATCAAAGACACATTCTGCTGCTGGAACCGGGGACTGCAATGTCAGAAACTAAGTTAAGTGCAATTCAATGTATTTTAGTGGGGTTTTTAACTTTGATGCATAACTTTGTCAGTTTTACATAGTTTGACCCCAGATTTTCAATATGGCCTTTTTGGGACCCCACCTCATAACCAATGGCAGCTGAATTATGCAAATCAGGTCCTAAAGGCAATGTTGTGATCATTTGGCATAATCACCTTTTCAGACAGAATTTGAAAATGTTTCACTGCCTTTGTTCATGAGGTGGAGGCATAAAAAGGCTGTGTTGAACATTTGTGGTCAAAATATATAAAAATGTCAAAGTTATGAGCATATGTTGAAATTTTGCAATGCACACTCATAACTTTGGTAATTTTACATATTCTGTCCCCAAATTTTCTACATGGCCATATTTTCACATCACATCATGAACGTGACAACTATCAGTTTTCAAATCCTGGCCAAAATATGTTTTCACTGCACGAAATCACCTTTTGGACAGATTTTGAAAATTTTCTCCACCCTTGTTAATGAGGTGGGGTCATAAGAAGACTATGATGAAAATCTGCAGTACAAATATTACAAAACAACAAAGTTATGAGAACACGTTGAATTTTTACAAAGCATGCTCATAATTTTGGAAAATTTAAATATTTTCAACCCCAGTTTTCAACATTACCATTTTTTCACATCATTTCATGAACATAACAACTATAATTTTTCAAAACCTGGCCAAAACGTGTTTTTGCACCTGAATCGCGGAATGACGTTTCAGCTGAGATTTCGAATTTTCACATACTGGGTTCATGAGGTGCATTTTTAACAAGGCTATGTTGAAATTTCGAAATATTAAAGAACACAATTATGAAGGTACATTGAGTTTCTTCTATGCACTTTCATAAATTTGGTAACTTTTGACATCGGACACTGCACAGAACAGCAGGGTCAGCAGGGTCCTGCACTTTGAAGGGATCTGCGTGAATGATAATATGATTCCAGTACCTCAAAAAGAAAGGAAATTCTTTGCAAAAAACCTTTTGTTAATGCACCAGTTAGGGTAACTTAATGACACAAAAGTAGGGAAATGTGGCAATAGGGTTTCCAACCCTAACTCCCCACCCCCTTCCCCAAGTAGCAAAAGGAAAAGATAGGGTTTGGGGGTCTTGGGGAAACAGTGGTTGGGTCTTCCTTGGGGTTGTCAACCCTAATGATCACCCATACCCCCAGCCCATAGCCTCCAATCAGAGGCACAAGGTACAGCTCCAAGCCACTGCCTCATAATGATGCACTCATCAAAGGCAGAGAAGAACTGGTTGTCTCACAAGAGGCTGCCAACACAACTTGTTGAAACTTTCTTCACACAGGGTCTTGTGGGCCCAGGGTGAAGAAAGAAGGTCATGTGTGACATTGTTTGCTCATGGAATGGCGTGGGCATTAGGGTTGACATTCCCAAGGAAGACCCCACCACTGATTCGCCAAGACTCTGGAGCCCAGAACCCTATTTTATTTCCTTTTGTTGCTCGGGGGTTAGGGTCAGAAACCCTAATGCCACGTTTCCCTACTTTTGTGGCATTAAGTTACCCTAACTGGTGCATTAACTAAGTTTTTTTGCAAAGAATTTCTATATAGATATATTATACATACATTATACACATACTGTATATATTAGGGTTGAGTAAGCACTTTAATGTTAAACCCCAATTTTTGCACCCTTATAACTTGTCCTTTTAAGCCTCTTTTTGTTCGACTGCAATCAAAAATTACTTTGATTTGAAACTTAAAACTTTCAGATTTGATAGAGTCTGACCCAAGCTGTGTTCCTTTGCTATTTTTGGGCTCCTTGGTTGAGACATTTTTAAACAGAAAAACATTGTTCCACTTTTCTAAACATACTCAGTAGTTTCTGTTGTGATGGTTTTGTTAGTCGAGACCATCACAACATACTTTCATACAGTCAGGAGCGTGGTGCACTAAAGCCTTCATTTAGCACCCCATGCTGCCCTTTTCAGGGGGCCGGGCCATGTAAGCATCTCTGTGCGTGCTGACGCATCTCTTCTTGTTTGCTTGATGAAGTTGTTGTGGTGGCCATTATTTCCACTCGCAAACTTCCTTTTAAGTACCAGCCAGAGCAGGTTCTGACTCTGTCCCACCATAGGCTTAAATTCTTTTTTTTTTTTTAAATACAAACTGGTGGCAGGTGCCTAATCCTACTGCCAGTATCCCACAATCCCCTGTGCATACAGTGCTTTCATATATCACATTATGAAATGGGTAGAAAGAATGCTGTCTCCTGATTGGCCAACAGGTGCTTTCAGGTGGGCCATTATCCCAGCACAATGACCCAGCTGAAAGAAGCTCAACAAAAATATGTTTAAAAAATACCTCCGGGCCACCCGGTGGTGCAGAGGGTTGAGACGCTGGACACCACACCTTGAACCACGCCGGTGACCTGGGGTTCGGGAATGGACTCAGGTCACTGGGGGCTGGCAGGGGAGGAGAGGATTGAGTGTCTGGAGGACTGCTCTCTTCTCCTGGGGTGTGTTCTGGGAATGCATCGCTCTGCAGTGGCCCCCAGTGGAGACCAGGAACACTGCAAGAGGACCGCAATATCTGTGGGACTAGAAAACTAGAAACTCCACACTGGGCTCAGCTGGATGATGGCTGCTGGCTTGCCCACTCCTCCTCCAATCTCCCATGAAGTCATCCACCTCAGCAGCGTGGGGATAATTTGAGTGTGCCGGCTTGCCTCCCCCGGTACCTTCCCCCTTGGAAGAGAGGGACCCGTCCAGAAAAGGGATATGTTGGATTACCCTAGGGGGCTGCGATGTGAGGTAAGGAGACTCAAGGGAGAAATGGAGGGGTGTGAGCCATGAAAGCCTGAAGGAGTGGCTGTACCAGGGCATGGGGAAAAAATACCTCCAATTTACTGAAAAGGACCGATTTCATAATCTCAATAAGGCACTCCAGGGAGTGCATTAAGGTGGACTAATGGGCCTTTCGTGTGGTGGAAGCACTTGCCTTTGCCTCATGCTTCAACCCACCTGAGGTGGGCTGATATCCCACTATAACACACAACCTGTCATGCCTAAAATGATACCCAGAGGTGGATACTCTATTTTGCCACCAGTATCATATTACATACGGACACCAGGTTGCCCACCCCTTGGACAGTAATGTCTGTGACTTCTTTGTATTGGTGACAGTGGGGTGCCTGCCTGGTGCTGCTCATTTTTTTCTTCCTGTACCACCACCCCTTCAATTAGTAATGCAACCCCCAACCGTAGCGTGCAACACGAGGGTACCCACCCCCAGTGCTGCTTAACTCTTAGTCAACACTTGGGTGCCCAATCCACAGTGTTGGTACATGTAATGGAGAAACTGTCCCTTGTAATCTAATCTATGCCACTCCTAAGATCTCACACTCATCACTGGTTGACTCCCTTTCTTCCATAGCCTCTCTTTCCTCCACAGGTGAACACATCTTTCTCAGGAATGTTAATGTAAATTGTTTTTCTCCATGCTCCAAGTCTACCGTTCATAGGACGGAGTCTCTTAATTCATCCAATGTTATTTTGGAACCCACCCACCTCAACCTCCATTCCCCCAACCATACACTTTTGGACTGGGTTCTAACCTCCCATTCCCACCACATTGTTGCAGCAGGTATACTTCTGAATTTGTTTAGTGACCAATGCATTATATTCTGCATCAGGAAAATTTGGCATCCCCCTCAACAAAATTCTTCTGCTCCAGGTCTCTGCAGTCACTAAACATCAATGCTCTACTAAACAACCTTGCTGCAACAAACTGGTCAGCCATACACTCTGCCTCTGATATTGGCATGGCCCTCATCCTATTCTACTTCAAATTTTCCTCTATCTGGGACAAGCATGACCCCCTCAGGAAATCCAGACTGAAAACTTCCCACCACCCCCGGATTACCTCCAAAATCATCGACCTGTGCAAGTCTCATGATCTCACCTGGGCCCACTATAAATTATTCCACTCCTCTCCTGATCTCATCTCATACAGGGCTCTGAGAATTAACTGCACTAAGGCTGTCTGGACTGCAAAATTGCACTAATTCAAGGTCAACTGCCAGAAAAACCTTAATTCCCCATCTAAATTCTGGAAGGTAATCAACTCCCTTTTTGACCCCCTTGCTCAGTCCACTCCCCAATCCTTGTGGTAACTGGACACTCTTCCTTTACTGCTCAGCTGCTATGGGTACCTACACTCCATTACAAAGTCTGCTGTCCTCCACCCTCTTGGTACTGACCGGAGCACCTTTCCTCCACACTAGGCATCTCATCCCCAGACTATCCCACAGTGACTCAGCCCTCCCCCACCCTCGACACACCTGTGACCCCCCAACACCCCCACTCCCTCCGCCCTCCAAGTCCCGACCTGGGCCCAGCTCTTCCCTGCCATTCCCACCCTTCACACTTTATCTATCCCATGCACCCTGATTGTAAAGTCCTCAGCTGGGTGTCCACCCAAGGGTCTCCATCGCCCCTGGCCACTAACCAGAATAATTACACTACTATTATTATTATCTGGTAATGTACACCCAAACCCAGAACCTATGGCTTCCAGCCCTTCTAAATCCTGTACTGCAACTGGCCTCCGCTTTGCATCCTTAAACATCTGCAGTCTCCTAAAGAAATCTGCTGCCCTCCAGTGCTGGGTTGTTCAACATCAACCTGACATAATTGCACTGGTAGAGACTTGGCTTTCCAAATCCACCCTGACTCTGCTATCACCCTCCCTGGATATACCATCTCAGCAGGAAGACCCAGCAGGCAAACGCTGGGTGGTGGCTGCGCAATACTCGTGACGTGGGACTCTTTATAGGTCAGGCACTCCCAGCTCCTAAACTTGATTATGGAGCCCAAGCCCTCACCTTAAAAATCACACCTGACCCCGCCCGAGGCCCTCTCTTCCTCATGGTCTCCTACGTACCCCTGAGGAATCAAAACCAAGCGGTCCAGTCCCTCACTGACTACATCACATCTCTCCCTCACAAAGTGGAGCAAGTCATCCTAGGTGATCTCAATGTTAACTGGCTTGCCTCCACTGCCTCCCATATAAGGGACTCCTTTGCAGCCCTGGATATGTCCCAGTTAGTCACCCAGTCCACCAGATTCAACCACTCTGCTGGCACCAGCACTCTCCTAGATGTTGTTATATCTAACCGCCCCTACAAAATCCGGGATGTCACCGTCCTACCCGACTCTCTTAGCGATCACTCCCCAGTCCTCTGTCTCTGGTCATCCTCCACTCTGAAGCCAGTGTCCCAGGCCACTCTACACCGCCATTTATGCCCCGGCAGCCTCAGAAAATTAAAACAATACATAGCCCAGCTAGACTGGTCCCCTACCAGCATGCCCCTGACATTGACTCAGCTCTTGACCACTTCACAAATGCCTTCTGTAAGGCTTGCGACCTTTTCACCCCCCTCACCAGGATCTGCTCCAAAAAATGCAATGCCCCATGGATCACCCCACCCCTCCTCCAGAGACTCAAAAACAAATAATCTCTGGCACATTGCTGTAGAATCTGTAAAGGCGTCTGATAGACAGGCCTACAATGCAGAACACAGTAACTGCACTTGTGCCATTAGGTGGGCCAAGGCAGAGCACTACCAGACCACCCTCACTTCCACTTGGGGTTCAGCCCGGACCTTCTTGGATAATATGAAAGAGCCAAATGGGAAGTCCCACCCCCCCCACCATCTCAGATCTCCATCAATGGCACCCCCACCACAGATCTACTCCTTATAGCCGATTGCCTTAGCACTGCCTTCTCTGACCTAAGCTCGGTCCTCCCCAGCAGCATCTTTGACCCAATCCCCACCTCTCTCCCTTTGGTCCTGCATTGCCCACCATTCTACCTGCACACCCTATCCCCCAAAGAAGCCAGGCCACACCTGCTAAAATCCTTAAGCAGCAATAACCCAAGCAGTGACCCCCTCGATGCCAGAATCCTCTGTATGGTCTTGGACAAAGTCCTAGTCCCCCTGACTGACCTTCTAAACCAGTCTCTATGCCTGGGTCAGTTTCCAAGTGCTTGGAAAACTGCTGAAATCACACCTGTACATAAGAGTGGGGACCGGTCCACCCTCAACAATTACCGGCCGATCTCCATCCTCCCCTCACTCTCTAAAGCCCTTGAAAAAGTGGTGTTGATCCAGCTCTCTGAATACCTAACCAAGTACGACATTATGTGCCCAGAGCAGCACGGTTTCCACCCAGGACACAGTACAACCACAGCTCTCCTGGAATTCTCCCAACACCTGCATGCTGCTCTCGACTCTGGCAGCCTTGCAGGAGCAGTGTTCATTGACCTCTCCAAGGCCTTTGACACTGTCTGTCATCCCCTTCTACTCGACTTTCTCCACCAACTTGGCTTCTCTGGCGGTCCAATTTCCTGGTTCTCTAGCTACCTCTCTGCTAGATCCCAGAGTGTCAAGATCAGTGGCTCCCTCTCCAGCACTCTCCCTGTTCGCTCCGGGGTCCCTCAGGGCTCCATCCTGGGTCCAAAACTTTTTATTTTAGTCTCTACCTCAACACCCTCCCCAGCTCATGTACCGGTAAAATGCTCCTTTATGCCGACGATGCAGTCCTCATTCCCTCACACCCCAATCCCACCTCCCTCTAATTATCCCTCCAGCAAGCTCACAACCAAGCCAAAAGGTGGTTCGGTGACCGCAGACTGGTAATTAACCTAAAGAAAACCAAATCAATGCTCTTCTCCCACCACCAAAATAAAGCTAAAAATACCCCCCTCTTGATTATCCCCAGTACTCTGCACCTGCTAGAACAAATGACCACATACAAGTACCTAGGCATCACATTAGATACTGCCCTCTCCTTCCACACCCACATTAATGCCCTGTCAGCCGCCATTAACTCTCAGATTGGCCTGCTATACCGGCACAGGGACTGCTTGCCTCAGGTTGCCCTTAGGCTGGCCATCACTTCCTCCATCTTGTCTCTCATGGACTATGGCTTGCCTATCTATGCCGCAGCTGACAACACTGCCCCCTCCTAAATCCAACTCTCCATCAATAAGGCCTGTAGGCTCCTGACCAGTGCCCCCAGCCGCACTCACACCTGCCTTCTCTATACTACCACCAATCTGCTCAACTTTGAGGAGCGACTGCTCTACCAGACCTGCCTTCTCACTAAGAAATCACTGCTAGGACTCTCCCCCTCGGGGGTCTCCACCTCCCTACAGCAGTCATCATTGTCCGTCACCACCCATAGCTCTGTTAAGGCCACTTTCAAGGTGCCCAGAACCAAGACCTCTCTTGCCCAGAGAGCCTTCCTCTACCGAGCCCCCACCTGGTTCAACTCCCTCCCTATCTGCATCTCCAACTTGCCAAAACTTAGCTCCTTCAAAATAGCCCTTCGGAACCATATCTTTAATACCCGCTGTTGTAGGTGCAACTAACCCCCTGTTGTAACCTGTGGTACCCACCCGCCTTGCCCCCTGGCTCGACAACGTCCACTGGACAGCCTCTCCCTTCCCTAGACCCACTCCTTCCCTACTAGGTCCAGACAGGGATGTAACCTGCTGTCTTCTCTGAGGACCTACTACATCCATGAGTGTAACTCACAATTTTGTAACACTATGCAACAAAAGTAACATACAAACTACTACATTATGTAACCTAAGTGTATCTATGTTTTAAATGTTCCTTTTACTGCACCTGTAATGTTATCCTCTGTTTTAATCTGCACTGTAATAGCTGTCTTGATGTCTGCCCCCCCCCATGATGAGGTGCCTTTGTAAATGAGTCTCTGACTCAAAGGTTGTAAACCTGATTTGTAATGAATAAATGAATAAGTAGTTCATCTGTGTCTGATCCTACCTCTGTTGCTGCTCATTTCAATCAATTCTTCACAACCTGCACCCTCCCTTCCTCCCGCCCCTTCCCTTGGCTCCTCGCCTTACCCTCCTGCCCCCCTTCAACCCCTTCTCCACCCCTCACTTGGTTTCCACCTCCCCCCATCACCATCCAGGAAACACTGCTGCCCCCTTCTGCCTCAACCTAAGGCAAGCTCTGTGTGATGTTCTAGATCACAAACTCCTCCACTTCTCAGCTCCTGCCATTGCAGCTCCCCTTACTCACCTACTCAACCTTATCGTCTCTCTCAGCACTGTTCCTCAATCCTGAAAGTTGGCCAAGGTTGTTCTACTTCACAAAGGGGTGATACCTCCTCTATTGGCAACTTCCATCCCATCTCCCTTCTCCCTTTTCCCTTTTCTCTTTAAGCTGCAAGAGAAACAATTCCATTCATTCCTTGACTTCCTTTCATTCTCTGACTTCCTTTCACCCTTCCTTTCCTGTCCAGTTTCTGGAAGCACTACTCCACCATCTCCTCTCTGCTGTGCATCACTGATTCCATCTTCTCTGGGATGGACCTGGGGCACAAAACAGCCACCATTTTTATCAATCTGGCTAAAGCCTTTGACTCAGTGCCTCATGCACTCCTCCTGGACAAGCTGAGCTGTGCTGGCCTCTCAGCTCCCACTATTGATTGGTCTGTTCCTACCTCACGGGCCATCAACAATCAGTACAGGTAAGAGGTGTCCTGTCACCTCCACTATCCATCCAGGCTGGGGTTCCAAAGGGCTCTATCCTGGGTCCAATCTTCTTCTTAATTTTCCTGAATTAGGGCCAGCATGGTGGCACTGATGGTTGAGGTGCTGGATGCCACACCAGCAACCTGTGTTCGGGAGCAAGTGTGGGCTGTTGGGGGTTGGCAGGGGAGGAGAAGGATTGAGCATTCCAGGGATGGCTCTCCATCTCTGGGGAGGGGGGCGATCAGTTGTCGGTGCATGCCTGACCCCTAGTGGAGGCTGGGGGTTGGCACACCAACACTGCTGACTTGGGGTCAGAGGCGGGGTAGATGCCTGATGGAACACACCTGGAAGCATGCACGCTGCCGTCACTGATGTCACTGCATGCTCCACCCCTGAGGGGGTGAAACAGGAGGAAACAGAGCTCCTGGCTGGATGCTGGAGGGAGCTCATAGGTCCTGCCCCTGAATAGCCATGGCATGACCACACTGGATCCGGTCTTCAGTGGGGTTTGGGGTACCCCTGCCAGCCCTGCCCGAGGGGGGTAAGCCCTGGGATAATGGTCGGTGTTGGCTGGTGGATGTCGGGGGATGGGACTGGGGCTCCTTCCTGATTGAGGGCCATAGAGCAGGGAGGATAAAGTAGTAGAAAAAAAAAAAAAATTCCTGAATTACCTCCCCTTTGCCTGTGCCAACTCACATAATAATAATACATTTTATTTCACAGAAGCGCTTTTCCAATACCAAGGTGCTTTACAAAAGGTAAAATTAGAGTAATAAAATCAATCAATAAATAAAAAATAAAATAGCAAGCAAACTAAAAAGAATTATTCGTACAACTCCATTAAAGGTCTGGCACCATAGGAAAGTCAGAGCAACAGATCCTCTTTAGAACTTCCCACAGCCATGCACTCCCAAAGCCGACAGGGTAGAGGATTCCAGAGGGTAGGGGCCACATACATGAAAGTCTGAGCCCCAGAAGACTTCAATGACACCCTTGGAATCTCTAGCAACCCCCATATCCACATGTATGCAGATGACACAGTCATCTTCACCTCCAGTCCCTTCACTGCACCTGTGGATGACCTGCTCCAGAGGGACTTCAACAATGTTCTGCACCCATTCCTATCCAGCCTACTCACAGTCAGCACTATAAAAATGGTGTCCATGACCTTTGGTACCTGTCAGAAACTGACCAGATTCATTGCTCCTCCAGTTTTCACCACTCTGGATTGCACACTTTTTGAAACCCTTCAGTCCTACAAGCACCTTGGTGTGTGACTAGACAGCTTGACTTCTCAGCCAACATTGATGCCGTCCATGCAAAACTCCATCACAAGCTTGGCACCCTGTACTGCAACAAATGTAGTGCCCCAGGGAAATTGGGAGCACCACAGAAAATAGGGGATCCTCAGAGATATGAGGGGTCAGACAGTTATGAGGACCCTGGCAGCTTAATGGGGAACCCTTGAAAAGCTTTGGTGACCCTCTGCAACACAGAACAGTCATTGTAGTCTAAATTCAGGGTTTTAAAAGAAAACTATTTTTTTTCTGTCCTCCCCCTTCCCCCTGCTCAAGACCGACACCCAGCCAGCCAAACCAGTTGGGCAACATTCCTGTCCCCAGTGGAGAAGGAAGCCAGGCTGAGCCCTCTCAGCCAATCCCTGTGGCTAGGGTAGATTCAAATCTGGAGATTTTTTTTTTTAAGCCACTGACCCAGCTTCAGGAGGCTAACCTCTGAACGAAGGAGCCATCCCCTGGCAGGTAGCCAGGACCACCCCAGCCTAGAGGAGGCTCTTCAGAGACTGGAGAGAGGAAGAAGGAGTTTGACCAGGGAGGGTGAAGGACAGCAAGGCAATGGATGTCAGCCTCCCTGTTAGGAAGTTGAAGCGAATCCCCTGGGTCCCTTTGGTGTAACTCCCTCCAGAAGATCCCCAGTAGCAGCCTTGGTCAGTTTTTGCAGAAGTCTGCCGTCTAGTCAGGTCCCCCAGTGTGTCGAGTTAGTTCATTTGGCCAGGAAACAGACCCAGTGAACTTTCCATGCAGCAGTCTCCAGGAGAAGAAGCCTTATCACTCCTTCTTGGTTGTGCATTCCCCAGAGGACAGAAATCTTGGTTCAACTCCAGGGGCTCCTGCACACACCTCACACCTCATCCAGAAGTCCTCTGGTGTCTCTTCTTTGACCCAGGGAAGGTCCCTGGGAAGCCCAGTATCACCTGCACCCACTTCCAATGACCTCCAACAACTCCAAGTGTTCGCCACGATGCCCCAGGTTCGAATTGCAGGTAGAAAGTGGTAGCCAGCTGGTAGCTAGGGCCCACCAAAGTGAGTCAGATTAGGGGCCGCCCTGGCTCTAGCTTGAAAGGACTTAAGTCATCCACCGACCTTGGAGTCACGTTGCCCATTCTCCCGGATAGACATTGTCCTAAGGTGGCAACAGTACTGGTGGACCACGCAAGAGGTCACACCAAGGGTTGCCACACTCGATTGTACTGCCCATAGGTGGCTAGTGTTCCAGTGATGCATCAAGAGGTCACACCGAAGATTGTCAGATTCTGAAGCTGCAGGAGTGAGGTGGTAAGGGTTCCGGGGGACCTGCCCAGAGGTTGTCCAGTGGATCATCGCACCCAGCATCCTTTGCTCAACTAGAAATCACCCGCCTGAGGTCACCGCAGCCGACATCCCCAGATAAGGGTCCTCTTCCCCTACAACTGGGCATCAACACCCATCCTCGACCAAGCGCTTCCCTTTCAACGTTGCCTCAGTGATGCCAGGAGTCACCTTCTTCCCAGGGCCAGGAGGCCTACAGTGTTTTACTTGGTTTTTGGGTTCACTGGGGGACACCCCATTTTCTGGCCTGTGTAGGAAGCGCTTCCTTAGGTTCACCCTCAGCAGTCAGCTGACCAGAATACTAGAAACTCAGGCTTGGTGCATCAGATCGCTACACCTTTAAGACTTGAATAACCTGAACTTTTGTAGGACATTAGTGGGGCCAGTTTGTGGTCCTGGTAACCTTATTCACTCTTTCTTATGTGTATAGTGTTAGTGAATGCTAAGTCTCTTCTGTGCGCTCCAACTGTGGCTAAATAAACCTTGCATCTTGGCTCTAGAGTACGTCTCCAGCCTCTCCTTCCAGATTTATCTAGCATCACCCTAAACTATAGGGATACGAACCACCACAGCTCGTCCACCACAAAAAAACTTGGCGTAGTCGGCAGGATCAGAGTCAACAAGGAGCCCAAAGCCAGAGCAACTCCAACCCAAGATGCCTTCAGATACTGATGGAGCCACAGCATCATCCTCATCTTCAGTTCAACCACCCCCAATAATGACGCCTTATTACTTTGGGGCACCATGGCTACAAAGGTACACAGGGGACCGAAGCTCAGACACCTGCAGCCTCATCGACCTCCGTGCGAAGCTGCAGGCTATGTTCCGTGTCTACCAAGTGTCAGAGCAACAGAAAGTGGAAATCCTCATTGGGCAGCTGGGAGGAGCCACCAAACGGGAAGTTGAAAGCTGGTCAGATGGACAAAAGGACACTGCTGAACGGATCCTGACCCAGCTAAGCGACATCTTCAACAAGCGGAGTGTCTCAGACCTCAAAATGAAATTCTTCTCTAGCACACAGGGCCCCCAGGAGACACTGCAGGACTTTGCCTTGAGCCTGCAAGAGGCACACCGGGCCCTGCGAAATCGAGACCCGAGTGAGGACCATGACCCAGACCAAGTATTGATAGAGCGGTTCATCGAGGGGGCCTGGGGAGGCCTCTACGTCAGAAGCTGCGGATGTTGCACCGCCAAAACCCAGATGCAAAGTTTGTAGAATTCAAAGAGGAAGCCATAGAAGTCCTAGGCTCTGGAAGACTTGAGCAAGAGATGGTGGCCTTCCAGCAGATGGCTGGTGTCGCCGGAGCCATGGCCATTGGGGGTCCAATGTCTGAACCCTGCTCGTCTTGCTATACCTTCACCAGATGGAGGGCAGAGAAAGAGTTCAGCCAGAAAAAAAAGTATCTACCAGATCGGCTAGAACATGAGTCCTACCCCAGAGGAGATAGAGAAAAAGTGTACCATCAGGTCACTCAAGCCCAGGACCGGCCAAATGACCAGGCAAGAGACAGTACCAGAGAGATGTCCCACCAGCTGGAGACCATGCGCAAAGACTAGCAGAAGCTTGCTGTGTTGTACAAGACCTCCAGGGGAGCTGGGGCCTAGGGTATTCTATGGACCATCCCCGACGCCCAGCAAGACCAGACTGAAGAAGTATGGGCCGGCGACCCACTGACCGTTTCGACAATCATGGATGACCTATCTGTAGGCGCTGCGGCATCAGTGGCCATGTGGAACGACAGTGTATCCAGGAAGGAGAAGTTGCTGTGTCGTTAAACTGGGTGTCCCCGAGGCAGTGGACCAACCCTCGGGAAGAGAGCTCCTAGGTCCAAACCCAAACCTGGAATGGTCAAAGTATGTAGGGAGGTGCCCGACTGTTCCCATCAAACTCAATGGTATCACCTTTACAGCACTTCTGGACACCGGCTCCCAAGTCACCACTATTCAAGGCTGCCATTTCTGCAAGCACTGGACCCAAGACCAACTAAGATGCCCTCCAAAGACTTGGCTCAACTTGATTTCAGGCAATGGAATGAGTATCCCTTACTTGGGCTACCAGGAAATGGACATTCAGCTGGGAGAAAAGGTTTACCCACAACAAGGGGTCATCATTAGCAACACTGATGATGACAACCTCCCTCCAGTTATCTTGGGGATGAATGCACTGGACAACTGTCATGAAGAATTACTGGATGCCTTCCGGAAGCAAGCAGCACAGCTCCCAAAAGCCAGCAAGAAGGCCTGGCATCACACAATCAATATATTGCAGTGTCACCAGCGGTTCGCCAATGCTGAGGGAGAAATTGGGAAGATCCGGATTCTTGATGTCCAGCCAGTCAGATTGGACCCAGGTACAGAGACCATACTGCTTTGCAAAGCCAAGGTGGGACTGCAAGGCAACGACTATGTAGCTGTAGTTGAACCACTCAGTGCTACAGGGGAGAAGCCAGTGATTGTTGCACGGAGCCTCACAACTGTTACCAAGGGGCAGGTCCCCATCCGCATCTTGAATTATGGCACACCTCCTGTTAAGCTATACTGGAATCAGCCTGTGGCCCGATTGATAAAGATCCGAAGCGAGGACATAATTGAGCCCTCAGCAGACCATGGAGAGAATGTCTTTCAATTAAATGGAGCTGTAGGCCCTGAAGGAGCAGATGCCAAGAGCTGGCTTGAGGAAACTGACTTGGGCACAAAAGAAACCCCTGAAGAAGACAAACAGGGGTTGCTGTTGATGCTAGAGAGAATAGAGGGAGTCTTTTCCAAGCACCCCCTTGATTTGGGTGTACCAAGAACGTGCAGCACCGCATAGTCACAGGACAGCACCCACCCATCAGAGAACGATTCCGCCCTATTCCACCTGTACTGTACCAACCAGTGAAAACCATGCTTCAGGAGATGACAGATACCAATGTCATCACTGAGAGTCACAGTCCATGGGCTGCTCCAATAATACTGGTCAAGAAAAAGGATGGGCAAATTTGCTTCTGTGTTGACTATCGGAAGCTGAACCAAGTGACGCACAAGGATGCTTACCCATTACCACGGATAGAGGATTCCCTGGCAGCACTGAAATCAGCATCCCTGTTTTCAACCCTAGACTTGGATAGTGGCTACTGGCAAGTTCCCTTGCACCAGAGGACAGGGAGAAGTCTGCGTTTGTGACCCCCATGGGCCTCTATGAATTTATTCGAATGCCATTTGGATTGTGTAATGCCCCGGGGACCTTTCAGCGACTAGTGGAACACTGCTTGGGGAACTATAATTTTGACATGGTCCTCCTTTACTTGGATGACATCGTCATTTACTCTAAAACCTATTCTGAGCACCTGCAGCACTTCAAAACTGTTCTTACCTGCCTAGCTGACTATGGGCTCAAGGTCAAGCCATCAAAGTGTCACCTGCTCAAAGAAGAAGTTCACTACCTGGAGCATGTTGTATCTAAGCACAGAGTGTTGCCAGACCCAGACAAGATTCAAGCAGTGCATAAGTGGCCAACTCCAGTCACAGTCCAGGATGTAACAAGATTGCTGGGGTTTGTAGGGTACTACTGGCGGTTTGTCCCTAAATGTGCCCAGATAGCTGCCCCACTGCATGAATTGCTCAGGGGAGCAAAGCAACTGCGCAAAAGCAGCCCAGTGCAGTGGAGTTCAGCCTAGCAGGAGTCCTTTAACAGCCTAAAAGCAATGTTGATCCAAGCTCCAGTACTTGCCTATCCAGATTATCAACTTCCCTTCAAATGATGTACTGATGCCAGCAATCGAGAGCTAGGGGCTGTCCTCTCCCAGGACCAGGATGGAGTGGAGAGGGTCGTCGCCTATGCAAGCCGTGGGCTGCATGTAGCTGAACGGAATGATGATCGCTACAGCTCCTTCAAGCTGGAATTCCTTGCTCTAGTGTGGGCCATCACTGAGAAATTCAAAGCTTACCTAGCTGCCACACGCTTCACAGTCTACACTGACAACAAGCCCCTTGCTCATCTGAACACTGCACGACTGGAAGCACTCGAGCAGAGGTGGGCCTCAAGACTTGCCAACTACAATTTTACAATCAAGTACAGTGCCAGAAAATCTAATGCAAATGCTGATGCCCTGTCGAGGTTACCCACCCAAGATGAGATGGAGGAGAATGACAACCACAGAGAAGCTCTAGAGATGCCTCCCTTTCTCCAGATCCCTGCAGAGGTGGTACAAGCCTGCTGCTATAGCTTCCCCACAGCTGTCTGCCCTGCTGCAACTGCAGAAGCACTGGAAGATGACATGCCCGAGACATTAAAGGAAACCCCTGATTTATGGCAGCAGATCCGAGATCACAGTCCAGTGACACGACAGCTAAAGGCCTTCATTAGTAACCAGCAGACCCTACCTCTGGAGGACAGAAAGCATGCTGACCCAGAACTTGTGAAACTGTGGCGACATGTGGCTTGTATGACAGTTGTGGATGGAAGGCTTATCCGCGCCATCACTGACCCAAAGACACATGACCAAGTTCGACAAGTCGTCCTCCCTCGTGAAGCTGCAGATGTTGCCCTAGAGGCATATCATGACAAATCTGGACACTTTGGCTGCAAAAAGACAGAGGCTCATATGAGAACCAGATTCTATTGGGTTGGGATGTGTGAGGATATCCAAGAGTGGTGTGACAAATGCCCGACATGTACCCTCAAGCAAGCACTGGGGCAAGATCAAAGAGCCCCATTACATCCGATCACTGTTCATACACCCCTTGAGCTGGTGGCCCTGGACCATCTTAAAGTAGACCCCAGTGGGGATGGCCTAAACTACATTCTCACCATGATGGACCACTATTCAAAGTTTGTCATTACTGTGCCTGTCCGAGATCTTTCAGCCCGAACCACTGCTGAAAAGTTCTGGAGGCAGTTTGTTCAACCCTATGGTCATCCTACCAAAATCCTGACTGATCAAGGTTCAGCATTTGAGTCTCACTTGTTTAAAGGACTGTGTGCCTTGTATGGAGGGCCAAAGATCCACACCACTGCCTATCACCCTCAGGGTAATGGGCTCTGTGAGAGGGTCAATCAGACTATCCTTGACATGCTCAGAACCTTACCAGAGTCTCAGCAACTGCACTGGCCAAGACTTCTTCCAGAGCTAGTTTACCTCTACAATAACACAACTCACAGCAGCACTGGGTACTCACCATACTATTTGATGTTTGGTTGTCATGGGAGACTCCCCATGGACTTGGTTCTAGATGTAAAACCAAATCCAATGAGACCCCACCATACCACTACTGAGTGGGTGACTGAGCACCATCAATGATTACAAGATGCTGGAAAAATAGTGGAACAAAACATGGAGAAAGTGCGGGAACAACAGAAAGCAAACTATGATGTCCAAGCCCATGCAATGCCTCTGGCCATCGGCAAAAGGGTACTATTAAGAAAGACTCGCTGCCACAAGCTGGATGTCAAATGGGAGTCAGAACCATATTTGATTGTTCAGATCCCATTCCTGGACTTACCTGTTTACAAGATCCAAGAGGAGTCTGGCAGGAAGCAGCCACAGATTCTTCATCGCAACAGACTTAAACCCTGCACCTTCAGAGCTGCTCCACCATCTGGAAGTCACCCCCTGGACAGTACTCTGGAGGAGAGGCAGGAACTACTCTCAACTGAGGAAAACACCCCAGAGTCATTTCCCACCCTGCTACTAACCCCCTGGCTGTATCCAATGGTGCCACATCCTCCTGTAGCCACTGCTGCAGAGCTCCCTCAATGTAAATCCCAGAGGTCAAACTTTGGGGTACCCCCTCAGAGGTATGTGACTGAAGTGGTACAAAGGGTGTCCACATACAAGTAGAAAATGAAAGAAGAGCCAAGACCACTGCCCAGTTGTAAATATGGTTTCTTTAAATGTTCTAAGATGTAAATAAGAGCTTTAAAGATGCAAGGAGTCATACATGTTTTCTCATACACTGACAAAACCACTACCATAATGTTTATAGTGTTAGGAAAACATGGTATTAAGGATTTAAAGCTTATAATCTATAGGCTGTTATGAATGTCTTGTTACCATAACACGGGTGAGGAATATGTCATTGTCTATGGATGGAACTGTCAAAGAGTTTAAGATTAAGAAGGTAAACATTTGGGAAATATATGAGGACATGTATTGTTAGGCAGGCCTGAATCTGTAGTGCCCCAGGGAAATTGGAAGCACCACAGAAAATAGGGGATCCTCAGAGATATGAGGGGTCAGACAGTTATGGGGACCCTGGCAGCTTAATGGGGAACCCTTGAAAAGCTTTGGTGACCCTCTGCAACACAGAACAGTCCTAGTAATCTAAATTCAGGGTTTTAAAAGAAAACCATTTTTTTTCTTTCCTCCCCCTTCCCCCTGCTCAAGACCGACACCCAGCCAGCCAAACCAGTTGGGCAACATTCCTGTCCCCAGTGGAGAAAGAAGCCAGGCTGAGCCCTCTCAGCCAATCCCTGTGGCTAGGGTAGATTCAAATATGGAGATTTTTTTTTAAGCCACTGACCCAGCTTCAGGAGGCTGACCTCTGGATGAAGGAGCCAATCCCCTAGCAGGTAGCCAGGACCACCCCAGCCTAGAGGAGGTTCTTCAGAAACTGGAGAGAGGAAAAACGAGTTTGACCAGGGAGGGTGAAGGACAGCAAGGCAATGGATGTCAGCTTCCTGTTAGGAGGTTGAAGCAAATCCCCTGGGTCCCTTTGGAGTAACTCCCTCCAGAAGATCCCCAGTAGCAGCCTTGGTCGGTTTTTGCAGAAGTCTGCCATCTAGTCAGGTCCCACAGTGTGTCGAGTCAGTTCATTTGGCCAGGAAACAGACCCAGTGAACCTTCCATGCAGCAGTCTCCAGGAGAAGAAGCCTTATCACTCCTTCTTGGTTGTGCATTCCCCAGAGGACAGAAATCTTGGTTGAACTCCAGGGGCTCCTGCACACATCTCACACCTCACACCTCATCCAGAAGTCCTCTGGTGTCTCTTCTTCAACCCAGGGAAGGTCCCCGGGAAGCCCAGTATCACCTGCACCCTCTTCCAACGACCTCCAACAACTCCAAGTGTTCGCCACGATGCCCCAGGTTTAAACTGCGGGTCGAAAGTGGTAGCCAGCAGATAGCTAGGGCCCACCAAAGTGAGTCAGATTACGGGCCGCCCCGGCTCTAGCTTGAGGGACTTAAGTCATCCGACGAACTCGGAGTCATGTTGCCCATTGTCCAGAACAGACATTGTCCTAAGGTGGCAACAGTACTGGTGGCCCATGCAAGAGGCCACACCAAGGGTCACCACACTCGATTGTACTGCCCATAGGTGGCTAGTGTTCCAGTGATGCATCAAGAGGTCACACCGAAGATTGTCGCATTCTGAAGCTGCAGGGGTGAGGTGGTAAGGGTTCCGGGGACCTGCCCAGAGGTTGTCCAGTGGATCATCACACCCAGCATCCTTTCCTCAACTAGAGATCACCCACATGAGGTCACCGCAGCTGACATCCCCAGATAAGGGTCCTCTTCCCCTACAACTGGGTGTCAACACCCATCCTCAACCAAGCACTTCCCTTTCGACATTGCCTCAGCGATGCCAGGAGTCACCTTCTTCCCAGGGCCAGGAGGCCTACAGTGTTTTACTTGGTTTTTGGTTCACTGGGGGACACCCCATTTTCTGGCCTGTGTAGGAAGTGCTTCCTTATGTTCACCCTCAGCAGTCAGCCGACCAGAATACTAGAAACCCAAGCTAGGTGCATTGGATCACTACACCTTTAAGACTTGAATAACCTGGACTTTTGTAGGACATTAGTGGGGCCAGTTTGTGGTCCTGGTAACCTTATTCACTCTTTCTTATGTGTATAGTGTTAGTGAATGCTAAGTCTTTTCTGTGCGCTCCAACTGTGGCTAATAAACCTTGCAACTTGGCTCTACAGTACGTCTCCAGCCTCTCCTTCCAGATTTATCTGGCATTACCCTAAACTATAGGGATATGAACCACCACAGCTCGTCCACCACACAAACACTCCTTATCTCTGCATGGCTGCATGGAGTTTGTTACCAAAATGGTACTCTCTGTCTTCAACTACACAGATGTGGTCTATGGAACTGCCCCTTCCACTTCCCTCACCATAATGGAGATCCTCTGTAACTCCTTCTGTCACTTTGCTAGAACCTCCCCCACTCATACCCACCATTTGTCCCTATCCATCCTCCTTCTGCCCTCATGTCACCAGACTCAATGTACTTCCTTCATATCCAAATATTGATTTGGTTCCCTTTCATCCTACCTCTGATCACTCCTCTCCCAACTACCTCCTGCATCCTGTTCCCACCATTCCAGAGGCCACTGCACTTCTGTTGATACTTACCCCCACTCCTCAGCTGGGCAGTCTGTCTCCTATTGACTTCCCTCACTCTGGAACCAACTTTCTTCCTTCCTCTCCTCATCCCCTGGTTCCCTCAGGCACCAGTTAAAACTTCAGCCACACCCCAACTGGTCTTGTTACCACTCCTCTTGACACCTCCCTGGCCTGAGCCTCTTCCATCCTCAGTATGACAGCACGCTGGGTCCCAACAACCTGCCTTCTGGTTTTACTACCACACTACCTATTTTCTCCTTCAATTACAATGTCAGGCAAAAACTCACCCCACAGGTCACTTGCCTGTTGTCAGTGTTACTTTGCACTTGTATAGATGATTATTTTGAGCTGTAACCGCACTTTATTCTCCATACCTACTATTTAGCATTCATATAATTTTTTACCAATTTGTTTACTTTTTTTGTTTTCAAATTCTATTTGGTTGACTAGTTGTTATGTACTGTGGTGTTATTCCACCTTTCCCTTCCCAAGGCCTTACCTGGAAATGAACCTTGGCTCAGTGTGCTTCTCTCAGTTACTAGTTCTCAAATAAATACTAAATAAATAAAATAAATACATAAAACAATAGGCAGTCTATTTTTTGTAATCACTTACAATGAAAAATAACTGTTCACTGATGTCTTTTCACTGGTGCCAAGACCCCCTACCCCACTCCACCCACCCCCAAACCCCATACTCACCTAGTGTGGTCCACCAAAGTAAGCCCTCTCTTGATTGCTGAATGTCCTGCTGCTCTGAAGCCCAATTACAAAGTGACAAACTACAAGGTAAGTGCCGTTCACGTGTTTTCAGTGCATATTCAACTTTTCCTTATAATTCTGTCATTTTCCAAATCCTGGCCAAGATCTGTTTTTACACTTGTGGCGCAAAATAACATTTTGGGCAGTATTTTATAAATTCCACCTGTCATGTTCAGAAGGGGGTCTTTTCTTGTAAAAACCTGCAATGAAGAAAACCATCCACTGATGTCTTTTCACAGGTGCCAGACCCCCATCCCCCACCCCATTGAACCACTCAGCAAAATGCCCACACCCCTCACTCACCTAGTGTGGTCCACCAAAGTAAATCTGCTCTCAATCGCTGAACATCCTGCTGCTCTGAAGCCCAACTGAAAGTGACAGAACACAAGGTAAGTGCCATTCATGTGTCTTCAATGCATATTCAGCTTTTTCTCATAACTTGGCAATTTTTCAAATCCTGGCCAAAATGTGTTTTCACACTTGTGGCATAAAATAACATTTCAGGCTGTATTTGACAAATTCCACCTGTTATTTTCAAAAGGGGGGGTGTCATAAAAACACTACGTTCAAAATTTGAGGTCAAAATGTAAAAATAAAAAGTTATGAAGAAACATTTTGTGCAGTGCTGGCATTGGCCCAGTGGGAGAAGCAATGCTATACCATGGTGGTTAACTGCATTCGGAAGCAAACTCTGTGAGCCACCTGGTTGGGCTGAGGCTGGGGGTAAGCACTGCCATGTGACACCACTCCCAGCCTGGGTAGGTACAGTGCAGTATTGCCTGCACAGGCAAGAAGTAACCATATACCATAGTGAAGAGGACTCATCTCTTGTCATAGGGCCCAGAGGGCCTTGTGTTTCCACAGCCAGATGGACTGTTGGCCCTGCACGACTGTATCTGTAGCCATATGGAAGGGACCTGCATGAATGATGATATGATTCTGTTATCACAATAAGAAATGAAATTCATTATAAAAATTATGTTAATACCAAGATTAGGGTTGAAGAATGCAAAGCGGACAAAGTAACAAAATGTCAGGAAATGAGAAACATTAGGGTTTCGAGTCTTGGGAGCCTTGGTATGGTATTACTTGGGGTTGTGAACCCTAATGCCCACCTCTACCATGAACAAACAAGGTAATACATGATCTCTTGCTACATGCAGGGCCTTCAGGAAGTTATGTTTGATTCTGTTGGCAGCATGTGATGAGACATACTTCTCTACATACAAAGCGTACAGGCCTGTGAGGCACTGGCTTGGAGCTATACCTTGGGCTTTGGACAGAAGGCTATGGGCTAGTGGGATGGGCATTAGGGTTGATAACCCCAAGTAACACCACAGCACTGATTCACCAAGACTCCTGAGACTCCAACCCCTATTTTTTTTTATTTCATTACTTTGACCTGTTTGTGTTCTTCAATCCTATTATCTATATTAATGTAGTTTTGACATGTCACAAAATACTGCATGACAAAAGTTCTTAATTGCCATTGAATTACACTGTCTCCTGCCATATCTATAACTGTAAGGAAGCACAGGACCCAGAAGGGCCTACACTTTCATAGCCAGATGT
The DNA here is from genome assembly GCA_016271365.2 of Neoceratodus forsteri. Classification (NCBI taxonomy): domain Eukaryota; kingdom Metazoa; phylum Chordata; order Ceratodontiformes; family Ceratodontidae; genus Neoceratodus; species Neoceratodus forsteri. The sequence continues at coordinate 1,322,264,326 of CM057456.1, forward strand.
GTCTATTCATGCAGGTGCCTTCGGGACTTGCATGTATGAGGATACAATTCTACTATCTCAATAGGAAAGGAAATTAATTGCAAAAAAGTGTGTTAATGCACCAGTTGCAGTTCAACTTAAAGCAACAAAAGTAGGGAAATATGACATTAGGGTTTCCAACCCAAACCCCACCCTCATGCCACAAAAAGTATAAGACCAGATAAGCAACCACAGACAGACATCATCAGGTAGGACAAACAACATACAACAAGTTCCAGATGACATAAATGCAGTAGCACTGATGTGCTGCCTTTGTTGATTTGTATCTGTGGCTGCATAAGCACAGGACCCACAGGAGCATGAGGTTATGCAGCAAAACCTGTGTGCTTGTTGTACATTGTGTTCTGCAGATGTAGGCCCTAGGGGGCCTGCACATCCGCAGGCAAAGGTACTTATTTACACTGTACAAGGTACCTCACTAGACAGCACAATCCACTACTGTATGGTTTTCTAGATGCAGTTGTGTAACTGAAAACCTGCTACCCCTTGAATAATTTCTAGATCTGCTGCTGAAACCATGATGCCCCCATTGCAATAGTACCTGTACTTTCGTGTGGAGCCAGAAGTTGGTGTATATGTCTTGTATCTGTGGGTGCAGAAGAGAAAGCCCTTCAAGGGCCTTCATTTCTGCAGAAAGAAGATTTGTTGCAGTTTTAGTATCATGGATTTTGTGGCTACCATGCTTCTGCAGCTTGAGGTTGGTGTGTATGTCTTATACCTGTGACTGCAGAAGTGCAAGCCCATCAAGCTTGTGTACGTCTTACAGTGTGCATGAGTACTTGATGCTACAGAAGGGCTGGCCCATTATGGGGCTGCACTTCTGCAGACAAAAGAAATCTTGTAATTTGGGTATCATGGATTTACCCATGTGGGTGCAGGGTCCTTTGTCTCCGCACACACAAGCAGTGTTGTGATTGGAGTATCATAGATTTCTATCTGCAGCAACAAGTGAGTGTGTATGTCTTGCGGTGTGCATATTGCAGGTACAAATCCACAAATGTATCAGTGTTACTGCATTTCTGTCACCCCTAGAAACAGCTGTATTTTGTTTGTCTTACCCGATGATGGCTGTCTGTGGTTGCTCATGTGGGCTTGCCCTATTTCTGCTTGGGGGGGGGTGAGTTGAAAACTCTAATGCCATATTTCCCTACTTTTGTTCTTTAAGCTGAAGCCAAACTGGTGCATTAATGCAGTGTTTTTTCACCAAATCTTTAACATGGGCTTTTTGGAACCCCACCTCATGAATACTGGCACTGTCATTTTGTTCATCAGTCCCCAAAGGTGATTTTACACAGTGATCAGGCCATTCTGTGCCACTGATGTGAAAACACATTTTGGGCAGGATGTGAAAAATGGCAGCTGTACTGTTCATGAGGGTGTGTGAAAAAATGGCAATGTTGAAAATTTGGAGTGAAAATGATAAAACTTGATGAAGTTACAAGCATGCATAGAAAAATTTCAACGACCAAGTATAACTCAAGCATTTTTCAGAATTTTACACCAAATTTTTAACATGGGCTTTTCAGGACCCCACCTCATGAACACTGGCACTGTCATTTTGTTACTCTGTCCCACAAGGTGATTTTGCACAGCGACTGCAAAATCACCGTATGGGTCAGATTAACAAGACGACAGTGACAGTGCTCATGAGGTGGGGTCCCAAAAAGCCCATGTTGAAAATCAGGTGTACAAATTCCAAATAACAGCCAAAATATCAACATACTATAACTTCAAAATGCCATAGACAGCCATTATACAGCACGTACCTCAATTCTTAAGTTTGCGGTTCAGTTTGAAGAGTGCAGACATGTCCCGGTCCACAGAACATTGCAGCCGATGGTCTCCGGTGGTAAGTAAAGGGCAAGAGGGGCGTGGAGTGGTGGGTTGCTCAGTGGGAGGGCCAGGATGAGGAGGGGAATGGGAAAGATGACAAGGGACTGTTTTATTTTTTTACAGCATTCAAAAAAAAATAACATTGTGGGACAGTTTTCTTTTTTAACAGGTTTAAAAAAAACATCATTTCGGGACACTGGGAGTGGGCTCCCCAGTGTCCCTGAGTATTGGGGGATGGTTTACTTAAGAATGTCAACAGTGAGATTGAGTACCCCGATGTCGGCAAAGTAAATATTTATTTATTAAAACAATGGGCTTGGGGGGGGCATCTGACATCAGGGTTGGAATACACAATTAACGACACTGGGGGGGGTCAGAATGCTGATATGGGGATTGGGAACCCCACTGTCAGCAGCATACTTAAAACAAAGACCTTTTTCTTTGGGGGGCATCCAACACCAAGGGGTGGGCATCCCGGTGTTGGAATTAACAATGAAATATTTGGAGACACAGGGGGTGGGATCCCCAGTATCCCACACTACTATGGGTGTGGGGCTACATGGGGACTGGGCACCCCAATGTCTGCAGAAACATTTTTATTAAAACATGCCTTGGCCCCCTTAGAGGCAGTAAAAGGAGAAACACAATTCTGGCATTATTTGGCCAAAAAAGAGGCCAGCAAAGGTTTTGGGCTTTGTTACTGTGGCCAATGGGTATTTCCCATTGAAGTATTGCCGCAAATTGCAGCAGATTTCATGAAACAGTTGCGCAATTTTCAGTAGTTTTTTGCGAAACAATGGCACTAGTTGTGCAAAAATTGCTGCAATTTACAGCAGTTTCACAAAAGAAGTGCCATACTACCAACGGCCGAAACACAGAAAATCTATTTCCGGCAACTATTTTGAAAAAATAATGCCAGGATCGTGTGTTTACCAAGGGGCAGTATTTTTTGAATTTCAGTGTTTTTTAGCCGTCGCTAACTGAAATCAAGTTGGCAGCCATGCGAAACTGCAAAAGCCATTTGCAGCAGTCAAAAGTACTTTCGTGAAAGCAAAAAGTGCTTTCAAAGGCAGACACATATTTTTTCCCCATAGGCTATAATGGGAAACTTTAAACTTTAGTAACTTTTGAACGGATTAATATTTATTCACCAAATCTTCAAAAGGCACATCAGTTACCCAGACCCCATATACGCTGACAATTTCAGACCAGATTCCCAAACTGTTTGTGCCATAGCCCTGAGCAAAGAATTTGCAAAAAAAAAATGATGATTTTTCACATTTTTGGCACTCCGTAGCTCTGCAATTGCACATCCGACCAGACCGAAACTTGCCAGATCCAGAGATCTATGGTACCAAATGATGCATGCAAAATTTCAGGCAAATCAGACAAATGGTTTCAAAGCTATTAAAGTGCAAATTGTTGGTTTAAAAATAGAAGTGGCCGTGCAACCCTAACTATAGTGGCACTACCATGCTACTATATATATTTCTAGTAGGGGTGCAGTAGCACCCCTATAGTTAGGGTTCAGTATGGTATTTAATATTAGAACCCTAACTTTGCATCCTAATAACTCTGTCACCAGTCAATGGAACAGCATAAAAATGTGCATGCATGGTAAGGGTGGCAAGGTTGCAAGACATGAAAAGTTTCATGCTGGCAGCTTCTGCGATCTGGAACACTTATTTTTGAAAAAGTGAAGATTTAGTTCACATTGATTAACATGTTTGTTTGTTTTTTTGTTCTCTTGCACAGCCTAGATGGTACAGAATGTTTTCATGAAACTTTCAGGGTAGAAGTGGCCTGTACCAAGGTAGTGCCTTTTGAAGGTTTCATTAAAAAAAAAAAATTAAAAAAGTTCCAAAGTTATAAAGATTTTAAAGTTTGGTTTTTGGATAACGCTCTGAGACAAATGGTAAAAAAAAAACATGGATCATGAGGACATATTTTTCATGATTTACCTGCTGTGGGAAATTATTTACTTATCATGGCTGCTATCTTTTTTTGAAACTGAAAATACTTAAAAAATTATGCATTTTCAAAAAAAACAAACTCCTGAACCTAAATAAACAGGACCCATTTGGCTAGATACTGGCATTTGTTCTTTGAAAACTGCCCTGCAAATAACATTTCTGGGCACCTGAAAATCCTGGGTGCCCAGCCTAGTGACAGAAGCCATTCACCTGCATTCAGTATGAAAACAGAAGGGTCAGTATGAGAACAGCAGGGCTCTCTTAAATTGGGAAGCCTCAGCTTGAGACATGCTGCCAATTTCAATTGGAGTAATGAGCCGGCAGTCCCCTGCTCTCTCTCTCATTCCCTCTCTATGTATGTATGTATCTATTTATTTATCTATCTGTCTGGTTTATTAATATTCATTTATTCCTCCCCCTCCCAGCTCAACCAGCTGTCCCTCGTATTTCCCCAAAGGGTTTTTCATTACAAAAGTGGACCCGGGTGCCTGCCACTGGTACCACTTACCAATCCACCTCCCTTTAGCTCCCCCCCGGTGAATAGGTGGCAATACCTGGGTGCCCACCCCTAGTACTGCCATGGAATTTAGCCAACACTGGGGTGCCCAACCCCAGTGTTGAACCTAATAGTGATTTATTTTCTAAAACCTGAAAAAGAGAAAACCGTTGCTCAACTTCTTTATCTTTTTCACCCTGAAAAAAAGAAAACAGTCCCTCACTGATATGATTCCCTAGACCTCCACCCACCACACCCTGACCCCCTACTCAGTACCCACCACCCCACACCCCCTCACTCACCTAAGCATATCCCATGACATACATCCACTCTACGACTGAAGACACATTTTGCTGCTAGAACCTGCAACTGCAATATGAGAAAATAAGTCCAATTTAATGTGTTTCAATGGGGATTGACAGTTTATTCATAATGTTGCCATGTTTCAATATTTTTGCACCAAAATTTTCAACATGGCATTTTTTGGACTCCACCTCATGAACAAGGCTGGAAGAATTTTTCAATTCTGGCCTGAAAGGCAATTTTGTACTGTAGTCACTGTGTGAAATCACCCTTTGGGTGGGATTTGAAAATGTGCGACTGAAGTGGAGTTCTAAATGTGTTGCTGAACATACAGGGTAAAGGTAAACATGTAAGCCAAGGACAGGCACAGCTGGGGAGTCTGCCTGAAGGCCTGCTGGAAAGCAGGTAAAATGGACAAAAGCTTTGAGAGTGGCATGTCAGACACAGATTTAGAGGGGGCTACAAAAGCCATAAAGACTGTAAAACAGCAGAAGCCAAACAAGAGGGCTTTGCAGTACAACCCAAGTGCTACACAGGAAACCTCAAAATGGAAGAAAGAGAGAGGCTCACTGTTTCATCTGTGTTGAAGAAAAGTCTGTTTTGCGTTTTGCAAATGAAAAACATAAAACATTTTGTTTTGGAATTTTAAACTTTGTATTGGTCTCATCTATATGTGTTCCCTTAAAAGTCCACCTAGGCTACCTTGTTAAAAAACTACCCTGTCACAATGGCCAACATTAGCTAAATAATCTGATTTTGTGACCGACATTAAAATATAATTATTTTTTGAGGCTTGGACAGAAAAACAGGTTTTGTGGTTTAAAATGGTTTAACAGTCACAAACCTTGTAAAAATGTTAACTTACATTTAAGATGACTCTCCCTTATGTGATGGCTATAATTTTTTAAGACCAGCACCTGGAATTATACTGTATGTAAGCATTTACAGTACATACTGTATTTCACCCTCAACTTGTGTATAAATACTGTGTGGAATAAGTGATGCAAAAAATGGCTTGAATTAACTGCACAATGGTTTAAAATTTTGCAAGAAGTATTTTTTCCTTGCTATTTGCTTCAAGATACACGCATTTTCATTCTGTCAACATGGACTTAAAACTTTAATAAGAGCATCATCCTGCAGGAACATTTTAAGACAGTTTCTTGCCATCCCCGAGAGTTGCATGATTTCAGAATTTGCCTTCAGGTTCTGAATTATTCAAGTATGTGATCCAATTACTACAAGCTAAAACCAGAAGAATCAGACATGCTTTAATGGCTCTCATTTGTTTTCCAAGTCTCTAAAATAGTTAGCAACATTTAAGATTGCTTAAAGCTGCAGCATATTAAAAAACAAAAGATTAGTTCCTCTTTTGCATATGTCCTAATATGAAAATAGCCTGGACTGGAAAGTTGACTTTAACACATAGAAATGACTCTTCTACACCTTGTTACTTCACTTTCAGTTCAATGACTTCTTTTTACAATGTAATCTTAATCGTGCTTGCATCCTCCTATCTCCCAGCCTTCTGCCACTGCACTGTTGGCTGTGGTTCCCACTCTGGCATGCCTACTGATACTAAACCACCTGTAGGCCATATCCCCACAGTCACACGGAGACTCCATGACTTACTGTCATTTGGCAGGGCCCAGATAATTGATTGTGCTCACATCAGCCCTGAAAACAACTTAAGAGGGCATGACTGAGAGGAGGGACAGCAGACAAGGTCAGCAGTTCTAAGGTAATATGAGCTATGGCACCATTATGCCTGCAGCTACTTTTCCCCTGAAAGGGCCCTCCCAAACAAAGCTTGGAATGTGGTCCTGTCTACCTTGGGAGAGGCTGACTCTGCATGGCCAATTGCAATATTAATGGCCCCACCATCATTCCTCCTTAGGTAATGCTGCAAGAGCGACTCCAAGAACCCTCCATTCCCTAAAGGACAGTGGCCAATGGATGCTCTGAATCCTCTATGCCACACTCCACTTCTGACTTGCAAGGCTCAGTGCATGTTCCTAGGTCACCAGAGTGTAAGAGCAGCCCCCCACTGCTCTGCCACATGGGAGTCAACTCCAAGAATGTTTGTCAATGACGAGACTATTTGGTGGGCCTGGGAGGAATTTTTGTTTCAAGGAAATACTAAGAAAGATAAGTGAAGATGAACTGCAAATCTTCAGTTTTAATAAGGATAAATGCTGCAATTAAAAATTGATCATACTATATACTCTAAGCAGCAGGCCTAGACTTCTTTAACTCACTTTAGTGAAAATGTTTGTAATAGTACTTTTGTTCAAATGCATAGTTTATAGGAGTTGAGAAATAATAATGGAAATGCCAATGCAAATAGTTCATATTATTGTATATTATATTATACACAAGTCATTTACTGTATAATGACCTCCATACTTGGTCAGCTGGCTAGTACCTTAAAAGACAACTATACTGAACCTGTAAGTCTCCAACAGAGTTCAACTTTCTCTACAGGTTTATTGTAACGCTGCCACATTGCTGATGTAAGGAAGTAGGTTGTTTTCCACTTCCTGCTCCCTTTCATTGATCATGGAGACATCTTATCTTGCTGTACAAACAAAACCACTCTGCTGCCCCCGAATCATTTTTGCAAAAAAATGTGCAAGTTCATCCTTTCCTGTGAATGGTCTACTCATCGTTATCTACTATACAACATGCTTAACTGGACAAGTCCCTCAAGCAGACATGACTACCACTGCCTATCTTTGTTGTACAACTTTTCACAAAGAAAAGACCCCCCAAGTATCTCCTAGCCCTCCTCACCCAGTCAAGCATTGCCTACTTACTCCATTCAACAGCAGCACTTACTTTCTCAGCTCCCAGTTTGCTAGAAAGGCCTTTGCATTTGCAGCACCGAGCAGACACCTGGAACAAACTCCCTCTCCAGCTGAGGAATGTTTCTAGCTTGCAGTCTTTGTAGCCACCTTAGAACTCCATGGGCTCAATTTTGGAAGTCCCTATTAGATCAGCACACCATGCACCAAATCCTCTACCGTGGCAAATTTGGGTGTGCTGGAGACCCTGCATTGGCTTTGGCAAGACTTTGGGTCCCAGCACCAAACTCCCTGAGTCTACTGCAAGCATATCTGTGCACTAGACATACATCACACAGCACATGAGGAGAAGGAAGCAAACTGCAGGATCTTCAGATGGCAGTGATGGGGACCCACTGGCTAGAGATCCTGAAGGCCGGTGGGGCCCATGGAAGGCAGGATGGGGTGATTTGGGGTGTATGGTTGGTGACAAACCTGGACAGAGCCAGGTTATGGCTGCCACAGTGCCAGTGAATGAGCCGTGGAGGGGCGGTCAGGTGACTGGCACCAGAGCATCCCTGGAGGGCACCAATTGTGTCCAGGTGCAGGATGGTCACTGAAGGCTGTTGGCATGGGCCACAATAGGGGAGCACGGACCACCTCCCACCTTGACATGGCTCATGGAATGGTGCATGGGCTGTTAGAGCAGCACCTGCCTGATCTAACTCTGGCAGGCTATGCGCCTATTGGGGGAATTTGCAGAATCCCAATTAAAGGGATGTTGGAGTGCTGCCCTTGTGCAAGACCCCCTCCACCTTGGTGCACAGGTGCATCTGTTGCAAGGATGATGCAGACCAGGCCAGCACAAGTGACCCCCTGTTGCCACACGTAGTGTCTGAAAATCTGGAATGGAGAACAGTCCCTTGTGCCATTCCTTCTTGGTGCAAGCACCGTGCACCATTCCAAATGGTTTGAAAATGAAGCCCCATGTATTTGTTTTGGTCCAGAATCTCCATCAAACTGATCATGACCATGCTGCACTACAATGCTCATGCTCTTTGTTTGCAGTGAACCCACTTTGTTGATTACTGTTGGAATGTGCTAACTGTACCTTTAGAGTCTGTTTGTTTGTTTGTTTTCTGGGCATATTTTAGCCTTTAATTATTCTTTGCGGACCATGTTAACCTGCTGACTGCTTCTTTCCTCCCTCAGACCCCCATGAAAATGAGATGCTGCATCTCATCTGGTCATCCTATTTGGAGTAATTTTAAACAACTAATTAAATAAATAAGAAGAAGCTGTTTTAAATATTGATTTCTGTCCTGTTATTGTTCAGTCTTTGATGGCCTCAGTAGAAGTTTTCGATTTATACAATGGAGGAGAGTACAATTTTAGAACTGCGTGATGTAGTTTATGTCCCTTAATCCTTTCAAACATGAAGTTCTGTAGCAGAAAACTTATGCATTGTGCAGAACAATCTAAGAGCTTAATTAGGATATACTTTTCAACTCTGCAGTTTTAAAATAGATAGCCCTTACCACAAGTGTGCAAATTAGGAACACCCATTGAATTTCTTAGATGGCCAATACAGAAAGAAAGACTGCAGAATGTGAACCAGTCCAGGGATTGCAGGACAAATAACAAGTAGCAGTAAGGATGATCTGGGTAACTATAGACCTGTCAGCCTGACATCTATTGTGCTGAATTTCTATAGGTCTTACTTAGAGAAAGACTGATAGACTTTCTCTGGGGTAAGCAGTCTACAGGGCAGTAGGCAACATGGGTTCACCCAGGGGAGGCCAAGTTCTTTACTGGGTTAGCAGAGCAGCTGACAAAGAACAAACAGTACACATACTGTACCTAGACAGGCCTTTGATTCAATGCCCCCACAGAAGACTGGTTAAGAAACTGAGGGATCTAGGGGTAGAGGAAGCGTGGGCAAAAAAATAAGGGGGTCCCCTCTCCTGCATACAGGTGCAGTGGTGTGTTCAAAGGTTTGTGACAGCAGTAAATGGCACACAAAGTGGTGCTATTTACCACTGCTGAAAAAGTCTCTGGTAGTTAGTGGCACCCCCAACCCCTGATCACCCATTCCTTCCTATGTAGCACCATCCTTGGTTACCTGTTCCTTCTGCTATAGCATTAATTCTGGTGTCCAGTGGCACCCCCCAATCACCCATTCCTTTTGATGCAGCATTTTCCCTAGTGTTTAGTGACACCCTCACCCCCATCACCTGTCCGGGCCATGTCTGATATCCCTGGCGTCCAGTTGCACCCCCCCCACCAGTCACCTGTATACAGTGATATAGAATGCTGGTGGCCAATGGTTACCCTGCCCCCCCAATGCCCACTGACATATGTAAAGGTCATCATTGGTAGTCTAGCATCCCCTCACCCACCTCGACTACCCATAGCACACCACCAATCAGAACCTTCCTTTACCATTGTGTCCATAGATGTACAGGGAATCCCAGTACAATGACCGGCAAAGCCCTCCTGTCACCTCCTCGGCTTGCTGCCATATGAGTTGTCAGTGAATGCATGCACAGTATTTATGCTGTATGCACACCAGTAACTGTTTATACAGCAGCTCGCTAAACAGGTGACAGGAGGGCTGTGCCAGTCACTATGTTGGGATTCCCTGGACATCCATAGACACCCTTGTAAGTGGGAGTGTGATGGGTGGTGTTCTGTGAGCAGGCAGGGTGGGTGAAGAGCACTGGAATGCCAGTGATGACATTTACATAAATCAACAGGCATTCAGGGGTGGAAGGAACCAATGACCGCCAGCATGCTATATCATTGTACACAGGCAACTGGGGAGTGGGGGATGCCACTGGACACCAAGGATATCAGACATTACAAGGACAGGTGAACAGAGGGATGGGGCATGCCACCGGACACCAGAGAACATGCTACATCAGAAGATCAGGTGATTGGGAGGTGGGTTGGCACTGGACACCAGGGATAACAATACAGCAGAAGCAATGGGTGCTTTGGGGGGATGCCAATTGACACCAGGGAATGTGTCAACACCCTGTCTGGATGGGCAATACTGGGCTGCTGCTCAACATGTGAATGAACCCATAATGGGCATGCAAATGCCCACTCAGTTCCTTGCATATCCAATGGGCTCATCTGCATGTTGTAGCTGAATATCACCCACAGGGGTCCCAGTGCTACCTGTTCCAGGGAGTGCTATTTCATATGGGTATCCCATGTACAGGGTGACCGCGATTGAGTGCTTTCAAAAAGGGTGACTCAATCTTGGCACCTGTGTACAGAGCTACCTGGCAGGGCAGCAAACAGATACAGGGGGTAGGCGAATATAGTGATGGGATGTCGCTATGTTTACACACGCATGGGGGGGGACCACAGTGTGTGACAGGCAGAAGAGGAGGGAGGGTTTGTGGGGTGTAGTGCAGCAGTGGACTGCTGAGCTGGCTGCATGGTGTGGTGGGTTGGTGGCAGGCTGGAGTTGGGAGGGTGCCGGGTTCGGTTCTGGACGTGATTGTGTTTTTGTGCCAGGTCGTTTTTTTTCTTTTTTTTTTCTTTTGTACCCCCCCCCCGACCTGCACCCACCTAGAGTTAAAAATCCATCAGTAGGGGTTGCGAGGGCACAGCCCCCAGCAGAAAAAAGAATCCTGTAGATCTCAGGTGCCCTCTTGTAGTTCACTGTGAGTGTACATCACAGAAATTCATTTTCGGTGATGTACAATCGCCCAAATGGCAATCACTATTCCGTGATTGCCATTATCACATAGAACCTTTCCTATGGGCTATACACAGCCCAGGTGTATGTCAGGGCAGCTCAGTTTCACTCAGTGTTGTGTCGACATGGACCCACATTCAGTCAGATAACACCAGTCTTCTGTCTAACTGAATACAGCAGACGCTGGATCGGACACAAATGCAAGCGTGGTGCAAGCTTTTGTGCCACACAAGTGCATCCCATTGAATATCTGGCCCCTTGTGTCAAGCGTATTGATGTAGCTAGTTGGTTTGTATTTGTTTCCTTTTTCTTAAAAAAAAAAAATGAATGTATGATGAATCAGTGAATGAGGTGAGCGGGGTCAGCAGCTGGTGGGTGCTGGTATGCTGTTGGGGGGAGATTCCATTATACCACAGACGGAAGGTTTATATTATTGATACAGGTTACAGGGGCAAACAAGGGAAACACTATACCAACAGAAAAGAGTTTATACTAGTAACACAGAGGTGATCAGGAGGGCCACCATACCACCAGGGATAGTTCTGTATGATTCCTACAGGGGTGATCAGGACAGGACCACTAAACCACCGCAAACAATTCTATACACTTCCTACAGGGGTTATCGGGACAGGGCCACTAAACCACCATGAACAGTTCTATACAATTACTACAGGGGTGATCCAGGGAGCAGGGGGATCACTAAACTACCAGGGATGGGTGGCTGCAGTACAGCCACCCTGCCATCAGGGGGTAGGGGCGCAGCTTTAGCACTGCGATAAGATGGGGCTTTTGGTGGCAGTAAACAGAGCCACACTGGGGGCTATTTAGCACAACTGTAAATCTTTGAATATACTGCTGGTCCATTATGCATGAAGGAGTCCCTCATTTGCATAGGCACTGCAGTATGTTTAGTGCAATAGTGCAGCTGGGTTTGGGCAGTGTTCGGGGAGCCTCTAAATATGAATCTGTCCAGAGCACTTGCACAAACCCATGCGAGCCTGGGTGCTCGCCTGTTAATGTCTGAGCTAACCTTTGAATATGGGGCCGATATTGTACTGCAAAAGACGGTCTCAGAAATGCAAATTTAAATAATATATGCTACTATTTTAACTCATTTCTGCTGCCATCTGGCTTTAGATAATGCAGGAGAACAAGTAGGACAAAGTGCAATGTAGCTACTGTGGTAAAGTTTGGTGGAGTGTCTGCAAATTTGTCAGGCATCTCTGTTTATATAGTTCTTAATTTTGGTAAATTTGAAGATACCCAAATAACTACTTAGTTTTTGAATTCTGTTTGCAATATTTTGTACTGTACAGAGATTCACTCTATAGCAAGACTATGATACTAACCATACTGTTAATACAGTAAAGAATTACTTGAAAAGGAAGAAATCTAAGGAACTACTGAGTCAAATCATGACCCGAGCAAAGCCTGGACATGAACATTATTAAAGCAACATGGGGTAACTTAGATACGTGAAACTAGCGCCACTAAATAATACCAATTTGTCATTAATGATACAAAATTTCTGAAGGCTCAGTCCACAGTCCTATTTTAAGAAAAATCTTGCTTGTATCATGAACAGAAGTGAAATATTATGCAAAATAAGGCTTCCTTTGCAAAATACTACTACTAATATTAATGTATTATATCTTTGTTGTTCTCTGCCAGAAATGCCCTGTCCCTAGTACGTTCATTGACTAAGTGCCTGAGAAAAGCCCCTTTAAAGGTGTCATAGATGGCACCAAGGTGAAGGTATGTAAGCAAACAATACTTGGCAACGTCAAGCTATGGACTGACAGAGGCAATTTCCTGGTATGTTTGCTTTAGAAATGACAGATATACAGTATAAATGCCTGAGTACCAAAAGATACTTTAGTGCATAGCTCACGTTGCTTAAGGTTTACTGTAATTTTCCTATGTCTTGCAATTCTTAATTATATTGTAATACAGCTATCAGCTTTGTAGTTTTTCATCCATTAAAGAGTATTTGAGTTTCTGATTGCATATATGGGATATGACATTGGTGAGAATGAGATTGCAGAAACATCTCCACGAGCTGCCATTTTGATATCCCACGAGTGGCAAAGTAACGAGTGGGATATCTTGAGTTCAATGACAGTGAGTGGGGATATGTCTACGATCTCACTCACCCATGTCATATTCAATTTCTACAACAAGTGTGGGTCTCTTTTTTTTTCTTTTTTAAAGTTATTTGCATTTGTTTGTTTTAAAAAGTGAAAAAATGAATGTTCTGCTGTTTTTTGCTAATTATAAAAAAAACAGTAAAAGGTATCTATAAATGAAATACCACTCATTTTGTAGATCTTTTTGTGCTGAACATATTTCATGCTCACAGTACCATGCTATCATTTTTTTTGTTTTAAAGTTATTCACATTTGTTTGTCAAAAAAGTAAAAAAAAAATTTAATTTTCTGATGTCTCTTGCCAATTATAGAAAAAGGTATCGGTAACTGAAACACCACTCATTTTGTAGATATTTTTTTGCTGAACAAATTCCATGCTCACAGTACCATGCTATCATTTTTCATTTTAAAGTTATTCCATTTTTGTCAAAAAAGTGAAAAAATAATTTTCTGCTGTTTTTCTGCTAATTATATAGAGGATAATGGCTGGGAATCAGGTGATAACTATGCTGTAATCACCTCGAGTGGTTGCAAGGGAAACTTGGTAAACCTCTAGAGCGTAGCTCAAGGGGTTTACTGTTGGCCCTAGCAACCACAAGAGGTGATTTTGTGCGAGGTTATCGCCCAATTCTCAGCCGTTATTTTTCATAGTGTATGGTAAAAAAAAAACATTGAAAAACATCATAAAAAAGGCATTTGACTCTATTTGCTCAGAACACATGTCTATTGCTCTTACCATAGATCAACAATAGGAGCCTTTGGGATAGTTTGCCACAGCAACATTTATTGCAGTTACTAATACTTATTTCCTAAGATGCTACTAGAGAACCACAATTTCAATATTAATAATATTATCGACTTTGACATTTTTAAAAAGGAAAGCGTCCATTTCTATGCCAGATTAAAGGGTTAGATTTTGAAAACAACAAAAAAAATCCAGTTGGTCCCTGGTGGTCATGTGGTCAGGAAATCCTAAGGTTTATGGGATATGACGTTGTGTCTTGTTCTGGGGCCCAAACAAACGTGCATACTGTACAAGGTGAAGTTTACATACTGCAGATCATGATCCAAGCAAGATAATCTACAAGGAGAACAGAAAATATTAGGAATATGCGCCATCAGCTAAGATTAAATTATGGTTTTAAAATATTTCATTAAAGAGCCTTTTACTTACTAATCTTCGTCCGATGAAGAGTCACGGATTATTGCCAATCTACGTCTCTTTTGTGGACCATAGTGATTGTGCACACTGATTGTTATTCCCACTCCAAAAAGGTTGAAGTTGATTCCAAGGTCGCTAAGAGGGGTTCTTACATCTGGGACTGTTGAATGCTCAGTTTGGGTGATTGATATTGAAGATGCAGAGGTACTAGCAGTGGGAAGAATGTTGTCAGAGTGACTTTGAGCATGGAGAATAGTTGAGATCTGTTTCTGTTTGGCAGCACTAAGGTAGCTATAATTATTAATTGACTGGAGCTACTTGTGTCCAGAGACTTGCTAGACTTCAGTTGGGGGTATGTCACTGTCAACAAGGCACTGAATGGAAGTCATGTAGGTTGAATGTTTTTTTATGCATTTTTCTGTGGGGAGCTTTGCTGAGTTTTTGATTGAATTCATTATAGAACGCATTTTGTTCTCGCCAAGTGGCATACTTCTGAAACAAAGGGAGGTGCTTGGATTAAAGTTTATGTTTGGGGTTAAGTCGAATGGGGCATCGGGGGTTAACATAGATGGTGGCCTCTGCTGCCTGTATAATTTGTAAGCAGTAATTGGGTCTCTTTCTGGAAAAGCTGAGTTCTGATACATTCTTGGTTTGACTGTAAATGTATCTCTAGGGTTTTCTCCGGTACATGTTTTTGTCTGCCTCTCAGAATACTCTACATACTCCTGGCCATCTGGGTCTTTGAGCAGGCTCAAATCAGACCATCTGAGGCTATAATGCTCTGCTGTTCTAAGAGCAAAGTATAGCCCATTGTTAAAGAAAATCATGTTCATTAGAGCAGTTGGGCTGTGGAGGCCAAGGGTTTGAGTCTGGTACAGTTTATCTATGTCAGTGGGTGTTAGAGCATCAGCCCTGTTAGGTTTGCTGCCTTTACCTTGTTTCTTTAAAAATTTCTGCTTGGCAGCTAACGTTGCAAGTGCTTCCTTGAAATCAGAGGCGTTGACATGGAAAATGGAGTGGCCATATTTATTTTTTATTAGAAATCTATCTATGCTGCCCAAGATGCTCCTTAATGCACTTGGCTTGTAATCTGAACCATCATTTCATTTAATCTTGTAGACAAATTCTGCTACATGAGTGTCAAGATCACCTACTGCCATTTCGGTGATGCAGTGCTGCTCCTCCACATCTGCGAGGTACGATTTTAACAATCTTATGTCTGACTCTGTTTTTTTGATCGTCCATTTGTTCTCTTGCTCATCGATGAAGTGCCTGTGGTCAGAGAAGTCACTAATTTTTACATTTACTGCCACCATTCCAATTGCTTGTCTTGGTAAACGTGAACTGCTGGTAATGGAAAGCGCTTTTGAATTGTTTACTGAGACTGGCAGTCACAATCTGTGGGGCTGGAATCTTGCAGCATTCATGCATTCCTTTTTGTTATGCCACTGCTTGGACGTTCTGATCTGTGGTTAACGACTTTTAACATTCTGAACAGTGGCATAACAAAACTGTGTGACTGCTGATTATGGTGATTAATAGGCACTTACCATACATTATAAAAGAAATAAAAGGTAGCTACAAATGAAACACCACTCACTCTTTTGATATTTTTGTGGTGAACAACATTTGTGCTCACAGTACCATGCTATCATTTTTTGTTTTAAAGTTATTTGCATTTGAATACGGTTAGTACTTCTACTGAGGCCAAACATTCTAAATGAGTTCCAAACCTTTGTGACATAGCCAGCATGAAAAGATATTCATTGTGACATACCCAGCTTGTACATAGCAGTGCTATCTCACAGGTGGTTTGCGTGTTTTTACCCATGGGGAAACCCGGTTGTAATTTGCCATTTTAACCAGCTGGTAATAATGGCGAACACGCACCAGATTTCTCTCGATCCATGCATTTGCCAGCTCTGCTCTTCCCCCACTTCAGTGGTGGACACTACACCAGCCCCACTGGCACGTGGCAGTAAGTAAATGTAAAAAAATGTTAAAACTCGCCAGCTGTTTAAATCCTTGATTGAACCTTAACAAAAAAAAAAAAAACACGGAAAGGTTTCAGCAGCCACTTGGCCACAGATCGTAATTCATACCGACTGGAGGGCAGCTGCACAGGGATGTGTTACTATTTTATACAATTGCTGTGGTGAAAAAAATGCTCCCCAGTAATTATATAAAATAAAACATGGGGTGGTGTGTAAAACTCAAATTTTATCGACACATCCTCAGTGCTGGATGCTTAAATAAACCCCAAGAGCAAGCATCCAACTCCTTGGGTGTGTGTAAAATTCTCATTACACACACCACCCCATACATTATTCTATACTTTATCATCCTGAACAGAGACCCACATATGTTGTATAAACATAGGCTATATAATGGCCTGTGTTTAAATATGCCATTTACTTACATGGGTGAGGGGACAGGACCATAACTCACGAGTGGCAAAGCCACAAGTGAGTTTTGATAGTCCTGCCTGCTCACGAATGGAAATCAATGGCATATTTGAACACAGTAAATTGTATGTTCTGTGTATGCAATGTTTGTGTTCTGTGTGATAATTAAGAGAAGATTTGTTGTGGGATTGACAGAATGGTCTGTCAGTCAAGTTGATTGTGATGTAAGCAAGTGAAAAATAAAGGTTCTACGTGATAACGGCGACTGCCAAATGGCGAGCAGCGTTATCGTAATGTCAGAGCGGTGAAAATATTTTCACCACTCTGACATCCTCAACGCATGGAAGAATGGCGCTGGGGACTTAGATTTAATGCTTTCACCCCCCACACCCCCTACTAAAGGATTCTCATCTCCGGGGAGGTGCATGTTGGGGGGGCGAAAGCACAAAAAAGTTAAGTTTTGGGCCGGGCGCAATAAAACTGCACCAGCACCCAGACCCAAACCCAGTACGTCATCCACCGCAACTGCAGACCAACCTCTGATGCCATGGTGCAGCTCGGCAACCCACCACAGCACAAGCCCCTACTTCCCCACCGCCCCCTCCCAGCCCATGCTCGCCATGCTTGTCCCCCCACAGATGTACATATAGCAACATCCTGTTGCTGCATTCGCCCAACCCCCACATCCGGTCACCCTACCCTCCCCATCACCATTCGGGCATTCTCCCATAATGCGTCGCTGTTTCGGACGGCGCCCTAGTTCAGGAGCCAACATCACAGGCTACCAAAATGAACACTGATATTTACCTGATATTTACCCATTGGCTGAATAACGTAATTTATCTTTCACTTGGGTCAGAGTCTTGGGAAAATAATGCATTTAAGTAGTGGAAGCCCTACATACTGTACTTTGCATACTACCAAATAGTCAAATACAGCACGACACCCATTAGTGTATGCTGAAGAGATTTAGAGTTCAGTTCAGAAAGTTCAGTTTAGAAGTCCTAAGGTGTTTTAGTGGTTAAATGACACTGCCATTCCTACAGTAATTTTTTTTTGTACCACAGTGTCCCCTACTGCTAAACGAGCAGAATGTAGATCAGCTTCAGTGTTCAATCGCTAATCAGCTGGTATCCTTGTCTCAGATGTTATTGCTCTGGCGTTTTGGCAGCCTGTATTACAATAACTGAGGCTTAATGATTTAAAGATGGGTTCATTTGTACAGTGGTTCTCAAGGATACTGTTAATTTTGTTATAAGTGAAGATATCTTAATATCATTAATCTAATGTTTACAGTCTTAATAATTAGTTATAGCACTGGAAATTAATATGTGTTAAAAAGTTAAGTTACTATGATTAAGCATTGTTTGTGCATTTGTTGATTTGTTTTTATTATGTTTTCTTGAACATGCGAAAAAAACATTTTGTTTCACAGAATAGCATTTCAGAGGTGTGTCGTGGACTAGCCCAGTGCAGAGCAGTTTACATTGGCCTCATCCCTGACAGACCAATGACCACGCAAGCAGAGAATGATGGTGGTCACAGTTTCATGGGCGAAAACTTTGTGCACTTGAAAGGACTGAAGTGTTCCAATGAGAGAGGCTTCAGTACTTTCATTTGAATAAAGCTATCCAGCAAGCAGCTGAGTGGCTTTATGTACATCACTACACTAATGATGACACTTTGCTGCATAACTTGTGGTGAACTAAAGAAACAGGTATGCTGTTCAATATATTTCAATGGGGGGGTTGAACTTAGTGGCATAACTTGGGCATTTTTGCATATTATTTGGCCCAAATTTTCAACATGGCTTCTTTGGGACCCTGCCTCATGAACAATTGAACTGTCATTAGGCTGATCTGTCTCGAAAGGTGATTTTGCAGTCCCATTTGGGGCAGGATTTGAACATTTTCTCTGCCCTTATTCATGAGATGGGAGTCATAAGAAGGCTATGTTGAAAATTTGGTGTAAAAATAAAATTATGAGCCTATGTTGAATTTTGCAAATGCAGGCTCGTAACTTTGGTAATTTTCAAAATGATTACCCCAAATTTACAACATAGCCATATCTGTACAGCACCTCATGAATCTGACAGCTGTTATTTTTCAAATCCTGTCCAAAATGTTTTATACTGTACATCCCGGAAGGGATTTCATGGTCTCTGTGAGAAATCACCTTTTGGGCAGGAGTTGAAAATTTTCTCTTCCATTGTTCATGAAGTGGGGTCACAAGAAGGCTATGTTAAAAATCTGGTGTAAAAATATTAAAAAAACAACAAAGTCACAAGCCTACGATGAATTTTGCGAAAGCAGACTCCTAACTTTGGTAATTTTACTGTCGTTGTACAGCAGAGCAAAACTACCATTAATGGAAATAAACTGTATATTTGGAGTCAAGCTATTATGTATTTGATTTATTCAACATCAGTTTATCAGTTAGACTTCTTAAATCAGATGTCTCGGTATGAATTTAGCTGTTTCTCTTTAAATTCAGTACCTGGTTCCAGGGCATGATGAGGCTATTATACTGCCATCAGCATTTTGAAAAGTCTGCAAAACGTTGCAGCAGGTGAAGATTTCTTTAGTAACAATCACACAGGAGTGTGATGTGCATATTTATGGAACACATACAAACAGAGGTGAGAAAGAAGTAAGTGCCTCAGCTGAGACTTGAACCCAGATAGCCAAGAATACCATTCCGATTACACTAAACTTAAGTTGTGATTCACTTAACACAATACACCCCTGTCACATACACCATGCAAGGAAACATTCAGCATTGACAAATGCGTGGTTATTTAGAAGTTGTAAGGAATGGCACACTGAGATGCAAAGAAAAGTTACATACATCCTGTAACTGGTTATCTTCCAGAATATCTTATTCATTAGAAACACAGAAACATAGAATTTGACTGCAGATAAGGACCGCTAGGCCCACTAAGTCTACCCATTTTCCCCACATGTTTCATATACTGCAGATCCTAAATGATCTGCGGCTTACCCTCTCTTTCCTATCGCTAAAGTTCCTTTATGTCTGTCCCATGCATTTTTAAATTCCCCTACCGTTTTTGCACCTACAACCTCTGTCGGGAGGCTGGTCCATGGATCTACCACTCTTTCCATGAAAAAATACTTTTTCACACTACCCCTAAATCTACCCCCCTCTATTTTCATAGCATGGCCCCTTGTTCTTGAACATCTTTTTTTTTTGAAAGATGATACCCTCTTATACTTTATTTACACCCTTGAGGTATTTGAAAGTCTCTCTCATATCCCCTCTCTCTCTCTCTCTCTCTCTCTTCCATGGAATTCATATTGAGATCCTCCAATCTCCCCTCATATGACTTTTGGTGCAGCCACTATGCCATTTTTGTCACCCTTCTCTGAACCACTTCTACTCTGTCTATGTCCTTCCAAAGATGTGGCCTCCAGAACTGGACACAGTACTGTAAATGAAGTTTCACCAATGTTCTATACAGTGGCATCACCACTTCCTTCCTTCTGCTGGAGATACCTCTCTCTCTATGCACCCCAACATTCCACTGGCTCTCCTCACAGCCTTCTCACATTGCTTGGTAACCTTTAGATCATCTGATATGCTTACTACCAGGTCCCTTTCCTGTCTGGTGGCCATCATTTCCTCCCCACCACATTGCATTTCTGTGCCACAATTGCATGATGTACTTCTTTGCATTGAATCTTAGTTGCCACACCTATGACCACACCTCAAGCTTAGGTCTCTTCTCATTTTCTCTAACCCTCCTGGAGTGTCAGCCATGTTTCAGATCTTCATGTTGTCTGCAAAGAGACTCACCTTTCCTTCCAGCCCTTTTGCAATGTTGCTTATGAAGACATTAAAGAGGACTGGTCCAAGCACTGATCCCTGTGGGACCCCGCTGGTCACCCCCTTGGACTGAACTCCTGTAGTAGAATTGTCAAATCGTGCAGGCAATGTGTGTTTTTCTTTTCATTCTATACTATTTTCTTCCTTTTTCTGACTATCCTTTCTCTTTTTCATATCAGGGTGGCCAACCTGATATTCTTAGTCATTTTCTTTTCTATCCCTTTCTTTTTAAAAGCCTGCCCCCAGAAAGTAGCACAACGCTAGTGCTTTCAAAAGTCTAAAAATGTTTAAACACACTTCCCCTGTAAGCTTAGAGGCTCTAGGATTGGAAAATGAGTCAACAAAGCAACATACAAGTAAACTCAATTCTTGAGTGTTTTAAGGCTCTGTGCAATGCTCCAAGTAAAGGAGTTTGTACTGACAAGGTACTTGCAGCCAGGAAACAACAGGGAAGTTACAAGAAAATACGAAGGGGAAAGAGAAAAAGATTATTGTCCCTGTGTTGCTCTTATAAGGAGGTGGACTGTGTTTGACGAAAGCTAAGAAGGTGTATTTAGGCTGCTCTTTCCAAACAGGGCCAAAATGAAAGGTTTTAGCCAATGGCTAAAGGGTTTTTAGTAGGAAAATAGGTATGAGACTTATTTGTGACTTGCAGAGAAAAGATTGTGTGGAGGGAATTATGAAAAAAGAAAGCTATGAGACTGGAAGCAATGTTTGCCAAGTGAAATTTGGAAATTAGCCCAGATCATGGTTATTCCTAGGTCTTGCAAGAATAAATGGATAAAGGGGCATGCACTTATCTGTTTAATACTTTCAAGACTAGTGATAATTCACAGAGTCACCCAGTGAAGGAAATCTATCAGATTTGTTTGACAAGATCTTCCCACTGTGAATCCATGCTGCCTCGGATCCTGTGCTCCTGTTGGATTCTAGATATATATCACAAACCTTTCTTTTAGTAGTGATTCCATTAGTTTCCCCAACATCAAGGTCAGGCTGACTGGCCTGTAATTGCCAGCCTCCTCCCTGCTCCTACTTTTGTGGAGAGGGTCTACATTTACCCTCCTCCAGTCCTTTGGTACCACACCTGTTTCCAGTGAACTGTTGAACAGTGCTGTCAGTGGTGCTGCCAGCACCTCCCCAAGTTCTTTTAATACTCTGGGATGTATCCAGTCTGGCCCCATTGCCTTGTCCACTTTCAGATTAGTGAGTTCCATTGAGACTCTCTCCCCTCCTTAAACAGACGCTTGAAAAATTGCCACAATTTCTCTGGGCTGTGTGAATGCTGAACTGGACCATCACTTGCAATTTGCTGTTTTCAATTTCAGCGCCTTCTCAGGGTAGTGCTATCAGCTCCACGCCTGTGTAGAGCTCCCTGATTGGCTGGTCTCACTCACCTGAGACAGGAGCACCTCAGACGTGTGGCTTAATGTAAGCCTGCATCCCTGTACTCGGCTTCTAATATATATATTTTAATTTAGCCTGTTCTGCTCGGCCTGTGTAAAGTAACTTACCATTCCCCCCACTGCAGTTTCTCTCCAACTATATGTGCACTGATTCAGTGCTAACTCTGCAAACTTCCCCTTGATTTTTCGTCCCACCCCCCTCCCAGACCTCCTTTAAATGCACACAGTCTCCGCTCACTCCTATCTGATGTTTCAATTTATCGGTTACTTGCTGTCAACAACTGCAATTCCTCCCATCCCCTTTTTGCAACTAAGCCTTCTAGCAGCCTTATCTCATTCTGTCTTGCTGAGGCATACTATTTTGGTACTTTAGGTTTGCTTATTGCTGACTAGCATATCCTGTCCTGCTGACTAGCATATTCTGTCTTGCTAAGCCACTGTTTCACTTGAAACATTCCTTTTACTGAAAAAAACAAATTACTGAACTGTGACTGATTTGCCAAAAAACTGTGTTTATTGTCTAAAAATGTTCCCAGCAACCAAGTGTTACAGCCCCTTCGTGACTTTGTAGCCTCTCTCCAAACTGCAAAGCGCCAAGGAAATCGCAGGCTTTTCAGTTGCTAATTGAGCTGTTTTTGCTCAGACTGCTAGCCTTTGTGTTGCCCCACTATTAATTCAAGCTACTCTCTCCTTTCTTTAGCCGAGGGCGGTATACATTTATCTTGCATAACTCCGTTTTTAAACTTCCCCATACAAGTCGCATATGGAACAATGACCCCTGGGACCTATATAACTTAGATAGCAGAAGCTACTGCAGTACGCTCCTTACTTGCATAAAGGGCAACCATGACAGGCCTTGTTTGGCTACGCTTATTCGCCAGCCTTTGTATAATACCCTATGTGGTTAGGCAACCTGACAGAATTGATTCCAACAAAGGTGCATGCTCTACCATGCTAGTCTCCCATATACCAACACTATGAACAAATTATGCTGCCACTGTATGCCTTTGATCCCCTCACAGTTTGTGGAATCTCCTCGAAGTGGAACTGCTAACCAATATCCTCTACATGGTCCAATACCCTAGCCATTCAAACTAGGTATGGCTTGGTGCTATTCTGCATGGATCCTAGGATATGTATCCGTAGGGAAGCACAATAAGATGATTCAGTCTTTGGACCCATGTACTCAAACCTATACCAGATGTAGAAAGACTCATGCCTTTAAACTTCTCCTTGCTGCCCTGAGGAAAATTGTGCTCCTTCTACTCCTATGCTCAGGTGACGTCGAACTTAACCCTGGCCTTATGAAAGTGCTCTCATCTCCTTCTGAACTCACAACTTTGAAAGGAATTAGCTTCTTGCATACTAACGTGTGCAGTCTTTTAAAGAAGCTCAATTCAGTCCAGGCTTGGGATTATTCATACTGCACCAGACGTACTCGTGCTTTTGGAAACATGGCTCTGGGCGTCCACCCCAGACAGAGAGGTAAACATCCCTAACTACCTCCTCTTCAGAACCGACAGGCAGACCGGGGTGGAGGAGTAGCCATTTATGTTAAAAACAAATTCTCAGTATCTATATTAGATGCTACCTCCCTTGCCTGTGGATTTGAAGGCCTGTCTCTTAAAGTTGAGCTTTCCCCATCAATGGCGTTCTGCATCATAGGCTGCTATAGACCTCCAGCAGCAGGACCGCAACTTCTGACACACCTGTCATCCCACCTGAATACTACCCCAATGGAAACAATCATACTAGGCGACCTTAACTATGATTGGCTGACTAAGGTCTCGTTACCCCTGAAACAATTCTGCGACTTTCATGGGCTCACTCAACTTATTACTGAGCCTACTCGCATCAACCAAAAAAAAATCCAATGAGAAGCACCCTCTTGGATGTTCTCCTTGTTAACAGACCTCATTCCTTTTCCCATGCTGGTATCCTCTTAGCGGACGTTAGTGACCACTGCTTTATTGGTGGCATAAGAACTGTTACCAAACCTCTATCTACATCAAAGTTTTCCACTAAAAGATCCAGACAGAACTTCGATCCTATTGCATACTTCAATGATCTAAAAAACTCTTTGCTATGGCAGGGTTTCTACCTGGCTAAGTCAGTGAGCGATGCCTATGACGTTCTCCATGAAATCATATCCAGTGCCCTAAACAGCCATGCTCCCCTGGTTAAAGCACGAATAAAAGCCAGAACCTGTCGTTGGTTCTCACCAGATCTGAAGGCTGCCTTACTCAGAAGAGATTACCTCTGGAAAAAGGCTCGTAAATCTCGTGCCGATGCAGACTGGTGTCTCTTCAGGGCATCTAGAAATGTCTGTACTAAGTTGGTCAGAGAGGCCAAAGCCAACTTTTATCAAACCGAGCTACTCTCTGCGTCAAACTGCCCTACCAAGTTCTGATCCACCATAAAAGAGCTATCTGGCCACTCTCCAGGAAGTTCGCTTCCTTCCAAAATTACCACTGATAATATTACCATTAATGATAAATTAAAGATACTGCAGGCTTTCAACAATCACTTTGCCACTGCTGGCCTGGCGTTTGATAACGCACCTGTAAGTAGCATTCTTCCTCAGACCAACACCCAGCCTTCAGAACCAAGTAGCAATAACATGGACTTCTCCTTTTCACCTACCACCGTAAAAGAAGTTGAAGATCTTCTTCTACGACTAGGTACTAAAAAAAGTGCTGGGGCCGACTCCTTCGACCCATATTTCTTGAAAATAGCACACCATATACTTGCTACACCTATAACACACTTATTCAATCTGTCGCTAGCACAAGGCTCCATCCCCAAGGCATGGAAAACTGCTCACGTCATTCCCCTGTATAAAGCAGGCTACCTCTGTGACCTAAATAACTATAGACTAATCTCCCTTCTTCCCATACTTTCAAAACTTCTGGAAAAAATTGCGGATACACAGCTGAGATCTTTCTTAGACAATGCTAGACTACTCAACCCAATGCAGTCTGGCTTTAGAGATAAGTATAGTACAATTACAGCACTGGCAAAAGTTACTAATGATTGGAAATGGGACCTAGACAGCAAAAAATGTGTTTGTGCCGTGTTTCTGGACCTCAGTAAGGCGTTCGACACTGTCGACCACTGCCTGTTCCTCTCCACCTTAAAAACTATAGGCCTTGGCTCAACCACACTGGGATAGTTCCAAGACTACCTTTCTGAAAGACAGCAACAAATTAAGGCTGATGGAGAGATTTCTCCACTTAAACCAATAAAAAGAGGTGTCCCCCAGGGCTCCATACTGGGCCCATTACTGTTTGCTATTTATATCAACAGCTTGGACGCAGGCATCAAAGATGCCAGTATTCACTTGTTTGCTGACAACATGGTGCTCTACTTAAGCCGGGAATCTCCTGAAGCTGCCTGCGCTGAGTTACAAGCTGACCTTAATACTCTGAAGTACCAGCTCCTTAGCAAAAAGTTACTACTAAATGCAAAAATAAACCAAGGCCATTCTTTTCTCACCATCAGGCCCAGGGGCTTACTCTGCTGTCACTAGTCCATTACCATCAATCTCTACTTTATTAGGAGAAAATCTTCAATTTGTGACTAAATTCAAATACCTTGGTATTTGGCTAGACAACAAACTCTCTTTTGTGGAACACACAGAAGAACTGCTGAAAAAACTGAGGCAGAGGCTTGGTCTTTTTTTCAGAATTAAATGCCTCATGACCACAGATGCAAAAAGACAGCTTGTCCAATCTACGTTCCTTTCTTTAATTGACTACGCCGACTTCATTTATGGCCATTGCCCTGCCTCATATCTTGCAAAACTGGATGTATTATATCATAGAGCACTGAGATTTATAACTGGCCTCCTGTACTCCACACATCACTGCTCTTTACATGCAGCCGTAGGGTGGCCCTCCCTTCGATACAGGCAATATAGAAATGCAGCCCTATGGACGCTCCGAGCCCTCACCAACAAACTCCCAGTTGTTGACTGTCTCCCCCTTAGTCTTATTAGGAACTATGCCTTAAGAAGTCAATCGCTGATTTCTTTGAATGTCCCAAGGGCCAACACTCGCCTTGGGAGGGCCACCATAAGCTATGCCCTGCCTACTTTCTGGAATAGGATACAATAATCATTGAAACTTAGCTCACCTGTCAGTCCTGCCTTCTTTAAGACGCTCTATGACAAAACGTTTGCTGAAATCTGTAATTGCTTCTATCTCTCCTAGCAGCTTGACTATTGTTCCTCTCTTCTTCAACACTAGTCCCAGCTGCTTATCCAAATCAGCCCTTGCCACTACTACTACCCCCCTCCTCTGCCCCACATGCCCTTAGCACCCTCTGCATCCCTCTTATTCACCACCCCCCTTCTGCCGCATTTACCTAAGGCTTACACACTGTTATGCGCACCTCCATAGCTTAGGAATTTCCAGCCAGGCCTGTAACGTGTTTCTGCTGGACAGGAATATAAATAATCTTTCTTTTTTTCTTCTATGGTTTGTATATGACATCCATACACATCCTGCTCCTGTGGGAACTTGTATATATATATATATATATATATATATAGATATATATATATAGATATATATATATATATATATATATATATTATATATATATAAAATGTTAGGGTTGTGTTATGTATATCTTTCTTGTACACGTGACTTGGAATGTAAATAGTCTGCTCTATCAGTATTGTAAACATATTGTTCCTTTTGTATTATGTATATTTATATGCAACTGTACAATTTTTCCTGCCAACAGCAGGTCCACCTTGTAAATGAGCTTGCTCAATGGTGATCGCCTGGATAAATAAAGATTTGATTGATTGATTGAGACTGGTGTCCACCTCCCTCCCAGTGTTGCTTCTGTCATCTAACTTCTGGTCCCTCTCCTTCCCCTTCCTCTGTCAATATTGAACAAAACTACTTATTCAGGATTTCTGCTTTTTCTTGGTCCCCCTATGCACACTTCCCTCCTTCCCTTTTTAGTTTCACAATCCCACTCTTAGTCTTTTTTCTTTCACTAACATATCTGAAAAAGTTCTTGTCCCCTTTTGTTATTTCCTGGGCTATTTTTTCTTCTGTTTGCACCTTTGCACTCCTGATTGCTTTCCCCACCTCCCTGTGCTTTTCCAGATACAGTTCCCTGCCTTCCTCCCTCTGTGTTTCCTTGTACCTCCTGAATGTACCCTTTTCGCCCTTACCTTCTCAGCCACTTCCTTTGAGAATGATAAGTGTTTTTTTCTTTCTCTTTGTTTTGCTTACTTGCCTAATGCAATGGCTTGTTGCCTCCACTATGGCTCCCTTAAGATTATCCCATTGTTCCTCCACCCCCCTTCTCCTTCTTTGCCAGTGATTTCCTAAGACATTCCCCCATCTTTGCAAAGGCAGCCCACCTGAAATTCAGGACCTTTGCTTTCATGTGGTTTGACTCTTCTGCTGTTCTCACATTGCACCACACCGTACTGTGATCGCTTGATCCCAGATGGCTCTCCACTTTTACATCTGTAATTCTGTCCCCGTTGGTGAGAACCAGGTCCAAAGTTGCTCCCCCTGGGATGGGCCCCATCACTAGCTGTCTTAGGCATGCCACCCTGCAGGGCTTCCAGGATGTCTCTGTTCCTGGCTGAGGCTGCAGCCTGGTTGCTCCAATCCACATCCAGCAGACTGAAGTCTCCAACCAGCATGTCCCCTTTAGGTGCCATTCTGTGGATGGCTTCTACAAGTACCCTGTCCAGCTCTTCCCCTTGTGTGGGAGGTCTCTAGATCACACCAGTGTGAATGGTAATGCCATTTCCCATCTCCAGGGTGATCCACAGTGCCTCTGCCTCTTCCTGCATTCCCAGTACCTCAGTTGCCTTAATTGCTTCCCCGACGTAGATAGCCACTCCGCCTCCCTTTTTACCCACCCTGTCCCTCCTGAATACAGTGTAGTCTGGTATTGTTATAGCTCAGTCATGGTTCCCTGTGAACCATGTCTCGATAACAGTGACAATGTCCAGGTCCACCTCCGCCATTAGGGCCGATAGGTCTGGGATTTTGTTTCCCAGACTGTGGGCATTTGTGCATATGGCCTTCCAGTTTATACTGTCTCCTCTCCTGATAACTCCCCTCCTATCCCCATGTTTTTCCTCCATATCCCTCTTGCCCTTACTCCCATTCTGCCTTTTCTCTGCAGTTTTACCTGTTTTGGTTTTAGTTATCTTTGATGACTTCTCAACCTTAGGGTCCTCTCTGCCATCTGTATTATTTTGCGGAGGGGCTGCATCCTTAACCCAGCTTATTTCCGCCACCCCCTTGGCTAGTTTAAATGCTTGCTGATGAAACACTTAAACCTCTCAATGAGGATCCTGTTTCCTTCTGGTTAGATGCAGGACATCACTCCTGTACAGGCCTGCATCCCTTCAACTGGAACCCCAGTCCCCACTGAAGCCAAATCCCTCTGCTCTGCACTAATCCTTCAGCCATGCATTGAATCACTTGATGCAGAGTACCCTGTTCTCACACCTGCTCTTGACGGGTAAACCTCTGAAAAGGTTACAGAGCATGCCACCTGTCTAAGACCCCTTCCCAACTCCCTGAACTGCTACTGTACTACCCTAGCCTCACCATTTGCAGGGCCAATCATCTCCAGGTGGACAATGATGTCTAGCTCACCCTCCTGTCCTGCTGCCCCAGTGATCCTTAGGATGTGCTGTCCATCCCTCCAAGCTGTGGCACCAGGTAGGCACTTGACCTCTATCACTCCTTCCCCTTCTGGCCCCAAGTCCACCCCCCTGATGATAGAGTCCCCCACCAGGAGTTGCTTGCTTCTCCTCTGGGTCTTCTGCCTCCCCCCTGGGGTCTCCACCGTGAAGACCCCCACATCCTCCTTGGTTACCACTCTGGCTGCCTCTCTGGGACAGTCCTGCCCTGCCAGAGTAGCATAGGAGTTATGGAGTGAAACAACAGGAAGGATTTGACTCTTCCCTTCCCACCACCCTCACTCTTCCTGAGCCCACAGTCATCCAGCCGCTCCTCTTCCTTAGCAACCACTGAGGCAGCATTACCACTAATGGGCCTGGGCCAGATGCACTAGGATCCCACAAGAGCAAATCTTTGGCCAGGGAGCTGATGACAGCTGCTGGCTAAGCTGCCTGCATGCCCGCATATGGTGCTCTGTGCCTGCCAACAACCATCCTCAGCACCCTTACCTCCCTCAGTTCTGTTTAACTACGACAGACAGACAATGCCTTGGAATAGTCTGCCAGCGGAAGTGGTAGAGGTGAAAACAGTAGGTGGCTTCAAGTACGTGTGGAATAAACATAAGAGAATATCAGTGAATAGGCAGGGAGGAGGGAGGGTTATGGGAGACCAGTTAGGACCTGCAGAGACAGACTAGGCAGGTACCATCTGGTAAGACTGGATGGGTCAAGCAGTCCTTTTCTGATGAAAATTCTATGTTTCTAGAAACAAAAGGTGGGCAAAGACAAGGTTAGACTTGTGACCAGCTAGCCCCAAGGGTTATAGGAAATGATATAGGAAAAATAAATTAATAACCAAATAAAACCCAACTACCAACTCTCAGAGAGAGAAGGAAGGAGAGGGGACACAACTAAGGTGGCAATGAGAAAAGAAGTAGTATGGGATACTGAGCCAGAGCCTTAATATGGTCATCCACTCTTTAACAAGCAAAGTAAGGCTGGTATGTGGTAGTGGGCATAGGGCAGCAGCCCTGTATGCATGTAGGCTCTGACTAGCAGATAAAGGTGTAGCAAAGGGTGAGACCGCCTCACAAAAGCAAAGGACACAGAAAAGTGGTGGACCAAAAAAGGTACAAGTAACCACTGGAATGTAGCAATTATCATACCACCAGTAAATATAACTATTAAATACAACAGCCAAGCTGCCACTTCATTTTTTTGGGGTGGGAGGGTGGTCGCAGCAATAACGTTACTGGTTCATGTGACACTGCAGGTTTACTAAGCTACTGTACTTGTAGAAGTAGCAAATGTGCCGCTCTCCCAAATTGCCTCTAAGTCTGCTGGATATGAGGACCAGAGTATGGCCAGTATAATTTTTCCTCATCTTTAGGATCATTAAGTTTTTTTTAGTCTTGTTTGATAAGGGAAGGTTCTTTTTTTGATCTGTGCATTTGTTTTACTGCTCTATTCTGGATCATCTCAGACATAATAATGCCTCTTACCAGTATTGACCAAACAGCTCTGAACAGAACTCCATCTGCAGTGTTACATAAGATTGGTATAGTGGTGGAAGCACTGTTGCGCTCTTTGATATAAAGTTCTCCTGTAGTCACTTTAGTATTTTGTTAGCCTTGTTACAAGAGTGTTCACATTGTATCATGCAGCTCATATCTTTATGTAACCCTCCTTTGGGGGCTTACCGTAATAGCCCCATTGTCCCGACCTTCCATTTGCTCCTGGTGCCCCAGAATCCCCCCTTATAGTCCCATACTTCAATCTAGCCTGTTTGGGCTCACACAACACCAGTCGTGAGTCGCCAGCATTCTCCTGAGCCACTAGCAGCCGCACATGCACTAGGAAGCACTGTGATGTATCTGACTGCCATTGCAGTCAAAACAGGAGGTGTCTGTTGGTCCCGGTGTTCCTGGTATATTAAATGGGGACCGGAAATCTGAGGGAGTTGGGCAAAAAGGCCCTCAAGGCTTTAAAATAAAGATTTAAAACAGGGCATGAACGAGGGCTCATGAATAATTCATGAGCCATCATGAATATTAATGAGGGTGTTGCTGCTGCCTGGGGGACAGAGTTTTGGTGTTAGTGACAGAACAGTATGGAGGCTAGTTGCTCAAGAGTAGGCTCTCTGGAAAGGGCACTGTTGGGGCTACATTCTGGTGGGGTGATGGTGCAGGTGAGACTAAAGTGTTGGGCTGCACCAGGGTGAAAATGGGAAGAGGCTGCACAAAGACTGAATGGACTCCATGGAAATGAATAGGAGCTGACATTTTGATGACATTAAATCCCTTTATTTCAGTGGTCTAAGTGCCCAAAACTATTACAGAGGGACTCCTGGGAAAAGGAGTGGACTAATTCTGGTGCCTAGATAATGCCTCAATAAATAAGGAGGAAATATTGATCACTACGGATATCAGTTATTAAAAAGCTTCAACAGCCAATCAGAGGACTGGGATTTTGGCTGATACAACGGGGACTTTCTGGGATTTTTTCAGTCTGTTCCTGGGCTCTGTTTAAGTCAGGAGTACCCTGTAAGAGTGGATTTGAACATCAGTGGGCTTACCCAGACCCTATGTGGAGATTGTTGTGTTGCTGAATCCAGTTGAGAGAGGAAAAGAAAGAGAAAGAGACTGAACTGTGGTCTTGTTTCTCCAGGTAATGAGAAGTTGCTTTGCTGTTGGTGAGAGAAAGAAAGTGTTGCAGAAACCCTGCACTGAGAAGCTGGACTAGTTGAGAAGGCTGTGTGGATTATCAGAACTGCTACAGTTATTTCAAAGTGGTTGTTTGCTGCATGGGACTGTGATTGCAATTTTCTTGAAGAGGCAGAGTGTCTCTGGTCATCGGGGTGCTAGCCAGGAACTGTGTGTGTACTCAGCGAACTGGTTCAAGTGGCTGAGAGCTGAGATTTTGTTGTAGCTGAAGAAAAGAGTGTGGACACTGCTAATCTGGAAAGTGTGGATTGGTGTGCGGGGGATTGTTGTTGCTGAGTTTTCCCTCCACTGAATTGCACTTGCATAAAGGCTAGCACCCACTCAAATTGGTACTGGACTTTATTGGAGAAACTGCCTGAAGGCCTTGTGATTGGAAAACTCAGTGCAAGGACTGCAGGAGGACCCCCATCATTTGGGAGTCCTCACCCAGAGACAGGGAAAGAAACTGCTAACCCTTTCCAAGTGGGACTCACTGTCTCAGTAGGTCATGGGTCTTGTACCCGAGTGCTAGGGCACTCCGATCATGGGAGCTGGGCTGTGGAGCCACTCCCAGGTCTGAGCCTTCTGGGGATGGTGTTGTTCTGCCACAGTGCTCTGCAGTGGGCCAGAAGTGGCTGAAGGTGACAAGCTGCTAGAACAACAATCAAGGTGACTGGCTGCAAGATCCTCGAGCAAGTTCTGTCCAGTCAGAGAGATCCTGGCCAGCCTGCTTCTCGATGTGCTGCACAACTCCAAGGAGCTCCATTTTCCCCTGGTGCTAAGATCTTCAAACTGTGAGTACCCAAGACCTGGCTCCTGGGAGGGGAAAAGGGGGATTGCTTGTTAATCACTTTCAAATTTCTAAAATATTTCAGGGCCCCAACAGCCAGCTACCACACGGCACCATAAAAGGCCTGCACCTAGTGGATACCCCTAAGAACATCTGGGAAACACTGGTACCAGTGGGGTGGGTCCAGTCTGCAGGCCCCAATGTTTTGTGTGTTTCTATATCATTAACCAGTTTTTTCTATCCACAACCATCCTTGGTTCTGGTACCCCCTTCCCTGGTCATATACCTCCAATAAAACTGTGGTTTACTGTTTGAAATTATGCGTGCAGGAATTCTCTGAGTCTGTCAAAGCATTACTGTTCATTGTTTATGGTGATATTGAATTGTTGGGTATCCAGGGTGTGGGGTGATTAGTAGGGGAGGTGGATAGGTGCAGCATCCAAGGGGGCTATACCAGCCAGTCACCTAATTCTCTCTGGGTGGAGGCCCTGTGCTATTTTTATTATCTTTGGGATAGGACCCACGATTACCACCATAGCAGGCCCCAGGTCCTTTAACCTGTTAGAGGGGCAACAGGCAGGTGTAGTAACCCACGGGCACATGGCGCCTGGGCTACATTTAGTTATATAGGGCCCCATATTCAGAAAATGGGGCAAGGGCAGTGCAGATATTTGCACTGTGCCTGCCCCTGTGCTACCCCTGGATGCTGTGATATTCAGATGGATAGGGAGCTGCAGTCCATGTCAGGGCAGTACTAAGTGAATTTGTACTGCCCCGAGCCAGAGCTGCATATGGCCAGCAGGGAATACTGCTGCCCAAAACAGGATAGTGCCAAGACCCCGGTGGGCTATTCTCAGCACAATCATGTAAATGATCCCACAGCCCTTCTCTCACTTCTTTGACCAGCTGCAGTATGAGCGGTCAGTGTGCTCACATACTGTAGAAACAGCTGTTTCTATAAGTAACCATGTTCCCTGACAGCCCATATGGTGTTCGGCTGTGGAGGTGAAAGGAGGGCTGTGCCAGTCCTAGCACCTAAGTGGGCAGAGCTCTGGACCCCAGGTAAGGGCTGGTGGTATGTAAGCGGGTGGGTTGGGGGAGCTTTTGGGGCATACTGGACCACTTTGATGGTCATATTATTGGTAAAGAACAAATTAAGCAGGGCTTGGTGAGTAATGAATATCACTACTAAATAACCCAACTAACAGTTGTCTTAGTCTTTATTCAGCTCAACAATAAATATCAGCCCTATTCTGTGGTATTTACCATATATTATGATCATAAAGACATCAAAAATAGAAATAAAAGCCTTGGGTTGGGGAGGCGGGGCTTTTCAAGAGGGGAACGCTAGACCACCAGGGACTATTGCAGTTAAAGAAAATGGGAGATGTGGGGGGAACCACTAGACACTAGGGCATACTTCATTCACTATCAGAATCAATGATCGGGGACGGAGGAACCACTGGACACCAGGGCTTATTTCAGTCAGTATTGAAAAAGGTGATCGGGGAAGGGGAAACCACTGGACACTTAGACACATTTCACTCACTCACGAAAAGTGCAATTGGGGGAAGGGAGAACCAACAAACCACCAGGGAATACTGTATTTAGAGGACATGGGAGCTCAACAGGTCACTGGAGCCACTGGACACTAGGATTTGTACCATGCCAGGGAATGGGAGATCGAGGCAGGTGGCTGCAGTATAGCCAGCCTGCCTGCAGAAGGGTGTGAGGTGCAGACTTAGTGCCCCATTAAGAGGTGGTTTTCAGCAGCAGTAAAAAGTGCTACTTGAGAATCTGTTTGCTGCTGCCCCAAACCTTTGAATAACTCACTACAATGGTATGCATGAGGAGACCCCTTCGTTTGCATAGGCACAGCAGTATTTTATTGCATTGGCACTGTCAGGTTTGAAGGGCGCACCCCGGGTCTCTTAATATGGCTCCACCTGGAGCACCAGTGCAAACCTGGGTTATGGCCAGTGCTAACCACATTAGTGTCAGTGCTAACCTTTGCATGACCAGCCCACAGACCCTTAAATCTCTCTCCTCTACTGTCTCTTTAATAAAGACAGCCCCCAGTGTGTAGGTAATCCTTTGGTTTCTGCTACTAAAATGCATCACTGCACACTTTGCAGTATTTAAACTCATGCCCCAACTTTTGGCCCATTTTAAGATTATATAAATGTCCTCATGAATAGTACTTATTTTATATTTGTATCTGATTACACCACCCCTTCTATCTGTCACAGCTGTGAACTGGAACCTTCAAGAAAAATATTTTCTTCTGACAAAGTAAAATATTCTTAACATTTTTAGGCTTGTATATGCAATATATGATCATAGCCAAATTTAAAACAAAAAAGGTTATTTGATAGGTACAGTATGAAGCCTCACATTCGTCACCTAAAAGAGATTAACACAAGTTCTGTTATAAATATAATGTATTTAAAAAGTTACACACTACAAATTATTTAAAATTTCATTATGGTTTACACATACATTGCACTGCAGTCATTAACCCACTAAATATTCCAGCAAACATCATTAGGTTCAGCGTGCAATTAAAAAAAAAAATCTTTCAAGGTAACACCATAGTTTATCTCATGGCAGACATAATCAGAAGTGTTAGACTATTAATGCATAGCCATTAGATTACATTGAAAACCAGACTTTCCCCTCCCCCGAGCTAATCCTACAACATGCTTCTTAGCACAAATATTTTTATTATGTAGATACTAAACTCTGTCAGGTGGCATGAAACATCTCTATCTGCAGTCTTGGTTAGAAGGCGGGAGGTTGGTTGTTGGTAAAGCTCTGGTCCACAGTTAAGTACTGTCCTTTTTCCATAAAGCATTATCTTTCAGAAAACATGGTCTGTTAGCTTGGATCAGGTATCAGTTCAGGTTCCTTCAGGATTGTTAGCAAAAGTTCAGAATTCCAGGGCTCCTTCTGCTGCAAATAAATGGGAATGTTCAAATGTCCTTTCTTTTGAAATCATTCTGCACATGGTCTCAAGGGACAAGTTTTAGCTCTGTGGTCCAAGCAGGAGGCAAAAGACTTGTGTCCAGTACATGAAGAAAAATCCAAGTGCTTCCAATCATTTCCTCTTTCTATGTCCCAAAGAAGAAGGTGAGCAGAAAACACGTAGATTCTATTTTTCAAGTGTTCAGCCAAGTTCACTTTATGCTTTACCCATGAATCCTTTTATTAAAAGTTCAAACTTCTTTACCCGAATTGCAATTAAGTTGTTATAGTAGTCTCACTGACCTTTGTTCCAGTGGCTTTCAACTGAAAAAAAAATTCCAAGATCACTGGCCCCTCTAAGTTATGGTGGTCATCAGGCCTTTGAGGTACATCCTTCCATGGTACTGTATGTACCTTATTATATCTGGCATCATTGAAAAACATGACTCCATGGAAGGGATCATTAACCTCGGTCCTTTGCCTAACAGCTGGCTCTTTCCATGTTTTTCTGAGAATATCCTTCCTTTTTTATATGAACTCCTTTATTCCTCATACTGGCATGCTTCTGTATGTCTCTTAAACTGTTTCTTTTTCCAAGCCACAATGCAAAATAGCCAGCCTGGAGAAGCTTCTAGTTCATCTCCCTTGGCATATTTACACAGGATTTCCTTAATCAGAATACTTTTGCTGAGGCATGATACATGATAATAAAATAATAAACTCAGTGTTAGCTGTGATTCAATTAACAATAATAATTATTAAATGTTTTGTATGTTAGCCTAATTCTTCTACATATATTAGTGACTTCTGCATAATTAGTACACCAATTTGAGATGTTTTTATTTATATCTGCTATACAAAAACTACTGGTCCCAATACTGAGCAATGTGGTATGCTACTACAAACATGTGATTCTGTTGAGGGACACCCTTTATTTTAACCCTTTGGGTCCTGCTGTTAATCCAGTCATCCAGCTTCCTGCTCCCCTTATTTGACTATGGAGCTCTGCTCTACTACCCCTCCCTTTCCCCAAGGAATCTCAGTCAGCTGTGTAGCACTTACCATAATGTGATCTGGTTTGTTACAGGCCTCCCTAGACTGACCCACTACTGTGACCAATACAAACTTGCCAACTGGCCCCCTCTTGAAGATAGGCTTGACAGTAAACTCCTGACATTTCTCCACAAACGCACTCTCAGACTTCTACCTAGCTGTATCTCTTCTCTCTTTCCCGTGTCCACCCCTTCACAGTCCACAAGATGGTCCTCTAACCTCTGCCTCACCCACCCATTCTGCTGTACTACTCAAGGCTAAAACACCCTCTCCTACAAGGGAGTTAAACTCTTCAACAACCAACCCCCACGTTTTGCCCAATGTTTCTCTACAGCCACTTTCAAATACAACCTTAAGAGATACCTTTCCAGCTCACAGTCATGCAAATTCCCTAGGCTTTGAATAGTCCTGGTATTTCTACTTAGTGAAACCTGTACACCACCTCCAATATTGACTATTTTAGCCTCACTGTTATGTACTGTACTGTTCACTTCAATGGCACTTTCTTTGTATCATTTAAGTCATTTATTCCTGTGTAATTGCACTTACCTGTAAACCCTGTAATCTATTATTGTTTGTCTTAACTGTATACTTCTGAAAATGGGCAGTTTTGCTCACATGCCTTTCCAGTATAAAAAAATAAACTGAAATTGAAACCAATTTTTTAATCCATCTGACTAAACTATGCAGGAAGCCATATGCTTCTAGTTTTGAAAAAAAAAAATTGCTCCCTCCTTTATCCGTCCCCCTTTATCCACTCCCCTTGCTTAATGCCAGTGTTAGCTCCTTTCCCGTTTTCCAAAGATGATATCTTCCCCTTTACTGTCACCATCTATTATTGCCAACCTCTTTTATCCACCACAATTTATGATATATGGAGGTTGATAGATAAAAGAGAGAGTACTGTAATACCGTTGTGAGGAATCATATCAAATGCCTTATCAAAATCCAGGTAGGCGACATCTATACTGTTACTTAGATCCAAGGCTTAGCTTACTTTTTTATAAAAACATAGCAGATGTGTATCACAGGACCTACTCTGTCTAAACCCATATTGACTAGTATTTTGAATACCTCTACTTATTTTGATCTCTTCAATTTTTTGTTTCACCATTGTTTCTACTTGTTTGCCAATTAATGAGTTAAGGCTGATGAGTCTGTAAGTGTTGGTGTCGACCTTCTTATAAATTGGTACAAAGTACAGTATGTTGCCATCTAGTCTCCATGTTCCTTACCTGTATCATAATATTTATTAAACACAAAGCTTAGAGGCTTTATCATGAGTAATCTTGATGATAAGTTGTCTGGTTGCTTTTTGCTACCAAGTCTATTCAGTAGCTGCAAATGTTCAGCTACTTTTATCCACAGACCCTTTCCTTCTATCTGTTTTACCGCCCTTCCCTCATTTTTGCTATAGTTTGAGGTATAAAAGACTAAGGTAAATGGTTAAGATGTTAGATATTTCAGTTTTATTACTAGTTCTGATACCTTCCAGATCTAAGTGCCACACTGTTTGAGCCACAAAGTTAACATATTTATAGAACTCCTTTATGTTTCCCTTGTCACTTACCAGTTTTCTTTCCTTATTGCTGTTTTTTTCTTCTTCAAAAAGTTTTTATATTTTGTATATTGTTCTGATGCACCCATTTTTTCTGTCTCTTCAATGCCCAATTTGTCTAATTCACCAGTTTTCATTCCACCCTTGTTAGTTACATTGCTTTTTTCATGCATCATTTTTTTCCTTTTGGGAACATACTCATCCTGTAAGTATGTTAACTTGTCTTTAAAAATTCACCAGTCATGTAATGCATCTGAATGAGACAATTTAGTTCCCAGTCCTAATATTTCATTTTGTTATTGATAACCTTAAAGTCAGCCTTTCTGCAGTCACAGATTGCAATAACACCTTTTTGTCTGACCATCCTTCAGTCAGTATTACTGTAAATTTGATAAGACTATGGTCACTTGCCCCTAATGGTGCATCTGTCTTATAATTCACAGATTTGATGTGATAATTTGTTACCACTATGTATAAAGTTGCTTTCATTCTGGTTGGTTTAGAAATATGCTGTACCAAGTTTATATCATTCTAGGTTTCTAGAAGTAATTTCACATTTCTGACCATATCTATATTAGCTTCTCAATGAATTCCTGGTACATTTAGATCATCCATTATAACACAGTCTATGTTTGCAGTAATAATTCAACGCATTGTTAATATTCACAATCCCGTAGCCTATATATAAGTTCCATTATCATCTGATATTTATGTTTCACTGTCACCTTTACCAGTACTGATTCATAATTACTATTCCGTTTGATATTTTGTGTAATATTAAAATGCGTGTGTTGTAATATAACCATAGATTTGTGTGTGTGTATGTTATATTCTTGGCAAAAACACTTTTTTAATGCATCAGTTAGGGATGCAGCAACAAAACTTTGGAAGTGTGCTCTTAGGGTTTCTAACCCTAACACCCCACCCCCACCGTGCAGGGAGCAACAGGTGTAGGGGTGCCTTGAGATTGTCAGCTCTAATGCTTACTCCATTCCATGTGTAAGTAAGCTGAGATGGCTATAGTATAGGAGAAACGGGTGAGTGTTAGGGTTGGCAACCCCAAGGCACACTCCCCACACCTGTTGCTCCCTGCATGGTGAGGGTGGGGTGCTAGGGTTGGAAACCCTAACCGCACATTTCCAAACTTTTGTTGCTGAAACTGTAACTGATGTATTACTGAAGTTTTTTGCCAAGAATTTCCTTACTTTTTTTTATCACAACATTATCTGTCACCACATTCATGGACCTGGCAGGGGCTATGACCCCCCCCTTTGTAGGAATACATCCTCCGGCACATGAGGCCATCATGAGTCCTGCCAGGTCCCAGTATTTTCCTCTGTTTTTTCTCCCCTGCACCCATGCCCATGCAATGGATGCAGCAGCTGTCTCCACCTCTGTGGAGGCAGCCAAGCACCCTGGGCATGGGCCGACTCCCTCTTGTGCTGATGCGTGAAGCATGAACCCCCCCCCCAAGGAAGGAGAGCAGTCCTCCAGATGCTCAATCCTTACCTCCCCTGGCCAATCCCCAAATAACCTGAGTCTGTTCCTGAACCCAGATTGCCAGCATGACACGAGGTGTGTGGTCCAGCGCCTCAACCCTCAGTGCCACTGGTCTGGCTGAGAACTTCCTTACCTTTTGAGATAGTATAATCATAGTCTTATTTGCTGGTGGGAGCCATCCATAATGTGTGAGCTAGTGTAATCATATCCTTATGTCCCTGTGGGAGCACAGGGCCCATCAGTCCCTAATCATATCCTTATTTGCATGTGCCATCACTCCATAGATGCATACATGCATGTTGCCATGGATGCACTGCAGCCAAAACAGCAACCACATTGTCAGCATAGCCTTGTTATGAGGCCACCTCATGAACGCTGGCCTGAGAATTTTCAAATCCCCACCAAAACATTATTCCTCACCACCATAATGTCATTTCACGCCAGAGGAGAGAAAATACATTTTGGCTAGGATTTAAAAAATGACAGCAGCCACATTCATGAGATGATGGAAACAAATTGCCATGTTGAAAATTTTGGGTGGGAATATGGAAAATTACCATAGTTATGAGCAAGTGTAGTAAAACGTAAATGCATGTGCATAACTTTACCATATTTACATATTTTGACCCCAACTTTTCAACATAGCCTTCTTATCACCCTGCCTCATGAACAAAGGCAGTAAAAATGTTGAAATCCTGCCCAAAAGGTCATTTAATTAAGTGACTGCGAAATCGACTTTTGAGATGGATTGCTGAAATTCCACTGAATTGTCCTTGAGATGGAGTCCCCAAAAGGCCATGTTGAAAATTTGGTGTCACAATATACAAAAATGGCCATTGAACTGCATTTACCTTAGTTTCCCATACTGCAGTCGCTGGTTCCAGCAGCAAGACATGTCTTCGATCTGGAGATTAGATCATGAACCTGGGACCTGTTCAGGTGTGTGGGGGTGTATTGAGGGGGTGCTGAGTGGGAGGTGGGGGATGTCTGATCAGTGAGGGACCGTTTTCTTGTTTTAGGGGAAAAATAACACTGAGGACCATTTTCTTTTTTCTGTTGGGGAAAGCCATCAGTGGGTGGGGGTGTCTCTAGACACCAGAGAAAAATTGCAACTAAAGGAGGGATATAAATCAGAGGGTGGGTGCCATTAGACACCAGGGAAACAATATATCAAAAGGGGAATGCAACTGAAGGGTTTGTGGTGCCACTAGACACCAGGAAAAAATAAAAACTAAAGGGAGGCAGCATAAATCAGAGGGTAGGGGTGCCATTAGATATGTTTCTGACCCACTATACTGAAAGGGGTATAGCGAATGGAGGGTGGGGGTGCCACTAGACACCAGGAAAAAATGAAAACTAAAGGGGGGGCAAAAATAAGAGGGTGGGGGTGCCACTAGACATGTTTCTAACCCACTATACTGAAAGGAAGAAAGCTATCTGAGGGTGGGGGTGCCACTAGGCACCAGGGAAACAGAAGACACAAAGGGGATGGCGATCGGAGGGTGTGGGGTGCACTAGACACCAGGGAATGGATTTTCCCATCATGAAAAAGGATTCTTTTTCATGACTCGGGGTACGAAAAAGAATCCTTTTTTCGTATTACAAGTCACGAAAAAAGATTATGTGAAAAAAAAACATTGAAAGCCATTTGTCTAACAGTTAACTGCACAATCCAGCTGAGGGGGGTCCCGATAAGAAAGCTTCATGAGTTGGTTTCAAATGAAGGCATCATTTTTTTGAGTTTTTACATTTTGTTTCCCTCACTAATAGGAAATAATGGGACACTTTAAATGTAGTAACTTTCGAACAGATTTATATTTTTTCATCAAATCTTCAAAAGGCACCCCAAAATACTGGATGGGCAACTATGAACAGCCAGTGTGTTCTGCCACAGAAGGGTTCTAATTCCCTCTGACCTCAAAAGCAAAGCTTAAGAGGTCTGTAGGAATCAGAACCTGGAGGTGGCAGAACACACTGATTATGCAGAAATTTGCTAATTCTGTATTTTTTATAGCATGTAGTATTAGTGAAATGTGTTTTTTTCTCTTTCACAATGAAACTGGCTTGTGCAGTCTCTAGAGGTTCTAGAATGCTGTTCTACCACAGAAGGGTACAAGCACATTCCATGACCTTTGAACTTTGGTATAACAGCATTTTGAAAATGATGAATTTCTGTATAGAACAATGCTCTACTATACACTATAAACATTTCAGACCAAAATTCCACACCATTTTTGCTCAACTCAGTGATGAAGAATTTGACAAAAATGGTAATCTACACATTTTTTGAGACTCCATATCTCCACACCCCCACATGCAACTGGAATGAACCTTGCCACATCAAGATACTCTATGTCCCTGATGGCACATGCCAAACTGCAGGCAAACAGCTAAATGGATGCAAAGTTATTAAACCACAAAATGTTCACTTTAACATAGAAGTGAAGAAAGAATTTGACAAAAATGGTGCTTTATACATTTTGGGAATTCATATCTCTGCACCAACAAATCCAACTGGACTGAAACTTGTCATATCACGACATCCTTGGTCCCTAATGGGGCATGACAAATTTAATGCAAATCACCTGAATGGTTGCAAAGTAGTTAAAGCACAAAGTATTCAGTTTAACATAGAACTGAAGAAAGAATATGACAAAAAATGGTGATTGACCCATTTTGGGTCTCTACAGCTCCACATCTGCATATCCAACTGGAACAAAACTTGCCACATCAAGAGATCTTTGGACTCTGATGGCACTTGCCAAATGTCATGCAAATTGCAAGAACGGCTACAAAGTTATTTAAGTGCAACTTTCAATCAAATCCTGTTTCATGATCAAAGAATTCTGTTTCGCAATCAAGAAATCCTATTTTGCACAGCACATCTAACTTTTTCCATAGGAAATAATGGAAAACTTTAACATTGAATAACTTGTGAGTGGATTAATATTTTTTAGCAAACCTTCAAAAGGCACATCTGTGATACAAGACCTATATACACTGAGAATTTCAGAGCAAAACCCCAAGACGTTTTTGTGCAATGGTGTGACAAAGAATTTGACAAAAAGTGTTGACATTGCATATTTCCACACCAGCACATCTGACTGAAATGAAACTTGCTACATCAAGAGATCTTTTTGCCCCAAAAGCACAGGCAAAATGTCATGTGAATCGGTCTATATACATATATATAGTCATATCAGATGATCTAAAGGTGGGCAAACAATGTGAGAGAGCATGAAGGAGGTCTGGGGGGATAATGGGATACATACGGAGAGGCATCACCAGTAGAAAACAGGAAGTTGTTATCCCTCTGTACAGACAGCTGGTGAGGCCCCATCTGGAGTACTGTGTGCAGTTCTGGAGACCCAATCTCCACAAAGACATAGACAGGATGGAGGCAGTCCAGAGGAGGGCAATTAAAATGGTGCAGGGTCTGCACCAGAAGACACATGAAGAGAGGCTTAAGGAGCTTAATATGTATAGCCTCGAGGAAAGGAGGGCGAGGGGGGACATGATAGAAACTTTTAAGTACCTCAAGGGAATCAACAAAGTCCAAGAGGGTAGCATCTTTCAGAAAAAGAGGTGTACAAGAACAAGGAGGCACAATTTGAAGATAGAGGAGGGAAGGCTCAGAGGTAATGTGAGGAAGTGAGAGTGCCATGTTAGGTCGTGCACAGTGAGAGTGTGCCTAGTATCTTAAATCTGGACATGTATTATCTTTCTTATTGAAGTGGATTTTTTTATCTGGACTTTTTGTTATTTTTAAAACCTGTAAGGCAGTGAGAGTGCCTCTCTAGGTCTGGGCATAGTGAGAGTGTGCCTAGTACTTTGAGCCTGGACATTTATTACTTTAATATTTCTTTACAATTCTATGTTTATGAGTTGTTAAGTGCTTTCCCCTGTCACGTGAGAGGTGGGAGGGGAGCTGTTTTGGATTTTTTGGTTTAATTTAATTTAAAAATAGTATTGCTGTTTTTTAAACATTGGGCTGCATGTGTTGGGACCCAGCCTCTGTGGACAGGCACTACTCCCCCTCTAGGCTGAGGGACCTGTGCCCCTTTGACTGCCCCCCATTGCAACCCAATGTATATACTCATTGCCGTGCCTTGGGAATTGCTTGGGGCAGGAGGAGATGGAGAAGGGGTTCCTCGCCTGGGGGGGAGGAGCGGAGTGGATGAATAAGGGTGGTGAGGTCTAGGAGACACCCTGGGGCAAAATGGGTCCAGGATAGGGGTTTGCGATGCCTGGTTCCCATACCCAAGGGTTCCACTGATAGTGGGCAAGTGGCCTGCTCCTCCACGGCCTCTCATCCAACCCGGGCAGTGTTATGCAATGCCAGGTCTATAAAGAACAAGACAGCAATTGTTGCTGATCTTGTTGAGTCATCTGACCTGGCTTGCATCACTGAGACCTGGCTGGACAGAAATGCTGGTCCTATACTGGAGTCAGCTATTCCAGCCGGGTACTCAGTGATACATCGCCCGAGACTGGATCAAGGGGGGGGGTTGCTATTTGTTTTAAATCGAAGTTGGGCCTTGTGTAGGTTCCAGTGGTGACCCCCAGATCCTTCGAGTGTATCATGGGAGCAGGTGTGGGCAGCAGGATTCTCCTTGTCTACTGTCCACTCGGTGATGAGAAAGTTTTTCTGCAGGAAGTTGCAGACTTCATTGTCGATCTGGTGTTGGAGCCCTCCAGGTGGTTGGTCCTGGGGGACTTCAATGCCTGGGTCGATGATGAACTCTCACTTTTTGGCCAAAACTTCCTCTAACTGACGATTTTGTTGGGCTTCACACAGGTTATTACCGCTGCTACCCATATTCAGGGTCACTCCTTGGCTCTGGTGTTCACCCTGGGGATGGAGATCTCTGGACTTGTGGTGGAACCAGTTGGGTGGTCTGACCATCACTCCATAAGGTTCAATTTCGTGGCCCCCCCCTTTGAGACCAACCCCTTTGGAGATGGTCCAGTACCATCCTTTGAGGGGAGTTACCCCTGTGAGTCTGATGACAGTGCTGGACCTATCGAGTCGGCCTGTGGAGTGCATGGATCCAGATGTCTTAGTAGTGCACTATAATAAATGGTGCTGAAGGCTCTGGATTCCATAACTCCTGTCCGTGTTCGCCCCCTCTCCCTCCACCCTCGGTCCCCTTGGTTTAATGGGACGTTGAGGGAGTTGAGGAAAGTGGGGCGAAGATTGGAATGCTGCTGGTGGAAATCTGGTCTGGAAGATGACAGACTTAGATTGATGGCCCATTATATGGACTATCAATCAGAAATCTCCCGTAAGAAGGCAGGGTTCCTGTCCAGGAAGATAGCTGCATCAAGAAATCGACCAGCTCATCTCTTCCAGACCGTGGACAGATTGTGCAATCCAGCCTGTCTGCGGGGTCGGCAAGCCTTTTCACAAATAAAGTGTGATGAGTTTGCCCAGTGCTTTGATGATAAGGTGTCACTGATCAGGTCAGAGATCTGCAGTTTGTGTTCAAATGAGCATGGCGGTGGTTGATGTGAGGTTACAGGCCCTTGGTCTGTCTGGATGGATTTTGACCAGCCAGCGATCCTGGATATCATGAAGATTGTCCAGGGCTTGCGAC
Source organism: Neoceratodus forsteri (assembly GCA_016271365.2). Lineage (NCBI taxonomy): Eukaryota > Metazoa > Chordata > Ceratodontiformes > Ceratodontidae > Neoceratodus > Neoceratodus forsteri. The sequence goes on from CM057456.1 coordinate 1,322,309,262, forward strand.
CGACTTACTGTAGTATGATCCTGGTCCTACATGCCTCCTTGTGGGGTGCATGGATATGATCGGACCAGTCCTTGCTGAGATAGTCTGGTGCTCTTTGGACCAAGGGGTGTTTCCAGAGTCTCTAAAAGAGGCTACTGTGACACCCCTTTTGAAGAACCTTCCCTCGACCCAGACTGTCTTGCTAACTACAGACCGATCTCTAACCTGCCCTTTTTGGGCAAGGTTATTGAGAAAGTAGTCGCGTTGCAGCTCGAGGACTTTCTTACCACCCATGAAGTCTATGATCCTCTCCAGTCCGGTTTCAGGAAGAGGCATAGTACCGAGACGGCATTGGTTCGGGTACTGAATGATCTCCTAATAGCGAGAGATCAGAGGAGCTGTTCGATCCTGGTTCTCCTCGATCTCTCTGCAGCATTTGATACCGTGGACCATGGGATGATGCTAGATTGCCTCTGGCTGTTCTGTGGACTGTCAGGGACAGTCCTCAGATGGTTCCAGTCTTTCCTCATGGGCAGAACACAGAGGGTAGTATCAGGAATTTTTTCCTCAGCTCCCTTTGCTATGTCCTGTGGGGTGCTGCAGGGTTCTGTGCTTTCCCCCATGTTGTTCACGGTATATATGCTGCCATTGGGGGACATTATAAGGCATTATGGTCTGAGTTTTCAGTGCTATGCAGATGATACTCAGCTCTATATGTCCTTTGTACCAGAACAAAATGACACTTTATCGGTCTTTAACAACTGCCTCGCTGAGATTCAGGGCTGGATGAGTGCAAACTGGTTAAGACTGAATCCGGACAAGACTGAGGTGCTGGTAGTGAACCTGGGTCACTATGCAGAGAAGTTGACTCCCGGGTTTTCCTCTGGCCTTGTGTTAGGGGGTAACCAGTTGAGACCTTCTGAACAGGTGCGAAATCTGGGCGTAATCTTTGATGGTGAGCTGACACTGAAGGCACAGGTGTCAGCCGTTGTCAAGTCTTCCTTTTATTATCTGAGGAATATTGCCCAGATAAAACACCTTGTTCCACACGATGACCTTCCTGTATTAGTCCACATCTTTGTCTCCTCGCGTCTTGGCTACTGTAATGCTCTATATCTAAGGTTGCCGGGGGTGGATCTCCATCACTTGTAGCTGGTGCAGAACACTGCAGCCAGGTTGTTGATGGGGCTGCCAAGAACTTGCCATATCACACCTGTGCTGCGCGAACTGCACTGGCTGCCAGTGCAATGGAGAATCACCTTCAAGGTCACATTGCTGACCTGTAAGACCCTACACGGTCAGGGACCGGACTACTTGCAAGATCTCCTGCGACCTTACCACCCTCTTCGCTTGCTCCGCTCCACCAAAGAGGGATTGCTAGAGGTTTATTTATTTATTTAAAAGTTTTACCAGGAAAGACATACTGAGCAGACTACCGCTCAATTCCAGATGTGTCCTGAGGGAGGAGGGAAAACGGGATATAACATACTAGTAACAATAAGAAATTTTAGAACAGCAAAATGTCATAGGTAACATACACTATGTACAAGGTTTCATTATTACAGTGATAAAATAATCTAGGAATAGTATGTACAGGAGGCAAGAAACAGAGAGTGAGCAGCATAATAGTAGGCAGAATAAGAATAAAAGGTAATGGCAATCAAAATTTAATAGTTAAGCATTTGAGTGAGCAACATAGATTGTATTGGGTGGTTGGTCCTTGCATTGTGCACACCAGATTGACATGGCCCATGCTAGTGCACGTCAAGTTGACATATGCAGCTTACGGGGACTTGACCTTTTAGAAGGGAGATTTGTATCCGAGGGGAAGGGGAGAGCCAGATGTCAGCCAGCAGGGAGTTCCATAGTTTTGGTAGACGGACACTAAAAGCCGACTGTCCAGCAGAGGTGGCCATGTGTGGGATTTGTAGTAGGTGAGAGTCGAAATTTTTGAGTGAGTATGCTGATGGTTTTTGGGCTGTTAGGGTAGAGGCTAAGTAGGAGGGCAGTAACTGGGTCCAGAATTTGGCTGTGAGTCTGTTGCAGTGGTAACGGTGTCTATTTGCGAGGGAGGGTAGGTTTAGGTGACTGTATAGGTCACAGTGGTGAGTGGAGGGAGGACAATCCAGTGCAAAGCGGCAGAAGGAGTTAAAGAGAGGATCCAATCTGGCCAGGGTGGATTTAGGGGCAGAACTATGGACTACGTCCCCGTAGTCAAAAATAGGGTGGATCATTTTCTGTAGAATCGCTTTGCGGGCAGGCAGAGGGATGCAGCTGCGGTTCCGGTATAGTGCCCCCAGCCTAGGGAGCATTTTTTTGTGTGTTGCTTCGATGTGCGTAGAAAAGTCAAGGTGTTGGTCCAGCCAGACCCCTAGGTATCTGAAGGAGGTACAGACTTCTAGAGGGGTCCCATCGAGTGTTTTGAGAATGGGGAAAGCGGGGAGGCAGGAGAGTCTTTGTTGGAGTGTTTGGAGGTTCCCAGGGTTTGTCTCCAATCTTCTGGGGCCAGAGCCTTTTCTTTTATGGCCCCAACCCTGTGGAACTCTCTACCTCATCGGATCCGAGAGTGCCAGTCCACAGAGTTATTCAAGGCATCTTTAAAAAGTTATTTATTTGAGCAAGCCTTTGATTAGGCCACCCCATTGTCTTTTAATTGTTTTTAAATTTATATTTCTCGTGTTGGCTGTTTCTTGCGTCATATCTGCGCTTTAATAATTTTGAAAAGCGCACTATAAATAAAATTTGATTTGATTTGATTTGAAGTATTTTTTCATGGAGATGGTTGTGGATGCATGGAACAGCCTTCCTGAGGAGGTTGTGGAGTCAAAACCAGTGTTGGAATTGAAGAATGCATGCGACAGTCATAAGGCAATTCTAGGGGGTGGGGGTAGGAAGAAGTAGGCTGTTGGTTAACTAGGATCTGCAGCTTATCCATTAGATAGGGAAATAGGTAGACTGGGTGGGCCAAGTGGTCCTTATCTGCCATCAAATTCTATGTTTTATATATATATATATATATATATATATATATATACATACAGATAGATACGTGTGTGTGTGGAGGAATGAGCTTTTTACTTAGTGTTTGGGCTATTTCCAGACTTTTCTTTAAATGTGTATCAGGTAATATAGGGAACCTAGCTCAGGAAAGTAATCTTTGGGTGATTATGTGTAGAAGGTCCTGTGAGTCAGGTGTGTGACTACAGGTTGGAACTGACAGAGACTAACAGGGGACAGGCAATCAGGAGACTTCATGAAGTAGGAAGGGGAGCTAAAAGGAGTAACACCCATCATGTCTTATCATGTTCATGTCCCATTGCATGAATGGGACAGCACATGAGTGGAGCATCTGCCTTAGGAATGACTGCAGAGCATTGACATGTAGTCCACATTTTGCAGGAGACTCTGCAGGGGGGACACCAGACCAAGGTAAGGAGGTAACACATTGCTAGTTACAGTGTACAACCAGCAACAGGGAAGGTAGCTGTAAGTTGTAGGCATACCTCAAGTGGGAAAGTAGCAGTAGATGCCCAGGAAAAGGTAGATACAGGTAGGAGGGTTAGAAATAAGAAAATAAGCGACACCCTAACTTGTGTAGGGTAAACAAGTTTCAGGCAAGCAAAAAGAAAAGGTAGGAATACAACAGGAATAGAAATAAGGCAGTAGGGTACAGAGAAGTTTCAATAGATGATTACTTATTTATTTATTAAATTTTGGTGACCAGGTAGGCCCACTGAGCTCCGGAGGTCCCTTTTTCAGGGGTGACCCGGGATAACAATACAAGTTATGATACAGAACAAGGACATAAAGAACTTTTGAAAACATTATCTGTTACATCATGAGGTAGTTACAGGAAGACAGTGGATACAGGCATGGTTATCATCATGACACAGTTTAAATAGGTAGTACTTTACATATAGTTTATTCAGGAGGCAGCATGTGACCCCAGGTGAACAGACAGTTTGAGGCAGGTAGTAGGTAGGCTCCACTAGGAGAAGGTGTGTTGGAGAGGAGGGGAGTACCTTAGGAGCCTTATGTATCATGGCTTAGTTGAAAAAGGAAAGATCATGGGAGTGGTACAGTGCAATGGATCTGAGGCTGAAAGTCTTTAGGGGGACCTTCTGGAGGGGGAGGTGCTGCTCAATTCATACTCACATCTCTGGGTTGAGGGCAGAGTTTTGTGGACTCTAACCCAAACTGGCAAGGGTGCAGAGGACCTTGTGCCCCACTCAGGGGCCACCATGTCTGCCACTGATTCCCCAGAAGATGCCTAGGCAAAGGCAGAGCAATTGGAGCTTGGTGGGCTCTGGGAGGATGGGGGTGGTGGGAAAGATAAACTCTCATCAGCTAGTACCACTACAGAATTATTTTGTTGTACTGGCAAGATGAAGAAGCTGAGAGAAGGCACCCATAACAGTGGGAGGGAGGGAGGGTGGGGGTCCTCAGAAGGGGAGGCTACCAGGAAGAAGGGGGAGGGCCCCAGCTGAGGTGGAAGCAGCTGTTAGTGGGGGACTTTATTGTTGAGGGATACCTGTGGGAGCTGGGAGAGGAAGAAAGAAGAAGGTAAAGTGCTTAAGAGGTGCTTTAGCTTGGAGGGATGGAGAGCATATCCAGAGGATCATTAAGGCAGCAGGAGAAGGGAGGGAGCTAGAGGTCATTGTCCTCCTTGGGACAAATGACCTGCAAGGGTAGGGGTAGTGCAAGATAAATTCAGAGAACTGGGGCGAGACCTCAAGCAAGTGGCACTCATGATGGCTTTTTTTGAGGTGTTATTTATGTATAGCCAGGGAGATAAAAGTATACTCCGCATCAGGGCATTTAACAATTAGTTGAAGGCATGGTGCATGGAAGAAGGGGACTGGCTACATTAGGAACTGGAGGCCAGCCTGGACGGGTATAGACCTCTATAGGGGAGATAGCCTTCCAGGAAGTTGACCACAGTCCTTAGTGGGAGGTTTAAATGCTACTTGGGTGATCATTTAAACTAGGCAGGTGGAAGATTGTAAAACAAAGGCAGGCAACAATTGTCCCCCAAATTATACAGCATTAGGTGGGAGAATAAACTCCCCTGGGGCAGGGGGTGAAAGAAAACAGGGGTGTGGACAAGCCAGAGAAATAGGGGGTATAAATCAGGCAAGCATGAATAAGAGAGTAAAGGAGACAGGGAATGGACTAGATAAAAATGTAAGAGGTGGGTCAGGTGGATCTTCAGGAGACAGCACAGGTAAGAAGAGGGGAGGAAAGCAGGGTAGCAGGCGCCAAGGGATTAAGGTACAGATAGCCATGTGCACCAAAGCAAAAAGTCTGAGAAATAAAATTCCAGACCTGGAGGCCCTAATGGTGGAGGCTAGTCTTGATTTGGTGGCCATAAAGGAGTTATGGTGCACTGAGCACCACGACTGAGACATGGCCATAACTGGCTACTCTCTCTTCAATCGAGACAGGACAGGGAGGAGGGCTTGCACTATATGTGAGGGAGGGAATCAAAGTCACAGAGATACAATGTCACCTGGAAGAAAAGGAAGGGCTGGAGGTGCTGTGAGTCCTTTGTGTAGGATTTAGTTCATTTTCTATGATGGTTTTGTTTCTTGAAACATTTTGTTCATGTTGGACTTACAATATTTTTTGTGATGATTTTCAGGCTTTACACATTTTGTTCATGTTGGATTTAAAGCTATTTACATGTTTTTTGTTTCTCATTTGGTCATGTGCAGAGATCCAGTTAATTTGAACTTCACTGGTAAGGTTGAGAAAAAGTTGGGAATTTTGTACAATGCATAGCGAGTCAAAGTTTTTGACTTCACCCCAAGATCTGGTGAAGTTCTTGTTTTTTTTTAAAGCAGTTTCTCAAAGTGTAACCCACTCCCCGCCTACTGTGACATACAGATTCCACCCCTTCCACAACCCAGACCCTGTAAAATACAACCCCTCCACCCCCACCCTCTAGTCCCCACCTTGTTCTTCCACGTCCGCTGTCCCGGGGATGTTTTTATTATAAGACATAGAGTAGATCCCTTCCCCCACCTAAGCCATGTCAGTATAATGCACCAGTCACCAACCACCACCACCATCCTGTGCCTGTCCCCTCGAGTTACCAAAATAGTCAGTGAAGAAGCAAACCAACCACCCTACAACCCTCTTGCATCCAATCTCCCTCCTCCCCATAAGTCCCAAATTAGCAAAGGAATAAAGCAAAGGATATATATGTAACTGTTAATAAAAGAAAACCATCCAATGCTGAAGTGAGATGTCCTCACTCTTCAGAGTTCTACTATAGAATGAACGAAGAATGACATCCTTAGTTATTGTAATACCTGACTGGCTGAGATGGAAAACTATGCATAGTGGCACTTCACTAACACTTTCACCTATGTAGAGTCACTATAAGTAGTCTTTGCAGGCAGAGGTGGTCACTTCCCCAGGCAACAACTACATGAAGTATGTCCTTGGGTGAAGTGAAGTCAGGGAAACTTTGAAGTGTTTCATGAAGGAAATCTCCATGACTTCGCCAGTCTCATGTGCTACCATGTGCATGCGCTATCTGTTATATGCACCCATTTATTTCCTTAAAGTTACTCTTGACGATTTTTTTCACTGAATCAAAGAAACATTATTTTCTAAGTAATTTCAGTTCAGTTGTATTGGCAGGAAAGACTCCACTGAGCAGGCTCATCTACAAGGAGGTCCTGATACAATCAATCATGTTACAGTATGAACACACAATCAACAAAAATGTGCAAGATATGTACAGATATTTACAGGTTATACAGCAGTCATAGAAATAAAAGAGGTACAGTGTAGATACAGGTATTTACATGTAACCAATAATTTGTTGGCAACACTGGGCAGGAATGTAATACTTAGCAGCTTACAATTTAATATCATCATCATGCAGCATGAACTGGGGGTAGCAAGAAGTGCTTAAGTGATCTGCATATAGAGAGTGCCATATTGGAGTGGTAGTTTATTTATTTAGTTTTTGTTTACCGGGTAAGGTGTTGTAGCCACAAAATATGAGTATTTTCAGACAAGACCCGGGAGGTTACAATACAAAATTGGCAGACAAAACAAACAGCAGGTATAGTTCAGAGGTAATCAACCATACAAGGAAAAATCTACACGATGTTCTGTGATGTAAACAGTATTGCTAATATGACAGACAATGGCAGAAAAATGCACACTAGTACAAAACATAATAAGCATACAATCATAGTGCAGTAGAGTTTTAACACATAATTCATGGTAAGTGCTACATATAACAGTAACAAGGGGTCAGAGCAAAATTAAATGAAAGGTCCAAGTATGGAGTTCCCAGGGGTGGTTTCAACTACTGAAGGAGATCAGACTGGGTGGGGAGAGCTATTACAGATGGAGGGAAGTGGCGGAATGAGAATGGGTAGGAGAGGATGATAAGGGAGACAAGCAGGTTGGGGTTAAGGAAAATGGTATATGGAAAGGGTAGGTAAAGGCAGAGGATTGCTGGGAGCAGGAGTAGGGAGGGCGGAGATGGATGGATTGTCCGAGTAACTGGTAGGGGGAGGTGAGATGGGGGTGTAGGCTGGGGGAAGGGTGCGGAGCCTTGTAGGGGTCGTTTATTAAAATACTAAGTGTAATAAAAAGATTTATAAGTCAGGTCAGATGTCTTGGTGAGCTCACTGCTGATGAACAATACAACTGTGAACCATTAGAGTCACGTATTTGTTATCATTCACTTTAAAAAAAAATTTTTGTTTGTGTCCAACATTTACTTACAAAAATGTTTTTTTCAGCTATTTCATTCAGTGAACAGCATATGCACCTAATTTTAAAACATTAAAATATTATAATGACTGGTCAGCAATTTTTTCCATTGCCTGACCGAGTTATATTTTGCCGTTATAACCCACGGGTTATAACAGCAAACATGCGTCAAGTCAGGGAAACAAGAGCTGCATCCTGATTGGCTCTTTACTCCTCCTGGGCAGGCTTACTAGTTACAGAAACATGGCGACTCCTCTGTCCCGCTTAGCGAGGAGCTGCCACACCGACAGCGCCTATAAATTTGTTTTGATTTAAACACTTTTCTCCCTTAAAGTACATCATGATGTATCTGGCTGATCCTGCCATTCAAAAGCCACACCAGCGAAAAACTGCCACCAGGAATAGCTCGGACGTGCTTCAGAGGTAAGTGCCATGTGGAGGGGACAAAATGGAAACCAAATAAATAAAAAATGATGCAAAAAAAGAAAAATAAATAAATCGAAACCATTACAAAACAAAAGACTGTCAGTGAGAGAGATAGGGAGAGTAAGTGTATGTGTGTGGAGGGGGTATGTCTGTGAAACTAGTAAAATAAGTGTGGCAAAAAATTGCTGAACAGCAATTATAAAAAATAAAAGATGGGGAAGTCTACTAAAACTTGAATTTAATGGTTGCCCTCAGTGTGGGATGCTTTAATAAATCCCTCGGGCTTTGCCCTCGAGGTTTATGTAGCATCCCACACCTCAGGCAACCATTAAATTCTCATTAAGCACACTTCCCCATCTATTATTCTATATATAATATAGGTCAATGGTATCGCTGAGATGTCCCTTGGCGGTTCAAGAGTGTCATCTTGAAACATCTCAGGACTTTTTGAGGAACTGGGGAGACTTCTGGGACAGGAGGCTCTTCAAGGGTGATGGATTTCACCTGTCAAGTGAGGGGCCTGCACACTGGGGCAAAAGCTTGGCATTTATACTGGACATTTAAACTGACTGTGGGGAAACTGAGTCTAGGGGAACATCAACGGCAGGGGAGAGGAAGGGGATTCTAGCTAGTACTCCCCCACCTCTGGTGGCTTGTGGGAGCACAGAAGGTACAAAGAAAGCTCTGGCCCATACTAGACTAGATGAAGGGACTTTGTAGAGGGGGAAACACAAAGGGTGCAAGCACCAAGAAAAAGAAGGAGATGAGAGGACATGCAAAACAGAAGGGCAGTAGCAAAGAAGAATCAGAGGTCAGACAGAAGAGGGGGTATGCCTTAGTGCCAGAAGACTAGGTAATAAATTTCACTAGCCCACGGATGAAGAGTAAGGCCCCCTTCACATCCTCATTAATAAAGGTCAGACTCCAGAACAGGTGGAAACATTTAAATATCTTGGAGTGATGCTATATGACACTTTATCCCCCTTCCCCCATGTTGATAACTTGGTGTCCTTTGTAAACAGAAGGAGGGATGCCCTTTTCAGAAATAGGAGCAACCTTATGGCTGACACAAGACGATCGGTAGTGTCCAGCTCCATCTTGTCTCTTGCTAGACTATGGCCTACCCATATATACAGCAGCCTGTGACTTGGTTCTAACCAGTGTTAAGGTGGCCAGCAATAAAGCCTTTCACTTTGTGTTAGGGGCTGACAAACGAGCCCATAACTGTGCTTGATATGTGCAAAAGAATTGGTTACCTCTATCTCACAGAATTAAGCTACGAACATGTACTGTATACTAGCCAAGAAAGAACTGCTAGGCCTAATACCCTCTGCTCTTAAAAACTGCTTCTGCCCCATTGTAAATTAATACAATGCAAAGAGTATGGCTAGGAACACACATGAGCTTCCTCTCCACATAAGTCAGATGGGTAAACACTCCTTTGCTGTTAGGGCTGCAAGTTGGTTAAATGCACTGCCTGAATCCATGTTGAAACGCTGCAGGATTGACCAATTCAAAAGATCTCTCAGGGCTGTGTTAGCAACTCGGTGCAGCTGCACCAGTTAGTGAGCTAGCTCCATCACTTTGTGTTTATACCTACTGTTTCTGTATGCAGCTTGCTGTCTAGAACTTGTCCTTTTATTTTAATCTGAATGATTTTCAATATTACATATGTTTATTGACCGCTTAAGAAACATTTCCTTTGGAATTTGCCTTGATTGTTTGGTCCTTGTTTTGAATGTATAATGTAATCTGATGTGGAACCTTTGTAAAAGAGCACTTGTACTCAAAGGTATTATCTGAATCTTCTAATAAATAAAAATAAATAATAGAATCAGTGAGCTCCAGATGCTGATGGCAGATACTGAGGTGGACATTGTGGCCATAACAGAGACATGGGCTTCAGAAAATAATGACTGGGAACTGACAGTCCCTGAGTACTAGATGTTCAGGAATGGTACAGGAACAGGAAGAAAGGGAGGAGTAGCCCTTATGTCAAGGATGGCAAAGAGGTGATGGAAGATGGGTGCATCAGAGGTAGTAATGGGGAGACTGAGTCACTCTGGTTGCAGTTCTTGGCAGCCTCAGGCAAGAAACTGCACTTTGGGGGTGAACTATAGATCACCAGGGCAAGCGGAACAGCAGGACATATAGCTCAGGGAACAACTGGAAAGAGGGATAGCTAAGGGAGATGTAGTGCTGGGGGTGATCTGAACCTGCTGGACATCAACTGAGATGTTCCAGTGTCCAGGAGCACCCTAAACCAGGGGCAGGATTATCGAAGCCTGGTGCAGGGCTTACATCCAGTCCTGCACCACCACACTTAGGTTCTGTCCGTGCGCCAAACCCTTCACTGCAACTGCACCTGAACTTCCAATCTCGGGCACAGTTGCCACAATTTCCACGAGTTACAGCAGCTTGCGCCACATATCTAATGCAAACTCCATAAAAACAGCCCCTAGGATTGCCACAAGGTAGACCAGAGAGGCTGCCTGCATGACAGGAGGAGAACATGATGAACCCTTTGTACCAGGTTTTCAAAGTGGAGCAATCTTCCTGTATTTTTAATAGAAAACCATGTACTCCCCCTGTCTGTCTTATGTGAACAGTATAGCGACTGTTACAACTGCAAGTATAGGCACAGCAATTGTCAGTCCACCATGAATTACTAAATGATGTCCCATTTACCATGCAGCACTCACATAGTCCACTGATGCTCATTCAGTTACTAAGCATAAAGAAATGACTCTGAGTCCAGCCCCAGCATGTATGCACATAATCATGCTATCACATTAATAAGTAAAATTGTTCATAAGAAGGGATGGTATTGCAATACTGCAGTTCTACAGAACAGGCAGCACAAAAGCAGCTTTTAAGGAAGAGTGCCATTGAAGAAAAGAAAAGAAAACAGAGGAGGGTCTGTGGGCAAGGAACAGAAGAAAAGGCAGCCAAGGTGAAAGACGGGGTGTTTGAGAGGAGGAAGAGAAGAGAAGAACTGACTTGGGGAAGCAAACAAGTGAGACGAGGAGGAAACAGAGGAAAAGAATGCATACTGCAGAGGAAAGCATCTGCACAAGAGAGGAAGAACAAGAAGAGGAGGGGCAAGGGGAAATAACAATCATGAGAGGAGGAGGAGTTAGAATGAAAAGAGACTAAAAGTGTCACATTATCAGTTACCTCACAACAACTACCCTTAGTGAAAAAAATGCAAGGTCAATGACTTGTCTTGCATAATTTGTAAGAAAACATAAGAAAATGTACCAAGTATCAGAATTACTGTACTTTCTTTGCATGACTGAGCAACAATTTTATCAGATAGACAAACTGTCATTTTTCTTGCAAGATCACAATAAACTCTTTAACACTAGTCAAATCTACAATTTAAAATGTAGCATGGCACAAAATAATTATACTAGCATGTTTCTTTACTAATTTAAGCACGTGATTTTTTTGCACTATTCTTGCAAACATGTATACATCTGTAAGAATAATACAAGACAAAACTTCTGTGCTCACACTAGTCAAAAATATGCAAGTATGAAATGTAGTGTTTGAGGATGAATGACACCTTGTAAGCACTGTGCAAGGAACATTGTTCTACTCTGTATACTTGGGTAAGAATGCATGTCTTCATAGTGCTGGTACAAATATTTAGGTACAATCTGAGCTGTAAAAAGCTGCACTTCAGCAAAAACTTTAAAAATGTACTATTTAGGTACTATTCAGCTAATATTACATACATGTATCTTTCTTAGATTTGTCCTTTGTCGTTACTGAGAACATTTGTATGAAAACAGGGTCTTAATCGCTTACATCGCTTAAATCGCTTGTTTCTTATTCCCCATTTGAATTCATATCCTTCTATAGCTACATGATGATTAGTCATGGTAATAACTGCGATGCCACAAGTAGAATACAGTATTATGACCTAAAGTGTATGTTAATACTGATGTGGACACAACTCTATGAGTTGCAAGAGTGATCTTGTGCATTCAAATCAAAACTTCGGGGAGCAAAATGAAGACATTTCCTTAAAAAAATGTAAGAAATATGAAAGAATTTACAAAATTATTGCTTGTGTACCTATTTATATACTTTTTTGCAAGACACTTGAACAACATGGCATATCTGACTCAGTAGGTTGGGATCTATAATGCCAGTTAGACAATTATTTCTTCGACCTGCATCATAGCGACAGGCTTCATGTCGACCGTGATTTGCAGTCGGCAGAGTGCTGTGCACATTGGACTCCCCTGCACTATAAGATTCCAACTCCGAGTCGGAGTTGGTTCGGGGAAGGGGTGCAGTACGAGGGAAAGTGTTGCCGGGTTTTCGGGGGCAGACTTCCACTGTGACATGTCGATGTTGTCGGCATTGACGTATGTTGCTGTAGAAGTGTCGCTGTATGGGAGGCATACCAGTAGTTTGCAGGATCTCCTCTATAACCAGAAGGATGTAGGTTCTAGCCCCATATCAGGATTTAAAACCAATACCGTAGTGCAGTAAGCCCACACTGTTTTTCTTGCATGTCATGATACTGGTGGAGGAATTTTTCTTGCATGAATTTTCATGCAAGGAAAATGTCACATCAGTGAGAGCCGGTGACCATCATCTGGTCGGCCATGGCCTTGAATACAGTTGTTACATAAAAACTTAGATAAAAACATGCACATACAGTAACTTGCATAAGCCAGCATATAGCGTATCCTTGTATGTTTACCAGTCAAAATACTTAAAAAGTTCTTGCCTTTTTTGGTAAGGATAGTGATGATAAGATTATGAGCATGACACTGAAGAGTGGAGGACAGAGGAAAGCAAAGGTGCAGATGGGAAAAACAAGAAAACTGTGATAAAAAGAGATGCAGGAAATGAAGTTCCTCAGCAGGGAAAATGAAAGCCCACCCCACTCCACATCAGCTCCTCAGCTCCATTGTGCTGTACAACCTCCTGCTGCCCAATGCCAGCAGCAACAATCTATAGTTCCCCCTAAACAGTCATCTTGCAGTTGCTTTCCAGCTCCTTGACAAGAATCCACCCAAGCCATTAAAATAGTCAATAAAAAGCCAAATATATCCTCCCCAGTTTGGGATTATTTTATGGATGACTTCACAATTTACTGAAAGCATATATATATATTTTTTTGCTCCTCCCGGCTCCTGGTTGACCACTCCTTTGGGACACCTGGGCCCCACTGGCACCCTGCCCTGAGACCAGCCACCACCACCTCATATCACAGCCCCCGGGTAACCCAGCAAAACCCTTTGCCAGATGGGTCCCCCTCCTCAGAGGGAGAAAGGCACCAGTGGGGGTTGACCAGCACACTTAATCTTGCCTCGGGTGCTGCTGAGGTGGTCCTGGGCCGTCTTCTGGGGCTTCCATGGCAGCGGGAGCAAGCGACTGTCATCTGGTCAGCCATGGAGCTCTTTTCTCCATTTTCCCCCTAGGGGCATGGTGTGCCACTAACGTTGAAGTGTATGCCGACATTCACCATGCTCCTTTGTCCATAAGGACCCAATGTGTTGCTGCTCCCCCCACCTCTTCTGCCAGGAGTCAGCAAGTACTGGCTCATCTCCCCACCCTCCCACTGAGAGAAGGAGAGCAGTCGTCAGATGCTCAAGCCTTCTCTCCTCAGACGGCCCTAGAAAGCATATTTTAATTAGTATGGAAAAAGATCAGTCATGATCAGTCTACTAGAACTTTGGAGGCAACTCTTCGGGCCAATGATTTAAAATGTAAATATGGCATAATAGTAAACACAAATATGCATAACACAGGTTAGGGGTTGTTGGGGAGTGGGACTAGTGGGGAAATTAGGTGATTTTTTTTTTCAGCTTCTGATAATGGAACCCAACATTCCACATGAATAAAAAAATGTTATTGGTGAGGTGATAGCCCTTGATCATCAGCCGGTGAGATGATAGCCCTTGATCGTCAGCCATTCTCCAGGGTAGAAGGTATCAGCTGTTGAAGACTCTTGCAGGAAATCATGCCAAACTACAACACGATTAAAATTTCCAAGCATGTTATCTCAAGTATTTCTGAGACTGGAAGTATCAAGGGTTATCTGCATGGCACTAGCGATATCTGGATCAGTAGTGCAAAATAAACCTTCCTGAGTCTTAATCACAACCACTACCTCATGCTCATCCTCCCACTACCAGCAGAACCTGCAGGTGATCTAGCAGCAGTAGTAGTATTAGCAGTAGCAGGAGGAAGAGGAGGAGGAGTTGATTTGTTTATTTGCAGCACCATCCAGCAGGCCCAGGACGCCTTACAAAATGCACATAAATACAGCAATACAGATTTATCATATATTCCTGGCATTAGATACTTAAATAATTTACTAAATATTTTAATAAATATCCCCAAATGTAAAAACAAATGTCAGCTTGGTTCTAGAAAGCAGATTTGACTAATCGAGGTAAATCCAGGTAAAAAGGTAGTGTTTAAGGACCCTTTCACAGAGGTGCCTCACTATGATTGAGGGGCAGTAAATTCCATAAAAGAGGTGCTGCCACTGCAAATGTCTGGTCCTCAAACTGCTTTTATACATGATCTACAGATGATCAGAGACCCACCTTTAATGAGTAGAGAGGGTGCCCAGAAGGCAGCATACGGATAGAGGGGCTCTTTTAGGTAGACCAGGCCTAAAGTATGTAGGGCTTTTTATGATAACAAACCTACCTTGAAGGTGACCCACTATCTCACTGGCAGCTAGTGTCAAGCTGCAGCACCGGAAAGATATACTCAGAACAAGAAACTCAGGAAAACAGCATGGCTGCAGCATTCTTCTCCAGCTACAGGTGGCATGTCAAGCCTTCAGATAGTCCAATGTATAGAACAGTAAAATAGTCCGATCTTGGAATCACAAACATGTGTACTAGTGTCTTTAGGTCCTTGAATATTAGGGTTTAGTCTGGGAGATGTTTCTAAGATGAAAAAAAACACCACAAACTACTTCTTACATCTGATTTTCTAGTGTCAGCTTTTGAATCACAGTGATGCCTCCCCGAGACCTGCTGACTCTTCTCTGTAGCTGTATTTTTCTATCTAGCACTGGCCCAAACCCGGTCAGAGCTGAGAGGGGCTCCACAGATCTTGAGCCCATCCTCCCCCCACATCTTGAGTCCACCCTCCCACTACACCACTGCATGATGTTGGACCAACCTACAGTACCAGATACCCGCTGGCCCTTCTCTGCTAGAGTATTTCCCTTTCCTGTTGTATTTCACTTGCCCGTACTGCTGCAAGCCCGATCAGGGCTGAGAGGGGCTCTGTAGATCTTGAGTCTGCCATCCTCCGCACTGCTCCACAATGCTTAACCAGTCTACAGCTCCAGAAGGGGTTTTGCTCAGCAGCTACAGCCACTTCCCTCAGCTTACTAAATCCTCCAGTCAGTAGCCACTTTTGGGAAAGCCGCACTTCTTCTTAACAACAGATCTACTGGGAGCTACCTCATTTGTTCCTGCTCTGGAATACACATTTAGTGGGTGATTTAAATTTGGAACCCGATGGCTCATCTCTGCAACTGCATTTCACTTGCCAGTACTGCCAAAAGCTCAATCGTGGTTGAGAGGGGCTCTGCAGATCTTGAGTCTGCCCTCCCCCTGCACCACTCCACTACACTGAACCAGTCATCAGTTACAGACACCCACCGACCCTTCTCTGCAGCTGTATTTTACTTCCCTGCTGTAATTCACCTGCCTGGACTACTGCAAGCCCAACTGGGGCTGAGAAGGACTTCACAGATCTTGAGTCTGCCCTCCCCCTGCACCACTCCACGACACTGAACCAGTCGTCAGTTACAGACACCCACCGACCCTTCTCTGCAGCTGTATTTTACTTCCCTGCTGTAATTCACCTGACCTGCCTGGACTACTGCAAGCCCAACTGGAGCTGAGAAGGACTTCACAGATCTTGAGTCTGCCCTTCCCCTGCAGTGCTCCACAACATCGAACCAGCCTGCAGCTCTACAAGGTGTTTTGCTCAGCAGCTACAGTTGCTTCCTCCGGCTTACTGAATCCTCTTATTGGGAACCACTTTTGGGAAACCCTCACCTCTTCCTCACCAGTGGACCTGCCTCCTTTGTTCCTGGTGGTTCCACCAAGCCAGTTCAACAGAAAACCTCCTGACCAGCTTTACAGCGATGGTACAATGTCAGCCACAATCGTAATCCACATTGTCACTTTGGGAACACACGTGTGTTTTCTGCGGGGGGCTGTGCCCCCTGCACCCACCAGATTTTATTATAATCACCTCCACAGTGGAGGTGTTTCAGGGTGAGGGCGCAAGACCCAGAGAAGCTATGCTGGGGTCCCATACAATCATTACAGTGACCGGTTGTTGTTAGTTTTGTCGCTGTAGGCAACCAGTCGCTGTAATACATTATTTTCAATGAAATTATGTGCTATGGTTCCTGGTACAGGATCTAACCCTCAGAAGCCAACACTCTTAAGTGGTCCTCCATGCTGCAGTCCAGAGTGCTAAGGACCAAAGGGCAAAGGACATCCAAATAAAGGAATCTGTCTGGTGTCAGCTTTAAGTCAGCCATCTGCCAGCCACACTGCCTCTCTGGGCTGCCACCAACAAACCTACCTCAAACAACTCCTGATTTGTAAGTGTTGCTAATCTTTGCTGCTCTTGGTATTGAACTCTTGTGGGCCCCACACCTGCATCTAGGACACTGGGACTGCTTCCATTAGCCTGGCTGTTTTAGCTGCTTGCTTTGATCAACTGTCTTAAAGAGCTAGTGTACTGCCTGGAAACTGCTTGGAATTAATAACTTTCAGATGCAGCCAGCTATCTCTTCCTATATCTCAAGTAATTTTTTCCTTTCTGTTTGCTAGTTATAAGATTTTCCACCTGGCAGGACTAGGGTGCGTGTGGAGCAACACTGTCTGGAGGCTAAAAGTCAGTTCTGTTCTTCCCACTACATCAACACTGAGACCACGCTGACTGTGACATCACTAGTAACCAAGGTGAAACATTTCTCACTGCCAGATTATTCTCTTTCACATAAAGCAGCAGGGTTTGTCTCTTCTTGGTTATTGGTGATGTCACAATGTCCTGCATTTTGACTGGTAACTTGTGAAAGTCACTGCTCAAGCAGCAAGGGTTGTGGTGCCTCAGAGTGTTTTGTCACATTTCTGATGATGAAGTGGGAGGAACAGAACTGACTTATTTGCCTCCAAACAGAGTTCTACTCCACATATCAGCCCAGTACTGCCAGGTGGAGCTTTCTAATTAGCAAACAGAAAAGAAAAAAAATACTTCAGATGTAAGAAATGATGGCTGACTGTGTCTGAAAATTACTATGAATTCCAGGCAGTACACTAGCTCTTTAACACTGAGGTATACTCTTAATGGAACATCTTGCTACTGAGCTCTTGCAGGCCCCACACCTGTGCCTGCTAGCTTTGCTAATCTGCTTTAAAATCTGGAAATCCTAGCTACACCCCATCTGGGTATACCTGTACATGGTATTCATCTTAATTATGATGCTTGTCTGCATTTTGCTAGGTTTTAACTTCTGTTAGCCTTTCAACTGGTATTACCCTACTTGTTTAGTTATCTCTCAGAATTGTCCATTTGAGTTCTACCTGCTTACAGAGCTTTGGTCTATTATTTGTAGTATACTGCCTTAGGTCTGTTACTAAGCCTTGTAGCCACGCTAGCCTGCTCTATACTTAGTTATGAGCATTGCTGTTGTGTTGTTTAACTGATAATTGCTACATCTCACCTCCTGGTCACTATGCACCTTACCTTCCACTGCCCTCCTCCTACCCCATCCCCTTTCCCTACCCCATCCCCTTTCCCCTCCCATCTCATCACCACCCTCTCCAACCCTCCTCCACCTGTCTGACCCCCACTCTACCCCTCTCCCCTCCTCCCTTCCTATACACACTGGTCTCCTTTCCTTCCCCTCCTTAAACATGTAGTTTGTCCACCAAGTCCCCCTCTTCCTTCCTCACCTTGCTCTCTTGTCTATCCCAGACTTTGCACCTTGTACAGCAACAAGACTCCTTATCTCTGCAGGTCCCTTGGGAGCTTGTTACCAAAATGGTGCTCCTGGTCTTCGACTACGTGGATGTGGCCTACGGCACTGCACCTCCTCTTCCCTTGCCAGACTGAACAACCTCTGTAATGCTTTTTGTCACACTGCTACCAACTCCCTCCCTCAAACCCACCAGTGCTCCCTCTACTCCTCACTATCCATCCTCCTCCTACCTTTACATCACCTGTTCCACTGCACCTCATTCATCTCCAAATACCGGTTTGAGTCCCTTCCCTCTTACCTATCTCACTCCTCTCCCACATTCCCTCAGCCTCATACTCCCTCCACTTCAGGGATCCTCACACCTTCACCATTCCACACTCTTCCTCCTCTGTTGGGAAGTCAGCCTTCTCCTATTGCTTTCCTCGATCAGGAACCTGCTCTCCTCCTCCTTCTTCTATCTCTCCCCCTTCCCTGGATCCATCAAGCACCAGCCAAAACTCCTCCCTACCCCCACCTGCTCCTGTCACCCCTCATCTTGACCCTCACCTGTTGAAGCCCTTACTTTCCATGATGTTGGGCTTCCTCCTGGATTTTACCTCATACTGCATCAGGCTCTCTATCTTCTACTTCTGCACTGCCACAATTCCCTGCAGTGGTCTCTCTACTGCTGCTCACAGTACCTTGATGCTTTTATTGTACTTTGACTGCACATTATTTGTACTGAGCATTGATACTGTGTTTTAGTTATTGTACTTCCTGTTCCCTTCCACTGAATCACACTTGGAAATAAGCCTTGACTCAGTGTGCCATTCCTGCATATCAGTTTTCAAATAACTAAATAAATGCCCAGAGTCATCACCCCTTGCCCTGCCAACCTATGAGAAGCCACATCCACCAGAAACACTTCCATCTTTTCTGGATTCAGCCAAAAACAACTAGAGGCCATCCAGTCATTGATATCATCTAGGCATCTCTTCAGCATATCAGCAGCATTTGTCTCACCAGGGACAAATGACAAACATAGCTGACTGTCATAAGCATTGTAATGAAACTTCAGACTGTATCACCAAATTACTTTACCCAGCAGTAGTATATACATGACAAGCAACATGGGTTATGTGATTGAACTTTGAGGCACCGCACAGTCAAGGGTTGCATGGTGTGAGAAAAACTTTCCCAATGCAACCTGCTGCATCCTGCCAGTAAGGAAGGACTTGACCCCTTCAAAGCAGTCCACCTGCGTCATCTTAAGTGCCTCACCCAAGCTGTTAAAATCCCATGATCTATGGTGTCAAAACATAATGAGAGATCAAAGAAAACAAGAATTGATTGCTTACCTCTTTCTCTAGCCAGGAAAATGTCATTCTGCACCCTGCCAAGTGATGTCTCTGTGCTGTGATGCCTCCAAAATTCCAACTGGAATGGCTCATAGATAGAAAACTTCTCCAGGTGAGCCTCAAGCTGTGTCTCCACTGCCTTCCTGATCACCTTACCTAAAAATGGAAGATTCATGAAAAACTTGTTGTTGAAAATATGTCAGTGTTCAAAGATGGCTTTAGACAGGGGAGGCTTTACCAATGTCATCTTCGGTGCAGCAGGAAAAACCCCTCCCTCAAGGAACATCTACAGTATCTCTGCAAAAACTGAACCCAGAGAATCACAAACAGCCAGGTTGGTCTCAGATCCAGTATACACAAAATATGATGCAGCTCCAAGTTCAGTACTTTTCCAGTGGGCATCATCTGAAACCCAATCCAGACTACAGGAAGGCCCTTGCTTGACAAAGACTGTTCAATGCTGGTACATAACAGCCTAGGACAACTGACCAGATAGAGCATAACTTATCAAGAAAGAACTGACCCAACTCCTCGTTCCCCTCTAGTGATAACATCCTCCTCCAAATGGTAGACAGACTGGAAGGAAAGGTCTGTCCACAGTGTGGAAGAGCTGATCTGTTCCTCCCTGCAGCAATCATGGGTGGCAGTGGAAGGAGAGGTTCTCTGAGGCTGGGAGCTGCCACTTCAAATGGCACTATTGTAAGAGCCTCTCCATGGGCAGGAACCACCATTCTGGGTAGCAGTATTGGGAAAGGCTTTCTGGGGCAGGGAGCCATCTCTTCAGGTGACAGTATCAGGAGAGGCTCTCCAGGGCCAGGAGCTGCTGCAACCAAGCTACCACTTCAGATAGCAGTATTGTGAGAGGCTCTCCAAGGCCAGGAGCCACAGGGAATTTGCTGGCAGATAAGGACCATTTGGCCCAATTAGTCTGCCTATTTTCCCCTGCCTATAGAATCACTGCAGATCGTATTTGATATCTCCAGTCCATTCACCCACCCACTTCCCTTTCCCTAAGATTCCCTTATGCCTATCCCATGCATTCTTGAACCCAACTTTGCCCCCATCACCTCCACTGGAAGATTGTTCCAGGAATCCACCACTCTTTCTGTGAAGAAACAGTTCTTCACATCTCTCCTGGATCTACCCCCCTCCAGGTTGCAGTATTGGGAGAGGCTTTCCAAGGCCAATAGCCACCACTCTGGTTTGCAGTATCAGGAAAGACTCTCTAATGCCAGGAGCTGCTGCTATGAGCAGTAAGATTGGGAGAGGCTCTCTGGGGCTGGGAGCTGTTTTTCTAGGTGGCGAGATTGTAAGAAACTCTCCAGGATCAGGAGCCACCACTCCAGCCAGCAAGTTTGTGAGAGGCTCTCCATGCCTGGGAACCACTGCTCTGGTAACAAGACTGGGAGAGGCTATCCAGGGGTAGGAGCTAGTCCTCTGGATGGCCAGATTGGGAGTTTGGAACTGCCCTAGTCAGTTAATTGCAGATGGAACACATTGAGTACTTAATGAAATGGCCAAGCTCAAAAAAGTGAAAGGGCACAGCTCATACTGTACAGTATATTGACATTTTCAGGCATGGAAATTGAGTTGTTCCAGTGAAGTGATAGTATTTCTGGATTGGAATATTACCGAAATGTTTAGGACTGATTTTGCTTTTATTTCCTACTAGAGATCACAATCTGCCAACTAGCCAGATTATCTGGTTCTAATCCAGATATGATAATAGTTTGGATACCTGTATCACTTTTAATACATCCTCTCATAAAATTATCTGGAAATCTAGCATAAAAAAAGTAACATTTTTTAAGTAATTCCATTCTCCCTGAAAGTGAAAAATGGCCCACCCACACAAACTCCCACCATGAACAGTTTAAAGAGTTCACAGAGGCACAAGCCCATTAGAGCTCTCCTATCCTGTCCCATCCCACCACCCACTTGCAATTCCAGACCCTTCCAGTAGCCAACCCAGTTCCTGTGATGAGCCTCTCTTCATCCTCCTAATAATCATCATCATCATTTCTATCTTAATAGCAAAGGAGAGTATTGCAAGACCATTGACACAAGGCTCATTGTCAATTGTGTCCTTTTAAAACAGCAAACATAGTTACAAATAAATTACATAATTAATTACACACAACAAGAATAAGGAAAAGTGTTAAGAATTATAGCACCACAGCCAGCCCGGTGGCAGTGAAGGTTGAGACGCTGGATGCCACACCTTGCACCACGCCGGCGACCTGCATTCGGGAATGAGCGCGGGCCACAGGGGGTTAGCAGGGAGAAGAAAGACTGCGTGTCTGGAAGACAGCTCTCCTTCTCTGGGGAGGGGGGATTTCAGCAGTCAGTGCTAGCCTGGCCCCTAGCAGTGGCTGGGGACTGGCACATCGATGCTGCAAGACAGGGGTTGGGAGTGGTGCAGATGCTTGACGGGGGTGTGCACGGCAGCGTGTGCGGCACCATCACAGGTGTCACTGCACGCGCCGCCTCGAAAAAGAAGAAAATCAGGAAAAACAGCAGCACCCCACAGAGGATGAAGGGAGAGCTCACAGGTCCCGCACCCAGCCAGCCACGGCATAGGAACACTTGATCCAGACTCAGAGGATTGAGTCCCCTCTCCAACCCCATCAGGTAGATAAGCTCTGGGGCTACTACTGTGCCGGCTGGTGCATGCCAGGGCAACGGGGCTAGGGCTCCGCCAGACTGTGAGGACTGTGGGGGCATGAGCATAACCAATATAAAAAAAAAAATTATAGCACCACTAGAATTTTCTGATCACCCCACTTATTTCTATAAGAGTTGTGGGCACCCTGCTGCCAGTAAAGGTAAGGCTGGGTGGGATGTCTGGCTGAGTAATAGTATTAGCCACTGGTAGTTGGTACCACATAGATTGCCTCTTTCACCACTGTGAAACAAAGCACTCTTGGGTTCTCTACTAGTCCAACATATCAAGTCACCCACTTTGACACTGGCCAATACCTTTCGGGTGGTAAATACAAATAATTCTGTGAGTGACTACAGTGAGTGAGACAGCCTAAATGGGACCAACAACTACTAGCAGCTACTGTTACTCTACCAGGCACCCCCCACATGTTTTCATTATCACCAGAGAGTCCCCCGCCATTATGAAAATGGAATGTAGGGCACAGAAGATTCTAGAAGTGGGTCTTGGGGATTAGGTACCATAGTTCAGTGTGCCTTTCCTAATCAAAAATTATAAAACAATTTACAATGTGCCATACATGTACTTCACCAGCTTCCTATTTTGGTTGACTGTCCCATGTGAATACATTTCTTCAAACACTGACTACTACTCAGATTTGAAAGGTGGAGGCTGTCAGGTAAAAATGATTGCAGAACCCTAGTAGTGTAGCTAACCTTCCATACTAGAGTTAAAGCCCAGAGGTTCTGTGGGGACAGCTTTCCAAGATAATGTTGGGGCACGGCATACTCACCTGGTGAAACAATGAAACTATTTGATGTTTATTGGTGTATTCTAGGACATCACAGGGTATGTTTTTGTTCCTGCAGAAGCCATGTGACGAGAGACTAAAGTAATTTAATATGTATACCCTCGAGGAAAGGAGGGGAGGGGGAACATGATAGAAACTTGTAAGTACCTCGGGAATCGACAAAGTCCAAAAGGGTAGCATCTTTCAGAAAAAGAGATGTACAAGAACAAGGGGGACACAATCTGAAGATAGAGGGGGGATCAGCACAGGGGCAATGTGAGGAAGTATTTTTTCACAGTGATTGTGGTGGATGCATGGAACAGCCTTCCTGAGGAGGTAGTGGGGTCAAAAACAGTGGGGCAATTCAAGAATGCATGGGACAGACGTAAGGCAATTCTTGTGGGGGGTAGGAAGAAATAGGCTGTTGGTTGACTAGGATCTGCAGCTTATACAGTAGGTAGGGAAATGGGAAGACTAGGTGGGCCAAGCGGTTCTTACAGTATCTACCATCAAAGTCTATGTTTCTATGAATGTCAAGATTAATGTTCATCACAAGAGAGGTACTGATGGTCCAGGGCAGCAACATTATCTAATTACAAGCAGCACATAGTGCAGGCAAGCATGCATGCACAGAGGAGGTTTCTCCACACTGTTCTGTCAACACATCTCAGCACTAACATAGACAAACCAACTCTCCTGGGTGACACAGTACTTTATTACTAGTGTCCACCATCCAGTCTTCCTTCTTTCTTCTCCCCCAAACACAGGCCTCCAGTTCACTTCAGATGTGTCATTCTTCCTCCAGGTTATATTTCACACAACTTCTGCCCCAAATGATATATCACCTGCTGCCGCTCCTGCTCCAGTCTATCTCAGATGCTCTTCCTCCATTATCTGCTAAATGCATTTTCACATTCCATCTCCCTTCATCTCCAGCACCACTTCATGCCCTTGTGTTGCCTTTTTTACTTCCTTCCTGGCTCCCTTTCATGTCTTGTTTATCAACTCTTATCACCTGTCCCATGGCACTGCTGATACTTCTTTTACACTAACCTATTTTGCAGGTCTCACCAACTGTCAACCCCTATCAGAAAAAATATATTTTGATCTACTATGTCTATTTATCTCCCTAAGAAAGTAAAGTTGTGTAAGAACTTACTGTAACAGTAGATTGTCGAGAGTATCTCTTGCAGCAGGTCATAACACATGGGATATCAGCTGCAGGCATCATTTCCTCTGGATGACTTCTCAGCAGTCAACCCTGGGACCTCCACCTAACGTTACCATGTGGTGTCTGTACAGCATGTCTAAAAGGGGGAGATCCCAGCAACTTCACAGTTCTTTTCTATCCTAGCGACCGAATGAGAAATCATTTCTCAGGTCTCCAATGGGAAGCAAGGAAGGAAATAAGGCAGCAGCTCATGGAGTCATAAAAGAACAGGAGCATTCTGAAGTAACAGCAAGGGGAAACGTGAGTGGAGGTACATGACCTGCTGCAAGAGATACTCTTGAATATCTGTTACAGTAAGTTCTTACGCTACTGTACTATCTTCTTCGGGACAATCTCTTGTAGCAGGTCATAACACATGGGAAGATTCCCAAGCAGTTATTATACCAAGGTGAGGAGGAAGCAAATTATCAGGACTTAGGACAGGAGGCCTTGTAAATCAGCCCATTCAAAAGCAGTTTGCTTCTTGGAAGCGATGTCTAGACTGTAATGTTTCATGAATGTATGTACAGCAGACCACATGCCAGTTTCGCAGATTTTTAAGGCAGAGACACCCCAGAAACACACCATGGAGGCAGCCATGCCTCTGGTAGAATGGGGTTTTACAACTCCTGTGAGAGTTATGTTATATTTTGTATAGATAAACAAAATGTAGTTGGCCAACCATGTGAACAAGCATTGCTTTGAAACCTGGATGCCCTGATTTCCAGGGGCAAAAGAAACAAAAGGTTGCTCAGTTTTTTGCAACTGTGAGGTGTGAAGAAGATAAAGACTCAATGTTCTATGCACATCAAGACTATGAAGCAGGGAATCCCCTGGATTTGCAGGCTCTGCATAGTACACTGGTAAGTCGATAGCCTGATTTAGAGTAAATTCAGAAACAACCTTTGGCAAAAACGACGGGTTGGTATATAAAGTCACCCTATCATTATGAAATTTAGGTAGGGAAGTTTGCACATTAGTGCCTGTAACTCTGAAATACATCTACCCGACATAATGGCAACTAAGAATATAGTTTTCCAAGAAAGATAACAGAGCTTGCTGTATTCAGCAGGCTCAAAAGGACTTGTAGTCAATTTTTCAAGCACAAAATTCAAATCTCACACAGGGACCGGATCCCGGATAGGGGGATGAAGGTGCAGAATGCCTTTTTAAAAAGGTCCTGATCAAAGGTAACTGGGACAATGGTTTGTTGCCCACAGGTAAATGGAATGCGGCAATGGCCAAAAGATGAACTTTTACAAAGGAATATTTCAGTCCTCCCTCCGACAAGGAGAGCAAATAGTCTAAGATGCTCTGAGGGGAACACTCATAAGGGTCTAAGTCCTGCGTACATGTCCAAATGGAGAAGCATTTCCACTTTATAGAATGGTAGGGGATCTGGTTCCAAGAACTGTAGAAGGAGAGGGAACCAAATCTGTCTTGGCCAGAACGGTGCTATGAGAATCATAGATGCCCTGTCTCAGACCAATTTGAGTAGCACTCTGAACAAGAAGAAAGGGCAGGAAGGCGTAAAGAAATCTTAGTGTCCAGGAAAGAGATAACGTGTCCCACCACACAGTTCCAGGACCTCGCTCAAGAGAGCAGTAAACAGGCAATTTTGCATTTTGTGGAGAGGCAAATAAGTACGACACCAGTCAGCCCCATTGGTGGAAGATGTTGTTTAGGATGTCTGGTAGGATTTCCCACTCATGGGCCTGTGCAGTGGATCTACTCAGGGCATCTGCCAGGGTTTTGGACACCCCGGGGATGTGGACCGCCAGAAGACGGATAATTCTCTGGGTCACCCAGTACCAGACTCTCATATATTCTTTGCAGAGAGGGTATGAATGGTTGCATCCTTGCTTGTTTAGGGAGTGAACTACTGCAGAATTGTCCGATTGCTCCTGAAGGCAACTGGGGGAAGGAGAGTCTCAAACACCTGTAAGGTGTAAAGGTGTCGAGGACTGCCCTCATCTTCAAGACACTGATGTGGAGACGGGTCTCTACCAGTGTCCAGGATCCTTGGGACCAGACATGCAGGAGATGAGCACCCCACCCTGTCAAGGAGGCATCTGTAGTCAGAATGAGACATGGGACAGGAGAAGGAAACAACATGCCTCGCATTAAGTTGTCCCTGGACTTCCACCATTGTAGAGCTCAAAGAACCAGAAAGACATCAGGACCATGGCATCAAAATCATCCTTCTAGTCCCACTGGACTCTCAGGGACCACTGAAGGACCCTCATATTCAACCTGGCATGGGGGACCATCAGAACTGTGGCAGCCAAATATCCCGGGAGATGCAGGCAGTCTCATGCTGAGACCAATCGCTGGACTCTGGTTTGCATGCCAAAGGAGTCAGGGCATCCACCCGAGCCACTAGCAAATATGCTATCCCCAAAGAGGCATCTAACACAGCTCCAATATACAGGAAGCATTGCGCTGGGTGCATTTGGGACTTCGGATAGTTTACAGCTATTCCCACCTGGACAAACAACTGCAGAGTTCGAGAAAGCATGGATGACAGCCTTTGGCAGGAAGACGCTTTCAGGAGCCAGTTGACCAGGTAAGGAAAGACATACAGGCCTTCCCTTCGGAGGGCTGCTGTGACTGCCGCCATGCATTTTGTGAATACCCTCGGGGCTGAGGAAAGGCCAAATGGGAAGGCCCTGAACTGATAATGATGACCATGAAACTAAAAACAGACAAACCGTCTGTAAGCAGGGTTCATCAGGAAATGAAGGTATGCATCCTTCATATCAAGAGATCAGAGTCAATCTCCCTTGTTCAGAAAGGGGAGAAGTGTCATGAGAGAAACCATCCTGAACTTTTGGTATTCGATATAGAGTTTGAGACACCTTAGTTCCAAAATGGAGCATAAGCCCATCCATTTGGGAACCATGAAAAAAATGGGAGTAAAATCCCATACCCCTGTACCCTTCTGTAGAAGGGGAACTGGTTTGATGACACATTTTGTGAGCAAAGCATCAATTTTGTTCTGTAAGACCAATGCTTGGTCTGGGGATAATGAGAGACCCTTGGTGGCAAAGCAAGGGGTATCTCTGTGAACTCCATTGTGTGCCCTGACTTGACCAATTGCAGAAGCCACAGGTCAGAGGAGATGGCTTGCCATCTTTGTAGGTGCAGGAAAAACCTGCCCCCGATAGCCGTGGGAAGGGTCTCTAGTCCCATGACCGAAGGAAAACCTTCAGGACAAAGGCTGGCCCTGTTGGGGAGCAACAAGGATGTAATGGGACATTTTCTGAGCATTTCTATAACCAGGCAATGTCAATTGAGGCTTTCGCTTACTGGCAGGAGGTCTTTGAGTATTTGGATGCGTCCTGTAGGGGCAGCCTCTGGAGGATCCCCTGAAGGCTGGTTTGGCTTTTGGATGGTACAGGGTCTGGACTGATTGAAAGGTACGACCTGAGTTCTGTAAGTCCTTCAACATAGAAACAGAATTTGACGGCAGATAAGGATCACTTGGCCCACCTAGTCTGCTCATTTTCCTACCTGATGGATAAGCTGCAGATCCTAGTTAACCAACAGCCTACTTCCTCCTACCCCCACTAGAACTGACTCATGTCTATCCCATGTATTCTTGAATTCCTCCACTGTTCTTCACTCCATGACCTTCTCAAGAAGGCTGTTCCATGCATCCACAACTCTCTCCATGAAAAAATACTCCTCATATTACCTCTGAGCCATCCCCCCTTATCTTCAAATTGTGCCCCCTTGTTCTTGCACATCTCTTTTTCTGAAAGATACTATCCTCTTGGACTTTGTTGATTCCCTTGAGGCACTTGAAAGTTTCTATCATGTCCCCCCCTCTCCCTTCTTTCCTCAAGGGTATACATATTAAGCTCCAATAGTCTCTCTTCATATGTCTTCTGCTGCAGACCCTGCACCATTTTGGTTGCCCTCCTTTGGACAGCCTCCACTCTGTCTATGTCTTTGAGGAGATGGGGTCTCCAGAATTGCACACAGTACTCCAGATGGGGTCTCACCAACTGTCTGTACAGAGGGATAACAACTTCCTGTTTTCTACTGTTAATACCTCTCCCTGTGCATCCCAGTATCCCCTCAGCCCTCCTTACTGCCTTCTCACATTGCTTGCCCACCTTTAGGTCATGTGATACAATTACCCCCAGGTCCCTTTCCATTCTTGTAGTTGTCAGTATCTCACCCCCCATTGTGTACTCTTCCCCTGGGTTTTTGTTTCCCAGGTGCATTACCTTGCACTTCTTTGTGTTGAATCTAAGGTGCCATACTTTTGACCATTCCTCCAACCTTGCCAAGTACCTTCTCATCCTTTCCACGCCATCTTGTGTATCAACCCTGTTCCTGATCTTTGTGCCATCTGCAAAGAGACATACCTTTTCTTCCAGCTCCTCTGCAATGTCACTTATAAAGATATTAAAAAGGACCGGTCCCAGAACTGAATCCTGTGGTACCCCACTAGTAACCCTCCTTTCTTCACTGTGGACTCCGTTTACTATTTCCCTTTTCATCCAGTTGTCCAGCCAATTTTTTATCCAGGCTACCACCTTGGGATCCACTCCAAGGCTGGCTAACTTGTATATTAATCTTTTGTGTGGGACTGTATCAAATGCCTTGCTAAAATCTAGGCAGGCCATGTCCACAGTCCCTCTCTGGTCTACTACTTTGGTCACCCTGTCTAAGAAATCTATTAGATTCATCTGAGATGACCTTCGCACTGTGAATCCATGCTGCCTTGGGTCCTGTGTCCCACTGGCCTCTAGGTACTCAACAGTTCTTTCCTTCAGAAGTGATTCCATCATTTTCCCTACCACTGAAGTCAAACTAACTGGTCTGTAGTTTCCTGCCTCTGCCCTGCTCCCACTTTTGTGAAGAGGAATCTCATCTGCCTTTCTCCAGTCCTCAGGTACCACCCATCCTCCCATGATTTGTTAAAGAGAGTAGTCAGTGGTGCCACTAGTTCTACCCTTAGTTCTTTTAGAATTCTTGGGTGAATCTCATCCGGCCCCATTGCTTTGTCCACCATCAGTTTTATTAGTTCTTTCAGAACCCTTTCTTCGGTGAATGGACTGGTATCAACTCCTCTATCCAGAGTGTTTCTCTTGTTTGGTTTAGGTACCTCCCACTCCTCTTTCTTTGTGAATACTGAGCAGAAGCATTCATTCATTATCCCAGCTTTTTCACTGTCACCCTCTGTCCATATTCCCTACCTTTTATTAAGCCTCAGTATCCCTCCCTTGGTCTTTCTTCACTCCCTAATGTACCTATAAAAGGTCCTTTCCCCCATCTTAACAGAGTTGACTATCCTTTTCCTCAGTTTGGACCTTTGCTATTCTGACTGCCTTCCCTACCTCTTTCTGCTTTGACTGATAAAGTTCTCTGTCCTGCTTGTTATGTGTTTCCTTATATTTCTTGAATGCTATCCTATTCTCCTTAACCTTCCCTGCCACCCCTTTTGAGAAGCATAGCATTTTTTTTTCCTTCGTTGTGTTTTGTTGATTTGCTTCACACAAAGGCATGTTGCCTCTGTGATGGCTGTTTTGATTACTCCCCATTGTTCCTCCACCCCTCCTTCTTGCCTGTTTGCTAGTGCTTTTCTGAGGCACTCTCTCATTTTCCCAAAGTCAGCCCTCCTAAAGTCCAATACTCTTGCTTTTGTATGGCTTGACTCTATGGCTGTGTTTATCATGACCCACACTGTTTGGTGATCGCTTGTTCCCAGATGGCTACCCACTTCTAAATCCAAGATTCTTTCTCCATCTCCATTTGAGAGTTTCAGGTCTAAGATTGCTCCCTCCCGAGTGTGTTCCAATACTAGCTGTCTGAGACGTGCCCCTTGTAGGGCATCAAGAATTACCCCGCTCTTGGATGTGCCTGCAGCAAAGGTGCTCCAGTTAACATCTGGCATATTCAGGTCCCCCGTCAACAATATCTCCCCTTTTTCTGCCATTCTAAGGATGCCTTCTATCATTTCCTTGTGCATTCCCTCCCACTGAGATGGGGGTCTGTATACAACCCCCATGCAGATTGTGGTGCCATTTCCTGTCTCCAGGGTGACCCAGAGTGCCTCATCTGCTCCTTTTACTCTTTAGTTCTGTTGCTTTGATCCCTTCCCTTACATAGAGATCTACTCCTCCTCCTCTTTCCCTCCCTGTCCCTCCTGTAGATTGTGTATCCTGGTATGTTGACATCCCAGTCATGGTTCTCTGTGTACCATGTTTCTGTGACTGCCACAATATCAAGGCATCCCTCTTCCATCAAGGCCACTAGTTCAGGGAGCTTGTCACACAGACTACAGGCATTGGTACTCATCACTGTCCATTTTTTGATGGCCTTACCACTTTTAGTCCCATCCCAGTCCTTACTGCCTTTGCCTTTTTATGTTGGCGCACTTGCGCAGCCAACATCTTGCGGTAGTGCAGATTTGTAGGCTTGGTCGCTGTTGGACGAATGCAGGGCACGCACCAGTAGGTGTGTCCCTCATTCCCCAATCAGCCTACATGCTGGCGCCACACCATGCATACTAATGTGGTGAGCACATCTAAGGAAAGGTCCACTGCAATGCGAGCAAAGCTCATCACACACAGCAGACCCTTCCTTCGTGCTTCACCAGCTAGAAACATGGAGGCACAGTGGCCGCTAAACTCCCGACTTTGGGGGTGCCCAATGCCACAGTCAGCTTGCCCTGCCCCTCAAGAATGTGCCAACAGCGGAGCCCACTCCCCATCGGCATAATGTGCCCCCCCATTTTCGTTATTTGCCGATGGGGGTGCCCAACCCCATCGGCATCCATCCCCCCCTTTCCTGCTTTAATGTGCCAACAGGGGAATCCAATCCCCATTGGTATGATGTCCCCCCCTTCTTCTGTGTTGATGGGGGTGCCCAATCCCCCATCGGCTACTGTACCTCCCAAAAAGAAACCACCTGTAAAAAAGAAAACTGTCCACAATGTTTTTTTTTTACTACCTGTAAACAGAAAACGGTCCCTCGTAGTCTCCCTACCCACCACCTGCACCCACCCACTGTGCACCCCGCCTCCCCACACACCCCCACCCCATACTTACCTCCGGAGCTCGGCGCAACTATCTTCGGTGGACCGGAAACATGTATTCACTCTTCAAAGCCAACTGCGAACTGAGGAAATGCCAGTAAGCTGTATAATGGAATAAAAAGGGTTTTTTCAACTTTGATGTATATCTCAGGCATTTGTTGGAATTATTGCACCAAATTTTAAACATGGGGTTTTTGGGACCCCTCCTTATGAATTCTGTCACTGTTATGACGTTAATCAGTCCCAAAAGGTGATTTTGCAGTCACTGCGCGGAATCACCTTTTGGGACCAATTAATGCAAGGACAGTGGCAGTGTTCATGAGGTGGGCTCTCAATAAGCCTATGTTGCAAATTTGGTGAAAACTCCAAAATGGCTGTTTTACGAGCGTGCATTGTGCAGTTGCTTACGCACCTGTAACTTCACTTAATTCGCAATATTTTCATGCCAGATTTCAACATTGTCATTTTATACACCTCCTTGTGAACAGTACAGCTGTCATTTTTCACATCCTGGCCGAAATGTGTTTCCACACTTCCAGCGCACAATACCACGGTCACTGTGGGAAATCAGTGTTCGGGGCAGATTATGAAAATGACAGTGAAATTGTTCATGAGCGGAGGTTCTAAAATGCCTATGTTGAAAATCTGGTGACAATACTCCATAAAATGACTATGTTACAAACATGCATTGCGCAGTTTGTATGCACGCTCGTAATGTGCATTTGTAATATTTGCACTCTGGATTTTCATCATTGGCATTTTGCCACACCTTTTGATGAGCAGTACAGCTGCCATTTTACATATCCTGCCAAAAAAGTGTTTTCGCATGTCCAGCGCAGAATAGCGTGGTCGCTGTGCAAAATCACTTTTTAGGACAGTACGAGGAAATGACAGTGACACTGTACATGAGCAGAAGTGCTAAAATGCCTATGCTGAAAATCTAGTGCCGGAACTCCATAAAATGACTGTGTTACAAGTGTGCATTGCGCATTTTCCATGCACCCTTGTAACTTTGCAAATTTGCAATACTTACATGCCACACTTTCACCACTGCCATTTTGTTACACCTCCTTATGAACAGTACAGCTGTCATTTTTCACATCCTGCCAAAAATTTGTTTTGCACTGCACTACCAAAGCCAATGCCAGTGCGACAACATTCGGCATTGACAAATGCTTGTTTTGCATTTACCTCTGTCCTGCTCTCTAATGACTTCACTACCTTGGTGTTTACCTCACTAATTAACTTGTTTTGTGGGGGGGGGGCTGGGATTTCCCTGCTCCTTTTCAGTACCTCCCCCCTTGGTTAGTTTAAATACTTGCCAATGAAGCATTTAAACCTATCACCTAGGATCCTGGTTTCCCCCCACCCAGACAGACGCAGACCATCGCACCAGTATAGGCCTGCATCCCTCCAGGTAGCTCCCCAGTCCCCAATGAAGCCAAAACCCTGAGCTCCACACCAGTTTTTCAACCATTCATTGAATTCCATGGTGTGAAGTATCCTAGCATCACCCTTGCCATAGACAGGCAGCACCTCCGAGAAGGTTACCATACATGCTACTTGCCTAAGGCCCCTCCCCAACTCTACAAACTCCTCTTGCACTGCTCTGACCCCATTCCCAGCCAGGTCATTTGTCCCTAGGTGGACAATGACTTACAGCTCTCTACCTTGTGCAGCTGCTCCCACGATCCTGAGGATTTGCTTCCTGTCCCTCCAAGCCATGGCACCAGGCAGGCACCTTACCTCCCTCTCCCCTTCCTCCCCCACTTCTACCCACCTAATGATTGAGTCCCCCACCAGGAGTTGTTTCCTTCCCCTGTGGGGGCCCATGCCACCCTCCTATGGGTCTGCTTTCTGGAGGTTCCCAACATCTTCCTTGGTCTCCACTGCAGGTGCCTCCATAGAGGAACCACTATCCACCAGAACAGCGTATGAATTGTGGAGAGGTACAGCTAGAGGGATGCACCTCTGTTCCACCACCATCTCTCTCCCTGAGCCCAACTTGGTCCAGCTGCTCCTCTTTCTTGGCAACCTTTGAGGTAGCGGCGGTGGCTCTGGTGGCCCTGGGTGGGGGAGGAGGTTTCACGAATCCTAGCCAGGTCAGCCTGGAGATGCGTAACCTCCTCCCTCAGACAAGAGAGGTGTCTGCAAATAGGGCAGCATTGCAGCCTTCAGAATGTCTCCCAGAACACTGCCGCCCCATAACCATTGCACTGCACCACTCCCATGTCTTATTTTGAGTCCCCTCTCCTGTTGCTCTGTATGCTTACTCTCTCCTCTCCTTACAACTCTCGTCCTTCCTGTTCTGGGACAGCAACTTCCTGTATCCTTCAGTAGTCTCCTTCTTCCTTGCTCAGAGTCAGAACTCAAGCAGCAAGGGTTGACAAAACTAATGTTTCTCTATGATCCTTCCCTTCCTACTGGCAAACAGGAAGTTCCTGTTGTCATTCAAATACAGTGGCTATAAAAGTAGAACTGGCTTAGGGTGGGAGGGTGGAGGGGTGGGATGGAAGGCAATTAGTAAGAAAAACTGTAGCTTTTTTAGTCAGCTGCTTTCTGCTCTAAAAGAAAGCATTTCTTGGGTCTGTGGACCAAACAGCTGATCACCCTAGAGGGAGCATTAAGTATAGATTGATGCACATCCTGTGAAAATCCTGACACTCTGAGCCAGTCGTGTCTGAGACAAACACCTGCCGAGGACATACAGGCCACAGTATCAATGGCATCATAGGTGGCAGCAAACAGCTGCCGCCATAGACATCTTGGCTGTCAGATCCTCCTAGGTAGAACCCGCAGGGAGGGTCAGGACCATTGCCTGGGAGGCTTTTAGGATTTCATCCTGATATTTCGGGAGGTGTCCCATGTAATTAAGTATATGGAGAGACATAGTAAACCTTTTTCCCCATTACATCCAATTTCTTGGATTCCTTATAAGGGGGTTGAGCACTCATGTGCTGAGGTCTAGAGGACCTATCATGAGCAACATTGATCACCACAGAGTCCACCTGAGGTGGAGACATGAAGTAGGGGTGGTCCACTGGGGCCTAATAAATCCTATCAGCCTTACGAGGGTTGGAGGGAATTCTGAAAGGTCACTTCCAAGCAGCCCAAATAGCCTCTTCAAATGCATCCACCAAAGGGGTAATGACCAGAGTGGGGCATCCTTCTCAATGCTCTGGAACCCAAATGATTTCTGGAGGTGTATCATAATGTCTGAAAAAGTGGGATCATCTGGCAGAGAACACGGGAGTTCACAGGTAGGTTCACCCAGAACTGATGTGGTGGCCAAGAAGGACTGGGGGGAGTCCTCCTGGTCCATACTGTCCTCCAGGTTAGCCAAATGTTTTGTCTAGTGCACTTACCTGGTCAACAACAAATAAATAAATAAATCCCAGTCCTGCAGGAAAGGGTCATCCATGTCCACATCCTGAAGGTGAAAACCCTGGAAGACAGGGGAAGAGATGGCCATCCTCTGGGCCAAAGAAGGCAGAGAGGGAGAAGAAACTGGAGCTGACCCTTCACTAGGGGGGTGAGGGGTCTGTGTAAGATCCAGAATAGTATAAATACTACAGCCTGGACATCAATCATGACCATCTGCCCAGTGGAAGTAGTCAGGGTAGAATGGATTGAGTGAATAGGGACCAGTGATGTTACTGAAGAAGGCAGTGGAACTAAGTGAGTAGTCATCAACAAAGGGTGTGTATTGGACCCCAGGATCATCAACAAGGGTGCTAACATACAGCCCTTAGTGGCAAGGCCAGTCGTCAAAAGGATCTTTGTTGGGCCAGAAGCCATCATCAATGGACGATGGCTAGAAACAACAGAGACGGAGGCAGTGATGGAAGCTGCAGTATCACCCCAGAACCCACCATTGATGGAGGAGCCGTAGATAAGGGAACAGAGGAGACAACAATCGTCGATGGTGCAGAATACAATGTTACAGTGGCAGCCTTCTCAGTACTTACATTTTTGGTAGTGATCGGGGTATCTGGCAGCAGCAGTGAGGGTGCGGTAGAAACATGCTTCATTTTGTTGGCATGTTTCTTACCAGCACCCTGTCCCATCGATGAGGAGGGCTCACCCGCAAAGCGGTGAGACCCCGAGGAGGACAGCGAAGACTCCCTGGGCTTGGAGCATTGCTGCTGCTCTAGAAGGGCATTTTGCTCCATGAGAAACTCACGAAGCTGCTGAAGCCTTCAACGTTTGGTGGCCTTGTTGAACCGCTCACAGAGGATACAGTCCCGGAGTCATGTTCAGGATCAAGGCACCGAACATAGTTGTTGTGGAGGTCCTCTGTAGCAATTCTGTGACCACAGGTACACTTTCAGAATAAGGAATCCGAAGATATCAGTAGATGAACCTGTTTGGAATGAATGTTTGGTCGGTATAACTCTTCGTCGATGACTGGTAAGCAGAGCTCTGAAGGAGGACTTGTTGAATGCAGGTCACGGTTGAAAAGAACTGAGGAGTAGCTGGAACCTCCTCTTTTTATACATGCCATACAGACACCACGTGGTAACATTAGGGGGGAGATTTCATGGTCAACTGCTGAGAAGTCATCCAGAGGAAATAATGCCTGCGGCTGATATCCCATGTGTTATGACCTGCTGCAAGAGACTGTCTCAAAGAAGATCAATGGATCCTTTGTGACCACTTTACTACATTTTTTTTTTGTTACAAATACCCTTCCTCCAGGCTCTACACAGAGGATCCCTCACATGGACAGGCAAGTACAAAAATTAAAAGTGATGGTATGATTTCCAGCAGAATTCAGTTACGCAAAATTCCCCCAAAATTTCAACTGCTGAGCATTTCATTTTTATTTTATTTCTGAAGATGTTGGTTTCAAAACAGGAGCTTGGCTCTTGAGACTTTTTTCATTCTGTTGCTTTTCCCCCTATTGAAATGTTAGAGTGACATAAAACACTAGAGAGTCTGGCCAACAGCTGTTCCAGGGGCTCATACTGGTGTTGTATGTGTTGGACACCTTTTTGTTACTGTTTCCACTTTCGGAGCATTGTTGTTATCAAACAAATAATTTTGCCTTCTGTCTTGAGTGTGTAGCTTTTCTTGATTTTTCTTGCTTCGGGGTCCCTGCCACCATCAGGCAGCAGCAAAGCAGATCCCATTTGCAGTAGCATGTCTCTCCCTCCACCCCGCTCAGCTGCTTTTTCTGCCTTGAAGTCACAATCCTCTGCTTGTTTTATATTAAGAATATGGACTCCAAAATAGTTTATTTATTTCAAAATATTTCTCCAGGAGGTCACACTAAACATAACTTTATTTCCAGGTGTGTCTTGGAGGAAAGGGGAAAAGGGATGCATGCAGTACAGAACAAAATTAATGTATCAGACTATAAAAGAATAAATACAGTAAAAAGCAGTACAGTGTAAATTAAATTATATGGGATAAGTATACCATATTGACGATTAGTAGCAACAAGACTTTATAGGGGGTGGTACAACATAGGATCATTGGATCACGGATGGAAATAAGTCAGTTAGCTTGCATCATAATGACTTCATGTTTTAAGTGTATCGCAACACACCATGACTTATTGAGAACTTGTCAAAGGAAGTCTTAAGATGATATATACTTTTGCTCGATATAAAGCCCCTAGGCAACTTATTCCAAATCAAAACCACCCTCTGGTTTACCCGGGCCCCTCTAGCATTTCTTTTATACTGTTCACCTTTCAAACTCCATTCATGTGACCTAGTAGCTTTAACCTGTTCTCTTCTTTCTTTTTTTTTTGCAGTTACTATTTTCTCCCCCTGGAGTCCTCTGCCAGCATCTGACATCCCCCTCGTATAGGCACCGGGTATGAGACCCCCTCCCCATAACCCCACAACTTACTCTTCGTGGCATGGGGTGGGGAACGACTCAACCTACTGGTCTGGATTAGCATTCGGGGAGGTGCCTTCCCGGTCCATCATGGAGGGGGACCATTGTCATATGCAGAGGACTCCACTTTTTCCTGTATTCTCCCTCTTGAGGTGCAGTGTGCAATGGCACCAGCGGCGCTGCACACATGCTCCCGTGCACATCCTGCCAAGCGCCTGCCGCACTCTACTTCCAGTGCTGACGTGCCACCTCCCAGCCTCCACTAGGTGGCAGGCAGTTGCCGAGCCCTGCAAACTCCCCTTCCCAGAGAAGGAGAGCAGTCCTAGGGATGCTCGATCCTTCTCCTCCTCCCTGCCAACCCCCGGCTCCCCATGTCCATTCCCGAGCACGGGTCGCCGGCGTGATGCAAGGTAAGGCAATCAATGCCTCAGCCCTCAGCGCCACCGGGCCGGCCTGTTCTCTTCTTTCTAACCTGACACATTCCCATAAATCCTGATTCTTATAGGCCTTATACACTAGACACAGAATGCCTCTCATTCTCCTGTACTTCAAGGAATACAGGTTTAACTCCTTCAACCTCTCTTCATATATCTTTTATCTAATATTTGCTACTAATTTGGTGGCTCTTTTCTGTAACCTTTCAAGCATCTTCACCTCTCCCTTCCTGTAAGAAGCCTAAACTTGGACTCAGTACTCCATTAGATGCCTAACCAGTGCTGTATACAGGGGACTTATCACCTTTCTCTGTCTATTTTTTATGTGCTGCACTATACATCCCAGTATCTTGCTACCTCTACTGACTATGCTCTTAACTTGATCTTTAAATGATAATTTGTTCGATACCAGGATGCCTATGTCTTTTTCCAATTCCATTGTTATTAATTCCTTACCATGAAGATAATAAATTGATTTAATATTTTTTAATCCAAAATGCATAATCTTGCATTTACCACTATTGAACTTTAGCTTTTTTTCTTCTGCCCATTTTGATATGCCATTGATTTCAATTTGAAAATGTTCTGCATCTTCCGTACTGTTTATTATGGCTCCTTTTTTATGTTGTCTGTAAATCTGAATGACCACACATTTCATTAGACATCATGGATGGCACAAGAATATTAAACAATAATGGCCCCAATAGGGACCCCTGCGGCACCCCACTCATGACATTACTCCAGCTGGAGTTGTGTTCTCTTACACAAACTCTTTGCCTTCCGTTTGACAGCCAAGAGTTCACCCATTTTACCAGTAATTAATTTATTCCTAATCCCTGCAAGGCATTCAATAATTCCATATAGAATACTGTACTAAATGCTTTAGTAAAATCTAAAAACAGTACATCTACTGATAGGCTGTTATCTAATGCTCTACTAATGTGGTCAAAAATATATAACTGGTTTGTAAGACAACTTCTGTTTTTTGTGAAACCATGCTGTAACGGGTCCATTAGTCCTCTTTCATTAATATACCTTTCGATTTTATCTTTTATTACTCCTTCTAAAGTTTTTCCAACCGAAGATGTAAGGCTGATGGGACTGTAATTTTTTCTAACTGTTCTATCTCCATTTTTAAACATGGGCCCTACCTGGGCCTCCTTCCAATCTTCCACTACCTTTCCCATGCCTAAGGATCTTTGGAAATTAATCGCTGGTTGTCCTGCTACTGCTTCTGACATTTCTTTAGGAATTCTGAATGAATTTGATTTGGACCTGGGGATTTATCAGTATGTAGTCTCTTCAATCTTTTTTAACTTCTGATGTCACAATAGTTATCCTCCTACTGCTGGTTGTCTCATAGTTAGCTAGTTTTCTGTTTTTATCTTGTTGATAAACAGTGCTAAAAATGTATTAAAGATTGTTGCCATTTTGTCACACTGTGTTATGTTTTCATTATTCACCTTTACTGATCCAATTTGCAGGTTTGATTTTCTGAGGTTATTGATGTACCCGTAGAAAGTTTTCTTATTATCCTTTGTGAGTATGGCTAGGTTATATTCCATGTCTTTTTTTGCAATTTTTATTAATCTTTTACAGCTTTGTGTTTTGTTTTTATATTTTTCCCATGCCTCTTGAGTGGCTAATTGTCTGGCTGTTTTATATACTCATTTTTCCTTCTAATGGCTTTCCTGATGTTTCTAGTTAACATTTTGGCACCCTGCCTTTACTGTTATATTTACTCACAATTGGGACAAACATTTGAATACATGTATCTATCTTTTCTTTGAATACCTGCCACATTTCTTCAACACCCAACCCATCTAACTCATTTTTCCAATTCCATTTGTTCAGATATTGCCTAATTTTAGTACAGTTCACCCTTCCAAAGATGTATACTTTGGTTATTCCCATTTGGATATTCCTTTTAAGCTGAATAGAAAACTGAACCATATTATGATTGCTATTGCTGAGGGGTCTCTTACCATACACCCCTTTACATCATCTTCCATGTTACTTAATATTGAGTCCAATTTTGTTTCTCCTCTTGTTACCTCAACTACATAGTTCTTTAATCCTAGTTCATTCAACAATTCCATAAATTGTTCTTCAAATGCTGAATTAGAATATTTCTCTTTCCAGTCTATACCAGGGCAATTAAAGTCCCCTGTTAGTAACAGATCATTTCCCCAGTCCAACTCATTTATTATTTTAAGGAAATCTGTGTCTTGCTCTGTTGTTAATGCTGGTAATTTGTAACACACTCCTGGGGTTATTTTATTATTTACTTTTGGGATTAGGTTAATCCATACTTGTTCCACCTCTGATATCTCATTATATTCTTCTATTTCTGTAACCTGTATTCCTTCTTTAACATAGACTGCCACTCTCCTCCCTTTTTGCATGTTCTATCCTGATAAAAATATTTGTATCCTTCTATGTGAAATCCTCAATCCTCGTCCTGCCCCCATGTTTCAGTCACAACACATATCTGTATGTTCTCTTTATAGAGATAACACAGTAATTCTTGTAACTTGTTTCTTAAATCTCTTGCATTAATCACTAGTGCTTTCCAAGATCCTGTTTCCTTGTATAGACTGTGATTAATGTTTTATACATTAACTGAGATAGTGTTCTGGAGCTTTAGTGGAGTTGTATCAATGCCCCTTCCCCCCATATCTAGTTTAAATCTATTACTTTCAATGCTGCTTTCAAACTTTTGGCCAATGTTTCTCTGCCTATTTTATTTACTGTAAGTGCAGACCATCATTTGAGAACAGTTGTTTATTAGCCTAGAATATGTCCCAACAATTAACAAAGTTCCATCCTCCTTACAACAATTTGATAAACTAGTGTTTATCCTCATAATAGTTTGATTTTTTTTCATGTCTAGCCCTGGGGATAGGTAATATGCTAGAAATGGTTGTTTTGCACCCCTTTCTCTCAGCTACTTGCCCAATGTTATAAATTCATGACAAATGTCCTTTTCGTGGGTTCTCCCAACACCGTTTGTCCACACATGAAGTATAACCATGTCCCCCTTCTTAGTTAATACATCTGTTCCTTCACTTATATCTGAAATGTCAGCTCTCCACAAGCATATTACTTTAGTATATAACCTTTCAGTACTGGGGATGTGACCATCTGTGAACCGAATAATGGAATCCCCAACAATCATTCTGTGTCCTGATCTCCATTTTTTATTATTGTTGTCCCTTTCCCTCGGACCGCCATTTACAGTAGATTGCGCAATTTGGGTCTGATTTCTGGTATCTATGTCATTACTTGTGATTTCACCATCAGCTTGCTAACTTACTGGTGTAGTGGTATCACCAAAAGTTATTACGTGCATCTTGCAACAGTGAAAACCTATTAGTTAATTCCATGTTTGTTTTGGACATTGTCCTTCTGCTTTTTTTAAATTTATTCTTAGCAATCAGTGTCCACTCATTATCCCCCACCTCCCACCTTCTCTCTGTCTTGTTTAATTATTTGTTCCTTTGAATCAGCATTTGGTGAACTACCCAGTAATTCCCTGAATCTCTCCTTCTGACCCTGATTTGCCTGTTCAATATTATCTTTTTCCTTCACTGTATTTTGTTATAAAATTTTCAATCTTGTTGATTTCTGTAATTTTATAAAGCTCCTCAATTGTTTGCTTAAGATCATTTATCAGGGACAAATTATGGACACATTTAGGGCAAGTGAAATTCCTATCAATGATATTGTTGTATGTAATCTGAAACATATATAATTTATTACATTTGTTGAGATCCCCCTCATTACATAGCAGTAACACTATATCCTTTGTTGATTTCATTGGGACTGGTCCTAGAATGCACTTAAGATGCACAATAAGCACAACTACTACTACAGGTATTTTACAAATACTTTTAATATTTCGGCCAATGTGATCTGGATGGTGGCTTTCCTTGATTGCAGGTTGATTCACTTATCGCCCCCTTTCTCCCAAGCTGTGCTTTATAAAAGTTCCTTTTAGCCATGAAACTAATAAGTGTAACTTGATGTGTCTTACCCCATAGTCCTGTTGGCCCTGGCGGCTTCACTGGACACACCAGACATGCATGTTGTACATGTGTGTGTCTCTACGTGTGTCTCTGTGTGTGCTCACCTGCACACACTCACCCCACTTGCTACAGTGCTTCATTTTATGGCCCCTGTAACAGGAAGTGGGTCTGTGAGTCATGTAATCACTTAACTCTGGTGACTTTCTAAAGTGCACATATATTTAAAATCCAGGGTTAGAATTCCCTTAATGGTTTAAAAAAGGAACTTGTTTCTATCTTTACATGTTCAAAAAATAAATGTGAAAGCCAAAGATGCTAGCAGCCTGCTCCCAACTTGTAGTCCTTGTGCTCTCCAAAAACTACACAGCCCACCAGCCACCTGGTTGTATCCTAACAACAGGATACACCTCCCCACTCAAGCATGTATCTATTGCTTGTATGTAATTAAGCCTGTATTTCCAAATGTCTCACACCAAAATACAATGTACAGTTCTGCTCTGCTCATGACTACAGGCACCTTGTGTCTACAGTCCTATAGCTTATCTCCTATAGACTGGCACGGAGGATACAAACAAACATTTTGGCAGATTAATCAATTACTGCATAAGTAAAGTAAGAACAAATTGATCAGGCTAAAACTTGACAGGGCACAGTGGCATGAGCAAAAAGTAAACATCATAAGGGGAGTCAGGACACTGTCAACTAACAGAAATCTGCCAAGGGCAAAAACATAGAAACATAGAAACACAGAACTTGATGGCAGATAAGGACCGCAAGGCCCATCCAGTCTGCCCATTTTTTTCTACCTTATGAATGCGCCATAGACCTTTACTCTGTCAATGGCCTATCTAGTCATACATAAAAAAGGGAAGGAAAGAAGGGTGAGAGGAGGAGGGGTAAAGGGAGAAGGAGGATGGAGAGGCTAGGTACTTGAACAGATATAAGTAATGTGATCTCTAAGAGAGAGAGAGAGAGAGATTTTCAAGACAGTTAAGAATAAGAAAGAACAAAGGGAGAGGGGTAAGTTAGACCAGGAATGTGACAGTATAAAAGAGAAAGCAGCCTAGCCAGCAAAAGTCTTAGAAGAAGAGTTGGAGGGGCCATCCTTACCATACAGTAACAGGGTTACCACTCATGATGCTAGCAACACGGGTTTGAAAACATTCTTCTTCCCTTCCCCACACTATTCTACCCCTTTTCCTCTCCCCCATTCTCTACCCCTTCCTTCCTTCTATTACTCCTCTCTCCTACCCCCTTTTTCCCTTTAAATGAAAGTGGTCATTTTTTTATAACACATTTTTAGTTGATATTAATCAAAGAAATATAATTTACTGAATGCTTTATTGGTACTGGATGTAGAATGGTTCTACGTCTTGTCTGTTTTATTACTGCCTCAGTAATAGCAGTTGCCTTTTTGTATTGATAGGTCACTTTGCACTTTTTGAACATTTTCTGACTCCAGTGTTCAAGGTCTGAAGTACTAATGAATTATCTTGTGCCAACTAAAATGTGGAAAATAAGTTTCTTCTTGGGTTTTGTGTGATAGGCATTTGTCTTCAGTAGATCTGCAGTTAAAGTTTCCTTTCAGTGTACTTTAGTTTACATTTGGAATCTTAATTTGCATTGATCTGGAAACTTTTAAGAATTCCTTGGCTGAACGTTATCAAAGGAAAAAAACATAAAAATGCATTGATCTTTTAAATGTTTGCACTATCCCTTTATCGTGGGGACCATATTTTGCTTGCTTCTCTGTCTAACTCGTCCCCATGAAAAGCCAGCACTGTTCAAAAAGCTGGGGAGTTTGGAACCTTCATCTCTGTGTTTGCACCAACATTAAATTGTATTTGTACCAGCATTCATTGCTGTGTGTGCATCATCATTGTTTTGTTTTATGGGTTTGGGACCAACCAGTTAATGCAGTTGTCCAGGCTGTGTGTGTGTGTGTGTGTGTGTGTGTGTGTGTGTGTGGGTGTTGATGTACGATATGGCCGCCACTGCACATTCAGTCACTTCACTACCAGTCTAGCATTACTTGTAAAGTGTTTTGGGATACACTGTGTATGAAAAAGTGCTATATAAATGCTGATTCTTCTTCTTCAGGCCTGGGTCATCTGAGAAATTGGCAGCTCTAGTGTCCCAGGGG
Organism: Neoceratodus forsteri; assembly: GCA_016271365.2. Classification (NCBI taxonomy): domain Eukaryota; kingdom Metazoa; phylum Chordata; order Ceratodontiformes; family Ceratodontidae; genus Neoceratodus; species Neoceratodus forsteri. The sequence goes on from CM057456.1 coordinate 1,322,352,906, forward strand.
CGGCTTGCTTATTTGGGGGCAGGAACTATCTGACTCTACCATGCAATCACCACCTGAGTGATCACTGGTGATGCTCACGTAGAAAGGTAGACGGGCAGGGGGTAGATGATGTTGGCATGTTCTGGGTGGTATACTTGCATATGCTTGCCCTGGAACCCTTACAAGCAAAGGTTCACACAAAGTTGCTATAGGAGCTACTAGGCTTTGGCCCATTAGTGCTCCATTAATAGTATTTCAAACAACATCCATTCATGACCCTTGCTGCCAATTTCCCAAGGGAGGGAGAAAGGGGGAGATTTCCAAGTCTGAGAATGAAGATAGCAGAAATACTGGGCCACTCACTGGCCACATGCCCATTGCATACACTGGATCCAAGTTTTGGAGAGGTGTCAGACATCCCATGACCCCACCATGGGATGCAAGCCACAGGGGTAAATGCAAGGGAAGTAGCAGCAGTGACAGGGCTTGGAGGTAGCCAATGACTGATGGTAAGGGCTGTGTAGAAGGAGCAAAAACAGTACATAAAAAATGGTAGGGAGAAGGAACAAGAGTCATGGCATCTGAGGATATAGGGAAGGGGAGGGGGCATGTATGTAGAAAATTAAACTACTGTAGCAGGAAAGGGTGCTAAACCAGAATTTGGGAATGAGGGATGCCTTGTTGGAGACGTAGGAACCCTCAAGGGATGGGACAGAGAGGGTGAGAGGTATCAAGAGATCAGTGATGAGTATGGGGTGGGCAGTCAAGAGTGAAGAAGCAGAAGTAATAGAAAAGAATGCTGAATCTGGCTAGGGTGGATTTATGGTGCTGCACTACACACCCTATCCCCACTGTCAAACACTGGAAGGTTCACTTTTATAACAATCTTCAGACATGCAAGGAAGGGATGCAAGACTGGTATCAGTAGTGTGCTTTAAGCTGTGGGAGGAGTTTTTTTGTGAATAGTATTCACATAGCAGATGAAGTCAAGATGAATATCCAAGCAGACCTCCAGATATGTTAAGGAGACTTCCACAACATTTACAACAGTCATTCTTGCACACAAAGCACATGGTAAAGCATACTGAAGTTATCCTTATCGTGGACAATTACTGCACAGTAGCTAGTCATTATGTCATGCTACCTGGATCATCTTATATCTTTAAAAAAACTACAACAAGCTGACTCAGTAGTAGCACTACCACTTGATATTCTGGCCACTCAGTTTCAGTAATAAACTTGGGTTGATCTGGGATCAGCAAGTGGAGGGAGGATCAAGTGTCCCAAGGACAGCGCTCCTCTATCTGGAATAGGGAACACTGTATCCCAGTTCATGACTGCCACTTGGTGCAGGCCAGGTGGAAGTGCAGTGGATGCACATCAAAGGGAGAGGGGCAACCAGTGGACACCAGCAGACATGCATGCCATTACAAGCTGGTATTCTTAGGGGTGATAAAAATGGAGGAGAGAATCCCTGGTCTGCTGAGACAATGCTGTTATCCCTCCCAAGCCCATGCATGACTGAAAGGGCAGGCTACTCACCACATTGAGGTCCTGGGTAAGTGGCAGATAACCAGTTAGGGCTCAAGCCTCAAAAAGCACAGGGATATGGTCAAAATTAGCCCATCCACACCACATGCTGCAGGACCATGCAGGGATACGTGTGATCCACAGCTGCAACTCTCTGTCCCCTGTTGATACAGAGCACTTGTGGAGCAGCTGTGAGTGGTGCCGGGGGGTGCAACAGCCAAGATCAATGGCCATATAAATCAGATGACCAAGTCCACTCTACAGTGGATCCCCTGCTCCATGTGGAACCGGGGTCCATGGGATATGGCAGCCTATGTCAGTCCTCCATGGGCTGCCATATACCCCTATGGGCAGCTGTGTTTATTTCCAGCAGTCACCAGCTGGTACTGGTGACACCCCCAGCCCTAACTATGGTCAGTCTAACTAGCTGAGGGCTGGTGGGAGTGTGGGCCATTGTGGTTCTGGATGTGTCAAGACCAGATGGATTGGGTTGTATAGGCACTATGGCACCCCATAGGGCTGAGTAGTGTCTACCATCTCTACCAGTCACATTCATTGCCCTGGCAGCATTAATGATCAGGTATTTGTACATGGCCAGCCCCTTTCCCACCCCAACCTTGCATGGAGATAGTCACATGGCCAGAACTTTGGTGAGGAGTGGGAGGACAACCATAACCATGGAATCCGCAAGGTACCCCAAAGTGCACATCCTATGCATAACGAGGCTTCCATGGCTGTCCACTGCCACCCACGCATGCAGAGTGACTGTGCCAATTTTGTGGATTGAGCCCTTAGTCCTGAGATGGTTAGTGACGGAGATGGGGGGGTTCCATCAACAAGGGCAGACCACGGGCCAGAGATAATGCTTTACTAAAAAAAAGTACAAAAAGCAGGCTATTTTTTTTATTCCAAAGTAAATCAAAGCACCAATATTACTGAGAGGTGTCAAGCTGTCCTAAGCAGAAGCAGAAACAAACTGGGAATGCATTGTGGCATCTCAGTTATGCAATATTGTATAAAAAAATTGCTTGTAGGTACTTTGGGATGCAGTATAGGGACGGTGCTACATAAATGTAAATTCTGTAATATTGTTTTAGTCCAGGCACTACCAGAAGTTAGTCACAGTATCAATGGTACTGAGATGTACCATTAGTACCTGTGTATTACTGTATGTACCATACAATAATACACAGGTGGATGAACCAAAGCAAATAGTTGAAATACTTAATTCCTATTCTGACTCTGTCTTTACATCTAAATTGGAGTTTATAGGGGATATACTGGAAGGTACCCATATGAATATTGACTTTCCTTCCAAAACCATAATATTTAAAATAAACTCATTCAAATATTCCCAGTTTGCGGGCCCAGATAATATATCATCAGCTCTATTAAAGCTTTTAAGTCCACATATAGCTACCCCTTTAGCAATGCTATTTAGGAATTCAGTACAGGAGAGAGAGGTACCCACCCCCCCGACTGCCTGTCTGCTATAGTTATGCCTATTCATAAAAAAGGAAGCAGAACAGACTGTACAAATTACAGGCCTATAAGCCTTACCTCAGTCCCAGGTAAGATACTGGAATCACTCATGAAGGATGCCATACAGACCAACCTTAAGGAAAGGAGTTTGACTGACTGCACACAGCATGGTTTTACATCAGGGAGATCCTGCATTACTAACCAGCTAACGTTCTATGAAACTATCTCCGCTGCCTTAGACCAAGGTAAGTCAGTAGACTGCATATATTTAGATATGTCCAAAGCATTCAATAAAGTACCCCATATACCCATTATAAAAACACTAATTGAACTTCAACTAGATCAGAGAATTATAACCTGGATACTATGCCGGCTTAAAGATAGGACACAGGTGGTCAATATTTGGGGGTTTCACTCCACTAGAGCACCAGCTACCAGTGGGGAACCTCAAGGATTGGTTTTGGGCCCCCTACTGATTCAATTATTCATATCTAAATTAGGCAGTAATGAAACAGTATGGATTAGCAAGTACGCGGACAACACTAAAATAGCTTGTGTCATAGATAAAGACACCAATCGGGGGAATCACATGATGCCTCAGAGAAGCTAGCAGCTCCTAAGCACCACTCCTGCCCATCTGCTTAAATCATAAATTTTTTGGAGATGTAGAAGCCCGTGCAGTGTCCCTGGAGAAATGGCGTGAATGCACTGATCCGGAGGTCATCGCTTTGCGGGAGAAATTACACAAAGTAGAACTGAAGTTGGAGGATCTTGAGGAGTGAAGTAGACACAATAACCTGGTGATCCTTGGTCTTCCTGATGAGGCTGAAGGTGCCAATCCTATTCAGTTTACGCAGAAGCTTCTGGTAAAATTGGCTGGTCCATTGCTGAATGGCCCAACTTATATTGTGGAACGGGTGCATCGGTCATTGAGACCCAGACCCCCTCCTGGATCTTCGCCCCATCCGTTTATTTTGAAGCTGCTAAACTTTGGATAAGCAGCATGTGCTAGCTAAATTACAGGACCTTCAATCTATAACCTGAGAGGGACCCTGGCAGCATGTTACTCAAGACCTCCCGGCTTCTACACGGCAGAAACAGTCTGCATTTCATCCTGTTGTTTCGAAACTTATACCAGCCTGTATTAAGTTTCACATGCTGTACCCGGCTCATTTGCAAGTGTGCATTCATGACATATGGCACTCTTTTGATAGTGAGGATCAGGCTGCTACAGAACTTCAGAAGCTCCTCCTGGACCTTTTCAAGCCTGGCTGATTGCACATGAGGGAGCCCACACTCCAGTAGATCATCCTCGCTGGGAGCTACAATACTGACAGCGGCTTTCTCATACTCCTGCATCAATTTAACATGTTAACATGTTACTTTGACCTGGATCTACCAATCCCGATCTCCGAGAACGCAGACTGTGTAGTTTACATGGACGTTGTTTTACAGATGTTGTGCTGAACCCCGTTGTACAAGCATTGGTAACAAGATACCTTGGTAGAGCATCAATATCTTGGCTTGATCTTTCAAATCCTTATCTGAACATCATATTTGCTGACTACCAGCTAGGTGTTAGTACTTTCTCCTGGGGGATCGACTCTGTTCTGGCTCAGCTCCAGATTACCATCTTCAGTCAGAACATGTTGAGGCTGGCAGCTCCCTTACAATCCTGATTTGCATCTGGATGGTAGTTCTACCTGGGCCTGCTTCATCGTAATCTGACTCCTGGACATTTTTAGTTTAGTGGTCTTCTGTTACACATGTGTTGCCTTGAACCCCATTTGTACCTTCCTGAGAAGTAAGGTATTCTTTAATTTTTTTGTACGGGTCTGGGCTGCTTTCTAATTCCATATGTTGAACAGCCAACTGAACATTTAATTACAAGTCTGCCAGTTGGGGTCTTAATTATGTTCTGGAATAACTCTGGATGGCAGGCTCTATTGGGTTAAATAGTAGTTTATAATTTCCTTTCTCTTTAGTAATTGATAGTTGTTCCAATACACTGGTGGACAGGCGGTTTAATGTGTTAGCACTTGGTCACACAAGGGTTCATTTTTCTATTTTAAATGTGGGATAATTGAATTGGTGTGAGATGCTTGGCCAGCTGGTTATGATTGCTGTATGATATTTGTAATATAAAAATATAACATGTGAGTCTGTGCTCCATGGGTGCCCCTCCAGGTTTCAGTTACAGGAACTGACCAGAAGATCTCTGTAATGTAATTAACTTCCTTGAGAATTTGCATTTTATGGCCTTTTTATGACCTCCTGCATCTGAAGTTGGGAAGCTAAATATGCATTTTATTACAGGACAGGGCATAACTTAGCTGATTCCTGTTTGCTATATTTGCACCTAAGTGACGTATGGCAGAGTTGTAAAAACCTTAGATGTTCCTTGGGAAAATAAGAAACCAGCCTCCAGTTCAAAGGAAAGGCTTGATTAAAGACTGTCATAATTTGGGAAATTAGTTTTTGCTCAAGTCACATTATTTAAAATATCTTCTGACAGGAAATCATGTTTGTATTTTTTTGGTTCTAAAAAGAGGAGCAAGATGACTCATAGAAGGGGTGTGGAGACACAGAGTTTTAAACTGACATATTCCATCTTGGGATGCTAGAGAAACAGAACTCTCTGCTCTGATCTAACTTAGGCATTTAAGAGTTAATACATTAGATAGAAAAAGTCTAAATGTATTGTGGTAGGAGTTTTTGTGTTGTACTTTTACCCTTGTTCTTTTAAGTGATTGTATGCTCTTTGATACATTGTTCTGTGTTTACATTTTACATATTTTTATCATCTTTTAGTAAAATCTTTGTTTCAAGAGACTGCTTGTGTGACTTCCAAGTTCTTTTTGCATGTGATGTATACGTGGTGAAGTTTGACAACTGTTCAAAAGCTTGATGGTGTTACTAAACTGGGAAAAGGTAAGACTATACCTAAGGTCTTTTATAGAGTTTTAAAGGGTTCATTTTGGATACCTGGTTAGGTGTCCTTAGGCGAAAGATATATTGCATCCCCCCGAAGAGAATATTATCTGAGCCTGTACATTTGGGTACAATAGCATAAGGTTCACAGTTTGAATCCCCCCAGAACTTGAGACTAAAGGTGATTCGAACCCACAAGCTGACATGAGGGTTACCCTGTCTGTTACCTGTTCACATTATGGCGCTCGGAGGTTGGCACTGTGGGAGCAGAGGGCCTGACTTGCTGAGTGTGTTTGTGACAGGTGGGGTCGGGGAGATGGGGTAGATAATGTTGGTTGCCGATGGCCTCATTAGCTGATGCTGGGGTGGGTGATTGCTGCTTCTATTTGGGAGTATGTTTGTCTTTTTATCCTGTCTGAGGGAATATATCCCATGACCTTAATAGTTATCGAATGGGTGATCTTATGTTTTTCCAGCAGCCTTCTGCTTGTTTATGTTTTTGTTACTCAGCTCTTTTGGGCTATTCTGTACACTGTGGATCTGCTGGTGGTAAGTTTGATGTGCTGCCAGGTCATGGGACTGGGTATCAGGATCACCCAGCTCATGTCCATACTCATTCTGGATTTTAGTTTACTTTTATCTAAAGGTGCTTTTTTTTTTTTTTATACTTTTTCTCTTTATCCCTCCTATCTCCTCTTGGTGCCCACTCCTTCTGTCCGCTCATTTTTTCCTCCATTCCACCTTCTCTGGGATCTGCCCCTAGAGTGCCTCCTCTCCCCTCCTGCACAGTAGGGTCTGTCCCTTCTTGGTGGACTGAGATGGAACTGGAGCGGCTTTCATCCAGGGCTGCTGAGAGGTGTTTTTTTCCGTTTTCTCCCCTTAATCCCCTGCCCTCTGAGACGTCCATCACTTGGGACATATGTCCCGAGTGGTGGCGTGCTGACGCATGCCGTGCCTGTCATGCACCGTCCGACATCCCCCCTCCCTGGTTCCGGCAAATGGAGCCGCCTCCATCCCTTACTGTTGCCGGTGCTTCCACTGGCTATGGAAGGGATCCAGAACGAAGGTGCGTTCTTGGTCTCCCACCCCTGAGACAGGCGAGCATCCATTGGGACGCTCAATCCTCCCTCTCCCCTGCCGACCCCCGGCCACCCGAGTCCATTCCCGAACTCAGGTCACCGGCGTAGCACGAGGTGTGGCGTCCAGTGCCTCAACCCTCAGTGCCACCGGGCCGGCCCTCTATTGGCAGGTTTGTGGTGTGGGGTGTTTTTTTGGGTTGCTCAACAGGGGTGTGGGACATGGGGTTATATCTATATTGTTGTTTTTATTCCTGTTTGGAGGGTTTGGTGGGATTAGGATGGAGCAGGAGGGGATAGTTAGCGTTTTGGGCCATTTTACTTCTTCTTTTAGTTGGATCATTTTTCGGTGGTGGTGGGGTGGGTGGGAGGTTCAAATTATGGTCTCCAGAGGTTATGGGACTCATATTTTTTATTTTGGGCTCCTTTCTAGTTATCTTGGGGGGTTGAGTGGGGAGGGGTGTCATCACCGGAGGTTTATAGCTAATCTAAGGGACTGGTTATATGACTGTTTTATCTTATGGAGGTTGTTCTTTGTAATTCCTGTTATAGCATTAACCTTTACATTTTTGTTCTTGGAATGTAAAAGATGTCCAGTTCCCCACAAAAAGAGCCAAGATTCTGCCTCACTTTCATAAACTTGAGGTGAACATGGTCTTTTTACAAGAGACCCACTTGCCTCCATCCCAGGTTCTCTTTTTCAGGTGTTCCTGGTTGGGGCAGGCTCTCAGGGCAGGTGTTGACACATGTAAAAGAAGTGTGGCCATCTTCGTGGCTCAAAGGGTGCCCTTCCAGATGCTTCAGGAAACTATGGATCCCCAGGGTAGGTTCCTTCTCCTTCTGGTCCTGCTTGGCAAATTGGAAGTCATATTAGGTGCTATTTATGGCACTACGGCTGAGAACCCTCAATTCTTTACCTCGCTAATGGCTCATTTGGTACCCTGGACTTCCCCTATTTATACTTCTCAGGGGAGATTGGAATTTGGTTTATTCCAACAGTCTTTACAGATCCAGCTCTAATCGCCACTCCCTTTCCACTGCTCAACTGGCCTTCCATGATATGATGGACTCTCTGGGTTTCTTGGATCCCTGGCGGGCCCTCCATCCCACCCGGCGGGAGTTTTCATTTCATTAACTTCCTCACAATATGTTTTCCAGGATTGACTTATTTGTGTTGGGGATTAAGCACCTTCCCGGGGGATTGTCTTGCCATTATCAGGCTAAAGTGATTTCTGATCATCACCCTGTCCTGCTCAACTTTTGTCTCTTCTCCTTAGCAGACAGGGAGAAGGTGTGGCGATTTAATGATCAACTACTTAAATTGGACTGCCTACTTAAGCATCTCCAATCCTTTATTTCCTCCTTTTTAGAGATTAACTCTCTTTTTATGGGGTCCTCTGAAATGCTCCCTAAGGGGCAAAATCATTTGTTTGGTCTCTACCAGGAAAAAATTAGCCTCCCAAGAGATATCTTCCCTTCTAGACCAGATTAGAGATTTGGAAAGGCACATCTCCCCAGCCTCCTCTCTCTCTGAATGGGAGCACTTAGAAATTCTTAGGTCATACTATCACTCTTTGCTGGGTGAGGAAGCGGAACACTTTATACTCCAATCCAAGATTAAATATTTCAATCAAGGTGAAAGAGCTGGGAAGCTTCTCGCCCTTCATCTGCAAGCACAGACCTCAGATAAAATAGTTTCCTCTCTCCATACTCCTTCTGGTCAACTTGTTACTTCTCCCCGGGAAATTGCTACCCATTTCCAAGAGTATTATCAGATTCTGTACAACCCGTCTTCTTCTGCTCCTTTCTGTTTGGACCAATTTGAAGCCTTCTTGTGGGATATCCAACTGCTGCATTTGGACCAACCCCAAGCAGAGTTCCTACAGGCTCCCTTGACTTTATCAGAAATCCTGGCAGCCACTGATGCCCTCCCCTCTGATAAATCCCTGGGCCCAGATGGTTATACTTCCAACTTTTATAATGCTTTCAAACAGTTGCTATCCCCCGTGCTTCTTAACACTTTTAATTATATTTTTCAACAGAGCCTTTCTGATTTTTCATTCACAGAAGCCACTACTGTGGTGCTCCCAAAACTGGGCAAGGATCCCTTATTGGTATCAAACTATAGGCCGATATCTCTTATTAACGTTGATCTTAAAATTCTTGCGAAGGTGTTGGCCAGCAGGTTGAACCAAGTCTGGCACCCTTCTGTTAGTCTGGAACAGGTTGGCTTCGTGGCTGGAAAGCTTTCCACGGACCATCTGTGGAAGTTATCCCACTTAATCTCTGCATCCAGGGACTCTCGTATCCCTTCGGCTCTGGTGTCCCTGGGCACAGAGAAAGCTTTTGACACGGTCTCCTGGGATTACCTCTTCAACTTGCTGCCTAAATTTCATATCCTCCCTAAATTTATTCAATGGGTGAAAGTACTTTATACTCATCCTTTGGCCCATATTTTGTGTAACGGCAATTTGTCCACCCCTTTCACTTTACGCCAGGGCACCAGGCAAGTTTGTCCACTTTTGCTCTTTCTTTTTAATTTGTTTTTGGAACCACTCGTTAGGAAACTTAATACCTCTCCTTATGTCTCCAGCATCTCCATAGGACCTCGTCAGTATAAACTTTCTGTTAATGCAGACGACATCCTTTTACACATTGCCTCTGCTGCCACATCCTTGCCTGCTAGCCTGGACACCATTAGGGATTTTGGTGGATTTTCGAATTACAAATTAGACTTAGCCAAAACGGAGGTCATGCAGCTTAATACTGTCACCTTGCATTATGACATAGAACACCTGGGTTTTGTTTGGGTCTGGGACAAATTGTAATATTTGGGTATGTACCTCACTTCGTCATCAATTAAGATGAAGCAGTATAATCCTGATGCAGTCATTGCTCACCTCAAAATAGATTTAGAGCGATGGTCCCTCCTCCCTATTTCCATCTGGGGCCATTTCAACATTGTAAAAATGAATGTCTTGCCCCACCTGCTTTACCCACTACAGATGTATAATTACTTCCTTCTAAAATCTTGGTTTTCCCAAATTGATACAATCATATCCACCTTCTTATGGTACAGCAAGACACCCCGGAGAACCCTTTTCAAGCTTCAGCGTACTAGAGAGCAAGGAGGCCTGCAGGTGCCTAACTTATACATTTATTACTTGTCCATTAACTGTTCCAGATTTTTTCAATTGCTCAAGTCCCCATCTGAGGAAAACTCTCATACCTATATCCCTCTGTGGCTGGAAATAGAAAGGTTCCTCTGCTCCTAGATGGGGTTGGATATTCGGGCACTGCTTTACATCCCTTTTAAGAAGGTTTCTAGGTCTTTACACAGCACTACCATCGCTGAATTAATATGGGTACATGTGCAGCTGTGTGCTGCATTATGCACTTCCCCACTTAAGGATATTTCTCAACCTTTAATGGGGAACCCCAATTTCAGGATTGGGGCAATCTACTTAGTACATCCTTTTGGCCCTTTGCTACAGTGACCACAGTAGCGGATTTGATCAAAGATCTAATACTGCTCCTCTTCAGAGAGGCACAGGCCAGATTTCGATTGCCCTCCTTGGCCTGTTTCAAATATTTTCAACTTACTCACATGCTCCTGCACCACTTTCACTCAGACTATTGGGATAACTTATATGAGACTGGTTCTCTATATGTATTTTTCAGCCCCTTCCTCTCATGTTATTTCCTATTATTATCATCATTTACGTTCCTTCACGGCCAGTTCTGAGAGCTAATTATACTACTACTAGGAACACACTTTGCCACCTACTGATTCTCCCCATAATTGCCCATGACTTTGGAAGGGTCTATACAAATTCATTAAATGGGACAGATACCGTCTTCTTCAATTTCAGATGTTGCACAACCTCTATTATTCTCCTGATAAATTACATAGAATGTAGGCATTCAAATGAAGGCAGGCTTCCTTCGAATATCTGCTCAAGATGTAATAAGACCCCTGGCACATTATGTCATGTTCTCTGGTTTTGTGAAAAAGTTACCCCTTTCTGGGAGGCAATCCAGTCTCAATTAGACCCCCTTTTGGGGTTGTCTGAAGCCTTCCTCCCTGAAGTGTGTCTATTGGGGGAATACAGTGATACCCAGATTGGTAACCAACAGTGACACGTGGCCCTTATTTCTGTATGTGCGAAGAAGGTTATAATGTGGCACTGGCTCAATCAAGATACTCTATCTGTGACTGAATGGTATCGGAAGATTCTTTTTTGCTTTGCAGGTGGAACAGACTATAGCCAGTTTGTCTAACTGTCGCTGTACTTATCAGAAGATTTGGGAATCTTTGTATACTTTGCTAACACTATAGTCTGTTGGGGTCTGATACCTGGTGTTTCCTCCCTACTGATTTCCTGGTCCTGTCATGCTATGACCTCCCTTTTTCTGCAGCTACACAGTCCGCTACTGGGTAGCCATTAAAACTTTTTCTGATCAAATATATCCCTCCAGTGATGGGGGGAGGGTGGGTTTGGATGGGGGGGTTTGTTGGCTTTGCCTGTATTAATGATTATGACACAGTATATGGCTTTTTGTTTATGTGTACTTTGTATAGTTCATCTGTTCTGTTCATACTTGATTTATTGTGTCAGTTTCTACTGCTGTATACACTGATTGTACTTGGTATGTTGTTTATTAAATTCAATAAAGCATTTTCAATTCGGAAAAAAGGCACCAATCAGAGTGTTTTACAAGCCGCACTGGATAACATGGTTAGCTGGGCAGATTCAGTCAGCATGCCTTTCAACATGGAGAAGTGCAGTATTATGCACTTTGGGGGTCAAAATGCACAAGCAAACTATTATATGAGGAATATACCTCTAAACAAAACTAACCTAAAAAAAGATCTAGGGGTTATAGTTTCTAATAAATTAACATACGATGTACATATTGATACTCAAGTAACCAAAGCAAAAAGGGTATTATGGACTATACAAAAAAACTTTAACAGCAGGGAAGAAAAAAATATTATGCCCTCTAGCAAACAGGCTAGAAGGAGGGGTGCGGCAGCAATGGGGAAACATCAAAACTGCCATCACAGAGGCAACATACCTTTGTGTGAAGCAAATAAACAAATCAAAATGAAAGAAAAAGCCACTATGGTTCTCAAAAGGGGTGGCAGTGAAGGTCGGGGAGAAAAAGATAGCATTTAGGAAGTATAAGGAAACACAGAAGGAGCAGGACATAGAACTGTACCAGCTAAGGCAGAAGGAAGCAGGGAGGGTAGTCAGAATAGCAAAGGCCCAAACTGAGGAAAAGTCAGCTAACTCGGTTAAGAAGGGGGATAAAACCTTTTATAGGTATATCAGGGAGTGTAGAAAGACAAAGGGAGGGATAGGGATAGTGAGGCTGAATAGAATGGATGGTGGGTGAGCAGAGAGGGACAGTGAAAAAGCAGGGATACTAAACGAATACGTCTGCTCAGTATTCACAAAAGAGGAGGAGCGGGAGGTACCTAATCCAATTAACAGAAGCACTCTGGATAGGGGGGTCGATCCCAGTCCTTTCACAGAAGAAAGGGTTCTGAAAGAACTCAGAAAACTGAAGGTGGACAAAGCAATGGAGCCTAATGGAATTCACCCCAGAATTCTAAAAGAATTAAGGAGAGAACTAGTGACACCACTGACTAGCATTTTTAACAAATCATAGGAGGATGGTGTGTTACCTGAGGACTCGAGGAAGGCAGATGTGATCCTCCTTCACAAAAGTGGGAGCAAGACAGAGGCAGGAAACTACAGGCCTGTCAGTTTGACCTCTGTAGTAGGGAAAGTGATGGAATCACTTCTGAAGGAAAGAATTGTTGAGTACCTAGAGGCCAGTGGGGCACTGGGCCCAAGGCAGCATGGGTCCACAGCAGGAAGGTCATGTCAGACGAATCTAATTGATTTCTTTGACAGGGTGACCAAAGTAGTAGACCACGGAGGGGCTGTGGACATGGTCTACCTAGACTTTAGCAAGGCATTTGACACAGTCCCACACAAAAGATTAATAGTCAAATTAACCAGCTTGGGAATGGGTCTCAGGGTGGTAGCCTGGGTAAAACACTGGCTGGACAACAGGACACAGAAGGTAATTGTAAATGGAGTCCACTCTGAAGAAAGAGGAGTTACTAGTGGGTACCGCAGGGTTCAGTACTGGGCCCTGTCCTTTTTAATGTCTTAATAAGTGACATTGCAGAGGGACTGGAAAGAAAAGTATGCCTCTTTGCAGACGACACAAAGATCTGCAACAGGGTTGATACACAAGGAGGCGTGGAAAGGATGAGAAGGGACTTGACAAGGTTGGAGGAATGGTCAGAAGTATGGCAGCTTGGATTCAATACAAAGAAGTGCAAAATAATGCACCTGTGAAACAAAAACCCAGGGGAAGATTACACAATGGTGGGGAGGTAGTAACAACAACACAAATGGAAAGGGGCCTGGGGATAATCATAGCAGATGACCTTAAGGTTAGCAAGCAATGTGAGAAAGCAGTAGGGAGGGCTGGGGGGATACTGGGATGTATAGGGAGAGGCATCACCAGCAGAAAACAGGAAGTTGTTATCCCTCTTTACAAACAGTTGGTGAGACCCTATCTGGAGCACTGCACCCAGTTCTGGAGACCCCATCTCTGCAAGGACACAGACAGAATGGAGGCAGTCCAGAGGAGGGCAACTAAAATGGTGCAGGGTCTGCAAGACAAACCATACGAGAAGAGACTAAAGGAGCTTAATATGTATACCCTTGAGGAAAGGAGGGAGGGGGGGACATGATAGAAACTTTTAAGTACCTCAGTGGAATCAACAAAGTCCAAGAGGATAGCATCTTTCAGAAAAAGAGATGTACAAGAACAAGGGGACACAATTTGAAGATAGAGGGGGAACGGCTCAGGGGCAATGTGAGGAAGTATTTTTTCACAGAGAGGGTGGTAGACACATGGAACAGCCTTCCTGAGGAGGTTTGGGGTCTAAAACTGTGGTAGAATTCAAGAATACATGGGACAGACATAAGGCTATTTTTGTGGGGTGGTAGGAAGAAATAGGCTGTTGGTTAAACAGGATCTGCAGCTTATCCTGTAGATAGGGAAATGGGCAGACTAGGTGGACCAAGTGGTCCTTATCTGCTGTCAAAGTCTATGTTATGTAAGGCCTATCCTGGATTATGGGACTCCACTGTGGGGACCAATTAAAGGAGGCACGAAAGACAGAATTGAAAAAGTTCAGAGACAAATTACAAGGTTAATTTATGAGTGCAAAATTCTGACCTATGAGGATCGCCAAGGAAAGCTACATTTAATGTCCCTTCATACCAGAAGGATAAGAGGTGATTTATTACTCTGCTATTCCTTACTTCAGGGATAATAATCTCTCTAATGAATGATATTTGAAATTTAAAAACTATAATAAAGGTACCGGGGTCATCCATTACAATTCATACCGACCAAATTTAGTACTGAAAAAAAGGAGAGCTTTTTTCACACACAGAGTGGCGAATCCCTGGAACAACCTCCTTATGGAAGTTATTAGAAGTATACACAAAAATAATTTCAAGAAAAATCTAGACAAATACATTTTAGATGGCAATTGTCTTTCATATTATTGTTAGTGACAAGAGCGCATATGGGCTAAACGCCTTGCTAAGCTCCTTACTCCGTAATATGAACCGTAGTATGTACCAAAGACCATGTCACTACATAGACCATAGCAAGGCTATGCACACTAAAAGGTAAGATTAATCTTCCTAAAACCCTTAAGAATTCATATTTTCAGTTTCAAGAAAGAGGTGAAATCTGGCAAAGTTACAAGCAGCCCCAAGCTACAGTAAACAACTGGAAATCCAGGGTCAGACTTACATGAGATCTACTCCCCAAATGTATGATAATTCAGTGAAAGAGAAACAGTTACTGTTGCTTCAGCTGCATCATAACACATACCTTTGAAGTAGTCCTTTTATAGTTGCAGTGAGTAGAAAGAGCTGAAGTAATTTCAATGTTGTAAGAAAGAACACTATGTATTCTAGGATACATAAATGTTAAATGAAGACAGACACTTTCTAATTTATGTTGTTTCTGACAACTTATATATAATCAAATACCTCAAACCCAGCACAAAGCATCATGGGTATGCAAATCTGTGTGTGCTGGGGTAAGATGACTAAAAAATGATTCAACTGAGGCTTCATTCTGTTTGACATGTCACTACTCAGATATCACTATAGCCAACTCACACACAGACTAAACATAAAAATACTATTAAAAATCTGCTCAAAAGGATATGCATGATGACAATAGGTGGAAGCTATCACTTGCCACCTAAAAGCGCTCACTCTCCTTCAGTGATTGAATGTTTTTGTCAGGATACATAATTCATCTAGCAGGTCTGGCCTACTGGCACCTTGGCAGGGTGTCTGCTTGTGATGCTGATGACCCAGGTTCGGGAACGGACCCGGGAGTCGGAGGGCTGGCTGGGGCAGAGAAGGATTGAGTGCTGTCTGGTGACTCTCCTTCTCTGGGGGGAGGGGGGGAGCATTTGGTACATTAGCAGCCCCTGGCGGAGGCTGGGGAGCCATAGGTACTGAGGCCACACATCATGGGAACATCAGCATCCACAAAACTCCAGCCCCATGGGTGATGCTCTCACCTTCGCTGCCACTCCTGCTATATTAAAGGTCCATCTGGGGGGGGTCCCACTCCCGTGGCCCCATCCTGGGAGGTAAGCCAGGGCTTGGGACTGAATGTCCTGGGGAGGGGGTGCCCACCCAGCGTCCCTGCCCGGGGGCATAAGCCTGGGCTTGGGGGTGGCAAGAGGGGGCAAGGGCTGTGGAGCCTCTGCCTGACTGGGCAAAGGTGGGATACCTGGCCAAAAAAAAAAAATTAATCTAGCAGAATAACTGATTTCTGCCACAGAAAATTACCCACTGCTGTTGCTGGTCTGGGTCAGTGCTGAGAGGAGGTACTACAGACTATGCCTGTCCATTAATGTCTTATTAAGTACTGTCTCCCTCAGATAACCACAGTGTATAGCAGAATTAGAAAAGAGCTAGCTAGTTAACTGGCTTACATGGTAGTGCTGCAGAATGTTTTAGTAAGTTACACATATACAGCTTACTGATGCAAAGCAGCATGGATATCATATGTAAACCACCATTATGGAATTATAGCTGGACTATATGATGCCAAAAACTTCAAAATTTGCAAAGGCTAAAAACAACAGATCTCCGACACATGTTTCATTCTTGTTTTGATTCATCAGTGTGCCACAGCTGTGCATCAGCCTAGAAGGAAGGGGGACTAGCTAGATCGTATTAGTGGTCTGGGTTATGGTGCACCCAATATAAAAAAGTACTTTAAAAGACAAAAATTTGTGGATTATTTGTGAGGCCTTTTGGCACCATATGGTCCTGTTTAAAGCTAAGCCAGCTGTAAGTCCTGCATGGAGATTTGCATATGCTACCCCTGATGCTTTGATTTACAAAGCATCAGCAACTTTGTATTTATTTATTGGAATCTCGGATAACACCTTTGAGCTAAAAGCTTGTTTACAAAGGTTCCACATCATAAGGCAATAGACAAGGTACACAGACATTACAAAACAGACAGAGGTATATACAGCAGGCAAGTACATTATGGTACATAGAGATACAAATTCAAGCTAGTACAGTTAAAATACATTGTATTTCAAATTGGCGTTGTTGCCAAAATCCTTTAAGGAAAACCCTTGCTTAAATGCTTCTGAGGTTCTGGTCTTTTAAATTACTTTCCTATTTTGGAATCACCGTGACCCAAACCATTGATACAATTTAATTTGTTTCCCCTCCTAAGCTGATAAGCAACTACATCACACTGATGAGTCCTAAAAAAAAAAAAAAAAACACATTTGTGGTCTGATTTTTTCGGCCTTTTTGGATTGCCTATGAGGCCTTTTGGCACCATTCTGTCCTGCTTAAAGCTGAGCCAGCAGTTGTAATTCCTTCACTGTTATTTGCATATGCTACCCATAATGCTTTTCAATAAGGAATGTGTGTAGTTCTGCAACTCTTTGAAACTTGACTTTATTACCATAACTTTTCCAAGCTCATACTTGCTTCATTGCTTTTGCACTGGGGTTTTAGTATGTTGGTGTTAATGAGTGAAGGTATATGCAGATTTCCAAATGTACTGTAAGTACAACTTTTTAAGAGGAGATGTGTTTCCCAATAACAGCAGTAATAGCCTTCCTCAAGAAACCAAACTTAAAAAGGTTTTGTCTGGCTCCTCTGATGTCAGTATCATGGTCACTTGCACAACAGGAAAAGTGGTGGGGGTGTCATCTGCCCGTTCACACAGGCAATAATTAGAGTCACTATTGCACCCTATGTGGAATGCAGCAACCAGGGTATCCACATGCATGGCAAACATTTGTACCCCTTATCCACAAATTAATACCACTAGACCACGGGGTTAAAACCAGGAAACCAAGAAACTGAATAGCAAAATTATTTGTTGTTTAAGAAGTTATTTAGAAGTTTACACGAATATCCACATTTAAGTTAGTGTTCACTTTTTAAGTTGATCCTGGGAGTACAGTTAAGCAGCAGCAGCAGTTGTACTGACCAAGTACAGGCAATACAATTACAATAATGTACAGAATGAGATATACCTTACAGTATGTACAATGGGGTAAGGTAACAGAAAACCTATTCTAAATAGATACTGTATAGCTAGAATAGGTTAAATCTAAGAAGGTAGGGGCATGAGGCAAAAATAAATAATAAAGCTACTGTATGTGGGGGAGACAAAGGCAATTATACTGGATAATTTCAGACCCTAAGATGTCAGCCGCTAAGAGTGAATTATTTTCAGGTATACTAGCCCATACAGTACATAGCTTGCCTCATTCGGGCCCTGGTCAATGGTCTTGTGTAGACTGCAGCAAATTCAAAACCTCTATGCACTCGTACGCACATCCCCCAAAATGTTTTTTTAAATTAGACTAATTTTTCCAATAAGTCAGCCCAGGGAGATAAAACACTGCTCCTCTGTGCTCCTGCAAACAGGGGGTTCTGCACAAGCCAAGCTAGATGTATGCAGTGGCTTGCTCACATCCAGAATAGGGGATGTCTTTCCATCCTACACACAAGCATGATTAACTATGGCTGGGTTTCTCCAGGGCACAATGGAATCACAAGAGCCATAATGATGCTACATGACATCCTTTCAATATTGTGCCAAACGGTTTTACTTGCTGAACAACAAAAACATTCTAATTTACTGTTTTTAAATGACATAAACAAGTTTCAATGGAAACAAGTTTGCTTGCATTGTTAAACTTCAGTGTCAAGAGTAGCCTCAGGATTGATGTCTACCATGTATCAGATCTGGGTAAAATGAGAAACTGCAAATACAGTAGATATATATGTGTGTGTACACAAACACACACACGCACACACACACACACACACACGCACACGCGCACACGCACGCACACACAGATGCACACGTACACACGCACACACAACACACACACACACACGCGCGCGCACACACACACATTTGTGTTCAGGATTATAAAACTGCTCTACAACTCACAAAAGACTTCGATGCTAGTGACCCAAAGTGAACAGCAAGCCAATCTAGTCTTTCTGCCACAGAAAATAACTGTAGAACAAGAAACAAGAGACCACAAGCTTAATTCCCACCACAGTCAATGACCATAAAGCAGCAGTACTAATTAGCCAGCAAAAAATGTCATCCTATCTTTTTTTAGCTGAAATGTATTCCTGATAATCTATTCTTCATTTGGGTATTTTAAATTCAATTAGTTATTTTTAAGACTGACTTTAATTGTGCCTATTTGTAATTTGCATGGATCTATAAATAAAGATGGAGGCCCCTAGCAACATTAAACAAGCATTTGTCAATGCCGAACGTTGGTTGCTTGTTTAATGCTGGCACTTCCCTGAGCTCCTTTTATACCATGCAGTGTGCCTCATCTGGTCCCACGGCCTTATGTACTTTCAAGGCAGCAACTTCTTTCAGTAACACCTATTTAAATCCCACCCTTCTGTGCACCCAGCACCTACAATTTTTTTTTTCTCCCAAAAAATTACTTTTAATGGGGACTGGCAGAACATGCCCACCTCCACGGCCGGCCCCCATCTTATAAACTAATTTAAGTGAGAGGCAGCAGCGCCACCAAGAATCAGAGTAATCCCCCAAATTTAAGTGAGAGGCAGAAGCACCAAGAATACAGAGTAATCCCCATTAAGTGAGAGGCAGCAGCACCAAGAATACAGAGTAATCCCCCAAATTTAAGTGAGAGGCAGCAGCACCAAGAATACAGAGTAATCCCCAAATTTAAGTGAGAGGCAGCAGCACCAAGAATACAGAGTAATCCCCAAATTTAAGTGAGAGGCAGCAGCACCAAGAATACAAGAGTAATCCCCATATTTAAGTGAGAGCAGCAGCACCAAGAATACAGAGTAATCCCCAAATTTAAGTGAGAGGCAGCAGCGCCACCAAGAATCAGAGTAATCCCCAAATTTAAGTGAGAGGCAGCAGCACCAAGAATACAGAGTAATCCCCCATATTTAAGTGAGAGGCAGCAGCACCAAGAATACAGAGTAATCCCCCATATTTAAGTGAGAGGCAGCAGCACCAAGAATACCGACTAATCCCCCAAATTTAAGTGAGAGGCAGCAGCACCAGGAATATAGAGTATTCTCCTTCCCCCACAACAACAAGCAGTGACCTGACCACTCTGTCCATCCATCACCCCCCCTGCACCTGGCACCCAGCACCAAATTCTCCTTATTAGAAGGCAATTGCCGCTGCCCACCAGTCCAGCACAGCACCACCTCCCTCATCCACTGCCGAGTGACAACTTCTAATGAATGAAACCACGCTGCTTGTTGCTATAGTACAGCCAGCAGATCACAATGCAAACAAGTACATTAATGCATCAGTTAGGGTTATTAGATTGTCAAAAGCTGAGAAATTCAATGTTAGGGTTCCCAACCCTACCATCCCCCCACCCTCAACACACCAACAGGTGTCAGGGTGTGCCGTGGGTTCATCAGGCTCAACTCTCACCCCATTCCCTGTGTAAACAAGCTGACATGGTACAGTATATAAGAATGGGGTGAGAGTTAGGCCTGACGACCGCATGGCACACCCCAATGCTTGTTGGTGTGTGGAGGGTAAGGGTTGTGGTAGGGGTGGGAACCCTAACATCGACTTTCCCAGCTTTTGATGATTTAATAAAAACCCTAACTGACGCATTAATGTAGTTTTTTGCAATGAACTTCCCTTCTTTTTGAGATAGTATAATAGTATCTTTATTTTACTGAGGGAACACAGAGTCTGAATTCCGCAAAGTTATGTGCTTACGTAGAATAAATTTGGTGGATGCACATAACTTGGGCATTTTCAGGAATTTTTTTTTCACCAAATTTCCAATATGGCCTTTTGGGGACCACACATCATGAACATTGGCACTGTCATTTTGTTAATCTGTCCCACAAGTTGATTTCGTAAATGTGGTCGTGCTATTCTGCACAACAGGTGCGTAAACATGTTTTAGTCAGGATGTGAAAAATGACAGCTGTATACTGTTCATGAAGAGGTGTGAAAAATGGCAATGTTGAAAATCTGGAGTAAAAATATAAAAAATTGTTGAAGTTACGTGTGTGCATAGAACCTGCACAATGCACGTTCGTAACGAGGTAATTTTTTGGAATTATTTCACCAAATTTTCAACATGGGGTTTTTTCAGACTCCTCTCATGAACACAGGTACTGGATTTCATTAATCCATTCTGAAAGTTGATTTCACACAGCGACCATGCCATTCTGTGCCACAGGTGCGGAAACACATTTCGAATAGGATATCAAAAATGACAGCTTTACTGTTAATAAGGAGATGTGAAAAAAATGGCAATGTTGAAAATCTGGAGTGAAAATATTAAAAATTGGCGATGTTACCAGCGTGCATTTAAACTCAAGACACATGCTCAGAACGCAGTAATTTGGGACTTGCACCAGCAGTGAGTTGTTGACCTCCACCTCATGAACACTTGCACTGTCATTTCATTAATCAGTCCCGAAAGCTGATTCCACTCAGAGACCATAAAATCACCTTTTGGGACCAACTAATGAGATGACAATGTCACTGTTCATGAGGTGAGGTCTCAAGAACTCCATGTTGAAAATTTGGGGTCAAAATTCCTAAAAATGGCTGAGATATCAAGATAAGTTGAAAGCCCCATTGACAGCCATTATATGGTTTACCTTGATTCCTTCAGTTCACAATTTGCTTTTGAAAAGTGCAGATGTGTCCTGGTCCAGAGAAGATTGCAGCCACTGACCTCCGGAGGTAAGTATGGGATTGGAGGGTGCGGGGAAGTTGGTGCACAGAGGGAAGGGGGACATGGGAGACGATGAGGGACCATTTTCTTTTTCCAGGTTTAAAAAAAAAAAGACGGGGACTGTTTCCTCTTTACAGGTACATTATACATTTGGGGACACTGGGAGTGGCCTACCCAGTGTCCCACACTGTCAGGGGGGCTTCTGCCAATGCGGGAATTGGGCACTCCGCTGTCACCAAACATAACGGGGGAAAACAGCAACACTGCTGGGGGGGAGGGAGACATACTGGAATCAATGGGAGTGGGCTCCCCAGTGTTCCACAGCAATAAATGGGGATTTTATACACAAATGGGGAAACTGTGAGTGGACTAACCAGTGTCCCACACTGTCAGGAGAGGGGGGCTACTGCCAATATGGGGCTTGAGCACCCCACTGTCGGCAACCTTAGATCAAGTAAGGGGGATGGGGCACCTGTTTTTGTTAGTCTGGGGAGGATATTTGTTTTTGTTTTTTTAAAGCCATTATTTCAAGACTTCCCCTTTCACTGCACAAGCCAATCAGCTGTTTCCTGATGTGGGCTTCATGCAAATCAAAGCCCTCTCTGATTGGAGTGGCTTTGGCCCTTTGAAGTGCATGGCTATTCAGCCCACCTAGCAGAGAGTTGTGTCAGGACCACACCGAGTGGTCACTGGTGCTGACTGCCAAGCTCATTTCAAGTCCCTGGTTTTGTGTACTGCAATGGGCTCGGCAGCAACCCCCCCCCCCCAAAAAAAAATATCATATTGCAACAATACGTTGGTTTGCGCATTCATGCAACCAACATAAAAATCTTCTCCCCAGAGATCACACACTAACTGTATTTATTTACTTATTTTTTGCAAGTTCTGGTTATGCCCCAGTCTCTCCAGCCCCTGCAGAGATCACTCAGGCCCACGAGCAATCCCCCCTCCAAGCCTCCTTGGTTACGGTCACTTACTCCCACTGAGCTCTGGCTTTGGCCCCCAGGCAAGGGCAGGGTGGAGGGGAAGTCCCTAAAGTTTATGCTTTTCATCAGGCAGGCGCCACAATCCAGAGACAGATAGAAGCCCGGGGAGCTCCCGGAGGCCATCATCATGGAGGTGCTGGGACATTTTCCTTTTTTTCTCTCCCTACCCCCAAAGACTTCACATGAAAGGACGGCAAGTTGACCCTTCCCACACAATGCATGTGTCCAGATGCCGGTGTCGGTGACATCTCCTCCCTCCCACTGCCTTTCAGTCTGCAGTGCCACTCATGGTCACCCAGGTGGCAGTACTGCAGTGGAGGATGGCACCCTCCTACCACAAAGGAGGAGAGTCCTCATCCCTCAGCTGGCCCCCAATGACCCAAGCTTGTTTCCAAACCCGTGTTGTTGGTGTCACGGGTGGTAGCACTACTGCTGTGCTGATGGGCCAGCTACACACTGTATTTATAATGCAGATATGACAGGGTGTTGCCAGCACATATTTCTGATGGCCAACAGCATAGCAGTGCTCTGATCTGCTTACAACTATGATGATGAGGAGGCCAGGGAGCTCCTTCGAGCCATCATCACGGAGGTGCCGGGGCCATTTTCTTTTTTTCTCCCTACCCGAAGAGACTTTGCATTCATGGACAGCAAGGTTAATCTGCCCATGCAAAGCATACATCCAGATGCCGGCATCAGCATTATCGCATCCCTCCCACTGCCTTTCTGGCTGTACTGCCACCCATGGTCACCTGGGTGACAGTATTGCAGCAGAAGACAGCACCCTCCCATCCCAGAGAAAAGCGTCCTCTGGGATGCTCAGTTCTACTCCCCTGGTCAGCCTCCAATGACCCAAGCTCATTCCTGAACCCTGGTCAGCGGTGTCACGGGCATTAACGCCACTGTTGTGCCAATGAGCCAGCTACACACTGTATTTGTAATGCAGATATGCCAGGATGTTGCCAGCACATTTGTCTGATGGCCAATAGCACAGCAGTGCGCTGATCTATGATAATGGACCCAGCAAAGGACCAGTAATTTTTAAGAACTTCAGAACCCTACATCTTGCCAAAGGGATGAAATAAAGCAAAATGAAAATCAAATACATTGATATTTTGGTTTTTACTAACGACCAAATTATTTAAGCCCCCCCCCTCCTGGCCCATGTTTGGGAGGAAGCCTCAGCCCCATCCCCCCAGCGTCCACCGACTGGCAATGACCATCTTCCCCCAGGGCTTGCCCCCCCCAGCAAGGTCAGTGGGGATACCCCAAGCCCCCATCGAAGACTGGATCCAGTTCCAGCCAGCACTGCAGCTATTCAAAAAACGGGACCTGTGAGCCCC
This sequence comes from Neoceratodus forsteri, assembly GCA_016271365.2. NCBI lineage: Eukaryota > Metazoa > Chordata > Ceratodontiformes > Ceratodontidae > Neoceratodus > Neoceratodus forsteri. The sequence goes on from CM057456.1 coordinate 1,322,376,580, forward strand.
TCCTTCATCTAGCCAGGAGAGATATTTTTCTCTTCTTTCTTCCCTCAGGGGTTGGGCGTCCAATAACGCCAATGATGGTGTCACCCATGCATGTCACGTCAGGTGTCTGCCCCGCCTCTGCCCACCATGGACAGCATCAGTGTGCCAGCCTCCACTAGGAGCCAGGCAAGCACCGACAGCTGACTGTCCCCCTCCCCAGAGAAGGAGAGTTGTTCCTGGGATGCTCAATCCTTCTCCTCCCCAGTCGACCTCCGGTGACCCATTCGCACCACGAACACAGGTCACAGGCATGGCAGGAGGCAAGGCAGGATGCTTCAGCCCTCCAAGCCACTGGGCCGGCCCATTATTTAAGTTTTGATAACTAGAACAGCTGGTTTAAGCAAGCCTCTTGCCCTCCAGCAATCAATATGGTTAAAAGCATGACCCCACTGAAAATAAGATACTACATCGAAGTTGTTCTATCTTAGAAAAATAAATTTATTACATAAATTGGAGATATTAATAATGTTGCTGCTACTCATTAACAGTTGACAGTTTTAGTTTCTTGGGACACTGAATACTTACCTTATTGCACTACACTGAGAAGGGAGATCTACTGGCTGCCTACATTTTTTGACTGGAAGTGGTGTTGGGAACCAGATAGTGAAGAAGAAGACAGCAGATGCCACTGACAAAAGAAGCATCCCAGTGCTTAATAAGAAGACATGCTTAGACATTCAATCAGCCCACCGCAAGTGTAAAGTCACACCAGACATCAGTTTCAGGAAGGCGGCTAACTATAGTAAATTGGCTTCCAGCATTTTGAAATAACTTTGCAACATGGTGTCTGAAACATCATGGATGTTGCTATATTGGAGACCCTTAACCTCAGGGAACAGCCAATCAAAAGCCAGAGGGTCACAAGAGAAAATGCCTGAAGCATTCTAGGATGCAGGGTGGCCATGGGCTTGGCACTCTTTCTGCACTAATCCTGTGTAGAATATTACCACTGTGAGTGACTGACAGCTGACACAGCCAGTCAGGAGGCAGTAAGGTCAGGACCTGTATTGGAGCTATCCCAGAAGCAAGGAGGGATTTGAGTCAGTTCTGCTGAGGCCTCTGAAGGAGACAGATGTGCAGAGAGAAGAAAGTGCTGAAGGTTGCTGCATTGCTGCGAAATTTTGCTGAAGCTCAATTCGAACTGCTCAATTGATGATGTCTGGTAAGGAGTACTGTTGCAGAGAATTTCCAGGAACTGCTGCTGGATTTCAGACATTGGAGAACAGCAACAGTTACTGCTGCTGGTGTGACTGAGGTAAGGGTGAGGACAGGGAGCTTTGGCTCTGGGTACCCAGATACCCCAATCACATGTGCACCTAGGCAGAGGTAAGTGAGCACTCCAGTCTAGGCCTGGTCTGGTCCTTGACACACTGTCATGTTGTTTATGACTGCTGTGCCAGAGAAGCCTGCTGGCTTCTGAACCATTGTTGCTAGGCTGCACCTGAAGCCATCCCATCCATCAAAGAGCCACGTCTGTGTTTCTGCTCAGTGTGTGAGATTGTGGTTGTCAGAACTGACAGATGGCCTAGCTAGCAAGACATTCAAAGATGCTTCAAGTTCAAGTTTCCCTTTGGATTAAAACATTGTTGTTGGATTTCCCTGTTCAGATTAACAGTAAGTGGTTTTACAAATTGCTAGCAAAAGTCAGTCAGGTGGTGTTGCTATTGTTGCAAGCTTGCAGTAAATATTGTAAGCACATCAAGGCAAGAGTCAGGTCAGTGTGTCATCAGGCTTGCAACTGCTAATTTAGCCTGGGTACCCAGTAACTGTTAGAACTGCAGTATTCAAATATTCTTGAAAGTAAAGACATTAGGTGGGACTGGTAAAATACCCGGTCAGAATAAACACTACCAGAATAGTGCATGTCATACCTCTCAAGTGTCCTGCATTGTGCGGGACATCCCGGATTTGCCCGTTTTTGGAAGTTGTCCCACTGTCCCGCCAGCACCAATCATTGTCCCGAAATTGACAGTGACAATAGTGCTGACGGCAGCAGGCCCTTTAAAGACACGTGACCGACTCTCCAGAACAATTGGGTGACGGGTCAGTGTGAGCAAGTGCGCAGATTGTCAGAAAGTAAGTCCGGTGTGGGTTGGTCGGTCACTCCACTCACTCCTCCTCATAGAGCTGACTCTGCCCAATCAAAAATTGGCGCGTTGTATTTGGCAGCACCGTGCTTCAGCTATAAGAGTGGAACTGACCATGACCATCCATCCTGAAGGCGAGAAAAAGTTGGAATTAAACTGTCCTCCGCGACTGCTAGTCTGCTTTACTCTGGAGGATCTCCAGTTTGGATTATTGAACCCCCCCCCCGAAGGCCCCGGTGCTCCGTGTGAGTCAAGTGTGAGCACCGTGACCCATCGCACGTTCGTGGCACTGGCCCGGGAGTTCCATTGATTTGCTGCCTCAGAGTGCTTGCTCTAAAATCTGCCTCCTGGCTCCTCCATAACCCAACCCTTTGCTGCTTCTTACTTGCAGTCTATGGGCCTGGAGTTTGCAGCCCCACCCTAAACACGGCACTCCAACCCACCCCATCAAGCCCCTGCTGGCCTGCTGCACTGCCTGCCACCACTCCGCTGGAGAATGAGCCAGTTGCACATGCTGCCCAGGAGGAGACAGAACAGAGAGAGTCATGCCATCAGAGACAGAGTCCACGCACTGGACTGGAGGGAGCTCGAGTTGGATGAGTGGTGCTGCCAGCTGGTGACTTCACTTGAGGGAGGTAGGTAGGGTAAAAGAAGCTTGTAAAAAGGTTAACTGCACAGGAGTAGGGACCGAGCTTATAGCTTCTGTTATTCTTTCAAGTTCAATTCGTAGTGCACTCTGTCTACGCATTTATTTCCAACCATGTCTCAGTCTTGTTGCTGGATTGAGAATAAATGATTGATTAACAAGGTTTTTTATAAATGTTTTGTGGCCAATTGGTGATGGGGGGGGAGCAGCAAGGCAATAGGGAAATTGCTTGCTGCTTCCTAAACTTGCAGGCCAGCTACCCTACCCGACAGCCGAGACTGTGCACTAGTCTCTGACTGTGACTGTTAATCACTCACACTATATCTAACAATACAATTTAGTTACAAATCTATAGAAAATTATTGCATCAATGCTGCCTGTGCCTGATGCTGTCTTACTGAAGTGGCACTGTGAGATGGGAGGATACAGTGATTGTTGGCATTACAAAAAAGGACTTTAAGACAAATTATTTTCTTTCCATCCCCAATACATTTGATTTTTTGAGCTTGTTGGGATTGGGAAGGGAAGATGTTTATCTCCTACTCTAGCCCATTAGCCCACCACCACCTAACAGGCTACAGTTCACTAGCTCAGTGAGGGAGATACCCATACAGATGAGATGGCCCAGTTCTGTGTTGCTGTGTGTGGGGTCTGGCCTAGGGGTTCCCCAATTCCCAACAGGGCCACAAAACATGTAATCAAGGCTGCCCCAATGGTATGATACTTACTGGCCTAGCCTGGGCAATTTGGGCATTTGTTTTTAACTTGTCCACAAGCTACAGGGAGGTGATGGCCTTGGCTGGGAATGGGAAGAAGCAGGAAGAAACTATCATTATTTTTTAATGTTACTAGATTGAGTTTCAGGCACTGTTATGCTTTTAAACCATGCGTTATATCATTAAAGTGCCAAAATTCTGATGTCGCTCATGGTGTCTCTCATTTCTGGGTGAGGTGTCCCTCATTGCCCCTCATTTCAAGGGTTGGTGTCCCTCATTTCAGAGTCCTGAGGTTGAGAGGTATGGCATATGTAAAGACAGCACTAGTCTGAATAGCACTGCCACGAACCGAGAGAGGAGATTTACAACACTTGCAGTAAGCACTCTCCAGGTCACTGTCCATGGTGCTGACACAGAACAAGGGCAGATGAATTCTAGAGGCTGGCCAAGCTGCTCCCATGGCATGGAGGGCTGAGGCAGGGAGCAGCTTGGCCAGGTGATAGTGGAGAACAGGGTTCTAATCCTGGTCACTCTAGATTTTGCCTTTATCGAGACTTAATCTTTTTTTTACAAGGGACCATGGAAACAGTATTCTATGACCCCACAATTTTCTTCTTGCCCCGTGATCAGCTCCCCCCAGAGTTAGGATCTATTAGTCCAGAGGGTGTGGGGGGCAGCCCCCTTATCAGGGGGTGTGAGAAGCAGAGCCCCCTGCAAAACAAAGTGGCAGCATTTTGACTGGTGAAGTTCTTGACCACACTATTTTCAGTGGCGCTATTCTGACCTAGTGCTATTGGTAATACTTTGGGACTGTTACTACCATTGGTAGCAGTGATAACAGTAAAGTAAGCAGAGTGATCCCTTGTGTGGTGTGGGAGAGGGCCAATTTCCAGTCAGTGAAGCATGACCTGCTTGTAATCAAGATTGCTGTCTGTAACTTAACCACCCCTTTTCCTTTATAGGACCTAATGTAGTTGCAGATAAGGTCCTGTTATTTTCTATAATTGTTAGAGTGAGCATATAATTTGTAATGTACCAAGCTGTGCTTTGGTTAAATTTAAGTACTGCATTTGGTTGGTCTCGGGCTGGTGTTCTTAACCTGTGGGGTGGTGGGTTGGTATTGCATCCCAGGGAGAAGTACTGCACAGTTATCCTGACCAACTGATCTTTATCAGGGTGGAGGCACCATGTTATTTTCTACTATCCCATGCATTGAAACTTCCAATCTAAGGAGTCCAACAAGCCTCGGCCCATCAGTCTTATTTGGAACCCTCACAGTCAGAAGGCAGTGGTAGTAACCATGAGTAACAACCAAATATCTGCACAGTGACCCAGTTACACATGTAACTTCCATTTCAAATCCAAATAATTGACTGAGTCCATGTATTTTTCAACATGAAATATTTTATTAAATTTTTCTTTTTTCACAATGCAGATAGTATACAGCATAAAAAGCACAGCACAGCTGTCTCAGGCAATGCCCTTTCCCTCACCACATCTACTGTTCCCCCAGTATGGAAACAAGCCAAAGTTGTCCCCATCTTCAAATCTGGTGATCCTCGACTAGTAGAAAACTACTGCTCCATATCTATTCTCTCCCACCTAAGTAAGATTCTTGAAAAAGTCATGCACCAGCAAATCTCTGTCCATGTATGTGGCTTGCTTCACTAACCATGTTTTCTATAATATGGATGCAGGTAAACTCACTTGAGCTGTCTTTGTAGATCTTAGCAAGGCCTTCAACCTGGTGGACCACAACTTCCTCTTAAGTAAGCTCAAGAGCTTTGGCTGTTCCCCCTCATCCACCTCCTGGTTCTGAGACAACCTCTCTGGTCGAATCCAAATGATCTGGACCAGGAGTTCAACCTCCTCCACCTGGTAGGTATTAACTGAGGTCCCACAAGGATCTATCCTTGGACCCATCCTGTTCTCCTTATTTAACTCTCTTTCCACGAATAGAATCACGTGCAACTCTTTATTGCATGCTGATGATCTTATCCTATACCACAGCACCAAACCCCAGCCGAACTCTCCACCGCACTTACAAGCAAAGTTCCTGCCACCCATCAATGGTTCCAAAACAACAGATTCCTGGTCAATGCCATGAAAACTAAGGTCATGCTCCTTAGATTAAAATCCAGACTAACCAGGGTAGTCAGGGACACTTCCCCCATCAATATCCTTTCTCCCAATGGCTCTCCCCTAGAATCTGTTGCCTCCTTCAAATACCTTGGTGTCATCCTTGACCCTGCACTGACCTTTGCTGATCACATAGGTCTTACTGTTCGGTGTATAAACCAGAAGCTAGGTGTCAGATACAGGCTTAAAGACTACCTTACCCCTGAAGCTAGACTCGCCATCACCCAGGACACCCTTCTCCCCCTACTGGACTACTGCTCCCCCATCTATTCTCAAACCACATCTGCCAGACTCTCCAGACTTAACACAAGCTACAATAGCATTTGCCGATTTATGCTGTTGGTCCCTCACTCCACCCACCATTGCTCCCTCTACAAGGCACTTGGATGCCCCCCCCCGCCATGAATACCATCTTGGCTGCCTCATTGATAAATCTATTAGGGGAAAAAGTTATATCCCCTTTACTTCAGCCTAAACTTTGCCCTTGTCTTCATAATTCTTCCAGCCCCGTGTTAGAGTGCCCACAGATCTCCACATGCATGAGCCAAAAGGTTTTCTCTACAGTTGCCCCAAATCTATGGAACAGCCTACCAGCCCCACTAAGGACCCTAGGCTCCCACCCCTATTTAAGTCCCACTGTAAGTCTCACCTTACAGCAACTGCCTCCTTTTCTTGTACCCCGATTGATTGCCTTACCCTGTCTGAGGTTAGCCAGGTTGTCCAAACTTTTATCCCAGGATTTATTTGTACTGTTTCCATAAGTTACTTGTACTGTTTGTCCTATGTGGCCCCCTCCCTGCCACTGTACTGCTGGCACTTTAATGTATTGGAATGTCCTTGCTTACTTGCATTGTACCGTATTTCATTTTATGCTCATGTTTTTACATGTGTTACCTATGCACCTTACTTACTGAGCTGCACTCTCTGCTCATACAGTGATCACAGTCTGCTTAATTTTTGCACATAACTGTTTTGTACTAATTTATTTGTCCCATTTGTTTTAGTATCTACCTTCTATCATGTTACCTATTGCATTTGTTTTGTAACTACTTTGTACCATGTTATTCTGCCATCTTCATGACCCAGGTCTTGCCTGAAAATGGTCCATTAGGATAGTGCACCCACTCGGCTAACAAACAAATAAATAAATAATGCAAACAGTTAAATAGACTGAGAAGTTGATAAAATCCATCATGAAGCTACAGGAGTAAGTCACTACTGTCATGACAAAGAAAAACAGATGTAGGCACAGACCCTGGATTACAGTGGTGGAAACAGCTAGCCAGGGATCAGGTATCTAAGATACTGCAGAGTGGTGGTGGGTTACAAGGTTGGGGTAAGGGTACTGAGCACAGGTACAAAGATAAGAATGGGACCCAAATTTTTGCAAACACTTCCACTTTACCCAGATTGGAGAAGGAAAGACATTCAAACTAAGCTCATTTTGCCAAGGCAGAATGCCATCTGATGACAGAAGGGCTGGGAGGTTGGTGCCATCCCAGCAATATAAGCCTTTTGGTCTCTATTAGAGCAGCACATAGCCAGCTCTGAATGGGTTTAGAAATGCCCCGCACCTGAATAGTGTCCCATAGGATCACCAGATCCAGTAACCAAGGAATGAGCTGTCCCAGCAGTGTAGAGAATTCTGTCAGGATTTCCTTCCAAAACAAATCTAGCCATGGACATTCCCAGCAAATGGGCAGAAGGACCACTCTGGGCTGTGAGCAGTGCCAACATTTAGAGTGAGGGAGTGTGCATATATTGTGTACAGTTTTGTAGGTCTCATGCCACCTATGAAGGATTTTGGTCTGGATCAACTGACTCCTAGGATCCCTAGACACATGGCAATCCATTACTACACAAGAATCCCACTGCTCCTGGGAGATGGGGTGACCTAATTTGTGTTCCCATTTGACCATGTCCCATTCCAATGCTGGTTGCTAGACACCCCTAACTGTGCTGTAGGTCTGGCCTGCTAACCCCTTATGTGTGCGGGATGCCACCCTTTCCTACAGTCAGTCCCATGTGTTATGGATCTTATGGGATTTGTCAGAATCTTGGACTGCTGTGCTGAAATGGAGATATTTCCAGAAGTCAGCTTGTGGCAGTGAGAACTTAAGTTGCTGGAAGGAGAGTAACACCTCTGAATTGGGAAGGGAGACTGTCAGCCAGCATCATTATCCCTTTCTGCTCCCAATCTTTCCACCAAATGTGTTTACCCCCTACTAGGATGCAGGGGTTGTTCCATAGGTAGATGAAGGGTCTGGGTGGGACCTGTAAGAGTTTGGGGACAGAGGTGAGAGTCATGCAATGGTCCCATGCCAGAAAGGTAACCTGTAAGATAGAGTGGGTTGAGGTTATGTTGGGTGTTTTCTAACCTACCTCCAAGCTAAGACAAGGGATCTATCCTGTCACCGTCATAAGTGTGACCCAGGAAGGAGTGTCCTCCCCTGGAGGAGAAAGCCATTTGGAGGACTGGGTCATGCAATAAGCTAGGAAGTAGCCTTCCATCTAGGGGAGCCCTTCCCCCTCCCTCTGTGCCAGTGAGCCCTCAGCTTTGCTCTGCTCCATCTGGGATGCCTACCTTTCTCAGTTCTGGTGCATAGCCTGTCTTACAGCAACATGGGGAGATTGCAGACTTGGGCAGCACAAATATGTGAACTGCTTCACTTTTCCCCACAAGGAACAGATTAAGCTTGGCCCAACGTTTTGTCTCATGTTGCATACGAACAATACAACAATAGACAGAAGAAGAAGAAGGCCTTGTGGTCTATCTAGTCTGCTTGATTGAAGAGCCCCTTCTCCAGCAACAACTTTGGGCTCCACCCCCTGTCCACCAACCCTGACTCTCCCCTTCACTCTGCCCCCCTCCTTTTGAATACACCCACCCTCTTTTGAAAGATGGCCTCCGCTGGGAGTTTATTCCACTCCATCACCATTTGTTCTGTGAAGAAGTATCTCCTAACCTCCTTCTTGAACCGTCTCTCCAACAGCCTATAGCAGTGTCCTCTTGTGGTCTTGTTCCCACCAAGACAAAGGAGATCCCCTGTATCCACCCTGTTGATACTTTTCAGGTACTTGAAGGTTTCAATCACATCTCTCATCTCACTCCTCTCCTCGAGTGAGTATATGTTGAGGTCACTCAGCATGTCCTCTTACACCTTACCCTGTTGCCCCTAGGCATCTTTGTTTCCTCTTATCTGGATTGCATCAAGCATGTTGATATCCTTTTTCAGAGAGGGTCTCTAGTATTGCATGCCGTATTCCAGTTGCGGTCACACCAATGATCTGTACAGTGACAAAATAACCTCCTTTTGTCTGCTTGTGAACCCCCTTGCAATGAACTTGAGTATTCTGTTTGCTTTGGCTGCTGCTATGCTGCTATTCTACTCTGCACTGTTTGTTGTAAGTCATTAGTGATGCCTTCCTCCAAGTCATTTTCCTCTTCTGATTTGGTGACCTGAATCCCCCGGCTGTAATCGGTCCTCAGGTTCTTTCCTCCTATGTGCATAACTTGGTACTGAACCTGAGCTGCCATATGACAGACCATCTTTCCAGCTTCGTTAGGTCTTCTTTAAGGTATTGTACCACTTCATCCATGTCTACCCTCCCACACAGCTTAGTGTCATCCACAAAGAGGCAGATTTTGCATTTTATGCCATCTGCAATGCCTCTTATGAACATGAACAACATTGGGCCAACTGGTCCCTACGGGGTCATGCGGGTGACTTCCCTCATTCCAGAGAGCTTCCCCCACCACTATCATCTGTGTCCTACCTCCTAACTAATTTGCCACCCACCTTGTCAATTTATTTACTGTCCATAGGCCCTCCAACTTCCTGCTCCAATCTCTTGTGGGGCACCAAGTCAAAGGCCTTTCTGAAATCTAAGTATAGTACGTCAACCACCTGGCCCTTGTCCACTGTCTTTGTTACTAGTCAAATAAATTGATAAGGTTGGTTTGACAGGATCTTCCTGCTATGAACCCATGTTGCCTCCCATCCTGGAGTAAATTTGCCTCCAGGAACCCAATCAGTCTTTACTTCAGAATGGTCTGCATTAGCTTATCAACAATAGAAGTCAGACTGACCAACCTGTAGTTAACAGGGTCCTCCCTGGGCCCACTTCTGTTGAGTGGCACCACATGTGTACTTCTCCATTCAGTTTACATCAATTCTCCTGCTAATATATTCCCCAATTAGTTCCCTGAGTATCCTGGATTCCCTCCAAGTTGGATGCAAACTATCCGGTGCATAGAGGGTTTTATTATTGCAGGTTCCTTCCCAGCTCCCTATGTACCCAAAGCCTTCTTCCCTACACCATTCTTTCAGCCAGCTACTAAACTCATCTACATAGAAACATAGAATGTGTTGGCAGAAAAGGACTGATAGGCCCATCTAGTCTGCCATATTTTCCTTGCCTGTTACTACACCATAGACATATTTGGTCACAGGTGTCTCTCCCTCCTCCCTTATCTATACTTGTTATACCCATACTCCTGTCACATGCATGTTTGAAGCTCCCCATGTCTTCACCCCTATCACCTCTTCTGGCAGGCTGTTCCAAGCATCCACCACCCCTTTTATGAAGTAGTTCCTCACATCCATCTTAAACTTCCCCCACCTTAAGCTTCATAGCATGCCCATGTGTTGGTGATCCTCCTCCTGTGAAAGAGACTCGCCTCCTACACCTTGTTCACCCAAAAAGGTACTTACAGGTCTAAATCATGTTTCCTCTCTCTCTCCTTCTATATCATATGCTTACTCACTATACTGGCCCTCAGCACTGGCAGCACTTCCAAGAAAGCTACTGACCTAGCCAGCCCCTGCAAATCTGCCCCACCTCCCTGAATCTCTCCTACACCACATCTACCTCGCATCCCGATAGGTCATCTGTATCTAGGTACACTATTACATGAAGCCCCCATCCCCTGTGTGAGTGGGCCTGTCATCAAGCATATGGATTCTGCTGTCATGAACCGGACACACATCACTCTCCTGCCTTGTTGTACATCCCTCCTCTTATCCCATCTCACCCACTTCACTGTCAAATCCCCCAGTATTGTCATGCTTCCCTTGTCCTATCCCCCTACCTGCTGCTGCTGTTTCTTGTTCTACTCTTTCTGCCCCATCCTTACTGCCATTTCCCTATTCCCTCTTTCTGCACTGTTATGATTGTCTGCTTATCTTAACTACCTACATCTCAGTTGCCTCTCCATTCCCCTTTCCATTTGAACTCTGTCCTCCTTGCATCTCTTCTTTACCCTCCTCTCTACCTATCTGGACACCCCCTCCTACTCCAGCTTCCTTTGCCTACTCCTCCCACCCACTTCATCCCTTGTAACTTCCCTTTTGCCCATTCCACAGACAGACCACCTCTCCCTTACCTGTGTCCCACCTGGGTCACCCCTTCCCCTACCATGCTCAATAATTGGAACTAATTCTTCACAGGTACCCCCATGGATGCACCCACACACCCTCTTCCCGATGCCAAACTCTTCCCTCCCTCCCTCCCATGGTTCTCCATCCTACCTCTCTAAGTTTCCTCTCCTTCTGAGGTAAAAGGTCCAAATGCATCTGGGCCTCTCTCCTGCCCTCCCACTACAGCCTATTCCACCCACTTGATCAGTCCCAGTATACCTTTTTTAGTGTAACTTGCTCCTTCCCACTCTCTCTCCTCCCTACCAGTATTCCCACCCACCTTCTTAGCATCTGTCCTTCAGCCATCAAGAAACTTATCTTCCTGCACACTGAGCAAATTTCTGTCTCCCACACTGTCCACAGGAAGACTGCTGCCCCACACCCCCATAGCACACAACCCAGCCCCTTCCCTCCTGCTGTCCATACATGATAGCTCCTCTCCTAAATTCCTTCTGGGATTAACCCCTGTTATGCATAGCTGTACACCTATGCTGTCCTTTTATATTTCCCTAGATAGGGAGTAGACCTTATATTTCCCCAATACCCTCCTTCCCCAGCTAGCAAGTAGTTACACTCACCTAGTTAACCCAGCTCTACAGACCTATCCTAGAAAGGAAGTAGGTACAATCCCTTAGTCCACCATATCTCTGTAGGTTTACCCCAGATAGAAAGCATTTACAGTCCCCTAGTATCCTGCCTCTGCAGGCCTACCCAGCTAGGACATAATTACAGTCCTCTAGTATCCTGCCCCTGCAGGCCTACCCCAAATATGGAGTAGCTACAATCCCCTAGTATCCTGCCTCTGTGGGCCTACCCCAGATATAGAGTAGTTACAACCCCCTAGCTTAAAGCCTCTGCAGACCTACCACAGCTAGGAAGTAAGGACTATCCCCTAGTTCTCCACAGACCTGCCCTGTCCCTACTTCTTCCTCACTATCCTACCCTACACTGTTCACCTACCCCTCTCAGCCTTATAGGCTTACCTCACCACCTCGTCTGTACCTTCCTGGGCAGAACTCCCTGTGGCCTGAGGGATTCCCTGCAGACACCCTGCCGACATCCCAGATGCCAATCAATAATGGTGACTGGGTCAAACCTCCAATGCTGCTGGATCTCCATCCCTTATCCCTACCTCTGTCCATCTCCTCCCACTTCTGAGAGCCTGCTCCAACTGGCATCTTCTCAGCTGTGTAGCTTACTTCTGCCTACACACTGAGTTTGTAGACACTTTTTCCTTTGTCTATTCCTAGAAGACTACAACTATCCTATTGGTGGGCTGTGGTCATGTGATTGGGTCTGACCTACTATGGCACTGGATCTACCGCCCTTGTCCCTACCACTGTCAACCCCCCATTTCAGCAGTCAGTCCCATATTGTAATACCAAATGCAGCAACAAACAATTGGTTCTCAAAAAAGTAATGAAATGAACTAGTGCTAGTCGCACTCATTCCCTCTTCTGAGCATCTGCTCTGGATGGCATCCTCTTAGCTGTCCAGGTCCTTAATTAAGAGCAGAATGTTAGAGAGATTTAGTGTAGCCCATTTTCTAGTAACCTTGACTCCCAAGTACAGTATTTAAAATCTTGCCATGCCAATGAGATCTATATACCCTGGCAGCATGAACTCTCACAACAGAGTTGAAAGGGGATAGGGTAGATTAGATTTTAGATGGTTTACTACCAGGCCCAAGGCTGCTGCAAAAACAGACAGATCCTGCAAGATGTGTGTGAGGATAAATGAGGGTTTGATACTGTTAACAGCAGATAATCCTCATAAGTGTGGACCAGGTAACTATGTCTTGAAACTGTTGTTCCCTGGATATTAGTATTACCCAGAAGCCTCCTGGTGAGGGGGTCTAGGGCCACTAAAAGAGGACAGAAGGCAGAGGTCAGCCCTGTCTAGTACTGCGCTGCAGACAGAAAGGGGCAGAAATGGTTTTGTTTATGAGCATCACCGCTGTGAGTTTACTGTGTAGGGTGTGGATCAAGCCTCTAAAGCAGGGTCCAAAGCCATACTCCCACAAAACCTCATGGAGAAAGTCCCCATCAACACAGTCAAAGGCCTTTCTGAAGTCTACTACAACTGTAGCCCTTGGGGAGTCAGCACATTCATGAACCATCTGAGTTTAAGCAGTGTCCTAACATAGTTGGCCCCTGATTTACCATTCCAGATTTCCATCTGTGAATGGTGGATCAGGGTGGCAATGGTTTTTTCAAGCCCGGTGGCTAGGGCTCTCATAGGATCTTGGTATCAGTGGAAATAAGGAACATAGGGTTATAGTTCTCACAGTCATAGGAATTATCAGACTTCTTGGAAAGTTCAGTGATTATAGCTTCACCCATGGGTGGGGGGAGATGTTGAGGGGACTGAGCTTCTTTCAATGTGAACAGCAGGGGGGATAATCAAATTAGTCAATAGCTGGTACAAATCAGTAGGGAAACCATATCTACCTGTGGCCTTTTCTCTGGCTAATTTTGTCAAGGCAGCTGGCATTTCCTGCTCATAGAAGTGGGCTCTCTAGTTCATTCCAGAGCTGAGCTGACAGCATGGGGTGCTGAACACCCTTTAGAAAGTCATCAGAGAGTTATTTTCATGGGAGATATACAGTGTCTCATAAAATTGCTGCATAATGGCATTAATCACCTTGGGGTCCATGGCTAATGTGCCATCTGATTTACGCATAGCAGAGATCCTGGATTCCACCTCCTGCTTATGTAGGCAAAAAGCAAGGAACTTGCCCCACTTGTTACCTGCTTCACAGAAATTCTGTTTATTGGAGCTGACACTCACCTCAGAACTGCACTGATCTTAAATTTAAAGCCAATTATTTGAGCCAGCCACATGGTGCTGAGGATTGAGGTGCTGGATGCCACACCTCATGCCACGCTAATGACCTGAGTTCGGGAGTGAGCTCAAGTCACCGGGAGTTGGCAGGGAGTAGGACTGAGAGATGATAGTAGTGGCCAATGGGCTGCTCTCATCTCCCTGATTGGGGAGAAAAGCTTCCTTGCTCTCAGCTGACATTCAGTGGAGGGTAGGTGACAGAGCAGAGGTCTGGGAGACTGATGCTACATCAGGAGGGTGGAAGGAGAATGCAGTTTCAGGAGTACGTGTACATCTCCATGTGCATGCACCTGCCATGTAAGCCACAGCTATGGATCAGGACAAGAGAAAACCAGGAAAAAGCCAATGTCTCTTTGTGGCCCTCAGTGGCCATGTGTAATGACCACCGAAGCTCTTGGACCCTGCTCCTTGTGGATCCCCACAGGTAGGACGATGGGGGGAGAGATTGATGGGGTTTGGAGCTGAAGGAAGCCCAATGAAAGACATAGGTGGCCACGGAGGAGCAAAAAGCTATATGAAAAAAAATAAATAAATAAAGCCAATTATCTGAGCGATAAGAGGTTCACATGGGCTCAACCCTTGTTTAAATTGGTTTTCCAGACAATAGAGTCCTTCAGAGACTGAGTCTCCACTTTCCTTCACATCATCTTTGCTACCATGTACAAAATTATACAACCATGCTGGAAAGTTTTAAATGCCACCTAGGCCATATCTGCCAGCAAGTCCTCTGATGCTGTGAGCTCATAATATAGGTTAGCTTCTGTTTAAACCCATTCTTTAAAGTGAGAGTCCAAAGTCAACAAAGGGTTTCATCTCCAGCGTGGGGAGCTGGGTTCCACACAAGGGGGCTGAATGCACAGAGCTACCAGGGCATGAACAGACATTGTGATGCACCCAATAGACAGGGACAGGGCCCTGGGGGAGGCTGTGTTGTCCACTAGCCAGATATCGATGCAACTATGGGAGTCGTGGACTAGGCAGTAAAATGAATAGTCCCTACTGGTACGTACTCCCTTCTCCATATATCCACCATGCCCCACACTTCCATCATAGCTTGGAAAGCTGAGTGGGCTTTAGGATGCATCTTGGGAACAACTTTGGAATGATCCAAACAGGGGTCAGGAGCCAAGATGTAGTTGCCTACATCTGGGAGTGGAATATGTTGATCCCCCCATGCTCAAACATCACCTGGCTTATGCGTGGGAAAAAGTTCAGGTAGTCCGTATTGAGAGCATACAGGGTCATAAGTATCACCTTACTCCCTTGGGTAAGCAAACTTGGTGGCAGCCCACCTACCTGACATAATCAACTAGGGATTTTTCCAGGGTTCACCTAAAGGCTTTATTAACCAAAATCACCATCACCTGAGATGTAATGGATGCAAAGCTATGTACTAGCATTCCCACCCATCCCTTTTGCAGTCAGCGTGTGGTTTGTCCTGTGAGGTGGTCTCCTAGATGAATTCCACATCTGTAGAGATAGATTTGAAATACTACAGCACTTTCTCATGTTTAACTCAGTGATTGGGGCCCTTCACATTCCAGGAGACAAGCCACAGAGGAGTCCTGGCACCATATGATGTCACCTCCCAGCCTGAAGTGTGGACAAAATATGCTACAACAAAACCCTCCCACAGAATAGTTGAGACTCCACTGATGTGACAGCTCTACAATGTAAAACTTCAGAAAGAACAATAAACAGAATAACAATTTCAGAAGTAACTACAACAGTAGATAATCTCAACAGTACAGAACCTGCTGTGTTGGCTTGACACAAAATCCCTTAAATGCAGTACCAAAAAAACAGTTGCTGTGGCTTTTGGTTCTGCCCAGAAACTCGCCAAACTCACCACCCCTCCCTCCTTCCATGCCCTAGTTGGGTCCAAAATCCAGGTAGTTGACAGCTCTAAATACCTCAGAGTATGGCTATTCCCCAAACTAGACTTCTCAATACACCTTAACTCCATCCATAACAAGCTCCACCCAAAACTAGGTATGTTGTACAGACACAAAAACTGTCTCTCCTTGCCCATCAGAAAAGAAATATCATCTAAGTTAATCCTCCTCTCCTTCGATTATGCCAACATGGTCTATAGTTCTGCCCCACAATCCTCCCTAACCAAGCTTGACCCACTGTTCCATGCCTTCTGCTGCTTGACCACTAATCTCCCTTATCGCACGCACCACTGCCTCATTTACCACACGTTCCCCCCCCCCCCCGTGAATTACCATCTGGCACACTGTGTTACCTTCGTCGCCAAGAACTGGATCAACACCCTCCCCAGCCCCCTGCCCTGGCTATGCACTGCGTTCCCATAACCAATGTTCATTCTCACTGGCAACTCTGCACTCCCCCACTGGGAAACAAGCCTTCACCTACCAGACCCCTGCCCTGTGGAATTCACTACCCCTCACAGTCTGCAGCTTGCCCACTGTGTCATCCATCAAAAACTACTTCAGGCATCTCCCTCTTCCCCCGTGACTCTGCCACCTCCCCACCTAACCTTTAACCCTTCATCCCCAGTCTCCTTCCCCTGCCCCCTCTCCTCCACCCCCTCAACTCATCCCACCAAAACAATAGCTCTTATTGCTGCATATCAGTACCCTAGCTGTGTATCAACCTCCACACCTGCAATTTGCTTCCTTGCCCTCCACACAACTGTTTATACTCCTGTATCATTATTTTGCTGTAATGCCTTCACCCTATGAAATGTACCTGTACCAATTCAATCTGTTGCATACTGCATATCTTCATGTATCACTGCAACTCTGGATGGTTGCCTTGTGACCTGCTCATGCACCAAATTTTTAAACTGTTTTCCATTACTCCAGTAGTCTTATACCAATTTTGACTGTCATGCACTATTCTTGTACCAATTGTCATTTGTTCCTATTTTTAACTGTTGTGTACCTTCTTGTATCAAGCTATAAATGTCCCCTTGCCTTTGCCTCAGATGGCACCTGGAAACAAGCCTCGGCTCAGTGTGCCTTTCCTGGTTATCAACTTTTAAATAAATCAAATAAATAAATAAATAAATAATCAGTACTGTGAAACTACAGCGAATAACACTAGGTAATAACAGTAGAACCACAAACCAGATCCTTAAATAAAGGGACTAGGCAAGCAGAAAAAATAGGGGGTATAATACTACTGATTTCAAAATGTTTAAGTCTCACTCAAAACCCTATACTGTGATTCATTCTAGATTTTAATGTCTTAATTTATATTTTGTTTCAAAGTTTAAAATGTTAAGGTTCAAACTGAATCAAACTGAATCAAAATAATCGTATTATAACTATTTTAAATTTGCTCCCAAATTTTATTGGTTTCATCCAAACGGTAACATTTCAGAACTTTTAAAATCGTTCCTTCATCAGACCTGGAGCTTAATATTCTCTGTAAAAATGAGATACAACATATTTTAGAACATTTTTGTTGGAAATATATTATTGTAACTTAATATCAAAATGTATAATGCAAAAAATCAGGTGGAACAAACCTGATTAAATCACTAAATCGTTTGAGAGTCAATGACATTGGGAGAACGCGAGAAAGTCTCAAAATGACTTCAAATTCAGAAGTCTGTAAAAAATAAAGTTCAAAAGTTTTATTTAATTCTTTGGTTTGCTTTTCATTTTTTACAAAAATAAAAGCTGGCTAAAGGGAAACCATTCTATCTTAAGAGATACTTACTAAGAAAGTGTTTTCAAGCCACTATTAGCGTGGTTTTAACTGTTTGTCACCACAATAAAACAGTGCTTCGTTTAAAACGCTGCAATAGTCAAAAGCCAAATATGCACTATCTCCGAATGCTTTTAAATTCAGCAGTCTGGAAATTAAAAACCAAATATACAAAAGTTCTTTACTTGATATATAGATTCATTTTTCCCCAAAATTAAAGCTGCTTCACTAACTGAAGAGAAACTTGCTAGGAAAATCTCCAATTAGCTTCACATAGGTTTTAACGACCCATAATCAGTATGAAACAATGTTTCTGTGAAGCGCTGTAATAAAAAACGATACTAATCAGAACCCAAAATTATAACTTTGTTATTTTAAATTTTAAAAGGCGGTTTTATGTTTAAAGTCTGTGATTACCTTTGTCATGCAGACATAATATTGCCTTATTTCTCTGTCATGTTTTGAATCCAATTTAGGATAAAAAGTCAACAGGAAAACTCGCGTAGTACTCCCGGCGCCATTACCCGCTCAAACAGTGCCTTGCTTTGCAAACAATAACACCTCTAAGGTGAGCAAGAAGGGCCAGGCCACGTTCATACACACCTGGTGGCATGCTGACGTCAGAAAGACGTCACCTGTGTGGCCCGGTCTATTAAAGAAACAAAGTGGTAGAATTTCACTTTGCCCCCTTCTGCTGTATTATCTTTTTTGTGCCCAATGGCTACCTAAACGCTTGTAGCATAATGGCCAATTCTTTTCAAAAAACAGAAACCCAGTCCATAATTTTATACAAAAGAAAATCACTTCCCAGTTTTAAAATGGTTCAAAATAATGACGAACAGTAAGAACATCTAATTGTTACATGAAAAATATGTCATATATTAACACAGTTTACTATGCTAAATGATTCCCTATGGCAAAATATGTATCGATAAACTTCACAGGATGTTTTTTTATCTGTTTATATTATATTTTAACTTGAAGGCATGGAACAAAAGGGAGGGATGGAGAAAAAAGAAGGGGGGGAGGGTTATGGGAAGAGAGGGGAGGATTTCAATTAAATGTAGTATAATACTACTGCCCATGTAAACAGTGACTAAACCCCCTGAGAAGCCAGAAGGAGTACACCACCTGTTTTCAGGTAAAAGAAGAAACAATGCCTTCTAGGCCCTACCACAGAGGTGACAATGGAGATTAGTGAGGGAAAAACAGCAAAGTATTTACTGCCCCAAACCCAGGAAATAGTACAGACTAATGCATATATACTGTGTAACACACAACCTGCCCAGTGAGGATGTTAAGGAGCAAAACATAGGTCTGTGGTTGTCGGCAATATCGGTCAGCTGACGCAGGTATAGCTGGATCCACTCAGCCACTCCTATCGAGAACAACCAGGAACATGGTACGAAGGGGGCTTGGGTAGAGGGGGAGTGGAAAGAAAGGAAGAAGGGAGTGGTCAGCAGAGCAAGTGCGACTGATCCCCGTATTCATATAAATCAGATCAGACCAAGATTCACTACCCACAGGCAAAGTGTGGTTGCCTTATTTTATATATTTATTCATTAATTTATTTATTTATTTGTAATTGTTGACCAGGGAAGGCACACTAAGCTGTGACAGCTTGTTTCCAGGTGTGTCCTGGGGTAAAATTCATGGTCTATCTTTTATTGTATCATATCATGCCCCCCCACCCAGTGAAGTTTAGGAGCAGACATCCGGTAAATACTTCTGGACATAAAGGTGACCACCCAATCCCACTTAAGGTGCAGTAAAGATGGCGACTAGCTACCAGTGTCCAACAGACTGGCAGAGCCATACCCCATTGAGGGGAGGAACAAAGGCGACAGTTCTCCACTTGTGACTGCAGACATGGGAAATCAGTGTAGTTTTCAGATGGGTGCGAGAGGATGCAGTGTGGATTGTCATCTGGGAGTGAAAACATGAAGAGGCACTGAAGGATGGGGGAGAGAGATCTCGGCTGCTGCTGCTGTTTCTGGCACAGGATGAATGTAAACATTAAAACAGCTGCCCACCCCTTTTCAGATCTGCCCCCTTCCCCATCAGCTATCCCACCTTGATATCAATCCCCCTCCCAAAATGCCACATAAGCACTGGAAAAAAACATAGCATAAACACAGTCCCTAGACTGCAAAGCATCAGTTGTGATGCTCCCCATTCCCTACAAACCCAACTAAATACATAGCAGCTATACAGTCAGTCAAAAAGGTCATTCACATTCCAGACAGAAATAGATTAAGAGTGTCCTGCACCCCTAGGGTGCTGCAGGAAACATTTGGTTCAGGGACTGGAACCAGGGATGAATGCATCTCATTACTGTTCCCGACAACAAATGCCCAGGAAGGGAGCAATGCAGTAGCCGCTGCAGTCATCAGAAGTACTGAGTCCATGAGGACCGTATAACCTGTAAAGGAATGTCCTCAGTGTAATCTTCTGGAGATTCTCAGACAGGCTTGGTGGAAGGAAGAGAGGGGGGTACAGTGATCTGATGGTTTGCAGGCCTCATGGCTGCAGGTCTAGATCCTGTTATGATCTCCTCCAAGTCCACTTTGATCCCCTCTACCCCTGTACTTTAAGCCACTTTTACCTTCTTGCTGAGAGTGAGGTCCCCAATCTTTTGAATCTGTAGGGGCCACCATTCTGTCCAACTGTAAAGTGAGTCCATGGTGCTCCTGATACCTGGTGGAGACTCTCTGTTGGTTCCCCTGCTGAAAGGCATTATGGGAGCCTGCAGCATTCTGGTTACTGAAGAGCCTTCCAGGTGCTGTAGTTTCATTAGCAGGTTTGGCCAGTACTGCTGAGCAATGGCCCTGGCCTCTCCGGGGTTCCAACTTTCCAGCTCGTGCCCATTCCTGGAAATGCTGAAGTTAGTGAGGCCTCTGAACCTGTATGGAATGCTGGACTCTCGGAAAGCTGAACAGATTGTTGTGTACTCCTTGCACCTACAGACTATCTTGGCTGAGTAGTCCTGATATAGTGACACCTTTGCTCCTTACCAGGACAGTTGACCATTGTCCTGTGCCAGCCAAAGAAAGCATTCTTTCACTTAGTACCACAACAGATATGTGACAATGGGTCACAGTCTGGCTCCTTATGTAGAGGGGGTCCCATTGTGTGGTGGTCCTGCTCTACCTCAAGCAGCCCAGGCCAGGGCGATGAACTTCCGCAGCACGTCCTGCAAAAACTGCTCCATGCATGGTCCTTCTGCTCCTTCAGGGATGACAAGGATCCTAATGTTGTTGCAGCACCCTCTTTTTTCCTGGTTTTCTGGTCACTCCCACAACTGGTCGAGATGTCTCTCATGGTCGTCAAGATGCTGGAGGATCTGCTTATGGGCATCCTCCATGTCCACTATGTGCAAGTCTGCCACATTTATGCAGTCACGGAGGCAGCACATATCTTCTGCCATAGAAGAGACTATAGTTTTAAGGTCTGCCATGTCCGCCATCACAGATTCAAGGAGGTGCTGATGTAGTTCAACCACGTGGTGTTTGAGGCCACTGCACCTCCAGATGCTGTTCCGACCATCTTTTCAGGATGTGGAGGTTCCCAAAGGCTGCAAAAACCCAAGATGTTGTTGCCGCCATAAACCATAACATGCAGAAAAATTGGAAGTTGGTGCACACTACAAGATGTACCCAACAGCTTTGGACCACAGACACAGTGTGATGAATAACACTTGAGGTTAGTCAGGGTTTTAAATTGTTTAAACTGAGGATTGGGGCTGAGTAAAAAGCTTAAGCAACCACTCTCAACAGGATCCATGCCACACCCCCTGCTCTGTGTATTTTAAATTGATCTTAGATTAGGCTGACCACAAAGAGCAGCTGCTAAGGAGTCACTTGCGATGCCAGTTTTCCAAGCAGCCCCAGATATCATTGTGGGACAGCAAGAGGAAGAGAATGATCAAGTATCTCAATGGACACAGTTCTCTGGGCGAGTGTGGTAGGTTGTCTCAACACCAGACTGTCCCCAGTGGTCCAGAGGCATATTAATAGCACCAAAACCTCACAGGGGGTAGGGAGGCATGAGCCACGTCCCAAGTTGGCACAAAATTTGGTATGATGCTTGAGGACTATGAGCACTGAATCTCTGTTAGGGGTAGAGATATAAGCGGGGAAAAACAGTCCAGGACACGTGTGGTACCCAGTGCTCTTAGGCCTCATGCCACTGTTGTGACAGAAGCATTAAATAGGTATTATGGAGGAGGGTTCCCATCCCAACCCAAGAGCCCTGCCACAAGAGGAGTAAAGCATGGAAGTAGACCTCCACTGTCACAGCTAAGGTGTTATTGGGGCTTTGAGGTGGATGAAGGCTGATGTAACACATCTGTGAGGGACCATAAAGAGTAAATACAATCTAAATCAAAATCAAATCAAATCAAGTTTATTTTTAAAAAGCGCTATTCAAAAAATATCATAGCGCTTGTACAATAACATTTTAAAACAGATTTAAACAGCCATTAATAAATAAAATACAGTAATACTCATTCATTCCATTCTAACTCGGGGGGAAAATCCAAATTAAAAAGATATGTTTTTAGTGCAAATTTAAAATTCTCCACGGACAGGCACTCCCTTATCCGACGTGGTAGAGAATTTCACAGGGTCGGGGCTGTGAATGCAAATGCTCAAGCCCAAGAAGTCTTCAAGTGGACCCTGAGAACCTCTAGCAATCCCTTGTTGGAGCAGAGAGGGAGGAGGGGGCATCAGGGACACAGAAGCTCTTGCAGATAGCACGGTCCCTGTCCGTATAGGGCTTTATAGGTCAGCAAACCGACCTTGAAGATGATCCACCACTGAATAGGCAGCCAATGCAGATTATGCAGCACAGGTGTGACATGGCTAGATCAAGAAAGACCAGTCAACAGCCTGGCTACTACATTCTGCACTAGCTGCAAACAGCGGATATCAACCCCCGTAGCCCAGGTATAGGGAGTTGCAGTAGTCAAGGCAGATGGTCACAAAGGTGTGGGACCAACATTGGAAGGTAATCAGGCAGAACCGGGTGTTTAATTCAGATGATATTCCTCAGATGGTAGAAAGAGGTCTTGACAATGGATGACACCTGTGATTTAAAAGTCAATCCCTCGTCAAAAATAATGCCCAGATTTCGCACCTGGTTAGAGGCCATCAGCAGGCTGCCCCCAAGCCTAAGCACAGAAGGCTGCCCAGCTAAAAGCTCCTCAACCCGATGACCCGGGTCCACAACCAAGACCTCAGTTTTATCCAGATTCAACCTCAGCCAGTTGGAACTCATCCAATCCTGGATCTCAGAGAGGCAGTTGTTAAAGACTGAGACAGCATCAGCCTGCCTGGGCAGGAAGGACAAGTATAGTTGAGTATCATCTGCATAATAGTGAAAACTAAACTCATACCACCTTACAATGTCTCCTAATGGCAGCATATACACCAGGAATAATATGGGTAATAAAACAGAGCCCTGTGGCACCCCACAAGGCAGGAAGAAGGTGCCACAGGAATAAATCCCTGACACCACTCTCTGAGACCTACCCATGAGGAAAAACTGGAACCACCTGAGGACTGTACCAGACAGTCCACAGATAAGTCGCAGGTTCTCCAATAACACACCATGGTCCACAGTGTCAAACACTACAGAGAGATCTAGAAGAACCAAGATGGAATGTCTCTTCTGATCTCTCGCTATCAGGAGATCATTGAGTACCTGAACTAGAGCCATCTAAGTACTATGTCTCTTATGAAATCTGAACTGGAGAGGATCATAGATACTGTGGATGGTAAGATGATCATCCAGCTGATGCGTGACCACCTTCTCAATAACCTTACCCACAAAGGGAAGGTTAGAGACAGGTCTGTAGTTGGTGACACAGTCTGGGTCAAGACAAGGTTTTTTAAGGAGGGGTTTAACAACTGCCTCCTTCAGGGTGTCCCAAAACACACCTGTTTCTAAAGAACTCACGATCTCAGCTAGGACCGTGCCAATGACCTCAACACACCACACAAGGAGGTGTGTTGGGCCCAGATCCAAACTACAGCAGGTCAGCCACATATTCTGGAAGATCCTCACAATATTCCCAATCTCCAGCCGGTCAAAGTCAGACCAGACACACTGAGGTCCTGTAACCTCCGACCACCCCTACCGCACCCACTGGAATGGGTTGCACGGATCTCAGACCTGATGTCAGCAACCTTATCTGCAAAGAATCGAGCAAACTTGTCACACTTCCCCTGTGACAATGCTCTCCAGAGCTGCAGACAGTCTGGATTGCACAGTCTGTCCACAGTTTGGAAGAGCTGGGCTAGTCAATTCTGTGCAGCAGTGATCTCCCTGGACAGGAACTCTGCCTTCTTTGGGAGATGGCTAACTGATAGTCCTTATAATGGGCCATCAATCCAAGTTTGTCGGCATCAAGGCCCAATTTCTGACAACACCGTTCCATCCTTCGTTCCACTCTCCTCAGCTCCCTCAAGGTCCCATCAAACTAAGGTGACCGAGGGTGAAGGCTGAGGGGATGAACACGGACAGGAGCTATGGAATGAAAAGCCTCAGTCATGGCCTTATTATAGACTGGAACCAGATTTTTTGGATCCAAGCTTGCACTCGGGAAACCCGATAGGTCCAGTCCTGCCATCAGGCTATCTGAGGTCAAACCCCTTAAAAAAGGGTGGGACCAGATCATCTCCATAGGGGCTGGCCTATAGGGGGGAACCTGGAAATTGAACCACATAGTTTGAGGGTCAGACCATCTGACCGGCTCCACCACCAGGTCGGAGGTCTCCATACCCAGCAGGAAGAGAAGGTGCAATGAATGACCATGTTTATGGGTCCCAGAGGTAATCACCTGTGTGAAGCCCAGCAAATTCATAAGCTAGAGGAAGTCCTTTTCAAATTGCCAGAGTTCATTGTTGACCCAGGCATTGACATCCCCCAGAATCATCCATCTGGGAGACTCCAATACTACGCCAATGATGAAATCCGTGACTTCCTGCAAGAATTGCTTCTCATCCCCAGGTGGATGGTAGATGAGAAGAATCCTGCACCCCACACCTGTGCCAACGATACATTCTGAGGATCTGGTCTCCCCAACTGGCACATCTACAATGCTATCTAGAATAATGGATGGACATCAGTGTGTTGTGAAATTGTTTTACAACCCCTCAGTGTGTGGAATTACATAAACCATGAGAGCTAAGTTTGAGGGGCTTACAAATGTATCACACACCAAGAAGATTAAAAGAAATTGGGAAAACACTGAAGGACATTGCCTTATTTTTTTTATAAATACTGGTTTGAGAAGAGACATTCTAGTAAGGGTAAGAAAGTGGCCTGTGGCACTGAACTCTGGAATACATGCTTGTGATATCACAAACATGAATGACAGAGTTACATAGCAATTGGTTTTAAGTTGATATAAATTTTAACCAGCAATTAAAGATACAGACAATAGATGACAGAGAATTTTACTTGAAAAACAAGTATTATTCTTCTGCATAAGCAAAAGTCTGAAAGAAGGGAATATTCTCTACCCATACGTTGTTGTACTCCACCCCATAGACTGTTTCTTGTTGCAACCTCTTGTAAATCTCATCATATATTGTATTTCTGCTTCATTAAGCAGGAACAGTACACAACCATATTACACTCACTTACACAATTACCTGCCTTAATTGAAGCAGATGGTTCTTATGCATTAATTGTAAATATGCCTTCATTTCCGATCATAATTGATATGAGCAAATTATAGAAGCTGAATACTCTAAAAATAAATGTAACAGCAAATCAAACCTTGAGGCAAAGAAAGCTGTACTATCAAATGAAATCACTGTTTTGCTAAAACAAGAGCCACAAAATATGGTACTGTAGGATTAACAAAAGGAATAGTGATATTGATATTTTATTCTCAGTCCTCCAAAGCAGCTTAGCAACTCTTCAAATCATGGCCCCCACTATACTGCCGATTATGGATTTACTGTAGAAAATAAATGTTTTTCTTAAGTGTCTGTTTCAATACTTTTTACAACTCCTCCAAAACTGCCTTGTATTGCCCCTCACCATCTTGCAGGAAGTAGTGTTTTCCACCACATGCTTTATGCAAATGAACACTTCCAGATCTGCCATCGGTGTGCTGCACTCACTATCCTAAAGTGAGTAGTGGACACAGGCTGCTGTCTGCAAAATGTTGGCAGGTAGTGTTTAACAATGAAGGTTATAAAGGAATTGTAAAAAAGTATTGTGAACCAGACATTTTAAAGTAACAAAACATTATTTTTTTTATAATAAATACTTTCATACTTGGCCCCCTACTTTTTTTCCATGTTTATTATTGCATTCACTGCAGAAGGCTTCAATTGTTAGGCACTCCTCTGTGTGGACGAACTAGCCCTCTACCATAGCGATAAATCACTTGAATCCATCTCCTCCACCCTTACACGAAATTATGGCTCTGCCATCAATGGTTCCTCTACAGTAAACTCCTGGTCAATGAAAAGAAGACAAAATCTATGCTCTTTGGCTCCAAACCATTCCTTGCCAAGGTCACCAAAACCAACTCCTCCCTCCTTGTACTCACCCCAGCAGCCCTGCCCTTCAAAAATGTCCCCTCTTTCAAATACCTAGAGGTTACCCTCGATCCCTCCCTTACTTTCTCTGAGCATATTAACAATGCTGTGCAGAGAATCCACCAGAAGTTAGGCACTGCCTACCGACTCAAACATCTTCTGTCTGCTGAAGCGCGCCTTGCCATCGCGCAAGGTAACCTACGCCCCTCCCTGATTGCTGCTCCCATCTACTCCCTCGTGTCCTCTACACTACACTAACAACTAAACACAACATACAATTCCATCTGTTGCTTTGTCCTTCAAGCTCCCTACTCCACCCATCACTGCACACTCTACCAGTCCCTAGGGTGGCTCCCACTACAAGGTCATTTAGATTATGCCATGGGCTGCTTGGTGAACAATTCAGTCAGGAATGACCACCTGTCTCCTACTCATACCTTCTAACAGGCAGGGTGGCTTCAAGGAACCCTAGGGTATTCTCTGTCCCTCTGGTGGAAGTACCACGCACCTCCACTGCCATGGGTAGTAAAGTATTCTCCATCTCTGACCCTCCCTATGGAACAGACTCCCATCGTCCATCCACTCGTCCCCCTCCCACCTGTCCTTCAAAAAAACCTAAAAGACTGGCTTCTGACTTTAGCCACTTGTCACTGCTCTCCACAACAACCCTAGGGCCTACTAACTGCCCATCTCTATAATGCAACTGTTTGCTGCTTGCCCCTACCATTCTCCCCTCTGTTTTCTTATGTCCTAAGCTCCCTAGCACTTTTGCTCTCCAGTGCTGCCTTGATTCTCTAAGCAGTCCATCAAGTTTGATTGACTGAGTCTGCACGGCCTTTTTGTTTGGTTGGGTACCTGAATTTAACTTGAAAATGCCTCATGTAATCACATGTAGTTACTGTCTGTTACTTGTACTAGTGCTTTTGTTGTAATCACATGTAGCAACTGTTTCATCACCTCATGTTGAGGTGTGTCTATTCCATGTTCCTGTATGTACTGTTTTTGACTCATGTTATTGCCACGCCCGGGTCCTGACTGAAAACGGTCCTTCAGATCAGCTCACTTACCCGGTTACCAAAGACATAAATACAAATAAATAAATAAATCCTTACCGAGTACTGGATTTTGGGGAAGAACTGGCTTGATTTGAGGAATTGTCTTTAAATATTTTGTTCTGCTAAACAAAAAAACTGTTTATTATTCAGTATGTGTAGTTTTGGAAACCTGAACAAACAAAAAGGCAGCTCCAGTACTACTGTGTAATGCCAAACAAAAATTATAACTTGGAAGAAATGAGGCAGCACCAGCAAACCACAGTCAATGAAGATTTATTACTGAATGATTAGTTCATACAGCTCCTTAGGTCTCACTCTGCACTTACACTTTGAGACCCGAGGAGCTGTATGACCTAATTGCTCAGTAAAAATCTTCATTGACTGTGGTTTGCTAGTGCTTCCTCATTTTCCAGTGTGTAGTTTTGGACCAGAGAAATGAACATTGAGCTGTGACAGTTCATTTCCAGGTGCATCGGGGAGGTTACATGGGACCTGTTTTTATTGACAGGGACAATGTTGTCCAAGGCACTGAGGAGAATCCTCTTTTCTTGGGCAGAAGGGACATTAGTTTAATGTCTCGGCTAAAAGAAAGCTTAGACATTGTTTTCATTTGGTAACATCTATGTTGCTCCAATAAAAGATATCAAACCATTTGCTTCTGCTTCAGCTAAAAGAGAGCAGTGCAGCATTCACTTAGTGCTGACCCATTTTGTCAGCACTGGTATTAGCCCAAACAGCCCTCCACAGAGCAGCACACAGGATCCCCTGCCCAAAACAAGCCTCAGGCGTCCCAAGCTCACCTCATGGGTGGTAGAGAGCGCCTGGCTGCATGGCCCTCCCCAGAGCAGCACACAAGATCCCTTGCCTGAAACAAGCCTCAGACATCCCAAGCTCCCCTCGTGGGTGGTCAAGAGGGACAAGCTGCACAGCCCTCCCCAGAGCAGCACACAGGATCCCCTGCCCGAAACAAGGTATGAATCTGATCTGCACTGGAAACATGGGAAAGGAGGCCAAGCTGCTGTTTTCAATGGCCAAGAAATATCCATTGGCAGACTAATACAGATAGTTTTATGCACATTTGCCTATCAATTTTGCAGCATTTTCAATCATTTTGCTGATAGTTTTATGCACATTGTCTATCAATTTTACAGCATTTTCGATCGTTTTGCTGAGTACCTTAATAACAGATTACTTAAGGGCACCAGACTGTGTTCATTTCCTAGCAGTCTTAAAGTAATTTCACTCATTTTGCCTGGTGCCTTATTACTATTTTTGCTAGTTTCAGCCTGGTACATATATCCTTTGATTTTACCTTAAGTGTGGTCTTGCTCAGGAAGTTATCTGCCAGTTTGTTGTAAAGCTCTGGACTTTCTTTCTGCCTATCCATTTTTGCTGGGTAGTGTTCAATGTACATTCCTGCACTTCTTAGCCTGCAAATGAACTTCCCTTCTGCTTAATTTGTGCTTAAGAAGTTCCTTTACATGCACTCCTGCTGTAGATGCTGTGTGCTAGCTTTAAGAACCTCGTCTTTTATTCTAATTGAACCATGCACTGCCCTGAGACAAGGAGAGCTGCGTACTTTAATAAGAGCTGTTGTGCTGTAAACACAGCCTTTCTCCCAAATCTCGCCTTTTAGCCTGTGGTACAATTTTCTCAGCATTCCTGCACCTCTCCAGCTTTCTTTGCCCCTCCATTTTGTATTAGTGTTGCTTTTTCCCTAGGCCCCTTCCCCATTTTGTGCTAGTGCAGCTTCTTCCCTAGGCCCCCCTACCCCCTTGCACAGCTCTCCTCTTACCTGTTCTGTTCTAATTCCCCTTGTGCTTTCTCCACAGCCTCAGACATCCCAAGCTCCCCTCATGGGTGGTTGAGAGGGGCAGGCTGCATGGCCCTCCCCAGAGCAGCACACAGGATCCCCTGCCCAAAACAAGCCTCAGATGTCCCAAGCTCCCCTCATGGGTGGTCGAGAGGGCTAGGCTGCATGGCCCTCCCCAGAGCAGCACACAGGATCCCCTGCCCGAAACATGGTATGAATTTGAATCTGCACTGGAAACACGGCCGAGCTGCTGTCTCCAATGGACAAGAAATATCCATCAGCAGACTAATACAGATAGTTTTATGAACATTTGTCTATCAATTTTACAGCATTTTCAATCGTTTTGCTGAGTGCCTTTACAATAGATTACTTAAAGGCTCCAGACTATGCTCTTTTCCTTGTAATCTTAAAGTAATTTCACTCATTTTGCCTGGTGCCTTATTACTGTTTTTGCCAATTTCAGCCTGGTACATATTTACTTTGATTTTACCTGAAGTGTGGTCCTGCTCAGGTTGTTATTTGCCAGTTTGCTGAAAAGCTCTGGACTTTCTTTCTGCCTATCTGATTTTACGGGTTAGTATTTAATGTAAATTCCCACACTTTTCAGCCTGCAAATGAACTTCCTTTCTGCTTAATTTGTGCTTAAAAAGTTCCCTTACATGCGCTTCTGTTCTGGACACTGTGCACTAGCTTTTAGAACCCCGTCTTTTATTCTGACCAATTGAACCCTGCACTGCCCTAAGACAAGGAGAGCTGCGTACTTTAATTAAGTGTCGTTGTGCTGTAAACACAGCCTTTCTCCTGAATCACTCCTGGGATCAGCATACCTTAATTCCTGAGCTGTCCTGCCTTTTAGCCTGTGGTACAATTCCCTCAGTGTTCCTGCACCTCTCCAGTTTTGTTTGCCCCTCCATTTTGCATTAGTGCTGCTTCTTCTCTAGGCCCCCTCCCCATTTTGTGCTAGTGCAGCTTCTTCCCTAGGCTGCCCCACCCCCTTGCATAACCCCTCCTCTTGCCTTTTCTGTTCAAATTCCCCTTGTCCTTTCTCCACAGCCTCAGATGTCCCAAGCTCCCCTCGTGGGTGGTTGAGAGGGCCAGGCTGCACAGCACTCCCCAGAGAAGCACACAGGATCCCCTGTCCGAAACAAGCCTCAGACTCCCAAGCTCCCCTCGTGGGTGGTCGACAGGGCCAGATTGCATGGCTCTCCCCAGAGCAGCACACAGGATCCCCTGCCCAAAACAAGCCTCAGACTCCCAAGCTCCCCTCGCGGGTGGTCGACAGGGCCAGATTGCATGACCCTCCCCAGAGCAGCACACAGGATCCCCTGCCCAAAACAAGCCTCAGGCGTCCCAAGCTTACCTCATGGGTGGTAGAGAGGGCCAGGCTGCACAACCTTCCCCAGAGCAGCACACAAGATCCCTTGCCTGAAACAAGCCTCAGACATCCCAAGCTCCCATCGTGAGTGGTCGAGAGGGACAAGCTGCACAGCCCTCCCCAGAGCAGCACACAGGATCCCCTACCCGAAACAAGGTATGAATCTGAATCTGCACTGGAAACATGGGAAAGGCGGCCAAGCTGCTGTTTTCAGTGGCCAAGAAATATCCATTCGCAGACTAATACAGATAGTTTTATGCACATTTGCCTATCAATTTTGCAACATTTTCAATCATTTTGCTGATAGTTTTATGCACATTGTCTATCAATTTTACAGCATTTTCGATCGTTTTGCTGAGTACCTTAATAACAGATTACTTAAGGGCACCAGACTGTGTTCATTTCCTAGCAATCTTATAGTAATTTCACTCATTTTGCCTGGTGCCTTATTACTATTTTTGCTAGTTTCAGCCTGGTACAGATATACTTTGATTTTACCTTAAGTGTGGTCTTGTTCAGGAAGTTATCTGCCAGTTTGCTGTAAAGCTCTGGACTTTCTTTCTGCCTATCCGTTTTTGCTGGGTAGTATTCAATGTACATTCCCGCACTTCTTAGCCTGCAAATGAACTTCCCTTCTGCTTAATTTGTGCTTAAGAAGTTCCTTTACATGCACTCCTGCTGTAGATGCTGTGTGCTAGCTTTAAGAACCTCGTCTTTTATTCTAATTGAACCATGCACTGCCCTGAGACAAGGAGAGCTGCGTACTTTAATAAGTGCTGTTGTGTGGTAAACACAGCCTTTCTCCCAAATCTCGCCTTTTAGCCTGTGGTACAATTCTCTCAGCATTCCTGCACCTCTCCAGCTCTCTTTGCCCCTCCATTTTGTATTAGTGTTGCTTTTTCCCTAGGCCCCTTCCCCATTTCGTGCTAGTGCAGCTCCTTCCCTAGGCCCCCCCTACCCCCTTGCACAGCTCTACTCTTACCTGTTCTGTTCTAATTCCCCTTGTGCTTTCTCCACAGCCTCAGACGTCCCAAGCTCCCCTCATGGGTGGTCGAGAGGGCTAGGCTGCACGGCCCTTCCCAGAGCAGCACACAGGATCCCCTGCCCGAAACATGGTATGAATTTGAATCTGCACTGGAAATGCGGCCAAGCTGCTGTCTCCAATGGACAAGAAATATCCATCAGCAGACTAATACAGATAGTTTTATGTACATTTGTCTATCAATTTTACAGCATTTTCAATCGTTTTGCTGAGTGCCTTAAAAATAGATTACTTAAAGGCTCCAGACTATGCTCTTTTCCTTGCAATCTTAAAGTAATTTCACTCATTTTGCCTGGTGCCTTATTACTGTTTTTGCCAATTTCAGCCTGGTACATATTTACTTTGATTTTACCTTAAGTGTGGTCCTGCTCAGGATGTTATTTGCCAGTTTGCTGAAAAGCTCTGGACTTTCTTTCTGCCTGACTGATTTTGCTGGTTAGTATTTAATGAAAATTTCCACACTTTTCAGCCTGGAAATGAACTTCCTTTCTGCTTAATTTGTGCTTAAAAAGTTCCCTTACATGCGCTTCTGCTCTGGACGCTGTGCACTAGCTTTTAGAACCCCGTCTTTTATTCTGACCAATTGAACCCTGCACTGCCCTAAGACAAGGAGAGCTGTGTACTTTAATTAAGTGTTGTTGTGCTGTAAACGCAGCCTTTCTCCTGAATCACTCCTGGGATCAGCATACTTTAATTCCTGAGCTGTCCTGCCTTTTAGCCTGTGGTACAATTCTCTCAGTGTTCCTGCACCTCTCCAGCTTTCTTTGCCTCTCCATTTTGCATTAGTGCTGCTTCTTCTCTAGGCCCCCTCCCCATTTTGTGCTAGTGCAGCTTCTTCCCTAGGCTGCCCCACCCCCTTGCACAACCCCTCCTCTTACCTTTTCTGTTCAAATTCCCCTTGTCCTTTCTCCACAGCCTCAGATGTCCCAAGCTCCCCTCATGGGTGGTTGAGAGGGCCAGGCTGCACAGCCCTCCCCAGAGCAGCACACAGGATCCCCTGTCCGAAACAAGCCTCAGACTCCCAAGCTCCCCTCGTGGGTGGTCGACAGGGCCAGATTGCATGGCTCTCCGCAAACAGCACACAGGATCCCCTGCCAAAACAAGCCTCAGGCGTCCCAAGCTCACCTCATGGGTGGTAGAGAGGGCCAGGCTGCACGACCCTCCCCAGAGCAGCACACAAGATCCCTTGCCTGAAACAAGCCTCAGACATCTCAAGCTCCCCTCGTGAGTGGTCAAGAGGGACAAGCTGCACAGCCCTCCCCAGAGCAGCACACAGGATCCCCTACCCGAAACAAGGTATGAATCTGAATCTGCACTGGAAACATGGGAAAGGAGGCCAAGCTGCTGTTTTCAATGGCCAAGAAATATCCATCGGCAGACTAATACAGATAGTTTTATGCACATTTGCCTATCAATTTTGCAGCATTTTCAATCATTTTGCTGATAGTTTTATGCACATTGTCTATCAATTTTACAGCATTTTCGATCGTTTTTCTGAGTACCTTAATAACAGATTACTTAAGGGCACCAGACTGTGTTCATTTCCTAGCAATCTTATAGTAATTTCATTCATTTTGCCTGGTGCCTTATTACTATTTTTGCTAGTTTCAGCCTGGTACATATATACTTTGATTTTACCTTAAGTGTGGTCTTGCTCAGGAAGTTATCTGCCAGTTTGCTGTAAAGCTCTGGACTTTCTTTCTGCCTATCCATTTTTGCTGGGTAGTATTCAATGTACATTCCCGCACTTCTTAGCCTGCAAATGAACTTCCCTTCTGCTTAATTTGTGCTTAAGAAGTTTTTTTTACATGCACTCCTGCTGTGGATGCTGTGTGCTAGCTTTAAGAACCTCATCTTTTATTCTGACCAATTGAACCATGCACTGCCCTGAGACAAGGAGAGCTGCGTACTTTAATTAAGTGCTGTTGTGCTGTAAACACAGCCTTTCTCCCAAATCTCGCCTTTTAGCCTGTGGTACAATTCTCTCACCATTCCTGCACCTCTCCAGCTTTCTTTGCCCCTCCATTTTGTATTAGTGTTGCTTTTTCCCTAGGCCCCTTCCCCATTTTGTACTAGTGCAGCATCTTCCCTAGCCCCCCCTACCCCCTTGCACAGCTCTCCTCTTACCTGTTCTGTTCCAATTCCCCTTGTGCTTTTTCCACAGTGTCAGACGTCCCAAGCTCCCCTCATGGGTGGTTGAGAGGGGCAGGCTGCATGGCCCTCCCCAGAGCAGCACACAGGATCCCCTGCCTGAAACAAGCCTCAGATGTCCCAAGCTCCCCTCATGGGTGGTCAAGAGGGCTAGGCTGCATGGCCCTCCCCAGAGCAGCACACAGGATCCCCTGCCCGAAACATGGTATGAATTTGCATCTGCACTGGAAACGCGGCCAAGCTGCTGTCTCCAATGGACAGGAAATATCCATCAGCAGACTAATACAGATAGTTTTATGTACATTTGTCTATCAATTTTACAGCATTTTCAATCGTTTTGCTGAGTGCCTTAATAATAGATTACTTAAAGGCTCCAGACTATGCTCTTTTCCTTGTAATCTTAAAGTAACTTCATTCATTTTGCCTGGTGCCTTATTACTTTTTTTGCTAGTTTCAGCCTGGTACATATTTACTTTGATTTTACCTTAAGTGTGGTCCTACTCAGGACGTTATTTGCCAGTTTGCTGAAAAGCTCTGGACTTTCTTTCTGCCTATCTGATTTTGCTCGGTAGTATTTAATGTAAATTCCCACATTTTTCAGCCTGCAAATGAACTTGCTTTCTGCTTAATTTGTGCTTAAGAAGTTCCCTTACATGCGCTTCTGCTCTGGACGCTGTGGGCTAGCTTTTAGAACCCCGTCTTTTATTCTGACCAATTGAACCCTGCACTGCCCTAAGACAATGAGAGCTGCATACTTTAATTAAGTGTTGTTGTGCTGTAAACACAGCCTTTCTCCCAAATCACTCCTGGGATCAGCATACTTTAATTCCTGAGCTGTCCTGCCTTTTAGCCTGTGGTACAATTCCCTCAGTGTTCCTGCACCTCTCCAGCTTTCTTTGCCCCTCCATTTTGTATTAGTGCTGTTTCTTCTCTAGGCCCCCTTCCCATTTTGTGCTAGTGCAGCTTCTTCCCTAGGCCACCCCACCCCCTTGCACAGCCCCTCCTCTTACCTTTTCTGTTCTAATTCCCCTTGTGCTTTCTCCACAGCCTCAGATGTCCCAAGCTCCCCTCGTGGGTGGTCGAGAGGGCCAGGCTGCATGGCCCTCCTCAGAGCAGCACACAGGACCCCCTGCCAAAACAAGGTATGAATTTAAATCTGCACTTGAAACGTTGAAAACACGGCCGAGCTGCTGTCTCCAGCAGCCAAGGGTGCCCCGGCGATGTTTTGCGTCGTTTACACCACCACCCCTGCCACCACCTTTGGTGAACTATCGTATATATATTCAAAGTCACTTAGCGCCTTGAACCAATCAATCCACTTTTCCATTTGTAGGTTATCAGAGCCTGCCACTAGTGGCTGCTGCTCACTCCCTTCAATTGTTCCACTTAGTTATTCCTCATACCTCCCTATCATGCTGCCAACCTTAGTAATTTTCTCTCTTTTAGACCCCCTGCTGTCTCTCCCACCCTCCTCCTGCCCAGAGTTGCGGGTGTACCTGCAAGCTCCACATACCCCAACAACTTTCTCCCCCTGGCACCTACTCTGAAGGTAGGAGCTCCATGACTCGACAACAATTTCCAGTAGTGGGTCATGCTATCTTTCCACCCTCCTTTCATGTAGGCCTTACAGCCCTAAACTCCACTGCTCAAGCCTTCCCAGTGCTCATCAATCCTGCTCCAGCCCCTACCCGCAAGCCCCTGTGGTCACGGCCCTTAACCAAACTGATGATAACTCTCGTACTTCTGTTATCCGGGAATGTTGAACCTCATCCTGGCCCTTCCCCCCCCCCCGGGTATCCCTCCACCCCTCCCTCTCAATTCCACAGAAGAATGAAACTGGTACATCTGAACATATACAGCCTTCTGTTCAAACTACCCCTGCTGCAGCCTACCACACTTGACCTTTGCTCTGACATCCAGTTTATATCAGAGACCTGGCTAAAGCCCCAAAATAAAGACACTGAAATCTCCATCCCAGGTTATATGGTCATACACCACGACCTGCCAGGCTGCAAAAGAAGTGGCGACATCACCATGTATATTACTTCCACGTTGCAGTTCACCAAAATCATGCTATCCCTACCCATGCAATCCATAGATGCTCTACTAATTAAAATAGCCCTCCCCCACTCTGCTCCCATCTTCATGGCAGGTTCCTACTGCGCACCAGACTCCCCCCTGCCCACAATCTTGGACCACCTCAGCGACCTAAAAACATGGACCTTGGTGGGCAAGGTCCACATCCTTGGCGACTTCAATCAAAATTGTCTCTCCTGTCCTAAAGCCAAATTCCTGCACAAAGTAGGAGCCCTAAACCTGTCTCAAATGATCAGAGAGCCCACTCACTTGAACCCCAAATTGCTAAACCATTCTCTCAACTGGTCTCTCACCTCCCACCTGCACAGGATATTAGCTGCGGGCTTACTCCCTGACTCCTTAAGAGACCAACACATGATTTACACGGTCAGGAAAATCTTCAGACCCAAGGCACCCCCCCCCACATCCTCCTGACCAGGTCGAACAAATCTCTGGACCTCGCCACTCTGCTAAATGACATGACTACTGCAGATTGGTCCTCCATCCACCTAGCTACCTCCACTGATGCTGCCCAGGAGGGTTTCAAGTCCAGATACCTTGCTATCTGGAACCATCATGCCCCACTTAGAAGGGCTAGGGTGAGAGGTGCCCACCTCCCCTTGATCTCAGCAGACATCGACAACCTCAAATTAAGGGAACTAGCATGGAAAGCTTATAAGATCTCCAGATTGCCTCTTGATCACATTAGATACCATGATCTGTACAATGTTTGCACTAGGCTAATCCATCAGCAAAAGCCAAATACTTCCACACTGCTTTCCACACAGACATTAACCACACTGCTAAGTTCTGAAAGGGCATTAAATCACTGTTCTCCCCCCCTCCCAGCCACCAATGCCTACCCTAAATACAGGAGGGTCCACAGTTTCTGACCCCCCCTCCCACTGTAGCCACAGCATTCAACTCCTTCTTCACTAGCTGCACTGCTTCACTGCTATCCTCCCTCCCATCACCCACACCCTAACTCCCACCCTCCACTTCCCTCCCTGCCGACCAAGCCCCTCTTCATTCTCCTTCCACCTTATTACTCCACTAGAGGTGTACAATGCCCTCCTTGCACTCAACCCAAACAAAGGCAAGTGCCCCACTGGCCTGGACACCAAAATGTTGTACCTATCGGCACCTGCCATCGCCACCCCACTAGCAGCATTTTTCAGCCTCTCCATCTCTCTCTAGCATCAGTCCCATCTGAATGGAAGCACACCACAGTCAACCCACTCCCCAAAGGTGATGACCCCTCGGCCCTTGGCAGCTACCATCCCATCTCCCTCCTTCCCATTCTGGCCAAACTCTAAGAAACCCTTGTCCTCTCTCAACTCATTCCAGCATGGTGAAATCAGATCTGAGTTGTAGCCTGAGGACAGACTTTACTTACATGATTGCTTATTCATAGACAGTGCCAAATCTCATCGTTGTTAATTGTGCTCTTGCTACTGCTGCATTTAAAAACAAATGATATTAGCACAATTTGTAGAAGCTTACGCACTGTGAAGATTTAAGTAACAGGAATTTTAATTGTCTCTGTACAACTGTTTGCATTGAATTATTGCTGAACTTCACTTGAGTATTTGAAAGTAGTTTGCACTATAATAATTTAAACTCTCCTTCCCAGTCGTTAGCCACTTCAGGAGGAGAATAATCCTGATATTTTAAGGACTTTTAGTTTTTTTCCAAAGGTCTCTATCTAAGACCTCACATATGTTAATTGTATGTGCTCTATAGTTATATGAGTTTTGGTAAGGAGTCTGAATAATTAGTCTGACATTTAAACCATTTTAGAATATAGATAAACCGGTACACTTACCTGCCAGTTTGTCAGTGAAAGATACCTAAATAAGTAAACCATACTCCGATCATATATTTTTGGAAATTTATTGATAAGGTGCAGTCAAGAATAGTTATAATAAGAAACAATAGCCATAATAAAGATGTCATAGAAGATACAGACATACAAATGACTGCAACAAAGCAATTAAAGAAGGGAGCCGAAAATAAAAGTAACAAATAATAAAATAAATAAACAAATAAATACAAATTTTCAAAAATTTTGAACAAAAAGAATAACAAAAAAGATCATGGAAACATGAAAATACTTAATGTTGCCCTCAAGTACCATGAACACCCATGGTCATTCAGACTTCAGCAGCTCCTAAGGAGTTTACTAATAGTAAGTTTATACAGATACAACGGCCCACTATTATCAACACTCAGTAAGGAAATATGGAAGTAGGGGACCAGAAATACAATTCTTTGGAACAATCTCCAGTATTACGTATTTTCCTAATTCAACAGATAAATCAAATGATCATTTAATACATTCTAGTGTTGATGAAATAAGTCTCATGAAAATACCTACAGTAGTAACTAGCCAAAGGATTGCCTTGATATAACCGAAGATAGTTTCTACTGCCATATTAAATTAATAGGGTAAATGAAAAACATAAAATATACAGTTGTTTTGGCAATAGTCCCATGATAAGAGAATAACTTCAAGAAACAATTAAGGTCTTACGGACCTGTAATCAATACATTTTGGAATTAAAATCTTAAATCTTTCATTGGAAATGAGCTTGTCTCAATTGAGCTACTTGATTCTTTCACTGAGAAATGAAATGAATAAAAGTTTTTACTACTACTACTACAGATTATATAAATGTTGGAGATAAGGAGGGAAGCTTTAACATCAAAATTGCTAGCCCCTTCAATATTAGCCTAGATATCTTACTGAATAAATAATTATGCATGTAAAATCCATATGTAGCTAATTTAATGTTAATGGAGCAGTTGGTTATATTAAGAAGTGATCTGGGTACTTTAAGGGAAGACCTGACAGTCAGGCTACGTTAGATGATATATAGCAGATGTGTGAATTAAAAAGCTGCCCCAAATGAAAGAGCGACATCTTTACTACTGGATACACAAACAGAATACAGGCATGAGACATCAGTTAAGTCAACATTAAAGTTCAGTTCAAGAAGTTTTCATGACAAACCCTCCTCCATGACAAATAAAGTGATAGAAATCAGAGTAAAAAAATGATGAACAATAAAACTGAAGAAGAAAAAACAAATAGAACTAAGCCAAGCTGATTAAAGGAATCCACAGGAGTAGAGTGGCAGAACTTGAGTGAAAATAGGAGGGAATTATATTCAAAAATGTCAGATAAACTCCTGGCACAGGTCAACAGCAAAATGCTAATGGATCTTTAGAGAAAATAAAGGAAAAATCTACAAATGAACAAAAAAAAAATAAAGCTAAGGAAAACGAAAAAAAAATAAATAAAGGTTCCACTCCAACCACAATCTGCTCCCTGGTCCAATCAAAAACACTAAATACTCAAAATGAAGGAATAGATGCTAAGAAGAATATTATACAGAAACTGGAAAAATGGACTGAAAGGAGTATTAATAATACATAGAATTTCAAAAAGACAAAATGAAAATATTAAGTACTCTTTAATAAAATGCTACTGAGAACATTATGAGGTTACTATAAAATGCATTTATATAAACATGTAAACACAAACAGAATTAAATAAATTACAGCTGTCCTGACTACCTTCAAAAAAGCAGAAAATACTGGAAACATGCTGTTGGTTTGGAAGCTCTTGTAATTTATTTAGAACAGCTGAAAAAGTTTCCTAAATATGTACCTGGGAAAAGCCCTAAGAAACAAAATACTACAATACATGTCCCAGTTAAGGTAATCCAAAAAGTTTGAAAAACAAAAGGAAAAGAGGACGGGAAAGATAAAAGGGAAGTTAATAAGGCAGAGGTTATGCTATCATTTTTTTAGGATCCCATTTGACTATAGAGCTTCACTGAGGCAGCTAATGAAAACATGTGTACTCATAAAGGATATTTTCAGGATCAAACTCAGAAAACTAGGAATTAAGATAATAGAAAAAAATGGATGCAACAAATGATCATAGTCAGGTTAATATTTGAATTAGAGATCATATATTACTGTAGCTAACAAAACTTTGGAAAGTTCAATACAATTGCATAATATGGGTATACTGTATGGCCCTGATATTCAGAAGTGTGCCAGGCAATGGCCCATGTGGTGGTGCAGAGCAACCAAGATGCGCTGGTGCACCACAGGGATATATTGAAAAGAGATGAGCCATGCGCAACTCCTCTGAATATATCGGCACACGTGACTGCGCGAATACGATGTGCTGGCCATCTCTGAGAAAAGGCTGAATACCAGGACTGGGAAGTGCACCATCGCAACAGAGTTATGCTGTGTGCAAATTCCTGATATTCAGCCAGCAGTATGCAAATGGGGCCATAATGTATGCAAGGCACAAATGGGGCCATTTGCATGTCATTATGGCTCCATTTGCATGGGTTGTGCAGGGCTGGCCAGCGAAATGCACATGGCGCCCTGTACAGCATGTCCCAGGATCACGCACTGCAGTACAACCC
The DNA here is from genome assembly GCA_016271365.2 of Neoceratodus forsteri. Taxonomy (NCBI): domain Eukaryota; kingdom Metazoa; phylum Chordata; order Ceratodontiformes; family Ceratodontidae; genus Neoceratodus; species Neoceratodus forsteri. The sequence goes on from CM057456.1 coordinate 1,322,416,673, forward strand.
TTGCCCCATCCCGTGCCACCACTCGCCAGTAGCACAGAATGTTATACACCCTAGTAGTCTAGTGGTACCCCTCTCCCTCTCATAGCCCCACTTGCCTGACACAGAACTATATATAATTTCCTAGTAGTCTAATGGAACCCCTCACCCCTTCCAACCCGCTGATAGCACAAAATATACTTAAGTCTGTCCCTGGTAGTCTAGTGGTACCCCCCACCCCATAGCTCCGATCACCAATATTAATATAAAAAGACTGCCCTGGTAGTCTAGTGGTAACCCACACCCTGTCCGTAACCCCGATCACCTGTAAGCCCAATGGCAAAAAATCCCTGCTGGTCCAGTGGCACCCTCCACTCACACAGGACCCCCTGCTCACCCAGCACCCCCCACCATCATCGGTGGGCAGCAGCAAACCCACCCGCACACCTCTGCGACTGACAACTGAATGACAGCTTACAGTAAGGGCTTGCAGTGCATACTGTAATAGTCATTCACAAATATGTGAAAGAATATGTGAATGAAGTCATTCATTCACATATTTGTGAATACTGTTACAGTATGCACTGCAAGCCACTGCAGCCCATACCATAAGCTGTCAATTGGTGGGCAGCCACAGAGATATGCAGGTAGGATTGCTACTGCCCACTGATGACAAGGGGGCTGGGTGGGCAGAGGGTCCTGTGGGTGGGGGTGTCACTGGACAATCAGGGTTATGGGCTGGGGGTTACCACTAGACTACCAAGGGTAGTCTTTTATATTAATACTGGCAACCAAGAGCTACATGTAGGGTGAGGGGGTACCACCAGACTACTGGGGCAACCTTTTATATTACTATCGTGACATGAGCCACGACGGGGTACCACTAGACTACCAGGGCAGTCTTTTTATATTACTATCAGTGATCGGAGCTATGGGCGGGTGGGGGTACCACTAGACTACCAGGGACAGACTTATATGGGCATTCGGAGAGGTGAGAGATTCCACTAGACTACCGGGGAAATATACATTGCTCTATTTTGGGTGAGCGGGGCTATGGGGAGGGAGGGGGTACCACTAGACTACCAGGGACACTGTAGGGTGCTTGTGCACTGTGATCTGGGGGGAGGCCACCCATGGTTGGCAGCTACTGTGATGCACCTTGCATTATGGCAGCTCACCTGTGGGTGGCTATCATTTGAGCTATATGTTTCGTGCTCAACCTTGTACCCTGGTATGTGGTGCATCTCAGGGTTGTGCCAGCATATGCGCCGCACATCCCGGGCTGAATATCGGGTTGTGCTGCATATGCATGGGCATGCCCCCTGGAGATGTCTTTGTGCCACCACGCAGTGGGAATTGCACTGTGCAATTCTCTCTTTGGAATATTGCCCTGGGGCACATTTATGGAGTTGCACCAGGCACAACCCTTTGAATATCTGGCCCTATATGTATATTTATTAGCCTGGAGAAAAACAGACAAAGGTTAAGAATATTAAGGTATTAACTCAGAAAGAAGTCCTAACACAAACCAGTAAAAAGGAAAAAACACAATTAATGTTAATTAGGATAATAATCTTTAAAATCTTTTAGATAAAAATCAATACAATGTTGTAGCAGAAAGAACTTTATGATGTTTTAAGAAAACTGTATCTGCTAAGGTAATTGACTCCATACATTTTATAATCATTTACCGGAATTGTTAGATATATTACAGAAGCTGGATGATCCTGACTATAGAAATTTTATAAAGAGTGCAGATGTGTTAGTGTTGCAAGAAACATGGCATACAGCCATGGATCTTAGACTAGACAGTTTCTGCTCATTCCTATTAAAAACCAAGAAACAGCCTCAAAAGTTATAGCAATATTTTCAAAGAACTCATTGAGTCACAATTTGAAATGAGGGTGGGGGCTATTGACAGTCACTAAGCAGAAAAAGGACCTTCTGTTCATGAAATCTGATGACCTCAAAGTGGTAGGACAGTGTAACACAGTACAGCGTAGGACTTGTGGGATGCTGGGATGCAAAGGGAGCGTTATCTCCAGCAGGAGGTACGAGGAGGTATTGTCTTTGTATCACTCGCTTATGAGACCCCACCTGGAGTACTGTGTCCACTTTTGCAGGTCACACCTCAGAAAGGACCTAGATAGAGTGGAGGCAGTCCATAGTAAGGCAATTAAAATAGTGCAGTGGTTGCATCAAATACCCTATGAGGAGAGACTGAGAGATCTCAACATGTAAGCACTGGAAGAGAGGAGAGCAAGATAGGACATGATAGAGACCTACAAGTACCTCACGGGGGTGAAAAGGGTGCAGAAGGGGAGCCTCTTTTAAATGAGGAACAGCATCAGAACTAGATGGCACGTGATTAAACTGAAGCGGGAAATTTAAGAGGGATATGAGGAAGTACTACTTCACTGAAAAAGTGGTGGACACCTGGAACAGACCACCAGTGAAGTGGTGGTGGCACAAAACAGTAGGGATCTTCAAGCATGCATGGGATGGACACAGGGGAATATTAATAAATGGGCAAGGAGGAGGAGGAGGAAGGGTTGCCAGAGACCAGTTAGGGTCAGCAGAGACAGACTAGGCAGGGGATATCTAAGCAGACTGATTGGACAAAGGGGTCCTTTTCTGCTGACAAATGTTCTGTTTGTATGAAAGTTATGAGACTTTTTCCAGGCAGTAAAAATGTGATTATTCTTTATCTGGTAATCAAGGGTTATGAGGGGATCTTCATTAATGCATACACTCCCCCCAAAAAATACAAAATAAAATTTAGAGGATTTATTGAAACTTATAAATTCCATTCAGAAAATTAAATATAAATTCCCTACTGCTTATGCTTTGATGTTGGAATTTTAATGTTAGGGTGGGAAATTTAAATCTGAATGATTTAGAAGAACTGAAAGAGAATCAATGGACAAGACAGCCAAGAATAAAGGGATGTACGTCACCCTTTAACTGCTAGTCACTGGTATTAATTTAGACCCCCTGCTGCTGCTGGAGATTTTGCTGGAATTTGGACCCTATATGTACAGTAAATCCTTATATCTTTTTTTTTAATTTCAGACAACACAATGAAAATTTCAGAATATGATACCAGGTCCACTAACTTTAATCAAAAAAATGTTTTCTTGCTGTTAAAGGAAAGTGAACAGCCTAATCTTGTATATGTACCCCTCAAAAAAGTTATTTTCAATTATGTTTTTTTCTGTCCTTTCCACATCTTATGCACTGTATGTTGAGAGAACAAGATAACTTTAAGTCAGATGAAGCTTTCTTTAATAGTCTGGTTACCAATTTAAGAAATTAAAGCTATATTTTCCTGTTATTTCTATAAAAGCATTGAATACCAAAATATTTCAGGAAAATTTCTTTTTTTCTTTTTTTAAATTAAGTTTTATGATTAGTCTGAAGTCGAGGATGATGATTTGTCTGGTTGTCCATAATCCTTTACAGTGAGAAATATTTTGAAGCATCTTCCCACACAAAGTGGAACATTGCAGTCAGGAAAGAAGTATCGACTTTCTGAAGCTCCTCCATGTGTTTCTGTCTTACACTTTGAGCCACCGGCTGTCAGAGAACATTAGGCCTTGGCAGAGCAAACCCTGCAAAGTCTGGTAGGGTTCTTCTTTGTTGGAGTAGGAGGATTTTTGCTGAAAAATGCCTGCTAGAAAGGCGTACTTCTGTGTCTACACTTGATACATATCTACTTTTCAGTAGCATTGCAAAGGTAAGCTTCCACGAGCTCTTCTATGAGCTTTGTAACATAGTGGTAGTGAGTGCCTTTACCATCCTTTCTCTTGTAAATAACGAAAGAATTGAACACAGCAGTATTAACTAGGTGGAAGTACAATTTCTTACATTACTTTGTTTTTTCGAATGCATTGATAGTTCTTCAGCATTTGATCTTGTGGGTTCCATCATGTTTGTTACCACACTATACCATGTCTCCCTTATGCACAGTAGTCAGCAGCATACAGTCTGTGTTTTCTTGGGCCTTGCTCACCACATGATTGCACTCATTTTTGGACAATCCTCCACAACAAGGGACTTTTCCACACTTGATCAAGCAAGCTTTCTACATGATATCTCTTCTGTAAACTGGATCCCTATTATCCAGTCCCAAGACATTGAATCTGCTCTCAATCTCTTTCTTTCTATATTCTTATCCCTCCAGGACATACATACACCTAAACAGAATTGACACGTTAGGGCCAAACAGACTAGGTGGCTGCACAAGGAACTTCTCACCTCCCTCCGGGCACGTGACAAAAGCTGGAACTGCTACAAAACCTTGGGTCACCAAAGTGAATACAACACTTACAGAAAAGCAGCCCAATATGTGCAAAAAACAAATCAGGCTTGCCAAAAGCTCATACTGCAAAGGTCTATTGCTGGAAGCTGCTGGGGACCTGAACAAATTCTGGACACATGTAAAATCCTTCCTGGGCTCAAACCAGTCTCAACACACAAATGATATAGTCCTCAATGGTATGCACTGTAATGACCCCACCACCACTGCAAATTCTTTCAACAAATACTTCATTGATCTCATCAAATACACTGCCTCTTTCACAGCAAATCGCATCCTGACGCCCGCTACTCACACAAACATGCACATACATCCGCCCTTCTATTTTAAGGCTATTCAAAATGCTGATGTTCTAAAACTACTAAACTCAATCTCTGATAGTACTAGTGTAGGCTCTGACTACCTGCAGCCTAAACTCCTGAAGCTGGCTGCTCCTTTTATTGCGGCCCCATTGGCTAAAATCTTTACACTGTCTCTCTGCCATGGTCATGTTCCGAACATATGGAAATTGGCAAAAGTCACCCCAGTCTTTAAGAAAGGTGACCAAGAAGGACATAGCTAATTATAGGCCCATAGCCATTCTGCCAGTACTAAACAAAATACTCAAGAAATTAGTGGCTATACAGGTCACTGAGTTCCTCTCTAAATATACCCTCCTATCACCTGCTCAACATGGTTTCCGCAAGGGGCATAGCACCTCTACTGCTCTGATACAATTTACAAATGATGCCCTTACTGCTGTGGATCATGGTCTCATGACTGGTGCAGTGTTCACTGACCTCGCAAAGGCGTTTGAACTTATAGATCACCCTCTTCTGCTTGATTGCCTTAGTTTCACTGGTTTCTTGGAGCAAGCCACAAATTGGTTCCAGAGCTACTTAAGCAATAGAAGACAACAGGTAAAATGTAACTCTGTGGTGTCAGACTCTGCACCTACCAATGTTGGTGTTCCTCAAGGCTCCATCTTGGGGCCTCTTCTCTTCTCCATTTTTATAAATGACATGACTTCTAACACCCCTTGGTGCTCAACAATCTTGTATGCAGATTATCTGGTGCTCTACACCTCCTCTGCAAACACAGAAGAAATAAACAGTCGACTAACATCTGCATTTCTCCTAATGCTAGACTGGATCCACAACAAAAGGCTCATCCTAAACATAAGTAAAACTCAGGGCATGCTCTTCGGATCTGCAACCAAACTTAGAAAAAACTGCAACCTTTTCCATGTCTCCTGTGCAAATGGCACCCCCCCTTATGAAAGTAACTTCATTTAAGTATTTAGGTGTCTTGCTTGATGAAACTTTTCACTTTGAGCAACACATCATTGACACCTGCAAGTCAGTAAACTCCAAACTCGGAATAGCTTACAGGACTAGTCAGATGCTTACCCCCTCAGCTAGACTGGCTATTTCTAGGGGTATTCTACTTCCATTCCTTGTGTATGGTGCTGTCACTAACATAAATGCTTTGAAAACCACCCTAAGTAAGTAGGATACAATGTACAATAGTATCTGTCATTATGCCTTGACTTCCCCACGTTTGAAGCACCATTGCTTGCCAAATACAGACCTTATATGGCCTTCTCCATCTGCCAATCGACTCCTTGCCCTTGTTACTCTGCTGGACAACATCATCAGAACTAATCTACCTACCTCTCTTGCAGGCATGCTGGTGCCTCTGTCCCCCACCTATGGCCTCCACTCTACAGGACTCTCTCTACTATACACCCCTAGGTGCAGAACCCTAAAAGGAACCTCTGCTTTCTCCTGCCTGGCCCCAAAATATTGGAATTCCCTACCTCTTGATGTCCACTCTGCAACTAGTCATATCGTTTTTAAAAAGATGCATCACACTCTCATCGTCAAAAACATGCCCTATGTTCCTGTTTTAAACCCCCATAGAGTGCTTGACATTCCCTTCCTCAGCTCTCAAAATGTTCAATTTTGCACTGACCACTTGTTAATGTTATATGTAGCCCTTACCATTGATTATGTGTTAAAACTCTACTGCACTATGATTGTATACTTATTATGTTTTGTACTATTGTGTATTTTCCTGCCATTGTCTCTGTCATAATAGCAATACTGTTTATGCCACATAACATTGTGCAGATTTTTCCTTGTATGGTTGATTACCTCCGAACTATACCTGTTATTTGTTTTGTCTGCCAATTTTGTATTGTAACCTCCCGGGTCGTGTCTGAAAATAGTCATATTTTGCAGCTACGACACCTTACCTGGTAAACAAAAACTAAATAATAAATAAAACAAGAGAAACATTTTCTCCAACGTTCAGCTGAGCTTTGCAAAACTGTAGTGGTAGTCCTTATCACGATTTATTGACAGTGCCACTGAACTCTGTTTTCATCTTCTGCAACTACCAAACAAGTTTGGATCTGGAGTAAAAGCAGTCCGTAAAAAGAATGTATCCCTGTCCTTTAAGTGGACCTAACAACTGAATTACAATGTCATGAGTTGTTTGCCCTGTCACTGGTGCCAAGGAATTATTTACAACCTCTACTGTTACTTCAAGATTATCTGCTCTTTCTGGATGAACCTTCGGTTCCATACTGTCCTCTCCAGGGTGTGTGATGGTCTTGCTCCAATGTTATATTTTGTACATTGTTTTTACCAGCATATACTACATAATTCCACACATACCCTTCCATCCCACCATTATCTGAATAGCATTCACATAGTTCATAGGTTTGATGCAAAATCCAGAATGCATCTTGGGCTTGTACTGTTTAAATCTGAGCCAGACTTTGAATAGTAAAAGAGATATATCTATATTGATATATCTGGCAGGAGTATATGCTGTCATAAACTTGTTCTACAGAAAATCAAAGGCACTTTTGAGTTTCCTTAGTTTGTCAGGTGATTCTGTTAAACTGTCATTATCCACAAAATGCAGAGATTTTAGAATATTCATAAACCTGTCCCTGCTCATAAGTGAGTGCACAATATGTGTGAAGAGGAATGGGTTTATAGACCAGTAATCTGAAAGCTGTGTTTTTTTAACAACAGGAAAATACTAAGGAAGGCATACATTTCAGAGGAACACACTGGTTTCCAGGAAGAAGTATGTGAAAATTCAGATTGAGTTTCACTAGATAAAAATTGTTTGGCATATTGGTTAGTTTCTGTACAAATTTATTTTATTTATTTATTCAATCTTGGATTACAATACCTTTAAGCACAAAGTGGCTCATTTAAAAAGGTTCCACATCAGTGGGAAAGGGTAAACAAACATACAAAGTTTGTAAAAAAAACAGAGTTGCAACCAAAACAGTCAAGCAATAATGACGTACTTTGTATCTAGAAGTAAAAACTATAGATTGGAGGGTGGACAATGCGAAGCAGAGGGGGGGTGATTGAGAGAACCAAGTAAAAGTGGAGGCAGCCAAATGCCTTGTCAAACTAGGGTAGATATAGTGAGACCAGGGTACTAGCAATAGGGTGGACAGGGGATACAGTAGGGAGGAAAGGGTAGCAGGTTTAGAGGAAGGAAGGGATGGGACAGGTGAGGGAGGAGGGTGAGCAAGGGACGTACAGGTCCTTCTATTATAGTGAGAAAGTGAGAGCTTGGGTAGGACATACCGGGAATGGTGGTATCTTAGGTGGTGCAGTCACATGAATGGTTAGCCATAAGATGTTGACAGAGCATGTGTTTGAAAGCACCTAGATTTGGTATCGTCGAGATGTCTCTGTGGAGTGTGTTAAACCAAAGAGGTGCTCTGTAGGCAAATGAGTGCTGTCCTTGAGTTGTCCGGCATCTAGGAACATGGAGAAATTGGTTGGCTGAGTTTTGGTATGTTGAGAACTGCAGTAAGGGATTAAGGGGCTTTCAGTGCCAGGGGGCAGGAGGCTGAGAAGTGTTTTTTTATCTAGCAGGCAGGTTTGATATTGTATCTTACACTTAGCTGAAGCCAGCCTGTTTGAGCATACAGATTACATGTGTGGGTGAGGTGTGCTGCACCAGTGAGAAGTCTGCATGCCTTATTTAGTGCCATGGATATCCAACGGAGAGATGAAGTAGAGGCTGTGCCATAGATTACAAGGCTGTAGTCGACAATAGATATGACAGAACTATGTACTGCAATTATGAGGGCTTCAGGCGACAGACAGTGCTTGTGTCTCTGAAGTAATCGAGTCTTGATATTGACAGCTCTGGCCACATTATCAATGTGCTGGGTGAAAGATAGGGGGCTGTCCAGGGTGACCCCTAGGTATTTGAAGTGTTGGATTTGTTCAAGGGTGACACCCAGGCAGTTTCTAATGGTTAGGGGGTTGGGATTTGTGTTTACTGTGAGTGCTGAACATCATGACTTTAGTTTCTTGTAGTTTATGACCAATTTATGTTTGTAGAACCAATCCTCCACTTCCTCAAAGCTATGCTGTAGGTGGTGTTCCAGTTGCTTGGGGTCATGGTTACTAGTAAAGATGACAGCACAAATAATTTTTATAATGGTATCACTACCATCTGGCTCTGTCTCTGAAAAGAATATTTGGAAACACTGAAGTGGTGTTGGGAGGTCAGTCAAAGAAACATTAATACCAGGGGTTCCTGTGATCTCAAATGGTTCTACCTGCTGCTCATGTTCATGCCACAGAATTTCAGATACACTTTTCTGGCTTGTACCAGTACTATATGTAGGGAGATTCTGAGGAGCTTGTCCACTGACTGCCTGTTCCACAGGCGCTTCCTCTCCCTTGTGTACTTATTATACCTCAAGACTCTTTTTGTATCTTTTGCCTCGACCCCGCCTCTCTACTGAGAAAGAGTCTCTGTCACTTGAGGAGTCCTTTACCCATTCACTTGCTGACCTTTGTTCCTTTTCATGGTCCATGCTTTCTTCCCTTCCAGTTTGCCTGTCAATATCTGTTTCTGTTACTTGTTCTGTTTCACTTGGTCTGATTTGCTCTACCTCAGTAGATGTGGATGGACCACTTTCCAGTGCTATTTCCTGATCCATTCTGCATACTGTGCCTCTCCCTCTTTCATTGTTTTGCCTGCATTTGCCCATGCCACTTCCAGTGCCATTGTAATTTTTATTTGCCCTGCCTTGACCCCTTACACTTGTGTTGACTTTGTTATCTTTATTTGCCCTACCTAGCCCCATTCCACGTTCAATGCCTTTGTCATTTTTCATTTACCCTGCCTCGCCCCATTGCACCTGTTGTGACTTTCTAACTTTTATTTGTCCTGCCTCCACCTATGCCACTTTTGGTGCCTTCATAATTATTATTTGCCTTGCCTCACCCCCCTACACTTGTGGCAACTGTATTATTTTCATTTGCCTTGCCTCTCCCTGTGACACTTGAGGTGCCTTCATTTGCCCTGCCACACCCCCTTAACACTTGTTGTGCCTCTATTTGTCCTGCCTCACCCCTTACACTTGTGGTAACAGTATAATTTTTATTTACCCTGCCTTGGCCTGTTATGCTTGGGGTGTCTTCATTTTTTACTGCTGCATGGGCGGAGCCATGCAGTCATTTTGCTAGAATACAGAAAAGGGACTGTGCAAGCACCTGACCGTATACATCTCTGAGGTGCTTCCGCAGTGCTGTGGTCATGTCTAAAGCCTTTGTTTTTCACCGCCCCTTCCCTCCACACACTGCACAACCACACTCCCCTTTGCAGGCTCTATTTTGTTTTTGACCCTAACTTCTGCAGCTGCGGACACAGCAAAAGAGGCTGCTGTGCCCAAGATGGCCACTGTGTGATTAGTGATCAGTGTTTTCAGAGCTGTCATCTCACAGCTTCATTCTCAAACAAACAGCATCTACTATAGATAGGGAAACTAAATCAATGCTTCTAACAGCTGCCTTGCTATACAAACAAGGTTTCTGTTACAATCAGCTGTACAGACATCTTTTACAGACTCTCAATACAGCTGATCAGTCAGCCAGAGTGGTTTTGTTTTATTTTATAGTGCTTGGTTCAGTTGTATGGCATAACTCTCAACTAAAGTTATTTAAGGAATGAGAACAGCAGCACAGTATAGCAATTATCACTGACCCTGTCAATCAGCATAATACTTAGGCTTTTGTTTTGAACTGGTGCTTGCAGGCCACTGAGATCTATAACAGAGCTGTCACATACAGCCAACAGCCTAGGTAGTATGATAATTGACAGGGTTGTTGACAATTGCTGTACTGTGCTGCTGTTTTCCTTTGTTAAATAACTCTAGCTGAGAGTTATGCCATAAAACTAAGTCGAGCTTTATAAAATCAAACAAAAACACCATGACTGACTTTGATCAGCAGTATCAAAAGTCACAGACGTTTGTACAGCTGACTGTAATGGAAACATCATTGGCTAAAGCATGGCTGTTATTGAATCCACTGATTAAGTGAGAAAGAGGAGTATGACACAGGCAATCTTCTGCTTAAATGTCAAACCAGCCACTGGCTCACTGTGAACCCTTGAGAGTTAGTCAGTCCCGAGCACTCAGTTTACCCTGCTCCTGCCCAATTTTACACCTGGGAGGACTGAAGGAAGGCAGGCTGTAAAGGTTTAACAATGAGCCAGTGGCTGGTTTGACATTTAAGTCTAAGATTGATTCTGCATATGCAAAGGATTATAATATCTGATGGCTGATCATATCACTTAATGTAAGGCAGCACAGTCAAGGGGCTACAGCATCTTGTGAATAGGGAGACCTAGATTCTAGCTGCAGCACAGCCAGGTATTCATGGTGTGACCCAGCGAAAGTGTTCTAACTACTCAGTGCTTCACTCCACCCAGATGTAAAAATGGGAAACAAAGAGTTAGAAATAAGACTGTGAACAAGTCCCTTTATCTCCCAGCACTCCGGTCCACCCATGGAAATGAGAAAATGAAGGACTCCATGGCAAACGAGATGGTAGGCCTCTGTCAGGAGATCCTGACAGTATAAGCTGTAAAATAAAATTAAAAACAATGCAATTAATCTAATAATTCAAAGTAATATTTGCTAGATGTTGAAAGGCTTTCGGTCTAAACGGAGGGATATTTGCAGTTGATGATAAGTATTGCAGTGGTTTCAGTGGAAATAAATGTGGAGAAGAAAGACATATCCATAATCAAATAAGACAAGTGCAATGAAAAACTCACAAACCTTTCTGAATTGCATAAGACTTTAAAATGCAAATACTTCACTTAAGTTTTTTTTTTATCACTCTGTATTTTGGTGTGCTGCAAGTGGGCTGATTTGTCTTGTTGTTTCACTGTGTAGCAGGCTGAGTTTTTCTTACTTCTTAAAAGGGGCTAGCAGGGAACTGTTTAAGAGCTGTTAAAACTTTGAATCCTACTTTCGTATGCTTTAAGTGGGGCTGTCATCGCTTTACATTGGAGGCCTGTTTCTTCTCTGCTTTCTTCTGACTCTTCTGATTTCAAACCTATGTGGTGTGATTTTATTGGGGATGTTCTGGTGGGGCTGTTTCTTTGAATTGGAAATCTATAAATTCTAATTTCAAGCTTATTTTGGCATGTTCGTGGTGAGGCTGTTTGAATTGGAGACCTGTTTCTTCGGGTGTTAAACCTACTTTTTGTGCTTTTAGTGGAGTTGTGATTACTTTTTGCTGTCTTCACTAGCTGCATAGTTTAGTGCATAGTGGGGAAGGGTGCTAATTGTCTGACTAGGGGCCTCAGCTATCTGATTGTTTCTGGAAAGCACAGGCTGGTCCCACCCTCCCTGCCCTCAACCTCCCACCCCAGGTACATCATTTCCTTTATACCAGGGTTCTGACATCACTTCCCCAGAAAGGCAAAGGACATGCACCTGTCATAGCAGAGGCAGACATCCAGAAAAGGAACAGCAGCGAGTGAAGCGGTGACTGCTATTTCAGTGGAAGGAAAGTAACTGCAACACAAGTATCTTTCATTATTACCTGTTCACATTGGTATTTGCATTGTGGAAAGGATGTATAGGAGTTTGAAGGAGGCTGTGCAATAGTTGCTTACAATTTATTTTGGGGTGCATAGAGGAGGGATAGGGATGTAAAAAGCAGTTGCTCAATCTATCGTAAGTGTATGGCAAAGGGGTAAGAAAAACTGAGAAAAGGAGAAGAATGTTTTGCAATGATAGAAGGGGAGAGGGGAAACTTGGGGGAATGTTGGGTATCCTTCATATGGAAGGGTGGGGGATGGCTGGTGAGCAACAAGAGCAATGGGTAGGGTGGTAGGCTGCAACAACTGTGGTGCACCAATCTTTCTAAAAATTGCACAGAGGGTGGGGGATGTTTAGTGTGCAACCAAATAGAGAAACTTAGAAAGGAGATAAAGGGTCTGCATGAGGAACTAAAACAGGCAAGGCAGACAGGAGGAGGTTATAGCCCAACACTGGAGGGAGAGAGGAAGGGAGATGAGGAGGGAGGGCATTTGGGACCAACAGGGGGGAGGAGAGGGTCAGAAGAAGGGAAGCAGAGACACGGGAGCCCAGGCTAAGAAGAATGGTGTCAGGGGAAACCAGGTCAAAGGAAAAAAGACAAACAGAGGTGGAGAAAGGGAATTGTGAAGGGGAGGAGGAGAAGTGGCAACAGTCATGGAGTTGAAAGAAGGGAATGGGTTACTATGAGGAGAGAGAAAGCAGGCATTGTAGAAGGGTCTTCAGAAAATTGGTTTGCAGAACTAGAGGGGAAGGAGAAGGAGGAGCAGGAGGGAGGTGATGAAATTGAAGGAGTAACTGATAGACACCCAGATGAAATTGGAGTGGGGGGAAGTTCTGCTGGGGAATTACAACAGGGGCAGAAGGGGGAACAACTATGCAGGAGGAAGAGGAGGAGCTGGGAGCAAGAGGTGTGGAGGAATGGAAGCAAGCAGTTAGCAAAAGGGGTGGAATCATAGTGCTAGGGGACTCAATACTAAAAGGAGTCAGGTGGGGTAGCAAAGGGGAGATGCATAGTCGAATTTGGATGGAGGCCATGCCGGGAATGACAGCGGAAAGGGTGGAACAATCTGTTCTAAAGTATGCTAGAAGGCCTCATTTAATTATACATTTGAGGACAAATGACCTGATTGACAAGATGGTAGAAATAGTCCTGAGGTGGTTCAAGGAACTAGGACAATTATGTGAGGGGGCAGGAAGATCAGTAACTTTCTCAGAGATACTTCCAGTGTCCAGGGCAAGAACAGCAAGAAAGCTGAGAATAGAGGAATTTAATGGATGGCTAAGAACCTGGTGTCATGCTAAAGGGTATGGGTTGGTGGAGGGGTGGGGAAGGGCCTGGAAGGACAGTAGTCTCTGTGCCAAGGATAGACTACACTTGAGCAAGGAGGGAAAGAAAGTGTTGAAACAGAGGATGGAGGAGTATATAGAGGAAGTTGGGAATTTAAACTAGGAGTGGGGGGCTGGCAAGTGGGCAAGGGACATGCAGAGACCACATTTTGGGAAGCCATAAGAGCTTATCCCCCATAACAGTGACAGAGGGCAAGTACTAGTTGTGATGCTAGTAAATGGGGAGTTTGTGAGGGAACTTAGGGTGGAAGAACCGCTGGTGGGGAGTGACCACCAATCAGTATGGCTCACACTGGATATGGGTAAGGAAGGAGTGAAATCTGGCACAAGGGTGCTGGACTTCAGGAGGGCCAACTTGGGGAGGATGGGGGAAGTGGTAAAAAGGTATCTGGCCAGAATTGAACCTAGTATGGGCACTAACTAGAGGTAGGAGCTCATAAAGCTGGGGATAGTGGAGGCAACCAGAACTTGCAGCAATGCCTAGAGCAAGAAGGCTAGGGCAAAGAAACCTAGCTGGGTGATCAAGGAGGTCGTGGAAAATGTAAGAAGGAAAAGAGCTGCCTTTAGGAGGTACAAGAAATCATGGAGGGGGAAGACAGGGAGGAGTACCTGAAGGAATCGAAGGAGGCGACAAGGGCAGTAAGGGGAGCCAAGGCGTCTACGGAGCTCAGACTGGCGCAAGGCATTAAAAAGGGGGAGAAGGACTTCTTCCGGTACATTTGGGAGAAAAGGAACTGTAAAAACCATATAGTAAGGATTAGAAAGGAGGGGGGTTCGGGTGGAAGCAGGGGGTGATAAGGCAGAAACGCTATTACTTCTGCTCGGTATTTACTAAGAAGAAGAGGGGTATGAGACCCAAGGGAGGAGGAAGGGCAGAAACAGGGTAGAGGGAGTGACAGATGGGGAAATCATGGAGGGCAGGGTTCTGGAGGGTTTGAGGACACTGAGGGTGGACAAGGCACCAGGCACAGATGGCATCCACCCCAGGGTACTGAAGGAGCTGGCAAAGGTCCTTGCAGGATATTTGGCAGACCTATTTGATGCCTCACTACACTCAGGATGTGTACCTCAGGATTGGAGGATGGCTCATGTGGTGCCCCTCCACAAGAGCATCCCCAAGAATGAACTGGGTAACTACAGACTGGTGAGCCTCACATCCATCATGGGTAAGCTGATGGAGACTGTCCTGAAGGAGAGGCTGGTGGCCATCCTGGAGGCCAAAGGACTACAGGACAGCAGACAGCATGGCTTTGTACGTGGCAGACTCTGCCAAGCCAACCTGGTGGAGTTCTATGACTGGGTAACTAGGCAATTGGATGGGGGCTATGCAGTGGATGTCCTGTACCTGGACTTCAGCAAGGCATTCAACTCGGTGCCACATTGGAGGCTGGGAAGTAAGTTAGAAGGCATAGGGGCGGGCGAAAAGCTGATGAGATGGGTACAGAACTGGCTTCAGGGAAGGCAACAGAGGGTGGTGGTGGGTGGGGAGCTCTCATCCCCAAGGGTAGTGACGAGTGGTGTTCCACAGGGCTCAGTGTTGGGACCAGTGTTGTTTGGGATATTCACTGCAGACACATCATTGGGCATCAAGAGCAAGATCCATCTATTTGTTGACAACACCAAGATGGGAGCAGTGGTGGATGACCTACAGGGGATGGCAGGGGTTGCAGGATGATCTGGCAAAGCATGAAACCTGGTCAGATACCTGGCAACTGGGGTTCAATGCCAAAAAGTGCAAGGTGCTGCATTTTGGGGTGAAAAACCCAAGAATGAGTTACCAGCTGGGGGGAGTGCAGCTAGCCAAGACACAGGAGGAGGGGGGGAGGTGCTCATTATGGGGTCAATGAACAACTCGGCACAATGTACTGTAAGAAGGCAGTTGCAAGGACTAACAAAATGCTGGGTTGCATTGCAAGGGGTATATCCTCAAGGAGGGGGGAAGTGATTCTGCCACTTTACAGATCATTAGTTAGACCACACCGGGAGTACTGCATGCAGTACTGGCACCCATATCTGAAGAGAGACATTAAGTTACTAAAGGGGGTGCAGTGCAGGGTGACAAAGATGATCAAGGGACTGGGGGACTTACCATAGAGATGAGGCTGAGGGAGTTGAACATGTATTCACTGGGGAGAGGAGGGACGGGGGGGGATATGACTGAAACCTTAAAGTACATGAAAGGAATAAACAAGACAGGTACAGAGGGGCTATTCAAAGTAAGGGAGGAGAAGGACACCCAGGGCCATGATATGAGACTGGAGGGAGGAAGGTTTAGGAGGGAGATGAGGAGACACTTTTTTACAGAGAGGGTGGTAGCTGGGAGGAATGCATTACTGGCAGAAGTGGTATGCAGTAGGATAGTGAACTGCTTCAAAAGGGGTTGGGACAGGGCAAGGGGAGGGTTAAGGGAGGGAAGGGTGGGAGGGAGTGGCAGCTGCGGAATAAGGGGTGCTAGCGCACATTCGAGCAGACTTGATAGGCCTTTATCTGTTGGCAAATTTCATATGTTTGCATGTTCATATCTGATCTCCAGCTTTGGTCACAACCATTTTGCCTTTACTAAATAACAATTAATACATTTAGATGTTGAAGTACACAACACAGAATTTTGTTTGTTTAGAAATAAGTGATTTAGCAAAGCAAAAGCTCTTTGAAATTTGGAATACGTTTAGGAATAAGTGATTTAGCAAAGCAAAAAAAATTTTTGTTGCTGTATATTTTTGCATAGCACTGGGAAAATGTGTCAGTCAACAGGTGATTCAGTACCAACCATGAATGAGCAGTATGTGTCTGTGTGCATCATATCTATAAATCTGTCTGTCTGTCTGTCTGTCTATCTATCTATCTATCTAAATCATAGTAAGCTGCAGGGCTGCTGAGCTATAATCCATCTAAACTGGTTGGAAGGTTAATGGGTTTATGTAAGTTGAAATAAAATCAAAGATCATGAGCTGATGCAGCTGCATGTAAAAATCCCGATAATATTGTTTATTTTCTGGACTACAGTAAATGAAGGATGTTAATGTAATGTTTATTCTGTCAATAGTTTAATCAACAGATCTGAGGTATGTTTAGGATTCTTAATATAACACTTGAGAGTTTTACATGTACAATGCATGTGACACAGGCACACAAATGCACCTAAATACAACAACTCAGATTCAGATACATAAGGACTTGTACAGACATACAAAAACATGAATACAAATCCACGTTTTTTTTTTTTTAAGTTGTATGACTTACATTGCACAGGAAGTAGTAATAACCTGTAAAGCACTTGGGAGTACTTTCTTCAGGAGTTGACCATTTGTGAATGGGGGTGTAAAGTATGTTGGAGCTTAATATAACTAGAAGGCTACATTCTCCGTTCTTCTGGATGGACCATTCTTTATAGCTGCATTTGCTTTTAATAAATACAGAAGCTCACACCCTGGCTGTGAACCCAATCCCTACATTAACATGTTCAACTTGAAATTTTCTGCTGCCTTAAAAAATGTCAGATAAATCCAATATTCCCACTCCTGCACCACCACCACTCTTCAATCCAATTAAATGTAGTTTACATGTTTTAAACACCATTACCTCTAGTGATAAATGACAGTTTAATATTTTGTCTCCCCCTCTCCATACAGTCACTCACACTCTCTTTAACTCAGAATGTTGGCAAATTGAGGAAAATGTGTCCTGCTTTTGTTCATTGAAATAAAGTTTATTTATTTATTTATAAAATTTTGGTGACCGGGTAGGCCCACTGAGCCCCAAAGGTCCCTTTTTCAGGGGCGACCCAGGATAATACATGTTTTGATACAGTGGAAAAACATTTGGTCACAAGAATATACAGGCTTACTTGGCGGTTACAGACATGGTTATCATCATGACACAGTTTTACCTAGGTGCTACATGGCATAGTATTATACGTGACATTGTATATAGGATAAAGGGACCAAGGTGTCCTGGATCTTGAGAGGGGTAGCTGGGTCGGCTCACTTTTGGGAGGGTTGATGTGGGAGAGGGCGGTGCCGTGGCACGTGGCCGTGACGTTATGAGCCATGGCACAGGCATGTGCTTATGTCAATCATATGAGCCTTAAGTCTGGTGTGGAAGTTCCTAAGTGAGGAGGCCTCCTGCACCAGAGGAGGGAGCTTGTTCTACAGGTTGGGAGCTAGGCAAGAGAAAGATCTGCCACCAGCATTGGTCCTTGCTTGGGGGACTTTCAGTAGCGTTCATTCTGACGTCCGTAGTCTCCTGGGGTTATGCTTAATTGCTATGGTTCCAGCTATGCTAGGTGGAGCGGGGAGTTTGAGTAGTTTGAAGGCCTGGACAAGCAAGGGGTATTGTAGGCGAGCGGACAATGAGGGCCACCATAGCTGGGCCAGTGTATCACAGTGGTGACGTCGCGGGTGGTCCTGGGTAGTGAATCGAGCTACCTTGTTGTACAGGATTTGCATTCTGGAGACCTCTTGTTTAGCCATGCCCTGTACAATCGGTGCTGCATAGGTCAGGGTAGGGAGCAGGACACTGGTGGCAATGGCAAGCCTGGCCTCGGAGATGAGCTGGTCCTTGAGTCGGTACAAGGTTCCAAGTTTACAGTGTAGGGTCTTGGTGACCTGGTCCATGTGGTCCTTGAAGGTGATAGATTGGTCAAGAGTCAGGCCTAAGTATTTTAGGGAAGGCACTACTTTGATGCTTTTTTCAGAGAGTGTGGTAAGTTGCAGGGATGTAGTCCTGTCATGACCCAAAGATCTGGGCCCGAATAGCACCGCCTTGGTTTTGTCTGCGTTTAGTACCATTCTGTTCTCACTCAGCCAATCTTCAAGGGATGTGATGTCATTTTGGAGGAGAGGACCAAGAGCAGCCACATCGCCCAAGGATCGGTAGATGACTGTGTCATCAGCATACTGTACGACCGAGCTTTCCCCATAGTAGGTACTTAGGTCATTGGTAAATAAGGAGAAAAGGAGGGGGCCGAGGATTGAGCCCTGTGGTACACCCTGTTTTAGAGGTAGTGGACCTGACATGGCCCCCTTCCAGGAGACCCTCTGTGTCCGGTCTGATAAGCAGCTCCCAAACCACTTGAGAACATGGGGGTCTAATCCCACATTGTTCAGCTTGTTCAGTTATTGGTATAGCAGTTCTATCTTACTGTTAGTGTCAGTTTCCCTGAATGTTTAATTTGCAATGATTGCTAACACTACACATGTATTGTGAACAAAGTCACATAATTCTGGTCACAATTTTTACAGCCTGATTTAGGACTGATTTATTGTGTCTAACTTTCTGTATCGGAGCCCGGGTTCAGCATGCCAACATGATGTGCACTGTACTGCATGGGTTTTCTATGGGCAACTCTGGAGACTAGCTTACTGAAAAAGTTAACAATAACACTGCAGACATGTTGGTGTTTTTAATCTAGATTTATGGAAGTTCATTCTTTGCTTTTGTTTGATAATGGTGGTTGGTTTTCAGTAGCTGACAGGCTGATAAGTGAGAAATAATCTGCGAGCCTAATTCAGAAACAGCATACTTGTCTGTAACATTCTCGCTGAACTCTGTAGCTCTGCAACTCTGTAATGAGGATTAATTATGATGCGTTTTGACTCTTGGCAAGACTTTGCTGTCCCTTTCATACAATTTGAAGCAGTGCACTGTGCTGAGAGGGCATACGTTACTCGGTATCATCAGAGAACATTCGGCTGAAACACACTGGTCATTTTTTTTTTCAGCATTATTAGAAAGTCTCCTATCTCTGTTTGCAGTTTTACATCTGGTAAACTATATTACATTGCTGTATACAAAGAAGTTCTTTGGGGGCCATTACTGATTGAGGAAGATAAAACAACACTTTACAGCATAGTCAGATGAAATAATAATACAAACCCACTATACTAGCAGAAAGAGAGAGAGAGAGAGAGAGAGATAGGTGAAGTCTGGTGACTTTACAAATTTTAAATGCTAACTCTGAAGAAGAGTCAAAATGAGAGTATGCCTTCAGCAAACATTTTACTAGTTTTGGTTTCGTGATCATTCTGGCACAATATAGTTTCTAAAATGTTTAATGCAAAAATATGTAAGAAGTTTGCACTCACATTTATAAATATGAAAGACACTGGATCACTTAGGCTCTTTAATCTAAAATGCTGTCTTAGCCTTTGCACACAGCAAACCTGAGTTGCTGATCTGGCCTTTACTCAGGAGTCTCGTTACAGCACTCTGAGAGCATTTATTTGTCTATTATTTTAAAGTTTACATCTGACTGATTCCACTGGGGTTCCTTTCTGTGTTCCTAGGGCATCAGGTCTAAATTGGCTCAGTGTTGGAAGTGTCAGTGTGATGTAGTATAGGAAAATAAATGAATCAGGACCAGCACCAACAGATTGACCTGGCTCAATATCGGGCGGTATGCATCTGTATTCAAGTCCACTGGACAAGGCTGAAAAGTGATAGTATTCCCGGCCTCCATTCCCAGTCAACAAAAAACTAACTAAACTAAATAAACATTCTCACTGACACCACAATCCCTTTTCTGACACTACAATGCATTAATTATATTTAAGCTATGGGGATCCTTATCTAAGAGCCTTAAGTTCAAATCCCCTAAATAAGTTTGGCTGTTATGTAGTGTGTGCTGCATTTTTTGGAAGTCGAAAGCTTGCACATGAAAAACAGGATCAGAGAAAGGGAGCATGGGATTTCTTCTTAGTACACAATTTCTTAATGTAGTATAATAGTTGATGTGACTTCAAGCTTAATTATAAAACGGGGCCCGTAGCTCTCAACTATCTCACATCATGAGGGATGTCCCTTGTGTTATCCCTCGAAGCTGTTTCATCCCACATTTATCCCACACAGAAAGGGGAGTGTAGCCAGAGAATTCCACCTTGCACATATACTATCCAGCTCCTGCCCACCCCATAGTGTAGAGTCCTGTAAGGTGCATCAAGTAGAAAGGTTGTATTGGATTAAAAAAGAGAGATTTTTACCAGATTATTTTCTCATTTTTTATGAGTGTGTGTGTGTTTTCACATTAAAATGACAAAATCAATCTCATGAAAAAGGTGGAAAATAGCAGACAGTTTGGAAGTTACTTATAAAGCTGTTCACAAATGTGTATAATGAGTATGCTTGCCTTCAGCCTTGAATGCAAAAGTTAATGAACATAAAATGGTGTTTTAAATTTACACTGTAAAGTAGAACTTCGGAATGCTTTGTGACTAAGTCATAATTAAACTATGCACAAATAAAGGTGTTGCTTTCCACAGTGGACTGAGACTGCATTTCCATGTCTGATTAAGTATTACACAGTATCAGTGTTTGTGCCCACCCCTTCACACTATATCATTGAGGAAAAGTTGAAGGTATGAAACAGACTTGAAAAGTCCAGTAATTTAACTGGGATTATTGTTTATAATCTTTAGTCTTTCAGGAATGCTATACGTATACTGTAATACCATGATAGATATTCCATCATGTAGAAATATAAGTACTACTTGGGTGTTAAAGGCACTCGGTTTTGCCTTGTGCCTCAAAACACACATAAGGTGTCCATATATTTCAGCTACAGGACACCTCAATGGGTAATGTTCCTAACTTGAATTATTAGAAAGGCAGTGTAATCTAATGGTTAGAGCATAGAAACTGAAAATGTGAAAACACAGGTTCAAATCCCCCAAGAGCTACTGGCTCACTTAGTGATTTTGATGAAGTGCATTGACTTCTCTATGCTCCTGTACACACAACTATAACACTGGCCAGAAACAGAACCTAACCGTAAGCCAGGTGTTGTGACTGAGCTAAGTGTCCTAAGTTAACTAATTGTAAATTAAAATACTGTAAATAAAAAAGCAATCATTTAATGTTTCTGCATATCATAAACTGAAATGGTTATTTGTTCAGTAAAAGCCTGTTTATCACATAACATGTGAGAGGTGCAGATGTCAATAAAAGTGACGTGACCCCCAAAAGATAATTAGCCTGTTTCATTAAAACTAGAATCCTTTCCACGCTATTGGAGAAATTCAGGTGGATAGCTTAGAATGTAGGGAAACCAAATGAGAAAGGGCTTGACCCTTCTCCTCCAAATAGAATCCTCTGAACTTGGCAGTCACCCTGACACTTGAACTGCAGTACCAATAATGTCAGAGATACACGACTAACAGAAGGATTTGCACCAGGAAGTACTGTATATCCTAGCACATCCACTGAGTGACTCGAATATGCACATGTCAATTACTGTGCATGGGAAAGTGCAATAGGGATGTCCACATGATAGGGATGACAGCGCATGTCAGGGCCATGAATACGGGTTGCCAGGAACACACAGGGTGAGTACTGCACCTGTGCAATATTGCTTCTGATGTGGTGTCATGTGTGACCTCAGAGTTGTTTATTTTATGTTATGGGGAAATTACTGAAAAAAGGTTGTGACTGTTGCTTATTGGTACATACGAACATATGAATCTGCCAGCAGAAACAGACCATTGGACTATCAAAGTCTGCCTGAGCAAGCAGCTAGCACCCTAGATTGCAGCTGCCCCAGCCTCCTCCCCCACTGTCCCTCCTTTACCTGTCACAGCCCCCGCCACCCAGACCCTTCCTTTTGCTTTATCCCATTCCTTCTTAAAACGTCCTACTGTCCTACACAATACCACCACCTCTGGTAGCGCATTCCATTTAGACACCACTCTCTCTGCGAAGTAGTGCCTCATCTCCCTCTTAAATCATCCCCACTCCAGTCTTAGCCTATGCCCCCCTCATTTCCCTACTCTCCCTCAGTTTAAACACCCCCTCGGTGCTAGGCTTATTAATACCCCTCACATATTTGAACATTTCAATCATACCCCACCATCCCTCCTCTCCTTCAGTGTGTACATATTCAGATCCTGCAGCCCGTTCTCATAGGCCTTTCCTTCTACAGAAAGTTTCATTATTTTCTTATTGGCATTAACAATTGCAGGATTCCATTAAAGTGTAGTAATTTTAGAACCAGAGGGGGTGAAATACAACTGAAATTGCTTGATTTCTGTGCTAGACACATAGGATTTGGAAGGATATTTGTGCAATATTTTAGAAGTATCCAGCTGGCTGAGCAGTGAGTTTATCCCTGGTTTCAGATAAAGGGTTTGTGTGTGTATTAGAAGCAGACATAGCAAATTGTCTTCACTGAAAGGCCTGCTTACATCACAGGTGTCACTAGTCAATCAATTGATTCTGGGTGGGGCTTTTATCACTGAGCTGTCTTAGGCAAACTACACAGGGAGAAGCCAGTCAGAAAAGACTTGCCTGCTTCTGTTGGAAGCTGAAAAACTTGCTATACTGCAGAGAACAAACTAGAATGCATTTGAGGAACTGGAAACCTGGTAAAACATAATTTTGTTGGGGACTAGATAGGAAGGTAAGCTACGTTTTCTACAGAAAGTTTCATTATTTTCTTATTGGCATTAAGAATTGCAGGATTCCATTAAAGTGTAGTAATTTTATAACCAGAGGGGGTGAAATACAACTGAAATTGCTTGATTTCTGTGCTAGACACATAGGATTTGGAAGGATATTTGTGCAATATTTTAGAAGTATCCAGCTGGCTGAGCAGTGAGTCCATTTTTATCCCTGGACTCAGTAGAGTGGTTTGTGTAGGAGCAGTGGTCTAGTAAATTGTGGTGTTGGTTGACTTACTATAAAGGGCAATACTCACCAGGGTGGTGGAGCAGTGGTGTATTTGATTGTTTCTAACAGTCACCAGTGTTTGTGGCCTACCCACCCACCCTTCCCTCACCCACCCACCCCAGGCGTGGCATTTCCTTTATAGCCAAGGTTCTGACATCACTTCTTCAACAGGTCTTGGGACAGAACTGTAATATTCTTAATTACTCAGCACAGTGCATAAAGGGTAAGTACACACACATAAAAAAGAAAATTTATATATTACTCATTGTATATTATAAGGAAGAGGGACATGTGGGGAGTGGTGCAATGCACTGGCTGTGGGGCAGCAATTTTCTGGGAGACATTCTGGAACCTGCATTGCTGCCCTATTTGCAGGCAACTGTCAGCTCTGAGGGAGGAGGTTGCTCACCTCCAGGCTGAACTGGCAAGGACTAAGGAGGCCTCCCCCACCCAAAGAGCACCAGTTCCACAACCACTGCCTCAGAGGTTGCCATGTGTGAAGAGCAGATGGACCACAGTAGGTTCTGGGAGGGTGAGGGTGGTGAAACAGAGGCATAGCCCCCAAGTTGTACCTCTACACAAATCATATGTCAGTCTGGCAAATCAAGGTTCCTCTATGATGACACCCTCACTGGAGACCAAGAAGAATGCTGGGGACATCCACAAGGGAGACCCACAAAAGAGTGGCAAGGGACACCACAGGGGAAAGAAACAGCTTCTGATAGGGGACTCAATTGTTAGGGGTGTAGACCTGGGGAAGGGAGAGGAGAGGGAAGTAAGGTGCCTGCCTGGTGCCATGGCTTGGAGGGACAGGAAGCAAATCCTCAGGATTGCAGAAGCAGCATCACAGGAGAGGAAACTAGATATCATTATCCACCTCGGGACAAATGACCTAGCTAGGCATGAGATCAGTGCAGTGCAGGATTAATTTGTGGAGTTGGGGAGGGGCCTCAGACAGGTAGCAAGCACGGTAACCTTCTCAGAGGTGCTGCCAATCTATGGCAGGGGTGAGGCTAGGGTACTGCACACCATGCAGTTTAATGAATGGTTGCAAAACTGGTGCAGAGCATAGGGCTTTGGCTTCATTGGGGACTGGGGGTCCACCTGGAGAGATGAAGGTCTATACTGGCATGATGGTCTGCATCTGTCCAGGAAGGGAAACATGCTCCTAGGTGACAGGTTTAAAGGCTCCCTTAGCACGCTTTTAATCTAGCCAAGGGGGGAGGTGCTGATAGGAAACAGGAAAGTTCAAGCCTCCCCCCACAAAACATGGCAGGTAGTAGGGTAAACACTGAGGTACAGAGCTTGACAGAGGGCAGGACAGGGGTAAATGGAAAAATGGACAAGGGCAATAAGAGCAGGGATAGGGTAAAAAAGGATAAAGCCAACATTAAATGGAGGGCAATGAGTACCAATGCCCATAGTCTTGGAAACAAGCTTCCAGAGCTAGTAGCCCTGAATGAAGAGGAACACTTGGATATTGTGGCAGTCACAGAAACATGGTACACAGAGAACCATGACTGAGATGTCAACATACCAGGGTACACAATCTACAGAAGGGACAGGGAGGGTTAAAGAGGAGGTGGAGTAGCTCTCTACATAAGGGAAGGGATCAAAGCTACAGAACTAAAAAGTAAAGGGGGAGGACAAGAGGAACTCTGGGTCACCTTGGAGACAGGGAATGGCATCACAATCCGCACAGGGGTTGTATACAAACCCCCATCTCAAGGGGAGGAAATGGACAAGAAAATGATAGAGGGCATTCTCAAAATGGCTGAAAAAGGTGAGATACTGTTGATGGAGGACCTGAATATGCCAGATGTTAACTGGGCTACATGGACTGCAGCCACATCCAAGAGCAGGGTCATTCTTGATGCCCTACAGGGGGCATGCCTTAGACAGCTAGTGGTGGAACCCACTCGAGAGGGAGCAATATTAGACCTGGTACTCTCAAATGGAGAGAGGATCACAAATTTAGAAGTCAGTAGACATCTGGGAACAAGCGACCACTGCACAGTGTGCTTCACAATAAACCAGAGCCAGATTAAGGCAACCTGGGGCCCTAGGTCCAAGAGAAATCTGGGGCCCCCCTCACTATAACCATGCCCCTTCACCATGACCACACCTCTTGGTTAGTGCATATCAGTTACTGAAACATTAAAACAATGTTCTTACTGTCCCTAAAAAGTGGCATAAAATGCTTCAAAATGAATGAAACTGGCTGACCCAGTGGCACTGTGGGTTGAGGTACTGGACGCCACACCTCACACTACGCTGGTGACCTGGGTTTGGTGACAGACTCGAGTCACTGGGGGTTGGCCAGGTGGCCAAGGGGAGAAGGATTGAGTGCCCAATGGCTGCTCTCCTTCTCCAGGGAGGGGTGGGAAGCTGGCCCCACCACTATACCACCACCACCGCCTGGGTGGCCACAGGTGGTGCTGGTACAGTTAAGAAAGCAGACAGACAGGGAGGGGCTGATGTCATCCAAGGACCAGAGTGGGGGCACGTCTCAGCATGCCTCCATCTCACTGGTCCTAGTCGAGTGCTGATGTCAGCAGGAGGTGGACCAGAACAAGGAAAAGCACCCCATGGCTGATCTAGGTGAAGGGATCCTGCACTGCTGCAACCATGGAGGAACCAGGAAGGAGCTCTGGTTGCACATTCCACTGAGGATCAGAGAAGGTAGGATGGACTCTTCCTCCCCACCCTGGGGGTCAAACCGGGTCTCCAGAGTTGTATAGGAGTGAGGCACTTATGGGAGCATCCTCCCAGTCCTCATGGCGCAGACTGGGTGCATTGAGATGCCTGGAGAGAGGGACTGGTCCCGGTGCAAGGGGGAGTATAAAGAGATAGTAAAAAAAAAAAAAATATATATATATATACATATATATATATGAAAGAAACTAATACTACCAGTATGGAAAAATACCAATAGCCTGAGTTTTGATAATTTAGAGAAAATAATTAATAGGTCTGGTAAAAATATTTTTTTGTATGTGAAATGTCATGATTTGCACTTCTCCAAAGCCCCCCAACCCCAAACACACATGTATGCACTTGCAGTCTGGGTGTTATCATACTGTCCTGTCAGGTACTATGAACCAGGATGTTGGAGTTTTGTTGGGTTGGGTAGGGAATGATCTCTAAAACAGGCTAGGTCCTGGGTGGTGTAGGAGTTATGTTTGTGGTTTACTGTGGGGGGGGGGGCTATGAACTTTACAGATTATACTACAAAGCGAGTGATTATTAGAAGAATTTGAAATCATTCCCAGGGTCAAACATTTCTGTTACTGATAAGTAAGCCAGGATCCATAAATGGCAAGATTTACTGATGGGAATCTTAAAATACATTAATTTGTTCACCCTGAAAACAGAGCTGTATAAAGGTCAGAACTTCAGTATGAGCGAGATGAGAGAATTAAAAAAAAAAAGTATTATTTTTAATTGTATCACTGAAACTTATTGTAGATTTCTTAATTTTAGGTTATAGTTAAGAGTAAGATTCTAAGCTGGAATTCTAAATGGGTGTGTGAGATAAAGCAAAGGAAATGGGCTTGTTCATACCTCAAAGGTCATCTTGGCTCGGGCCCCTGAAGCTATCAGCTGCATTTAACACCTAATCAGGGAGGTGAGGGTCTTGTCACAGTTCAGCCCCTGACTTACTCAGTGGCTGAGTCCTTTACAAAAACATGCAGCTCAGACAGAAAGAAAAGGATATATAGTAAATATATGCTGGGGATTGCTGGGGGCCCCTGGCAGGCAGGGGCCCTAGGCTTGTGCCTATGTTGCCTATGCCTTAATCCTGCCCTGCAATAAACACAACC
Source organism: Neoceratodus forsteri (assembly GCA_016271365.2). NCBI lineage: Eukaryota > Metazoa > Chordata > Ceratodontiformes > Ceratodontidae > Neoceratodus > Neoceratodus forsteri. Next base: position 1,322,443,671 of record CM057456.1, read on the forward strand.
ATGGAGACAAGCCATACAAAGACAAGGATACTGGACTTTAGAAGGGCTGACTTTGGCATAATGGGTGAATACCTGAGGAATGCATTAGCAAATGTCCAGAAAGGAGGGGTGGAAGAACAATGGAGAAAAATCAAAACTGCCATCATGAAGGCAACAAGTCTTTGTGTGAAACAAATAAAGAAAACAAAGCAGAATAAAAAACCACTATGGTTCTCAAAAGAGGTATCAGGGAAGGTTAAGGAGAAAAAGGCTGCCTTCAAAAAGTATAAGGAATCACAGACAGAGCACAACAGGGAACTGTATCAATTAAAGCAGAAAGAAGTGGGGAAGGCAGTCAGAAAAGCAAAGGCCCAAACCAAGGAAAAGATAGCCAACTCAGTTAAGAAGGGGAATAAAACCTTTTATAGGTACATTAGGGAGCATAGAAAGGTTCATGGAGGGATAGTGAAGATTAATAAAGGAGAGGGGAGGTGGGCAGAGGGAGACAGTGAAAAGGCAGAGATACTGAATGAATACTTTTGCTCAGTATTCAAAAAAGAAGAAGAGGAGGAGCTACCTAAACCAAACAGTAGAAGCACTCTGGGTAGTGTGGTTGACGCCAGTCCATTTACAGAAGAAAGAGACCTGAAAGAACTCCTAAAACTCAAGGTGGACAAAGCAATGGGGCCTGACGGGATTCACCCTAGAATCCTAAAAGAGCTAAGGGAGGACCTAGTGATACCACTAACCACACTTTTTAACAAATCATGGGAAGATGGGGTGGCACCTGAGGACTGGAGGAGGGCAGATGTGATTCCCCTTCACAAAAGTGGGAGCAATGCAGAAGCAGGAAACTACAGACCTGTTAGTTTGACCTCAGTGGTGGGGAAAATGATGGAATCACTTCAGAAAAAAAGAATTGTTCAGTACCTAGAGGCCAGCGGGGCACAGGACCCAAAGCAGCATGGATTCACAGCAGGAAGATCATGTCAGATGAATCAAATCGATTTCTTTGACTGGGTGACCAAAGTAATAGACCAGGGAGGGGCTGTGGATATGGCCTACCTAGACTTTAGCAAGGCATTTGACACAGTCCCCCACAAAAAATTAATAATCAAGTTAGCCAGCCTGGGAGTGGGTCCCAGGGTGGTAGCCTGGGTAGCAAACTGGCTGCACAACAGGACAGAGAAGGTAATAGTGAATAGAACACATTCTGAAGAAAGGGGGGTCACTAGTGGAGTATCTCAGGGCTCAGTACTGGGTCCAGTCCTCTTTAATGTCTTTATAGGTGACACTGCAGAGGGTCTGGAAGGAAAGGTATGCCTCTTTGCAGATGACACAAAGATCTGTAACAGAGTTGATACACAAGGGGGGGTAGAAAGGATGAGAAGGGACTTGGCAAGGTTGGAGGAATGGTCAGACATACGGCAACTTAGATTCAATGCAAAGAAGTGCAAAGTAATGCACCTGGGAAATAAAAATCCAGGAGAAGAGTACACAATAGCAGGGGAGGTACTAACGACAACAATAATGGAAAGGGATCTGGGTGTAGTCATATCAGATGTCCTAAAGGTGGGTAAGCAATGTGAGAAGTCAGTAAGGACAGCCAGGGGGATACTGGGATGCATAGGGAGGGGCATCACAAGTAGAAAAAGAGAAGTGGTTATCCCTCTGTACAGACAGTTGGTGAGACCCCATCTGGAGTACTGCATGCAGTTTTGGAGACCTCATCTACGCAAGGACATAAGACAGAATGGAAGCAGTCCAGAGGAGGCCAACTAAAATGGTGCAGGGTCTACATCAGAAACCATATGAAGAGAGACTGAGAGAGCTCAATATGTATACCCTTGATGAAAGGAGGGACAGGGGGGACATGATAGAAACTTTTAAGTACCTCAAGGGAATCAACAAAGTCCAGGAGGGTAGCATCTTTCAGAAAAAGAGATGTGTAAGAACAAGGGGGCACAATTTAAAGTTAGAGGGGATGGCTCAGGGATAATGTGAGGAAATTCTTTTTCACGGAGAGAGTGGTGGACACATGGAACCACCTTCCTGGAGAGGTTGTGGGGTCTAAAATAGTGGGGGAATTCAAACATGCATGGGACAGACATAAGGCAATTATAGTGGGGGGTTGCAGGAAGTAGGCTGTTGGTTAACTAAAATCTGCAGCTTATCCAATAGGTAGGGAAATGGGCAGACTGGGTGGGCCAAGTGGTCCTTATCTGCCATCAAACTCTATGTTTCTATGTTTCCTTCCATCCCCTGTAACATTTTTGTTGCCCTCTTTTGTACCCCCTTCAATAATTTTATATCCCTCTTCAGATAAGGTCTCCAGTATTGCATACAGTACTCCAAAAGTGGTCTGACCAAGAATCTGTAGAGGGGCAGGATCACCTCCCTATGTCTGGATGTGAAACCCCTTTTGAAACAACCCAGCATCCTGTTTGCCTTAGCCACTGCTTTCCTGCACTGGGCCGAACTGTTCATGTATCGCATTGCAGCTTGAGAACTTTCTTACCACTCATGAAGTCTATGATCCTCTCCAGTCTAGTTTCAGGAAGAGGCACAGTACTGAGACAGCATTAGTTTGGGTGATGAATGATCTCCTAATAGCGAGGGATCAGAGGATTCGTTCGAGCTTGGTCCTCCTTGATCTCTCTGCAGCATTTGACACCATGGATCATGGGGTGCTATTGGAATGCCTCCTGCGGCTAATCTGTGGACTGTCAGGGACAGTCCTCAGATGGTTCCATTCTTTTCTCACGGGCAGGACTCAGAGGGTGGTGTCAGGAATATTTTTTCCTTTGCCCTGCCTTGTGGGGTTCCGCAGTGTTCTGTACTGTCCCCCATGTTGTTCACGGTGTACATGCTGCCATTGGGAGACATTATAAGGTGGTATGGGCTGAGTTTTCACTGCTGTGCAGATGATAATCAGCTCTACATGTCCTTTGAACCCGAACAGATTAGTGCAATCTTGGTATTTAACAACTGCCTCACTGAGATTCAAGATTGGATGAGTGCTAACTGGTTGAAACTAAATCCAGATAAAACTGAGGTGTCGGCGGTGGACCCGGGTCACCGGGTAGAGAAGTTGACTCCTGGGCAACTGTCTGGCCTGGTTCTGGGGGGTGACCAGTTGAGACCTTCTGAAAGGGTGCGGAATCTGGGGGCTGTGCCTGATAATGAACCGATGCTTAAAGCACAGGTGTCAGCAGTTGTCAAGTCCTCATTTTTCCATTGGAGGAACGTCGCCCAGATAAAGCACCTTGTTCTGCTCGATGACCTTCCTATATTGGTTCACGCCTTTGTGTCCTCTTGTCTTGACTACTGCAATGCTCTATAACTAGGGTTACCGGGAGTGGATCTCCATTGCCTGCAGCTGGTGCCAAATGCAGCGGCCAGGCTATTGACAGGGCAGTCAAGATCTTGCCATGTGATGTCTGTGCTGCGTGAACTGCACTGGCTGCCAGTGTGGTGGAGGATCACCTTCAAGGTCACGTTGCTGACCTATAAGACCCTACATGGACAGGGACTGGGTTACTTGCAAGACCTCCTTTAGCCTTACCGCCCCTCCGTCCTCTCTGCTCCACCGATGAGGGATTGCTAGAGGCTCCCAGGGTCCATTTTCAGACATCAGGTGCTAGGGCTTTTGCTTTTGTAGCCCCGACCCTGTGGAACTCTCTACCTTGTCGGATTAAAGAGCGTCTGTCCACTGAGATGTTTAAATCCTCTATAAAAACATATTTATTTGGCCTAGCATTTGAGGAGGATGTTTAGTTTTATTTCTGCTGCCTTTTAATTTTGTGTGTTTTAACAGTTTAATGGTAGTTTTAATATTGTATATGCGCTTTGATTTTAGAAAAGCACTTTAGAAATAAAATTTGATTTGATTTGATTGATTTGATGCTCCCTGTTACCGACACCCCAAGGTCCTTCTCCTCCTCAAGTGATCCCCAGACTCACCCCCGCAACCAGTAGTCCCTCCATTACCTTGCAATTCTTTGCATTGAATCCTAGCTGCCACTTCTCTGACCATGCCTCCAGTTTGGTTAGGTCCCCCTGCAATCGTTTCCATCCTTCCTCCTCGTCCACTACTGACCCCATTTTGGTATCGTCTGCGAACAGACTAACCCTGCTCCCAACTCCATGTGCAATATCTGACATAAAGAGCCCAAATAGCACCGGGTCCAGCACTGAAACCTGTGGCACCCCACTTGTCACTGCTCTGGGTGTTGAGAGCTCCCCCTCACAACCACCCGTTGCACTCTCCACTGTAACCAGTTCCCTATCCAATTTGTCAGTTTCCTCCCCACCCCCATGGCAGTCAGTTTTCCCCCCGGTCTCCCATGAGGCACTGTATCAAAGACCTTGCTGAAGTCCAAGTACAGGACATCCACCGCATGACCCCCAGCCAGCTCTCTTGTTACCCAGTCATAATACTCTATTAGGTTTGTCTGAGAAGACCTCCCCAGGACGAACCCGTGTTGCCACCCATCCTGGAGGCCATTACCCTCGAGTAATGCCACCAGCCTCTCCTTCAATATCGTCTCCATAACTTTCCCCACTATGGAAGTGAGACTGACTGGCTGATAATTTCCTGGCTCTTCCCTAGGCCCATTCTTATGTATGGGCACCACATGGACCACCCTCCAATCCTCAGGCACACAACCCATTTCTAGAGAAGTGCTGAACAGATCTGCCAGTGGCTCAGCCAACACATCCACCATCTCAGCACCCTGGGATGGATGCCATCAGGACCTGGTGCCTTATCCGTCTGTCATCTCCTCCTCCCCCCCTTTCCCGCACCCCCCCCCAGTCCATAGTGGTAGTGGTCCATCCTTCTCCTCACTGAAAACAGAGCAGGCGTAATCATTCAGTATTTCTGCTTGTGTCTCTCCCTTTTCCACCCATTCCCCTACCCACTTATCCTCCTCGTTTTGTTCTTTGCCGTCCTCTTTTCCTGACATATCTAAAAATTCCTTCTCCCCTCCCTTTATGCCCTTCGTCAACCTTAGTTCCCTGGAGGCCTTGGCTGTTTTCACCCGCCTGGTCACCTCTTGGACCAACTCCCATAAGCCTCCTTGTCCTCTTCCTTCCCTGTTCTCCTGCACTTCCTACACAGCCCTCTTCTCCCTCACCCTCTGCAGCACTTCACTGTTCAGCCAACATGGTTTTCTGGCCCTGCCCTTCTTGCTCCTAGTCCTTGTGCAGGTTACTTTAGCCTCTGCTAGGCCAGTTTTATTAACTTCCCACTTTTGTTCGGCATCCCTGTCCAGCCTTATATCCCGGAGTCTCCCTTGCAGTATTTCTCTCATTCTCCCAAAGTCCACCCTCCTGAAGTCCACCACCATAGTGCCCGTGCCTCCAGTCTCCCTCCCCAATATGAGTATGAACCACAGTTTGGTGGTCACTACCAGCTAGCGGGGTCTTAAACTCTTACCTCTCTCACTGCCTCCTCATTTGCCAATACCAGGTACAGTGTGTTACTGAGCCTTGTAGGCCCTCTTACCATCCGTGTCAGGAGTCCATCCTGGATCTCATCCAGGAGCACCTGCTTCCTGGCGCTGTTAGTGGCAGGAGTGCTCCAATCAACCCCTGATAGGTTGAAATCCCCCACTATCACCACACACCCCTTCCTACACACCCTCCTTATCTGCTCTACCAACTCTCCATCCAGTTCCCCTGTTTGGACTGGTGGTCTGTACACCACTACTAGCCTCAGCTTTCTACCCCTGGAGTCTAGAAGCTGCACCCAAAGAGCCTCCGTCCTCCCTTCCTCCCCCTCATCCCTGTACACTTGATTCCTTTTCTCACATAGACTGCTTCCCCATCCCCTCTTCCAACCCCCCAGTCCTTCTTGTAAATCCTATACCCCAGGACTGCCAGATCCCAGTCATGGTACTCAGTGGCCCAAGTCTCTGTTACTGTGACCACATCCACCTTCCCCTTCGACAATAGTGTTTGAAGTTCCGCAATTTTGTTTCCCAGGCTTCTTGCATTTAGGAAGACCACCTTCCATCTGTACCCCTCCTTTCTCTCTTCCCTCTTCTCTCCCCTCCTCTCAGTTGTCCATACCCTTTATTCGCCCTATTATTACAGGGTGGTGGCATATTCTGCACTACCCCATGGCTACCCTGCATGACCCTTCTCTGCCTTTACTCATAACTAGGGGGGTGAGCTCCCCAGGTTCCCCTCTCCGGATCCTTTTACTATCATCAGTCCTCATGCCACCCCCCCCAGTTTAAATCCACCTTAGTTGCCACATACTCCTCTATTCCCTCTTTAGTACTCCCCCCCCCACTCAAGTGTAGCCTGTCTCCTGCATATAAGTCACTATTACTCAAGATCCTACCCCAGTCTGTCACTAAACCATTGATAGTAAGCTACATTCAATTGAATTCCAGATGCTGAAGTGTGCTATTGCATGGTGCTCAGTCGTGCTGGTAGTGTGGCATGGAGGTTAGAGTTATTGCCTCCAAGGGAATCGCAGACTCAGCAGACCAGGGTTCTAGTCTACTAATGTGTCCCTTTTTTGTTTTTGGTTTTGGTCTTCTGTGTTGCATCCACCAATGTCTCCCCCCTTTCCTGATTTGTGTCCCCCCACCCTGGATTCTGAATATTGTGTCCTCCTCCAGTCACGTCAGTGAATACCTCCGGTTCCATGGCTAGTGGCAGTGTACTGAGTATGGCATTTTGTGTTGCATTTACTTTTCTACACTTTGGTTTTAGTTGACTTTGACTGGTGCGGTGCTGTTTTTCACACTGTTTGCTGTGCGGTTTCTTACCCCGCTGTTCTGTCATTCACTGAGTTGATGTGAATACACTGTATATACTGGGAATGTGATAAACATTATATCTTCAGTGAAAAATAATCTGAAGACTACGCCACAGTTAGATAAGTTACACTGCACACACAGGAAAATAAATCTAGGAAGGTACAGTTGACAATTCAACCTGCGATGCAAGTTATGTGGCACAGGCAGGGCAAGTTCATATCAAAATACATGAGATAAAAACTGAAGTGTCAGCATAGCTCAGTTGATAGCACATCTGCCTCTTGGCCAGAAGGTCATGGACCATAGTCCCACAGCTGGATTGGGCTCATACCATAACATGCAGGCATTGAGTGCAGAGCTAAGGGGAAGCCATACTGTTGGGGGTGTGCTGTCCTCTGGATGAGACATCAGACTGAGGTCCTGTCTGCCCTCCTGGTGGTGGTTGTTTAGATATACATTAAAGATCCCATGGCACTTCTCAAAAAGGGTGGGGGAATTTCCTTAGCGCCCTAGACAAATTTCTTCCCTTTATTTAAAATACTACCAACAGATTTTCTGGTTCAGTGTTAGTTGGTTTACATCTAACTGTACTCCCATGAGTATGAAATCAGGTAGCATTATATAGCTTTCTTTTCCCAGTCAACAGAAACTAACTAAATAAATAAAAGATCATCAACCGTATATCAGATAGTTCCATTTTGCCAATAATATGAGAGATATTTTCTCTGGGAAGGTGAACTCTCTCACTGACTGCACTATAAGAACTGATTGCAGATTTAACCCTTGCATTGACTTGCACTGTTGGCAAAGACTGTCAATCACCAGCTCATCTAAGTCACATCCCCTTCTTTATATTTCCCACAGTCTATGCTTGGCAATTTTTTTTTTATTTCAAAACACATACTGTGCAACTAATAAGATGCACTCACAATATTTCAGACAAATTTAAAAGAACACAAACTGCACCTATTAAAGCAAATATTTGGCTATAAATAATGCTTTTCCTGCAATGTTCTCTTGCTTGGGCAATACTCCACTAGGTCAGAAATGCTGACAACAATATACATTAGTCCATATAGTATCCATCACTTCAGTTCACTGTGATGCAAAGCTGGTGTCCAACATCTGTATACAAATTAGATTTGTATTTCTTGCCCATATTAGAGGCAGTGTTCTAGCTGCTAAGGAACAGCACAGGTTTGGCGATCTGTAGGAAACCCAAGTTTAAATCCCACCACTTACAAACACTGTGTTACTCTGAGCAAGTTAGTTAATCTCTCAAAGCTTTAGTTATTCTGGCTGTAAAATATGTTCAAGCAAGAAATTGTAGTAAAAGAGATATTCAATCTCAGATGAGCAATTCTGGCTAACTCCGATAATTTTAAGTGGACAGTGTCCCTTTAAAGCACTATAGCAGCTGTGTTGGCTCTGACCACAGTATGTTTTATTTGACTGGCCTTGTCCAGTTCCCATCTCATCTGTTCTTGCATATATCTGCATTGTGCTTCTTGTATTATATTCTGCAAATAGGCTGTGCTCTGGTAATCCAACTTCCATGTCTGAGTCTGATGAGTATGAGTCTGAATTACTACTTGTGTCCCCAACCGAGTCACTGTCCACAAATATTTCATCAACAGCATGAGTCACAGTAAACCTTTTATGTTTTACATAGCAAAATCAATTTCACAGTTCTTTTTGCAATAATCCAAACTGACAGAACCAAAAGTGATTAAATTGAAAAGGGGATTGGTGGAAGACAAGGTGCACGGTACCTCCTCCACCAATAAAAGTGGCCAATCCTTTTTTGTGAGGTGAAACAACTATACTTTGTCCCTGGTGCCTAGTGCACCCCTCCCCCATAAAAAAAAGCAATTCCTACTTTGCTTTTTTCCCCTTTACTGCTAAGCAGGTGGTAATACCACACTGCTCCTATAGATCCCGCGTGCAGAATAGAACATTTTTTTCTTTTTGTTTTGTATTATGCTGTTACAGAATGAATTTGTTTTGCACCTTCTGTAAATGAACATATATATTTATATATATTATAACAAATCTGTAATTTCAGCTGACACAGACAAGGACATTATGTTTCCTCCTGCTGCTGTCTGATGAGAGAGAGAAAGAGCTCCAACAAGTTTTGCTTTTTCCCTTGTTTTTTGGTAAATGCTACTGGAAAATGTAGTGCTTCTTTTTCTACCTTTTTTGTTTGACAAGATGTCCACCAGTTCAACTGACAGGGTGAAAGGAATGATGTTTTCTCTTGCTCATTTCTGAGCACAGAGAAACAGCAACACAATTGTTTTTTTCCTATGCAATACTGAAAAATGAAGTAGTGAATTGTGTATATATATATATATATGCCATACCTGTGAGGATAAAAAAAGGCAAATATTTTCGATATTCTCAGGGTGGTCAGACCTACAGTGAGGATATCGCATTTATCCTCACTGTAGGTACATTTATCCACACAGTAGGTAGAGACTGGCTCATTTGGAACTCATTTGCATATTTAGCTGCAGTAGCAGTAGTAACTGTGTTCAAATGCGAATAACTTTAAAACGAAAAATGATACCATGGTACTGTGAGCACGAAAGTCATCCAGCACAAAAATATCTGCAAAATGAGTGGTTTTTCATTTATGGGTAACTTTTTTTATATATATATATAATTAGCTGAAAAACAAAAAAAGTGCATTTTTTCACTTTTTTCGACAAACAAATGTGAATAACTTTAAAACACAAAATGATAGCATGGTACTGCGAGCACGAAAGTTAATCAGCACAAAAAATCTACAAAATGAGTGGTGTTTTATTTATGACTAACTTTTATTTTTTGATATAATAAACAAAAAAACTGCAGAAAATGCTATTTTATTTTACTTTTTCGACAAACAAATGTGAAGAACTTTAAAATGAAAAATTATAGCATGGTACTACGAGCATGAAAGTTGTTCACCACAAAAATATCTACCAAATGAGTGGTATTTCATTGATATATACCTTTTAGTTTTTTTTTATAATTAGCAAAGAAACTGCAGAAAATTCAATTGTTTTCACTTTTTGCAACAAACAAATGCATATAACTTTAAAATGAAAAATAGTAGCATGGTACTTTGTGAAAAAAGTTGATCAGGACAAAAATGCCTACAAAATGAGTGGTGTTTCATTTGTAGATTTCTTTTAGATGTTTTACAATTGGCCAAAAACGGCAAGAATTTACTCTTCTTTTTTCACTTTTTGGAGGTATGGCATAAATGGAATATACAACCCCCTACTGGAAAAAATATTGTCGATATTTCCAGTAGGGGTTAATATTCCATATATATATATATATATATATATATATATTTGCAAGCAAATCACAGATTTCAGCTGCCAGGGATGAAGGAATGCTGTTTCCTTGTGCTTGTTTCTGAGCACTGAGAAAAAAGCAACAATGCTTTTTTGTTTTGGTTGTTGTTTATTTATGTGGGTCTGTAAATGGATTGAATTAAGGTTTAGAATGAACTAGATGTTTGTGCTGTGACAGAAAAGTATATTCTTTTGTAGAGAAATCACGATCAGAGCTGTCAATCAGAGCTCTGACAGAGAGCTTCCTACTGATTAAAATCCTGCCGAAGAGTGAACTGACAGCATGAGACCTATGCCTTTTGCAGACATCCCTGCAAAGGCAAGATCTCATGAGATCTGGCCACATTGTCATCCCTTTGACTGATCACATGTACAGTAGGTGCAAAAGACATGGTCAGGTATTTCCTGAAATTTCTGTGATATTTCTAGAGAAATCTCCTGCTTTCTGTAGTTGCACAGTAGGGACAGCAGAGAGAAACCCTTTCAAAATTTCGCTAAATATCTGGAAACATCTGACCATGTCTTTGGCTACTACTGTAGCCCTGTGTAACAGTGAAGTTGTCACTGTAGAAACATGCTCCGTTTTGAAGCAATTAACTCATTCCTCTTAAAACTGAGTATACTCAGCACATGCGGTAGCATGACAGCAGGGGTGAAACAAGTATACTCAGCACCCGCTGATAAAGGGTTAAGTAATGTTTGAAAATAGGTTGACAACAGACACTTGTCTCATGTTAAACATTTTGGCAGAAAAACATAATATAATTGAGAAACAACCTTCATATGAAGTTTCTGTTGATGACTGCCGATATATTAAATAGATACAAGCTGTGGTTGGAGTTGAAGAAGTTGTGAGTTCCTAAAAATATTCCTGTAATTGTTGAGTTTTATACAATACATGGTCCCAGGTTAATACTTCATTGAAAATAGACTTATAAAAATGCCCCACCGATTTTGCGGTAACACAAAGCTGTCCAGTGAGATATATATATATATATATATATATATATATATATATATATTAATAATAAGAGTGTGTGGCGCTCTTATATTAGAGTTGAGCAGGCACTTTTAATGTTAAGCCTCAAATTTCACACTTTAATAACTTTGCAACTGTTCAATGGATTTGCACAACATTTGCATGTGCAGTCTTGCGGGGTAGATCATGATGTACCAAATTCTTGGCGTCAGACAGATTGCCAGATTTCGTACTGCACAGTGAAATAATTTGAAAATTCCCCTTTTTTTCACAGCTTTTTGGTCATTGCATTGCATCCAAATGGTTTGGAATTTTGGTCTGCACTTTTTTGGGTAGAAAGTGCTTGCCCCACAGATCATGCCTGCATTGGTTTGGTGAAACCATATTAATCCATTCTAAAGTTATTTTCTGAGCATGCTCAGTTCAGTCTTTTGGATAGAGGATAGGCAAGGAAAGGCAAAGTTTATTTATATGGTGCCCAATCCCAGAGGCTCTGGGTGCCTTACATAAAAATAGGCAGGGTATTGATTAAAAACATACATAATAAATAAAACCACAAATAGAATAATAAACTTCAGATAGGGCATTAATAATTAGTCTGGCAGCTTCTTAGGGCTGGTCAGATGGATTCAGTAGGAAAGGCCATCGAGAACAAGTAAGCCTTCAAACCACTCTTGAACCTCTCAGCCGATAGGGCCTCCCTGAGAACAGCTGGAAGAGAGTTCCATAGGTCCGGTCCAGAGATGCGGAAAGCCCGGTTGCCAGAAGTTTTTAGTCTGGTCCTAGGAACTTCAAGGAGGCCCCTGATCAAGGAGTGGAGGACGCAGGCTGAGGTGACAGGTGTCAGGAGATAGGCCAGGTAGCCAGGGCCGAGTCTGTTTAGGGCCTTATAAGTGAGTAAACTCATCTTGATGATTACCCTCCACCTAACCGGCAGCCATTGCAGATCACACAGCACCGGGCTCACTTGGCTGGACCTAGAAAGGCCAGTCAGCAACCTGGCAGTTGTGTTCTGCACCAACTACAGCCGGTGAAGGGTACCTCTAGAGACTCTGAAGTAGAGAGCATTACAGCAATCCAGCCTGGATGTCACAAAGCCATGTACCAGTGTGGGCAGGTCTTCGGGCAGAACTAGGGGTTTGATCCTGGCAATGTTCCTCACGTGGTAAAAAACACTTTGGACAACAGCCGACACCTATGCTTCAAGTATCAGTCTGTCATCCAAGAACACGCCCCCTAGAGGAGGCCATCAATGATGAAGATCCCAGGAACAAACCAGTGATCACGCTGGAGGCACTCCCATCACACCGTCAACCCAGTTCAATCACCAGGACCTCTATCTTATCTGGGTTCAGTCACAACCAGCTGGAGGACATCCAATCATTGATCTTGGCCAGACAGCTATTTAGCACTTCAACAGCAATCAGTGTTCCAGGAGCAAAGGACAAATACAATTGGGTATCATCTGCAAAGCATATATTACTATATCCCAAAACTAATTTCCCCAACACCCTGTAGCCCAACGTCAAAATCCCGAGATGCAAAATCCCGACAGTGGAATTTTGCTTGTTTTTCATTTTGGGGGGCTTTACCACCCGCAGACCCCTTAATTAATATAACAAACTCTGGGGGTAAAATCCCACTGTCGGGATTTTGTGTGTCAGGCTTCCAGTGCTGGGCTTCCAGGTGTTGGGGAAAAGATTTTTGGGATATAGTAGTGATGCCTCTGTATAGCAGTGAAAACCGTCATTGTACTGTCTAATGAGCTCACCCAGAGGCAGCATGTACACAAATGACATTGGCAACAAAATCGGCCCAAGGTACTCCACACGACTGAAGCTTTGGGGAGAAAGAGAAATTCCCCATCACCAACCGCTGCTTCCTGCCAGAGAGATAGGACTCAAACCAGCTGATAACAGTGCTGGTGAGTCCACAATGCTCTCTAAGGTGATCAAGAAGCACAATGTGATCTACAGTGTCAAAGGCTGATGAGAGATTGAGGAGAACAAGAATTGACCAGTCTCCTCTATCTCTAGACTGAAAATGGAATGAAAAAAAATATTTTTTCTTGAGGGACCAGTCCTTGTTTGCCAGGGGGAAATCCTTGGTTGCCAGAAAATAATCCTTTTTCATGAGCCACCATCTTGTGTTTTCATTTGCTGCAAAAAAACTGTCATAACTCTTCCCAGGGACGTCTGTTTCAGACATCTTAGTATGTTTCTTGCTGGCTAGGAGTTGATGAGCAGTTCTTTGTGGTTTCTGACATCTGTGTGCCCCTATAATTTTTTAAATTATTTTAAATCCTTTTTCATCACTCACTAACTTCCTTTTTTGCCATTCCTTGCTTGTCATGCTGAAAAAGGAAATTGGCTGGTGAAAAAGGATTTCTTCTTTTCCCGACCAGATGTTCCTTTTGATGACCAGATGGCCCTGCAGGGATCCTGCAAATGAAAAAAAAGGATTTTCCACAGCATTCCTGTAGTTTTCAAGATTATTATATAATTTATCCCTGGTGTCTAGTGGCACCCTCACCCTCTGATAGCCATTCTCATAATTTTGTTTATTTTTCCTGGTGTTTAGTGGTGTCCCCCCCCCAACCCCTGATCACCATTCCCATAATTTTTTCTATTTTTCCCTGGAGTCTAGTGGCACCTCCCACACTCAGATTTCTGTCCCTGTCAATATTTAATGAATAGCTGGTGTCTAGTGTCACCCCACACCCTCTGATCACTATTCCCATAGTTATAAAATAGTTCCCTGGTGTCTAGTGGCAACCCCCACCCTCCAATTGCTGGAATCCTTTTCTGCATCAAACAAAAAAAGGAAACAAAAAAGGATTCCTTCAGATGAAAAAAGAATATCAAAAAGCTAAGTCCAATTTTTTTTCCATTTGAATGAAATATGAAGGGATCCTTTTTGGGTCAAACAAAAAAAACTGAAGAAAATCTGAGTCACAAATCTTTTTCCGTATGAAAGGAATATGAAGGGAACCTTTTTCATTCAAATGAAAAAGAACAAACAAAAAAACAGCAAAAAATACCTAAGTACAAAATCTTTTTCCATTTAAAGTGATTCTTTTTCATTTGAACAAAAAAGCCCATATGGAAAAAGGAGAAGTGAATCATGAAAAAGGATTTTAAAAGAAAGAAAAAAAATTGGGGTGACTTTTCTAACAGTTAACTGCAGAATCTACCTAATGGAGTCCCAATGAGCAAGATACGTGTCTTGCTCTTTCTACAGGATTTCATTTTTATGGGTTTTGAATTTTTTTTCACAGACAATTTAAAACAAGATGGCGGCAAACGAAAAAGGATTTTTCCAAATGAAAAAGGATTGGCACCAACAAAAAAGAATCCTTTTTCTTATGGACCAAATTCCTTTTTCATTTCAAACACCTATCCAAAAGACTGTACTGAGCATGCTCAGAAACCATATTTTTAAAATTTAACAACTTTGGAATGGATTAATATTTTTTTCACCAAACCAGTGAAAGGCACATCTGTGGGCAAAGCCCCCTCTATCCTGAAAATGTCAGACCAAAATTCCAAGTCATCTATGTGCAAGGTGATGACAAAAGAAATCAGCAAAAAACAGTGAATTTTTATGTTTTTGCACTATCCACATCTTGATAGCCACACATTCAACCAGAATGAAACTTGACACGTGAAGAGATCTACCCCACGAGACCACACATGCACAATTTCATGCAAATCTGTTGAAGGGTTCAAAGCTATTAAAGTTCAAAATTTAAAGTTTAACACAGGATCCCCTGCTCAACCCTAAATATAGGGGCACTACCATCCCCCTATTATATACTGTATATTCATTACAAAAAACTTCATTAAAGCATCAGTTAGGGTTCTTACTAAAGCAATAAATGCAGGGAAATTGGGTGTAAGGGTTTAACCCCAACACCCCACCCACCCTCCCACCCAACTCTACAATCGCAACACCCCCACCCTCCACACACCAACACATGTCAGGTGTTTTAGGGTTGTGGGTCCCACCCCACCCCCCACCCAGCCCAATGATCACAACACAACCCCCACCCTCCATACACCAACAAGTGTCAGGGTGTGCTTAGGGTCATGGACCACACCCCCCACCCAACACTACCATCACAACACCACCCCAACCCTCCACACACCAAGCATCAGGGTGTGCCTTAGGGTCAAGGGCCCCCCACCCAACCCTACCAATGCAACACTACCCTGACCCTCCACACACCAACAAGCATCAGGGTGGGCCTTAGGGTCATGGGCCCCACCCTCCACCCAACCGTACTATCACAACACCACCCCAACCCTCCACACACCAAGCATCAGGGTGTGCCTTAGGGTCATTGGCCCCACCCCCACCCAACTCTACCATCACAACACCAACCCCACCCTCCACACACCAACAAGTGTCAGGGTGTGCCCAAGAGTCATGGGCCCTAATGCTAACGCTAACCCCATTCTCCTATACTGTACCATGTCAGGTTCCTTACAGATGGAATGGGGTGAGCATTAGGGCCCATGACTCTAAGGCACACCCTGATGCTTGTTAGTGTGTGGAGGGTGGGGTGGTGCTGCAATGGTAGGGTTGTGTGGGCAGTGGATGGGGCCCATGACCCTAAGGCACACCCCAAAGCTTGTTGTTGTGATTGGGTGGGAAGGTAGGGTGGGGTGTTGCGGTTGGAAACCCTAACACCCAATATCCCTGCATTTATCACTTTAGTAAGAACCCTGACGCTTTAACAAAGTTTTTTGCCAAGAATTTCCATACTTTTTTTTGTTGCCACACCCCCTAATCCTCCCACCAAAGGTTGGCCCGTACCATGTCTGTGCCCCCTCCCATACCCAGGCTTACTCCCCTGGGTTACTAAACATCGGCACATTCTTAGAGGTGACACTAAGTTGTTCCAGGTTATTGAAGATAAACCCAGAATTGCTTACGGCCATGGTCCTACAATAGGTGACATGATAACAAATTCTATGTATAAACATCATAAAGTACAAACAATTTGGTTGCCACCATTGCCAATTGGATTTTATAAATGTGGTAGGTGTAATATTTGCAGACACTGTATAACTGGCAATTCATTCCACCCAGCAGGAGGTAGAAATGTACAGATTAAAAAAGTTATTAGATGTGATTCTGATTTTGTGGTTTATATTATACATCTTAGTCCTGTAATAAGATTTATGTTGGACGTACTGTAAGGTGTCTCAAAACATGGATCCAAGAACACATAAGGTCAATAACAATAATATCAGACACACCTACTATTCCTATTGGGTGCATGTTGCACAATTTCATAACAAGGATGTGTCCTCTTTCCCTTTTATGGGCATTGAAAGACAGTACACCCACGGGGTGGTATCTGAACTCTAATGTTGTTACAAAAAGAAACAAGATTGATCTATTCTCTGAAACCCTTGGTACTATATGGATTTAATGAAACCCTGGATATTTCCCCATACTTGCCTAGATAAATGGGTTTATTCATATTTGATATTACAATCAGAGCTGCTCACTTAAGACCAATACTTTTATTATTTTTATGTTTTTGTTAGTATGTAATTAATTATGTATATCGATACCTACATGTAGGTACAATATGCATATATATTTTTTTTTTAATTACTAGAAATAATAGTTTGGGGTTTAAATAGAGTCAGCCTCTATATATGTAGCCTTACATCTTTATCATGCTTCACTGCCCGCCCCCTTTTTTCTCTTCCCCTTCCCTTTTAATGTGTTTGATAATTGATTTTGCACAGAAATTATGTCCTTATGCTTTAATGTTAGGGATTTTCACATTACTATGTACTACACTGTGTTGGGCTTTTGTGGGTTGGATGTTATGCTTTTTGTATCTGCACCTTTAGTTATGGACTTTAAAAGTGTATGCTTCTCCTGACCCCACAACCCGATGAAAGGTCACATGGAGACCCAAAGCACCAGGGTTTAGTACCACTTTCTTGTATGTGGAGCTCTGCCAGAATAAAATTATTACTTGGATACAGCAATTGTATTAGCTTCAGTTTTCTTCTGTGGAGTGTGGCTTTTCTTGTGTTTTGTATGATTGAGTGGCGGGTTAATGGTTAGCCAGCACCCTCACAATTTGGGTTCAAGTGCACAGTATTTGTGTTTGTTTCACTTTGCACACTGGTTTCAGAAATTGCAAATAGGCTTAGAAAAGATAATAAAATAGTTACAGAAGTTAATGTTACAAGTTTAAAATGCATCCTATCAGCTCATGATTGAGAAAAAAGATTTTAGCCTTCTGAGAATGAGCTTTAGTTGTCACTATTTATTTGAAAATGTAATTTAAAATTTACATTAAAAATGCACAAAATAGGTGATTTGATACCTTTTATTAGACTGATAGAAGATTCATAAATTGCTTTTAAGATTTTGGACTACATAGAATCCTTCATCAGAAAATGGCAGTTAAACAATTAAATCACTTTAAAGTACATGGAGCGAACAGGAAAAAAAATGACAGTTCTGTTGATACACAAGTAAAGTAACTGTATAAAACAAGCATTTGTCAATGCCAAATGCTTGCCACTGGTACTAATGTTGTACCAGGTCAAGGTGCAGATCCCAGGCCATGCCGGAAGACTAAGTGATGGACACGGGGGGGGGGCAATTACGGTGGGGCAACAAATGAAGAACTGAAGGGAATTTTAAAGAATAAAAATACAGTTTTCACCATTCTCTGCTTGGAGTGGGGACTGGGCTTTCAGTGTAGAGGTTTTTCTGCAGCAGTGCTGCTATAGTCTAGTGTACTTGAGTGACTTCAGAAAGGAATGTGGATTCTATTCCCACCTGTCTGGTGTGGGAACATCAAAAAACTGAACTGCAGCCTGTGGTAGAGCTATGCTCTACGTTAAGAATAACTGAAGCACCCAGGGATATATTTTTCTAACATCTCCCCTTTTCTGTCTTAGTAGTCTGCTGCAGCAGTGACATTTTCCTATCCTATTTATTTCCCATTGTATGTCTCGGTATGTTGGCCACCTCTTGGTCTACCCTCTCACTATTCTTTTTCTACCTGTACATTTTTTCCTTTTCTGTCCAAATGTGGTGCTAAAGTGCCTGTCGTGTGGAATAAAATGCTTGATATGCATATGAATACAAAAAACTGCTTAAGAAAGTACTTATAGTGCTTTAGCAGTCATAAAGTGCCAAGCATGTTTGCTGGATATTGATATAAATAATGTGCAGAAGGTACTTTATAAAGAGTTTATATGTTGTTTAAATTCCTGATTCTAAAAAGCCTGCAGTGCTTGTATTCAGCATAGAAGCAGCCTAGCTGGAAGAAAGCTGGAACTTAATGAAAAGAATATGTGGTAAAAGATAAGCTATTGTATGACACAAACATTAACCTTTCCGTGCTCTGACAGAGAACAAGGGCACAAGATTAGATCAGCTGTGCTTGCTGAAAGAGCTGATTTATGAATGTGTCTGTCAGCACAATGTTTTGAAGTCCACGCACTTCATGCCTGAGCAGTGTCATTATCTGGCTTGCTGCATATTGGTCCAGCCCTTTGTAATCTCCTGCACTGGATCACTGCGACACACCTCTCAAAGCCCTTTACCATACCAAAATGCTTTGCCTGACAGCAAGCATAAAAACAGACATAAAAGAGGGATAAAAGAGCAGTCTTTAAAACCTGGTTGTGGTGTAAATCAATCCTCCCAAGAATGGAATGTTATGTTGCAGAAAAAGAGCCTATGAATTTTATATTACTAATCACCCTCCTGAAAACTGACAGCAGTTGGGGTGTATGTGTGTGTGTGTGTGTGTGTGTGTGTGTGTGTGTGTGTGTGTCTGTCTGTCTGTCTGCTCAGCACTGACCAGCAGCATTTCTGTATGAATGCAAATGTATGAAACCAACAACCACCAATTATAATCAAGCCTATATAAATATTATGTGTATATATATATATATATATATATATATATATATATATATATATAAATATTAAATATAACCATGTTATTATATAAAGACACCATGGCAATATATGTAACAAAAAATTAACATATTGATGTGCTGTATTTGGGACAAGAAAACGGCAATCGCAGTTTGAATTCTGTAATGGGTGATGAAACCAAGGTCCACATTCATTCCATCAATAAATGTGTTGAGAAGAAGTCTGACCTCATATGCCCACCTTTTTTGTATATTCCTGAAGTGTCCTTTAAGAACCAGGCAGAGAGGTAAGAGATGGAGTGGTTAGACTGAGAAAAATGTTGTCCCACTGGTTTCACAGTATTTTTCATTTTAATGCTGTGTCTGTGTGAGTTCATCCGGATTCAAAGAGGTTATCTGCTTCCCCCAAATAGCCTGCACATGGACATTTCCTGCATTGGATGTAGTAAACATTCTGAGATACACATGTATGATTCCTCTGTATCTTGAATTGTTTGTTTTGGGGGACAGTGATAAAGTCTGAAGTGGAAATGCGCTTACATGTCTTACATTTCCACCCATCCATTAAACTTTCCCTGGAGTACTCAGACATGTGTTAATTTCCTGGTCACTACAGTTACCATCAAAGATGGAACCCTGCAGACCTGTATTTATAGGAAACTGACAGAGATACTTACACAAAAATAGCAGTCACCCTAGACACACTAAAAAATATTTAATGTACAGTTAAGTGCTTCTATGCCACCAAATCAGTTTGAGGCAGACAGAGATAAACACCTGGCCACACTGAAATAAACATTTATTGGGCAGGGACACTCCTCCAGGGAAACTGACAGAGCTGTGGAATCTGCTATGCTTATGCCTTGAGAACAACTACATTGTAAAGAAAAGATCACCACCAACAGGATACCCTTCATTGTTATTTACAACCCTGATCTGGAGCCCCATACATAAAATCATTAAGGGCCTCCAATCAACATTCAGTGATGATGACACCTGGAAATGTATCTTCCAAGAACTACCTTTATTGTCTTTCAAACACCCACCTAATTTATCCAACCTGCTTATCAGGAGAAAACGTATACTTCACCAAAACAGCGGAATACTAGGTGGCACTAAACCCTGCAATAGTCGTAAATGTCAGACATGTGAGCACATTTCCACTTCAGACTTCATCACCATCCCCAAAAACTAACAATTCAAGATACAGGGGAATTATACATGTCCCTCTCAGAATGTTGTTTATTATATCCAGTAGAGGAAATGTCCACATACAGGCTATGTGGGCAAACCAGAGAACCCCTTCAAACCTGGATGAACTCACACAGACATGTTAAAATGAAAACTACTGTGAAACCAGTGGGAAAAATGTTTCTCAATATGACCACTCCATCTCTGACCTCTCTGTCCTGGTTCTTAAAAGACATTTCAGGAATACACAAGAAAGATGGGTGTACAGATTTATTTGGCTAGGTAAGCCCCCCTCGTAGAACATTATTAAAGCTTTGCAGACCCCATAAGCTCGGTGGGTTAAACCTTCCATACGCTTTTAGTTATTACTTGGCTGCTCAAGGAGCTAAGTATTTCCAATGGGGGCAAGCAAGAGCTGAGAGTACCTATGCTCCTGACTGACTGAAAATAGAACAGACCCTAATGGAGTTACATGGACTTTCACTTCAGTCTCTGTTATATGCTTCCTTTATGAAACTTCCCCTCCCACTCAGATCATCACCTATAGGTTGGTCCATTAAAGCACATGAGCAGTTATGTTGTGCCTTTAAGTTGTCATACACAACAGACCTTGCTCAACCTCTTTTTGCTAATCCTAATTTATTAACTGATAAAAAGCCACTTATACCTAAAAAAAATGTGGGGAAGTTGAAGTTCATGTTTTAGCTTATCTGGTGGAAGGAAACATAGAAATATAGACTTTGATGGCAGATAAAGACAGCTTGTTTTTGACCCCACAACTTCCTCAGGAAGTTGGTTCCATGTATCCACCACTCTCTCCATGAAAAAATATTTCCTCAAGTTGCCCCTGAGCAGTCCCTCCCCCCCACTCTTTATATTGTGCCCCCTTGTTCTTGCACATCTCTTTTTCTGAAAGATGCTCCCCTTTTGGACTTTGTTGATTTCCTTGAGGTACTTGAACGTTTCTATTATGCCCCCCCCCCTTCCTCAAGGGAATACATATTAAGCTCTCTTGGTCTCTCTTCATATAGCTTCTGTTACAGACCCTGCTCCATTTTAGTTGCCCTCCTCTGGACCGCCTCCATCCTGTCTATGTCCTTGCAGAGATGCAAGCTCCACAACTGCACACACTACTCCAAATGGGGTCTCACCAACTGTCTGTACAGAGGGATAACAACTTCCTGTTTTCTACTGGTGATGTACCTCCCTATGCATCCCAGTATACCCCCAGCTCTCCTTGCTGCCTTCTCACATTGCTTGCCTACCTTAAGGTCATTTGATATGACTACCCCCAGGTCCCTTTCCATTTTTGTTGTTAGTACCCCCCCATTGTGTATTATTCACCTAGGTTTTTGTTTCCCATGTGCATTACTTTGCATTGAATAGAAGCTGTCCTACTTCTGACCATTCATCCAACCTTGCCAAGTCCCTTCTCATCCTTTCCACCCCCCTTGTGCATCAACTCCATTGCAGATCTTTGTGTCATCTGCAAAGAAGTATACTTTTCCTTCCAGACCCTCTGCAGTGTCTCCTATAAAGACATTAAAGAGGACTGGTCCCAGTATTGAACCCTGCGGTACCCCACTAGTAGCCTGCCTTTCTTCAGAGTGAACTCCATTTACTATTACCCTCTTCATCCTGTTGTGCAGCCAATTTGTTACCCAGGCTACCACCCTGGGACCCACTCCCAGGCTGGCTAACTTGTTTATTAATCTTTTGTGTGGGACTGTGTCAACTGATTTGCTAAAGTATAGGTAGGCCATATCCACAGCCCCTCCCTGGTCTACTATTTGGTCACCCAGTCAAAGAAATTGATTAGATTTGTCTGACATGACCTTCCCACTGTGAATCCATGCTGCATTGGGTCCTGTGCCCCGCTGGCCTCTAGGTACTCAACAATTCTTTCTTTCAGAAGTGATTCCATCATTTTCCCTACCACTGAGGTCAAACTGATAGGTCTTTAGAAAATGGGCAGTCTGAAACGGACATTCTGATTGGATGAAAGCACCAACCAACTGGTTGGGTATGAGGCAACACAGACTGGGAAATAACAAGTCCCAGTTTCTGTTTGC
Source organism: Neoceratodus forsteri (assembly GCA_016271365.2). Classification (NCBI taxonomy): domain Eukaryota; kingdom Metazoa; phylum Chordata; order Ceratodontiformes; family Ceratodontidae; genus Neoceratodus; species Neoceratodus forsteri. The sequence continues at coordinate 1,322,465,949 of CM057456.1, forward strand.
CTCATTTCGTTATGATTACTGTGCCATAGAATGTTCTGAAAACAAATTCTGCCATGTTTTTCTTCTCGCTTAGCGAGCGAGAGAACCACGCCCCACTCAAACTGTCACTGGGTGAAATGAAACAAAATGAAACTCGTATTTAAATGCAGTTACTAATAAAAATGGTAAATCATACCATTGATGTTCTCTTCAGGAGTTGGCTTTCTGCTCGCAATCGCTTCTTCACTTATCCCAACTGCCCCCGCCAATCGATCGAATGCACACTCCCACTGCCAACGACAAGTTAAAAGATCATACAGGCAGACTGAAAAAGATGAGGGAGATGGTGCACACCATGGTCTCTTTGTGAGTGTGCGTTTTACACTAACCCGCACCCCCCCACACACATACTTAAAGGTCTCACTGTCACTGGCTCAGCATCTTACGGCTTCAATTAAAAAACTGCTCATTAATGCGGCAAAATAAAAAAACAACTTCATATTTCAAAGGAGTACTCTGGCTGCTTGTTCCCGAGCTGACGGTTCTCTATGTAGTAAAGGGTGAGATTACCAAGGGTACACACTGCTCCTGGATGGGATGGAAGGACATGCAACACAGGTCTCTTTACTTCCTACTGCTTCCCACCTGCAGGGGAAAATGACATTCGGCTTGTGGAGTTACTCTTTTCAACCGCGCGTCTGTGGATTTATTCAGTCTTCATCAGTTGCTCTACCCGATCATGCTACAGTCCTAACACTAACTTCAGTGAGAAACTAGCAATCGCACTCAGTGCTTCCCATCCATTACAAGCACAAAACAGAAGCCACCATCAATATTTTAATTTGGCTTGGTGAAAGAGCACTTTTGTCCTCCAGCTCCAGTCACTCACGGACAAATAACAGCAGTTAGCAAATGGCAGGGAAACTATGCACTGGGGAAGAAAGAAACACTGATCGGGAACACTCTCAGAAACTCCAGGGGAGAGAGAAGACAACTGACAGAAAGCAGGTACATTGTTTTCAAACTTCCCATCATACGATCATGATCCGGGGGCATGAAAGGAGCTCCAAGGTACGTGCTCATTAGTGAGAAGGAAAAGCCCTAAAATACAGTGTTTTTTTTTTTACTCCGTGGCAACCACAAACTGTATTAAAAACATAAACTTATACAAGGAAAGTCTCTATCTAAAAAAACCAAAACAAACAAAACACACACACACACACACACACACGTATATTGCAATGCAGGCAGAGGAACTATTTTATTACAAAAATGTATTTTAAACTATTTTTTTTATTCACACTTTTTATAAAACTTATTTTCTTTTACAGTGCCCACTTTCTAAGTGCAATAATACCCTCCAGTGTGGGTGGTATTGGGGAATGCTGGACCTTCCAGGGGCTATAAGGCCCTCCGCCTGTGGCATTGGGCCTCATTACACCCTAGGCGGTCCGGTATTCCAATCCACCACCCTGTCAGGTATTATTGCTTACTGAGTTTCCTTCTCTCTGCCTTGCTCCCACTTTTGTGAAGTGGAATCACATCTACTCTCCTCCAGCCCTCAGGTACCACCCCATACTCCCATGATTTGTTAAAAAAGGTAGTCAGTGGTGTCACTAGGTCTCCCCCTAGTACTTTTAGAATTCTGGGGTGAATCCCATCAGGTCCCATTGCTTTGTCCACCTTGAGTTTTAGGAGTTCTTTCAGGACCCTTTCTTCTGTGAATGGACTGGTAGCAACCCCCCTGCCCAGAGTGCTTCTATTGTTTGGTTTAGGTACCTCCTCTTCTTCTTTTGTGAATACTGAGCAAACGTATTTGTTCAGTATCTCTGCCTTTTCACTGCCACCCTCTGACCACCTCCCCTTCCCTTTATTAAGCTTCAGTATCCCTCCCTTGGTCTTCCTTTACTCCCTGATGTACCTATAAAAGGTTTTATCCCCCTTCTTAACTGAGTTGGTTATCTTTCCTTCAGTTTGGGCCTTCGCTATTCTGACTGCCTTCCCCACTTCCTTCTGCTTTAACTTGATACAGTTCTCTGTTCTACTCCTTTTGTGATTCCTTATATTTTCTGAATGCTATTTTTTTCTCCCTAACCATCCCCACCACCTCTTTTGAGAATCATAGTGTTTTTTACTCCATTTTGTTTTCTTTATTTGCTTCACACAAAGGCTTGCTGCCTCTATGATGGTAATTTTAATTTTTCTCCATTGTTCTTCCACCCCCTCCTTCCTGCCCATTTGCTAGTACATTCCTTAGGTACTCGCCCATTTTGCCAAAGTCAGCCCTTCTAAAGTCCAGTATACTCGTTTTTGTATAACTTGACTCCACGGTTGTGTTTATCATGAACCACACTGTATGGTGGTCATTTATTCCTTTAAGTCCTTCAGAGCTAAATTTAGCTTGCCAGCCCATTCATTTCGGCAATATGCTCAGTTGCAGCACTGTGTGACAGAGTATTTGGGATCTCCACCTTGTAACAGGGTGGCTGGGCTTCTATTTTCTACTTGTTCCAACCTTGCTATACAGACTAAAACCATTTCTACTATATATAAAGAAATGGGTAAACTTTTATGGTCCAAAGTTGTGCTCACAGCTTTTTACTGGCAACAGGCTCTGAACTTTAGTTATACTCAGGAATGTTGGACAAGTATATGGACTAATGGTTATATTTATGTGAAACAGGACAGGTTATGCCTGTTGCAGTTTAACATTCTTCATAACCTATATTTTCCCAATCAAAATTATATAAAATGGGCTGGCCCGGTGGCACTGAGGGTTGAGGCACTGGACACCACACCTCGCACTACGCTGGTGACCCAGGTTTGGGACGAGCTCGGGTCATCAGTGGTTGGCAGGGAAGGACTGGGATTGAGCATCAGAGACAGCTCTCCCAGTCCTGGGGAGGGTTGGGGACTGTAAACCATGTTGCAGCGACCCCTGGGGATGCCCAGAGGTACCGCAAGTGATGGTGTATCTGAGAGGGGGGATCGCAGCAGACATCTGCACGTATGTACATAGATGTCATTGCACATCCACAATCCCAAATGGGGAGAATACAGGAAATGGCAGCATGGGTCTGTGGCAGCTTGATGGCCGCAGCTCCGCCGGCCGATGATGCCTGGAGGCATGTGCTGGTACTGGTTTCCTCACCAGACGCCAGGACTATGGGGGGGCCCCTTTCGTAGGTGTAGTTGCATCTGCCAGCTGGGCATGCGAGATTCGGGGTTGGCAGCGGAGTGGAGCGGTGGCTGGATGTGGGCAGGACCGTGGCTGCAAGGAGGACAAAGTGTTAAATGATAAAAAAATATATATATAAAATGAAAAAACTATCTGACCCAGCTTGTCCGAGATGTTCCAAGGCAGCGGGAACTTTAATTCATATGCTTTGGTTATGCCCAAAAGTGACAGATTTCTGGCACACTGCAAAATATAGCCTTTCCCCTCTTTGATCACTCCCACTACTTTACAATAGAAATCTGTATATTGGGCAGTTATGCCAAGATTGGTCCTACTTTTTTTAAAATCATTCATGTCTCGAATAGCTGGGGTGACTAAATTACTTTTATTGAGGCAATGGAAAGATTTGCAGATGCCTTCTAAGGCTGACTGGTTCCAGGAAATGTTGAGGGCCCTCAATGCTGAAAAAGCAATTGCTATTACTAACCAAATTTGCCCAAGATTTTAGCAATTGTGGGCACCCCTATATACTGTAAGGTAGTGTTGGATAGCTAAAACTTCTTTTTACTCTGACCCTAGTTCTTCTCAGATGGTATTACCTAGTTTTAGGTTTTTCAAGTGTATTCAAGTATGGCTGGTCTACTTTGCTTCCTGAGGATAGCAGATAATTTTTTATATTTAGCTTCAAAGTTATAGGGTGTCCTGAATGGGTGGGGGCTTTGGTGGAGGGGGGGTTCAGGGGATGGTGTGACTGTTTTTTTTGGGGGGGGGGTTAAGTTGTTTATTGTTTTTTTCATGTTAGTTTCTCTGTATCTACACTAATGCTGGTGTTCCAGATAGCACTGTTTTTGTATTCTTGTATGTTGTGGTCATTTCAATAAAGTTTATTAAATTGCAAAATAAAAAGGAAAGATGGGTGTATGAGGTAAGACTTATTCTTCTTGACATGTGCAATGATGGAATAAATGGGGACCTTGGTTTCATGACCCACTGCAGAATATAAACTGCAATTGCCTTTTCCTTGTCCCAGGTACAGCACATTAACAAGTTTTTTTTTATTACATATATTGTTTTTGTGCCTTTATATATTAACAAAGTTCTATTTTAGATATATAAAACTATATTTATTTTTAGGTTTGATTATAATTGGTGGTTGCTGGTTTCATACATTTGTATTCATACAGTAATGTTGCTGGTCACTGCTGAGCACACACACATACAAACACACACATGCAAAAACACACACACACACACATATGCTGCTGTCAATTTGCAGAAGGATGATTAGTAATCTAAAATTTATAGGCCCTTGACTGGTTTACACCACAGCTAGGTTTCGAAGACTACTCTTTTATCTCTCTGTTTTCTGTCTGGTTTTTATCCAGTTATTCTCCTTGTAGATCAACATAGCCGTCACCTTTTTTTCCAGTTCTTTTCCATGTACTTTAAAGTAATTTCTTTGTGTAACTGCCATTTTCTGATGAAGGATTCTGTGTAGTCCAAAAGCTTAAACACATTCTGTGAATATTTTGTTGGTACAGTAAAAGGTATCAAATCACCTATTTTGTGCATCTTTTTTGTACAAGGACCAACGCGCAACAAACATTTCTTTATATTACAAAAATGAAAGAATATGCAGTGAAGCTGATAGAGCCATATAAAATCCCCCACAAGTCTAAAACCAAGGACCACTTAGGATGCTCCAGGAACCAGAGCAACTCAGTATCAGCCCCACAATATAAGAGATATGCTTTACCCAGTGCATAAAATATTTATTTCAGGGATAATTTCACCTGTGTCAGAACATTTACTATTGGAACATAAAGAGTATTTAAGTAACACACACAAATGTCCAGACGTTTTCATATATACATGCAGCTGTCTTCAGCATAAGAAAAATGTTTTTATGCGCTGGGTAAAACATACCTCTTTTATTGTGGGGCTGATACTGAGTTACTAACTTAATGGTAATGTTAGCCAGAGAATTAAGGATTAACCAGCGAGGGGTGGAAAAACAGGTTAATAATATGACAGCAAGTGCTGTTTCTGTGGTTCCTGGTGCATCTTAAATGATCTTCGATTTTAGACTTGTGAGGGATTTTATATAGCTCTATCAGCTTTACTGCATATATATATTTTTATATAAATTTTAAACTTTCAAATAAATAATGTCCTCTTCAGCCATTCTCAGTAGGAAACAATCATGTTTCCAATTATGAGCTATTAGGATGCATTTTACACTCAACATAAAGTTCTGTAACTGACTAGTTTGTTACCTTTTTTAAGCCTATTTGCAATTTTTGAAAACAGTGTACAAAGTAAAACAAACATTGACATTTCATTCAGGTAAACTTCCTGTTTCACAGCTTCCAGAAACTTTAGAGAAAGAAGCAAGAGCCCAAGTGTTTCCCCCTCACTGATAGCAGCCACATTCAGCAAGGTAACAGCAGAGATTTTTTGTTTAAAGACATGGGAGGGGGAGAGTGAGAGACACAGACAGGGAGCCCAAGTGAGTCCACCCTCTTCGACAGGAGCCACAACCATCAAGGGGAGGGGCAGAGTTTTTTTTTTTTTTTGCAAAGGGGTTGCTTGTTCTAACATGGAGGTGGGAGAGAGAGGAAAAATAGGAACTGACATGGAGCCTGAGTAAGTCCCCCCCCCACCCCAACATCGACAGTCAGCAGGGGCCACAACCATGGAGGGGAGGGACAGAGAGTTGTTTTTTTTTTGAGGGGGTAGCTTGTGTATGAAAATGAGCACTGATAGAAAAGAACAGGAAAACTTTTCTAAAACAGAAGAGAACATATTTTGAGCTAAACTAGGACAGCAAGTTTCTTTTAATTATTCTGTCTGTGGTTGACTGTTTCCATAGCACCTGCAAAAACAAGTCCTTCTGTTAGAAGGGAAAAAGACAACTTTAACTTTGATACAGTGGAGAATTACTTCATCATCCACTGTATAATTGTGCCATTTAAGTGGTGTCATTTACTTCCCTAATCCACTGGCAGGGACTTAAAAAATAGATTCTGAATAATAATGAATTATTTACTCCAGTGATATTTTTCCATCAGTGTCAGAACATTTACTATTACTTGCTATTACATAGAGTATTTGAGCAACACCAAAAATGTTCAAACATTACAGTTATTTTTTTTGCACATACCTGCAGTTGTCTTCAGTGGAGAAAATGTATTCATTATTATTCAGAGCCTATTGTTAAGTCTTTGCCCATCACAATGGATTAGGTAAATAAATGACACCACTTTAAATAGCACAACTGCAAATTGGTTGATGAAGCAATTTTCCCCCATCTCCATGTTAGTTATCTTTCTCCATTTTAACAGAAGAAACCTTTTGTTTTGCACTTGTCATGGAAACAGACAACTGCAGATAGAATAATTAAAAGCAACTTGCTGTCTTGGTATTTGGTTCAATGGATGTCCTATTTTCTTTTAGGAAATTTGTTTTAAACCTTTCTAATCTATCAGTGCTCATTTTCTTTCCTACAGCTGTGCATCTTTCACTCTGTTCCTTCCTGTTCATATCCTCTGGATGAATGTAGTTGGGTCACTGTGAACAAAATTTCTCTGTTGTTTTTCTTATGGTGACATGCTTTATATGCCTAAAAACTGCTTAGGCAAGGGAAGTTCTCTGACTGGAAAGGAAGCTAGGGTGGCCTCTCTAGGACACCACCTGGAATGTTAACACATTTGCAAGTCTCCTGCCTGCATAAAGCAAGGAACATCTTCCCACTCACTCATCAGAGTGTCAGATGAAGAGATGGAATCAAATTACTGGAAGGTAAGACATTGTTCTTTATTCAGCATTATTTGCTTCTAGAGTGAATACCATGTTATTCACCCCAAATCCCATTTTAATTTTCCTGTAGCTGTCAATCATATTGGTTCTACTGCTCCAACACTCCCACAGTATAAATAGGGCATTCCACAGGGAGTGCAGGAATAAGCTATTTCTTCCATCAGAAATGCTACCATCATTGCTGTCAGGCACCCATGGTTACATTTTGTTACTTCACTTATTGCATGGCAGCAGTAATGGCACCATTCCAGAGGAATAAATAGCTTATTCCTGCACTCCCTATGGACTGTCCCCTACACATGTTGTGTGAATAATAAGTCTGACAAATAAAGCATGTTATTTGAGCATGTGATGTCACAACAGAAAAACTTAACTAACTGAGGTTTTGACAGCCATTGTAGGATATGCTGCAACTTTAAGATAATAGCAGCCTAATCATGGAATAGTTTGGGAGCTGGCCTCATTTGTCTTTATAGAGCTGTGTAACAAATGACAGACTAGGTTTGTGGCCAGTGAAATCCTCCTACACTTGAGTGGTTATTTTGTATCTTCACACTGGATCATGCGCAAGTGCGAACATATTCCTCTGATACTGGGTATCATCAGTGTGTCGCTGTCGGGTCCAAGGCAGTTCAGGCTGCAATGGGCTTGACTGTGACAGCCAATGATATGTGAGCCTGCCTGATCATGATACTGCCCTGCTGGCTGATGGGCAGAAACTTCATGCAGTTGAAGAGGAAGCAATGCCTATAAGACAGTGGCTGCTTTCCTTCACCTGCATGATGCCACCCACCAGTCAGCTGAGTGGCACCATTATCAGCCTGCACCTGCTTCCAAGTCTCCTGTTTCTGAAGATCCCCTCCTGATTTTAGGCTTTTTTTTTGCCCTCCCCCCAAATCTCCCAGTGTACAAGCAAGCAGGACCTGGTACAACAGCAATGCAAGTGGCAGACATTCAGCATTAACATATGATTGTTTTATACATGCCATGTGATAGTTTGCTTGAAAAATAATACATTAAAGGAACATATGAGTAACTGCTAGTGCTTGGGGATGAGATGTGAACAGAGTGTACAGCAGAAGACGTGACCAGCCAGAGAAAGTGACCAGCAGAACAAGTGAGTGCTATGGGCTGGTCAGAGACAGAAGAAAGAAGAACTAGTGGCTGGTTTGGTGGTGCCATGCTTAGACTTTTTTTTTTTAGAAAAAGGTACTGTTTGAAATATGTAAATATTCTGAGTGCAAGTGGAGGACAGATAGGGAGATAAACAAGAGTCGATGTGGGAAAGAACAGAGAACTTGCAGTCTGCAGTCTGATTTGAAACTTGCAGTGTGTGATTGATGGTACTGGAAAAAGTGCCGTTGGGTGGGTGGCGGGGTGTAAATGAGGGATGACATAGTCACTGTGTCCATAAATGAGTGATGATGAGTTAACTATGTGTATAAATGTAACTTTCTATATTTATACAGCTAGTTACTCAGATAAACAAATCCATTCCTCTCCATTTATGTCCACATATACTATAAATATATACATATATATATATATATATATATATATAGAGAGAGAGAGAGAGAGAGAGACACACACAGACAGACATGTTTATAAAATGGGTAGGAGCAATTCTGTATTCTGAATGACTGAGATGATTTTCCAGCCATGCTTTTTTCCCCTTATATGCACAAAATATAACAAGTACCAATGCCTGTACCCACAGTACACCACAAAACCATGCCTCACTGATGTCAGTCCTTGTCAAGCACTTATTTTTACACTTTAATGAGTGAAATCAGAAGCCAGAGAACAGCAAAAACACTTGCAGCACTTAAAAAGTGTTGTTTCTGCTGCTACGTTATTCTCACTGTTCCTCCGGAGTTGCTCCCTGCCCTTCCTGAGCCACGTGGATCAGGGATGCTACAAAATCCCTCTCAACCCACAAGCAGAGTGAAACCACTAGGGGCTGGCTGAAATGCACTGTCACAGATGGCAGCATGCTGCTGGCAAGATGTTAAATTGTAGCTTTGCCAGCGGCCTAATGCAGTGACCCACAGCACAGCACAGAGCCCCTGGTGAAAGTAGAACATAAAACAGCACCCAAAGAAAAGTGGAGGACTATTTATTTCAGCATTTTTTTTAATACCAGTTTTTCAACATACACCTATTTCATAAGACCAATAACGTATTCCTAGGTGTGGGTAAGTGTATAATAAATACACTTCTAGTGGTAATAAGGCACTCAGCCTGAGGTCTCATGCCTCACTGTGCCCCTAGTCATGTTTTTATTGATGCTAACCCATACCTCATTGTGTGTTATTGCTTATTATAGTGGCACAGCAGCCCCACTACAGTTAGCGTTGAGTAGGCGCTTTAATGTTAAACCCCAATTTTTCACTTTAACTTTGCAACCGTTCAAAGGATTTGCACGAAAGTTTGTGTGCTCAGTGTCATGGGTAAGATCTCTTGATGTGCCAAGTTTTGTTCTGGTTGGATGTGTGGATTCCAAGACACGGTTAGCAAAAAACACAGAAAATCACATTTTTTTGCTGTTTTTTAGCAGTCACATAACACCCAGAAGGGTTGGAATTGTGATCTGAAATTTCCAGGGTAGATAGGGCTTGGCCCACAGAACTGTCTTTCACTGGTTTGGTGAAAAAATATTAATCCATTCTAAAGTTATTACATTTTTAAAATATGGTTTCTGAGCATGCTCAATCAAGAGCTCGCTAAGCTCAGGGTGGACAAAGCAATAGGACCTGATGGCATACATCCCAGGGTACAAAAGGAGCTAAAGGTGGAACCAGCAGAGTCATTATCAGAACTGCTTAGTGAGTCTCTGAGCACAGGAGAGGTCCCAGAAGATTGGAGAAGGGCGCATGTGATCCCGCTCCACAAGAGTGGTAGCAGGGAGGAGGTAGGGAACTACAGACCAGTCAGTCTTACCTCAGTAGTGGGCACGATTATGGAGGCACTCCTTAAGGAAAGGATAGTGCAACACCTGGAATCCATAGGAACACAGGATCCAAGACAGCATGGGTTTACAACTGGAAGGTCCTGTCAAACTAATCTCATAGATTTCTTTGACTAAGTAACCAGAGTGGTGGATCAAGGAGGTGCAGTTGATGTCACCTACCTTGAATTCAGCAAAGCATTCGATACTGTTCCACATAGAAGATTTATTAATAAGCTGAGTAGGCTCAGGGTGGGTCAGAGGTTAGTCAACTGGGTGACAAACTGGTTGGTGGGTAGAAAACAGAGAGTGGTGGTAAATGGTATACAGTCAGAAGAGATGCAAATCATAAGTGGGGTACCTCAGGGATCAGCCCTGGGGCCAGTCCTCTTCAATATCTTCATAAGTGACATTGCAGATAGACTGGAGGGTAAGGTTTTTCTGTTTGCAGATGACACCAAGATCTGCAACAGAGTAGATGATCCAGATGGGGAGGGCAGAATGAGATGAGATCTGGATAAACTGGCAAAATGGTCGGAAGACTGGCACCTGGGGTTTGACATGAAGAAGTGCAAGATCATGCACATAGGGAAGATAAACCCTGAAGTCACCTATATGTTGGGAGGGGAGTTGCTGGTAATCACAAGGAAAGAAAGAGATTTGGGTGTCATCACCACAGATGACCTGAAATCATCCAAGCAGACCACTAAAGCAGTAGGTAAGGCTAGAGGGATGTTGAGGTGTATTCGCAGGGGTATCACAAGTCGTAAGAGGGAGGTAATAATCCCTCTTTACAAAACACTGGTTAGTCCCCATCTGCAGTACTGCGTGCAGTACTGGAGGCCCCACCTGCACAAGGACATTAACAAAATGGAGGCAGTCCAGAGAAGGGCAACCAAAATGGTGCAGGGACTGCATCAGAAAACATATGAGGACAGATTAACGGAGCTCAATATGTATACCGTAGAGCAAAGGAGGGACAGAGGTGATATGATCAAAACATTCAAGCATCTTAAGGGCATTAACAAAATGAAAGAGTCTAACATGTTTCAATATAAGAAAAATAGCAGGACAAGAGGACACTGCATGAGATTAGAGGGAGGCAGATTAAGGGGTAATGTGAGGAAGTTCTTTTTCACAGAAAGGGTGGTGGATGCATGGAATGGCCTACCTCAGGAAGTGGTGGCTATGAATACACTGCAGGGCTTCAAACAGGCATGGGATAGGCATAAGGGAGCAATGCAGATGAGTATCAATGGATAGGCCATTGACATAGTACAGGCCTATGGCACATTCATTAGGTAGAAAAAATGGGTAGACTGGATGGGCTTTGTGGTCCTTATCTGACATCAACTTCTATGTTTCTATGTAATCAGTATTTTAAAATAGCCGTACAAAGTTTTCGTATGGGAACCCTTTTGCATGAGGTTTTTCATGTGCCACCATCTTGTTTCCATTTTTCCCAAAAAATTGAAATTTGGAAACCCACAAAAATGACATTATGGAGAGCAACCAACACATGCAGTTTGCTTATCTGGACCCCATTAGCTGGATTCTGCACTTAAATGTTGGAGAAATGCCCTTGAAATGTACTTTTTTAAAATTATTAAATAATTTTTCATGTCTCAAGATACGAAAACAGATTCTTTTTTTGTATAATGAGTCACGAAAAAAGATTTATAATCTTATTAAAAGACAATTTTAAGGGTAGTTCTCCAACACTTATGTGCAGAATGCAGCTAAGTGGACCCCGATAAGCAATATACATGTGTTGGTCATTTTCCAAAATGTCATTTTTGTGCCTTTTTTCCTTTTCTGGTGAGGGGAAAATCCTTTTTCGTTTGTTGACATCTTTTCCCTGGTGTCTAGTGGCACCCCCTTCCTGTGGTCCTACTCCCCATAATGATTTTGTTTATCGCTGGGGTCTAGTGGCACCCACCACCCTGCGGTCCTGCTCCCCGTAATGATTCTGTCTATCCTGGGGGTCTAGTAGGACCCCCTCCATCCAATCCCACTCCCCATAATGATTTTGTTTAATTCTGGTGTTTAGTGGCAAAACCTCCCCCAATTCTGCTCCCCATAGTCATTTTGTTTATCTCTGGTGTCCAGTGGCACCCCTCCTCTAATCCCACTCCCTGTAATGATTTTGTTAATCCCTGGTGTCAACTGGCACTTCATCCCTCCGATCCTGCTCCCCATAATGATTTTGTTTATATCAGGTGTCTAGTGATGCCCCCTCCTTCTGATCCTGCTCCCAGTAATGATTTTGTTTATCCTTGGTATCTAGTGATACCTCCTACCCTGCAACCTCACTCCTCAAAATGATTTTGTTTATCTCTGGTGTCTAGTGATGCCCCCTGCCTCTTATCCCACTTTCCGTAATGACTGAGTTTATCCCTGGTGTCTAGTGGCTCCCCCTTCCTCTGATCCCAGTCCCCATAATGATTTTGTTTATCCCTGGTATCTAGTGATACCACCTACCCTGCAACCTCACTCCCCATAAAGATGTTGTTTATCCCTGGTGTCTAGTGGCTCCCCCCTCCCTCTGATCCCACTCCCCATTATGATTTTGTTTATCCCTGGTGTCTAGCGGCACCCCCCCCACCCTGCACTCCCTGTAATGATTGCGTTTATCCCTGGTATCTAGTGGCACCCCCTCCCAATCATCCTGCTCCCCGTAATGATTTTATTCATCCCTGGTGTCTAGTGACATCCATCTCCCTCTGATCCTGCTCCCATAAGGATTTTGTTCATCCCTGGTGTCTAGTGGCACCCACCCTCCAATCCCAGTCCCCATAATGATTTTGTTCACCTATGGTGTCTAGTTGCACCCCCTCCCTCCGATCCCATTCCCATAATGATTTTATTATCCCTAGTGTCTAGTGGCACCCCTCCTCCCTCTGATCCTGCTCCCCATAATGATTTTGTTTATCTCTGGTGTCTAGTGGCACCCGTTCCCTCTGATCCCACTCCCAGTAATGATTTTATTCATCTCTGATGTCTAGTGGCACCCGTTCCCTCTGATCCCACTCCCAGTAATGATTTTGTTCATCCCTGATATCTAGTGGCACCCCCTCCCTCTAATCCCACTCCCCATAATGATTTTGTTCACCCCAGTGTCTAGTGGCACCCCCTCACCCTGCAATGCTGCTCCCCATAATGATTTTATTTCTTAGGTCTAATGGGACCCCACTCCATCTGATCCTGCTCCCTGTAATGATTTTGCTTATCCCTGGTGTATCATGCCACCCCCTCCTTCCAATCCCACTCCCCATAATGATTTTGTTTATCCCTGGTATCTAGTGGCATCCACTCCCTCTGATCTCACGCCCAGTAATGATTTTGTTCACCCCTGGTGTCTAGTGGCACCCCCCTCCCCCCGATCCCACTTCTTGTGATAATTTTGTTTATCCCTGGTGTCTAGTGGCACTCCCCCAATCCTGCTTCCCATAATGATTTTATTTATCCCTGGTATCTTGTGGCACCCCCTCTTTGATCCCACTCCTAGTAATAATTTTGTTGACCCCTGGTGCCTAGTGGCACCCCATACCCTGTGATCCCATCCTGACTTGAAATAAAGAAAACAATCCTTCAATGTTTATTTTTTTTTTACCTGCAAAAAAGGAAATAATCCCTCACTGATCTAACCACCTCAACCCCACCTCCCAGTCAGGACCCACCATCTCACACCCTACAATACACACCCACACATCCTCACTCACCTGAACAGGTGCCAGGGTGAATACCATTCTCTAATCGAAGACACTTCCTGCTGCTAGAACCACTGAAAGTAAGGTAAATGCAGTCCAATATATTTCAATGGGGGGGGGGGTTAAACTCTGATGCATAACTTAGCCATTTTTAAATACTTTGACCCCAAATTTTCAACATGGCTTTTCTGGGACCACACCTCATGAACAATGTCAGTGGAATTTCATAAATCTGGCCTAAAAGGTGATTCTGTAGTCACAAGGCAAAATAACTTTTTGGGTGGGATCTGAAAATTTTCACCACCCTTGTTCACGAAGTGGTGTCATAAGAAGGGTATGTTTAAAATTTGGAGTCAAAATATGTAAAAATGCCAAACTTATGCACATCCATTTAAATTTTGCTATGCTTGCTTGTAACACTGATAATTTTAAATATTTGCTGCATGTGTTAGGTCTTGTTACATGCGTTATTAAGGTGTTGTTACATGTGTTATGTGGGTGTAACAGGGTGGTTTCTACTGCATTATGTATTAAGGTGTTATTAAGGAGTTAAGAAAACATTAATACAGTGTTACTAGTTGGTTGGTTTCATATATGCTAATTGTTTTTTTCATATACCATATCTGGCTACAGTGGTATGACGGAAATCTAAGATTGCATTTTCAATGGGAATGATGGCCCAAAAATGCATGATATATATTATATACACACACACACACATATATAGATACATATATATACATATATACTGTATATATATGCATGCACACACATTTTATGTGTGTGTGTGTATTATAGTGACATGGTGGTAGCACCACTATAGTTAGGGTTGAGTAGGCTGTTGAGAGTTAAACCCCTAACTTTGCACCTTAGTAGTTTTGCCCCTTTTCCAAAAATTTTGCATGCACAGTCTTGGGGGGGCAAGGTCTCTTGATCAGCCAGGTTTCATTCCAATTGGATATGTGGATTCGGAGATCTTTTCATTTTTTTAATGAAAAACTGTTTTCTTTTCCTGTTTTTTTATTTATCAGTTCTCAGATTACAGTACCTTTGATCCAGAGGCTCTTTTACAGAATGTGATGTAGGAATATATGTGCAATATATTTTGTTGTATTATATTAGGTTTAGTGATCATATTTATATCTTGTGTTTATTTATTGTAATAATTGTATTTTTGTATGTAACTGGAACATTGTCTTCTTTTTATATGGAGTCCCTTGTAAATGAGCATATTTTTATACTCAATGGGTTACTTCCATGTTCGTTCTATGAATAAATCATTACCTACCTACAGAGGCTCCACGTCAGACAATTATAAAACAAACAACATATAATGTTACATATACAAGTAGAGAATTAACACATAGTAAATATAGAAAACATAATAATGAACAAGTCATAGGAGAGATTATTATAGTAGACATGCTTGAAAAAACAATTCTTGTCATAAGTGCATTAGCAGATAAAGCAGTTATTTTCAATAGTACAATAGCAGATAATACAATACTGATATCCTGGCCCTGTGTTGAGAGTTTAGGAGGAAGAGATGCAGTAAGGGGTGGGAGCTAGGTGGTAGTAGAGTGTGGAGCCATATATAGCAAACACGGGGAGAGATTAAATAAGGTGCAGTTAGGAGAGAATTAGGAGGGAAAGAAACCAAAGGGGTTGTGGGGGTCCAATGGGGAGCACAGAGAGGGGTGTAAGAGAAACTGAGGGCTGGGGCAGGATTATGGGTGACGCTAAGAGAGGCATAGCTGTGGTAAGAGAGGGTGAGGTAACAGGAATGAGAAGGGTGGGGGGAAGGGGTTCCCAAACAGAGATAGGGGAGGAGGAGGAGGTGAAAACAGTTAAGGAGAACTAGTAACAATTTTAAGGATTGGATAATAGCATGATTGTTGGGATTAGTACCCACAATCACACTTATTGTTTGATGCTAGAAAAGCTTGAAGTTTTGATTTGAAGAGGCCAAGTTTTAATTCATTTAGTATATTGTCATTGTGCGAGTTTAGCCAGAGAGGTGTTCAGTACTCATAGGAACGCTGGCCTTGTATGATTCGATGAAACAGGATTTTTAGGTGCTGGCTATTTGACCCCCTGGTGCACCTGATATTGTTGGCCATACTGAGGAGATTTTGCACCCCAGGAGGAGTTAGGCCTAGTGTGGATTTCTCAGTGAGGAGGCAGTTTTGGTACTGTATACAGCAATCCAGGCTCAGCCATCCTGATTGTGCACACAGCTCACATGTGTGTGTAAGGCGGTGTGCTCCAAGTACCAATCTACAGGCCTTGTGGAGGATAGTTTTTATCCTTTTAGGGCTGAATCTGTTGTGGCACCATAGACCACTAGTCAGTACTCCATCACAGACAACACTGAGCTTGTCACCACAATTTTAGTACATCATTTGTGAGGCAGTGTTTGTTCGTGTACAGCAGTCCCAATTTGGCATTTGTGGATTTAGCCATGAGGTTTGTGTGTTGAGCATATGAGAGGGAACTGTCTAATGTTACCCCTACATATTTAAAATTGTGTACCATCTCTAGGGGTGTATTTAGGTTGTTGAGTATTTTAGGGGGTAGGATCTGTGTCTATTATGAGTAGAAGTAAAAACCATGGTTTTATTCCTTTTGTAATTAAGCAGTAGTTTAGAGTGTAGAGCCCATTCTTAGACTGTGGTGAAATTAGCCTGCATCTGATTTTCTAGTGCTAAGGGATCTGAGTTGCTTGAATATAGTACCACATCACCAGCATATTGTAGGACCTTGTCTTGTATAGCTAGTGGGAGGTGACTGAGAAATAAACTGAATAGTAGTGGGCCCAGGATGGAGCCTTGGGCTACCCCTGTAGTTATATTCCAATTTTCTAAAAGAACATCCAGAATTTTCAACTTCTGGACTCTCCCAGTAAGGTAACTCCTAAACCATGACACCAGTTCTGGGGAAGAGTCCCATGATGGATAGTTGCTGCAGAAGTAGCTTGTGGTTTGCTTGTCAAAAGCCTTGGTGAAGTCAATGTATGTAGCCCCCACCAAGAGCCCCCTGTCGAGTGCTTCATGGATAAACCCAGTAAATTCCACTAGGGCTGTAGTGGTGCTATGCTGCTTACAGAACCTGTGTTGTTGCGGGCACTGCAGCTGATATTTGTCAAGGTAGTCAGTTATTTGATTGGAAACAATACATTTCAGGGCTTTTGATAATGGGGGTAGAATTGAGACTGGTTGATAATTTGAGTGATTTGTTCCATCCCCGCTTTCGAAAACTGTAGTTACCACCGAAACTTTCGAAGATGGGGGAATTTGCCGGATATTAGTGATAGATTTAAGATTCTTGTGGGGGTGGGGGAGGATAATATCGAGGGTGAATGCAATGAACTTAAGGTGAAGTGTGTCGCTACTATATCTTGCTTTTGTAAGAAATTGTGATAGATACTTTTTGGCCTCTGTCTGGGTGACTATTTTGAGGCAGAAGGGGAGGTGAACTCGGTTGGGTATCAGAATTGTGAGTAAGACTGCAGTCACTTGAGGGTTGGAAGAAACCCAGTGGCAGTACACCACTGAGGTCAGTGAAGGCCTTATTGAATGTGTTGGTGATGACACTAGGGTCCTGAATAGAAATTCCCTCCAAATTTAACATGGTGGGGGGTGTCTTATTGGGTTTGCCAAACACAGACTAAATATTATCCCAGAACCTTCAGCTGTCCCCCCAGGAGATCATCAGTTCATTTTTGAAATGTTTGCTTTTGGCCTTTCAAATTGCCTAGGTGCACTTGTTACGTGCTGATTTATAGTTCAGCATGTCCACTCGAGAGCTCATGTTTTTTGCTTTGTTGTCTCTGTTTCATTTGTTCAAGGAGTTGGGGAGAGATCCAGGTTTTACAGGATCCTGGATTTTGTGTGTAGTGGAAGGGGCATAGATATTGCAGATTTCATTAAATTTGTAGATGGAACTTTCAAGAGCTGTGTCCACTTCTGTTGCAGTGTCTAAGAAGCCCCAGTCTTGTTGCCTTAGGTGTGCTTTGAGCACACTCAGTTTTCCTTTTTTCAGTATTCCAGTAATGATTGTTTTAGCAGGTACCTTTGGGGATTTATCTGACCAATTGAAAAGTATAGGGAAATGATCACTGATAGAGTCTGAGAGGACAACTGTGTGGGTTATTCTCCCAGAATGGTTAGTGACTAGCCAGTCTATCAGCATGCTTGTCCTGGTACGGTAGTAAGTATGACTGGGTGAGTCTACTAATTATAGTAATAATAATAATAATAAACTTTATTTATTTAAAGCGCAAATCAAATAATATCAAAGCGCTTTTACAAGACACATAACAATAAAATAGTTAAAACAGTTTAAAATATCAGAAATTTGAAAAATTAACACTCTGGATAGGCAAGGGAAAATAAGAATGTTTTAAGAGCAGATTTAAAGCTCTCCACAGTCAGGCACCCCCTTATCCGAGGAGGTAGATAATTCCACAGGGTCGAAGCCATAAAGGCAAATGGACAGGCTCCAGAGGCCTTCAAACACACCCTGGGAATCTCCAGCAATCCCTCCTCAGCTGAGCAGAGTGGTCAGATGGGGTGGTAGGGACAGAAGAGCTCTTGCAGATAACTTGGTCCCTGTCCATGTAGGGTCTTATAGGTTAGCAGACCAACCTTGAAGGTGATCCACCACTGCACTGGCAGCCAATGCAGTCCGCGCAGCACATGTGTGACATGGCTAGATCGAGAAAGCCCAGTCAACAACCTGGCCGCAGCATTCTGCACCAGGTGCAGGCAGCATATATCAACCCCGGAAGCCCTAGGTACAAGGCTTTGCAGTAATCCAGGCTATATTAAGGGTGGATAAGGCATCTCTATATGGTCCAGCTTTGGGGGATAACCAATTGATGTTGAAATCACTAATCATTATGAGCTCTGTGTTTTGGTAGAGGTTAGCAACGTAGTCGAGAAACACCTTGAAACCATGGGCATGTTCCTTAGGAGATATATAGACTGATATCAGAGTTAGCGCTTTGTCTTTTGTGCCTAGTAGTATCTTTATTGCCAGCAATTTTGCACTATAGTTGGTAGTTATTGGTGGAAGCACTTGTCCCTGGAGGTGCTCTTTACATAGACAGTGCATCCACCTCCTCTCTTGCCAAGCCTATCTAGCCTAAAGGAGGTGTAGCCTGGTAATTGGAAGGCTGTGTCCATGATTCTAGGTGTAAGCCAGGTTTTGACCACTGAGAGTATATCAGGATGATGATGGGTAGCCCAGACTTGCAGTGAGTCAAGTTTTGCCAGGAGGCTGCATATATTAATGGAGGCTATAGTTAGTCCACTGTTCTCTTTATGTGGATCCGTTATGTGTGGTATAGGGCCGGGGTTTGGATAAATATTCCCTGAGAGTAGTAAAAGTAGCCAGGCCAGTCCGATAGCCTGCTACTTTAGGTGCTTTAATGTCTGTGTTCAGCTACATGTTTTTGATTTATTATATTGTGTTTTAGTACAGGTAAGAATAACAGTAAAGACTGGAGAGGGGAAGGGATATGCAAGTTTGTCCAAAACCAGAGCAAAACTGAGTTGGGAACTCTAACACCAAATTTCCATACTTTTGTCACTAATAGGAACCCCAACTGATGCATTAACAGAGTTTTTTGCAATGAATATATATGTGTCTGTGTGTGTGTGTGTATATATATATATATATATATATATATATATATATATATATTTATAAAATGGGTAAGAAAAAGAGTCAATCCGATCCATAGCATTGGACAAACACCATCACATGACGATGCGTATATCAGAGCGACCGCACACCTCACTTTTACCCCCTCAAAACAATTTTGATATTTATAAGATAGATATACCACTCTGAGGTGTGCGGTCACGCTCTGATATATGCACGCTATGTTGACGCACACTAAGGCGTATGTGATATCAGAGCGTGACCGCACACCTCAGAGTGGTATATCTATTACATATATTACATGTCTCTTTCTAAATATATATATATATATATTCTTTGCAAAAAACTTTGTGAATGCACCAGTTAGGGTAACTCAATGCCACAAGAGTAGGGAAATGAGGCGTTAGGGTTTCCAACCCTTTGGCCTACCCCACCCCTCAAGCAGCAAATGGAATAAAACATTAGGGTTTCGGGTCTGTGGAGTCTTGGTGAATCAGTGGTGGGGTTCTTCCTTAGGGGTCGTCAACCTAATGCTCACCCCTCACCCCAGCCCATAGCTTTCAATCCAAAACACAAGGTACAGCTCCAAACCACTGCCTTATAATGATAAACTCTTCAACGGCAGAGAAGTATGTCTCGCCACAGGTTGCCAACACAATTCATTGAACCTTTCTTTAGTTCACTTTCAGTTTATTTTTTATGCTGGAAAGGCATGCGAGCAAAACTTGTCTATTTTCACAAGTGTCCAGTTAATGACAAACAAAAGGAATGATTGCAGGGTATATAGGAATGTGCAGTACATACAGGTGCAGAGTATCATACTTAAGAGAACACAAAGTGCCATCGTACAGAAATACATACAGTACATAACATAACAGTCTTGGATTCAGGGAAAACAGTGTCATTAAATAAAAGAAAAGCAACTTTGGCAGTAGTGACAGGTTTGAGCAAGTAATCTGAGACATCATAGATGGGAGCATTTACATGAATGCAAATTGGAAAGGTGACCATATAGGTTGAACTGGAACTTGTGTTCCATAAATATGCACACCACACTCCTGTGTGATTGTTACAAGTAAATATTTGTGTTGCCATTGGGTTGTGCATTTAAGAAAGAGTAATGTGCTCGGGGACAGCTCAGGTTCCAGTTGTCTCAGTGGTGCAGCTTGTTAGTGCAACTGGAATGGTATTCTGGGCGACCTGGGTTCCAAGTCCCAGCTGAGGCACTTGCTTCTTTCTCACCTCTGTTTGTATGTGTTCCATAAATATGCACACCACATTCCTGTGTTACTGTTACAAATAAATATTTGTGTTGCCATTGGGTTGTGCATTTGAGAAAGAGTGATGTGCTCAGGCACTGCACAGGTTCCAGTTGTCTCAGTGGCATAGCTGGTTAGCGTAATCAGAATGGTATTCCGGGTGGTCTGGGTTCAAGTCCCAGCTGAGGCACTTACTTCTTTCTCACCTCTGTTTGTATGTGTTCCATAAATATGCACACCACATTCCTGTGTGACTGAACTTGAAAGATGCTAGTGAGGGACACTGGACAAGTGACGAGGGCAGGTTATTGAACAGTTTCACACCCTTGTATTCTTCGCACATGTGTGATGTTGTTTGTTCATGGAATAGAGTGGGCATTAGGCTTGACAACCACAAAAAAGACCCCACCACTGATATGCCAAGACTCCAGAGACCCAAAACCCCTAATGTTTTTCCTTTTGCTGCTTGGGGGCAGGTGGTGGGTCGTTAGGGTTGGAAAAGCTAATGCCACATTTCCCTAGTTTTATGGCATTGAATTACCCTAACAGGTGCATTAACAAAGTTTTTTTGCAAATAATTTGCTTTCTTTTTGAGATAATGGAATTGTATCCTCATTCAGGACCTGCGTGAACAGATGCAGATGCCCTGCATGAAGAGAAAACTCCATCCACCTACATTAAGTGCGGGCCCACAAATTGTGGGCTCATCAGTTTGATGCAATGACCGATGTGAAGAATTCATGGGTCTGTCTGGTGGGCTGAGGAAGTACAGGGCCCTGTGGTCCCTGCACTTCTACGTGGACACAGCCACAGATGTACAGGGCAAAGAGTGCATCTGTCAACCAATGCACAGGGCCCTCTGCCACCCAAGGGGGAGAGGTGCAGTGCCCTATGCAAAGCGGACAGTTTGTCCTCATTATATGGTACTGAGGCCTGTGCAGACAACCCTGCACCTTTCATTTCCTGGCAGGGGAGTGTTGCATAACAGCACCACCCCCCCCAACCCTCACCCCATCCAGCTGGGTCATTGAGCTCACCCACGAACTCAGCTCACTAGCACGGGATCTCAGAGCATACCCACTGCAGTCGTGAGTGGCACTACACACAAAGACTAGTAACAATTGCATTTTTTCCCCCAATTTTGATCCCATATTTTCAAGATACTCATTTTATGATTCATGTACCATTCATGGACTGCTGGCTGAAATGTCATTTTGCACCAGAGGAGCCAAAACACATCTCGTCTAGGATTTAAAAAAGAGCATGTCACGTTTATGAAGTGGTATGTAAAATGACTATGTTCAAAGTTTGGAGTCAAAACAGTGAAAATTTGCGAGGTTATGAGTGAATGTTGAAATACTGTAACATTCACTTATAACCTGGGCATTTTACCATATTTGTACACCAACTTGTCAGCATAGCCTTCTTATTACCCCACCTCATGAACCCAGCAGTGAAAAATTTCAAATCCCCACCGAAACATCATTCCGCAGCATTGAAATATCATTCTGCGCAACAGGTGCGAAAACTCATTTTGGCCAGTATTCGAAAAATGACAGCTGTCACATTCATGAGGTGGTGTAAAAAAGTGGCTATGTTGAAAATTTGGGGTGCAAATGTTTAACATTACCAAGGTTATGAGCAAGCATACTAAAATTTCAACATATGTACATAACTTTGCCATTTTTATATAATTTGATCCCACATTTTCAACATAGCCTTCTTATGACCTCTCCTCATGACCAAGGACAGTAAACATTTTCAAATCCTGACTGAAAGATTATTTTGCCAAGTGACCACAAAATTGCCTTTTGGGCCATCTTTGTGCAATTCCACCACCACTGTTTATAAGGTGGAGTCCCAAAAAGGCCATGTTGAAAATGCGGGCTCAAAATATGCAAAAATGCCAAACTTATGCAACAAAGTAGAAAACCTCAGGGAAATACATTAAACTGCACCTACCGTAGTTTCTCATATTGCAGTCAGTGGTTCCAGCAGCAAGATGCATCTTCCATCAGAGAGTGGATATTCACCCAGTGACCTGTTCAGGTGAGTGAGGGTGTGTGGTGTGTGCTGAATGGGAGGTGGGGGTGGGGGTCAGATTAACGAGTGACTGTTTACTTTTTTGCAGCTAAAAAAAAAAACAAGAAAAATGACACTGAAGGATTGTTTTCTTTATTTCAGTATAGGGACAGCGTCAAAGGGTGGGGGGTGCCACTAGACACC
The DNA here is from genome assembly GCA_016271365.2 of Neoceratodus forsteri. Lineage (NCBI taxonomy): Eukaryota > Metazoa > Chordata > Ceratodontiformes > Ceratodontidae > Neoceratodus > Neoceratodus forsteri. Next base: position 1,322,488,734 of record CM057456.1, read on the forward strand.
GGGGAAAGACACAGAACCAACAGGGACAGTGATCAGAGGGTGGGGGTGCCACTAAATACCAGGAAAAAACAACAAAACAATGGGGATGGTGATCATAGAGTGCAGGAGTGCCACTAGACACCAGAGAAAGACAACAAAACAATGGAGATGGTGATTGGAGTGTGGAGGTGGCACTAGATACCATGGAAAGACAACAAAGCAACAGGGATGGCAATCAGAGGGTGGGGGAGTGTCACTAGACACCAGGGAAAGACAACAAAATGACAGTGACAGTGATCAGAGGGGGGTGTCACTAGACACCAGGGAAAGACAATAAAACAATGGGGAAGGCGATCACAGGGTGGGGGTGGCTCAAGAAACCAAGAAAAGACAACAAAACAATGAGATAGCTTTTGGAGGGTGGTGAGTGCCACTAGACAGCAGGGAAAGATAAAACAACAGGGATGGCGATCAGAGGGGGGTGCCTCTAAAGATCAGGGAAAGACAACAAAATAATGAGGATGGTGATCAGAGGATGGGGGGTGCCACTAGATGCCAGAGAAGGACAACAAAATAACAGAGCTGGTGATCGGAGGGTGGGGATGAAACTAGACACCAGGAAAAGATTAACTCGTTGTGAGGACAGAGATCGGAGGATGGGGGGTGCCAGTAGACACCAGGGAAAGGTAACACACATAAAGGGATGGCAATAGTGGAGGCCCCACTAGACAGCAGGGAAACAGCATCTCACTACTCTCACTGCAGCCCGCAACACGAGTTCCAGCTGTGGCTGCAGAAGTCAACAAAGTCCCGTTCTCATACAGAGAATGCAGGCGAGCAGCTCCTCTCACTAAGCTGAGCACCTGGGATTTTGGGTGCCCAAAAAAGGTATTTCTGGTTCTTATTGTAAAAAAAACAACATCAGTATCTAGCTAAACAGGACCGTTTGGCTAGGTTCTGGCATTTGTTTGTTTTTTAAATGCCAGAATTTTTATGCATTTTCCATACTTGTTCAAATCAAATCAAATTTTAGTTCTTTAAAAGGCACCTGCACATAACTTATCAGTCTCCGACAAAACATTAAAACTATAAATATAAAACAATATTCTGATTAATCTAAATCATAACTTGGCAACACTGTATTTAATCTTCATTCATAAATGCTAGGCTGAACAAATACATTTTCAATTCCTTTTTAAAGCATTGGTTGGTCAGGCAGTCCCTAATCCAATGAGGTAGAGAATTCCACAGAGTGGAGAAAAGCAACAAGATGATGGTTCTCACAACACAAACAAAAGTTTAGTGCTGTGCCAAGCAAGTGGTGAGAAACCAGAAAAGGGTCCTACGACATTAAATTTTTCAATTTGCACCAGAACGTTAATTCAAAAAACCCTACTGTGCATGCTTAGAATGGGAAAACACAAAACTTTAAAGCCTTATACAGTAACTCTGTAACCCTTTAATATTTTTTCACCAGACTTTTCAAAGGCACTACTTTAGGACATGCCACCTGTGCCCTGCACGTTTAGGGAAAACATTCAATTCCATGTAGGCTATAGGTGACAGCAAAAAAAAAAAAAAGGAAAGGAAAAAAAAGTAGTTATCTACAGAAAAATGACATACATGGATCTTGGAAACCACACCAGATGCCACCACAGAACTTTCCACAGATAAAGAAATTGCCTCCTAAACAACACATGCAGAATTTCAGCAGATTTCATCAAACAGTGCCAAAGATATTAATGTGTAAAGTTTGGTGTTTAACACTGATCACTCTACACAACACTAACTACAGTGGTGCGATATATTATAGTGGTGTGGTAGCGTCACTATAGTTAGGGTTGAGAAGGGGTCTCTATGTTAAACCTCAAAATTTACACTTTAATAACTTTGCAACCGTTCAATGGATTTGCACAAAATTTTGCAGATGCAGTTTTGTGTGGTAGATCTTTCGATGTGCCAAGTTTTGTTCAAGGCAGATTTGTGGAATCCAAGCTATGTATAGTATTAACATATTAAAAATTGCTGGTTTTGTGCTTTTTTTTTTTTTGTCTTCTCACTGTGCCCAGTCTGGAATTTTGGTCTGATATTTTCAGGGTAGAAAGGGCTTGCCTCACAGAAGTGTCTTTCACTGGTTTAGTGAAGAAAATGTTAATCATTCCAAAGTTGTTTCATTTTAAAGTTGAGTTCTTAGCATGCTCAGTTCAGTCTTTTGCATAGCTTACTGGAATGGCAAAATCATTTGGTCTCACAAAAAATAATTCTTTGTTGTGAGGGACCTATCAATTTTTGTGAGAAAAAATTCCTTTTTCGTGAGTTGCAATCTTTACACTTTACTCTCTTCGCAACTGTTCAATGGATTTGCAAGAACTGCTGCATGCTCAGTCTTAGAGGGTAGGTCTCTTGACTTGCCAAGTCTTTTTCCAGCTACGTGTGTGGATTCTGAGATCTGGACAGCAAAAAACATTTTTAAAAACAATCGCCATTTGTAGCTGTTTTTTTGTCAACATCTAGTGCCCAGACAGTTTGGAATTTGGTCTGAAATTGTCAGGGCAGAAAGTGCCTGACCCACAGAAATGTCTTTTACTGGTCTGGTGAAGAAATGTTAATCCATTGGCAAGTTATAAGGATCTGAAATTTCAGTTCTGAGCAGGCTCTGTATGGTCTTTTGGATAGACATCTGATACCCTGCTGAGCATGCTCAGAACCAACATTTCAAATGCTTATAACTTGGGAATGGATTAATATTGTTTAACCACACCAATGAAAGGCATCATTCTGTAGTATACCCTTTCTTCCCTGAAATTTTCAGACCAAAATTACAAACTATCTGTGCTGTAGGTGATGACAAAAAAAAAATAGCAAAAAAACCAAAAACAATTTTGCCTAAAAATGCACTATCCGGATCTTGGAATCAGCATGTCCAACTGGAACAAAACTTGGCAAATCAAGACACCTTGCCCCCTCCCCCGACATGCATGCAAAATGTAGTGCAATTCCACGGAATGGGAGCAAAGCTATTAATATATTTATATACAGTGAATATCTATATACAGTATACTGTATATTATAATTGTACAGTAGCACCACTATAATTGGGTTGAGCCGGGGTTTCTGTCTTAAACATTCAGAACCATGCAACGGATATGCACAAAACTTTTCATGCACTGTATCAGAGGGTGGTTCTCTTGACTTGCCAAGTTTTGTTCCTGTCAGATGTGCAGATACCAAGAAATGGATACTGAAAAAAGTTTTAAAAAAAATCAAAATGTTTGCTTTTTTTTTGTTATCATCTAGCACATAAATGGTTTGGGATTTTGGTCTGAAATTTTCATGGTAGGAAGGGCTTGGCCAACAGATGTGCCTTTCGCTGGTTTGGTGAAAAAATATTAATCAGTTCCAAAGTTATAAGAATTAGAAATTTTGGTTCTGAGCATGCTCAGTAGGGTCTTTTGGAGAGACATGTGATACCTTACTGAGCATGCTCAGAACCACAATTTCAAATGACTGTAACTAGGGAACAGATTATACTTTTTTTCACCAAACCAATGAAAGCCATCATTCTGGGGCCTACCTTTTCCACCCTGAAAATGTCAATGCAAAATTACAAATTGTCTGGGTTGTAGGTGATGACAAATAAAACATAAATAAAACCCAATTTTTTGTAAAAACACACTATTTGGATCTTGGAATCTATACGTCTGACTGGAACGAAACTTTGCAAATAAAGACACCTTGCCCCACAGACTGTGCATGCAAACTTTAGTGCAATTTCATTGAATGGGGTGCAGCTATTAATATATTTATATACAGTGTATATCTATAGTTAGGGTTGAGCAGGGTTTCTATGTTAAACCTCAAACTTTGCACTTAAATAACTTGTAACCATTCGATGGATTTGCATGAACCTTTGAATGCAGAGTCTTGAGTGGTATATCTCTTGACCTGAAGAGTTTAGTTTCTGTCATATTTGTGGATTCTGAGCTGCGCATAGTGCTAAAATGTTAATAATTGCTGTTTTTTGTGTTTTGTCATCTCGCTGCACCCAGATGGTTTGGGTACAATTACAATATCTCACAAATTATGGATGGAAGACACTATGAACTCCCACATGCAAATACAAATACCATTATGGAGTGATGGCAGCACAGGGCCCAGAGGGCACTGCACTCCCATATGCAAATATCCATAGCATTATGGAGTGATGGGAGTGCAGGGCCCTCCGGGCTCTGAGTTCCCACCAGGAAATAAGGATACAATTACAATCTCTCAAAACTTATGGATGGATGGGAATGCAGTTCCCAGAGGGCCCTGTGCTCACACAAGCAAATAAGTTTACGATTATACTATCTCAAAAAGTAAGGAAATGCATTGCTAAAACTTTGTTTATGCATCAGTTAGGGTTCCAGCAACAAAAGTTGGTAAATGTGGTGTTAGGGTTTCTAACCCTAATACCTCACACCCACCATGCATGCAGCATTAGGCATGGGGGTGTGTTCCTTGGTGTTGTCAGCCATAACACTCACCCCATTCTCCTATACCATACCTATCTCAGCTTATTAACTCATGGAATGGGGTGAGCATTAGGGTCGAAAACCCTAAGACACACATCCCCATGCCTGTTGTTGTGTGCAGAGTGGGGGGTGGTGTGTTAGGGTTGAAAACCCAACACCACATTTCCTAACTTTTGTCACTGGAACCCTAACTGGTGCATTAACAAAGTTTTTTACAAAGAAAACTACATGAATGCACCAGTTAGGGTTCAACTTACCTCCACAAAAGCAGGGAAATGTGGTGCTAGGGTTCCCAATCCTAACTTCTCACACCCCCAGCAGCAAAAGGACAAGACCACTCAAGCAATCACAGACAGCCATCCTCAGGTACAACAAACAACATACAATTGTTTTCAGATGACACAAATGCAGTAGCACTGGTGTGCTGTCTTCATGGATTTGTATCTGTTGTACACAGACCGCAAGACACAGACACTCACTTCTGGCTACAAATAGAAATCCATGATACTCAACTCACAAAACTAGTTCTGTGTGCATAAGCACATGCCTCTGCAGCCACAGATACAAATCCGTGATACCCAAATTACAAGACTTCTTTTGTCTGCAGAAGCACAGACCCATATGGGGCCTGTGCTTCTGTAGCCACAGGTGCTCATGTACACTGTAAGACATCCATACAGTTATGTCTGCTGTCTGAAGGGGCATGCAGCTTGAGTGGCCTGAACTTCTGCAGCTGCAGGTGTAACAGATAGAGACCTCTATCTGCAGAAGCACAGGCCCATGAAATCCCTGATACCAAAATTACAACAGTTCTTCTGTCTGCAGAAGCACAGGCCACTGTGGGGTATGTGTTTCTGCTCCTGCATATGGAAATCAATAATACCCAAACTGTGACAGTACTTCTATCTGCAGAAGTGAAGGCCTCTGTGTGGCCAGCACATTTGTAGCCACAGGTACTCATGTATGCTGTAAGATATACACACACAGTTGTGGTTGCAGAAGTGCAGGCCACTGTGACATCCAATCTGCTCTGAAAACAGTTGTATGTTGTTTGTCTTACCTGATGATGGCTGATGGCTGTGGCTGCTTTTGTGGCATTATCCATTTGCTGCTTCACGGGGAGATAGGGTTGGAAACTCTAACACATTTCCCTACTTTTGTGGTGGTAAGCTGAACTCTAACTGATGCATTAATGCAGTTATTTGCAATGAATTTCCCTTCCTTTTAGAGACAGTAGAATAACATGCTCATTAATGCTGGCCCCTGGTTGGGGCCTTTTGAAGGCCAAAGTGTTTGGCCAAAGTGATGGCGACCCTTTACCTGTTACCACCAAAGCTTGGGGACGTGCCTGTATACATGTTTGTCTAAGGCATTTAATCTTTAAAGTTGGCAGCATTTTTGTTTTCAATTCTTCATCTAATTTTTGTCCTTCAGAGTGCTCAAGTTCTCATGCTATTGAACTATTGCAATGGGTTAACTTTCCTGGTTGCCACTGCACCGTCAGGTATGATGCACTGCTAAAACATTTTGTTCTTTTAGATACAAATGCACAGGCAAAGAATTCATGTGACAGCCTAAGCACGGGGCCCTCAGGCAGCCACAGATGCAGATGCGCAGCACCCTATACCAAGAGACGATTTCTCTTCACTATATGGCGCTTGGGCCCATGTGTCCAATCCTGAACCTTCCCTTCCCAGGCTGAGAGTCAGTGGCACATGGCAGAGGCATCCCTCAGCCTCAGCCCATCCTTCCAGCTCACTGAGCTCACCCCCAAACTCAGTTTACTGCCACGGGATCACAAAGCAAACCCAGTAGGCCAAAGTCTGGCACTGCACACATTTCTTAATAATTATTTTGTATTTTGACCATAAATTTTCAAGTTAGCTGTTTTATGACTCCCCTTTATAAAGCTAATATGCAGCATTTATAGACTACTGGGTAAAACATAATTTCATGCCACAGGTACAAAAACATTTTTCAGACAGGATTTGAAAACTGGCACCTGTCACATTCATGAGGTGGTGTGAAAAATTACTGTTAAAAGTTTGGAGTCAAAATATTGAAAATTACCAAAGTTATTTGAAGCATGGAAAAATTCCAACATACATTCATAATTTTGTTGTTTTTCAATATTGTGGCCCCAGATTTTGAACATAATCTTCTTATGGCCTCATCTCATGAAAATGGTGAAATATTTCAATGCTCACTCATAACTTCACTCATTTTCAATATTTTTTCCACTGAACTTTAAATATGGCCTTTTAGGGACCCCACCTCATGAACAAGGCAGGTGAAATTTTTCATATCTGGCCCAAATGGTGATTTTGCAGTCACTCTGCAGAATCACCATTAAAGCGTGATATAAAAATTTTCACTTACCGTCTTCATGAGGCGGGGTCATAAGATGACTATGTTGAAAATTTAGTGGAAACATACGGTAACTTGACCAAGTTATGAGTGAATGTTGAAAGTTTAAGTGCATCCTTAGTGATCATTTAAACTTGCCAAGAGGGGGGAAGAGAAGTCAAGGGGAATTTTATCAGCCCACCCCCCACAGGAGGACATAACTGAAAGCAGTGAGGACCCAGTAACTAGCATAATATCTAACCATAAAACTACCATGGTTACAATGGGAGAGAGAACAGAAGGCACATCACTAATGCAGCACAGGGCAAAGACCAATAAACAAGGAACATTAATGGGGTACGCAGACTGGAAGGTCATGTGTACAAATGCCCGCAGTCTGTGAAACAAAATCCCACACCTAACAGCACTGATGACAGACACAAACCTGGACACTGTGGCTATTACAGAGACATGGTATGCAGGGAACCATGACTGGGATGCAGCCATACCAGGGTATACACTTTTTAGAAAGGATAGGGAGGGGAAGAGGGGAGGAGGAGTTGCTATGTATGTAAGGAAGGGATTAAAGCTACGGAGGCTCAGCGATCCAGGGAAAAAGCAGAGGCATTGTGGATCATTCTGGAGTTGGGGAACAAAACAACCATCCATGCTGGAGTAGTTCACAGGCCACCCATGCAGGAGGAGGATATAGATCTAGTATTAGTGGAAGCCATCCATAATATGGCAGCCAAAGGGGAAAGGGGAAGTACTATTAATGGGTGACTTCAACATGACAGAAGCAGACTGGAATACCCAGACTGCAAGTACATCAAGGAGCAGGGACCTCATGTCTCCCACGTATGGGGCAAACTAAGGCAGTTGGTGACTGAGCCCACCAGGAAGGGGGCTGCACTGGACTTAGTGCTGACAAACAGGGACAGAATCATGGATGTTGAGGTGGGCAGTCCCCTTGGTATCAGTGACCACAGAACTGTTTGGTTTAGAGTCAACAGGTTGGAAGAAGAAAGCCATTCAAAGATTAAGGTCCTAGATTTCCGGAACGCCAACTTCATGGAGATGGGGGAACAGCTCAAAATTGCCCTGGCAGTGGAAGATACAGGGGGAGAGGTAACAGAACAGTGGGTTAGGCTCAAGAGATCCATAGCAGGAGTGACAAGTCAATGTGTCAGATTGCTTAGCAAAAGCAAAAGAAAGAAGCAGCCACTGTGGTTCTCTAAGTCAGTAGCCAAGAAGGTGCAAGAAAAAAGTAAGGTATTCAGGAAATACAAAGAGACACAGAAAGAAGAAGAAGAACACAGACTGAAATAACTGGAGAAGTAGAGGGAAGCTGGGAAAGCTGTCAGAGTGGCTAAGGCAAGAGCGGAGGAAGGAATAACACATGCTATTAAGAACGGGGACAAGAGCTTCTTCCATTATATTAGCAAGAGGAAGAAGACCAGAAATGGTATTGTTAGGCTAAAGAAGGAGAGGGTGGGTGGGTGGAGGATGACCTTGAAAAAGCTGAGATACTGAACAAATATTTTTGCTCAGTATTTACCAAGGAAGAGGCAGGGGAAGGGCCAAGACTCATGATGAAAGATGTAAAGGGGGTAGAGGTGGACACCAGCCCATTTATGGTGGATAGAGTCCTGGAGGAACTAGGAAAAGTAAAGACAGACAAGGCAATGGGGCCAGATGGGATTCATCCTAGAGTGTTGAAGGAAGTCAGGGAAGTCCCAGCAGGTCCGCTCACAACGCTCTTCAACCAATCACTAGAGACAGGGAAGGTACCTGGGGACTGCAGGAGGGCAGAGGTGGTCACCCTGCACAAGACTGGAAGTAGGGAAGAGGCAGGCAATTACAGACCTGTAAGTCTGACCTCAGTGGTGGGGAAGCTGATGGAGTCCCTGCTTAAGGAGAGGGTAGTGAAGTTCCTGGAGTCAAACGATGCAAAAGACCCAAGGCAGCACGGATTCACTGAGTGTAGGTCTTGTCAGAATAACCTTATTGATTTTTGTTGACTGGGTGACCAGGGTGGTGGATCAGAGAGGGGCAGTGGATGTGGCCTACCTGGATTTAAGTAAGGTCTTCTACACCGTTCCTCAGGTTGCTTAACAAATTGGGGAATCTGGGTGTGGGCTTTTTTGTGGTAAAATGGGTTGGAAACTGGCCAAAAGGCAGGACCCAGAGGGTGGTAGTAAATGGCATAAAATCAGAAGAGGGGGAGGTGACCAGCGGGGTTCCACAGGGATCGGTGCTGGATCCAGTTCTATTCGATGTCTTCATAAGTGACATTGCAGAGGGACTGTAGGGGAAAGTATGCCTGTTTGCAGATGACACCAAGATCTGTAACACAGTCAACACACAGGAGGAGCTAGATAAAATGAGAAATGACCTAAGACTACTTGAGGAATGGTCAAGGGTTTGGCAGTTGGGTTTCAATGCTAAGAAGTGCAAGACAATGCACCTGGAACATAGAAACCCAAGAGAGGAATACAGGATGGTGGGGCGTGTTCTAGCCCCCACAAATCAGGAGAGAGACCTAGGGATTGTCATATCCAATTACCTGAAGTCAGCCAAACAATGCGAAAAAGCAGTGGGGAAGGCAAACAGAATGCTAGGGTGCATAGGAATGGGCATGACCAGTAGGAGGAGTGAAGTGGTGATGCCACTGTATAAATCACTGATGAGGCCTCATCTGGAATACTTTGTCCAGTTCTGGAGACTGCATCTCAGGAAGGACATAAGACAGAATGAGAGCAGTCCAGAGAAGAGCAGCAAAAATTATACATGGACTACACCACATGCCTTATGAGGAAAGACACAAGGAACTAAACATCTATTCACTGGAAGAGAGAAGGGAGAGAGGGGATATGATAGAGATTTTCAAATACCTTAGAGGAATAAACAGGGTACAGGAGGGGAGCATATTTCAGAGAAGAAAGTGCACAAAGACAAGGGGACATAACATGAGGCTGGAGGGAGGGAGGCTTAGAGGGAATGCTAGGAAGTACTTTTTTCACGGAGAGGGTGGTGGATCCATGGAACAGCCTACCAGCAGAGGTGGTGGAAGCAAAAACAGTACAAGGATTCAAAAGTACATGGGATAAGCATAAAGGCATCCTGCTGTACAGCAGAGTGGGGGGAAAGGCAGTCAAGATTAAGGGTAGGGATTGCCAAACCAAGTAGGTAAGTGGGCAGACTAGGTGGGCTGTATGGTCCTTATCTGCTGACAGATTATGTGTTTCTATTTCAACATTTACGGACAACTGTGCTAATTTTCAATATTTTTCCAGAAACCTTTCAACGTGCCATTTTTAGGACCCCACCCCATGATTAAGGCAGGTGAAAATTTTCAAATACTTGCTGAAAAGTGATTTTGCAGTCACTCCACAAAATTACCTTTCCACTGGGATTTGAATATTTTCACCTACCAGGACCATGACATAGGGTCATAAGAACACTATGTTCAACATCTGGGAACCAATATTCAAAACTTTGTCTGTGCACAACACAGAGTTTGCCCATGGAAACCGGGCTTTGCGCAGAAGGGCAATATTGAAAAGCCTAGTTAGCGCAGGCAAACTTAGTTTGAGCCCAGGCAAAAGGCAGAGGGAACACAATGTAAATGAAGGGGTAGGGACCTGAATATTGGCAGAGTCCAGTACTCGGAGTATGCGCACAACGCAAGGCCATTTTGCATGGCCTCCTTGTACAGTGCACATACCACAGATTGAAACCCTGACTTACTCCCGCAACCCTAGTGGTTGGCAGAGGAAATGAGGCATCCCCCTGACCCCCAATACAGCAGTCCCTGGTGCCTAGTGGCCTCCCCCACCAATTGTAAGCCCAAGGACAAAAAGAAAAATACTTCCCTGGTGGCTAGCAGTCCCTCTCCCCACCGATCACCATCCCATTCAGAAATAACACCCTGGAGGTCTATTGGTACCTCCATCGCCAATTGCCATCCCATTCAGAAATAAGATATACCTCCCTGGTGGCCTAGTGGTCCCTCCCCCATCGTTGATCACTGTCCTGTTCAGAAATAAGATATACCTCACTGGTGGACTAGTGGTCCCTACTCCATTTATTTATTTATTTTATTTATTTAAAATCTTGGAATTACAACCTTTGAGTCAGAGACTCATTTCCAAAGGCTCCACGTCAATACACAATACAGACATAGGTAAATACAATAGACAGTATGATACAATATACAATGCCAGGGCAGTTTGATGGCAAGGTTGCATCATGAAACAGTATACTGGGATGTCTAATACAGAGTTGAGGCTGTAGGTTATGGGCAACACAGTAAACAGTACGATACAGGGTACAATGCCAGGGCTCTTTGACTTCCGGTTACAGCATGACCATTTTACAAGGATGTCTTAAACAGTTTACAAGGATGTTTAATACATTGTTGTGGCTGTTGACAGTACATAGGATAAATCTAACAGTAAGAGATCAGTTAGTGGCCAGGGAGTGAATCAGGGGATAGTGCACATGCCTATTATGCTTGGCTGGTGCTGAGTAAACTGGGTAAGTTAGGGGAGGCAGGTAGTGCAAATTCTAGAGCAGTCTGTTGGGAGACTTTGTCCAAGTGCCTGAGTAAGAATTGCAGGCCACTGACTGTGAAAGAGGCAGTGTGGCCATTCTGAGCAGCTGGTGAAGGCACTGGTGCTAGACTTAGAGTGTGCAGGTGCAGGTGGCAAGGTGGGTGTTGAGTGCCTTTTTAAAGGGACCAAGTTTTTGATGGTTAGAGACCGATGGTGGGAGGGCGTTGAAGTAGGAGGGAGCCCTGACCAGAAAAGCGCTCTGGGCGAGTGTGGTTCTGATTCTGGGAATGGCCAGTGCAGCTTTGGTCGAGCTGTGTGTGTACACTGTGGGGGAAGAGGAGATTAGGGAGGCAGATACGCCTGGATGGTCAAGCCAAGGAGGGTTTTTTTGGTCAAGAATAAGGAGTGGCAGTGGACCCTCTCATCAAAGTTCAGGATCTGGGCAATGGAATAGAGCATGCATGTGTGTGTGTCATGTGGTCTGCAGCAGTTAAGAGCCTGCAGGCTTTGTTAATGACCACTTTTATTTTACTGATAGCTGTTGCATCTGCAGCAGCATAGACCAGCAACCCATAGTCGATCAGAGACATTACTGAGGAGGTTATGGCTAGTTTCAGGGCTTCTGGTGTAAGGCAGTCCTTATGGCGATAAAGGAGACCAATGCGTGCATTGGTAGCAGATGTGAGGGTGTTGATGTGTGTGTGTCCATGGCCAATCACTGTCCCGTTCAGAAATAATACAGAACACCCTGGTGGTCTAGTGGTCCCTCCACCATTGCCATTCCATTCAGACATAATACAGAACAACCTGGTGGTCTAGGGGTCCCTCCCCCATTGCCGCTCACCATCCAGTTCAGACATAAAATATATATCCCTGGTTGTCATGCAGTTTCTCCCCCCTAACTGTCCTGTTCAGAAATAAAAATATCCCTGGAGGCTAGTGGTCCCTCCCCCCACCCAATCATCTGCCCAATACGTATAACAAATATTCCTGGTGTCCAGTGTAACCCCTCATTCCCTGATCCCCTGTATAGCTAGCATAACTCTTTCCCTGGTGGTCTAGTGGAACCTCACCCTGGCAGGTAGTGACCAACTACCCTACTCCCCCATCCCTGAAACCGAGCTGGTGACAAGCACAGCCCTCCTCTTTCCACCACAGCTGGCCAGTGAATGAGCCATCACTGAGCATGGACATTCTCCAGACTTGACTCATCAGTTGGTGGCAGCCTTTGCATGGTTGGGCAGTGTTTTGGGGCTTGATGAACATGGGGCACCTGGCTTCAGCTTGGGCTCCCCACCATAATCAGAGCCTCTGGGCTTCTTCTTCAGTTCATGGCTGTTAATTTTGTTCATCTGTATGGGAAATGTTTGCTGGCTTGAGAGAAGGGCGTATAGTATGCATTTGGGCTTGGTTATCTGGATTCTCTTTAGTGCTTATCACCTGGTATGAGGAGGTAAGGAGGGGAGAAGGGCTACTGTCTAGGATCTCTCACTCTCTCTGGTCTGACTCAGTTGTTTGTCTCACTGTCAAGTACATCTGTACTCTGTGAGAGAGGGCAAGAATCTGGATTCTATAATTCTGCCTCATTTTATTGGATTTTTCAATTTGGAACTTCTAACCTGGAATATTTCTGCTGGCTTTGATACCTACACCCTGTGAGAGTGGGTAAGACTGTGGATTTTCATCATACTGCTTACTACATTGACTTTTTTATTTTGCTGAAATTTAAAAATCTGGTGGACTAGAACTCTATTTATTAACAGCATGCATCTCTCCAGTACTTTGCTGTGTCATTGATCTCAGCTCACATTTTTGTTAGACTGTCTTTACCTTGTTTTCTATAGCTTAGTTAAATATTGGCAGTTGTTTGTTTTGGTTGGTCTAATAATGCTTTACTCCAAGTTATTGTATGCTCAGTTGTTTGAATGTGATATTACTGTTGCTGTATTAGTGTGTGACTGTGAGGGTGAGTGGTTATTTAAATTGTTTGTGGGTGGGGTGGTTGGCTTATTAGGGAATAGTGAGTGTATGTGATAGGGAGTTTTAGTATAAATGTGTTGATTGGTTAGCCATCCTGTGAGGACCTGCTCTCCTGAACAGCTATGCCTGCTACATCCTTTCAGGGGTGCCCAATGTACCATACCTGCAGCAGTTATGGAAAGATGCATATGGCTGGGCATCCTTCAGGCTGCTGCAGGCCAAGATATTGATATGCTCAACAGAGAATACGGATGGGGGTGTGAGACTGGGAGTGTGAGATATAGAAGGTGCCCTTGACATAGGTTATCCCAGGACAAAGGACCACCCTGTCTGGTGCCAATCCCAAAGGACATGCCTATTCAAACCCAGCAGGTAGCTAGAGGGCCTGTTGATCCTGCTCCCCCCTTTATGCAATGCTTTGGAACATCAAGTCTGTGGAATAACACTGTGGTAGTGGAGGCATTCATCGTGGACTCCTCAGCGAACCTGGTATGCATCACAGAGATCTGCTTGGAAACATAGAATTTGATGGCAGATAAGGACTGCTTGGCCCAGCCAGCCTGCCCATTTCCCTACCTAATGGATAAGCTGCAGATCCTAGTTAACCAGCAGCCTACTTCTTCCTACCCCCACCCCCTAGAATTGCCTTATGACTGTCCCATGCTTGCTTAAATTCCACCATTTTTGACTCAACTTCCTCCAGAAGGCCGTTCCATGCATCCACAACCCTCTCTGTGAAAAAATACTTTCTTACATTACCTCTGAGCCACCCCCCCATCTTCAAATTGTGCCCCCTTGTTCTTGCACACCTCTTTTTTTGAAAGATGCTACCCTCTTGGACTTTGTTGATTCCCTTGAGGTACTTGAAAGTTTCTATCATGTCCCCCTACTCCCTCCTCTCCTCGAGGCTATACATATTAAGCTCCTTAAGTCTCTCTTCATATGTCACAGGAAGATGACTCTGGTCCTGTGCTGGAGGCATTGATCCCACCAGTTTTCTCTGTGGTGCATTGCACGAAGCAGGAGCACAGAGGGGCCCATTTGTTTTAGATCAAGGACACACCAAGGGAGTCATGCCTTAGATCTGGGTTTCACATTGCATCTTGATGTCAGAGTTCATATGGCCAGGTGGTCAGATCACCATGCTGAACACTTCCTCTGTGGGGCTCCCCAGATGCAAACCCACCACTGTTGAAATGGTCAGATATCATCTAGTCAGAAATCTGGAACTAAATACATTTCTGTTGATTCTGGACATCTTTGGTATGGTATCAGCATGTGTTGAGGGAGTGAAGAATACTGTGGATGATATAACAAAGCTCTTACAGCATCCCTCAACTTACTAGCACCTTGCTGTGTTCACACCTTGAAACACCTCAGCAGGACAAGTTCACAGGTGTTGAAGCAGAAGCTGGGGGATTTCATCAATGAGAGGTATCATTTAAACTAGGTGGAGGGGGCACTGAAGCCGGAAATCACTAGGAGAGGAGTCCCATGGACCTGCCCCCACCACAGGGATAGATACGACCTTAGGCAAAATAGGGGTTGGAGTGAAGAGTAAGGAAGCAGAAAGGATAGGTGCAGCATGGAGAATGGTTTCGCTAAATGCTCAGAGCCTGGGGAACAAGTTGGCAGAGTTGCAGGCATTGATGGCAGAGTGAGAGGTGGACATAGCTGCCATTACTGAGACATGGGCAACCAAGCACCATGACTGGGACCTAACCATCTGAGGGTACAAACTTTTCCAGAGGGATAGAGATAAAAGTAAGGCTGGGGGGGTTGCCATTTACATAAGGTAAGGGATCAGATGTAATAGGGAGGAAGGGGAGGAGGGCAGATCGGAAGTAATCTGGCTGCAACTAACAGCCAGAAAGGGACCAACATCTGTCTGGGGATTGTTTATAGACCTCCAGCCCAGAAGGAGGACATTGACTGGAAACTGGGAGAGCAGATAAGGAAGCATAGTGGCAAAGGGAGCACAGTGGTGGTGGGGGACTTTATTCTACCAGGGGTGGACTGGAGCATCCCAGCAACTAATTGTGCCAGGGAGCAGATCCTCCTGGAAGCATTCCAGGATGGCTTCCTTACGCAGAGGGTAATGGAGCCAGTGAGGGGGAGGAATATAGTAGATCTGGCACTGGAAGAAGGGGAACAGGTCAGGGATGTAAGGGTGGAGGAATCTCTGTCAAGCAGTGACCACTGCACAGTGTGGTTTTCAATCAACCTGGATAGGGAAGTAGCCACTACAAAAACTAGGGTCCTGAACTTCAAAAGGATGGACTACAGCAGGATGGGAAACATACTGGAAAGTCATATGGCAAACATCCCCCCAGAAATGGACATGGAACAAAAATGAGTAGTCATCTAGACAGGACTGGCTGAAGCCACTAAAACTTGTATCAAGAGCCACAGCAAGAAAGCCAGGACCAAGAAACCTAGTTAGATGAATACAGGGTTAGTGGAGAAGGTGAGGGGAAAGAGGAATGCATTTTGGACCTACAAGGGATCCAACAGGACAGAAGATAAAAAAGAATATGGGAAGAAATCCGGAGATGTGAACGGAGTGGAAAAGGCAGCAAAGGCGGCTAGGGGACAGAGGTTAGTGCAGGGGATCAAGGAGGGGAAAAAGATTTCTTCAGCTATATCAGAGAGAACAGGAAGAGCATGGATCAAATTTTTAGGATCAGAAGGGGAAGTGGGGGAGGTAGAAAAGGGGGCTGAGCAGGCAGAAGTACTTAATGAATACTTCTGTTCAGTCTTCACCAAGGAGTGGGATGGGTTCATACCTGAGAGGAAGGGTGAGGTGGGAGAGGGTGGGAGAGAAGCAACTACAGATGGGAAAATCATGGTGGAAAGGGTGAGGGAGGGTCTTAAGTCCCTGAAGGTGGACAAGGCATCTGGTCCAGATGGAGTCCACCCCAAGATGCTGAGATTTGGCAGAGGTACTGGGAGGGCCTGTATTTGCTGGCAATTTTGTATGTTCGTATGTATCTCACCAGAGGTAACCATGGTTTGATGATGACCTTAGGCAGTTGAAGACTAAGGGGTGAAGACTGGAACAATTTTGGTGGAGATCCAGGTCCAAGGAGCATACATGTACACTGAAAAAGGTGAGTACCAGTGGGCAGTAACCCTGAAAAAGACAGCATTTCTCTCACAGGTGATTGCTGAAGGGACAAGTATACCATATCAATTCTTCAAGATTGTTGACAGATTGTTAAATCCATTCTATTTTCAGTCAAGATTAGTTTTATCAACTAACTAATGTGGAGAGTTCAATCATTTTTTTCTTTATAAGCTATCCTCTGTCAGGGTCAGCATTTCCTCAAGTGGCCTGTCATGGCCCGGCAGTGCCCAGGATAGGGGGGAACTCATGCGCTCTGTAGCTCTGGGTGGAGCTTAGTTAAGCCTTAATGTATGAGATCTCACAGGGGGTCTCTGGGTTGTGCAGTACTTTCTGTACTTTGAATCCTGTAGCTATGAGCTTCCTATCAGGCTGTTGGGGTTATGTGGTTCCAAGCACTGCCAGGATCATCATGTATTCACTTCAGCAGGGTATCTTCCCCACCAAACTGAAAAGGTCAGTAGTGAAATCCCTCTACAAAAAAAACATTGCTGGACCCTGATGATCTCGCAAATTACAGATCTGTCTCAATACTTCCCTTTTTAGGAAAGGTAACTGAGAAGTTGGTTGTGGCACAGCTTCAGTGTCACCTGGAATGCTATGAAATCTATGAGTCATTCCAGTTTGGATTCAGTCCTCGCTACAGCACAGAGACAGCACTAGTGAGGTTTTTTTAACCCGTCTGAGGCACTATGTGGGGCACTGCATTACACTGAGTCCTACTGGTCCGGTAGGGTACAGCAGGAGGCACTGAGTAGTAGCATCTTGAAAAATGCTGCACTCAGTTGTGGAGTGCCTTCGGAGTTGATTCTGGCTCCCATGTTGTTTGCCATGCCACTTGGGGAGATCATCAGAGAGTATGGTCTGGGTTTTCACTGTTAAAACAGTTGATACCCAGATCTACTGGTCTTGTGCACATGACAGGGTGAATGCTATCTTGGTGTTGAGTTAGTGTCTGGCAGAAATTCAAGACTGGATGGCCTCAAGCTGACTCAGGCTTAACTTAGCAAAGACAGAAGTGATATTGGTGAAACTAGGCCAAGTGGGGTGGCAACAAATAGTGGTACTTCACTGTTGCCATCATTAAACAGGGCTGCCCTATAAGCTGCAGATAGGTTGAGAAATCTGGGCATCACTGCAAACAGTAGACTGGCCCTTGAACATCAGGTGTCATCAGTGGTCCACTGTGGCTTCTACCACCTGTGTAATACTGCCCAAATCAAATTGTATCTAGAGTCCACTGACATGGAGATGCTAGTGCATACATTTTTCACTTCTCAACTGGGTTACTACAACATTCTTTGCCTAGGGTTATCTTTGGAGCTGGTGCATCACTTGCAGCTTGTACAAAATGTGGCAGCCCAGCTGACTGCAGGGACCCCACAGTCCACACATGTCACACTGGTTCTGCAGGAACTGCACTGGCTGCCAGTGTGGTGGCACATCAGCTTCAAGGTAGACTTGTTGAAATACAAGGCCCTGCACAACTTGGGTCCTGGCTACCTGAAAAACTTTGATTAACTGCACTCCTGACCACCCTCTGTTCCTCAGAGGTGGGGTTACTGGCAGTTCCACACTCCCAAGTCTTCAGGAGACAGGGCATTTGGTGTTGCTGCATCTTTGCTGCAGAACTAGTTGCCACCAGATATCCATGGAGCCCCCCTCTATGGAAGCTTTCTTCCTTTTTTTTTTTATTTAGTATACTTTCTCCTCTGTCTGACCAGTCCTCATCTGTCTGGAACCCCATGACCAGCCATATAATCTGCCTCCCCAGGGCTTACTTGGCACCCTGGCTTGCCCCCCAGGTTGGGGCAGTCAGAGGGTGGTTCTTCCCCTGACTCTCAGTCAGTACATTGAAGGGAATGCCATGGTCAGTAGTGTGGGCCTATGATGTGAGGCCAACGTCCTCATGCCACAGTCAGATCCCTTTTTCCTCATTTTTTTCTTTCCCCAGGGAGGTGTGGTGTGCAATTAGAGTATGGCACTCTGGCTGAACATTTGGCACACCTCCCAAAACTTCCAAGCTCTGGATGTCAGAACCCCAGCTTCTGCTAGGGACCAGACAAACATTGGGTGCTTCACTGTGACCCCCCTCAGAAGAGGAGACTAGTCCACAAGACACTCAGTCCTCCTCCCCCCCGCCCGGCCGTCTGACTCCCCGGGTTTGCTTCCAAACCTGGGTTACTGGCATCATGAGTGGTAGCTCTACCACTGCACTGGCAGGCCAGCACCTATAAAAGCTTTTAAAGTGAGGCTAAAGACTTATCTGTTCAATGACATATTCGAGACCACTTAACAGTAATTTTAACCTATATATTCAATATGAAATCTAAAAGTGTAATCTTTATTATAAAATGGGTAAGAGAAATACTATACTGTGATTGGTGGAATCCGGTCACATGACCGTGCTGTCAGCCCAGCACAACAGCACAGGTCAGAAATGCTTAACTTTCTGAACATCATTACTTAGTCCTAAAATAAAACAATTAGGGAAGCAATTTTATAATCGCAATAAGGCATTCCAGGGTGCGCATAATTGAGGCATAACAGCACTTCTTGGGGGCGTAAACCTTTGTCTTCACCTCAAGCTTTACTTCTCGAGGTGTGCTATTATCCCACAATAATGCACACCCTGTCATCCCTTATTGCTTAGTGGCACGGGGTCAATATGGCAGAATGCCATGTGTCACAATTGTGTTGCGTGATTTCTTGGTTTCTTTTGTTCTGCGGGGAGATCTGCCCCCCACACCCCCATGTTATGGGGATCTGCACCCTCAGGCACCCCCCACTAAAGATTCTAACTCAGGGGGCCAACCTGGAGAGCGCACAGGCCCAGGATTCACCATAATGCCATATGCTATTAAGCGTATGACATTATGACCCGGTGCATTGCTTAATTACCTGACCTGCATGGCTATATGACTTGTACTCTGTGTTTTATTATATATTTTATAGTTCTGCCTCTGTACAGTGCCCAGAGCCTTTGGGATGGGAACCTAGCAAATAAATTGCTTGCCTTGCCATAATTGTTTGAACATGGGTTTGTGTCAGTGCAGGGAACAGTGACTATGCACAGTACCCACACAACCCCCTAGAATAACGAGGCCCACAGGAGGAAATGGAAACAGCATGTCCCAAACAGAACAGTGCCATTGCTCCTGTGTGCTAAATTCAGCAAGGGTATGCTACACTATGGGGCCATCTGCATGCCATTATGTGCCCATTAGCATGCCTCACAATGCCACTGTGCAAAACTGCGCAGAGGAATTGTGCAGAGCTGTGCCAGCCCCACCCCCCAATCAGCTGATGTGGCAAAGAGAATAACCTCACAGCCCTGGCATCTAGTGGTCCCTTCCCCAACCGACTGCTGATCAGATGCCTGTAGTAAGTTATAACCACCTCCCTGGTGTCTACTGTCCCCTCAATCACCAAACTGATGCCTGTAACAAGTCATAACCCACACTGTTGGCTCTAGTTGTACCACCCACCCCCAATCACTGATCTGATGCTTGCAAGATGCCTTTTCCTCATTCCTGGCTTTAGTGATCCCCCACCTCTCCAATCACCTGCCTGTTATCATCGAACTCTTACCATTACACATGAAGCATTTAAACAATCCATTTGTACACATATGTATTCTGCAGAAAATAACACTTTACTGCATGAACCAGAGCCCATTTCCTGTTGTCATGCTACACTCACCCCACCCCATTGCATGCAGAACCTTTCTCTCCAGCTTGCCCACTCCAGTCCCTCCACCCCTCATTCTGATGGCCCTACCTCCCCATCCAGAATCTCTCACTCACTCACTGTATGATGACTGGCACAGCCCCTCCGGTTTTCACCTCAGCCATCTGCATCTAAGTAACAGAGAATGAGCACATGCCAACTGTACACATGTTTTTGAATACAATGGTTTCTGTCATTTTTTGCTTTTTCAAAAAAGTTAAAATTGTTTCCTGCCTTTGTGTTCAATTCTGCACTGGAGAGTTATTTTGCCTTAGGTGAACCAAGTACAGTCAATTCCGCTTGTGTGCACAATGTCGGGACCTGTCGAATTTGTGCACACAACCGAGAATGCACACAGCCGAATTTGCCATATTACTGATAGGACTGAATCGTGGTTGTGGTAAAATCATACAGTTACTTTATTAAACACTATTGTACACTGTAGAAATGATTTACTTATGTTAAAATGTTAAGAATATTGCAGAATATTTAATAAATATCAATATAAAGTAAATAAAAAAACTGTGCTATACTGTAAACTGTAATTCCTGATTCCTAATTGCACAGTACTGTATTGCTAAAGAGAAGTGCTGACAAGCATTCAGTATGGAGCAGCATACACATTCCAAACATCATAAACAGCAGTGGTACTGTTAAAACAGAAAAATGCAGTAAAGTGCCAAGTATTGCTAAAGAGAAGTGATGAAAAGCATTCAGTACTGAGCAGCATAAGCCAGCAGCATAAACATCAAAAACCACAGAAATCAGGTAAAGTGCTGAACTTATCCATGCTGGTGTTCTCGGGACTGTTATCAGGGGTTAAAAAACGGCATATGCAATAGACAGACACAGATGCTGAGGGCAGGACTACTGACCATTTGAATTTGTGCAGGCTCACTTAATTAACCTCAGATAACTTCAGGTCTGACAGTTAAGCAGGTGATTAGGCAGATGATTAACACCTGCTTACAACTGCTTTCTGCAGAGCAGCTCGGTCTGTCTACCCATTCAGCAACAAATCGGTCAATTAACACCTGCAGATGCAGCTGAAGACACTGCCTACTGTTGTATTCTGCTGTATTTCTGCCTGAAATTTGTGCACACATCCGAAAATCTGCATGCACACAACCGATCGCTTTAACATAGGGAAGTATAAGCAGTGAATCGGGACCTGGCGTTTTTGTGCACACAAACGGAATGTGCACACAATCGAATTGCGCACAAGTGGAATTGACTGTATCGCCAAAGTCTCGGCCAACAGGTTAGCTTGCCTCAGTGGCTCTGCTCTCCTAGGCTCTATCATGAAGCTGTTTGCTGCCACTGGCTTCCTCATTCCCCAGGCCTGTGTTTGTGATCCAAATAACATTTTCACTTGGGCCTTGTTTCATGGGAGTGCAGTTGTCTGAGAATGAAAAACCTTTAGCTTTATGCTTTTGTTGTCTAGGGGGTTTATTGATTGCCTTTATCTCAAAAAAGGAAGTTGTAACTGTATATTCCAAACATACCTCTCAACTGTCCTGATTACAAGGGGCGTGCCTAATTTTACTCCTCAAAATTGCTCTGCCCCTCATCTATCCATCATAGAAAAGGTGCTGTTCACACAGAAAATGTGCTGTCATTTCAAACTTTTAAGTAGCAATTCATGAAATTTACATATGCTAAATCAAAGATAAACTTTGTAAAAGGAAACACAATGGTTTCCATAGTATTCTGAGTGTGTACCTCCATGCTTAAGGACATGTCCTTCATTATGTGGGTCAATGTCCCTCGTTGCCCCTCATTTTGAGAGTCTGTGCCCCTAATTTCCGTGACAAAAACTTCAGAGGTATGATCCCAAGGAGCACTGCAAAACATGGCTGCTACTTTATGGGAGTCATGAGGTTTTACTGCCTTATTTCTAAGCACCCTATAGGTCTCCCAAAACTTGTCATCAGGCATTGATTTATAGGTTGCACAGCTCTTATCCCATTGCCAATAGCAACACTGGGGTTTTGGTGTCATGGTGTCATCCATTGATATTGTGTGCTTTAAACTCTTATGATCTTGGTAGAGAGGAGCTAATCACACAAATCAAAGCTCACCTGCAAAGAATGACTATGCAGAAAAAAACATTAGAATGAGGAATGATCTGTCCCATTCAATTTCACCTAGTTTCTCTAGCATCTTGCCCATACTAACTTTATAGAATGCTTTGTTGCTTATGTAGCACGGTGGTGGTTTGTTTTGTTGGGTTTACATTTACATGTGCAGAAAATGGCATAATGATCACTTACAGAAATCAGAATACATCTCATAGCTTGTGATTCTATCTTGGATATTGAAGTGCCAAAATATGCAATCCCTCAATCAGAAAGCTTGTAAATAGAAGAGGCTATTAACAGGTTGAAAGGGATATGTTAGTAGATTATAATGCCATGGAAAATGTCATAAAGAGACAGGGATGTGAGCTGGTCTAAATACCTACATCTTATCTGCCTCTATCTCACCAGAAGGCTATACTCCACTGTATATTTGATATACTGTGCCAGATGCACAAAATAGGTGAATTGATACCTTTCATTGGATTTACAGAATATCCTTAAGCTTTGGAACCTACATAGTTCTTTAGAAGTAATTGCCACTGTACCTGATTCATGTTATCCTAGTTCCCGGTTCTGTTTCCCCAGGACACACCTGAAAGTGAGCTGTTCTCAGCTCAATGTGGCTTCCTGACCACAAATGTGAAAGTAATTAAATTGACAATGTTATTGTTTGGTAAGTTAGCTACAGTGGGATTGTATGGGGGAGTTTTCTCAAGTATGTGAACTATAGGACTCTTTCTCGAGCCACAGTGGTAACTGAAGAGCATAACATATTGTGACTATAAGGTAAAGGATTAAAACAGGAAAACAATAAAGCAGACAGGCATGTGTGCCCTTCATTGACCTTCAACAAACCTTTCAATATGTTTCCCCTGTCTCTTATTATAAGCAACAGTTCAAGATACTGTGAAATGAAAAAAAAAATATTCAGCAGTCAAAACAAACACAACCCAAGGAAGCCAGACATTCCCTGTCATTTCATTTCATTTTTAAGGCAAGATAACAGTTGCTAATGCTTAGCTTTCCTTGTCAGGTGGGCCCAAGCTGATGAATCCGAATAGGCTGGAGCAATACATATTTTTTTAATATGCAAGTTTTTCTTCCTGGTCCCACTCTCAGTTGGTCCTAGGCCACCAGCCCACCCCATCTCCCCAATCTGAGACTCTCTCCTTTCAGCCTCCCCTAATATGCAGCCCAGGGTAGGGCCAAAGGAGGGACAGGTCCCCCACAACAGAGATCCTACAGAAGTGGTACAGTAGGCTGCTTGAAGTCTGAATGTACCAGGCATCATTATACAGGCCAGTTAATGTTCTCTGCTGTACTTTCCACCCTGAGGACTTCTGCCCACTTCAGCTCAGTACCTTGTCAAGTGAGGGTTACCAGAATAGTGACGCACTATACAAAGCTAGTCTGGTAAGCGCTCACACAGTGAGTGGGGTTTTACAGCGCTTGCTGTAAGTGCTCCCCTGGTTGCTGTCCATGGTGCTGATCACACACAAGGGCACCAGAATCCAGGATGCTGACTGAGCTGCTCCTGTGGCATGGAGGGTTGGGGTAGCTTAGTCAGCAGCATTGATGACCAGGGTTCTAATCCTGGTCTCCAACCTTTTAGTATACCTCGGGACTTTGTTTTTTGTATAAGGGGCCGTGAAAATTGTATTCCACGGCCCTAGAAATTTAACTTGTCCCTTGATCTGCCCCCCCATGGAGTGGGAATCCTTAAGTCCGGGGGACAGAGCCCCCCACAAAAGAAAAATGGGCACCATTATTACAGCGCGCTCCTTGCCGATGCTAATCTTGTCAACTCTGTTTAGACCCAGTGCCCTGAGCTCCAGTGCGTAGCTATGTTTGCAGCTGCATTGTATCACATGGAGCAGACAGATGTCCAGCCCTCCCCAGTATCTCTGCCTACACTTCCACTTGTGGTCATCTAGATGGCAGTGCTACCATGCAGTCTATCATCAGCCCTCCATGCTGAAGGACGGCATCCTCTGGGATCTTTGATCCTCCCCCCTTCCTCTTGACCATCCCTCAAACACGCTGGGCTCCTTTCTGAATCCCAGTTGCCAGCATCATGAGCACAGAAGCCTTGTCACTTCACCAATGGCCTGGATAGGCTGGGGCAATATTTTTCTGACAATCATCATAAACATGATTGCACTAACTTGACATATCTACATTGTGAGTATCTCTTTCAGAACTGCAGAGACACCTTATGGAAGGCGATTTTTTTTAGGATTTCTAGGGGAGTCCATTATTATTGTGGCAGTACAGTACAGTACAGTAATTCCACAGCTAATAATAAAAAACATTTTAAAATGGTTGGACTACAAAATACTATAGTAAGGATTCTAAGGATGTCGGAAATACATACAGTAGCTGCTAAAATGTTGTATGGTGGAGCATTTTCTCAGATAACATGAACTGCTGTATTATGGGACCATTTCTAATATTCATGAATCCTGCTGAATATTTTATTATCATAGCATGTATCCAGCATTAACCAAGTAATGGTTATCAGAATCCTTTACAGTCTAGAAAATGGACAGTTTTCCTTTTGCATGCAAATTTTACCATATTCTACTGACTTCCTTTGCAGAATGCATAACCCTGTATGTCAATCTGCAGTCAGCTATGAGCTTCTTAACTACTGCCAATACCAAATGATTAGAACATCACAGCGCCTGCCCACACAGATTAGCCCCACTGAGGCCTGTTTTCATCTAAATAAAAACTACTCATCTTTTGAAAGGAAATCCTACTGACACATTCAAGATGCACTGTGGGTAATCTACTTTTGATCCACATAAATACTGACATTAAATTTGTAAGTGATTTGAAACAAAGTAATGAAATAAAAATGAAAGTAAAGGATGTTTTTTTACTCTCTACCACTCGCTTTGAGCTATTCTTTACATTCCTAACAAGCAGTTAGTGCTTGCTCTAAGTGGTTTCACATGATCTAGTCCCAAGATTTTTTATTGTAGTATTGACAGAAATACTTCACATTCTTATTGTGTTTTATCTTTATTTTAAGGTACAGCAGTCACTGAAATAGTATCAAGTATACAGTAGGAGTCTCAGTGGCAGCCAGCGTGGTATTGATTTTGTAGTACAAATAAAATAATGCAGTACATTATCCAGCTCTTAGTGATTTATTCTGCTTTTCCCTAAATCACAAGTAATTGTATCAGTATGATGAAGGATATTTGTAGCCCTGACTGCATGCCTTTTGTGCCTTAGAATTTGCTTGCTTCTCTAGTATTAAAAGTTAGTCCAAATAATAGCCCTACTCTTATGTTCTTTTCTATACAGAATGCTTAAAGGGCAACTGACACCTTTTGGAAAAGTTTGGAAAACATAATATTTAGACACAATTCAGGCAGTATTTCATATATCTTCTACAGATTTCTCCTCTCCATTATTTATTACAGAGGAAATGTTCACAAAAACAAGATCTTTGTCCCGTTGAGTTCATCTGCTCTATTGCTTATTCTCTACTTGAACCTATAATGCTGTGTTGTGACATCATAGTTAGTTGCCATGGGAATAACTGTGATGTCACAATCAGAATATTATTACAGCAGGTTGGGAAAAAGTAACAGGAGCTGATGAACCCTCAAGGAACAACTATCCTGTTTTCCTGCATATCACCACAGTAATAAATCATGAGGAAAAGAGCCAAATGAGAAATATAAGCTGCTTTGTGTCCAAATATTCTCATTTTCAAAGATCTTCTCAAAGCATCCATGGCTCTTTAAAGCATTCAACATGAACAACAGAGGACATACGAAATTCTTTATCTAGATTTGCAAAGACTCAGCCAGCAGCCTGGCCATCAACAGGAACACTTGTTGCTGCAAGAGTCTAAGTGAGTTAGAGAGCCCATGTTGGCTGATATTATTACAAAGCTTGACATGATGAGGATGACTCTAACTATGGTCAGCACGTAAGTGGATCTGAACTCAGAAAACCTCAAAAATTGTGAAAATAAGTATCTGAAGTAAACAAAAATGGGATGACACCACTTGAGGCTTCTAAAATGTGTTTGTGAGGGACGATGCCTTTTTAAACCAGAAAGATGAATGTTTAGACCTAGCACAATGAGAACATCTTCATGCTCTATGCTTACCAAAGGACTTTGAGGCAGATAGTCTTCTAAAAGTTTTGCTTTAACCAGAAAAAACATGAGGTCAGAATCTGCATTATTTTTTTTTTTTTTGAATGTCCTCTGGGCCAAGGCATCAACATCATTTCACACCAAATAGCAAACCATGCATCTCAGCTGCAACTGTATGTGGACTGCACTGTTACAGTGGCACTGGTTTCTATGGTGGAAACAGACACAGTTCTCAAAAAAGATAGGAAAATTAGAACACTCTATGGCAGGTGATTGCAAACATTTTCTTTATCCTGCATACCTAAGGGTAGCCTTAGAAAACAGAATTTAAATTTTTTGACTGGATCTTCAATTCAGGAATTTTATATAGAACCATAGACTTTGTCAGCAGAAAAGGACCACTTTGTCCACCTAGTCTGCCCAGATGGTCCCTGCTTAGCATCTTAAGCAGACCCTAATTGGTCTTTTGTGACCCTCTTTCATCTCTATTTACTAATATTCGACTATGTCTATCCCATGCATGCTTGAAGCCCTTACTGTTTTCCCCTCCATCACTTACACTGGCAGTCTGTTCCAGTTGTTCAATGCTCTTTCGGTGAAGTCGTACTTCTTCTCATCCCTCTTAACCTCTTAACCCCCCAGCTTTACTGCATGCCCTCTGGCCCTAGTGCCCTTTCTGATTTAAATGAGACTCCCCTCCTGCATCCTGTTCGACCCATGAGGCACTTGCAGGTTGCTATCATGTCCCCTCTCACTCTCCTATCTTCCAGGATGTATATGTTGAGATTCCTCAGTCTCTCTTCATAAGGCTTTTGATGCAACATGTGATGTAGACAGCAACACCCCTCCCCCCTCCGGTTTCAGCTGAAGGATGGATGCCAGGATAAAAATGCTGAGACAGCATGTGAGATTATACACAAACAGATTTTAGAGACAATGTGTTACGTGGAAAAGCCTGAAGCTAATTATAGGGTTAAGAAGCTTGAGTTCAGCATATCCATTTTATGACGCTTCCAGAGGAAGAAAAGCAGGTTGTGATGTATTAGTGCGATGTTGTAAATGCTCCTATGAAGCCTGTGTGAGGAGCATGCAGCATGGATCAAAAGAGATGTCATTTGAAACATGAGTGATGCCGGAAGATTGCAAAATTGATACTTTGAAAAGACTACTTTTTTTTATTAGATATATTTTTAAATATAATCTGACAGATGGGGAGCTAGCTGACCTCATCAAAAAGGGGCTGGCCAATACAGATGTTTAAGGAATAATTCTGTTTTACAGAGACACATTTTTACCTAGACTCTGACCAAGCAAGATCGGTGAGCACGTAAGTTTCTCAGAAGGAACTAAAAGAGAAAGATCAGATTTGTTACAGTGCAGTAGCTTCTTGTTGTTTTTACATTGCTTTTTGTGGATTTTACTTGGTAGAAGGTTATTTCTTTTCTTTCTTACTACTTCTAAGGGGCTAGCAGGGTATTGTTTTGGGGCTGTTGGAATTTTGAAAACTGGTTTGGTGGCTATAAGTGGGTTCATTTGTTTGATGTTTCACTGTGTAGCAGGCTGCATTTGTAGAGGCCTATTTCTTCTGATTTAAAGCCTATTTGGTGTGATTTAACTGGGGCTGTTTCTTTGAATCAGAGTCCTATATCTTCTAATTTCAAGCCTATTTTGATGTGTTGTTGGTGAAGCTGTTTGAATTGTAGACCTGTTTCTTTTGGTAGCAAACCTATTTGGGGGGCTTTGAGTAGAATTGTGATTCATTTTTGCTGGCTTCACTAGCTGCAAAGGTTGGTGCATAGTGGGGGAAGGGTACTAATGGTCTGACCAGGGGCCTCAGCTACCTGATTGTTTCTGGAAGACTTGGGTTGGTCCCACCCCAACCCTCACCCCACCCACCGCGGTCCATGATTTCCTTTATACCAGGGATTCTGACATCATTTCCTCAAATGGGCAAAGGATATGCACCTGTCATAGCAGAAGCAGACATCCAGGAAAGGAACAGCAGTGAGTGAAGAGGTGACTGCTATCTCAGTGAAAGGGAAGTAACTGCAAATCTAGGAGCTTTCATTGTTACTTCTTTGTATTGCTATTGCATTGTGGAAAGGAGGAGTAGGAGTTTGAAGAAGGCTGTGCAATAGCTACATAAAGTCACTTTTTGAGTTTGGATAGGAAGGTTAGGAATATAAAAAGCAGTTGCTCAATCTATCTAAACGTGTACAACAAAGGGGGTAAGAGAAATTAAGAAAAGAATGTTTTGCACTGATAGAGGGGGGAGAGGGGAGACTTGGGAGAGTGTTTGGCATCCTGCATCTAGAAGGGTGGGAGGGTCGCTGGCGGGCAACGACAGCAATGGGTAGGGTGGTAGGCTGCAACAACTGCAGTGCACCAATCTTTCTTAAAATTGCCTGGAGTGTGGGAGGAAGTTTAGTGCACAACCACATAGAGAAACTCAGAAAGGAGATTGAGGGTCTGCAGGAGGAACTAAGACAGGTAAGGCAGACTGCTGGTGGGTTTAGCCCAATACTGGAGGGAGGAAGAATGGGAGATGAGGGAAGGCAATTTAAGCCAACAGTGGTGAGGAGAGGGGCAAGCACAACAAGAAAGCTGAGAATAGAGGAATTTAATGGACGGCTAAGAACCTGGTGTTGTGCTAAAGTGTATGGGCTGTTGGGGGTGGGAGGACCTGGGAGTACAGTAGTCTCTATGCCAAGGACAGACTACACTTGAGTGAGGAGAGAAAGAAAGTGTTGAAACAGAGGATGGAGGAATACATAGAGGAGTAGGAATTTAAACAAGGAGTGGGGTGGAATTGGGCAAGAGACATGCAGAGACCATAGGTTGGGAAACCATATGAGCTTACTGCCCATAACAGTGACAAAGGACAAATGGCAAGTACTATTGGTGATGCTAGTAAAGGAGGGCAGGATGGGGGGAGGGTGGAAGGTGGTTACCCTTAATGCTAGGAGCCTTGGGTAGAAAACTGCAGAGTTACAGGTGCTCATGGCAGATGGAGAGGTGGACATTGCAGCCATCACTGAATCATAGGCCACCCAATACAATGACTGGGACCTGTCTGTACCAGGGTACAGGTTATTTCATAGGGACAAGGTGATTGGGAAAGGATGGGGTGTGGCACCATATGTGAAGGAAGGACTGAAGTGTGTAAGGGAAGAAGGGGAGGAGGGTAGTATGGAGTCAATTTGGATGCAAATCCAGGATTCCAAGAATAGGATTCTTAGAATGGGAGTGGTGTACAGAGCGCCATCTCAGACGGAGGAGTTAGATAGGCAACTAGTGGGACAGATCAGGAGGACCTGAGAGAAGGCTAGTGTGGTGATTGTGGTGGACTTCAACATGCCAGGAGTGGACTGGAGTACCCCAACAACCAGGAACAGAAGGGAACAGGTACTGCTGGATGCCTTCCAGGACAGCTTCCTGCTGCAAATGGTCAGTGAACCAACCAGGTTAGGGAATACCCTTGATCTTGTACTGGAAAATGGGGACCTTGTGAGAGAACTTACAGTGGAGGAACTGCCATCAGGGAGTGACCATCACTCAGTATGACTCACACTGGATATGGGCAAGGAAGGAGTAGAATCTGGCACAAGAGTGCTGGACTTCAGGAGGGCCAACTTTGGGATGATGGGGAAGTGGTAAAAGGGTACGTGGCCAGAATTCAATCTAGTATGGACACTAACCAGAGGTGGGAGCTCATAAAGCTGGGGATAGTGGAGGCAACCAAAACCTGCTGCAAGGCCCAGAGCAAGAAGGCTAGGGCTAAGAAACCGAGCTGGTTGAGCAAGGAGGTCATGGAAAAGGTAAGGAGGAAAAGAGCTGCCTTTAGGAAGTAAAAGAAAATAGGGAGAGGGAAGGACAGGGAGGAGTACTTGATGGAATTGAAGGAGGTAACAAGGGCAGTAAGGGGAGCCAAGGCATCTACGGAACTCAGGCTGGCACAAGGCATTAAGAAGGGGGAGAAGGACTTCTTTTGGTACATTAGAGAGAAAAGGAGCTGTAAGGACCACATAGTAAGGATTAGGAAGGAGGGGGGGTTGGGTGGAAGCAGGGTGCAATAAGGCAGAAGCACTAAATGAGTACTTCTGCTCAGTCTTTACTAAAGAGAAGAGGTGGGTGACACCCAAGGGGGGAGAAATGGCAGAAACAGGGGGAGGGGTGACAGATGGGGAAATCATGGAGGACAGAGTTCAGGAGGGTTTGAATGCACTGAGGGTGGATAAGGTGCCAGGCCCAGATGGCATCCACCCCAGGGTACTGAAGGAGCTGGCAGAGGTCCTTGCAGGACCTTTGGTAGACCTATTTAATGCCTCACTACATTCTGGGTGTGTACCTCAGGACTGGAGGATGGCTCATGTGGTGCCCCTCCACAAGAGTGGCCCCAAGGATGAACCAGGAAACTACAGACCAGTGAGCCTCACATCCATCATGGGTAAGCTAATGGAGACTATCCTGAAGGAAAGGCTGGTGGCCCTCCTAGAGGCCAAAGGACTACAGGACAGCAGACAGCATGGCTTCATACAGGGCATATCCTGCCAAACTAACCTGGTGGAGTTCTATGACTGGGTAACTAGGCAACTGGACAGGGGCCATGCAGTTAATGTCCTGTATCTGGATTCAGTAAGGCATTCGACTCGGTGCCTCATGGAAGGCTGGGAAGTAAGTTAGTAGGCAAAGGGGCGGGTGCAAAGCTGGTGAGATTGGTAGGGAACTGGCTTCAGGGAAGGCAACAGAGAGTGGTGGTGGGTTGGGAGCTCTCACACCCAAGGGTAGTGACAAGCGGTGTTCTACAGGGCTTGGTGTTGGGACCAGTGTTGTTTGGGATATTCATTGCAGACATATCATTGCACATCAAGAGCAAGATCAGTCTGTTTGCTGATGATACCAAGGTTGGAACAGTGGTAGATGTCCTAGGGGGATGCCAGGGGTCGCAGGATGATCTGGCAAAGCTTGAAACCAGGTCAGACACCTGGCAACTGGGGTTTAATGCCAAAAAGTGCAAGGTGCTGCATTTTTGGATGGAGAACCCAAGGAGGAGTTACCAGCTGGGGGGAGTGCAGCTAGCCCAGACAGAGGAGAAGGATCTGGGGGTGCTCATTACAGGGTCAATGAACAACTCAGCACAATGTAGGAAGGCAGCTGCAAAGGCCAACAAAATGCTGGGTTGTATTGCAAGGGGTATATCCTCGATGAGGGAGGAGGTGATTCTGCCACTGTATAGGTCATTAGTTAGACCACACCTGGAGTACAGCGTGCAGTACTGGCACCCGTATCTGAAGAGGGACATTAAGTTACTGGAGGGGGCACAGCGCAGGGCGATAAAGATGATCAAGGGGCTGGGGGACTTATCATATGAGAGGAGGCTGAGGAAGTTGAACATGTAGTCACTGGAGGAGAGGAGGGAAAGGGGGGACAGGACTGAAACCTTTAAGTACATGAAAAGAATAAACAAGACAGGTACAGAGGGGCTGTTCAAAGTAAGAGAGGGGAGGGACACCAGGGGCCATGATATGAGACTGGAGGGAGGAAGATTCAGGAGGGAAATGAGGAGACACTTTTTTACAGAGTGGGTGGTGGCTGGGTGGAATGCGTTACCTGCAGAAGTGGTATCCAGTACAACAGTGGACTGCTTCAAAAGGGGATGGGCCAGGACAAGGGGGAGGGCCAATGAAGGGGAAGGGTGGAAGGGAGGAGCAGCTGCAGAATAAGGGGTACTAGCTGCACATTCGAGCAGACTTGATAGACCTCTAGGCCTTTATCTGCTGGCAAATTTCATATGTTCGTATGTTCATAAGCAAGTATTTAGAGACTAAGTACTGTAGTAGGAATTTGCCCTGTTTTAAACCTTGTTTCTTTTTAAAAGAATTGTACGTCTTTTGATATGAGTACTGTATTTTGTGTTTCACATATTTGTAACTATTTTAGTAAAAAAAATTTTTAGAACTTACTCGGTCTGTCTTTGCCTTCTTTTTATTTTGTAAGAAAAGTACATGGTTATTGCAGAAACTAAACATAAGCTTGAATGGTGGTACCATACTGGAAAGAAAAGCGTTTTAAGGAGATCGCCGACAGAGGTCGTGAGGGTCTGGAAGAGTAGCCCTCCCCCGCCCTAAACTGCTCGTACCAGTGGTCGGACAATCCACGTAGATGCCATTTTACAGTCATTCTGCAACGCTCGATCGGCCCTTGCTCGGAGGAACTGTGTGTGTTTTTTGGCGCCTTTTCCATCTGAATTCAAACAAGACTGACTTTTAGTCCCCACATATGTGGAGATAGTTTTTATTTTAAATGGCATGGTTACGCTGAAACTGCTGTGATTTAAGCTACATAGAGATGGTGCCTTAATTTATGTATTGTACTGTAGTGTGTGTCTCATTAAGCCGTGTACCTTAATGCTAATCAATTCTCCAACTGCTGTCTGATCGCCATAGTCACCACTAATTTTAAATCATACCCGCTGCCTTCTGCTTTCTCAATAGTAGGACCATTAAGGATTAAATTGCAGGCTTGTGCAGTTAACCTCTGATCCTCCCCCCCACAGACAGTCCTTGCTGCATAAATAAAGTCTCTTACTTCTTGTCTCCCCACAGCTGTGCAGCCGCCCAGGAGGTTGCCACCGGACGTTGTGAGGGTCTGGAAGAGTAGCCCTTCCCCACCCTAAAATGCTCATACCAGCGGTTAGATAATCCAGGTAGATGCCACTTTACAGTCGCTCTGCAACACTCGGTCGGCCCTTGCTCGGAAGAACTGTGTGTGTTTTGCCCCGCCGACTCAGAGCGTCAGCTCCTCACCGCCCCTGCCACCACCCTTGTTGGAGTCACTCATTTATAGCTGCCCAGACCATGCCCCTGGTACTTTTTAGCCTATCAGCCATTTTTATCATCTGCAGGTTATACCTGCCCACCACTAGGCATTCCCTTCCCCTACTATGCTCTGGCCCTTAAATACTACAGAGTTTTCTCTCTCCACCTCCAACATGTTACTGTGCACCCTCCTCTCTCTCTCTCTCTCTCTACTGATGCCCTCTCCGTCCCACCCTCCCTCTCCCAATCTAAGAACAAGTAACAATAGCTCAACACTTGACCCTCAAGCTGGCATAAACTTCACACCTAGCTCCACCATCCCTAACTGCCGCCTAAGCAGTGCGCACCTACAAGCCCAGGCCAGCACCCAGTTGGTTGCACCTTCTCACAGCACCAATCTTATCAAAATTAACTTCTCCTTTTTCACCCTCCCTCACCCATGTCATCTATCCACGCAAATGACTCTGTGGAGCCCTTCGTTCTCATGCCTACCTCCAACAGATCCTCCACCGTGCCTCCCCCCTTTTCCCTACTTATTCCTCCTATCAACCACCTCACCCTAAAACTCCCAATACCCTCCATAGAGTACGTGCAGAAACCATCCCATTTGCTAAACATCCGATGATGTAACAATCGCCTCTGGTCACTTATCCTGCTCCTCCTACCGAATGGCAACATCCACCCCAACCCTGGCCCTCAGACAGCATCCCAGTCCCTCCCAACGGACAGCCAATGGGCTGCACATTGCTTCCATAAACATCTGCAGCCTGAAAATAAAATGGGACCCTTTTCAGGTGTGGGTCCTCCAACACCACCCAGACATCATAGCACTGAGCGAAACATGGTTCTCCCCCTCCATCCCTGATGCAGCGGTCTACCTCCCTGGCTATCTCCTCTCTTGTACTGATAGAATTGGTAAGCGAGGGGGGTGGCTGCATTCCCTAACTTAAAGACTCAATCCCAGCTCAATTACTCCCCGCCACACCTAACATCACAGGCTCAGGCACTCACCCTAAAACTAACCCTAGGCAAGTCTACCTCTCCTCATCACTACTGCCTACATCCCTCCCCAGGACCAGAAGCAAGCTTTCCAAGACATCCTGTCCCATCTAGCCACTTTTCCCCCTAATCAGGAAAAAAATATTATGGATGATTTTAACACAAATTGGCTGGCCAAGTCAGCCACCATCGTTTATAGACGAGGCCAATGGCTTGATCTCACACAGATAGTCACTGCCCCCACCCGGGTAAACTCCTGTACAGGGACATCTTCCCTCCTAGATCTAGTTTTCACTAACCATCCCCACAGAATTACCAACACTGTAGCTCTCCCCGACATTCTAAGTGACCACTCCCAAGTACTCTTCACCTGGTCCTGTATTGCCCCCAAACCCCCCACTAAAATTACCACCCAAAGCAAACTTGGGCCTGGTAAACTTGCCCAACTCAAAGCCTACCTGAGTGCCTGGGACTGGACCCCACTAGCAAATGCCCTTGACCTTGATACTGCGCTGGAACTATTTATCACCACTTTCAATAATGCCTGTAATGAGTTTGCCCCCTTTACCAAGAGAATGTCCAAAGGCAACCATGCCCCCTGGTTCTCGGATCACCTCTTGAGCATGCTGTGACACTGCGATGCCCTTTGGCTTCTAGCTAATGAAACCCAATGCTCTGCGGTCAGGCAACGGTATAGGGAAGCCCTTAACAAATGCACGTGGACCATTTGTACAACCAAAGCAGAACACTACAAATCTTCCTTAACCACCACATGGGGCTCTGGATGCACATTTTGGAATAATATTAAGGAACTCCACAGCAAAAGTATTAACCTACCTCCAGACCAGTTGATAATAGACAGTTATCTCTCATCGGATCCCCTCAGTATAGCCTCTGCCCTAAACTCCACTTTCACTGATCTCAGCCATGTCCTTCCCCCTAATTTCTTCGACCCGCCACCTACCTGGACAAACACCCTGCCACTCCACACTCCACCTTTCTACCTTCACATCCTTACCCCACAGACCACCAAACCCTACCTTGCTAAAGCCCTTAACCACTCTCTCTTTAGTAGCAACTCCCTAGACATGTGGCTTCTCTGACTCACCCTCCAGGAAGTCCTTACCCCTCTTACCCATATCCTCAACCTCTCCCTCTGTCAGGCGAAATATCCCACTCGCTGGAAATCTGCTTACATCACCCTGGTACATAAGAGTGGATACCGCACCTCCCCTAATACTTACCACCCCATCTCCATCCTACCCCCTCTAACCAAAGCATTACAGCGTATAGTTTCCGATGAACTCACAGACCACCTTATCAAATATAACATGCTATGCAACCAGCAACATGGTTTCCGAAAGGGACACAGTACTACCACCACCACCGCGCTCCTTGAACTTACCTCACATATCAACACTGCCTTAGATAGTGGCCACCTTACAGGAGCTATCTTCATGGACCTCTCTAAAGCATTTAATACCGCCAACCATGCCCTCTTACTAAATACACTCACCCACAGCGGCCTCTCCAATGAGGCAGTAAACTGGTTCACCAGCTATCTCTCTGATAGAGCACAGCTGGTTAGGGTAGGCACTGTCCTATCCTCCAGCCTCCCTGTCTGCTCCAGTGTCCCTCAGGGCTCCAGCCTAGGCCCCCTGCTATTCTGTCTATACCTAAACTCCCATCCATCGGCCTGCCCCACCAACCTACTCTTATACGCTGACACCGCCGTCCTTTTTGCAACTGATTTGGACCCCTTGAAACTCCACCAAACACTCCAACACTCACTCTATGCGACTGAACACTGGCTCACCTCCCAGTACCTAATAATCAATTACAATAAGACAAAAGTCATGATTTTCTCCCACCCACAGAACCCACTGAAGAACCTCTGCCCCCAATTTCTTACTGTAAACCTAACCCCCTCGAACAAGTGGACACCTTCAAATACCTAGGGATCACACTTGACCAGGCCCTCAGCTTTAATCAACATATTCAGCATCTATCTACTGCCCTAAACTCTAGACTTGATGTACTTTATCGGTACAAACATTGCCTCACCCCTGAGGCTCTACGTCTCGCCATTAACTCCGCTGTCCTCTCACTGCTAGACTACAGCATTCTAATCTACAGTGCTGCTCCCAACTCTGCCCTTAATATACTTCAACTTGTACTAAACAAGGCCTGCCGACTCATACTCAGATGTGATCGCTCCATGCGCACCTGCTCCCTCTACAGTGCCACTAACTGGCTAAACTTAGACAACTGAATCAAGTATCACACCTGCTTAATGACTAAAAAGATAACCCTATGCCTCACCTCAACTACCCTAAACAAAATCATCCACCCAGAACCCCCTGTCAGAGTCACGCATAACTCAAGCAAACCGTTACTAAGGGTACCCCATTGCGGGACCTCCAAATTCCAAAGAACTTTCAGTTACAATGCCCCATCCTGGACCAACGCACTCCCCACTCTAATATCCAGTGAAACAAGATTAGGCCTTTTTAAATCTAGTCTAAGGAATCACCTCCAGCCTATGTGATTGCCCCAGACCAGCCTCTAATCAGGCTCCAGATCCAATTTCCACTGAAACTCTGTCTTTTATTTTTTGGAACACATCTTTATTCATTTTCCAATTATCAACCAGACAAACATAGACCCGGTTACCCAGGGTACACAATCCAAAACTGACTGTGCGAACTATGTACAGCTTAACTATTTACATACACAGAGGAAGCATCACCCTCCCAACCTACTCTAAGCTTGCTGCATCAACACCTTAAGTTAAGATCCCCAAGCTGCTTATAAAGTGACCTCTTTCCCCTTTCTCCCTGAAAGTTATCTGCAGCCCGATGGGTGCTCCCTAACCTTCTTTCATGCCAAGTTCCCACCTTGTTAAGGGTGACACCCCTCTGTGTCCCCTGGAAAGAGAGAGAGTCCCCGTCCCCCCAATTTATCTAGCAGACCCCTGACTATTATTCACATTCTAAGTCCCAACCACTTCCCATACCATCTTCCATCACACCCTCCAACCTTTGCTAGTATTTCTAGTACTCTTTGAGAGTTCTATCCCAGATTCCTCCAGCTAATCACAGCCCAACAGACAGACCTGCATCCGGGCGTCTAACTCCCGCTGGGAGTATAATGCCTCTAGTACCGCCCATCTTTTAGCATATAACCTTTTCCTCCCCTCTGAATGTAAATGCCTCTTAATTCTATCTAAAGCCCCGATAAGGTCTCTTACCCACTGCTTATACCCATAAGGCTGGCCGTCCTTCCAATGTTGGACACATATGACTTGATTACTGCCGCCATCAAGGATATGTGATATTTAGGTGTAGCCCCAACAATTTGCAATAGGTCCCCTAGAATGCATATCTCCGGTTTTATAAATTCCGAGTAGTCCAGCATTGGGTCCATTCGTCTCTTAATTTCACCCCATAAGGGCGATATTTTACTGCAGTTCCACAGTACATGTAACAAGTCTCCTCTCTCCAAGCCACACCTAAAACACAGGTCTGTATGTCTTAGGCCTCTATCACACAGTTTCACAGGGGTATAGTATAAATTTGAGACAATAAAAAAATGTAAGCTCCTAAATTTAGGTATTACAATATATTTGCTACTTTTCCATATGTTAGCCCAATCAATATTTCCCGGCGCCAACTTTTGTCCCAGTATGGTACTGCTATAGGAGAGCGCGGACCAAAAAAATCAAGAAGAATTTTATATACTTGTGATAAGGCTCTAGATTTTGGATCTATCTCCCTCAGCTAATCCCATTTAAATGAGCAGTCTATCAGGCCTCCTAGCCTCCTTAACTCCCCCTCTAGCATGCACACAAGCTGAATCCTGTGGAAAAAGGGCATTCCATTACACTGTACCGGGAGGGCCACCTTGTTGTCCTGAATAACATCCTCCAACTTCAAACCTAATTTAAAACTTATATCTCAGCAGGAGTCAGTGTCTGTTAAGATTAAGTAGACAGATAACTTTATTAGAAGTAGAAGGGGTCTTATTTAGGGTTAAAAAAGAAAGAAAAGAAAGAAAGTCAGTGTGTGTTCAGTGCAGTGAAGGGTACTGTATCAGCTGACTTTGCTAAACCAGTAGGAGGAAAGAGAGCTTACCTGGGGGTGTGGTTTAGACACTATAAAAGCAGGTGAGTCAAATTACAACTTCCTGTTGCTAGCCTTTGCTTCTTACTAATTGCCTCCATCCCACCCAAAGCCAGTTCTACTTTTATAGCCACTGGATTTGACTGTCAACAGGAACTTCCTGTTTGGAAGTAGGAAGGAAAGGATCAGAGAGAAACATTGGTTTTGTCAACCCTAAAGTAAAAAAGTAGCTCACTCCCCCCAGCTGCTGGTGGTCTGATATTGAGCAAGGAAGAAGGAGGCTACTGAAGAAGATAGGAAGGTGCTGTCCCAGAACAGGAAGGGTGAGAGTTGTAAGGAGAGGAGAGAATAAGCATCCAGAGAAACAGTAGAGATGACACAAAATAAGACATGATAGGAGTGGTGCAGTGCAATGGCTGTGGGGCGGCAGTGTTCTGGGAGACATTCTGGAGGCTGCGATGCTGCCCTATTTGCAGGCACCTCTTTGGTCTGAGAAAGGAGGTTGCCCGTCTCCAGGCTGACCTGGATAGGATTCGTGAAACCTCCTCCCCCACCCAGGGACCACCAGGGCCAATGCCACTACCTCAGAAGTTGCCAAGAAAGAGGAGAGGCTGACCAGGGTGGGCTCAAGGAGAGAGACGGTGGTAGAACAGAGTTGCATCCTCCAGCTGTACCTCCACAATTCATTCTGCTTCTGGTGGATAGTGGTTCCTCTATGGAGGCACCTGCAGGAGACCAAGGAGGATGCTGGGAACCTTCACAAAGGAGACCCACAGGAGGGTGGCATGGGACCACAGGGAAGGAAACAACTCCTGGTGGGGGACTCAATCATTAGGGGGTAGAAATGGGGAGGAAGGGAGAGGGAGGTAAGGTGCCTCCTGGCGCACGGCTTGGAGGAACAGGAAGCTAATCCTCAGGATCGTCGGGAGGAGCTGCACGAGGAGGGAACTGGATGTCATTGTCCACCTAGGGACAAATGACCTGGCTAGGAATGGGATCAGAGCAGTGCAAGAGGAGTTTGTAGAGTTGGGAAGGGCCTTAGGACAAGAAGCGCACGGTAACCTTCTCGGAGGTGCTGCCTGTCTATGGCAAGGGAGATGCTAGGCACTTCTCACCAGGAATTCCATGAGTGGTTGAAAACTGGTGTGAAGCTCAGGGTTTTGGCTTCATTGGGGACTGGGAGCCATTTGGAGGGATGCAGACCTATACTGGAAGCGATGGTCTGCATCTGTCCTGGGGAACCAGGATCTCAGGCGAGAGGTTTAAATGCTTCATTGGCAAGCATTTAAACTAGCTATGGGGAGGCACAGGAAAGGAGCAGGAAATCTGAGCCTCCACAAAAACATGGTGATTAGTGAGGTAAACACCAAGGTACAGAAGTTATTAGGAGCAGAACATATTTAATGTAAAAAAGGCAAAGGCAGTGGACAGAAATGGGGCTACAAGGGTAAGGTTATCAAAAGCGGAGGGTGATGAGTACCAATGCCCGTAGTCTGTGTAACAAGCTCCCTGAACTAGTGGCCTTGATGGAAGAGGGTTGCCTGGATATTGTGGCAGTCACAGAAACATGGTACACAGAGAACCATGACTGGGATGTCAACATACCAGGATACACAATCTACAGGAGGGACAGGGAGGGTAAAAGAGGAGGAGGAGTAGCTCTCTATGTAAAGGAAGGGATCAAAGCAACAGAACTAAAGAGTAAACAGGGGGCAGATGAGGCACTTTGGGTCACCCTGGAGACTGGAAATGGCACCACAATCAGCATGGGGGTTGTATACAGACCCCCATCTCAGGGGGAAGGAATGGACAAGGAAATGATAGAAGGCTTTCTTAGAGTGGCAGAAAAAGGGGAGATATTGTTGATGGGGGACCTGAATATGCCAGATGTTAACTGGAGCACCTTTGCTGCAGGCACATCCAAGAGCAGGGTCATTCTTGATGCCGTACAGGGGGCATGCCTCAGACAACTAGTATTGGAACCCACTTGGGAGGGAGCAATCTTAGACCTGGTACTTTTAAATGGGGATGGAGAAAGAATCTCAGATTTAGAAGTGGGTAGCCATCTGGGAACAAGCGACCACCAAACAGTGTGGTTCACGATAAACACAGCCATACAATCAAGCCATACAAAAGCAAGAGTACTAGACTTTAGGAGGGCTGACTTTGGGAAAATGAGAGAGTGCCTCAGAAAAGCACTAGCAAACAGGCAAGAAGGAGGGGTGGAGGAACAATGGGGAGTGATCAAAACAGCTATCACAGAGGCAACAAGCCTTTGTGTAAAGCAAATCAATAAAACACAACGAAGGAAAAAAATGCTATGGTTCACAAAAGAGGTGGCAGGAAGGTTAAGGAGAAAAGGGACAGCATTCAGGAAATATAAGGAAACACAGAAGGAGCAGGACAGAGAACTTTATCAGTTAAAGCAGAAAGAGGCTGGGAAGGCAGTCAGAATAGCAAAGGCCCAAACCGAGGAAAGGATAGCCAATTCTGTTAAGAAGGGGGATAAGACCTTTTATAGGTACATTAGGGAGCGAAGAAAGACCAAAGGAGGGATACTGAAGCTTAATAAAGGGGAGGGAATGTGGGTAGAGGGTGACAGTGAAAAAGCAGGGATACTGAACGAATATTTCTGCTCAGTATTCACAAAGGAAGAAGAGGGGGAGTTACCTAAACCAAACAAGAGAAACACTCTGAAGACAGGGGTCGATACTAGTCCATTTACAGAAGAAAGGGTTCTGAAAGAACTAATAAAATTGAAGGTAGACAAAGCAATGGGGCCTGATGGGATTCACCCAAGAATTCTAAAAGAACTAAGGGTAGAACTAATGACACCGCTGACTACTCTCTTTAACAAATCATGGGAGGATGGGGTGGTACCTGAGGACTGGAGGAGGGCAGATGTGATTCCTCTTCACAAAAGTGGGAGCAGGACAGAGGCAGGAAAATACAGACCAGTTAGTTTGACCTCAGTGGTAGGGAAAATGATGGAATCACTTCTGAAGGAAAGAATTGTTGAGTACCTAGAGGCCAGTGGGGCACAGGACCCAAGGCAGCATGGATTTATGATGGGAAGGTCGTGTCAGATGAATCTAATAGATTTCTTTGACTGGGTGACCAAAGTAATAGACCAGGGAGGGGCTGTGGACACCTAGATTTTAGCAAGGCATTTGATACAGTCCCACACAAAAGATTTATACACAAGATAGCCAGCCTTGGAGTGGGTCCCAAGGTGGTAGCCTGGATAAAAAATTGGCTAGACAACAGGACGCAAAGGGTAGTAGTAAATGGAGTACACAGAGAAGAAAGGAGGTTACTAGCGGGGTACCGCAGGGTTCAGTACTGGGACCGGTCCTTTTTAATGTCTTTATAAGTGAAATTGCAGAGGAACTGGAAGGAAAAGTATGTCTCTTTGCAGATGACACAAAGATCTGCAAAAGGGTTGATACACAAGATGGAGTGGAAAGGATGAGAAGGGACTTGGCAAGGTTGGAGGAATGGTCAAATGTAAGGCAGCTCAGATTCAATGCAAAGAAGTGCAAGGTAATGCACATGAGAAACAAAAACCCAGGGGAAGCGTACACAATGGGGGGTGAGATACTGACAACAGTAAAAATAGAACGAGACCTGGGGGTAATTATATCAGATGACCTGAAGGTGGGCAAGCAATGTGAGAAGGCAGTAAGGAAGGCTGGGGGGATACTGGGATGCATAGGAAGAGGCATCAATAGTAGAAAACAGGAAGTTGTTATCCCTTTGTACAGACAGTTGGTGAGACCCCATCTGGAGTACTGTGTGCAGTTCTGAAGACCCCAGGTCCGCAAAGACATAGACAGAGTGGAGGCTGTCCAGAGGAGGGCAACCAAAATGGTGCAGGGTCTGCACCAGAAGACATACGAAGAAAGACTAAAGGAGTTTAATATGTATACTCTTGAGGAAAGAAGGGAGAGAGGGGACATGATAGAAACTTTCAAGTACCTCAAGGGAATTAACAAAGTCCAAGAGGGTAGCATCTTCCAGAAAAAGAGATGTGCAAGAACAAGGGGGCACAATTTGAAGATAGAGGGGGGATGGCTCAGGGGTAATGTGAGGAAGCATTTTTTCACTGAGAGGGTTGTGGATGCATGGAACAGCCTCCCTGAGGATGTTGTGGAGTCAAGAACAGTGGGGCACTTCAAGAATGCATGGGACAAGCATAAGGCAGTCCTAGTGGGGGTAAGAGGAAGTAAGCTGTTGGTTAACTAGGATCTGCAGCTTATCTGTTAGGTAGGAAAATGGGCAGACTAGGTGGGCCAAGCGGTCCTTATCTGCCGTCAAATTCTATGTTTCTATGTTTCTAAGACCCACCTAGACCACTTCCCTTTATGTATCTGGTTCCCTATAACTAAGTTAGGGTTACCCAATACTGGTTGTCCTCGAGCTGCTTGGTCCTTCCGCTTGAGCCTCGAGTCAAAACAACCACCACGCTCACGCCTTTCACAACCAGGGTTTCAGCCCTTGTTTAAACCATTTAGCTATATTGGCATACAGGCACCTCCAGAGAGGCCTTCTCCTTCATCATTTGGGTCTCCAGATGCAACCATTCTGGGATATAAGCATCTCCTCCTTACTTCTACCCATTGGGACATAAGACCCAACTGCCCCACAACATAATATAAATGGAGATTCTGCAACTTAATCCCTACAAAGGGGGAAGGCAGGCGCAGATCATTGTACTTTTTCCTGGGAGCTTTACAATCCCATAAGAAATCTGAGAGTAACTTTTTAATCCTACTAAACCACTTTTCAGGAATACTATATGGAGCTAAGTACACTGGGTATAACAACCTTGGCAGCAGGTTCATCTTTATGAGCCCAAGTCTAGCCATAAAATTCAAGGGTAGCTTATTCCATCTTATTAAGTCACCCCTAATAGCTGACAGGGCCCCTTCCAAATTTGTATCGGCCCCAATCTCAAAATTCCCTGTGATCCAGATGCCCAGATATTTGATCTTATCAGTCACCCACTGGGTCCGCAGATGAGCAAAATCTGCCTTGTATACATGGGATGTCAGGGGAAGAATTTGAGTTTTGGTCAAATTCAGTTTATAGTTAGAGACTTTAGCAAAACACCCAGTCAGCTCTCTGGTCCTCTCGAACCCAACCACCGGGTCCCGCAAATGCATGAGCACATCGTCTGCAAAAACTGACAACTTTAACTCTCCTCCCAATATCTCAACCCTGCCTTATGTTTCCATTGTTATTGATTGCTCTCAGCAGAGGCTCTAGGTAGATATTGAATAGTATCGGGGAGAGGGGGCATCCTTGATGGGTCCCGTCTTCCAGCTTTATTTCCTGTGAAATATAGCCATTACATAGGACTGTAGCCGTCGGAGCAGCATACATGTTTTTAATGCCTCTAATCAGGCCTTCGGGGAAGCCCATCTTCTCCATTGTGGCAAAAAGAAAAGGATGGGAGACCCTGTCAAAGGCCTTCTCAGCATCTAGTGATATCAAGGCTAAGGGTAATTGAGAGTCTGTTGCATAGTTCAGGATATGATGTAACTTCCTCAGAGTGTCATGTGCCCCCCTCCCTGGCATAAATCCCACTTTCTCCTGACTTATTACCAACGGTGCTATCTGCCAAATTCTATTGGCCAAAATTTTAGTAAGAATCTTGATGTCCTGATTCAGTAATGCTATAGGCCTGTAATTACCTGGTAAATCCTTAGTCTTATCTGGTTTGGGGATTAATGTAATGTACACTTCATATGGGGGGGGGGGTGCCACTCCCTCCTGCATTATAATATTAAATAATTCCTGCAGCATAGGCAGTAGAATATGGATATAAGTCTGATAAAACTTTGCCCCACTGAAACTCTGTCTTGACAAACAGCCTCTCCCCTACATTGGGTTGTGCTAAACCCCGATATTCCATGATGTCCTTGTTTATAGTTTCACTTTTGTATCTAGTGTATATCACAATGTGATATTATATAATACATAGCTACCTGTATATAGTTTCACTCTTGAATCAAAGTGTATATCTCAATGTGAAATTATGTAATTCTCAGCAACCTGTATGTTTTCTGTTACCCCTGTACCTCACTATGGCTAATGTGGAACCATTATAATCTCACTGTGATGTAATACACAGCAACCTGTTTATTTCTGTTCCCCTGTACCGCACTATGTATGATGTGGAACCTTTGTAAATGAGTCTCTGACTCAAAAGTCTTTATGATTATCTCAAATAAATAAAGAGCAAGAACAGAGGGAGGCAGACTGTGAGAAGCGTGAGCGCCAGTGAACTGCAGAAGAGAAGGCAGAGCAAGAACGCAGAGAGGCAGAGAGGGAACAACGAGAGGAAGAGCGAC
Source organism: Neoceratodus forsteri (assembly GCA_016271365.2). Classification (NCBI taxonomy): domain Eukaryota; kingdom Metazoa; phylum Chordata; order Ceratodontiformes; family Ceratodontidae; genus Neoceratodus; species Neoceratodus forsteri. The sequence continues at coordinate 1,322,533,457 of CM057456.1, forward strand.
AACAGAGGGAGGCAGACCGAGAGGAGCATGAGCACCAGCGAGCTGCTGAGGAGAAGAGAGAGAACAAGAACGCCGAGAGGCAGACCATGAGGAGCAGACGCGCCAGAGGCGACATGAACTGTAAGTGGCTTGGGTTTAACTGGGACCGCAGGACTGGGTTACAAATTGAACTCCAAATTAATAACTGAGTTTAAAGAAGCGGAGGACATGGACGCCTTTTTAAATTCTTTTGAAAAAGTTTGTATTCAGGCTAAAATTCCTAGACAGTCCTGGAGTTCCAGCTATCCCTGCTACTTACTGGGAGAGCTTGGGATGCATTGGGTCAAATGGACAATGAAGACAGCAATGATTACAGAAAGCTAAAAGCTGCACTGTTAAAAAAGTTTGAATTAACTGCTGAAACATACAGAGCTAAATTCCATAAGCTCAGGAGAGGCCCTGATATGAGATATGAGGTGCTAGCTACAAACAACATCAGTTTTTAAAACGTTGGTGGGAAGGAACTGAGGCAAATTCTGTTGATAAAATTGAAAATGTGATTTTATTATAACAGTTTTATTGGGCTTGCCCAGCAGAGCTACAAACCTGGCTAGAGGATCGAGATCCAAAAACAGTGCAAGAGGCTGCTGAACTCTCGGACCGCTATGCCAAGAGCAGACCTGCTCTGAGAGTGAATGGGGCAGGTGTGGCAGTGCAGAAAGGGAAAAGCGTGCCTTCAGGGCAGCTAAAACCCTCACTGCCTCCACTGAAACCAGTTAACCCCAGGTTTCAACGAAAAGATTTCTCTGAAGTAAGAAATGCCTGATGGTTGTGTAAGGATACTGGGCATATTGCCAGAGAGTGCTCCAAAAGGGCGAGCCAAAATACGCAGCAGGGTGCTAGAAAAGAAGTGGGTTGTTTGTGTGTCCCTGAGAGAATGCCAGTGAACATGAGGGAACACATGCACCCAGTCATAGTAAATGGCGTACTGATGCAGAGGTTAAGGGACACAGGGGCATCCCTGACATTAGTAAAGGGGGATCTGGAACAGCCTGGTCAGCTTATACCCAATAAATACGTAACTGTACAAGGGTTTACTGGTGAAGAGAAAACAATGCTACTCGCTAGTGTTCTCCTGGACTGGGGTGAAACAGGGGGAACTGTGCAACAGGTGGCTGTAGGCAACACATTAGCAGTGGATGTGATCCTGGGTAACAATCTCCAGCAGGGGATGGTATGTACAGTTACCCATAGCCAAGCGGCAAGAGAAAACAGTAGTTCCCTGAACCCCACAGAAACCAGTGTGGAAACCACTGAGAAGCTGGCTCCCCAGCCTGTGCCTCCAGATGGGGAGACTGATAAAAAGGGGGTAGAAATTTATCCAGTAGCAAGTGACCACACAGCTACAGAGGGTTACTCTGAAGAGGGAGGGGTGACTCCTTGTCAAAGGGCTAGGACTGACAGTGATCCTGAGGGCTCTGACGCTAGTGCTAGGGACCCTAGTTTAGTGATGGAAAAGGACCTGTTCCATGCCTTGGGACTGTGTGAGGGGTTTGCAGCTGCACAGAGGAGTGACCCTAGTTTATAGAAGCTGAGGGCTTGGGCAGACTCGGAGGGCACACAGGGAGGTGACGGCAGACATAAGGTTTATTGGGAAAATGGACTTAAGTACATACAGGCAGTACAGACAGAGGGAGGGATGCTAGGCAGGCAGCTTGTCATTCCCCAGGGGTATTGTGTGCAGTTGCTCAAAACTGCACATGATATTCCCTTGTCTGATCATCTGGAAATCACGTGCACTATGCAGCGGTTGGCCCAGAATTTCTACTGGCCTAACTTCACCCAGCAGGTGAAGGAGTATTGCAGGTCTTGTCACCGGTGCCAAGAAATAGGGAAGGTGGGCAAGAAAACCAAAGCAGTCCTGATCCCCTTGCCCATAGAGGAGGAGCTGTTCCAGAGGGAGGGAATGCATATTGTGGGGCCTTTAAATACCCCCAGCTCCTCAGGGAAGAGATTCATCCTGACTGTGGTGGATTATGCCACCCGGTACTCAGAGGCAGTCACACTATCCTCTCTGAGGACAGACAAAGTGGCAGATGCCTTACTTGGGATTTTCTCCCGTGTTGGTTTTCCGCAGGAGGTAATCACCAATCAAGGGGGTTCCTTCAAGTCGGGCCTGATGAAAAGTTTATGGAAGAAGTGTGTGGTGGTGCAGAGATGCAAGACACCGTATCACCCACAAGCCAATGGATTTGTTGAACAATTCAATGGTAGCCTAAAGTCAATGCTCTGGGCATTTGCTGAACAGCATGGGAGGGACTGGAAGAAATACCTTCCCCACCTGTTGTTTGCATATAGGGAGGTGTCCCAAGAGTCGACAGGATTTTCCCCCCTTCGAACTCTTATGTGGACGCCGGGTACATGGATCCCTAGACTTGATCCGGGAGGACTGGGAAGACAAGCACACCACCCAGGGAACTCCCATTGTGGATTACATCCTAAGGTTTAGGGAAAGGCTGAAGGAGCTTATGGGGACAGCCCAGAGCAACTTAGCAGCTGCCCAACAGAAACAAAAAGTATGGTATGACCGTAGAGCCAGAGCTTGCTCATACATGGTGGTTCAGGAAGTCATGGTCCTTATTCCGGTCTGGAAAGACAAGCTTCAAGCTGAGTGGGCAGGACCATACAAAGTGGTTAGGAAGGTAAATGACGTGAACTACATTGTGGAGTTATCCGACCATAGACAGGTAGAAAGGATGTACCATGCCAACATGATGAAGCCATGTACAAATAGGGCTGACATGGTGTTTGCAGTGTGTAGTCATGGAGAGGGGACGAATGAAGGAGACCCCCTTCTGGATTTGCTGGAGGAAAGTAAGCAAGAGTCCTCTGTGGAGGCAGTAAAATGGTCTCCCCAGCTGGCCCCAAACCAGGTCCAGAAAGTAAGGGAGGTTTTAGCAGGCTTTGCCCCCTTGTTTAGCGCCAAGCCTGGACTAACCCCCTTAGCGACACATGATGTGGAGACAGGGATACAGGTGCCCATTTGGTGGACAACGTATCGGGTGCCAGAGGCTGTCCAAAAGGACATTAGGAGGGAAGTGGAGGAGATGCTGGATTTAGGGGTAATCCAGAAATCCAACAGCCCCTGAGCCTCACCCGTAGTCCTTATACCTAAGCCAGATGGCTAAACTCATTTCTGTGTGGACTATCATGGACTGAAAGCAGTCACAAAGTCCGATGCCCACCCGATGCCCCGGACGGACAAACTCCTGGACAAGTTGGGAGGGGCGACCTACCTTACGACTACTGACCTGATCAAGGGGTATTGGCAAGTAGAATTAATAGACAAAGCTAAGGAGAGGTCGGCCTTCATCACTCCGATAGGCTTATTTGAGTTTAAAGTAATGCCTTTCAGAATGAAGAATGCCCCAGCCACTTTCCAAAGATTGGTGAACCGGGTGTTAAATGGTGCTGAGGAGTACGGCATGGCATACTTGTATGACATTGCCATCTTTAGTACCAGCTGGGAGGAACACCTATCCAACCTTAGGGAACTGCTGGACAGGATACAGAAGGCAGGGCTCACTGTCAAAGCTGAGAAGTGCCAGGTGGTCATGGGGGAAATGGCATACCTTGGGCATGTGGCAGGCCGGGGACAGCTCCATCCTAACCAGATAAAGATAGAGGTGATCCAGGCATGGCCCAGACCAGAAACCCTGAAGCAGATCAGGAGCTTTCTAGGGACAGCAGGGTACTACACGAAATTTGTACCCAATTACAGTGCCCTGGCTGCTCCCCTGTCTGACCTGACAAAGAAAAAGATGCCAAAGAAAATTACCTGGGGCCTAGCCTGTGAGGAAGCCTTTACCAGACTGAAGAAGGCACTGTGCAGTGCTCCTGTTTTGACAAGTCCTGACTATAGCAAAACCTTTATAGTTCAGACGGACGTCTCAGACGTGGGTATTAGGGCAGTACTGAGCCAGACGTCCAGCCAAGGGACAGATCACCCAGTTGTGTACCTGAGCAGGAATCTGCTCCCCAGGGAGCATGCATACTCTACAGTGGAAAAAGAATGTCTTGCCATAGTATGGGCCTTAAAGAAATTAGAGCCATACTTGTGTGGGCAGCCTTTTGTGGTGCAGACTGACCACAACCCCTTGGTTTGGCTGATGCAGATGGGGAAGAACAATGGGAGACTGCTAAGATGGAGTCTTGCTTTACAAGGGTATGATCTAAAAATTGTACGAAGGGCTGGAGCGAATAATCAAAACTCAAATGGACTGTCTAGGGTCTATGAGGAGTGAACTGATTTGGGAAGCTCGTCCCATGTAGGGGATAGATCCCCCAAATTCAGTCTAGGTGGGGAGGAGTGTGACATAGACAGCCATGTTCTGAGTGCTGTATCATTTTTATTTCTTAAAGTAACAGAAATGTGGTATTGAAGTGCCTGTTAAAAATGCCAGTGCCCTTGGATTAACCTCACTTGTCCCCCCCCCCACCCCCCGTTTCAGCTGAAGGATGGATGCCAGGAGAAAAATGCTGAGACAGCATGTAAGATTATACACAAACAGATTTTAGAGACAATGTGTTACATGGAAAAGCCTGAACCTAATTATAGGGTTAAGAAGCTTGAGTTCAGCATATCCATTTTATGAGTCTTCCAGAGGTAGAAAAGCAAGTTGTGATGTATTAGTGCAAGGTTGTAAATGCTCCTATGAAGCCTGTGTGAGGAGGATGCAGCATGGATCAAAAGAGATGTCATTTGAAACATGAATCATGCTGAAGGATTGCAGAATTGATACTTTGAAAAGACTACTTTTTTTTTATTAGATGTATTTTTAAATATAATCTGACAGAGGAGGTGCTAGCTGACCTCACCAAAAAGGGGTTGGCCAATACAGATGTTTAAGGAATAATTCTGTTTTACAGAGACACATTTTTACCTAGACTCTGACCAAGCATGATCGGTGAGCACTTAAGCAAGTATTTAGAAACTAAGTACTGTAGTAGGAATTTGCACTGTTTTAAACCTTATTTCTTTTTAAAAGATTTGTATGTCTTTTGATATGAGAGTTCTGAATTTTGTGTTTCACATATTTTTAACTATTTTAGTAACACTCTTTTTAGAACTTACTTGGTCTGTCTTTGACTTATTTTTATTTTGTAAGAAAAGTACATGGTTATTACAGATATTAAACTTAAGCTTGAATGGTGGTGCCAAACTGGAAAGAGAAGCATTTTAAATCTGAGGTCTTTATTAAAGTTTTAAAGGGTTCATCTTTGAATACTTGGTTAGGTGCCCGCAGGCAAAGATACCTGGCCCCCCAAAGACAGATATATCTGAGCCTGTGCATTGGGTATGCTAGCATGAGGTTAGCAGTTTGAATCCCTCCAGAACTGGAGACCAAAGGTTGATCTGAACTCACAAAAACAGACAAGAGGGTTATCTTGTCTGTTACACTGTCCACAAGACTGCGCTCAGAGATTGGCACTTTGGGAACAGAGGGCCTGACCTCCTGAGTGGGTTTGTGACACAACCCTTGTACTATTTTACTTGCTCTGCTCTGGACTGCCTCCACCCTGTCTATGTTCTTTCTCAGGTGCAACCTCCTGAACTGGACACAATACTCCAGGTATGGTCTCACAAGAGAGAGAGAGATACAGTGGCAACACCACCTCCCTCATGCTGCTAGAGCTACATCTCCCTACACACCCCAGCATTCCACTGGCCCTACCCACTACTCTGTCCCACTGCCCTGACACTTTGAGGTTATCAGATATGATAACCCCAAGGTCCCTTTCTGCTTAGTGACCGTCGGTACCTCTCCCTTCCCATCCTGTACTCAGCTCCTAGGTTGCTATGCCTTAGGTGCATGATTTTGTATTTTTTGGCACTGAACCCCAACTGCCATGCTCTTGACTACTCCCCAAATTTCCCAGAGTCCTGTGCATTCTCTCACCTCATCCTGCATAACCAGCCAATTATAGATTGTGGTGCCACCTGCAAAATGGCATACCTTCCCTTCAAGTTATTCCACAATGTCACTTATTAAGACATGGAATAGGACCGATCCCAGTATTGAGCTCTGTGGCACTCTGCTTCTCACTCTGCCCTCATTAGAGTGAGTGCCATTAACCACCACCCACTGTCACCTATCCAGTAAAGAGTTACTTACCCAATTCAACACATTGATTTCCACCCCTAGGCTGCTCAATGTATCAGTGTCTTGTGTGGCAAAGTGTCGAAGGACATGCTAAAGTATACATAGGCCATGACCACTGCCCACCTGATCTATTTCCCCGGCCACACAGTCAAAGAAATCAATCAGATTCATCTGGCATGCCTGCCCCCATGACTCCATGCTGCCTTTGATCTTATAGCCCACTGGATTCAAGATACCAACTCTGCCAACCTTTCCTTTAACAGGGTTTCTATTGCTAGCCTCCTGCTTGCTGTTGCTCTTATGGAAAGGGTCCATGTCTGCTCTCCTTCAGAATCAGGCCTGTTCCAGTGAGCTGCTGAATATGGCCATCAATGGTGCAGGAAGCACTACCCTGAATTCCTTTAGTACCCTTGGTTCATCCATCTGGTCCCATTGCCTTGTCTACTTTCAGAACTGCAAGTACCTTCAGGACTCTTTGCTCTGAAAATTTACTTGTGTCCATCTCTTCCCCTTGTTCCTGCTGCTTCCTGGTGGTCCATCCTCCCCCCCCTTCACTGTGAACACTGAGCAGAAATACCTGTTGAGGATGTCCACTTTTTCTTGATCCTCTTCAGTACACATTCACTCGCCACCCTCCTTATTCTTACTGTCCCTCCCCTTGCTTTCCTCTTCCCACTTATGTACCTAAAGAAAATCTTATCCCCTTTAGCTACCCCTTTGGCTATCCTTTCCTGTGTCTATGCCTTTCTCCCCTCACTGCCTTTCCTACTTCTCTTTGTTTCACTTAGTATAACTCCCTGGCTTCCTACCTCTGCATTTGATTATACCTCCTGAATGCCACCCTTTTTAACCTCGCCACCTTGTCCACTTCCCTAGACAACCATTATTTTAACTTTTTCCTTCTAGTTTTACTCATTTCTTTCAAGCAAAGGTTAGCAGTTACTCAGGCAAACTCCAATTCTTTAACATATTCCCTCCAAAAATCTAGGACCCCCATCTTTGAGTTGTTTGCTTCTGCTCCAATCTTAGTGCTACACCACACTGCACAGTGACCACTGGTACCTAGGGAACTGTCCACTGTGACATCTGCAATGTTATCCCAGTTTGTAAGCACCAGATCAAGTACTTCCCTGTCCCATGTGGGTTCCTTGAGAAAAATCCCTTGTAGGGAGTCAAGGATGGCCATGCTCCTTGCAAAGCTGCAGCTGGAAGGTTCCAATCCACATCTGGCAGACTTGAAGTCCCCAGCTAGCAGCTCCTCCTCATTTGCCATCCTGAAAATGGCTTCGCCAAGTGCTTTATCCAACTCCTCTCCCTGTGCTGGAGGTTGGTGTACCATCCCTGTACAGATAGCAGCCCCAGTACATGTCTCCAGGATGACAGACAGCACTTACAGCCTTTCATTTTTCTCCAGGTGCCTCTGTACTTCTGTGGTCTTGATTCCCTGTCTCACATATATTACAACCACTCCTCCCTTCCCTGTCTCTCCTGAACAGACAGTAGCCTGGTATAGCCATGTCCCAATCATGGCGGTCAGTGCACCATGACTCCGTTATGGCCATCAGATCAAGCCTAGCTTCTGCTATGATGGCCTCCATGTTGGGAATCTTATTTCCCAGGCTCCTTGCATTGGCATACATGGCTCTCCATACCTTATTCCCTCCCTGCTTATTTCGCTGCCTGCTTCCCTTCCTCCCCATCCTGCTTGTGCTCTGTTCCCTGAAGCTCCACCTGTCCCCCTCATTTCTTGTTGTTACAACATTTTGACTAATTTCTGAAGAGACTAAGGAATCAGTGGATGATTCAAAATGAGACTTTATATCAGTAATGAAGCCAATGGCTTTAGAAAGTGTATAACTGTTTTAAATTGCATATTATTCATTTAATAAATGGCTATATATTATTTTTTAAGGGAAAATACTCGCTACTGTCAGTCCCCCCAAAAGGAACCCCCCCCCAATTAGGTTTTCAAGCCTGTTAAATAGCCGGCCCACCAGCACACTGGCAGAGCTATCACTTGCAGTGCTGATGACCGCAGTTCAGAAACAAGATAAGAGCATCCGATGGTGAGCGGGATGGAGAAGGATGAGTATCCACAAGACAGCTGCCCTCTGGGGGATGGGAGTAGGCCACAGGCAACATTCTGACACCTGGTAGTGGCCATGAGTCAGTGAGCCAGCTTGGAGCTTCAGGAGTTGGGACTGGTGCTGGGGCGGACATCAGCACATTGCGTGCGGGAATGTGCACTGCAGGCCATGATCTTAGTGCACATCCCCAATATCAGGGAAACCAAGCAGGAAATCCCATGATGCCCAGTCCCCAGCTCTACTGCCACTCATTCCAGGTTGCCAGATCAGCATATCTCTCCTCTCCTCTCCTCTCCCTCCACTCTCTCCTATGCCAAGGGGGGGGAGGTGCACCATACAGACTACTGTGGTCTCTCAGTGAGTATGGGGAGGGAGGGGGTAGCTGACTTGCCTGGGACCAGGGGATACAGCCTTGCCGGCCAGGAGTGAAAAAAATTGAATTAAAAAAAATTAAACAGCCTGTTAAATAATTTTTCTCTGACCTACCTGTTGATGTATTTTATTCCATGTTTTCCCTCATATATGAACAATACTGGAGCAGTATGGTATGATTTTGCAGGGACAGCGCAGCTCCACGCCGCTCTACTGTATAAAGTGATACAGTGGAGTGGAATGGAGCTGTGCTGCATTGTTCCAGCACTGTTTACATATGAGCAAAATACACAGAATAAAATACATCAACTGGCAAATCAGAGAAAAATTATTTAATAGTATCAAAAGCCTAATCAATGTGTTTCCTTTCGGGGTTGGGGGCTGACAGTAATGTGTTTTTCCTTTAAGAGGCTTGTTAATGATGTATCCCTGAATATTTTTTTATTTCTCTGAAATGTGAAATGGCGGTAGTTATTCTTTGTTATGGAGTCAAAATAATAAGCAAATACGTGTTTTTTTTTCTTTATTTATCCGCCTTCCTGCCTTCGATCTCCCCTCCTTCAGACTGTTCATACCTTTTTTCCGGACCCCCTTGCCCCCGGATCTGCCCCAAGAGTGCTTCTCTTCCCTCCTCTCCTGCACAGCGGGGTCTGTCCTGGGAATTTGGTGGTCTCTAGGATGGAGCTGTCTTCATCTGGGAGTCAAGGGTTTTTCCATTTTCTGTTCCCCCCACAGCCCCGCCCCGGGCCTTACGGCACAGGACGAGCGAGCGTCAGAGAGAGTGACGATGCATCACACGTCTCTCTCAAGCACCTATCAATGTTCCCCCTCCCTGGACTTCATGAACGGAGCCACAAGCCCCCTCGAGCGCCAGTGCTCCCATTGGCTTTCTTGGGGTTGGCATTCCACCCCTGAGGGAGGAGAGCATCCGTTGGAACGCTCAATCCTCCCGACCCCCGGCCGACCCCCGCTGACCCGAGTCCATTCCCGAACCCAGGTCACTAGCGTGGCACGAGGTGTGGCGTCCAGCGCCTCAACCCTCAGCACCACCGGGCCGGCCCTAATACGTGTTTTTAAAGTAAAACAATAGCTTGCTAAACCCAGCCTCTTGTTTGTACTGTATGTAGTTTATGCCCAATAATAAAGTGAACTTGCCCATGTACATAATGGCCAATTCCTACTAAAACAAAACACAGAAAAGTTTCCTGTGCAAACTCATTAGTGGTGCTAGCATCTTGGTATAATAATAGTGGTTATATAGGAAATGTGTCAGCAATGAAAACTACTTTTGGGTTGGAAAGCATAATTAATCTATGTTTTAGTTACTTCCAGATCAGTCTACAGTCCTTTGTGAACTGCTTTTTTCTGGGCAGCACATCTATTTGGCATATGTATAAATAAGGGTCACACCCCTCACCTCACAAATGGAGTGCTCCGTAATGGAGTTATGAAACTGAAACAGTTGCATACAGTTTGGTATGCTGTAACTTCTTGTTTTTATTTTTAGTATTTATTTATTTAAAAGTCTAGTAATTACAACCCTATGAGTCAGGGAGTCATTTACAAATGCTTCACATCATACAGAGAATGAAGACAAATACAGAGAATAATAAATACAGAGACTAAATACAGTGGCATAGTGCATAACAACTACATAGAGCAACACCAGATGTGTATATGGTATAATCATACAATAGAATCAAGTACATATTCATCAGAGGAACTTGTCGTTTCAGGGAACGAGGAGTTATCTGTAGTCACAGTTGCAGCTGAACATAATGTAGTCACGCAGTTCGGTTTTGAAAGCCACCAGCCTGGGGATTGATAGGGTAGGCCCAGGGATTGAGTTCATCCAGAGTGGAGTCCTATAGCGAAAGGACCTTTGGCCAGCACTGGTCTTTACAAAAGGGATGTGAAAGGCAGTAGTGTCAGAATGTCTTGTGGACCACCTCGGCAAACTTGATTGGAGATGTGAGACAGCCAGGGAGAGTTAGATCTAGCTGGATTTGTTTGGCCAGAAGGCAGGTCTGATAGAATAGACGCCCATGAAACTTAAGCCATGACAAATGCTGGTAGAGGTTACGGGTTTATGTGAGCTATTCGCTGCCTGTGGTCAGCTGGCAGGCCTTATTGAGGGTGTGTTGAATGGTGGACATGGCAGTGTCTGATGCAGCACCATAGATGACTATGCCATAGTCTACCAGGGAGAGAATGGAGCTAGAAATGTCTAGTCAGAGGGCGTCAGGAGGGAGACAGGATCTGAGTTTATACAGGAGACCAACTCTGATGTTAATTGCAGAGTATGTCAACGCTATATGCTCACGGAAGGTAAGGGCTGAGTCAAGGGTGATCCCGAGATATTTAAAGCTGGTAACTGGTTCCAGCGTGGTACCCTGGGAATTTTTTATAGATAGAATGGTCACATTGTGTTTACGCTGAAGGTGGGTGAATAGCATGACCTTTGTTTTTTTATAGTTGAGGACAAGTTTGTGGGAGGTAAACCATGATTCTGTTTCTGTGAAGGAGGCCTGTAAGGATATTTGGAGCTGGGCAGGGTCTGGGTGCTGACTAAAGATCACTGCATCATCTGCATAAAGGAGGAGGAGATGCCTAGTGGAGGCCATAGGGAAGGTGTTTAAGTACAGTGAGAAAAGGAGTGGACCCAGGATGGATCCTTGAGGCACACCCGACCGGACAGGAAGGTTTGTGAAAAGGGGTGTTATTAATCTTCACTTGCTGGGTACATCCATTGAGATAGTTGGAGAACCAGCCAGTGACCTGTGATACAGCAACAGAGAGGAGGGAGTTCATGAGCATACAGTGATTTACTATGTCAAAATCCTTGGAGAGATCGATATAGACAGATCCAGCCAAGCCTCCCTGGTAAAGGGCATCATGGATAAAGGAAATAAACTCTAGGAGGGCAGTGGTTGTGCTATGCCCTTGCCTGAAATCATGCTGTTGCTGGCACAGTAGATGATGCGAGTCTAAGTTTTCAGTAAGCTGATCTGCAGCAATCTTTTCCGGCACTTTTGAGAGGGGAGAAAGTATGGAAATGGGCCTATAGTTACTACTAGAGGTTTGATCACCATTTTTATGTACTGGAGTGATAACCGCCATTTTCCACAATAAAGGGAACTGCCCTAGACACAGAGACATATTGAGTATTTTAGGTAGAGGTGTTAGTACTGAGTCAAGCATTAAGAAGAACAGCTTTGCATCAAGAGAGTCACCACTCTGCCTTGTTTTACTGAGGAACATGGCAAGATGTGTGTGGGCAGCACTAGGGGAGATCGTTCTAAAGCAAAAAGGTGGAGCGCGGTGGGGGGGAATTGATCAGTAGATGCAGAGAAGAAGTCAGAGGAGGACTAAATTGAGGTTAGAGAAGGATGCATTAAAGACATTTGCTGTCTTGCTAGGGTCTTGGGTGGGAGCCCCATCAATAATCAGCATGGAGGGAGGAGGAGAGGTGAACTTACCACTTAGCTTCTTAATATTCTCCCAGAACCTTTTTCCATTTCCCTTGGTGGAAGAAAGTTTGGCCTGACAATATTCCACCTTAGCCTGGCAGACAGCCCAGGAGCATGAAGTTCACGCAGCATAATACAGTTGGCGGTCAGAAGGGCAACCAGACTCTAGGGCATGGTGCCATAGATTATCACGGGCCATCATTAGGTCAAGCAAGAACTGATTTATCCATGGGGAGGATTGAGTTTTTTCTATCTATTTTACAAAAGGAGCAAAGATATCACAGGCGGATTGGAAGGAGCTTATGAAGAAGGACAGAGCGACATCTGCCAAAGACTCGTGATCAAGAGGGGACCAATCAAGCTTAAGGAGGTAGTTGTGGAAATGTGCCAGGGATCCTTTCTTTAGCATGCTGTGTCTGGAGATCCTGGGGGGGGGGGTGCTTACTGCTGTTAGACCAGTGACAGGTGACCAAGGAATGATCACTAAGTGAGTCTGGGAGGACCTGGACATCCTGTATGCATGCAGGATGATTCGTGAAGATGAGATTAATGAGGGAACTAGTGCCCCTTTTGTAGTTTACCCTAGTAGGGGTAAGTACAATCTGTGAAAGATTTTGGGCTGCAGCTGCATCCCTGAGACAGGACTGGTGGGGGGAAAGCCAGTTTGTGTTGAAATCACAGAGGGCAATGATTTCTGAGTTTTTGGGGAGCTGGGCAATGATGTTTAGGACAGATGCAAAAGCATCCTTCTGGTTGCAAGGAGGTATGTAGACTGACATTAGGTAGAGAGATTTACCTGAGCTGCCAACAGCAACCTTCAGGGTGAGGGTCTGGGCACCCGCAATAGGGTGTATTGTTTCAATTGTGATGCCTTGCAGGTGGTTCTGAAGGTACAGTGCACACCCCTCACCCCTCCTCCCCAGTCTATCAGACAAACAATGTATAGCCCGGCAGGGTAACAGCTGAGTCTGGGGTATTCTGCGGTAGCCATGTTTCAGTTACAGCTAGGGCAACTGGGTTGTGGAGGAAAATCCATGCTTGGAGTGGGGCAAATTTGTTTTGGAGACTACATATGAGGGTTGCCTGGATATTGTGGCAGTCACAGAAACATGGTACACAGAGAACCATGACTGGGATGTCAACATACCAGGATACACAATCTACAGGAGGGACAGGGAGGGTAAAAGAGGCAGAGGAGTAGCTCTCTATGTAAAGGAAGGGATCAAAGCAACAGAACTAAGAGTAAACAGGGAGCAGATGAGGCACTCTGGGTCACCCTGGAGACAGGAAATGGCACCACAATCCGCACGGGGGTTGTATACAGACCCCCATCTCAGGGGGAGGGAATGGACAAGGAAATTATCGAAAGCTTCCTTAGAATGGCAGAAAAAGGGGAGATATTGTTGATGGGGGATCTGAATACGCCAGATGTTAACTGGAGCACCTTTGCTGCAGGCACATCCAAGGGCAGGGTCATTCTTGATGCCCTACAGGGGGCATGCCTCAGACAGCTAGTATTGGAACAGCCTTCCGGAGGAGGTTGCGGAGTCAAAAACAGTGGTAGAATTCAAGCATGCATGGGACAGTCATAAGGCAATTCTAGGGGGTGGGGGAAGGAAGAAGTAGGCTGCTGGTTAACTAGGATCTGCAGCTTATCCAGTAGGTAGGGAAACGGGCAGACTGGGTGGGCCAAGTGGTCCTTATCTGCAGTCAAATTCAATGTTTCTACATTTTGGAACCCACTCGGGAGGGGAGCAATCTTAGACCTGGTACTCTCAAATGGGGACAGAGAAAGAATCTCAAATTTAGAGGTGGGTAGCCATCTGGGAACAAGTGACCACCAAACACTGTGGTACACAATAAACACAGCCATACAATCAAGCCATACAAAAGCAAGAGTACTGGACTTTAGGAGGGCTGACTTTGGGAAAATGAGAGAGTGCCTTAGAAAAGCACTAGCAAACAGGCAAGAAGGAGGGGTGGAGGAACAATGGGGAGTAATCAAAACAGCCATCACAGAGGCAACAAGCCTTTGTGTAAAGCAAATCAATAAAACACAACGAAGGAAAAAAATGCTATGGTTCTCAAAAGAGGTGCCAGGGAAGGTTAAGGAGAAAAGGATAGCATTCAGGAAATATAAGGAAACACAGAAGGAGCAGGACAGAAAACTTTATCAGTTAAAGCAGAAAGAGGCTGGGAAGGCAGTCAGAATAGTAAAGGCCCAAATCGAGGAAAGGATAGCCAATTCTGTTAAGAAGGGGAATAAGACCTTTTATAGGTACATTAGGGAGTGAAGAAAGACCAAAGGAGGGATACTGAGGCTTAATAAAGGGGAGGGAATGTGGGCAGAGGGGGACAGTGAAAAAGCAGGGATACTGAACGAATATTTCAGCTCAGTATTCACAAAGGAAGAGGAGGGAGAGGTATCTAAACCAAACAAGAGAAACACTCTGAAGATGGGGGTCGATACCAGTCCATTTACAAAAGAAAGGGTTCTGAAAGAACTAATAAAATTGAAGGTGGACAAAGCAATGGGGCCTGATGGGATTCACCCAATAATTTTAAATGAACTAAGGGTAGAACTAGTGACACTGCTGACTACTCTCTTTAACAAATCATGGGAGGATGGGGTGGTACCTGAGGACTGGAGGAGGGCAGATGTGATTCCTCTTCACAAAAGTGGGAGCAGGACAGAGGCAGGACACTACAGACCAGTTAGTTTGACCTCAGTGGTAGGGAAAATGATGAAATCACTTCTGAAGGAAAGAACTGTTGAGTACCTAAAGGCCAGTGGGGCACAGGACCCAAGGCAGCAAGGATTCATGATGGGAATGTCTTTTCAGATGAATCTAATAGATTTCTTTCACTGGGTGACCAAAGTAGTAGACCAGGGAGGGGCTGTGGACATGGCCTACCTAGATTTTAGCAAGGCATTTGACACAGTCCCACACAAAAGATTAATGCACTAGTTATCCAGCCTTGGAGAGGGCCCCCAAGGTGGTAGTCTGGAAAAAAAATTGGCTAGACAACAGGACGCAAAGGGTAGTAGTAAATGGAGTACACAGTGAAGAAAGGAGGGTTACTAGCAGGGTACCGCAGAGTTCAGTACTGGGACTGGTCCTTTTTAATGTCTTTATAAGTGACATTGCAGAGAAACTGGAAGGAAAAAGTATGTCTCTTTGCAGATGACACAAATATCTGCAACAGGGTTGATACACAAGATGGAGTGGGAAGGATGAGAAGGGACTTGGCAAGGTTGGAGGAATTGGCAAATGTATGGCAGCTCAGATTCAATGCAAAGAAGTGCAAGGTAGTGCACATGGGAAACAAAAACCCAGGGGAAGAGTACACAATGGGGTGAGATACTGACAACAGTAAAATGGAAAGGACCGGGTAATTATATCAGATGACCTACAGGTGGGCAAGCAATGTGAGAAGGCAGTAAGGAAGGCTGGGGATACTGGGATGCACAGGAAGAGGCATCAATAGTAGAAAACAGGAAGTTGTTATCCCTCTGTACAGACAGTTGGTGAGACCCCATCTGGAGTACTGTGTGCAGTTCTGGAGACCACATTCCATAAAGACATAGACAGAGGGAGGCTGTCCAGAGGAGGGCAACCAAAATGGTGCAGGGTCTGCATCAGAAGACATCTGAAGAAAGACTAAAGGAGCTTAATATTATACCCTTTAGGAAAGAAGGGAGAGAGGGGAAATGACAGAAACTTTCAAGTACCTCAAGCGAATCAACAAAGTCCAAGAGGGTAGCATCTTTCAGAAAAAGAGATGTGCAAGAACAAGGGGGCACAATTTGAAGATAGAGGGGGGACAGCTCAGAGGTAATGTGAGGAAGTAATTTTTCATGGAGTGGGTTGTGGATGCATGGAACAGCCTCCCTGAGGAGGTCATGGAGTCAAGAACAGTGGGGGAATTCAAGAATGCATGGGACAGACATAAGGCAGTCCTAGTGGGGGGGTAGGAGGAAGTAAGCTGTTGGTTAACTAGGATCTGCAGCTTATCTGTTAGGTAGGAAAATGGGCAGACTAGGTGGGCCAAGCGGTCCTTATCTGTCGACAAATTCTATGTTTCTATGTTTCTATGGCGGACAGCCTGAGTCCTTTGGATTGCATTGGTTTGCAAGGGGTGGAGACAGTGGGGCCAGGATTGGGGTGTATATTGCCCGAAAGTAGCAGGAGGATAATAGAGATCCTGGATAGGACACTTTTTAGGATCTTCTTGTGATTATGCAATGATGGACCTGCATGGTGGCACAGCTTGTTGGCAATATGAGAGCGGTCGAAGTGCAGTATTTCTGGGCCATATAGTACAGGGCAACACACGGTTCCTGGGAACAGGTAGGCAGGAGCAGTTGGGAAGTGGGGGAGGTGAGACATGGTGATTGTAGTAGGAGTAACCATAGGGGTGGTCAGTAGATAGGGTGTGGGGGGGACAGGATAGGGTATAGGAGTAAGGGTGGTGTGGGGGTGACTAGGGGAGGGGCAGGGGGAGGGCATGCAGAGAAGAAGAGACACCGAGAGGAAAATAAGCCAGGACATAATTTCTTGTGAGAGAGATTTAGTAATGTGGTTAAGCAGTAGAGTTTGGTGGTGACTTATAATTACAATATTAGGTTATTTAAAATCTTAGGTAAAGATTGGAAATTTTCCTGCTTGCTGTGACAAAAGAGGCAGGAATATAGGATGAGCAGTTCTTTAATGGTGATTGGGTTTACTTGCAATTTCTCACACCCAGCTGTGGATAGAACAACTTGGGTGGAAGGATAGTGGCCACTAGTGACAGGCAGTGATAACCTGCCTATGGGAAAATGGGCTGATTGGTTTCCTAAGTCATCTGATTGGCCCTATATAATACTGAGCCAATCAAGGGTGGTGGTGGGGGCAGTGGGGCCTCCTACTCCAACTCAAGTTATACAGCAGCCCGTGTGGCTGCAGTGCTTCTGCTAGAACTTATGCTGTTCAAGGAAATGCTTGTTACCTGGATTGCTGCGGGGGTCCCAATAGCTCAAGGGAGGTGTCCTACCCTCTCGACCTGTACCCATGAGGGAGCCTAGATGTGTGCTGTGGGAGAAACAGAGGAATCAGTGTGCGGGGCGGGGGATTGAATCTGGATTAGAGTGGAGACATGATCTGAGCTTCTACAAGCTAAAATTAATTCTGCAAGCTGTTTCTGTAACAGGCTATGTTGGACTCAGAGTAAGATTTAAGCAACTTGCAGTTACTACTGCCTCGGGCTTTGTTTAAATTTCCAAGTTAAGCATTTAAGATGGCGACTATGAGTTAAACAGATGCTGTTTCTGTCTCAGGCTTTGTTTGGAATCCCTGGCTATGCCTTTAAATGGAGAGTAGGATGTGAAACACTTTGATTTAAGCAACATGCAGTTTCTATCTCTGACCTTGTTTGAATTTACAGGCTAGCCATCACAATTGCACGTATCATTTAGACAGTAGCAGTATTTCATTTCACAAAGGCTAGTATGGCTGAAACATTGTTCCATTTAGTAAATTCTGAAAAATTCATTTAAAGTGGCTAAACAGGATTTGACACAGTTTAAATTACTGCACAATAAATAAATCAGTATGCGGTAGCAATCAAATGCACATAATACAATCAGGGGGCAGCATAGAGTACGAACAAAATTCAAACTGTGGCTGGCATCAAAACAAAAAATATCAGCTCTTAAGGTGCACACAGGGATTGACTAAATCGGCCACATAAATACCGAAATATTTAAGCAGAAAAAAACTGCCTTCACATGTGTGGGGTCAATAAAACATTAGAGTGGGAATTAAAGCCCTTTAAAGAAATTTACATTAAAAGTTCAAAGTCCTTGTCTCTCCTTTCCATCTACTCTGAATTGAGGTATACAGAGGCTCGAGTGGCTGCAGTGCTTCTGCTGCTTCTGCTAGAACTTAATGCTGCTTGAGGAAATGCTCTTTACCTGGATTGCTGTGGGGGTCCGAGTAGCTCAAGGGAAGGTGTCCTACCCTCTCAACCTACACCATGAAGGAAGCCTAGATGTGTGCTGGATTGCTGCGGGTTCTTTTGGTGCTACAGCATTTATGTTGAATATACACTTTTCTAAATGCTATTTACGGTTAAGTTCCATTTTTGCATATTTTCTCTTCTGTATGTTTACAAATCTAATAAAATATAAATGATAGAAAAAAAAGATATAGTGCTACATAATATTGAATATGATTGTTTTTCAGATAAGCATTTCCTACCCAGGGACTGCACTGACCTGTATTAAAAAACTGGGCCTGACAGGGCAGCATCAGTGCTGCTGCTCGTGATGCCAGCTACTCGGTTTAGGGAGTGAGCCTGGGTTGTCAGGTGTCAGTCAGGGGAAGGAAAGTAGAATGTCCAAGTGGACACTCCTTTCCTACAAATGGTAGGGTGCCAGCTTCCCACTACTACAATGCCCCCTGGTGGAACATTGGGAGGTGCTGCAGGGACTGCACGGAGGGGAAGACATCTCTGACATTGTCAGGTTTGCACAGGTGCACATCTGACATAATGTCTCAATATGAGACATCCTCTAAGGATCACAGCATAAGGTGGACCCCCGCCCACCCAGTCATGCACCATACCTGAAGAACCCACACTTGCCAACCTGGGCACTCCTTGTATAACTGGATAAATCGATACCGAGAGTCCTAGCCCCAGCCTGAGAGATCCACCATGTGGGGAAAACCACGGGGGTAACTTGGGGAAGGTAAGTCCTGTGAGATGGTGAAGTGATGCAGTTGGAGTTGAGGCCAGAGAGGGAGCCAAGGGCCAGATAGGTGAATAAGCATAACCAGAAAAATAAAATGGCATTTACCCTATTTAGTGCTGACTTCTTGCAAATAACCCTTTAATGACATTGCAGTAGGCTGAATATATTCTGTTCCAGCACTGGATGTTAAATCAACCACCTGAAAGTTTTGTTAATAAACATAAACCATTATCAGCCATTCCATACTAGAAGAACACTGGCATAAAGGCTGCTACCCAGAAGAGCTGTTAATCCACTTGCAGTCAGTTATTATTAGAGTTCAGTAGCTAATGGGGGCTGGTGGTTGCACCTGGCTAATTTGTGAGTGAACAGAGCCGTCCCTTCTAAGAATCTGTAACATTCTTCTCTGATTGGCCTGTCAGTCCATCTCAAACTGGAAGCAGCAGGGGAATCCATTAATGCTGCTATAGTTAGAAATAAATGGAATCAAGAGCAAGACTGGTGAATGTATTGCACGTATTATCACTCACAGCAATCAGCATAAAGTGATTTCAGTTGCTGTGGTCTATGTTAAATTCAAACCCACACTGTAAAGTTATCCTAATTTTTCCTGTAGTGTCATTAACACTTTTTACCAAAGGACATGGCTTGTACCATGTTCAGCAGCAATGTACTCACTGGCAAGTATCGGCATCCGTAGCTACAGCTTAAACTATGAGTTTCTTCCCCAGTAAGAAAATGTAAGGGTTCCAGATATTACATATTTATTGTTTGTTTTTCTAAAATGCTGTTCCCATTATTCCAGGCTTCATGCTTCTGTTCACAGCTCATTTATGCTGCTGATTATATCTGCATCACCATGTTTAGTAGAACAATAGTTGGAAGTGAAACTGGATAGGATGTAGCTCCCTTCCTGCTGCTTAATAGCTAATACGTGAGTATTCATTTTTTTCCAAAGGATTTTAAGTGTACAAAGTATAACCCTGAGAAATAACTGCTGTCTCAGACTGTATTAATCTTTAATGGAAAACATTCCCTTGTTTGCACTGTCATCATGGAGGTCTATTACTGAGACACGTTTGCACTGGCATCCATTCAACTAATCACAATACAAAATCCAAGGGAGGAAATATTATTCAATGTTCACTTCTATGTTTTTGCCCCACAAACAATAACTGGATAATATATCAAGATTAACTAATAAGCACAGGAAGTGAGAGAAGGAGCTGGAAATATATAGCGTCCCACACACAGATTGCTGCTAAGTGGTTACTATTGCTATTACTGTTGTTTTTTATGCCCCCTTCCCCTCAATCTAGGCCTGCCTCTGGGCTGCCATGTGTTTATTTTTTCTTGCCTACCATGCAGTGTCCCTGGTGGTCTGGAGACCCCCTCTAGATCCCAGTCTAGCAGTCAATCCCTAGTCCAGTAGTCAGCCTTGGCAGCTAGAGGAACCCCTCTCTAACCTCATTCCCTCACACAGTTCGATTTCTACCCCCAGATGGCTCTGCTTTGCCCTGTCACAGGTTTACAACACCCCTACTACCAGCCTGTTCCAGTTATATAGACATAGGGCTGCCAAACTCCGTGCCATTTTTTGTGAGGGTCACCATACTTTCCGAATGATCCTGCAGGCCATTTACATGGTGACTTCTGCCCCAATCCCTGCTAGTGTTCAACATGTGTTTAGTGACTGCGTAAGGAGGCCTGCTGGAACAGGACAACTGACTTCTACCTTTTCTGTTTCCAACAGTTTCCACATAGTTTAATCTAAGTTCAGGAGCAATGCACCACCCCAACCAGAATAGAAATGGCAGTGTGAGAATGGAGAAAGTGCAAGATACAGAATATAAAGAAAACACAGATTGTACCGGTTACATTAGGAATCACATAGAACACTTAATGTAAAGGGATACTCTCAATCCCATAGACCTCATATTGTTTCTAGTTTAAAAACTCATTTTATGATTGTTCGCTGGATGTGGAATTTGTGTACTAGCTGTTTTTCTTTTTATCTGATTCATTTTTTTCTTAGTGCAGGAGAAAAATGCTGGTGTAACTATATTGAAACTTGTGTTTTGTGTCACTGAATCTTTCCTGATGTTTACGAGCACCCACACATAAGCCACCACTCACGAAGAAGTAGTATTTCCCCCTCTGTATCATGAGTGGCTAGACTGTATACAGGTTTTCCTATGTGTCAGATAGGATGCAATGAGGCTGACCTTCTGGCCCACCAGCAGAGTTGCCACCTGTGACGGCAGCAACCTGAGTTCAGGAACAAGCCCAGGGCCCTAGAGGGTAGGCAGGAGAGGATGACTGAGTATCCCAGAGGACACTCGCTATCTGGGATGGGAGACAATTTATTCATGGCTGCATAAGCACCACCTGGGGTGTCCAGATGGCAGTGGGAGGGGAGATGTAGGGGGCTTCATGGCATGCATGCCCACTGCCTTCTGCAACATGTGCTCACAGCCCCACATCCTGGAGGAGGAGGAAACATAGGCAGAAAATATCTCCTGGCCCAGATGAATGATGTAAGCACGCCAGGGCCCCATGCTACCTGCCTGCCCAGCATAAGGAGCTCCCACCACCACCGAGTTTGGAGTGCAACAGGTGGCATGCACCCCAGCCCTAAATGGCCCTACCAGTGGTGAATTCACACTGGAACAGGTGAGTGGAAGCTCTCTTTGTTCCATGTTAGGCAACAGCACTCAGTGGTAGCCAAGCAGATTGTGGGCCATGATGGGAACAAACAGTAATTACAAAATAGGAAGGGTGCTATGGGAGAAGTCGAAATACTGTAAATGAACATGTTTTTGTGAGGTAACACTCACATGGCAAAGAGTTTTTTTACATTTACTAAGAAAAAAGGAAACCGCTGCAAAACAACCAGCGCTAACTGCATACTGTCCGGGATCAGAAGACATTTTGTAAGCAGGAGGAAAGAGGCTTTGGTGCATAATGCATCCATGAGACAACACATGGATTACTGCTGGAAGTCCTGGGTCCCCTACCTGCAGAGGAATGTGAACAGGTCAGAGGGAATCCAGAGCAGGGTGAGCTAGTGTAGATGATAAAGGGAATGCATGAAATACTACACTATGAAAGAATGACTGAGCTTCATTTGTTTAGCTTAGAGGGGAAGATTAGAGAAGACTTACTACTATTGTTCAACCTCACTCAAAACAACTCCCACATGATAAGACATTGTCATGCTAGTACCACTAGGGGGCACAGCAAAAAACTGAAGGCAATCCTATTTAACTAAACTAAAGGAAAGTATTATTTCACACAGTAGATGGTTCAGGTGTGGAAGGCCCTGCTACAAGAACTTCTACAGCTTATGGACAGAGGCAACTTTAAAGAGCTAGTGAACTGCCTGAAACACTATTAGTTTTTAAAAGCAGTCAACTATTACCTTTTATATATGATAAACTTTTTCCTTTCCCCTTCAGTTAATTAGATAATTTTCTTTTACCTGATATTAGCAGGAGTGTAGAACAGCACTCTGCCTGGCAGCTGACATATATAGCTCTGTTCCTCTCATTATATTATCAGCACTGTGACCTCACCGACTGTGACATCACAGCTGCTCAGAAAGAGCCATTTAATAGCTGTTAGATCAGTCACCTGTTATGTCACTGTTAGTGAGGTCACAGTGCTGATGATGCAGAGGGAGGAATAGAACTAGCTAGGTCAGCTGTCAGAGTGCTATCCCACACATCCAGCATAATAATATCACATGGAAAACATTCTAAAGAGCAGAAGGATAAAGAAGAATACAGTAAATAAAAAGTTACAACTGACCACTACTTGAAATATGTAACATTTTCCTGACTGGCAGTTTTGTTTCTAATAACTCTTTAAGGTGGTGCTTCACAAACTAATGTCTTAAGGTAACATACTGTAATAAAACCCTTCCACTAAGAAGTATGGGGACTGTGTCCATGGGCACATGCCTTCTCCCATTCTTGTCTCAGTAGTATGTAACCAGCTACATCTGCAAATTCTGCATTAGGTGAAGAACCATAAAATGTGCTTTTTAAAACAGGGACAAGTTCAGGTCTTAGGAGGTTCTAGCAGTGTCCTTTTAATGGGTATGCTAAAAATTGTTACAGTTTGGTTTGCAACTACAGTATCTTTGTTAACAAAAATCAACTTATCCTACATTGTGCTTGTGTTTACGTTTAACTTGTGTATATCTTCTATATCTCTCAGTGCTGTGCACATTTACTCCAATGGTTAGACATTGGGACTGGGGTGACAATGACCTCCACAAAGCTACTGAATATCACTTTATTTGCCTGGGTCAATGGCAAGCATACAGTGGTAACTGCACAAAACTTGACCATACAGTACGATGCATGTCATTGCGCAGTACAGCTATACATGTTATTCAATGGGTACCGCGTTTGCACAGCACTGTGTATACCGTGCTACTGGTCAACTTTTGTGTGACTACCACTGTAGTTGTGTGTGTGTGGGGGCGGGGAGGGGGAGGCATTCAGTATCTGCATGTGGTTGAGAGAAAAATGCCAAAACGGAGAACATTTTGGCATTTGTGCTCTCCTTGCATCTTGTTTAAGTATCCAACTATACATGCCACACTTTTAGCAAACTACCTCTTGTATGGTACCTGTGGCTGTTCCAAATGAAGGTCCTGTGTATTTATTGCCATGCTATTCATGACTGACTGGAGCAGCTAAAGAGCTAAGACAAAGCCAAGAGTGTTTAAAAAGTGCCTGACATAGCCAGCCTGCTGGAGCAGTAAAAGCACTACTGCTCACAATGCTGATGACACGGGTTCAGGAACAAGCCTGAGTCATTGGAGGGCTAGCCAGGACAGGTGAGCTGAGTGTTCCAGAGGATGTTCTCCACCTTGGGGAGGGAGGGAGGATGGACTCTGCAGTGCCACTGCCATCTGGGTGACCACAGGTGGCAGTGCAAGTGAAGCTGTGGAGTCAGGGAGGACACTGACGTGCTCTGACATGCAATGCACATGCATGTGTGCACGCACATAGAGGGCTCTTCCTGGCGTTCTACAGGGGCTAAGAAAGAAAATGGGAAAATACCAGATGCCACAGGAGGACGTCCACCCCTCATCACAGGCCCTCCACTGCCAACAACGTGCTCCTCTCTGAACCACCAACACAGTCTCTGTTAGGGCTAAAGGCCCCCTCCAACAGTCCCACCCTCAGGGTAAGCCAGGGTGCCAGCAGGAGGAGAAGTAAGTACCAGGGAAGATAGATGAGAGGGCTGGGTGTGTGGGTAGGACCGATGGGGGCCACCAGGCAAGAGAAGAGAAAAACAAAAGCACCTAACCTCTCTTGGGAAACTTGGAGAAGAAAAACAATATTTAGACTCATTTCAGTTCACTGGCTTCTATTGTTTATACACAGCTTCTCCATGTTCAGTAATTATGTACCCTACAGCTGTGCCTGGGGCTGATTTTTGATATTTGTATCTGTATTTGTAGACTATTTGTCTGTATGTTGCTGTGTACAAGATACTTTTTTACATTTCAGACTTGTTTTTGTTACTAATGATGGCACAAGAGCAAGGACTTTTGAGAGGTATTAAGAAAACATGCAGTCATGTTACTGTAGTAGTTGTATGTGCCACTGCAGCGTCAGCTACAGTCTAATAGTGCAATATACAGTCTAACACAAATATTTAAAACTGATGTTTGTATTTGTAAAAGGTTCTGCATTTTTGTATTTTTGTCCCAAATGGTACTTGTTTTGCACAACCCTAATGTACAGAACTCTGAAACTGGATCACTCTTTATTGCTACTGTTCTGGCAGCTTTTCCACACGTACCGTAACTGTGCAATCTTTTCCTGTGGAAATGACTCTGAAGTCACAAGCAGAAGACAGTGATCTCAGGTGTGCTGTTGATGAGCAGCCAAGGCAAGATTTTACCTATTGTGATTTCGTTTTTATTTTAACATGCATTGCTAATATACCAAGAAGTGTAGTCTAGCAACTTGAGAACATGCTTGGGAACCTGGATATGTCAGGAATATATCACAGCCACTTACTGACTGTACTGTGTGACACGCAGCAAGTCACTTAAACAGTGCTTCAGCCCACCCTGTTGAAAAATGAATGAATGCAGAACCTCTCTGAAAATGAGATACTGCATCTCAGCTACTGCTGTGTGAAATTAAAATTCCACCACAGGAATTTCTGTGAAAATTGAAACTTTGCTTCCAAGAAATTTTAGAATGCACATTGGCAGCTTTCATGCAATCCTAATTTCGAACTGTGGAATGAATATGCATTTTTTGAACTGATTTATTATACTGCAGTTCTGAATTCTGCAGAACTGACAGTGCGGTTATCTCAAAATGATTATGTGTATTTTGATAATATTTATGGAATTATGGTTTTGAGTTCTGTGGTACTGACTGCTCTCTGTTTAGCTTACCTATCAGAAGAATGCAGAGTGTACTGTAAATACTGGGTAACTGTGTCTGTGTCTGGATGACTCGGACTCAGAGCAGACACCTATATAACTGAAGAACAAACTGTTCTGCCATCCCTTCCCAGTGGCACAGCATCATGCCACCCAGTCAAGTACTTGCTGACACCTGTTTCATCTCCTTTCCCCACCTTCACACCAAAGGAGTGAAGCACTCCCCTCCTGATTCCCTAATACCAATTCTCTGATATATAATGGCCCCCTTTCCTGCACTGCCATTACCAATGAGTCAGAGAAGCACTTCTAGCATGCAATAGTCCTTCTTCTTGCAGTGCCTGCAACCCCAAGAAGTGAAGGGCCCCTTGGTACCCAATGGTTCCCCTTCTCTGTCTCGCACTTATAAACATTAAAGCACTCCCTATATGCAATGGTCCCCCACCCTGCACTGCCCTCATTCAGGCATCAGAGGAGTACTCCCTGGTAGTCAATGGTCCCTCCTCCCTGTACTCCCATCACCTCAGAGGAGGCCAGTGTTCCCTGGCATCCATCAGCCCCTTCCTGCACTGCCTTGACCATGAACTCAATGAAGTGCTGCCAAGTATGCAGTGGTCCCAGGCCATGCCCTGCCACCCTCACCATGTCCCCATGAAGTGCACAGGGACATCAATTTGTCTACCCTCCCTGTGTTACCTTTACACATTCCCAGTCATACCTTTCTTTAAAACTGTTTATGCTGAAATTCTTAATACATTTAATGAGTGCTAAATGTAAACTGCAAAATTATGTTTCACAACTCATGCACTGTGATTTGATGATGTGGCTGTATTGCACCAGAATACTGCTGTTCACCAAAACTGGAATCAAATGTTGCTATCTTTTTAAAGGACTTCTGAAGGAGTTTGTGTTTGACATGTTCAAGTGCATTCATTTATTTATTTATTGAATAATTTCACCAGGACAGGAACACTGAACAACAAGTTGTTTGTCTCATGGTGCATCCTGGGGGAAGGGTACAGGGGAACAATTACATACATCAAATATATATACATAAACTTACATACATGCAACCAACTGTAGATTTAAAACTGAGCTTAAACCTTATTTATTTGACCTGGCCTTTCCTAGTGATCAATAATGTAACTTTTATGTTTTAATGTTATTTATATTGGTTGTTTTGTTTTTATGTTAAGCGCCTTGGTTTTGAAAGACACTATAAAAATAACGTTGAATTGAATTGAACTATCATTAACACCAGTAAACAGTGAAGCAAGACACTGAACAACATAGCCAGTTACAAAAGTACTGAACATAAAGTAACTTCTGTTAAGTGTAATAATAAAGTAGATTCTTCACAATTCAAGAGAACAGATAAGTGCAACCCATAAGGGAATCATCTTTAGCTGATGGGCTCAATTACAGCTGAGTATTTAGCAGGTGAAAAGAGTAGAGGTGGCAGATGGCAGGGGGATTAGCTGCAGGTACAATTTACTAAGAGGAAATTATTTGGGGCTAGAGAGATGGAGTGTGGGGAGGATGAGAGGTGAATCTGAGGGGGAAGGGCATTCCACAACTTAGGGAAGCGATACACGAAGGCCGACTGGCCTACAGTAGTCGACCACTGAGGAACTACCAATAGCCGAGAATCATAAGGTCTAAGGGCATATTCCAGTGGAGGTAGGATGGATAATGAGGAAGAGAGATATGGGAGGGGGGGCATCCCAAACCAAATTTTAGACACAAATTTGGCACAGTGGAGAAGGCGGAGATTTTTCAGTGATGAGAAGGACAGTGTGGTAGACGTTACAGTGATGAGGGGGGAGAGAGTCCAGAGCGAAGCAACAAGGAGTTATAAAGGGTGTCCAGTTTGGCTAAGCAAGACTTGGGAGCAGCACTGTAGACAACATCATAGTAGTCAAAAATAGGTAGGATCATCTGGACTAGTTCACGCCTTGCTGATAGCATGAGTAGTGGTGGGCGAAGTGGCTCCAATTCACTCTGCAGAGTGAAGGAGAATTCATGGAGTGCTCTGCAATGCGAAGCGGAGTACTTCATGTTACAATGAGTAAGGTGAAGTCCATTGAAAACAATGACTTTGCGTTACTCCACCTTCCCAAACCACTACTCCACCAATTCATAAGGCGAAGTACATTGAAAACAATGTACTCCACCTCACTTCACCTTGTTTTTAATCTACAAAGGCGATTTTTGCAGTGATTCATGGGATTTCAGGTCATTTGGGCTCTAGATTGTTCTGCACAGCCTCAGCTTGGGGTAGTGTGTGTGTAGATGAAGCTGTAGGAGGCTATCTGCTCTGAGAGCTCTATGCGATTCAAACATTCTAAAAGCTGTTAAAGCCTTTTTGGATCATTTGTTTTGCTGAAACTTTAGTTCATCGATTATAGGAAACCCTCCTGTGCTCATCATTGAGCGTTTTATTTTTTTTTTATTTTATTTTATTTAAACAGCAGTTTGGAAAACCTTTGAGCCATAGGCTCATTTACAAAGGTACCTTGTCACAGTAAGACAAACGAAAATACACAGTATAACAGTACAACACATAAGTATAACAGTAACTTAAGACACAGATACAAACAAGCTGGTGCAGGTAGGATTGATGCAAACAATACCAGAGTTATGTTGTCCTTAGCAGCTTAGTAATAAGCTTTGTCATAAGTATTGAGTACGGCTTTGACTAGCGGCAGTTACAGCATCGGTGTTGACAAGGTGGTTACGTAATGAAGTTTTGAAGCACGATATAGTTGGAGCTTTGGAGATGGAGGGGGGCAGTGTGTTGAACCAGGAGGGGGCCCTAAAGCTGAAGGCTCTTTGGCCGTGAGAGGTCCTAGCTCTAGGGATAATAAGAGAGGTTTTCCCAGAGGTCCGAGTATGAACTAGTGGGACAGAGCGGCGTATGGTGGTGGTCAATCCTGATGGGGATAGCCCAAGGAGGGTCTTTTTTGTAAGGGTACAGGTCAGATATTTGAGGCGCTCGTCAAGATCAAGTACCAGCGTTTTAGCGTACAGTAGACAGGTGTGTGTCAGCCTAGGTGCTCCAGTAATTAACCTGCAGGCCTTATTTAGAGAAAAGTAATTTTATGGAGTGCGGTCTGATCAGCAGCACCATACACCGCAGTCCATAGTCCACTAGGGACAGGATAGAGGAGGTGATCATGAAGTTGAAGAGCCTCCGGGGGGAGGCAGTGTTTATACCGGTATAAGATGCCCAATCGGATATTAGTGGCAGTGGCTAGGGCAGCGATGTGTCCATGGAAGGAGAGGGAGGGGTCAAAATGGATCCCTAGGTATTTATAGGAGCAAACTTGTTCGAGTGGGAAAGAGGACCCAGAGTGAATGAGGAGTTTGAAGTTGCAGGACTTGTTTTGGGGATGAATGTAGAACATGGTTTTTGTTTTTTTAAGATTTATCACCAATCTATGTTCCTTGAACCAGCCCTCGGCTGATGAAGGACTCTGCAGCCGAGTCCTGGAGGGCAATAGGGTTACGACTTGAGGCAAAGATGACTGCATCATCAGCGTACAATAGAATGTTCCCCGAGCAAGAGCGTGGAAGGGTGTTAAGGTAAAGGGAGAATAGTAAGGGGCCCAGAATGGAGCCCTGGGGAACCCCAGAAAAGATGGGACAGATGTCTGAGTAGGTCCCATTAATTTTTACACGCTGTGAGTGGTCAGATAGATAACTGGTGCACCAGGAGATAGGCCCAGCAGCAAAACCAGAGAGACTAAGGGCATCAAGAAGGAGGGGTGGGAGACAGTGCTCTAAAGCTTCGAGAGGTCAATGAAGACAGCACCAGCCAGAGAACCAGTGTCTAAGGGAGGAGGGAGAAAGTTGGAGAACTCTAGGAGGGCTGTGTTGGTACTGTGGCCCGCCTGAGCCATGCTGCTCAGGACAAAGGACATTGTAGGTGGAGAGGTAGTCAGAGATTTGAGAGGCCACCACTTTTTCCAAGGCCTTGGAGAGAGGAGAGAATGGAGATTGGTCGATAGTTTCAGCCACAGTCCTATCACCACCTTTAAAGATAGGGGTGACAGTGGTGACTTTCCAGGCAGTTGGAACCTTCCCAGGCAAAGAGAGTGGTTGATGAGGCATGTGATCGGGTAAGGACTGTGTCTAAGACCAGCCGAGGATACACGGATTCAGGGTGTCACTGCCTGTACTATTACCTTGAGGGCAGTGACAAGGTGCGCCTAAGTTCTTGGGCAGAAACACGGTGGAGGAGAAAATAAGGGCGAAAAAGATTTATTGCAGGTGCTGGGGAGGAGGGTCAAAAATTTGTAGGGAGGATAGGGCTAGGTCAGGAATGAGGTGTTGAGGTGGTTGGCTATGAGGGCTGGGTCTGAGGAGATCACACCATTAATGTTGATCTGGGTGGGTGGGGGTGTGCAGTCCCATTTAACTGTTTAATGTTATCCCAGAAGGTTCTGGGGTTCCCCCATGAGGCAGTGAGTGAGGACCGATAGTGCTCAGACTTGGCCTTTCTGATGGCCTGAGTGCACTTGTTTCGGGCGGCAGCATATAACCGCCTGTCATTGGGCCGGCCAGTCTCAATGGCACGGTGCCATAGGTTGTCCCTATGTTTGAGTTGGTGGATCAAAGCTGGAGTTACCCAGGGGGCATTCTGCCTTTTAGAACGGCGGGTCAACATTGGGGCAAAGATATCACAGGCATTATTAAAAGTTTGGGTAAAGAAGGAGAGAGCTGTGTCGATGTCCGGAGTTGCCTGTATAGGAGACCAGTCAATTTGGGACAGAAGTTCCTTAAGTTTTATCAGTCCACCAGGTATTAGACTGTGCTATGGGTTTGGGGACTGAGGATGACCAGTGGAATAGAATGGGGGAGTGATCACTGAGAGAGAGTCTGGGAGGACTTGTACATTGGGGATCCGATTAGGGCGGTTGGTGAGTACCACATCAAGCAGGGTACTGGAGCCTCTCTTGGGGTTAGTCCTGGTAGGGTGGGTAACTAGTTGCGTTAGGTCTATTGCAGAAAAGGAGCCTCGGGTAGAGGAGGAGGAGGGGCTGAGCCAGTTGACATTTAAGTCACCCACCAGAATTTGATCAGCGGAAGGAGGTAGAGAGGTAAGGTATTCTGTAAGAGAGGCAATGGCCTGCGTTTGGTCCCTGGGGGGCACGTATGCAGTAGTCAGATAAAGGGGTCCCTTTAAAGGGTCAGGGGTTAGTTTCAGCGTAAGCGCCTGGGCCCTGGAGTCAAGGATGGGAGCCGGCAGGGCTAGTACAGGGAGAGATTCCTTGACATAAATAGCGCAGCCGCCCCGTCTCCCAACACGGTCGGACCGGAAAAGGGTGAAACCAGGAAGGGAGACTAGGGAGTCAGGGGAGGATTTCGACAGCCAAGTCTCAACCAGGGTGATGACATCAGGGTTAATTGATGTGACCAGGCATTGTAGTGAGTCAAACTTTTTTAGGAGGCTACAGATATTCATGGAGACCATGCATAGGCCTGGTGCGAGTTGGGGAGCTCCTGGGAACCGGGCCAGGGTTTGATGAATGTTCCCACAGGAGTAGTAGCATGACTAACACCCTGGCTGGGAGATGGTGAGAGGTTTTCCTACAATTGACATGGGGGGAGGGAGGCTAAGGAGCAGGGGTGGGCAGGGAGGTACAGGAAGGAAAGCAAGAATAAGAAGACACCCAGATGTGCCTGAGGTGAAGAGAAAGCTAGGGGGAGAGCAGGAGGACGTGGACACACAGAGGTCCCAAGGGGCAGGAGAGCAGGTTCAGGAGCAAGGGGAGGGAGGGGTGCCAGGGCACAGAGCGGACTAGCAGATGGGTAAGTGGGTAAGTGCACTGCTAGTGGGGATAGGCACAGGCAGAGCATGAGGCAGGGCCAATACATTGTGGTGAGCAAGATCCCAGGGAAGTAGTGCTGTACAGGTAGGAGTAGGAAGCAGTTGTTTGTGTGTGGATTTTGAATGTTAATGTACAATATTCAGTCTGTATACTGAGAGACAATGGAAATATGCTTTCGGGGAAGGGTGTATCTGTAGTGTAGGTAGATTAACTTGGAGAAAAAGACAGTGCTTTTGGTTTTGGTGATATTTTTCTTGTATAACTGTGTTAATGTACACAGTAATATTTTCAACAATTCTTGCCATTTTTTGCTGACTGTTGTGGTGCAGCAGTGCATAATTTTAGTTTGTTTAAAATATGTGGTTATTTTACTGAAGTTTTCAATTTGCTACACATTACTTAGTGTGTGTGTGTGAGTATGTGTGTGACACGTGTCATCAAATCAGACACCTTTTATTGTGCCACATAATTTCAGAGATGTGAACCTGCTATCCACTGCAGCTGTGTAATTTTTGTACTGCTTTGTGGTATCTTTTACTAGTACCAGTACTAGTGACTGTTATTACAGCAGTGCAGTACACTGCCCCCCCCCCCACGGCCCGCTACAACTGGCAAAGGAATTCTTTTCCAGATTTGAATTTCTGATGGTGAGCAATGGTTAGGTGTTGTGCCTTTGCATCTGCATCTCTTCAGTGTGCAGCCCAGTCTTAATCTGCCTCTGCATCTGCATCTCTTTAGGGCCCAGTCTCCATCTTTAACTTAAGTCACAGTTGTTTCTTTGGCTTCCCTTCAGAGTACTGGACAGGTGTGGTGCATAATTCTGCATGAACTTTGTACTCATTAATATGTATTTTTTATGTCAGGACCATCATCACGAGTCACTCATGATACAAATCACGTTCTTCATCATCACGGTCACAAATGCAGTCACAAATCATGATTTACGATCACGTCATGAATCACAACATTAATCTGTTTTAATAGTTACTTGGATGTATTGTAAGTCTGTTTTGTAGTATCTCTCCAGGCTTCACTATCCCATCAATGTACTCATTAATAAGTGTTTTTAAGTCAGGGATTTGGACAGTGTCTGCAGTACATACACAGACTGGAAAGAAGACTGACTGCACACATGCAGTTTAGTACAGTATACTTGCACTGTTCAGAATGCAAAGTGTCACGCATACGGAAGACAACAAAAAAAGGGCATAATTACATACACGGGTCAGGTATGGTGGAGGAATGCATTTTATAACACAGCAAGGAAGGTGTGGGGGGGCACATGGTGAGAGGAAAAAAAAACTAATGTGGGATCCCATGGTGATCCAGCAGTAGTTCCAGCATGGACATAATTTGCAACTGATGTCCCTCTATGCGACCCTGGTGGAGTGACAGTTGCTGCTGTGGCCCTCCTCTAATTAGGGATGCCACCATGCACAGCTGCACCTTCTGCTACAGAACAGCCAGCAGGTGCAGGCATTATCCGTTCTGTGGCAGCCTGCCACTCCAACTGGTGGTGATTGAGCATATGGGTGTGCTGGCCCCCAGTCCCCAGGTGAGTCCCCTGTGGGCCATGGTGCACCTCCACCTCACATAGGCGGTACTTGACCACACTGCTATCCTACCTGACACAGTCAAAAAACTGCCAAACAACGGAGGTGCAGGGAGGACCAGGCACAGGCAGTGGAGGGCCAGATGAACTGGCAGCCGACTGATCATGGTGCTGAACAGGGATGGGATCCACACCTGGGCCCAGGGGAACAGGCACATCCTGCTACAGAGGACCTGGTGCTGGACTTGATGGTGGTGGTGGTTCAGCTGCCTCAGAGTCAGGACAGGAGGCGATGCTAGTCTGTCTTCTGGGGGGGCAAACAACTAACTAGTTATAAAGGTAAGAAAACAAATGAAGTAAAAAAGAGTACAGAAAAGACAAAAAAATGCAGCTTTTAAAAAAGCTGTTGGGTCTAAATCAAAGTTTAAATCTCCTCCTCGCTCTGATCTCAAAGTATCAGCAGTCACAAAACACAATCCTCTCTCTCCGTCTGCACAGAAGAAAGTAAATGTGTCTTCTTGTATGATTCACTTCCTTCCTGCCTATCTAAAGAGTATGTGACTTACAGTACTGTAAGCCATGTGTTGTGGGGGGGCTGCCAAATCAAACACCAAGTGGATCACTTAGAATCATAATGAGGAGTCACGAGTCCATTAAAAACAATGACCCATGCTTACTGCCCGCATGTGCCATTCACATATAGCATAAGTGATAATGACAAGGCGGAGTGAGCACTTTGCATTGCCTACTCCATGTAGCGGAGTGGCAACGTGAAGTGCCCACTTTGCGTTCACTTCACTGGTGGAATTTAAATTCGCTGCATCCCTAAGAGGGAGGCAGGTACAGTTCCTGAATAAAGCACCAAGCCTGGGGTGCAGTTTCTTCTGGATGGCATCCACATGTCTAGAGAAGTTGAGGTGTCGGTCATGCCAATCCCCCAAGTACCTAAATGATGAGGTGTCATCAAGGATGGTCCTTTCTAGGGTATTGAAGGAGGGCAGGGAGGGGAGCCTAGTGAGTCTCTGCCTCATGCCAAAGGTCATACAGACTGTCTTCCTGGCATTGAGGGAGAGTTGATTGGAGATGAACCAGAGCTGGACTTTGAAGTCCAGTTGAAGTCTGGATTCTACATCAACAGGAGACTGGCCTGAAGTGAAAATTACCATGTCATTGGTGTACATATGGATAGATGAGGATGAGCAGGCTGATGGAAGGTCATTTAGGAATACAGAAAATAGGATAGGGCCCAGGATGGATCCCTGGGGTATGCCAGTGTTGATGGGGAAGGGAAGTATTCATTTGAAACATTTACTACTGCTAATTTTTATTTAGCAGTTTTGTCACTTTAGCTGTATTAATATATTTACTAATTCGGGAAGTAGCTGTAGTAAAGAGTGAGAGTTACTGCAGGTTTTTGGAGTTGTTTTTTCAGCAAGTTGTGTGTGTGTGTGTGAAGAGACAGAGAGAAAGATGGCTGACCAGCACGAGGCAGACAGACAGATATGCAAGCAGCACCTCCAGGAAAATGACACCACATTTTCATACCTCTTAAGTGACTCTCTTAATCAAAGAGGTCAATAAGCATGTGGATGACCTTTTTTGATCCCAATCAACTCCATTACAGTTCAAGACAGAACATCTAGAGGGTAATAAAAGCAGTGCTTGATGAGCAGAAGGACAACATCTCTCATCTGCTCAAGCAACTTAAGAGCAAATCGGACAACCTTCAGCAGAGGAATCATGAGGTGGTGGAGCTCCTGGATGGGTCCTTCATGATAACCAAAGTAGGCCACAAGAAATATCACTTGTGGGATGCCAAAGATGGCAGTTACAGCAGGATCCACACATGCAGTCTCTGTGCTTATATTATATATAAAAAAATACATGGTTTGGTGTGCATTATGAGAATGTAACAACTGATCTTCAATTTGTTTTTAGTTCTATTTGTGACTCTCCTGGCCTGGGTAGGGATGTACTCCAATGCCAGCCCACAAACCCCTTACCACCCCTGGCTCTCTCACTGCTGCCTGGTCTGGGAGGAAAGTGACTTTCTCCTCACTGAAGGGCTCCACTCAAGGAGAGACTTGAGATCACCCTTTAAGCTACAGCCAAGACTTGCATGTGGTCATTTTGGTGGTGCAGAGGTCTGTGGATCCTGGGCTTCCTTCTTTGCCTGCCAGAGGGTTTCTCCTTTTTGTAGTTTCCCCTGGAGGTGCAGATGTGCACTGACATCAGCACACTGACATGCATGCTCCCACGCACATCCCACAGACATCCACTGTCACCTAAACCTCCGCCCCTCTTTTGTGTGATCCTGGCCTGTGTACACCCATTCTCCACTGGGAGTCATTAGAGCACCAGAAGCTCACGGTACCCCACACCAGAAGAGGAGAGCTATCCATGGGATGCTTACTCTGCCTCACCTCTGCAGCCCTCTGACACTCTGGGCTTGTTCTCAAAACCAGGTCATGAATGTTGCAAGTGGTAGCATTTCTACTGCACCCGCAGGTGAGTTAGGTACTAAATCCCACGTTCCAAAATCCTGCTTTAAATAATGACGTGTGTGATATCCCATTTAATTAAGTTACCGACATTCAATATTCCCGTCGCAAGAAATACCGCCAGCTGTCATAACACAGACAAACTGATATTAACAAGCTGCAAGAAAGTTCTTAAACAAGATGCTAGGAGGCACTTTTATCACCATTATCACCATAGTGCTTAAAGTGTGGACACATGAAAAAAAATGTTGCACAAATTCTATGTGATAGTGACCGCCTTCTGTTCCTTCATAAAAAAAGACTATGTAAGCAAAGGGCATATATAAAGTTGCTTCCCAGCTTTTCCCAGCAAAGTCTGGACCGTATTCCCGGATCAAAAGGAACATGAATTATCAGGCAAAGCTTGAAGTCAATTAACCTAATATACAGGGGTGCAGCTCACCAGTCTTCGCCCCTGAAGAAACTGATTGTGCAGTCCTGGTAGATGCAAATTCAAGCCAGGTTAGTGTTTCTGAAACTTGTTGCACTAAATCAAAATGGGGACTGGGAAGATCATCTGATGCGTAATTTTCACTGCCCACAACTTCGACTGAATGGTCTAATATGCAGCTTGGTCTTGTCTAACTTTGTAGGTGATATCAGGCACTAACCTGAGTAGCAAAAGTCGAGTCAAGAGATAACCCCTTTCTCAACAATGTCTATGATGAGAAACCTCCTTTCTGTGTACGTTGCCAAAGCAGGACATTTACTAGATGGTATTGCAGATGTTTGGGAGTTCTTAGGAAAACCAGAACACTGCCGTTACACATGGGACACCAAAATGAACAATTCCACTAGAACAGCTTACAAGTGTCGGCTATGCTTTGATTGCCTACTGTTTAGAGCCGCCAAAGAGTCACAGATAATTCCCAAAACACTGGACCTTGTTGGGAATTTGGGCTAATTTTATGAAGCCATTAAATGGCCAGCCAGTAACTGTTTAATTTTTTTAAGTATGCTGCATCTTAATTACTTATAGGAAGTTCCTATTTTTGTAAATTGCGGAATTATGAAAATTTAAATAAAGTGCTTTAACTTTCACAAATCAACTGAGGAAAAGCTATGCTCTTAAATTAAATGCATTTCAGGATTATTATATTCGAGATTTTGTTTCATCCGTCATATGTTAATTCGGAATTTTTTAATGCGGGATTTCAAACGGAGGGATTTAGGATGGATCCCCCGCAGGCACGTTTTAATTTTTTCAGTGTTGATTACCAGTTATTATTTGCTGTAATAACTGGCCAGTTATTATGGCAAACATGCGCACATTTTGTTTACTTTTGCTGTGAACCACTCTCTCATTGGCACAGCACTTTTCAGTAGGGCATTTGCGCTGCCTCCCAGTAAAAGTGAAACCCACTTACAACAAAGTCACAGTCTGCTAACTAAAACAACTTACACTAAAAACATTAAGCCACTTTTCAGTTTGCCATTGTAACATTGTGCTGGAGAACAGAAAGAGAACTACCACTGCGATCACAAGCAGGCTGCATTCTGGGAAAGACAAGGTGCTCTCAGTGGTTCTGTAATACCATTTTTTTACACACTCACATTAGCTGGCAGGCAGCAAGCACCAGAGAAAAGTATTTTAGGATCTGGATACCAAATAAATAAATAAGGAAAGAAATAAAAAGAAAAGGATCATAAAAACAGAGATAGCACACAATAATTAGATATAGACATTTGAGTAATATCCAGAAACATTTAAAAGTATCTGGAAGGAAAAAAAAATTAGGCCCAGAAATGATAAAATAAAAACATGGGTAATATACATAATTGAATTTAATACACACACTCAGTGTGCTAAGCTTTTTTAAACCCCTCAAGATTCTCTCTCTCGGCTTTTATGTAGCATCACACACCTCTCTGTGCATATCAGCAGTGGACAAGATTATGGAGGCACTCCTTAAGGAAAGGATAGCGCAACACCTGGAATCCATAGAAGCACAGGATCCAAGACAGCATGGGTTTACAACAGGAAGGTCCTGCCAAACTAATCTCATAGATTTCTTTAACTGGGTAACCACAGAGGTGGACCAGGGAGGTGCAGTTGATGTCACCTACCTTGACTTCAGCAAAGCTTTTGATACTGTTCCACATAGAAGATTGATTAATAAGCTGGGTTGGGGTGGGTCAGAAGTTGGTCAACTGGGTGGCAAACTGGTTGGTGGGCAGAAAACAGAGAGTGGTGGTAAATGGTATACAGTCTAAAGAGATGCAAGTCACAAGTGGGGTACCTCAGGGATCAGTCTGGGGCCAGTCCTCTTCAATATCTTCATCAGTGACATTTCAGATGGACTGGGGGGAAGGTTTGTCTGTTTGCAGATGACACCAAGATCTGCAACACAGTAGATGATCCAATGGGGTGGGCAGAATGAGAAGAGATCTGGATGAATTGGCAAAATGGTTGGAAGAGTGGCAACTGGGGTTTAATGCAATGAAGTGGAAGATCATGCACATTGAGAAGAGAAACCCTGAAGCCACCTATAGGTTGGAAGGGGAGTTGCTAGCAATCACAAAGGAAGAAAGAGACTTGGGCATCATCATCACAGATGACCTGAAATCATCTAAGCAGACCACTAAAGCAGTAGGTAAGGCTAGGGGAATGTTGAGGTGTTTTACTAGTAGGGGTATCATAAGTCGTAAGAGGGAGGTAATCATCCCTCTTTACAAGACACTGGTTAGGCCTCATCTGGAGTGCTGCATGCAGTACTAGAGGCTGCACCTTCACAAGGACATTAACAAAATGGAGGCAGTACAGAGAAGGGCCACCAAAATGATGCAGGGGCTGCATCAAAAAACATATGAGGACAGATTAACGAAGCTCAATATGTATACCCTAGAGCAAAGGGAGAGAGGTGATATGAGCAAAACATTCAAACACCTTAAGGGCATTAACAAGATGAAAGAGTCTAACATGTTTCAATGTAAGAAAAATAGCAGGACAAGCGGACACAGCATGAGATTAAAGGGAGGCCGATTAAGGGGTAATGTGAGGAAGTTTTTTTTTTCACAAAAATGGTGGTGGAAGCATGGAACGGCCTACCTCAGGAAGTGGTGGATATGAATACATTGCAGGGCTTCAAACAGGCATAGGATAGGCATAAGGGAGCAATACAGATGAATATGAATAGACAGGCCATTGACAGAATAAAGGCCTATGGCACATTCATAAGGTAGAAAAAATGGCCAGACTGGATGGGCCTTGTGGGGTCCTTATCTGCCATCAACTTCTATGTTTCTATATTAAATTCTCATAATATCCACCACCCCGTGTATTAGTACTAATACACATACCCTGTATGAAGTCTGGGATGCTACATAAATCCTGAGAGTGATGCTCAAGGGGTTTATTCAAGCATCACACACTGAGTGTGTATTAAATTCAAGCAACCGCATCTCTCTATGCACCCCATTATATAATCTCTGGACATCAGATTTTTGCTTACTCTTACTAGTATTTTGCCTAATTTTTATGTTGGAATTCTGTTATTATTTGTGCCATGTTCCTAAGCCCCCTCCTTATGAAGCATTAACAATTGAAGATGCTGGAGCAGAAAACTGTTAAAAATAGCATGCATTAAAGAGAAACGTAACTTACTATTGGCATTTGATGCAAATGGAGCACGTAGTATTCTTGCAAACAGATAGCAATTAGAGTTTTTAGAAGTTTGTAAACTGAACATTTTTAAAGTATAAGTATCAATGCTGTGCTGAATTTGTACAAGTTTTGTAAAAAAGTGATAGAAGCAATTGAAACAGCCATTTGTACATGCATTTTTGACCCATCTTTTCAGCTGGTTACTATGGTGATTTTGCAGAGTCATCTGATGATCATGAACTCAGGATCGCCTTGTGGTAGCAGAGGTTTAGAAAAGGTTATAAAGGGAATATTGAAGTAAACCTTTTTTTGAGCTGTTGGCCTTATTAAGGTGTCTGCTATGCGGTCATAGCTCTGGTTATCAGCAGGATGTTTACAGAGCAAGACAACCATACATTAGTGCAAAAGTAGTTGGCACTTTATATAAATACAGACTGAGTGAATTTGCCATAATAACTGGTTAGTTATTATAAAATGACATCATTTGATTACTGACAACAGAAATTAATAATTATTTAGATGTTATAATTGGATGTCACATATTTGCACAAAGGAAGAACATTTACCTTTGTTCCAGAAAGACCAAAGCCCTGGAGCCCTGTTGTACTCACTATGACATGACTGTGAAGGAAAGCAATGGGGCTCTGCAATGCAGTCACAGCTGAAGGCACATGGACGGCACTGTATGCATGCCTGATCCGCACCCTGTAGTTTCTTGATCCTAAACACCGGGTTCCCTTCTGTGTGTAGGTTGCCTGAATGGGGTTAAAATCAGCAATGTCATCCTATCCTTCCCACTTCTCTTGTCCTAACAAGTCATATGTTGTTGTTAATACAGTACAAGAGGATGATTATGGCAGTTTCCTACACAGACGGTTTAAAGTAGCAGACTTGATCCTGCAGAGCCATGGTGGTATCTTCCTTCCCAATTTTATGTGATGCCTATACCAATTATTTACTATCAACCAACCAGATGGCACAATTAACAACTGGTAACAATTACAGTTTGTCATAGTCAGGTTTTAGTACTGTCTGGTCAGTGTCTAACCTCCCTTATTGATGTTACTATCGTCTGTGATGTTTGTGCAGGTACCCCTAACCTTCTTACTGATGCAGTGTGTTACATGATTTTTTTTTTGGTCTGTGGCCTAGGTTATCATTTTAATTTGCAGCAGCTGAGAACCCCCATAAAACCAGTAAGGCGGAGGTAAGTGGCTGGCAGCTGTCTGCTGCTCTCCAGCAAGCCTAGCAGCAGTGGCATCAGCGCCCTTAAAGGAGAAGGCAGTGGAAGCCTAGTGCTGGTATACTATTTATTATTTAACTCATACTACTGTTATATTTAAATGTTTGAATTACTGTAGCAAATGCTTAAGCTGTATTGCAGTACCTCAAATTGCTAATACCGCTCTCTGATGCAGGGGCCCAGTTTACTGTTCCTACTGGGAGCATCAGCAATGCAAATCAAGAATTGGTAATGCAACTTGCAAGCATATGTCTATGTTGTGTGCGTAGTTCTAGAGGTGAAAATAATCCCTTGAAGATCCATTCTTTACTCCGTGTGAGTTCACATCTTCACCCCCTGAAAGACAGTCACACAGGCATCTGGTCTCTGATGTAGGACCTTATAAAGGGATGAGGATGAATGCCTGCTGCAGGACTTTTAATGAGAGATCTGTGTAGCTGACCCCTCCCACAGAAAGAAAGCCTCAGCCTATGCAAGGTGACCTCTGTTTATGTACTACTGCATTCCATCTCTCTGTCACACTGGTATCCTCCTGGCACTCCAGTTACAAATCAGTGTGCACTCTGCAAACATTTCTCTAGTGAAACTTGGGCATTCATTGGTTCAGCATCTTCACAACTGGGTGTTTATGCTTCATGAGGTCAGTGTCAGTGTGGGCCTGTAGAATACAGATTTGATGATTAAAATGACTGCAGTCTGTCTGATTGTTAATCCCAGAAACTTGTAATATTTATTGTCAAGAGAGATTCAATCACAAGGCAGTATCCTTTTGCTTTGCAAAAAATTGATTTATCAAATGGCATACTAATTCATGTGACATTAACCTTAGGAAGTATGTCATGCCACTTGTCAGCTAATGAGGTAAAGTACTATATAACACTGAAAGTTCCATGTGTCTGAAAGCTGACATGTTATTTGAGAAACTGCACTGATTTGACAAGGGGTCCATACAGGCTGCAGACAAACTAAATGCATCATCTGTGTCCCAAGTATGACGTATTCTGCAATGGATCAATCAACAGTAATAATTCGTAGGACTTGTCTCGTTGTTTCACATCATACACGCAACTTTTGTCATTTTATTATGCACAAACAGTATGCATACATACATAGAACATTTCATATACAACATATTCCTGTGTGCCTTATTACCTACAAGTAAATACAATAATACACCTTAATAATATACCTGTTTTACTTGCCTCTGTAAAGATGAGTTATTATGTTTATATTTTATTCTTTATTTTTTACAGAACCTGAAACTCATCCACCCCCGCCACCACTACTACCTGTGAGACTGGCCAAGGCCACCAGCACATGAGCAGCCAACCAGACTGAAAAAACAGGTTGCCCATGGGAAAGCAAGAGAGGATGAGGGTCAGCAGCAGCATCATGCAGCGAGAAATACCATGTTCCTTCATTGCTTCACACAAACCAACCACTTCCATGTGTTCTTCTGGACTCTGGTCTGTTAAGAAAGAGCCAAAGTATCTGGCCTGCTGAACCACCAGTTCCCATTACTTAAGGATGAACTTGAGGGTGGAGCTGCAGCTACAGGAAATAGCTTAGCAGACGGCATATTGTACTGCTCAGTTGGCTGCATTCACTAGTCAGGTGGCAGTAATGGCTGCTGCCCTGAGGGCAACCATCTGCAGCAGCACTAAAAGCAGCAGCTCTACAAGAGCACTAAGGGAGCAACAGAGGCCATCCAAGTGTGACAGCTGACCAATTGTTATAGTTCCTGTTCTGTAAATAGCTTGTGTTTTGTCTGATTTGTATATTTCGTTCATGCTGTTAGTTTGTCATTGATCACTTTTTACATTAAATATTTAATGTTACAAATTTTCATTCGGATACCAGTGCTTTTTCATAGTTGTGAAATGTCATGGGCCACCATGGTGGATGAGGTACTAGTGCCACATCCATCCTCTTTCTGTGGAAAGACACACCAAAGACAGACAACAAAGAAAGAATCCTTTTAAGACCACACACGAGTGCTACCTACCAGAGTGACTGGTTATGCACGCAAGATGAAATGCAACACGAAATAGAAACTGTTATGCTTCTGAATGAATAATGGCAAGCATGCTGAATTAAGTAGTGTATGTATGTATGGTAAGCTCCTGCCCCAACTTCATTTGTAGTTGTAAGGCAGCTGGCAGTGCAGTGATGCAGATTACAGCTTGACTCAGATTAACTGACTGACAGTGAGCACAGGCCAGTGTTATTCAAAACTTAAATTGTGTTGATGGAATTTCTGGGAATGTTTTTAAATTACGGTTCTGCAAAATTTCAGAATGATGTTTATCATCTGCCAAATTCTGACTTAGAACTGCAGAATGATTTAGCAACTCAGATTATAAAATTCTAATTTTTAATTCTGTGGAAAGAACTGATGGTGCTGCTACTCTGTCATCTACATTAAGAGCAGAGTGTAACTTAGTGTGACTTGACTTTGGGTAGAAAGTGGTGTAACTCAGAGGATACACTTGCCCCTCCTACCTGTTCCTCCCTTGCTTTGGAGGAGTCAGCTGCTCCCTGTCATCCAACGGCCCCCTTCTCTGCACTGCACTGACCCTTCAGTCATTCGAGCTACTCCCTCTAGACATTCATAATGTTCCCCCGAAACCTGGACCGAATGTACCATGTCCCTATCAATTGCACATTAACATCTTATGGTCTGCCCTCCTTGTACTGCCCCCACCACGCCTCAGATAATAACTCCCTTAATTTTTTTTAAATTTAGATTGAAGTTCTTATGTGTATGTTAATACCACCAATGAGAAAACCACTCCAATGGTTGCAAAAACAGTCCCACACACCATCCTTGAGCATGATAACCAAAATCTCATACTCAGCTGAACTGACCCACAAGGATATCTGGAAATATCCAGGTTGGCCTCTGCCCCCATTGAGTACCTGGCCACCATTAAACTTAGAGAATACTTGCTTTTATCATCTAATTTATAATTAAATGGGGTATTTGGGGCCCTGCAAGTAAACATAAGATGCAAGCACAGAGCTAGTATATCAAACTGAAGTGGAATACTGATATAAGTGTGTTACCCTGTGCCTCCCCTCTAGATTTTCCAAGTGGAATTCTGTGCTAAACTAACAGGTAGGCCCCCCGTACCCCAGTCTGACCCTGCCCAAAATTGTAAGTAAGGTCTTTCCTACAACCAACAGAGCAGTCTCCAAGACAGTATTAATATATCATTAATCAAGGACAACTCCATCAATGATATAGCAACATTTTAAAAAACTAAAATCAAATGTGCCATTTCCAGGGCATTTGCTTGTGAAACACTCTCTACAAAATAAAAATGTCTCATGTGTAGAGTAAAGGAGTGCTCTAATTGGTCAAGAGCACTCCTCCAGTTATTACTAAACACTAAACACTGAAATGTGTAAACTGTGAAATGCTATTTTTTTGAGGACTGGAGGACTGATGTGGGATCATGAGACTGAGTCCAGTCACTCTAGGGGGACCAAAAAGCCTCTAAAGAAGGGTAAATGGCCACCATCCAGAATGTTTCATCACATTCGTGTCCCAGAGTGGGAGTGGAACAGAGCAGAAGTGGAACAGGTGATGAGCCTGCATCTCAGGCATCCACAGGTGACAGCAGGCACATAGGGGACTTTGCGGTTCAAGTAATGTAAGGTACAGTACCTGTTAACTTGCAGTTGCCTGAGTAGAAAGTACTGAAGGTGGGATAAGCAGATAACTATAGGGAAGAACTGTCCTCACAAGCAGGAGTACTTGTTTTTGGGAAAGAGGAAATACCCCACCTAGGATAAGGGTATATATATTGTTAAGGAAAGGCAAAAAGGTGAAGGTTAAGTATAGGAAAGGAAGAGGTATACAAGGGAGAGATATAAAAGCAAGTAAGGGGTAAAGGAAGAAGGGGAAAACAAAACACCCCCTATCTAGGGCATGGTGACAATGTAAGTACCAGTAGAAGGATATAAAGGCAGTTATGAGAGCGGTGTAGTGTAATGGTGTGGAGCTGCAGTTTTCCAGGAGACTTTCTGGACACTGAAGTGCTGCCCCATCTGAACGCACCTCTTAGGGCTGAGGGAGGAGGTTGCTGGTCTCTGGGCCAAGTTGACTACGATCTGCAGTACCTCTTCTTTCACTCAGGGGCCACCGAGTCTACCACCATTGCCCCAGAGGTTGCCTAGGTGGAAAAGGACCAGATGAACTATAGTGGTCTCCAGGAGGGTGGGTCAGGGGCACATTCCTCAGCTGTGCCACAACAAAATTCCTTTGTTTTGCTCTGGTGGGATAGGACTGCTGGCTGGGAGGAGGCACCAATAGTAGTGGCAAGGGAGGATGTGGGGTCCACCATATTGGAGGCATCATGGGGTGGGGAGGGAAATGAGCTCAG
The DNA here is from genome assembly GCA_016271365.2 of Neoceratodus forsteri. NCBI lineage: Eukaryota > Metazoa > Chordata > Ceratodontiformes > Ceratodontidae > Neoceratodus > Neoceratodus forsteri. Next base: position 1,322,577,847 of record CM057456.1, read on the forward strand.
CAGAGTTAGAAGCTACTTCTGGTGGGGGCATGATTATTAGGGGAGACAGACTTGGGAACAGGAAAGGGGGAAGACAGAGGTGCAGTGCATACCTGGTGCCAAGACTCAGAGGGATGGGTAGTGGATCCAAAGGATCACTAAAGCAGCAGAGCAGGAGGGGGAAGCTGAATGTTGTTGTCCATTTGGGGTCTAAGGACCTAACAAGGGATGGGGTTGGGATTGCACAGTGAGAGTTTAGGGAACTGGGGAGGGGTCTTATGCAGGTAGTGCACACAGTGGCTTTCACTGAGGCGCTGTCTGTCTACACCCAGGGGAAGGATAGGGTACTCTGCACCAGAAGCTGCAACTTGTGGTTGAAGTAACAGTGTAGAGAAGAGGGGTTCAGCTACATAGCAGACTAGGAACCAACATTGAAGGATATGGGCCATTACATAGGTGATGGCATGCATCTGTCTGACAAGTGAATCACGGTCCTCTGTGGATGGTTTAAATGTTACTCTGATGAACATTTAAACTAGCTAAGGGGGTGGAAGTTAAAACAGAGGCATAAACTGCCCCCAACAGGCTAAAGTAGTATAAAGGGAGGTCCCAAAGAGAGAGAAGAATCCCCCAGGGAGCAGGATAAAGAAAACAGAGCAGTAGAGGACAAGGGGGATGGGAACACGAATTGCAAAAGGAGACAGGAAAAGGAGGCAGGGCAAACAAGAAGGAAGGGGTGTTGCAGACAGAGTGGGAACAAGGTGTGGAAGGCTTTGAGTGCAAATGCAAGGAGTCTTGGAAATAAAATTTGAGACCCAGAGGCCATCATGGTAGAAACAGACCTAGATATTGTGACCACTACTGAATCACGATACACAGGCAACCACAGCTGGGACATGTCCATGCCAAGCTGTACTCATTTCAGGAAGGTTAGGTTTGGGAGAAAGGGGGAAGGGTGCTTCTGTACATAAGGGAAGGTGTCAAAGTGATGGAAACTCATGGAAATGGGGGGGTCAGAGGTACTTTGGGTCATGCTGGAGAGAGGAGTCAAAGCCATTGTTCATACTGGAGTAATCTACAGATCTCTAACACTACTTAACTCTAAAGGTGGGCAAGCAAAGTGAGAAGGCAGTAAGGAGGGCTGAGGGGATACTGGGATGCATAAGGAGAGGCATCACCAGTAGAAAACAGGAAGATGCTGGCCCTCTGTACAGACAGTTGGCAAGATCACATCTGGAGTACTGTGTACAGTTCTGAAGACCCCATCTCCACAAAGACATAGAGTGGAGGCCATCCAGAGGAGGTCAACCAAAATGGTGCAGGGTCTGCACCAGAAGACATATGAAGAAAGACTAAAGGAGCTTAAGTTGTATAGCCTTGAGGAAAGGAGGGAGAGGGGGGACATGATAGAAACTTTAAAATACCTCAAGGGAATCAACAAAGTCCAAGAGGGTAGCATCTTTCAGAAAAAGACATGTGCAAGAACAAGGGGGCACAATTTGAAGATAGAGGGGGATGGCTCAGAGGTAATGTGAGGAAGTATTTCTTCTCAGAGAGGGTTGTAGATGCATGGAACAGCCTTCCTGAGGAGGTCATAGAGTCGAAAATAGTGGAGGAATTCAAGAATGTATGGGACAGACATAAGGCAATTCTAGTGGGGGTAGGAGGAAGTAGGCTGTTGGTAAACTAGGATCTGCAGCTTATCCGTTAGGTAGGGAAATGGGAAGACTAGGTGGGCCAAGCAGTCCTTATCTGCCATCAAATTCTATGTTTCTGTGTAACACAGGGGGATGAACTATATAAGGAACTGGAGGAAGCCATCAGTGCAATAGCAGAAAAAGGGGAGGTGCTGCTGATGGGGGACTTCAGTCTGCTGGATGTAGATTGGAGCCTCCCAGCTGTGGCCTCAGCTAGAAGCAGGGACATCCTAGACTCCCTGCAGAGATTGTTTCTCAAGTAATTAGTCAGGCAGATCACTCATCATGCAGCAATACTGGGCCTGGTGCTCATGAACAAGAACAGTGTTGCAGACGTCAAGGTGATGGGTGGTCACCTGGGGACCAGTGACCACCATATAGTGTGGTTCAACATACAGATGGCAACAAAAGCAAACCACACAAGGATGAGGGCCTTGGACTTGAATGCCTCAGAGACAACCTAGCAGGGGGAATGACCTGGGTGGTGTGGAAGAACAGTGAGTCTAGTTAAGGGATGGCATGGTGAAGGCAACAAACCTCTACACAAAAGAAGTGACCAAAACCCTGAGGAAAAGAGACCACTACAGTTCTCAAGGGAAGTGACTGAAAAGGTTAAGGCTAAAAGGGATGCATTCAGGAGGTACACAGAGATGCAGAGGGAAAAGGATAGTGAAGTGTACCAGGAGACAGAAGAAGCAGGGAAAGTGGTGAGAAACACAGAGGTGCCAACTTAAGAAAGGATAGCCAAAGGGGTAACAAAAGGGGACAAAACCTTTTTCAGGCACATAAGTGAGAAGATGAAGATGATGTGGGGGGGGGGGGAATGTGAAATTAAGAAGGGCAGGGGGACTGTACAGAGGAGGATCAGGGAAAAGCAGATATCCTGAACAGATATTTTAGTTATCACGGTGGAAGGGGAAGGAACACATAAAAGCAGCAGGAACACTGGGGAAGGGAGGTAGGCATGAGTTCATTTAAAGAGGAGAGAGTCCTGAAAGGACTTTCAAATCTAAAATCGGACAAAGCTATGGGGCCGGATGGGGTATACCCAAGACTGTTGGAGAGCTCTGGGAGGTACTAGCTGCACCTCTCACAGCTCTATTCAACAATTCACTAGAAACAGGAGTTGCTTCAGAGGACTTAAGGAGGGCAGATGTAGTCCCACTTCATGAAAGTGGTAGCAGAGAGAAGGCTGGCAATGATAGGCTGGTCAGTCTGACATCACTGGAGGAGAAGTTAATGGAGTTACTTTTGTTGGAAATTATGTATCTTGAATCCAGCAGGTTACAAGATCCAAGGCAGCACAAATCAGATGAACCTGAGTTATTTCTTGGACTGGGACAGTAATTAAACCGAAATGTTTTCGCACACAAAGTGTACATTGGGACCAGCGCCACGTTTGAGTGTTGGCCCCTTGATGCTGACTGTTCCCTTTTAAATTGCCAATGGTGATATAATTTTGTTTTTTTTTTAAACAGGAGTTGGTTACACTTTTTTTAAATCTCCTTTTCAATGTAACTAATCATTAATTGCATGCAACAGGGTAAATACACTGTAGTTACATGTTTATTCCAGCAAATACATTGCAATTGGAATGCAGTTACAGTGTAGTTACATTGTAACTACAGTGTAGTTAAGTGACACATAAAGTGTAACCCAGGAGTTCAATGTGAATGGCAATATGTTCTGGGAATAGCAACATTATATTTCACAATTTCTCTATATGAAAATCACAGTTCTGAGCATGATTTCAACTAGTGTGAGAGCTGGGCAGATTGGAATGTAATAAAGGATTAAAGAAATCATCCTTTGTCTTCTTCCTATATGGCCTTTCTAAGGTTCGCTCACTCCCAGCAACCACTGGGGTCCCCAACTCATTGTGTTCTTGGCATGAGACAGTGCAAGTTAGCCTCAGTTTTTCACATACAAAAATGTTTTTTAAAGTATTGATGTGTCTTACTGGTTCACTCAAAATGTAAGATTTCCTCTTTTCATGGCACCCCCCATTAGCCATTGGTTTTGGCAACCACCAAAAAGTCCAGTCGCCCAGTCCCAACAGTACCACCCCCAGTGCTTCCTAATCTGCATTCCACCCCTTTCTAAACATTGCCTTAGGAGGGCTAGACTGGACTACTATTGTTATTCAGTATCTGCAAGGTCATCCCCTTCTGATCCATCCCCAGCTATTGAGTCACAGAATGTGGTTTATACAGCACAGGTGGTACCGGTTGCTTGCTGGATATATGGTTTAAGACTAGTCTGCTTCTTCTGGCTGAGCCATGGAAACTTCTCCTTCCTAATCTATGAAAATGCCTTTACCAGTCATCACTGTAAGCCGGCATGGTAATCAGCTGGTACTAGTGGTCCTAGGTGGTCGTGGCCAAGTTTCTATACTGCAGCTACCTTGCATGGCAGCACATGGCCTCTCTTATGATCGAATCTGTCATGATGTGTCTCCTGGATGTTCTGTAAAAGTACAACTAGCTGTCCCTCTGTGAAATGCATTGTATTATATATGTTGCTAAATTATTTTTGAGTGGGTCTAAGTTTTAGATACTATATTCAGTTGTAGGAGCTGAAAAACCTCAAACTGGTGCAAGGGAGGCAAGAAGCAGCAGGCAGTTGCCATTTACTGCCAGCATGCACAGCAGCAACACAACAGGTGAAGGCCATGACAGTAGTAGGTCAAGTGCTGGTATGTTATGTATTATTATACAATAGCAAGAAAGAATGCTGGGCTCTGAATTGGTCAGTCTGGGGCTGGACCCCTGACGTCACCCCAGCATAACATCGCAGACCTAATCCCAGCACACATATGACCAACTGTCATCAGTAAAAAAATCACTCCACATGCAGAATAGGGAGATAGAAAAATTAGCAATTTCCTGTACCCACAATTCCTCACTATACAAGTTAGTATACAAGCTACAAACTTCTGAGACCATATATTGTTGTAATCACCACAAAAATAAGAGACCGCATGTCTAAGTAAGGAAAAATGGAAGCCAGCTTCATATTGTACCAACAATGCTTTGCCACACACATCTACATATTAGATGCTGTACTGCAGTCACCACCACTAAACATAGGAGACTCTACTGCTGAATAAGGGTAATTTAAGTTACCTTTATCAGCTACCCAGAATTCCTTGTTATATGTAAATCAGCATACTGGTTCTTATATTGCTTAGGTGCTATACTGCAGTCACCTCTGCACTGCTGAATAAGGAGAATTTAAGTTACCTTTATAAGATACCCAGAGCCCCTTGTTACTACTGTATATGTAAATTAGCTTATTAGCTGCTATATTGCTGAGCTGCTATACTATAGTCCCCACTATCAAAAAAGAAGACTGCATTACTGAGTAAGGAAAATTTAAGTTAACTCTATAATCCACCCAGAATTCCTTGTTGTTGTAAGTGAATCAGTATGTTAGCTGTACCTATTACTGTTAGCAAAATAAGAGTTAACTAATTTAAGAAAAAGGGGCTCCTTTATGCACAAAGGGAAAGTGTATTCCAAAATGGGTTTTGTTTAAATCTTTTCTTTTGTTTTCAACAATAGAGCCATTGTATAATAAGAATAATGCACTCCAGGGTATGTGAGTTTTGCTGGGATACTGTCACTTCTCAGGTGTTGGATACACTAGGCCTGTGGCCTCGTGCCCAACCATCCAAGGCGTGATGTTATCCAAGCATGACACACACCCTGTCTTGCATTATTCCTTTATTTGACAAGCAATACTGACATTTAAATGTGTGAACTAGGTGATGCTGTTACTGTATGAGCCCAAAGAGCTATTAATGCTTTGTGATGCAACAGCCCACTTTCATTTATTTATTTATTTATTTTTTATTTAGTTGTTTAACTAGGAGTAGCACACTAAGCTGAAAGCTTTTTTTACAGGAGCGACCTGGGAGCACAGAGAAGTTAAGTGACTTGCTCAGGGTCACAGAGTATGCAAGTGGAAGCTGTGGGATTCAAACCCACGTCTGGTCTGCTGGATGTCACCAGATTTGCAGCTCAGAGCCTTAAACCACTGCACTATACTACCTCCTACTTTGACAAGTTGAATCAATGAGCCATCACTGTGGGACCCCACTTGTGACCCCTGTGACTTCTGTCTAGTCCCCATTTCCTGCTACCTTCTTTGTCCCCCTTCCCAAACCAGTTCCTTACTCAGTACTGCTTTAACCTGTTCCCATCCCCAGGCCCCCTAAATTTTACCAATCTATGTGGAAATGAGTGCCACAAAAGTACTTAGAATACTTGTCAGTGGTGACCATGATGCGCCTGACTGGTCAGCAGTTTTTTACTCTGCACCTGCTGCACTGGCCATATCCAGATCAGATGAGGCTTTTGTAGGCAGAGAGGGACCACTTGCACCTTCCTCAACCTGCTGGCTGCTCTCATCCATGGCTTTCTCTACCTCATGGTTATGATGGTGCTCACTCACAGTGTGTTATGAAATGAGTAACATGATCACAAGTTAGTGGATTGGCACTCCAGTAATCACGTTGTACATATTTCTATACAGACAGCAGCATAATGTCTTTTTTTTACAAAATGGTACTAATTAGGCTTGGCCACATCACTATAGTGAGGGACAAATCCCGCAAGCAGCTTACACCCTAGATGGGGAGGAAATCACACATAAGATGGCAGCCACACTGGGCTAGCCATCGAGTACAGCAGTCTAGGAGTTATTACTTTAGTTATTTATTTAGTTTATTTAGTTAATTTTGTCATGCTTATGGTTTGTTCATTTATGTGTATTTTAGTAGAGTCCAGAATTGCAGTAATAGTGCTCTGTTTCAGTTGCGGTTTTATTGACTACTTATTGATTAGAGCACCAACCTTTATAACATTTCATTATATTATGTTTGGTTGCTGGCTGCTGGTTCATGTTACTATGCCTAAGGACTTTACCAGCTGGTGTGAATTCTGTGGAGAGAGAGACTGTGTCCTCGCTACTACGGAGATCTGGAGTAAAGCAGGCTACTGGGAGTGGAGCGGTTTCGGCCTGTGGATTAATTTTTCTGCACTGGAGGCGATGTATTTGGCTCTTGCAGATGCGATGCAGCTGAACTGAGGGTCTGTCGGTCCATTCCACTTTAGGCGGCGAGTGGTGTATCGAGAAGGATCTGGTCTCCTGTGTGGTGAACTGAGTGAACCAGACCTACTTGTCCCGAGGTGGGTACATAAACACAGCTTTTTCCCACTGGGGGAACTGGGTGGTGCTGACTGGAGGGTCAGCTCCTCTTTTAGATTGTCCAGGGTCACTGTGGGATGCCTGGCTAGATCAGGAATGCCCTGGTGACTTAAGTGGTGGGATTGCGTGATTTGGGTGCCTGCTGTGTGGTCGGGTTTGGCCTAGGCACATGAGACTTGGCAGACTTCTACTGATCTGATTTTCTCGGGGAATCTGATTTCACCTTTAGGAACTATCTGAATGTGCTGCTTGAAGATCTATTTGGATTACCAAGCAGAGGATTGGGTGTGGGACCTCTACTTGACTGTTATTAGTTTAATACGAACTAAGCGGGTACTGTATCATTAATTTACTAATTAAGGAGGCAGTGAGAGGGCTTCTTTTGATCTTATTGTTATTGTTTAATTCAGTGCCAATGTGACTGTGAGAGGGCTACATTATACGGACAGTATTACTGGTGACGGGGCAGTGAAAGCTCCCCTTTTTTTCATTGTAAACATTTTATGGAGTTTTGGTGCACTCCTTGGACAGTTAGAAAGGACTGAACATCAAACACCGAGCTTACCCTGGGACAGTGTTCATGTACTGGACAGTAAATTATTAAACATGGTCTCACCTAATTGACTAGAGTATGCTTTTGCTGCCTTTGTTTTTTGGGTTCTTTTATTATTTGTGGGGTTAAAGTTAGTTTATTGTACAAGTGCGGGGGTGGGAGTATAGAGTTATTTATTATTTTAGATTGATTTTGTTGTTTAAACCCCATCCTCTCTGTGAGAGAGAGAGAGGCTGAGTTTTTTGAAGGGGTGGGCTTGATTTTGTGTTTTTTGATTGTATTTTATTATTTTTATTCAATCTTCTATCAAGTGAAAGATGATATAGAATTGAACTGTCTGTTAACTGGTTGGGGTGTGGTTTACTTTGATAATTGTCAGGAACTTTGAGCCTGAGTGTGGATCTTAAGGTCTTGGGCGTAGTAAAATGTGTTGGAGGTCTGCTGCCCCCCCCCCCCCGGTCATGCACTATTCATCCTCTAATTTCATGACTTCAGCCCATTTGCCCCCCCTTCCTTTGCAGTTTCCAACCTATCAGTGCTGTACAGCGCTGGCTATTGCCCGTCGGGGGGGATGGACGGGGGTTGCGAATGGCAGAGGATGAATGAGCAGAGCTCTCACATCAGGGTTGTTAGAACCAGGAGACACCCTGGGATGAAATGGTCTCTAGAACATGGTCCTCCATGTCTGGTTTGCATACCCAAGGGCACCACCACTGGTGGGCAGGTAGCTTGGGCGGCCCTAGAATCCCATCCAACTCCAGTGGTGTTATGCAATGCCAGATCCATTAAAAACAAGACTGCAATTATTGCAGACCTTGTCAGGTCAGCTGATCTGGCTTGCATCACCGAGACTTGGCTGAATGAGAATGCTGGACCCACTTTGGAGGCTGCAATTCCAGCTGGGTACTCGGTAATGCACTGCTCGAGACTGGACCATGGGGGGGGGTAGCAGTCTATTTCAAGACTGAACTGGGCCTCATAAATGTACCAGTTGAGGAGGCCAAGTCATTTGAGTGTACCATAGTAGCAGGTGTAGTCTGTAGGTTTGCCCTCGCCTACCATCCACCCGAGGCGAGAAGCGATTCCTTCAGGAAGTCGTGGACTTTGTGGTCGACATGGCATTTGAGTCACCCCGGCTGATGGTCCTGGGTGACTTTAACACCTGGGTCGATGACTATCTCTCGCAATTTGGACAGGACTTCCTCCAGTTGATGACATCACTGGGCCTTGCACGGATTGTTACCTCTACTACTCATAACATTGGTCACTCTCTTGACTTAGTTTTCCTCCTGGGGATTGATGCCTCTGATCTGGGGGTGGAACCAGTCAGATGGTCCGATCACTACACTATGAGGTTCAGTTTTTGAGCCCCCCTTCATAGGCTGGCCCCTGTGGAGATGGTCAGATACCGCCCTTTATAGGATGTGAGCTCTGATGGCCTGGCGGCAGTACTTGATCTATTGGTAATTCTTGAGGAAAGTGGGAGCCCAGAGGGCCTGGTTCAGGCCTATAATAAGGCCATTACTATGGCCCTGGACTATATCGCTCCTGTCCGTGTTCGTCCTCTCTCCCTTCACCCTCGGTCCCCTTGGTTTGATGGGACCTAGAGGGAGTTCCAGTGACTAGTACGAAGGTTAGAGTGTTGCTGGCAGAAATGTGCCCTGGAGGCCGTCCATCTTAGATTGATGGAACATTATCAAGTCTATCAATAAACAATCACCCGTAAGAAGGCAGTTCCTGTCCGGGGAGATTGCTGCTGCTCAGAACCGACTGGCTCAGCTCTTTCGAACTGTGGACAGGCTGTGCAACCCAGCCTGTCTTCAGTCCCGAAGAGCTTTTTTACAGTCTGAGTGTGATGAGCTTGCTCAGTTCTTTGCAGATAAAGTGGCCGGCATCAGGGCTGAGATCCAACCAGCACACTCTATGGGGGCTGCTAGTGATCGGTGTTTGGTCACTCTTCCTCACTTTGCCTGGAGTACCTTCGACGAGCTGGAGTCTGAGGATGTTATGCGAATTGTCCAGGGTATGCGCCCTATGTGCTGTAGTTTGGATCCAGGCCCCACTTCCCTGATTAGGGGTTGTTGAGACATCACTGGCCCAGTCCTTGCAGGGATTGTCTGGTGCTCCCTTGAGTCAGGTGAGTTCCCTAGCTCCCTGTGGTGACACCTCTCCTGAAGAAAGCTTCTTCTTTGGACACAGGCTGCCCTAACTACAGACTGATCTTTAACCTTCCGTTTGTGGGGAAGGTGATTGAGAAGGTGGTGGCATTACAGCTGGAGAAACATTTGACCATCCATGACATCTATGAACCTCTCCAATCCAGTTTTCATAAGAGTCATAGTACTGAGACCATGCTGGTTCGGGTGCTCAATGATCTTTTGATGGTGAGAGATCAGAACCGCCACTTCATCTTGGTACTTCTTGATCTCTCCTCTGCTTTTTTAATCTTATAATGTTTTTATTGAGTATTTCTTTTGACATACAGTAATACACTCCTCGGTATTGTGGTAAATACAGAGATAAGGTCAGGTCCAGAACAGAAAGTATCAACATACAAAGATGATGTACATCTGGCTAACTATAGCTCTATATGCAATTCTCTAGCAACATGTTGGATAAGAGAAAACACAGCATATATCCTAAGCTTGAGTTTTATACACTCGATCATGTCAAGCAAAAGTAAGGAAAAAAAAAAAGGTCAATGCTTCCACCCCTATCGTGAGCTTCACCCAGCCTGAGCAGGACTTGGGTGGGGAGAAGATGTCTCAACAATTAAGGTAACCATATTAAGGAGGGTTTCCTGGCTGGATTGGAATTTTCAGAAAATCAGATTGTAAATAGGGGCCCCACTTAGCATAGTAAGGATGCATGCTCGACCCCTGCAGGGCAGAGAGCCTTTCAAACAGAGAAAGGCGAGCCATCGTGGCATGCCACATGGGTCTGCTAGGTATGACAGGCTGTCTCCAATGCATAAGCAGAAGGTGCTTGACTTCCAAAATGGAGGGGAGGGCCCATTGTTGCAGAGGCTTGGGAAGGGTTTCCACCTGGCCTGTGTCACCCAAAAGCTCAAAGGAGGCAGTCAGGTAAATAGTCACTGTCAGCACCTGCGACAGATCCTTAGCCACCATAGCCCAAAACAATGTAAGAGAGGGAAAAGACCAGAGTATATGTACAATGTGAGCATCCAGCCGACAGCATCTCCAGCAAAGGCTGTGCTTGAGCAGGCCCCTCTTATGCAGGGCAGCTGGAGTGTGGTACCACAACAGTAATATTTTTAATTGTATGAAGCGGCCATTAGAATCTTTATATGAGTGATGTATGCTTTTGCAGTAGTGTAGCCACTGCTCTTCGGTTATTGATGCCCCTATCAGTTTTACCATTGGATTCTACAATTCTGCGTGGGGTTAGGTTGCGAGTCCCTTCAAGTACTATAAAAGTGACCCATAAGGCCCTTTCGGGTGTTCAGATAGCGAAGGTCAGTAAGCCATTGCCACTGTGTACTGTCTATACATTTACTAAGCAGAGGTACTAGGGCACTGCGGATCTGCAAGTAACGCCAAAAGTCCTTCGTTGGCAAGGCATATTTGTTCTGCAACTGCTCAAATGAGAACATATGTTTAGTCCCAGAAATGACCAAATCTTGGATAGTCTAAATACCCTGTCTCTGCCAGTTCGGCCATCTTACTCTTATTCCATCAATCTAAATGAGGTTGTTATGCCATAGGGGAACAAACTGCAACGGAGGGTACCATTCCCGTTTTCCGGTGTGAGATTTAGTGAGAAGTAATTTCCAAGCTCGGGCAGTGCTAGAGATTATAGGGGGGAGTTGTGGATCCATTTTTGAATGAGGCATTAGGAGGTTGTAAAGTGTGGCAGGACCTGCCATGGCATTTTCCAACTGAACCCAGGGAAGGGTTGCCATGTTCTGGGGCACAAACCACCTTGTAGCGTGAGTTGCCATGCATGCTAATTGGTAGCCATAAAACCAGGGTACACCAAGTCCACCTTTAGCCCAATGCGCTTTAGCCTTTTGCCTGCTCCATCTTGGTGGTTTATTGTCCCAGATAAAGTTAGAAGTTAACTTCTCCAAGGACTGGAAGAGTTTTGTAGAGAACAGGATAGGTAAATTGTTCAGGAGGAACAGGACCTGTGGGAAGAGCAACATATGAATCGCAGCTACCCTGCTTGGCAGGGACAACTTAAGTCTGTGCCACCTCTCTATTTCTATGGCTAGCTGTGCGCACAGTGGCGAGAAATTAGCCATTTCAAGGGCTGTCCATCTAAAGGGAAACTGAATCCCTAAATAATTGAAGCTGAGGTAAGCCCACGAGAGGTTGGTGCCCTGTATGCTTCCCCTTGTGCAAAGGGAGTTTAAAGGTGCCAGAATGGTCTTTTTTTGGTTTATCCGCAGGCCTGAGAATGTGGCAAACTCCTCCAAGAGAAGAAGTAGCCCCAGGACTGCTTGCTGAGGGTTAGTTAAAGTCAGGAGGAGTTCCTCTGCATACGCCATGGCCACATACGAGTGCCCTTTACATTTGATGCCTCGTATCATCGGATCTGCGATAATCACCCATATAAGCGGGTCCAGGGCTGGCAAAAACAAAAGTGGAGCGAGTGGGCAGCCCTGCCTGGTGCCTCTATGCAGGGCAAAGGGGGGGAACATCACTATTTGTAAGGATACATGCCATAGGGGAGGTGTACAAGGTGTGTACCCACTGTTTAAAGCATGGCTCAAACCCATATACTTTAAGGATTTCATACAGGTAATCGCACTCTATGGAGTTGAATGCTTGGTAAAATCTATAGCCAAGGCAGCCATGGGGTGAGAGACTTTGGATGCTACCCATTTGAGGCTGAGTAAGAGACGTGTGTTATCCACCCGTTTTCCCCTTCATGAAACCAGCCTGCGCTGGATGAATGATGGAAGGGAGCACCAAGCTCAGTCTAGTGGCAAGAACCTTTGCCAGTATTTTAGTATCCATCGGTAACAGAGATATTGGCCTGAAGTTTGCACAGTCTAATGGATCGGATGATTTTTTTTGGTAGGAGAATTATAAGAGTGTCCCTCATAGTTGGTGGAAGTGTAGTCTTATTATGTACGTCTTATAGGGGCATCCGAAGTGGAAGGAGGATGTCTGAGCCTAATATCTGGTACAGTTCAACTGACATACCATCTGGTCCCGGGGCCTTCCCTCATGCCATTCTTGCTATCGCAAGCCGTAGTTCCTCACAGGAGACAGGTGCCTCTAGCTGAGCCACTTGCTCCAGTGACAGGGATGGGAGTTGCGCTTGGTGACAAAAACCCAATACCTTCTGACCCAATTCTGTGGGATTCATTGTGGAACGAGACTGATACAGGGATTCATAAAATAGCCGCATTGTTCGGTTCACATCACTTGAGGTATTGACTAGTGAGCCCAAGGAAGCATGAAGGGAATGTATTCCTGTGGCCGCCTACTGCTTACGTAGGAGGTAGGCCAGGAGCTTTCCGGATCTCTCGCCATTGGCCCAAAACTCTTGCTTGGATCGTAACAGGATCCATTCAGCCTTTTGGTGTAATATTACATTGATCTGGTATTTAAGGTTAAGTATTCGATGATATAAGTCATTATCCATATTCGCCCGCGAGTCAGACTTGAACCTCTGTTCTAACCCAGCTAATTCTGCCTGTATGGTCGTGAGGTTGACTTTACATGCCCTATCTTGGGCGGCTGAGAAGGCTATGATACGCCCCCTCAGGACTGCCTTTAAAGCGCCCCACACCATGCTGGGGAGAATAACCACATTCAGAGTTTAGTGAGAAATACTCCTTAGTGGTAGATGGCAGCATTCGCCCAAACTCCGGATCCTTAAAAAGTGATGGATTGCAACGCCATCTAACTTTGTGGTTAGGCTGCTTGGAGGGGAGGTATGAGAGCCAAATTGGGGAATGGTCTGACATCAGTATTGAGCCAGTCCCTGTGCCTGTGGTACCTCTCCCATTAAGATCACTCACCAGCCAGATGTCTATACGACTGTGAGTTTGGTGTGGGATAGAGAAGAATGTATAACCTCTATCAGTAGGATGCTCCTTATGCCACACATCCACCAGAGCCCATTCTTCTTGCAGCTCAGCAAGGGATTGTCTCGCTTTGGGATTGGCATGGGAGGTGGGTAGTGACTTGTCTAGGAATATATCCTCAACCATATTAAAGTCACCCCCCAACATGATGGGGAGGGGAGGACCATCTGATTGTAACTCTAAAATTGCTTGACTCACTGCTGGGAAAAAATCTGTGTCCTCGTTGTTGGGGGCATATAGGTTGCCTAAGATCAAGGCTGCCTCCGGAGAGGTTAGTCGTACAACCAGCCATCTGCCTTGGTTATCTTTCTTTACACTGTTAATTTTCCAGACAGAAGAATGTCTAAGCAAGATAGCTACCCCCTTGGATTTTGTAGAGGAGGAACTAGCCGCTATCTCATCTACCCAGGACTTTTTCAGCCAGATATTGTGTTTAGCTAGGAGATGTGTTTTTTGAAGCAGAGCTACTTTTGTTTTCAGGGATCTTAGATGTTGCATCACCTTTGTTCTTTTAATTAGGCGGTTGAGCCCTTTGACATTCCAGGATACCCATCTCTATGCCTGGGATGGGGAAGAGCTCAACACCATGTCTGCCCTCAGTGAGAAAGGGAGATGCGTACTTACCACGATGTCTGGAGGGGAAAGGAGACGTAGTATAGTGCAGAGTCATAATGCTGTTCCCTGTACAAAACAGCACTATCCAGCCAGCTAGAGTGATAAACGGGGGTGAAAGCATTGCCAAGTAATCAGCAAAAACAAAAACATTGACCTTGCAGTCCTAAATTACAGCTATAATAAAGAAGAAAGAGAAAACCAATTATAGTTAATTGCAACAGTACTAAACCAACGATCTAATGACTTATTAGTAAACAATCAAGTACCTCTAAAATGGACACAATAATATGTCAAAATCTATGAGCATGAAGATCACTGCACAAGAGGGTTATAGAATTACCCTACAACTGTGCTAGCTCCAGTACTCAGTACGGGGTGGTATAACATGTGTGGTCACTCAGGCAAAGTTAGCCCATGCCAGGTGAACATCCATGGTCAGTCGCTCCAACTCCGTGGGGGGGGGGAGGTATAGACACCCCACCCTTTCACTGTTTAACATGCAAAATGGCTAAAATTGTATAAGTATTGGTTCAGTTTGCTAAGACATTAACAGTAAACACCTACACAGATAGGCGGGGGGGGGTATGGGAGGGGAGAAGGGAATGGGGGGAGGTGGGGACATCCACCTTCTGATTGAACCAATAACTGCCGTAGTGCTATATGCTCTGCATTTGTAATCTAATAGGAGTGCTAGTATTTTGAATAACAACCTGACGTATTGTCAGCCTGATTGTGGGTGGGGGGGACTAAGCAGCTGACCCCCATAGTTAGCCCACAAGTGATGGTAGTGGCAAGTACCCTGAAATAATATTGGGTTGCCCTCGAGTCCAAGACACCTATATAGATGGACATTGTCGACTGCACAAAGGACGAGGAGAGGCTACCTATATATATCAGATCACAGGCTCACCTGACAGCCCAAGTGGCATCATAATCCGGGGTAGCCGGCATTATCTGCGCCACGTATAACAGGGGGAATTAAACATTAAATAGGGGGATATGCCACTGAACAAATAACTGCTGGCACACTATTTACTCAGCATTCCTCTAGAGACCAGAGCCATTTCAAGTATTCAGTCCTTTGATCAACTCGGGTAATCCCCAAGGGAGAGTCCCAGAGTCCAGACGAAAGTTCGCTGCTGCTGCCGCATACGAGAGGAGGCCAGGTTTCACCTGAGGAGGGTCTTCTACCGCTTCTATGAGTGTAGTGTCCAGAAAGTCCACCCAATCCCCTGCCAATTCTGTCTCCATTTCCAAACTGCGAGGAGTTTCCAGGTCTCTTAATTCTGACACTCTGGATGAGTCATCCCTCGCGATTTTGGCAGGAGGGTCCTTGCTAGGTGAATATTGATGTCTGCTCCTTGCTCTTTGCCTGGATTTATTGAAATTATCTGCTCTTTGGGGCAGAAGCAGAGAATTAGGCTGGCTCATTCGTGTATTGATTAGGTTCTGCATTTGTTTACTGTCTCTTCTATGAGGGGGACTACCCATTAAGTGCACAGATCCAGTTGTTATTGAGCCCCTAGGACTATGTCAACCTGCAGAAAGGTTCCTAGGAGGAGGCGGTAATGCATGAGGTTCCCAGAGCCTTCTGGCTGTGGTAGTTCAAGGTTGCAGGCCAGGCCAGGTCTTAGCCATCCACCGTTCCAACTCCTCTGGATGATCCACAGTAAATTTGTGCCCCCCCTTGCTGACCCAGAGACTGATAAGATTCTTGAATCTGAAACGAAAGTCATTTTGATATAAAAACCTTTTAATAAGTCCAAACACCCTTCTTCTTGCTGCCGTTTCCTGAGCGAAGTCTCTATAGATTTGTATTGGTGTTCCTTGCCGCTGTAGTTCTCCAATGTCCCTAGCAGCCCTTAGAATCCTTTCTTTTGTCAAGTAGTGAAGCAAATAGGCCACAATGGGGTGGGGGTAAGCAGATTGTTTGCTATAGCAGGTGGCCACTCTATGGGCACTTTCGACTTTAATAGGGCCTTGCCATCTTTCCCCCAGCATTAGAGGGATATTGTGGTTTAAGAACTTCTCCATAGCCTGACCCTCCACTCCCTCAGGCAATCCAATAATCCACAGATTATTGCAGTGGTTCCTATTTTCATGGTCTTCTGCTTGGCTCCATAGTGTTGCTAGGCATTCCTCATGTTGTTGTAGCCATTGCCATACTTGGGATTGGTAATCCACACAGGTTTCTGCTTTTTGCTCTAGTACATTAACCTTGTCCTGAAGTTGCTAGACCTCTGTAACTGTGCTGGAAAGGGAAAGGATTAAACCGTCCATCCTGGAGATTGGCGCCTCAATCAAGTTTGTGATGTGTTGCAAAGATTCCCCCACTGCGAGTGGGTTATCAGTGTTTGAAGGTGCCAGGTTCGATGTTATGGTTGCAGGTTGAGAACTCATAGCTATTGGATGTGAGGAGCTAGACTATAACTGGAAAGAGTCGTCCTCTTGTTTGGGTTCCCAGCTTTGTCAAACTGCAGTTACCAGTAACCGGCGCAGAGGGTAAGAGTAGCGGGGATGCGAGCGGGGCCTATGCGGCCTATCAGAGATCAGAGATATTTCAGACGCACAGTGCTAAAAGTCTGTATAACTCGCCCTGAAATCTGTTTAACACATACGCCGCCCAGAAGGCAAGATGTCACCCGTTAATACAGTAACTTTTAGTGCCAGGACTCCACGGGATCGCGGCGATTGAGTACGGATAGACACTGTCTGGCCAAGAGCTCTCTTTTTAGGCTGCCATCTTCCCGGTGGCTAGATGACGCACCCTCTCCTCTGCTTTTGACACTGTGGGCCATGGGGTGCTACTCAAGTGCCAGAGGTTTATCTGTGGCCTGTCTAGTACAGTTCTCAGGTGGTTTAAGTCCTTCCTCACTGGCAGAACGCAGAGGTTGGTGTCGAGTATTTTTTCCTCTTACCCATTCTCTCTGCCATGTGGGGTCCCTCAAGGTTTGGTGTTGTCACCCATGTTGTTCACAGTGTACATGCTGCCCCTCGGAGACACTGTAAGATGGTATGGGTTGAGGTTTCATTGCTATGCTGATGATACCCACCTCTGCCTGTCTTTCACACCCGACCAGGATAGTGTGCTTTCGGTATTTAACAACTGCCTCTCTGAAATCCAGGACTGGATGAATTCCAGCTTGCTGAAGTTGAACCCGGGAAAGACTGAGGTGATAGTTGTGGATCTGGGTCACCGGATGGAGGGGTTGGTAGCTGGTCAGCCTACTGGGCTTTATTTGGGGGGCTCCCAACTTCTTGCCTCTGAACAGGTGCGGGATCTGGGGGTGATTCTTGACAATGGGCTGACACTTCCATCTCGGGTGTCGGCAGTCATCAAATCTTCCTTTTATCATCTGAGGAACATTACCAGGGTCAAGCACCTAGTTCTGTCCGGTGATCTTCCTATGCTGATCCACACTGTGTGACCTCACGCCTTGATTACTGCAACTCCCTGTACCTAGGACTGCCGGGAGTTGATATCCACCACTTGCAGCTGGTGCAGAACACTGCAGCCCGGTTGTTGACGGGGACCCCTCAGGTGTGTCACATCACACCGGTGCTGCACAAACTGCACTGGCTGCCTATTCAGTGGCGGATGACCTTCAAGGTCAGGCTTCTGACTTATAAAGCCCTACACTGACAGGGCCCGGACTACCTGAAAGAGCTCCTGTCCCCTTACTTCCCTGGGCAACCGCTCTGCTCAGCTGATGAAGGGTTGCTAAAGATTCCAAGGGTATTTCTAAAGTCATCAGGGGCCCGTGCATTTATGTATGTGGCTCCAGCCCTGTGGATTTCTCTACCCCATCAGCTACGGGAGTGCACGACTGTGGGGGGTTTCAAGCAGGCCCTGAAAACCTATTTGTGGTGCCAAGCCTACCTGAATTGATCTATTTATATCTGTATTATGCTTTTATTGTTTTATCCTGTTTTT
Source organism: Neoceratodus forsteri (assembly GCA_016271365.2). Classification (NCBI taxonomy): domain Eukaryota; kingdom Metazoa; phylum Chordata; order Ceratodontiformes; family Ceratodontidae; genus Neoceratodus; species Neoceratodus forsteri. The sequence continues at coordinate 1,322,595,897 of CM057456.1, forward strand.
ATTCTTTTATTTAAATGGGTATGTTAAAGTGCCTTGGCAATTTGAAAGGTGCCATATACATAAAGATTATTATTATTATATTGTTATTACTAATTACTATGACTGTAACTATAGTAAGTGTGAAGTGACAGCTTCAAGCAACATTCAAACACCTTAAGGGCATTAACAAGGTGAAAGAGTCTAACATGTTTCAATATAAGAAAAAATAGCAGGACAAGAGGACACAGCATGAAATTAGAGGGAGGCCGATTAAGGGGTAATGTGAGGAAGTTCTTTTTCACATAAAGGGTGGTGGATGCATGGAATGGCCTACCTCAGGAAATGGTGGATACGAATACAGTGCAGGGCTTCAAACAGGCACGGGATAGGCATAAGGGAGCAATACAGATGAGTATGAATAGATAGGCCATTCACAGAGCAAAAGCCGATGGCACATTTATAAGGTAGAAAAAGAAATGGACAGACTGGATGGACCTTGCGGTCCTTATCTGCCATCAACTTCTATGTTTCTAGCTGCAGTGGACATTATATATTGTGAAAATACCACCAGACATTCTGTATTTCTGTAAACGAATATACTGTATTATGTGAGAAATCACACTTGTGCCTAGGCAGAGTAAATATCATACTAGTTAGCCATTATTCTATGTAACATTCTATGTTTCAATGTCACTTCCATCACAAGTACCGTATGGCATTGCTCACAGCGATCGATAGTGATCATCTACTTTTCTCACATTATACATGTTTGACATGTTTGTATCACTGCTTTACATGCACAGTCCTTAGTTACACATAGACATGTGTAACATTTGAAAAAGCATTCTTATATACACTTTATAAACAGTGTCTAATAGCGAATAAGTATAAGTGCCTTAAAGATCAAATGCAAAGCTTTAAAAATGTACTATTTGCCCCCCTGTGAGGACAACTAGGCCTCACTTGTTACAAATAAAGTTCAGAAACTGCAATTAAACATGTATGAATGCTATTTTGTTGCCTCTCTTATGTGATGGTTTTAAAAACAAGTTCTAGCCAGAGCCGGTACGGATGCGGTGAGCTGTCAAATGACCAAAGTTATACGTGTACTGCCATTTCGTTCACTTGTCCCAAAAGGTGATTTAGCAGGGCAACTGCCCATTCTGTGCCACAGGTGTGAAAACACGTTTCGGGCAGGATGTGAAAAATGACACCTGTACTGTTAATAAGGAGGTGTGCAACAACGGCAATGTTGAAAATCTGGAGTGAAAATATTACAAATTGGCAAAGTTAGGAGCATACGTAGAAACTGCAAAACGCATGCTTGTAATGCAGTCATTTTTTGGAATTTTTTCACCAAATTTACAGCATGGACTTTTTGGGACCCCACCTCATGAACAGTGGCAATGCTGTTTCATTACTCAGTCCCAAAAGGTGATTCTGTACAGCGACCGCAAAGTCACCTTTTGGGACTGAGTAACAAAATGACAGTGACAGTGTTCACGAGGTGGGATCCCAAGAACCCCATGCTGAAACTTTGGGGCCAAAATTCCTAAAATTGGCTGATATATCAACATAAGTTGAACCCCCCACTGACTGCCATGGTATGCCACCCTAACAGCGACATTTCTAAGGCGACAGGCATCGATCTCAACAACAGCACCATGCCACCACAGAAGTGCCACTGGAATGGGGCAATCACTTCCCCTGACCTGTGCCCCCTCCCCGAACTAAGTCCAACCTGGAGTTAGAATCCTTTAGTTCAGGGTGTGAGTGGGGCGAAGCCCCTGTGTGGAGGGTTCAGAGTGTAAAGCCCCCTGATGTAAAAAATAGAGCCAAACTGTGCGGCTCCATGCTGACTGCAACTTACAGTCAACAAGGAGCCAGTCGCTGTAAGTTGCAGTCGTGATCTTTTTTGTTGTGCCGGCATGATAGAGCTGACTGCCATTATACCACGCTTACCTTTGATTCTTCAGTTTGCAGTTCGGCTTTCAAGAGTGCAAACATGTCCCAGTCCAGAGAAGATGACTGCGCTGACCTCCGGAGGTAAGTATGGGGTAAGAGAGGGAGTGCAAGGAGATGGAAGGGTGTGAATGGGGGAGGGGCACTGGGGCAACGACTGAGGGACTGTTTTCTTTTTTACAGGTGAAAAAACAGAAGATGTTGGGGATGATTTTCAGGGCCAGTTCTAGGATGTACTGGGCCCTGGTGCAAGACTTTGTAGTGGGCCCCCCATCCACGGCCCCCCCAAAGTGCCCCCCCATCCTGGTCTCCCACACCACCAAAAATTTAGCTGCTGTTATTCCATTTTGTGAACTTAAAGGTGTACTCTGTGGGATTTTGCTGTAGCAGATGTTTCAATCACATCAGAAAAGTTTACTAGTCTTGCAAGTCTATTTTCAATGGAAAATACACCCACCAGTTTTTTTTTAAATCTTGATTCCCCCCAAAAAAACAAAACAAAAAAAACAACTGCCTACTGTTGCATTATTATACTCAGCATTTTCCATGGAGACTCAGCTTATTAAACCATCATGAGTTGAGCTGCAGTGCAGCAGCTGCTGCTGTTTGCTAAACACCCTGTAAAGTTACTTTACTTCCCCCCTGCTGCCTGCCCACTGACTGTGCCTGCCTAGCCTATTCAGGACACTGTTGTAAAACTAGGCTAGCAGGGAGGTCACTGCCGCCAAGCCCAACACTGACTCGGTATCTGATCTCTTTTCTAATCCCCCATGCCATCTGCTGAGGCCCCTAGCTCTGTTCCTCCTTCTCAATTCCTCCCCACCCCAAGTTTGCCACTTTGCCAGCAGCTGCTAAACTGCTGAACCGCAACCGGCCCTGGTCCGCCCGCCCAAACTAACTCAGGCACTCAGCAGTCAGTCAGCTCAGCACTTCACACATTTTCTACAAGTGAGTGTGTGATTTTTTTTTTTTTATTTCATTTCGTTCATTTGTTGTTCAAATCAAAAAAGTTACAGCGAGCACAACCCAGTGCTGCTGGCACTGTTTAAGGCATTAGAGGCTCTGAGCTGAAGACAGAGAAACCGCCACTGCGTCTGATTGCTACCTCCACTCACTCAATCTGCACATGACTCTCATGAGATTGTGCGAGGAAGGGTACTGGGTTGCACAAGCATGGTTTGGCTCCTCCTGCTACTCACTGGGCAGCCTATCTGATGAAGCCAAGCAACCTGGCTGTGGATCATAAGCCCGCCCCCCCAGGCAGCAATCGGGAGAGCGATATATGGTGATGGTGTGGTGATTGGTTGGGCAGCAGTGAGCAGCCACCCACTGTATCAGCCAAGGAAGAAGGAGGAGGGAGCACTGGAGAAGGGAGGAGGAGCAGAGAATGCTACATGCATGCATGCGGAGGAGGAGGGCCCAGGAGCGGGGAGTGGAGTGGAGCTGTGGAGCATCATGCCAGCAGCCAGCCAGCCAGCAAGCATGGAGGAGGAGGAGCTGCCCACTGCCGAGGATGGGTAGAACAAGCACAACAGCAGCCAGTGCCAGTCCAGAAGGGGAGGTAGGAGAATGAATCGAGGAGGAGCTGAACTGAAGTAGGAGGAGCAGGCTAGCAGCAAGCAGTCGCAACAGGCCAGGGGCGAGTGGTGTGGAGCCAGACTCGAGCGCACAGGTGCAGGCTCTTCTTCTTCCTTGTTGTTTGTTTTAAACAGCTAGGATCACAGGGGATTTAAATGGCTGATGATGGCACAGACACGGGTGGATGGCAGATGGGTGCCGTGGGGCCAGGGGCTGAGTGGTGGTAGCGTTTTACTGACCGGGACACAGCGCCATTAAATAAAATAAAAACAATTAAAAATGCAAATTTTGACTGGGGACCATAGGCCCCCTGGCAGTCTGGGCCTGGTGCAGTGCCACCCTTGCACCCCTCTGATGCGGCCCTGATGGTTTCTTTATTTACAGGAAAAAAGAAAAGAAAGCATAAATTTGGGCACACTAGAATTTAGAGCTCCCAGTGTGCCACATGAGTTGGGGAGGTACATGATGCCAACATGGAGATTAGGCACCCCAATGGTGCGAGGGAAAAAAAAAGAAAAGAAAACATAAATTTGGGCACACTGGAGTGGGCTCCCAGTGTGCCACATGAGTTGGGGGGGTACATGATGCCAACACGGGAATTGGGCACACTGATGTCGACGTGGGGAGCATAAATTTGGGCACACCGAGGTGGGCTCCCAGTGTGCCACATGATGCCAACATGGGGATTGGGCACCCTAATGTCGACGTGGAGATGGGGAATGGAGGGAGCGGGGAGGACAGCAGCAGTGGGAGGGAGCAGGAGGGTTTTATTTGCTGCTGGTGCTGGGAGGGAGCGGGGAGGACAGTAGCAGTGGGAGGGTGCAGGAGGAGTGCCATGTGAAAGATGGTGGTGGTGATGCAACTGCACATGCGTGGCACTTGCTCATGTGTAGGTGCAGTGAATGGCATTCTGCCATTCACAAGATGGTGGCACTAGTGGAACTGCGCATGTGCGTGAGTTGCACATGCGTAGTTCTTGCCCCAGAATTCAAAAGTAACAGCCGTAATAGTGCGGCTGTTACTCCATAGTGGCCGATCATGGTGGAGTGTTTTATGCTCCTTTAGACTTTCAGAAGGATACTTCCAAAAGTCCAACAGAAGGTGCCACGATTGGCTGTTTTAAGGCAAGACATGCCAAAAAGGCAGTAGGCTGTGCCCACAGCCGTAAAAATTTCCCAGACTCTTTTCAAACCAGCCAGTGGAATCTTGGATTGGAAATGATGTTATTCAAGCCACAATTACATCATTTTCCTCCAGGTTCTGTCAGCTAAGTACACACAGTATTTCAAATTGTCAAAAATGAGTCTTTGCTACTAGTTTTTTTGATGAGGCTTTTATTAATGGACTTATACCAGTAAAACAAAATGGTAAATATCTGTCAGGTTCCCTAGGTTGATCACCAACCAATCAAGCACTGAAATCCTCTCCCCACAAAAAAAAAAACTCTGATACTCTTAAAATGTAACTTCGTTTTTATGTGCTCCCATTCCAGCCCTGAATGCAGCCACCACAACTCCATCCCAATTTATTCTTGTCAGATTCACTCCCATTGCTGAGGTTCCAAAGCACTCACAAAAAGGGAACTATTACCCCAGTACCTCTCCCCAAATGTATAGTCCCACAAAAATGTAGAACTCTATCCTGCACCTCTCTTGTAATTATTCCAAAACATGCCCACAGTTTCTAACTCCACCTTGCACCACTTTTATGACCTATACCCTTTCTCCCACACACCTCCTGAAATGTATACTTACCACTGCACCCCTTCTAAAATGTGTACCTCTGTACCTCTCAAAAAAGGTTGCATACATCCTTAAATCTGCTCCCTCGCCCTTGATATCTCTAGTCCTATCTTGCACCCATTCTAATATTTGCCCACTCACTCCTCACACGCCTTGCAGAGGTTGTACTCTCACCCTACCCCAACACCATTTGTATCCCCTCCCCACTCAACCCAAGATGTGTGTCCTTCTGTGCAAGTCTCACATTTATACCATACATTCTCCTACAATGATTTGTACCCCAACCCTATGACTCCTGAAGCTTGCACCCCTGCACAACTCCCCCAAACTTGCAACTTTCACAACTTTGCCCTCCTAAACACTAAATCTATACTTCCTCCTCACTCCTTTCCCACATTTTTACCCCTGCACCTGGAACATTATAAAGTTCTACCCCTTCCCCACACTCTGAAAACTATTTACCCCACCTCCATTCTCCCCAAGATTTCTACCCCTTCTCCTGTACCCCTCCAAAAATTAAATCCATAACCCAGACTCTTACACAAATGTTTTACCCCATTCCCTGCACAAACAGCAACATTCGCAAAACTGCCAAAAAACACATCCCTTCTCTTGCAATCCTCACAAAATTTACATGCCTATCATTATGCACCCCCCACATATTAGTACCCTTTGCCCCACACTACTCCAAAGGTATGCATTGTACCTTTCACACGACACTCCCAAAGTCTACACCTCAGCCCTTTGTACAGTTTAAGAGGCATGAGAGGGTAAAGTTTGGAAGAGATGTCCATTTCAGCAGGGGTGCAGGGGTACAAGTATACATTTTGGGAAGGGTGCAGGGTTGCAAGTACGATTTTTGGGAAGGGTGCAGGGGTATAAATACAAATTTTGGGATGGGTGGAGGGGTGTTACAAATTTGGGTATGTGCAGAGGTACAAGAACAAATATCGTGAGGGATGCAGGAGTGCAACTACAACTTTTGGGAGGGATGCAGGGGTAGAAGTACAGATTTCTGGAGGGGGCAGGGATAGGGGTACAATTACAAATTTTGAGAGTTGTGTAGGAGTACAAGTACAAATTTTGGGAGGGGTGCAAGAATGAAATTTGGGATGGATGCAGGGGTGCAAGTACAAATTTTGAGAAGGAAGCAGGGATAGAAGTACACATTCTGGGAGGGGTTCAGGGGTACAAGTACTCGTTGTGGTATGGATGCAGGAAGTAGAAGTACACATTTCAGGAGAGGTACATGTACAAATTTTGGGAGGGGTGCAAGTACAAATTTTGGGAGGGGTGCAGGGGAACAAGTACAAATTTTGGGAGGGGTGCAAGGGTAAAGTACAAATTTGGGGAGGGGTGCTGGGGTACAGGTATACATTTTGGGTGGGGTGCAAGTACAAATTTGGGGAGGATTGCAATGGTGCAAGTACAAATTTTGAGAGGGGTGCTGGGGTACAAGCACACATTTTGGGAGGGGTGCAGTGGTGCAAGTGCAAATTTTGGGAGGGATACAAGTACAAAGTTTGGAAGGGGTACAGTGGTAAAAGTACACATTTTGGGAGTGGTGTTAGGGTGCAAGTACACATTTTGAGAGTGGAGCAGGGAAACAAAAACAAATTTTGGTAAGGTGCAGGGGAACAAATACAAATGCTGGGAGAGGTGTGGGGTACAAGTACAAATTTTGGGATGGGTTTTGGGGTGCAAGTATAAAATTTGTGAGGGGTGCAGGGGAACAAGCACTAATTTTTGGAGGGGAACAAATGCAAATGTTGGGAGAGGTGCAGGGTACAAGTACAAATTTTGGGAGGGGTGTTGGGATGCAAGTACACAATTTGGGGGGTACAGGAGAACAAACACAAATGTTGGGAGAGGTGTGAGGTACAAGTACAAATTTTGGGAGGGGTACTGGGGTGCAAGTACAAATATGGGTAGGCATGCAGGGGAACAAATAAAAAATCTGGGAGGGGTGCATTCGAACAGGTGTGGGGGTACAAGTACAAATTTTGGGGGCAGGGATACAAGTATAAATTTGGGGAATGATGCAGGGGTGCAAGTACACATTTTTGGAAGGGTGCAGGGATACAAGTACAAATTTTCAGGGCAAGGGTACAAGTATAAATTTTGGGAGGGGTACAGGTACAACTGTTGGGAGGGTACATGGGTACAATTACAAACACTGGAAGGTGTTCAGAGGTACAATTAGGAATTTTGGGGTATGTGGAGAGGTACAAGTACAAATTTTGGGAGGGATACAGGGTACAATTACACATTTAGAAAGGGAAATGGGGTGCAAGTACAAATTTGGGGAGGGATGCTAAAGGCAAGTACAAACTGGAGGAGTGAGTCAGTGGTATACGTACACACTTCAGGGTGGGTGTAGGAGTACGACTGCCAACTTTGGGTGTAGAAGTTAGAATTTCAGAGGAGCTCCAAGGGTGCAAGTGCAAATTTTGGGAGTGATGTAGTTACAAATTTGGAGAGGGGTGCAAGTGGTGTACATCTGGAGGAGTGCAAGGGTAGATGAACACATATATGGTGGATGTGGGCTAAAAATCTGTTTTTAAGAGGGGGTATAGAAGATGGGGCTCATATTTGGAAGGATGCAGGAGTAAAAGTGGAAATTTTGAGAGGGGAGTGGTAAATGTAAAAATATTGTGAAGGTGCAGTAAAATAGGTGAACATTTTGAGAAAGATGAATACAGTCTTTCATTAGCAAAGGACAGGGCTGAATATATTTTTGAAGAAAGAAGGGTTACAAGAGTAGTGATACAATTTTTGGAGGAGAACCCATTACAGGGACATGCATAATACCGAGAGTGTTGCAGAGCCTCAGCAAATGAGCTGAAGCAAAATACAATTACATTTAGATCAGTAAGGAAAATTGGGGGAGGGGGGAAATTACATGAGCTGAGGATGTTTGGGCACCCCTTCTCTTGCGTAATATTGTCCCAGATTAGTCTGTGAAAGTTACTAGATATTTAATATCTTACCAGTAGTTCCTTTAATACTGTTTGACATGACAAATGAAACATAGAAACATAGAACTTGATGGCAGATAAGGACCGCTTGGCCCACCCAGTCTGCCCATTTCCCTACCTGATGGATAAGCTGCAGATTCTAATTAATCAACAGGTTACTTCCTCCTACCCCCCACTAGAATTGCCTTATGCTTGTCCCATTCATTCTTGAATTCTCCCACTGTTCCTGACTCCACAACCTCCTCAGGAAGGCTGTTCCATGCATTCACAACTCTCTCTGTGAAAAAATACTTTCTAACATTACCTCTGAGCCGTCCCCCCTCTATCTTCAAATTGTGCCCCTTGTTCTTGCACATCTCTTCTGCTGAAAGATACTACCCTCTTGTACCTTGTTAATTCCCTTGAGATACTTCAAAGTTTCTATCATGTCCCCCCTCTCCCTCTTTTCCTCAAGGGTATACATATTAAGCTGCTTTAGTCTCTCCTCGTATGTCTTCTGGTGCAGACCTTGCACCATTTTGGTTGCCCTCCTCTGAACAGCCTCCACTCTGTCAATGTCTTTGCAGAGATGGGGTCTCCAGAATTGCACGCAGTACTCCAAATGGGGTCTCACTAACTGTCTGTAGAGAGGGATAACAGCTTCCTGTTTTCTACTGTTGATGCCTCTCCCTACGCATCCCAGTATCCCGCCAGCCCTCCTTACTGCCTTTTCACATTGCTTGCCCACCTTTAGGTCATCTGATATAATTACCCCTAGGTCTCTTTTGATTTTTGTTGTTGTTATTAACTCACCCCCCACTGTGTACTCTTCCCCTGGGTTTTTGTTTCCCAGATGCATTACCTTGCACTTCTTTGCACTGAATCTGAGCTGCCACGTATGTGACCATTCCTCCAACCTTGCCAAGTCTCTTTTCATTCTTTCCACCCCACCTTGTGTATCAACCCTGTTGCAGATCTTTGTGTCATCTGCAAAGAGGCATACCTTTCCTTCCAGGTGCTCTCCAATGTCACTTATAAAGATATTAAAGAGGACCGGTCCCAGTACCGAACCCTGCGGTACCCAGCTAGTTACCCTCCTTTCTTCACTGTGGACTCCATTTACTATTACCTTTTGCGTCCTGTTGTCCAGTCAGTTTTTTATCCAGGCTAACACCTTGGGACCCACTCCAAGGCTGGCTAACTTGTATATTAATCTTTGGTGTGAGACTGTGTCGAATGCCTTGCTAAAATCTAGGTAGGCCATGTCCACAGCCCTCCCTGGTCTACTACTTTGGTCATCCAGTCAAAGAAATCTATTAGGTTCATCTGACATGACCTTCCTGCTGTGAAATCATGCTGCCTTGAGTCCTCTGCCCCACTGGCCTCTAGGTACTCAACAATTCTTTCCTTCAGAAGTGATTCCATCATTTTCCCTACCATTGAAGTCAAACTAACTGGTCTGTAGTTTCCTGCCTCTGCCCTGCTCCCACTTTCATGAAGTGGAATCACATTGCCCTCCTCCAGTCCTCAGGTACCACTCCATCCTCCCATGATTTGTTAAAGAGAGTAGTCAGTGGTGTTACTAGTTATACCCTTAGTTCTTTTAGTATTCTTGGGTGAATCCCATCAGGCCCCATTGCTTTGTCCACCCTCAGTTTCAAGAGTTCTTTCAAAACCCTTTCTTCTGTTAATGGACTGGTATCGACCCCCCTATTCAGAGTTTCTCCCTTGTTTGGATTAGGCACCTCCCCCATCTCATCTGTTGTGAATACTGAACAGAAATATTTGTTCAGTATCCCTGCTTTATCACTGTCACCCTCTGCCCACATTCCCTCCCCTTTGTTATGTCTCTGTATCCCTCCCTTAGTTTTTCTTCACTCCCTAATGAACCTATAAAAAGTTTTATCCCCCTTCTTAACAGAGTTGGCTATCTTTTCCTCAGTTTGTGCCTTGGCTATTCTGACTTCCTTCCCTGCCTCCTTCTGCTTTAACTGATAAAGTTCTCTGTCCTGCTCCTTCTGTGTTTCCTTATATTTCCTGAATGCTATCCTTTTCTCCTTAACCGTCCCTGCCACCTCTTTTGAGAACCATAGTGGTTTTCTCCTTCATTTTGTTTTATTGATTTGCTTCACACAAAGGCTTGTTGCCTCTGTGATGTCTGTTCTGATTATTCCCCATTGTTCATCCACCCCTCCTTCTTGCCCATTTGCTAGTGCTTTTCTAAGGCACTCTCTCATTTTCCCAAAATCAGCCTTCCTAAAGTCCAGTACTCTTGTTTTTGTATGGCTTGACTCTATGGCTGTGTTTATTGTGAACCACACTGTTTGGCAGTCACTTATTCCCAGATGGCTACCCACTTCTAAATCTGAGATCCTTTCTCCTTCCCCATTTGAGAGTACCAAGTCTAAGATTGCTCCCTCCCGAGTGGGTTCCAGCTCTAGCTGTCTGAGGCATGCCCCCTGTAGGGCATCAAGAATGACCCTGCTCTTGGATGTGCCTGCAGCAAAGGTACTCCAGTTAACATCTGGCATATTCAGGTCACCCATCAACAATACCTCCCCTTTTTCTGCCATTTTAAGGATGCCTACTATCATTTCCTTGTCCATTTCCTCCCCAGATGGGGGTCTGTACACAACCCCCATGCGGATTGTGGTGCCATTTCCTGTCTCCAGGGTGACCCATAGTGACTCGTCAACTTCCTGTTTACTCTTTAGTTCTGTTGCTTTAATCCCTTCCCTTATATAGAGAGCTACTCCTCCTCCTCTTTTACCCACCCTGTCCCTCCTGTAGACTGTGTATCCTGGTATGTTGACTTCCCACTCATGGTTCTCTGTTTACCATGTTTCAGTGACTGCCACAATATCCAGGTATCCCTCTTCCATTAAGGCCACTAGTTCAAGGAGCTTGTTGCACAGACTATGGGCATTGGTACTCGTCACCTTCCATTTATTTTTTATGGCCTTACCCCTTTTGGCCCCATCCTGTCCTTAACACCTTTTTCTGCATTTATCCCTGTCCTGCTCCCTACTGACTTCTCTGCCTTGGTGTTTACCTCTCTAACTACTGCGCTTTGTGGGGGGAGGCTGGGATTTCCCTGCTCCTTTTCAGTGCCTCCCCCCTTGGCTAGTTTAAATGCTTGCCAATGAAGCATTTAAACCTGTCACCTAGGATTCTGGATCCCCCCCCCGGACAGATGCAGACCATCGCGCCAGTATAAGCCTGCATCCCTCCAGGTGGCTCGCCAGTCCCCAATGAAGCCAAAGCCCTGAGCTCCACACCAGTTTTTCAACCATTCATTGAATCCCATGGTGCGGAATTCCCTACCATCATCCTTGCCATAGACAGGCAGCACCTCCGATGTATCAGAGCGCTGCACAACAAAATAATTACAGCAATAAAATATTAAAATACAATAAATAATTACTAAACCACAGTACCATTGAATAATCAATTACAAAATGGCACCAAATGCCAGCTGAAGTAGGTAGGTCTTAACTCACTCAGGCCTAGAGACGTCTGTAGGCAGCGTCTGAAAGCATAGTCACTCAGGACAATAACACCTGTAGACGTACTCAACTGACTTTCACTCAGGCCTAGAAATGTCTGAGGAAGTCAGCAGTTTTTACCTAACTATTAAACAAACCGAATTGCTTAGAATTGAATGCCCAGCACCGTTAGAAAGGTAATTTTGCTGTTTGGTATTTCAGCTACTATAAAATAAAAACTAAATGGATTACAATAGATTGCATAGCACAATTAGAAAGGCTATTTTGTACTGAACAATTTTGCCACTGATACTTTTTGTCTACCACATATACTTTAGGAGTTATTTGCATTTGTTTAAGGTATGGTGTGCATGGCTGACATTTGTCTCTCATGCCGCACCTAAGCACCTTGAAAACAATCAGAAAAAAATCGGTTGGTGTTTCAGCTAGTTTAAAATAAAAACTAAATTGATTACAACTGATTGCATAGCACCATTGGAAAGGTAATGTTGTGCTGAACAACTTTGCCACTCATACTTTGTGTGTAGCACTTACGGTTCAAGAGGTAGTCACATTTGTTTGTGGCATGCTGATTATGGCTTGATTTTGCTTAGAAAGGCCCAGGATGCAGTGCTAAGAGTATACAGGGCACAAGTGGTGAAAGTCTGAAAGAGCTCCTGTGATGTGAATGAGTTAAGGGAAGTCTTAAAGCTCTCCACTGTCAGGCACTCCCATACCCGACAAGGCTGAGAATTCCACAGGGTAGGGGCCGCAAATGACAATGTCCTGGTTCCAGATGTTTTTAGCCATACCCTGAGAATCTCCAGCAATCCCTCGCTGGTCCAGCGGAGTGGCTGGAGAGGGCAGCAAGGATGCAGGAGAACTTGCAGGTAGCTCCATCCTAGTCCATGTATAGCTTTATAGGTCAGCAAGCCGACCTTAAAGGTGATCAGCCCACTGAACTGGCAGCCAGTGCAGTTTGCACAGCACAGGTGTAATATGACTGGATTGAGATGATCCAGACAGCAGTCTCAGTGCCGCGTTTTGCACCAGCTGCAGGCAGTGGATATCAGCCCCAGGAAGGCCTAGGTAAAGAGAGTTGCAGTAGTCAAGGCGTGAAGTTACAAAGGCATGAATCAGAGTAGACAAGTCAGTAGACAGAACCAGATGCTTAATCTGGGCAATATTCCTCAGATGGAAAAAAAGAGGACTTAACGACGGCTGACACCTGACAATGAAGTGTCAAACTATCATCAAGAATTACCCCAAGATTTCGCCCCCGATCAGAGGTCAGTAACTGGGACCCTCAGAGCCAAAGTCCAGAGGGACACACCATCCTTGACCCCTCTCTCTGGTGACCAGGGTCCACTACCAACACCTCAGTCTTGTCTGAATTAAGTTTCAACCAGCTAGTGTTCATCCAGTCCTGGATTTCTGCCAGGCAGTTATTAAAGACCGACAGTGCACTATCCTGGTTGGGCGCAAGACAGGTAGAGCTGTGTATCATCTGCATAACAGTGAAACCTCAGCCCACACCATCTCACAATGTCTCCTAATGGCAGCATATACACCGTGAACAACATGGGGGATAGCATGGAACCCTGCGGTACCCCACAAAACAGACGGAATGCCTCAGCGGAATAAACCCCCGAGACCACCCTCTGAGATCTACCAGTGAGGAATGAGCAAAACCATCTGAGGACTGTGCCAGACAGCCCGCCGATGGCATGCAGGAGTTCCAGCAACACTCCATGGTCCACGGTGTCAAAAGCTGAAGAGAGATTGAGAAATACCACGATGGTGCAGGATCTCTGGTCTCTCACAATCAAGAGATTACTGAGCACCTGAACCAGAGTAGTCTCGGTACTATGCCTTTTACGAAATCCAGACTGGAGAGGATCGTAGATGTCATGGATGGTAAGATGGTTCTCCAACTGTAGCACTATGACCTTCTCAATAACCTTCCACACAAAGGGAAGATTAGAGATCGGACGGTGATTGGCGGGGCAGTCTGGATCAAAAGAAGATTTCTTGAGAAGGGGAGTCACCACTGCTTCCTTTAGGGAGTAGGGAAATTCACCCATCTCCAATGAACACCAGACTATCTCAGCAAGGACTGGGCCAATGACATCAAGACAGCCTAATAAAAGGTGAGTAGGGCACAGATCCAAACTACAACTGGTCAGGTGCATATCCCTGAGAATCCTCATGACATCATCGATCCCTGGCCGATTGAACTCCATCCAGCAAAACCGAGGTGCAGCAGCATTCAGACAACCACCATCCCCCCCAAAGAATGAACCAAACGGATCTCCATCAATGCCGGCAACCTTATCAGCAAAGAACTGAGCAAATTTCTCACACTTTTCATGAGAAAAAGCTATCCGAACTTGTAGACAGGCTGGACTGCATAGTCTGTCCACAGTTTGGAAAAGCTAAGCTGGTCGATTCTGAACTGCAGCAACCTCCCTGGACAGGAATTCTGCCTCCTTATGGGTGATTGCCACCTGATAGTCTCTAAAATGTACCATCAGTCTAAGTTTGTCAGCTTCCAGGCTGGTTCTCTGCCAGATATGTTCTACCCTTTGCCCTATTCGCCTCAGCTCCCTCAAGGCCCCATCAAACCAAGGGGATCAAAGGTGGAGGGTGAGAGGATGAACGCAGACAGGAGCTAAGGCATCCTGTCCTGTATACACCTAGACAGAGGTAGGATTTAACTGTCCCTATCTTAACCCTATCAATAAAAAGAACAGGTGTTTTCTTTTGTCTGTTCCCGAATATAAGCATTTTAGTTTTACTTGTGTTAACTGCTAATTTGTTTTCTTTCCAGAGAGCAGAAAAGGAAGTTACCTTACACTGTAGATCTAAAAAAAGATGTGGATAAGTGAACAAGATCATCTGCAAAAGCCAGAAATTAAATTTTTTAATTTTTGATACTAGGGGAATGAAAGTTTGGATCTTCCAGTTGAACTATGATAGTATTTATATAGAGACTGAACAGAAGGGGTCCATAAGGCACCCTTGTCTAACCCCAAGGTTTGTTTTTATCTCTGGGGTATGATCTCCCTTTTGGTTAATTTCAACTTTTTGCCAGGTATCTTGATGTAATCTAATCAAGGTATCCAAAGGAGTTTGGTCCATTTTATAGAAGTACAACTTATCCCATAATAGGGTTCTACTAATAGAGTCAAAAGTAGATTTTAGGTCCACAAAACAGCAATAAAGTCTTGACTTTCTCACCTTCATGTATTTCCAAAATCAAATAGGATAGAACATAGCAGTGCTTTTTAGTTTATCTATGAGCCCCAATCCCATTCTGAAGTTCACTTAGAATGTTAGATTCCTTTGCCCGTGACTGGAGTCTGTCCAAAATAATTCGACAAAAAAATTTTGTGTAGAGTATTTATAAGGCTAATAGGCCTGTACATTGATGGGTCAAGTGGGCTTCCCTTTCAAGATAGTATTTATATAACTCAGCAACAATACAGTCAGGCCCAGGAGCCTTACTATTCTTTAGAAATGATAGTGCTGTTATAATTTCCCCTTTGCTAATACAGAAAGGCCTAGGGTAGTATTGTACTACATCATAAAATGTATCAACTACTTTGTGAGGTGAGAAATACAAGGATGAGAAATATAAAATCCATGTGTCTGATGTAATATAGGCATCTATACCTAATGAGGTCTATTGGTATCCTTGACTAACTAATAACCAAAACTTTTTATTACCTCTTTCATAAATCGACTGTCTTAAGTTTGTCCCATTTGTTCAATTGGAACGTTTTCCTTTCTTCTTCAAGGACAGCCTTGTATTTTTTCCTGGCTTATTTAGTTGCCTAATCTGTGTTCTGCCAGGATTTCTCTTACCATAGCGTATCATTTTATTAAATTTTTTTTGCTTCTTTACATATTTTATTACACCAAGATCCCAAGTTGTTTGGTTTCTCCGTCTGGTAGAGAAAGGGTTTAACATAGTTTAAAATCACGTAAAGCATCTAATTTGTGTCTATATTACTATCCATGTCTATAATATCTTGTCTTCATTTTTTAAGACTATCAGATTCCAAAATATCTATTAAAATACTATTCAGTTTAGGAGTCCATCTTATCCTACATGAATTTTGGACTTCACATTCTTCTGCTAAAGTTCTAGATACTCCAGCATTTCTAGTCCTGATAATCATGCCGAATTCCGGAGCAACTGGAAAATGTGCAGACTTTGGTTGGTCTAGAATAGTAAATGTTCTTAACATTTTTATTGCATGTAGATTTGCCCATAGCAAGTCTATAGTATATGAGCCAAATTATCCTGTATATGTGAATGCTCCACCTAAATCACCCTTTACTCTATCATTCATTAAAATATTACTCGGTATTACTCAGTTTTGCAAGGGTGGAAGTAGGCACTAGGCCCATCAAGCCCACTCTCCCCACACTTGTGGAGTGGATTAAATATCTGTCCCAAAGAGGAATTTATCTAGCTCAATTTGATATATTTGAAAGGTATTAATTTCCACAATATACTGGGGTAGGAATTTCCTAATGTAATTGCTCTAATTGTAAAATAGGGTTTACGCTTATCTGTGACCGCCCTTGGGATATAGCGGTATATCTGCCTATTATGGCACCTCAGGTTTTTAGGTTTGTCAGCAAATTTAATAGTGCAGTCATTCATTAGTTTACTGTCATTTAAAATACTGAATAATAATGTCACCTCAGTTCCTCCTTAACTGTAAATCATACAAACCTAGGGCTGTTAGCCAATCCTCATAAGTTTTTAACCCTTGGTATTAATTTTGTGGTCCTTCTCTGCATGCTTTCTGTATTATTATTATCCTTATTAAGACAGTGGGCCCAGATGGTGACTGCATTGTCTGTATGCAGTCTGAGAAATGATTTATATAGTTGGAGAATGCAATTTCTGTTTCTTGTGATGAATGATCTTTTAATGGCAGCTAAAATACGGTTCCCTACCTGAGCTACTTACCCACACTGATCACTTGTTGTGAAATGATTATTAACAATGATACCAACATCTTTTTCAGATTTAGCTGCTTTAATGACAGTGGCATATATTGAATAATTGGTTGTTAGACCCCAGATGTATAACTGTACATTTGTCAACATTAAATGTCATTTCATTAGTACCTGCCCAGTCCTCAATTATCATAAGGACCTGTTTGAACTTTCTGATTTTTTCCTCTGTATCTACATGAGATGAAATTTTAGTATCAGCAAATTCACTAATTTGGTTGATAACACCCTTATGTAGATCACAGATATATATATTCCAAAAAGTGGTGGTCCCAGGACAGAGCCTTGGGGAATAGCGCTAGTGGCCTCTATACTGCCTGGGATGGTATCTACTATCTTAACATTTTGTGATCTATTATTTAACCAAATTTCTACCCACCAAACTGTATAGCTGTTGAGATTTAGTTTTATCATTTTTTTTGATTAATAAGCTGTGAGACACCTTATCAAACACTTTTTAAAGTCTAGATAGATGATATCTATGGGGCAGTTCTTGTCATACGAACATACGAATGTGCCAGCAGAAACAGACCACCTGGTCTATCTACGTCTGCTTGAGTGTGCAGCTAGCACCTCTAGTTTGCAGCTGCCCCTCCTCTGTCATCCCACTGCCGCCCCCCCCCACCCTCACTCTCTCCTGCTCCTTGTCCCATGCTCTTTAAAAGCTGTTCACAGATTTACATGATACTGTTCACAGATTTACATGATACCACCCATTCTGGTAGTGCATTCCATTTTGCTACCACCCTCTCCGTGAAATAGTGTCTCCTCATTTCCCTCCTAACTCTTCCCCCCTCTATTCTTAGACCATGCCCCCTCCTTAGCTTATTACTAACATTTTCATAAAAAGTAACCAGATTGGTAGTGCATGACCAGCCTTTTCGAAAGCCATGTTGTATATTATCTAGAAGTTCTTTACTTTCCAGCTCAAGATCTATTTTCTGTTTTAATATTTTTTCCAGGATCTTGCACATGGTTGAGGTAAGGCTGAGGGAGCGGTAATTATTAGTTTTGTTTTTATTCCCTTTTTATGTATTGGAACTACTGTGGCCCTGCACCAGTCAGGTACCTCACCTTCCCTATAAGATTTATTGAACATAATTGTTAAGGGGCATAATAACTCGTTTAAGGCTATATAATTCATTTCTGTCATAACTTGTGCTAATATTCTACCCTGCTTATTTGTTTTAGTATCTCTTGTCTATTTCTTTAAGCTTATATCTGGGTTAGAAATAGAATTTAATAATGCAGAAGCTATATGCTCATTATCAGGTATGTCCCCAGGAGAAATTCTTGCAATAAAATCACCCATGGCTATAAGGGGATAAAGTATATATTTATTATTTGTATCTTCCAAAAATGTGGCTAGTTTGTCCAAGTCATGCATAGGAGAGTCCTTATTTTGATATGGAGGAATATACATGATTAATATAATGATTTTACAATCAGCTTTCTCATAAGACCAGCCTTCAATCTACCAAATTTACCTGTACATAGTGCTGAAGTAAAATATCCTGGGACTAAAGGAGTAGTTTTGTCACCGCACCATGTCTCTTGGAGACATAGTATATTGGAATGCTCAACAAATCCTGAAATCAGGATCAGCTAATTTTAGAGTTAACCCCTCAATATTCCATGAAAGTACCAAACTAGGAGAATCTTTCTGGGGCTCATTTAACTGAGCCTGGGTTGGTGTTTGTCAGTCTTCAGAATTTTCATGCACAGGCTCAAAACTATTTCTAGTTTCGTGTTGAATGGTCTGCTGCTTGTCCCTAGACCTCACTTGCAGGACTTTGGACCCCGCTACATAAATCCCTATGTTTTCGAGAATATGTGCCTTCCTATGAATAGATTCAACATATTTGGGATTAGCAAAAGTTATGTCCAGTTGTGGGTATAAAGAGTATGAATTATGTATTTTTAGCCATTCAGTATTGCTTCTACTGATGGGTAGATCAGTATTTGACTGAAAAAAGTTGCTATGTCATGTTTCATTTTCCCCACTGGGGTCTTGGGCAGTGTTTTCCAGCCAAATACAGTAAGTTTTTAATTTTTTCCATATCTGCATCTTTGAATTAGCATAGTTTTAGATGACCTTTAAAATCCCATCATGACCTGGTTGTGTTTTCTCCAATTCCTTCAATCCATAGGGCAACCCCTCAATGACTGCAGGGACTCTATATGGGGGCAATATATATATATATATATACCCTTATTCTTTAGTCCTTCTCCTGCTGCCACAATTTGTCAGCCAAATTAGAAGAAGAACAATAGACCAGAAAATCTTGATAGTCAGCATTTGGGGGCCTAAGAACACTAATTTCTTCTGATGTACAAGGAATGTATAGTATTTTGGCTATCCATTCAGTCAACTTTATCTCAGTTTCTTGATACAATTTCCTGACCTCATATGTCTATAAGGTAATCCAATGGTGGCTCCTGTTTTTCTCCCCAACACCCTGGGTGGGTTGATCAATAATCTGTAAGTGCCCCCTGTCCTCAGACTGGGGTAAGACCCTTGTAGGAAACTTGGTCTCCCCGTGATCATTCAAGCTAGCACTCTTTTGTGATAAGTCATGCACAGATACAGGCAAAGAAGTATAACACTATACACTTTGTTCATCATTTCCATTCTAGTGATCTTTCCATTGTTTGTTGTATCCCTAGTTCCTTTGCATTACCTTTCCTTACTATACCATCAGCATTACATCCTTGGTCTTGTTTAGCTGGAATATTTGTCCCCTGTATCTTTAATGGTTAGCTCAGTCTGGAAATTATCCTGTACTAATTTAGAGCTTTTTTCCTTCCATTTCTTAACTCTCTGCCTATGTTTCTTGATTAATTGTTGACTTCTAAAAAGAGTCCTCATATAATGAGGAATCACTAGGTTTAACTAATGGGGGTGGAAGATTAACCTGTAAGGCCTTATTCTCTACCTATATTGCCTCTACATGTACCCTCAGCTGAGGCATTAAGGTCCTTTTTTCCCTTCTATGCTTTACTTTTTAACTGATCCAAAAATAGTTCTATTATACAAAACATCTGTTCTGAGATTAGCAATTTCCTCTTAATAGCCCACAAATTCTCAAATACTATGATATTGACATAATAGGGTTTTTAATAATTTCTAGGGCTTATTTAGAGAGGGAGGAACAGGAGGTAAAATCTCCTTCATCGGTAGAAAAATACTTTGTTATAGACTATCTCTGTTTCACATGGTACATATCTCACGAGTTTGGGTGCACTATTCTTTCCATCACTTTCTGTGGAAAACATCAAAGATGGAGAGGAGGTAGAAGTAGGAGAAGGTAGATATTGTGGTAAGCTATATCCAGTAAAATTTTCTTGCTTTTGATCCACCACCAGTTTTTTAGAGTCTTCTATGGTCTGGTTTAAATCTTTAATTATCAGGTTAAGGCTGTCACCATGTGATGATAGCCAACCTGAATTGTTGCTTCTATTAAAAAAAGACCTCATCCTCTGAACAGGAGGGTAATGAGATGGCTGCTACATCAGCATATTTAAATGCTCTAGAATCCATCTGATAATCAGTACATGTTAAATCACTATACCCCTTGGAGTCATAAAGTTCAGTTGAGCTCATTCTTGTATAGTGACAGGAAAGATTTGGAGATGCAGAAAACCTTGATGCAGACAGGTCAGCCCCTACTTTTCCCTCCTGATTACTGGATTGTATGGAAACTGGGAATTTAATTATTAAAGGAGTAGACTGTTTAATAAATTCAGTTATTTTTAATTGGTTTATTTTTTTGGTACCCCTATCAGCACATCCCCAAGAGTTAAGAGCTGCATTAAAATTTAAAATGTATTCTATGATCTACAGATATGCAACTGTAATGGTATGTATATTCCACAGGCTTGTTAAATCGAACTGTATGTCATGCTACAAATGTAACTGTATGTCTATGTTCTCAGTCATGCTAAATGTATATTCTCATTCATGTTAAATGCAAACTGTATGTAATTGTACATCTATTTTCTCAGTCATGATAAATGTATTTTCTCACTCATGTTAAAAGCAAACTGTATGTAAAGACAACTTCCAATGTACCCCGGAGATGAGCAGCTTGTTGTTCAGCATGCTTTCCTGGTGAAATATTTCAGTAAATAAAATAAAAAATGTTATTTAAGTTTAATATAGGGGTTTTAGCTGGCCCCCCTTGTTCTGGGTTCCTATCTAACATAGGGATATCTTCCTTGTTCTTTAAATTCTTTGTATTTTTCCTTTTCCCAGTTCTCTGCTGGACATTAATTTACGATATGGTAAGCTTTCCACTTCATATGTAAACCATTTTGTAGCAATGTACAAATGTACAAAATATCACTTATATAAATAGTACAGATAAATATGTTTACAAAAACACAATAAATACAATCAGACACCTAAACAGTCACTTGATGTCCCTTTGGGGCCTGGAAGTAATATACAATAGTTCTCCAGAAAGTGCTGTTATTGAAGTGTTGAATGCAAAAAAAACAAACTTGGGTAACACTTAAAGTTCCATGAAATCTTGAATCTGGAACAATTCTTTAGCATATAATTGTTTTTAAGCTTTCTGGTAAGAATTAATTTAGGCAGAATCCAGTTCTTCAGATCTTTACTGTTCTTTGGATAGAGGTAATTAAATGCGGTTAGGAATAAAACAAGCCCATTTCAAACCTTAAACATAAAACTTTCTGGCTAAAGCCAAATATAAAATTGTGCAGCATTTAGCCTGAGCGATGTAAAAAGACGCCAATGCTTACAGCTCTCTCAGCACCAGAGTAGTCCAATGCAGTCTCCCCTTAACAGGGTCAGAGCGAGCTCCCACTAAAAAACAATTTTAATAGGATATATTATATGTATTTCCACCAGTTTCTACTCTCAATAGCTTCTATAGCTTCTAAATAGATAAAAGCTAAAATTATTTTTTTTAAATATTAAATCAAGCCAAAATCGTATGATATTATAAAATATAACACATTGAATTAACTACAAAGTCCTACTCCTGCACAGTAATGCCAGTAAAAGACCAGCCTCTAGGAAGATTAAATAAGTCTGCGATAATGCAATTTACTTTTTTTTTTTTTTATTCTTTTTATCTCCTCCTACACCCCGATGCCCGCCACTCCTTTGGGCCTCCTAGCACTCCATTTCCCCCTGGCAGTCCCTCTTCTGGAGCACCGCCCCAGAGATAGCAGCCAATCCTGAGTTGTCCCAGCGTATCCCATCGCTGGGCAGGTCCCCCTCCTTCGAGGGGGAAGGCACCGGGTGGCAGGGAACCCCAGCACACTATTTTTACTTACAGTCCAGGATGCCGCTGTGGCAGATGATACTCCTGGAGGCTCCGGGGAACAAGGAGAGTGGGGGCTGTCATCCGGCAGCGCCAAAGCCGATTTCCGGCTTTCTCTATTTAGTCCCTCCTGCTTCCGCTACTTGTGTTACCCCCGGTCTCCACCGGGGGCCACTACAGAGTGCAGCTATCCCCCCACCCCTTCCCAGGACAGGAGAGCAGTCCTCCGGATGCTCAATCCTCTCCGTCCCCCTGCCAGCCCATGGCACCCGAGTCTGTTCCCAAACCCAGGTCACCAGCATGGGCTGAGGTAAGGCGCCAGCGCCTCAGCCCTCTGTGCCACCGGGCCAGTATAATGCAATTTTCTAATGCCTCTACAGTGAGAATATATAGTCAAGATTGTGCTTACTTAATTTTGGTTATTAGTGTAAGTTTGTTCCACTGCACTAACCATGGAACCAGGTGTTTTTAGGCACTACGTTCACTGTTTGACCCAGCTTCTTAGACTGCAGCACTGCACTGCCGTAGCACAAGCTGACTGAGCAATGTTTAAACTTATCTAACACTTTTAATGCCAATTCCTTTCTAATTTAAGTGAAGGCTTGAACACTCTAACATATAGGCTTGCTCTGCAAAGTGTTTGATTTGTGTACCTGTCTGCTGTAGCTAAAATGGCATCTTTGGCTAGTGGAACACCACGCATGTGTATTTATGGCACTGGATAAAATCATTTATTTAGCTTTTGTTAACCAGGTAGGTACACTAGACAATACATTTGCCTATTTTCAGGTCTGACCCGGGAGGGTACAGGAAATACAAGTTAAAGTACATTGGACAACACAGGTACAGAAACAATCAGTTTACAGAGTCAGAGCACACATTACATGATCAAGTGGTTACTCACAGTAGGACTTATGCGTTAAGAACTGAGCAGTGCAGTGTATAGCATTAGAGGTACAATAAATACTATTATATATACAACTGCAGGACCTCCAGAAGGAGGACCCCCAGTGCAGATTATGTACAACTGTTGGACTCTAGGAAAGTGGTGCCATGGACAGGGCCATTCCCAAGCTGAGTCAGGGTGGAGGCAATACATACGAAGTCACACCCCAGAGCCAGGGCCAGAAGAAATCATGGAGGCTTGGGGCAACCACACACAGAGAAAAGCTTCAGGTGGTTCCATAGGGAAGATCTGAGGCAACCATGTGAGGGAAAGGAGCGGATCAGGGCAGGAAGCAAGTTCCACAGCCTGGGTGCGCTCAAGACAAAGTCTCTGTCACCCATTTGAGTACGAGTGGTCGGTATCTTAAGGACAGCAGAGCCCACGGACCTGAGAGAGTAGTGAGAGGAGACAGCCAGTACAAGGAGTGCTGCCAGCCCAGGGGGGTGCCAGTCTGAAGAACCTTACCCGTGAAGCATCCCAGCACAAAGTCTAAGTAATGAGAGGGGGAGAGAGCCAATTCAACTTGCTGTACAGTCGCAATGATGGGTGAGATGAGGGGCAGCAAGAGCAAAGTGACAAATATTATTTTATGAGACGGTCCATCTAAAAAGGTGCACTTTGGTAGTGCGAGCAAACAGAAGGCTTCCGTAGGACAGAGAGGGGAGGAACACGCCACAAGCCAGTGCAAGTCGGGTGGCAGGGGTGAGGTTGCTCTTTGCTCTGTACGCCATACCCAGCTTACAGTTGACAGTTTTGCAAACATTCTGGATATGATGCCAAAGGTCGAGTAGTGGGTCGCGTGTCACACCAAGGTATTTGAAGGTGATAGTGACAAGGACCGAAGCATCATCAAGTCCAGTGATGCACAATGGAGCATGGGAGGCCTTAATCTTGGCCAGGGACCCAAACAGCATGGTATGAGTTTTTTTAAGGTTGAGAACCAGCTTATGGGATGCAATCAAGGACTGGATGCTCCTGACATCCTCACTCAGATGATGGTTGATGTCCCAATATCCTGAGAATGAGTGAGGATGACTAAATCGTCTGCATACAGGGTGAATCTGCAGTGGACAGTGGTAGAGGGTAGGGCATTGACAAAGATGGAGAACAGCAGGGGACCCAGGACCAAACCCTGGGGCACTCCTGAGGATACGGTAGTAGTCCTGGAGAGCACCTTGCTGAAACTGACCAGCTGTTGTCTACCTTGTAGGTAACTGGAGAACCACCGAAGGACCTGGGAGGACAGGCCAAGGGAACCAAGCTGAGAGCAAAGCATGGAATGATCAACAAGATCAAAGGCCTTGGAGACGTCAATAAAGACAGCACCAGAGAGTTGCCCCTGGTCCATAGCTGTTCTTATTCCAGAGGTGACAGAGACTAGGCAGAGGATGTGCTATGCCCTTTCCTAAAGCCATGCTGCACCGGAGACAGCAGCTTGTGACAGTGGATATATCCCCCAAAAGCTGTGCAGCTACTACTTTCTCAAGTAGTTTACTGACCCCAGATAATCTGGCTATTGAACGGTAGTTGTCTATAACTTTAGGATTGCCCTGCTTAAGGATGGGGACCACCCTAGATACCTTCCATATGTCAAGGATGATCCCAGAAGTGAGGGACAGGTTGAAAATATGAGCCAATGGTGTGGCTATATAGGTGGCACCAAGACGAAGGAACTTGGGCTCCAAGCCATCGTGGCCAGCACTGGAGTAGGGGGAGAGACCAGAAAGCAATCTCTGCATCTCATGCGGCATGTCAGCCTTAAAATAGAAGAGTGGCCAGGAGACCGGATCCAAGGATGGAGCAGTGACCAGGCCACAACTGCCAACCCCACTAGGGGAGAACTGAAAGGTATATGTAGACAGGTCATAAAAATGCATGTTAAATGCATTAGCGATGGTAAGTGGATTGTTACAGCTAGCGCCATTGATGAGCATATCAGTGACCTCACAAGAGGAGGAACCACTTACAATGTTCTTGATGCACCTCCAAAAACTCCTGGGGTCCTTCGCTGAATTCAGTACAGCAGCTTTACAGAATTCATTTTTGGCCACACGTAATGCTTTTTTTTACATTCATTTCTGAGTCGCCTGTACTGCTGAAGTAAGGTCTGATCCATCATGACCTTAAAGTTGGCCCAGCACTAGTCCCTGGTCCTCATGAGGGCAAGGAGCCTCCCATGCAGCCATTTAGTAGCAGCCCCCCTAACCCTCCTTCTGATGAGGGGCATGCTTATCCTGCAGCGCCCCAAAGATGTCGAGAAAATGGTCAGCAGCTGAGAAGGAGTCACGTGCATTCCACACTTCTGACCAGTCAGTATGCAGGAGGTCCACATGAATGATCCTAAGTCAAACCTGGAGAAGTCCCTAACCTGAATGACTTTAATGGGGAATTTTCGGGGAGGAGATCTACCATACACAGAACACTTGGGAGTGATCAGAGATGGAGTCAGGAAGGATACCCAACGAGCTAAACCTCTCAGGCCTATTGGACAATATCCAATCTAAGAGGGAGCTAGATCCACTTGTGGATGACCACCTAGTTGGTTCCTTAAAAAGTTGTGACAGCGAGAGGCCAGCAAGCAAAGGCTCATACAACTTGGTGTTCCCAACAAGCCAGTTTAAGTTAAAGTCACCCAATATCATTAATTAATTTTGCCCAGTCTTTGGTCCCACAGACTCAAGTAGGGAGGACAATCCCTATAAACCCCCTGCAGGGGGATTGTATGCCCATACAATATGAAGTTTCTTTGTGTCACCCAGCATCAGCATTGTGCGCAGGAGTTCACAGGGAGACTGCAATGGCTGTTGGCTGGGTAGGACCGTAAGGTTGAGGTGACACCTGAAATAGACTAAAATGCCCCCCCCCCCCTTTTTTTTCCCTGTCGGTCCAGCCTAACTAGCTCATATCCAGGAAGCACACAGGCAGAGTCCGGGATGGATGGTTTCAGTCAGGTTTCAGTTACTCCAAGGATGTCAGGCCTATGGTGGGTAACCCAGGCAAGGAGTTCTGCCATAATGGGTAGGAGGCTGCGTATATTTAGGTGCGTTATTTTTAGCCCCTTACCTGACTTCCAGTCATCTAGAGTAGAAGAGGCTTGATAGGGAGGGCCAGGGTTGGGCTTAATGTCACCTGCCAGAGCAAGGGTCACTAGCAAGGGCCAGAGGAGATGCCTTGAGGGGGGCACCCCAAGCTGTTGGCTTATGACCAAGTCGCCTGACGATATTGACAGGACCCAGAAAGCACCTTAGGTCAAGACAGCCAACGGTCAGGGGAGGCTGTCTAGCACTGGCTATAAGTTTGGAGAAGGGGAAGTCCAACTCTGCATGCAGGCCATATGCAAGGAGGGGACTTGCCACCAGACCAAGGCTCATTAAGCAGACCAGTGGAGAGGGAGCATAAGAGGGTGATGGTCAAGGCCCTTCTTAGGCGGTGATCAAGGACTCCCATGGTACTGCCAGCGCTTTGACCAGAGGCAGCCCTATCAGTAGGTGAATGGAACTACAGATGGGAGAAACTGGAGTAGTAAACCCCTAACCTACTAGTTATCCTCTGGGCAGCTAAGAGGTGTCAGATCACCTACCACTGTCAGTGGAAGGCTCCCCCCATAAGTGAGGGTGTAGTTACCACCCAAGGAATATGCTACCTTATGTCACACACAGTAATGGACTCTGAGAGAAGGGGACCCCAACAGTGGTCAAGCAATAGGTACCAGCCACAGTATGTGAAATGCTAGCATCAGGAAAAAGGATGTTCTTAACAAATCAGACAGGCAATAGATGTAGGTACAAGTTATCTGCCCACCAGTAGACATATAAGTGAAACAAAGCAGATATGCCTATACAAATCTGGCCAGTAAGCATACAAGTGAAACAAAGTTGATATGCCTATACATATAATCAACACTGCAGAGGACGAGACTTTAAGAACCACAACAAATATGCACATTAAGGTAGGGGCGTGGTCAACAAGCATTTAACGGGAGGAGGGAACGGAGGTGGAACGGGTGGTGGGCGGAAATTTGACCCCTTGATGCAGGCACCACAAACAGCAACTAGAAGACACAACCCGCACAAAAGTCACTTTCCTCCCAATTAGTCCACAAACGTGCGCCCTCTCAGATCTGCTTCGTCCACACAGCAAACGCTACGCAGTCCCTGCATGAACGCAGGGGGAAGGGATACACACACCGACTGTTCAGTCTAGGCCACTGTCCTGCTGGAGAGCAGGGGTAGAGTGCGATTGCGAGGGAGGCACAACCAGTCGGCTTGCAGTGGAACCAGTGCTTCAACCCCACACAGCAAACACCGCGACAACGGTTGTGGAGGGGGGGTGCCCACTCATGGCAGGAACTCCCTCACCACCCCTGATCAGCAGCAACTTTCAATCCAGAATGAGCCGCGGGGCTCCGAGACCCTCAATAAGAACTCAGGTACATCGACGTCACAATGCGAAGGTCCCAATTAGGCACTGGTGAATTTTTTAAATTTGGTGCCCAAACGAACTTGGGAACAAAGACCCACACAGAAGGCAGGCACCGTAGTAAATTTGACCCCCTTGATGCAGGCACCACAAGCAGCAACTAGAAGACACAACCCGCACAAAAGTCACTTTCCTCCCAATTAGTCCACAAACATGCGCCCTCTCAGATCTGCATCGTCCACACAGCAAATGCTAGGCAGTCCCTGCACGAACGCAGGGGGAAGGGATACACACACCGACTGTTCAATCCAGGCCACTGTCCCGCTGGATAGCAGGGCTAGGGCACGATCGCGGAGGAGACACGACCGGTCGGCTTGCAGTGTAACTGGTGCTTCAACCCCGCACAGTAAACACGGTGACAACAGTTGTGGGGGAAGGGGTGCCCACTCACGGCGGGAACTCCCTCACCACCCCTGATCAGCAGCAACTTTCAATCATTAGCACCTGTTGGTTGCTAGGCAACACAAATCTCTAGCACAGGCAGCAATAAACTAAATTTGTATTGATTTATAAGTCATTTGTATAAAGGCACGACCCACATATATTTATAAAATTGCAAAATTTATAAATGATTATACAACTAACTAAAAAGAGGGACTGCAATGATAAACAGATATAGCACAGTTTGGATATTCTGCTGACTAAATCTATAGACCTAATAAGCAGTTTAAAAGGAAAACTGAGCAAGTTAAACAGCAAAAAGACACAGAAATCAGTCTGGTAATTCCTCCTTTCCTAAGACGAGTGCAATGTCTCAGCTCCATGTCAGATACAGCCACTCTGTGGCCTGTGTATAATATCAGGCTGCTTCTTGCTCCCAGCCAAGTTCTCCTTCTCAGTGCTTCAGGTCCTGGTTTTCAACTCCCTGACCCACTGGTGCAGGCTTTAGCCTTTCTGAAGGGCTCCTCAATGTTTCTCTAATCCAGCTGCCACCATCGGAATTCCTCCTAGAGAAAAAACGCAAGAGCAAGCCTGAACCTTTGTGGCAGCTGTGCTTTGCACAAGAAAGATCAGTAAGCTCTATGATTTCATAGCATAGGTGGCACACCTTTTATAAGTACCAAAAAAGGCTTAGAGCCTGGTCTCCTCGTTCCTCCACAACACGGTAGCTTGCAGCTCAGAACAGCATCTGGGACCATTTCTCTCTTTTTTTCTCTATCTCTCTCTCTCTCTCTCTTCCAGCACACTCACAGACCCAACAACTGCTGACCAGGTAAGTGTAGCATAGTCCCACCATTGTCATGGACGGAGACAGATGGCAAGCAAAATTCAGCAGGTGACTGAACATTTGTCCACACTGACTGCTGCCATCCAGCCAGCAGCAGCACCACCAGGAGCATTAACTGCCTTCCTGGTTGGTATAAGGAGAAGGACAATTCTGCAGGTACTGTAGTATGTGTGGTGTTCCCCTTGTAAATGGTTATTTTCTGGTTCGTTTAAATAATTACATTTCTATAATGCTGTTTGTTTTGTTGACTTTTTACAGTTCTGTCTGTTGTTTTGCAATTATACCTTTACTGTTATACAGTAAGAGCCCTGTGTTTTCTTGTTTTTGTGACTGCTGGGGGTGTTTGTGGGGAGCAAGGTATCGCTAAACATTGGGGAGATATTTTATTCGATCACTGATGTTACTTCACTTGGTGCTGGGGAGGGGACGCAGTTATTTGTCTTGTAACAACGGTAACAGTATCAGGTAGCAGAGGTGTGAGCACTCC
The DNA here is from genome assembly GCA_016271365.2 of Neoceratodus forsteri. Taxonomy (NCBI): domain Eukaryota; kingdom Metazoa; phylum Chordata; order Ceratodontiformes; family Ceratodontidae; genus Neoceratodus; species Neoceratodus forsteri. The sequence goes on from CM057456.1 coordinate 1,322,625,068, forward strand.
CACTGCAGTTTATCTTTTTAATGTTGGCACTGCATATACCTGTTGGGGGGGGGGTTCATGCATTTTTTTTTTACCTTGGAGAGTTAGATGGTCATAGCCCAGAGAACCTCCAATGTCTAGGAGTATATCAGGCTTTCCTGGAGCTCCTTTACAACCCTTGCTATTTTTTATGCCATACACAGGTGACTGACCAAGGGCCCAGTGCCTGTCATGTGGTCCCTTGCTGATATTTTCTCATACTAGAGCAAGTGGAGACATGAGATAAGATCAGGGCTGGGATTTTAATGTTAAAAAAGGGAAGGGGGTACTGTGCAGATGGGGGATCAGAAAAAGGCAGACATTCTGAACAAATACTTTAGTTCAGTGTTCACAGAGGAAGGAGAAGAGGAGGGAGGGAGGGGCCTTAAAAATAGTAATAAAAGCTTTGCAGGTAGCGATGTGAACACTAGTCCTTTTTTTGAAGGCGAGAGTCCTGAAAGGACTTACTAATCTGAAGGTAGACAAAGCAATGGGGCCAGATGGGGTGCATCCAAGGGTACTGAGGGAGGTCAGGGAAATACACGCTGTAGCTCTAACAGTTCTATTTAACAGCTCACTGGAAACAGGAGTGGTTCCAGAGGACTGGAGGAGGGCAGATGTAGTCCCACTACACAAAAGTAGCAGGGAGGAGGCTGGCAATTATTGGCCAGTCAGCCTGACATTAACAGTGAGAAAGTTAATGGAATCACTACTGAAGGAAAGGTTTTTGGAGTATCTTGAATCCAGTAGGTTACAAGACCCAAGGCAGCATGGCTTCACAGGGATGAGGTCATTTCAAATGAATCTGATAGATTTCTTTGTGTGACCAAACAACTAGATCAGGGTGGAGCAGTGGACGTGACCTACCTAGATTTCAGTAAGGTGTTCAACATCGTTCCAAACAGGAAACCTGTGAGCAAGCTGGGTAGCTTAGGAGTGGGTCCAAAGGTGGTAACTGGATAAGAAACTGGTTACAGGCTAAGCAACAGAGGGTGGTGGCAAATGGAGTTCACACCAGGGAAGGGAGGGTGACCAGCGGGGTGCCACTGGGATCAGTGCTGGGACCAGTCTTCTTCAATGTCTTTATAGGTGACATTACAGAGGAGCCTCTTTGCAGATGACACCAAAATCTGCAATAGGGTGGACACTCTGGGGGGTGGGAAGGATGAGCAGAGACCTGAGAAAATGAGAGAAGTGGTCTAGGGAATGGCAGCTGGGTTTCAAGGTGAAAAACTGCAAAATATTGCACTTACGGCAAAGAACCAAGGGGCAGAGTACAAAGTGGTTGGAGTGCTACTAATGACCACCAAGCAGGAAAGAGTCCTGAGGGTAATCATATCAGATGACCTAAAGGTGATCAGACAGTGCAACAAGGCGGTAGGGAGGGCCTATGGGATGCTGATGTGCATAGGGAGGAATATCAACAGCAGAAAGAGAGAGGTGGTGTTGCCTCTGTATAGATCGCTGGTAAGACCCCACATATTGTATTGTTTCCAGTTCTGGAGATCACATCTCTGGAAGGACAGACAGAGTGGAGGCAGTCCAGAGGACGGCAACTAAAATGGTGCAGGGTCTGCAATAAAAGCCCTATGAGAAGAGACTAAAGGACCTCAATATGTATACCCTAGATTCAGGAGAGATGTGAGGAAGTACTTCTTCACAGAAAGAGTGGTGGATTCCTGGAACAGCTTTCCAGCGGAGGTGGTGGGGGCAAAAACAGTAGTGGGGTTCAAGAATACATAGGATAAGCACAAGGGAATCATAGTGGAAAGCAAGGGGAGAGGGAGAAAGAGCTGTAGATCGGGCATGGTCTGTGGGAATAGTTTAGGTATGGAGAAATCGGCAGACTGGATGGGCCAAGCGGTCCTTATCTGCCATCAAATTCTGTGCGTCGATGTCTACATTTCAATAGTGCATGCATAGCCAGCCCGGTAGTGCTGAGCCAGCGACCCGAGCTTGGGAGCGAGCTTGGGTTACTCGGGGTCAGCCGGGGAGGAGAGGATCAAGCATCCAGAGCACAGCTCTCCTCTCCTGGGGAGGGGGGGATTGACGACTTCCCAGCAGCAGCGACTCCCAGTGCAGACTGGGGGAGCAGCAGACAAGGGTCATGCATACAAGGGGTGCAGGTGTCAGCAGATGTCTGCGAGAGGGGTGCGGAAGCACACTCAGCTGGCACTGGATGTCATTGCACATCCACACCTCCGGAGATAATGCTCACTTAAACAAGGAAACACTTCAGCGCCTGAGGAGATAACAGAGCACCTACCCCACACTCACTGCCAGTCCCTGCCTTCTCCCGATCCCAATATCATTCAGCCTGCATCCAAACCCACCCACTAGACTAAATTGATGGAGTGCCTAAGGTAGGTGAGGGCGGCCCCACCCTGAGGGGCACAAGTCAAGGGGTCTACGGGTGGGGGGGGGCTTAGGATGCCAGGTTGGGGTTCCAGGGGGATCTGGGCTGAGGGGAGGTATCAGGCAGGGTGGGACAAGCAGGTGTCTCCTGAAGGATGCCTCAGGAATCTGTGACAGGAGGGAAAAAGAAATGTAAATAAAAAAAATTATGCATGTAAAGCCATGCATGCCCATAGCACACTTTCTGTCAATTCTTTGTGGACCATCTTCCCCGGATCAGTACAGAAGCAGCAACAGCCGCAAGGAGCCCCCAACACGGAGTTACACTATTCCCAATGAAGATGAATCTCCTACCTTGTCTTTCAACTTTTCCTTTCACAGGAGTCTCACCTACCCTCTTTGGGGGTAGTTCACATGCTGACAGTTGAGCTCCATGCTTACTGTGCCTTTACATATGGCACTTAACATGCTGGTAACTGACTGTTAGGCGGAAAATGATCAATTAGCAAGGCACAAAACCTGTTAGTGCAGTGCTGTTTGGTTATACTGCCATTCGTGTGAAACTGATGTCAGCAGTCCAAAAATATACGTGAATACACAAAACTGAAAATGAAATCATTATAAATAAAAGGAAACAACAGCAATCAGCTGCATCTATAAAGTTAACTCCTAATTATAAGTGCAAGTTTCATTTCATAGAAACTGAAATGCCTGATTCTGCTCACAAAAATGTGAATTTGACTGAGCAGACAGAGCATGCTGGTCTCCTTTTATCAAGGCTGGACCAGCAACAACTGTACACAGAAGGAAGGTGAACAGTCAGTAATGCAGGTTCCTATGGTGATGAAACCTTCAACATTTCATTTTCTGGCTCTTAGTTGTCTACTATTTAACAATGTTGTGACACTAACACAGCTTGAGGAAGATCCTGCAGTGATATTAAAGCAGGGATCTGCTGAAATACTATAGGCAGGGAAAAACAGGCAGACTTGGTGGGCCAAGCAGTCCTTATCTGCCAGCGAATATGTTTCTATGTTTTGTTTTTTGCAGAATTAAGTGAACCACAAACTTTAAGCATGATTGTCAGAATTAAAAGACTACCCCAAAACCCCCTGCTTACTGATGTTAGGTACAAACATAGAAACATAGACTTTGATGGCAGATAAGGACCACTTGGCCCATCTAGTCTGACCATTTCCCTACCTATAGGATAGGCCGCAGATCCTAGGTAACCAACAGCCTATTTCCTCCTACCCCCCACAAGAATTGCTTTATGTCTGTCCCATGCATTCTAGAATTCTCCCACAGTTTTAGACCCCACAACCTCCTCAGGAAAGGCTGTTCCATGCATCCACTACCCTCCCAATGAAATAATACTTCCTTACATTGCCCAGAACCGCCCTCCCATCTTTAAAGTGTGTCCCCTTGTTCTTGCCGTCTCTTTTCGAAAGATGCTACCCTCTTGTACTTTGTTGATTCCACTGAGGTACTTAAAAGTTTCTACATGTCCCCCTCTCCCTTCTTTCCTCAAGGGTATACATATTAAGCTCCTTTAGTCTTTCCTCATACGGCTACTCTTGCAGACCCTGCACCATTTAGTTGCCCTCCTCGGACTGCCTCTATCCTGTCTATGTCCTTGCGAAATGGGGTCTCAGAACCGGACACAGTACTCAGATGAGGTCTAACCAACTGTCTGTACAGAGGATAACAACTCCCTGTTTTCTGCTGCTGATGTCTCTCCCTATGCATCCCAGTATACCCCCAGCCCTCCTACTGCCTTCTCACATTTGCTTGCTAACCTTAAGGGTCATCTGATATGATTACCCCAGGTCCTTTCCTTTGTTGTTGTTGTTACGTCCCCCAATTGTGTACTCTCCCCTGGGTTCTTGTTCCCCAGGTGCATTATTTGCACTTCTTTGCATTGAATCCTAGCTGCCATACTTCTGACCATTCCTCCAACCTTGCCAAGTCTCTTCTCATCCTTTCCACGCCTCCTTGTGTATCAACCCTGTTGCAGATCTTTGTGTCATCTGCAAAGGGGCATACTTTTCCTTCCAGTCCCTCTGCAATGTCACTTATGAAGACATTAAAAAGGACTGGACCCAATACTGAACCCTGTGGTACCCCACTAGTAACCCCTCTTTCTTCAGAGTGGACTCCATTTACAATTACCTTCTGTGTCCTGTTGTCCAGCCAGTGTTTTATCAGGCTACCACCCTGGGACCCGCTCCCAGGCTGGTTAATTGACTATTAATCTTTTTGTGGGACTGTCAAATGCCTTGCTAAAGTCTAGGTAGACCATGTCCACGCCCTCCTGGTCTACTAGTTTGGTCACCCAGTCAAAGAAATCTATTAGATTCATCTGACATGGCCTTCCAGCTGTGAACCCATGCAGCCTTGGGTCCTGTTGCCCCTGGCCTCTAGGTACTCAGCTATTCTTTCCTTCAGAGTGACTCCATCACTTTCCCTACCACGAGGTCAGACTGACAGGTCTGTGGTTTCCTGCCTCTGTCTTGGTCCCACTTTTGTAAGGGGAATCCATCTGCCTTCCTCCAGTCCTCAGGTACCACACCACCCTCCTATGATTTATTAAAAGAGTAGCCAGTGGTTTCATTAGTTCCCCCCTTAATTCTTTTAGAATTCTGGGGTGAATTCCAACAGGACCCATTGCTTTGTCCACCTTCAGTTTTAGGAGTTCTTGCAGAACCATTTCTTCTGTGAAAGGACTGGGATCGACCTCCCTATCAAGAGTGCTTCTGATAATTGGATTAGGCACTTCCCCCTCCTCTTTTGTGAATACTGAGCAGAAATATTCGTTCAGTATCCCTGCTTTTTCACTATCCTCCTCTGCCCACCCAGCATTCATTCTATTCAGCCTCACTATCCCTCCCTTTGTCTTTCTACGCTCTCTGATGTACCTGTAAAAGGTTTTATCCCCCTTCTTAACCGAGTTGACTATCTTTTCCTCAGTTTGGGCCTTTGCTATTCTGACTTCCCTCCCTGCTTCCTTCTGCCTTAACTGGTACAGCTCTCGTCCTGCTCCTTCTGTATTTCCTTATACTTCCGAGATGCTATCTTTTCTTCCTGACTTTCACAGCCACCTCTTGAGAAACCATAGTGGCTTTTTCTTTTATTTTGTTTGTTTATTTGCTTCACACAAAGGCTTGTTGCCTCTGTGATGGCAGTTTTGATGATTCCCATTGTTGCTCCACACCTTCTAGCCTGTTTGCTAGTGCTTTTCTGAGGCACTCTCCCATCTTGCCAAGTCAGCCCTCCTGAAGTCCAGTACCCTCACTTTTTGTATGGCTTTGACTCTGTAACTGAGTTTAACGTGAACCACACTGTTTGATGGTACTTGTTCCCAGATGGCAACCCACTTCTAGATCTGAGATCTCTCCTGCCCCATTTGAAATACGAGGGTCTAAGATTGCTCCTCATGAGTGGGTTCCAGTAGCTACTGAGGCCTGCCACCTGTAGGGCATTAAGAATGGCCCTGCTCTTGGATGTAGCTGCAGCAAATGTGCTCCAGTTAACATCTGGCATATTCAGGTCTCCATCAACAGTATCTCCTTTCTCTGCCATTCTAAGAATGCCTTCTATCATATCCTTGTCCATTTCTTCCCCTGACATGGGGGTCTGTACACAAACCCTGTGCGGATTGGTGCCCTTTCAGTCTCCAAGGTGACCCATAGTGCCTCCTCTCCTCCCTGTTTACTCTTTTTGTTCAGATGCTTTTATCTCTTGCTTTACATAGAGAGCTACTCCTCCCCCTCTTCTCCCCTGCCTGTCTCTCCTGTAGGTTATGTACCCTGGTATGTTAACATCCCAGTCATAGTTCTCTGTGTTCCATGTTTCTGTGACTGCTATGATATCCTGGCATCCCTCTTCCGTCAAGGCCACCAGCTCAGGGAGCTTGTTGCCCAGACTACGGGCATTGGTACTCATTACCCTCCATTTCCTGATGGCCTTACTCCTTGGGGCAGTAAAGTCACTTTAAGGGGGTGTCTTTTGTAAAGACTTTTTTGAACCTTCCCGTATCACCTACAGGAAAACACCCCATGTCATAAAACTGCTCGCGAAACAATGTTTTGTGGAATCAGTACAGAATTTGCAGAATAACTACAGTGAACTGTGAAATAAAAGTACTGTGAACTTACATTCTGCAGTTCACATACATCTGAAATCTCACGGAGCAAGGTCAAAATTCAAGCAAAACCTTCTGATGATTTAAAGACAGAATTATGGAACATTATGTGAAATTTGCAAAACTTCATAAAATGTTTGTGAAATCAGAATTCACAGTCTCCGCGAAGCACTAATCTCCTATGGGCTCTCCTATGTAAATAAACAGTAAATAAATAAATAAATAAAAATGAAATACAAGTTGAACATCTGTTTTTAGAAAAATTATGTTTTATCCAAACTGTCCCCCTGAGATGTCGGGGCTCATTACAGGAGAACTACACTGAATCTGTGAGCCTTTGTTTTTTGTAGTTTAAATAAAATGCATGACAAGGAGTATGATATGGAAGGAATAAGGCATGACAAAGGGGGGGTTTATGCTATGTTAATGTACTGAGTGGTGGGTTGGAGTCTCGAGCCTGAATCCCCCCAGTGGAGCTGTCTTATTCCACTTATAAAATGTTCAGTAATGTAAATTTTTTAGCAGTATAGTAGTGTTGTAATCTGGTGCAGTATTTTTAAACAGCTTACTTTAGGATTGTAAAAAAACAAAGACAAGGCGCTGCATCAGCATGTGGTCTAAAAGCAAAACAAAATGGTTATATTAAATGCACGCTGAAAATAGAAAATAGAGTTAAAAATCTACGTTTTGACATTAGGTCTTCTTCAGGAAATATCTAAAAGAGGAAAAAAACAAGTTAGTGTTACTTTAGGATATTAGCATAATTAGATATGTGGCAGAGGTTAGTTTGCAGCTGATGGTTCCATGTCAGAAGGGCGAATGGGGAGCGGTAATCTATGTCGGCACGGGCTCCACAGTGCAAACGCTTTGGTAAAGTGATTTCTTGTGGGGCTTTTCCCCCATACCCTGTATTTAGATTCCAACTCCGGGGGGGAGGGGCACAACTCGGGGATGGGGACAGAACCATGGTCGTGCAAAAGTGCTGGCACTGTGTTTCTGTCACCATTGTGACGGTTCACCATTATTCATTCGCCCTGTTCATGTGCTACCCCAGCTGATACACTGCACTAATTGCCTGCTATTGCACTGAGAGGGAGTGTGTTATTTTGTTGCTTTAAATAGTGTTTCCTGAATTTTAACTTCCTGTACTTCCATGTGATCTGTGGGGCTCAGCTAGAAGCTTGGGTTGTGCATCCTGTTCTCTCTATGTGATGTGAGTCAGACCTGGTAGCCTATCATATTGATTAGATGTCATGTGACCTCATTCAGATGCATTGCTGGGCAGTTCAGATTCAAGCAGGCAGAGAGTTTGAGCTGTCTTTTTTTTTTTTTTTTAGGTATATAGACATTTTATTACGTATTTATTGGATTTTGGTACCCTGGCAGGCTCCCTGACACAAACTGTCCCTTTTTCAGGAGCGACCCGAAATTAATTACACTGAAGGAATAACTACAGACAGCAATAACAAACAGTGCTTACTATAAGTAAATGACAATATTCAGTGCAGACAATAAAGCATTTAGAGCATTGTTTGCAGACTTTTTTTTATGGTTTTGCATGTATAGAAACATAGAATCTGACAGCAGATAAGGACCGCTTGGCCCACCTAGTCTGCCCATTTCCCTACCTAATGGATAAGCTGCAGATCCTAGTTAACCAACAGCCTACTTCCTCCTAACCGCCACTAGAATTGCCTTATGCCTGTCCCATGCATTCTTGAATTCCCCCACTGTTTTTGACTCTATGACCTCCTTAGGATGGCTGTTCCATGCATCTAAAACCCTCTCTGTGAAGAAATATTTCCTCACATTACCTCGAGGCAGTCCCTCTCTATCTTCAAATTGTGACCCCTTGTTCTTGCACATCTCTTTTATGAAAGATGCTACCTCTTGGACTTTGTTGATTCCCATGAGGTATTTGAAAGTTTCTATCATGTCCCCCCTCCTTCCTTTCCTCGAGGCTATACATCTTAAGCTCCTTTAATCGTTCTTCATATGTCTTCTGGTGCAGACCCTGCACCATTTTGGTTGCCCTCCTCTGGACAGTCTCCACCCTGTCAATGTCTTTGCAGAGATGGGGTCTCCAGAACTGCACACAGTACTCAGATGTGGTCTTACCAACTGTCTGTACAGAGGGCCAAACAACTTCCTGTTTTCATTGGTGATGCCTCTCCATGCATCCCAGTATCCCTCAGCCCTCCTTACTGCCTTCTCCATTGCTGGCCCCGTTTAGTTAATCTGATTTGACTCCCCCAGGTCCCTTTCCATTTTGTTGTTGTCAGTATCTCACCCCCCCATTGTACTCTTGCCCTGGTTTTCATTTCCCAGGTGCATTACTTTGCACTTCTTTGTGTTGAATCTAAGCTGCCATACATTTGACCATTCCTCCAACCTTGCCAAATCCCTTTTCATCTTTCCACCCTACCTTGCGTATCAACCCTGTTGCAGATCTTAGTATCATCTGCAAAGAGACATACTTTCCCTTCCAGTCCCTCTGCAATGTCACTTACTGTATACTGTAAAGACATTAAAAAGGACCGGCCCCGGTAGTGAACCTTGCGGTACCCCACTAGTTACCCTCCTTTCTTCACTGTGGACTCCATTTACTACTACCTGCTGTGTCCTGTTGTTTAGCCAGTGTTTTACGCAAGCTACCGCCCTGGGACCCACTCCCAGGCTGGCTAATTTGACTATTAATCTTTTGTGCGGGACTGTGTCAAATGCGTTGCTAAAGTCTAGACAGGCCATGTCCACAGCCGCTCCCTGGTCTACTTCTTTGGTCACCCAGTCAAAGAAATCAATTAAATTTGTTTGACATGACCTTCCTGCTGTGAATTCATGCTGCCTTGGGTCCTGTGCCCCAATGGCCTCTAGGTACTCAACAGTTCTTTCCTTCTGAAGTGATTCCATCATTTCCCTACCACTGGGGTCAAACTGACGGTCTGCAGTTTCCTGCCTCTGTCTTGCTTCCACTTTTGTGAAGGAAATCACATCTGCCCTTTTCCAGTCCTCAGGTACCATACCATCTTCCCATGATTTATTAAAAAGGGTAGTCAGTGGTGTTACTAGTTCTTCCCTTAGTTCTTTTAGAATTCTGGGGTGAATTCCATCAGGCCCCATTGCTCTATCCACCTTCAGTTTTAAGAGTTCTTTCAGAACGCTTTCTTCTGTAAAATGACTAATATCAACCCCCCCTATCCAGAGTGCTTCTACTGACTGGATTTGGTATCTCCCCCTGCTTTTCCATTGTGAATACTGAGCAGAAATATTTGTTCAGTATCCCTGCTTTTTCACTGTCGCTCTCTGCCCAACCACCTTCCTCTTTATTCAGCCTCAGTATCCCTGCCTTCATCTTTCTTTGCTCCTAATGTACCTATAAAGGTTTTATCCCCCTTCTTAACCGAGTTGGCTATCTTTTCCTCGGTTTGGGCCTGTCTATTCTGACTGCCTTCCCACTTCCTTCTGCTTTAACTGGTACAGTTCTCTGTCCTGCTCCATCTGTGTTTCCTTATACTTCCTGAATGTTATCTTTTTCTCCCTTACCTTCCGCCACTTCTTTTGAGAACCATAGTATTTTTTTCTTTTGCTTTGATTTGTTCATTTGCTTCACACAAAGGCTTTTTGCCTCTGTGATGGCAGTTTTGATGTTTCCCCATTGTTGCTCCACCCCACCTTCTTGCCTGTTTGCTAGTGCTTTTTCAGGCACTCTACCATTTGACAAAATCAGCCCTCCTGAAGTCTAGTACCTTCACTTTTGTGTGGCTTGACTCTACAGCTAAGTTTATCATGAACCACACTGTTTGTGGTGGTTGCTTGTTCCCAGATGGCTACCCACTTCAAGATCAGAGATCCTCTCTCCATCCCCATTTGAGAGTACCAGGTCTAAGATTGCTCCCTCCTGAGTGGGTTCCAAAACTAGCTGTCTGAGGCATTCCCCCCTGTAGGGCATCAAGAATGGTCCTGCTCTTGGATGTGGCTGCAGCAAAGGTGCTCCAGTTAACATCTGGCATATTCAGGTCCCCCATTAGCAATATCTCCCCTTTCTCTGCCATCCCAAGGATGCCTTCTATCATTTCCTTGTCCATTTCCTCCCCCTGAGACGGAAGTCTGTATACAACCACTGTGCAGACTGTGGAGACATTTCCAGTCTCCAGGGTGACCCACAGTGCCTCCTCTCCTCCCTGTTTACACTTTAGTTCTGTTGCTTTGATCCCTTCCCCTACATAGAGAGCGCTACTCCTCCTCCTCTTCTTCTTCCCTCCCTGTCCCTCCTGTAGATTGTGTACCCTGGTAAACTGACATACCAGTCATGGCTCTCTGTGTACCATGTTTCTGTGACTGCCACGATATCTAGGTATCACTCTTTCATCAAGGCCAACATTTCGGGGAGCTTTTTACCTAGACTACGGGCATTGGCACTCATTACCCTCCATTCTTTCATGGCTTTATTTCTTTTTGCCCCATCCCTGTCCTTACTGATTCTGTCTTTTTCTCTATTTACCCCTGCCCTTATCCCTATCGACTACTCTATATTGGTGTTTACCTCACTAACTACCCTGATTTTTGGGGGGAGGCTAGGATTTCCCTTCTCCTTTTCAGTGCCTCTCCCCTTGGCTAGTTTAAATGCTTGCCAATGAAGCATTTAAACCTATCACCTAGGATCCTGGTTCCCCTCCTGGATAGATGCAGACCATCATGTCTGTATAGGCCTGCATCCCTCCAGATGGAGCCCCAGTCCCCAATGAAACCAAATCTCTGAGCTCTGCACCAGTTTTTCAACCAGTCATTGAATTCCCATGGTGCAGAGTATCCTAGCCTCATCCTTGCCATAGACAGGTATCACTTCTGAGAAATTTACCGTGTGTGCTACTTGTCTAAGGCCCCTTCCCAACCCCACAAACTCCAGTTGCACTGCTCTGATCCCATTCTCAGCCAGGTCATTCTTCCCTAGGTGGATAATGACATCCAGCTCACTCCCCTTGCAGCTGCTCCCACGATCCTGAGGATTTGTTTCTTGTCTCTCCAAGCCATGGCAAAGGGCAGGCACCTTACCTCCCTCCCTCCTCCCTCCCAGTTCTACCCCCCCTAACAACTGAGCCCCCCACCAGGAGTTGTTTCCTTCCCCTGTGGGGTCCTGTGCCATCCAGATACAATCAACTACAACTCTGACCATCCACCCCGGGGAGTGCCTTCCTTCCTGTCAGACACTTAGTTCACAGAGATTAAGTAACAGGTCTAGTCACAAATGACTGCAAATGTCTCCCAGCTACAGTTCCTCCCTGGCAAATTAAATTTAAACCTAAGACAAGACAACCCCAAAAACAGAATCAATACTAGTTACTTACACAGGTCCAAAAAGTAATAATTCAGTTCAGTGTAGCCGAGAAAATAACCTCCTTGATTTGAGGAAGCTCTGGCTGCATTCTCTCTCTCTTCTGTCTCTCTGTGTTTCTGTTGTGTGGAATCACAGTTTTAATACATATTTTGTGTTTTATTCAGTGTTTAAAATGTTTTTTCTTGTGTAAGAAACACTACGTTTTTTCAAACATGTTGGATGGATTTCCTTTACAGTCTGTTATTCTTGTGCAATGTTGCTGTGGGTGTGGGTGGAGGGCATTTTTTTTTATTTCTATGATTTGTTTTTTGATGTTGGTGTGTTGTTTGATTCACATTGTGACCCTTTTGACCCTGTGGACATGTAATTCGTATAGTGACCTTTTTGGCCCTGCTTGTGATCCTGAATAATGCACCCTATCATGTTTTTTGGGTAGCAGCATATGTTAGGTTAATGCAGTACCATGGGTCAGGGTCTGACCAATTAGGAGTCAGAACTGACTGGACATAATTTTATAATGTGGCTATCATCCCACCTCAGGTTCACTGTGAGGCATGAATCTGTAGGCTGAATGGATTCAACTGCCTGAGAAAGGTTGATATGCTGTTACACACCTTGGAGTATATAATTGTGATAGTGAAACTGATACTACAGAGATTGTTTCAATTACAGAAAAAGAAGTAAAACAAATATTGTATTTTTAAAGTTTTAAATTGAATGACAATATGCAAGAGAACATAGTCCCATACATTTTTGGTCTTAAGATTGGGACATTTTACGTGAGTGGCTCATATTGGTGTGTGGTGCACAATGAGTATGCATAAGTGCATATGTCGCACACACATGCATGGCACGGCCATTAAACATGTATGTAAGGTGCATAGAGGTGCACGAATGCCGGCCCCACATAGCTGTATGGCAGCAGCAGTATGTGACTACCGGTGGTGTGTCTGCATAATGCCATGCATACACTTTATGCACAAAGCCAAGTACATCACCCAGGCATGTGGGACCAAGGGCGCAGCAGTATGTTGGAAGGAGGGCTGCTATACACTGACTGTGCGCAGGTCTGCCATGCGTGGAATAATACTGGTCAGCACAGAGAACAGGGACTGTAATGGGCATGGACAGAGTCATAATGGACCTCCGCTAATGATCTGCAGCACCACAGATGACCACGAATGATACTGTATAGTCGGACCAGACTGTGTGGGACAGCCAAGAAAGCAGCACCCACACAGACACACGTGTGACCTAGATGGAGTCAGGGCATGGGAACTGGTCCCTCTCCCCAGACACGGATGGATACACCACCCCAGGCGCCGTAAAGGCACAGCATGCACAAGACAGGCCCCCAGTCCCCCTTCCACCTGACCCCACCCCATAAAAGTACCTGTCTCACTGTCACCCAGATGTGAGGCTACCTATGGTCACAGACAGCAGCATGCACCTGCTGACCAGAAAAATGACACAGACATAAGACACTTGTCATAAATGAACATTTAATAAAGTCACAGCCCATTATAACAAAACACAAGCACACATCATCTGAAGGGACAGTGCAACTATAAATGTAGAATACTATTAGCCAGACAGGGGACAGTGGCCAAATAGTTGGTCTGGGGGTATAGAGAGGTGGTATGGGGATACAGACAGCCAGTCAGTCGCTCTCCTCCTCCTGGGATCCTCACTCAACCTCATGGGCGTTGTTGCCGCGTAGCCACATTTGACAAGCAACAGGTGGTGCAGTGGACCCCTGATAACCCTGGAAGCTAATAGCTTGGCAGAAGACACCAGGAGAAAGGACTGCTGTGTGACTGGACTTCTCTGCTGGGACTAAAGAAGAAGAACTTTTGTACTTGGACCTTTAATTTAGGGTAAAAAAAAACAACAAACAAAACAAAAAAAAGTGTGTGTTTGTCTGGGTTAACTGAACTGAATGGGTATCTGAACAGTTATCTAGGTGTAAATCTCAGTGATTGAAATGACTTAATAGCTGTGAGGTTTAAATTACTTGTGGAAAGATCTAGTAAGTAGGGGGAGTGGCTTAGCTAGAAGGAAGCTACATTTAAAGACTGCCTTAGAAAGATTCTGCTAATAGCTTGGCAGAAGACACCAAGAGAAAGGACTGCTGTGTGACTAAACTTCTCTACTGGGACTATATTGCCCTCCTTCCCTCCCCACCCAAATCTAGTTATATTTTTATAGGCACAGGATTTGACTGACAACAGGAACTTCCTGTTTGGGAGCAGGAAGTGAGTGATCACAGAACCACCAAAGACCCACCATCCTAGAAGGGCAAGAGTAGCTCTCCGGCCCCATCTAGCTGCTGGAGGTCTGCCTCTGAGCAAGTAAGTGGTCTACTGAGAAATATAGGATATTCTTGTCTCAGAACAGGACAATCAGGAGCTTAAAGGGCACACAGGCAGAAAGTAAGGAGAGAGAGAGAAAAAAACAGAGGAAAGAGTAAGGATTGCAAACAGTTCAGGGGCCAGAAATAAGAAATGATTGGAGTGGTGCAGTGCAGTGGCTGTGGGGCAGCAGTCTTCCGGGAGACATTCTGGAGGATGCGGTGTTGTCCTATCTGCAGGCACCTCTCTGGGCTGAGGGAGGAGGTTGTTCATCTCCAGGCTGAGTTGGCCAGGATTTGTGGGACCTCCTCTTCCATCCAGGGACCACCAGTGCCACTGCCGTTGCCTCAGAGGTTGCCAAGAAAGAGGAGTGGTTGGACCACAGTGGGCTCAGGGAGGGTAAGGGTGGTGGAACAGAGGTACATCCATCCAGTTGTACCTCTCCACAATTCCTATGCCATTCTGGCAAAGTGTGGTTCCTCTATGGAGGCACCCGCAGTGGAGACCAAGAAGGATGCTGGGAACCTCCACAAAGGAGACCCACAGGAGGGTGGCAGGGGACCCTGCAGGGGAAGGAAACAACTCCTGGTGGGGGACTCCATTGTTAGGAAGGTAGAACTGGGAAAGAAAGGGTAGAGGGAGACAAGGTGCCTGCCTGGTGCCATGGCTTGGAGGGACAGGGAGCGAATCCTCAGGATTGCCAGAGCAGCTGCACAGGGGAGGGAGCTGGATGTCATTGTCCACCTAGGGACACATCATCTGGCTAAGAAAGGGATTAGAGAAGTGCAGGAAGAGTTTGTGGAATTGGGGAGGGGCCTTAGTCAAGTAGCACGCACGGTAACCTTCTCGGAGGTGATGCCCATCTATGGCATAGGAGAGGCTAGGGTGTTCTGCACCATGGGATTCAATCAGTGGTTGAAAAACAGGTGCGGAGCTCAGGGATTTGGCTTCATTGGGGACTGGGGGTCCACCTGGAGTGATGCAAGCCTATACTGGCATGATGGGCTGCATCTGTCCAGGAGGGGAACCAGGATCCTAGGTGATAGGTTTAAATGCTTCATTGGCAAGCTTTTAAACTAGCCAAGGGGGGAGGCACTGGAAAGGAGCAGGGAAATCCTAGCTCCCCCCACAAATAATCACGGTAGTAAGTGCGGCAAACACCAACATAGAGGTGTCGATAGGGAGAACGGCAGAGGGTAAATGGAGAAAGTGACAAAGGCAAGAAGGACAGGGATGGGGCAAAAGGGAGTAAGGCCATCAGGAAATGGAGGGTAATGAGTACCAATGCCCGTAGTCTGGGCAACAAGCTCCTGAGCTGGTGGCCTTGACGGAAGAGGGATGCCTGGATATCGTAGCAGTCACAGAAACATGGTACACGAGAGACCATGACTGATGCTAACATACCAGGGTACATAACCTACAGAGAGAGATAGGCAGGGAGAAAGAGGGGAGGAGTAGTCTCTATGTAAAGGAAGGGATAAAAAGCAACTGAACAAAGAGTAAACAGGGAGGAGAGGAGGCACTGTGGGTCACCTTGGAGACTGGAAAGGGCACCACAATCCGCACAGGGTTGTGTACAGACCCCATGTCAGGGAGGAATGGACAAGGATATGATAGAAGGCATTCTTAGAATGGCAGAGGAAGGGGAGATACTGTTGATGGGAGACCTGAATATTCCAGATGTTAACTGGAGCACATTTGCTGCAGCCACATCCAAGAGCAGGGCCATTCTTGATGCCCTACAGGTGGCAGACCTTAGACAGCTAGTTTTGGAACCCACTCATGAGGGAGCAATCTTAGACCTCATACTCTCAAACGGGGGCAGTGAGAGGATCTCAGATCTAGTAGTGGGTTGCCATCTGGGACAAGTGACCATCAAACAGTGTGGTTCCGTTAAACTCAGCTACAGAGTCAAGCCATACAAAGTGAGGGTACTGGACTTTAAGAGGGCTGACTTTGGCAAGATGGAGGAGTGCCTCAGAAAAGCACTAGCAAACAGGCTAGAAGGAGGTGTGGAGCAATGGGGAATCATCAAAACTGCCATCACAGAGGCAACAAGCCTTTGTGTGAAGCAAATAAACAAATCAAAATGAAAGAAAACGCCACTATGGTTCTCAAAAGAGGTGGCTGTGAAAGTCAGGAAGAAAAAGATAGCATTCCGGAAGTGTAAGGAGAAACAGAAGGAGCAGGACAGAGGGCTGTACAAGTTAAGGCAGAAGGAAGCAGGGAGGGAAGTCAGAATAGCAAAGGCCCAAACTGAGGAAAAGATAGCCAACTCAGTTAAGAAGGGGATAAAACCTTTATAGGTACATCAAGAGCATAGAAAGACAAAGGAGGGATAGTGAGGCTGAACAGAATGAACGTTGGGTGGGCAGAGGGGGACAGTGAAAAAGCAGGGATACTGAACGAATATTTCTGCTCAGTATTCACAAAAGAGGAGGGGGAAGTGCCTAATCCAATTAACAGAAGCACTCTTGATAGGGGGGTCGATCCCAGTCCTTTGACAGAAGAAAGGGTTCTGCAAGAACTCCTAAAACTGAAGGTGGACAAAGCAATGGGTCCTGTTGGAATTCACCCCAGAATTCTAAAAGAATTAAGGGAGGAACTAGTGAAACCACTGGCTACTCTTTTTAATAATTCGTGGGAGGATGGTGTGGTACCCCGAGGACTGGAGGAAGGCAGATGTGATTCCCCTTCACAAAAGTGGGACCAAGACAGAGGCAGGAAACTACAGACCTGTCAGTCTGACCTCTGTGGTAGGGAAAGTGATGGAGTCACTTCTGAAGGAAAGAATAGTTGAGTACCTAGAGGCCAGTGGGGCAACAGGACCCAAGGCGGCATGGGTTCACAGTGGGAAGGTCATGTCAGATGAATCTAATAGATTTCTTTGACTGGGTGACCAAACTAGTAGACCAGGGAGGGGCTGTGGACATGGCCTACCTAGACTTTAGCAAGGCATTTGACACAGTCCCACACAAAAGATTAATAGTCAAATTAACCAGCCTGGGAGTGGGTCCCAGGGTGGTAGCCTGGGTAAAACATTAGCTGCACAACAGGACACAGAAGGTAATTGTAAATGGAGTCCTCTGAAGAAGAGGGTTACTAGTGGGGTACCGCAGAGGTTCAGTTGAGGTCCAGTCCTTTTAATGTCTTCATCAGTGACATTGCAGAGGGACTGGAAGGAAAAGTATGCCTTTTGCAGATGACACAAGATCTGCAACAGGGTTGATACACAAGGAGGCGTGGAAAGGATGAAAAGGGACTTGACAAGGTTGGAGGAATGGTCAGAAGTATGGCAGCTAGGATTCAGTGCAAAAGTGCAAAATAATCACCTGGAAACAAGAACCCAGGGAAGAATACACAATGGGTGGGGAGGTAGTAACAACAACTAAAAAGGAAAGGGACCTGGGGTAATCATATCAGATGACCTTAGGGTTAGCAAGCAATGTGAAAGGCAGTAGGAGGGCTGGGGGTATACTGGGATGTATAGGGAGGCATCAGCAGCAGAAAACAAGAGGTTGTTATCCCTCTGTACAGACAGTTGGTGAGACCCCATCTGGAGTACTGTGTCTAGTTCTGGAGACCCCATCTCCACTAAGGATATAGACAGGATTGAGGTAGTCAGGAGGGCAACTAAAATGGTGTAGGGTCTGCAAGAGAAGCCATATGAGGAGAGACTAAAGGAGCTTAATATGTATACCCTTGAGGAAAGAAGGAGTGGGGAAAGGATAGAAACTTTAAGTACCTCAGTGGAATCAACAAAGTCCAAGAGGTAGCATCTTTCAGAAAAGAGGCGTGCAAGAACAAGGGACACAATTTAAAGATAGAAGGAGGCGGTTCAGGGCAATGTATTATTTCACAGAGAGGTAGTGGATGCGTGGAACAGCCTTCCTGAGGAGGTTGTGGGGTCTAAAACTGTGGGAGAATTCATGAATGCATGGGACAGACATAAGGCAATTCTTGTGGAGGGTAGGAAGAAATAGGCTGTTGGTTAACTAGGATCTGCGGCCTATCCTGTAGGTAGGGAAATGGGCAGACTAGATGGGCCAAGCAGTCCTTATCTGCCGTCAAAGTCTATGTTTCTATGAGAGGAACACAGGGGACAGTCATGAGCAGGATGCACATGCATTGTGGCCATTACACTCAGTGGGCACACAGGCTCCTGCCATTCTCCCCCAAGTGTACATACCTTGGATGGCTCAGCAAGAGACCAGCAGCCCCCAACATTGTCTTTGTAGTGTGCATCCTGTGTGCCCACCCACAAGTACAGCCAGTAAGTGACAAGCAGCTCCCACCAGGACTGCTGTGCCACCACCTGTGCTGTTGTGCCACCAGGCTGATCCAGGCGCTCAAGGACTATTTGGTCCAACATCCCACAATGGTCCTGTGGAAACACAACATAAGGAGCATGATCAGTTACACAATAAAGAGCACACATGGCATGCACACCCCCAATGCCCCTCTCCTGCCGCATACATGCCTCTCCTGGCTCTTTCACCTACCATACTGGTCCACCTTCCAGTGACTCTTAGTAGCAGAGTCCATATACCAATTATAGCTTCTATGGGTACACACCCACCCTCCCAACAGAGCCTGCTGCTGCCAACATCTCTGCTATCACAGTATCTGTCAAGGTATGGACCATCTGTGCATGGCATGTCAGTCTGCAAGCATATCTTGTACATGCCCCTTGAAAGGTGGGCAGATAATAAGGGAATAGCATGTGGATGCCCTATATGCCACATGGGTGGGGGACAGCACACACGTGTGAGCAACTGGATTCAGCACTTCCAGAAAGGGCCAGACCACAGGGGTACAGAGATAGTGCCCAGAGCTATTAATGAATCTTCTCCTGATGAATGCAGAGAGGAAGCACAAGTGGGCATTGAGGCCAAGGCCATATCCATATGTATTTCAGTCACGGTTGGATGTCAGCACCCTGTGAGACACACACTGTGTCAACTGCTTTCATCTGGATCATGTCACAATTGCAGGGGTGTGTGATATGGTCCAGACCCATATGGTCTTGATGACACAACAGTCATGGGCAATGTCTGTGGACACAAAGGTGCTATGTGCCCTGGTGAACTATGCCACAGAGGCATTCCAGAGGGTGGCAGAGGGTGCCATGGGTGTCAACTAGTCTCCTGGGCACTACACCAGGTCACCAACACCCTGGTCCTGCATCTACAACAGGGGCGTAGTTTGTTATTTTTACAGGGGGGGGCAAAGTAACAAAAAAGTACTGATTTTCGCTTATCACGACAGTGAAGAGGGTGGGTGGCTTGTGTAACGTAAACAAATAAACCAACATCAAATAATACCCAAAAAACATTTAAGACTACAGCTGAATAACGCCTGGGAGGGACCAGCCCAGGCCAAGTCAGAGCACTTCCCCACCCCACCAGTTTTACTGCAGCCTGCTCTCGTCCCAACTCCTCCTGAGACCACAGTCGAAAAACTGACCGAGATCTGTCTTGTATTCAGTTCTTCGTTCTTCTGTCTTGGGAGTGAGGACTTACTTGTAAAATAGAAAACATGTAAGGAACTTAACTTCCTTCTCAAGATGACAGGAGCTCCCCTCAGCTTCAATTCAAATCAGTCTTGACCTAATTTTGCCCCCACCTGAACCTCCAGGTGGATAGCTCACTAGTCTCTCACCCCCCCCTTTGCTGCTTACATAACCCTTCCAAGTCCAGCCCTTATAGTGGATCCTTAACTTCTTGAAATGTCTGCTTGAGCTAGCCCTCCCACCCTTGAGGAGTGTAAAAAGCATGTTTCAAGGAAGTGCAACAAATGGCTGTGCCACCTCAGTATACCTATAAACAGGGATGGTATGGGAAACATCCCAGCATGTGCATCCTCACAGCATGAGCCCTTATTTACAAAGATTACATAAAAAAATGTGATTATACAATGACAAGAATGAATGCTGGCCTCTGATTGCTCAGTCTTGGGCTAGACCCATGATGTTATCCCAGTACATCCAATTAATCACAGGTCTAGTCTCAGCCTCTCCGTGAACCTCTTGATGATTGTTAGCATTAGTGTGTTTTTTTTTGTATCTTCTCTTAAAAATATTTTTCCACATCAAATAAAACATCTTTAAAATTATCTTTTTTTAATTCTGTATAACAACACACCATTGTATAATAGCAATAATGCCCTCCAGGGTGTGTGTCATGGTAGGATAATGTCATGCCTTATGTATTGGATGCACTCGTGCCCAACCACCTGAGGCGTGACGTTATCCCAGCATGACACATGCCCTGTTGGGCATTATTGCTTACTTGCACCCAGTGATAACACTTTTCTTTGTTATAACCAAGTTAATTCATTAGTCTCCCATCCCATCCCATATTATTCAATGTCACATACCTGAATCTGGTTAGGTAAGGTAGGCGAAGAGGATAATGCTCTCCTCAATAAGCAAGCACTGCATACATAAGCATGGGACTTGCTGATATCCCTCAGGCGGTGCTCTTAACAAGCATGCTGATGTACCTGGGACAGTGCAACAGAACAATGTAAATCCCTAATTGTTCAAGATGATCATGAGCATGGTGTGGTCACACCACAACCTACCACTCTCCTCCCCATGGGCTCTAAGGAGAATAGCCATCTCTGTCCATGCCCAGGATTACACACCCATCCAAGCAAACAGGGACTGCCCTGGCACAAAAGTGGTCGCATCACATAACCCTAGAGAACAGGCGCACAGGAAGTTTGCTGGAGCGACAACTCCAGATACCTGTGCACAGCCTTGCAGGACCCACCCTGAAAGGTAAGTACTTGGTTGGTGGTTTTTATTAGCATCACCTATGACAGTGTGTGGTGGGCCGGTTGTGGTAGCCCAGGTTGCCGTGGATGCTTCCCCCCCCACAGACTACTTCAAAATCATCTCATCTGACAGTTTTGAAGGGCACAAATGAAACATGGTTGCTTCAGTTTGATGTGGTTTAGTACAGTGTTTTTTGTCTGAGCGTGTCTCTCTATTCTTCTACACACAGACACAGACAGACACACACACCACCAAACAATGAACTTTTTTCATACCATGTTTACATTCAGGATAGAGACAGGGTAAAGCAGGTCCAGGCAGTACAACACAGTAAATGAAACAATGCATTTTACAATGCCCAACCACCAAAAGACCACAAAACAATGGACCTTCCCCCTGCCGGGGATGGCTAGGTCACAGGTCAGGGTGCTAAATGAAGAGGAGAGACCACAGAACATCTTGTTGAACCACACAGTAAGGTGAAACTACATAAACATGCGCAATTTTTATACTGTAGGATTTCATACTTTCCAACAGTTCCTAATTTTGATGCAGAAACTTATCTTTAGTGCTCAGAAGTCCCTTGTACAAGGGAGGTAAGCATGGCATGGACCCAGCAGACTGGCATACATGTTGAAAAAAATATTTCTGTGCCAGTATGCCTGTCCACCCCTCCCTCCTCCATCACCAGTGGCCAGAACCATTTTTTTCAGCATGTGTACCAGTCCGCCCTGGTCAGCACAGAAGCACAAAGCTGGCAGGGCAGCAGAAGGCACAGCAAGCAGGAGTAAATTAAATGTCCATGCAAAAAGCTACAGCCCACTCTCCCCACCCAGACCTGCAAGGCCACTATCTCCACCCAGACTGGCCAGCTCAGCTACTCTCTGCACCCTGATGGACTTGCACAGCCACTCTCCACACTCTGTGTCCACCCCGCCAGCACAGCCACTCTCCCCACCGCACCAGCACAGCCACTTTCCCCACCCACCCAACCAACACCATTTCCAGCTCCATTTATCTGGTATCCTCTCCAGGCATCCAGGTCTGTGCCTCCCCATTACAGGCACACAAAAATAAATAAAACCACATTTTATACTGCATTTTGTTTATGTTTCTTTCTTTGTCTGAAAAGAGAGATGTTGAGCTACTGCCGGTCAACACAGTTTGCCTGGTATACAATTACAACCCCGCCCTGCCGACACAATGCCAGTGCCTCCACCCACCCACACAACAGTGCCCCCACCACACCCACACAATGCCTGTATCCCCAACCCCACCCACACAAGTGACCAGTGTCCGCAACACCACACACGCACACATGACCAGCAGTGTCCCCAACCCACCACACACACACAATCAGCAGTGTCCCCAACCACACACACACACACACACACACACACAAACCAGCAGTGTCTGCAACCTCACCCACACACACGACCAGTGTTCCAACCCCCCCAAAAAAAATCATGGCCAGTCAGTAGTCGCTATAATAATAGCCAGGTAGTAGTATAATCATTTCTTTAGGGTGCATGTTTTAGTGCAAGATTTTTTTTGCTAGTCTTGTAACACTGTACGGGGGAGAACACAAAAAGCTACCCCTTTGGTTGTGTTTGCCATGCAATGAAGACAGGGACAGCAAGGCCAAGGAATCTGTCTGTTTCTCCCCTCCACAGTGGACGATCGGAGAAATCAAAAAAAGTGAAAGATTACCTTTACAGTCAGGTAAAGGATGAGGGGAAAATAATGTTTCAACATTTACTAATGTTTGTATGCTAGCTGCGCGGGCACAGGTCAGTGAGATACATCCCTTGACAAGTAAAGGATGAGGTGGAAATTATGTTTTAACATTTACTTATGTTTATATGCTAACACCCAGTCAGCAACACAGAATGTCCCCCCTCCTAACCAACACGGACAGTCCACCAGAAACCCAGTCAGCAAACATGGACAGTCCCCCCTTCACCCCACCTACAAGGACAGTCCCCCCAGCCACCCAAATAGTCCCCTCCCACCAGACACCGGGCCAGCAAGAATAGAATGCCTCCCTCTCCAACCGACAAGGATAGTCCCACCAGACACCCAGGCAGCCAACAAACATGGACGGTCCCCCATATCCCACCAAGGACAGTCCCCACCCCCCAACACACAGCTAGCAAACAAACACAGAATTTCCCCCCCACCAACATGAACAATCCCCAAACACCTGGCTAGCAAACACGGAGAGTTCTCCCTCCCCAACAGCATTGATAGTCCATCCTAGACACCTGATCAGCAATCACCGACATTCACCTTCCCATAAGCCAACATGGAAAGATCCCCCAGACACCCAACCAGCAAATAGTCCCCCCCCTCCCCACAAGACACCCGGCAGGCAAACATGGACAGTCCCCCTTTTCCACCATCAGGGTCAGTCCCACCAGACAAATGGCCAGCCAAGTCCACCAAACAATGGCTAGTGTCACAACCCCACTATCACAGCCAATGTCCCCACATTACCATGGCCTGTGTCTCCACCCCACCAGACCCCAGAATAGAAAACAGACTCTTCCCCCAGCCCCACCAAACACTGACCACCCTCCCAGTCCCAAACACTAACCACCCCAGCCCCAAACACTGATTGTCCCCCCCAGCCCCACCAAACGCAGGCCCTCCCCCAGCACCAAACACTGACCATCCTCTCAGTGAATCTGCCCCAAAACCCACAGACTGTCTCCCCTGACCCCAACCCCACAAAACAGACCATCCCCTCAGCCCCACCAAACACAGACCATCCAGTGAGTTTCCCCATCAAACCCCACCACACCAGTAGCACAGTAACTGAGTGTCCCCACCCCACCAACATGACCAGTGTCCACACCATACCAAATAAATAGGGCCCCCACCCACCCCACCAACATGGACAGCCTCAACAGCCAGCAAATCCCTCCCACCTAAAGAAACACAAGCTGACAGCAAACCTTCCACCCACCCCCAGACACATGCCCATGGCCAAGACAACCCCCAAAAGACACATTTCTGGGATGTGAATGGTATTAATTTCCAACAACCAGCTTGCAGCACAGTTACTCACCAAATCAGTAAGGGCACAGACAGGGCAGCATGCAGCAGGGCACAGCAAGGCCAAGAAGGCAGGTCAAGTAGCCGAGTCTCTCCCAACAGTCCCATTCCTCTCCCGATTAATCCCCCGATGAGACAGTAACTCATTTTTCTGACACCAGATGAACGTGTCGCATTATGGGTCTGCTATAGCCTGCATGACCGCCGGCTTCTTCACTGTTCTGGGCCTGGCTGTTCTCTGACCTGAATAATCCCTCTAGGTGGACCGTGGAACTGGTGGGCAACGGGCATGGTGTGGGACTCACCGACAACATTGTAAATCTTTTTCTGGCCTGCTGGACACAGGAGCTGGGTGTGCAGGCAAGCCTGGCTGTGCCTCAGACTCACTGTAATCGTACTACTCGCTCCTCCGCCTGGTCTGTCCGGTGGTAGAGGCCTTGTGGCTGCAGGCCTCCTGGGCTCTCAGGGATGGGAGGCTCAGGTGGCAGTGGGAGAGCCCCAAGCACAGCTGGCTGCACTGAGAAACAAAGAGTAGGTAGTCAAAGGACTCGAGCGAGGTATATTTAAACTGAGCTGTTCAGGACAGGAGGAGGGTGGGAACATTAGACTGACTGACACACTGGTGACACCTGACAGACAACCAATGACTGCTGCTCAACATCCTCGAATAGCTATCGCTCCTCAGCCCTATGCTATATGGATGCTGCTGCTGCTCCTTCATGGAAGGCACACAGACAACTAAATGGTGCCACTAACAGAGTACTGCTCACGCGATGGCGCCAGCTTGCAGCACTCTCTGATTGGCTGTAACATGCAGGCTACTATGGTTGCAGGCTTGCAGCCAATCGGAAAAGAGGATCATTTTTGTAAAAGAGACATGGCGCCGCGCCGTCACCCCCCCTCCCCAGGAGAGGTGCAGGCAATCCTGGCATAGCCCTGAGCCCATTCAATATTAAAAAAAATAAAATAATGATAACCGGAGAACGGTGGATGGGCTCCTAAAAAAGTCCTGGTCTAATTTCTCAGGGGGAGCAGCTTGCCCCTCTGCCCTCCCACAATCTATGCCTATGATCTACAAGATCATGTATCATTCCTCCCAGTGGAGATGGACACATAGGCTACCAAGGAGGCATTCTGTGCCATGCATGGCATGCCTAATGCACTGCGGGCTATAGACTGCATTCATGTGGTGATCCAGGCCTGACTACAGATGAGGAGGCCTACTGGAACCACAAGGGATGCCACAGTAGAAACTACCAAACAGTGTCAGATGCATCAGGTATCATCACTAATGTGTGTGCCAAATACCCTGGATCCTATCATGATGCCTACATCGCTGGTAGCTCATGGCTTAGTGCCCTATTTGGTGCATGCAGCGCCAGGGATGGATGGCTGTTAGGTGGGTATAGGTACTCCACACAGGTTTCCTGATGTGTATGAAGAGACCCTATGATGTACTAATGCCCCTGTTCTTCCACTGAACGGGTCACAGCGGAGGTCCACTATAGTCATACCTAATGACACCCCTCTTGAAGGCTCAGGGAGCAGAGGAGGAGGCATACAGTGAGGTCCAGAAGAAGACACGGTTGGTGATGGAACAGACAAAAGGGCAGCTAAGATGAGGTTCCAGTGCCCGGATGTGAGCAGCGGCACGATGGTGCTTGCTCCTGGAAAGACTTGCAGAATGTTCATTGTATGAGCCATGCTGCACAACATGGCTGTGCAGTGTTGGCTAGCTATACCACAAGAGGAACAGAGGCGTGTTCCACCAGGTGATGGGGGCCCACCAGGGGAAGGGTGCTGAGTCACTATCTGGCCAAGTGGCTCACCACAGACTCGTACAGGGTTCATTCAGCTACTAGTGGGTTAACAGGACATTTGTGGCATAGTGATGATGACACACAGTACTCTGAATGCCATTCTGCCCATCGCAGTGGGGGCAGGCCATAAGGTACATGATCGGTTATATATATGGATGTGGTTTATGTGCTGTGGTAATGGGGGGCATAGTGTTGGTAGCACGAGATGGGGGTGTTATGTGTGATGTAGGTGCTTGTGTTCCACTGTGATTCAGGTACTGTAGTATGAGTGCATAACTTTCACCTCGCCTACTGCTGTCTAAGCCGTGCCCAAAAAACATGTGCCTAGGTGACGTGTCTTGGCTGTCGCTTTGCCAGCACTGCTGTCCATCTGTCAGGCTTTGTCTTGGGATCAGGTTGAGGTTGACTGTCCTCCATATCCTCGGGGACACAGGGGATTCTGGGTGCGAGGTACATTGGGGATACTTAGGTGGCCTTAGTGACTGTTGTGGTGGTCATGCCTGTACCTGCCACTATGTGGTCTGTCAGCCTTTCCAGCAGGTCCCCTAGCCTGTCCATCCCCCTGTGCATCCACATCACTTCCACTATTAGCTCCTCTATTGCCTCCCTGTTCTCCCTCTGTGCCTGGAGATGATCACACTTCAGCTGCCGTACCTCTGGGTACCATGTGTGCAGTATATTTCAGAAGGCTGCCCTCCCTGTCCTGTATGGTATTTGACCTGATGGGCCTACATCACTAATGTCCGGGTGTCTTTGTGTGTTCCCCCTTGTAACCCCTGCTCTCCACTGACCACTGATGCTGTGCCCTGTGTCCTGTGTGCAGCTGGCAGTACTGAGAGTCCATTCAGTGTGCTCTACAGCATGTGGCTGATTGAGTGTGACAGCTGTGGCATGTGGGACATCCCTGGGTAGCTGCTTGTGGTAGGACTGTATCAGCACATCTGCAAAGGAGGTGGCTGGTTGTGGGCCATTGGTGGGGGTGTCCATCCTCTCTTCATCCACCTGGGTACTGGGGGGTGAGAGGAAAGATGCTAATTAAGTGCTGTACTGTGTATATCTAGAGGTGTACAGCAGGACACCTAGTGTAACATAAACCTACGACATCCTCCAGCCACAGGATGTTTGTTCCAGTCTCCTGCCGCATGGCATCCTCAGCAGAGGTTGCGTTCTCCTCAGTGGGGTATGCCCAGTCTTTGGGTCTGTATAGTGCAACACAGGGTGTTTAGCATGTCCATGGTCTCTAACCCCCCCCCCCTCCACATTGCCAGGCGGGAACACCTCGATGAAGGTGTCTGTCACCATCCTCTCACAGGGTTTCAGGATGTACCCCACGTGGGTGGCCCTCCACCTGTGCTGGTCTGTTGGTGTTTGACAGATGCCAGCTTCTGCTTGACAGTGGATCACATCTCATGCAACTTATCTTTTATTGCTGCTAATGTGTGTGTGCCTCTGGCCCACCCATGTTGACAGCTGCCTGTATGTCTAGCCACAGCTCTGCCTTGGTCTCAGCTGGCGTCTTTACTGACTCTGCCCCATACAGGATGGTGCTGTGATCCCAAATGTCATGGGCCATGGCAGCCACCTCTGCACCAGTAAAATTCTTGGACCGGGAATGGACTCAGCCACATGTCTGGCCTGTTACATGTGTCATGGGCTGACCATGCTTGGTCACATCGGGAACCAGTGGCAGTCTGTGTGCCACAGGTGCATCCATTCCCCCCTTAGTCGGGGCAATGTCTGCATTTTCCGTAGCACTATTCTATTCCATGTTTATGCTTAGGCTGGGGGGCTATGTTCCCCCTAAAGTGTGTGCATGTGCGCCCACACAGCAGTTAGAAATAACCCACACATAGCTTCAGTAGTAGCGCACAAAGCAGCTGACAGGGATCCTCATATTCATGAAGTAGTGACAACAATCATCACTCAGATTTAAGACTCAGACAGCAGAACATGAAAGTGAATGGGAAAGAAACATTGTATGCCCACCCCCGGGGCCTCAAACCATTAACTTTAACAAGCCAGACATCTCGCTCTCACTCCAGTTATTGAACAAAGGAACCGATCGGCAAAATTCCAACCAATCGGCTTTCCAGTAACAGCAATATTTTTGGCTTGACACTTCTTTTCAGTAAGACAGTACTTGATAATGAACAGTATTCCCCTGCTGTTCACAGAAATGGCATGTTTTATTTGTTTGGCAGATGCCCCCCAACAAAGCAATGCGAGAGATTCTCTGACATAGGGTGTATATTATATTATTTCAGTTTTAAAGCTGCACAACTTCAGTGTAATCTGCCTCCTCCCCAAGCAGTGTCTCACATATAAAATGTGTTTATAATGGATTTAAAGCCTCACCGTTGAAAGCGTGTTCATTTTTTTTCAGTACAAAAAATGGGAAAACTATAGTTTTTGTTTACAATAAAAGCATCAAAGCAACCTACTGTCTGTTTCTGTGTCATTTTTTTTATGTATTTGTTGGTGCCGGGATGGGTATAACCTTCTCAATTAGCAGGCTGAGACATTGATTGTACATATATCTAGAGAGACCAGATTGCGCTTCTCTTTAAAACGGGGTCTCATATTATCTGCACATTTGAGGTTCAATGGATCAGTGCTTGTAAAAGGTTGCCCATGTTGGCTACATGGGGATAGTAATTCTAAAGTGGACAGCAAGAAATGGCAGCGCAAAAAATTTCCCTTTCCTTTAATTTCATAAATTCAGATTGCGCTTAGTATGGCTCAGGAACGGAAGAGAAATAGTCTCTTAAATGTATCTCCTCTCTCATATCACATTAACTCACATTGCAAAAATACATTTTAAAACCCCCACTGAGCTTGACAATACCCAGTGTAATTATTGTAAACCATACCTAGGGTAAATGACATCACATACAATTATGCAGGCATCCATCAAAGATCCCATTGCTAAGTACTGCTTTAAGAAGCTGTCCAACCCTGAATACCACATTGCCATAACAGTATTAAATGATGTACTTTTGGAGTTGGCAGTTATCTAAGATGTTTCAGAAAAGTGGTCTAGCAACAGTTGAAGCTGTACAGATTGCTAGGGCAAAAATAAAAAAGACCAGAAGCCAGTACCTGGGTGAAACTGTCTACTGGAGCCAACCAGTAAAACTGCTTTTGGCTAATTGCACAGTTGAAGTATACACAACAGCAATTTTGCAATTCATTAGTCTGTTATGTGACCATCTGGACAGCCAATTTCCTGCAGGTGAACTTTCTGACTGATCTGCCTTTGATTTTGCAGCAATGTCACATTGCAACTCTGAGTTTAGTTTATTAAATATTGAGAGACTGTACAGCAAATATCTGGACTATTTATTTTCATCAGTGGACCAGGCAGAAATTGTTAGCCAGTACAATGACTTCAGATTTATCGTTGCTGAAAAAATAAAAGGGAGGATCATTAAAATCCTTTACAGACATGATCCACTTTGCTTTGACTAACGTGCAGTACAGCATGGTGGCTAAACTTACTGATGTATGTGCTACATTCCAAGCTAAACATGGAGCTATTATGTATAGAGGTTCCTACACAGTCTTATCTTTCCCCGAAGAGATTCTTCATAGGGAGGAGGTACAGAGTGAGAAGAATATGATAGCACAGAGAAAAATCTTGGGAGTGATAGAGGATTATGTACTGAAGCAGAGAGAGAAGTATGGCTAAGTAGGACCATAACTGTCTTTGGGTGGAAGGTTTCACTCAAGGATTCTCATAGGAAAGTTTGGGAAGATTTGTTGCTGCTCTTGGAAAGAGCATTAGGATTTTATATCTTCAGAAACATGGTGGAGTCCATAAAGTTACATGGTGATCCTGAGCCCAAAACACAGATTGATATTACATTTAAAAATCCTCATACAGCTAACAGCTTGCTTTCTCTGGCCAGCAAGCTGGATTGTTTGGGAATACATTTAGTTAACACTTTGGACTTGGGCAAAGTCTTTTCTGGGTTAACACAGACTAAGGATAGTCGAGAATCAATTTTAGAGGCAGATAACCCCCTGATTGACTTTGGAAACCTAATTGACCCTAATACCTACTCGCCGTTGACAGTTATTGATTCAGGCTGACAAATGCAGCCTGTAGATAATATCAAATGAATGAACTCCGAATGCTAGCTAGATTTGGATAAGGGAACTGGGGATCGATATGTGGATGCCCTTTCTATACTTTCATGGAATATTGAGGGCATCCATCTTAAAATAATTGACCCTGAAGTAGTGAGATTTCTGGATAATTTTGATATTACTGGGCTGCAAGAAACATGGTGTACAGAAAATGTAACTCCCAAATTGGCTGAATATTCTGTCTTTACTCTGCCAGCAACTAAAGATAAAAACTTTAGAATGTTTAAAGGTGGTATTTCCTTTGTTATCAAAACTTTGCTAAATTTTCAGATCACTAACATTTCTACTAAGTCTGAGGGAATTTTGGCTGTAATGATTAGCAAGGGACAAGAGAAGATTATCTGCAATATATACTTTCCCCCTCACAAAAGAGTTACTGATCCCGCTGACCTTTTCGTACAGGATCTGAAAATGACACTTAACGAATTGTCAAATAAGAGTATATCTTGTCCTATAATTATTTTGGGAGACTTTAATGCCAGAATTCCTTCTCGATTCTTGGAGGATGTATATTCAGATATGATCCATACAATATCTATAATTAATCTAAATGTCTCATACTAGGACTGCTCAGGATCTAAAATCTAACCGCAGAAGTAGGGAGTTGGATCCTTAACATATAGAGGGCCTACTGGCTCTTCAACCCCTGATCAGGTTTGGATCAATTTGGAAGCAGTAAAGCTGATCCAAAAGTTAGAGGTCATGGATAGACTGGAATCAGCACACTGTGCTATTGTAATTAACATCAAATGCCCTTTTGGGACTTTAGGGAGTGAAGCACAACAGGAAAAGAGTCTGGAAGTCATAAACAAGAGAAGGATTAGACGGGGGCCGATTCATCAAGCTAGTTTCAAAGAAATTCTTAGTACAGGAGTCTTTGGGGATATTCACGAGTTGGTCTTAGATAAAAGTAAGGCCTTTAATATTTTGGAGAATTAGGAAACTATTCATTCTTACTTGGACCTAGATGTAAAACAACGTACTGTCCTAGGTCCCTTTATAAAAAGTCTTGGTTTAATTCGGTATGCCTACAGGCAAAGAAAGAATTTGGAGGAAAACTAAGACAGCATAAGAAGAAAAGAAATAAGTCTGCAGCAGATTTTAAATTGCTAAAGACTAAAAGAGGAAAATATAGGAAAATTCTAGAATGGAAGAGACATAAACATACTCGGGGACTTTGGGAAAAACTGAGGCAGGCTGTTTTGGATAGGGATGGAAGGAGATTTTGGAATATTGTTGCCCAGGGATATAACAGATATGCCAATAAGATTGAAGCCTATATTACATCTGAAGTTTGGGCATCTCATTTCTCCAAGCTCTATTATTCTCATGAAGAGCAGGAGATACCCGAAGCTTTCAAAATACAAGAGGATGACATTTTTTCAAGACCTATCTTGATCACAGAGGATGAAATCTGGATGGCACTGATTGGGCTTAAGGCAAATAAAGAGCCTGGACCAGATGGGGTCCTAGGTGATCTCTATAAGGTTTTTACCAACTGGTGGATTCCTTTTCTTCTTTTGCTGTTTAATGGCCTGGTTCAGGGATACTCTTACCCTGCCAGTTGGGCAGGTAGTGTTATCTTCCCAATTTTTAAAAAAGAAGATCCGAATGACACAAGGATGTATAGGCCTATTTGTTTGATAGATGTTTTGGGCAGATTGCTGTCATGGGTCAAGGAGAACTCAGTATTGAATGAGGCACAGAATGGTTTCCGGTAGGACTGTTCTACAGTACAACACTATTATGTGCTTCAGCACCTGATCTGGAAGCATAGTAAAGTGAGAAAAAACAGATTATATTGCTGTTTTGTGGACTTCTCCTTGGCCTTTGACAGCATTAGTAGAAAAATCCTTTGTGCTGCATTAGGGATCTGAAGTTGGAGGCTTCACTTCTTGATGTTATTATTAGACTCTATGAAAATATATGGGCAAGGGTCCAGTATAATCAGTATGGTCCTCCAACTGATAGATTTGAGACAAACGTGGGGGTCAGACAGGGGTGTATTTTGGCCCCCCACTCTCTTTAACATCTACATTAATACAGTCTTGGATCAGTTTGGTAACCCAGATTTTCATGCTCCAAAAATTAATGATGAAAGGATTGAATGTTTAGCGTATGCAGATGATTTAGTCTTGCTCTCTACTTCAGTCCTAGGTCTTAACAGAAAATTGGCTTACTTTGAATCTCTCTGTTCTCAAAGGAAACTAAAAGTTAATCTCAGCAAGACCAACATTGTAGTTTTTGGCTCTCAAACCAAGAATACGGTAGGTTTTAGGCTAAACGATAACCATATAGACACTGTTAAGTGCTATGACTATTTAGGTGTCCGTTTTGCCTTTAGAAAATGGGTTTTTATTTCCTGGTCTCTGATTGGCTGGTACCCCTGCCAGGGGGGTACATTAACTTTCAATAGACGACCAGGAAATAAAAAGTGCCAGCCTAAAGTGCCCCTTCACCCAACTAAAGTATCTTGGTGCCCACCCTGTGCCTTATTTGGCTAAAAGAACTTCATTTAAATTTCAAATTGCCACCATTTTTCTCTCGCTTAGTGAAAGATACTGTTCCCGCAATACCTGTTGCCTGACCTTACGGCACCCAACCTCAGCTGTGCTCATTTACTGCATTTCTTTTTTTGTTTGTTTTTAGCCAGACAAAAGCCTGAGACAGTCCTACCACACACAGATATATACTCACTCCCACACATACCCTGCCCAGGGTGCCAGCCTATGATACATGCCCCCCCATCAACGACCTCCACTTGGGTCGCTTCTCCTGACACACTCAAGTTTATGAACAGTACCCTGTCTCCCAGCTGATCACATTAATGCATACATCTTCCTGTTTTTTTTTTCCTCCCAGCTCTGGAGACCCACATCCTTCCAAAATCTACAGACCATCTGCCCATACTCAACAGCTCCATGATGCGGCTGCCCACAACCATCACTCCTCACCCATGTCCCAAATGATTCACTTGCTGACTTATAGCACCCCAGAACAACAAACACAGACAAGCAAAGAATTTCAAATTGCCACCAAGAGTATCTAGCAGAATTACTTTTTCTTTGTTTCCTGACAGCTCGCCCGCCGATCGAAAGTGCTGTTTTGTAATTCTGCAGCTTGATCAATCACTCGCTCTGCAGCTCCCAGCTCATTACTGCTCTATTTTTAAAAAAAATGGCAAAAATAGAAACCACGGGCAGCGGCACCATGGAGGTGCATAGAGGGATGGGAGGTCTGGAGTTAAAGAGTAGCGGGGGGTCAGGCGAGCTGCAGATAGAAATAAAAACAGCTCTGGAGAAACAGATCATTTCATGATTTGGTAACTTCTGCCTGCAATTTTTAACATGAGGAATTCAGCTGGCTAAAATGTTTCTTTGCAGCATGGAAACAGCCCAGTGGGGAAACAGTGCTAGCCACGATGGTCAGTCTATTTAGAGCTATGCAACTGCTCCAAGGGATTAGTCCCTAGCTCAGACAAGAGACAAAAAAAAAAAGCATTCCAATATAGGTGGAGGAACTATTTTATTACAAAAACCTATTTTAAATTATTTTTTTAATTCACATCTTAACTAACCTTTTTTTATGATTGTGCCCATTTTCTAAGTGCAATAATACCCTCCAGGGTGGGCGGTATTGGTCTATACCAGACCTTCCAAGGACTATAAGGCCCTCCGCCTGTGGCGTTGGGCCTCATTACCCCCCTGGGTGGTCCGGTATAGCCCAATACCGCCCATCTTGTTGGGTATTATTGCTTACATAGCCTATCTTGGACCAAACATTTTAAGGCTATTCGATTTAAAATGGGATCTTCAGTAAATGCCCTAAAAATATTTAACAGCAAGATGGGGAAGTCTTAGATCAGAGGGGTATAAAGAGTTGTTAACGCCAAAATAAGAACGAGCATGTTATATGCCTCTGAAATCTAGGGTTATACTAAGGTTAGAGAACTAGAAATAATTCTGAATAAACTCTATAGATACATCTTAATGTTGCCAAATGGAACTCCAAGCTGTATTCTTGCCTTGGAATTAGGACAACGTTCCTTGACTTCTCTTATCTGTGAACGACAGATTCTCTTTCTGCTGAAACTTTTCTTTTGCCCCAACAAAGATATCCCAGAATGTGTGTAGAGGAAGTCATCAAATTGGCCAGCATGGGATATGTACATCCCTTTAGTTCAACTTATTAAGGAAACAATAATGCCGGCCGGATTGGGCCACCTCTTAAATAAAATTTACACAAGACCATTTGAAAAGATTAGGCAGGATGTCAAATTGAGGCTTATTGACTAAGACATAAATTCTTGCTATCTTCAACTCTCCAAGCTTAAGTTATATGGGTTTTATAAAAAAGTAAAGATTTCATGGGGATATGAGCCTTATCTCTCTTTTTTAACCTGTCCTAAACAAAGGAGAATCTATACAAGATTCAGAACTGAAAACTATAATATTCAATGCATTCATATCAGACAAAAAAGAGAGGGAGTACTTTCTCCATATTGTAAATGTGGAGTGGGGACTATAGATGATCTTAAACATGTGGTACTCTTGTGTCCTAGGTATGAATCTACTAGGAAAAAACTGCTGGGTGGATTGTTAGGGGATCTCAGCCTTCCCCTGAAGGATATTTTTGAATATTTGTTTACTATGAAAAAGAAGAACATGGTAGAGATCTTTGCAAGATTTTTAATTTTAACTCATTTGTAAAGTTTATTAGGGGAACTTGAAGTCATGTGGAGGTTTTTTATGTGAAAAGGTACTCAAGGAACACTGTTAAATTGAATTGCACTGAAAAGATATTTAAGTTTCTTGTTTATTTATTTATTGTCTATTTGTATTTACTATGTATTTTGTCTTGATTTTAGTATATTGTAACTGCTTTATGCTGAACAATAAATTGTACTACTACTACTACTACTACATTCCAAGCTTCTAGTGCTGACTGTGAAAGAGGCTTCAGCCTCATGAACTGTATTAACAGCAAACAAAGAAACCACTTGGAAGAAAGCCATTTAGATATGCTGATGTGACAAAATAGTTTTTAGCTTCTGGTGGAAAAATGGATCTTAATAAAATATGTGTCCACTGGCAGAATAGGAAAGACAGGAGAGAAAAACAGTAAATGTTTATTTCTTAGCAATGCATCATCAGCGGCACTCCTTTTAGATGCAAGCAAGACTCTTTAAAATGTACATAGTTTACACGGTTCCAGTTCATACTGTTATGGCGCACAATGCACATCCAATCTTTGGACTGTGTCAGAGTGTATATTTATACTTTGCATGGAATATTTGAGTGTTTGGTTATATTTTCTACTGTGTATTGGCAATAAAATATATCACTTGTTTGGGCCATCCAATTTGCGCCATGAATCAATTTTTTGCACAAAGTGCCGTACATACATATCAGTCGCCCACCCACAGAGACTGAAAATTAGAGGGAACATTGGTGGGGGGATGCCCATATATGGTGGGGTCAAGCATGGCTGGGTTCTGCAGATTCATTCAATCGCTGCTCCGCACCACTGTGCATGCCTCAGTTTACCACTCCCCTGCATCTGTGTGCCCTGCATGCATGTTAGTGCAGTCTGTGTAACTGTCCATGTTTGTGTGTAACTGTGTGCTGCTGCTATGACACTTATGTGCTCTGTTTACACCCACTGGTGCATAGGCCCCATACTGCTTGCTAGCCCTGTCATGTGTTTTCATTCAATGCACTTTTTAAGTAGAAAATCTTGAGAATGCAGTCATACGTTTTTGTAATATTGACACAGTATAATACCCAAATATTTTGCCAATTGGGGCTTTATTTAAAAAGACACAGTCAACAGCAAGTACTGATTCTGAAGCCACATTTTGTGGCAATATTTATATGTCAAGAGACTGGATAGGGCTCAAACTGTGGTGGCCACTGACTGTTTGGCCCAATCAGACTTTATTTCAAAGGCTACAGTGAGCAGCAAGTGGCTACTCTGAAGCCAAGTTTGGTACCAGTATTTACATAGTGAGCCCTGCTAGGGCTGACATTGTAATCAGTGACAAATGTTTAGACAATGAGGCTGCACAGCAAACATAGAAACATAGACTTTGACGGCAGATAAGGACCACTTGGCTCACCCAGTCTGCCCATTTCGTTACCTACTGGATAAGCTACAGATCCTAGTTAAAACCAACAGCCTACTTCTTTCTAACCCCCCACCAGAACTGCCTTATGTCTGTCCCATGCATTCTTGAATTCTCCCACTGTTTTGGACCCCACAACCTCCTCAGGAAGGCTGTTCCACATGTCCACCACCCTCACCATGAAAAAATACTTCCTCACGTTGCCCCTGAGCCATCCCCGCTATCTTCAAACTGCACCCCCCCATTCTTGCACATCTCTTTTTCTGACAGATGCTACCCTCTTGGACTTTGTTAATGCCCTTGCGGTACTTGATAGTTTCTATCATGCCCCCCCTTTCCTTTAGGGTATACATATTAAGCTCCTTTAGTCTCTCTTCGTATGGCTTCTGGTGCAGACCCTGCACCATTTTAGTTGCCCTCTTCTGGACTATCTCCATCCTGTCAATGTCCTTGCAGAGATGGGTGTCTCCAGAACTGCACACAGTACTCCAGATGGGGTCTCACCAACTGCCTGTACAGAAGGATAACAATTTCCTGTTTTCTACTGGTGATGCCTCTCCCTATACATCCCAGTACCCCCCAGCTCTCCTTACTGCCTTCTCACATTGCTTGCTTACCATTAAGTCATCTGATATGACTACCCTGGGTCCCTTTCCATTTCTGTTGTTGTTAGTACCCCCCCCCCATTGTTTACTCTTCCCCTGGGTTTTTGTTTCCCAGGTGCATTACTTTGCAACTCTTTGCACTGAATTTAAGCTGCCATTCTTTTGACCATTCCTCCAATCTTGCCAAGACCCTTCTCATCCTTTCCACCCCCCACCTTGTGTATCAACCCTGCTGCAGATCTTTGTGTTGTCTGCAAAGAGGCATACTGTTCTTTCTAGTCCCTCTGCAATGTCACTTATAAAGACATTAAAAATGACCAGTCCTAGTGCTGAACCCTGCAGTACCCCACTAGTAACCCCCCTTTTTTCGGAGTGGACTCTGTCTACTATTACCCTCTTTGTCCTGTTGTCCAGTCATTCTTTTACCCAGGCCACCACCCTGGGACAAGCAAGGTCAAACATGTAAGTTGTAACTAATATAGGACTGTATATGACAGCTTGCAACTATTTTTCAGGGTTGCCACACATTTATTTATTTTAGTGTTTGTTAACTAGGTAAGTGCACTCGACATCAGCTGCCTATTTTCATGCATGGCCCCGGAGAGTACACAGTTCAGATTACCTTAAAGACATATACAGAATTGTTAAATAGTACAAATACAGGTGGAAGGTAGTAGGCACTACCCAGTTGCCTCCAATGAGACAGGAGTTTATAACCTGGTAGACTTAAAAAAAACATACATTGTTGGGGGTGTGGCTTAGGCAAGATGGCAGACAGGCACTAGTTGAGCTCTTTCTGGATATCATTTTAAAACTGGTAAAGCATCCGTTAACAGCTACAAAAGTTATAGTAAAATAATGATTCAGGAAGACCTTGTGTATGGCTACACAGAGGCGCCAAAAACACAAACTACCTTGCAGTCTGAGCTGACAACAAGCACCTTAAAATCTGCTGCTGCCATGGAGGGAAGAACAAGGGCACAAAGCATGGCAGCCACAGGAAACACTAACACTGGGAATTTTGCTTTGGAGGACTCACTGGCTGCTGTGCTGAGCATGATAAAAAACCTGCAAAAACAGATGAAAGTGGGTTTCATGAATAGTAATGCCCAAATCCAGCACTTGCAGACTGCAGTAATTGGGCTGACTGAAACCTCTGCAGCACATGCCACATGGCTGGATGAGGCCGAAAAGCACATTAGTGATCTCGAAGACAGTACCAGATATAGCGCAGGAGAGAGCGCTGACCTGAAAGCCAGCATGGAAGCTCTCTCAGAGAAGACAGATGATCATAAAAATAGGCCCAGGAGATCCAATTTGAGGTTGATGGGTATAGCGGAGGGTACTGAAGGTAAAAACCTTGAACAGACTGTACAAAGGTGGTTAGTGGAACAACTAAGCATGGCACCTGCAGCAGCAGACTACGAGATTGAATGTGCCCACAGAAGTGGCCCTAAGCCCAAACCTGGAGAATGACTATGCCACTTCTTAATTAAATATTGGAGATTCCAGGGCAAAAAAAAGATGCTCAGGGCTGCAAAAGTACACGGACCCATCAAGGTAGCTGAAGGGTCAGTCATGGTGTTCCAGAATTACAGCAGAGATCTACAACAGAAATATACAGCACTTCATGGCAGTCAAAAGCACATTACATCTCTCAGTGGATGGGAGTTTGCCCATTTATACTCCTCCAAGTTGCAAATCCCAAGACCTGGGTGCCCTCCTTGTATTTTACTATAGCCAAGGATGCCAAAGATTATGTCAATCAAGAGGATGCCACTGTGAAAGGAAGACTAGGGGCTCGACAAACTGCCCCTGCCCCATGAAAGGTATTCCTGCAGGATTAGACGTGAAGGCTCCTCTCTCCTAACATCCCTGCTGCCATTAGTGGAATCCCCGGGTAGCCTCAGGTAAGGGATTGTCTTCTGGCAAATGCCCACCCCTCCAAGGAAATGGCCATTGTAAGGCATGGCAGGGTTTGATCAGTCGCAGAGTAAAACCCTTTTCCCTCCTGGTCCCCGATGCAACCTCATAATAACATTGCACATGGAGTGCCCTGGGTCCGATTTTTTTCCACAGTGTCACTTAGACTTTCATTGTTGGACACTATGGTGCCAGGCTCCATAAGTAATAAACTGTTCCTCACCCGTAAATAGTGGCACCACCCTCTCACTCCCCTGCTAATTCTACCCACCCAACCGCACTAGACGTAGGAACAGTACATAGTTGGTACCATGGTCCACAATGGTTGTGACCTGCGGCCCCCACCAGCTTCTGTGACTGAACCATATGGAACACCTTTTAACTGTATGGCGGTACCCCAGCTGCTCCTGGTTTCTTGACCACACTAGATTGTCATGTTCAGGGAGTGCGGGTAGCAGCAAGGGACTATGGGAAGAATACGGACAATCTCTTCTGAGTTTAGAAATGGGCATACTGAAAGAAGCCCATTCCATCTGGGAGGGAGGTCCTCCATCCCACAGGCATCAGGGAGAAATAATATAGCAATTATATTGTTCCAGTGTGGGCTATTGTGTTACCAATGATCTGGGGAAAGTAAAGCAAAACTGAGTATGCATGTTTTTTAATTTTTTGTAGAGGGCAGGAGATAACTACGGTTTGATATAACAGTTCCTGCCATGTCAGGCGCCTGACTACAGCAGTCATGGGGTGCTGCTAAAGCTAGCTGGCTGTAAAACTGACAATTAAGTGGGGGTGATAAGGGGCAGGTGCAGGCTTTGGGTGAATCAAGTCAGTGGTGGTGGGGAGGTGTGGCAGTGAACCAGTCAGGTGTCTCCAATACTGGCGCCAGAATTGATCTCTTGAGCAGTACTACCCACAGATCTGGAGTAAGTTGATGACTTTGTGTAAGTGGGAGAGAACCAGCTGGAACACTTGCCACAGGCCATAGATCTCCACCACTGACATGCCCCTGTTATTTAAACAAATTATAATGTATGGGAACAAAGGAGCCAGGTGCTTGGAAGGTGTAAGGGGATGGCCAGTACCAGAAAATAATTGTGGAAGCAGGTCACATTCTGGAGCACTGCTATGACAATAACCTACAAAATCAGGATAGTACTTGGAAATTCATAGGGATCAGGAAGTGACACTATTACTAGATCTATGAACCTCCATTTCTCTGGTTTTCACCATCGGTCCCCCTGAATTATTCCTTCCTTTTCACCAAGGGGGCATATAAGAAACATGAAACAATGACTGGTGGGGGTCTGGGCAACACTTGCTGTAGTCATTCATGGTCATCAAGTCCAGCAGAAGTATATATGATAAGGGGGGGCCAAACATGCAGACCTGCTTGGAGTGAATGGCATGGTGCTGTCGATAGTGGAGACAGGGTGGGTTAGCTGGCACCATGAACTCAGCCAATGTCGGGACGTGCCCTGTGGTCTGATGATCCAGAGACCCCCGTGACTTCTAACTGAAATTAGCGGAGCACTTGTAATTTATGGTAATGTCTGTGCTGCATTGGAATCGATGGCAGACTACAGTGCAGGTGAAGGGCTACGGGTCACTGGGTTGTGGTAGCTGAATAGGCCAGAGTCATCAAATATTCACACAGCTGCCCTCTCAGTTGTGCAAGGGAACAGTTTTCAGAAAATCACAATGGCAGAGCAGTGGAGAATGGAGAAGGGAGGGTTAGACCACTTAGGAACCACATGATTGGCCATACAGTTGCTTATACTTGGCTCAGAGTTAGGAAAGCTAGAGCAGCATCTGCAGTGTTTTAAGAGGTCCATCCAAAGAGAATAATTTATGAATTGGGGCTTGGATCTCTGCCCGCCTACGCTTCTTATGTGAGTAGGTGGGCTGACAGAGAAGAAACAGGAGGGCACAGTTTTAAGCTGGAGGATGGGAGGTTTAGGAGAGTGGTCAGGAAGCACTTCCTTACAGACAGGGTGGTGGACACTTGGAATGCGCTGCTGGAAGAGGTAATCTCGTTAAAGACAGTGGGTGGCTTTAAGAGAGGCTGGGATAAGCATAGGTGGAAAGTAAGGATCATGGGTAGGAGAATGGGAAGAGTGGGGAGGGAGGAGGGCAGGGACAATAGCTCAGGCTATGGACCCTGCTATACAGAATGACTTGATAGACCAAATGGCCTTCTTCTGCTGGCTTCTTCATATCTTCGTATGATGAGGTGACCAGAGGGAATAGGCGGGGGGTTCGACTGGCCCCTGGATGACTCGACTATTGGGGGGGAGGATGAGAGGAGCAGGCTAATGTGGAATTTAGGAGTGATCTAGACAGATATCACTGTGCTATCTTGAGGATGCAACTTTAAAAAGAGATGAATCTTGCAGTTAACCAATGAATGAACCTCAACCCCTGCTTGCAAGGGATTGATGCTTCTATGTTTTCCAGTTAAACTGTTTACTGAATAGATAATGTTAAAGTTAATGTGATTATTGTTGCTGTTGCACCATGCTACTTGTGGAACTGGTGACTGGCATCTTAGTCATTGGCAGACATCCACAAGAGGACGCAGAGAAGCAGGAGACTATGTCACTCAATTAAGGTAAGGCACTTGTTCACTACTGTGGAACAGTCACTGCTAGGAAGGGAAGAAGGTAAAAGGCAGGTCAAAAACTGGGAATAGGAGCAGCACCCTATCTAGGGTAGGAGCAGAAAGAGATTTAAAGGGACACTGTCAATCTTTTTTGCATCATATTATTTATAGTTAAAACCCACATTTTATGATTGTTTACCATCTCTAAAATTAACTGAAGTTGCTGGTTCTTTTATCCATCTCCTTGCTCAGCAGAACTGAAATGCATGCTAATGTATAACCAACCTTGTTTGTTTTAAATCCTGGAGCTATTCTTATTGCTTACTACCAGAACATTAGAAACACCCCAAAACAGTGCAGGTCACCCATGATGCAATGGTCTACTCTACTCCCATTGCATAATGAGTGGCTAGACTGTACTGGGTGTGCTCCTAAGTCCAGAAAAAAAAATGCAGTGGCAGTTGATCAAAGAATGTAAGCAAACATGATTTTGTGTTGTAACACCAGTATGGTGGGCAGCCAGTTTTTCACTTAAAGAAAGAAAAAGAATCAGACTCAAACTACCAGCTGCATCAGCAGTCACTATGGAATGTGAACAATCATAACACATGCTTTTTAAACTAGGACACTCTGAGGCCTAAGGGGGTTGACAGTGTCCCCTTTAAACCATCCTTAGAACGATAACAGAGGAGAAAGATCTAGGTATTACTATAACAAATGACTTGCAATTTAAGACCCATTGTAACAACATGTGCAAAAAAGCAAATGGAGTATTAAATTGCATTTTAAGACACACAGCAAGCAGAAACAGAGAGGTCATAGTTCCCTTGTATGGTTCTGTG
This sequence comes from Neoceratodus forsteri, assembly GCA_016271365.2. Taxonomy (NCBI): domain Eukaryota; kingdom Metazoa; phylum Chordata; order Ceratodontiformes; family Ceratodontidae; genus Neoceratodus; species Neoceratodus forsteri. The sequence continues at coordinate 1,322,667,174 of CM057456.1, forward strand.
GTGAGAACAATTCTTGAATACGAAGCTCAGTTATGGGTACCATACCATAAAAAAGAAATCTGTATGCTTGAGAGAAAACAAAGGAGAGATATGTGATCTATAAGTGGTATGGTAGACAAGGAATATTTATTTATTTAAATTTTGGTGACCGGGTAGGCCCACTAAGACTGAAACAGTCCCTTTTTCAGGAGCGACCTGGAATTAATTACATATATCTATAAACATAACAAAATACATACATGTAATTTCACAATTAACAGTCAATACAGACATACTGACCCAGTCAAGGATATAGTGGCAGGTTAATTACAATCAACATCAATAGAAGAAGAAGTACTATACACGAGACAGTCACAGTTAGATTGATGTCCCAATGAGGTTAGATCGGCAACAGGGAGCCGGCTGACTCAGCGGTAGGAGGTGCAGAGGCTCAATCCCAACAGGTGAGCTTTAAGACCCTTCTTGAAGCCTCAAGGGAGGTACATTCCTAGTGACTGCTAGGGAGACCATTCCAGATGGAAGGGATAAAGGCAGCATAGGATCGGAGTCCTAGGGAAGTCCTTACACCAGGGACTTGGAGAAGCAGGCGCCCAGAGGATCTTAGTGTTCTCCCATTCTTTTTGGGAGCTAATGTGTTAATTAGGCTAGGAGGGGCACCATTTTGCTGGAGCTTAAAAGCAAGGCACAGTGAGGGATATGATAATCTTCCCTCAAGAGAAGGCCACCTTAGCGATAACAATACCTTGCAGTGAAGCTCCCATGGTGGCACCCCTGCAGCGAAGCACCCTATCCTGTGATAGTGTTTTTAGCCTTTGCGTTTCAGAGCTTCTTACAGAATGTAGTAAAGGGGCCCCATATAGCAAGGTTGGAAGGAGTGTACCAGTGGAAACCTTGAGTTTGGATTCACGAGTGAGGAAAGGGCTCAGGTGATATAATAGACATAACTTTTGGTTGAGTTTCTTGATCAGACGGTTGATGTGGCCCTTAAAAGAGCAGTCTTGGTCTAAGTATACACCTAGGTATTTGATACAATCAATCACTTCAATTTTTGAACCGTTGGAAAGAGCTGGGGACAATAAATGTGAACGGGCTGGGCCCAGGCTTTTAGGGCCAAACAGCATGGCTTTGGTCTTTTTACTATTTGGAACTAATTTATAAGTAAGAAACCAATTCTCAAGTAGACCAAGGTCTTGACCAAGAAGGTTGCCACAAGGTTGGGGAAACTGAACTTGTTTCCTCTCGAATACAGGAGATTAAGAGGAGTTACGGTGCTCTCTCTCTATAAAGAACCCCTCTATAACAAACTCCCCCTTATAGTGAACACCTTTGATGGCTTCCATTGTTCACTATGTAGGCGTATTATCATCTCATTATAGTGAACACGTAGCTGGCTCCCAAGGTGTTCACTACAGAGAGGGAGCACTGTATGTGCTTGTTGTTCAAAGCACTGACTGATCATGAACTGTGGGAGAAGCTGGGTCTAGAGTTTAGAGATCAAACTTATAATACAAGAGGTCATTCATTGCAGCTAAGGAGGGAAAACTGCAAAACATAGAGGCACAAAATGTGGTTTAATCAAAGGGTGATTTCTACATGGAACTTGCTACCCAAAGAAGTAGTTAGCAGTCCATCAGTGGAGAGCTTTAAACTAAAACTGGATAGGCTATACCAAGCTGGGAGCTTTTAGTATAACATGGCGAGTACTATGGATGCAAGTCTTACTAGCTCTGTATATATACCGTGATAAAACAAGGGGAGGGAGGGAGGAAGGAAGGAAGGAAGGGAGAAAGGAAGGAAGGAAGGAAAAAAACTAGAAACACCCTGTCGGGGTAAGGGTATAAAATAATTTCCTAGTAACACAGGGAGAATAGAAATTGGGAATGCTGGGAGTGGAGGAGTCAGTGGCTGTGGGGTGGAAATTTTCAGAGAGGCCTTCTGGAGACTGCAATGCAGCCCAATCTGCATGCACCTCTCTGGGTTGAGGGAGGAGGTCGCTAGACTCCAGGCTGAGTTGGCTGGGATTCGGGCGACCTCTTCCCCCAACCAGTTGTCTCAGAGGATACCAGGGCGGAGGAACGGCTGGACACTAGTGGGCTCAGGAAGGGTGGAGGTGGTGGGTCAAAGGCACATTCCTCAACTTGTACCTCTACTCAGTTCCTATGCTGCAGTGGTAAGGCAGGACTGCCAGAAGGAGGCACCTATGGTAGAGGCCAGGTTTTATGTGGAGGTCCCGCGCAGCAGAGACCCCAAGCAGGATGGAAGAGGACCCCAAAGGAGGAGGAAGCAACTTCTGGTGGGGGACTCGATTGTGAAGGAGATAGATTTGTGAATAGGAAAGGGAGGGGAGAAGGGGACTCGATTGTGAGGGAGATGGATTTAGGAATAGGAAAGGGAGGGGAGAGGGAGGTTAGGTGCCTACATGGCACCATGGCCCAGAGGGATGGGAAGCAGATCCTAAGGATTGCCACAGCAGCAGGACAGGAGGGAGAGCTGGATGTAATTGTTCACCTGGGGACTAACGACCTGGCTAGTGATGGGGCTTGGGTAGTGCAGGGGGATTTTAGGGAGCTGGGGAGGAATCTTAGGTAGCGTGCTCAGTGGCTTTCACTGAGGTGCTGGCTGTATGACAGGTGGCAGAAGAGGGATCTCCACACCAGAAGCACTCATGGCTGAAAGAATGGTGCAGAGAGGAGAGGTTTAGCTACATTGGGGACAGGGAACCTATGTGGTAGGACAAGGGTGTATACAGGGGTTATGACCAGCATCCATCATGGAGGGGGAACCACAATCCTCAGTGGATGGTTTAAATGTTACTTTGATGAACATTTAAACTAGCCGAGGGAGTTGGCAGAAGAGCTTGGGGATGCAAAGACTGCACCCCCCACCACCACACACAGGCTGAAATAGAGAGTAGGGATAACTTGAGAGGAGTGGAATCCTCTGGGATGTATATAAATACAGGAAGCAGAGTTCAAGAAATGAAGGGGGATGGGAGCTAGTGCATTAATAAGAGAGGTGGAAGGAGGGAAAGCAAAAAGGAAAAAAAGGGGGTTAACAAACAGAGTGGTAACAAAACCTGGAAAGCCATGTATATGAATGCTAGAAGCCTATGAATTAAGATTCCAGACCTAGAGGCCACAATGGCAGGGGCCAATCTGGATATTGTGGCCATTACCGTGTCATGGTGCACTGAAAACCATGACTGGGATATGGCCATACCTGGTTATACTCAGTTTAGTAAGGACAGAGTAGGAAGGAAAGGAGGGGGTGGTACTTTATGTGAGGAAGGGCATTAATGTGATGGAGATACAGGGAATACAGGGAGGCAGAGGTATTCTGGATCACCCCAGAGATGGGGAATGGAGCCTCTGTTCACTCTGGTGTGATCTACAGACCTCCAGCCCAGGGAAGGAGTTAGATAAGGCACTGACGGAAGCCACAGGCAATATGGCAGAAAAGGGGATTAGCTGTTGGTATAGGAGTTCAATCTGCTGGATGCAGACTGGAGCCTCCCAGCTCTGGCTTCAGTTAGAAGCAGGGGAATCTTGGACTTTCTGCAGGGGGTGTTCATCAGGCAACTAATCAGTAAACCTACTCATGATGGGGCATGATTGGACCTGGTACTCACCAACAGGGACAGTACTGCAGACATCAAGGTGGGGGGTCACATGGGGACAAGCAATCACCGTAGAGTGTGGTTCAATATAAGGGCGGACATAGAATCAAACCACACAAAGGTGAGGTTCCTGGACTTCAGGATGGCAGATTTTTAAAAGATGGATGAATGCCTCAGGGATGACCTGGCATGGGGGCATGAACTGGGCAGGGGGGAGGAACAGTGCGGGAAAATAAAAAAGTCCATAATGACGGCAACAAACCTCTGCATCAAGCAAGGGAGCAAAAGAATGAGGAAAAGAGACCGCTATGATTCTCCAAAGAGGTGGCAGAAGAGCAGGTGACAAAAAGTGGCTTCTCATCAAACTTTGCGCTCTTAGCTGTGGGATGCCTCCGGGATTGATCCTGTCCCTTATGCTATACGCTATATGCTGTACACATGCTGTCCTTGGGTAAGAGTGTTAGATGATACAACTTAGAATTTTACAGCTATGCAGAGGATACTCAGCTCTATCTATTATTTGCACCTGACAGGACTGATTCAGCAGCTGAGATTAGCCAGTGCCTGTCTGAAATAAAAGACCAAATGGTCAGAAGCTGGCTGAGTCTGAACCCTGGCATAACAAAAGTGTTATTAATTGGTCCATAGTCCCGTCCATCGGCAATGAATATGGGTAGTGCCATAATTACATCTTTAAACAGCACTCCTCTTTGAGCTGTGGATATGTCCAAAAACCTAGGAGTCACACTTATCTGCAATGTCCATGGAATACAAGGTGGCAGATGTACTATGATATGGCTTTTTCTGCCTGTGAAATATTGCCTTGCTGAATCCATCTCTGGCAGTAGGGGACATGGTTACATCACAGCATGCCTTCATGGCCTCTTGCATGGACAACCATCTATATCTAGGGCTTTCTGGAGGTCTGATCCACCACTGGCGGCTGGTGTGGAATGCAGCAGCATAGCTGATCTCATCAACAAGCACCTCTGAATATATCACACCAGTACTGAACAAACTACACTGACTGCTTTTTACAGTGTGCCAGTATGGGATATTTTTCCTTCAGTATTTGCTTGCTTGCATTCAAGCACCTACACAGTTTGGGTACTGGCTATTTAAAGGGATCTCTATAACCACATGACCAAGTCCAGCCCCTTTTGCTCTATCAAAGCATCTCTCTCGGGGGCGTGGCAGCTCCCACCACGATGGCTACCTGATCTACGCATCCAGCAAACCCGGGTTAATTAATTACATTTATTGCACCGAACAAACCCTTTAAATGGTTTGAGGAAGAGGGTAGCAACTGGCGCTAAGTATCCGGAACAACCCGTTTGGTTGTACAGTGGCATGTTTTTTTTTTATATCTTGGTCTTCTATGCATGGACTTACTAGTCGGGAGAATGGCGCACAATGCAGGAACGTATACCTCGACAGGCCTGGATGCCCAGCAAATCAACAGTATGTTCGCGGCGCTTATGAACCAAATGTCTGAGGTCACTATAGCCTCCAACAATACAACTGCAGCCATCCAGCAGATAGATAGTAGGCTTACGACTACAGAAATAAAAGTACAGGCTAATGCATCGGCTCTCGATGCACTTACTGCTACAGTTCGGGAACAGAAGCGAGTGATCCAGGCACTGCAATCCAAGATGGACGACATCGAGAATCGGAGCAGGCGCAACAATCTTAGGATTCTGGGCTTCCCTGAGCATGTAGAGCAAGGGAATGCCTTGGGAATCTTATATGATGTCCTGCCTGAGGTATTGAAACACGAGCTTCCCCCAGGCTTTATTATCGAGCGGGCACACAGATCGCTGAATCCAGTGCCCAAACAGGGAGAGAGACCGAGGCCTATAACGGCCAGGATACTTAATTTTGCCGACAAAGAATGGATCACCAACTGGGCACGGGATCTCGTGTCTCTAGTGTGGCATGATCAGAAATATTGATCTTCCAGGACTACTCATGGGAACTGGCGGTGCGTCGGAAGGTGTACACTGAGGCCAAGCGGATAATGCACTCCCTGGGCATCTGCTTTTCCCAGCGCTACCCAGCAGTGATGCACCTAGAAGTGAATGGTACGGTGGTCTCCTTTTCCAAACCTGAGGCCCTCATGGAATACCTTCACTGAAATTGGACTAACACTAGGCAAAAAACCCTCCTGAGCTTGTCACTGGGCAGACTGAGTTGACTCCTAAGCGAGGACCAGTGAATGAAATGCCCCCTTCTGTAAGGAGCACAGTCCCAATGTTAGTTTTATGGGTGGCACTCCTGGCCTGCCTGCCCGACCCAGGAAACATCAGCAATCTGACAGACACGCTAAACAGAATCACCCGCAGGAGCGCCTAGCTGCTGACCGCCAACAACAACAGCACAGCACCGAAGAACTTGACCCCAGGATCAGCGCATTTGCCTCTCCCAACCAGTTTGCCCTTCTTGGCAAGGAACAAACAGAGGAAGAAGACTTTCCCACATGCCCAGAACAGGAGATGGTGCTAGAGGTTTCTACCTTGGAGGACAAGATACGGACTGGGACTGAAGCCTTTACTTTAAGCACTGCCTCCACTCTGGTCCATCCCCCCACCGAGCAGAAAGAAGACCGAACGCAGACCCAGATGTTGAAGAATGACCTTCAATCAACACCAGCACAAGACCCAGATTAGATAAGTACCTTAAACTTTACTCTAATTATTAAGTCTGGACAGGGTCTAATCTGGTAGTTTTCCTAGCCAGTAAGCTGCTCATGGAGCTATTGCTCTGTTATGAAACCCTCCCCTTGTAAATCTCGATGGATGGCCCTTACCTTGGCTTTGTAATTAAAAGAGTTTAGTTTTATGGAACAGACGTTGTATAATGCTTCATGTGATGTATTGACTCCCCCCCACAGTCTTCAGGTGGAGGATACTTCCTCCCTTATATCCTACTTGAAGTAACGTCTATTGGGAGACAGACCGATATGGAAAGATTTAACTGCTCCCAGGGTAGGGGCTGGTGTATTTATACCCTGGTTGTTAAGGCAAGCCAGCCTACTCAGGTTACGGTTATAACATGGCTTATGTTTTCCAAGTGCAGTTGCTAAAGTAGCGCTGAGATATCCCCATCCCGGATGAGTAGGTCAGATGCGGAGGACAAAATGTCCTCGACCCTTTTAGCCTACTCATTCCAAAGTGCTAGGTTGCACTGTAGATGTATATAGTTATTTAAGTTTATTTTTCAATTGTTTTGTTAACACACTGTCTTGAGAGTATGATCAGGATTTAGTTATGTTAGTTATGTTAACTGTCCAAAGCCATGTCTGTGGTATGTCTCCCCAGTATACAGAAGGCCCCTCTCATTGGTGGTTAATTGGGTGGCCCCCCCTCTTAGATGTTTACGTTGCTTTCTACTTTGTCTTATCCCATCCCCCTGGATATGGCTGATTTATCCTTTGTGACTTGGAACATTCGGGGGCTCAATTCTGCTGCTAAGCGCAAAAAGGTACTAATGCAGCTAAAGAGAGGAAAAACCCAGATAGCCTTTCTACAGGAGACTAAATAAAAAAAAAAAGACCAAAAACTTCTCGTTAAAGATTAGGTAGGGAAAGCAGTTCAAGCCAGCACACCTACAAAAAAGAGAGGGGTGGCCATCCTACTTCACAAATCTCACACATGGTCGATCCTGCAAAGCAAAGCAGACCCACAGGGTAGATGGGTGACGGCTCTGATGGACACCCCGATTGGTCCCATCTTATTAGTTATTGTTTATGCCCCTAATGAGGATGATCCCACATTCTTTCTGGACATTTCATGCAGAACTCAGGGAATGTTGGGGGAACACACTGCTATTATACTTGGAGGAGATCTTAATCTCACCCTGGTCCTGATATTAGATAGGAGCACACAGGGGAAAGAAACACATACTAAAAGTGTCCAGGAGGTACACAGACTCAGTGAGGAACTTAATTTGGTGGACATCTGGCGTATTATCCACCCCAAAGAGCGAGATTATACATTTCATTCTGGAGTGCATGGGACATTCAGCAGGCTGGACCTCTGGCGCATCTCTCATTCCCTTACTCAGTTCGTGCTTGACTCCACTATTCTCCCCACTATTATCTCAGACCATGCCCCTGTGAAATTGAGCCAGTCATTGCGATCGCTAGCTTCTCGCTTCCCTGCATGGAGATTAGATCCACTTCTTATGCAAGATCTCAATTTTGTAGAGTGGGCTAAGAAAGAAACTGTTCAATTTCTGCAAGAAAATCCCATCCACGATATGTCTGCAGGGATTACTTGGAAAGCGTATAAAGTGAATATGAAGGGGAAAATAATAGGCTATGCTGCCCACAGAAGGAAACACAGAGAAAAGGAGATGACACAGTTGGAGTGTGCCCTGGTGGCTGCAGAACATAACCTCAAGCAACTGGCATCCCCCTCCCTTCATTCGGTTCAATACCACCAAGTGTTAGAACTCCGGCTACAACGTAATGAACTGATTTCAAGGAAGGTGGATCTGGCACTTTTAAGGTAGAGACATACCTATTGGGAGGGAGGTGACAAAGGTGGTAAGGTTCTGGCATACCAGTTACGTAAACAACAAGCTGATAGACATATATCTGGGTTAAAGGATGCCCAGACTGGGAGTGTTAAAATGAACCCTTTAGAGGTAAATAAAATAATGAGGAACTTTTACTCGAGCTTATATGACACTTCAAGAAAGGGTCCCCCTCCAGATATATCACAATTCCTTGATTCCATACAGGTTCCTAAACTGTCCCTGGAGCAGAGAGAGTTCCAAGAGAAAACACTTACAGAGGTGGAAATAACAGCTGCCTTGAAATCACTCAAAACAGGGAAAGCCCAAGGGGTAGATGGTTTCCCTGTAGAATTTCTGTAGCTTATGGCCCAACTGATTACCCCTCTTTTATCCCAAGTGTATACTGAAGCGAACAGCCTCGGTATTTTACCCTGTACCTTACGAGAGGCCATAATAACAGTACTCCCAAAAAAGGGAAAAGATGTCACTGAGGTGTCCAACTACCGCCCTATCTCCGTAATAAACTCTGATAGCAAGGTGTTCGTCAAGGCCCTTGCAACCAGGCTAAACCCAGTGCTCCCCTTCTTGATTCATCCCTCACAGACAGGGTTTATAAAGGGCAGATACAGTGCTGACCACCTCCGCACTATACTCAGCCTTATTCATCAGGCCTGGGCACTACAGATACCAGCTGCTACCCCTGCCATAGACTTCGGAAAAGCTTTCGACTCTGTTGAATGGGACTATCTGCTTGTGGTTCTTCAGCACTTTGGATTTGGCCCTCATTTCCAAACAGTAATAAGTACACTTTATACCTCACCCCAAGTACGAGTACTGACAAATTCTACCCTTTCTGCCCCCTTTCACTTATACAGAGGTACTAAACAGGGATGTCCTCTGTCCCCTCTTTTATTTGTGCTGGCTTTGGAACCACTTACGGCTGCAATCCAACAGCACTCCCGATACTCGGAATAAAAATAGGTCATTCCCAATAGTCCACCCTTCTCTACGCTGATGATCTCCTGACCACTGTAAGTAATAAACAACAAGCAACTCCTCCACTACTCTCATTATTAAACCATTTCTCCACTGTCTCTGGCCTCAAAATCAATGTTTCTAAAACAGAAATCCTCCCTCTTAATGAATATTGCTGTCAACAGGCCTTACCAAATTTGAGCTTTAAATGGGCACAAAATACCATAACTTATCTTGGTATTCAAATTAGTACCCAAATTGAAAAGTGGTGGGACTCTAACCTGGCTCCTTTACTTTCCGAATGTAAAGGAATCTTGGAGAGATGGCAAAAGCTAAATTTGTCTATGGCAGGGAGGATTGCTGCTTTTAAAATGTCTATTGCCCCCCAATTTTTTTATTTATTTTCACACATTCCTCTTCTATTCCCCTGCCACTGGCTGCAGAAAATAGATAAAATAATAGGATTCTATCTTGGGGATTAAACAGACCTCGATATAGTCAGAACACTCTCAGAGCTCACTGGTCTCAAGGTGGCTGGGGATTGCCATGGATGGAGGGATATAAAATTGCTTACCAATGCTCTCAGACCTTGCGGTGGTTTAAACCCACCTCACAGTCATCCCCACTGTGGGTAGAAATTGAGCAGAATTTTGCCAATCCCCCTATCCTGTCGTCTCTTCTGGGCTCAGGACCAGCCACATATCCTAAGTCTCACTCGGTATTACACTCTTCACGCACACACTGGAAGGCTCTTCAGCAGAAGTTAGGCCTTTCTAGTATTACCCTCTCACTAACCCCCATCTGGCAAAACCCAGACATCTTTATTGATAATCACCCAGTGTTCTTGCAGACCTGGAAGAATGTGGGCATATCCTATGTGGGGGACATACTGAACTCTGAAACTCAAACTATCGAATCCTTTGCTATTCTCTGTAAAAGATGGTCCCTACATAAATCAGACCTATGGAGATATTTTCAGATCAGAGCGGCACTCAAACTTACCCTTAGCAAATTTCATGCTAGAGACCCCCCCACCCTGCTTCTCAGTAAATGGCTTGGTGCCTCTAGTGGTACGGCAGGTTTGATGTATGCTGCACTCAGAGATACCCTCCCTCATGCATCTCCTAACTCCAAATCCAAATGGGAGAAAATGTTGCAAATCCAGATCCCGGATAACTATTGGGGACAGCGCTGACGTACTGGATACCTAGTATATAAGGATGCTCATAGTCATCTAATTCATAACAAAATACTTCATTCATGATACAGAACCCCAGAGGTCCTTAAAAAGGCCAATGTACTACAAGATGATAAATGCTGGAGATGCCACAGTCCTGGTGGTAATCTATATCACATTCTCTGGCAATGTCCGTTGATAATTAAATTATGGGTAGCTATTACTTCAGCAGCTAGTAAGATTCTTCACACTGTCATCCCTTTAAATGCCTCCTTGCTATTGCTGGGTATGCAATCAGAAGCCCCTTATCTTTCCAAGCTGCAATTCCGCTGGCTAATGCTACTCAGTATGCAAGTTAAACGTAATATCCTGAGGAATTGGAGAGCGCCAAACATACCTACCCTGGGGGACATTTTCTCCTCTCTTACTCAGTTACATGAGCTAGATAGAAGGTCCCACAACACTCTAGGCCAGAAGGATATATTTCAGAAATCCTGGGCACCATACATGGCATATCTGGCGGCCAGAGCCGGTGTTGGCCGAATGGTCCATTGGGTAACTGTGATTCTATCTTTTCCTTCTTCTATCAAATGATGTACTGCTGGATTAATGCTATGTCTCCTTATGCTGATCTTAAACAATACTCTTGGCACTCAGGTCAACTTAATAGTTCAGACAGTTTGATGTTAGCTTTAGATTAGTGTAGGTGTAACAGGGTTAGATAACAGTACCCCCTTTCTCCTTGTTTTAAGTTTATTTTTTATGGCTATATGTACTGGTAAACTTGTTGACTCTTTTTGTGTTTTTAGGCCTATATGTTAAGTGCATCGGTATTAAGGTGAATATAGCTCCTTGGGACAATGACAGTGTGGGTTGGATGTACTGGGTTCACTTTGTGTTACTTTTCCCAACTTAGGCACTCGTCATTGCGGAGACCACTGGAAGGTACGACTTTCTGTACAATGACGCCTTGGCACACATCAGCAGCAGTACCTCCTATTTGGTCCCTAATTGTCGTTATGGGATATTGGTATGTACCAAGTTATTTTTTTGTTTCATATCCTGGTGTAAAGTGATAGGTGTGTACAACTTATGCTCAATGATATTAATGACTTATGAGAGACACTGATTGACATTGTAAGCTCTAGATAGCCTTTGAAGTGTTTGTTTTTGCCTTTTAGGATTCTGTTCAGTGTCTATGAGATATTACTTCCTCTCTTAGTGTGATAATTTTAGCTACAAGTGAAACCAGTACACATGACGTATGTGGTACCCTCACAATGCTTATGCAGATGCATCTGCCTGTAACTCCATATAAAATGTCTGTATTTTACTGTTTTTTTGTTTCCCTTTGAAATAATTTAATAAAACATTTAACTGAAAAAAGCATCTCTCTCTCTCTCTCTCTCTCTCTCTCTCTCTCTCTCTCTGTAGTTATAAAAAGTTAACTCGATATTGCACTATAACGCAGTTGCGGAAAAATGGACTGCAGTATAATGCAGTTGAGGTAACAAAAAATGCACGAAGTAACAGTTTTTTTTGGGGGGGGGGTTGTAACCGAGGGGTTTACCATGCTTGCCTCCCAGCCAACAGCTCCCGGTCCTTTGGTGTGTTCCTGCTATCCCCCAGTAATGTTATCCTGGGTAGGGGGACCGAATGAGCAGTAAAAAAAAAAAAAGTAATCCGCCAGCTCGTCAGTGCGAAAAAATTCCATTCAGCACTTGTGCGCACGTTCGAGCTGCCTGCTCAAACGTGCAAGCTGGCTGCGACCAACTCAAATGTTGGAAGTGCTGCAGTGTTCAAAATGTTTACAGCCACTCTTGCAGCTCTCTGGCAGCATCCCCTTTGTGTGTTCCAGCCCCAAAGACAGAGCAGCATATTTGGGGGTACAGAGTCACACAAGTAAGAGGTGAAAATAAACTTTAAAGATGCGCAATAAAGGGAGGATGTAACTTTAGCAGAAGCCAAGGCTGGATTGGACATTTATGGCTCTGCCTGTTGCCTGGGGGTGAACAGCACTATGGCATTAGTGACAGGCAGGGGGATCCTCTACCAAAACCCACTCTCTAACTGGACACCAGGGAAGAGGGCCAGCTAATGGACTATGGGACAATTATTTCTTAAAACTTTTCATGAGCCCCACGAAAGAGCCTGAAAGTTGGAACTCTGAATAAACTGTTTTAGCAATAATTATTACCTCTGACCTTCAAGAAGCCAATCAGAATCCTAGGAGCCCTGGAGGACTTGGCGATGGCTCCTAGGAAGGGGGAAAGGACAATGTCTGGTGCCCAGAGCATACAACCAATCAGGCATCAAGGAGACTTAATGCATAATTCTGCAGAGGAGCAGCTGTGTTTAACCAATCTGAGGCTGCCACACTCCCCTGAGACCCTGTGGGTGTTTTCAGCTTGGGGCAGTTTGCCTGAAGCTCTTCATGAGTGAGGAGGGCTAGTCTGCTTGGCAAACAGCTTGGAATTCGGCCTAAGGCTTCAACAGCCGAGCTGTAGAGGACTTGTCAAAAGCTTTCTATTCCCTGGAAAGCCAGACTGGAAGTGTGACAAGCTGTTTGCAGCTAAATTTCTGCAGCATCTGAGAGAATGCCTGTACTGTATTCCTGCCAATGGTCCAAGTGCTGCCTGGGCCCACAATCATAGACTGTTACAGAAACTTCCCCTTGCCTGGGGGATCTAGTCTGAAGTAAGAGAAGCTGCCTGTGCTGTTTAAGACTGCATGTTGATAACCACCTGAGAGACTGTTTCCCCTAGTCCTAGGGGGTGAACAGGACTTGTTGCCAGAGGCACTGCTGTCTGCCAGCTGCAGAGAGAGAAGACAGTGGGATTCCTGAGCCTCCAGACAGAAGTCACTGCCTGCAAGGATGGTCTGCAGAATCAGCCAGGTAGTGCTACATCCAGGCATTACCCATCATCTTCCCCTAGAACTAGATGTCTGGATGTGTGGGTTAGGCATGTGGCCCTGGTCCCCAGTACTGGCCTATTCCAGCATCCATGAAGAAGCAGCCTAGAAAGTAATAAGCTGCCAGAGCCTACCACATCACAGAAGGTGAAAAGCTGGCTGAAGGGGACAAACTGCTAGCAAATCTGCCATAGTCAAGTAAGCTACCAAACCTGCTTGCCCAGCTCAAGGCCCCCAGCTTGACTGAGTGCACCTAGCACCACCATTGCCAGATCCTGTAAGGCTATCTTCAGAACTGTGAGTAAACACAGGGCCTGCCCTGATCTGGGGACTTGTAAAGTTTGCTCAAAAGTTCCTGTTTTATTTTAAAAGTGCACCAACGCCGGCCAACCCATAGCAACTTACAGGCCTGCAACCCTAAGGGTACCAAGACTAACTTTAGGGAACACTGGCACCAGTGGGGAGGTGGGCTTATGTGTTGCTGTTTGGGGGTGGGTACTGCAAAGATTTGTTGTTACTGCCTTTGCTATCAGTTACATCAAGTGTCTTCACCCATTCGTTATTTTGCAGTCCCATTCCCCGTTCCCTGTTAATAAATTGTTGTTCTTGCTTAAGCTTGACTCGTGAGCAAATTATTAGCTATAGTCAATAACTGCATGCAAAGTAATGTACTGCAGTTGTTTATAGTATTCCATGTGTGGGGTGACTGGAAGGGGAGGTGGGGAGGTACAGAATCCCAGGGGGTTGTAACAGACTAACAAGTGGCCCAAAATAATTTACTCTGGGTAGAGGCACCGCACTATTTATAAACTTTTATTGGGAAAGAGCTCCCCCCCCAATTTTCACCACAGACAGAGCCCAGGCCCCTCAACCTTGGTGAGTCCGCAAGGCAGGGGTAGTAACCGAAATTTACACGATGACCCGGTTACATTTTTTTCTTTTTTACCTCAACTGTGTTATACCACAGTAAATTTTTACTGCAACTGCATTATACTGCAATACCGGGTCAGCATTTTTGTAACTGCCACTGAACAGTGGCCACCTGGAAAATTTGTATACTGTTCCTTGCTCTCACTCAATGAAGTTGGAGAGAACGCAACTGCGATGGCTGCACCACTAATATGGATCGTGCTTCCACTGTATGTGAATATGAGTACTTCATCAGAGATTTTCAAGAATGAACTGAAAACTAATTTACAGTAACACTGAAATATAGAAACAGAATTTGTCAACAGATAATAACCTCTTGGCCCACCCAGTCTGCCCAGTTTGTCCCTGCCTATACTGACAACACAGACCCTACCTGATCTCCATCCATTCCCACCTCCTGCTTTCCTACTAAGATTTGCTTGAAGCCCACCACTGTTTTTGTCCCCACCGCCTCTGCTAGGAGACTGTTCAGACATCCACCAATCTTTCAGTGAAGAAGTACTTCCTCAGATCCCTCCTAAATTTCCCCACTTTGAACTTCACTGTATGCCCTCTTATCCTTGTGTAGCTTCCCTTCTAAAAAATACTCCCCTCCAGTACTCTGTTCACCACTGCAAGGTACTTATAGGTCTCTATTATGTACCTCCCCTCTTCCAAAGTGTGCATATTGAGAACCCTCAGTCTTTCCTCATACAGCTTATGATGCAACCCCTGCCCCATTTTAGTTGCCCCCCTCTGTAGATGCTCTACCCTATGTCCTTCTTGAGATGTGGTCTCTAGAACTGGACACAGTACTCCAGGTGGGGTCTCACCAACGATCAATAAAGTGGCAATGTTACCTCTCTCCTTCTGCTGTTGATTCCCCTCCCTATGTCACCTCTCTCCTTCTGCTGTTGATTCCCCTCCCTATGTCACCTCTCTCCTTCTGCTGTTGACTCCCCTCCCTATGTCACCTCTCTCCTTCTGCTGTTGATTCCCCTCCTTATGTCACCTCTCTCCCTCTGCTGTTGATTCCCCTCCCTATGTCACCTCTCTCCTTCTGCTGTTGATTCCCCTCCCTATGTCACCTCTCTCCTTCTGCTGTTGATTCCCCTCCCTATGTCACCTCTCTCTTTCTGCTGTTGATTCCCCTCCATGTCACTTCTCTCCTTCTACTGGTTAATTACTCTGCCTATGCAGCCCATCATCCTGCCGGCCCTGCCTACTGCCTTGTAGCACCACCCCACCACCTGGAGGTCATCAGATATGATAACCCAAACCCAGTATTTAACCTAAACTTCAAAAATGTATTTTCATTTACAAATGAGACTCAGAGCTGCTGTGTACATTAGTTTATTGACTGAGTCATTGATTTATTCTGAATTTATTATCATTATTTTTATTTATTGAACTGCTGTTGTTATGCTCGTCTTTGATGCTTAATGTTTTAACTATAAAGTGCCCACAGCACTCAAGAAGGTGAGCCAAATAATTAAAAGCACCTTGCCTTTACTAACTTATCTTATGTACACCTTCAATAGTGTTGTTTTTTTCTAGTAATAAACATATCTAATTTATAGTTCTTACCCCAGACTTAAAGATGAATGAAAGCTCATGTCTTTAACAAACCTTTGAGTATGCTGTACATGGCTTAACATAAGGGACCATGATTGACTTTACTTGACGGCCTGAGGATTTTCAGGGTCACACCATAAGATCCTAAAGATGCAGTAGGTGCACCATGAAATGCTGACTGTATGGTGTTTTGCAGTTGTATATGAAAAATAAATAATATATTAACTGGTGAATGGGTCATGTGGTCTCCTTCGTGTGACACAGTTTGGTTTGAGGAATTTTGGAGCCAGATCCCTCCCGGTAGTGTGTTTGTAGCTGCAGGTGCAAGGAGGGCCACACTAAACTTTAGGAGTTTTTGTTATCATGGAGTCCCCCATTTCACCTACCCTTTGAGTACCACCCTATATTATAATATAAGGTCTTGGCAAAAAAAAAAATGTTAATGTAGTTTTATTTTTAAGGACTATTATATATTTTGTTGTTGTTTTAATGAAAATCCAACAAAAGTAAATTAAAAAAAAGAAACTGGAGCGATGTTTAACTACTTTTGTGTGTGCTTGAACTTCTGATGCAGTCTAAATCCATGGACCCAAACACTCCTGGAATTACGTCTGTTGTGAGTAGGATAATACTGTACATCTCTTGTTTTAGTTCTTTGATTCTATTTACTATTTGAAGATAAGGGCTGAATCAGCTTTATGCTGAATCCTTTTCTGAAAATCATGTTCTCGATCATTTTATTTCATATTTCTACACTGGAATAATTAAAAGGCAAAGCTTGTGGTTTGATGATGGATGGGTGCAACCAGCCACACACCCTTCCCGGGCTGTATAAAACAGACCACCTTCTCCTACAATCCTGTCATTCACACTCTCCTCTGGAAGTCATACCTCAGTCTGCTGTCACTCTCTTCCAGTTATCAGCTGTCTCTGTCATCACTTTGCTCTTTTGTGTTTGCAACTCCTGCTATGCAGTTCTTTTGGACTCCTTCCTCAGGTAACTTTAGGTCAAGAAAATTAATTCCTGCTGGCACTTCTTGGAGTAGAACCCTCCTCAAGAGGGTTCCTGTGCCTTCCTGGTACCCCGACAGTGTGACTGTCCCTCAGAAGACAGGGAGCAAGAATGGCCAAACTAACTACAAATGACAGTCAGCATCCATTACTATAACTAGCCTTCAGCTACAAAAAAGTTGTACAAGCATTACTCCAAATTGTGGTTGAGCATGCTGATTAAATTAAAAAGCAAAGCCTGTGGTTTGATGGGTGGGAGCAACCAGCCATACACCCTTCCTGAGCTATGCAAACCAGTTTCCTTCAGCCTCATTCAGAAGCTCTTTTTCTTTGCTCCCACCATTCACCCCTTCCTCCTCCTGTGGCTCACTTGTCTCCTTGAGCTCCTTTCTAAGGTACCTTTAGCCAAAGGAATCACCCTCCTCAAGAAAATTCATTTGCCTTCCCTGTACCCAGACAGGATGGTAGTCCCTCAGGGGACAGAGACTGTGAATGGCCAAAGTAACTACAAATGACAGTTAACATCCATCAATACAACAAGCCTACAGCTACCAACAAGATGCACAAGCACTGCTCCACATTATGGTTGCATATGCCAATTAAACCTTATTTAGGTGCAGCACCTGGACTAAAACAGAGTTCTAGGGGGCAAGAGTAGGAGCAGTGTAGCATTTACATTTACAGTACCAGATTCGCAGGTTAATATGAGAGCTGTGCATCCCAGGGTCAGACTTCATGAACCTCACACAATGGCCCTGGCAAAATGTGAACAGCTTAGTTCAAGTACATCAGTTTGATGTGAAAAGTGGACTAATTTCACATTTGGCTGGTTTGAGCAGTTATATGTGAATGGAGCTCCAAAATGTAGATCCCTCAACCCAATTCTTTATTCCCTACTCCCCAGTTCTTGTACCTTTAAATCGTTGGGGTGACCCCTGAACCCAACTACCCCTTGCTGCTGCCTATTGTAATGGGGGAAGGGGTTACATCAATGTCCCAGAGGGTCTACTGGTGTCCTACTACTGACTGCCCTAGCAGGGTTCTCCTTTTCAGGACTGCTGGGGATCACCAATACCCCACCAAGTATAACCCCAAAATGCTGCATCCTATACCAAAATCCACCTTTGTTATTGTCAATGTCCTGTCACCATCAACCACCATACTGCTTGCTACCTTGTGCTTTCCTTGTATTGTACTGCCATTTTACAGAGTACATATGAAAGTACCATACATTAGAAAGGGGCAGGGGGCCAGTCCAGTGGTGCTGAGGGTTGAGGTGCCGGACACCGCACCTCATGCTACACTGGCGATCCGGGTTCAGGAACAGACCTGGGCTGCTGGGGGTTGGTAGGGGAGGAGGGAGGGGGAACTGAGTGTCGGGAGGACTGCTCTCCTCTCCCAGGGAGGGTTGTAGGGGGTTCCTGGGACTGTAGCTGCTTCTGGTGGAGACTGGAGGCAGCACAAGTGCACAGGACATTGTAGGGGGCAGGACTATGGCAGGCCCTAGCGGCAGAAGGCGTGGTGGGAAAGCCGTGCAGGAGCCATTGCATGCCACATCCCATGGGGAAACACAACAAGAAAACTCCCTGGCAGACTTAGGGAGGTGATGGGGGCCCCGAGAGCCCAGGCCCACATCCCATCGCCAGACATGCCGACCACTGGGTCTCCTGAGCCGCTCGACCCAGACCCAGACCATCCCTCTAATTTCAGATAAGCCACCAGGTAGGTGAGGTGGGCCCTCCCGCGGGGTGATGGATGAGTCTGTTAGTCCGGGAGGGGGTGCTCTGCAACAAGTCTCCTGGTGGCACACAGGTTTCAGGCTGGGAGTAGAGGTAGTGGCTGTGAAGGCACTTCTGAGAGATGCCCTGGTCCCCAGAGTAGAAATAAAGTGTACAAAAAAAAAAGAAAAGGGCAGGATCATCTAACTAATGTAGGTGATAGATGCTGTGGCATGATGAAAGTTGTGACCCACCTAGCCTGCCACAGCAAGCAGTGACAGGTCAGCAAAACACTTGGGGCAGGCATGAAAGCCATCAGATCTATTATTTATTAATTGAAAACTGATAACTGTGAAAGGCACACTTAGCCAAGTTTCACTTCCAGGTGCTACCCGGAGGAGGAGGAGGAGTACCAGAACAGAAATATATACAGTGAGAATGGTTCAGACAATACTTATAGTATGAGTACAGAATATAAATATATACAGTGAGAATGGTTCAGGCAACATTTACAGTAAAACTAATGCCAATGTGAACATCAAGTGACATACAGACAGGAGTTGGTGTAAGAACATACAAGTTATAAATAAATGACAAGTCGAGGCAAACAGGCAAGTGGAATAACTAAAAAGGATGCTCACAGGGGCAGTACATAACAGAAGAGGAGAATGAGATAGCAGCAGGAGGAGCACAATACTGTCTAGCAGGGTCAGAGCAGGAGCAGAACAGAGCAAAAAAGATGTTTAAGCTGATGTTTAAATGACAGCTTCGACAAGGACAGACAAAGGGGAAGGGGTAAAGGTTATTCCAGATGGAAGGAAGATAAGGTGAAAGCAGTTTGCCCAGCAGCAGATTTAGAGTGGGAACAGAGTCCCTAGAGCAAAGGGAGAAGAAGTTGGACTGTACAGAGGAGAGGAGAGAGAGGAGAGGAGAGGAGAGGAGAGGAGAGGAGAAACAGAATTTAGAGATGGAAGAAGTGCATTGTGTGAGGCAGCAGGAAGAGAGATGATGATGTAGAGGACAGAACAATGACAGGTACAGGAGGGGGCATTAGAGGCAAACTGACAGAAGGCATGGAAGAGTGTGAGATGGCACCAAAGACCAAATCTACAAACATCATCAGAATCATCTTGGTGACAATTTCCTGGCAGACTGGGAGAGGTAAGCAGTCCTTGTTGCAAGAGAGGGCACAGAGTTTAGGGCAAAGCTTTTTGTGAATGGCTCTGATGTGGGTGGAGACGTTAAGCCTTCCATCCAACCACACACTTAAGTACTTAAACTAGTGGGAAACAACTTCATGGGAGGTGACAGCCAAGGTAGAAAAGATCAGGGGGAGAGGAGCCTTGCCAACTTTTGACTTATGGACACCATTTTCTTGGCATTGTCAAATGCCATTCACACTTCAGTCAGGAAACATAAGAGCAGTGCTGGAGAGGATAAACTGTGAGGATGACACGGCAGTTGGTATGGCAGAGACAGGTTAGGGGTAATACTAAGCCTCCCTTTCCCATTATTACAAAGGAGATCCCTGCCAGGGCAGGTAGCAGCAGTGCACTGATGGACCATCCTGGACGTGGATCCCCCAGCAGGATAAAGCAGCAATAGCAGCGTCACTAGATTCAGGAGGCCCCTGAAGGTAAACAATTGGGAAGTAATTCATGAGGAGTGGGTGCTCAATGCACCTTTTTATGTTTACTGTTGCCATTTCTTGGGAATAGGGAAAGAACTTAATTTTGGCTTGGTTCAGCTGATTCCCTCAGCTCATGTTTTATTTTGCATTTTTGCCCATAGGTTTCATTTAATTAAAAAGATGTTGAACAGAAAAATGTCAGCTTGTTTGGTCATTTTTGAGATTCAAACTTGCAGCTCTAGTTTATTCAAGTTTAGAGTCAACAGATCAGCAAAGTTGATCAGCAGTTACATTACCAAGCTGCTTAAGACTGCTACACGATTAGGTGATTGCACAGAAATACATAATAAGAAATCAAAGTTAACAATTTAAGCATCTGGGCGGGATACGGACCGTGTTAAGGTGGTGTTAGCATGCTGGTTCCATGTATCTGTATACAATAGCACTGAGTATATCTAGACCCCATCCTGATTGCTGACTATGCATCACAAGCCATCACTTCTTCAATTAAAAAGCTTGTAGTACCAAAAACAGCAGATAGAAAATGAACATTTTTAAAAGAAGCCATTTGTTACTTTTTATAACACAAGTCTTTTTCTCTTTTTCTTTTTAATTAGTGGGCATTTTACCTGTTAGTTGTGATGTACAACTAACAGGTAAAATGGCAGTAGGGAGGAGGCGGGGAACTACAGGCCAGTCAGCCTAACCTCAGTGGTGGGAAAGATCATGGAGACACTGCTGAAAGAAAAGATAGTGGCACATATGGAATCCAGAGGTGCTCAAGATCTGAGGCAGCATGGATTCACAGCAGGAAGATCATGTCAAAAGAATCTAATAGATTTTTTGGATTGGGTGACTGGGGGAAGGGTGGTAGATGTCACCTATGTAGATCTCAGCAAAGCCTTCGACACCGTCCCACATAGAAGACTGATTAACAAGATGGTAGTCTGGGCATGGGAGACAATGTGGAAAACTGGGTTAGGAAATGGTTAACAGACAGGAGACAGAGGGTGGTGGTAAATGGGGTACAATCTGGGGAGAGGGGTGGTGACCAGTGGCGTACCACAGGGATCAGTACTAGGACCTGCCCTGTTCAATGTCTTCATCAATGTCTGACATTGCAGAGGGTCTGGAAGGAAAGATCTGCCTGTTTGCAGATGACACCAAGATCTGCAACAGGGTGGATACTCCAGAAGGGGTGCAGAAAATGAAGAGGGACCTGGAGAAGCTTGAAAGAGGGTTGGAGATGTGGCAACTGAAGTTCAGTGCAAAGAAGTACAAAATAATGCACCTGGGTAGAGGGAACCCTGGGGAGAGCTACAGGCTGGGGGGGGGGGGCTGTCACCAAAGAGGAAAGGGACCTAGGGGTTATCATCTCTGATGACCTTAAGGTATCAAAGCAGTGCACAAAGGTGGCAGGGTGGGCCAGTGGCATGCTGGGGTGCATAGGCAGGGGTATCACTAGCAGGAGATGGGAGGTGGTGATGCCATTGTATAAAACATTGGTAAGACCTCATCTGAAGTACTGCATGAAGTTCTGGAGGCCACACCTGCGCAAGGACATAGATAAGGTGGAGACTATCCAGAGAACGGCAACAAAGATGGTGCAAGGCTTGCACCACAAAACATATCAGGAGAGACTAAGGGACCTCAATATGTACTCACTAGAAGAGAGAAGACAGCAGGGGGCACAACTGAAACTTTCAAGTACCTCAAGGGCATGAACAAGGTGCAGGTGGGGGACCTTTTCCAATGTAGAAAAAGTACTAGAATAAGGGGGCACAAAATGAAATTGGAAGGAGGTAGATTAAGAGGTAATGTGATGAAGTCTTTCTACACAGAAAGGGTATTCAACGCTTGGAATAGTCTGCCACAGGAGGCAGTGGGGGTAAGCACAGTGGAGGGGTTTAAGCATGCTTGGGACAGGCACAAGGGAAGCTTGAGAGGGGAGGGAGGGAGTGATGAAAAGCCATTGATCACATAGGGTCAGTGGCCACATACAATGTATAGGGCATACGGGCTGACTGGTTGGGCCTAGTGGTCCTTATCTGCTGACAATTTCTCTGTTTCTATGTACAGCACAGCACTCTCCACGGAAGCTGACATTTCAAATGCTGTTCCCTTTTGTACCTCATCAGAACTGTGACTACACTCATTGTTAGATTTATTTTATTTATTTCATTTTTGTTAACCGGGTAGGTGCAGTAGCCACAAAGCGGCTATTTTTAGGTGCAACCCCTCTGGCAGACAGTAGCATAAGCGGCTCTTGGTTAGTTGTGACTTCGGGGTCATTGCTGAGATAACAATGCTGATGAGGTATGAAAGGGAACAGAAAGAGATGTCAGTCTGCATTCAGAATACTGTTCCATACCTCTCATCTAATGCAGTCAGTGAGAAAATCTTCAAAATAGCAAAAGAGAAAATAAAACATGCTTCAGATACAAAATGTAATAGTTTAATACTTTTAAATATAAACATCAATTTCAGGCAGTGTACAAGCTCTTTAAACTCCATTCACCAACAAGGGAAGAGTACCTGCCACTGCTGGGTGCTGCATCCTTTCTCTGATGGCTGCTTCTGGGCTCTGGGTTTGGGATTCAAACTCAGATCACCAGCATGACAAGTTCCTCTTCAGCCACAGCACTACTTGGCCAGGGCCACTTTCTGAACTATGCAACACCCCTCCCCCTGCAAACATCTGGCAGTTCTCAGCTATGTGACCGAAACATATTTGTCCAGAATACAGAAAAAGGAACTGACATTAGACACTGATCTATATAACAGGAGTATGAATGTTTTCATAAAACGACTTCTCACTTTTAACACTTACAATTGTATTGTTTGGGCCCACATTCAACACAGGGTGATAGTGCAGTGCAACTGACAGTGCAGCGCACTAATAGGCACACTGTAAGTTGTGATATTCATACATACAGCAAGCCACTTCCAGCATGAGCTACATGTACAAGTATCAGGCTGTGGTAGTGCAGATGCATGGCAGACCACAGCCTCCTGCTGGAAACACACCCAGGAGTAAAGGGGGGACAGCACATCCTGAACAGATTAGTGCCTTTGCTCCCGGGTACTATATTCAAACAGTGGTATGCCAATGATCACAGAGCCCACAGAATCAGAGTGCACTCCACCAACCAACAAATGGGTGGGGTGGGTTGCCCAATTAGGCTGTTTTCCTGGCACTGTTTGATGGATTACATAGTGTAACCCCCCTGCAAATGGGGGTTCCCAAAAGTCTTTCAGGAGCTTGCTTGAATGCTCCAAGCCTGGATGGTGTTTGGCGTTTAAGCCGTTTATCTGAGAGTGCTTTTAGAGCCTCTGGTACTGTCTCTTTAAGAGCTGTCTGCCTGCAGACATAATTAATTTGGATGGGGGTCTGTGTGTTTCCCTGCTTGAGTCCCACTCGAGCTGCTGCCAAAATCGCTCAATTTCTGCCATCGCTAAGTGGGCAGAGTGAGCACTTTTCAAAGATGTAACCGTTTCTGGGAAATCATTCAGAGTAATAACGAAAATACAGTTTGTCTAACCTACTTTTCTTTGCAGTCAGAACTGTGTTTGCCTAGCCCTCTATTCTGGTTTTGAACTGCTGAACTGGACCAACCAGTGTTGGGGGACCTTTGAAATGGAGCCTGCTGCTGGCAAATCAGAACTTGGACTCTCACTGTGGAGCCAGCCACCTATGTACTGTATGGCCAATGCCTCTGGGAATTGTAGTTTGGACTTCAGCGCCTTTTTGCACCAAGAGAGGGAGTCTGATTGTGAGTGACAGCCAAACCAGCCAACTGAACTGGGAGGAAATCAAAGGAAATGCCCAGCTCTGTCTACTGGAAAGTCAGATGAGTTGAGACAGTAAAGAGAGAAGGAGCTATGAGCTTCTGCGCTGTATAGTTTCACACAGTAAGCGCGCGTAAGGCCCCGAGTTTCAGTCTGCAGCCTGTGCAAGCGCCTGTTCAGACTGAATCCGACCTGTGAGGAGAATCAAGGAGATCTGAAGAGCAGAAACCAGGCTCACCCTGTAGAAGACTGGAGAAATTGCTGAATCGCGCTCGGTCTGTCAGGAACTGAATCTGGTGTGTGTTCTCCCAGGTATCGTGCAGTAATTGTGATCGGGATAGAGAAGCAGCCTGCCTGGTATAGTACTTTCCTTTTACAAATAAATGTGGGTAGTGCTTGTGGGGAATCACGTTTCAAATCCCCTGTACAGTGAATTGAGTGCATGAAGCTGGAAGTAAACCCCAGCTTAATCCAGACTACATCCATTTGCTCTACACTGCAGTGGGGTCCAGTCACAAGGACATTGTCCACATGGTCTACTCCTCCTGGCAATCCAGGACAATCTGCCTTCCATCCAGTGCCCAGAATTGAGTTTCTGAGCACAAAGCAGGGTAGCTCCCTGCCATCTGTTTGTCGAATTGCAAGTGTGTCATCTAATTGTTGCTTTTTTTTCATTTCTTCACGAACTGAGCTAGCCGACTCCGGATTACAATTTGGGTATTGTGCAAGTGTTTTTTTTTCCATCACAGGGCCCCAGCCAGCTGCACCGATCCTGGCTAGCCCCCCTCATCCTGGGTACCCAGTGAAAGTGACAATTTGGGACTCTGAATATGCGCACAGTACTGTGATTATTAATGTGTTTAGCCTAATTAACCTGATTTCCCCCTTCCTTGTTACAGCTCCTTAAATAAATCAGATATGTTTGTTTCAGCAAAGTTACCTTGACTGAGGTATTTGTTTATGTTAAAGTATTGCACTGTGGCTTTTGTACTGTATCATCTTGTTTTACAGAGGGTCCCCAGAGTCCAGTCGACAGAGCCAGTCCTGGGGGTAAGTGTATATTGTGAAGATATTTCTGATGCACTGTGTGGGCCAGTAGTGGGAAGAAAGGGGGGTTACAGTGTCCCAGAGGTTGTGACCAAGTTAGTTTAACTATTGCAAACCCTGACCTCTGGGTGGAGGCACCTGCCATTGGACCTAGGCCCCTCAACCTGTTAGTAGTTAAGCAGGCAGGGGTAGTAGCCCTTGGGATAGCGCCACCTAGGGGTTACATCTTGGAGGCTCACCGCTGGGATTGTGTGTCCTCTAGTGGCCATATTTATGAACCACTGTTAAAAATAAATAAATGGGTACCCCGACAGAAGTGGCTGTGCACCGGTTGGTGGAGTGGTGTACTGGGGAGGAAACTGACCCCCAAAATGCTATGCTTATCCTGGACATCCCCCTGGGTATCAATACGGACACTGTACAGGCAGTACTTTCCAAGGTGGAAGGTTTACAAAACCCTGTGGTGGTGGGTCGACATGCTAATCTGCTCACCCACACTTTCCTGGCCCTAGTAGAGTTTAAGGATCCCATAGATAGCTCCAAAGTGCCACAGACTATTACCCCAGAGGGAGCCCTCATTGCCTGGAGAGTGATAACTAAGGACAGTAAAGACCCGGGGGGGGGAAGAGCCCCCCCACTATCTGAAACTTTTGAGGAGAAATTTGCTAAATGGTTGCTGGGGGAAGGGAAAACATATTAACATACTATTTGCCAGCAGATTAGGCCTTACAGCATATTGAGTCTGCGCGAACCTCAGATCCCTAGTTGGGTGCCGAGGCCCTCCCCTCCCTTGTGTTCCAGAAACCCCTATCATCCATCCCCACCCCCCTGGGACAGGCCATCATCTGATACATCCACTTTCTGTGTCTGTCCCACCCTCTCTTGAAGCCCTCCACTTTGGATCTCTGAACCAGCTCGCCAGGCAGTGCATTCCAAGGGTCCACCACCCTCTCAGTGAAAAACCTCCTCCTCTTTTCCCCTCACCCTTCCACCTTCCAACTTCAAACCATGCCCTCTGGTGATACCTCCCTGCTTTAGTCTAAAGATCCCCTCCATGTTTACCCTATTTATTCCCTTGAGGTACTTGAAGACCTCAATCATGTCCCCCTGTCTCTCCTCTCCTCCAATGAAAACAGGCAGAGCTCCTCAAGTCTGTCCTCATATGTCAAATCCCCTAGCCCTCGTATCATCTTAGTTGCCCTCCTCTGTACCCTCTCCAGGAGCTGTATGTCCCTCTTCAAGTGTGGTCTCCAGTACTGTACACAGTACTCAAGGTGTGGTCTAACCAGTCCATTGTACAGCGGCAGAATCACTTCCTTGCTCCTAGAGGTGATCCCCCTTACGATGCATCCCAACATCCTGTCTGCTTTGCTAGCCGCTCTCCTGCACTGCTCAGAGTTATTCATACATGCATCCACCATGACTGTGGAGGACTTGAAGAAACTAGTCTTGCCACCTGGGGGTGTTCTTCCCCCAACACCCTCTCCCACTCCAGTACCCGTAATGGTGGCTGAACCAATGCAGGCTCCTATTTCTGCACCTGCCATTAGTCACGACTCTTACCGAAGGTTGAGGATCTTCTCTGGCACCCTTCCCACCCCCCAAGGGGGGACGACTGGGAGACCTGGATAGACTATGTTGCCCCTCAAGTGCTAGAATGGCAATGCTTGGAAGTCAAAAAGCGAAAGAGGGTTAGTGAGAGCCTCCAAGGTCCTGCCCTGGCTACCATCTGTGCTAAACGGGCCAGTAACCCTGAAGCGACTGCACAGGACTATCTTGAGGCCTTGGAGAATGTGTATGGAAGCCCAGATTCTGATGAGGACCTGTGGTGGAGAGTAAGAAATGCACAACAGTACCAAGGGGAGTTGTTGTCTGTGTATGTATCTCGGCTGGAAAAACTGTTGCAAGAATGCCTCAGAAAGCGTAGTTTGCTAGTGACTGAACTGGACCGAACCAGGCTGGACAGGATCCTTAAGTCTGCCCCCTTCTCAGAACTGTTGTTGCTTCAGTTACGCCTGGCAAATCAACTGGAATCCCCACCCTCCTGTGATGAGCTAATGAGAGAAATTCGAGGAGTTGAGAAAAGGCGACCTCGGGAGGGACTTGCACCAATAGCTGCGGCTACGACCTGAGTGACTGAGGGTGACCCATCAAGTGAAGTTCAGGGGCAGAGGCTGGCAGTTAAGGAGTGCTCTGAGAAGGAAAAATATATGCCACAGTGGGGTGAACTGTTGAGAGAGCTCAGGGAAATAAAAAACAGCCTCTTTATGAAGGCCGCTCCTGCAAGTACAGGCCCCGACCCTCATCCAACTGCATCTGCTATGGGGGTGGGGGTACCCAGCCATGCATCTCCTGCTGACAACAGCTCAAAACTCGATGTCTTGACCATGGAAGTGGGGAAATTGATGAGATGTCTCCAAAAACTTATCACGCTGCAGACAGAGATGGCACCAAGGTTTCCAGTTAGTAGTACCCCTGCTTTGGCTCCCAGGATGACGCCTCGGCCAGCTCAAACTCCAGAAAGTATGTTTTGATATAATTGTGGGAAGGATGGGCACATGAAAAGAGAATGCTGGTCCCAAAAAGACACAAAGTTGCATATAGGCTACAAGGAGAGCTTCGGAGAACAAATCAGTGGTTAATAGGTGCACGAAATGATCCCAGTGAGGGTCCCAAAAATGTTAACTCATGTCCCTTTGTGGCAAGGTCAGTTGCCCAGGCCCCCGCTACCGCCTCTCCAGACTGGTCCAGAATAGTGGGTCCCTCCATGGAGACCACTGTAAAGGTGAATGGAGTGTCTACAAGAGCTGTATTAGACAGTGGCTCCCAAGTGACAATTATGTTCCAAAACTGGTATCAGAAGCATTTGTCTGATGTACCCTTACAACCATTGGAGGGGCTGCATGTCTGGGGGTTAAGTGAGAAGGTCTACCCCTACTCTGGATATATCCAAATGTGGCTGTCTTTACCCAACTCTGTGGCTGGAGTGGTTGAGCAAGTAGAGACCCTGGCCTTAGTGTGTCCCCCTACTGGACTGTATGATGGGGTTCCTCTACTAATTGGGACTAATGCACAAATGTTTGGATGGCTGGCACAGCTGTGTTATGAAAAACAGGGGTCAAGGACTGGTAGAGCTTTAAGAATTTTGGCCTTGATTAAGAAGGCCTATGAGGCACAGAGAAATGTTGAAAAAGTAGTACCAGAGGAACCAGTTAAAATTGTCTGGAAGAAGGATCCTGAGTCTCTGATCCTGGCGCCCAATGCCCAGTGTACCTTACAG
This sequence comes from Neoceratodus forsteri, assembly GCA_016271365.2. Lineage (NCBI taxonomy): Eukaryota > Metazoa > Chordata > Ceratodontiformes > Ceratodontidae > Neoceratodus > Neoceratodus forsteri. Next base: position 1,322,695,335 of record CM057456.1, read on the forward strand.
GGAGAGGTCCGTATCAGAAAGGATGTCAAGAATAAAATATTAATGTTGGATGCACCAGGCGATGGAAAATTGCTGGAGGGACTGCTGGACAAGCCTAGTATTTTGCCTGCTAGAGCCCATGCTTATGCCAGAAGGGTAATGGTTCAAGTTCATAATGTGTCTGACAGAGAGATTCGAGTAAATAGAGGTTGCACCCTGGCTAATATCCATTGTGCAGACACTGCAGTGCTACCCAGTAGCAAGAGTTCGGCGAAGAATGACAGAGTAACGCCTGACTTGTTTGATTATGGTAACTCCCCACTGCCAACTGAGTGGAAATTGAGGATCAGTGAGAAGCTTGCCCAGAGAGACCAGGTATTTTCTTTCAAAGAATGGGACATAGGATGCATGCAAGGAGCTGAGCACCATATCCGGCTGCATGATGAAAGGACATTTTGTGAGAGGTCTCGACGCCTCGCACCTACTGACAAAGATGATGTGAGACGGCACCTGCAAGAGATGCTAGCTGCTGGTGTAATACAAGAATCCAGAAGCCCCTATGCTTCCCCCATTGTGGTAGTGAGAAAAAAGAATGGGACAGTAAGAATGTGCATGGATTATCGCACTTTAAACTGGCGGACTATCCCTGATCAGTACACTGTGCCCCGCATTCAGGATGCTTTGGACTGTCTAAACGGGAGCAAGTGGTTCTCTGTGCTGGATCTCCGCAGTGGGTACTACCAGATCCTGATGGCCCCAGAGGACCATGAGAAGATAGCCTTTATCTGTCCGCTTTGCTTCTATGAATTCATGAGGATGCCTCAAGGGATTTCAGGCACCCCAGCCACTTTTCAATGATTGATGGAGCGTGCAGTGGGGGACATGAACTTACTACAGTGCCTGGTATACCTAGATGATGTTATTGTGTTTGGCAGCTCACTGGAGGAATATGAGAGCAGATTATTCAAGGTGTTGGACCGACTGGAAGACTTTGGCCTTAAACTGTCCATTGATAAGTGTCAATTCTTTCAAACATCAGTAAAGTATGTGGGACACATAGTATCCACCGAGGGAATAGAGACCGACCAAGTAAAGTTGAGGCCTTGACCACCTGGCCACAGCCCAAAAATCTAAAAGAACTGCAAAGATTCCTGGGATTCTGTGGTTATTATCGGCATTTCATCAAGGACTATTCAAGAGTAATCCGCCCTTTACTTAACCTTACTCAAGGGTATCCCCCAACCCACAAAAGATACAAAAAGTCAGTGTTCCTTGAGACTGAAAGAGTGTATTTTTGTCCAAGTGAAGTATCTGGGGCCCGCTGGACTCCTGATTGTGAGACTGCTTTTCATGAGATCATATATCAGCTTACCCATGCTCCAGTGTTGGCCTATGCCGATCCAACAAAACCTTATGTCCTGCACACCGATGCTAGCTTGCAAGGGTTGGGGGCTGTGTTGTACCAAGAGCACAAGAATGGCCTGAGACCAGTGGCCTTTGCCAGTAGAAGCCTGACCCCATCTGAAAAGAACTATCCTGTACATAAGTTAGAGTTCCTAGCTTTGAAGTGGGCCATTGTTGACCAATTCCATGAGTACTTGTATGGGGCTAAGATACTGGTAAAAACTGCCAATAATCCTTTGACCTATGTGCAGACTTCAGCTAAATTGGATGCCACTGGCCATAGGTGGCTTTCTGCATTATCTACATACGACTATGCTGTTGAATACAGAGCAGGCCTGAATCACATAGATGCTGATGCTCTCTCCCGGAGGCCTGTTCCCCAGAATGACTGTGTCAGGCTGTCAGAACCTGATATTCGAGCACTCTGCCAGAAGTTTGACAGGGAGGAACAAATGTCCACGGATGCAGTGGACTATATGGTGGATTGTTTGGGACCTTCTGAGAATTGCATACCTGCTGCTTATTGCCACTTTTCTGTAATAGACATTGGTGCACTGTCTCAGCTGGACAATGACAGTATTCGGCGGGCTCAATCCCGAGATCCCATGATCAAATCAGCTTTAGAAGCCCTCTATGCAGGGAAAGATGTGTCCAAATTACGTTCCACTGATTTGAGAACTGCATTGTTATACAAAGAAGGTCCTAAGTTGAAACTGATCAATAGACTGTTATACAGAGAAACAGTAGATAGAGGGGGACAAGTAGACAAACAACAACTAGTGCTGCCCACTGCTTTTCGAGACTCAGTGCTGAGGTCCTTACACAACACACATGGGGCACCTTGGTATAGACAGAACACTTGACTTGGTGAGATCCAGATTCTATTGGCCTAAGATGGGGGCTGATGTGGAGCAACACATTCGAACTTGTAGTCGCTGCTTACAGAGGAAAACTTTGCCCCAGAGGGCTGCCCCCCTTGTTAACATCACCACCAGTGCACCCATGGAGCTGGTCTGTATTGATTTTCTGAGTTTGGAGTCAGATCAAAGAAATATTAGTAATGTGCTGGTGGTCACTGACTATTTTACGAGATATGCCCAAGCTTTCCCCACCAAGGACCAGAAGGCATCCACTGTGGCAAAAGTACTTGTAGAAAACTTTTTTGTTCACTATGGGGTGCCACAAAGAATTCATTCTGATCAAGGGAGAGACTTTGAGAGTCGTCTGATCAAAGAGATGCTTTCTCTGTGGGGACTGCTAAAGTCCAGAACCACCCCTTACCACCCCCAGCCTGAACATTTCAACCGCACATTGCTAGATATGCTAGGCACCCTCCACCCAAAGGACAAGCCTAGATGGAGCCAACAAATTAGCACCCTGGTACATGCCTACAACTGCACCAAAAATGATGCCACTGGGTTCTCCCCCTACCGCCTAATGTTTGGAAGAGAAGCTCGACTGCTGGTAGATGTGTGATTTGGGGTCTCTCCTGATGGGGTTCAAGCTGACAGCTATTTGCAGTACGTGCAAAAGTTAAAGGCCCAGCTAAATCATGCGTACCAACTGGCTCAAACCATGGCTGCCAAAAGAAATCTGGCCAACAAAGAAAGGTATGATAAAAAGGTGAAAGCACAAGAACTCCAGGAGGGAGATCAGGTATTGCTAAGAAATCTGGGACTGCATGGCAAACATAAGATTGCTGACAGATGGTACCATCTCCCTCACATTGTAGTGGGCAAACTAGATGATCTGCCAGTATACAAAGTAAGCCCTGAGAATAATTCAAAAGATGTGAAAACAATGCATAGAAATCATTTACTGCCCACTGGACAAATCTTGATTGAGTCTGAGCCCCCATAAAATGCCCCCTCTGGACCAGTGACTAGAGCTGCTGCTAAGAAAAAATCAAGGAAGTCTGCACCTACAGAAGCTGAGTTAAAGTGTACCCCTCCACAAATCCCAATTGAGCATGACTGTCAGTCCATATCAGAGGAAAGTGAGTGTGACTTTGAATACTACCCATCTTACGAACTGAGTCAATTGTTTCGGGGCAATCCCCTAGTCAGTACTGGAGATGAAGCTGGGCCTTCTGGACTGTCTAAGCCCCCAGCTTTGACCCTGGAGCCAATGCTCCCAGAAAGTGAAGTGCAAAGCATCAAGTCAGATGATATGGAATCATTGTGTACGGTTGAACTGTTTGAGCTTTCAGAGGAGGAAAATGATGGACTGGAACAGACTGGTGATATACCAGAACAAGAAGAGTGTGCTGAGTGCCCCGATAATTCACTGTCAGTGTCAGAAAGCTCTTCATGTGAGCCAAGTGTTGTGGACTCAGAGATTGTAACTCCTGGAGCTGAAAGTGCCCTAAGTTCTAGCCTCTCTACCCCATTGGAGACTCCCATGACAAGTGAGGACAATGCTGAAAATGAGGCTCAGAGTGCAGAGACTGTAACAGTTCCCCCTAGAAGGACTGGTCGAGCTGTAAAGCCTGTGGTGCACCTCAGTTATGATTCCCCTGGGAGGCCTGTGGACTTGCCTCTCAATGTTGTCCATAAAGGAGAGTATGTGTCCCCGAGCTCATTGCCCAAACTGAACATCAGTGCTAACTCCAAGTTACTTGTGTTGCCCTCTAGGTATAGTGCCCCTGCCCCATCCAGCCCCAAGGTAGCTGATAGGGAAGGCCCCCCTCTCTTCAGGTTTCATGTACAAGAGGTAATAACGTGAGTTATGGTACAATGTGTGTGTAATACTGTGTAAAGAGCGACGTACTGCAAAGTTTCAGAAATGTGTTTCTGGTAAAGTGTTATATATTGACTGATGATTACATGTATGAGCCTAATGTGATACTGATGCAAATGTATATGGTTGCATTGAAACTTACGGGGGTACTTGCTTGACGTGGACGCCAAGCTTTTTCCAAGCCGTGAAGGGTGTAACCCCCCTGCAAATGGGGGTTCCCAAAAGTCTTCCAGGAGCTTGCTTGAATGCTCCAAGCCTGGATGGTGTTCGGCATTTAAGCCGTTTATCTGTGAGTGCTTTTAGAGCCTCTGGTACTGTCTCTTTAAGAGCTGTCTGCCTGCAGACATAATTAATTTGGATGGGGGTCTGTGTGTTTCCCTGCTTGAGTCCTACTCAAGCTGCTGCCAAATCGCTCCGTTTCTGCCGTCGCTAAGTGGGCAGAGTGAGCACTTTTCAAAGATGTAACCGTTTGCCAGAAATTATTTACAGTAATAACGAAAATACAATTTGTCTAACCTACTTTTCTTTGCAGTCAGAACTGTGTTTGTCTAGCCCTCCATTCTGGTTTTGAACTGCTGAACTGGACCAATCAGTGTGGGGGGACCATTGAAATGGAGCCTGCTGCTGGCAAATCAGAACTTGGACTCTCACTGTGGAGCCAGCCACCTATGTACTGTATGGCCAATGCCTCTGGGAATTGTAGTTTGGACTTCGGTGCCTTTTTGCACCAAGAGGGGGAGTCTGATTGTGAGTGACAGCCAAACCAGCCAACTGAACTGGAAGGAAATCAAAGGAAATGCCCAGCTCTGTCTACTGGAAAGTCAGATGAGTTGAGACAGTAAAGAGAGAAGGAGCTATGAGCTTCTACGCTGTATAGTTTCACACGGTAAGCGCGTGTAAGGCCCCGAGTTTCGGTCTGCAGCCTGTGCAAGTACCTGTTCGGACTGAATCCGACCTATGAGGAGAATCAAGGAGATCTGAAGAGCAGAAACCAGGCTCACCCTGTAGAAGACTGGAGAAATTGCTGAATCGCGCTCGGTCTGTCAGGAACTGAAGCTGCTGTGTGTTCTCCCGGGTATTGTGCAGTAATTGCGATCGGGATAGAGAAGCAGCCTGCCTGGTATAGTACTTTCCTTTTACATATAAATGTGTGTAGTGCTTGTGGGGAATCGCGTTTCAAATCCCCTGTACAGTGAATTGAGTGCATGAAGCTTGAAGTAAACCCCAGTTTAATCCAGACTACATCCATTTGCTCTACATTGCAGTGGTGTCTGGCCACAAGGACATTGTCCACATGGTCTGCTCCTCCTGGCAATCCAGGACAATCTGCCTTCCATCCAGTGTCCAGCACTGAGTTTGTGAGTACAAAGCAGGGTAGCTCCCTGCCATCTGTTTGTCGAATTGCAAGTGTGTCATCTAATTGTGGCTATTTTTTTCATTTCTTCATGAACTGAGCCAACCAGCTCCGGATTACAATTTGGGTATTGTGCAAGTGTTTTCAGGGCCCCAACCAGCTGCACCGATCCTGGCTAGCCCCCCCCCCCATCCTGGGTACCCAGTGAAAGTGACAATTTGGGACTCTGAATATGCGCACAGTACTGTGATTATTAATGTGTTTAACCTAACTAATCTGATTTCCCCCTTCCTAATTAACCTGATTTCCCCCTTCCTTGTTACAGCTCCTTAAATAAATCAGATCTGTTTGTTTCAGCAAAGTTACCCTGACTGAGGCATTCGTTTATGTTAAAGTATTGTACTGTGGCTTTTGTACTGTACCATCTTGTTTTACAGGGGGTCCTCAGAGTCCAGTCGAGAGAGCCAGTCCTGGGGGTAAGTGTATATTGTGAAGATATTTCTAATGCACTGTGCGGGCCACTAGTGGGAAGAAAGGGGGGTTACAGTGACCCAGAGGGCTGTGACTAAGTTAGTTAACTACTGCAAACCCTGACCTCTGGGTGGAGGCACCTGCCAGTGGACCTAGGCCCCTCAACCTGCTAGTAGTAAAGCAGGCAGGGGTAGTAGCCCTTGGGATAGCGCCACCTAGGGGTTACAATAGCAATTATTTTGTAATAAATTTTGCAGCTTTCAGCAAGTAAACAGTGTGTCCATCTAGTATCTAGGTGGAGTGTACTGTGTCTGTGGTCTCTGTACTGTGTGAGAGTGCGGCACGCTCATTCAGCAGTGCACCCAATTTCTGAACTGCAGAGCAATGGATTTTTCATTGGAACTTTTGCTAACGATCACACGAGGCACGCAAGGCACTAAGAGGCTTTTTGCATGCCATTATGTGGCAATTAGCAGCTCTACAAAATGCCTCCGTGTCATTGTATGTGTAGAGTGGCAGCCGTTGGGCCCTCCTGCCTAAATCTCCTTTAGTGGCCATATATAATCCCTTGTGCTTGTGGTAGTCCCCACTTCCATTCCATCCCCTTAGAATCCATACAAACTCCCTAGTGTTGGTGGTATTTCCTCACCTGCCCCAATTCCCATTAGAATACATACATAGTTCCCAGTGCTAGTAGTATCCCCCCTCCCACCCTAATACCCATTAGTATTCTTACATAACCACTAGTGCTAGCAGCATCCCTCCTCTTATCCTAATACCATTAGTATCCTTACATAATCCCTGATGCTAGTGATGTCCCCCTTCCACCTGATCCCGGCATGATCCCATACATAAATCCCACCCCACACACCGAGATGAACTCCTCTGACACCTGAATTAACTTAATGGCAGAGCAGTAGACGGCTACTGGCACAGGCCCTCCGCTCACCACCTCAAGCACAGGTGCATTTGTGCACAAACATTCAAGCTGTACAAACAACCCAAACTTACTGCTGTAATGCTCCAGAAGGAAAGTGACTTGGATTGCTGACTGGAGCAGGGATAAGGCCCAGCTACTCTCAGCAAGATATACCAGGGAGACAGCAAAATCACCTGCTGGGTGTATAATCAGTGGGGATACTATTTCCCCTAGCTCCCTGCATGGCTATGGAGAATGGCAGAACTATGGTGCAGGAAACGACTTTGTGAGGTGGCCAAAGGACACCTCAAGTATCTGGAGTTCCACTTGGAAGACAAATATGAGGAAAATTCACAGTACATCATTTATCAGTGGAATGTTGGTCACAGTGCAAGGATGCACTTAACTGTTTACTGTACTACAGCCAGTATCATCCCTCAAAAACAGACTTAATACTGGCAAGAAGGCAAATTCGTAGTGAAGTATCACCCAAGGGACTACCATGGCCTTGAGCACAAATAGAAACATAGACTTTGACGGCAGATAAGGACCACTTGGTCCACCCAGTCTGCCCATTTCCCTTCCTATTGGATAAGCTGCAGATTCTAGTTAACCAACAGCCTACTTCCTGCAACCCCCCACTACGATTGCCTTATGTCTGTCCCATGCATGTTTGAATTCCCCCACTGTTTTAGACCCAATAACCTCCCCAGGAAGGCGGTTCCATGCATCCACCACTCTCTCTGTGAAAAAAAATTTCCTCACATTACTCCTGAGTCATCCCCCTCTATCTTTAAATTGTGCCCCTTGTTCTTACACCTCTTTTCTGAAAGATGCTACCCTCCTGGACTTTGTTGATTCCCTTGAGGTACTTAAAGTATCTATCATGTCCCCGTCCTCCTTTCATCAAGGGTATACATATTAAGCTCTCTCAGTCTCTCTTCATATGGTTTCTAAGCAGACCCTGCACCATTTAGTTGCCCTCCTCTGGACTGCTTCCATCCTGTCTATGTCCTTGCATAGATGGGGTCTCCAAAACTGCACACAGTATTCCAGATGGGGTCTCACCAACTGTCTGTACAGAGGGATAACCACTTCCCTTTTTCTACTTGTGATGCCCTGTCCTATGCATCCCAGTATCCCCCTGGCTCTCCTTACTGACTTCTCACATTGCTTACCCACCTTTAGGTCATCTGATATGACTGCCCCCAAGTCTCTTTCCATTTTTGTTGTTGTTAGTACCTCCCCTGCTATTGTGTACTCTTCTCCTGGGTTTTTGTTTCCCAGGTGCATTACTTTGCACTTCTTTGCATTGAATCTAAGTTGCCATATGTCTGACCATTCCTCCAACCTTGCCAAGTCCCTTCTCACCCTTTCTACCCCCCCTTGTGTACCAACTCTGTTAGAGATCTTTGTATCATCTGCAAAGAGCCATACCTTTTCCTCCAGACCCTCTGCAATATCACCTATAAAGATGTTAAAGAGGACTGGACCCAGTACTGAGCCCTGAGGTACTCCACTAGTAACCCCCCTTTCTTCAGAATGTGTTCCATTCACTATTACCTTCTGTGTCCTGTTGTGCAGCCAGTTTGCTACCCAGGCTACCACCCTGGAATACACTCCCAGGCTGGCTAACTTGATTATTAGTCTTTTGTGCGGGACTGTGTCAAATGCCTTGCTAAAGTCTAGGTAGGCCATATCCACAGTCCCTCCCTGGTCTATTACTTTGGTCACCCAGTCAAAGAAATCAATTAGATTCGTCTGACATGACCTTCCTGCTGTAAATCCATGCTGCTTTGGGTCCTGTGCCCTGCTGGCCTCTAGGTACTCAACAATTCTTTCTTTATAAGTGATTCCATCATTTTCCCTACCACTGAGGTCGGACTTACAGGTCTGTAGTTTTCTGCTTCTGCCTTGCTCCCACTTTTGTGAAGGGGAATCACATCTGCCCTCCTCCAGTCCTCAGGTACCACCCCATCCTCCCATGATTTGTTAAAAAGTGTGGTCAGTGGTGTCACTAGGTCCTCCCTTAGTTCTTTTAGGATTCTGGGGTGAATCCCGTCAGGCCCCATTGCTTTGTCCACCTTGAATTTTAGGAGTTCTTTCAGGACTCTTTCTTCTGTAAATGGACTGGTGTCAACCCCCCTACCCAGAGTGCTTCTATTGTCTGGTTTAGGTAACTCCTTCTCATCTTCTTTTGTGAATACAGAGCAAAAGTATTCATTCAGTATGTCTGCCTTTTCACTGTCTCCCTCTGCCCACCTCCCCTCTCCTTTATTAATCTTCACTATTCCTCCCTTAACCTTTCTATGCTCCCTAATGTACCTATAGAAGGTTTTATCCCCCTTCTTAACTGAGTTGGCTATTTTTTCCTTGGTTTGGGCCTTTGCTATTCTGACTGCCTTCCCCACTTCTTTCTGCTTTAATTGATACAGTTCCCTGTCGTGCTCCTTCTGTGATTCCTTATACTTTTTGAATGCAGCCTTTTTCTCCTTAACCTTCCCTGCCACCTCTTTTGAGAACCATAGTGTTTTTTTACTCCGCTTTGTTTTCTTGTTACCTCTATGATAGCAGTTTTGATTTTTCTCCATTGTTCTTCCACCCCTCCTTTTTGGCCATTTGCTAGTGCATTCCTCAGGTATTCACCCATTTTGCCAAAGTCGGCCCTTCTAAAGTCCAGTATCCTTGTTTTTGTATGGCTTGTCTCCATGGTTGTGCTTATTGTGAAGCACACTGTGCAGTGGTCACTTGTTCCCAGATGTCTACTGACTTCTAAATTTGTGATCCTCTCTCCATTTGAGAGTACCAGGTCTAGTATTGCTCCCTCCCGAGTGGGTTCCAACACTAGCTATCTATAACCACGAGATTTTCAAACTAGATATAAATACTTCATAGGTTCACCTTGACCTGTTGGACAATGGATCAAACCACTGAATCTGTTGCCACACTGGTGTGTTGCATTTTCTGTATAAAAGAATCCTGCTGAACAGTTGTGAACAGGACACTATTTACAAATCCATGCCATGGTGTGATCTCCCATTTCCTGAAGCATGGACAATAATAATTGTTGCATGTGGTGGTAGTTGGGCATTTTCTCTCCCTTTTTTAACATAGAATCTGACAGCAGACAAGAACCACTTGGTCTGCCCAGTCTGCCTGTCTTTCCCTACTACATTCTCACCACAGACCCAACTTGATCTATGGCTTTCTCCCTCCTATCTTTCTTTCCACTATAATTCCCCTGTGCCTGTCCCATGCATTCTTGAAATCCACCACTGTTTTTTCCCCCACCACCTCAGCTGGAAGGCCGTTCCAAGAATCTACCACTTTTTCAGTGAAGAAGCACTTCCTCAAATCTCTCCTGAAACTACCCCCTTTCAGCTTCATATCATGTCCCCTTGTTCTTGAGCACCTTTTTTTCTAAAACATATTTCCCTCCTGTACCTCATGTACCCTGTGAGGTATTTAAAGGCCTTCATCATATCCCCCCTCTCCCTTGTCTCTTCCAGGGTATACTTACTGAGGCCCTTCGGTCTCTCCTTGTAGGGCTTTTGATGCAGACACAGCACCATTTTTGTTGCCCTCCTCTGGACCACCTCCATTCTGTCTATGTCCTCCTGGAGATGTGGTCTTCAGCACAGGACACAATACTCAAGATGGGATCTTACCAGTGATCTACACAGCGGCAACACCACCTCCATCTTTCTGCTGGCGATACCCCTTCCTATGCACCCCAGCTTCTCACTATCCTTCCTAACTGCCTTGACACACTGCCTGGCCACCTTTAGGTCATTTGATATGATTACCCCTAGGTCTCTTTCCTGCTTGTTTGTTGTCAGTACTACTCCCCCCATCTTGTACTCCGCCCCTGGATTTCTGTATCCCAAGTGCATTACTTTGCACTTTTTCACATTGAAACCCAGCTGCCATATCCTTGACCATGCCTCACATTTTCCCAGGTCTCTGCTCATCCTTTCAAGCCCCTTGGAGTGTCCCCCCTGTTGCAGATCTTGGTGTCATCTACAAAGAAGAAAACCTTCCCTTCTAGCTCCTCTGCAATGTCACATAAAGACATTAATGAGTACCATTCCCAGCACTGATCCCCGAGGTACTCCACTGGTCACCCTTCCTTCCTTGGAGCAAACTCCATTTACCACCACCCTCTGTTGCCAATCCCTTAACAAATTTCTTACCCAGTTTATGACCTTTTTACCCACCCCTAAGCTACCCAGCTTGCTCACTAGTCTCATATGTGGAACAGTGTTGAAAGCCTTACTGAAATCCAGATAGGCCACATCCAACGGTCCTTACTGATCTAATTTCTTGGTCACCCAGTCAAAGAAATCTATCAGAGTTGTCTCACATGACCTCCCTCCTGTGAATCCATGCTGCCTTGCATTTTGTAACCTGCTAGATTCAAGATATTCCACAATCCTTTCCTTCAGCAGTGTTTCCATTAATGATCCCATCACTGATGTCAGACTGACTGGCCTATAATTTTCAGCTTCTTCCCTGCTACCACTTTTGTGAAGTGGGACTACATCTGCCTTCCTCCAGATCTCTGGAACCACTCCGGTATCCAGTGATCTGTTAAAAAGGACTGCCAGTGGTGCCGGCAGTACCTCCCTGAACTTCCTCAACACCCTTGGATGCACCCTATCTGGGCCCATTGCTTTGTCTACTTTCAGATTAGTGAGTGCCTTCAGGAATCGCGTCTCTGAAAATGGACTGGTGTCCACCTTCCCCCCCTTTGAGGCTCCTGTTACTTTTTTTAGAGACCCTCCCCTTCTCCTTCCTCTGTTAGCACTAAGCAGAAGTATTTGTTTATGATGTCTGCCTTTTCCTGGCCCCCCTCTGTACAGCCCCCCCTTCCCTTTTTAACCTTAAAACACCTCCCCCTTGGTCTTCCTCTGTTCACTTGCAGTCCATACCTGAAAAAATGTTTTGTCCCCTTTTGATACTGCCTAGGCTATTCTCTCTTTGGTTTGCACCTTTGCTCTCCTTACTGCTTTCCTGCTTCCCTCTGCTTCCCCAATACATCTCTTTGACTCTTCTGAATGCAACCCTTTTGACCTTTACTTTTTGCACCACCTTTTCGTGAACCATAGCGGTGTCCTTTTCTAGGGCAGAGGAGACTGAACAAAAGAGCAGACATCCAGAAAAGGGATACTCAGATCTGAATCACTATCTATGCTGATGATAGGCACCATGGGAAAGGCCACCACTGCCAAAGACTATAGTTGGGGAAAAGCTTCATGGACTCTGTATAGCACAAGCATGTACAGGGAAAAAAGGAAAAAGCACCCACACAGTAACAGGACTACCAGAATGCCAACTTGTAGTATAAAAAGTCCTTTATAAATGCGAACGTGCGACTAAACACACTGAAGTGGCTAACAAATGAAAACTAACGTTTCACCTGGTATGCTGCCAGGCTTCATCTGCATGAAATAAATGTTTTGTGTCATGTTGGCTGCCATCTTGTTTCCCCCCAAACCAAAAAAAAAATTAAAATTGTGTTATTTAAAAAAAAAATATATCTGAATTTAGCTAAACAGAGCCGTTTAGCTAGATTCTGGTGTTTGTTTTTAAAACAATGGCCAGAGATACCTTTTCTGGCCACTGCAAAATCTAACGCGCCCAGCTTAGCAAGATGAGCGGTTGACCCACGTTCTCTGCACAAGATCAGCAGGACTTTTTCGAATACTGATGCTGCAGCCTGAGTCATGCTGCCGGCTTCAGCTGAAGCAGTGAGCCAGCAATCCCCTGTTCTCTAAGTCTCCATCTAATCTATATCTATCTATCTACCTACCTAGTTAATTAAAATTGTTCTTAAGCGGACCTGGCTGCCCACCTCTGGTACCGCCACTTTCTCCCCTCACCCATCCTGGTCACTCAACCCTTCTTCCCAATGTTTATGTTAGCAGACTGAGGTGTACACCCATGGTACCACTTCTTTTGATCCACTCCCCTCCAGGTTGTTCGCTGTCCCCTGAAATAAAGAAACCCATACCTCAATGATTTTTTTTAACCTATAAGAAATAAAATGATCCCTTGCTGATCTGACCCCACACACACACAAACCTCATCCAACTCACCCCAACCTCCCAGGCAACTCCCACCACCCTAAACACACCCCACACACCCTCAGTCACCTGAACATGTCTCATGGTATAGATTCACTCTCTGATTGAAGACATGTCTTGCTGCTGGAAGCGGTGACTGTGATATGAGAAAATAAGGTTAAATGTGGTTTCAAGTATTTCAATGAGGTTTGAATTTTATTCACAACTTTGTCATTTTTGAATATTTTCACACCACATTTTTAACATGACCTTTTTGGCAGCCCACCTCATGACCAATGGTGATGAAATTTATGCAAATGTGGCATGAAAGGCAATTTTGTAGTCATTTTGTGAAATCACCTTTTGGACAAGATTTGCTCATGAGGTGGGTTCATACAAAGGCTATATCAAAAATCTGGGCTCAAAATATGTAAAAATGACAAAGTTATGAATGAACTTAAGTTGAAATTCTTCTACAGTCACTCATAATTTGGATAATTTTTAATATTTTGACACCAAATTTTCAACATAGCTATTTTTCCACACCACCTCATGAACATGACAGCTGCCATTTTTCAAATCCTGGCCAAAATGTGCTTTCACACCTGTGACGGGGAATGATGTTTCAGTAGGGATTTGAAAATGTTCACCTATCAGGTTCATGAGGTGGGGTAATAAGAAGGGTATGCTGAACACTTTGGGTGGGATATTCAGAAGGGTCTGCGTCATACGCAACCCACTGATGCACCCCGGCATGATATTCAAAGGGGGATTGAGCCTGGCACAAATCCTGATGCGACAGAGCACATCAGTAATGTGCTGTGCAGGCGGGGGCGTGCCATGCATACACCGTACATCTCGATATTCAGCCCAGGATCTGCTGAGCCCCTGCATGCACAACCCCTACCTCGCTGCACACACAGGTAAAGCCAAAAAAAGGAGCAATAGCTGTCCACCCACAGGTGAGCTGCGTGTGCAGGGAGTACAACGGCAGCTGCCACCTGTGGGTGGCCACCCGAGCTCCAGCAGCACCTTCGTGGTGGCACCCTCCCATGCCCGATCGCGGGCATATGTAGAGAATAACAGTCCTATATCCCTGGTGGTCCAGTGGACCTCTTGCAGCTCGATCGCGGGCATTTGTGACATGTAATAGTCCTATATCCCTGGTGGTCCAGTGGACCGCTCGCAGACTGATCACAGGCGTCAGTAATTAATAATGACACTCCAATCCAACCCTGGTGGTCCAGTGGTACCCACCTCCCCCACTGAGCCCCACCGTCCGCTCCCCCGGTCAGTGGCGGCGGCAGCTCCCACCCGCCTGCCGCCCGCCCGCCACCCGCCAACCGACTCCGTACAGGCTGCACGCCCATTGGCTCATGCTGTGGACCAATGGGCATACAGCCCTACCGTACGGAGTCAGTCGGTGGGTGGCGGGGCAGCGGGTGGTGTGCTGCCGCCTGCCGCTGACTGGAGAGGGAGCGGGGCGGTGGGGCTCAGTGTGCGGGTGGGGAGGGAGATACCACTGGACCACCAGGGTTGGACTGGAGTGTCATTATTAATTACTAATGCCCATGATCGGGCTGCGAGCAGTCCACTGGACCACCAGGGATATAGGACTATTACATAGCATGAATGCCCGCGATCGGGCTGCGAGTGGTCCACTGAATCACCAGGGATATAGGACTATTACAAAGCACGAATGCACGCGATCGGGCTGCGAGCAGTCCACTGGACCACCAGGGATATAGGACTATTACATAGCATGAATGCCTGTGATCGGGCTGCGAGCGGCCCACTGGACCACCAGGGATAGGGGATGGTCGATTTCACTGTACTTCTTCCCGCGATCGGGCTGCGAGCGGTCCACTGGACCACCAGGGATATGGGAGGGTTGATTTCACTGTTCTTCTGCCCGCAATCGGGCTGCGAGTGGTCCACTGGACCACCAGGGATATGGGAGGGTTGATTTCACTGTACTTCTGCCTGCGATCGGGCAGTGGGGCACTTTGTCGCTTGTGCAGGGGGCATCAGTCCCCGACGGCTGCAGCCTGGCGGGGTGCCAGGTGCAAGTTGCTGGGGATCAGTGCACCTGCATGCAAATGGGGCCAAAATGACATGCAAATGGCCCCATTTGCGCCTTGCATACATTATGGCCCCATTTGCATGTGCACTTTTGAATATCGCGGTGGTTGCACCTATCACACCAGCACTTGTGCTTGCGCATCCCCCTGCTCCACTCTGGCCACTTGCGCTGGTGCAGTGCCACTACACCATGCACACTGAGGGTGGACAAGGTGCGATATTCAACAATGCTGTGCCATGGTGCAGCTCCGCTGAATATCACCCTGTCAACGCCCCAGCGCATCCAAGTTGCGCTGCACCCAGGCTTGCGCCACAGCCTGGCGCAGTCAGAATATCCCACCCTTGTGTACAAATCTGGTAAAATGCCCAAATTATGAGTGAGCATTACAATATTTCAAAGTTTACTCATAAGTTCACTAATTTTCAATGTTTTCACTCCAAACTTTCAACATAGCCATTTTTCACACCACCTCTTAAATGTGACAGGTGTCTTTTTTTAAAAATCCTGGGCAAGATGTGTTTTCACACTTGTGGTGCAAATTGACATTTCAGACAATATACTATAAATGCCACATGTCATGTTTATAAGGCGAGTCATAAAATTACTATCCTGAAAATCTGGGCTCAAAATAAAAAAAATATAATTCTTAAGAAACTTGGTGTGCAGTGCCAGTCTTTACCCCAGCGGGTATGCTTTATGATCCCATGCTGGTGACTTGAGTTCGGGGCTGAGCTCAGTGACCCAGCTACATGGGGCGAGGGTGCTGCAATAGTACTATTATGCAACACCACCACCCCCGTCAGGGAATGAAAGCTGCAAGGTTGCCCATGTGGGCCTGGGTAACATATAGTGAAGACAGCTCTTCTCTTGGCATAGGCCATGCATCTCTGCCCCATGGGTGGCAGAGGGCCACGTGTATTGGCTGACAGACTGACTCTTTGCCCTGTGCATCTGTATTTCTGGTGACATGGAAGTGAAGGGACCAGAGGGCCCTGAACTTCTGCAGCCAACCAGACAGCCCCATAAATTCTTGACATCCATCGCTGTACTCTTCTAGGTAGTCTGTGTCTTTCCTCAGCACAGGGACCAAAGGGCTGTGCACATCTGCATCTGTTCACACTGGTCCAAAAGGAACCCATGTAAAAGAGGATACAATTCCACTATCTGAAAAGGAAAGGAAAGTCTTTGCAAAAAACTTTGTTACTGCAACAGTTAGGGTTCAAGTTAATGCCACAAAAGTAGGAAAATGTGGCATTAGGGTTTCCAACCCTAACTCCCCACCCCCACCCACAAACAGCAAAATGAAAGAACATTAGATAGACAGATAAAACTTTTATTTTAATACAAGTTCATATCGTTAGGGACAAGACTTATTTTCAACAAAAGCCCTGTGTATAGAAAGTACATAAATACATAACAGTGGTGATACTGCTATGGATGATGAGTAAAATGTTATAGATACTGAATAAAAAGACATAACATTAGTTCATAAACACTGATGGTACAGCTATGAGTAATATATACCATGTATTATATTATTTGGGTTTTGGTTCTCCGGAGTCCTGGCAAATCAGTGGTAGGATCTTCCTTAGTGTTGTAAACCCTAATGCCAAGCCTGTTCCCTAAACAAAAAATGTCAGATGTGATCTTTCTTTTGGGCGCTGCATGAAGAAAGCTACAGCAGACTGTGTTGGCGACATGTGGCAAGACATACTTCTCTACCTTTGAAGAGTGCATCACTATGAGGTACTGGCTTGGAGCTGTACCTTCTGCTTCAGATAGGAGGATACGGGCTGGGGGGTGAGCATTAGGGTTGACAAACCCAAGGAAGACCCCACAACTGATTCAGCAAGACTCTGTAGGCCCCAAACTCTATTTTTTTTTCCTTTTGCAGCTTGGGGGTGGTAGGGATGGGAAGTTAGGGTTGAACCCCCTAATTTCACTTTTCCCCACTTTTGTGACATTAACTTGAACCCTAACTGGTATATTAACCAATTTTTTGCATAAAATATTACAGAGGCGCAGTACCACCCCTATAGGTAAGGTTGAGTAGGCTGTTTAATGTTAAACCCCAATTTTTGCACCTTAATAACTTTGCTGTTGTTTAACTGAAATAGCCCAAATTTTGGCATGCGCAGTCAGGCTGCCAGAGTCTGAAGATGTGAAATGTTTCATGATGCCATTTCGTTCAATTTTCAAGATACAGAGAGCCAAAAAAGAAAAAAAATTGTTTGGTTTCCCTATACTTAAAACTGGGTACTGTATTTTTTGCTCTCACCTACAGCCTAGATGGTGTGGCATTTTTTCATGAAATTTTCAGGGTTGAAGGGGTCCCTGCCAAGAGTGTGCCTTTGGAAGAGTTTGTGAAAAAATATTATACAGCTCCACAGTTATAATGATTTTAGAGTTAATGTCCTGACACAAACAGTAAAAAAAAAAAAAAAGATTGCGACTGCTTGCTTATTTTCATGATTTACCACTTGTGCTGAAAAAATACTGATCATGAAGGCTGCCATCTTGTTTTCTTTTTACAATTTAAAAAAATGTCATTAAGAAGTTAATATTGATGCACAATTAGACCCCAAAACCTGTATCTTTCTAAAGAACAGTTCTTTAGTTTGATTCTGGAATTTAATTTTAAAAACTACTCCCAAACCTATCTTTACCCATCCTGATTACCTTCACTCATTCCTCGGAAATTTACCAGTCGCGATTTGTAATTTTACCATTCGTGCAGAAATTTACCAGTTGTGACATGTAATTTTACCATTCATGCGGAAATGTACTGGTCACAACATATAATTTTACAGTTCATGCAGTACTTTACCAGTCACAACATATAATTTTACCATTCATGCAGTAATTTGCAATTGATTTTCCTCATTTACCATTCCAGCAGCAATACTATTTTTATTTAGCAAGCCCATTGTAAAATGGCATAATAAGCAAATATTGAGGCACAATCAGACCCCCAACCTGTATCTTGGTAAAGACAGTTGTTTAGCTTGATTCTGGAATTTAATTTTAACAACTACACCCCCAAACAACCTATCTTTACCATTGTGATCAGCTTTGGTCATTCCTCAGAAATTTCCTGGTTGCATCATATAATTTTACCATTCATGCAGAAATTTACTGGTCTCAACATATAATTTTACTGTTCATGCAGTAATTTGTGACAGATTTTTCTTATTTATTATTCGAGCGATACTATTTACCAACCGTATTGTAAAATGGCATAATAAGCAAATATTGAGATACAAACAGAACCCCAGATCTGT
The DNA here is from genome assembly GCA_016271365.2 of Neoceratodus forsteri. Taxonomy (NCBI): domain Eukaryota; kingdom Metazoa; phylum Chordata; order Ceratodontiformes; family Ceratodontidae; genus Neoceratodus; species Neoceratodus forsteri. The sequence goes on from CM057456.1 coordinate 1,322,713,630, forward strand.
ATTTTGGTCAAGGACAGTTGTTTAGCTTGATTCTGGTATTTAATTTAAAAAAAAATAGCTCCCCAAACCTATCTTTATGCATAAGTATTACCTTTGACCATTCCTCGGATATTTACCATTTGTGACATGTAATTTTTCCCTGTCGTGCACAAATTTGTAACATCATCATCATCATCATCATCATCATCATGAATTTTACTGTAAAGCTAATTACGAGAAACATTTACAATTGTGTCCAGGTTACACAAATACATTATAACAAATAACATATAAGTGATGTATGCATTCATTACTAAGGCAAGACACAATAGTTCAGTACATAATGTAGAGTTGATTAAAAATATATAAATTCACTCATAACAATCACACTGTTACATGAATTTTTAATTACCACTCGATCAACACTATTTATCATCTGCATTCAAAATGGAATAAGAAGCAAATATTGAGCTAAAATCAGACCCCAAAAAATATATTTTGCTAAACGGTAGCGGTTTATCTCAATTCTGGTATTTAATTTGGAAAAAATACCTACTCAATTCAAACCTATCTTATGCATCAGGGATTACCTTCAGTGTTCCTCACATATTTACTGTTCAAAGCATATAATTTTTACCTGTTGTTTGGTAATCTGTGAAATGGAGGCTGGAAGTGCAGGGCCCTTTGGGCTCTGCATTTCCACAGCCACATGGATGAGTATATGATTCTAATATCTGAAAAAGAAAGGAAATTCTTTACAAAAAAACTGTGTTAATAATGCATCAGTTAGGGTTCAGACTAAAGTGAAAAGCGGTAATGTAGATGTTTAGTTTGAGAACACTGATTTCAACCCACCCTCAAGCAGCAAAAGCAAAAATTATTACGGTGAATCATTGCTGGGGTCTTCCTTGGGGTTCTCAACCTTAATGCTGACCCCATTCTCATATAAAACATAGAAACGTAGACTTTGAAAAAATTAAGTCTTCCCTGCCTGAAGAACAAACAGCACATCTGACCTTGTTGGCTCAGGGAATGGGGTTAGCATTAAAGTTGAGAACCCCAAGGAAGTCCCCAGCAGTGATTCACTGTAATGTTTTTTGCTTTTGCTGCTTGGAGGGTGGGGGTATGGAGTCAGTGATGGAAACCCTAACATCACATTTCCATATTTTTGTTGCTTTAATCTGAACCTCAAACTGGTGCATTAACACAGTTTTTTTCTGCAAAGTATATATAAATATATATATATACAGTATATACAAAGTGTCATTTTTTTTTGAATAATGTGACCATGGTATAAATAATAGCATGAACAGTAAAAATGTAGAGAGAAACAGTTTTTCATAGTACTTGACTCTCTCTTCTTCAACCACGGGAAGGTGCCTTAGACATGGAAGTGGGTCCCCTTGGTCCAGGATCAGTAGGCAAGATCACAGGTAGGTAGTGACCCCAAGAAATGGGGTTGCAGAAGAAGCAGGACCCCTCCCCCCAGAGCAACAAGTTGATTGCCGGCTGGGAAAGTCCAACCCTGAGAAGGCCAGACTGCACCTGCCCACCAAGAAGTACTTGCTGGAGTACAGGTGAGACTCAAGGTGGTCCACCAAATGGCCAGAACTGGCCATGAGGGTGAGTAATACCCCAGTTGTCCGGCAACAAAGGGTGTTGTCAGAAGAGGGGTTACCTCCTCTGGGTTTACAGTGATATCATGGCTCCATGACTAATGGAGGTGGTCACTGATGTGGGGGCCTACTAGTTGGGTTGTTTTTTATATTGTTTCCTTGGGTGATATCTTTGCCCTAGGAAGGGCAACATCATAGATGCCCATGCTGGTCAACAGGTGAAGGGTGGATTGATCAACTGTGTTGGGCATGTGTATCTGCCCAGTTTTGCCATTTCTGGGGAAATAAATTATTTCTTGGGTGGAGTGTAACAACCCCCTTTTTACAACGGGGGAGGTGGTTGTTCACCAGGTGTTGACTAGAGGGGAATTAACAGCCTGACACCATCCCCTATGGGTATACATGGAGGGTGGAGCTATAGAGCAGATAAAAGAAGGGTGCCCTCATAGGGCCAGTTAGTCAGTTACAAACATATGAAAAGAGCCAGCAGAACAAGACCACCCGATTTATCACGTCTGCTCAGTAACTGATGCAGGGTCTCGCCTTACAATTTATGCCAATGGCCCTGCCCCCCCCAACAGTCCCTCCCTCTCCCCCCTTCTCCCCTTCCTTGTTCCCAAGGGCTTCCTTTGTGCTTGTCCCAGGCTCTCTTGAATGCTCCCACCATCCTTACTGATACCACCTCTTCTGGCAGCTCATTCCAGGCAGACACCACCCTCTGTATAGAAATGCTTCCTTACATCCTTTCTGAATTCTCCCCTATCAATCTTAGGTTGTGCCCCCTAGTGGTGCTGTTGTCACTTATTTTAAAGAGATCCTGCCTTTTCACTCTTTTCTCTTCATGTACTTGAAGGTCTCTATCATATCACCCCTCTGCCTTCTCATTTCCAGGGAGTACATCCCCAGAGCTCCCAGCCTCTCTTCATAGGACCTATCCTGTAGCCCCTTGATCATCCTGCTTGCTCTCCTCTGGATCACCTCCAGCATGCAGATGTCCTTAAGGTAAGGATGCCAGTACCTCACCGCATATTCTGAATGTGGTCTCACCAATTTTTTTTGTTTAAACATTTGTTCACCGGGTAAGCACATTAGCCAGTGGCCCTTTTTCATGAGCGACCTGAGACCTTTATAAAAAATAGTCAAGATGTTACATACATAGTAGCAGACAAATACAATTATACAGACATTAAACATTCAAGACATAACAGATCAATGCTTAAGCAGGATTTAAAATGAACGTTGACATTTCAAATGACTTAAAAGGTACTTCTTTAGTCCTTTTCTTAAAGTACCATGACTTATGCCAGAGTGTAAAGCAACAGGAAGATCATTTCAAGTTTTTGCAGCCTTGATCGAGAAAGCTTGATCACCCATTTTTGTTTTAGTCTTCCAAATTGTAAAACTAGGCATTTCATTAAACTGCAGCTCTCTTGTAAACTTTCTAAATTGAAATAATGAGTACAAAGAAGAGTTGGCTTTTTGTCTGAGAATGTTATCTGTAAGACAACTTAAGATATAGAAACTATTGTGGCCCGGCAGAAGTCATCCAGTAGCCTGATATCATACAATGATGGGTATGGTAAGGTAACTTGTAAGTAAATCTACAAATACTATAAAATGTTGATATAAGAGTAGCCAAGACCTGTTTGGTTAAGTCTGTAAATAAGAATGAATTATTAATTTAAATTTGATAACAGTGTGCTCTTATCTATGGCAATCCGTGCTTGAAGTGTTAGTGAGTACTGCAGTTTAAAAAGAACTCCCAGTTTTTGATTTACCTGTCTGGTTATTATTCCAACATGATAGAAGAAAGTTAACTGAGGATCTAAATGAATACCCAAGTACTTGAATTGGGTAACCTGCTCTAAAATTGTACCCGAGTTAGTACATATATTTAATTTATCAGCTTTTTCAAGCCTCGGTTTTGATCCAAAAAGCATACTTTTGGTCTTTGTACAATTTAGGGACAGTTGGAGTTTGGTTAACCAGTGTTCCAATCCATGGAAATCCTTATTCAAAAGCTGGTTAATAGTTTCAACTGAGTTCGAACTACTGTACAAAAAATTATTTAAATGCTTCAAATCTCATTACAGAACACAAGGACTACAATTTAACAATAATCAGTTACAATATAGCAGTATAACAAAACCAATTTAAAATCTTAAATTCACAGTGGTTGTTTACCACTAAAATCTATATAATACTTTCAGGGCAGCGATTGGGTCCCCCCCACCACCACCATGTAAGGAAGATAGACAGAACACATTGTTAAACAAGCATTTGTCAATGCCGAACGTTGGCTGCTTGTTAAACAATTTCTTTTTTTGCAATTCTGACCAAAAATTTTGAAGATACTTGTTTTAGAATTTGCCTTATAGACATGACATGTGCCATTTATAGTATATTGGCCAAAATGTCATTTCACACCAGAGGTGCGAAAACACATCTCATCCGGGATTTTAAAAATGACACGTCACATTTATGAGATGGTGTGGAAAAATGGCTATGTTGAAAGGTTGCAGTCAAAATATTGCAAATGAGAGAAGTTATGAGTGAACGTTGAAATGGTGTAATGTTCAATCATAACCTAGGCATTGTACCATATTTGTACACCTAGGCCCAGATATTCAAACTGCACCCGGCTGTGGCACAAGCTTGGGCGCAGCTCAACTTTGTTGCGCAGGGGTGTGGACTAAGCGATATTCAAAGGAGCTGCACCATGGCTCAGCAGCTTTGAATATCACACCCTGGCCACCCCCAGTGTACATGATACAGTGGCACTGCACCAGTGCAAGTGGCCAGAGTGGAGCATGGAGATGCGCTAGCGCAAGTTCCATTGCGCCATGCACAGCACCCGCGATATTCAAAAATTGACATGCAAATGGGGCCATAATTTATGCAAGGCACACATGGGGCCATTTGCATGTCATTATGGCCCCAATTGCAAGCAGGTGCGCCCATCCCCGACGACTTGCGCCTGGCGCCTGCCAGGCAGCAGCCGTCCGGACTGACACTTTGAAGCCCGATCGCGAGGCATCTGTAAAATGAAACTCGTCATATCCTTTGTGTGGTCCAGTGGATCGCATTGTGCCTGATCGCGGCATCTGTATTAATATAACCTCCGGCCAATATCACTGGTGGTCAGTGGACGCACTCTGCCCGATCGCGGGCATCTGTAAAACAAACGTCTCAGTACCCTGGTGGTCTAGGTACCCCTCCCCACCCGCCCACTGAGCCCTACCGCCCGCCCCCTCCCGTCAGCCGGCGCTGAAACACCTCACTTGTTCTGCCATTGCTGCCCGCTGATACCTCGGGATGCCCACTGGTTCCGCCAGCGTGAACCACGGGCATGCAGCCCCACCGAGGTGTTGTCGGCAGGCGGCGGGCGGCAGGCGGTGGTGCTGCCACCCGCCGCTGACCGGGGCGGGCGGTAGGGCCAGTGGGTGGGAGGGGGTACCGACCACCAGGGTACTAGGACGCTTGTTTTACAGATGCCCGCGATCGGGCAGAGTGCGTCCACTGGACCACCAGAGATATTGGACTTTTTTTTTATAATAATACAGATGCCTGCGATTGCGCACAGTGCAGTCCACTGGACCACCAGGAATATTGGCCGGGTTTTTTTTTTATATTAATACAGATGTCTGCGATCGGGCAGAGTGTGGTCCACTGGACCACCAGGGATATTGGCCGGGTTTGTTTTTTTTTAATTAAAACAGATGCCCGCGATCGGGCAAAGTGCGGTCCACTGGACCACCAGGGATATTGGACGTCTTATTTTACAAATGCCCACGATCGGGCATGGGGGGGCGCCGCCAGGTGCAGCTGGAACTCGGGTGGCCACCCACGGGTGGCAGCTGCCGTGTTGCGCCCTGCAATGCGGCAGCTCACCTGTGGCTGGCCATCAGTTGTTCCTTTTTTTTAACAACTGTGCTGGCGCAGGTAGGGTTGACATGCATGGCTCTGCACATCCGGGCTGAATATCGGGCTGTGCAGGTTACGCATAGGCACGCCCCCCACCTGTGCCTGCACATTGACGATGCATCGATCACTCATGCACGATTTGTGCCGCGCACTTTTCCCTTTTGAATATCACGCCGGAGCGCATCAGTGGGTTACGCATGGTGCAATACTATTGTGCCATGCGTAACCCTTTTGAATATTTGGGCCAAAATGTTCAGCATAGCCTTCCTATTAGCCCACTTAATGAACACAGTAGGTGAAAATTTATCTCTGAGATTTTTTGTGAGTTTCAATCTTTCTTCAACTGTCCAGGAGGAGGATTAGCTTGAATTTTTCTTTAACTGTTTAACTGTTGCTGGCTGCTGGGGGAGGGGATTATTTGTCCAGAAACAGAGGAGTCAATCAAGTAGGAGTTTCTAGTTTGAATCTCTCTTTAACTGTTCAAAAAGGCATTTTGTCTGTTCATCCTGCTTGCTCCTGGAAGAGGAAGGAGTGCGAGTTTGAATCTGTCCAGGAGGCATTTTGTCTCTGAGATTTTTTGAGAATTTGAATCTTTCTTCAACTGTCCAGGAGGCATTTTGTCTGGTGTAGGATTAGCTTGACTCTTTCTTTAACTGTTTAACTGTTGACGGCTGCTGGGGGAAGGGGTTCTTTACCCAGAAACAGGGAGCTGTTGTTGAGGCACAGGTCAGGAAGCATAGGAAAATTAGAAGCAGTTGCAGAATTCACCAAAAATATTTATTTGTACTAGCAGTAAGATACAAAATAAAATTGTTCAGTATAACTATTTACAAAGGCAAAATAAAATAGAGGAGATCCATCAGAGTTTTTCTTCAGTCTCTGTGTCCATCTCTGCAAGCAACTGCAGCTCTGTCTTATAAGTCCTTCCAACCCCCCCATTCTTAACAAGCATCTTCCAAAATATTCTTGTATGTTTCAGACAGGGGCTGACAGGAACACCGTGTCCCTGAGCTGGGGCCCCTTTTCCACAGTTCTTCTGCAAAAGGCTTAGAAATTACACTCAGGTAACCCTTTGAGTTTCCAATAACTTTCTGCAATCATCTCAAACTACAGTTATATACATTTCAACAGTAACACTATATAATTCCTAAACAAAGGGATCCCAATATCAGTTATATTTCCACATAATGATTTGCATATATTTTTATACCAGCAGATATGCAAGGGAAAAAAAGATAAACAGCAAGGGACGACTGAGAGATAGTGAGAGGTAAATAACTGTGAGACTGTCAAGGTGCTCAATTCCTAGGTCCCACAGGAAAATTTGGTTGTGCAATCAGACAGACAAGAGACAGGAAAGGAAAGAACAGAACAGATCCCTGCATTCAAACTCTCCATAACAACTGGGACAGGGTCCTATTCCACCCTGTCACATACACCCCCCCCAAGAGGGAATCCGTTTTATCAAACAAGTATCCAAAACTTTCTCTTCTCTACTAATATTTGTTGCTTTAGAAATTAAGCACATGTGCAGTATCCTTTTTTCTATAACGGTACAGCAAACAGTAAAGTTTAAACTCATACATTTGTTTTTCAACCTTCAGAACCCTCAATTCCTGATCCATATTTTGACAGAAAATCAGCATTGCTATTCTCTTTACCAGATTTATGTATCACCTTAAATTACATGGCTGTAGTGGCAGGTACCACCTTGTGATTCTGAAATTTTTTATTTTTCATGTGGTTAAGCCAACAGAGAGGATTGTGATCTGTTATAAGTACAAAGTCAGCTCCTAGCAAATAAAACTTGAAGGACTCCATGGTCGACTTTGCTGCTAAACATTCCTTTTCAATAATGGAGTACCTTTTCTCTCTGTCAAGCAACTTCCTACTTATGAACAGAATAGGATGTTCTTTCACATCTATATTTTGACTCAGTACTGCACCTAGGCCTGCCTCTGATGCATCTGTTTGTAACAAAAATGGTTTCTCAAAACGTGGCTTCTTAAAACAGGGGCTGAACATAATGCAGCCTTAATGGCTTGAAAAGCTTCATCACACTCTGGGGTCCATTTCACATTATTTGGGAACCGTTTCTTCGTGAGTTCAGTGAGGGGAGTAGCTAACTCAGAAAAAAGTTGGGAACAAATCTCCAATAATAACCAGCCAGCCCTAAAAATGACCTGACATGTTTCTTTGTTTTGGGGACAGTAATGTTAGCTACAGCTTCTATTTTAGAAACCTCTTGGCAGAAAACACCAGGAGAAAGGACTGCTGTGTGACTGAACTTCTCTGCTGCGACTAAAGTAGAAGAACTTTTGTATTTGGACCTTTAATTTAGGGTAAAAAAACTAACATACAAAAAAAAAAAAAGTGTGTGTTTGGGTTAACTGAACTGAATGGGTAACTGAAAAGTCATCTAGGTGTAAATCTCAGGTGACTGAAAGGACTTAACTGCTGTGAGGTTTAAATTACTTGTAGAAAGATCTGGTAAGTAGGGGGAGTGGCTTAGCTAGAAGGAAGCTACATTTAAAGACTGCCTTAGAAAGATTCTGCTAATAGCTTGGCAGAAGACACCAGGAGAAAGGACTGCGATGTGACTGAACTTCTCTGCTGGGACTATATTGCCCTCCTTCCCTCCCCTCCACCCCCCACCCAAAGCTACTTCTATTTTTATAGGCACAGGATTTGACTGACAACAGGAACTTCCTGTTTAGGGGCAGGAAGTGAGTGATCACAGAACCACCAAGGACCCACCATCCTAGAAGGGCAAGAGTAGCTCTCTGGCCCCCTCTAGCTGGAGGTCTGCCTCTGAACAAGTAAGTGGTCTACTGAGAAATATAGGATATTCTTGTCTCAGAACAGGACAATCAGGAGCTTAAGGGAACGCAGGCAGAAAGTAAGGAGAGAGAGAAAAACAGAGGAAAGAGTAAAGATTGCAAACAGTTAAGGGGCCAGAAATAAGACATGATTGAGTGGTGCAGTGCAGTGGCTGTGGAGCAGCAGTCTTCCGAGAGATGTTCTGGAGGATGCGTGTTGTCCCATCTGTAGGCACCTCTGGGCTGAGGGAGGAGGTTGCTCATCTCCAGGCTGAGTTAGCCAGGATTTGTGGGACCTCCTTCCATCCAGGGACCACCAGTGCCACTGCCGCTGCCTCAGAGGTTGCCAAGAAAGAGAGCGGTTGGACCACAGTGGGCTCAGGGAGGGTGAGGGTGGTGGAACAGAGCACATCCCTCCAGTTGTACTCTCCACAACCTATGCCATTCTGGCAAAGTGTGGTCCTCTATGGAGGCACCTACAGTGGAGACCAAGGAGGATGCTGGGAACCTCCACAAAGGAGACCCACAGGAGGGTGGCAGGGGACCCTGCAGGGAAGGAAACAACTCCTGGTGGGGACTCCATTGTTAGGAAGGTAGAATTGGGCAAGGAAGGGAGAGGGAGGTAAGGTGCGCCTGCCGCCATGGCTTGAGGGACAGGGAGCGAATCCTCAGGATTGCCGAGCAGCTGCATAGGGAGGGAGCTGGATGTCATTGTCCACCTAGGGACAAATGACCTGGCTAAGAAAGGGATTAGAGAAGTGCAGGAAGAGTTTGTGGAATTGGGAGGGGCCTTGGTCAAGTAGCATGCACGGTAACCTTCTGGAGGTGCTACCCATCTATGGCATAGGAGAGGCTAGGGTGTTCCGTACCATGGGATTCAATCAGTGGTTGAAAAACTGGTGTGAGCTCAGGATTTGGCTTCATTGGGGACTGGGGTCCACCTGGAGTGATGCAAGCCTATACTGGCATGATGGGCTGCATCTGTCCGGGAGGGGAACCAGGATCCTAGGTGATAGGTTTAAATGCTTCATTGGCAAGCTTTTAAACTAGCCAAGGGGGGAGGCACTGGAAAGGAGCAGGAAAATACTAGCCCCCAAACAATCACGGTAGTAAGTGTGGCAAACACCAACATGGAGGTGTCGATAGGGAGAAGGGCAGTGGTAAATGGAGAAAGTGACAAAGGCAAGAAGGACAGGGATGGGGCAAAAGGGGGTAAGGCCATCAGGAAATGGAGGGTAATGAGTACCAATGCCCGTAGTCTGGGCAACAAGATCCCTGAGCTGGTGGCCTTAATGGAAGAGGGATGCCTGGATATCGTAGCAGTCACAGAAACATGGTACACAGAGAACCATGACTGGGATGTTAACATACCAGGGTACATAACCTACAGGAGAGACAGGCAGGGGAGAAGAGGGGAGTAGCTCTCATGTAAAGGAAGGGATAAAAGCAACTGAACAAAAGAGTAAACAGGAGGAGAGGAGGCACTGTGGGTCACCTTGAGACTGGAAAGGGCACCACAATCCGCAAGGGTTGTGTACAGACCCCCATGTCAGGGGAAGGAATGGACAAGGATATGATGGAAGGCCTTCTAGAATGGCAAAGAAAGGGAGATACTGTTGATGGGAGACCTGAATATGCCAGATGTTAACTGGAGCACATTTGCTGCAGCCACATCCAAGACAGGGCTATTCTTGATGCCCTACAGGTGGCAGGCATTAGACAGCTAGTTTCGAACCCACCGTGAGGGAGCAATCTTAGACCTCGTACTCAAACGGGGCAGTGAGAGGATCTCAGATCTAGAAGTGGGTTGCCATCTGGGGACAAGTGACCATCAAACAGTGTGGTTCATGTTAAACTCAGCTACAGAGTCAAGCCATACAAAAGTGAGGGTACTGGACTTTAGGAGGGCTGACTTTCGAAGATGGGAGAGTGCCTCAGAAAAGCACTAGCAAACAGGCTAGAAGGAGGTGTGGAGCAACAATGGGGAATTATCAAAACTGCCATCACAGAGGCAACAAGCCTTTGTGTGAAGCAAATAAACAAATCAAAATGAAAGAAAAAGCCACTATGGTTCTCAAGAGAGGTGGCTGTGAAAGTCAGGAAGAAAAAGATAGCATTCCGGAAGTATAAGGAAACACAGAAGGAGCAGGACAGAGAGCTGTACCAGTTAAGGCAGAAAGAAGCAGGGAGGGAAGTCAGAATAGCAAAGGCCCAAACTGAGGAAAGATAGCCAACTCAGTTAAGAAGGGGGATAAAACCTTTTATAGGTACATCAGCGAGCGTAGAAAGACAAAGGGAGGCATAGTGAGGCTGAATAGAATGAACGGTGGGTGGGCAGAGGGGGACAGTGAAAAAGCAGGAATACTGAACGAATATTTCTGCTCAGTATTCACAAAAGAGGAGGGGGAAGTGCCTAATCCAATTAACAGAAGCAATCTTGATAGGGGGTCGATCCCAGTCCTTTCACAGAAGAAAGGGTTCTGCAAGAACTCCTAAAACTGAAGGTGGACAAAGCAATGGGTCCTGATGGAATTCACCCCAGAATTCTAAAAGAATTAAGGAAGGAACTAGTGAAACCACTGGCTACTCTTTTTAATAAATCATGGGAGATGGTGTGGTACCTGAGGACTGGAGGAAGGCGGATGTGATTCCTCTTCACAAAAGTGGGACCAAGACAGAGGCAGGAAACTACAGACCTGTCAGTCTGACCTCTGTGGTAGGGAAAGCGATGGAGTCACTTCTGAAGGAAAGAATAGTTGAGTACCTAGAGGTCAGGAGCACAGGATCCAAGGCAGCATGGGTTCACAGTGGGAAGGTCATGTCAGACGAATCTAATAGATTTCTTTGACTGGGTTACCAAAGTAGTAGACCAGGGAGGGGCTGTGGACATGGTCTACCTAAACTTTAGCAAGGCATTTGACACAGTCCCACACAAAGATTATTAGTCAAATTAACCAGCCTGGGAGTGGGTCCCAGGGTGGTAGCTCGTAAAACATTGGCTGGACAACAGGACACAGAAGGTAATTGTAAATGGGTCCACTCTGAAGAAAGGGCGGTTACTAGTGGGTACCGCAGGGTTCAGATATTGGGTCCAGTCCTTTTAATGTCATCAGTGACATTGCAGAGGGACTGGAAGGAAAAGTATGCCTTTTTGCAGATGACACAAAGATCTGCAACAGGGTTGATACACAAGGAGGCGTGGAAAGGATGAAAAGGGACTTGGCAAGGTTGGAGGAATGGTCAGACGTATGGCAGCTAGGATTCAATGCAAAAAAGTGCAAAATAATGCACCTGGGAAACAAGAACCCAGGGGAAGAATACAGAATGGGTGGGGAGGTAGTAACAACAACAAAACAGGAAAGGGACCTGGGGTTAATCATATCAGATGACCTGAGGTTAGAAGCAATGTGAGAAGGCAGTGGGAGGGCTGGGGTATACTGGGATGTATAGGAGAGGCATCAGCAGCAGAAAACAGGAAGTTGTTATCCCTCTGTACAGACAGTTGGTGAGACCCCATCTGAATACTGTATCCAATTCTGGAGACCCCATCTCCGCAAGGACATAGACAGGATAGAGGCAGTCCAGAGGAGGACAACTAAAATGGTGCAGGGTCTGCAAGAGAAGCCGTATGAGGAGAGACTAAAGGAGCTTAATATGTATACCCTTGAGGAAAGAAGGAGAGGGGGACATGATAGAAACTTTCAAGTACCTCAAGGAATCAACAAAGTCCAAGAGGGTAGCATCTTTCAGAAAAGAGACTTGCAAGAACAAGGGGACACAATTTAAAGATAGAAGGAGGGCGGTCTAGGCAATGTGGAGAAGTATTATTTCATAGAGAGGGTAGTGGATGCATGGAACAGCCTTCCTGAGGAAGCTGTGGGTCTAAAACTGTGGGAGAATTCAAGAATGCATGGGACAGACATAAGGCAATTCTTGTGGGGGGCAGGAAGATATAGGCTGTTGGGTAACTAGGATCTGCGGCCTATCCTGTAGGTAGGGAAATGGGCAGACTAGATGGACCTAGCGGTCCTTATCTGCCGTCAAAGTCCATGTTTCTATGTTTCTCTGGCTTAACTTCTCCATTTCCCAACACACAGTCCAAATATCTGGTTTCCTGCATGCCCAATGCACATTTGGTAGGATTAATAGTCAGACCTGCATTTATAATAGCTTGGATAACTCCTCGTAGGTGTTCCAGGTGGCTTTTCCAATCTGGACTGTACACCATGACATCATCCAGGTATGCAGCACAATAACCAGTGTGAGGTGATAAAATTACATCCATGTACTACTGGAATGTAGCTGGCGTACCATGTAAACCAAATGGCATGGTGGTGAAGTAATAGAATCCAACAGGAGTGGCAAAAGCAGTTTTGTCTCTGGATTCTTTAGTTAAAGGGATTTGCCAATAAACCTTGGTGAGATCGAGGGTAATGATATACTTTGCACTCCCCAGTCTGTCCACCAAATCATCTAGTCTGGTCATAGGATAACTGTCAAATTCTGTCACTTAAGTTTCCTAAAATCAAGGCAGATTCTAACACCCCGTTCTTTTTTGTTTACAATTACAGTACAACCTCAGAGATACGAACTTCAGTAATCCGGACTGTTCAGTCAACCGAATGGGTACTCCCCCTCCCCCTCTCCACCACCATCACAATTAACTAACCTCTAACACCTGTAACACCTCTTGCACACAGTATAAAAGGCATTAATGTGCAGCGTTATTCAAGCAGTAGCGCTAACGGGGTGTTCCAAGCATGGCAGGCAGCAACAAAAGAAAATGAGTAACACTGTCTATTGAGACCAAACTGGAAATAATTACCAAGCTGGAACGCGGTGCAAGCCTCAGTACTATTGCTGAGGAATATGGCATCGGAAAATCGAATGTCTTTGACATTAAAAAAGGACAGGAAAAAGTCAAACAGTTTGCAAGGGAAGCTAAGGACATTGGTGCTTCACAGACCCACTGCACTGTCCGAAAAGCTGCAAATGAAGGTTTTGACAGAGCCATGCACTTATGGTTTACCCAGGAATGCCATAAGGGCACCTCGATTAGTGACGTTCTAGTTACTGAGAAAGCGAAGCTGCTGTTCAAGCAGATGTATCCAGAGAAGAAGAAGGATAATGATTTCAAAGCTAGTTCTGGTTGGTTGCACCGGTTCAAAAACCGACATGGCATATGCCAGTTAAGCATGAAGGGGGAATCACTGTTGGCAGATTCTGCTGCTGCTGACACTTTCAAAGAGACCCTACAACATTTCATATCCCACCACCAGCTCACAAGAGATCAAGTTTTTAACTGTGACAAAACCGGCCTCTACTGGAGGCTGCTGTCCAACAAGACCCTTGCAGATGGCACAGAGATGCAAGTGAAAAACTTTAAGTCAAGCAAGGACAGAGTGATACTTATGGCAGCTGCAAATGCTAGTGGTGAATTTCATCTGCCACTTGTATTTATCCACAAAAGCTCAAAGCCCAGGTGTTTTGCTAATGTGACCATGTCAGCACTTCCAGTTCACTACTACAGCCAGAGAAGTGCTTAGAAGGACCACAACATTTCACTGACTGGTTCTTTAAGTACTTCACTCCCCTTGTAAAATAATTTCTACAATCAAAATCATTGCCTGCTAAAGCCGTCCTCCTCATGGACAATGCCCCCTCACATCCCCTCCCTTGAAAATCTGGTCTCCACTGACGGTAATGTGCAGTGCATGTTTATGCCACCTAATGTTACTAGCATTCTACAACCTATGGATCAGGGAGTCTTGGAGATCCTGAAGCAGCGCTATAAGTGTGATTTGCTGCATCGCCTGCTGTTGGGGATGAATGAATTAGAGTGCTACACTGACTTTTGCTAACAACTTTCTGTGAAAGATGCCATTTACTGTACCTGAGTGCAAAGGCTTGGGGGAGATCAGCTCTGAGTCCCTTCACCGGTCTTGGAATAAGCTGTGGCCAGTTCAGGAAGTGGATCAGGAGCATGATAACATCACACTAGCCAAAAGCCAGGTGTACTGCATGGAAGAGCGAGCAGCACTTCAGCTCACAGAAGAAGAACAAGAGGAATGGCTGAGAGCAGATTATGAAGAAACAGGGCATGAAATCCTGTCAGACACTGAGATCATAGATCTGGCCAGAGTGAATACAAAACATGAGAGTTTGAGTGATAGTGAGGGGGACGAGGTCACTGTTAAAATTCCTCACAGCCGAGCCGAGGACTGTTTTGCTGTGTGTGTTCAGTGGATGAAGCAGCAGCCTGAAGCAAACCCCATTAACCTGATGCTGCTTCAGGAGCTGCGAAATCTGGCTGCTAAAAAGCACTTCAGCGGGCTGAAGCAGAATGCTATGACGAACTTTTTTAAAACTTCAGAATCATAATAGTACTGTACAATAATAAAGCACTTTTTTATATGCTTGATAAAAATTCTTTTAGAGTCTAAAACATGATATCTTTGCGGTTTTGGGGTAAACTGGTTCTTTTTCAAAGATACAGATTTTTCAGAGATATGAACACCATTGATTCCCATGGTGTTCATATCTCCGAGGTTGTACTGTACCACTGGAGATGACCAAGCACTCCTCGACCCCTCTATGATACCCAATTCTTTCATTTTTTGTATTTCCTTAACCACATCACCTCTTAACCACTCTGGTAATTTGTATCGGGGCGAGCCAGAATTCTATTTTGGGGGTGTTAAATATGACATTTGTGAAAAGGACAGAAAAAGTGGAGGTCTGGGCTGGCAGGCCCCTCAGAAGCTCTGAGGTGTGTACATGTTCTGTGGTGAATTTTGGGGTTTTCTGGAAGAAAACACACACATTTGTTACATGTTCTCCACCCAATTTCATGAGAAACTTTTTTTTCACATGGAATCAGGGTTGTGGAGACGGTGACTGTCCTAAGTCTACAGAACCTCCAATGGTTGTGGACAACTGGTTGTCTAACAGTGCGATCAACCACCGTGGTTCTACCTGCTGTGTGAGTATGCTGCCTGGTAACAAGGCATTGTACCACATGTACACAGATTGTGGTGGAATATTATGCCGTGAGCACCAGGTCACCATCTAAACTCCCCATGTTTTCTGTCATGGTGCCCTATTTGCCCCAATGTTGGCAGTGTGTGCAAGCGTGTCCCTTTTATATATCTGTATGTCAAAAATGAGCAGTTATATGTACTCCGAGTTCTGAGAGTGAGCTGTTAGGCTTATGCAGTTTTTGTAATATACTGTGAAGTTTGAAATATTTCTACATAAAGGCTGCTGCTGGATGTCTGGGGGCTGGTAAGCCCCAGAAGCTTTATAGTGTTTACATGCTCTGTGGTGAGTTTTAGTGTTTTTTTTAAGTAAAAGCGCAGTTTAGTTACATGTTCCACATTGCTAATTTCATTGGAATGTTTTATTACAAAAGAATCAGGGGTGTGGAAAATTCTTGTTGGCATTACAGTCAGTAGGACCTCCAATGGTTGTGGACAACTGGCTGTCCAACAGTGCCATCAACCTCTCACTCCACATGCAGTACAATATGCAGTTTTGCCAGTAAGGCTGCAAGTAACTATGGTAGTGCACTGACTGACCAACAGTGCCATGATAAACCACACCACCAACACCAACCCTTACAGCCTGCAGACACATTTGAAGTAAAGTTACTGTCTAAAAAAAAATGTTAAACACGTTGATGTGAGTGTTAAATAAACATTGTACTTACAATTTAGTGTCTTCTTGTTTTCATTTTTCTTCATGTTCTGTTAGGGGCCAGACTGAGGATTATTCATGCAATTGCTGATGTCTTGTGTGGACTCATCTAGTATAAAGCTAGCTTTTCACTGGCTCTTCATTCACAGCAGCATCTAGCTTCTCCATGGAATTTGACTATCTGCAATGGTGTCATGCATCTGGGAGGATTGGCGCGATCCCTAGATTCCAGGATGATCTCTACCATGGTTCACTGATGGGTCCTGAGGTGGCTCAGTAATCCAATCCTAGAGCCACAGATTCATCTGCAGAAATTGCAGATGTTTCCATGTGGGAGAGCTGCCTGCTGGCTGGGGTTTCCTTCCCTTTTCATTCCTACATTCTCTGTTTTCGGCTTCAAGGGCAAGTGGTTTCTCTTCAAAGCAGGCCCCCGCTTGATGGAGGTTCTGGCACCATTGAGATTGGTTGGTGGCCAGCTCCTCCCAGCTTGTTATGTCCGTATCTGTTTTCATGACATATGCATTCAGTGTGTCTTTGTAGCGTTTCCTTTGACCACCACAGGATCTCTGGCCGTGATGGAGCTGGAGTATAAAATTTGTTTGGGGAGTCGAGAGTTGGGCATCCATACACAGTGTCCAGTCCAGCAGAATCGATGTCGGATGATCATTGCCTCAATGCTGGTGACATTGGCCTCAGCGAGAACACTGACATTAGTGTGGTGGTCTTGCCACTTGATGGGGAGGATTTTACGGAGACATCGTAGGTGGTACCTATCCTCTGGGAGGATAGTGTAGTAGCATTCATGAAGGTGTCATAAGGTAGCCCAGTCTGTTTCAATATGCAATCTTTTGAAGAATGGTCGGGACATTCAATGTCTTTGAGAGACTTAAATCATGTTACAAAAATTGTGTTAGGCAGTGTTTATTCAACAAGAGAATACATTGCTTTCAAAAAGCACTGTAAGCTGAAGTGCTATCACCAGTTGCCTCAGTAGTCTTCAATAGTGCCTTTGTCTTCCAACCAACCGTTGCAATTCACAGTCCCAAGATTTTTTTAATGCTCAAATCACTATTTTTGTTGTATTTAGTTTCATGAGTAGGAGTTCTGCAATGACATGGTGCAGAGAGATGCATTCTGATGATGACAGCACACGCTCCTTACTATGTATTCAATTTCACTCAGTTCTGAGCTGCAGTAAGTTTGTTCCTGAGATGACTGTTCTGGGTCCTGCTTTTCTTAATGGCTGACCCAAGACAAGTTTCCCAAGACAACTGGTCAGAGACTGATGAATTTACTGGTCTGGGAACAGTTTTTCTGACATATTTATTTTATTGCCATTTGCACCAGTTAGTGTAGAATCACTATTCCAACATCATTTCACCATGATCACCGCTCAAGTGAAATTTGAGACTGAAATACATTTAGAGGAAATTGTGATTGAAACTGAGACCACCTGGATTGTAGTCAACAGTTGAAATGAACACCTGGATCACAATCCGTGATGCCCACATTTCCCTCACTGACTGCTGATTTAATTTCTCTGTCTGTCATTGGGTCGGCCTGTAACTAGTGAAAAAGCATTAGCACCACATCACTGGAGATGCTGCTACCTGTGTAAGGTTGTGCTATGGATACTTCAACGTCTTGGTATCAATTGTTGAAAGATGTTTATTGAAACAAATGTTTTAGAATGGTATCTTATGTGCAATTAGCAGTTTCACCAAGCAGCACAAATTAAAAGAAATCCTCTGTAGGAATACACAGGCTGCACATGTAGAAACATAGAATTTGATGGTAGATAAGGCCTGCTTGGCCTACCTCGTCTTCCTCCTCAGAAGTGCTGCCAGTGTAGTGAAAAAGAAAAAAGCACCAAGCGAGTCAGAGAGATTGCAATATGTGAATTCAACTCATGGCTGTGTGATTGGTGCTAAGACACAGGATGCCATTACATATGGAACTAGCACAACTTTTCTGAAAAAAAAGCTTTTCTTTCAATATGATGGAAGCCAGTAAAAGGGCAACCTGAGGGCTTTGAGTCACTGTGGCTAACAGTAGGCATGGACAAGGGAAAACATTTCAGAATAGGTGTTGTGCACAGGCTCCAAATCAAGGAGATAAAGGAGACAAGTGGGCCCCTGGAGATAAGGAGTCATGGTCTAGCACTTCGCTTAAGATCATTCCCCCAAGCTGAGAACAAGAACCTTGGCACCAGGTAGATCTGCAGACAGAGTCTTTCTGGAAAGAGGTGTAAAACATCTTCTGGCAATCAAAGCAATGGAGCCAGTGCCCCCAAGTCAAAGGGGTAAAGGCTTTTACTTAAGATACTTCCTCACAAGGACAAAAAAATGGTGATTGGTGACATACTCTTCATCTAAGAATTGTAGACACATTTTGAAGCCAAAGTTCAAAATGGTTACTCTTTCAATAATCAGTCCCACATTGCAAATGGGAGACTGGCTAGCCTCCCTAGACCTAAAGGATGCTTACTTTCACATCCCTATCAGACCATGTCACAAAAAGTATTTGAGATTCAGGCTTGCCTCATGCCACTGTCAGTTAATAGCACTTCCATTTGACCTAACTTCTGCTGCAAGGGCCTCACAAGTACCTGGCCCCAGCCTGGCAGTAATGGTAGAGTGTTTGAGAATACTGGGGTAACAGACTTTTCCATACCTGAATGACTGGCTAGTAGTGGGTCAATTCTGACAGCATGCACAGCAATCTCTAGCACTAGCAAATGAATACTGGCTGGCTAGGACAGTGAACTATGTACCTCATCAACAAAACAGGGAGGGACCAGGTCAGCCCAACTTTGTGCAGAAGCAATGAGGCTGTGGTTACTGACATACTCCATGAAAGTATCCTTATCAGCCATAGACCTTCCAGGGAAGGACAATGTATTGATATATTCCCTCAGCAGGATAAATCAGGACCACCACGAGTGGTGTCTGAATCCCCAGATACTCAGTACAGTTTTGAGAAGGTGGGGCACCTCAGAGGTGTATCTTTTTTCCTCTGTAGAGAATATGTACTCCCTAGAGAAGAGAGGATGAGAACATGAATGAAACATTTGATTACATAACAGGCATTAACAGGCACAGGAATGTTTTCAGTTCATGAAGAACTCCTGGACCAGGGACCATGATCTTAGGCTGCAAGGAGAGAGGTTCTCTATCAACACCAGGAAGTTTTTCTTCACAGAAACACTGGTGGATGCTTGGAACAGCCTGCCTCAGGAGGTTATGGGGGTCAACAGTGGCTGGGAACCAAGACTGTATTGGAGAGACACAAGGGAGCCCTGACTACGAAGGACAAATCGAGAGTCCAAATAGGGTTATAACAAATGGCCAGACGAGATGAGCTAGCGAACTACTTCTGATGTCAACTTTTATGTTTCTATGTCATGGTGTACCAGAAAGGAGTTTTGCACACTTGCCTGTGGACAGACTTGTGACATAATTCCTTGGGCCATTTACCAGCCAGTAGGTAATATTTAGAAGCCTGTTTTAGGCTTTTTCATCAATTATCAAGTCCTTTTTTTTCATGGCACTGTCTGTGCACCAGACACGGAGTGCACTATTTATTGGCGCTAATCTAGAAGTGGAAATATAACATTTTGAAACAAAAATGAATGAGACACCTACAGAGTTGGTGGGACAATCAACATGAGTAATGTATACTTGCGCTTCAACCTTGTTGGACAATCAGTATTTCTTGCCCTGATTGCAGGATTTTGCAGTTCACTGCAGCACTAACCAGTGCAAATACCACTGTGCTACGGTGACACACTGGCAGCTGGATAGCAAGCTTGTAGTTATACACATATCTGTCAGCTAGTGATCCCAGATAAGTTTGGGAATTGGTGCCAGAGTCTCAGACGGAGCAGTGCTCAGACATTCAGTGAAACTGTTGACAGAGCAGTATTCCTGAGAAACTGTTTCCAGACCAGTTGTGGGAAAGTAGTCCCACACCAGTCATCATGAGATAGTGGTCCTATATCAGTTGTTACTGGAAATATTTTATTAGAATATTTCTTGAAATGTGGGATTGCAACCACTCTTGTTGCTGGACAAACACTCTAAAGTAGTAAGTTCAAACGCCGGCTATGTGTGGTCGCTAGTCTGTCAATCACTTCCTCACTTTGCAATGGAATATCCCGTGAATGCTTAGAAGTGCAAGACCAACAAGTCTGTTTTCCCAGCTGGTATTGCGAAGATAACTCTTTAACTGCCTGAGAGAGGAGAAAGATCGCTTCTGAGCATGCTGTAGAAACAGGTAGTGTAACCAAAATTTGCAGAAGCTTGTGCACATTTGGGTAAAACTGTGCATCACACTGAGTAAGTGCAATTATTGCAGATTTAGGTTTTTCTGCAGTATTTTTCCATTTATGGCCCTACAGCTTCATTTCAGATAATACAACTTGTTCAGAATCAAGATCAGACTCATAAAATTTTACAAGATCTGATGCTTCAGACTGTAAATGACTTGCTAAGCCATCTGCTAGGTATACTGGCAAGATGCTATTGAAACCAGAAAGCACTTTTGAATGAGAGGTAAAGCGATTGTCTAGTTCAGACAAAAAAAAGTCAAGAAAAGGAATGTATACAGCTCTTCGAAAATATTGCTCTGCGTTGTCTTCTGGGTAGTTTGCCCTGTGTTGCTGCCTGCCACTTAGTCTTGGAATCTGTAACTCTTCGCCCAAGCTATGGGCTGTTCTTTGAGTGCCCTCAAAGATTTTATGAAAAGAACTGTCACAGTCTGATCGCAGTTCACGATGGCATCTTTGACACTGAATACATGGGATGAGCAGAACTTATATCACAGTTCTCTTTGCTGCAAGTACCTGGACAGAGGGAGGAGACATCGAAGACTTGTAACTAGTTCAGTGCAGTGCAACAAGGAATTCGCTGTGGCGGATTGTAGCACGAAACTGAGTAGCTTTGGAAGAACAGTCAATGTTTCCATGTTCCACGAAGTGTTCCAATGCTGCTGCGACTGGAGAAATCAGCTCACTAAAGGTTATTAAACTGTCATGTCGTTCAACCCACCGAGTATCACACAGAGGTAAAAGTCTGTCTTTTTTTGATTGGGGAAGAAGCATGCCTACTTGTTCCTTTAAGATAGCGATACGCTGTGCAGAAGCTCGAAAGAAGGTGCAAACATCACTGACAGTTCCTAAACATTTGCAGATAGCTGGCACTGTGCAACTTTTGCTTAGAGCTAAATTTAGTGAGTGACTAGTGCAGTGCAAGTAAAGAGCTGTTGGGTATTGCTGCTGAATTAATGCTTGTACACCTTGTACTCTGCCCGACATATTACTGGCGCCATCATAACCTTGACCTCGCATATCACTAAGGTTGAGACAACGATCTCCAACACTGGTAAGACACCTCAGAATATTATCAGACAGATTTCTTCCTGTCATATCATATACAGGCATAAAACCCAAGAAATCTTCTCTCACACTATAAGCTGTGAAAGGTTCAGTTTCACTAACTTGGCAATCAACATATCGGACACACACTGAAAGCTGCTCTATTCCAGAGATATCTGTTGTTTCATCCGCAAGGACTGTAAAGTATTTTGCATTCCAGATTTTGTCTACCAGCTTTCTCTGGATTATAGTCTCCACATGTAGTGACAATCTCATTCTGAATGTGTGGACTAATGTAGTGTCGATTATGACAGGAAGTTTGGAGATGATCTCAGCACTTGGTCTCCACTATAAGCCCTAAACCTTATTAGCGCTCGGAAATTTCCATCATTTTCATAGGTAGTACTGTGATCATAGGGACTGTATTGGTCCACTGTCTCTATGGCCTCGAAAAGCAAGTCCCTGTCTCCCACACACAAGCACTGTATCAATAATTGATGTCAATTTGTTACGATTTTGTTCCACGGTCTTCTTTTTTTGGGAATCTATTTGTGTGGTGATGTCTACTAGTGATCCTGCCTTCACTTTCAAAAAATTTTCTGCCAGTTCATGGCAACGTTGATGATAAGCCGTTTTTGCATGATGACTAAATACCTCCAGTGCTTTCTTCCACTTTGTGAAAGGTTTATCAACCAGTGCCCCTAAAGTCTGATGTGATCCCTTTCCAACAGCACTTTTAGCAAACAGAACACAAACTTTGCAGAATGCTCCGTTGTCGGGGGGTCATGTGATGGCATCTAGCTAGGCGGCTGCTTGATTTTGAGCTCTCCCCTTCAGTCGCCGTTTTCTGCCAGTTTTCTATACCATCTGAGCACCAAGCTTAAAAATTTGCATCAGAGGGGATTGGATACTGTGCCTACTAACAGCAATCCGATTTTGCCTGCGAAGAAGCTGATAATTTTTAAAGGATGGAGGTTGATGGAAAGCAGGCCTCGGTTAAACATACTCCTCCTGCATCTCCTGAAAAGCTCTCAAAGAAGCAGCGTAACCAAGGCCCTGCTAAGTTAGAACAGTGTGGGGACAAACCGCAGCTGGCTATTCCTCTGACGGAGGATAAGTTTCTCCAGGAGCTGAACCCTGTGAAAGATATCCTTAAGGAGCTGGCTGGGGAGCTGAAATCATTGCGTGGTGACTTGTCGTCAGTCTCCACCAGAGTTTCAGATATTGAAGCCAGAGTTGTTTCATCAGAGAAATGGAGATCCAGAACAGATGCTGATGTTGCTGAGCTCAGGCAGCAGATCAAAAAGCTACAGGCAAAAACGGAGGATTTGGAAGGACGTAATCGCCGGAACAATTTACTTATTATAGGCCTGCCGGAGATGGAGGAAGGCCCGGACCTAATGGCCTTTTTGCAGAGGTTCCTGGTGAAGATTGTAGGCCTGTCTCCCATTAGTCCCTCCTACCATCTGGAGTGAGCCCACCGTTCTCTACATCCTAGGCCCCCATCTGGTTCTCTCCCACGACCTATTATTGTTAAATTTTTAAGTTATATTGAAAGACAGCATGTTTATTCGAGATTCCGGGAACTAAAGGATTCTCTGGGGCTCATCGAGAACTGGTTACATACAGGACCTTCCCAAAGAGACTAGAGAAAAAGGGCAGCTTACATCCGTCGTCCAGAAGCTGACAGCAGCCTCTATTCCTTTTGGATGATCTACCGGCAATTCTGAAGGTCACGGTGGCTGACTCGGTATGCAGTTTCAACTCTCTGAAGTGGCTTTAAGGACTTAGCCTCCAGACTACCAGAACTGTTTCAAGTCGGCCGGATGAATAAAGGACTGGTTATCTCGTTGTCTATGGCATCTGGGAACTGGTGCTAAATTTCACTGAATGGACCTGTTTTATCATTGCTATTTGGTCGGGGCCTTCTTTTTTCTTTAGCTGGGCTGTTTGGTTAGTAGGTCTCATGGGCTAAGCTATCCTGATCACTCTCTCTGAGCTTGCTATCTCGCTTAATTTATTTGTTTTCCTTTCTCGCTTTAATTTCTTGCCACCTTGGTCGGTTTCCCGGTCTGGGCGGGCTGGGGGTTTTTCTTGGGGTGTTGGATCCCCTCGGTGGCCTGGCTGTTCGTGCTGGAGGCGGACCTTTTTTTTGTTTTGTCTCGTTTCTCTGGGGATTCTTCATGGCAGGACCGCCTCCCGGTCCTGGTTGGTTTTGAGTCCTCGAAACAGCCTCCCAATGTCGAGAATTTTCATCGGTTGGTGCTCTCGGGTGCTGACTATTCCCATGGACTATGGAGGATATCTGTAGGTGGCTTTTCACCTTCTTTGCTTTTGAGCTGTTGTAGGGTACCCCTTTATGGTATTTACCTATGGATGGTGTTTTTCTGTTGTTGTGGAGGGGTGCTCTTTCTGGTTTTATTGTTCCTGGTTGTGGGTTCTCATTGCCTTTTCCCTGCTGATTCACCTCTTCATGGGCTACTCCTGTTATTGCTGGTGACTGGCGGGGGGGATGGAGGGGAGGGCTCAGGTCTACCGGTGCCGAATTGCTGGATGTGGTATCGCGAGCCAAATGAGGGGGGTTTTGCCAACCTCTCCCCAGTGATGGGGCTACTATGTTTTATTGCAGGGGGATCTCGGGTGTATGTTTTTACGGAGGTATTTTCGAGGGGTGTCCTTTATTGCTGTATATATCTTACACTGGGGTTTGTGGGGTTCGCAATGGGTTGGGGCCACGCCTCTGGTCTCGGTTTGTTTGAAGGAGTACTTCAGTTTTGGCCTCCTGTTGTAAATAGTTACTTGTGGGTTTTGGGGTTTTTGATTTTGGGGGTGGTTGGTGGGCTTGATGAGTACTACTTGTTGGTGGATTTTCAGAGTTGGGGTCGGGGATGGGGGTCATTTTTCATTGAAGATCTTGTACTGGCCTCTTTGGGGTTGGTTTGACGGGTGGGAGGGGTTGGAAATGATGATTGCTCTCTTTATATTTTACAGGGCGTTTGGTTAAGTAGGACATGTGGTTATGGGGGGTATATTTTTTAATTTTGTCTGGGTCAGTTCGATTAGGGTCTATTTTGGGGTTAGTAATATTGGGCTGGGATCTGTATAGGGCCAGCTTAGTCTACCAATTTAGTTTAATGTGTTGTTTCTGGGGATTAAAATTTGGGGTCCTCCTGTGGAGACTAAAGCTTGGCCTGTTTTGGGAGAGTAAGGTATTCCTCAGCCTTTTCTTTGGGTGCACCTTTTTTCTTCTTATAATCCTGAATATGTCTGGATACTTGGTCTTTGTATACTGTATTTAAAATGGCTATGAATACTCTCAAAATAGCCTCCTGGAATGTACGTGGACTTAGGGATCGGGTCAAACGCTTGCAGATGTTTAATCATTGTTCACTGCTGCAAATTGACATTCTTTTTTTGCAAGAAATGCATCTAAGCCATGGTGACACCAAGCTTTTATCTCGTTCGGGCTTTTCTCAATCCTATCTTGAGGGTAATTCTTGTTTTAGTAGAGGGGTGGCGGTCCTCGTCAAGAAGCATGTTTTATTTACCAAGGAGACGGCTGTGTCAGACCCAGAGGGGAGGTTTATGTTGGTCAAAGGTATTCTTAATGGTGGAAATATTGTTCTGGGCTCTATATACGGTCCGGTGGGGGGTGATCCTGGTTTTTTCATGTCCCTTGCTGAGAAGTTGGCTAATTTTCTTCCTGCCCAGTTTATATTGGGTGGGGACTGGAACATTCCTTGTTCACCTGTTCTCAGATAGAGACCCTCAGGACAGGCGCCTCACCCTCCCGGCTCATAGAGCCTTTCGGATTTGAGATCGTTGTTGGGTCTATGTGATCCTTGGACATACAACTCTTCTCTCCGAGCCTTTTCTTTCTTTCTCAGTCGATGGTACTAAATCTAGGCTAGATATGGTCTTAGTTAGTACTTCCTTTCTTCCGAGTCTCTGTTTATCCGCATTGATCCAATTATTTTATCGACCACGCTGTTGTCTGGATCAAGCTTTTCTAACTTCGGATTTCTCCCGGATTCGCTTGGTGGCTGAATACTCAGCTGTTGAGGATCCTCAAATGTATCTGATATTAGTTCCTGATTTCTCCTTCTGGCAGATAATCTTAATTCTACCCAAGGCTCGATATGGTCTGGTCTGCCTTAAAATGTTATCTTAGGAGTGATCTTATTAAAATGGCTTCACTTAGGAAGAAAAAGGGGCTTGCAAATTCCCTATCTTTGATGGGTAGAACCTGGATTTGGAGGCTAAGTACTCCTCAACTTCTTCTTTAACTGATCTTAAAGAGCTTTTGTCAGTTAAGAGTGAATATATGGATCTTTTGAAGGAGAAACCAATATTCCTTGCTTAAACTCAAGCCAAGTATTTTGATCGGGGGAAAATCCGTAAGCTTTTGGCTTTATGCTTCACGGGCATTGAAAGCTCCAGGATTATTCTCTCTGCTTCTTCATCCGTGCGGCTGTCACTTCACCTAGAGGAATTGCCCATATTTTAAGGAGTACTATCTGGCCTGTATAGCAAACCTCCTGTATCGTATTCTACTTTGGAGTTAGAGGAATATTTGAGGGAGATTGATATTCCATGTTTATCAGAGACCCAGCAGGCTATTTTGCTGGCTCCTATCTCATCGGAGGAGATTGAGAGATCCATTGCTTCCCTTGCTCCCGACCGAACACCGGGTCCTGATGGTCTCCCGGCTAACTTTTATAAGGTTTTGCCAAGGACTTGATACCCACTCTTCTTAAGTTATATGAATACTTGTCTGTATCTCCGGATGTGGATCCCTCATTGTTTGAGGCTATAATTGTCTTAATCCCTAAACCTGATAAGATTCTTACTGACCCGCCAATTACAGACCCATTTCTTCAAAATTATGATATGAAAATTCTTGCTAAGATATTAGCTGAAAGAATCAGGATGGTTTGGTCTGGTCTGTTGAGCCCTGAGCAGGTTGGCTTTGTCTCTGAAAGATCGGGCGGTCATCATTTGAGGACCCTGTCGCATATTTTCAGCATGCCCAATCCGTTTATATCCGCTGTTTGATCTCTTGATGCTGAAAAGGCCTTTGATCGGGTGGATTGGGCTTTTCTGCAGTTATGGAGAGAATGGGTTTTCCGCCTCCCTTTGTAAATAAGATTCGGTGTTTTATAGTTGCCCTTCTGCCAGAATTTGTTGTAATGGGGTGTTCTTCCCTTTTCGCTTCTATACTGGCACCAGGCAGGGATGTCCTCTCTCCCCTTTGTTATTTAATTTGTATTTGGAACCTTTACTTATAAGGCTTAAGGCTTCTGCTCAAGTCAAGGGGCTTAGATTACACCAAAGGGAATTGGTTCTCTCTACGTATGACATTCTTTTACATTTAGCAGATCCGGCTGAATCTTTGAAGGCGGTGATAGGTATTATTGAGAGGTTTGGTGTCTTTTCTCGTTATAGATTGAATATTTCCAAATATGAAATCCTCCCTCTTAATGTATACACTAATAAGCACGATTTCTCCTCTTTCGGTATGAGATGGGCCCCTAGATCTATCAAATATTTAGGATTTATTTCTACTGATTCTTCTCTTTTGAGAAAGTTAAATTTGGACAGACTCAAGGACTCGGTCAGGACTTACAGCGTTGGTCAGCTCTTCCCATCTCACTTTGGGGTCTAATAAATATTCTTAAATGAAAGTTCTCCCCGGTTTTTACCCATTGAATCTGGTTAACCTTGGCTTCCTATTTCCTATATTCAGCAGTTTCATGTGCTTTTCTAACTTTGTTTGGTCGGGAAGGGGTTAGGCGCCCTATGCTAAATTATCGCTTCCTAGAGAGAAGGGGTCTTAGGTTACCTAATCTCCTGTTGTACCATTGGGCTCACCTTTCTAGTTGGGAAGATGGTCTTCACGGAACCAGATTTATCCTGTCCAATTTGGCTTCAACTTGAACGTCTCTCTCTCTGAGATTAAACTAGATAGGTATGCTTTACTTTATGTATCCCCTCGATGTACTTTCCAATTGGGTGCCGGATAGTGCTATGATGGTTGCTATTAAGTCGCTGTAATGTTTAAAGTTCTTTCAGATTCCGCGATCTCAGACCTGGGACAACCGTTGTTCAGAATCCTAATGTTGTTGGGTACTTCATGGATTACCTTGGAGTGGCTTCCTGCAAATTAGGAGGCCAGACTTACATTTTTTTAGTAGGATTCACTTTTCTTCCGGTGATATTCTCAGAGATCTGACATTCAGGAGGGATATTTTCAAAGTTTATCAGTTGAGGCATTTGATCAGCCGGGATTTGGTACCAATTCTAGGACTCTCGTTGTTTACCCTTTTTTCTGAATTATCAATCTTGCTTCCCAATCCCACTCTATCTCCTTGATATATTCCTTCCTTTTGAATTATAATTCGCCGGAGACGGTTGAAGGCTCGGGTGTGTGGGCTCACCTTCTACCTGATATTTCCCTGGATTGGCCGGGTGTTTGGAAAGGTCTCCATAGATACCATACCCAGGATAGGTTGCTGTTAATGCAGTATTATATTGTCAATAACTTGTACTATACCCCGGTTAAACTCTTTCAGCTCAAGAAGGCTTCTCATCCAAAGTGCTTTAGGCGTTTACAAGGTGAGGGTAACTTAATCCATATGTTCTGGGATTGTCCTAAAGTTGCCCCCCTGTGGTCTCTGGTTCGGGATTATCTTGATCCTCTTCTGGGTCTGTCCGTTTTTTTCTGTCCTGAGGTATGTATTTTGGGTGAATTCTCCCGTAGACAGTGTCGAACGAGATATTATATGGCTTTGGTGTCTATGGCTGTTAAAAACTGGTTTTAAGACATTGACTGACCAACTGGCCTTGTCATTTGCTGATTGGTTAACTGAACTAGTCTCATACCTTCAATCCGAAAGGTTGGTTGCTAGTCTTAAAGGTCGTTTGATCTGTTTCAGAGGAGATGGAGTAAACTCCAAGCCCCTGTTTGACTTAATCTATATAATTCATGACCTGATCCTACATGTCTGCCTTTATTTTAAGACCTATGTTAATCCTTGTTTTAAGGTTGTCTTGCTTTTACAGGTGTCAGGATTTTAGTTTTGTGGTGATAAGTTGCTTTGTCCAGAAGATGTTTGGCTTTGTTGGTGCACCCTGAGGGGAAAGGGGGAAATGGTTTGTGGGGGTTTGACTGCTCAGTGTTGTATAATGTTTTTGTATCTGAGGTTGGGTGGCTTGTGGGATGGTGGGTGGACTGGGCTGGGGTGGGGATTTTGTGTTATTGTCTTTTGTTGGGGGTCGGGTATGTAGAGGAGGGTGTATTTTCTTGGGTTGTACCGTTTATTCCAATGTTTTCTTGTATTTCCTTGGTGTTATTTGTGATATTGTGTTGTTGTTTTGTTTTCTTAAACTCAATAAACTTAAATTTCAAAAAAAAGAATGCTCTGTTGTCTTTTGCAGAGTAACATAACCAGACAAATCTGCTTAACTATGAAGCCTGAAATGCTAATTTATGATCATTTTTCGGGAAAGAATAATCATTTGAAGGTTGCCACACATTTCTGAGTAAATCAATTTTCAGCTGTTCAGATACAGCAGTTACATCAGTTATTCCTGCATACTGTCCTATGTCAAGTGCATTATAAGTGCCAGTGCTACCAGCAGCAGCGCCTGCACGATCACTCCCTATATTATCAGGTACACTGGTGGAACACAATGGTTGTGGTTCTGAAGAACTGTCACTGTGATTATTCACTTGTGAAACATGAGGATCCCGGTCACTGAGTATACTGTCAGTGTTTTCTGGTACATCTTCAACGCGGGGTTTCTTGGCAAAATAGTTTAGCAGTGTGTTGCTTGATTTTTTCTTTTTCCCTTCTCGTATATCCATCTTGTGCTGCTATTTATTTGGATCACAATGTGATCACTGCAGGCAAAGTGATAAGACTGTCACGCAGGTAGTAACTAACCAGGACTACAACTCCAGCAAGCTGTAACAGAAAGCGCGAATTAATGCTAATCAGTGCTATAAATCACCAAGAAGAAGTAAACATTATAAGCAGAGTAAACTTTGAACAAAGCACAAGATGAATGCGAACAAAACCATAAAAGGCCACATAAACACAAATTTTCTATCGGGCACCAGTGATAAAATCCTCCAGTTTTTCTTCAGCCTGAGGAACTGTTTAACACTGTGCCTGATAGCTGATGAGTGTGCCTAAGGCTTCATTCACTGAAATTGCAAGTGAAACATCAATAAAGATAACTCAGCAACACTGCCACACTAATCTGAAAAGCAGAAGGAGGTGGGACCCCAATGCTTTCCACTTCCCATCAGGAGCCACCAGCTGTTATAAGGCATGAAACCGTGAGGACACAAGTGTGGGGAAAGGGGTAGTTTGGGTTTTTGTTGCACTGTGCTTCCTATTCACATAGGAAGTTTTTAACACCCACAAAAAACTATGTAACAGCCCAGTCCCTGGGGTTACTAGAATGATAATCCCATCTGTGTTAGCCATGATTCATCAGCTGCCCCTACTTTCCCATTAGGACGATAGGGTACCTAGTAGAGGGCTCATTAGAAGCTCTTTACATGACATCACTGTTCACTCATCCTCAGCAGAGGATGATTATGTCATTTAGAACTGTTGCAGCAGCTTGAGCCACAATGGAATCAGTTGAGGAGGACAGTTTTTAGAATGATGATATTGAAGTGCAGTCAGTGTGTAGTGATCTGAGTGAGAGAGCCCAACAAAGTGGAGCTGTTCGAGTGAGAGGCACATACCAGCCTGTCCAGTGACTGGGTGAAGGACCTTTGGTCATGTATCTCACCATAGTGAGTGTGATGTCAGTAGTGACACTGGAAAGTGGTGGAGACTGTTGATTCCAGGACAACAGATTGTCATTTCAGAGAGAAAGAAGAATGGGACAGCAGTTCTGTGAGGGCAAGAGGCAATCCCCTATTACAGCAGAAGGATATTAGCAGTCCTGTGAGGAGATGTTTACAATTTCCAGTATGTGACCCTTGAAAGTGAAAGTTCTTTATTAAGATGACTGTATTACAAATTAAGCAAAACAGAGTACAGAGAGAAGGCAGCATGTGAGGTGGGCGCCTGAATCACGGAGCTGTCTGAAACAGCGACGCAATGTGGGCAAATGCCTGAAAGGCGAGGGGGCAGGAGGGGATCGGATGTGGAGCAGTGGGGTGGGTGATCCTAGAGACAGGATGTCGCTTATGTACACACGCTTGGGGGCGAGTACATCAAGCGGGCCTCAGGAGGGGGCAGAGGGGATGGGGTTGGCACTGCGGTCGGCTGACGATCGCGCCTGGGTGTTGGGGTTGGCCTCGCTTGCACTGTTAGTTCCAGGTTCTGGTCTGGCGCCACTGTGGTTTTGTTGCACCCAGCCCAAAACTTGTTATTTTGTTTTGCTTTGCCCTCAACATGTACCCCCGAGTTGAAAATCCTAAGTAGGGGGGCAAGGGATTAAATCGCCAACGCCATTCTTCTGTGCACTGAGGAAGTTAGGTGGCAAAATTGTTGTTGCTAATTCCTGACGTCGCGATATTGTGAATCGCTGTTCGCGCCCGCCATTATCACATATAACCCAGACAGGGAGACTAGCAATTTTGTGTTGCTGTCTCTTGTGTATGTGCAGAAAGATGAAGCTAAAATACACCAGTCCGAGCCTCAGCCTCACCACAAATATCTGCTGAGCTTGAACCCCACCCTGGGGGTAATCAAGGGAGGTAATGCTGGTTGCTACTGACACCTCCTCCCATAGTAGACATGCTGGATCAGAGGAGTGAACCCACCCAGAGGGACATGTCAAGGGGTATCAGTTACCTCATGATTATATTTCATTACTTCACCCTGTGACTGTGAGTTGAGGGTCAGTTGGCATGGTTGAAAGGGACATTTTCCCTTTTTCTATATCTTTTCTTCACCCCTCAATGTGAATTGTACATAACAGCATCTGGGGCGGGGGTGCTCTGTGACCATAAACACACATCACCAAGTGCAGCACTGCAAACGTGTCACCAGGAGTAGCTCTAACAGGCATACAATTCCAGAACTTCACACAGGATACAAGCCACCACAAAACATTTTTTGCCCTTCCTGCTGACCTCCACTGCTGCTATCTTAGGCTCAGGACATGAACCTGAATAGCCAGCATGCCAAGAGGATGTCCAACATCTCAGCACCACTGAACAGGTCCAGAACTGAGTTTATTTCATCTTCCTTCTCCTGCTCTTCAAGGAGCATGTACCATTGACCATGTGTTGGAAGAGATGGCAAACACCAGGCAGTCTCTGGCACAAAACGTAATGATGCCATGGAACTTAGAAGAGTGACGGAGTTTTCACAACATACATGATTGATGACCCATTGCCATTAGACAATAGAGGCTCCGCCATACTATCTCCCCCGAACCCCAGTCCAGCATAAGCGAGTCAAGAGACCATTCCTACTACTGCAGTTATCTCACCAGTTTAGTTGTTCAGTGAGCCAATGACAGTAACAGAAGAGGGACACTGGAGATGGCATTATATTTCAATTTCAATTTTTAAGTTGTTTACTTGAAGTCACTGCAACCATTAGGAACACAAGCCACACTATAGAAAACATCCCACAATAAAATTACCTTGATTCATTTTTGCTCCCTTTAAACATGCACTACAGCTTACATGACTGGTCTCACACCCGCAGTGTCCTTGAGTCTCGGTTTTACCCAAAATGTAACCATTAAGGGTTATCTCCTCGCCCATACCCACCATCAAAGCATTATTTTACCAAGGGCAACAACAAATCTAATAAAAACTAATAAAACATTTAAACCAGCTTTTTTTTGTTAATGTTGCACACACAAAATATACAGATGTCCACTGTATAATCACAATATGCCACTTCAGTAAAGTGAGGATGCCAGGATGATTCGATGCCCTGGGTGTTTTAGCCACTTGGCTGCACCGTGGCCAAACACCCCAGGGCGTGGATAAATCCTGGCATCACCAATTCCCTCTCATGGTATACTGCTTAAATCACACCACATGGATGATGGTACAGTGCCTCTTGTTCCAGATGTGTGCACACATGCCACTGCAAGTGAAATGTGATACCCAAGCACAAAAAAATGTTCTTGCCAGTGCTTGTTGGTCATGTGGCAACAGTACATGACATGACCATACAAACATC
Source organism: Neoceratodus forsteri (assembly GCA_016271365.2). Taxonomy (NCBI): domain Eukaryota; kingdom Metazoa; phylum Chordata; order Ceratodontiformes; family Ceratodontidae; genus Neoceratodus; species Neoceratodus forsteri. The sequence goes on from CM057456.1 coordinate 1,322,746,208, forward strand.
AATGCAATGACTGTATCAGAAAGCACCACCAAACCACTGTCATGATTGCCCTATCTTGCTCCTAAGAAAACAGCCCACACTGAAAACTGAAATTATACAATGGGGTATGGAAAATCCTGTAACCTAATTAGTCAAAACACATCACATGACTGTGATAAATCCTCCAGCATATACCCACTGTAAACGTTTTATATCACTATAAAAACAAAATACAAGTTGAACATTGTATAATAGCAGATTTATATCCACACCCCTCCTCCATGGCTCCCCGGGCATAACCCCAGAGTTGTCTCTCCTGACCAGCCTTTGTGTACACGCCCCTTTTTCTTCTTGCAACATCCTCCCTCCCGCCTTGGAGGTGGCATGTATGACCCATGCTGAAGGGCCAACCTGCTTGCACACAGCCTACCCCCGACGAAAACTAAGCTCCGGCCCACCATCAGTGGAATGCACTGCCAGTCCTTCTCTAACTGGGAAGGCCTCCCAGTCTGGCTGATCAAGACCTGGCCTCTTGAGTTCACTTCTGAACCTGGGGACCAGCGCAGTAGCACAACAAACAGCCAATAAGCCATCAGGTGGCCCTAATACATTTCTGCAGAGGTCTAGCAAATGTGAACATGAATACCCCCCCCCGGTGGCGTGGCAGCAATGAACTGTGGGTAAAACAGTCAAAATAGTGTCAGAGATGTCATGATCACTACTATAACTGAGACCCTAGTGTTGGCATTATTTTATCATTTTTGTGGGTTTAGCGGGGAGTCCAGGGACTCTTATCTTTAAAATTATACTTACACCAGCTTTTAAACCACTCTTGACCCATAATTCAAATACTAATTGTTTTCATGGCTGCATAGGATAGCTATGTTAGATGTAATGTGTTCGGGGAAAGGATGGGAAAGCAGAAGCAGAATCGATGCATACTACTTTAAGCGTCCACAATGGATTCTCAGATCACCATATTAGTATGCATTGGACTGCTATGCTGTCTCCTTGGGCTTATTTCTTTTTACAGCCTCCACCCCTCTATGCACTTGCTTGCATTATAAGAAAAAAATCTGAGTATTTCTTGGATTTACTATCGAGAGCAGGTTTCTTTTTTTTTTTTGTATTTCTGTATTTACTGTACTTTATACTCCCACTGCCCTTGACCTGCCCTTTCAGCTTGCCTTCTCCCCCAGCCCTCTCAGTGCCCTATGGTTTACCCCCATGGCAGAGCTTCCCGTGTTCCCTAAGCCTGGAAGGTGTTTAGCCTGGATGTGAGGTTGGCTGCCCAATGAGTGGTGCAGGGCCTGTGGGAGGAGCAGCTTTACCTGCTAAGTCCAGGGTGCTTTCCAGGTTTTTCATGTCCCCTCCCCCTTCTGGCTCCTTGTGGGCAAGGACTGCGTAGACGTTAGCAAGCAAGCTTGCAGACATCCCAGTCAGGAGAAGCCTGCAGCCACATTGCAGCTCTGCTTGCCCCACTACCTGTGGTCACCCAGCAGAGTAGAGCAGCTAGTGCAGCAGGGCTCATGGCCCTCCCTCCCAGGTGAAGAAGAGTGTCCTTTGGGATGCTCCATCCCCCCCCCAGCTGACCCCTTAAAACCATTTCGCCCCCCCTCGTCATAGATATACCACGAAGTCTGTATTCTGTCAGCAGATATGGTTTTATCTCACTTACTTACTAAAGGTAACACTGCCTTTGTCGTAGTGTTAGCATCGCCTTCCTCTCCTTTACTTTTCGATCAAAATGCTCCCTGGTGTCAAGAAACTCTCCCTCCCACATGTCTGGGATTTGAGTACCACATTGAAAGTGTGGATCAGGAGTGGCATATACTCTTCCTGAAGAATTTTGTAGTGTTCAGTAAGGGTACCAAGTAGTCCCGAGGCCAATGTTAGAATTACAAGGGGGCTTCCAAGGCTCAGTCCTTCCTAGCACTCAGCCCTCCCACCTTGAACGGCAGGTCTTAAATCCCTAGCAGGTGATACAAGGTGTAACCTTGATAAAATTATGAGCTAGACCTAATGCTATTGGGCAATGTGTTTTAGGGTCTGGTACAAGCACCACCCCAGGTCACTCCACTGGTCTGAGTCATTACCAAATGGTGGCTTTACCACAGTGCTGCACCTCTGTCGATTACTGGATGTATAAGACATGCTGCTTCCCAAGCCTATAGGGTACCAATGTCCCAGGAGGATACGGCTGCATACCACCCTCCCCTGGTTCCACCACCCACCCCATGGGACTCTCCATCATCGATTCTGCATCCTGTGCAGGCTATTAGACTGTACTCACAATACAATACAGCTCCACTACATAAAGACGGTGCAAGGTTTACTTACTAAGCAGCACATGGAGCAAAAATCCACACTCCTCAGCTGGATAAGAAATTATAAACAAAGTTTAAAAACTGCCGCTATTGCCAGCCCAGTGGCACAGAGGGCTAAGGCGCTGGACACCTTACCTCATGCCACGCTGCCGACCCAGGTTTGGGAATTATGGTGGGTCATCAGGGAGCCAGCACAGGAAGGGAGGGAGGGAGTAGGACTGAGGAGCCGAAAGGCAGCTCTCCCCTCCCGGGGTGGTTGTCCGCCCTCCCCGTAGTTCTGCTCTCATCAGGTGGAGGTCCAATGGGATGCGTAGGTGGGAGGGCATGGTAGCGATTGCCAGGGGTGAAATGGAAAAGGCTGAGCCAGTACCCTGCATGTGTGTGCGCGCCTCCATGCACACGCAGATATGTGTCTTCCGGGGTCCTGGGTCGGGACAAACACAGGAGAAAAAAGCATAAAAAAGTCTAAAAAAAAAAAAAAAAAAAAAAAGGCCCATTACAAACACTATTCAGGCTAGTAGCTGATCAAAGCCCCAACCAGTTTCATACAACAGTATGTCATCGGGGGGGATCTCCTGACATTGTACTGTTGTATGAAACTGCTCTGGGCTTTGATCAGCTACTAGCCTGAATGGTGTTTGTACTGGTGGCAGTTTTTTAGCTATGTTTATAATTAAGCCTTTTCTTGACAAGCTGAGGATTTTTTTCCCATGTACTATCAGGCTGTACTGCTGTGTAATCAGAGGGAGACTGTTAACCAGAATGTAGGCCATCGTGTATCTCTTTAGAGAGGAGCCCTACCCATCCCACTGATCTAAAGAACAAGCAATGCAGTCTTGTTGATAATCACCTCTGATGCTGCCCTGGGCCACATGCACCTCCACCATACGTGCCTAACAACACCTACCTTATTTTTCAACGGCGCCACCATACCAAAGTCACTCAACCCCAACCTCCCCCTGTGAGGCCAGATGGTACCTGATTCCAGATCCAGATGGCAGTTAACCTAACGTTGTGGAGCCCAGAAGAGACATACATGTTGAGTAGGGAAAAGGGATAAGGTTCACCTTCCTGGGTACATTCCTATAGCAGATGGACAAGAGGTTGCCTCTGGTCCCCAGTCATCCCTGCTGCTATTCCACATTCCACTGCCAGCCATCATTCACAATCGCTATTAGTACTCAGTTATTTTAAACTTTCAAAAATAAATTAAGAAAATGCCTCAGTCTTAAAGTCTATCTCCACACCTCACAAAAGTGTGGTAATTGCAGGAAAACTTGAATTCTGTCCTCCTTACCTTATGGCTTCTATTTCTTCGGGTCTGCTTGCTTCTGCTGGCCTGGGGAATGCCCTGCTCTGCTCACCTCGCTTTGTCTGCTCTTCAGACTCTTACCGAGTCTCTCTGGCAAAATAAATGACTGGGCTGGGGCACTGCTTCAGAATCTCGACACTGCACTTTCTCCTCCGCCGCCTCACCCGCCGCCTGGTGTAAACTACTGCCAGTAAATTAAATTTATTTAAATCTTTGGTCTCGCTACTCGCGGCTTAGCTTATCGCCATGCTCGGCCGCACCTCTCGCTGCCTCTCCTCGTTCTGACTTCCCGATGGAATTTACTACAGTCTGCTCCCACCATCCAGTCAGGTGACCCAGTCGTACTGACTGACAGTCGTCTCCTCCTCTCACAAACCTTAGCCGATGCCCGATGCCATGGAAACAGGATGAGTAGTCGGGGGAGGGGGCAGTCCTTCCTCTCTGCTGTACTTATTTTTTTTTTTTTTTTTTTTTAAATCGGAACCCTCCTTCTTGTTTCCAGCAGATTGCAAACTGCCATCTGGAAGCAGAAGATCAGAAGGGCATGGATTGTGCAGTTCTACACCAGCGGCTTGGGGTCAGACGGCTGAGATTTGCCCACCCCCCACTACTCTAGCCAGCTGGCCGCCGGGTACCCACAGGTGCGGATGTGGACAAGAGTAACCTCACCAGCGGCGGTCAGGTGGCGCGGTGCTAAGCTAACTAACGTACAATTTTAAAAGAGCAGCGCGTTCCACGCTAGACTGGAATAATTTAATTTTTGCGGTCATTTTTTCGGGGGGTGTTTGAACACCCTAAACACCCCCCCCGCCTACGCCCCTGATTTGTATATCTTCTGCCTAATAGGATGAGCATTCCTTGTCCCTATAACATGCTCAGCCCCTTTTGCTCAACCTGGTACTGTGGTAAAAGTATTGTTAAATGTCTTTAGCACATTACGAATGTCTGCAGTTTGTTCTGAGGTTAAGGGAAAATTCACCTTTACAGCATCAGCATTTACAGTTTGCTCCAGTTTATCATAAGTTACATCAATATCTTCTTTATCAGTTTCTGGTAAAACTAGCAAAGTAGCTTTCGGCATTTTTCAACCCATTTCTTGAGGAGGTTAACATGGTATATCTTAGTAGGATTTTTCCTGTCAGGGGTCTCAGTCTTGTAGTTAACGATGCCAGTATGTCTAAGCACTTTATAAGGCCCTTACCACTTCATTAACAGTTTATTTTCCATTGTGAGTAACAGTAGCAAAACCTTTTCACCTGGTTTGAAAACTTTTTCTTTTACCCCATGGTCATAATATACCTTCTGCTGGTTTTGGGCCTCTTCCTAATTACTATGGGTAATTTCAACATAGTTTGCCAGCTTCTTTCTTAGAGCACACATAAAGGTTGCTATAGATTGTTTCTAAGTGGGGTTATCTTCCCACATTTCTTTAATCACATCCAGTGGCCCTCTTGGCTGCCTACCATACAGCATTTTAAATGGTGAAAACCATGTTGATGCCTGTGGCATGTCTCTGTAAGCAAAAAGTAGGTAAGGCAAGTATTGATCCCAATCTTTCCCTTCCCTTCCCCTTTTACAAACCTTTTTAACATGTGTTTTAGGGTTTGGTTAAAACGCTCAACAAGACTGTCTGAGGGTGCTAGGAGGAGGTTCTTAGGGCAGTGATACCTAGTAGTCTGTACAGTTCTTTAAGTAATACAGCACCAAAATTACTACCCTGATCAGTAATAATTTCTTTAGGTGTGTCCACACTGCAGAAAATTTGTGCAAGCTCTGCTGCCACTTTTGAAGCTATGACAGTACGCATTGGAACTGCTTCTGGGTATCGAGTAGCATAGTTGCATACTACCAGGATACATCTATTACCCTTTTTACTTTTGTCTAAAGGACCAACCACATCCATTGCAATTCTCTCAAAAGGCACATCTATCAAGGGTAGGGGCACTTGTCTTTTCTAGTGACTGGGGCTACTTTCTGACACTCAGCACAGGAATTACAATAAGTAGCAACATCGTCATGAATTCCAGGCCAGTAAAACCTATACAGCAATCTGGCAAGGGTGCAATCCCTCCCTGAGTGACCAGCCATAGGACAATCATGTGCTATCTGTAACAACTCTGTTCTATACTTCTGTGGTATAACCCAATTGTTGTCTGTTCCTGTGTCTGAGGTTTAACCCAAACTCTGTACAGTAATCTATTACATTTTTTAAACATTGGTCCACCCTGCTTTCATTTCGCCCCAGCTGCTTAAAATAACCCTGGAGAGAAACATCATTAGTTTGCTCTGAAAGAAAATCACAAATCAGTTATCAGCTTAGTTTTAACATTTTCATATTTTAACCTTTCGTGTCCATCAGTCATTTGTTGCCACAGTTTCTTCAGGCATCGTCTTTCTTTCCTTCCTGGATTTCTGGATCCTGAAGGTGTGCTCAAACAAGTCCAAATCAAAATCACTGAAAGGAAAAGTGTCCCCACCATCTAAATTTTTTTTTGCCTGAGCTCTTGTCACCACAGCTGCTGAAACATCAGGAAAAAGAGATGTACAAGAACAAGGGGGCACAATTTGAAGATAGAGGGGAGGATGGCTCAGAGGTAATGTGAGGAAGTATTTTTTCACGGAGAGGGTTGTGGATGCATGGAACAGCCTTCCTGAGGAGATTGTGGAGTCAAGAACAGTGGAGCAATTCAAGAATGCATGGGACAGACATAAGACAATTCTAGTGAGGGGTAGGAGGAAGTAGGCTGTTGGTAAACTAGGATCTGCAGCTTATCCATCAGGTAGGGAAATGAGCAGACTAGGTGGGCCAAGCGGTCCTTATCTGTCATCAAATTCTATGTTTCTATTTACTCCTTTCTTTGATTAACTCAGAAAATCCTGGAAAGACATTTCCAATAATCACAGGTATAGGTAACTTAGGTACCACCCCCACTTTCTTTTGTTGTGACACACCCTTAATGGTCAGAGTCACTAGGGTGGTGGGATCAAATTGAGTGTCCCCGTGGATGCAGATGACACCAGTACCTGGTTCTCTTGCACAGTGTTTTCCCAGCACTTCAACATGCACTAGGGTCTGTCTGCTTCCTGAATCAATGAGTCCCTTTACAGTTTTATCCCCCACTTTCACATCTGTTAAGTACTTGCCCCAATTTGCCAAGAACAAATCTACTCCAGTGCCACTCTCCTTACTATGGCAGTTTCTTGCCATATGGCCTGGTGTATTACAGTTATAGCAAATAACGTCTTTGAGCACAGATTTGTTACCCCCACCAGAGTCCTTATTAGGCTTGGAGTTTAAATGGGAAAAAGAGTATTTTACCAGTGCTTGGCTGTTACCTCGCTGCTGTGACACCTGTCTGGCCATTTGGTAGTCCTCAGCCAAAGAAACAGCCTTTTCCCCATTTTCTGGTCGGTGTTCCTTTACCCAAAGCTGCACATCTGTAGGCAGGATGTTGATGAATTGCTCCATGGCAAATGTGTTGATGATCTGTGGGACTGTTTTGCCCTCTGGTTGGAGCCATTTTATCAGGAATTCTCTGAGCTGGGTGAAGACTTCTCCAGGATTGTCGACGAAGTTGTACTTCAGAGATCAAAATCTCTACTGAGATGTACCTTTTCAGGATTTCGCTTTTCACCAAGACATAGTTTTATGACTGTGCAGTGTCCATATTGCTGTAGGCAAGTTGGGCTTTCCTGTCAGATAGGGTACCAGTCTGATTGTCCATTGCTGCGCTGGCCATTGGCAGGCTGTGGAAACTCTTTCAAAAGTTGTCAAGTATGTCTCAATATCATCCGAGGGACATAACTTTTTAAGTTTAATGGGTTTTAAGTTACTTGTGCTTTGTTGTTCGTCTGGATGTATGCCAGATCCTCTGCCTTTGATAGCTTGCACAGCATCCAGCCATCGCTGCTCCTGTCACTGCATCTTTTCTCTCCTCTGTGCTTCTAAATGTTGAATCTCTTTCTCTCTCTGCTTCTCCATCTCTTTTTGTTGTATAGCCCACCATTTGATAAAGTCCAAAAGGCTTTCAGGTTCTGTCACTGCCTGTTCTTTTTCCATAACTTGTGCTGTCTGTACAGTCTCAGCTTGGACTTCTGTTTCTGCTAGTTTGGATGCCATTCTCCTGGTAACCATTCCTGGACTTGCTGCTGCAGAATCCATACCTTTCTCTATGCTTCCCTGGTACTAGATCCAGTACCCATGCACAAAACTCCTTGCTTAGAGTATGCATGTCATAAATTCCACTGTTCACACTATCTGTCATTGAGACACAGGTCAGGAAGCATAAGAAAACTAGCAGCAATTGTAGAATTCACCAAAAATATTTATTTGTACTAGCAGTAACATAAAAAATAAAATTGTTCAGTATAACTATTTGCAAAGGCAAAATAAAATAGAGGAGATCCATCGGAGTTTTCCTCAGTCTCTGTGTCCACCTCTGCAAGCAACTGCAGCTCTGTCTTATACGTCCTTCCAATCCCCCATTCTTAATAAGCATCTTCCAAAGTGTTCTTGTACATTTCAGGCAGGTGCTGGTAGGAACACTGTGTCCCTGAGTTGGGGCCCCTTTTCCACAGCTCTTCTGCAAAAGGCTTAAACATTGCACTCAGGTAACCCCTTGAGATTCCAATAACTTTTTGCAATCTTCTCAAACTATAGTTATATACATTTCAACAGTAACACTACATAATTTCTAAACAAAGGGATCCCGATATCAGTTACATTTCCACATAATGATTTGCATATATTTTTATACCAGCAGATATGCAAGGGAGGAAAAGACAAACAGCAAGGGAAGACGGAGAGACAGCGAGAGGCAAATAATTGCGAGACTGTGGGGGTGATCAATTCCTAGGTCTCACAGGAAATTTGGTTGCACAACCAGACATACAAGAGACAGGAAAGGAGAGAATAGAACAGATTCTTGCATTTAAACACTTTCTCCATAACAACTGGGACAGGGTCCTATTCTACCCTGTCACAGGAGCCAATCAAGTAGGAGTTGCTAGTTTGAATCTCTATTTAACTGTTCAAAGAGGCATTTTGTCTGTTTATTCTGCTTGCTGCTGGGAGGGGTAAGAGTATAAGTTTGAATCTGTCCAGGTGGCATTTTGTCTCCGTGATGTTTGCCTCCTCCCACCCCCACCTCCACACATTCTTAAATGCTTAGTTAGTTGGGAGGTGCATATATAGTGGTAGATGTCAAAAAGTTTCCTACCTGGAGGTACCTCTGAGGTAATTTGCACTGACTGTAATGTGATCCTGCCTCATTCTGCCTCAGTATACCTAGGTATACCTCAGTACTGCAAAATTTTTCTATGACTACCACTGTAGGCTCTGCCCAGGGGCGGGCTGATAGCTAAAGAGCAAATAAAATCAAAAGGAGGAGGAGCTGCTGATTATATCATGCACGTGGACATTTGTACATTTCAATTGCATGAGCATGTCAATTTCACTCTGTTAGGTATAGGATAAGTTTGACAGGGGCACAGAGCAGAAAGGAGCAAGGGGTGTGGAGACATATCAGGGTCATAAACAAAGAAACTCTGTAAAAGGGAGAGAGATTGTAAAAAACACTAAAAGAGGGTAGAAGCATACTTAAGGAATACGTAGGATGGCACAAGGAGTGGTGCAGTGCAGTGGGTATGGAGCAGCAGTGTTCAGAAGAACTTTCTGGGAACTGCAGTGCTGCCCCATGTGTAGGCACCTCTCTGGGCTGAGGTAGGACATTGCCAGGCTTCGAGCACAGTTGGTAGGAGTACTGTGGGCCTTGTCCCCCACCCAGGAATCACCATACCACCAGCCTCTGCCACAGGGGTACTCAGTCAGAGGCCTGATGGACTATGGTGGGCTCAGGGAGGTTGAGGAAGGTGGAGCTCAAGCACCCCCCCCCACCCAGCACAACTAAAGAACAAATATGATATTCTCAAGGAGAGGGAGTGCCCTGAAAGGGAACCCAAAGTTGTGACCAGGGGTGAAGGGCAGACCCACCAGGAGGGCGGCATATGGGACAGGGCCAGAGAATCCCATGGGAGAAGGAATCTTCTCCTAGTGAGGGACTCAATAGTTCGTGGTATGGAGATAGGATCAGGCATCAGGAGGGAGAGGGAGGTTATGTGTGTCCTAGAAGGCACAGCTCTGAGGGAGGGGAGCAGATCCCAGTAAGGGAAAAAAGGGTCCGGCTGTGGGGGTGGATGTGGAGGTTACAGTATGGGGGGGTGAAAGGGGGGTTCAGGGTAAAGGGTACAGATGGCATTGAGGATGAGGGAGCTCCAGGTGGGAAGGGGGACAAGCCAGGTACACAGAGTGTTAGGGGAAGGGGCAGGACTGGAGAGGTGGCTGGGGATGGAGCTGAGGGTAGAGATAGGGACGCAAATGTGCACAGTAGTGTGGACTCCCAGGACAGGCACAAGGAAAGAGAGTTTGGGGGGGGGACATGCTAGTGCTGGGTGATTCCATGCTAAAAGGGGTCAGATGGGGGAGTAAAGGGGGAAGACAGTCGCATATGGGTAGAGTCTGTACCTGGGTTGATGGCAGATAAATCAGGACAGGTTATTCTCAAGTGTGCAAAGAGGGGAAGGCTTAAACCACATGTGGTGGTACACGAGGGTACAAATGACTTGACAGGGGAAATGGTAGAGGTGGTTAGGGAGAAGTTCATGGAATTGGGTAAGTTGAGTGAGGAGGTAGAGAGTTCAGTGGCCTTCTCTGAGGTACTCCCAGTGCCCAGGGCAAGTACATCGAGGAAGGGTATGATAGATTATTTCAATAATTGGCTGGGAAATTGGTGCCGATCCAAAGGATACGGGTTACTGGGAGGCTGGGGCAGGGTCTGGGACAATAGTGATCTGTATACAGGGGACAGTTTAGATTTGAGCAGGGAAGGGAAGGGGTGCTAAAACAGAGGTTAGAAGAATACACAGAAACAAAGGTTAATTTAAACTAGCCGGGGGAGGGGTGGAGAGTGGGTTACTGAGGGGAAGGCTCTCCAGAGAGGGGAGACAAATGAGCCTACCTCCCATATAAACTGTGCTGGAAGCAGGGAGGGAGGGACTGAAGGGGGCTGAGAAGGGTGGAAAATTGGGTAAGGAGTGTAAGTGAACATCTTGGAGGGTTGTCTCCTTGAATGCAAGGAGTCTGGGGAAGAAAACTGCAGACCTTCAGGCTCTGTTGGCAGAGGGGATGGCGGACATAGCTGCCATCACAGAAACATGGGCTAACCAATACCAGGACTGGGGCCTGATGATCCCAGGGTATAGGATTTACAGGAAGGATGGGGCAAAGGAGGAGAGGTAGCGATGTATGTAAGGGAAGGGATAAAGTGTACAAGGGAAGTGGGGGAGGAAGGTAGGACAGATGCCTTGTGGATGCAATTCCAGGCCACTAGGAATAGGATTCTCAGGATGGGGGTGGTATACAGGCCACTGACTCAAGGGGAAGACCTTGACAGGGAGCTGGCAGAGCAAATTAGGAAGGTGTCTGGGAAAGGTAACACAGTGATTGTGGGGGACTTCAATCTACCAGGAGTGGATTGGGGTACCCCAGCCACCTCGAGTGCTAGGGAGCAAATACTTCTGGATGCCTTCCAGGACTGCTTCCTGGCACAGATGATCACTGAGCCGACTAGGTTGGGGAATACACTGGATCTAGTTCTGGCCAATGGGGAGGCTGTAGGGGAGGTGGGGTGGAGGTCCCGCTGGCTGGGAGTGACCACCACTCGGTGTGGTTCACACTTAATATGACCAGAAAAGCAGTGGGTATATGGACCAGGGTGGCGGACTTCAGACAGGCTGACTTTGGTAGGATGGGTGAAATCTTAAGGAGGTACCTGGAAGGAATACAGCCACCCTGGGATGCAAATCAGAAATGGGGAAAAATCAAATTGTGGATATTGGGGCTACTGAGACATGTACCAGATTGCAGAGCAAAAAGGGAAGGGCTAAAAAAATGAGCTGGTTAAGTAGAGGGTCTTAGAAATGGTGAGGGCTAAAAAACATTGTTCAAGAAATACAAGAAATCTGGGAAGGAGGAGGATAGGGAGGAATATGTGAAGAGGTCCAAGGAAGTTACCAGGGGAGTCAGAGCATCTAAGGCCTCCAGGGAACTGAGGCTGGCACAGGGCATCAGGGACAGGGAAAAGAACTTCTTCAGATACATATGGGAGAGAAGGAGCTGCAAGGACTAGATAGTGAGGATCAGGAAGGACGGGGAGTGGGCAGAGAAAGGGGTGGATCAGGCAGAAGCACTGAATGAGTACTTCTGTTCAGTATTTATGAGGGAGAAAGGAGGGCAGCCACCGCAGGAGGGGGGTAGAGGGGTAACAGATGGGGTGATCACTGAGGGTAGGGTACTGGAGGGGGTTAAGGGCTCTAAGGGTGGATAAGGCACCAGGACTGGATGGCATACATCCCAGGGTGTTGAAGGAAATGGCCAAGATCCAGGCTGGACTGCTGGCAGAACTATTCAACACCTCCATGGACACAGGGACATGACTGGAGGATGGCCCACATGGTACCCACCCATAAAAGTGAAGCAAAGGATGAGTCGGATAATTACAGGCCAATAAGCTTAACTTCCATCGTGGGGAAGCTGATGGAGACAATACTTATGGAAAGGCTGGTGACCTTTATGAAAGACAATGAGCTCCAGGACAGTTACCAGCACGGGTTTATCTCTGGAAAATCCTGCCAGATGAACCTAGTTGAGTATTACGACTGGGTCATGAGGGAACTGGACAAGGGTCATGGGGTGGATGTCATATATTTATTCTTCAGTAAGGCCTTCGATTCAGTGCTGCATGGGAGGCTGGGAGGGAAGATGAGATACATGGAGTGGGAACTATGATGGCTAAATGGATTGAGAATTGGCTGCAAGGGAGACAGCAGAGGGTAGTGATGGGGGAAACTCTCTTCTCCAAGGGCTGTGATGAGCGGGGTGCTGCAGGAATCAGTACTGGGGCCAGTGCTGTTTGGAATATTCATAGCAGACATCTCCGATAGCATCAGGAACAAGATCAGTCTATTCGCTGACAATATCAAATTGGGAGCGGTGGTGGATGATATATCAGGTTGGCAGAGGCTGCAGGACGACCTGACCAAACTGGTGGAGTGGTCAGAAGCATGGTAGTTGGGGTTCACTGTGAAAAAGTGCAAAATACTGCACTCTGAAGCAAAGAACCCAGTGAGGGTTTGCCAGCTTGGAGGGATGCAGCTAGGTACCACTGAGGCGAAGGATCTAGGGGTGGTTGTAATGGGGAAGATGAACAATACAGGGCAATGCAGGAGGGTGGCAGTGAAAGCCAACAGGATGCTGGGTTGTATCGTGAGAGGGATCTCCTCCAGGAGCAGGGAGGTGATCCTGCCTCTCTACAGGGCACAGGTCAGGCCGCACCTGGAGTACTGTGCGTAATTCTGGCACCCATATCTGAAGAAGGATATGAAATTACTGGAAGGGGTACAATGCAGGGCAACAAGGATGATCCAGGCATTGGAGGACAGACCATACACGGAGAGGCTAAGAGAGCTGAACATGTACCCCTTGGAGAAGAGAAAGGACAGGGGGATATGATTGAGACCTTTAAGTACGTAAAGGGGATAAATATGGCAGGCACTGAAGGAATACTCAGGCTGAGGAGGGGGAGGGACAAGAGAGGGCACGGCCTTAGATAGGAGGGGGGAAGATTGAGGAAAGAAATGAGGAGACACTTTTTCATGGACAGGGTCATGGCAGAATGGAATGCTCTACCAGAGGTGGTGGTAGCCTGTAAGACAGTGTGTAGTTTCAAAAGGGGATGGGACAAGGTGAGGTGGGGTGGGGTAATTGGGAAGGGGAGGGGGGCTGGGCAGCTGCAAGGTGAGGGTGCTAGCTGCACACTCGAACAGACTTGATAGACCAGGTGGCCTATTTCTGATGGCAAATTCGTATGTTCGTAAAATGTTCAAATCCTTTGACAAAAACCTCATTTCGTGCCTCAGGTATGAAAACACATTTTTACCAGGATTTGAATAATGACAGCTGTCACATACATGAGGTTCTGTGAAGAAATGGCTATTTTAAAAGTTTGGAGTCAAAATACTGAAAATTAGCAAAGTTACGAGCCTGCATTCGTAATTTCCAACATAGGCTCATGACTTTACTGTTTTTTAACACTTGTGCCCCAAATTTTCAACATAGCCTTCTTATGACCCGCCTCATAAACAATAGTGGAGAAAATGTTCAACTCCTGGCCGAAAGGTGATTTCAGGCAGTGACTGCGAAATCACCTTTCGGGACGCGAAAACATATTTTGGCCAGGATTTGAAACATGACATCTGTCATATTCATGAGGTGCTGTGAAGAAATAGCTATGTTGAAAATTTGGGGTCAAAATATTTAAAATTACAAAAGTTACAAGCCTGCATTTGCAAACTTCAACATAGACTCATAACATTGTCGTTTTTTAAATATTTTTATGACTTTATTGTTTTTTAGCATTTGTACCCCAAATTTTCAACATAGCCTTCTTATGACCCAGCCTCATGAACAAGGGTGGAGAAAATTTTCAGCTCCTGCCCAAAAGGTGATTTTGTGCAATGACTGCAAAATCCCTTTTGGGACAGATTTACCTAACATCACTTGGATTGTTCATGATGTGATGTCCCAAAAAAGGTATGTTAAAAATTTGGGGCAAAAATATTTAAAAATGCCCAAGTTATGCTACTAAGTTCAAACCCCCACTGAAATACACTGAACAACATATCTTATTTCCTCAGTTTGTGGTCTAGCATTGAAGACTGAAGACGTCTCTGCAGTCTGGAGAAGATCATGGCATTGGACCCCCCACTGGATAAGTAAGGGCTTGGGGGGGTGCAGAGTGGGAGAGTCATGGGGGGGATTAATGATGCAATAGACAACGATGGACTGTTTTCTGTTTTACAGGGTTCAAAAAACAAACAACAAAAAGATGAAGGATGGTTTTCTATATTGCAGGTGATAACACTGGAGGATTGGGCACCCCCAGTGTCAGTATTATGTTTGGGGGGGCACTGGGTGCTGAGAGGGAGGGTCAGGTGGGAGGCCAGTTATGGGGTGGGAGCAGAAACAGACATCAATGTACATGTTTTAGACTGACAGGTTCTTTTGAAATCGGCTCAGCTGTTTGCTGATGGCTTCATGCAAATCAAAGGACCACAGCCCTCTCTGGAGCGGCTTGAGTTCTTTGAAATACAAAGTTTCAGCCCACCAAGCAGAGAATGATATCAGGACCACAGCCTGTGGTCACTGGCGTAGAATGCAGAGCCCATGATTTTGTAAACTGCAATGGGCTAGGCAGTGAACCCCCCGAAATCCCCTATAACTGCCACAAAATGTTGAGTGCGCAAGCGTAGCCAACATAAAAAGGAAAGTAAGTGGATATTCCAGCTATGAGCATTATCCCCAAAATGACTGAATGAGGAATTGGATCTGAGACCATGTCTATAGATGGAAGAAATAAGACAGAATTTTTATACGAAATGATGAACAGGAGGCTGTCATGTTTATTTTTACATACATAAGATACAGTAATCAAAGGTGGTTCTTGTGTTGTGTAGTTTTTTTGTAAATAAAATCCAATCTGTAAGCCCCTAATTTGCCACAGCTCTTTCACTGTTAGCTAGCATAACTGGCTTATATTTCCAGAATAAATGTACAGATATGAAATATACTATAAATTCGCACCACTGGATATGGGAAGGGGGAAACGAAAAAGCAGGAAAAAGGATCTGATATTCAAAAACAGAGAAAAAATTACAGATCTGAATCTACAGCATAAGATATTAATAGTTTGATAAGCTAAACCTAAGGTCACCAATTAAATTGCTGCCAGCATCTAAAAATATAGTAGAATATTGGACTCTAGCATAAAATGTAGGCATGCTCTAAATGAAGTGCAAGTTCAAAGTAATAAATAAGTACGACCATGCAATATATCTCATGTTCAGAATTAAAATCTCAGACTGTTGCCTGTTCCCCCCTTCACCAGGAATCCATCATCAACTGAACCTGACTCTAATAGGCCTCCTTTTTAAGAAAACTGTAACAGTGATAAAAGCAAGCAAATAAACATTTCCCATATCCCACCATTCACCCTTATTAATTATACCCGACTTCAGCACTATCCCCATATACTTTATTTATTTAGTTTTTGTTTACTAGGTAGGTGCACTAGACTGAGACTGTCTATTTTCAGGCATGACCCTGGAGAGTTACAATAGAAACAGAAAGGCAGGATGCACGAGATATTACAACATAGGCAAAACTGAATAAAGGGAAATTCAACACAAAAATCACATGACATTGGGATGAAAACATATAAGCGGTACAGGCATCACATCAGATTTTAAGTGCTAATAGCCTTAAGTGACTTTATAAAATCATATTACATTGTATATATACAGTAGTACATAGGATAGTTTACTCTTGGTTAAGTTCTTAGGGCAAAATGATCACATACAAAAAAAAAAAAACTTTTAAGCGAAATAAAAGTCGTAGTATTTTTAGAATACACATACCCATAATGCGTATGAAATAAAAGTGCTGGTTCATGTGTACTGGTCATTCATTTAGCAAAATGGAGAAAATAATTTTAATAAGCAAATGCAATTAGAGAAGCAATCTTCTCAGTGACAATGAGATGAATGCGTACAGCATCCACTTTTTCCCCGTCACACACCCCCCCCCCCAATCTTGGTAAGAAATGTATAACAGCATCCACTAGTAAACAGTTGTGATGAGCTCCTTGGAAGAAACAATGACTGTGCAAAAAGGCATGTTAAAAGTTATAAGGTATATGAAATAACAGGGGACGCTTAGTGTACTTTTCATCTATTTAGTACAATGGTAAAAGCAATTTCAACAAATATATGAAATGGGAGAAGCATTCTCCCTAGTAACAACTAGTTGACTGTGCACCATCCACATCAACCCTTACCACCCCCCCCTTCTAGTTTGACTAAAAAAATATTATATTCATTTTATTGGTAAACAACCACAGTGAATTTTAAGATTTTAAATAGGTTTTGTTGTACTGCTATATTGTAACTGATTATTGTAAAACTGCAATCCTTGTGTTTCTGTAATGAGATTTGAAGCATTTAAATTATTGGGAGACAAACATTGATTTGTATGGTTTTAATTAGTGTGCTGGTAAAACTTCTCATGCTGCAATAATATATTGAAACCTTGAGGAAAAGTATCCAGATAATGCAAATAGGATAAATCTGGCAAGCATTAAAGCATGACCAATATAAGCAGTTACAATAATTTTCCCATCATTCCTGCTGACGAAGAGGTTGGTGAGCCTTGAAGCGTTGGAGATCCTACCTAGCTGCAGTGTGCTTTACATGGTGATGGTACACACTAGATGTGGAATGGAAAAATAAAATGATGTTTTTCAGCATCACCAGGTCTATGAGTACATTCCTCTTTTCTTTGACTGTGTCTAGCACTGGGATTAACCGAGAGCACTGATATCAAAATCAAGCAAGGACCACTGGGTTTACTTGGTAACACATCACATGGGATGTGGTCCAGAGGGCGCTCACTCGAATTTGGTATATAGGGGGTCAGAGGCTCCTGCCATGGAAGTGCCACCTTCATTAGTGTCTTCTGCAAAAGGAGCTCATACAAAGTGAAGGAACACCCTGCCTGTGTCATGAAAAGTAACAGAATATGATTACCTCTGTGGAGCAGTGCTCTGCTTCAGTTTAAGGAGACTGAAGCTGCACAATTCAGGCATCAATACCGTGGAGAATAAGGAATCCTTGAGCAGGGACCTGCTTCTGGAAGTATGGAGAGGCCATCCATATGTGCTCTGCACATTGCAGGTGTAACCCCTCTATAAATGGGAGTTCCCAAAAGTCTTCCTTGGGTTTGCCTAAATGCCCACTGCCAGATTGGTGTTCTGTGTCCTAACAGATTTAAAAGTGTCAGCATGTGAGTGCACTGTTGGCCTCCGTGCCTGTCTCTTTAAGAGCTGCCTATCTTGTAGTTATAATTAATCTGGGTGGGAGCCGAGTAGTTTCAAGCTCGAGGCCCACCCGGGCTGCAGTACTACTGCTCCATTCTGCCATCGCTAATTGCGCAGAGTGGGCTCTATTAAGAACTGTCATTGTTTGCTGGTTATCTGCTGTAGTAATAATAATATTGTAGTTTGTCTAACCTGCCTTCCTTTGCAGCATGGACTGTCTGCATTGCACCACCATCTTAGTTCTGGACTGCCAGTTTGAACCAATCAGTACCTTTGGGGACCTTATAATGGAGACTGTCCCCAGGGGTCTCATGGGAGTGAACTTCTGTAGGAATTGTAGTTTTTACAGTTTGGTGCCTAAGTGGACCTGGAGGGGGAGCCCTTGCGGTGAAAGACAGATGGATCAACCAACCAAACCTTTTGGATCACTAGGAAGTCCTGGTGCTGCCTGCAGCAGTGAGTCAGTCTGAAGTAGGAGCTGAGATTGAGAGGAGCTCGAGAGATTCGAGCAGCTGCTCCTGCATAGTGCGCAGGGGAAATCGGCGGGAAGGCTGTGTCTGGCCTGCCTGCTACCATCTTTCTGAGTGAAGACACCTTAAGCTTAGTATCGGACTTCATCCAAACCTATGACTTTCAGCCTGAATTGTGACTAATTTTGCCTGAAGAGAACCGAAGACTTGCAGTTGTGCAATCGGCCTGTCAGGACTTCCACCATGACCACAGAGTGTACGGTTTGTGCAGAAAATCTTGTGAACTGCAACTGGACTGTCATCCGAACTGTGGTACTTCCTTGCCTTTACTGTAAGTGTGCTGAATGTGAATAGTGGGTCATGATTTGCTTCCCCACTGCTTGAATGCATCACGCTTGCTGGACACAGTATCCAGTAACTCTGACCGGACTGAATCAGTTTCTTTCAACCTGTCTGGGCCTCAACACCATGGCCCTGATTGCCACTCATGCTGCAGAGAACCACCCAACGAGATACCTGCCTGGGGATTCGGCTCCCTGCTCAACATCAATGAACAGGAACGACACCATGGTGAATCGTGTGGGCCCTGCTTCTCCTGGCAAACCAGCACTTCATCCTGAGGTCTCCACTTCGTCCCTCCTGCAACCTGATCTGGGTATCGTGAGTAAATCACAGGGTAGCTCCCTGCAACTTGCTCCTAATCAAAGTGTGTCATCTGATTTAATTGTTTTGATTGATTGTCATGAACTGATCCCCCTGGCTCCGGAATACAAATATTGGGTTAAAGTGCATGTTGCGTTTTCTTTTCCCTAAGGGCCCCAACAACAGCTGCAATGCCAGCTTACCCCAGGCAATGCTTCAGGCTAACCTGTAACTCCAACTGGGTACCCAGAGTGTGTGTAACTGTGATAGAGGGACTCTTAGAGGTATGCATGCTTAAGCCTGATTTAATCAGTGATAGAATCAAGCACCAAATTATGCCCCTTCCCTGTTCATGCTCCCAAATAAATCAGATCTGAATCTTTTTGCACTTAAACTGTTTGTGGTGTACCTCTGTACAGTCAGCACTGAAATACTGTTGGTTGTTGTGGAAAATCTTGTTTTACAGGGGGTCTCCAGGGCTGAGCCAGCTGATCTAGCCCTGGTGGTAAGTGCAACCAGTGTGGGGTTAAATCTGTTGTCAGGTGTTAATTGCAATTGTGTATTCAGTGAACCATTTAGGCCACTAGAGGGAAAAAGGCGGTTAACAGTGTCCCAGAGGGCTGTACCAAGGACAGCTACACTACCATTAACCCTGTCCTCCGGATGGAGGCACCCGTTCCTAGAACTCAGGCCCCTCAACCTGCACTTAGTCACGCAGGCAGGGGTAGTATCCCTTGGGGTAGCGCCACCTAGGGGTTACACAAAAACGAGACAGAGTGCCAACAATTACCATGAAAGATGGGAACTGCTGGGAATCAGAAAGGGTTAACATTAGTTAAAACAGAAGACTGGGACTGTATGATGTTGAGATGCCATAACAGCCTGGAAATAAGGGGTTGAGAGGTTACCTGTGAAAAACCAAAGGACTGTAACATGTTATGAACAGATGAGTTACGGTCTCTGGACCTGAAGTAATTATGTACCAAATGAACTTTGACCATATCCTGCAATAGAAGTTAAGTGCTTAGATCCTTGGGAGTCAGGGTGGTTTGTTACTGGTTCAGTAAATACTGTACATAAGGTGCCCAATATCTTTCCAATCCAGAAAACACTGAAAGCAACCCAAGAGACTGAGTGCAAGGGGCTCCCAGCAAGCAAGATATATCCCTAGACACGGATGTTCCCTGGCCATACCCACCTTCATTCCAAGGCAGTGATGCAGGCTGGTGTCTGCACTGCCTGATGGGGGTGTTGCAGCTGTAATGCACTTGTATCCAGGTTTTTACTGGTTTCAACACAGAAACATTAATACAATGAATAACTCACAGTAGTGCTTGGGTCTGCAACTCTACTACTTAATATAAATAAATTGCAATGGTTCTTGTTCATATACTGTACAGAGACTGAAGTTGTGCCTTATCATTTGCCATAAGGATTAAGATGAGGTACACAGAAAGTTACATAGTAACACAGTAATTTAAGGTCAGAAGGGACAATAGGTCCATGAACTCCCCTGCCCCCCCCCCATAAGCAAGGGCTACCAAGTGTGTGGTGTAAGCATGTACTGATCTGTAAATGATTTATAATATAAAAGAGTATATAATGTACAGTAATCTGTCTTTGACAAAACACACATTGAACAAACATATAACAGTAAGCATCATTCCCTTTTACCCCACCCCAAAATTAAGATAGTGTCCAGGAGCAAATCCAGCTGTGTTAGCCAGCAGGAGACTATGTATCTGGTATTGTGGGAAACATAGGAAAAATGAGAGGAAGGGGGGCAAATAGAGAAAATGCAACCCAATCTATATGTTGTCAGAACACAATCCCCAGAGACTCGCCCCACTCAGTGAAGGGACTTGCCAAGGCACCACTTTTCATAAATAGTACTACTACTACTGGACACTGGCATAAAGCTTCACTATTTCACCCTTAGGCAGCATCAGATCCTCCCCAATGAAAGAAGAATAAGTATTTCCCTTACCTGCTCACCTGACAAAGGTAGGAGTAAAGACCCTCATTACATTCTAAGGCATTTCCATATTGCCATTAGAGAAAAGGCCAGAATCTGGCATGCAGCAAGCACTTTAATATTCAAGTCTGAGGCTTCAACAAAAGTGATGTTATTTTAAGAATGAAAGACAGATTGATCTCCAGCGACAGAAAAATGGCCTCTTGATTTATCTTCCAGAAGGGAAGCAGTCTACGAGTGTCCCAGGCAGTGTGGAAAAAATTCCGTAGACTTCTATGATAATGTAACCAGAGGCTAGAGATCCCCGAGTCTCTTATCAATTAAGCAATAAGAACCAATGTAGCAGTCCTTCATTATTAAAAAAAGGACCAACGTAGCAGCCCTTATTAGCACAATAAGCACCAGTGTAGCACTCCTTAAAAGGACTGACATAGTGGTTCTTAATTAGTACAGTAAGGACCGACATAGCAGTCCTTTATTAGAACAATAAGGACCGACATAGGAGTCCTTAATTAGTACACTAAGAATCAACATAGAAGTCTATTATTAGAACAATAGGGACTTATGCAGCAGTACTTAATTAGTACAATAAGTACTGACATAGCAGACTTTTATTACTACAATAAGGACAAAACAGCAGTCCTTTGTTAGAAGACAAAGAACCTCTGTGCGCAAACACTGAGGCAAGGGTTACCCCAAAGGGCATTTGGCTAGGAAGCCAAGTTTCAAGAAAATACAAAATCACACATGCCCCCACAATGCAAAACGTCATGGGCTGCATATGCAAATCACCACAGACTGTTATGCTGGTCCAACTTTAAGCAGAACTGCATGGTGCCGAAAGGCCTCTCACACAGTTTGCAAAGGGTGCTGGGGTAACCCTTGCCTCAGTGTTTGCGCACAGAGGTTCTTTGTCTTTTAAATAGTTTTTTATTTTAATGGGTTCACCACAATATATCCAAGGCACACTGCCTTAAGGGTAGCTGGTCCATTCCACTGGGGTGTCAAACAGACGAGGCATACTGATGAGTCCTGGTAGGACGAAACACGTGTCTATGTCTTCTGTTAGCACCCTTTGCAAACTGTGTGAGAGGCCTTTCGGCACCATGCAATTCTGCTTAAAGTTGGACCAGCATAACATTCTGTGGTGATTTGCATATGCAGCCCATAGTCCTTTGTTAGTACATTTAGGACCAATGCAGAAGTCCTTTATTAGTACAATAAGTGCTGATGTAGCAGTCCTTTATTAGCGCAGTAAGGATCAACATAGCAGTCCATTAACAGTGCAATAAAGACCAATATAGCAGGAGGGCACTAATGCCCTCCAATCTTTATTGTACTAATTAAGGACCAATATGGAGATCATTATTGCTATTATAAACCTCCCTCCGGATAGGGTTTTTAAAGGGAAATGTCCACCTGTAATTGGGCCACCACCTCAGTATGTGGAAGGGCCCAAAAAGGATTTTCGAAAAAAGTTTAACATTTTTTGACTTGGTATGATTGTAGTACAGTCAAACCCACATAAGTGAATACCTGATAAGTGAATAAACCAGATAAGTGATTAAAAGTCTGAAGTCCCAATTCCTTTCCTATCTGTTTAATGTTAAAATACTCTGTTAAGTGAATAGAACAACCTATTTAAGTGAATAATTTTTTTTTATTTTCAGACCCTGCTGACAGCCCATTATCACACCTCCTCAGGTAACCCTACTCTGCCCCACTCGTTTTGCTAATTCTGGACAATAGTTTGCCAGCTAGGGGGCTGGCAGTATAGCCTAGATGTTAGAGTAATGAGCTGTGAATGAGCTTATTACATCCAGTAGACAGATGTGTTTGATTCCCACAACCTCCACTTGCATACTTTGTGACTCTAAGCAAGTCACTTAACTTCCCCAGTGCTCCCGGGTCACCCCTGAAAACAGGCACCTGTGCCTAGTGGGCCTTACTCGGTCAACAAACAATAAAAAAATGCTTGCAATTAACACTTCAATTAAGCACAGCTGGCATTAATTGCAGTTCAATGTGAGGTGTCAAATTCAGTTCCTTGCCTTTTGTTCTTGATGCTGCCAATCACTGCGAAAGATTCCACATGAAACTCAAAAACTCCAAGACATACAAATTAATGTCTTAAATGAAGTGTATAACTTTTTAAAAACATTTTAAAGCTTTTTATGCCTTGAATAAACATGACTCATAAAATCTAAACAAAATGACCGCATGTATCCGTTTCAGCCACTGCCAATGAAAACTGTAGAAATCCTGTTTAGTAAATTTAACCCGCTTAAGTGAATATTTTTTTGTGGCACATTGGGTATTCACTTAAGAGGGTTTCACTGTAATTAAGATTTTATCTGGTTGATCCCACTGGGATTTTGCAAAGAAGTGCACCTAGCAGCATGCCCACAACCTCCCATGGCTGTTCCAAGAATGACGTACGAGCTGAGGAACAGCTGCAGGAGTATGCAAAGGGCTCCTGTACAGTCAGGGCTATTAATCGCTCTGGTCTGCAATGTAAACGTCTTGGTACTATACCGAGACCAGGTATAAACTGGCAATCAATTGCCAGTCTATACTTGGTTTCGGTATAGTACCATAATGTCCACTGCATACCACATCTACAAATGTTAAGCATGGCGCAAAGTGACTTATGCAAAGAGGAATGGTGCAAGTAGCACTTTGCACCATGGTTTCCAACATTTGGGATTCTGCAAAGCAGACTGTAACATGTTGCAGGCTGCTTGTGCCAAACTGGAGTTACGCTACCAGTTACACCAAAACCCCACTGGGACATGGCACAAGGGGGTTTACAGCAGCAGTTGTGCTCTTTTCTGTACGGGCAGCTGCCATATCCCCTATTTTGGTATTCTAGAACAACCTCTGGAGAACATCCATCAAAGTACATTTACACCAGCAATTAGCTTGCATAAGAGTACTTTGTGTCCACTGTGAGTTGTGCCAATGTGCTGCCAGACCATCCCCCAGTACATGTAAGCCCCCCAACACAATCTCTAATGATACACATAGTAAAAGCCCCACAAGGCTAGTGGAACCCCCCATGCCTGATCCCCCAATATAGTGACAAAAAGCCCCGCAGGGCTAGCGGAACCCCCTCCCCAAAGTCCTGATCACTGAACTCCCCAATGTCTGGTCAGTACTGAAAACTGAGCAATAAAACAAACAAAAAAAATCACACCCTCGTTAGCTCTGGTAGTCTAGTGGCCCCCCACCTGGCAGTGCCAGACCACCCCGCTTCCCCCCCACCGACCCACACCCAGCCGGGTGACTGGCATAGTCCACACTGTGGCCAGCCGCTGACTGAGCTCTGCATGAGTGCATACTACGGTAAACAGTATGTGCTCAGTGGATGACAGCAGCTGTCATCCACTGAGCGTGTACTATTTACACTAGTACGCTCTCATACAAAGTTCAGTCAATGGCTGGCCTCAGTGGTGGGAGGTGGGCTGTGCCAGTCGCTGGCTGGGTACGGGTCGGGGAGGAGCAGAGTGGTCTGGCACTGCCAGGTGGGGAGATGAGGGGCCACTAGACTACCAGGGATAAAGGGGATATGGGAATTTTTTTTTTTATTTTATTGCTCAGTTTTCATACTGACCAGACATTGGGGTTTGGGGATCGTGGCATTAGGGACAGGGGGTTCTGCTAGCCCTGCGAGGTTTAATTGTCATTATATTGGGGATCAAAACATGGAGTGGAGCACTTGCACCCTTACACTGTAGATGACGCGGGCTTGCACCAACCTGTTCAGGTACACCCTCCATTTGGTGTACCATTCGGGTTGGTGCAAGTCACAGGACTTAGCCGCTGGGACCCTGCCCTATAGAGACTCGTGCACAGGGTCCCTGGTGCAATGGCATTTGGCACAAGTCACGCCAATCTAGAATCGGCCCCCAGAGCTATTAATAGCTCTGTCTATACAAGACCCCTATGTACGCTTCCACAGCTGCTCCCCGGTTCATAGGTCCTTCTTGGGACAACCGCAGGAAGTTGTGGGTATGCCGCTAGGAGCAGTTACTTTCCAAATGCCAGCAAGAGGGACAACAAGATTAACCAGCTAAAATCTTAAATACTACACTCACAGTAAGTCAACAAATGTAAACTTGTTGCAAAAATGCCAATCGGGCTATGCCTCACACTGAGGTGGGGTCCAATTACAGATGGACACTTCCCTTTAAATTAAAATAATGTTAAAAAGCATTATATTAATTTAAAAACTGCTGTACTACTGCACACACACACACTATAGGTCCTAGTGCTTTGTGTTTCTTTTTACACTAAAATTCTGTTATCTGTAGGAAAATATATTTTTTTATTTAGAAATTGCTAAGAGAGACACACTGAGCTGAACCCCATTTCCAGGTGTGATCCACGTGTGTGTGTGTATGTGGGGGGGGTTATAGAGGAGAAAGGGGCAAATGGATGGAAAAAATAGAGGCAGAACAAAATCTAAATTATAACTATAAATACAAGATTTAGGCCGGCCCGGTGGCGCTGAGGGTTGAGGCGCTGGACACCACACCTCATGCTACGCTGGCGACCCGGGTTCAGGAACAGACTCGGGTTGCTGGGGGTCGGGAGGGACAGAGGATTGAGTGTCCCAACGGATGATCTCCTCCTACTGGGGTGGGTTACCAGAGGTGCCCTGAGCACCCGATGCTCCCAGGGCCGGTGGAAGCTTGGGCTTTTGGGGGCAACAGCGGCTCTTCAGAGCTGAGGAGGACACTGTGGGCACTTGGCAAAGGTGTGCATCTGCACATCATCTGCTGGGACGTATGTCCTCTGCACCAGCATCCTCAGGGGCGAGGGAGAAAAAAAATAGGGGGAAAAAATCCATACACCCCTGGCCCCCAAGCAAGATGAAGCCGGGGCAGGGGCTGCCTAGAGGGATGCCCTTGCAGACGGAGTAGAAAGAGGTACGAGACCTCCTCTGAAGCCATGGAAGCTGAGCAAGTGCAAAAATAAATAAAAAATACAAGGATTACATTTTAGTGATATATAATAATACAGAATTGCAATGAAAAGAAACAAGATTGATAAACTAGTTAGTTGTAACTAAAAACAAATCGGAATAAGGGCTGCTAGTGATCCATTCAGAACATGACATTTTTCATTCTACATTCCATGATATTTAGTTTCTGACATTGTGTATTCTAAACCTTTTGGCAGTATCATCTGCTAAAAGCTGTGTTCAGATTGGTTAAGTAAACATGCATTATTGGCTAGATAATATCCAGAATGTGCTCAAATAAACATTAGAAAATGGGCTCAAGATCTCCTGGTCCCTGTTTGGCTGAAAGCCATGCTGAGGGGGTACATTACGTACCAGTACAGACTAGGGTTGGGCAGACCCGAAAAGGTCCTGCCCCTTATTATTAGGATCAAGATCCAGGCCAAAGTCCTGAGAAATTCTGATTAGTTCTGATTTGAATCAGAACCTTTTGTAAAATGTGATGAAAACTGCAAATCTGCTATATAGTTGCATAAAACAACACTGACATTTGTGACACACACGTAGAATTGTAGTCAGCATTTCAGCATATGCAAACTGTGAGTTTATAGCACTGATGTGCTGGTCAGTTGAATGTGGCAGTCATGCAGCTGACCTCTGTCTGTTCCCTGTCTCTGAGTCAGTAGTACTAGTGCTGCAACTGCAAACTGATAACTGACCTGTCTGGCCTCAGAGGAGGAATCCCATTCTCATTTAGTAGCACACACTATACAATAGACATATCATAGAAACACATAAACATAGAATTTGATGGCAGATAAGAACAGCTTGGCCCATCCAAACTGCCCATTTCCCTACCTATTGGATAAGCTGCAGGTTTTAGCTAACCAACAGCCTACTTCCTCCTAACACTATCAGTTTGGTATTGTTCCAGTTCCTTCTCTGCTCCACTGAGAGTCATGCAGTTATTTTCTATGGCATGGGGTCCCCTCCCCCCACCCAAATTGATGACACATTTAGGGGACCCCTACCAAAAAAATAACTGCGTGTCCTTAGGAATCCAGAGACCTAGCTACTGTGTTGGAAGGGGGAGTGTGACTGTGAGGTCGAGCCTGTACTGAGTGGGCAGAGACCTACATTCAGGTAATCCAAAATTGCAAAAATTAGACAAGTCCATTAGTGCATGTTGAAAAAACGTCTGCCATCATGTTCAGGCAATCCAGAAATTAGGACATACTGAAAACATTCTGCCATCAGTCTCAACTACAGGCAGTCCAGAAATTACACAAGTCCATGAGGACATGCTGTGAAAAGTGTGCCATCTGGTTCAGGCAGTCCAAAAATGATACAAGTCCATGAGCACATGCTGCAAAAAGTGTGCCATCAGGTTCAGGCAGTCCAAAAATTACAAAAGTCCATTAGGACATGCTGCGAAAAGTGTGCCATCAGGTTCAGGCAATCCAATAATTAGCAAAGTATGAGAGGAAGACATGCTGAAAACATTGTGCCATAAGTCCCAACTTTAGGCCGTCCAAAAATTAAAGAAGTCTTATTAGGACAAAATGTGAAATGTGTGCCATCAGGTTCAGGCAATCCAAAAATTAGCAAAGTCTGTTAGGACATGCTGAAAACATTGTGCCACCAGGTACAAAAATTGTGCAGGCCACATATGGGCTTACTTGAGTAGTAATTTATTTTCTGAAGAAATGGTGATCTTTCTACTCTTCCAAGTAGTCATCTTTGAGGTCACTATGAAATGTATTTGCTGCCTCTGGGTCATAACTGTAACCAGTCAATGGAAGGTTTACTTTTAAGTGTAACCCCTAGATGGCGTTATCCCAGGGGCTACTACCCCTGCCTGATTTGCCACTAACAGGTTGAGGGGCCTGGATCCAATGGCGGGTGCCTCCACCCAGAGGTCAGGGTTTGCAATAGTTAAACTAACTTGGTCACAGCCCTCTGGGACACTGCAACCCCCTTTTTCCCACTAGTGGCCCACACAATATATCAGAATTACCTTCACAGTATACACTTACCCCCAGGTCTGGTTCCGCACTGGGACCTCCTGTGAAATGAGATACAGTGCAACAATCACAGTACAGTACTTTAATAACATAGACAAATACCTCAGGCAGTATAACTTGCTGAAACAAGCAGCTCTGATTTATTTAGGGATATAACAAGGACTGGGGAAATCAGGTTAATTAGCTTATCACTCTAATAATCTACTTATGGCTCTGTGCACAGGCCTATCCCTATCAGTTACTGTCCCTGGGTACCCAAGCCCTAGTGGCTAGTCCAAACCGTGGCAGCTGGTAGGCCCTTTCACACAGAGAAAAGGAGAATTAAACAGTCAGCAGTACAGTAATTCCATTTGGATTTAATGTGGCAATTCAACAGGAGCGACCCTGAATTAGTACTCACGACCTCCAAATAAGATAGGGTCCTTCAATGTCAGCAGGGCTCACTTGAGGTACACAAACCTCTTTACACATCCATATAAAAGAAAGCACTATACCAGGCAGGCTGCATCTGTATCCTGATCGCATTACTGCACAATACCCGGAGAACACACAGCAGATTCAGTTCTCTGACAGACCGAGTGCAATTTTCAGCAATTCTTCCAGTCTTCTACAGGGTGAGCCTGGTTTCTGCTCTTCAGAGATCCTTTGATTCTTTTCACAGGACGGATTCAGTCTAACAAGCTGTTACACAAGCTGCAGACCGGAACTCTGGGCCTTACACACATTTTTTGACTAAAACTGCACACTGAAAAAGCACAGGGCTCCTTCCTTCTTCACTGCCAAAACTCAACTGAAACTCCAACCGACAAAACCGGGCACTTCCTTTGAGTTCCTCCCAGTTCTTGACTGGATTGGCTGTCACTCACAATAGACTGCTGCTGTTGGTCCAAAAGGTGCTGAAGTCTAAACTACATCTCCCAGAGTCACTGCTCATACAATCCTCTTGTGGCTGGCTCAGATTATGAGTCCAAGTTCTGATTCGTCCAAGGCACCATTTTAGAGCTAGCTTACCCCACACTGATTGGTCCAGTTCAGCAGTTCAAAACTAGAATGGGAACTAGCAGACACAGTTCTGACTGCAAAGAAAGCAGGTTAGACAAACTGTAATTTCATTATTACTCTAAATAATTTCTGGCAAACAGTTACATCTTTCAGATAGGTTCCTTTGCACTCCTAGTGACTGCAAAATGAAGTGAATTGGCAGCAGCTTGAGTGGTACTCAATCAAAGAAACACACAGTCCCCCATACAACTAATTATGTCTGCAAGCAGACAGCTCTTAAAGAGACAGTACCAGAGGTTCTAAAAACACTCACTGATAAATGGCTTAAATGCCAAACACCATTCAGGCTTGGAGCATTCAAGCAAGCTCCTGAAGTCTTTTGGAACCCCATTTGCAGGGGTTACATAGAATTTAACTTCTCAACATTTTCTGGTAGTAGCCTAGATCATGTATCTGTTACCACATTTCCTGCACAGCTAAAGAGTCGCTCTGAAAATACACTGGTTGGGGGACAGACCATATACTTCAAGGCTACCTGCACAAGTGCAGGCCATACAGGCTCCTTGCTTTGCCAGTACTTAATGGGATCTTCATTCCATTCAATACCTTTTTCTGCTAAATAACAGTCAACCATGGTCTGCGCAGAAGCAGTGACATATGAAGAAGGAAGGGCTGATTTTTCCAGGACGACAGCATCCAAGTGACCCTAAAGATGACTGCTGGGCATAGAACGAATGGCAGCAGCTGACTGTTTTGTAGCCTGACAGAGAGCTGTGAAGGTGCAGTAGGAATGGATGAGGGGTCTGCATCTGTTGTCATGTTTTTTTTCAAAAGCAAACCTACTCCTTGAATGATTATTTTCTCTCTGCAGTTCCGGAACACATTTGGGTCACACTGTAAGAGGTGTTTCATCTTGTACCGTGGGTCTAGTACTGTTGCAATAATGTAATGTTCTGCCACGAGCATTTCACCAAGTTTCTCATCATCTCTGACTTTTTACGTTCCCTTGCGCGCATGCGCAAGGAACGTTTTGGGAGAGTAGCACACTTTGGTGGTGTGCCTCTCCCATCCAATGCACTGCTCCCTTGAGCAGGCATGGCGGTCCTGCACCAATGGGTGCAGGAGCTCTGTATGACAGCGGTGTTCCTCTGCTTTAAAGGAAAGCACGCTGCCATACTAAGACTGCAGCGTCATGCTGTCTCCCTCGCGTCAGCGCTCCCCCCCGCGCCGGCACACCCCTCAAAGCTTTTGGTGCCACGCTGGAGCCTACCCCGTGGAACGCGTTAGCCGACGGGGTGCCCAATCCCGCCGGCTCCATGGCCCCAAGCCATCCTGCTGCCATGCTGGAAGCCCACCCCAGCGTGGCAAGCGTTCCTTTGTTTTGCCGGCGGGGTGCCCAATCCCCGCCGGCTCCTCGGCCCCCACGCAGGTTGCCGGCAGGCGTGCCCAATCCCCCGCCGGCCTCGCCCCCAGCCATCTTCTGCCATGCTGGGAGCCCACCCCAGCGTGGCAAACGTCCCACGTTGTCATTTTTGTTTTAAAACCTGTAAAATAAAACAGTCCCACGGGGCGCCTCCCAGCCCCTCCCACAACCCGCACTCCACCCACTGCGCACCCAGCCTCCCCACACCCCCCCTCACCCCATACTTACCTCCGGACTCTGGCGCGATGATCTTCGGTGGACCGGGAACACGTCTGCACTCTTCAAAGGCGACCGCCAACTGAGGAAATGCCGGTAAGCTGTATAATGGGCAAGATGGGGGTTTCAACTTTATTGCATATCTCAGTCATTTTTTGGAATTTTTGCACCAAATTTTCAACATTGGGTTTTTGGGACCCCTTCTCATGAATGATGTCACTGTCATGGCGTTATTCGGGCCCAAAGGGTGATTTCGCAGGCACTGTGCAGTCACTGCGTGAAATCACCCTTCGGGCTCAGGATAACACCATGACAGTGACATCGCTCATGAGAAGGGGTCCAAAACCCCCATGTTGAAAATTTGGTGCAAAAATTCCAAAAAAATGACTGTTTTACGAGCGTGCATTGGGCAGTTCCTACGCAGGCTCGTAAGTTCGTGGATTTTCAATATTTTCACTCCAGATTTTCAACATTGCCATTTTAACACACCTTCTTATGAGCTGTACAGCTGTCATTTTTCACATCTCACCCAAAACGTGTTTCCGCCCATGTAGTGCACAATGGCGCAGTCGGTGTGCGAAATCAATGTATGGGGCACATTAAGAAAATCACAGTGACACTGTTCACGAGCAGAGGTCTTAAAATGGCTATGTTGAAAATTTGGTGAAAATTCTAAAATGACTGTTTTATCAGCCGTGTTATGCAGTTCCTACGCACGCCGCACGCTTGCGAATTTTCAATATTTGCACTCCAGATTTTCAACATTGCCATTTTACCACACCTCCTTATGAGCAGTACAGCTGTCGTTTTTTACATCCTGCCCAAAACGTCTTCCCGCCCATGTAGTGCACAATGGCGCAGTCGGTGTGCGAAATCAATGTATGGGACACAGTAAGAAAATCACAGTGACACTGTTCATTAGCAGAGGTTTTAAAATGGCAATGTTGAAAATTTAGTGAAAAAATTCCTAAAAATGACTGTTTTACGAGCGTGCGTTGCACAGTTCCCATCCACGCTCGTAGGTTTGCGAATTTTCAATATTTCCACTCCAGATTTTCAACATTGCCATTTTACCACACCTCCTCATGAGCAGTACAGCTGTCATTTTTCACATCCTGCCCAAAACGTGTTTCCACCCAAGTAGCGCACAATGGCGCAGTCGGTGTGCGAAATCAATGTATGGGACACATTAAGAAAATCACAGTGACACTGATCATGAGCAGAGATCTTAAAATGGCTGTGTTGAAAATTTGGTGAAAAAATTCCTAAAAATGACTGTTTTACGAGTGTGCGTTGTGCAGTTCCTATGCACGCTCGTAAGTTTGCGAATTTTCAATATTTTCACTCCAGATTTTCACCACTGCTATTTTTACCACACCTCCTCATAGCAGTACAGCTGTCATTTTTCACATCCTGCCCAAAACGTGTTTCGCTACGTAGCGACAATGGCGCAGTCCAGGTGCTAACTTAATGTATGGGACACATTAAGAAAATTACAGTGACACTGTTCATGAGCAGAGGTCTTAAATGGCTGTGTTGAAAATTTGGTGACAAAATTCCTAGAAATAACTGTTTTCGAGTGTTCATTGTGCAGTTCCTATGCACGCCGTAAGTTTGTGAATTTTCAATATTTTCACTCCAGATTTTCAACATTGCCATTTTACCACACCTCCTTATGAGCAGTACAGCTGTCACTTTTCACATCCTGCCCAAAACGTGTTTCCGCCTAACGTAGTGCACAATGGCTAGTCGGTGTGCAAAATCAATGTATGGCACACAGTAAGACAATCACAGTGACACTGTTCATTAGCAGAGTTTTAAAATGCCAATGTTGACAATTTGGTGAAAAATTCCTAACAATGACTGTTTTATGAGCGTGCATTTCACAGTTCCCACGACGCTCCTAGGTTTGGATTTTCAATATTTCACTCCAGATTTTTAACATTGCCATTTTACCACACTTCCTTATGAGCAGTACAGCTGTCATTTTTCACATCCTGCCCAAAACGTGTTTCCGCCTATGTAGCGTACAATGGGGGTAACAAAAAGGTCATGCTGACAATTTATTGTGCAAATACCAGCAATCGCACAGGGCATTAGGGTAAAGCACCATACATGCCAAACACCACTGCAAATACCTGCAAGCGAACGTTCGGCATTGACAAATGCTTATTTAGTCATTCTATGTACTATGCCTTTTTTATTCTGGGTGGCAAGTCCCTTTCAGTTGCACTAGACTCTTCACATCTGAAACTGGCTTCTTGTACCTTCCAACTCATCCCTGACTGCAGTCAGCTGAAATCTAAGAATCTTGATCAATGGGATTATTTGGCTGAGTGTGGCACTGTTGGAACTCACTTCCCTATTCCTCAAAGGGTTGCAGGATCTTGATGAGAAGTTCTAAAACAGCCCACTGCTGAGGATTAATGTACACATCAGCATCCCCTATGCTGTTCTCTAGTGTATACTGTCTTACAGCCTTTTTTTGCTCCAGCAGTCACTGGAACATGTAAAAGGTAGAGTTCCACCTTGTTGCAACATCTTGGATGAGTATATTATAAGACAGTCCATGCTCTTCTTGTATGGCCCGAAGACATTGGCGTGCTTTGCAGGAATGACTGAAATGTGTGCATATTCATTTTGCCACATATGTGAAAGCATTTATATCTCTGTCCTCTTCCATAAATGCATGCACAATCAAATTTAGGCAGTGTGCAAAACATCGAATGTGGACAAAGCCCCCATCAGACAATGCTTTCTTTATGTTTGAACCATTGTCAGACACAATAAAACCTATAGAAAGCATTTGTGATGTCAGCCAGTACTGTATCTCTCTATTGAGCTCATCCAGGATGTTGGAAGCTGTGTGATCCTGCGGGATATACTGGATGCGAAGGGAAGCCAGTTTCAGAGGGGAACTGTCAATGTCACTATAGGGAGTAAATGATACCCAATGCACAGTCAGTGACATAAATGGTTCTGGCTGGCAGCTTGTCCATATGTCAGTAGTTAGATGGACAACCCCAGCAACTGCATTATTTAAAGCATTTTTCAGTTTAGCACTTACTAAATCATACATTTGTGGCATTGCAACAGTCGAGAAATATTTCCCGGATGAAATACTGTATCGTGGTGATACGTGATTCTAAAGCCTTTTGAATCCTAAATGCTCCACAATTCTGTAAGGCTGTAAGTCCAGTGCTATCATCTCTGAAATTAGTTTTGTTATAGCAATTGCATCAGGATGAGTATGCAGGTACTTAGCTTTACGGTCAATTGTTTCTGAAATCGTGAGCTGTCTTCTAGCAGTTGGAAGTTTTCAGATGGCCAACATTAGGATTGCCGGATGATGATAAGGGCAAAAAGGGACTGTTTGTAGTACTTAGAAACATAAAATTTGATGGCAGAAAAGGATCGCTTGGCCCACCTAGTCTGCCCATTTCGCTACCTAACAGACAAGCTGCAGATCCTAGTTAACCAACAGCCTACGTCCTCATACCCCCCCACTAGAATTGCCTTATGTCTGTCCCATGCTTCTTGTTCTAGAAGAAGACTGAGAAAGAGTTGACAGTACAACTGAAGCAGCAGGGCTGCTGCTATCACTTGATATAACAGGTGCAGGTGTAGTCTGACTTAACTCTGCCTGCATGTTGTCTTCTTTCTCTCTAACCAAACAATCATGCCTGAGATGTAATGGGTGAAATCTCTCTAGATGTCTTTTTAATGCTGAGGTACCCAAAGCACCTTTTTTGCTCCCTCTGCTGATGATCTTTTTACATATAGAGCAAGCAGCTCATAACTTATTGGCAGCCAGAGAAAAGTAAGACCACACATAAGATGTTACCTTTTTTGTTTTATTACCAGGCATACTATACTGTCCTCCTTTGTCACTTCCACTATGTTATTCTTTCTCAATACTGGGAAGCTGCTTATCATCTTTTTCTGTTTCACCATTATCATCATTCAACAGCTCCTCCAGGCCAGTAACAGAACCTAAATCTGAATGCACTGCCCCCTCAGCTTGTTTCTCCTGCACCTGCACTACACTGTTTGTGCCCAAACTACCCATCTTATCCAAGTCCAGATCATCACATTCATCCTGCGTCTGTGCAACTCCCACCTCTACCTCATTCTGGCTTTCCTTTTGTTTCTGCTTTTCTCCCATCTTGTCTATAGCCTCCGTTTTATAATCATTACTCTCATCAGAGCTAGATTTCTCCATCTCTGTTTCATTTAAATCTGTACTGGTACTACAGTACACATAAGTACCATATCTTGGCTTGCCACTCACTGTGGTGCCAACTACTCCTTTAGTTTTAATTAAGGTAGTTTGGGCCTTTCCTGTCTGTTTGGACATCTCTGTGGAAGAACCACTACTGCTACTGGATAAAGTCCCAGGAACTGGTCTTTTACCAGTCAGACTGTGCAGTGTTGTTTGTGCCATACGTTTCCCACCTTTCCCCATTTTGGCCCCCTCCTCGCCCTGTCTGGTGCACATTTTCTGCTTTTTTTTTATTACACAGAAAAATGCTTTTTCCTGTATGTGTTTCCTTTTTTTTAATCTTCTCAGTTGTTTCCAAGATCCTCTGACAACTCAGTACAAGCTCGGCCTCACAGCCACACCACTGTATCTATTTTTTTTTTTTTTTTTTTTTTTTTTACACACAATGCGTTTTCCTGTAGGAATTTTCTTTAGTCCTCTCACTTGTTCTCAAGTACCTCTGTTCTCTCCAGAAGGGCTCAACCTCACAGACAGACACCCTCCCCTTCTACCACTGCAACAATTTATTTTTGAATGAGACAAAAACGCTTTTTACTGTAGGAATGTTCTTTTCTTTTTACTTCTCTCACTTTTTCTCAAGTTTCTCTGTCCTATCAGGACAGGCTCTGCCTCACAGTCATCCTCCCCCTTCTACCAGTGTAGCTTTTTCCTTTGTGTAGGTTCTTCTTATTTAGCAGGGAGCATGCAGCAATGATATATTTTTTACAACAGCAGCTGGTAAACAAACACACAGTCAGTCACACACAGGCAAACTGGCAAGTTTTTTTTTTTTTTAAATGTAACCCCCCTACAAATGGGGGTCACTAAAAAGTCTTCTTTTGGTGAGCCTAAATGCTCTACACCAGGCTGGTGTCCTGTATTTCAGCTGATTTAAAAAATAATTGACTGAGAGTGCCTAATGCCTCCATGTACTCTCGCTTTAAGAGCTGCCAAACAGCAGTATAATTAATTTGAAATGGGGGGTCTGTGTGTTTCTCTGCTCGATTCCCGTTTGGGCCACTAAGTAAATCGCTCCATTTCTGCAGTCGCTATATGAGCAGAGGGAGCTCTTTCAGAAGATGTAATTGTTTGCTGGTAATCTGTTAGAGTGATAATTAAAATACAGTTTGTCTAACCTGCTTTCTTGTAGCAAGGACTGTGCAGAGTAGTTCCCTCATGTTGGTTCTGAATTGTCAAATGGACCAATCATTGTGGGGATCCTTTAAAATGGAACCTGCTCTGGGCGAATCAGAACTTGGACTCTTAATTCTGAGCCAGCCACAAGGGGATTGTATGGGCAGTGACTCTGGGAAATGTAGTTTTGACCTTGGCACCTTTTTCTACCAACAGAGGAAGTCTTATTGGGAGTGACAGCCGAATCAGCCAACAGAATAGTGTGGAGCTAAAGGAAATGCTCTGCTCTGTGACTGGAAAGATCAGATGAGTTGTGACTGTGAGGAGAGAAGGATCTCTGTGCTTCTACGGTGTATAGTTCCGCATGGGAAGCGCGTGTGAGGCCCTGAGTTTCGGTCTGCAACCATTGTGAGTACCAGTTGGGACTGAATCCGAGTTGTGAGGAGAAAGAAGCACCAGAAGTGTGGAAACCAGGCTCACCCTGTAGAAGACTGGTGAAATTGCTGAATTGCGCTCGGTCGGTCAGGAACTGAAGCTGCTGTGTGTTCTCCCTGGTATCTTGCAGTAATTGCGGCCAGGATCGAGGAGCAGCTTGCCTGGTATAGTACTTTCCTTTTACATATAAATGTGTCTAGTGCTTGTGGGGAATCGCAATCTTATTTTCCCCGGTATTGTGAATTGTGTGCTGAAGCTGGAAGCAGAACCCAGCTTGATTTGGACTGAATCCGCCTGTTTTTCAAATGCAAGTGAGTCCTGCCACGAGGGCTGGGCCAGCTATTCTGTTTCTCCTGGCAATCCAGGACAACCTACATCCATCCAGTTTTCAGTATTGAGTCCGGGAGTACCAATCAGGGTAGCTCCCTGCAACCTGTTTATCAAACTGCAAGTGTGTCATCTAATTGTTGCTGTTTCATTTCTTCACGAACTGAGCCCCAGGGCTCCGGATTACAATGTGTGTGTGCATGTGTTTTTCCGTCAAAGGGCCCCAACCAGCTGCACCAACCCTGGCTAGCCCCCCACTATCCTGGGTACCCAGAAAGTGACATTTTGGACCCTATATGCATGCACAGTACTGTGATTTGAATAGTTCCAAACCAAATCAACCTGATTACCCCCTCCTTGTTACTGCCCCCTCTAATAAATCAGATATGTTGTTATTGAACTATATGGTGTCTGTGGTATCAGTACATGTAGAAAAAGCATTGCATTGTGTTCGTGTATATTGCCTAACCTTGTTTTACAGGGGGTCCTCAGAGACATGCTGCAGAATCAGTCTCGAGGGTAAGTGGTACTTTATGAGGGTACAGTGTGTATACGTGGAGTACTGGAGCTGTAACTCATGTGAACTGTGTGAGCCACTAGAGGGGACCAAATGGAGTCACAGTGTCCCAGAGGGCTGTGATCAAGCTAGTCTAACCATTACAAACCCTGACCTCTGGGTGGAGGCACCCGCCATAGAACCTAGGCCCCTCAACCTGTCAGTAGTCAAGCAGGCAGGGGTGGCAGCCCTTGGGATAGCGCCACCTAGGGGTTACATAAATTAGTGTCTTCCAGGCAAGACAAAGTACAGCACTCCAGTAAAGGCAAAGTAGAATCTTGCAGCAATTTCCACCCGACTTCAAAGCTCAGAGGTTCACTTTGCTTAAGCTGAGACATGCGGGATGGGGGGAACTAACTCACTGATGTTTTCTTTTTTTTTTTTTTTTAAATCAGGTAACAAACAGCTCAGCTAACTTGAAAAGAAAAAGCAGGAAAGGTAAACTCAGGCACTGTGTGATCAGGGTGCACTCAAAAGCTTCCAAGTTCGAACCTGCCAGGCTGATGGTGATCTGCTTTTTTTCTTTCTCTCTCTCGTCCCCTTTTGTTCTTTTCTAGTTTATATACCACTAGCCTGCTTTTGTTTCTTAATACAATTCTTGCACTGTCTTACACTTAGTTTGTTTGCACTACAGTAGGCTTTATGATTGCAAATGATCACAGAAAAGATTTAATAAACATGAGGAGATATAGAGTCAAGTCGTCCACTGTGACTGACGAGCACTCAAAGCCCACTAGGCAGGCTGATCTTTTGTTTTTTAATTCCTTTATTTCCCCGTTTTTCTCTGTAGTTGTTTATTTCACTATTTTAAATTTATTGTTAAGTAAAAGTCAGTCACTCGCTGGATGCTTTTGGTGAAGGTATTTATTTAAACTGCGATTGATATACACACACGATAAAGTTAAGACAGACCACTAGCTCTGTCTTGTCTGTATCTCTCTCAGCCAGGCACTGAACAATTCCTGCCACATGCAGCCTTATATACCTCAGTGCCACCTGACCAACATAAAGCTAGTCAGGTAGCAGAGGTATGTCACCATCATGTGTGTCTGTGTGTGGCGCAAGCGCAATTAGGAGGACTAGCTGCAAATGTGAACCTGGCAAATGTGTGTAAAAAAAAAAAAGCTCTGGTCGACTTACACCAGATGAGTGAGTGAGAAGGGGGAATAAAACAGGGACCTTTGACTGCACAGATATGCTCCCAGATGGGTCTTCAGCAAAACTCACATCTGCTGCATTTTTTACAGTAACTCCAGCTTTATTTTTTTAATCTGCTCACAGATACTAAACCGTCATCCCATGTTCTGTGTACAGTGGCGGAGAAAACAAAATGGGTGTAAAAAACTAAGTAATTTAATTAAACACATTTAAACCCCCTGCTAGGGCATGCCTGGGTGGTGCAAATGCAAACAATTAAATACACTGCTACAAAGGGAGAGGTTACAGCTGCTCCCCGGACCTCTTGGAACTGGTCACTGCCTTGTGTAAATGTGCCGCTACTTTTTTGAAAGGATAAAGTACCTTGGAAACTGATGGCTTGTTGATTAACACCTGTTGGTAAGCAACTTGACAAGTCGGCTTGGGCTACACACACGCAAAATAAATTCAATCCTCTCGTCCTCATGCCAGTTGGTTCTTTCACATCCCCTGCTGTGCTGTGTAACTATTTGTAAGTCTGCTCTCTTGACTTGATTTAACTGCACTACCCTTTTATGATAATAATGCCATTTCACTTGTACGAGGATAGCTACCCACACAGTTTCATTCTGTGCTCTTTTTTTATTAAATAGCTACTTGCAGCTGACGGACTGAACCTAGTACAATTAAGAAGTCGGCCCTTATTGATCAGAGTCAGTCGAACTGCATTGGATCCCGGGGGGGGGGGGTTCTGATTGTCGGTGGGTCGGTCTGCCCATCCCTAGTAGAGACCAGGAAAAGTACAGTTACATAAGAACTTACCGTAACAGTAGATCTTCGAGAACAGTTCTTGCAGCAGGTTACACAGTAAGGACTGAAGCTGGCAGGCGCCAGGACCCCATGGAAAAATTATAGCTAGCAATACCCAGCAGAGGACCGCCCCTGAGGTCGGCCCCTTCCCCGACAACCAATGTCACATAAAAGGGGTGGTCCCCCAGCATCCCTCAGTTCTCCTGCTGGAGACTCCCCGCATGATGATGCAATCCTGAAGGGGAGACTGAGGATCTGCTTCCAGAGGAAGGTAAAAAGTAATTTGTTTGCGTCCGAGACGTCATACAGAAGAATCAAACCTCCTGAGGGGAAGGTGGGAGGGGAACTACCTGCTGTAAGAGCTGTTCTTGAAGATCTACTATTACAGTAAGTTCTTATGTAACTGTACTATCTTACTTCGAGATACAGCTCTTGCAGCAGGTTACACAGTAAGGACTGATTCCCAAGCAGTAAGGGTACGAATTAACCCTTTCAGGAGGAAGATAGGAGTGATTCCAAAATAGACCATTTAGGATAAGAGTCCTTGAAGGACTGCCAGGCCAAAGACCACTCTATGCCTAGAGGCACTGTCCAAGCTGTAGTGCCTGATGAAGGTGTGCACTGTACTCCAAGTAGCTACTGCACAAATGGTTGATGAAGAAACATTCTTAAGCGCAGCAAAGGAGGTAGCCACCCCCCTTGTAGAGCGACCTTTCACTGGTCCCGGTAAAGGCTTGTTGTGCTTCATCTAACCAGCCACTTGGAGAGTGTCTGCTCTGACACAGGTGCTCCCTGCATCCTGTGTGCAAATGATAAACACAGCTGGTCAGACTGACGGTACGGTCTGGTTTGGTCAGATAAAACCTGAGGATCCTGTGCACATCTAGAGTGTGCAAGAGAGCTTCCCCTCGATTAAAGTGGTTGGGATAATACACTGGGGGGTCAATATCCTGATTTATGGTTAAGGCTGAGACCACCCTGGGAAGAAACTTAGGATTTGTCCTTAAGGACACCCGGTCCTCATGAAAAACCAAATAAGGCTCTCTACACATGAGCACTTGAAGCTCTGAAATCCTCCTTGCTGAGGTAACAGCAACTAAAAACAGCGTCTTCCAAGAAAGAAGACGAAGCTCGCAATCCACGGTTGGTTCAAAAGGAGGCAGCATAAGCTGCTCTAGTATGAAAAGCTGAACCCAAGGAAGAATCGAGTCCTTGATGGGGGGTCTCAGATGAAGGATGCTGCACAGAAAAGCGCGGGAGGCCTCTTGCTGTGCTAATGACCTTTGACCTACACAGATGGCATAGAGGTGTACCTTTATAGAGGAATATGCTAGACCATATTCATATAGGGATAGGAGGTAATCCAACACTGACCTCTCGGGACAGCATAGTGGATCTAGGTCATGGGCCTGGGCCCAGAGGCAAAACCACTGCCATTTCATAGCATAAGTAGCATGCATGGATGGCTTCCTGGACACCACCAGTATGTCAGCCACTCTCTGTGACACTCCGTGTCTGAGGACTACTATGTCCTTAGGAGCCAAGCATGCAGGTTCAAGGACCTGAGGTTCGGGTGAACCAGGGAGCTGGCCTCCTGGGACAGCAAGTGTGACCTGACCGGTAAGGGTAAGGGAGGCTCCTGGGCAAACTGGTGGAGGAGCAGAAACCAAATCTGTCTGGGCCAAAATGGCACTATCAAGATCATTGACGCACCTTTGAACTAGAGTTTCAGAAGAATCCTCTGGATCAAAGGGAAGGGTGGGAAAGCATAGAGAAACCTGCCTGTTCAAGAGAGGGACAAGGCATCTCACCAGAAAACACCAGGCCCTGGATCTAGCGAGCAGAAATTGGGCAGTTTTGGATTGTATGGGGACGCGAATAGGTCTATGTCTGGTGTTCCCCATTTGCTGAACAGGCCCTCCACCACCTCCTGCAGCAGCAGCCATTTGTGAGCCTGGGCCTGTGACCAGCTCAGACGATCTGCAACGGTGTTGTCTACACCAGGAACATGCACTGCAGTAATTGTGGTGCCATGCTGTAGAACCCAGTCTCAGACTCTCTTTGCTTCTCTGCAAAGGAGGAGTGAGTGCCTCCTTGTTTATTGATGTAATACACCACCGAAGTGGTGTCCATCTGCACTAACACCTGGCCTGGTGGACTTTCTGACTGTAGTGCCTGTAAGGTGTACAGGACTGCCCTCATCTCCAGAATATTGATGTGGAGGTGAGCTTCCAGGGGTGACCAGGTTCCTTGGGTCCTGATACCATCCAGGTGAGCTCTCCAGCCAGATCCTGAAGCATCCATGGTGAGAGTCAGAGTTGGAGCAGGTGCCACAAAGGAGACTCCCTTGGAAAGATGTTCCGGGATGAGCCACCACTGCCAGTCTTGAATGACTGGCTTTGTGACCCTGACTAGCTGATCCAAGTGATCCTGTCTCAGGTCCCATCGTGCCCTGAGCATCCACTGAGTAACCCTCACATGGAGGTGGGCTAAGGGGACCATGGCGATGGCAGCCACCATGTGTCCAAGCAGGCGAAGCATAGTCCCCACAGGAACCAGTTTCTTCGTCATGATGTCCTGTATTAGAGATCGGATGTGTTCCACCCTGTCTTCAGGCAGGAAGGCACTCCCCTGGCTGGTATCCAGTACCGCCACAATGAACTGCAATCTTTGTGAGGGAACAAGGGATGACTTTTGTTGATTGATAGTGATACCTAGCGATCTGAACAGAGAACAGTTATCCTGAATGGCAGTCACCAGTGCGTCTCGAGATGAGGCCATGAGAAGCCAGTTGTCCAGATATGGGAACACATAGTGGCCCTGTATTCTGAGGGCCACTGCCACAACAGCCAAGCATTTGGTGAACACGCACGGTGCCAAGGATAGGCCAAATGGAAGTGCTCAGAACTGATAACCGCATCCTAGGAACTCGAAGCGCAGGAACGTCTGGTGCGCTCGAGTGATCAGCAGATGAAGATACATGTCCTGCATGTCCAGAGACGCTAGCCATGTGCCTTGCTTTAGCATGGGGATGAGACCCTGAAGGGTAACCATGCGGAAGCATTTGTGCAGCACAAATGTGTTGAGGTCACTGAGGTCCAGAATTGGGTGCAGGTCCCCTGTTTTCTTTGGGATCAGGTAGAAGTGGGAATAATATCCCCTTTCTCTCTCATCTTGTGGGACAATCTTGATTGCATCCTTGTCCAGGAGTGCAGAGATCTCCTGCTGGATGAGCAGGGCATGCTGACCCGAATACCAGGAGTGCAGAAGAGGTCTTGATGGCGGGCCGTCGAGGAACTTGACAGAGTGCCCTCGACCTATCAGTTGTAGGACCCACCAGTCGGAGGTTATCCTCCCACCACCCTGACAGGTGGTAGGCGATGTGACCCCTGACTCTCCCTTCCCTTGGATCCAGAGGTGGGTCAGGGGCCGGGAAGGAGTCATGCTGTGGCGGTGTTGGCTCCGGCAGGCTAGGAAGACTTTTGATTCCACTGACACTGACCTCCGGAGTACTTTGGTTGTTTTTCCTACCAGAGTTGCCCCTGGGTTGCTGGCCAGAACGAGACTGTTGTCTGTGTTGCCGGCCATGAAAGCAACTCTGGCCCCTAAGAAAGGAGCCAGAATTAGATCTGTATATGGCCTGTACTGTCTTAACAGCCTTCCCGGTGTCTTGCAGTTTCGTGATAACTCTCTCGAAGTCTTCACCAAACATTACCGAGCCACTGTATGGGACATCCAGAATGCCCTTCTGGACATCCAGGGTGAACCCGGAAACCCTCAACCAAAAGTGTCTCCGGAGGCAAATGCCCGTA
The DNA here is from genome assembly GCA_016271365.2 of Neoceratodus forsteri. Lineage (NCBI taxonomy): Eukaryota > Metazoa > Chordata > Ceratodontiformes > Ceratodontidae > Neoceratodus > Neoceratodus forsteri. Next base: position 1,322,789,004 of record CM057456.1, read on the forward strand.
GCTGCGCCCCTGGCAGCTGAGTCACAGGAGGCTCAGAGGACTTGAGTCCTAACATCCGACTCTGTGCGAAGGAGGTTCAGTAACTCTTCCTTCTTCTCACCATCTGGAAAGTTCTTTTAACAGGTCCCGACCCTGGTCCCACAGTGCATTCTGAAATTGCACCATGTGCGTAAGATAATTAAGGGACCTGATGAAGCATGTAGCAGCGGCGTATATGCGCCTACCTAGTGAATCCAACAGTTTGGATTCCAGGTCCGGTGGTCGGGTACTGAGGTGCTGAGGCCTTTGTGATCGGTCGTGAGAGGCCATAATGACCACAGAATCAGCCAATGGATGCTGAGCCAAATACGGGTCCTCCAGCGGAGCACTATAGAGGCGGTCTGCTTTCTTGGGGACTGCTGGGGTGGAATAGGGACGCTTCCATGCAGCTTTTGTAGCATCCTGAAAGGTATCCATCAATGGTGGAACAACCTCAGGCTTGGGGTCTTTCTGCCTAAGGTACCTCGCTAGGCTCTGCCGCTCAGGGTCCAAGTCCTCTGCCTCCCACCCTATATGCTCTTGAATGTGCCTCATTATGTCAGCAAATGAGGGGTCGTCAGGCGGTGACATGGGAAGGTCCCAAGGGTCTGGAGAAGGGAGGCTAACTGGAGAAGGCAACCTAGAGGTATCTGAGGTGTCCAGGTGCGAATCATCCCGATGAAGAGTGTGGTCTCCGTCTGGATGTTTTAAATCTGCTGTGGTCACTAGGAGACCCTGAAGGAGTCCTGGAAGGACGTGGTCTCTTAGCCCCTGACTTTCTCTCCTTTGATCTGCCCCATGGTGGCAGGGTATGATCCCTGGGGTCAGGGGGTACTACTTTTTCTGGTTCCTTAGGAAGAGGAACCTCTTGAGGAGGCTTTGTGGGCACCATATCCTTTTTAATAGTGTCCCACCAAAAGGTAAAGAGGTCTTTAACCTCTTGAATATTAAGGCCAGACGACGGGCCTGACATCGGTCCCTACCCTTCCTTAAGATCGGGCATCAGCACCTGAAGCATAGTTGGGTCGGGCATCGGCCCCAGAAGCAATCTGGCATCCTCAGTATCCCCCATCTGGTCGTCGGTAGCTTGGATGCTGACGTCCTCCTCCGATGTCCCCCGGCGACCGGTCTCAGCAGGTGGAGGCGGGGGTGGCATTGGGTCTTTAGTGCGCTTAGTGGGTGCTGAGTCAGACATCTGCTTCAATTCTGACATCTGCTTAAGGGACGTCAGCTTTGTCGTCTTCCTCGGGGGGGGCTTCCGAGCCCCTCAGAGGCTGGGAAACCGAACGGAGACTTGGCAGCCAGTTTTGCAGTCCATTTGGTGAGGTGCTTCTGGCTGTCCGAAGCCTCGGACCTGGCAGTAGAACTAGACAACCGGCCGTCTTTTGGCTTGGTCTTCAAGGGATGAAGGGACACTGAGCTAGAGCCCCCCGATGTCCGGACCTTCACTGGAGGGGTGTGGAATTGGAGCTGGCCCGGAAGTCCGAGGCCCGATTTGGGGATTGATCCCTACCCTTGTCCTGTTCTCTGTTTTTCCCCAACTTGTGGGAGGGTTCCCCTCTGGAGAAAGGATCTTTTTCCATGGCCTTCAATTTCTCTTCCAAAAGATACCCCTCGACTGCTTTCTGGCAGTGGATCCTGGTCCTGCTGTTAAACTGCTGGCAGATGAAGCAGACCTTGGTGTCGTGGTCTGGGCCTAGACACCTCACACAGGCCAAATGCTTGTCCTTGAAAGGAATCTGCTTGCTGCAGGTACACTTAAAGGGGTGTCCTTCTGTAGAAGGAGTCGGGGAAGAAAACATGCGGGTAACTAAATCGAATTTCTGAAAAAATTAAAGTTCTGGCATAGTTCATCTACTAGAGGCAATGGCGGGAAAAGAACTGAGGGATGCTGGGGGACCGCCCCTTTTATGTGATATCAGACGTTGGGGGCAAGGCCGATGTCAGGGGCAGTCCCCTGCTGGGTATCGCTAGCTAGAATTTTTCCATGGGGTCCTGGCACCTGCCGGCTTCAGTCCTTACTGTGTAGCCTGTTGCAAGAGCAGTATCTCAAATTAAGACTAATAAGTGCCAGCCCAGTGGGCCACACCAAAAGAAAAATCACTGTGTCCAACTCAGTTTCAGACTTAAATGTCAGCCATGTTTTTTTCCTCACTTAGAAAGTGATCCCCCTCCAACAACTACAATTACATACCGAATACCAACTACCAGAGAAAATGGCAACGTAATAATTTACCACAGTTACATACTTCTGTACTATATTCCCCAATTTTAAACATTTTACTTCAAAATACAGTACTAGCAATAGCACGTGGCATGCTCAGCTCTACTCTAAGGCAGCCTGACTCACATTTCATTCACCCTCACTCCACTTAAGTGATTCCAGTTGTTCACGTTTGTTTGTTTTTTCTAATTAAATACCTTGGGCTCAATTATTAAAGGCCAGGGAATGATGCACAGTGCTTGCGTCAACCAGGAATGATGCAAGGGGCACCCTGTGCCACACTGTGCATCATTCCTGATTTTGGAACGCAGCTTGTGCCTAAAGTGGGACCGCATGTGCCAAACTGGCTGGTGCCAGGCTTGTGGCAAACTAACGGCTACACCATGGTGGAGAGGGGGCTTACATCACCAAATGACTGCACCATCTCCTTATTCAGGATTCCAGAACCCGGTAGCTGCCACCAGTGCCTAGACCAGCAAGAGCTGGTCTAATGGCCCCATGCAACGCTACTGTCCGTAGCTGATGGATGCCCAGAGAGACCCTGTAGCACAGGACGTCCTGTCACATACTGGAGCAACTAAAGCAATGTATTCGATGCTAACATGGCCTGAGATACTGCAGGTTTTACAATGAGGAAAGTGCCCTTTGATCTCAGCTGAATCTGCATGGAGAAAGTGAAATTGCTACTTCTCATGAGCCCTATGCACGAAGGTGCAGAGTGTCTCCGCGTCGCGTATGTGAGGCGGGGAGACACTCCGCACCCATTGCGCCAACCACATGGGATGCACTAAGGTGAGGCACGCAGCCCCTATGCACCCGATCCCCCACCCATGCGGACCTCAATGCGCAGCAGGCGGGGGGGGGGTGCCAGCACTACGCACTATGCACAACAGCACGTAGTGCTGCCCATGGATGTGCGGAGATGGACGCGGGTTATGTCAGGGAGAACCCTGCAATAAGTCTCCTATGTGCCCCACACCTCCGTCCCTCAACAACAGGACCCCAGCATCCATAGTCACAGGCTGCTCGGGGCCACCCACCCCAGCACCCAGCCTTACCCCCCACCTTCCCTGTGTATGCCAACACACACACACGGGGGTACTGGCCCCTGGACTACAGACCCCTCCTGAACAGCACTGCCTGCCCGCCTCTGTCTCCCATCGCTCCAGATCCCAGCCCCACTGGGCATGATATGGTCGGCAGTGTTTACACACCCTCACAGCACCACCCCCACCCCTGTACACCCCCATCTGTTTGGGGGCATGGCACGGCAGGCGGCACATTCCACCCCTCACTTCCACGGCCACCGGCCATGCGGACATCCGCAGGGAAGAGCAGCGAATGTGCCCCACCACTGCGTTAGGCATCCACTGAGGGATCAGGGATGGGCATCCCATTGGATGCCTGCCCAGGTGCGCAGCTCCCCCCAGGGCTGCCCCATATTAATGTGCATGTACAATTCACTTACATGCACATTGCTGTGGAGAATGGCTGTGAGACGATAATGCAATAGTTCCAAGTTTTCTTTGTCTGTATGCCTATTTAGGACTGAATTGCTCAGTCTTGCAGTCATCTGGAGATGCAATGCCACTGCCACTACAGCTGTTGCAGCTCAATGCAAAGCTGCAAGGAGAAACATACGGGATGGGGAAGAGAGAGGGACAGAGAGAAGAATCGGAGCGTGCAGGCAGATACTGTGCATTTAGAATGAGAAGCATATTTGACTATACATATGTATAGTGATAAGACTATATCTGGAAATACAGATGATGCTGGATTCTAACCTTAATGGGCTTCAGCACAGGGCACATCCTCAGCACCCCATTTGTGTGTCATTATGTCTAATAGTCTTGCTCCTAATCCTCCCAAAAAGGTGTCTCAGAAACATTACCCCAGCCATGCTTCGAATTAATTTTTTACTGTATCACTCACTTTCTGAAACCAGATCTGAAATTTCTCCCATTTTTCCTCCTTTGTGCTGAAGGTGAGGCGATGGAGACTCATGGCAGTGCATGGCAGGCCTTGACATGATGGGCTGCCACTGACAAGAGGGCTTCTCCATCCATCTGTGTGTTGCAGGGTAGTGTGGGGGTGCTGCTGCTTCTACTTTCAAGTCCTGATCATATACACCATGTAGGAGAACGTGTCTGTCTGTCTAATGTGGATAAGTACTAGTTTCACACAATCTGCTGCTACTGGGGGATGCGCAGAAATTGGCAACTTGGACAACATCATTAAATTGTGCTGCTGGAATGGCATGCTTCTGCTTCAGCTGGCTCCTACATAATGGTTTCTCTGCTGTTATCACACGTGGTTATCAGTGGGGTATGGACCTTGTCTGGGTTTGTGACTGTTTACAGCACCTGTCCCAAGAGACAGTTCATGCTCAACTATCATTCAGAGTTTTGTACATTAACTAGGAATGCTGTAAACTTCAGAGGCCTCACCGGTACTTGCATTTCCTGAACATTGAGAGTTACAAACCAGGACACGTTGCAACAAGAACAACGGAGCTGTCTAGCGATATGGGGTAGAGATTGCCCCGACACCAGACTTTCAGCACCAGGAACAGACAAAGGAGCAGCAGCAATAGGGCTCAGGCACAATGGCCAATTGGAGCCCGTCCACACCTCCCTCATTACTAAGCAGCCAATCAGAGGGCTACACAAAGAAAACCAGGAACAGCTTGGGACCTACATAAGGTGTTGGCCATCGAGCGGCCCCCCCCACACTGCGACCCCCACAAAAAACCCATGTAACAAGGACAGCGGCGAGTAGTCTGCCCAGAGTCAGACCAGGAGACAGGCAGGGACCCTGTCCATTAGCCCTCAGGTAAGGACTATATTGCTGCGTGGAGATATTTTATTTATTTACTTACTTACTTTGTTGTCCAGGTAAGTACACTGAGCCAGAGGCCCCTTTTCAGGAACGACACAGGCCATTACAACTGTGGCAAGAAAAAAATCACAAAACATAAGAAGTACAATATAATACACATAAAATAAAACACGCATGAAATATTCATAAATTACAAAACTACATTAATAGCAAATACAGCAAATGTGCTGCTGAAGATGGGATTTTAACATCAACTTAAAACTTGCATGGCTGTTTGCCAAAAACCACAAATTCTCTTTGGTGGACAGTGAGCGGGGTGAGGGGGCTTGCTTGAAAGAGCTGTTGATGAAGGGGGAGTGTGGGGATTTGCTAGATATTCTTTGTAGATAACAGCTGGGTGGCCTGCTGGCAGTTGTTCTGTGTGCGGTGGAGTGAAGGAACACTGGAATCTAGGGACAGGTGAAACTCCCTATACAGGGTAAGGGAACAAAAGGAATTCAAAGGGCTAAAATTACAGAGATAGTAGAAAGTACAGGATGACGGGAGTGGTGCAGTGTAGTGGCTGTGGGGCGGCAGTCTTCAGGGAGTTCTTCTGGAGGCTATGTTGCTGCCCCATCTGCGTGCACCTCTGTGGACTGAGGGAGGAGGTTGCCCAGACTCAAGGCTCAGTTGGCATGGGTTCAGAGGACCTACTCCCCCACCCAAGGACCACCTAGTCCGCAACTGCTACCTCAAAGTATGCCAAGTAGGAGGAGCGGCTGAATAACAGTGGGCTTGGGGAGGATAACGGTGGTTGAGCACAGGCACATCCCCATCCAGTACCACTGCGAAGCTCCTTCGCCACACTGGCTGGCCAGGAATGTCTCAAAGAGGCACCCAAAGTAAGTAGGTACTAAGTAAGTAAGGTTTATTTATATGGCTCCCAATCCCAGGGGCTCTGGGTGCCTTACACAGTCATAAATAGGCAGGATAACAGTAACAATAAAACAAAGCTGCACAGGATTTTTAAAACTTTAAAATACAAACATAGACTAATTATAAATAATTAATAAATACTAAAAACAATGAAACACAGTTAAAACATTATGGGTAGTCTGGAAAAGCCCTTCTTAAATATCTCCACGACTGGGCAGGATGTGGGCCGTTCTCCGGAGTAGATACCCTAATGGGGGTAGCAGAAGACCCCAGAGGAGGATGAAGTGAATCCTGATGGGGGACTCCATAATGAGGGGGATATATTTGGGGCCAGGTAGCGATGAGGAGAGGGAGGTTAGGTGCCTTCCTGGTGCCATGATTCAAAGAGATAGAAAGGGGATCCAAGGGATCGCTGGGGCAGCAGAAATGGAGGGGGAAAGCTGGATGTCATTATCCATCTGGAGACTAATAACCTGGCTAGAGATGAACCAGCAATAGTTCAGGAGGAGTTCAGACAACTGGGGAGGGGTCTTAGGCAAGTAGTACAATCTGTGACCTTCTCAGAGGTGTTGCCTGTCTACGGCAGGGGGAAAGACAGGATTCTCCGCACCAGGAACTTCAATGCATGGTTGAAGGAATGGTGCAGAGAGGAGGGATTCGGATTCATTGGGGACTGGGGCCCCACCTGGAAGGATAAAGGCCTGTACAGGGGCGAGAGCCTGCATCCATCCAGGAGGGTAACCCTGATCAGTTTAAATGCTGCATTGATGAGCATTTAAACTAGCTGAAGGGGAAGAAGGGGGAGGTGGAATGAGGCAGGGAAACATAAACTGCCCTCCCACCCCACAGGCTTAGAAGATCAATAGTGGGAATCCAGAGGGAGAGAAATCCCAAAAGGAACCTATTAACATAAGAATCCAGGGGGTAGAAACACAAGATTGTAAGAAGAACAGTGGAGTAAATAATGGAGGGCAAATGGTTAAAATGAGAGGGTGTGCAGTACAATCTGGAGAGCCATGTGTGCAAATGCTCGAAGTCTAGGCAACAAGATTACAGACCTAGAGGCCACCATGGCAGAAGGGGACCTGGACATAGTCGCAATTACCGAGTTCTGGTGCAATGAAAACCAGGATTGGGACGTAGCCAAACCAGATTATGCTCTATTCAGTAGGTAACAAACTCTGACCAGAACTGATAGGGCTGCAGCTGAGGAATTTGTGGTATAAATATTTTAAATTACCAAAGTTACAAGTGTGCATTTGCAAAATATAACATAGGATCATAAATGTGTTGGTGTGTAATATTTTTACACCAAATTTTCAACATAGCCTTGTTATGACCCTGCCTAATGAACACGGGCAGACAAAATGTTCAACTCCTGGCTTATAGGTGTTTTTGCGCAGAGAGTGTGAAATACATTTTCGAGATGCAAAAACACATTTTGGGCAGGAGTTGAAAAATGACAGCTGTCACATTCATGAGGTGCTGTAAAGAAATGGCTAAGTGGAAAATTTGGGGTGAAAATACTGAATATTATTTAACGAGACTGCGTTTGCAAAAATCAACATAGGCTCATAACTTTTTACTTTTTTAATGTTTTTACACCAAATTTCCAATATAGCCTTCCTATGACCCCCACCTCAATAACAAAGGCAGAGAAAATGTTCGACTCCTGGCCAGAAGGTGAGTTCACACAGGGACTGCAGAATCACATTTCGGGATGTAAAAATACATATTGGCCAGGATTTGAAAAATGACCGAAGATACGAGCCTGTGTTTGCAAAATTGTACGTGAGCTCATTAACTTGGTTGTTTTTTTTTAATATTTTTGTACCAAATTTTCAACATGCCTTCTTATGATCTTACTTTATGGACAAGGGCAGAGAAAATTTTCAACTGGTGCCCGAATGGTGATTTTGTACAGGGAATCACATTTCGGGATATAAAAAACATTTTGGACAGGATTTGAAAATTGACAGCTGTCACAGTCATGAGGTGCTATAAAGATATGGCTATGTTATAAATTTGGGGTAAAAATATTGAAAAGTACCAAACTTATGAGCCTGCGTTCGTAAAATTCAACATAAACTAATAACTTTGTTTTTCTTTTTTTTTAACATATATTTATTTTTCCAATTTTGTGTTTGTTATGTACATACAAGAAATTACACAACTCTCATACATAAAGATAACCACTAGTCCAATTCATGTTGGGGGAGTGCTACTTTAAACTAGCGCTGTGCAAATAACTTTTTTTGAATATTCGGCTGAATATTCAGTATTCAGAGCCCATGCATCCGAATAGTCGGCCGAATATTCGGTATTCGAACACTTTTGGTAATTTGTTATAAAAAAGCTAAGAGCCCCCCACCCTCCTCCCTAGCCCAGATCTGGAAAGATAAGAAAGAACCCCTTCATCCCACCCTCAAATAGCACCCAACCCTCCTCCCCACAACCACTTCATACAAGTCATAAAAAAAAAAAAAAAACATAAGCAAATCCAGTGGGCAATCGGCTGGCAACCCACCGCCTCCCGCGGCCGGCCACTAAGTTTCAATACTGTGCCCCCCCCACACACACACCCCAGTAGCCAGTAGCAGCATGCACCCTGCAGCTAAAGAGAAGTTAAAAAAAGGCAGCCGGCGCAGCCAGCCCTCTTCCTCGGCCTTCTGCCTTCTTGTGAATGAAATCAGTCAGTTGCTTGCGCTTATATAGTAGAATAGCTGATTACGTGATGACACTGACAATCCCCAATCATGACACTGGGGGATTGGGCACCCCCAGTGTCACACATCAATAGACCTTTTTTTTTTTTTTTTTTAGGTAAAAAACAAGAAAAATCAAACAAAAAAAGCCGATGATTCCCCCATCGTGACACTGGGGAACTGGGCACCCTCAGTGTCAGAAAAAAAAATAACGATCCCCGATTGTGACAGTGGGGGATTGGGTATCCCCACTGTCATAGTTACTTTCTGGGGCTGATCACAACACTGGGGATTGGGCACCCCAGTGTCCTTTCTGTGTTTCTGTGGGCGTGCCGAGTGGGGGATTTCTATAATATAAAACATATATACAGATATTTATATATATATATATAGATATATATATATATATATATATATATATATCTATTCTATATATATATATATATATATATATATATAGATATATATCTATCTATATATATATATATATATATATATACTATATATATATATATATAGATAAATAAGTGCCAGCAGTCATGGCGGAACACATCCCACTCCGCTGTGACCAAGATGGCCACCATATACAACTGCATGTGTGACAGATAGCACATGCGCAGTACAGTCCGGCAGCCACCTGGGATACGACAGAATGTGCTGTGTTCCGCTGTGACTGCCAGCAGTAAAAAAACAGTGCAGAGCTGCGGTTGGTAGGGACAACATAGGCGGACTGCTTCACAGATGCGGTGGTGACTGTGACGCAATCCAACATGTTGTTCATTCGGAAGGAATGCGGAGTCCTTTTACTCCTAGATCATAAAAGGACTGCAGGGCTCCGCCCCACTGCAGCCCTAAAAAGGGGGGAGGAGTGGCTCTTTATATGAGGGGAAACATAAAAGCTACGGAAATACAGTGAGAGCAGGGAGGAACAGAGGTACTGTGGGTCACCCTGAAGACATGGAACGGGGCCATTATTCACACAGGAGTGATCTACAGACCTCCAGCACAGGGGAGAGAGGTGGATAAGGATATGTTGGAAGCAATCTAAAGGATGGCAAGCAAGTGAGAGGTAATGCTGGTGGGGGACTTCAAGTACCAGACATGGATTGGAGCCTCCCAGCTACAGCAACAGTTAGAAGTAGGGACATCCTGGACTCCCAAAAATGGTTGTTCCTCAGGCAACTAGTTAAGGAACCCACTCGTGGGGGTGGGGCAATACTGGACCTGGTACTGACAAAAGGGGACAGTGATGCTAACATCATGGTGGGTAGCCACCTGGGGACCAGTAATCATCGTACGGTGTGGTTCAATATAAGAACTGGGCCCGAATCAAACCACACTAAAACGTGGTCCTGGACTTCAGGAGGGCCGATTTTAAGAAAATGGGAGAATGCCTCAGGGATGCCCGAGCAGGGACAGGAAAACTAGGTGGAGTCGAGGAACAGTGAGTAAGAATAAAGGAGGGCACTGAGAAGTCAACAAACATATGTATCATGCACGTTAGCAAGGGCAAGAGAAACAAGGGACCATTATGGTTCTCCAAAGAAGTAGCAGAGAAAGTAAGGGCAAAAAAGCTAGCATTTAGAAGGTACTGTACAAGACAGCACAGAAGGAGGAGGATAGAGAGAGATATCAGGAGAAACAAATGGAGGAGGGGAAAGCAGTTAGGAGCGCAAAGGCACAAACAGAGGAGAATATTGGCAAGTCAGCAAAAAAGGGGGAAAAACATTCTTTACGTATATAAGTGAAAAGATAAAGACCAAAGGAGGGATAGTAAGGCTAAAAAGGGAAGGAGGAGTTTGTGTGGAAAAGGACCAAAAAAAGCAGACATATTGAGCTACTTTTGTTCAGTATTAACATAGGAAGGGGTAGGTAACGGGCCACACATAAGGGATAAGGGCATTAAAGGTAGGGAGGTGGATAATAGTTCTTTAACAGAGGAGGGAGCCTTCAAGGAACTAGCACAACTAAAAGTAAACAAAGCAATGGGGACTGACAAGGCACCTCTTAGGCTTCTAAGGGAGCTCAAGGAGGTGCTAGCAGCACTTCTGACAGCCCTGTTCAACCTACCACTACATAAGGGGGAAGTTTCGGGGGACTGGAGGAGGGCAGATGTGATCCCACTTCACAGAAGTAGTAACAGGGAGAAGGCAGAAAATTACAGACCTGTCAGCCTTACTTCAGTGGTGAGTAAAGTAATGGAATCCCTACTGAAGGAAAAGATTGGGGAATACCCTGTGTCCAGTGGATTACAGGATCCAAGGCTGCATGGTTTCACACGTTGGGGGGAATCTTGCCAGACAAACCTGATTGAGTTCTTTGACTGGGTGACCAGGGATGTGGATCAGGGGTGGTGTGGTCAATGTGGCCTACCTGGATTTCAGTAAGGCCTTCGACACCTTTTCACACAGAAGACTGGTGAGCAAGTTGGGCAGCCTAGGAGTGGGTCCAAAAGTAGTCAAATGGGTAAGAAGTTGATTAAGCAACAGGACTCAGGGGGTGGCGGTAAATGATGTTCACCCTGAAGAAGGCAAGGTGACCAGCAGGGTGCCACAGGGGTCAGAAATAGGCCCAGTCCTCTTTAATGTCTTTATTAGTGACATTGCAGTTGGGCTAGAATGGAAAAAATGCCTGTTCAAGGATGACACAAAAATCTGCAACAGAGTGGACACACCAGGGAGTGTGGAAAAAGTTAGGGATGATCTGAAAAAGCTGGAAGACTGGTCAATGGTTTGGCAACTGAGTTTCATTGCAAAAAGTGCAAAATCATGTACCTGGGCACAGAAACCTGGGGGCAACATACCAGCTGGGTGGGACTGCTCTCCTTCTCCAGGGAGAGGGACGATCAGCTTTCAGTGCATGCCTGGCCCCTAGCGGAGGCTGGGGTGGCACCCCAATGCTATCGACATGGGGTCAGAGGCGGGGCAGACACCTGATGGGACACACACATGGAAGCGTGCACACTACTAGCGCCAGTGTCACTGCATGCTCCGCCTCTGTGGGGTGTACACTGGAGAGGAAAAAGATGCTCTGGCTGGATGAAGGATGCCTCGTAGATCCCACCCCCAAACAGCCATGGTGCCGGCCACACTGGATCTGGTCTTCGGCGGAGTTTGGGGATCCCCGCCGGCCCCACTGGGGGGGAGCCCTGGGGTATCAGTCTACGTCAGCTGGTGGACATTCGGGGGACGGGACTGGGGGCTCCCACCCGAGCTAGGGCCGTGAGTAAGGCGCATAAAAAGTAATAGCTAAATAAAAAGCCCAACAAGGAAAGACTCAAGGAATTAAATATGTCCTCTCTAGAGGAAAGAAGGGAAAGGGGGGCATGACAGAAACATTCAAATACCTCACAAGTATTTATAAGGTACATGAGGGTAGCATTTTACATAGAAACAGATGCTCAAGGACAAGGGGTCATGCTATGAAGCTGGGGGGCAAAACTCAGAGGAGATTTGACAAAATTCTTCTTCACTGAAAGGATGCTGGATGCCTTGAATAGCCTCCCAGTGGAGGTGGTGGGTGCAAAAATGGTAACAGGATTAAAGCATGCATGGGACAGACACAAGGGGACCTTAGAAATACAGCACGGGGTTGGGGGAGTCAAGTAGGGTCTGCAATAGCACTGTAGGTAGGGAAAATAGGGCAGACTAGGTGGGTCAAGAGGTCTTTATCTGCTGACAACATCTATGTTTCTATGTTTCCATTTAGCATATACTGAAAGGACAAGAGATTCTCAAATTATACTACGTGAACTTATAAATGACTGACAGGTAAGCACACCAGGGTATTGCTACTTGGGGCCAGCTTTTCAAAGGCATGGGGATGAAAGCAGCCTCCATCAATCCTCTCCCCTGTGCCACCTGTTTGACACAAGAGACTGCTTATGGCAGCACTGGCGACTTTGCCACTGGGACCCCACTTGTACCAAAATCCAGTGCGGGGTCCATGGTGCACTGGGCTTTGCTGCAAATGGGTGTTGGGAGCATCCTGCATCACTCTACAGGTTTTATGAAAATCCAGACCCTTCCTTGTCTGACTTCATTGTTCTAATAACACTAACGGCTCAATAACTAGCAAACCCATCCTCCAGCCACCTTCCCACTTTCCTTTCTGCCGCAAGCCAGCAGCATGCCTCCATCTGTGGGCACTGAAACCAATAAAGTACCACCAGTCTCATCCTCCAGTCAGTTGTAGAATAATGCAGCATGGAGGTAAATCAGCCGGAGGGTGAGGACTTAAAACACAGTAGGGGATAACATAAAGGGGGGGGTGACAGCTCAAAACAGACATTGGGAGGGGGCAAAGTTCAGGCTCTAATTCACAAAAAACAGCTATCAAACACTGCAGTGCCCTTTACTTGCAGTTATACCAGTAGAGGGACTACTTTACAAAGAAACTGACAAAAATAGTTTTTTTTTTTTTTTACTCTTTTTATTACATCATTTTATTTTTTAAATCCTTAAATCCTATAAAAAAAGGAGACATAGCCCATATTCCAAGCACATTAATATCCTACAGGGTGGGTGATATGTGATATACCAGACCTTCCATGCGCTATAAGGCTGTTCACCCAAGTGATCCGGTACAGCCCAGCACTGCCCATCCTGTCAAATATTATTGCTTGCTTATTTCACTGGTTTACATGGTCACTACAGAGAATGTAGTATCATCTAAAACAGTTTTAACAGTTTTAGACAATTTAAAACTAAAGGTTTGTTCACACTGCACCTTGCCGCAGTGGCCACTTTCTAATCATTCTGAAAAATTCATTGAAAGTGCAAGAGAGCCACGTTCACACAGCATCGGTGTTGATACTGCCCTTTTCCTTTCCAGCGATTCAAGTGTTGTCCTAGTCAGTGTTGGGTGGGTGGGGGATTGTGGTGTTGGTAGATGGTTTAGATATTCACATGGCACAGGAAACCACCAACACCGCTCCGCAAACCCAGGGAAAGAGGGATCATGGTGGCAACGCCACACAAATGAAAACTGCCAGAATGTTAAGGTTCACACATGGGCAGGGGCACCAATCTTGCCACCATGAGCCACTGACAGCAGCTCACAGTCTGTCGTGAATGAGCCTTAAAGAAAGTTAAAAGCAAGAAGGCTTTTGTCCTTGGGTCTTTCTAGAAGGATAATGCCTTCTAGGAGGTTTAATGCCCTCCACATAACTACTTTCTCTGGGTATTATTCTCCTAGAAAGACTCTTGAACACAGACCATATTGCTTAAATATAAACCTTGTGCAGAATAAAGCAGTTCACTAGTTCATGTCTGTCCAAATAAGGAGAAGAGTAACCCCCCCCAAATATGTCTATTTATTTTTACTTTATATTATTGTATGTACTGTACTTGTATTCTAGTTTATTTTTTGTTATTACTACTGAACCTTACATTATCTACTTCACTTGCACATCATGTCTGCATACTCCCCCCACCCTCGGATGTCTCTGGAAATGAGTTGTTACAAGTTCAGTATGTCATTCTTGGTGAAGCTTTTGAAATAAATAAACCAGTCCTCAGAAGTAATGAGACACAAGATGTCCCCCTCCCAGGCATGCCTAACATCTAATGTGTCTGTGTGACTGTGAGCCAGGTAAGTGTATACATATAGTACACCACCTGACTCTGTCTGGGGTTGTGAAACAGATTTTACTGATCTAAAACTACAGAGACATGTGTATGTGACCTCACACATTTTATCTCATCCCCCTAATGCATTTCGCCATTAAGACTTCCACAGGAGGTCCAAGTTCACAGCTGGCAGAGGTGTTCAGCAGTGGTTTGGGACCCAAGTCTCCATGGCCAGAATCAACACAGCCCAGGCTTTCTACAGAGAATAATGATGAGGTTTTGTACAATATGAGAGTTTTTTTTTGCTCCTTCCAAACACTCGGCTGGCCACTCCTGGGCCACCAAGGCCCCTGCCCCACCACCATGTCCCTTCACCATCTGCTACTCCATTACTGCCACAAGCTGGGTAACCCAACGTATCCCTTCATCAGGAGGGCCCCTCCCCGTGGAGGGAAACCAGGAGAGGAGAGTCACCCAAGGGCATTCCAACTGTATGCCAGGTGAAACAGGGCTCAGCACGGACACTTCTGGGGTCCATGGCAAGTGGAGACCAGCCACCATCATCGGGTTGGCCAAGTGGCTAGTTTTCCTGTTTTCTCCCCAGCCCCCACCACCTCCCACAAAATAGTCCAGCCTTGACAGTATCCTTGGGGCCGGGGCATTCAGCGGTGTGTCGAGGCCACACGTCACAAAGAATGCCAGCTACTAGCCACTACCAGGAGCCTTCAAACAGCGGTTCAGGACCTGCCTACCCTCCCAGTAGAGAACTCCCTCTGTACCAGACTCTGCTCCTGACATCCGAGCCTGGGGCGCAAACTCAGATTGCCAGTGTGCCAAGTGAACACCCATCACTCAGCACCATGGAGCCGGCCATGAGTTTTTTAAACACCAGAGGCGTGCAATACTACATAAACCATGAGTGTGAAGCACAAAGATCGATCAGGAGCAAGACCGCAATTACGCGCACTTGGTTTCCTCAGTCGATCTGGTATGCATTCATGAGACCTGGGTGGGTGATGATGCTGGCTGGGTATTAGAGGCCGCCATCCCCCCTCGATACTCGGTGGTGCACTACCCCAGAATGGAATGCAGGGGTGGGGGAGTGGCCATCTGTTTTAGATCTGAACTTGGCTTCACTGTGCACCTAGTGGGAAGGCCAGGTTCCTTTGAATGTGTGACCGTACATGGTGGTCTGGGCACAGGCTGCAGAATTCTCCTGATTTATCACCCCCCTGTGACGGTTGGTGAATTCATGCAGGAGGTAGCCAATTTCGTCATCGGTGAGACGTTGGAATCCCCCAGATGTTTAGTTCTGGGGGAATTCAATGTCTGCGCCAATGATGAATCTTCTAGGCTGGGTTACAGCCGCCTCCAGTTAATGTTATCTCTGGGCCTGGCACAAGAAGTTTTTCCGTGACCCATCAGGGCGGCCACATACTGGACCTGGTCTTCTCACTTGGGCTTGAGATTAGTAATCTCAAGATTGATCGAGTCATTTGGTCCGATCATTGCACAGTGGAGTTCTCGTTCGGGGCCCCCCCCGAGAGCCCTCCCCCTGTTAGGATGGTAAGCCACCACCCTTTGAGGGGTTTGACCACAGAGGGATTTCTGGCAGTTGCAGATCTATCCAGTGTGGGTAGTGCATGCATTGGCGGTGTGGGTGAGGCTGCTGCCGCCTATAATCAGGCGACGTCAGCTGTGCTCGACTCTCTCGCACCAATCCGTGTATGACCCAAGTCTTCTCACTTGAGATCTCCATGGTTTGATGGGAAGCTCAAGGTGATGAAGATTGTGGGTCAGAGGTTAGAGCGCTGCTGGAAGAGGTCCGGGCTCAATGTGGACAAACTGGCCCTGTGCTCTCATTATGCCGAGTGTCAGGTAGTAATCACCTGTAAGAAGGCAGAGTTCCTGTACAGGGAGATTGGTGCCGGGAAGAACTGACCAACTGTGCTTTTTCATACTGTGGACAGGCTGCTAAACCCAGCCTGTCTACAGCTGAAAAAAGCCTTTTCTAATGCTTTGTGCGAAGAGTTTGCACGGTTCTTCTCGGACAGGGTGCCCACTATCCGGCAGGGTGTTCTGCCAGTGTGCCACACTGTGGTCGACAGTGATCACCTTCGGCATTCGGAAAGTACTCCACCTGGTTGGGGGGAGATCAAAACAGAGGAAGTGGCTGGGGTCATTAAGGTTGCCCTCGGGCTAAAGCACACATATTGTGGACTGGACCCAAAGCCGATGCGTTTCCTTATGATATGTGTCAACTCCATTGGCCCGGTGTTCCCCTTGATTGTCCGGTGTTCTATCTCAGAGGGGGGGGTCTTTCCAGATACCTTGAAGGAGGCACTGGTTGGGCCGCTTCTGAAGAAACCATCACTAGACCCTGACATCAAGGCAAATTACCGTCCAATCTCCAACCTCCCATTCTTAGGGAAGGTTGTTGAGAAAGTTGAGGTGCAGCAGCTAGAGGAACACCTTGCGACCTTTGACCTTTATCAGCCTCTCCAGTGAGGGTTTCGGGCAAGGCATAGCACAGAAACTGCATTAGTTCGCATACAAAATGACCTCCTCAGGGCTCGAGATCGAGAAGATGTGACAATTCTCATTCTCCTCGATCTCTCCTCAGCATTTGACACAGTAGACTACTGTACATTACTTGACCATCTGAGGGAATTCTGTGGGCTCACTAGCACTGTCATCTGCTGGTTTGAGTCCAATCTCATGAACAGGGGCAATGGGTAGCGATAGGGAATTTCTCCTCCTCCCCTAGCCTCCTGTCATGTGGAGTACCTCAAGGTTCAGTCTTGTCACCAATATTGTTTGCCGTGTACATGCTGCCCCTGGGACAGCTCATTAGAAGTACAGTTTGGGTTTTCATTGCTTTGCTGATGATACCCAACTGTATCTTTCTTTTGCCCCCGGGACATCAAATGCAGTGGAAGTGCTAAATAGATGCCTTGCCGAGATCAATGATTGGATGGCCTCCAGCTGGTTATGACTGAACCCCAATAAAATGGAGGTACTAGTGGTGGAGTAGAACAGAAGATGTGACAGAATGGCCTCTGCTGCAGCTACCAGATTATTCCTGGGATCCGTGCCATTGAAGGCCTCCTCTAGGGTGTGTGATCTGGGTGTGACCTTTGACAGCATGCTGACATTTGAAGCACAGGTGTCATCCATTATCTGGACCAGCTTTTACCATCTTAGGAACATCACCAGGATCAACCCCCTAGTTCCGTCCCTGGACTGCCCCACCTTGGTACATGCCTTCGTAACATCTAGGCCTGATTACCGTAATGCACTCTACTTCAGGGTCATAGGATGTATCCTCCACATGCTGCAGCTAGTGCAGAATGCAGCTGCCAGGTTGTTGATGTGGCAGCATATATACTGCCACATCACCCAGGTGCTGCGTGAACTGCACTGGCTGCTGGGTCAGGTGGAGGATCCTCTTCAAGGTGGGCTTGCTCACCTTTAAGGCCCTACAAGGGCTGGGTCCTGGATACTTGTCTGCCCTTCTTACACCCGCTGCCTCTGTCCACTCCCTCCATTCTTCCTCTAGGGGCCTCCTTGCAGTTCCTACAGCAAGGCTAAAGGCTGCCGGTGACAAGAGAGTTTAGTGTCACTGGCCCTGTCCTATGGAACTTGCTCCCTCCATTGGTAAGGGAGGCCCCTTCTGTGGAAGTATTTAAGGCCCGCCTCAAGACCCTCCTGTTTAGCATTTCCAAACGTTATCTTTTAGTATGTATTTCTGGTAAAGCCCTTTTAAGGACTATTAGCATTATTAACTGTTTTATTATCTGATGTTTTTATTTATACGTTGTTTCTTTGTGTTGTATTTTATGAATAGTGTATAGTTATTTGTACGGTGCTCAGAGTCTCTGGGATTGGGCGCCTGAAAAATAAACTTTGCTTTGCCTTTGTCTTATACATCAAGGGTGTTTAATTAAATACTGTAACATCCCTTTCTTTATAACTGCTGGTCGGTTTAGTGCTGTGTGTTAAAAAACTGCAGTTTTCCTTTTTTGTAGCGTTTTGTTTCTGTGAGCACCAGACCACGTGGTGGCTTTTACTTTCAGTTTGACTGCATGACACCCACGCTATATTAACCAGGTTCCATTCCATAATAACTGGACGGTTATTATGGAATCAGAAAGTGGTGTCAGTCCTGTCAAATAATGGGCTAACAAGTAATTATACAAGTATATACAGCAGATAAAAGATTAAACAAGAACCATGAATTTAAAGTTTTATAGATTTTAGGGGGCAGGGTTCCATTCTCTTGTTTACCACTTGCTTTACTCTGAAAATATTGGTAATTAGTAGGGCTGTGCCGAAAAACTGGTTAGTGAAGCTGTGGCAAAACGGCACTTTGCTTTATGAATATTTGGCTACAGCATCCCTCTTCCCATTGAAATAACACTCCTACTTCCTCCCACCACATCTATCCACCCTACCCTACCCTATAGTGTGATGCAACTTACTGTATGTAATTCACCAAATACACACCAATCTATGTTCCCACTACAGCCAGAGTGGTTTCGCAGTCTTGTTGGTCTGGCTGTGGGCTTAACTGGTAATAATCAACAGGGGTGTGTGTGGCAGTTTGGGTCAGCGATTCGGACCAGTTGAGTATTGGCCAGTTGGGTCTTTCAGAACAGAACTGTGTTGGGAGTCAGACTGGCCAATTTTTTTAAGGAACAATTTTAAATGAAAAATTCTTCTTTTTGTGATACCCTACCTTCAGCCCCTACCAAAAACAAAATCTGGTCAGATCCACCATGGATGCATAATGAAGTTAGTGAAGCTATGTGGAATTGTTAAGGAGGTATGAAGAAATAACACAATGATTTGTAAGTAGTAAGATTTGTTTTAGTTTCTGTTCTAAGGAAGGCATACACATTATTAGGAAAATATATGGAGGTGTACATTTTAATGGAAGGAACAGGAAGCTTACAAAAGAACCCAGAGCAAATGCCACTGATGTATGTGTCATCCCAGATGATATTGGCCAGACAGCCAAATTTTAAAGAAAACATAATTGCAAATATCCCAATAATACAAAGCATCAAGCGAAACATATGCAAATCCCCATGATGGTACAGAAGGTTGCAGTACATGAAAAATTAATGGCTGGCATATGTTCAGCATTTAGATTATTTGCACTTTTTTTTTTTTTTTTTTTTTTTTAAGAGAAACAGGGTTTTTGTCCATGAGGTGATTGATGTAAGTTATATTTAAGCAATGTGTTAATGTCAGGAAGTCAGGTGTAATGATGATTGACTGTTAGAGAAAATGTGATATTAACTTTCAGAGGGGGTCACTTTTGATAAGGGCAAGGTAGTTATGCTTGTGATAATGGGAATATTAGGAAAGTATGAGGTCTACACAGAAGTGGAGTACAAATATGCACAGTTTCATAAGTATGTGCTCAGAGTGCAGGCAAATGTGATATGCAGGTTTGTTTTAGAAATAGATAAAAATAGCAATACACGCAATTAATAGAAAGACAGAAAATTACATAGACATATAGATAGAGAGACAGAGACAGACAGACAGGCAGAATAGGAATGGCAGTGAAGTACTGAAGTGACACCAACCCCACTCCCACCCCGCAGACATGGACAGGCATTATTAGGGTGTGCCTTTGGGTCATTGCCCATAACGTTCACGTCATTTCACCTCACCCTACCCTGAAGACACAGACAAGAGTCCAGGTGTGCCTTGGGGTTTTCAAACTTTACATTTACCCCATTTCATAAGGAAATACGCTGAAATGGGTAAAGTATAAGAGAATGGAGTGAACTCTGGGGCTGAAGAGTCAAAGGCACACCTCGATACCTATCACTGGCTGCAGGGTGGGGATGGGGTGGAATGGCGTGAGCATTACTGCTGACAATCCCAAAACACACCCCTGATGCCTGTTAGTCCCTACAGTGCAGGGTGTTATGGTCAGAAACCCTAATGCCCTGGGCGTTTCTTGGTATTTTCACTCCAAGTTTTCAGCATGTGCTTTTTGTGACCCCACCACATGAACAGTGACACTATCAGTTCATTAGCCGGAAAGAGATTTTGCACAGTGACTGTGTCAACCACAGGTGCAAAAACACATTTTGAAATTTTGAATAGGATGTAAAACATGACAGCTGTACATTTCTTGCTTCAGTAACACAAACACACACACACACACACGAATATGCCAGAACACAGCAGCAAAATGATTAGATTTGTCTACAAGCACTATTTTCTAAGCAAGTTGGAGCACGGGGGTAAGGCTGGAGATCAGTTATGGTCCATGACATAACCACATGGTCAGAATATTAAATATTTTAAAATAAACATAAATGCAAAAGTGACCATTTCAAGAAAAAAAATGCAAACTGTGACACTTAAGTTATAGGGTAAGTTAGCAATCTGGACTAATTTGCTGTATATGCATCTCAATTGCTAAGGGGTCCTGACCATGTCCACCCTTCCTCAAGCCAAGCTAGATACAGTATGTCTAACAATAACATGGATGGAAAAATTATGCCATATTTTCAACAAGAAGTTAGCATTTTAAAAAGACAGTGCTGTAGACTGAAAAGCAGCTTGTATAGGTGCATTCATCATGCTAGCCAAGATTTGTTCTAGTTGCGTTCCATAAGGCTAACCAGTGGGAGAAGTAGGGGAAGGGACAGAAATCTAAAATAGAACCATTTAACCCATCTGTGATTTAAAGTTGAATGACAGAAATGCAGCTTCCAGAAGTGGACACCATATTCCAAATGAGGCCTCACCAGTGATCTACACAGTGACATCACCACCTCCTTCCTTCTGCTGGTAATACCTCTCCAAATGCACCACAGCATTCCACTGGCTCTCCTCACAGCTTTGGTACATTGTTTAGCCACCTTTAGGTCATCCAATATGATTACCCCAAAATACCTTTCCATTCTGATGACCATCAGCCCACCCCCCCCAATCATTCCCTGGGTTCCTGCAGCCCTTCCTTATTCAGCAGGCAGTTAGCACATCTGGACTTATTTGCTGCATATGCATCTCAGTTGCTACGGGGTCCTGACCATGTTCACCCTTCCTCAAGCAAAGCTAGCTGCAGTATGTCTAGCAATAACATGAATGGAAATATTATGCATATGGAAACTTATTAATTATGCTGTACATACCCTAAGACTCAAAGTGTGTCTCCTTTGGCTGCCATGATGTCTGTGGTTAATCTGAAACAAAAGGCAATGTAACAAGACACTGGCCTCCACTGGAGATATTAAACAATAGAGCAAACTGCACTCTGGGAAGATTGCCTGGGACAAGATGCAATAAATAAAAAACATGAATAGCAGGTTCCAGACCCCTTGCCACTCATTCACAGGCGTCAATGAATGTATTTGTTAACCATGCTGGTTTATCTTCTTGCTTCCCTCATTGTAAAAATGTGAAACTGCATTTTTGTTATTTTAAATGAGCGATAAATTTCATGCCCAGAGGGATGGCAGCTCTGATAGTAGTTCTAGTCTTACTTTTTTCCGGGCTCAGTTTATAGCAGTGAAAAGAAAAGTAGGAAAAAAAAACAGCCTTTTGCTTCTACAAGTAGTTGTTAATTGCAGCTGGTATTTTTAACATGTGCAAGGCAACTCCACTTCTCAAACTTAAAACAAAAAATACACTTCATCAAAGGCTGTCTTTACCAAGTACTGTGCCCATGACTAAAATAATTTGAACCCCCTCCCCACACAAATATGCCCTCACATGAAACTGCATGATTAACTGTAAAGACAATTAAAAAATGTATTTCTAAATGCATTACTAACACCAATGCTTTCAAAGTTTTGAAACTACTAAAAAGACAAACTCACACTCCCTCTCTCTATATATATATTTATATTTTGAATGTGGTAAACACATATTGTTAATCCCAAAAGCTGAACTTTGTGTTTTTAGTATATAAATGTTTAAGAAAAACCCATGGCTCTTTCAACCAGAATGCTGTGTCTATTGTTTTCCTTGGGAGCTGTAGTTTCAGACACTTCTTAATTACTCTTTCCTTTTGAGACACCAGGTGGCTCTGATAATCATTTGTTCCAAAGGTTTTTAAGTCAATTTGAAGGCATTAAGTATCTTCTGTTCTCCTAGTCCTTAATAAAATGCAGGGACTCCACAGACTTGTTCTGTTCCTTGGTCCAGATCCCAAACTAGTGTGTCTTGTTTCAACATGATAGATACACCTCATGCCCCCCCACATGAATAAAAAAAAGGTGGGGGTGGATCTTTAAGAGCTTCTTGGATGGAGGTGGGGGTGGATCTTACTCCCCCCAAAAAAACAATGCTGCCTCCCACTACTCAGGATCCAGTTCTTGTATCGCCCATTTAAGAAAGAAAATAGTACCCTGCAACCATTGACTAACATGAAAGCATATTTATTTGAGGGTGGAAAACTTTTCTTGGAGGAGGGTAAGGTGGAGGAGACTATTTACACCTTCAGTCAGTTCCACAGACAGAAAACGTGACATCACTCCTTTTGTACATGCAAAATGTCTGCAGGTTCTGCCTACTGCAGCCGTAAAAACCAAAACAGCCAATATTTAGAGGCACAGCATTTTTAAATGAAAAATTCCTTTCTTTGTGACTCCCTCCCTCCAGCCTATAACAAAAAACAAAACAGCCAATATTTAGGGGCACAGCTGTATGTTCCTCCTAGCCGCCCAGCTCCCCCCAATGCCCCATTTTATAATGGTGCAGCAGTATCAATAAGTGACCAGTGGGAAGGCACGAGGAAGAACAGAGCAGAACCAGCAATAAGGATGTATAACAATCAGTGATGCAGCTTTAGGGAGCAGGAGTTGTGTAAGAGGTCCAACTGCAACAGATGCTCTTACATGAATCTCGCCACACAGGTACACCACTAAATGCAGTGCACGCCTCACTCACTTGACTTCTCTTACCACCCAGTCAGTCAGTCACAAGGCTGAAGAAATGATATTTTGCTGCTTCCCCCACACACAGCGAGGCATAGGGGGAGCAGCCAATGGACACAGGGGAGAATTTAGAATGTGGGGCACATACAGCTATTTTTTTTAAATGGGGGAAGGAGGTTATAAGGCAGCATTGAGGGGAGCAGCCACTATGAACCTCAAGGGGTGGCAAGCTTCGGTGGCAGATTTTGGATGAGAGGTACCCTGAAGATCAAGGGGCCTAATCACATCACACCTGCCAAGACTGTGTAGTTCCCTTCACCATCATGGGCACAGAGGGAAAGGATGGAGAGAAACAATGCTATGTCACTGAAGACACCAGAAAAGTAAGAGGGCAACATAAAAACCTGGGTTTTGTGCAGTGGTGTGGTGGTTTTAAAAAGGGGAAGGAGGAAGGGGCTCATATAGACAATAACTGTACAGTCTGCTCACTTTATTGAATGTAATCAAATTGTAGATCTATATTGTGTACCAAGTCTCTGTATACTACCCTCATGTTTCCCTACCCTCCATGTCACACCGGGAGACAAGCAGCTTGTTGCTCAGTGTGCCTTCCTGGTGAAACATTTCAATAAATAAATAAAATAACTAACCACTTATTGTGAACAGGAAGCTGGTAATTCCACACAGAGTTAGTCTGGTGACAACACGCGAATGAAAGGAAAGTTTAAGTGCCCTTATGATGTCACCACATTAATGAAATCATCATCATCATCATCATCATGTAGCTGGAATCGTGGATTGAAGGAAACCATTATGTAAGCAATAACCCACAACAGGGCGGGAGTTTCTAGAGAATAAATGCATGACCCCAATGAAATAGAAAGCACAAAGTCAACGGCAGAGTGACTTTCAACGCACCTGAGAAATGCAATCATTCTCAAGAAACCCTCGCCCTGGAGTGAGTTATTGCACTTAAAAATGGAAAAAGGGGTTTATATGGAAAAGCTTTTATTTTCTTTAGTTAGCCTGTTGCTAGGTAGAATATATCTGTTTGGCAAAAGGACTGAGTGCCTTCCAATGAACCAGGGAATTGCATTTATTTTGAAGAAACCTAGCCTGCTGTGGGTTTTTGTATTTAAAAAGTAGAATTTATTTTGTTTAATGGAAAATGTTTTATTTTCATGCAGTTAGGCCGTTGCTATGTCAATTAAGGCATGTTAGTTACAAACTGTTCTTATACTGGAGATTAACAAATGGTGTTAAGATAAATGAAGTTCACAGGATTCAGAAGTCAAACTTATAAGAAAGTGAGTATAAATGAGCGTCTCACTAAGTGTCCACAGAATATCGGGTATTGGGAATTATGTAATTAATCTAAATTGAGGATGAGGCGTAGCAACTGAGGGAGAAAGCAGATTCTAGATCTTCATCTGGTCTGTTGGGTTGCCAATCGGTGACTGACAGCCTGATAGACCAAATGGTATGCTGCAGCATGAGCAGCAAGGCCTCTTGCTTGTTTAAAACAACAGTAAGGTGGTACACAGACACCCAGCACAGAGACAAAATTTAGATTAGACACTTGGAGAAGCCATCATCAGAATGACAAGTAGGGGGAGGTGCTGCTAGTTAGGGACTTCAATCTGCTAGAGGTGGACTGGAGCCTTGCAACTGCAGCTTCAGCAAGGAGCGTGACCATTGTTGACTCCCCACAACGGGCTTTTCTCAGGCAGCTAGTCAAAGAAAGCACTAGGGATCAGGCAATGCTGGACCTGGTGCTTACAAACTGCGAAGGCACTGCAGATGTCACAGTGGGCAGTCCCTTAGGTACTAGTGATCACCATACAGTGTGGTTTAACATTAAGATGGGAACAGAGGCAAACCACATGAGGACAAGGGTCCTGAGTTTTAGGAGGGTTGATTTTAAAGAAATGGGAGACTGGGACTTCCGGTTGTGATGGTTGCTGAGTAGACGTGCAGTATACCGCTCCGCTAACCCTCCCCGCTCAATACAACCTATCCATTCTCAATATTTGCCTACCTTCACCGGGAGATGTGGTATTCATCGCGTATCAACTTCTGCAGTTATATTTCCGCACATCGCCCTGTTTTATGGACACGGACATGAAGACCCAGTGGCCTAAGCATACGCCGCCCCGTCTCCCGATAAACTTAAGCCGGCAAAGAGGAACAAAATGGGAGGACCGACTGAGGCAGTCCCATCTGCTCCTCGGGCCTTGTTAACTGAAGCAACCTTCTTTGAGGGACTGGACCCTATTAAAGAGTCACTACAAGCTGTAGTGGGCATATGCAATCTCTAAAAACCTCACTGAATCAGCTTACCATATGAACAGGGGACAATGAGACTTGAATATCATCACTGGATGACTGGAGTACTCACCTAGATCCTGAATTGGTTACTCTGAGACAGCGCTTCTGCAAAGCCGAGGACAAACTGGAGGATCTCGAAGGCCATTCACATAGAAACAACCTGGTGATACTTAAGCTCCCAGAAGGAGAGGAAGGGTTGAATCCCATCTCTTTTGTCCAGAAATGGTGTGGCAAAATAGCTAGCCCCTTGCCGAATGGCCCTACCTATATAATAGAACAGGCCCATCATTCTCTCTGGCCCACTCCGTCTCTGGGATCTCCCCCATGCCCTCTGATCTTTCATTTGCTCAATTACCTGGACAAACAATTCATCCTGGACAGAGTGAGAGAAATCAAGGATATCCAGTGGAAAAATAAAAGAATTAGAATAGCACAAGACCTACCCCTGCCAGTGCGGCAAAAAAACGCACGGAGCTTCATCTTGTGGTCATGAAGCCGATTGCGGCTGGCATCAAGTTCAGAATGCGTTATCCTGCAATACTCCAAGTGCATCATGATGGCAAATGGCTATCATACGAGTCCCTGATTGACGCAACAGCTGAACTCAAGAAGCTGTTTCCCGATTTGTTTAAGTGACAGTAACCCCAGGTTCTAGGGGGTCTACGATCAGGTTATGGTTGTCACAATTTGATTTAACTTTTGACTGGCATTTTGATCCTGCTAAGGCCATTGGCCCTACCCCTGCTTGCGATGCAACTAACTGCCTACTGATTGCAGGAACTCTAGGTTTTGTATTTTATGTCTGAAAGGGGGCTCTTGTTTTGTTTTCTACTATATTAACAGGGAACAGTCTGATATGCGCTTGAATGACTATGAGGATTCTATCAGCTAGGCCCAGCTGGAGCAATGAAAGAATTGCATACTGTTTCTCCAGGTCCCTGCTTAGTAGTATAGGCACCATGCTGTATACTAAAGCTTGTTGCGATGTTGCGATTTATAGCTTTGAAAGCTTACTTAAATCTAAACGTGTTTAAAAAAGTTGGTTATAGGTTCTTTCAACCAGGTATTGGGTCGGGGGGGGATGGTGGTGCTGCAGGATATTTGGTAGTTAGTGTAAATCGCAGCCGATTATTGGAGAGCAGTGCAGTCTAATGGACTGGGGAACTTTTGGATTTTTAGTTTTTGGGAGTTATTGATGGGAATGCGGAGGGGGAGATCTCTCAAGACCACAGCTCCTCATGGGAAAGGGATTGGAGGGGAGGGAATTTTTACATGTCAGGTAAACTGTGCTGTATCTATGGCTCTAAGGATACACATCTCACTACAATTTATAGTGGCTCCACTTAATGTATATCATGAGAAGAACTTAGACCTTCTTAGGTGACCTTATTTGTATCCCACTCTAGGCCACACTTCACTCTAACCATGATGGCGAGGTTTGTATCTTGGAATGTGAAAGGAACCAGAAATAGGGTCAAGCGATATCAAATCCTTAAGCATCTTGAGTCTCTGCACAGCAAGACTGCCTTCCTCCAGGAAACGCACTTGCTGGAAAATGAGGGAAGTTTATTTAGAAGGTGCCAAATGGGCCAGATCTATGCTGCGGGCAATGCCACCGCTCAAAGAGGAGTGGCAATTGCTTTTACAAGAGGTACACCCTTTCAGGTACAGAATTCCCATGTGGACCCCCAAGGAAGATCATACTCCTATTCAGCCTACTAAACCATGCAGAGGTATTACTGGGGTCAATTTATGGCCCCAATACTGATTCCCCAGATTTTTTTCTCTGTCCTTTCACTCATTTTAGGCTCCTTTCTGAAAGTTCCCACGATTTTAGCTGGAGACTGGAACCTTGTTTATTCCCCAGAAATGGATAGGTCCTTTTCTCGTAGTAAAAAATCTTTATCCCCAGTGCAAATAGCCCTTAGGGAGCTCATGGCAGACCATGGGCTCACTGACCCATGGCGCCTCTTAAATCCTGATACTAAACAATTTACATTTTATTCTCCTGTCCATAGGTCCCTATCATGCATAGACTATTTCTTGGTGAACAATCTAGTTCTAGCAGGGCTAACAGGTAGTGGAATTATCCCTAGGAACCTCTCGGACCACACTCCAATATGGTTAGAGGGCACCCTACCGCACGCTTCGCATAAAGATAGCAGCTGGAAGCATAATATCCAGATGCTTCAAGACCTGAACATAGTGCAGACACTAAAGGAAACTATAGAACAGTACCTGTGTCACAATCAAAACTCCATCCCATACATAGACAAAATCTGGGGTGCATTCAAATGTGTAATAAGGGGTGAGTGCATATGTTTAGCTACAATTAGGGAAAAAAGAGAGGGAAGTCTTTTCCTCTTCCCTTTTAGCCCAAATTCAAACTTTGGAGGATGAGTCACCCTCTAATCCTAGCAATGAGACCTTGACCCATATGACCATATTATGGAACCAATGCTTAGAAACCCTAAGGGAAAAAGCTCAGTTTGCTTTGTTTAAGTCCCAGGCCCGATACTTCGAACAGGGCGAAAAGGCGAGTCATCTGCTAGCCCTAAGATTAAAAAAACAAGAGGAATCTAGAACTGTAGTTGCCTTGAATTCCCTCAAGGATAATACACTTCTTACCACACCGAGGGAGACAGTTCAAGAATTTGAAGAATATTATAAGGCTTTATATTCCCCCCCTCACTTCCCATTGATCTCTGATATTCGGGACTACCTACACCAGATTCAACTCCCATCGCTATCCCAAATTCAGAAAGACTTGCTTGTTTGCAAGATTAGCCAGCAGGAACTTTCAGAAGCTATTCACTCTCTCCCTGAGGACAAAGTCCCTGGCCCCAATGGCTTCCCACCCTGATTTTATAAATTATTTGAAAAGCAAATCTCCTCTCTGCTCCTGCAGATGTTTAATTATCTTTGTGAATCAGGTATATTAGATCCATCCCTGTTGGAAGCACTTATTATTGTTCTCCCTAAGCCTAATAAAGACAAAAACAAAGTAACCAACTATCGTCCCATATCCTTAATGAACTACGACATTAAGCTATTTGCCAAAATCCTGGCTGCTAGGCTAACCAAAGTTTGGGTTCCTTTGCTTAGTTCTGAGCAAGTCGGATTCATGGCTGGTCGATCTTCGGTCGATCACCTGAGAAAACTGTTCCACATCTTCTCCGCATCCAGGATGGCACCACACCCAATGGTACTGGTGTCCCTGGATGCGGAGAAGGCGTTCGACAGAGTTAGCTGGCCTTTTCTGTTTGAAGTGCTGGACTGCTTCGGATTCCCCGATAAATTTGTTCAATAGATTAAGGTTCTCTATACAAATCCCTCAGCTAAAATTGATTGCAATGGGGTCTACTCCAATTTATTTCTGTTACACTCAGGAACTCAGCAGGGCTGTCCACTCTCAATGATGCTATTTAATCTTTACTTAGAACCACTACTCTATCATCTCCAAAACTCCCCCCTCATAGAGGGTATTCAAGTAGGTCATCTGAATCTTCACTTGTCAGTATATGCACATGATATCTTGCTGCATTTAACAGACCCGGAAACCAAGCTTCCCACAGTACTTGACAACATAGATTCCTATGAAGCACTTTCCAACTACAAATTAAATAAAGACAAATCTACGGTAATGCCGCTAAATCTTCATGCGTGCTGCTCCCAGATTGAAAAGCTACAACTGGAATGGGCCCTTCAAATTAAACACTTAGGGCTCACTATCTCCCAGGATATGGCTCAAGTAAAAAGGCTTAATTTGGACTCGCTTTTAGTGACCATAAAGCAAGACTTGGACAGATGGGCCCCACTATACCTCTCTCTACAAGGGAGAATCAGTGTAATTAAGATGAATATCCTCCCAAGGATATTCTACCCCTTAAATACGCTTAATTTTCACCTCCCTTATTCCTGGTTCCAGAAACTCCATGGCATCATCTCCCAATTTCTTTGGAGACGGAACCCCCCCGAGAAGATCATACATTCGGCTAGGAACGGCCAAACAACAAGGTGGTCTTAAGCTTCCTAATTTTTATCATTATTATCTAGCAAGCTACCTAGCCTGAATCCTAATTTTAGAGTGGGTGGGCAATGCCTGAAGCCATATGTGAAGTCTCAGCATATGAAGACTAAAATCTTGGATCTTCTAGCAGATGGGAAACTTAAAGCCACTCCAGAACTCCTTCCTAGTCTGAATCTTTCAGAGAGACAGATTTTCCAATGTTTCCAAATCAGACATCTACTAGTTACTAAACTGGGATCTGAAAAATGGGAATTTGACCATCCTGACTTTATTAACTCACTTCAAGATCTGGCTTGGCAGCCCCATGCGGTGTCCCAGATTACAGCTGCACTGTATCCTACCATCTACCCAGACATATTGGGTCACTCTACATACTGGACAGAACAATTCCCCAGTAAGGAGTTCAAATGGGATAAAATATGGCAAGCGGTTTATTCCTACACATCTAAGGGCAGACTCCGTATAGTCCAATTTTATATACTGCATAATATCTATTTTACCCCAGCCAAACTCACTACTATGGGTAGATCACAGGATCACAAGTGTTTTAGATGTAGTAAAGCGGAATGCACCCTGCTCCATGTCCTATGGGACTGCCCTATCATTAAACCTCTGTGGAAGCAGATAAAAAATAAAGTCGATTCCCTACTAGGCCTTGGGCCGTTTTTTACACCTGAGGTCTGTGTAAGGTGACTATTCCCTGGTACCTGTCAAAGAGAGGAGGTTCAATTTATCTCTAATCTCGCATTCAGTCAAAAAACTGGTATTAAGACACTGGAAGGATTCCTCAATGATTACATACTCTGAGTGGTTAAACGAGCTATTTTTTAACCTACAGGTGGAAAAAATGATAGCATCTCTTAGGCATACTCCTAACAGTTTTGACAAAAAGTGGGGAAAGTTATATACATTGTACTCAGTCCCCCAGCATTAACTGCTAAATCTGCAGTCTGATGACTCGGATGGTAATACCAACAACAGCCATTAGATGGAGCACAGTGTTAACTGCTTGGTCTGTGATTTGGATTGGTTCACCTTTTGATGGTTAACTATTAAATGCATTCCTTTATTTTTATTCCTTGTTACCTGCACCAAGTTATCATGACATGTTCCCAGAAGAGGTGGGGGAAGGATTTTTAGGTTACTATTAATAGGTGGGTGGGTAGGTAGGAGGGAATAGTTGGATTTTGTTGCGATCTTCAATGAGCCAATGTAACCTGAAGGCTCCAGTTCACTTCTCATGTAACATGATGTTAGTTGCATTACCTTATGTACCACAATAACATTTCATAAATGCAATAAAGTATATTGAATCACAAAAAAAAAAGAAATGGGAGACTGACTCAGAAACTGCCTCATGGGGGGGGGGGGTTGCCAGGGAGGGGGTATATGCACAGTGGGAAAAATAAGGCAACCAACCCCTGCATGAAGGAAGGAAGACAGTAAAAGTAGAAGGAAAAACAAACCGTCATGGTTCTCTAGGGAAGTGACCAAGGTGGTAGGGGAAAAAAGTGTGGCATTCAGAAGGCATAAGGAAACGAAGAGGGAGGAAGACAGGGAGGTATACTAAGTGAATCAGAGTGAAGCAGGAAAGGCAGTGAGGGAGCAATAGTGCAGACAGAGGAAAGGACAGCCAAAAGGGTAGCTAAAGGGGATGAAACTTTCTTTAGGTATAGAAGTGAGAACAGGAAAGCAATGGAAGGGAAAGGGAGGATAGGAAGGACAGCAGGGGGAGACTGCACAGAGGAGTATCAAGAAAATGAAATATCCTGAATTGGTACTTCTGTTCGGTCTTTATGAGGGGGAGAACGAACCACCAGGGAGCAGCAGAAACAAAGGGAGGGTGGACACAAATCTATTTTTACAGGAAAGAGTCATGAAGGGACTTGCAGCTCTGAAAATAGACAAGGCTATGGGACCAGACGGCATACATAGTAGTACAGTACCACAGTGTAGTGTAGAGGAAAAAGTAGGCCTTGGTCCCTATTAATTGCCTGCCTGCTCTCACTATGTTTGAAGCAGTAGGTTTTCATCTGAAATTTTATCTAGATTTGTTTTGAAGCCAGCGAATGTGTTATCTTCAACCACTGCATTTGCCAACATATTCCAAATATTGACAACTCTCTGTGTGTACCAATGTTTCCTTTTGTCAGATCAAAAGAGTTCTGCCTGTAATTTATAGCAGTACACTCTAACACTTGACTTGTTTTCATTCTGTTTTAGTCATAGGCCCGGATATTCAAACTGCGCCACAAAAGTGCACAATAGCAGGAGCAAGCGCAAGTCCACTGCGCCCATGTGCAACACGTGTGATATTCAAACACTGCGCTTGAGTCGAATCACGCCTCTTGACTACGACTGAATATCACGCCGACTGTGCCATAGCACAACCAGGGATGTGCAGTGGTGCAGGTCAGATGCACAACAGCAAAACCAGGGACACCTAGTGGAGCAGGGCAGCAGCGCAACAGCACAACCAGGGATGCGCAGGGACAGGATGCAGGGGCCCACCACCCATGGTAGGGATGGGCAGAGGAGCACACAGCAGAACAGACATCGCCTCCCACACCCCATGCACCGCACAACCGGAGGACAGCAGGAAGAACCACCGGCCCAGGGACACCAGCAAGAAACACACTGCCGTGGCATGGTGCACCAGCACACCCCCTTGCAAGCTGGGACCATCACACATGAATGCCCGTCCAACCCGTGCCACACCATCCCACCAATGCAGAGCACACCCTGCACCATGATCCCCATACACCCTGCCCAGGAGTAGCGCCCAACAGTGCAGGACACCCCAAGCATGCCACTACCCCCACTGTGACAATACAACCCTGTGCACCACAGAACCATGCAAGTCAGCCCCACCACGAACACCCAACAGCGGGCAGCAGCAGACAGCAAAGCAACGTCTGCATACACAGTGCTGCCACACACGTTCCTCCCCTCCCCAGGTACAGCTGTGAGGCCAACCATGCGTCGGCACACAAGGTACCATATATGTGACAGGACATGCCCCGGACCCCACCACCAGTGTTACAGCACCCTGCACATCCTCCCAAGGACACACCCTGTCCCAGCACTGGCCACAACTGCCAGTGCAGACACCCACAGTGTTGCATGGAAGCATGCGCCACACAGGATGCAACACAGTGCACAGACAAACAACCACCCATACCCAAGGGCGCACCAACACAGGGACACAGTAGCGGGTCAACCAAGCCCCCAGCATGTGGCCACGGCAGCCGTGTACACACGGCCAGAACCCCTCCATGGCACAGGTGTGCTAGCAACCCTGTGCAGGCACCACGATGCTGTACACCACCAGCAGGCAGCTGGAGCACAAGTGACAGACAGTGGAGCACATCCCCTGCAACAGACACAAGTGACAGCATCGAGGTGGGACAACAACAGCGGAGGCAACAGTGCCACCCGAGGCAGACGTGCACCACACCAGTGACAGGAGGCAACCTGGCATCGCGCTGGGTACAGTGGCAGTCCAGCATGGGCAACCACCACTGATATGCCAGTGGACTGTGCAGGTCACAGACATGCAAGGATGGCAGCTGCACAGGCCATGGACGGTCCGACAGGTACGCCATGGACACAGCGCATGCACTGTGTACCACTGCACACAGTCATCCAGTGCACAGGGAACAACACACAAACCACAGACAGTGACTGAGAGCTACGTCCACACCAAACTTGCCTCCCCTACGGACACACACACACACACACACACACACACACACACACACCCATGATAGCACCACCCCTGACACCATGCACACCATTGCAGCTGAGCACCATTAGCCCACTGCAAATCAGAGACCACCACAGTAGGCATAACTAAACAAATGTATTAGAAGTATAAACAAAACTATGTACATATTTAGAGAAAAAAGGGGTGAGGGCCACAAACTGGGTGGAGGTGGGTAAGGGGCTGGGGTGAACAAATGGGAGAGGGAAGGAGGGGTGTAAGGGTGGATCCAGGGGGGTTGTTGTAGTCCATGGGTGGATTTTCTTCAACGGGAGCCCCACTCCCCACTCCTATGGCACCTCCTATGTCTTTGCTGCATGCCATGCTGATCCACCCTCTCTAGTATGGCCAGAGAGGCCCTGGCCACCTGGAGCAGCTCCTGCAGTGCCCTCTTGATACGGACCATCCTCTGTCCACCTAAGACAAGGGAGCAGAGTCAACAGGCATGAATGCACAGCCCCCTGCAGCCCACCCATTGTGCATGTCATACAGCTGTGGGACACGCCCCTGTGATGGTGTGCGACCACCCACAGTGATCGTGTCCACAAGACCTGCCCACCCAGGTGCACACAGCCATGCGGACCGCTGCACACACCCACCACCCAAGTCCCACACAGCAGCACCATGGCTGTATAGTGACATGGCTTTGCGGTGCGAAGGTAGTGGCACAGCCATGTACCCGGTGCACGCATGGACCACCAGTGATGCACTCCCAGACATGCAGTGCCACTGGACAGTGCTGACTGTACTATGTGGCGTCCACGGCAGTGGTGTCAATGGATGGTGGCCATGCCCCGCCGCCCACCCTGCTACACAGCATGCACAGAAAATCCTGGATGTAAGGCACTCACCATAATCAGGCTGGTGCTGGCGCTGAGCCGGTATGGGACCTCCGGCATTGTTGGGACGTGCCTCATGCTGCTGCCTCTTCTCCCTCACACGGCGACACTCCTCAGGGCCTAGGGTGCAAACATGGAGAGAGGAACATCAGAACAATCCAGTAGCAAAGACCCCCCAACCCCGGGTGTGTGCGATCCCACACAGCAAAACCATTCAGCCACCCACCCCTATACCACCACCACCACTGCCCACACTGGACGGACCACCACCCCCCCGTGTGGTGGACACATGCCCACTGCGATACCTGTATGGACATAACCAGTGTATGGATGGGGCACTTACCTGGCCGTGGAACAGCGCCTCTCCTGACGCATGCCCGCAGGCAGGCAAGCCTGTCTGGGTCCCTCCGCTGGAGGTCCCCGTACCGGTGTCTGCACTACTCCACTGTTCTCTGAAGCCCTGTCGCCTCCTCCAGGGCCACCGCCACCTCCTCCCACATGGCACTCCTGGCCCTGTCCAGGGGTGCCTCACCAAAGAGAGCACCGGCATGGGGCTTAACTAACGAGACAAGGTTAGCCAGTTCCGCCTGGCTCCAGATAGGTGCCCATCTCCGTGCCATCCTTCCACAGAGTCAGAATCAAAATGGTGCTCCCTAGCGCACGTCCACCACGTGCGGCTGCTGCGCGGTACTGCGCTGCCATTCCCCATCGTGCTGTCACTGAACAGCGCCATAGGGGTGCACCCATGCAGACGCATGGCACCTAGGGGGCAAAGATTAGGCACAGGGTCAAGGGTCCCTCACACACGGACCGCCACAGCGCAATTGGTACTCACCACGTGTAGCGCGGTAGAGCGCCTGTGTGGCACTTCCTGTAGTGGCCTACCATGCTGTGGCACCACGGCACCCCAGGGCAAGAGCGCTATACATGTGAACAGCGCACTAGTGTCACTGGCACAGTGGTGGACGTGCCCTGCACTGCCTCCCATGCTCAACACGTTAGCAGCGTGGCAGGCGTCGGCGTCAGCACCCCGGACATGCGCCACTCGGTGTCTACTGCGCACGTCACAAAGCTGTGCCCCTACCTGAGCATGTTCAACACAATTGCGCAAGGCGCAACAGCGTGATATTCAGCCGGTATATGCAAATCAGCTCATCAGCAATTCAATGGCGCAGCTACTGCATTAGCATCCACTTAAAATTGAGCCTCGCCTTATTTGCATACGTTGCGCTATATAAATGCAACATGGGGCTGCAGAGGCCATAGTCTGGTATTGCAATTTATTGTGGTGAGTTGCATGCTGTTTGCCAGTGTGGACTGTGGTATGTGGGAGATGCATGGGACTGCACATTCAGAGGTAACACCTGCATTCCCAAAGGATCAATAATGACCGAACGTGAGGTGGAGGAGGAGGAGGAGGAACAGAGACGTGGGAAACGGAGGAGGCCCAACTTCACCCGGGCAGAATCAGATGCCTTGTTTGAGGCCTATCTTGACCAGGAACCGCTGCTCAGCGGACAGTGGGGAACACCACAGGCCCGTGCTGCGGCATGGGATGAGGTGGCGTGTGCCATCAACCAGCATGGCAGCCACCAGCAGTCCGTGCAGGAGTACAAGAAGAAGGTGGGCACGGACAAGAGGAGGATAAAAGATAAGGTGGCTGCCATCAGGGCAGCATGGGCTGCGACTGGTGGTGGACAGCCGGCTGTGCCACGCCTGACGCCACAGGAAGAGTGGGTTGCTGGCAGCATGCGGCGTTGTGCCCTAGAGGGTGTTCCAGGTGGTGGATTCCAGATGGGAGGCAGCCCGTCACTACATGGTAGGTCCTGATCTGTCACTGTGTGGGGGGTTGGGGGAATGCCACAGGGTAGGACAGAGACATTAATGCTACTGTGTTCCCTTACAGCTCCTGAGCATCTACATGGGTCAGCGGTGGTGGATTCGTTCACTGAGAGCAATACCCTGGACACAGAGGAGCGCCCATCCACCTCCACAGGTGTCTGAGGATCAAGACAACAGTGTGCCCGCCTGGCTGTCCGGACTGAAGCTGGTGGAGCTGGTGCAGTGGAGGACCTGCCCGTGTCCCAGCGTGACAGCATCCATGGATGCCAGCATGCTGAGACTTGGACTGGTGCCGGATCCGTCATCGATGATGATGGAGCTCACATCATGGACAGTGATACATGTGGGCCGCAGGATGGCCCCACAGCAGGTAACAGCATGGGCATAGCCGTGGGCGGTGCCGCCGTGGAGGCCTGCGTGACATCACAGTCCCAGCCTGTGCCTGTCTGCACTAGTGGGGCAGCACTGGTGTGCGTCCAGAATAGTGGGGCTGTTGTGGCTGCTGCGGCGGCACCGTTGAGCCCTGGCGAGCAGCGGCCGGAGGGGCAGTGTCACCAGTTGGCCAACGGCGATGGGGGGACAGTGTCGGGGGGGCGGTGTCAGTGCACCATGTGTGGCCATTCCCTGGCATGGCTCTGGTGTTCAGCGCCCATCATCAAGGGGTGATGCCCAGCAGGGTCAGGAACACCATGTGGGATGTCATGCCGATCCAGCGGATGACCTCTTTGATGAGCACAGCCGACTACTCCAGGCTTCTGTGGATCAGCAGTCGCAGCTTGCCAGGGCAGTGGACGCACTCAGTGCAGTTCTGCGCCAGGCAGAGGAGCAGCGCAGCAGAGACCACACTCTGCTCCTGGCAGAGATGGCCCGGCAGCGGGAGGATGTGACCGCTGCCATTTACAGGCAGATACGTGCATTCACAGCTGTCATGGCCACATTGGGAACACAGTTTGTTGCCCATGCACCACAGACACCGTGCAGTGACATGTCCACCCCCCGTTCCCGGTGTCATGCGACACTCTCCATGTCAAAACCGGGTTCAACTGTGGGCATCCCGAGCATGCCTGGCACAGGCATGTTCGGTGAGCTGCAGACCCCTGCTCGAGCACGGTCGCGTTCCCGCAGCGTCACCCCTGGGGGACCGTCGGTGCCACCCCATGAGGCCAATGGTCAGCCTGTCATGGCTGTCAGGTCTCAGCGGGGCCGCCCACGCATCCATGGCAGCCATGGCACTGTGCCGTGTGCCTGACCCGTCTCCCACCATAGCTACTGTCCGACGCTGCCCTGTGCGCAGTGTGTTGTTCAACGTGCAATGCACGGGTGGGGTACCCAGCCCTGCACACACACACGGTCCATGTGCACACCCTACCGGCTGCTGGCCACTGCGGCGTGTGCATGATGATGCCTGTGTTACACTGTCTGCCACTGTGCAATGGTGTCCAGCATCTGAGACACGTACAATGACGGGCACTGGGCATGGTTGTCTGTGGACCAGTGTGTGGCTAGGGGTGGTGGTCGGGGTCGGAGTGCCTCCTACCCCTTGTGCATGTCTTGTGGGTGTGTGTGTGTGTGTGTGTGTGTGTGTGTGTGTGTGTGTGACCGCGTGCTGTGTTAGGCCTTGCCCATCCCTGACTGCATGTACGGTTCCATGCTCAGCCAATTCCTTTTCCGCCATCGCCCTGGGGTTTGTCCACGTGAGTTTGTGGGTTGTGCCCTTGCCATTGATGGTTGCACAAGGCCCCAGGACTTACCTGGGTTGGTTGAAGTGCTCCTCTGTGATGGTGTCCCAGTGCAGCTGCGACATCCGGATCAGTCGGGGGTCCCTTTGCCCAAGGGGGGGCTGCCCATCACCATCTGCACCAGCGTCCTCATCGTCCCCATCGCTGTCTCCCTCTTCGACCTCTACAGCTATCCCACAGTCGTTGGCCATGTTGTGCAGGATGCAACAGGCCAGGAATAGCCCACAGGCCTTTGAGGGGCTGTACTGTAGGGCACCGCCAGATGTGTCCAGGAAACGGAAATGTGCCTTCAGCATCCCGAACACCCGCTCTATGACATTGCGTGTGGTGGCACGTGCCTCATTGTACCATTGCTGCGATGGAGTCGCAGGCCGCCGGTATGGTGTGAGCAGCCAGGGACGGAGTGGATAGCCGCTGTCACCTGTGTGTAGAGGGTGGACATTAGTTTGCTGATCAGCATCGGCTTGCCATGGGCCGTCAAGGCCAGTACCCATGGCACCTCTGACTATGCCCCCCCCCCAAGATCCATGTCATCCTGCATGATTTGCATACTCACCCACTAGGTGGCCAGTGGGGATGTCCCCACTCTCGAACCTGTGGCACAGTGCAGACTGGTGCCAGATGAAGGCATCATGTGCTCCCCCCAGGGTGCGTGACACAGACATTGGTTATGCACCCCCTAGCATCGCACACCACCTGGCAGTTGATGCTGGCATAGCCCTTCCGGTTGATGAACGTGGCACCTTCCAGGCCAGGTGGTGTGCGGATGGTCACATGGGTGCAGTCAATGGCCCCGAGCACGCCAGGCATATGCGCTGCCCTGTGGAACTCTTGTATGTATGCTGTGCGCTCCGCCGGGGGGGCTGGGGAAATGGATGTACTCCGCAGCATGTGGCAGCAGTGAGCTGAGGAATTCTGTGAGTAGGCGTGATGCAGCTGACTGGGTTATGCCTGTTGTGTCCCCTGTTGGTCTCTGGAAGGTGCCCGTGGTGAGCAGGCACATGACAGCTGTTACCTTTTGTCTCCACTGACAGAGCATGGCTCCGTCCTGTGGGTGCCTGCATCTCATCACTGCACAGCTCACAGAGCCGCCTCAGGATCGCCCGGTTCAGGTGGTACTGGCCCACAATCTCTGTGTCACTGTAGTGCTCGAAGCTGGTGCGAGCTCGGTACCACCTGTTGGGGGCATATCGCCAACGGGCCCTTCCACAGCCACGCCCCCCTGCTGCCTGCCTTCTCATACCCCTCATTACCGCCTCCATCTGAAAGGTGGCACTGGCCATGTCCCTGGCTCATGTCCCCCCCCTCGGCAGCTGTTATCTCATTCCTCCCGCCGTCCTTTGTGATACTCCTCCTGCACTGGGTACACCTCCGAGCTTTGGCTGTCCTGCCCACTGCCACTGCCCTCAGTCCACTGTGGCACTTCACCTGTCTCTCCTGCACAGTGGCACAGGCTCCCCACTCCTGTCCTGTTGCTCTTTGTTCCCAGGTGTGCCCTGTCCTGCTACTTTCAAGTCCCACTCACTGCTTCCCTCTCTTCTGTAGCTGTCACCTTGCTCCCACCTCTGGCTTCCCTATAGCGTTCCTGTGCCTCTCTCTTGTTCCTTTTTATTTTGGATCATTTCCGCTATTGCGCAACTTCCGCTTGCTCCCCTATTGTGCATGGTGCATGCTGCTGAATATCGCATTGCGCCATTTATTCATGGTTCCTCCCCCTATGGTTGTGCATGCATTCATTACCATTGCGCTCTTGCACATTGCAATTTCGGGAGCGCAGCTGCCTCCCGCTGAATATCGCAGAATGGCGCATTTTCAGACTTGCGCTGGTGCATCTCTGTAGCGCATGGCGCAACCCTTTTGAATATCTGGGCCATAGTGTTTCAGTGAGTTCTTCATCCCTAGTTGCATTGTATACCAGCATTGTGTCCCCTCTATGACTCCTCTTCTCCAAGGTATGTAAGCATTAATCCCACGACAGAGGAGGGCTCTACTAGGGATTAATGCCTGCTTGAGGGGGTTGGGCGCAGGGCCACAGGCCAACTGCCTCCAACCACCAACCAGGCATTAATCCCCTACTAGAGCCCTCCTCTGGAGTGCATTAATGCCCTTGTAACATGGGCAACGTGGAAATGGGTAATGTTGCATTATTACCTGTAATATATTCTTGATAGAGATACATGCACTGTTTCAGAAAATATGACTTGCAATAAAAAATATACACTACTTTTTTTCTCGCAACCGTATTTATTCATATAGTGATGTTTTTCTTATTACACATTAATAGGTTTGTCATTGGAAACCAACACAGTGATTAGTGCAATCATATTTTTTTCAATAACTATATGCAGAAACTGTTTTTATTTGACTCGCTTATCTTGTCTCATCGATGTCCGTTGCTTAAGGTGTGATGGAATCCTATCATTTGCATATTTTGTCGATGTCGGTGGTGCGCAAATTTCACTTCTCTCATTTTTACACTTCCCTGCTGTTCTTGTAATAATTAAAACATTTTAACATTACTAGAGTACGAAAACCACTTCAGCATTGAATGCAAATTCTATTAACTAATATAAAGATTTAACTTATCTACGTCATGCGGAACGGAAATACTTCCTGCTGGTGCACAGGTTCCCTCGGTTATTCATCCCTTTCTCAGGTAACGCTTCTCTTACTTCTCCTGTCCTCTATCTCTGTCTCCAGAATAACAGCAAAAATTCACAGCCCCATGAATTGTGAAGTGTTGTAGGCTGAACGGATTGAAAGGCATTTGTTCAGTCTCAGGATGTGCTGCTGCATTGCCGGTTTCACTGCTTTCATGAGGGTTGGTCTGTTCAGTGATTACTGTCTCGATGGTTCTGTGACTATATGACATATCTTCTCTGGTGCTCTTGATATCTGGCTGGGTAACTTTGGGTATTTCTTTTTGTTGTTGGATCTGTGGCCACGTACTTGTGTTTTTCTCTATTTCAAGGACATTCTTTTCATGTGTTCTATCGACAGACTGTTCTGACATTTTTTTGTACATGCTTTTGGGCTTGTGGTGTGGTCTGTGGAGTATTTCTCCTTTGAGTGCTGAGGACTATCTGGAGAAGATAGTATACTTGACCATTTCTTTCTGTCTTTTGAAGACGGAACCCAAGGGATTCTAATCAATGCGGTGGAACAGAGAGAAAGCAGCTTGAGCTCCAGCATGGCCTACTCCCCGAAGGCCAAATCGCAACTGTGAAGAAAATTAAATAGGAGTATAGGTTTTTTATCAGTTTTAAAATTAGTATTCATACCAGAATAGGAACATAGCACATACCTGAAACCATAAAGTAGATAAACAGAAAGAAGAGAGACATACGCGGTCTGGACACTGCTCGGAAGTCGACAGGTGACGTCTGGTACTACAGGGCTGCTGTCTGTTTCACTATATTTTGGACCTCCACCGTTAACTGTCAAAACAAAAAAGAGATCAGTGGATTTGTTATTGGAAGGTCCAATTTATCAAAGTCAGTAAGCATACCAAGTGACTATTCTAATTTCTCACCTCAAAGCGGAGCGATAGGTCACACGGCTACTTTATTCTTGGGAAATAGCATAACATCTTATAGTAATGGATGAAAACTTGGATGTGATGGCAGAAGGGTCAGATATTGACACAGAAAATAAAAACATTAAGAAAAGATCGCTAGAGAAAGACAATAGGAATCTAGATGGTTCTCAGGCACCAGAAGCAAAAAAAAAACAATACAGATCAGCCTTTAACTGTCAGACACTTCGAGTTGATGATGCAGGAAATGAGTAACATGAACTTAACCTTATGTTCTATGGCAGAGGATATAAAATCAGTTAAAAATGACCTGGCTTTATAAAAAACTAGAATATCAGACGTAGAGGTTCGTGTCAGCAGTCTAGAAGATAGTGTTAACAAAGATCAAACTGTTAAAGTGGTAAACAACTGACAGATAGCTGATATGTTAGCCATAGTGGAGGATGGTGGTCACACAGCTATTTTATTCTTGAGAAATAGCATAACATCTTATAGTAATGCATGAAAACTTGGTTGCGATGGCAGAAGGGTCAGATATTGACACAGAAAATAAAAACATTAAGAAAAGATCGCTAGAGAAAGACAATAAGAATCTAGATAGTTCTCAGGCACCAGAAGCAAAACAACCCAGAAGCAGAAGAAATAATTTAAGGGTATTTGGTCTCAAACAAGGAATAGAGGGGTCTGATCCCATTGAATTCACCCACAGATAGCTGATTTCTATAGCAGGTCCCCCCTCCAGGCGCTGCAAGACTTTTTATTGAAAGAGCCCACAGGTCTTTAAAACCCAAACCCAACAAGAACAAGAGGCCCAGATCATTTGTATTTCAGCTGCTTGACTTTCAGCAAAAGGTCTACATACAAAGGGCCCTGAGAAATTCAGTTTCTATTTCTTTTGAAGGATCTAACATTAACATTTTTAACGACCTCCCCCCAGAAGTCATTCACAGAAGAGATGCATTTTACCCTATAAAAAACAGCTGAGGGAAGCTGGTCTTAGCTACGGCTTGCTATATCCTACTAAGCTTAAAATTTGGTTGTCAGATGGGGTCAAAGAATATAACGGCGTGGAAGCAGTGAAGCAAGGACTTAGAAGAGACTTTCCTGCAATTTTTGGCACCTTTGATTTTCAACAGTAAAACAGATGGAAGTTGTTTAGCCTAAAGTTGGTCAGAGAGGTGGAATTTTTCGCTCTATGATGGGATGGGGTGGGAGGATGCAGTTTGGATTGGAATGACAGGGGTTCAGGGCACTAGAGGTGCAGGGAATATTTCTCTCATGCCCCTTTTTTATGGTTCTGTGTGCTCCCAAATGAACCGCTTACTGTATTAAATATGAGCTGGATTTTAAAACCTGGGAGGAGAGGAGAAAATACTAAGTGTGCATTTTTGTTTGAAACAAGAGATTTGTGATGAGAGGGTCGCCCTCTAGGAAAAAGGGGTCCTCTAAGAAGCAAAGTTATTTTAGCAGACTATGCTTTGGTCACAACTTGTGTGTTTTTAAAGTAAAACATCAACAATTTTAAGGGCTGCAGGTCCGCCGGATAGGTTATACCAGGGTAATCTCTTTCAGCTTTCTGTATTAGAAGGATTAGCTGGGTAGCCCTTTAATTCAGTGTACCATGATATACAATGATGTGCACTTGGTGTTGGGAAACAGTTGAACTCTTCTGTTGGTTTTTAGTCTAAATCTCGACAAAAGTGGTATGTCTTGAATAGAAGCGGAGGATGCGGTGCATATAGACATGGGAAGGGCAAAATGAGAGAGGTGTGACCTGTATTGACTGGATAAACCTTGACCCTAGTTTTTTCTTTCTAAATAGCTACTCCTAGCTCTGAGTCCAGAGCCCATATAGTAGTGATTTTTCATTTTCAGCCATTTAAAAAAAAAGGATGCTTTTACTTACTCTTGTTTGAAAATAACCTCTTTTCTCTGCAGATTCTGTCGCAAGCTGAGGGAGTCCAGATTGTTGCACGAGCAGACTATGGTTTGTCATGTGCAGACGTGGGGTTACGTATCAAGCACGAGGAGAATTCTGAGCAAGAAGTACAAAGATAGAGGAGAAATGGCGTGGAGCCTAGAAGGTCTCTTGTTTGCATCTGAAAATAAATGGTAGGCAGAGTAAATAGATTTTTCTGCATATTCATGTCTACAAATGCTGCTTACTGGATTATTTGTCACAGTCGGGCATCGGCCATTCTAGTTACATGCAGACTAAGGGGAACACAACCGAGTGGGAAGGCTTATAGAAAACATGAATTCAACTTATGGGCCGTTTTGTTTATTACTACAAAGGTGACACCTTTCATGATTTTGATAGTGATAATGAGTGGCAAGAGACTGGAATGCCCTAAGAATCTTCTCTCTGGCAAAACTTAATGGTCTCCTGAAATAAAATGGCATTGTTACATGTCAGAATTAAAATACAAATGTTTTATTTTCTTAAGTTAAAGTTGTTGATTTCTATATTCTTGACTGTTTAACTAAGTAT
Source organism: Neoceratodus forsteri (assembly GCA_016271365.2). Lineage (NCBI taxonomy): Eukaryota > Metazoa > Chordata > Ceratodontiformes > Ceratodontidae > Neoceratodus > Neoceratodus forsteri. The sequence continues at coordinate 1,322,832,750 of CM057456.1, forward strand.
ACATTTTGATGAAAACCTAAATGACCTATGATAGTATTAATTATTAGAAAATGTCTGATTATATTATTCTGTTGGGATAGAGGGATTGTATTTGAATATCATGTCCTTTACGACTTTCAATTTCTTGCAAATAGAGTAGGATAGAGTAGAACAAGTCCAGTTGTATACATTTATATCTCATATTTTTGCTTAATGCTGATATGGAGAACTGTGATATTTAAGCTCTTCTTGTTATCCAATGTTTTATAGGCTGTGGTTGGGTTAAGGGGGTAGTGAGCTCGAGATAAAACTCTGCTCTATGGCATTTGGGAATGTCTTGGGAAGGGATTACAGGGAATTTGGTTAACCAGACAGTAGTTAATGGGGAACAATTTTATTACTTTTGTTTAGTTAAAGCAATTCAGGATGAATCTTGCTTCAAGATAGCTACCTTTGTCTCTGTGTCTTTAACTTTGCTACTTTTTCTTTTTTCTTGCTGCATCACTTTCTATTTTTCCTCTGTTACTGACCTATGCTTAGTTATTGAGCTCCACAAGGGGATTATTTACATGGGTAGAAGACTGGACTAGATTTACGCTTTACAGTCTATTTCATGGAACACACATCATACTTGCTTAAATATAATAAATGGCTATTTCTGAATCTTACACATTTGGCACATGGAATGTGAGGGGTTTGAACCATAAACTTAAAAGATATTCGATTATTAGACATCTTAAGAAATTAGGAATTTCTTTTGCCGTCCTGCAAAAAACTCACTTAAGGACAGAGCATTATAATTTAAAGAGGAGAGAGTGAGTGGGGCAAGTATTTGGGGCAGGAAACAGTTTTAAAAAAGCAGGTGTTCTTATTTTGGTAAATAGGAAGGTGAACTTTAAAGTGCAGACACAGACTGTGGATAGTAAAGTACATTTTCTGATTTTACCGGGCCTTATTAAAGGGGAAAGCTTTACCTTAGTTAATATTTATGGACCGACGGTACCAAATCATAATATTTTTAATCTAGTACAACATAGACTGATGAACATTTCAGCCACAAACATTGTCATGGCAGGAGACATGAATGCTATATTGGATCCTAATCTGGATAGAACCAGATTCAGGGCAGGCAGGTCTAAAGTTGATTGTGACCTGACTGATTTGATTGCGACATGTGATCTAATTGATATATGGGGAATTTTACATCCAAAAAATAGAGAGTTCACATTTTGGTCAGCATGTCATGGCTCGGGTTCAAGGATAAATTATTTTTTAGTTGAAAAAGCATTGGCAAGTAGGGTCAATTACTCAACTATTAAGCCTATGGTATCTGATCACACACCAGTTTTACTGAATATTTCTGAGTTACAAAACTCTCACAAATCTAAAAGGCAGAGAATTAATAATGGAATATTAAACAATGTAGAGTTAGTGATATATATATCAAGGAAATATTGCTGACTTTCTGTTACTGAATTAATTAGAAGGGACTAGGAAAAGGGTGATCTGGAATGCCCTCAAATGCTACACGAGAGGTACATTGATAAGTAAATGTGCTTTTCTCAAAAAACAGAGAGAAAAAACACAAACTGAAATTCTTGAGAAACTAAAAAAGCTTGAGACCGAGCTAGAACAGTCTGATACAAGGGGACTCTGGGACCAATGGACAAAGCTTAAAAATGAATATAATGATTCAATCAACTTAGAAGCTGAATTTGCAGTTAGGAAGGCCAAACTCTCTTATCTGGATACAGGGTCTCATGCTTCAAAATTGTTGGCTATTAGGCTTAAGCAAAATGCCTCTTCCACAGTTATTTCAGCTATACATCCGCTGAATGGAGATAAGAGTTTATGTACAGAATATAAAGAAATTAACACAGAATTTTATGAGTTTTACAAAAATATATACAAATCAGAGACTACAGATGGTAACAAAAATTATTCAAACTTCTTTAGAGACATACCAGAGGTCAAAGTTTCTGAGTCATTGTTTAAAGAACTGGAAGCAGACATTTCCACTGAGGAAATTCTGAATGCTATTAAACCCCTTAGAAAAAATAAGACCCCTGGACCAGATGGCTTCTCAGCTAATTTTTATCACACTTTCGCCAAAGAACTAACCCTTTTACTCAAAAAGGTGTTCATGGAAGCATTAGAAACTGGTACAATCTCAAATGATCAAACTAGGGGACTAATTACTCTAATTCTAAAACAAGGGAAAGATCCAGTTGATTGTAATAATTACAGACCCATCTCTCTGATCAATACAGATATAAAAATTTTAGCTAATATACTGGCAAACCGACTAAGTCTTGTTACTCCTTATTTGATATCGACACAACAAACTGGGTCCATGAAAGGAAGAATATCAGCAGACAATGTATGGAAGATGTTTCATATATTTGGAACTGCGAGTAAGTTAGATAATTCAAGTGGCCTTCTTGCTCTTAATGCGGAAAAAGCTTTTGACAGAATACTATGGCCACATATTTTTTATGTCCTTTCTAAATATGGCTTTCCAGACAAATTTCTGAGGCTTATCAAATTACTATATAACAATTTGACATCCGCAGTTGTTACTAATGGGTTGATGTCCCCCTACTTCGAAGTCACAAAAGGCACTAGACAGGGTTGTCCACTATCCCCCTTATTATTTAATTTAACAATAGATCCTCTGATAAGGAAAATTCACTCCAATAAAGCCATTTCTAGAATTACTGTGTCTGGAGTCAATATCTGCACTTCAGTTTATGCAGATGATCTTCTGATTTCTCTAACTGATATAGAAAAATCTGTTCCTAAAGTGCTAAATGTAATAAAGGATTTTGGAGACATCTCGAGTTATAAGCTCAATCTGTCTAAAACAAATTTTCTGCCTCTCAACAATAACTGTAATAAAGAACTGATTACTAATTCGGGGTTGACATGGGTGGCGGAATATATTGATTATTTAGGTATCAGAATATATAGGAATTTATCTCTGACTTTGGCCAAGAATCTGAATATTAAAGAAAACATTATAATCTCTCTTGTAAAATGGGATAAACTTCCTTTAGGTACTTGGGGAAGAATTGAAACAGTTAAAATGATGCTTTTCCCTAAAATACATTATGTTCTTACTATGCTTCCGTGTGCTATTAATAAAAAATGGCTAGAGAGCATTAACTCAGAGTTCTCTAAATTTATTTGGGGTTATAAAAAGATAAGAGTAGCATATAACAAACATACTCGCATCAAGAATGGGGCGGATTAAAGTTGCTGGACATTTTCCTTTACTATTTCTCTGCTAGCGTAACCCAACTATCCAAATGGCTCATGAGCTCAGGTAGGCTAGTGTATAATCCTGAATGGGTACAAATAGAACAAAATATATGTATGGAAAAGGGCACCAACTTACACTCACTGTTCTTTACCAAAAACATCTCATTCCCACGTAATAAAATTATGGCTGACTCACTTAGAATTCTTAGATGCGTTTCTCACTCATTTAAACTTAACTTATTCTCTAAATTACAACCTTTATGGGATAACATTAATCTAAAATTGAATCCAGGATTGCTAATGAGAAAGGAATGGATTAAAAAAGGAAAACAAAAAATACAAGATGTCATGGGTAGAGACACCATTCTTTCATATGAAGTTCTGGCTAAGAAACATAAAATATCAGAATGGGTAGGGAACTTTATGAAACACTTTGTCAAAGATTACAAATGTTTTTAGAGCCAAATAACTCTCTATCGCAGGAATCTAAATCCTTCATTGTAGCATTGCATATCTCTCCCTCCATCTCATCAGTCTACAATTCTCTTCTAGAAATATCTAGAGGGGTGTTGACAGATCCGATCCAACGGTGGTCACAGGAATTCAACAATGTGGGGGATCGCTGGGATTCGACTAAGATCTGGGATTTTGCAGGTAAGGCTTTTAAAACTTCAAATCTCAGACTTATGCACTTCAAGACCTTACATAATCTTTATTTCACCCCAGTATGCATGTTTAAAATGGGACTGAGAGATGATTTTGTTTGTCATAAATGCAAAAAAGGAAAAGGATCCTTGGGTCATATGTTCTGGTTTTGTTCTAGGGTACAGGACTTATGGAAACAAGTAACTGAGTATTTTAAAGAAATTTCTTGCTTAAAAGATAAAATGAGTTTAGACACCTGCATTTTGGGGCATTTTGATAGGGGAGAAGGTTGGACTCAAGAACAGATGTATTCTATTCTATTGATAGGTGGATTGATTAGAAGTTCCTTATTAAAATACTGGGTAGAAGAAACTATTCCTTCTTTGAGAGAATGCTTAGCTCAGTTTACTGAAAATCTCAGAACAGAAAAATTAGCACTATCTTTGAGTGGTCTTTCTCATAAATATAACAATTGATATAGCTCTGTAGAACATTTTATGAGGAAAACAAAGGACTCTCCAGTCATTTAATGGGAGGATGGGGTTTGATGCTTGTTTTTCTTGGTCGGTACTTATATTTCTTATTTTCTTCTCTTTCTTCCTTTTCTCGGTATCTTTCTCTTTTGGTTAGTCTTTGTCTCATAGTCATGTATTATATCTCATAAATATCTAATAGATGTGAAGGAAAGTTATGTGTTAGTACATAAATAAGGAAAGCTATTTAGTTATATAGTATTTATAATGTTAGACAATTATTTATTAGGTGGATGTTGAATGTGATATATATATATGTATGTAGAGATATCTAATGATTGTATTGTCTGTACTTTTCTAAACATGTTACGGTAATGTGTATTCTTACAATATTTAATAAAACATTTTATTGAGAAAAAAAAGAAGACAGAACCCAATAACTTCTTAGGCTGGTCTTGCATTTATAGCCTGTTACAGACATGATCTCTCTAGATTCGAGACCAGCCTCAGATAGTATGTGGATGGCTGTGCTTTGGATACAATGATTTGTGTATCTGTGACTCAATTCTGCATCGGCTGATATATGTGCCATAAGATCACCCAGCTAGTTGCACCCTATGGGTTGGCATGTGTACCAGCAATCCTTTCTATTTAGCACACTTTGAGGTAACTCTAAAGGGTGCAAGTACAATGCTGGAGCATTTTCTGGACATTTCTCTATGTACTCTCTGTACAGGTATACCATCACTGCAGCGACTCCCGGACGGCGAAGACCATCACAGCAACAGGAATCGGGCAAAACCCGCCTGTTGCTGTGATGGTCTGTGCGGTGATCGGGACTGCCTCGCTGGGTGTTTGCCCCCCCGGTCCATCTCCGACTTGGAGTTAGAATCCTAGAGACGAAGGTGTGGAAGGAAAGAGCCCCGATTGTAATGCGACAACATCCCGTGGCTACAATGCCAACAGTCGGCATTGTAGCTGTCGTTGTAGGGGATGTTGGCACTAGCGCTGTCGAAGCGCTATAGGTAAACCCTCTGTACATGGCTACTGGACAATCCTTGCTGCCGGGATTACTGTACAGCACTCCTCATAGTACTTCTTTGTTCTGCTCAATGATTTTATTATGATTTTCGGTGCTCTCATTAAAAGACAGCACTAAGTATTCTTCCCCATGTTCGTCTTTCCTGATAATAAAGGAATTCTGTTTCAACTGTCTCTGGCCCTCTCTACCTCTCCTTGCTAGACCAAGTTATAATTCGAACTAGAGTCTGCGTATGAGCCCATATGCAGACTCTGGTGACAGTTTAGAGTAATTTCAGATTTTCTGAAGGTCAGACTCAGAAATTCTCGGGTGGTGTGACGCGACATCGTGTTCAGCTCTCCAATATTCCTTTACTACCACCACAGAAACATTATTGGTGGATTTAAATTCCAGATCTGTAATAATGTAAACTTTTCTGTTGACTTCCCAGGCTATTTACATGGCGATTTAAGCCAGCTCTCAGCCCAATATAAGAGCTGATGCTGTACTGATTTCCCTTTTCAGTGCGAACACAGCCATAATATTTTGTCAATATTTTTGCTAGAAGAGGCATCGGAATAGTGCTAATATCCACACTCATATTATTTGCAGACAACCAGTCGCTGAACATGTTGCAAGATCACGCAATATTTTTGTGCGTGTTAGGCTCAGACTTCCTATGTTCCAGATCATTTAACTCTTGTTAAGATAAAAATACATGTCATGAGATGTCTTCTTTACTGACTTGTGGTGTGGACTCAGTGTTTTTTTTTCTTTTCTTTTAAGCCGCATTGTTTCACAACCTAGTTTCTGAACACTTATGCCGCTCTGCAGTAGTGAACACTCTGCATTTGGATGGCGAATAAGTGACTTGTCCACCGTTACTATTAATTTCGGGGACATCTTATCGGTCATTGCTGAGTGTGCTGCAGATGCGCTGCTCGACCGACAAGGTAAGCCACTTTTGTCATATTGCTCATCGACCCAACGAGCGATGCCCATCACTCTACATATCACAAATGTGGATGTAAAATTCTCCATTTTCTGTGTCTGCTTAAGTTCTACTATCCGCTTGCATACAACAATGTCCACTGGGTGGGTGGGTGGGAGGACATATTTATTTATGCAGTCTAAAAGCACACTGTGGTGATGGTTTGAATACAGTACTGCAATAGCAAGGATTATTGTATGCGACTTTGTTCTTTGGTGTATGACAGAGGAATAGCAATAGCGGGCATTACTACAGGATTAACCCGCTGTGTTAGATCAGCTGCTGTCTTTCTACCAATCGCAATGCTGTGTTTCACTTCTTATTTATTACCATGTTACAAACAAATTTAATGCACTCATTCTCTACTCATAAGTTTTACCCTCCAGTCCCTTTATTCTACTTGTATACCTTCTCTGTACCTTCTCTATTTTTCCTCAATTTCCTTTTTTGTATGGCTTCCACACAAGGACAGCATATTCAAGGTGGGGTCTTACCAGAGATCTACACAATGCCAACACCACCTTTCTATCCCTGCTTGTTATATTACGTTTAATACAGTCAGAGACCTGATCTGCTTTATTAACCATGGCCATTATGTTTACCCCATTGTAGGTCATTACTAACTATTACTCCCAAGTCCCTTTTAGTTACACATTTCCTAAGTTCAATTCCTTGAAAGGTGTGTCTACAGTATATTGTGGGTTTTTCTTACCAAAATACACAATTGTATACTTGTCTAGATTAAAGCACATTCCTGATTCTTTAGACAATATACTTAATTTATTCAGATTGCCTTGCATTTGCATGCAATCTTCCTCAGTTTCAACTATGATTCCAATTTTAGCATCATCTGCAAATTTTGCAACCCAGCCAATTAAGATTTTATTCATGTCCCTTATAGAAATGTTAAAGAGGCTTAGTCCTAGGACTGAACCCTGTGGAACTCCACTTGTAATGTTTGCCAAATCTGATGTCACCCCTCTTAATTTAACTCTTTGCTAGGCCCGGTGGTGCTGACGGTTGAGGTGCTGGATGCCACACCTCGGCCTGCGCTGATGACCTGAGTTGGGAGCAAGCTCGGGCACCGGGGTCAGCAGAGGAGGGACTGGATAGAGCACCCAGGGGGCTGCTCTCCTGTCCCAGGGGGAGGGAACTGAGATGCTCTGTGATCTGGCGGCCCTTAGTGGAGATCGGCGGAGCTGCAGAGGCACGGGCTGCACATTACAGCATGCCCGACGCTGGCAGGGTTGCCATGCACCAAGTGTCATGGGGTGCGCAGGCATGGGGAGTGGGGAAGGACAGAAAAAGGAAGTACCCAGCCCGAGGGATAGGTGACGGCACCTTCCCTCCATGCCCTACGCTGGATCTGACTCGGCCAATGCCTCATCAGTCCTCCACCCGGGCCCCGCCCGCTGTCAGAGTCTGTCTCATAAGGAGCCCAAGTAAGTGGTCGGACTACCCTCCCCAGGCGGGTTAAACCAGGGGTGCTGGCAGTGGGGGGGGGGAGAGCGAGAAGGGCACAAAGACTGTAGTGGATCTCAGGTGGGCAGGTATAAGGGGAGGATGCCTGAGAGAGAGTTCCCCTGAGCCGTGACTGGAGGAAAGAGTTAAAAAATATATATATTTTTAACTCTTTGCCTCCTGTTTGTGAGACAGCTTGAAATCCATTTAAGAAATATTAATGGAATGTTTTAGATTTTTCATTTTTCTTATTAGTTAACTCATTTGTTCCTGGTGGCCATTCTGGGTTGGATCCAGCAATGGATGGTTCAGACGCCATTTGGCGTCTATGGGAACAAAGGAGTTAATTAAGTGGGACTGTACAAAGGCCTTGCATAGGTCCATATATGTCACGTCTCCTGATCTACCTTGATCCAAAGCTTTGTTTATTGGATCAAAAAAGTTTATCAGATTTGTTTGACAACACCTATTTCTAGCGAATCTGTGCTGACTTACTTCATTATCTAGTGTGTCTATTACTAGTTGTCTAGGTGTTCCTTTAATATGCTTTCTGTCATTTTACAAATGACGCTACCTAGGCTTACATGCCAAAAATTCTCTTATTTTTGGGGCCTTTTTATGATGATGTGCCTGCACGACATATGTTTTGTGATGAGTGAAGATGGATGTTGGGGATGTGTCACTCCCGAGCCCACCGCAGTTCAAAATAGCAGGGGCTCGGCAGTCTAGACCAAAGACCATGCACTGTGGTTGTGACGCTACTCTCTGCTCGGTGGGCAGCACTTCATGTACTTCAAAGGACTGAAGCCACTCCAATCAAAGAGGGCTTTGGTCCTTTGATTTGCAGGAAGCCACTTCAGCAAACAGCTGATCAGCTTTCAAAACAGTTACGAGCAGCACACTGGAAGTTTGTTACGAATGTCACCAGTGTGTAGCTGCTATATCAAGCCCTGTAACAACGAAAACTGCCCACTGAGGTCTGTTGCTGGTTCCCCTGTTACTCTCCCCCCACCTGACCCTCCCTCTAAACACCAACCCCCCCACCCCCCTCACAAACACGACAGTGACACTGGGGCTGCCCAATCCCCCAGTGTCCACCTCATAGTTTTTTTTTATATATCACCTGCAGCAAAGAAAACCATCCATTGATGTCTCCTGCTGGTGCCCCTATAACTGTTCACCCCACTCGACCCTCCCTCTCAGCATCAACCACCTCACATCCTCCAAATATAACACTGACACTGGGGGTGTCCATTCCCTCAGTGTCGCCACTTCGTACTTTTTTTTTTTTAATATATTATTTATAAAGCCTGTAAAAAGAAAACCGCTCATCAATGTCTGTTCCTGGCACCCTGTAATTTACCCACCCCAACCCTCCTCCTCTAAGCATCCACCATACCACCCCCTCCCCACAATCGATAACACTGACACTGGAGGTGCCCAATCCCCAGTGTCATCACCTGAAATCTAGAAAGCCATCACTGATTTATTTTATTAATCCTGTACAACTACTCCCCCCACCTGACCTTCCCACTCAGCACCCACCCCAGCACAAGCCCTTACTTACCCAATGGGGGTCCAAAGCCATAGTCTTCTCTGGACTGCAGACACGTCATCACTCTTCAAAGCTGGACCGCAAACTGAGGAAATCAGGTATGCAGTTTAATATATTTCAATGGAGTTTTGAGCTTAGTGGCATAATTTGGTAATTTTTTAATATTTTTGCCCAAAATTTTCAACATGCCTTTTTTTGGGACCCCACCTCATGAACAATTACGGTGAAGTTAGGCAAATTTGTCCCGGAAGGTGATTTTGCGGTCACTGCATGAAATCACCTTTCGGGCAGGAGTAGAAATTTTCTCTGCCCTTGTTCACGAGGTGGAGTCATAAGAAGAGTTTGCTGAAAATGTGGTGTAAAAATATTAAGGAACACCAAAGTTATGAGCCTACATTGAAATTTGCAAGCTCAGGCTCCTAACTTAGGTAATTTTCAATATTTTGACCCCACATTTTCAACATAGTCATTTCTTTACAGCACCTCATGAATGTGATAGCTGTCATTTTTCAAATCCTGGCCAAAGTTTTTTTTTGTACCTGTGGTGCAGAATGACATTTTGGTGGTGCAGAATGCTGTTTTGGCGGGGAGTTGAAAATGTTCACTTACTGGGTTCATTAGGTGGGGTAATAAGAAGACTATGCTGAACATTTGGTGTACAAATATGAAAAAATGCCCAGGTTATGACTGAACGTCACGCTATTTCAACATTCACTCATAAATTCACAAATTTTCAACATTTTGACTCCAACCTTTCTATATAGCCATTTTCCATACCACCTCATACACGTGATGTGTCATTTTTAAAATCCTGGATGAGATGTGTTTTCCCGCCTCTGGTGCAAAATGACATTTAGGCCAACATGTGTCTATAAGACGAATCCTAAAACAAGTATCTTCAAAATTTGAGGTCAAAGTTGCAAAAAAAATTGTTTATCAAGCATCAAATGTTTGGCATTGACAAATGCTTGTTTATGGACTGGTGTAACATCAGCCTGTCACCAACCCTCTGCACCTCACCTTTTGCTATAGAATTATTTATTATGTATGTTAAGGGCTTTATTATTTTTGTCATAGTTTCCTTAAGAACCCGCAGATTTATGCCATCAGGGGCTAGATTCACAAAAAAAATCACAAAGCACAATGCAAAAGTTTGCATTGCGCTTTGCGTTTGCTCAGGTGTCAAATCTTTCTATTCTAAGTTGGATAGCGAGGAGAATAGGGCCAGGCGGAGTCAGCGTTAACCCCAATACAGCTAGTGCTAAACCCACTAGCACTGCCCTGACATGTAGCCAGGAGTATGGCTCTGTAATGAATAGTGCAGGTAATTTATTTCCAATTCACTACAGCAGCCATGTAAATGAACCCATTTGGCATGCAAGGTGCTATGTGGCCATTTGCATGCCTATTATGGGCCCATTTACATAGGCTGCAATGAGTTTAGCGTGCCCACCCATCCCCTGCCCCAGAGGCAGCCCTGTGTCAGTATGTTTACTAAGCACTCTGGTGCTAGTGCCCCCCCCCCCAATGATCTCTGGCTGAATTAAAAAAAAACTGTCTTCCCTGGTGCTAGTGGTCACTCTCCCCCCACATGATCGCCGATCACCAGCCCATGTATGAAACAGAATTTTCCCTGGTGTCTAGTTTCCCTCCCCCCATCCACACCCATGCCCAATACAGATACATAGTCAGTGTCGGCAGATAAGGGCCCACGGCCCACCCAGTCTGCCCGTTTGAGCTTGTAAGTTTACTTTATGTTTTCCTAGAAGTCTGTTGCCCCTTAACCCTGACTTCCAGAATTCCTTTATGTCTATCCCATGCATTCTTAAATCCCATGATTGTTTCAGCACCTACCACTTCCTCTGGCGGGGTGTTCCACTTGTCCACCACCCATTCTGTGAAGAAATTCTTCCTCATGTTTCCTCTGAATCGTCCTCCCTCCAACTTCATCCCATGCCCTCTAGTTCTGGAACATCTTTTTTGCTTAAAAACAGTGTATTCCTGCACCCTGTTCCTCCCTGTAAGATACTTGTATGTCTCTATCATATCCCCTCTTTCCCTCCTCTCCTCCAGGGACACATATTCAATTCCTTCAGCCTGTTCTCATAGGACTTGTGATGCAATCCAGGTACCATCTTTGTTGCCCTCCTCTGAACCTTCTCTACCCTGTCTATGTCCTTATGTAAGTAAGGTCTCCAGAACTGTACACTGTACTCCAGGTGGGGCCTCACTAGTGTCTTGTATAGTGGAATTATGACCTCCCTTTTCTGCTGGTGATGCCCTGCCTATGCATCCCAGCATCCTATACTTTATCTGCTGCCTCGTCACTGTTTCCCTACCTTGAGGTCATCAGAGATGATAACCCCAAGATCCCTTTCCTGCTTGGTGCATGCTACATCCTCACCCCCCAATTGATATATTGTGCCAGGGTTTTTGTGACCCATATGCATTATCTTGCACTTCTTTGCACTGAATTTCAACTGCCAAACCCCTGACCATTCTTCAAGTTTCTGCAGGTCTCTTCTCATTCTGTCTACATCCTCTGGTGTGTATATTCTGTTACAGAGCTTTGTGTCATCAGCAAACAAGGAAATTCTGCCTTCTAGGTCCTGCGCAATGTCAATGATGAAGATGTTGAATAGGACTGGTCCCAGCACTGATCCCTGTGGTACCCCACTGGTCACTCTTCCCTCTGTGGAGTTACAGCCATTTAACACCACCCTCTGTGTCCTGCCACCCAGCCAGTTACCTACCCACTGCATTACTGTCCTGCCCATACCCATATTCCCCAGTTTGTGTAAGAGTCTTCTATGTGGCACAGTGTCAAAGGCCTTGCTGAAGTCCAGATAGGCCATGTCCACTGCCCTCCCCTGATCCACCTCCCTAGTCACCCAGTCAAAAAATTCAATGAGGTTGGTCTGACATGACCTCCCCCTGGTGAAACCATGCTGCCTTGGGTCCTGTAGTCCACTGACAACCAGATGGTCCGTAATCTCTCCTTCAGTAGTGCTTCCATGATCTTCCCCACTACCAAGGTGAGGCTGACTGGTCTGTAGTTCCCTTCCTCTTTGTTCCCACTTTTATAGGGGACATCTGTCCTCAGTCTTTGGGTACCTCCCAGTTTCCAGTGATCAGCTAAACAGGATTGCCAGAGGTTCAGCCACCACCTCTCTTAGTTCTTTAAGGACCTTGGGGTGCACCCCATCTGGCCCCATTTTTATCAACTCTTATTACTTCCAGTTCCTTCAGGACCCTTTCTCGTAAAGGTCTTATGTCCATTTCTGCACCATTCCCACCCCTTGTACTCCCTTCAGACCCATTACCCTCCTCTTCCTCAGTAAAGACTGAGCAGAAATACCTGTTCAATATGTCAGCTTTACTGTTGTCATCCTCCACGCGGCCCCCATCCTCCCCCTTCAGTCTCACTATCTTTCCATTTGCCTTTCTTTTTCCACTTATGTACCTGTAAAAGGTTTTGGCCCCTCTGCCCACTGATTTTGCAATGTGCTCTTCTGTCTGAGCTTTGGCTTCCCTTACTCACCTCCCTGACTCCCTTTGCTTCTCCTGGTACTTCTCCCTATCCCCTTCTGCCTGTGTCTTTTTGTATTGCCTGTACAAGTACTATGTCCTGGTGTCCAGTGGTCCCTCCCCCCACCTGAGCCCTCACCCAATGTCTCAGCCACTATTCCCTGGTGTCCAGTGGTCCCTTCCCCCACCTACTCCCTGATCCCCTGTAAAAGAAATAAAACCCATTCCCTGGCATCCAGCAGACCCCCCTCCCTATCCCTAATGCTCTGTAAAAGAACCAAACATTCCTTCCCAAGCATCTAGTGGACCCCCCCACCACCACCACCCTGGCAGGTAGTGCCCCACCACCACACTCCCCCCCATTCCTAACCCAAGCTGGCAACCAGCACAGCTCTCCGCTCTCCACCAGGGGCCGGCTGCCAACCGAGCTGTCAATGAGTGTGTACTATATATGGTATGCGCTCACTGACCGACAGCTCAGGGTGAGTTGTAATTGTCCTGCACATTAACAGCAAGCTTTTCTTCCATGATTCTTTTTTGTATCTTTATCATGTTTTTATGATTCTTTAGCAAATATCTGTATTTCATGACCAATCTGTTGTCAGAACCTTATTTCATTTTATTTTATTTTATATGTTCTTCTTACTACTTAATAGTTTCCTGATTTTACGTGTTATCCATGCTGGAGCTTTACCTTTATCGTTATATTTAAGTTTCTGTGGCACATACATGCTAGTTAACATGCTGTTAGTTTTAAATATAGGACTGCAATTCTATCTCTCCTTTTGTGATCTCTGTCTTTCCTATAAATACCGTATACTGATATACTTTTATTCCAAGTGTCACTGGGTTCCACCATGTCTCTGTTAGTATGAGAATATATTGTTTTTCAGTTTACCAGTGCTTCCAATAGATTTATTTTCTTATTCATAGTCTAGCATTAATTAAGATAACTTTCAAATTGTGTGATTCGTTTCTTTTTAATTGCAATTTAACAGTTGTATTTGGATACTGTTTCTGTCCATGTTGCTGATTACCTATATTTACTTTCATATTTAATGCACATAATGTTCCACCAATGTGGTTTTCTAAAGGCCTATTTATGACTGTTCCCCTTATAGGGATCAGTTTAAATAATTTTCAATGAAACTGTTTAATCTTTCACCCAGAGCTGCTGAACCCTTCCTACCCAAGGGTAGTAAAGGAACTTAGGGAGGTACTAGTTGCCCCACTGATGGTAGTTCTGGAGGACTGGAGGAGAGCAGATATGGTCCTTCTTCATAAGAGCAGCAGCAGAGAGGTAATTAGCAACTATAGGCCAGTCAATCCCAGTGGTGGGGAAATTAATTCAACCCTTGTTAAAAGAAAGGTTAGTAGAGTATCTTGAATCCAATGAGCTACAAGACCACAGACAGCAATGACTGATGGAGAGGTCATACCAACCTAATCTGATTGATTTCTTTGGCTGGGTGATAAGGAAATAGATAGAGGAGGGCAGTAGATGTGGTTTATCTGGATTTTAGCAAGGCCTTTGACACTGTGCCACACAGGAGATGATAAAGAATCTGAGCAGCCTCGGGGTGGAGGGGGGTGATCCAAAGTGACGAGTTGTGTAAGGAACTATTTTATTTATTTTATTTATTTAGTTTTTTGTTGACCAGGTAAATGCACTAGACAAATCCTGCCTATTTTCAGGCACGACCTGGGGGGGGGGTACAGATGAATGCCAACTGACCTTGAACCAGATTAAGCTGTTGGTGGTATTTTTAGTGAATGAGGGAAATTTGGCCAGGACACCGGGGAAATTCCCCTACTGTTGTGAGTTGCAGGCGGTCAGTCTGCTCTTTGCGATGGAGGAGGAAGAAGGTCTGGTTGGGGCTGAGGTAGCCCAGAGTATGTCAATAGATACTGTACCTGTTTTTGAGGAACCAGTGGTGTCGGTGGCTGGGGTGCACCAGCGGGGTGGCCAGCAAAACGCCGATTCAAGTGGGCCTTTGAATTTTTCGGAAAGGTCCTGTTTAAGTCTTGTGGAGAAACAACGTTGCCTCGAGGAGGAACTTTTGCGCGTTAGTGACTTGTTGCAGAGGGAACGCCGGACTGCGATTTCACAGGAGGCCCGGAAACGATCGGCTACTTCGCCAACTGCTGCTGAGTCTGAGGGGCCAAGCAAGCTCCTTCCTCCGGTGGAGAGACCTATCGGGGAATTGGACAAGCCTTCCCGGGATTGGGGAACTTTGGTGGAGGAGTTCTGGTCGCTGGAGCGAGCGTTGCGAGGGGCTGGATGGATTCCAATTTCAGGAGGCACATGAAGACCGGAGCAAGCTGTTCCTGCTCATGCAATGGATAATCAGATAAGTCCTTGTGATGCATCTGACTCTCTGGGGGCTGTATTGAGTACTGAGGCTATTGTTTCCCCTACCCCCTGTCTGCAGATATTGCTGCTGATTTAACTATGGGATCTCAGGGAGGGGGTGGGACTGGAGATGTGAATGCTTCCCCTAGCCTTCCTGAGTCAGTTGTTCATCCTATCTCTAAACCTTCTTATGCTAGCCATTTCAGACAGCTGCTGGAATTGGCAAAGTGACGTAATACTGTTAGATTACGTTATGTGGGTCCTAGGGATACTCTCCCAGATAGGTTTTTTGTTGGGAAGACATTATTAAAACGCAGCATGGGTTTTTTCCCTCAGAGGTATATGCATTAATACATGTTCCAGGGGAATTCACCTTTGACATCAGCTTTCGGACCCCTGCCTTGATGGAGTTGTTTTGGAGTCGATATCTAAATTTGAAGACTAACCCACTATGGTCTGACTTTATTGTATTACCTTTGTCTCAGCAGGCCTATAGGATCATCACAATCATGTTTCGGAATGAAGGGGTGAATATTGTTGATATTGTTAAATGGTTGTCTAAGTCTTGTGATGTTCAGGGGAATCCAGTCCCTATTCTGGATGAAGAGGGGTTTTGGAATGGGGGTTGGAAATTTAGGGTAAAACTTCATTCCACGGATTCTGGCTTACTTCATCTGCCTAATTGCTTCTTTCTGGGGAGAGATAAGGGGTTTCTTTTTTATCCTGGGCAGCCCAGGGTTTGCTTTAAGTGTGGGTCTCAAACCCACATTAGTACCTCCTGCACCGTTCTTAAATGTTCTTATTGTGGGGAGATGGGTCATCCAAGTGGCCATTGTTTTCAAACCTCAAAATGCAATCTTTGCGATGAGGTGGGTCACACATTTGAAACCTGTCCCTTAGCAGCCAAAAATACTGCTGATGCTGATTATGGGGTACAGGATCATTACATCCGGGGGGCAGTTAGACCCGGTATTCCTACTAAGGGAGGGAGGGGCCCTGATATTGACGGGGTTGTTCCCCCCTTGGCTGATTCTGATTATGGGGTACAAGATCATTACATCCGGGAGGCAGTTAGACCCGGTATTCCTACTAAGGGAGGGAGGGGCCCTGATATTGACGGGGTTGTTCCCCCCTTGGCTGACTCTGATTATGGCGTACAAGATCATTACATCCGGGAGGCAGTTAGACCCGGTATTCCTACTAAGGGAGGGAGGGGCCCTGATATTGATGGGATTGTTCCCCCTTTGGCTGACTCTGGTTTGTTAGAATCAGCTGATTCTCAGTTGACTACCATGGTTCCACCTGCTGTGGGAGTTGTAGTGGCCTCTAGGGTGGATCAGGGGGAAGGTGGGAGCATCGTCCCTGTGTTGCCAGATTTGGAGGCTCCGGATGCTGGGTTCATGGTGGTTAGCGAGAAAAAGGAGAAATCTGCCAAAGGGAGGGGGGAACTAGGGAAGAAACTAGCTGCACCTGCTCCTGTTGTTTCTATGGCTGACCCGAATATGTTTTCTGTTTTGGAAGAGTGTCCAGTGGATGATCCTAGCGGGTCTGGGCCTCCTCTACCTTTACCTGGGTTAGAATCTTCTGAACCTGTGGTTGACCAGGTGGGCCCTAGACCACCTGACGGTAAGACTGGTAGGATCACAAGGGCATCTAGTAAGGTGACGTGAATGTTCCCTTGCTGGACTCCTTGTTCCCTTCCACCTTCGGGTGGCATCCTTAAATGTGAACAGTATTAAGACTCCAGAAAAACAATGCAGAACTTATTCACATTTTCTGTCTGAAAGTCTAGATTGCGTTTTTCTGCAGGATGTTCGCTTGCATTCCCTTGAAGAGGTGGAGGCTGCCTCTGCAGGTTGGATTTGGGGGGACTGTTTTTGGTCTTTGGGTGCTGACTTCTGTAGTGGGGTTGGAATATGTTTTTTTCATTATCATGTCACAGTGCTACATCAGATAGAAGTTCTGGCTGGCAGGGCCTTGGTCCTCGATGTTAAATGGGGTTCCTTATACTTAAGGTTAATTTCTGTGTATGCTCCACAATCTAAATTTGACCGGGTGGCTTTGTTTAATTCACTTTATCCCTTTTTATGCTCTCCTTATTACATTATTTTGGGGGGGATTTTAACTGTTCCTTGCCTTTAAAAAGGGCTTCAGGGACAATGAAAAAGGTGTATTGTGATGAGACTAGTTTGTTGAAACTCATCTCAGACGCTGGTTTGGTAGATGCTTTTGGACCCTCTACTGGTGGGTCTGGGGACACCTATTTCTGTGGACCAAGGGCTTCCAGGATTGATTTCTTTTTTCTCACTTCTGTGGTTTCTGTTCAATCTAGATCTTTGCAGGATGTTGCTTCCTCTGATCACAGATTACTGAGACTGACCTTGGCTGATGTTCCTGCAGCTCGGAGAGGGCTGGGTATATACTAACATACTAAAATGCCAGCAGAATAGGCCTAACGGTCTTTCGTGTCTGCTCGTTTGGTCAGCCCCCACCCTGGGTGCTGACCTTGCTGCCCCCCCTCGCCTTCTCTGGCTTCTCCCTTCCCAGTTCCGGATATTCTTGCTGCATTGGATTTTGCTTCCAGAACCCTTCCCCTGTACCTGTCCCACCCCTCTTGAACCCCTCCACTGTCTCTGCCTCCACCAGCCCCTAGGCAGCGCATTCCATGGCTCCACCACCCTCTCAGTGAAGTAGCACCTCCTCCTTTCTCCCCTGAATCTTCCCCCCTCCAGCTTCCACCCATGCCCTCTAGTGGCCCCTTCCTCCTTCCTTCGAAGCACCCTGACTGTTCCTCCCCTATTTACCCTCTTCATGTACCTGAAGACCTCTATCATGTCCCCCCGGTCCCTTCTCTCTTCCAATGTGTATATATTTAGCTCTTCGAGCCTCTCCTCATAGGTCCTGTCCCCCAAGCCCCAAATTATTTTGGTTGCCCTCCTCTAGACCCTCTCCAGGAGGTTAATGTCCCTCTTTAAGTGTGGCCTCCAAAACTGCACGCAGTACTCAAGGTGCTGCCTCACCAAGCAGTTATACAGAGGGAGTATCACTTCCCTCCTTCTGGAGGTGATCCCCCTAGCGATCCATCCCAGCATCCTGTTGGCCTTGGCTGCTGCCCTCCTACAAGTCTCAGAGTTGTTCATCTTGACATCCACCACCACCCCCAGGTCCCTCTCAGCCATCGAGACTTGTAGCATTCCCCCCTCCCCCCCCAGGAAATTGGAATATGGAAATTGAATTCTGAATTGTTGCATATCCCTGTGTAATGGGTGGGTTAAGCTCTCTTTTGCTGGCCAGGAAGTTGGTTTCCTTTTTGTATGATGATTTAAATGTTTGGTGGGAGGACACTAAATAGGAAGTTCGGGTTTATTTTAAGGCTGTCGGTCGTTTAAATGGTCAATTATCACATACTGAGTTACGGTATCTTAGGGAACGGCTTCATTTTTTGTCCACTAATAGATGGATTCTTGGCCTCGACTGTCAGCAACATACTGCAAGTTTGAAAATGGAATTGGCTAAGGCTCAGTCTCAGGTTTCACGTGACATGGAAATGAAACACAAATTTAGACTATGTGGCAGGAAAAAAGATACTTTGCCTTTTGAGTACTTGACATCACTCAGACATTTAAGAAGTATGGCGTGATTTGAACACCCCGGGGTGGTGAGTTTCTACCAATGATGATATTTTGGAGGAAATTCATGCCTATGTTTTCTAAGTCATTTCAGTGCAGGACGCTTTCCAAAGCCGCTATCTGTGATTGGTTCGCTGGTAGATCGGTTCCGGCCTTGTCCTTAGCTGACCGGCTTGAATTGGTGCGACCTATCACAGTGGAGGAACTGAAGTCAGCAATTTGGTGTTTACGATTGGGAGTTACACCTGGGTATGATGGGTTGCCTCACGAGGTTTATAAACTCTTATGGGAGGTTTTGGGAGTTGATTTATGTTCGGTCCTGAATACTGGGCTGCAGTCTGGGGTACTCCCTAATAGCATGATGCAAGGTGTGCTACTCCTTCTGTATAAAGAAAAGGGTGATCATGGGGATTTGGGTAATTGGAGACCTTTGTCATTATTGAACTCAGATTATAAGATTCTGATGAAGATTTTATGTCTGAGGTTAAGGAAGGTTAAGGGTACCCTTTTGCATCCGACGCAGTTTAGTGGGGCTCCTCTCAGAAGGGTTCAGGATGCACTGATATTACTTAGAGAGTTGGTCTCTAAAGGTAAGGCTGGAGAATTGTTTGGACATTTGGTTTGCCTGGATCAGTCCAAAGCCTTTGATCAGGTAGAATATATCTATCTCTGGGAGTGTCTGTCAAGGTACGGATTTCCTACCCAATTCATAGGATGGCTACAAACGTGCTATAGGGGCATTACTTTGATCCCCTGTGTGAATGGCTGGGTGGGTAGGGAAATTGAGGTCCATAGAGGGGTTCGGCAGGGGTGTCCATTGAGTCCCTTGCTTTATGTGCTTTCTTTAGATCCCCTCTTACATGCCTTACACAGTACTGATGACATTGTTGGGTTATCGATTGGCTGTAGTGATCCTCAGATAGTTACTTTAGCGTATGCTGATGATCTGATTTTAGTTTTAGCGGATAAGGCTTCTGCTATGGCAGCAAGGAGTTGTTGAGTATCTTTTCTGATTTGACTGGGTCCTCAATTAGTGGCTCAAAGTGGGATTCTACCCTTGGGGTGTAGTCACGACTGATGTGTCCTTGGTTTTGGGGTTTGCCTATGCATCTGACTATAGGAAAATTCTGGGTATTTACTTTGGAGGTCTAGATGACCACAGGTATAACTGGGATCAACAATTGTTAGCAGCTCGTAGTAGGGTTAAGCTTTGGAATAAGGGCTGTATGTCCAAAGCTAAGCGTATTTATTTGATTGTCTTTTTTGTTGCCATATTTTTTATTTATTGCAGCGGTTTTTCCTCCTCCCATCTCTATGGAGGCTTCTCTTTATGGAGTTTTTTTTCTGTGTTTATGGGGTAGTAGGCTAAATCCCCTATAAAGGGGTATTACGTGTTTACCTCTTAGTGAAGGAGGGTTAGGGATGGTTAATCCCGTAGTGTTTTTTCATAGTATTTTTCTTTTTTACAACTTAGTGCCCTTACTTAAAGGGCAGACTATGATTTGGTCTCCATGGGTGGCAGATGGTGTTGACTTCATCTTGTCACAGTAGGGAATGGACTCCTTTCTTGCTCGGCAGGTTAGGGTGGGTGCATTGTCAAGTCATTTTTGCGTGATGTTTCAGAAATTGAAGATGTGGCATGTTGTTCGCTGCTTGCTTCTTTCTCAGACATGTCAACAATTTTATTTTTCTGTATTACATGATTTCTTTTTCTCTGACCCCTGGTTCTATGTTAGGCCTCCTGCTGAACAACGTGCTAAATTACAGTTCTTAGTGAGTAAGAGGGTGCCCAGCCATATGTGGGATTTTTTATGGCTCTGTTTACATAGGAAATTAGGAGTGAAAGGAAACAGGAAACATAAAGAATTGTCTGAACGATATTGCCCTAGGGAGGAGACCTGTTTGGGAGTTGCTGAAACGATGGAGCATTTTTTTGTAGAGTGTCCTTTTACTGTTTCATTTTGGTCTTATTTTCACGATACATGGCCTTTGAATCCCTTTCGGGTTCTCTCACCTGGCGTGTGGGTGGATGGGGTTCTACCGAGCTCCTGGATTGTGTATGATGCAAT
Organism: Neoceratodus forsteri; assembly: GCA_016271365.2. Taxonomy (NCBI): domain Eukaryota; kingdom Metazoa; phylum Chordata; order Ceratodontiformes; family Ceratodontidae; genus Neoceratodus; species Neoceratodus forsteri. The sequence continues at coordinate 1,322,853,715 of CM057456.1, forward strand.
TACATTGTGTCTTGTGATGGGCCATATCAGTTTTTCAGTTATGGCAAGCTAGATGCTCTCTTACTCTAGACAGAAGTTACTTTCTGAATCTCAGATAGTTCACAACACTCTGCTAGCTGTGTTTACATGGAGAGGGCAGGAGCAGGGAAAGGTGCATCCTGAATTGTTCAAATTATGGTGGAGGAAGATGACCTGGTTAGATACAGGGTGAGGACCTTGTGTCTGCCCAAGCCCTGTATTGGGTTATGATGCTTTCCCTTGTGCTGTGAGGAAGCCCTTCTCTGCAGATCCTGGTATGCCTTTACTGTTTTTCTGTATAAATTTATGTCCTATGATATCTCTACATAGACAGTCTTGGATTTTTTATTTTTGCTTCTGTATATCTTGATTGCTTCTTTGCCTTTTATTATGATTTGTACTTTGCTTTTCCGTGTGGTAATGCCATTTTTCTTGATAAACTGTGGTGTTGTGAATCAAAAATTCCCCAACTCTTTTAAGTGGGGGAGGGGGGGTATGTTTATTCCTGTTTCTTTTTCCATTTCTAGGATGTATGACTAATACTTCTTTGAGTTTGTTTCCTATATGATTTGCTCATTATTTTGTGTGACTTATCACTGTTTGTATCCCTTTTTGTTTTGTTGTTGTGAAAATAAAAAATTCCCCTACTCTTTTCGATAAGTGCCATGGGATCTTTAACATCCACCTGAACTATCACCAATCCAGGAAGATGGGACCTCGGTTTAACGGCTCATCCGAAAGACGGCACCTCAGAAGTGCAGCACCCCTCTCATGCTGCACTAAAGTGCCAGTACTGGGATATTAACCCAAGCGCCAGATGTGGGAACAGAACCCAGAGCCCTCTGATCTCCCGGCCTCAGAGTGAGTGTGCTACCTACTGAGCTACTGACACTTTAAACTAGTTAATGGATAGGCAACAGAGGGTAGTGGTTAATGGCAGGATGGGACTGGTCCTCTTCAGTGTCTTCATTAGTGACACTGCAGAAGAACTGGAAGGTAAGGTATGCCTTTTTGTAGATGACAGCAAAATCTGTAATGGGGTGGACACTCAGGAGGGTGTGGAGAGAATGCCTAGGGACCTTGGGAAAATCTAGGAGTAGTAGGGACTTGGCAAGGTTGGAGGAATGGTCAGAAGTATGGCAGCTAGGATTCAATGCAAAGAAGTGCAAAATAATGCACCTGGGAAACAAGAACCCAGGGGAAGAATACACAATGGGTGGGGAGGTAGTAACAACAACAAAAAAAGGAAAGGGACCTGAGGGTAATCACATCAGATGACCTTAAGATTAGCAAGCAATGTGAGAAGGCAGTAGGGAGGGCTGGGGGTATACTGGGATGTATAGGGAGAGGCATCAGCAGCAGAAAACAGGAAGTTGTTATCCCCTGTACAGACAGTTGGTGAGACCCCATCTGGAGTACTGTGTCCAGTTCTGGAGACCATATCTCCGCAAGGACATAGACAGGATAGAGGTAGTCCAGAGGAGGGCAACTAAAATGGTGCAGGGTCTGCAAGAGAAGCCTTATGAGGAGAGACTAAAGGAGCTTAATATGTATACCCTTGAGGAAAGAAGGGAGAGGGGGGACATGATAGAAACTTTTACGTACCTCAGTGGAATCAACAAAGTCCAAGAGGGTAGCATCTTTCAGAAAAAGAGACTTGCAAGAACAAGGGACACTATTTAAAGACAGAAGGAGGAGGTTCAGGGGGCAATGTGAGATATTATTTCACAGAGGTAGTGGATGCATGGAACAGCCTTCCTGAGGAGGTTGTGGGGTCTAAAACTGTGGGAAAATTCAAGAATGCATGGGACAGACATAAGGCAATTCGTGTGGGGGGTAGGAAGAAATAGGCTGTTGGTTAACTAGGATCTGCGGCCTATCCTGTAGGTAGGGAAATGGGCACACTAGATGGGCCAAGCTGTCCTTATCTGCCGTCAAAGTCTATGTTTCTATGTTTCTACGTCAAGAGCATGGCAGTTGGTCTTCAATGCCAAAAACTGCAAAATAATGCACCTACAGCATAGGAGCCCAAGTGTGGAGTATAGGATGGGGGGGAAGGCACTGACAGTCACTAAGAAGAGAAGGGACCTTGGAGACATCATATCTGATGACATCAAAGTGGCAGGGCAGTGTGACAAAGCAGAGGATAGAGCCAGTATGGTGCATAGATGCATAGGAAGTGGTATCGCCGGCAGGAGGAAGAGAAGGATGGTGTTGCCACTGTATCGCTCACTTGTAAGACCCCACCTGCAGTAGTTTCTAGTTCTGGAGGCTGCACCTCATAAAGGACATAGACAGGGTTGAGGACGTGCAGAGAAAGACAACAAAAATGGTGCAGAGGTTACACCAAAAGCCCTAGGAAAATAGACTGAGGGATCTCAACATGTATAACCCAGAAGAGAGGATTGTGCGAGAAGGAACATGATAGACACATACAAATACCTCATAAGGGTGAACATGGTGCAGGAGGGGAGTCTCTTTCAAATGAGAAAGAACATCAGGATCAAAGGGCAGGAAATGAAGCAGAAGAGGAGAGAGCTAAGAGGGATGTGAAGAAGTAATACTTCACTGAAAGAGTGGTGGATGCCTGGAACAGACCGCCAGAGGAAGTAGTGGAGGCAAAAATTGTAGGGGGTCGTCAAGCATTCGGGGGATAGACGTATGGAAATATTAGTAAATTGACAGGGAGAAGGAAGGGTTGCTAGACACCAGTTAGGGTCTGCAGAGACAGACTAGGCAGGGGCCATCTATGCAGATTGGGTGGTCCAAGCGGTCTTTTTCTGCTGACCAGTTCTGTGTAAACAGATCACAGTTTTCCTGCATTCTGATCGACTTGCATACATACATGTATAGTACATACTTGCGCATATTACCAGCAGTCTGAAATAACCATTTTTCCACCTGCAGCTCACACTTGCAAGAATTAGGCCTTATCCACAGTGGAGTTCTTGTAACATTACCGGCAGTCAGTAACATTACAAGAATGACAAACACGGTTTACATCCACACTGCAGTATGGTAAAACCGTGTTCCAAAAACTCATCTTTCGAACACCTATCCAGACGGAGTTCTGAACACGGTTTCACACCAAAACAGTTGCCTTAAACAGTGTTAAAGTAGTGTGAATGCAAACTGTGCTGTAACACAGTTTAAGGCAACCTCTTCTGACTTCTGTTGCTTTTCTGTTGCTGCCCAAAAGGAGGTATATTATTTATATCCCCATCCTCACAATAAGCTCCCGAATCCACTGATATAATATTTGTCCTAATCCGTTAACATGCCCGTTCAAGAGTATCTCAACATGCATTGTGGTGCCCGGTACTGCCGCAAGCATATCTGGGAACTGAAGCAGGCAAGCACAGTGCTGGATCACAGTGTGGATGCAACGAAAACTGTGCTCTAACACAGAGCACAAAACGTTTTGTAAAGCATTTTTAAAGATAAGGAGCAGTGTGGACAGGCTCTAAGAGATGAAAACAAATACTACCACACGTAACTTTTTTATTTTATTTATTAACATTTTTGGATACAGCCTTTGAGCTCAGAGCTCATTTACAAAGTTTCCATGTCAAGGCGAACAATACAATGGCAGACAAGCATATTGAATATACAGCAGCAAGTATGAATTTACAGAGCACATAACATCAGTAGTCAAACCAAGTACAAGTAATGCTATACAATAATATAAAAATATGACACATAGACGAACTATAAAAAATAAGGGAGGGTACAGAGATCCATAGGCCAGACCCAGAGATGTGGGAGTGTGACAACTGTATCAGTACAGTGAGGATGGGAGGCCATAAAGTGAGAGATAGGTACAGATGGTTAAGGAGGAGGTTCCATGGAGAGCGTGCAGGGTTAAAGGTGTGCAGTTGAGGTTGGGAAGGCAGTGGGGAAGGGGAAGTAGAAAGAGGAGGCTGGTGGCAGGGAGATGAGGGGGGTGTAAAAGGGTCAATTAGAGGTCCCTGGGATAAGGACGGGGTGAGGTCAGCTTCACTAAACCAGAGGGGAAAAAGCAGTCTTGAAGGTGAAGAGTTCTAGGTCATTTAGCAGTCACAGCTGCTGGAGGTAGCTACTGTATGTAGTGCTTCAATTCTTTTTTAAAAGAGCTGATATTGTTGGAGTTAGCTAGTTCAGCAGGGAGTTAATTAATCCAATGTGGGACTCTGTAAGCAAAAGAGTGCTGAGCGAGAGAGGTTCTCCTGAATGGTGCAGACAGTGAGCATCTTGCCTAATTGTGGGCTGCGAATAATGATTATAGCATCATCCACGTAAAGGACAATTTTGGATGTACAAGCTTCAGGGAGGGTATTGAGAAACAGACTAAACATCAAGGGTCCCAAGATGGACCCTTGAGGAACCCCTAGTGAAACCTTCCTGGGGATGGACAGCATAGAGCCTATCTTCACGTACTGTGTTCTGTCTGAGAGGTATTTAGAAAACCAACTAACTGAGGCAAGGGACAGACCAAGTTCTAGTAACTTTTCTAGCAGTAAGTGGTGGTTTACTATATCAAAAGCTTTTGTAAGGTCAATGAAAATTGACCCCCACTAGGTGGCCGCTGTCAGCTGCATCGTGCAGGAGGCTTGAGAACTCGATTAAGGCAGTGTTAGTACTATGGCTTTTGTGGAACCCATGTTGTTGGGGGCATTGCAGGTTGTATTTATGTAGATACTCATTCAATTGGTTTGCTACTATCCTCTCTAGGGCCTTTGACAATGGTGATAGAATGGAGATGGACTGGAAATTGGAGGTACTTGTGTGGTCCTCGCTCTTGTGTACTGGCGTGACAAGAGTCACTTTCCAGAGGTTCGAGAAGTTACTAAGTGTGAGGGACTTATTAAAGATTTTGGTAATTGGGGTGCTAGCTGCACATTCGAGCAGACTTGATAGATCATGAGGCCTGTTTCTGCTGGCAAGTTTCGAATATTTGTATATTACCTCATCAAGTGCGAGCTCCACCATTGTCATATCTATGTTGTCACTGGCCAAGCATGTTTTCCCAAATACCCTTTTTACATATTTCTTGGCCTCAGAAATAATTATGCATTTGAGACAGAACTGCGATACATTGTTTACTGACTAGGTTGACAGGTGGGGTCTAGGAGCTGAGGGGGGCTTTTAGTGACAGATAATCGGTAAGTAGGATGGAGCTAAGATCCATGAATGCCACGTTAAAGGTTTCAGCAATGGAAAGGGGGTCCTTTGTGAGAGTGCCGTTGACATTTAGAAGTGAAGGTTTTTTTTTTGTTCCTTCCCAATCAAGTCTTTAATGTTACCCCAGAAACCCTTACTGCTACTACAGTTCCTTTAGTTCCTTTCTAATTGGCTTTTGTTGAAATTAGTCTTAGCCAACCTTATTGCTTTTGTACTCTTATTTCTGGCTGCCCGGTAATTTTGAAAATCATGCAGTGCCCCTGTGGCCTTCGTCTTATGCCAAAGGATGTCTTGCTCTTTCATTTGCTCAATCAAGTCCCCCATGACCCACCGATTTAGTACACCCCTCACTTTCCTCTTTCTTATTGGAGCAAAGATATCGCAAGCATCATTAAATCTGGAGATGAAGAAACCTATGGCTAGATCAATCTCCTTGATATTATCAATGGGTGACCAGTTGATCTGGGTGAGGTAAGTTCTGAAGGAGTTTAGGTGGCCTCTATGGAGTACTCTGCTGGTGATGATGGTGGGGGCAGCCTTCGCCCCTTTGTTGGACCAATTGCAGAGAATAGGTGAGTGGGCTGGCCCGGTGGCATGGAGGGTTGAGGCGCTGGATGCCTTACCTCATGCTACTCCAGCGACCCAGGTTCGGGAACGACCTCGGGTCATCGGGGTGCCAGCACGTGGAAGGGGGCAGCAGGACTGAACTAGCCGGTAGGCAGCTCTCCTCTCCCGGGGTAGTGTGGGTGGGTTGTCGCCCCCCTGCAGTTCTGCTCCTACCAAGTGGAGGTCCAGTGGGTAGCATAGGTGGGAGGGAGTGGCATTGAATGGGTGGGCGGAAGGGGCTGAACTGGCACCATGGTGTGCATGCGTGCCTCCACACACATGCATGGCCGTGTGCTGGGGCCTCGGGTCAGGAACGGGAAGAAAAACCTACAAAATCATAAAAAATCTATATAGAAAAAAGAACAGGTGAGTGGTCACTCAGGTTATCAGGGAGAACTGTGACGCTGGACAGCTTTGAGGGGGAATAAGACAGGACCCAATCTATGAGGGAGCTAGTACCAGTTTTGTAGTTGATTCTTGTTGGCTCTCTAACCAGTTGGAAGAGGCACACACCACCAACCAGATCCTGTTGCAGGGTGGATCCAGGGGAGAGACAGTTTATGTTGAAGTCCCCCACCACTAGCAATTTATTGTTCTGTTTCAGGGTCTTAGTGATGTCAATTACTTTATCCAAGCCCAATTTTGCTTTTTCTGGTGGCAGGTAAACTGTGGAAATTGTAATGGACTTGCATTTGGCAGCACCAGGTAAACGTGTTATGGCCAGCAGCTCAAAGCTTGCGACTCTTGCTGACAAGGGGAGCACTAGGCCTTGGAGTGGGCTGTTTACAAGACACCCCCTCCCCTTTTGCAGGTTCTCTCTTGCCTGTTGATGGTGTAATCTTCTAACATGATGAAGTCATTATTCTGGGGGACAGCCAGGTTCCCATGAGGCAGATGACAGTGGGCCTATGCTGCATGACCAAAGCCTGGAAGCAGTGAACTTAGACAGGAGGCTACATATGTTCAGAGATGCAATCTTAATATGCCCCTGTTTCCCATTGCTTCTTCCCCCAGCGAGCACTGACCCTGGGTTAGGGTGGATGTTCCCAGAGAGCAGCAGGAGGAGTAGGACCAACTTTTCTGATGAGATACTATTGGTGTTGAATAGCACTTCTTTACTGAGTTGTACAAAATTAGGGTGCCTTGGTAGGGAGGGTAGTGTGACTGTTACTGACAGGGTGGAGTAGTGGCAGTTTGATGCCCCCTTCAGTGGCTGTTTCCCACACATTATGCAGAGCAAACTGGGGAGGAGGTTTGTCAGTGTGTGAGACCTTGGTGGTACCTTTGGGTTGCCAGAGTGCATAGCTCATTACTGGTACATGCTCTAGGGCAGAGCGGGAGGTTACGGGGTGGGTGCTTAGAGGTGCATCAGTTAGTATTATTAGCAGTATAGCAGCTATCGTGGTTAGTGTCTGCATTGTGCTCATGCAGAATAAAGGGTGACGAATGAAAGGATAGATATGTAATCTGCACTAAGTAAGCAGACTACAACTGGACAGTGAGGCTTATGTTGCCCCTAGTGACCCAATACTACAATGAGCAAATAGGAAAATCAATACTTTAAAAAAAAAATGCTTTAAAAATAAAAAAAGTTAGAAGGAAAACACATCCAGCCAAGGTCCAATCATGTGACCTAGGCTGACTATAAATGTACGTGCATGTGTCCACCTAAGGTGGGTGGGGGGAACTGCACGAGAGGGTAACAATAAAATAGAAGTAGTTCAAGCAGTTCATGTAAAGCAGGGACACAAATTACTAAAGCTAAGTTCTATACTGCACAGGAAAAAATTAAGCTGTAAAGGGGCTGTATATGGCGAGTTACTGCAAGTGCATTAAGCACTGGAAAGCAGTGGGGATGAATCAGGAGGAAGCCGCAAAATTCCAAAAGGTGAGCAGCATGGCTGTTATTTGCATATCTTCAAGCTCCAGGGATAGTCGGGCGGGCGGCTAGCCACAGAAGGAAGTTGCTTGTCTGCAGAGTGTGGATCTTCAGGGAGCCTTTATCAGGGGCTGTGCTTGGCCCAGAGTCCTTCAGGGGCCAGGGATAGTTGGGCAGGCAACTGGCCACAGCGGGAGGTTACCTGTCCGCAGTGTGTGGATCTTCAGGGAGCCCTTATCAAGTTCTGGTCAGTGTCGATAGGGCTGCAGCTGAAGAATCTGAGATAAAAATATTATAAATTTGTTTCTTAATATTTTTACACCAAATTTTCAACATAGCCTTGTTATGAACCTGCCTCATGAAGACAGGCAGAGAAAATGTTCAACACCTGACTTAAAGGTAATTTTGCACAAGGACTGTAAAATCAGCTCTCAGAATGCTAAAACACATTTTGGGCAGGAGTTGAAAAATGACAGCTGTCACATTCATGATGTGCTGTAAACAAATGGCTATGTTGAAAATTTGGGGTAAAAATATTGAATATTACCAAACATACAAGCCTGAGTTCACAAAATTCAATGTAGGATCATAATTGTGTTGAGTTTTAATATTTTTACACCAAATTTACAACATAGCCTTCTTATGACCCCACCTCACGAACAAGGGCAGAGAACATTTTCAAATCCTGCCTGGAAGGTGATTTTGCACCGGGACTGTGAAATCACCATTCGGGATTTTAAAAAAAAGCATTTTGACCAGGATTTGAAAAATAACAGCTGCCACATTTATGAGGTGCTGGAAAGATATGGCTATGTTGTAAATTTGGGGTAAAAATATTGAAAATTACCAAAGTAATGAGGCTGCGTTCACAAAATTCAATGTAGGTTTATAACTTTCTTGTTTTTTTAATATTTTTACATAAAATTTTCAACATATCCTTCTTATGACCCCGTCTCATAAACAAGGGCAGAGAAAATGTTCAACTCCTATCCGAAAGGTGATTTTGTACAGGGACCACAAAATCACCTTTTGGGATAGTGTTGACTAAAGACACTGACACTGTTCATGAGGTGGGGTCCCAAAGAAGGCATGTTGAAAATTTGGGCTAAAAATATGCAAAAATGCCCAAGTTATGACTCTAAGTTCAAATCCCCATTGAAATACATTGAACGGCATACCTGTTTCTTCAGTTCGCAGTCCAGCTTTGAAGAGTGAAGATGTGTCTGCGGTCCAGAGAGGATTACAGTGTTGGACCCCCGATGGGTAAGTAAGGACTTAGGGGTGCGGGGTGGTGGGCGATGAGTGGGAGAGTTGGGTGGTGAGACTGTAACAGGGCAAAAGACATCAATAGATGTTTTTCATGTTACAGGTTAAAAGAAAATAAAAAAACAGGACAGAGGTGCCGATCGCAACACTGGGATTGGGCACCCCTAGTGTCATTATTATGTTTCTAGGGGGTTCTGAGAGGAGAGGTTGGGTGGGGAGAAAAGTTAAAAAAATATATATAAGAAATAACCACACATGTGCGGTAGTGGAGTGGGGACAAGGATTAACTTCATCGAGATGCCGATCATGACACTGGGAATTGGGCACCCCCACTGTCACTGTTATGTTTCTGGGGGGGTGCTGAGAGGGAGGGTCAGGTGGGGGGAGGAAAATATATAAAAAAGCATAACAAATAACTGCGCATACGCGGTAGTGGAGGGGGGACCAGACAAGGATTTCTGCACTGGGGATTGGGCACCCCAGTGCCACCGTTACATTTCTGGTGGGATGGGTGGTGTGTGCTGGGGAGGGTTGGGTGGGAGGTTATGTATTTCACAAGTTACAGACCCACGGACCACCAAAAGTGCCCCAATGCAGAAGCGACTTCTTTTTTTTTTACACTCCAACATGTGCGTTCACAAGGAATGCAGGAGTGCTTTTTCAAAGCAAGAGGTCTGCAGGGCTCCACCCACTGCAGCCCTAAAAAGCAACTTATGGACATACCAGAACATATATTGCTTCCACCTAATGTGAAACACCCAAGGAACTACAGTATTTGCTATGTTTTGCAGTGCAGGCTGACTAATAATGATAAAGAAGCACACTTAATTATCACCAAGCTGACTTCCCAAGGAAAACCCCAAGAACTGATTTGCCAAGGATGATGAAACCCCCAAATGTTTCTATCTAAATGGCTGGTTCAGTCAAGTCCCCATTTCTCATAACACTGTTACAAACATCTTGGCATTGCCCTTGGTAACTACACTTAAAAAAATGACAACAAATTAAAATAGTGCCTTCCTATGACAAATATTTAAACAGCCACAGGTCTACCTTGGCCAACATTCACCTAGCTGCTGGGGAAACCATGATCCCCCAGTTACAGCTGCAGCACTTGACATGGTCAGATAGTTCCTGAATTATCTGTGGTATCTCTAGAAGTCCCTGCCTGTTCACACAACCTCTGTAGGGCCACCAGAGAGAACCTCTTTAGAAATATCATAAGATATCTTAAATTATCTGATCATGCCAATTGCTGAACCTATAAAAGTCCAAGTGCTAAAAATAATAAACCATTCTGAAATACAATACCATCAACCATTAGGGAATGTGCCACAACCTTAACGAAAGTTAAAAACAGTCACAGAGGAGTGTTATCACGCCTGCCAAATGGTAACTTTAGTCAAACATATAGAAAAAAAAACAGAAGGCACAGCTGCTCGGAAGTAGAATCCTCCCTTTGTATTTATTATATTATTTTCTAACATTGCTGCTGGGGAGCACCTCACTCCCTTTTGCAAAATTACAACTGTATGGCTGCTGGGGAGTTGCTCATTCCAATTACTGTCACCACAGCTGGGGAGAAACCTCACTCCCTCTGCCCCACTCCAATTCTAAAATAACAATGCCCTCTACAAGGGTGTGCCTCCCTGGTAGCGCTAAAAAGGGTGCACAGAAAAAATGTCTGCAGATAGCACAACAGGCACAAGCACTAACTTAAAAAATACTTAAAATGGAACAAAAGAGCAAACCAAACAACTAAGAAAAAAAGAGAAGAAAACCAAGAAACTAATTAAAATAAAAACACAGTGGCAGCATGGAGGAATCTGCTTTCATAACAATGTGGCACAGCAGTTACAAGTCCAACTTCATAGGTGCTGATGTTGTATAGACAATTAGCAAGTAATTAGCAGAAATTTGTTTCACAAATTTGACTGACGGTCTTTTTCCTTCCTCTTTTGGATGGGGGGATGATGGTAAAGTTGGACTCTGAGCTGTCCCTTTTGAGTTGGTAGGTTCATAAAAGCAGACCTGACTTAAAATGATAGAAAACATTTGGCATAGAGAAACTGCAGATGACAGTAAAAATAAAACTGTTCTTGGGGATACATTTCCATGCAGATGGTGATTAGCAGTTCATAGAAATGTGTTTCAGAGCACATCTTAGCCACCTGATTAACCCTCAACCCCCAATCTCACTCCCACATCTTTTTTTATACTTGCAAAATACGAGATGTTAATTAGAGAGTATTGTTTGGCATGCACTTACAATCATTTATGAATAATTGGTTTGCCTAAGCTTATCATAAGCTTCCAGGGATATTAGTCAGCCTATCCAAGGTCAAAAGCAGATGCAGGTGTTGGGAGCTGGTGGGCATTGCTCCTGGCTTGTTTCTCTTGTCTTGCATCTGGTGCCCGTTAGATTAAACTAGAAACTTTTTTCCGTTTCTCTCCTGTAGTCCCATACGGTTGTCATGGTGATGATACCTGGCTGATTGGTACGTGACTGTTTCATGATACCATAGTAGTGGCATCCTTACAGTGGATATGGAAGATGATATCACTGCATGACAAAAGATACCTTGAGGAAGGTACCTGGGGCCAGATATTCAAAACTTTGCTCTGGGGCTAAATCAGCACTGCCTGGTGGGCAAAGTTAGCACAAAGCAAGCTATATTCAAAAGGAATAGCCCAGGGCAAACAGCCTCTGAATATAGCATGGGAATGAGGGTGGGCAAACTGGGCTGGGAGTGCAGGGCAAACGTAGCCCTGTACTATGACAGCTCTGAATATAGCAACCAGGAAGTGCAGACCACAACAGCAACACAGTGCACGGCGATGTGAAGGTAGGTAGAGGCAACCTATGTAGCCAATGTGTGTTCCAGCAAATGCGTGGACCCAGTACAGCTGCAGGGAGCAGCCCACAGTGTGCAAAACAGTATAATATTACCCGAACCATTTGCACGGAGCTAACACGTTTGCATGGGATTAGTGCGGAGCTAAGCTGTTTGCCCAGTGCTAAACTCTGCCATATTCAAAAGTGACATGCAAATGAGCCTACTTAGGTAGTCTCTGGGCAAACAGCCACATTAGCATCTCATTATGGCCCGATTTGCATGCAGTTTGCCCAGCGTTACTGCAGGGTCCCACAGCTCTACCTGTAGGTCAGCCTGGAAGTACAGGGGCTGGCCAGGTCCAACCGCAGCTCCACCTGTAGGTCAGTCAGGCAGTGCATGATGATAGCTGCAGGCTACATGTAAACAGTACAGCATAGCATAGCATATCGTACTCCAGGGGGCAACACAGCATAGGCACAGGTGGTGCTGCATGCAATCGTCACACTGTAGGTCATGCTACAGTGCACAGCAGACACTACAGTAGCAAGGGGGCCGGTAGTGTGAGGTACACGGCAATGCCTATGGTATGTAGAGCACTGATGACCACTGCACTGCACCGAGTGACAGGCCCAGCTTGCAGGTGATTACTGACAGTGGACAGTATTGTTACGCTGTTATGTGATCCACAGATGCTGCACCTGTGGCATAGGATGCTCACAGTGGCATATACATGGCTGGCTGTGTGTGCTGTGACATCTGTACAGTCATGCGGTATGTGGCTGGGGGGCACGTAAGATCCGACAGGCACACATGTGGTGGGGTATTCCCACTACTGGCTCATGTGCACCGCATGATGTGTCCCAGCCTTGTGGCCATACCTGGGCTATGGTGAGGTCTGGCCATCCACACACCCTTCCCTCAATGGCCACCATGCCCACAGTGCTGCATGTGTGTGCTGGCATCTGTTGGTCACCACAGACATATGGTCTGCAGGTGTGTGCTGTATGGCCACACTACCATGCAGTCCACTGTTGGCCAGATCACCCCTTACTGACTGGCATGGCTGGATCTGGTGGCAGATGTTGGCATCATGGTGGTGCCATCAGTGAGCAGCATGTGTCCTCCATGTCTGGCATTTTCTCAGTATCATACTCATATGTTAGGGTCACGCAAGCTGCGCAAATCCCACACAAACACCGCACAAAGCACCAATGTCATGCAAAACTGTTTGCCCAGGGTTAAGACCAGCTTTTCCTGGGTGATCATTTGTACCACGCTAAGGGTCAAACTAAGTCGCGCTAAACACCTTAGCGCGGCGCTAGCCGATGAATATCCCATAGCACCTGTATTTATGTTCAGTGTGCTCCTTGCATATAATTATGGTCTGCCCGGTGCAAATGCGATTTGCATGCGCTATTTGGCCTTTTGAATATAGCAGACCTGCGCTAAACCTGCGGCAAACAGTTTGCGCATTGCGCAAAGCTTTGAATATCTGGGCACTAGGATCTTAAAAGATAACATGTATCTTTTGAGTCAGGGTCATATTTTATAGATTACATTTCCATAGAACAAGCAGCTATCTCCTATTTCACTCAACAGAAAGACTGCTAGGCAAATTATTGTTTTCATGTATTTCACTCTGTTAAATAAGGATGATCTTGCTGAAGTCTACAAGACAAGATTTTGAACTTTGTTCTACTTGTTAGTAACAGGACCATTTATTCATTCAGTTTTTACAGAATCATTCACATACAGTAGAAACATAGAAGTTAACGGCAGAAAAGGACCGTAAGGCCCATCCAGTCTGCCCATTTTAGCAATTTGCTCCCGCTGCCTCTACTAGGTCAGCGGCCTCAGCTATGCCCCACCCCAACCCCATATGTATGATTATAGAAACATAAAAGTTGACAGCAGAAAAGGACCATAAGGCCCATCCAGTCCAAAAAAAAAAAAAAAAAAAACACACACTTTCTCATCTAGGATCAAACTCCTGCAGTACCTGAGGCACTCCAAGATTATTCCACGACCTAGGTAGGACATGAACCCACAATCCCCAGCTTCAGTTAGAGATGCCTTACCCATTAGGCGACTGGGCCATAGTAGCTACCTCACAATAAATATAAAATAATATATGGGGTGTTGCACAGTCATTTTGTTTTTAAACACACCAGAGGTGTGTGATGCCACATAAACCACGAGTGCAAAGCTTATGTGGTTTGTGATGGTATCACACACCAATGGTGTATAATAAAACTTTGAAAAATGCCAACACCCCCACTGTTTATTTTATATAATTTCTGGACTTTTTGATTAGTAACAGAAATAATACCTGGAGAGAGCACTATATAAATATGAATAATTTAATTGCTTTGCTATTTGCTTCCTTTGATGTCTGTCTTTAATAATGAAGGCATTGCATAAACACAAACATTTACATGTTATGTAACATATCTCTGTGGAAAAAAATATACAGCTGTAAGCATGGGGAGTGTAACTCTTTCTGAAAATGCAACAAAAATTGGTGCAAGTACCAAGAAATGCACACCGAAAAGAAAGGTAGGTCCTCTAAGAGATATTTTAACTTTCTATGGTACTTCACAACCATTTTAACACTGTTTAAAGGCTTTTTTGTACTGAGAACAGAGGCTATGTAGTGTGCAACTGCAAGAAACTGCAGTTTGGTTATGTACTGTAGTTTTAAAATCACACGTAAACAGTGTTTTCTTTGCTTGAATGGATTTGATTAAAAGCTAGATTATATTATACCGGGGGTCTGGCCTAATCGCTATCTAGATTTTTCTGTACATGTGGATGTTTTACACAAGAAGCTCCACCCCAAACTTGGGGCACTATAGAAATATGAGGAGCATCCCACTTCCTGCATGCAAAGAAATCCTCATTATGATTCTGCCTATTTTTATGTTCTCTTGCACGCACAGAGCAAGCAACATGTTGTGGCAGCTTGGTGGAGTAGCAGGTTGTGGAGGTGCGGTAGTGTTGAGGCCAATGGCGCCACTGCTTTTTCGGGCTTGTCTCTGTGGCAGCAATGAATGAGTACACTGTCTATGATATCAGTTCAGAAGTGTACCACCAACTTGAAAGAATTTTGCTGCTGCAATGAGGGAGCGACCCATCACTGCAGGGCGTGCCTTGCCTGCTGAAACATTTCAGTAAACATGGCGGCGGCTGCCACCATCTGCCTCTCTCGGTCCTTAGAAAGCCAACATTAGGGGTACCCAATCCCCCTGTTGGCATGCCCCCTCCCCAGTTTGTTGGCTGACAGGGAGTCCAATCCCTGTCGGCATAATGTTCCCTCTAGTTTTGTGTGCTTAGGTGGGTGCCCAATCCCCTCGGCATCATGCCCTCCGCCCCACACACACACACACACACTTTCTTTGCCGATGGGGGGTCCAATCACCGTCGGCTTCAGAACCTGTCCCCAAAACACACAGGTAGCACTGGGAGCCCACCCCAATGTGCCCAATAGTTGGTTTTACACCTGTAAATAAAGAAAACCTTCCTAAAATAAAAAGAAAGAAAACAGTCCATCATTGCGTCGGGAGTGCCCCCTTCCCCAACCTGCATCCACCCTCTGTGCACCCCACCTCCCCGCACCCCCCCTACCCCATACTTACCTCTGGAGCCCGGCACAATGATCTTCGGTAGAGCAGGAACACATATGCACTCTTCAAAGCCGACCGCAAACTGAAGAAAATCACGGTACGCTGTAAAATGGCATCAATGGGAAGGTTTCAACTTTGGTGGATATCCTGGACATTTTTGTGACTTCTGCCTCCAAATTTTCAACATGGGGTTCTTGGGACCACACCTCATGAACTCAGTCACTGTCATTTCGTTACTCGGTCTCGAAAGCTGATTTCATGGTCACCTCGCAGAATCACCTTTCAGGACCAATTAATGAAATAACAGTGCCACTGATCATGAGGTGGGCTCCCAAAAACCCGATGTTGCAAATTTGGTGAAAAAATTCCAAAAAAATGAATGTGTTACGAGCGTGCATTGCGCAGTTTCCACGTATGCTCGTAAGTTTGAGAATGTTTAATATTTTCACTCCAGATTTTCAACTTTGCCAATTTTTCACACTTCCTTATGAACAGTACAGCTGTCATTCTTCACATATTACCCAAAATGTGTTTTCGCACATTGGCGCGGTCGCTGTGGGAAATCAACATTCAAGACAGACTAAGAAAATTACAGTGACACTGTTCATGAGCGGAGGTCTCAAAATGTCTGTGTTGAAAATCTGGTGAAAACATTCCACAAAATGACTGTGTTACGAGCATGCATTGCGCAGTTTCCATGCATGCTCGTAACTGAGAATTTTTAATATTTTCACTCCAAATTTTCATAATTTCCATTTCTTCACACCTCCTTATGAATGGTACAGCTGTAATTTTTCACATCCTGCCCAAAATGTGTTTTCGCACATCTGGCGCAGAAAGGCGTGGTCGCTGTGGGAAATCAATGTTCAGGACAGATTAACAAAATCACAGTGCCACTGTTCATGAGCGGAGGTCCCAAATGCTTTCATGAGGTGGGGTCACAAAAACCCCATGTTGAAAATTTGGAGTGCAAATACCAACAAACGCCCAGGACATTAGGGTTTCTAACCGTATCGTACCACCCTGTAGAGACCAACAGGTGTCAGGAGTGTGACTTTGGATTGTCAGCTGTAATGCTCTTGCCATTCCACCCCCACCTGCAGCCAGTGACAGGCATCAAGGTGTGCCTTGGACTCTTCAGCCCCAAAGTTCACCCCATTCTCCTATACTGCACCCATCTCAATGTATTTCCTTATGGAATGGGGCGAGTGTAAGGCCCAACAACCCCAAGACAAAATGCAACACTTGTCAGAGTCTGCAGGGTACTGTGATGTGAAATGGCATGAACATTATGGACGACGACCCAAAGGCACACTTTAATGCCCGTCAGTCTCTGCAGGGTGGGGTGGGGTTGGCATCAGTTCCATACTTCACTGCCATTCCTATTCTGCATCTTTCCAACTCCTGCACTACCAATGCCAATGCCAGCAAGACAACATTTGGCATTGACACATGCTTGCTGGCTATAGAGACACAGTTTACAATGTACCTCCAAAGTCTACTTTAGCTAGACTCAATCCTATATTTCACTCCTTCTATCGCTTTGCCCTTGATAAACTCTTGTGCACACTGTTGTACCCTGTATTCTGTCCTCTCCCTCACTTCTCTTGATGTCAGGCGCTTTACCCACTGTGTTTCCTTTACCTCCAAATTTTGGTTGGACTCTCTTCCCTATTATCTTGCCTCCCTCCTCTCTTTTCCCCCTTCAACCTCTTATTCTCTTCGCAATGCTTGCTCTTGCTCTTTTGCTGTCCTTCATATGAAATCTTTTGCTTGTCAAGCTGCCTTCTCATTCCATTTCCCTAAACTACAGGGTTTTCGTCTCCTTTCTATTCGCTCTGCTTCCTCCTTTCCTGCTCTTAAAGGTCTCCTCTGTAAATTCTCTTCACACTCCTGCAGTTGTTTCTGATATTGTTTTAACCCTTCTTTTACCTGAAACTCTGCTTTTCAGCATTTCCCATTTCCCATACATTATTTAATCCCCTCAGCTACTTATTTTGATATGCTGCTTTATATTTATTTACCCATTCGTCAGATTCTAAATTTACTGTACATAATTTGTTTGGCAATTATTATTCTTCAACATTATTGTCTTGTTTTTGACATGCTTATATCCACTCTATGTGTTTTTACTCTGTATCTTGTATCTGTTCTCTCCCCCTCTCCCTCTCCTCAGGAGGCATCTGGAAATGAGCTATTACCAGCTCAGTATTGTCTGCCCTGCTACAATCTTTGGAATAAATACAATGGACATAAAAAGTCTTGTACCCTGATTGGTCAGAGAAGGTCATTACTTGTGGGTAAATCCTAGTATAACCCATGGCTCAGGAAGGGATTCATATAAAACAAAACATAATTAAATACATTTTAAAACACATTTAAATGGTATCCTGTGATTTGAGTGAAGCAATTTGAGCAGATCAAAAAGAGCGACTGGAGTGTGGATGACTGTTTTCACAGCGCCTGTAATGTGAGTGAATGTGATTCCAAGGTGTGCTGGAATATGGCAAGTCGCCATTGAGGGAGCACTATTCAGGATTTGAAGAGGCGCTTTTGTGTGGTGACAAGGTGTGCTGGCCTTGTAGCACAGTGATCTAGGTAAGTGTCTGTGTGATCTGTAGGAGGAAAGAGAACATGGTTTGATTACCAGAGTGACTTTTTTCCAAATGCGTCGATTGTTAAAAAAAAAAAAAAGTTTTCTGATTCCAGAGTGACTTTTCTTTTGGTGTCTATATTTTTTCCAGTGTTGCGGCCGAAGTAGCCATCCACCCCATTTTCCGCACCCCCCACCACCCCCCCCTCCCCGAGCCGATTATATATTTTTGGGGGGGTGCACAAAGGGTGGTATGGGGGGCAAAGCCCACCCCCCAAAAAAATAAACTGGCATACACAAGGTGTCATTTTACTGTCCAGGGCCTGGTTAATTTTTTTTTATAGGCGCGGTGAATCTACAGCACTGTTTATGTGTTCACCGGTTTGAATTAGCTATTTGTGCCCTCTATATTATTTTTTCACTTAAATGACATGGAACCCATTTAAATATATGTTACGCATGCTTCAATTGTATAATCATAATAATGCACTGTAGAATGTAGGCAATTAGGGGAATTATGAACTTCTCATGTGGTTAAGTCACTTGGCTATATCTTGTGACACACCACACAAGGCATGGGTAAATCCCTCAATAACCCATGCCCTGTCACACCTTATTGCTTAAATAACCGGCCAGGTAACCCATCTACCCCTTGGGACTTAACTGACCTGATCTTCACCCGGTAGTCAACTACCAGGGTGGGTGTGATTTTCAAAGGCTAAATCACTGCCACGGGCCCTACCAATGAGCCCTCTTCCTCCCCTTTGGGGCCCCATGGTAAACAACAAATCAAGTATTCATTCAGTATCTCAGCCATCACCCTGGCTCTCTTACCGGTTCTCTTCCAGACAAAATCTTTGCACTTTTGAAGGAAACTAACCCATTCTTGTTTCCAGATGTCCAGTCCCCTCCTTCACAGTACTCCTTCCATTCATATACTGAAGGAATGTTTTGGTGCTGTCTGCAGATCCTACTGCCATCTTTGTTTCCAGTCTCTCCTTGGCTTTCTTAATTCTAGCCTTGCATTCCCTCAGTGCTTATCCATACTCCATTCTTGCCTGGAAGAAACTCATCTACACACACATCTACAGGTCACAGGTAAGGCCACATCTAGAGTATGGAGTTCAATACTGGTGCCCACACTTCAAAATAGACATTAACCTGCTGAAGAAGGTCCAGAGGAGGGCTACAAAGATGATAGCCAGTCAGCAGGGTAAGGCGTATGAGGAGAGGTTGAGGGCACTGAACATGTACTCCCTGGAAGACAGGAGAGAGAGAGGGAGGGACATGACTGGGACCTTCAAGTACTTGAAAAGGATAAATAAGGTTGATAAGGAGAGTCTCTCTTTAAGCTTAGTGGCAACCATAACACTAGGGGGCACCGTCTTAAGCTGGAGGGTGGGAGGTTTAGAAGGGAGGTCAGGAAGCACTTCTTCACAGAGAGGGTGGTGGATACTTGGAATGCACTGCTGGAAAAGGTCATCTCACTGAAGACAGTGGGCAGCTTTAAGAGAGGCTGGGATAGGCATGGGGGAAAGTAAGGCTCATGGGTAGGGACCCTGCAGTACAAGCAGACTTGACAGACCAAATGGCCTTCCTCTGCTGGCTTTTTTGTAAGTTTGTATCTCTTACCAGCGTCATAGACTTTCTATTTGTTCAGGTTCAACTGCCCTAGGTACCTCCTGAGCCAGGTGGACCACATTTTAGCCATTGTGGCCATTTTTCCTTATTCCATATGGGGTTACAAATGTCTACAGCTGCTACTGTACGAGTACACTCTTCAACAAATTACAAATGTGCTCTGCATAACCAGCCTCCTGCATCTGCTACAGCTTCCTGGACAACGGGTTCTTCATCTTGGGAAAGTCAGCCTTTCTGACATCTCAGGTCCCAGTGACTGAAGCCTGGCTAGTCTTCTTTGTTACAGGCAACCCATTTGTGGACATAAACGTCATTGATGTTTACACCAGACATGACCCCCATCCCATTGCAGAGAACAAGTCAAGGGGCCCTCAAACCTAGTCACTACTTCGATATATTGCTCTAGAAAGCAGTCCTTGAGGTTAACAGGAACTCTGGCTCAGCCCTGCCATCAGCCCTAAATTCCAGTTTAGTTGTATAGCTTAACACTGTGTAATTTCTAGATGTCCTCAAATGAAATCTTTATTGTAAACCACCTCTGGACATGTGTTCCATGGCTGACTTGTTCTTATCACCTGTCACTTATTTACTTGCTTGGTGTTCATCTTATTCTATAGTTCTCTATAATGTATTTTTGCTACATTTCGTGCAAGCAATAATACCTGACGGGGTGGGTGATACTGGGCTATACCCACCCACCCAGGGGCATAATGAGGCCTGACACTACAGGCAGAGGGCCTTATAGCCACTGGAACGGTTGGTATAGCTCATACTACCCACCCTGGAGGGTATTATTGCACTTTGACAAAATGTGAGTTAGACTGAATATTACAAAACATTTTTAAACAAGTAAAAAAAAAAACTGTAAATAGTTAATTTTAATAAATAAAAACATTTTATGTAAAGTAGTCCATCTGTGAACTGCAGTTATCACCACTAGAATGATCACTAGAAGATGCTTTTTGTGTTACTTTTCTATCCCACAGGTTTGTGTTGTTCACCTTCCCCCCCCCCAGGAAACTCTTGCCATCAGTTTTTGTCTTAAAAAATATAAGATCAGCAGCAACTATTGGCTTCAGATCTCCCTCTCGCATCCCACCCGCTCACCTGCCAAAGAAAAGGTTACCACCGAGTACTGAGTGCAGTGGTCAGTGCAGTAATCTGGAATGAAAGCACAATATAACGTGATTTTTAAATAAAATGAACCAACAGCTTGTTACAGTTTAGGATGAGAGGGGGCCGAGCTACAGTGTACGTGTAGAGGAATGGTACAGTGGTCATCCAGACCATGTCATGTACTACTGAGTCATGAAACCAGTGGTACTTTCTTGAATTAGACACCTGCAAATGGAGAGGTGCTGCCTGATTGCGGCAGTAGAGCAGGCCAGTGGCTGGAGGAGGGGGGTGCGAAATAGCGTGCTGTTCTAGCGCTGCAAGATTTTAATTCCATACAACAAACTAGACTTGGCATTTAAAAAGTGGAAGCTTGTTAGTGGAAGTTTATTTGATTTATTGTTTGGGGGGGGCACTCGCTTGCTCCTCTCACTTAGTGAGTGGAAAAAAAAAATGGCATCTACCGGAGGTTTGAAAATCTGAGTGGCACAGTGATATTGGTTACTAGGTTGGTTGGCACTGGCACTTTTGCACCCAGGCTCTGTTGTCTGATAGATGCCCTCCTTGCCAAGGGCCTCAGTCAGTCAGAGCCCGGGAAATCCTTAACCCATTTTCTAAATGTTAATTCTGTAGCATATCTGACTTACTTTTTCTGCTTTGCTATGTCCTGGGTGACACGTCAAAGTAGGAAAAGTACTTGTCTTGTGTGCTTGCCTAGTCAGTACAGAACTAAATAAATGAATACTGTACCTGTGAGACTGAAGACAAGGCACAGTACACACATATTTCTGTTAGGCAGCCATCCAAACAGGGTCTGGGAGCTGTACAGTAAACAAATGTTTTTACAGGAAAGTCAGGTCATTCAAAACACATTAAAAAATAAATAGACAATAACACCAGATTAAAACAAGCCACTAATCGGGGTACTTTCAGCTGGGCCCAAAAGTAAATTAAAAAGACATGTTTTTAGTAAAACTTTAAAAACATTCACTGATGGAGCTCCTCAGATATAATGTGGAAGGGAGTTCCATATTAATGCGGCAGCCACCCAAAAGGCCAGGTCCCCTGAAGATTTTATTTGGTACCATGGGACCATAAGGAGGCTCACATCAGAAGAACAAAGGGGGTGGATGGGAGTGTATTCGGAGAGGTCTTTCTGATAGCCAGGGCCCAAATCATGTAGGGCTTTATAGATCAACAAGCATATCTTGAAGCTGATACGCCACTACACCAGCAGCAGTGCAGCTCGCGCAAAACCAAAATAATATGCTCAGATCAAAAGGTCCTAGGAATCAGCTGGGCTGCTGCATTCTGCACTACCTGCAAATGACACACCAGCTCCACAGGCAGCCCTCCATAAGAGAGCACAGCAGTAATCCAGTCTTGAAGTGACAAATGCATGAACCAGAGCTGCCAGGTTGGTAGACTCTAAGATATTACACAGATGGAAAAAAACATTGCAGACAACTGCTGACACCTAGTGTTCCAGCATCAGCCCACTGCACACACCCTCAGATTGCTTAACTTATGCTTAGCTTGTTGCGTAGTCCCATTTAGAGATGGTAAAAAGGACACTATCAATCAGTATTCTTTGCCACCCTGACAGCCTGGCTCCACCAGTACCACCTTTGTTTTCAGTTGGTTAATTCTGAGCCAGTCAGAGGCCATCCAGTCCCCCAGGATCACCACAATATCTGCACTGGTAGATCGCATGATTTCTCCAACCACTGTGCATCAGACTGCACTGAACTGTTAGGAGGGCCTGCAATACATCTCCAGGATGATTTTTTTTTCCTTCATTTCCTTTTCTATTGGCTTGACCCAGATGAACTCTGTGACACTGTTTCCCCCAATGTCCTTCTTGTCCTCCACAATAACTCCCTTCCTTATGAAGAAAGCCACCCCAAACCCCTTTATTTTCAGGCCTATTCCTTCAGAGTAGTCTGTATCTCTGTATACTTATTCTCTTGTCCCAGTCCTTTTCTTCCCCTCACCAGGAGTTGTGAGTGCCACTAAACCCTAACTTGCAATGTGCCTTAGGCCTACCCATTTTGCTGAGAGCACTCTTCATTTTGACCTGCATACAAATAAGGGCAGATGGCCACCTGTAGCTCCTTGCCTCCCACACCCCTGGTGTCTCCCTCTCCTGGCACTAACCTTTTCTGCTGTCTTTCTCTCTATTTGTATCTGCCTCTTGCCCTTGTAAATGTCCTGCTCCCACCCCTCTCCCTATCCTCTGGTTTAAAATCACCCTTAATTGCCCTGTCCATTCTCTTGGATAGTACCCTACTCTCTACAGGTATGGCATACACACATCCCATGCCCAAGAAGGCCCACCAATTGGCCGGAAAAATAAAACCCTGCCTAATGGCCTGCTGCTACTTCTCACTAGTTCCCAGGACTGTGAAGATATCAGAAATAATCACACTGCGTAACTTTCCATTCAGGAACACGTCCAGTTATGTGAAACATGTCCTTGGGACTTTTATTCTCCAAGTTGTTTGTGTCAACATGAATGTTGACGATCTGCTGCTCCCCCAGCTGAATTATTTCCCCCAGACTGAACTTGTTTGATCCATGCTTTAGGCAGGTAAACCACCTTTGCTCAAGCTACCATCTTAGTTCAGCAGTCCTCTCCCACTCACCAACTGCCATGGCAATGGGGACCTTTATGGCTGCTACCTCTGTGTCCTTCCCCCAGCCTTATCCTTCTTCCATCTCCTTGGCAAGTTGGGTCTCCTGGCACCTGGACTGCCCTGACCAACTCCAGTCACCTGTTGGCCCTTAGCCTGAATCTGATACCTGCTGCTAATGTCCAGTGTGATGGGGCTCCCTCAAATTACCCACTGCTTACCCCCTTACTCTGATCCTACCATCCCCTGCCACCTTCTCCCAGGCCTGGTGCCAAAGTGCAAAGCCTCCTTTCCCTCATCCTACTCAATTACTTGTTCACCTTCCTGTGTCCCTGTGATCTGCAACCCATATCTTGCAGCATACCCCTTGAGAGTGTCATCCAACCTGCAGTGGCCATAGATGTACCCCTACACTCTGCAGGCAGGTTGATGCACTCGCAGGCACCCCCATCCTTACCAGGTATGCTTCCCTCATAGTGCCCCAGACACTAATCTGCCTACCTGGCTACTTGACATCCCCATATCTCTCAGTCTCTTGCTTTTGCTCAAATGGCATAGTTGCCATTCCAGTCTAGTAACATATGCATCTGGGCAGCAACTAGCTTGCAACAATGACATACTGTATGTTTCCTATTGCCCAGTAAAAGAATGACTGCATACATCATACAGCCCTGGCAGTGCTCAAAAGTGCACTTCTTTCCTCCCTGGTTTAGAATATAGTTTGAAACTGCAGTTAGCCCCAGGCCCACATCCACTCATCCATAGACAACCTCTGCCAGGTACATCACTGCAACATCTGCACTGGGCATGAAAAAAGTAGCAAGTGTAGACCCAGAGACAAGAATACCACTTCTAAGTTACATTTATAACTATGCCAACAAATAATGGCTGCTCAGCTTCAAGTATTGGTGGTACTAGCACACAAACTTCACTGTTTTACCATTTTCTTTTTTTGTGCCTCCCCTAGCCATCTGGCCAGCCACTCCTTCAGGCTGCCAATGGCCCCCACTTCAGCCAGGCTTGTCCCCCTGCCACTGCCAACCCGCTGCTCCCAATTCCTGTGCCCCATGTCAGCGCAGATGTATCCCTTTGCTGGGGAGCCCCCCTCCCTCGGAGGGGCTTGGGGGAGGAGAGACTTGGCATCTTAATCTGTTGCCGAGGCATGGGGCTATGGAAGTGGCCCGAAAGGCAGCCTGCTGGGCACTCTGTGGCAGAGGAAGACCCAGCGACTGTCATCTGGTAGGCTGTTTTTCCGCTTTCCTGGTTGTGGGGGGCATGACATGTCACACGATGTCAAGGCCGAAGCCCATCACTTTCACAATGGAGCCCAACATATTGCTGTGTCTCTAACCTCCACCAGGGGCCAGCAAACGCCGAGGCTCAGACCTCACTCCCTCCCTGGAAAAGGTGTGCAGTCGTGGGATGCTCAAGCCTTCTCCCCGCAACTGGCCCTCCAACTCCCAGGTCCATTTCTGAACCCAGGACATCAGTATCACAGGCGGAAATCCAACCACTGAGCTGGTGGGCCAGCTGTTTTACCATTTAACAGGTGCACCCACCTCCCTGCTATTACACAGACACTATGGAATAGTAAGGGAAGGGTGCATCTGTTAAATGATAAAACACTTATAACTACAAAATACAGCAGCAAAGAGTGGTTCAAGTGGGCACTGACATTCCAAATCTAGTTTGACTAGCAAGTGGAAATACATTATTTAAAAATTATTTTCTCCCTTCCTTCACATACAATACAAAAACAGTATGAGCAAGTTGCACTCAATCATTTTGGTGCAGTAGCAGGGCATTGAACATTAGAACAACTCTATTTCTTCTTATCTCAAAGCTTCATTGGGAACACTAGTACTCTCATAATTCTCATGAAACTCAGTATGATTCTACAGCTTTGCTAGATGCTGGGATTCAAAAAGAACTATGTAGTACATAGGGCTGGCATCCCCCAGGAAATATAGCAAGAGTGGCACACCACCTATTTTGCTGTTACGTATTCTCCAATATTCAAAACCATAATAGAGACCTACTGGAGGCACCAGCAAAGTGTTCCAGGTGATTGAAGGGCAGTGCTCTGATCAACACCATTAAGTTCATTTACAACATCAAAAACAACAGTTTTTGTGTTGCGGCCAAGATGAAATCTGACTAGAAAGTGTGTACCTGTAGCAGTTGCTGCAAATAAAGGTGGCTGGAATGAAAAGAGAAAACTCATTTGAAGATTTCTCTAAGGTTGTTGATTAGACAGCAGTTGAAGACCAGTTCAGAGTTCAACAAAGTCTTTTCGAGATGGAGAGACGGTCATTATTCTGAAGGCAATGTGTGTGGGTGTGTAATTATGAGTACAGTAAATTGTGTATGATGGCTGCCATTTATGGTCATGGCTGGAAATTAGTGGTTATCTATCGCACCTTCTTACAGCACTCCGAGTCTCAACACATGGGTAGTTAGCTCTCTTCGCATAGGCTGATGCACAAAGGAATCCCAAAATTTTGAAATCCGATCCCTCTCCTATTCTTGCTGTTCCCAGAATCCTCAGTTTTTTCTTTGTGCATCTTCCCAGGCTGGTCACGTTTTCATCTGGCTCTGTGCCAAGCCCTAAGGTAAGCTAAATATTTTCTGTATTTTTACAGTTATACTGAACTCCCAGAGTGCCGCTTATGGCACACATAGCCTTCAGGCCCCCTTTTTAGTAAAGGGACTACTAATCCTGTTAATTTGGCAGCCTAAACTTTTTAGACACAGGCAGTCTCCGAGGCGCAGGGCCTAGAAGTAGCAAAGTGGTAATGATATGGATTAATCCTAGTTGGCTGTTTACCAAGAAGAGGAGTTTCTAGTAATGCATTCAGTACCCCCCCCCCCGCCAGTTCACCTTGTTCAACTGAGGAGGGGAAGGTAGTGCCTTGTCAGCTAGTGACCGGAGACCCTCCCGGTCGGTTCATCTTTTGCAGCCGATGAAGGTTTAAGGCTGCCTCCTTTCCCATGGGGGCGCTCCGATTGACTGAGGGGTCACGGTTTACCTTGCTCAACCGCGACCGCCTCCAGGGCATCCCAATATTATAAAGGCGTTTTTTGCTGTTGTGCCCAGGGGGTCACAGTTCACCTTGTTCAACTGCAACTGCCTCTCGGGCCTCCCCTTCTAATGCCTCTGTCATACCTGCCTAATTTCCAGAACTACAGCCGTTTTATCGGCTAGACGCGAGGAGGGGCTCACCTGACCTTCAATGGAGCCCTCAGGTCCTCCTTATGTTCCGTTTGCAGGTCCTGCCTCCCCGGAGCCCCTGGCAGTCCGTTCTGCTCCCCGATGTGCCTCCAGAGTGTCTCTGCCCTCCACATCGCCATCTTTATCGGGGCCATCGCGAGATTTCACCCGAGATCTCGCGCCTTCTCTAGAGAGCTCCTGTTGGAAGAAAGGCCTTCCCAAAATGGCGGCGCCATCTTCCCCTTCTCAAAATGACACCCATATCTGGCCACACTTCTCTTAAAGGCACAGTACACCCTATGGCTAAAACAGTACAAAACTAGTTTTTAAAGGCATCTGACCCACAGATTACCTAGTGAACACTGTTTAAGGCCCAGATATATGCACCTACTCCTCGATAACTTATTAAAGCGCTCTATTTAAAGAACCAGGGTGGAGGTTACCCCAGCATTCTTAAAGGGCCCACCAGGGGGAATGTAGTCAATTTGTTTTTTCTGTATTGATCTGTTGACTATGATTTCTAGTACGTCCCCTGAACAACTCCAATAAATTATGTTTTTACAGAACCATGTCCACCGCAAGATGATTGTGCAGAAAGTGCCCCAACATCTTACTCTCCTCGGACCGGGGAGAAATTTGCTCACTATGCATGGTAGACTCTAAACCCAGAGAGTTCACCCACAACTCGACCCCCACAGACGAAGATCCCCTAAACGATAATGTCTCCACCGCTTCCCAAGGCGTCGTACTGCAATTATTCCAAAAACTACTTGACAGAATCGATTCCCTGGGAACAAACAAAAGACCCAGGTCACCCAGCAACACCCCTCTTCCTAAGCGTCCCAGGGCGACCTCCATCACACTTGACTGCATGGGATCGTCAGAAGATGGCTGACAAGGGGAGGAAGAACACAGGAGGATATGGCCGCACGTCTATGCCCCTTTGAAGCCATCCCCGAACTTATTAGAGTTGTATGTCAAATGCTCAGAATGGAGGAGCCGGTGGAACAGCTGGACAACAGATTGGATCCCATGGTGAGGGAGAGGGAGCAATCTTCTGCTTTCTTTCCAGTATGCCAAGCACTAGAGAGCATACTAGCCAAGGAATTGGATGCCCCAGATCCCATTAAGACTAGGGAGAAGGGGACCTTCGAGAGACGGTACCCACTTCCAGCGGACAGAGAGAAGCTCTGGGCAACTGCCCCCAGAGTGGATGCAGAGGTCGCGTCCCTTAGCAACAAGACCATTCTGCCCTCGGAATCAGCCTCAGCCCTAAAAGACCCCATGGATAGAAAGGTCGATGAAATTGAGAGAAAGGTTCATGATATGATGATCATGAACATGAGAGCATCCATGGCCGCCACTTATTCAGCAAGGGCTGTACTCAGATGGTTAGAGGCAGTCCAGCTCGACATACCCGAAACAAGTGCCCATGGAGCCACCATGGACTATGCCATCCAAGCAATAAAATACGTAGCCGACGCCACAATCAACAGTTTTAAGATGGCATCCAGGTCAGCAGCTTCTATCAATAGAGCCAGAAGATAGGTATGGCTGAAGCTGTGGAACGCAGATCAAGAGTCAAAGTCTAGGGTCATGAAACTGCAATTCTCTGGAGACAAGGTGTCTGGACCCGGAATAGAGGAGTTCACAGTAAAGAAAGGGGATGACAGGGATCAAGGAGGGCGAGCCACTCTACCGTCCTTTCGAAACAATAAATTCCGACATTTTTCAGCAAGACCCAAAAGAGGGCATGCTCACCAGGGACAGGATAGACGTTCCTTTGGATTCAAGCCCAATTTTTTCAGCAACAGACAGAATTTTCAAAGCAACAGGGGCAGAGGCTCCCACTTCAATGGAAAGCAAGGGTTCAGGACAGTCAAATCGAACAGAGGCTTCCGCCAATGAGAATCCGCCGGTCCAGGGCAAATCGGACGCAGTGGGAGGAAGACTACAGCAATTTGGAACAAACTGGGCCAACTCAATCAGCAACGAATGGGTCAGGGAGATCATCTCACAGGACTATGCCATAGAATTCAACTCAGTCCCAAGAAGGGACAGATATATAGACTCTCACGTTTCCAGGGACAAAGCAACCTCGCAACAAGTACGGGCCATCCTTCACCAACGGCTACACAGCAGAGCCATAAAGCCTGTCCCAATTCAAGAGAGATTCTCCAGCATCTACTCCGTATTCTTTCTAGTCCCAAAGAAGACCGGAGACCTCAGACCCATCCTGGACCTAAAATTTGTGAACAATTTTGTCAGGTACCAGAGGTTCAAGATGGAAACCCTAAGATCCACCATCGCAGCGATACGCAGGGGAGATGTCTTAACCTCAATAGACCTGAAGGATGCCTATCTAGACATACCTATCAGACCCTCCCACCAGAGGTTCCTCCGATTCAGCATTCTGGGGTACCACTTCCAATACCAATGCCTGCCATTCGGGTTGGCGTCGGCCCCACGACTATTCACCAAGGTTATGGCACCCCTGGCAGCACAATTACGCATGGAGGGCATTCATGTGATCCCATACCTGGACGACTGGTTGATACGGGCGAGAACAGTACAACAGTCAAGGACAGCAACATGCAGGGCTCAACAGTTACTGTCCGAACACGGGTGGATCATCAACAAAACAAAGAGCCACCTGACTCCGACCACAGAATTGGATCACTTGGGGGCAACGTTCAACACAGTGACCGGCACAGTAAGACCATCTCAGACACGCATCCGTACATTAACAGCACATTGCTAGAGAGTTATGCAGAAGAAGGAAACAACCATTTGGCACCTCATGCAGCTACTGGGGGTCATGGCAGCTTGCACAGACTTACACGACTGGGCCAGATTACACATGAGACAGTTACAACGACTACTACTAGACAACTGGAGTTACAGTCGACAAAATTACAGCCAGAGAGTAACTATTCCACTGGCAGTGCGGAAGTCTCTACGTTGGTGGGCGGACCCACACACCTTCTCTCAAGGGGCACAATTGGAGAGAGATACAACAAGAACCCTCGAAACAGACGCAAGCCTGCTAGGTTGGGGTGCTGTTCTGGACAGACAGACCATCCAAGGGAAATGGTCAAACAGGGAGGCAAGACTCCCAATCAACATACTAGAGACCAGAGCCATCTGTCTGGCTCTCATACACTTCAAGGGTCAACTTCAAAGACACCACGTAAAGGTGCGCACCGACAGCCGAGTAGCGATGGCATACATCAACAAGCAGGGAGCAACAAGAAGCAGAACCATGGCTCAAGAGGCAGACATACTACTGCAATGGGCAGAAAAGAACCTACTCAGTCTCACAGCAGTCCACCTAGCAGGCAACCTGAACACAAGGGCCGACTGGCTGAGCAGACAAACGCTACAACAGGGGGAATGGCAACTCCATTCAGAAATTTTCCACGAACTCCAAAAAAAATGGGGCCCCTTCGACATCGACCTCATGGCCTCAGCAACCAATATCCAACTCCTGATCTACATGTCCAGATTCAAAGACAAGAGAGCAATAGGAGTGGATGCCATATCGACCCCATGGACATTCAGGAAGGCCTACGTATTTCCCCCAAAAGCCATGCTACCCGCAGTACTACAGAAGATCCAAAGCACGGGCAGCAATGTAGTCCTCATAGCCCCAGACTGGCTGAGGAGAACCTGGTACACCATAATCAGAGAAATGTTAACGGACAATCCCATGAGATTACCTCGCCAACACAATCTAATCAGGCAAGGCCCGATCTGGCACGAGAACCCTCTACCGCTGAAACTGACGGCTTGGCCACTCAAAGGGCTAGACTGTTAGGACTAGGGGTATCAGGTGCAGTGGTAGACATCTTACTACAAGCCAGAAGGAACTCCACCAACAGGACCTATGACAAACATTGGTGGGCTTTTGCTTCTTGGTGCAAGAGCCAGGACCCGAACGATTCGCAATGTAATATTATGAACATATTAGAGTTTCTGCAGAAAGGGTTGGAAAAGGGGTTATCAGCCTCATCCCTGCGGGTGCAGACGGCCGCAATAGGGGCCATAAGGGGACAGACCGATGGACATTTGCCCGGAGCCCAGCCCTTGGTTCAAGCTTTCCTAAAAGCTGCAACTCTTATCAACCACACCCCAAGACCCCTGACAGCCCCATGGCACCTCAATTTGGTACTGGACACTCTCGCCATCCCACATTTTGAGCCCATTGAGTCCATTCCCTTATCCGTACTTATGATGAAGACTGTATTCCTAGTAGCTATCTCATCAGCCAAGAGAACTAGCGAATTACAGGCCTTGTCTTGTAGAGAACCTTTTATTCGTTTTTCGGTAGTCGCATCTCACCCATTCCGCTATTCATCCCGGGAAGGTGGCCAACGCCTACCACACATCCCAAGAGATCTCAGTCCCTATCTTCAACCACCAGCTGGGGACCCCCACATAGGAAACCTCACTCGCCTAGACCCAGCCCGAGTAATTCAGGACCTACCTGACCAGGACGGAAAGTCTTGGTCGGACGGACAGGCTGTTTGTTTTACTCCAAGGCAATAAACAGGGTTTGGCTGCTTCCAGATCCACTATTGCTAGATGGCTACGGGAAGCCATAGCGAGGGCCTACAGGAGTGGCGGTAACACCCCTCCAGCTAACATCAGAGCCCACTCCACTCGAGCAGTTGCTACATCTTGGGCGGAACGCAACTCAGCGTCTGTCAGAGAAATTTGCCAGGCAGCAACCTGGGAATCACCGCACACCTTTCTCAGGTACTACCGATTAGACACAGGTCTAACAGGTAACTCAGAGTTTGGCCGCAGAGTGCTTCAGACAGCATTGATCCCAGTTCCTCCTCCCACCCAGGACAAAGCTTAATACTGCTGTACAATCTTCCCATGTGTTGAGACTCGGAGTGCTGTAAGAAGGTGTGATAGATAATGGAAGTTTATTCACCTGGTAAAGGTGATTATAGGAGCACCTTCTTACAGCACTCCATATCCCACCCATTGCGGAGGAACATATGTGTATATATATATATATATATATATATATATATAGTGATACAGTTAAGGTAAACGTATAGAGTGAAACATCTAGGAATGTATCTGAAACTTCCGTAATTTTTCTTAAATGTATACAGTTATAACACATACATCCCACACAGTCAGTTGCTGTGTATCAGGGTGTCAAAGATTAATAACAACGATACGTAGCAAACACTAGAATTTGACATAACAGCACCGTCTTGTGTATTATTCCACCTGGAAAACAGAGTGCCCTCTGTTTTTTCTTGTTTACCTAACAATTTACTTTCAGGACAAACGAACTTTGGAAGATATCACACTGAGGATTCTGGGAACAGCAAGAATAGGAGAGGGATCGGATTTTGAAATTTTGGGATTCCTTTGTGCATCAGCCTATGAGAAGACAGCTAACTACCCATGTGTTGAGACTCGGAGTGCTGTAAGAAGGTGCTCCTATAATCACCTTTACCAGGTGAGTAAACTTCCATTCTCTGCCCTATTTTACACACCACTTTTCAAAGCAAAACATAGTATTTGTTACCCTGGTGTTGTGACTTGAGTACCACTCCACCATACCCCCTAGTTTCATATATATAGCACTGTCCTTTTGGATAGGCAGCAAATTGATCCAGAGGCGGAATACCACATTTGACATTTTGATGTTTTGCCTCCAACAATAAATTATTTTCAACATTTCTACCATTGTTGGTGAATGTGTTGAGACA
Organism: Neoceratodus forsteri; assembly: GCA_016271365.2. Lineage (NCBI taxonomy): Eukaryota > Metazoa > Chordata > Ceratodontiformes > Ceratodontidae > Neoceratodus > Neoceratodus forsteri. The sequence continues at coordinate 1,322,886,033 of CM057456.1, forward strand.
GAAGGTGCTAGACATGAGAGAAACTGTATATTAAAAGAAAACTGCTTTTTCTGTTTGATCCTGTTTAAGCTAACTCCTAGCGACACCCTATCTGGGTGACCACTGCTTGCTGATTTAACAGTCTGGTTTGAGCTACAGCTGATTCTTACTGCTACACCCTATCTGGGTGAGTGCCAGGTCTAATTAGACATATGTTTCTGTACTAAAGCGGATGCTTATGCTACCCCCTCATTGGGTAAGCACTACTAGTTTAATTTAGTAGTCTGTCTTGGACTAAAGCTGATTCTTACTGATACATCCTATCTGAAATAGCACCACTAATTTAATAGACATCTGTTTCTGTGCTGAAAGGGATGCTTACTGGTATACCCTTTTTGGATGAGCACCACTAGTGTAATTTATAACATGGGTGGGCTCAGGGAGTTTCCTGACTGGAGCAGGATTGTCACCTGACCGTACGATAATCCACATTATCGGCACAGTTAGGGTGAAGAGGTCTCACATCCGAGATCCCTGGGCAGACCTGCACTTGTTGTGTAAGGGAAAATAATTTTGCAAAGGCAGCCATTTGCAATCCTCACAAAGGGACTCCTTGCAGACTAGAGCAGACAGACGTGCCTTAGCAAAATTACTGCCCCCTACAGAACAAGTGCATGGCTGCTGTAATCACGGGGGATCAGTGATCCCTGCCTGTCACTAAAGCCCTATGGCTGTTGTGCTCCCCACCCACCCACTCGGTAGACCACCGGGTACCACAGTGTGACTATAGAGAGGGACTGGAACAACTGCACTGTGCACCCCCACAGAGCCATGCAGCATGAGAGAGAGAGAGAGAGTGTGTCAGCAAGAGAGAGCATGACAAGTAATTTACAACTATCTCTCTCTCGGCAAACCTGTCACAATGAAGAGCAAGTGTCTGCAGTGTCTGCAGCTGTTCAACCCTCACGTTCTCACACCAGCAACTCTGTGCCAATGAAGCCCTGTATTCACCTCTGTGTGCCACACCAAGCTGCGTGTCCGACTCGGTCGCTGCACACTTTTAATCCACATTGCGTGCAGCAGTGTGTCCGAAACGCGTGAGCAACAGATTCCCCAAGTACTGACAGCAGTGAGAAGCAGCATATAGTCAGTGAACCACAGCCAATCAGAGCAGTGTAGTGTGGAGAGGAGTAGGGGATCCCTGTTGGTAGGTATCACCAAGCCGTCCCGATTGCGGGCTGAAACTGTGAACGGCAGCCCACCCCAAGGAAAACACAAGAAGTTCTGTGTGCACATTATGCCACCAAGTAAGCGGGTTAGCCCAGTGCAAAAGAAATCCCTGTCATAATCCAGGCGACACAAGCGCTGTGGGGTTGGGACTCACTACCTGCTGTTCTCTGGTCCTCTTTACAGTATAGTAAGTTGTGGAGAATTTCAAACCTGCAGCCATCTGTGTGTGACAGCCACCATCTGTGCACAGTCCATGACATTGTCCATGCCTGTGCCTTTGCTGGTCCTCCTCTGTGCCCAGTACATGACATTGTCCCTGCCTGTGCATTTGCTGGTCCCCCATGGCCCGGAGTCACTTAGGAGCCTGTGAGCCCCCCTTCCCCCAGCAGTGCCACTATGACCTGCTGTGAGTGTGTGTGTCACTCTTAGTTACGACGGACAGGTAGTGACAGTTAGTCAGAGACCTTCCCCCCCAAGGATGTCTGTTCCCCGTCGTACCTTCACTGCCCTGCACTGCAGTCATAGCAGTCTGTTTAGCAGTATGCCCTCCCCCACGATGTCCGCTCACCATGGTACCTCAATGTTGCTCCAGAGGATGTCCGCTCCCTGTAAGTGTGACTTTACAATCATCGTAGACATCCAAATTCCTGCACTCTTAAAATCACACTGGTACTCCTCCATTTGATCCTTCCTTGCGTGGGTGCACCCCCAACCCCCGAGCATACCTCTCAAGTGTCCCTCATTACGAGGAACATCCCTCATTTTGCCCCTTAAAATAGCTCTGTCCCTCATCTGTCCCTCATGGAAAAGGTGCTGCCCACACAGAGAATGTGCTGTAAATTCAGATTTTAAAGCAGAAACTCTTAATATTCTAAAATACTAAATCCAAAATAAACTTTGTACAAGTAAACACTATGGTTTTCACAGTGTTCTGAGCTTTTATCTGCATGTAAGAGGATGTGTCCCTCATTCTGAGGGTCTGTGTCCCTCATTGTCCCTTATTTTGAGTGTTCAAAAATGTCCATGTCCCTCATTTCAGTGACAAAAGGTTGAGAGGTATGCCCCCAAGATCCAGTCACCATGCAGGGAACAGCAGCAAACCCCATGGAAAGAGGTCGCTGTTACAGAATTGTGGCCCTGTGTGGCTGTGTGTGTTGCTGAAGTGAGAAGCACCTCAGCACTCCTTAAGGCATCGCATAAGTCAAGACTGTTTTGTTGGGGGGGAAGGGGCTCACACAGATGGCATACAGGCAGTAAAAAGATGTGTCACAGAGGCAAAATGTGCCGCTCCCTTTCACTTTGCTGCTGTATGTGTGTCTCACAAATCCTATGTCCATCACAGCCAAGGAGAGAGAGAGAGTGTGGCACAGAAGGAACTCATAGGGAGTGAGAGACTACCAGACAGACAACATGAGCCAGCTTGTGAAATCTGCAGGGTTCTGGTGGGGGGGGGCTACATTAATGGTGGTAGGCAACATAAGACACAATATTATGTATGAGAATTGTCACAGATCATATCAGTAGTGTATCTGTGACATTTCTAGGTGCATAACAATGTAGGATGCGTTATTTGTTAGGGACTATTTTGCAAGGTGGAAGGATACAATACCTTTTTTTGCCATTTTAACAGCAAAAAAACACTTTTGGTAGTTTTTGTTGTTTAAACATAACCTATGTTATAAGTCCATTAACCCACTCAAGGGTGTGCTGATAATGTGGATTAACACACACCGGGGGGGGTGAGGGCACTCGGCCTGCGGCCTCATGCCTCACAACACCCCCAAGGTCTACGTTAATCCACATTATCAGTACACCATGTCATGTGTTAATCCTTACATCTGTTTCTGTGCTAAAGTGGATGCTTAGTGCTACACCCTATTTGAGTTAGCACTATTAAAGTAATCTGGGTTGTAGTCTAGTTTAATTAGTTGTTTTTTACTATAGCTGCTGAAGTTGCTGCTTTGTGTTTAATATTATAGGCCAGGTTCACTCTGTTATGTTGTGAACTGTGAAACTGAGAGCTATATATCCTAATCAGATAGGAAAAGCCTTATTCATAGGTCTGCATAGGGATGGGGTACAGAGGGGAAACAGTCAGTTGTGGCAGCTGTGGGGTGTTCTTCTCTAGGGATATGCCCTGGAGGAGGGGGACACAGCCCCACCTGCAGGACCTTAGCAGAGCTCCATGTTCAGCTGATGGCAACAAGGGTAGAAATATCTCAGCTGCATCATCATCTTAACTGGAGCTCACACCCCTACTCCCTCAGAGGCTCACTGGTCCAGGAGGTGGAGGAGAGTAGTAGAGAGGGGAAGAGTGAAGGGAGGCAGTGTTAACCACAAGGAGGTTGTCCAGCCCAACACCAGAGAGAGAACTGCTTTGCACCTCTAGAGGAGGCTCTGGTACTTGACTCCACTGGCGGAGACTGAGTCAGAGAAAAGGGCTGGACAATATGATGGCACCCAAAGGGATGAACAGGAGCAAGTCTACCAGGAGAGTCTTAATAGTAGGGGACTCAATTATTAAGGGTGGGGAGAGGATGGTGGAAGGGGGTTTGAACTTGAGGGGAGTGGTTAGGTGCCTTCCTGATGCATCAGCTACCCAGGATTTAGACAGAATAAGTAGGATGGCAGAGATGGAGCCAGGGGAACTGGGACTACTGGTACGCCTGAGTATCAATGATCTGGTGAACCTGTTGGTGGAGGTGGTGAAGCAGAACTTCGTAGACTGGGAGAGAGACTGACTGCACATTCAGCCTCCCTGACCTTTTCCCGAGGTCCTCCCTCTGTGGATCAGGAAAAAGAAGGATAGAATAGGGTTTTAAATAATTAATTAGCAGTTTTTTTCTTGGGACAATGCTAACTGTACAGAAAGTATTTATATAGGTTTTCTAGAAGTGGTATGTTTGTTAAACACAATGAGGCAAGTGTTATGCATTTTCACAACGTTTTAGTGCTTTTATGAGCAAAACGCTAATCAATTTTTTTGAGTTAAATAAAACCCTGTAGAATAAGGAGGGATGAGACTAAAGCATTTAATGGGTGGCTTAAGGGGATGATGTCAGGAGCTGGAGTACAACTTTGTGGGGGACCGAGGAGATTTCTGGGACAGGTGGCTCTTTAAAGGTGACGGACTCCACCAGACGAGAAGGGTCCACTGTCCTATGGCAGAGGTTTGTCACGGATATTGGACATTTAAACTGACTTTGGAAAAGACTAGGACCAGGGGAACCATGGTGATAGGTGACAGGTGAAAGGAAGGGTAAAACATCTAGGGGATTGTAGCAGCACAGTAAGTGAAAATAGAGTTGATGTCCAAACTGGGCTTGGTAAAGAGACAATAGAGAGGGGGAACATGAAGTGTGCCAACACCACAAAAAACAAGAACCTAAGAGGACCAGGGAAAACAAGGGAGAAAAAACAGTAAATAGCAAAAAAGGTTCAGGAGTTAGAGGGAAGATGGTCTTCCTTAACGCCAAGAGTCTGGGTGATAAAATCATTGAGCTCCAGGCAATAATGGCAGACACTGAGATGGATCTTGTGGCCATTACAGAAATGTGGGCGTTAGAACATAACAACTGGAACCTGACAGTCCCTGGGTAGTCAATATTCAGGAGGGGCAGAGGAAAAGGTAGAAGGGGAGGTGCAGCCCTATATGTCAATAATGGCTCTGAAGTTGTGGAAGATGGGTGCATCAGGGGTAGTAATGGGGATGCACATAAAATGTAGTTACCCTGGGTACTCTCACAGTCAGTAACAAAAGTTTGTGTACTTTGGGGGCTAACAATGTTCCAATAACTGTCAAACTCGCAAATAATGAGCCAAACACCAAGTTCTGTTTCAAACCAAAGTTTCTTTTATTTATTTGATAGTAGCTTCAGGTTTTGACCATGATACAAGTGACCCTGTTTCACCCAAATAAGGGCTTCCTTAGGGAGATCAGGGCCCTCCAGTGGTGTCAAACACATATATAATGTTTTAATATTTCATATTCAGTTGCACTTATATGTGTCTAAGTGCACATTTAACTTCAGCTTTTTCAGATTACTGTAGTAAAACCAAATTCATATGCTGCATCACTGCTAACAAATGTATTGAATGGCTGGTGCTTACAGTACTTTTCAGTACAAGCTAATCTAAGCATAGTGTGCGGATTTGAAATAATGCTGAGCTCGCTTACCGTCTGACCAGCACTGGTAAATGACTCTGTATCCCCCCCATAGCCCCCTCATTCTCCTTCTCTCCTGTATCCCCATCTGACACTCTCAAGGCCCTCCTAGCCCTAAACCCCACAAGGGTAAAGCCCAGACGGGCTCGATGCCAAACTTTGTCATCTCTGCCCCACCATCGCCTCCCCACTTGCCTCACTCCTAAACCTCTTTATCTCTCGAGCCTCAGTTCCAGCAGCCTGGAAGCTTGCCATGGTCATACCCCTCCCCAAAGGTGGCAACCCCTCCAATCCTGGCAACTATCACCCTATCTCCTTACTTCCCATCTTTGCCAAACTTCAGGAGCACATAGTGCTTTCCTAGCTCTTTCCTTTCCTAGACACCTCCTCCTCCTCCTTTTTTACCCCTTTCCTGTCTGGTTTCTGGAAATCACACTCAACCTCAACCTTCCTCCTTCAGCTTACTGACTCCATACTCTCAAGTATGGACAGGGCCATATCACATCTGTGGTATTTGTCGACCTGGCTGAGGCCTTCAACTCTGTATCACCCTCTCCTCCTAGATAAACTAACCCCAACCACCAGCAGGCTCCACTCCTACTTAGAGGGTAGGTCTCAATCAGTCAGGATAGGTGACTCCCTATCCCCCACCCCAACACCCCACCTGTACTGGAGTCCCACAGGGCTTGGTACTTTGCCCACTTCTATTTTCTGTCTTCTTAAATGACCTCCCTGCTATCTGCACCTCCACCTCCATTCAGATGTACGTGGACAACACAGTCCTGTGCACCTCTGGCCCTTCCCCTTCAGATGCGGCGTCCAAACTCCAGCAGGATTTCAACAAAGTTCAGCTCAGGTTCCGTTTCAATTAGTTGTTCCTAAATGCCAAAAAGACCGTCTCCATGACCTTCAAAACAAGGCAGAGATCCTCAAGGCTCACCCCCCCATCCTTTCACACCCTGGACAGGACTGCATTAGAGAATGTTACCTCCTTTAGGTATCTCGTGGTCTGGCATGACTAGCACCTTGACTTTTCTGGGCACGTGGATGCCATCCACAAGAAACTGCACTCCAAGCTTGGTGCACTATATAGAAACTGTGGGTGTATCCCCCTGCTGGCTCACCATGCGACTGTCCAGAAAATGACCCTCTCTACCTCTGCCTATGGGGATACAGACCACAGTGCCGCTCCCAAGTCCTCCCTAGCCAGACTGGACACCCTCTTTCACTCATTCTGACACTTTACCCTAGCCTGTCATCTGCCCGACTCACCACTTTGACCTCAAAAAAATCCTCTCCTGTCCCTCTCTTGAAGATAGGTGCCTCTCCCACTGTGCTAGCTTCGTAGCTAAATACTGGTTCAGGCCCCTACCCTCCAACCTCACCTCTATTCTCTCCATCCCCCCATCATCCTGCTACTCCCTCTGCAACACTGGTCTCTGGATTGTTGCTCTCCCACCTAGGACCACAACTGCCGGCCAGACTGCCTTCTCATATCATTAGCCTAAAGTCTGGAACACCTTCCCCCAACCATCCGTAATGCCTCCACCCCGATCCTTTTCCTAACTTCTCCACGATTTCATCTCTCCTGTCTGCAACAGTCCCCAGCATCTTCCTCCTTGTTCCCCCATCACCTATGGGTGTTATGCACTTGCACTCTGGCAGCTACTTTTGTCGTGCCCTCTCATTTAAGCTGTATCCTCGAATTATGACTGAATGCAAATTCCTTCCTGTTTACGATTAATTACGTAATCTACCAAACCTATATGTAACACAAAACACAGTACTTCCTATATTTGTCTAATCATGTAATCTGCTGACAGTTGCAATTTGTACTGCCTGTACATACCTGAGATTGTACTGCACTTGGACTGCAATTCGGTATTATTGTTGCGCCCCCCCCCCTTTCCAGGCCGCATCTGGAAATGAGCTATTCTGCTCAGTATGCCTTCCTGGTGAAACTTAAATAAATTAATTATATCATTTACCAGTGCCAGGCAGGCAGGAAGAAAGCTCAGCATTATCTGTCAGCAAGCAGGTTTAACTTTTACTCCTAGTCACTTTTAGGATCTGAACTGGAAAGGATGCATTTTGGACTGGGCTTGACTGTACTGCATGAAACTGCATGGCAACTGGTACAGCGGGCAGTCGGGACGTTGGTCGGTGGGGGGGGGTCACTCACCACTGCAGTACATTTGCTGGCTTTATTTTAAACTGCAGGACATTTACAGACTGCCTGTACAAGAACAGTATCCAGTCCATTTACATGCAGGAAACAGGAGCAACGTCACAGCCACTAGACCACCAGGTACATTACACTATACTGTTTTCTTCATCTTGTGCTGCAGTTTGGCTCAGAAAGCCTTTGAAACGCTGGTAAATTTGACACTAATTATTTAAAAACATGATCAAAACCACAGTTTAACATGCATATCAGAAAAAATAATACATGTTAAGCCATGATTTTGATCTGTGTGTTAACAAATGCACTGCATAATGATTAAAATAGTACATGGTTATTATCACTGAATACAAACAGCAGTATACCTCTCACTTCTATGACATCAAGTCTCACATCTGCTGGTCATTTTGTAGAGCAAACCAGGCAGAAGTTTTAAAAGGAGAGGGCTGTTTACATTTCTGAAATGCTGCAAAACTGCATTTATGTTTATTGCATAAATGCAATTTTATCATCGATATAAACAACAGCCTTTCCCTTTACCCTATTATGAAGCCATATTTCTTGAATTGTTTAAAGGGCAAAATAAGGGGTTTAGTTGTCCTTTAATGATTACTTTTGATTTGACTTCACTTGGGAAGATGGTGGGCCCTTGCAGAGAGTGATATCTAAGTTGTTACAAAGGGAGCCCTGCAGATGATGCAGCCAGTATTTACAACCAAAAGGGTCCAGGAAAGCCCTGGGACCAGATGAGATGCAGGGAACTGGCAACGGAACTAGCTGAACCTCTGGCAGGACTATTCAATTGATCATTACGGTTGGGGGGGTAGTTCCAAAGGACTGGAAGGAGATAAGGTGATGGATGTAGTTCTGCCCAATAATGGGGGGGGAGGGGCAAGGAACTACAGACCTATCAGTCTTACCTCTGTTGTAGGGAAGCTGATGGAGTCACTGGTCAAAGAGAACCTTGTGGGCTACCTGGAGGGCACTGGTCTCCAAGACAGCAAACAACATGGGTTAGTGACAGGGAAGTCTTCTCAGACTAACATGATAGTTTTCTTTGACTGGGAGATGACAGAAGTGGATATGGGCCATGCTGTGTAGTTACTCTACTTCGACTTCAAGAAGGCTTTGGACTCTATGCCTCTCAGATGCCTGCGGAAGAAGACAAAGGATATGGGTGTAGCTAGGGACAGAGTAAGATGGGTAGGTAACTGGCTAAAGGGGAGGCAGCAGAAGACTGTGGTTAATGAGGTCAAATCAGAAGAGAAGGAGATCATGAGTGGAGTACTGCAGGGATCTGTCCTGGGCCCAGTCGTCTTCAAAATGGTCATTAGTGACACTGGAGATGTAATCCAGGGCAGGTTGTGGCTCTTTTCAGATGACACTAAGCTATGTGGAAGTGTGGATAGTGACAAGGGAATCCGAGTAATGCAGAGTGACCTGCAAAAGGCAGAGAGTTTGTCTAGGGTTTGGAAGTTGCAATTCGATGCCAAAGTGTGCAAGGCGATGTACCTGGGAACAAAAACCAAGACAGAATACTGAATTGGGGGGGAGACTTTAGCACTACAGCTGAGGAACTAGGAAGTTATCATCAGGGACACCCTCAAACATTCAAGCTAGTGCAAGAATACAGAAACATAGAAGTCGGTGGCAGATAAGGACCGTAAGGCCCATCCAGTCTACCCATTTTTTCTACCTTATGAATGTGCCATAAGCCTTTACTCTGTCAATGGCCTATTTATTCATACTCATCTGTATTGCTCCCTTATGCCAATCCTATGCCTGTTTGAAGCCCTGCACTGTATTCATATCCACCACTTCCTGGGGTAGGCCGTTCCATACATCCACCAGTCTTTCTGTGAAAAAGAACTTCCTCACATTACCCCTTAATCGGCCTCCCTCTAATCTCATGCTGTGTCCTCTTGTCCTGCTATTTTTCTTATATAGAAACATGTTAGAATCATTCACCTTGTTAATGCTCTTAAGATGTTTGAAGGTTTGAATTAAATCACCTCTCTCCCTCTTTTGCTCTAGGGTATATATATTGAGCTCCGTTAATCTGTCCTCATATGTTTTCTAATGCAGTCCCTGCACCATTTTGGTTGCCCTTCTCTGGACTGCCTCCATTTTGTTAATGTCCTTGTGCAGGTGCGGCCTCCAGTACTGCACGTAGTACTCCAGATGGGGCCTAACCAGTGTCTTGTAAGGAGGGATTATTACCTACAGTACTTCTTACGACTTATGATACCCCTACTAATACACCCCAACATCCCTCTAGCCTTACCTACTGCTTCAGAGGTCTGCTTGGATGATTTCAGCTCCACTGTGATGATGATGCCCAAGTCTCTTTCTTCCCTTGTGATTGCCAGCAACTCCCCTCCCAACCTACTGTATAGGTAGCTTCAGGGTTTCTCTTCCCTATGTGCATGATCTTGAACTTCTTTGCATTAAACCCCAGTTGCCACTCTTCAGACCATTTGCCCAGTTTTTCCAGATCTCTTCTCATTCTGCCCACCCCATCTGGATCATCTACTCTGTTGCAGATCTTGGTGTCATCTGCAAACAGGCAGATCTTATCCTTCAGTCCATCTGCAATGTCACTGATAAAGATACTGAAGAGGGCTGACCCCAGGCCTTATCCCTGAGGTACCCCACTTGTGACTTGCATCTCTTTTGACTATATACCATTTACCATCACTCTCTGTTTTCTGCCCGTCAACCAGTTTGCCACCCAGCTGACCAACTTCTGACCCACCCCGAGCCTACCCAACTTACTAATCAATCTTCTATGTGGAAGAGTATCGAAAGCTCTGCTGAAGTCAAGGTAGTCTTCATCAACAGCACCCCCTCGGTCCACCGCTCTGCTTACCCAATCAAAGAAATCTATGAGATTAGTCTGGCGGGACTTTCCTGTTGTAAGCCCATGCTGTCTTGGATCCTGTGCTCCTATGGATTCCAGGTACTGCACTATCCTTTCCTTAAGGAGTGCCTCCATAATCTTGCCCATTACTAAGGCGAGACTGACTGGTCTGTAGTTCCCTGCCTCCTCCCTGCTGCCACTCTTGTGGAGCAGGATCACATGAGCCCTTCTCCAGTCTTCTGGGACCTCTCCTGTGCTCAGAGGTTCACTAAACAGTTCTGCTAATGACTGCTAGTTCCACTCTTAGCTTCTTTAGTACCCTGGGATGTACGCCATCAGGTCCTATTGCCTTGTCCACCCTAAGCTTAGTGAAGTCTTGTAGAACCCTTTCTTTTGTGAAGGGAGTTGTGCACACCTCCCTTCCCGTGTCCATGGTGCTGAACTGTGGACCCTGCTCTACCTTTTCCTCAGTAAATACTGAGAAGTATCTATTTAGGATAGATGCTTTTCCATGGTCCTCCTCCACACACTCCCCCTTATCCCCTTTGATCTTAGCAATACCTCCTCTGGACTGTCTCCTTTCACTAATGTATCTATAGAAAGTCTTGGCCCCTTCTTTTACTGTTTGTGCTATGGTTTCCTCGATTTGGGCCTTTGCCTGCCTTACTGCCTTCCCTGCTTCCTTAGGGAAGTTTGGTATGCCTCCCTATCTTCATCCCCCTTCGTTACCTTATATTTCCTGAAGGCCAACCTTTTGGCTCTGATCTTTTCTGCTACTGTTTTTGAGAACCAAAGTGGTTTCCTCTTTCTTTTGCTCTTGCTTTTCTCCCTAACACAATTGGATGTTGCTTTAAGTATTGCATCCTTAATGCTTGCCCACTTTGCTTGTACCCCCTCACCTGTATTTTTTCTTGCCAGGGCTAGCTTAACTCTGTTGGCCATCTCATCAAAGTCAGCTCCTCTGAAGTCCCTTATTTTTGCATTGGAATGGGATGATTTAGTTCTAGTGGCCAAATTGAACCATACCATGTAATGGTCACTGGCCCCCAGGTGACCTTCTATGTGGAGATCTGTGATCCTTTCACCATTAGTCAGTACTAGATCCAGGATATCCCTGTCTCTTGTGGGTTGTTGTACCAATTGTTTGAGCCCCCCCCCCCCCTTGCAGGGAATCCACTATGTGTCTAGTTCTGGTGGATGTTCTTGCTGGTTTTGACCAATCTGTAACTGGCATGTTGAAGTCTCCCAATATCAGAACCTCCCTTTTGGCTGTCATGTTTTGTGTATCTTCTAACAGTAATGTGTCTATGTCCTCCCCCTGGTCTGGAGGCCTGTAGACAACCCCAGTACATATGACTGTCCCATTTCCTGTTTCCAGGGTGACCCACAGTTCTCTGGCTCCTTATGTGTATTCCAAATTTCTGTAGCTTTTATATTTTCATTGATATAAAGGGCCACTCCCCCCCCCCCCAACACACACACACCTTTTTGCACCTCAGTCTCTTCTGAACAGTACATAGCTGGGTACTGAAGTCTCCCAAGTGTGGTTACTGGTGAACCATGTCTCGCTAATGGCTGCTATGTCCAGTTTAGCCTCTGTCATTGTGCCTCCAGGTCTGGGATCTTGTTTCCCAGACTGCAGGCATTTGTGTACATGATTTTCCATTGGCCAGATTTTGGTGCGTTAGTTGTGGGGGAAGGTCCAGCTTTTCCCCTGCGCTCTGCATGGGGAGCCGGACCTTTTTCCTTACCTGGTGATCCAAATGAACTACAAACATGCTGAACTCCTGTTTGATCACTAGCTGAGGGGGGAAGGGTGTTCTTCCCATTTGATGTATTGGGTGCGGTGCCCCTCTCCCTATGTGCTAATTTAAATATTCTGCAAAGACATCAAACTTCTGCCCCAATGCATGGACTCCCTCCTTAGTCAGATGCAGTCCATTGAATTTAAAGAACCTTCGCTCCAAAAACGACTGTCAGTTACCTACAAATTTGTGTCCTTTTTCCTGGCACCAGTCCTTGAGCCACATGTTTAGCTCCCCTATCTCCTCTTCTCTGACCTTCCATCTGTCTGCCCCCCTCTCCCAGACCAGCAGGAGCTCAGAGAAGGAGAAACCGGATGAAATGGATGACAGTTTGTCTGCCAGCCTGGTCAGGTGTTCCTTGGTCTCCACAACTGACTAGCTGGCAAGACTGTTAGTCCCTATGTGTACCAGGACGTCAATGTTTTCTCCTGCTTCCTGCACGATTTTAGCAATGCTGTCAGTGTCTCTCCACGCTGATGTATCAGGGAGACATCTGACCATTACTCCCCGGCCAGAGGTAGGTAACAATTCTCAGAATCATGGAGTCTCCTATGATCAGAAGTGTTTTGGATTTCCTTTTTGCCTTTTCTGTTTTGGTCCCTGTTTTGGGTGAGTTTTGTAGCACTAGCTCCTGTGCTGCAGTGTCCTGCTCTGCAGTGCCCTCTGCCCCTTTGTTTGATTTCGGAGATAGAGGCAGATACCTGTTTGCAGTTTTTATACGGTTTGTGGAGGTGATACGTTAGTGAGCACTGAATGTTAGGGCACCCAATTTGCCCCTCTTAACCACCTGCTAACCTCCCGGACCAACTAGCCTCTGCAGTAGAGGTGCTTCAGTTAGTTGTTGGGGAAATGGCGGGCGGTTCTTGTAATATATTTCCTCCTGAATATGCGATTTTATGCACGCATCTCTGCCCATGCTGCCCACAGCTGAGCCCTTAGCTCTCTGATGGTCCAGCATGTAGGACAGCGTCCTAAATCCTGTATAACTGCTCTTTTGAAAAGTGTCCCACAGTGCCTGCAGTTAATAAACATCCATTCCAGTTGAGCTGCTGAGTTTATAACCTGGTCCGACTAATTAGAAGAATAATGAAAGAAATAGTTGGATTTTTTTGTTTGTTTTGTTTGTTTTTGTATAACTTTTTATAACAAGTTAAATGAATTGTGCCCCTGTAAGTGAGGTCATTATGGATACCCCTGTGATCCTCCCCTTCCTGCTCTTCTACAGGAAATGTCATAACCATGCTACTCTATAAAAGGAGTGTAGCATGAGGTGGCAGGGGATGGGGGTGGGTGGTTGGGCCCTTCCTCTGCCGAAACAGAAGAACCACGGACGAAAGAAACAAGCAGGTAAGAGCAGAAACAATTGACCAACAACAAATGCAGTTGCTATCCCTCAGTCTGTATCTCGCATGTGCTCCTGTAATTAACCCTGAAAGCTTAACTTAATGATAGACAAAACTGTAAAACCTGTAAGCACCACCTGTAACAATTGCACAGAAGATATACCCTGCAAAAAACTCTTTGCTACAGAGAAAAATAAAGCAGTAAAAAGGAACAAAACCTGTAAGCACAACCTGCAGAACGATTTAACAGAAGATATACCTTGCAAAAAACAATCTGATTCAGAGAAGATTACAGCATTAATATGTAAGCACAAAGCAGTAACAAACCTGTAGGCACACCCTGTAACAATGCAGCAGAAAGTATACCCTGCAACAGCAATTTGAATCAGAAAACAATAATGCAGTAAAATGTAAGCAAAAAACAAACAGTAACAAACCCTGTAAACACAAAAGAACATAGTAACACACAGTAAATCTGCCTAACCAAAAGGAGCCTTAATTTGTTTCCTTGCTCTGATAATGTTCCTTGCTCTGTCCTTACAAGCAATCCTAGAAGAAAACAGCTCAGGTGAGGCTAGGTGCCTTTGCAGCAAACCTAAGTCTATAGTAAGGAAAATAGGATGCTGGGATGTATATGGAAGGCCATTGGGGCCTATGCTCCAATGGGTGGAAGTTACACGGCCAAGGCGCATATCCCGCCTGTGGAGCTCCGCATCTGCAGACAGGTGAACACCACCGGTATTCCCCAACAGCCATGACCTGTCCGCACAGCACTCTGTTAGGGGCACGCAGCACTCTGCGAGGCAGCCGGGGGCAGAGTCGCGGACCCGGGTGGGCATCAAATCGGATGCCCGTACCTGGACCAACAGTGGATCCCTTGTGCAGTGGAGGTATGTTGGCTGCGCTGCTCCACAGATATCCACATGGCCGGTGGCCATGGAGGTGAGAGGTGGGTAGTGCCCCAGGCCGTGTGGTACCCCAACCGGATGGGGAGGTACTGGGGTGGTGTCATGGGTATGTGTGGGGGGGGTTGAATGCGCCAGCCCACTACACCACCCAGCGCACTGGGAGCCGCAGAGGCAGGTTGGCGAGGGGGGGGTGTACATGTGGTCCTGGGTCCAGTGTCCCCATATCAATGTATGTGTGAGGATGGGGGGGTGCTTGGCATGCACTGGAATGGTGTGAGCTCACTGGGTGTTGGGTCAGTGGCCCTGGATGGCCACTGGATGTGTCGGCTGTGGCCCCCCCTTGGTGTGGGACAGATGTGTGGAGTGCGTAGGGGACTTACGGCAGGGTTCCCCTGGCATACCAGCTGCCCCTCTAGGCGTCCCGGTGCGCAGCAGTTTGCGGCTTTGCACATGCCACAAAGTGCTGGCACACCTCCCACCCGCACCCTGTGCACTGCGGTCCACGCAGGTGGGGGGGGAAATCGGGTGCATGGGTGTTGCACACCCTTTGTGCATCCCGCACAGGAGGCAAAATGCGTGCAGAGTGTCTCTGTGCCTCACATAAGCAGTGCAGAGGGGCTCTGCGCCTTCGCGCATAGGACCCATAGTCAGCAGAAGGAAAAAGTGGTTATACTACCCCTTTATAGATGTCTGGTGATGCCACACCTGGAGTACTGTGCGAAGTTTTGGAGTCCTCCCCTCAGGAAAGATAAGGACATGCTGAAGATGGTACAATGAAGGGTGACACAGAAGACTGAGGGTCAACAGTGCAATTTCTTGCAAAAGCAAGGTTCATTTGTGAAGCATTGAGATGGCACCCCAGCTCCCAGCAATCCTGTATGTTATGCTGCGTTAATCATTTTAAACAGAATAAACTCACTAAGCAGCCAAAGTTTTCAGTAGTGAGACCTCATCTGTTTGAAGTGTGGTGATTGTACAGTTCTTTTCCTTTGCTTGTATTCTGCCTCTGCAAGCACTGCCAGTCACTCACAGCAGCCTTCTGTTTATATGTCTGGTATAGTGGTTACTCAGAGCAACGGAAACTGGGAGGGGAATGGTCTGGATGGGGAAGGCTAGGACCCCTGTTGAAGTGATTGTAATGTCATGGAAACATAGAAATTGTAGGCAGATAAGGACCGCTAGGCCCACCCAGTCCGCCTGTAGGCCCTATGCATGTATGTGTCCACTCACCCCAAGTGGTCATTGGCTTTTCATCACTCCCTTCCTGCCCAAGGTTTCCCTGTACTTGTCCCAGGCATGTTTAAACCCCTCCACTGTGCTTGCCCCTACCACCTCTTGTGGCAGACTATTCCAAGCGTTCACCACCCTCTCTGTGTAGAAAACATGAAGCACTGGATGAATTTCTCCAGTGCCTCTGCACTTTTATTTCATGAGCAGTTTTAACTTCACTGAAGCCATCATGAATGCAGTATCAGCCAGTGCTACAGTCATGTTAAAGGAGGGAGGGAAGGAATGAAGGAAGGACACCTTCCAGCTCCACACTTGACAACGTATATAACAAACATTTTGTCTTGTTTTTATAAGGAAGAAGAGGATAGTCCATACACCCTTCACCCACCTACAGCAATAGTCCCAGCCTATCACTAACATGACTAAAACAGAAATTAAACCAAAATTTGACTTAAAATGAAAGGGACTCTGATTTCATGAACTGCCTAAAGTACATGAGAAATCAGCTCTTACTTGCATACTAACATACTAAGATGCCAGCAGAGTAGGCCCAAAGGTCTACTGAGTCTGCTCGAAAATCAGCACCTGGTAGATGCAGCATTAACTGCCCTCCCCCTCAACCTCGTCCCCCACCTGAGGTGCACCTCCAGGTCTGGCATTACTCAGTTTAATCTTCCCCCATACCTGTCCCAGCCCCTTTTAAAGCCCTCCACAATATTCAGTTCCACCAGTTCCACAGGCAGCGCATTCCAAAGCTCCACCACCCTCTCTGTGAAGTAGCGTCTCCCAGTCTTTGCCCTGAGCCTCCTGCCTACCAGTCTCAAGTGATGCCCCCTGGTGATCCCTGCCCCCTTAGCTGGAAAATCCTATCAGGGCATGTCCTATTTACCCCCTTTAGATATTTAAAGACCTCAATCATATCCCTTCGGTCTCTCCTCTCCTCCAGGGAGTACAAGTTGAGCTCCTTGAGTCTCTCCTCATAGATCCTTTCCCCCAGCCCTGTATCATCCTGGTTATCCTCTTCTGGACCCTTTCAAGGAGTGTAATGGCCTTTACCAAGTGCGGTCACCAAAACTGCACACAGTATTCAAGGTGCAGTCTAACCACATAGTTGTACAAAGGGAGAATCACCTCCCACTTCCTGTAAGTTATCCCTCTTGCAATGCACCCTAGTGTTATTTGCTTTAGCTACAGCCCTCCTGCACTGCTCAGAGTTATTCATTTTGGCATCCACTACCACCCCAAGGTCCTTCTGCCCATTCAAAACCTGCAGTTTCTCCCCTCCCAGAATGTATTCTTGTGATTCATTTCTAAGCCCCAAGTGGAAAACCCTACATTTCTTAGCATTAAACTTCAGTCTCGAGTTGTGAGACCACCCAAGAGTCTCCAAATCCTCCTGGATGGTTCTTCTGCCCTCCACCCCATCCACCACCGCCCCCAGCTTTGAGTCATTGGCAAAGAGGCTCATCTCACTCCTGATACCACTTCTGATGTCTGAGGCGTAAGCATTAATAAGCATGAACAACAAGCTTGATTTTGGGTACCAGAAACCACAAAGAAAAAGTTAAGCATCTAACATGATAGTCACTACATCCCAAATACACAGTGGTGGGATGCACCTCAATAAAATCTAAATAATAAATAGAAAAGTAGCTAGATAAGTGTGTATTACAAGGCAGTAATACCATTGAGAGGTTTTGGGGACTTGGAATCTTGAGGGCGAAGCTCAATAGGTTCCCAAAGTCCCCCAAACCTCGAGATGGTGTTACATATAGAATAACAGATAGCTTAGTAAGCATTACCGGGGAATAATAACTGGCTCCGCCTTTTTACCATAGGGAAACCGTGACATAATTTGCCGTTATAAAGGAGCGTTTATAACGGCAAACATGTGCATGGTTTCCCTCACTCAGTGCATGCGCCCACCACAGTCCACCACTTCCTGAACGCACCGCTTGCTCTCTCGGAAAAAAGTCAACTGCCGTCTGACACAGTAACTTGGTGGTAAGTTATATTATTTTTTAAGAAGTCTGGTCAAATTCAACAGTAAGAGGGACAAATGGACATCTTTTAAGATTTTAAACCCACATGCACGGTCACCAAAAGAAAACGGAGAGTGGCACCCCTCGGCCAGAACCTCTGTTGGTTTATATAATTGCTGAGGCGAAAAAGGCAAACCCAGCAATTATATAAAATAAAAAATGGGTCGGGGTGTATAAACTCGAAGTTTACATACACCCTTGGGGTTAGATGCTTTTGATAAACCCCTCGAGCTTCTCTCTTGGGGTTTATGTAGCATCTAACCCATCGGGAGTGTGTAAACTTCTTTTTACACACCCCGACCCATACTTTATTCTATATGTAATGCTATCAAAAGGTTCTGGACACATAGGAACCTCGAGAGGTTCCAAAGTGTCCAGAACCTCGACATGGCATTATTTTCCAGTAATGCTCACTAAGTTATCTGTTATTTTTTTTTTGATATATGGATCTGAATCTGATTTTAAAATTTTATTAAATAGAAAACGAGCGCCCAACTACTTCACTCACTATGGGTGCCCAATATGTACTCTGCAGACTGCTTGTGGGAGAGAGGGGCACTGTGTCACTCACTGCGAGGCTTACCTTTAGTGGAGCAATTTCTTTTGCAGCCAGATGACTGAGGGCAGGATCAACCAGATAACTAACATTATGTTAAATAAAGGAGACTGTATTTCTCTCGCTAAGCAAGAGAGAGCTGCCATGTTTCAAAAGTTGTTCTGCCCACTCACTCAAGAAAAGCAGCCAATCATAAGGCATGCTTTGGAAGTCGTCGGGAAAGAGACTAGCACTTGCACTGTTGAGGTTTGCTGATAATAGTATCATTCAGGTAGGGAACAATGTATTACCATATCTGAACGATACTATTATCACCCGAGAAGTGTGGTATTATCTCTATGGAAGCAATAGTATCACCGCAATTTTTTGTATGATTTAGTGCCCTATTAATTTCAAAATCCATATATTAATGCCTAGTAATACACTTATCTATTTATTTTTTGTAATATATGGATCCAAGGCAGTTTTCTTTCTTACCTTGTGTCGCTGGGTGTGTTTGGGACAGTTGCTGCAGGAAGAGGAACTGCATTAAGTAAACAGCAAACTGGAAGTAGGAAATAAAACTACACACTGGAAGCGGTGAGACGTCTTTCTGTCACAAAACAGTTTAAGTGAAAAGCCAGCACATCCAGCATGGGCTGGTAACTGCTCTCTTGCTGCTGAAGTTCACTGATAATACTACAGCTGAGAATGACCTTTGAACTGTAGTACATTACCAACAAAAATGATAGTATTATCACTTCTCAGAACAGTATTATTGAGAGAGCAGTAGTGTATTACTGGGAAATTTTTGCATGACTCAGTATACTATTATTGAGGCTTATCCATATATTACAAAACCAGTTCTAATTTCTTTTTGAAGTTAAAAGGAATCAACAGCAGTGCATTTATCGGTTGTAAGGACGTCCTTGTTACTAGCATACAGTAGTGTGTGTGTGTCTGTGTGTTTGAGCTTTTGGACAGTTTTTCTCTGTATAAAAGAGCAATATTTTACCATGTATTGCCAGCCCAAAGCAATCTTGCTGACTACTCTACAAGGGCAGCAATTTTCAGAGCAATGCAAAATGAGCTACATGAGCACTCTCAGAAACGAGCCACCGTCCCACAGGTTTTGAAGATCTGAATCCCTACGGCAGGATATCAGCCATGAGAAGCCATAACATTTTCAGAACTGTGAAACTAAAGAAACTGACTTGCACAGTAACACAAACTGCTTTAAAGAAATTCAACACAGTGTTAGTTTATAGCTAATATGATAATTCACAGCTGAACAGTCCACTTAAAACACTCCATCCAGTTTTGTTACCAATGACTCCGGCTGTACTGCACATTCTAAATCTTCTGCATTGCAAGTTTACTGATGTAAAAGCCAGCATTGTTTAAATTGTATGAAATCTCCATGAACAGAGGAGCACATACTATTTTGAACAGCAAAATTCCTGATGGAACACTATTAAAAATAACAAGGGCCTAAGGTGCAAAGTATTGTGTGAGCAGTGAGTTGTCTTTGCACCTTAGCATCCGCGAAATGTACACTGGTGCAGATGCTACAATGACCAAAGCAGTCCTCCCAAATGAGGTGGCATGGTGCAGTAAGTGCATGGGGTTACAGTCTTCTCAACACAGTTAGAAATACTGTGCAACCACTTACAACAGAGCTTGTGAGCTGGACGGTCCTACAAAGTGGGCAGGCAGGCAGGCTGGAGGGGGCACTGGACAACAGGGAAAATAAATGGAGGGTGGACTGCATCATTCAATGGGCTTGAAGGAGGAGGGTACAGTATGAAACTAGATGGCGAGAGGACACTGAACATCAGAGACTACTGTAAAGCTGGTGGGTCAGAGGCGGAACCACTGGACACCAAGGCCTGTTGTGAGACTGGTTGGTTAGAAGACCAAGTGCCACATAAACAGTGTCAAGACCAATGTATCAGGTGTGTCATCTCCAGGAGAATGTAGTGCTAATTATGCACTGCATCACTAGTATGATGGCGGGCAAAGGCACACATTTTTTGAAGGTTAGCATATTGCTAAATATGTTAGTGACATGCTAACCAGGATAAGCATGACTGGATGGGGTGGGGCCATATACAGTAGCCCCAGTGTGTGCTACTAAGCAGATAGTGCATATACGCAAGATACACCACTGTACCCATGCAAAGAGGGATCCCTCTGTTATATAGAGCTCAGTGGTATATTCAGAGGTTGTGAATACCTTAAACAGCTGCTGCTGCAGTGTTGTGTATCTACTACCCTGGCAAGCTAGTGTCCCCCCCCAGTCCATGGTCTGATCTGTCAAGCGTGTGCAGTACTCCCATGTCGATTTGCCATGGCTTTTCCTACAGATTACATTGTTTTCTATGCAATATGAATTGCTCTGTTTTTCTGTATAACCAATACAAGTCTATGGGAACAACTTCCCAGTAGATGGCTCAATTTCTCTGTAATATAGAGAAATCCCTGTAGATCTGGAAGCCCCCCAATAGCCCTTTTCCTGGTAGTCTACTGTCCCCCTGTCCCCCTATCCCCCTGATCCCCAGTCCAGTCTGTCAAACATGCCTAATGGCCATTTGCCTGGTAGTCTAGTGTCCTCCTATCCCCAATCCCTGGTCTTAGCTGTTAAAATGTGATAAAATCCTATTTACTTGGTAGTCTATTGGATGCCTCTCCCCCGCCTGATCGCCATGGAAAACCTCCTCCCCAGACCACCCACTCAGAAACCTCCATTCCCACCCCCCAGTGGTGCCTCACTCACTATATATGACAGGTACCTTTATCTGTCACCATCCTGAAATGGCAACCAGTACAGTCCCTCCATTCACCACCTCAGCCAGCCAATTTCTGAGTATCAGGCAGTGAGTGTATGCCTACTGGAGAAACAGCAAAGCATGAATAAGGAGAAATGGGCATTAGACATGTTTGGCACATTGGACAGGGGATTGTGAGACCACTTGACTACCAGAAAAATGGCCATTGGACACATTTGACAGATCGAACTGGGAATTGAGGGTGGAGGGACACCTGAAAACCAAGAAAATTCCTTTAGCCAAATTTGACAGTTCGGACCAGGAATCTGGGTTGAAGGGCACATTAGACAGCCAGAGAAGTAAGAAATATACACGTACTGACAACTGGGCGCAGCAACGGAAACAGAAGCATAGATTTTGTTGGCAGAAAAGGACCTTTGGGCCCACTGAGTCTGCCCCTTGTCCCTGCCTATTTAATCACCATTGACTCTAGCTGGTCATAGGTGTCACTCCCTCCCCCCGTTCTTTTACTTAATATGCCACTGTGCCTACCTCATGCATGCTTGAAGCCCCCCCCCAGTCTTTGTCCCCACTACCTCCTCTGGCAGGCTGTTCCAGTCATCCACCACCCCTTCTGTGAAGAAGTATTTCTGCACATTTCTCCTAAACTTCCCTCTTAGCTTCATTGCATGCCCCCTTATTCTAGTGCCTTCTTTTCTCTGAAACAAGCCCTCCACTTGCACCTTGTTCTCTCCTGTGATGTACTTATAGGTTTCAGCCATGTCCCCTCTAGCTCTCCTCTCTTCCAAGGAACACATGTTGAATTCCTGCAGCCATTTCTCATGTAACATCTCATGCAACCCCCTCACCATTTTGGTTTCCCTCCTCCATGCCACCTCTGCCATTTTAATGTCCTTGCGGAGGTGCAGCTTCCAGAACTTGACAGAGTACTCCAGGTGGGGCCTCACCAGTGAGTGATACAATGGCAGCACCACCTCCCTCCTCCTGCTAGAAATTCATCTTCCAGTGCACCCTAGCATCCTGCTAGCCATTCCCACTGCTTTGCCACATTGCCCAGCTACCTTGAGTTCATCACATATGATTACCCATAGGTATGTTTCTTGTGTGGTGACTGTAAGCTCAACTCCCCCATCTTATGCAAAGCCCTGGGTTTTGTTGAAACCCAGCTGCCACCCTCTAGACCATTCCTCTAGTTTCCTCAAATCCCTTTGCATTCTCTCCACCCCTTCCTGAGTGTCAGTCTTGTTTCAGATTTTTGTATCATCCGCAAGGAGACACACCTCACCCTCAAGCTCCTCCACAATGTCACTGAAGAGGACTGGTCCCAGCACCGAACCCTGTGGCACTCCACTAGCCACTCTCCAATCACCTGAGTGGTTACTGTTTACTACCACTGTTTGCCTCCAGTGCCTTAACCAGTTTGCTGCCCAGCTTGTAACTTTCTTCCCCAACCCCAGGCTGCTCAGTTTCTTAACTAGACTCCTGTCCAGCACTGTGTTAAAGGCTTTACTTGAAGTCCAGATAGACCACGTTCACTTCTCTCCCTTGATCCACCTCCCCAGTAACCTAGTTAAAGAAATCTATGAGATTAGTTTGACATGACCTCCCCCCTGTGAAACCATGCTGCCAGTGGTCCTGCAACCCTTTTGCTGGCAGGTGCTCCACAATCCTCTCCTTCAGTACTCTTTCCATTAACTTCCCCACTACCAATGTGAGACTGACTTGTAGTTGCTAGCATCCTCCCTACTGCCACTGTTGTGCTGAGGGACCATATCAGCCTTCCTCCAGTCCTCTGGAACTTCCCTGGTCTCCAGTGAGGTGCTAAAAAGCACTGCCAGAGGGGCAGCCAGAAACTGTGCTCAGTTCCTTTAGGACCCTTGGATGAATCCCATCTGACCCCAATGCCTTATTCTCCTTTAAGGCTTCCAGTCCTTCTGGACCCTCTCCACTGAGAATGGATTAGTGTCCACTCACCCCTCCCTGGTGCTTACTGCAGCATGCTAGTCCGTTCTCCCCACCCTCTAGCATGAAGACCGAGCAGTATCCACTTTCTCTTTATCTTCCTCTGCGCAGTACCATCCACCCTCCTGATTCTCACTATCCCTCCACTTGTCCTCCTCTTCCCCCATATACCTGAAGAAGGTCTTGTCCCTTTTGACCTCCTTAGATATTCTCCCGTTGCTGCTTTAGCTGCCCTCACCCTCCTTTCTGTCAACTTTGTTTTGCCAGACATAACTCCCTGTCTTCATCCTTTTGGGTCTCCTTATACTTTGCAAATGCTGTTTTCTTCTCCTTCATTGCCTTTACCATCTTGTTAGAGAACCATAGCTGCCTCTTGCTCCTCCTTCCCCTGCTCACTTCCTTCAAACAGCATGCCATTGCCTTGGCTCTGCCCGCCTTCATTTTTCTCCAATGAGCCTCCACTCCCCCTGTTTCTTCACCCCCAGGCATTCTCTGAAGCAGTTTCCCATTTCTTTAAAATCTGCCCTCCTGAAGTCCAGAACCCTCATCTTAGTGTGTGTGTGTGTTTTTCCCTGTCCTATCCATATGCCAAACCATACAGTACAGTGATCACTTGTACCCAGGGGACTACACATTGTAATATCAGCAATGCTGTCTCTGTTTGTAAGTACCAGGTCCAGCACTGTCCTGTCCCTAGAGGATTGCATGACCAGCTACCTCAGAAATGCCCCTTGTATAGAGTCAAGGATGGCCCTGCTTCATGATGTAGCTGCAGTGAGAATGCCCCTCTCTACATCGGGAAGATTAAAGTCCTTGTTGAAGGACCCGGTGTGGGGTTCCCTAGCCTTCCTGTGACTGTGCACGGGTAGCACCTCAGTGAAGGCCACTATAGGAACCATCAGTTTTCGTAGTCGACATTGAGGGGGCAGGGAGGGCTATGGTTCCGCACAATGCCTCTATGCATTTGTGCTTGGCCGCATTGTGTGGAAATGCTAATGTGCACAATGGCAAGAAAATGGCCCCTTAGCACCTTCCGTGCCAAATGTGCTTATTAGCATGCTGGCTGCTGAAAATGGTTCACAGAAGCAGAGGCACTATCCTGTTTGGGATGCAGTATCTCTCCATTTGCTCCTGTGAGACACTTTCCTGCAGTTGACTGTGTTTACGCTGCGCACAGCACCCATATTCAGAGACGCAGCGGGAGCTGATACGCATGCACTGCCTCTCTGAATATGTTCCGCAAGTCAGGCTAAAATGTGCGCAGCACAAATGAATGGCTCTGAAAATGGTAACTTATGTCCTTGACACTGTCCACTAATATTTGGTTCAGCAATTTGCATTGCAACTCACTTGCTAGGGGTCTCCTCCCCCGTAGTACTACCACCATATCACTAATTATTGCAGTCAGGATCTGGTGTAACACAGCAGGAAAAAGCAACGATTTAGTACTGGGTCCCACGTGGAGGGCAATCCCATCCCCAGCATGACAAATTAGTAAAACTGACACCAGCTGTTCCCTTTTGTGGGAAGAAAGGTGTGTGTGTGTGTGTGGTGTGGTGTGGTGTGGTGTGGTGTGGTGTGGTGTGGGGGGGGCGGGTATTACCAAAAGATGCTCCCCCCAGCTCCTTAACCCAAGTCTGAAATGCAGTAATGATTTTTAGTTACAGTAAGAAATATCTGGGCTACTATGAACTGTACAGTATACATAGACACATAACCCCATTGTTTTTGCTAAATAATGCGGTCTCCATTATCTACTTTTATATAAACAAGTTTCTAAAATGTACTTATTGTTGTGTAAAGTTATTCCCCACAACTAGTAGAAGTCATCTTCACTAAAGTCAAGTCAGGAGAAAGGTGCAGCATCTCTGGATCGCATACTTGGTTCAAGGAGTTCAGTTCAGTTCGAGCATAAAATAAGGCGAAACAAGAGAATGGGGAATAATGTCTCGGGGGCTATTATTCGTTCCTCCGCCCTATACCTCCCTCCTTCAAATGCTGAACCGCCCAATAGTAACTGCGCATGAAGTGGAAGTTGCAGATGAAAGATACTCGTGACGACAGGCAAAAAAGTGTGATACATATTATACTCACTGTTTAGCAGCTACCTTATTCGAGGAACCCTCAGCCAACAAAACAAAGCCTTTTTGGAGTTATACGTTTGTTGTTTGAGTAACAATCCGAATGCCGCTCCGCCCGGTGCGCCCTTGTTCCCGATGCGAGATAACTAAACCTACCAGCACTTACTATTGGCAGCAGCTTGCAGGTCTCTTCTCGCCGTATCTGCATTGCAGTTGCGTTTCTCGGCAGTGGCACGCACTCCAAGTACAAGAGCAAAGAACAATCCAGAGTAAAGCCAGTAACGGGGTGGCAGGCAGATTTCTAAACGATTTAATAATCTAAGGCAGTGCGCAGTTGGAAGCATTCTTACATTTGTTCCAGAGTCTCGTAAATGAGTATGCAGAGGCACAATTCTGAGGGGGAGCAGCGAAAAACCTTAATGAGTGAGACTTCTTAAACAAACCAATTAGCTAGTACTTTACAGAACGCTAAATACAGTGGGACCGATTTTGGAAACAGAAGCGGCGTCGCAGAATACTTGGGCAAAGACGTTTGACGCAAGTTGCGATTTGTGGCACAACTTGCGTCGAAACCGGATTTTCAAACAGCTTACGTCTGCGCCAAAACAGCTGCGTTCAAGCCCACTTGCGACAGGGTTGCGGCCAACAACCTTACGCCATGGCGGGGCTGCCACCCACATCCTCTTCTATTTATTTAAGAGTTTCACCAGGAATGGCACACTGAACAACAAGTTGCATGTCTCACTGTGCGTTCTGGGGGACGGGGAGTGGAGTAGACAATAGTTACAAACATACCTCTCAACTTCCTGCCGCATAAATCCGGGACAAAGGACCAAAATTAGGGACACATCTTCAAAATTGGTGATATACACTTAGGAAGCTGGCAGAATAAGGTTCTTAGTGTAAAATGCATTTACTAAGGAAGAACAAGTCTGTAACTTTAATGTTTGACATTATTTTGTACTTGCATCCCCTGCTGTTTGGTCGTGGAAACACAACTTTTAGGAGGGGAAGAGTCAACTGTTGATTTAAAATCAGGGACAGTTGAGAGGTATGGTTACAAAATATATATGGCTTTACAAAATTGGTGAGGACAGTCAGCTAGCATATAGTAACAATATCAATATGAGATATCACAATGTATGAAATATACACAATATGCAAAGGCTTTCATGATTGGAAAGTATTGGTAACAACAATGCATGTGCTTACATATCCTCATGTAGGAGAGTTACAATTAGTAATAGAGCAACAGCCCTACAGTGTTAAATTTGGGTAGGAATAAGCAGGGAACGAGCCACTAGTGTAGCTGATAGGGCAGGGGATGGAGGAGTAGTGGTGCAGCCAGGATAGGGGCAGTTGCAATTGCAGTTTATGGAGAGGAAATTCTGCAATGCAGAGGACAGAGATGATGGGGAGGAGGAGTGATGAATTTGTGAGGGCAGTGCATTCAGCAGTTAAGGGGGCGATGTGAGAATGTAGCCTGGCCATCAGAGGATGTACGGTGAGGGATACCTAAGGAATGAGAGTCATAGGACCTGTGGGAGTGGGGAAGGGGGACAGTTAGAAAGGAGCTTAGATATGCAGGAAGTGAGTCAAAACCACAATTTAGAGATGAATTTGGCACAATGGAGATGCTTGTTTTCTAGTGTGGGGAAAGCCAGGGAGTGGTAGAGTTGACAGTGGTAAGTAAGAAGAGGGGCTTCAAGGTGAAGCGACAGAAGGAGTTGAAGAGGGTGTCCAGTGTGGCTAGGGAGATCTTGGGAGCGGCACGGTAGACTACATCACAGTAGTCCAAGATGGGTAGGATAATCTTCTGGACAAGTTTGCGCCTTACCGGAAGAGGAATGTAATTCCGGTTCCTATATAGAGCACCTAGCTTGGGGCACAGTTTTTTTAGGATGGCATCCACGTGGCCAGAGGAGGTGAGGTGTTGGTCGAGCCAAACCCCCATATATCTGAATGAGGAGGTGTCCTCGAGGACCGTCCCATCGAGGCTATGGAAAGTGGGCAGGGAGGGAATCCTAGAGAGTTTCTGCCAGGTGCTGAAGGTCATGGAGTCTGTCTTCTTGCCATTAAGGAACAGTTAATGTGAGCAAAACCAGTGCTGAACATTATTGAAGTCCTGTTGAAATCTGGAAGCCACATCAGAGGGTGAATGGCCAGAGGTGAAAAGGACCATATCATCAGCATACATATGTATTGAGGCAGATGTACAAATGGACAGTAAGTCATTGAGGAAGATGGAGAAGAGTATTGGGCCCACCACAGATCCTTGCGGAACACCAGTGTTGATAGTGAGGGGGGAAGATATGGAGTCAGCAGTTTTAACTGACTGAGTTCAACTACAAGGCAAGCCCAGAACCAGTTGGTGGCAGCAGACAACAGACTTGCTGTGGAGAGGGAGTGTAAAAGCAGGTGGTGAGAAACCGTATCGAAAGCCTCGGCAAGGTCAACAAAAATAGCAGGTGTGACTTGACCACAGTTCATCCCTGAGGGGATGGAGTCATTGAGCCTAAGCAGGGAGGTAGTGGTAGAATGGTTTTTATGAAACCCAGATTTGTAGAGAGTGGAAAAAGTTGGAGTTAGAGAGGTAAGAAGAGAGTTGGGTAAGAACCAGGTGTTCTTGCAGTTTAGCAAGGGTAGGAAGTGGGGATATGGGGCAGTAATTCCCAGTGGAGGATGGGTCACCGCCTTTGGGGAGGGGAAGAACCATGTCATACTTCCATACAGAGGGGATGACTGCCATTGTGAAAGAGAGGTTGAGCAGGTCAGTCAGAGGGGCAGAGATGGATGTAGCAGAAAGGTTGAGCAGCTTAGGGTCCAGTCCATCAGGTGAGCTGCCTTTGGATGGATTAAGGGTAATTAAGGCATCCAAGGTGTCTGATGGTGTGACTTTAGAGAAAGAGAAGCAATTGTGTTTGTCGTGTATAGGGGGATGGGTTAAAGGAGGGAGCAGACTAAGCAGAAGGTAAGGAGGATAGGAGAGTGAAAGCATGAGAGGTGATGTAAGAGTTAAATTCAGAGGCTACCCTCAGGCGGTCGGCAATAAGGGTGTTGTTGATGTTGAGATGGGTAGGAGGAGAGGAAGGTGTGAGAAGAGAAAGTGAATGACCTTCCAAAATTTAGCAGTGTTGCTTAAGTTGGCTTGAAAGGTTGAGTTGAAATAATCGACTTTGACCAGGTGAGTGGCTTTGGTGCATTTGTTACGGAGGTAGTGGTAAGCTTCATAGTCCTTAGGAAGCTTCAAGACTTTGTGTTGCTTCCAAGCTTGGTCACATGCTTTTTGGCATGCTATAAGCTCAGGAGACATCCATGGAAGGTGGTTCTCATGGACTGTGATTCGGCATAGAGTCGCATGCCAGTTCCAAACCTCAATGAAATTGTCTTTGAAGTAGTCTGTGGCTGTGTCGATTGAGGTAGCTGCAGTTATGGGACCCAATTGGGATTCTGGAAGCCCCACCATGGACATGGGAGGGGCCGCCAGATAGACCAGCCATGAGGTGGTCTAACTGGCTTGTGCTAATGGGCTGAGGTGGGACTTGAGCTTGTAGGGGTGCACCAGGGGCAGAACATGGTGTTGGGGGCATGGATGACAGCCAGCAACCCACCCCCAGTGTGATGGCACCAGCATCGGGTGGCTTCCCACACAATGGGCTCCCCTGTGCCCAGACAGTACAATTCTGCAGCTGCCTTCCCCCATCCCCACTGGGTGCCCTTGTCATTGGTGGTGTTAGTGCCCCCCCCCGCCAGATAGCCCTGAACCTCTGTGCAGATGGTTGCCAAAACCCGGTCCCAGTCAGTGACTCCCCTTGCTCCCACTTTGCACTGATAGACATGAGTACACCTTCTGTGGTGGTCTAGTGGCCCCCTCACCTGACAGGCAGTGGTCACCCACCCCACTCCCCTCCCCGTCTCCGACCAGCTTTTGCGACTGGCAATACCCTCTATACACCACCACAGACAGCCACAGAATCCGATTGCACAGACCGTGTAACTGTACTGTACAGTTACGCAGTCTGTGCAATCGCACTCAGCAGCTGGCCATGGTGGTGTGTGAAGAGTATTGCCAGCCACAGAAGCCAGTCAGGGATGGGGGGGGGAGCAGGGTGGGTAACCACTGACTGTCAGATGGGGAGGGTGGGGGCCACTAGATCACTAGGGAATATAGGGGATTAGATGTATGTTATTCCCGCGATCGGGAATGGGGTGGTGGTCCAGACTATGTAGGGTTTGCAGGGGTGACAGCAGCCTGGCAATGCCCGATTCCGGGCTCTCTGCTACTAGGAGCACCTGAGCTGCCTCCTGCCCACTTGTCTCAGGATGCCTTCCAACCCTGCGTCCAAGTCTCCCACTGTGCCCTGCTTCCTGGCGCAGAGCTGCATGTTGCGGCTATTTCAGAAGATTTGCAGCAAGTGGCATATATATTTTTTAACTTATTTTTCCCTCCAGTCATTGCTGCACCGAAACTCCTTCAGGCATCCAGGCACTTTCCTGCCCACCTGAGACTCCTCCGCGGTGCTCTGACCCCTACCTGCCTACCTCGTGGTGGGAGAACTCCTTGGCTTGTACCCCCGAGGTGGGGCCATCTCTCCATCTTTGGTGCTCCTTGAAGTCCAGACTCCAGCTGCTGGCAGGCTTACAGGTGGAGAAAATCAGGAGACCAGGTGGGAGGGATCCAGCAGTGGGCATGGAGGCCTTTTGCCGTCATCTACCTGATGATGCAGGGCTTTTCCTTGTTCCTGCGTGAAACCCTCCCCTTCCAGAGGTGCGGATATGCAATGACATCCAAGCGCAGCCGGGCACAATCCTGCACCCGCCCACAGGACGTCCACCAACGCCTCGCCCCATCAGTTATGTGGTCCCAGGTTGCAGTACACCCAGCCTCCACTGGGCATCACTAGCACCGGAGAATCACACCCCACCCTACCCCCAGGAGAGGAGAGCTGTCATCGGATGCTCAATCCTCTCCTCCCCGGCCGACCCCTGGCAACCCAAACTCGTTCCCGAACCCGGGTCATCAGTGTGGTGCGAGGTGTGGCATCCAGCGCCTCAACCCTCAGTGCCACCTGGCTGGCTCTAGCAAGTGGCACATTGTGGCACACCTTCTAAAATAGCAGTTTTTGCACTTGCAGCAGCTGCATCGGACGGAGACCCCTACTTTGCCACAGGCTGCGTCTGACGCAGGCGGCTTTGAAAATCGGGCCCTGTATGTTTAAAGTAAAACAAAATAAAAACTAGTACTTGATGTTAAAGAGCAAGTGTACTACCTAAAATTAACATTAGTTTTTAAAAGCAGTCAGCCATTACCTTTTATATCTAAGGTGGTACTTTTTCTTTTCCCCTTGGTTAATTAAAAGATTGTTTACCTCATGTTAGTTGATGTAATGTGTGGAACAGCACTCTGCCTGGTAGCTGAAATATCTAGCTCTTTTCCCCCATGACATATTCAGCACTGTGACCTCACTGACTATAACATCACTGCTGCTTAGGAACAGCCACTCAACAGCTGCCAGGTTAGTAGCCTGTGATGTCCCTGACAGTGAGATCACAATGCTGATGATGTAGTAGTGGGATTAGAGATAGATGTGTCAGTGGCCAGGCTGAGAACTGTTCCACACATCCAGCACAACATTAGCAAATAAAAAATGTTCTAATGAGCAAAAGGGAAAAGAAAAATACTTCAGAAATAAAAAGTTACTAGTGACTACTTTTTAAAATTTGTATAATTTTCATGTCTGTCTGTTTTGATTGCATTAACTCTTTAAGTCAAGGGCATGCAGTTTTAACTGATAACAGGTAAGGGCAGAAAAATACAAATAATCATAAAATGCTACACTGAACTACATCTACCTAGCTGATAAAACATCATATGCCTTGCTGGACTTGCTACCAAAATTCAACCAGTGGAAAGGAAAGCAAGTACTGAGGGCATTGTCCTCAAAGGCACCCAACTATGCATCACTCATGTGTATTTGGGATGTGTTGCACAATAACTGCAGGTGCCTGCACACGTGCTGGAGTACACAACCCCTGCCCCCAAGATTCGCTGTTATGGAGCCGCACCTTAGGGCACTGTGTGGTAGGAGTGGGCCTGAATCATGACTATCCCATTGGATGCCCCTGCCATTCCACAAGTGGACATCTCTCTGCACAGGGTGCAGGCCATGGTGGGATATGACAGCCTTCCAGTACTGCCATATTCTTTCTGCACAAGCATAAATTTACAGAATTCAGCTGTCGGTGATGCCCTCAGCCCACCATAGAGGCTCCTAAGGCTGCGGGCTGGAGGAGAGATGACTAGTTGGCCTCGAATCAGTGGTGTTTGGCCAAATGGAGGGGGGCATGTAGCCAGTACTGCTGCCCATATGCTGGTTGCCCCATCCATGTGCCCCCTGCACCACAGAGTTTGGTACCTGGATCAAGCAGATACAGTACTAGCCCACTCCCAGTCCCCTCCTGCATAAAAAGGCATGCAGTCAGGATTGGATGCAGAGGGGTGCGCATCTCCCATTGTGAATGCCTTGGGGTGCCTCCATTGTGGGCATCCTGCACTGAAAAAGGGACCCCTGGTTTCAGTGTGCTTACCCAGTTATCAGAATTAAATGGATAAATAACATAAAGTGAAAAAGCTCTGTAACTGTACAAATTATATAAAAAATGTGTAATTAAACACCCTTAGAAACAAAATAAAGAATACACTTTTAAGTTCATTTTTCTTCTTTTTGGTAATTAGACCACAAATACTCCACATTGTAAAAAAACAGCGATCATTAGCACTTTGGGTTTTTATAATACCTCATAGTTCTTTGCCTCCTTGACCTGAACCAGGCGTGCTGGATCAATACATACTGTGTACTGTATTGTAAGGCAGCAGGAGATACTGTATGAATCCCTGTTTTCTGATGAGTCCTTTAACCCTTGCATGGCCGCTGACTGATATATCAACCCAAAATTCCTCTACGTTCTAATTCTGTCAGCAGCCTAATGGTTAAGTGATAACATGACAGGATGTAAGTTGCATATTATTATGCATGCACACCTCAGCTGTGTTTTGATGCACAACACAAAGCCAAATGCATTCAACTGCTAGAGAAGTGCCAATGTTGAATTACAACAACCACACACCCTGGAGTGCATGTGTGTAAAATAGTTGACAAACCACCTCAAGATAGAAGAAAGGCTAGCACAATCAGTGAGGAAAGGGGACAAGACATTCTTTAGGTACATTAGTGAGAGGAGGAAGTCCAGAGGGGGTATAGTCAGACTCAAAGGGGACAACACAGAATTAATTAGTTGCCATATTGATCCTTGTAAGAGCAGATCCAGAAACAAATGGTTTGATACCTTTTATTGGACCAACATAGATGTAATGAAGGAAAACAGTGCTTAGGTTTTTGGACCAACCATGTCCTTCCTCGGAGAAAAGCAAATGTGGTCCCTCTCCACAAGAGTGGTAGCAAGGAGGATGCAGGGAACTACAGGCCAGTGAGTCTCACCTCAATAGTGGAGAAGATCATGGAGACACTGATTAAGGAACATATTGTGGATCACCTGGTATCATTTGAATGCAGGAGCCAAGACAGCAAGGGTTCACGGTGAGAAGGTTCCATCAAACAAATGTGATAGATTGCTTTGACTGTGTGACCAATGTGGTGGACCAGGGAGGGGCAGTGGATATTGCCTACCTTGATTTCAGCAAGGCCTTCGGCACCGTCCTACACAGAAAGCTGGTAAGCAAGCTGAGGAGTCTGGGGGTGGGACACAGGGTGGTGAACTGGGTCAGAAATTGGTTAGTGGACAGAAGACAGAGTGTGGTGGTAAATGGCACACAGTTGGAAAATATGAGAGTCACCAGTGGGGTGCCACGGGGTCAATCCTGGGACCAGTCCTCTTCAATGTCTTCATAGTGGAAGGGCTAGACGGTATGCCTGTTTGCAGAT
Source organism: Neoceratodus forsteri (assembly GCA_016271365.2). Lineage (NCBI taxonomy): Eukaryota > Metazoa > Chordata > Ceratodontiformes > Ceratodontidae > Neoceratodus > Neoceratodus forsteri. The sequence continues at coordinate 1,322,919,087 of CM057456.1, forward strand.
GACACCAAGATCTACAACAGAGGAGATACTCCAGGGGGAGTAGAGAGAATGAAAAGAGACCTGAAAAGCTGGAGAAATGGTCTGAGGTATGGCAGTTAAGGTTTAACACAAAGAAGTGCAAGATCATGCACGTGGGAAACAGAAACCATGGGAGAGCTACATGTTGGGGGGGGGGGACTGTTGACAGTCACCAGAGAAGAGAGGGATTTAGGAGTCATTATATCAGATGACCTAAAATACACCAAACAGACCACAAAAGCAGTTGGGAGGGCTAGTAGGATGTTAGGGTGTATAGGGAGGGGTATTACAAGCCGTAGGAGGGAAGTGGTGATCTCACTGTACAAGATGCTGGTTAGGCCTCACCTAGAGTACTGTGTGCAGTTCTGGAGGCCACACCTGTTTAAGGATATTGACAGGGTGGAAACAGTGCAGAGGAGGGCAACTAAGATAGTGCAGGCTCTGCATAACAAGGCATATGAGGATAGACTTAGGAACCTCAATATGTACACATTGAAACAGAGACAGGAGGGGGGCATGAATGAGACTTTCAAATATCTTAAGGGCATAAATAAGGTGGAAGGGGATAGCATCTTCCAGTATAAAAAGTACAGTAGAACTAGAGGGCATGAAATGATATTGGAGTGGGGGGGGAAGGGTGTATAAGGGGTAACGTGAGAAGGTTCATTTTTACAGATAGGGTGGTGGATGCCTAGAACGCCCTGCCTTAGGAGGCAGTGGGAACACATACAGTGGAGGGATTCAAGAGGGCATGGGATAGGCACAAAGGAATCATACATATGAGGGGGCATAGCTGAGGCCGCTGACCTAGTAGAGGCAACGGGAGCAAATTGGTAAAATGGGCAGACTGGATGGGCCTTGCAGTCCTTTTCTGCCATCAACTTCCATGTTTCTATGTTAAAAAAAGACATTCTTACTAAATTTTTGTGAAAATCTATGTACCATAGGATCTTACAAATGAATTTTTGTATGGTATGTATGTATACGAACATACAGAAAGAGACAGCAGTAGAAGACAACCTGGTCTATTGTGTCTACTCAGTAAGTGATGTAGGGTCTGGCCTTGCAATTTACACCAGTAATCCTGCCCCCCCCAACTGTCCCTCCCTCTCCCCCCATTCTCCCCTTCCTTGGTCCCAGGTTCTCTTGAATGCTCCCACCATCCTTGCTGATACCACCTCCTCTGGCACCTTATTCCAGGTGGACACCATCCTCTCCATATAGAAATGCTTCCTTACATAGAGACATAAAAACATAGAAATTGACTGCAGATAAGGACCGCCAGGCCCATCTAGTCTGCCTGTAAGCCCTACCCTTATTTGCAGTCTCTGATCCTACTTGGTCAATGGCTTTCACCTCTCCTTCCCACTTCCAGGGTTCCCGTATGCCTGTTCCATGCATGTTTAAATCCCTCCACTGTGCTTACTCCCACCACCTCCTGTGGTAGACTATTCCATGCATCCACCACCCTTTCTGTGAAGAAAAACTTCCTCACATTTCCCCTTATCCTGCCCCCTTCCAATCTCATATCATGCCCCCTCGTTCTTGTACGTTTCCTAAATTGAAAGATATTGCCCTCTTGTACCATGTTTATTCCTTTAAGGTACTTGAAGGTTTCTGTCATGTCTCCCCACTCCCTCCTTTCCTTCAATGAGTACATATTGAGGTTTTTTAATCTCTCCTCATATGTTTTCTGGTGCAAGCACTGCACCATTTTTGTTGCCCTTTTCTGGACCACCTCCACCTTGTCTATGTTCTTCCGAAGGTGTGGCCTCCAGAATTGTATACAGTACTCTAGATGAGCCCTTACCAGTATTTTGTATGGTGGAATCACTACATCCCTCCTCCTGCTAGTGATACCTCTGCCTATACACCCCAGTATGCCACTGGTCCTCCCTGCAGCCTTGGTCACCTTTAGGTTGTCAGAGATGATAACCCCTAAATCCCTTTCGTCCTTGGTGGCCATCAGCAACTCCACCCCACCCCACCCCCATCCTGTAGCTCTCTCCAGGGTTTTTGTGTCCTAGGTGCATTAGTTTGCACTTCTTTGCATTAAACCTCAGTTGCCACACCTCGGACGATTTTCCCAGCTTCCCTATATCCCTCCTCATTCTCTCCACCCCATCTGGAGTATCCATTCTGTTGCAGATCTTGGTGTCTTCTGCGAACAGGCAGACTTTTCCCTCCAGTTCTTTCGGTATGTCCCTAATGTAGACATTAAACAGGACTGGCTCCAGGACTGATCCCTGAGGTACCCCACTGGCCACCCCCTTCTCTCTGGATTGGATCCCATTTACCACCACCCTCTGTCTCCTGTCTGTTAACCAGTTTCTAACCCAGTTTACCACCTTGTGGCCCATGCTCAGACTATCCATATTGTTAACCAGCCTTTTACGTGGGATGGTGTCAAAGGCCTTGCTGAAATCGAGGTAGGTGATGTCCACTGCTGCCCCCCTGATTCACCTCCCTCGTAAACCTGTCAAAGAAATCTATTAGATTAGTTTGACATGACCTTCCTGCTGTGAATCCATGCTGCCTTGGATCCTGGATGCCACTGTATTCCAAGTGTCCCACTATTCTTTCTTTAAGCAGTGCCTCCATGATCCTACCCACTACTAAGGTGAGGCTTGCTGGCCTATAGTTACCTCCCTGCTATCATTTTTGTGTAGAGGGACTACATGTGCCCTCTTCCAGTCCTCTGGAACCACTCCTGTTTTGAGTGACTCAGTGAACATGGTTGCCAGAGGTGCTGCAAGCTCCCCTCATAGTTCTTTTAATATCCTCAGGTGAATGCCATATGGCCCCATTGCTTTGTCCACCTTCAGTTTTGTGAGCTCCTCTAGGACTCTCTCCACTGTAAATGGACTGGTGTTCATCTCCCCCACTTTGCATCTGTTGCCCAGCTGTGGTCCCTGACCCTTCCCTTCTTTAGTGAATACTGAACAGAAGTATTTATTCAGTATTTCTGCCTTTTCCAGGTCACCCTCCATACATTCCCCTCTGAGCCTTACAATCCCCCCTTGGTCTTTCTTCTTTTGCTGATGTACCTAAAGAATGTCTTGTCTCTTTTCTTCATCGCCTGTGCTAATCTTTCCTCAGTTTGCGCCCTCGTGCTCCTAACAGCTTTTCCTGCTTCCTTTAGACACTTCAGGTACACCGCCCTGTCCTCTTCCTTTTGAGTGTCCTTATATTTCCTGAAACCTACCCATTTGGATCTTACTTTCTCTGCCACATCTTTCAAGAACCATAGTGGTTTCCTCCTACTCTTGCCTTCTTAAGCTCCCCCCATCAATTTTAGGCTGTGCCTCCTAGTGGAGCTGTTGTCACTCATTTTAAAGAGACCCTCCCTTTTCACTCTGTTAATTCTCTTCATGTACCTGAAGGTCACTATCATATCACCCCTCTGCCTCCTCTCTTCCAGGGAGTACTTCCCCAGGGCTCCCAGCCTCTCCTCATAGGACCTATCCTGTAACCCCTCGATCATCTTGGCTGCTGTCCTCTGGATCCCCTCCAGCATGCTGATCTCCTTCTTAAGGCAAGGATGCCAGTACCTCACCCCATATTCTAAATATGGTCTCACCAATGACCTGTAAAATGGTAAAATAACCTTGCTCCACCTATACTACTGAATCCCCTTGCAGTACACCCTAGCATCCTGTTAGCTTTCATCACTGCCTGTTTACACTGAGAGGTGTGTTTCAGGTCACTCGTAGTCACTACCCCTAGATTCTTTTCCTCTTTGGAAGCAGTTATCTGAACCCCTCCTATGTAATACTCCGTCCTAGGATTCTTGGCCCCTTTGTGCATCACTTTGCACTTTTTTGCATTGAAACTAAGTTGCCAGATTCCTGACCATCTCTCTAGTCTGGTGAGGTCCTCCCTCAGGTCCTGTGTCTACTCTCCCATAAAGTTTGGTGTCATCCATAAACAGGCAGATTTTGCTTTTAATGCCTTCCCCAATGTAATTTATGAAGACATTAAACAACACTGGCCCCAGCAATGATCCCTGCGGGACCTCACAGGTAACCTCCTTTTTGCGGGAGAACTCACCCCAAACCACTACTTTCTGTGTTCTACTACCCAATCAGTTTTCAACCCATTTTACCATATTCTACCCCACCTCTAGATCCATCTGTTTCATTATCAACCTTTTGTGTGGTACAGAATCAAAGGCCTTGCTAAAGTCCAGGTACTGTATATGATGTCCACTGCCTTGCCCTTGTCCACTGCCCTCGTTTCCCAATTGAAGAACTTGATCAGGTTTGTGTGACATGATCTGCCTGCCACAAACCCATGCTGTCTTTTATACTGTGGACCATTCTCCTGTATGTACCTCACCAGCCTTTCCTTTAGTATGGTCTCCATGAGTTTACATACTACCGAGGTCAAGCTGACTGGCCTATAGTTACCTGGGTCATCCTTGGGTCCGCTCTTGTGCAGTGGCACCACATGTGCCATTCTCCACTCCAGCGGCACCACTCTTGACTCCAGAGATCTATTGAAGAGAACAGCCAGTGGCCCTGCCAGATCATCCACTAACTCTTTCAACATTCCGGGGTATATTTTGTCTGACCCTGCGGATTTATCCATCCTCAGGGCCATCAGCCCCTTCTTCACTCTTTCAATTCTGATTACCCCTACGGCTTCCCCCATTCCCTTCCTCCTTCTCCCTACCTGTGGCACTGGTCCATCCTTTTCCTTTGTAAAGACAGAGCAGAAGTATTTGTTTAATACCTCTGCTTTGCTCCCGTCTTCATCAACCCAACCATTACCCTTCCTCAGCCTAACAATGCCGTCCTTCTTGTTCCTCCTTTTGCTTATGTAACGAAAGAAGACCCTCTCCCCATTCTTTATTCCTTCAGCTATTTGGAGCTCTTTCTGTGCCTTTTCCTGCTGCACCTTCCTTCTTGCCACCTTAGCTAGCTTCCAGTATTCATCCTCATCCTCTTCCTTTGCTGTTCTTTTAAATTTTCTGTAGGCTGCCCTCTTTTCCCTTACCACTCTGGCCACCTCCCCATTTAACCAGCTTGGTGGTCTGGCTTTTGATTTATTTCTCCTCATGTTGATACAGCTACTTGTGGCCTTTTGAATGCCCCCCTCCAATGATGGCCCATAATCGGTCAACCCCCACACCCTCCTCCATGCTCTCCAGGTTTTCACTTAGCATTTCTTTCATCTTTTTAAAATTTGCCCTCCTAAAATCCAATGTTCTGGTCTTAGTGGGATATCATCCTTGTCCATGGCCAAATTGAACCATGGTATATTGTAGTTGCCTCCACCCAGGGGTTCCCTATCTTCAATCTCCTGTACGTGCTCCTCATTGGTGAGCACTAGGTCCAGGATTGCCTCCTCCCTGGTGGCATCAGTCATACACTGAGTCATGAAGCAATCCTGGATTGCATTTAGGATTTCCTGACTTCTGACGCAGGATGTGAGTGGAGTAGCCCAGTCTACTTTAGGTAGGTTAAAATCCCCCACCACTACCACCTCCTCTTTTCTGTCTGTGATCCTCAACTAGGAACACAGCTCTCTGTCCTTGTCCTCACCCTGGTTGGGCAGTCTGTATACCACCCCCATCCTGATCTTCCTTCCTCTGTTAGCCTGCAACTGGAGCCACAAAGTTTCTGTTCCCCTTTTCCTTTTCCTCCTCTCTCATGCAAATTATTCCCTATCTGATGTATGCCCCCCCCCTTTGCCTACCTCTCTGTCCCTTCTATATAGATTGTGCCCTGGGATTGAGAGATCCCAGTCATGGTGTGCTGTGGCCCAGGTCTCGGTCACTGCTGCTATATCCACCTTACCATCCACTAAGAGGGCATGCATTTCTGCCATCTTGTTCCCGAGACGGTGGGCATTCGGCAACACCACCCTCCACTTTGTTCCAGTAATACCTTGGCTCTTTCTTTCAATAACTTTGTCCTGACATGCCCTCCTTCCCTCCTCCTGTCTCCCACTTCTTAGCTGCCTCCATCCCCCCTCCCCTTTTATTGCTACGCTTTTTGGAGGATGTACCAACCTCCTTTTGAACTGTGGGCTTTCAGCCCTCCTCCCCTTAGGAGTTTAAACCAAATTCCATTCCCATATATTTTCCCAATTTGTCCTTTAGTATTTTCCTCCCCTCCTAACTAGGTGCAGTCTGTCTGGGCAATAAAAGCCCCTTAATTCACTACGTGTCCCCCACCACCCTATAAGACTGTACCCCTCCTCTTTACACCAAACACCCAGCCGCTCATTGAATTCTGCTGTTCTCCTTTTCATAGCTGTGCTGGCCAAGGGGACTGGGATTACTTCCAAAAAGGCCAGTGAGTTCACAGAATCCCTGCTTGATCTTGCTATTTCCTTGAATCTGTTCTGTACCCTCTCCTCCTCCTCACCTGCTAGATCGTTAGTTCCAAGGTGTATAATCAAGTCAGGCTTCCCTCCTGTCTCCCTTACCACCTCCTTTATCTTAAGTGTTGATCTCCCTGCCTCTATTCCTGGCATACAAGCTACCAGTGTATTATTCCATGGGTCCCCCTTTCTCCCCCACTGTATACCCTTTATTACTGAATCCCCAAAGACCACTACCTTTCTGCTGCTTGTATGTCTGTACCCCGACCTCCCATCATCTCCTCATAAGCTATTCCCCCCTCCTCAGTCCCTCCTTTTCCTGTGCTGGAGTCATCCCATATATACCAGCAACTCCCCCTCTTCTTGCTTCCTCACTCCCATTTGATCCCCTCTCTCCCTGGTACCCCACCCTTGCTCCCATTATGCCTTCTCCATTCCCACCTGTAACTCTTACCTCCCTAATTGTTCTCTCCCTTCTGGCTTCTCCCACTCTTTGCCCCCTTGAGCTACCCCCCTTTTTCTCCCCCTCTCCCTTGGCTTCCATTCCTTGTTTGACCTTCTGAGATACTCTCTTCTCCACTCCCCCTGCCTCCAGTCTGCGTCCTTGTGGTTCCTCGGCCCTTTCCCCTCCTGTAGTCCCTTGTTTCCCTACAGTATATCTGCCAGTACTGTATATCTATTAGATGTAGGAATCTCCACCCGAGAACTATCCTCTGTTAGATCCTGTCATGCCCCTGTTCCTTACCACCCGCCATTCCTCCTTCTTGGTTCTGCCAGTTCTGTACATTCTCTGATGATGGCATGCCCTCGGCCCCTGTGTAATTCCTTTATTTTCTGTCCTATGCCTGCTATCACTGTGCCCTAAAGCAGTTACTACCTGTCCTGTCAGCCCCTGCTTCCCCCTCTCCTGCATTGCAACTCCCAGCTAAGTCACTGAACTCTCTCTACTTAATTACTCTAGGCTCCTGCACACTGGGCACCCCCCTGTTTTCCACAATATCTCCATGAAGACTGTGGTCCCACATCCATTACAGCTTACAATCCTTCCTCTGCTGACCTGTCTCTTTTGCCTTCCTGCTTCCTTCCACCTCTCTCCTTCCCATCTGTTCTGCTGTCTGTAACAATTCCTAGCCCCCACATTTTCTGTATTTGACCTATCCCAACCTAGCTAACACCAATGTGGTGTCCTAGGCCCAATCGTTAGTCCCTCCCTCAACCTCCCTCGCTTGGTGTCCACCCACCACCGGATCCCCACAAACCCTGACAATCCCCACACAATTCACAGTCTCCCAAACATTTCCCAGCAAATGTAAATTCAAATAAAACAAGTAGATCCATACGAAGGACCCTGAGTCCTCAAATGTACAAAACACCTTCTGATGATATTTTTTTAAACAAATTCACTCTCCCAGTTTGTAATAACAGTATATAAGCTTACATAAGGGTTACATCATCAGAATATAGTTGTACAGTACCATTAATACATTGTAAACTCTCTATAGATTATAGGAGTGTACTTTGGAGTGTCATAACAAAAAGCTGAATCTGTGAACTAAGGCTAAATAGTATGACTATAAAAAGTATTTAAAACGAAAAGAAATATAGGCTGTCTTTTTTTTCACAACAGCTAGGAAGTAGATGGGACCAGATATTGTTAAAAGAGACTAGCAATTGAAACAGTAGTACTAAGCAGAGTAAATTGATCAATCAGTCAATACTAAAACCAACAGCTGATGCATGTTTATATATAATTGTATATATTATGGGGCATGCTCATATAGTTAGGGTTGACTAGGCACTTCAGTGTTAAACTCAAAATTCTGCACTTTAATAACTTTGCAGCCATTGAACAGATTTGCAAAAAATTTGGTATGCACCTTCCTGTGGGGTAGATCTCTTGACCTGGCAAGTTTCGTTCCAGTCGGATGTGTGGTCTCCGAGTTACAGAGAGGTGAAAAACATGTTTTTACCCATTGTCCTTGCTGGGATTTTTCTTTGAATTTGCCTTCAGCCCAGAGGGTTTGGTTGTTTGGCCTGACATTTGTAGAAAGGGACTAACCCACAGCTGTGCTTTTTGCTAGTCTGGTGTTAAAGGAATAAGTAGTTTTTAAGTTATTGCAATTTAAAAATTTGAAAAAATCATTTCTGAGCATGCTCAGTAGGCACTTCAATATAGCTGTATGAAACGCAGTAGGAATCCTGCTCCATATGGAGAAATTCCTACTTCATATGGCCGCCATCTTGTTTTCAGTTTTGCGCCCCCAAAATTTTTGGAAACCTCCCAAAATTATACTCTTGGGAGGAAAGAACACATGTAGCTTGCTTTTTGGGACCCCCTTTGGTGCATTCTGCACTTTACGGGACAAAATATGTCCGTAAAATGTGTTTATTTAATCATTTAAATCCTACTTCATATCCACATAATATGACCTAGGATCCTAGTTCGTATGCATGAGATATGAGCTTGGATCCTAGGTCGTGACCCGGAAATAGGAAAAATGATTAAAAAAACACTTGCCAACATGGGGTGCCCAATCCCCATGTCAGCATTAGAGGCCCCCCACCAGTATGGGACACTGGGGAGCCCTCTCTCAGTGTCCCCAACAGAAAGAACCATGGCCGACAATGGGGTGCCCAATCCCTGATCAGCAGTAGCCCCTAAAAAAGATAAATCATGTCCAACAACAGGGTGCCCAATCCCCGTGTCAGCGGTAGCCCCCCAACAAAGCAGGACACTGGGGAGCCCACTCCCAGTGTCACCGGTTAGAGCATGCCCCTCCATGATCAGCAGTAGTGCCTGAAATAGAGAAAACAGTCCCCTGATGCCTTTTAGGAAAAAAAACTGAAAGAAAGAAAACAGTCCCTCATCGTCTCCCCACGTCCCCCCTCCCCAATCTCGAACCTCCCTCTGTGCACCCACTTCCCCTTACCGCCCATTTACCCCATAATTACCTCCAGAGGTCAGACGCTGTCATCTTCTGTGGACCGGGACATGTCTGCACTCTTCAAAGCCAAACCACAAACTGAGGAATCAAAGTTAAGCCATATAATGGCAGTTGGGGAGGGGGGTCAACTTATGTTGATATCTCAGCCATTTTTTGAGACTTTAGCACCAAATTTTCAACATGGGTTTTTTTGGGACCCCTTCTCATGAACAATATCACTGTCATCTCATTACTCAGTCCCAAAAGGTGATTTTGTGGTCACTGCACAGAATCACCTTTTGGGACCGATTAACAAAATGACAGTCCCAGTGTTCTTGAGGAGAAGTCCTAAAAAGCCCATGTTGAAAATTTGGTGCACAAAATCCAAAAAAACAGCCATGTTACAAGTGTGCATTGCGTAGTTTCTATGCATGCTGGTAACTTCGCCAATATTTAATATTTTCACTCCAGATTTTCAACATTGTAATTTTTTCACACCTCCTCATAAATAGAACAGTTGTCATTTCTCACATCTTGAAATGTGTTTTCTCACCTGTGGGGCAGACTGGCGCAGTCACTGTGCAGAATCAACTTTTGGGATGGAGTAACAAAATCATGGCACCAGTGTTCATAAGGGGATTTCCCAAAAAGCCCATGTTGAAAATTTGGTTAAAAAATTCCCATAAATGGCCATGTTACTACTGTGCATTGTGCAGTTTCTATGCGCACCTGTAACTTTGCCAGATTTTCATATTTCCCTTCCTGATTTTCAACATTGCCCTTTTCCATACCTCCTCTTGAACAGTATACAGCTGTCATTTTTCACATCCTGCCCAATACATGATTTTGCACCTGTGTCATAGAATGGTGCGTTTGTTGTGCAAACTCAACTTTTGGTACAGATTAACAAAACGACAGTGACATTGTTCATGAGGTGGGGTCCCCAAAAGGCCATGTTGAGAACTGTGTGAAAAAAAATCCTGAAAATGCCAGAGTTACGTGAGTCCATTGAATTGTGGCACCCACGGCACCTTTTGGCACCCGTATCTCGAAAACAATTCAAAATACAGATTTTTTGCTCTCTGCAGCTTAGTCCACCTGTGGGCTAAGCACCCATGGAGGTTTGAAAGTCATGATAATAACCGCAGTGGAATTGTTTCAATAGTTGCTACGGTTACTGAGATATTGCCAGATTAGTGTTACAAGGGTTACTTTTCATGACTGTATGGCTGTGGTACGTCCATACTTATGTGTAAGTCCAGGGCTCCCACTCCCACTTATGCATATCATTATGCAACAATTGGTAGCGTGACAGGAGTGCAGGGCCCAGAGGGCCTACGCTCCCACAACCACGTACCAGTTACATTACACTTTCTCAAAAAGAAGGGCAATTCATTGCAAAAAAACTTAATGTATCAGTTAGGGTTGAAAATTAAAGCATCAAAAGCTGGGAAATTTGACATTGGGATTACTAACCCTACCACCCCACCCCCACCCTCCACACACCAAAAGGCGTCAGGGTGTGCCTCGGGGTTGTTAGGCCTAACTCTCACCCCATTCCTTATGTAAACAACATGAGATGGTACAGTATAGAAGGATAGGGTGAGACTTAGGCCCACAGACCCCAAGGCACACCGCGATGCCTGTTGGTGTGTGGAGGGTGGGTTGGTAGGGTTGGTAACCCTAACATAGACTTTCCCAGCTTTTGACACTTTAATTTTCAACCCTAACTGATGCATTAACAAAGTGTTTTGCAATGAATGAATATATATACATATATATATATATATATATATATATATAATGAATAACTATTTTAAATTATTTAATAGTTAAAGAGGGAGCCAAACCGGCACAGCATTTAAAGTTGTAATAAGCAGAGCTCAGTTACACACAAGTGAAAATAAAAATTGGATTTTAAGCCAAGCCATTCTTATAAGGATATTTACATGAAATCAAGAACTCTTTTATAGGCACATTCCAGAGATGACATCATACTGCCCTGCCTGTGACATCACAGTCACTTCCACAGCAACAGATTGTGTTGTCATAAGCGGCTGTGATTGTGACTTCAGCTTCTGAGTAAATCTCAGCTGCAGATTACCATTAATTGACAAAGCTTTTGATTTATGCAACTATCTTTAGCAATAAACAGCGGACTGGTTTGACATGCAATTTTTTGGGAATCCCTGTGAAACTGAATTCTGCTGATGCCTTCAGTGTTGTGGTTCACCGGTGACCTGAAGCTCTCTTCAATCTTAACATTATCTTCTTCACTGTAATGTCATCTATGCCCTCTTTCGTATCCTCTGTCTACAGTACCAACATAATGATTATCCAACATTTTTAATCCAATACTACCTATATACCTCTTGTACAATTACTGTGTAATGTTGTAATTAATTTTTTTATTATTTTATTATTCTATATATTATGCACCTTATTATTGTTCTGCTATTTTGCATTGCTGCTTCCTTCTCCCCCTTCCCCAAGACTCTTCTGAAAATGAGCTGCTACCAACTCAGTTTGTCTTTCCTGGTAAAACGTTTGTGTAACCCTCCCCACCCCTGTCCTTTTACCAAAACAACGACAGGTGGCATGCTGTTGGCATTTGGCAACAATACCTGGTGGGGAGTGTATACGGGTTCGGGGAAGTATGAGGCTACTTGGCACAAGAGGCCTAGGTTTGACTACTCTGCACAGGGGCACCTAAGTAAATCCAACTACAGGAAGCAATAACTGTAATGTCCAGAACCAGAATTGGGATTTTTGTGGCTTTATTTAGTAACTACTATACACAAACAAAGCATCGCATGGTCCCCCAAAGGGTTTTGATACTGTAATGCAGATTAGAGGTTAAACACAGCGGTCCATTTGAGGAATGAACACTTCAACAGTTGTCTGGCTTTGGACCCACCAAGCACTCAGCCCGGACTTCGCATGCGCATTGGATACACAGCCCGACTGGCCCGGCTCCCTGGCCACTCTACTGGCCGGTCCACTTGGCGAATGAACCCAAACTCTACTTGAAAGACATCCCATCAAACAAGGAGGCTCCCAAACTGTGGCTCCCCACATCACTTGAAGTCTGCGACTCCTAGAGAGATTTTGTTTCGCACTTCAATCCCCATCAAACAGGAGACTCCCATCCTACAAGGAGTAAAGTTCCCATCCTGTGGCTCCCACACCACTTGAAGTCTGCGACTCCAGAGAGATTTTGAAGTTGCGACCCACGCCTGAGTACCCACCCCATCACTGGCCAAGCGCATGAGAGTAGCAAAACAGAAGAAACGAGAAGTGGACCTGGTTATTAAAGATGGGGATCTATCCACCTCCAGCTCCCCAGCCCATACCCGGCCATTTCTCTGAACACACAGAAACTTCAGGACTGTAAAATGTAGATTGCATGGTGGATGAACTGATGCACCCTCTACTGTGAACTCTAAATCCATTTAAACTTTAAACTGACTGCTCCATTTGTTCGTCCTAGTGTATATAGTCCTCCCAAACAGCAGTCCCCAATAACATTTCCTGACTGAAAAACAGTTGTTTGCCCCTTACACTGGAGCCAAACACTCACCCAATCGTTGCAGGGCCCCACAGGCGAAGTCCTTTAACCTTGTCTGTATACCCAAACAGACAAAGTAATTTCAGGCAGCTTCTTTCCTTGGTGGGAAAAGAAGATTGCCCCTGGAACCCACAGAGACCTTTTCCTACCCCCGAGAAGAGGGCACTGGAGACCGAGGGACGGTCTCCACCACTTGAAGAATGGTGAAACACAGAAAAACTTCCTTCTGTGTGAGGCAAACTCAAACTACAGTCTGATGCTTCCTTCTTGCTCAAGGACAAACGGAAGACTGGCTTTTCAAATTCCCAAGGTTCTAGAACTACTCTGAGCTGAAGATTCCAAATGTGGCTCATGCAGCTGTACAATTCTATAATGATGTCATCTCTCCAGTCTCAGCTGTGACTGTGGACAGAGTGAGGCAGTGTGAAACCCATTTAACTGGAGTTTCTCGCTGCCTTCCTGCCTACCACTAGGTCTTACTGGGATTCTAGTAACCCGGGTAACAAGGGGTTACACTCACTCTGACCAGGAAAATGACTGTCCCCAGTCATTATGCACCCGGCCTTAGGCCATCCCACCCTATGTGCTACCTGCGGAGGGGGGTGATCAGGCCCCCTCCTACCGTGTGCGAGCACAGGTAGGCAACACTAAGGGCCTAGAGGCCTATGGCTGACATTTCAGCCTCTACTCTATTCACTTACTATGGACACCTAGTGGCTCTGGTAGAATCGTCCAGAACATAGCCCTGATAGATCAGCACTGCAATCCTTACGGCCGTTCAGGACCACAGCCTGTCTATCCCCCCTAACCCTCTAGGGAAAACCTATCTGCCTCTACATAACATCCCAAATAAAAACAAAACCCGGGGACCTCCCCGACCTTTGGCAGCCTGCAACTACAACATTAGAAACACAAACAGTACTTTAATTTCTAAACATAAGCATTGAAATGAGGAACTCCGATGAGCCCCTCCTCCTCTTCTTGTCTTCTTTTCTTTCTTCCAGGAACACCTGTAGAAAAGACAAAAAAACAACAAAAACAAAACACCCTAATCTGCATTTACGATCTACCTAAATAACGATGACTACAACAACAACAACCACAACCCTTACCATACAGGATAAACAAAACACTAAACAATCCCAGAAAGAAAAAAAAAAATTTTTTTTTTAGAAAAGTAGAAAAGACAGTATATACATTAAGCACAGAAATGACATTGATAACAATACACTTTTTTTGGGGGGATGGAATGCCCTAAATGTCCCACTAGTGACTACAAGGCCCGAAGGCCAGTCCATTAAAGAGTCTCTCCTGGGCCGGAGCCCCATGAACATAGTCTTTTAAGGCCATAATCCTGAAGGGGAGAATCTTTGCGGACAGTTCACACGCTGTTTGAAGTCTGTAGTGTAAGGTGTGTATTGCAATGTCATAAAGATAGAATGAAAAGAGATTTTTGACTCACCAGCCTCTTGAAGTATTCTAACGTCACCAACCTGGTCCCTGCCGAAGACTCTCCCTGGCAGCATTTCTTCTGATACAGCTGGGCGGACATCTTCCGGGAACCCACAGGGTGCACATCTGGAAACAGCTGGGCTGATGTCATAACTGGAGAAGGAACCTTAGAACAGGAACAAAAAAGAGAAACAGCTGGTCCAGCGTCATCCGATTACCAGGCAATGCACAGGAAAACAGCTGGGCTGGTGTCCTCTCTGGATCTGAAGTCATCTGGTGGTACCAGTAGGTCGTTGGTGATTGCAGACAGTTTACTGTAGACTGAAGAATGTGGGGCCCCGAATTTTTGTTTATTCATTTTGGCAGTTCAATAAAGGTACTTCACAGTTCAGATGTGGCAGTATTGACTACCACTGCTCGGCTCTCCATTTTGTAGGCACGGGCTTAATTACTGGGAGGTCCTTGCGCTGAGGCCAATAGTAGAGGGGTCAGGGCTTGAATTATTACTCCATCTGGATGCACATAATTCACACAGTGGGAGACTTGTCCTCTCCGTTCACTATTCTCACTCTGTCCATAAACAGTGTCCTGCTCTCTTCCACTGTGTATACTTTTCGTGGAACAGTCTATTCTTTACATGCTGGTTAGCCCCAGGATGCACATGTTTCATTGCTTCATCCCAGTTCCAGGATTTCCTGCAGTTCTCAATCTCCTCCCAGACTCTCCGAGGAAAGGTAGGAAAGGTCATACCAAAGATTTCATTGGCCTTTCTGCAACCAGTCTCTCCTCTTTACTTGCTTTGGTCAATCTGAGACCGCTGGCCTGGCTTGGGGGTGGCCAGTCCTGGTTCTGCCAGCTTCGCATCCTCAATGAAATTAAAAACGGATCCCTGACTTCATTTTCTTCTGGTGAAGCCAGGGCAGTGGCATCACCACCTTCTTGAACACATTCCTCAGAGGCAAGATCTTGAGGCTGTGTACCTGTTCCTATCTCACAAGGCCACTTAGGTTCCTCCTCATCTTCCTCTTCACTGAGGATCTGAGCCCAAGAGTGAGCAGTAGTTCTCACCCCCGAGACTATCCATTCATCACTAGGAGCGGAGGTCGACACCTCCCATTCAACGGCCTCCCGCATCTCATCTTCACCTTCGAGACTTGGGCTAGGCTCCCCCACCCAGGGGTCTGTTGATGCTTTATCTGAACTTGCTTTCTGAGATCCAGCATCTAAAACTTCAACTTCAGATTCAGTCTCTAATTCTGCACTCTCTAACTTTATGCCACACTCCCCCGCGGGGGACCTTCCTCCACAGGCTCCGCCTGATGCTGTGTGCTGCCAACTGCAGATTCTTGAAGTTGTGTCCATGTGGAAGCCAAATAAATTTGAGGCACTTTATACAAGCTATATTTTTGTAGACAACCAGCACAGTGAGGAATCATGAAGACATCCCTTCCAGCACTAAAGCACATCTGGCATACACGCACTGGATAATTAGGAATTGCTACATCAGGAGGGAGTTGCCCTCTATAGCACCAATTTTCAATGTCTCTCAATCTATTTACTGCTGCTGTTACTGCAACCCGGGCATGATCCGGGTAACGAGCTGGTCCTGAGGCCATAACTGCAGAAAACAAACAAAAGTTCACTGTAACTGAAAGTCCCACTTTAAATGAACACACTCTGTAGCTTTAAAATAGCTCCTCTGCTGCTGTGTTTGCTTTACTACCCCACCTTGTAATGGCAGCGGCAGCACTCCTGTGCATCAACATTCAGACTCTGGGTCAAGCCACTGCGCACCCGATTTACATCAGCTACTATTAACTTTTATTTCAAACTGCACAACTTGCTCTTTTCTGGCTGTTCTCACATTTACAGGATTTTCCTTGGGCTTTTCACATGCTGGCAACATTTATTTAATCACAGTCCTTTTAAAACTTAGGTTTCAGCACAGGATCGCCTGCTTCTACTAGCGTTGCACTTATTTTACAACCCACAGTCTCTCTCTGGCTGCAAACTTTAAACTGAGGCTACTTTCATTGCTATGCTCACATTTAATGGCTTTACAGACTTGCACTTGCTAGCAGGATATCACACAATCGCTACTTGCAAAGCGACTATACAGCTGCACTCACATTTTATATGGCATTACTGAAAATCACTGATTTGAGCAGTTTTAAATCGTTTACTCACTGTTATTGTAGCAGATTGCTGCGATGGGGGAAAACGGCCTGCAGCCAGATTTTTGAAGGCCTCAGATTTCAAACGGGTGGGCAGTCTCCGCGATCGTGAGTATTAATCACACAATTCACTGATCCCACAACCGATAAGCGGGTTGAGCCCGATTTTGAACTAGAAAAGTCACTTTTCACTGTTTACAGTGCTTTGAACACTTCGCGAACGCTCCTCCACTGCCAGTACACGCACTACTCTCTGTCTCCCTCTCGAATGCTGAAGCAGACACATAAGAGCTGGCTGATGGGCGTGACTAATGGCAAACTGACCAACCACACGACGCCATGCAACTGAGCCTCTTCTTCGTCACGAGGGCTCCTCTCCTCACGGCGATCGTCGAGCAGGCAAATTTAAACTGAAAAGATGCACTTTTTTTTTTTTCAACTGACTCCATGGCGGGAGCCCATTTCAACCATGTAACATTGCCATTAACTTTGCAGTCTCTAGTATTGCACAGAAAGCATTTCCAACGTCCAGGGCATAATTTCTCTGTTGCTACCCCTAGTTTTCCACACTTTCCTTCACAGAACTTTATTTTAAAACTGACAAACGCTGTAAACTATGTTGATGCAGGACAAGGACACACACTTTGGCTTTACAGCTCCTTGGTAAACAGTTGGCATTTTTAAACAGCAGCACAAGATTCAGAGCACACAGCACACACTACGGAAATTGCTTCAACTTTTTTGGGCTACCGACTGCCAGATAGCCAAAACGCTAGCCTACTTGCCCAAGCACCTTCCTTCCCAAACAAATCCAAAGTGGTGCCTCCATTTTTGTAACCCTCCCCACCCCTGTCCTTTTACCAAAACAATGACAGGTGGCATGCTGTTGACATTTGGCAGCAATACCTAGTGGGGAGTGTATATCTATGGGTTCGGGGAAGGATGAGGCTACTTGGCACAAGAGGCCTAGGTTTGACTACTCTGCACAGGGGCACCCAAGTAAATCCAACTACAGGAAGCAATAACTGTAATGTCCAGAACCAGAATTGGGATTTTTCAGTGTGGCTTTATTTAGTAACTACTATACACAAACAAAGCATCGCATGGTCCCCCAAAGGGTTTCGATACTGTAATGCAGATTAGAGGTTAAACACAGCGGTCCATTTGAGGAATGAACACTTCAACAGTTGTCTGGCTTTGGACCCACCAGGCACTCAGCCCGGACTTCGCATGCGCATTGGATACACAGCCCGACTGGCCCGGCTCCCCTGCCGGCCACTCTACTGATGGTCCACTTGGCGAATGAACCCAAACTCTACTTGGAAAGACATCCCATCAAACAAGGAGGCTCCCAAACTGTGGCTCCCCACATCACTTGAAGTCTGCGACTCCTAGAGAGATTTTGTTTTCGTACTTCCAATTCGAAACTCCCATCAAACAGGGAGACTCCCATCCTACAAGGAGTAAAGTTCCCATCCTGTGGCTCCCCACACCACTTGAAGTCTGCGACTCCTAGAGAGATTTTCAAGTTGCGACCCACGTCTGGGTATGCACCCCATCACTGGCCAAGCACGAGGCGAGTAGCAAAAACAGAAGAAATCCGTAGCGGTGGACCTGGTTACTAAAGATGGGGATCTATCCACCTCCAGCTCCCACAGCCCATACCCAGCCATTTCTCTGAACACACAGAAACTTCAGGGCTGTAAAAATGTAGATTGCATGGTGGATGAACTGATGCACCCCCTCTACTGTGAACTCAAAATCCATTTAAACTTTAAACTGACTGCTCCATTTGTTCATCCTAGTGTATATAGTCCTCCCAAACAGCAGTCCCCAATAACATTTCCTGACTGAAAAACAGTTGTTTGCCCCTTACACTGGAGCCAAACACTCACTCAATCATTGCAGGGCCCCACAGGCGAAGTCCTTTAACCTTTTCTGTATACCCAAACAGACAAAGTAATTTCAGGCAGCTTCTTTCCTTGGTGGGAAAAGAAGATTGCCCCTGGAACCCACAGAGACCTTTTCCTACCCCCCCGGAGGGAGGGGGCACTGAGACCGAGGGGACGGTCTCCACCACTTGAAGAATGGTGAAACACAGAAAAACTTCCTTCTGTGTGGAGGCAAAACTCAAACTACAGTCTGATGCTTCCTTCTTGCTCAAGGACAAACGGAAGACTGGCTTTTCAAATTCCCAAGGTTCTAGAACTACTCTGAGCTGAAGATTCCAAATGTGGCTCATGCAGCTGTAACAATTCTATAATGATGTCATCTCTCCAGTCTCAGCTGTGACTGAGGACAGAGTGAGACAGTGTGAAACCCATTTAACTGGAGTTTCACAAGCTGCCTTCCCTGCCTACCACTAGGTCTTACTGGGATTCTAGTAACCCCAGGTAACAAAGGGGTTACATTTGAAATAAATAACTATCTGCCCCCTGGAGCTCACATCAGAGGCATGCAGCTTGTTACATTTTTTTGTGGCCCCATTAAAACCTCAGTTGCACTGAAATAACAGGCCTCTCTATATCAGCAGCCAGATCTGCTTTCTTTTACAGTTATCAGAATGGGAGATTGTTAGCACTGACATCACAGATAGCACAAAGACTTGTTAAAAATGGTTCTGTTAAGTTTCAATATGGTGAACTCCTATATTATACCAAGAAAAAGACCAGACTAAGCTAGTTCAGCAGAGTGGAATTACATATTTAATTTTAGATTCGAGAAGGTAGACATTCCATGTGAAGGCTTCTGGGTTACTGTCCTACTTCCTGTGCAAGGGCAGCAGTCAGGGATACTTTGTCTATTGCTTAGCATAGCCAGTATCTTCACTGAATGTGTCTGAGTTAACTTCCATTGCACTACTTCCATCCTGCCCCTATCCTTTAATTGCAGGTTCCAGAATTTCACATAGTACTACAGCTGAGGGTGAACCAAGAACCTGTAGAGTGGCAAAATCCCTTTGTTCCTCTGGCTGCTAGTCCCACTTACTATACAACCAAGAACCACATTCACCCTCTCCACTGCCCTGTTACAATGTGCTGTAGTCTTCAAATTGTTCAGTATTATTATCCCCCAAGTCCCATTCCTCTGTCATACTCTCCACAGTACACACATACACACCCATATTCTGAATTTTTGTCATTGTATGTCTTGTTCCTATGTGAATTTCAGTGCACTGCTATGTACTGCTTGGCACTGAATTACAAATGCCAAACCATCTGCTACTTCTCCAGCTTTCTTTTTCTTTTTATGCAGTGTTTTTGCTCCTTATCAGAGGGCACATATCTGTCTGGACATCCCAGCACCATCAATCCAATGTCTAGGACTTACCTGCCAGCCAGTCTTCCCACAGGGCTTGCTCCCCCAGTGAGGTGGATGGGGCTTCCACAATCCCCTTCAGAAATAGGATCCAGTTCCTAGTCTGGTGAGCCTAGCTGGATGGGTGTGGGGCCTGCAGATGTCCTGGCACAATTCTGCTGCTGGTATCCTTTTTCTTCCATTTTTCTGGTTCCCCTAAGTGGTCTGATGTGTAGTGACACCGTGATGTGAGGCGCATGCTTCTGCACACTGCACTTCGATGTCTGCTATGCCCCCCCTTGCCTTCTAAATATTCCCAGGTGCATTTCCCTTAGTTTTCACTAGGAGCCAGGAAATCATCAGGCCTTGCAAGCCCTCCCACCAGAACAGGAGAGCAGTCCTCCAGATGATCGATCCTCCTCTCTCTCTCTGGCCAGCCCTCTGGTGCCCCAAGTTCACTTCCAAACCCAGGTCATTGGCACTGCAAGCGATAGTGTTACCACAGTGCAGGTAGGCCAGCCAGTTCTCCAGCCTTTCTAAATTCTCATTCCACTTCTTTCCCCCTCCTCACTCTCGACTGTTTGACAGATCTTTGTATTGTCTACAAAAGGGCAGACCATCCCTTGGATCCTGACACTATCACACATAAGAACATTAAATAAGACCAGCCCCGAGACCCATCTCTGAGGCAGCCCCCTGGTGACCTTACCAATCACTGAGTAGTATTCCCCATTTAGCACTACCCTCTGGTTTCTGTCACTTAGCTAGTTGTTCAACTGCCTTGTGATTTTACTCCCCAACCACTTGTCCCCTAGCTTCTTAATCAGTTGTCCACGTGGGACTGTGTCGAAGGCTTTATTGAAATGAAGGTATAGTATATCCACCACCCTTATCACCCATTAAAGAAGTCAATCAGGTTAATCTGAAAAGATCTCCCCCTGCGAAGCTATGTTGTCTGACGTCATGAAGTCCCTTCACCTCTAGTAGATCCTCCAGCCTCTCCTGTATTAGGGCATCTAGCATATTCACCCACTGTGAATGTTAAACTGGCAGATCTTGGGTTCCCAGGATCATCCCTACTTCTGCTGTTATGCAGGGTAACTACATCTGCCATCCTTCAGTTCCTAGGTACCACTGCTGTCTCCAATAAGCTATTAAAGAGTTCAGTCAGTGGTGCAGCTAGGAACCATTCCAACTCTTTTACCACCTGGTATGCAGCCCATCCAGAACCACAGACTTATCAACCTTCAGGTCAATCAGTCCCTTCAGTATCCTTTCTTCTGTGACTGGAACTTACTGACACCCCAACCCCCTTCCCCATTGCTGTGACTGGAAAATGGCTCTTTATTCTCCACAGTAAATACTGAAATGAAACACTGATTCTGTATCTCCACCTTCCCTTTATCCTTCTCAACTAATCATTCCCCCTTTATCATTCTGACTAGTAGGGCTAGGCGGACTGCTCTGTGGGAGATCTAGACCCCCGGATCAAACCTGCAATCCATGGACCCAGATAAATACAGATTTTCCTGCAAAAGTCCAGTTCCAGGTCCGTGGAAGTGCCATTTGTGCCATTTTTTATATTATTGCCATGGGGATGCCATTGGCATGCTCACTTCATGTACAGGCGGCCAGCAGCATCCAGTTAGGCAACAGATGGTCATGTGATGCACACATGGTATATAATCATGCTGAGTGCCCAACACGGCCCAGACGAGAGAAGGATGGTTGGAGGAGCACCTCGCTCACTTACTGCTGCTGCAGGCCACCAGAAAAAGTTGCCAAAAAGAACAAAAACACAAATATAAAAAATATATATACATTTTGGGAAGGGAGGAAAGAGAAACTAGGAGAGAGAAAGTAGACTTACTGGGGTGAGAGGGGGGAGAGAAACTGATCGTTGGGGGAAGGTGACGGGTCGGGACTGGAGAAAGGAGGAATCTGGAGGGACTGGGGAGATAGTGGTGGTCTGGGTGGCTGCCAGGGGTTGGGGGAGGCCTTCAGATCCAGAGGAGAGAGGCAGAGACTACTGGGGGCTCAAGAAAAATTTAACAGTTACAGAAAATCCCAAATATATTTTTTCCTAGCTTCAGTGTGGCTGTGCGTACAGGGCAAGGGCAGCAGGCTGGCAAAATAAATCTTTGACTTGTGTTATCCAGAGGGGAGAGAGAGAGAGAGAAAGAGAGAGAGAGAGAGAGACTGCAGGGGGGCCCACGTAAAATGTAACAGTCACAGAAATCTTCAATAACATTTCTTTCCTGGCTTTTCAGTGTGGTTGTGTGTACATGGCAAGGGCAGCAGGCTGACAAAAGAAATCTTTGATTCGTGCCATGCAATCACGAATCACAATCACTTGTTAACATTCATTCACAATTTCATCCAGAGGGGGGAGAGAGAGAGACTACAGGGGGGCCCACGAGAATTGTAACAGTCCCAGAAATCCCAAATAAAACTTTTTTTCCTGGCTTCAGTGTGGCTGTATGTACAGGTCAGGGGCAGCAGGCTGGCAAAATAGATCTTTGACTTGTGTCATCCAATCATGATCATTAATGTTTATTCATGATTTCATGTATTAAAAAAAATACTGTTCAGACAAACAACATACAAGTTGATGCACGTGTGCTGCTGACTGTGGGTGTCACAGTGGATAAAATCTGACTTTGTGACTCATAGCAGGCTGTTTACATTACAACACAAGTAAATAACAACTACACACAAGTGTCGTCATCAAATTCATCACTCATTCCTCATTATTTCTCTTTATTATCATTAGTTTTATAGTATATCACGTTATTGCATGAGAGGGGTGCAGCACTTCTGAGGTGCCATCTTTCGGGTGAGATGTTAAACCACGGTCCCATCTGCCTGGATTGGTGGTAGTTCAGGTGGATGTTGAAGATCCCATGGCACTTATCGAAAAGAGTAAGGGAATTTCCCCGGTGTCCTGGCCAAATTTCCCTCATTCACTAAAAATACCACCAACAGTTTAATCTGGTTCAAGGTCAGTTGGCATTCATCTGTATCCCCCCTTCCCCAGGTCATGCCTGAAAATGGGCAGGATTTGTCTAGTGCACTTACCCGGTCAACAAAAACTAAATAAATAAAAGCTAAATAAATAAATATTACTTATAAGCATTAACCAAACCCAGAGTGGGACTGTGCTACGTGCAGCTATGCACCAGATGTGTCTGCAACTCCAATTCAAATTCTGAGGCACACTTAACAGTTGTTGAATTTGGTCATGTAACAGTAACCTTACTGTAGGAGTCAGTCAGGTAGTCTTGGAAGGAAGTGGTGGTGGTGGACTGCTGTGCTGTCGGTTTGCTGTGTACAGTCATGAGTCATGACAGTAACTTTGTCCCTGGCCTGTGGGTAGGATTGGAGTCATCAGAAGGACATCATGTTAGTTAGAGGGATCTTAGTTTTTTTACAGGTTAGAATACAAATGATATAGATATTTGCATCTGTCTGTCTCTCTCTCTCTCTCTCTCCATCTCTCTCTCTCTCTGTCTCTGTCACTCCCAGCACACTCATGTCATGAACCCAAGCAGGATATGCCACCATTACAGGCCAACCATGAAGGGGCTAGTAGTGAGTGATTGCTTTTTTTTTTTAGTGGTTTTACATTAATTTTTATACAAATAATCCATTAAATTATTTCCTTTGGGTCTCAAATGTGACCGATTTTGGCCACTTTTATGCATTTTTTGGCATTTTTTCAAATATTTGTTAATAAATCAGAACTAATCAGAACAAATCAGAACTTCACTGTGTTCTGGTTCTTATTTACTAATGGTCAGAACTTCACTGAGTTCTCTCAGCCCTACTGACTAGTCTCTCTTTTGTTTTGCGTTTCTTGCATACGTAGCAAAAGAATATTTAGTTCCTTTTCCTTGTCCCGCTACTGTTCTCAGCTCTGCATTAGACAGTTTGCCTTCCTTACAGCCCTGCTGGTCTCCTTCTTCTTGTTTAAATAATCACCCTGTCTCCCTCACTCTGGCTGCTTTGGTACAGTACTTTCTGAAGGCCTTCTTCTTCATCCTCACAGCCTCTCTTGCCTCCTGTATGAACCACAGTGGTTTCTTGCCCCTCTTGTTTTTCTTACTTCCCTGACACAATTATTCATGGCCTCTGATATAGCTTCACTTTCATTCTTTTGTACCCCCTCTACTGCCTTCCCTCTTTTTGGCTTCTCCTGCAACAATTCCCACATCCTGCCAAAAACAGCCCTCCCTAAGTCCATGACATTTGTCTGTGACTTCTTTATCTCCATTTCTGATATGGCAGTTACATAGTAGCTGTCAACAGAAAAGGACCTCCAGGTCCATCCAGTCTGCCCTGGTTTAGTTTTAAGAAGTGTCTTGTTTCCTTCCATAAGATCCTGCCAGACCTGTTTCCATGCTTCCCTTCTGTCCTAGTCTCACTAGTCCCCTGTGTCTATCCCATGCATGCTTGAATGGCCCTACAGTTTTTGCCCCCACCACTTCCTCTGGTAGCCAGTTCCAGGGTACAACTGCCCTCTCTGTGAAGAAGTACTTCTTTACATTGCCTCTGAGTCTCCCCCCTTCTAGCTGCATATCATGACCCCTAGTCCTAGTGCTCATATTTTCTGCAGATAGCTGGTCTCCCCTACCTTATTTATTCCTCTGGCATACTTGAATGAAATATGGAGAGGCTAGTTTAAAACCCAGGACCCTGGATGTCTCATCCCTGTGTCTTTCCCTCTGCACCACAGTAAACCACACTGATTGGTGGTCATGGGTTCCCAGCAGATCCAGCACTGCACTCTTCCCTATATTGTCTCCGGTCTTAAGGACTTAGTCAGGAATTGCCCCCTCCCTTGTAATCTTCTCCACCTTTGGGGTCATAAGTAACTCCTGGAACACCTTTACTAGCAGTTGGTTCCTACCATTGCTTCTTCTGGGATCATTTAGTCCACATCTGGTATGTTGAAGTCACTCCTTAGCAGCACCTCCACCTACATTGCTGCCCTTCTAATTTCATCCCTTAGGTCCCTGGCTGCTGCCTCTTTCTGTGGTGGTGGTCTATATAGTACTCCTATCCTGATGTTCCTCTCCTTTTTGGTGTAACCCTCCCTGCCAAATGAGGGCTTACCTGCCACCCTGTAGCTCTGTCTCCTTCTGCTCTCCTGAGCATCTCCAGGACCAACCTGTAATTTCTATAGTCCCCCAGGTCTATTCCTGCCTGCATCTGGTGCCCCATCCAGCCTGAAACCATACTCCAGCCCTGCGTGGCTCAAAAAAATGCAACCGCAATCACCCGCTCGAATGTCTGCCCTCAGGGCAGTGGGAATCGCAAAGGCTTGACTGGTGCCTTTGATCTTTAACCGTGCCAATTTGCGGTCTAACCAGGGAGTGTTCGATTGGTCCTGGGATCTCCATCAGCTAAGTGGGACCTGGTGACTATGGACAGGCCACTGAACAGCCACTTCCTAGAAAATTCAAGGAGATACAGAAGGGAGTTTTGATCAGGGTTCATAAATATTCATGAGCCAGATCCCTGATCATTTAAATATTCATGAGCCTATCTGCCCTCAGGGCAGCTGTATCTCGGCTGTGGCCGAAAAGAAAGAAAGAAAATATTGTTAAATAAAATATAACTGCTGCAATGTGAGTTGGGAAAAAATGTTTCAGAAGGGGTAAAGTATTAAAATAAATAAATGCTTTGCTCCTGGCTGCCCCAGACAACTGTGGGACTCAGAAAAATAACAGCCTTTCTGCTGCTGCATGTCAGGGAGCTTATAATATCGGCAGCAGTGACAGGGAAACAGACTGCTCAAACTCCTTTCTTGGTACAGCGACAGCAAGTACTCAACCTGGGCTAATGGGCTGTAGGGCATTGGGGCAAATATTTATTTATTTCTGGCTATACCAGAACTATGATTGAGGGCTGTACCTATTCTGCTAAGAGGACAGTGGGTTAAGCAGCCACAGCCAATTGGAAAGCCAGGATAACAAAGACAGGATTTGTGGGACATTCACCAAAGCTAATGGGTAAATGGCAAGTGCTCATGGGGACTTACAGGGACCTAATTCTAGGCACCAAAACAGCAGACCAACAGTGCATCGAGTGAGGTTCATGCATTATTCATTTCTGTGATTGACAGGTCATCCAGCCAATTGTGGGCCCTGCAACCAAAAGCCACAACCAATCAGGAGCCTCAGGAGAACCATATAGGCAACAGTGTTTTCCAGCATTTTGCTAGACTCAAGATTTGAGAGGGAGATCAAGAGAGATTCGAGCAGGGAGCCTTTCCTTGGGGGTGGGGACTCTGGCCCCAGAGATGCTGCTAAGCCTGGAGATCCAGTTAATCCTTTCTGACCTGGAGAGGGTTTGCTTTCTTCATTTAGTTAAAGTTAAAAGTAAGGTAGATTGTTGAACTGCTAGCTTGGAGGTTGCCAGAATGTCCTCCACGTGCTACACCTCCCTTCCACTTTGGGGAAAGATGTGGACCGAAATCAGATGACATAAGGCAGCAGTGAGAGCGCTTTAAAGAACCTCAGTCGTAAGAGGACTGAAGACCTTCTGGAGCCTTCTGTAGTGGGGATCATCTGTGAGGGACCTGGGAAAGTACCCTTGTACCCCCCGGTGCAAAGGAGAGAAGAAACAAGCTGAGTAAATATGGGCTGTCATGCCCTTGTAACTGTTCAAATTCAGAGAAAGCAAGCTAGAAATATGGGCCGTCATGCCCTAGTAATTATTCAGGTGAGAAAAAGCAAGATGAAATAATCTGGGCCATCTTTCCCAAAGTGACTGTTCAATATGAGTAGTTCTTCGGTTCGCACCTTGCCCTGCTGCCATGTCTGGCCCAGTGCGGGTGGAGCCCTGGATCTGTGTTATGCAGATTGCAACTATTGATGGGGTTACCCAAGAGAGCCCAAACAGCGTGCGACTAGAACAAATCATATAAATGTGCTGAAATGCGCCTGTGTCCACCATCCGATCAAGACTGTCCTGTGGAGCCACCAGTCATAGCTGCTTTGCCAAACCAAGGGACGGAAGACGTCAGAGTCAAATTAAGACTGTGCTTTAAATCTGGAAATGACAGTTTTCCGTCTTGTCTGAATTATGTCTGAGAATATAGACACATTAGAGATGTATTGGTATATGAATGTACTGGATGTGACTACCGTGTATACATATATATATATATATATATATATGTGTGTGTGTGTGTGCTGAATAGTTCAGGATTGTGAATCCAAGATCTAGCTAAGGTAACCTGGCTGGTTACCCTCTCCTGAACTGTACAGGCTGCGACAAGCAGGGCAACCCCTGCTCTTCTGTGACAAGCAGGGCCGCCCTTGCTATTCTGCCAAAAGCAGGGCAACCCCTACACTTTTCCAGGATCTACAGTTGTTGTTAATTTGCCTTCCAAGTTAGCCCCTTCCTCAAAGCCAACCAACACAACCAGCTGCAACATCCACCAGGCCTGCAACCTTCCAGGACTTCGGTATCTGGGTACCCAGGGTATAGTGTGAGATTGTGGGGTTCACATGTGTCTGGGGACTGGTACCAGTGGTGGGGAAAATTGCTGTGTATCATCTGATTAGTCGGCAGCTTAGCTAGCCAGGGCTCTGGATATCTTTTGGGTTGGTGAAATGTGATTCTCCAGATTGCTAAGATCATATTCATCCAGCTGGAGGGTTCACCAGCACCAACAATCCAATTGTTGTACATTTGTAAATATTGATCTGCATAACCTCTATTCCTCCTGTTTCCCCATCCTAACTCCTATGTCCCCCAAATAAATACGGTTATTACTGTTTTTGCAAATCATGGTGTGGGAGTATATTATTAGAGAGAGTCTTTAATTACAAAAACGTTTGAAATGTAGGGGAACTGGGGGCGTGGCCTGACACTGAAGAAGATGGAGGTTTAACTTCAGAGCTCTGCACAAATAAACTGCATCTGGTATCATCCTCTGGCATCTAAGTTCAAAAAATATACACCAAGCAAGAAAACAAAAGAAGGAGTGATTTTAAAGTTTTTAGGAGTCCTTTTTTTTTTTATTTTTTTTCTTCAGCAAGATACATCCAAATCCTGGGTAAGCTTAGAGATCTCAGTAAAATATAGTAAGGCTTCATAATGGCCTACTCTGGAGAACAAACGAATCCAATGGACAAAATAGAAGAAATGTTCCTAAAATTATCAATGGATATGAAAGATTTAAAATCTATTACTCAAAGCAACACACAAATGATGAGAAATATTGACTCCAGGCTGGCTCACACCGAAAATAAAGTATGTCTTAATGAAGAATCTACACAAAACCTACAAGCAATAATCAGATCTCAAGATAGACAGATTAAAGAACTGCAGTCTAAAATTGATGACTTAGAAAACAGATCCAGAAGAAACAACCTTCGTATATTTGGTTTTCCTGAAGGTGCAGAGGCTAATAATGCTACGGCATTTTTGCAACAAGAACTGCCGCGTATCCTGCATGTCAACTCAGGTAGTGAGCTAATAATAGAACGCTGTCTCCGAGCATTAGGCCCCAAACCCCCGCTAGAACAAAGACTGAGACCCATAATTGCAAAATTTCTTAATTACTCTAATGTAGAACTTATTTTGCAAAAAGCCCGAGAATCCAGACAGCTTAAATGGCATGAACACAGAATTTATATTTATCGAGACTTTTCCAAAGAATTATTGTCAAAGCGTAAGGCTTATACACCATCCAGAAGACTAATGCATCAAATGGGTATACACTTTACCTTAAGATATCCAGCTACTATGAGGGTCTTTATTGGGAATTCATTCAAAGACTTTTACGATTCTGAATCCCTCATGTCTTTTCTAACTAATTACTCAGCTTCTGAAGGTAACGAGTCTACATATAAAAAAACAACTCATACCAGTAATACTCCAGAAAATACGGACCCGAATATAACAAATGACATGTCCACTACAAACAGTCATGGCAATGCCCTGGATTCCTCGATAAAGTTATTAAAAAAACAGTCTAATGCTGTGCAAAACGAAGCGTCCTCTCCCACAGTCCAGACAACGACGAACGGTTGTAATTCTGAGACACCAAATGAAAATATAACCAAATCAGACACCGAGCCCCTTACCCTCTTGAACATTGTAGTCCATAATAAATATGCAGTACTTCAGGACTTACCCTCTGTGAGGGAATGGAAGCAGAAACAGACGTCCAGATAGGGGAAGAAGAGGATCGCAGGCGAAAGGAGGTGTCCTGGTCGTATAGCAATGAAAGTTCCCCTGTCAAATCTATAGAGCCGCCAAAGAAAAAATGGCACGGCAAAAATAAACATAAAGGAGACACTACTCCTTCAAAATAGCCCAGATGTTTATTCTATTAAATATGTAAAATGGAAGATTAATCTATGGAAACGAACTGTAAATAAATTAAATATCTTAGACCTGTTATATGGGCTCCAATTATTCTATTGCCACGCTTTGGTAACACATTTAAAATAGGTCTATAGAAATAAAAATAATGGCATTAACATGGGACATCGCGTTTATAAAGTAAAGAGAGACCCCCTCAGTCATCTTATCTGACGATTTGCTTACTGATCCTGGGGGTACATGGAAAAGCAATCGCTAGGAACGGGAGCTGTTGCAGGGTGGTATTGCACCTAAGATCAGTTGGAAAACCTACAATGACTGCAAGTTGATTAAGCTTCAGACTGTCGAATAAAATGCAAGGATATCGGGTTCTGTTTTGCTATGCCTGATTCAGAAACCTTGAATCCTCATCTGGTCACATAGATTGAGATATAAAGCCACAGTCAGATTTGGGACGTCAAGAGATAATATAGTAATAAGTGGCTGTGGCGGGATTCGAAATAAGGTTGAGTTTACCTGCGGTCACCAAGAGGAAATGACTGCTGTGAAAGGAATGGTCATAATTTATAAATATAAATCGTTCAGTAGTTAAACTGTGTGCAATTACTTGTTATTTTCACTGATTCATGGACAAGTAAACATTTCATCGGGAGATGGTGTAAAGCGCGATTACGCCTTCAAATATTTGAATCATCTCTAAAGACCTCTTGTAACGCTGGCAATTTAATATCTATCTAAGAAATGGGTCTTTATATCGAATGCAAGACATTTAAAAAGGTGATCTACTGGATTTAATACAGAATTTTTGACTTATTATTTAAATACATCAACTGTAATAAAGAAATGCAAATTGGCCATGTATTTAAGAAATGACAAAGCAATCAGGGTCTATAGAGGGACTAGAAATTTGATCAATATTATTCATGATCACAAAGGGAAACAGCTACTTTGGAAATGGGAACCATGGCTTACGAATGGAGAGTAACTTTAAGGGGTCTAATGTTTATTAAGGCACGGTGGCATTTCAAGATTATGTCAACTTGGAATAAGCTTTTTATAACAATAATACCTTAAGTAGTTAATAATTAGTACTTTTTTTCGTTAGATCTTTACTTTTACTGGCAAAATAAACTATACTAACTATTATACTCAGATATTTTAATTAAAAAATTTTTATTTTTTTTTTCTCTCTGTGGAACATGCAAGGAGAACTATATTTATTCACACGGAGTTTATAATTCCTTTTTATCCCCTTGCAATAGAGGTTAGATGCGTAGTGTTTTTTGTTTTTTTTTCTCTTCTCTTGTTTTTTTCTCTCCTTATCAGAGGAGATACTAGATGCAGTAATATCAGCATAAGTGCTTACCTCTAAACGTAAGTAGACTTAAAATATATAACATTCTTAACCCCTTATTCACTGCTATTGCAAATCATACGTCTAGTCAATATTTGCCAGACTGTGATTTGATTATTTGTTTAAAAAAAGTTTTGATTGTACTCTTTCCTTGTTTTAATAAGGATAATCCTTATTATTATCTGATACCTACATCCTAGAGCACAGAGAGGTGGTCTTGGCCTTAGGTATTTTTTTTTTTTTTTTGTTATATCTAGACTGACCTTTTCCACTCTGTACATCTTAGGTGGCAACTTTACATTATTGTTATAGATTGTTAATGTTTAAAGTAGTTAGAAATATTAAAGTTAAAGAGAGCTGCACTGAAACAAATCAAATAGAGAGGATATATTTTTCCAAAATACTTAACTTAAAAATACCTGCCAATACGATGTTAATAGGTAAGACTCATTATAACCTGATCTGTATGATATTATCTAACCTAGATTTGCATTATTGTCCCTTGACACTATTCCTATTTGATAGTACACCAATAACTTAATATAAATACTAATATAGCTTTATGTACTTGGAATGTCAAGGGACTTAATGCGCCAAATAAACGTAAGCAGGTTTTAAGTTATCTCAAGAAACATAAAATACAAATTGCGTTATTACAAGAAACTAAACTGCTAGAAATAGACAACGACAGGCTGAAAAAGGATTGGGTTGGTCAGGTGTATACGGCATCGGCTACTACAAAAAAAAGAGGTGTTGCCATACTAATACATAAAAAACTGAAATGGACGCCATCTAATATTTTGAAAGATACTGAGGGTAGATGGCTTATTGTAACTTTTAATACACCATCAGGGACAATGACTTTAATCAATATTTACGCACCAAATTCAGATGACCCCTGATTTTTTCAAAATCTGATTCAAATATTAATCTCTTTAAATTTAAATAATTCCCCATTACTAATTGGAGGGGACTTTAATCTTACCTTAGATGCATTTATGGACAGGAATAATAATTCAGTGGAATGTCATCCTAGAAGTTCAATTATCATTACCCAGTTAATGAGGGACATAGGCCTATCTGACATATGGAGAACCCTTCATCCCAGAAATCGGGAATATACTTTTTATTCCCCACGTCATCAAACCTATAGTAGATTAGACTACCGGTTAACCTCCCCTTCAATAACTGCTAATGTAATTGAAGCTGACATTCTCCCAATAATTATATCGGATCATGCTCCTGTTAAACTTTTATTTGTATGGGGTTCCCCACCCATAAAATCCTCTACATGGAGATTAGATCCATTACTACTTAAGGACCCAGATTTTGTGCCCTGGATAAAACAACAGATTGAAGAATTTGTAGAACTTAATGACACAAAAGGACACATCCATGGCGCACTAATGGGAAGCACTGAAAGCTACACCTGGGGCAAAATAATTAGTTATGCAACTCATAGACGGCAACTTAGAGAACAGCAAATTAATAACCTAGAAAACCTATTGAAAGAAAAACAGAAACTATATTACAACATCTCCCAGCCTAATCCTTCCTCGAATCTTCACCATGATATATTGCAACTACGAATGCAAATTAACGAGCTAATCTCTAGAAAAACAGAAATTGCTCTTCTCAGAATTAAGCAAAAATTTTGGGAAGGAGGAGAGAAAGGGAGTAAGATTCTTGCATACAGATTAAGAGTTCAACAAACGGAGCGTTATATTGCTGCCTTAAAAGACCACTCTGGAAAGATTCAAAATAGTGAAACTGATATTAATAAAGTAATGGCATCCTACTATAAAAAACTCTATTCCTCACCGCACTCACCTTCACCCTTAGATATATCCTCTTTTCTAGATAAAATAACTCTCCCTCATCTCTCGAAGGAGGCAATAGACTTCTTAGATTCCCCATTTACTACAGAAGAAATAAAAAAGGCCATACATTCTCTTAAATCAGGGCGCTCCCCAGGCGGAGATGGTTTTCCAGCCGAATTCTATAAACTTCTAGAGGAACAATTAAGCCCTTTATTACATAAGGTATTTTATGAATCTTCTCAATTAGGATATTTACCACACACCATGACGGAAGCAATAATTACTACCCTCCCAAAAAAAGATAAGGACAACACTATTCCTGCTAATTATCGTCCAATTTCATTATTAAATACAGATGGCAACATTTTTGCTAAGATCTTGGCAAGTCGGTTGGAATTATACATTCTAAATTAATTCATAAATGCATGGTGGGCTTTATTAAAGGAGGATGGGTTCCGATAATTGCACTCTTTAATCAACCTTATTTACAAAGCTAAAACCCTTAACTCTCCAACGCAGCAATTGCCATAGATTTTGAAAAAGCATTTGACTCTTTAGATTGGAACTTCCTCTTTTTGGTATTATCTCGTTTTGGTTTTGGCAACCAATTTTGTTCTTGGATTAAACTTCTCTATACTAGACCTCATGCTAGAGTATTAACCAACTCTACATTGTCACAATCTTTTATATTAGATAGAGGAACCAGACAAGGTTGTCCTCTTTCACCATCTCTTTTCATTTTAGCTCTGGAAACTCTCACCGCTTTTCTTAGACAAAACAATGACATAAAGGGCATCTCTATAGATCACTCACAATACACAACATTATCATATGCAGATGATATGTTAATCTTGCTAGAGAATTTAAAAATATCTGGGGAATTGCTTAAAAATACTTTTAACCTTTTCTCCAGATTTTCTGGACTTACAATTAATCATCAGAAATCTGAGATATTACCTTTAAACAAATATTGTGTACCCATATTGAATATACATTTGGGTTTTCGCTGGTCTCCGCGATTTATTACTTATTTGGGAATCAAAATATCTACTGAATTAGATAAAATATGGGAATACAATCTGGGTCCATTAATGACTAACATTAAAAGAGATTTAGATAAATGGAAAAATCTAAATCTCTCCTTATTGAGTAAGATTTCTGTAATCAAGATGAATATTACACCAAAAATTTTATATTTGTTTGC
This sequence comes from Neoceratodus forsteri, assembly GCA_016271365.2. Taxonomy (NCBI): domain Eukaryota; kingdom Metazoa; phylum Chordata; order Ceratodontiformes; family Ceratodontidae; genus Neoceratodus; species Neoceratodus forsteri. Next base: position 1,322,952,570 of record CM057456.1, read on the forward strand.
TTGTATACCTCTTAAAATCTCTACATCTCTTTTAGAAAGTATTGATAAAGCGATAGGAAATTTCTTATGGGAAGGTCATGTTCCTAGATTTAACCGTACTAAATTAAGATTACACTGGTCTCAAGGTGGTTTTGGCCTACCATGGTACACGGCCTAATTTTGGGCCTTCAGAGCATCACAAACTATTAAATGGTTTATTAAACCTAATCATAATGTACCATTGTGGTATGATATGGAAGCTTCTTTATATGAAGATTTATTCCTAATAGCAATATATACTCTGCATTACCAACCAAATTAAAAAACATCCTACAATTAATGCATCGGTTTATTACTGGTTTAAAATGCATAAATGGTTGAAATATGACCCCTCTCCCTTACCCTTTACACCTATTTGGGGAAATCCAAAATTCTTGTTAGATAATAAGCCATTATATGGTAAAACATGGATGTATAAGAATATTTTATTCTCATAGTGATATCCTAATTGATAATGGCAACACACTGAACTCATTTAGGGATATTCAAATAAAATGGAATATTCCTAAGGAGGAATTTTGGAAATATTTACAAATTCGTGAGGCCATATCTTCCAACATTCAATATTTCAATAATTCATTGTTACCGTTTGCATATATGAAGACATGGATCAATACCTCTCATGGCTTAGTTAGCAAAATATATAAGCAGATCAGAGATATGTTACCGAATCAATCACTTCTAGCTAGGGATAAATGGAATCAAATTCTAAATACAAATATTACAGATTTTCATTGGAACAACTGTTGGAAGCTTTGCCATAATGCTTTTAAAGATATGCGTAGCAGATTGATTCAATTTAAAATCTTGCACTTATGGTATAGAACACCATCTCATCTATACAATATAGGATTAGCACCCAACAACAATTGTTGGCGATGTACTCAACAAATTGTAATCTTCTACATATATTATGGTCCTGTCAACCCATATTTAATCTATGGCAAATTATTCAGGATTTGGTTAAACAGATTTTCAGGCATAATATTGAGTCCTAAATTATGTCTTCTAGGTATAACAAATAATAATATAAACCTAACAAAACACCAACATAGATGGTTACAGATTCTATTTATGCAAGTTAAAAGACTGATTTTAACTCACTGGAAGACTCAATTTATACCCACTCTTAAGGATATCCTGAATAATTTGACTTGCATTGCCTCTTTGGAAAGAATCTCATTTTTAATAGCGGATCGAATTAATGAGTATCATTTGTGCTGGCAGGATTATTTAACTTTTCTTCAAAATCCCAAAAGATAAGTATTAGATAATTAAAGGAAAAAATATATATATATATATATATATATATATATATATCTATATATATATCTTTTCCTCTCTCTTTATGTAGATATATTTTTATTACAATCAAACTTGTATAAATCATCTACATGCAGCTCTCAATTTAATGCAGTATTTCATGTATATTAGTTAAAACTTCTTTTTTATTTTCATTAATAATCTTGTTTCTCCTTTTCTCTATGTTAAAATGTTGTTACAGTACAATTGTGTAATTTAATATGCTGGAAATTGCATAAGACAATATGTTTAATATTTTATTACCTATACAATCCAGTATACAATGTGAAATATTGTTTATCTCAGACAAACTGCATTGTACTATTTGTTAAAGATAAAACTTTAATAAATAAATTAACTGCAAAAAAGAAATGTAGGGGAACTGAATATTGGGTCATGCCTTGGGGTGGCTAATGGTAGCTGTGGGTGGTATAACATCTCAGGGGGTTATGCCAGGTAACAGCTAGCCCACATTAAAGATAAACTCTGAGTGGAGGCACTGCGCAATTGTTAGAACCTAATGTATGTTTAAGAACCCAAACCCCTCAGCCCAGCTCGTAGGTAGTTGGCAGGGGTGTAAATCTAGGAGTAGCACTGCCTAGGAGTTACATTTGTAACTACATGCACCTGCACGGTCTCAATGCACATGCCCTTCCCACTGTCCCCGACCTTCATGGCTTTTTGACCCTCCCTTATATATAGTGCTGCCCTTGCCTTTTCCGCATATCCTACCACTCCTTAACAATGTAAATCCCAGGATGGTCAGATCTCAGTCTTGGTATTGCATGGCACATGTCTCTGAGATTGCCTTCAGGTCCATGCATGGTTCCGCCACCACTGGTTACAGATCACTGTTTTTGTTCCATGTGACAGTGGTACAGAAATTAGGTTAGACAGTAGATTGTAGCAATAGGTTTATTGACCTTATTCATAGCATGCATCCACTGACTGCATTTCAGGTTTCATAATTTGTATCCATTCGGTGCATATTTCTTGCCACACTCTGACCTAATTGCTGGGTCACAGTCTCTTACTGTTATGGATGGGGATGGTCCTACCTGATGATGGTGCGCACCATCTGGCACAGCAAGCACCATCTCTTTTGTTGTTTATAACATTTTTTCCAAAGCTCCTCCCATTAACACACATTGCCCTCCTCTCCATGTCTTTTGCTTTCTTCCTGCCCTTTTCTCCCTGTCCCCCATCCAGTCCCCTGCTGTCATCTTTGGTCCATCTTCTACCACCTCTAACTGTCCCTCTCCTGGACACCCTGCATCTTCTGCAACTTTACTTGTTCTTATCTTATCACCACTTCATTTCCTATGTGACTCCCCCCTCCCTTTTTTTACTAGCAGTCTTGTTGAAAACCATCCAGGCTTTCCACTTTTAAGTGGTTGCATGCTGCACCTTGATCCCCCCGCTACTTTAGAAGCACCTTGATGCACTCTGTAAACTTGAGCCCACTTGCCTTGGCATCCTGGTAACCCTCTTGGAGGGATGTGGGCCACCCTATTTGTATAGCTTCTTATCCCTCCAGGAGTTGCCCCAGTCTCCCGTGTATTGAAAGCCCTCTTATCTGCACCACTCTTTTAGCCTGGTGTTTAAGTAAGTGATCAGGAGAAGCCTTCCCTCTCCCCTCTTCCAAAGTAGCAGGCCCTCAAAGAAGGATACTGAGAATGCTGTCAGCTTGATCCTCCCTTCTAGCTTTCTAAAGCTCTTTCACTTACCCTAAGGGCCTGCTAGCCAGGTCATTAGTGCCAGGTCATTCGTCCCTAGGTGGACTATTATAATGAGCATTTCTCTCGTCCTCATGCCTCTGAGCTAGGAAGAAGACATCACAGCAATAATACTCCCAACCCTTCATGATTAATCTCCTGAGAACGTTTTTTGAAGAATATTTACCAAGGATAACACAGCTGGAATTTCTTTTGAGTAGGACCTGGCTTCTGCTCAGTTTTACTGCAGAGTGGATTGAAACACAAGGAGGGAGGTAAAATAACTTGCTCAGTGCCACATATTGAAGTTAAGCCACTGACTCTGGTGTTATTTGTACCTGGGTGTGTTCATGAAAAAATTGTACCAATAGCCTACTAATGTACAGTAATGCATCAAATGGTATGTAAACAAAAAGATTATCCTCAGTTTTACAAATTGTGTTTGAAACTTTGGTATGTACACTAATACATATGATAAAGTTGCAGTCCTTAGCCCCCTGTAACCATTTTATATATGTCCAACTCCTTAGGTGGACCAATTTTGTTCTGCCAAAATGTAACACTGAAAGACGTAAGAAGTAAGGGCAGATATAGAAAGTGATTTTTGTTGCATATTCTTTTAATAAAGTTATATTATTAAGATCGGGTGTTGTGTGTTTATTTTATTGTTTTTCTTTTTTTATCTTCTGATTATGTGTAAATTTTGAAGTTACTGGGAAGAAGGTGACAGCTGTTATTCTATGTTGTTACAATCAGAACTGGGCATACTGTCTCACTTTCAGTGTTGCAGCCTTTTAAAAAAAAAAACTCCCCTTAGTTTGCATCTGCCCTGATTGCATTGCATAGTGTTCAAAAATACCTTCCTAATGCCACTTCTCAGATATTTGTCTGCTTATTTTTCCCTGCCCCCACTCTTGTTCATGTGCCCAGATGTTTGATCAGAACTGCAAGAGCCCCTTGACAGGAAACTGTATGCTGTGGGATTCACAGGACTTCTAAACATAGAAACATAGAAACATAGAAGTTGACGGCAGATAAGGACCGCAAGGCCCATCCCAGTCTGCCCATTTCTTTTTCTACCTTATAAATGTGCCATCGGCCTTTGCTCTGTCAGTGACCTATCTATTCATAGTCATTTGTATTGCTCCCTTATGCCTATCCCATGCCTGTTTGAAGCCCTGCACTGTATTCATAGCCACCACTTCTTGTGGTAAGCCATTCCATGCATCTACCACCCTTTCTGTGAAAAAGAATTTCCTCACATTCCCCCTTAATCGTGTACCTAAAGGTGTACCTGTCCAAGTGGTGAGTCTTTAAAATGCTGTGTTTGATGTGAGGGTCTCTTTGTTTGAAGTGACACCGATAAGACACTAGATGGCAACCACCTGGTTCCCCTCACTGTTACGATCTCCAGCTTCGCCTCACAAGTGACGATTGGATCCAAGCATGAGCATTTATTTCAGGTTGGCTCTGCTATTTTCAAAGATTCCTCTCCAGAGTTACTGCAGAATTTGTGCCATGCCATCTTTTGGACTCATATTGTTTGCAGCACTATGTGTGAAATTCTTTTTCACCCATTTTGCTGCCACACCAGACTGTGTCTTTGTTTGTCTTTGTTGTTGATGGAGCAGTCTAAGTATTATCACGTCATCCCAGAGTGGACTGCATTGTCAGTCCATTAAGAGGCCCCAGGAACCCCCACACTCACTCTCAGGATGGCCATGGAGTTGACTGCATCGTCGGGCCATTAAGAGGTAAAGACTGAAGCCTCCTGCAAACACTCTGTGAGGTGTTATACTGACTGTGCCTGGTAGAATTTGCCTGGAATATATCCTGTTGTAATTTTTACTGTTTATAGCAGTTTTTGTGGGTACTTAAAGACTTTGGGGCATCTTTAAGAAGCACTGTTTTACTGCCTATGCTGTTAAGATATATTGTTAGTGTCTCAGCTTACCTATAGTCTGTCAGTAACTATTACACATTGCTGCATTGGTTAAGGGCTAGGTTTGTACCTGCACCTCACCTTTGTTCTGGTGCTTGTGGGCTGGAAAGGTTCCCCCCTTCTGACCCATGGGCGTCTTCCGATAGTCGATGTGCATTCTGGTTGGCCCTGCCAGAGCTAAATTGAACTCTCCTTGTCTCTTTCCCCACTGTCTAGCCCCAAGAACCCCCACACTCACTCTCAGGACAGCCATGGAGAGGACTGCATCATCAGGCCATTAAGAGATAAAGACTGAAACCTCCTGCAAACACCCTCCAGTGTTTACCCGTCGATCGCCCGTGTCGGCTCCCACCCACCCAGCCACCCTCCCACCTAAGGTCGTCCCTTCATTTATAGGTCATCAAGTCACGTGACTCCCATCTGGTCACATGACGACTCCCTAGAACTTTGTCTATCAGTTTATTTTCCCATCTGCAGGTTATACCAACTGTCCACTAGGAGCCAATATTTTGCATACCCTCTTCCTGGATTTCCTCACTGCTGACTCTCAATCTGCCTCTGTTTCCCTCTATTTTCTTACTTTTCCTGATCTTCTTTGACAGCCTCCCCCTGCCTTTTTCCTGGTACTAGTATACCTGGAATCGAACCTTGCACCTTCTGCATCCAAAGCAGACACCTTTCCTCCATGCCCTGTACTAGCTCCCTATAATGACTCCACCCTCACTTTCCTCTATAAGTAACGTACTGTGTTTCTTTGTCCTGGTTGGTAGCTTTCCACCTATACTACGACCATTGCCCTGCCCTTCAAACAAGTCTACCTATGGCTAAGCCCATACTTGCCCTTGAATTCGTAACATACGACACTGATAGCCACCTCCTATGTTGTATATCCTATTCCCCCCTAGCAGTTTTTAGTCCCCTCTCCCCCTTCTCATTGTCACTACTGTTCTCTCCCTTCCTGTACCTAGATCCACCTCTACATCCCTCCGCTCACCCCAATGAACATTCAACTCCACCAAACTTATCAGGTTGTCCCTGCTTCATCATGCCCTCCTCCTACTCCTGCTATCTGGCAACATACACCTCAACTGTAGCCCACCTGTGTCCCACCCCTCAGAAGCCAAGACACAGAATGGCCTAATTATTGCCTCAATTAATATCTGTAGCCTGTTGAAAAAGATTGCCCCCCTCCAGGCCTGGATTACCCAGCACTTTCTTGATATCCTGGCCCTGACTGAAGCCTGGTTGTCTCAAGGCACCCCAGACTCTGCAGTGCCTATCAATGGATACTCAATCCTTTGAGCTGATAGGCATGGCAAAAAGGGGGGGGGGAATGTGCCATTTATGTAAGGAACCCCCTTCAAGCTCTCCCTCTAACAATCCCACCTCTCACCCATCATGTGCAGGCATTAGCTGTCAAAATACTGCTAGGTACTCAGGGGAAAAGTATTAACCGCATGGTCACCCGTATTCCCCCATGGGCCCAGATAAATACCTAGGGATCCATTTTGACCCCTCCCTCTCCTTCCATGGACACATCGCTGCCCTAGCCACTGCCACTAATATCCGATTGGGCATCTTACATCGGTATAAACACTGCCTCCCCCCGGAGGCTCTTCGACTCGCAGTCACCTCCTCTATCCTGTCCCTAGTGGACTATGGACTGCCGGTGTATGGTGCTGCTGATCAGACCGCACTCCATAAAATTCCTTTCTCTGAATAAGGCCTGCAGGTTAACTACTGGGCACCTAGGCTAACACACACCTGTCTACTGTCGCTAAAGCGCTGGTACTTGATCTTGATGAGTGCCTCAAATATCTGACCTGTACCCTTACAAAAAGACCATCCTTGAGCTATCCCGTCAGGATTGACCACCACCATACGCCACTCTGTCCCACTAGTTCATACTCAGACCTCTGGGAAAACCCTCTTGTTATCCCTAGAGCTAGGACCTCTCACGGCCAAAGAGCCTTCAGCTTTAGGGCCCCTCCTGGTTCAACCCACTGCCCCCTCCATCTCCGAGCTCAACTATATTGTGCTTCAAAACTTCTACGTAACCACCTTATTAACACCCAAAGCTGTAATTGCCACTAGTCAAAGCCGTACTCAATACTTATGACAAAGCTTACTACTAAGCTGCTAAGGACAACATAACTCTGGTATTGTTTGCATCAATCTACCTGTACCAGCTTGTTTGTATCTATGTCTTAAGTTACTGTTATACTGTGTTGTACTGTTATACTGTGTATTTTCGTTTGTCTTACTGTGACAAGGTACCTTTGTAAATGAGCCTATGGCTCAAAGGTTTTTGAAACTGCTGCTTAAATAAATAAATAAATAAACCAGCCTTTGACGAAGTACTAACTACTCTCTCATCACTCCCCAGCAAGCATGAACTCATCTTAACTGGCGGCTTCAACGCTGATTGGCTTGCCCGGTCATCCACCTCTTTCAAGGACTCAGCTGCTGCCACGGACCTTGTCCAAATGTTGGTCCAGACCCCCACTCGACTTAATGACAAATCAGGTACCTCCACCCTCCTACATCTCATCTTCACCAGATGACCAAAAAATATTTCCCAAGTTACCGTCCAACCTGACACCCTTAGTGACCACTCTCCTGTTACTTGTCTATGGACCAGTAAGTCCCCCCTCACCCACCCCACCTACCTCAGGTGATTAAAAATTCTGTACCCAAACTCAGGGCCTTTCTCCGTGCCTGTGACTGGTCTCCCATTTTCTATTCTACCAATGTGGATGACGCTCCCTCATACTTTAGCAAAACCTTCAAATTTTTGTAACACTTTTGCCTCTAAAAAGCACTACATTAAAAACTGAACCAATCCCTGGGTATCTTCAGCCCTGCTTGATATGATGCACCACCGAGACAACATTTGGCTTAGGACACTAGACTCCCAATGCCCCCAGGATAGGCAATTCTACTGAGAAGTCAGAAACAAATGTACATGGGCTATCCGCCAAGCCAAAGCAACCCGCTAAGCCAAAGCAACCCGCTATTGCCAAACCCTCTCGGCTACCTGGAGCTCAGGTAGGGATTTCTGGCGTAACATCAAAGAAATCACTGGGAAAGTGGATCCCCTGCCTCCCCCCCCAGATCGCTGTTGTGGGAAAATTAGTCTGTGACCACCTAACCATTACAGACACCCTTAATCAGGCATTCTCCAATGTTAGCAGGGTATTGCCCCCTGACTTCTTTGACTCCCCCCATCCTCGACCCCTGCTCCTGCAGATTCAGATACCCCCCTTGCGTTTCTGTACTATCTCCCCCAGCTCAGCAAAAGGATATATCACCAGTTTCATAAACAAATCTAGACATAGTGGTGACACCCTCGATCTAAAACTTCTAAGAGTCTCATTGGATGAGGCTCCCCCCCTTGACAAAAATCTTTAACTTGTCCCTCTGCCTTGGGCAATTCCCCTCAGTTTTGAAATGTGCAGTTATCACACCTTTGCTCAAGGGTGGTGGCTGCACAGCCCCCAATAACTACCGTCCTATCTCTAGTCTCTATTCTGCCCCCCCAAAGCTTTGGAAAAGATTGTATCTGACCAACAAGCAGAATATCTCACCAATCTTAACCACGTTTACCCCATCCAACACGGCTTCCACAGAGGACACAGCACCACTACTGCACTGCTTGAGTACATGACTTTCATACACCAGGCCCTTGACAGTGGTCAAATGGTAGGATCTGTCTACATAGACCTTACCAAGGTGTTTGATACTGTCAATCACTCCCTACTGCTCCGCTCACTCCCATCTGTGGGGATTGTCCCTGAGGTAGTATCCTGGTTTGCCAGCTATTTGCCAAGCAGTTCTCAATGAGTTAGGGTAGGATTCATCCTTTCCTCCTGCTGCCCCATTTGCTTTGGTGTCTCCCAAGGTTCTATACTTGGCCCCCCTCCTCTTCACCCTTTTCCTGAACTACCTCTCCCAGTCTTGCCCTGGTAAAATGCTCCTCTATGCAGATGATGCCATTATCTTTGACTATCATCCCAACCCTGCTACTCTCCAAACCTTGTTTCAAGAGTGCTTCCTTGTCATTGAATCCTGGTTTATGGCCCATAGATTAATTCTCAACTGTAATAAGACCACTACCAATCCCATCTTCATAACTTCTCCCTAGCCATCTGTAACTCAGCCAATGTCCCCATTGAACAGGTCTCATCCTTTAAGTAGCTGGGATTAACCTTTGATACCCACCTCACCTTTCAGATGCACATCCAATGTCTCCTGTCTGCACTCGATACCTGCATTGGACTGCTATACTGGCACAAACACTACCTCTCCCCAGAGGCTCTCCAACTGGCAGTTTCATCTTTTGTTCTCTCACTAGAAGACTACAGCCTGGTGATCTATGGTTCAGCAGACTCGACATCCCTCTCTCACAGAAAGACTACCCTGAACAAAGCTTGTAGGCTGGTCACGGATCATGATAGGCTGGCTCACCCCTGCCACTTGTATAAATCTGCTGGTTGGTTAAATCTTGAAGCCAGACTTAAATACGCTACCTGCATCTTTGCCAAGAAAATTTCCCTCAGATCTACCACTCCAGGACTTGACTCCCAGGTCTCAGTCTCACACCCTGCCTGAATCTCCAGAAGTGCCTCTAGACCATCCTTCCTTGTTCCACGCTGCAAGACCTCACTGTGTCGAAGAGCCTTTTTATACAGGGCTCCTAAGTTGCTTAATGACCTCCCACCTTCCATCCCCCTTCTACCCACCTTAGGCCCTTTCATATCTGCCCTCAAATACTAACTACTGGAACAAGCTGCCTGTGATTGTTTCTGACCCATGCTGCCCAGATCCATGCGTCTGGCCCATAGAAACCTCATTTCTGTTATACTACATCGCTAGTCGGTTATATTTCATTAGTTGTCCGCCCTGCATCTTTGATGATGGGCTATACTAGTCCTGAGATACTAATCCCATACAGCTGTTCTCTTGGCACAACTAGGGTCCACTTTGGCCTGCTTACTTGCCTTGTATAAACTGGGTTTACTTGTTTGTAATTCAATTGTATTACTAGGGTCCTCTTGATCTACTTATTCTTTCTGTATTGCTTGTGTACAACTCTTTATAACACTGTATACCCTGTTTATATTTTGTTGACTTTGTACTGTTTGCCATCTATGTACTTATGTAACTTTGTCCTCTATTGTATCTGTGAGCCTTTGCAAAAGAGTCTTTGACTCAAAGGTTGTATTCCGATGGTTTTAATAAATAAGTAAATCCAGGTGCTGCATGAACTGCACTCACTGCCAGTTAGGTGGAGGGTCCTCTTCAAGGTGGGCTTGCTCACCTTTAAGGCCCTACATGGCCTGGGCCCTGGTTACCTGGTGGACATTCTCACACCTGCTACCTCAGACTGCTTCCATCGTTCCTCCTTGAGGGGCCTCCTTGTGATTCCCAGGATGAGGCTAAAAACTGCTGGTGACAGAGCCTTTAGTATCACCACCCCCGTCCTGTGGAATTCACTTCCTCCATCTGTAAGGGAGGCCCCCTCAGTGGAGGTATTCAAGGCACACCTCAACGGCTTCCTGTCTGCATAGGCTTTTCCTGGCCTTATTTTGTAAATATCGCCCTGTTCGGACTTATTATATTGCCTGTCCCTGATTTCTTTTTTTTTTATTTACTGTATTAATTATTATTGTAGTTTTTATGATTATTGCTATTTACTGATGTGTTTCCTTTGTTGGTTTTTATATCCAGTGCCCAGAGCCCCTGGGATTGTGCATCTTTTAAATAAAATTTGCCTTGCCTTGTTTACTAGCAGCTAGGAGTGTATGGTGCCCATCTTACAATAGCATCTTGTTTGGGTACTTTCAGAGTTACTAAGTAGTGAGTGCCTTATCCGTATTACAGTCACTGTGTGTACACACATGCGGTGAACATTTTTATATCAGAATGGCTTTTGAGGGGTGTGACACTGTCAGTCCAATGCAGAGTGATCTACAAGGGGCTTATCAGTGTCACACCTGCCATCAATCAGGCTGGTCATGACAGTGTTCTGGCTTGCTGGGTGGAAACTTCATATAGTTCAAAGGAGAGAGCTGACTCAGTCATAGGTCAGCTCTTTCCTTTGATCTACATAATGCTTCCCAGCAAGCACAGCTGATCTGTCATGATCGGCCTGCTCAAAACCATCCCTTGTAGGTTGATTTACACCCTGCAAAAAAGAAAACCATCCATCGCTGTCCATTGATGTATGTTGCTGCTGCTGCCATTACTGTCTCCCCAGCTGACCCTCCCACTCAGCGCCCACTACCTCACCCCACCACCCACAAACATAACTGGTGGTGCTCAATCCCAAGTGTCACTATCTGAAATAAAGAAAACCGTCACTCATAGTTTTTTTATATACCCTGTGAAAAAGAAAACCATCCATCAATGTCTGTTGCTACCGTCTGTCACCATTACTGTCCCTCCACCCGACCCTCCCACTCAACACCCACAAACCCACACCTGCCCCACAAACATAACATCAGCACTGGGGGTGCCCAATCCCCAGTGTTGCCACCTGAAATAAAGAAAACCATCCTTTGCATTTTTTTAATATACCCTTTAAAAAAGAAAACTGTCCATCGATGTCTGTTGCTGCCACCATTTCTGTCCCCCTACGTGACCCTCCCACTCAGCACCCACTATACCACACACCCCAACCCACAAGCCCTTACTTACCTACCAGGGATTCAACACCTTAATCCTCTCTGGATTGCAGATACGTCTTCACTCTTCAGTGCTGGACCACAAACTGAAAAAATCAGGTATGCAGTTCAATGTATTTCAATGGGTTTTTTAACTTACTGGTATAACTTGGTCATTTTTCAATATTTTTGGCCCAAAGTTTCAACATGCTTTCTTTGGACCCTGCCTCATGAACAATGGCAGTGAAATTAAGCAAATCTGTCATGAAATGTGATTTTGTGGTCACTGTGCAAAATCACCTATCAGGCAGGAGTTGAACATTTTCTCCACCCTTGTTCATGAGGTGGGGTCATTAGAAGACTATTGAAAATTTGGAGTAAAAATATTAAAAAACAACAAAGTTATAAGCCTACAGTGAAATTTACGAATGCAAGCTCATAACTTTAGTAATTTTCAATATTTTGACCCCAGATTTTCAACATAGCCATTTCTTGACAGTGCCTCATGAATGTGATAGCTGTCATTTTTTAAATCATGGCTAAAGTGTGTTTTTGCAGCTGTGGCGCAAAATTACCTTTTGGGTAGAATTTGAACATTTTCTCTGCCCATGTTCATGAGGTGGGCTCATAAGAAGGCTATGCTGAAAATTTGGGGTAAAAATATGAGTCTATATTGCATTTTTTCATTGCACGCTCATAACTGGTCATTTTCAACATTCTGACCCCAACTTTTCAACATAGCCATTTTTTCACACCACCTCATGAATGTGACAGCTGTCATTTCTCAAATCCTACCCAAAATGTGTTTTAATACTTGTGTTGCAAAATGATGTTTCAGCCATTAAAGGAATAATGCATGACAGGGTGTGTGTCGTGCTGGGATAACATCATGCCTTGGGTGGTTGGGCACGAGGCCGCAGGCTGAGTGCATCCAGCACCTGAGAAGTGATGTTATTCCAGCATGACACACACCCTGAAGTGCATTACTTCTATTATGCAATGGTTTATTGGTAAAGCAAACAAAAAAAAGATGAAATGCTCCACTTAAAGTTTCACCCAATAGGTGGAGCTGCTGTGTCTTTTTGTGTGGCTGTGCACTTCCCATAGAAACCTTTCTCACCGCTGCTAATCTTTGTTCATGTGCTCTGCTTCCTCTGTGTATATCTGTTGTTTTGTTTCCCTGTTTTGAGTTTATGTTTCCCTATCTTTTGTGTTTCTCAGACTCACTATTCATGCTGCTGCTGTTTTGAATCAAAGATTTCTGGCCCTCGTCCATGCTGTTATGACTGCCAGCCTGCCCACCTTGTGCCTTGAGGATATCTGTCAAATACGACAAAAGGAGATGATAGAGAGAATATTTATAAGTTGTTTTACTTTTTTGGTTTTAAAGAAAAAGAACTGAAGAAACAGCTGAAGACTGAGTGAGAAAGTGAGTGAGCAAAAGTCACAAAGTGACTGAAGACGTGGTTGCTTGTTAACTCACTGGGCACGCTCGGTCTGTGAACTCACTGGTAATGATGGGTTTCAGCTATTTTTTAAATAACAATAAGTAACTTTGGTGAATTGGGGGAATGTTTGAGGATTGTGGGTGTTTTTTAGGTTGGTTTCTGTGTTGTGGGGGAGAGATGGCTTGACAGTGCTGTGAACCGATCGGAAGCTGCGTTTTATGATGAGTGATTTTTTCATATTTGATGCAGTCTTTTCTGCTGGGACTAGATCTGTGATGTTATGCTGGGATAACATCACACATCCAGTCCCAGGCTGACCAATTGGAGGCCAGCATTCTTTCTTGCCATTGTATAATGTTTTATAAATGACACCTGTCATGCTCAGGAGTGATCATAAAAAGATTATGTTGAAAATGTGGGGTAAAAATGTGAAAAACCAGCTAAGTTATGAGGAAAAAAAATTGTTCCAACATTTACTCATATCTTTATTTTTTGCAGATACATAGATACATAGATACACAGACAGTGTCGTCAGATAAGGGCCTATGGCCCACCCAGTCTGCCCATTTGAGCTTGTAAGTTCAGTTTGTTTTCCTAGAAGTCTGTTGCCCCTTACCCCTGATCTCCAGAATTCCTTTATGTCTATCCCATGCATTCTTAAATCCCGTGATTGTTTCAGCCCCCACCACTTCCTCTGGCAGGGTGTTCCACTTGTCCACCACCCGTTCTGTGAAGAAATTTTTCTCATGTTTCTCTGAATCGTCCTCCCTCCAACTTCATCCCATGCCTCTAGTCCTGGAACATCCTTTTGGCTTAAAAATAGTGTTTTCCTGCACCTGTTCCTCCCTGTAAGATACTTGTATGTCTCTATCATATCCTCTCTCCTCCTCTCCTCCAGGGAGACATGTTCAGTTTCTTCAACCTGTCTTCATAGGACTTGTGATGCAATCCATGCACCATCTTTGTTGCCCTCCTCTGAACCTTCTCTACCCTGTCTATGTCCTTGTGTAGGTATGGTCTCCAGAACTGTACACTATACTCCAGGTGGGGCCTCACTGAGTGTCTTGTGGCGGATTATGACCTCCCTTTTCCTGCTGGTGACGCCCCTGCCTATACATCCCAGCATCCTATTTGCTTTACCTGCTGCCTTGTCACACTGTTTCCCTACCTTGAGGTCATCAGAGATGATAACCCCAAGATCCCTTTCCTGCTTGGTGCATGCTATATCCTCACCCCCAACTGATATATTGTGCCAGGGTTTTTGTGCCCCATATGCATTATCTTGCACTTCTTTGCATTGAATTTCAACTGCCAAACCCCTGACCATTCTTCAAGTTTCTGCAGGTCCCTTCTCATTCTGTCTACACCCTCTGATGTGTCTACTCTCTTACAGAGCTTTGTGTCATCAGCGAACAGTGAAATTCTGCCTTCTAGGTCCTGCGCAATGTCACTGATGAAGATGTTGAATAGGACCGGTCCCAGCACTGATCCTGTGGTACCCACTGGTCACTCTTCCCTCTGTGGAGTGACAGCCATTTACCACCACCCTCTGTGTCCTGCCACCCAGCCAGTTACCTACCCACCACAATACTGTCCTGCCCACACCCATATTCCCCAGTTTGTGTAATAGTCTTCTATGTGGCACAGTGTCAAAGGCCTTGCTGAAGTCCAGATAGGCCATGTCACTGCCCTCCCTGATCCACCTCCCTAGTCACCCAGTCAAAAATTCAATGAGGTTGGTCTGACATGACCTCCCCCTGGTGAAACCATGCTGCCTTGGGTCCTGTAGTCCATTGACAACCAGATGTTCCACCAATCTCTCCTTCAGTAGTGCTTCCATGATCTTCCCCACTACCGAGGTGAGGCTGACTGGTCTGTAGTTCCCTGGTTCCTCTTTGTTCCCACTTTTGTATAAGGGGACTACATCTGCTGTCCTCCAGTCTTTGGGTACCTCCCCTGTTTCCAGTGATCGGCTAAACAGGATAGCCAGAGGTTCAGCCACCACCTCTCTTAGTTCTTTAAGGACCCTGGGGTGCACCCCATCTGGCCCCATTGCTTTATCAACTCTTATTACTTCCAGTTCCTTCAGGACCCTTTTCGTGTAAAGGGACTTGTGTCCATTTCTGCACCATTCTCACCTCTTGTACTCCTTCAGACCCATTACCTCCTCTTCCTCAGTGAAGACTGAGCAGAAATACCTGTTCAATATGTCAGCTTTACTGTTGTCATCCTCCACGCGGCCCCCATCCTCCCCCTTCAGTCTCACTATCCCTCCCTTTGTCTTTCTTTTTTCACTTATGTATCTGTAAAAGGTTTTGTCCCCTCTACCCACTGATTTTGCAATGTGCTCTTCTGTCTGAGCTTTGGCTTCCCTTACTGACCTCCCTAGAGGAAGATTTTGGTCTCTAATGTACAACATATCCCCCCTGAGGTATACCGATGGCACAGCGACGCAAATACCATGAAGACCATTGCAGCGACATTTTCACCAGTTCGCTGTGATGGTCTCCAGGTATTCAGACACTGCTGCCACTGGGGTGTTTGCCTCCCTTCCCGAACTAACTCCAACTGGAGTTAGTAATCTTTAGTGCGGGGGGTGTAGCCCCACACAGAAAACACTTGTTCCCCCAGTGACAGCACAACACCAATTGGCAGTGTTGTGCTGTCGCTGTGCCGATGGTCGACAAATTTCTTGTTGCCATGGCATAGTGGAACCCCCTCCTGTTACCCCACCTCCAGAACATGGCAGACGTAATTTTTCAAATCCCCTCCATAACTTGTTTCCACAGTTGCACAGCAAGATTACCTTTGGGATGTGATTTTAACCATTCTGCCTGTCTTGATCATAATGTCAAGCCATAAAAAGACTGTTGGACATTTGGGGTCAAAATGTGGGAGCCCACTTAAAAGTAGATATTGCCTCTCAGCTGCCCTTTCCTGGGTAATTACAATCTAACAATGTGTCAAAGCAGGACACCACAGCTGGCCCCATGGCATGGAGGGCTGAGGCACCTAGCACCTTAGCTCCTGTCACACTGGTGACCCAAGTTCAGGAACAGAGTAGGGTAATTCAGGGGCTGGCCAGGGGAGGGAGGGAAGGTTGAGCATACCATCGGACAGCTCTCCTTCCTTGGGGAAGGGGGGTTGTGTGACCTGCTGCTTGCCCACCACCTGAAGGTTTCTAGGTAGTAACGCAGTTTGGGCACACACAAGCAAGCCAGACACAGGCATTTAAGGATGTTTCCGCAGAGGCAGAACTCTTTCATTATACCACTGTATGTGGGCAGCTGTGGGGGCAAAAGCTCAGGGAAGAAAAATCAGGTGAAAATTGGAGGTTGGGCTACATGAAACCTGACCCATGAGCACCAGTGCCCCACCTGATTTTGGGAGGGGAACAGAGAATAGAGAGTCGGGATAGCCAATGACTGTGGGACAGACTGATACAGCTGTCCAGCCTGCCATGAAGGGGTTAAAACCTGTATCACACAAAACAAAAGCAGAACACCATTGAAAATGAGACATTACATCTCATCTGCTCTGTCCTGGGTAAACATATACTAAAAATGTGTACAAGCAAGATCTGGTACAGCTGCAGTACTAGCAGCGAACATTCGGCAATGACAAGTGCTTGTTTTAACTAAAATTGCTTTGGAGTATTTGAACTTTTGGCTGGTCTGTTAACTTTTTCTGGCAGCATGTGTTTGGACCATGATGATATTTGTTCAGGCTGTTGATTGTACACAACCAGGAACTCTCCAGACTTTTGAATAAAACTTGGTTTTTAATTGTCTTTTTTTAATTATTAAAGAGCTGCTGACATGCTTCAGGCAGGCAACTCATATCATATAGTTGCCTGCACTAGGAGCTTTTTTAGCCATAAATCAGACTCTTTTGGCCAGGGGATAAAAGCAGTTTAGCTCATAAAGCCCAGCTCATAACTTCCTGATACAAGCTGAGCGTCTGCCGAGCACTGCGGCCCCACCCCTTAAAACAACATAATTATGATACGAGGTAGGGAATGGAGCTGCACACACTCTATGGAGCTAGTAATGGAATCAGGGGAGAGGGGGCTGCCTAATCTTTGTAGGCATGTATACCTGTATGGGGTATATATGTGTATATATTATATATATATATATACGCATACAGTGCATTCCACTTGTATGCAATCTGGATAAGTGCAATTTTCAGCTATATGCACATAATGCTGATGTCCCATTTTTTTCCCTATCTCTCCCTGCATAAAATGATTGGATGTATGCAACCGTTTTTTTGGTTGTATGCACACAATGTAGCCTGACTTCAAAAACTTTTCTAAGTTGCTGAGTTCTGAGGTGACATTTGGCTTGCATCCCACAAGGTTAGCAAGCTCATTAGTGGACTAGAAGGTCCTGACAAAGTGGTAATTGGCTTTCAGAGCTTTATAATGGCTGTGGCCCTTCACTTGTTAAACCCCCTGCACTCACAATGGGGAAGGTGTAACGCAAGGTTTTGAGCCTTGAACAAAAAGGCTAAACTCCTTGTGAAGTCTGAACAGCTTGGTGTTTCC
Source organism: Neoceratodus forsteri (assembly GCA_016271365.2). NCBI lineage: Eukaryota > Metazoa > Chordata > Ceratodontiformes > Ceratodontidae > Neoceratodus > Neoceratodus forsteri. Next base: position 1,322,970,230 of record CM057456.1, read on the forward strand.
AGAAAAGAACTATCCGCTTTGTGGAGATTTATGAGTGAAATGATTTTACATGGTTTTACAGTTTTGAGGCACATTTGGAGGCTGTTGCTGCTAATGCCAGTAAGCAAACAAAAATAACTGCCTATTCTAAAAATGAAAATGAGCATTTAAGGCAATAAATTATATTAAATTAATGATTAAATGCTTAATGCTGCTTTTAAAAATGTATTACTGGGCTGCTCTAACTCATTTTCAGTTATTTTTACTGTTTGTTACCATTAAGTAGATTTTTTAAACCATACCCGAGTTTGCAGTCCTCTGATGTTGTGACTTTCGTTTGTATGCACATTCCGCTTGTATGCACATACACAGATTGTCCCGAGGGTGTGCATACAAGCGGAATGCACTGTGTGTATACACATATATATATATATATATATATATATATATATATACACACACACACAATATATATATATATATATATATATATATATATATACTGTATACATCTATATATATCTATACTGTATATATATATATATCTATATATATACACACACACACACACACACACACACATATAAATATATGTATACAATAGGGGTGTGTTGTGTTTGTTGACAATACAATCGTGTATTCTCGCCCCAGTGAGATAAATGGTTGATGGCATAGCTACAATGAAAATATTTACATTGACACATACTGTAGCTATGTCATCAGTCAATATTCTCACTCTAGCAGCATGTCCCCAATGTAAGTTAGAACTTCTTTTAAATGTGAAACTGAAATGTTTGAGGTACCTAATTAAGCAGCTGGTCTGCATTCTTCATTCTTTGCTTGCAGTTTTACAAATGCCAGAAACCTGCAGCAGTACAGTCCTCACTGCACCAAATGTCACACACCTAAAACAGCGCGTTTCTTTACTACAAGCTGCTGAATGGTCTCACACTACATCCAAACTGTAAACCTATTGGGTCCCATTTATGATATCTGTGATAACAAACATAAAGAAAATCTGTGTACAGACTCCGACTCTGATTAACATACTAGTGAACTGCACAGCACACAAATTTCCACACCGAAGCCTTCGGTTCTTAATTTCATTTCTTCACATGTTACAGCAACCTAAACATGACCTCTTTAAACTGGTATTGCTTGCATGAGATATACTCTGAAACTGTATAATTCTTGCTGTCGGTCTCAGTAAAAAATAAAGCTGAGCATTTCAACGACAAGCACCTCACACAATCGAAACTGCTGTCTTATTTGTAGTTCCCATGGAGCTTCTCACAGACATTCCAAAACAAATAACATATAAGCCAATCACAAATGAAAAAGTTACGCACAGCAGCATACAAGAAAAATTAAACACTACACATAATAAAATATAGGAAAAAAGGAAAATCACACACAGTATCTACAGGAAACCTCCCAGACATGTCCCGCCTACCAAAACACATCATCCAACCACAGATCACACTCACACACTCATCAACCTATTATCATTCACTCACACACACAACGACCAATCGCACAACATATACAAACCCCATTCATACCCATTCACTCACAGCAGCAATTCACAGCAACAGAATGACATAAAATAAAACAAAACAAATTAAAGCTTCCACACCTATTGTGTAAATCGCACACATGATGTGCAGATCATGGGATATTGGCCTTTGGCACTCATGAGATATCTATGCCTCACTCTGTAGGAGTGAGAATATTTTCCATATCCCACTCCTACCCATCATGTATCCCATATATATATATATATATATATATATATATATTCATGACAAAAAAATCCATTTAATGCATCAGTTAGGGTTTTCCACAGCGACAAAAGTGAGGAAATTCGGTGTTAGGGTTGCCACCCCTTGCACTCCACACCCACCCCGTCCCCACCAACAGGCATTGGGGTGTGCATTGGGGTCATTGGCCCTAACTATCACTCCATTCCATGTGTAAATAAGCTGAGGCAGTGCAGTATAGGAGAATGGGGTGAGAAGACCGATGACCGCAACGCACACCCCGATTCCTGTTGGTAGGGATGGGGTGGGTGTGGGGTGCAAGGGGTGACAACCCTAACACTGAATTTCCTTGCTTTTATCACTGTGGAACAACCATAACTGATCCATTAAACAGAGTTTTGCCTTGAATTTCCCTTCTTTTTGAGAATGTGCACTAGAAATAGTAAATGGAATGTGGTGGTGGGAGCACGGGGCCCTTTGGGCCCCAAACCATGTGATTTTTTGTCATTTTGCTGTGCAAAAACTGTATGACCGACTGAAATGAAAACTGGTAAATAAAGACATGTACCATGGCACACCGTGTGTCCAGAATTGTGTGTACATCAATTCAACAGTCGTACAGCGCCATGAGCAAACAATGTAACATGCACAATTCAGCAGCTATAAGTGCCAGTGGCCCAAACATTGGCACGGTGAAAGATGAATCATAAATCTTTGCACATTCCAAATGCCAGTCAAATCGGACACAGTTCAGAAGTTATTGAAGCGTAATGAACCACAATTTCATTCGGCTGAGTGGCATAATTCCACACCTGTTAATGTTTTACACATGAAACCACTGTAAGGCACCTCCATGCCACTAGGGCTACCTCCGCTATAAATTTAAAGGCAGTAGCACCATGCAGAACGCTATGTGCAAAACGTTAACTGTGTCACGCAGTATCTCCACAGAAAATTATTTTTCAAACATGTAAACAGCATAATTCATATCTCCAGGATATCCACTCAGCACCCTCCAAATTTTATGTGAAAAGACCAAACCATTCCAGAGATATTCAATTTTTATGTTACTGTACCTTTAAGAAGTCTTCCACCACAAAATGGTGGAAATCGTGGCCTAAAATGCACTAAAATGGCAGACCTGGTAGCCAAAAAATCAGTAACTGTGAAGCAGGCCAACTTCAAATGGCCACAACTCTGGAACAGAACAACATTTTTTCACCAAACAAAGTTGGCATATTCCTTGAACAAAGGTCGTTCTACCTGTCAAGTTTCAGAAAAATCAACCACACACTGGCTGTGCTATGTGCCACGGAATACAGTGCAGAAAAATAGCAAAAACATAATGTTTTGCACTGCACTACGCAAACGCAAAAACACAAACGGTAATGTTAAAGCAAACGGTGATGGAAACAGTGAAGTAAAATAAAATAGTAACGCTAATGGTAACTCAAACGCAAGTGCAAACAGTAATGCACATGGTGATGCAAACATAAACAGTAAGAGAAACACGAGCAAAAACGTTAATGAAAACAGAAATGGTAATGCAAATGGTAACGCAAATGGTAACGGCAACAGAAACACAAACATTAATGAAAACAGTAATGCAAACGCTAGCACCAATGGAAACACAAACAGTAACGAAAATGCAAACGGTAACACAAATGCAAACAGAAATGCAAACGGCAATGGCGATACAGAAGGAAACAGTAACACAATCGACAATGCTACCGAAAATGCAAACACTAAGGCCAACAGAAACACAAATGCAAATGGTGACAAACACGCAAACAATAACGGTAATGCAATTGGAAACACAAATGGTTACAGTAACACCAACGATAACGCCAAAGGGAACAGTAACACAAAAGCAAATGCAAGCGTGTACACACGCACAAATGGTAAGGTGCACGGTAATGGTAATGCAATTGGAAATGCAAACATTTACGGTAACACCAACGATGACGCCAAAGGAAATACAAATGGAAGCGAGTACGCAAATGCAAATGGTAATGCACATGGTGACGTAAAAGGAAACGCAGACAAAAACAGTAATGGAAATGCAAATGGTAACAGTGACGGAAGCACAAATGCAAATGCAAAAGGTAAAGCACACGGTGACATAAACAGAAATGCTAATGCAAATGGTTACGGAAATGCAAGTGGAAACACTAACTATAACAGTAATGCAAACGCACACACTTTTTTCCCCAAAAAGGTGCATTCAGAAGCACAGTGAATACAAAGAATGTATGCATAATATTGGCCCTCTGAGCAGAAAATGAACACTTGGAATACTAAATTGCTTATATCTCAGAACTGTACGATGTAGAAAAAAAATTAAAATCTCATATTATTTATGACTTTCCTGGCTAGTTTTGCACTTATTTCTTCCAACAAAAAGTCTGTATCTCGAAGTGTTTTTTCGAGATACGGGCCCCGAAAGGCGCGGCGGACGCTGTAATGTTAGCCTATGGGGGAAATTGTAAAATTCAGAATGCTGTAACTTTGCAGCCCTCTAATATTTTGTCACCAAGCTATGAAAAGGCACATCTGTGGGATCTTGGCTTTCTTCCCTTCAAATTTCAGCCCAAAAGTCCAAACCGTTCTTTTGCAGCAGGGTGGCAAAGATTTCCTACTATTTTGGGCATAGTGTTGCAAAATAGTGTTGCAAATCATGACAGTTTCGTAAATAAAATCACGAAAGTGTCACATATGCAACACTACTTTGAAACACTACTTTTTACAAAAATTTAAAAAACACATTTTGGGGTGTTTAACCCCCTCAAAAAAGGCATGAGTAGCATCCTCAGGGCTCGACTAGGTGAACACAACAAGAATTGTGTCCCTAGAGAGTCCCAAATTTAAATGCAAAGCATTTCTGTGACCACCAACTGAAAACAAGATGGCTGATTTGCGACATTACAAGGGTCATTTGCGCAAGTAAAAAGTGCATTTGCAACACTTTCGCATAGTTTGTTAACTTTTCCCATTAACTATAATGGGAAACTTGTTTTTTGAATAACTTCTGAACCGCTTAATATTTGTTCATGAAATCTTTGATGGACACATCAGGAACCTCAGCTGCATGTTCTCTGAAGGTTTTGGACCAGTCACACAAACTGTACAACCTGTAGGCGCGAGCAAAGAATGCACAAAAATGCATAATTTGTGCGTTTTTGTGGCACTCTGTAGCTTCGCAACTGTATATCCGACCATTACAAAACTTGGCAGATCCAGAGATCTATGGCATCAGACTGTGCATTCCAAATTTCAGGCACATCCGTCACATGGTGGCAATGTTATTAAGCTGCCAAATTTCGGATTTAACCTTAAATGGGGTACTCAACCCTAACTATAGTGACACTACCATGCCACTATAATACATATCTCTCTCTGTCTATAAATATATATATATATATATATATATATATATATATATATAAATATATAAATATAAATATATAATAGATAACCCACTGTAAGGTGTGTGGTCATGCTCTGATATATGCATGCCTTGGTGTGAGTTCAACCACCCAAGGTGTGCATATATCAGACTGTGACCACACATCCTACAGTGGGTTATCTATCTTATAAAATGTCTGAAATGGTTTTGGAGGGGGGTGAAAGTGCAGGCATGTGGTTGCGCTCTGATATACGCATGGTCATGGGATGTGTTTCAGCCAACCAGCAGAGAGTATTTTCCCTACTCATTTTATATATATTTATATATATATATATATATATATTCTATGCAAAAAACTTTGTTAATGCATCAGTTAGGGTTATTCTACAGTGAAAAAATGAGGAAATTTGACATTAGGGTTCCCACCCCTTGCACCCCACTCCCACCCTGGCCTCACCAACAGGTATTGGGCTATGCATTGGGGTCATCAGCCCTAACTCTCACCCCATCCCATATGTAAACAAGCTGAGGTGGTGCAGTGTAGGAGAATGGGGTGAGAGGCAATGACCCCAATGCACAGCCCGATGCCTGTTGGTGAGTCCAGGGTGGGGGTGGAGTGCAAGGGTTGGGAACCCTAATGTCGAATTTCCTAATTTTTTTCACTGTAGAATAACCCTAACTGATGCACTGACAAAGTTTTTTTGCATAGAATTTCCTTATTTTAAGAAAGAAAAAAAGTAGAAAGTTGCGCATGTTGGTGGAGTGCGGTCTTTGGGGTCCTACGCCCACCAACTTGTAAGTGTTAAATACATTACACAGCTGATGACTAAACAGTACAGTGACAACAGCACAACCAGACACTAAACAAATATGAATGTAGTAGAACAATAGAAAACACTGTCTGCAAAACATTAAGTGCGCCGTGCAATCTCTCCACAAAAAATAAATTGTCTGAGATGTAAACACCACAATTCACATCTACAGGACATCCTGTCAACACTCTCCAAATTTCAAGTGAAAAGACCAAACCGTCTCTGAGATATAACATGTCACAATTTGAAATTTTCATTCGTCAGACTGGCACAGGTCCACACCTGTTGACATTTAACACACACAACAACTAGAAACTACATCCATGACACTAAGGCTAGGTATCTTATCAATTTCAAGGCACCACCACAAGGAAAACGCTGTCCATAGAACATAAATTGTGCCACGTCATATCTCCAGCAAAAAAATTTTCCCAACACGTAATCACTGTAATTTACAGGCACAGGACATGCCATAAACACCCTCCAAATTTCAAGTAAAAAGACCAAACTGTTTCTGAGATATTCTATCTTAAAGTTTGGTAAAGTTTCCCAATCTATTCCATTATAAAAAATCTGTCCATCTTGTCCTGCCCTCATGATCAAAGATGGCGATCAAAGAATCTCACGATCAAAGAATTTGCAGACTCATGATCAAAGAATTTGCAGGCTCATCAACAAAGAATAAAAACTTTTGTAATTTACAAAATTGAAAGAATTGCTGTAAACCACTGCCATGGTTCAACAGAACAAAGCCCCCTGAGCAAAATCCACTCTCATTTGACTTCCTAGGGCACCCCTGGGCTGAGAAAATAGATTTTTTAATCCTGCCATCTCATCCTACCCTCACAATGCATGATCGTGATCAAAGAATCTCACAATCAAAGAATTTACAGGCTCGCGATCAAAGAAATTGCTTGCTTGCAAACAAAGAGGGAAGAGATGGCCAGATTTCAAAATAGTTTTTTTTAGCCAACTGGTGCCCTAGAAAGTTATATAAGGGTGGGTTTTGCTCAAGGGGCCTCGTTCTGCCTCATCTGAATAATGTCAGAGTGCATCTTTGAATTAGCGCTGGTAATACACACAGTCGGCGGCTGGCCTTGGAGATGAGAGGTGGGCTGTGTCAGTCGCTGGCTGGGGAGGGGGGTGCTGGGTGGGCTGGCACAGCTGGGTGGGGGGCCACTAGACTACCAGAACATGGCAAATGCTTATTTATTTTTATTTCATTATGATGGGGGGGACCGCTAGACTACCAGGGATATGAATAATAGTAGTAATGAAATACAGATCGGGGGCCACTAGACTACCAGGGATATGAAAAAGAAATATACATAAATACATATGGGGGGGCCACTAGACTACCACGGATAAAAAAAGACATATTAATAAAATACTCATGGGGGGGCCACTAGACTACCAGGGATACAGGGATCATTATGTACATTATCATGATGGGGAGGGGGCCACTAGACTACTAGGGATAATGAAAAGTAATGTTTTTTTATTCAGATGGGGCAGAACGATGCCCCCTGAGCAAAACCCACCCTTATATAACTTTGTAGGGCACCCTGAGCTAAAAAAATGTGTTTTAAAATCTGGCCATCTCGTCCCTCACTCGCGATGCACAATCGCAATCAAAGAATCTCGCGATCAAAGAATTTGCAGGCTCACGATCAAAGATCGTTAGCGAGCCACGAGTAAAGATTTTTAAAGCTCAGAACTCTATTTTATGACCAATTTGGATGCAACCAAAGGCATGGCTTGACAGAACGGGGTCCCTGAGTAAAACCCATCCAAGTTTTACTTCAAAAGTGACCCCTGAGCTGAGATATTTGTGTTTTTTCTGATCAGAAATTTCAAAACAAGATGGCGGACCTCATGATCAAATAATTTTGAAAATCCTCGGGGACAAAGATTCTTGAACCATGAGGCTGCAAAGTCTTTGATCGCCAGATGGGACCAGATGGCCAAAACCCCATTCTTTGTTCACAAAATAAACATATAAATTTTCCCATAGGCTTATAATGGGAACTTAAAAGTGGCATAACTTTTGAATGCCTTAATATTTTTTCACCAAATGAAAAGCGGCATGTTTGGCCACCAAAGCTCTTTCAAACGAGCCATCTCACAGAGTGGCACACCACACAATGGCTGTGCAGGGCCACATCCAAAATCCCAAAAGCTGCCTCCAAAAATGGATAATTTTTGCATTTTTCTAGCCAAGACGAAGACCTTTTAAGTCCAACTAAACATAATTTGGCAAATCAAGAGCTCTACCATGCCCCACTGTGTGTGCCATATTTCAGGCAAATCTGTTGAATGGATCCAAAGTTATTAACACCCAAATTTTTGACTTCAGTTTGTAAGTGACTGCTGAACCTAACTATAGTGGCGCGAGCATGCCACTATATATATATATATATATATATATATATATATATATATATATACAGTGTATATATATATATAGATAGTGGCTCAGTAGCGCCACTATAGTTAGGGTTGAGTACCCCATTTAAGGCTAAAGTGTGAAATTTTGCAGCTTAATGACTTTGCCACTGTATGACGGATTTGCCTGAAATTTGACAGAAATGGAGCGGTACCATAGATCTCTAGATCTGCCAAGTATCGTAACAGTTGGATATACGGTTGCAGAGCTATAAAGCACAATAGAAAGTCTCATTTATGCTTTTTTGCACATTCTTTGCTCGTACCTACAGGTGGCACGGTTTGCACGACTGGTCCAAAACCTTCAGGGAAGATGCAGCTGGGGCCCCCAATGTGCCTTTTAGAGATTTAATGAAAACATATTAAATGGTTCAAATGTTATTCAAAAAACAAGTTCTCCATTATAGTCAATGGGACAAGTTAACAAACTATTCGACAGTGCTGCAAATGCAATTTTTAGTGTTGCAAATGACCCCTGTAGTGTCGTGAGTCAGCCATTTCTTTTTTTAGTTACTGGTCACATAAATGCTTGGCATTTAAATTTGGGACACTCTAGGGACACAATTCTTTTTGTGTTCACCTAGTCGAGCCCTGAGGATGCTAGCTATGTCTTTTTGGGGGGGGGATTAAACACCTCAGAAATATGTTTTTGAAACTTTTGTAAACAGTAGTGTCAGAAAGTACTGTGGAATATTCTACACTTTCGTGATTTTGTTTGCGAAAGTGTCGTGATTTGTGGCACTAGTTTGCGACACTATGCCCAAAAGAATAGGACATCTTTGCCACCCTGCTGCAAAAGAACGGCTTGGTCTTTTGGGCTGAAAATTGGAGGAAAGAAATCCAAGATCCCACAGATGTGACTTTTAGTGGTGTGGTGACAAAATATTACAGGGCTGCAAAGTTACTGTACTCCAAAGTTGACACCTTTTCCCATAGGCTAACATTTCGGCATCCGCCTTACCTTTCGGGGCCCATATCTCGGAAACGCTTCGAGATATAGACTTTTCGTCATAAAAATGCTTAGCTCCCTTTAGTGAGCTAAGTACAAAACTAGCCAGGAAAGTCATAAATGATATGAAATTTTAATTTTTTTTCTGCGTCGTACGGTTCCTGAGATATAAGCAATTTAGTATTCCAGGCCCATTATTATGCATACATTCTTTGTATTCACTGTGTTTCTCCATGCAGCTTTTGGGGGAAAAAAAGCTGTACGTTTTTGTTACTGTTACACTTAGCATTTACACTTGTGTTTCCATTACCATTTGCATTATCAATCACCATAAAGTTACACACATCACCACATATATGTCTCAGACAAGACCCCCACTACTGGGTATATAGATCTCCACTAAGCCTAATTATCAAACTGCTAATTGGTATCCCGAAACACTACCTTAAATCCACAGGGAGCACCCAAAACAAAGAGTGGCAATGGAATAAAAAAAGGAGGACCAAAGACAGCCCCCTCTCCCTATCACTGGCAGCCCTTATGAAATTACTGATCTTCCTATTGCTCTGTAGTGGTAATGTAGAAATCAACCCTGGACCTCTTGAAAGCATCACCTCTCCTCAGACCTATCCTCAATTAAAGGCCTCAGTTTCCTGCATATTAATGTATGCAGTCTGTTGAAAAATTTACATTGCTACAATCCTGGGTTGCATACCTTGCCAGACTTTCTTGTGATAACTGAGACATGGCTCAAGACCACCACAATGGACAGGAAGTTAACCTACCTAACTATCAGCTATTCAGAGCTGATTGCCAAACAAGGGAGGTGAAGTAGCCATATATGTAAAAGCTGGTTTAGTTGTATCCTGTACTGCAACATCTATGCCCAAGGAATTTGAGTGTCTATCTCTAAAGTCTCTCTCCCAATACAGCAGCTTTCCATTTAATTGGATGCTACAGACCCCCCTCTGCTGAACACAAGCTCTTATCCCACCTGGGAAACCTGGTCAAGTCCTGTACTGAAGAAGTCATTATCATAGGGGACCTGAATTTCAACTGGCTCACCCAGGCATCCACACCTCTGGTATCATTCTGTGACACCTATGGGCTCACACAGTTAATTAATGAACCAACAAGACTAAATGCAAGGAATAGTAGTAAGTAGTAACTCTACTTGACATCATACTAGTGAGTAAACCACATCTATTCACACACGCTGTAGTGCTCCTATGCGACATAAGTGACCACTGCCCCATCGCAGGGGTAAGATCCAACAGCATTAAAACAGATCCTGCAAAATTCCTCATGAGGAGATCCAAGAAAAACATCAATATTGAAGGATATCTGCATGATCTAGCCTACTCTCCACACTGGTAAAAGTTCTATCTTGCACATTCTGTAGAAAAAGCTCAGCAGGTGCTAAATAGCATTATATTAAATGCCCTTAACACCCATGCCCCAATCTCTAGTATCCGAATAAAAAACAAATCCTGTCGCTGGATTTCAGCTGACCTCAAAGCTGCACTGCTGGAGAGAGATAAACTTTGGAAAGTAGCAAGAAAAACTAAGAATATCATGGACTGGATGATCTTTAGGAAAGCCAGGAATAAATGCACTACCAAAGTTAGGGATGCAAAGGCTGCCTACTACCTGGCCCAGCTTGACTCCTCCTACCATAATACTGCTAGATTTTGGGGCACCATCAAGGGTATGATGGGCCAGGATGTTAACAACCCCCTTCCAACCCATTTACACAGTAACTATGGCCCCATTACTGGCACATTGGAAATCCTGGATGCATTCAACAGCAACTTCACAACAGCTGGCCTTGCCTTTGACTCCTCCCCAGCTAACCTATTAAGGGATCATTTAAGCTCCCACTATACTGGTGAACAAAGAGCTGACTCCTCCTTTAGCTTCAAACCTATACTGTTGAAACAAGTTGAGGATCTATTATGGCATCTAGATACCAAAAAAAGTGCAGGAGCAGATCTTCTGGACCCATTCTTTCTAAAGATTGTGTGTCATGTGCTTGCAGTCCCCCTAACTCACCTCTTTAACCTTTCCCTAAACTCTGGCTCTATTCCCACACTGTGGAAGACAGCCCAAGTGGTCCGCCTTCTAAAATCAGGGGACCCTATGGATCTTAATAACTAGAGGCCCATTTCCATCCTACCTGTGTTATCCAAGATGCTGGAGAAATTAGTGAGTATTCAGTTAAGGGAATATCTGGACAATGCTAATCTATTAAATCCAGCTCAATCTGGATTCAGGGCCAAACATAGCACTATCACTGCATTAGCCAAGGTCACCAATGATTGGCAAACTGAACTGGATAAAAGAACAATGTCTGTGCAGTATTCCTGGACCTAAGCAAAGCATTCGACATCTGTGGACCATGAACTGCTACTCTCATCCTACACTCCATTGGCCTAGATCCATCCTCCCTTAAGTGGTTCAGATGCTACCTCTCCGGTAGATCACAGCAGGTAAAAGTTGAAGGTGACCTCTCCCCATTAAGACCACTGTCAAGAGGAGTCCCCCCCAGGCTCTATTCTGGGTCCTATCCTTTTTGCCATTTATATAAATAAAATTGATTCAACCCTTACCAAGTCCTCAGTACATCTCTTTGCTGATGACACTGTACTGTATGTCAACAACCCTTCACCTAAAGTTGCTCATGAAATTCTACAAGCAGAATTCTCCCTGTTACAACATCAGCTTCTCGAGAAAAAGCTTCTGCTAAATGCAAAGAAAACCAAAGCAATGATGTTCACAACCCAAAACTCCACCAACACATCCTCTTCAATCAGTCTCCCCAGATATGCACTATACTTGGAGAAAATCTGAGTATGTTGAAAATTTCAAATACCTAGGGTGTGGATTGACAACAGACTTGACTTTACTCAGCATCTAGAACAACTGCTGAAAAAGCTTCGCCTAAGGCTTGGCCTCCTCTACAGATTAAAACCCTTCCTTAATAGAGATTCAAAGAGGAGATTAGTCCAGGCCATCTTTATATCAGTCATTGACTATGCAGACTTCCTCTATAGTCACTGCTCCACTCCCTACCTTCAAAAGTTGGATACCTTATACCATAGAGCAATAAGGTTCATTACAGACCTGCCATATAATACTCACCATTGTTCTCTATGATTCAGTTGGATGGGTTTCTTCATGTCAGGAGGAGCAGAAATGCAGCTCTATGGATCTACAGAGCTTTATCAAAAACTCCCAAGCTATATCCTGGACTGCTTCAACCTGACCACTCCCAGCTCCTATGCCCTAGAAGCAACAATATCATCCTGCTCAAATTGCCCAAAGTCAACACCAAAATAGGAGGCAGCAATCAGCTACTCTCTAGCCATAGCATGGAACACCTACAAAAATCCTAAAACTGTCCATTATCATTCCATTTACATCCTTCAAGCAGCACTGTACAGCCTTCTTCACAGAGAAATGCAGTTGCTACCACTAGAGATAGAATAGTCATCCCACAAAACCTTATTCCAATCGCATATGGCATATTCCTTCCAGCCAGACACCGCCAGTATATGGCACCCAATATTCCCTTCACCATCCTTATACTTGTTATGTGAGTGACTGTCATGGCCCTCATTGTGATATATATGTATTGTACATATTGTAGATGTTAGTTTAACTTTCTCTTGCCAAGCTTTAACATGTGAATTCTCTGTATATTATTGTGTTATAAATAACATTTTCTTGTTTCTGTATGTATAACTGTCTCATAAGTATGTGATGTAATTGCTGTGCACCGACTCGAACCTTGACCTTATCAGGTCCATCTTGTAAATGAGCCTTGCTCAATGATGATCGCCTGAATAAAAATAAAGATTTGATTTGATTTGATTAGCGTTCCCGTCTACGCCACCGTTTGCATTACCCTTGGCAATTTCATTTGCGCTTGCATTTGCATTACTGTTAATATTTGTATTTCCATTACTGTTTTTGTTTGCGTTTCCTTTTGCATCACCATGTGCAACGCACACCCTGATGCCTGTTGGTGGGGGAGGTGGGGTGCAAGGGGTGGGAACCCTAACATCGAATTTCCTCACTTTTGTCACTGTGGAACAACCCTAACTGATGCATTAAATGGATTTTTTTTTGCCATGAATATATATATTATAGTGCCATGGTAGTGGCACTATAGTTAGGGTTGAGTAAGCACTTTAATGTTAAACCTCAAATTATGCACACAATAACTTTGCCACTATATGATGGATTTGCCTGAAATTTTGCATGCGCAGTCTGGTACCATAGATATCTGGATCTGGCAAGTTGCGTTATGGTCGGATGTACGGTTGCAGAGCTGCAGAATGCCACAAAATTGACTTTTTGCGCCTTTCTTTGCTTACTCCCACAGCCAGCCCAAATGATTTGTCTGATCTGACATCTTCAGGGGAGATGCAGTCTGGGTCACCGATGTGCCTTTTGAAGATGTGGTGTAAAAATATTAAACCGTTCAAAACTTATTAAAAAAACAAATTTCACACTATAGTTAATGGGGAAAAATACATGTGTCTCATGAATGTGTCGCAAGTACAATTTTCCTTTTGCAAATGGCCCTTTATAAAAGCAGGTGACTCAAATTACAACTTCCTGCTGCTAGCCTTGCTTGTAGAGCAGAAAGCAGCTAACTAAAAGAAGCTACATTTTCTTATTAATTTAACACTTATATCTCAGCAGGAGTCAGTGTCTGTTGAGATTAAGCAAACAGATACTTTATTAGAAGTAGAAGGGGTCTTTTTTAGGGTTAAAAAAAGAAAGGAAAGAAAGTCAGTGTGTGGTCTGTGCTGGGAAGGGTACTGTATCAGTTTACTTTGCTAAACCAGTAGGAGGAGAGGGAGCTTAATTGGGGGTATGGCTTAGACACTATAAAAGCAGGTGACTCAAATTACAACTTCCTGTTGCTAGCCTTTTTTCTTACTAATTGCCCTCCATCCCACCCACCCTAAGCCAGTTCTACTTTTATAGCCACTGGATTTGACTGTCAACAGGAACTTCCTGTTTGGCAGTAGGAAGGGAAGGGTCATAGAGAAACATTGGTTTTGTCAACCCTAAAGGAAAAAAGTAGCTCACTCTCCCCCCTCCAGCTGCTGGTGGTCTGACACTGAGCAAGGAAGAAGGAGCCTACTGAAGAATATAGGAAGTTGCTGTCCCAGAACAGGAAGGGTGAGAGTTGTAAGGAGAGGAGAGAGTAAGCATACAGAGAAACAGGAGAGGGGACACAAAAGAAGACATGATAGGAGTGGTGCAGTGCAATGGCTGTGGGGCAGCACTGTTCTGGGAGACATTCTGGAGGCTACGATGCTGCCCTATTTGCAGGCACCTCTCTGGTCTGAGGGAGGAGGTTGCCCATCTCCAGGCTGACCTGGCTAGGATTCGTAAAACCTCCTCCCACACCCAGGGACCACCAGGGCCAATGCCACTACCTCAGAGGTTGCCAAGAAAGAGGAGAGACTGGACCAGCGTGGGCTCAGGGAGGGAGAGGGTGGTGGAACAGAGTTGCATCCCTCCAGCTGTACCTCTCCACAATTCATTCACTCTTCTGGTGGACAGTGGTTCCTCTATGGAGGCACCTGCAGTTTAGACCAAGGAGGATGCTGGGAACCTTCACAAAGGAGATCCACAGGAGGGTGGCATGAGACCCCACAGGGGAAGGAAACAACTCCTGGTGGGGGACTCAATCATTAGGGGGGTAGAAATGGGGGAGGAAGGGGACAGGGAGGTAAGATGCCTGCTTGGAGCTACGGCTTGGAGGGACAGGAAGTGAATCCTCAGGATCGTGGGAGCAGCTGCACGAGGGAGGGAGCTGGATGTCATTGTCCACCTAGGGACAAATGGCCAGGCTAGGAATGGGATCAGAGCAGTGCAAGAGGAGTTTGTAGAGTTGGGGAGGGGCCTTAGACAAGTAGCGCATACAGTAACCTTCTCGGAGGTGCTGCCTGTCTACAGCAAGGGTGATGCTAGGATACTCCTCACCAGGGAATTCAATGAATGGTTGAAAAACTGGTGTGGAGCTCAGGGTTACAGCTTCCATTGGGGACTGGGAGCCACCTGGAGGATGCAGACCTATACTGGTGCGATGGTGCATCTGTCCAGGGGGAACCAGGATCCTAGGTGAGAGGTTTAAATGCTTCATTGGCAAGCATTTAAACTAGCCAAGGGAGGCACTGAAAAGGAGCAGGGAAATCCCAGCCTCCCCCACAAAACACGGTAATTAGTGAGGTAAACACCAAGGTAGAGAAGTCATTAGGGAGCAGGACAGAGGTAAATGTAAAAAAAAGACAAAGGCAGTAAGGACAGAAATGGGGCTAAAAGGGATAAGGCCATCAAAAAGTGGAGGGTGATGAGTACCAATGCCCACAGTCTGTGTAACAAGCTCCCTGAACTAGTGGCCTTGATGGAAGAGGGTTGCCTGGATATTGTGGCAGTCACAGAAACATGGTACACAGAGAACCATGACTAGGATGTCAACATACCATGATACACAATCTACAGGAGGGATAGGGAGGGTAAAAGAGGAGGAGGAGTAGCTCTCTATGTAAAGGAAGGGATCAAAGCAACAGAACTAAAGAGTAAACAGGGAGCAGATGAGACACTCTGGGTCACCCTGGAGACAGGAAATGGCACCACAATCCGCATGGGGGTTGTATACAGACCCCCATCTCAGGGGGAAGGAATGGACAAGGAAATGATAGAAGGCTTCCTTAGAATGGCAGAAAAAGGGGAGATATTGTTGATGGGGGACTTGAATATGCCAGATGTTAACTGAAGCACCTTTGCTGCAGGCACATCCAAGAGCAGGGTCATTCTTGATGCCCTACAGGGGGCATGCCTCATTCAGCTAGTATTGGAACCCACTCGGGAGGGAGCAATCTTAGACCTGGTACTCTCAAATGGGGACATAAAAAGAATCTCAGATTTAGAAGTGGGTAGCCATCTGGAAACAAGCAACCACCAAACAGTGTGGTTCACGATAAACACAGCCATACAATCAAGCCATACAAAAGCAAGAGTATTGTACTTTAGGAGGGCTGACTTTGGGAAACTGAGAGAGTGCCTCAGAAAAGCACTAGCAAACAGGCAAGAAGGAGGGGTGGAGGAACAATGGGGAGTAATCAAAACAGCCATCACAGAGGCAACAAGCCTTTGTGTAAAGCAAATCAACAAAATACAATGAAGGAAAAAAACGCTATGGTTCTCAGAAGAGGTGGCAGGGAAGGTTAAGGAGAAAAGGATAGCATTCAGGAAATATAAGGAAACACAGAAGGAGCAGGACAGAGAAATTTATCTGTTAAAGCAGAAAGGGGCTGGGAAGGCAGTCAGAATAGCAAAGGCCCAAATCAAGGAAAGGATAGCCAACTCTGTTAAGAAGGGGGATAAGACCATTTATAGGTACATTAGGGAGTGAAGAAAGACTAAGGAGGGATACTGAAGCTTAATAAAGGGAGGGAATGTGGGTAGAGGTGACAGTGAAAAGCAGGGATACTGAACGAATATTTCTGCTCAGTATTCACAAAGGAAGAGGAGGGGAGGTACCTAAACCAAACAAGAGAAACACTCTGAAGACGGGGGTCGATACCAGTCCATTTACAGAAGAAAGGGTTCCAAAAGAACTAATAAAATTGAAGGTGGACAAAGCAATGGGGCCTGATGGGATTCACCCAAGAATTCTAAAAGAACTAAGGGTAGAACTAATGACACTGCTGACTACTCTCTTTAACAAATCATGGGAGGATGGGGTGGTATCTGAGGACTGGAGGAGGGTGGATGTGATCCCTCTTCACAAAAGTGGGAGCAGGACAGAGGCAGGAAACTACAGACCAGTTAGTTTGACCTCAGTGGTAGGGAAAATGATGGAATCACTTCTGAAGGAAAGAATTGTTGAGTACCTAGAGGCCAGTGGGGCCCAGGACCCAAGGCAGCATGGATTCACGATAGGAAGGTCATGTCAGACGAATCTAATAGATTTCTTTGACTGGGTGACCAAAGTAGTAGACCAGGGAGGGGCAGTAGACATGGCTTACCTAGATTTTAGCAAGGCATATGATACAGTCCCACACAAAGATTAATACACAAGTTAGCCAGCATTGGAGTGGGTCCCAAGGTGGTAGCCTGGATAAAAAATTGGCTAGACAACAGGAAGCAAAGGGTAGTAGTAAATGGAGTCCACAGTGAAGAAAGGAGGGTTACTAGCGGGGTACCGTAGGGTTCAGTACTGGGACCAGTCCTTTTTAATGTCTTTATAAGTGACATTGCAGAGGAACTGGAAGGAAAAGTATGTCTCTTTGCAGACGACACAAAGATCTGCAACAGGGTTGATACACAAGTGGAGTGGAAAGCATGAGAAGGGACTTGGCAAGGTTGGAGGAATGGTCAAATGTATGGCAGCTCAGATTCAGTGCAAAGAAGTGCAAGGTAATGCACCTGAGAAACAAAAACCCAGGGGAAGAGTACACATTGGGGGTGAGATACTGACAACAGTAAAAATGGAAAGGGACCTGGGGGTAATTATATCAGTTGACCTAAAGGTGGGCAAGCAATGTGAGAAGGCAGTAAGGAAGGCTGGGGGGATACTGGGATGCATAGGGAGAGGCATCACTAGTAGAAAACAGGAAGTTGTTATCCCTCTGTACAGACAGTTGGTGAGACCCCATCTGGAGTACTGTGTGCAGTTCTGGAGACCCCATCTCTGCAAAGACATAGACAGAGTAGTGGCTGTCCAGAGGAGGGCAACCAAAATGGTGCAGGGTCTGCACCAGAAGACATATGAAGAAAGACTAAAGGAGCTTAATATGTATACCCTCGAGGAAAGGAGGGAGAGAGGGGACATGATAGAAACTTTCAAGTACCTCAAGGGAATCAACAAAGTCCAAGAGGGTGGCATCTTTCAGAAAAAGAGATGTGCAAGAACAAGGGGGCACAATTTGAAGATAGAGGGGGGATGGCTCAGAGGTTATGTGAGGAAGTATTTTTTCACAGAGAGGGTTGTGGATGCATGGAACAGCCTCCCTGAGGAGGTCGTGGAATCAAGAACAGTGGGGGAATTCAAGAATGCATGGGACAGACATAAGGCAGTTCTAGTGGGGGTAGGAGGAAGTAAGCTGTTGGTTAACTAGGATCTGCAGCTTATCTGCTAGGTAGGAAAATGAGCAGACTAGGTAGGCCAAGCAGTCCTTATCTGCCGTCAAATTCTATGTTTCTATGTTTTCAGTGTTTACTTTCGTGCTGCCCCTATCTTGTTTTCAGTTAGCAAGAGAGGAAAATGCCTGGCATTTAAATTTGAGAACCCCTAGGTAAACACTGACTGTGGGTTTACCTAATCGGGTCCTGAGGATGCCAGCCCTATCTTTTTTGTGGGGTAAAACCCCCTAGAAATGCCATTTTTTAAATCAGCACCACAGTACTTCGTAAGTAAAATTACGAAAAGAAACGGGCCATTTACACTTCAAGAATGCGGAAGTTTCATGCTTTTTTTTGTGAAACTTTTGCAATTTGAGAAAGTATTTTCTGAAAAATCTTCCAATCTTTACCATCACCCTGCAACAAAACAGTTGGGTCATTTGGGTTGAAATTTGTAGGGTGGCAAGCCCTGGTTCCACAGATGTGCCTTTTGGTGGTTTGGTGCCAAAACTTTTAAGCGGCCCAAAGTTACAGCATTTTGAAGTTGATAAATTTCCTATAGGATAACATTGTGGCTCCATGACGCCTTTCTGCGCCTGTATCTCAAAAATGAAGCGAGATACAGATTTTTTACTATCCACAGCTTAGTTCACTTTCAGGTGACCTAACCTGCAGAAACAAGTTTGGAAATCATAGATTACACCAGCAGTGGAATTTTTTTCTTACTTGCTATGGTTATGGAGATATTTTCAAATTAGTGTCACAAGGGTTCGAGACGGTGCCCTTTCAGCACATTTTGGTGCCCGTATCTCAGAAAAGATGTGAGATATGGATTAGGTTGATCGTTGATGTGTGTTGTGTGGAAGTCTTGCTGTCATGATTACAATGGCACTGAAATTTTTTCCCTAGCTGCTACGGTTGCTGAGATATTAGCAAATTAGTGTTACAAGGCTTCCTTGCCCTGTAGGGCTGCTGTATGGCTCCATAGTTATGTGTAAGTGTTCCCACAGACGCATACCATTACGCAAAAATTGGGCAATTTGAAGGGACCCACTAACACATAAGACTAAACAGTTACATTACACTTTCTCAAAAAGAAGGGAAATTCATGGTGAAAAACTCTGTTAATGCATTAGTTAAGGTTCATAGCATAGCGACAAAAGCATGGAAATTTGGTATTAGGGTTACCACCCCTACCACCCCAACCCCACCCTCCACACACCAACCGGCATCGGGGTGTGCGTTGGGGTCATCGTGCCCAACTCTCACCCAATTCTCCTATAGTGCACCACCTCAGCTTGCTTACACATGAAATGGGGTGAGAGTTAGACCGGCGACTAGCGCTAACCCCAGTGCCTGTTGGTGTGTGGAGGGGAGGGTGGGGAGGGGTTGGTAACCCTAACACCAAATTTCCATGCTTTTGTCGCTGTGCTATGAACCCTAACTGATGCATTAACTATATGTGTGTGTGTATATATATATATATATATATATACATATATATATATATATTTATACAATGGGGGTGAGAACTATTCCAGTGCAATAAATTGACATATTCTCACTGCGGTGAGATAAATGCTCATTGTGGTGAGATACTGTAAATGCTCACTGCAGTGAGATAAATTCTCATGATGTCAGTGGAGTGAGATATATTCCCATTTATTCACACTCCACTTACATCACCTAGTTAAACCCTCAATAAAACTCCTACAACCAATAAACAAATAAACATTACATCAATAAAACTCATCTGAAACTCAATAACACATTCTCAGACTCCTCTGTGTTCTCGTGCTATTATTCAGAACCTGAAGATAAAATCTCCGGCAAAATGACTGTGCTATCCCTGTAGAAATAAAAAAAAAAAGCCTGTTATCAGATTCATATACTAAAATGAGGAGAACTTATAAAACAAATAACATTTCTCGAACAGAACCAAAAGCCTGCCAAATGAAACAAACAAGTATGGAAAAATATACAAAAAAGACTTTGATCCAGATCAAAATTGTAGATTTATGTACCCAGTTTGGACGGGACATGGAGCCCTTGCTCGACCCTACGGAAAACCATTTTATACCAGAAACGTAAGAACAACAAATGCCTCACAAAAACTTGTATTTCCTAGATCCAGACTACATCAAACAATACATTCATAGTACTAAAAATTGGAACACAACAAAAAAAAACAGAAATGGATGTGAAACATCTACAACATTTTCTAGTAAAAGACTTGGAGATCACAACTCCCATTAGTAAAATTGAACCAGAAGGACTGGACAGCCTGTTATGCCATTATTTTATAATGGCACAAAAAAAGGATGGCACTGATTACGAACACCTCACCATTCACTCCCGTTTCCAGAGTATATAGAGAGACATCTAAAAGAAAATCGATACCTGGAATCTCTCTTAACATCCCTGAAATTTGAAAAAACACGACAAGTCATGTTATCTAAGCAAAAAACATTTAAAAGAAAAAGGAATAGGAAACAAGCCATTTGCTGCAGATTACTTTACAGATGAAATACTAGCAAAATTATATGACATGAATCTACTAGGGCCTGACAACCCACAATCGCTCATCAATTCCATGTGGTTAATTGTCGACTTATACTTCGGAATTAGAGGGAATGCTGAAGCTCAAAACATAACATGGGGACATATAACTCTTAAAAAAGACAACCAAAACACACATTACCTTGAATTCTCCACTGAGAGACAAACAAAACCCACAGTGGGTCAAACCCCAAAGACAACAGGCTGATAAAATCACGAACCTATGAAACCAGAGACCATAAACGATGTCCTATAAAAATATACTTAACATACACAGACAAATGACCTTACACATGTAAAACCACAGACGCACCATTTCTATCAGTTCATTACCCCATTAAAATAGCATCCCCATGTTGGTACAAAAACCAACCTCTGGGGATCAATACCATCAGAAAAACTGTTAAAACCATGATCCAGCAAGTGGGGCTAGAAACCAACCGAAGACTCACAAACCATTCCATTCAGAAGCACCTTGCCCCCACAGAAATTATGCAGGTTTCTGGACAAAAGAAGCTTGAATCTCTCAACACATACTCCAAATTAAATTATAAAAAGCAAAGAAAAATATCAGACTCACTTAGCAACCAAGTGAATGATGAGGAACAGCCCTCTACTTCCAAACCTGCCTCTCACAGCAATCTGAACATGAAACCTGCAACACCTGCTGCCTGTTACATGGACACACTCCCAGCCTGCTTCAACAATCCAGTCATTAACGCAGCACATGTAACTTTTAATATCATACAAGGTAAATGTACCAAAGTAAGTACTGTCACTTACTGCTACATACTTCAACCACACTAAACATTCTTTTTTCTCTCCACAGGACACCAATATCAACAGACATCCAGAAAAAGACACATAGACTTAACATCGAACTCAGATACCGACTGAATCCCAGACTGCAAAATGAAACACTCGGAGACTACAAAGACCAACTATACCACTCCCCACATTATTAAATGTTGATTTCCTGACTTCAAAATACTTTCTTTCAAATAAAAGTGTAAATGAGGTCTGCTTGACACAGAGGTCCACAAAATAAACCCGTATCTCCTTATCAGGAGTCCGCGGTGAATAAAATCGCAAAACACTAAATAAAAAACCCACTATGTCTGCACAAAGCATTTGACCACAATAAATAAATAACCTAAACACACAATCTCATGAAGTACCCCTACTGTCCAGGTAACTTCCACCCCTCATACACAGCAACCAAACAAAATATATATAGCACAACAGTAAATGACCACAAACCTATAACAACAATATTTCAAAGACGCTCTCACCCCATTTGTATAAATAGCACACATGATGTGCATGTCGTGAGATAATGGGAAATATTCTCACTCCTGCAGAGTGAGCTGAGACTACAGAGCTCACTCTGCAGGAGTGAGAATATTTCCCATATCTCACTCCTGCCCATCATGTATCCCCTCTTTATATTTGTAACATGGCACAAAAACGGAAACTGAAATGAAGCAGTCAGATAGGTGGAAACACACCAGGTGGTGCCGTACAAACCATGGTCTAATACCACAGTAGATTGTGGTTAGCATCAGGAGTGCACGACTGAAACAGCTTGAGAATGGTTAGCAGCAGGGAGTTGGGGGGTGCGTGCCATGGTTACAGTGCCAGAGGAGCCGAACAGTGCTGGTGCGGAGCGGCAATATGAACTTGATAATCTTACATCGTACCTTAGCAGCTGCAGACTATATGCAACACTTGTAGGATGAAACCCATTTTAGAGGGGATCCACAATAACGTTGTCTTATCAGTTATGCAGTCTGGGTTAAGTGACTGTTGTCTGGCATCGCCTGCTACTGTTCCCCAGCCCTCAGGTGGAGCTTGTCTCCCTTTCCTTAGCCTTAGTGCCCAGCAGAGTGCTGTCACTCAATCACTGTGTATCACAATGTACAGAATGAGAGTGTCATTTGGTTGTATGAGGGACAGTACTGTGGCCGAATGGGTGTCATGCTGTGTATCTCGGTATTCAAATGAACACAGATACCCACAGTGCAACAGCAGAGAGCGACAGAAACAGCTTGCAATGGAGCTCACATGCCAAAAGAGAAGCAGTAGGCAAAAAAAGTAAGAACACTCAGCATAATATATAGTCGTGCTGGATATTGTAGCCACTTTGTCTATATTTGAGGAAAACAACATCAGTATCTCAATAGATGTGAAATGTGCAACGTGCACGCGCACGTTAGAAACTGAATACAAGATCATGCAGAGATTAGTAAGACATAGGAACATCATTTTTTCACTGCAGTTAAAAAATCATAATCATTTATTGCAGTAATAATGCAAAGTAAGCTGCCATACTCCCTGCCTTGTTACAAGCAGATTAAGCCTCGAGAAAGGATGGGTCTACTGTGGAATTAATCCATGGTTGGGTGGTTGGACCCACTCGGCCTTCAGCCTCGTGGTCCAATCCCCCCCCAACCATGGATTAATTGCACAGTAGACCCATCCTTTCTCATGGCTTAATCCTTACATATATCATGTGTGTGATTTATACCACAGGGGTGAGAACTGTAGGAACATTTTTTTTGATTCTGTGTGTTTCCTGCTCATTCTGTGTGTACTGTCAGTGTGTGTGTGTGTTTGTGTTCTGAATGGACTGGGAGTGAGAAACACAGCTGACAGTGTTTCGCAAAGCTAATTGAGTGAGTCAGAGGCTCACTGAGAAAGACAAATTGCAGCAGGTAGCACTGAGAAACAAAGTGCTTTGTAAAAGAGTTTCATTTAGAATTCAGGTTATTTCGAAGCTGAGATCAGCACAGTAATGAGCTAGGAAAGTCTGAAACACAATGGGACACAGGTGAGAGTCATTTGCAAAGCTAATTGAGTAAGTTGCAGCTTCAGTGAAAAAGAGATAAGAGAAAACTTAAGGAGGCAGTATAGCATAGTGGTTTAAGGCTCTGAGTTGCAAACCTGGAGACCTGGGTTTGAATTCTGCAGTCTTCGCTGGCATGCTGTGTGATCCTGAAGAAGTAACTTAACTTTCTTGTGCTCCCAGGTTGCACCTGTAAACAAGCTTTCAGCTTAGTGTGTCTCTCTCCTGGTAAAAACAAATGTGAAAGAAAAAGTGTTTTCTGAAGCAGTTTCCTTTAGAGTGCAAGCTGCAGTGAAGTTATCCTCACTCTGGTGACATCAGCAGAGTATGGATAAATGTCATCTTCAGGATTTATTCTCACTGCAGTGGAAATAACACAATATCCTACTGAGAAAGCTGTCACCCCCGTGGTATAAATATACATATATCCTACACATGCTGCAAAGATAATCTCAGTACATTTAAGTAGCCCCCTTCCCTGATTCCATTACTAGCTCCATACAGTGCCTGCAGCTCCATTCCCCAACTTACATCATAATTAGGCTGTTTTTAGCAGTGGGGCTGCAGTGCTCAGCAGCCACTCAGCTCATATCAGGAAGTTACAAGCTGGGCTTTATGAGCTAAATTACTTTTCCCCCCTGGACAAAAAATTGATTTATGGCTAAAAAATATCCTAGGGCAGGCAACTACATGGTATGAGTTGCCTGCCCAGAGCACATAAACATGTCAGGTGGTCTCTAATAATTTTAAATTTAATCGCATGTTCTGTTCAGCTAGCCCCAATGCCCTTACTTTCCCAGTTTTGCCTGTGGTGAGATCCCCTGATATTCTAGAGATGTGTGTGTGTGTATGTGTATCTGTGGAAGAGGAATGTCCACCGATCTGCAGATCCACACCATTATGCATTTTGATTTGTTTGGTGTGGTGCATTTTGATTGGGTGTGTCACATTCAGCAATGTGGCGTGTGTGTGTGTGTGTGTGTCTGTGTCTGTGTGTGTCTGTGTCTGTGTGTTGACATGGCTGAGCCTTTGGTGCCCGACATGAAACTATGTTAAGACCATGCAGCACATGGGTGGAAGGGGGTAAACTCCACATTTTGGTGCCCAACATGAAACTATGTTAAGACCATGAAGCACATGGGTGGAAGGGGGGTGGGCTCCACATCATTACTGTGCAGTATAGCCTAGAGGTTAGAGTAACAAGCTGTGAATGAACTTGGTACATCCAGCAGACAGACCTGGGTTAGATTCCCACAACCTTCACTTGCATACTGTGTGACACTGAACAAGTCACTTCACTGAATCAATGAATCAATTTATTTGTATACTGGAAGGTATGTGAGCAAAAATACCCATTTTCACAAACATCCAGTGTTGGAAATAACAGGCAAACGGTGACAGGCATGAGGAATACATAATATATACACAGTGTTTACAGTGTTAGAAGCACAAGAATAAGGTTGTAAGTATACATACTATAAACATTGTATTTACAGTGTTACAGGCAGGAGGAACACATAATATATACATTGTATTTACAGTGGTAAAAGCACAAGAACAAGATTGTAGGAATACATAATATAAACATTGTATTTATAGTGTAAAAGCCCCAAACCAAGGGGTGTATTATGTATACATAGTATTTAAATTGGTAGTGGCATACATGGGGAAAACAAAAGGCAGTAGGAGAAAAGTAGTGTGAGAAGATGGGACATGGTAGTTTGAAGCTGTAGGAGGCTATACTCTTTGGGTAGGAAGATGGCAATAAGGTGAAGTGGAGTAGGGAAGGGAACATTGTTTAACCAGGAGTAGCACACTAAGCTGAAGCTTGTTTCCAGATGCGACCTGGGAGCACAAGGAAGTTAAGTGACTTGCTCAGGATCACACACTATGCACCTAGGCAGCTGTGGGATTCAAACTCAGGTCTCCCGATCTGCCGCTCAAAGCCTTAACCCACTGCGCTATACTGCCTCCAAAACTTCACAGCCGAGGTGTTACCCAGAGGGGAATGGTAGGGAACAGGTGAGGCAGCCGATATATGACAAGGGGGGTGGGCCCTGTGAAGGGCCTAAGGTTGTGATGATTAGGGGTGGGGTTAAGTGCAGGTAATGCATGGTAGTGAAGCACTAGATTTAGTGAGTGGGCTGAGGGGAGGGTATATCGGGGCAGTGGCAGGTGGATGATATGAGGAGCTGCTCTTTGAGGGAGGTGTTAAAGGAGTTAATGGATCTGCAGGCCTGGATTTCTGGGGGCAGTTTGTTGTAGAGCTTCGTACCCTTGTAGGTGATGGAGATTTGGGCAAGATTGGTCCTGTAGAAAGGGATGTCAAAGATCTGACTGGAGACACCTCTGTTTGATCACCTGGGGGCTGTGAGTGGGAGGAGGGAGTTAAGACTAGGTCGGAGAATATTGAGATATCTGTTGTGGAGGAAGGAAAGCATTTTTTGATGAAACCTCCCTCCTAGAGTGGGCCAGCCGAGGGAGGAGTAAAGAGGTCGCTCCTGACAACAGGCACCTGTGCCTAGTGGGCCTTACCCGGTTACCAAAGAATAAAATAAATAAAATTTGGGATTGTTTTGTGAGTGCTATAACATTTTTGGCTTTTGTTTTTAGGGGTGAAAAGCACTTTGGGGAATTTTAAACCACTGACACATGGTTTTAACATTGCAGGATGTTGAGCATCTGACCTTTGTTTGCTTTTTGATCTTCAGCCCTTTTGAAACCATGGTGTGTGTGTGTGTGAGAGTGTATGTGTGTGTGTGTGTGTGTGTGTGTGCGCGTGCGCATGTGTGTGTGGGGGGTCCACATCATTGCTGTGCATTTTGGATTGTTTACTGGGTACTATAAAAATGTTTCTTTCGTTTCTTGGGGTGGAAAACACATTGAGGAATTTTAAACAACCAGAACATGGTTTTAACATGCTGGATGGCAAGCACCAGACCTTTGGTTGGTGATCATCATTCAGCCGTGTTTAGACTATGTAGTATGTGTGTTTGGGGGGTATGCTCCACCTCATTATTGTGCATTTTGAATTGTTTGGTGGGTGTTCTGTTTTGGTGGGGTGAAACATGCATTTTGGTTTGTTTGATCAGTGCAATAAAACGTTTTCTTTTTTGGTGGGGTGAAAAGTATTTTGGGGAATTCATGAGCATATGGCTTTAACATAGCTGTATGCTGCTCACCCCTTTGTTTAATGCTCGGCCTTCAGACATCTTGAAACCATGTGGTGTGGGGAGACTCTGCATCATTATTGTGCTTTTGGGACCTTTTCGTGGTACTGCAAAAGGCACTACAATGGAATTGTTGTACAGTATGTGCTTCACCCCTGACTGACACTGTATGTGTACCACCACCCCCACCAATGGTGGGGCTTACCCTTGAGTCACCAGAGGCTCAGTGTGGCCCACTATCGCTGTCTGCATTCTCTGACTAGAATGAGGGACAAGTTGCTGAAGAGGAGGAAAGCAGATCCATGTCACTGATGAAGGGAATACACTTGCCCTTCAAGAGGAGATCTTGGAAATCTGACCGGACCACAGCAACTGTTACCAATGCACCAGGCATCAGTTACAGGAAAGCTAACTATAACAAACTTATTGCCAGGATTTTGAGCAAGAAACATGTTGAAATAACTAACTTTGTGATTTGGTGTCCGCAACAGCATGGACGTCATTATATTGGAGACCCTTGACCTCAGGGATCTGGTAATCAGGAGCCTGAGGGTCATAGGAGGGAATGCCTGAGGTCTAGGATGAAAAGTGGCAGTATAATTGGCCTTCATTTCTGTAGTACAGTTTAAAAAGTTGAGCACACACCACCCATATATAAACACTCCAGGCTCTAGTAATATATGATTATTCCATTTATTAAGACATAAAACAAAAAAGCATTTGTCAATGCCGAATGTTGACTGCTTATATGTGCTGTTTAGGTATTTGGAAGTGAAAGTACCATGCCTAAGAACTGTCATGTGCCCCTCCCCCCCAAGACATCCACTGTGTCTTTCGATTCAGTATTCACAGAAAAGGGGGAGGGGCAAGGGCCACAGCAGTACAGCAGTTGCAAAGGCTATAGGCCGGTCAGCCTCACTTCAATAGTGAGGAAGATCATGGAGACATTGATTAAAGAAAGGATAGTGGGGCATGTAGAAGCCATCGGAGCCCAGGACCATAGGCAACATGGAGTCACAGTGGGGAGGTCATGTCAGACAAATCTGGTTGATCTCTTTGACTGGGTGACAAAGGAAGTAAATCAGGGCGGGGCAGTGGACAACACTTACCTTGATATAAACAAAGGCTTTGACACCGTCCGACATAGAAGGGTGATAAACTAGCTGAGTAGGCTGGGCATGGGGGAAAGGGTGGTAAACTGGGTTAGAAACTGGGTAACAGACAGGAGGCAGAGAGTGGTGGTAAATGGGGCACAGTCTGGGGAGAGAGGGTGACCAGTGGGGTGCTGCAGGGATTGGTCCTGGGGCCAGTCCTGTTCAGTGTCTTCATTAGTGACATTGCAGAAGGGCTGAGGGAAAGGTCTGCCTGTTTGCAGATGACACCAAGATCTTTAAGACATTGGATACCCCAGAAGGGGTGGAGAAAATGAGGAGGGACCTGGGGAAGGTTGAGAAATGGTCTGAGGACTGGCAATTGAAGTTTAATTCAAAAAAGTGCAAAATTATGCACTTGGGACACAGAAACCCTGGGGAAAGGTACAGGATTGGGGGGAGGGAGTTGCTGACAGTCACAAAGAAGGAAAGGGACCTGGGGGGTTGTTATTTCAGATGACTTGCCGGCCCGCTGGCGCAGCGGTGGGATTTCCGCATGCGACGCCGGTGACCCGGGTTCGGGAACGGACCTGGATCGTCGGAGGGCCGGCTGTGGGGAGAAGGATGGAGCGTCCTACGGACTGCTCTCCTTCTCCAGGGGGGAGGGTGGGTCAGTGATCGGAGCACTAGCGACCCTGGGTGGAGGCCCGGAGCCACACAGCCACCGACATTAAGAGGACTTGGAGGCGGGCCAGGCGTCATTGCGTCATTGCAGTTCTGCCTCCCGGAAAAACCAGAAAATGGGCGGCTGGCCGGCCGCCACATGAAGCGCCACAGCTTCAATTAGCCTCTCAGGCCGCCCTCCGTTCAAAATTAGTGTTCAGTGGGTGTTTCCGGCCTCCTCAGAAACCCCGTCTGTGGGGGGGGTAAGCCAAGGGTACCGGAGGGTTCAGGCCGTTCTGGAGAAGGTGAAGCTGCATGGGCTGATAGTCCCGGCGGTCAGCGGCTAGGCGAAGGAGGAATAAAGCATAAATTTAAAAAAAAAAAAAAAAAATTTCAGATGACTTGAAAATGTCAAAGTGGTAAGGCAGCTGGGAGGGCCAGTGACAAGCTGGGGTGCATAGGCAGGGGTGTCACCAGCATAAGGAGGGAGGTAGTGATGTCATTATATAAAACCATGGTCAGGCTTCACATGGAGTACTGTGTGCAGTTCTGGAGGTTGCACCTTTGTTATGATATTAACAGGCTGGAGATGGTCCAGAGAAGGGCGAATGAGATGGTACAGAGTTTGCAACACAAGACTTATGAGGAGAAATTAAGAGACCTCAATATGCACTGAGTAGAAGAGAGGAGGAAAAGTGGGGATAGGATAGAAACATTCAAGTACCTCAAGGGTATAAATATAACTACTGAGAAGCAGGAGACAGCTGTTATAGGCTTATGTGCCAGCTTGTGTGTGATATTCTTTTGTTCTTCTAAATCTGTAATCTCCAGTATTTCAGTAACCACATGACCACACTGTCTTCTGTAGGCAATTTTATGCTGGTTGATGCCTGGTGCCAGATGGCAAACAGAGGGCTCACCAGATTGTGTTGCCATTTGAACTTCATAGAGTGTTCTTTTACTGGTAAGCATTTTGGAAAGCTGGTGAAGGTCTCACAATTTTTATTATGATTGTATCACATGTCTGTCCCCTTTGGTCCCCCCTTCCCCACACCCCAACAGTCGTCGGTGGCCACAGCTGCAGGCTTCTTCTTGCCAAGATGGTGGGTGAGAAACATAAAAACATAGAAACATAGAATTTGATGGCAGATAAGGACTGCTTGACCCACCTAGTCTGCCCATTTCCCTACCTGAAGGATAAGATGCAGATTCTAGTTAAACAGCTTACTTCCTCCTACCCTCCAGTAGAACTGCTTTATGTCTGTCCATGAACAGCTGCCTTCAGAGTCTGTGAAGTCTGACATCTTTCAGTGCCACTTATTGGTCATCTTCCAACACAGGCGAGGCACTGCCAGCTGAAAAGTAACTCAGGACAAGCAGGTTTCAAAGTGGGGAAGAAATGGAGTGAGCAAGAATGAAGTGTTCATTCAGATGCGACGTCGATTTTAAAATCAGCATACTGGGGTGGACACTGCAAATAGAAACCCAGCTCTTTAAGCAGCCTTATGAAGAGTAAAGGTTTCTCAAAGCACTGGGGTTGTGTTTATTGTACTGTAAGTGGGCTGCATCTAATTCAGTAATTTACTGTACCTTACATTTGGATGTATGGTAGGACCAACTTTAAAAAAACACTGCACCTGAATTAATATTATAGTAGTATAGTATTAATAGAATTAATAGTATAGTGCAGTGGTTTAAGGCTCTGAGCTGCAAATCTGGTGACATGCAGCAAACCAGACCTGGGTTTGAATCCCATAACGTCCACTTGCATACTGTGTGACCCTGTGCAAGTCACTTAACTTCCCTGTGCTCCCAGGTTGCTCCTGTAAAAAAACTTTCAGCTTAGTGTGCTACGTAAGTAATAATACCCAACAGGGTGGGCATTATTGGGATATAACGGACCGCCCAGGGGTGTAATGCGGCCCGACGCCGCAGGTGGAGGGCCTTATAGCCCCTGGAAGGTCCTTTATATCCCATAACGCCCACCCTGGAGGGTATTATTACACTTAGAAAATGGAGTAACATTATTTTTTTAATAAAGTTTATAAAAAAAGAAATATTGATGAGAAATTATCAGAAATGTCAGGTTTTGTAAAATAGTCCGTTTACTGGCACTAGAGGTTGCTGTTGCTTATGAGAAGGCATTTTTTTGTATTAAATAAGGACTGCAGTGTTTTGTTATTGTTGGTATTTTAGGAATCTTGCAATAGTTTTCGCATCGGACTATTGTGATCTGTGTAGTATAAAAATGGTGTTATTTTTACAGTTTAAACGCACAGTTTGTGGTAGCGGTGCAGCGAGAATAATGTGGACATCTGTTAAGCAAGATTGGAATGGGAAGGTACAAATCGAGTGGGCTGATGAAGTTGGGGGAAAAAAACAAGGTATTTTGATTTACAGTGTGGGGATGATTTGTTTGTGGGCAACCGACAGGTTGTTTTTTGGAGTTCTATCATGGTCGGGCCCTGAAGTGGAGCGGTGGTTTCCTGTACTGAGCTCCGGAGATAGAGTAGTGCTGTCGGCTAGCGTGTGCGAGAGCATGATGGTGATCGGAGGATGGGAGTGGCAGGGACAGTGGTGTTCTGGTGATGTTTGTATGATTAAAAAGAAAGGAAAACTTTTTGGGAATTTTTTTTATCGTACTGTGTGTAAGAGCTGTAGGGACTGGTGTGAGGAGGACTGAGTTGCATGGGGGCCATTTAGATCTGTATCTCGCTAAGTGAGTTAAAAAAATTGGCTGGTATGATGTTTCAGGTGGGCACAAGGATACAAGGTGGTAATGGGTACTGTGAAGGAGAACTTGTTATTTGGCGGGCGTTGTTAAAAAATAACAACACTGGCGGGAGGGGGGATTAGCCAATCAGCTTCTGACTTTTGCGATGCCCATTTTCTAATCCTGGTTAAACAACTAAAAAATGAAAAAAAAAAACACATGATGCCACAGAAACATAGAATTTGTCAGCAGAAAAGGACCGCTCAGCCCATCCAGTCTGCTCAAGTGTTCTCTACCTACTTGTAACTCCTGCCTGTATATGTTACTGCATGTCTTATTCTGCCTGCATCCATCAGGACCTTCTTGTGAATGAGCTTGCTTAATGGATTTTTCCTGCAATGAACTTGAACCTACTCCACTTCTATAGCCCTATTGATCTCCTTTTACCCCCTCCTTCCCCTTTTTCTAATATACCCTTATCTTTATGCCATGCATGCTTCATACCCCCTACCATTTTAGGTTCTACCACTTCTGCTGGCAGTCTGTTTAAGGCATCTACCGCCCTTTCATTAAAGAAATATTTCTTCACATCTATCCTGAATGCCACCCCCCCCCAGCTTCATTGTATGTCCCTTGGTTTGGCTGCTCATCCTCATTTGAAGGAAACTCCCCAGCTGTACCCTCTTTACCCCTGTGAGGTACTTTGTAGGTCTTGATCATGTCACCTCTCGCCCTCCTCTCTTCCAGGGTGTACATGTTGAGATTCTTCAGCCTTTCCTTGTAGGGATTCCTGTGAAAATTCTGAACCATTTTAGTTGCCCTCCTCTGGAAAACCTCCACCTTATGTCCTTTCTGAAGTGTGGACTCTAAAACTGGACACAGTACTGCAGCTGGGGGTTTACCACAGAGTGAGACAATGGCAGCACAACATCCCTCCTCCTCCTACTGGAGATGCCACTCCTTATGCACCTCAGAATCCAATTTGCCCTGCCCATAACCTTGTGACACTGTACTGCCATCTTGAGGTCCTCTGATATAATAACCTCAAGGACCCTTTCATGTCTAGTGAGTATCAATACCTCCCCCCATCCTATACCCAGCATCGGGGTTCCTATGTCCCAGGTACATGATTTTACAGTTGTTGGCATTGAACCTCAAGTACGTAAGAAAATGGAATTGATTTGAATGAATTGCAGGCTTTTAAGCAGCTTTCGGTGGGGTGTATGTGTGTGTGTGTGGGGGGGCTCTGCTACTATAGATATTTATGTTTGATTTGGTATAATATGCGAACAGACTAACCCTGCTCCCAACTCCGTGTGCTATATTGGAGATAAAGAGCCCAAATAGCATTGGGCCAAGCATTGAGCCCTGCGGCACCCTGCTTGTCACTGCTCTGGGTGCTGAGAGCTACCCCACCACCACCCTCTGCACCATCCCCTGTAACCAGTTCTCTATCCATTTAGTCAGACCACCTTTCACCCATACGCCTCCTTCTCCTCACTCTTCTTCTCCTTGGCCTGTGTCTCTCCTCCCGGTAGTCCGCACCCTTTCTCCTCCTTATTCTTACCGGGTGGTGGTGCCTTCTGTATTACACTCAAACCACTCTGCCTGCCCCTTCCAGGGTTACTACACCTGTGCCTTTACCTATATCTAGGGTGGTGAGCTCATCAGGCTTCCCTGTCTGGACCTTTCTACCAACCTGTCTTTTGACCCCCCCCAATTTGTTTAAATCCACCTTAGTAGAGACATACCCCTCTAATCCTGGCTTTTTAATTTTTTTTTACGTATTTTCTCACAGGGCTATGGTCAGCTTGGTCATCCTGACCGACCTCCCTAGCCCTGCCTCCAACATCAGGCCAACCTGCTCACCTCCATGGGTTACCTCTGTGCTGGGGTGGTGAGGAGCTTCCCAGATCAACCCACCGGAGCAGGATCCAGTTGAGGATGTGCCATTCAGGGTGGGCAGGGGGTCGAGGCTCATGCTGCCTGACCGTAGCTCATTTTCCACTTTTCTCCCTTTGCAGATGCGGGCATGCACTGACGCTTAGGCACAGCGTGCCAATGTCCGCCACACTCTGCCACCCTTTACTACACCGCTGTAGTAGCATCTGTGGTCATCACCAGGACGCACAGAGTGGTGGGTCCCTGGATCCCACCCCTCGGATAGGACAGCAGTCCTCCAGACTCTCAATCCTATCCCTCCCTTGCCAACCCCTGGCGGCCCGGGCTTGGGTCCGAACCCAGGTCACCAGCATGGTGCGAGGTGTGGTGTCCAGCGCCTCGACCCTCAGTGCCAGTGGCCTGGCAACAATGCTGCCTTTAATACTCCCCTTCCCTTCCTGCTCCAGTGTACTCTGTCCCACGCGTACAAGTCACTATTCCCCCCAGACCCTACCCCAGTTATTCACTAACCCATAATGTTTGATGTGGCACCAGTCCCTTAGCCACTCGAACTCCTCAAGCCTACCCTTCCTCCCCACGCTTGCACATGGTACCGGCAGTACCTCCAAGAATGTCACTGATTTCCCCACCCCCTCACACTGCCTGCCCAAGTACTCAAACCTCCTCCTCACTACTTCCACAGTGTTCCCCACCAAGTTGTTTGTACCCACATGCAACAGTAAATGAGGTTTCTTCCTCCCCCTTGCTGCACGCTTGGGCAGTGCCTGCCCTGCCCCTCTTGCAGTCAACCTGGGGACAGCTTCAACCCAAATATGGCTGTGCCTTTTCCCCTTTCCACCCCATCTCACCCATTTCAGTATAGAATCCCCAAGGACGAGTAGCCCCCTGCCCCTTACCCCTTTTCCTTCTAATGCCCCTTCCACCACCCCAGTATTCGTTCTTCCCTGTCCCTTACCCCCACCAACTGCACCCTCTGTGACTTCTGTATCTGTACCCCCTACTTCTGCCTCACCCCTTTTCTCTGCCTTATTCCTCCCATCCCCTTGAACCCCTTCCTAACCTGACTACTTCCTACTGGGCTTCCCATGTTGACCTCCCCTCCTCCCTGCTGATTTCCAACCCCTCTCCTATACCCACTGTTGTCAATTTAGAGCCCCCATTCCCTTCTACCCTAATAGTGATGTCCCTCCCATCCTTCCCCCTTCCCGTAGCCTTCTCTCCTTCAGTCACCACCCTCTCCTTCCTTACTAGCCACATCTACCCTTTTGTCTTCACTATCTCTTTCCCTACAGTACCTGTTGCCATCGCTCTCATGCCCCGCTTGTCCTCCCCCCTTCAGTATGTTCCTGCTCCCCCTCTCTGTCCGATAGCAGAGTTTTGAATCTATTCCTAGTCGATACCTGTCCTACATCTCTTCCCCCTATCAGTTCCCCCCTCCTAGTTGTTCTCCTCCATGCCACCCCTGGTCCCTTCCTACCTGCAGCCATCTGCTCTCTCCCCTGGTACTCCTCGTGGCCTCTTCCTCCCCCATCAGGAGGCCCCCCACCCTCGCCTCAGGCACCCCCTTCCTTCTCCTCTCTTTTCTGCTAGTGCCTCGGATACTGGGATCAGTTTCAATCCCTAGCTATTCTTCCTCCAGCCCCCTTTGCCATCCCCTATTCCCCCCTCAGGTTGCCTACCATACTTATCTGCCCTGCCACTTAGACTCCTCCCTAACCTCCACAGTTCCTCCCTCAAACTAGCCAGTCGTCTACAGATCATACACCCCCCATCATCCAAGCCCAGTCCAGGATCATGGCAGACCCACACCCTGTACAACCCTCCACCCTTCCAAAGATATCCGCCCTATTGACAAGTGGCATCTACCCCATTTTGGCCCCCATCTTATGTTACAGGCTCTTACTCCCAGGTTCTGTACCCTACTACAACTGTTAGGCCCCTATTTACTCAAATTTCTGTCCTCCCCCACAGTAGTCCCCCTGCTGACCCCTTGCCAACCGGGGTAATTCAGTCTCAAATCTCATCCGTTAGATACTGTATTTATTACTGCAGCAATCCTAAAGCCTCCTTGTCTGTTTTTCACCCCTCAGCTACAATACTTTTTGTTCTCGGCTCTCATATAGTTTCACTTAGCCCAGTTAGAAATCCTATTGCACTCCAAGTATTACTCAGATCAGTTAGAGCAATAAACAGAACAAATAAATATGTATTATTACAGCAATCATAACAGTATAGCTCAGTACTTAGGTCAGTTAGAGAAAAAAACAGAACAACTAAATCTGTATTATTACAGCAATCCTAAAGTATCCAATCATTGCTTTGTCTCCACTCCAGAGACCTTGCTATAATATAGGACCACAGAGGACAATGGGCGGGAGGGTGGGCAACTGTAAAGTCCTGGCAGAGCTCCACTGAGCTAAGCTCACTCCCCTCTCACTTGCTCATTCTATTTCTCCCGATGCTGCAGGCTGCCCTTTTACTGGGGTCCTGCTTGCATTGGCACCTTTCTGCCCACAAAGAAATCCACAGCAGTCCCGACACAGCTCCGTTGAGCTCTCTCACTCTCCCTCTCTCACTCGCTCGTTCTGTTTCTCCCGGCGCTGCAGGTTGCCCTTTTGTATTGGGCTCCTGCCTGCATTAGCACCTTTTTCTACCCACAAAAAAATCCACAGCTATCCTGACAGAGCTCCATTGAGGTCGCTCACTCCCCCCTCTCACTCACTCATTCTGTTTCTCCTGGTGCTGCAGGCTGCCCTTTTGTACGGGGCTCCTGCCTCTGTTGGCACCTTTTTCTGCCCACAAAGAAATCTGCAGCAGTCCCAACAAAGCTCCATTGAGCTCACTCACTCCCCCTCTCTCACTCGCTCATTCCGTTTCTCCTGGCGCTGCAGGCTGCCCTTTTAGTACTTGGCTCCTGCCTGTGTTTGCACCTTTTTCTGCCCACAAAGAAATCTGCAGCAGTCACAATAAAGCTCTTTTGAGCTCGCTCACTCCCCCTCTCTCACTTGCTTATTCTGTTTCTCCTGGCGCTACAGGCTGCCCTTTTTGTACTGGGCTCCTGCCTGCATTGGCGCCTTTTTCTGCCCACAAAGAAATCTGTAGCAGTCCTGACAGAGCTCAGTTGAGCTTCATCATTCCCCCTCTCTCACTCACTCGATTTTAATCTGTCCCAAACACTGATTTCCGAAAGTGACTGCGCTGTTCTGCACTGGAAGCGTGAAAACACATTTTGGCCTGTATGTGAAAAATGACAGCTGTGCTGTTCATAAGGAGGTGTGAAAAAAATGGCAGTGTTGAAAATCTGGCGTGAAAATATTACTAATTTGCGAAGTTACAAGGGTGCGTGGAAACAGCACAATGCACGCTCATAACACAGTCATTTTATGGAGTTTCATCACAAAATTTTCAACATAGGCATTTTAGGACCTCTGCTCATGAACAGTGTCACTGTGATTTTCTTAATGCATCCCAAACACTGATTTCCCACAGTGACCATGCTATTCTGCGCCGGAAGTGCAAAAACACATTTCAGCCAGGGTATGAAAAATGACAGCTGTACTGTTCATATGGATGTGTGGAAAAATGAGAATGTTGAAAATCTGGAGTGAAAATATTGCAAATTTGCGAAGTTACAAGCGTGCATGGAACCTGCGCAATGCACGCTCATAACACACTCATTTTATGGACTTTCATCACAAAGTTTTCATCATAGGTGTTTTAGGAGCTCTGCTCATGAAGAGTGTCACTGTGATTTTCTTAATGTGTCCTGAACACTGATTTCCCACAGCAACCGCGTTATTCTGCGCCGGAACTGCGAAAACACATTTCTGCCAGGATGTGACAAATGACAGCTGTACTGTTCATAAGGAGGTGCATAAAAATGGCAATGTTGAAAATCTGGAGTGAAAATATTGCAAATTGGGGAAGTTACGAACGTGTGTAGCAACTGTGCAACGCACACTCATAAAACAGTCATTTTTTGGATTTTTCCCACCAAATTTGCAACATAGAGTTTTTGAGAGCCCACCTCATGAACACTGGCACTGTCATTTCATTAATCAGTCCTGAAAGGTGATTCCATGCAGTAACCGCGATATCACAGTTCGGGACAGATTAATGCCATGATAGTGGCTGACTTCATGAGGAGGGAGCCCAATAGCCCCATGTTGAAAATTTGGTGCCAAAATTCAAAAAAATGCCTGAGATATGCAAAAAAGTTGAAAAAGCCCTATTTATGCCATTATACAGCTTACTGGCATTTCCTCAGTTCGCGGTCAGCTTTGATGAGTGCAGATGTGTTCCCGTTTCACCGAAGATTGTCGTGCCGGACTCCAGAGGTAAGTGTGGGGTGAGTGGGGTGTGGGGAGGCAGGGTGTGCAGTGCATAGGCGTGGGTTGTGGGAGGGGGCAGGGATACCGCGAGGGACCATTTTCCTTTTTACAGGTTTAAAAAAACATTGCGGGACATTTTTTTCTTTACAGGGGCATTGGGCATGCTGGGGTGAGCTCCCAGCATATGGAGTGCTGGGGGAGGACAAGAGTCGAGGGGGCTTGGGCACCCCCTTGGCATAAACTGAACATTTTGGTGGGGGGGGACCATTATGCTGAAGAGGAGTGAGCTCCCCTGTCGGTAACCTGAACTCGTGCGGGGACTGAAGCCGACGTGGATTGGGGCCCCCTTTGGCAAACAAACACTGTTGTGGAGGGGGCACATGCTGCCGAGGGGGATTGGGCACCCCCTCGGCACTGGGGGCTCAGTCATATTGTTTGTGAACACAGCAGCAAGCTACCACCATGTTCACAAACAATATTACAGTACCAATGTTCTGCCCAGCAATGATGGTTCGTTCCCTCTTTGCAGCGGAATGGCTGATGTTGCAATGACGAGGCGGCCCCTGATTGCAGCGGCTGAAACATTTCAAGGTTGTGGCACGCTGGCTGAACTAGTGTCAGCAGCAGCGTGCCACCCTGTTGGGGAAAGCGGGCCAAGCCTCAAAAGGCAGTGGGGGCATTGGCCACAACAGTGCCACACCTCCACAACCTGCTTCTGCAGCAAGCTGCTGCAATATGTTTCTTGCTCATGCACGTAATCAACATTAAAAGGACAGCAGCAAGCTGCGTGACACATTTCAGAACTTGTAGTTCGTTTATCAAAGGCTGGTCAGCTGGTGTAGCTGTTATCCTTACATAGTCATAGTCATAGAAGTTGGAGGGAGGACGATTCAGAGGAAACATGAGGAAGAATTTCTTCACAGAATGGGTGGTGGACAAGTGGAACACCCTGCCAGAGGAAGTGGTGGGGGCTGAAACAATCACAGGATTTAAGAATGCATGGGATAGACATAAAGGAATTCTGGAGGTCAGGGGTAAGGGGCAACAGACTTCCTGGAAAACATAAACTGAACTTACAAACTTAAATGGGCAGACTGGGTGGGCCATAGGCCCTTATCTGCCGACACTGTCTATGTATCTATGTATGTATCTATGTATAGTCTATAATTCATGACATCATAATGACACATTTCAAAATCCTCAAATTTCATTGGATACATACTAAACATACTTAACCCTTAGGCTGACAGAAGAGTTAGAATATATAGGGGTTTTTAGGATGTGTATACATGGCGGTGGCACAGCAAGAATTAACATCACTTACCAAATACTAATTTCACTTTATTACTTTAAAAAAACACATCAAAAAACATTTATATCATAATTTTAAAACTACTACAATATCAATCTTGCCTTACTAATATAGTTAAGATTACAAGATTAAGGCATACAAGTGAAGTGGGGGGGGGGGTGATGTGGTTTTAGTTGGGGAGGGCAGGAGAGGTCAAATAGGGAAAGTAGTGAGGTGCATGCCTTCACAAATATTACGTACTATCCATACTGCCACAGTGAGAGATAGAAATGTTTCTGTAAGAGATCTGAAATATTTAAAGGTGGTTTATAAACAGAGTGATGGGGGGATAGAGAATAGAGATATGGGGGAAAGAGGGGAGCAGAAGGAATGAGAGATGAATGCAGGAGAGAAAAAAGGGACTAAAGAAAGTGTTAGAGAGGAAGTACATGGCTAGAACATTGTATTTCTGACAACATATGTCTCGTATTTACAGGCATAAGAATTTGTTTCAGCAGCCCTGTCTCTTTCTCTTTCTACAGTATCTTTTAGCAGGCTATCTCTAGCCTGATTTCTAGCATGACCTTTCCCTTCCTCAATCACTCTGTTACTGTAACCTCTTCCCTAAGTCTCAGCGTTATATCTGTTACCCCGTGTTGTGCTCTTTCTGTGGTGCTACAATTTTGTTTGACCCTTAAGTATTGTCCCTTAGGTATGTCGGCCACTGTATCTAGGGTGGCAACTTGAAGCCTGCAGGAGAGTATTACCATCAGTTGTCTTTCTGAACATCCATGTTTCTTTCCTATTGTTCTGGGTCCTGTATAGTGTTAAGTCCAGAAAGTTTACCTCATCCTCTTTAGCGGTATAGGCAAACCACAAAATCTTATTCATGCGATGAAGGTACAGCATAAACTGCTCCGGTTCTTTGTTGCCCTGCCACACTTTATAATGTTGTCTATATAACGACACCATAAATTGATATTGTCAAAAGATGCATTAGTGGTATCATTTAACACAAATTTCTGTTCCCATCTACCAACATACAAGTTTGCTATGGACAGGGAGTTTGTCACACCCATATCTGTCCCTTTCTTTTGTAGGTAGAAACGGTCAAACACAAAAACATTATATTTCAGTACAAATTCTAACAGTTTTAACACCAGTTCTGTGGACGGTTTACACTCCTGTTCCCTCTTATTTAGAAAAAATGCTTCTGCATCTAATGCTGCCTCATGTAAAATTTGGGTATACAGTGATTCAGTATCAAGTGTTACCATTAAGCTGTTTTCTCCCAGTTCATAGTTTTTTAAAAAGATTTAAAATCTGTTTGATACCTCTCACATATGTAGGCAGTTCTTGAACAAAGGGGCGTAAGATGGAGTCAACAAATTGTGAGAGGGGCTCTGTTAGCAACCCTATGCTGCTGACTATCAGTCGTCTGGGGGGTTTTCAAGTGTTTTATGAATCTTCGGTAATATATAAAATATTGTTCTAGTCAGATTCTCCATGCTTAAGAATTCACTGGATTTATCATCAATGTCTCCCTTTTGGTATGCCAAGTTCAGAACTTCATCTATAGTGTGTTTGTAGTCTCAGGTAGGATCATGAGGCAGTTTGGAGTAAAATTCATTATTATTTAATTGTCTCATAACTTCTGTTACATAATCTTCCCAATTTAATAGAACAATGCCCCTCGTCAGCTTCTTTATAAAGTTCAGAGTCCCCTTGTAATGTCTCTATAGCTTCCCTCTCACTTTTTTTTTCAACTTGTTAAAGTTAACTTGGGGTAAGTTATTGAACAGTTCTTTCACTTCTCTGTCTGCTAGTTCTTTAAATATGTTGATTGCTGTGGAGGGATATGCTCAAAACTCTCATTTTAATCTAAACCAGTGGTGTTGTTAGTGATGTTTTCAGAGGCCGTTATTGCTTCCTCCTTCTTTCTATTATTGAAAATGGATTTGAGGCTTAAATTCCTGTACATAAGGTTAAGGTCTATAACCATTTGGAATTTGTTCAAGTTGGAAGTTGGTGCAAAAAATAACCCTTTGCTGAGCAATTCTCTTTCTTTTTTGTTTTTGTAGACTCTGTTTATTCTCCATTCCTGGAACTCTCTCTGGTTGCCCCTACATGCCTATACTGCCCACCTTATCCTCTGCCTCCACAGAGGTAGCTGTCTTTCACCATCCTCCGGCCGGCAGACCCCCCCCCCGCCTCCAGTGCTGTATCTAGAATCATGTCGAGGTGGTGGAAGGAAAGAGTGGCCAGAGTGGGTGGAGACAGGGCCCAGTATTGGGCATATGGTGATGTGGCCCGAAGAGAAGCCATCGCCTATCTAGGATTTTTTTTTGTGCTTTTTTTGTGGTTCCCCCAGGAGCACGGGCATGCAATGATGCCAGCACGGCTGTGCCGTAGTAGTCAGCCGTGCTTCTCCCCTTAGCAGCTCCATGCTAGTTGTACCCCTGGTCTCCACTGGGGGTCTCTACTGCTCTGGAGACACCCTGGATCCCTCCTCAGGGAAAGGAGAGCAGTCCATTGGATGCTCCATCCTCTCCCTTCCCTGCTGACCCTTGGCACCCGAGCTCATTTCCCGAACTTGGGTCACCGGTGTGGTGCGAGGTGTGGTGTCCAGTGCCTCAACTCTCAGTGCTACTGGGCCAGCTAGCAATTCTCTTTCAGCTGTTGCTAAAACATGTTTAGAGAAGTTGATTACCTGTAATTGGGTTTGGTTAAATACCTCCATCTGTTCCTGCATCCTCACAGATTGCTCCTGTTGGTTTGTCCCCCTCTGTTGAAACCTCCATGATTGTACTGCCCTTTGTTTCTTCACCCTCCTTGTCCTCTTTCTC
The DNA here is from genome assembly GCA_016271365.2 of Neoceratodus forsteri. Lineage (NCBI taxonomy): Eukaryota > Metazoa > Chordata > Ceratodontiformes > Ceratodontidae > Neoceratodus > Neoceratodus forsteri. The sequence continues at coordinate 1,323,012,142 of CM057456.1, forward strand.
CATTTCTGTGTTGGCCATAGAGTCCATTCATTAGTCTGGGACTCCGTTGTGGCAATGACGGGGGGTCTGGTTCCGGATGATCCCAATACAATAAATGCTGTCTATTGGAGGATTCTGGTTCCGAATCACTTGCCTCTGTGCTGTAACCAAATGAGACATGTCTGTCTCGCTTCCAAATTCTCCTTGGCTGCTTCTTTTTCCAATCATACACCCCGTCATTTTCATAGTCCACGTTCTCATGGTTAAATTTATGTAGTTTAGCTGCTTTCAGTTCATCATCAAGTTTTAAAATGGAATTCTTAAGTCTCATGTTAAATTCTTCAAAATCCGTATGTTTTTTAAAGGTCAGTACTTCTATTTTTTTCTTCTTGAGTTCCTCACACAATGCCTGTTCCTGTTCTGGTTCCTTACTAAATTACAAAACCAACAATTGTACCTAAAAAAGAAAGGGACAGGTATGGGCATGGTATGCACAGCAAACTTGTATGTTGGTAGATGGGAACATGAATTGGTGTTAAATAATACCACTAATGCATCTTTTGACAAAATCAAATTATGGTGTTGTTATATACAGTAGATGACATCATAATGGTGTGGCAGGGTAACAAAGAACTGGAACAGTTCATACAATACTTTCATCAGATGAATAAGAATTTGTGGTTACCATACCGCTAAAGAGGGAGGATGAGGTAAACTTTCTGGATTTAACACTATACAGAACCCAGGACAACAGGATAGAAACATGGATGTTCAGCAAGGCAACTGATGGTAGTACTCTCCTGCAAGCTACAAGTTGCCACCCTAGACACACAGTGGCCAACATACCTGAGGGACAATACTTGACAAATTGAACCATAACCATGTGATGGTCACTGGCTCTCAGGTGACCTTCTACCTGGAGATCTGTGATCCTTCCCCCATTAGTCAATACTAGATCCAGGATAGCCCTGTCTCTTGTGGGTTGTTGTACCAGTTATTTGAGGCCCTCACCATGCAGGGAATCCACTATGTGCTTAGTACTGATGGATGCTCTGGCTGGTATTAACCAATAAGTATCTGGCATGTTGAAATCTCCCATTAGCAGAACCTCCCCTTTAGATGTCATGTTTTGTATATATTCTAACAGTAATGTGTCTATGTCCTCCCCCTGGTCTGGAGGCCTGTAGACCACCCCAGTTCGTATGGCTGTCCCATTTCCTGTTTCTAAGGTGACCCACAGTTCTTCAGGCTTCTAATGTGTATTCTAAATTTCTGTAGCTTTGATATTTTCATTGACATAAAGGACTACTCCCCCCCACACACTTTTTCACCTCGGTCTCTTCTGAACAGTACATAGACAGGTACTGTAGCCTCCAAAGTGTGGTTACTGGTGAACCATATCTCACTAATGGCTACTATGTCCAGTTTAGCCTCTTGTCATTTTTTGCCTCCAGGTCTGGGATCTTAGTTCCCAGACTGTGGGCATTTGTGTACATGATTTTCCATTTGCCAGATTTTGGTGCGTTCATTGTGCGGTGATGTCTGGCTTTCACCCTGCACATCATATGGGAAGCTAGACCTTTTTCCTTACCTGGTGACGCAAATGAACTACAAACATGCTGAACTCCTGTTAGATCACTAGCTGATGGGGAGGGGTGCTCTTCCTGTTCAATGTATCAGGTGCTGCACCCCTCTCCCCATTTGCTAGTTTAAATATTCTGCAAAAACATCAAATGTATACCCCAAAACACTAACTCCTTCCTTAGTCAGATGCACTCCCTTGAATTTAAAGAACTTTCACTCCCAAAACTTTTGCCAGTTACCTATAAATTTGTGTCCTTTTTCCTGGCACCAGCCATTGAACCACAAGTTTAGCTCTCCTATCTCCCCTTCTCTGACCTTTCACCCATCTTTTCCCCTCTCTCAGACTGGCAGGACCTCAGATAAGGAGATGCTGAATGAAATGGATAACAATTTGTCTCCCAGCCCAGGGTTAAATGCAATTGTAGTACCATAGAAACAGCACAACACGGGGAAACAGATATAACACTGAGTCTTAGGGAAGAGGTTATAGTAACATAGTGACTGAGGAAGGGAAAGGTCATGCTAGAAATCAGGATAGAGGCAGCCTGTTAAAAGATACTGTAGAAGGAGAAAGAGACACAAGATACTATTTTGTTACCACTTTTTCTGCACAATCCAATTCCCTGGAACAGATTATAAAAAAAAAACACTGGGGTGTGCTTAGTGGAGACAGTGGACTCAGAGAGATAACATAAAGACCTCCTTGTATGACATATAGGAGGACTAGCACACTCAGAGATTAACTGGTTCACAGCCATTATCAACAACAGAACAATAAGACCTGACTGACACAGTGAACAAATGGCTGCTATAAATGCCACAGATGCTTATACTAGGAGTTATACTAAGAGATTTAAGATGTGCAGAAGGCTGTTTGCCCATTAGAGTACATCTCCTTCAAAGAGGAATTAATTGTTCCCCAAAGTTGGCAGCAGAAATCTGTTCAACTTCTGTTTAAATAGACTAAAGGACTCTGTTGTCACTACGTCTCTAGGCAATGAATTCCACAATGATGTTATTCTCTATACTGTAGGCACATTGAACAAGGAAAAACATTTGGGAGCAAAAATACCAGCAGGAAATATCAGATAAGACCGACTATCACATGTAATACCACAGGAGTGATATACTTGGCTACATTCTCCTGTGGGGCTTTTTATGTAAGGAAGGTGACACTTGCATTTAAAATCCATGTTGGGGAACACACAAGAGCAATAGAAAAGGGAGATTGCAATTATGTTACTGCTACACACATCCTAGCAACATCTAGAGACAGAGACCATCATTTTGTTTTCCAAGCAATGGATAAGGTATGCAGAAAACCCAGAGGGGGTGACTACGATAACTTGATTCTCCAAAAGGGAAAGTTTCTGGATAGTGACCCTGGGAGCCACCAAGACACCTGGGTTAAATACAAATTTGGATACAAGACCTTTCCTACAGAAAAGGAAAAATAGGAATTAGTGCCTTTAGAAGTTTGACACCCCCATGAAAGTGTGGTAACAGTTAATGAAAGTACAAAGTATCACAGGGCTGCTGAAACAAAGTCGGTAAATATGAGACATATGTTGTCAGAAGTGCAATATTCTAGCCAAGTACTTCCCCTCTGACCCTTTTTTCATTCCCTTTTTTCTCCCCTGCTTCCATCTCCTCTTCCTTTTGCCCCCACCTTTCCCCATATCTCTATCCTCTATCCTCCCCTCCGTCACTCTGTTTACAAACCACCTGTAAAATATTTCAAATCTTTTACAAATTTGTTTTTATCTCTCACTATGGCAGTACGGATAGTACATAGTATTTTTGAAGATATGCACCTTGCTACTTCCCCTATTCGACCTCTACTGCCCTCCCCAACTAAAACCCATCACCCTCCTCCTCTCCCCACTTCACTTGTATGCCTCAATCTTATAATTTCTATATTAATAAGGCAACATTGGTTTTATAGCAGTTTTAAAAGTATGTTCTAAATGTTTTTTGGTTTGTTTTTTAAAGTAATAAAGTGATATTAGTATTTGGTATATGATGTTAAGTATATTTAGTATGTGTCCACTGAAATTTGAGGATTTTGAAATGTGTTATAGTGATGTCATGAATTACAGAGTACGTAGGGATAACAGCTACACCAGTTGATCAGCTTTAGATAAAGGAACTACGAGTTCTGAAACATATCAGGTGGCTTGCTGCTGTCCTTTTCATGTTGTCTTGCGCATGTGCAAGCAACATCTTCTGGTAGTAGGAGAAATGCAGAGGTGTGTCAGTGTTGGCAAACGCAGAGCACGCTTTAGTAGGTGTGTCCCTCATTCCCCAATGAGCCAGCATGCTAGCGCTGACACAAGTATATGTAAAGTGCCACCAACTTGAAACAAACATGCCGCTGCAATCAGACACAAGCTCGCCATGCAGTGGCACAGATGACACACCTCCTGTACATGCCTTTCGTGGTGAAACATTTCAATAAACATGGCGGCAGAGCTGCCGCCACACAATCCCCAAAGGAAGCTGACATCAGGGGTGCAATCCCCATGTTGGCATGTCCACCCCCCTACATTGTTTGGCACACTGGGAGCCCACCCCAGTGTGCTACCACTCACAGTCAGCTGACTGCATCGGCATGTTCCTGCCCTCACCCCACCCCCATTGTGTGGCACACTGGGAGCCCACCCCACTGCTGCCAACATCAGACCCCCCTGAAAGTCATGGGGCACACTGGGAGCCCACCCCAGTGTGTCCAACATTTGTTTTCTTTCACCTGTAAAGAAAGAAAACTGTCCCGCGGTGCAGTGTCCCTTTTTGTTTGTACCTGAAAAAAAGAAAATGGTCCGTTGTCAGTGGCACCCCCTTCCCCAACCCACACCCATCCTCTGAGCACCTAACCTCCTCGCACCCCCAGCCCTTACTTACCTCCGGAGGTCTGGTGCTGTGCCCTTCGGTGGAGTGGGAACACGTCTGAACTCTTCAAACCTGAACTACAAAATGAAGAAATGCTGGTAAGCTGTATAATGGCATAAATGGGGAGGGGTACCACTTAGGTGGATATCTCAGCCATTTTTTGAATTTTGGCTCCAGATTGTCAACATGGGGTTCTTGGGTCCCCAACTCATGAACACATGCACTGTCATCTCATTATTTGGTTCCAAAAGGTAATTTTGTGGTCACTGCGCAGAATCCTCTTTCAAGACTGATTAATGAAACAATGTGCCACTGTTCATGATGTGAGGTCCCAACAAGCCTATGTTGCAAATCTGGTGAAAAAATTCCCAAAAATGACACTGTTACAAGTGTGCATTATGCAGTTTCCATGTACACTCAACTTCAACAATTTTTATTATTTTCACTCCAGATTTTCAAAATTGCCATTTTTTCACAACTCTTTATGAACAGTACAGCTGTCACTTTTCACATCCTGCCTCAAATGTGTTTTCACACATGTGACATACAATGGTGTGGTCGCTGTGGGAAATCAACGTTCAGGACTGATTAACAAAATCACAGTGACACTGTTCATGAGTGGAGGTCCCAAAATGCCTATGTTGAAAATTTGGTTAAATAAATCCCTAAAATAATTGTGTTACAGGCATGCATTGTGCAGTTTCTAAGCACGCTCGTGACTTTTTCAGATTTTCACTCCAGATTTTCAGCATTGCCATTTTTCTACACCTCCTCATGAACAGTTCAGGTGTCATTTTTCACATCCTGCCCAAAATGTGTTTTCACACCTGTGGTGCCAAATGGCGCAGTTGCTGTGCAAAATCACCTTTCAGCTAATGAACTGACAGTGCCACTGTTCATGAGGTGGGGTCACAAAATGCCCATGTTGAAAATTTGCAGTGAAAATACTAACAAACGCCTGGGGCATTAGGGCTTCCAACTGTAATGCCCCTCTCTGTAGAGACTGACAGGCATCAGGGGTGTGACTTGGGCTTGTCGGCTGTAATGCTCACGCCATTTCACCCCCTTCCCCACCCTGCAGCCAGTGACAGGCATCGAGGTGTGCCTTGAACTCTTCAGCTCCAAAGTTCACCCCATTCTCCTATACTGCACCCATCTCAGTGTATTTACTTATGGAATGCGGTGAGCATAAGGCCCAAAGACCCCAAGGCACATCGCAACACTTGTCAGTATCTGCACGGTAAGGTGAGGTGAAATGGTGTGAGCGTTATGACCGATGACCCAAAGGCACACCCCAATGTCTGTCAGTCTCAGCAGGGTGGGGGTGGGGTTGACGTCAGTTCACTACTTCACTGTCATTCCTATTATGCATCTCTCTAACTCCTGCGCCACCAATGCCAATGCCAGCAAGACAACATTCAGCATTGATGAATGCTTGTTTGTTTTATGTCTTAATAACTGGAGTAATCATATCTTACTAGAGCCTGGAGTGTTTATATATGGGTGGCGTGTGCTTGACTTTTTAAACTGTATTGCTCATTTCTGTCTTGAAGCACCACCGCCCCACTGTGACCACTCACTACTGTTTGATTTCTTTTCTGAACCAGTTCTGTGTTGATTACTGCCGCTGTGAATGACTGACAGCTGATACAGCCAATCTGGAGACAGAAAGTCTAACACCTGTACTGAAATCTTCTCACAAACTAGGAGAAGTTTCAAGCAGTCCTATTTGGGCATCTGCTGAAGGAGACAGATGTCCAGAGAGGAGAGTTGGAGTCCTAATCTGATTCAGAGCTAGAAGTTGCTGCTGTGCTTTTAAATCCTGCTGAAGGTCAGTACAAACAGAGCAACTGCTCATTGGTGCTAAGGAGTGCTGTTGCAGAGAATTTCCAGGAACTGCTGTTGAAACTTAAATGTAAGAGTTCAACAACTCTTACCTCTGTTGGCATGACTGAGGGAAGGGTGAGATCAGTGAGCTTTCTAGTGTGCCCTAGGTATGGGCGCGGGAGCAGCCAGGTCTAGGCCTCAGCTGGATCTTGACATGCTGCCATGCCACTGTGATCATTGCACCAGAAGAGGACTGCCTGAGAGCAAGAGTTGACTTGATCCTTAACCAAGGGTCCTGACTGCTTCTGAATCACCAGTGCTAGACAGCATCTAAAGCCATCCCATACATTGCAGAGTCACTACAGTGTTCCTGCCCAGCCTGTGAGACTGTGGTCATCAGATGTGTGAATACTGGCCTAGCCAGCCAAATATTCAAAAAGACAGTTGAAGTTAGATTAAAAGTTTCCCTTGTGGATTACAATTGCTGTTATAGGATTACAATTCCCCAATTTGGATTACAAAGCTATGGTTTCAGAAATTGCTAGCAAAAGTCAGTTGAATTAAGTTTATTATTGCAGCCTAGCAGTAAAATATTTAAGTGTGCCAATGCAAGATCCAGGGCAATGTGTCATCAGGCCTGCAACTGCTCATGTAGCCTGGGTACCCAAACATTGTTTGAGACTGTGGTAAATAAGTATTATTGAAAGTATAGTTCTTTTTGGGGATTGGTTAACACTGTGGGGCTGCTGCTGCTGTGGGTAGTGGGGCTAACAGTACAGTTAGTAGAGGGATCCCTTTTAGTAGAGGGATCCCTTGTGTGGTGGAGGGGAGGACCTGTTTCCCATCATAACAGTTGAACTTCTAAAAAGTAAGATAACTGCTTATTTCTTAACTACCCTTTCCTTTTACAGGACATTGTTACAGTTAATGAAGTCCTATTGTTAATTCTCCCTAATTTGGTGTGTGAGCATATTATTAGTGATTGTTTTCATGTGCTGATTATTAATTATAACATACCAAATTTTGTTTCTGCAAAAAATATGTAGTTCAATTGGTTGGTCTTAGGGTGGTGTCCTTAATCTGTGTAGAGGTGGGTTTGTACTGCAATCTAGGAAGCAGTATTGCACACTTCAACTAGCCAACTTATCTTTCTCTGGGTGGAAGTACTGTGCCATTTTCTGCTTTTCTCTTTCTTGGAATGAACTCCCTAATCTAAGGAGTCTACTGAGCCCAGGCCCCACAACCTTGTTTGTAGCCCCCATGGGTGCAAGGCAGAATAACCTTAAATAACATCCTAACATCTTTACAGTGACCTGGTTACATCTGTGTTCCTCAGTTTTGTTTCTGCCATTACCACATTGTATTTCTCCATTTTCTTTTGATCTCTGCCACTGTGTTTGGTCCTCACCCTGCCATGGTGTTCCTCAATTTTGTTTTCATCTGCCGTTTTGTTTTTAGCCCAATTGGTGACTCTCATTGTTTTAAAAGGACTGCTTTAATTGTGAAGAAAGGTGCACTCTCCTTCAGTACATTGTATCTTTTCTGTTGTGCAGAGATTTGTGTGCACTCTCCTTTATTCCGTTGTATCAACTATAGCGAAGAAATATGCGCTGTCCTTCAGTATACTTCATCCCTTCCATTGTGAAGAAATGCAGTGGTGTCCCCCCTTCAGTCTGTTTTGAAGAACTGTATGCCGTCTCTCCTGCAGTCCACTGTATCAGCTCTGTTTACAAGACATGAGTGTGCAATTGCTGGCCTAAAGCCAGAAGATTATAATGTTTTTAAAGATTTTCACAATAATCAGAATAATGGAACATCCACTTAGACAAAGTCAAGACCATGCATATCTGCTACATCCTTGATCAGAGATGCACTGATGATTTCTTCCAGTCCAGTTTCTATTAAGAAGAAAAGTCAGTGCTTCAGAGATAAGGTGAAAATAGACCCTAATTATGAAACATATTTGGAGAAGTCTAAAGTTCACTCACAGGCTTACCAGGTTAACCTGGATTAAACCATCTCCAGTCTATCGATGTCCTTTCTAAGGTGTGGTCACCAGAACTGCACACAGTATTCCAGGTGCGGTCTTACCAGTGATCTATAGTGTGGCAGTACAACTTCCCTTTTTCTGCTGGTAATTCCCCTTCCTATGCATCCCAGCATACCATTTGCCTTTAATGCTGTTTTCTCACACTGCTTGGTCATTTTCAGGTCATCCATTATAATTAGCCCCAGATCTCTTTCTTGCTTAGTGGCTTTCAGTTGCATGCCACTCCATGTAATATTCCTCTCCTGGGTTACCTTTCCCAAGGTGCATGACCTTGCACTTCTTAGAGCTGAAATTTAGCTACCATGTTTTCTTCCACAATTCCAGCTTTCTTAGTCAGCCTTTATCTTATCCACTCCACCAGAAATGTCGACCCTATTACATATCTTCATGTCATCCGCAAACAGGCTCACCTTGCCCTCCAAGCCTCAGATATATCACTAATGAAAATGTTGAAGAGGATAGGACCCAGCACCAACCCCTGAGGTATGCCACTAGTCACTCCTCCTCCTTCCAATAAGGTGCCGTTTACCAGCACCCTCTGAGTCCTACCACTCAGCCAGCTCCGTATCCAGTTTACCACTTTCTGTCCAACACCCATGCTGTTGAGCTTGTTTAGCAGCTTTCTGTGTGGAATGGAGTCAAAGGCCTTGCTCAAATCTAGGTATACCATCTCCACAGCACTGCCCTGATCCACTATTTTGGTTATCCAGTCAAAGAAGTTGATTAGATTTGTCTGTCACAATCTTCCTGTGGTAAAACCATGCTGTTTTGGGTCCAGTTTACTGTTTTCCTCAAGAAAGTTATAATCCATTCCTTGAGTAGGGCTTCCATCATTTTGCCCACAATTGAGGTGAGGCTAGCTGGATGATAGTTGCCCACAATTTCCCTACTCCCATTTTTATGGAGAGGGACAACAGTGGCCCTTCTCCAATCCTCCGGGACCTCCCCAAGTTCAAGCAATATGTTGAAAATTTCAGCCAGGGCAGCTGTTAGCTCCTCTCTTAGCTCCCTTGGAATCCTAGGGTGAATTCTTTCTGGTACCATGGCCTTATTTAATTTGAGTTTTGCCAGCTCTTCAAGGACTCTTTCCCTTGTGAATAAACTTAAATTGAGTCCACTGCTGACTGTACTTCTCCCAGTCAAGGTGGGTCCACAACCTGCTTCTTCCTTGGTGAAAACAGAGAAGTAATTGTTGAGGATTTCGGCTTTGTCCTTGTCATCTTCCGCGTATCCTCCATCATCCCTTGTGATTCTGACTATACCTTTGCTTTTCTTCCTCTTCTCTATGATATATCTAAAGAAGGTCTTGTCTCCTCTTTTGACCTCCATGGCTATTTTCTCTTCCATTGCTGCGTTTGCCACTCCAATTGCCTTGCTAGTTTTCCTAAGTTTCACCTTGTATGTATCCCTATCCTTGACACTTCCAGTTTCCTTGTATCTTCTGAAAGCAATCCATTTTTCCCTGACCCTGGTGACCACTGGCCACATCTATAGAAAACCAGAGAGATTTTCTTCTCTTTCTTGCTTTGCTCAAGCTTTTCAGACACTGATTTAAGGCCTCCATTATAGCCATCTTGAGACGTGCCCAGTGCTCTTCAACCCCCCCCCCCGATGTATTGCTGACTAGGTCATTTTTAAGACACTTCTTCATTTTGTCATAATCTGCTCTTCTAAAGTCCATGACTTTAGTTTTTGAGTGTTTAGTTTCCACTACCATATTTACCTGAAACCACTGGTCGCTGGACCCCAAGTGGCTTCCAACTTTGACCCTTGAGATATTATCTCCATTGATGAGTAACTGGTCAAGGACAACTTCCCCCCTTGTTGGGTCCCTCACAAGCTGCCTTAGGCCTGAACCATGCAGAGCATCCAGGAAGTCTTTGCTCCTAGTTGATCTGCTGTACAGGTACCCCAATTTACACCCAGTAAATCGAAGTCACCCACCACTATCACCTCTCCCTTATCACATATCCTGTGAATGGTTTTGAAGATCTCTTTGTCACCTTCCAAGCCATGCATCAGGGTCTGTAAAAAACTCCTGCCTGAGTCACTGCACCATTTCCAGCCTGGAGGGTAACCCAAAGTGCTTCAGATTCAGTCTGAGCATTCTGGATTATTGTAGCTTTTATTCCCTCCATCACATACATTGCCACCCCCCACCTTTTCTCCCTTTTCTGTCCCTCAGGAAAAGGCAGAAACCCAGGATCGTAGTTTCCCAGTCATGGTTATCGTTGTACCAGGTTTCTGCTATTGCAACCAAGTCTAGATCTGTTTCCGCAATGATAGCAGTGAGGTCAGCTAATTTGTTAGCGAGGCTCTGTTGCGTTAGTGTACAAGGCTTTCCAAACTTGGCTTACCTCACTTTTAGTGCCATGTCCTACATTTGAGCACTCTATTACATTATCTTTCGGTCCTCATGTAATAGATGTTTCTTCTGTTCTGCATTATTATCATTATTATCCTAGAAATTATAGAGTTTTGGTGGTGAGGCAATAGGTCCCTGTAGTGCTGCTGCCCTCTCCTCAGTGCCTAGTTTAAATGTCCCATGAAGATGTTAAACTTCTGCCCTAGTGCTCTTAGACCTTCCTTAATTAGGTGCAGACCATCATGCCTGAAGAAACCCCTGTCCCAGAAGTACCTCCAGTTTCTGACGAAGTGGTGACTCCTCTCCAGGCACCAGCTTTGAAGCCATGTGTTCAGCTCCTCTATTTCATCTTTGCAGATTTTTTGCATACTGCCTGCTTTCTCCCATACTGGGAGGACTTCAAAGAAGGCTATGACAGGTGAGTGAGAGGTCAGTTTGTCACGCAAGCATGATAGGTGCTTTATGGCCAACTCTACTGTTTGGTCCACCAGATCATTTGTTCCTAGATGGATGACAATGCCTGTGCACTCTCCTTCCCTTTGTAGTATGCTAGCAATATGGTAGGTTTTTGTGGAGGCTCAGGGTAGGCACCTGATCAACACATTTGTTCCAGAGCCTTGACTTAATTGGGATTCCACTCCTCTGATCATTTTCCTTGTACTCCTTGTATTAGACTCCCTTGTTTTGCCACCCCTGCCCTTTCCTTTTGAGTGACACAACTGGTGATTTTCTGGTCCTGCATTGCTTCCCTTGTCCATCCCAGTGGCTAAAGGCACAAATTTGTGAGCCATTTGGATAGGTGCCCCTGAATTGGGGGCTTCTGTTGGGACCTGTGTAGGCTGGCCCCACCTCTCCTTTCTACCTGCCAATCCCCCAGACCAGGTCTACTTAGGGGGCATAGGATGTACCCCTGGTGGAGGTGATGCAGTGGAGGAGAGCCAGAGGGCTTGGTGCAGCTTAATAAGTTCTGGAGATGGAAGATGTGGGCCCAGGCCTCCCTGAGTTGGGCTTTTAGTTCTCCTATTGTCCAGCATGTGGGGCAGTGCCCTAGTCCCCATATGTGTGCCCTTTTAAAGGATGCACCGCACCACTGGCAGTTGATGATGTCCATATTTCCCAAGGACTAAAGCGTGGATGAAAAAAGAAAAAGCCCTTAATTTTTTTTCTTCTCTTCTACTATCTAGTCCATCACAGCTTCAGGTGGATGGAAAAAAAAAGAAACAAACTATAGGTACCAAAGGTTTAGATGGATGGAAAGTATAGGTACCTAACCTAGTAGGCCGGTGTGGAGTGCAGACAATCAGACTGATTGTGTACCCCTGGTTGCGGCCTTCATCCTCTACTAATGGATCTTTGTCAGATGAAAAATACAGTTCCCTATCCAAGTAGGAGGGTGTGTACCATGGTCACTCCACCCGAGTGTTGGCTGCTCTCGATCAGCTGCGTACAATGGTTTGTCTGGAGGGGCATAGTTTGGAGGTTGTATTCCCGCCTCCTTACAGTCTATAAAAGTACAGTATCAACAGGGATGATTGGTGGTAGGGAGAGCGGCCGGGCAGCATAGTTTAAAATGGAACACTAAGTTAGCTCCCAGATGTCTTGGCTGGTGTACTCAATTACTGCCGCCAGATTTAAACACTGAGCTAGCTTTTATTCCTGAGCAGGGAGAGTTGAACTCCCTAATATTGGTTGCTGGTGGTGATGTCCAGTGGGTGGGACTGTGATCCTGGTAAAGCAGCAGCTGAGTTTGCTACTCCTGAGCCTGGTCTAAATTGGAACACTAAGTTAGTTCCCAGATGTATACACTACAGTGCCACTGAAAAGCAATGGTAGTTATTTTTACTGTAAGCTCTTAGATAGCTCTTAGAGTGTCACCGAAATGCAGGTGCAGGTTCAGACAGATGAAGGAAAAGCACAGTTTAGTACAGAAAGCACTTTGGTGCACTATACTGTACTGTGAAGCCAGAGATGCTGAACAACTGCACTGGAGGTTCAGGGTTAGATGCAGCACCTAGGCGGTAGAGGCCACCCCAAAACCACTGAGCTTAGCCAACAGAAGAAAAGCACTGCAAAAGGAGGAAAAAGAACAGTGATTAGGGCTCTTTTTTAGCAGTCTTGGCTGGGGTGTTCAAGGACTGCACCTCGTCAGAGCTCGACAGAGTTCCAAATATTGGCCACCCAGTCCAACAGTGCCATCAGTAAGCTGGTTCAAAGGGCACAATCAGGCTTACTCTACCAAAGTCACCCACATGGTTTGCACCTACAGTTGAGAAAATCATATCTTTATGCTCACCAGCCAAGCAGGCAAGAACTCTAAACATGCCATGCTGTGGCTACTTATGGAAGAAACTGATGGAGGTCATAAAGAACAAGTTGAAAAAGGATAGAGTGGACCACAATGGAAAAGGGACTGAATCAGAGCAGTTCTTGTTTTGAAAAAATATTGCCTGCTACACAGGGTTAGCACAACCCTGGTATTAGCTTGACAAGCATGATGAAAAAATCTCAGAATGCAAGGAAGCAGGTGAAGACCATGAACAATCAACAATAATAATGGAAACTGCTCACAAAGTCAAAGTTTCTTTGAACAGTCAGCTACCCCTCGGGCATACATGTAAGCATTTTTAAAAAGAAGACAACAAAAAAGCAAAAGCATTCCTTTCAAGACACCTCCAAGTACAGCATGCAGACTTTCCCAAGGATAATTCAGAGTCAGTCACTGGCACAATCAAGTTCAAGTCTGCAGCCAAACCACATTAGACTTGGCAAGGACCAGAAACTCAATGAGTGCCTATGTGAATACTAGGCCATTGACTCTTTAAAACTGCAAGCATCAAATAGCATTGCTGACCTTAATAAATCATAGCATGCAAAGTGCTGAACAGTTGTAAGGCAATGGGGATAACAACGTGTCCAGAAGCAGCAGGTGAAAAGTTTTTTAAACAAGATTGTGTGGAGAAGGTGAGTGACAATTAGACCACCAATGCAAAAAAGAAGAAAGCAGAGAAACTATTGGGGCAAAATGGGGCAGAACTGTGAAATGGTACCAGTGGGTAAGCATCACTTTTATGAAAACAATAGATGCCACTAAAATAGAACCATCCAGTAAAGTTCTGAAAGCAAGCAGACAACTTTGTATTAATGCTAGAGGAAGATTTCCAATTTTTGGGTTGCCAACTGAATGTTCAGCACACTAATAGGTATGCTATCAAAGGGATGGGTCCCCATGGTGTTGGACTTTGTGAAAAACTATTCCTGCAAATATCAGGATAAAATCTAATCCTGCCATGGACATCATGAACAGGTCACAGTTCATGCAGTAATAATGTACTACAGGTGTACACACTGTGAAGATGCCATCATCGAATAAATGGTATTTATATCAAAGGAGCTTGCTGACAACCACAGCCATGTTTGGCCGATGCGCACCTCAGGAATATCTGCCACACAGACATACTGCAGAAGGTACATTTCACGAATGGCTATGGGAAGCAATATAAATCAAAGTGGGCATTTCATACAATTTCAGTGTCACCAACAAAATATGGCTTTCTGACGGAATGGGCCTTCTTTGGATTGTGTCATGGGAACGGCCCCAAGTGCTACTTTCAAATAAGTGGCAAAGAGGACCAAGCAATCATGACTGGTCTTTAACAACTGCCTCACTGAGATCCAAGACTGGATGAGTGCTAACTGGTTGAGACTGAATCCGGATAAGACTGAGGTGTTGGTGGTGGACACAGGTCAGTGGGTAGGGAAGTTGACTCCTGGTCAACCGTCTGGCCTTGTGCTAGGGGGTAACCAGTTGAGACCTTCTGAAAGAGTGTGGAATCTGCTTGATAATGAACTGACGCTAAAAGTGCAGGTGTCAGCAGTTGTCAAGGCCTCATTTTATCATCTGAGGAACATCGCCTGGATAAAACACCTACTGTAGTTCCGCCTGAGGAACTTCCTACACTGGTTCACACCTTTGTGTCCTCTTGTCTGGATTACTGCAATGCTCTATACCTAGGGTTACCAGGGTGGACCTCTGTCTCCTGCAGCTGGTGCAGAATGCTGTGGCCAGGTTGTTGATAGGGTTGTTGACAACTAGCCAAGTCACACCTGTGCTGCGCAAACTGCACTGGCTGCCGGTGCGATGGAGGATCACCTTCAAGGTCATGTTGCTGACCTATAAGACTCTACATGGACAGGGACTGGGTTACTTGCAAGACCTCCTTAGGCTCTACTGCCCCCTCCGCTCTCTCCGTTCCACCGATGAGGGATTGCTAGAGGTTCCGAGGGTCCGTTTGCAGACATCAGGTGCTAGGGCTTTTTCTTTTGTAGCCCCGACCATTTTGAACTCTCTACCTCGTCGGATTAGAGAGTGCCTGTCTACTGAGACCTTTAAATCCCTATTAAAGACCTATTTATTTGAAAAGGCTTTTGGGGATAATGTTTAACTTTGGGATTGCTGCTGTTTATTTTATACTTTATTAGATTTGATGTTTTATATTGTATATGCGCTTTGGTTTGTAGAAAAGCGCTTTAAAAATAAATTTGACTTTGACTTTTGGTGTCTTTTCACAGAGGAAGACCTCTTCCTGTGCTGCCAGGATAACCTGACAAGACAGCCTCCAAGTTAGATGTGCAGCCACTTTCAAGGGACATTTTACTAGGTACCCAACAAAAGTATATGAAGGCCCAAAGGATACAGTGCCAAAACTATGCCTGGGTCACACTACATCCAAAGCATGTGGTCTGAGGTGACTGATGTAGTAGTCACCAGAGACTTTAGCTGCTTCTGCACACCTCCATATGTTCACCTTGAGTATGGTGAAGCATGGACAGGGTGGAAGGTCAAGATTTCCCATGTCTTCATGCCAAGCACATCACAGACTGCCAGTCAAACGCCTGACAATGTTCTCTATGTGGAATCTACTGTTCCTACAGAATCCTGCATTAATAAAAATATCATTCCTGGGATAAACTCGGCCAGTGCTCCTGGTACTCCTGGTACAGACTTCTCTGCAACTTCTATCTCTCCTGTGATGGACCCATCCACTGCTCTGGATGTTCCTGGAATTGACACTTCTGCTGTTGTAAACACTCCTGTGATGGAACCATATGCTGATTGTGGAATTCCTGTGACACACTTCTCCTCTGCTCCTGGCACTTTCAGCAAGGCCACAGAAAGATCCACTACTACACTTAATGTGCACCCTGTAGGTCCAGCAACTGAAAAAAAGGTTACACACTGACAGTATGCAACTTGATAAATTCTATGCCAGCTTGTACTTAAAAACATTTATGTTTACAAGTGACATTATTTAATAAAATGGAACATGTTTTCAGCATTAGATTACCATATCAGCATGCTGATGGATTGGTCACTTGGCCATGACACCAGGACTCATACCAACATACAAACATACAAAGATGCTAGGCCATTTGATATGCCTAGTATGCTTGTATTGCAGGGTCATCAGCTTGATCTAGTGACCCTGCTCCACCTCCCCAAACCTCCTGTTCCTTCTGTCCACCCCTCCCTTGACCCTTGCTTCACCTAACTGTATTCCAGCATCTCTTGAAGCTGCCCACTGTCTTCAACAAAGCCACCTCTTCCAGCAGTGCATTCCAACATTCCACCACCCTTGCTGTGAAGAAATGCTTCCTAGCCTCCCTCCTAAACCTCCCTCAATTTAAGACTGTGTCTCCTAGTATTTTGGTTGCCACTTAAATTAAAAAGACACTCCTTATCCACACTATTTATCCATTTCAAATACTTGACAGTCTCAATCATGTCCCCTCTCTCTCTCTCCTCTCTCCTCCATGGAGCATATGTTCAGGGCCCCCAATCTCTCCTCATATGTTTTACCCTGCTGGGCCATGATCATCTTCATTGCCCTCCTTTGACTCTGATATGATCAGGCAAAAATAGCTCTTACATGGGCCAGTGAATTTAGCCAGACAAGGCTTATTTAAAATCTCAACACATGTGTTGCAAAGTATAGCCATGAGATACGAAAAGCTCCTGAAGTGGGGGAGTTGAATACAGTTCTTGACCCAAATGTTTAAAAGCAAGGAACATTTTTGAACAACCTTGTTATTCATGTTCTACTGTGCCACTTGGAATGTGGTGTCCATGTTACACTCACCACTCACTGAACTCTTCTTACTGTCAGACAATATAACCAGTTGCCATAAATACAGACTTTATAAATATGTATTACTTTTTCTGATTGCTGCAGCATTTTAGTAGAATTGTAAGTAGTATAAGTTCATATATCTCGTCAAATGTTAAATTTCAGCCAATCAGCGCGTGCCACGTCATTTGACAGGTGGGCGTGGCCTAAAACAGACCAATCAGAATCGCCCCGTGTTAAACCAGAAGTCCCTCCCTAAATTGCGCTAGCCCCGGCCCCTTCTGGCGGAAATGACATGCATTCGAACCCGTGTTCTGCCCCTTGCGCAGGAAATGACATGCGTTCAAACCCGTGTCCCACCCTTGTGCAGGAAATGACCTAACACCACCATTTTGTAAGCGTCTTATGCCCCTCATTCTCGTACACTCCTCGATCCCCTGCCAGACCATCCTGGCTCGAACCCGAGTCCCACCATGCTAGCTTGAACTCCTGCATCCCCTCCTTTCACCTGCACCCCCACCAGCCTGGCTCGAACCCCTGTCCCCCGCCCCATCCTTCTCGTACACTCCTTGATCCCCTGCCAGACCATCCTGGCTGGAACCCGAGTCCCACCATGCTAGCTTGAACTCCTGTGTCCCTCCTTTCTCCTGCACCCCCACCGGCCTGGCTGAACCCATGTCCCCTTCTTCTGCACCCCACCATCCTGGCTCGAACACTTGTCCCCTTTCTCCTGACCCCCACCATCCTGGCTCAAACCCTGTCCCTCTTCACCACGTGCTCCTCCCACCCCAAAAATCAGTTAGTGTTTATGTAGTGGTGTGTGCCCCTGTAAGCCTATTGTATAACTGCAGGGGCATGTGTGTGTTGCAGTTAGGATATTTTCAGAAAGAAGTATCTAGGAGGAACCTGATCATGCAGAGGTTTCACAGATCTGTGTGGAGACCCCACCGAAGAAATTCATCTGCCTGTGGTACCCCTTTTCTGTTTTGTAACAGTATACAAAATTATTTAACATGCATCTGTAGGACTGTGTCAAACTTGCATCAAAAGGATAGCTTTATGTATATGCATGTAACATTTATAAGCTAAAGCAGAGGGACCTCTGTGTAAATAAGATGGTTCAGCAGTTTTCTCTGGATAGCATTGCAACAATCGCTAAAAACTAATTATTTATACTTTTGTCATGAATTAGAAAGAATAAAACTATATAAGAAAAAAGGAATACACATACCTATAGTTCACCCCCCTCAGCTCTGTGTAGTATCAAGGAGAAGGCTGAAATGAAATGTGTGTGTGTGATATTTATAATGTTTTGAAAAAGGGGGGTGGGGTCTACAACAGATGTACCTCTGACACGTTACCATGTATAGTATGATGGGGTGTGGTGATGGTTTTACCAAGGGGCAGTCCATCTTGCTAAGCGTTATATAAACCCTGCATTTGAAGCCAGAAGGCACAGCTTTTGAGAGATTTCTCAGATTCTGTTTTAGAGACTTGGAGCAGATTATCAAAAACATCAAGCAAGAAGATGGCAAGCGCTTCTCATTAACAGAATGTCATACCACCTAATGAAAAATTCAACCTCCCTGTAACAAGCCAGATTGTCACACCACCTAATGAAAAGTCTGGAGATGAAAAGCCAAGCAAGAAGATAGCTGTCGGGGCCCCACAACCCAAGCCAACGTATGTGTACTACGTGAGGTGTGAAAACGAATGCCCCACACAAGTCTTGTTGAGTGGAAGAGTGTCTGACATAAAAAAGAAACTCGCTGAACAGTTTGGTGAATCAGAAAATCCTAACCCTGACTGTCCTTCTGAAGAGACACCACTGCAAGACCTTGAAGAGTTGCTGGGGTGTGAATCTGATGCAGAAAAAGAAGTTACTATGAAACCAAAAACAGAGAGTGACAAGAAGGGGGAGCCAGAGATGATGGTCAGTGAGACACTGCCAAAAAAAGCATCAGAGAAAGTTGTGAAAAAGAAATGCAAGACAGAGCCAAGAGGGCACTCTGACCAAGAGGGTGATGATGATGATAATGCAGCCACAAGCAGTCAGGCCCAGGCTAAGAAAGAGAAAGATGAGAAAAATGAAGAAAAGAGTTGCCTTGATGAGGTAAATGCATTTTAACATTTAAAAAAAATGTGAGTGGTTACATGGCATAAC
Source organism: Neoceratodus forsteri (assembly GCA_016271365.2). Taxonomy (NCBI): domain Eukaryota; kingdom Metazoa; phylum Chordata; order Ceratodontiformes; family Ceratodontidae; genus Neoceratodus; species Neoceratodus forsteri. The sequence goes on from CM057456.1 coordinate 1,323,031,125, forward strand.
TGAGGGAGATGAGTTAGCAGTAGAACTAAATCTTACCTATAATGAGTCAGAGGACCAATGCTGTTTTTTGTTTTACTTTAATAGACTGAAGGATTTGCGATGGAGCAGCAGTCATATTCGGACAGTATGGATTCTCGACTTTCCACAAATCTACTGCTCGACTGTCTTTGCTGTGTGAAAGATACAAATGTGGTTGTTAATGAGATGTGTGAGAACCAGTATGTTAGAAATACAGAGAGCGATAGAATGTTTCAAAATGTCACAGAACAGGCTGTGATCACCACACAACCCTCTTCTTCTACTGAGATTAGACAGGGGACCTCATGTGAAAAATCAGGCCTTAGTAGTAAACCCCCCAAAACTGACAACGATATGTATTGTAAGTACGTTATGTATCATACCATCCGTGGTGCAATTGCTTCAGTGATACAGAGGGTAATACATTGTGAATTGGTCGATTCCTGTCCTGGGTGTGAGATAGATGATCCGAGTCAGAAAAACCATTCATGTGTCCTTGATGACTTAAGGTCTAAAGAAGCATACAGAAATGTTTCTGAAGCCATACATATAGGACAGCTCATGCCCATGATCTTGGCAATCGCTATGAAGCATCAGGGGTTAAATATGACCAATTGTACCCTAGAAACTATAAGTCATGTTTTAAATGATGTGAGAAAATCTGATGACCCCATGTGGTTAGTTATGCAAATGTTACAGCAGACAGACGGTGAAATTAAAAAAGATGCCTGCCGTCTGGTCAGCAAAGACTCCTTTAAAATATTTCTAAAAAGAAATTCAGGAACAATGTTTATATTGTAAAAGAATTACCCCAACACCTGCCCCACATCCCCTTCCCCAAATTACTACATGGAAACATTTCAGTACCAAAATGTGTCATTTTATTTTACAGATAATCATCGGAATGCAAGTACAGAGAGAATCAAAGGTTTATGTATCTGATCCTAAGCCATTACTGTCATCCATCACTGTTTGGTTCACCTCAATATGACATTTGCCTTTGTGAGATACATGCAGCCTATGAACTGATGATGTTTGCCCTTCCAGAAGTATGGGAGGATACAGATAAATATATAAATGAATCTGTGTTACCACTTGTAGAAAATGTTAAAGTGATTGCGATATATTCATGGAAGGCGATGAATGTCTTTGTGGACTTTATATCCTGGTCATCATAGCCATGTGTGTGTACTACAAAGCAGAAAAACCTTGTGATATTGTGCGTGTTGTTAACCTGGCTTCTCTGCCTGCTGAAATGATCCACTGGTCAAAAAGGACCCTTTAAAAATGATATAAGGAAATTCAGGAACACTGTTTTCATTGTTAAAAACACCCACCACCCCACCCCAAAACTGCTACTTGTTACCATTTTAATATTGTTCATATTGTTACCCTGGCTTTACCACTTGCTAAATGTATGTTTTTCCAGAGTATACAATGATGGAAACACCCTGTCAGTGCATCCAGAGGCTTATTTACCAACTAGTCAGACACAAAGCTAAACAACCTGGTTTAAATCTACCTACAGGACAAGCACCGCCTGTACTTTTAGAGACATGCAGTGTCTTTTGATGGTCTCCCAGAGGGACCCCAAAAGGACAATGTGGATTATTTTAAGGATGAGGAGGCTACTCTTGAGGAAGCAATGTTTAAAATTGCTATAGAGTTTATGCATAACCCTTATGATGTAATACACTTGTGGTTTTATCTGTACAGCTGTTGACTTTTAGTGTTTAGTTTGCAGAACGGGGTCTGAGTCTGACATCATAAATTTTGCTTCTTTTATCGCTTTTGTTGTGTTTCATAAACCAGATTTAGCATATGCTTTTCCTAAATAGTGTATTATAATGTACTTTCAGATGGAACGTACTGGCATGCTTCCAATATTCCAGACAGTCTTGATGTCTACAATGTACCCGTGTGATAAAGGACATTTTAAAGGAACCTATATACTTTGGAAAGCAGCCTGCATTAAATGTCTGCTCTGAAGATGCTGCTGCTTCACTGGCAGAAAACACACTGACTCTGATTAAAGAGTTGCCACCCTTGTATGGAGACTCTATGTTGATGTAATGGAAAACAAAGTAACCGTAGAGCAGTATGCAAGGTGAATGTCATTTAGATGTAACAGAATGTCTTCAAAATCAGCCTTGTTATTTTGAGTGGTGTATAGCATATGTGTGTATGTATTGTGCATACCTCATCACTAAGGGTGAAGTGGACGATGCCAATGCTTGTAAAACATGCAGCTCAAAAGTTGCTGTTTCGGATATTGAAGCGTGGTAAAAATTGAAGAGTAGAAAACAAAATTATTATATAATCTGTTGCATGCTTACCATGTGTTATGCCTTTTGTATGTAGAACCTATATGCATTAGTTGATGTATTATAAAGTAAATATTCAAATACTGTTATGACGTGTGTATTTATAAATAAAATATAATCATGCATTGCACTTTGTGGTTGTCATAGTGTTATGCCTTTTTATGTAGAACCTATATGCATTAGTTGATGTATTATAAAGTAAATATTCAAATACTGTTATGACGTGTGTATTTATAAATAAAATATAATCATGCATTGCACTTTGTGGTTGTCATAGTGTTTTAAAAGAACAAAAGAGCACATACTTTATTTTACTGGTGACAAGAGTTTTGCTAGCTAGCAGATGTGTCGGGTGTTGACGAAAGGAGATGAATGATCACCTGTTCCAGAATATATATTTTAATGCAAAAAGTGGGTAGTTTCACAGGGTGACTCAGCTGTATAAGGTTGCAAAAAACTTGATAAAGAGTCACCAGGAAAGGTGTTGCAGAATAGCTTGCGAAGCAGGAGCTCTATTCATTACAAAGCAGCCAGAGTCCGATTAAGAGAAATCCTGTCATTGTTTCTGACATAGACAGACAATGGCAAGCTGATTTAGTGGATATGAGTCAATATGCAAAGTACAATAATGGGTTTAAGTACATACTGACATGCATCGATGTGCTGTCCAAGTATGCCTGGGTAGTGACTTTAAGAGACAAATCAGGCAAGGCAGTGATGCAAGCCTTTAAAACTATTTTTAAAAGTGGACGCACACCTCAGAAGTTGCAGACTGATCAGGGTAAAGAGTTTCTAAATGCTTCCTTAAAGAACCTATTAAAACAAAATAAAATACACCATTTTGTGACGAATAATGAAGTTAAGGCCAGCATTGTAGAAAGATTTAATAGGACACTGAAGTCACACGCATGGCGTTACTTTACAACCCAGAATACTTGGAAATATACAGATGTGTTGTCAGACCTGTGCACAGCTATAACCATACTTATCACAGAAGCATTAAACACAGACCTGTGGATGTTAACCTTCCAATGCCCTGGGTGTATGGAAGATCCTATACGGTAATTCTGTTCTTGGCAAAAAACAAAAGGGTACCCTTCAGCAAGATGATCACATGAGACTATCTAAGCTAAAAGGGGTGTTTGAAAAGAGATATGAACAGACGTACACAGATGAGATATTTATTGTGACGGAGGTCTTAAAGACACAGAGGCCCACCTATAAGCTAAAAGACTATCGGGGGAAGACATTAAAGGTACTTTTTATGCAGAGGAGCTGCAAAAAATTGAACCTGATGAGGACCGTGTGTACAGGGTGCAGAAAATCCTGAAGGAGAAAAAGCGTGGCAGAAAAACTTGGTATCTGGTAAAGTGGAAGGGTGGCCCGATAAATTTAATAGCTGGGTTGAGGCAACACAGGTTCAGGCATTAGAATCAGATAAGGCTTAATATGCTCAAAAATGGATTTTATATCACATTGCCCAGCAATGCATCGCACAACATTTTTCCCAACAATACTATATCCACTTTTACTGTAAAGTTACCACAAACGCTTGAACTACCTGGTGAATGGGAAGTGGGCTTAGCAGAAATTCAGTACCCTCATACCTGGGACAATGTGCCTGCACAGAAAACAGGTTCAGTATGCTCTATCAGCCTCTAAACGTAGCCCACAGTAAACACCACCAACTGGATCCTTTACTGAGTCAGCAGCATTTAAAATCCCATCGGATATTATCCTAACATGGCTGGTGTTATTGCTCAAATTAATAAAAGCATATTTGAAGTAAATGAACTGCCAGTGGTTTTGGAACAACAAACCGTCGGAGAGAAATAGCGTTGACAGTAACATCAAATGTATTTTGTTTATGCATGAGGCAGTTACAGTACCTTTTGGGTTTAGCAGACTCGAGGTAGGTGTAGGAAAAGAATCTAGCAAAGAACCCTCCAGATATTAATGGGGCTTTACACATTATATATATACACTGACATTATCACACATGAAATAGTGGGTGACAATCTAGTGCCTTTGCTGAGATGCGTACCCGTCAGGGGCCAAGACAATGAGATAGTGACCGTGACCTATGATAAACCCCATTATCAAACAGTCAGTAAACATCAGATCGATACAGTCACTATTGAAATAAAGAATGATCAAAATGAACCTGTACCATTTCGATTTGGAAAGGTGATCGTGAAGTTGCATTTTTGCCCACAGAGAGTGCTCTAAAATTTAAACAAGGATGGTGATTGTTTGACATTATGGGGACCCTGCCTTGTACAGAAGCTATTACAAGGCACAGGCAGGATCTGGTCTGCCAGGCTTTCATGGACTTCCTACTATGTATGGTTCTGGTATAGGAGGGATATTTCGTAGTCTGTTCAGAAAAGCAGTTCCATTTTTAAGAAGGGGGTTTGAAATTGCAAAACCACATCTACAGACAGCTGCTAAAAATGTTGCAAAGGATGTTGTGGGGCATGTGACTAGTGCTGTCGCTCAAAAGATGTCAGGGGGTGATAAGCCTACTCAGGGTGGCTCAGGGCTGATTGTATTCAAGAGAGGTAACAAGAGAAAGCGCAGAGTACACCCTTTGCTTCTCATCGGCACCCCCGGCTACTTTAAAAGAGGTGTTTCAAAACGCAAAACTTCACATAAAAGAAAACGCCCAAAGGCAAAAGGATCTTCGAGGGGTCGTAAAAAAAGCAGAGACCTGTTCTAAAAAACATGGCTTTCGTGCACTGTGGTTCTGAAGAATGCACAAAATCAGAACTTGACTTGTTTGCCATTTCTCCCACACAGACAAGCATTGAAAAAAGCATTTATGTAGAGATACCCCTCTGGCTGCCCTTTCAGAAAACTCACCAATTGAATTTTATATAGCAGGGACTGGTGAAGACTATTTGGATCTAAACAACACACTTCTTTACCTGGTTTGCAAAATCACTGAAGCGGATGGTAGTGATATACCTGCAGCGCCAAAGTGTGCCTTATAAACTACCCAGTGGCAACCATTTTCAGTCAGCTGGATGTGACTGTCGGTGATCGGCTCATCAGTCAGAGCAATAACTGTTACCCTACAGGGCTGTCATAGAATCTGTGCTGAACTTCAGTGAAGACCCTTTCTACACAATTTACTCGAGGGTTATTTTACAAAGACACCCCAGGAAACATGAAATCACAGACAGAGATGGTGATAATGTAGGTTTTAATAAAAGAAGCTCCTTCACACATCTCAGTAGAGGGTAGAACTGCTGGGACACTTGCACACAGACTTGTTTTTCAAGAAACTGATGCTGAATGGCGTGGATATTAAAATTAAACTGACACGTAACAGGGACAGCTTTTGCCTGATGAGTGGAGATGCTGAGCCTTATAAGCTAAAAGTCATGGCGCCTCTCTGTTTGTCAAAAGGGTTAAAGTGACCCCCAGAGTCCGTCTGGGACACTCAAACCCTGCTCACCTCAACACTAAATACCCTATAGACAGAGTGGGTATGAAAGTGTTCAGCCTCCTACAGGCAGCAGGGTCTGCAACCAAGATAATTTGTTTTTGGGACAGTTGCCAAAAATGATGGTCATGGGATTTGTTGACAATGATGCTTTTAGTGGTTCCTACACTAAAAACCCCTTTAACTTTAAGCATTATAACATTAATTTTGTGGCTCTGTATCTGGACGGTGAACAAATTCCCGCTAAACCTCTGCAGCCAGATTTTAGAAATGGGAATGCTGTGAGAGAATATTTTAATCTAGTACTAGCGGCGGGGAAATCTATGAAAGATCGACCTTTTAGTTAACCGTCAGAATTTACCCAGGTACACCTGTTTGCCTTTGATCTCACTCCGGACCAAGAATGTGCTGATCATTATTCTTTAATTAAAACTGGGAACCTCAGAGCTGAGATCAGATTTGCAGAAGCCCTTCCACAAACAGTTAATCTCATTATCTATGCAGTGTTTGATAATGTCATTGAGATAAACCAGAGAAGAAATGTCATTTTTGATTATATGTGATAAACCATAAAAATGAACACAAAGCAGCTGGAAAAAATTGTAACCAGTGACACCCACATCCGTGACTGCTTTCTGGGTGTGTTTCCCTGTGATCTGCTACCCAAGGAGAGACTGAGAAATCTTCCCGCAGCACTAGTCATCAATACTGACCCCCATGACCTCCCTGGACAGCACTGGTTAGCCGTATACATTTCAGAAAATGGGGCTGGGGAGTTCTTCGACAGCTACGGTTTTCATCCTGACAATCATGCACAAACTATTGGATTTTTAAAACAGAAATGCAAACAACATTTTGTACCAAAACACACAAGTTACAAGATACCTTTTCTACAACCTGCAGTTTCCTGCATATTTTCTTACCACAGATGCAAAGGACTTTCTTATGATCAGATTTTAAAAATGTACTCTAATGATTTCTGAAAATGATGCCATGGTAACTAGTTTTGTACGTCACTTTTCCAGACATCTAAACATGTCAGGGCACCGTATCAGTGAGGTGGCAACATGTTCAGACTTGTTTGTCTTGTAATGAATTTAAAATATGCAGCAGCTTGTAATTTTATTCAAAACCAGTCACTTATAAAATCATATATAAACACTCATAATTGTGTGTCTCTGTTTGCTGTGTTTAAACTGTGGGGGCTGTGTTTAACGTTTTCAGATATGCAATGTCTTCAATAATGACAAAATATATAAAATATAAAAGGTGTTTATTGTAAAAACTGCCAATAAAATACAACAAAAATCAGTGGTAACATCATGGATAAGATATGCAATGTCTTCAATAATGACAAATATATAAAATACAAAGGCATTTATTGTAAAAACTGCCAATAAAATACAACAAGCATCAGTGGTGACATCATAGATATGATATAATAAAACAAAGCATCTCCTGTTAAAAATGCACACTATACGCCATAGCCCTGAGGTAGAATTATAAGCACATCTTTCTAAAAACATGTTAACATATTTAACTATGAGTAGGCTAACATGCATCAATATAAACACTTTTGTAAAACAGGATTACATATTCAGTATGAAGGTAAATAGCTAACATAGGTTGTACACAGCAGTCACTGAGGTGGGATTACATATTTAATATGAGGTAAAATGTTCAACATACGCTGTACACAACAGTCATTGAGGTATCTAACATTCATACATAGAGATTGCATTTTAAGTTTACATAGTGAGCCACACAGGTTTCTTAAAAGACTTTTGTCTTTTGGGCGTCACTGACCATTGGCTAACTGGAGATGGCTGTGGCTGTTTTGCACCAGCTACCGATTTCAGCCTTTCCACATAGCTCCTGTTTGCTGAGTGAGCAAACACTGAGGTGGGTATGTTAGACTCAGCCATTGCTTTGACAAAAACATCCCAGCCCTTTGGCTTTCTGTGGTCAGGGATTGCGTGAGTGGCTGTAGCCACTCTTACTAAATCGACCATGTGAGACCCAGAAACAACAGTGCCTTTATACATTAATTCACCTTATCACTCCAAAACACAATATCCTTGTTCTTGGCCATATGCTTTAACAAAAGTTCAGCATTGGTTTTAGACCGATGAGAAACACTACTTAAAATGTCTTTTTCCATAGTACTAGGTACAGAAGCTGTCTCTGCCATGACCGCAGGGGGGTCAGACATTGATTCATTTTCAGGCATGAGTAATGTCAAACTGGTTTTAGCTTGTTCTCCTTGTCTTACCAAAGTCAGATAGTGCTATAACACAGCAGAGTACATTTTGGCTTTGTCATAGTCTGATAAATCAGTCCGGGACAGTATAGCTCTCATGTCAGTGTCCAAACTGTTAGTTGCAACTGTTCTCATATCCTGATCAGGGTAATTAGTTTTAATGTGATCCATCTGTTGCTGAGGTACCAAATACATTTTCTGTGTAAAATCCATTATCTGTTAGCCAGCAGGCCTGTGATCAAAGGGATGGCAATTCCTAGCAGCGTTCCTATAAAGCCACCAGTCTGATTAACTATTTTCTTTCCTTTTTAAGGTTATTTGTTTATCGCTAAAGTTTTAATGACTCTCCGCTTTTTTTCAGTACACCTAACTGCTTTGTTGACAGTGGAATATTTCTCTGAGAGTGTTTAAAGCTATCTCAGCTATAGCTGATATCAGATCATCAGAGGCTGAACATAAATAGCTTTTCTTAAGCTCGAGGCCCTTTACTAGTAACTTTAAAACAGACAGATTTCTCTGCAGTCTTTTGACATAATGACAATACAGTATCAAATATTTTTAGAAGCAGAATGTGTTTTTCATGACATATGCCACAGGCCAGTCAGGGGAAACACCGCCACGCAGTCTATATTTGTCTGGTGTATTGATCTTAAATCAACCAGTAAATAGCCATGAGGCTTTCTTGTGGCATCTTCAAAAGCTTCTAAGAAAATTTTGTCTGACCAGGATACATTTGTCTAGCTAGTGTTGTGATCTGAAGCTTGTCTCTGGGGTTTTAAACAAAATCATGTATTTGGCATTTAGTGTGATGGTCCTGCTTTTTTTACCTTGACAGAACACATTCTGGACAATTAAAAATATTGTCAATTGTTTATGATGACTGTACTTGGTAAACCCATATTCCACTTAACTATTTTGACAGGCAGAGTCCATCAAATCATCTATAACGACAAAATTTACCTTTCCAGGGGGTAAGAGATCATTGTCAGCTAGTGACATCGGTAGACCCTCCACAAATTTAATCTGAGGGAACTTTAACAGCAATTCATTATACAAAGGTTGCCAACAGCTGTAGAACCAGACAATATTTTCAGGCTTGTGTGATAAAGTGGCATCAGCATGTTCCAACAACTGTTTTATAAAGAAGTTCTTCCCACTATTAGAGGGGCCAGCCAACAGACAAGTAAAGGGATGCTGCAACCTGATATCCATTTTTCACAATCAGTATCCGTAAGGAAGTGTTTTAAAATTGTCTTGTAAAACTCGCTTGTCATAAACTACTCTCTGTGTCTTGGACAGCGTTTTTGTTTCAAGGGACCACTGCTTTTTATTCCTAACAATGCTGGGTTGACTCACAGTAATTTCTTTAGAGATCTGTGACCCCGTATAGTCAAAGACCAGGTCCTTCAGGCTTTCAAAATTAATGTGTTTACTGCTGGCTACATTAAGGGTAAACCTTTCACTTTAAGAACAACCTCACCACTGGACAGCCTGTAACTCGTAAGTTTTTGGGCCTGCAGAAATGAACTCTGTAATGTGTTCATCAGCAGGAACTTCACTGGTCAGCTCCCTAAATAATCACCCAGAGGGGGCCCAGTCACCGGTCTGGACACAAAAATGACAGAGTCTGTGTCGTGGTAAAGGCACCTGTCCTGTAACCTATCTAGCAGGTTGTAGAGTTCGACTCTGGCATATGCCGTTGTAAAACTAGCTATAAATATGTTGATATTACTGGAATTTGTGTAATGATCGCTGGTATATTTCCAGCTTAAACAAGCTGTTTCATCATCGATGAAAAAGCACGATGAGATATCGTGATATGGAATGAAAACATATTGAAATAATTTCTGTGGGTCTGTTACTATGCTCGTTGTCGGTAAATTAGCTGTCTGACCAAATTTGCCCCAAAGAGAATTTAAAAACAGTTTAGATATCTGTCTCCTTGCAGGGTTAACAGTTATGGCTGCAGGGTTCAAATATACATTTTCCCTTTCAAAATACTGTTGTATGTACCTGACTTTATCCTCTTCAGTTTTGACCCATGAAGGGAAACCAGATGCCTCTTGCTTGCCTTTTAGATGCAGCTTGATGTAATCTGCAAAGCTCTGTGCATGACTCTTTAAAATGCCAAACTTCATAAATGTTAATGATTTTGTAGCCTTTTTCCAGTGCCAGATTTAGTTCTACGGTACAGTAGGTACCTGTAGTGACCGTTGCTCATCATCATGTGTGCATGATGTTGTTTGAAGTCTATTTTCAGCGCATGCACGACATAATGTAAACACAAGCTTTTTACCAATCCTGGATGGTAGCACTGGAAAGAAAAGACCTCTAGGGGGTAAGAATTTTACTTTTGCTAAACCAAAGTACTGAGTGTGGTCATCAAAATTGTCATAAATGATATCAGGATGACCGACTGGATACTGTTTGGTTTTGTTAACAAAAGGGTAGAGGCTGGTAAAATCATAATAGTGTATTTTCTCATCAGGCTGTGTCTTATAGTACAGACAAATGGCATTTGTTCTCCCCCCAAACAGTGACTGCCTAGGTTCGAGTGGCTGTGGTAGCTGCCTGTTCCTCAAAAAATTATTCAAACCCTGATCCGTCGTCAGCATTGCTTTCCATTCATGTTCCCACAATACTCTAACTGCAAAACCCTGTCTTTTTAGAAAATGAAATTTGTGCATGGTCCTATTGAATAACTGTCCAAAACTAGTCCCTGTCATGTGATTTCTATCTTTCTCACAGTAACAGATGTTGCAGCCATGAAAAAAACAACCATTAAATTCAAATGCTGTGGGTATTCCATTTATGACTGAATAGCCATCCAAAAAGTACGGACCCACCTTAAATTCACCACCCCTTAGCGCATGCTGAATAGAAATGTTTTCTTTCTCAGATATGTACATAAGCCACTGAATAGCAGGTGTGGAGTACCTCTTCAATTGTCTGTGGTAGTTGTCTGGGGGGAGAACAGCAACAGTGCATTCTTTCAAAAACAGAAACCTGTACATCGCCATAGAAATTGAGGCTATGGTGACGTACTGGAAGGGGTCTAAGGATACTGTTTCATACTCCACTGTATCACCGCTCTGACTGTTTAAAATACTTTTCCTAGTCATCTCCAGTACTTCATTTCTAAAGCTGACACAGGCTTTTGAAGAATTTCAACATCTAAGTGACAATAGTACCAAAGCTCTCTTTTCAGATTAAATTCTCTATGTCTGTTAGCTAGGTACCATTGCAAAACTCTTGCTTTTCTGCAGGCAAATATATTTCAGAACCATAAAACTGAGCATCGGGCAGGGGGCCTACATAATTTTCATTAGCCTTGGTGTTAAAAAAATGGGGGAAGTAACCTTTAGCAATCTCATTCTCAAATCCAAGGGCTGCAGGGATTTTTGCTAGTTTAAAAGGAAGAAAGCAATGGCTGTCAATAAATCTGAAGTGTAGGGATGTCACTGTGACACAGAGTACTTTTCCTCCTTGTGTGAGCAATTTAATATCAATTCTTTCCTTGACTAGCTGGCTAATGATAAAGTAACTGTCATAGCCTTTGGCATTGTGTGCTATAAATGTGTAGTGTCTAAATGGGGCATCAATAAAATGTCCTACAAAATCTTTTATGCAATCTTCACCTTCGAATTCCCAGGACCTCTCCCATCTAATTGCTTAGCATACACAAAATTTGGTATGTCACCCCGTTTCTTGTGTGGCTTCAAAATCAAACACTATATATTTCTCAGTGCTTTTACATCTGTGAGTGGTGACATGTAACACAGATGCTTGTCTGCTGTCATGAAAGAACCACATCTGCTACACTGAATCAATTTACATGTATGAGATCCTTGTAAAATACAAAACATTGTTCACACAGTTTCATGGATTTACAAGACCCTGTATCACCATCAGCTCTAGCTAAATGTCTTTCTAGGCACGCTGAAGACCTACAAATCTTCTTACATTTGTGACAAGATACTGTGCCAATTTCCTTTTCGAGACAACACGGGTCAAAACAAACTTTGCACTGTTGTGCACAGATATGATTTCCCTTATGGCTGTAGGCTACATCACAATATTCGCAGAGGTACCGTGCGCCTATGAATTTTTTTACATTAGTGATGCCATAAAAATGTTTTTCATGTAATAATACAAACAGTGTTTTAGGAAATCTTTCTGGACCTGTTGAAAATGTTTGCCAGTTTCCTTCATTATGATATAAAATCTTAATTTTGACTCCTAAAAAGCATTCAAACTGTGACACATCACTAAAAGTGACAGGTCTTTGGTCTGACAAACCTAGCTCAGCATACAATATTTTAGCCTTGTTCAACAACTGACTGTCACTCATATGTGGATTTAAGAGTGCGAAATGGAGCCACCAAAACACAAACTATTGTCTCTGTTATTTAAATCAATCAGGTATCGTCTCTTTTTGTAAAATCCTGCTATACAAGATGGAGCTCAGTGTCCGTCTCCCCCCCCCACCCCCGACTCCTGGTGGTTCTGATGGTCGTTACCACAAGATGTATAGAGGAATCAGTAATTACTTCAGTATTGCTCTGTAGCATATCAGCTATCTGATCTAAGAAGGTTGCAGCATTTAGTTCATTTGGTCTTGTCTTTCTTGAGAACAAGGGTGATTCAAAGCAAGCATTTAATCTTACCTGTATAAAATCCCCATATTGTGTTTTCTCTCTCACACTGTCTAACAAACTTTCTATAGCCTGGTGCATTGCAGCAATAGCCTCTGTAAAGATTTTATTTTATCTAGATTTATAAACTTATATCTTTGATGAAATTCTGTAGCATTAAATTTTTTTAAACTGCGTTCATATTCCTGTACAGCTTCTAAATACACTGTAGGGGGTGCCCTGTTAGCCTGATCATCATCATCATGGTTTTCTAATTCAGACTGTAGACCATTTGTAGCATTCTGTAACAACCTACGCTGTAATATTTTCCTGGCATGTTTTACTTTTCTTATCAACTTTTCACGAATTGTTTTATTTTTTACCCAGATTTTTCCTTTTTGACCCCATTTGTTATTTTTTTTCATTTTGTTAGTGATGCAACCCTTTGTACTCAGTTTATGAGAGCTTCTGTGCTTTCACTTTGTATTTTGTTCTTTGTTTTTGGCAACTTTTTCCTCCAAGCCCCTGTACTTTTCATACATGTGGGCTGCACTAAGCATCATCTTCATTTCCCTGATTGAGAATTTTGAAATATGGACTAAACCAAGCACACTGTTCAGTACAGTAGCTGAACTTTTAAAAAGCTCAGATTTAAGCAGCTGATGATCGTAATCCTCACTAGATAATCTGCCCTCAATTACCAAGGCATTAAACAAACAATCAATTGTTTTAAAAATATAGGCTTTCCCAATATTGATCATGTCAATGTCACTTTCTTGAAACCTTTGGGCAGAAACTCTTGAGCCACTGCTCCTAGATGGCTGTACAATGTTTATTGGCACATTTGGTTCATTTACAACTGCAGAGACTCTTGAACCACTGCTCGTAGATGGCTGTACAATGTTTATTGGCACATTTGGTTCATTTACAACTGCAGAGACTCTTGAACCATTGCTCGTAGATGGCTGTACAATGTTTATTGGCACATTTGGTTCATTTACAACTGCAGAGACTCTTGAACCACTGCTCGTAGATGGCTGTACAATGTTTATTGGCACATTTGGTTCATTTACAACTGCAGAGACTCTTGAACCACTGCTGGTAGATGGCTGTATATCTTGTTCAGTTATGCTATATGTATTCTGGTCACTGACACCAGTTGAAATTCTGCCATGCCTTTGAAAAACATCACATTCATGTAATGATCTCTTTTTCCCTCTCACACCTGTAGGGTTTGTCTGTGAGGCTGTTTAAAAACAGAAAATAAACCCCTGTCATTACTTCAGTATTTTAAAACTTTTATAAGACAACATTTAAACTCTAAAACCTGCAGCATCTACTATTTCTAGATAATAATACACACCTTCTGCAGCAGTAATCTGGGGATCAGCCAGCCTCACCCCTCCAGGGTTTCTCTGTGGAGCTATTTAAAAAACAGAAAATAAGCCCCCTGTCACTACTTCGGTAGTTTAAAACTTTTATAAGACAACATTTAAACTCTAAAACATGCAGCATCTACTATTTCTAGTTAAAAATACACACCTTCTGTAGTGTTCAACTGTGTATTAGCCAACGATTAAATGTTTGGATAAGCTCTTAGATCAGGAGTCCATGGTTCCATGGCTAATTGTTGAATATTTTTAATTTTTAGCTCAAGACAAAAGGACAGAGCGAGACTACAACTGCTACTTGAGCTTCCAGTATCTTGAAATGCTTATATAAAATGACTCAGACCCCCCCCCCACCCAACTACGTGGCAAGTAGTGAAAAACATCTGGCACTGTCCATCAGACCAACAACCCCCCCATTCTCCAAGGGGGATATATAAGAACCTAAGCTAGTCAATGTAGGCTTTTGTTTCTCACTTCCTGCGACAGCTGGAAGGCATTAAGAAATTCCTTTCTGCTAATAGGCTGGTCACAGTCTAATTAAAAACAGATGCTTTTTTATCAATCTTAAAACACAGAGAGGCAGTGGAGTGCAAGCCTAAGTTATGCTTTGAAAAGTCAAAACAGAAATTTTGTCTTTTTTAAACAGCTGCGGCCTTTAAATTAGTAATTCGGTAAAACTGCTTGCATACCACTAATCAGAATATAAATCTTTGTAACATATCATTTATTTTTCTATTTAGTACTACATGACTTTTTAATTTTTTGATAATGTAACTATAGACATATCATTTATTTTTCTATTTAGTATTACATGACTTTTTAATTTTTTGATAATGTAACTATAGACATTTTGCAACAAAAGCATAAAGCTACTTTTTTACAGACCCCTGTAATCCCCAAAATTTTGAGACACACGTTTCCAAAGAGAATCAATAGGCCTTTGTAGCCATGGCTGTGTAAATGAACAACAGATGTTTTGTCACGTCTTAACAGACAAAGACCCCTACCACACAGCCAACAGGACCGTGAGCTCCAAAAAAGTCCATCTATATTTTAAACATCCACAAAAGGCATTGCTTTTCCTACGTGCCTAATGAGGGATGGACACACATACACACACACACACACAGCTACCAGGCTCCAAAAACCCCCATCTATATTTTAAACATACATAAAAGACATTGCTTTTTCTACGTGTCTAATGAGGGACACACACACACACACACACACACACACAAAGTGTGTATTTTTTTGCAACAACTCTAAGCAAAGCTGTAGATACATTTTAAGACTGTGTGCTTTAAAATTATTTTTTGAAAGAGAAACATTATCATTTTACATTCTGTATTTTCATTGTAATATATCATTTTTTCAAAACATTATAAATATCACACACACACATTTCATTTCAGCCTTCTCCTTGATACTACACAGAGCTGAGGGGGTGAACTATAGGTATGTGTATTCCTTTTTTCTTATATAGTTTTATTCTTTCTAATTCATGACAAAAGTATAAATAATTAGTTTTTAGCGATTGTTGCAATGCTAGCCAGAGAAAACTGCTGAACCATCTTATTTACACAGAGGTCCCCCCGTTTTAGCTTATAAATGTTACATGCATATACATAAAGCTATCCTTTTGATGCAAGTTTGACACAGTCCTACAGATGCATGTTAAATAATTTTGTATACTGTTACAAAAACAGAAAAAGGGGTACTCACACAGGCAGATGAATTTCCCTCAGGGTGGGGGTCTCCACACAGATCTGTGAAACCTCTGCACGATCAGGTTCCCTCCTAGATACTTCTTTCTGAAAATATCCTAATCAAAAACACAGATGCCCCCTGCAGTTATACAATAGGCCTACAGGGGCACACCACTACATAAACACTAACTGATTTTTGGGGTGGGAGGAGCACGGTGGTGACGAGGGACAGGGGTTCGAGCCAGGATGGTGGGGGTCAGGAGAAAGGGGGGACAAGGGTTCAGCCAGGCTGGTGGGGGTGCAGGAGAAAGGAGGGACACAGGAGTTCAAGCTAGCATGGTGGGACTCGGGTTCCAGCCAGGATGGTCTGGCAGGGGATCGAGGAGTGCACGAGAATGAGGGGCGTAGGACGCTTACAAAATGGTGGTGTTAGGTCATTTCCTGCACAAGGGGTGGGACACGGGTTTGAACGCATGTCATTTCCTGTGCAAGGGGCGGAACACGGGTTCGAATGCATGTCATTTCCACCAGAAGGGGGCGGGGCTAGCGCAATTTAGGGAGGGACTTCTGGTTTAACACGGGGCAATTCTGATTGGTCCGTTTTAGGCCACGCCCACCTGTCAAATGACGTGGCACGCGCTGATTGGCTGAAATTTAACATTTGACGAGATATATGAACTTATACTACTATTGTACCTTATAGGTCATAATTAGTAAACTTTTTTTTAACTTAAGCAGTTGTTTGGCATTCTTTATTACATTGCCAATTCATGTTTGGAGCCTGCTGTTACATTAACAACTCACATTTGTTGTCCACTGTTACATTAGAAACTTTGAAGGTTCTTTTCTCAGGCATTTCTAAGAAAGTTATCTCACAACATAGTCCTCTTTTCACTGTTGGGTCACAGCATCTTAAAATGCTTAGAAACTGATCTGCTGTGGATTTGAAACTGAAACCTACATGTCACAACTTGGTACCCCATTTTCATGAACATACCCATCTGTGATCTCCTGTTTCACAGTCCACATTTTACCATTGGACTGTGCTTCCTTTTCTTGGTTGTCTGAATATGTATGAATAAATGCAGAATTTGTTATTGGGGGCTTACGTTTTTGCCAGTGGTCTTCAAACTGCCTATGGTTTCAGATGCCCTGAAGTGCATCTGGGAGATTATTTGTTGTGTTGTGGATGCCTGAAAAAAATCCTTAGCCCCAAATGTTGTTAGAAAGGCATTTGTATTCCTCAATTATATCCATAATTTGGTGGTGTTTGTGACTGGTAGGCTGTTGGCTGTGTTGGCAGATGGATGGTTAGCTTCAATATGCAGTGACTGGCAGACTGCTAATGATTTTTCATTTATCATATTTGCCTTTTCTTCACTTTTATTCCTCCCTCCCTCCCTTCCTCCTCCTTCCTTCCTTCCTTTGTTTCCTCTTCCTTCTTTTGTTCATTTGTTTCCTCTTTTTTCTTTAGCCTTTTCTATAAGTTAATTTCTCTGTCTTTCGTCTTATAGTCACTTTTTATCTTTTATGTGCCTTTGTTTTTATTGAGATGTTCTCTATTTCCTCTGACTATGTGTCTTCCACTGATGGTTGACACAAGGGTTTATTACAATAGCAGCTATGTATACCATACATAAATGTTAACAACACATATGGACCCAAAAGATTTATAATGGAAGGACCTCACTAGTACTCTTCAAATGCTGGTGAGAACTAAGATGCAGTATATTACTTTCCCCAGAGTGAATGAAGACCTGAGTATAACTTGTGGATCCGGACCCCCTTTCCATGGAAATGAAGGTGGGAACAAGGGTAATTTGAATTATAGTTTCAGCCATAGATATGTTCAGATACTTCCAGATATTTTGCAATATATCTATCTAAAGAGATTCTCTCTGGTGACCCACAGTGGTATTGCAGTTAGGGTAATTCTCTGGAGATTCACAGAAATTTCAGGAAATATCTGGCCATGTCTCATTACCTAGTGGGCATTGGTCGTGTCATGACATGTGCCAGTTGGCCTCCATATATGATTTTTAGGTGGTGGGTGGTTCTTTCCATTTTTCCTCTTTACACTATGGCCCAGATATTCAAAAGGGTTGCACATGGTGCAACAGTGTTGCACCATGCACAACCTACTGATGCGCCCAAGTGCAATATTCAAAAGGGAAAAGTGCGCCGCACAAATCCCGATGCACCAGAGCGCATCAGTAATGTATGCAGGCACAGGTAGGGGGGCGTACCCATGCACAACCTGCACAGCCCGATATTCAGCCTGGGATGTGCAGAGCCATGCATGTGCAACCCCTACTTGTGCCTGCACAAAGTTAAGCCAAAAAAAAATAGGAACAAATGATGGACACCCACAGGTGAGCTGCCGCATTGTAGGGCACAACACGGAAGCTGCCACCTGTGGGTGACCACCCGAGTTCCTGCCACACCTGGCGGTGCCCTCCCATGCCCCATCGCGGGCATCTGTGTACATAAACCCCCCCAATATCCCTGATGGTCCAGTGGACCATTATGTGCCTGATCGTGGGCATTTGTCTCCCAAAAAAAAGCCTCATCTAATATCCCTGGTGGTCCAGTGAACCGCTATGTGCCCGATCACGGGCATCGGTATAATAACGCCCCCCCATCCAATATCTCTGGTGGTCCAGTGGACCGATCGCTGCCCGATCGCGGGCATCTGTGTAAATCCCCCCCGCCAATAACCCTGGTGGTCCAGTGGACCGCATTCTGCCCGATCACAGGCATCTGTAAAACATAAAAGATGACCTATTACCCTGGTGGTCTAGTGTACTGCCTTCCCCAACCACCCACTGAGGCCCACTGCCCCTCCCCGGTCAGCGGTGGGCGGCAAGCACCCATCCGCCTGCTGCCCTGCTGCCCACCGACTGACAGGTCGGTAGGGCTACGCCCGTTGGTTCTGGCGTGAACCAATGGGCATGTAACCATAGTGTACTACACAGTCCATATATTCACATATCTGGAATGTGTAGTATGGTATGAGCTGCACGCCCATTAGCTCACACTGTGAACCAATGGGTGTGCAGCCTACCAGCAGCTGTCAGTCGGCGGGTGGCGGGCAGCAGGCAGGTAGGTGCTGCCGCCCGCTGGCTGACCTGAGGATGAGGCGTGAAGCTCAGTGGGCGGGTGGGGAGGGGTACACTAGACCACCAGGGTAATAGGTCATCTTTTATGTTTTACAGATGCCCACGATCGGGCAGAGTGTGGTCCACTAGACCACCAGGGATATCGGACAGGGGGTGATTTACACAGATGCCTGCAATCGGACAGCGGTCGGTCCACTGGACCACCAGGGATATTGGATGGGAAGGTGTTATTATACCGATGCCCGCGATCAGGCAGCGATCGGTCCACTGGACCACCAGGGATATTGGATGGGAGGGTGTTAATATACCGATGCCCATGATTGGGCACATAGCAGTCCACTGGACCACCAGGGATATTAGACGAGGCTTTTTGGGAGACAAATGCCGCGATCGGGCTGCAGGGCGCCGGTCTAGCGGCTGCTGCCTGGCAGCGCCAGGCGCAAGTCATTGAGATCGTGCACCTGCATGCTATCGATGCAACAATATAATACACGCAAATGTCTTACGTGCACCTTTTGCATAAATTATGGCCCCATTTGCATGTCCCCTTTTGAATATCGCAGGTGCTGTGCATGGCGCAAAGGCACTTGTGCTAGCGCATCTCCATGCTCCACTCTGGCCACTTGCGCTGGCACAGTGCCACTGTGCCATGCACAGTGGGGGTGGCCAGGGTGCAATATTCAAAGCTGCTGCACCATAGCGCAGCTCCATTGAATATCGCTGAGGCCACACCCCTGCACAACCAAGCTGAGCTGCGCCTAGGTTTGCGCCACAGCCTGGTGCAGTTTGAATATCCGGGCCTATGATTTTTAAGTTATTTCTAGATTTAAAAAAGTTTGAAGGTAGGAAGAATTTCTTATTTTCTTCATTTTATTTCTTTACTTCCCATTCTTTTTCCTGGCCTACATTTTCATTTGTGCCTCAAGAAAACAGATTTGTGCATCATACACTGGCACTGAACCTTAAAACTAAGAAACATATTGCCCTGTAAAGGCTATGTTGAATAAAAAGTTACATATTTCAGTTTTAAACACCTCCTGATGAGCCCTGAAGGGTTGAATTACTTTTTTTTTTTCCAATGAAAGTTTTTATTCTTTTAGGCATATATTAAATCATGTATCATGCAAGCTGCATGGTCACAAATACCATTCTATACAAACATCAATATGTTTTAGAAAAAATGATAAATTCTGAGGGACCCTACATTAAATACAGCTTTGTATCGATTGTTTTTATATGTGAAAAGAGAGAAATAGACATACTTGAATATAAGTTAGATGCTAATTTAAATAACAATTGGTTAATTGTTCATTACTGTAGATGTTTTACAAAATCCTCTTTGGTCCAGTCCTCTGTCTTCTTATTGAACAACCTCCAAACTGATTCATATTCTGTGAGGTGATTATTATTGTAAAGTGCACTCACAAAAAGTTGCTTTCACTCTAATTCAGGAAGCGCTATTGACTTGAAGGTTGTTTTCCAATTTTTCAAAAGTTATTCTTTTTATTGCCATAATATTGGCCTTCAAAATCAGCCAATAATTAGTATCAATAATTAAGTCATATACATCTCAAATACTAGGACTTTATAATCTTTCCAATTTTGATATGAAAAAACTATCTTTACCAAGAGAGCAAAGGATTGTTTCCACCAGGCCAAACTGCATTTACAGTGCCAAAAAATATGAAGAAAATCTGCATCTGGAGTTCCACATTGCCAACATTAATTTGATGGTGTTATTTTCATTTTGCAGAGTCTATATGGTTTATAATATGCCCTGTTAATTATTTTTAAATTGAATAGCCCTATCTCGTGATACTTTATATTTTTTCATTTGGGTGAGTGTCAGTTTCCATTGTTGTTCAGTTATATGAGGTTCTACATCTGCTTCCTGTTTTGTAATTGTGTTTTTATATAGTATTTGAACTGATCCTCGATAACAACTGATTATCCATGAATAAAGCTTAGTCTTGGTTTTTAAGTTAGGTTCCAGAATTTTACTTAACTCCATTTCTATTTCTTTATTATTTGTGGTTCTTTCCCATCTTTTGTAATCCTTAATAAATAAGCTACTCAGTTGATTAAAATAAAAATATTGGGAGTTTTGTAAGTACCATTTATCTTTAAAGGTCTTCCAGGGCAATTTAATCCCCATTTCATACAAATCTTCTCACTTTTGTATGCATTGGTTCTGCCAGGATGTTTTATGCAGGGGTTTCCCCTGTATTGTGCGGTTTGGAAGATGCTAGATATCATTTAAGGAAAAAATATGTATTGCCCATTTTGTTATATTGAGAAATTTCTGTGCTACTAAGCATAAGTGCCGTATGATTATGTTTTTAGAGTTTACACATTTGCTAGCCAGAAATAACATTTTTTTTATATTTAATTCTTCTTTATAATAGTCTTTAAGGATTGCATTTCCTAATTCCAAATTTGGCTCTTCTTCTTGATTTAATCCCCAGTTTATAATTAATTTTGTTAAGAAGGCATGAATTTGAGCTGGTTAAAGTTGAATGCAGGAAAGACTGAGGTTATGGTTGTGGACCCAGGCTGCAGGATAGAGGGGTTGATGACCGATCAGCCCTCTGGATTATTTCTTGCGGGCGTTCCAATCCTTACCTCAGAATGGGTGCACGACCTTGGAGTGGTGCTTGACGATAGGCTGACCCTCCATTATCAGGTGTCAGCAGTCATTAAGTCAGCCTTTTATCATCTTAGGAACATCGCCAGGGTCAAACACCTTGTTCAGTCTAGTGATCTGCCTCTATTGGTCCATGTCTTTATGACCTCTTGCCTTGACTACTGCAACTCCCTTTACTTAGGGTTTCATGGGGTTGATATCCACCACTTGCAGCTGGTGCAGAACGCTGCTGCTTGATTGCTGACAGGGGTGTCTAGAAGATCGCATCTCACCCCTGTGTTGCACGATCTGCACTGGCTGTCGATTCAGTGGCGGATCACCTTTAAGGTAGGTTTATTGACCTACAAAGCCCTACATAGCCCTACACAAAGGTTAGATCATATGGATCATATGGATAGATTATATAGGCTTTAAAGCTCTTTTTACAAAGAAATTGTTGTACCCCACTAAATTGTTTCCTTCAATCCCATAGAAGATTGGAAAAGTCATGCCTTAGAGAAATAGAGAAATGCCTTAGGAGGCAGTATAGTGCAGTGGTTTAAGGCTTTGAGCTACAAGCCTGGAGATCTGGGTTTGAATCTGACAGCCCCCACTTGCATACTTATCCATCTCTTTACTGTTCAGAAAAACCTCCTGCAGCATTACGACATCCAGTTTTAGTTTCCTAAGCAAGTCACTTAACTTTCTTGTGCTCCAAGGTCACACCTGTAAACAAGCTTCAGCTTACTATGTCTCTCCTGGTTAAAATAAAAAAAAAATCTGCTGATTCTAAAATTAAAAGTTTGGAGTTTTATGGTAAGCTGTCATGATCCTGTCCTTTCCTTCCCTTCCGGGGTTAAAATTTTTAGAATTGCTTGTCTGTCTCCTCCACTTGCATTTGTATTTGCTTGACCCAGCCAGTGGATTCTATGGGTAGGAGGAATATCATTATCTGGTCTAGTAACTGGGTGAATATTTCCACCATGATCTTTATAAGAGAAGAATCTTTTTCCCAGTCCTGTTGCAGACCAAAAAATGTGAATATTCATCTGCCTTTCATGGGTCTCCTGGTCATCTAGTTTTGTTCGTAACATAGTTTGCTGCTTTTGGAGCAGTTTTATCTTCTTAGGTAGTAGGTTCATTGAGTCTTCTAACTGAGAATTCTAGCTCTATAATTCTTTTTATTCCTTGTTCTAATTTAACATCAGTATTTGAGAGAGATTCTTTTAAATTACATATGGCTTCTGGTAGTTGTTGCAGTTTATCTAAAGAAGACTGCAAAGTTTGGAAATTGCATATTATTTGCTTTGCCCAATCAGGAGGAGTCTCCTTCAATGACTCTTTGTCTGGGCCCTTAGTATTAGAGGTGTCCAAGCTCTCTATTCCTGAAGAGTCTGTTGAAGTTCCTGCCAGTTCATCTTCTTGGTTTAAATTGTGTTCCTCGGCTATATCTTCTGATTCTAAACTTCCTTGTGTTGTTTTGTTTGAGTTGGCTGTAGTAACTGTTTGCCTCCCCTTTTTTCCTTTTTCTTATCTGCATCAGCTTTAGGAGGCATTTTGTTGCCCAAGGCCCCTGACAGACTGCAACAATTTTTAAAAGGGAGCTGTGATTGTTTTAATTTTTTTTATTTAGTTCTTTTGTTGCCCCTTTAGTTGATTTGTCAGTTCCTTTTTTTTCTGTCTGACATTCTGATATGTCTCATATTAGTGGTATGAAACATTTTGTTCAGTCTTCTATTTCCCTGGTCCTGCTCTTCTCTGGACATAAAGCAAATGGGAAGGAAAGGAAACTGTAGAGATAAACTCTTACTCCCAACCCTTTTGTGTCTATCAGTAAAGGGGCTCCTCTGGAAAGAATTTCAGTGTGCCTGGGGCAAACACTGCACAAAACAGTGACTCCGTTGAAGCTGCCTGATGTACCCTTAAATATTAAGGAACTGGTCATGGTACACTAGAGTTCCATTTTATTTTTATAACTTATTTAACATGTAATTTCTCCCAAATTGATCCATATTGCTTGATAAAGGGTTCCTTGACAAAAAAATCTGTCCAAGCTGAACATGATAAAGGACTGACCTGTGTTTTGAAAGTGCCTTCTAGCTTGTATGGAGCTCTCGTATCAGAAGGTAAGATCCTTACCATCCCGACAGTACACAGTATTCTTTAAGTATATCCTTCAGCTTTGTGTCATGTCTTTTTGTAGGAAGGCAGCAGTCAGACCAGCTAAACTGAGGGTTCTGTGAAGGTTTGCACAGGTCAGGTTGAGTGGCAAGCTTTAGTCAATACACTCCATAGCCAGTTCTGCTGATTAACAATTTATTGGACACAGAGAAACAAACTTTTCCTTTTGCAGCAGCCAGCCTTTCCAAACCACATCACTGTTTAACTGGTCCAAGTGAAAAAAACCTTGAACCAGAAATACCAGGTGCCAGAATGCCAATTGCCATTAGGTGTGTTTCGTGGAGGGGGGGGTGCAACTACCTGTGCTGCCTGGCTTGCATCTGTGCACATTGAAGTTCCTCTTTCCACTCCCTCTGAAGGGTTGAATGACTAAATAATGGAGAATCTAAAATGCGGTTAATTTCATTGGGGAGAACCAAGATAAAAATATGGTAGACAGTAAGAGGAAAGGCTCATATGAAAAATAGGGGCAATGGAAGGACTGAGCCCTGCCACTACTTGGGATGGATGAAGTCTCTAAGTACCCCATAGCTAATGATCATGTCTAGAAGAGCCACTTTGGAACATGATTTTGAACTTAAGCTGTCCTACGACAGTCCCTATCCCATCTTTTACCACCCAGTTATTTTCCTTCAGTGCTGATCTGTGAATGATGTGTTGTCATGTACCAGCCCAATGATGTCTTATGTCTACAGTTACCCTTCTTTTGTTCCCAGCTGTCTTAGCCTCATGTCAGATCCTGGCTTCAGAGTGTATCTTTTCATCTGGGGTACCCTTTTCACTTTTGATATGCTGCCATTAGCTGGATTTGGAATCTCCCAGATTTCCATGCATATTGTCTCCTCAAGCTCATTTGCTTGATTCAGTGTCCTGACTGATAAACACACACTGACACATGAAATAGGGTAAAACAGAAACACTGTAGATTTAATGATGCAATAGATACAGATCAGTGTGCAGTTTTTATATAGTACTCAGTCCAATAGAGTAGTTTCCCTTTGCTAGTTACTGTATATCACAGTTTCACATCAACTTATGAAAGTCTTAGTAGCACTCTCTTGGCTTCCAAGATCTCATCTCCCTCCCCTTCAGAATATTTTTGTCTCTGAATCTGGCCCAGTGGTGATGAGGGTTGAGGTGCTGGACACTACACCTCACACCATACTGATGACCCAGGTTTGGATGCAGACCTGGGTCACCGGGGATCAGTCAGGGAAGGATAGAACTGGGCATCTGGAGGACTGGTCTCCTCTCTTAGGGAGGGAGGGAGGGTTTCAGCTCCTGGCATTCACCTGGCCCCTTGTGTCAGCTGAGGGTGAGACAAGCTGGCATTGCCCACAGTGGGGGAGGAAGCAGAGGCTTCTGACTCTCAAAGCATGGAAGCAGGTGTGGAGATGACTGTGAGGCATTGCATGCTGCCCCTTCATGGGAGAAACCAAGAAAATCTATGGCTGACTGAGCTGCCACTGACCCCAACCACCCAGAACCCTGTATGCCATGGAGCACCCAAGCCACACTACCTCTTGCGTGAAGGTAGGTGATGCATCAATTGGTTCCCATCAAAGTGATCTGCATCAGTTAGATGTGGAGTTTATATGTCTGGGTCATTTTGGTCTCTGTATAATTGTTGCCTGAGAGAATTGGTCACCTGATGTTTTTAGAGCTGCAGTGGGCATATCCCTGCAGACCCCTTGCTATCAAAAAAGGACTCAGTGCATTCTTTCTAACTGAACAACATGGTGGAGTTGCACCACAGTCACCTCCATGTCTGTGAAGCACTCTGCTATCTGCATCATAAAACTTATTTCCTCCCACCCACCCTCACCTCCCTCTCAGCACCCACCACCCCACTCCCCATACATAACAGTGACACTGGGAGTGCCCAATCCCCCAGTGTCACGACCAGGAATCCTCAGTTTTTTACTGCCCTCCAGTCCACTACCACACATACATAGTTATTTTTTTAATATATATGTTTATATTTTCCCATACACCCACCTGACCCTCCCTCTCAGTACCCACCATCCTACCCCATCCCCAGAAATATAACAGTTACACTGGGGGTGCCGAAACCCCCAGTGACCGATCACGGATCCTCTGTCCTTTTTTTTTTTAACCTTGTAAAAAGAAAACCATCCTTCAATGTGTTTTGTGACCATTGCTGTCCCCCCAACTGACCCTCCCACTCTGCACCCACCACCTCCCACCTCCCTCTAAGCCTTTACTTACCCATTGGGGGTCCTACATCATAATCCTCTCTGGACCACAGACACATCTTCACTCTTCAAATCTGGACTGCAAACTTAAGAAACAGGTATGCAGTTCAATGTATTTCAAAGGTGTTTTGAACTTAGTGGCATAACTTAGTCATTTTTGCATATTTTTGTCACTAATTTTCAACATATCTTTTGTGGGACTCACCTGATGAACAATTTCACTGACAGTAGGCAAATCTGTCCCAAAAGGTGATTTTGCAGTCCTTGCATGAAATCACCTTTAGGCAGGAATTGAAAATTGTCTGTGCCCTTGTTCATGAAGTTAGGTCATAAGAAGGCTATGCTGAATGTGACAGCTGTCATTTTTCAAATCCTGACCAAAATGTCTTTTTATATCCCAAAAGGTGATTTTGTAGTCCCTGTGTGAAATCACCTTTTGGGCAGGAGTTGAAAATGTTCTCAGCCCTTGCTCATGAGGTGGGGTCATAAGAAGACTATGTTGAAAATGTGGTGTAACTATATTAAACAAGCATTTGTCAATGCCGAACGTTCGCTTGCAGGTATCTGCAGTGTGTGGCACTTTTGACACTAAACTGCAACCCCAGTGAAATGAGGCAGCAGGGTGCACTGTGGATTGTGTATTGGCATATGGCAGTATGCAGTGGCATGGTTATTTCCAGACATGGTGGCATACAGTGGGTGATCAGGGAAGTGAGATAGAAATTGTTTGGGTCTAGTGAGTTATGGGTAGACGTCAGCAGGTAGGCCCAACCACCAGTGGCAAGGTGAACTTCTGAGGCTGTGGAAAGAATTACACAAAGGCAGCGTGCTTGTTAAGTAATGCAGCAAGATTGTGCTTGGACACAGATGCAAAACATTATTTTGTAACAGGCAGTCAATATTAGAACAGCAAACAACTCATGTACCAACAAAGCCACCTTCCAGGTGCCCAGAGCCAGGACCTCACTTGCCCAAAGGTCCTTTCACTACAGAGCACCATCCTGGTATAACTCCCTCCCCACGCACATCACAAACATCCCCAAAATTGACCCCTTCAAAACCGCCCTACGCAAACACCTCACGAGCACTCGGAGCTGTATTTGCCTATCATAGGGCTATCCGAGAGTGCCTTCAAATCCAACCTGTCCCTATATGATTTATTTTTCGTGAGCTCTTCTGCAACTTGACTATATTTACTTACTCTTTGAAATGCCTGTTATATATGCTGTTTGTGTCTCACCTGTGCTGTTTCCACTGTCTTGCTTCACAATTATATTGTCTCCCCTCCCTGCGACGAGGTGCCTTTGTAAATGAGTCTTTGACTCAAAGGTTTGTAAATCCGATATATGAATAAATAAATAAATAAATAAAAATCTGCATGCGGGCGCACACACACACACTTACTTCCTGGATTTTCATATACACACTTTCTGTAATCCTGCATATCTCATCAACACTGTTCTAAGTACTAGGGGTGGGGATAACTCACTTTGTGTCCTTGTCGGGGGAGAAAAGAGGACAAATATTTTGAAGGTATTCTCACCAAAGCACTATATATTTCACTGTTTATATCTATGCTGTCATTGCCACGAGACTCGGAAGAGGCAAGCAAGAACAGGAAAAAGTATTGTTTCTTGCCTATCTATACATGTTGCTGTTCCAAGACAAGCGGTTCTTTTAATGACAGCTTTGCATTTTGTGAGATGCCTTTTTATCTTTTGGATTTGCAATGTAAATAAAGAAACACCATTGCCTTGTACATGTTCTCCATGTCAAACTGACATCTGTATCTGTCCCTATCAACCTACAACATTAAGTACTAAGTGCACACGAAAACGCGTCTTAATGCGTCAGTTAAGATGCATTTGCATGCGATGTTAATCACTTGGCATTTTGGCAAGCATCTCAGTTCATTTAACTGTTATTCACTTGGCATTTTGGAAAGCATCTCAGTTGATTTAAATAACTTTGCAAACCGTTTTAAAAAGTGTCTCTTGGAGAAAGGAGTGCAACTACTGTGTGGAAGGCAGCCTCATCATCTTACACACGCCTATTGTATTTACAGTCGATCGACTGTCATTGTTGACTCTATGAAAAATTCCATCCATTTGAAACACTTTGCACTGCGTTTATTATACACATGTGTACTGGAGGCGCATTTGCAAAAATCCACTGTAACTCAAGTATTCTTTTCTGGGATCCAGTCAGCTGAACGAAATGACGAGTAGGCAATCACTAAGACAAAGGGGAGGACAGCAACAGGAGGAGAAGCTGGAGAGATTTTGTTTGACGCAGGTCATACAGGCGTCATTATGCTAAACACACACGTTACCACCACTGATTGCAGCCAGGGTGTTTTATTTCAACAAAATCATAGCAGTAGCAAGGTGAAGTGCAGTGTGGGCGCCAAGGTGTGCTCGGGCCAGAGAGGGTGGCATTTGTCAATGTGACATAGCGCTAGTTACCAAGTAATTTAAAAATGGGTATGAATTGGATAGTAAAGTATCGTTCGCAGTCTCTCTTGTTACCATGGAGAATACAGCTGTGAGAGGGGAGAGAAGGACTAGCACAGCAAAGCGTTTAACACACTGCATGCTATAAGTTGTAGTTTATCATATAAGCTAGTTTAAAGATCAGATTAAAGGGCCCCAGATGGAAAACCACAGTTTCCATGCAGCGCATGTCAAGTCTTGATGGTTAGTCATAAAGAACTGGGGGCAAGGTAAACAAAACAACATTTTACTTGCAACATTTAGCTTTTTATACTTTTACCAGACTTACTTACGAAGAAACCGTGCACAAAACCAAATACTGGTCATACAGTTGAGCTTGATTAAATTTGTAGAATATTTGTTTGAAATATAACACACCTGACAGCAGACACATCTATAATTTTGGACAACCATTACAGCATTACCTGCAGAGTAAATTGATCCAGCAACAAAAAGCCTGTGACATGTTCGGGATAAGTTTGAAAACATATTGTTTTAAACAAGACTGCTTTACATATTTTATCTATTACTTTATTTCTACATGTTCTGTATTACTAAGGATAGCTATTTGAAAATAGGATTCCCTGTCCCTCAGACTTCATCTACTACTGCTGCCTGTCTTACACGTAATGTCATCATCTTCTTTATGAATCGTAAATGGTTCCGTGGACGAATATGATGTCACAGGCAGGAGATTATGACATCACATGCAGACAAGCAGCATGAGCTGATGAAAGTCCCAGTGACAAGGTTCATGTTGGCTCTCAGCAGTAACCACGGTACTACAAAAAACGAATAAACTTCTT
This sequence comes from Neoceratodus forsteri, assembly GCA_016271365.2. Lineage (NCBI taxonomy): Eukaryota > Metazoa > Chordata > Ceratodontiformes > Ceratodontidae > Neoceratodus > Neoceratodus forsteri. The sequence goes on from CM057456.1 coordinate 1,323,060,343, forward strand.
AAAATGAGAAATAAATCAGCTAAGGTCAAACCACTCAGAACAAGGCAACGGCATATAGAACTTCCTATTTACAACCAGATAACCTGCACATAAAGCAGCAGTTGAAGGAATGCCCTTGCTGCATGTGTGCATAAACAGTGTTGATGTTTCCCTGTCAGAGCAGCATGCATGGTACCCTAACATTTCAAAGCTGCCTTCCTCGCACTGATGGTTGTTTTTAAAACTTCCTTCCGGCGGTAACAAAATGGTGGATTGAATGATCTACAACACATATTTTCTTTTTCCATTTCAATTACTCAATAGCCTCTCACAAGAAAGTGCCTGAAATTAAAAAAACAAACAAACAAAAAAACAGCATCTACTGGGAAGCCAAAAAACGCCACCACTGCTAATCGGCTATCTACAGAGATGTACACTTCCAACAGTCAGCATGCTTCCACCGCACTTCTGACAACACCTGAGCTTGCTATCGTTAACTGAAGGGGGGGGGGACCTGGCCGGCCCAACACCGCCTGCTTATCCTCTGGAGAGGGCTGTCATCCTGCCCACCTGTGCCTGCCACCGCCACTGCCGCTGACAGCTGGAGGATGGGGCGCACCTCCCTTCCACGGCTCACTTCATACACCGCACAGGTCGGACCTGCTGCTGCTCTTGTTCACAAGAACCACCGCTGTTCTCCAGCTCCCCGCCTGCCCCATGCCTCTACTCACCAGGTCGAAGTTTCATGGAGCCATCATTCCTGCTGCACCACAGCACTTCTGCCCACTTTGAAGGATGGTCTTTGGTTTGAAAAAGCTCCATCCTCCCGCCTGCCACCAGAAATTCAGTCACAAAACCTGGCTGCTCAGCAACCGCTTACATTGGTGTTCGGGAACAGTGTGCGAGACAAAAACCAGGCGGTAATAGGTATATGTCCAAAGTCTGTGGAAACAAACACAGGAACTCAGAAAAGTTGAGAGCTATCATCCACTAGTCACTTCTCCTGCTTTTCGTGATGTTCCTCATCTACCCCACCGCACCACATTGTGACTACTTGTCCCACCCACTGGCCTTCCTCCTAGCCAATCGTGGTAGTACCAACATCCTTGACTCAATGCTATGCACACTGGGACTTGGAGTTTTAAAAAGGGCAGTAGTCACTGTGTTGTTGTTGTTGTTTGTTGCTTCCCAGTCCCAGTGTACATTTAGTGTGCTTATGGCTGGCGGGCGGGGCGGAGGTGGACACTCGGGAGGCAAAAAAAAATACTTTTTTTTTTTTTTAAATTTGGCCGGTCAGCGAGCGGCACCCAGCCCAAGAGTCCATTATAGCCATGGCAAGGCAAGGGCAGGCAGGGGTCACAAGCACTGTCATAGGGGTCACAAAATTTTTATAGGGGTCGCGAATGTGACCCCTGGTGACCCCTAAATGATGCCCCTGAAGGCAGCATTGGTTTTCTTTGAACTGAAGACCACTGCTGTCATACACAGCTCCCACATCCATTGGTGTAGGACGGCCATGCCTGCTGAATGGAGCACTGCATTGCACAGGAAAGTCACACCTCCAAAAAGTCCTATTCTCCCAAGACGTTCCTTGCTCATGTGCGCAAACGAACGTAAAAACAACAAAGTTATGAGCCTTCATTGAACTTTGTAAAACGCAGGCTCATAACTTTGGTAATTTTCAATATTTTTACCCCAAATTTACAACATAGCCATATCTTTACAACTCCTTATGAATGTGACAGCTGTCATTTGTCAAATTGTGGCCAAAATGTGTTTTTTACATCCGAAAGGTGATTTTGCAGTCCCTGCATGAAATCACCTTTTAGGCAGGAGTTGAACATTTTCTCTGCTGTTGTTCAAGAGGTGGGGTCATAAGAAGACTATGTTCTAAATTTGGTTTAAAAATATTTTACAAAAAAGAACTTATGAGGCTATGTTGAATTTTGCAAATGCAGGCTCATAAGTTTGGTAATATTCAATATTTTTAACCCACATTTTCAACATAGCCATTTCTTTACAGCAACTCATGAATGTGACAGCTGTCATTTTTCAATTTCTGACCCAAATGTATTTTTTTATGTGTCCTGAAAATTGATTTCACAGTCCCTGCATGAAATCACCTTTCGGCCAGCAGTTGAACATCTTCTCTGCCCTTCTTTATGAGACAGGGGCATAACAAGGCTATGTTTGGTGTACAAATATTATAAAACAACAAATGTATGAGCGTACATTACATTTTGCTAACGCAGGCTCATAACTTTGGTCATTTTCAATATTTTTACTATTGATTCCTTGGCTGCAGCCCTATCAGCTTTGGCCAGAGTTTGTTGTTTTGCAAAAGTTTTGTAACTTGGCCATTAGTTACAGCAACAGGTGTTGTATACATCTGTATGTGTCCATTGTGGTCTGTAGGGAGACATGTTTAATTGGAGTGGAAGCATTGTGATGTGTGCACGTTATCAAGTTTGTTTATTTTTCTGGCCAGTGTGTTTATTTTTGATGGGGTATAGAAGATGTTTTGTGCTTCTGAGGTAACTGTTTTGTATGTTTCAGTGTCATTTTACTTGTACAACTTCTATTTTTACAGGTAGAATATGATGTCTTCTCCAGGATTTTTGTCAGTTGGTTTAGCTTTTTCTAAATTTTGTTGGTGTTTAATTAAGGAAAGCAGAATGTTTTGTGTAGTGATTTTGTATTTTTATGTGTTCATTTGTATGTTACACATAGCAGACATAGCAGACATATGTGTACATCTTTTACAAAGTAGAGGTTTTATTTGTGCACTGATATAGAAATTATTTTATTTTATTATACAGTGCTATAATGAAAAGGTTTAACAAAGTAATGGCTTCATTGTTCACTTTTATTACATGTTTCTCTGAAGAACAGAAATATTTGTGGTGTTAGGATTTACAAAACAAGTTTTTTCTACTATATGTTCACATTATGCTATTTAGAATCCGAAGTTGTGGGCTATAGCTCTTAGGAATTCAAAGAGTGTGTAGGTTCTATAAGATTGTATGTCTATTTGTATGCACTTGTTGACATCTTGGTATTTCCTTTTACCTCGTGCAGGGGTGTTTCCTGCAAGCAGTTATTCTGCATCTCCATCTATTTTTTTTTTTATTGTTTTGAGTCCATTGATTAGTTTCCATAATGTTGGGTTTGTCATTCTTAGGAGGTTGTTTAGAGTGTTGTGGAAGGCGTTGACTGCAGTATTTGTTTATGGGTGACCGTGTAATACTCTGGTGGTAGTTCCAAAATTTGGAAGGGTATAGGGGATGGAGGCATTCAGCTGTGCGGTGGTTCATTCTTTCTATATATGTGGATTTGAAGTAGTCTAATGTAGGGTGCAGCTCCTTGGGTATTATTTCTTCTTGTTCATCTACAAGCATTTCACATTTTTATGCTATCTCTTCCAAGGGTATAAGTGCCAGGGATGATATACACCTGAAAATGAGGGGGAGGTTGGTATCCTCTCTGTATATGTTGCTGAGACCTTCAGATAGTATTTTTCACCATATGTTGTGTGATAAATGAAAGAAGCACCCTCTTTTTTCTGCTTGAGAAAATACTTTTTGTAATGCTTGTACAGTATGACTGCTGTTTCAATGTCTGTTAGGATGGATCATGGGTTTAGATTAGGCTGGGTTTGCAGAAAGTAGTTAAGAGCTTGGAATTATGTGCCTCTTTTCCTATTTGGGAGCAGCATGAATATACATGGGATAACTTTTCCAAATCTCTCCCCATGTATGGTATACTGTTGATCTGTTCAAACAGTTTGGGGGACATGTGAAAGGCACTTGTCCATGTGTAAGAAATGACTGGATGAACTGCAAAGTATGTTCAAAAAACATTTTTCCTTTTATTTAATGACTTTACACATTATAATCTTGGGTGACAGTTTTGTGGCATTGCCACTTCCTTAGGCCCAATGCTATGTTTCTTTCCATTAAAAGTACAAAAAACTAAAGTAAGTTGACTATTTCCTTATCATTTTCCAGTTTTCTACTCCTCTATCACCAGACTCGTGCACCCCCACATCTATAGTTCTTTCTTTCATTTCAGTCTTATCCCGGTGGCTAATAGTTCCACTGCCAAGGAAGAGAACGTGGGTGGGTGCCCTTTGTATAAAGTACTCCAAATGTTCCTATTGGGGGCTGGTTGAATGGTTGACTTCAATGTAGTGAAAAAAGTTTCTGTAGACCAGCCACTCAGTTCATCATAAGAAATGTAGTTCTATTTTGATATTTTCTTAGAACACCATGATCCCCTAGGTACGCCCAATGTTTCACCCAACACCGGCTTCCTCAGGGGCTTAGGATCTATAAGGGTATACAAATATGAGTATTACTATCATACTAAAATAATTTTGATTAAAAATTTTTTTTTGAAAAAACATTTCTCATAATTGGTGACAGTACCAAAACTGACCACTATATATTTTTAGTGCCCAAGATTAATACCAAAAAAATGTTTTTGTGAAATGGTATACCTTATTATGTGAAGAGCACCCGTGGACTTTTATTTGTCATTAAGAACAAAACTAAGATTTCAAAATATTATTAACATAAATTTACACTCGTTTATCACAAATATATGGATTATTTTACCTTGTGTTCCTAAATAAATTCTTTCATTATTGGCTTTAGAACAACTAGGATTCAGTTTCCTGTTTGTCTGCAAATACAATTAATCTTATGTCAATCAGTCCATTTTAAATTAAATCAAGTTCCGGTTATTACTATATCATCTCATCCCAAATTATAGCTAGGAATATTATCCTAAATGCAGACTTGTATAGTGAGGGTTACACACTTCTGAAACAGATAACCTATCTGGTTATTCTTTCTGGGTAACATGATGATTTTCTAGTAGTCACTGACTGTTCTTTTAACCATTGTGACCTTTGACCCCTTACTGATGGCTATCATTCCTTAGTTGAAACAGCTAATGCTGTTTCTTTACAAGTTCTGTTTGGATAAAGATGAACACTAAATCCTTAGTTACAAACAAACAAATCCACATTTAGAATTCACTAGTCTAATAAAGGTAATTCTTTCATTAGTTTAAATAAAAGCTTTCATTGTACAATACAGCCTGCACAGGATAAACTATCCCAGTTGTAAATGCTGTTCTACAAATAAACCAATTTCATAGGTAACTGTCTAGTAGTAACATGTTATATCTGGTTACTCCATCTTAGTAGCATAATGTTTCTCTAATGTATACGGTCTGTTTTTAACCATCATGGCCTTTTACCCCCTTACTCTTGGCTATCATACCTTAGTTGAAACAGCTAATGCCTTTTCTTTACAAGTTCTGTTTGAATAAAGACTTGCACTAAATCCTTAGTTACAAACAAATAAATCCACATTTCAAATGTACTGGTCTGATACAGGTCATTGTTCCATTTGTTTGAAAGTGAAAACATGTTTTACAAAAAAACATTCTTTCCATGATACAACTTGTACGGGGTAAAGTATCCTAGTTGTAAATGCTGTTCTATAGTTAAACCAGTCCCTTAGTTATTTTCCTTCAGAGTACTCTATGTACTTTCTACAATTCAAGCATTAAAACTATTGCAAAATATGCATTGACACTTACTTCTAGCTTCAGATTATGTTTGAACAAATAACTATGCATTTAAATATTTTTTTTGTAGAAATGAGCATTGTAATGCTAGAAATCTGAGAGAAGGGAAGTTTGGAATGGTACCCCTGGGTGGTCTGAAATGAAACTAAGCACAGACTCCAAGTGGTTGTAACTTGTTTCAGATAAAAAGTTATAATCTGAAGCTAGAAGTAAGTGTTGGTGCATATTAGTGAATTCTAAATGTGGATTTGTTTGTTTGTAACTAAGGATTTAGTGTTCATCTTTATCCAAACAGAACTTGTAAAGAAACAGCATTAGCTGTTTCAACTAAGGTATGATAGCCATCAGTAAGGGGTCAAAGGTCACAATGGTTGAAAGAACAGTCAGTGAATACTAGAAAATCATCATGTTACCCAGAAAGAATAACCAGATAGGTTATCTGTTTCAGAAGTGTATAATCTTCACTATACAAGTCTGCATTTAGGATAATATTCCTAGCTATAATTTGGGATGAGATGATATAGTAATAACCGGAACTTGAATTAATTTAAAATGGACTGATTGACATAAGATTAATTGTATTTGCAGACAAACAGGAAACTGAATCCTTGTTTTTCTAAAGCCAGTAATGAAATAATTTATTTAGGAACACAAGGTAAAATAATCCATATATTTGTGATAAACGAGTGTAAATTTATGTTAATATTTTGAAATCTTAGTTTTGTTCTTAATGACAAATAAAAGTTCACGGGTGCTCTTCACATAATAAGGCATACCATTTCACAAAAACATTTTTTTGGTATTAATCTTGGGCACTTAAAATATACAGTGGTCAGTTTTGGTACTGTCACCAATTATGAGAAATGCTTTTTCACAAAAAAATTTTTAATCAAAATTATTTTAGTATGATAGTAATACTCATATTTGTACACCCTTATAGATCCTAAGCCCCTGAGGAAGCCCGGTGTTGGGTGAAACATTGGGTGTACCTAGGGGATCATGGTGTTCTAAGAAAATATCAAAATAAAACTACATTTCTTATAATGAACTGAGTGGCTGGTCTACAGAAACTTTTTTTCACTACATTAATAGTTCCACTGGCCATTCTTATTTCTGTAAATGTGATTTCTGGAAGTAAGAAATATCTCCCCCTGCCTTTGTTGATCAGTTATTTCCTTCTTAATTTCTCTTTATATATCTCATTCTTTTACTTGTCATTCCCAACTAAATTAACTGTGACATATATTGCGTCTCTACATACATGTTTCACTTCTTTCTATACCTCTTTAGTATCACATTCAATTTCCATGGAATGGCTCTTCCTTTATCCTTTTGTTTCATCTAGGTATCAGAGAAAACCTCCAATCTAAAACACCCTAATTTTTCACCATATACATATAAACAACTATTTACTTCCTGTTTCTATTGCACCTTCACTAACCTATTTGGTTATATTTTGACATCTCATTCTCACTGTCTTGGGTGGTTCTAAGCCCTCTTTCTCATTGTAAACAAATAAGTTACATAGAAACATAGAAATTTGTCAGCAGAAAAAGACCCCATGGTCCATCCAGTCTGCCCGAATTCCACCCTCTAGGAAGACCTTCACCCTCCATTTTCTGTCTCCTGTTGGTTAGGCCCATGTATGTATCCCAGGCTTTTTTAAATTTGCCCACTGAATCAACCCCCACCACCCAATCTAGCAGTCTGTTCCATGACCCCACCACCCTCTCAGTAAAGAATTTCCCCCTGATGTCACCTTTAAATCTGCCCCCTTTGAGTTTTAATGCATGCCCCTTAATGGATTTGTTCTCACTCAATCTGAAGATATTGTCAACCCCCTCCCTATTTATGCCTTTCAAGTACTTGAATGTTTCAATCATGTCCCCCTCTCCCTCCTTTCCTCCAGTGTGTACAGGCCCAGCTCACCCAGGCTCTCCTTGTATGTCTTCCCCTGTAGCCCACTCACCATTCTGGTAGCCTTTCTCTGGACCCTCTCAAGCCCATCCTTGTGCCCTTGTAAGTATGGCCTTCAGAACTGTACCCCATATTCCAGGTGCAGTCTGACCATGGTCTTGTATAGTGGCATGAGCACCTCCCTTCTCCTGCTTGTAAAGCCCCTCCCTATGCATGCCAACATTCTGAATGCCTTCCCCGCTACCTTGTTGCACTGACTCTGAACCTTCAATCTGTCCAAAATAGTGATCCCCAGGACCCTTTCCTGTTCTGTTGTCTCCAGTTCTCCCCCCCAAGCCAGTATTTTGCCTTCGGGTTTCTACGCCCTACAATATATGCATAATTCTGCATTTCTTTGCATTAAATTGTAGCTGCCATCTTACTGACCACTCCTCCAACCTTGCGAGATCCTCTCATACTTTCCACACCACCTGTCATATCCACCCTATTTCATACAGTGACGCTCGCCAGGGTGAAACCCACTTCTAAAGCATTCTGCAGTACAGTATGCTGCAGCAGAGTTCTTGTAGTAAACAATGTAGTGTGAATAGGTATTAATCCATTTTGCCATTCAGGACACAGTGACACTGCCAGGATGAAATGAATGTCACAGTGTCCTGCATGACAAAAGGGACTAACTGACATTGAAATTACATTATTTTGCAAAGTAACTCTGCTGCAGCATGATGCAGAATGCTGCAAAATGCTGCAGAATTGGGTTTCATCCTGACAAGCTTTACTGTACTTTAATGTTGTCTGCAAACAGACTCACCTTCCCATGCAGATCCTCCATAATGTCCCCAATGTAAATGTTAAAGAGTATGGGTCCTAAAAAACTGAACCCTGGGGAACCCCACCCATGACCCTGTCCTCCTTTGAGTGCACTCCATTTACCACAATCCTCTGCGTCCTTCCCTCTAACCAATGCTCAACCCATTTTGTGAGCTTGCTCCCTACTCCCAAGCTGTCTACCTTGCCTACCAGTCTCCTGTGGGGGATGGTGTCAAAGGCCTTCCTGAAGTCCAGGTAGGCCATGTCCACTGTCCCTCCCTGGTCCCATATCTCCGTAACCCTGTCAAAAAATTCAATCAGGTTGGTCTGACAGGACCTACCACCTGTGAATCCATGTTGGCTGCCATCCAGGAGGCCCTCTGCCTCCAGATATTCAATCAGCCTTTCCTTTATATGGATCTCCATTAGCTTACCCACCATGGAGGTAAGGCTACCTGGGCAGTAGTTTCCCAGTTCCTCCCTTCCTCCTCCCTTATGCAATGACACCACCTCAGCCCTTTTCCAGTCCCAGGAACCCTTCCCTTGTCCAGTGATGCATGTCTGTTATCACTTCATGTTTTTAATTATTAATCACCTTTTTCATTCCAAACTACTAAGAAAATGTATTTTTTTTTAACTTCAATCCAGGCCTTTTAGTCAGCTGACTTCTCTGTGTCCTTTGTGGGAGTGGCTGCTGACCGCACATGCTCAGTTTTTATACAATTCGGTGGTGGTGGGGGGGGACTGAAATCATCTCTGATGTCACATCACCTCCGGAGTACAGTGTCTATTGTTGCTGCCTATCTAACTGCAAGTCCTGTTGGCAAGGAGGTGAAGTGCCCATCTCTGGAGCTCCCTGCCTGGATGGTGCAGTGGAAAGTGGGTGGCCCCCCACCCAGGGATACTTCTCCCTGAATTTTTTCTCAGTTCTTTTTTAATTATTTTCATTCTTAAATTTGTATTCCCCATTTTTATTTTGTTTTAACATTTTTTATTCATCTAGCAATTACTATGAGGGGGGTTGGTGGTCCTAGGTCTACAACGAGTGGGAAACAGGTCTCCCCTGACTGGTGGTATCTAATCCAGTGTGGACCAGTCTCTTTCACCATTTTGTGACCTATTATTACCATCATTAAACTCTACATTCATACATTTCCATATATCATATCTTATAATTTATAATCACTTCATTATACAAGTGAGCTACAAATTGAGTCCCAGTCAAATCCTACCAGTATTGGTTCCATTCACATTCTTCATTTAATCCTATTTGAGGGTTTAGACCATCCAAAATAGAAATCCAATATACTTCTCTCCTGTGAAGTGCTGTGTCCCAGTCAATGTCATTTTTGATGTTTTTTTCCACTCGCTCCAGACCCCCCCAGAATCAAAATAAGGCTACAGAGTGGCCCAATCCATTAAAGTGTTTGGCAACTGTAGAGTTTTTGTTTCCTAATTGGATATCACTTTTATTTTCACTTATTCGATTCCTCAATTTCCAGGTTGTCTCCCCCACATGTAGTTTGTCACAAGAGCAATGGAGCACATAGACAGCATGATATGTCTTAAAATCAATGTGTTGTCTTATTTGATATTTTCTTTTGGTATATGGGTCTTCCCCCCCAATTTTTTTGTTTGTGTTCCCACACTGAAAACACCATCCACATGGAAAACTTCTGATATCCAGTGAACAGAGTGACCATAGCTGAGTGCTTACAAAAACAGCAACTCAGTTACGGCACCTGTGTTCAAGGCTACCAGGCAGGGTAGTGACTGAATACCTGGGTGGGTGAGGTAGGGTGACGGGATGTACATGCATATACCCACACACGGGAGAAAAGGAAGGGGGGAAGGTATGTGGGAGGGTGTGTGGTGGGCAGCTGCCAAATTGGTCTGCTAGATTGGTGGGGAGGGTGGTCAGTTGGGAGGTGTAGGGTACAGGTTCCGGGCCCGCTGCGGCACGGTACATTTTTTGCCAGCAGGCGACTTTTTAATTTTTTAAGTATTTCGGCCCTTGACATGTACCCCTCTGGAGCTGAGAATCTTTTAGTAGGGGGATGTGGGAGGCACAGCCCCCCACATTAAAAAAAAATACAGTGGCTCTTGGGTGCCCTTTTCCAGTTCACTACAAGTGTGCATATTTGGTGATGTACACTCTCCCTAATGGCGATCGCTATTCTGTGATTGCCATTATCACATAGAATCAAGGCAAGGCAAATTTTTTTTTTCTGGTGCCCAATCCCAGAGGTTCTGGGCACCGTATAAAAAACACAGACTCTAAATTACACATACAAAAATAAATCCTCATACAATCCCATATCTATATAAAACCCTCTAAATTTTAAAAAGCACTGATAACACTTGTGTCATACATAATCTGCAAAAGCCTGATTAAATAAATAAAACTTCAGGCGGGTCTTAAAAATCTCCACTGAGGGGCCTCCCTCACCAAAAGTGGGAGCGAATTCCATAAGACAGGACCGGCGACACTGAAAGCTCGATCACCGGCAGTTTTTAATCTTGTCCTAGGAATTGTCAGGAGGCCCCTCGATGAGGACCGGAGGGGACGAACCAAGGCAGCAGGTGTAAGAAGGTCAGCCAGGTAACAAGGGCCCAGTCCGTGTAGGTGTCTGTATAGGGCAGTCCATGTGGGCAAGCCCACCTTGAAGAGCACCCTCCATTGAACTGGCAGCCAGTGCACTTCTCACAGCACCGGGGTGACATGGCAGTATTTTGACTGACCTGTCAACAGCCTGGCAGCTGCATTCTGCACTAGCTGCAGTTGACGGAGGGTGCCTCCAGAGACCCTGAGGTAGAGTGCATTACAGTAGTCTAACCTGGATGTGACAAATGCATGTACCAAGGTGGGGAGGTCCAGGGGCGGAATCAGGTGCCTAAGCCTGGTGATATTTCTCAGATTAAACAAACTTCCCTTGACAACGGCAGACACCTGATATTCCAACATCATACCACTGTCAAATATCATGCCAAGATTATGCACCTTAGAGGAAGCCTTCAATGGGACAGACCCTAGAACAAGTCCAGAGTCTGCCCCAGGGGGCAACCCCACACACCTCCTGTTCGACTCCACCACCAGTACCTCCATCTTATTGGGGTTCAGTCGCAACCAGCTGGAGGTCATCCAGTCATTGATCTCTGCCAGACAGTTGTTTAATACATCCACCGCATTTGACGTTCCAGGGGCAAAGGATAAGTACAGCTGGGTATCATTGGCTTAGCAATGAAATACCAAGCTGTACTTCCTAATGATCTCTCCCAAGGACAGCATATACACGGCGAACAACATCGGTGACAACACCGAACCCTGAGGTACCCCACAAAACTGAATAGGCTGAAAGATGACGAAAAATTCCTCATCACCACCCTCTGTCTTCTGTTTGTCAAAAAGGACTCGAACCAGCGAATGACAGTGCCGGTGAGTCCACAGAAGTCCCTCAGATGGTCCAGCAGCACCCGATGGTCCACCGTGTCAAAGGCTGAGCAGAGATCGAGTAGAATGAGAATTGCCCCCTCCCCTCGATCTCTCACCCTGAGATCAAAACTTCCCTCTGCCAGTGGTCCAACTAGCAACTGTCTTCTTTCTGGTTCAGGAATATAGTGTTGTGTGTACTAGTTTGTCTCTAATAGTTTGATTCTTTTTTAAAGTGAATAATGGCAGGTTCCTGAAGCATGCTACCCCCATGTTTCCTGTCTGTACTATGTGCCAATTTTCCAAAAGGAGTTTTTTTGACTCTCCAACTTAGTGGCTATAGGGCTTGGAAAAAACTATCCTATCATTTACTTCTCCCCTAGGTTGTGTTCTTAAGTAGTCTTCTCTTGTTTTATTGGATACCTCTTGCATGCTTTCTCTTACTAGTAATTAGTTGTATTCCCATGAGACAAACTGAGCTCCCATGTCTTCCACAGCCATTGTGTAATATGAAGCCTCACTACAGTTCCTCTTGGCTTATATGAACTGGGATTACAGTATACTACATTTCAGTTTTGGGTCATGGTAACTTCTGTAATATAAAATAGTATTTTTGTCCTTCTCTTTCTTATATATTGTGGTTTCTAGTCCCTTTTGTCCTTTGTAAAACATTAAATCCAAAAACACTATATTGTCCTTATTTGCTGTCATTGTGAACTCTAAGTTTTGGTTCCTACTATTCAAATAGTTGAAAAATCTCCCCATATCTGTTTCTGTTCCTTGCCACATCATAAGAATGTCATCTATACAATGTTTCCATTTTATTATATTGTTGAAAAAATGGATTTATGGTCGGATGCAAAATGTAGGTCTGTTCTATCTCCCGCATGTACAGATCAGCATAAGACAGGGCCATTGTGCTCCCCATTGCTGTCCTCCTTGTCAGGAGAAAAAAGCCCTGTTCAAATTAAAAACAAAAACTGGCAAAACTATTTCTTTTTCATAATTCAGATTTTTTTTTTTATAATTCAGATGGCAAAACTATTTCTACCATTCTATATAAAAAATTCACGTTGTGGATGTTGTTCTTTTCTCCCCCTTAATGCTTTTAATAATGAATCCAACTCCTCTTCATGTGCTATACTGGTATACAGGTCTTTTATATCTAATGTTACCAGCCAAAGCTCTTTCCAGTTCCTAATGTTCCCATTCATTTCTTCAATAATCTCTATAGCATGGCTAGAATCCCTGACAAAAGTCCCAGTTTTGCTCACTTCTATGTTTATGTGAAAATCAATGTATTGTGATAGTGGCTCCAAAATGGACTCCACGCCCAATACTATGGGTCTTCCAGGTGGTTTTGTGTTTTTTTTTATGAATTTTTGGTAACACATAGAACAGCGGTACCCTGTGTGATGTCTTTCTCTCTTCTGAACACCATCCCATCTCGACTGCTTGATCCAAGAAGTCTTCTATGTCCTCCCTAATCTCTGTTGTTGAATCTCCATCTAACCTATTGTATTTTTCCACATCCCCTAGTTATCTTAAGCATTCTTCTTTATATTCTGTATACTTCTATAATACAATACCCCCTCCTTTATTGGCTGGTTTTATGATTAGGGTTTTATCCTCTCCCTCGGTTCTCAAGGTGTCTCTTTCTTGTTTTGGCTGATTGTCAAATTTTGGGTTCAGTTTCCTCCTCCTTCTCTGTCATTTTTCTAATTTCCTTTTCCACTGTCTTTATATATGCATCAATTAAATCTTTCCCCCTAGGTGGATTGGTTTCTCACTGAACCAATTCGTTAGTCTATGTTTTCTGTCCGAAATTTTTGTAGTTCAGTTTCTAGATTGAAAGTATTCCGTTTTTTTTCTAGGTGAAAAAGATAATCCTTTTCTTAAAACTTGTTCTTCTATGGTTGTGAGATCCCCATCACTCAGATTGAAGACTACTGTCTCCCTCCCCTCCGCCCCCTGTAACCACCTCCTCCCCCTCATCCTCTGCCTCCTCTTCCACCTCCTTTACCCCCTCATCCTCCTCTGGGGTTTATGTTACCCCCCATATGTGTTTGGTCTCTGCCAACCCCCACTCCAAAGGTTGTACCATTTTTGGTATCTGTAACCTTCTGGATCTAGTGGAACTTGATTGTCCTGTTGTTCCTGTGGTCCTTATTGTGTCACACCTTCTTCTAAAAAGGAATCCTGTCCTTCTTGTTCTTGCCTATTGGGCATATATGGGGTGGTGACTAAACTGTCTCCTCTGTCTGAGTCTGTATTATATTCCTGTTGCCCTGTGTAATAATTCAGTCCCACTGTTCCCCATGGTTTTAATACTTTATTCTCCCTATAGTCTATGATGTCTCTTTTATTTTTTTTTATTTATGCTGCTTAATGAAGTCCTCATACTCTGCCAATTCCTTTTTTATCCTTTCTAGTGTTGTAGTAAATTCTTGAGCTTGCACCCTAGATTTATAATCCTCCTTTACTTCATTTATTTCGGTTGTCAATTTATTCCTTATTTTATCAATAGCTTCAGTCACAGAAAGCAAGAAATCCATGGAACATTTGTTCCTTATTTCTGTCCATTTATCATGAAGCTCAGAAGTCATGAATCCTAAATTGGGTTCAACTAGGACCCTCAAGTCCCTCAGTATGTGTTTACTCTTAATGTATTCCCCTAGCAACAGAGCATGCCATTCTAGTCTAATATCTCTGTGTTCAAGATGTTCAATCCTGTTTAACACACTCTTGTCTATTGTGGTATCTGTCCATGTTTTGGTTTGTAACAAAAGTCCTAATACCTTTTCCTGTTCCTCTGGGGTAAAGTTATATGGTAGGAACAGGGCTTCCACCCCCTGCTGTGTGTCCTGAAATGGTGCATCTCTCATCTGACCTGAACTGGTACCTGGTGCTTGACTCATAGTGTATCTACAATATTTGTATATAAATCTTGGGGGGGGGGGGGTGCAGTGGTGATGCAGAGAAATGGTGTGGTTGGTTAGGAGACTGGTACATAGTAATAGCTCCTCTGAGCTGCAATGTTTTGGGCCACTGAACTTGGCGGTTGGTAAATCCACACTAAACTTGTAGACAGAAATCTGTCCAGGTTGCCCAAAGACTCAAAGATTTCAATCTGTTATGATGTTGGGCCATCCAAAAAATACCAGACTCTTCAAGTGTAAGAAATGAGTGGATGAACTCCAAAGTATGTTCAAAAAACTGTTTTCTTTTTATTTAGTGGCTTTACACATCATAACCTTGGGTGACAGTTTTTTTTGCGTCACCACTTCCTCAGGCCCAATGCTGTGTTTCTTTCTATTAAATGTACAAAACCATAATAAGTTGTCTGTTTCCTTATCATTTTCGTTTTCCACTCCTCTATCACCAGACTTATGCACCCCCACACCTATAGTTCTTTCTTTCATTTCAATCTTATCCCCATGGCCAATATTTCCACTGGCCATTCTTATTTCTGTAAATATGACTTCTGGAAGTAAGAAACACCTCCCCCTGCCTTTGTTGATCAGTTATTCCCTTCTTAATTTCCCTTTATATCTCTCATTCTTTTACTTGTCAGTCCTAATCAAATTTACTGTGACATATATTGCATCTCTTGATACATTTTTCAATTATTTCTACATATCTTTAGTAGTGCATTCAGTTTCCCTGGAATGGCTCTTTCTTTACCCTTTTGTGTCATCTAGGTATCAGAGAAAACCTCCAATGTAAAATCCCTTCATTTTTCACCATATACATATAAACAAGTATTTACTTCCTGTTTCTGTTGCACCTTCACTCACCTATTTGTTTACATTTTGATATCTCATTCTCTTTGTCTTGGGGCATTTCTAAGCCCTCTATCCCACTGCAAACAAAGAAGTTGTCTCTTATCACTTTGTGTTTTTAATTATTAATCAGCTTTTCATTCCAAACTATTAAGAAAACAATTTTGTTTTACTTACATCCAAGCCTTTCAGTCAGCCAACTCCTCTGTGTCCTCTGTGGGAGTGGCTGCTGGCCGCATATACTTTATTTTTATACTGTTCTGTGGTGGTGGTTGTGGGAGGGGCCTGACATCATCTCTGATGTCACATCACCTCCTGAGTGCAGTGAAACAAAAGGAGAAAGAAAGAGATATTCCAAGGAAATTGAATGCAGTACTAAAGAGGTATAGAAAGAAGTGAAACATGTATGTAGAGACGCAATATATGTCACAGTAAATTTGATTGGGACTGCCAAGTAAAAGAATGAGAGAGATAAAAGGAAATTAATAAGGAAATAATTAATCACAAAGGCAGGGAGTGATGTTTCTTACTTCCAGAAGTCAAATTTATAGAAATAAGAATGGCCAGTGGAAATATTAGCCATGGGGATACGACTGAAATGAAAGAAAGAGCTATTGCTGTGGGGGTACATGAGTCTGGTGACAGAGGAGTAGAAAAGTTGAAAATGTTAAGGAAACAGTCAATTTACTTTGGGTTTGTATACTTTTAATGGAAAGAAACACAGCATTGGACCTGAGGAAGTGGGAATGCCACAAAACTGTCGTCCAAGATTATAATGTGTGAAGCCACTGAAAAAAAGGAAAAACATTTTTTGAACATACTTTGGAGTTCCTCCAGTCATTTCTTACACTTGAAGAGTCTGGTATTTTTCTGATGACATAACATCATAACAAATTGATCTTTGAATCTTTGAGCAACCTAAACAAATTCCTGTGCAAAGTTATTGTCCATGAAATAGTTTTGTGACAGAGGTAGCACGTTGAAATTTCTGGGGGATCTGAACATTAGTGTCTGGTTGTCTTCAGGGCCGCTGTCATACAGAAGGAAAGTTGCTGCATTGCTGTTTGGTGCTGTGAAGTGTGTGTATCGTCTAGTATGTGCACAGTATCGGTGGGATATTCAGAGTAGATGCACCATGCGCAACAGGGATGCACCAGCGCAAGTGCAGAAATGCACCATTGTGTGATATTCAGTGGGAAGCGGCTGTGCAGTGCAACAAGCAATGTGCCAGAGCGCAACAGTAATGAATGCATGCGCAACCGTAGGGGGTGGAACCATGAATAACATGCGCAGTGTGATATTCAACGGCATATGACATGCGCAATAGCGGAGCAAGCGGAAGTTGCGCGACAGCGGAAATGAGCCAAAATAAAAGGGAGCAAGAGAGGGGAGGAAGAACGCGCCACAGAGAAGCCACAGGTGGGAGCGTAGAGACAGAGTGCCAGGGAGGAAATACAGGAAGCAGGGCGCAGGAGTGGGCAGGATTAGGACAGGGCCCACCAGAAGTGTGCCAGAGTGAGGGTAGGAGTGGGTGTGCCCGTGCCAGTGTGAGGAAAAGGGCGTGAGAGTGCCACAGTGGACTGAGGGCAGTGGCAAAAGGCAGGACAGCCACAGGCAAACAGCCGGAGGTGAACACGGTGCAGGGGAAGCACCAGGAACAGACAGCGGGGGGAACAGGAGAACAGCCGCCGGGGGGGAACACAAGCCAGGGACATGGCCAGTGCCACCTTCCAGATGGAGGCGGTAATGAGGGGTGTGAGAAGGCAGGCAGCAGGGAGGTGCAGCCGTGGAAGGGCCCATCGGCGGTACACCCAGAACAGGCAGTACCGAGCCCGCACCAGCTTCGTACAGTACTCTGACACAGAGATTGTGGGCTGGTACCACTTTGTGAGCTGTGCAGTGATGAGATGCAGGCACCCACATGACAGAGCCATGCTCTTTCAGTGGAGACAAAGGTGACAGCCGTCATGTGCCTGCTCACCATGGGCACCTTCCAGAGACCAACAGAGGACACGACAGGCATAACCCAGTTGGCCGTGTCATGCCTACTCACACAATTCTTCAGTGCACTGCTGCCACATGCTGCAGAGTACATCCATTTCCCCAGCACACAGGCAAAGTGCACAGTACACATACAGGAGTTCCACAGGGTAGCACAGTTGCCTGGCATGCTCTGGGCCATTGACTGCACCCATGTAGGCATCCGCATGCCACCTGGCCCAGAGGGTGCGGCATACATAAACCACAAGGGATACCTGAGCATAAACTGCCAGGTGGTGTGTGATGCCAGGGGGCACATAACCAATGTCTGTGCCATGCACCCTGGGGGAGCACACGATGCCTTCATCTGGCACCAGTCTGCACTGTGCCACAGGTTTGAGAGTGGGGACATCCCCACCGGCCATCTAGTAGGTGAGTATGCATATCATGCAGGATGACGTGAGCAGACGTGGGGGGTGCATAGTCAGAGGTGCCATGGGTACTGGCCATGTTGGCCTATGGCATAGCGACACAGACCATTCTAATGTCCCCGCTCTACACACAGGTGACAGTGGTTACCCGCTACTGCCCTGGCTGCTCACACCATACCGGTGCCCCACGATCCCATCACAGCTATGGTACAATGAGGCATAACACAGAATGTCATCGAGTGGGTATTCGGGCTGCTGAAGGCACAGTGCCGGTGCCTGGACACATCAGGTGGTGCCCTACAGTACAGCCCCTAGAAAGGCCTATGGGCTATTCCTGGCCTGCTGTATCCTGCGCAACATGGCCACCGACTGTGGGATAGCCGTAGAGGTCAAAGAGGGGGACAGTGGTGGGGACAATGAGGACGCCGGTCCAGCTGATGAAGGGCAGCCACTCCCTGGGTGACGAGACCCCTGGCTGATCTGGATGGCACAGCAGCACTGGGACACCATTACAGAGGAGCACTTCAGACAGCACAGGTAGGTCATGGGGCCATGTGCAACCACCAAGGGCAAGGGCACAGCCTGCAGACAGGCAGGGCAGGACACCAGGGGCGGAGGGCGATAAGGGAATGGGTCTGAGCGGGGCACCACCCACGGCAGCAGGGATGGGCATGGCTGAACATGACACGTGCACACATACGCACACACACCACAACACATGCACAAAGGGAAAATGGCATGCCCACCCCAACAGTCACCCCACCCCCCCACACAGGATCACACATGACCATGCCCAGTGGCTGTCACCGTGCGTGCCTCAGATGCTGGGCACCATTGCACACTGGCAGACAGTGCAATGCAGGAATCATCATGTGCATGCCACAGTGGCCAGCAGCCGGTAGGGTGTGCACAGGGACTGTGTGTGTGCAGGGCCGAGTACCCCACCCATGCGTTGCACAATGCACACCACAGTGCACACAGGGCAGCGGCAGACAGTGGCCATGGTGGGAGACAGGTCAGTCATGCGGCACAGTACCACGGCCACCACCGATGTATGGGTGGCCCTGCCAAGACCTGCCAGCCATGCCAGGCTGATCAGTGACCTCTTAGGATGGCACCGATGGGCCCCCAGGGGTGACACTGTGTGAACGTGACCATGTTCACGGAGGGGTCTGCAGCCCACTGAACATGCCCTCGCCAGGCATGCTCGGTATGACCACAGCCACACCCAATGTCAACAGAGCAGGTGTCGCACTGCACCGGGAATGGGGGGGTGGACATGACATTGTGCAGTGTCTGAGGCAGCTGGGCACTGAACTGGGTGCCCAGTGTAGCCATGACAGTTGTCAATGCAGTGGTCTGCCTGTCAATGGCAGCGGTCACATCCGCCCTCTGATGGGCCATCTCTGCCGGGAACAATCCGTGGTCCCTGCTGTGCCGGTCATTTGCCTGGTGCAGAACTGCACTGAGTGCATCCACCGCTGTCACGAGCCACATCTGCTGATCTACTGAAGCCTGGAGAAAATGGCTGTGTTCATCCAAGGGGTCATCCGCTGGTCCAGCATGCTGTCCCTTGTGGTGTTCCTGGCCCTGCTGGCTAGCACCCCTTGACGTTGGACGCTGCACACCAGAGCCATGCCGGGGCATGTCCACACACGTGCACTGCCACTGCCCCCTGACACTGTCCCCCCATTGCCATTGGCCAACTGCTGGCACTGCCCCTCCGGCTGCCGATTGCCAGAGCTTACCGGCGCTGCAGCAGCAGCTGCAACAGCCTCACCGCCCTGGATGCACACCAGTGCTGCCCCACTGGGGCATACAGGCACAGGCTGGGACTGGGTTGTTATGCAGGCAGCCACGGTGGCATCACCCACGGTCACGCCCGTGTGGTTGCCTGCTGTGGGACCATCCTGTGCCCTACATGTATCATTGTCCGGGACGTGAGGTCCAACATCATCGGTGCTGGATCTGGCCCCAATCTGTGTCCCAGCATGCTGTAGACCGGGGGCGATGTCTCGCTGGTACACAGGCAGGGCCTTGTCCGCATCTGCTCCACCCACATCAATCCGGACAGATGTGCAGGTATGCACTTGGCCAGTCTCTCGGACACCTGTGGAGGTGGATGGGTGATCCTCCATGTCCGGGGCCTCCCCCTCAGTGGACACACCCACCACTGCTGCCCCATGTAGATGCTCAGAAGCTGTAAGGGAACACATTAGCGTTAGTGGCTCCGCCTTGCCCTGTGGCATGCCCTCCACCACTCACACACTGACAGCACAGGACCTACTATGCAGTGATGGGCTGCCACCCATCTGGAAGCCACTACCAGGAATGTCCTTGATGGCACTACGCCGCATGCTGCTGGCCACCCACTCCTCCTGTGGTGTCAGGCGGGGTACATCTGGCTGCCCCCACCGGTGGCAGCACGTGCAGCCCAGATGGCAGCCACCTTGTCCTTGATCCACTTTCTGTCTGTGTCTACCTTCTTCTTGCACTCCTGCATGGTCTGCTGGTGGCTGCCATGCTGGTTCACGGCATGCACCACCTCACCCCATGCTGCAGCACGGGCCTGTGGCATTCCCCATTGTCCACTAAGCAGCGGTTCCCTGTCCAGATATGCCTCGAACAGGGCATCAGATTCAGCCCCGGTGAAGTTGGGCCTCCTCCTTCTCCCCCTTCCCTGTTCCTCCTCTTCCTCACGCTCGGTCATGCTTGTGCCTGTGGGAATGACAGGTGTTACCTTGGACTGTGCAGTCCCATACAGCCCTTCCAAACCACAGTCCTCACATCCCAACAGCATGCAACCCACCACAATGGACTGCAATACTGAACCATGACCTCTGAAGCCCCAGGTCACATTTATATAGGGCAACGCATGCAAATGAGGGCAGGCGCAACTGTAAGTGGATGCTAATGCAGTGGATGCGCTGTGGAATGGCTAATGAGCTGATTTGCATAACCTGGCTGAATATCACACTGTTGTGCCTTGTGCAATGTAGGTGAGCGTGCTCAGGCTATGGCGCAGCACTGTGACGTGCGCAATCGGCACTGCATGGCGCATACCCGGGGTGCTGACGCCGACATGTGCAGCGCTGATGACTTACTGTGTATGGGAGGCAGTGCAGATCATGGCCACCACTGTGCCTGTGGCGCTAGTGTACTGTACACCCGTGTGGTGCTTGTGCCATGGTGCACCATGGGCACCATGGTGCCACAGCGTGGTAGGCCACTGCAGGGCATCACACTCAAGCACCCTACCGCACTACATGCATGGCATCCCAATAGCGCTGTGGCACCCCGTACACGGACAGACCCTTGACCCTGCAGTTGACCTTTGCCCCCAGGCACCATGAGTCCGCATCGCTGCACCCCTATCGCCCAGTCCGGTGACAGCGCGATAGAGACTGGTAGCGCAGTACTGCGCTGCCTCCGCACGTGGGGCACGTGTGCTACAGAGCACCATTTTGTTGCCGTTCAAGACAGCAATATGCTGAGAACCAGAGCGCAGGTCTGGAGTGCCATTGAACTGGCAAACTTGGTGGCCCTGGAGGAGCCACATGCTGGTGCCCTCTTTGGGCAGGAACACCTCCACAGGCCATGGACTGCTGTGTGGCAGGAGGTCTCAGAGGGCCTGGAGGAGGCGACAGGGAGCAGCCAGTCAGCAGAACAGTGTCGCCACCGCTATGGCGACCTCCAGCGGCGGGACCCTGACCGCCTGGGGCATCTGCAGGCATGCACCCGGCGAGGCGCCGTGCCATGGCCAGGTAGGTTCTCCATCCCATCACTGGTAGTGTCCGTCTGTCCGGGTATTGTGGTGTGCATAAGGCCATGCTGCAGGGGGGTTGGGGCCATCTAGTGGGGGTGGTGGTGGGGGGTGCATCATGGCTGGGCTGTGCAGGCATGCACACACTAGGGGGGCTATGTTACTGACCTGTATTGATGTTTCCCTCGCCATGTTTGCACCCTAGGCCTGGAGGAGCTCTGTAGGGCACGTTTGGCCCGAGTACAGGGAGAGCAGGCCACAGTGGGTGCCATGGACATGCAGCCGGGCAACATTGGTGGAGCCATGGGCCAGCAGCACCCTGCTGGCCAGGATGCAGGTGAGTGCTGTGTTTCCCCTTACATCTGTGCATGCTGGGATGCAGGGGTGGTGGCAGGGCATGGCCACCTGCACTTGGCCCCACTGCCGTGCACGCCACACGGTGCACTCGACACTGTCCTGTGGCACTGCATGTGTGGGTGGGTGCCGCAGGTGGGCTGTGCATGCACTGGGTCCATGGCTGTGCCACTGCCTTTGCACCGCATAGCCATGTCACTGTACGGCCACGTTGGTGCTGTGCAGAACATGGGTGGTGGGTGTGTGCAGTGTTCTGCATTACTATGGGTGCCTGGGTAGGTGGGTCTTGTGGGCGCGAACACTGTGGGTGGTCGCATGCCATCACAGGGGCGTGGCTCACAGCTGTATGCCATGCACATTGGGTGGGCTGCAGGGGTCTGGCCAGTCACGCGTACTGACTCTACTCCCTTGTCCTAGGTGGACAACGCTGGACTGCCCTTGAGCAGAACATTCAGGAGCTACTGTAGCTGTCCCTGGCTACTCTGGAGCTGCTCCAGAGGATAGATCGAGGCGACCGTAGGAGGCACAGGAGGTGCCACAGGGACCGGAGTGAGGAGAGGGGCCACCATTAGGCCCTACAGCACATCGTGTGCCAGTATTCCCCTGACTTACTTCCTCACACCACTTCATCCCACTCCTGATGTACCTCTTGCCCATGCCCACCCGCACCTGGTTTGTGGCCCTTCCCCCCCACTTTGTACATAGTTTTAATTTGTTATGTTGTTTGTTCAGTTTACCCCTTTAATACATACTTGTTTGATATGACAACTGTGGTGGTCTCTGATTTGCAGTGGGCATGTGGTGCTTGGCTGCAGTGGTGAGCATGGTGTCAGGGGTGGTGCAGACCTGGGCATGTGTGTGTCCAGCAGGGCCCCACTTATGGTGTGGGTGGGGGACTTGGTCCCTGTCTGTGGTATGTGCATTGTTCCCTGTGCACTGGATGCCTGTGTGCAGTGGTCCCTGGTGCATGCGCTGTGTCCCTGGCACCCCTGTCAGTATGTCCATGGCCCGTGCAGCTGGCCCCCCTTGCATGTCTGTGGTACGCAAGGTCTGCTGGCATGTCATTGGTGGCTGTCCATGCCGGCCACCCTCTGGGCACGGTGCATTGGCGGCTTGCCTCCTGTCACCGGTTTGTTGCATGTCTGCCTCGGGTGACACTGTGGGCTATGCTGTTGTTGTTCCTCCTCCATGCTGTCGCTGGTGTTTGTTGCGGTGTCTGTGTTCTAATGTCTGTCACTTGTGGTCTGGCCGCATGCTGACAGCAGATGGCTTCATGGTGCATGCGCAGGATGGCTGGTTCACCTGTGCCATGGTGGGGTGCAGGCCGTGGGTACACAGCATCAGTGGACACATGCCAGCGGCATTTGTTGCCCCGCTATTGTGGTCCTGTGTCAGGGTGCCCTTGGGTCAGGGTGGGTGTTTGTCCGTACCCTGTGTCGCATCCTGTGTGGTGCATGCCTCCATGCACCACAGTGGGCAGCTGTGCTGTCTGTTGGGGCCAGTGCTGGGACAGGGTGTGTGCATGGGTGGGTGTGCTGGGTGTTGTCCTGCTGGTGGTGGTGGGGTCCAGGGCAGGCCTTGTCGCATGCGGGGTCCCTCGGGTACTGACACAGGGTTGACCTCTCTGCAGTGCCACAGGGGGGCTGTGCAGGGTGGTATTGTGTCTGCAGTTGTTGCGTCAGTGGCTGGTGCCGCCCACTGCGGGGTGCTCACAGTGGGGCTGCCATGCATGGCTCCATGGTGCACAGAGTTGCATTGTCACGGTGGGGGTGGTGGCATGCATTCGGTGCCATGCACTGTTGGGCGCTGCTCCTCGGCTGGGTGTCTGGGGGTCACTGTACAGGGTGTGCTCTGCATTGGTGGGATGGGGTGGCACTGGGTGGCCTGCCCTCCTTGTGTTGCGGTCACTGCTTGCCAGGGGTGTGTGCTGGGGCACCGTGCCCCAGCTGTGGATTCAGTGCTGGTGTTCATGGGCTGGTGGTCCATGCAGCTCACCACTGGTTGTGCAGTTAATGGGGTGCCGGGGGGGGAGCTGTCTGGCCTGCTGCGTGCTACTTCACCCATGGCTTCCATGGGTGATGCAACCCTGCATCCTATCCCTGCGCATCCCTGGTTGTGCTATTGCGCATCTACCCTGCTCCACTGCCTGCACATCGGCCCTGCTCCACTGTGCATCCCTGGTTGCACCATGGCGCAGTTGGCACACTATTCAGCTGTGTTGCACAAGTGCACCTTGGCCTGCGCTGTGTTTGAATATCATGCATGTTGCGCAGGGGTGCACTGCACTTGTGCCTGCTCCTGCTATTGCGCTTCTTTGTGGCACAATCTGAATATCCCGCCCTATGTCTTTTCTTGTAGTTGGATTTGGTGGAGCTACCATGGCTGTTATTCTTGTTCTTGTGACTGTTGTTTCTAGGTTGGAATTACTGATTTTTTTTTCTGATGCACTTGGTGATAGTCCCTCTTTTGCTGGAGATATGATGGAACTTGTTATTTCTTGAGTGCTAGTAGCTTGCTCATTTGCTATCTCCATTGTTTTTAGTATCGCCACTCTTGGGTCATTTATGTGTGAATGTAGTCCAGTTTTTAGTAGCATTTTGTCTCCAGAGGTGTGAATTCTGTCTCAGCATACTGCATCTCTCTTTCTCCCCACCTCACATTGCCAGTATTCTTTAATACTGTCTTTGCTTGACTTGTAGCAGGTGCACACATAGCTTTTTTCATCTACAGCCTTTCCCTTTCCTTTCTGGGAGCATACAAAGGTAACTTTGCTGCTGTCTATGTTTTCAGGTAGTTGTGTTGCTTCTGGAATGGGATTTCTATAGGTCTGTTTCCAGTGCACATTATTTATTTCAGCTCAAGGATTTGCCTGTTTTCTGGGTTCGTAAATTATGTTCACCTGTAAGACGTGTCTCTGGTTGTGTTGCATGAGTGGCTGTTGCCTTCTGTTCCTTGTGTTTCTATTTAGTAATTAACATGGATGTGAATTGTTGGATGCGTGAATTTGTTGGGGTTTGATTTGTCAGGGGAGCGAATTGTAATGGGTAGTACTTGTCAGTGAAGAGAACTGTCACTGTAGTAAACTGCTGTGGGTGTGTATTGCTGAGAGCTAAATGTTGCAGAGCTAAATTCTGGGAAGAAATTGACAGGTATTGTAGCTGTGAAGGTAAGTGCTGGCAGAAAGTGGGGAAGTGGGACTGGAGTCATCTGCAGGGCGGCTTGGATGCCATAAATATAAGTAATAACACTAACTGCAAAAAATATTTTTTTAGTCTCCCACAGAGCCTCTGCTTCATTCCTTAATATGACTAGATCAGGAAAAGTGAACTTTAAAATCTACAGGACCATTTTTGGTTTCTTCTTGATCAGAAGCCTATTTCTCTTATCAACTGAATCTGAGAATTGATACAGCCCACCTCAGTCCATAAAGCCTCGCCATCTCTGATGGTGAATGTCTTTGATTAGGTCATAGCCCTGGATCTGAACTAGGGTCAGTGTATATTGCTAATTCCAGGCTTTCAAGTGAACAATTTTAAAGCATAACCCTTTAATTGCTGGAACAGTGAATTGCAAAATGTATCTTTGCAGATAGAAACAGTAAAGAAACATCTAATTTTGTTTGTCACTGCTTATTTTGACACCTGGTACTCTATTTGGTCACTGGCATCCCTCCCATCTCCCTTTCCTCTGCTTGTTATACCTGTGTGTCTATCCAATGCATGGTTGAAACTTCCCACTGTTTTTGCCCCCACCACCTCTTCTGGTAGTCTGTTCCAGGTGTCCACTACAATTTCTCTGAAGAAGTATTTACTAACGTTTCTTTTAAACTTCCTCCCCAGCTTCTTTGCATGCCCCTGTGTTCTGGTGCTTTTCCTCCTGAAAAAGAGACTCTCCGCTTATATCTTATTCACCCTTGTTAAGGTGCTCATATGTTTCAGTCATGTCTCCTCTTTCTCTTCTCTCCTCTAGGGAATACATATTGAGATAACGCATCATCTCCTCATATGGCTTCTTGTGCAACCTTCGCACCATTCTGGTAGCTCTCCTCTGGACCATTTCCACCTTGTCAATGTCCTTGCGGAGGTGCAGCCTCCAGAACTGGGCACGATACTCCAATTGTGGTTTCACTAGTGAGCCATGCAGTAGTAACACAAACATTTTCCTCCTGCTAGAAATCCCATTCCCTATGCATCACAGCATCCCACTTGCCTTGCCTAGTGCCTCGTCATACTGCCCTGCCACACTTAGATCACTACATATGACTATCCCAAGATCCCTTTCTTGCTGGATGACTTGACTGTCAGTACCTCCCCCCATATTATACACAGCTTCTGGGTTTTCCCACCCCATGTGCATGACTTTACACTTTCTGATATTGAAACCCAGCTGCCACACCCTAGACTACTCTTGTAGTTTCCCTATATCCCTTTGCATTTTCTCCAGCCTTTCCTGAATGTCCACACTGTTGCAGATTTTTATGTCATCCTCAAAGAGACACATCTTACCCTCCAGTTCCTCAACAATGTCACTTATGAAGACAGCAAAGCGGCCCAGTCTTGGTACTGATCCCTATGGCTCCCAACTAGTCACTCTCCCATACCCCTCAGTCTCTGCCATTTATCACCAACCTATATCTGTTATCTTTCAACCAGTTTGATACCAGCTTATCACTTTCTCCCCAACCCCCAGGCTACTTAGTTTCTTTACTAGCCTCCTGTGTGTCACATTGTCGAAGGCCTTACTGAAGTGCAGATAGGCCACATCCACTGCTCTCCCTTGATCCGCCGCTGTAGTCAAACAATTAAAAAAAATTGTGAGATTTGTTTGCCATGTCCTCACTCCTGAAAAATCATGCTGCCAGTGGTCCTGCATCCCATAAGTCTCCAGGTACTCCATCAGTCTCTATTTTAGCAGGGTTCCCATTAATATCACCACCACTGATATGAGACTGACTGGCCCATAGTTGCTAGCCTCCTCCCTCCTGCTGCTGTTGTGCAGTGGGACCACATCAGCCCTACTCTAGTCCTCTGGGACTACCCCTGTCTCCAGTGAGGTGATGAACAGTGTTACCAGAGGGGTGGCTACCACCATACTCAGTTCCTTTAGAAACCTTGGGTGAAGCCCATCTGGTCCCACTGCCTTGTTCTCCCTTAGAGCTTCCAAATCCATCCCGTCTCTGTACTATGAAAATGGACTTGTGTCCACTCCCCCTGGTCTGCCCCCCCCCATTCTACTGTGAAGACTGAGCAGAAGTACTCATTTAGAATGTAAGGTTTTTCCTGACCTTCTGCACAGTCCACACCTGCCCTCCTAATTTTCACTATCCCACTCCTGGCTAGTCTCTTTTCACTCATGCACCTGAAGAAGGTCTTATCCCCTTTTTGACCTCCTTGACAATTCTCTCCTCTATTTGTGCATTTGCTACCCTCACCCTCCATCCTTCCACCCTCTGCTTTTCCAGATAAACATCCCTGTCCACCTTCACCTAGATCTCCTTGTACTTCGTAAATGCCGTTCTTTTCTCCTTCAATGCCTTAGCCACCTCCTTTGAGAAACTTAGAGATCTTTTCCTCCTCCTTCCCTTTCTTAGTTCCTTCAAACAGCATGCTGTTGCCTTAACTATTTTCTCCTTGATCTTTTTACATTGGGTCTCCATGACTCTGGCCATTCACCCCTTCGAGGTATTTACTGAGGCAATCACCCGTATCTTTAAACTCTTCCTCCTAAAGTCCAAGATCTTCATTTTAATGTGTTTTTTCTCTTACCCAAGCTCTATGCCAAACCACACTGTATGATTATTGATTGTACAAAGTGGACTACTCACTGTGACATCTGCAATGATGTCCCTGTTCTTAAAGGAAAACTACACCTTCATATTATTTAAATTTTATTTGATTCCATGTCAACAGACAACTCCTTTCCTGTAGTTGTTAGAACCATGTGTGTTAGCCTTAGTTTGTTTTCACTGCTCATGGTAGCCCCTGTGATTGCCCTGGGGGTCTCCATTTCATGGTTGTTGAAATCTCGTCGTCCATGAGAACTGCATTAGCATATGAGAATGTGATGTCAGATCAACCATTTATATCATGTGTCTCTATGTTGAAAGAACAAATACCCTGCAAAAACTCTCTGGAAACTCATAAACAAAATGAAGTTTAAAGGGGAAACCCTGCATTATAACTCAGATAGTTTGCAATGCTCACTGAAGGTAAATGTGGTATTTCACACCTTCTTGTAGCTTGTTTCTTTGAAAACTAATTATGAAGACAGGCATACTGGGGAGTTTAAAGGGTGATTATGCATCATGTTTTCATATGCTAATGCATCTCTCTGGAACAATGAGATTTCAACAACCATGAAATGGAGCCTCCCAGGACAGTAACAGGGCCTAGCATGAACTATGAAAACCGACTAATGCAGTTGCATACATTGTATTGCATTGTTTATTGTTTGGAAAAATACCTTTGAGCAAAAGCTCATTTATAAAGGTTCCACATCAAGAAACACATTACAGACATTTGAAACAAGCAAGGTACATAATGCTTTGTAAAAACAATGGAGCTAATCCCATACCAACTGACAGTAAATTGGCATGAGCTAATCATCAGGGTGATTGGTGTAACAGGAAGCAGCCAAGTGGATGGCCTTGTCAAAAAGGGGGACAGGTTAGTAAGTTGGCTGGGTGCCATAGATGGGAGGGCTTGCAAGCCGGGGCAGCAAGTGCATATCTAGCCATGACCCAGGGAGTTTGTATCCCAAGGGGTGGTGCAACTATGGAGCAGTGGGGGGGGATAAGGTACAGACCTGAGTTGGAGTTGGGGGGGAAGGTAGTAGGGGGAGCAGAGTGAGTGGAGGAGAAGAAGAAGGAAGGGGATAGGTGATCCTTCAGGGTTCAATTTAATCTTGCAGTCCATGGATGAGCCTAATACATGGTGTTGGGCAAGTGTCACAGCAAAAGGGGGCTTAGGGTCAGCTCTGGACATGGGATAGTTGCTGACACTCAGAAGTGCTTTTGCTAACTAGGAACTGTTTCAATTCTGATTTGAATACCAGCAGGCTCGAGGAGCTGGGTGAGGCCTCAGGAACCTCGTTAAGCCATGAGGGAGCTCTATAGGAGAAAGAACATTGGCCAAGTGCTGTTCTCCAAAATGGGACTCTGAGTGAGCTCTGAGTGTTGCCCCTGGTACTGTACTTGTTTTCTGATGGGGATAACATATGTACAATGCAAGGTGTTGATCATCCCAACAGGGCCTTCCTATCTAGTAGGAAAGTTTTGAACTTTATTCTGTTACCGAGGATAAGCCAATTGGTTTGCCCATACAGAGCACATGTGTGAACAAGGTGATCAGCACTGAAGATAAGCCTACAATCCTTATTTAGGGCTATGACTACCCTTTTAAGAGCAGTGTCAGTGGCTGCACCGTAAACAACCAACCCATAATCTGTAACAGATAGTACTGAGCTGGAGACAGCTAGCTGGAGTGCAGTAGGTGTGAGATATCAGTGTCTGTATAGAACCCAGAGCTTGGTGTTAACTGCCTTTCACCACCGAGTCTATATGCTGAGCATAAGAGAAGGTATCATCTATTGTGACTCCTAGGTGCTTGAAGGAATTCACCTGCTCTAGTGGGATATGCTGGTCTTTGGTGATAGCTAGAGAGGAGTGTCTCTTTTTAAGTTGTGGGCTGGAGATAAGCATGACTTTCATTTTTTTGTAGTTGAGTAAGAGTTTTTGTGATGTGAACCAACCCTCCAGTTGGTGAAACATAGACTGCAGCTGTCTTCCAGCAGCTTGATATGGGAGTTGCTGCTTAGGATGACAGCGTCATCCATGTACAGGATAAGCTTGCTGTTGCAGGCCTCTGGGAGCTTGTTCAGGAACAGGCTGAACAGCAGTAGTCCAAGTATTGAACCTTGGGGTACTCCTAAGGTAACTTGTTTGGAGTTGGAAACAGCTGGGCCTACTTTAACTCTTTGTGATCTGCTGGATTGGTAGCCCATGAATCAGTGAACAGCACTTGAGGATATTCCCAGGGACTGTAGCTGCTTCAGGACGAATGGGTATTTGACCATGTGAAAGGCCTTTGTTAGGTCAATGACGATCAAACCCACCATCTCTCCTACATCCAATGCTTGGTGCATATAGTCAGTGAAGTCTACTAGCGCAGTAGCAGTGCTGTGATTTCTCTGAAATCAATGCAGTTGGTGACACTGCAATTGGTATTTTTGCAAGTAGTCAGAAATTTGATCAGCTACTATACTTTCCAGGGCTTTGGATAGTGGAGAGATGATAGAAATGAGCTGGTAGTTAGCAATACAGGATCTGCCACCACTTTTGAGAACAGAGCTTGCTTCCAGATGCTTGGGAATGCAACCAAGGTGAGTGATTTATTAAAGATTTTGGAAATGGGGTATATCAGTACATCAATGGCCAGGGCAACCAGCTTCATATCTAGGTTGTCACTTCCCATCCTTGTTTCCCCCAGGACTTTCTTTACATATGACATGGTCTCCTTCACTGTTACTCATTTAAAGTAGAAGTTAGGGTGCTCCTTCACTCTGGTTTTATTGTTCTGGTTTGCCTCCATCCTCTCCAGGTAGTCTAGAGAGAGAACCAAGCCTACATCCGTGAAGGCACTATTGAATGACTCGGCTATTGAGTGTGGGTCTGTGGAGTTTATACCACCGATATTGAGCATTGAGGGAGGTTTCTTGTCGCTCTTCCTGAGGAGATCCTTAATGTTCCCCCAAAAACACCTCCCGTTACCCCAGTTCCTTTCCAGCTGGTCCCTGTGATAATTAGCCTTAGCAAGTCTAATGAGCCATGTAAATCTGTTTCTGGCTGCCCTGTAGTTCTGGTAGTCATTTTTGACCCTTTGGATCTGGCTCATGACCAGAGATTGTCCCTTTCCTTCATAAGATCCAGCAGATCACCAGTTATTCACCCGTTATTATTGCCACAAATCTTTCATTTCCTGATTGGGGCAAATTTGTCACAGGCACAATTAAATTTGTCAGTGAAGAATTTTAGTACCTGATCTTTATTCTGCATAGTGTCCCTAGGTGACCAGTCAATCAGGACAAGCTTTTATTTGAAAGAGTTGAGCTGTCCTTTTTTTAGGACTCTGCTCTCTGCGATAATAGGTGGGGCTTTCCTAAATTTGTTAAACCACCAGCATGTGACTGGAGAGTGGTCACTTAGGGCATCAGCTGGGACACTAACCTCAGATAGCCTATTGGTTGAGCTTGATAGGAGCCAGTCAAGCAGTGTGCTGTTTCCTGTTTTGTGGTTCCTCCTAGTAGGTTTTGTCACTAGTTGAGTTAGATATGAGCTGGCCACTATGTCCCTCTGGGGGGGTTTCCTCCTTGCTGAGCCACTTTATATTAAAGTCACCAGTGATAATGAGTTTGTGATCCTTTTTAAGGCTGTCTATCGCTGCAAGGACTTTACTGAGTCCTACGGTGGCCTTTTCAGGAGGGAGGTAGACTACTACAATGACCAGTGATTTATGGTTTGAACAAAGAAGGAGTTTTACCCCTATAAGTTCATGGTCATCAATACTGCCTATAATGGGGAGGACAAACCCTTGTAGAGTGTCCATAATGTAAATAAGACACCCACCCCCCCTTTTGGTTTTTCTACCACACCTGAAGGCTTGGTATCCAGCCATTGTGACTTCATTATCCTTCGTACGGAAGGATAACCAACTCTCAGTGAGACAAATAATGTCCAGACAGTGCAAGACTTCCAGGCCTGGAATTGTGCTAGCTTAGGGAGAAGTCTGCATATATTAAAGGTTGCGATTTTTAAGTCACCATTGCTGGTGCTATTTGCTTTTATGGTATTTAGTGGTCCCAGATTAGGGTGTACATTACCGGACAGGAGGAGCAGTATCAGTATAATTTTCATTGTTGTTGTTCTGATGGTCAATGAGGACTCATCCTTCCAGAGCTTTTGCTTGCCTAGGATGGGCAAGAGTTTGATAAGACAAATAAGTCGGGACAGGTAGGGAAGGACATAGCCCTTGTGGGTT
Source organism: Neoceratodus forsteri (assembly GCA_016271365.2). Taxonomy (NCBI): domain Eukaryota; kingdom Metazoa; phylum Chordata; order Ceratodontiformes; family Ceratodontidae; genus Neoceratodus; species Neoceratodus forsteri. The sequence continues at coordinate 1,323,092,421 of CM057456.1, forward strand.
GCTTGATTATAGAAATCAGGGGGGCATGAGCGGTGCATGCATTTTAGGGCAACAACGAGATGAGGAAGTAGTGGCTAGTGCCTTCATATAACCTGCCTGATCTGGGCGTGGAGTAGGAGAATCAGCAGGTGATAATACAGATTGCGGTACATCTGGACCAGTAGCCAATAAGAGAAACACCAGCCCTAAACTAGTGTGGCTAATCGTTTTATCAGTGGGTGGGTTGACTCTCAGATGGACTGATAGTGAAGTATTGCTTACTTAGGACAAGCAGCTAGTGCACCCATGTTTAAAAGTAACATCAAGAGAATAGCTTTGTGGACTGGAGCCTAATAAGCCGGAGAGCTAAAAACACTGTTGCAGCTTTAAAGCCATCAATTGCTTCATGCACCTTTAAGAGGTAGGCTGGGTTAGTATGGAGGGGTGGGCCTAGAAGAGCATTTAATGAAGGCTGGAGGAGGGGATGGGGGGGCAGGTGAAAATGTGGCTTCCAGCAAACCCTTGGGAGGCAGCTTGCACTTGTGCAGATTGAGCTCTTTACCCCAGGGTAAGCTTCAGCTGGAAAAGTAAAAGTTTACACACAGCTTTCCAGCCTTGATGAGAAATAGGCACAGTTCAGTTAAAATCTGCAGCTGCAGAAGCAGCTACACTGAGGGTGGATCACCACAGAAGCCAGATGGCTACCCCAGGAGCGGGAATCTTTGGCAGAAGGCACCAAAATTCAAAATCCATCAGTGGCATACCTGTGCTGTGGGGAGTGTGCTGGCAGCAATGCCAGAGAGGAGGGAGCCTTGTGCCCGTGCGGGCTGTTGATCCCCTAAGTAGAGAGGGACAAAGCGATAAAATTAGTAATGGCCCAAGAGGGAGAGGGCGCTTACTGCACAAAGGGAATAAAGGACGTGGGTGGGTCAGGGCTAAAACTGGGGGAGGGGGTGAGATGGGGCAGGGAAATGACTGCTACGGGAGCAGACAGAAGTTTCCATATTTCAACAAAGGCCAGGTCTCTAAGGTCTGTGATCCCTGCTTCTCTTCGAGCTTTAAAAAAATTCAGTCCCACAGTTTAAGTAACAAAATGAAAGAAAGAAAACAAAAAACAATAAAAAAGGCTAATGCTCTGGCAACTTGCATGGAGTACAAATAAATTGTGGACAGTCGGCTGCCTAAATGAGAAGCTAGTCCCACTGTAATTATTAAACTAGGTAAATTTTCAGGCAGGCAGCTAACTAAAATGGAGACTTAACCCCACAGTTGACATGGAACTAGTATCAATCTAATTATACAGAGTAGCCAGGCAAATGGCAGTTTTTCAAGTAAGAGGAGAAAGAAAAACAAATAACGTATCTCTTAGCCCCAACAGTGCTTTTAGCAATGAAGGCTGTAAAACAGGACAGTCGGAGCAAGAAACATCAGCAAAAAAAGTTTATCTGCCCAGCATTTATATTCGTCCCTGTAAGCTTTACACATTAAGATGTCTACTTCTCAGAGGTGAATCCTGACCAAAATTTGGCTTCCAGCAAACCTTTGGGAGGCAGCTTGCACTTGTGCAGATTGGGCTCTTTACCCCAGGGTAACCTTCAGCTGGAAAAGTAAAAGTTTACACACAGCTTTCCAGCCTTGCTGGGAAATAGGCACAGTTCATTTAAAATTTGCAGCTGCAGAAGCAGCTACACAGAGGGTGGATCACCACAGGAACCAGATGGCTACCCCAGGAGCGGGAGTCTTTGACAGAAGGCACCAAAATTCTAAATCCATCAGCGCTGTCCCTGTGCTGTGGGGGAGCGTGCTGGCAGCAATGCCAGGCAGGGAGGGAGGGAGCCTTGCACCCGTGCAGGCCATCTTCAGCGGCTACATGAAAATAGTTGTCTGTTGACATGGAATCAAATAACATTTAGAAGATGAGAGGGTATCGTTTTCTTTTAACTACTAGATCCAGCATTGCCCCATCTCTGGAGGGTTCTGTAAGCAGCTGTCTAATAAATGCCCCCATAGGGAGTCAAGGATGGCCCTGATTCCTGTTGTAGCTGTGGCCAGGATGCTTCAGTCCACATCCGGCAGATTAAAGTCCCCCACAATCAGTACTTCCCCAGTGCTTGACATTCTGCCTATGGCCTCCCTTGAATCCTTGTCTAACTCCTCCCCCATGTCAGTGGTCTGTACACCACCCCCATGGAGAACAGAAGCCCCAGACCCTGTCCGTAAGCCAACCCATAGTACTGCCAGCCCTTCCATATCCCCCCTGCTATTCCCTGTAGCTCTGTGACTTTTATACATTCCCTCACATATAAAACAACCCACACCTTTCCTCCCTGTCCTGTCCTTCTGGAGCATGGTGTAGCTTGGTATGGCTATTTCCCAGCTGTGGTTGTCAGTGCACCATGACCCTTCTATGGCCACCAGATCCAGCTCTTCCCCCAGAATGATTGCCTTAATCCCTTTGGTACACATACTGTAGCTTTGTGACATTACAAAGAGAAAGTTTTTAAATTAAATGAATGTTGAAAATCACAACTAAATTAGCATTCACATTTTGATTAGTAGGTCATCTTTTTGAAAAATCTATAAATAAAAAACTAAGCAGAATTACTGAAGAAGGTAGGGAGAATATAATTGGATACACCATAATGTGACTAAGAATGTGCAATTTATTTCCGTGAAGTGTAAGGCCATAACTCACAGGTGACAAAGTTAAAAATGAGCTGTGAATGTTCCACCCCTCATGAACGATGCTGAATTGCAAATTTTCTATTAGGTGTTAATGTATTAAATTCATGCACCATCTATAGTTTCCATTTTTACTTTTAAATGATCTGTTTTCTGAAAACAGACAGTTTTTTTTTTTTCTGGCGTTCAGCAGCTAGTTTAAATGCTGTGCAGGGGCATTGTGCTGTCATCAGCCGTTGTACAAATTGCATTCTAATTTATTATGTATACATTAGTGACAGGTCAGTTGTGAGAATATCAAGTGATGTTGCTCCAAATATCTAATTTTTTATGTCATATATATACACACACACACACACACACACACGCACACACACATATTCATTGCAAAAAACTGTGTTAATGCACCAGTTAGAACTTAATGCCACAAAAGTACAGAAATCTGGCGTTAAGTCTTTCCAACCCTAAATCCTCACCTCCCTAGCAGCAAGAGGAAAAGACCACACAAGCAACCTCAGACAGCCATCGTCAGGTAAGACAAACAACATACAACTGTTTCCTGAAGACACAAATGTGGTAGCACTAATGTGATTCCACAGGTTGAATGGTCTGTGGTAGGAGGCAATTGGTGGCTCTGTAAAAGAAGCTTCAATATTGGGTTCAGTTTGTAACACAGTAAAGATTCAAGTGATGGTCCCGTGAAGAGAAGGGATCTTAGAATGTAAGCGAAGCACCAGTGGAACGTGTCATTGTGGTTGCAGGAGAGTCTACCTATTGTGAGTGTTAAGGATATGGGGCATATTAGTGATCCTGGAGAGTACTCTGGCCACGGTGCTTTCTGTGTATCCTCCTTTAATAAAAACAAAAACAAGAAAAGAAAAGAAAAAAAACTGTACATTATTTGAGCCTGCTCGGCAAACTCATCATCTTCACTGCATAACCAGCAAAGTCTAATAAACTGTGAATATGACAAACCATTCTTAACATGTTTGGGATAGAAGGAGCTGTTAAGGAGAAAGGTATGTGAGTCAGTGGGTTTGTAATAAACTGATATCTTCAGACCAGTGTTCTGCACCAACAATTTGACATCTAGACAAGGCAATGCAGAGGAGGATACTTCGACAGTGTACTGGAGTGAAGGATGGGCCTGGTAAACTTGTCCAAGATTTGAAGGGTTTCTCTGGTGCAGGAGGTGGCCCCACAGAATGATCTCTGTAGTGTTTGTAGAAGTCAGGCACAGTCCCTGTTAAGGAAAGAATAAATTATTCTTCAACCCAACTGACACACAGACTGGCAAAGCTGGGATCCATCCTGGTACCCATGGCAACTCCTCTGACCTGCTGAAAAAAACTGTTATGAAAAGAAAAAGCATTATGTGTAAGAACAAGTTCAGCCAGTTGGGTTAATGGGTATGGGCAGCAGCTGGACTTTACACTTGTTCACAAAATGCTGCAGAACTGTCAGGCCATCACTGTGGGGGATCACTGTGTAAAGAGATTTGATAGCCAAGGTAAATTATCTGGTGGTAGCCACTCAGTCAGAACCTGTCAAATAGCTGGAGAGCATGGCTAATGTTTTTAATGTACAAGGGCAGAGATCCAATGAGGGGGTCTCATAAAAGTATCTAAAAATGCTGAGATGTGAGATGTGGGGCAGGAGAAAGACATAGTAGGGCATCTCAGGTTACCTGTTTTATGGATTTTTGGCGAAGAGGATAGAACCCGGATGCCTGAGGATTTTGAACGAACTAAGAGCTCTTCTGGGTGTCATATGGGGCTGGGAAAATGATAAGAAAAACACCAACTGCTGCAGGATGATGTGTGTCCCTCCCTTCAGGCCCCACACTGCCAACTGTGGTGGTCTCCTTTGAAAACACTGACTGAGTTTCTTTTGGGGGTAGAGCTCCCCCTTGCAATTGCCCTGCCCTGGGAGTACACCAAAGTATACGTAGAAGGAAAGCTAGGCCCCAGTGAAAGCAGGTGATGGAGCTGAGTGAGTGGGTAGGACTGACATGGGCTGGCTAGAGGAAGGGGGAAAAAACACACTAAATAAAAAATCTGAGTTTTGCATTTTTGTCCAAAAAATCTGTCACATCACTTCACATTCAATGGTTCTATTCTAAGAAAATCTGCATGCGAAAAAAATCTAAGCATTTTAATAATGGATCGATCTGAGAGCACCAAGCAATGTCATGAAGCAATTAGTAGGGTAAACAGGGCAATGCGGTCCACTAAACCTAATATACGTACAGTAGTCATAAACCTGAAGTTACCTTTCCACTATGCAGGGCCTATGTGAGACCCCCACCTGGATTTTGCAACTCAGTTCTGGTATCCATGCAAACAATGAAGATTAAACAATGGTGAAAGAGTGTAGAGCCGAGCCACAAAAATTACAATGGGAAGAAACCATGAAGTACAAAGACAGGTTAGTGAAACTGAACCCAATGCTGCTTGCCACTTGAAAAATTTGAGGTAATGTTAGATGTAGTTCATGATCCCTTTCTAATGTGTGAACTGAATATTTATTTTATAAATTCAGCCAGTATAAAGGAACGCTTACTACAAATTCAGGGGAAACCTTTCCATTCATAAAAAAAGTCAGTACTTTCTTTCGTAAAGAGTAGTAACACCTTTGAATTTTCTACCCAGTCATTATGATAAGCAAAAATAAAAATGAGTTTAAAAATCTATTGGATAACTATATTACTAATGGGAAAGTTCTCTAACAATCATTGACTCACAGCTGTTTATGGGCTTATGCCTTCTCAGCTCTGTATCACCTTAATATGAATGTTAGTGTATACAGTATAAATGTATTGCACATATAAAGTATATAGGTCACCCACCCCATCCCTGTTGCCTAGCCTAATGACCCAGGTCCACAGATTCAAGGTCTAGGCCTGGGGCCATGCTACACAGGTGCCCCATAGCAATTGTACTTGATGCAGAGTGAGCTGCAAAGGAAGTAGACCCATCAGGCATAGCCCCAGACCTGTATCTTGCTTTGTAGGGTCAAAGGAGCAAACCAATGGTGCACAGACTTAAACCTGTGGTCTCTAAGTTAAGAAGCAGACCCATGGAACACAACCCCAGCCCTGTATCTTGCCTTCCTGCAGGGATCTGTGGGCCCTGCATAGTGCCAGACCTGTAACTTGTTACACATAAGGACCTGTGGGACCTACATGAAGCAGCAGGCACATGGGACACAGCACTGGACCTGTACCTTGTTCCATGTAATGTAGGGTCCTGCATGCCCTACACCAAGCATTAGACATATGGGGCATGGCTCCAACTCTGTAACTTGCTCCCTGTAGGGCTTGTGGGCCCTGCATGAAGCAGCAGACCTGTGGTGCACAGCTTTGGACCTGTAGCTTGCTTTGTGCAGGGTACTGTGGGTCCAAAGCCAAAGCAGCAGAGTCATGGGGCATGGCCCCTGTCCAGTAACTTGATGCAGCAGACTTGGAGGGCATAAACTTGTAAACTAACCTTGGGTTATGAGGGTAGGGGGCAGGGGAGGGTTGCTGTTATGTGTAAAACCCCTAGCACCTCATTTTCCTTCTTTTGTGGCTTTGTAACTCTAATGTATGCATTTACATGGTTTTTTATGTGAATTTCCTTACTTCTTGAAAAAGTATAGTGTAAGCTGTACTGTAAATGGCCTCAAACATGCAGTCCCTAAGACCACTTGTCAGCCTGTCAGGTGCTAGTACAAAAGAAGACGCCATTGCTTCATTAATGGATAGGACATTGAAGGATGTGTGCTTCAATCTTGCTCCAGATTGGTATGGTTTTCTTCTTTATAGATGCTAGCAGAATCTTTTACTTTCATGTGACTTTAGGGGGCAGGAGAGAAGCTGGGTGCTTAAGGGTGGTAGGGTCAGGGAATATCACAACTTTTATGTGGCAGAGACAAGGACAGAGTGTGGGGAGGTGGATGGGTGGTGTGTGATGTGGCATGGGTGGGGGGATGAATGATTCATGAAAAACTCACTGAAATAGTTGAAATTAGCAAATTCCACCAGGATTATGTGGGAGGAGGAGGAGGGAGGTTGGGTGTAGAGGGTGAGCATGAGACACATTATTCTTAAGGGTCTTCATGGTGGGAGGGGGATGGGCACTGTATGCCACAGTGTATGTGGGAGGTCTAAAGGGATGTTGGGTCAGGGATAGCACTAATTTAATGTTGCAGGGATAAGGACGGAGTGTGGGGAGGTGGGTGGGTGGTGTGTGATGCTGCATTGGTGGAGGGATGGGTGATTCATGAAAAACTCACTGAAATAGTTGAAATTAGCAACTTCTACCAGGCTCATGTAGGAGGAGAAGGAGGAGGAGGAGGAGGGAGGTTGGGTGCTAGAGGGTGAGCATGCAGCACATTATTCTTAAGGGTCTTCATGGTGGGAGGGGGATGGGCACTGTATGCCACAGTGTGTGGGGGGGTCTACATTAAAAAAGGTTCTTTTCAGGAAAGAAAAATTATCACTGTACAAAGCTGGAGTAAAGTCTGAAAACTTCACCTTACTAGGCAATATGTGAAGTTTCTAACTTCACATCACCTTCACCGGCAAAGTTTTAATTTGCTGCTTTTCTAATCAGTAGTAAGAAGTCAACCAAGTTAATTGTTTTAGGGGTTTAAATATTTTGTTCATATACAACATTAATTGTAATACCAAATGAGCATGCTACTTAGGGTTTTCATGTTTTGGGACTTTAAACATTTTGTTCATGTAGGATTAATACATTTTTTGTGATGGTGTTTACAATTCGACAAGTAATTCACGACCAAAAAAGTATTGATGTGGTTTTCTATTGTTTGTTTGTTTTCTTGACTGTTTTTTTTCTCAGTGATATTTTTTTTTTGGTTGTGTTACCAAGCAAATGCACTGCATGTTTTGCATATGCTGAGTTTATTGTAATCAGTCTCAATGTTTTTTTAGACAATCACTAAGGTTTTCTTTCTTTCTTTCTTTCTTTCTAAAAATACTAAATGGAATGAACTTTTTTAATATGCAGCTTAGATATCTTGTCAGGCTCTTTTCTGACAAACCACACAACTGTCAACCTTTAGAATTAGATACAATATTTTTCATGTTTTCTGCTTTTTCAGTGTTTGTCTATATATGCATTAATTGCAAAAATTATGTTTAAGTATTAGTTAGGATTAAATCATAACACCAGAAAAGTCAAGAAATGTGACATAATGCATTTTGGTTTTCTACCCTAATTCTGCCTGCATTCTGCCAAAGCATCACCTTTGGGAACCATAGTATTCATTAAAATTGTGGCACTGAAACTAATATTTTAATTCAAATGAAAATCTTTACAATGAAAAATGAATACATTCAGTAATATAACTGATATATATTTTTCAATTGTCTTATGACTGTAAAAAATGCTGAATAAGTTCACTAGATATATAAGAGGGAGGTATAAATGGAAAGCATGTATTGATGAATTTTGATCAGTTTCACGAACTTAATAAGGACAGGGCAGTGCAGGACTTGGTGTTTACAATCAGGGACAACACTGCAGACAGTATAGTGCAAAGTATGCTGAGTACCAGTTATCACCATACAGTGTGGTTTCACATTAAGACAAGAGCACAAGCAGACTGCAAATCAATGAGTGTCCTGGACTTCAGGAGTACAGAGTTTAAAGAAATGGGAGACTGCCTCAGACACTGCTCAGTAAGGGGGATTGCCAGGAAGGGATATCAGAAAAGTGGAAAAAATAAAGGAGAAAATAATTAAGGCAACCAACCTCAGCATGAAAGAAGTGACTAAAATCAAAAGGGAAAAGAGTCCATTATGGTATTCTAGGGAAGTGGCCACAGTGGTGAGGGGAAAAAAAGGTGGCATTCAGGAGATATAAGGAAACACAGAGGGAGAAAGACAAGGAGATGTACTGGGTAAAATAGAGGGAAGCAGGTAAGAGAGTGAGGAGGACAAAAGTGCAGAAAAAGGAAAGGATAGCCAAAGGGGTAGCAAATGGGGGGTAAGACTTTCTTCAGGTACATAAGTGAAAAGAGGAAAGCATGGGGATAGTGAAAATAAGGAGCATAGCAGAGGCAGACTGTGAGAAGGTGACCAAGAAAAAACAAACATCCTAAACAGGTACTTCTGCTAAGTCTTCACAGTGAAGGTGGGGCATATGGACCACCAGGGAGCAGCAGGAATGGGAGGGGAGGACTCAAGTCCATTTTCAGAGGGAAGAGACCTGAAGGGACTTGAAGCTCTGGAAGTGGGCAAGACTATGAGACCACTGATGGCCTTATTCAGCATCTCACTAGAATTGGGTGTGGTTCTGGAGGACTGGAGGAGAGCGGATGTGGTCCCTTTACATAAGAGTGACAGCAGAGAAGAGGCTAGCAACTATAGGCTAGCAAGCCTCACCTCATTGGGAGGAAATTAATGATAACACTGTTAAAGGAAATATTGGTACAGTGCATTGAATCAAATGGACTGCAAGACAAAAGGCAGCATGTATTCAGAGGAAAGGGGTGCCAGACAAATCTGATTGGTTTATTTGACTGGGTGACAGGGGAACTTGATAGGGAAGGGCAGTGGATGTGGCCTGTCTGAACTTTAGCAAGGCCTTCAACACTGTGCCACACAGGAGATTGACTGGGAAACAAAGCAGCTTAGGGGGTGGGATCCAAAGTGGTGAACTGTGTAAGAAACTGGTTAATGGATAGGCAACAGAAGGTGGTGGTTATTGGCACTTACTCTAATGAGGGGAGAGTGACCAGTGGGGTGCCATAGCGCTCAGTACTGGGACTGGTCCTCTTCAATGTCTTCATAAGTGGCATTGCAGATGAACTGGAAAGGAAGATATGCATTTTTTGCAGATTATAAGAGAACATGTAATATTATGGACAATCCTGAGATGGTGTAAAAATTGTGTAGGGATCTTGGGAAACTTGAGGAGTGATCAAAAACATGGGAGTTGGGACTCAACACTATAAAGTGCGAAATTATGCACTTAGTACATAGGAACCCAGGAAATGAGTGTAAGATGGAAGGGAGGTACTGTCAGTCACTAAGCAGAAAAGGGACATTGGGTTTATCATGATGACCTTAAAGTGGCAGGACAGTGTGACAAAGTAGTGGGTAGGGCCAGTGCAATGCTGGAATATATAGGGAGAGTTATCTCTAGCAGGATGAGGAAAGTGGTGTTGCCAAAGCATCGCTCACTGGTGAGACCCTTCCTGGAGTATTGTGTCCGGTTCTGGAGGCCACACTTCAGAAAGGGTATAGACATGGTGGGGGCAGTTCAGAGGAGAGCAGCTAAAATGGTGCAGGGGTCACACCAAATGCCCTATGAGAAGAGACTGAGGGATTTCAACATGCACACCCTGGAAGACAGGAGAGTGAAGGGGGATATGATAGAGATCTACAAGTACCTCATGGGGATGAACTGGGTACAGGAAGCGTGTCCCTTTCAAAGGAGGATGAGCAGCAGCACCAGACAGCATGCAATGAAACTGGAGGGAGGGAAGTAAAGGGGATGTGAGGAAGTCCTACTTCACTAAAGGGGTGGTAGATGCCTGGAATAGACTGACAGCAGAAGTGCTGGAGGTGAAAACAGTAGGGGACTTAAAAGGTGTGTGGGATTGACATAAGGGAATATTCATGAATATGCAGGAAGGACAGAGGGTTGCCAGAGATGAGTTAGGGTCTGTGGCAGCACACTAGACAGGGACCATCTGAGCAGCCTGAGTGGGCCAAGCAGTCCTTTTCTGATGACAAATTCTATGTTTCTATGTTTCTTTGGAAAGTTTCATCCTTATTGATGTTCTCTACTGCAAAGCTTAGTTTCATATTATCAGTGAACTTTTGAAACCAACCTGTTACGCCTTCTGATATATCGATTGTGAAAATATTGAAAAGGATATGTCCCAAGACTGATCCCTGGGGGACACCAATAGTAATGAAGGCCTCTGATAACAAATGGCTCTTTAGTCTGACCCTTTGAGTATGATTTAACAACTATTATTGGAGCCAATTTGTCAGATAGTTTTCAACATCTAGTTCCTTCAGTTTGAGCATTATACCTCCATGAGGATTCATATTGAAGACCTTGGAAAAATGTAATAGCATAACATCAACCTGAATTGCTGAATCCAATGACCTACTCACTGCTTCATGAAAAGTAATTACATTTGTTACACATGAGTGTCCAGTATGGAAGCTATGCTGGGTGTTATTGTAGAGGCTGTCCCAAATGGAAAAGATCTATATTTTTTTTAATAGCTTAAATATATCCTAGTGTTCTTAGATATATTTCAAATGCATGTCAGATATTAGTTATAGTTTTCAGATATATTTAAGATATTCATAGAATGATTCAATATATATCATTAATTGGAAACATCTTTGATACATATGTTTGAAATATAGCTCTTCAAATTAAGCTTGCAGAATCTGTTCATACAGTTCTGTTTTAACCAAATGTTACTTTTGTGCCTGATTTTGAAACTTTTAAAACGAACCAGCTAAAACTATTTGCATTTGCCTGTAACTGTATTTAAAAGCTTAGAGTCACTGCAAGCCCAGGACCTGTGTTCTATCTGAAATCCCCCCCTGTGCAAATCTCACTGGGGACTGTTTGTTAATTTGTAACGTGCATTTCCAGTTGTAACTGAATTACCCCCCTGTGAAAAACTCATTTGGGGACTGTTTAACTTCAAGTGCATTTCCAGTGTGCAGAATTTCAGTTTGCCCTGCTAGTAATCACCTTCTTTTTGAATCACAATAGTACCTGATAGCCCACAGCCCATCTGAACCAGCTAAAACTATTTGCATTTGCCTGTAACTGTATTTAAAACTGAGAGTCACTGCACGAGACACCAGGTAATTTCTACCTTGATCTTTTTTTTTTTTAACATCCAACTTCTCCATTAGCTCCTTATATTGTTTTGCCACTAGAGGAGCCTGATTAAGTTGAACAATTTGCTCCCAATACCTCACTTGTCACATTTACTGCTCTCTAGTAGCTGTTTTCACTTGGTGATCACCCCTCATCACTCCCTCATCACCCCTCTCCAATCGTGAAAGCTATCCGCCTTGTGCACTCCCAGATCAGCCCCTCCTCCTGCTCCCTGTCAGGCAATGTCCACCCCAATCCCGGGCCTGGCAGCACTGGTCCTCCCCCTGAAATCTCCTGGGCTGCGCATTGCTTCTATGAACATCTGTAGCCTCCTGAAAAAACTGGACTCTCTACACTGCTGGGTGACACTTCATAAACCTGATGTTGTTGCCCTGGTTGAAACCTGGCTGTCTCCCTCCACTCCTAACTCTCATGTCTCTCTCCCTGGCTACACTCTCCACCGGTTGGACCGTGTCAGCAGGAGAGGTGGGGGCTGTGTCTTCTATTTGAAGGATTCTCTCATGGGGCTACCACTCCCCCTGCCTGACCTCAACCATAAGGCCCAGGCACTTACTCTAAAGCTGTCCCCTGACCCAGCTAGAGGCCCATTATTCCTAACCGTAGCCTACATACCCCCCAAGAACCAATCCCAGGCCCTGGGCCCACTAATTGACTACCTCACCTCCCTACCCAACTTGTCGGACCAAATCTTGGTGGGCGACTTGAATATAAACTGGCTCTGCCCCTTGTCCTCCTCCCACCGTGAGGCTTTCGATTCAATTGACCTAACTCAACTGGTCACACAGCCTACTAGAAAAAACCCTAGGGGGACAAGCACCCTCCTGGATGTGGTCCTCACCAACAGGCCAATCCGCATCCACAACATCCAAATCCTCCTGACTGCCTCAGTGACCACTCCCTGTGCTTTTCAACTGGAAACCCCTCGGCCCTCATCCTGGTCAAAACCACCTCTCGAAAGGTGTCTTAGGCCTGGGGACTCATAGGCCTTAAGCGCTTCCTTGCCCACACTGATTGGGTCCCCTCTGGCAGGGGCAACCAACATTGACTGGCCCTGGCCTTCTTTGTAAGCACTTTCAACTTTGCCTGTGATATCTTTGCTCCCATAACTGCTAGGAGGGCCAAAGTGAAACATGCCCCTTGGATCACCCCTGCCCTACTGTGGCAACTTAAGCAACGCGACGATCTTTGGCACCTTGTTGTTGCTACTGGCCGTTCAGCTGGCAGGCAGTCCTATGTTGCCACCCGCAATCAGTGCACCTGGGCCATCCGAAAAGCAAAGGCGGAATATTGCCAAGCCTCTCTTACCTCCTCCTGGGGGAACCCCAGGTGCTTCTGGGACAACATCAAGCAACTGAATGGTCACTCCCAGTCCCCCTCTCCTTCTCTTCTCAACATCAATGGTACCGTCTCCTCTGACCCTGCCCTTAGTGCCACCCACCTCAATAACTCCTTTACCGACCTTAGCTCAGTACTTCCTGGTAACTTTTTCAGTCCACCTCCTCCATCTGTACCACCACCCATTGCCCGCCCCTCTTTCCACCTGTGTCGTGTCACCATGTGGTCTATTGGTCCGAAACTTGGAACGTAGAAAGAGCTTGGGCCAAGGAACATGCCATCATTTGTATATTAATCTGTTCAAAAGTTATTACAATTTGAAAGTCCCATTATATCCTATGGGAAAATGTATATGTATTTTTTGCAATGTTAATGAGAATGACCAGATGGCCCTAGGAAAGACTAGATTACCCAAATTGGAATGACCATATCTCAATCACAGTTTGGTCTTTTTACTTGAAATTTACAGGGTGTTGAGAGGATGTCATAGAGATGTGAACTATGTTGTTTAGATATTGGGGAATTAATTGGTTGCAGAAATATTCAATGACATAATTGACATTTTTCCCATAGGACTATATTGCAGTGTGTGTCATGACTTTTGGTGCCATTATCTCGTAAACGAAGCAAGATACAGACTTTTCACAACAGGTGGCCACTGGAAGAAGATTTGAAATCATAGAGTAAGCCAGTAGTGGAATTTTTTTCGTACATTGCACGGTTCATGAGATATTGTGAAATTACTGTCACAAGGGTTCAAAGATTGCCTGTCCAGTGCTTTCGGTGCCCATATCTCGGAAACAGTATGAGATATGGGTTTGGTCAGTGATTGTGGCATGATCTACTCACTGTCACGGTTACAATGACATTTGAATTTTTTTTCCTAGCTGTTACAGTTCCCATGATATGGACAAATTACTATTACAAGCATTCGGTGGCCAATAGGAATGCTGCATGGCTCTGTAGCTATGCATAAGTGGCAGTGCAGGCCCAGAAGGCCCGTGCTCCCTCAGATGCATATTGTTATGCAGAAATGGGCAAGTTGGTGGGAGCAAGGGGCCCTCCCCCACCAGTACATGCTTTAAGTGGTTATTATAGGGGTGCAGTTGCTCCCCTATATTTAGGGTTGAGTAGGCACTTTAATGTTAAACCTCAGATTTTGTGCCTTAATAACTTTACACCCGTTCAATGGATTTGCATGAAATTTGGAATGCATAGTCTGGTGTGGTACATCTCTTGATTTTCTAAATGGTGTTTCAGTCGGACATACAATTTTTGTGCAACGAAGAGCCAAAAAATGCACTTTTTGCCACTTTTGAGCATGTGTTGTCTGTGTCACTGTGTGGATACCATGTGGTCTATTGGTCCGAAACTTGTGACGTAAAAAGAGCTTGGGCCAAGGAACATGCCATCATTTGTTTGGTGAAAAGATATTAATCTGTTCAAAAGTTATTACAATTTGAAAATCCCATTATATCCTATGGGAAAATATATTTTTTGGAATGTTAATGAGAAAGACCAAATGGCCTTAGGAAAGACCGGATGACCCAAATTGGGATGACCATATCTCAATCACAGTTTGGTCTTTTTACTTGAAATTTGCAGGGTGTTGAGAGGATGTCATAGAGATGTGAACTATGCTGTTCAGGTGTTGGGGAATTAATTGGTTGCAGAGATATTCAATGACATAACTGACATTTTTCCCATTGGATTACATTGCAGTCTGTGTCATGACTTTCGGCGCCATTATCTCGGAAACAAAGCGAGATACAGGCTTTTCACTACAGGTGGCTTAGATCACCTTAAGGTGATCTATGCAACTGGAAAAAGATTTGAAATCTTACAGTAAGCATGAAGTAGGATTTGTTTCATATGTTGCACCGTTCATAAGATATTGTGAAATTACTGTCACAAGGATTCAAAGAGTGCCTGTCCAGTGCTTTTCGGTGCCCATATCTCGGAAATGATGTGAGATATGGGTACAGTCTTTTGATGTTGCATGAAGTACTAGCTGTCATGATTACAATGATGCTAGAATTTGTTTTCTAGCTCTTACGGTTCCCAGGATATGCACAAATTATTGTTACAAGGGTTTGGTGCCCTATAGTGCTGCTGCATGGCTCTGTAGCTTTGTTTAAGTGGGAGCATGGGCTCAGATGCATATTGTTATGCAAAAATTGGCAACTTAATGGTAGCTGGGCTCTGCGCTCCCACCAATACGTGTTTTTTTACTAATTATAGTACACTTTTTCAAAAAGTAAGGAAATTCAATGCAAAGAACTGCATTAATGCTTCATATAGGGTTAAAGCAAAAAAAGTCAGGAAATGAGACATTAGGGTTACATAGATACATAGATACATAGATACATAGATACATAGATACATAGATACATAGACAGTGTCAGCAGATAAGGGCCTATGGCCCACCCAGTCTGCCCATTTGAGCTTGTAAGTTCAGTTTATGTTTTCCTAGAAGTCTGTTGCCCCTTATCCCTGACCTCCAGAATTCCTTTATGTCTATTCCATGCAGTCTTAAATCCCGTGATTGTTTCAGCCCCCACCACTTCCTCTGTCAGGGTGTTCCACTTGTCCACCACCCGTTCTGTGAAGAAATTCTTCCTCATATTTCCTCTGAATCGTACTCCCTCCAACTTCATCAGATGTCCTCTAGTCCTGGAACATCTTTTTCGCTTAAAAATAGTGTATTCCTGCACCCTGTTCCTCCCTGTAATATACTTGTATGTCTCTATCATATCCCCTCTCTCCTCCAGGGAGTACATGTTCAGTTCCTTCAACCTGTCCTCATAGGACTTGTGATGTAATCCATGCACCATCTTTGTTGCCCTTCCCTGAACCTTCTCTACCCTGTCTATGTCCTTATGTAGGCAAGGTCTCCAGAACTGTACACTGTACTCCAGGTGGGGCCTCACTAGTGTCTTGTATAGTGGAATTATGACCTCCCTTTTCCTGCTGGTGATGCACCTGCCTATGCATCCCAGCATCCTATTTGCTTTACCTGCTGCCTTGTCACACTGTTTCCCTACCTTAAGGTCATCAGAGATGATAACCCCAAGATCCCTTTCCTGCTTGGTGCATGCTATATCCTCACCCCCCAACTGATATATTGTGCCAGGGTTTTTGTGCCCCATATGCATTATCTTGCACTTCTTTGCATTGAATTTCAATTGCCAAATTCTGACCATTCTTCAAGTTTCTGCAGGTCCCTTCTCATTCTGTCTACACCCTCTGGTGTGTCTACTCTGTTACAGAGCTTTGTGTCATCAGTGAACAGTAAAATTCTGCCTTCTAGGTCCTGCGCAATGTCACTGATGAAGATGTTGAATAGGACGGTCCCAGCACTGATCCTGTGGTACCCACTGGTCACTCTTTCCTCTGTGGGTGACAGCCATTTGCCACCACCCTCTGTGTCCTGCCGCCCAGCCAGTTACCTACCCACCACACTACTGTCCTGCCCACACCATATTCCCCAGTTTGTGTAATGGTCTTCTATGTGGCACAGTGTCAAAGGCCTTGCTGAAGTCCAGCTAGGCCATGTCCACTGCCCTCCCCTGATCCACTTCCTAGTCACCCAGTCAAAAATTCAGCGAGGTTGGTCTGACGCAGCCTCCCCTGGTGAAACCATGCTGCCTTGGGTCCTGTAGTCCATTGACAACCAGATGTTCCACCAATCTCTCCTTCAGTAGTGCTTCCATGATCTTCCCACTACCGAGGTGAGGCTGACTGGTCTGTAGTTCCCTGCTTCCTCTTTGTTCCCACTTTTGTATAAAGTACTACATCTGCTGTCCTCAGTCTTTTATGTACCTCCCTGTTTTCAGTGATTGGCTAAACAGGATAGCCAGAGGTTCAGCCACCACCTCTCTTAGTTCTTTAGGACCTGGGAGTGCACCCCATCTGGCCCGTTGCTTTATCAACTCTTATTGCTTCCAGTTCCTTCAGGACCCTTTCTCGTGTAAAGGGACTTGTGTCCATTCTCGCACCATTCTCACCCTTGTACTCCTTTCAGACTCATTACCCTCCTCTTCCTCAGTAATGACTGAGCAGAAATACCTGTTCAATATGTCAGCTTTACTGTTGTCATCCTCCTGACCCCATCCTCCCCTTCAGTCTCACTATCCTCCCTTTGCCTTTCTTTTTCCTTATGTACCTGTAAAAGGTTTTGTCCCTCTACCCACTGATTTTGCAATGTGTTCTTCTGTCTGAGCTTTGGCTTCCCTTACTGACCTCCCTGCCTCCCTTTGCTTCTCCTGGTACTTCTCCCTATCCCCTTCTGCCTGTGTCTTTTTGTATTGCCTGAATGCAGTCATTTTGGCTTTCACTTTCTTTACTACCTCTTTGGAAAACCATAATGGTCTCCTCTTCCTTTTCCTCTTGCTAACCTGCTTAATGCATACTTCTGTTGCTCTTGTAATCCCCATTTTAAATACTGCCCACTGTTCCTCAACCACTGATTCCTGCCCCATTCCCCTTAATGTCTCTTTCAAGTATCTCCCCATTTTCCCAAAGTCTGCCCCCCTAAAATCCAGGATACGTGTTTTTGTGTGGTTTGGTTCTGCTCTTCTGTGATTTCAAACCACAATAACTGGTGGTCACTGTTCCCCAGGTGCTCCCCCACTGTTACCCCATCACACTGTCCCTATTTGTGAGCACAAGGTCCAGTATTGCTTTCTGCCGAGTTGGTTCCATGACCAGTTGCTTGAGGAAGGCACCCTGAAAGGAGTCCAGGATAAATCTGCTCCTAGTTGATCCTGGTGCTGGGATGCTCCAGTCCACGTCTGGAATATTGAAGTCTCCAACCAGTACTACCTCCCCCTTGTCTGCCATCCTTCGGATGGCTAGCATCAGCTCCCTATCTGTTTCTTCCTCCTGGGCTGGTGGTCTATAGACCACACCTGTGCAGATGGCTGGTCCCATTTTCCTTTTCAGCTTAACCCACAGTATCTCCCCCCCAATTTGTTCCTCCTGGATCTCTGTGGCCCTTATGTCATTTTTCACATACAGTGCCACTCCCCCTTCCTTCCTGCCTGCCCTGTCTCTTCTGAATATGTTGTAGCCAGGTATGGCCATCTCCCAGGCGTGGTATCATTACACCAGGTTTCAGTGATGGCCACAATGTCCAGGTCTGACTGCACCATGACAGCCTCCAGATCTTCCATCTTGTTGATAAGGCTCCTGGCATTTGCACACATGGCTTTCCATGATTTGACCTCCCTAGACTGTTTTGCTCTTCTACTCCAGCCCCTTCCTTGGTTGTCCTTTATCCCTGGTTCTCCATGCTGTCTGCCCTTCTGCTGAATTATGCCCCTTTTTTTGCCTATCCACCTCTTGGGTGCTAATCTCCATCTTTTGCACACTGCTTTGTAGAGATAGCCACTCCTCTGGTTCACTGGTTCCACTGCTAGCTGTGGGGGGTGAGCAAGTAGGTACCCTCCTTGCTGGCCTGCCACCCCCCTTTGCTAGTTTAAATGCTTGCCAATGTAGCATTTAAACTTATCATTGAGTCTTGGATTCCCCTCCAGGATGGATGCAGGCGTCGGAAGCAGACAAACCTCCATCCCTCAGGTGGGTCCCCAGTCACCAATAAATCCAAACCCTTCCTCACAGCACCAGTTCTTCAACCATAAGTTAAAGTTCCTGGTGCATGCACCCCTATGCTCTCCCTTGCCTCTCGCATGTAGTACTTCTGAGAAAGTGACAGAAATAGCTACTTGCTTGAGACCCCTTCCCAATTTCCTAAACTCTTCCTGGACTTCCTTTGGCTCCCCATTTGCCAGGCCATTAGTACCTAGGTGGATAATGACATACAGCTCACCCTCCTGTCTTGCCTTCCCAGTGATCCCCAGGATCTTCCTTCCATCCCTCTATGCCGTGGCACCTGGTAGGCACCTCACCTCCCTGTCCTCCCCCTCCTGTGTTCCTAGCTGGATCCCTCTTATGATGGAGTCCCCCACCAGGATTTGCGTCCTCCTCCTCTGGGGTCCACTGCTTTCCCGCTGAGGTCACCTCCGTGGCTAACCTCCACATCCTTTCATTCCACTTCTCTGGGTACCTCTATTTGGTTGTCCCCATTTGCCAGTGTGGCATATGAGTTCTTGAGTAGAATAGGATCTGGAATGTGCCTCTGCCTGACTGCTCTAACCCTCCCTGAGCCCACTATCATCCAAATGCTCCTCATTCTCAGCATCCTTTGAGGCATTTGCATTGGACTGGGTGGCCTCTGGATAGGGGTGATGGTACTCCTGACCCAGTTTACTTCCGCTCTGAGTCTGACTACCTCATCCGCAGTCCAGAGAGATGCATGCAGATGGGCAGCACCTCAGTGTCCAGAAGGTCTGCTGAATATGGCTGCCCCACAGCCACTGCATTGTCACCCCTACATTATACTGCAATTATACTGCTATTCCACTACTTGTCTGCTACTGAAGCTCTCCTAGTTCACTTTTTATTAATTTACTGTCCTAAAAATCCTGCCACAGATCCTCAGATACTTTTCTTTTTAAAAAAAGAAAATAAACCAATAAATAAATAAATGAGTCTAAACACTTGTCATGCTGAGGGTGGGCTTCTTCCCCCTTATGCCCCTCCTACTCCACACCCCTTCCTATACCCTGTGTTTAGCTCCTGTCAATCAGATTTAACAGGGCATATAATTAAGAGTTGGGGGAAGGGGAAGGGGGGCGAAAATTTGCAGCAATTAAAGACAGCAAAGAAATACACCACCATGTTTTAAATTTTCAACCGCCCATAAACAATTCTAAGTAAAGACAACAAAGAAAGTACAGTGTCACTAAAAGCCCACAATCTAAGTTTAAAAGAAAAATAGCAATTACCAGTTACTGTAAAGCACTGCATTGACTATGTTTCCTTCCCCTTCTGGCTTCTGGTTGAACCCTTAACCCCCCTCATACACCCCAACCCGATCTTCCACAGACTGACAGATGCCTGGTTGTGTCATTGGGGTTGTGAGGCCCAAATCTCACCTCATTCTCCTTTACTGTAGCATGTCAGCATTAACACTCATGGCGGGATGATTTGAGCCTCGTGGCCCCAGCTTACACACCCTCAGCATCTGTCGTCTGTGAGGATTGGGGGTGGATGTGTGGGGGGGTTAGGGTTCAACCTAATGTCTCATTTCCTGACCTTTTTTTGGTTTAACCCTAAATGAAGCACTAAAGCAGTTTTTTTTGCATAGATTATATATATATATAATATATTTTTGCTGTATTATTTCAAAATTAAAGTTTTTGTTCTTTCATTATGTCCTTTAATAAAATCAAACATACTTATTTGTGCATACATATTATTGTAGTTTCTACATGTTTTGCATTTTAGGGAAACGTATATTCGGAATCTTTCCAACATATATATACTGAGTTACTTATACATTTCCTTTTTTGGTTTCCCTTGTAAGATGCTAAATTTCTCTCTCTCTCTCTCTCTCTATATATATATATATATATATATATATATATATGTATATACAAAATATATTAATAAAATAGTTTTAAATTATACCCACATGGAAATGAAAAATACTGTATTTTTTGCAATCTAGATTATATTTGAATATGCCTAAATACATCACATATTTCTGATATCTGTGCATTTTTCCAGTTACACTTTAGATATTTGCAGAATTCAATGAGATATGTGTTATACTTGGCATTGATATTCTAAATGTATACTTTTTTTTTATTTTTTAATTTTTTAGTTGTTTAACCAGGTATAGCACACTAAGCTGAAAGCTTTTTTACAGGAGCGACCTGGGAGTACAAGGAGGTTAAGTGACTTGCTCAGGGTCACACAGTATGTTTGTTTTGTTATACTGTCAAAGAAAATATTTTGTTTTAGCTTTTAATGTTTATATGGACTCTATAATAAAAAATCATTATAGTTTTATGCAAGCATAATTTTACCCTGGAGTTTCTACAACAAGGGTATGTTAACAAACATATATTTTCAATATATTAGAGATTTATATTTTGAGATATATTTCATATATGTTAAAATAGGTTCGGCCTGATATACATCTGGAAAGTATCTGTAATATATATATTATATACACAGTACTGATAATACATTTTAAATTAATGTTTCACATAGCAAATACATATGTTTTATAGTTTATATATATGACTGGAATATATATTACATGTACATTTAAAATATAAATAGGCTACATTCTGTAAATATATGTTGAATGCACTATTTCAACATGAAAATTAAAATGTAAAACCAAAGCCAAAAGTAGCAATACACATAGTAAAAGTCAAACCTCCCCACAGGACTGGCATTTTGAGCTGTTCTTGTGCTTTTTCAAGAACAGTGTGAAATATCTGTGCTGTGGGAAGGTCTGTTTTTCACTATTGCTACTTTTGGCTTTAGTTTTAACAATTTTTCTTTTATTGTACAAATAGATTTTGTGATGGAAATCCAAAAAGTGCCTTCTGTAGCTTCTTCTGTCAGTAAAATATGAATCTTGTTTGCTTGCAAGATACAGTATGCATAGAATAGATGCAAAATATAGTTTTGTATATATATCAAATATATTTTTGCAAATGCTTGCTGTGGTACTGTGTATAGATTTGTATTACTAATTTGCATATTTCAAAAGTACAGATTATCAACCAAAAGCATGGTGATTTCTATTTTTAAAATAGTTTTGAATTCACAGCATTAGCTTACAAACCAGAGGGAAAGGTAAAGAGCAAAAAAAAAAGTAAATATTGGAACTCACCCCGACATAAAAGGGAACCAAACAGAGATAGTATAAATACCAATTTGAGTCTTATAAAATAATGAGATCAAGAGGTAAGTCCTATATGTAAGTATAAATGTGTAATCTGTAATTCTGTAGTAATGACGCATTATTAAATGATAAGTGTTCTATAATGTAGTTATCTACAAGTGGTTGCTAGTAGGAGGAATTCCAAATACACAGTTGTGGATATGAAGCATCAAGATTAATCTATTGTTTGGGTATTTTAAGATATTTTTTTACAATGCATATATTAAAAAAACTATTTTACAAATATGTCAACTATATAAAAAGTATATCTATTAAATATTCAAAATATATACACAGATATATAAAATATATATCATGCACCTATAATAAAGATATCATGGAAATATATTTATGATATATGTGACATATACCTATCACATATATTCTGCAAATAAATACACTTTCATAAATATAACTAAAATATATTTATTTTCCATATGGGAGGATAAACATCCACAGAATATTAACAAGATATTTCTATTAAATATATAAAAATAGTATCTAAGATATATATCTGAAATAAATGCATCAGCTATATTTCAAATATTACAAAACCAGCCAATTTGAGACAGGCTCTATGATGCTGAGTCGACAACTAACTCGTCAACTGGCATCGCAGCGCCAGGCTCCTTGTTAACTGTGAGTTGCAGTCATCAGGGAGTTGCGCACAGCAGGGACTGTTTTTTTCTTCAGGGGGCTTCACCCCTGAACCCCCCATGCAGGGGGCTCTGCCCCCACACCTCCGTACTACAGGATTCTAACTCCAGGTCAGAGTTAGCTAGGGGAGGTGATGCAGGTTGGGGGAGAGTGTTGCCGGGTCCTGTGCACATCCCCTACAGTGACTTGGCACTGTTGTCAGCAAGCAGCGTATGTCACTGTAGGGGTGTCACTGTAGGAAGTGTATACGTTTGAGATATAATGCATACATTTGGAAACTGCTGTGAACATCGATTTATGGATGAAATTCAAAAATAATTTCAAATATATTTTACAACATATATTCAGAATATATTTATTTTTCATATGGGGTGTTTGGTTAGATGCTCAGTAATTTTATATTTTTATAATGGATTCCATTGCTTTTTCAAGATGGAAGTTAGACTGATAAACGACAGCATGAAGTAAGTTTCTTGTCCCCTTTCTTGTAGATCAGAATGACAAGAGCACCTTTCCAGACCATTGGCAATATCCCAGTCATCATAGATTTATTAAAGAGACCTGTCAATGGGTCAACTAAGTCCTCCCAGATTAGTATAATGAATCCATCAGATATGCGATCTGGCCCAGCTGAGGTATTTTGTTCTATTTATGTTTTTTTTTTTAAATACTGTACTTCTTCCTTTGTTATTTTATAATTGCTAATAGAACATCCTTGGTATGTGGTTTATTTTATAATTGGTAATAGGACATCCTTAGTATGTGGTTTCTCAGTTATTAGGGTAATGGTTTAACTGATAAAACACTGATGAAGTGCTTGGTAAAGATTTTAGCCATATCGATCTCATCAAATATTATTTTATCTCTGTCCTGTAGAGGTCCAAGCATTGCTTTTGTTCATAGAAAGTATTTATCTAAAGAAGTGTTTACTGTTGGATTTAGTTCTAGCCAATTTTTATTCCAGATTTCTTCTCTCTTAGTTGTATTTTTGCATGATTACTGTAATCCCTTATATTTTTAAGTGGAATGTGGTGAGGGATTTTTGATCATTTCTCTATGTGCCTTCTCCTTTGTTCTTATTAAGCTTTTTAACTAAGTAGTCAGCCATGGAGGTTCCCCCTCTCATTGTATGCTACTTTAAGGATTTCTTTTTTTGTACATCTGTGTAGAATGGATATGGATGGAAATCCTCTGTTAGAGTAAATATGTTTTCATCCCAGACAGTTGAAAAATAATATCCCTTTTGGACACATTTGAGGGGGATAAAGGGACAAAAAGGAACAATACATGTTCTGAGAGTTATCATGTCTTAGCAGAAGACTTGCTGAACAGATTCCCTGAGAGGGATTAAAGTGAAGAAATCCTAAATAAGGCAGACAGAAGAGTGGCAGATACACCAAGGGAAGTGTTGCTACAGAAAACAGTGGGAGACAGGGATGTGAAAAATAAATTAGCCTTAGCCACATCTTCTGATGATCAAGAACAAATAATAACAATAATATGGAGACATTGGGATGTGCTAACAGCACTCTGAGAAACAACAGTGTTTACGGTGAAATCAGTATTAGTGCAAAGCAGAGTGAGAAATATGAAAGACTCTGTAAGTCTGAACATATAGTACAGTAAGGTATCAGAAGAAGGAACGGGGAGTGATTGGTTCATGTTAGATGTAAAGAGCAGCTTTCTCTGAGGCAGATACCGACACTATGGCATCAGTGGCAAGTTTACAGAACTTTGTCCATATTTTCCTGCCCATAATTAATTTAAAAGTGTACTAGTTCTTTCTTGATTCATTCAAATATCTAGTATATTTTTAAAGGTCACAACAGTAGTGCAACTAATTATTTTATTTGGTAGCATATTCCATAAATTAGTGACTCTCTGCATGTAAAACAGTTTCCTGTTACTCGATCTGAAATGTAAAAGTTCTATTTGCTTCTTGTGTCTACATAGTAAATATTGATTCTGCTCCCATCTGAAGTTAAAGCTGTTAAATAATTCCTCATCTCAGTTTATATTAAATATTAGAAAATGGGTTTAGAAATCTAAGGCTTTTGATTGACTGCCAGTGATGCGGGGGAGGGGTTCATTAACTTACAGATAGAGCCCAGGCTTGAAAAAGTGCCAGTGCCAACCAATCGTATTACCAATTACAATGCGCAATGTCAAATTTCAAATTGCAAACCTGCCATTTTTTTTTTTTGTCGGTAACCAAGAGTTACCGAGTAACAGATATCAGGCAGTGTCCCCCCCCCCAATCTCACAAAGCCTTCTGTTCTGAAGCAAAACACATATTTCTTATAACATTTTAAAGTATTACACTCACAGTAAAATGCTCAGATCTGACAAAGGTTATTGTGTCCCATGCTACCCCAGATGCTGGACAATCAAGCAGCTGCTGCAAGCCAGCAGTGCATCTCTGAGTACAGGAAGTGGAAGTTTCGAAGCACCTGTCACTGCTCCTCAGCTTGATTCTCTCGATTCTGTCATCCTTAAAATGCTAGCCCTGCTGAGTACCCCCTACTCAAAATTGCACAGCAAAGCCAGTAAAAAATATAGAAATGTACCTGTTTTTACAGATTAACTTTTTCTTTTTGTTGCCAGGCAGGGGTGCCCAATTTCTTTCTTGCTATCTATATCGAGCCATTGGTCTATGGTGATAAACATCCACAGATCCACAAACTGCAACAGTCACATCTAAGGGGTGTCATGAACCAGGGATAGGCCTGATCTCAGCATTGGTTGTCTTTCCATTTATTCTTGTCATGGTAATTTCTTGTGCCTCTGCCATTCCTTTTGTATTGAAAGGACCTTAGCTGGAGGAATACTGAATTTTTTCTGTGATAAATTAAAGCACCAACCTGCAGGGTAATGACAGGCCTCTCAAAAAAATGGGCACCCCCCCCTTTCTTGTCCTGAAGAAGAACTAGTTTGAAGTCTGAGACTTGCTTGATGATAGCCTCTGTCTCAGGGCTGAAGAATAACTCCCTTTGGAATTATATATTTAGAAAGGATGCCTTGGGTGAATTATGCACTGCCCATGGCCAAAGTCAGTGGGCTCTCTTTGAGGTAGTAGCACATTTCAGAGGCGTGTTCCTGTTGTGGCCAATGCAGGGGACAATTTAGTGAGTGAGCATGCTGGTGATGACAGCAAACTTCAAAGAGAACCAAAGAGTTGAAACAAATCTGCTGCTGCAATCAGGTGTAGTTTTGTCATTGCAGTGGCAGATGAGAAGACTCCAGCCATATATATTACAGTGCACAGTAATGTGCATGGCCAAAGTTACAAGCAGTTGCTTGGTGTGCCATTCCAGGTGAAACATTTCAATAAATAAAACAGCCGCGACACACCTTTCCACAATGGTGGCTCCTGCCACCAGCCACACACTCCTGCAAAGCTGACATTGGGGGTGCCCAATCCCCATGTTGGCATGCATTCCCCCCCCCACAGCCACATTGTGACACACTGGGAACCCACCCCAGTGTGCCCAGACATTTTGTTATTTTTCCTGACACTGGAATGCCCACTCCCTGTGTCGAATGCACCCCCAAGCTCAATTACTTTGCCGACGGGGGTGCCAAATCCCTGTCAGCATCATGTTTCCCTTCCTCCTATGCTTTCCAATGGGGGTGCCCAATCCCCATTGGCATCATGCCCCCCAACTCAAATGGCACACTGGGAGCCCACCCCAGTGTGCCCAAAAGTTTCTTTTATTTTTTTTAACCTATAAATAAAGAAAAAGGTCCCTGAGTCTTTATTTTTGTTAAACTGTAAAAGAAAACTGTCCAGCATCATCTCCCCGTCCCCTCCCCACCCCAACCTCCCTCTCTGCACTCCCCGCACCCCCATCCATACTTACCCTCCAGAGGTTGGGAGCAGTGATCTTTCATGGACTGGGACATGTCTGCTCTCTTCAAAGCAGTACTACGAACTGAAGAATTGAGCAAGCGCTGTATAAATTGAGCCAATGGGGGTTTCAACTTATTTATTTATTTTATTTATTATTTATACTTTTGGAGAGACCTTTGAGTGTGAGCTCTTTTACAAATGTTCCACGTCATGGTGGACAAATAGGACAATACACATATACAGTTTTTTTACAGAAAGCCTGCTCAATTGGCATTCAGGAGCAATTACATCATAGTTGGACAAATTGTGCACAAGAATTATAACAGAACTTGAAGGGTTTTCATAACAGGATTAAATGCACCAATTTGAAACCAGTTTTAAACCCCCAGCCCCCTACCCATAGTGACCTCCAGGATGGGCTGTTAGACTGAAGCTGATTCTACTAAGAAGCAGTATGAGATTATTCTGAAGGTAGTGCGCTAGTTGTAAATAAACCAGAGGGTGGATTTGAAATCACTCCCGGAGGGTTGGAGGAGGGCAGTGGGATGGGGTGCAATGGGGTTGGGGTGGTGGTAGTAGCACAAAATGCCTTGTCTGTTTGGGGGTGGGGAAGGGAGAATGTGGAGATGCCTAACTGCATACAGATAAGAGCTGAATCAAGTAGCTTACTTACACACTTGGCTGGGATGGGGATGGGAGGGTTCTTCAGGTAGCCCCACTTGGGTGGGACCTAGGTTGGAAGCCTAGATTATCAAGTGACACCTGAGCTGTAGGTGCACTTTGCACATGACATGAAATGCTGCTTGAGGCCCACCTTGAATTGAGATACTCTGTCTGTTTGTAAAGTCTTAGGAAGTTAATTTAGCCAGTAGGGGGCCCGGTAGATGAAGGTGCGCTGCCCTATTGAGGTGCGACGGAATGGGACAGTCAGTACTCCATTCTTCTTTCCTCTGGTGAGGTGAGGTATAGGAGAAGCCCGAAGCAGATTACCTATGCAGGGTGGGGTTTTACCGAGGAATACCTTCTTTGCCAAGATACAGGTTTGGTATTTGACCCTGTCTTTTAGGTTGAGCCAGTTTGTGCGCTCATACAAGGCACAAGTGTGAGTGTATTTATCTGCGGACAGGGTGAGGTGACATGCCTTATTCAGTGCCATTTGGACCCTTTTGAGTGCAGTATCAGAGGCTGCACCATCAACCACAAGCCTGTAGTCAATCGTAGAGAGAATGGAGCTGGAGACAGAGGTTCTGATTGCTTCTGGGGTGAGGGATTTCTTGTGTCTATAGAGGACTCTGATTTTTGTGTTAACTGCTCCAACAAGGGATTCTATGTGGTGTGTATAAGTGAGTGAGTCATCAATGGAGACCCCTAGGTACTTGAACACATGTACCTGCTCTATCTGCTCACCAGCTGTATTAGTGATTTTGAGCTAGGTGTGTCTATGCTTGTGGTTAGGGCTAGAATGAAGCATGGCCTTTGTCTTCTTGTAATTCAGCAGCAGCTTTTGTCTACTGAACCAGTCCTTGAGTTTATTGAAGGAGTCCGCTAGATCAGATTAGATGACTGCAGGGGAGGTACTGCTGCTTAGCAACACGGTATCATCTGCATATAATATAAGTTTAGAGTCACAGGCCAAGGGTAGCTCATTTACAAATAGGCTGAGAAGTAAGGGCCCTAGGATTGATCCTTGAGGGACTCCTAGAAGTACATCTTTGGAGCTGGATAGTGTCTGCCCGATTTTGACTCACTGACTCCTTTGTGTCAGGTAGTCATTGAACCAATTTAGAGCATCTCATGTTATGCCCAATCTTTGGAGCTGATGTAGCAGTAATGGGTGGTTTACGGTGTCAAATGCTTTGGTGAGGTCAGTGAAGATGGAACCCACCAATTTTCCTTCATCCAGTACCTTGTGTGCAAAGTCAGAGTATTCCAACAGTGCTGTGGTGGGTGCTGTGTTTCTGCCTGAAACCATGTTGGTTTGGACAGAGCAGATTGTACTTGTTTAGGTATTCTGTGAGTTGATTTGCCATGATTTTTTCCCAGTGCTTTGGATAGAGGGGAGAGGATAGATATTGGCCAGTAATTGGCCACCAGTGCGTTATCACCATTCTTGTGCACTGGCATCACCAGGGCTTGTTTTCATAGCTCAGAAAATTGAGCTAGAGCTGGGATTTATTGAATAGCATTGTTATGGGAGTGATCATAACATCGAGAG
This sequence comes from Neoceratodus forsteri, assembly GCA_016271365.2. Taxonomy (NCBI): domain Eukaryota; kingdom Metazoa; phylum Chordata; order Ceratodontiformes; family Ceratodontidae; genus Neoceratodus; species Neoceratodus forsteri. The sequence goes on from CM057456.1 coordinate 1,323,120,833, forward strand.
TGAGGGATTGTATCTTCATGTCTAGTCCATCACTCCCTAGTCTTGTTTTGCCTAGGACTCCACTGACCACCATTAGGACCTCCTGCGCCATTACCTTCCTAAAGTAGAAGGCAGGGTGGCTTATTGTGGGCAGGCTGGTGCTGCCTAAGTCCTCCCCAGGCTGGAGGTAGTCTGGAGGCAGCACTGGGGACAGGTCAGTAAAGGCTTGGTTAAAGGCAACAGCTATGGCTTGCAGATCTGAGGAGGGTGTGTTATTTATATTGGCCATCTTAGGGTGCTGCTTCTGATCTTTTCCAAGGATTAATTTAATGTTGTCCCAGAACCGCTTTCCATCATCCCATGCATTGTTAAGTTGTGTCTTATGGAAGTTAACCTTTGCGAGCCTGGCAGTTTTGTAGCACTGTAGGTCATGCTTGCTACCTGAATTTAAGGCTCTGTCCCAGAGGCAATCCTTCTCCTTTATGAGGTACAGGAGTTTGCCATCGATCCAGCCATTGACCTCCCCCCGAATTTTCCATAGATGTCACAGACGGAATTGAAACCGTCAGTGAGAATGCTAAGGGCTTGGTCCAACGTAGGTGCCTTTCTTATAAGGGACCAATTGTACGCAGACAGGGCTGATTTGAGGGGTCCAAGTTTGCCTTTCCACAGAACTCTGCTCTCTATGAGGTGGGGTGGGCATTTGGCAAGTTTAGTGGTCCATACAAAGGAGATCGGGGAGTAGTCACTCAGCACGTCCAGGAGAACCCTAATATCAGAGAAACTTGTAGGTGAGCTAGCCAGGACCCAGTCAATGAGGGTGCTGGTGCCAGCTATGTAGTTCTGCCTGGTGGGATGTGTTACAAGTTGCGTGAGATTGTGTGAGGAGACTATGTCTCTGGAGGGTGCCGCCTCCTTACATAACCAGTTAATGTTAAAATCACAGGTTAAGATGAGTTCAGGGCCCTTCTTGAGTGTGCTGATTTCTTCTATAACAAGAGAAAGCCCTTCCTTGGCTTTTTATGGGGGGAGGTAGGTTGTGGCGATAGTGATGGTCTTGCCTTTTTTGCCCAATTGCATTTTTGCTGTGAGTAGCTCATAGTTCTCCGTGACTTTGGAGGTAGGGAGGATGGAGCAGTTAAGTGAGTTTCTGACATATAGGAGGCAGCCACCGCCTTTCTTGCTTATTCTATCTAGCTGAAGCATTTGGAATCCTTCAATAGAGGCCTCGTCATCCTTGACCTTACCTGACAGCCAAGTTTCGGTAAGGCAGATAATGTCAGGGGTATGTATGGTCATCCAGGCCTGGAGCTGAGCCAATTTGGCAGTCAGGCTGCATATGTTAAGTGATGCTATCTTAAGGCCTCCCACAGTATGGGCCCCCCTAGTCCTCTGGGTTGTTGGCCCAGGGTTAAGGTGAACATTTCCAGAGAGTAGCAGCAGCATAAGTATAACCTTTCTGGTTGATAGGCTGATGTCTATCATCCCCCGCTTCTTCAGTTTCCTGCACTTCATGTGAAGGAGGTTTCCACATGCCAGTGTTAACTTATGGGGAGGGTTAGCTGTTAGGGTTATGGTTATGGTGTGTGAGGTTGGTTTGTCAATGACTGTAAGTGGGAGGGTCAGGGGGTTAGGAGCTTATCACTACTGGGTGTGGTAGTGGCCATGTGAATCCTATCCTTCCAGCAGGTATCCATTTGGTAACCAGGGTTGGGGGGGTAGAGGTCCGAAGTACAAAAATGTACCAGTAAGGCCAGAGGTAGTAAAGAGGATTAGTAATATGTAGTTGCACCTCATTTTTTGTTTGTCTGGTAGTTGCTGTCTGGCTTTAAGTGCTGCCGGATTAATGTGTTGCCTTGTGGCTTTAAGGCTGAGCCAGGGTGCTAAAGAATGGTTTGTGGGGTGGGAGTGGTAACAAAACCTGGGCGTGGCTATTGCCTATTTAATAGAGGCCGGGGTTGGGGCGGGCACTGTGGGATGAAAATACACAGACTACAGAGTTTCAGTCTCCTAGTGAGGAGAAGAGCTTGCGGTTATTTCCCTATCTGGTGCTGCACCAATCAACTTTCCTCCTCTCCAGGCTGCAGCCCATCGGCTGTACTGGCAGCTGATTCGAGATTGGCACTTTTTTTTTTTTGGTATTCCGCTCTCTGAAGCCGTACCTTTCCTTTGGAGTCCTGAGTTGCTGGCTCCGTGCGGGGGGATGGCCACCGCAGCTGCAGGGCGCTTCTTTGTCCTCTCAGGAACATGGTGCTCCCACTTGCCTAAGGGTTAGGTTAGGTTGATATCTCAGCCATGTTTAGGAATTTTGGCCCTGTATTTTCAACAAAGGGTTCTTGGGACCACACCTCATGAACATGTCACTGTAATTTCATTTCTCAGTCCTGAAAGGTGATTTCGAGGTCACTGTGTGGAATTACCTTTTGGGACTGATTAACAAAATGACAGTACCACTGTTCATGAGGTGGAGTCCCAAAAAGCCCATGTTGAAAATTTGGTGAAAACATTTCCAAAAGTGACTGCGTTATGGGCGTGCATTACGCATTATCTTTGCTTACTTGGAACTTTAACAATTTTTAATATTTTCACTCCAGATTTTCAACATTGCCATTTTTTAACCCTCCTTATGAACAGTAAAGCTGTCATTTTTCACATCCTGCCCAAAATGTGTTTTCGCACCTGTGGTGCAGAATGGCGCAGTTGCTAAGTGAAATCAACTTTCGGGATAGATTAACAAAATCACAGTGCCACTCTTCATGATGGAAGGTCCCAAAAATCCCATGTTAAAAATTTGGTGAAAAATTCCCAAAGTTACCATATTATGTGCATGTGTTGTAGTTTTCTCATGAGCTATTAACCCATAAGTTTTTATATTTTCACTCCAGATTTTCAACATTGCAATTTGTTTCATACCTCCTCATGAACAGTACAGCTATCAGTTTTCACATCCTGCCCAAAATGTGTTTCCACACCTGTGGAACCAAATGGCATAGTTGCTGTGTGAAATCACCTTTCAGGATTAATGAAATGATAGTGCCATTGTTCATGACTTGGGGTACTAAAAACCCATTTTAAAAATTTGGAGTGAAAATACCAACAAATGCCTAGGGCATTAAGGTTTCCAGCCATAACACCCACCCTGTAGAGACTGACAGACATCGGAGGTGTGACTTGGGTTCGTTGGCCATAATGCTCACGGCATTCTATCCCCATCCTATAGCCACTGACAGGCATCAAGGTGTGCCTTGGGGTCTTCAGCCCTAAACTTCACCCCATTTTCCTATACTGCACCCATCTCAGCTTGTTTCTTTATGAAATGGGTTGAGCATAAGGGCCAAAGACCCCAAAGCACACCGCGATAGCTGTCGGTGTCTGCAGGGTGGGGTGAGGTGGAATGGCATAGGCGTTATGGCAGATGACCCAAAGGCACACCCCCAATGCCTTTCAATCTCTGCAAGGTGGGGGCTGGCATTAGTTCAATACTTCACTGCCACTCTTATTATGCATCTCTCTAACTCCTGCAGTACCAATGCCAGTGCCGGCAACCAAACATTTAGCATTGGCAAATGCTTGTTCAAGTATGGGGCAAATTTCACAGAAATTGGCAGGAGATTATAAGTAGGGATCAAAGAAGTAGCTATCATTTGTTTCACAAATTAATTTGCAAATTCTGCAGAATTATGCAGTGTGAATTTGCCAAATTCACAAAGTTGTGACCCTTAAAGTTGTCATTTTTCAGTGAATTTACCAAAATTCACTTGTGAAAGAGCCACTTTGCCAAAAATGGCCTATTTGTGTAAAACATTCATGATTTTATAGAATTTGAACTTCCTAGGTTGTGTGGAGACTTCACAAAGACAGATTTTGGCCACTTAGTGGCCACTTTGTTGACAACGTCTAATATTACATCGATACATAGAATGTGTTGGCAGATATGGGCCACTGTATCCACCCATTCTGGTCAGTTGTGTCATTTTTATGTTGCTTGCACGCATGTGCAAGAAACATAGTGCCATCATCCAAGTTTTCGGAGGTGTGGCAGCCCTCTTCCAATTCAGTCAGTGTGTTTGCAGGTGCGGCCCCAGTTCCCCAATCACTGCTGCAGTTGTGTATGACAGCAGTTGAAAATGCAGTGGTCCTACAGTTGAAAGGGAGAGCTACGCTTCAGTGAGCGGCGATAAGATCGCATGCTCATGCGCGCTCCCCCCCCCACACACACACGCCCGATTCTCTAACAGACACCCCCACCCACAATCAGACACAACCTACACACACACACACACACACACACACACACACACATGCACACACACGCCCGATTCTCTAACAGACACACCCCCACAATGAGACACAACCTGTAAAAATAAACTCACAAATATACATAAATATCACCATCCTAAAACGCAACTTTAGTCCATTCCAGGAAGGCAATGTGCATGCAGTCCAGCTACAACTCTCTGCAACTGCAGTCTCAAAGCTTTGGGGGGAAGCACAGTCCCTCATATACTTCCCATTTGATAGACCCAGAAATACAAACTATAGTAAAAATGCAGTATATGCATGCTGCTACAGCGAGTGCAAGATGTCAAAAACCCAAGTTTGGAAATGGCAGGGTTGTTCAGACAGCTCAAAACGCAGGCAACAACATGTCCCCTTCATTAACTCCAGCACTCAGTTATTATAAGAGAACACATAGCTGTACTTACACTGAAAGGGGCCAGAGATTCCCATCATTTGCTACTGGGTGAGAGAGCTCCAAATAAACACACGCCGTATGCTCAGGCAGGCTCTGCAAACAGAGCGCGGTCCTGTACCTTCCTTCCTTTGGCTGAGGGGGGGATCTCTGTGTTGGTCAGCAATCCGGGGAAGGCAGGCTCACCCTTGCTGGCTACATTTCGGAAGGCAAGGTGGAACGACCTGCGGAACAACTGACTGAGTGGGGGACGGAGCATTGAGCTGCAGAAACATTATTGAGCTAATGAAAAACTCAATTCAGAAAGCATGTTTTATAACTTACAAACAATGCATAAATACATTTTAAGATGCAAAATACAGGGCATACTATTTTTTACAAGACACAGCCAAGTGGGGCATTATTATATTTGGAGCAAATCATCTGAAAAACAGGCATTCAGAAGAACTCCGACTGTTAAGTCCCTTCATGGTTGTTCAGGTAATGGCACCAAAAAAGTAACGGTTTTATTTGAAATGAAGACACCCAGCAACAGCATCAGGAGGCTTTAGTAATGTATTTATTTTATTCACAACAACTGGATCCAGCCCCTGACAGTCAGCATTTTCTTTTTTATTTACTTAGATGAAGGCTTCATGGCTCTCTACCATTACAAAACACAAAAAAGAAATTAACATACACAGGTCCACTCAGAACTGGCACCTTCCCAAATGGGTACTAAGTTCTCTTTATTCCTATATATTTAATCAAGGCTGTCTTAATAAATTGTGCTCGGTACTGCCTGACAGAAATTGTCCAGATAAGCCCTGCTTTTTTTTGTTGTTAAATAAATATTAGGCCATGAAAGAAAACATGCCCACCGGAGAGCCACTGGAAGTGCTTGTTTTTCCGCTCTACCCAAGTAATCATTTTATTTGTAATGAAGCCACTCAGCAACTGCATCAGGGAGATTTAGTAGTTTATTTATTTTATTCCTAGCAACTGAATCCAGTCCTGGATAGTCACAGAGAATTCATCGTGTTGTTGCGTGTTGTTGTTTTTTTTTTTGTATTATTTTAATTTACTTAGATGAAGGCTCCGTGGCTCTACCATTTAAAAAAAAAGAAAAAAAAAATGGGTCTAATCAGAACTGGCACCTTCCTGACTGGGTACTAAGTTTCTGCATTCTAATGTATTTAATCAAGTCTGTCCTAATAAACTGTGCACAGTAGAGCCTGACAGAAAATATACAGACAAGACCTGTGCATTGTATGGGAGTGCTTGTTTTTCCTCTCTGCCCAGGAACTGGATCGGGCACTGGAGAGCCATGGAGTAAAAAAGAATTAAATTCTAACAGAAGGTCCCTGCTTGATTCGGTTAATATGTATGTATTTATTTATTACAATTGTGATTCTTTTTTTGGGTGGGCAGAGCATGTAAAAAACTCCATCTGTAAGCATCTTCATGGTTCTCCAGGGCTGGGTCCAGTACTGATGCTTTATTTATTTATTTATCTCACTGGAGCCTCATTTGCTTCAGGGGATCTCCAACTCAGGAATTGGGGGCACTTACCCTTCTTGCTACAATACTCTTTTGTAAGAGTAGTGCTAGAAATTGTTGACTACATTGGCATTTTATTTCTTATCAATTTCTGCCAGATGTCTCGGACAGTCACCTTGGTCCCTGCTAGGAAGGGATGTGATGCTTATATTTTTTGCACCATCAGGAGCACAGTGGCATTTATTTCATACTTAATGGATATCTTTGCTGGGGTAAAAAAAAAATTACGTCCCCTCCTTACTGCAATAATCACTGCTGGGAACATTGCTAGTGCCGAAAGTTAAGAAATAATAAAAGTACTGTAAGCACATATGTAGCGCTCTGTGGCTCGGGACTGCTAGTGCAGTGCACCAATAAATGTGGGCAAATTCTTTAAGTGCTAAGGAAAGACATAAAATAATTAACATTTAATGCACTCCAAGACAGAGACTGAAAACTAAAATGGAAGGATAATCCAGTACCTGAGCCCCTCTGCTTTCTGTTGCTGGTTATTATTTATTGTGCGTGGGCACATCAAAACTAATATTTTAAAACTAGCAGTAACTTCAGTATTGTAGCACAGTGGGGCACTTCTTTATTTATGTGGGTTGCCACAGTTGGGGACCTAACTTTCATCCTGGCCGGTAGGGGAGGGCTGATCCTGGTAGCCCCTGTGCATTTGGGGCACCAAATGTACTTTTTTCCTCGATCTGGCAATATGTTTTACTGATTCAAGAGCCCTGTTAGTTATAGAAGTAAGCACCTGTTGTGGTTTACAACAAAAGTTATTTAATACGTGAGCTTACATCGCGTTTGGCCCCTTGTTGCTTTAGATGGGTCTGATGTAGCCGAGTTTATAATTGTATGGAATGGACACCGAACACCTTGAATAAGTGCATACATGGCACGTTCTGCGGTCTTCCATCACAAATTCCGTGGGCAGCCGCAATTTCAGTGGGTGACTGCAAATTCCGCAGGTGGCCACAAATTCTGCGGGTAATTCCATGGTCAGCCGCAGCCACGGAATCTCAGAAATCTCAGGCCCTTGGCTATAATGAATCCAGGAGTCCAGGTCATCCCAAATAGTCGTTGAAAAATATTTAGAACTAATTGGTGGAATTTATACATTTATCAAACAGAAATTAAACTCTGGGGTTTGGAGCAAAATTGCAAGCACAACTTTATGACTTGTGATTAGTTGGACTTTTAAGATTTTGTTCTGTTTTTACCCATATTGACAATCCACCTGACATTCTACCTTATTTGGCAGTTTTGAAGCCTGGTTGGTGAAAATACTGATAAACATTTAAGGAAACATTTACGTGATTTGTATGTCTGGTTTCCTGTAAACAAATTATCTGACAATTTTGCAGAAAACTCCACTCAGAATCAGCACATTTACTAGCCCAAAATATTCCAAGTGATCAGGGCCTGGGCTGATTTTAGTTGTTATTGCGAAGTGACTTTGACAGCAATGCCCTTGCTCTAGTCAAGCAGCTTGTTCGTTAATAGCCACGTATCTATTACTGGACTCTACACTGATTATATTTTGTTTGAACAAAGCTGTTTCTAAATGACTTTGTGAGCTTTCACAGATACACAGATCTCCATGAGTGCATGGGCTATTATGGCACTGGGGGACAGCTATACTACTCGTATTGTCCTGATTGCCAGGCTCTCTTTCCTTTTCTTACTCTGTTACATAGATACCCATTTTATCCAATGAGTCAGTACCGGAAAGCACTTTATCATAAGCCCTGTCAAAGTAAATATTAAAAATAATTTGAACGTTATCAGGGTCCTGGCTTACTCGTTTTGGTGATAACTGCTTATTTTTTGATATGGGAATGATGAGTGCATGGACAAATAGATCTCTTGGAATATTTTCAAGCTTTCTGCCTGTTTCATCCAAAGTTTTAGATAAACCAAAAATTGAGAACATTCTGACTGACATTTTACTCCATTTAACTTCAAACATTTCCCTATCATATTGCCTTAGGACTTAACATTTCACTAACTATATATTAGGTTTGTCTAATTGTGTAACCTTTTGCAGTATTCTATCTGCCATATCCTGTGTTTGCCATGTTAAATCTATTTGGGAAAAGCTGCTCCTATAGGATCTTCTGTGTGCTCTAAGGATGTTAATTTTATCTGACGGGATACATAAGAAGTGAAGAAATAGATTTCTGAGGGCATTTTTTAGTTTATACTCATTTTCCTTAAGTGGTAGTTTATAGCCAAAGATGCTAATTTGGGAGTTTGTTGTCATCCTATACATTTTAGTTTTATTTTAGTTATTGATCCTGGGTTATATTACCCTGTGATAATGTGTCTTATTGTCATCCTTCTCCGTGCCACAGTGCAGAACCTCATTGTGCCAAAGGGCCTTTTTATATCGAGCATCTAAGTGGGTGAATGACCTCTCATCCTCCATATCCCTACTACCTAGCCTTGGCCTATTCAAAACAGCCCTCAAGAGTCATCTCATTGAACACTCAGCTTGCGATTGCATTTGACCTGGCCATGGGCCGTTTCCCATGTCAGGGTATCCAATCCTGACTCCATTTTGTTAATGACCCACCGCAATCTATTTTAGTTATTTGGCCCTGGGTTACATTACCCTGTGATAAAGTGTCTTATTGTCTTGCTTGTAAACTAGGGCCCTCCAAGCCTGCTTTAATTACTTTGTATAATTTCTGTCACTGTTTGCAACTTTCTGTCACTGTATGCTACTTACCCTTCACTGTATTACTTTTGTGATGAGGCGCCTTTGCAAAAGAGTCTGTGACTCAATGGTTGTTTTCTGATGTATTCAAATAAATAAATAAATAAATACATAAATTTAACAGTTCTCTATTGACAAACTCTATATGGCAACCAGATTTAGCCAACTCATCATGGTTGATCCAAATATGGTTGGTCAATACTGGGGAAACACAGAAAAGATAAATACACTTTATACCAAGTTCATCATTATCTCTCCATATTTGAACAAAATCAGATTCTGTGACTTGGGTGCCAGCAGCTGCCCATAATATGTTCACAATCTTAATTATATTTTCTTTACCAGTTATGGCATTTTCCCAATTATACCAGTAAAGGCATAGAATTACACATTTATCTATATCAAAACTCTATGATTTTCACACAGCTTGATCTGCTGCTGGCACGGCTGTGTCAGCTTCCTTTTCTTTATCATGCTGTGTAGTAGTTTTCTTCATTTCAGATCTTATTGTCGTAAGTTCTTCCTCTAATGTACTAAAAGCTTTATTATATTAATACAAATATCACTTTGAGCTGTTTGAGCAGCTGTTTCATTTATATTTGGTTCAGATGTTGTACCTTTTAATGGTGAAAAACATTCTTCAGTATTTACTATATATTTTTCAACTTCATTACCATTTGTGGCAGAGCTACAGTTAGTGTTACATGTGGTCAGCTCCCTTTCTGAGTCTTGTATACCAGTTTATTTTTTTACTTGAGGTCTGTACATCATTTAATTTTACATGATCACTTCTATTTATGATCTTATTTATATTTTTATTCGTATTCCTATTTCTTTTCCTTGTTGTCTTTTTATGTTTAATTTTCTCCGGAGAATTAGGTATCACTATAGTTGAGAAATCATGCCTTAATTGTTCTATCTGGTCAATTATTATTGAGGGGTAATGTGAAGTGCTTGGAACAAGTTTGCTTAACTTCTCCAAAATATTATTTAACTGGAAGCTATTCAGTGCAACATTCTGTTTTATGGTTTCTTTTTCATTGTGTATACCGACCATTTGGTCCAGAATCATCAAGTGAGCAGCATGTGGGTCTCCACAAACTGTTTCACATCTTCACTAAGTGCAAAGGGATATTTTGCTATTTGCTCCAATGTAACACCATCTCTATAACCATTTACAGCCAATTCATGTCTCCTTAGATCAGAAATAGTGGTGCGTAATTCACTAATAACCTTTTTATGTTGCTTGCAAGCATGTGCAAGAAACATAGTGCCATCATCCAAGTTTTCAGAGGTGTGGCAGCCCTCTTCCAATTCAGTCAGTGTGTTTGCAGGCATGGTGGCAGTTCTCCAATCAAAGCTGCAGCTGTCTATGACAGCAGTTGAAAATGCAGTGGTTGAACAGTTGAAAGGGAGAGCTACGCTTCAGTGAGCAGCGATAAGATCGCGTGCTCATGCGCTCTCCCCCACACACACAAGCACACGCACACCCAATTCTCTAACAGACATCCCCCGCCTGCAATGAGACACAACCTATAAAAATAAACACACAAATATAAATAAATATCATCATCCTAAAACGCAACTTTTGTCCATTCCAGGAAGGCAATGTGCATGCAGTCCAGCTACAACTCTCTGCAACTGCAGCCTCAAAGCTTCGGGGGGAAGCAAAGTTCCTCATATACTTCCCATTTAATAGACCCAGAAGTACAAACTATAGTAAAAATGCAGTATATGCATGCTGCTACAGTGAGTGCAAGATGTCAAAAACCCAAGTTTGGAAATGGCAGGGTTGTTCAGACAGCTCAAAACGCAGGCAACAACATGTCCCCTTCATTAACTCCAGCACTCGGTTATTATAAGAGAACACACAGCTGTACTTACACTGAAAGAAGCCAGAGATTCCCACCATTTGCTACTGGGAGAGAGAGATCCAAATAAAGTTCCAGTCTGCAATACAGTCAGAGGCAAAAAACAAACTGAAGGCGAGAAAGAACAGAAGTACCAGTCCAGATGGTACACATCCAACAAAGTCAAATTTATCTGATGGAGGGATTCCAGATGCTGAGCAGCGGGATGCGATGACTTGTGGGGGTCTCACCCCCAAAAAAGTATCCCAAATCAAGCTAGCAAAGCGGATGCGCCCCTTCGATGACTGCAGCCAGAATTTATTTGCTGGGTGAGGGTGAGCCGGGACGAGCTGCCAGGGTCTGTGGCTAAAGGGGCACCATCCGTCAGTCCACACGGGAGAGAATAGTGAGCTCCTGCAATCAGTGAGAACAAGGCGCCGTCTTGGCTGTAGACAAACTGAGGCAGCCCCTGTGCTACAAGTATAAACTCCAGGGCTCGTGTGCTGCAGACAGGCTGGTGTGCCATCTGCGGCAGACACGAGTTCTCACTCCTCTCTCTTCTCCTCCTCCTTCGCTGCCTCCACGCTGGCTGCTGCTGCTGCTGCTGCGGGCTCTCACGTCAACTGGCACTCTGACTGCCTGCAGCTGGTCCGCTGCTGCTACCCAGGTGCTGCTGGGTGATAGGAGCCTGGTTTGAGGATGGGGATGGAGGAAGGGTGATAGACAGCTGTGTCAGGAGGAGGTCAGGGAGGTCAAGTATATGTTAACAATGAGCAGGCCCTGTCCCTTGTGGGCAAGCAGCCTGCTGCCCCTTTCCTCTTTTTGTCTTTCTCTCTGTGGACGTACAGGCTTGTAGCTCCTTGATTATGCTTTTTCTCAAGTCTGCCTGTGTTTTAGGAGTCCAGACTGCCCTGCAGTAACCTAAGACAAACACTTTCTCTAGCCACCTGAAGAGCTCCTCCTAGCTTTTCTGCCTGTATCTCATCACCATCTGATGAGACAGGACTGCTAGAAATCAAGCCAGTCTCTAAGAGCTGCTCACTCTAATTTCCTTCTGTTAGCTGATTTCCAGTCTGGCTGTTTATTTGCATTTGCATTAGATAATGGCCTCACATAAAGCAACTATACCAAGACTTTCCTCTCCCTTATGGTGTTGGCCCGCCATTCTTATGTTTCCATGACAGAAAACCTAATTTTAGACTATACAAGTACCCTGCCTACCCCTTTCCTTCTTGCAAAATACATTACAGGTGGCCACTTCACTAAAAAGCCTTCCACCATACAAGTGCTTTAGAGTAAAGTCTTTAGTAAACATTTGCAGTCAAGACATATTTAGAAGCAATTAAGCAAATGTTTATCGACTGGTCTCCATACATGTGCAGTGTTTACTATCAATAAACCATTTACCCATAATTACTAAAACAGTATTTTCCCATGATTAAACAAATATGTATGTATGAATAGGACTGACCCCATGACCGATCCCTGCAGCAACCCGCTGGTCACCCCCTCTCCCTAGACTGCACCCCATTTACCACCACTCTCTGCCTCCTGTCTGTTAGCCAGTTTCTAACCCAGTTTACCACCCTTTACCCCATGCCCAGCCTACCCAGCTAGTTTATCAGCCTCCTATGTGGGATGGTGTCAAAGGCTTTGCTGAAATCAAGGTAAGCATTGTCCACTGCCCCACCCTGATTCACTTCCTTTGTCACCCAGTCAAAGAAATCAACCAGATTTGTCTGACATGATGTCCCCACTGTGAATCCATGTTGTCTATGGTCCTGGGCTGCAATGGCTTCTAGATGCCCCACTATCCTTTCTTTAAGCAATGTCTCCACGATCTTCCCCACTACTGAGGTGAGGCTGAACGGCCTATTGTTCCCCACCTCCTCCCCCCTGCTCCCGGACATGTGTAGAGGGACCACATGTGCCCTCCTCCAATTCACTCATGTTGAATGACTCAGTGAACATGGCTGCCAGAGGTACTGCTATCTCCCTTCGCAGTTCTCCTAATATACATGGGTGTATGCCATCTGGTTTCATCGCTTTGTCCACCTTCAATTTAGTGAGCTCCTGCAGGACTCTTTTGCCTTTGAATGGACTACTGTAAACCTCTTCACCCCCTTGGCAACTGCTGTACTGCTGTGACCCTTGCCCCTCCCACTATTCTGTGAATACTGAAGGGAAAGACACAGTGCATGTCTTGGGAGGAAGGCATGGAACTATCACTTCCAAATATCTAAACAGCACATACAAGTAAGCAACATTCGGCATTGACAAATGCTTGTTATGTTTGCTTTGGTGCATGTGCAAGAAACGTTATGTGGCAGATTAGGAGAGAAGGAGGTTGCGGAGGTGCGGCACTGTGGCAGCCAGTGCCACCATTGCATTTTTGGGCTTGGCCATTTGTACCCAATGCAGTGGCATGCTGCTCTTGACACTAGTTCTGCAAGCATGCCACCAGCTTGAAACTAATTTGCCACTGCAATGAGGGGGCAACCCATCATTGCAGGGCGGTGCCTTGTTTTACTTGAAACACTCAGTTGCTTGCACTATCTTTATTTATTTATTTTTTTGTTACTTTTGCTGTACTCCCACTAATGCCTGGAAACACTTGATGCTTGCCAGACAATCACAAAGACAGAGGAGAGAGAGAGAGAGAGAGAGAGAGAGGCAGCAGAAGCACCCTGTTGTTAGAAACACTCAGTGCTTGCACTATCTTAATTTTTTTTGTTTTTTTTTTACTTTTGCTGCAATCCTGCTAATGCCTGCGGAAACACTCAGCACTTGCCAGACAATCACACAGATGGAGGAGATAGAGAGAGAGAGAGAGAGAGAGCGCAAGGCTCCAGAGGCACCCAGTTGTAGCATTAACAAAAACTGTAAATTGGTGATTAGCAGTGAAACAATGTTCTGTTATTTCTGCTCCAGAATGAATAACTTATATTGGGTGCATATATCACAGGGGATCCCATTTCCCTGATACCAGCACACCCTGCATCCTGAGGAAGAGAGAGAGACCACAACTTGTCACAGAATTCTTCATTGTGGCTCTCTCACTCATCTCTTTCCTGTCCCGCATCACTGTTGTGGGAGTCCCAACCCCTTGGTTCATCTGGTTGCTTGGTTTAGGGCTTTCAAGCCCATAGGGAGGGTGATCAGCCAGCATTAAACTTTCATTTGTGAGCTACCAAACAGAGTGGCTGCTTACCATTCAAACATTCAAATTTGGGCTGGCAGTATAGCCTAGAGGTTAGAGGGACGACGTGTGAATGAGCTTGGCACATCCAGCAGACCAGACCTGAGTTTGATTCTCACAACCTCCACTTGCATACTGTGAGACTCTGAGCAAGTCACTTAACTGCCCAATGTGCTCCCAGGTCACCCCTGAAAACAGGCACTTGTGCCTAGAGGGCCTTACTCAGTTACCAAAACCTAAACTAAAATAAATAAATAAAATAAAAACTACTTTTTTCCCAAATCCCTCTGCTTTCATGAGTGCATTCCAATCTACAGAGCCGCAGGATTATTTTGGGCAGGACAGCTGGACTGAATAATTGAAACTAAAATAAATTAAATACATTCTTCCAGTAAAATCTGTAACAATCCTAATGAAAACACACACAACTGAAATGTCTAAGGATCTCCACAAAATGAAACCCACTTGATTATGTTTAATACATAACTCCTCACAGTAAGGGCAGACATTGTAGAATTCACATTTCTATCAGTTAAAACAGAGATGGATAATGAATGTTTCTACTTTCAACAAAGTATATTAAGGTGTTTTCAGGATTTCCATTCGGTGTACTATAATATTCAAGAAGAGGGGTCACCTGATGGACCTATAATTCTTTACGACCTATATTACACACACACACACACTCACACATACACACACACCTTAATGAGCTAAAATCTAGTGTAAGTGACAGAAAATAATCTCATAAAAACTCTCCTGGTATCACCCCAAAGCTACTTAATTTTCAAACATGCTTTCCAGCTTAGTCAAGTACAAAAAAGTATAACATATTTGTTGGGCAAAATAAGTCCATTACACACCAATACCAGAGTCTGCAAGCCTACAGAAACTTTGAACCTTTGTTTTGAAGCTGCTATGCTTACCAAGCCATCACCACTTTTCTACAGGTGGAGTCCATCTTCTATGCCACAATTTAATAGCATTTTCAAGTAGCCACACTGCTCTCAGTCTCACCCAGATTCAGTGCAGAAACACTATATTCAGCTAAAATGCATTGTAAGTGACAGGAAATCATCTTTAAAAATCTCCTGATATCACCAGAATGCCACTTAATTTTCAAATGTACTTTCTGGCTTAATCAAGTTGAAAAAAGTATAAAATATATGTTGGGCAAAATAAGTCCAGTCTTCAGCAATACCAGTGCCTACAAACCTACAGAAACTCTAAACATTTGAAGTTGCTATACGCTTACCAAGCCACCACCACTTTTCTCCAGGTGGAGTTCATCTTCTATGCCACAATATAACTTGAGCCATCAATAAAAATCATTTTAGCTTGTAGCTAAATTTTAAAGAACAAAATAACAGACTAAGGTTAAGTGACTGGGAGTGCCTTTGATCTTTCTGTATTTTGGACTCCCCGTGGAGAAAATTGCTGGCACTTAGTAAGCACAGCCACTTCAAAGGTTTAAAGCTTGTAGACACTTGTAGACTAGTATTGCTGTGTAAGGGAATTATTTTGCCCAACATATATTTTATGTTTTTCTACTTGACTAAGCCAGAAAGCATGTTTGAAAATTAAGAGACAGTTGGGTGAACTTTTAGACAACTGTGGAAATGGAGCTCAAAGTACGGGACAGTAATAAAGCAATAGGTCTCACTTACATTAAAAGTATAATTTTGTGTTCCATGGCTGAAATAACATTGCAATCTGCTGGCTCACACATAGGCTCCAATGACATTATCAGATTGCGGGTCCACCCAGCAGACGACCAACTTTCAAATCGCAAATGGATAAATAAGACCAAAGGAGACTTTGTTCTCAAGAAGCTCCAGTTTGGCCAGATGGATATATACAGTATGACATAAATGAAGGTAGTAAAGTGTTTATACAGCACCGCTTTATCAGATGAGACAAGAAAAAACTGAAAATAAAATATTTAAAAAACAGACTTGTTTAGGTACTGCTATGTCCCCTGCCCACCCCATCCCCGTTCTTGTGAAACCCTTTATCCAGGTAAAAAGTCACACTAAATAAATCCAGGAGGTTCCAAAATCTGTGCTGCTACATCCTAAGCATGATCAGTTAAAACAGAGATGGATAATGAATGTCTCTACTTTCAACAAAGTAGATGAAGGTGTTTTCAGGATATGCATTCAGTGTACTATAATATTCATGAAGAGGGGTCACCTGATGGACCTGTGTTACACACACACACACACACACACACACACACACACACACACACACACACACCCATAATCAGCTAAAGTTCAGTGTAAGTGGCAGGAAATAATCTTGTAAAAAATCTCCTGGTATCACCCCAATGCTACATAATTTTCAAATGTGCTTTCCAGCTTAGTCAAGTACAAAAAAATATAAAATATATCTTGGGCAAAATAAGTCCATTACACAGCAATACAAGAGTCTGCAAGCCTACAGAAACTTTGAACCTTTCTTTTGAAGCTGCTATGCTTACCAAGCCATCACCACTTTTCTACAGGTGGGGACCATCTTCTATGCCACAATTTAATAGCATTTTCAAGAATTCCCATTGCTCTCAGTCTCATCCAGATTCAGTGCAGAAACACTATATTCAGCTAAAATCCATTGCAAGTGACAGGAAATCATTGTTAAAAATCTCTTGGTATCACCAGAATGCCACTAAATTTTCAAATGTGCTTTCTGGCTTAATCAAGTTGAAAAAAAGTATAAAATATATGTTGGGCAAAATAAGTCCAGTCTGCAGCAATACCAGTTCCTACAAACATATAGAAACTCTATAAACATTTGAAGCTGCTATGTTTACCAAGCCACCACCACTTTTCTCCAGGTGGAGTTTATCTTCTATGCCATACCTCTCAACTGTCCCTGATTTTCAGGGACGTCCCTGATTTTGCCTCAAAGTTTTACTCTGTCCCTCCTAAAAAAATGTGTTTCTGTGGCCAAACAGTGGAGGTTGGAAGCATAAAATAATGTCAAACATTAAAACTAAAGAGTTGTTCTTCCTTAGAAAATGCATTTTGCACTGAGCCCCATATTCTACCAGCTTCCTGAGTGGATATCACCAAGTTTTAAGATGTGTCCCTGATTTTGGTCATTTGTCCCTGACTTTTTTAAGCCTTGTCCCTGATTTATGAGGCAGGAGGTTGAGAGGTATGTTCTATGCCACAATATAGTGTGAGCCATAAGTGAAAATTCTTTTAGCTTTTAGCTAAATATTGAAGAACAAATGACAGACTAAGGTTAAGTGACTAAGAGTGCCTTTGATCTTTTTGTATTTTGTACTCCCCGTGGAGAAAATTGCTGGTGACTTAGTAAGCACAGCCACTTCAAAGGTTTAAAGTTTGTAGACACTTGTAGACTAGTATTGCTGTGTAAGGGAGTTATTTTGCCCAACATATATTTTACTTTTTTCTATTTGACTAAACCAGAAAGCATGTTTGAAAATGAAGAGATACTTGGGTGAACTTTTAGACAACTGTGAAAATGGAACTCAAAGTGCAGGACAGTAATAAAGCAATAGGTCTCATTTACATTACAGGTTTAATTTTGTGCTCCGTGTTGCTACCCACTGAACTTTCCATGGAAGTCAGCTTGAAGACTTGGGCCAGCACAGTGCTTGGACACTGGACATCCCCACTACGAGACCCTGTAGTGAGAACTTTAAAAAACTAATGGGCTCAGTGACCAATTCCTGTGCAGTAAATAATGTTGGCTCTTCCTGGTCTGAGCCCCCCCTCCTGGCTGGCACCAGCCTGGCATGGGACATTTTTTACAAATACCTGATTAATTTAAAATTAACAATACCCTCCTGGGCTGAGAGATCCCCGGTTGCTGAATTCATTTGGCTTACAAATGCCCCCATTTCTTGTGTCCCCATCCTGGCTGGCACTCACTCAGTGTAAACTGACCTGTATAACTGAAATATTTTATTTGCTGGCTCTTCCTGAACTGCATTTCATATGAAATAAAATGAAAAATGCATACAACTTCTATACACTGTTTTGTAGATATAATGTCCTGCCCCTCCCCCCCCATGCTGACAACCTCTGCTAAGCCCCTCTCAGAGCAGGGATTTTCAGACTACCCTCCAGGGCTGAGACCCGCTCTGAGTTGAAATGTTAAATTCAAGCTTTTCCATGGCTCTCTGGGGCTCAGACCCACTATGGGTGGGAAATGAAAAAAATAATGCTATGCTCATTAATAATTTTAAAAAATCTGGTGTACTTCAGAAATTAAACATTTTGGATGATTATGTGGAAGGATTCGAACTTAAGATTAATGCCGTTAAGAGTCGAGTTAGGGTGTTCGGCTCCAATTGTAAACATAATTCATGGAAGGTGGGTTAACAGGTCCTTAATACTGTTTCTCAGTATACATATTTGGGTCTGGTTCTTTCTTGCAATGGAAAATGGATAAACCATACCAAGAAACTAAGAATTAGGTTAAAACAAACTGTGGGCTCACTTGGTTGTTTTAATAGAAAGTGTAGTGGCAACACAATTAGGCCACTTATAGCAATAAAGGCAAAATATTATGCCCAAGCCTCATTTAGCAGTGAAATATGGTCTGTCACTAGTGATAACCTATTGGAGATTCCCCTAAATAACTTATTGAGATCTAGCTTGGGTCTTAGTAAGTTGGTTCCTTCTTCCATTCTAAGAGCAGAATTGGGCCTGATAAAATTAAGTGCAGTCTGTGCATCCAGAAAAGTAAACTACTGGATTAAGATGTTACAATATAATTCTAATCAATTAGCCTATTCTGCTTTCATTGAGAAATACTCATGGTTGAATTTAGGGCATTTACAATCTAAATGGCTTTGGGATATTTTCAGATTCTCGGGGATAATGGCTTAGGTAACTTGAGACTTTATCAGGAGAAGGGCATTAAAATTAGTCTAAAATATCAAAAATATGACTCAAACAAAATAGCAGCTAAGTATGACAATCACGATTTGAAGACTATCTTAACATTTCACATCTCACCTTGGTTAAGACATGACGATAGAACTCATTATTTACATCCTTACCTTGGTATAATTTCAGATTCTAATAGTAGATCACTATATACTAAACACAGCTTAGAAGTTTTTCCAAGTGCAGTACTTATGGCCAGATTTCAGAAAAGTGCTAATATCTATGACAAATGTTGTCCTTGTACTTTTCAGCAAATAGAACATTTGTCACATGCTATTTTTAATTGTTCCTGGTATTCTATGTATAGAAACAAGTGGTTAAAGCCAATTTTTGATTCAATTTTGACTAATGATCACTCAGAGTTACTAAGGATACTTTTTACCACATGTGATGAAACAATTGTATTGGTAGTATCCACATTTATTAATGCAATATATAGAGTACGGACAAGGTTTGTTAAGACTGGAGGTTCTTGAGTCCATGTCTTGACTTTTTGCTGATTTATTTTCATAATTGTATTGAAATTATTTTAGAATTTGCAAGACAATAATAGGGCCTCATTCACTCTGCTCTGAGGAGATTATATATTGTGATGGTTAAAATTTTAGGACTTATGATATTTGATGTCACCATAAAAGACGTTTATGCTACTTCCCTAATATGGAAATGTTTTAGTGTCCTTTTATATTTCTATTGATTGTGTGTTATGATATGATTGTATTTTGTATGTCATTTTGTAATGGTCAAATGACCGATCAATAAAAACCCTACTACTACATACTTTAAGAATGCCCTCCAGGCTGAGACATGCTATAGATGATTAAAAAAAAGTAATGTCCCACTTGGACATTTTTTCTAACATATTTTAAAAGTCCACCTGGGCTCAGACCTGCTCCAAGTGGGAAGGGAATGTCCAAGGGATGGTCCAACTACTGTTGGAAAAAAAAATAATAACATTCAGTCCTGGCTGGAAAAAGAATACAGCAGCACACCCTACAAAAGTTGCAGGGGTGCAGAGAATGGTGGCTTATCCTGATAAATACCAGGACACCTGAAATCTGCACACTGTAACAATTAATACAGGAGCTGCAACTTTTAGAAAAATCCAAATGAAGTTTATTAGCTCAAAACTGTACGAGGAATGGAAAATACAGTTTTGAGATAATAAATTTTGTGTTGATTCTTCTAAATGTTGTGGATTCTGCATGCATGCTGCTTACCAGTGTGCAGATTTCTCGTGTCCCTGTCCTGGCTGGCACCTGCCCAGAGTAAACTGACCCCACCCCCATGCTGAGACCCTGGGCTGATCCCCATTAGGAATGAGATTTTAACATTATTTAAAAATGCCTTCCAAGGCCAAGACATGCTCAGAGTTGGAAAGTTTAGTTGAAGCCCTTTCCTGGCTCCCCAAGGTTTGGACCCGCTATAGGTGGGAAACAAAAAAAATAATGTTCCATCCTGACAGGCACCCACCCTCTCAGGATATATTAAAAATTAATTAATTTAACATAAAAAATTCCCTCATTTATGTGTTTAGTGTCCAAATAAAATGCACTGGTGTTGACCCATTCACCCTGTAATCTACAGTGTATTGTATTCACTAATGATATGATGTAAAACTTTTTTTTTCTGCATGTAAAATTTAAAAAAAACTCATGGCAGTTCATTCTAAAAGTACTGCCAATTTGGTGAGCTGTTTTTGTTGTTGTTATTTCTGCTATTGTAGCAAATTAGATGCAAAATATAAAAGAATGACTACAGCCCCAATACTCCCTGGGCCGGATATTCAGACTGTGCCAGGCAGGGGCACAAGCCTGGGCACAGCGCAACTGGGATGCACCAGGGCATGGCCTGGGTCATATTCAGCGGTGCTGTGCCATGACTCAGCATCATTGAATATGGCACCATGGCTGCCTGCATTGCGCATGGCACAGTGGCACTGCACCAGCACAAGTGGCAAGAGAGGAGTAGGGGGATGCGCCAGTGCAAGTGTAGTTGCGCTATGTGCAGGAACCATGATATTCAGTGGTGGGTATGCAAATGGGTCCATTATACATACAAGGTGCAAATGGGGCCATTTGCATGCCATTATCACCCCATTTGCATGCAGGTGCACCGATCCCCGGTGACTTGTGCCCGGTGCCCTGCCAGGCTGCAGTCATCAAGGACCAATGCCCCCTGCCCCTCAGTGGCAATGCCCCAATGCCTGATCACGTGCTTTGTAAAAATGTAAACTCCCTGGTGGTCCAATAGACCTGCTCCCCAGCCCGATCGCGGGCGTAGTAAAATTAAATGGCTCCCTGGTGTTCCAGTGGACCTCTCCCCCAGCCCAGTCGCAGGCTTAGAATATATAAATGTTTCCCTGGTGGTCCAGTGGACCGAATCCCAGCCCGATCATGGGCTTAGTAAATATATATGTTTCCCTGGTGGTCCAGTGGACCGAATCCCAGCCCGATCGCGGGCTCTGTAAATGAAGATAAATCCCTGGTGGTCCAGCGGTACCCCCTTCCCACCACCCCAATCAGACCCACCACCCTGCTCCCCCCCGGTCAGTGGCATGTGGCAGCTCCCCACCCACAAGCTGCCCTGCTGCCTGCCGAATTACAGCGTATAGTACATTCACATATCAGAACTGTGTAGTACAGCACGGTCTGCATTCCCATTGGCCCACGCAGTGGACCAATGGGCATACAGCCATACTGTACACTGTCAGTCAGTGGGTGGCCGGGTGGCTTGTGGGTGGAGAGCTGCTGCCCGCTGCTGACTGGGGAGGAGTGGATCTGAGTGGGTGGGTGGGAGGGGGGTACCTCTGGACCACCAGGGATTTATCTTCATTTATGGAGCCCACAATCGGGCTGGGATTCGGTCCACTGGACCACCAGGGAAACATTTATATTTTCTGAGCCCATGATCGGGCTGGGGGGCAGGTCCATTGGACCACCAGGGATATATTTACTTTTACTATGCCCGCGATCGGGCTGGGGAGCAGGTCCAGTGGACCACCAGGGATACATTTACTGTTACTATGCCTGTGATTGGGCTGGGGAGCAGGTCCACTGGACCACCAGGGATAAATTTACTTTTACTATGCCTGCAATCGGGCTGGAGGCACGTCCACTGGACCACCAGGGATACATTTAATTTTGCTATGCCCGTGATTGGGCATGAGGGGGCTGATGCCCGGCCTGTGACTCGGGAGGTTGGGTGGCCACCCAAAGCAGGCGGCTGCCATGTTGCACCCAGCAATATGGCGGCCGGCCTGTGGGTGTCCCCTGTCTTTTTTTTCGGGAACATCTTTGCGCCCTCCTGTGCGGCGCAAGGTGGGTGTGTGCCTGCATATGCACCGCACATCCCGGGCTGAATATTGGGATGTGTCAAATGTGCATGG
Organism: Neoceratodus forsteri; assembly: GCA_016271365.2. Classification (NCBI taxonomy): domain Eukaryota; kingdom Metazoa; phylum Chordata; order Ceratodontiformes; family Ceratodontidae; genus Neoceratodus; species Neoceratodus forsteri. The sequence continues at coordinate 1,323,143,113 of CM057456.1, forward strand.
GCATGCCCCTGCACTTGTGCTGCATATATTACTGGTGCACTCCAGCGCATCGGAATTTGCACTGCACCACATCCCCTTTTGGATATCTCGCTGGGGCGCATCAGTGGGTTGCGCATGGTGCAACACTGTTGCACCATGCGCAACCCCTTTGAATATCCTGGCCCGTGTGTCTACCTGTTTGTGTGTCTTTCTGTCTCTCTCTCTATCTCTCTCTCTCTCTTGCTGTCTGTCTATTTTGATGTGCAAACCTGCTAAATGAAACATTTTTTAGAAAGTATTTTGATTTAAAATTAAATGTATATAAATAAAAATATGTAAAACAAGAACATCGTTGAGGTGTGTGTGTGTGTGTGTGTGTGTGTGTGTGTGTGTGTGTGTGTGTGTGAAATTCCAGCTAAAAACATTGTTCTAGTTGGTGCACATTCAGTACCAGTACAGTGTCTTCCTACTCAGGATCAATAGGTAGGAAGTAATAAACACATAGAACAGACTTACAAGATCTTGTCAGTGACCCCACCTAATTATACTATACCCAGTGCTGTGAATAGTCATAGTCATGGCCCCGAGTTCTCTGTGGATCCGACCGTGGAAGTCCACAGAAGTAATAGCAGAATTGAGCTCTGCCCATGGATTTCCATTCCAAGCGCTGAACTTGTTGCTACTCACTCAACTTTCTGTGGAAGTCAGCTTGATGACTCGGGCCAGCACAAAGCTTGGGCACTGCATATCCCCACTATGAGACCCTGGAGTGAGAACTGTAAAAAATTAAAGGGCTCAGTGACCAGTTCCTGCACAGTAAATAATGTAGGCTCTTCCTGGTCTGAGCCCCCATCCTGGCTGGAACCTGCTCGGCACAGGACCTTTTTTACAAACACCTGATTAATTTAAAATTAATAATGTCCTCCTAGGCTGAGAAATCCCTGGCTGTTGAATTCATTTGGCTTACAAATGTCCCCATTTCTTGTGTCCCCATCCTGGCTGGCACTCACTCAATGTAACCTGAGTTGCGTAAGTGAAATATTTTATTTGCCGGCTCTTCCTGAACTGCATTCAGTTCGAAATAAAATGAAAAATATATACAACTTCTACACACTGTTTTGTAGATCTAATCTCCTGCCCCCAACCCATGCTGGCAACCTCCAGTAAGCCCCTCTCAGAGCAGGGATTTTAAGAATACCCTCCAGGGCTGAGACCGCTCTGAGCTGAAATGTTTAATTCAAGCCCCTCCATGGCTCTCTGGAGCTCAGACTCACTATGGGTAGGAAATAAAAAAAAAATGTTCTGCTCATTAATTATTTTTAAATTAATAATGCCTTCCTGGGCTGAGACCCAATCCAAGGAATGGGGATTTTAACATTAAGAATGCCCTCCAAGGCTGAGCTCAGATTGGAATGGGGATTTTAATATCATTTAAGAATGTCCTCTTGGGCTGAGGCCCACAAAAGGTGGGGAAACAAAATCTCTTAGCTCAGGACATTTTTTTATCATGAACTGTTTTAAAATGAATAATGCCCACCTTCAATCAATCAATCAATCAATCAATCAATCACTTCATTTAACCAGGCATAAACACCATTGAGCAAGATCATTTTTAAGGTGGTCCTGGGCATAAATACAATACAGTACACTTCATAAGATTACAATTACGGTGGACAACGGTGCAAAAAAAAAAAAAAGGAAAAACATTGTGAAGGTGCCGGTCAATATGGGCCTATACATACCGGTCAACATAATTAACATGCAAAGGTACATAATGATAAGCTTTACTGAAATGAGAAGAGACAACAATCCCATATAGCCTCCACTGAGTAACAGCTCATACCTAAATGATAAAAAATAAGAAGGTATTAAGGAATAGGGTAGAAATTGGGGTGAAAGAGTAGGCAGCCAAAAGGGAGGCCAGAATAGGTAAAAGGCAGAGAATAGGCAGGGTCATCTTGGATTAAGGGAACTAGGCTTGTAGGTCCTAGGTTTCTGTTGTTAGGAATGTGGGGTGGATGAGACTCTTAGGCATAGGATTTGAGAGTGGCACCCGAGGCTTAGGGGTCATCGGCATCTGAAACAGTTGCATGATTCCTTCAGATAATCCATTAATAGAGCTTTGAATGTGAAAATGCTTGGAAGTGAGGATAACTTTAATGAGTCTTGCATAGTGTTCCAAAGTGATGGAAGTGAGAAGTTGATTGCTGCGAGCCAAGGGTAGTTTTCACTCTAGGAATCTGGAAGCAGATTAAGGAGAAGCATCTCAGGCCACAGGGACCTTCAGCCCATTTGAAGATGTTCAAGATGTATGCAGGGAGGTTATCAGATAATGCTCTAAAAAACCAGAGGAGAGCATTCCTTTTTCTTATAGTTGAGAGTGAGGTCCATCCCGAAACCTGGTATAGATGATAGTGATGTATACTACAGGGTAGATTTAAGATAAATCTTAAAGCCCGGTGGTAAAAGGGTGTCCAGTTTGTTTAGCATCGTTGATGGGCAATGACTGTAAAGGAAGTCAGCGTAGTCCAGTATAGGTAGGAATGTAGTTTGTACTAGTCTCATTCTGGCTTCTAACATGAGTAGGTGTTTAATGCGATAGAATAAACCTAATCGCTGTCTTAGTTTCTTCAAGGTTTCATTTAAGTGGCACAGAAAGTTGAGCTTGTTATCCAGCCAGAACCCTAGGTATTTAAAGGTATCAACTACTTCAAGGGGTTCATCTAAGAGTGTTCGGATCTGTGTGATATGTGGACATCCGTAAGTAGACTTTTGGTGAGAGAATCATTGCTTTAGTCTTTTAGTCAGCCACCTTGGCTGAGACCTGCTCCAAGCGGGAAGGGAAAGTTTCACTTAATGGAAGCCTTTCTGGGGCTCAGTTCTGCTATTTATGGGAAAAGATTAACTATAGTCTTGGGTGGAAAAAAGAATAATGCAGCATGATCTAGTAATAGAAGAAGAAGAAGAAGAATCAGCATTTATATAGCGCTGTTCATACACAGTGTATCCCAAAGCACTTTACAAACAATGCTAGACTGGTAATGAAGGGACTGAATGTGTAGTGGCGGGGCCATATCGCACATCAACACCCACACACAGCCTGGATGATTGCATGAACCGGTTTATGGGAAGGGGAATATTGGCCAGGACAGCGGGAATGTCCCCTGCTCTTTGTGAAGGGTGTCCTGGGTTCTTTTACTACCACCTGGACACCCACCAGGATGAGTAGAAGGGACCTCAGTTTAACATCTCATCCAAAGGATGGCACACTCCAGCAGTACAGCACCCCCCTAATACTGCACTCAGATGCCAACGTTTTAGGTGCAAGTTCAATCCCAGTGTAGGACGAGAACCCATGACCTTCTGGTCCATAGACGGATGTGCTACCAACTGAGCCATGCTGACACACCAATAATGATTGCATATCCTGGCAAATACCAGAACACGAGAAATCTGCAAATCCAAATGGAGTTTATTAGCTAAAAACTGTACTAGGAATGGAAGCCCCTCTGTGTCCTCATACAGTCTGAGCAAATAAATTCTGGGTTGGTAGTTCTAAAAGTTGTGGTTTCTGTCTTGGCTGGCACTCATTCATAGTAAACTGAGCTCCATAAGTGAAATATTATTTGCAGGTGCTTCCTTGGCTGAATTCTGTACAAAATAAAATAAAGAATATATACAGCCCCTACTCACTGTTTTGCCAGTCCAGTCTCCTGCCCCCCCCCATGCTGGCAACCACTGCTGAGTCCCACTCAGAGTGGGACCAGGCTACCTGCAAGATCTCCTATGTTCTTATCATCCTCTCCGCCCACTCCGCTCCACTGGCGAGGGATTGCTAGAGATTCCCAGGGTCAGTTATAAATCATCTGGGGCTAGGGCTTTTTCTTTTATGGCCCCGACCCTGTGGAATTCTCTACCTCGTCAGGTTAGAGAGTGCCCGTCCATGGAAGCATTTAAGAGATCCCTGAAAAGTTATCTATTTATGCTTGCATTTGATTAGTCTATTTAATGAATATTTTATTGTTTTATGTTTTTATTTATTAGTGTTGATGTTTTATCTCTGTTTTGTATCAGCGCTTTGATTTTCTGAAAAGCGCTTTATAAATAAATTTTGATTGATTTTTTTGATTGATTGATTTAACTTGAAGAATACCCTCCAGGGCCAAGACCTGCTCTGAGCTGGGATGTTTAATTGAAGCCCCTCTATGGCTCTCAGGGGGCTAAGGCTAAAAAAATAAAATAGAATAAAAATATTATAAAATAAATAATGTCCTATCCTGACTGGTTCCCAACTCACTTAAGACATTTTTACCATTAACTGTTTGTAAACTAATAATGCCCCCCCCCCCCCGGCCAGAGACCTGCTCCAAGGAGTGTCGAGTTTAACATTTAGAATGCCCTCCTGGGCAGAGATCAGGTCAGAGCAGGGATTTTAACATAATTTAAGAATGCCCTCCAGGGCTGAGACATTCTATAGGTGATTAAAGAAAGTAATGTACCACTCTGGACATTTATTTTACCATAAACTATTTTAAAAGCCCGCCTGGGTGGAGACCTGCTCCAAGTGGGAAGGGAATGTCCGGGGCACAGTCCAGCTACTGTTGGAAAACAAAGAAAAAAACAACAATTAATACAGGAGCTGCAACTTTTAGAAAAATCCAAATGAAGTCTATTAGCTCAAAACTGTACGAGGAATGGAAAATACAGTTTTGAGATAATAAAGTCTGTGTTGATTCTTCTAAAAGGTTTGGATTCTGAATGCATGTTGCTTACCAGTGTGCAGATTTCTTGTTTTAAACAGTAATGGGTTTCATGATCGTGCAGAAAAAAAATCTCGAATAATCCCTGCAGCAGACAATATTGAGACAGTCTCATATCTGCTTCAGTGATTATTCCAGGTGTTTTGGACATATTCATGACATAAATGGTGCTTTTTTAATAATTAAAACAACAAAATAAAGTAAAGGTGTAAGTGTTCAGCTAACATAAGTGAAAGCACCTATTCTACCTAACTGTGTCAACTCCCAATCACTTTAACTGGTTTCTTATGTCAGACGGGCAAGATCCCTACGTTATGTGTATGTGAGAGGGACGTGAATGAAAAGAACAAAATCCATTCCCTCCCTTTGTCTCTTGCCCTCTCTCTCTCTCTGTATTGACTGAGGCAAGAAATAACTCCATTTCCTCCTTCTTTGTCTTTTGCCCTCTCTTTCTCTCTCTAGCCAGCTTTCTGTAGTTATTATGGGTCAGCACTATGAGTTAAAAATAGAATTTATTTTCACCTTTCAGTGTACACCATTTGTTTTTAAAACTTTTACAACTGGCAGTGGAATGGAAAATGAGAACTCTGATACCATTTAAAGCACCTAGAAAATCAAAGGTGGGCAATGAACTTCTGAATTGTTTGCATGCCAGAGGGGGTAGAGGACGAGGGGGACGTCAAGCCATTCATCCAAGATTGGCTTGCAGAGCTGGCATTTCTATCGTATTTACAAACAAAAATGTAATGCAGACTGAATTCTTTCAATTTAGCAGTTACTCAGGGAACGTCACTATCATGATTCAGCGAGTACTGCCTACTTGACTCTAGCATTGTAAACAGTAAATAAAATAACATATTTTTTTTGTCAGTAGAATTTTGCATGACAGGACTGAATAAACATATTAGAATGCTCAACCATGATCAGAAATGCACATAGAAATGAGCACACATATCAGGAATTGGAAACTATACCAGCAGACATGACCCTGTCATGTGATAACATAATACAACACGCTCCAGCTTCAATAAAGTACTCCAAAGGCTCATTGCTTTCTGAAACACGATGCTTCTTTGCAGAAAGTTATAAAGCCTTCACTACAGGTAAAACACAAGATGGATACCTACTCAGTAAAAGCTGTAATCTACATTCTTTACAGATCATGTTGTTGGTTCCCTAAATATTTTGTTTAAAACACTGGGCGAGGTATGTTATAATAGCTTACAGATATGACTAGCCCAATCTACTGTAAGATCATGCAAATAGTCTAATAAAATTAAAATATCTAGCTTATGCCTGCTAATGTTAATAATAATGCTAATACATAGGCTTCAAAAACAGGGCATAAATGACAAACAGCGGGATAGAAGGAAAAGTGTGGGTAAGATGGGGGTGTGGGCAACAGAAATGTGTGTATACTGCTCATCCAGGGTATATTTTCAATGCCCCTATCAACAATTAAGTAACTTGATAACCACAAAAAATGATAAGAAACAGGGCTACAATCTGGAAGACAGAAACAAACATATAATAAAAGACACAATCTGGTCATAATGAATATTATTCTGCTGCAGCTACATATTAATGGGAGATAATGATTATACTGTACAATTAAACATAATAATCTATCATTCTGTAAGGAACAGAGACAAATTAAAATAGTCATTCAAACCTGAGCTGTACAAAGAGGTGAAAGTGTATCGGCAAAACATATCCTTTTTAGAAGATATTTGATAAAATCTCCCTCACCTCCCCGCCAACAAGTTCCCACCAGGATCCCTGTCTTGAACTGTATAATTGAAATCTGCCATTAATATATCATGTGGGCAGAAAAATATGCATTATGCCCACTTTGTGTCTTTTATCATATTTGTGTTTCTGTCTTTCAGATCACAGCCTTGTATTTAAGAAATTCTCTTTGCCCATAGTGGAATCAGTGATCTAACAGTCCTTTACTGTCTGAAAACATATTTTAGCTAACACTAAATTCATTCCGGCCCACAACCTGACTGCAGAAGTCACAACCCCTCAAAGCCTGACAGCTTGCACTTCAATGGAGTGGACCTACAGTAAATGCAAGGGTTGGTGGGGTGGATAGAGGGCATAAAATGAATGACTACAATTTAGACAGAAACGAAATGAGTGAATGGCCTCTAGTTATTCAATTGAACTGAATTCTGGATGTCTTATTTTAAGAGAGAAATCATTGATTACTGAAGCCTAAAACATTTAAAGGAGCAGATGAATCTCCTAATTAGTAAAAGTTGGCAATTAAAAAACAATTATGTACTACTGTAATTTAAATTACCATCTCTTGTGAAATCTTTACAGACCTATTTACAGTCCCATTCATTATTATGTTTGCTTGCACGCATGCGCAAGAAACATTTTGTGGCAACTTGTGATAGTAGCGGGTTTCGGAGGTGCGGCAGTGTTGTGGCCAATGCTGCAACTGCTTTTGTGGGCTCATCTGTGTGGCACCAATGAATGAGCACACTGTCTATGACAGCAGTTTAGAAGCGTGCCACCAACTTGAAAGAAATTTGCCACTGCAATGAGAGAGCGACCCCTTATTGCAGGGCGTAGCCTCCAAGATGCTAAGCATGCTAGGGCATACTTACACAGTAGCAGGGGGTAGCAAAAAGCCAGCCAGCATGTTCTCTTATTTCCTTTGTGAAGCATTTCTTTTTGTAGGCTTTCTGACCCTGACTTAATCCCCTTAGAACATTTGGGGGGGGGGTGTTAGCACAGCAGCAGACGTTGTATCTGCTGTCAATCAGGTTCATTGGTGTACTTCACATGGTGATTGGCTGTGGTGTCAGCTAGGAGGTGTGACAAGTAAGGGATGGCATGTTCGAATACCCCAGCAGTAAACAAGGGAAAGCATGTATCCCTTTGCAGCCAGTCGAGCAGAAGAGATCAGAGCCTCATGACCAAAGATGTGAAGGCTTCAATCAGCATCTTGATGCAGCAAATGCCTGACTGTGAACAGAGTGAGTGTCCTGGCTGGTGCCTGCCTGTGGAGCCGAGTGTCGAGAGGAAGGAAATTTGGCTGACCGGGTCCGTGTGTTTGCCAGTGTTAGGCATTGGTGGTGGGCTGGTGGTAAGTTACAGTCGGGACTCAGAGTGCCACTGCTACTTATCTTGACTGTCTATCTGGTAGAGGAGTCACAGGGCTCAATGCGTAATTGACCCCCAAAAGCACTAGCAGCTGTAAGAGTGTAGCAGCTATTGGCGGGACAGTGAAGCAGCCTCGTATGGAAATTGATCACCCGATCTGAGTGTGGCATCTGTCTTGCAGACCAGCTGCCATCTCCCTAACTGCGAGCAGAATTGAATTTGTAGCATTTGTTAATTATATAATTTTGGCACACACTGTCCAAATGGGCATATCATCTGAAATGAATGTCAGATGAGTAGAGTGCTAATGAGTCGCCCCGCCTGGCCATTGGGAAAGAACCCGACATCCTCCCCTTTTTGTCCTTCGTTCGAGTGTCAGACCTACTGTGGTCACTGGTGCAGCAGGTCTGCAGCATGGTGCCAGAGTGACTCATGGGGAGTGTGACTGTAGAACTTCAAGGTACCAAGTACTGCCATGGGGGCTTTGTTTCAGCCAGCAACCGTACCATACCGTACTGGTGCGTTATAGGTCATTTGGCATACTGATGTTTAAACTAAAGTTTCACCAAGGTGGGTTTCACTTGATTTTCAGACTATTGCAATGCAGTGCAAGTCAATTACAGATGGTCCCCAGAGTGAAAATGTGCTCTGCTAGGCCAAGGCTGGTGTGGTGAGACAGTGAGAACACTAGGGAAAAAATCGTAATGCAGAGTACTATGTGCAGGTGTCAGCAAATAAAATAAACAGAGGGACAAGTGGGAGTCAGAGGGAAAGGTGATAAACAGAGGTGTCTGTGCACAGACAAATGTGCACAGACAACTGCAGTGTAACACTGGTTACTTGTGTGGGGGGGGGGGTGCAATATGAAGCCTCTAAAACTGCTCATGGATATCAAGCTTCTAAAATAGCCAATGGATGAATGCAATGTGAAACCCATCTATTGGAAATGTACTCCTTTTTCTCGTGGCAGAATGAGGTCTGATCAGCTGAGTTTCAGATAATTTGCTGCATGTAGCAAGATAGGCCATTATTTTGTATCCTGAAAACCTTAATTGAACACAGAGGGTTATTTGCTTATGTGCTGGCTGATCTCTTTAGCGAGAAAGTCAAAAATCAACATGAAAAGCCCAATTTCTAAGAAATTTGATGCATTTTTTGTTACTTTGCTAAAAGGATAAGGGTCTTGGTTTTATATCCAGGTGTTTCTCAGCAGGATTATGGTTAATCTTGGTGACTTTGTTAAATGGATGTAGTATAGTTTTTAGAGAATGTCTATGGTTTTAGAGCAAACTGTAACTTGATTTTCTTCTTTATTACCCGTAGACCATCCATCCAAATGTGAGTAACAACAGCTGCATATATAGTTATTTATGTATTTATGTATGTATGTATGTATGTATTTATTTATTTAGTTATTTATTTATTCGGGTTTCACCAGTATAGACATACTGAAGTGGAGAAAAAAAAAGTAAAAACAACCCTTACTTTGCTCATTGACTGTTCTCTTTTAATGCACATCTCGTCACACCTATCAGTATTCATTGATAGGAATAGCTAGGTAGTTGGGTCAGATACTCATGACCCCTTTGCAGCATTAAAGCATACTAACTGTGCCTTGTATGTAGCCTTGAGTGACTTTTTTGGCCCTTATTATTTGACCTGTTCATGCTGGCTTACAGTGCACTATGCAGTGCTGTAACAGTGCACTGTAACACAGAAAGATGATGGATGGGCACACCTCCCATTATAAACCAGCTCTGTGGTAGGACACATCTCTGTTTAGTGCCCTCCCCATTATTACACCAATATATGATGGCTTGCATTGTAGTATGCATATGCACTGTAAAAACATTGGACAGGATTCATGAAGCTCGTGAAATACCCGCAGCTGCGGGTAAACCCCGGCGCAAGTGGGTTGCGACTTGCAGATCTGCAGGTTGCCTGCAGTGGCGGGTATTCACAAAGCTGGGGCTGGAATACAACTGGCTCCATGATCTACGGCTGCTTGAGTGTGGTGTTGCCAGGGAGATGGCAGCAGCAGTGGGAATGGGCAACGGCTGATGGAAGCAGCCGTAACACCCTCCGCAATTGCTGCGGCTGTGAATGCAGAACTCACGCAGCTGCGGGCGATTCCAGTCTGCAGCAGCAGTTGTGGAGTGGGACTTAGAAGCTGAACGCTTCGTGAATCCTGCCCATTAAAATGGTTGAGCACACCACCCTGTATAAACTAGCTCTATGGTAGAATGGATCTCTGTTTAGTGCCCTCCCATCCATATAGTCATCTATACTGGTTGACATTGGTGGTTCCAGGCTCTGAACTTGTGAAAGAAGTTGGTAGATGTTAACAGCCAGAGGAGATGACATCCACAGACTTCTTTCACATAGTTCAGCAGCTGTGCTGTATGATAGCTGGCTAAGGATGTGACAAGATTACATTGGGGATTTTGTTAGCTCCTGCTACGTAGTATTTTAAATTTTGGGGGAGCAGTGTTGCTGCTATGTTTAAACAATTTTGGCTACCGACTTGTTTCACAGCTGAACAGTAATGTGAAAGGCAGTACATGTCTGCCCTGGCTGTTCACATATAGACAGTAATTTGAGGCTGATAATAGTATTTGAGATTTTTTTTCACTCGCTGACAAGTCTGATAACATAGGTTTTAAAACACTATGACAGCACATCAACATTATTTGAGAAATTTAACATCGCAAGATTGTAGCACTTTTTTGTCATGTCAGTTTTTCATGCTAAGGCTGGGATCTTCAGAGCAACATTTTTTATTGCATTTTGTTGACCCAGGAGGTTCACTGAGACTAGAAGTCCCTTTTTCAGAGGTGACCGGGGGGAGGAAGATACAGATGGTAACCAACTGAAACGGAACCATATTAAGCTGTTGGTGGTATTTTTAGTGAACAATGATGTGCTGTCATTGTGTTTGATTAAAACCTATATGTTCTTAGAAATCAGACTTGTCAGCGAGTTAAAAAAAAATTTCTCAAATACAATTATTGAAGTGTGTGTGTGTGTGAGAGTGTGTGTGTGTGTGTGTGTGTGTGTAGGATGGATTATACAGTACCTGCTTCTGTGAGGCATTAGTAGGTCTTAAAAAACAAAACAAAAAAGTCCATGTATTTGCCACATCTTAAAGGAGTTAATATTCCCCCTGGCAGGTTGCCTGGAAAGCAAATCACTTTAATTGAAAAAAGTTAAAGCTTTTCTCAAGGTGACCCAGTAGGTGACAGTTGTGGGATATTCAGACCTGGTTTTCTGGGTTCACAGCTCTGCACACTAACTACTAGGTCAAACTGCCTCTTTAAAGTACATGCTCTTTGAGAGTTGACTAAGTCCATCTCCCAGAAGCCATAGCAGAATTCTGCAGCCAGTCTTCTGGGTGTGGGTGCTTGAGTAGATAAGTGTATGAGTACAGGTACTAGTGTGAATGGACCCCTGTGGGACTGGCTACTTTGATGTGGTACAGAGGCTTGTCACAATGCAACATTGTAACTAAAAGTCTGACACTGTTGGTGATAGAATGGCTAGTGGTGTGTGAATGGACCTTTTTGGGACTGGCTACCTTGATGTGCTATACAGAGGCATGTAATCATATTGCAATATTGTAACTAAATGCCAGTCTGTTAGTCTGACACTGGTGATGAAAGACCTTCTTACTGTATGAGAATGGGAGTGTGTATTACATCTTTACATTTCATATGTATAGTGTACGCCACAGACTAAATGACGCTTGTGTCGGGTGGAAGGGCACAGACAGTGGAGGGTGTGTGTGTGTGTTTGTGCCAGGGCACAGACAATTGGGGAGGGGGTAGCAGTGTGTCAGCTTGGTGTATAAATCTGAAATTCCTGGCTACACCGTGCTACTGCACTGGGAATTGGATCATCAGTCTCATTTTCTTAGATGCTCTGGTTGCCCTAACAACTTGCCCCGCACTACCTCCTACACTGACCTCACCTCTGCCCCACAGAATTGAGCAACAACACCGAGTAGCAGGGCTGGTTGTAATCGATTAACTGTGCCAAGTGACTGGGGCCATGGAGTGTGTGATGTAAGGAAAGAATAAGTGAGAGACAACCATGGCTAGTGGGAACCCATTCTGGACTAGCAGTGAGTCACAACATTCTCCTTCTCATTGTCACATCTGTGAGCCCAGTCTGCACCCCGTACCCAACCACCTGCTGCTGCTGCGACCATGAAGACCTGAAGGGACCACAAAGCATCTTGGCACAGAAGGTAAGGCGGTGGGAAGGGGCTGTATTAGTAATGGTATGTAGACAGTGCTGCTGATGGAGTTGTCTACCTTTGCTGATGTGTCTTGTGCGGACCTCAGTTCAGTGCTTAAACCCTTTCAGATGGAGAAATTTTGGGTTTTGCATCGAGTAGGTACCCCTCCCACATTCAAGTGTAACAAGGAGAAAATTAGATTGCATCAATTAATTTATTCTTAGGAAAAAAATTTTAATGCTAGCTCTTGTGCACGGAGCTGCACTCGAGACACCCATCAAGTCTGATGGTATTTTATATACAACAGCCTGAAGCTACGATTTGGTGGAGTGAGCAAGGTTTGTGCTTTTATTTCCTCTACTTTTTTTTTTAAAACATTAGTTTCCATTGCGCTGTGCAGAAAGAAGATGGATGCACATGTATTTTTGGGTGAAGTGACAGTCAAAAACTCTTGGAATTAAAACAGATCGGATCACCTTATACCGTTAAGTTACTATGTTGGGATTTTTTTTTTTAAATGAGGGTTTTAGATGGGGCTTTCTTGTGCTGGTGAAACTAAAACTTCTTGGAAAGTTCTATTTAACTAAAATCTAGACAGTTTTTTTTTTTCAAAATGTGTGGTGAATTGTAACATTTATGAACCCACACATTGACAGTCCCCTAAATCATGGCAATTTGAGAAGGGAAAACAGGATGGACTCGAAATCCTTATTATATCTCAACTTCACATCTTTCTCTTTTTTTGACTAAAACCATGTGATTAAAATATGGTGATTGCTGGAGGATTTGTTGTACATATTTACTAGGGATAGCACAGCTGTGATGCAGGTATCTCGTTTTTAGTGGAGGTCTGCTTTTATTCATTTTTACAGCCAGGTGGAATGAAGTATAGGGAGGTTAAATGACTTGCTCAGGGTCACACCGCGTGCATGGTTGTGTGGGATTTAAACCTAGGAATTCTGGTTCCTACACCTTTGCTGTAAAAACTATTGGAGTACGCTGACTCTTTAAATAATAAATTTTTTTAATTAGCTCAGAACGAAGGAAAATGTGGAGTGCATTTGGTTTGTACGAATACACAGAATTTTACATTTCTTGCATATACTTTGTGCTCTGCTTGGGCTGTGTGTGTTAGTGTGTGGTTGGGAAATCCAGCTGGTTTCTGTAAGTGGAAATATTGTGAGGCTGAAACCTGAAGGACCCTTGTTGTGTGTTGATCTGTGGCGTTTTTCAGCACAGTATTTTCCTGTCTTGGAACACAGTATCATAACACTGAGGTGCCAGACAACCTGACAGGCACTGGGGGTGTGGCTTGGGGTCATCGGCTTTAATGATCATGACATTTCGACTCCACCCCCACCATGCAGCCACTGACAGACATCGAGGTGTGCCTTGGGGTGTTTGGCCATAGCGTTCACCCCATTCTCCTATACTACACAAATCTCAGCTTATTTCCTTATGGAATGGGTTGACTGTAAGGGCTGAAGACCCCAAGGCACACTGTGAGTCAGTGCCTGCAGGATGGGGTGAGGTGGAATGGCATTAACATTATGGCCGATGACCCAAAGGCACACCCCAACGCCTGTCAGTCTCTGCAGGGTGAGGTTGGGGTTGGCGTTAGTTGGGGTTGGCGTTAGTTGCCATTTCTATTATGCATCTCTCTAACTCATGAGGTACCAATGCCAATACCAGCAAGCAAACATTCAGCATTGACAAATGCTTGTTTTATTATTATTCCCCATACCCTGCTTAATCCATGTCACAATCTCTGCTCCCCTCTGCCATACCCCTATGATTCCCTTGTGCCTATCCTTGGCATTTTTGAACCCACTAACTGTTTTTGTCCCCACTAAATCCTCTGGAAGGTTATTCCAGGTATTCCAGCACCCTTTCAATGAAAAGGTTCTTCCTCACATCCCTCCCTAATTTACCCCCCTCCAGCTTCATATCAGCCCCCCTTGTCATAGAACACCTTTTTCTCTGAAAGATACTCTCTTCCTGTACCATAGTAAGTTAATTAAGCCCCATAAGCTATTTAAAGGTTTCTATCATATCCCCTTCTTCTTCCCCTTCTCTAGAGTTTACATATTTAGCTCCTTTAGTCTTTCCTCATAAGCCTTTTGTTGCAGACCCTGCATGGTTTTGGTAGCCCTCCTCTGGACTGCTTCCACTCTGTCTATATACTTTTTGAGGAGTGGTCTCCAAAACTGTACACAGTACTCAAGGTGGGGTCTTACTAGCAATCTGTATGGGGCAGAATCATGTCTATGAGATAAAAACATGACATGATAGCAAAATTAAAGAACCTCTTGCATGTTGTCAGACATTTTTAATGCTTATTTTTATTTGTAATGATGTTTTATTCTTTATAATTGCCTTTTTTTGCTGTGTTAAATTTTATTGTTTATTGTTCTTTGCAAATTACTGAATTTTAATATTTTGCTACTTTGTAACATAAAACTGTGGCACCTTGTTGTAAATGAGCATTGTCTCAATCGAGTTCATCCTTGTTCATCCCATGATACTTAATAACATTTTACTACTACTGTTACTACTCTATCTTCCTGCTGGAGATATCCCTACCTACTCTATACATACCTGCAACACACTAGCTTTTCAGACTGCCTTATCACACTGCCTGGCCACATTTAGGTCATCCAATATGATTACCCCAGGTTTCTTTCCTGTTTGGTCTTTCTCACTTTCACTCCACCCATCTTATACTCCGCTCTTGGATTCCTATGGCTTAGATGCACTGTTTTGCACTTTTTTCCATTAAAACCCAGCTGCCATACCATTGACCACTGTTACAGTCTCTTTATATCCCTGCACATTCTATCCACCCCCCACCCCTGGTGTGTCTACTCTGTTACCGATATTGGTGTCATCTGTAAACAGGAAGACTTTCCCTTCCAGTTCTTTTGCTGTGTCACTTGTAAAGATATTGTAGAGAACCAGTCCCAACACTGATCCCTGAGGCACTCTACTGGTCACCCTCCCTTCCTTGTAGCACACTCCATTCACCACTACCCTCTGTGTCCTTTCCCCTAACCATTTCCTTATCCAGGTTACCATCTTATTATCTACCCTGTTATACCACTTGCTTACTAATCTCCTGGGTGGAACAGTGTCAACAGCTTTGCTGAAATCCAGGTAAGTCATGTCCACTGTTCTTCCTTGATCCAGCTTCTTGGTCACCCAGTCAAAGAAGTCTAACAGATTTGTTTGGCATGACCTTCCCTCTGTGAAACCATGTTGTCTTGGGTCCTGCAATCCATCATATACAAGATAATCCACAATCCTTTCCTTCAATAGTTTTTCCAGCAACTCACTTACCACCGATGTTAGGCTAACAAGTTTATAGTTGCTCACGTCTTCCCTGCTACCACTTTTGTGAAGTGGGACTACACCTGCCCTTTTCCTGTCCTCTGGAACCACTCCAGACTCCAGTGAACTGTTTATAAGGTCAGTCAGTGGTACTGACAGTACCTCCCTAAGTTCCCGCAGTACCCTTGGATGTACTCCATCGGGCCCCATAGCTTTGTCTACCTTTAGGTTGTCAAGTGCTTTCCAGACTCTCCCTTCAAAGATTCTGGTGCCTTTTTGTGATTCCTCCCATTCCCCTTCTACCATGAAAACTGAGCAGAAGTATTTGTTCAAGACTGTGCAAGGATAGTCACGGCACTCACCATACATCACAAATAAAGACTCAAGTCATGAATCTATAGATAAACTTTCAGACTTTACTGAACACAGCAGCAGAGTATAGGAACAGTAGTACACAGCCACAAACTTCTCACGTTTCACCCAACCATGGACTTTTTCACAGATAATACCCCCTTGTGTGGATACTCTTATATAGCATACAAATTTATGACTCAGTGATCACATGTAAAACTTATTTAAAGTGCTAGTGCATACTCCATAAATATTCCTCATATGCAAAACTTAATATAGAAAATCAGTGCTAGATCCACCACCAAAACACATTAAAAACAATTTCCTCTTATGGACAGTATTCAAATGCATTTCATTACACTTATGATACTTCTGAAAATAACTTTTTATATAGCTATTCTAGGAATGAATTCCTTTACATTTTTTCCTTTTAAAATTGCTGTCATGAAGGGGAGATAAGCAGAAAATGGGAGAGCCTATGAGCACTGTACTGACCAGACAAGGTGAGAACATCTTGAGACTATGGAGCAGTCTTTAGAGGAAAAAAAGGAGAACTATGCATGATGTATCCAGTACAAGAGCTGCCTGGATTAAAAGGAAGGAAAATGTGGTGGGCCTTAGAATAAATGAAAACCAAAGTTCTCCTTTTGAACCTAAAAAACAAGAACAGAATAGGATACACTTAAACGCAATGTCAGTCTGACTGCTCTGATGTACATAGTCTTTCTGTACTAAACAGCTTTGTATGTTACAGTACAGTGCTGTTAAATAGCAATAATTCAGATAAGAAAAAGACCCTGCACCTGTCCAAAAACCCCAGAAAGGATCAAAGACTTACTCCGTAGATACTGGAGTTAAAAGCATGAATTTATTTAGTTCAAAAACTTTCAAAAACAAGTACATAGCACAAAAAGTATCTAAATTACCCCACAGTGCACAAACAGACTCTCCCTTTTTGGGGTTTCTAGACAGGTGCAGGGTCTTTTTCTCTTCTCATGAAACCCCTGCACCATTTTAGTTGCTCTCCTCTGGACTGCCTCCATCCTGTCTCTGTCCTTTCAGAGGTGCGGCCTTCAAAATTGGACCCAGTACTCCTGGTGGGGTCTCACCAGTAAACAATACAGTGGAAAGATCATCTCCCTCCTCCTGCTAGAGATACCCCTCCCTATGCACCTCAGCATCCCACAAGCCTTACCCATTGCTTTGTCACACTGCCCTGCCTCTTTGAGGTCATCAGTTCTGATAACCCCAAGTTCACTGTCCTGTGTAGTGACTGTCAGTACCTCCCCCATCCTATACTCAGCTCCTGTATTCCTAAGCCTACATGCATGATTTTGTACTTTTTGGCATTGCACCTCTGCTAACATGCTCTTGACCACTCATCAAGTTTTCCAAGATCCTTCACATTCTCTCCTCCCCCTCCTGAGCATCCCCACATCGCAGATTTTCGTATCATCTGAAAAAAAGACAGATCTTCCCTTCCAGTTCTTTTGCAATGTCACTTATAAAGACATTGAAGAGGACTGATCCCAGTACTGAAACCCTGAGGCACCCAATTGGTCACTCTCCCATCATTAGAATTCGTGCCATTAACAACCACCTTCTGTCACCTATCCGTTAACCACTTTCTTCCCCAATTCATCACTGTAGATCCAACCCCCCAGCTGTTCAATTTCTTAAACAGTCTCCTATGGCGATTTCCAATTTGCAATTGAGGGGGATTCTTAATGCCCTTCATCCCTGTTATCAGGGTGGTAGTTTTGTTCACAGCAGCAGAGACAGGAGTGTCTACTGTCTGGCTCATAGCCCAGGATTTTACATTCTTGCAGTTAATTTAATTGGTCTTTGTATACTGCAGAGCTGATATTCTGTGATCCATGTGCACCCATTCATACGTGACAATGTCTTTTGCTGTGTTAGAGACTAGGAACACTGGTTCTTTCTTGACTACATTTTTGAAGGGATCAGCCTTCATTTAAGCCTTCTGTTGCAGGTCATTTTCTAAATCTGACTCAATAAACTTGAAAGTTGAAATCCAGCGTGATTCAGTTTTGTTTCATCGATGCAGGTTGGTGTTGCTATTAAAAGGTTTTGTCTGACCTGTCTTCACCCATTTTCCCATCCAAACAATGGCATTCTCCACTCTATGTGTCAGTCTGGTATACCTTCATACTGCGGCTGACTGGGGAACTAAGAGCAGGATGCCCATGTTAGTTTCCATCTGAATACCTTACCAACATGAACTCATCCCATTTTGTATCCAATTGTCCAAGCTATTCTTGAATGTTAGCTTGATTTCACTTGTGATTATGTACAGTGGTAGACAATTCCAGGTATGTGTAACTCTTTGTGAAAAAAAAATTATATGGTTAGTTTTGTACAGAAAACTATGTAATTGTAGAGGATGCCCTTGTGTTTCCTTTATATTTGTCTCCAAGAACATAGATGTTAATGTTTTTAGGCGATGTGCATATTCCAGTTCTTTTAGACCATTGATTTGTTTTGGAAATTTTCTTTGGATCCTCTCCAATTTATATCTGTTTTTTTATAGGGGGATCATAGATGAGAGCAATAATCGACATAAGGTCTAACATATGCTCGGTACAGCAGAAGTAGGACCTTGGTGTCCCTTGAAATGATGTTGTTTCTTATTGTACAAAGAATCTGATTTGCCCTCCCTATGAAAGCATTAGTTTGTTGTGAGAATTTCAGGTCATTTGCTATGAGTACCCCCAAATCCCTTTCTACTGATGTCACAGAAATCCTGTTTTCCACCAGATAGTAGATAGTGTTACAGTCAGTTATATTGTTGAGATCTCTCTGTAATGGTCAATTATGTTCCATGGTGCTGCAATCACCCCCAACTTTGAGGTCGTCTGTAAACTTGATGGTATCACTTTTTTTTTCAGTAATGTCTGCAATAAATACCTGAAAGACATAGGGTCCAAGCACCGACCCCTGAGGTACTCCACTGGTAACACCTGCTCTACTTGAATTGGGTCCATTTATAACCCCCCTGCTGGGTTCTTCCCTCCAACCAGCTAGCTGTCCATTAAATGAATTTCTTATGCACCTTTCTTTGTCTTAATCTTTTTATGATGTAATCATGAGGTACCCTGTCAAATGACTTGCTGAAGTCAATAAAGATTACACCATAAGGTATTTTGTTGTCAGGTTTCTTGTTCACTGTCTCATAAAAACACAACAGGTTTGTCAGACTTGATCTTTTTTTCACAAATCCATGTTGTGTGTTGTCCACTGTGCCTAAGTGCTGGTTTAATTGCTCATTTATAATACCTTCTAAGATCTTGACTAAAAGCGGTGACTGAGGAGTTTTCCCAGAAATGCAGGTAATCTTGGAGAGGTGGCCTGGCAAACTCTGATAATGGTCTTGTGTATGCTAGTGGTGCAGCTGATGGCTTCTTCTTCTAGTTTCTTGATTCTTTGAGCACATCTCTCAGAATATCCACATTTTTTGTTAGCTTTGCCATTGTGGGTACAAAATCGCTAGTGTCCTGACAAGGAGAGGGTGATTGTGAACTCCTTGCAAAAGGGACTGGAGAGAGGTGTGGAGGTCATTTGAATGTTGAAGATGCCTTCAGCTATGCCTCAGGTCTGACTTCTGTTATACTGCCTCCATGAAGAAGTGTGAGGGGTCCTGGGCTCCTCTTTGCTTAGAGGAAGAAGTCTTGTCACAGATTGGGCAGTCAGAGCCAACCATGGTTAACTGAAGCCTTTTTCATCTTGGAGGCCTTGATCTTGTCTACTTAGACACAGGCTTTGAGAATGCCGTGCCTAGGCCTTCAAATGTTCTTCTCTGACCTGTGGTAGGTGAGTTAAAATGTGCTTTTAATTAAACAATCTGTAACCTTTTTGATGAAAAAAACTGACTTGCTGTGATGAATCAATCTGAGCTCTAGTTTTCCAGCTAAATAGAGTTCCAAGATGACCGTTGTGCTCAACTGTGCATCTGGAGCATATAACAAGATGGCTGCCACACTGACTGCACATTTGCAGCCTGCACTGAGATGGCTGCCAACTCAACCAAACTCCCAACAGGCCATCCAAGATAGCATCCCCCCCATCCTTGCATGGTCTTGTGGTGCAGAAAACCACCAGATTGCTGGCACTTCCTTCACAGTGACTGGAGCTGCCAATAAATTATCCCTCACCCTAAAATCCCAGATCCTACCTGTGGACACCTTTTGTTGGGTTTGGGGAACAAATGTCCCAAACCAGGCACCAGAAGACAGCGTGGGTTATAGCAGCCCTACCAGGCACTGCAGCCCTGGGTTCACATGCCCCCCCAATCCCACTGCTGCATGAAGCACTGAAGTTGCAGATATACAGTGGCACCAGCCAAGATGAAAACACTGTAATTTTGCAGTATACTGCAGGGAACAGTGTAATTCAATGGCAATTAAGCCCTTTATTTTACTGCAGTATTTTGTGACATGTAATTTAGTGCAAGTTGTTGCATCGCATCATGGCTGGCTCCACTGTAGTCTTGTAGATCATGTGCTGCTGCAGCTTTCTGAAGATCATTCAAGAAAAAAGTCTGGAAAAAATAGAAGTAATAAATCCACTGCAGAGGAATAGGTATCCCTGCCGAGTTGGTACCTGTCTACCAGGTAAGACAGATTTCATTAGATTGATGGAGTCTGGCTGACAGATAAAAACTTTTATTTATTTATTTATTCTATGATAGCTGTAAAGGCTCCAGACAACTGCTTATTTCTGAAAAAAATGCATTACAATTTGCTGGAACAATCCAATTGCCTTTATTTTTCTTAATATGGCCCAATGCTTCACTTTTAAGAAATTATAAACCAGCATGCAGTAACAGGTTGTCCATTTAGGAAATTAGAAAGGTGCTTAGTCAGAATGCATACAGTACATATTGAAAAGTCATGTTTGTTTTGTGTCTACTGCATCGGTGGATTGTTAATTTGCCTTTGTGCAATCAGCCCTTGGAGGAATCAATCTGCAATAGCTGTAGATCTGCTAATACAAAATCATTAACCCCAACAGCAACAACATATGTTGACAAAAAAGTTACATTTTATAACATTTTAAGGTCTAAGTTATTTTATCAAATTGGTAGCATTGGCTGACAGTCAGTTGTGTACCTCCTGGAAACAGATGTCTTTTAAGTATATTGATTCTACTTGTGCTTGACATATTGAAGGTAAAATAAAAAAAATTACTTTTTCAAACCATTTCAGAGTTTTTTAATAGCAATACCCTTCATCAAATTGATTGTTTCAGCAGTTACAGACCAGTTTGTTGGAGCATAAATGGCCCAAATCATTAAAGTGTCTTTTTCTTACGTTGTTAAATAGCAAACTAGTCATTATGTGCTTGGTTACAATCAATTTGCCTAGGTTTCTCATTGAAGTAGGACCTCCTTGACTGAAACAGACATGTAAATGCGTAATAATGATGTAAGGATGGCAGCTCTTCTATTATTTGTCGATCTAGAGAACTGATGTGCAGTATTATCTGTTTTTTTAAGGTTTGCAGAAACTATCCATGTGCTGCAAGTAGCGAAGAAAGCAGCACAAGAATAAACAAATAACCTTTAAGAAAGCATGATGGGCAACATACAAATTCTGTAGCAACATTAGAATATGAACACAACTCAATGAGACAATTTATGTGCACACTGTTTTTATTTTACTTTCATAAGGGTACAGCAGACAGTCCTCCCTGTCACACCATTGTTTTGCAATTTGAAGTGACGGCTTCATCAGTGTGAGTAGGTACTGCAGTTCCCACCTTAATATTTGGTAGAAAGAGATGGTAGTTTTTGGTTCTTAATAACAACCATTTCTAAAGTTTGTTCTCCTCTTGCTTGACTCTGTGTGCCGTTCTTTCTAATGTATCCTTATCTGAAAGGTACTATGTCGTGGATCAAGCATGTCCCTGCTGCAAAAAACAAGATGAGTGTTCAGTAACATGCAAATTATCGCAAAGAAGTTTTGGCTGACAAGGCTATATTAACTGGCCTGGAAGGTGTGATCTGCACTGGCTGCCAATACAGTGGTGGATAACCTTTAAAGTCAGTCTTCTGACTTATAAAGCCCTACACGGACTGGGCCCAGACTACTTGAAAGAACTCCTGGTACCCTACTGCCCTAGGTGATCACTCCACTCGGCAGACATGGGGTTGCTAGAGATTCTGAGGGTTACTTTAAAATCTTTGGGGGCTCGTGCTTTTATGTACGCATCTCCCGGCCTCTGGAATTCTCTACCCCATCTGCTTTGGCAGTGTGCATCTGTGGAGGAATTTAAAAAGGCCTTAAAGACCTATTTATAGTTAAAGGCTTACCCCAATGATGTTTTATTGTATTTTATGAACTCAGCAGTTATTGAATCTGTGTTTATTTTTATGTTTTATGTGCAGCTGTTGTAAAGGTGCCTTGGTTTTAAGAAAGGCGCAGTACAAATAAAGATTTATTATTATTATTAAAAGAAGTCAATATTCAGCCTATGAATGCAGAAATTGCAGATATTGACATGCCTTCAATATTCTTTAGGCTCATCGGTGGGGTGCAGTTATAACGTCAGCCCAGTAAAATAAGTTAGTCAGTAGCAGTGATATATTAGGTTATGCAGACCCAAAGTTATCAACTACTGTATATACGAAATAACACATGATTGGCAATGCTGTTATAAGGGAATAATGTATGCTTCAGGTGGCTGTTAGGCATGTAATGTAGCTGACTGCTGCAACCACCTGAGAAGTACATTATTCCCTTATGTCTGCACAACCTAGAGAATGTTATCCTACTTATAAATGAGTTTTTATTTGTTCAAAATCTATGCAGTTTAGGTGAGCTATACAGTTGTAAAAAATTAAAAATGGTCATGTAATGTTTCAGCCAATAAGGTTAAAACATTTTCATGGCCCTCCCTGGATCAGGACAGTATCCTCTGGGATGCTTGATCTTCCATGCGCCCCCACTGGTCTTGCCCCCGATGACTCAGATGGCTTCCAAACCCAGGCCATGCGCATTGTGAGAGGTAGCGTTACCACTGCACTAGTGGGCTAGCCAGTAAAACTAAGTTTTAATAAATTAACAATACATCAGTTGAACATGATGCACATCTGTGTTTGTTTTTTTTAGCCATTTGCCTAAATAGACCTCTTGGTATATTTTGGTCTTGCTGACAGCTTAGCCAATTAAATATTATTCTTAGTACTTTGCATAAATAACCAATGTTACTGTATATTGCAATATGATGAAGTGTATATCTGTGAACATTTGAAAAGGTGAATTTCATCCCAATAACATTTATACCTAATATTTGTTTTCCTTTTTAAGTATTGTAGGTGCCTTACAGTATATAACATATAGGCTAGTTAAGCAACTTGACCAATAAAAGTAAAATTTTACTGCTAAAATGTAAACAGTTAAGTAAAATTAATAAGCAGGGTCAAATACAATGCATAGAATACCATATAGTTGCCTGTTTAGTCTTCAAGAATAATCTGCATGATAAGTCCAGTTTGTATTTATTACATTTTATATACTACAAATGTCAATTAATGTGCCATTCCCAGACACATAGTCTGATAAATACATAACTAAATTAATAAAAATAAACCATTAATATGTCAGCCTGACAGCATAGTTGACAGAAGGATCACTCACAAAGAGGGGTACCTGGGATCACATACTAAACCCAGGACCCTAAGTGAGCAAGCATGGGTTGGGTTGAAGAGGGGCTAGTGATAATCCCACTGGCAATAACTCAGGAATCCTATGACAGCCTGACATACATTTGACTGTCAGGCAACTGCCCGACATTGTTTGTCTGACATGCAATTGCCTGACAAGTGTACAATCCCGACATGGGATTTAAACAATATACCACAAGAGGGTGTGGGTGATGGCAGGATTTACCCACACTTGGTGTTGGTTTGCTCAGGAGGCATAGCTGAGTGAGTAAACTACACCAGAAGTGGGTAAATCCTGCCATCACCCACACCCTCACGGGGCATATTGCGATTATACAATGTGCTCCTTGTTTGTTTTGATTAAAAAAAAAAAAGGTGAAGAAAAAGTTTTTTCTTATATTTTTAGCTATTTTCTTTGAATGTGTTGCTCCCCAAGAAAGAAATAGTCCAGGACTGGTAGCATTTCTGTCCATGGTTGCTGGAAAGTGTTTCACGTGACTTTCGGGGTCAGTGCAGCTGGAAGAGCGAGATGCAGTCTGTGTGCGAGTCCCGTGCCGCAGAATCGAGAACTGCCATTTTTGAGGTATGGTTATTTCATTTTATTTCTACGGTAAGGTAGTGTGGGAGTGGTGGTGAGCTCTGGGCTGGTGTTCTTCAGGTCACTTCCTGAATTCATGTGAACTGGAGCCGGGGTTGCAGGTGACATCACGAGTGAGATTCGGGAGGAGCGGCACGGTGTTCATAGAGTCCTAAAGAGCAGGTAATGTGCCAAGAAAATTACTTCAAATTAAAAAAAAAGTTGCAGTCCACTTTTCTTATTAGCAGTTTTTCCACCATTGCTGATGAGTGGTCAGTTTTGTATTTGTAGAAGGGTGAGTTTGGCCATGGTCGGTGTCCTGTTTTGTGTCGTGCTTTAGCGGGGAAATTAACAGGTGACTTTTTGTTTTGGTCTTAGGGGGTTGGATGAATTTTGGGGCACATTTGGCTGGCTGGTACTTTTTCCCATGGGTAATGCCACAATTTACAACGTGTAAATTATGCCAGCCAGCCAATCAGAAGCCAGGATTTTTCTTGCCATTGTGTAATGCCTGATATTTAGAATGTCAGTGACCTGGAGTTAGTTATATTAAATCCAGGGGGGTGGTGGTGGCAGAATCCCCCGCATGTAGTGTGTGTCATGATCCCACACCCCTGGCCTGGACTTAATATAACTAACTCCAGGTTGCTGACTTTCTGAATGTCGGACAGTCCCTTATTGGGATTGTACAACTGTCAGGCAACTGCATGTTGGGCAAACGATGTCAGGCAGTTGTCTGTCAGGCAAGTGTATGTCATGATCTTGCAGTAGATCCCAATAACTCTAGTAGGATGAGCAGCCACTGCTGCTGTGGGTGTGCCCTTGTTGGCCAAGTGGGAGTGAGATATGCAAGACAGTGCTCCCTTAACTGCAACCAGCATCCCCCACTTCACAGGGAGATGTCTGATGCAAGTTGAAAGGCAGTGTACAGTACATCTAGCCTCTACCTGAAGTCAACAGGAAACACTGGGCTGAAGTTTTGTTCCTGCTGTCATTTGCAACTGACTTAAGTTTACTCGGGTCACCCCCTAAACAGGGGGTGTTTGCTGGCACTTGGGGTTGGGTACTGGAGGCAGCAGCAGCATGAAGAGATCAGGTAGATGGGAAGCCACAGTAGGTGAGGTGGGTGATGGAAAATGCTAATGAATGGAAATTTAAAAAGAGACATTATTGTTAATCAAGTTGTCACCATAAGGTACACTCCTATGACCTTCCTCTTCTAAAACAGTTATAGAATGTTGTTCAGGTGGACAAATACCACTGCAAAATTGTTAGAAGAACACTGATAAAATCCAACCATCTCATTGGTCTGGTTGTACCACATGGCCAGTTTAAAGTGCTAATAACTTGCCAGGAGTTGAGTCAAGTAGACCCTTAAAGGGGAAGTAAACATTGCAGGGGTCATTCAAATTGTGAAATCCCATGAAAAGATATTTCAAATGAGGTACTGGACTTCCCTGTAGTATCAGAAATCCTGAGATATGACTATCTTAATAATCTGTAAATCACAACAAGCCAGCAGCCATGTCATGTAATCTTAAAACAGAATGTGATGTCACTGAGGGGCAAGCTGTATGTTGTTAATGACAATTTGACCCTCGATGACATCACTTTCTGTCTCAAAATGACTGCTGCCTTGTTTTGATTTATAGATGATTTAAATATAGGTATTTCAGGACTCCTGACACCTATAGGTAAGCCCAATACCTCGTCTGAAAGATCTCTTCATGGACATTTACAATTTGAGTGACTCCAGAAATGTTTACTTCCCCTTTAAAGGATTTTACCCCCATGGAAGTACTTCCCTCAAGCCAAACTACAGTACGTCTCCAAAACAGAAATCCCTAGCCTCAAATATTATCACTCCAAACTCAAAGGGGACCTTTAAATGACATTATTCCAAAACAGCACCTTTTACTCTCAACTTTGAAGGAAAATTATGCACTGACTGAAAAGAATCTGTGAAAAGAACTGGAACTGTGCAGTTCAGATATGTTTCAGTCCGAGACTCCCTCCACCTGAGCATTGGGGGGTTCTTATATACTGTATGGAGTCATGCCTCAAAAGACTTACTTCAGCTTACAATCCTTCCCCCAGGGTGTCCTTTAATTTATGCACCACCTGGGTACCCTGAATAAGATGCAGCCAAAAATCTCCATAGCCCTATGATATGCTGTTGGCAGCTCACAGGAATAAGGAGGTGCAGGCTTGTTTTTGTTCAAATCATTCCCCACCCCTTTGCTTCCATAGTACAGGCTCACTTATTCATCTCACTCAACCAAACAGCATACTCTGGTATTAGGAAGGTAGTGCAGTCACTGTGGTGGCTAACTGTGTCTTCAGTTAGCACAAACGGAGAAAGATTGCATTCTTGCCAGGAAACAAATGCAGCTGAGAACAAGGGTCATGTTTTATGTGTGTGGAATTTTTTTAACGTGCAAAATCAGTTACTTGTTACAAAGTAAAACTGTTACAAAGCCATAACTCCTTTAGGTACACTACTTGTGCTGTGCCATTCAAAACAAGAGCCCAGTGCATAAATGAAAATATCAAGCTTATAGCCTTTTATTTTAGGCATAAAGTATTTAATGGGACTGTAATTCTGGTTTGTGGACACCTATCTGAGACCGCTGGTGACTATCTTGTAGCCTCATATAAGGGATGCATCCAGTAAATTAACCAGACTGAAGGATTTATATATAAAAGAAGAATGGCTACTGGCAACTAAGGATATTAATGCACTATATACCAATATTCCACACACAGAAGGCACGGAGGCAGTAGAGTATTATTTAATAGGTGATACAGAGATGCCGCAAAGTAAGATAAATATGTTGTTCACGCTTGTAGAGATGGTTTTGAAAAACATTCTCCTTCCTAAATAGAAATGTTTTACAGGACAAATGTATGCCCATGGGAGCAACTTTGCTTCCTAGTTTTGTTAATTTGTATTGTACAGTATATCGGGAAGTAGGAGGAGGTGATTTGTTTTAATCCTCAGACAAACCCATTTTCCATGAATTGGATTTCTGGAGAATGTTTATTATTGCTATTCTGATTGTGTGGTAGGGGGCAGAGGCAAAACTACATGGATTTCTAGATTCTGGGGGAGGAAACAAATGTGAGTCTTAAATTTAAGGTAACAGTAAAGAGACAGTGCAGTTTTGTGATTTTTGGATTTTTAAACAAAATGATGGGAGTGTTTTGACAAACTGATATAAACAAGCATTTGTCAATGCCGAATGTTGCTTGCTTGTATGTGCTGTTTAGGTATTTGGAAGTGACAGTTTCATGCCTTCCTCTCAAGACATCCACTGTGTCTTTCCGTTCAGTATTCACAGAAGAGTGGGAGGGGCAAGGGCCACAGCAGTACAGCAGTTGCCAAGGGGGTGAAGAGGTGGACAATAGTCCATTCAAAGGCAAAAGAGTCCTGCAGGAGCTCACTAAATTGAAGGTGTACAAAAGCGATGGAACCAGATGGCATACTTCAAGGATATTAACAGAACTGCGAAGGGAGATAGCAAATAGCCTGGCAGCCATGTTCACTGAGTCATTCAACATGAGTGAATTGGAGGAGGGCACATGTGGTCCCTCTACACAAGTCCAGCAGCAGGGAGGAGGCAGGGAACAATAGGCCATTCAGCCTCACCTCAGTAGTGGGGAAGATCATGGAGACATTGCTTAAAGAAAGGATAGTGGGGCATCTAGATGCCATCGGAACCCAGGACCATAGACAACATGGATTCACAGTGGGGACATCATGTCAGATAAATCTGGTTGATTTATTTGACTGGGTGACAAAGGAAGTGAATCAGGGTGGGGCAGTGGACAACGCTTACCTTGATTTCAGCAAAGCCTTTGACACCATCCCATATAGGAGGCTGATAAACTAGCTGGGTAGGCTGGGCATGGGGGAAAGGGTGGCAAACTGGGTTAGAAACTGGCTAACAGACAGGAGGCAGAGAGTGGTGGTAGATGGTATGCAGTCTAGGGAGAGGGGGCGACCAGTGGGGTGCTGCAGGGATCGATCCTGGGGCCAGTTCTGTTCAATGTCTTCATTAGTAATACTGCAGAACATCTGAAGGGAATTTTTTCTCCAAATTTTCAACATAGCCATTTTAAGACCTCTGCTCATGAACAGTGTCACTGTGATTTTCTTAATTTGTCCCGTACATTGATTTTGCACACCGACTGCGCCATTGTGAGATACATGGGCGGAAACACGTTTTGAGTGAGATGTGAAAAATGACAGCTGTACTACTCATAAGAAGGTGTGGTAAAATGGCAATGTTGAAAATCTGGAGTGAAAATATTGAAAATTTGCGAACTTACGAGCCAGACGAACTGTACAATGACGCTCGTAAAACAGACATTTTTTGGAATTTTTTCACCAAATTTTCAACATAGCCATTTTAAGACCTTTGCTCATGAACAGTGTCACTGTGATTTTCTTAATTTATCCCATACATTGATTTTGCACACCGACTGCGCCATTGTGCGCTACATGGGTGGAAACACATTTTGGGTGAGATGTGAAAAATGACAGCTGTACTATTCATAAGAAGGTGTTGCAAAATGGCAATGTTGGAAATCTGGAGTGAAAATATTGAAAATTCGCGAACTTACGAGCGTGCATAGGAACTGTACAACGCACGCTCGTAAAACAGTCATTTTTTGGAATTTTTTCACCAAATTTTCAACATAGCCATTTTAACACCTGAGCTCATGAACAGTGTCACTGTGATTTTCTTAATTTGTCCCGTACATTGATCTCGCACACCGAGTACGTCATTGTGCGCTACATGGGCGGAAACACGTTTTGAGTGAGATGTGAAAAATGGCAGCTGTACTACTCATAAGAAGGTGTGATACAATGGCAATGTTGGAAATCTGGAGTGAAAATATTGAAAATTCGTGAACTTACGAGCCTGTGTAGGAACTGCGCAACGCACGCTCGTAAAACAGTCATTTTTTTGAATTTTGGCACCAAATTTTCAACATGGGGTTTTTGGGAACCCTTCTCATGAATGATGTCACTGTCATGGCGTTATTCAGGCCCAAAGGGTGAATTTGTGCAGTGACTGCGAAATCACCCTTCGAGCCCGAATAACGCCATGACAGTGACATCATTCATGAGAAGGGGTCCCAAAAACCCCATGTTGAAAATTTGGTGCAAAATTCCAAAAATGCCTGAGATATGCAACAAAGTTGAACCCCACACGTAGCCCATTATACAGCTTACTGGCATTTCCTCAGTTCGCGGTCGGCTTTGAAGAGTGCAGACGTGTTCCCGGTCCACCGAAGATCGTCGCGCAAGTCCGGAGGTAAGTATGGGGTGAAGGGGGTGTGGGGAGGCTGGGTGCGCAGTGGGTGGGTGCGGGTTGTGGGAAGGGGTGGGAGACTCGCCGTGGGACTGTTTTTCTTCACAGGTAAAAAAAAAAAGCGATGGCGTGGGACATTTGCCACGCTGGGGTGGGCTCCAGCATACTTAAGGATGTTTGGAGGGTGTTCAGCCGACGGGGTTGGGCACCCCGTCGGCTAAGAAATAGATTGCCACGCTGGGGTAGGCTCCCAGCGTGGCACTTACTACCGGGGGAGGGGAGCAAGTGCGGCCCGGCGGGGATTGGGCACCCGTGCGGCCTATATTAATAGTTGCCATGCTGGGGTGGGCACCCAGCATGGCATTTTAAACCTTTGGGGAGGTGGAGGCACGGCACAGCCGGCGGGTTGGGCACTTGTCATTGCCTACAGTGCGGGGGGCGCGCTCGCCAAGTGGCACGCGCAGGTGTGTGTGGGGAGGGAGCGCGATGAGCAGGTGATATCTTATCGCTGCTCACCAAGCATAGCTCCCCTTTCAACTATATGCCACTGCATTTGGAGCGTGTCATAGACAGCTCCAGAATGCATTGGCTTACAGGGGCCGCGCCTGCCAGCACACTGACTGAATTGGAGGAGGAGGTGACACACCTTCGAAATCTCCGATGATGGCACTATATTTCTTGCACATGCGTGCAAGCAACATAAAAATAGCAAACTTCTTGCCAGTAGCTCCCATGCAAACTACAGTTTATAATATAATTAGTGACAATATATGAGGACCAGGAGAAATTGTGGCACAGAGGCTATTTATGACCAGAGAGCAGATAAACTGACAGACCCTCTGACACTACAGGGATATAAAAGAGGGATTTGCTGGTAACCAGAAATGAAGTCAATCAGTTAGATAAGACAATCCTTATTTCAAGCACAAAATAAGAGAAAATCAATGAGGAGAGGTTAACTTTTACTACTTGTGCACAAGAGGTAGTTAAGATTATACAACATAAATTGTATATCGTTAGGGATTTAATGGCTTTAAAACCTGTAGTGGAAAACTCACTTGGGTCTTGTATCATCAGGGCCTGGGGTTAAATTGGGCAGGAAATCAGTTCCACCACCTCTTAAAAAACTGCATGACCATTCCACCACCTCTGCCATCTTTCTCCATTGACTACTATAGGAAAGTTCCACCACGTAGAAAAGACAGTTCCACCACCTAGAAGTCTAGATATGAGAATTCCTCCCATCTAAAAATTTTCAGTTTAACCACTGATCAGGGCCAACGTTTGCAAGATTATTAAATCCAAAGTTTCCAGGCAGTTATTGTGAAAAAGTGACTACCAAGACCAAAAAATGGTTGCCAGCATTGTGGCAACTATAGTATTTGCTCTACAATTACAAGAACAGATTATTTTGTGAATCCAAAGAAAGGACAGACAGTATACATTAAGGACTTGGGATTGCTACATGCCACAGTGAGCTGCAGAGCTGGTCCCGTGACGTGGTGGATAGATTCCGGACTGGGGTTGTAAGGGTGCTGGGTTTGGGTCCGGGCGTAGGTATGTTTTGTTGCGACCCGATTTTTTTTATTTGGGTTTTGCATCCCAACATGCACCCTCCCTGAGTTGAGAATCCTTTAGTAGGGTGTGGGGCAAAGCCCCCACGGGAGTGAGTCCCCTGCACCGCTTTTGTGCAAGGCTGGGGTACATTGTCAAAACTTATTTTCGGCGATATATAGTTGCCCCTAATGGCATCACTTTATGGTGGTCGCTGTTATGACCTAGAACCTGTTAAATGGATTTAAGCAAGGCTACAGGAGTGATCACAAAGAGTAAGACTCAATGGATAGAAATCCAAAAAATGTTAAGTGACTAGTGGCATATGACATGGGTCTGTGTTGGGACTGCTTCTGTTCTCCCATATTCATAGCCTATCTGTGTGAAGGCATGGATGGTAAATGTGAAAGATTTGCCAATAAAATACTAATCTGGGGCATAGTATGGATAATGTTGAGGAGTATGTCTGCATAATGGCAGATGGCAGCTGCTATGAGCCAGCCAGATTACTACTAGATCCATTTTGCCTTTGTTAATTTTTCTTTGATTTTTTCCCAAACTGCTTTTGTTTCTCGTATTCCCAAACCGCTTTTGTTTCTCATATTTTTTAGTTTTTAATTGGTTCCTGAGTTAGACAGGGCCGAAGGAGTGAGTTAGTTTGGTCTCTATTGTTATTTTCAGGCCAAGTCCGTTTACCTGTTTTAGCTAGTCCTCTCTCTGAGTTCCAGCCAGCATTTTTCACCGTGTTTGGTGCATTGTGGCAAATTGCACCTTAAAATGTGAGATTTGTAACAGCCTAAGCTCCTGGTCATTCTCGGAGTCTGGTTTCTGGCTTTTGTTATTTTTTGGCTTTCTGTGTTCTTGCCATAGCAGGTGCAGCTATATCAGCATTGTGTATATAGCCTACCCTGCCTGGATTATTTTCAGTCCTGGAACATCTTGGTTGGAGGACTTTAATGGGAGATGGAGGACTGAAGATAATCAAGGTCCACTGGTCTGACTGCTGCCGATGATTACAGCTGGGAAAATCTCTGAATGAGGTTGTGAGTACTTTGCTAAGAGCTCCTGTTGAGTTCCTGCTTGGGGGTAGGAGAAGGGGTTGCTTCACGGTCCTGGAGTTTTCCCTGGACCCTGCTACCCTTCCCCTGTTGAAGGACAGGGTTCAGGTGGTGAGGGACATAGACCGCAAGGCGGTCAGTGGACGGCGGGGCATTCTGTTTTGTTTCAGGGTGCTCTTTGGGCTGTGTTGATTGCCCCACTCCCTGACCTGAGGATTGATCTTGGACGCTTCAGTTTTAATGAAGTCTCCTAGCTGTGTCGCCTGGTTTTTTGTTCTCCCATTGGAAAACTCTACAAACTGTTTCCTTAAATGGATTATTGGCTGAATGTTCATTCATGGGGAGTGTGAGTTGTGACTTTGTTTGATGACTGAAGGTTCCTCCTCCCCTTCTTCTTTGTACCTTCCTTTTCATGTAACCAAATGCTGAGAAGACTTTTTTGAACCCCTTGTGTCTGTGTTTTTTTATTGAACTTCTTCTGTTTTTGGAGGGAGGTTGTGAGAGAACCTTCTTAAAATTGGTTTACAATACCTTATGGATTTTGTTCTGGCTGTTGACTGTTGGACATATATCCATTAGCTGACTGGGAGTGAGAGGCCCAGAATGCTTCTACACTTTTAATTTTTCTTTTGATTTATTTTTGTAATTGTTTGTTTGATTTCTTTTTTTGTTTTATTTTTATTTATTTTATTTAACTCTTTAGTATTTAAGGGGGGTGGTTTTTATTTTGGGGTCTGTGAAAGCTGTATTTATTTATTGAGGGTTTTGTTGTTTTTAGTGCTAGCTGGTTGGCTTAGTTGGTGCCGCGTTGATTATCAGGATTTGTTTGATGGTGACTCTCCCTGTCAGGCACTACTCCCCCTCTGAGCTCTGGGACCTCTGCCCTTTTATCTGCCCCCCCATCTGCAGCAGTTTATGGCAGCTGTAAGGCTGTTGGAATAGTGGGGAGGAGAAGGAGGGGCAGGGGACTGGGGAGGTGGGGGGTTAGCTGAGTGTCCTGATTGGGGTAGTGGGTACCAGAAGATGCCCTGGGGTGAAATGGAGTGCAGAACGTGGTCCTCCTTGTCTAGTGCCCATACCCAAGGGCTCCACGATTAGTGGGTTGGTACTTCAAAGTGCTCCGGGTTTTCACTCGACCTGCATGGTGTTGTGCAATGCCAGATCTATTAAAAACAAGTCAGCTATTATAGTTGATCTTGTTGGGTCATCTGATCTGGCCTGTATCACCGAGACCTGGCTGGATGAAAATGCTGGTCCCATTTTGGAGTCAGTGATTCCAGCCGGTTTCTCGGTGATACACCGTGCGAGGTCAGATCATAGGGGCGGGGGTGTAGCAATTTGTTTTAAATCTGAATTGGGCCTTGTTGATGTGCCAGTTGAGGACACCAGATCCTTTGAGTGTACCGTAGCTGCAGGTGTGGGGTGCAAAATCATTGTCATCTACCACCCACCAGGAGGCGAGAATCAGTTTTTGCAGGAAGTCGCGGACTTCATCATCAAAATGGTGTTGCAGTCCCCCAGGTTGATGGTGCCGGGGGATTTCAACACCTGGATCAACAATGAACTTTCACAGTTTAGACAAGAATTCCTCTGACTTATGAGTTCTTTGGGCTTCACACAGGTAGTTTCCTCTGTGACACATAATCATGGTCACTCATTGGACCTGGTCTTTCTCCTGGGGATGGAGGCCTCCAACTTGGGGGTGGAACCAGTTGGATGGTCTGACCATCACATCATAAGGTTCAATTTTCTGTCTCCCCTTTATAGGCCTCCCCTGTGGAGATGGTCCAATACCACCCATTACAATGCCTGACCCTTGATGGCCTCCTGGCGGTGTTGGCTGTATTGGGAATGCCAGCTGCAAGCAAGGGTCTGGAGAATCTACTTCAGGCTTTTAATAGAGCAGTGGTGGGAGCTCCGGATACCCTTGCTCCTTTCTGTGTTTGCCCGCTTACCATTCGCCCTCGGTCCCCATGGTTTGACAGGACTTTGAGGGAGCTGAATCAGGCAAGTCAAAGGTTAGAGCGTGCTTGGCATAGGTCCAGCTTGGATGCCAACAGGCTTAAACTGATGGAACATTATACAGACTATCAGTCAACAATCTTTCGTAAGAAGGCAGAGTTCCTGTCCTGGGAGATTGCTGCCGCACAGAACCGACCTGCTCAGCAGTTCCAAATGGTAGACAGACTGAAATCCAGCCTGCCTGCAAGTTTGGAAAGCCTTCTTGCAAGTGGAGTGCAATGAGTTTACTCACTTCTTTGCTGATAAGGTTGCCAACATCAGATCGGAGATTCACTTAGCATGCCCTATGGGGGTTACTGGTGGTTGGAACAGGGTCGCAACTTCTCTGTTTTGTTTGGTTGAGTTTGACCGAATGGAGATCGAAGATATCATGCAGCTTCTCCAGGGTATATGGCCAACTAGCTGTAGTTTAGACCTGGGCCCTACTCGCCTTTTAATTGGGTGTGTGGATGTGATCAGCCAATTTCTAGTGGAGTTAATCTAGTGTTCATTGGAGTCAGGTGAGTTCTCCAGATCCATGAAGGAGGCTGTGGTAACCCCCCTTCTCAAGAAACCATCTGTTGACCCAGATTCTCCAGCAAACTACAGACCGATCTCTAACCTTCCCTTTATTATTTATATATTTATTTATTTGCTTTTGGTAACCGGGTGGGTGCATTAGTCATAAGAATGCCTATTTTCAGGCATGATCGGGAAGATACAAGTTGAAATACATGAGCATACATGTGGCATAGCACATGAGATATGTAACACAGTGAGGAGGGGGATCACATACAATCAAACTTAGGGTGGGGAGAAACATTGTTCAGTATAATACAATCAATACAGTTTAGACAAAGTCAAAAGAAAAACCAAAAAGCAGAAAACATGTGAGAAAACAGGCATTGCAAAAGAAAGGTATATACAGTCATACAATAAGTGCCATTATGTGGTCATTAGCTTGGGAGAGTATAAACAGGAACGAGAGGGAAAGGGAGAGTGGTGGGAAGCAGAGGAAGAGGGTAAGGGATGTGAGAAAAGCAATTAAGGAGGGCATTAAGAGAGGTGAAGAAAAGGTGCCAGAGAAAGTAGATTGCCTAGGGGCGTGGAGGGCAGGAAGAAAGGATGAGGGGTTGTGAGTGCAGCAGAGAGGTGAGGGATTGGGGGAGGCCTGATTTGGCAATACCAACAATTAGAGAGCCATAGGAGCTAGTGTGGTAGGCACCTTCTAACTTAGCATTGACAGATTTACAGGTGGTGGTGATGTGCAGATCAAAATCCAGAGATTCATCAAGAAGAATGCCCAGATATTTAAAGGAGCTGACGCTAACTAGTGGGGAGCCATCAGCACATGATATTTTGAGGGAGTTTTGGTTCACTTTAAGTCTGGCAGGTGGGCCAAAGAGCATGGAGTGTCTCTTGCTTGTATTGAGGAAAAGATTTATTTATTTATTTATTTATTTATTTAAGATTCAGATTAATACCTTTGAGCCAGAGGCTCGTTTACAAAGGTTCCAAGTCAGGTGACACAATACA
The DNA here is from genome assembly GCA_016271365.2 of Neoceratodus forsteri. Classification (NCBI taxonomy): domain Eukaryota; kingdom Metazoa; phylum Chordata; order Ceratodontiformes; family Ceratodontidae; genus Neoceratodus; species Neoceratodus forsteri. The sequence goes on from CM057456.1 coordinate 1,323,178,618, forward strand.
GTGCCATTGAGTAACATCAGTGAAAACATTGTACAGAAAGAGGAACAAGGGTGACACTAAACAACAATAAACATACAAAAGTGAAACAGCTGGTGGCTACATAACAAAAAAAACAGGTTACTAAGTGCTATGAACAGGTTTCTAAGTGCAATTGGGCAGAAACAGGCAGAGTGATTAGAGAGTGCATGGCAAAGCAACCACTTGTCTGTGGTAGTGAAGAATTGCCATGTAGGGGAATTAGAGGGTCTAGACAGATCCAGGACAAGGACAATATAAGTTGGGGGGTGCTGCCAGGAAGCATTGTCAGGTGGGGGGATGAGTGAGGTGGATGGGAGAAGGGTAGGGGGAGCTGTTCAGGGCAGTATTGGGTGCTGGGGAATGTGGAAGGCCCTCAGGTGGCATTGATAAGGGCTAACAGTTGCAGGTGGTCTCACATGCCAGCAGGTTGCGGAGTCCAGATTTGAAATTGCTGATTTTGTTGGACCCAAGAAGTTCAGTAGGTAGGTCATTAAGCCATTTAGGGCCCCTGTAGGAGAGGGATCATTGTGCGAGTGTGGAGCACTTAAAAGGCACTAGGAACACTCCTTTGGTAGCACTTCTGATGTTCACAGTTGGTTGGGTGTAGTTGTATAGTCTGGAGGCGGACTCAGGCATAAGGCCAAGCAATACTTTTTTCCCCAAGTAGACAAGCCTTGGTATTTGATTCTGTGATGGAGGGGAAGCCAACCGGTGTCCAAATACAAGGTGCATGTATGAGTCTGATAGTCAGCACCCAGGACCAGGCGGCAGGCCTTGTTGAGGAGGGTTATGATCCTCTTCAGGGCAGTGTCAGAGCCAGCACCATAGATCACTAGACCATAGTCAATGGTAGATAACACAGAACTGCATGTAACAAGTTTAAGAGCCTCCAGGGGCATAAAGTGTCTATGTTGGTAGAGAACTCCCAGTTTGGTGTTAACTGTTTTGACAACGTGTTAGATGTGTGTTGTGAAGGACAGCGTGTCATCAAGGTATACTCCAAGATATTTGAAGGTGCTGACCTACTCTAGCAACTCACCTTTTTGACTTGTTATGTGTAGAGGCCCATGCTTTTTCCTGTTTTGTGGCACCATAAAGAGCATACACTTGTTTTTGTTGTAGTTGAGTAACAGTCATGATGGGAGAACCAAGATTCTAGCCATTTAAAATTGGCCTGTAGGTCAGTGGTTATAGTGGTGATGTCCCTATCAGATGCAGAAAGGTTGTTCTCTGTTAGCCAGGACTGAATACTTAAGAAGTCGGAGGCAAGAGAGTGGCTTATGTCAGAGATATTTCTTGCACTGTGGTAAATAACTAGATCATCCACATAGAGCAGAGATGAACCGGTTGGTACAAGCAGCGGGATGTCGTTAATGAAGATTGAGAAAAGCAAGGGGCCAAGTATAGAGCCCTGGGGAACGCCAACATATATAGATGAAAGGTCAGATTTAGCTGAGTTGAAAACTACAGCCTGTTTCCTGTCAGATAAATAGCTATTAAACCAGGCCACTACATCAGCAGAGAAGCCTAGGGAACGTAGTTTTGCAAAAAGAAGGGTATGGTTAACCAGGTCAAATACCTTAGTTAAATCGATGAAAACTGCACCTGTCAGGAGGCCTGATTCCATAGAGGCATAGATGTCATTTGTGAATTTTAGCAGAGCGGTGGAAGTGCTGTGACCTTTGCAGAAGCCATGCTGGGAGCAAGAGAGAAGGTGCTTCTGAAAACAATCTATGGATTGAGTTTCCACTAAGTTTTCCAAGTGTAACCCCCCCTGCAAATGGGGGTTCCCAAAAGTCTTCCAGGAGCTTGCTTGAATGCTCCAAGCCTGGACGGTGTTCGGCATCTAAGCCATTTATCTGTGAGTGCTTTTAGAGCCTCTGGTACTGTCTCTTTAAGAGCTGTCTGCCTGCAGACATAATTAATTTGGATGGGGGTCTGTGTGTTTCCCTGCTTGAGTCCCACTCGAGCTGCTGCCAAATCGCTCTGTTTCTGCCATCACTAAGTGGGCAGAGTGATAACTTTTCAAAGATATAACTGTTTGCCAGACATCATTTAGAGGAATAACAAAAATACAGTTAGTCTAACCTGCTTTTCTTTGCAATCAGAACTGTGTTTGCCTAGTCCCCCATTCTAGTTTTGAACTGCTGAACTGGACCAATCAGTGTGGGGGGGCCTTTGAAATGGAGCCTGCTGTTGGCAAATCAGAACTTGGACTCTCCTCTGGAGCCTGCTGTAAGGGGATTGTAATGGCTGTGACTCTGGGAAAATGTAGTTTTGACTTTGGCACCTTTTTTCCACCAACAGGGGGAGTTTACTATGAGTGACAGCCAAAACAGCCAAACCAGCCAACTGAACTGGGAGGAACTCAAAGGAAATGCCCTGCTCTGTCTACTGGAAAGATGAGATGAGTTGTGACTGTGAAGAGGGAAGGAGCTCCGGGCTCCTGCGCTGTTGAGTTTTATGCAGGAAGCTCGTGTTGGGCTCTGAGTTCGGCCTACAACTGTTTGTGAGTGTCGATGTGGACTGAATCAGAGTTGTAAGGAGAAAGAAGCACCAGAAGTGAGGAACCAGGCTCACCCTGTAGAAGACTGGAGAAATTCTGAATTGCGCTCCGTCTGTCAGGAACTGAATCTGCTGTGTGTTCTCCCGGGTATTGTGCAGTAATTGCGATTGGGATAGAGAAGCAGCCTGCCTGGTATAGTACTTTCCTTTTACATATAAATGTGTGTAGTGCTTGTGGGGAATTGCATTTCAAATCCCCTGTACAGTGACTAGAGTGCATGAAGCTGGAAGTAAACCCCAGTTTAATCCAGACTACATCTATTTGCTCTACACTGCAGTGGGGTCCAGTCACAAGGACTTTGTCCACATGGTCTGCTCCTATTTGGCAATCCAGGACAATCTGCCTTCCATTCAGTTTCAGCATTGAATTTGTGAGTACAAATCAGGGTAGCTCCCTGCCATCATCTAATTGCAAGTGTTCCATCTGATTACTTTTCCTTTCTTTCTTCACGAACTGAGCCTACTGGCTCTAGATTACAAAGTGGGTATTGTGCATGCATTTTCCATCAGGGGCCCAACCAGCTGCACCAAATAGGCTAGCCTCTTATTGTTGGGTACCCAGTAAGAGTGAAATTTGGGACATTTGGGACTCTGAAATATGTGCACAGTACTGTGATTATTAATGTGACTGAATCAATTAATCTGATTTCCCCCTGTCCTTGTTACTATCCCCTAAATAAATCAGATTTGGTTGTTTAGCAAAGTTACACTGCTTGAACTGTGTGTGTATGTTGAATTACTGTACAGTGGTTATTGTATAACTGCATCTTACTTTGCAGGGGTTCCCCAGAGTCAAGCTGATTGAACCAATCCTGGGGGTAAGTGTATATTGCAAGGGTACTGTGATTGATTTGTGTGGGCCACTAGTGGGAAGAAAGGGGGGTTGCAGTGACCCAGAGGGCTGTGACCAAGTCATATCAGATTGTCTTAACCCTGACCTCTGGGTGGAGGCACCCGCCATTGGATCCAGGCCCCTCAACCTGTTAGTGGCAAATCAGGCAGGGGTAGTAGCCCTTGGGATAGCGCCACCTAGGGGTTACATCTTGGAGGCTCACCACTGGGATCATGTGTCCTCTAGTGGCCATATTTACGAACCACTGTTAAGAAAAAAAATATATAAATGGGTACCGACAGAAGTGGATGTGCACGGCTGGTGGAGTGGTGTACTGGGAGGAGATCGACCCCAAATGCTATGCTTATCCTGGACATTCCCTGGTATCAATACGACACTGTACAGGAGTACTTTCCAAGGTGGAAGGTTTACAAAACCCTGTGCTGGTGGGTCGGCATGCTAATCTGCTCATCCACACTTTCCTGGCCCTAGTGGAGTTTAAGGATCCCATAGATAGCTCCAAAGTGCCACAGACTATTACCCCAGAGGAGCCCTCACTGCCTGGAGAGTGATAACTAAGGACAGTAAAGACGGGGGGATGAGCCCCACCACTATCTGAAACTTTGAGGAGAAATTTGCTAAATGGTTGCTGGGGAAGGAAAACTGTGGAGGACTTGAAGAAACTATTCTTGCCACCTGGGGTGTTCCTCCCCAACACCCTCTCCCGCCTAGTACCTGTAATGGTGGCTGAACCAATGCAGGCTCCTATTTCTGCACCTGCCATTAGTCACGACTCTACTGAAGGTTGAGGATCTTCTCTGGCATCCTCCCTATCCCCCAAGGGGAGGATGACTGGGAGACCTGGTTAGACTATGTTGCCCCCCAAGTGCTAGAATGGCAATGCTTGGAAGCCAAAAAGCGAAAGAGAGTTAGTGAGAGCCTCTGAGGTCCTGCCCTGGCTACCATCCATGCTAAATGGGCCAGTAACCCTGAAGCAACTGCACAGGACTATCTTGAGGCCTTGGAGAATGTGTATGGGAGCCCAGATTCTGATGAGGACCTGTGGTGGAGAGTAAGAAATGCACAACAGTACCAAGGGGAGTTGTTGTCTCTGTTTGTATCTTGGCTGGAAAAATTGTTGCAAGAATGCCTCAGAAAGGGTAGTTTTCCAGTGATTGAACTGGACCAAACCAGGCTAGACAGGATCCTTAAGTCTGCACCCTTCTCAGAACTGCTGTTGCTTCAGTTACGCCTGGCAAATCGACTGGAATCCCCACCCTCCTATGATGAGCTAATGACAGAAATTCGAGGAGTTGAGAAAAGGCGTCCTCGGGAGGGACTTGCACCAATAGCTGCGGCTACGAACCGAGTGACTGAGGGTGACCCATCAAGTGAAGTTCAGAGGCAGAGGTTGGCAGTTAACGAGTGCTCTGAGAAGGAAAAAGATATGCCACAATGGGGCGAACTGTTGAGAGAGTTCGGGGAAATAAAAAACAGTCTCTTTATGAAGGCCGCTTCTGCAAGTACAGGCCCCGACCCTCATCCGACTGCATCTGCTATGGGGGTTGGGGTACCCACCCATGCATCTCCTGCTGACAACAGCTCAAAACTCGATGTCTTGACCATGGAGGTGGGGAAATTGACGAGATGTCTCCAAATGCTTATCACGCCGCAGACAGAGATGGCACCAAGGTTTCCAGTTAGTAGTACCCCGCCCTGGCTCCAAGTGTGATGCCTCGGCCAGCTCAAACTCCAGAAAGTATGTTTTGTTATAATTGTGGGAAGGATGGGCACATGAAGAGAGAATGCCGGTCCCCAAAAGACACAGACAAAGTTGCATATAGGCTACAAGGAGAGCTTCGGAGAACAAATCAGTGGTTAAGGGGTGCATGCAATGATCCCAGTGAGGGCCCCAAAAATGCTAACTCACATCCCTTTGTGGCAAGGTCAGCTGCCCAGGCCCCCGCTACTGCCTCTCCAGAATGGTCCAGAATAGTGGGTCCCTCCATGGAGACCACTGTAAAGGTGAATGGAGTGTCTACAAGAGCTGTAGTAGACAGTGGCTCCCAAATGACAATTATGTTCCAAGACTGGTATCAGAAGCATTTGTCTGATGTACGCTTACAACCATTGGAGGGGCTGCATGTCTGTGGGTTAAGTGAGAAGGCCTACCCCTACTCTGGATATATCCAAATTTGGCTGTCTTTTCCCACCTCTGTGGCTGGAGTGACCGAGCAAGTAGAGACCCTGGCCTTAGTGTGCCCCCCTACCAGCCTATAAGATGGGGTTCTCTACCCTGGGACCATGTTCACGCATGATTGTGGCTGGCACAGTTGTGTTATGAAAACAGGGGTCAAGGGCATGGTGGAGCTTTAAGAATTCTGGCCTTCATTAAGAAGGCCTATGAGGCACAGAGAGATGTTGAAAAAGTAGAACCAGAGGAACGGGTTGGAATTGTCTGGAAGAAGGATCCTGCATCTCTGATCCTGGCGCCAAATGCCCAGTGTACCTTACAGGGAGAGGTCTGTATCAGAAAGGATGTCAAGAATAAAATATTAATGTTGGATGCACCAGGCGACAGAAAATTGCCGGAGGGGCTGCTGGTCAAGCCTAGTATTTTGCCTGCTAGAGCCCATGCTTATGCCAGAAGGGTAATGGTTCAAGTTCATAATGTGTCTGACAGAGAGATTCGAGTAAATAGAGGTTGCACCCTGGCTAATGTGCATTGTGCAGACACTGCAGTGTTACCCAGCAGCAAGAGTTCGGGGAAGAATGACAGAGTAACGCCTGACTTGTTTGATTTCGGTGACTCCCCTTTGCCAGCTGAATGGAAAGTGAGGATCAGTGAGAAGCTTGCCCAGAGAGACCAGGTGTTTTCTTTAAAGGAATGGGACATAGGATGCATGCATGGAGCTGAGCACCATATCTGGCTGCATGATGAAAGGCCATTTCATGAGAGGTCTCGAAGCCTGGCACCTGCTGACATAGATGACGTGAGACGGCATCTGCAAGAGATGCTAGCTGCTGGTGTAATACAGGAATCCAGAAGCCCCTATGCTTCCCCCATTGTGGTAGTAAGAAAAAAGAATGGGACAGTAAGGGTGTGCGTGGATTATCGCACTTTAAACCGGCGGACTATCCCTGATCAGTACACTATGCCCCGCATTCAGGATGCTTTGGACTGTCTAAACGGGAGCAAGTGGTTCTCTGTGCTGGATCTCCGCAGTGGGTACTACCAGATCCCGATGGCCCCAGAAGACCATGAGAAGACAGCCTTTATCTGTCTGCTTGGCTTCTATGAATTCCTGAGGATGCCTCAAGGGATTTCAGGTGCCCCAGCCACCTTTCAGCGACTGATGGAGCGTGCAGTAGGGGACATGAACTTATTAGAGTGCCCGGTATACCTAGATGATGTTACTGTGTTTGGCAGCTCACTGGAGGAACATGAGAGCAGATTATTCAAGGCGTTGGACCGACTGGAAAACTTTGGCCTTAAACTGTCCACTGATAAGTGTCAATTCTTTCAAACATCAGTAAAGTATGTGGGACACATAGTATCCATCAAGGGAATAGAGACCGACCCAAGTAAAGTTGAGGCCTTGAACACCTGGCCACAGCCCAAAAATCTAAAAGAACTGCAAAGATTCCTGGGATTCTGTGGTTATTATCGGTGTTTCATCAAGGACCATTCAAGAGTGATCCGCCCTTTACTTAACCTTACTCAAGGGTATCCCCCAACCCACAAAAGATACAAAAAGTCAGAGTCCCTCGAGACTGAAAGAGTGTATTTTCATCCAAGTGAAGTATTTGGGGCCCGCTGGACTCCTGATTGTGAGACTGCTTTTCATGAGATCATATATCAACTTACCATGCTCCAGTGTTGGCCCATGCCGATCCAACAAAACCTTATGTCCTGCACACTGATGCTAGCTTGCAAGGGTTGGGGGCTGTGTTGTACCAAGAGCATGAGAATGGCCTGAGACCAGTGGCCTTTGCCAGTAGAAGCCTGACCCCATCCGAAAAGAACTATCCTGTACATAAGTTAGAGTTCCTAGCTTTGAAGTGGGCTATTGTTGACCAATTCCATGAGTACTTGTATGGGGCTAAGATACTAGTAAAAAACTGAGAATAATCCCTTGACCTATGTGCAAACTTCAGCTAAGTTGGATGCCACTGGCCATAGGTGGCTTTCTGCATTATCTACATACGACTATGCTGTTGAATACAGAGCAGGCCTGAACCACATAGATGCTGATGCTCTCTCCCGGAGGCCTGTTCTCCAGAATGACTGGGTCAGACTGTCAGAACCTGTTATTCGAGCACTCTGCCAGAAGTTTGAAAGGGATGAACAAATATCCATGGACGCAGTGGACTGTATGGTGGATTGTTTGGGACCCTCTGAGAATTGCATACCTGCTGCTTATTGCCACTTTTCTGCAATAGACATTGGTGCACTGCCTCAGCTGGACAATGACAGTATTCGGCGGGCTCAATCCCGAGATCCCATGATCAAATCAACTTTAGAAGCCCTCTATGCAGGGAAAGATGTGTCCAAATTACGTTCCACTGATTTGAGAACTGCACTGTTATACAAAGAAGGTGCTAAGTTGAAACTGATCAATAGACTGTTATACCGAGAAACAGTAGACAGAGGGGGGACAAGTAGACAACTGACAACTAGTGCTGCCCACTGCCTTTCGAGATTCAGTACTGAGGTCCTTACATAACCACATGGGGCACCTTGGTATAGACAGAACACTTGACTTGGCGAGATCCAGATTCTGTTGGCCTAAGATGGGGGCTGATGTGGAGCAACACATTTGAACTTGTAGTCACTGCTTACAGAGGAAGGCTTTGCCCCAGAGGGCTGCGCCCCCCTTGTTAACATCACCACCAGTGCACCCATGGAGCTGGTCTGTATTGATTTTCTGAGTTTGGAGTCAGATCAAAGAAATATTAGTATTGTGCTGGTGATCACTGACCATTTTACGAGATACGCCCAAGCTTTCCCCACCAAGGACCAGAAGGCATCCACTGTGGCAAAAGTACTTGTAGAAAACTTTTTTGTTTTGTTCACTATGGGGCTCCACAAAGAATCCATTCTGATCAAGGGAGAGACTTTGAGAGTCGTCTGATCAAAGAGTTGCTTTCCCTGTGGGGAGTGCGAAAGTCCAGAACCACCCCTTACCACCCCCAGGGGGACCCACAGCCTGAACGTTTCAACCGCACTTTGCTAGATATGCTAGTCACCCTCCACCCAAAGGACAAGCCTAGATGGAGCCAACAAATTAGCACCCTGGTACATGCCTACAACTGCACCAAAAGTGATGCCACTGGGTTCTACCCCTACCGCCTGATGTTTGGAAGAGAAGCTCGGACTGCTGGTAGATGTGTGCTGGGGTTTCTCCTGTTGGGGTTCGAGCTGACAACTATTTACAGTATGTGCAAAGTTAAAGGCCCAGCTAAATCATGCATACCAACTGGCTTCAAACCATGGCTGCCAAAAGAGAAATCCAACAACAAAGAAATGTGTGATAAAAAGGTGAAAGCACAGGAACTCCAGGAGGGAGATCGGGTATTGCTAAGAAATCTGGGACTGCATGGCAAACACAAGATTGCTGACAGATGGCACCATCTCCCTCACATTGTAGTGAGCAAACTAGATGATCTGCCTGCGTACAAAGTAAGGCCTGAGAATAATTCAAAAGATGTTAAAACAATGCATAGAAATCATTTACTGCCCATTGGACTAATCTTGATTGAGTCTGAGCCCCCAGAAAATGCCCCCTCTGGACCAGTGACTACAGCTGCTGCTAAGAAAAAATCAAGAAAGTCTGCATCTACAGAAGCTGAGTTAAAGTGTTCCCCTCCACAAATCCCAGTTGAGCATGACTGTCAGTCCATATCAGAGGAAAGTGAGTGTGACTTTGAATACTACCCTTCTTACGAACTGAGTCAATTTTTTTGGGGCAATCCCCTAGTCAATACTGGAGATGAAGCTGGGCCTCCTGGACTGTCTAAGCCCCCAGCTTTGTCCCTGGAGCCTGTGCTCCCAGAAAGTGAAGTGCAAAGCATCAAGTCAGATCATATGGAATCATTGTGTATGGCTGAACTGGTTGAGCTTTCAGGGAAGAAAATGATGGACTGGAACAGACTGGTGACACACCAGAACAAGAAGAGTATTTTGAGTGCCCTGATGGTCCACTACCAGTGCCCGAAAGCTCTCCATGTGAGCCAAGTGTTGTGGACTCAGAGATTGTAACTTCTGGAGCTGAAAGTGCCCAAAGTTCTAGCCTCTCTACCCCAATGGAGACTCCCTGACAAGTGAGGACAATGCTGAAAATGAGGCTCAGAGAGCAGAGACTAACAGTTCCCCTAGAAAGACTGGTCGAGCTGTAAAGCCTGTGGTGCACCTCAGTTATGATTCCCTGGGAGGCTGGTGGACTTGTCTCAATGTTGTCCATAAAGGAGTGTATGTGTCCCCGAGCTCTTTGCCCAAACTGAACATCAGTGCTAACTCCAAGTTACTTGTGTTGCCCTCTAGGTATGGTGCCCTGGCCCCATCCAGCCCCAAGGTAGCTGATAGGGAGGGCCCCCTCTCTTCAGGTTTCATGTACAAGAGGTAATAACCTGAGTCATTGTACAATGTGTGTGTAATACTGTGTAAAGAGTGGTGTACTGCAAAATTTCAGAAATGTGTTCCTGGTAAAGTGATATATTGACTGATGATTACATGTATGAGCCTAATGTGATCCTGATGCAAATGTATATGGTTACAATTGAAACTTATGGGGGTACTTGCTTGATGCGGACATCAAGCTTTTTCCAGGCCGGGAAGGGTGTAACCCCCCCTGCAAATGGGGGTTCCCAAAAGTCTTCCAGGAGCTTGCTTGAATGCTCCAAGCCTGGATGGTGTTCGGCATCTAAGCTGTTTATCTGTGAGTGCTTTTAGAGCCTCTGGTACTGTTTCTTTAAGAGCTGTCTGCCTGCAGACATAATTAATTGGATGGGGATCTGTGTGTTTCCTGCTTGAGTCCCACTCTCGAGCTGCTGCCAATCGCTCTGTTTCTGCCATCACTCAAGTGGGCAGAGTGAGCACTTTCAAAGACATAACTGTTTGCCAGGCATCATTTAGAGTAATAACGAAAATACAGTTAGTCTAACCTGCTTTTCTTTGCAATCAGAACTGTGTTTGCCTAGTCCCCCATTCTAGTTTTGAACTGCTGAACTGGACCAATCAGTGCGGGGAGACCTTTGAAATGGAGCCTGCTGCTGGCAAATCAGAACTTGGACTCTCCTCTGGAGCCTGCTGTAAGGGGATTGTAAGGGCAGTGACTCTGGGAAATGTAGTTTTGACTTTGGCACCTTTTTTCCCCCCAACAGGGGGAGTTTACTATGAGTGACAGCCAAAACAGCCAAACCAGCCAACTGAACTGGGAGGAACTCAAAGGAAATGCCCTGCTCTGTCTACTGGAAAGATGAGATGAGTTGTGACTGTGAAGAGGGAAGGAGCTCCAGGCTCCTGCGCTGTTGAGTTTTCGCACGGGAAGCTCGTGTGGGGCCCTGAAGTTCGGCCAACAACTGTTTGTGAGTGCCAGTGTGGACTGAATCAGAGTTGTAAGGAGAAAGAAGCATCAGAAGTGAGGAAACCAGGCTCACCCTGTAGAAGACTGGAAGAAATTGCTGAATCGTGCTCGGTCTGTCAGGAACTGAATCTGCTGTGTGTTCTCCTGGGTATTGTGCAGTAATTGCGATTGGGATAGAGAAGCAGCCTGCCTGGTATAGTACTTTCCTTTTACATATAAATGTGTGTAGTGCTTGTGGGGAATCACATTTCAAATCCCCTGTACAGTGAATAGAGTGCATGAAGCTGGAAGTAAACCCCAGCTTAATCCAGACTACATCCATTTGCTCTAAACTGCAGTGGGGTCCAGTCACAAGGACCTTGTCCACATGGTCTGCTCCTATTGGCAATCCAGGACAATCTGCCTTCCATTCAGTTTCAACATTGAATTTGTGAGTACAAATCAGGGTAGCTCCCTGCCATCATCTAATTGCAAGTGTTCCATCTGATTACTTTTCCTTTCTTTCTTCACGAACTGAGCCTACCGGCTCCGGATTACAAAGTGGGTATTGTGCATGCATTTTCCATCCTCAGGGCCCCAGCCAGCTGCACCAAATAGGCTAGCCTCTTATTGCCTGGGTACCCAGTAAGAGTGAAATTTGGGACATTTGGGACTCTGAAATATGTGCACAGTACTGTGATTATTAATGTGACTGAATCAATTAACCTGATTTCCCCCTGTTCTTGTTACTATCCCCTAAATAAATCAGATTTGGTTGTTTAGCAAAGTTACACTGCTTGAACTGTTTGTCTATGTTGAATTACTGTACAGTGGTTATTGTATAACTGCATCTTACTTTACAGGGGGTCCCCAGAGTCAAGCTGATTGAACCAATCCTGGGGGTAAGTGTATATTGCAAGGGTACTGTGATTGATTTGTGTGGGCCACTAGTGGGAAGAAAGGGGGGTTGCTGTGACCCAGAGGGCTGTGACCAAGTCATATCAGACTGTCTTAACCTCGACCTCTGGGTGGAGGCACCCGCCATCGGATCCAGGCCCCTCAACCTGTTAGTGGCAAATCAGGCAGGGGTAGTAGCCCTTGGGATAGCGCCACCTAGGGGTTACACAAGATTTTGCTAAGCATGGAGAGAATTGCTATTGGTCGGCAATTAGTGATTTCTTTAGGATCATCCTTTTTAGGAATGGGTGTAATTCTAGCAATTTTCCAGATATTAGGAACTGTGCCATGGCATAGTCATAGGTTGAAGACTGGTTGGGGCGAGGTTATGAGAGGGGCAGCAACTTTCAGGAGCCTAGGTTCCAAACCATCAGACCCCGAGCTGGTGCTGTCAGAGATGGAGAGTAGTAGCTTTAGAACTTCTGCTCTTGTAATTGTCTGGAACCTAAATGGAAGATGCACGAGTAGAGGTTCAGTATCCCTGGGGGGGGAAGGGTAGTGTGTCCGGATGGGAAAGAGGCCAGGTAGCTAGTTAGGTCTGAGAAGTGGCGATTAAGGGAGTTGGTGATGGTCACCAGATTATTGCAGTCTATGCCATTTAGCAGTCTACCGCTTGTAGTGGCCATATGATTAGCTCCAAGGAAGGTTTTTATGGTTGACCAGAATTTCTTGGAGTCACCTGTGGCTTTTGTTAGCAATTCTTTGTGGAAGGAGCTTTTTGCTAATTGAATGTTCTGTTGGCATGTGTTTCTCAGAAATTGGTAGTCATTATAGTTGGTCTAAAGCCCTGAGGCCTTGAAGCGCTGCCAAGTTTTGTCCCTAGCCCTTATTTGGGTCAGAAGGTTTTTGGTTAACCACTCTGTTTGAGTTCCACGAATACGACAAATGATGCGGGGAGCATGGGTGTCTTGGAGAAAACCAAACCAGGCCAAGAAGTAGTCAAGAGCTGACTGGGCATTAGCACAGGTGTAGATGGCTGATCAGTCAATCATAGAGAGATCATGCATAAACAGTGTTAAGTTAAAGTTAGCCAGATTGCAGAAGGTGATGCGTTTTGGAGGAGGAAATGGTCTACTAGTGGAGCACCAGATGCAGTAGATTGGGGAATGATCACTTAGGTACCTACACAGACTATACTGTCAGGGTGGTTTGTAAGGGCCCAGTCGATGAGTGTAGTGGTCCAAGAGGGAGCCATGACCCTAGTTGGGTCTGTGATTAGTTGGTGAAGGTTGCAGCCTTGTACCACGGTGTGAGAGGACTGGTTTGATTTTCCAGTCCAATTTAAATTGGCGTCCCCCAGTATGAGGACTTCATTTTGGCCAATGGTACTGTCCACTTGGGAGAGGAGTTCCTTAAGACCAGTGATACCACCACCAGGAGGATAATAGGTGCAGACTATGTGTAATTTCTTAGAGCCAAGCTGTAAGGTTGCGTGAATCACTTCACAGTGAGAAAGGGTGGGCAAGACATTACGGGATAGTAACAGATGAGATTTATAAAAGATAGCAGCACCACCTCCACACTACGATGAGGGCCTATCTTGTTAATTAGATTGTAATTTGTTATCGAGCAGAGGGGATTGGGGGTGGAGGGCTTTAGCCATGTTTTGGACAGGCAAAGGATATCAGGGTTATATTGAACAATCCAAGCTTCGAGTTCCGATAAATTATGAGGAAGGCTCCTAATATTCAGGTGAACAATGCGGAAGCCCTTGGTGTCCTTCCAGGTTGTATCAGAGTGGGATAATTTACTTTCAGGCCCTGGGTTTAGTTCAATATCCCCAGCTAATATTAAGGCTAGGAGTAACAGGTACCATAGTTTACGATGGATGAAAGGGGTAAACAGGGTGAGGTTGCATAGCGGGGATTTATGCAGAAAGTAGGCTAAGTTGTAGATGAACTTATAAGGGACAAAAAGTGGTGAGGTGGCTAGGGGCATGTGAGATGGCATAAGCATGTTGGAGAGCCTGGAATCCTCAGGATAGGTGTAGTGAAGCTTCATGGAAGGTGGGCAGTGTAATAAAGGGAGCCAGATGAGGGTAGCAAAAATAGAAACTAGCAGGAATATTACACAAGGATTTATAGCCATGTTGTTGTTTAATGAGAAGGCCATTTGTATGTTGGGTATGTAGGAAGGAAGGCTTGACTTAAGAACAACAATTTTAGAGCAGGTTAAAAGGATTGAGGCAGAAACACACTATTTAGGGTTTATTGGCAGGGTTATTATTGAGGAGGCAGGAAGGGATTTGAAACAAAATCAGGTGCCCTCTAATGGTAAAGATATATAGCCTACTAATGGGAAAGTGAGGAGATGGTTAGTTTTCTCCTGGGAGTGCTCCTGAGAGTGGTCTAACCTATGCCTCACGCTATATAACTGATACCGGCTAAGGGGGGGTAGTGGTGTGGGACGGGTGGGGTGCAATCACATAGCGGCTGTGGGAAGCTGCACCCGGCAAGTGAGGAGCAGTTCCTTGTATTAATTTCAAGCGGGGATAGCCTGGTACACAAGGAGCTGCTCAGTCTCCTCTCTTAGGCTGCTGGCTATGTGATTTTAAAGTAGAGCAGCTCTTTACCAAAAGTCTCCTCACTTAGCTGCTTTCTTTTAAATGAGCAGATTTCCGGGTCTTTTGACTCCGCTTCTTAGGAATTGCAATTTTAGCAGCAATGATTATTAGCAGGTTACAGGTTCCTTGCCTTCACTCCTACTAAAATTAAACTTTAGGAGCAGGGTCCCTTTCTTTTAACTTAACAGCCATCTCGTGAGATTATAAAATTGAGATTTAACAACAGGGTCCCTTTCTTTACAACTGTTCAGCTGTCCGGTAATATTAAAGAGGAGCAGTTAAATAGGGACAGAAGTACATTTAAATCTTAACCGGGACTGCAGACCGGATTTACTGAAAATGCAATTTTAAACTTGCCCGCGTCTGTATAGCTTATCGGCAGCTAAACCTGATTCAGAATTAAATGTAGAAACAGTGCAAGCTAATCCGGTGCATATTTCAGCAGAGCCTGAAGAAATCAGATTTTAAAATTTGGTGCCACTTTCTAGTAAGTGACCGGCAGCTTTAGCAGATAATTATGGCCTTGAGGTAAGGAATTAAAGCCAAGGTCCCCACCTAGTGAGCACACATTTCATGGTACACATAAAATAATTTAGTACAGGTGCAAGTCCCAGGCATTTTAGGCAGTTTGAAAACAGGGCAGAAGTTCAACTAAAACGGTGCCAAAAATTCGAACAGCAGACAAAGGAAGGGCAAAATGCTTCAAAGCTTTGCTAGGACTGGTGAGTTACCTTTAGGATAGGAGCCTTGCTTGCTGGTGGTGGAATGCTTCAGGGCAAGGTGCGCCCTCCTGCAGCCAAGGCTAAGGAGTAAGAAAGAGGGTGGAACAAAATGTAGTAATTTGAGGAGTTATAGGGAGGGGGTGGAGTGAGCAAGAGTTTCGGTGGGATAGGGCAGAGAAATAATTCACAGTAGTCTAGAACAGGGTTTCTCAAATAGTGAGGCCAGCCTCCTTGGGGAGGCCCCAACCTGTTCCAGGAGAGGCTCAAGCAAGCCTTAAAATGTACTATATTTAAATGTCAAGTTTTGGATACTTTGTGTGAAAGGATGCAGCAAACTGAAAGCGAATAATGGCATGCAAATTTATGTACAAAATGATTACCAGGAAAACACACTCAACAAACACTTGTTTCCTGGTGTCACGGGGGGGAAGCTGAATGGAGGAAATACAGTTCTTGGAAACTGTGCAAAACAAAATGCAAAGTAATACAAATGAATAGGAACAAGATAACAATTGACCCATTATACTGGCTGCAGAAAAGCACAAATACAAAGGCTAAGCAGAGAGATACTAGGAGCAAGGCCAGGAGGGAGCAAAATGGTCCCCAAGAAGGTGTTTAAGAGCAGGGTAAAACTGACAAAGAAAACAGTCTGACTTATGGAGGTATTGCAAAGAGGGGTAAATAGGGCCAAAACTCAGAAGTATGGAGTGGGTAGGCTGACCTGGAGAGAGGGGTTATACAGAAGAAGAATAATAGCGTCAATTAAATGAGAATAAACTCAACTACTCACATGCACTTCATTGTATTCTTCCTGTAATGTGCAAAGTATGTTAGTTGTTCTCACTATGAGGAGGCCCAAAATTATTTCTATATTGGGGGAGGCTCAAGATCTTTTCCAAGGCTTGGGGGAGGCTCACTATAACAAAGTGTGAGAACTCCTGGTCTACAATACTAGTTTGTAACTTGAAACAACTCTGGGACATGCAGCTTTAAACTTAGGTTTTAGGCAAAGACAGTAACAGATATCATTTTAAATAAGCACTGTATCAGAGGCAAAATTACTTCTAGAGATAAACCACACATACATGAACAAGAACTGTTGCACTTTCACACTGTGTTCAGCTTCACTGTGTGTGTGTGTGTTTCAGCAGGCTATTTCACAGCAACTGCGGGAAGCAGCGCCCGGCAAGCGAGGAGCAGTTGCTTGTATTAATTTCAAGCGGGGATAACCCGGTACGCAAGGAGCTGCTCAGTCTCCTCTCCTAGGCTGCTGGCTGTGTGATTTTAAAGTTAGAGCAGCTCTTTACCAAAAATCTCTTTACTTAGCTGCTTTCTTTTAAATTAGCAGATTTCCGTGTCTTTTGCCTCCACGCCTTAGGAACTGCAATTTTAGATTTTAGCAGCAATGATTATTAGCAGGTTACAGGTCCGTTGCCTACACTTCTAGTAAAATTAAACTTTAGGAGCAGGGTCCCTTTCTTTTAACTTAACAGCCATCTCGTGAGATTATAAAATTGAGATTTAACAGCAGGGTCCCTTTCTTTTCAACTGTTCAGCTGTCCGATAATATTAAAGAAGAGCAGCTACTGTAAATAGGGACAGAAGTACATTTAAATCTTAACTGGGACTGCAGACCGGATTTAACGAAAATGCTGTTTCAAACTTTCCCGCATCTGTTCAGTTTATCGGCAGCTAAACCTGATTCAGAATTAAATGTGGAAACAGTGCAAGCTAATCTGGAGCGTATTTCAGTAGAGCCAGAAGAAATCAGATTTTAAAATTTGGTGCCACTTTCTAGTAAGTGACCAGCAGCTTTAGCAGATAATTATGGCCTTAAGGTAAGGAATTAAAGTCAAGGTCCCCACCTAGTAAGCACACATTTCATGGTACACATAAAATAATTTAGTACAGGTATGAGTCCCGGGCTTTTAGGCAGTTTGAAAACAGGGCAGAAGTCCAAGTGATTATTGAGAAAGCTGTTGCACAACAGTTGGAGAACCATCCTACCATCCATGCTGTCTACGATCCTCTCCAGTCTGATTTTCATAAGAGACATAGTACTGTGACTGCTCTGGTTCAGGTACATAATGATCTCCTGATGGTCAGAGACCAGAAGCGCTGTTCCATCTTGGTCCTCCTGGATCTCTCTTCAGCTTTTGAAACCGTGGACCATGGGGTGCTTCTTGACTGCCTGCGGGTCATCTGTGGCCTGTCTGGTACAGTCCACAGATGGTTCCATTCTTTTCTCACTGGCAGGTCGCAGAGGGTAATATCAGGGATTTTTTCCTCTGATTCATTCTCCCTGCCATGTGGGGTCCCCCTGTGTTCAGTGTTTTCCCCCATGTTGTTTGCGGTGTACATGCTACCATTAGGAGACATTGTAAGATGGTATGGGCTGAGTTTTCACTGTTATGCAGATGATACTCAGCTGTACCTGTCTTTTGTGCTGACCAGGATAGTGCGCTCTCAGTCTTTTCCAACTGTCTCGCTGAAATCCAAGACTGGATGAACTCCAGTTGGCTAAAGTTAAACTCTGACAAAATGGAGGTGTTAGTGGTGGAACTGGGTCACTGGATAGAGGGGGTTGGCTGCTGGGAGGCCTGCTGGGCTTTGGCTTGGGGTGTCCCAGATGTTGACCTCTGAACGAGTGCAGAATCTGGGGGTGATACTTGATGACAGGCTAACACTTCATTCATAGGTGTCAGCTGTGGTGAAGTCCTCATTTTACCATCTGAGGAATATCGGTCGGATTAAGCACCTTGTTCCATCTGGCAATCTTCCAACCCTGGTCCACGCTTTTGTGACCTCATGCCTTGACTACTGTAACTCCCTGAACCTGAGGATTTCTGGGGTCAATATCCGACACTTGCAGCTAGTGCAGAATGCTGCGGCCAGGTTATTGTCTGGAGCAACTCGATCCAGCCATATTTCTCCTGTGCTGCGCTTTCTGCACTGGCTGCCAGTTCAGTGGCAGATCACCTTTAAAGTTGGTTTACTGGCTTTCAGAGCCCTACATGGTTTAGGTCCGAGTTACCCACAAAAGCTTCTGAATCCCTGCCGCCCCATCTGACCACTCCACTCAACTGACGAGGGATTGTTAGAGATCCCCAGGGTGAGTTTGAAACCTTGGGAGCTCGGGCTTTTACTTTTGCTGCCCCCACCCTGTGGAATTCTCTATCTCATCAAATACGAGAGTGTCAGACAGTAGAGAGTTTCAAAACTGCTTTAAAAACCCAACTTTTTTGTGTGTCTTTCCTGATTTTTAATTTTATTTGATTGGGCATACAGTATGAGTATTTTATCAAGTTTTATATTTTTATTTGTTACATAATATTTTAAAGTTTGATGAGTTTTGTACATCACTTTGATATTAGTTGAATTGCGCTTAATAAATAAAATTATTATATTTACAGTCTGACTTAAGGGCATTGGACGAACGGACAAGTGGGTGGAGTATGCCTTTATGGATAAATGCAGGACAATTCATTTTGGGGTTAAAAATAAGAGATACAGGTATTTCCTTAATGGAGTCAACCTAATTGTATCGACTGATGAAAAAGACTTTGGTATAAAAGTGCCTGAAGATTTTTAAAATAGTAAATTGGGTAGTGCTGTATTCAGGAAGCAAATTGGCTTTCAAATTTTATAAGGCAACATTTTGTAAATAAATCAGAAGAGTTATTACTGCTCTTATATGGTACATATATGAGACCACATGTGGACTACTATATATAGTTTGGGGGAGGTTTGGGGAGGTGGCTAAAAACATAGAAACATAGAAGTTGTCGGCAGATAAGAACCTCTTGGCCCACCTAGTCTGCCCTATATTCCCTACCTACTGTGCCAGTACAGATCCTATTCAATCTCCAGTCTTCCCCACCTTGCCTTACTTCTAAGCTCTCTTTGTGTCCGTCCCAAGCATGATTGAATCTTTTTTTTTTTTTTTGTTATCAATTCTTTTTTGCTTCGGTTGCCGACTCATGGAGCCCCATCAGTCGACTCCTCCTGATCCCTCCCAGCCTGAAACCCTCCAGCCTGTGAATCTCGCTCTTCCGTCCCACTGCCTGTAGGTTACCCCCTTGTAATTACCCCCTCAGGGTTGGACCGCAATCTCCTGCTCAGTGCTCCATGAGTCCATTGACCTGCCAGGTGGGGGGGCAGATGGAGGTGGACAAGACCCAGGTGGACATGTCTGACTGTGGGAGTGCTGGCGATGGAGCAATGTCTTCCTTCCAGGTGTCAGGGTGTTTCTACTTTTTGCTTGAGAGCTCCCCCCTGGAGGTATGGACGTGCAATGACATCCAGCGTAAGATAGGCATGCTCCTGCACCAGTCCTGCAGACATCTGCTGTTGCCTCTGCCCTTTTCCCTGGTGGTTTCTGCTGTTGCTCCCTCCAGTCTCTACTGGGAGTGACTGATAGCAGGGAAGCCACAATCCACCCTCCCCGAGAGAGGAGAGGAGAGCAGCCCTCCAAATGCTCGATCCTCTCTCCCTTTGCTGACCCCGGCAACCTGAGCTTGCTCCCGACCCTGGATCGCTGGCATGGTATGAAATGTGGTGTCCAGCACTTCAACCCTCAGAACTACTGGGCTGGCTTGAATCCTGTTACCGTTTTAGCACCCACCACCTCTGCTAGGAGGCTGTTCCATGTAACTTCCTTGAGGACTCTCTCCTCTGTAAAAGAACTAGTGTCTACTTCCCTTCTTTTAATGCCCTTGTCCCTTGTCTTTGGCCCGTCACATACCCCTTCCTCCGCAACAGCAGAAACCACCAGGGAAAAGGGCAGAGGCGACAGTGGATGTCTGCAGGACTGGGGCAGGAGTACGCCTATCTGGACTGGAGATTGAATAAGATACTGGTATCTGAATGTTTCTATCATATCCCCCATTTTTCTCCTTTCCTCTATAAAGTACATATTTAGTTCATTGAGTCTTTCCTCATAGGGCTTTTGATGCAGACCCTGCACCATTTTGGTAGCCCTCCTTTGTACCACCTCCACTCTATCTATGTCCTTCCAGAGGTGGGGCCTCCTGAACTGGGCACAGTACCCAAGGTGGGGTCTTACCATGGATTAATATAGGGGTAATACTACCTCCATCCTGCTGCTTGTGATGTCCCTCCCCTATGCATCCAAGCATCCTTCTAGCATTATCCACTGCCTTATCTCACTGCTTGGCTACTTTCAGATCATCAGAAATAATTACCCCTAGGTCCCTTTCCTGTTTTGTGGTTGCTAATACCTCCCTGATCAATTGGCATATTGCCCCTGGGTTTCTGTGCCCTAAGTGCATGATTTTGCACTTTTTTGCATTAAAACCCAGCTGCCATTCCCTTGACCAGTATTCCAGCTTTTTCAGATTGTGCTTTATTCTTTCCATCCCCCTGGTGTAGCCACTCTGTTGCAGATTTTTGTGTCAATGACAAACAGGCGTACTTTCCGCTCTAGCACTTCGGCAATGTCGCTAAGACATTGAAGAGGACATAGCCTAGTACTGACCCCTGTGGCATCCCACTTGTCACCTTGCCTTCTCCAGAGTGGACCCCATTTACCACCACCCCTCTGACTCCTATTGCTTAGCAAGCTTCTTACCCATTTTACTACTTTTGGACCTACTCATAGGTTACCCAGCTTGCTCACCTATCTTCTGTGTGGAACGATGTCAAAGGCCTTACTGAAATCCAGGTAGGCCACATCTACCACTCCTCCCTAATCTACTTCCCTGGTCACCCAATCAAAGAACTCAATCAGGCTTGTGTGACAAGACCTCCCACCTGTGATCCCATGTTGTCTCAGATCTTGTAATCCACTGGTTGCAAGGTATTCCCTAATCCTTTCCTTCAGTAGCAATTCCATTACTTTACCTAGTACCGAAGTTTGGCTGACAGGTCTGTAATTTCCTGCCTCTTCCCTATTTCCACTTTTGTGTAGTGGGACCGCATCTGCCCTTCTCCAGTCCTCCGGAACCTCCTCTGTTTCTAGTGATAGGTTGAACAGATCTGTCAGAGGTGCAGCCAGCACCTCTTTGAGCTCCCTTAGTATCCTAGGGTGCACCCTGTCCAGTCCCATTATCTTGTTTATTTTTATTTGTGTTACTTCCTTGAGGACTCTCTCCTCTGTAAATGGACTAGTGTCTACTTCCCTTCTTTTAATGCCCTTGTCCCTTGTCTTTGGCCCATCACCTACCCCTTCCTCCGTAAGTACTGAACAAAAGTAATTTTTCAATATGTCTGCTTTTTTTGGTCATAGAAACATAGACGTTGGCAGATAAGGACCACTTGTCCCACCTAGTCTGCCCTGAATTCCCTACCTTTAGTGCTACTGGAGACCCTACCCCTTTCTTGATTCTAAGATTCCATTGTGTCAATCCCATGCATTCTTAAATCCTGTGACCATTCTAGCCCTCACCACTTCTGCTGGGTGTCTGTTCCAAGTGTCCACCACCCTCTCCATGAAGAAGTACTTCCTCATGTTTCCTCAGATCCTCCCCCTCCAGCTTCATATTGTGACCCCTTGTCCTTAAGCATCCTTTTCTTTGGAAAATGCTCCCTTCCTGTACTTTGTTTATTCCTGTGAGGTGTTTGAATGTCTCTATCATACCCCCTTCCCTCTGTCTTCTAGGGAGTACATATTTAAATCCTTAAGCTGTTCTTCATAGGGCTTCTGATGCATGCCCTGCACCATTAGGGTTGCCCTCCTTTGTACCGCCTCCACCCTATCTATGCCCTTTTGGAGATGGGGACTCCAGAGGTACACAGTACTCAAGGTGGAATCTCACCAGTGATCTATACAGGGGTATTTTTACCCCCCTCTTTCTGCTGATGATATCCCTCCCTATGCATCCGAGCATTCTGCTAGCCTTTCCCAGTGCCTTGTAACACTGTTTACCTGAATTCAGGTCATCAGAAATTATAACCCTCAGGTCTCTTTCCTGTTTTGTGACTGCTAATATCCCCCCCCCCCCAAGTTGGTATGTTGGCCCTAGCTTTTGGTACCCTAAGCGCATGATTTTGTACTTTTTTTGCATTGAATCATAGCTGCCAAACTTGTGACCATTCTAATTTCTTTAAATCCTCCCTCATTCTTTCACCCCCCCGTGTCTCTACCCTGTTGCAGATTTTTGTGTCATCCACAAATAGGCATACCATCCCCTCCAATCCTTCTGCAATGTCAATAATAAAGACATTGAAGAGGACCAAGCCCAACACTGACCCCAGAGTGTACCCCATTTACCACCACTCTTTGGCTCCTACCACTCAGTCAACTCTCTACCCATTTGATTATTTTAGGATCTACTCCTATGCTACTCAGTTTGTATAGCTGCTTTCTATGTAGAACGATGTCGAAGGCCTTGCTGAAATCCAGGTAGGCCACGTCAACCACCCCTCTCTGGTCCACTTCCTTTGTTACGCAGTCAATGAACTGGATCAGGTTTGTCTGGCAGGACCTCCTCCCTGTGAATCCATGTTGCCTCAAATCCTGTAGACTGCTGGTAACAAGTTATTCTCCCATCCTTTCCTTCAGTAATGATTCCATTACTTTGCCCACTACCGAAGTCAGGCTGACTGGCCTGTAGTTTCCCACCTCCCTATTTCCACTTTTGTGGAGTGAGACTATATCTGCCCTCCTCCAGTCCCCCGGTACCTCCCCTGTTTCTAGTGGCAAATTGAACAGGGTTGTCAGAGGTGCAGTCAGCTCATCCCTGAGCTTCCTCAGCAACCTGGGGTGCATTGTGTCTGGACCCATTGCCTTGTCTACATCTAACTCCGACAACTCCTTTAGGACTGTTTCCACTGTGAAAGGACTAGTGTCCTCCTCCTGACTTTATCCCAGGAGGCAGTATAGCACAGTGGTTAAGGGCACTGAACTGCAAACCTGGGGACCTGGGTTTGAATCCCACAGCCCCCACTTGCATACTGTGTGACTTTGAGCATGTCACTTAACTTCCTTGTACTCCCATGTTGCACCTAGATACAAACTTTGGCTTAGTGTGCCTTTCCACAATTTCCACTTTCCTCTTTATGCCCTTGCCTTGTAACAAAGGTGCATTTCCTACCCTCCTCCATGAATACTGAACAAAAGTATGTGTTTTTTGGTGGTCCTCTTCTACCGAACCTCCCCATTCCCCTTTCTGTCTTACTATCCATCCCTTGGACTTCCTCTTTTCACTAATGTATATAAAAAATGTTTTATCCCCCTTTTTACTGATTTGGCTATATTTTCCTCTGTTTTCATTTTTGTGCTCCTAATTGCCTTCCCTGCCTCCCTTTGTTCTCCCTGATAACTCTCCCTAACCGCCTCCTTCTGTGTTCTTATGTATTTTCTGAATGCTGGTCTTTTGCTCTTACTTTTTCCACTACATCTCTAGAGAACCATAGCAGTCTCTTTGTAGGGCTGCAGTAGGCGTAGCCCTGCAGACCTTTTAGGATGAGTAAAGGGACTCCACATTCCTTCCTAAGTTTCCACTCACTGTTCTGCCCACTGTGCCTGACTGCCTTGCTTGAATTGTGATTTTTTTCCCATTCATTTCAAGTAGAAAGTGGGGACAAAAGAAAAAAAAAAGAATCAAGTCCTGTTTCTTTGAAGTAACTCCAACAAGTATACTGATCATAAAACAACTGCTGTGAATGGCTTTGTGATGTGTGTGTGTGGGGGGGAGGTTGTATTATCAGCTACATCAGAACAGTAGCAGCAGTGGGAGATTCAATAGCTCATAGTAGTGCATGATAGAGCTTTTGTTCAATCTCCAGTTAGAGCATCCCTGTGTAACTGTACATGGTCCAGGGAGGATGACAAGACCAGCAAACAAAATATCAGAACTTATATAAACGCTAACATACAATGCAGGCTACTGAATCTCTCACTGCTGCATTCTAGTCTAAGGCCAGCTACAGAAAATTATGGCATTTGTAATAACAGAAGATGTAAAAAGTGTTAATGACCCCTTTTGTTCTGATGGTGATTGCTACAATTTACTATAGCTTGCAAATTACAGAGCCATATTAAAACAGCTAATTCAGTTGAAAGGAACATATACACCAACTATCATATAGTACAGTGCAAGCAACAGAGGAGGACTAGATAGGCAACTCATCTCATATAAGATCAGGTACTTTCCCTAGGCAGAAGCCCTGATGTACCTGTTATAGAACATATACACTGGTAACACCCTTGCCTGCAATTTGTATACATTTTATTTTACTAAGCATCATTGGTTAGCCTTGTTTTCATATACGAACTGCAATGTAGCATTCACCCCACCTCACACACACACTACTATGAGGAGTGCCTGACCCACCATTAGTGCGCACCCCTTTAATTCTGGATCCACCTCCAGGTTGCCTTGATTGGTACTGGGCTTCTCCCCTTTAAACTACATTTTCTTTATATGAGGTTGTCTGGTCTGGACCCACTCCATGAACTTATATAAACTCTAACATACAATGCAGGCTACTGAACCTCTCACAGCTGAATACTGTTCTAAGGCCAGCTGCAGGAGATTCTGAGATTTACAATAACAGAAGATATAAGCATTTGTAACCCCTTTTGTTCTGATAGTGAGTGCTACGATTTACTACAGCTTGCAAATTACCAAGCCACATTAAAACAGAGCTAATTTAGTTAAAGGGAAGATACACCCCAAATATCACTAGTTTTCTTGTTATTGACAACAGGGGAACACAACGGTGATGATAGGAGTATATCACATGATTTGCATCTTTTGCAATTACCTGCAGTCTGCCATTTTTGCCATTTGTGCTGGTTCCTGAGTGGCTAGGGTTCCAGCATTTGGGTCTCTCTGACAAGTTCCTCCATGTTGTAGAGTCCTCTCAAAAACAGTCAACTTGCCAGTGCTGTGCCTTCAAATGGGAGCACTTTTTCCATTTGGTGCCAGGGCAGGGAGCATGACCCCTTCTCTTACCCTGTGGCTAGCATCCTGGATTACTTGTGGTCCATCCCTCAATCGAGCCTAAGGTTGATGATCCTCAAGGTGCACCAAGCATGCTAGCCCAGTGGTGTGGAGGGCTGAGGAACTGGGCACCTTCCTCCTGCCACACCAGTGACCCAGGGTCGGGAATGGACTCAGGTTGCCTAGGGGCTGGCAGGGTGAGGGAGGATTGAAGATCCATGTACAAGAAGCTTGCAGTAAATAGCCACCACCCACCAGCCTGTAGCCACCACCAGTTGCCATCCAGTCAGATACCTCCAGCAGTCCAGAGTCTGGTGCCAGCAGTTAATCTTTTGTGGGAGATACCACCTCTAGTGGTTGAGGGGGTCATTCATACTCAATGACCATTCAATGCTTTGGTGCTGTCAATCTGATCTCTTTCATAGACATTACATTCATAATAAAAATCAAGAAAATACAGATTTTAGACACTTACTAATTTGAGGCAGATTCAGATCACAGCTGTGAAACCTAATGCCAAATCTCAGTGCCTCCACTCCTCCATTTTCTTTCATGGCTGTGATCAAGACTCTTAATGGAGGAACAATGAAACTTCTCTTTTGTAACTTGAATTTGTTTCTTGCTCTGGAGTGAATGGTTTAATAGTCATTACTCTCACCTATGCAGAGATAATGAACACTGTCTTTGGATTAGTGGAAGAGGTGGGCCTTGAAGGGTCATCCAATTCTCACCAATATCCAATTCTTTGTTTCTGTGAACATGGTAGATATTTAGTGTTATTGACTCAATAAGTTGCATGCTTGCCTCTGGGTCCAGAATGACATAGGCTGGTGCCCCACACCAGGAAATTGGGCTAATACCCAGTACTGATACTGTAGTGTAGCATCTGGGTATGGGATGTACTACACTGATGTTGAGGTGCTAGCCTTTGTATGAGATCCCTTCTGTCCATCTTTTCTGGTTGTCCAGGTGGAAGTTAAAGATCCCAAGGAACTTAATGCAAAAGTCAAAGAACTTTTTATTTTAAAATCAGTTAGCAAATTATAATACAGTATTCATAAATATATCATGTCATTATTCCCTACCCCTAGGACCCACCTCCTTATTACATGCACTTCTTTTACACAATTTCTGCTACACAGTATTTCTAGTGACATCATTATGGGGGTATCAAAAGGGTTTTCCCATTAATTATGGAATGCTTCAGTCTCCATTTTTAGCAATTCCTCCTAATATAGCAACCTAATTAAGACTTAAAATTGTCCAACCATGATTTCGGGTGCCACCTTCTGGTTAGTATAAGAGATACTTGGCACTGTGCTTGCCATTGAAACTATTTGAAGATGAAAAACACAAACTGCTGTATTCCTGTCTCACACTTCTCTTGTGGAAGGGAGTTTAGGCTATAAACAATCCATCCATCCTCAGAATTGCACAAATGAGGCTCCCTTAAGACCCTTAATATATAGCCCCAATGTTGTAAGTAAAGGAGCATTCTGAGAATAAGTTCTTTATTATTTTGCTTTGCTTTACAAAGGAGGCTCTTGGATAGTACTGTTTAATCAGGTTTTTATGTATTAAGTTTGCTTTCAAGTATAGTCACACAAGCAGATTTAACCATATGATTGCATCTCACTTTAAACATAGAAATTTATGGCAGATAAGGCCCACTAGGCCCACTCAGTCTACTCATTTTTTCTACCTGCTGCAGAAACTACAGACCCTACTTAATCTCTGGCTTTGTTCTCTTTCCTATCGCTTAGGTTTGGCAACTTGCTTGTTGTGGTGCTTCACAAGGGACCACCATCCTACAATGGAACCAATTTGGCCCAAATTCCTTACCTGCCACCCTATCGGCTGTGGATAGAGTTTGTTTCTCTTGCCCTTGCTGACCTCCTTGACACAGAGCTTAGTAGCTTTTTCAATTCCCTCTCTTATTGTAGCCCACTGTTCTTCTACTCCCCCTAGTTTCCCTATCCCTGAGGTATTCTCCCATGTTCTTAAAATCAGCCCTCCTGAAATCCAGGACCTTTGTCCTCATGTGGTTTGATTCTGGCCCTCTTCCTCCCAACCCCCCTTCCCCTTTTAGCCTTACTATCCTTCCTTTGGCCTTTCACTTCTCACTCATATATCTAAAGAATGTTTCATCCCCTTTTTCACTGATTGGGCAATTTTTTCCTCTGTTTGCACCATTGCGCTCCTAACTGCTGTCTCTGCCACTTTTTATTTCTCCTGGTAACTCTTCCTATCCTCCTTCTTCTGTGTCCTCTTATAACTTCTAAATGCTAGTTTTTTGCCCTTACTTTCTCTGCTATCTCACTAGAGAACCATAGTGGTTTCTTTTTTCTCTTGACCTTATTAACCTGCCTGACACAGAGATGTGTTGCCTTTTCAATGGCCCCCTTTATTTCTGCCCATTATTCCTTGACTCTCCCCAGTTGCCCTATCCCTGCTAGGTCGTCCCTGAGGCATTCTCACATTTTCTTAAAATCAGTTATCCTGAAGTCCAGGACCCTTGTCTTAGTGTGACTCAGTTCTGACTCAGTTCTTATATTGAGCCACACCGTATGTTGATCACTGGTCCCCAGGTCGCCACCCACCGTGACATCAGCAACACTGTCCCTGTTTGTCAGAACCAGGTCCAGTATTGCCCCCCCATGAGTGGGTTAATTAATTGCCTGAGGAATGCCCTTGCAGGGAGCTCAGGATGCCCCTACTTCTGACTGTTGCCACAGCTGGTAGGCTCCAGTTCACGTCCAGTAGATTAAAGTCTCCTACCAGCACCACCTCCCCTTTGCATGCCATTCTTTGGATTGCTTCCATCACATCTTTATCCACCTTCCCCCATGCTTGAAGTCTGCAGATCATTTCTGTGTGAAAAGTAGTCCCTTTCCGTGTCTCCAGGGTGACCCACAGTACCTCAGCTCAGTGTCACATCGCAATAGCAATGGGAAAACAGCAAAGACCATCGCAATGACATTTTTGACAGGTTGCTGTGATGATCTGCTGGGTTCCCAATGCTGCTGCCTCCCAGATATTCGCCCCCTCCCTGAACCAACTCCGACTCAGAGTTGGTTGTCTTAAGTGTGGGGGATGTGGGGGGACAGAGTCCCCCACATGGGAGTGTGGGGTGCAAAGCCCCCCACAGAAAACACACTTAACCCCAGTGATGGCACAATACCAGTTGGTGGTATTGTACCATCGCTGTTCTGACAGTCGATAAAATCTGTGTTGCCACAGCATGGTGGAATCCCTCAGCTCCTCCCTGCTCTCCCTGTATTTCCTTAGCTTTTATGTTGTCCCTGAAATAAAGAGCCACTCCTCCCCTATTTTTACCTGTCCTGTCTTTTCTGAACACAATATACCCTGGTACTACTACACCCCAGTCCTGGTTTTCATTGCACCAGGACTCGGTAATTGCTATTATGTGCAGGTCTGCGTCTGACATGGTGGTCTGCAGTCTTACTGCCCAGAATTCAAGCATTTTCACACCTGGCTGTCTAGATTGTCCTGCCCCTCCACACACACACACACGCAAACACACTATTTCCCATTTGCCCTTCCTTATTTCCTCCATTTATTTTATTATCTCTCTTTCCTTTTACCCCCAATTTATGTCATAGATATCGATAAACAAATTGGAATGCATACAGAGGAGGGCAACTAAAATGACTCTCATGAAAAATCTGGACTATAGTGATAGACTGGAATATGTTGGTCTTTATAGCTTGCATATGAGAAGAATACAGGGTGATCTTTTACTTTATAATATGCTAAGCAGTAAGGACTTAATTGCAGAATTGGGACTAGCAGGAAAAAAAACAGACATTTGGAGAACAAGGTGACATAGCAGACAATGGTGCATAAGCCACTTCAAAGCAACAACAAGCATTTGTCAATGCCAAGTGTTCGCCACATGCACTGGTGTCATAGGGTGTGTGTGGTGCTGATACCACTGAAAGTGACATTAAAAATTGCTTCAGTGAAGGAATCATTTTATTAACAGTTAAGAATGCAAAGTAGAAGTGATGATGTTGGGCAGTGCAACTGTCTTGTTAATATTTGTGTCTCAAATTTTCAACATACCCTTCTTATAACCCCACCTCATCAACAAGTGCAGAGAACATTTTCAACTCCTGCCTGAAAAATGATTTTGTGCAGCGACTGCAAAATCACCTTCCAGGATGTAAAAAAACATTTTGGCCAGAATCTGAAAAATGACAGCTGTCACATTCATAAGGTGCTGTGAAGAAATGGCTATATTGAAAATGTGGGGTCAAAATATTGAAAATTGCCAAAGTTACAAGCCTGCGTTCACAAATTTCAACACAGGCTCATAACATCATCGTTTTTTAATATTTTTACACCACATTTTCAACATAGCCTTCTTATGACCCCACCTCACAAACAAAGGCTGAGAAAACTTTCAACTCCTACCCGGAAGGTGATTTTGTGCAGTGACTGCAAAATCACCTTTCGGGATAAAAAAAAAAACATTTTGGTCAGGATCTGAAAAATGACAGCTGTCACATTCATGAAGAGCTGTGAAGAAATGGCTATATGGAAAATTTTGGGTCAAAATATTGAAAATTGCTAAAGTCACAAGCCTACGTTCGCAAATTTCAATGTAGGCTCATAACTTCATTGTTTTTTTAATATTTTTACACCAAATTTTCAACATAGACTTCTTATGATGTCCACCTCATGAACAAAGGCAGAGATGATTTTCAACTCTTGTCCAAAAGGTGATTTCATGCAGCAACTGCAAAATCACCTACCGGGGTGCAAATAATATTTTGGCCAGGATCTGAAAAATGATAACTGTCACATGCATAAGGTGCTGTGATGAAATGGCTATATTGGAAATTTGGGGTCAAAATACTGAAAACTGTCAAAGTTACAAACCTGCATTTGCAAATTTAAAAGCAGGCTCATAACATCATTGTTTTTTTAAATATTTTTACACCAAATTTTCAGCAGAGCCTTCTTATGGCTCCACCTCATGAACAATGGTGGAGAAAGTTTTCAACTCCTGCCCGAAAGGTGATTTTGTGCAGCGACTGCAAAATCACCTTTCAGGATAGATTTACCCAACATCACTTGTATTCTTCATGAGGTGGGGTCGCAAAAAAGGTACATTGAAAGTTTGGGACAAAAATATTAAAACATGGCCAAGTTATGCCACTAAGTTGAAAACCCCAATAAAATACATTGAAGCTGAAAACCCCCCATTGAAATACATTAAAGCGCTTACCTCAGTTCGTGGTTGGGCTTTGAAGAGTGAAGACATGTCTGCAGTCCAAGGAAGATTACGGGGACGGACCTCCAGTGAGTAAGTATAGGGTGGGGGTAAGTTCTGAGTGGAGGGTCGGGTGGGGTGGGTAATGGTGCAGCAGACAACGATGGACGGTTTTCATTTTTCAGGTAAAAAAAATGAGAAGGGACTGTTTTCTTTATTTCAGGGACAGGACACTGGGGGATTTGGCACCCCCATTGTCATTAGGGGACAGTATTGCAACAGTTTAGGACACTAGGGGATTGGGCACCCCCAGTGTCATTGACTTATGTTTGGGGGGGCGTAACATACGTCGATGGATGGTTTTCTTCTTTTCAGGGGAAAAAAATGATGAGGGACAGTTTTAGATACTGGGGGATTGAGCACCCCCAGTGTCATTACTGTGTGTGTGTGTGGGGAGGGTGCTGACAGGGAGGCTTGAATTGGGGGACAGTTAGGACTGCCAGCAACAGATAGCGATGGATGGTTTCCTTTGTTGCAGGCACACATTCCAGGATGACCATGACAGAACAAAAACATCCACAAAACCGCTCTGAAGGCTACGGTGTGCGCTGGATATATCAGACTAATGGAACAACAAATCTCCACACCACACAAGCTAAAGTATCAGATAGTAGCTTTAATAAATTATAAAAAACACAACAAACAGCATCCGCTCACAAAACCTCTACCGGTTTCACAAAAGTTGCATCATCAGGAGTGATGTTATTACACATAACACACATCCCTGGAGTGCCTTATTGTTATTATACAATGGCTCATTTGTTAAGAAAAATGAAAAGAGGGGGAACATTTTTTTTTTTTTTTTTTTTGCCTTTTTGGGGGGATTTTTGATGTGTGGAGGAACATGTTTAATAAAAAGTCCACTATATTTTCTACCAGTAGGTGGCGCTGCTCTCTAGATTATGTTGCCTGCTTACCTCCCTAAGCTGCTGTTGGTGTGGTGACCTTTGACATTGACCCTCACCTCCCCTTCCCTGTTTGCTCACCCGTTGTAGCGGCCTGCATTTTAACTATTTTTAGTTTTGTTTACATTGTTGTTTAGATGTGGCTGGTGAGCCACTTGCTGCTTGCCAGCTGTACAGCATACATGATTTGGGAGCCCGAGAGTAGATGGGAAGGTGTATGGTGTCATGGTAGGGCTTGATTTCTTACTTTGCTGGTGAGTATAGGAGGAGCAGAGGAGGGATGGAGGATGTGTGCCAGTCCAGAGAAAATAGATTTAATTTTTATGCCACCTTTTGTCCCTTGAACTGACGTGACATCAGTGAACCGCATGACTGGCAGTTACTGTCCGCGCTGTTCACTGAAACCGTTCGGTTCAGGGAAGAAAGCAGAATGTCTTGAAAAATGAAATTAGTTGCATGCATTTTATGCTGCAAACTGTGTGTGTGTGTGTGTGTGTGTGTGTGTGTGTGTGTGTGTGTGTGTGTGTGTGTGTGTGTGTGCTTTTGATTGAGATGGATTACCGGGAGAAGAGCAGATGAGTTTCATAGTTGGTAGAACTGGTATGTTGAGGCAGTCAGGGAATGGAGAATGTCTGGGTTCAATTTTTACAATTACCGGAAGCTGCTTGATGTGCCAGTTTTTTAAAATGTCACAGAAAAAAAAAAGAATGCTTTCTGCAGTTTGTTTGCGGAGGGTCAACTCCTGATTGTTTGGTTGACTCATTTTGAAGTGGTGCAAATGGCAGTTTGTGAATTTTCCTGGCAAGCAGAGGAATGCAAAGCCATGTCAGCTTCTGGACAGTTGAGCATGTAAGCATTGGTTTCTCTGTAGAGTGGTTGTCATTGTACCTGCCCTAGATACAGTGTCTCTGGAGTCTTCGGCCAATCAGGTTTCTAGAATTTTTCTTGCCATTGTATAATAAAAATTATTTGTCTGTTTAAAGTGAATTGAATGTGATGAGTAACCAATAACCTACAACAGGTTATGGGGTTATGGGGATTTAATGCACGGCTGGGTGCAGTGTGAGGCATGAGGCCGCAGGCCAAGTGTCCTCACAGCACCCCAGCCGTGCATTAAATCCCCATAACCCCATACACTGGAATGGGTTATTGCACTTATAACATGGGTTCACAAAAGCCATGACAAAAATTAAGAGAAACACTTATTTCTCTAAAAAGTACAAAAAATGTCATTGTATCCTTCCAAGTAAAAAAGCAGTCCCAGTCTCCTTCCTGGCTGTGTCTCCTCTGTACAAGAGAGCGAATGGGAAACATTCCTATACATACAAAGAGACATAGAGCACTGCAAGACAAAGAGAACAATGCAGGAATTCACTAGTGCATGTGAGTCCGTGTGTGTGTGTGACTCTCTCTTTCTCTGCACCGCATTTCCATTCTCATTCTTGGGGTGGGGGGGCTCAGTTGCCATCCTGTCTGTATCCCCTGCAAAAACAGAGTGATCAGGAACACTTCAGACAAATGAACAACAAAACAAAATATGCATATCTTCAGCAATCACTATGCTTTGCCTTTCACTAAATGACTGTTAGCATGTCAAATGTGATGCATTAGCCATCTTGCTGGATAGTACCACTATAGATGAGTACTATTTCAAAGTACCAAATCAAACTAGAAGTGTGGACAGACAGGACAGTGCAACACAGACAAGGAATACTGCTGCAGTTCAGCACCACATGTCCCAATCTCCCTGTCACAGTCTGTGTGACTTTCTCTCCCTGTACCGTTTCCCTTCTGGCTCTCTCGGGAGTGAGGAGTGCAGCTTCACAGGCAGGTAAGCACTGTCTCTTCATAAACCAGTGGTTCAGACACATGCTACTGCTTATTCATCATGACATGTGGAGGCAGCAGTGATGGCACTAAAGAGCAGCAGTAGCCAGCAGGGTGCACAAGCATGCAGGGAGGGCTACAACCAACCTCTCCCGACATTGTGTCTTGCTCGAGATCAAGATCCGCGGGTCACTGTGCTCCACTTGCCTTTCTTACTGGACAGAGAGAGAAAGACATGCGAGACTGCAGTATTTGTTCCTTATCTGTCTCACTCACTCACTCTCTCTCTCTCTCCACTGTGACATGAGCTGCAGGGCTACAGAGCATGAAGGTATGTGTCGCTGACTTGTTACACACTGACACATGCCACGAGTTAGGAAAACCAATTCAAAAACTGTTCCATGGCTGCAACACCATTGGGTGACCACAGATTAAATGGCATAACTCCCTGCCCACTTCCTATTATCCTCGAAGGCCACGGTGCACCACTCTCTTGCTTCACTACTCCCATGTATCTTCAGGGACAGGGGGACAGAATCTGGTTACCGGATACAGCTTTTCTCAGCCCTCTGTCAGGTGTGGTGCTCCTGCAGAGGTCTCTAATTCTCCTGGTCTTTGCTTGCTGTCTATGTCTATTGTTCTGTCATGCTGGCACCCTAAAGGAGGGGACACTGTGTATCTCAGGGAGGGGTGAGGAGCCTGAGAATCTGGCTACCTCTTCTCAGCCTGCAGTCAGGATTGGCACTGTTGCAGGGGTCACTGCGGCTACACAGTGCCTCCAGGACAGTCTCAGACAGCACTTTGCTCAATGCAGAGAAACAGTATTGCATTGTTCCATCTGGGAGAGCAAGAGTCACAACTGACAAGTACACCAGGATCATGGCAGCTGGGATCCCTCGCTTCCCCACATCCTTAAATGGCTACCATTTTTGGTTTGCCTTTCTCAAGCAGGGGAACGAGTACTGGCAGCACTTTCCCTGAGTCCCTCCATGGAACCGTGCATTAAAAAGGAAATTTAATGCATGGCCACGCAGAGGGACTCCACCAGTTGGGTTACACATTTTTCCCTACTCATGCTATGACTGAAAATATTTGTTTCCACTATGTTGTTAGATTTTTTTTTTTATCTGTCAAATGTTTGTAACTATCAAAGTTATATTTATGCACATTTTGCACTTTTCCATATGTAGTATACAAGGCATATGCAATATAGTGAAACTGGTCATCTAATCAGTTAAAAGGTATATATTGCCAACATGTTTGTGTGGTTCCTAACCTCTGATGATGCACCATGTCATTTGGTGCCAAACATTAAGTCAGCTAAGGATTGGCATCTGTTTGTGGCTGGAACGTGCCTTACTACTTTGGTTGCACATGTGAATAAAATTTGGAGTAATGGTTTGTGTATTAAGTGCCTGTTGTTCAAGTGCAGCATAGGGGAGTTCTGTGCTGTCTCACCTCTTTGATCTTTTGCAAACTGCAGACTAAGTAGCTTGGGTTCAGCACTGCCCTAGTGCTTCCACTCCTGCTAAGCCTTCATTAGGGAATGGAGCTTGTGAGGGCACTGTCCCTAGTTTATACTCCTGACTTCTTAAAGTCATAGTGACATGTTTTACAATTCATATCAGGGTATAGGGACATTTTGTATCTGTTGTATCATAATGCGATGAGCATAAACTGACCCCAATACCAGTTTTAGAAACAATCACATTATCAAAAAACATAATCACATTTACTGAAAAAGGTGGACAACATTTCTCACTGATGCAGGTCAGAATACCAGTATGTGATCACCCAGTACATCTAGTTAATACTTGTGCAGTGGGGGTCCACAGCAATGAGACATACTGCTAGTGAAGCAGAGGCAGGACAGATAAATGGAAAAAGTAGTCTATCTGTGGGACTAAACAGAGAAATAAGTGAGTCACTAAGGGAAATGACCAAGTAATAACTGAGTTAGCACAATATAAAAACAGATCTGAGTTTGAGGAACAAGACCAACAATTTGTTTTTTAAGCTAAGGTTTGTATTAAGTTTTGAAATACAATACTCAACATGAACAAAACATTCAGTGATTTGTAATACAATTACCAATACAAGGTTGCATAGTGATGCGATAACACACATCATTAAGGATATGAATACAAGTCATGGATTGAGGAGTTATCCAGAGAGGTAAAGGTACAGTGCTCTCTATTGACAAGATTAAAGAAATACAGATGAGAGATTATCTGTTTAGAAAGAGTATTGATCTCTACAGCCTGTAATATCTGTACCTTAAGGGTCTGAGAAAACTGTAGGATATTATCTGGACAGTGCAGTACAATATACGTTATTTAAGTATAGGGGACCTTGAGCTGGTCATGGTGATATGACTGCTGGGCATCTACTGAATGAAGAAATTAATTAACTATGTACAAATAAAGAGCAGCCTTAGAGTTTGATGTGCTTAAGAAGCATCGAACTAATATTGAGGGATGTTCAAAGAGTAGTACCAGAGAATTATTTGGAGTCAGCAGTGAAAATGGGAGGACGTTACCTGGTGTGATGTAGCAGATAGGTCAAACCATACCCTATTCCTTGTCTGGGGTGGGGTATAGGTCTGGTGATGTTTGTGGTAATGTGGACCTTTAAGTAATGGTAAAAGGGTTCCCATGTATGGGCATGGATGTGCATAGACTTGCTAGAAATATGAGAGAGATGGTCAAAATGGGGCCAGTTAGGATGGATTATTTAGGAACTCCTGCATGGTTGTTATAACTACAGTTTGCCATTTTTGTAGCAGTAATCTTTTCGCAGCTATGCTGGCTTGGATAACAAATCAGGATGAGGGGCTAAGGGATGGTTTAAAATGTCCAAAAGAGCATTTATGATGATATTCGAGAATAATCTGATGTTTGGGCAACTCCATAGAATATGGAAAAGGTCTCCGTGTGGTAGGGCGCACCTCCAGCATTGATGAGAGGGTAACATTTTTGCTGTGTATAGGACTTCAGATGTGCATTACCAACAATGTAACATTTTATTTTGAATGAGGCGACTTTTAGAGTCCTTTAAACATTGGTGGGCAATTAACCAACATTGGTGCTATTGTTCCTCAGTTATGAGGGTTTGTGTAATTGGGAACCAGTAATGTTTGCCAACATCTGTTTGGTCTGGTATATTACCTCTGATATGGGTATATATGCAGTCTGCTCGACCTTGTGTGGTCTTGATCCATTTGGTCAAGGGGGCACATTGGATGGGTATTGATGAATTCTTCCAGACTTTGAGATGATGATGTATTGCACTTCAAAGTTGAAGATACTTCCAGAAGTCAATTTGCGGGAGCTAGTGTTGGGTCTGCAGGTTTTGAAAGGACTCGAGAATGTTAGCGTGTGGGAGGAGCAGATCAGACAGATTATGTATGCCTTTACCTTCCCAATCAGCCCAATGCAGGGGAGTTCCTTCGATTGCTATAGAGTGATTATGCCATAGGAGAGTAACAAGAGTATGTGTTAGGTCATCCCATAGCCATATACCAGATTATTGCCAGGCCATATTGGAGGATTTAGTGGTAGGAGGCATTAGAGGGAGATTCTAGATTTTTAAACAAATGAGTTATTGGATTGATATTTTGCATATAGTGGTTTCGATTTGTGTCCATGGGGGGCGGATTGGTTGACCAGACTAATACTCTGTGAGTTTCTGAAATCCCAGTAGTAACCTTTAAACCACAGGAGATTCCATCCCCCGTTCTGCCAACTACTTTGTAGTTTGTTCCTGTTGTAGCAAGGTTTACAGACTTCCCACAGCAAGTTCCCAATCATTTTATCTAGTTGATCAAACTACTTATTGGGTATTAGGGTGGATACATCAGATAGTAAGTGAAAAATTTTAGGAGCTGTGATCATTTTAACAGCTTCAGTTTTAACCACCATTGAAAGCTGAAGCAGTTTCCATCATTCACATTAAATCGCAGAGGATGTGCAGTTTTGGAGTTATATTTATGCCTAGACACGTCAAAGAACTCGGAGCGTACCAAAGGGGGAAGGTGGAGAAATTTTTTTGGGTACAGTGCTTGTTTAAAGGAAGGATTTCAGATTTGGATTGATTGATTTTCAGTCCAGAGAGGGAGGTGAAGTGACAAAGTGTCTAACAGTGGTGAGATTGATACATCCGCCATGTCAAGAAGTACTAGAAGATCATTGGTGTACATTAGAGTTTTGTATGTCTGTTTACCTACAGTGATGCCTGATATATCCCAGCTTTGCCTGATAGCCACTGCAAGGGCTTCAATGGCTAAAACAAAGAGAAGTGGGGATAAAGGGCAACCCTGTCTAGTGCCTCTTGAAAGGGGAAAGGGGGGGAGGTTGGAATTCATGAGGAGTTGGGCCTTAAGGGTGGCATATATGGCTTTTAATATGGAAATAAAGTTAGGATCAATGCCAGTGTGATATAATAATGCATATAAATAGGATCATTTGATAGAATCAAAGGCTTTTTTGAAGTGTATTGCCACTGCTGTGGTTAGAGTGTTATATGAAAAGGCAACGTACATAAGATCTACCAGCATTCTGATGTGATCAGAACTAATCCTGCCCTGCACAAAACTGACTTCGGATGGATGGATCAGTGTTGGGAGGTGTTTTTCTAATCAGGTAGCTAATATCTTCGCATAAATTTCACTATTGGCTGTGATGAAGGAAACAGAGCTATAGCTTGATGGAAGTTTTGGGTCTTTGTCAGGTTTAGGAAGGACTGTAATGGTAGCTGTAGACATGGAGAGTGGGAATGTGCTGGATGTAAGAAG
Source organism: Neoceratodus forsteri (assembly GCA_016271365.2). Lineage (NCBI taxonomy): Eukaryota > Metazoa > Chordata > Ceratodontiformes > Ceratodontidae > Neoceratodus > Neoceratodus forsteri. The sequence goes on from CM057456.1 coordinate 1,323,216,571, forward strand.
TTCTGTATATAGCCATGATATTATTGGGCACAGTTGTAGGGTAAGTATCTGATAAAGATCCATGGGAAATCCATCATTTCCTGGTGTCTTTCAGGGCTTAAGCTTTTTAATTGCAGGCTCAATTTCCTGGGCAGTAAAGGGCTTATCTAAAGCAGTTTGTTGCATCGGGGACAGCTTGGGTAGAGGGAGATTGTTAAGGAAGGCCACAATTTGTTGGTCCATAGGTGAAGAGGTAGTGGTGTATAGGCACCGAGAATAATCTGACAGGGTGGCACTGATGTCTAACAGGTTGATGCTAGGGGTGCCAGAATCGGTGACTAGGTAGGAGATATATCTTTCAGATTGTTGCTTTTTTAATCAATACACCAATAATTTACCATTCTTTTCCTCACTTTCCCAGTATCTATGTTTCAACTGTAGAAGTGAGAGTTCAGCCTTCCTTGCGGTGATGGTGTTGATTTCTAGTCTAATGGCATTGATTTCTTTTTGTAGGTGTGAGTGTTTCAGGATTTTGTGCAGGGTAGCTTTTAGGGTGCTTCTAAATGGACTAATCGCTTCTCTCTTTATTTGCATTAAAAGGCTGAGTATCCAATTATTTTTCCTCTAAGAGTGGCTTTGAAGGCCTCCCAGAGTATTGTTATTGAGGTATTTCCATTATTGTTGTCAGCAAAATATTCAGAAGTAGCTTGTTGGAGCCAAGGTTTAAACTCTGGATCTAGCAATAGGGTGGGGTCTAGTCTCCATTTAAGGTGATTTTGTGGGGCAAAGCCTAATAAGATATCTATTTGGAGAGGAGCATGATCTGAAATGATCAATGGTTTGATTTCAACAGAGGCTACAAGAGGGGTGAGATCATGAGACGTACGCCACAAATCTACGTGGCTTAGAGAGACGTAGGTTGGGGAGTGGTAGTATAATCCTTTACTCTAGGGTGATGATGTCTACATATATCCATGAGGCTCTACCCCTTCATCTACAATAATATGGCTTGAAGTGCATATGAATGGGATTCGGGGTTGCCCTGACTCCTCTATATAGCATGGTTAAGTGTCAGGTTGAAATCTCCCCCTATCAATATGGGAGTTTGTTTATTATGGAGATCATTCAGTTGGTCAGTGAGAGTGTGGAAGAAATGTGGGGAATCAGTATTAGGGGCATATAAATTATGGATAGTGAGTAGACCAGTGGGGTGCTAAATTGAGCAAGGACCCATCTTCCTTTTGTGTCACGGGAGGATTTCTGCAACGTCCAATGCAAGTTTTTGTGCATAAGGATGGAAACTCCTCTCTTTTTGAAAGAGGCCACACTATGCACTTCGATCCCTACCCACCCCCATTTTAATTTTTGGGCTTCAAGCATGTTTAGTTTGTTCTCTTGAAGGAGTGCCACTTTAGATTTTAGTTTATGAAGATGTGCCAGGACCTGCTTGCGTTTTATAGGGGAGTTCGGTCCCCTAACATTCCAACTATGAAATTTTATGTCAGCCATGATCATTGGAGTGTGGGTCAATGAGACAGGAAGAAGGCATGACATGATATGCAAGCAGTTTCTGGCTGGCATGTAATCTATGTAGTCCTCCATAAGCATTGTAACGTAGTGAGGAGCTCTGGTGTACACTCGGGGACATTCATCATACAAAACAACAACAATGTCAAAAGAACACATTCCAAACATACATACAAAATTGCAGAGTGAAACTGTAATGTAAGCATATGAGGGTGCTAAAAGGACAGAAGCCTAGCTAAAGAGGGGTACAAGAATATGAGACGGATAGAAAACTATTCTAGGTTCTCTCTGCAACCAGATGGAGGGGGTGGTATACTGGGATCCCGTACCCCACTGAGTGCATAGCTTAGAGTCACAAGTAAAAGGGATGTATCTTAAGTGACACTGCTTGTATGTAATTGGTATGGGGGGGGGGCTGGGCATAGTTCATCACCAGCCTGAAAGACTGTCCCATTGAAAATGAAAGGAATATAAGACAGGCAGATATGCTTCTGGGCGTAACAGTATTCTAAAGTACAGTACAGTACCACCAAAAGAAGGAGTATAAAAGGAGACACAAAATTTTACATTGGTTCATAGTTAAATTCTAAACATTACATTCTCAACACATCTCATGCCAGAATTGTAAGAAGATATTCAGGGTAAATATGTCTGCGGGGTAAGGAAGGTTGAAACCAAATAAATCATATTTAAATGCAGGAATATGAACTGTTAATATAAACGTGTGACTCCTGATATATTTTGTTTTGCTGTGCTTAAATATGGTTGCATTAAGAGCCTTTGGCCACCAGAGGGGAGCATCAACTTACAGTTCCTTGAACTAAATCGTGTTACACGTGGTCGAGCTGGAAGGTGCTGACTTTCATAACTTCAGATTTATGGTTAGAATGCCTTTACATCATGGTTTATCTCCCACTGTTATTTCCAGTATACTTCTTATGTGAAAGACATACAGTAGGTAACAGTCAAAGTGTATATCTTACAACCGATATCCTGCGACCCTTATATTAGCTTTGCAAGGGACAATTACTAGGAGCTGAGGTTTAAGGTTGGTGGGGTTCTGCATAAGCCGTTCATTCCAAGAACTGTGGGTCCCCATACTACAAGGTTTAAATTAAAACCTGTGTCATGCTTTGGGCCTAAGAGACACAAAGGAAAAAAACATAATAAATACTGTATGGAGGAAAGATTAGAAAATGTAAAGTTCCTGCCATCCAGCAAGTTGCCATGTCTCCCTAGGAGCTGGAATATATCTAGGACCCCTCCCATGTGGGTAGTAGAACAACATAAATATACTGACATTTCTTTTAGACCCTGACTGCGAGTGCAAATTTTAGCTGGGGTAGAGGAGACTTTGGTGCCAACAGAAATGCCGCTACTTGTTAGAAGACAAATTCGGGTAAAATTAACAGCCGGGTAGCTGTAGCTAGGAAATAACATTGTGATTGTGCAATATAAAAATATAGTATAAACCCCCCGATTTCCATATTTTGCTGTATTATGAAGCCAGCAGTAAGTTTTGTAGGACTATGCCCTGATAGCGCTCGCATAAGGCACAGCAATGCTTATCCTTAAATGGGATCTCCAAGTGAGGGGGATCTATCAGTATCAACTTGACCCCATCAAAAACCCAACATTGAACTTTAACCAAGATACTGTGTATAACATTTTTTTTTCCTTTTAAACATTGCAGTAACTAGAGCCCTAACAGGAAAGAATACAGGTTAAACAGCCCTGCCCAAACCTTGGCAGAGTGAGTTGGAGTGTAACCTGAAACTGACTGTCAACAAATGTTAACTGTAATTTAGCCCAGTATTCTCAGATGCTGACTGCAAAAACATTTTACCTTGGCAGTTTCTAGTTTAATTCAAGTATTTAGCAGTGGCGCTACAACAGATTTTTCTTTGGGAGCCAGCAATGTGGTCCACAGGCATTGGGCCATGGAGCTAGTAGAGGTGTTGGGGTGAGTAGAACCTGTCTTAACTACTGCCAACAAGTCGCCAGTGGCACCAGAAGATTTGTAGGGGTCCTCTGCAATCAGTAGGCTGGTTGACCTTTCTTGTGGTAGGTTTGACAATAAAGTTGCTACTTCTGGGTCTTCCAGATCTAGCAGTGGAGCGTATTGATTCCCGGTGAGTGAGGGGAAAGAATCATTGTCATCTCCTTCTGACCAGCCACTGTGATTGCGGCTCCTGGATCTGTCCCTGTTCGGGAATGTGTAGCAATTCTCCCATTGCTTGTTCCTCCTCTTATGTTTAGAGGGCTGAATCCAGAGGTCCTCAATGATAGCTTGTGTTGTATGGGCAGCTGGTGGGCCATTGTGAGCAGGGGGAGCTATGTCTGTATTTTCTGAAAATAGTTCATTTTCATCGCTTTGTTGGGATCTAGTTTTAGATGGCAAAATAGCTTTAGGACAGTACCTTTGGATATATGCCATAGCTGCTTCAGGAGAGTGGAATAGAATAAAGGATCCATTATGTGCTATTCACAGGATTGCAGGACATGGTAGCAAAAAGGAGTTTTCTGCTCGATGAAGTGCCTGTCTAGCTGGGGTGAACTCTCATCAGTGTGCTGATAGACCCTTAGAATAATCCGGGAAAATCATAATTTTATGACCTTGCCAATTTAGGGTGCACAGCTCCCTTGCTCTTTGCCGGATTTGTTTTTTTATCTGGAATCTGAGAAACTTGGCTAAAATCAGTCAGGGTTTGTCACCAAGTTTCGGAGCCGGAGCTAGGGAGTGGAGTGCCCTCTCAATTTCAGATTTATCCTCCATAGGGATTTTCAGGATAGAAGACAAAATATGTTGTAGGAATTTTATGCAGTCTTCCAGCTCAGCTTTCTCCGACAGGCCTATGAAATGGAGATTATACTGGTGGCCCCTATTTTCAATATCATCTAGCTTAAGATGTAAAGTTTGTATGGTATTGGTTTGCTCCCAGAGTAAATTTCTGAGGCCCTGACAGGTTTCTTCATTTTGTAAACTCTGTTTTTCATTCAGTAAAGTTTTAGATGTTAGGTTTTGCATTTGCTCATTTTGTTTTGCTGCAATAATTTTAAATACCTATATTTCAGATAAGACTTGGGTCAGCAAGAATTCTATTTTGTCCACTTGTTCATTGTTTCAGGGCTTTGTTCAGATGCCATGCTGGAGCCAAGAAAAGCTGGCCTGTATAATACATTTGAGCCTGTGCAGGTAGTAAAATGAAATCTCTCCAAAAGTCAGAACATCTGGGGTCCTGAAACTCCAAAGTCACTCTGCAGGATTTATGTTCAGTTAGAAACAATTTGCTGTGGCTTTAAATTCAGGATGTCAGCCAGGATAGCCAGATGGCAGTAGAATGTACTTCTAGTGATGAGGAGAAAAATGATCAGCCCTCCATCCTCTTTGGGAGCTAAGTCATGCCATAACAAGACCAGCTACTAAAAAGCAAGACTGCCAAATATAAAAAAGATCTGGTCCTATGAAAACAAAATAGATTAGATCAGGGTGATAGAAAGAGGGCATAATTTTACACTGAAGACACAGCCCGAGATAACTGAGCAGAGGGAGGTTAGAACACAGAAAAAGACCAGAATCAAGAAAACAGAATACTAACAGAACCCCAAATATGGGGATTTTGACATCAGAGGACGGAAATGATTGTAATGTGAGGAACAGAGAACAGAGAAAACCAGTGAATTTTTTAGCCCAACACAATTGAGAATAGACTAAGAAAAAAACAAAAAGGAAATGCAAAAATTGTAGGAGATGGGGAAAATGAAATGGAAGGGGAACCATGCAGGTCACTCTTGCAACATGACATTACGTAACATAAAACAATAGTCAACCTCTCAGGACAGGAATTATCAGCAGGCAAACTTTTTTTATTGGCTAGAGTTCAGATATTCATTTCAATACCAAAATGAGATAAGTTTAAAACTTAGGTAGACTTGTTCGAATTCACTGGAAAACTGTACCTAAAAAATTATTTTATAAAGAATCCATTGGCAAAGTGAATGACCATATTACAATGAGGAGGGGAAGATAATATTGTTGCTGCCTTTACAGAGGAACTGACATTGGGGATCATAGTCATTTTAAGGATGTTATAGATGGAATACAGATTCCTACATTGAAAATACAGAAACTATGGTATGACGATTTGGAGATTGTGATTTTGCAGTGAGTAGTGATTTTTCTGTGTACCCTAGAACAAATGAAAATATGAAAACTAATGAAAATGATGGAGAAAAGGGTAAACATTTTTGAAATCAATGGACAAATGAGTACTAAGAAAAAGTCTCTTTAAACCTCAGCCACAGTTCTATCCTAAAACAGTTTATCATGCCATACAATATTTCAAAATGTAGTTAGAAAAGAAATAGAACTCATTTTGAGCAACACCTCGAACAGCAGTTCCTCCAATTTATCTGATCAGGAGAAGGAAGCACATGAAGTACCTTGCAGTGACAAAAACATTATTATCAAAGCTGCTGACAAAGGAGAGAACATTGTTGTTGTGAAGACAGATGGTATACCAACATGACATTGGATTTCTTGTATTTTCATTACAGACATCTGGCTGATGACTGAGTGGCTATGTTCAGCAAGGAGATTAGTTGATTACTGGAGTCAGCAAAGTTTATTGGCTTCATAACTGAGAATGAGTTTAGATGTCTATGGGTTGAATATCCAGTGATACTCATCGTTTACTGCCTTCCAAAGAATCACAAATGTGTAGGCCCCTACCAGCTGCCTGATTCTTTCTGCAGTAGGATCCATTACAGAAGTGTTTTCTGAGTTTATTGATTTAGTTTTACAGCATTACATATTTAATTTAAAATTCTACTTATACAATATGCATTGTATGTTCTGTGTATTGTAACAATAAGAACTTTTGTACAAACAGGTATGCCTTGTAAATAAGGATTCTTTGAACCCTAATGGTTGTATCACTCTATAAATAAATTTTTACATACATACATACATACCTCTGGAATGCCACACATGTACTTGAAAAATTTAATGATTTTATTTGGGAGGTTAATTATATCTCACTAGGGATTGATAGTAAATCAGTATATATATGGTATCTCAGAAACACGAATATTATCAAAGCCATTGAGTTTTTCCTTAGATGAAGTCTGAATTCAAATGCCTACAAATATTGTTTATGCTAAAGGCAATGGAATTCCTTTTGACTCATAATTATTAACTATTGTGCTTCATAATGAATTGTATCTGCAATTGTGTGGGACAGCAATGAAAGATAGCATCCCCCTCCTTTGCTAATCTTTTCCTTGGCCTGTGGGAAAGGATGTTATTTTTAATGTTGGAGCCAACCCATACAATAGGAGTATCAACAAGTGTCATAGCTACTAGAGATGAGGCAACATTGTACTTCAATCACAAAGTTCCAGTGAAGTCACCGACCTCGACTTCATGAAGCACTTTGTTAAGTTGCCCATTTTGTGGCAGCTTCAACTTTGAAAAACTCCTCCGCCATTTTACATATAATTTTGCCTTAGACATTGCTTTATGGTGAATTCAGGTGAAGTTTCCTCAGAAAGAGGGACAAATGCAATACCTGTAGGCCACATGCAACTCTTCCTGCAGGTCACACAATACACCTCTATGTACACAGTGTCCTTCAGTCTACTTTGCAGTTGTGTGAGTGAGTGGAAAGGGACAGATTTGCTGCTTTCTGATCCTTGAGAAATAGCTTGTACATCAAAGATAATGGCTTTTTTTCTTTTTGTGTTTTATACATCTATTTTTGTCTTAGACATTTGCTAGGAGTTATTTCATTGTGGTTTATGTCTGATTTTATTTATATTTCTGCACTTTCTTCTACAATCTTCTATCTGCATTTTCCTTCTGTGTTCAGACGCTTTGGTTCTGTGAATTCCTGTCTAGTTATTATTTATAATTTGCTTTTTATTTAAATGTTTCTGCCTTTTCCAACATCAGCTTATTTGGGTTATTTTTTTCTTTTTGTACGTTTTCTTCAAAATAAAAATGAGTGAAGATGGAGAGAAGAGTGGGAGGAGTGGGAGTCTGAGTGAGGAGAGGGAGGAGAAGCAGGAGAGAGGGACGTTCACATGGTCAACAGTCAACAGCTGGGACATGCCGACCCCATCTGTCTGAAGAGGACACCTACACAGGTGGCACCAGCAGCACTGGGTGTTGCAGGAATGTCCAGAAAGAAGCTTCTAGCAACAGTGGCTTCTTCATCTGCAGGACCCCCCACCCACAGTGCAGTAGCCACAGCAGCAGCAGCAGGACCAGCAAGTATTAGCACCTCCCGTTATCACTGCTGTTTCACTGCCTGAAGAACTTACAAGGAATAAACCCCCTGTGACCCCTCCCTGTGGTACCACCACCACCACTAGCTGATCCCCGTGAGGAGGAGCCCCTGAGATCATCCACCTCTGGCTCCTCCCCCTAGGCAGCAGTACTAGTCCCTAATTTAGGAATATTTTCATGTGGATCGTGCTGACAATGGTGTTGTGACACGCAAACTGTGCCAGAAAGTTGTCAGCATGGTAAATGGGGCAGCCAGTTGGGTACTGATGGGCAGCACACCAACCTTAGAATAAGGCACTGCTGTGAGTAGGAAGAATACAAAAAGGAAGCTGAGAGGGGTGAAGGCACTGCCACTCCTAGTGGTGCTTCTGTGCCATGGGGGGAAGGGGCGAAGCAAGTCACAGCAAGGTGCATAGTTGATGGATGAGGGCACTAATGAGGGAAGTGGGATCTGCAGCCAGACTTGGTGGCTGAAGCCAGGAAGAGCAAGTGATTCCCCAGCTGCAGATCCTCCTCCTTCAAGTTCTTGGTTAAGAGATAAGGTGGCACAACTCTATGTCACAGTGGGGGACCTTAGACACAGAGCTGTGTCCATGGAGGCTAACTCCAGACACTGCTGTCAAACCAGCAGACACTGCTTGAGGGAATGGTGGAACTCCATGGTGGGGGGGGGGCACCCTCTGCCCCACACAAACCATAGCAATGAATGCTCACCATATGTCTTAAATTCTCATGCCCCCTATTTTGCTCATGCCCCAGAAATTATACATACTTTCTACCTGCCACTGTGCTGTCAGTCAGCCTCCCACCACAGCAACAGCACCTCTAACTTGCAGTTCACTTTAGTGCCCAGAAATGCACAATATTTGAAAATCTCATGTTTCATTTTTTCTCAAGTTCAAGAAAAAATTATATATGATGCTGCTATATGTTACCGGCAACAGCATTGTGACAAGAAAACTTTTCCAGCCATTTGTTCAGAATGGTAAATTGGGCAGACACTTGGGCATTGGTTGGCAGCACACCCACCTTAGGGTAAGGTACCACTGTAAGTGGATGGAATACAAGAAGTTGACTGAAAGGAGTGGAGGTGGTGGCACAGCAAGTGATGATGAGCTGCACAGTTGCCAGAATGGGTCACTGATGATGGAAGTGGGACCTGCAACTGGACTCTGGGGCTGTGGCCAGATAACCTGAGCCCCCAACTGCAGATCCTCCTCCTTCACAGTGAAGGGATGAAGTAGTACAACTACAGTATGCATTAAGATGGGGGACCTCAGATGCAGAGGTGTGTTTAGAGAGGCCATACACCAGATGCTGCTCTCAAACCGGCAGACTCTCCTTGAGGGAAAAGTAGAACTGCATGGGGGTGCACTCTTTGTCACAATGATGCACCCTATATGAAATTCTCATTTCCCATATTTTCTCAAGTCCCAGAAATTATATATGCTGCTGCACTGTGTCAGTCTCCAATCACAGCAACTTTCTTTAAGCACTTTAGTGGACAGAAATTCAGGAGAGGAGGAGAAGAGACCTGTGAAGACAAGAGTGAAATTGTTTAGACTCTAGTCCACTCCCTCTCATGTTGCACCTGTGAAAGCAAAATTAAAAAAGTTCATAAAAAAAAAACCTTTGCAAATGATACTTACCTTCACACTGGTGATGGCCGTGCTGTGAAACAGAACAGTGGTACCACAGACAGAGAAGTTGGAGGAGGAGGAGGAGGCTTGCTTGCAGGAGGAGAAAGTAGTAGGAGAGTAGATCAGTGAAGATAGGAGAAAATTACAGTATTTAGACTTTTGTCAAGTAGCCACTGTGGTGGCCACCAGCATGGTATATCCCTTGTCCCCTCCCAGTCTTACTATTCTGCTGTCGCTTGTCAAGACAAGACAGAAATTGTTGTTCCCCACTTGTACACTGTGGTGGCCACCCTCATGGCATATATGTTGTCCACTCCCAGTCTTACTGTCCCGCTGTCACCTGTCACAAGAAGACTGAAATTACTGTTCCCTAGTTGCCCATTATGTTGGCCACCCACACGGTGTATTGATTGTACACTCCCAGTCTTACTATTCCTCTGTCATCTGTCAAGACAAGAGTGAAACTATTGTTCCACAGTTGGTCCGTGGCATGGACTCATGGTGTACCTGTGAAAAGAAAACTGAACAGAAGAAAGAAAAAACATCCTGGAATGATACTTACCATCACATTATTGATGGCTAGGCCATGTAATGGCACAGTGGTGCTCCACAGGGGGAGGAGGAGGAGGAGGAGGAGGCAGCTTGCTGGCTGCTGAGGATGAGGCAGCAGACAAGGAGACCTGTGAACACAAGGGTGAAATTATTTAGAATCCATCCCATTTCCTTTCTTTTGTAGCTGCAAAAGGAAAATGAAAACAGAAAAGTAACAAAAAAATGGAATGATACATACCATCATATTAGTGATGGCCATGATGCGTAATTGCACAACAGTGCCCCACAGGTGGAGTAGGCATTTTGGCTGGTGGAGGCAGTGGAGCAACAGAAGCAGGTTTACACAATAGTCAATGTGTCTGGCATTTAAGAACTTGTTTTTTTTCTGGAGGCATGCATGAGATAGAAACATAGACATTTGCTGGCAGAAAAGGACCCCTTGGCCCATCCAGTCTGCCCATTTCCCCCCTCCCTGTCTGGCTTATCTCACTCCCTTTATTCGCTTGCCATTGTTACTTCTATTTAGCCCCATGTAGTTGTCCCAAACCCTCTTGAATCCACTCACTGAATCTACCCCCACCACCCATTCTGGCAGCCTATTCCAAGGGTCCACCGCTCTCTCAGTGAAGAACTGCCCTGTCATATTTCCTGTAAATCTCCCCCCTCTAGCTTGAGTGCATGTCCTCTAGTTGATTTGTTCTCACTCATCCTGAATATGCTTCCTTCCCTCACCTTGTTTATTCCCTTCAGATATTTGAAGGTCTCTACCATATCCCCACGCCCCTTCTCCAGCGTGTACAAATTTAGTTCCTCCAGTTGTTCTTTGTAGGGCCTCCTGTGTAGTCATTGAACCATCTTGGCTGCCCTTCTCTGGACCTTCCCCACCCTGTCTGATGTCTCTGTCACCCTGTAAGTGAGGCCTCCAAAACTGCACCTCATATTCCAGATGTGGCCTGACCATAGTTTTGTATAGTGGCATGATCACCTCCCTCTTCCTACTTGTAATGCCCCTCCCTATGCATGACAGCATTCTACTTGCCCTCCCCACCACCTTGTTCCATTGGTTTCCAGCCTTCAGGCTATTTGAAATGATGATCCCCAGGTCCCATTTCTGCTCTGTTTTCTCAAGTTCCTCCCCTCCCAGCCAGTATTTTGCTCATGGGTTCTTATGCCCTATGTGCATAATTTTGCACTTTTTTGCATTGAATTGCAGTTGCCACTTCCCTGACCACTCCTCCAACCTGGACAGATCCTCCCTCATTCTTTCAACCCCTCCCAGTGTGTCCACTCTGCTAATAAACACACCTTTCCATTCAGGCCCTCTGAAATGCCCCCAGTGTATATGTTAAACAGTATGGGACCCAACAGTGACCCCTGGAGAACCCCACTCATCACCACCTCTTCCGTGGAGTGCACTCCATTAACCACCACCCTCTGAATTCTACCAACCAGCCAATTCTCCACCCAGTTTGTTAGTTTACTCTCTACCCCTAAGCTTCCCAATTTGCTTATAAGTCTCCTGTGAGGGACAGTGTCAAAAGGCCTTTCTGAAGTCAAGATAGGCCACATCAACTGCCCCTCCCTGATCACATATTTCCAGTTCCCCATCAAAGAATGCAATCAGGTTGATCTGACATGACCTTCCACCTGTGAACCTGTGTTGGTTGTCATTCATGAGCCCCCTCCCCCTTCTCCAAATATAGTACCACCCTTTCCTTTATAAGTGCCTCCATCAGCTTACCAACCTCAGAGGTAAGGTAAGACTGACTAGACTATAGCTGCCCGGCTCTTCCTTCCCTCCCCCTTTTTGTAATTGTACCACATCAGCCCTTTTCCAATCCCCTGGACCCTCACTTTGTCTAGGGATAGGTTAAATAACTTTGTGAGTGGTGCCACAAGTTCCTCTCTTAACTCCTTGAGCACTCTGGGGTGAATTGCATCGGGGCCCATTGCCTTGTCCGTTCACAATTTTCCCAATTCCTCTAATACCCTATCCTCTGAAAAGGGGCTCCTGTCCATCTCCCTGCCCACTCTTCCCCTGCTTCTTAGCTCTGGCTCCTTCCCTTCTTCCTCAGCCATGAAGACTGAGGTAAAGTATTCATTCAGCAGATTTGCCTTATCCTCATCCCCTTCCATCAGAGCTCCCCCTTCCACTCTAAGTCTCATAATCCCCTGCCTTCTTTTCCTTCTCTCACTTATATACCGGAAGCATTTTTTGTCCCCACTTCTGGCCTCCCTCGCTATTTTCTCGTCTATGTCCACCTTAGCCCTCCTGATTATTCTCCCCATGTCTTTTAGCTTTTCACTGTAAGCTTCCTTTTCTGCCATCCCCTGTGAAGATTTGTAGGTCTTGAACGCTTTCTTTTTTTCCTGACTGCTCTCCCCACTCTTTTGTAAACCAAAGTGGTTTCCTCCCTCATTTGTGTTTGCTCACCCTCCTGATGCATTGTTCTTTTGCCAGCAGAATTCTTCCCTTTATTGCCTCCATATCTTTTCAATGCCCTCTAGGTTCTCCATCCCCTCTAGCTCTTTTTTAAGAATTTCTTTCATTTTCCTAAAATCTGCTTTCCTGAAGTCCATTACCCTAGTGGTGGTCCTGTTTATTTCCGACCCCATCCGAAGACTAAACCTGACCATTTGGTGGTCACTTTCCATCAAACTTTCCCCGACCTCAATGTACTCAATACTGTCCCCATTTGTCATCACCAGATTCAGTATGGTCTCTCCCCTAGTTGGTTCCCTGACCAGCTGTTGAAGATGTGCCTCCTGCATGGACTCCAACAGCTCCCTACTCCTTTCCAATGTTGCTGTTGGAATCCCCAGTCCACACTGGGGAAATTTAGATCCCCTACCACCAAAAGTTCTCCTTTTCTGGCCATCCTTTGTATTTCAGTAGCCATTTCCCTATCCACCTCCTCCCCCGATTTGGTGCTTTGTATACCACCCCTACCCGTACCGCCTCCCCTGTCCTCTTAGTTATTATGACCCAGAGGATCTCTGCTGAGCCCTGTCCTTCAATACTCACCATTGCTCTTATCCCATTCCTTATGTACAGCGCTACCCCACCACCTTTTCTTTCTCTCCTGTCCTTCCTATAGAGACTATACCCCTGTATTTCCACTTCCAACTGTGGTTTTCTCTCCACCATGTCTCAGTTACTGCTATTAGGTCTAGGTCATCCGCCCCCACCACTGCCTCCAGGTCCCCATCTTATTCCCCAGGCTTCTAGCATTTGCCAGTTATACCTTTCCATCTATCCCCCCCTCTTCTGTTCTCATTCTTCCTAGTGTCCTCTGCCCCCTTTTGTGGGGGAGTGTGAGTTAGATAAGTCCCACTAGCTACTTTTTCTAGTCCTCCAATAGCTTCATATTCCCCCTTCTTAGTTTAAATCCTTCCCCAGGATTTTGTCTATATACCCCTGAAGCCTTCCCCTTAGCATTCTAGCTCCCCCATCATTTATAGGTAGCCTTTCCCTTGCATACAGGTGCTCATCTACCCAAGTGTCCTCCCAATCTCCTATGCATGCATATCCCTCCCTTCTGCAACACTGCCTTAGCCAGTGGTTAAAATCCTTGATTCTTAGCTGCGTGGCCATACTCGTACAGTGTACCGACAGGACGTCTGAATATGCCAGAGAACTGACTGCTCCTTACATCCTTTGGCTAACTCCCTGAATCTCCTTTGTACCTCCTCCATCTCCTCCCCTGCCAGGTCATTCATTCCAAGGTGCAGGACTAGGTGTGGTTTACCTCCTACTAACCTAACTGAGATGGAGGAGGAGGAAAAGGAGGCAGAGGCCCATGTTGTTCCTGGTTGAGGAGGACTGGGGGAGTGTATGGACTAGGGGATTCTAACAACAACATCAGAAAGGAGTAGGGAGCTGTTGGAGTCCATGCAGGAGGCATTTCTTGAGATGGAGAAGGAGGAGGCAGAGGCCCATGTTGCTGCCAGTTGAGGAGGACTGGAGGAGGCCATATTGTGGAGAATCATCAGTGGGGGCTGGCACGGCAACAGGTTTTCATTAGGCTGATGTCTGGCATTTACGCTGTGTTAAGAGTCTGGGTTTTTCTGTAGGCACGCATGAGGTAGAGGAGGTGGAGGCCCATATTGTTCCCAGCTGAGGAGGGCTGGAGAAGGCCAGAGCATGGCATTACATTCTCTTCCTACTTTCTGTGTCCTCCAAATTAATCAAGCTACTGCTCCTCATTCCCACAATGAATAACCCCCTCTGTATCCCCAGTATCTGAATTTGCACCACATAGGAATTCTGCATCTATTAAGTCCACATCTATCTCTGTGGTGAGTGATTGTCCTTCCTCTGGTTTATCCTGGTGTGTCAGTTGTGTCCACAGTGATGCACTTCTATTTAGAGGTATATGTGCACTATTCATTTTGATGAATGCCAACGTAGCAACATTTTTGGGGGATAGGTTTATATGTCAGTCTGTGATGACTGCCCCAGCTGCACTGCACACACATTCAGAACTAGCACTAGATGGTGTGCAGTTAAATATTTAAAAGCCACATCTGCCTATGCAGGCTGCACTTTAACTTTATTGTTCCAGTACAGCAGGGGTTCATCATTAGCTCTAATGTTTTTGGGGTCTGCCATATCTCAACAAATCTGGCTGCTGCATTTAGTCTGGCATCCTTTGATTCTTCCTCCTCCTTCCCCTCTTCACAATCTGCAGTGCCAACCTGTGGAAGAGCTGCCCACAGAGGATTTGATTTTGGAGGTGGTTTTCTGGTTGTCTTACTGGTAGATGTTGAAGCTGCATCACCACATCTCTCACTTCCCTTGCTGACTCTTGATGAGGGTGACATAGTGCATCTGCTTTCAATATGTGTTTTTTTTTTGCCTTTGCAAACCAGGTACATGACTGATCAGCAGTCTATGCAGACAATCAGCATTCTGACTACCACCAATAATTATGGCTGAAAGCTCCCCTTTGTACCATGGATCCAACAATGTCGCACTATCCACAGATGTTAGAATAACATTCAGGTGTCTGTTGTGGTCCAGTACATTAAGCATGTGTTCAGACAGTACACAGCCTACAGAGTCACCTGTTGCATCTGACTGCTTCAGCACATTACAGATAGCCTGTCTCAGCACCAAGAACAGTGGGATGACCTGGCTAATAGAGGTAATTTCCCTACTCACTGCCTGTGTGGCATAATTAAAAGGCTTCAAGATCAAAATCAGCCCATCCATAAACCTCCACTTTTCTGTTGTAAGCAACATAGAAGCTCCAAAAATGTCATGGCTTATCTGAAGCAGCATAAACTCTGATAAGGCCTTATGCTTTTTGTATATCCACTTCAGCACATACAGGGTTGAATTCTACTTTGTGCCAACTTCCTGCTTTAATCGGTGTGGACACAGAAGGCAGTATAATGTAGAGGTTATGGGAACTAAGCTGCAAACCTGGAGAAATTGGTTTGAATCACATGAGCCCCCACTTGCATACTGTGTGACTCTGAGCAAGTCACTAACTTTCTTGTACTCCCAGGTTGCACCTGGAAACAAGCTCTGGCTTAGTGTGCCTTTCCTGGTCAAACAACTTCCCCTTTTCCTTGCCCCCTTTTTATGTTGGTGCGCTTGCGCAGCCAACATCTTCTGACAGTGTGGGGAGTTGGAGGCGCGGTTGCTGTTCGGTAAATGCAGGGCACACACCAGTAGGTGCGTCCCGCATTGCCCAATCAGCCTGCATGCTGGCGACACACCATGCATACATAATGGGTCGAGCACATCTAAGAAAAGGTCCGCTGCAATCCAGCAAAGCTCATCAGATGCAGCGGTCCTTTTCTTGCCGTCTTCGCCACTATTATGTGCATGGTGGCGGACGGCCACCTAACGCCTGCCGACTTCAGTGTTGGTTAACCCCCATCTTTGTGTGCCGACAGAGATCCCACTCCGTCGGCATAAACCCCAATTGTTGAATGCTGAGGGTGCCCAATCCCCTCAGCTCGTTACCCCCCGCTTTCTTTCTGTGCGAAGGGTGCCCAATCCGGTTGGCATTACTTCCTCCCTCGCCCCCGTGTTGTGTGCGAGCGGTGCCCAATCCTCGTCGGCTACTGACACCCCTAGAACAGTTAGGTGGCACGCTGAGCCCACCCCAGCATGCCAAATGCCCTGCAAAAGGAAAACTGTCCCACAATGGTTTTTCGGTTTTTGTTACCTGTAAAATGAAGACGGTCCCTTGTAGTCTCGATGCCCCCACCGCACCCACCCACTGCGCACCTGCCTCCCCTCACCCCTCACCCCATACTTACCTCTGGAGTCTGCGCGACGATCTTCTGTGGACCGGGAACACGCTGCACTCTTCAAAGCCGACCAAGAACTGAGGAAATGCGGAAGCTGTATAATGGAATGAATAGGGTTTTCAACTTTAATGCATATCTCGGGCATTTTGGAATTTTGGCCCAAATTTTCAACATGGGTTTTGGGACCCCTTCTCATGAATTCTTGCACTGTCATGGCGTTATTCTGTCCCAAAGGTGCTTTCGCAGTCACTGCACGAAATCACCTTGCAGGTCTAGTAATGAAATGACAGTGCAACTGTTCATGAGAGGGGCTTTCTCAAAAAAGCCTATGTTGCAAGTTGGTGGGGAAAATCCAAAATGACTGTTTTACGAAATGCGGCATAGCAACTGCGCAACGCACGCTCATAAGTTAGCATATTCACACTATTTTCATGCCAAATTCTCAACATTGGTGTTTTACCACACCTTCTTGTGAACCGTATAGCTGTCATTTTTCACATCCTGCCCGAAATGTGTTTTTGCACTTCTGGCGCAGAATAGCACGGTCGCTGTGTGAAATCAGTGTTCAGAACACATTATGAAAATGACAGTGACATTGTTCATGAGCAGAGATCCTAAAATGCCTGTGTTGAAAATTTGGTGACAATACTCCATAAAATACCTGTTTTATGAGCTTGCGTAGCAACTGCGTAACGCACGCTCGTAAGGTAGCATATTTGCAATATTTTCATGCCACATTCTCACCATTGCCATTTTACCACACCTTCTTGTGAACCGTACAGCTGTCATTTTTCACATCCTTGCCAAAATGTGTTTTCACACTTCCGGCGCAGAATAGCATGGTCGCTGTGTGAAATCAGTGTTTGGGACACATTACAAAATTACAGTGATACTGTTCATGAGCAGAGGTCCTAAAATGCCTGTATGTTGAACATTTGGTGATACTCCATAAAGTGACTGTTTCACGGTGCATGGCAACTACTTGGCCTTTCGTAACTTAGCAAATTCACAATATTTTCATGCCAGATTCACCAAATTTGGCATTTACTACCTTCTTGTGAACTGTGCAGCTGTCATTTTTCACATCCTTGCAGAAATGTTTCGCACTTTTGGTGCACAATAGCATGTTCACTGTGTGAAATCAGTGTTGGGACACATTACAAAGTTACAGTGACAATGTTCATGAGCAGAGGTCCTAAAATGCCTGTGTTGAAAATTTGGTGACAATGCTCCCATAAAATGATATTCGTAGTTGTGCAATTCTATATACCTTTCGTCACGTTCATATTCAATATTCTCCTCCAGATTTTCTACAGTGCCATTGTTCTGCACCTCCTAATGAACAGTACAGCTGTCATTTTTCACATCCTGACCAAAATCTGTTTTCGCAGTTCCGGCGCAGAATAGCGCTATGGAAAGTCACACATGATGAAAATGACAGTGACACTGTTCATTAGCAGATGCCCTAAAATGCCTATGTTGAAAATTTGGAAATGAAAGTCAATAAAATGAGTGTTTTATGAGTGTGCGTTGCACAGTTTGCACGCACGTTCATGACTTTCTGAATTTGTAATACTTTCACTCCAGCTGTTCATCATTGGCATTTTTCCATACCTCTTTATGAACACTCCAGCTGCCTGAAATGTGTTTTTGCATGTCCGGCACAGAATTGCACGGCCGCTGTGTGAAATCAGTTTTTGGGACAGTTTGAGGACTTGACAGTGACACTATTCATGAGCAGGGGTCCTAAAATGCCTATGTTGAACATTTGGTGGTGAACCTCCATACAATGACTGTGTTGCAAGCATGCATTGCGCAGTTTCCAAGCACCCTTGTAACTTCGTCAATCTGCAATATTTTCATGCCACATTTTCACCACTGGCATTTGTGCACGTCTCCTTATCAACAGTCCAGCTGCCATTTTTCACAGCCTGCCCAAAAAGTGTTTCCGCAGCTGTGGCGCACAATGGCGTGCTCGCTCTGCAAAATCACCTTTTGAGACACATTCACAAAATCACAGCACTATGCGTCTCTAGCTATGCCACTCCCACTGCTAATGCCAGCGCAATAACATTCGGCATTGACAAATGCTTGTTAATTGTAGTGCACATAACTGGTCTCTGGCCATTCTGGACCATGCAAAATGGCCACAGATTAGACAGCACAGGGTGAGCACTTCTTTAATGTTACACTGTGAAAAGAACTCTTGCACAACCAGGTTTAGAATGTGTGCAATGCACGTCAGCCTAAAAAAAAAAAAATAACAGCCAGGACAAGATATGCACCATTGTCACTGGCTATGAAGTCTGTCTTTAAGGACAGTGAGTTCAATCAAGTGTCAGTCTCCTCAAATACTGATGCTAAAAAGTGTAGTTGGCAGATGATCCTGGGCATGGGTGAAAAGACATATGAGGAGAGACTGAGGGAGCTCAACAATTACACCCTAGAAGATAGAAGGGAGAGAGAGAGGATATGATTGAGACATTAGAATACCTACAGGCCATAAACAGAATTAATTCAGTGGGCTTGTGTAAGTTAAAAGGGGGAGGGACACCAGGGGACAAAGTCTGAAACTGGAGGGAGAAAGGTTCAAGAGAGCAATGAGGAGGCACTATTTCATGGAGAGGGTGGTGGCCGGTTGGAATGCACTTCCAGAAGAAGTGGTAGCACTGCAGATAGTGGGACAGCTTCAAGAGAGGGTGGGACAGGGCCAAAGGGAGGGTCAAAACTGTGGGGAGGGTGGTGGATGAGAAGTCGGAAGTGGGAGGCACTAAGTTAGAAGGGGGTGCAAGGGGAGGGAGGCCAGCTGCAGTTTAATAGACAGAGTGCTACGTATTCAAGTGGACTAGATAGACCGAATGGCCTGTAGCTGCTGGCACTTTCATATGCTCGTATGTTTATATGTACACTGGTAGTAACTCAATATAATGGGTGATCACATACAGATTCCACGCCCTACATCGATGAGGAACTCCATCTTTCTGTCTATCTTTTACAGGAAATATGATTAATGTTTTTTGATAATGTGATTGATTTCAAAATTGGTATTGGGGTCAGTTTATTATCATTGCATTATGTTAAAGCAAATATAAAATATCACTATACTCTGACATGAATTCTAAAGTCTGTCATTATTGTGTTGATAAGATAACAACTAAGGTTATGGATTTTCATTACGTAAATAACTAGATTGGTCACAGGCACATGAACAGAGAACTAGAGCATGTGGGACACAGGATGTAAGACCAGACAGGAAGTCTGAATGAGAAATAGCAGCTTGCTCTTCTGTATGCAAGACAAGTTAAGCTGAAATAAACAGTTGTTAAAGAATATAAAATAACCCATTGTTTGATTATTGCAAAACAAGAAAACTATATGTAACCCCCCCTACAAATGGGGGTTCCCAAAAAGTCTTCCTCGAGCTTGCCTAAATACTCACTGCCAGGCTGGTGTCCTGCATTTTAGCAGTTTAAATGTGATTGCCAGAGAGTGCCTGTATAGCCTCTGTGTACTGTCGCTTTAAGAGCTGCCTGGATTGCAGTCATGAGTAATCTGAGATGGAGCTCTGTTGAAAGATGTAACTATTTGCTAAAAATCATTTAGAGTGATAATGTTAATGTAGTTTGTCTAACCTGCCTTCTTTGCAGCTAGGACTGTTTTGTTCTGTCCACTGTCTTGGTCCTGGACTACGAATTGGACCAATCAGTACTGGTGGGACCTAAAATGGAGCCGGACTACAGGAGCTGTCTGGAGTCAAAATCTGTAGGAATTGTAGTTTTGGGCTGTTGCACCTTTTTGCACCTAAAGGGGGAGCCTTTCTTGTGACTGACAGGAGGATCAGTCAACCGAACCTTTTTGATCTTGGGAAATTTCCCAGGCTGCTGCAGCTAGTTTCAGTTTTGAGCTGAGAAGTGAAGCAGTAACAGCTCAAGTGATTTTGAGCAGCAGTTCTGTGTAGTTTTCCATGGGAGAACTGTGAAAGGGCTGAGTTTTGGCCTGCCTGTCTGCCTGCTGTCCCTGAGAGGGAAAATAGAGTTTATTCGGACTGAATCCGAGTTGTGAGAATGAAGTAAGCCTTGATTTTTCACCAGGCTCATACCTGAAGAAGACCGAAGATTTTGCTGAATGCGATTGGCCTGTCAGGATTTCCAGCTGCTTTTGAATCCCCAGTTTGTGCAGAGACTTTGCGATCGTGACTAGAGAGTGGTTCGCTTGGTACAGTAGAATTTCCTTACATGTAAATGTGCTGTGTATTGAAAGTGGGTCGTGATTTGGTTCCTCACTGTGTGAACTGTGTTCTGCTTGCTGGTACCGTAGAATCCTTTACATGTAAATGTGCTGTGTATTGAAAGTGGGTCATGATTTGGTTCCCCACTGTGTGAACTGTGTTCTGCTTGCTGGAAGCTTTATCCAGCCTAATTGGACTGAATCCACATTCATCTCCATTCTGCCTGGGCCATGCCACGCTGGCCCTGCCAGACTACCCCACTGCACAGAGAAAGCCACCGATGAGAGACCTGACCTTCCTGGGGATCAGCCCCCTGCTCCACACTTGAACAGGAATGATGTTTCAGTGAATCGTGTGGGCTCTGCTTCTCCTGGCACTCTAGATTAACCACCTGCTGTATTGATTTTCGTCCAGCCTGAGTCCAGTCTTGGGTATCGTGAGTAATCATCAGCGTAGCTCCCTGCAACAACAGCCTAATCTAAAAGTGTGTCATCTGATTGTCTTCTTGTTTTCTTTTCATCAACTGAGCCCTCCGGCTCTGGACTACAAATAGTGTGTGTTGTGCATGTTGTTTTGTTCCATCACAGGGCCCCAACCAGCTGCAACGTTCCTGGCTAGTCCACCATTCTCCATCTGGGTACCCAGAGTGTGTGACTGTTTATGGACCCTGAAGTGCATGCATAACTGTTTGATTGATAGAGCCTTTAAGCAAATTAATCTGATTATGCCCCTTCCTTGTTCAAGCCCCTCAAATAAATCAGATCTAACTCTTTTTTGCATTTACCCTGACTGTGGTTCCAGTTTGTGCAGGAGTACTGTACTGCTGTTATTTGCTGTGTATAACCTTGTTTTACAGGGGCTCACCAGGGCTGGGCCAGAGGAAAGCCCTGGTGGTAAGTGCAAACAGTGTGGGTACTTGTGTGGTGTATCAGGGGTATTGTGAAAGTGATTATTGTGTATTGTTCCAGCCACTGGTAAGGAAAGAGGGGGGTTACAGTGTCCCGGAGGGCTGTGCCCAGGTTAGCTTGACCACTACCATCCTGACCTCCGGGTGGAGGCTTCCTTTTCAGAATTCAGGCCCCTTAACCTGATACTAGCCAAGCAGGCAGTGGTAGTAGCCCTTGGGATAGTGCCACCTAGGGGGTTATATTTTGGAGGCTCACTGCTGGGATTTTGTGCCTTCTAGTGGCCAAAAATTAGGAATTATTGTTAAAGATTAATGGCTGCCCCAGTAGAAATGGTTGTACACCAGTTGGTGGGGTGGCATACTGGGCAGGAGATCGACCCCCAAAATGCTCTACTTATACTGGATATTCCCCTGGGTACCAGTAAAGACACTGTAGAGGGAGCACTCTCCAAAGTTGAATGTTTAAAAAATCCTGTGGTGGTGGGTCGACAGGCTGATTTGATCGCCCAAACTTTCATAGCCTTGATAGAGTGTAGTGACCTCATGGACAGCTCTAAAGTGCCACATACTGTTGTCCCAGAAGGGGTTCCAGCTGCCTGGAGAGTGATAACAAAAGACAGTAAAGACCCCGGGGAGGATGAGCTCCCAACATTATCTGAGACTTTTGAGCAGAAATTTGCTAAGTTGTTGCTGGAGGAAGGGAAAACCATACAGGACTTTAAGAAACTATTCCTGCCACCTGGGGGTCTTCCTTCCCCAACACCCCCTCCCACTCCAACACCTGTAACTGCCCTGCCTTCTGTGCCCATGCCAATGCTGGCCCCTATATCTGTACCTGCCATTAGTCATGACTCCTACCGAAGGCTGAGAATCTTCTCGGGCACCCTCCCCACCCTTCAGGGGAGGATGACTGGGATACCTGGATAGACTGTGTTGCCCCTCTAGTACTTGAATTGCAATGCTCAGAAGCAGAGAAATGAAAGAGGTTGAGGGAGAGCCTCCAAGGTCCTGCCCTGGCTACCATCCGTGCCAAGCGGGCCAATAACCATGAAGCAACTGCACAGGACTATCTTGATGCATTGGAAAATGCATATGGGAGCCCAGATTCAGATGAAGATCTGTGGTGGAGAGTAAGGAACACTCAGCAGTACCCAGAGGAGCCATTGTCTGTGTATGTATCTCAGCTTGAAAAGCTGCTACAAGAGTGCCTCAGAAAGGGTAGTTTACCATCAAATGAATTAGATCGAACTAGGCTGGACCGGATCCTTAAGTCTGCTCCATTTTCAGAATTGTTACGACTTCAGTTGCGCCTTGCCATCTGACTGGAATCGCCCCCTCCATGACGAGCTAATGAAAGAAATTCGAGGGGTTGAGCAAAGGTGACCCCATGGGGAATTGCACCCATATCTGCTGCAGTTGTGCAAGTGTCCGAGAGTGATCAGCCAAGTGAGGCTCAGGGGCAAAAGTTGGCACTTAACAAGTACTCTGAGAATACAAAGGACTTCCCACCCTGGGCCCAGCATTGGAAAGATGAGCAACTAAAGGAAGTCTGAGAGTTGAAGATGGGTGCCTCTGCAAGGGATTCCCCCATGGAAAAAGATTCTGGTCCCTTTCAGGACATGACTGCCATGGGGGTTGGGGTGCACCCTCAGGCATCCGCTACCGAGGGTGGCTCTAAGGCTGAGATCACTGGATTGACTGCCACCCTAAAGGAACTGTTAAGATACGTTGCATCACTCTCACCACTGCAAGCAGATATTGGACCTCGATCTCTTGTTACTGCCTCAGTCCCCCATGCAATGTTCTCTCCAAGGGTTACCCCAGAGGCTATCATTTGCCACAACTGTGGGAAAGATGGCCATATGAAGAGAGAGTGCCGGTCTCAGAAAGATTTAGAAAAGGTAGTAAACAGACTCCAAGGGGAGCTCCGAAAAGCAAATCAGTGGCCGAGGAGTGCTCGTAATGACCGCAGTGAGGGTTCAAGAAATACTAACTCAAATTTCCTTGTGGCTAAATCATCTGTCCAGGCCTCTGCTACTGCCTCTTCAGACTGGTCCAGAATAGTGGGCCCTTCGATGGAGATTTCTGTGACTGTCAATGGTATCCATGCTCGGGCTGTGCTCGATAGCGGGTTGCAAATGACCATTGTGTTTCAGGACTGGTATGACAAACACTTATCTGATGTGCCATTACAATCCCTGAAAGACCTACATGTGTGGGGCCTGAGCGACAAGTCTTATCCCTACCTAAGGTATGTCCACTTCTGGTTGTCTTTTCCTGCAACTGTAACTGGTGTAGAAGAGTGAGTAGAGACATTGGCCCTAGTGTGTCCCCCTGCCAGACTGTATGATGGTGTCCCCCTGCTAATTGAGAAAAACGCCCATATGTCTGGGAGTCTGGTGCAACTCTGTCACGAGAAACAACTGCGATGGATTGGGAGGGCCCTGAGAATTCCAGTTCTGATCAAGAGGGACTAAGATTTGCAACAGAAACCCGAGGAAGTAGATCAGTATGAACTGGTGGGGATCATGTGGAAGAAGGATCCCGATTCAATGGTACTGGCCCCTAACACCCAGAGTACCATTCAAGGGGAGGTCCACCTCCGGAAATATGTCAAGAACAAAATACTGATGTTGGATGCACCAGGCAATGGAAAATTGCCAGAAGGATTATTGGTCAAGCCCAGCATCTTGCCTGCTCGTGCCCATGCCTATGCATGATGAGTGATGGTCCAGATTCACAATGTGTCAGATCGGGAGATCCGGGTGAACAGAGGGTGCACCCTAGCTATGGTACACTCTGCAAACACTGCAGTATTGCCCAGCAACAAGCACCCTGGTGAGAAGGAGAGAGTGACCCCAGACTTGTTTGACTTTGGTGACTCCCTGTTGCCAGCTGAATGTAAGGCTTGAATTAGCAAGAGACTTGCCCAGAGAGACCAAGTGTTTTTGTTGAAGGAATGGGATGTAGGATGTGTCCAGGGTGTGGAGCATCACATACGCCTGCACGATGAATGGCCATTTCAAGAGAGGTCCTGACGCCAAGCCCTAGCAAACATAGATGATGTGAGGAGACACCTGCAGAAAATGCTCACTGCTGGTGTGATACAAGAATCCAGGAGCCCATATGCTTCTCCCATTGTGGTTGTGTGTAAGAAGAATGGGTCTGTGAGGATGTGTGTTGATTATCGAACCCTGAACCAGCCGACCATCCCAGACCAATATACACTATGCCTCATATACAAGATGCCCTGGACTGCTTGAATGGGAGCAAATGGTTCTCAGTGTTGGATCTTCACAGCAGATACTACCAGATCCTAATGGCACCAGAAGATCATGAGAAAACAGCCTTCATTTGTCCATTGGGGTTCTACGAGTTTCTGAGGATGCCACAGGGGATATCGGGCACCCTGGCCACCTTTCAGCGACTGATGGAACATGCGGTGGGAGATATGAATTTGCTGGAATGCCTGGTGTACTTGGACTATGTCATTGTGTTTGGGAGCACTTTAGAAGAGCATGAGAACTGACTGTTTAAAGTCCTAGACCGACTGGAAGACTTTGGCCTCAAGCTGTCTATTGACAAGTGCCAGTTTTTCCAAACCTCCGTGAAGTATGTGGGGCACATAGTATCTAAAAAAGGGATACAGACTGATCCCAGTAAGGTTGAAGCACTGACTACTTGGCCCTAGCCCCATAATCTGAAAGAACTACAACATTTCCTGGGGTTCTGTGGCTACTAACGCAGGTTCATAAAAGACTATTCCAAGGTGATAAGCCCACTCTTGAACCTTATCCAGGGTTACCCTCCTACCAATCGTAAATATAAAAAAGGGGCCGTTAAAGAACCAGAAAAAGTATACTTCCACCCAGGTGAACTCTTCGGGCCCTGCTGGACGCCCAACTGTGAAGCAGCCTTCCATGAGATCATATACCAGCTCACCCATGCCCCCATCCTCACCTATGCTGACCCCACCAAACCCTATTTGCTGCATACAGATGCTAGTCTGCAGGGTCTAGGAGTGGTGCTGTATCAAGATCATGAGGATGGCCTGAGACTAGTAGCTTTTGCCAGTAGGAGCTTGACCCCGTCTGAACGAAACTACCCTGTGCATACATTGGAGTTCCTTGCGCTAAAATGGGCCATCATTGACCAGTTTCATGAATACCTCTATGGGGCAAAGATATTGGTGAAGACTGAAAATAACCCATTGACCTATGTACAGACTTCAGCTAAGTTAGATGCCACTGGACACTGGTGGCTTTCTGCATTATCAACCTATGATTATGCTGTCGAATACAGAGCAGGCCTGAACCATATTGATGCTGACACCCTATCACGAAGGCCCACTTCCAAGAGTGATTGGATCAGGTTGTCTGAACCTGACATTCAAGCATTGTGCCAAACGTTTGATAGAGATGAACAGATGTTTGCGGACACAGTGGACTGTTCAGTAGATTTCTTAGGCCCTTCTGACACCTGCATACCAGCTACTTATTGCCACTTCTCTGCTCTAGATATTAGTGCACTACCTCAATTTGACAATGACAGCATTCAGTGGGCTCAATCCCAAGATCCTATGATTCAGCCAGCACTTAATGCCCTGCGTACAGGGAAAGATGTGTCTAAGTTACGTTCTACTGACTTGCGAACTGCTTTATTGTTTAAAGAAGGCCCCAGATTGAAGTTGTTCAATCAGTTGTTGTATAGAGAAATAGTAGATCGTAGTGGCAAAGTAGACAAGCAACAATTGGTCCTGCCCATGGCCTTTGAAGATTTGGTACTGAGGTCCCTCCACAATCACATGGGGCACCTCGGTATTGACAGAACCCTTGACCTGGTACAATCTCGCTTCTACTGGCCCAAAATGGGGGCCGATGTTGAGTACCATGTAAAGACTTGTAGTCACTGCCTGCAAAGAAAAGCCCTGCCTCAGAGGGCTGCTCCCCCTTATTAATATTATTACCAGCACCCCCATGGAACTAGTCTGCATAGACTTCTTGTGTTTAGAACCTGATCAGCGGAACATTGGCAATGTGTTAGTGGTTACAGATCATTTCACATGGTATGCACAAGCTTTTCCCACCAAAGATCAAAAGGCATCTACCGTGGCCAAGGTTCTAGTGTAAAATGTCTTCATCCACTATGGTGCCCCCCAGCAGATCCACTCTGACCAGGCCACAGACTTTGAGAGTTGACAAATCAAAGAAATGCTTTCTCTATGGGGGGTACGAAAGTCCAGAACCACCCCCTATCACCCGAAGGGAGACCCTCAATCAAAACTTTTAACTGCATCCTTCTAGACATGCTGAGCACCCTCCACCCAAAAGACAAGCATCAATGGAGCCAGCAGATTAGCACCTTGGTACACGCATACAATTGCATGAAAAAGTATGCTACTGGGTTCTCCCTCTACTGCCTCATGTTCGGGAGAGAGGCCCGGCTGCCAGTTGTTGTCTATTTTGGGTCTCTCCAGATGGGGTCCGAGCCAAAAACTACTTGCAACTTGTACAAAAACTGAAAGCTCAATTGAGCCATGCCTATCAACTGGCCCAGACAATGGCCACCAAAAGAAATCTAGTCAACAAAGAGAGGCATGATAAAAAAAGTAAAGGCTCAAGAGCTTCGACCTGGAGACCGTGTGTTGTTTTACGCAATTTGGGACTGCATGGTAAACTCAAAATTGCTGATCGGTGGCACCATCTTCCCCATGTAGTAGTTGGAAAGTTGGATGATTTACCTGTGTACAAGGTGTGCCCAGAGAACAACTCCAAAGCTGTGAAGACCATGCACCGTAACCACTTGCTACCTATTGGCCAAGTCATGATTGAGGCTGAACCCCCAGAAATTGAGCACCCTGGGCTGGTGACTCGTGCTACTACAAGAAAGAGACAGAGTGAACCTACTCCAGTGGTCACAGATTTAAGGTTTCCTCCGCAGCAGTCCCAGAATGATAGTCACTGTCAGTCCACTTCTGACGAAAGTGAATACGACCATGCCTATTGCCCCTCTTGTGAACTGAGTCAGGTGTTTCGAGGTTACTCCCTGATAAATTGTGGGATGAAGCTGGGCCTTCTGGACTGCCTTAACCCCCAGCTTCATCCTTGGAGCCAATACTCCCAGAAAGTGAAGTGCAAAGAATCACGTCTGAAAATGTTGAGTCTCTGTGTATTGTGGAACTGTATGATTTACTTGAAGAAGGAGCTGAGGGTTTGAGTCTTTCTGGTGACATACCAGAACTTGAAGAACACTATGAGAGTGCTGATCACCCCACTTCAGTGCCTCAAAGCTTGATTGTGCCTGAGCCTTCACAAAATAAGTCAAGTGTTGTAGAAACAGAGCCTGCAGAGCAAGGAGCCAACAGTGCCCCAAGTTTGGATGTTCCCACCCAGGCAGAGGCACCCCTCACAAGTGACAAGAGTCCCCAGACCAGTGCTGAGAGTACAGAGACTGTAGTTGTTCCCTTCAGAAAGACTGGCCGAGCTGTCAAGCCTGTAGTATGCCTCAGTTATGATTCTCCCGAGAGGCCAGTTGATTTGCCTCTCAATGTGGTGCTCAAAGGTGTTTATGTCTCACCAAGCTCACTGCCCAAATTGAGCTTGACAGCCCATTCCAGGTTACTTGTTCTGCCTTCTCACCATGGTGCCACTGCCCCCCTCTAGCCCCAAGTTAGCTGATAGGGAATGGCCCTCTCTTGCATTGTTTAAGGTACAAGAAGTTATTACCTGATTTAGTATAGTAATGTTCAACTGACTTGAATGAAATATGCCTAATGTATTGTCAGACTGGACAAAGTATTGGGAAATGTAGTGAATATGTATAGTAAAGTAGTAAGTTTATGTTAACTGATGCATGATGGTACAGACTTGACTCAGACGCCAAGTTTTCTCCAGGCAGGAAAGGGTGTAACCCCCCTACAAATGGTGGATCCCAAAAAGTCTTCCTCGAGCTTGCCTAAATACTCACTGCCAGGCTGGTGTCCTGCATTTTAGCAGTTTAAATGTGATTGCCAGAGAGTGACTGTATAGTCTCTGTGTACTGCCTCTTTAAGAGCTGCCTGGATTGCAGTCATGAGTAATCTGAGATGGAGCTCTGTTGAAAGATGTAACTATTTGCTAAAAATCATTTAGAGTGATAATGATAATGTAGTTTGTCTAACCTGCCTTTCTTGCAGCAAGGACTGTTTTGTTTATCTCCACTATCTTGGTCCTGGACTGCGAATTGGACCTATCAGTACTGGTGGGATCTAAAATGGAACCAGACTACAGGAGCTGCCTGGAGTCAAAATCTGTAGGAATTGTAGTTTTGGGCTTTTTGCACCTTTTTGCACCTGAAGGGGGAGCCATTATTGTGACTGACAGGAGGATCAGCTAACTGAACCTTTTGGATCTTGGGGAATTTCCCAGTCTGCTGCTGCTAGTTTCAGTTTTCAGCTGAGAAGTGAGGCAGCAACAGCTCAAGTGATTTTGAGCAGCAGTTCTGTGTAGTTTTGCATGGGAGAACTGTGAAAGGGCTGAGTATTGGCCTGACTGTCTGCCTGCTGTCCCTGAGAGGGAAAATAGAGTTTATTCGGACTGAATCCGAGTTGTGAGAACGAAGTAAGCCATGATTTTTCACCAGGCTCATACCTGAAGAAGACTGAAGATTTTGCTGAATGTGATCGGCCCGTCAGGCTTTCCAGCTGCTTTTGAATCCCCGGTTTGTGCAGAGACTTTGCGATCGTGACCGGAGAGCGGTTTGCCTGGCACAGTAGAATTTCCTTACATGTAAATGTGCTGTGTATTGAAAGTAGGTTGTGATTTGGTTCCCCACTATGTGAACTGTGTTCTGCTTGCTGGTACCATAGAATCCTTTACATGTAAATGTGCTGTGTATTGAAAGTGGGTCGTGATTTGGTTCCCCACTGTGTGAACTGTGTTCTGCTTCCTGGAAGCTTTATCCCAGCCTAATCGGACTGAATCCGTGTTCATCTCCATTTGGCCTGGGCCATGCCACGCTGGCCCTGACAGATTACCCCACTGCACAGAGAAAGCCACCAATGAGAGATCTGCCTGGGGATCAGCCCCCCTGCTCCACACTTGAACAGGAATGACACCTCGGCGAATCATGTGGGCCCTGCTTCTCCTGGCACTCCAGATTAACCACCTGCTGTCTCGATTTTCATCCAGCCTGAGTCCAGTCTTGGGTATCGTGAGTAATCATCAGGGTAGCTCTCTGCAACAACAGCCTAATCTAAAAGTGTGTTATCTGATTGTCTTGTTGTTTTCTTTTCATCAACTGAGCCCTCTGGCTTCGGATTACAAATAGTGTGTGTTGTGCATTTTGTTTTCTTCCATCACAGGGCCCCAACCAGCTGCAACGTTCCTGGCTAGCCCACCATTCTCCATCTGGGTACCCAGAGTGTGTGACTGTTTATGGACCCTGAAGTGCATACATAACTGTTTGATTGATAGAGCCTTTAAGCAAATTAACCTGATTATGCCCCTTCCTTGTTCAAGCCCCTCAAATAAATCAGATCTAACTCTTTTTTGCATTTACCCTGACTGTGGTTCCAGTTTGTGCAGGAGTACTGTACTGCTGTTATTTGCTGTGTATAACCTTGTTTTACAGGGTGTCCTCAGGGCCGTGCCAGAGGAAAGCCCTGGTGGTAAGTGCAAACAGTGTGGGTACTTGTGTGGTGTATCAGGGGTATTGTGAAAGTGATTATTGTGTATTGTTCCGGCCACTAGTAAGGAAAGAGGGGGGTTACAGTGTCCCGGAGGGCTGTGCCCAGGTTAGTTTGACCACTACCAACCCTGACCTCAGGTGAGGTGGAAGACTAGGTTTGCTGCCCACAGCACCTAGCTTCACCTGAGCTCTTTTCTTCTAGGTTGCTTGAAAGGACAGAGCAAAGAACCTTCCCAGAGCAAGGATAAGGATTAAGGCTTCTTTTGGCTAGGCAGATTTACTGTGTGTTGTTATTTTTATTTTGCACTCACAGGGATTGCTACTGTTTGTTGCTAACATTTTATTGCTTTATTTTTCTCTGATTCAAATTGTTGTTGCTGGGTATACATTGTGCTGCATTATTACAGGGTGTGCCTACATGTGTGTGCTTACAGATCACTGCTGTAATCTTCTGATTCAAATTGTCTTTTGCAAGGTATATCTTCTGTTACTGCTTTATTTTTCTCTGTAGCAAAGTGTTTCTTACAGGGTATATCTTCTGTGAAATTATTACAGGTGGTGCTTTACAGGTTTTACAGTTTTATTTGTCATTAGGATAAGCTTTCAGGGCTACTGCATTTGTTGCTGGCTGATTGTTTCTGCTCTTACCTCCTTGTTTCTTTCGTCTGTGGTTGTTCTTTTTCAGAAGGGGAAGGTCCCAGCCACCCACCCCATCCCCAACCATCCCACACTACACTCCTTTTATAGAGTAGCACAGTCATGACATTTTCTGTAGCAAAGCATGAAGAGGTGGATCAGAGGGGTATCCACACAGTGACCTCATTTACAGGGGCACTAGTAATTTAACTTGTTATAACAAGTTATACAAATACAAACAAACAAAACACAAAATCAAACTTTTGCTTTCATTTTCTTCCTTCTAATTACTCTGACCAGGTTATAAACCCAGCAACTTATCTGGAATGGATATTATTAACTGCCAGTACTGCGGAACACTTTTCAGAAGTGCAGTTATACATGATTTAGGACACTGTCCTACATGCTGGGCCAATGGAAACATAGAAACATAGAAACATAGAAGTTGACGGCAGATAAGGACCGCAAGGCCCATCCAGTCTGCCCATTTCTTTTTCTACCTTATAAATGTGCCATCGGCCTTTGCTCTGTCAGTGGCCTATCTAGTCATAGTTATTTGTATTGCTCCCTTATGCCTATCCCATGCCTGTTTGAAGCCCTGCACTGTATTCATAGCCACCACTTCTTGTGGTAAGCCATTCCATGCATCCACCACCCTTTCTGTGAAAAAGAATTTCCTCACATTCCCCCTTAATCGGCCCCCTCTAATCTCATGCTGTGTCCTCTTGTCCTGCTATTTTCTTATATTTAAACATGTTAGACTCTTTCACCTTGTTTATGCCCTTAAGGTGTTTGAATGCCTCTATCATATCACCTCTCTCCTCCTTTGCTCAAGGGTATACATATTGAGCTCCGTTAATCTGTCCTCATATGTCTTCTGATGCAGTCCCTGCACCATTTTGGTTGCCCTTCTCTGGACTGCCTCAATTTGGTTAATGTCCTTGTGAAGGTGTGGCCTCCAATACTGCACGCAGTACTCCAGATGGGGCCTAACCAGTGTCTTGTACAGAGGGATTATTACCTCCCTCTTACAACTTGTGATACCCCTACTAATACACCCTAACACCCCCCTAGATCTAAAGACTCAGATCCAGGCAGCATGGGCAGAGATTGTGTACCTCAAATTGCATATTCAAGAGGAAATATATTATAAGAACCACCCGCCATTTCCCCAACATCCAACAGAAGCACCTCGACCACAGAGGGTAGTTGGTCCAGGAGGATGGCGGTTGGTTAGGAGAGGCAAATCAGGTACCCCATCACTCAGTGCTCTCCAACATATCACCTCCACAAACCATATAAAAACTATAAACAGGTATCTGCCTCTATTTCTGAAATCAAACAAAGGGGCAGAGGACACTGCAGCACAGGAGCTAGCACAACAAAACTCACCCAAAACAGGAACCAAAACAAAAAAATCAAACGGGAAATCCAAAAAACATCTGATCATAGGAGACTCCATGATTCAGGGAGTTGATATGTATCTCTAGCCGGGGTAATGGTCAGATGTCTCCCAGGTACATCAGCGTGGAGAGACACTGACCGCATTGCTAAATTTGTTCAGGAAGCAGGAGAAAACATGGACGTCCTGGTACACATAGGGACTAACGATCTCACCAGTTGTCAGTTGTGGAGTCCAAGGAACACCTTACCAGAATGGGTGACAAACTATCATCCATTTCGTCCAGCATCTTGTTCTCTGAGATCCTGCCAGTCTGGGAGAGGGGGACAGATGGACGGAAGGTCAGACAAGGGGAGATAGGGGAGCTAAACATGTGGCTCAAGTGCTGGTGCCAGGAAAAAGAACACAAATTTGTAGGGAACTGGCAACAGTTTTTGGAGTGAAAGTTCTTTAAATTTGATGGACTGCATCTGACTAAGAAGGGAGTCAGTGCATTGGGGCAGAAGTTTGCTGTCTTTGCAGAATATTTAAACAAGCAAATGGAGAGAGGGGTGCAGCACCTGATATGTTGAATGGAAAGAACACCCCTTCCCCTTCAGCTAGTGGTCAAACAGGAGTTCAGCGTGTTTGTAGTTCATTTGCATTACCAGGTAAGGAAAAAGGTCCGGCTCCCCATACGTCGCACAGGGGAAATGCCGGGCCTCGCCCAATGACTAACACACTGAAATCTGGCCAATGGAAAGTCATGTACACAAATGCTCGCAGTCTGGGAAACAAGATCCCACACCTGCAGGCAATAATGACAGAGGCTAAACTGGACATAGTAGCCATTAGCGAGACATCGTTTACCAGTAACCACACTTGGGAGACTTCAGTACCTGGCTATGTACTGTTCAGAAGAGACCGAGGTGCAAAAAGGGGGGGGGTCGAGTGGCCCTTTATGTCAATGAAAATATCAAAGCTACAGAAATTCAGAATACACATAAGGAGCCAGAAGAATTGTGGGTCACCCTGGAAACAGGAAAAGGGACAGCCATATGAACTGGGGTTGTTTACAGGCCTCCAGACCAGGGGGAGGACATAGACACGTTACTGTTAGAAGATATACAAAATGTGACAGCTAAAGGGGAGGCTCTGATAATGGGAGACTTCAACATGCCAGATACAGATTAATCAATACCAGGAGGGACATCTGCCAGAACTAGACACATGGTGGATTCCCTGCAGGGGGAGGGCCTCAAACAACTGGTACAACAACCCACAAGAGACAGGGCTATCCTAGATATGGCACTGACTAACAGGGAAAGGATCACAGATCTCCAGGTAGAAGGTCACCTGGATGCCAGTGACCATCACATGGTATGGTTCAATTTGGCCACTAGAACAAAATCATTACATTCCAAGGTAAAAATATGGGCCTTCAGAGAAGCTGACTTTGATAAGATGGCCAACAAAGTTAAGCTAGCCCTAGCAAAAAAAATACAGACGAGAGGGTACAGGCAAAGTGGGCAAGTATTAAAGATGCAATACTTGAAGCAACATCCCATTGTGTTAGTGAGAAAAGAAAGTGCAAAAGAAGAAAGAAACCACTTTGGTTCTCAAACACAGTAGCAGAAAAGGTCAGAGCCAAAAGGCTGACCTTCAAGAAATATAAGGGAACGCAGCAGGATAAAGATAGTGAGGCATACCAACTTCCCTAAGGGAAGCAGGGAAGGCAATAAGGCAGGCAAAGGCCCAAACCGAAGAAACATTAACACAAACAGTAAAAGAAGGTGACAAGACTTTCTATAGATACATTAGTGAAAGGAGAAAGTCCAGAGGGGGTATTGATAAGATCAAAGGAGATAAGGGGGCATGTGAGGAAGAGGACCATGTAAAAGCATCTATCCTAAATAGATACTACTGCTCAGTATTTACTGAAGAGAAGGTAGGGTAGGGCCCACAGCTCAGCACCATGGACACAGGGGGGGGAGGGAGGTGTGCACAAGTCCCTTCACAAAACAAAGGATCCTACAAGAGCTCAATAAGCTCAGGGTGGACAAGGCAATGGGACCTGATGGCATACATCTCAGGATACTAAAGGAGCTACGGGTGGAACTAGCAAAGCCATTATCAGAACTGTTTAGTGAGTCTCTGAGCACAGAAGAGGTCCCAGAAGACTGGAGAAGGGCTCATGTGATCCCGCTCCACAAGAGTGGTAGCAGGGAGGAGGCAGGGAACTACAGACCAGTCAGTCTTACCTCAGTAGTTGGCAAGATTATGGAGACACTCCTTAAGGAAAGGATAGTGCAACACCTAGAATCCATAGGAGCACAAGACAGCATGGGTTTACAAAAGGAAGGTCCTGTCAAACTAATCTCATAGATTTCTTTGACTGGGTAACCAGAGTGGTTGACCAAGGGGGAGAAGTTGATGTCACCTACTTTGACTTCAGCAAAGCTTTCAATACTGTTCCACATAGAAGATTGATTAATAAGCTGGGTAGGATCAGGGTGGGTCAGACGTTGGTCAACTGGGTGGCAAACTGGTTGACGGGCAGAAAACAGAGAGTGGTGATAAATAGTATACAGTCAGAAGAGATGCAAGTCACAAATGGTGTACCTCAGGGATCAGTCCTGGGGCCACTCCTCTTCAATATCTTCATCAGTGCCATTGCAGATGGACTGGAGGGTAAGATTAGTCTGTTTGCAGATGACACCAAGATCTGCAACAGAATAGATGATCCAAATAGGGTGGGCAGAATGAGAAGAGATCTAGATAAACTAGCAAAATGGTTGGAAGAGTGGCAACTGGGGTTTAACGTAAAAAAGTGCAAGATCATGCACATAGGGAAAAGAAACCCTGAAGCCACCTACAGGCTGGGAGGGAAGTTGCTGGCAGTCACAAGGGAAGAAAAAGACTTGGGCGTCATCATCACTGATGATCTGAAATCATCCAAGCACACCACTAAAGCAGTAGGTAAGCCTAGAGGGATGTTGAGGTGTATTAGTAGGGGTATCACAAGTTGGAAGAGGGAGGGAGGTAATAATCCCTCTTTACAAGACACTGGTAAGGCCCCATCTGGAGTACTGTGTGCAGTACTGGAGACCACACCTTCACAAGGACATTAACCAAATTGAGGCAGTCCAGAGAAGGGTAACCAAAATGGTGCAGGGACTGCATCAGAAAACATATGAGGACAGATTAATGGAGCTCAATATGTATACCCTAGTGCAAAGAAGGGGAAGAGGTGATATGATTGAAACATTCAAACGTCTTAAGGACATTAACAAGGTGAAAGAGTCTAACATGTTTCAATATAAGAAAAATAGAAGGACAAGAGGACACAGCATGAGATTAGAGGGAGGTTGATTAAGGGGTAATGTGAGGAAGTTCTTTTTCACAGAAAGGGAGGTGGATGCATGGAACAGCCTACCTCAGGAAGCGGTGTATATGAATACAGTGCAGGGCTTCAAACAGGCATGGGATAGGCATAAGGGAGCAATACAGATGAGTATGAATAGATAGGCCATTGACAGAGCAAAGACCAATGGCACATTCATAAGGTAGAAAAAGAAATGGGCAGACTGGATGGGCCTTGCGGTTTTTATCTGCCATCAACTTCTATGTTTCTCTGTTCCTATGTTTCCTGGTGGAGGCACCCATTTCAGAACTCAGGCCCCTTAATCTGCTACTAGCCTAGCAGGCAGGGGTAGTAGCCCTTGGGATAGCTCCACCTAGGGGTTACATATAGCTTTAAGGAGGCAGGAGTATGACTTTGGGAAAATGTCCTCATGAACCCAACCCCCTGATGAAGGTTCAACAGGAGCTGGAGCATTGGGGCAGAAGTGAGAGGGCCAAGGTACTGAATCTGCAGTTTGTCTCTTTGCTGCAAACTTGATATTTTCATTTATGCTCTGGTCTTTTATTTTGAATTGCACAGCACAATGTACCTTGAGGAGCTACAGCTTTGTGACAGTTTTACTCTGTAACAAGTAACTGATTTTGCACTTCAGTGAATTCGCTAAAGAGTAAATCCTGACGTTAGCGCTCAGCTGCATTTCTTTTTCCTGGTAAGAGAAAAGTCTTTCTCTTTGTTTGCTGATGCCTCTTTCCTCCCTTACACTACTGATCTGGGTGTTTTGGATTGGATGTGCATTGTGTTTGTTTGTCATGCAGGGTGCTGCACAGCCAATCGGAGGGAGCTCCATGCTCTGAGTACATACGAATATATGAAATGCCAGCAGAAGCAGGCCTATACGGTCTATTGAGTCTGCTCAAATGTGCAGCTAGCCCCTCAAATTGCAGCTTCCCCAACCTCCTCCCTCCTCAGAGTAGTCTGAGGCCAGGAAGTGTAAAGTACAGACCACAGAACAGGCATACATGCACCTAAAGTTTCCTGATAAAGGAGGCAGTGGCTACAGACTCAACAAGTTGCTGGCTGGTCCAAACCACAGGACCCACACCAATCAACTAACCAGCCAACCAACCAACCAGCCAACCAACCAGTAAGGCTCATATTTCACCATCATGCAGTGGTGGACAGACTGCAGTGCTGCAAATGGAGACCATACCATCACCTCTCTTGCTTCTAGTCTCAGTGTACTCTTTTCCTTTGTCCTCTTTGTTATCAATGTTCGGTGGACTTTCCCACCCATGTTTGGGCCACATGGAGTCAACAAACACCACTAATTACCATTAAAAAATCAGAGAGACTTCAAGAAGAAGTTGATTGAAGCGAACAACCATGATCATCTATAACTGTGACAGGGCACTCATGGTGAGTACTTAAATAAGAAATGGAATTAGGTTTATATTTGTATTTATGTTGCACCATTCATGTAAACCTTTTCCAAACTGCTTTTCAATCCATGAGAAGGAGGCAAGAGTATGTTGCTGCCATTAGTCAGGAGTATGAATTTGGGACAATGACTCCATGAATGCCACCCCCTGATGAAAATGCAACAGGAGCTAAAGTACTGGGCCAAAAGTGAAAGGGTGGAAGTGAGGAACCCAAGAGAGTTGAACACTGGAAAAAATACAAATCTCTGCACTCTGCAGTTCAATATATTTTTTCCAACAGCAAAGTAAAGTACTACAAAAGAAGAGGACTGTATGCAAATTTCTTCTGTCTGGTAAGGGACTGCACCCCAACCAATGTGACTACAGTAGCTTCAGTCATGCCTACCTCCTCTTCCTTCAGCTTCTTGGGGGCCCACTTCATTGTCCCTAGATTCAATTACTGCAAGCCACTTTTCCTCCTTGTCTTCCTCTTCCTCCCCCTCCTTGTCCTCTGGGGCTTACTCTAGTGTGCCAAGCTTCAGTAACTCCAGCCTTTCTCCTCCTTATATGTCAGACAGACATAATTTTTAAAAACATTGGTGGCCTACTCTGTGAGCTGTTGTACATTCTGAGCATCTCATAAAACAGCATTAAATATGCTACTTAGTATGTTTTCATGTCAAGAAGGCTTAATGTTTTGAAGCCTGAATGGATGGATGGATGGATGGTACTGGGTACTAGGTGGGCTGCTGTACCTGCCATTCTGCCAGCAAATATATGTTGCGTTTACGTGTCAGACAGGCACAATGTTTTGAGACACTGGTGGCCTACCCTGTAGGATGCTGTACCTATTATTTTGTCAGCAAAGCATATGATGCTTTTACAGGTACTGTAAGACAACAATATACGGTACTCTATGTTTTCTGAAACAGTGGCAGCCCATCCAAGGGCTACTATACTTTCCATTCTGCCATCAAAATATGTTGCTTTTACAAAATGTCATGCAGGCATAATGTTTGGAAACAGTGGTTGCCTACACCCTTGGATTGCTTATGAATTTATATTATCCTGATAAAGGAATTATGAGCCCCTAGTACCCAACTTGAAATCACTTTAATTCCTACCACAGATACCAGCACAGTCAGTACCTGTAAAAATGCCTGGCATAAAACACTTTTTTAACACCAAGCTCACTTCCAATTATAGCCTGCAGTAGTGAGTTTTTTTTATTTATTTTTATTTACCTATTTGTTTACTGGGTAGATGCACTGGTCCCAGGGATCATTTTCAAGCATGACCCAAGTGATGAAGGTGGCAGTAAGACAGAAAATGTTGATGTGCAATCCATCCAAGATAAAGTCTGTACAGACAAATGAACATAGGCTCAGTGCACTCAGGCCCAAGCAGGTGAGGGAGCTAGATAAAACAGCCAATATCCCGATAACCAAAACCAAGTAAGCTGCACTCCAGGGAAACAAAGAAAGAGAGACCAAGTTTAGAGGTGCAAAACACTCATGGTTTATTCAGCATCTCCTCGAAGGCAGTGGCACAAAAACCCTTGGCGCTTCAGGTCTCCACTTGACCTTTCATCAGGATAACAGATCACGTGGAGAGCCGAAGCAACAGAAGTTTTGTTCCTCTGCCTTTGAGGAGATGCTGAATAAACTGTGAGTGTTTTGCACCTTTGAATTAGGGCTCTCGTATTTTGTTTCCCTGAAGTGCAGCTTACTTTGTTTTGGTTAAAGTCTGTATAGCCAGTTGCATAATCAACAGTTAGTAACAATAGGAAGAGAAACATGTGCAGTCAATAAACATTCAAAAGTGCATGCAAATATCTGCAAGAGATGAACATGCCCCAACAAGAAGTAATACAAATAATGTAATTAGGGGAAGATTTTGCAGGTTTAGTCAGCCAGTAGAGAACTTTGCAGAGTGATTTAAGACGGGCTTAGTCAGCCAGTAGAGCAACTTTGTAGAGTGATTTAAATTGCTAATGTGATGTAGGAGTATACAGAGAGCTAGGAAGGCAATTCTAGTGGTAGGATCAGCAATATAAAATGACTTTTCCCCCATACAAATAGCAACAAGAGGTTTCTCAAGAAACAGCAACAAAGATGACTTTCAGCTACTGTAGCACAATTTAGGACTTAGAAGGTCAGTTAGGGGAAATATTTTATCCTTCAAAGATTTATTTGTTAGACAGTTGATAAGTACTCATAACTACCTTGTGGGGAGAGCCAGCCAAGAGACTGATATCAGGAGCAGTGATGGGTACTGAACGGGGCCAGTAATGCAAATTGGCAGACATTATTGAACACAGTGTTCAGTTGTGACAAATTATTTTCAGAAGACTTCAAGAAGGGGGAAAAGAAAAATTATTTAACCAGGAAAGGCACACAAAGCCAAAGCTTTTTTCCAGGTGCAATCTGGGAGCACAAGGAAGTTAAGTGACTTGTTCAGGGTCACACAGTATGCAAGTGGGGGATGTGGAGATTAAAAGCAGGTCTCCAGGTTTGCAACCGAGTGCCCTGAACCACTACGCTGTACTGCTTCCTGAGAAGTTGGGGGCAGTAGTCTAACAGGGGGAGCATTGCACTCCTCATAAAAACAAATCTTATATCCAGGGTCATAAAATCTTTAGCCCTATAATTGATGCCCAGTTTCTGGTTTATGCATTTGGCAGTGAGTGCTATGTGCTCTGAAAATGTCAAAGAGGGGTTCAGTGTAACACTGAGATACTAAAAAGAGGAGACTATCTCCACAGGGGCCCCCTCTGATGTGAGGATGTTAAAAAGGGAATTAACATGATTACAATTTACCAAGCCTAGGTTTACACACAATAACATGGCCTTGGACATTTTATCATTAACTAGAAGCCTATTCTTTATAAAACACTGTTGAGCAGAGCCACATACTTCTGTAATGGTGAGGAGATGATAGCAGGGGATTTGTCACTGTGGTATTGGACCATATCCTCCCCATAAAGTAGAGTATGACATCCTTGGCAGACCATAAGGAAGGAATCTATGAAAAGGGAGACATGTGTAGGCCAAAGAAAAGATCTCTAAGGTACCATGCTTAATACAGTACCTCTACTAGTTTTGAGATGGACCACCCTAAACAGATCTGTTATGATCTGCCCAGTAGGTAGCTCCGAAAACAGGATGAAGCTACAGTGGAGATACAAATGTCCCTCAGTTTAGATATGAGAAGGTTCTGATGTATCAGGTCAAATGCTATCATTAGGTAACAACAAAAAAAAATGCTCCAATCAATGTTCTCCCACCTATGTTTTTGATGGCATGATCAATGAGTCTGATCAGAGCAGTAGTAGTGCTTTAGCCCTTTCAGTAACCATAAGGGGTGTGGGGGGAGAGAATTCTTGGACATGACAGGTATTTTTTGAAAAATTATCTTTTCCAGGAGCTTACACAGTTGAGAAAGAATGGTGACAGAATGATAATTTTCAAGCAGGAAGGAGTTGTCTCCTTTAAACATTGGTAAAACTCTGACTTGCTTCCAGATTGATGGTATTGATGAGGTAGAAAGGGGCATATTTATCATTTAAAATACAGGATTTGTGATAGCACTGGAGATCATTTTAAGGAATATTGGGGACAAGCCATCACTACCTGCCCCACCAATATTGGGGTGGGTAATGAGGAGGTTTTGGATATCCTTAGGAGAAGTTGCCTTAAAATAAAAGGGTGAGAAGCTGGGAAAGGTGAAATTGCCAGTATCCTGCAGGAGTTGATTTAGACTAGGAACCTGGGGGTGGGAGTGAGGGGTGGGGATAAATCTTTATAGGACAGGTCTATGGATTTAATATTGAAGGCCTCAACCATGAGGTTGGGATCATATAGATCTCCCACCTCGATTTCCAGTGTAATGCTATTGTGCTTATTTCTGTGTTCAATCAGGAAATTAGTTACGGTCCAGAGTTTTTGGGGTTTGCCAAGGCACTGTGACTGCTGATTTTTAAGATACTGTAATTAGCACTGAGTGTCTCCAGGGGTGGAGTCTTTCCATGTAGGGAATCCATTGGTTGTATGGCCAACCCTGAAACACCTTCAAGAAGGAGGAAGCATTCCAGACAGAAGTAGATAACTATGCAACTTTTAATTGAGGCAGTATGTCTGAGGTCCTTTTGCAGTTTATTAGTAGTAGAAGCTCTTCAGGAGGGTAGGACAGATCACTGAGGGTAATTGCTTCGTTACACAGCATGAGTCAGGCTAACGTTCAAATTGGGGTATTGTCTCTACTGTGTGGTGGCTGGGGTGGTCGACTAGACAGACCCTTGATCTTTTCCACCATACCACATTATTATGGTACAGTGTTAATATATTTAAGTAATAATGCATGACAGGATGTGTGTCATGCTGGGATATCATCATGTCTTGGTTGTCTGGGCACAAGACCAGAGGCCAGGTATGTCCAGCACCTGAGAAATGACATTATCCCAGCCTGACACACACACACACACACACACACATTATTATACTGTATGGAGAATAATGGGTGGGTGGGTGACTATAATGAGGATTTTACACACACCTCGAGGTGTGGGATGCCTTAATAAATCCCTCGAGCTTCACACTCGGGATTTATGTGGCATCCAACACCTCAGGGTGTGTGTAAAATCCAAGATTTTACCACCTACCCATCCATTATTTTGTATAAATGCTGGGGAGTGCTTTCTCATCACAGCAATTATACAAAAAAAATAAAGATACCACTGTTGCGCAGTACGGAGCAGTGGGTTTCAGTGTGGTCTGCAGCTCATGATAAAAAACATTGCTTGTTCTTCTTTTATTTTTTTTTAAAGCAGCA
Source organism: Neoceratodus forsteri (assembly GCA_016271365.2). Classification (NCBI taxonomy): domain Eukaryota; kingdom Metazoa; phylum Chordata; order Ceratodontiformes; family Ceratodontidae; genus Neoceratodus; species Neoceratodus forsteri. The sequence continues at coordinate 1,323,258,256 of CM057456.1, forward strand.
GTTGAGGTAAAGCTTAGGGCAGTTTCTAATAACTTACCACTGCTGACTGACTCCACCACAGCAAACTGTGTAGCGCTACAAAACGGCAGCTGACACCAAGGAGTTGAAGAGAGCTAACTGCAAAAGCTCAGTGTTAGAGAAACCCGGTGCATGTTCATCGTTATAACGGCAAAATTATAACCAGGTGTCCCTATGGGAGAAAGCGCTCCCCAGTTATTATATTATTATAATTATATAATGGCTTGTTTGCAATAAAAAATTAAAAGTACATATTAAACTAGATCTTTAGTCAAGTTTTCAATGGATAGGTATACTTAGAAAAAATAGTGCTGATCTTTTGTTTGACTACTAGGTGGTGCTCTTGTGGTGTTAGTGTTGCTGCCCCCCAATCTCCTTCTGTCTTTAATTATATGTAATCAGTCTCTCACACCCCTCCCCACTCTCTGTTAGGTTAATCTGGAACTCTCCTCCCTTCTCACTTTCACTCCCTCTTTGTTTAGTAATGTGTGCTGTCTGTAAGCCAAAGATCTGGCTGTCCCCTCTCTTTCTGCATCTCATTTAAGTTGTTCTCCCCCTCCTCCCACTCTATCTACATGTTGTGGTTTACTCAATGACTGATGAGTTTCTCTCTTTGTCTCTGGTCAGGGCAAGAGCGGGGACTGTGCTGACATGAAGATGATTAGGGTAATGGTTTTCTTTCACATTTTTTTTTATTTTATTCAGAAAACCTAAGGCAATTACTTTGAGTAGCTGCATTTGGGGACTGTAGGAGGTTGTTTGATGTGAGGTATAATGAATGTGTCTTCTGTGGGATGAAGGTAACAGAAACATAGACAGTGTCAGCAGAAAAGGACATCATGGCCCATCTAGTCTGCCAAAGTCCCTGCCTACCGTGCTGCCATAGACCATAATTGATCTCCAGCCTTAGCACCCCCCCCAGCCCTGTTACTAAGGTCCCCCTGTGTCTATCCCATGTATGTTTGAAACCTGTTACCATTTCGGTATCCATCACCACTGCTGGGAGGCTGTTCCAGGCATCCACCACTCTTTCCATGAAGAAATATTTCCTCACATCCCTTCTAAGTCTCCCCTTTCTAGCTTCATATCATGCCCCTTCATCCTTCAGCATCTCTTTCTGTGCAATATGCCACCATCCTGTACCTTACTGATACCCTTGAGGTACAGTATTTATGTTTTAAAAAATGTTTGAAGTATTAGCAACATTTTTCTTTACATGTGATGCAGCTGTGTGTGTTCTTGGACTTCATGCATGGTATTGTGTTGGGATAGCATCACGGTTACACTATAAATAATTATGAGTAAAAGATAAGCCCACCCTCACTCAACTGCTTAGTATCCATGCAGTGCCAAAAGTTGCACCTGTTACTTTTATTAACCTGTAAATGTCATTGCAACTGAGGAAAACTGCACTGCCCAACAACGAGCCTCACACATTAAGAGCTTTCATTGAATGAGTGTCATTCAAATGGAAGTGCTTAATGAGTGAAGATCAACGCCCAGTGGCTGTATTTTTCCTCAGTCAAAATTACATTTACATATAAAACGAATTACCAGGTACAACTCTGGGCACTGGTTGGGTACTAAATAGTTGGATGAGGGGTGTTTTTTTAATTAAATATGAAATTGGCAAATTATATTTGGATGGGTTGATTCTGTGAGATTACAGTGAAGATGGAGTATGGAGGGCCATATACTATCTGAAACAATATATGGTCAGCCATACCAACTCAGTCTGAGTTTTGATATCAGTGGTTGTGATGACATCAAGGACCTGTCAAGCATTGTGCGTGACCTCTCTATGATGCCACCATAACCCTTTGATGGAAACAGAGTCTTGTTGTGTATGGTTGCCCATATATTATTATATATGTTTTATGTGGCATAGCCACAGCCAGTTAGAAAATGTTGAGTAATCTTAACTATGCCTCACAATATACCATTGAAGTAAGACTCTACTGATGACCCTATCACGGCCATCCTACCTCAATGAGGTTGAACTGCTATCTTGATAATTATCAGATATTTACAATTTCAAAACATTTTTTTTTCTAGAGGTAATTGATTTGGTGTAATCTCTGAAGGAAAGTTTGATTCTTGTGTACTATCTTTACTAGGAATGTGTTGCTAAAATCATTAAATACAGCTTGCACCACAGAGACTTCTCATCTATTACATACCAGGTGGCACAGTAATATAAAAAAAAAAAATCAAGTTATGTCATGATCAAAGCAAATATGTCCAGGTGCCTACTGTGCTGTGAGCAAATAAAGTCAATGTTTCAACTATTGAAAATAGGTCTATCTCAGAGCACACATTCACGTCATCAGTATTATATTATTTCAACTGTAACTGAATTGCAATTGAAAGTAATTTAGCATGGGTTGCAGTGCACCTATGCAGTGTGTCAAACTGTGACATATCAATATAAGAACGGAGGGATTTCTGGTAAAACCACACCTGGAGTATTGTGTCCAGTTCTGGTTCCTTCATCTTAAAAAAGACAAAAATAGGTAGGAATCAGTTGAAAGGAGGGTGACAAGGATGATCAGCAGGTTTCAAGACAAAACATATGAGGACTGGTTAAAGGTCCTGATCATGGGCTGGCCCAGTGTCATGAAGGGCTGAGATGCTGGCACCTTAACTCCAGCCATGTCAATGACCTGGGTTTGGGAATGGACCAGGATCACTTGGGGGTTGGCTGGGTGAAGGAGGATTAAGCTTTCCAGGACAGTGCTCTTCCCTCAGGGACAGGGGACTGTGGGTCCTGCAGCTTGCCTGCCATCCTGCAGAGGCTGGGCGGCAGCATCGGTGGGGCCAGCCGAGATGGGAGGATGCACCCTGATGCAGCACACATGTATGTCAATACACATGCATGGGCATACATCACTCACAGATGTCCCTGGGGAGAAAATGGAAGAAAAAGCCTTGGCTCATTTGGCATCCCCCACAGATGCTGCATGACCCTATACGTGACTGACCACCCACTGATAGGCTGTAATGAAGCAGTGGTTGACCCATATGTCCATGAGATGGGTCAGTGATGGGGCTGGGGGGATGCTGTAAGGACTGGGGATGCAGGCAGAGAAACAAAGAAAGAAAACAAAAAAGATCTTGAACTTGTATTTGCTGAAAACAAGTGGGAAGGAGAGAAGTTATAGAAACATACAAGGTTCCACCTGGGACAAACAGGGCTAAACACAACAGAATTATTTACTGTAAAAGGGATCACAGCCACCAGAGGACACTATTCTTTGTTGGTAAGTGGTACATTCAAAAAGGACATGAAGTTCTTCACAGAGATTATGATGGGGGCTGGAATATTTTGAATATCAAGTTGATAAACACTAGCTGTGTGGCAGGGTTCAAGGCAGGGTGGGATACATTTGTGGGAGTGTTGGAAGGTACAGGAAAACCTGGTCTATAGTAACCCAATGTACTATAGCTGTAGGTTATTTGTTAGGGATAGGAAAGACTGGATAGGCCTTGTATCTTTTTCTGTCCACAGCATTCTATGTATCTATAGTAAGTAATACAATAATTTAGATCAGAAAGAAGTCAATGTCCATCATGTCTGCCTCCCAGTGTTTCATAACAGGAAGAATTAGAATACTGTGCAGACATACACTACATGTTTACTTTTACAATTTTAAGAGCACTTTAGTCTGTAGCATTTTATCTCATTATGTCTACTTACAGGAAAAATGTTCCAGCAAAGTGTCAAATTTGATACTTTTGGTGGATATGTTCCATACACAATCATTAATTCTGAAATGCAGTTACTGTGGCACTTTGTACTGTGTACTTCATCCCCAGGCTGGTCTTAACAAAGACCTACCCTCGTAGCAACATTTACAGTTTGCTTTTTTGTGGTATACGTTTAAGTAATAAAGTCAACTGTGGAGGTAGTTTCCCAAGGTTGTCAGTGTCTGACTAGAAGAGCTAACCTTGGGCTCTCAGGATGTTACTCTGCCTTGAAATGCTTTCACTGGAAGTTGTACTACTATGATCAAGCATGACATGTTTTTTTTAAGAGGGTGTCTAGCCAAAATTTCCAGCATTAGTAAATTCAGAATTTGGATCAGCATATCCCCTATCAGCCTCAAGACAAAAATGAGATTTCTAAGTTACTTTGTTTAAAAGTTACACATCATTCAGTAATCCTAATTTCACTGCCTGCTAAAAAAAAAGCCATTTTCAGTGACGCTCTACTGATAACGTCATGACAAAAACTCACAGTCTTGTCCTCCTTGCAAATCACCTTACAGGACTTATTTCTCCAAAGTTGAAAAAACTGTAGTTGCAGTAATCATTCAAAAAAAACTGACACAGGGTTGGGTGCATGTGCATGCCTTTCTAGAATGTTTAAATGCATGGCAATGTATGAGTCTTACTGGAGATATGCTGATACTAATTTTGTATTGTGCCACTTTTGGGCAGATTCCATCTTTCAAAATTGTTTTGACATTTTTCTGTTTACTTCAGCAATTTGATTTTTACACACGTAGGATGTAGCCAGCTCATCTGAAAAATGGATAAACAGGTACTGTTGCTAGGCAGGTACACTATCTCATTACTAGTCATTTCCTAGAAGTTAATAATTCCAATGAGAACCTATTAGAGCACATTAGTTGCATCTTGTTGTTCGGTAGGCATTATAATTGAAAATATTCTAAAATAAATTGAAGCTGATTACAGTATTTGAATCTTGCTATGCAGTCTGGTGTGAAAGAAATGTGTGGTCCTTGCTAGCTGTATATCATAATTTGCTGTAGAGAAAATGTCACTAACAACTGAGTCTTGAGAGGCAAATGGTCTAGTGGTTAAAGTGCAGGCTTTGAAATAATGGTGACGTGATGCCAAATTTGCATTCAATGAACATGCCAAAACTGGTGTTTCTGCCACTGGTGAGGCAGGTCTGAAGGGACTTCATTTCCCGTTGGCATTTTGACACTTTGAGTTTATGACAGAACACTTTTACTAGGAGATCACACTGAGCATGTTCAAGGTTTTGGCAAGCAATAAAATAGAAACCAGCCCAAATTCCGTCTTTCAAGGTAACACTTTATTTTCAAACCTCTTCATATTGCCATGATCCTCTGGAATGCCCCATGTTTTGCCCACTGGGCTTCCTCAGGGGCAAGGATCTAGGCATAAACTGATAATACAAACCATTATTAATATTATCATAGCACTGTATCTAGTTCACTATATAACTATTTTCATGGTACACCTTACTCATCATATAAACAACCTGCCCCAGCGCATAGCACAGCCATGCTAATAAGTCGCATCAGATTTATAAATAATATTGCATTTATATAAATAATTACAGTACAATATCTGAAGCCCCAATAGTATCTCCTTGTGGTATTATCATATTTTCAAAAATTATTGATTATAGTTATTACCTATTATTTTATTCATGTTAAACAGTTACTGGCATCATTTTATTCTCCCCACTTACTCATACCTCAGAGCTGTATATGTTAAATTATTTTCTTTCCTATCAGTCAGTCTGTAAGTATATTACACAGTCCTGTACAAATAGAGAAATATGTCATATTCCTTTGCACCCCATAGGTTATCAGAAAAATCATTCATTGCAGCACTTTTCTTAATATCTCATTTTACTTGTCAGTTTCATTTAACTTAAAATCACAATTCACAGACACTGAAATATCTCCGAACACTCACTGTTAATTCATGGGCAATCCGTAGTCACTTTCTATCTCTATTTTCTGCTTGTATCAGTTCAGACAGTATTTCATTACATGTTATCTCATTTCAGCCATTACTTCTTACTGTTAAAACATTTTATATGGCTTCTACACAATGTCTTCTACTCACATAATTACTTAAACAATCTTTCCTATCACCCCAAGTGCGTAAGCTATCTCACATGCCCCTCTATATTACTGCTGCATCACTGCAATGCTCCGCATTTAAAATTCTCATTCTTTAAATTCTATCATCTTCTCCTGTCAATCATTATTCACCCATGTGACAACAGATAATACATTACCATGATCTTTCTTCAGACCTTCTAGTCAATTCAAATGTTTTCTTTTATTTTCCTTCAGTCACTCTGACTCTTATTGCTGCACAAAACGTTTAGTAATTTAGTCAACATGTTTTCCTGTCATCCTTACACCCATTCACAGACTCCCTGAATGCACCAAATGGTTAGTTTTACTCACCCTCAAAGGGTCTTTCCAAGTGTCAAGGTTCTCGTTACAAGCTACATTGCACACTGACATTAGTCTATTTATATACTGCTGGATCTGAGGGTGGAACTAAGGCTGCCCCAGTCACTCCCCACTTACCTGTGGTGTACCGGTGATATCATTGCTGGTGTCATGATTGCCATGCAACCATAGCTGTTGCTGAAGGTTCCATGCCATAACATTGTGGCAAAAACAGTTAAAACAATTTCAGCCCAGCAATATGTATGCTGGGCAAAATACCAACTGGAATTTTGAGCAAGGGGTTGGATCAGTGAAAATCAAAGGAACACCACATAAAAGTTTACCAATATGGGGGCTTCTTTCCCTGCACTCCCTTACTTAAATATACATACTTGAAGATGCACTATATACCACAGGAAGGTCTCACTGTTCCGACCCCTCATTCAGGTTTCCAGTACTTGTTTTGCCTGGTGCTCATATTGCTGGTTTGAAATTGTATTCTCATTTTTGCCACACTATCTTGATGGGACACCATTGCTAAGCAACATCACAAGTTGTTGGCAAACCATGTGATCTACAGCAGACAGTTTGCAATGCTGGAGATCAAGAACTCCTCATAGTGTGTGCACGTCTCAGTGCAATGTCAGCTCTTTCACAGGTGAAGTACCAATGGCATGAAAGGAGCTCCTTTTATGTGAAACAGTGACTTTGTATCAGAAAACTTTTGAAATCATCACAGAATCATGCATTATTGTTCTAGATAACTAATTTGCACTACATTTAACTGTAGTTTCAGGCAAGCTGGCTAGTGAAATAGTGCTGCAGAAAAGAGGTGAAAGAGGTACAGTGTAAGCCTGCACTGGCAGCTGCAGGTCTTGCACCAGGAGCAGACAGAGTGAATCTAGTAGACTGAGAAAAGGTGCAGGGGGAATTTTGAAAGATCTGAGAAATGTTTCTTTTTGATTGCTGGTGGTGTAGTATAGGGCACAGAAATCCATATTTCCCCCTCCAGCTAGAGCAGGGTGAACTGAATATAGCAAATCGGGAAATGTTCAGGGGAGGTTTTGAAGGATTTATTTGACTAATATTTTTTATGCTGACTACTGGTAGGGAAGCAGGGGAGAAAAATGCATCTTTTTTCCAATAGCCTGGCAGTCAGTCAATGAGTGAAAAATAAAGTCGACTACTGTATGAGACACAAATCCAAAGGGTCTCTCAGTTGGGTTGGTGTGTGGTCTGTCAGTGGTGGTGCTGATGGTGGGGAGGGGTGGCCTGTTGTGTTTCTGTGTCCTGTCACCTCATGAGTCTTACAGTACTACAGCTTGTCTATGTGCCTGGTGTGTGTGGTATGCACTCATGTGGGCATTTAAGAATCATCGAGGACTATTGCAAGCCATTATTGTAGTGTCTTGTGGCGGCAGTGTCATATCATCATCTCTTGTGCATATATTATTGATGCATGTTGAAAACATGAAGAGAAGAACAGGAAGATAAAGGAATGCATGAGAAAGAATGGAGCAGATAAATATTCCACTATGTAAAGCTCTGAAAGCAGTGCTGTTGGAGATGGGAGCTTGTCAGCTTGGAAAAGGACTGGGAGTCATACTGGTGGAGCTTTAAGAACAAGGGCTGCTGAGCACATGATAGCACAGCCAAGGAAACCATGGTTCCATAGTCCCCAGAAATCCATGGGTTCCACTCCCACTGCAATACAAGCAGCCTTCCCTGCCTGTCCTCCACTGCACCTGGTACTGAAACCATCCAGAACAATACAAAAGCACACTGGTTCCCCCTCTTCTTTCTTCAAGGGGTTACAGTTCCACCACTTGAGATAGAAGCGACCCATCCTGAAATGTAAATTCTACTTCCTGGAAAAAAAATCATCTTGCTTACACTGCCCAATTTTTCAAAGTCCCATTCCCCTTCATTGTTGCTACAGCAGCAGGGTCTCAAAACAGCAGGAGAGCAGGGAGTCAAGCAGCAGTCAGATCACAAGTTCAGTTTCATGATTCGTGTTTTCTTGGCATATAAATTAAAATAATAATTAATATAAAAAAGATCACGTCTTAAATTATAGTATAACTTTTATATCAGATTTTACTGTATTACTGTAAGAGCTCCCCCCCCCCGTCTAGGAATATTGGTGTTACTTCTTGTCTGTTGGGGTGGTCACATCCACAACTTACTTTACCACCCACACCTGAAAGAAGGGGACTAACTAAATGCTGTTATGTGACCAGGTTATCCTTTGCTGTGGCTCTTCTCCTCCTAATGACTCCTCCATTCCTTCTCCTACACAGCTGACCTCCACACTTTTGGACACTCCCAGCCTAGGCTATGGGCCTTGCTTTGGATAAATATGTTGCCTTGAGGCAACGGTTGGTTCAGTCTCAAATAATTCAACAGACTCACTTATTTGGGTGCATTAATGCTTCTTCATTGTCCCTGAATCTTCAGATTAGGGTTCCCAGATTCTGAGTAACAGAATTGGATTTGTTGGATTCTGACCCCATTTTTAGAATTGGGATTTCTGCACCTGCAGTCCAAAAATCTTAATTACAAACTATAGGACAGAAACATGATTCTGATTCAAATTTTAAGGTCCTTTTTGGAACTGGATATAAATCAGATTCAGAATTAAAAATTAAAAATTCCCAAACAGTCTAATTGGTTTGGAATTCATTGGTTCCAAGCGTCCCTTTTTTAAATAGTACACAGTGGTGTGCAAAGCACCTTTCTGAACATTCACATGATTCTGCTGGTCAATAAGTCCTAAACAGTTAATGCTTAGTGTTCTTCTTCTGGAGGTTTATGTTAGCCTCTATGCCATTCTCTGAACCTTCCTACTTGATACTAGAACTTTGCTGCAACCTCTGTGCCTTTCCCTTCACATTTCAAATCTACAGTAGCTTCTCTGATTCACCAAGATTTGCAACAGGGTGGATACTCCAGATGGAGTGGAGAAAATGAGGGACCTGGAGAAGCCTGAAAAGTGGTCTGAGCTGTGGCAACTAAGGTTTAATTCAAAGAAGTGCAAAATAATTCACCTGGGATGAAGGAACCCTGGGGAGAGCTACAGGCTGGGGGGGGGGGTGCTGACGATCACCAAGGAAGAAAGGGACCTGGAGGTTATCATTTCAGATTATCTAAAGGTGTCTAAGCAGAGTACAAAGGTTGCAGGGAGGGTCAGTGGCATGCTGGGGTGCATAGGCAGAGGTATTACTAGCAGAAAGTGGGAAGTAGTGATGCTATTATATAAAATACTGGTGATGCCTCACCAGAGTACTGTGTGCAGTCCTGGAGGCCACACCTTCATAAGGAAATTGACAGGGTGGAGGTGGTCCAAAGAAGGGTGACTAAGATGGTACAGGGCTTGCACCAGAAAACATAAGAGGAGGGATTAAAAGACCTCAACATGTGCTCACTTTAGGAGAGGAGGGATTGGGGAGACATGATAGAAGCATTCAAGTACATGAAAGGCATAAGCAAGGCATGGGGGAGTCATCTTCCAGTACAGGAGGAGTGCAAGAACAAGGGGGCATGATATGAAACTGGAAGGAAAATGTGAGGAAGTTTTTCTTCACAGAGAGGGTGGTGGACACATGGAATAGTCTGCCACAGGAGGTGGTGGGAGCAATCACAGTGGAGGGATTTAAACATGCCTGGGACAGGCACATTGAACCTTCATGGTGGGAAGGAGTGGTAAAAAGCTGCTGACTAGTGAGGGTCAGAGGCCGCAAACATGTGTAGTGCTTACGGGCACACTGGATGGGCCTATCGGTCCTTATCTGCTGACAATTTCTATGTTTCTATGTTTCTAAGCTAATCCTGTGCACTGGAGACTTAACCAGGAGAGGACATGTGCCACATTAAGACTTGAGACCTAGCCACTATCCCAAACCCGGCAAGCCCTCTTCAACCAGTTGCAGCCAGAACAAGAACAGGAGGAAACCCCGTCCTGCTTACATGAAGTGCCTTACTTCATACTGCATTTGGGCTGTACCTCTCAGGGTATCCTGCTGCTCCATGCTTCTGCTGCTACATAGGCCTTTCAAAAAGGGATGATGCAAAGCCTGATCTCTGCTGGGTCCCTGGGAAACCCTGTCTCACTAAGCCCCTATTGTCAAGAACCTCTCTCTTATAACTTCTACCTAAAATGGCTGCTACTGACTATTTATACTCTTAAACCCCTCCTACAGTACTAAGCTGCTCTAGCTATTAACCTCTTGTTGTCTACTCTGCTCCATTCACTAGATACATTTTCCTTGAGGACTAGTAATATCCAAATCCACCTAATGGAAGGAGGAGGGCATTGTACAGTATCATTTAATGTGTCATACTACATTACATGCTCATATATCATATCTTATTATCTTTTATCTAATATATAAAACACATAACATAAAAACAAACAATTGTAGAGGTAATGTAAAATAATAATCATAATATAAAAATACAAATCTGTGGTGATACAAGGGAGAATATAGTAAATGCAGGGGGCCGGGTTCATAAAAAAGTCGTCACTGGTCAAAAATAGTGGCCTAATTAAATGAGCTATGCAATTTTAGGGGTGCTTCAGCCCTCTCATACCCCCCCCCCATAGTCACTCCTGTTGGGAAGTTTGTCTCAAACTCTTTATGTCACAAACTGAGGTGGTGTAGTATACTTATGAAATGGACCAAATGACCTGTGTGTAACTAGCAGATTCATAAATAGGTAAACATAGTTGTTTGAGTATAACAGAACAATGAATTTATGTTGTATAGCACTAGAAGTGATGAAATAGTCCATAGTGATCCCTTCAAGAGCAAGCTGGTGTAGTGTAGATATTGCTGATTACAAGCAGAAAGATACCTGTGGTTGGAGTGGGGGCTACACTTCACTTAACAGACAGAGAGAAAAGGGCAGGCAGTTAGTTTTCAAAGCTGCTGTGCAAGTATACTGATGCCTAACATGGGTAACTGGTAGGGAAGGCTTTACAGTGTGTATATCATAGGTTAAACCACTGTCAAATAATGGGTATGGCCACTGGTTTTCAGTTTTTACCGGAACACCTGACAGAATTCCAGAATTTGAGCTACTTGTGCACCAGTAAAAACAAAGAATTTCACAGAATTAGTTTTTTTTTTTGCCAGATCAATAAATCTACAGATTTGTATTTTTCTTATAATTGCTCCCTGTATTATATTCAGTTTGATTCATTTAATACTCTGTACATTAAGCCTTCTTTTATTTTCATTATTTATACACATACTAAAAGAATGACAGTAGAATCCCAGTAAAATCCAGAAATTAGACAAACAATCACTGGTGCTTGAAAACTCAAATTATAGTTCCTGTAGACATGTTAATAGGTTATTTCTCTCCTGCTCTTCCCACATCTTTTGTACCCAGTGTACCCACTGCTATCTCTGCAATTGTGATAGTGTTTTTTTGTACTGTTAATCCTTGTGTATGTTGCTGTATATGTACTTTATAATCCTGTTTATATTACTGTATATATCCCTTCCCCCCTCCCCCCAGGACACATCTGGAATCGAGCGGCACTCTGCTCAGTATGCCTTCCTGGAAAAACTCTTACATAAATAACTAAAATGGAATTTCCATACATTAGTCACTGCAAATCAGTGGCCTTGATGATGTTTTATTTGTTAATGAATATTCTAGATTCTTTCTTGCCATTTTTATGTTTGCTTGAGCACACATGTGCAAAGCAAACATGTGGGTATTCTGGAGAGATGAGACTGCAGAGGTGTGGCTGCGTAGCATCCAATGCAGTTCAGGCTGCAGGAAGTGTGCCACTGACAGTCCAACCAGGGGCAGGCTGATAGTGATGGTGTTTAGACTGGATGATGGGCAGAAGCTTGATGTAGTTGAAAGGACGCAGCCACACCTATCAGTGTGTGGCGGCTGCATGCTTTCATCTTCAACATGCCACCCAGCAGCCAGCTGAGCAGCGTCATGAGGCTCCATATCAACTCAGCAGAACACTAAACAGTGCAGCAACTAAGAGCCGTCAAATCACCGCAAATCAAACTGGCATATCTGTAACATGTGAAAAGTAAAACAGAGTTAACAGAAAAACAATGCAATAATCCCAACTAGTCTGAAGTGTTATATTTGCAGTACTGTAATATTGTCTGCAATTATCCAGCAACCATTATGAGAATGATATCAAGCAACGAATAATAAGAGGGTTTTTGTGTTGCTGTTAGCCTGCTAAAAATATAGAACCAGCTGTAGGGTGATGACATGATACAGAATAAAGTGACTACATTTTCCTAAAGCTTGTAAATCTAACTAACAAACAACAAATCATGTCCCAGCTCCAGACAGATGCTTTGGTACTTAGGACTTGACATGATGGTACACAGCATTTTATTAGCGTTGTATTGAACTAGTGTTTGATGCACTAGTTCATCATGCAAAATTCCACACTTCCAATTGTGAATCTTCTTTTTTTTATGGGTTCCCAATGCAGGGGATATTTACATACAGCTCAGAGGGTGTCTATTCTATTATGCCATGTAGCCCTCCTGTGACTATTAGGGTATGTTTTAACATCTATCACTCTAAGCTGGCAGCCTCTGGGAGATGACATCACACACATAGATAATCTTGTGGGGGATAGAGGGAAGATTGACCCTTATTTTTCTTCTGACCTAGTGGGTACTTTGTAAAACACCTGGTGGTCCCATTGTGCTCTTAGGATCTGCCAGGAGGCATATCCTCAAGCTGAAAGTCAATTTTAATTGTATTATAGTTATTGTCCCTGTTTATGAAAGGTTTTTGATGCAAAATTCTATTTTCTGAGTTTTATTATTTGTCGTGTTGTCTTACAGGCTGCAGATATATAGCATAAGGCATTTTGGGACAACATTAAGGCAGGTAACATGTTCACAGTGGGATCATGCTGTTAAGGCACCTAAGGCAATACGTAGTATGTTCCATGCTTTGTTTTGTACACTGCGCTGTAATGAATTTTGAAAATTTTTTGACTGTGCACCATTGCCCATTCTGTTTTGACTTGCGTTCAGTTGATGTGATACCATGTCATAAGCAGCCTGCTGCTCATCCCTCCCAACCTGATGGCTTCCCGTGGTGCTCTGTTTGTAAAAAAAAAAAAACATACCCTCTGCAGTTTAGCCTGCCCACTTCCCAATCACTGCCCTCAGTGTGCCATCTGTAAAAAAAACAACACTTTCTGCTGTTTTTCCGCTCACCTCCGGATCGCTTACCCTGTTGCCTCATCTGTAAAAAGATAATCCCACCCTCTGCAGTTTAGCCTGCACACCTCCCAAATACTTCCCCTAGTGCCCTGTCTGTAAAAAAAAACAATCTCACGTTCTGCCATTTAACCAACCCACTTTCCAATCATTTTCCCTGCTGCCCCATTTCTTATACCTGAAAAGAAGAAAACAATCCATGCCCTCATCCCAACCTCTACCTCAGAGCCCATCACCCCACATCCCACTCCCCTCACTTACCTACCAGTCCACTGGCATGTCTTGATTCTCTAGAGCCCAATTGAAAAGTGACTGATACAAAACTGATTTCATTAATGGCTTTTTAATGTGTTTTTAACTTTTACTCATAATTTTGACTTTCTTTTTTTTGTATTTTTGCCCTAAATTTTCAACAAAGCCTTTTTTTTTACTCACTGCATGAACCAGGAAGGTAACATTTTTCAAATCCCCCACAAACATGTTTTCACAGTTGCTCTGTGAAATCATGTTTTGGATGGGATTTTAAAAATTCAACCTGTTTTGATCATAGGGTATGGTAATAAAAAAACAATATTAAAGATTTGGTGCCAAATTTTAGAATTTAAATTCTTCAACATTTATTCGTAACTTTATTTTTTGCAGACTTTGACCCCACATTTACGACGTACTTTTTTAACCTACCTCATGAACCAGGTAAGTTAAATTTTTCATATCCTCACTCAAACATGTATTTGCAGTTGATCTGCAAAATCACATTTCAGTCGCGGTTTAAAAAAATTCCACCTGTCTTTATCATAAGGTGGGATAATAAAAAGACTATGTTGAACATTTTGGGTCAGAATCTCAAAAAACAAAACAAAGTTATGAAGAAATGATGACATTCTTCAATGCTTACTCATAACTTTGCTATTGTTTATAGATTTTGTCCCCAAATTTTCAACATAGCCTTTCATTTACCTCACTTCATGAACAAGGGAGGTATGATTAAGCAATAAGCCATGAGGGGATGTGGATTATTGGGAGATTTACCATGGCTGAAGTGGATTGCCCATGAGGCGCAGCTCAGCGGGTAAATCCTCGCCAGCCACGGTAAATCCTCCAATAACCCATATCCTCCGAGTGGCTTATTGCGAGTATACCAAGGTTCATTTTTTTTACTATAACAAAATACAACTTTCAAAGAGTTTGCTTTGTTTGTTTATTTTTATTGTATTTATTCCTGGGCTGCAGAGAATTAGGATGTAGATGACCACCACTATTTGCTCATCAGCCAGTGATTATCAGAGGATTTACACCGGTCGTAAACTGCCAGTCTGACCATTTCATGGCTGTTCACTTATGTCCGTGGTGTAATTGTTTTTTTAAATCCCATTCAAAACATGTTTTCAGAGTCACTCCACAAAAATCATCTTTCAAATGGGATTTTAAACATTTCACCTGTTTTGATCATAAGGTGCGGTAATATGAAGACTATGTTGAACATCTGGGGTCAAAATCTCAACAAATGACAAAGTTATGAAGAAACATTGAAATTCTTCAATGCTTACTCCTAGCTTTAGTATTTTACCAGATTTTGATTCCACTTTTTCCAAATAGACAAAGAATCTTGGAGCCGCACCGGGGAAAAACAGTGCCACGCTATTTTAAACAGTCACTTCTGAGCAGTTGGCTAGCCGGCACCTGCGTACTGTTCTGGCACCAATCCAACAAATACATGGCTTGTCTGTGCAAAAGGAAAAACAAGCATACCGTGTTTCTTTCACCAGAAAGTGCTTCTGCTTTATTGATTCTGTACTTAAAATAGTGTTCCATACACAAATGGTTTAGAAGTTATAACTTACATAAAGATCCAGAAACTCATTTCTGGACATTAAGACGCCTTTACTCAATGATATATTTTATACCAAAAACATTTATTAAACAACGAACCACACTTCCCTGCCTGACACGTTTCGGACGCATGTATGTCCCTTATCAAAGGCTGGGGAACATCAAATGAGCCAGTGTTTAAATACAAAAACCATTTCACTGAAGCAATTGTGACATCATTATCTAATCCCCCTTTGATTGGCTCTCTGATTTAAAAAAAATCAGTACTTGCTTATTGTCTTTAATAGATTATGTGGATCAGTAAAGTAAAAAAAGCTATAATAGCTCATGTTGTAAGTTGAACACAATACATACATAAAGATAGCTTGTTCTTTAAATACTGTTATAAAATGGGCTCAAGAAATCCTGTAACCTGATTGGCTACAACATCTTCTAAGCTGTGTCCTTATCAGAAGATATTGTAGCCAACCAGCACTACCCTCCACTCCTGAGCCCCAGTACAGCAGAAAATCAGTGAGCTGTGCCAACCCTAAACAAAAACACAGGTTGGCACAGCTCAAGTCGGGGAAATGGCAGCCTGTCAGCTAAGCGCGTGCCGCCTCTTTCAAACCAGCTATGGATCCATCGCCTCCAGTAAATCACAGCATGACAATAGAAAAATAACACGAGTACCAGAATACCTCTCCCCGTAAAACAAAACTTATTATTTCGCTGTGGTTAAAAAAAGCAGCAAACTGTTGTCTATGGCACCCACTAACGGACACGCTCGCTCGCAGCCATCAGCAAACAACACGCTCACTCCTGATACCACTAGCAAGTCGACGATTTCTTCCTATATTTCTAAAAAAACACTATAAGAATGAAATAATATTTCTCTAGCTATGGGGACTGGGGCACAGAGATGTAGAAACAGTGGCACCTCTGAGTCAAAACACATGCTGGCTCTCATTCAAAGCACAACTCTCTCCATTTAAATAACAAAAACACAAAGCAAAGACCACTCTCACTCATGACACCGCTTTCAAATCTGTGACTTCACTACCTATCTTCAAAAGAAAAGTACTGTAAAAATAAAATAAAATATGTGTTCTTTATTTCTCCCATTCTTTATTTCTCACTCATGGTTTCAAGACTCGGGGAGGGCACCAGACATGCAGCAGCTTAAGCAAACAGCGTGGCACCTCTGATTCAAAACACATGCTGGCTCTTATGAAAGGACAGCTCTCTCCATTAAAACATAACAGAATCTATACTAATAAAAACAGTAAAAAATAACCTGAGAAATGAAATGAAACACTTTTTAAAGTGACTTAATAGGGGGACTATTTTTTTCTATTTGAACTATTAAACCATCTTTTTTCATATTTTTGACTTCTTTATATTTTTTTTCTTTTTACTCATTAAATAACTACTACAGGGGCCCATTTTATAAGTGCAATAACACACTCTGAGGTGTGGGTTATATGCTGATAAGAGCACGCCCAGGGGCATAAGGCACTCGGTGCAAGCGCCTCATGCCTTAGTACACCCCTGGGCGTGCTTTTATCAGCACGTAACCCACACCTCGTCTTGTGTTGTTGCTTGCTTAAAAGCATCCATTCTAAATATATGATCATATCAATAATGGGAAGAAAAGGGGGGGTTGAAAGACAATAATAAAAAATAGTTTAAAATACACAATCACATTTACTGCATACTGTGATTCCTAATGAAAAAACTAATAACATTTCTATAATTAAAGTTGAGTGTCTAATCTGTTACAAATATAATAAATATAATTAAGTGACTATAGTGATTAATACCAATACCATCACGTATACCCTTTCTACACAATACTGTTTTAGTATAAAGCATATCTACATTAGTAGGATAAAAATATCCAAACGTTATATTTAACAAACTATTCCCAGTTTTTTGCAGACATAGAGCTCCATTGGGATACACACTAAAATCTATTCTTTTTCTTTTTCTCCAAATATGATCTCACATCAAAACTGAAATTCAAACCAAGTTCTTTGTATGCCCCTAATTTTAAAATCCAAAGTTCTCCTTTTTCAGCAGGAGGTTGTTAATAGTTACCCCTTCTTGGATTTCTACTCACTCTCTCTATCCCCATGAAAGTAAATTCATGTCAGGACCCATCTCTCACTTGTGTGATACGTGCAGCCATGGCATATGTCATGTCTCCTTTTAATATTGCTTTGGGTATAAAACATACCATTGAGTGAAGGCATCTTAATGTCCAGATATGGAGGTGGTGAGTGCTGGAATCTTGTGAGAAATATAGTACTGGACTTTCCTATTAGCACCACCAACCCGAGTGTGAATCCATTTGCATTAAGTAAAGATTCATAGATGTTATCAGCAGATAAGGACCTTGTGGCCCATCCAGTCTGTCCTATCCCTCTTTCTAATGCTTAAGTCACCCTAGGTGCTACAACAAGTTCCCCCTCCTTCGCCCTAGCTTGATAATTCCCATGTGCCTATCCCATGCATTCTTGAATCCCTGTACCATGGCCACCCCCACCACTTCCTGGGCGAGACTGTTCCATCTCTGCACCACCCTTTCAGTGAAGTAGAATTTCCTCAAGTTCCCCATAAGTTTTCCCCCTTTTAGTCTCCTGCTGTGCTTCCTTGTTCTGTTATTTCCTTTCACGTGAAAGATGCTCCCCTGTGGTACACTGTTGATCCCCTTTAGATACTTGAAGGTCTCTATCATGTTCCCCCTTGCTCTCCTTTCCCCCAGGGAATACATATTGAGAACTCTGAGTCTCTCCTCATATGACTTATGCTGCATCCTGGACATCATTTTTGTCACCCTCCTCTGTACCGTCTCCATCCTGTCTATGTCTTTTTGGAGATGGGGCCTCCAGAACTGAACACAGTAATCCAGATGAGGCCTTACTAGGGAGTTGTAAAATGGTACCACCACTTCTCTCCTTCTACTTGTTATACCCCTCCCTATGCACCCTAGTATTCTGTTAGCCATTCTGACTGTTTTGTCACACTGTTTAACCACTTTAAGGTTGTTTTCTCTGACTACCCCTAGATCCCTTTCCTCTTTAGTGGCCTCCAGTGTTACCCCATCTAGTTCATACTCGATCCTAGGATTCCCTCTCCCCAGGTGCATAATCTTGCCCTTTTTTGCATTGAAACCCAACTGCCATTCCTTGGACCAGTTTTCTAACTTCTTCAGATCTCTCCTCATTTTTTCTATACCTTCTTTTGTATCCACCCCGTTACATAGCTTTTTATCATCCGTGAACAAGCTAACCTTCCCTTCTAGACTCTCTGCAATATCACTTATGAAGACATTGAAGAATATTGGTCCCAGCAGTGGTCTCTGGGATATACCACTTGTTACCCATCCCTCCTGTGAGCTAACTCCATTTACCACCACTCTTTGTGTTCTGTTACTCAACCAGTTTCTAACCCATGTGACTACCTCTATCCCTACCTCCAGATTTGCCAGTTTGTGGATAAGTCTCCTGTGTGGGACTGTGTCGAAGGCCTTCCTGAAGTCCAGATAGGACACATCTACTGCTCTGCCTGGTCTATTTCTTTCATCACCTACTCAAAGAAATCAGTCAAGTTGGTCCGGCATGACCTTCCTGCTGGGAATCCTTGTTGTCTTGGGTCCAGCAGCCCCCTTGTCTCTAGGTAGTCCACCAGCCTTTCCTTAAGCAGGGTTTCCATCATTTGACCTACTATTGAGATCAAACTGACAGGGAGGTAGTTTTTGCCACCTCATTGCTACCACTTTTGTGCAGGGGTACCACTTGTACCCTCCTCCACTCCTCTGGAACCATGCCTGTTTTCAGTGACCCACTGAACAGCTTTACCAGAGGTTTAACCAGTTCCTCCCAGAGCTTGTTTAGGATCCTCGGGTGTATCACCATCTGGCCCCATGGCTTTATCTACCTTAATCCTTTCTAGTGTTCTTTTTACTCTGCCCTCTGAAAAAGGTCTAATGTCTACCCATTCTCCCTGTTTGACCATCTCCATGAATGGGGGACTGTCCCCATTGCCTTTTTACATGAATACAGAGCAGCAGTATTTTTTGAGAATGGTCACCTTGTCAATGTCTTTCTCTACTGCCCTACCTCCCTCTTCCCTAAGTCTCACAACCCCCTCTTCCTTCTCTCACTAATTTACCTAAAGAATGCCTTCCTGCCTTGCTCCACTGATTTAGCTAGCTTTTCCTTGGTTTCGGCCTTTGCTGCCCTTACTACCTTGTTCACTTCTCTTCATTTTTCCACGTATTCTTGCCTGTCATCCTTGCTTTGTATTGCCTTGTACCTCACAAATGCCATCTTTTGCCAGCACAGCGGCATTGAGGGTTGAAGTGCTGGACACCACACATCGCACTACGCTGGTGACCAAGGTTTGGGAATGATTTTAGGTTGCCGGGGTATCAGCACGGGGGGGGGGAGGTGGGAGCAGGATCGAGTGCTGGCTGTCCTCTCCTGGGAGGGAGGGTTATCCATTTGTAGTTTCGCCACCACTGGATGGAGGTCTTGTGTCTGGTGCAGATGATAATGGAGTGACTGGTAGGGTGGGGAGTGCTGCAAGGCACAATGTGCACTTGCCTCCACACACGTGCGTCACGTTGGGGATGCGTGGGTCAGGACAGGGGACAAAAGTACAAAAAAATTAATAAAAAAGTACCTAAAGAAAAAAAAAAGAAGTGCCATCTTTTTCCCTCTTACTAGCTCTGTTACTCCCCTTGAGAACCACAATGGTTTTCATCTTCTTTTGCTCTTGCTGCAGGGCTTGGCACAATGGTTTGCTACTAGGCACAGGGATTCCCTTATCTTATCCCACTGTTCCACTACTTCCCTTATGTCATCATAACTCTGCATAGCCTTCCTGAATTTGTCCTTCATCTTACCAAAGTCTGTCCTCCTGAAATCCAGGATTCTAGTCCATGTGTGGCTAGCCTCCTACGATGTCCTTATGGTGAACCCCACAGCTCAATGGTCACTAGTCCCTAGGTTCTCCCCCACTGTGACTTCCTTTATCCTGTCCCCATTGCTTAGGACAAGATCCAGAATTGCATTCTCCCTAGTAGGCTCCCTCACTAGCTGTGTGAGACTTGCCCCTTGCAGGGATTGCAGGAATCCCTTACTCCTGGCTAAGACTGCCACTAGGATGCTCCAGTCCACATCTGGCAAGTTGAAGTCATCCATCAGCAGCAATTCATCCTTTGTTGCCATGTTCTCTATAGTCTCCAGCAGTTCTCTGTCTACATTTTCAGCCTGCCCTGGAGGCTTGTATATCACTCCCATTCTAAGTACTGTTCCCCTTCCCACCTCCAGGGTTACCCACAACACCTCTGCTTTTCCCCCTTGTCTTGTGGGACTGTCACTTTTATCCCTTTCCTGACGTACAACATCACCCCTCCCCCTTCCTGCCTTCCCTGTCCCGCCTATGCAGCATGTACCCTAGAACGGCTAGCTCCCAGGCATGGTTGCAGTTGCACCATGTCTCTGTGACCGCCATGATATCCAGGTCCTCGGAGGTCATTAATGCCACAAGTTCCAGGATTTTGATACCCAGGCTGCAGTCATTGGTGCACATAGCCTTCCAATCACAGCTTCCCCCCACTATAACCCCAGTACCATCCCCCCTTTTCTGTGTCTTCCCTTCCTTTCCTTTACCTGCGATCCCTCCTTTTGTACCTATTGCTCGTGGTTGTGCCTGTTTCCTTTAGTCTAATATTGGGGGGTTCCCTTCCATTCACCGATCCCCTTACCTTCGTATATTTCTGCTGCGTCCTTGTTCAGGTATTCTTCTCTGTGCTGGAGACCTCCCAGTTCAAACTTTTCCAAGAAGACCTCCAACTTCTACCTTAGTGCTCTCGCTCCTTCTCCGGTGAGATGCAGACCATCATGCTTGAAGAACTTCCTGTCCCAGAAGGTTCCCCAGTCTCCAATGTAGTGCACCCCATTGTCTGGGCACTAACCCTGGAGCCACTGGTTGAATTCCCTGATCTCTTCATTCCTGATCATGTCCTCACTTCTGCCCTTCCTCCAAACCGGCAACATCTCTGAGAAAGCCAGATGTGTGAAGTACTCTTTTATGCTGTCCCCCAGAGTCTTCATGTCTGCCTTGGCTTCTTCCACAGTCCTATTTGCTATATCATTTGTCCCAAGGTGGACAATGATCCCCGCAAAATCCAGATCTCTTCTCACCAGCCATCCTATTCTGTCCTTAGCTCTCCTTGCAGATGCTTTTGGCATGCATTTCACCATGGTTTCCGATCCCTTCGCACTGAAGGACTGGGCCTCCACTTTTTGCAACATAGAGTCTCCCATGATTAGAATCCTCCTGTTGCTCTGTGTATTCTTCCTCTCCTTCCTTGTACCTCCTTCCTGCTTTCTTGTATCAGGTTTGTCCTGCTCGATTCTTCCTTCTTCCTCACCTGTTTTCTGTCCCCTGGCTGGTGGGGGGGGGGGAGTGAAATGATTCTGCATGTGGATGGCGTGTGGCTGGCGGTGCTCCATCTTAGCTCTAGGTGCCCCGATGCCCCTTCCATCACCCTCCATCCCCCAAGACCCGTGGGCCTTTGATGGAGTGGGTGGGTAAGGGGGGTGGTGGGCATCCCCAATCCAGTCTCCTCTGCAACCTCATGATCTCTTCTTTTGCCTGCCATAGCTCCCTCCATAGTTCAACAACTGTCCTGCAGAAGGGGCACCCCGGCCTTCAGAGTGTCTGCCTTGCTACCAGCCCTCTGCAGCTCTGGCAGATCTGGATGTCCATGACTGTTTTCCTCCTAACCTGTAGGTGTCACTGTTTCTTTCTCACTTCACTGCATCTTCTCTGTCCTCTCTTCCTGGTCTCACTGGTGTCTTCCTTTGGGAGCCCTGCAGGAAATTCCCTTGGGCTTCTATAAATGTAGAAGGAGCCTTGGTAGCTGGGACAGGGGTGGGAGAGAGGGTAGTACTATTACAACCCCTTAGGAGTAGCTGTTAGCAGTTAAGTGATAGGGAGATTTAGTTGATTCTCCTCTCCCTTTCCAAAATGAGGAACCCTTAAATGCAAATGCTAGCTCCCTTTTCGTTGCTAGCTTTTTTTCTCCAAAATGAGGTGCTTTTAAAAGCAAATGATGCTGCTCAAAATGTCTTTTCACACTTGCATGTCAAAATTACATTTTGGACGGGACTTCATAAATGAAACATATCATGTTCATGTATCATATCAGTTGGGGGGTGAGGATATAGCATGCACCAAGCAGGAAAGGGATCTTGGGGTTATCATCTTTGATGACCTCAAGGTAGGGAAACAGTGTGACAAGGCAGCAGGTAAAGCAAATAGGATGCTGGGATGTATAGGCAGGGGCATCACTAGCAGGAAAAGGGAGGTCATAATTCCGCTATACAAGACACTAGTGAGACCCCACCTGGAGTACAGTGTACAGTTCTGGAGACCATACCTACGCAAGGACATAGAGAGGGTAGAGAAGGTTCAGAGGAGGGCAACAAAGATGGTGCATGGATTGCATCACAAGTCCTATGAAGACAGGTTGAAGGAACTGAACATGTACTCCCTGGAGGACAGGAGGGAGAGAGGGGATATGATAGAGACATACAAGTATCTTGGGGCGGAACAGGGTGCAGGAATACACTATTTTTAAGCGAAAGATGTTCCAGGACTAGAGGGCATGGGATGAAGTTGGAGGAGGGCGATTCAGAGGAAACATGAGGAAGAATTTCTTCACAGAACGAGTGGTGGACAAGTGGAGACACCCTGCCAGAGGAAGTGGTGGGGGCTGAAACAATCACAGGATTTAAGAATGCATGGGATAGACATAAAGGAATTCTGGAGGTCAGGGGTAAGGGGCAACAGACTTCTAGGAAAACATAAACTGAACTTACAAGCTCAAATGGGCAGACTGGGTGGGCCATAAGCCCTTATCTGCTGACACCGTCTATGTACCTATGTATCTATGTTCATAAGGTAGTGTAATAAAAAGACTATGTTGAACATTTGGGGTCAAAATTGAAATAAACCTACAAAGTTATGATCAAACAATGCCATTATTCAATGTTTACACGTAACATTGCAATATTGAAAATTGTGTACTTTTTAAACCCACATTTCCAACATACTTATGTTTTTCTAACCCTCTTGAATGAATATGACTTGTGTTATTATGGGCTGGCAGTATAGCCTAGAGGTTAGAGGAATGAGGTGTGAACAAGCTTGGTAGATACAGCAGACCAGACCTGAGTATGATTCTGACAACCTCCACTTGCATACTGTGTGACTCTAAGCAAGTCACTTAACTGCCCAGTGCTCCCAGGTCACCCCTGAAAACAGGCACTTGTGCCTAGTGGACCTTACCCAGTTACCAAAGACTAAAATAAAAAAAATTATCAAATCCCCCTCCAAAACCAGTTTTTGCAGTTTTTCTTAAAACAGTGTGTCTGGGTTGCTTTTCATAAATGACACCTGTCATGTTTAAATGCTGGGGCAATAAAAACTAGTATTTTGAAAATTCAAGCTCACAGTCTAAGAAAACAACAAAGTTATGTATAAATCACTTCATTTCCCAATCATGACAATTTCACTATTTATAACTTGGAGCGTTAATTTGTCAGTGTTAGCCTCTGCACTATCACTACCAAACACCTACTTATAGAGCCCGGATTCGACTACTTTTTGTGGTTCTGGTTTGGTTTTGGGTTCATCCAATTCATCCAATTAGAGTTCAAGTTCAGTTTGGTTGGCTTGGATTTCAGACATTACAAGTTCAAGTTCAGTTCAGTTTGCAAGCAGACCAATAGTGCAGTGAGAGTACAGTTAAATGGTTAAGCAAATTCCATACAGTCTCTGCCTCCCCCCCCCCCCGCTGTTACCTGCAGACATCAGAGTTAAATAGAGAACAGATTTTCTAGCTTATGAAGGCAGTGTATGACTGAAGCTGCAGGAATGAAATCCATGCCACCGACAGTACGGTATGACTAAAAACAAACTGAGTTTTTACTTTCTTGGCACTATTTCAAACTTGAATCAGTAATTATGTTTACATGTATTGAGTTATCTAGCAAATGCAGCACTTTCAGACAATACTCTACCAGTAATAGTGTACATTCATCCGCAAAACCCTGGTGACTGGAAAAATACACAGTTAACATGCAGTTTTCATTACCAGGACACACATATCTGAAACAACTCAAGGTTCCCTGATACGGTATGCCACTTATCATTATCATGTGCTGGTGCAGCTCCTTACAGCCTGTTCAGTATTTGCACATCTTGCTCCCTCTCTGTTGTATCAGAGCCATGTCTCTTATTGTAACAGCCATTTACAGCTGACCTCCTACTTCACACTTCCTTTTATTAAAACTTAAATATGAGGACTGGAATGAAGGTACCCTATAGTGTTCACTACCCATACATCTTGCTCCCTCTCTGTTGCAATAGAGCTGTGTCTCTCATCGTAACAGTCCCGATAACATTTTGCAGCAGCCCTGATCACGCTCCCTCTCTCCTTTACTGAAGTGGTATCTCTCAGGTGAAAAAGAGAAAAAAAGTGTTCTGCTTTACTCTATCCCAATGCCATTAACTCAGTGCTCCTGATCACCTGTTCTTTTCTTGTACTGCTGGCAGCAACAGACGTTATTAGGGGTTGTGTCAGCCAATTCGGAACATGCTCGACTAACCTCTGAGGCAATCTCCACTCTGTTTGGACAATGTAGGATGTTAATTAAAATAATGAAAGTTTAGTTTAGCACTGTCTTCCTTTTGTAAAGAAGTGCCGAAATATATGGGGAATATGTTCTGTGGAGCTTTTTTTACAGTGTTGTTCTTGTACAACATACTCTCCAGGATTTGAGTTCAGTTCGGGTTTGATGGGGCTTTCTGTTTCAGGGTTCAGGTTCGGTTCAGTTCATCTTAAAATTCTATAGTTCATGTTTGATTCAGATTTGGTTTGCAGCCAAACCCAGGCTCTACCTACATAGCAAATACAAGCAAGTAAACATTCGGCACTGACAAATGCTTGTCTTTGAAAGAGAGACTATATAAGAACTCAGGATCAAAGTGAATGAACAAATAAGCTTCATAGGTTAGTACTGGAGAGAAAGCTTAGATTTGCTGTTTTCATTTAGAGTGTATTAAGAGCCAGCCAACTGAAACTACTTGGGGTGAATAGCACTTAGGAAAACATGTGCATAGCCATATTTTAGGAAATGGGTTATGAAATTCTGTAACCTGATTGGCAGGCAGCGGTCACAAGACATATGTTAATCAGGCAACGTTGGCCTCTACAAAAAGAGATGGCACTATTCCTGCATAAAGACTATTTTACATATAAAACTTGCTCTTTAAATGTTTTAAAATACTTTTCTTTTTAATTTTGTCATTGCAAACACCCTTTTTCTAAGTGCAGTAAGGTCCTACAAGGTGTGAGGAGTTGGGGATTATCTGCACTTTCAGGGACTGTAAAGCCCCTCCATTGGTAGGATAGTAAAGGTACCACAAGATTTCCTGTCAGGAAATTTACCTGTCATGAATTGCCACACTATTGGCTGTTGTGTGTGTCCATTAACATGTCTTTGCCCCACCCACAAGGGCTTTATCCTCTACAGCTAAAGAGCTCTGCTTCATTGCTGTGCCACCTTTGTGGTATGCTGGGAAGAGCTACAGCTTCATAAACAAGAGACTGTGAGTCAGAATCCTGAGAACATCTACTCAGTTTTGTTTTGCTACATGACTTTCATTACATTGGTGATCCATAGTGGCATGGAGTTTACAATAGCAAATATATAGAAAAATGGACTTAAATGTGAGAAACACTAAGTGCAACCCTAGGATACTGAAGGTACTACAATAGCTAATAGCATCATACTGACAGGTTTCCTGACAGGAAAATCTTGTAGCATCCTTACTATCTTTGCTCCTCCATCTATGATATCAGGCCTCACTACACCCTGGGCATGTGGGTATTCCCTAACATCCCATACCCTGATAGGTCTTATTGCTTACTTAAGGAGCTCTTCTTTATTTATGACAAATCTTAAAAAAATGCTTTTAAACAGACTCAAAATAGGGAACAAGGGCATCTTACAAGAAAGGAGAGTAAGAGAACTCTAAAACCTATGGGTTGACCCCACCATCATACTCCCACTTTTGCACTTTATTCAAGTACGACCCTTCCCATTCCTTTTCTCTGCCCTCTGTCCCTTGCCTATTCCCCATTTCCTCCTTCATCTTTACCTGCCACCCCTCCCCTCCCCAGCACTCCTCATCCTCCCTTTCTACCAGTACCCTGCTCACCCTATATCTATTCCGTACAGGTTTGACAAGGCCTTTGGCTGCCTCCTCTGTCTTTGAGTTCTTTTGATTATCATCCTCTCTCTTATACATGTTGTTCACCTTCCAATCTATAGGTATGATTTTTTATGTGCAGTGTAAAGACATTATTGCTAGACTGTTTTTTGTTAGAAACTTTGTATTGCTAGACTGTTTTTTGTTAGAAACTTCGTATTTTGCCTCCTTTGTATGTTTGTCACCCTTCCCCACTGATGTGGAACCTCTGTAAAAGAGCTGCTCTCTGCTCAGAGGTATTGTAATCTGAGATTCACTAAATAAATAAATAAATAAAAAATAAATGCTGCTGAACATAATTAGTTTATCTGAAACCAGGCCTAAATTTTATCACTTATACCAACAGGATAATTGAAATTTGGGACTCAAATGTAGAAGATTACTGTACAACGGTAGCCCCTTTTTCCTCCATAAAAACAGAGTCCATATACTGTAACCTTCTGAAAACTGCAGTTTAACACTGGGCTTTCTCGTCAACCTTCCTATAAGTGACTACCATCTTTTTTTAATTTTTTTTTTTAATTTAGTTGTTTAACCAGGTATAGCACACTAAGCTGAAAGCTTTTTTACAGGAGCGACCTGGGAGCACAAGGAGGTTAAGTGACTTGCTCAGGGTCACACAGTATGCAAGTGGAAGCTGTGGGATTCAAATCCAGGTCTGGTCTGCTGGATGTCACCAGATTTGCAGCTCAGAGCCTTAGACCACTGCACTATACTGCATCTTGTCTGATTCTATAAGTGAATTGGGCCCCTGCTGGGTGTCTCTTTTGGTACACAACTTCAAGCATGCAGTTTTAGCGAGAGGGCCTCAGAGCAAAGCTGAGTGGTTATAGCTGCCCTAACCTCATGAGAGTACTCTCTTATACCATAAGAGAGACCCAGCAGAGGCCCTATTAACTTATTAGAAATCACTCAAGTTGCAGTAGCTGGAGTCACTTATAATAGGTGTTGCCTTTTTTTTCAAAAGTTAAAAAAAAACCTGTCCACCCCTAGCTCTGAAGGGGAATGGGCCACTTGTAACATTCCTGCACCAGAGACCTCTCTGTACAGGATAAGAAGTGAAGATGCTCTGTGCACTGATTGGCTGAGATCATGTGTAATTTATAATTGATGTATATGGCTATGAAGCAATATCTTATCAGCTAGAGATAAATTACTTCTGATGAGACTCTTTTTTGAAGTCTGCTTTAATTGTATTTATGATTTCCAAAAGATTCAGTATACCATTTGCTACTTCATTTGGTCTTGTTCGAAAAAAACCCAGACTCGCACAGAGTGAGTCAGTGAAATGAAAGCTGCATTTTCCACCCTACGCTGACAAATGATATGATTAAATAAGATTACCTAGCAGAGCACAGAAAGGATGCATGTTGTTTTTTTTTCACAAAACTGACAGATCCTGGCAGAGACATAAATAGCATTCCCTTATTTTCATAGCGTGTTCATAGTTCTTGCAGCATTCAAGATAATGAATCTTATTTGGTTTGACATGGAGGCTGCACTAGTATGCTAGTATGGTAACCCTTTCTGTTGATGGACCAGAGGTGTTTAAGTTTGAACACCAGACTGTGCTGATACACACGACAATTTTTACAGTATCTTTTAATTAAAAAAATACTTCAAAAATGCTTTATACACTTCTTAAAAGCATGCAAATGCAATACAAAAGTGAACACCAAAAATATACAACTCTTTATCAAGTAGAAATCTACAAAGCATGGAACTACAATACAGATCAAATGGAAATCAAATAAAAAATGTGACTTATTAACAAAATAATAGTTTAAAAAAATGTTGCTTGGGCACTTAAAATAAGCACCATGTTGTCTTTCTATTTTCTTATGTTTAGCACCAGCAGATCACAATCATTATAGCGGTTCTAGAGTAGATATGGCTGCTTAGAATCCAGCCGTCTCTTGAGCTAAGGATTGACACACCCCACTCTCCAAAAACAAAATGTAGTGAAATATGGTCAGCTAATTTTAAAGTTAGAGGATGGTCACATTAAAAGTATTATTTTCAGGAGTTTTCTAGGGAAAAGAAAAATGCAAAAAATGGTAACGATTTTAAACCTGAAACTTTCAGGTTCTTTACTTCCTTTCAGAAAGGTGGTTTCATGGCAATTTGGAAAAAAAAAACCTATAACACTTAATTATTATTGACAAACAAAATTGTTTAGTTGCCGTATTGGTCCTTGTAAGAACAGATCCAGTAGCAAATGGTTTGATATCTTTTATTGGACTAACAAAAACATTACAGAAAGAATCAAGTTCTTTAGCATTTGGACCAACTAAGTCCTTCCTCAGAGAGTAAAAAACTTCTGAGGAAGGACTTGGTTGGATCGAAAGCTAGAGTACTTTGTTCTTTTTATAAAATCTTTGTTTGTCCAATAAAAGGTGTCAAACCATTTGCTTCTGGATCTGTTAATTATTATTGGTATTTAGAAATACACCAGCCACACATTTGTGGCATCTTTTTTCAGGGATTTTTCACAAGGTGCTTTCACACACACTCATTATTGCACTTCATGTGACAGCACCATTGTCGCATTGCCCCTATCTCATAGATACTGCCTAGCTCCAAAATTGAACCCTGACGCTGTGAGCCCATCCCTTGTAACACCACCACCAAATTATATTCCAGCACTTTGAGCCAATACTTTCTGCTGGCATCCCCTATCATTAAGCTCCAGCACAAGGAGGCCATCTCCAGTGTAAGCACCTACCCCAAGTTTAAGTTTGATGCAAAGAATCCATCCTTAATGTAAGAGCAATACCACTCATTTGAAACCAGAAGCCCATCCTCCATGTCAGCACCCCCCCATGTTAAATTTCAAAACTGGGAGCCCATTCCTTAATTCTGGCTATCCCTCGAGCTTAAAATCTGGCAACAGGGGGCCTTTTTGGTGCTGTTCAACATTCCTCGTTTCCTCCAAATGTATAATCTGGCACTGAAGACCATGTTCAGTTCATGTAAATATGCTCTGAGCCCCACTAATCATCTTCCCAATCCCCTTGAACTTCATGGTGGTCTGGGAGCCTACTTGTAGTGCTGCTGTTCACCCAAAACAATCCCCCTCATGGCGACTGGCATTACCCTCCAATAACCTCCATGGGCATCTGACTTCTAAATATAATTACCACATTTTTGCAATCTAATAGAAATTAAGTCCTTTCAATCCAATTAGACTGCTAAGCTGTAACTAAGATTAGGCAATGGTTTGCCAAGGGAGTGAGGGGAGGACAGTGCAAGTCATCATCGAGGAAGGAGGCATGCTGATAGTAAAAGATGGTGCCACTGGACACCAGGAATTGCATGGCATGGGATGTGCTAAGAGAGGGGATGCCACGATATTACTGGGAGCTCTTGGCACAGGGATGAAGTTAGGGAGGGGAGTGCCATTGGACACCAGGGACTACTTGGTACAGGATGGGGAGAGGGAGAAACTGTGCACTATGGACTGCTTGGCATGGAGTCTGGTGAGGGAGGGGAGTACGACTGGATATTATGGACTGCTTGTGAAGGGATGGGAAGATGGAGGGGGTACCACTGGACAGCAGAGAGCACTTGTCACATGGATGGGGTACAGGAGGGGCATGTCACTGGACAGCAGGGACTGCCTAGTACAGGATGAAGAGAGAGGGGTTATCACTGAAAACCAGGCACAGGTTGGGATGGAGAGAGGGAAGGGTTCTACTGTACAGCAGAGAACTATTGGCACATAGATGGAGTAAACTGGAAGGGAATACTTCTAGACACCAGGGACTGCATTGGGATGGGGAAAGGAAAGAGGGTGCAGCTGGACTGCAGGAAGTGCTTGGCACATGGATGGAGTTAGGGAAGGGAGTGTCTCTAGAAACCAGAGACTTCTTGTCACAGGATAAGAAGGGATGTCTTGGGATGCCAGAGTGTTTGACACAAAAGATAGTGACAATGCCAGCTGAAGGCTGACATTTTCAATGCAAATTAGTGTATATCTCTTATTAATTATCCTTTTAAAAAAATGGAAAAATAATTGCAAAACTTCACTTAGGTATTAGTTAGAGTTGCAACACAATGCCACAGATGTTGGGAAATTCAGTGTCAGTGTAAAAAGTCTTCCTAAATGTTGGTGAATGTACTGTATGGCATGCTGTTCCTAGAACGATTACTCAAAGAAGTGTTGGTATCACACAAAGTTTGGCATCCTTTCTCATGGAATTGGTGCGTGCATACATTTCTGGCAATACAGCTGGGGTAATAGTAATGCTGCTTCAAGTAATTATTTAAATCTAGGAACACCTCCACTATATATTCACCAAGATTTAGGAGAGCTAGTTACCGTAATGTCACATTTCCCTATCTGCATTTCTAACCATTGTTTAAATGTAGTTATTTGCAATTATGAACATGCATACATACCTACAGTGGTAGTCATACAAAAGGGGATCAACAGTGAGGTAATCTTGGGGTACGTTGGGGTATACTGAGGTAGAATCACATTACAGCCAATACAAACTGCAACTTGAGTGCCTCAGTATACCTTAGTATTACCTCAGAACTGATCAACTTTTGTACAACTATCACTGTATGTACATAAATATAAACATACAAAATAGCCACAGAAGAAGGCCTTATGGTCTATTGAGTTGTCTCAGTTGTGAAGCTCCTAATCCAAAGATTTCAATGGGCCTTGCCCCCTCCCCTTCAATCCTGACCCTCCCCTTCACCCTGTCCCACCCTCTTTTGACCCCCCCCCCCACTGTCTTCTGCGAGAAGATCTCAGCTGGAATTTTGTTCCATCATGACACCACTCTATCTGTAAAGAAGTGTCTTCAGATCTCTTTCTTGAACCTTCCCCCCTCCAGCTTATAACAGTGCCCCATTCAGCTCAGGTATTTAAAAGTCTCAGTCATGTCCCATCTCTCCCTTCTCTCCTCCAATGAGTACAGGTTAAGTTCTTTTAGTATGTCCTCATATGTCCTGCCCTTCTGACCCTCATTTGAACAGCCTTGAGCCAGTTAATATCCTTTTTTAGGCAGGTGCTCCAGTATTGCACACCATACTCCAGATGAGGTAGTACCAAGGATCTGTACAGAGGCAGTATAACCTCTTCCCTTCTGCTCCTGAACCCTCTAACAATACATCCCAGCATTTCATTTGCCTTGGCTGCTGCCTTCCTACACTGCGTAGCTTACTTAAGGTCACTGGTGATGGCTCTCCCCAAGTCCTTTTCATCCTCTGAGTCAATGATCTTTAACCCCCATAAACTGTACTCAGTCTTTAGGTTTTTTCTTCTTATGTGCATAATCTTGCACTTCTCCTTCATCCTGAGTTGCCATATGCCAGACCACCTTTACAGATTTTCCAGGTCTTCGTTAAAGTCCTACACCCCTTCATCTGTGTCCACCCTCCCACAGAACTTGGTGCCATCTACAAAAATGCAGATTTTGCCTTTAGTGTCTTTGCCAGTGTCATTTATGAACATATTAAACAACACCTGCCTAGCACTGACCCTGTGGGACTCCACTGTTGACTTCCCTCAAACCTGATAGCTCTCCACCCTCAACCATCACCCTTTATGTCCTGCTACTTTACCCACCTTGTTAATTTGTTTCCCACCTCAAGGTCCCCCAATTTCCTGAACAACCTCTTGTGGGGTACTGAGTTGCATGCATTGCTGAAATCCAAGTATGTAATATTAACCAGCTGTCCCTTGTCTGCCATCTTTGTTACCCAGTCAAAGAAGCTGATCAGTTTTGTTTGACAGGATTGCCCTGATATGAACCAATTTTGTCTCTTGTCCTGAAGCTTGTTTGTCTCAAGAAATCCTACCAGCCTTTCCTTCAGATTGGCCTCCATTAGCTTACAGACAATGGAGGTCAGATTGACCAGCTTATAGTTCCCAGGGTCATCTCTAGGACCACTCTTGTGCAGTGGTATCATATGTGAGGTTCTCCACTCCTGCAGTATCACCCCCCCCCATTAGCCATGTCCATCCCTCCTTCAGCCAGTGCACACCACACTGACACACTGGAGTTCCCCTGTGGATTCCCCCTGTGGCAGCGCCAGGAAGAGGAGGGTTGTCCTCCTCCTCAGTACTCATAATCCAGATTTGGGTGGTCAGGTAGTGGTGTGGGCCAGAAGAAAGCTGGCAGGGCAGGACTGTATTAACCCATATTGCCCTTTTTTCCATTTTGTGGAGTCCCCACCCCTGTACCCCAGACAGGCCATGGTGGGTGCCATTTTGAGGCACATGTGCATTATGCCAAACCAGCAGACCCTCCCTATTATGTGCTGCTCCAGCCTGAACTACCACCAGGCCTCCATATGGTGGTAGTCAACGGTGGGATAACAGAGCATCCCCCCCAGGAGAGGAGAGCAGTCTTCTGGATGCTCATCCATCTCTATCCCCGGCTGACACCCAGTGACCTGAGTCTGCCTCCAAACCCAGGGTTGCCAGCATGGCACATGAAAGCACTATGCCACTGGGCCAGCTTGGTGCTTAAACCCTTTCTTCCACCCCCTTACTCAGTTTAAATTCAAGTAATTGCTGATATAGTCCCTTATCCTTTCCCTGTGAAGCCTGGATCCCCTCTGACTTAAGTGCAACCTATCAGGTGCATACAGCATTTTATCATCCTGGGTTCTCTTCCATTTTTCTATATACCCGAGTCCTTCTTTTCTGCACAATTCCCTCAACTAGTCATTAAATTCCTTTATCCAACATTTTCTAGCTATGCTGGTTCTAGGTATCAGTGACACTTCCAGGAAGGCTACTGACCTAATCGCTCCTCTACAGACCTATCCCACCCCTTTAAACCTCTCCTTCACGGTCCCTACCTCAAATCCAGTAGGGTTATTGGTATCTTGGTGGATGACCATATACAGCTTTCCCCATCCCCTGTGCAAGTGGGTCCATCATTGGGCCTATGTGGTCTGCTGTCATTCCCATATTACATAGCAGTCTATTACTTTGCTGCTCCCCAGTCAACCTAATCCCTTTTACAATGGAATCCCCTGTTATTATGACTGTACTGCTGCCCACCCCATCCCTCCTCCTTCCCATCCAGGCCTCCCTGCAACCCCATCTTCTTGCTACCTTCCCTCTCCATCCTTACACTCAACAGATGTCTGCTTATTATCCATTCCCCACTTCTCATCTTGCCCCTCTGCCTCCCCAGCTCCCGTTGAACACTGTCCACTCTGTCTTTCCACTCCCGCCTCCTCCCTATTCCCTCAGTGGTGCCTCTTTTTCCTCCCATTACTCTTACCCTGCCCCCTCTTCCCCTCCTATCTTCCTGCAGCCTCTCCAGAGCCCCATTATAGATCATTTGATTCTCTGTCCTCTATGTCACTTGTAGGACACCCCACTCCACTGCATTACTCAGTAGTTGGAAGCGAGTCCTTACTATTACAACTGCGGCTGCACCCACTTCTACCTCCCCTGTTGAGCCCATCCACTCCTCCTGACAGTCCTCCATCTCTCCTCTCTAAGCTTCCTCTTGCTCTGTGGTAGTGGGTCCCAGTACATCTGGACTGCCAGTTCCTCTACCCCACACCCATATTTGTTTCTTTCCCTGGCCCAGCCCAATTGTCCTCCCTGCCAGTATTCCCAGCTCCTTTCTTAAAGGAGCAATGCAAACAAAATTGGGCAAAAATGTGACTACCTTTATTGCAGTATAAAAGATTCCAGGCATCTTTCAGTTTTATTTGGTGGTAAAAGTTTCTAATTCCACCAAAATTTATTAAATGTTTTAATTTATGTATTTTTCTCAATAAAAAATATGGCTGCCACGTTTGGCTTAGAAATACCATTGTAGATCTGGAAAAGGTTAAGATCAAGAAAATAATACAAATAAAAATACTCATGGCAGGCAGCACAGGAGGTACTTAGAAAAGTAGATTTGTCATGTATGCAAATATTTTTATTAACTGTAGCTGAAACTGAATTTTTAAGAAAACATTTTTTGTTGCCGTGTTGCTTTAACAAATGCAATTCAGCTAATAAAAAAAAAATCTAACTATCTACATACTTGGCAACCCCCATTCTCCCACATTGTGCCTAGGAACACTGCAGACCCACACCCCCTAGATCTCACTACCCTCACCCTTCCTGTCTCCTGCCGCACCATTCTTTATGATCACTACCTCACCTGCCTCCAAAGATCTACCTCAGCTAGGTGGATCCAGTCAGTACACCCTCAACCTTCTCAGTCTTACTTCAGATAGGGAGTAGTACACAGCAGTACCCACACCTGCCTCCGCAGACTTAATCCAGATAGTTACTTTCAGACAATAACCCCCTATCTTCACAGCCCTACTGTAGATAGGGAGCAAAAGCAATAGCCTCACCTGTCTCAGCAGACAAACCCTATATAGGTAATTCCAGACAGTACCCCTCCACATTCACAGGCCTACTCCAGATGACATTAGTTACAGGCACTATCCCCACCTGCATCTGCAGGCTATCCCTAGATAAGTAGTTCCAGACAACACACCCGTCTACAATTGCAGGCCTACCCAGATATAGTATTTCCCAAATACTACTCTACCATTCCTCTGAAGTCCTACCTGGCTTAGGCCTGATTTTCAAACTATAGCTCTTGGCCTCCTTACTCAATGTGTCAGCACATTCTTCAGTTACTTAATAAGTAGTAGTCCTTTTTACGTTCGCTTGCACGCAAGGAACGTTTTGGGAGAGTAGCACACTGTGGAGGTGTGCCTCTCCCATCCAATGCACTGCTCCCTTGAGCAGGCATGGCAGTCCTGCACCAATGGTTGCAGGAGCTCTGTATGACAGCGGTGTTCCTCTGCTTCAAAGGAAAGCACCGCTGCCATACTGAAGCACCACCATCGAAGTCCGCCCTCGCGTCACGTGCTTCCCCTGTGCGGCGTCGCCCACCCCCCAAAGCTTTGGTGCCATGCTGGGAGCCCACCCCTGTGTGGCAAACGTTGTTGCTGATGGGGTGCCAATCCCCGCCGCTCCTCGGCCCCGCGTAGTTTGCCGACAGCGGTGCCCAATCCCGTTGGCTCTCGCCCCAGCCATCTTCTGCCATGCTGGGAGCCCACCCCAGTGTGGCAAACATCCTGCGCCGACCTGTTTTGATTTTAAAATCTGTAAAATAAAACTGTCCCACGGCGCGCCTCCCAGCCCCTCCCACAACCCGCACCCACCCACCGCACACCCAGCCTCCCCACACACCCTCACCCCATACTTCTACCTCCGGACCCCCGGCGTGATGATCTTCGTGGACCGGGACCACGTCTGCACTCTTCAAAGGCGACCGCGAACTGAGGAAATGCCGGTAAGCTGTATAATGGGCTAGATGGGGGTTTCAACTTTATTGCATATCTCAGTCATTTTTTGGAATTTTTGCGCCAAATTTTCAACATGGGGTTTTTTGGAACCCTTCTCATGAATGATGTCACTGTCATGGCGTTATTCAGGCCCGAAGGGTGATTTCGCAGGCACTGCGCAGTCACTGCGTGAAATCACCCTTTGGGCTTGAATAACGCCATGACACTGACATCATTCATGAGAAGGGATCCCAAAAACCCCATGTTGAAAATTTGGTGGAAAAATTCTAAAAAGTAACTGTTTTAAGAGCATGCATTGCACAGTTCCTAAGCAGGCTCGTAAGTTCACGAATTTTCAATATTTTCACTCCAGATTTTCAACATTGCCATTTTATCACACCTTCTTATGAGTTGTACAGCTGTCATTTTTCACATCTCACCCAAAATGTGTTTCCGCCCATGTAGCACACAATGGCGCAGTCAGTGTGCAAAATCAATGTATGGAACACATTAAGAAAATCACAGTGACACTGTTCATGAGCAGAGGTCTTAAAATGGCTATGTTGAAAATTTGGTGAAAAAATTCCTAAAAATGACTGTTTTACGAGCGTGCTTTGCGCAGTTCCTACGCACGCTCATACGTTTGCAAATTTTCAATATTTGCACTCCAGATTTTCAACATTGCCATTTTACCACACCTCCTCATGAGCAGTACAGCTGTCATTTTTCACATCCTGCCCAAAACGTGTTTCCACCCATGTAGCGCACAATGGCGCAGTTGGTGTGCGAACTCAATGTATGGGACACATTAAGAAAATCACAGTGACACTGTTCATGAGCAGAGGTCTTAAAATGGCTATGTTGAAAATTTGGTGACAAAATTTTAGAAATGACTGTTTTATTTAGTGTTCATTGTGCAGTTCCTATGCACGCCGTAAGTTTGCGAATTTTCAATATTTTCACTCCAGATTTTCAACATTGCCATTTTACCACACCTCCTTATGAGCAGTGCAGCTGTCATTTTTCACATCTTGCCCAAAACACGTTTCTGCCCATGTAGCGCACAATGGCACAGTCGCTGTGTGAACTCAGTGTATGGGACACATTAAGAAAATCACAGTGTCACTGTTCATGAGCAGAGATCTTAAAATGGCTATGTTGAAAATTTGGCAAAAAAATTCCTACAAATAACTGTTTTATGAGTGTGCTTTGTGCAGTTCCTACGCACGCTCATAAGTTTGCAAATTTCCAATATTTTCATTCCAGGTTTTCAACATTGCCATTTTACCACACCTCCTTATGAGCAGTACAGCTGTCATTTTTCACATCCTGCCCAAAACGTCTTGTGCAATCAGTGTGCGAAATCAATGTATGGGACACAGTAAGAAAATCACAGCAACACTGTTCATTAGCAGACGTTTTAAAATGGCAATGTTGAAAATTTGGTGAAAAAATTCCTAAAAATGACTGTTTTACAAGCGTGCATTGCACAGTTCCCACGCACGGTCGTAGGTTTGCGAATTTTCAATATTTCCACTCCAGATTTTCAACATTGGCATTTTACCACGTCTCCTCATGAGCAGTACAGCTGTCATTTTTCACATCCTGCCCAAAACGTGTTTCCGCCCATGTAGCACACAAAGGCACAGTCGGTATGCAAAATCAATGTATG
This sequence comes from Neoceratodus forsteri, assembly GCA_016271365.2. NCBI lineage: Eukaryota > Metazoa > Chordata > Ceratodontiformes > Ceratodontidae > Neoceratodus > Neoceratodus forsteri. Next base: position 1,323,295,803 of record CM057456.1, read on the forward strand.
GGACACATTAAGAAAATCACAGTGACACTGATCATGAGCAGAGGTCTTAAAATGGCTGTGTTGAAAATTTGGTGAAAAAATTCCTTAAAATGACTATTTTACGAGTGTGCGTTGCACAGTTTATAAGCACACTCATAAGTTTGTGAATTTTCAATATTTTCACTCCAGATTTTCACCATTGCTATTTTACCACACCTCCTCATGAGCAGTACAGCTGTCATTTTTCACATCCTGCCCAAACGTGTTTCCACCCATGTAGCGCACAATGGCGCAGTTCGTGTGCGAACTTAATGTATGGGACACATTAAGAAAATCACAGTGACACTGTTCATGAGCAGAGGTCTTAAAATGGCTATGTTGAAAATTTGGTGACAAAATTCTTAGAAATGACTGTTTTACGAGTGTTCATTGTGCAGTTCCTATGCACGCTCGTAAGTTTGCGACTTTTCAATATTTTCACTCCAGATTTTCAACATTGCCATTTTACCACACCTCCTTATGAGCACTGCAGCTGTCATTTTTCACATCTTGCCCAAAACGTGTTTCCGCCCATGTTGAGCACAATGGCACAGTCGCTGTGTGAACTCAGTGTATGGGACACATTAAGAAAATCACAGCATCACTGTTCATGAGCAGAGATCTTAAAATGGCTATGTTGAAAATTTGGTGAACAAATTCCTAAAAATAACTGTTTTACGAGCGTGCGTTGTGCAGTTCCTACGCACCCTCGTAAGTTTGCGAATTTTCCATATTATCACTCCAGATTTTCAACATTGCCATTTTACCACACCTCCTTATGAGCAGTACAGCTGTCATTTTTCACATCCTGCCCAAAACGTGTTTCTGCCCATGTACTGCACAATGGCGCAGTCGGTGTGCAAAATCAATGTATGGCACACAGTAAGACAATCACAGTGACACTGTTCATTAGCAGAGGTTTTAAAATGCCAATGTTGACAATTTGGTGAAAAAATTCCTAACAATGACTGTTTTACGAGCATGCATTGCACAGTTCCACGCGCATCCTAGGTTTGCGAATTTTCAATATTTCCACCAGATTTTCAACATTGCCATTTTTACCACACTTCCTTGGCGAGCAGTACAGCTGTCATTTTCACATCCTGCCCAAAACATGTTTCCGCCTATGTAGCGCACAATTGGGGTAACAAAAAGGTCATGCTGACAATTTATTGTGCAAATACCAGCAATCGCACAGGGCATTAGGGTAAAGCACCATACATGCCAAACACCACTGCAAATACCTGCAAGCGAACGTTCGGCATTGACAAATGCTTGTTAGATCTTAATACATTACATTAAATAACATATACAATGTTAATCTTTTTGGAATATACAGTATAACGCACAACTGAAATAATACAACAAAAATACTCCTATTTTCCTATTGAATTTAGTTTATGCACCACAGCATCAATACATATTTAAGTTTGTTATGCAGAACTTACAGCAGTATGTGTTATTTTAAAAGATAAGGCAGATACTATAACAATATTTACCTTGTTAGTCCCTTTTTAAGGTAAACTGCCAGTTACCCACCCTTTATTCACAGAAAGGGTGATGGATGCCTGGAACAGCTTCCCTGAGGTGGTGGTGGGAGCAAAAACTGTAATGGGATTTAAGAAGGCAAGGGATAAGTATAAGGGAACCTTAGAAGCAAGATGGGGGGGGGGGGGTAAAGCCAGAGATTAAGTAGTGTCTACAGTGTGGCAGTAGGTAGGAAACATAGGCAGACTGGATGGGCCAAGTGGTCCTTATCTGCCGTCAAATTCTGTGGTTCTGTGTTTAGTGTACTCTGTTTCTAACTAGTATTAATAAAACCTCAGTTTTTACTTACAGTGTTTTATTCATTGATGCTCGATTATACACTCCTATTTTTTAAACGCCCCTTTTCTTCCCTTTGACAGACTTAAATTAAATACAGCAGAGACCTGTTATAAGCACACCCTAAATACCAAGCAAAAATATTCTTATAACTGGGATGTCCTTATAAGAGGACTTCATTGACATCACTGGAAAGCATTATAAAATGTATGGTTAACATGATGAAACTGGGCTTGCACTCCTTGTTGGAGAATTCATTATTCAAAGCAATATAATATACATTTTTATCAGAGCACTTGTCCAGAGTATTGTTGTGCAGTTCATTCAGTGTCATTGCTAACCATGAAGGAATGTGTGCTGCCTTCTTCATAGGGCATCTTTCACACACCCATTCACTACTTAAGTGATCATTAATGAAGAAACTAGATCACTGTTCAACCCAGGCTCAGCACACTCAGAAGTGACAATAACTATCTACCACTACCTCTGGAAAAAAAATGTTCTTATAAAGGGGCTGACTGTTCTTATAAATGGTCTTTACTGCCATTGAAAATAATGGGCAAAAATCAGGACATCCAAAAAATAGTCTTATATAAATGGGATGTTCTTGTATCCAATGTTATTATAAATGGACTCCACTGTACCAGGGTTTTGTAAGGTGTCACAATTGGGGTGCATCATCTCTGCTGACTGCCCCCCACCCTGAGTGGCACAAGTTTGGCTTAGTCCTAAATGGAAATAAATAGCTGTTAGTATCCCAAAGGAAAAGCCTAACTGGTTCCAAGTCATTTCAGTGCCCCAAATCAGTGTTACAGGCTACAGTCAGCTGTTGTCAGAGCAGTGTTTTCAAAAGCCACTCACTCATGCTGGTACCAGTATCCAGATACCCCACCCACAACAGTAGCTGTCTCCCAATTGGAAGACAAATGGGCACTGAGGTTAGCATAGTCCTGAATGGAACAGCTGTTAGTAGTGCCAGAGGAAAAGTCCAACCAGCTCACAAGTTTTTTCAGTGCCATAAACCAATGTTACAAGACATAATCAGCTTTTGTCAGAGCAGCATTTTCAAAAGTGCTCATTCGTGCTGATACCGGCAATCGGGTGCCCCACCCACAACAGCAGCTGCCTCTTGACTGGAAGATGAAGTGGCCACTCAGTTTGACTTAATCCTGAATAGAAGCAGCTGTTAGTAGTCCCAGAGGAAAAGTCTGACTGACTCATGAGCCTTTTCAATGCCCCAAGCCAGGGTTATGAGCTGCAATCAGCTGTTGTCAGAGCAGCATTTTCAAAAGCCACTGATTCACGCTGACATTGGTAACCAGATAACCCACCCATAACAGCAGCTGCCTCCTGATTGGAGGATGAGTGATCACTCAGTTTGGCTTAGCCCTGAATGGAAGTAGCTGTTAGTAATGCCAGAGGAAAAGCTCAATTGAGTCACAAGTCTTTTCAATGCCCCAAACCAGCAATACTAGCTGTAATCAACTGTTGTCAGGGCAGTGTTTTCAAAAGCTCATGCTGAAACCAACCACCAGATACCCTGCCCAAAATAGGTGCTGCCTCCTGATTTTAGTCCTGAAATAATTAGCATTTATTAAATAGAAGTAATTTGCCCTGTCCAGAATGAATAAGAAATTAGTGCTGATTATTAATGATGAACTGTTGAAACTTTTTGCAATGATAAATTCATCCTTATCTTTCTAGTACACAGTGCTTTCTATTTATTTTCCGAACAGAGAGGTTCCTTTTTTTGTTGTTGTTTTTGTGTTTGTTTTTTGCTGCTGTAGTTTGGTATATATATTGTATTTGATTATAAACTTTCTTTTTTTCTGTCGCAAACGTGGACTCAGAATTAACTCTTGGAATGAACCATACCTTAATTAGACTTATCTTAATGTTTCTTTCCATTTGTCTAACTTACTTTCATTTACAAAATGATTCAGAAAGCATTTCTGAAATTCAGCCACCTCACTGGTCCACTGGTAACCCATGTACTGTACAGTGTTTAACCCACCGTAAACTACCAGAGAAACTGTGCTTTAAAATGATGTTGTTTTACTGATACTAGCTGATTAGTACCTGCCTCAAAGCTAGCTTATGACTGCTGCTATCTTCCTGCTAGTTCACTGAAACAAACATATTATCTAGCTATTAGCTGAAAAGTATTTACAATACTGCAGTTTAATTGCAGTTGCAATACAATTACTGCAGCTACAGTATCTGTCCCACAATTTAACTTCCTGTCAGATTGCAAGTACTGTAGGTTGACTGACTTAATGCAAGCTACAGTAGATGTCTGCTCAGCAAAAAGGCACATAGCAGGCCTCTTTTTTAACTTGTATTTTATTCAGATTTTAAATGAACATGCCATACAGCAATTACATTAATAGATCACAGATATGTCATTATGTGAAACAACTATTTTTTCTCATTTTAGCACACAGATGAGTGAATCTGTTACATCTGGTGTTACATATGGGATTTCTGAATGTAATTTTAAAGTCAATGAAATATACAGATATGCTCACCAGCCAAATAACTGTGGAAAAAGAAAGGCAATTGCATAAAGAGCATAACACAGAGACATAGAAACAAGGAATCTAATGTCAGAAAAGGGTCGCTTGGCCCACCCAGTCTGTCCATGTTTTTTTCTGCCTTCATACTTGCAACAGACCCTATTTGATCTACACCTCTTTCTCCTCCTCCACCGGTAAACATGACTCTTGATAGTCATTATTTCCCCACTCCTAGAAATATTATAGTAACAACTCTCCTTTACAGACTACCTGTCTGAATGTGCACAGACCTCAAACTTTAAACGGAGGCAGGCACAATTTCAATTAGAACATGCGGCTCTTAACAGTTCTTATCAGTCGTACCTTGAATACAGCCTCTATAGCATCTACCACCATGGAGGAAACTATGTACAGTGGTGATATTCTGTAAAACCCTGAGAGCTTACTTTTCACAGCAGAAGCCTCCAGCTACTGAGTGTCTTTACTTAATCAACGCTATCTTTAATGACGCATGTTGTGCAAAAACCTTTATGCAACCTTGTGCTGTGCAGTAAACAAATTAAACACAGTTTGTTGAAAGTAGGGTTGGTATAAGGCAGGGTAGTATTGTTAAATATGTTTGCCTATATAGGCTACTTAGAATAAAGGACCCCACACTTATTCCTAACCCAGTCCAATACCAAGTATATAGAGCATCATTAATTAAAAGTGGAGAAACAGAAAAAATTAGCATAGAACAGAGTTCGGAACTAAATCTTCAGATTCTTGTCTGGACTCTTCTGCAGTCTCATCACCTTGAGCCATTCTGAATTCCATCGCAATTTTCTCCACCAGTGCCTTCACCTCCTTAGGATCTGTGAACTGAAAGGCCTTCTCCACCAGGAGTCCTATGAAAGACCAACAGTCACTTGCCCAATGTAAAATAGCTTGACATCATTTGCCCGACAATCACTTGCCCAACAACAGAAATTTGTTAGCGGCAGAGATGGTTATATTTAAGTATGGGGGTGTGGGGAGCAAAGACCCCTGCAATGGGGGCAAATTTAGTTGATGGATCCCACCGAGGGCTCTGAGCTGTTGCCTCAGTGGGTAGAATAGTTTATGGCAGGTGTGGGTCACGTACAACCAGTCAAGAAAAATTCTAATGTCCTGTCCATCCAACTGTAATGGGTGATATAATCTGGCCCATTGAAGAACTTGTTCCCTTGCCCCCTAACCAGTTGCTATCAAGGGGATGGTTATGGGAGCACTCTATTGATCTATTGCATGTGGAAATTTACTTGGTATGCTTTTTTTTTTTAAATCCATGGGATCCAGCTACAATTCCTTGTGCATCAAATTCAAGATCAGCGTCCTCAGAAAGGACATACGAACATACAAAAATGCCAGTAGAAAAAGGCCTTATGGTCTACCAAGTCTGCTTGGTTGTCACCTTCTTATTATGTTTATAGCTGCCCTTCTCCCTCCCTTGCCCCTCCCCTTGACCCTCCCTGTTGCATTGTCCCATCCCTTTTGAAGCCCCCTACTGTTCTATTGGATACCACTTCTGCCGCAAGCCTTCCACCCAGCCACACACCTCTGTAAAAAGTTTCTTTTCATCTCCTCCTGAACCTTCCCCCCTCTAGACTCATATCATGGCCTCAGGTGTCCCTTCCCTTTCTTAGCTTGAAAAGTCCCTCCATACCAGACTTGTTTATCCCTTTCATGTACTTGAAGGTTTTAATCATGTTTGCCCTTTCCCTCCTCTCCCCCAGTGAGTACATGTTCAATTCCCTCAGCCTACTTTCATATGGTAAGTCCCCCAGACCATTGATCATCTTTGTTGCCTTGCATTGCACCCCCTCCAGTAACTTAATATCCCTTTTCAGGTACAGGCACCAGAACTGCATGCAGTACTCCAGGTGTAACCTCACCAGTGATCTATACAGTGGCAGAATCACCTCCCCCCTCCTTGAGGATATACCCCCAGTGATACAACCCTGCATCCTGTTTGCCTTTGCAGTTGCCTTTCTGCATTGTGCTGTGTTGTTCATTTCACCCATAATAAGCACCCCAGATCCCTCTCCTCCTCAGTCACAGTGAGCAGTCACAGTTAGCTTCTCACCCCCAGTTGGTAGCTCCTCCTTGGGTTTTTAGCCCCAAAATGCAGCACCTTGCATTTTTTGGCATTGGAACCCAGTTGCCAGGTGCTTGGACAGATCCTCCTGCAGCCCTTGCCACCCCTCCAGGTCATCCACCACGGTTCACATCTTGGTGTCATCAGCAAACAGACTGATTTTGCTCTTGATGCCCACTACAATGTCTGCAATGAATATCCCAAAAAGCACAGGTCCCAACACTGAGCCCTGTGAAACTCCACTCATCACCACCTTTGGAGATGATAGCTCCCCACCCACCACTCTTTGCTGCCTCCCTTGCAGCCAGTTCACTACCCAGCCCACCAACTTCACCCCTGCCCCTGTAGCGTGAAGTTTACTTCCTAGTCTCCCATGTGTCACTGAGTCAAATGCCTTACTGAAGTCCAGGTACTGTAAATCCTCTGCATGGCCCTTGTCCATTTATCCAGTTACCCAATCATGGTACTCCACCAGGTTGGTCTGGCATGATCTGCCAGGGACAATCCATGCTGCCTGCTGTCCTGTTGCCCATTGGTCTCCAGAAGAAACACCTGTCTCTCCTTCAGGATTGTCTCCATCAGCTTTCCCATGATGGATGTGAGGCTCACTGGTCTATAGTTTCCTGGTTCATGCTTGTGGCCACTCTTATGGTGAGGTACCACGTGAACCATCCTCCAGACCTGAGGTACACACCCTGAATTCAGTGAGGCATTGAATAGGTCTGCCAATGGACCCACTAGCACCTCTGCCAGTTCTTTCAGTATCCTGGGTTGGACGGAAACTATCTGGCCCTAGCGCCTTGTCCACCCTCAGTGCCCTCAAACCCTCCAGCACCCTGTCTTCTGTGATTACTTTGTCCATCACACCCTCTCCCTCCATCCCTGCCCTCATGCCCCACTTGGGTATCTCTCCCCCCTTTTCTTTAGTAAAAACCAAGCAGAAGTAGTCATTTAGTGCTTCTGCCTTTTCAACCCCTACTTCCACCCATCCCCCTCCCCTCTTAATCCTTACTATATTGTCCTTACAGCTCCTTTTCTCCCTGATGTACCTGAAGACTTCCTCCCCCCCCTTCTTAATGCCCTGCACCAGCCTGAGCTCCTTTGACAGCTTGGCAGCCCTTACTGCCCTTGTTACCTCTCTTGCTTCCTTCAGGTACACCTCTCTGTCCTAACCCCGCCCAGTTTTCTTGTACCTCCTAAAGGCAGCTCTTTTCTTCCTTATCTTATCCATGACTGTTCACCCAGCTAGGTTTCTTTGCCCTAGCTTTCTTACACCAGACCTTGATGCAGGTTTCTGTTGCCTCCATTACCCCCATCTTTATGAGCTCCCACCTCCGGTAAGTGTCCACAGTAGGGTAAATCTTGGCCATGTGCTCCTTTACTGTTTCCCCCATCCTTCTTAAGTTGGTCCTCCTGAAGTCTAACACAAGTCTAACACAGGTCTAACAATAGAACAATAAGTCCACCCCCTCAATGCCTTCAAGGAGGCCAACCACCTGCACATTCATTGCTCTGACCCCGTTTTCTAGAGTTTCAAAGTGGGACCAGAGCTTTAAGTTCTCTGTAGTTAGGTTTGCCATGTTTGCCTGGGTCTGCAGGGATCTATTATCCACTTTTTTGGCTGTCTGCACAGCCCCTTTAATTTTGGTATCCTGACAGCATATCCATTCTAGTATTTTCTCTATTTATTTGTCCATGTCATTTACAGCTTCCCTGTACCACTAGCCGTACTGGTACCTGCATGCTTCATAGTCTGTTCTTGGGCTTGTGGTGAAGTCTGCTGCTTTTTTTTTTAATTTGCCCACCAGCCATTACTTTTGAGTGCCCCATATTGATTTTGGTACATATCTTCTCCCTCCTATCATGCTATCATCCAATTCCACAGAAAAATCAGGACGAAGATAATTTTTTTCTCCCCCTCTTCTCATCAGCAGGCCCCTGTATGCCCTGCTTCTCCCCCCAGCCCTGTTACTTGTTGTCTCTGGTCCTACCATCCTGCTGCTGTACAATTCCCCACAGATTCACTCAATGGCAGGGTCATCCAAGGACCACAATTCTGGGAGGAGGTGTGGTGAGGTAAGGAATGTGGCACTGGGCAACCAGTAGATGGTGCAGGGCCTGTGAGGGAGTATAGCATCATCCTGCACAGCCTCAGCTTTTTCCATTGCTTTTCTCCCTTCACATCCCCTCTGGCATCCAGCCAGCAAGGACTGAAAGTGATGCATGTAAGCATGTGCATCTTAGTCACGCGGCACCCTCCCTCCCCTAGTGCTTCCATTTGTGCTACCACCTGAGGTTACCCATGTGGCAGTATCACAGTGAAGCTAGCTATCTCCCCCCCAGAGGAGGGGACATCCTGTGGGACACTCAATCCTCCTCCCCCTCCTGCCAACCCCTGAGTGACCCATGTCTACTACAAAACCTGGGTCGCCAGTGTGGCGGTGGCTGAGGCGCCAGCACCTCATCCCTCCGCACCACCAGGCTGGCTTAAAATAAAGGTTTTTTAACAGTTGTGCTGTGTTCTGACAGAGCTGCTTTAGAAAACATATCCACTTGTATCTACAGTATTTATCTACTTGCATACATGTTGTCTTATGTGCACTGAATTTTTATTATCTATGTAACCTTTTTTGGATAACTGGACCTTTGTGAAAATGGGCATTTTTGCTCACATACTTTTCTGGTATAAAATAAACTTGATTGATTGACTGAGAAAACATCTGGTCAGGTAGCTGGCTCTCTAGCACCCCCATAGCAGTACTCTTTATTTCTATTGTAAGTCAAGAACCATTTTACAGTGGGATTATCACATTTACTGCCTGTGCAATGCAGGGGATGATGTATTCCTGGGTACACTACTGAAAACATATTCCAGGGTGCAAAAGCATGAGGCATGGCATGAAAAGTGTGTATTCAATCCCTGGGACATTCCACATCTCACTACATGGCACAGCCTGTTGTGTGTTAACCCTTATTATGCACTCTGTTCTTTGTTTCCTTTTCAGTGTTAGCCGTGGATAGAGCATCAGCTCCATTTATGTACCCTTTATATTTTTATTTGGAGAAAAAAATGAATAAATAAAATGTTAAAAAAGTGTACAAGTATGCGGCTTTAGTCTAATTACTGCCCTTGCTAAGAGAGGTCAGTAGAGCAGAGCCAGGTGACAGGGTTAGAAAGTAAGATGTCCACTGCCATAAGTGAGAGAAAAAAGATGGATCTTCAATAGGGATTTGAAGAGTGTTGGAGAGTCAATGAGGTGAAATGAAGTAGGGTTCGACACAGCAAGAGACAACACTAGGAAACAATTTCACAATGTGAATCAAATAAGTGACCAAAACACAGATCACCCACATTAACACAGAACCGGGAACAGAACTGCATATTGCAAGCCAGATCACATGACCAAAAAGAAGGTAATCCCATTAAGATAGGAAGAAAAACTGTTTCATGCAATCTTAATCATATGACCAAAACACAGGGTAAACATTTAACATAAGACCAAAAACTGTTTGTTGCAAGCCAAAACATATGACCAAAATGCAGGGTAACCCCCTTTACAAAGGAACAGAAACTGCTTAGTGCAAGCTAAAACTCATGACCAAAGTACAGGGTAACCTCTTTAACATAGAAATAAAAAGTGTGTAATGTAAGCTAAACCACATGACCAAAATACAGGGTAACACCTTTAAGACATGAACAAAATTTTACAATGCAAGCCAAGTTACGTGGCCAAAACACAAGGTAACCTTTTTAACACAGGAACAATAGCCTTTTATTGCAAGCTAAATCATATGACCAAAACACAGGGTAACAGCTTTAACACAGAAACAAAAACTATTTAATGCAAGCTAAATCACGTGCCAAAAATACAAGGTAACTGCTTTAAAACAGGAAAAAAAAACTGTACAAAGTAAGCCAACTCACATGGCCAAAAAAACCCAGCAGGGTAACCCCTTTAAAACACAGTAACAAAATTGTACAATGAAAGCCGAATTACACGACCAAGAAACAGGGTAACCCCATTAGCAAAGGGACACAAATGTACAATGAAAGCCAAATAATAAGAGTAAAACAGGGCAACCAAAATTAAGACAACTCAAATAATGCAAGACAGAAGAGTCAAAAGCCTAGCATTGCAGAGAAGAGTGTGATAACCTTCTAATATGTTTGTAGCCAGCCTCTGTCCCCTTGCCCAGGTCTGAGTCAGGTTACTTAACAGTTAATACAATTTTGTAACATTGGCTAGAAAAAGGGTTTTATGGTATTGGCCAACTAGCACCTCTTGTGGTGACTGTGCCCATACATTAATTCTCAATTAATGTACAGGCATGCAATAATTAATATATGGTGCATTACCGATACTGCCCACCACATGATCTCGCTACGCCGCAGAAGTACAAACGACCAGTAGTTAATGTAGCTGCATTGTCCCTGAATACTACAATAGTATTAGAAACTGTTCAGTAGTACTAGAATAAAACCATTTGAAACGTACATCTGTGCCATGTGCCAATTTGCGTTTTCTGTGAGTTTGTGCAGCATGCTTCATGTCCTCACCCACCCACCTGAATGGACATCGGAGCACTAGAATATTGAACACCTTGTCATTAGGCCTTATGAAATGGGCATCAAAATATAACAATTCTGATTGGCTAATAGCTATGTGATATTCCTTCACATGCACAAGAAAAAGTTCCACCAGTGCCCTGTGGACACTGAGCCTGGTAAAGATGCCAGTTAGAATGTTGGCAAATTGCAAATCAGCCTTCTTGTTTTCACCAACTGCGAGTGACATACCAGGCTGTATTTTCAATCCGTCAACATATATCTAAATTAAATGCATGACCTGCATCATTTAAAAAAAAAAAACTGCCAGAATAACAACCCCAGCCAGTAACCCACTAAGTGGGCGCATGAGGAGGGGCACCGTCCATTATAGCAACTCCATCCTGGCACAATCCACTCACGGTGATGGAAAGGTAGGGCGACCGGATGAGGGAGTGAGTGAGTTAGGCAACAGGATGTTGCTATATTTACACACGGGGGGGTGGAGGAGCATGGCGAGCGCTATTGGAGGGGGTGGAGAGGCTGTAGGGGTGGCACTGCGTTGCTGGTCAAGCCGCGCTTCGCGGCATCAGGGATTGGCTAGTGGCTGGGGTGGTTGAGATACTGGGCTCGGGGCCTGGGCACTGGGAGATTTTTTATTGCGCCTGGCCCAAACTTTTTTTTTACTGCTTTCACCTCCGACATGCACCCCCTGCAGTTGAGAATCCTGGGCAGGGGGCACAGAGGGCATGTAGGGGGGTGCAGCCTCCAGAAAGCAGCAGTAAAATCTGTCCTGGTGCCATTGTTCTGGTGCATTGTGGTTGTCAGAGTGCTGGAAATGTGTTTGGCACTCTGATTGAGCGATAACGGTGATCGCCTTTAAACGTTCACCATTATCACATAGACCCATCCCAGCCCTCCCACTCACTCTATGGTTGAACAGCTGACCTGCTTTCTCGCAACTTGCCCACCCACTCTCTCTGTAACTTAACACCGAGTAGGCGGGTACTCTGTACTTCACTCCCTTCGCACCACAGTGTTCAACACAATATTCGTACTCTAACAATATTTCCCATTTTGTTCTAAAAGAAACAATATAATCTGTACCTCAGACAACAGCTTAATGCAGGAGTTACAGAAGTCTTCCACTTTCATTCTTCACTTCCACACGGTGTAATGGCTTTCTCCTGTGTCCTCTAAACAAAAGCAGCGTGTTCTCCCAGTGCTGCCTGTTACCATAAGATACAAAAATTATAAAAAAAAGCATAATTTCTTGTTCAAACTAAATGAAGTAAGACCACTGCTAGTTGGGGGGGGGGGTGCCATGACAACTACAGAAATACAAGTATGGATGCCTTAGCAGCTCAAAAGTCCTCAAGCAAAAAAAAAGCAAGGAACAGGCAGAGGAAGTATTTTATTAAAAATTAGAACAAACTGGTAAGTTTTTCACTATTAAATATTATGCATTTTAGTTATCACATACATCTGTATTTTAGATAGCCATTTCATAAGTGCAATAAGGCACTCCAGGATGTGCATTAGACACTTTAACATATGGTAGGAGGCTGGATGCACTTGACCTGTGGCCTCATGCCTCACTACACCTCCTAGCTGTGTGTTAAACTGTCTAACGCACACCCTGTCATGTCTTATTGCTTACAGATTACAGCTGGTGCCTCTCCAATATGCTGAAATTGTTTTTTGTAAATAAAACTCCTCTGGTTGCAGTGCATGGGGAAGGCTAGGAAGAGTTCAATTTCCCTGCTGCCCCCGATGCTGCTCCCGGTCTCTGGTGGTGATTTCTGCTTTACTGATGTTCCCACAAGTATTTGGAGCTGGGTCCAATTTTTTTCTTTTGTTTAGTTTGTGTGACTTCCAATAGGAGTGAAGTAGGAAAATTTAATTAATTTCTCCCTTATTAAATTTCTCCATGAGCTGGTGCCGCTGTGCTAATATATATATTTTTTTAATAAAATTCCTCTGCTTGTGGTGCAGGGGGAGGGCTATTCTGACATTGACCCATAATCCTTACCAGAGTAGAAAGACGGAAGTTTACTAATGACAGAAAACAGCAACATAAAACACTCTTAAAAGTTATAACATTGACAAGAAAAGATTCTGAAGAGGGAGCCAAACCCTTTTTCTTGCCCATGTTACACGTGAATTAACCTATGACAGAGCGTGGGTCTACTGAGGATTAATGTATAGCTGGTGGTTGGAACTTCCAACCTCCCCCCCCCCCAGCCATACGTTATTCCCCAGTAGACCCACGCTCTGTCGTGGGTTAAGCCTTACCTAAGAGATAACACAAAACCAGGGACATCTCAGGTTCCAGTATGTCTAGCAACAGATTGCATGCCTGTGGGGAACAGTTAATAGTAGTTAGCAGAAGAAATGCCTCCTCCCTGCTGTTTATAAAATGTAATGCATTGAGCACATATTCAGTCTAGTATTCTAGTTCTAGACAGTTGGATTTAGAGACATCAGAGAACACATAGCAGTAAGAGCGACTGCTAGAATTTCTCTGACCTCTGTGATATGGAGAGGCACTTGCTTCCTTAGCCAGTGAAGCAGTCCAGAGAGACCAGAGCATAGAAGAGCACAGGACAATAAAAGCAGAGAAACAAAAGTTGAGCCAAGTGAAAGCCAAGATGAGAGGAAGAAGGGACCCTTCTTGTCCAACACAGAGACTGAGAAAGTAGAGATAGTAGTAGTGGAGATTCCTCTCAAGGACCCATCCAAGGTCCATGTGGTTCTGCTCCAGGTTCCATGGTGTTCTATAGGAATGTATGACTCAGCAGCAGGGGAATCAAGGAAAAATCTCCCCATCATCGTGTTGATGCTGCGTGCTGTAGGCGGAAGTCACACATGTGTGTCAAGCAATACTAGGCAAGTATATTTCTGTTGCCCAGGAATGTTCAAGAAAGTTTGCCCCTTGCAAGCTGGGGCTGATGGTAGAATACAGTGGGAGTCTGGATTAGATAACCTGTGTAACATCAGCCTCCAGAATCTGTGGGAACAGAGCAGTCTTTGACAGATGAGAGAGTTCTGAGAGGGTAGCTGCAACCCTATAGCAATATGCTCATCATCCTGAATGACTTGCATTCCCTGTTACTTTGTATTTTGTAGGAGGAATAAGTAGTGTCCAAAGTGGATACCCTAGCAGAGGGACTCTATAATGTCCTGATAAAAAGTATCCCTGTGTGCATCTGCTAGGTGGTGTCCTTAGGAAGACATCAGTTAAATAAAGTTACAGTTGTGTTGTTTTGGGGGAGTTAGTGGGGGTGACTTGTTCTAGCTTTGTAATGTCTGAGTACTGTTCTTAGCATGTAAAGTATTGTGCATACTTTTTATTTTCTTGTGCAGTATGAATAAATATGTGAATCAGCCTTTTCTGTGTGCTGCTTTTGCTTTGTTTGAATGCTTGCCTCTAGTGCTGGGTGTGGAGAATGAACTTCTTAATTTTACAGAAATGTATGGGAAGCATAATGTCCTTGGGGACCCCTCAGTCTCTTACCCCAGCACTCAGACACTTTTTAGGAACTCTAGTCTGTTCTCTTTCCATGTGGAGGACTAGTAGTATCTGGCATCTGGGGTACTGGTTACTTGTTGTGATATAGTTAGCCAACTACCCAGGCCCTATCACATATGTGTGCACAACTAGACTGCAAGCATAGATTGCAGATATGGCTGCTGTGAGTTGTCATGGGGGGAGAAGCTTTTGATTGTGGACCAGTGGAGGCCAGTGCAAGGGACAAAGGAGGGTGGTTGCACTATTTGGGGTGAGCCAGCGCTTTACGGTATGGGATGGCTGTTGCCAGTGGGAAGAATACAGGGATGACTTTAGCACACTTCACATTTGACATGGGTGTAGAAGCGATATTCCAATTGCTGCTTTGAAGTACACTGAATTAATACCGTGATCTATGCAAATGATGAGTAGTTTGCATATTTATCTGTATTTGTTTTGCAAAGCTACTCATGACCACTTCATACTGCTGTATTGCAGAATTACTCTACGTGCGGAATGTCTGGCCCATGAAAAAAGGGAAAATCAAAGGAAATGGGTGACCCATTTCACCACATTTGGGTTGGTCCAGACTTCTAGTATCAAAGCTAGCATGGGCAGGGCATTGATATGAGGACATAAGCAGAAATGCTGTACCCCTGCAGCCATCACTGGATGTTGCTATAGGGTATTAGGACAAGTGAACAAGAGGAAAGAAAGGGGTCTTCATATAATAAACATGGTGGGGGGCATCAGAGGGTGTGCATTGGTTTACAGTTATGTAATTCAGTGCTTAAGCCACCTAGGTGCATACTGTGTGATCCTAAACAAGTCACTTAACTTCATTGTGCTTCCAGGTTGCATCTGGAAACAAGCTTCGGCTTAGTGTGCTACTCCTGGTTAAACAATGTTCACTTTCCCTTTCCCTTCAATAGTGTAAAGAAAACAGAAAGAAAGCAAACCCCATCTACAGATTTAATATTTAGATGTGTGGATAGGTTGCACCGGGAAAGGAGCCTCGGTTCAGTGTGCCTTTCCAGGTTACCAATTTTCAAATAAATAAAATTTATGATTCAATCTTGAAAAATACATTAAATAAAAGAGTAAGGGGTTCTGGCCAAAACCAAAATCTACCTTCTAAAGTTAGTAAATCAAAATAATCAAGATTGTGAAGTCTTGTATATTAGGTCATTACAGGTCATTTCACGTACTGTTAAGCTGTGCATAATGCATGGATGCTGAGTCATGGAGCACTTGCTGAGGTCCTGCAGAATGTAATGCATTATACAAGGATGAGTGATGCCTTTCTCTTACTGAGTTTGCCCAACTGGTGAGCATGACTGAGTTCAAGCATATTCTGTAAGAGAAAATAATGCCTTCATCTAACCCTAATCTTTATTTTGCAATTTCCTGTTGTTAGGGTATGATTTTGCTATATGTCCTTAGTATTTCCTTTAACGCAGTTTGTTAAATTCATATTCTTTTTCAGTTGTAAATATACTGTAAGATGAGAAAAAAGTATAATTTAAACCATTAGTCAAAAACAAAACTTACAATACTAACCACATTATTTACAAGGGTTGGTAAAATAAATGGTTCTGTGCCTCAGTGCCTAGAGCTGTGGGCTGCACGCTTCATCTGCAGTACTACAGTGTGCTGAATTTCTATCTGAAAATCCACTTTTCTGTGTGATGCTCAGTCTGAGGATGGAAAAAGAGAAAGAAAAGAAACTTGGGGCAATGTAGCTGATTTCTTTATACTGTAATTGGGATCTTTACATATTGTATTATTCAAAAATGTGTTAGAGAATTATTAAAAGCTCAATAGATAAGTTTCCTACACCATGTAATATGCTGAATGGAAAGTATGAGTTCTGATTCTGTCAACCTATTATGAAATTCCAACTTTGGTGAAATCTGAAGTCTCCAAATGTGTTACACACAGATTTTCACCCTGTTCCATTGTATTTTGGGCTTAATCGCAGAATGATGTTCCAGAACCTTGGAATGAGAGTTCTGAGGAATTCCAATAAGCAATTTATTGCACCAATTCACATTACATGTAAACATTTTCCAACTCTATACATAACAGAACAGTCAGTTCTACTTAATTCCAGTCTACAATTTAATATATTGATCCACAATACATACATTCATTCCTTGGGTCTAAGTCAGAATTTCACAAAAGTTGCCATAGCGCATTTAAAAATTTCACTGTAACAAAATTCCAAGTTTTGCAGAAATTACACAGGCAGAATTTTAGATTTGCATGGCACTCTCATGTAATTATTGCAGCCCAACTGATCATTTGGGTCTCATTACTCAAACAGGATATATCACTAGTTTAGTATTCTTGCTTTACCTAGGCATTCCAGGTCCCATAATCATGGCAACCCTTACACAACTGGCTGCAGCCATCTTTGCCAGCCCATTTTACAACATGGGAAAAACATGAGGTAAGGGGGATTTCAGTACTGAAACTGGTAGCAGTAGATAGGAGGGCAGCTGGAGTTCTGGGGGACACAGGATGGATCACAAGGTAGTTGGCCCATTAGGTCTAGGGATGTGAGGTTTGCTAGATGCCAGAAGTAGCTGGGTTGCTGTCCATCAGGCCATAAGGAGGGACCACTGGCCTACCATAGTCCAAAATGCAAGGGATGGGGCACTTCTGTGCAGGATGCCCCTAGTCACAACTGTCCAAATACATTATAGCATCGCATTGCACCATGCACGTGGCAGAATGCCATGATGTGGCCTGATTGTAGGCACAACTTAGAAGGCACATCTGTAAAGGGAGAACGGTCTAGTGGTAAAACACTAGCTTGGGGACCAGAAGTTTGCAGTTTCAAACCCCACTAGAGCATAAAACTCACAGTATGACCTTAAACATGTCACTCAACTTCCTGGTGTTTCAGTTCACCCAGCTTCAAAATGGGTAGAAGTAGGACTCCACTGGAAATTACACTTTGCATCTCAGCTGGGCTATCCTGGGTAAATACATTTTAGAAAGAAAGACTGTTAGCGAGTGCAAATCTCATTTGCATCTCCAATATCAGGATTGCGAATTTGCATTGTGCCTTTGTTGCTGGGTAGACTCTTCTAACAGGTGGCACGTGCCCATCTATGGTTATATGGCTATAAGATAGAGGAGCAATGGTGCAACCAAAATCTGCCCATTTTTGCTCCACCCATGATAGTGACAGAGAATGAGGGGATCTCATTGTTTAAAGTGTTAATCATTCTTATTACAATAATTTCCCACCCACGATTCTCAAACCATCCCTTTGAACTTTATTGTAAATCACATATCTGTGCAGCATTCCCAATCCTTATTTATTGGAATACTGCTACCAGATAGGTGGTATGATGCACATGACATCACATTTGTGTAATGGGATCCTAACTATGCTCCCAGCATGCCATGGTACTCTCATTCGTTTCATGAGCATTACTGAGGATAAAAGCACAATCCGTAGCTCCCTAGATCCCAGAATTTCAAATCATCCACGGTAAGACCTTGTACCCATTACTACACCCTTTGACCCTCAAATTTGGTATATTATTGAATCTTTTTCCTAGGAAGTTAATTTACATGCTCCTCTGGTAATTATTTCAGCATTTTTTTTGCTGGAAGTCTCCTTTTGTGTGAGCTACTCATATTAGCATAGCTGATCAGCACTGTAATGCAGTGGAATAATGTTCAAATGTTTTACACACAGAATTATGACGTGATTAACTATAGCATAAAATGCTGTCTACTATTTTCCCCTTATTACCCTTGACTAGCAAGGCAGATAAAGATATAGTGTGCATGTTCAGGAAAAAGGTCCCTCAAACCAATGTACCTAACCAGTTATCAAATAAATAAACTGAGTCCAGGGAATTAGCCAGGTGGCATGATCTATGACCTTCTCAGAAATGCTACCTGTCTATGACAGGGGCAGAGAGCAGAATTGTCCACACCAGGAGCTTCAATGCATGGTTGAAGAAATGGTGCAGAGAGGAGGGGTTTTGGCTTCACTGGGGGCTGGGGTTCTACCTGGAGGTATAAAGGCCTGTGAAGGAGTAACAGCCTGCATCTGTCCAGGAGGGGAACCATGGTCCTCAGTGAATGGTTTAAATGCAACATTGGCCAGCATTTAAACTAGCCAAGGGGGAGGCAGAAAGATGAAGGGAGACATAAACTGCCCCCCCACAGGCAAGCAAGATCAGCACGGGGAATCCAGAGAGGATGACCTCCCCCCCAAAAAATATAGCAAAGGAATCTGGGGGGTAGAAGGCGAGGGTGATAATGAGATAGCTAGTGAGGAAAAAAAGGGGGGCAAATGGGAAACAACAGAGGGGTGGGCAGCACAATCTGGACAGCCATGTGTGCAAATGCTCAAAGTCTAGGCAACAAGATTGCAGATCTAGAATCCACCATGACAGAAGCAGACCTGGATATGGTTGCAATTAATGATTCCTGTTGCAATGAAAACCAGGGAGTTGAGAATGGGAAGGAGAAGCAATTGCATCTTGAGAGTGCGGTAGGTGCGACTTGAGTCAGGGGAAGCCAGAGAGAGTTGGGGGGGGGGGAGCACGGCCTAAGCTGAGGAAGAGAACCGAGAAGCAGCAGAGGGAAGGAGGTGTTTTTCCCACCCATTCACCCACCCCTACCTCTATTAAATGGTCGAGATGGGAGGAGCCAGTGTCACAGAGCAGCAAGGAGCCACGAGTTGGGGAGCAGCAGAAGGTGCCACCCACTTGGGGTCAGAGCTGAATGCTACCTGGACTTGAGGATGCTGGTTGAATGCAGATAGTGAGTAAGACTGACACTTTTGTTTTCAGGGGGTGAGGGAGTGTGTGTGGCATTTTGAACAGTATCTTGGCATAGACACTGTATTTGCATTTGTAAGGTATCTTGGTGTACACGCTGTATTTGTATTTGTAGGGTAAGTTAAACTATAGGATAAGGCACCTCAGTGGAAAGACATCGTAGGCAGGGACTAGATGAGAGAGGTAAAAAAATAGGACTGCATTCTTATCTTTGCCACTGTTGGGTAAGATTATTTCTTTGGGGGCAAGGGCTAGTTAAGCTAGCACAACTGGTACTGGTAATTTTATTTTTACTGATAATACTGTGATCACTCACATTGTCCTTTCTGTTAGTTAAGTCTGCTTAAGCATGGGTAGAATAGTGTGCTGTGATGGGTGTGGGGCGGAAGTTTGGATGGACATTTTGTGGAAGCTCGGAGGGTGTCCAATCTGTCACAGGCTAAGAAGGCTTGAGGAGGAGGTGAGGTGGTTTGGGAGGGAGTTGAAGAGGATGGGAGGAGGGTGGCTGGCTGCTGGGGCAAGTGGGCTACCCCCAGAGGGGATCATGAGGGCACCACAGTGGAGGAGAGTCGGGTCAAGAGAGGGGATGGGGGGGCAGGACAAAACTGAATAGGAGTCCAGGCTCTATAGGGGGGCCATGGTAGGGAGGAAAGAGCCGACACACAGCAAGGAAGTGGGGGCAGGTAATAGGCTTGTGGTCCTGGCAACATTGGTGGAGAAGGAGGGGAGGAAGGTTCACCAGGAAGGGGCAGTGGAAGGAACAGGGGACAGAAGTAGGGCAGAGGAGGGAGCCAAGGGTAATCGGATGAGGGGCACAGCTGGAAGGACAGATGAAGGGAGAAGAGAGGAAGGAGAAAGAAAAAGGGAAAGGAGAAAGGATGGGTTAAGCAGTGGGGGGGTTATCCAGGGATGTTGGGAGGAATTGAAGGATAAGGATGAGGTGGGGAGGGAGAGGGGGACAGATCAGTGGTGGGGGAAGGGAACAATTGGGGAAGGGCAGAGAAGAAAGGTGAGAGAGTCCAATGATAGTTCCAAGGTAGTAAGGTGGGGGCGGAACGAGGAAGGACAAGGGGGGGATACTAGTACTGGGGAATTCTATGCTAAAAGGGATAAGATGGGGCAGTAAGGGGAAAGGCACAGTCGTATATGGGTGGAGTGCATACCTGGGTTAGTGGCGGGCAGGGCGGGGTAGTCAATTCTGAAGTGCGCAAGAAGAGGTAGGAGGAAACCGCATCTTGTGGTGCATGTGAGTGCAAATGACCTGGCAGGGGAGACTGTGGAGGTGGTAAGGGAGAAGTTCAAGGAACTTGGTATGGTGTGTGAGGAACTGGGGGACTCGGTAGCCTTCTTGGAGGTGCTCCCAGTACCGTGCATGAGTACGGCGAGAAAAAGGAGGATTAGAGATTTCAACACTTGGCTGGGGGAATGGTGTCGATCCAAGGGGTATGGGTTAGTGGGGGGCTGGGGACAAATCTGGGGCAACAATGATCTATACACAGGAGATAGGCTGCACTTGAGCGTGGAGGGGAGGGTATTATTAAAACAGGGGATGGAGGAGTACATAGCAGCAAAGGTGAGGTTTAACTAGGTGGGGGGGTGGCGAGTGGACAGCTGGTAGGCAGGGTACCCGGAATGGTAAGCCCGACGAGCTTACCCCTCAAGACAACATGGGAGGAGCCAGAGTGGAGACACAAGGGGGGGAAAACCCAGGGTATGGCAAGGAAGGATACGGGCCATACAAGCCATGGAGTATTCCCAGAGCAGTGGAAAATAACTATAATTAGACCAATTTTCAAAAGTGGTTATTCTACCAATGTTACTATCGGCCAATTTCAATATTATGCCCCCTTTCAAAAGTTTTAGAAAGAATCATATTTGATCAGACATTTGATTTTTTGGGAATGTATAACCTGTTATCAAATGTGCAGCATGGTTTTAAACCAATGCACAATACTGGAACGGTCTTGGTGGGGTTCACAAGCTGCATACAGGGCGCCCTTGATAAGGGGTGCTCTGTTGCAGCTCCATTTGTGGATCTCACCAAGGCCTTTGACTTAGCTGACCACAATCTGTTGTTGGATTCCTTTCTTGCTCTGAATTTTTCAAAGGCGGTTTCAGAATGTTATTTCAACTACCTTAATAACAGAGTTCATAGAACTAGAATTGATGGTGTTTTATCACAAAGTTACACTACCAAGTGTGGGGTACCCCAAGGATCAATATTGGGTCCCCTAATATTTTCTATTTACATGAACTCTACCCCGGACACGTCAGAATTCAACTATGACTTTGTACGCGGATGATGCCGTTATTTTTAGTATAGGTAACCAACCCACGGATGCAGTGCAACCAGTACAAGGTGACTTTTTAATTTCAAAAATGGTTACCATCTAAATGAATGTTATTGAATGTAAAGAAAACAAAATCCATGATTTTTTCTAGTCTTAGGAAGAAAATGGAATCAATCCAAATTGTGGACTTGAATGGAGAGATAGTTGAACAAGTAGATAGTTTTAAGTATCTAGAAATAACCCTTGATTATAAATTGACATTTGAACATCATATTAATAGTACTATTAAGACTATACACCAAAGATTAGGAGCTGTATATAGAGCAAAGTCCTTTATGACCCTGGAATCAAAGAGGGTACTCATGCATAGTTTCTTACTTAGTGTGCTGGATTATGACTTAACCATCTATACAGCAACCAGCGAAAAGGCCCTGTCTAAGTTGAAGGTCACTGATAAAAGTGTCATTAAGTTCATGACCAATCTCATTATTTGAACACATCATTGTGAGCTGATTAAGAAATCTGGGTGTCTGTCATTTGAAGATAGAATAAAAGTTAGAATGGGTGGCCTACTGTTTAAAGTTACTAATAACTTGATTCCAAATTCAGTTCAGTCCCTATTTTTCCGAAGTATTAATGAGCAAGGTACAAGATCTCAGAGTAAGAGCCTTTTTTTTCCTATAACACTATCCCAGCTAATATAACCAAAAGTGGCACTGTAACATCCTTTAAAAATAGACTAAAATCATGGTTGGCAACTGAAAACAATTGTTCCTGTGAATCAATTCCATAAATGTCCTGTTCTTTTATTTCTATTATGCATTTATGTACATTGTGTGTTTGTTATGTACCATGTATGAATTTTAATGTTTTTTGTAATACTTATTGCTTGTGAAAATGGGCAGTAATGCTCTTCTTGCTTACAAGTATAAAAAATAAAAATGAAATGAAAAGGCTGGAAGGTGGTTACTCTGAATGCTAGAAGCCTAGGTAATAAGCTGAATTACAGGCTGTCTTGGCAGTGAGGAGGGTGGACATTGTGGCCATCACAGAAACGTGGGCTACCCAGTACCAGGACTGGTATATGATGATCCCAGGGTACAAAATATTCAGGAAGGATAGGGCTAAAGGGAAGGGGGGGATCATGTCAATCTATGTACAAGAAGGGATAAGGTGTACAATGGAAGAGGGGGAGGAAGGTAGAACAGAGGCCCTATGGATGCAGCTTCAGGACTCGAGGGGTAGGACACTGAAGATAGGGATAGTATACAGACCTCCAGCACAAGGGGAGGACTTGGACAGAGAGCTAGTGGAGCAAATCAGGAAGGTCTGTAGGAAGGGGTGCACTGTGGTGGTGGGGGACCTCAACTTACCTGGGGGTGGAGTGGAGCACTCCTGTCACCATGAGTGTGAGGGAGCAGGTCATATTGGAGGCATTTCAGGACAGCTTCCTGGAGCAGCTGGTACATGAGCCTACTAGATTGGCTAGGACTCTGGACCTGGTATTTTCAAATGGGGAGGCTGTAAGGGATCTGGGGGTGGAGGACGCTCTGGCTGGGAGTGACCACCACTCAGTGTGGTTCACACTTAAAATGAGTAGGGAAACAGGGGGTACAGAAACCAGGGTGATTGATTTTAAGGGGGCTGACTTTTGTAAAGTGGGGGAGATTTGGGGTAAGTATCTGGCAAGCATTCTTCAGGACCTGGATGCTAGTCAAAGGTGGGAGATTATTAAAAGAGGCCTGGCAAAGGCCACTGGGGCATGTACTGTACATAAGCGCGGAGTAAGAAGAAAAGGGCAAAGAACCCCAGTTGGTTGACTCGGGAGTTAATGAAGAGGGCAGGGGACAAGAGAAAGGTATTTCAGAAACTCAAGAAATCGGGGGTGAAGGAAGAGTATACAAAGAAGGCCAGGAAAGTTACCAGGCTAGTCAGAGTGATCAAGGCCTCACGAGAACTGAGACTGGCACAGGGTATTAGGCAAGGAGAAAAGAACTTCTTCAGATACATTAGAGAAAGAAGGAAGAACAAAGACCAGATTGTGAGGATTAGGAAGGACGGAGGGTGTGTGGAGAAGGGGGAGAACAGGCAGAGGCATTAAATGAATACTTCTGTTCTGTGTTCACGAAGTAGAAAGGGGGGAAGATACCCCAAAGGGGGGTAGGGTGGGTAGTGGAGGGGAAGGGGTGACTGATGTGGGGATTATAGAGGACAGGGTTCTGGAGAGATTGAGGGCATAAAGGGTGGACAAGGCACTGGGACCGGATGGCATCCACCTGAGGGTACTCAAGGAGCTGGCAGAGATCCTGGTGGGGCTGCTGACTGACCTGTTTAGTACCTCCCTGGACACAGGATGCATGCCACAGGACTGGAGGATGGCCCACATGGTGCCCATTCACAAAAGTGGCCCCAGATATGAGCCAGGCAACTACGGACCAGTGAGCCTCATATCAATTGTCAGGAAGCTCATGGACACAATCCTAAAGGAGTGGCTGGTGACCTTCTTGGAGGACAATGGTATCCAGGATGGTCATCAACATGGGTTTGTCTCCAGCAGATCCTGCCAGACAAATCTAATTGAGTATTATAACTGAGTGACCAGGGAACTGGACAGGGGCCACGCAGTGGATGCCCTGAATTTGGACTTCAGCAAGTCCTTTGATTCCGTGCCACATGGGAGGCTGGGAGGAAGCTGGAGTACGTAGGGGTGGGGACAAAGATGGTAAATGGGATTGTCAACTGGCTCTCATCACCAAGGGAAGTGATGAGTGGGGTGCCACACAGGGATCAGTGCTGGGACCAGTGTTGTTTGGGATATTAATAGCTAATATCTCACAAGGGGTCTGAAGTAGAATCAGTCTGTTCATGGGCAACACAAAGATAGGAGCTGTGGTAGATGACATCGATGGCTGGAAGGGGCTGCAGGAGGACTTGAGCAAACTACAGGAGTGGTCGATAACATGGCAGCTGGGGTTCAATGCCAAGAAGTGCAAGATACTGCACTTCAGAGCTAGGAACCAGGGGAGGAGCTATCAGCTGAGAGGGGTACAGCTGGACAGTACAGAGGGAGAAAAGGATCCTGGGGTGATTATAACGAGCAGCATGAACAACTCGGCTCAGTGCAGAAAGGCGGTGGCAGAGGCCAATAGGATGTTAGGGTGTATGGCGAGAGGAATCTCCTCCAGGAATAGGGAGGTGATCCTCCTCCTATACAGGACTCTGATCAGGCCTCACCTGGAGTACTGCGTGCAGTACTGGTGCCTGTTCCTGAAGAAGGATATCAAGTTGCTGGAGGAAGTGCAGCATAGGGCAACAAAGATGATCCAGGGATTTGAGGGGAGGTCCTATGAGGAGAGATTGGCCGAGCTGAACATGTATTCCCTGGAGGAGAGGAGGGATACTGTAGGAGGGATATGATTGAGACATTTAAATACTGCAAGAGGATAAATGAGCTTAATATGGAAGGGATTTTACAGCTTAGAAGAGGGAGGGAGATGAGAGGGCACCAGTTGAGGTTGGAGGGGGGAAGATTCAGGAGGGGAAATCAGGAGGCATTTTTTCATAGAAAGGGTGGTGGACAGGTGGAATGCTCTGCTCGAGGGGGTGGTGTCCTGTAGAATGGTGGGTGGCTTTAAGAGGGGTTAGGATAGGGTGAGGGGGAGGTATGATGAGGGGGGGTGGGGAAGAAGTGGCAGCTGCAAGTTGAGGGGCTAGCTGCACAATCGAACAGGCTCGCTAGACCGTATGGCCTGCTTCTGCTGGTGTTTTCGCATGTTCATAGGATTGGAATGAGGCCATACCATGGTAAAGTCTGTTCAGAAAAGACAGGGAAGTTGAAAAAGGGGGAGGAGTGGCTCTTTATATTAGGGACAAAATAAAACCCAGGGAGACCAGAGAGGAACTGAGGTACTGTGGGTTGCCCTGGAAACACGTAAGAAACAGAAACATAGACACATAAACTTGATGACAGATAAGGACTGCTTGGCCCACCTAATCTGCCCATTACACTACCTATTGGATAAGCTGCAGATCCTAGTTAACCAACAGCCTACTTCCTCTTACCCCCCCCCCATAATTGCCTTATGTCTGTCACATGCATTCTTGAATTTCCCCACTGTTTATGACCCCCGACTTCCTCAGGAAGGCTGTTCCATGTGTCCATCACCCTCTCCATAATAAAAACAAAACTTCCTCACGTTGCCCCTGAGCCATCCCCCCTCTATCTTCAAATTGTGCCCCCTTGTTCTTGCACATCTCTTTTTCTGAAAGATGCTACCCTCCTGGACTTTGCTGATTCCCTTCAGGTACTTGGAAGTTTCTGTCATGTCCCCTCTCTCCCTCCTTTCCTCAAGAGTATACATATTAAGCTATTTTAGTCTCTCTTCACATGGCTTCTGTTGCAGACCCTGCACCAGTTTAGTTGCCCTCCTCTGAACTGCCTCCATCCTGTCTGTGTCCTTGCGGAGATGAGGTCTCCAGAACTGCACGCAGTACTCCAGAAGGGGTCTCACCAACTGTCTGTACAAAGGGATAACAACTTCCTGTTTTCTACTGGTGCTGTCTCTTCCTATGCATTCCAGTATCCCCCAGCCCTCCTTACTGTCTTCTCACATTGCTTGCCTACCTTAAGGTCATCTGATATGACTACCCCCAGGTCCCTTTCCCTTTTTTTTTGTTGTTAGTACCTCCCCCCCATTGTGTACTCTTCCCCTGGGTTTTTGTTTTCAAGGTTTATTACTTTGCACTTCTTTGCATTGAACCTAAGCTGCCATACCTTTGACCATTCCTCCAACCTTGCCAAGTCCCTTCTCATCCTTTTCACCACCCTTTGTGTATTGACCCTTTTTCAGATCTTTGTGTCATCTGCAAAGAGGCATACTTTTCCTTCCAGCCCCTCTGCAATGTCACCTATAAAGACATTAAAGAGGACCGGTCCCACTACTGAACCCTGCGGTACCCCACTAGTAACACCCCTTTCTTCAGAGTGTACTCTGCTTACTATTACCCTCCGAGTCCTGTTGTCCAGCCAATTTGTTACCCAGGCTACCACCCTGGGACCCACTCCCAGGCTGGCTAACTTGTTTATTAATCTTTTGTGTGGGACTGTGTCAAATGCCTTGCTAATATTTAGGTAGGTCATATCCACAGCCCCTCCCTGGTCAGTTACTTTGGCCACCAAGTCAAAGAAATCTATTGGATTCGTCTGACATGACCTTCCCACTGCGACTCCATGTTGCCTTGGGTCCTGTCCGCCGCTGGCCTCTACGTACTCAACAATTCTTTCTTTCAGAAGTGATTCCATCATTTTCCCTACCACTGAGGTCAAACCAACAGGTCTATAGTTTCCTGCATCTGCCTTGCTCCAACTTTTGTGAAGGTGAATCACATCTGACCTCCTCCATCCTCAGGTACCACTCCATCCTCCCATGATTTGTTAAAAAGGCTAGTCAGTGGTGTCACTAGGTCTCCAATTAGTTATTTTAGAATTCTGGGGTGAATCCCATCAGGCCCCATTGCTTTGTCCACCTTGAGTTTTAGGATTTCTTTCTGGACCCTTTTTTCTGTGAATGGACTGTTGTCAACCCCCCTGTCCAGAGTGCTTCTATTGTTTGGTTTATATTTATTTATTTATTGAATTTTGATGACTGGGTTGGCCCACTGGGCCCACGAAGGTCCCTTTTACTGGGGTGACCCGGGGAACAGAAGTAATGCAATACATACAGTCAGGTGTTACAGGGTTACGAGAAGTAGACAAGATAATGAGGATAACAGTACAGGCAATTATTCAAATCGTAGACCATAAGTGCAACACTTAAAAGATTTAAGGATTTAAGGCATGATTCAATGTAGGTTAAGGTGAGAAGAGAGGGGGGATGGGTGTTGTGTTTAGGATTGGGGTGATTATCCTATACCCTCACACCACCTCCCCTTCCCTTTATTTAGCCTCACTATCCCTCCCTTGGCATTTCTTCGCTCCCTAATGTACCTATAAAAGGTTTTATCTCCCTTCTTAACTGAGTTGGCTATCTTTTCCTCGGTTTTGGTCTTCATTATTTTGACTGCCTTCCCCGCTTCCTTCTTCTTTAACTGATACAGTTCTCTGTCCTGCTTCTTCTGTGATTCCTTGTACTTCCTGAATGCTGTCTTTTTCTCCCTAACCTTCCTGCCACCTCTTTTGAGAACCATAGTGGTTTTTTACTTTGTTTTGTTTTATTTTATTTATTTGGAAATCGGAATTACAACCCTTTGAGTCTGAGACTCGGTTACAAAGGCTCCATGTCAGCAAGACATAAAGAACAGAACAAGCATACAAAAACAAACAAAAAAAACATGTAGTGTCATCACACAAAGGTTCAGATTACACAGCTTATATACTTGGTGGAAGTTAACATTTTACAATATTCCAAATTCAGTGGGGTAGTCAGGTGAGAATTAATGAGAGAACATAGGGGTGCAGTTTGCAAAATTATTTACAGGAGATAGCATCTGTAATACCAGGGTCCTAACCAAAGGCTAGGGAGTAGGTCAGCTAGCACATTGCAACAGCAGAAGTTGAAGAGGTGATTTTTGAGGGCTGTTTTGAAGGGCCCAAGTCTTTGCTCAGAGGTGACAGATAGAGGTAGGGAGTTATACCAGGTAGGAGCACGGTTGCAGAAAGATCTCTGTGCTAGAGAGGTCCTGACTCTCGGAATTTTCAGGGTGTGGCAGGATGTGCTATTGGTGGAGAGGGTGGGGGGATGGGCAGATGACAGTGGAGAGGCCTGGAAGGGCCTTACCTGCTGACATTTTTCTGGCTATGAGGCAGGACTGGTATATGAGTCTCTCCTCAACGTCAAGGAGGTTGGCCAGGGAGTACAGTGTGCAAGTGTGGGTGAGACATCCAGAGCCAGTTAGTAGCCGGCAGGCCTTATTGAGTGAGATCTTGATTTTGTGGAGGGCAGTGCTTCTGCAACCCTGTAAACTAACAGACCACAGTCCACTAGTGCCAGGACCAACGAGGCGATGGCCAGTCGCAGACCTTCGGGAAGAAGGCAGTCCTTGTGGTGATAAAACAGACCAATCCTAGAGTTGATGGTGGCGCAGAGTGAGTGGATTTGGCTGTGGAAAGAGAGAGGTGTGTCAAAGATGATGCCTAAGTATTTGAAGGAGGTAGTTTATTCAAGGGGAAGATGGTTAGTGGACATAATATGGAGTGGGAAGTTTTTGTGTTTGCTCTGATTATGGGCAAAAAGCATAGTTTTCATCTTTTTCAGGTTTAGGACAAGCCTGTGGTCTGAGAACCAGCATTCAGCCTGGTTGGAGGAGAGTTGGAGGGCATTTTGAAGGAGGGTTGGGTCAGGGTGGGAGGCAAACAGAACAGCATTGTCTGCATAAAGAAGGAGGTTGCACTCACAGTAGGAGGGGAGAGTATTTAGGAAGAGACTAAAGAGCAAGGGTCCCAGGATGAAGCCCTGGGGGACCCCAGAGTGGACCTGATGGGGGCAGGAGATGGTGTTCTCAATATTGACACACTGGGTACAGGAAGAAAGATAGCTGGTGAACCAGTCCATGACAACCTGTGAGAGCCCAAGGGGCTGCAATGTGGAAAGAAGTAGGGGGTGGTTGCCTTTGACAGGTCAATGAAGACTGAGCCAGCAATGTACCCCTTATCCAGTACCAAATGCAGGAAGTTGGAGAACTCTATGAGGGCCATGGTGATGCTATGACCATGATGAAAACTGTGTTGTCCATGGCAGAGAAGGTTGTAAGCAGAGAGGTAGTCTGTGAGCTGGTCTGCCATGATTTTTTCAAGAGCTTTGGACAGTGGCGGAAGGATGGAGATTGGTTGAAAGTTCCCTTGAAGGGTTTTATCACCACTTTTGTGAATGGGGGTAATAACTGCAGTTTTCTAGGCAAGTTGGAATAGGCTGATGGAGAGGGAGTGGTTTAGAAGGTTGGTAAGAGGGATGAGGATAGAGTCCAGGACCCTTCTGAGTAGTTTAATGTCCAGGGAGTCGCTGCTGTGGCATGAGCACTTGACAGCCCTGAGAAGATAGGGTCTGGCATCTCGTGGGGAGAGGGCTCGAAAATAAAAGGGAGTGTATGTGAAAGGACTCAGAGATGGAGTTGAGACTGGGTAAAAAAAAGTTTACAGGGAGTATAAAACTGAGATCAGAAAAGGCCTTGTTAAGACAGTCAGCAATGTCCGTCTGGACAGTGGTCAAGGACCCACTGACATTGAGTTGGGCGGGGGGGATAAGGTTTTACCAATAAGCTGCTTGATATTATCCCAGAACTTGTGGGAGGAGACCCAGGATGAGGCAAGGGTAGACCTGTAGTAGTCAGCCTTGGCCTTGTGGATGGCCCAGGTACACTTACTACGAGCCTCGCAATAGGCTTGTCTGTCTGATGCCTTGCCAGTGTCCACAGCTCTGTACTAAAGGTTGTCCCTGTGGCTCATTAGTTGGAATAGGGAGGTGGGGGTGACCCAGGGAGATCCTCAGTCTCTGACAACAGTTTTGGCGAAGGGAACGAAAGTGTCACAGGCCGTGTTAAAGGACTGAATAAAATAGGTTAGTGCAGAGTCAATGTCAGGGGCATGATCAGTAGGTGCCCAGTTCCAGCTGGCAAGGTACTCCTTAAGCTGCTCCAGCTTATCTGGATGTAAGTGACGGCAGGTGATCAGTTTTGGGGGGGGGATTTAGGCCTTTTGCAAGACCAGGAGAAGATGATGGGGGAGTGTTTACTTAGTACATCGGGTAACACGGTGATGTCAGTGATTTTGTGGGGCCTGTTGGAGAGAACAATGTCAAGTAGGGTGGCGGTACCCATGACTGGGTTGGATCTGGTTGGGCGTGTGACAAGTTGGGTGAGGTCAAGGGCAGCAGCGGTGTCCCTGGCCTGTAAGGCGGAGCCAGCAAGCCAGTTTAAGTTGAGATCACCTAGTATGACTTGTTCCACTGTGGTGGGCAGGGTAAAGAGATAGTCGAGAGGGATTGGAAGACAAGGCTCTGATGCCTATTTGCTTCACACAAAGGCTTGTTGCCTCTGTGATGGCAGTATTGATTTGTCCCCATTGTTCTTCCACGCCTCCTTCCTACCCATTTGCTAGTGCAATTCTTAGGCTTTCACACATTTTGCCATAGTCAGCTCTCCTAAGGTCCAGTGCCCTTGCTTTTGTATGGCTTGACTCTACAGGCTGTGTTTATTGTGAACCATACTGTTTGGTGGTTGCTTGTTCCCAGATGGCTTCCCACTTCTAAATCTGTGATCCTCTCTCCATCCCCATTTGAGAGTACCAGGTCTAAGATTGCTCCTTCCTGAGTGGGTTCCAACACTAGCTGTCTGAGGCATGCCCCCTGTAGGGCATCTAGAAGGACCCTGCTCTCGGATGTGGCTGCAGCAAATGTGCTTCAGTTAACATCTGGCATATTCAGGTCCACCATCAACAATATCTCCCCTTTTTCTGCCATTCTGAGGATGCCTTCTATCAATTCCTTGTCCATTTTCTCCCCCTGAGACAGAGGTCTGTATACAACCCTGTGTGGATTGTGGTGCCATTTCTTGTCTCCAAGGTGACCCACAGTGCCTCCTCTCCTCCCCGTTTACCCCTTAGTTCCATTGCTTTAATCCCTTCCCTTAAGTAGAGAGCTTCTCCTCCTCCTCCTCCTCCTCCTCTTTTACCCTCCCTGTCCCTCCTGTAGATCGTGTACTCTGGTATTGTTGACATCCCAGTCATGGTTCTCCATGTACCATGTTTATGTGACTGCTACAATATCCAGTTGTTCCTCTTCCATCAAGGCCATTAGTTCAGGAAGCTTGTTACCCAGACTATGGGCATTGGTACTCATTGCCCTCCATTTTTTGATGGCTTTATCCCTTTTAGCCCCATCCCCGCCCTTACTGCCTTTGTCTTTTTCTCCATTTACCCTTGTCCTGCTCCCTATCGACCTCTCTACCTTGGTGTTTACCTCACTAACTACCCTGTTTTGTGGGGGGAGGCTGGGAATTCCCTGCTTCTTATCAGTGCCTCCCCCCTTGGCTAATTTAAAAGCTTGCCAATGAAGCATTTAATCCTATCACCTAGGAGCCTGGTTCCCCTCCCAGACAGATGCAGACCATTGTACCAGTATAGGCCTGTATCCCTCCAGGTGGACCCCCAGTCCCCAGTGAAGCCAAATCCCTGTGTTCCGTACCAGTTTTTTAACCATTCATTGAATCGCATGGTGAGGAGTACCCTAGCCTCACCCATGCCATAGACAGGCACACTTCCAAGAAGGTTACCGTGTGTGCTACTTGTCTAAGGCCCCTCTCCAACTCCACAAACTCCTCCTGCCACTATTTGCATAGGAGTGATCTACAGACCTCCAGCACAGGGGGGAAAGGTGGCTAAGGACATGATGGAAGCCATCCAAAGGATGGCATGCAAGGGAGAGGTGTTGCTGGTGGGGACTTCGGTCTACCAGATGTGGATTGGAGCCTACCAGCTGCAGCAACAGTCAGAAGTTGAGACATCCTGGACTCCCTGCAAAGGGCATTCCTTAGGCAATACTGAACCTGGTACTGACAAATGGGGTCAGTGCTGCTGCTGTCATGGTAGGTGACAACCTCAGGTCCAGTGATCACCATACATCATGCTTCAATATAAGGACTGAGCCGGAACCGAGCCACACTTAGACGAAGGGCCTGGACTTCAGGAGGGCTGATTTCAGGAAAATGGGAGAATGCCTCGTGGACGCCCTGGCAGGGATAAACGATCTGGGGGGAACTGAGGAAATATGGGCAAAAATAAAGGGGATTATTGAAAAAGCAACAAATCTCTGTGTCAGGTAGGTTAACAAGGGCAAGAGAAAAAAGAGACTGCTATGGTTCTCTAAAGACATAGTAGAAAAAGTAAGAGCAAAAAATCTAGCATTTAGAAAGTACAAAAAGACACAGAAGGAAGAGGATAGGAAAAACTACCAGGAGAAACAAAGGGAGGCAAGGGAGGCAGTAAGATGCGCAAAGGCACAAACAGAGGAGAATATTGCCCAATCTGTAAAAGAAGGGGATAAAACTTTCTTTAGATATATAAGTGAGAAGAGGAAGACCAAAGGGAGAATAGTAAGGATAAAAGGGGAAGAAGGGGTTTGCAAGAAGGAGGACTAAAAGAAGGCAGACATATTAAACAAATACTTCTGTTCAACATTTACAGAAGAAGGGGTAGGTGACTTGCCAAAGATTAGGGACAAGGGCATAAATTGTAGGGAGGTGGACAACTGTCCTTTTACGGAGGAGAAAGTCCTCAAGGTAATAGCACAAGTAAAAGTAGACAACGTGATGGGACCTGATGGAGTGCACTCCAGGATAGTGAGGGAGCTCAAAGAGTTGGTGGCTGCACCTCTGACAACTCTGTTCAACTTATCATTAGAAATGGGAGGTTCTGAGGGACTGGAGGAGGGCAGATGTGGTCCTGCTTCACAAAAGTGGGTACAGGGAGTAGGAGGCAAGAAATTACAGACCTGTCAGCTTGACTTTGGTAGTGGGCAAAGTAATGGAAACACTACTGAAGGAAAGGGATAGTGGAATACCTTGTAACTGGTGGATTACAGGATCCAAGGCAACATGGTTTCACAGGGGGAGGTCTTGCCAAACAAACCTTATTGAGTTCTTCGGCTAGGTCACCAGGGTAGATGATCAGGGAAGAACAGTAGATGTGGCCTACCTGGATTTCAGTAAGGCCTTTGACACTATTCCACATAAAAGACTGGTGAACAAGCTGGCCTATCTGGGAGTGGGTCAAAAAGTTGTAAACTGGGTAAGAACTTGGTTAAGCAACAGGATTCAGAGGGTGGTGGTAAATGGTGTCCACTCTGAAGAAGGCAAGATGCCAAGCAGGGTATCTCAGGGCTCAGTACAAGGCCCGGTCCTCTTCAGTGTCTTTATTAATGACATTAAGGAAAGGCTAGATGGGAAAGTATGCCTGTTCGTGGATGACACAAAGATCAGCAACAGAGTAGACAGATGGGGTGGGGGGACTGAGGAATGATTTGAAAAAGTTGGAAGAATGGTCAAGGGTTTGGTAGCTTGAGTTCAATGCAAAAAAGTGCAAAATGATGCACTTGGGGCACAGAAACCCGGGAACTACATACCAATTGGAAGGGGAAGTACTGGCAACCACCAAACAGGAAAGGGACCAGGAGTAATAATTTCTGATGGCCTGAAGGTAGCCAAGCAGTGTGATAAGGCAGTGGGGAAGGTCAGCAGGATGCTCAGGTGCATAGGGAGGGGTATCAGCAGCATGAAGAAGGAGGTACTATTACCCCTATACAGATCAATGTTAAGGCCCCACCTCAAGTACTGTGTCCAGTTCTAAAGGCCTCACCTCCAGAAGGACATTGATAAGGTGGAGGCGGTACAAAAGAGGGCTATCAAAATGGTGCAGCGCCTGCGTCAAAAGCCCTATCAGGAGAAACCCAACTAACTGAATATGTACTCTCTGGAGGACAGGAGGGAAAGGGGGGATATGACAGAAACATTCAAATACCTAACAGGCATTAATAAGGTACAGAAAGGTAGCACTTTCCATAGAAAAAGAAGCTTGAGGACAAGGGGTCATACTATGAATTCGGAGGGGGGGGAGGCTCAGAGGAAATGTGAGGAAATACTTCTTTATGGAAAGAGTGATGGACACCTGGAAGAGCCTTCCAGTGGAGGTGGTGGTTGCCAAAACAGTAACGGGATTCAAGCATGCGTGGGACATATACAAGGGGACCTTGGTTGTAAGGAAAGGGGA
The DNA here is from genome assembly GCA_016271365.2 of Neoceratodus forsteri. Lineage (NCBI taxonomy): Eukaryota > Metazoa > Chordata > Ceratodontiformes > Ceratodontidae > Neoceratodus > Neoceratodus forsteri. Next base: position 1,323,330,190 of record CM057456.1, read on the forward strand.
GGAGATGACTGGAGATTGTGTAGGGTCTGTAGTGGTACAGTAGACAGGGAAAGCTGGGCAAATTAGGTGGGCCGAGAGGTCCTTACCTCCCTACAACTTCTATGTTTCCATGTAAATAATGAAATAAATAAATAAATGTATATATGTTGCAGGCATTGCCCTGGCTGAATATACCTGTAAAGGAAGGATTTTATGCTGGTAGCACATAGATTTACTCGTAGAGATGATTTAAATCACCCGCTGGTGCATGACACCATAGCCACTCCTTGCACATCTTCTCCTCCCTTAATCAAGCAGTCGTACCATGAGATACCTGACACCCTCATGAGTGGAACCTGGGTAGTAACAGATCAACGGACACAAAGAAATTGCAAACTACAGTGTGCTGGCAATCCTACTGATGGAGCCAATGTTGCTATCTGGCAGACATTGCTCAGTCCCCCCTCTGATCATAGGAAATCAGTGATGCAGGGGACAGGCACTGTGCTTTCCATTCCCACTAACAGGCAAACTTCCATGGTGGTACTTGCACCCCCCTCATGAGTGGGGTCATGGAGAAACCAGCCAGGCCTCCCTTGCAATACTATACTATACTGGAGGGGGAAAGGGGGATAGCTGGGATGTCCACTGCCAACATGAGAAAAAGCACATATTCAGCCAATACATCAGCATTTGAACACGGTGGTATCCATCTTGCCTGCACCTTCAGTGTGCTAGTATTGCAAGGCTGACTGCCATTTTGTTCAGTTCATCAGTTGACCATCTTGGGCCCCTTGACAGCACACACTAACCAGCCAGGCAGGATGGCATTTTGTGTACAGAGGTGGTCATCCATTTTGAGCCAGGCACCCACACAGGAGCAGTTCACAGCAGGTGGCACCTTAATAAAGCTCTTTTACCAGACTACCATTGTGGTACAAGTTAGATGGCACCAAGCAAGCATTCAACTCCAGTGCAGCTTGTGCATCTGTACTACGTCACCCTTGTTGAACACAGCATATAGCCCCAGTGGGGACCATTTGTTAAGTCAGCAATAAGCTCCAATCAGTTGTGGGTTGTTGCCTGATAAGCACACAATCCAGGGTGCATAATGAGGCACAAGGCACTTGCAACTAGTGCCTTCAGCACCTGGGGAGTGCATTTATCTGACACACAACCCACATCCCAGAATGGCATATAGCACTTATAAAATGGATTCCACAGAAATATATATTTTTTCATTTAACAAAGGAATCCTAACACCAAGCTAAATGGGGATAATCTGAGGACATACAGGGGGCTATGGAGGGGCTACAGACAGGATTAGCGGGACGGACATAGTTCTCTTGTGCCAGACTCCACCTCTGTATGCACTGGGCCGCTGTTGCTGTTTGCACTGCCCAGTTGCTATATTCAGAGCTGTCCTTTTTTTCCTAGGCCATCTTTGCACTGCACTCACAGCCATGTTTGCCCGTTATATTCAGCAGTGTTTGCCCCTGGGCTATTCCTTTGAATATTGCATGCTATTGGGTGTGGGCTAATTTGCCTGCCAGGCAGTGCAAATTTTGCCCCCAGGCAAAGTTTTGAATATTGGGCCCCAGAAATTTAGATTTGTTTCACAGTTGACTTTTCACAGCAAAGAATATCAGAATTAAGCATTACACTGAGTTCCATTCTCATCTGAGCAGAATTACTTTGCAAATGTTTCACCTTTTTATGCATTACTGCACTTACAGTGGTATTACAGTAGCCCCTTGCTACAACTAATGCAATGGGAACCATAACATGAGTTTATTATAGCTCCCTGTTTGTTACATCGAAGGATGCTGTTTGAACCATGATTGCAGTGCTGTATGATATAGTATGTGCTACATACAGATATACTATTGTGTACATGGCCAGATTAATGGATGTGGGGGCCCTACTCCAAGTCATATTTTGAGGCCCGTGGGCCCCTAAATGCCAACATCGCACTCTTCTGCGGTGCCGGGCCGGCAAGGCAACAACAACCAAGGTACTCAAGCAGGATCTCCTTATACATGGCTCCTTCAATATTTATTCTCTGCCAAACCAAAACCCTGAGGCATGTATTATTGTAGCTAGCATGGGCTCACAGCTCCCATCATCTCCTGGTCAAGACTCCTTCAAGCTCCAAACCTGAGACATGCTCAAGCTCCTTGCCTCCGCAATGCATCTGCCACAATCTCCCTCTGTGCAGCTATCTTTGTCCTCAATTCTCTCTGTTCTCCCACTGTCTCCTCCATCTCCACTGTCATTGCTCTCAACTTAAAAGTTGCTTTGCTGCTGAGTTGCCATCTTTGCCCCTACTCCAAGTCACTCTTGCCAAAGCAGCTAAAGAGAGTTGTGCCAAGACTGAGCCTTAAGAACCCTGCAGGTGACTGTAGTCACTTCAGAGATTGTTTCCTAGGGCAACCTGCTGCAACTTCCCAGTAATGTACGACTCAAACCAAGACAAAACTGTGCCAGCCAGCAAGTCCCACATAGTTCCTCAGGTGACTTATCAGCACGACAACACCCCATGGTCCACTGTGCCAAACTCAAATCTTATTAAAGACTTAGAACTCTGGTTACTGAACACAGACCACAGCTTAGCTGGTTTCTCCAATAACTTATTCCGTTCTGCAGCACAATGACTTGGACACTACAGCACGCAGACTAGTCAACATACCTGGTGTGGCCTGCCTTGGTTGGCCTGACTGTGATGTGATGACTGTCCTGATGACTGGACTGGAAGAAGATAAATGCCAGCCTCAGCCTGGTGGTGGACAAATGTCTGAGATCCTTTCCTCAAGATCATGCAGCTGGCAGCGACACAACTTGGCCCGGCATGGGAGGACTCCTCACAGCAGGACCAGAGGCCCAACTTAAGCAGCACTGACTGAACCTAGCTACTTCGAAAACACCAGCAGCACATAATGCTGCACACCAGGTGGTGAAGCTAAATCCAACTCTGGGTGACCCCCCGCGCTGCTCTCTCTACTATTCTATCTTCTTCTTTGATCGAGATGAAGACGAGACCAACCACTGGCACCGACGACTGACCGTCGATGTCCACAGCTCTCTTGTTCTCCTCCTTGACTCCTCACTGCCTGGCCTGGCCACATGCCCTGGCACCATGCAAGCAAGCACCGATTCCCTGCTCCCCTGTAGCCACACCTCCAGAAGACCTCTGATGGACATGATTGGTTGTGTGGTAGGGTCAGGGTGGATCAGAGGCAGAGCCAGAGCCACCCATCAGAGAGACTGAGAGGCTCGCTTGCTTGGAGCAGCAGTTGGGGGGACCAGGCTAACTCAGTCCGAGGATGGGGGGGGCCACTGAACCAGAGGCAGAGACTGACTCTGAGGAGGGGGGTGCTTTTTGGTCAATTCAGCCGGTCAGCGGCCACAGAGGTCACCCAGTACAGGGATTAAAGAAAGTAAATAAGTTAACAGTGGGGGCCCTCCTGAACCATGAGGCCCTATGCCATGGCGTAATTTGCGTACAGGTTAATCCAGCCATGATTGTGTGTGTGTGTGTGCATATATATATATATATATATATATCAAAAGACAATTACTGAAACAATAACCTGATTTTTTTCATGCATTCCGGCAGCAGGGACAACACCAGAGAGGTGATCACTGACTCAAGGCATGGAGATCCACATCACTTGGTAATGTGGACAGGACACAGCCAATAGGGGTGCTCTAAACAGCAGTACCAAACTTAAACAAAGGAAATTAGCCTTTAAAAATGGCTGCCAGGGAACAGAACTGAGCAGACTATCCTGAGCTGCACAGGGACTATAGCAGTAGGATACCTAACATCTTTACTCCCTCTCTAGTCATTTGCTGATAGCCAGGTCCAGGAAGGCAGACAAATCAGGAGGAGCCACCGCTCCACCTCAGTCACCATTTAAACTTCCGCAGCTGATGCCCTACCTATCTCCAGATACAAGGAAGGGAGTGGACATACGGGAGCGTGAGTGAAACACTATATTGAGCAGTGCTGTAACCCCAATCATTCTCCACCATACTTCAGCTGCTACAGAAGCTGAAACCCATCTCTTGAGACTTAGGGAACAGGGCAGAAATAGACAATTACTGAAACACTAACCGATTGTTTTTCGTGCATTCCAGCAGCAGGGACAACACCAATTACCCGCCCCTCCTCTCTATACCCCCTTCCCTGGCAACTCCACATTTATAGTAGCTGTACCTGATTCATATGGGAAGGGGAGGGACATACATCTGATACTACAAGGGGAGAGCAACTCTGGCTCTACCTACCTTGCTTACCTGACAGAGGACAAAAGAGCATAATTGAAAGGGTCTGCCTGTGGTTATATGGGGGAAGAGCTCCTCCCCCATAACCTACTTAAGCAGCAGAAACCTGCTGCTCTGCTTAGAGCGAGATGCACTCACTGGTGTGCCGTTGCTGGCCCGTGGCTGCTGTCTTTCTTGTTGTCCCCCCCCCACTTCATTCTACTTGCCTCATTGTTTCTTGCGAGTTTCCCCAGCTCCCCCCGTCTCTCGTTCCTTGTGTTTGTTTTCATCTGTGTGCTATTTTTTATTATTTTGGGTGGGGGGGGTTCTGTACACTCATTCCTTACCCTGCACCTATTTCCTGCCTATGCTCTCCTTGCCTGCCTACACACTTACCTTCTCTCTCGCTTCCTCCTTCGAGCAGCCCGGTTCCATGCCCCAGTTCTTCGTCGCTTTCTCGTTTCTCCGGCATTGGCTGCTCATTGCAGCTCCTCCTCGATCAGGCACACTGCCGGTTGGATTCAGTACACTGCTGCGCTGCTTCCTCTATTATCTCAACAGCCGCCTTTGCTCCTGCCACTGAACGCCATCTGCTTGCCACATAACTTCACCTAGAGGCTGCTAGTCGTGCTAAATGCTTACGGTAAGAACAATACAGCTGCCTGCCCTTTAAATTGCTGCCTCAACTCCTGTGCAGCCCTCCTGGACTACTTCGTGCAGCTCGAGCGTAGCTGCCTCCTGCTCTACTTGGCCTCCTATACTGAGCTTACACTCCTGCTCCACACCTCCATTTTTTTTGTCGGTTGGTGCCTTTAGCTCTCCTGCATAGCTTTAGTACTGCAGCTACCCCACTGTGTATCATAGACTCGCAACAGATCAGGATTAACTGCATGAGCCAGACATTGACAAGCAGTCAGCTGCTGAACTGATTCCTTTCAGGCAACTACACGGCAATCAATCAAGCGCAGTATGCATGCCGTTTTCAGTATTCCGAGGGAGAGTGAGTAGGGCTTTGCAAGCACAAAACCTATTCATTTGGAGATGGGTGATTGTTTTACCTCGCATACATTTTATTGTACATGATGAGACTCAGCCTTGCACCTAAGAGAATTACTTACATTTCGTTCCATATCACCTCCCCTGACCCTCGTTCTGTCCTCTGAAATACTTCGTATGGAGGCCGCTTAATTCCTATTTCATCCTAAAAACAGTGACTCTGCTACGATCCTTCTTATTCAGTCCTAAAGCATTGCGACAGCCTACCATTTACTTCTATTCTATTACACCCTGCCATAGACTTTTCATTGAAATGCCTGCAAGTTCCCTTCAGGTAGCATATCTGAGATATGTAAGGTGAATTCAATTACGTGCTAGTACACATGAGGAAGTAAGACTCATTATCAATGCCATGCATTCCCTGCGCTCAATCTCTTTGGAACTATGTCTTGTGCTGCTTACCCACTCAGCTTTGCAACTTCAGTACAACTACCACCTTTGCTAGCATTGATAGACTAGTTTCCATTCCAAATACTGCCTTCTTCGTGCTTACACGCTTGCCTATGGGAAGCATAGCTCGTTAAACTCCCAAGACTGTTGCTGACCTATCTACGGTTCCTTTGTAGCAATGCATTCATTCTGTACTACAATTCACAACCCCTGCCTTCTTGCTTAACAAAAAGGCTTCTCACAATCAGGGATTATGGACATGAGTCAGAGATACATTCTCCACTGCAAATGTCAACTTGAGACGCTGGTAGGATAAAGGGCTGCGTGTAAAATGCATTTCCAATGGAGGAACATATCTGCAATTATGTGAAACTATATTCATACTTCCATACTTCCACCGTTGATCACTAAATGAACAAATGTAGGAGGAACAGACTACTTTCTTGCAATCTACTTTCTCTATCAATTTCCACATACCATGCATTTCTTCCTTGCTACTTCCTTGCATCTCATACAAATCCACGATGACTACTACTACTGCTGCTGACCTACGTGCAGGTTCCCTTGCTTACAACTCGTTACATGTTGCTCGCACACTGTGCCTGCCTGTGCCGCATCCGGCCTGGAGGTTCATACTTCTCTTAGCCTGCCACGCCCAGTCTGGGCCTGGAGGTTCATAGACTCCTAACTCCTACCTGGCTTCTACCCTATTCAGCATCGATTCCAAGATTATATTCTCCCACTGGATTTCAGTTATTCATTCATTCTCCTCTCCTCTTTGGAAGAATTTCTTATCTGCTAGAATTACTTGACAAGTACAACTCCTCTTAAATGGATCATATATGCTTCCCTGTGGATCTCAATGTCTTGTATGCTCTATACCCTCAATTCATTCATGCTAATCATTTAATCTATGTGGAGACCAATTGTGCACACTAGCCTATGAGGGCTAGCTGCCACTGTACTGAATTACCAGCTGACCCTAGGGTCTGGCTGCGCTTACATAATTCATGGAGTTAGCCGCCTCTCTACTTACCTCACCAGCTGATGGTTAAGCTGCACATCTCACCGAGGGACTAGCTGCCCCATTCTATTACTACCAGCAGACCTACAAAGGTCTGGCTGTGCTCTTCTGATTCCTAGAGCTAACTGCCTCTCTACGTACCTCACCAGCTGATGGTTAAGCTGTGCATCTCACTGAGACTAGCTGCCACATTCTATTACTACCAGCAGACCTCCATAGGTCTGGCTGTGCTTTCATGTTACCTGGAGCTAGCCGCCTCTCTACTTACCTCACCAGCTGATGGATAAGCTGTGCATCTCACCCGAGGGACTAGCTGCCACATTCTATTACTACCAGCAGACCTACAAAGGTCTGGTTGTGTTCTTCTGATTCCTGGAGCTAGCCGCCTCTCTACTTACCTCACCAGCTGATGGTTAAGCTGCACATCTCACCGAGGCACTAGCTGCCACATTCTATTACTACCAGCAGACCTCCGTAGGTCTGGCTGCGCTTTCATGTTACCTGGTGCTAGCTGCCTGTCTACTTACCTCACCAGCTGATGGATAAGCTGTGCATCTCACCCGAGGGACTAGCTGCCACGTTCTATTACGTATCAACTGACTAACTTGGTGCATTACTTACTACTTACTACCTCATCTCCTAAGTTACACAGTCCACCTGCACATACTTACTTATTGGGCTCACCCTGTTATACTTCATGAATGCTTCCTAACCTGACACCAGTGCTTCAGATTTACTTCCCTTACTGACAGAATTCCAGCTCAACTCTACAGCTGTTGCCTTCTATATCATCACCTAAAATATACTCTACTCCTATCGTACTTTACCAGAACTGGATTCGTCAGTCAATAGTCTTGCTGCAAGTCTTCTACCATTCCACGTATTATACAAGCCCTCTATTAGCAGAAACCTGGAAGTTGAACTACTTCTATTTCATCCTGCTTCACCTGCGTCAAAGCCTGGATACAATTACTCCACCCACTTATCTATCATTTGCTAGCCTCAGGAGCTTCCCACTTCCAGTTCTATCCTGAACTTATTGGACATGTTCTACAATGCTCACCTCAGTGCTCATCTACCTGGATGCTGCACACCTTCATACTGCTACCTGCTTCGGTCATGCAAGACTCGGAATCCTGTTTTTGACCTTTCATCTTGGCTATGAACTATTCCACTGAATATGTAATCTGCAAACTTGGACTAGCCAATATTAATTAATGTAGGATTATGCTCCTTTAGTATGCCCAGAAGGACTGGTGGGTCGGTAGCTATGGGTCCTCAGAGGTTTCCCCCTAATGGGATTTTTCCTCTTCTGCGTGCTGCCGGCCATGCTCTCCGGAGTTAGAGGAGATAATTGTGGCTATCATATTTTCTTTGTGGGGTGTCACATCCTAAACAACTAATCTTCCTTCCTACCGTGGGATACAGAGTAAAGCCACACCATCAACTTATACCGATCAACTCAATTGTTCCAGTATCAGCACTATTGTACTGTCAAGTTCAGCATGAACAATAATCACTGACTTATTCATATCTGTATCCAAGTACTTAAGCACTATCCATTCATATAACTATACCTTGGAAGCATCATTCTACCTACTGGTCTGGCTTCTGTATCCAAACTGAAATCTACATTATAAGATGCAGTATGTAACACAAGCACTGAGCTCTGACCACATATAACTTAAAACCAGAAAGGTGTCTATATAAGAATGAAAAAAAAATCTCTCTGTTTCATCCACTCAGTCTCCAGGCAGTGGACAGTCTCCCGACAGGGGACAAACCTCTTCGATATTTTTCTCCTTCCCACCCTCAAAGAGTAAAAGAGTAAAATAAAAAAAATAAAAAAAATTTTATCTAGTCTCTCACTTTTGTCCACTTATTCTCTGCACATAAAACAAACTTCTTCTATTTTTTCTGTCTTTCATCCACTGGCCCCAATCACAAAGAATATATAGACACCATTAACTGCCAGCACTGTGGGAACTTTTCAACAGGTCAGTCACCCGGAGACTGGGTTGCTGTCCCATATGCTGGGAGATAAGTCACCTCAAAGCTCAGCTCCAAGATACTTGGGGTGAGATCAACTACCTACAAAACCAACTACAGGGAAACAGCCCTTATGGGATTACTCCACCACACTGTGGAAACCTTACCAGGATGCCTCTCCCCAGAGAATGACTAAGCCCAGGGATTGGCAGGTGGTTAGGGGAAAAGGAGGCAGTAATCAGGCAAAACACTCAAACAAACATAGCCCTTTACAAATGGGGAACAGATACATACCTCTTGAAACTGCAACTGTCGAAGAGACAGAGGTGGTAGCAAGCCAGCACAAAATCAAACGCAACAGGGTAACAAAATCTGCAATACTCTGGAAAAAAAGGACATCAGAAAAAAATCATCATCATAGGGGACTTCATGATTCGCAGTGTGGATACCTACCTGAGGCAAAATTATCACATAGATATATGGGGTCAGATATCTCCCAGGAGCTTCCAGAAGGAGGGACACTGACCGAATAGTCAGGATAATATGAAGGGAAGGAATGGCCACATACAGTACATCCTGGTCCATCTAGGGACCAACAACCTTGCCAGCAAGCCGGTAGATGAGGTTAAGGAGCACATAACCCAGCTGGGGGAAAAATTGTTTTCTCTTTCATCCAGCATTGCCTTCTCAGAGATTCTACATGTTTGGGAAAAGGGGAGAAATGGGCAGAAAAATCAGAGAGAAAGAGGTGATCTTAACAACTGGCTTAGGGGCTGGTGCCATGCAAAAGGGCATAATTTCATCGGAAATGGGGGGAACATCTGAGAAAGGGAATTCTTTAAGTTCATTGGCCTCCACCTGACAAAGGAAAGGGTTAGGATGTTGGGTCAGAAATTCAATGTCCACATGGGACATTTAAACGAGCTAATGGGGACATGACAACAGCTGTTGGAGCAACTCATGTAGAGCCTGTCACCTTTACCCCTCCAGCTAGCACAAAACCTATAGAATGCATTAGAAGGAGAGTCTCAGAAGACAGAAAGCAAACAACCTTTATCCGGTTCACCAGGAAGCAAAAATAAAGTAAGGGGAGTAACAGGGACAAAAGGACAGAACACACAAACAGGGAAGGGAATAGGGAATGGAAAGCCATATGTCTCAATGTGTGCTGCGTGGCTATCAAGATACCATACCTCACTGCCACAACAGCGAAGGCAGAACTAAACTAGATTGCCATGACCGAAACATGGTTCACAGGTAATCACGATTGGGATGTAGCTATCCCAGGATATAACTTGTTCAGTAGAGATCAGACAGGAAAGAAGGGGGAAGGGTAGCTATGTATGTTAAGGAGACCATCAAAGCTACAGAAATTCAAGGGACACAAGGGAATCGGAGGTCCTATGGATTACAATCGGGCCAGAAACAGGGCGTCCATCGGGGTAGGAGAAATCTACAGACCCTCAAATCAGGAGGAAGCCAGGGACAGGGAAATCCTGGAATACATCCTTCTGATGTCAGATAAGAGGGACATTGTGCTGGTAGGGGACTTCAACTTACCAGATATAAATTGGAGTTCCCTCACAGCTGCATCAGAAAGAAGCAGAGAATTCCTAGATGTGCTGGGGGGGAGGCATGAATCAACAAGTGAAGACACCCACAAGGGGAGCTGCGATATTAGACCTGGTATTTTCAAGAAAGGGTCATACATGTCAAAGTAGGGAGCCACCTGGGTACCTGTGAGCATCGCACTGTATGGCTCAAGGTAAACAGTGTTGAGGATTCTGGTCACTCAAAACTAAAAGTCCTCAATTTCAGGAGGCAGACTTCACAAAAATGAGGACCTGCCTGAAGAACAACCTTAGTCACATGTAAGAGGGGAGCATCGAAGAGTGTTGGACTAAGCTGAAACACGCAATAACCTTGGTCACATCACAGTGTGCCTGTCAGGTTAGTAAGAATAAAAGGAGAAGGAAACTACTTTGGTTTTCCAAGGAGGTGGCAACCAAAGTGAGGGAAAAGTGTAAAGTCTTCAGAAAGTATAAAGAGTCAAGAAATGAGGGTGACAAAATGGAGTATAAAGAAAAGCTTAAAAAGGCAGGCAAAGTAATATGAAGTGCAAAGGCCCAAACAGAGGGAAGAATAGCTCAGGGAATGAAGAAGGGTGACAAAGCTTTCTATAGGTACATATGGGAAAAAGGAAGACCGGGGTGAAATAGAATTACAGAAAAGGATGGGCAGCAAATGGAGGAAGACATAGAGATGGCAGAGGCACTCAATGAGTGCTTCTGCTCAGTCTTCACACACAAAGCAGACAGTGATGGACCGACACTTTGCAGAGTGGATCCTCCAGTTGGAGGAATAGAAGTGAGTCCCTTCATGGAGGAAAGGGTCCTGGAGGAACTCAACAAGTTAAAGGTGGAGAAGGCAATGGGACCTGATGGGATACACTCAAGGATACTGAAAGAACTTGGGAGAGAACTAGCAGCACTCCCTAGTGATGCTTTTCAACAAATCAATGAATGGGGAGGTTACTGAGGACTGAAAATGCGCAGCGTGGTGCCGCTCCACAAGAGTGGGAGCAAGGAGGAACCAGGAAACTACCGACCAGTTAATCTGACCTCGGTTGTGGAAAAAACTGATGGATTCCCTGCTAAAGGAAAGGATAGTAACTTTTTTTTAGAAAAGAGTGCTCAGCTGGACACAAAGCAGCACAGTTTCATGGCAGGGAGGTCCTTTCAGACAAACCTGGTAGATTTATTTGATTGAATCACCAGAGTAGTAGATCGGGGGAAGGGCATGGATGTGATATACCTGGACTTCAGTAAGGCCTTTGACTCCGTCCCGCACAGGAGATTGGTCAACAAACTGGAGAACATGGGAGTTCAGCATAAAGTAACATGCTGGGTCACAAACTGGTTAAATAGGAGAACACAGAGGGTATCAATGAATGGCACACTGTCAGAAGAGAGTAAGTTAACTAGCAGGGTGCCACAGGGCTCGGTTCTGAGGCCGATCCTCTTCAACATATTCATCAGCAACATCGCTGACAGACTGAAAGAGAAAGTGGGCCTGTTTTCCGATGACACCAAAATCAGAAACAGGGCTGACACACCAGAGGGACACCAGAGCATGGGATCTGATCTCTGAAAGCTGGAACAGTGGTCAAGGAACTGGCAATTGAGATTCAGTGGAAAAAAATTCAAGGTCATGCGCCTTGGAAAATGTAACCCAGGGAAAGGGTACTCATTAGGAAGGGAGCAGCAGGTGGATAATAGATATGAGGGTGATCTGGGGGTTATCATCACAGATGACCTGAAGGTCAGCAAGCAGTGCGAGAAGGCAGTACTAAAGGATAGTGACTTCCTTGGATGCTTAGGAAGGGGCATCATGAGCAGGAGGCAAGATGTGATCATGCCTCTGTATCAGTCACTGGTGAGACCTCACATGGAATACTGCATACAGTTCGGGAGGCCATACCTCAGGAGACATAGATAGGCTAGAGACAGTACAGAGAAGGACAACAAAAACGGTGCATGGCTTGCATTAGAAACTGTACCAGGCAAGACTGTGTGAACTCAACTTATACTCCGTAGAGCAATGCAGGAATCGGGGAGATATGATAGAGACATTTAAATACCTGAAGGGTAACAATAAGGTGCAGGTGTAGAACCTCTTTCAGGTGTAAGAATACAACAATACAAGAAGGCATGACCTTCGCCTTAAGGGAGGAAGATTCAGGAACAACATGAGGAAGTTCTTCTTCACAGAGCATGTGGTTGAACCATGGAATAACCTGCTGGAGGGAGTGGTGGGGGAATTCAAGCAAGCATGGGGTAGACATTGCAGGACACTCAAGTCAGCAGCTAGCTAAGTAAGGGGAGGTAGGTAACCACAGGTAGACTAGATGGATCATGTGATCGCCATCTGCTATCAATTTTCTACGTTTCTATGTTAAGTACAAGTGCAATACAGTATTTATTTTTAATTGTTTCTTATGTATAGCAGCCTTGATAAATAACTTTATCAGTTTTGGTATACTGTAGATAGAAAACCAAAAAGTCAAAAAAACTGACAGCTGCGCCTCCAACGCCCCCCCCCACTCTCCAACTCATTCCCGCTCTACAATATCCTACAACATCTTAGCATTTTTTATTTGCTTTCCTTTTCATGAAGAGAGATCTTATGTAAGCTACAATTTGGAGCATGTCCAGTCTCCATTTCTATCCCATTTCTGTCAGTGCCTCAGCCGCTCGCAATTTGCAGAAACCACACTCTCTCTGACACTTGCACTCCCCCGACTGACTCCCACACAACCCTACAACCCTACATTCCATGAATTCTAACCACCAGGCAACCTTACATCAGAGATCAGTCTGTGTCTCTGTCCCTGCCTCAGCCACTCACAGCTCACAGAAACCACACAGTATAACACATACAGCACACCAGGGTCACATATCTGGACTGTGTAGTACGGTATGGGCTGCACGCCCATTGGCTTACGCTGTGGACCAATGGGCGTACAGCCCTACCGTACAGTGTCAGTCGGCAGGCAGCGGCAAGCGGGTGGGAGCTGCCGCCCGCCTCTGACTTGGGGAGCGGGGTGGTGGGGCTCAGTAGGTGGGTGGGGAGGGGGGTACGGCGAGACCACTATGGTTGGGTTGGTGTGGCATTATTTTGCACTGACACCCGCGATTGGGCTGCGAGCGGTCCACTGAACCACCAGGGATATTGGACTTTTACATTACAACATATGCCCGTGATCGGGCTGCAAGCGGTCCACTGGACCACCAGGGATATTGGACATTTACATTACAACATATGCCCGCAATTGGGCTGCAAGCGGTCCACTGGACCACAGGATATTGGACATTTACATTACAACATATGCCTGCGATCGGGCTGCGAGCGGTCCACTGGACCACCAGGGATATTGGATGTTTACATAGTTTTCGTATGCTCTCAATCGGGCGTCGGTGTGTGTTGCCGCTTATGCAGGGGGTGCTGGTCCCCGATGGCTGCAGCCTGGCAGGGTGCCAGGTGCAAGTTGCGGGGATTGGCGCACCCTATATGCAAATGGTACCATATGGCATGCAAATGGCCCCATTTGTGCCTTGCATTATTATGGCCCCATTTGCATGTGCACTTTAAATATCGGGGTTGTTGCACCGAAAGAACCGAACTTTGGCGCTTAGCGCATCCCCCTGCTCCACTCTGGCCACTTGTACTGGTGCAATGCCACTGCACCATGTGCACTGCAGGTGGCCAAGGTGCGATATTCAATGATGCCATGCCATGGCACAGCTCCATTGAATAGCACCTGTCAACGCCCCTGGCGTTAGGCTGTTGCACTGCTAAGCTTGCGCCTACAGTCTGGTGCAGTTCGAATATCCCGCCTTTGTCTTTTAGCTTGCTTTTTGTTTTAATTGGGTTCACCACAATCCAACCCAGATAGACCAGCTTAGGGTAGCTGGTTCATTCCACTGCGGTGTCAAACAGATGAGGCACACTGATGAGTCCTGGTAGGACAAAACACGTGTCTGTGTCTTCTGTTGGCACCCTTTGCAAACTATGTGAGAGGCCTTTTGGCACCATACATTTCTGGTTAAAGTTGAACCAGCATAATATTCTGTGGTGATTTGCATTTACAGCCCATGATGTTTTGCATTATGGGAGTATGTCTGATTTTGTAGTTCAGGTGGTTGCAGCTTATCAAATCAATCAAATTACAGGGGCCACAAATATCAATTAGTCTTTTTTATACAGTTCTTGCCAAACACTTTATTACTGGGGTACACTGATCCTTTAAATCCAGTATTCCAGTACATTGCCCCTTTTAAATTTGACTTGAAGGCATTCATAAATATTCATTTCTTTATGTAAACAGTTCCTGCCTGCTTTTTCTACTGTTTCTATGGGGCCTCCTTCAACCCTGCCCTGTGGGCGGTTCCATGACTTGGGCCAAGCCTGCCCCCACAGTTCCTTGGCTCGACGGAGCCTTTCCACTGATGCTCTGCCCCATGAGCGGTTCATTTCTCTGGGGCCTTGCTCGGCCCAATGGCTGCTGCCAGTGCCTGGAAGCCCCCAAAGTTTATTTAATTTCCTGTTTTTTATTTTTTTAAAAAGACTTTGCTTTACTTTTCGTCAGCCAGCACTCGACTGCGGTGCAGTCACCACTCACCCTGCCGCCCCTTTTGCGCATTCCAGGCCAGGTTTACTGTTGAGCATTGTGGGGAGGACTGGATCCACCTCCTCCCACTGGCCTCCATGGATTATTGCTGCTGCCGATGGAGGGGCCAACTTTATGCTGCTGCTGCCGCCCCTCCCAAGGGACCTCCTATCGCTGGGCTGATGGAGCGGATGGTCTTTTACTGCCACCGCCCCTCCAGACAGGACTTTTCACCACCTTGGCACTGGACTAGAGGGGGGAAGGAGAAAGAGTCGATCCCAATCTGAACCAGCCAGGACCTTGTGAGGGACACTGGAGCTGAAGGTAAGTCCCTCCCTTAATGGCATTTCCTGGCTGATTGCTCCCCATCTTATTACTGTGGTTACTGTTGCTGCTGCTCCTTGGCTCTCCAACTGAAGACTGAATGGCTGTTGCTGTTCAAACCAGGGCTGAGGATTCCATCTTGGAATCCTCATGAGCCCATCCCTGCCTGCCAGCACTCATGACCGGGACCCACGGGAGCAGGTTCCAGGTGCAAGACAACTGGGGGGGAGGTTCTAGAAGACAGCTGTTGGCAGGTAAAATGTGCAGACAATTAAATAATTTTAAACATAAGACCAGCTGGGGTTTCATGTTTCTTGGGGGGGTACCTAAACCCAAGGGCACCTCTATACTGGGGCACAAAATAGGGCACCTTCCTTCTCTGGGCACCTCTATCCCTTAGTGAGCCCTGGATCAGCTGGATGCCCATTTTTGGAGGGCACCAGGAGCTCTGGGGCACTACACTTGTGGAACAGGCATTCCATGATTGTTACATTGGCCTCTCACACTTGCAGACGCCTGAGTATCTCCCACTCAGCTCAAACTGGAACAGCAGCAATTAAATAATAACTAATTTGTTCAACAACATTTTAATTATTAGTAGAATTAAGAGACACCAATGAGAGAGATAAATTAAATGCAAGTGAGGAATGGGCATTAGTAAGGAGAGAGTGACACAAAGAAATCAGTCCCCAGTTACGGCTATTATGACATGGCAAACAGAATTTAGTGTGTGAGCCAGGGATTGAGGTCCAGGAATTAAGCAGCAGTGATCATGGCTGGGACAGGAGCCAGGAGAGCAACAGGAACTGTTTTTGACCTTCATGATGAGGTGAGCCGGGATTGGGGTCAGAAGAAATCATCATCATCAGTAATCGCAGCTGGGAGGCACAGGAACCATTCATTATAACCGGGAGTTCGGTATAACAAGGCTCAGAATAGCAATAATTCAAGCTCGATTAGCAATATTTTTAAAATACTGCAATCATCTTTCATGAATGTGTGTGTGTAGT
The DNA here is from genome assembly GCA_016271365.2 of Neoceratodus forsteri. Classification (NCBI taxonomy): domain Eukaryota; kingdom Metazoa; phylum Chordata; order Ceratodontiformes; family Ceratodontidae; genus Neoceratodus; species Neoceratodus forsteri. Next base: position 1,323,346,397 of record CM057456.1, read on the forward strand.
GTCTGTTGATTTACTACTTTTTAGTTAGCAACGTCCCCTAACAGATTTTCTATCAGTCCTCCTAGTTATTCCTAAATGTTTCAAAGTAACTGACTTTCTGGACTGCTTTGCCCTATTTACACCAAGGGCCAGATATTCAAACTGCGCCATTCTGTGGCGCAAGCCCTTGCGCTGCTCAAAAAAGTTGCGCGGGGTGTGGCCAGGGCGATATTCAATGGGTTGCGTTATTGAGCAACTCTTTGAATATCTCCCACTAACTAACCACTGTGCATGGCGATAGTGGAACTTGCGCCACCAAAGTGGTCAGAGTGGAGCATTCAGATGGGTGGCACAAGTTCCATTCGCCATGCGCAAACCTGCGATATTCAAAAGGTGACATGCAAATGGGGCCATAATTCATGCAAGGTGCATGGGGGGCCATTTGCATGTAATTACAGACCCATTTGCATGCCATTAGCATGCAGGTGCGCCGATCCCCGATGGCTTGCGCCTGGCACCTTGCCAGGCAGCAGCGTCGAGGACCAACTCCTACAGCCCAATCGGCGGGCATAAAGGAATGCAACCCCCGCAGCAGCCTGATCGCGGGCATAAAGGAATACAACCCCCAACCCCGACTAGCCCGATCACATTGGGCATAAAGGAATACAACCCCCAACTATCCCAATCGCGGGCAGCAAAGGGATACAACCCCCACCCCCGACTAGCCAGATCGTGGGCATAAAGTGTCACAACCCCCTACCCGACCTAACAGCCCGATTGCAGGCATCGCGATCAACCCCAAAGACCAATATCCCTGGTGGTCAGTGGACGCGAAGCCGATCGTGGGCATAAGGTCAAACCCACCCCAAAGTCAATATCCTGGTGATCCTGGTGGCCCCCACCCACCACAGGCCCCAACACTCCGCTCCCCGTCAGCCGACGGGCAACAGCACCACCCGCCTGCGCCCGCCCCACCGACTGACAACTTGATAGAGCTGCATGCCCGTTGGTTCAGAGCAAAGAGCCAGTAAGGTGCGGCTTCCATAATCGCCTAAGGCAGTCCAGATATGTGAAGGGTATGCAGCCCCACTGAGCTGCCGTCGGTGGGGCGGCGGGTGGCAGGCGGTGGTGCTGTTGCCTGCCGGGTGACGGGGAGCGGAGGTTGGTCTTGGTGGGTGGGGTGGGGGCTACTAGATCACCAGGGATATTGGACTTTGGGGTGTGGGTTTGACCTTATGTCACGATCGGGCTCATGTCCACTGGACTACCAAGATATTGGTCTTTGGGGGTAAGCGCGATCGGGCTAGTCGGGGTGGGGTTACATTCTTTATGCCCGCGATCGGGCTAGTTGGGGGTTAATTCCTTTATGCCCATGATCGGGCTAGTCGGGTGTGGGGGCTGCATTCTTTATGCCCGCAATCGGCTAGCCAGGGGTGGGGGTTGTATTCCTTTATGCCCGCTGTCGGGCTAGTCGGGGTTAATTCCTTTATGCCCGCGATCGGGCTAGGTCGGGGGTTGAATTTGTTTATGCCCGCCATTGGGCTGCTGCGGTGGGGACTATTCTGCTGCCCGCGATCGGGCTACGGGGGGGGGTTTATTTATTTATTTAGTTAGTTAAACATCAGTTTAGAAACCTTTGAGCCAGAGGCTCATTTACAAAGGTACCTCGTCACAAAGAGGACATCAGAACAGTAGTACAAGGGACACAGTACTTACAAACAAAAAGTTACAGTTCAATTACAATTTTGTTTCATAGAATACAATTCCAACGAAGCAAAAAGATAACAAAAGGTGCAAACTTATGGTCGGGAGAGCTGGTGGGAGTAGAAGGAGGAGATAGGGAGGAGAATTAGTAGGAAAGGAAGGGGGACCGCTCAGTGAGCATTGTCAAAAGAGTATATATATATATATATTTTTTTTTTTTTACACTAGGCTAGCGGGCAGTTGCATTTGCGAGCTAGCAGGAAGTTTCTGAGCCTGGGCTTAAAGCAAGCTAAGGTTAGTGGAGTTTGAGACACTGGCAGGGAGGGAGTTATGCCTGCGGGGCTTACGTAGGGGAATGCCTCTGATTCCTTGGAGAGGTTCTGGCCTCGGAATAATCTAAGGTAGCTCTTGACGCAGCCAGCGTGATCAGGGCTCGGTGCAGTACGGCGAATGGAGTTGGATAGGCCTATGGGGGATAGGCCACGAGGGCTTTAAAGGTGAGCTGGCATGTCTGATACATGAGTCGCCTTCCAGGCTGAGTAGGGTAGCCAGGGTGACAGCTCACATGTGTGAGTGGGTCTGGGAGTACCAGTGATAAGTCTGCAGGCCTTTATTACCTGTGGAGGTGAACCTTGTTGAGGGCAGTCTGATCTGCTGAGCCATAGACCTGAAGGTCATAGTCAATGAGAGACATGACAGAGGAGGTGACAGCCAGGTGGAGGGCATCAGGAGGGAGGCATTTTTGTGCCGGTAAAGAATGCCTAGCCGTGAGTTGGCTACAGAATTTAGGGCAGATATATGTCCATGGAATGAAAGTGCAGGGTCAAAGGTTATACCAAGATATTTATAGGACTGCACCTGGTCAATGACGAGATTGGGTGTGGAGTGGACAGCTAAGGGAAACTTGCTGTACTTATTTTGGGGGTGGGAGAAGAGCATCGTTTTTGTTTTCTTAAGGTTGATAACAAGTCGGTGCTCAGTGAACCAGGTAGCTGCAGAGTCAAAGACTAGTTGGAGGGAGTTCTGTAGCAGCATGGGGTCATTGTGGGAGGCAACGAGAACAGCATCATCAGCATAGAGAAGTATCTTACCTGCATAACTGCTGGGTAGGGAGTTAAGAAAGAGTGAGAATAGTAGGGGTCCAAGAATTGAGCTCCAAGGCACCCCAGAGCGTAATGGGGCATGTTTCAGAGAGAGTACCGCTGACTTTCACACATTCGGAGCGGGCGGAGAGATAGCTGGTGCACCAGGAAACAGGTCCTGAGGCAAAGCCTATTAGGCTGAGGGTGGAGAGCAAAAGAGGATGCTAAACGGTATCGAATGCTTTAGACAGGTCAATGAATATAGCACCAGCCAGGGCACCAGAGTCCAAGGAGGCATGGAGGAAGTTGAAAAATTCCAGGAGTGCTGTATTGGTACTAAGGACCTGCTCTGAACCCTCGTTGTTCAGGGCAGAGAACATTGTACTTACAGAGGTAGTCAGAGACTGGGAAGCCACAATTTTCTAACGCCTTAGAGAGGGGGAGGGATTGAGATGGGTCAGAAGTTATCTGAAGAGTCCTGTCACCACCTTTTATGGACAGGGGTAACTGTGGCATCTTCCAGGCAGAGGGGAATTGTCCGAGACAGAGTGATTTGTTGAAAATGCACGCATAGGTAAGAGGACCTGATCCAGGACCTGACATAAAAAGGCAGGTATCAAGTGAGTCATTACCATGGTGTTACCTTTAGGGCTTTTAGCAGTAAGGCCTACTTCTTGCATGGTGACACGACGCAGGTGGAAAGAGGGGCGGACAATGGGTGGTGGTACAGATGGAGGAGGTGGACTGAAAAAGTTACCAGGAAGTACTGAGCTAAGGTCGGTAAAGGAGTTATTGAGGTGGGTGGCAATGAGGGCAGGGTCAGAGGAGATGGTACCATTGATGTTGAGAAGAGAAGGAGGGGGGGACTGGGAGTGACCATTCAGTTGCTTGATGTTGTCCCAGAAGCACCTGGGGTTCCCCCAGGAGGAGGTAAGAGAGGCTTGGTAGTATTCCGCTTTGCTTTGTGGATTGGCCCAGGTGCACTGGTTGCAGGCGAGCATAGGACTGCCTGTCAGCTGAACGGCCAGTAGCAACAGCAAGGTGCCAAAGATTGTCGCGTGCTTAAGTTGCCACAGTAGGGCAGGGGTGATCCAAGGGGCATGTTTCACTTTGACCTCCTAGCAGTTATGGGGAGCAAAGATATCACAGGCAAAGTTGAAAGTGCTTACAAAGAAGGCCAGGGCCAAGTCAATGTTGGTTGCCCCTGGCCAGAGGGGACCAATCAGTGTGGCAAGAAGCGCTTTAAGGCCTATGAGTCCCCCAGGCCTAAGCCGCCGAGAGGTGGTTTGACCGGGATGAGGGGCCGAGGGTTTCCCAGTTGAAAAGCAAAGGGAGTGGTCACTGAGGCAGTCAGGGAGGATTTGGATGTTGTGGATGCGGATTGGCCTGTTGGTGAGGACCACATCCAGGAGGGTGCTTGTCCCCCAGGGTTTTTTCTAGTAGGCTGTGTGACCAGTTGAGTTAGGTCAATTGAATGAAGCCTCACGTGTGGGAGGAGGACGAGGGGCAGAGCCAGTTTATATTCAAGTCGCCCACCAAGATTTCGTCCGACGAGTTGGGTAGGGAGGTGAGGTAGTCAATTAGTGGGCCCAGGGCCTGGGATTGGTTCTTGGGGGTATGTAGGCTACGGTTAGAATAATGGGCTCTAGCTGGGTCAGGGGACAGCTTTAGAGTAAGTGCCTGGGCCTCATGGTCGAGGTCAGCGGGGAGTGTAGCCCCATGAGAGAACCTTCAAATAGAAGACACAGCCCCACCTCTCTCTGCCGGTTAACGGGGTCCAACCAGTGGAGAGTGTAGCCGGGAGAGAGACATGAGAGCAGAAGTGGGAGGGAGACAGCCAGGTTTCAACCAGGGCAACAACATCAGGTTTATGAAGGCCACCCAGCAGTGTAGAGAGTCCAGTTTTTCAGGAGGCTACAGATGTCATAAGAAGCAATGCACAGCCCAGGAGATTTCAGGGGGAGGACCAGTGCTGCCAGGCCCAGGATTGGGGTGGACATTGCCTGACAGGAGCAGGAGGAGGAGGGCTGATCTGGGGAGTGCACAATGGCGGGATAGCTTTCGACGATTGGAGAGGGGGTGATGAGGGGGTGATCACCAAGTGAAAACAGCTACTAGAGAGCAGTAAAATGTGACAAGTGAGGTATTGGGAGCAAATTGTTCAAAGGAAGAAACCAGGAGCAGTGGGGACCAATCGGATGCGAAGCCGTGGGTTACTATTATGCCCACGATCGGGCTGCAGGAGGGGCACCAAGAACAAGTCGAGGGCCACCCATAGGTGGCAGCTGCTGTGTTGCACCCTGCAATGTGGCAGCTCACCTGTGGGTGGCCCTCGACTTGATCCCTTTTTTTTTGGCTTAAAGTTGTGCAGGCACAGGTAGGGGGTTGCGCCTGCATTAACTCTGCACAGCCCGGCTGAATATCGGGCTGTACAGTTTATGCATGGTTCCTCCCCCTTTGGTTGAGCATTCCTTCATTAGCATTGCGCTGTTGCTCAGCATGATTTGGGGGGCACAACTGCCTCCTGCTGAATATCGCAGAATGGCACAATTTCGTACTTGCGCAGGCGCAACCCTATTGCGCATGGCTCAGCTCTTTTGAATATCTGGGCCTAAGAGTCTTTGTGCTTTTCACAACAGCAGATGCAATAAACTGTTTCTTCTGTGCTAAACTCTTCTCTTTAGTGCTGCTCTAATTCTCCTTTCTAGTCTGCCTTTTCTTCTTAGCCAATGTAGACATGATCTTTTATTTTTTCTTTTACCTATAACAGAAACAAAGAGACAAAAAATTAATAAAACATATTTTAACAAATCACATATCAAGAATATCATAAAACCTAAACCAATAATAAATTGCAACATAAATTACTAATAAATGGAAATATAAATTAAAAAGTAATGTGTTCTTTTAAAAATAACATTGATATAGAAATAACTTTGAATTTCTAAAACATAACTACCATAAATAAAATATATACAATCATACTTCAATAGATACACATATACTTAAAAAAATATGAATATTTCTAAATACATATTTAACATAGTAATACCATATTTAAAGTGTTTGAATAATATGCATTCAAAAAAAATGACAAAAACAACCTGATCATTAATAAAATAATTGAAAAACACAAAAGTTCACAAATGTAAATAAATCAAATGAAAAACACACTACATAGCAATAAAAATGCCCTCAAGGCTGGTATATTTTAAAATTATCCCTAAAACATAACAACATGTATATTTTAATAAAATCATGATTCTGCAGGTGTAATTGAAACATCACTTTTTGTGAGTATTTAAGAATACAAACAAAATTCACAAAACTACCCATATTGTAATAAATAAAAGATAAATAAAAATCACAATTATTATAACATAAGTCCTGCAAAGGCACTCACATAAGTAAATAAATAGGTGAATTACTTGAACCTCAAGTAGAAATATAGACAAATCTCACTACTAGTATAACTACTATGCAACATACATGCAGATCACATGGATATTATAAAATGACATGAAAAAGATGCACACAATATTAAACATTTGTAAAATACGGCCATTACTTCACCCATTTCAAACCACTGTGTTACCAATACATACATTTACTTGTTTTACCGTAAACATAGAAAAAATATAACAAGAAATCATTTAAGAAACTTCAGTTATGAAAGGGGCTTAAGATTTCAAGCCCTGTGATTGGTAATTAGCCATGCACTGAAAATGTCTAGCGCATGGCTAAAAGCAAGTGCAGAACAGCTTCACCTAAGATGCCCTTACCATAACAATGCCCATTTAGAATGTTGGCATTTGAAATGGCAGCCTTTTTTAGGGCTGTGGGTGGAGCCCACAGCCCTTCTATCATCGATCAAACTGTAGCTCTAAAACTGCTTTTCATGGAACTTCCTTTATAGACATTTGGTTGTATTCCTCCACAGCTGCAAAATAGTGCACTCCCCCTCTGATTTTGCTATTTGCTGTTCTATGTTAAAGGCATTGGGGGGGGGTGTTACTGTATTGTACCTCAGAACTTCTCAGGATATTAACAAAAAAAACTTCTTAAACTGCTGTTTCTATCATCTGTCCAGCTCAGTCTAACAGATTTGTTCTATTTCTTTCAGCAACCTAGGGGTTAACTCATTCTCTCTGGCTTTTGTGAGAGCGAATGTCAGACTCAGTGTCAGATTATAGACAGTGCAATTGCAGTCTGTTAGCTGTCATTCCTTGGGTAGGACAAGTTCCATGCAAGTGCACACCCACACATGCATACAGCATTTACTTTGACTAAATAAATTCAAGAGGACTGATTTAGCAGCATGGCAGTTTTTCTGTCATCTGTGCAGCTCAGTCTAATAGATTTATTCTATTTCTTTCAGCAACCTAGGGTTAATTCAAAGAGGACTGAATTAGCAGCATGCCAGTTTTTGATGACAGTGCTCCCAGATCTACAGGGATTCCCATATTCTACAGGATTTATGAGTTGAAAACTGGACAGGGAAGGAAAACTGTATTTATTTATTTATACAGGGAACTGCTGCCCAAGATTTAAAGCCCAGATTAAGTAAATTTAAAACAAACACTTATTCAGATTAGATACAATGTCTCAAGCTGAATATGCTGGAGCTTTCCTCAAAAGCCATCAATTACTTTCACAGCAGTGGCAATGCCTGTTTTACAAAGATATCAGATAAAGAGCCCATCAAGAAAGAGTGGTCTCTGGATTTATTTGGACATCTGCCAAAAAAAGTTTACTGTTCACAGTTCAGGAAAAAAAATACCTCTTGTTCTCTTGATTTTAAGCATGTGTATAATTATTTGATTCTTTATGTTCCCATAGGGAGTAATAAAAAAGTCAAAACAACTGAGAAAGAAGTTTGTAGGAGACAAGAGTTGAGTTTTTCTTATGTTTTGGGCCACTAAGTCCAGCCAGTGGAACATAAATGTATTGTTTGTGGTTAGAATGAGCAATCTATACAGTAAGAAGGTCTGAACAGTAATATTTTTATTTACTAGTGATGTGATCTTGCATAATTTCTATAAAAGGTCCTGCTCAAACAACTGAAAATAGAAGATAGTTTTTTTTTCTCATTTTGTAATATGATGTACTGAGTGTGTATTTAGTTACAGGGTCAGGGCCTTGAAGAAAATAGTAACATTTATATAACTCATTCAAGCTTCTATTAAGTGGTCAGAAAAAAGTCTGAGAGAATTTGTGTAAAAACTAACAATTGAAAGATGCAAAATATAGTATGTGTATGTGTGTGTGTGTATCTCTCTCTCTCTCTCTCTTTCTCTTTCTCTATATATATATATAGGGGATATGCGATGGGGGACCATGGAATAAACCAGTTATTTTCACAAGTCCCCGGTGACCTTGGGTAAACTCACGAGTGGTGTAGTGTAGCGGAGCCACAAGTGATTTACCCGAGGTCACCGGGGACGTGTGAAAATAACTAGTTTATTCCACGGTCTCCCATCACATGTGCGATTTATGCAATGGGTTTTGTGGTGATTTTCATAATGTTTGTGGTTGAACAGTGGTTGGTTTTAAAATTTTTGGATGGAGGACTATTTGGTTTTAATGGTGGAAGGGTATTTATTGATTGCTGTGTGAATGGGTGTGTGGTTGTAGGCTTTGATTGGTTGTAGTGGCCAGAGAGTGCTTGGTGTGATGTTATTGGCTGATGTAACATGGGAAAGTAGTTTTGATTGGCTGAAGGGGCGTGTGTTAGAGTGGGAGGGTTGGAGTGATTGATGTGTGTGTGAATTGCTGTGATTGGGTGTGCTTGTCGTGAGTGTGATTTTTGATAGGTTGGTGGGCGTGGCTGAGATTTGTGGCGCAATTTCGGTAGAAAGGAGTTTGAGGAGGATGTACTGTTCGATTGCTCGAGGTGGCGGCCTTTTGGAGAGCAGGAGTTTGTGTTTCGTGTTGCCGGAGAGTGCTGCGTTGTTGTGGGTGTCGAAGGACTACAGTGTCGGTCGGTGGATGTATGGAAGAGTTTGAGGAGGAGGCTATGGATTTCACTTGTGGTGTGGTGTTTTCTTCGTCGATCGACCTTGGAGAAAGATTTCTTGGAGATTTGAAGAATTTGGAGTGGTATCCTGTTTTGCTGTTTGATTTTTGGTCGAGATGGATGTATTGAGCTTTTTTGGGGGTGAGCTGCATTTGTAAAGGTTTTTTTTTTTGGTATGTCGCACTTTGGCGTGGTGGATTGGAAGGAAAAAGACTGAGAAGGTAAGTTTTTGCAACATTTATTGAAGAGAAAAACAAACAGTAGCATTTATTTTTATTGTACAGAACAGAATTGCAATAGTTTAGAACAGTGTATGGGTTTGTATGATTTTTGCAACTTGCAGTAAACAGTTTTCAGAAAAGAACAGTTTTGAAGAAGATTTGGGTATGGGGGTTGAGGTGGGGTAAGGGTAGTGGGGTGAGGGTTCACTTTGTTTCTGTGTTGTAGTCAATAGAGTTTGATAGAGTTCTTTTGATGTGTAGAATATGTATTTTTTCATTTTCAGTCTTTTGATTCAGATCGTCTTTCCACTAGTAGTTGGTCTGTATTCCAAAGATGGTGAATATCCAGGAGGTGTTTTGTTTTCTAGGTATTTGCAGGTTTGAAGAAAGGAAAGTCCAGTTTTTGCTTGTAGGTTCAGCTTATTCAGAGTTTTTTTTTTTTATTTGTACAGTATTTGAGAAAGGAATGTTTAGGTGTGCACAGATCTTCTTTCTGCCTTGAAAGTATTTTTTGTAGGAAGGTGAATTTATTTTCAGGTCTTTTTCTTTGCTGCACTCAGATCTTGTCTTCATTTTTACAGGTTTTTGATATTTTTTAATTGAGAATATATGGTCATTTGCAAGTTTATTCAGAGTCGCTGTCAGTATCTAAAACCATCGGTCTTTTCTTGGCGTAGCTCTCATACTTGTTACCTGCATTTTTTGGGGGGGGGGGAGAAAAAAAGAGCATTATGAGTTTGGTTTGCAATGTGTAGTAATGTGGAGTGGTGTTTGGAAGGGTGGAAGTGGTGGTGATGGGTGGGTATTGGATGGGAAGAGGGGTTTTATGTTGTACTTTTGTGAATTTTGTTGGTAGTGTAATGATCCTTACCTTGAATGATATTAAAGGTGACTTGCTTTGCATGTATGGTGGGCTTGTTGTTGTAGGTTCCAAGTAGATCTTTGTAGTTTGTAGGAATAGTGGTTAGTTCTTGTTGTTGGCAGGAAGGTTTGGGTTGTGGAGTCCGATCGCCACTTAGTAAAGTGCTTATTTGATGTTGTTTGGAGTCATTGAGCTTTGAGTATTCATTGAGGCTTTGGAGCTGTTTGTGGCCTGAAATTTGTATGATTTCGGTTGGTAGTATTCCACTGTCCACTAATTTTTGTACCAGGTGCTTTCGTACAGAATAGTTAGTTAAGTGTTTATCAGTTTGTATGCCTGCATTGGTAACCATGTTTTTGACAATAGTGGAGAGCTTATTAATACCCACAGGCTGATTTTTAAACCATATGTGGACTTTTGATGTTTGTATGTTGTTGTTGATAGCTAAGAAAAATGGTGCTTCAGGGTGGTTACTTTGGCTGGGCCTGTGGGTACTGTAGAGTTTGTAGTTGGTGACTGGGCATCTAGTAGGATTTTGTTGTAGTTCGTATGCTCGTGGCTTTAGTTTTCTACATTCTTTTGGGTTGGAGCCTTGTCTAGTTTTTGTTTGATGTTCACTGGTATACTGGAGGTAGAACAGTCCGTTTTCATCTTTTTGCATGATGATGTCTCCCCATTTGACTGCTCACATTTCAGTTATGCCTCTGACACCAAAGTATAGGCTAACTATTAACCACATGGTATTGAGCAAGGCATCAGGGTTGTGTGGGCCTAGTTGTTGAGTGTCGTATAGTTTGTTGATAAGGGAATCTGTCAACTCATCTGCTGCTTTTGGTCTGTTACCCTTGCCATAACTCTTGAGGCATTTTTGTTTACACTGCAGAATTTCTCTGGTTGTGAGGAAAGCAGGTGATGTTGATAGAGATTCTGGATAGCGTTTCTGTTTTAAATATCTTTCAAGACTCTGGAATGTGGCACATAGTGTTAAGGGCTCGTAGGGAGTTCCGTCTTTTCTGCTGGAGTGCATGAAAATGATAGCAAGTAATTTATCCAGGTTTGCCGGTGTAATGCTTTCAAGCGGAGTTTCTATATTGTGGTTTTCTTTGAGGTATTTTTGAACGGTCATGACATCATTGTGAGTCTTTTTCATTGTGTTGGGGTTTTTGCCTGCTTGGAAATATTTTTGTATGGCATCTACGTCTATGTCCACTGCGGTGCTAGTACTGGGTTTTGGTTCTTCTGGTATGTCAGTGTTTCGTAACTTATTTAATTGTTGGGGTTCTAGTAGAGGTTCAGTGTCTTCTTCAAATTGTGTTAGTATTTGGGTTAGTTCCATTTGAAAGTCTCCGCCAGTTTCCTGTGCTGCCATTCTTTATACAGTAACACGCGTTTTTTTTCTGTGATACTTGCGGTCGGAAAAGGTACTGGAAATCGAAAGTCGCACAGTTGCAGGTGCTTTTTATAGTTTTATGATGGAAACAGCGTCTTTTCTGTGATGAAAATAGTTGTGCTGCTTGTGATAGTAATGTAGTATCGTGGAGTGTCGTTTACGTGCAGTTTTTTGGTTGACTGCACGAGGGGTTGTGCAGGTGGCTGATTTACTGGTTGTGCCAGTGCTGATTGCAGTTCATGTGTGCCAACTGTGTGGGTGGCAGAATGTAGATCCGCTACAGTGCTTGTGATTGACAGTTTGCATGTATCCCACATATGTGGGATAAATCTAGGGTGGTTAGATTTATCCCACATATGTGGAAATAAATGGATTTATTCAATGGCTTTTGCTCTCATACCTATTGCAAATATATATATATATATAAACTTCTCTAATTTATTTGCAATAAATTTGTTTACAGGCACTACTATTATCTTTTGAAAGATTGGCTGACTTGTGATTACCAATTTTGAGTACAGTTCAAGAAATAATGAGTGCGATGTTTTGCTATTTCATATATTTATATCATATCATATTTCATCTCAGGGTCAGTGACTCAGCAGGTTGCACACTGGCCTTTGAGACTGGAAGATTAGAAGGCTGTGGGTTCTATCCCCACACCAGGCATGTGGGTTAAAGAGCTAGTGTACTGCCTAAAACTAATATTAGATTTTAAAAGCAGTCAACCATTACCTTTTATATTTGAGGTGCTTTCTTTTCCCTTTGTTTAATTAGAAGATTGTTTTCCTGATGCTAATATGTGTGATGTGAGGAACAGCACTCTGTGAGGCAGCTGACATAGCTAGCTATACTGCCCCCACTACATCACCAGCATTGTGACCTCACTGACTGTGACAGGAACAACAATTCAGTGACTGCCAGGTCATTCACCTGTGATTTCACTGTCCGTAAAATCCCAGTGCTGATGATGTAGTGGAGGGCAGTAGAGCTAGATATGTCAGCTGCTATGCTAAGAGCTGTTCCACACATCCACCACAAGATTATGACATAGAAGACTCTCTGATGAGCAAAAGGAAAAAGAAAGATACTTCAGAAATAACATTTTATAACTGACTACTTCTTAAAATTTATATTATTTTCCTGTCTGCCTGATTTGGCTCCACTAGATCTTTAAATCCCAGTACTGACACCATAGTGCATCATGGTGGGGAGGGGGGTGCTGCACTCCTGAGGTGCCATGTTTTCTGTCTGCCTGTTCAGGTGGATGTTAAAGATCCTATGGCACTTCTCAAAAAGAGTAGTGGAATTTCCATGGTGTCCTGGACAGATTTTTCCCATTCACTAAAAATACCACCAACAGCTTAATCTGGTTCAAGTAAGGGTTTATCAGCATCAACATCAACATCAACACTTTATTTATAAAGCACCTTTCGAAATCAAGGCGCTGTACAGACATAAGCCACAGTATATAACAAGCATTTGTCAATGCTGAATGTTGTCTTACTGGCATTGGCATTGGTAGTGCTGGAGTTAGAGACGCATACCTGTAGACACTGACAAGTGTTGTGGTGTGCTTTGGGATCTTTGGGCATTATACTTACCCCATTCCATAAGGAAATACACTGAGGTGGGTGCAGTATAGAAGAATGGGGTGAACTTTGTGGCCTAACAGTGCAAGGCACACCATGAAGTCTGTCACTGGCTGCAGAGTGAGGGTGAGGGTAGAATGGCATGTGCATTACAGCTGATGATCTCAAGTCACATCCCTGATGCCTGTCAGTCTCTACAGGGTGGGGTGGTACAGTTGGAAACCCTAACACCATAGGCGTGTGTTGGTATTTTCATTCCAAATTTTCAACATGGGCTGTTTGTGAGCCCACCTCATGAAAAGCGGCAATATCAGTTTGTTAGCTGGAAGGTGGTTTTGCATAGCAGCTATGCCATTTGGTGACACAGGGACAAAAACACATTCTGGGTAATATGTGGAAAATGACAATTGTATTGTTCATGAGGAGATGTAAAAAATGGCAACATTGAAAATCTGGAGTGAAAATATGAAAAATTGGTGAAGTTATGAGCATGCATAGAAACTGTGCAACACACGTCCGTAACCCAATTATTTTTGGGATTTTTTAACCACATGTTTAACATAGGCATTTTGGGACCTCCCTCATGAACAGTGGCACTGTGATTTTGTTAATTAGTCTGAAATGTTCACTTCGCACAGTGACCACGCCATTGTGCGCCACAGGTGCGAAAACACATTTTGGGCAGGATGTGAAAAATGACAGCTGTACTATTCATAAGGAGGTGTAGAAAACTGGCAATTTTGAAAATCTGGAGTGAAAATATTACAAATTCACGAAGGTCTGCGTGCGTGGAAACTGCGCAATGCACACTCATAAAACAGCCATTTTTTTTTATTTTTCCCACCAAATTTGCAACATAGGCTTTTTGAAAGCCCCATCATGAACAGTGGCATTGTCATTTCGTTAATCGGCCCGGAAAGGTGATTCCACGCAGTGACCGCTAAATCACCTTTCGGGACAGAATAATGCCATGACTATGCCTGAATTCATGAGGAGGGGTCCCAATAACCCCATGTTGAAAATTTGGTGCCAAAATTCCCCAAAATGGCTGAGATAAACACCAAAGTTGAAAAAAACCCTATTTATGCCATTATACAGCTAACCGGCATTTCCTCAGTTCACGGTCGGCTTTGAAGAGTGCAGACTTGTTCCCCGTCCACTGAAGATCGTCACACTGGACTCCGGAGGTAAGTATGGGGTGGGGGTATGTGGGGAGGCAAGGAGCACAGAGGGAGGGCGTGGGTTGTGGGAGGAGGCAGGGAGACCGATGAGGAATATTTTCTTTTTACAAGTTTAAAACAAAAAACAGCATTGCGGACAGTTTTTTCTTTTGCAGGATCTGGCATGCTGGGTGGGCTCCAGCATGCCACCTAAGTGTTTTTGGGGGGATGCTGTAGCCGATGGGGATTGGGCACCTCCGTCAGACATACCGGAGGGGACACGAGCCGAGGGGATTTGGCACCCCTCGGCACAACAAAAGTGGGGGGGAGCATTATGCGATGGGGAGGGCTCCCCAGTCAGCAAAATAAACAGGGACGGGGGATAAATGCTGATGGGGATTGGGCCCCCCATCAGCAAAGAAAAACTGTTTGGGGGCGCACGATGCTGAGGGGGATTGGGCACCCCCTCGGCATACATTTTAAATGGGAGGGGGGTCATTATGCCGATGGGGAGTGGGCTCCCCTGTCGGCATTGTGACAAGAGGCAGCGGCAGTCACTGCCACCATGTTGCGTGCATGTCAGGAGGCATGTTGTGGTCCTGCTGCATGAGAGCTTCACTCTCATTGCAGTGGACCTTTTCTTAGATCTGGTGGCCACATTAGGGATGCATGATGTTAGCACCTGCTTCTGGCTTATTGAGGAATGAGGGACGCACCTACTGATGCATGCCCTGCATTCGCCCAACAGTGACCGCGCCTCCAAATCTGCTACTACCACAACATGTTGGCTGGCGCAAGCATGAGCCAACATAAAAACAACAACAGTATAAGTTATTTAAAATCAGCTGTGGTTCCTCAAGGATCGATACTGGGACCCCTTCTATTTAGCACCTTCCTCAATAAACTTCTGGCATCCTGTTCCAAACCAGTACTCCTCTACATGGACGATGCAGTCATTTTCTCAAAGATTGCTGACCCTACCCTCCTTCAGGCCCAACTTCAGAAAAGTTTTACTGAAGCTGAGTCCTGGTTCGTCTCTCATAAGTTGGTACTTAACTGCAAAAAAACTAAGGTCATGCTCTTCCATGGTACCCACAGAGAGCACAAAGCCAAACAATTGGTGATTAAAAACAGTGTGGGTGTTATCCTTGATCAAACTCAATATTTTAAATACCCAGGAGTTACTCTGGATTGTATGCTCTCCTACTCCAACCATGTTGAGAATGTTGCCAAGGTACTGTATTTAACATTTGCCTATGCCTTCTACATAGGCATAACCACTGCCTTACTACCAAAGCCCTCAGATTGGCTATCCAAAGTTCAATTGTGTCTATTGTTGACTATGGTTTGGTCATTTATGGTTCCGCCAAGATACAACCCTACATCAGCTCACCACACCTCTGAATAAGGCATACCACCTACTAACTGGTGCAGCGTATCATACTCATACTTGTCACCTTTATGAACAAGCAAACTGGCTTCAACTCCAGGCTCACATTGAATATCTAGCACGCCTTCTGGCTAAGAAGGCAGATCTTGGTCTCCTACCACTAGGTTCCCTTCAGCTTTTCAGTCCCTTTCAGGGCACTCAGAGCACACGAAGTTGTGTGAGCCAAACTTTTACTGTTCCTCACTGTCGAACCTTGCTCCGACAGTGATCCATTGCAGTTAGAGCTGCAAATTTATTTAATTCCCTTCCTCCTGAGATTGCGACAACTGCAACCTTGGGACAATTTAAGTGGAAACTGCATCAATTCCTAGTTTCCAGAGCATCTTGTGACTGCTATACCTAATCTCTGCTGACAGCTAAATGCACTGGGACCTCCCTCTTTTACCATTTGCCCCTGTATAGCCCTATATTGCTGCTGCACTATTCCACTCGCAGCTCTTCCTCCCTTATCCCTTTCCCATTCCTGTCCTCTTTTCATCCTACCTCATCCCCCCTTCCCTTACCCCTACAGTCCCACTTCCCCCTCTCTCCTCTGTTTCCTCACCTTGTTCTCTCCCTCTACCCCTCGCCCCGTGGGTCTTTCCTGCTCAAACTTCATTGTGGAATCTCCCTCCTTGCTCTTTTTTTTTCTTCTACCCCCCCAGTTCACCCCCTGTACTTTCTGTCCTTGTAAGTCCTTTCACCCCTCTTCAGACAAGGCCACTGGCTGCACTTGACACAATATTTATCTTGCCATATTGTTCTTTTGTTTATGTAATTACTATCCTCATGTTGTACTACTACTGGAACCATTGTAATTTGCTATTCTTGTGACTTGACGTGGAACCTCTGTAAAAGAGCTCTTGGCTCAAAGGTCTTTCCGATTTGTTAAATAAATAAATAAAAAATAAATAAATAAGCCTGAGAAAATAAACATGTTTTTAGCATAGTTTTAAAGCTACTGATGGTCAGGCATCCTCTTAACCGATGATCTAGAGAGTTCCACAGGGTTGGTGCTGCAAATGAAAAAAACGCGAGCCCCAGAAGTTTTCAAATGGACCTTGGGAACCTCTAGCAATCCCATGTCGGTGGATCGGAGAGGATGATTGGGGGAGTAGGGAGTCAAGAGATCTTTCAGATAGTCAGGTCCCTGTTCATGTAGAGCCTTAAAGGTAAGCAAGCCTACCTTATAAGTGATCTGCCACTGAACTGGCAGCAAGTGCAGCTCGTGCAACACAGGCATAATATGACTGGTCCTAGAGATAACAGTCAGCAGCCTGGCCGCAGCATTCTGCACTAGCTGCAAGTGGCAGATATCAGCCCCAGATAGCCCTAGGTAGAGGGCATTGCAGTAGTCAAGACGGGTAGTAATGAAGGCGTGGACCAATGTTGGAAGGTCACCCAGAGGAACCAGGTGTTTCACCCAGGTGATGTTCCTTAGATGGTAAAATGAGGATTTAACTACAGCCGACACCTGAGATTTCAGGGTCAGACCATTGTCAAAAATAATGCCCAGGTTACGATCGGTCTAAGGTAGTAGGAGCTGGACGCCATCAAGTCATAGGCCCAACATGTGCCCAGCCCCAAACCCGCCCCAGATGACCCGGGTCCACAACCAACACTTCAGTCTTATCCGGATTCAGTCTCAGCCAGCTCTAGTTCATCCAGTCTTTGATCTCAGAGAGGCAACTATTTAGCACAGAGACCACATCAACCTGTCCAGGCACAAAGGACATATGCAGCTGAGTTTCATCTACATAGCAGTGAAAACTCAAGCCGTATCATCTGATGATATCTCCAAATGGCAGCATTTACACTGCGAACAACATGGGCACCAGTATGGAGCCCTGCGGCACCCCGCAGGATGGGGGAGGGCATCAGAGGAGTAAATTCTGAGACCTGCCTATGAGGAAAGATCAAAACCATTCAAGGACTGTACCTGACAGTCCACAAAGGAACTGCAGGGTCTCCAAAAGCACCCCATGGTCCACAGTGTCAAAGGCTACTGAGAGATCAAGAAGGACCAAGATGGTATGAGCCTTTCGATCTCTCGGCATTAGGAGGTCATTAAGTGCCTGCACAAGGGCAGTCTCTGTGCTATGCCTCTTCCTAAAACTAGACTGGAGAACTTTGTAGACATTGTGAGTTACAAGGTGATCATCCAGCTGCAATGCAACCACCTTCTCAATAACCTTCTCCACAAAAGGAAGGTTAGAGACAGGTCAGTAGTTAGCTGGATCAAAGGAGGGTTTTTTAACGAGTGGTTGAATGATCACCTCCTTTAGGGGGTCTGGAAAGACACCCCTCTGCAGGGATCTCCCTACAATTTCAGCTAGGATCGGGCAGATAGCATCTACATAACCCACTAATAGGTGAGTAGGGCCTGAATCCAAACTACAACAGGTTGGGCGGAAAATCTGGACGATCTTCACAATGTCCATGAATTCTAGTCAGCTGAAATCAGTCCAGACAGACCGGGTGCTCACTAACTCCCATCGACCTCCACGGAGGGAGTCTGGCCGATTCCAGCCCTATAGCTGGTAACCTTATCTGTGAAGAACCGAGCTAGCTTATCACACTTATTTTGTGAAAATGCTCTTCCGGTCTGAAGACAGATCAGATTGCACAATCTGCTGACGGTTCAAAAGAGTTGAGCGGGTCGATTTTGTGCAGCAGAAATCTCCCTGGACAGGAACTCTTCCTTCTTACGGGAGATTTCTGATTGATAGTCCACATGGTGTTCCATCAATCTAAGTCTGTCAACATCAAGGCCGGACATCCGCCATGCTCTCTCCAGCCTTTGACCAATCCACCTCAACTCCTTCAAGGACTCATCATACCAAGGGGTCCTTGGGCAAAGAGTGAGTGGTCAAACAGGAACATGAGCAATCAAATCCAAGGCATCTCCCACTGCCTTATTATAGGCTAGTACTAGATCCCCCAAACTTGTGCTTTCACTCAGCAATCCTGTTAGGTCAAGAACCACTGACAGACCCTCTGGGGTAACTCCCCTTAAAGGGTGGTACCGGACCATCTCCAAAGGGATAGGTCTATTTCGTGGGGGCCCCAAAACTGAACTCTATGGCATGATGGTCAGACCAACTGACTGGTTCCACCCCTAGTCAGAGATCTCCATCTCCATCTCCAGAAGGAGCAGCAGATCCAATGAGTGACTTCCTATATGGGTATATGCCATGTTACAATTTCAGTTGGTTACCATCTTTACCCCCCTCGTCACCCCCTGAAAAAGGGACTTCTAGTCTTAGTGGGCCTGCCCGGGCAACAAATTATTTCACACGGTGCCAGTCTGGAATAGTGCAGAGCCCAAGGGGCTGAACTATCTGGGTACTCTGATGAGCAAGCTAAGCAAGGAAGCTCACGTTAACCAAAGATACACTAACCATTCTGTAAGAGCCACTGCAGTTAAGCTCCTATCAGATGCAGGTCTTCAGAGAAGAGAAATAATAAGCGTAACTGAGCACAGGAATGAAGGCAGCCAGAAGAGCTACTGGACACCCAGCAACAAAGAGAACAAAATGGAGCAGCATCATGGCCCCACATCCAAAGCTCAACAATAGACTAGCTCCACTGCAGGAACTTCTGGGAAGCCTCAAGCAACTAAAGCAACAACAGCTCTGCCTAAGGAACCAATGGAATATGTCTCCAGTGGGAAGTTCGACATGCAAAACTGCATGATGAATTTCACGGGGAACATATATTTTGGCAAATAAATTAATTATTTTCCACAACAACAGTTCATCATGGGGTTTATTGTGTCTAATGCCCTCCTTCCCCCACAAAAAAAAACCAAAAAAACTAGGGCCTATTTTTCCCTGCATAATAATATTTCATCTAATAAATTAATATTTATTGTTAACTTAAAACTTGTGTTTGTGTTCCTGTCTGTAAAGTGCAAATTTCCCATTTCATGAGTGCAATAAGACACTCTGGGGGTGGAAGGGGGGTGTTAGTTGCTACTATTTTATGGCCAGGAGCAGGTTGAAGGCATGAGGCCACACACTGCACCCTGGCTGTGCACTAGAGGTGTCTAATGCACA
Source organism: Neoceratodus forsteri (assembly GCA_016271365.2). Taxonomy (NCBI): domain Eukaryota; kingdom Metazoa; phylum Chordata; order Ceratodontiformes; family Ceratodontidae; genus Neoceratodus; species Neoceratodus forsteri. The sequence goes on from CM057456.1 coordinate 1,323,365,890, forward strand.
CCCCATTGTGTCTTATTGCTTACATATTAAGCTATTAACATATCACCCAATTAACCTATAACTATAACATTTACCCCAAAATATAGCTATTAATATTTATAGAACTTATTTATTTTATTTATTTATTTATTCATTGAAGGAATCGGAATTACAACCTTTGAGTCAAGGACTCCTTTGGAAAGGCTCCACATCAAATATACATACATTACAAGAAATGACAAGATATACAATCATAAATATGCAGAGAACACACCAGAATACATACATTGCAAGTTTAGAAACAATATATACAATAAGAGGCATGTAGTGAAGACAAGTTACAGTTCAAGGGTGGAATGGACCAACCCATGTGAAATCATTACAAGTCCAGCATGTATAATAACAATATACAGAAATCAAAAGGTTATAGTCACAGGCAAGGGGGAGAAGGACTAAGCACAGTCACAGTTGGAGTGGGAGAGGATTTCAGCATTGAGTAGGGTTTTAAATGGGCCTAGTCACTGTTTCAGGGTGATGGCCAATGGCATTTCATTTAACTAGAGGGGGGCTCTGTAGTAAAAGGAGTGTTGGCCCAGAGAGGTCCTGCAGTGGGGCACATAGAGGGGGGCTAGCAAGGAGCTCCATGTAGACTGTGGCTAAGTAGAGGGCTGAACAAGGTGGTGGAGACCTGGGGGGGAGGTGTCTAGGGAGAGCTTCCTAGCAAGGAGACAGGTCTGGTACCTGAGTCTGCCTTCAAAGTTAAGCCAGTTGGTGCATCTATAGAGCTCACAGGTGTGTGTCCAATGGTTGCATCCAGTGACTAACTGGCAGGCTTTATCTAGGGAGATCATGATTCAACACAGGGCAATGGGGTTGGCCATGCTGTAAATAACAATTCCATAGTCAATAAGGGAGAGCACCAATGATGTCATGGCAAGACCTAGGGCATCAGGAGGCAGACATCTCCTGTGCCTATATAGGAGACCTAGTCTGGAATTGATAGCTGAGCTGAGCAGATTGATGTGATTGCGGTACGTGAAAGAGGAGTCAAGGCTGATGCCCAGGTATTTAACGATTGGCACAAGGTTGAGGGGGGAGCCCTGGATGTCAATGATGTTGAGGGGAAAATTTTTAAGCTTATTTTGTCTGTGAGTGAAAAGCATGGCCTTGGTTTTTTTGTAATTCAGAACAAGACGTGCTCTGAGAACCAGGCTTCAGCTTCAGAAAAGGAGCATTGTGGGGAGGATTGAAGGGAGTAGCGGTCTGAGTGGCTGTCAAATATAACCACGTAATCGGTGTACAGAAGCATTTGTCCCAAGCAGGCCTTTGGGAGAGTATTCAAGTACACGTTAAACAGGAGGGGGCCCAGTATTGAGCCTTGGGAGACTCCCACAAGTACCAGTTTTCTGGCTGAGACTGTGGAGTTTAATTTGACCCTCTGGGTTCTGTCACTTCAGCAGCTTTTAAACCATATGGTAGTATCTAGGGACAGGCCCATGCAAAGCAGGGATTGGATTAGGAGTGTGGCTGACAGATTTGAATGCCTTGGTTAAGTCAATATAGGTAGATCCAACTAGGTACCCTCGATCAAGGGCATTGCTTATGAAAGTGGTGTATTCAAGAAGAGCAGTTGTAGTACTGTGGCCCTTCCTGAAACCATGCTGTTTGGGTAGAGAAGCTCATATTTAGTGAGATAGTCTGAAAGTTGATCTGACACAATTTTTTCTAGTGCCTTGGAGAAGGGGAAAAAGTTGAGATGGGGCGGTAGTTGCCTGGAAAGGTGTGGTCCCCACTTTTTAATATTGTAGTCATGACAGCTGCTTTCCAGCTTGAGTGGAATTGTCCATGACAGAGGGACTGGTTTAGGATGTTAGTGAGGGAGGAGATAATGGAGTCTATGGTGAGGAGGACTAGTTTTAGATCCAGTGAGTCACCACTAAAGCGCATTTTCCTCGAGGGCTTTGGTTAAATATGGTCTTGCCTCTAGGGGGTGATTATTTGGAGCCTGAAAGTGGGGGGTACTTTAAGGGGTGGGCTGGTGAGCAAGTCCAGAGCCAGGTCAAAGAAGTTAGGGGGAAGGACACTGCTAAGATCAGAAAATGCAGTGTTGAGGGTATCAGCAATCAACAGGGGGTCCTGGGAGAGTGAGCCGCTTACTAGCAGCTGGGTGGGGTGGAGACAGATTTTCCATTCAGTTATTTAATGTTGTTCCAAAATTTGCGCCCAGTGCCCCAGGAGGAGAAGAGTGTCTCCTGGTAGTGGGTAGCTTTGGCTTTCCGAATTTCCCAGGTAAATTTGTTCCTAAATTTGCTATAGAGTTGCTGGTCATGCAGTTTGCCCAATTCATTAGCTTTATGCATTGATTGTCACATTGCTTCATGAGGTCAAATAGGGCATGGGAGAGCCAGGGGGTGTCCTGACTTTTGGTTTTCTGTTTGGAGACTGGGGCATAGTGGTCACAAGCGGAGTTTAACATGGAGATAAAGTAACCCAGGGCACTGTCAGTAAACTGTGCAGTGCTGATGGGGGTCCAGTCACATTGTTATAGGTGTTGTTTGAGGTGTGAGACAGATCCCTTTTTTAGGTGATGTATAAAGGTATAATTGGGTGGCTGCTTCAGGATTTTTATTGAGGACCATTTACAGAGGACTGGTGATTGGTCACTCAGTGCATCCTGAAGTACTGAGACCTCAGATATGTGGGCGGGCCGATTCGTGAATATGAGGTCAATGAGTGTGGAGATGCCATTTTTATGGTTAAACATATCAGTCTTAAAAAAGTATCATATACTTTTACAATATTTATATTTATCATACACACAAAGTACATTATAATAGTAATTTCCAAAAGCAAATAATCAATTAGTAGAGTAAAAATACATATAAACTAAATATAATTTCATTAAATGAAACATTTTTAGAGATTTTTGTACAAAGTAAGCTCTATAAAACTATGATCAAAACTAATATTGAACTATAAATTCATGTATTTATGTATTTCAATTCAGCAGTAGTGGATCACAGAATACTCATAGATGCATAGCTTTCAAAATATATTATATAATAAAAACTCCACATCTGTGTAACATTGACTCTTTTCAACAAATAGCTAAATCCATAAAATATGCCTAAAGTAATAGTACTGTATCTAACTTCAGTACAAACAACATTTCTTCAATTACATAGCAGCCTACCACTCAGCTCAACTCACCCACCATAACACATTTACATAATTCTTAATTATATCATGCCAGTCAAAATATATTCTACCAGGCATAACACCACATCAATATAAAATTCAGTCATTTCAACACATCACAAAGTCCTTTAAAAGATGACTAGAATGACAGTGCTGTATATAACTTCAAAATAAACATTTCCTAACTATATACTGTGGAAGCTTAAGATGTCACTCAGCTGAACCATACCACATTTCAATTTTAAAACAGTAATAATCATAAATAATCCAATTGTATAATACTATGTTCACTATCAATGTTATAATATTATACCATATTACTACTGTATCATTCTAACACTTCTCACATATCATTCAAATGTCTATGCTATAAATAGAAAAAGTAGCACTTTACCGCCAGAAATGACAAATAAAAGAGAACAACCCCTTACGCAAGTTCCCTTTATATACTAAACCCTATTTAAAATCAACCAATTAAATAATTATCTCTTGTTACTAAGAAAACTACTATAAATCTAAATCTCATTTCATTAGTAATAGTTACTGCCACGTAACACAATTCAACCAATGAAAACACAGTATACTACTTCAAAATATAATAAACCTAACAGTAAATCACTGTATTATGAAAGTACAAACAAAAACATGAGTGTATCCTTCAAATGAACCAGTTCCAAGAAAATATACGTTAAACCCAAGGATAAAAACCCAAGTGTCAAATATTTAACAAACAATTGCTGTTATATTGCAACCAACCAAACTATTTCAAAATCCAGAGCAAAAGGTATATTATCATAAAAGTCACATTCACCTGTAAAAATATAAATCTTAACACCACTATGCAAAGCATTGAGAAATTAGATCTACTTATCTTGAGCAATACCACACAGTGCTTATACAATGGCTCAGAAGCAGACAGCATGGATTGTGGGAACCTCCTGTATAAGAAAAGCAGAGGCTTTTCTTAAGGAGTCAAACCAATGCATCAATCCAAATTTATAGTTGCAAAGACACGGCCAGATGTTTCCTGAAGTTTTGGTAATATTTCTAGTGAAACTCCCTACCTGCCTGCACTAGCACTGTAGCCACCAGAGAGAATATTTTCAGATATATTGTGAAATATCTGGAAATATTTGACCATATACCACAGTATAATATTGTTTGGATGGGTAGAGGTGGTGTGCACTGGCATCAACCAATAATTACGCTCAAGTGACCACTCCAGGGACATACAGTTCCTCAGGTTGTGATAGTATGCCTTGATGACAGTGATCTGGGACATAGTTCTGGATGTAGCTGATTTCAATAGCCCACCAAAGTTTGATTGGATTCTACATAGGATGCTTCATACTAAAATTCTAGCAGATTTGGATTGGATTTTACAAAGAATGCTTCACACCAAATTTCTATTCTCAACAGTCACTCACAGACATGTTTGGTTAGGGTAACATGGCATGGAAAGTATAGAGGACACCTGTCACAAAGTAAATATGCAAATATGGGCTTTCCCAAGAGATTGTGACAGGGGGAAATTAGGCACCAAAACATAAACGTCTCTAACAATTTGTTATATTTAAGGGATGGCATACATCTGACCCCATACTGAAACAGCATTTTTGTTGTGAATCTCAGGATGGCCCTTTCCAGACCCCAAAGGCCACCTCATGTGATAAAATAGATCTAAACCTACTAACATATTACACTATTACGATTAACTTGTAGCAAGTTTATGAAAAAAATGTTAATATTTTTTCATACTTTTTCCAAAATGTACGCAAAACACGATAAAGTCATGTATTCTACATTTTTACAAAATGACAACAAATGTTACACAAAATGACAAACTCTATCGTTACAAATCAGAATGACACATTTTGCTAACTCAGATCTGTAGAAAATATATATGTAATATATGGATAAGCCTCAATAATACTGTACCAAGTTATACAAAAATTTCCCAGTAATATATCACTACTCTCAATAATATTATCCTGAAAAGTGATAATACTATTGTTTTTGCTGATAATACTATAGTTCAAAGGTCATCTCCAACTGTAGTAATATCAATGGGTCTATACTTCAAAAAAATAACAGAAAGATACACTAAGTGTTTTACAAGGCAGTAATATCATCTCAAGGTTTTGGGGACTTTAGGACCTCTCGAGCTTCGCTCTCGAGGTTCTATGTCTCCAAAACCTCTCGGTGGTACGATGGTATTATTGCCTTGTAATACACACTTATCTATCTATTATTCTATTTGTAAAAAAAAATATATATATATATTATACTGGCACAGTTGTGCCAGTATACTGTAGTTATTGTGAAACAGCACATCTATGTTAAAGTCCAAACTTTGATCCTTAATAACTTTGAAGCCCTTCAATCGAGTTGTATGGAATTTAGCATGCATAAACTCTAGGGGAAAGTCTCTTAACTTGTCAATTTCATGGGAATCCGTCAAGTGGTTTCTGAGATATAGAGGCCCAGTTATTCAAACTGCACCAGGCTGTGGCGCAAGCCTGGGCGCAATGCAACTTGGTTGCGCAGGGGCATTGACTGGGTGATATTCAACGGAGCTGCGCCATGGCACAGCATCATTGAATATCACACTCTGGTCACCCGCAGTATGCATGGTGCAGTGGCACTGCACCAGCGCAAGTGGCCAGAGTGGAGCGGGGGATGCACTAGCACAAGTTCTGTTGCACTATGCGCAGCAACCGCAATATTCAAAAGTGCACATGCAAATGGGGCCATAGTGTATGCAAGGCACAAATAGGGCCATTTGCATGTCCTTATGGCCCCATTTGCATGCAGGTGCACCAATCCCCAGTGACTTGTGCCTGGCGCCCTGCCAGGCAGCAGCCATCAGGGATCGACACCCCCTGCATAGTGCAGCAATGTGCCCAACAGCCCGATCACGGGCATTTGTAAAATAAAAGCGATTCCTATATCCCTGGTGGTCCAGTGGACCGCTGTCAGCTCGATCGTGGGCTTGTGTTAAATAAAAGTAATTCCTCTATCCCTGGTGGTCCAGTGGACTGCTGTTAGCTCGATCATGGGCTTGTGTTAAATAAAAGAAACCCCTATATCCCTGGTGGTCCAGTGGACCACTTGCAGCCCGATCACGGGCATTTGTAGTAAAACAAATGACGCCCAATATCCCTGGTGGTCCAGTGGTACCCCTCCCCACCCGCCCACTGGGCCCCACTGCCCGCTCCCCAGTCAGTGACGGCAGCACCACCCGCCTGCCACCCTGCCGCCCACCGACTGACACTTTAGGTAGGGCTGTACGCCCATTGGTCCACCGTATGAGCCAATGGGCATGCAGCCCACACCGTACTACACATTCCAGATATGTGAATGGATCCATGTACCTATAATGAAGAAAATGGTCCATTGTCATCTCCCCTGTCCCCTTCCCCCATTCCCAACCTCCCTCCCTCTGCACACCCACCTCCCTGCACACCCCCCCTCACCCATACTTACCCTCCGGAGGTCAGGAACCATGATCTTCTCTGGAAAGGAACACGTCTGCACTCTTCAAAACCAACTGCAAAATGAAGAATCGGGTAAGCGTTGTATAATGGGACTCAATGGGGGTTTCAACTTAGGTTGATATCTTGGCCAATTTAAGGACTTTTGGTCCCAAATTTTCAACACTGGGTTCTTGGGACCCCTCCTGGTGAACACTGTCACTGTCATTTCATTTCTCAGTCCCAAAAGATGATTTCACTATTGCTGTGCAGAATCAACCTTTCGGGACTGATTCATGAAACGACAGTGCCACTGTTCATGAGGTGGGGTCCCAAAAAGCCCATGTTGCAGTTTTGGTAAAATAATTCCCAAAAATGACTGCGTTATGCATGTATGTTGCGCAGTTTCTATGCACGCTAGTAACTTTGCCAATTTTTCATATTTTCTCTCCAGATTTTCAACATTGCCATTTTTTTTACACCACCTTCTGAACAGAACAGTTGTCATTTTGCACATCCTGCCCAGAATATGATTTTGCACTTGTGGCACAGAATGGTGCGGTCACTGTGAAAAATCAACTTTTAATGCTGATGTAAATTTGGTGAAAAAATTCAAAAAAATGAGCGTGTTGCAAGTGTGCATTGAACAGTTTCTATGCACGCTCATAACTTTGCCAGTGTTTCCCATTTTTCACACTGTTGTACTATCTGGATGGAAGGATGGGAGCACAGGGTCTGAAGGACCCTGGCTCTCCCACAGTGACATATGAATACTGTTGTACTATCTTGATGGAGGGACCCTGCACTCCCCACCGTGAACGTGGAAACTGTTGTACTATCTGGATGGAGGGATGGGAGTGCAGGGTCCAAAGGATCCTGCTCTCCCACCATGACATATAGACACTGTTGTACTGTCTGGATCATGGGATGGGAGCGCAGGGTCTGAAGGACCCTACACTTCCACAGTAAAATAAGGATACAATTATACTATCTGAAAAAGAAGAGAAATTCTTTGTAAAAAACTTTGTTAATGCATAAGTTAGGGTGGACACCACAGTGACAAAAGCAGGGAAATGAGGTGTTAGGGTTTCCAACCCTAACACCCCACCCTCAGGGTTCCCACCCCTACCACCTCACCCCATCCCCCCACCATCCACACACCAACAGGTGTCGGGGTGTGCCATGGGGTCATAAGGCCTAACTCTCACCCCATTGTCCAATAAAATATAACCTCATGTATCCAGACCTCAACATAACTTTTGTTCGGATAAACAAGAAGTTTGGATAAACGAATGTCATATCTAAATTAACATTCAATGAACAGAATGAGCAAAACTGTATGTATGAAATAGACCACTTGAAACATTACTGTTTTGTGCAAATCAATAAACTTTATTATGCTTCAAGTTCTTGTAAAATAAATAAAATAATAGAGTGGTGCCAAACAAGTTACTTGAAATAAGATGTAATTGCACGCTGCTTTTTGCTGTCATTCAGTTTCTTAAGAGCCTTTTGTTTCAACTGCCTAAGCAGTAAAGTGTGTAGGTAGTCACAGTCTGGATGGCTTTCTAGCCAAATGATGCAACACTCAAAGGAATCCACAGCTTCTGAGGTGGTCGGTAAAACAGTATTCTCTACCCCCTCCTCTTCCACATCCACGTCAGGAGAGTTTGTAGGCGCTTTTTGAGAGGCAATGGCGATAATGTCATTGTTGGTTAATTCCTCATGGCCCTGGTCATTGGAATCTGCATTTATCCATTCTATGTTGAAGCATTTGGCAACCTCAATTTCCTTCTCCCCTCGCTCCAGGCATTCCAAGATGCAAATTTTCTGGGCGACATCAAGGATGCAGTGCTTTCGTTTATGGTCAGCCATTATAATGTAAGTTACAGCAACAAGTGACAGCCTGTTACAACAGCTTCTTAAGTACTGTACTTATGTACCGTATTGCTATGGTAGGCATTGCTTTTCTGCAAATCACCAGCAATCGGTGAAAAATAAATAAAAGACGCAAATTGAAAAAGACATTTTTTAAAGGGGGAACTGGGGGACACAGTAATGGTATGGATAATCCAGAGATTCGGATAATCACGGTCTGAATAAATGAGGTTATACTGTACTGTAGCGTGTAAGCATGTTAACATGTGGAATGGGGTGAGAGCTGGACCTTATCACCCCATGGCACACCCTGATGCCTGTTGTGTGTGGAGGGTGGGGGATGGGGTGGGTGGTAGGTGGGAACCCTGGGGTTGGGCATTAGGTTGGAAAACCTAACATCTCATTTCCTGCTTTTGTCATTGTAGTATCCACTCTAACAGATGCATTAACAAACTTTTTTTGCAAAGAATATTATATATATATTATATATACTTTACAAAAAACTTCATTAATGCACTAGTTGGGGGTAAGGGTTAAAGCAACAAAAGTAGGGAAATGTGGTATTAGGGTTTCCAACCCTAACACCCAACCCCACCCTGCAGGCAGCAGTAGGCACAGTGTGTGCCTTGCCATCATCAGCCCTAACACTCACCCCATTCCATGAGTAAGTAAGCTGAGATGGGTACAGTGTATGAGAATGGAGTGGGCATTAGGGCTGACAATGGCAAGGCACACCCCACACCTGCTGCTGATTGCAGGGTGGGGTGGGGTATTAGGGTTGGAAACCCTCATGCCATATTTCCCTACTTTTGTTGCTTTAACCCTAACTAGTGCATTAACAATGTTATTTGCAAAGAATTTCCTTACTTTTTGAGAAAGTATAATCGTATTCTAATTTACCTGTGGGAGTGCAGGGTCCTCAGGGCCCTGCACTTCCATCCATCCATAATTGTTGATATACTGTAATCCTATCCTTATTTCTCTGTGGCTCCCATCACTCCATAATCATATCCTTATTTACATGTGGGAGCACAGGGCCCTGTCCATTATGGTATCCAGCATTCCCATCCATACATATGTTTTTCAGATACAGTAGTGGCATCAATATTTGCCTATGGGAGCACAGTGCCCTCTGGGCCCTGTGCTCCCATCCCATCATGTACAGCATCAAAAAACGCCTCATATTGCAAACTTATCCTACAGAAAAAACAATAATATTTGAAAGCTGTGCAACCTGACACAAAATTACTATGTTTTCTCAAAACCACCAAAAGGCACATCGGTATCACAAGCCCCGTCTACACTTAAAAAATTTCAGAGCAAAATTGCAAACCATTTCTTTATACCATAGTGACGAAGAAATGGCTTAGTAAACCTTCCAGTACAATGTTATCCTATGAGAAATCAACTAAAGTTCAAATCCACAGAACTCCAAGCCAAAGTAATATATTTTCATCAAACCAGCAAAAGGCACATCTGTGGAGCAAGCCCTTTCTACTCTGAAAATTTCAGTCCAAAATTCCAAAATGTTTCTTTGCTATGAAGTGACAAAGAAACAACTATATAACATTTCTTTTTTCGCAAATTGTGAAAAACAGAATCCTGTTTTGCGAATCCTTTTTCATCATTTAAGATAAAAGAAAATCCTTTTATATATTTTAGGTCACTGGCTAAGATTTGGTATTTTGTAATTAAAACCAAGCACTGATAGTAACACAAAATACATTTAAAAGTAAGTGCTGAAATTCCATGCATTCGCAAGAGGGGGGACGCTCCTGCACATGCGTGGGATCTGTGCTCTGGCTGTTCATGCGCATATGCGGGGTTTCGGCACTTGCTTTTAAACGTATTTTGTGTCAGTATCAGTGCTCGGTTTTAATTACAAAATGCCAAGTCTTAGCCAGCAATCTAAAAGACATACAACAAGCAGCTATTTATCATGGGCATGTAAAAAGTTGTACTTTGTGCCAGAGCTCAGTGTCTGACACATGTTCTCGGCATGCATATGCTTCCGGTGGACAGGACATTTAAGGTCGGACCACAGAAAAGTAAAAGACGGCAGAAATGTGGAAAATGGTAAGAATTATCACTTTTGGCACATATAGGGACATTATACAGAACATGGGTGATAAATATGTGCCTAGAGGCACACTGCAGAAATCTGAAAAAAAAAACGAGGGGCAAAGCTGACAGTGCCCCTTTAAAATGTAATAACTTTGGAACAGATTAATATTTTTCACCAGACCTTCAAAAGGCACCACTATGACCCAAGACATAGGTACCCTATAAATTTCAGACCAAAATTCCACATTGTTTTTGTGCAATGCGGTGACAAAGAATTTGACAAAAACTGGTAATTTACACATCCTTTGAGACTCCGTATCTCAGCACTCGCACATGCAACTGGAATGACAATTGTCACATGAAGAGATCTTGGTTCCTGATGGAGCATGTCATGCAAATCGCTTGAACAGTTGTGAAGTTATTAAAGTACAAATTACGATCAAGAATCCTGTTTCGTGATCAAGAATCCTGTTTCGAGTCTCAAATCTAACTTTTCCCATAGGAAATAATGGGAAACTTTAAAATTTAATAACTTTGGAATGGATTAATATTTTTTCACCAAACCTTCAAAAGGCACCACTGTGACCCAAGACCTACTGTATATACCCGAAAAACTTCAGACCAAAATTCCACACCATTTTTGCACAACGTGATGACAAAGAATTTGACAAAAAAAGGAAACTTGCACATTTTTTGAGACTCCATATCTCTGCAGCTGCACATCCATCTGGAACACAACATGCCACATCAAGAGATCTTTGGTCCCTGATAGGGCATGCCAACGTTCATGCAAATCACTTGAATGGTTGCAAAGTTATTAAAGTGCAACATTTTCAGTTTAAAATAGAAGTGAAGATTTAACCCTAACTATAGTGGCACAACCTTACTCCCATAATATGATATACATATACCTGAATAAAACAAATAAATTCTATAAATATATACATTTACCCAAAGAAATTGCAAAATGAGTGATGGTTTCATACAGATTTCAAAAGTAACTGAGAGAGAGACACAAGTCCATTCATGGAGGAGAAAGTCCTGAAAGTACATGGAAATCTGAAAGTGGACAAAGCTATGGTGCCGGATGAAGTACACCCAAGGATGTTGAGGGAGCCCAGAGAAGTACTGGCAGCACCACTGACAGCCCTATTCAACAACTCACTGGAAACAGGAGTTCTTCCAGAGTACAGGAGGAGGGCAGATGTAGCCCCCCTACATAAAAGCCACAGTAGAGAAGGGGCTGGCAACTATATGGTCAGTGGGGAAGTTAATGGAGTCACTTTTAAAGAAAAGGACTGTGGAATATTTCAAATCCAGCAGGTTACAGCAACATGGATTCATTGGGAGGAGGTTATGCCAGATGAACCTGATAGGTTTCTTGACTGGGTGACCAGGGAACGAGAGCAGTGTGGGTCAGTGGACAGGCCCACTTAGACATCAGCAAGGCATTCAACACTGTACCATACAGACTATCATGAGGAAACCAGGAAGTTTGAGGGTGGGTCATAAGGTGGTAAACTGGGTATAAAATTGGTTAATGGATAGATGACAGAGGGTACTGGTAACTGGAACTCACTTGGGGGAGAGGTGTGTAACCAGCGGGGTACCTCAGGGTGCAGGCCTGGGACCTGTCTTCTTTAAAGTCATCATAAGTGACTTTGTGGAAGAGATGGAGGGGAAGGTATGCCTCTCTGCAGATGTCACCATAATATGCAATAGGATGGACACCTTAGAAGGGGTGGAGAGAATGTGCAAAGACCTGAGAAAACTCAAGGAGTCGTCATAGGTATGGCAGCTGGGTTTCAATGTGAAAAAGTGCAAAATGCACCTAGGGTATAGAAACCCAGAGGCAGAGTATAACATGGGGGAAGAGTTTTTGATGGTCACCAAACAGGAAAGGGACGTTGGAGTAATCATATGTGATGACCTCAAGGTGGTGAGGCCATGCAACAAGGCAGAAGGTAGGGCCAGTGGGATGCTGGGGTACATACAAACATGCAAACATGCCAGCAGATAAAGGCCATATGGTCTATCTAGCTTGCTTGGCTGTGCAGTTCCCTATGTAATTACAAAGGGAACTGCACCCTCCCTTTTGACCTCTCGCAACTTCTCCCTCTCCTGCTACTCACCTGCTTCTACTCAGAACTTTTCCCCTCACCCTGTTCCAACTCATCTTAAAGCTGTATACCATTTGTAGGGAAATCTCCTCCTCTGGAAGCTCATTCCACTTGGCCACCACCCTCTCGGAGAAAAAGTGCCTCCTCCTGTCCCTCCTAAACCTTCCCTGTACCAGCTTCATTCTGTGTCCCTATTGGTCTTGTTCCCACTAAGGCTGAAGAGATCTTCAGTACTCACCCTGTTAATACCCTTAAAGATACCTGAAGTTCTCAATCATGTCTCCCCACTCCCTTCTTTCCTTTGAGAAGGAACATATTTAGCTCCCTGAGCCTCTCCTCATAGGTGTAGCCCTGCTGGCTCTGGATCATCTTGATTGCCTTTCTCTGGATCGTATCCAGCAAGTTGATATCCTTCTTATGATATACACACCACAACTGCACACTGTACTCCAGGTGTGGGCTTACCAGTGATCTCTACAGTAGCAGAATTACCTCTGTCTTCCTGGTGGTAATTTCCCTGGCTATGCAGCCCAGCATCTGATTTGCTTTGGCTGCTGCTCTTTTGAAGTGCACAGAGTGCTTCAGGTCACATGTTATTACTCCTGGGTCCTTTTCTTTCTTTTCTTTCTCTGACCTGGTAATCGACACGCCAGCCAACCAATATTTGATCCTAGGATTCGTTGCACCCAAGTGCATAACTTTTCACTTTTTAGCACTGAACCCCAGCTTCCAATTGCCAGACCACTTTTCTAGCCTAGCCAGGTCCTCCCTGCATTCCTGTCTTCCTTCTTCCATGTCCATCCTCCGACAGAGCTTGGTGTCATCTATGAACGGGCAGATTTTACCCTTGATCCCATCTGTGATATCACTTTTGAAGACACTGAACAACACCAGGCCAAGCACTGAGCCATGTGGGACCCTGCTGGTCACAGGCCTCACTTCTGAGAAATCTCCATTGACTACCAATCTGAGGCTTCTGTCCTGCAAGCAGCTTTTGACCCATCCCATGAGCTTAGCCCCCACCACTAGGTTCTGACCAGTCTCCTATAAGCCACCGAGTTGGAGATCTTGCTGAAGTCCAGATACAGAACATCAACCGCCTGTCCTTGCTCATTATCCTATTGACCCAGTTGAAGAAATCAATTATGTTAGTTTGGCAGGACCTCCCTAACACAAACCCATGCTGCCTCTCATCCTGGAGACCATTTTCCTGATCAGTCTCTCTTTCAGAATGGTCTTCATCTGCTTACCCACTATTGAGGTTATGCTGACTGGTCTATAGTTCCCTGGTTTGTCCCTTGGCCCACTTTTATGGAGAGGCACCACATACACTGTTCTCCAGTCCTGGGGAACATTTTCAGACTCTAATGAGGTGCTAAGCAGGTCTGCCAGGGGACCCACCAGAACCTCCGTCAATTCTCTAAGGACCCTTGAGCGCACGCCATCAGGCCCTGGTGATTTGTCCACCTTTAGGGCCCTTAGGCCCTTGAGTACCCTGTTGGCTTCAAATGTTCCATCTGTGACTTTCCCTCTCCCAGTACCCACCCTCCTACTCCCTTGTGGTACTGGTCCGTCCTTCTCCTAAATGAAGACTTAACAGAAGTACCTGTTAAGCACCTCCACCTTATCTTCATTATCTTCTGCCCAGACCCCCTTCTTTTTTAGCCTGACAATCTCATCCTTTATTTTTTTTTCTCCTTTATATGGAACCACACCATGTAGTAGTCACTTCCTACAAGCAGCGCAGCCACCTTTGCATCCTGAAAATGTACACAGTTGGACAGGACCAGATCCAGGACATTCCTCTCTCCCTAATGGGCTCCATGACACCTTGAGTCAGGAAAACACTCTGGAAAGCATTCTGCAGTACTTGTTTCCTAATGCACTAGATAGCAGGGATTTTCCAGTCTACCCTTATTACTACTACTACTTCCCCCTGCTGGGCACATCTATGATCTGGGACCTCAGTACCTTGTCCAGTTCCTCATCCTGGGAAACTAGTCTGTAGAGGACCCCCATCCATAGTTTCCTTCCTTTAGTGGATTGACCCTGTATCTGCAAAGCTTCAGGCTTGCCCTCTGCCTCTGCCTCTCTAGTGCAAGTTATCCCACCTTCTTCATGTGCAGTGCCAATCTTCCCATGCCCCTATCATTTATGTACATTTTATACCCAGTAACTGCTAGGTCCCAGTCATGATCTTGTGTTGCCCAAGTCTCTGTGATGGCTGCTATGTCCACTTCTCCCTCAGCCAATAATGACTGCAATTCCACCATTTTGTTAACCATAGGAGGCAGTATAGCATAGTGGTTAAGAGCACTCAGCTGCAAACCTGGAGACCTGGGTTTGAATCCCATCAGCCCCACTTGCATACTGTGTGACCCTGAGCAAGTCACTTAACTTCCTTGTGCTTCCAGGTTGCACCTGGAAACAAGATCTGGCTTAGTGTGCCTTTCCTGGTTAAACAATGTCCCCTTTCCCTTTATATACTGGAAAAAGGCCTTCTCACCACTTTTACCCCCTTGGCTAGCTGTACCTCTCTCACAGCCTTTGCCTCCCTTACCAGCCTGCTCACCTGTCTTGACTTAGCAGCATAGTCCACCCTATCCTACTCCTTTTGAGTACACTTGTACTTTCTAAAGGCTGCCCTCTTGTCTACCACTGCTTTTGCCACCTTCTTACTGAATCAGCTGGGCTTTTTGTCCATCGCTTTCTTACTTTTGATTTTGGCACATTTACTAGTGGCCTTCATCAATCTCTCCTATATTGTGGCCTATTTCTGTTCCACACTCATCCCCACTCTGATCCCAGCAAGTTGTCCTTTCAGAACATCTCTCATACTACCAAAGTCAGCCCTCCGAAAGTCCAAGATGGAACCCCAATGCCCTGTCCAGTTCCTTATCCTGGGAAAGCAGTCGGTAGATGACCTCCATCCTTAGTTTCCTTCCTTTAGTGGATTGGACTTTTATCCATAAAGCTTCAGGCTTGCCCTCTGCCTCTTTCTCACTAGTGCAAGTTATCCCCTCCTTCATGTGCAGTGCCAATCCTCCCATCCCCTATTCTATCTGTACATGTTATGCCCAAGAACTAATAGGTCTCAGTTGTGGGTTGTGTGGCCCAGTTCTCTGTGATGGCCACTTTGTCCACCTCTCCCTCAGCCAACAATGACTGCAGTTCAACCATTTTGTTCCCCAGACTTCTTGCATTTAGAGACACCACCCTTCACTGCAACTCTGGAACCCTCTCACTCCTGACCTTCCCCCTTCCAACCCCCTCTTCCCTCACTCCCCCCTTCTTTCCCCAACCCCCTCCCTCCTCCTGCTGTCCTGATTGGGTGGAGGCCTATCAGTCTTTTCCACCAGTGACTAAGAGTGCTGTGCACATGGCTACCTCCGTCAGTTTAAATTTAGACTTTTAATCTTGAAATTCTTCAAATTTCCCTTCAGGACCCTTGTGCCATTTCTACTTAGGTGTAACCTGTCTAGTGCATACAGGTTCTTGTTATCCCATATTCCACCCAACTACCAATGCACATGTATCTCTCCTCTTCACACAACCCTCTAAGCCATTTGTTAAATTCAGCAGTCCTTACCTTCCCTGCCGTACTTGCGCTTGGGATTGGAAACACCTCTGAGAAGGCTACCGACTTCCCTTCCACCCTGCAGTTTCTCCCCATCTCCTTGATCCTCTCTTGCACTACCCCCACTTCACATACTGCAAGGTCATTCATACCCAGATGCACTATAATGTGAGGTTTCCTCCTCCCTGTCCCATGCACTGTGCTACTAGAGTCTCACTCTCCATGCTATCATCCCTAGCATGTGTTCTGCTCTCTTACAGTTTTGCCCTTCCAGCCATTTCTTCCCCTTCACAATTGAATCCCTCAAAATCACAACCCTCCTACCCATCCTGGCCATCCCTCCCCCCTTCTGTCAATACTGCTGCACATTTCCACCTGCCTTCTTCTTTCCCTCCTGTCCCTCTTGTTCTCTCTCCTGACCCTCTACACCCTCTATCCCTGTCCCCTCCTCCTGAACCTCTCCCCCCACTGGCACTCCCCTATCTTTCCCTTCTGTTCTCCCCAGCCTACCCTTTACCCTTCTGTTCTACCCCACACCTATCCCCTCATTCTCACATTCCCACCACCCCATTCCCTGCACCACCTGCTCTCCCCTTCTTGCCTGGACTCACATCCTCTGGTTCCTTCTCCCTATGTACCCTGGTGTCTCTCCCTACCTCCTCCAACTCTTCCCCCTCTTTCTGCCCCTTTCCTTATCACCAGTCCCCCCTCCAGTACCAGTGGAAGGAATCAATTCTGCACTGGTAACCCTGTAGATGCTCTCACAGGACCCCCTGCCCTTCTTACGTTACCATTCTGCTTACTGTTATCCAATCCCCCTGCATGGGCTTCCTCTCCTGCTGTGGGAGGGTGACCAATGGAACCTGCCTAATCTCTTGTTTCCTACCCCCTCACTTTGCCCTCTTCCCACCTTAGTGCCACTTCTGCTCATTCCCCCTTAGAAATATAAACTTTGACGGCAGATATGGACCTCTTGGCCCACCCAGTCTGCCAATTTTTCCTACCTGTTTCATATACTGCAGATCCTAAATGATAGAAACATAGAAACATAGAAACATAGAATGTGACGGCAGATAAGGACCGCTTGGCCCACCCAGTCTGCCCATTTCCCTACCTACTGGATAAGCTGCAGATCCTAGTTAACCAGCAGCCTACTTCTTCCTACCCCAACCCCCCAGAATTGCCTTATGACTATCCCATGCATGCTTGAATTCCACCACTGATTTTGACTCCACAACCTCCTCCGAAGGCCATTCCATGCATCCACAACCCTCTCTGTGAAAAAATACTTCTTAAATTACCTCTGAGCCGCCCTCTATCTTCAAATTGTGCCCTCTTGTTCTTGCACACCTTTTTTGAAAGATGCTACCTCTTGGACTTTGTTGATTCCCTTGAGGTACTTGAAAGTTTCTATCATGTCCCCTCTTCCTCCTTTCCTCGAGGCTATACATATTAAGCTCCTTTAGTCTCTCTTCATATGTCCTCCGTGCAGACCCTGCACCATTTTAGTTGCCCTCCTCTGGACAGCTTCCATCCTGTCTATGTCTTTTGGAGATTGGGTCTCCAGAACTGCACACAGTACTCCAGATGGGGTCTCACCAGCTGTCTGTACAGAGGATAATAACTTCCTGTTTTCTACTGGTGATGCTCTCCCTATGCATCCCAGTATCCCCCAGCCCTTCTTGCTGCCTTCTCACATTGCTTGCCCACCTTTAGGTCATCTGATATGACTACCCCCAGGTCCCTTTCCATTTTGTTGTTGTTAGTATCTCACCTCCATTGTGTACTTTCCCTGGGTTTTGTTTCCCAGGTGCATTACCTTGCACTTCTTAGCATTGAATCTAAGCTGCCATACATTTGACCATTCCTCTAACCTCACAAGTCCCTTCTCATCCTTTCCACCCCACCTGTGCATCAACTCTGTTGCAGATCTTAGTGTCATCTGCAAAGAGACATACTTTTCCTTCCAGTCCTTCTGCAATGTCGCTATAAAGACACTGAGAGGACTGGTCCTAATCTTGAACCCTGCGGTACCCGCTAGTAACCCTCCTTTCTTCTGAGTGGACTCCATTTACTATTACCTCTGTGTCCTATTCTCCAGCCAATTCTTTACCCAGGCTGTCATCTTGGGACCCACTCCCAGGCTGGCTAACTTATATATTAATCTTTGAGTGGGACTGTGTCAAATGCCTTACTAAAGTCTAGGTAGGCCATGTCCACAGCCCCTCCCTGATCTACTACTTTGGTCACCCAGTCAAAGAAATCTATCAGATTCAGTCTGGCATGACCTTCCTGTGAGATCCATGCTGCCTAGGGTCCTGTGCCCTTCTGGCCTCCAGATACGCGATAATTCTTTCCTTTAGAAGTGATTCCATCATTTTCTCCTATCACTGAGGTTAAACTAACAGGTCTATAGTTTCCTGCTTCTGTCTTGCTCCCACTTTTGTGAAGGGAATCACATCGCCCTCCTCCAGTCCTCGGGTACCACCCCATCCTCCCATGATTTGTTAAAGAGGGTAGTCGGTGGTGTCACTAGTTCTACCCTTAGTTCTTTTAGAATTCTGGGATGAATCCCATCAGGCCCCATTGCTTTGTCCACCTTCAGTTTTAAGAGTTCTTTCAGAACCCTTTCTTCTGTAAATGGGCTGGTATCAACTTCTGTATCCAGAGTGTTACTACTGTTTGTTTTATGTACCTCCCTCTTCCTTTGTAAATACTGAGCAAAAATATTTGTTTAGTATCTCTGCCTTTTCACATTCTCCCTCTGCCCACCCTCCCTCCTCTTTATTAAGCCTCACTATCCCTCCCTTGGTCTTCCTTTGCTCCCTGATGTACCTATAAAGGTTTTATTCCCTTCTTAACTGAGTTGGCTATCTTTCCTCAGTTTGGGCCTTTGCTGTTCTGACTGCTTTCCCAGCCTCCTTTTGCTTTAACTGATACAGTTCTCTGTCCTGCTCCTGCTGCGATCTTTGTACTTCCTGAATGCTTTCTTTTCTCTTGAACCTTCACTGCCACTTCCTTTGAGAACCATAGTGGTTTCTTACATCGCCTTGTTTTGTTTATTTGCTTCACACAAAGGCTCGTTACCTCTGTGATGGCAGTTTTATTATTCCCATTGTTCTTCCACCCTTCTTCCGCCATTTGCTAGTGCATTCCTTAGGCACTCACCCATTTTGGCAAAGTCAGCCCTCCTAAAGTCCAGTACTTTTGTCTTTGTATGCTTGACTCTATTGCTGTGTTGATAGGAACCATACTGTTCGATGGTCGCTAGTTCCCAGATGGCTACCCACTTCTACATCTGTGATCCTCTCTCCATCTCCATTTGAGAGTATCAAGTCTAATATTGCTCCCTCGAGTGGGCTCCAGTACTAGTTGTCTAAGGCATGCCCCTGTAGGGCATCTAGAATAACTGCACTCTTAGTGGCAGCTGCACTCGCCAGTTAACATCTGGCATATTCAGATCACCCATCAGCAATATCTCCCCTTTTTCTGCCATTCTAAGTATACTTTCTATCATTTTCCTTGTCCACTTCCCTCCCCCTGAGAAGTCTGTACTCTAACCCTGTGCGGATTGTGGTGCCATTGCCTGTCTCCAAATTTACCCACAGTGCTTCTTCTCCTCCCTGTTTACCCTTTTGTTCTGTTGCTTTTATTCCTTCCCTTATGTAAAGAACTACTCCTCCCTCTTTTACCCTCCCGTCCCTCCTGTAGATAGTGTATCCTGGTATGTTTACGTCCCAGTCATGGTTTTGTGTGTACCATGTTTCTGTGACTGCCACGATATCCAGATGTTCTCCTCCATCAAGGCCACTAATTCAGGAAGCTTGTTACCTAGACTACGGGCATTGGTACTCATTGTCTCCATTTTTGATGGCCTTACCTTCTGTTGCAGCATCCCCACTGACCGTTCTACCTTGGTCTTTTCTCATTTAGTACCCTGTTTTGTAGGGAGAGGCTGGGATTTTTCTGCTGCTTGTCAGTGCCTCCCCATTGACTAGTTTAAAAGCTTGCCAATGAAGCATTTAAACCGATTGCTCAAAGACTTGTTCCCTTCCTGGACAGATGCAGACCATCCTGCCAGTATAGGCAGTGTCCTCCAGGTGGAACCCCAGTCCCCAATGAAGCTAAACCCTGTGCTCCGCACATTTTTCAACCATTCATTAAACTGCATGGTGCCAATTACCTCCGCCTCCCCATGCCTTTGACAGGCAGCACCTCTGAGAAGGATACTGTGTTTGCTACTTGTCTTAGGCCCTCCCCCAACTCTGCAATGTCCTCCTGCACTGCTCTAACCTCATGATGAGCCAAGTCATTTGTCCCTAGGTGGACAATTACGTCCAGCTCAGAATCCCTTGCAGCTGTTGTTGTGATCCTGAGGATGCGCTTCCTGTCCCTCCAAGCCATGGCACCAGGCAGGCACCTTACTTCAGATTTCCCAGCTCCTCCCAGTTCTATCCCCCTAATAATTGAGTCCCCCACCAGGAGCTGCTTCCTTTCCTTGTGGTGTCCTCTGCCTCCTTCCTGTGGGCCTCCCTTGTGACAGTTGTCCTCTGCCTCCTTAGTCTCCTCTGCGGATGTATCTATAGGGGAGCTATGCTCCCCCAGAATGGCGTATGGATTGTGGTGTGTAACATCTGACTGGGTGTGCCTCTGTTTCACCATCCTCATCCTCCCTGAGCCCACTGTGGTCCAACTGCTGTGCTTTCTTTGCAACCTCTGAGGTAGTGGTGGTGGTGGTTCTGGTGCTCCCTGGATGGGGGAGGTTCCCTTCCTACTGTCCATTGTGGCCTGGGGGAAGGTCCCTGTACTACTGTCCAGTGTGGCCTGAAGACGGGCAACTTCCTCCCTCAGGGCAGACAGTTGTCTGCAAATAGGGTAGCATCTCAGCCTCCAGAAAGACTCCCGGAGAGACTGCTGCCCCAGCCATTACATTGCACTACTCCCACATTTTTTTTTTTTTTTGTGTGATTGGTTTGTAATGTAGAAATATATATTTATATTATACAATGTTTATGCATATATTGTCAGTGCAGTGTGCTAGAGAGGATATGACAGTGACATGCACCTTGCACTCTTGAGGAAATGATGTCAGAACCCCAGGTATAAAGGAACTATTTCCAGGGGTGGGGGTGAGGGTGGGAAGGGTTGGGCCTAAACTGTGCCTCAAACAATCAGCTAGAAGCTCTGACCCACTGCTGCAATGAGTGCCTTCCTGTCAGGAAGATGCCCTACACAACAATTTGATAGAGAAATACCCTGCTAATCAATCAGAGAAAAATCCACACATCCAAGTCAGACACAGGTAAACCTTCCCAGCCCCAAAACAGGCCTGGTGGTTTGTGCTCTGAGAGCTGTCCGCCCCAAAATAAGTCAGCTGTTCTTTAAACTCTTCCTGCACTGAAAATCTTAAGAATTGTAACAAACAAACGTAAACCTTAATCCACCACCCTCTGTTGCTTGAAAGACCATCTTTTCCTGTTTCACACTGCAGGTTTTTCTGTGACCACTCCTTAACCCCAGTAACTCTGTTTAAAAAGAGTTTAACTATCACAAACTCCTACGCACCAGTAAATTATTTAAAAATAGTTTCAGTCCCAAAAGCCTAGTAGTCAATCCAGCTACCCCCCAAGGGACAACCAGAATGAAGTATTTAAACACTTATGAGGTTACTTCCAAGATAAGCAGAGTTTGAAAGTTTCTTTTTCAACTCCTCAGCCACCTGAAATTTAAAAATAGTTTAACTGTCAGCAAATCCTAGTAGACAATCTAGCTACCTCCAAGGACCTACCCAAATGCAGTATTTAAATCCTTCTGAAGTTACTAACAAGATAAACAGAGTTTACAAGCCCCTTCTTGGTTAAACCCTAAATAAATATGTGAATAAAAAGCAATTACCAAGGGTAGTTAGTTTCACCTCCCACAGAATTCAGCAAAAGTGCACGTTTGTTGCAGATATCAAGTGCAATATAGAATTTCTCACACAGCTCGCAGTTGAAGAAAGCAGTATCCTTCCAGCTCCAGCAGCTTACCTTCTCTTTCCTATTGCTAGAGTTCCTTTATGTTTTTCCCATGTGTTTTTGAATTCCCCTACTGTTTTTTCATTTAGAACCTCTGCCAGGAGGCTGCTCCATGGATCCACCTCCCTTTCTGTGAAAAAATTCATTCTCACGTTACCCCTAAGTCAAACCCCTCTATCTTCAGATCATGGCCTCTTGTTCTTGAGCATCTTTTTTTTTAAAGATGCTACCCTCTTGTACCTTATTTGCACCCTTGAGGTATTTGAAAGTCTCTATCATAACCCCCCTCTCTCTCCTCTCCTCTCCTCCAGGAAATACATATTGAGATCCTTCAGTCTCCCCTCATATGACTTTTGATGCAGCCCCTGCACCACTTTTGTTGCCCTTCTGTGACCTGCTTCTACTCTGTCGATGTCCTTCCAGAGATGTGGCCTCCAGAACTGGACACAGTACTCTAGATGATGTCTCATCACTGTTCGATTCAGTGACATCACCACCTCCTTCCTTCTGCTGGAGATACCTCTCCCTTTGCACCCCAGCATTCCACTGGCTCTCCTCACAGCCTTCTCACATTGTTTGGTAACCTTTAGATCATCAGATATGATTACTCCCAGGTCCCTTTCCTGTTTGGTGGCCATCAGTACCCCCATCATGTACCTGCCTTCAGGTCCTGTGGCCTCATAGGGAGGGGTATCGACAGCAGAAGGCAGGAGGTAGTGTCACCACTGTACAGATTGTTGGTGAGACACCACCTGGAGTACTGTGTACAGTTCTGGAAACCACATCTGAGGAAGGACATAGGGTGGAGGTTGTCCAGATGAGGGCAACTAAAATGGTGCAGGGGCTGCATCAGAAGCCTTATGAGGAGAGACTGATGGATCTCAATATGTACTTCCTGGAAGAGAGGAGGAAGAGGGGAGACATGACAGAAGTAAGTAAGTAAAAGTTTATTTATTTGAAGTGCCCTTCCCAAGCTCAGGGCGCTTTTACAATAATTCAAACACTTTAAAAACAAGCCATATAAAAACAATAGATACAATAACCATAAATAACCCTTAGTTATTAAGTCCCAGCAAATGCTTGGTTAAAGAGAAAAGTTTTTAACTGTTTTTTAAAACTTTCCACAGTCAGGCAATCTCATATCTGACGTGGTGGAGAATTCCGCAGGGTAGGTGCCATATAGGCAAAATATCTTCCTCCAGATGTCTTTAAATATACCCTGGGTATCTCTAGCAATCCCTCATCAGAGGATCGTAATGAGCAGATGGGGCAGTAAGGCACCAGGAGCTCTTTCAGGTAGTGAGGTCCCAAATCATGTAGGGCCTTATAGGTCTGCAATGCGACCTTGAAGGTGATCCGCCACTGTATAGGCAGCCAGTACAGTTCACGCAGCACAGGTGTTATATGGCTAGATCTAGGAACTCCCACCAACAACCTGGCCGTCGCATTCTTTTTTTTTTGAATTAATAAGCTTTATTGGGTATTTAGTTTGTTT
Source organism: Neoceratodus forsteri (assembly GCA_016271365.2). NCBI lineage: Eukaryota > Metazoa > Chordata > Ceratodontiformes > Ceratodontidae > Neoceratodus > Neoceratodus forsteri. Next base: position 1,323,389,691 of record CM057456.1, read on the forward strand.
TTACACATTGTAAACAAATCGATCCTCTACAAAGAAATTAAGGAACAACAATGATACATAACAAGACCTGTGTTACTTTATATTCCCCAAACATTCAGGAATATAGATATCTGTAGATAGAATATTCAGATATGCATATATTGTCATTACATAAGCTAGCAGTTCTATAGTAGATGTCAAGGTCTGTTAGAAAGCAGTTAATAATAGTATCTAAGAACAAAGATGAAAGGATCATATAAAATATATAACACCCTCCCCCCTTTCCTTCCCCCCCTTGTCGCCACAAGAAATAAAAAGGAGTAACACAAAAAGCCATGTCAAGTTTTGTGTAAAAACTGGGGCTAGTACAAATTCAAGAGCAAAAAGATAAGTATTTATCATCAACCTTTACAGAGCTTAGTCTAGCACAGTGCTACAATCCAAAATAAGGACCAACGTAACCTTAAATGGACAGTAAGGTGTGTAAGGGGGCCCATATTTTCTGGTATTTATTACTACATTTAGAGATGCTCGCTATAAGATATTCTGCTTGTAAAGCAAAAATAATTTATATGTGCCATTCTGTATACATGGGAATTTGCTGATCCAACCAGTGACGTAGTATACTTTTTTTGGCACAAAGGGATATCAGAGCCATGTGTTTTCTTTTGTTCCTTATTAGGACATCTCTTGAGTCACCAAGGATACAAATTTCTGTCAGAAAAGCATCTTGTAGTCCCAGAAGGGGATCGAATCTTGAGCGGATACATTCCCAAAAGGGGGTCACCTTGGCACATTCCCAAAGGACATGAAATAAGGTGCCTTTCTGGGACCCGAACCTGGTGCATATATCCAACTGGATGTACCTCATCCTTTTGAGCTTTACAGGGGTATAGTGTAAGTCATGTAGTACATGAAATTGAAGTAATCTAAACTGGTCCCACCTGACATCCTTGTACAGTCTGTTCCAGATTTGTGTCCATGGACGAGGGCCCATAGATGTTGGAGGAAAGATCCTATGCCATATATAACAAGAGGGGCCATCTAACTCCCTGTTGCATGCTTCAAGCTCCTTGTAGTAAAAGGAAATATAATGAGATGTCGGCCTCATTAGAACTGTACTGAGAACTGGACCACTCTTGTATTGATCCCGGGGGCCATTGCCAAAATGTTGTATTAGTGCCTGGGAGATCTGAAGATACTTAAAACAAAAGGAATTTGGCAATTTATATTTTACTCTTATGTCAGAAAAGACAAGCAGCTTATGGTTCTCTGTGAGATCTATTAAATCTTTCCCAACCCCACCTGGCCAAAAGGATTGTTTAATGACTTTATCTCCAGTTTTAAAGTTGAGATTGTTCAAGATAGGTTGGGAAGAATCCTTCTCAAGTGAATAACCTAAAATCTTGTTTTAGTTGCACCTGGGTCCGAAGGGATGCCATGATGGGGGAAGATTTAAGCTGACTGGGTATTTTGTTAAGGGAGAGATAAGGTAGGCTCTCTGTATTTATCCCTGTTGAAGTACAAAGTGATTTTTCTATTTTTAGCCACAGTGGGGAGTAAAGATTAGAGCAGGGATCCGGCACAGGCCTCAGCCAATGTGAGACCACCGAGTAGGTAATCGAATAAAATAAAGGTATAGATTGGGAACCTGTAACCCTCCTTGTTCTTTAGAACTTTGTAATTTGGAGAGCGCCCTTTGAGGAGGCTTATTCTTCCAGATAAATTTGGATATAATGCCATGAATTTGCTTCAACCAGGATTTGGGGAGAAACTGGTTGAGCATTTGAAGGGGGTATAACAAACAAGGTAGGACGTTCATTTTAACTATATTGATATGACCCCAAAGTGAGGTAGGGAGTAAAGCCCAACAATTTCAGTCTATTTTTATCTGCATGATTAGTGGTCCACATTATATTGCTTCATTTTGGAATTGGATTGGGAGAAGTATATGTCCAAATATCTTATTTTATCTTTCACCCAAGAGAGTCCAAGATGTTGAACATCTGCTCTTAAAGTTTGAATGTTTAAAGGCATCACCTCCATTTTAGACAGATTTAATGTATAATTGGATAATCTGCCAAATTCTTGAATGATATTTAGAGCAGCAGGTATAGACTTAGATGGGTGGGTAATATGATGCATGATATTATCAGCATATATCGACAGTTTGTATTGGAAATGATTAATTGGGATACCAGAGATCATTGCAGAGGAATTCATTTTTCTAATTAGGGGTTCTAAAAATAAGTTAAACAAGTAGGGGGAAAGGGACACTCCTGACGTGTGCCCTGTTCTAGCCATTGCATTCTGCACAAGCTGCAAGTGGCGGATGTCCACCACCGGCAGCCCTAGATAGAGGGCATTGCAGTAATCAAAATGGCTGGTGACAAAGGCGTGGACCAGAGTAGGAAGATCTTTGGGCGGGACCAAGTGTTTCACTCGGGCTATATTCCTTAGATGGAAAAAGGCAGTCTTGACTATGGCCAACACATGCGCCTCAGGGTCAGGCCCTCATCAAATACCAGATGCAGGTTATGCACTTGGCCAGAGGCCATAAGCGGGCCCCCCCCCAAGATATAAACCTGAGGGTTTCCCAGTCCAGGACCCTGTTGTCCTCACTCAAGGGTCTACCACCAATACCTCAGTTTTTTCTGAATTCAACCGAAGCCAACTAGTACTCATCCACTCCTGAAACTCCAGCAGGCAGTTATTAAACACTGTGGTGGAATCAGACTCCTGTTCAGGCACAAAAGACAGGTAGAGCTGACAGTCATCAGCATAACAATGAACACTCAGCCCATACCATCTTATAATGTCCCCCAATGGAAGCATATACACCACAAATGACATGGAGGACAGCACCGACCCCTGCGGATCCCCACAGGGCAGCCAGTGAGGGGCCGAGGTATAAATCCCCGATACCACTCTCTGTTATCTGCCATCAAGGAAGGATAGAAATCTACTGTGGACTGCCCCACTCAGTCCACAGAAAAATCACAGGTGGTCGAGCAACACCCCATGATCCATGGTGTCAAATGCTGCTGAGAGATCCAGGAGAACCAAGATGGAACAGGTTCTCCAATCTCACCATCAGGAGATCATTTAAAACCCGGACAAGAGCAGTCTCCATGCTATGCCATTTCCTGAAGCTGGACTGGAGATAGTCATAGATATTGTGGCTGGACAAATGATCTTCCAGCTGCAGAGTGACCAACTTCTCAAAAACTTTCCCTACAAAGAGTAAGTTAGAGACTGGTCTGTAATTTGCTGGGCTGTCGGGGTCAAGAGAGGGTTTTTCAAAAGGGGTGCACCACCACCTCCTTTAAGGGATCTGGAAAGATCCCTCTCTCTAATGAAACCACCACTATCCCAGTCAGAACTGTGCTGATGACATCTACACACCCCCACTGGCAGGTGAGTAGAACCTGGATCCAACTTACAGTAGGTATGTCGCAGAGTCTGGATGATCCTCACTATATCCGTGACTGCCAGTTGGCTAAAGGTGAACCAAGACAACTGGGCATTAGTACCACCCGATTGATCAGTGCAAGGTCCAATGGATGGGCACCGGCAGATCTCATCCCTGATGGTGGTTACCTTGTCAGTGAAGAATTTCGCAAACTCCTCACATTGTATTTGTGACAAAACTCGACCGGTCTGTGGACAGACTGCATTGCACAGTCTGTCCACAGTCCGGAAGAGCTGGGCTGGTCTGTTCCTCGCTGCAGCAATTTCTTCTTATGGGAAATTGCTGATTGGTAGATCTTATAATGTTCTAACAATCCAATCCTATCCACCTCCAGGTGAGTTTTCCGCCAGCATCTTTCCAATCTTCATCCTGCCTCTTCAGCTCGCAGACCTCCCCATCAAACCAGGGAGCCCCCAGGTGAAGAGTGCAGGGATGAACACGAACTGAAGCAACAAAATCCAGGGCCTCTACCACAGTTCTATTATAGGCCAGGACCAGGATCCCTGGGTCCATGTTATCCATTGGAAATCCCGAGAAGTCCAGCTCTATCATTAGGCCTTCTGAGGTGACCCCTCTTAAAGAACGGAACTGTACTAACTCTCTAGGGGCAGGCCTATTTTGGAGGGCTGCAAATCTAAACCTCAGAGCGTGATGGTCAGACCAACCAGTTGGCTCCACCTCCACATCAGAAATCTCCATCCCCAGATGGAACACCAAGTCCAATGTGTTCCATGGGTTGCAGAGGTAATAACCCATGACAGGCCCAATTAATCCATCAATTGCAGGAGGTTTTGACCAAATGGTGAGAGTTCATCGTTGACCCAGGCATTGAAGTCCCCCAGAATTAACCATCTGGGAGACTCCAATACCACTTCAGCAATGAAGTCCACAACCTCCTTCAGGAACTCCCTCCCATCACCTGGTGGACAGTAGATGAGAAGGGTCCTGTAGCCTGCACCTGCACCCACTATACACTCAAAGGAGTTGGACAGGAAGCAAAGAAGAAGCAGTTCATAAGTTCATCAACAAAGGAGATCGATAATCCTCCAACAAGGTCCAACCACCAGACGTCACCGAGGCTGTCCCAAGAGCGAACAACCCTGCTCCAAAAGTTCCTTCCTGCGGCGTCTTCAGAGACCTCTCCTAACACCACTTCACCAAGGATTCCCAGCCCCAATTTACTCAGGACATCAACCAGAAAAACAGTCAGAAGGTAGGGCAAAAATAGCAAATACGCTGTATCGGATAAAATCAAAAGTTCCAATTTTACTTTTATCGGAGAGCGCAGACAGGTACCCTCACTCCTAATCACTAGTCCTGCAATGCATTTAATAGCTTGCTAGCTCACTTGATCAGCCCTAACTACCATTACTATACTAAAACTAAAAAGAAAACTGAAACAAAACAGCCCACAAAATAAATAAATAAAAATATAGTGCAACACTGCTAGTGACTCCGCTACTCATGACAGCTGGCCCAGCATGGCCGCCATCTTACCTACAAATACCTCACAAGGTTCAATAAGGTACAGGAGGGGAATGTTTTTCAGAGGAGAAGGTACTATACATAAGAACAAGGGGGCATGCAGTGAAACTGGAAAGAGGAAATTTAGGCGGGATGGGAGGAAGTATTTCTTCACTGAAAGAGTGGTGGATGCCTGGAACAGTCTTTCCGCGGAGATAGTAGGTGTGAAAACAGTGCTGGACTTCAAGCAAGCATAAGATAGGCAGAAAAAAATCTCGACTGGGAAGCGGGAAGGGAGGTAGACAGAAATTAGGATGGGCAGAGACATAGCTATAGCAACACAGCAACTGGTTGTTCACAATAAAACAAGAGAAGTTAGGCAGAGTTTGAATTTTCTAGGAAGCTAAGTTCTAACCTTTTCTTCTATTATTCTGATTGTATTTCTGTGATTATTATAAAGCATTTTTTTTCTTTGTCATAGGAATCAATGTAAGATTTACCTTTTTAATTTTTGCCTGCACATGCAGAGCACAAGAAACATATTGAGATAGTAGAGCATTGCAGAGGTGTGGCAGTGTTGTGGCCAATGCAGCAGATGCTTTAATGGGTGCATCCCTTGGCCACCAATTAATGCTGAAGCTGCCGATGACGGCAGTTTCAGAGTGAGCGCTGCACTTGAAAGAAAACTGCTGCTGCAATCAGGGGCAGTTTCATCATTGCAGCAGCAGTCCCTCCCAACCAGGCACACAGCAGGACAACAAATTTGAATGTTAGCTCCCTCCCACTGCTGCTACCCACCCTGCACCTTCCGTTCTCCATCCCCTGCTGACATTGGGGTGCTCAATCCCTGTGCCAGCATGTATCCCCCTCCTCCATTAATGTAGCACACTGGGAGCCCACCCCAGTGTGCTAGAAAAGACTTCTTTGATGTTTCTGACACTGGGATGCCCACACCCAGTTTTGGATGTGCCACCCCCCCCCATGCCTGTGTTCTTAGCTGATCTCGGGGTGCCCAATCCCCGGGTCAGCATTGATCCCCCCTCCAGTACTCTGGTACACTGAGAGCCCACCCCAGTGTGCTGAAATCCATTTTGTTAATATTTCACCTGTAAAAATGAAAACAGTACCTCGTCGTTCCTGTCGGCCCCCCTCCCCCAACCCACACCCTCCCTCTGTGCATCCTACCTCCCTGCATCCCCTCCTCACCCATACTTACCTCTGGAGGTCAGAAGCAGCGATCTTCTGTGGACCGGGAACATGTCTGCATGCTTCAAAGACCAACCGGGAACTGAAGAAATGACAGTAAGCCCTATAATGGCAGTCAATGGGGGGGGGGGTTCAATTTAGGTTGATATCTCAGACAATTTTTGGAGTTTTGGTCCCACATTTTCAACATGGGGCTCTTGGGACCCCCACCTCATAAACACTGACACTGTCATTTTGTTTCTCAGTCACAAAAGGTGATTTTGTGGTCACTGTGTGGAATCACCATTCAAGACCAATTAATGAAACAACAATGCCACTGTTCATGAGGTGGGGCCTCAAAAAGCCCTTGTTGCAAATTTAGTAAAAACACTCCAAATAATTACTGCATTACGAGCGTCCATTGGGCAGTTTCTATGCACGCTCATAACTTCATCAGTTTTTAACATTTTCACTCCAAATTTACAACATTGCCATTGTTTCAAACCCCCTACAACTGTCATTTTTTGCATCCTTCCCAAAATGTGTTTTTACACCAGTAGCACAGAATGGCGCAGTCACTGTGCGAAATCAACTTTCAGGACAGATTAACAAAATCTCAGTGCTATTGTTCATGAGGGGCAGTCTCAAAAAGGCCATGTTGAAAATTTGGTGAACACATTCTAAAAAATGATTGTGTTACAAGAGTGCGTTGCACAGTTTCTATGCACACTCATAACTTTGCCACTTTTTCATATTTTCACTACAGATTTTCAACATTGCCATTTTTTTACATCTCCTCATGAACAGTGCAGCTGTCATTTGTCATATCCTGCCCAAAATGTGTTTTCGCAGCTGTGGCACTGAATGGCATGCTCACTGTTGCTAGCCTTGCTTGTAGAGCAGAAAGCAGTTAACTAAAAGATGCTACATTTTCTTGTTAATTTAACACTTATATCTCAGCAGGAGTCAGTATCTGTTGAGAGTAAGCAGACAGATACTTTATTAGAAGTAGAAGGGGTCTTATTTAGGGTTAAAAAAGAAAGAAAAGAAAGAAAGTCAGTGTGTGTTCTATGCTGGGAAGGGTACTGTATCAACTTACTTTGCTAAACCAGTAGGAGGGGAGAGAGAGCTTAATTAAGGGTGTGGCTTAGACACTATAAAAGCAAGTGACTCAAATTACAACTTCCTGTTGCTAGCCTTTTTTCTTACTAATTGCCCTCCATCCCACCCACCCTAAGCCAGTTCTACTTTTATAGTCACTGGATTTTTGACTGTCAACAGGAACTTCCTGTTTGACAGTAGGAAGGGAAGGATCATAGAGAAACATTGGTTTTGTCAACCCTAAAGGAAAAAAGTAGCTCACTCCCCCCCCCAGCTGCTGGTGGTCAGACACTGAGCAAGGAAGAAGAAGGCTACTGAAGAATATAGGAAGTTGCTGTCCCAGAACAGGAGGGGTGAGAGTTGTTAGGAGAGGAGAGAGTAAGCATACAGAGAAACAGGAGAGGGGACACAAAATAAGACATGATAGGAGTGGTGCAGTGCAATGGCTGTGGGGCAGCACTGTTCTGGGAGACATTCTGGAGGCTGCGATGCTGCCCTATTGCAGGCACCTCTCTGGTCTGAGTGAGAAGGTTGCTCGTCTCCGGGCTGACCTGGCTAGGATTTATGAAACCTCCTCCCCCACCCAGGGACCACCAGGGCCAATGCCACTACCTCAGAGGTTGCCAAGAAAGAGGAGTGGCTGGACCAGGGTGGACTCAGAGAGGGAGAGGGTGGTGGAATAGAGTTGCATCCCTCCAACTGTACCTCTCCACAATTCATTCTCTCTTCTGGTGGATAGCGGTGCCTCTATAGAGGCACCTGCAGTGGAGACCAAGGAGGATGCTGGGAACCTTTACAAAGGAGACCCACAGGAGGGTGGCATCGGACCTCACAGGGGAAGGAAACAACTTCTAGTGGGGGACTCAATCATTAGGGGGTAGAAATGGGGGAGGAAGGGGAGAGGGAGGTAAGGTGCCTGCCTGGCAGAACAGCTTGGAGGGACAGGAAGCGAATCCTCGGGATCATGGGAGCAGCTGCACGAGGGAGGGAGCTGGATGTCACTGTCCACCTAGGGACAAATGACTGGGATATGAATGGGATCAGAGCAGTGCAAGATGAGTTTCTAGAGTTGGGTAGGGGCCTTAGACAAGTAGCGCATATGGTAACCATCTCGGAGGTGCTGCCTGTCTATGGCAAGGGTAATGCTAGGGTACTCACCAGGGAATTCAATGAATGGTTGAAAAACTGGTGTGGAGCTCAGGGTTTTGGCTTCATTGGGGACTGGGGAGCCACTTGGATAGATGCAGACCTATACTGGTGCAATGGTCTGCATCTGTCCAGGGGAGGATCCAGGATCCTAGGTGAGAGGTTTAAATGCTTCATTGGCAAGCATTTAAACTAGCCAAGGGAGGAGGCACTGAAAAGGAGCAAGGAAATCCCAGCCTCCCCCCACAAAACACGGTAATTAGTGAGGTAAACAACAAGGTAGAGAAGTCATTAGGCAGCAGGACAGAGGTAAATGTTAAAAAAAGGCAAAGGCAGTAAGGACAGAAATGGGGCTAAAAAGGAGTAAGGCCACAAAAAGTGGAGGGTGATGAGTACCAATGCCCGTAGTCTGTGTAACAAGCTCCCTGAACTAGTGGCCTTGATGGAAGAGGGTTGTCTGGATATTGTGGCAGTCACAGAAATATGGTACACAGAGAACCATGACTGGGATGTCAACTTACCAGGATACACAATCTACAGGAGGGACTGGGAGGGTAAAAGAGGAAGAAGAGTAGCTCTCTATGTAAAGGAAGGGATCAAAGCAACAGAACTAAAGAGTAAACAGGGAACAGATGAGGCACTCTGGGTCACCCTGGAGCCAGGAAATGGCACCACAATCCGCATAGGGGTTGTATACAGACCTCCATCTCAGGGGGAGGGAATGGACAAGGAAATGATAGAAGGCTTCCTTAGACTGGCAGAAAAAGGGGAGATATTGTTGATGGGGGACCTGAATATACCAGATGTTAACTGAAGCACCTTTGCTGCAGGCACATCCAAGAGCAGGGGGGATGCCTCAGACAGCTAGTATTGGAACCCACTCGGGAGGGAGCAATCTTAGACCTGGTACTCTCAAATGGGCACAGAGAAAGAATCTCAGATTTAGAAGTGGGTAGCCATCTGGGAACAAGCGACCACCAAACAGTGTGGTTCACGATAAACACAGCCATATAATTAAGCCATACAAAAGCAAGAGTATTGGACTCTTAAGAGGGCTGACTTTGGGAAAATAGAGCATGCCGAGAAAAGCACTAGCAAACAGGCAAGAAGGAGGGTGGAGGAACAATGGGAGTAATCAGAACAGCCATCACAGAGGCAACAAGCCTTTGTGTAAAGCAAATCAACAAAACACAACAAAGGAAAAAATGCTATGGTTCTCAAAAGAGGTGGCAGGGAAAGTTAAGGAGAAAAGGATAGCATTCAGGAAATATAAGGAAACACAGAAGGAGCAGGGCAGAGAACTTTATCAGTTAAAGCAGAAAGAGGCTGGGAAGGCAGTCAGAATAGCAAAGGCCCAAACTGAGGAAAGGATAGCCAACTCTGTTAAGATGAGGGATAAGACCATTAGGGAGTGAAGAAAGACCAAAGGAGGGATACTGAGGCTTAATAAAGGGGAGGGAATGTGGCTAGAGGGTGACAGTGAAAAAGCAGGGATACTGAACGAATATTTCTGCTCAGTATTCACAAAGGAAGAGAAGGGGGAGGTACCTAAACCAAACAAGAGAAACACTCTGAAGACGGGGGTTGATATCAGCCCATTTACAGAAGAAAGGGTTCTGAAAGAACTAATAAAATTGAAGGTGGACAAAGCAATGGCGCCTGATGGGATTCACCCAAGAATTCTAAAATAACTAAGGGTAGAACTAGTGACACCGCTGACTACTCTCTTTAACAAACAGTGGGAGGATGGGGTGGTACTTGAAGACTGGAGAAGGGCAGATGTGATTCCTCTTCACAAAAGTGGGAGCAGGACAGAAGAAGGAAACTACAGATCACTTAGTTTGACCTCAGTGGTAGTGAAAATGATGGAATCACTTCTGAAGGAAAGAATTGTTGAGTACCTAGAGTCCAGTGAGCACAGGACCCAAGGCAGCATGGATTCATGATGGGAAGGTCATGTCAGATGAATCTAATAGATTTCTTTGACTGGGTGACCAAAGTAGTAGACCAGGGAGGGGCTGTGGACATGGCCTACCTAGATTTTAGCATGACATTTGATACAGTCCCACACAAAAGATTAATACACAAGTTAGCCAGCCTTGGAGTGGGTCCCAAAGTGGTATCCTGGATAAAAAAACTGACTAGACAACAGGATGCAAAGGGTAGTAGTAAATGGAGTCCGCAGTGAAGAAAGGAGGGTTACTAGTGGGGTACCACAGGGTTCAGTACTGGGACCGGTCCTTTTTAATGTCTTTATAAGTGACATTGCAGAGGAACTGGAAGCAAAAGTATGTCTCTTTGCAGACGACACAAAGATCTGCAACAGGATTGATACACAAGATGGAGAGGAAAGGATGAGAAGGGACTTGGCAAGGTTGGAGGAATGGTCAAATGTATGGCACCTCAGATTCAACACAAAGAAGTGCAAGGTAATGCACCTGGGAAACAGAAACCCAGGGAAAGAGTACACAATGGGGGGTGAGATACTGACAACAGTAAAAATGGAAAGGGACCTGGGGGTAATTATATCAGATGACCTAAAGGTGGGCAAGCAATGTGAGAAGGCAGTAAGGAAGGCTGGGGGGATACTGGGATGCATAGGGAGAGGCATCAATAGTAGAAAACAGGAAGTTGTTATCCCTCTGTACAGACAGTTGGTGAGACCCCATCTGGAGTACTGTGTGCAGTTCTGGAGTCCCCATCTCCGCAAAGACATAGACAGAGTGGAGGTTGTCCAGAGGAGGGCAACCAAAATGGTACAGGGACTGCACCAGAAGACATACGAAGAAAGACTAAAGGAGCTTAATATTTATACCCTTGAGGAAAGAAGAGAGAGAGGGGACATGATAAAAACTTTCCAGTACCTCTAGGGAATCAACAAAGTCCAAGAGGGTAGCATCTTTTAGAAAAAGTGATGTGCAAGAACAAGGGGGCACAATTGAAGATAGAGGGGGGACGGCTCAGAGGTAATGTGAGGAAGTATTTTTTCACAGAGAGGGTTGTGGATGCATGGAACAGCCTCCCTGAGGAGGTCATGGAGTCAAGAACAGTGGGGGAATTCAAGAATGCCTGGGACAGACATAAGGCAGTCCTAGTGGGGGGGGGGGTAGGAGGAAGTAAACTGTTGGTAAACTAGGATCTGCAGCTTATCTGTTAGGTAGGAAAATGGTCAGACTAGGTGGGCCAAGTGGTCCTTATCTGCCATTAAATTCTATGTTTCACTGTGCAAAATCACCTTTTGGGATTCAGTAACAAAATGATACTGCCACTGTTCATGGGATGGGGTCCCAAAAAGCCCATGCTAAAAATCTGGAGCAAAAATATCAACAAACGCCTGGGGTGTTAGTGTTTCTAACCATAATGCCCACTCAGTACAGACTGACAGGTGTCAGAGGTGTGACTTGGGGTCGTCAGCAGTAATGCTCACGCCATTCCACCCTCACCCAACCCCCACCCTGCAGCCACTGACAGGCATCGAGGTGTGCCTTGGGGTCTTCGGCCTTAACGTTCACACCACTCTCCTGTATTGCACCCATCTCAGCTTTTTTTCCTTATGGAATGGGTGAGCGAAAGGGCCAAAGACCACAAGGCACACTGCGACACCTGTGGGTGCCTGCAGGGTGGGGTAAAGTGAAATGGCATGAGTGTTATGGCCGATGACCCAAAGGCACACCCCCAACACCTCTCAGTCTATGCAGAGCGGGGGTGGGGGTTAGCGTTGCTTCAATACTTCACTGTCATTCCTCTTAAGCATCTCTCTAACTCCTGCACTACCAATGCCAATGTCAGCAAGCAGACATTCTGCATTGATAAATGCTTGTTTAACTTTAATTCAGAAGGACAAAAGGTAGCATTGTGCCTTAATAAGCTTTGAAATCCATTTAAAGGGACACTGTCAACCCCCTTAGGCCTCAAAGTGTCCTCAGTTTAAAAAACACATTTTATGATTGCTAACATTCTGTAAAGACTATTGATGTAGCTAGTAGTTTGATTCTGATTCTTTTGGTTTTCTTTTAAAAAACGAAAAAACAGACTGCCCACCATACTGGTGTTACCACACCAAAACAGATTTGTTTACATTTTTTGATCAGCTCCCTCTGCATCTTTCCTGGACTTGGGAACACCTCCAACACAGTCCAGCCACTCATGATGCAGTGGCAGTTTAGGTGGCTACTGCCTCATATGTGATTGCAATGCTTGGGAGTGCTTCTGATGTTTAGGAAGTATTCAAGAAGAATTGATTCAGGATTTCAAACAAAACAAAGTTGTTTATAAATGTACATTATCATGCATTTCAGTTCTACTAAACAAGGAGACAGACAAAACAAATAGCAACGTTAATGAATTTTAGAGAAGGTAAGCATCCATTAAATGTGGATTTTTAACTAGAGATAATATGATGCAAAACAAGTTGACAGTGTCCCTTTAATTAGCAGCAATAAAGGGTTATTCTGTAACCTGCTAGAGTGACATCAGTAGTGTGGTGGGAGAGAGAGAGTTAAGTACCCAGCATCTGGTAATTAACAGGACTTTAATGAGAGAAGGCAGGAGGGGTTAAATCTCGCCAAAAGTTCATGAAATCAGATAATTTGCTTCAGATAGGGCAGTGTAACCCCTTGTTGGCGCTATCCCAAGGGATACTACCCCTGCCTGTGTGGCTAGTAGCAGGTTAAGGGGCCTGAGTTCTGAAATGGGTACCTCCACCTGGAGGTCAGGGTTGGTAGTGGTCAAACTAACTTGGGCACAGCCCTCCTTGTGCTCCCAGGTCACACCTGGAAACAAGCTCTCGCTTAGTGTGCCTTTCCTGGCTAAACAATTTCCCCTTCCCCTGGGACACTGTAACCCCCTTTTTTCCCTTCTAGTGGCCTGAGCAATATATGATAATCACTTTTGCAGTACCCCTTGTAAACCATACCAGTACCCTCACTGTTTACACTTACCACCAGGGCTAGTTCCTCTGGCTCGACTCTGGGGACCCCCTGTAAAACAAGGTTATGCACAGTAACTAGCAAAAGTACAGTACTTTTGGCACAAACTGGAACCACAGTCAGGTTAAATGCAGCAAGAAAGTCAGATCTGATTTATTCAGGGGACTTGAACAAGGGGCATAATCAGGTTGATTGGCTTAAAGGCTATATTAATCAAACAGTTATGCATGCGCTCTAAGTCCCCACACAGTCACACCACTGGGTACCCAGGTAGGGAGATGGGCTAGCCAGGAACATTGCAGCTGGTTGAAGCCCTGTGATGGAAGAAAGCAACATGCACAACACACACTATTTGTAATCCTGAGCTGGAGGACTCAGTTCATGAAAGAAAAAGCAACCAGACAATCAGATGACAACACTTTAGATTTAGCTGTTGTTGCAGGGAGCTACCCTGATATTTACTCATGATACCCAATACTGGACACAGGCAGGATGAAATTGAGACTGCAGGTTGTTCAGCTGGAGTGCCTGGAGAAGCGGTGCCCACACGAATCACAGAGATGTCATTCCTGTTCAAGTGTTGAGCAGGGGGCTGATCCCCAGGCAGGACTCTCGTCGATGGCTCTCTCTGTGCAGTGAGTGGTCGGGCTGGGCCAGTGTGGCAAGGCCCAGGTCCATTGGAGATGATTTTGGATTCAGTCTGTGGGGCTGGATGCAGCTTCCAGCAAGCACAATACAGTTCAAACCACAGTGGGGAACCAAATTGTGACCCACTAGCAGCACACAGCACATTTACACATAAGGAAATTCTAATGCAGCTTCCAGCAAGCAGAACACAATTCAAACCACAGTGGGGAACTAAATCACGACCCACTATAAGCACACAGCACATTCACATGGAAGGAAATTCCACTGTACCAGGCAAAAGGCTCTCCGGTCACAATTACAGAGTCTCTGCACAATCTGGGAGTTCAGAGGTGGCTGAAAGTCAAGACAGGCTGATCGTATTCAGCAAATCTTTGGTCTCCTTCAGGTAGGAGCCTGGTCACAAATCAGTGGCTTACTTCGCTCTCCAAGTTCGGATACAATCTGAAAAAGGCTCAAGTTCCCTTTCAGGGACAGCAGGCAGGCATGCAGGCCAAAACTCAAGCCTTTTCACAGTTCTCTCATGCAAATCTACACCGGGGCTGCTGCTTGAATCATTCAAGCAGTTATATCTTCACTTCCCAACTCAGAACTAAAACTGGCTGCAAGCAGCTTGGGAATTTCCCCAAGATCCAAAAGGTTCAGTTGGCTGATCTGTCTGCCAGTCACAAAAATGGCTCCCCCTCCAGCTTATTTTAGGTGCCAAAATGCAAAAACGACAATTCATACAAGCTTTGACCCCACCAAGCCCCTGTGGGCAGGCTCCATTTTAGAGTCCCAACAGTACTGATTGGGCCATTCTGACAATCCCGGGCCAAGTTGGTGGAGATAAACAGAACAGCCCTTGCTGCAAAGAAGGCAGGTTAGAACAAACTGCAATATTATTACTACTCTAACAAATGATCAGCAAACAAGCACATCTTCTAACAGAGCTCCCTTTTAGATTACTTAAGACTGCAATCCAGGCAGCTCTTTAAGAGACAGTACATAGAGGCTATACAGGCACTCTCTGGCAATACATTTAATCTACTAAAACGCAGAACACCAGCCTGGCAGTGAGCATTTAGGCAAGCTCAAGGAAGACTTTTTGGGAACCCCCATTTGTAGGGGGGGGTTACACCAGTACTGCTTATTGTCTGAAATCAGTTTGCTAGACTGTGTAAAGCAAACTTCCAGTCTGCTGATTTAATTTTGTAACTTTTTTTTAGGGTACTAGAGAGGTATGGGAAAACTGGTTAGTAACAGAAGTGCAAGGATTATCGTAAAGATCAGTATAGGGATGAGGTTTAGTGGGGAGCAAGTCAGTTGCAGGAACTGTGGGGTACTTTTCTCCAGGGTTACACTCAGGAAGCAGGATCATTGATCCTTCTACCAGACCTCGCAGAGATCCAAGCTCAGCCAATAGCAGCAAGAGAAAAGATAACTCTCCTGTGGCACCTGCTCAGCTGGAACCCACAGCCCACATTCCCACTCCCCCAGAGGGCCACTGGTCCATGGAGGTGGAGAATGGTGGAGAACGGTGGCAGGGGCAGGCAAAAGGAGGCTCTTTATAGGTGATGGCCTTCACCTGACAAAAGTTGGGACCAGTGCTCTGGGGCAGAAGTTTGACATTTACTCTTATTTTAATTTGGGGGGGCTTCAGCTCCCCTTTAGACCCTCCTCACCTGCCACACCCATGCCCAAGCTTGTTTGCTGGGGGGACTTCCTCCAATGGACACTGTGGGCAAAGCTCTGGCTTACCTCCTGGGTCGGGGCCACAGGAGCGGACCCCCTGGTGGATATCGGAGGCAGAGGATGGCAGAGCAGGTCATCATGTCAGGGGAAGCAGCTTTTTTTTAAAATGCTTGATCCCTGGGGGTGGGGACATGCAATGACATCCAGCATCTACCCCCCTGAACATACTGGCTCTGGTTGCAGCGGTAGCCCCAGCCTCTGCTAGGGGTCCAGGAGGCGCCGAACACTCTTCCACTCCTTCCCCCAGAGAAGGAGAGCAGTCCCTAGGACAATTGATCCTTCTCCCTGGCCAGCCCTTCGACTCCCAGGTCCATTTCCAAATCTGGGTCATCAGTGTCGCAAGCGGAAATCCCACCGCTGCGAAGTTTGACATTTACATTAAACAGTTAAACTGACTGTGGGGGACACTGAGGCTAGGGAAACTACAATAAATGGAATAAGGAAGGGGAATCTAGCTAGATTTCTTTCTGTACTGGCAACAGGTAACAGTAAGGTGGATAAAAATAAGACTGAGGTTCAAAAGGTATAGTGGAAGAGGTAAAGGGAGGAAGACTCTTCAGCGTCTGAGAGCAATACAAAAAATAAGATGGTAAGGAGAATGAGAAGGAATGCAGGTGTATGATCACAAAACAGCAAAAGAGGATCTGGCGCTACAGTAAGTGGAAGGGGAGGTTTGCCTTAATCCCAAGTGTCCGTGTAATAAAATTAGTGCGCTCTAGGCAGTGGTGGCAGACATTGAGGTGGATCTTGTAGCCATCACAGAAACTTGGATCACAGAGAATAATGGCTGGGACTTGTCAGTCCCAGGTTACACAATGTTTAGACAAGATTGAGGGATAGGCAAATGTGGGAGGGGGAAGCCCTATATGCCAGGGAGAGCATAAAGGATGTGGAGGGAAAACACATCAAGGGAAGGAAAGTGGAAACAGACTCACTGTCAGTTTACCTCACGATGCCCTCAGGCAAGAAAATATGGATGGGGTGATCTATAAACCACCAGAATAAGGGGAAGAGAGAGGTAGGGAGCTCAGGGATGAGCTGGTAAGGGGAGTAAAGAAGGGGAGGTGGTGGTGGTGGTGGATTATCTGAACCTGCTGGATATTAAGTGGGACATTCCAGTGTCCACATGCAGCAGACGTCAGGCCTCATTAGATGCTTGGCAGGACTGCCTGGTTGTGCATCTGGTTAAGGAACTCACTAGACAGGTTGACATTCTTGATTTGGTGCTCAGCAACCAACTCTGAGATGGTGGGTGGAGCAAGGTTACGGGAGCCACTGGGGTCCAGCAACCATAACTGCATTTGGTTTGAGCTGGATCCATTTGATAGGTGTTCTACAAAATATTTGTTGAACGCCTCTCATCAAGCGAAACCGTGGTCGACTGCATTGTGCAGTCGGCTGCCGGTTCCTGTGGCTGTATGTGTTTTCCAGGAGTCACCCTCTGCAGCCCCTCCACTTTAGGATTATCATCTTTGAGTCAGAGTTGATTTGGGGGTGCAGACCCCGACAGAGCCAGCGCCAGGTTCCAGCGGTTTCCCTACAGCGGCATGGCGCTATAGTCACTGTAGGGGACTTCGCTGATGAACTGTCGTTGTCGGGTGAATAACTGGGTTCGAGCCGACCCTCTGGACCAGAAAACCACTATCAAAAACTGAAGTCTTGGATTTCACAAGAGCAGACTTCAGTCAGATGAAGGAGCTAGTTTGAGACAAATTGACCACGGTTGCTAGTATCTGAGATGTAGAGGAATGATGAGGGGGGCAATCAAGGAGACCATTCTCAAGGCAACAGTCATGCATGAGAATTGCTACAAAACAAAACAGGTACAGGAGACCAATATGGTTCTCAGAAAGGGGCAGAGAAGCAGTGAGGGCCAAGAAAAATGCTTTCACTGTGTACAAGGAAAAGCAGGGGTAGAAGGAATGGGAAGAGTACAAAAAAAAAACTAGAGAAGCAAAGAGGATGGTCGGGGAAGCACAGGCACACATGGAGTTGTGTACTGCGGAGGGGGTCAAAGGTAGGGAAAAACAATTCTATGAAGGAAAAAAAGGAAGAACGGAGGGGGTGTTGTTAGGCTACAGGAGGGTGAAGGGCTCTACAGGAAGAAGAACCAAAAGCAGCCATCCTTGACAATTACTTCTGCTCTGTCTTCACAAGGGAAGAGAGTGGACCCCTGCCTGAAGTGGCATCAAGGTGCCTGTCAGGGGCATTCCTGAGATGAGGCAGGCAGTATTTACCAGACAAAGAATCCAGAAGGAGCTTGTACCCCTAAAGGTAGATAAAGCCTCAGCACTGGATGGGATGTACCCAAGGTTGCTCAAAGAATAGGCAGCAGAACTGTCTGAAACCATAGTACTGCAAGTCAATAGCTCAATTCAAACAGGAGTAGTCCTGAATGACAGGAGGGTGGTGGACATGGTCTGCTACACAAGGGGGGGGTCAAGTAGCAAGTGGAGAACTACAAACCTGTCAGCTTTACCTCTGTAGTGGTTAACTGATGTAGTCACAGATCAAAGAGGACCTTGTAGACTACCTAGAGAGCAAGGGTCTACAGGATATTAAACAGCACAGGTTTGTGGCAGGGAGGTCTTCTCAGACGAATCTGATAGTTTTCTATGTATGGGTAATAGAGATAGTAGACAAAGGCTATGCTGTGGATTTACTTTACTTTGAATTCAGCAAGGCATTTGACTCAGTACCACGCAAAAATTGCTAAAGAAGCTGGTGGACCTGGGTGCAGCTAGGGACAGTGGGGCCTATGCTCTAACGGGTGGGAATTATGCACCTGAGGTGTGTATCCAGCCCACGTAGCTCCACACCAGTGGACAGGTGCACACCTGGCAGCAGTCACAAATGCCAGCCACCTGTCTGCGACCTCACCCCCCCTCGGCATGCAGAGTCAGTGGGGCAGATGGGGGCGGAGCCGCAGACCCGGGTGTGCAGCCAATCAGATGCCTGTCCCAGGTCCAACAATAGATCCCTTACACAACAGGGTGCATGGTAGCTGAGTGCCCCTGTGGATGTTGGACGGCTGGTGGCCATGGCGGTGTGTGGTGGGCAGTGCTACTGGTCGTTCTGAGATGCGGCACTAATGGACCATGCAGGAGGAGGAGGGTGGTGTCAGTGCCATAGGTGTGTGTGTGTTTGGGGGGGTTATCGCTGGACAGTGGTGTGTGGTATGGGGACACAGGGCACCCATGTGTCCATGTGTGTGTGTGGATGAGGGGGGGTATACCACCAGGGGCAGGTGTCCACATGGGGGGTGGGTGAGATCCAGGAATGGGTGCAGCTGAGAGGGGGTGTATGCCTTACCTCACTGGGTGCCTTTGCCAGTGCAGTGTCAGGCCGTGAGAAGCATGGGCATGGTGGTGCTGCCCTGGGGAGGGTATGCAGCCTCAGGGGATGGGGCAGCACTATATGTGTGGGAGGGTCAGCCTCTTGGGTATGGGGATGGAGCTGGCTTATTCTTAGGGGCATGCCCACCTGCCGCGGGGCCGTTCCTTCATCTGCTGTGTGTGGTGGAAGGCACGCAGGCAACTTACGGCAGGGTTTACCCTGCCATAATGGCAACCATCCTGTGCACCCCAGTGCACAGCTGTACGCGGCTTTGTGCATGCCGCATAGCACTGGCATGCCCCCCTGCCCACCTCCTGCACATTGTGGTCCGCAGGTGGGGGATCGGGTGCATGGGGGCTGTGCACCCCCCCTTAGTGCATGTCGCATGGGGGGCACAATGGGTGTGGAGTGTCTCCGCACCTCACATATGTATCGTGGTGGTGCTCCACACCTTCAAGCATAGGGCCCATAGTTAGATGGATAGGAAACTGGTTGAAGGAGAGAAAGCAAAGGGCGATGGTAACAGGGTCAAATCATAAGAGAGGAAGGTCACTAGTGGAGTGCCACAGGGATCTGTCCTTGGTTCTGTCCTCTTCAATATGTTCATCAGCTACATTACAGAGGGCATGGGGCAAGTTGTGTCTCTTCACAGATGACACAAAGCTCTAGATAGTGATAAAGAGATCAGAGATATGCAGAGGAATCTACAAAGGCTAGAGAGGTGGACTATGGTTTGGCAGTTGATGTTCAATGCCAAAAAATGCAAGGTTATGCACCTAGGGGGTAAAAAACAGGACAGAGTATTGAATGGGAGGGTTAAAGAGCAGCTTGCTAGTTTTGGGTCCCCAAAACATAAACGATACCTCACCTGGCCCCATGTTGATGGGTATCATTTAATCCATTTATTTCAGCCCTGTTCAAAAGTTATTTTACTCGTAAATAGCTCCCTGGTGAAAATGGAGCCACTTCCTTAACTCGCCAACACACCCCCACAGAGGCACACACAGCCCTGTTTTGTAATGTAAGAAAATTAAGGCTGCATGTGCATGCTCCATTGATTTCAATGGGGGAGTTTTTTCTATGCTTTTTTTATTTTTTGCTCCTCCGGCTTCCCGGCCCACCACTCCTTCAGGCCAGTCTAGGCTCCTCCAACACTCACCCCATACCCTCTGCCTCAAATTGCAGCCACTGCAGGGGTAGCCTGGTGTCACCCTTCACTGAATGGGTCCCTCTCCTCCGGGGCGAAGGCTTCGGGGGGACAACCAAGGTACTGTTGTTCGGTCCCTGGGTGCTACTGAGGCAGTATTGGGAGACTGGGGCTTCTGTGATGATGGGAAGCAGCTATCATCTGGCTGGTTAGGAAGCTTGGTTTCTCATTTACTCCCTGGGGGTGTGGCATGCCACAGACGTCGAGGTGAAAGCCGACATCCACCATGCCCCTTGTGTTCTGCGAGCTCCCTGAAGTGTTGCATTCCCAGTCTCCGCCAGGAGTCAGCACTCAGCAAGCCACATCTCCACCCTCCCCATCCCAGGTGAAGGTGAGCAGTCATCAGATGCTTGAGCCTTCTCCCCCTAGCCAGCCCTCCAGCGACCTGGGTCCATTCCTGAACCCGGGTCACCAGTGTCGCAAGGAGAAATCCAACCACTGTGCCAATGGGCCAGCTTTTCTATGCATTTTAATAGCATTTATAGATGAGATTTTAACAAATTAAAGTGACCGCTCGACTAACAGGGAACCTGGGGGGGGGGATATGATAGAGACATTCATGTTCCTGAAGAAAGTAAACAAGGGGGACTGCAGGGAAATATTTAGCATGATCATAGAGTCAGGAATCTGAGGTCTCAAATAAAGACTGGTAGGGGAAAGGTTTAAAAGGGTTGTGAGGAAGTTCTATTTTTATGGAAGGAGTGGTGGAGCCATGGCACAGCCTGTCAGAGGAGGTGGTTTTCACCAAGACCATAAATGGTTTTAAGCATGGCTGGGACAGAGTGAAGGGTTTGGTGGTTGCTCAGGTAGCAGTACAAGGGGAGCAGGGGAGTGAACCAGAAGGGATAAAATCCTGCATGGACAACTGGTTCTAGAACAGACTGAGAACTCCGGGCAGACTATATTGACCTGTGGTATTTTTCTGCTGTCATTGTCTATGTTTCTGTGGGAAATAGGCAGACTAGGTGGGCCCAGTGGGCCCTGTCTGCTGACAAATTCTATGTTTCTTTATTTCTAATACATGTACTGTGCATTCTGTTGAAATGCATGTAAAATACCAAGCATGATTGCAAATATCATCATCAAAATAGAAAAATCACTCTATTTCATACGACTTTATTAAAAAAAATAGCAATTTCTCAAACACTTAAAATGTCTGAGAAGAACAGCGCTGAAAGCAATTGGAAATGTACAAATACTGGCAAAACAACTCCACATGTGGGCAGTGAACAGATAGGTCAAAAGAAATAGCAGACACAGCTAGCTGTGGATGTCACAGAGTGACGTCATAGACTAAACATCACTTTTAACCTGCATTATCCTAAATGGAAAATAAATATACATGTGAAACGAATTAAAATATTTGAAAAACACGGACATTAAAAAAACAATAAA
Organism: Neoceratodus forsteri; assembly: GCA_016271365.2. Lineage (NCBI taxonomy): Eukaryota > Metazoa > Chordata > Ceratodontiformes > Ceratodontidae > Neoceratodus > Neoceratodus forsteri. The sequence goes on from CM057456.1 coordinate 1,323,411,283, forward strand.
TTAAATAATAAAATAACCACAAAGTTAACCAACTGTAACTACAATTTTGATTATAATTTAGATATAGAAACTATACAATTTAAGCCTCAAAAAGACATTTGAATGACTAACACTGTGGAATCTACTTCAACACTAAAATGAACTACCTTTTCAACCCCCATAAATACCAAACACCCTACAACATTAATAGCTGTTACAGCCAGAAGAGCAACTCAAACAGAAATAGAAACAGAAGAAGAAAGAGAAATAATTAAGCATTATACCCATTTAAAATATATTTTTTCTCATTTAAAAAAGTAATAAAAAATAATTTCCAAATTTATTTTTCCTACAAAGTTGTATTTTTTTCTTTAAGAAAACTTTGGTTTCTGTAATTCCTTTCTCTGCTTTACATTGTGAAAAATGCATTGCTATATGAAGGTGCCCAAATCCTGGATGGTGGAGGAGGTCATTAGAACTGGTAAATTGGGTGCAGAAATTTGGTCATTCGTACCTGGTTATGCAGGCTTCAAATCAGGCCTTGCAAGACATGCAACACAATGTGTTTGAGTCTCTAAATAAGGCTCTGATACATTGTGTCACAGAATCCTGGAAGGCTAGGTGGAAAATGACTAGGAAATTGTTTTGCCAATTCCACCATTCTATGGAGCCTCTTCCACCAAGGTACCAGGGCTGGTTTGATACCATGAAAGCTGTATGGGAGACAACTGGGAAGCCTGGGAAAGGAAAGCTCACCAAGCGGAGTAAGTGTTTCTTTTTCAAAAATATATACTTTACTACTACATAAAAATGCAGATAATGTATTTATTAGTAAAACAATAATATTGTTTTTTCCTTAGTAGAAGATATCTTACTAATGAAAATATGCAAAGTACCTTTGAATCAGTAAACAATAACAATAGCACAGTACGCATTTCTAGGAAACTAATACATGCCCCATGTAAAAAGAAATGCACAGCCAAAAGGTTAAGTGACTTTGAACATACTCCTGAAATGTATTCATTCTCAAAAACTGTATACACCTTGACTAAATCTTTCTGTTTTTAAAATGATAAATATTTCCTTATGATAACATATTGATGAGGCAAGTTAAAATATGATGCTTTTTACCTGACCGATGGAGGTGGTCACTTTGCTGAAGTGGTCAGGCTTAATCCTGGTTCAGCTGGATGATGAGAACCAAGAGCCCCTCCAAAAAGTATGAAACGTAAGGACACTGGAGTTAATTTGAAAAATGTGCAGGCTTTGATGCAGCAAAATGGTGGGGGAGGGGTAAGGCCCTGGAACTTTAACCATATATTTCTTTTTGGTCACACACCAGGAGCCACCCCATTAAATTTATTAAACTGTATTGTAAATACAGGGGTTGAGGTTGTAGACCTTTTGTACTGATCTGAATGTAGGAAAATTGTGGCCTTCTTCCAATTGTTAAGCTCCCTATTAGACACCTGTGAGCCTTTCATTGACCAGAGCACACTATAAGTAATGAAGACTAGAGAGTGGTTTCTTCAAAAATACAAAGAAAGCAAGGAGACCTCAGCTGTGATGAGGCAAGTTAAAATGTGATGCTTTTTACCTGACCGATGGAGGTGGTCACTTTGCCGAAGTGGTCAGGCTTAATCACGGTTCAACTGGATGATGAGAACCAAAAGCCCCTCCAAAAAGTATGAAACGTAAGAATATTAGAGTTAATTTGGAAAAAAGTGCAGGCCTTACTCCAGCAAAATGGGGGAAGGGGGTGTAAGGCCCTGGAACTTTAATCATAAGTGACTAAATAAAGGGCAAGCTTAAGGCTGGAAACATCCCTGGGCATTTTCAAGCACAACCCCCCCCCCCATCCCTGTGGAGGAAATCGTATGAGACTGGGAAGAAGATAATTCCAATAGGAAAATCAGATTGTCACCACCACCCAGCTTGGCCAACAGTCCCATAGGTAGAGGTGAGGAGTGGAGTCTGGACTCCGGAAGACTCAGCTATTGCAGCACAGTGGGTCACACTGTGTCTTGCTTGACCTCATACACAGGCACACTAAAGTCCCCACCACTGGTGACCTGCTATGCCTATGCCATCTCCCTTGCAACTTGCCTACTGCTGCACCACTCCTGTCAGGCTGTCAACTCATCACTCCATCTCACCACAGGGCCTAGACAGCACTTCTCTTCCTTTCCTGCTGAATTTAGAGGTTCTTCACATTTTTGCTGCCACCAGTGCAGTGCTGCCTCCTGCACCACACCTGCGCACTACACACTAACCGGTAAATCAGACATCACTGTCGAGTTGAGTCACTAAAAGAGTGAGGTACTGGGACTGTTCACAGTCACACACATGCTCTGCCCATGAAATCCATTATCTCTTGACATTTGCTGGCACTAGGGTGTGTGTGGTGGGGGGACCTGAGAACACATACCATTGACTGACACCAAAGCAGGGGGACTTTTGTTTTGTTTTTTAAATAAAATTATTAAATTGTAAAGGACAACTAGGGGCCCCTCAGAGCTCTGGGCTCTGGGACATTGTCCCATTTGTCCTTCCATTAATCTGACCTTGACTAAATATTTGTGGATAGCACTCAGTTTAAAGTGTTTGCTGGATACTCAGTGGGCCATTATTATACAGTGTTCTGGAAATTCCCCCTGTGAGTTATAGAAATTGGTTTACTTTATTGTCCATTATATATAGAATAATAGCTGGGTAGGTGGTTATAACGAGAATTTTACACACATCAGAGGTGTGGGATGCCACATAAACCCTGAGAATGAAGCTCGAGGGGTTTGTAAGGTACCCACACTGAGTGTGTGGATAAAATGTGAGTTTTTACACACCTACCCAGCCTTTATATTATATAATTGCGAGGGAGCATTTTTTTGTCACAGCAATTACATAAAATAAATAGACTTCTATGTGGAGATGCGGACCAGTCAGGTTTCAACGCAGTCCACGGTCGGAAGCGGCTAGTAAAACAAAATATTTCCCTTTCTTTTTTTCCATTTATTTTTTAAAGCTTAAGCACAACAGGAGAAAATCCCAGTTAATTTTTTTTAAAAGTAACTTACCACTGAGCACAACTGGTTGTGAACTCTCCAGTGCTAAGGAATGGCACAGAGTAAGGAAAAGCAGCTGCTGGTACATGTGTGGACAGAGGGAAACCCAACGCGTGTCCGCCGTTATAGCCAGCTGGCTATAACGGCAAATTATAACTGAATTTCTCTTTGGGAAAAATGCTAGCTAGCTATTATAAAACAATGTCTATGGCCTGCGCAATCATCCAGAATCAACATATTATGCTGCCATGCTGGTGACCAAAGTCCAAGAGTGGACTTGGGAGCTGGGTATCTGGCAGACAGAATTAATAAGCTGAGAGAGAAGCTGATGACAGCTGGAGTGCCATGGTGACCACTGGAGGAGAGCTAGTGAGCCTGTTTTCCTACCAAGTGGATGCTGAATGCACATGCTGTGTCATACTTTGGGATGGAAAAATAATACAGGAGGAACAGGCCAATTAGGGAGAAACTGGGGGGAACCTAGTACTGGTCTAAATGATGGTCACTGGTACTCTGGAGTCCCATTCTGCGGTGACCTTGTTGAAGGGATGATAGGGGAGCCCCTAATGGGGTTGATTCATTTTCTAAAGGAGTTATCTTAATGGTTGGGAACCCCTATTCACAAATAAACAATGAGAACTTACAGTACACTCTAACAACATTAATAATAAAAAAAAAAATTTAAACACTATGAAATGTTATCATTTTGAACTCCCTTATTAATTCTTGTAAAAGCCAATGTACACTACTTTTATTTGTTCTTGTTACAAATAGTTTGTTTTTTTTGTGATTGTTATTGCTTATTAAATGCTTGTTTAGAGCACAAGACATCCTAGAAAACAAGACTTGAGGCCCAATTCACAAAGCTCCCCTGAATGGAGCAAGGGGCTTGCACCACAAGATGCACCAGGAGTGATTCATAAAAGCAGGCTGCGTGTACCAAAGGGGGTTGCACCAACCTTGTGCCACAAAATGGGCAGTAGCATGGCACTAGTGGGCCTGTGGCAGATGCAAGCTTCCATATCCTCAAAATCACGATTCACAAAATCCTCCCAGAGGGTGAAATTCTAAGTACCATTAGACCAGCCAAGGCTGATCTAAGGATACTTAGAAGTGTGTCCTCTGGGAGGGTATTGAACATTTTGCCAATGTGTCGTGGCCCCCCCTCTTCAGCTCTGATCCCCTGTCCTTAATAAAAATAACATCCCTGGTGGTCTAGTGGACCCCACCAGCCCTGATCTGCCCATATAAAAAAATATTGCCCTAATGGTCTATCTAGTGGCCCCAGCCCCGATCCCCATCTTAATAAAATTAGATATGTCCCTGGTGGTCCAGCGGACCCCCTCCAGCCCCGATCCCCATCTTAATAAAATTAGATACTTCCCTGGTGGTCCAGCGGACTCCCTCAAGTCATGATATGCCTGTTTAATAAAATATTTCCCTGGTGGTCTAGCAGTGCCCCCTCCAGCGCTGATCTCCATTTATCACAAAAATCACGTCCCTGGTGGTCTGGCGGATCCACCTCCCTATCCCCCATTTGCCCATATCATATAAAGATATCCTTCCCTGGTGGTCTAGTGGACTCCCACACCCCAGTGGAATCAGTACCCTACCACCCCTGCTCCATCCGTCCAACCCGAGCACGCGACTGGCACAGCCCTCCACTCCCCACCATGGCCGACCATGGACTGAGCTGTCAAGGAGTGCATATGATATACAGTATGTGCTCCTTTACAGCTTGGTTGGCAGCCGACCATGGAGGAGAGCAGAGAGCTGCATCTATCGTGGGCTTGGTGATGGGATGGGGGAAGTGGGGTGGTGGAGCACTGCCTGCTGGGATGCGGGGCCACTAGACCACCAGGGAAATTTATCTTTATATAATATGGTCTCATTGGGGATAGAGATAGGGGTCCACTAGACTATCAGGGAATTATATTTTTTATATCGGCAGATAGGGGTTGGGGGGTCGGCAAGACCACCAGGGACATGATTTTTGTTATAAATGGGAATCGGGGCTGGGGAGGCACTGCTAGACAACCAGGGAAATATTTTATTATATGGGTGTATTGTAACTGGTGGGGGGGTACTGGACCACCAGGGATGTATCTTCTTTATTAATAGGGGGTCAGTGGGCTGGGGATCAGCTGGTCCACCACGGATGTATTTACTTTTGTTAAAGATGGGTTTAGGGGCTGGGGGGGTCTGATAGCCACGAGGGATGTGGTTTTGTTTAATAACAAGGAGATCAGGGCTGGGGGGTCGTCTAGCCACCAGGCACTGCTGTCCATGGTTCTACTGCCACACGGTCACCCCATGGCTAGTGGCACACCTTCTAGATGTGCCATCTGTTTAGTGCAGGGCCATGGTTGCCAGAAGCTGTGGGACTTTGCCACTGGGACCCTGCCCAATAGTAAATTGGATGCAGGATCCCTGGAGCACCGGCAAGCAGTGCAAGCTGCGTTCTGCGCAGCTTGAGCCGACCTTTGTGAATCAGGCCCCTGGTATCAATTGCCTAATCCTGCCCCACACTTAGAATAAGTAAACAATACAATAAAAATCCATTGTCATATAATCCTAGGGTTAAAAGACACTTGGCTTCGCCTCATAATTCACAAAGGGATACATTAACAGACAGTCACTGGACCACTGATAATGCTATGATGCATAATTATGCTTACCAAATATGGATCCAACCTAGGGTTGTGACATGTATTTGCAGACAAGAAAGGATAGCAGTATGTGACTTGTCCCTATAGGGGAACCAACTTGCATCTTCATGTGTTATGCAGTGACTTGCAGACTGACTCATGCAGGATCAGAATAGCAGCCATAGCCTAATGTTTTATCATTATTGATGTTCACCAGCATGGAATAATTGTGTTGTTGCCAAGGGAGAGGTTCCTCAGTACAGATAGTAAGGATTTACCTTGAAGATGTTGCAGCTACAAAAATAATGGCATGTGGCAGGCTCCTAGGAGAAAACTAATTAGTATCATATTTTGAGATGTGTTTTGTATTTTGGGTCTAAACAAATGTGTCTGTGATTAAAGAAATCTTATAATGTGAAACACTTCTGCAGTTGCAAGACATGATAGGAAGCATTCATTTACACAGCAGGTGTATCCAAATAACAGACAACTTACACAACACTGACTTTGCTTCAGTTTGTTGAGAAGGGATTCATGACAGCCTGTCGACAAATTCATTGTCGACCGATGTTATAGTGACTCCTTTATGTTGACCGTGTTTATGTTTTCTTCGGGGGGCTTAGCTCCCTGAAACCCCCATGTGGGGGGCTCTGCCCTCCCCCACACCCTTGTAACTAAATTAATCAACTCCAAGTCAGAGTTGATTCGGGGAGGGGGTGCAAGACCCCCAAGAAGCAGTGCCAGAGTCCCACGCCGACACTACAGTGACCTGGCGCTCCTGTTGCTGTAGTGTTGGTTGCAGTAAAGTTGTCACCGTAGCAACAGTATACCAATGAGAAGTGTAACCCTTTGGATTCTTGACACTTTTAAAAATACAGAGACTAATTCATGCAATCTGTATGCCTTTTTTTTTTAACTTGAAATAACTTTTTATTTAGTAAAAAGAGAAAAAAAAATACAAATACATTTTTATATTCATCCTTTCTAAGAATACATGCAAATACATCAAAGTATATTTGAGGTTATTTTTAAGCAAAGTTCATTCAATAGTCCATTTTGCGTCTTCTCACCAGTTACCTTACTGTAAGGACTGTAAAACAATGGATGTCTCTATTGTTACTGCAGATCTTCCTAACTGGTCTTAATCTTAAACTTATAATATCCTGTTCTCACCTAATAGATGTTCACTACCATGTTCACTGTGAAAGAATCACTTTTCTTCTATGTTCTTTAAGGGATTGTGACAACTTGGAATCTTACCATGTCAGGGGGGTTGCCCACTCTTTCTCAAAAGTCTCCATTTATAGACCCAATATAGGAAGGAGACTTGCGGTAAGGTCCACAGGTAATCAATTATAACCCGAACCTTTGCTGCCTGCCTCTGTCTTAGGCCTGCACCATCTATTCCAGGATAGGGGTGCCCACTTTTTCTTCTATGTGAGCCATGAAAGGAAGCCACCTGGCATTAAATTTCTCTGTGGTCAATCTTAACCTCGCTGTAATGGCCTCCATACTCTTCATTTGATTAATGTTATTGTACGACTGGGTCATCGAGGGTGGGTCCTCCCTAAGCCACTTCTGGGTGAGGGACTTCAAGGCCGCCGCCACCAATACATAAAATAAATATTTCTCGGTCTGTTTTTTGAACTCTATTGGGGGTAGTCCAAGTACCAAGTTTTCGAACTCCAATGTTGTCTTCAGGGAGAGAATTTTAATTATCTCTTTAGTTATTTCTATCCAATAAGAAGATATTTGGGTGCAGGCCCAAAAAATATGGTGGTGTGTGCCCTTGGACCCACAATTTCTCCAACACCCATCCGAGGAGATGGAGGTATAGTGGTACGAGACGGTTGGGGTCCTAAAGAACTGGATGTTGATTTTCCATCTGAATTCTCTCCAGGAGGGTGAACTCATTGTTTGCTGAACTCCCCTCCAGATAACCCTCCATTTACTCTCCTGAATACCGTGACCTGTTTCCGCATTCCAGTGATCTATTACCCTCTGAATAGCCAATGTGCCCCTGTCCTCTACTAATGTTTTGTATATTTGTGAGATGTACATCTTGGTGTCTTGTGAGATACTCCTCTGGTGTTAATATATTGGGTTGTGTGCGCTATGCCAGCTCTGTTAGGCCTATGTTGTTCTGTATATAGTGGATGCATTGAATGTATCTGAACACATCTGTCTCTCAAGGTAAACTCACTCTGCATCTCTATAAATGATTTAAGATGGTCCACTTCAAGAACTGCCTTGGATATTTCAATCCCTTAATTGCCCAATCCATCAAGCGGGTATCTCTCCTATGGACAGGAAAGCCCGGCATGTTATATAAGGGAAGATATTCCCACACTGGTCTTGGTATTTCCCACTCCTGTCTGGCTTTCAGCCACATCGACATGGTATGCTGTGTCAGGGTATTTTTTAACTGTTTTAGCTCCTTGGGGAGAATTCTCCAAGGCAATAAACTAAGGGGACCCAACCGACAGTCTTCCTCTTCTATCTCCCGCCATCTATGACTCTTCCCACACATCAACATTTTAATAACTGGCAATAACTGGGCAGCCAAGTAATATTTGGGGAAATCTGGGAGCCCCATCCCCCCTCTGTCCATATGTTCTATTAGTATGTCCCACCAAACTCTTGGTTTTTTCCCTGCCCATATGAAGTCTGATAACTTTTTCTTTAGATCCTTCCAGTCTTTGTTACGGATAGGCAGGGGGAGACTAATGTAGAGGAACAGGAAGCTGGGAAGAATGTTCATTTTAACTGTTTCTTTTCTATTTGCGAATGTGAGGGGAAGAATAGACCACCTATTTATATCGGTGTATATCTGCTGTTTTAACGAGCCATAGTTGTATTTATAGATTTGTTTTTCTTGAACAGGGATATAAATTCCTAAGTATCTAATTTTGGTATCCACCCATTTGAAGGGGGTCATTTCTTTTAGGCTCTGATCTGGAGCCTTCCCCAAGGCCAGTACTTCCGATTTTTCTTTATTAATCTTAAAACCTGAGATATCTCCAAAATTCTTCAGTAAACCCAACAAGTGCGGGAGTGAGGTTTCTGGATCGCTCAGGTAAATTAGGGTATCATCTGCGTACAGTGATATTTTATGGGTAGTGTCTTAGGCTTCTATTCCTTTTATTTCCTTGGTCTGTTGTATGGCCTGGGCCAAGGGCTCCATACTAATTGTGAACAGCAGGGGTGAGAGAGGGCATCCCTGTCTTGTTCCCCTTCCAATTTTAAGGGGGGAGGATAGTGTGCCATTTACCCTTACCCTCGCCTGGGGATCCTGATAACATAGTTTTACCCAGGTCAGAAAATTCCCTTCAATACCCATTTTCTGTAGTACCTGAAAAAGGTACGTCCAGTTTAGCCTGTCAAAGGCTTTTTCTGCATTCAGAAAAATTGCCAGGTCTGTTTTTGTGTTGGACGCTTTCTTCTGGGTAATATTTAAAAGTCGCCTTATGTTATCACTTAGCTGGTGGTGTGGTATAAAGCCCGATTGATCAGGATGAATTAATAATTCAATATGTTTTTGTAGCCGAATGGAGAGTATTTTTGTGAGTATCTTTAGGTCCTGATTCAATAAGGCTATCGGTCTGAATGAAGAACATTTCGTGCAATCTTTCCCCACTTTTGGAACTACTGTAATTAGTGACTGGGACCAGCTCTCTGGGGTTCTACCCTCTTCTAGACACTTGTTAAAGACCTCCACTAGTATCTGGGCTACTGTAGGGCCTAGTTTTTTATAAAATTCTCCGCTGAGTCCATCTGGACCCGGGGTCTTGCCCCCTGGTAACTTCTTTAATAACCCCCATTATCTCTTCTATTGAAATGGGCGTGTTTAACTCCTGTTTCATTGCCTCTGATAATCTGGGGAGGTTGATGGGGTTCAGAAATGTTTCACTCTCTCTCTGGTTAGGCCTCGCCTTTATCCTCCCATACAGTTCTTGATAAAATTTTTGAAATTGAAGTGCTATTTCTCCTGGGTCCTCCCATTTTACACCCTGTGGCCCTGTGTCTTGTAGAAAGGGAATATATCTAACCATTTGGGCTTTTCTTAAGCTAAAGGCCAAAAGTTTTGATGCTCTCCCCCCCCACTTCATGATATTTTTGATATGTGAATCTCAGATATCCCTCCGCTTTCTTATCGTCGAACTCTTGTAGATTTTTCTTGATTCGGGCTAAATCTTTTTGGGTCTGCCTGTCATAAGGATCAGCCTTATGCCTTTTATCTGCTGTGGTTAATTCAGCCGTCAGCCTATTATAAATTGCATGTTCGTTTTTCTTTTGGGCAGAGGCAAAACTGATTATACTTCCCCTTAACACCGCCTTAAGGGTATCCCACTTGAGCAATGTAGAGTGGGTTGTTGGGTTATGAACTGTTTGAAAGTCTTTAATATTTTCTTTTAATCTTTCTACAAATGTTTTGTTGTTCAATAGAGAGACATTTAGTCTCCACAAGGTTTGCCTGCCCTGAGGTAAAAGGGCTAGCCCTATCGATATTGGGGCGTGATCTGATAGGGTTATGTTATGTATTTTGGAACTTTTGACCTAGTAAAGGTGAGTAACATTTGTGTAAAAGAGATCTATTCTCGAATATGATTGTTGGGGGTTTGAATAAAAAGTGTAGTCTCTTTCTTTCGGGTGGTGCTCCCTCGAGATATCTAACAGACCCAATTCTCTTGTCAGTGTGGTTAAAACTTTGGAGGCTATTCTGTTCGTGGCCTCTGTCCTCGAGGAGCGGTCTCTTAGTGGGTGGGGAGCAGTGTTGAAGTCTCCTCCAAGCATTATTTGACCCTGCGGCAGACTGGCTATCTTCTGGAAGATTTTTCCAAAAAAACTTTCTTGTTGCTTATTTGGGGCATAAATATTAATGAAGTGAATAAGCTTACCCTGAATTTTCACAGACATCCTCACATATCTTCCTTGCATTCCCCCTTCTGTTGCTTCTATTGCCAGGTGTAAACCTTTGTGTACTAATATTGCCACCTCTGCCCTTTTTGAACTGGGGTGTGAGGCCGCCGTCACCTTCTCCACCCAGGTTCGTCGTAATTTAAGATGTTCTGGCATTGATAAGTGTGCTTCCTGGAGGAAAATCACGTCTCCCTTCAACTCTTAAGTTCCTGCAACAGCCTCGTACACTTTATCGGAGAGTTTACTCCTTTGACATTATACGAGCAAATGTTTAAGTGGGCCATCTTGTTATGTCTGGAGACCCCTGGTGGGCGATGGAAGCAATAGCCTCCCTGAGTGTGTCTTCTTCCCTGAATCTTCTTAACCTCTCTGTGCCCCTAACCTTGTCTCGTTTATGTTTCAGTGTCACATTTTGAATCTTTACCCAAGTACAAACCAAGAACTTTATAACAGGAATAAAGAATGTGTAGAAAAAACAGTTAACTCCTAACTTGGAGTATTTGTCAACCATTAAACTTCTATCAACTTGACCAACCATGGTCTAACACTGTAATAAAAAGACAAAAAACAACAAAAAAACAAAACTTTTAACTGCTAAGAAACCAACTTTTAAATTAGCTTCCTATGTGCTGCCCCTAATCCCTATCTACTCTTAATCAAAGGAGAGAGGGTGGGGTGGTAGCCTCGCTACACTTGTGGTGTATGTATCTCACACCCACTGACTCTCACTAAGAGACTCAGAGCTGTTTTTTCCCGCTCTGAAGTTACACGTCACGTATCCTCGCTCAGGAACCCTATCCCACTCCCCAGGACCCGTTCCATCTCTCTGTGACAGTATCCTTCTTATTGTATTTTCTCCCCCACTTTCAATCATTCCACCGTAGCATGTGAAGTCTTTAGGGACAACCCCCTCATGTACCCGGCCGAGTATAGCCTTTAGGACTAATCGTTGTCGGTGTTTCCCTCGAGCAAGACCTCACTGGGGAACCAAAGCAGGTGCACGGGTTTCCCCTCCCATCTAGTAATCTAAACTTTTGCACCCACAACACCCAGGAGTGTCCATATCACAAGCGTCATTACCATTAAAGCCCGGGAAGAGGTACCGCCCCTAATCCGGTAACATCCCTTGGTTCCCGCAGAGATCACCTCACCCAACAGCCAGGCCTAAGCAATGATTCCTTAAGGGCTATCCGGTGGGCCGATGAGCCCCCCGCTGTCATCTCACTCCACAGCGCGGTGGATTCCCGGCTTCCCCCTTCATTTCCCACCATCTTCCCCTTATCCTCTAAAGTGATGGCCGCTCTCTTTAGTGGGGATAACAGAGGGTTCAACTTCTAATGTGCCATGATCCACTAGAAATTCTCCCTCTTTTCTTCTTACTTCGCTATAATCCGATAGCTAGACCTGCTGTTATCACACCCCCCCCACTGCGGCTCAATACTTGCGGCCCTCCTACACTTTATGCCCTGGACCAAAGAGGTAAACCGATAGGCCAAGACCAAAAACAAAAAAACCCTGGCCCCAGGCCTAGGGCCGTGTAGCAGCCACCCGGCTACCCTCTACTTTTCAGCCCTACTCTGCCAATTTCACCAGTGGACTGTCCCGCCAGCCTGCCAAACACAAGAGTGGGCTTCCAAGTGCTTTTCATATAGATCCGCGTAATCTCCGGTGACACGTTACTTGGTGGGACGGTTACCCTGCCCTGTCTCTGTGCCTCCGTAACTTTAAATCTGGCAGACCTCTATATCGAGGTGGGCTTTTCTTGAGGTCAAGCCTCCTCTATCCCCCTGTTACCTCTCCTTCTCCTACATTTAATTCAAAGCCCTTTACCTCTTCTATTTGCTGAGTTTACCTATTATATTGTCATTTCCTCCCTCCCCTTCTCCTTTTTTTTTTTTACAGTCCCCCAGGAGTGATCACAGACCTTTTAATCGTAGCCAGAAGAGAAAGATAATAATCAGGTAATAAAAATGTGAAAGGGAAAAAAAGGAAAAAGTGATCAGCCCTCTCAGGAGCAACTTATCTGCCTAAAGTCCTATTTAGAGTTCCTTTGATTTGCCTCTCTCTTCCAATTTTTTGTCGCATTTCCACCCTGCACGAGCATCACGGGCTCTTCTCTCAGTGTTGGGGAGATGCTCCAGCCTGCTGGCCCGGGTTCGGCTGCCTTCCTCTTACTTCTGCTCTCTGGATGATCTTCTCTGCTTCCTTCACCAATGTTTTCAGAATAGTTCCCGGTCACGTCCTCTTGACTCCTCTACCTACAGTATGCCATACTTTCTGCTGAAGTCTTCTCTCAAACGCTTCTAACTCTAGGCCTGGCAGTGTGATGCCCCATTCCTTCAGTAGTGGAGTGGCTTCTAATATATTTTCAAAGGTTTCCGGGCCTGTTTCCAAGTGGAACCGTAGCCTGGCCGGGAATAGCAGCTGCTCCTTTACTTTTTTCTTCTCCGTAACCTCCTTCAGAACTGCTTTAGCTTTAAGCCTTTCTTGTTGTAATGCTGGGGAAAAGTCTTGTTCAAAGAAGATATTGTGCCCTTGAAACTTCAGATCTTTAAGTCGCCACGCTTCTTTAAGAATCCACTCCTTCGACTGGAGTATCACCATCCTAATTACCCACGATCGGGGTCTTGCTTCCGTAGTGGTTGGCTTCGGGACCAAGGAGCAGTGAGCTCTGTCTATGGTTAGATCCAGGTCGGAGGGCATTTCCAGTGTGGATCGCAGTAAATGCTGCATAAAGTCTACTGTACTTGCATAGCCCTCCTCCGCACCCCTCCGGAACTCCATGGACCCGGAAATTATTTTGGCTGGAGCGATTTTCCATGTCTTCCAGTCTGGTTTGTGTTTCTTGCTCCTTTTGAAGCAAATACAGGAGAACTTTATTGTCAGTATCTTGCAGCTCTGTTATGTCTGTGATTTTGGCTGTATTTTCTGCCACTTTGCCGTCTATTTTTCTTACATTTTGACGCAGATCGGCTAGCGAAGATTCAATTTTCTGCACCGACGATAATATTTTTTGAAGAGTTCTCTTGGCCCTCCTTGGAAGCAGAAGTTTGCTGTCTTCTGTATCGACTGATGATTCCGAGAGGTTGCGTTCTCTCCGTGAGCGAGCCGCATAGCCCTCCCTTCCCCTCATCCATAGTGAGCTGTTTTAACTTCGTTTGGGGGTTGTTGTTTTTCACCATTTTCAGTTTGTTACTTCTAGTAGTCATTGTGGAATAGATCTTTGCGCTCTGAAATTCTGTAGTATGTGGATTATGGGAGGATTAAGTTTGATTTCTGTGGACGGGTCCTGGAGCTTTGCAGTCTAGCATCCCATCACTTCCATGACGTCACTGGAAGTCCAATCTGTATGCCTTTTAATACAAAGCTACTGTAGTAGCAATCAGCAGTAAGAAGCATTATCTAGTGCTACAGTATATTGTGACATTTCATGATGTTTAACGGTACATTGCTAATACTTCACTCGATTGTGATTTTAGTGATATATCACAAAATACTACTACTTACTACTTAACTTTACATTTTCTTTACAGGAAACCCTCCTAATCAAATTTACTCTCTGTGAAGATTTCCCAATACATTTTAAACATGAAAAGTAAGTATCTATTAGTATTTGTTATCTGTTATTCACTAATAATACCACAAATAGGCTAACCTGATTAAATGGGCTCAATTTTCAAATCCCGAGTATGACACAATGTGCCTGCGTAAAACATTATTGACACATGTGGCACCTTGCAGAAAAAGATGAGGCAATCCTGATTTTGAATGTGGTCTGCATCAAAAAGGTGAGCCATTGCGCCAAACTGGCACTGCGCCAGCCTTGCGACTGTAATCAGGGTGCACCAGGTCACAAGAGGGCTTGTGCAATGGTAGGGCTGCACCATCCCCTTTTTTGGAATTTTGCAAGCCCCACCATGGATGCAATAGGGGGCTTTGATTAGACCATCCAGCAGGTGGTCAAAGGGCATTACACCGCTGCATGACAATGTGGTGATGGAGGGGGGTGAACCTGCCAGGAGGGGGCTGGGGCAAGAAGGAGCTCGGAGGGTGGCCTAGCAGGCATGGGGGACATGGCAGAGGACCAGAGTGGTGTTGTGGCACCCAGCCAGAGTGCATTGTATAATAACTGGCAGTTGATCAGCTGGCGGTCTGGGGAGGGATGGCAGGAAAGGAAACTATACTGGCCTTAGGTGGGTACAGCCATGGCACCTGCCCCAGAAGTGCCATTAGCCAGATGCCTGTATGCAGGGTGCATTGGCTGCAGGGTGAGAGCTCCCAGTGGTGGAGAGGAACCTTCTCCAGGCACTGCAGCAGTCCTCTGGCACCCAGCCCCCGCATTGTGGCAGACTGCCTCCCATGTACAGGCTTCTGGCTAGTGGCACCTCTGGGGCAGGTGCCATGGCTGTGCCCACCTGGGGCCAGGTCAGTTTCCCTCCTGCCAACCCTCCCCAGACTGCCAGCTGATCAAGTGCCAGTCATTGCACCATGCACCCCGGCCAGGTGGCACATCACCACGCTGGTCCTCCACCATCTCCCCCATACCCCCCCAGGGCACATCCCCAGTTCCTTCTTGCCCTGGCCCCCTCCTGCCATGCATGGTCACACCCCCTCCCATGGTGGCCCCTCTAGTTTTGTGGCAGGCAGGGGGCCAGATCTCTGCAGCAATTTCTGCAGGTGCACTAAATCTTTGATGCTAGCCTGCAGCTGTGCCAACTCCTGGATTTTTGGTGCAGGAACCCCCCTTTCGTAAAATTGGGTGTAGGGTCCCTAACACACCCGGAGTTCACTGCAGCCCCAAAGTGATGCAACTTGCATTGCTCTAGGGGCTCTTTGAAAATCAAGCCCAATGTGTTAGTTTGCATCTGTACCCACCACCACCACTTGAACAAGGCTGAAAATAGGCAGAATTGCCTAGCCCTTCTTTTTCCAGTCAACAAAAACTAAACAAATAGTCTGTTGAACTTGGACCCTTATCTTTCATTTTAAAATAATTAATAGTCATCTTGTTAGCTTAGTCCATCAGTTTTGTACAGACTCAGTAAAAATGGCCAGGCTGAGACAGCTCTCATCCTTTAGGTGAACAAAGAGAAAGTTCATGAATTATATTTAAATGTCTTTCAAAGCTGACAGTTCTGCTTCTTAGCACAACCTCATTTTCTATCTGAAATCTCTTTTCTCTATTTATTTCTTGTGATTTGTTGATAATTATGGCCCTTATATTCAATGGCTAGCAATGGTGTGAACGTGGTTAGCGCTGGCGCTACCCAGGTTTGCACCAGCACTACTAGCGGGGCCATATTCAGAGGCTCCCAGAACACCTCACAAACATGACAGTGTCAAGGTGCTAAAATACCACTATGCCTGTGCAAATATGGGGGTTGCATCATGCATACTGGTGGTACAGTGGTTCCTCCACCAATTCACTGAAAACCCCTGCCCTGCACCCTCCTCACCCCAAGTGCTGGTCCCATAAAAACACCAGCTGGCGCCGGCCTGTCGGCGCAGTGGTTGGATTTCTGCTTGCAACGCCAGTGACCTGGATTCGGGAATGGATCCAGGTCGCTGGAGAGCCAGCCAGGGGGAGAAGGATGGAGCATCCTGTGGACTGCTGTATTTCTCCGGGCGGGGGGGGGAGTCCATCTGGCACTCGATGGACCCCTGGCAGGGGGCTGGAGGGCACCGCAGCTACTGGTGCCTAGCAAAGCCCAGGGGGCAGGGTGGACACAGGATGTTATTGCAGGTCTCTGCCCCCCAGAAAACCAGGAAAATGGAGTAAGGGCCAGCCACCCTAGATGATGCCTGCCACAGCTTCAATTAGCCCCCCAGGCCAGCCCTCTGTCCTATCCCGACACCTGCGGCACTTGCCAGGGCACCGCAGCCCCACCCCAGGGGGTAATCCGGAGGGTATCAGAGGGTTGTAGCCATTGTAGGGGTGGAAATCCATAGCCCATGACCGGGCAGAGGCTCCAGGTGGCTGGTAGCTTGGGAGGAGATACAGATAAAAAAAGCACACCAGCTGACACAGCTGTCCTCTCACCTCTTCAGCTAGCTATGAATGAGTGATTGGGGGGTGGAAGGAACCACTGGACCAGCAAGGTATTGAGATAGTTCTATGTGTAGATGATCGGGGTGGGGAACCAATGGACCACCAGGGTACTGAGATATGACTCTGAATGGATGATCAGGGGTGGGGGAATCACTGGACCACCAGGTATTTAAATGTGGTTCTTAACAGTTGATCAGAGGGTGGGGGAACCACTGGACCACCAGGGTATGGAGATATGGCTCTGAACAGGTGATCAGGTGTGGGGGGAACTACTGGACAACCATGGTATTTAGATATGACTCTGAACAGGTAATTGGGACGAGGGAACACCTGGACCACCAGGGTATTGAGATATGACTATGAACCGGTGATTAGGGGGTGGAGAAGCCACTGAGCCATCAGGGTACTGAGATATGGCTCTGAATGGGTGATCAGGGTGAGTAGAACCACTGGACCACCCGGGTATTTAGACTGTGACCTTTATATCTTTCTCTCTCTCTCTCTCCTCCCCCCCTTGAAGCCAGATGTCTTGCCCACTGTTCCTGCTTTGTCACCAAATACCATCTTAGTTCTGTCCCCTTTTACTGTACCTCACCTCTATCCTCTCCACCCCCCCCCCCGAACCTACACCCTTTGCAGCTCTGGCTACTGGTCCCTTGCTTTCTCTTTTAGGACAACTATTGCTGGCCAGGCCACTTTCTCCTATGGCTTCCCTAAACTCTGGAACTCCCTTCCCTTAACCATCTACTCTGCCACCTCTCTTCGCCCTCTATCCTCTCTTCCTCTTGACTTCATCGCCCCGGACCTTATTCCAGCAGAAGTTGTTTTTGCTGAAGTTTCAGACTGGTCTACTATTTTTGTGGTCTTTTTCAACAAGTGTTGTCATAAATTAGAATTCCCTAAATCTTGGAAGAGGGCATTAATCATTTCTGTTTATAAAAAAGGGGATGAGTCAGATCCATTGATGTACCGCCCCATATCCCTTCTAGACAATCTTGGTAAAATATTTGCAAAACTAGTACTAAAGAGATTGCTGGAACAATTACAAACCTTTGGGCATCTGTCAGAATTGCAGGCAGGTTTTAGGCCATAGTTTAGTACAGCTGACAACTGTTTTACCATCATGCATCTTTACGAGAAATATATTCATCATAGGAAACAAAAATTATTTGCAGCTTTCATAGATTTTAGTTCAGTATTCGATACAGTACCTAATTATGGTTCTGCTTGAAGGAAAAAGGTTTTTCTCATGAATTGATTGCTATAATTCAAGAACTGTATAGTCAGACATGGGCCCAGGTAAGGCTAGGTAGAAGCTATCAACTTTCCTCCAATTTTGAAACAAATACTGGGCTCAGGCAAGGCTGTGTACTTGCACCAATACTGTTTTGTTTATATATAGATAGATTATTAAGTCAGTTACAGTCTTCAAGAACTGGCTCCCCGAAAATTTTTAATAAGCATATCGCTGTTTTGGCATATGCTGATGACTTAGTTCTACTTTCTCTTATTCAGTCTGGCCTGCTTCAAAAACTAAATATTTTGATTGATTATGCAAACAGTTATAATTTGAAGATAAATGAGGGTAAAAGTCAGGTATTGGTATTTGGTTCAAATGGCATACATAAAACATGGAAGGCTGGTCTAAAATCTCTTAAAACTATCAAGCACTACACTTATTTGGGTCTAGTGCTCTCTTGGAATGGTAAATGGACTAAACATATTAACAATTTAAAGATTAGGCTTAAACAGACTGCTGCTTCACGCAACTCATTTAACAGGAAATATGGGGGTAACTCAATAAAACCATTAATAACATCCACCAAAGCCAAATACAATGCTCAGGCAGCATTCAATAACGAAATCTGGTCTGTGCAAAATGGTAATTCGTTAGAAATTCCTTTAATTAAATTGCTGAGGTCCAGCATGGGCCTTGGCAACTCATTTCCTTCAACTATTATTAGAACAGAGCTAGGTTTGATGAACCTTCAGGCTATCTGGGTAGCCAGGAAAATAAATTATTGGATTAAGCTGCAACAAAATGGTCAGAAGTGAATTTCTCATCTTGCACTGATGGAAAAATATTCTTGGCTAAATTTGGGTCATTTACAGTCAAATTAGCTTACGTGTATTTCCCATATACTTCATGATATTGATTTAGAGTATTTAAAAACCTATCAATCTAGGGGAGTAAAAATTAGTCTTAAATACCAGAAATATGTGTCTAATAGAATTGCAACTAAATATGAAAGCCAGGATCTTTATCTTATTTTGACTTTACATGTCTCACCTTGGTTAAGAGCAAATGATACTTCTCACTATTATCAACCTTATCTTGATATGATTACGGATTAGTAGAGAGTATTGTACACCAAGTATAGGTTAGATTTTTTTCCAAGTAATGTACTAACTGCAAGATATCAAAAGAGTATTGATATTAATGATAGTTATTGCCTATGCTCTTCCAAATTTCCAGAGAATCTGTTTCACATGTTTTTTGTTTGTACTTGGTACAATCAGCTTAGGGAAAAATGGCTAAAAACTATCTGTGATTCAATACTAACTGATGATCAGTCTTTATTGCTGAATATATATTTCACAGCAAATTTTGTAGTTGTTTATGCAGTTGCTAGGTATATTGATGCAATATATAGATTACGTACTAAGGTCTATAAGCCTGGTTGATCTTTTGTAACTCTTATGGATTCTGCTATGATAAAACAACTTACGTTATCTTTATATGACATTTATTGGAGATAGAATTGATGCACTGTATATCCCCAAGAAGAATTTTATTCTCAAATTATTGAATACAGACTGCATAAGTGCTTTTTAGGTGTATATGTTTGTTCACACTGATACATTCCTGTTATCTGATTTTCAGTTTGTTTTATATACTGAAATGTGTTAGTTTTTTATATTTATATTCTTCTGCTTTTTAATCTACTCATTGTGTGTTTGTGTAAACTTGTAATGGTCTTCAGACCGACCAATAAAAGATTATTACAATTAATACAAATGAAAGACTTCATCTCCCCCTCCTGCAACTGCACCTGACCCCCTCCTTTGCTCCACTACTCTCCTGCTTTCTCCTCGCCTCCTTTTCTCCCCTCATCCTCTCCCCTAGCCCCTCTGCTTCTCCACCCTCTCACCTAAATTTCACATCCCTTGCAACTTCCTTGTGCTACTCCTTCCCCTTCCACTTCCACTTCCACTGACACTAGTTGCTGTGCCACTAATTTACATCCTCTGCTGTACCTCCTACAGCCCGTTCCATCTCCCTTTCCTTTCTCTATCTTTGTAAACTAACTGTACAGCCCTCCACCCCTCTTCCAAATATGCACAATGCACTTTATTTCATACTGTATTGCATCCCTTGCTGCTACATGCATAACTTTTAAATATCTGTAATAGCCTAAGTGTTGCTGTTCCTTGTACTTTATGTTTGTCATTATTTTTTACCAATCTGTAATTGTATTTGATTGTACTTGATTGCATTTGTACTTTGATTATTTATTTTCCCCCTTTGCCCCTTCACCCCCACCCCCCAGGATGCAACTAGAAATGAGCTGCTACTCAGCTCAGTATGCCATTCCTGGTGAAACTTTTGAAATAAATAAATAGATACATACATACATACATACATGCATGCATGCATACATACATACATACATATACATTCATACATACATACATACATATACATACATAAATAAGTCTATGAATAGGTGAGCAGGGGCTGGGTGAACCACTGGACCACCAAGGTATTTATTTTACACTGATATGGGCACTAAAGAGATGTATTACTGTATGCAAATGAGACCATGATGGGGCTGCAGGTAGACCCTTAGTGTCCTGCTTGCACAATTGGCTGATTTGCATGTTCAGGCTGAATATGGCTCACAAGGGACCTGGCACTATTTCATTTCAGGCAGCCTTGTTCCTCTGGGCCTTATGTAGCTCTCTGGTCCATGTCAGGGCAGCAAAGATCAACTTAGTGCTGCTCTGACATGGATCGATATTCAGTCAGATTGTGTCGTTCCATCAGGGGGTACTATCCATCTACATATTGACAGAGCCCAGGGGAGTGGACGCACAGTGCAAATAGCTGCACTGCACTTGCCCCAATTTCTCAATATCAGGGCCGGTATCCAGTGAACACAGTGACCGTGAGTGAGTGCTTTCAAAAAGGGTGACTCAATCACAGTGCCTGTGTTCAGGGCTACTTGGCAGTGTATTGACCTGGGTGAGGTAGGGTGACGGGAAGCGTACACACATATATGGGCATGCACACATTCAGGAGGAGAGAAGGTATGTGGAAGGGGGTGTGACAGGCAGCTGCTGAGCTGGTCTGCTAGTGTGGTGGGGAGGGTGGTCGACTAGGAGGTGCAGGGTTTAGGTCTGGCGTGGCATGTTTTTATCTTTTTCTGGCAGGTGACTTTTTTTTTTTTTAATATTTTACCCCCCCCAACATGCACCCCCCTGGAGTTGAGAATCATTTAGTAGGAGAGTGCAGGGGGGGGCACAGCCCACTGCATACATTAAATTCCCTTCACTGCCTTTTGAGAACGCCATGAGTGTACATCACTGTAATTCATTCTCGGTGATGTACACTCACCCAAATGGCTATTGCTATTTCTCAATTGCCGTTACCACATAGAACCATCAGGGTCCATGTCTCTAAGCTGGTCAGCAACATTAAACCCATGTTTCTGGCTCTTTTATTTTATGTCCTCAGTATAACAGTCTCACCTCTGAACTGTCGTGTTTGAGCTCACAGAACCATCAGTGGCTTCCTTTTCCACAGTGTCCTCGTCACGTCAACAAAAAGCATTTCTGGTTTTAGTCTCCTCACCAAGGCCACTGATTTTTAGTTATTCAAATAATGAAATTCAATTTTCAAGATTTGTACAGGATTCCATTGGTAAGTCATTGCCTAATTTCTGTATTTTATCAGGATTCTGCTGTCAAACTTTTACTATTTGCCTAAATATTCAGAATAAAACAAAGCTAAATATGCAGCAAATTCAATAAAACAAAATGAAAATTGTACTGTACTGAGGAGAACTGATAGAAAAACACAGGTTCTGAAGGTTCACTGATCCGTTAAAAAAAAAGGTGTACAGTATTCCACGAAATGCTTTGTTTTACCCATGTCATTGTAACCCCCCCTACAAATTGGGGTTTTCTAAAATATCTTCCTGGGCTCCTAAAATTCTCACTGTCAGGCTGGTGTCCTGTCTGCAGTAGTTCTATTTGTCTGCATGAGAGTGCCTTAATAAGCCTCTGTGCCTGTCTCTTTAAGAGAGCGTCTAGCCTATGGAAATCAGTCTGGGCTGGGTCTGAGTAATTAGGGCTTGCGACCAACCAGACAGCCTGTTATATTGCTCCATTCTACAGTCGCTGTTAGCGCAGAGGGAGCCCTGTTAGGAAATGTGGTTATTTACTGTTTTATCTATTACAATAGTTATGTTAAAGGAGTTTGTCTAACCTGCCTTTGTTTGCAGCCTGAACATTTGAATAGGAGTCACCAGTTTGGTTCTGGACTGCCAGTATTGGACCAATTGAATAACTGGGGACCTAAAATGGATACTGTCCCCAGGCGTTGTATGGGAAAGAAATTCTGTAGTATTTGTAGTTTTAGAGGTTTGGCGCCTAAATGGACCAGGAGGGGGAGCCCTTTCTGTGACAGACAGTTCTCTAAGCCAACTGAACCTTGTGGATTACAGGGAAATGCCCAGAACTTCCTGAAGCAGTGTGTCAGTTGCGAGTGGAAGTTGGAGAGTGAACAGCTCGAGCGGTCGAGCAGCTACCCCTAGAAGGAGCACAGGAGAATCATCAGGAAGGCTCCATTGGCCTGCCTGCCACCTTCTCTGGCCTAAAGAGATTGCCTATTGCAGAAGTAGAACTTTTCCAATTGCTGGCTTAGACCTTGACAGAAGGGAGCGTTGAGGAATATTGGACAAGGTTGAAGGATGCAATAACCATGGTCACATCACAGTGTATCCGTCAGGTTAATAAGAACAAAAGGCGGAAAAACCCACTGTGGTTTTCCAAGGAGGTGGTAACCACGGTGAGAGAAAAGTGCATAGTCTTCAGAAAGTACAAGGAATTGGGGAACGAGGCAGACAAAGTAGAATATAAACAGAAATTAAAAGAGACAGGGAACGTGATAGAGGAAAGGGTCCTGGAGGAAATAGACAAGTTAAAGGTAGATAAAGCTATGGGACTAGACGGGATACACACAAGAATACTGAAAGAACAAGGGAGGGAACTGGCAGCCCCCTTAGCAGTGCTCTTTAACAAATCATTAAGGAGTGGAGGGGGGGTGCTGGAGAATTGGAAGAGTGCAACCGTAGTACCCCTCCACAAGAGTGGAAGCAAGGAACAAGCTAGGTAACTGCTGTCCGGCTAATCTAACATTAGTCGTGGGAAAACTGATGGAGTCCCTGCTGAAGGAAAGAATCATAACTTTTTTGGAGCAAACATGGAGCAAATTGGTCAGCTCGACAAAAATCAACATGGTTTCACAGCAGTGAGGTCCTGCCAGACAAACCTGGTTGATTTTTTTCAATTGGGTCACCAAAACAGTGGATCAGGGTGGGGCAATGGATGTGGTTTACCTGGACTTCAGCAAAGTTTTTGGCTCTGTTCCACACAGGAGACTAGTCAAAAAGCTGGAGAACATGGGAATTGGGCCTGAGGTTACAAACTGGGTCAGAAACTGGTTACATGGGAGAACTCAGTATTAGTAAATGGCACTATGTCTGTGGAGGGGAGGGTGACTAGGGGGGTCCTGCAGGGCTGAGTTCTGGGGCAATCCTCTTCAACATATTCATCAGCAACACTGCGGATGAACTGGAGGGAAAGGTGTGCCTGTTTGCAGATGACACCAAAATCGGCAACAGGGTAGACACAACAGAGGGACAGTAAAGGATGTAAGCTTATCTCTGAAAACTGGAGGAGAGGTCCAAGACCTGGCAATTGAAATTCAGTGCCAAAAAATGCAAGGTCATGCACCTGGGAAAGCATAACCCAGGGGAACTGTACTCAATGGGAGGGGAGCAGCTGGTGACTACCAGCAGGAGTGAGACCTAGGGGTGATCATATCAGATGACCTCAGGGTCAGTAGACAATATGAAAAGGCAGCACTAAAGGCTAGTGTTATCCTGGGATGCATAGGGAGGGGCATCACAAGCAGAAGGCATGAAGTAATCATGCCTCTGTATCGGTCCCTGGTCAGGCCTTACCTGGAGTACTGTGTCCAATTCTGGAGACTACACCTCAGGAAGGACATAGATAGGCTGGAGATGGTACAGAGAAGAGCAACAAAGATGGTGCAGGACTTGCATCAGAAACCATACTAGGCAAGACTAGATGACCTTAAATTATACTCCCCAGATCAACACAGGAATCATGGGGACATGATAGAAACATTCAAATACCTTAAAGGCAACAACAGGGTGCACGTGCAAAACCTCTTTCAGGTAAAGGACTACAACAGAACTAGAGGACACAACCTTCAATTTAAGGGAGGAAAGTTCAGAAGCAATACGAGGAAATTCTTCTTCACAGAGCAAGTTGTGGAACCATGGAATAGCCTGCTGGAGGGGGTGGTTGGAGGCGAGCCAAGACAGTGGGGGAATTCAAGCAGGTATGAGACAGACACTGTGGGATACACAAGCAAGCAGCTAAGTAGGGGGTGTGGGAAGTCAAGGGCAGACTTGATGGATCATATGGTCTCCATCTGCCAACAACTTCTATGTTTCCATGTTTCTATGTTAGACCTGCAGCAGAGGAAGGAAAGAAAGAGTGAAGTTACTGCTTGCAAATGGAACCAAAAACCTGTTTCAGCAGTGGTCAGCCTGCCTGAATGAGAGAAGATAGCCTCGGGTTGGAAGATTTGCGCAGTGAAGCTGTAATTAGCAAATGGACTATTTTCAGCTTGTGGCTTAGAGAAATAGCTGATTTAATTGTGCTGAATGTGGTTAATTGGTCACAATTTGGTTCTCCACAGTGAATCCTGTTATGCCAGCTGGAGGCTTTCCAGCAAAAGTTCACAAACTTTTCTCAAGACTGTTCCTCCTGCCTGGGCCTTGCCATCTTGGCCCAAGCCCCTGCCCACATTCCAGAAATCATCTCGGCGAAAGACTGTCTTGGGGATTCGTCCCCCTGCTCAACACCATCGAACAGATGGCGGCCACCAGAAGGTGACTCATGTATGCCCTGCTTCCCCTGGCACACCGCATCAACACCATGAGGTCTTCATCTCACCTGTGCTACATCCTGGTCCACGTTGTGTGAGTACAAATCAGGGTAGCTCCCTGCAACAACAGCTACAAATCATTGTGTGTCAACTGATTGATCTGTTTTGGGTTATTGCTAATGGACTGAGCCATCCGGCTTGGGATTACACATATTTGGACTGGGAACATGCTAACTGTTTTTCTTCCTAAAGGGCCCCAACAACAGCTGCAATGCTCCAGGCTAGCCTGTGTAAGACCTGGGTACCCAGGGTTGCAAGACTAATTATCAGGGACTTGCAGTGCATTCTGAACCAGCCAGAAGTAAATCAGAGTGCCAGTCATTTGACTAAATTCATGCCCCTCCCTTGTTCACTTCCCCTGAACAAACCTGATCATCTGTTTCACATTTAACCTGGCTAGTATGCATATTATTAGTCGGGTGACAGTGAAAGGTTTTGCATTGTGTATTGCTGATCTTATTTTCTAGGTAGTCTCCAAGGCAATTGCAGCAGATCCAGCCCTGGTGGTAAGTGCAAGGGGTACAAGCATATTCTTACTGTTATCCAGTTCTATGGCATTACTATTTGGGCCACTAGAAGGGCTGGTGGGTGGTCCTAGCATCCCGGAGGGCTATACCAAAACAGTCAAGCTACCCCAATACCATTCCTCCGGGTGGAGGCACCCGTTCACAGAACTCAGGCCCCTCAAGCTGTGCATATTCCCACAGGTAGGGGGTAGTAGCCCTTAGGATATTGCTACCTAGGGATTACATCTTGAAGGCACTGCTGGGATTTGTGCCCTCTAGTGGTTGGACATTGAAAGCACAGCCTAGTGCAAAACTGAACCAGGAATTGAAATGGAGGTGCTTACTATGCCTAAATGGAAAATACCGCCCCACAAGCTGGTTGTGCACCGCATGATGGGGTGGAGTGAGGCCAAAGGGGTAGATGCCTGCCACACAATGTTGCCGGTTGATTTCCCTGTAGGGACTACTAATGGCACAATTGAAGAAACAGTGGGGAAGGTCAAATGCCTGGGAAAAGTTGAAGTACAGGGGTGGGACTCAGATCTATTTGATAAAACTTTGGTGGCCCTCTTTTCTTGTAGTCTTCCCATAGACCCTGAAAAGGTACCCCCCTGTCATTATGCCCGAAGGGTCCCAGAAGGGATGGAGAGTTATTCATTTGCATAGTGACCCATCTACCCCTGGGTGGTCCCCAAGGGTGGAGGGGTTCAAGGACAAGTTGTTATGGCTGCTAACTGCTGAAGGTTGGACAGCTAACGAATTGTTGAAGGTTTTAGAGGATTCTGGGGAGACCACTCCCATATACTCTCCTCCGGCCTCTCCGTCTACTCCCCAGGCACCTCCTGTTGTGACCTCCCCCATTGTGATACCTTCTGTACGCCTGGACTCCTGTCACAGGCTCAGAGTGTTCTCTGGTACAGTTCCTGTACCAGTGGGGGAGGACTACCTAGAAACATGGATGGACTATGCTACTCCACTGGTCCAAGAGTGGCAATGTTCAAAGGGGGAGAAGAGAAAGAGACTTATGGAAAGTTTAAGGGGCCCTGCACTAGGAGCCATCTGATTTCTCCGATCCACCAACCCAGAGGCCACTGCAGCTGAGTACCTCTCTGCATTAGACAGGGTGTTTAGCAGCATGGAATCTGGGGAAGACTTAATGTGGAAGCTCAAGTCTGCTAAACAATAGAAAAATGAGGAATTGTCTGCTTTTGTCACTCGGATTGAACAAGCCTAGCAGAGTGCCCATAGAAAAGGGGGTGTTCCAGCTAGCAAACTGAACCGAGTCAGGCTGGAGTATATTCTCAAATCAGTCCATTACTCTAGTGTGCTCATGCTGAAGTTGAAGTTCCAAGACTGGAAAGCTAACTCTTCCAAATACTGCTGGCTGATGAAGGAGATTCAACAGGCTGAGAACGATGAGGATGGATAGGAACCCTTTGTTGGGGTTGCCCACACCAACCCAACCTCAGACCAACCTGAAGAAAGAGTGGAAGCTATTGATACCCAGCAGGTCAGGGAACTGCTCAAAGGTAAACAAGAGATGTGAGCCAGTCAACAGGCTGCAGCTGAAGTGGCCAGTGGCTCTAACCCTTGCCTGTCCAAGACTGAGACTAGACGTGAGGTTCCCCTCGGGGGTGTGGGGGCTCATGCCATCACCCCCAAACCCCAGGCTGAGTCCAAATAAGTGGAAGAAATGAGAGAACTGAGAGCTTTCGTGGGGGACCTCATACATGCCACCTGAACTTCCGTCCATTGGGGAAGCAGCGGGAACATCGAACCCAAGCCCAAGTCAAAAGAAGATAGTAGAACTCCCACTTCTAACCGCTACAAAGCTCAGGAAGAATCCAACCACTCCAGTGATCCTAGGGACAGGTGTTCTGCTACAGATGTGGAGAGGACGGGCAAACCCGACGCAGTTGTAATTCCACGGAAAACCTGCGGAAGCTCACTGCCAGACTATTGAACTTGGTTCACCAGAGCAATATAAGGCCCCAGCTGGGCCCGCCAAGAAAATCTTTTTCCTCTAAAACTGCTGTGGGCCAGTCTGCAAAACAGATATCTCTGGACTGGTCTGAGATTGTGGGTCCCTCGATGGAGACTACAGTAACAGTTAATGGTATTTCCACTTGAGCTGTATTGGACAGTGGTTCACAGGTCACAATTATTTTTCAAGACTGGTATGACCAACACTTATCCAACCTCCTGCTCCTACCCCTTGAGGGACTGCATGTATGGGGGTTAAGTGAAAAATCCTATCCTTACCAGGGATATGTATGAATCTGGCTATCATGCCCTACTGCTGTAACAGGCATAGATGAACAAGTAGAGACCTTGGCCCTAGTGTGCCCGCTGACTGGATTGTACAATGGTGTCCCCTTAACACTCATATGTTCGGCCAGTTAGCCCAGCTCTGCCAGGAGAAACAAGCTAAGTGGACTGGAAGGGCCTTGTACATTCTGGCCCTAGTACAGCGAGCCTATGATTTACAGATGAGAGCCCAAGAGACGGAGGAAGATGAACCTGTGGGAGTAGTTTGGAAAATGTATCCTGACTCACTGGTGTTACCCCCAAACGCTCAGTGTACCAGCAATGGTGAAGTGTGCCTAAAAACAGATGTCAAAAACAAAATCCTTATGCTGGACACCACAGAAAAGGGGAAACTGCCTGAGGGGCAATTAGTCAAGCCCAGCATTCTGCCTGTCAGGGCCCATGCTTACGCTCAGTGGGTAGTGGTGCAAGTTCAGAACATGTCAGATTGAGAGGTTTAGGTGAATCGAGGGTGCACCCTAGCCACCGTATATTCTGCAGATACTGCTGTGCAGCCCAGGAAAAAGTGTTCTGGAGAGAGTGATGAGGAGACCCCTGACCTGTTTGACTGGAGAATCCCTCCTTCCTGCAGAATGGAAAGCTAGGATCAGCCAAAAGTTGGCTCAGAAAGCCAGGTGTTCTCCTTGAAAGAGTGGGATGTAGGTTGTGTCACAGGGGATGAACACTACATTTGACTTCATGATGAGAGACCATTCAGAGAGAGAGGTCCCGTCACCTAGCATCTGTGGACGTTGATGATGTTCGATGCCATCTTCAGGAAATGTTGGCTGCTGGGATCATTCAAAAGTCTCGAAGCCCATATGTCTCCCCGATTATGGTAGTCTGGAAGAAGATTGGATCGGTGAGGATGAGTGTGGACGACTGGACGTTGAAATGGAGACCTGTCCTGGGCCAATACACCATGCCTCGCATCCAGGATGCCCTCACCTGCCTCAATGAAAGCCAGTGGTTCTCAGTACTTGACCTTCAGAGTGGGTATTATCAATTCCCGATGGTCCTGGAAGACAGAGAGAAAACTGCCTTAATTTGTCCCTTGGGTTTCTATGAGTTCCTACACATGCCTCAAGGTGTTTTGTGAGTGCCTGCCACCTTTCAGTGGTTGATGGAGTGAGCTGTGGGAGACAAGAACTTGTTAGAGTGCCTTGTATATCTCGATGATGTCATTGTGTTTGGCCGGACCCTTGAAGAATATGAAGCTCACCTGTGTAAGGTTCTTGACAGATTAGAGGACTTTGGACTAAAATTATCAATAGACAATTGTCAATTCTTCCAAAAATCTGTGAAATATGTTGGCCAATAGTGTCAGCCGATGGGATTCAGACCGATCCAAGCAAAGTGGAGTCGTTGACCATCTGTCCTCAGTCTAATAATCTTTTTTTTTTCTTTTTAAATTCAAAGTTTATTATAAGATTTTCATTACAAATACAGATCCACATCATACATGAAAATGCAAGACATGGCCATAACATCTGGAAGATCCAAACTCCTACCTCCCCCAAATCCCTCCTCCCAACTCCTCCCCGTTCCTTCCACCCAAAATCCAGCACGGTGGAAAGCTTTCTTGACCAGGTGAAGCGAATGCAGTTGAAGGTAACTTCAGGTGGGGTGCAGGGAGTACAGAGAGTACAGAGAGTACAGAGAGTACAGAGGGCCCCAAATTTTATTGAATCTTGACTGCTTATTGCAGAGATTAGCAATCGTTTTCTTTGTTCTAAGATTGGCAAGTAACTCATGCAATCATTCAGCATAAGTGACCACTTCCGTGTCTTTCCAATGTTTTAGCATGAGTTTTTTCACTGACATCGAGATTAGGGCTACGTGATATTTACGATTAAGAACATTAATCCCAGTGAAGTCACCTAAAAGGCAAATTTTAGCAGAGAATAGGTCCTCAAGTCCTAAAAGGGGGTCTATTTTTTGCTTAATAAGAGCCTATAAAGGGACCACTTTAGGACAATCCCAGAAAATTTGAAGCAATATGCCTTCTGCCTCCGCACACCATGTACAGGTGGAAGAGACTGTAGCACCGAACTTGGCCAATCTTTGTGGGGAGTAATACAGGTTGTGAAGGATATGGAATTGTGTAAGACGAAGCCTGTCCTGAGTTACAAATTTATGGCAGTTTTGCCATAAAGCAGGCCAGTCTAAAGTTATATCTGGGAAGAGAGAGGACCAATAAGAGGATGGACCTAGATACTCTAGGTACATCCAATCATACAAGAGTCCAACCATTTTAGACACTGCTTATGGGAGGCCAGCAAGAGTGCCCAGTTCAGGGTGAAAGGACACACCTGTCGGCTGCAGGGGTATGGCTCAAAATGTTTTCACCAAAAGGTGTCGCAACTGGAATACTTTGAAAATGTGAGAATTTAAAATACCAGATTTACTTACAATTTCAGGGTAAGTGAGCCATGTACCATCCTCCTTCACAAAGTATGTGAGCAGACAATCACCTAACTGAGTGCACCAGGAAGACGAAAGCATCTTGCCTTCTATTCTGAGATTGGAATTACCCCTCAGGGGTTGAGTCAGATCATAAATATGATTATATTTGAGAAAAGCACAGAGTTGAGAATGAGCTCTGATAGAAGTGGCTATTGGGGAAGTGCATAGTTGTGTAGGGAGTGCTCTAAGCTTCGTATATAAAAGCGTTGAGGGGGAGAAGCCATGCAATCTGATTTGGGCCAACTCTATATTGAGCCAAATAGGCATGTAAAGGGAGGAGCTCTGAGTAGTCCCTGCGGTCAACCATCTAAGATATTTACTGGCATGGCTGGCCCAGTAATAAAGACCTATATGAGGAAGACGTAGGCCTCCCTTAGTCTTTGGGGTGGCTAATTTGTGATATGCCATGCATGGCCTTTTGCCAGCCCATATGAAATCTGTAGTAATGAACTTTTTTGAACCAGGAGGGGGGAAGCCATGTATTTAAAAGGTTAAGTGGATAGAAGAGACGAGGAAGACATTCATTTTAATCCGGTTAATTTTACCCCAAAGAGAAACTGGAAGGAGAGACCATCTATTCAGGTCCTGACTAAGTGTTTGGAGAAGTGAGTCTAAATTTGCTTTTTTGAAATGGGCTTGCTTTCTTGTACGTTCAATTCCAAGATTGCTAAAGGAATCAGATTCCCAAGAGAGTTCTAGGGCTGTAATTGTAGGCTTTAAAATGTTCTGATTAAGGGGAAAGACCACAGTCTTATCGACATTTAACGTATAATTGGAAAGGGTACTAAACTCCTCAATAATTCTTAACGTGGGGGGAATGTAAGCAGCAGGGTAGGATATCTGGAGGAGAAGGTCATCTAGATAGGCAGAAACTTTGACATCATGACCTTGTATGTTAATACCTTGAATCAATCAAATCTCTGTCAGTCTACGTATAAGGGGTTCCAGACATAAATTAAAAAGTAATGGGGAAAGGGGGCAGCCTTGTCTCATGCTGAACTGAACTGGAAACAGGTCAGAGATTACCCCATTACTGAAAACATGGGCAGTCGGGGAGTTATAGAAAGCTTGTATCTGCTTCAGAAATTCTGGGGGGGAAGCCAAATGCATGTAGGGTTCTGAATAGGAAGTTCCAATTGACCCTATCAAAAGCTTTCTCGGTGTCCAGGGAGACCAATGCTGCTGGGAAACTGGCATCCCTGGACACCGAGAAAACATGAGCCAAGGTATGTAAATGGTCTACAAAGGACCTACCCTTCATAAATCCCACCTGCACCAGTTCTATAAGATCCGGAAGGACTACGCTAATACAATCAGCTATTAGTTTAGCCAGAATTTTAATGTCCTGGTAAAGGAGGGATATTGGTCTGTAACTTGTAACTAAGTCAACCCATTTGCCTGCCTTGGGCAGAAGAACAATCAGAGCCTCAAAGAGAGACTTGTCAGTCTCAATGCCCGAGAGAATGTGCTGGTAAAGTGGTTGAAGTAGAGGGATTAAGTGTTCGGCAAAGGCCTTGTAAAAGTTAGAAGTGAAGCCATCAGTTCCTGAGGCTTTTTCAGTGGGAAGATCTTTGATTATTTTTAGAAGCTCGGTATCTGAAATAGGGGATGTAAGTGAGAGCTTTTGGGCTTCCATGAGAGAAGGCAGATGAGAGTCATTGAGGTATTCATCAAGAGTTTGGGGGGGGGGCTTGGCATAGGACCGTACAACTGTTTGTAATAGTTACCAAATTCGGCTACTATGTCAGCAGGGGAATTCTTTAAGGAGTCATCCTCCGAAGAGTGGATGGCAGCAATAAGCCCAGAGGATTCTTGCTGTTTAATTCTTTAAGCAAGCAGGTGACAAGCCATCTCCCCTTGCTCTGTGTAACATGCTTTAGCTTTCAAGTTGCATATTCCGCTTTCTTTCTCAGTAGCTCCAGTTAAGCATCCCTCATTTTATTAAGATTGTACCTGAGATGGTCTGGGGAATGAGGAGATAGTCTAGCTTTTATGCCCCTAATTTGAGAAAGAATGGTCAATAACCGTTCTTCTCTCTTCTTCTTCTAATTCAAGGCTAACCCAATTAGTAACCCCCTTAAGTATGCTTTCAACGCACACCATTCTATGTCTGGCTTTCCCATAGAATTGTAGTTGACAGAAACAAATTGAGTAATATGGTCAGAAATATATTGAATTACACCCAGGTCTTTTAGAAGTTGATTGTTTAATTTCCTGCATCCTCCACTTTTAGAGAGAGATGAAAATGAGAGCCTGCAAATGACCAGTGAATGGTCTGATGGAGGACCTGGATGTATACTTGAGTCGAGTACCCCTGGAAGAAGCGTTTGAGAAATGAGAATATAATCAATATGGGAAGAAGTCCCATGCACTGGAGAGGTAAAGGCATAACCCTTGTCTGTGGGGTGAAGGACTCTCCAGATATCACATAGGCCTAACTGGTCCACTAGATCTCTTAGAGCTCTTTGAGCTGGGGAGAGACCTATAAGAGAATTGCCTGTGTGGTCCATGTTTGGATTAAACAGTAAGTTTAGGTCACCCCCTAGAATTATCTGAAGGGATAAGAAGGGAGTCAACGAGTTGAGAAGTTGCATAAAGAACCCAGGTGAATCCATATTTGGACCATATATACTGCCCAGCACAATCTCAGTGGTGTGCAACTTACCTTTAACAAACAGAAATCTGCCTTGGGGATCACAAATAGTTTGGATAGGGGAAAATGGAACCAACCTAGCTATAAGGATCATCACATCACAGTTCTGTGTGCTCCCTCCTGCAGAAAAAAACATGCCCAATATGTTGCCTCCTCAATTTCAGAGCCTCCGAATTGAGTAGTTGAGATTCTTGTATGAATATTGTCTGCTTTCAACAAATACAGATGCTTTAACAGTTTATACTGTTTCAATTTATGCCTTGCCCCTTTGACATTCCACGCAGCAAAGGATACATTTCTAGCCATTCTCCCATGGATAATTTGGGATTTGTGCTAACAAGTACAGATTATAATCCTCTCCCCAAGTTGCCAACACATTGTCCCCATCCGTGCTATTCCCCCCTCAACCAAAACTACATCCCAAATAAACCAATCTAACTCACAGTCCCCACTACAATTAGAAAGAAACGCAAGAATACAGCAACATCCCACCACCCTTCCCCCTTACTGATTTGAACTGTGTTCTGCAGTACACCACAACATGCCCCCCCTCCAGCCACCCTTATCAACCCTAATTCCAAAACACAATAAGTATAAAGTTCCCCAAAAAACTACAGAGAACAGGTAACCACGGCATTAGCAGAAAATAAAACAAGACCTCCTTTCATTATAGTCAAAAGAATAACATGCTAAAACTCGTAATGATGTTAAAAAGACAGAACACATTGGAGGTCTTATTGGTTTCTTGCCTAAAGAAACATTTCTTTTTTTTTTGCAACCTTCTTTATTAAAGTTATGCAGTGATATACAAAACAAAGACATACACACATACAGCCCGAGACCTATCCCCGGGCCCACCTCCCCAAACTGGAAGTGGAAACTATGTACAGCCCCACAACTATGTACATGCACAGTTACATTAGAACTTACACCAAAATAACGAACCATTCTCAATCAAATTTCCCTCACAACTAACATATAAGTTCAAATGTTGTTTACGTTTAACCCTAAGTAACTGTGCCCCTAGGAAAGAGAGAGAATCCCGACTCCCCATCCCACAAAGCTCAAACCTTTAAGCTTTACCTCGAACCAACTATAATAGATATACATAAAAAGATACGTAACTACTCAACAAATAAGCACTCTTTCAACTAACACGACACTCCCCGAAAAGTTAGTCTTGTGATAACTAGACCAGATACTACTCATCAGAGCCTAAAGAAACATTTCAAGATAACACATTAAACCATTCTGCAAACTATTTCCAGTTTAATCACTTGACACTCAAAGTGGATAATAACTACTGGAAACATCCTTAAACAAACTAGCAGAGAAAAAGTCACCCAGCGAAAAGATGCAGTTCAAATAGTCGCAGGGTTTTTGTACCGTGATCTATTCACATGTGGCCATAACTGGTATAGTGCTCCCTCTAGTGGAGAAAGTCCCACAATGAAGGCAGTCGAACATGTAAAACAATAACTGCGTGAACGTGCGCACAATCAAGGGGTAAGGAACAAGCTGGTATTCCACCGGACTGATGCAGTGGCCATTAATTCTTCTGGCTATTGCATCCTTAAGTCTGGGGTTATTTTTCCTGGAGCACGAAGCCATTGCCATGATAATCGGAGTCCTTAATTCAGCATTAGCCAGATCAGCAATCCATTTGGAGGAAACAGCCCATCTGAGGAATTTGCTGTAGGTCAGTCTAATTCAAAAGGAGGTTGCTAGCATTAGCTTGTTGCACAGTTCCATCACAACCAGGGCAGACTCACAAAAGGTTAGGCAGATTTCAATTCAACAGGGAACCCTTGGAGCTCAGGGATCTCTGAAAAGGTCCGGGGGAGCAACTTTAAGTCCTGCTATCGCAGACTTGTGATCCTCATAGGTAGCCCAGTTGCCAGCCACCAGAACCTGAAGCCACGCTGGGTATCCCATTTTAAACTTTATACCTGCGACAACAAGCTTCGATACTAGCAGATGAAAAGCAGCTCTTCTCTGTCTCACTGTTGTGGGGAGGTCCTGGGCAACCCTGATTTTTGTTCCTTCCCATCTTAAATCCTGTATCTCCTGTACTTTAAACAGAAAATGCTGTAGCTCCAGGAAATTTAGAAATCTGAATATGAGGGGACGTGGTGGAGCTCCCGTTGAAGGCATCGGGTGGAAGGCTCAGTGCACTCGCTCTATTTCATACTTGGGCCCAAATGGTGATGGGCCTGTGATCTTTTCCACTAATTTCTGGATGAAAAGAATAGGATCAAGTCCTTCTTCTTTTTCTTGGAGACCTATGAGGACCATGTTATTCCTGTGGCTGAGGCCCTCAAGGTCCTCTGCTTTTAGCTCAAGTTTTGTCATTCTCTGTCATGTCACAACTAGCTCCGGGTTTAGCTTGTCGTCTCACTTTTCTAAAGAACAAATTCGTGCCTCACTACCTGAAGTGAACTGGGAAATATCTCCCGTAGCCTACGAAAGAGACCTTAGTTCCAAAGTGATGGCTTGGAGTTCATCTTTAAAAGGCTTGAATTCTGCTAGAAACCAGGTCAAGGTGAGTGGCTCTTGGTCTGACACTTGGCTCGTTCTGGCTGGCATATCAGAGGAACTGGAGGCCTTGGATTTTTTATGGGCCTTCTCCGGCATATTCGGCAGGGTATGTCATGGTGAAGCCTTCCTCATTTCCACCTCCATAGAGCAATTTGACTTGATGAATTGAGAGCAGGCACATATATCTTCTTGCAGAAATGGTTTTGAAGTTTTTAGCTTTAAATACAACCAGAAATTTAACTTTATTCAAGTCGGATGGCTGGAGCAGTAAAGTGGAGCTGCTAACTGGCACTCTGCATCATGTGGTCTCAGCCTAATAGTCTTAAGGAGCTGCAAAGATTTTTGGGTACTGCGGCTATTACCGCTGCTTCATAAGAGATTACACCAAAGTCATTTGCCCTTTATTCAGTCTAACTCAAGGTTACCCACCTACCAACAAGAAGTATAAGAAAAATGCAGTTAGAGAAGAGGAGAAGGTTTACTTTTGGACTAATGAACCTTTTGGAGCCAGGTAAACTTCTGAAGGTGAGACAGCTTTCTAAGATATAATTCATCAACCTAGCCATCTGCCTGTGCTTGCCTATGCAGATCTCTCTAGACCCTATGTGTTGCACACTGATGTCAGTTTAAAGGGACTTGGTGCTGTCCTATATCAAGAATATGAGGAAGGTTTGTGCTCTGTGGTGTTTGCTAGTTAAAGTCTGACCCCGTCTGAGAGGAATTACCCAGTGCACAAACTTGAATTCCTTGCTCTGAAGTGGGCTGTAGTGGACCAGTTTCATGAGTATCTTTATGGCATGAAGATTCTAGTAAAAACTGACAAGAATCCACTCACCTATTCTCAGACTTCAGCTAAGTTAGATGCCACTGGGCATCGCTGGTTATCTGCACTGTCCACTTATGATTACTCCGTAGAATATAGACTGGGCCTAAACCTCACTGATGCTGACACCCTCTCCAGATGACCTGACCATAATGCAAACTGGGTGAAAATGTCTGAACAGTCTGTGAAAGCCCTCTGTCAGAAATTCGACAAAGATGAGCATCCCTCTCCTGAAACAGTTGACTGCCTGATGGACTGCTTGGGCCTCCCTGACACCTGTGTTCCTGCGGCCTACTGTCACCTGGCCACCATGGATCTTAGCACATTGCCCCAACTCATCCCTGATAATATACAGTGGGCTCTAGCGCAAGACCCCATGATCAAGACAGTGCTGGATGCCCTTCATGCAGGAAAGATTGAGTCCAAGCTTTGTTCTTTAGATTTATGAATGGCCTTGTTGTTTAAAGAGGGGCTCAAGCTAATGTTGCATAACCAAGTACTATATCAAGAGACCACAGACTGGCAAGGACAAATTATCAAACATCAATTAGTGTTACCTACAGCTTTCAAATGGGTGGTGCTGCGGGCCCTTCACGATCAAAAGGGACATTTAGGTTGTGACCGAACTATTCACTTGGCCGGGGCTAGGTTCCATTGGTCAAAGATGGGGGCTGACATAGAAACCCACATCAGAACTTGCAGTCGGTGTTTACAGAAAAAAGCCCAGCCCCAAAGGGCTGCCCCTTTGATCAATATCTCTACCAGTGCACCCATGGAGCTTGTGTGCATTGACTTCTTGTGTCTCGAACCAGATCAAAAGAATATTGGGAATGTGCTAGTGGTTACAGATCACTTTACACATTGCGCCCAGGCCTACCCAACTAAGGACCAGAAAGCATCTACAGTGGCAAAGGTCCTCATTAAAAAATTCTTTGTTCATTAAGGTGCCCCTCAGAAAATTCACTCCGATCAGGGGAGAGGCTTTGAAAGCTGTCTGATCAAGGAAATGCTCTTGCTTTGGGGAGTCCAGAACTACCTCCTATCACCCCAAGGGGGATCCACAGACCAAAAGGTTTAACAGAACTTTACTAGATATGCTGGGCACTCTTCATCCTTGGGACAAGTCCAAATGGAGCCAGCAGATAAGTTCTTTTGTACACACCTATAACTGCACCAGAACTGATGCCACTGGGTTTTCCCCCTACCACCTGATGTTTGGTCGGGAAGCCCGATTACCAGTAGACATCTGTTTTGGAGTGTTCCCAGATGGAGTCAGAGCTGAAAATCACCTTCAATACATCCAAAAGTTAAAGGCTCAGTTAAACCATGCTTACCAACTAGCACACACCATGGCAGCAAAGAGAAAGTTAGCAAATAAAGAAAGGCATGACAAGTGTGTCAAGGCACAGGAACTGCAACCTGGAGACAGAGTTCTGTTATGAAATTTGAGACTGTATGGAAAGCATAAAATTGCTGATCGGTGGCACCACCTTTCCTACACTGTTGTCAGTAAGCTGGACAATCTGACAGTTTATAAAGTGCGTCCTGAAAATGATCCATGGGCTGTCAAGACGATGCACAGGAATCAGCTACTGCCAACTGGTCAAATCATCATTGATTCTGCACCACAAGACATTGCCCTTCCTGGGCCTGTAACCAGGGCTGCAGCCAAAAAGAAACAGTTAACCTCTTCTTCAGTTGTCAAGGATTCTAGGCATTCCCCCAAGCAGGCCCAAAGAGACATTGATTGCCAGTTTGAATCTGATGACAGTGTGTGAAGCACCCTAATATCCATCCTATAAATTGAGTCAGTTGTTCCAGGGTAACCCCATGTACAGTTCTGAAGATGAAGTTGGAACTTCAGGACTGTCTAAACCCCCAAGAATTCTCCACAAACCCTGTGCCCCCTGAAAGTGAGGTGCAAAGTGTGATTTACTGAGCAGCTGAACCACAAGAAAGAGAAAAGAGACAGAAAGCCCCACTGGTGACATACCAGTAGATACTGAACAGTTTGAAAGTAATGAATCTGACAGCATTATGGAAGGGTTATGTTGAAAGTATTAGACAAGTGTCGCAAGATCTCAATTCAATAGAATTTCCTCTGGACGACAAACTTGAAACTTCTTCAAGCCAAGTATGGACAATAATATTATTGAACCAGAGCAAACAGAGTCAAGGGCTGAAAGAGCTCCTAATGCAGGACAGATTACAAGTGTAGAGGCAACCACTTCTACAGAAACAGACTTGTTGGAAATCAATGAGCCGGGACTGGAATACCCCATGCAAGTGTTGAAAAAACAGACCCTGTGCCTGTCCCTCCTCAAAAGTCAGGGAGAACTACTAAACTAATAACACTCCTCAGTTACGACTCCCCAGGAAGACCTATAGACATTCCACTACATGTTGTTCAAAAGGGGGTGTATATCTCTGCAAGCTCCCTCCCCAAACAGAGCTATTCTGCTACCTCAAAGTTGATAGTTAAACCTTCAACTCATAGTACCAATGCCCCTGCCCCATGCAGCCCTAGTATAGCTGATAGGGATAGGCCCCAAGCCATGTGGGTTAAAGTACAGGAGGTGATACAGACTAGAGTTGTGAAAGTAATGTGTTTAACTGTTTAAACCTGCTAATGTGTTTGTGAAACTGTATGAAAACATGTGACTGTGGAAATGTCATTGTTAAAGTGAAAAGGTATAGTAATGCTTAGAACCAGTTTATTTTACTGATGCATCAGCTTTATTTTGTGGTATACCAAATGAAACATGCATGTATTTTGATAGCATTTACATGTAGTATTATACAGTAAGTATAGACTTGACATGGACACCAAGGTTTTCCATGCAGGGAAGAGTGTAACCCCTCTACAAACTGGGGTTTACTAAAAAGTCTTCCTGGGCTCCTAAAATGCCCACTGTTATGCTGGTGTCCTGTCTGCAGTAGTTCTATTTGTCTGCATGAGAGTGCCTTAGTAAGCCTCCATGCCTGTCTCTTTAAGACAACATCTAGTCTGAGTTATGGAAATCAGTCTGGGCTGGGTCCAAGTAATTAGGGCTTGTGACCAGCCAGACAGCCTGTTATATTGCTCCATTCTACAGTCGCTGTTAGCGCAGAGGGAGCCCTGCTAGGAAATGTGGTTATTTACTGTTTATCTATTATAATAGTAATGTTAAAGAAGTTTGTCTAACCTGCTTTCATTTGCAGCCTGAACATTTGAATAGGAGTCACCATTTTGGTTCTGGACTGCCTGTATTGGACCAATCAAATAACTGGGGTCCTAAAGTGGAGACTGTTCTCAGGGGTTGTATGGAAAATAAATTCTGTAGTATTTGAAGTTTTAGAAGTTTGGAGCTGAAATGGACCTGGAGGGGGAGCCCTTTCTGTGACAGACAGTTCCCTAAGCCAATCGAACGTTGTGGATTACAGGGAAATGCCCAGAATTGCCTGAAGTAGTGTGTCAGTTGCGACCGGAAGTTGGAGAGTGAACAACTGAAGTGGTCAAGCAGCTGCTCCTAGAAGGAGCACAGGAGAATCGGCAGGAAGGTTCCATTGGCCTGCCTGCCATGTTCTCTGGCCTAAAGAGATTGCCTATTGCAGAAGTCAGACTTTTCCGATTGCTGGCTTAGACCTGCAGCAAAAGAAAGAAAGAGTAAAGTTACTATTTGCAAGTGGGACCGAAGACTTGCTCCAGCAGCGATCGGCCTGCCTGAATGAGAGAAGATAGCCTCGGGTTAAAAGGTTTGCACAGCTGTAATTAGCAAATGGTCTATTTCTGACTTGTGGCTCAGAGGAATAGCTGATTTAAGTGTGCTAAATGTGATTAGTGGATTGAGATTTGGTTCCCCATGGTGAATCCTGTTATGCCAGCTGGAGGCTTTCCAGCAGAAGATCACAAACTTTTCTCAAGATTGTTCCTCCTGCCTGGGCCTTGCCATCTTGGCCCAAGCTGCTGCCCGCATTCCAGAAATCATCTTGGCAAAAGACCAGCTTGGGGATTCGGCCCCCCACTCAACACCATCAAACAGGTAGTGACCACCAGGAGGTGATTCGTGTAGGTCCTGCTTCCCCTAGCACACCGCATCAACACCATGAGGTCTTCATCTCGCCTGTCCTACATCCTGGTCCAGGTTATGTGAGCACAAATCAGGGTAGCTCCCTGCAACAACAGTTACAAATCATTGTTTGTTAACTGATTGATCTGTTTTGGATTATTGCTAACGGACTGAGCCGTCCAGCTTGGGATTACAAATATTTGGGTTGGGCACATGCTAACTGTTTTTCTTCCTAAAGGGCCCCAACAACAGCTGCAACACTGGCCACCCCAGGCAATGCTCCAGGCTAGCCTGTGTAAGATCTGGGTACCCAGAGTTTCAAGACTAATTATCAAGAATGTATAGTGCATGCTGTACCAGCCAGAAGTAAATCAGAGTGCCAATCATTTGACTAAATTCATGCCCCTCCCTTGTTCACTTCCCCTGATTAAACCTGATCATCTGTTTCACGTTCAACCTGGCTAGTGTGCATATTATTAGTCAGGTCACAGTGAAAGGTTTTGCATTGCATATTGCTGATCTTATTTTCCAAGGGGTCTCGAGGGCAATTGCAGCAGATCCAGCCCTGGTGGCAAGTGCAAGGGGAGCGAGCATATTCTTACTGTTATCCAGTGCATGCGAATGTTCTAAGTTATTACTATTTAGACCACTAGAAGATTTGGTGGGTGGTCATAGCATCCTGGAGGGCTATGTCAAAGTAGTCAAGCTACCTCAATACCATTCCTCTGGGTGGAGGCACCCGTTCACAGAACTCAGGCCCCTCAACCTGTGCATATTCCCACAGGCAAGGGTAGTAGTCCATAGGATAGCACCAACTAGGGGTTACATCAAGAAAGACCAAATTCCAGAATGTTGCTGCATTTTCTGATAAAAAAAAATCAGTAGCTTTGCTCATCACCATGCACATTACCACAGCCTGCCTACTGTACAGACAAAAAATGGTTCATGTGCCTCTTTATGATGGCATCATACTGTAGGTAACTGGTGTAACAACACCTTTTATTCTATTTTCCATCTCAAGTTCTGCAATTCAGACTAAGTATCTTTTTGGGGGAATTATCAGAAGAGATGTTCCCTATAAAGAGTTGATAAAGCAATGGGGCCAGATGGGGTGCACCCCAGGGTCCTTAAAGAACTAAGAGAGGTGGTGGCTGAACCTCTGGCTATCCTGTTTAGCCGATCACTGGAAACAGGGGAGGTACCCAAAGACTGGAGGACAGCAGATGTAGTCCCCTTATACAAAAGTGGGAACAAAGAGGAAGCAGAGAACTACAGACCAGTCAGCCTCACCTCGGTAGTAGGAAAGATCATGGAAGCACTACTGAAGGAGAGATTAGTGGAACATCTGGTTGTCAATGGACTACAGGACCCAAGGCAGCATGTTTTCAGGGGAGGTCATGTCAGACCAACCTCATTGAATTTTTGACTGGGTGACTAGGGAGGTGGATCAGGGAGGGCAGTGGACATGGCCTATCTGGACTTCAGCAAGGCCTTTGACACTGTGCCATAGAACTATTACACAAACTGGGGAATATGGGTGTGGGCAGGACAGTAGTGTGGTGGGTAGGTA
This sequence comes from Neoceratodus forsteri, assembly GCA_016271365.2. Taxonomy (NCBI): domain Eukaryota; kingdom Metazoa; phylum Chordata; order Ceratodontiformes; family Ceratodontidae; genus Neoceratodus; species Neoceratodus forsteri. The sequence goes on from CM057456.1 coordinate 1,323,453,119, forward strand.
ACTGGCTGGGTGGCAGGACACAGAGGTGGTGAGGTAAATGGCTGTCACTCCACAGAGGAAGAGTGACCAGTGGGGTACCACAGGGATCAGTGCTGGACTGGTCTATTCAACATCTTCATCAGTGACAGTTCTTGGGACCTAGAGGCAGACTTTCACTGTTAGCTGATGACACAAAGCTCTGTAACAGAGTAGATACACCAGAGGTGTAGACAAAATGAAGTGACCTGCAGAAACTTGAAGAATGGTCAGGGGTTTGGCAGTTGAAATTCAATGCGAAGAAGTGCAAGATAATGCATATGGGCACAAAACCCTGGCACAATATATCAGTTGGGGGTGAGGATATAGCATGCACCAAGCAGGAAAGGGATCTTGGGGTTATCATCTCTGATGACCTCAAGGTAGGAAACAGTGTGACAAGGCAGCAGGTAAAGCAAATAGGATGCTGGGATGTATAGGCAGGGCATCACCAGCAGGAAAGGGAGGTCATAATTCCGCTATACAAGACACTATAGTGAGGCCCCACCTGGAGTACAGTGTACAGTTCTGGAGACCATACCCACGTAAGGACATAGACAGGGTAGAGAAGGTTCAGAGGAGGGCAACAAAGATGGTGCATGGATTGCATTACAAGTCCTATGAAGACAGGTTGAAGGAACTGAACATGTACTCCCTGGAGGAGAGGAGGAGAGGGATATGATAGAGACATACAAGTATCTTACAGGGAGGAACAGGGTGCAGGAAAACACTATTTTAAGCGAAAAAGATGTTTCCAGGACTAGAGGCATGGGATGAAGTTGGAGGAGGACAATTCAGAGGAAACATGAGAAAGAATTTCTTCACAGAACGGGTGGTGGACAAGTGGAACACCCTGCCAGAGGAAGTGGTGGGGGCTGAAACAATCACGGGATTTAAGAATGCATGGGATAGACATAAAGAAATTCTGGAGGTCAGGGGTAAGGGGCAACAGACTTTTAAGAAAACAAACTGAACTTACAAGCTCAAATGGGCAGACTGGGTGGGCCATAGGCCCTTATCTGCCGACACTGTCTATGTATCTATGTATCTATATTAGACTTCCTCTACTGGATATATTTTTCTCTGACATGCAGCAGAAAATCCACGTTTGAGAACAAGAATCTGATTATCGTTTGCCCTAGATGAGTAATTTGGCAAATCTTTTGGTGGGATGAACTGTATGGTATATAATACAATGCTCTGGAGATTTTCCCTGGAACATTCTGAAACTGGTTTACTTTAAGGTTGTGACCATGATTGGAACAAAACAATATATTTTGCAAGTAAGGGCTTTTTTCCTATACAGAGTGTAAAATGATGAACAAAGGGAACCTGAAACTACAGTACAGTGCTGTTAAGATGGGTGGAGAATGGAATATCCCATCCTTGGTTTCTGAAATCAGTGAGGCATATAGAATTCAGCACAGGAGGATGCACTTGGGCCCATCCAGACTTTGCCAAGTTTGTAGGATCCTAAGGGTAGTATTGTACCAATTCCATGGTAATCATTGCTTGAGGGAGCTGCATTCGAGCAGCAAATCCAGGGGCAAGTAATTGCATTCTTATTTTCCATGCAAAAATGGAGCATCTTGGGCTTGTGTGACTGGATTTGGGTTAAGGGAGAGGAAAAGGGGAGGAGACCTTTGTGGGAAGTAGTGGGGTGGAACGGAGGGCAGCAGACTTCAGCACCATTGTTCTTGGGGGGGGGGACAGCAACTGCCAATCACATGGCTGCTGTTTGTGGGTTAAAAAGACTGAACAAGCATTTTTTCTGGACAGTGCTTGATGCAGCTACGACAGAGCAGCAAATCCAGAGGCAAGTAATGAAATTATTCTTTTCTGTGCAAAATTAGATTAACTTGAACTTGTGTGACTGGGGTTGAATAAAAAGAGGGAAAGAAGGAGGAAAGAATTGTGAGAGGTAATGGTGTAGGATAGACTGCAGCCAGCCTCGGTACCAATGTTCTGGGATCAGATCACGTGACTGCTACCATCTAATCATGTGGCTGTAGTCTATAAGGCTGGCCAATACATTTTTTCTGGGAACTGTATGTAGTAGCTGCCACAACAACCTAATTTCATTAGTATTTTAAAAACGTGTGTTTTATTTAGCCAACAATGTCTTGAGGAATCACTCTTACACCCTACACTATCCCTACACTATTGACTACGTCTGTTCTCTCTTACATTTCCCACTTTCTTAACATTAAAGACTCATCTCACAAAAGTGGGTTCTGTCTCCAGTAATGAAACATTTGTGAAAAAGTTAACTGCACATATGTGAAACCAGCATTTTATTTTCTTAATAATTAAACATTTACATATTTTCATGAACCCACCTATCAAAGAATCATCCTTCAGCCACACTCTAACAGACCTGAAAATTGCAGGTTTCAACTCACTCCCACTTTTTGTGCCATCACTGAGCAAAAAAAAGTGTTAAAGACATATTTTTATGTATGTTCATAACTAGAACTTTTAAACAGTTCCATGTCATAGTAGCGATCACAAAAACAGTGATCGCTTATTATGTCGAAAGTGTATATCGGCCAAAAGTTGTAAATTTAAGTATATACACTTCCAGGCAACCCAACATCTAGAACATTAAAAAGTGTTTTTGCAGGAGGAGGGCTGTGCCCCCTACACCCCTCTGAATTTAGATTCTCAACTCCAGGGGGGGTGTATGTCAGGAAGGGGACACAATCAGGATTTTGAAAAAAAAAAGTAAGTCCCGCTGCCACAGGTGGTGGCAAAACTGCCATGCTCCCGGTCCCCAGCCCTGAACACAGTACTTGCTGCGCCAGAGCTAACCACTCACACCACCACACCACATGGCTAGCTCTGTGGTAACAGGCACACCAGTCCCCTAAAACCCCTACCCTGTCCCTCCCCTTCCCCTTGTTATTCCACCCTTCCAGTCACCCTTCCTTACAGTCACTTTCCCGTAGGGTCGCTACCCTTACAGAGTAGCCCAGAATGATAGCATTGAAAATGAATCGCTATTTTTGTAGTCATTCATTTTCAGTCACTATCATCACTAGATACTCTTTTAGACCACTGGACTGACCATTACAAAATTTAAAGGGACCAGATCCTGGCACTGACTACATGTATGCAAAATCTCATCATCTTATGTCTACGTTAACAAGATATAAATATCGAAGTTTAACATAGAAGTGTCTAGGTGTCTACTCAATGCTAATAATAATGGCACCAGTGTGCCACTCTATTACTGTCTCTTTTACCCATGATATATTTTATGTTGTTTCTCTTAATTGACTCTCTAGTTCTTGCATAATTTTTGGTGTTTGCTCTCCTTTTCTGTGTGCCCTCCCCTGGGTTACACCTGGAAGCAAGCCTTGCCTCAGTGTGCCTTTTCCAGGTACCAATTCTTAATAAATAAATAAAAACTACAACTTTAATGTGATAAATTTATGTACTATATTTGGTCTCGTATGACTGCTATCATGATCATTGCTCGCTTGTTTCTCTCAATGTGATGTAATTTCGGGTTAAAAAAAGCCAAATTAATGCATTAATATTTTCCTAATAAAAATGAGTTGATTTCTGTTTCTTTATAATGAGACAAGCCGGTCTACATTCCAATAACCTAAAATCCTGCTTTTAATACAATCAGCTGAATTAAACAACTTAGAAACATTTTTTGTAGCAGAAAATATGGCAATGTGCTGTAAATCCTACCCCACTGCAATTTAACCTGACTGCCAGTGTTCCTCATTTTACCCACACCCAATGGCTCTTATGGAAGAAAGTACAAAAGGAAACAAGGTCACTGAGTTAAAAGCCAGTAGGGCCAGGTTTTGCAGTGCACCCCCACATTTTTTGAATGTGAAAAATTAAGTGTATATGATAAGCTTTTTTCTAATTATGCCTACTGGGTTTTAATTTAATATCATAACACATGCACATAAAAAATACAGAATTATAGTACACATTAAGCTTTAAATTGGGATTCAGAAACAGGGAAACAGACTTTGTTGACACAAAAGACCCAGCAGTCCATCCAGGCTGCTCATTTCCCTGCCTAACTCCAGGCTCCACATAACAATGGGCTGGACTTAGAGATCCAATAGCCCTAGTCTAGTGACTCAATAGTCACCCCCTACCCCAGGTATCCCTTCTCCTCTTCTGCTAACAGTTCTCACCATCCTTCGTATCTGTTCCACCCCAATTTAGACCCTATCACAGTCTTGGCTTCAACCAGCTTTCAGAGCAGTCCATTCCTTTTGGCCCCCCCCCCCACACTTTGTGAAGAGCTTCCTAATGTTCTTTCTGAATCTCCCCACCCCTCCAGTTGTCACCCATGCCCAATAGTCACTGTGCCTTCATTCCTCATGAACAAGTCCTCGCAATACCCATGTTGATTCCACTCAAGAACTTACATGTCTCAATCATATACCCACTTTCCTTCCTGGCCTTCAGTGTAAAGCTGTTAAGAACTGCCAAAATTTCCTGATATGACCACCTCTGCTGCGCCTGGATCCTCTTTGTGGCCCTCCATAGCATAATGTTTATGTGGTCTCTGTCTTTCTTTAGATGGGAATGCAGGAAATGCATGCAACATTCCAGGTGCAGCCTTAAAAGGGAACTGTACAAGGGCAATATCACTTCCTTTCTCCCACTATCAAATCCCATTCCTAAATGTCCCAGTATCCTGTTTGCCACCCCATATTCTATGTTGCAATGAGTAGAAGGAGCATCATTTAGGAGTTGCCAGGGTAGCCAAGGACTGCACTTGAGACTCCTATGATGTCTCTTGCAACCCTTATGGTGTCTCTTAAAACCCCTAAATTAAGACTTCCCTAAGATGTTATCATACAAAACTTGTCAGGTATGACATTGGAACCCCTATGATTCTTGTGAAATGATGCCACTGCTGAGCAGTAGACTTCAGGTTGTCACTAATGATGCCCCCTTCACAACTCTCCTTACTTCTCCTCAACACCTTTAATCTTCCCATCCAGTAGTCCATTTTACAGTTCTTTCTGTCAGTCTGAATCACTTTGCACTTTTTTGCATTAAACTTCGATTGCCATAATCTGTACCACTTTTCCAAAGTTTCCAGATCTCGTCTTTTTTTGTAACTCCTTCTTCAATGTCCACTGTAATGCAGATCTTAGTGTTGTCTGCAAAAGACATGCACCTTATTGTAGATTCCTTCTGTATATCTCAAATGAAGATATTGAAGAGCACCAGTCCCTGAACTGATCCCTGTGGTACCACCCTTATGACTCCCCTGGGTTCTGATTGCACCCAACTGACAACCACCTTCTGCATCCTGTCCCTCAAGCCAGTTCCCAGTCCACCTTGTCAGTATTTACCCTACCCCCAGGTCATTCATTTTTTTTTATTAGCCTTTAGTGTGGATTAGAATCAAAGGCCTTGCTAAAGTCAAGTTGCAGCACATCCACAGTGTGGTCCCAGTCCACCGTCTTGGTGATCTAAAGAAGTTGATCAGATTAGTTTGGTGAGATCTTCCTGCTACAAACCCTTACTGTCTCCTGACTTACAAAGTATTTGACTCCCAAGAATTCCACTGTCTGTGCCATACTGATACTCTTCCATTGCCTTACCTACAACCAAGGTTACAGTGATCAGCCTGTGATTTCCCGTGTCATCTCAGTACCCAGTCTTGTGAAGCTTCACCATATTAGCTGCCCTCCAGTGTGCTGGAACTACTCCTATCTCCAGGGAACAGTTAAATACAGACTTCTATGGTAAGGTGGTATGGGTGCTAAGGCCTTTGTAAAGAAAGCCACTGAAACTCAGATGATCTTATGAACTACTTAACGATTTATTTTCACAAACTACAATGTTTCACCTACTAAATATAGGTGGTTTGCAGGGGAATATTTAAATTTCTATAAACAAACATACATATACAGGAAAATATTAAGCACCTTGTATGTTGATTAAAGTAAAAAAACTTATTTAAAAATTTATTGTAATTTGCTATACATTTAGTTGCGCTCAAACTGCTTTAAACAGTAAACAGAGCTTCAATGTTCTAATTTTTCACAATTGCTATAAAAAAGCATAAACATTTCTTTTAATGCTTTTTATGTTTGCTTGCGCGTATGCGCAAGAAACATTATGTGTCAGCTTAGGAGAGAAACGGGTTGTGGAGGTGCGGCACTGTGGCAGGCAATGGCAGCACTGCATGTGGGGGCTTGGTGCTGGTGGACCAATGCAGGTACACTGTGCTAATGACATTGGTTTCCAAAAGTGCAACCAAGTTGAAACGATTTCACTGCTGCAATGAGGGGCCACCTCATCATTGCAGCATCAGCCATTCCGCTGCAATGAGGGAGCGACCCATCATTGCAGGGCGGTACCTTGCCTAGTGTAACATTTTTTGTAAACAAATGGTGGTGGCTTGCCACCACCTCACAGCCCCATGAAAGCTGACAGGGGTGGCTAATCCCCCTATCAGCATGCCCCCAACCCAGTTCATTTGCTGATGGGGGAGCCCACTCCCTGTTGGCATAATGTAACCCCTTCCCCATTTGTTGTGTGTCAAGGGGGTGCCCAATCCCCCTCGGCATCATGCCCCCTGAACAGTCATTCTTTGCTGATGGTGGGCACAATCTCCATCAGCTTAAGTCCCCCTACCCCAAAAAGGCAGGTGGACCACTGGGAGCCCACCCCAGTGTGCTGAAAGCAAGCCTGAAAAAAAAAAACTTCCAGCAACGTCTGTTTTTTTTTACTTCCTGAAAGAAAGGAAACGGTCCCACGCTGGTCACCATCCCCTCTCCCATCCCGCGATCCACCCACTGTGCACCCTACCTCCCACACCTCCTCACTCCCATACTTACCTCGGAGCTCTGTACGACAACCTCCGGTGGATCAGGAATACGTCTGTACTCTTCAATGCCGACCGCGAACTGAAGAAATGCCTGTAAGCTGTGTGATGGCATAAATAGGGTTTTTTCAACTTTGGTGCATATCTCGGGCATTTTGGGGAATTTTGGCACCAAATTTTCAACATGGGGTTATTGGGACCCCTCCACATGAATTCAACCACTGTCATGGTGTTATTCCGTCCTGAAAGGTGATTTCACAGTCACTGTGCGGAATCACCTTTCGGGACCGATGAATGGAACGACAGTGCCAGTGTTCATGAGGTGGGCTCTCAAAAAGCCTATGTTGTAAATTTGGTGAAAAAAATCCAAAAAATTACTGTTTTATGAGCGTGCATTGCGCAGTTTCCACTCATGCTTGTAACTTCATGAATTTGTAATATTTTCACGCCAGATTTTCAGCATTGGCATTTTTCCACACCTTCTTATGAACAGTACAGCTGTCATTTTTCACATCCTGGCTGAAATGTGTTTTCATGCTTACAGCGGAGAATAACGCGGTCGCTGTGGGCAGTCAGTGTTTGGGACAGATTAAAAAAATCACAGTGACACTGTTCATGAGCAGAGGTGCTAAAATGCCTATGTTGAAAATTTAGTGACAAAAGTCCATGAAATAACTGTGTTATGAGCGTACATTGCGCAGTTTACATGCACCCTCATAATTTCACACATTTGTAATATTTTCACGCCAGAATTTCAGCATTGGCATTTTTTTCACACCTCCTTGTGAACAGTACAGCTGTCATTTTTCATATCCTGCCTGAAATATGCATTTACACATCGGGGCCCGGATATTCAAACTGTGTCAGGCTGTGGCACAAGCCTGGGCGCAGCTCAACTTTGTTGTGCCAGGGTGTGGCCTGGGCGATATTCAACGGAGCTGCGCTATGGCACAGCAGCTTTGAATATCGCACCCTGGCCACCCCCACTGTGCATGGCACAATGGCCAGAGTGGAGCATGGAGATGCACTAGCACAAGTGCCATTGCACCATGCACAGCACCTGCGATATTCAAAAGGGGACATGCAAATGGGTCCATAATTTATGCAAGGCGCACAGGGGGCCAGTTGCATCTCATTATGGCTCCATTTGCATGCCATTAGCATGCAGGTGCGCCGATCCCCAAGGACTTACGCCTGGCACCCTGCCAGGCAGCACCGTCGGGGACCAACGCCCCCTGCAGCCCGATTGCGGACATTCATGTAAAAAAAAAAAACCCTGTCCTATATCCCTGGTGGTCCAGTGGACCTCTATGTGCCCGATTGCGGGCATTTGTCCTGAAGATTAAGCCCCCCGTCCTATATCCCTGGTGGTCCAGTGGACCGTACTCAGCCCGATCGTGGGCATCAATAATAGAAGCCCCCCCCCAAGTCCAATATCCCTGGTGGTCCAGTGGACCGATCACTGCCTTATCGCAGGCATTTGTAACTCATCAAATACCCCTACTACCCTGGTGGTCTAGTGTACCCACCTCCCCACCGCCCACCCACTGGGCCCCCGCCCGCTCCCCGTCAGCGGCGGTGGCAGCACCCACCCGCCTGCCGCCCTGCCGCCCGCCAACTGACAGCTCGGTAGGGCTGCCGCCCGATGGTTCTGGCGTGAGCCAATGGGTGTGCAGCCATCTGTCTACTCCATCCAGATATGTGAATGAACTCATTCACATATCTGACTAATATGCGGTAGCAAATACATGCCATTGGCTAATGCTGTGAACCAATGGGCGTGCCTTCTAATAATCGTCGGCGGCGGTGAGGCGTGAGGAGGCAGAGTGCTACCGCCGCGGCGGGACAGGAGTAGGGCGAAGCGATGAGGCTCAGTGGGTGGTTGGGGAGGGGGGTACACTAGACCACCAGGGTAGTAGGGGTATTTGATGAGTTACAGATGCCTGCGATCGGGCAGTGATCGGTCCACTGGACCACCAGGGATATTGGACTTGGGGGGGGTTCTATTACTGATGCCCATGATAGGGCTGAGTGCGGTCCACTGAATCACCAGGGATATAGGATGGGGGCTTACTCTTCAGGACAAATGCCTGCGATTGGGCACATAGAGGTCCACTGGACCACCAGGGATATTGGGCAGGGGGGATTTCGCTACGGATGCCCGCGATGGGGCATGGGGGGGCACTGCCAGGTGCGGCAGGAACTCGGGTGGCCACCCACAGGTGGCAGCCGCTGTGTTGCGCCCTGCAGTGCAGCAGCTCACCTGTGGGTGGCCCTCACTTGTTCCTTTTTTGGGGGGGCTTAACTTTGTGCAGGCACAGGTAGGGGTTGCGCATGCATGACTCTGCACATCCCGGGCTGAATATCGGGCTGTCCAGGTTATGCATGGGTACGCCCCCCCTACCTGTGCCTGCATACATTACTGATGCACTCCGGCACATTGGGATTTGTGCGACGCACTTTTCCCTTTTGACTATCACGCCAGGGTACATCAGTGGGTTGTGCATGGTGCAACACTGTTGCGCCATGTGCAGCCCTTTTGAATATCTGGGCCCTGATGCAGTATAGCGCAGTCGCTGTGGGAAACCAATGTTTGGGACAGATTAGGAAAATCATAGTGACACTGGTTATGAGCAGAGGTCACAAAATGCCTATGTTGAAAATCTGGTGAAAAAATTCCACTAAATGACTGTGTTACGCGAGTGTGTTGTGCAGTTTCCACGTAAGCCCGAAAGTTTGAGTATTTTTAATATTTTCACTACAGATTTTCAACATTGCCATCTCTTCACACTTCCCTATGAATCGTACAGCTGTCATTCTTCACATCCTGCCCGATCTGTGTTTTCATACATCTGGCGCAGAATGGCACGGTCGCTGTGGGAACTCAAAGTTTAGGACACATTAACAGAATCACAGTGCCACTGTTCATGAGAAGAGGTCCCAAATGCTATCATGAGGTGGGGGTCACAAAAAAGGCCATGTTGAAAATTTGTAGTGCAAATACCAACAAACGCCCAGGGCATTAGGGTTTCTAACCATAATGTCCCACCCTGTACAGACTGACAGGCATCAGGGGTGTACCTTTGGATTGCTGACTGTAATGCTCATGCCATTCCACCCCCACCCCACCACCCTGCAGCCAGTGACAGGCATCGAGGTGTGCCTTGGACTCTTCAGCCCCAAAGTTCACCCCGTTCTCCTATACTGCACCCATTTCCATGTATGTCCTTATGGAATGGGGTGACTGTAAAGCCGAACGCCCCAAGGCATACCTCAACACGTGTCAGTGTCTGCAGGATAGGGTGAAGTGAAATGGCATGAACGTTATGGGCAACGACCCAAACGCATACACCAGTGCCTGTCCATCTCTGCAGGGTGGAGGTGGGGTTGGCGTGAAGTTCAGTACTTCACTGTCATTCCTATTCTGCATCTCTCTAACTCCTACATTTCCAATGCTAATACTAGCAAGCAAACATTCGGCATTGACAAATGTTTGTTTCTACATGATTTACAAACTGACAATGTCAGTTAATTTCCAGTCCATATATTAGTATCACCAATGGGATTTCATACTCCATCACCTCTGTGTCTCTTGTTGAAAAATTTGAAACAATCTGTTTTATTTTAAATGCGAATACGTTTGGTTCCATGTGAAAACTGTGCCTGCAAAACTGCGCGGGTCAATAACAGTGATGGCAAAAGAGCAAAGTAAAAACCGTGAGTGGAAAAACAGCACCTAGCAAGGACAGCAAAACCCCAGACAGGATTCACTGTCCTGGGGTTGGGGGGGGGATAGAATTCAGGGTGAGGGACACAATTGGGGGGCAGATTTACTATTCCTTACTCTGAGGGGGCGCAACTCAGGGAGAGGGAGAAAACCATTAGTCGTTGAAATGACAGGTGCCTTAAATACCAGGTCACTCAAATGACAAGCACTGTTTTGTTCTCACTCTTTTTGCTTCACTTTTTTGATGGGACACCAGCATGTTTACCTCTCCTATTCAGGGGCTATGCCTCTTAACAGTTTCTATTTGCATTAACTTGTACTACAGTGGTATACCCTGCTCCATATCTGTTAAGAAATAAATACACTTTCTGACAAGATTTCCCCTGCTAAAGCTTTTTCAGTTTATGTTTCTTTCATAAAAAGGTTGAAAAGTACCAGAAAAGGTGAATCTGCTCACCAAAATGTGTTCTGCCTAATGGTGTCTGTATGAAAGAGAAAGAGAACACCAGCAGAGACACACCTGCCTCCTGAGCATACACTGGCTCCTGACGTCAGCTGTCAGTGACATTAACGTGCATGGTGACTTCCATCCTTCTGTATACTGTTAGGCAACTGATAACACTATGCCCCTCAGTAGATGAGCATACCGGGAGCCTAGAGTGCAGACTATATTGGCACTCAAAATTGGACTATTGCACAACACTGTTGCATAAAAATCTTCAGCTTCTCCATTTTACAAACAAATTCATGTATTTATTTTATGCTAAGAGGTAAAGAATAACATTTATTTACTTCTTCAAATTCGCTTAAAAGTGCATGGTGAAAACATGGTCATCTTAGAAAAAATCCTAGAAAGTAATGGGAGTGGGGGAATAACAGGTCTGAGTATATAGATATAAGAAAACAAGAACATGTTAAAAAGACAAGTTATTTGTTAAGAATTCTTGTAATAAACTAAGGGATGGGGGGAAAGGGGAGAGACAAGTTTTAGGAAGACCAAAAATGGAAAACATTTTTAAAGACAAACTCATTACCTCTTAACTAAAATAGTACAGCACTTCTAGGCAATTTTCTCATATATAAGTATGTACAGACAGTTACGAGATCTTTTTTTTAAATTTTTTACTTATTTATTGGATTTTGTTAACTGGGTAGGCCCACTGAGACTGAAAGTCCATTTTTCAGAGGTGACCTGGAATTAGTAAACAGGTAATAGGCATCATAGGTAGTTTCAGAGCTTAACTAGACTTTCATCAAAGAATTTATCAAAAAATGTTCCCTAATGCAATACATAGCAGCAACACAATAGAAATGAGATGCATGGACATTACAGCACATTACAATGGTTGTTGGCTAACTATAACAATAGTACAAGACATACAAAAGGTGAAGTAGCAACAATAATGGTTTTAGACAGCAAAAAACATACAGCAATGTATAGTAATGTGTAACATAACAATGGACATATGAATTTAATAACTGGACACCTTTCTGACAGCGGTTACATTGACCCCTCCCCATGTAAAGGGATTTTATACTGGATTTGAATCTGAATAAAGTCTTACAGTCCCTAGTTTCAGAAGGAAGATTGTTCCATGGTGAGGGGACAAAGCAGGCAGAAGATCTGCTGTCGGACTTTAATTTGGGGACATCCAACTGACTACCAGATGAAGAGTAAAGAGTTCTCTGTAGTGGTTTAATTTTCAGGCAGTCTTTCAGGCTAGGCCAAACATGAGCTTGCAAACATTATAAACATTTATAACATGGTATGGAAAATGCTATCTTCTGATTCACCAACACACATCACCTGATCATGGATTAGTTCCCAAGTAATCCATACTGTGAGCTCCTTCGTAGGATTACACACAGGACTGAACATGCACTTGGACAGTGTGCAAATCAGTAGAAACATCAATGTTGTTGCTGATCTGGAGTTCACAGCAGTAAACAATAAGTTTGTGGCCGTGCTGAAAGAATATAGTCGCACTGGATATGACATCTCCATACACCACCTCCGAATCAGTGAGGCAGATTTACAAGCAATCCAAACAAGTCCCAGGCTAAGTCCACATACTGAATATGGTTTGGTATGAAGAGTATGGTTTGAGCTGCAAATAGGCATAGCAAGGCATAGCCATGAAGGACTAATTAAACTCCTTCACACTAGCAATGATCAGTGTGGCAAAGAATGCATTACCCTTTCATTTAACAAAGCCACAAGGAACCATAATCTCATTAATGAGAAACACAGAGACACACTTGGAGGTCTGTTATTTGCACAACCAATTAACCCAGAATGCCAGTCCAACTATTTAAACAGTATGTCTCCAAATGGAATTTTACATAGAAACGTAGAATGTGATGGCAGATAAGGACTGCTTGGCCCACCTAGTCTGCCCATTTCCCTACTTAATAGATAAGCTACACATCCTAGTTAACTAACAGCCTACTTCCTTCTACCCCCCACTAGAATTGCCTTATGTCTGTCCCATGCATTCTTGAATTTCCCCACTGTTTTTGACTCTATGACTTCCTCAGGAAGGCCGTTCCATGCATCTACAACCCTCTCTGTGAAGAAATACTTCCTCACATTACCTGTGAGCCATCCCCCCATCTTCAAATTGTGCCCCTTGTTCTTGCACATCTCTTTTTTTTAAAGATGCTACCCTCTTGGACTTTGTTGATTCCCTTGAGGTATTTGAAAGTTTCTATTATGTCCCCCCTCTCCCTTCTTTCCTCGAGGCTATACATCTTAAGCTCCTTTAGTCTTTCTTCATATGTCTTCTGGTGCAGAACCTGCACCATTTTGGTTGCCCTTCTCTTGACAGCCTCTACCCTGTCTATGTCTTTGCGGAGATGGGGTCTCCAGAACTGTACACAGTACTCCAGATGTGGTCTTACCAACTGTCTGTACAGAGGGCCAACAACTTGTTTTCTACTGGTGATGCCTCTCTCTATGCATCCCAGGATCCCCCAGCCCTCCTTACTGCCTTCTCACATTGCTGGCCCACCTTTAGGTCATCTGATATGACTACCCCCAGGTTCCTTTCCATTTTTGTTGTTGTCAGTATCTGATCCCCCATTGTGTACTCTTCCCCTGGGTTTTTGTTTCCCAGGTGCATTACTTTGCACTTCTTTATGTTGAATCTAAGCTGCCATACATTTGACTATTCCTCCAACCTTGCCAAGTCCCTTTTCATCCTTTCCACCCCACCTTGCATATCAACCCTGTTGCAGATCTTTGTGTCATCTGAAAAGAGACATACTTTCCCTTTCAGTCCTTCTGCAATGTCACTTATAAAGACATTAAAAAGGACCGGTCCCAGTACTGAACCCTGTGGTACCCCACTAGTAACCCCCCTTGCTTCATTATGGACTCTGTTTACTATTGCCTGCTGTATCCTGTTGTCCAGCCAGTGTTTTACCCAGGCTACCACCCTGGGACCCACTCCCAGGCTGGCTAATTTCTTTATTAATCTTTTGTGCGGGACTGTGTCAAATGCCTTGCTAAAGTCTAGGTAGGCCATGTCCAGAGCCCCGTCCTGGTCCACTACTTTGGTCACCCAGTCAAAGAAATCAATTAGATTTGTCTGTTATGACCTTCCTGCTATGAATCCATGCTGCCTTGGGTCCTGCGTCCCACTGGCCTCAAGGTAGTCAACAATTCTTTCCTTCAGAAGTGATTCTATCATTTTCCCTACCACTGAGGTCAAACTGACAGGTCTGTAGTTTCCTGCCTCTGTCTTGCTCCCACTTTCGTGAAGGGGAATCACATCCGCCCTCCTCCAGTCCTCAGGTTCCACATCATCCTCCCATGATTTATTAATAAGGGTAGCCAGCGGTGTTACTGGTTCTTCCCTTAGTTCTTTTAGAATTCTGGGGTGAATCCCATCAGGCCCCATTGCTTTATCCACCTTCAGTTTTAAGAGTTCTTTCAGAACCCTGTCTTCTGTGAAAGGACTAATATCAACCCCCCCATCCAGAGTGCTTCTATTGACTGGATTAGGTATTTCCCCCTGCTTTTCCATTGTGAATACTGAGCAGAAGTATTCCTTCAGAATCCCTGCTTTTTCACTGTCGCTTTCTGCCCAACCACCTTTCTCTTTATTCGGCCTCAGTATCCCTGCCTTAGTCTTTCTTTGCTCCCTAATGTACCTATAAAAGGTTTTATCCCCCTTCTTAACTGAGTTGGCTATCTTTTCCTTGGATTGGGCCTTTGCTATTCTGATTGCCTTCCCCACTTTCTTCTGCTTTAACTAGTACAGTTCTCTGTCCTGCTCCTTCTGTGTTTCCTTATACTTCCTGAATGCTATCTTTTTCTCCCTTACCTTCCCCACCACTTCTTTTGAGAACCATAGTGGTTTTTTTCTTTCATTTTGATTTGTTTATTTGCTTCACACAAAGGCTTGTTGCCTCTGTGACGGCAGTTTTGATGTTTTCTCATTGTTGCTCCACCCCACCTTCTTGCCTATTTGTTAGTGCTTTTCTGAGGCACTCTCCCATTTTGACAGAATCAGCCCTCCTGAAGTTCAGTACATTCACTTTTGCATGGCTTGACTCTACAACTAAGTTTATCTTGAACCACACTGTTTGATGGTCGCTTGTTCCCAGATGGCTACCCACTTCAAGATCGGAGATCCTCTCTCTGTCCCCATTTGAGAGTACCAGGTCTAAGATTGCTCCCTCCCAAGTGGGTTCCAAAACCAGCTGTCTGAGGCATGCCCCCTGTAGGGCATCAAGAATGGCACTGCTCTTGGATGTCGCTGCAGCAAAGGTGCTCCAGTTAACATCTGGCATATTCAGGTCCCCCATCAGCAATATCTCCCCTTTCTCTGCCATCCCAAGGATGTCTTCTATCATTTCCTTGTCCATTTCCTCCCCCTGAGACGGGGGTCTGTATACAACCCCTGTGCAGCTTGTGGTGCCATTTCCAGTCTCCGGGGTGACCCACAGTGCCTCCTTTCTTCCCAGTTTACCCTTTAGTTCTGTTGTTTTGATCCTTTCCCTTATATAGAGAGCTACTCCTCCTCCTCCTCTTCTTCCTTCCCTGTCCCTCCTGTGGATTGTGTGCCCTGGTATTTTGACATCCCAGTCATGATTCTCTGTGCACCATGTTTCTGTGACTGCCACAATATCCAGGCATCCCTCTTCCATTAAGACCACCATTTCAGGAAGCTTTTTACCTAGACTATACTCATTACCCTCCATTTTTTATGACTTTATTTCTTTTTGTCCCATCCCTGTCCTTACTGCCTTTGTCTTTTTCTCCATTTACTCCCTGCCCTTCTCCCTATTGACTACTCTATCTTGGTGTTTACCTCACTAACTACCCTGATTTTTTGGGGAGGCTAGGATTTACTTTCTCCTTTTCAATGCCTCCCCCCTTGGCTAGTTTAAATGCTTGCCAATGAAGCATTTAAACCTATCATCTAGGATCCTGGTTCCCCTCCTGGATGGATGCAGACCATCACACCTGTATAGGCATGCATCCCTCCAGGTGGAGCCCCAGTCCCCAATGAAACCAAATCCCTGAGCTCTGCACCAGTTTTTCAACCAGTCACTGAATCCCATGGTGTGGAGTACTCTAGCCTTATCCATGCTATTAGACAGGTAGCACTTCTGAGAAAGTTACCGTGTGTGCTACTTGTCTAATGCCCCCTCCCCAACTCCACAAACTCCTGTTGCAGTGCTCTGATCCCATTCTCAGCCAGATTTTTTGTCCCTAGGTGGATAATGACATCCAGTTCACTCCCCCTTGCAGCTGCTCCCATGATCCTGAGGATTCATTTCCTGTCCCTCCAAGCCATGGCGCTAGGCAGGCACCTTACCTCCTTTTTCCCTCCCCCCAGTTCTACCCCCTAACAATTGAGTCCCCCAACATGAGTTGTTTCCTTCCCCTGTGGGGTCCTGTGCCACCCTCCTGTGGGTCTCCACTGTGGAGGTTCCCAGCATCCTCCTTGGTCTCCACTGCAGGTGCCTCCATAGAGGAACCATGCTCCGCCAGTGTGACGAATGAACTGTGGAGAGGCACAACTGGAGAGATCAGCCTCTGTTCCACCACCCTCACCCTCACCCTCCCTGAGCCACCTGTGTTCCAACCACTCCTCTTTCTTGGCAACCTCTGACATAGTGGAGGTGTCTTGGGTGGTCCCTGGGTCGGGGAGCAGGTTTCCCGAAATCCTTGCCAGGTCAGCATGGAGACAAACAACCTCCTCCCTCAGACCAGAGAGGTGCCTGCAAATAGGGCAGCAATGCAGTCTGCAGAATGTCTCCCAGAAGACTGCTGCTCCACAGCCAGTGCATTGCACCACTTCCCACATGTCTGTGTCCCTTCCTGTTGCAGATGCTTTTCTTTTTTTTCGTGTTTTAGTGTGTGCAAGCTTGTGAGTGTCTCTACCCCCTATTCAGTGTGCTGTGCCTTTAAGGATATGAACAGATGTATGTTGTTAGCAGTTTTGGGGAAGTGATGTCAGAACCCCTACTATAAAGGAAGTTATGCGCTTGGGGCGGGAGGGGTGAGCGGCAGGGTGGGTGGGAGTAAACCTATGCTGTCCAGAAACAATCAACTACAACTCTGACCCTCCACTCCATGCCTCCAGGCCCAAAGGATCCTCTTGTCTTCCACCCCAAAAAGCTACCCAATCTGTCCTTGACCATCAACACTGCTGGTATGGCAGACAACCCATGGGGTAAATTATTTAGGTGACATGATGGTACAAGTCTCCAGCAATGCTGCAGTCAACAGAAGATGCACTAGCCACTCCATTAGGAGCATAGCAGTCCAACTCCTGTAAGATGCAGGACTCGCATCATGGGAGAGTATAATAGTGACTGGGCATCACTATGAAAGCAGCCTGAAAAAATTACTGGTCCCCATCTACCAACAACCATGAGAAGTGGTCTAATATTTTATTGACCAGCACAAAGAAATCCACATCAAGCTTCACTAGCAGCAAACCACCTCAACAGGCAGATGAACCACCCCCAGACAGACCTCACTGTATCCTTTATTCTCAAGTCACACCTGCAACAAGCAATGGTCCACCAAACATGACAACATGCAATCCCTTTAACCTCCAGAACTTCACCATCAGTGTGCCAGTTATTTTCATGTACTATAACACAGAAGTGAATAATACATACCAGTAAACCTGATCAGCACTGAGGAACCGTAACTGTACAAGCCATGAGTTCTGGACATTGCCCTTTTTCTCGTGCTCCATTAAGCACTGTTCCTGTTTGTTGCATCCAACATTTTTAAAACACAGCATGTACCTTTCCTCGTACAGGTTTTCTACATCAAGCACTGTTTCTGTTTGTTCTTTTGCACATTTGCAGTCACAGAGCACGTACCTTACTGCTTTGTGTTTCACTTCACTGTTTCCTCCATGAAGCACCATTGCTGTTTAATGTCTGTATTGTTTCCTCTTTGCTGTCTTAAAACTGTCCTGTGCTGGTTTCCTCCATGAAGCACCATTGCTGTTTAATGTCTGTATCGCTTCCTGTTTGCTCCCTTGAAACTGTCCTGTGTTGTGTGTGGAAACTAATTAGCCTGGCACATGTCGACAGAAATAAACTTTGCTCTTTCTCTTGTTGAAATATGTCTCCATCTGTCTTCTTCAGCTAACATTGTGCAGGCATGTTATAAGTGAATTAACCCACTCTAGAGCATGGGTTAACAGGAGAATTAATCCATGCCTGGGTGGTTGAAGGCACTCAGACCACAGCCTCGTGCCTCACCCTCTCCAGCGTGGATTAATCCTCAAGCAACCTGTGCTCTGTTGTGAGTTAATCCTTATGCATTTACCATGGAGCAAAACAACAGAACAACTATTATTAACCACCAATTACAGTTTACCAGCAGGCTGGTCAGTTGGTGTCCACATTCATCCCTATTTAGGGATTTAGAACTTGAAAGTTATAAATTCAAAGCATTTCAGTTGTATTTAAAATCTTAATATAGTCACTACATCTGGCAAGCTGTGGTACCATTTCAAGTCCCAAAATCTAAGGGATGCACCCTGGTGTCCAGCTGTTATAAAGGGTTCTATGTGATAAAGGTGATTGCGAAAGGGCGATCACCGTTACGGCAAATGTACATAACTGAAAACAACAATGGCGATGTACATTCCCAGTGCCAGAAATGACTTTAGCTTTTCATGTGGGGGGCTTTGCCCCCCACATCCTCCTAACTAAAATAACTAACTCCAGTGGGGGGTGCATGTTGGGGAGGGGACAGAACCGGGATGCAGAAAGGAAAAAAAAAACAGTACAACAGAGCACAAAAATATTGTTCTTGCCCCAAGCCCTGCACCCTTCTCACTGAAGCCAACCTCCCTATCCACTGCACTACTAGGCTAGCTCAGTGGCTGTCCCTCTTGCCACCCCCCACATACATCACCGGATACCTTCCAGTATCCTGTCACTGTCCTCTTGCCCTGCCCTTTCCTGTCACTACCCTTGCAGGGTAGCCCACAACAGATGCGCTGAGATTGAGTGACTCATATTTGAGTCACTCAATCTCAGTCGCTCTTTTGATGGGATACCAGTGTAAAGTGTTGAGCTACTGGTGATTTCAAATCTTGTCACCTAGTATCCCCTTTATGTTCATGAATGCGTGTTCTTAATGCTCTTTTTATTTTACCTACATAAGCACATCTCAGGGACACTGAAGTACATAAATAACCCCTTAACTTTCATAGTCTCTATGTTGCCTGATTAGGTATTCTGTCCCTGTGAAAGGATATTTTCTTCCTGCTAGTGTGGTTACACCTACCACATGGTGCTCCTTGGTTGAAGTGGACCCCAAAGTAGCTCTTTTCCTTTCTCTTGTGGTGTTTGGAATTGCAATCTCACTATTCTATTATGCTTTTAACTATCTTAGCTGCTACTATGGGTTTCTGTTGAAAAACAGGTATATTTGGGTGACCTCTGCTTAAAAGACACCAAATGCTTATTAATGATTCTCTTTATTTTTTGAAACTGGCTGTTATATTTTGTGGACAGAACTAGCCTGTTGTTTCTCTCTGCTGATTTCCCTTCAGATAGAAGTGCCTCTCGACTAGTACCCTGTATTCTTATTTCTGCTTTTTTTTTAGGTCCCACATCCTGTAGCCTTGTTCCCTGAACCTGTTATACATCTTTCTTTGTTGCATCAAAAATTCAAGTGGATCATTGCCATTCCTTTTGATTCTTGTATACTGAGAATATAGTATACTTCTAATTAAATTAGGGTCATGGTAACTTGATGCATGCAAAATTGTGTTGGGGTCTGTGTTTTTTCTTTATAGTCCTGCACCTAATCTTCCATTTTCTAGTCAGGTCAAGAGATCCAAGTATGTCACCATAGTTTTACTATATTCCCAAGTAATTTTTAAATTGGCATTTCTGGTATTTAAATACAGTATGTGTAGAATTTTTTTAATTCACTTTCTGAACCTGATCAGATAAAAAAAATGTATCAGTACCATGTCCTGATTCACCAATGGTGTAGCTTCAAATCTTTAATATATATATTGCTGTTCAAAGTCATATACATAAGCATTTGCATATGCTGGTGCCATGGTACTGCCCATCACAGAACCACGGACCTGGTCATAAAATGTTCCTTCAAATTCAAAGTAATTCTTCCTCAATATAAATTCCACCAATTCTTGTAAAAGTTGATTTTTTGGTTTAGACTCTTCAGGTCTATTGTCTATCCTTTTTTCCCATAGTTATGACACCCTCATAATGTGGAATTGATGTATACAGGTCCAATATATCACACGTCACTAAATAACTTCCCTTCTCTATTCCTAATTATGATATGTGCTCCAACTTTTTACCATGTCTTGTGAACCCCTTACATAAGTACAGTTGAACCTCGATTATCCGGACCTCGATTATCTGGATAACTCGCTTGTACAGACTTCTTTCTCGGTCCCAACTTTAAAGCCTTTTTTCTGTTCACAGCTCATAGTACTGTAGCAGTAGCATAGTCTGACAGTGTGAGTAGGTGTGTCATTAGACCTAACTACACAATGTAACACCTAATGACTCACCTTCTTGCACTAGCTGATTGATTGTTTTTCTTCTCACTATTTAAGTGTCCCAGCACAGTACAGTATCAAGTGCTTTTCGGAGTCTAATCGCATTCAGATAATGGCAGAGCAAACCTATGATGTTACGGCTGTTAAATGCAAATGGAAAATTCTTCATCTTAGCGACAAGCTAGAAATACTCCAGAAACTGGAGAAAGGGGAAAAAGCAGTCAGTATAGCAGGGGCCTATGGAATCAGCAAACAGCAGGTCTCTGACTTATAAAAGCAGAAAGAGCAGCTCATTTCACATGCCACAAACTTACAAGACGAGCGAGAACTGAAATGCCGGAAAACTCTGAAGCCGGCTTCAGATGACAAACTTGAAAAATCAACTTACTTATGGTTCGCTCAGCAGTGTAGCAAGGGGGCACCTGTGTCAGGACCAATGCTACAGGAAAAAGCCTTACAATTTAGTCACAAGCTAAATAAAGAAAATGACATCCCCTTGACAAATGATTTTAAGGCTTCTAGTGGCTGGCTGCAGCACTTCAAGCAATGACATTCAATCTGCCAGCTTGAAATCCAAGGCGAGAAAATGTCAGCTGATCAAAGCGAAGTGCAACCATATCGGGAAAAATTTCACAGACTCATCCAGGACAGGGGGTACACAGCGGAACAAATATACAATGCGGATGAAATGGGGCTTTACTGGCGTCTGCTGCCTGACAAAACTCTGGCCAGTTCTCAAGAACAGACAGCTGCTGGCTACAAGAAAATAAAGGACAGAGATTGACAATCTTAGGTTGGTTGAACGCTACAGGAACCCATAAGCTGAAGCCCTTAATGATTGGTAAATTTGCCAACCCCCACTGCTTTAAGAATGTCAACATGAGAGCCCTACCAATTGTCTATGAAAACCAGCGCAGTGCCTGGATGAGCAGCGATTTGTTTTGTCACTGGTTTCACAAAACATTTGTCCCCGATGTGAGGAAACATATGAGAAAAAACAAATTGAGCCCTAAAGCCATTCTCCTGGTTGACAATTGCTCTGCCCACCCGGCTGGATTGAAATCCACTGATGGCAAAATCAGGATTGAATTTTTGGCCCCCTAACATGACTTCATTACTGCAGCCATTTGACCACGGGATCCTGGAGGGGCTCAAAAAATGATACAGGAAAAAACTCCGGTGTCGCATTCTGTCAGAGGCAGACCCAGATGTTTCAATAGTGGACACATTAAAAAAACTCACTCTGAAAGATGTATCCTATATGATTGGAGAATCCTGGGATGAGGCAACAGCAGAGAGCATTTCAAAATCATTCTTCTCAACGCTGAAGATTGGGTCAGGGTCTGGTGGGGCGGTTTATATACCAGAGATGCAAGAAAATACCGAAGGCAGCACAGATGAACTCGGATATCAACGAGGTGCCCGAGAATGACTTTGAGTTTTCAGAGGAGATCGCGGAGCTCAGCACACATGATCAGGAGATTCAGACCTCACCTGACCTCTCTGATGGGGACATTGTTAGCCTTGTAAGTGAACATGGATTACAGGAACGGGATGATGATTTTGATCCCGACGAACAAACTGACCAAGGGCAAGAAGAGATTGTAACCAATTCCCAGGCTGTGGAACACTTCAAGAGGTGCATGCACTGGTTGGAATGCCAAAAAGAAGCTGACCCCATACATTTAATAACACTAAACAGGCTGCTTGCAATTGCGTCAAGAAAAGAATTCAGCGGGTCAAAACAAAAGACATTGACAGAATTTTTTAAAAATGAAACGCAGTGAAACATTAGATTCAAATGTTTTTATCGCCTTTATTACAATAAGTTTTCAATAAAATGATTTTCAAAATAATCTACGAGTGTTTCGATCTGTAATTTCGATTAACTGGACGATCGATTATCCGGACTGATTTGCTGTCCCGGAGAGGTCCGGATAATCGAGGTTCAACTGTACTCATATTTTCCATCAGTGGTTGCAAGTAAAAGTTTATATAAGACTCTGTACGCTCAAGGTCATATTTATTACTTGACACTATGGGCCTGCCAGGAGGATCTGTCAAATTATTTTGTATTTTTGATGCACGATATAAGGCGGGCACCCTGGGAAATTATTATGCAGGTTGTCCACCTCCTACACCTTAAACCATCGCATGTCAGCATATTCCTTCAGTTTTTCTTCCAAAAGTAGTTTTATATCTTGTATTTGGTCAGTATCTAACATTTTATAGTTTGTTCTGTCTTCAAGCAATCAAGTGCATATCCAATAGTATTGATCTTTGTCTTGCATCACTATACCACCCCCATCAGTAGGTTTCACTATTATGGTTATGTCCTCACCTAACACTCTCACGCTTCCATTTCTTTCCTAGTTAGATTGTTATATTTTAGAAATACATTTTGTTTGTCCTTAAATAAATTCATTATATTTTCCTCTACTATTTTAGCAACTGTATCTATGGGAGCACTTCTACCCTCCAGTGGGTTAAAGCCAGATTTATTTTTAAAGCTTGTCTCATATTAGGATCTATTCCTGTTTCTGGAGATTTATCTGAAAACATGGTTTTAAGACTTAATGTTCTAACAAAATGCTGTAGGACAGCTTCTAGTTCGGAGGGATGCAGTGCTTGGGTGGGAGCAAATGAGAGTCCCTTGCTCAATACTTTATTTCCACTTTCTGTAAGATGTCTGCTGCTTAAATTGAACACTGGTATTACATCTAAGTCTGAAAGTTCCTGGCTCCCCTGCCCCCTACTGTTTATTGTCTTTGTCCTTTTGGGCCTGGTCCTCCTGTTCCTCCTACTGCACCCCCCTTGTTGTTGTCTGTCCCGGTCCTGTTCTTTTGGTGTGAATGGAGGTCGATTTCACAGGCCATACCTGGGCTTCTGTCCTCCAGATTTTGATAATTCTGACTGATCCATTAGTTGTCTGTCTAAAAAAGGTTCTCTAGATTTTGAAAGACGTCTCTGGGTATCCCTTGAATAACTCAAATCACTTTCAGTGCCACTATCAATGGCTTGTAAATTTCTGCTAGGTGTATATATTTTTGTAGCTGTATACTCTGTTGTCCCTGTAATCCACTGTATCCTGTGTGATTTTTTTACTTTAGCTTGTTTGATTGTCTCTTCTTAATCTGACAGCTTCTTCTTAATGACTTCCACAATTTCTTGAACTTTTCACTCTTCTAATTTAAGTTTTAATGCATCTTATTCCAAATTGATTTCCCCTTCTAATTTCTTTCTTTCTTAATCACCTCTATTAAAGCAATCATAAAATCACAACTGGCTTTTTTTCTAATACCATCCTATCTATTTGGTAACCCTGGTGTGTGTATTCCTATATTTGGCTCTATGTTGATTCTAGGCCCATGATGGAGCCTCTGATGTTCTATGTATCATATTAAAGTCAGGCCACGCCATTCTAGCCTACAGTCCTTAACATGCAAGTTCTCAATTGTTTGTGCCAAGTTCTTGGTGGATTCTCACATCTGAACACTCAAATCCCTCTCTCCCCTTCATCTGTTTAATGAGATTTAACCTTTCTTTGTCAGTGAAAGATGTAAACTGTAATTTATGGGGAACACTTTCCGTTATATCTGCAAAATCGTGCATATGCTGGATTGTTATGTCAGTATAATAGCCACAATTATTGTATAGTAATTACACAAAAAGAGTTAAATAGAGCACTGGGAGTAAGGTGGTGCTATAGCTTTGCTGAATACACACATTACAAAAACAAACAATGGCAAAGCACCCACAAAAAATCCTCACTCTCAAAAATATATGACAAAGTGTTACTTTTATTTCACCATCTCTCAAACAAACCTTGAACCAGTTGCAGTCACGTAACAACTAAGCGTAGTGCTCACATGATGACGTTTTGCCTAGAACCACCAGGCTTCATCAGAGCGTGCTGATGCATAATCTGATGAAGCCTAGTGGTTCTAGATGAAATGTCATCATGTGAGCACCATGTTTAGTTGTTACATGACTGCAACTGGTTCGAGGTTTGTTTGAGAGATGGCGAAATAAAAGTAATACTTTGTCATATATTTTTGAGAGTGAGGACTTTTTGTGGGTGTTTTGCCATTGTTTGTTTTTAAAGTAATTACACCAGTTTTACTCAGGAAAAATGTCCCTTACAATCTTTTATCAAATGTATATAATAGCCAACATCCAAAATTTGAAGAAAAAAAATAGCATTCTGCTTAATGACGCCTGTGTGAGAGACAGAATGCCAGCAAAGATATGCCTAGTGTTGTCAGTTGTCTAGCAACTGAGCATGGGAGTCACCACTCACATCAGCATCATTGACAGCTGACATCAGGAGACGGTGCAGGCTCAAGAGGTGGGCGTGTCTCTGCTGGCATTCTGTCTTACACAGATGCTGTTAGGCAGAACGTCATTTTGGTGAGCAGATTTACCTTTTTTTGACACTCTTCAACCTTTTTATGAAAGAAACTTACACTAAAAAAGTTTTAGCAAGGGAATCTTGTCAGAAATTGTATTTATTCCTTTACAGATGCAGAGACCAGCATACTGCCGTAGTACAAGTTAATGCACATAGAAACTGTTGAGAGGCATAGCCATTGACTAGGAGACGTAAATGTATTCACATTTAAAATAAAACAGGTTGTTTCAAATGTGTCAACAGAGACACATCAGTGATGGGGTATGAAACACCATTGGTGGTACTATGTGCACTGGAAATGAATTGACATTGTCACTTTGTAACCCATGTAGAAACAAGTATTAAAATAAATGTGTATGCTTTCTTTATAGCAACTGTGACAAAGATCTTTAGAACATAGAAGCTCTGTGCACTGTTTAAAGCAGTTTGAGCACAACTACAAGTATAGCAAATTTCAATGAATTTTTAAGTAAGTTTTTTACTTTAATCCGCATACAAAGTGCTTATTTTTTTTCTATATATGTTTGTTTATAGAAATTGAAATATTCCCCTGGAAAAAGCCTATACATAGTAGGTGAAATGTTAGGGTTTGTGAAATAAAACATTAACAAGTTCAGAAGATCATTTGAGTTTCAGTGGCTTTCATTACAAGGGCCTTAGTACCCACACCACCTTGCCATAGAAGTCTTAGTGAACCTACAGCAGGGCTGTTTCACACTAGGGCCTAGATATTCTGACTGCGCCAGGCAGGGGCACAAGCCTGGGTGCAGCGCAACTGGGCTGCGCCAGGGCATGGACCAGGCGATATTCAACGGTGCTGCGCCATGGCTCAGCACTGTTGAATATGGCACTGAGGGCACACGCACTGCACATGGCGCAGTGGCACTGCACCTGTGCAAGTGGCAGAATGGCAGCAGGGGGATGCACCAGTGAAAGTGCAGTTGCGCTAGGTGCATCATCCATGATATTCAGCAGTGGGCATGCAAATGAGGCCATTATGCATGCAAAGCACAAATGGGTCCATTTGCATGTCATTATGGCCCCATTTGCATGTGGCACGCCGATCCCCAGTGACTTGCATGTGGCGCCCTCTCAGGCTGCAGCCATCAGGGACCGACACTCTGCAGTCCCATGACAGACCCTGCTCCCATTAGCCCGATCACAGGCATAAGTGAAATATAATCCCTGGCGATCCAGTTGAAAGCCCTCCATCGCCCGATCACAGGCATAAGTAAAAATAGTCCCTGGTGGTCCAGTGGAAAGTCCCCCATCACTCGATCACAGGTGGAAACATCACTAGGTACCCTGGTGGTCCAGTGGCACCCCCCTCCCCATCCACCTGCTGAGGTCCCCGCCACCCAGCACCCCCCCTCATCATCGGCAGGCGGCAGACACACCCGCATGCTGCCCGGCAAGACAACATAGCATAGTCTGTACACTATTGGTCCACCGCGGACCATGGCATGCAGACCATACGTAGTTACATAGGCCTGATATGTGAATTTATGCGCATTCACATCAGGCCTGTGTCCTACAGTATGGTCTGCATGTCCATCGTCCACAGTGGACCAACAGGTGTGCCAGACTGTACTGTACGCTGTCATTCGACGGGCATGCGGCGTGTGTGCTGCCACCCACTGATGATGGGGGGTTCCTGGGTGGAGGGACCCTCAGTCGAGAAAGGGGAGGGGGTACCACTGGACCACCAGGGTATATAATGATGCTTCCGTCTATGATCGGGGGATGGGGGACTTTCCACTGGACCACCGGGGATTATTTTTACTTATGCCCATGATTGAGCGATGGAGGGCTTTCCCCAGGACCACCGGGGCATATATATTTACTTATGCCCGTGATCGGATGCTGGAGGGCTTTCCCCTGGACCACCAGGGATTATTATTACTTATGCCCATGATTGGGCGATGGGGGGGCACACCGATCCCAGGGCAGGGAGCATGTGGACAGTGTTCTGGGTGGGCGGGTGGCCACCCACCACCGGCAGCTGCTGTGTTGCGCTCTGCAATACAGAAGCTCACCTGTGGGTGGCCAGGACTTGTTCCTGGTTTTACCAGGCACATCTTTGCGCCCCCTTGAGTTGCTCAAGGTGGAGTTGTGCCAGCATATGTGCTGCACATCCCAGGCTGAATATCGGGATGTGCCACACATGCATGGGCACTCCCCCCGCACTTGCACTGCATACATTACCGATGTGCCCTGGCACATTTGGAGTTGCAGATCGCAACATGCCCCTTTGAATATCACGCTGGGGCGCATTGGTGGGTTGCGCATGGTGCATGCCTGTTGCGCCATGCGCAACCCTTTTGAATATCCAGGCCTAGGTATATACAGCCATTGCCCAAATTTCAGCATAAACAATTAAATACAGCTGCTGCAATCTACGTCCAGATATTTCTAAAGAGATTCTCTCTAGTGGCTTTACAGTAGTACTGCAGGTAGAAATGGAATGTCTCTAAAGATATCATAGAAATTCGGCGCCGGCGACCTGGGTTCAGGAACAGACTTGGGTCACTGGAGGGCCAGCCAGGGGAGAAAGAGGAGTGTCCTAGGGACTGCTCTTCTTCTCCGGTGGGGGACACCGCCCAGCACTTGACGGACCCCTGGCAGAGGCTGGGGGTACTGCATCGACTTGCACCTGACAGTTCCCAGGAGGCGGGGCGATGCAGAATATCATTGCACGTCCCCCACCTCCCGCAACAACAAGGGGGAAAACACCTGCTCCCCTGGCCACAATGAAGTCCTCCGCTGCATTAGGCGCATTAGGCTGACTCCTGCCTTTCCCAAGTTCACAGCACCATTGGTCAAGGTGCCGCGACCCCGCTCTGGGGGGAAAGCCAGGAGGTTTAGGGAGGACGGCTACAATGTGAGCAGATGCAGCCGGACTCCATGACCGGCTGATGGTCTCGGCGCGAGGATGCAGGGGGCAAAAATTGTGAATTAAAAAAAAAAAAAGATATCACAGAAATTTCAGAAAATACCTGACCATGTCAAGTGCTACAACTGTATATTTGCCAGTGGGGCTGCCAGTATCTGCCCGACCTACCTCAGAACTCTTTGCTACAGCGTATCATGACCAGGTGTTTTGTCCACTTCCATGGTTTTAAGGCCCCAGAGCACCCTGTCTTCCTACTGTAACTCTAGTCCTCTCATTTCTCTCTCTTCAACCTGCACTCTGCACTTTACTAGTGGACTCCTTCCTCCACAGTGAATACTGAACAAAAGAAATCAGTCTGTATATGAGCCTTTATCCCATAATTCTCCACCCATGTCCCTTCTTTCTTTAATCTGATAAGCCCACTGTAATTTTCCTTTTTTCCCTTACATAGCTAAAGAAGGGTCTATCTCCCCCTTTGCTCCCCTCCAGTATTCTCATCTCTCTCTGCTTTGATTTCTCATACCATTACTCTGGCCTACCTTGGCCTTTTTAGACTTTCTCTCTTGTTCTGCCCCACCTTGTATTTTTGAAATACTACCATTTTTCACTTACTGCCTATAACACTGCTCTGGAAAACAAGATCAGTGTTTTGTGTTTTTTTTTATTACCCAACCTGTCTCATGTACAGTATGATGCCATCACCTCCATTTCACCCATCTTTACGACATTCCATTTGTCTTCCTCCTCTTGTTTTCCATATACACTTTTTCCTTACCAGGCACCGGAAAAGGTTGACCTTGGTCCCCTCCTCAAGAAGACTTATTTAGCCCTGTACATATCAGGGGCTTCTTGTGTCTGCCCTAGTATTCCTTTTTCTGTTTTCACCCTGTGGTTTCCCTCTTAACTCCCCAGAGCCCCAATGCAGGGACGTAATGTATGCATGGAGGCACGCATGTCACCTTGGCCTGGACGGCCCGGCTCCCACCATCCTTTGGCCAAATGCCTAGCCCCCCTCAGACACCCATGCAACCACTACACCTCCACATGGTGGCAGCCGAAGGCTGTTAGGCTGACCTCCCTGATCCAGGAGAGGAGATCTGCCAGTAGGCAGCTCAACCCTCATGCAGCCCTCCCCCTGGGCCGACCGCCGGCAGCCCGTGCTTGGTATCGAACACTGGTGGTAGAAGGTAAGGCAAGAATGTTTTAGCCCTCCATGCCACTGGGTCAACACTGTCTTCTTCCTCTTATGCTCACTGTACCCCTACCAGCTTATCATTCAGTATTTCTCTTAACAAGTTGAACAACACCCTTCGGAAGTCAAGGACCACAGTTTTTTATCTGGAGTGATGCGTTCTCTCAGTTATGTTGAACCACACTGTATTGTGGTCACTGGACCTGAAGGGACAATGCACTTTATATATTTGGAAGTCAGTATTTTGCACAAATGCCAAACTGCACTATACTTTGTGGTTTTATTGAATGTTGTATATTTTCATCTGTTTTTATGTGTGATTTGTAGTGGCATATATTGCTGCTGAGATTCAAAAATAAACAAACATTATTTGGTCCCCAGACCCAGTTGTTCCCTCACCTCTACTTCTCTGATTGTCTCAGCATTTGACAAAACCAGATCTAAAAGGGCCCTCTCTCTAGTCAGTTTCCAGACCCACTGCATGAGAAAGCAGTTTTGCAACACATCCACCAGCTCTTGATGGCTTGCACTGCTGGCTGCCAATATTTCCCTGTCCACATCTGCCATATTTAGGACACCCACTAGCACCACTTCCCCTTTGACTGATACCTTTCTGGTTTCCTCTCCAGTTTCCATCTCCTTCATCCTTCTGGTCCAGAAGTCTGCACACCACTCTGACTCTTATTGTTCACCACTTTCCACTGTCAGTTGCACCCAAGCTGCTTCAGTTTCATAATTTTCCTAGGAGTAGCATCTTGTGTGGCTTTGATATCTTCCCTAACATATACTGTCACTCTCTCCCTTACCTTTTTGCCTGTCTATCCTGTATATGTAGAAGGCTGGTACTGCAAGCCCCAGTCATTTTTTTTCTCTTTTCCATGTTTCCATTACAGCTAACAGATCTTGTTTAACCTCTCCTGTCACAACCTGGAGCTCACTCATTGTGTCCCTAAAGCTTCTGATAGTAAATCAGACAACCCACCAATAGGACTGTTTCTCCTACACTGATCCCTTCCACTGACCAGACCTACGGTACTCAATCCCTGAATTATTTCCTTTTCATCCCCGGCCCCCCCTTGCGATCCCTGGTCCTAGTCATATGCCCCTTTCACTGTCTCTATCTACATTATGTTATGCTTCCCCCAATTACCCCCATTAGTTGGGGGAGTGTTAGCTAGGCTTTCTCATCTATGTTGTTCTCATAAATATCCCTAGCCCTGCCTGCTGCTAGTTTAAATGTCCTGAAATTTATACCTCAGACTTCAGCCACGATCCCTTTGTCCCCTCCCTACTAGGATGATTAGGATGAAGACTGTCTAGTTTAAATTGCCCTTTATCCCATCAAAAAGTATCCGATCTCCTAGGAGGTTAAATTCCTCCATAGTGCACCACTCTTTCAACAAATTGTTGAACTAAAAGATGTTCAGCTTTCTTGTCTCTCACCACACCAGTGCATTTTAAGGACTTCTGAGACAATCACAGTGCCAGCCAAACCCAAGTCTTGAAACCAGCATCCTGAAGCTACATTTCACTGATCACAACAGCATTCCTGTGAGATTACTCATCCTCAGATAAACAATAATATCTAGTAAATCTCCATCTTCCCTAACCAACCCATCTGCCCTGGGATGTACTCTTTCAGATGTCACCTCTGGGAGACTGTACATCATCCTCCCCTTCTTTGTCTTATGCATAGGCCTGTCTCAGTACTCCTAACTATAGAATCCCCTACTATAAGTACCCTCCTTCTAACTCTCACTTCTTGTCTGCTGATCCCCCAGCAGGCATTGTTGCTGCTAGGACCCTGGTTGCAATAGAGAGACAGCGATCTCTCCTGTGAGGAGGAGGAGCATGCACTGCTTTGCTCAGTGAAGTGAAATGGTTGCTTGTTGAAATTCCATGGCCCCTTCCATTCTCAGTTGCTGCCAGCTGCTGGCTCCCCTCCTTGTCCACTACTTTCTTACCCCAACATGAATCCCATGAGGTCACTGATGAAGAGGCACAGCAGTGGGCAACCCATGCCTACACTCCATCTTGCTCTGCAGTTGGCAAACTATGGTCCATGCAACATCCAGCTCAGAGTGGAGTACCTCCAACCTTCTGCAGACCAAATAGCCTCCACACCTCCACAATGTACTCTGGAAGAGTATGGCATTCCAGATTTTCAGCTAACTAAATCTCATTTCCAAGGTCCCCATATATTCCCACTGTATAGGGCTAATTTAGGCCCCCTCTGTAATTCTTTTAATTTGATGTACCCTGGACATGGATATTACCCTTCGGTATACTACACCGATACTTTTAGTTTAAGGTGCTCTTGATAAGATTTCACTAATATTTCCCAAGTTACTTCCCAACAATCCCTGGGCACAAACTCCCACACAGCATTACCCCAGATATAGTTTTGCTAGCTCTTCTTAAAAAAAATCCCTGAGCACAGACATCTATACATGCTATGCCTAATATAGAGAATACTGGATGGGCAACTATGCACAACCAGTGTGATCTGCCATGGTGTGCCACCAGCACAGCAAAACCCCTACAGCCATGGCAATGTGGGTGCTGCAACCCAAACGACAGTCACTCCATTGATCGGGATTTTACAGTGCCCGCTGTCTTGCTGCTCGAGAGGTATTGTATTGTTTCCCCACTACATCTCTGACCTGGAGGTGATTATATTATTTGTTGAAGGTGCAGGGGGGAGGCAAATCCCCCCACAAACAGCTGGGATGATCCCTGGTGCTTTGCTGTGATCGCAGTCAGGTGGCACGATTGCCAGGCTACATGGTCACTGTCTGCATTTTTGTGTCAATGTAGTGTCGGTCAACAATATTGTTGTCTAACCAACATGCTGGACCCTTCTGCCAAAGAGGGATTCTGAGTTCCTCTGACCTCGAGAGCAAAGCTCGAGAGGTCCGTGGGAATCAGCACCCAGCGGTGGCAGAACACACTCGTTGTGCATTAAGTTGCTCATCCTGTATTGTTTATAGTGTATAGTATTATATGAAATGTGCATGTGGCAGTTCTTTTACTTTTGGAATGGAACTGACTTGTGCAGTCTGTAGAGGGTTTCAAAATGCTGTTGTACCACAGAAGGGTATAGTCCAATTCTATGACCTTTGAATTGTGGTACAACAGCATTTTGAAAGGGATGGAATTCTATACAGAACAACGTTCTACTATGCACTATATAATAATTGCATAACATCTAGTTAATAATTTCCATGAGATTTAAACACACTGCATCAGTGCTTATACTATTTCACATAAAAAAAAAACAGTCAGCATAGATCAGCTGTAGGTGAATTTGCTACCACAACAAAAGACATTTAGAAATAAAAAAAAAAATATTGCCAGTCCAGACTGCTACATGCAGTGAGTCTACTCGGAATTGTAAGAAACCATAGGCATGTGTAAAGAAGTCCAAGGTCTGGGGCCCAATTTAAATATGGATACACCCCACCAGTCCCTTATAGGCCTCGCCCAGCTGTCGAGCGGTATCAGTACACAACTATACATACAGTACCTGTAGAAATCATTGAGGCCTAACATCCTTCACAAGCATGTCTCCTTAATCAACTCTAAAAACAGAGAAACAGAGAAAATTCTGGCAGGAAAAGATCCAGCAGCCCATCCTTTGGCCCAGCCTACCTAGCCACACTGTAAAAGCCCTAGTGGTCATACCTCCCACTTACTTCTGTCCTCTTCCACCCCAGGTCCCTCAGCTTTTTTGACCAGCCTCCTGTAGCGGAACAAATCAAAGGCAATGCTGAAGTTCAGGTGCAGTATGTTGACTGCCTCTCCCTTGTCAGCAGCTGTAGCAACCCAGTTAAAGAACTCTATTAGGTTTGTCAAGCATAACCTCTTCCTGGTGAACCCAGGCTGCCAGTCATCCTGTAACCCATTTACTTCAAGAAAGTCCACTAGTCTTTACCTCAGTATGAAATGGCACAAATGGTATGGCACACTCAGTAAAATTAGAAAACAGGGCAAAATACTTATTTATTTGGTCATTCACAATGCTACTCATTCCCTGGTGCTTTGAGTTACACTAACTCTTTATCAAGGGGCCCCCTGATGAAGAGTTTGTGTAACTTGAAGCACCAGGGAATTAGTAGCATTGTGAATGACCAAATAAATAAGTATTTTGCACTTTTTCTAATTTTACTGTACCTTTTGTGACTATTGCTGTTAGCATAGCTGCACCATTTCACCATGTAGTATGCAGTTCTTGTGCCTTGTTTATCTCAGTATAATCTGAAGTAACTTACCCACAATAAACATTAGGCTAGCTGGTCTATTATTAAGCAATAATGCACAACATAGTGTGTGTCATGCTGGGATAACATCACACCTCAGGTGGCTTGGCACAAGGGTGTCCAACCCCTGACAAGTGCCATAAGCCCAACACAACACACACCCTGGAGGGCATTATTGCTATTATACAATTGCTGTTATTTATTACTATTCTGGGGGCAAAACGAGCACATGTAGATGGCTAAAACATTTCATAGTTAGGCAGAGAAGAAGTGTTGGAACATGCCTTTTGTGTGTAGGGATATCTGATTTATAGAATCAGTTGTACAGTTTTATTTTTTAATTTTTTTTTTTTTTTGAGGAAACACTCCCCATGTGAAAGCTCTGCATCCTGGGCATGCAAATAATCAATTGTCTGGTATCACTGTAGTGTGTTATGCGATAACAGGCAATTAGGTATTTGCATACTCATGATGCAGTGCATTCACACGTGGTGTGTTTCCTCATGAAAAATAAAACTGTAAAACTGATAATATAAAAGAGATGTTCCCATACTATAAAGGAGATGTTCTGACACTTGTTCTCTGTCTAACTATGAAATGTTTTAGCCATGACAAATATTTTTTGTCCCCACAATATTAGGAAATAAGATTTTTATATGAAACTAAGCTTGTGCTACTTCAGTTGCAAGACACTAAAATCTTTTTTTTTTTTTTTTTTTAATAAGATGGGGGCATATGTGTGTGTGCCTGGACTTCATACAGTGATGTTATATGGAGATAACATCACTGTCCCAGGCACACACTGATCAATCAGAGCTCAGGGAATTTTTTTGCCATTGAATAATTGCCAGCACATTCTGTCTTCTGCATATGGACCACATTGACAAACCTCCAGTCCCTGGAAACCTCTCCTGTGTCTAGAGAGCAACTAAAAATAACTGCAAGTGGAGCTGCTTTTACATAGAAACATAGAATTTGATGGCAGATAAGGACCCCTTGGCCCACCTAGTCTGACCATTTCCCTACCTAATGGATAAGCTGCAGATCCTAGTTAACCAATAGCCTGCTTCCTCCTATCCCCCACTAGAATTGCCTTATGTCTGTCCCATGCATTCTTGAATTCCCCCACTGTTTTTGACTCTATGACCTCCTCAGGAAGGCTGTTCCATGCATCTACAACCCTCTCTGTGAAGAACTACTTTCTCACATTACCTCTGAGCCATTCCCCTCTATCTTCAAATTGTGCCCCCTTGTTCTTGCACATCTCTTTTTTTTGAAAGATGCTATCCTGTTGGACTTTGTTGATTCCCTTGAGGTTTTGAAAGTTTCTATCATGCTCCCCCCCACACCTTTTCTTGGGGCTATACATCTTAAGTTCTTTTAGTCTTTCTTCATATGTCTTCTGGTGCAGACCCTGCACCATTCTGGTTGCCCTCCTCTGGACAGCCTCCACCCTGTCTATGTCTTTGCGGAGATGGGGTCTCCAGAACTGTCCACAGTGCTCCAGATGTGGTCTTACCAACTGTCTGTACAGAAGGCCAACAACTTTCTGTTTTCTACTAGTGATGCCTCTCCCTATGCATCCCAGTATACCTCTGCTTCTTCCTTGAGCACTCTAGAATGTAGCCCATCTAGCCCCAGTGATTTGTCTACCCAAAACACCTTTAGGCCCTCCAGCATCTTTCTTCCATGATGCCTCCCTGAGGGTTAATGCACCCTTTCTTCCTTCCTCCTGTTAACCTCCACTCCACATCCTGGTAATGGTCTCTTCTCTTCCCTCGTAAATACTGAAAAACTATATTGGTTCAGTATCTCTGCTTTGCTGCCATCCACTTCCTCCCACCTATCCCCTTTTTTCAACCTCACAATACCCGCCTTGACTTAGCTTTTCTCCCAGATAAACTGGAAGAATGCCTTGTCTCCCAGTTTCCCTTCTCTTCCTATTCTAAGCTCTATCTTAGCCTTAGCATTTCTGATCATCCTACTTCTTCTCTGCTTGCTCTTAAATAATTCTGCCTATCCTCCTCCCTTTCACTACCTTTGTGTTTCTAAAATGTCTTTTTATATGCCCTCACTGCTTTCTTTACCTCCAGTGTGAACAACAGTGGGTATCTTGCTCTCTTCCCCTTGTTAATTCTTTCAACACAGCATTCAACAGCCTTTAGAATGCCAGACATGAAGGGTTCCCATTTTCCATCCATCCCTTCTATCTCCACTACTCCCAGTGCCATCTCTCAGTTGCGTTCGCATCCTTTTGAGGTCTGTTTTCATGAAGTCCCCCACATTTACTGTGTTGTTCCTCTTGCTAACTTCTTCTTGGACCTCCAGCCAGACCATCTTGTGGATACTAGACCATAATGATTCCTGCACTGCTGTGCTCTGGACATGCTCACTGTTCCTGAGCACCATGTCCAGCAGTGCTCCCTCTGTCCCTTGTGGGTACTAAACCACAATGATTCCTGCACTGCTGTGCTCTGGACCTGCTCACTGTTCCTGAGCACCATGTCCAACAGTGCTCCTTCCCTCCCTTGTGGGGTCCTGGACCAGCTGTGCAAGGATGACTTCCTGACATGCCTCTATCCTGAGACATTCCAGTCCATGTCCAGTGAGCTGGAGTCCTCCATTATCACTATTTCCTCTCACTCAGATGCTCTCCTCCAGAATTTCCTCTAGTTTCTTTTCCTCCCCCTGGTCCAGGATTAGTGGTCTGTTAACTACCCCAACCCTAGCTTGCTTCTCTTTCCCTGTAGTTACAAGGCTGTTAGTAACCATGTAGTCTCTGAACCTCCAGAGCACCCTCCCCCCAGACTGTTTATCTCTGTGGTTTCAATGTTGTCCCTTACATGGAGTTCTATTCCCACCTTGCCCTTCATCCTGTCTTTTCCAAACAATGCATACCGTAGTATGGACATGTCCCACTCGTGGTTTTGGTTTACCCACATCTATGTGACAACCACCAGATCTAGATTTTCTGTTCTACCAGCGTTTGAAGTTCCATCATTTTGTTGCCCAGACCTTGCATTGGTGCATAGCAGTTTCTAACAATTAGCTCCACACTTCCTCTTGTCTTCCCTCCAGCATTTACCAGTTTTGAAGAACCATTGGGTGGGGGAGGTTAGCAGCGCCCATTTCATCCATGTTTGTGTTCCTAACTGAACTAGTGCCCCACTGAGTTTAAGTAGCTTGTAATATATTAAGCATACCTTGCTCCCAGCACCTTCTTACTCTCCTCATTAAGGTGAAGGCCATCCTTTTAAGCAACCTCCAACCCTTCCAAGTCAGGCCCCAGTCCCCAAGGAAATGAAATCCCCCTTCCCATCACCACCCCTTTAGCCATGCACTGAACTGGAATACATGAAACTGTTCCCTCTCATTCAGACATGACTGCTGTAGCACCTCTGAGAAGGACGTGTCACACCTGCTCTTTCTTTCATTATCTTTCCTAATGCATGAAAGCCCACCCTCATCTCTTCCATGCTTCTCTTGCACAGTTCATTTGTGCTATATGCACTGTCTGGTGTGGCCTTCTCTATCCCTCTCCCATGAGTTCCTCTACCCTGGCTATAGGTCTGTCTGCTGTTACCCCTAGGAAACAGTGCACCACCTCTTAACCATCAGGTGTTAGACCCACTTTCCTAACTCTGTCCCCTTACTAAAGAGTCCCCTGCTACCAGTTCCTTTCTTCTGCTCCCTTTAGGGGTTGCCCCCTTCCTTGATATGCCCACAGACAATTCCTGTTTATTGGGTGTGCTGCTCCTTTCCTCCTTTGGGAGGGTCTCCTGGGGCACTCAGTCTGCAACAGAGTGAGCCTGTTGCTTATCAACTACCCTGATTACATAGGTGTCACCTCCCCCTCTTAATCTTTCTCCCCCAAACCACTGTCCAGTCTCCACCTCTGTCTTGAATGGGCCACTGTGGTGGCTGTGACAGTGGCTCCCCATGTGGCCTGGTGGCTGCAGCCCTCAAGTGGCATATCTCAGACCTTACAGCTTCCAGCTCCATCTTCATGGCCTGGAACCTTCTACAGTTTGACAATGGCTAAATTCCTGGAGCACTTTCTGGTTAACCATTGTCCTGCACCATCTGCACTCCCCCTGCTTACCTCCACAGTGTACCCTTGCATTATTGTGTGTTGTTAGGTGGATTAGATCTAGTAACTCTATTTGCTATATCCACACTCCCCTGTTACATAGTTCTTACTGGTAATGCCCTTGTGATGGTACCCTAGATAGAATTATTTAGGACACCCCACTTTTGCTGTGTTTTGGTTGATCTCACTCACCTCTTACCAATTACTGCAGTCAGCTTTTCTTACCACTGTTGGTGATGCTTCTTTTCCTTACATAGCTCTAAATTCATTATTATTCACAGTGCCCCTCAAAGTTTCCCTCTCCCTTCTGCTGGAATTATTGCTCTCTGGACCTCCTTTCCCCTCCTGGTTATTTGCCCATGTAATAGGACACTTGACAGTGATATTGTGTTTTTTTTTTTTGAAATCCAATATACTTTATTTTCTTTTCATTTGTCACAGAACAAAACAAAACAGAACAAACAAACAACAAACAGCATACATCCAATAATAATTCACCCTCCCCTCACCCACCAAAGCGGAGTGTACATTAATGAAATGGAACAACTGCATCTTACCTTCGATAACCTAAATAATCAAAGGATCCACTGCAAAAGGGAACAAAATAGACCTGTGCCAATGATTAAGGACATACCTTTAAATCTATCGATGCTGCTCCAAGAGAATTAAAGAGTGTATAGAGTGTGCAACTTGCTCCATTTTTTAGTATAAGAATCAATCCTTTTACATATACTAGCTATCATCCTTTCCAAATGAAGATTAAACAGGAGTTCCTGCAACCCATTCCTTGTATGAGATCAAAGTTTGGTCAAGCCAATGTTGAAAGACTACCCGTTTTACTGACAGGGAGATCATAGCCGCATAATATCTCCTTTCCAGCACAGTGATCCCACTATAATCTCTTACAATACAAATTTCGAGAGTAAAGATCCCTTCTAAACCCAGAAGGGGGTCCACTCTAGTTTTAATTTGGTCCTATAAGGGTGCCACCTTAGGGCAGTCCCAGAAAATATGGAGCAGGGTACCCTCAGTTTGCCCACATCTTGTACATAGATGGGAATTTAATCTCATTTTTAACTAATTTTAAAGGCGTAAAAAGTAAATCTTATGTAAGATATGAAACTGAGTAAGATGAAGCTTATCATTATAAGCATATTTATAAAGATCCTCCAAGATTTTATCCCAATTAAAGAGGTGTTGTGGGAAAACTGAGGCCCAAAATAACTTACATATGAACATATGAAGAAGCCAGCAGAAGAAGGCCATTTGGTCTATCAAGTCTGCTCGTATTGCAGGGTCCATAGCTTAAGCTAATGTCCCTGCCCTCCTCCCTCCCCACTCCTCCCATCCTTCCTACCCATGATCCTTACTTTCCCCCATGCCTATCCCAGCCTCTCTTAAAGCTGCCCACTGTCTTCAATGAGATTACCTTTCCTTGTACTGCATTCCAAGTGTTCACCACACTCTTTGTGAAGAAGTGCTTCCAGACCTCCCTCCTAAACCTCCCACCCTCCAGCTTAAGACTGTGCCCCCTTATGTTATGGTTGCCACTTAGCTTAAAGAGACTCTCCTTATCAACCTTATTTATTCCTTTCAAGTATTTGAAGGTCCCAGTCATGTCCCCTCGCTCTCTCCTGTCTTCCCGGGAGTACATGTTCTGTGCCCTCAACCTCTCCTCATATGCTTTACCTTGCTGACTGGCTATCATCTTTGTAGCCCTCCTCTGGACCTTCTCCAGCAGATTAATGTCCTTTATGAGGTGTGGACACCAGTACTGAACTCCATACTCTAGATGCAGCCTTACCAGTTACCTGTACAAGGGCAGTATAACCTCCTCTCTCCTACTACTGATCCCCCTAGATATGCATCCCAGTATCTTGTTTGCCTTTACTTCTGCTTTCTTGCAGTGCATGGAGTGCTTCAGGTCACTAGTGATCATCACTTCCAGGTCCTACTCCTCCTCCTCTGATGCAGATACTCAGACTCCATCCAGGTAGTACTCTGTCCTAGGATTCTTGGCTCCAATATGCATAACTTTGCATTTCTTGGCATTAAAGCCAATTGTAATCAATTGAAATCAATTGTAGAATGACCAGTGATACTAGGAAAGATTTTGGGGAAAAGGAAGGCAGAGAGATGTGATACTGCACGTGGTTGTACAGCCAAGTCTATGGCTGATTGCAAGAACTCATTGCTGTTAATTTCCCATGGCATAGGACCAAACTACTGCAGCATAACAAAGTCGAAGTTGGAACACTTTAAAGACATACCTATTATTTAACTGAAATGAGACAAGAATGTCCTGACATGACTTAAGATGACCATCATGGAGCAAGTCACACACTTTAAGTTCCAATAGTTGGGGTAGCCAGCCCTTCATCAGCATGGTGCCCCCTATTTTGAAGCTACGGTTACAGAAAACAGGTTGAGTTACATCTTTGAGAAAATGATGATGCATAAGCCTACAGAGCTGAGCATGAGCTTGCAAGGAGATACCCATGGCAGAGTCTCCAAGGTGCATGGGCAAGATTTGGGGGAGATGTAGAACATAGCCAGAAGGGATAAACCAGCTGCCTTAATCAGTTCACTTTCTAGC
Organism: Neoceratodus forsteri; assembly: GCA_016271365.2. Classification (NCBI taxonomy): domain Eukaryota; kingdom Metazoa; phylum Chordata; order Ceratodontiformes; family Ceratodontidae; genus Neoceratodus; species Neoceratodus forsteri. The sequence continues at coordinate 1,323,493,156 of CM057456.1, forward strand.
TTCAACCAGATTGGAACATGAGGGGGTACATCCTGACAGTGGTGGTGTTTTATCACAACACCACAAGGACAGCACTCCAATAGAAGAAATACCATAAACATTTTAAGGTGCAAATGCAGGTGAATTTATTCTCAACCAGAGCTACACCATGTAAATCCCAGTGCTTTGGCGATCAAGCCTTCCTCGGGGGTGTGGCCAGGAAACACTCAAAGCTCATTTAATTATAGACAAAGAGCATGACATCACATCATGAGTCACGTGCAAACAGTGCTTAGTGCAAAGACATCTTGAGAAACACATAAATTAGTTACAAAATAGTAGCAACAACTATACATATCATACATTCGAAATCACAAATAATGTACAGAGGATAAAAGTCACTTCATGATTAATACTAGTATTATTATTATAATTAATTTCAGATAAATTCTTACTATAAATCCACTGAAAGAAACATTATTATGCAAGGGAGAAGTACAGAGAGGAATGAGAGTAAATGGAGAGGGTCAAGGGATAGGGGTAGGGGGCGGAGGGGATTCCTGGGGGTGGGAGAGAGTGAGGAAAAGGAAGGGGGGTTGGGTAGGGGTTGGAAAGGGGGGAGGGGAAAGACAGAGGGGGAGGCTAATGCCTTCAATAAAGCAGGAATGTGATTGCCCCTTTATAGAGTCCAGGAAATGTGTGGGGATCTACATCAATGCATACTTCAGGTGGAGTCCTTCTGTAGAGTAGACAGAAATAAAGACATAATTAGTTCAATCTCAAAAATGCATATTGTCTCCTAGGAATTAGTTGTTGGGCTGGTCACCCATTGACAGCACTGTCCTTCATTGGCACTGGGCAGCAGTCTTTTGGGACTGTGTTGTTTTTAAATGCCTAGTTCTGGACAGGTCATTATATGATCAGCAGCGCTTCCTCATTCTGTCTTTTGGCCTGCTAAGATAGTGCCCTTCTTCTTCCTGTAAGGAAACACAAACCTGGCCTAAAGTTAATAAAATAACTAAAATATGTTAAAAATTGTGCAGTTTGCCACATACCAGCAACTGCTTGCTGGCACTTGTGCTCTTCTCTAACTGCACAGTGAATTAATGATCTGCACTGCTTCCAACTTCTGCCTTCTGGCCCCCCCAAGATTGCACCTGCCTCCTTCCTGTAAGGAAACACAATTCAGGCCTAAAGTTAATAAAACAACTAAAAATGCTAAAACTGGTGTCATTTGCCTCTCACAGGCAACTACTTTCTGGCACTTGCCCTCTCCTTTAACTGCACAGTGAATTAAGCAGTCCCCTCATTTTTTCTGCTAACCGTGGCTTCCTGGCACCCACTGATAGGTTGCCAGACATCTTGTGATCGGCCATGTTTCCCTCTTTTGTGTTCTGGCCTCCCAAGATGTCCCCCTGCCTCCTTCCTGTACTAACAGAGTGATTTGCCTTTGATAGGCAACTACTTGCTGGCACTTGCCTTTCTGCTTAACTGCAGAGAACTGCAGAGAAGGGCATCATTTTACTTTAGCATACTGAACTATAAGCTCAAACAAAGCCTTTTTTGATATTATATAGAGATTATCAGACCTCTCAGGAGAAACGTCACCTGATGGCCACTCAACAGAGCCCCATTTTTTTTTCCAACACTGGGAGACAGGGCTGGAAAAGGATTTCCTTACATTGGAATATGAAGGTAGCCCATTTGTTTGCACTGCTGCTTTAAAAGGTTCAGCTTTTTTTAGACAATGTAAGCAATACATTTTTTCAACAAATATTAAAAATATCTTGTCAAATATTTTACTCTATTGAAATACCATGTAGTGATTCCTTACATAGAAATGGTTCTTAAATACACTAAATGTTTAGATAGGGCTTCAGTTTCTGGCAAAAAGGTATCGCTTTATATTTCAATTTTATAAAGAATTCTAAGTTGTCTACAAGTTGATGAATATTTTGGTGTTATAGCCAGCGATGGGGTGCTGATGTCTATTCAGAAAGATCTGAAGCCTGCTAATCAGAAAATATTTTTTTCCTACAGTAGCTCTCTATTACAGTTTTCTTACAATTGTTGCTTCTCTTTGTTCTATAAATCGCTCATAGCCTCCTCAACAGTCTCTGCCTGATGTACTCATCTATAATGTATAGCTACAGTGGAGCTAACAGAATCATATTTGAAATATAGTAGTCTTTGCTTATCATGTGATTAATGCTAACAACCCAAATCCTTGCTACTTTCTTGCAGCATTTTTTTTTTAGAGGCATCCATACAAGTTCTGAGAATAGGCCCAGGATTTATATTCAGCATTCGAAACACTATCGCCATCTATTGAGTAAATTACACAACTACAGTATTATGCATCATCCTTTGTACAGTACACAGGGTATAATGGTTACAGACCTAAGGGTTTTAACGCTCTGTGCAACTATCACATAATCAATCAGAGAAAGAATTATTTAATTAGTAACTAACTTGCTGGTATTATTGGAAGGTAGTGGTCCCTTGTGATTTAAAAACAGTACAATCTCCATGTTTTTGTCAAGCACTCACATCTTCAGAATTAAATCTTACACTTCTGAAATGTTTCATGCTTCACCTCACAGGCAAAATTAGTCAACCAAATTTCATACTTCCAGGTTCCATAGCCCTTTGATATACTACAGAGGATGCAGAAGGGTCAGAATTAATAGGAGTGCTGTACAGAGCACAACACTAATACTGTAGGTGAAACCCTGCACAAAGAGCAATGTGACACTCTATCAATGTAGTTCTGTAAGTCTTATTAATAAAGCAGTTAGATCACATTTATAGTGTAAAAATACAGAACACAGAACTGCTTCAACTTGAAGTAGTACATCCAGTTCATAATTATAGGGGATAAGCATGAAATGGCCAGCACATTACAGAACTTTTCAGAACACAGCCAAAATCATGTGGCATATGTTTTGCTAAATGTATACTAAAGCAAAACCTAAGACAGCCACCACAAAATAAAATATATGCTGTAAAAAGTTATCTGTATACATAGTCTTGATTTATATTTGTGAACAAGTATAGTCTGAATCATCAGAGTTCATATGGAATTCCTAACAGTGTTAATTAAAGTACAGTACATCACACACTTGCACACATTTGAATATACTGTAAACAGAGAACACAGGTTGTCTTGTTTTCTGTAACAAATTTATTTTGTTGCCATTATCATCATCTTTAATATTGCTACTGAGTATTATTTGTTAGAAGTCTTAAAATTCTTATTGCTGCTTAGCTGGATTTGTTTTTCTCATTGCCATTGAGTAGCACTGAAATTACAGAAATATCGCTAATGAGAATGTCTTTGAAAGTTACAAAAGCCACGAGAAGCAGAACTTACTAAGATCATGGAGAAACTTAGAGTTTGGATAGGCAGGCAACCTGCAGTAGAAGGGAGAGATCAAGCTTGGTAGAATTTGAAGAAGTGCATGAGTAAGGGCCTGATCCACAAAGGGTGCCATGATACAATAAGACTGAACATATTCTAGCCATGGCTGTGCACATTCTGATGCCTGTTCACACCAGATGGCATCCACAAACCCTATTGGCCACAGTCTGCTAATGCAGATCCATGCTTGGGGGCATGGGGGCAGCGGTGGGGGGCAGAGCTGGTCTGGACTGGACAGCCAGGAATCCCTATGTATACAGGGTGCAGGGTATGATGGGATACAAGTGCTGCATCCCCACTAGAGTGCCAGAAAAAAATGTAAAAGTTGCCAGCCAGTGCTGGTACTGCCCCCAACCCACTGGGGAGGCTTCCAGTGTAGGGGCAAGAAGAAGGTTTGTTGGGCCCTGAAGACACAGTTGTGACAGGGCAAATGGGGCTCATACCACTTGTGGAGCTCGGGTGTAGCCTCTCTCCCCTCAACTATCCCACCAACCATGAGAAGGTTTCAAGGATCGGGCACATGCGCATTGAATCCCCTTTCCCACCCCATCCTATCCCACCCTCCTGTGTAGCCATGTGTATGGGCTGAGATTAGGTGTGGAGGAAGCCAGCATGTGGAGGGGGAAAGTGGCCTGAGTTCCTGAATGTGCTGAGGTCCCACATGTACAGAGCAGGATCTCTGTACACAACATCCCAGCATCACAGCCCCTCCATAGGTGCGCAAAGGGATTTGGGCCCTTTGAGGAGCAGGCCCTACGTAACAAGAGGACAGCATGCAGGTGGGTAGGAGCAGAAAAGTTAATTTGCAATCTCTGAAGAACAATGGCTGTCTTACTGCAAAAACATTCATTGCTCTTACAGAGATACCAATAGTCATTTCATACAATTAAAAATATTGCTGTTATGGTATCGCACCACAACGATTCTGCATAGGAGGGGTCTGCTTGACCACAGCCATTGCTGGTGCTGTTCACAGCCTGATGCTCACATTGCACATATACTCTGGTCCTGTCCCTTCCAAGCGTCATTCTGGGATATGGTGGCTACAGACTTGTCACAAGTGCTGGGTGTTAAGATTACTCTGTCTGCCTCCCTGGCTCTTTTGGGAGACACAAGCCAGGTGGAAATCCTCCCTAAATCCCTGCATTATTGGGCCCTCTCCTCCATATTGGAAGCCAAGCACCTCCTGCTCATGCACTGGAGACAGCCTTTAATACCAGCAGGAATATGTGGCATGCAGCTGTAGCTCTCCTTTCATTGTTTGAAAGGCTTTCCTCCTTGCAAGGATCAAACATGCAGCTATTTTACGCTAAATGGGGACCCTACCTTCAATATGATTTGTTGAAAATCCTACAGCAGCCGGGAAACCCTCCCTGAACACCATTACTCAAAAAGCTGGTTACTAAGAAATGCGGAGACTTCCCCTCCCCACCCTAATTATTTTTAACTGGAGTGAAGCTGAAGATAGAGGTGGAAGCATTGACAGTTTTCTACTTGATAGGTTAGGTTTGTATAAAATGCCAATTCATGGATAGTTTCCTTATTACTAATATGTTGATAGAGATTAGAACACATATATATGGAGCAGATATGTGTCTATAATCTGTCATACTGGTATTACGTGTCGTTGACCTGGATATGTTTTTGCATCTTTTACAATACTGCAAAGTGTATTATTGTATGACAAAGAAAATACCTAATAAAAAACTTTATATGATAAAAAGAAAAGTTCATTTGCAGAGATGAATGTGGTAGGAGTTCAGTTCCTGCAGATGAACTGGGAATAAACTGGCTACATAGAAGAATTAAGAATGAAACAATGACAAAATTGCATGTGGTGCACATGCCTAAATCCGATGTTTTGGATACTGGCAAGCCAAGTCCAGAGGACCTCAGTTTCCCTTCAGCATTTCAGCACTTTGATGTCATGGCACGGCACTTTTTACATGAAGCGCACTCTGAGCATGTCCAAGTTGTTGGCAAACCACATGACCTGCAGCTGCCAATTAGTGAAACTGGTGATTGAGAAATCCTCATGCTGTTCAGACCTCAGGGCCATATCCAGCTCTGTCTCACAGGACAAAAACCTAGCTAATAAAGGAACTAATTTGATGTGAAAAAGAGCAACTTGCTTAGAAAACATTTGAAATTTAGTACAGAATAAGGCATTATCATGCCAGTTAGCTAATTATCATTACATTTAGCTGTAGTCTCAGTCAGAATAGTGAAATTGTGCTGCAGAAGAGATGAAAGAGTGTACAGTGTGAACCCACACTTGCTGCTGTGGAGGGAGGGCTGAACAAATGATTTGACAAAAATTATAACTGTTGGTGGTACTGGGCACAGACATTCATCATTATATTTTTGTCAGTGAAAGAAAACAAAGTGAAGTAGGCTGTGGCAGTGAGACACGAGGTCTCTCAGTGAAGCTGAGAAGAGTTTGTCAGTGCATGGGCAACAGGGTGTGTGAGTGTGGGTACCAAGTCAATCTGCTGTATGTATGATGGTGAAGTCAAAACCGCACACCACATACAGCATGGGGAACTACAGCAGCAGGGTACAAAACCCTGCAAGACACAAATGTAGCAAGCACGGTTCTGTATCCTGTTATGCATGGCTGGTGGGGAGGAGTGACACAGAGGTCAAGACCTCTGCTGGGGAGGTGGTCCACTGAGCAGCCGTCATGGCTCAGAGGGATGAGCTGCAGCAGTGTCGGGCAGCTATGCATCTGTGGACCGGGGCTTGAATCCCGGTCCCACACTTTAGCAAACCGCGTAGTGCACCCCCCCTCACTGATGTTTCTCCTCATACCCGTGTTGAACCTCCCAGAGTTGATTATATTATTGGGGTGTGGGCACAGCCTTATAATGCGTGCAAGGTAGAGCCCCCGCAGAAAACAAAGAAGTCCTTGCATTCTTTGATGATTTTTGCTTTCAGCATTCTTTTCAGCACCGGCAATGTATTCAATCAATCAATCAATCAATCAAAATCTTTATTTAACCAGGCAGACACCACTGAGCTAGCTCATTTTCAAGGTGGACCTGGGACAAAATATAAGTAATACAATATAGGTGAGAACAACATACGATTTCAAGTATTGTGTACAACATATTACAATTTAGGTGAGATCAACATACAGTGTCAGTTATGTGTACAATAATTAGGCAAAGGCAGTAAAAATGCAAGTAAAATGGTACAAAAGATTGTAAAAAAAAAAAATTACAGATAAATAATTTGTGCATCGTATACAAAGTGCAGGACATGGGGGGAACCAGTAGGTACAGAGTGTGCTCAGTCAAAAAAAAACAGATAAACAGACAAACATAGGGGTTGAAAGTCACAGGTAAGAGGATATAAAGTGTAGATGTGTGGATGGGAGTGAAGGAGGAAGAAATGGGTATGGCAAAAGAGTGGAGTCAACAACAGAAAGAGACCTGAAGTCATGACAAGGCAGGGGCAAAGGTCAGAGACAAGAGCAAGTAGCTCTGAAGGAAAAGGGATCTAGATCAGGAGGAACAGACACAGGATTCCTTGAAATGGAATGTATATAAGATTTTGAAGCTGCCAGACTAATGGGGTAATTGATTCTTAGATTCTTTTGAATCTTATTCCATAGAAGGGGCCATGCGTGACTAATAGAAGCCCCACCAAACCAAGATTTGGCCTTGGACACTTTCAGTGAAATGTAAGAGGCACTTCTCAGGGCATACTTACTTAAAAAGCAGAGAGGTAAACAGTCCAAAATGTAATTAGACAATTTATTTAGGATGCTTTTGTAAGTCCAGATCGCAGCATTTCTCTGTCGTCTAAAGCTAAGGGATGACCAGCCTACCGCCGAGTACAGGGAGCAATGATGGGTGGAATAGGGAAGGCCCGTTATAAACCTTAGAGCTCTATGGTAGAGCGTATCAAATTTGGAAAGAGCACCTGCAGGACCCTGGCTATACAGGAAATCAGCGTAGTCTAATAAAGAGAGAAAGGTAGTTTGGACTAGCCTCAATTTTGAATCCCTGGTGAGGAGATTTTTTATCCTGTAGAAAAGGCCCAGTCTCATTCTAAGTTTCTTTATCAGCTCTTCTATGTGAACAATGAAGGAGAGTCTAGAATCCAGCCAAACCCCCAAATATTTAAATTTTGATATGTACGCCAACTGTTCACCTAGTATTGTAGTAATTGGGGGGAGTAGCCCCGTTGCGGCCGGGTTTGCTAGGTTAGAAAAGGGTGACAAGAACATTGCTTTTGTCTTCTTGGCATTTAGAGCAGCTTCTGCTTTAGGAGCTGAGTCTGTAGCAGATTGAAATCATCCTGTAGTTCAGAGTATGCCATTTGGGGGGAAGATCTGGTAGAGTAAAGTACTGTATCATCTGCAAATAGATGAATGTGGGCCTTTTTGATGGTAGCATCGATTCTGTTGATGTAAAGTGCAAAGAGCAGGGGACCCAAAATGGAACCTTGGGGAACGCCTCTCTGAAGGGGTTTCAAAGGAGAGACTTCACCATCTGCTTTTACTTGCTGTGAACGGTCAGCAAGGTAATTGCCGAACCATCTGAGAGAAAGAGCATCCAGTCCAATGGTTTGAAGAGATGTGAGAAGCAGACTATGATCAACAGTATCGAAGGCCTTACTTAGGTCCAGGAAAACTGCACAGACGAAATTCTTATTATCCAACTCACTTTGCCAATCATTAGTGACTTTGGCCAAAGCGGAAGTAGTGCTGTGTTGTGCTCTGAACCGTGATTGCAATTGGTTGAGAAGTTTTGATGATTCCAGATGGTTCTTGAGCTGGGTGTTCACAATTTTTTCCAATAACTTAGACAGGATAAGGAGAAGGGAAATAGGCCTATAGTTATTTAGGTCACTGGGGTCACCTGACTTAAACAAAGGGATGACATGTGCTGTTTTCCAGATGAGAGGAAGGTCGCCTTATGACAGAGATAGGTTAAACAGATGTGTAATAGGCGCAGCTAGGACCCTGTAGCCCATCTTCAGAAAAAATGGGTCGATGTGATCGGCACCTGTGCTTTTTCTGATGTCCAATTTTAACAGGAGTTCTTCCACCTCCTTCAGAGATGTGGGTTGAAGCGAGAAGGTATGACTGGAGGAGGGGGTGCCTTGTTTATCAACCACAAGTTGTGCTCGAAGGTTACTAGTTGGGGGAAGAGTCAAAGGCTAGACCTGCTGTAGCAAAACGATTGTTGAAAGCATCAAGGATTGAAGGTTTATCAGTGAGCATGGTACTACCCATTGAGATTTTTGTAGGCAAGGAAGTCCTGGCCGAATGGCCTTCTATACCCTTAATTACCCTCCAGAATTTGGGAGGTCAGTTGGCCGAGAGATATCAAAGTTGTGAGTGAAAGAAATTAGCCTTTGCTTCTCTAACCATCTTAGTGCAAAGGTTTCTTGCTCTCCTGAAGGAAATCCAGTCGTTTGTTAGCTTAGTTTTACGGGCAGTGTTCCAAAGCATGTCCCTATTCCGCATTGCATCCTTCAATTCCTCAGTAAACCACTGACAAGATTTGTTCCTGACTCGGACCTTCACTAGTGGTGCTTGCCTATTTAGTACTCCAAGCACAATTTCTTGAAAAATGTCATATGCTGAGGCGACATATTTAGCTAGGTAAAAATCCTGCCAGCACGTGGAATGGCTCAGCTCCAAAATATACTCCCCGGGGTCAAAGTTGCATTGACATCTTTTGGTAGAAAATTTAGAAGCAGGTGGCAGAGCATGACTGGACCTGACACAAGCAATGAAGCAATGATCACTGATGTCAGCGAAGAATACTCCAGCATGGGTAAACAAATACAGTTTGTTAACTAAGATAATATCCAGCAGGGGTGCTGTTGGTAGGATTTAACTTGTTTGGACGGGTAGTTTCATTGATAATCTGGGTTCATCCAAGTGAGTCACAAAGTGTTTTTAGAGGAGTTGAGGCACTAGACCACCAGTCTAGGTTGATGTCACCTAGTATTACAGACTCTGAGGATCTATGACCTAAGACCTTACTTAAATGATCCAGAAGCTGTAACCCTGCAGAAGGAGGTCTGTAGCAGCCTGACACACAAAGTGAGAAGCCAGGAGAGATCCCAGCCTGAAGAGTAAGACTTTCAAACTCATTTTGGACAGATGTAGAGTCGACAATAGAGACAGATAATTTTTCCTTAATGTAGATAGCAACCCCACCACCCCTGGAGTGCCTATCGGTTCGGAACAGTGAGTAGACAGGGAGGTTTACTTCGAAGTTGGCTGTGGCCGGGCAGAGCCACGTTTCAGTGACAACCAAAATGTCAGGGTTAGTGTGGCATATCCAGGCCTGGATGGAGCCGATTTTTTTCAACAGGCTGCACACATTAACATGCATAAAGCTTAGGCCTTTAAGGCTAGATAGGTCGTTGGGTGATCTGATGGGAGATAGGGGTCCAGGATTAAGTTCAACATTCCCTGAGCATAACAATAGAAGGAGCAGTAGCTTCCTGGATAATTCTAAGAGGAGTTTCAAGATTCTGATTCATTCACGTCCATGGTGAGAATGATACTGACAAGGAGGAGGCTTAAGGCTGATGCCTAGTAGGTTTAGAGTTATATGCAGTAAGACTTTACCAGTGACAAATAATGAAGAGTATATGGGGCGACGGGACAGTTGTAGGTCCACAGGGGTGTATCCAGATAGGGTACCAGTATGCCAAGAAGGATGTGTGTCCAAACATGGAAGGAGAGAGTGGATGGCACAGCTAAGGTATTCAATAGGGCTTAGAATGTCCGTACATTGTATATCCCTGGGTGTATTCTTTGACGGCGGATTTAAATAGAGGGTGCAAGATGTAAGCAGAGGCACACATAGCAGCAACCATTGGGCAGTGCCTGCACCCATCTTATATTAAGGGCCAGGAAGAGATCTAAGCTGCGTATCAAGGTTTCAACCATGGAAAGGGATAATAAGTCCAGGAGTATTATTGGGGCATAGTGTATTATAGGTATACAAGAATAACACCTGGAGGAAGTAAAGAAAGGTCCAAGAGTCTAGTGGAGCATAATATGCCAAGGATATACTGAGTACAATTCTCTGGAAATTTTGGTGGAAAACGGTTAGGATCAGAAGTTCAAAGCCTGGGACTGAGTAAGGACCCATGCGGATTGCTATAAGAGAACCAAGGTGACAATTATGGTTGTAAGTGGTATGTCCTGTAGGAGGATGGTGGAAGGAAAAACAACAAAAAAGGGTTGCAAGAACTCAGCGACGACCAATTAGTGTAAAGGGGAGGGGCTAGGACTGTATTAAATAGAGGCCGGGGTCGGGCCGGGCAGTGTGGGAAGAAAATACTTGCACAGTTAATAATTTCTCTGTGAAAGCCATAAAAGCCAGCAGGAAAGCAGAGAGGGAGAAAGCTTGAAGGAACCAATTGCTGAAGAAGCCAGAAGGCTGCAGCAAATGAGGTGCAGGCTGTGTAATGGGGTAGCCAATCAGTGTCCAGTGAGGTTCCCCTGTCAGGAAGGCAAGCTTACCCGGGTTTAGGTGCTTATGAGGCGGGCAGATGAAGGATGACGGCCGGCTGCCACCGTGGAAAGCGAGCGGCCGCCCGGTCAAGGGCCCCTGGAAACAGGGAGGAAAAGGTCAGGGTTAAAGCAGATAAGCAACCTGACACAAAGAAAACAGTCGAGGGCTAAATCGGTGGCCGGGGGTTACAGAAAAGGGGCAGTGCAGAGACAGGAGCTGATGACGAGGGGCAGGGAATAAGCAGACAGCAAGATTGCAGGCAGGCACCGCTGGCTGTGCTTTGTTATGCAGATGTAAAACAGCTACAGAGGTAGAGTTGGGAAACTTACAGGGCCAGGGAGAGTTAAAGAATAAAAAAAAAACAGCAGGAGGTAGAGAGCGAGGGGGGAGAGCGCAGACAGAGCAAAAACAAGGAGGCAGAATCCACAATTAAAAAATATACTATCAGTAATACACTTTGAACAGCTGCAAATATAATTCTTATTACTGGCTGCTAATTCGCTGTATTTACAGCATGGTACATTGCTGCGCTATTTTGTTTACTGCGACATGACCCTGTGCTGTGAGTGTGTGGGGTATCTACCACTGTGCCATTTAGAAATCATGAGGAAAACAAATGGAGTAGAAGCAGTTGCAAGAGGGAGGAAAGGAGCAGGAAAAGATTCCTCCATGCCAGTTCCACCAAGTACCAGTTCTGTAAGTGATGGTGACCATAGTGGTGGGACAGAGACTACACCTGAGAGAAGGACAAGGGTTGGATACATGATACTATTGCAAAAAGAAAATGGTTCATTAGTCCCAGAAGTCCACTGGTTCCATTCCCACTGCAAGCAGCTTTCCAAGCCAGTCATCCAGTGCATCTGATGATAAAATCACCCTGAGCAATCCAGAAATGCACCGATCACACCCTCTTCCTCCTTCAAGTTTCTTCAGTTAAAGAGACATTTCCAATCTTCACTGGCTTATTTCACTTCTTGTAAAATGAGGTGAGAAAGACAAAGTCATGACAAAGCACATCATGTAAAATGGTACGAGAAAGACAAAGTCCTGATTAGTTTTATTGTGTAAAATGAGATGAGAAAGGTAAAGTTAAGACTAGTTATATTTTCTCTAATCATGTTTCTCAAATCATGTTTTCCTGAATCACATTTTCTTCAGTCACATTTTCTTGTATCCAATACAGACACTTCATGTAAAATGAGGTGAGAAAAGTTAAGTTGAAACCAGTCTCATCATGTAAAATGAGGTGAGAAAGGCAAAGTCAAGTGCAGTCATGTTTTCTTGAGTCACATTTTCTTGAATCTCATATTCTCTGCATGCCCTTCCCACCATGTATGAGGTGGTATGCACAGATGGGCGACTTCTGAAGAAATCATGGGGGGGTTGCTGTTTCAATGCTGCATCAGCAGGCCATTTCCATTGTGAGTCTACTAATTTGGGATTTAAAGCAGATGGATTTCTTCAGAGGTGGGATGGTATCAGGTCAATGTGCCCAGCTAATTTAATACTGCCGCTTATTGAAACCAATCTTAAGGAGCAAGCTAATGTACAGAAAGAAATATCAGAGGCAGAAGAAAATTTGAAAAAGGATCTGGATTTAGATGAGGACAAGGTGCTAATAGATATGACTGAAAAAGAACTATCTGAGTTTGATGAACATTTAAGAGCATTAAAATTAAAGAAATTCAAAAGAGACATACTTGATCCTAAGGAAGGGAGAATATATACATAGAAAAAGGAACTTAGAAAAAGGCAACATATTTAAATGAAGACTGTTCATCATACTATACAGACTTGGACAGCAGCGTAGGTCATCAAAGAGGTAGATGTGCACCCTACAGAGGAAGAGAAGGGAGGTGGAGCAATTAATCCTTTAGGGAAAGATCTTTCAACCAGTATCAGGGACACATGCAATACAAGGATTTTTACAGGCCACTCTATGGGGAAGGGGAGAGAAAGAAGAGAAGTCACAGAGGAGTCATACCCAGGGTCTGGGGCAGGTCTGTGTGGGGGAACAGGACATTGAGTGGACAAGAGCCACCTAACTAGACAATACCAGAAGAAGAATCCCTAGTTTTCAAAATTTCAGACAGAGTATTAAGTTCTATAGAGCTAGAGGTGCTTATTAAAGGCTTAGGTTACTGTTTAAACTAGAACTAAATATATTTGAATTGAAATTGGATGTTGAAAGATTCATCAGAAAACTCAGAATTAAACAATGCTTTGAGATAGAAGCTGAGACAATGAAAGATATATAAGCACAGGAAAAAGAAAAGAATAGGAAACTTAGAGAAACCCTGCAGGTAAAGTCAATTTTTTGGCCCCCTGGGCCAGTCCTATCTAATATTGATACTTACTCCAATTATGTAAGAAGGAATACTGAGACAATTATCAAGAAGAATGAAACTGACAAATGTAGCTACAACGTGACATATAACCAATATCAAGCACTTAAATCTCTTAGACAGGATGATCAAATTGTAATTAAAGAGGTTGACAAGGGGGTGGAGTGGTGATTATGAATAAAGCTCATTACTGAAATGAACATTTGTCTCAGTTAAATTACATCAATTATGAAAAGGTGAATGCTATTCCTTTCACAGAAATGCAAAGTATCATCAACGAAATTGTAGTGGTTGCAGGAAAAATAAAATGGATAGCAGCTTGGGAAGCAAGGGCACTAAATACACAACAACCAAAATACTGCTATTTTATTTAGCACCTAAAATTCACAACAGTTTGGCAAACCCCACTGGTAGGGCAATTATTTCAGGCCTAGAATCCATCACTGAACCTTTATCATTTTTTGTTGATTGTCATTGTAAATGACTAGTTGAGAAACCAGAATAATGTTTAGAGGACTCAAAGCATCTTATGCAGACACTAGAACAATTCCCAGCTGAATGTCTGAATTTTGATCAGTGTCTTTTGGTGACTACTGACATATTTATTTATTTATTTTTTATTTCATAACTAGGATTACAATTACCTTCGAAACAGGGGTTCTTTTACAAAGGTTCCTCTTCAAGTGAGAAAACAATGCAAGACAACAGGCAAAGAAAGGAACAATTTAACACAATATAAATTAGGACAGAGTGCAGAAATCAGAGGCAACAATTATCAAGGTGAATTGCAGATAGGAAAACAAGTGTCACAATAGTGTCCTGTGAGAAAAAGTCGGACATAAATAATTCATAACAGAGTACATCAGTGAAATAAGAATGCAGTCCTAAGTAAGCAGATTTTGCCAATATAACAATTTACACAAGCGATAGAAAGGAGTGGGCCTAGTGGAGATAGGATATGGGGAGGATGGAACAGGGAAGGGGAGGAGAGAAGGGGTAGAGGGTATAGTAGCAGGTGAGATAGGAAAAGGGCAAAATAGGGGAGCAGGGTAGGGAGGCAGGGGCAGAACAAGTGACATATGAAATCTTTATACTTCGATCCCACATAGGGTAGTATTGTAAGCTTTAGGAAACTCTCCAGAAAAGACAGAACAAAAGCCTCCCACAGGTTTTATTATTAAACTAGCAGACTATGTGCTTCATAACAACTATTTTAAATTTGAAAATGAGGCTTTTCTCCAAAAAGTTTAATTGGGGTCAGTATGGCCTCCACCTATGCCAATTTGTTTATGGTAGATGTTGAAAAGAACTTTTCTGTTTTTAATGTACTGTAATGAATATGTGAATCAATATCATACCTCCATCAAATTTTGGAGCCATTTTATTGATGACATTTTCGTTAGTCTGGGACAACAATGTAAAGAGCCTGGAGCATTTCTTTAACTATTTGAATGGTTGCACCTAGTATTTATCATTTACAATGGAAAATAAGTTTCTTGGAGATCCCATACTTGGATCTGTTAGTGGTGAAGGAGAATGGGATCTTTTCCTGAAACCTCTATCATAAACTGACAGAGAGAAACACTTTGCTTCATGCTTCTAGCTACCACCCTCCCAAACATGTTCAATGTGTACCATATAGTGAGTTTTTATGCTACACATGCAATAGTGGATCAGAAGAGAAGTACGCAATCTACAGTGAAAAACTGCTTACAAAATTCAGAAAGAGGGGATATGATGAACAAACTCTACAAGAGGCAGAGGCATCAGCGATAAATAGTAGACAAACTATTCATAGCAACACCTCAAAAATAGTCAGGAGAGAAAAACAATATTCAGAACCACCTTTTGTGACCATTTTGGAGCAATTTAAAATGTAATTTATAGACACTGGCCCATATTACATGATACAGCAGATGACCAGGATACATATTATAATAAGCAATGGGTGGCAGCAAAGAAGGCAGATAGCATCCAGTCTCATGCAATAAAAACACAACACTGGAAACCACCCCCCCCCATCCCCAGTCACCTAGCTGGGTAACAAACCCATGGAATTTTTTAGCTGTGGACTTTGCATCCACTGCACAAACACAATCAAAATGAAAGAAATAGGCAATCCCAGTCAAAATAGAAAGTTATCCGATAAGATATTTACTGGTCCAATTTATGAACTGCCTTTGCAGTCTAATACATATCGGGAAAACTATCAGGCCCTTAAAGTGGAGGTAAGTGAGCAAAAATGTTCAATAAAGTTGGAAAATAAGAAATCAGCACTTGCAAAGCATTTTCTAAAAGCTCACCATCAAGTTTTTATTTTATGTTTTTCAGCAATTGACTTTGTTAAGAAACCAGTAAGAGAAGAGGATTGGGGCAGGGCATTCCTTAGAAAGAAGGTGTGGTGGATAAACAGATTCCATAGCATAAATAAAAGACATGGACTAAATGATGAGAGAGAGAGAGAGTTACAATAATGTAAGATGATAATAGGAAAGAGATTCTGTTATGCTCTATTTACAACATTTTATAACTTGTAGTCATTGCAATTCCATGCAGTGTGAGGTTTTCGAGTTTGAGTCCCAGCACTCCACTGCAACATCCCACTCTGCTTATGACTAAACTGACAAAATTCCAATTTTACTAGCTTTGTCATAGCCAAGAAAATGTATACAATATTATATGGCACACACAGCTAGTACATCTCATATGCTATGTATTTACACAGAATGGGAGCAAGACAGAGGCAGGAAACTACAGACCTGTCAGTTTGACGGCAGTGGTAGGGAAAATGATGGAATCACTTCTGAAGGAAAGAATTGTTGAATACCTAGAGGCCAGTGGGAAACAGGACCCAAAGCAGCATGGATTCACAGTGGGAAGGACATGTCAGACAAATCTAATTGATTTCTTTGACTGGGTGACCAAAGTAGTAGACCAAGGAGGGGCTGTGGACATGGTCTACCTAGACTTTAACAAGGCATTTGACACTGTCCCACACAAAAGATTAATAAACAATTTAGCCAGCCTGGGAGTGAGTCCCAGGGTGGTAGCCTGGGTAAAACACTGGGTGAACAACAGGACACATGGTAATAGTAAATGGAGTCCACAGTGAAGGAAGGGGGCTTATTAGTGGGGAACCGCAGGGTTCAGTACTGGGGCTGGTTCTTTTTAATGTCTATATAAGTGACATTGTAGAGGGACTGGAAGGAAAAGTATGTCTCTTTGCAGATGGCACAAAGATCTGTAATGGGGTCGATATGCAAGGTGGGGTGGAAAGGAAGAAAAAGGAGTTGGCAAGGTTGGAGGAATGATCAAATGTATGGCAGCTTAGATTCCATGCAAAGAAGTGCAAAGTAATGCACCTGGGAAACAAAAACCCAGGGGAAGAGTATGCAATGGGGGGTGAGACTGACAACAACAAAAATGGAACGGGATCTGGGGGTAGTCATATCAGATGACCCTAAAGGTGGGCAAGTAATGGGAGAAGGCAGTAAGGAGGGCTGGGGGATACTTGGGTTGCATAGGATAGCATCACCAGTAGAAAACAGGAAGTTGCTGTCCCTCTGTACAGACAGTTGGTAAGACCACATCTGGAATACTGTGTACAGTTCTGGAGACCCCATCTCCGCAAAGACATAGACAGGACAGAGGCTGTCCAGAGGAAGGAAAACAAAAATGGTGCAGGGTCTGCACCAGAAGACATATGAAGAAAGACTAAAGGAGCTTAAGATGTATAGCCTTGAGGAAAGGACGGAGGGGGGGACATGATAGAAACTTTCAAATACCTCAAGGGAATCAACAAAGTCCAAGAGAGTAGCATCTTTCAGAAAAAGAGATGTGCAAGAACAAGGGTGCACAATTTGAAGATAAGAGTGGGGGACGGCTCAGAGGTAATGTGAGGAAGTATTTCTTCAGAGAGAGGGTTGTAGATGCATGGAACAGCCTTCCTAAGGAGGTCATAGAGTCACAAACAGTGGGGGAATTCAAGAATGCATGGGACAGACATAAGGCAATTCTAGTGGGGGGTAGGAGGAAGTAGACTGCTGGTTAACTAGGATCTGCAGCTTATCCATTAGGTAGGGAAATGAGCAGACTAGGTGGGCCAAGCGGTCCTTATCTGCCATCAGATTCTATGTTTCTATGTATTATGTACATATGGGGGACCCAGAATGTGTATGTATTTCTTAGTTTTCATTTGGCGATAGCATATAATCAGTTTAGCCACTTACGTGAGTTGGAACAGGAGCAGGCTTAAATACCATATACATTTTGGATCCAAGATAAAACAATTAAAATATTAATGTCTACAGCACTCTGTGGGGTCTCTTAGCACATTACAAACCATTAAACTGCATCCTTACATAGTCTCAAAGAAGTCTTCCCATACATCACATTGGGATCAGGCACTGCGATGCATCATTTTTCCATTTGCATATTCTTAAGGATGCAATGATGTCATAACGTCATGCACTGTCTGACACATGAGCACCACTCCTCACTAAAATTGAAGGAGCAACAGGGAGACAGTTTGATGTCCCTGGTAATGGCAGTTCTGACCATTTGTAAATTGAGCTAAAATCACAGCTCGCAACAGAGGAAGAGGGTGAGTAGTTCTTTTTATAGGGCTTCAATAAAAAAGCTGTTTTATTGATATAAATGAAAATCATTGTAGAAAAATAAATAAAAATCCATGTAGAAAAAATACATTACAAATGTTTTAAATCAGTTTATGGGCACAACGAGTGTCAGCCAGAAGAGAAGCAAAATAATGGTGTCTGATGTGAATTAGCAAATCATATCGAACTGCAATAAAAAAATGGCAGTTTGAAAAGTAAGATCAGTTTGAAAATATGAAAATGCACTTGTAGATAGATTAATGGGAGACACTGGGATACAAAGGAATAGTATGTTGACATGTTTTGTTCTATTACAGAGACAAATTTAATATGAATGCTGCAGATATTTAGAAAATAAATATACCTCTAAATAAAGCGATAGAAATAAGTGAAATCAGTTGACAAGAGTGTTGACAAAATAAATAAGTATAAATTTGAAGTGAAATTAAAAAATATTCCAACAGTACAAGCATTTAAATGCATTTTTCATTTTTTTTTTTATTTTACCATAGAGTTCCATATGTGGAATCAAACTGTTACATAATGAGAAAGACCATCATACTCTATGAGCTAAGTTTTTACATATTTCAGTATTTAAACTGATCAATTTCAGGATTTGTATGACTTATTAGAATCTGATGTTCTATGGCATATTATAAAATTTCAATTTTGTATAGATTTTTAATCATATACATCTGTGAAGAAGAGACACCAGTCTCAAAACGTTGGAAATTAATTTTAAGAAATAATGGCTTTGAAAAATCATACAATGAAAGAACCGAGGGTGAGATGTTGACTGTCCAGAGTGTTTTCCCTTCTTGTGTCTACCTGAATGCCACACTGACCATTATGTATGCTCTTTAGCAGCTACCCAACAAAGCAATTCTGGAGGTCGTTGTTACATGTGTGCCTCTGGTGGCAGGGGCAAGAATTACAACGACGATGATGTGGTGGAGGAACTGGTGGAAACACTGCCCCTACTTCATCTGAGTTATTGCAACAGTTAAATATAAAAAGAAAAAATGTATCCATAGATAGATAAAACTGTGAAGAGTAATGTGATGCCAGGCATTTAATGTTTCATTAGTTGTTTCCATTTTGTTTTGTTTTGTGATGCAGAACTTGTATTACTTTGGAAGTGCGGTTATTATTATTATGTAATTTGAAAATCAAGGGACCAGAACGAGTCTAGTAACTGTCATTGAGACAACACCAAGACCACAGGGAGGCAGAGACATGCGCAGAGCTCATAAACAAGCGGGGCCAATGATATGACAGATACAGTGTTCAGTGCTAGGGTTGCTGGGGGCATGCTACCTTAGGAACATTTTGTAAAAAGGCATTGTAGCTGGTGCATTTTCATGCATTTTAAAGTGCCAATAACATTACCAGCCTTTCCTTTCTAAAACACTTTTTTTCCCCAATTTTTAACTTTCAATAAAGCTCCTGGAGGCCATCGAGGATGAGGCTATCCTGGATTCAATGGCCAGAATTGGGTCGTGGTGCACTGACAATCATGACTGAGACATGGCCATACCAGGACACTCTCTGTTTAGGAGAGATAGGGAGTGGAGGATGGGTTGTTCTAAATGTGAGGGAGGGAATCAAGGCTGTGGAAATACAGGGGCACCCAATGGAACAGGAAGGGCTCTAGGTGCTGTGGGTCATCCTGGAGACAGGAGCTGGGGCTGAAGATCATGTCTGACCATGTTTGCTTAGGAGAAGGGGTGTGTCAGGGCTGTCAGCCTTAAGGAACACCACTTCACTCCACACCTCTACTCCAGAGACACAAAACCCTAATTATTTTTCACTTCCCTACTTTGTGTGCTTTGCATTTTTCAACCATAATGTCTGCATTAACATGGTTTTGAGCAATTAGTGTCCCTTCTTTTTGTGATAGCAGAACTGTATCATCATTTTAATGAACAGAATGGTGAAGATATTTCTAGCCCTGCTTCAGCAACCAACAAGTGAAAGACAACACTGACTTAATATTTGTATTTGCACCGTTACACTGTATCATCCTAGCATAGATACAGTACAAATTATAACAATTTCTTACCTCAGTCCTGGGGATTCTGGGATTGGGGTTGGGCAGCTTGAGAGTTGTCCAGTTGTAAAACAGCAATAGCAATTGGGTCACAAAGGATCTGCAGCTTTCCAGTAACTAACGTGGGAAACAAGGTACTCTAAACATACAACAATTCTTCTCTTATACACATGGTCAGTGTCCGCCAATGCTGGGGTTAGCATCCTGTTACACTGTCTTTGTCACTTCATTGTACCTCTAGACATAAAGTGGAAAATGGTTTAGTATGCGTAATAAAAATACTGATCAGCTATGTTGGGTGGAAAGGGATTGTAGTTTTTTGGAGGCATTTAAAGTGGTTTGGTTGGGAGGGTACTATTGGTACAATGGCCATGACCTGGATTTGGAAATTGACTAGGGTCAATCATGGAGGTCAGTGTGGGGGATGTGGACAGGATTCAGCATCCCTGGGCCTACTCTCCTGTTTGGAGGGGAGGCAAGTTGCTCCATTCATTGGCTGCTACCAGGGTAGGATGAAGCCACCACCTTTTGCACTTCATGCAACACTAACAGAGCAATGGACAGCCAAAATGGATGACAGTCAAGGGGAACAGATGTCCCTCCTCTCCTATCTCCATCAGGGGGAAGTCTGTGGGGTGTAACAAAGGTACAAGGTAAGTTGCTGTGACAGGAATGTGGCCATGTTAATGTAGACTTTGTTATTGTAATTATTTTCTTTTCTGCTTATTCTCATATAAGATTTTCTATGATTGGAATGGCTTGGGTTGGACAAAAATGGAGTTAAGGTCACATGTGTCAGCAGCTGTCCTGAGAAACCTTCATTGGAAACATCTGCCAGGTGTAATGGTGTCACTTTTCCCACAAAGGCATCCAAACAGCCAGGAAGTAAATAAAGTAATAAATAAATGTGAGGGAGCTTGAAAGGACATGGTTCTCACACTCAGCCAGTAAGATAAGAGGATGTCATAAAACCTTTGGGGTAGGTTTCAGAGGTGTGACCATGCAGTGAGGATGTTTACTTATTTATTTATTTTTTGTTTACCGGGTAAGTGCACTAGACAAATTCTGCCTATTTTCAGGCACAACCTGGCGGAGAGGGATACACATGAATGCCAGCTGACCTTGCACCAGATTAAGCTGGTGGGGGTATTTTTAGTGAATGGGGTGAAATTTGGCTAGAGCACCAGGGAAACCCCTACTCTTTTCAAGAAATGCCATAGGGATCTTTAACATCCACCTGAACTACCACCAGAACAGGCAGATGGGACCTCAGTTTAACGTCTCATCCAAAAGACGGCACCTCAGAAGTGCAGCACCCCCCTCATGCTGTACTACAGTGTCAGTATTGGGATATTAACCCAAGTGCCTGGTGTGGGGATAGAACCCACAGCCTTCTGATCTCCCAGCCTCAGAGGCAAGTGTGCTACCTGCTGAGACACTGACACTGCAAGGTGTTGCTAGGTGGGAAAGGGCAGTTCAGCCTGGCAGACATAAACATATATACACACATAGACACACAGACACACACACACACACACACACACACACACACACCATTCATTCATGTGGGTGGAGAATACTGGATTGAGCTGTCTCACTGCAGAGGTACCATCCTACTGCCCTGAGTACATAAATGGAAGAGTTTAACCACAACTCTCTCTGTCTGTCTGACTTCCTTCAACCTTTGAAGAGGACCTGGGATCTGTCTCTTGGTGAGTGTTCCCAAATAGGAAGGAGAGCCTTGCTCTTATAGCTAGCTTATCTGGGTGAGGAAAGAACAGTCTTAGTGAACGTTTCTTTCAAGTTAACTTTCAGGTAAATACAGACCCTAATGTGAGACTAGATTGTGGGTTTATTGTATAAGTAATCTATCTGTTCAAACTGTTTTGTTTTTCTTTCCTGTAAATGTGTATATCTTTTTGTTTGCTATACATATCCTGTTTGTAATATCTTGTAGCATTAAGCAGTAAAACTCTATTTTGATAGTACAAGTGGTTCAGCATCCTTATTGCAAAGGTAATTTTAATATTTCTGCTGGGCAAAGTGAAAATTCTGTTTAGACCACCATCAGATGTGCACTCCACCAAATATTACTGTGTTTGACCTTCCAAGTCCCTGAGAGACACACACAGGTATTTTCCTGGCAAAACCAGTTGGTGGCAGCAGAAGAAGTAATTTAGACAAAACTCCCTAGAAGTGGATACAGGCCAAAGGAGTTATTACAGTTCCTAAGATGGAGAGTAATAGGGCTGGGTGACTAACTGCAGTAGGAAACTTGTAGATGGAGCATGGCATGCAGCAATCCAATCTTCATCCTGCCAGATAATCTTTTCCCAATTTTTCTTGCCATCCCACTTGTCCCAACACAAAGCAACAGCCCATCAGGCCTCAACATGCATGTCAACCCCTAGTAAGGATTGGCTCCCTGGCCTGCAACAAGTTGTCATCTGTGCACCAGAATGCTGTTCTGTCCCTCCATAGGCTGGGGCTGGTGCCACAGGACCTTCCTCCCATCCTCAGCCCATTCAGCTGGCTCACTAAACTTGCAACCAAACTCAGGTCACCAGCACAGGAAAGCAATGTGATCCCACATAGGCCCAAAAGCTGTCTCTGCAATGCATACAACGTTACTTCATAATTTGTTTCTGACATTTTGACCCAACATTTTCAATACAGCGTTGTTACACCCCCTCCACCCCCCAAACCTGACAGGTACCATTTATAAATTACTCATAAATTTAATTTAACACCACTAAGTGCAAAAACATATTTTGGCCAGGATCTGAGAAATGACACCTTACACATTCATGAAGTGGTGTGGAAACATGGCTGTGTTGAAAAGTTGAGCCAAAATATTGAAAATAACCAGTTATGAGCAGGTGTTGAAAATGTTCAATGTACTGCACCTTCATAACTTAATTATTTTTTTAATATTTTGACCACAAATTTTCAACATAGTTTTCTTATGACTCCCTTCATGAACTCAGTAGATAAAGATGTTCAAATCTTGCCCAAAAGGTGATTTTTGCGGAGTGACTGCTAAATCACCATTTGGGCTAGATTTAAAAAGGTTCACCTACTGTACCTTGTTCAGAAGGTGGGGTCCCAAAAAGGCTGTGTTGAAAATGTGTGGGAAAAATATAAAAAAAATTACCAGGTTATTAGTAAACATCCAAAACACTTTGAAATGCATTAATGGTACTCACCTTGTTTCCTCCATTCCCAGTCTGGCATTGAAGGAGGAGGACGTGTCTCTGGTCCAGAGATGGTTATGGTGTTGGACCCCGATAGGTGAGTAAGGGTAAATACACTGCACGGGGTGGGGTGGGTGTTTATGGGGGTTGGGTGGGGTGGATAGGGGAGGAGAACAGAGGATGGCAGGAAAACAGGCATTGACAGATGGTTTCCTTTACTGGTTTCCTTTGTTATGGTCTAAAAAAAAAAGATATTGAGGGACCATTTTTCCTTTACAGGTACTAAAACTGGGGATTGGGCACCCTAGTGTTGGCTTGATGTTTAGTGGCACAGGGGTGGGCACCCTGGTGTTTCACTCTGTTTTGGTGGAGAGGGGTTCTGAGGATTGGGTACCCCAGTATCAGGTTCTTCATTTAGTGGGGGGGGGGCCTCAACCATAAAAATGAGAGGGCTTAACCAGCATCAGGGGTGGACATCTTGGTGTCTGATAAAGATATTCATTTAGCTGGCACCTGGGATCGAGCACCGCAATATCTGGAATAGTCCTACTTAGCAGGTTACAGTAACAGCTGTGATAGAAAAACATTTTCTGGCAGCTACATTCAGAAGGGGTGGGGCTACATATTGATGTGTTGCCCCATCACCACTGAATGAACACATTTGATTCTGAAATGGAAGCTGTTTACAGCATCAAGCATCACCTTGTGGTGATGCCTATTGCCCTGACCCCTCAGACACACTTGCATTTTTGTCAAACAACCGCATTTAGAAATGTTTTAACAAAAAACAGTTATCCTCAGAATGTTAAGTACTTAAACTATATATGCAAACAGGTTTTTTCAAGTTTCTCAACAATGGGGTGTGTTAGGAAAAGCACAAAAGCAAGCACTTTGGGGAAGACTCTGTTAAACCTGCAAGTTTTAAATGTGAAATCCTCCATTGGTTGAGTTCAATTTTACTTAAATATGCAATAAAAGTATTTGTTCATAGCATACAAATTAAAATCATAAATCTTGGCAGACATCAGAATACAATGTATCAAGGTATTTTTATACAATTACATAAATAGATGCAGAGACTGATATACATGGATAATAGATAACAGACTAGCAGTATAGCCTAGAGGTTAGAAGAATGAGGTGTGAACGAGTTTGGTACATCCAGCAGACCAGACCTGAGTTTGATTCTCACAACCTCCACTTGCGTACTGTGTGACTCTGAGCAAGTCACTTAACTGCCCAGTGCTCCCAGGTCACCCCTGAAAACAGGCACTTGTGCCTAGTGGGCCTTACCCAGTTGCCAAAGACTAAATGTGTTCTATAAAATACTACTTCAGTTTATTCAACACTTTATCAGCAAAAGAGGCTATGGTAAATATGTAAGCTTTAGAATTCTCAAATAGTTCCACTCTAAGGATTTTTGCTGTTTTCCTCTGTTACAGTTGTAATAAATGGATAGAACAGTGATGTCCTTTCCATAGAGAATATAGTACATTCAAAAACGAAATGCCTGACAGACAACTCTACCACTATAGAGTATTTGCACTCCTGTTTAAACCAAACTAATGGACCTCTCCTATCTAAGGATTTTCCTTGATCAATGATTCCCATACTGAATCTGCACAGATAATTTCTATGTATTAGACTTTTTCAAAGTAGGTCAGATACAAATTGTTTTCCCATAACTCAACATTGTTCTTATACATTCAGAACACCTGGATATCTGATAATTTAGAAATGTATTTTTGTTAGTGGATATCTTTCAATCTTTGATGGACTTCTCTTATATATATATGTTATGGGATGATCTTATACATATTGGTCCAGTAAATTTGGGAGCCCCAGTAACCTTATTGTAATTTACTGTTTGGAATATAGAACCATGAATGTTCACTATGCAGCTTCAGAAATGCATGGCATACTTTATAAGGAAAATGATCCAATCCCATCTGAATGATTTTACCCCAATAATGTATTGCTTTCATTAATCCTCATATTTCCATGGGAAGAATGTTAGTTCTAAATATAGGAAAGCAATAGGTGTATCCTAAGGGGTATACCGTCAAAATAGCATTTGAATAATAAAGCAGTGAAATGTGCATCATGGAAACAGCGTAAGTGAAAATAGCTACATGTACAGAACAGCATGGGGATATCATAGCGCATGACTTGAAACATTTGCCCCCCCCAACTTTCTCCCGCCCCAAGTTGTAATTTTAAATTGCCGCTTTATCATTACTTTTCCCTGTATTTGTGAAGCACGGTTTTTGGTGTCAATGTTTTGTGTGTGCTCTTGTTGACTCTGCTGTGTTTGTTTTAGTGGTTTTGTGGTGGACCCACCCAAGGGAAGAACCAGAATCTGCCTATAAAATGAAGTATGGACACTCAATCACATTAACCATTTTATTTAAGCACCAGATTTCTATTTGGGCACTTATTTTTGCTCCAAAACATTTTTAAAGCTGCAAATGAATTATTTGCAAAAGAATGTGATGATCTATGGATCCCTTTGGATGACCATAATGCATTTTCTTTTACTTTCTGTATATTGTCCTTCCAGTTATTCGTTCTTGAAAAGTATGCGCCCAAATATTTGTACTCATCCACAATCTTAAACGTATTTATTTTCCATTCAGTTGCTATTTTATCACTTTTACCAAAGATCATTATTTTTGATTTGAATACATGCATTTTTAGATCTAGAGCTAGTAGTTGTTGTGTAACTGAGCAAAATACTATTTTTAGAACCAGTGGGTATGGGACATAATACTTGCATCATCTGCATAAAATAATATCTGAATGTTGTCCCCATCTATAACTGGCAGGAATGTTTCAACACTTTTTAGTGAGCTAATAACTGTTTCAATGTATAGTATAGACTGATTAAGATGGGAGCCAGCAGGCAACCCTGCTTAACAGCTTTTCTAATATGGATGCTGTCTGTAGTACACCATCCCTTGACTCACTCTTGCTGTATTAGCGTCATATATTAACAATATTAAATCTAGTAATCCTCTATAACTACCTTTTAAAAGTTTTCCAAAAGAAGTTTCTCTTTATGTTATTAAAAAATCAATGTAAATTGTCATGTTTTCCCAACTATATATTTCTCAATTACATGGTTTAAAAGAAATATATGGTCTGTAGTACTCCTGGATGACCAAAAGCGTGCTTCTTCTTCTGAAAGTAATTTATTTTCTGCTACCTAACATTCTAAATGGTTTAAAATTATTATTGTGCAGATTTTAAGCTTTCACACAGCAGAGTGATTGGAAATCCTTCTAGATTTTTTAACTATAGGTGAGCAAAAAAAGTCTTAATTTATGTAATGTTCACATTTTTTCACTTCTCTAACTTTTCCTCCCGTAAACCAATTGGCACAAAAAATTTTGGATCCAAAAATTCTGGCCCAGTTTTATGCCTTCCACATATCAAATAAATCAGTTTAATTGGGGAAGAGTTATTAAGGTGCAAATACTGAGGTTTGACATTAAAGTACTTTCTCATCCCTAATATACATGTGCAACCACATCTGTATACTATATATATATAATATATATTATTTATTTGGAAAGTTTCACCAGGAAAGGCATACTGATCTGAAACAGCTCATTTACAGATGCGTCCTGGGGGTACGGGGAAGAGGAATACAGTTTAATGTACACAACAATGCTACAAACTAATATAGATACAATCATTACATAAAGTAGTATATTTACTCCATACAGGTAACACAAAAAATTCACAATGGAGCATCTGTGAGCCATAGGAAATTAAGAAGTTGTTGAAGGCATAGAGTGGAGCCTGGAGATATAGTAGAGAGGGCATGAAAGAAAATGGGACCAAATTGATTGGCATGGAGAGCATTATAAGATAAGAAATAGTTAGCGGAAGGCTGAGGAGAGAAAGGAGGTAGAGGGGAAAACCTTTGTTGGCAATTTAGCATTTACTACAAGAATCTATCTCTGTCCATACGCTGTGAGACACCTTAGTGGTGTGAGATAGTATTGGCTGAGAGAGCCTGACATTCGTTTTTTGCTCTGCACTGCAAATTCACCTTCTACTGCTTGCAGTTTTTAATTGTGTATCAGGGGGGTGTTTGTTGGCACTTGCTACAGGATAGTACTTTCACTCAGCTAGAATTACTACTCTGTCATAGCGTAGCATACACAGGGCTTTAATTTCAAGTTAAATCAAAGTCTGTGATATCAGGGAGATCAAACGCTCGCTACAGGGTCAGGTGACCTCCATCTCATTTCTGGGCTGTCTGGGCTAAAAAGTGCTGTAATGTTTTGTCAGTTTCAATCTCTGTCCATACACTGTGAGACACCTTAGTGGTGTGAGATAGTATTGGCTGAGAGAACCTGACATTCGTTTTTTGCTCTGCACTGCAAATTCACCTTCTACTGCTTGCAGTTTTTAATTGTGTATCAGGGGGTGTTTGTTGGCACTTGCTACAGGATAGTACTCTCACTCAGCTAGAATTACTACTCTGTCATAGTGTAGCATACAGAGGGCTTTAATTTCAAGTTAAATCAAAGTCTGTGATATCAGGGAGATCAAACGCTTGCTACGGGGTCGGGTGACCTCATTCTCATTTCAGGCTGTCTGGGTTCAAAACTGCTCCAGCAGCGGTATGCAGTGCAGGTAGGCGCACATCTGCGGCGTCTTGTTGTGGACACTGCGCATCCTCACGCGTGTTACGTGTATTAAGCAGTGGAAAGCAGGGGCAAAGCAAGGTAAACCTCTGAAGGTATCAGCCGTATTATTTGCATTTGGGGTTGTAGTACACGTTTGGACTGATATTTGAATAATTTTGTCATCTTGCCATTAGTAATGTTGAATACTATCAAAATTTTAGAGGGGGACATTGGTGTTAAATGTTCTTGTTGTTTGATGTATAGTCTGATGTTAGTACCAGTACCACAAACACCATATAAATGCATTAAGTGTACTGAATTTGAGACCCTGCTTAAGGAACTGGCAGGTTTTTACAATTGATCTAGATGTCTTGAATTCACACAACACTTTCCTGAATGTAGAGGTGTAGATAATGGTTTGTCAACAACTGGAGTACCCTTAAACATAGTTTCATATGTAGAGCCTTCTACTTCTCAACATATTATTGCTCCCTCTCTTTTGACAACATACTAAAATAAAGAAGTTGTAATTAGGGAAAATAATCTTATCAATAATGAAACTTCTCAAAGTGGTCAATTGTCAACTTTATCGGGTGAGGGTAGCAAGAGAAAGTGAGATTCCGAGGAAGATCTTGGTGTTCAAAATGATGAGGGTTGGTATGAGGTGCAGACTAAGAGAGCAGCTAAGAAAGGAAGGAAAGCTGAAGTTTTCACATTACCTCTTCTAAATAGTTTTGACCCTCTTAGTTCAAGTGATCAGGATGTTGAAATAAATAATGGACCCTTGCATGGGACTGATGGACCTAGTGATGGCAAAGCGATCCCAAGAGATGCTCAGAAGGAAAATCTCAGTGACATAAATGATGAAATCATTGAGCCCCATGATGATTTTTCCAGTAATAATTTACCAAATAATCATATGGCTGAGGTCTTTGGGTTTGATGAGGGTTTACAAAACCATACTAATGCAAATTTTTTCCAGAATCCTATGCCACTCCCCCACCTAAAGGACTCAAACCACTCTGTTACTGACGATAACAAATCATTGTTCATCTTGGGTGATTCAATTATATGATATACAGATTGATATTCTACTAGGGGCAACAAATCTAAAGTCACCAGCTGTAGTTACAGTGGGGCTTTAATAAGGGATATTACAGAAATGTTGCCTGGTATCTTAAACAAGCCTGATGACCAAAATACTGTTATTTTGCATGATGGTATGAATAATATAATCAAATCTGAAATACAGGAAATTATTAACGAGTTAACTGAGGCAGTGTCCATAATGAAGAGTCTAAAAGCTGAAATTATTATCTCAGAGATTTTACCAGTACCGCGAGCATCTCCTGCAAGATTACTAAAAATAAAATCTTTCAACAATTGGCTTTGCAGGTGGTGCCTGGAAAATCACATTATATGTTTACAGACATGGGAATTGTTTTCTACTAACGATCGTCTTTTTTGCTCGGATGGTTTACACCTGAGCAAGTTAGGCTCCAGATTATTGGGGAATATCTTTTACCAGTCTGTTAATGGTAAAAAAGTAAATTCAAAAAACTAGCGAAGGAGGGGCGAATTGAATCTGTAAATCCTCCTATAGCAAGTTCAATTCCTTCTATGATATACAGGCAGAATAGTAGTGGGAATAAAATTCAGACTTAAAGTCTTGTTAACAAATGCTAGAAGTCTTCATCATACAAAAAAGGATGGACTTGAGTTAATTTTGGTTAATAATAAGGTGGACATTGCTGCAATTTCTGAAACTTGGTGGGATGATACTTCATCATGGAATCATTCTATCCCTGGTTATAATCTAATACATAAGTACAGAAATTATAGAAGAGGTGGTGGTGTGGTAATTTATCTAAATAAGACAATAACATTTAAAGAACTTAATTTAAATCTAATTCCAAATGATACAAATGAAATTCTTTGGGTTGAAATACAGTCTACTCCCAATAAAAATCTCTTGGTAGGCATGTGTTATAGGCCTCCTAATATTACCCATTGTGATCATTCTTCCTTATTAAAAGAAATTGCAAGTAAACTAAAACATAAGGATGTTCTATTACTAGGAGACTTTAATGTCCCAGGAATTGATTGGAATGAATATACTGCTACTACTCTCCAGGAACATGAGTTACTGGAACTTTGTATGGTTAATGGTTTGCAGCAAGTTGTTGACAAACCAACACGGGGAAAAAATATTTTAGATCTGGTACTTACAAATATACCCGAAAAAATTACTAATTTAGAGGTTAGTGATCCATTGCTCAATAGTGACCATAACATCATTACATTGAACATTGTATATGAACAGATTAAGCAGATTGGTGCTACTAAAGTTTTGGATTTTGGTAAAGCAAACTTTGTGGCTATAAATGAAGAGTTGCAAAGCTATTCTCAGTTAGACTACACTATCCCTGTAAATGATTTATGGAATAAATTAAAAACTAAGATTCTTGAACTTACTGAAAAACATATTCCTAAATGTACCATATATAATCACAGAGGAAAGCTCCCTATGTGGTACACATATAGGGTTAATGAATTAATATCAGCAAAAACGAGAGCATACAGATTAATGAAAAGAGACTCAACTGATTATAATAAAACAAAGTATAAAGAGGCACTAAAATCTTGCAAACTTACCATCAATATGGAAAAAAGGAATATTGAATTTAGACTAGCACATATTAAAGATGGATGGAAATCCTTTTTCTCTTATGTCAATAATAAAAAGAAGGACTCCAGTATAGTGGGCCCAATTAAAACTTTAGATAATATCGTGAGTAATCCTGTTGATATGGTTAATGAGTTTAATAGATTTTTCTGTTCAGTGTTCTCCGATAAAGATACTAATTCTTTACAGGATATTGATCCTATTGATCATATTATAATAACTAAGGATCAAATACGTTGTAAATTACATCAGATTAAAACAAATACTACACCTGGACCAGATTCCTTGCATCTGAGGATCTTAAAGGCTATAGGATGATGGTTGGTTGATCCACTATTTGTCCTCTATAATAGATCTTTACAAATGGGAGAGGTCCCAGCTGACTGGAAGCAAGCTTTAGTTGTCCCTATTTTTAAAAAGGGGGATTGTAGCAACATGACAAACTATCGACCAATCAGTTTGACCTGTATTTTGGGTAAAATTATGGAATCTATTTTAAAGACATACTTATCACTGACTTAAAATGTGTTGGTTTTGTTGATGACACACAGCATGGCTTTAGGACCCAGAGACCATGCCTTACTGCAAATCTTTGTTTCTATGAGAAAATTAGTAAACTTTTGGATGAAAATGAGAAAACTAGGGATAAATGAATTCATTATAAAATGGGTTCAGCAGTAGTTGATGAATAGAGAACAAATTGTCAGGATTAAGGGTTATACTTCCTATATAGGTAAGGTCACTAGTGGGGTCCCCCAGGGCTCTGTATTGGGCCCTTTGTTATTCTCAATTTTTGTTTCTGATCTGGACAAACATATCAAAGGAATTTCAGTTAAGTTTGCTGATGATACTAAAATTGCACTGGATATCAGTAAAACGGATGGATACTCTGATTTTACCAGAGATCTGTTAATAATGGAGTCATGGGCAGTTTCAAATGGTATGTCCTTTAATTTAGACAAGAATGTGGTTATGCATTTGGGTAGCAATAATCAGTGTTATAATTATTTTTTATATGGTCATCAATTAAAGTCTGTGGAACACGAGAAGGACCTAGGTGTCCTAATATCAAAGGATTTAAAATTTAGCAGCTATTGTACCGAATTAATTCAAAAGTCTAATAGACTAATTGGCTGCATTAGACGTTCAATCACTTCTAGAAATAGAAATTGTATAATTCCCTTGTATAGGGCCTATGTACGACCTATCTTGGATTATTGCTCGCCTTTATGGAGCCCCTCATTACGTGGTGACATAAAAAGAGTCAAGGGGGTACAGAGGAGGGTTATTAAGATGGTTTGGGGCCTTCACAGGGAAGATTATGATACTAGATTACTCTCTTTGAATCTCTATTCATTGGAACTTAGGAGGAAAAGAGGTGATCTCTTATTAATCTTCAAAATTACAAGGGACCCTATATTGTTTTCAGATTTAGGCTTTATTCGTAGTCAAAAGTTGTTTTCTTTAAGAAGTCATAGTTATCAACTAGGACTTACATATCCTAAATCTCAGCTAAGAAGGAATTTCTTTACACAGCGGATTATTGTATTATGGAATTTTCTACCAAAAGATATTGTTGAAGTTGATTCTTAAAACACATTTAAATTAAAGCTTGACAGGTTTTTGCTAAATTAGGGAAATGGGAATTAATGCCTGCTAAGGCAGGAGATGTATATTTATGGGCTTTGGCCTTCTGTACATCTATACTTTCCTAGTATGACTCCTAGAATATAGTTCTGCAAATCTTAATCTATTTAGAGCTCACTGGGAATAACATTTAAATGTATGACTCACAGAAGAAAACTGGAAGGATATCCTAAGTTACTTCTCACAGGAGTTCTTTGCCTCAAAGCTTCAACAAATACAGTGGACATGGCCTATCTGGACTTCAGCAAGGCCCTTGACACTGTGCCACATAGAAGACTATTACACAAACTGGGGAATATGGGTGTGGGCAGGACAGTAGTGTGATGGGTAGGTAACTGGCTGGGTGGCAGGACACAGAGGGTGGTGGTAAATGGCTGTCACTCCACAGAGGGAAGAGTGACCAGTGGGGTACCACAGGGATCAGTGCTGGGACCGGTCCTATTCAACATCTTCATCAGTGACATTCGAGGACCTAGAAGGCAGAATTTGACTGTTAGCTGATGACACAAAGCTCTGTAACAGATAAACACACCAGAGGGTGTAGACAGAATGAGAAGCGACCTGCAGAAACTTGAAGAATGGTCAGGGGTTTGGCAGTTGAAATTCAATGCAAAGAAGTGCAAGATAATGCATATGGGGCACAAAAACCCTGGCACAATATATCAGTTGGGGGTGAGGATATAGCATGCACCAAGCAGGAAAGGGATCTTGGGGTTATCATCTCTGATGACCTCAAGGTAGGGAAACAGTGTGACAAGGCAGCAAGTAAAGCAAATAGGATGCTGGGATGTATAGGCAGGGGCATCACCGGCAGGAAAAGGGAGGTCATAATTCCGCTATACAAGACACTAGTGAGGCCCCACCTGGAGTACAGTGTACAGTTCTGGAGACCATAGCTACGTAAGGACATAGACAGGGTAGAGAAGGTTCAGAGGAGGGCAACAAAGATGGTGCATGGATTGCATCACAAGTCCTATGAAGACAGGTTGAAGGAACTGAACATGTACTCCCTGGAGGAGAGGAGGGAGAGAGGGGATATGATAGAGACATACAAGTATCTTACAGGGAGGAACAGGGTGCAGGAAAACACTATTTTTAAGTGAAAAAGATGTTCCAGGACTAGAGGGCATGGGATGAAGTTGGAGGAGGACGATCAGAGGAAACATGAGAAAGAATTTCTTCACAGAACAGGTGGTGGACAAGTGGAACACCCTGCCAGAGGAAGTGGTGGGGGCTGAAACAATCACGGGATTTAAGAATGCATGGGATAGACATAAAGGAATTCTGGAGGTCAGGGGTAAGGGGCAACAGACTTCTAGGAAAACAAACTGAACTTACAAGCTCAAATGGGCAGACTGGGTGGGCCATAGGCCCTTATCTGCCGACACTGTCTATGTATCTATGTATCTAGTTTAATATTTTCCATGGGACATACCTAACCCCCTCTAGAGTACATAAATTTAACTCAGATCTGAGTGAAAGGTGTCCCAGATACCTCAATATCCCTGGATCCCTAACACATATGTTTTTAACATGTAAAAACTGTATACATTTTGGGGACAAATACAGGACTTCTTGGAACAGTCCACCTCATACAGACTGGCTTTAGACCCTTTACCAGTTGTATTAGGAGGGAACTTGGGATACCCCATTTGCTCAGAAGAACAAAGTAAGTTACTGTCAATGGGCATCATCATGGCTAAAAGTGTATTTTGTTAACGTGGAAAGATAACTCCCCTCCCTCTGTTAATACATGGCTCAACTTTATAAAGGATCTTTATGAACTAGAAAGGAACCATAATTTCTACAATGATCCAGCAGCCAAATTTGAGGCTAACTGGACTCCGTTCTTGAGGCATCTGGGAACCAATGTACCCATCTAATGTATAGAGTAGGGACCCTTCTGTCTGCTGTACCAAGCACTATGAATATGATGTAATCCTTTTTTTATTTTATTTTATTTTAATTTTTTTTGGTTGGTTTGCCTTTTCCATTCTCCTTTTCTTTTAGTCCTTTCTTTCTTTATTTAGTATTCAAGATTTACCTGTATTATACCAAGCCTCTGTGTTTCGAATTTCTTGTGGTAATGAATAGACATTGTTACTGTACTTCTTTCAATAAAAAAATTAAAATAAAGAAGACGGGGGATGACAAACATCCTCCAAAGTGCCACACAATGAATACATTGTATCCTAAATGCATAACAACTAATGTAATAAGTAAATATTGACCCAGGTGTGTTGTAATCTTGTAAGTCAAATTTCAGTTGTAAACACTGGGAGGTCAGTGGCCTTGCTCATAGTTATGGAGAGGAATTGGGGAGGGGACAAAAGAGAGGTGGGGATTAAGGACAAGAGGATAGCTAAAATGTACAAATAAACATACATATGATGTACTGGATAAAATTCTTATGTTGAATAAATAATATTTTTTTAGAAAGGAGGGAGGGGGGAAAGGAGTTAGGTAGAGTTTGGCAGGCAGGCCTTTACCCCTCTGGGATGCAAACCCCAGAAGGGCCAGATGTGACTTCATTCACACCCAATCAATGTCTGGGTTTCCAGGACTGCCAAGAGAAGAGTTATGGTAGAGAAGGAGAGGCAGGTTTTTATCCCTCTGGGGTGCAGACCCCACAAAGGCCAGACATGACTTGGTGCACATCCAGTCAGTGTACTGGTATCCTGGCCTGAGAGGAACAGTTAGATAAGATTTGAGGTGGGCAGGGGCTAGGATAGAATAGACTAGGAGAGAGAGGAGGAAAGGAGGGAAAAGGAGGGTGGGGAGGGGTGGAGAGGGGGAATTCAGAGATGGAGAAGTGGGAGTCTGCAGCAGTTACTTGGGGAATTAAGATGCATTTAAGCATTGGGGAGGATAGAGAAGTGAGAGGAGGAGGCAGAGAAGGAATGAGAAGGGGAGGAGAGAGGTAAATAGTTGGGAGAAGGTATGGGAATGCAGAGGAGACAAAAGAAGGGTCAGTTACAGGAGGTGAGGAGAAGTTAAGCAGAATGGAGGCAAGAGACTGTGAGGAGGGGGCAGATCAGATGTGTGATGGGAGTGAGTTTCAGAGTTTAGGAAAAGGGTAAGAGAACGCAACCTGGCTGGCTGAGATGGACATGGGAGGAAGAACAAGGGAGTTGAAGTTGGAGCTATGAAGGGTGTAGAATGTGGATGGGGCTGGGAGAGGATGGAGGAGAGGTAGGAAGGGAAAAAGGCCAGCCAGTACTTGGCTATGAAAGAGGAACAATGGGCTAGACACCTGTCTTCAAGGGAGGGGACAGAGAGGGCGGTATAGAGAGTGACGTGATGAGTGCAAGGTGAAGAGTTTAGAGCAAAATGACAGAAGGAGTGGAAAGGGGAGTCCAGTCTGGATAGGGTAGATTTGGGAGCAGCAATGCAGACTATGTCATCATAGTTGAATATAGGAAGGATCATTTTCTGAACAATGGCTCTGTGGGCCTACAGAGGGATGAAGCTGTGGTTGTGGTACACAGCTCCTAGTTTGGGATGCAGTTTTTTGTGTTAGCATCCACATGTTCAGAAAAGTTGAGGTGACTATCAAGCCAGACCTCAAAGTATTTGAAGGATGGGACTACTTCAATGGAAGACCCATCCAGGGTACAGAAGGAGTGGAAACCAGCAATCCTAGCAAGTTTTTGCCTTATGCCAAAGGTGATGAAGACTGTCTTCTTGGTGTTAAGAGTCAGCTGATTTGAGCAGAACCTGAGCTGAATGTTGTCAAAGTTCAGCTGGAGTCTGGACATCAAATCAGTGGGAGAGGGTCCAGAGGCAAATAGGCCTGTGTCATCAGCATACATGTGAATAGATGCTGAGGTGCAGGCAGCAGGAAGGTCATTTAGGAAGCCTGAAAATAGTGCTGGACCAAGAACAGAGCCTTGAGGGCACCAGTGCAGGTTGGGGTGGTGATTGAAGTTGCTAATTCTGACTGACTGGGTCTTGCCCTCAAGGTAGGCATGGAACCAATTAGTGGCAGGGATGGAGAGCCCTGCTATTGTGAGCTTGGGGAGGAGGAGGTGGTGGGCCACAGTGTTGAAGGCCTTGACCAGGTCGACAAAGATGGCTGAAGTAATGTGGCCCTGATCCATTCCAGTGAGACTGGAGTCAGTAAGTCAGAGGAGGGAAGAGGAAGTGGAGTAGGATTTCGAGAATCCAGACTGGTAAGGGGTGAAGAAAGAGGCTGGAGTCAAGGAAAGGGGAGATTTGAGATGATACCAAGTGTTTCTGGAGTGTGGCCAGGGTGGGGAGGAGGGATAAGGGGCAATAGTTGCCTGGGTTGGAGGTATCACCACCTTTAGGGAGAGTGATAACGGTGGCATATTTCCAGGCTTTGGTGACAGAAATGAGGGAGAAGAAGAGGTTGAGGAGGGCAGAGATAGGAATAGCAATAGCGGAAACAGAGAGATGGAGGAGTTTAGGGCTGTGGCCATCAACCCTGTAAGGGTTGAGGGCAAGAAAAGCCATTACAGCAGCAGCAGCAGCATGTGAGATAGGAGTGAAGGAGAAAGGTGGGGTTTGTGAGGGTGGGTTAGGTGAAGAAGTTGGCGGAGGCACCAAAGGGAAGGAGAAGAGAAGTGAGGGGGCACAGGAGGTGAAGAAGGTGTTAAACCCGTTGGCCACTGAGAGGGGTTAAGAGATGGTGACATCATTCACCTTGAGGACAGGGACAGTGGGCTGGGCCTAAGGTGAGAATAAGGCATGGACAACCTTCCAGAACTTAAAAGGGTAGTTAATGTTGTTCTGGAAGGTAATGGAGAAATACTCAGCTTTAACCAAACTGGTGGCTCAAGTTCATGCATTACACAGGGTGTAGTAATTGTGCAGGTCCTGGGAAGAGCCTGATGACTTGTGAGCCTTCCAAGTCAAATCCCGTGTATGTAGACAGGCTAGGAGTTCTGCTGAGATCCAGGGTAGGTGGGACCCTCTGACCTTGGTTTTTCTTAAAGGGGCATGGTTATCTCAGATGGACAGGAATTTGGACCGGAAGAAGTCAAAGGTAGAGTCAATGGAGTTGGAGGTTGTGATGGAAGACCAGTCAGCAGCTTCTATTTCCTTGTGGAGGCCAGACAGGTCTAAAGACCTAAAGGACTGGATCAGAAGGATTTTGGGAGGGGCTTTGAGGTGTTGGACTTTGCAGATGTAGTAGATCATGTGGTGGTTACTGAGGGCATCTGGTAGGACATGGTATGCTCAGACAGAGTCTTTCTAGGTATGTCCTGTTGGTGTATACACATGGTTGAAGTATTTCCCATTTCTGGTGTTGTTCCCAGTCACACAAATACACTCAGCAGGTCAGGCTCTCTGCTCCCACACTGCCAACCTCCAAGCGCAGTAATGTGAACAGGTAACAGACAGGGTAACCCTCCTGTCTGCTTGTGGGTCCGAATCACCTTTAGTCTCAAGTTCTGGGGGGATTCAAACTGTGAACCTTATGCTAGCGTACCCAAATGTACAGGCACAGATAATCTTCTCTCCGGGGGGATGTAAGATATCTTTCGCCTAAGGGCACCTAACCAGGTATCCAAAATTAACCCTGAAAACTCTATAAAAGACCTTAGGTATATTCTTACCTTTTCCCAGTTTGGTAACACCATCAAGCTCTTGAGAACAGCTGCCAACATAACCACGTATACATCACATGCAAAAAGAACTTCGAAGACACACCCAGGCAGTCTTTTTTAAATATAAAGGGTACTTTACTTAAAGGTGATAAAAGCATGAAAAATGTAAACACAGAACAATATATCAAACAGCACACAATCACTTAAAAGAAAACAATGAAAAGTACAAACAAAACTCCTACCACAATACAATTAGACTTTTTCTACCTAATAGATTACTTCTATAGTGCTTACAGTTATATTTTGTTTCTTAAGAGCCCAAAAAGATATGTCACAAAGATCAGACACAAGTCCTAATTAAACTGTGTGTCTCTCTCACACACCCCTTCTATGATGTCATCTAGCGCCTTCTTTTAGAATATAAAAATATACAAACAATGATCTTCCTGTCAGGAGATATTTTAAATACTGTGACTTCAGCAAAAACTATTTCCCCAAATTATGACAGTCTTTAATCAAGCCTTTCCTTTGATCTTGTGTGGTTTCCTGTTCCCAAGGCAGCAAAGGTTTTTTTGCAACTTTAACACCATGGTAGTATAACATGTTTTTCCTCTAAGACGCCATAAAAGTTTACGAGCCCTATATCCTGGCAGCTGGATCAGTTCTAATTAAGATAGGTAAACAGGAGACCCTTAATTAAGTCTCTCTAGTCTTTTAATTACCTCCTGGTTTTAGGTCACTTGGCACTTCACTGACCTGGGGGGGGGGCACCCATAGCACAGGATGTCTCATGTGAGACACTCACATACCACGTTCTATATTACAAATATCATAGAACAATCATAACCAGCTGGCCAAGCATCACAATCCTCCCCACATAGACTGAATTTGGGGGCTCTATCCCCTGCATGGGATGAGCTTCCCAAGTCAGTTCACTCCTCATACAGACGCGATAGGCCATCAGCCTTCTGATTGGTTGCTCCAGCCCTATGTAAGATCATCATGTCATACCCTTGCAAGGCAAGACTCCATCTTAATAGTCTACCATTAGTTTTTCCCATTTGAGTCAGCCAAACCAGGAGGTTGGGGTCAGTTTGTACCACAAAATGCTGCCCATATAAGTATGGCTCTAACTTCTTTATGGCCCACACTATGGCAAGACACTCTTTCTCCACAGTAGAGTATGGCTGCTCCCTGGGAAGTAACTTTTTACTCCGGTACACTACAGGGTGATCTTTCCCTTAGTTGGATGTCTGACTCAATACTGCCCCAATACCCACGTCTGAGGTGTCAGTCTGAACTATAAAGGGTCTGCTATAGTCAGGACTTGTTAATACAGGAGCACTGCACAGTGCCTCCTTCAGTCTGGTAAAGGCTTTTTCATGGGCTGGTTCCCTGGTAATTTTGTTAGGCATCTTTTTCTTTACCAGGTCAGATAGGGGAGCAGCCAGGGCACTGTAATTGGGTACAAATTTCCTATAGTACCCTGCTGTCCCTAGAAAACTCCTGACCTGCTTTTGTGTTTCTGGTCTGGGCCATGCCTTGATCACCTCTATTTTTACTTGGTTAGGACGGAGCTGTCCCTGGCCTACAACATGCCAGAGGTATGCCACTTCAGTCATGGCCACCTGGCACTTCTCAGCTTTGACAGTGAGCCCGGCCTTCTGTATCCTGCCCAGCACTTCCCTAAGGTGGGACAGGTGTTCCTCCCAGCTGGCACTAAAGATGGCAATGTCATCCAGGTACGCCACGGCATACTCCTCAGCACCATTTAACACCTGGTTCACCAACCTTTGGAAAGTGGCCAGGGCATTCTTCATTCCGAAAGGCATTACTTTAAATTCAAATAAGCCTATCAGAGTGATGAAGGCCGACCTCTCCCTAGCTCTGTCAGTTAACTCTACCTGCCAATACCCCTTTGTCAGGTCAATAATCATAGGGTAGGTCACCCTTCCCAACTTGTCCAGGAGTTCGTCCATCCGGGACATCGGATGGGCGTCTTACTTCGTGACTGTATTCAGTCCATGATAGTCCACACAGAAATGAGTAGAGCCATCTGGCTTGGGCACAAGGACTATGGGTGAGGCCCAGGGGCTGTGGAATCTCTGGATTACCCCATAATCCAGCATTTCCTCCACCTCCTTCCTAATGTCCTTTTGGACAGCCTCTGATACCCAATATGCTGTCCACCGTATGGGCGTCTGTGTCCCTGTCTCTACATCATGTGTTGCTAAGGGGGTTAGTCCAGGCTTGGTGCTAAACAGCGGGACAAAGTCTGCTAGAACCTCCCTTACTTCCTGAATCTTGTCCGGGGCCAGCTGGGGAGACAATTTAACTGCCTCCACAGAGGACTCCCACTTGCTTTCTTTCAGCAAGTCCAGAAGGAGGTCCCCTTCGTCTGTCCCCTCCCCAGGACTATATACTGCAAACACCGTGTCAGCTCTATTAGCATATGGCTCATCATGTTGACATGGTACATTCTTTCTGTCTGTCTCCTGTCAGGTAACTCTAAGATATAGTTCACGTCATTTACCATTCTAACTACTTTGTACGGTCCTGCCCACTCAGCCTGCAGCTTGTCTTTCCAGACCGGAATAAGGACCATGACTTTCTGACCCACTGTGTACGAGCAATCTGTGGCTCTGCGGTCGTACCACACTTTTTGTTTCTGTTGGGCAGCTGTCAGGTTGCTCTGGGCTGTCCACATAAGCTCCTTCAGCCTTTCCCTAAACCTAAGGACGTAATCTACTAAGGGAGTTTCCTGGGTGGCATGCTTACCTTCCCAGTCCTCCCAGATCAAGTCTAGAGGCCCACATACCTGGCGTCCATATAAGAGCTGGAAGGGAGAAAATTCTGTCGACTCTTGGGGCATCTCCCTGTATGCAAACAATAGGTGGGGAAGGTATTTCTCTCAGTCCCTCCCATGCTGTTCAGGAAACGCTTGGAGCATTGACTTCAGGGTACTGTTAAATCTTTCCACAAGCCCATTGGCTTGTAGGTGATATGGTGTCATGTGCCTCTGCACCACCCCACACTTCTCCCACCAACATTTCATCAGGTCCGACATGAAGGAACCCCCTTGATCAGTGATAACCTCCTGCAGAAACTCAACAAGGGAGAAAATCCCAAGTAAGGCATCTGCCACATTGTCTGTCCTCAGTGAGGATAGGGTGACTGCCTCTTGATACCGGGTGGCATAATCCACCACAGTCAGGATTAACCTCTTCTTGGAGGAGCTAGGGGTATTTAAAGGCCCCACAATATCCATTCCCACCCTCTGGAATTGCTCCTCCACTATGGGCAATGGAATTAGGGCAGCTTGGGTTTTCTTACCAGCCTTTCCTATTTCTTGGCACCGGTGACAAGACCTGCAATACTCCTTCACCTGCTGGGTGAAGTTGGGCCAATAGAAATTCTGGGCCAACCGCTGTGTAGTGCGCGCAATTCTCAGATGACCAGACAAGGGAATATCATGTGCAATCTTGAGCAACTGCCCACGATACCCCTGGGGAACGACAAGCTGCCTGCCTATCACCCCTCCCTCTGCCTTCACAGCCTGAGTATACATCACTCCATTTTCCTAATAAACCTTATGTTTACTGTCACCTCCCTGTGCTCTGTCAGAGTCTGCCCAAGCCCTCAGCTTCTCTAGACTAGGGTCACTTTTCTGAGTAGCTGCAAGCCCCTTACACATTCCCAAGTTATGGGACAGGTCCCCTTCAGTCTCTAAACTAGGGTCCCTAGCACTAGCGTCAGGGCCCTCAGGATCGCTGTTATCCCTAACCCTCTGACAATGGGTCACCCCTCCTTCTTTGGAGTAACCCTCTGTAGCTGTGTGGTTAACTGCTACTGGGGAAATTTCTACCTCGTTTTCATTAGTCTTCATATCAGGAGACACAGACTGGGGAATCATCCTCCCAGTGATTTCCACACTGGCTTCTGCAGGGTCCAGGGAACTACAAATTCCCTGTCCCACTTTGCTATGGGTAAGTGCACACACCACTCCCTGTTTGAGATTGTTGCTAAGGATGACATCAATTGCTAATGTTTTGGCTACAGCCACCTGTTGCACAGTTCCTCCTGTTTCACCCCAGTCTAGGAGAACACTAGTGAGTGGCAATGTGGTCTCCTCACCAGTGAACCCTTACACAGTTACAAATTCATTGGGTATAAGCTGACCAGGCTCTACCAGATCCCATTTTACTAGCATCAGGGATGCCCCTGTGTCCCTTGACCCTTGTGTCTGCACCCCATTCACTGTGGCTGGGTGCATGTGTTCCCTCATGTTCACAGACATGCTTTTAGGGACACACAAACAACCCACTTCTTTCCTAGCCCCATTCTGCATATTGCTCGCCCTTTTGGGACACTGTCTGGCAATATGCCCAGTTTCTTTACAGACCCAACATTCGTTTCTTTTCTATGAAACCTGGGCTAACTGGTTTCGGTGG
Organism: Neoceratodus forsteri; assembly: GCA_016271365.2. NCBI lineage: Eukaryota > Metazoa > Chordata > Ceratodontiformes > Ceratodontidae > Neoceratodus > Neoceratodus forsteri. The sequence continues at coordinate 1,323,535,251 of CM057456.1, forward strand.
AGGCAGTGAGGGTTTTAGCTGCCCTGAAGGTGTGCTTTTCCATTTTCCCTTTCTGCGCTGCCATGCATGCATCATTCACTCTCAGAGAAGGTCTGCTCTTGGCATAGTGGTCCAAGAGATCAGCAGCCTCTTGCACTCTTTTGGGATCTCAGTCCTCCAGCCAGGTTTTCAGCTCTGCTGGGCATACCCCCAAAAAACTGTTCTAACAAAATAGCATTTTCAATTTTATCTGCAGAGTTTGCTTCAATTCCTTCCCACCAACATTTTAAAAACTGATGTTGTTTCATGGCTAGCTCCTCATAGCTCATATCAGGGCTTCTCCTGAGCTTACGGAATTTAGCTCTTCATGCTTCTGCAGTTAAATCAAACTTTTTTAAAAGTGTAGCTTTAAGTTTGCTGTAATCATTATTGTCCTCATTGTCCATTTGACCCAATGCATCACAAGCTTTTCCGGTAAATAGCGGGGATAGCTGGAAGCTGCAGGATCCTCTAGGAATTTTAGCCTGAATAGAAACTTTTTCAAAGGAATTTAAAAAGGCATCCATATCCTCCCCCTCTTTAAATTCAGCTATCAATTTAGAATTCAATTTGCTACCCAGTCCTGTTGCAAATTGTGGTTGGTGTCGTAGCTTCTCCAGTTCATGTTGCCTCTGGCACGCTCTCTCCTCTCGGTCTCCCTCTTGCTGTTCACAGTCAGCTTCTTGCTGGTCTCGCTCCACTTCTCACTGTTCTCACTCTGCTTCTCGCCATTCCCGCTCAGCCTCCCTCTGGAACTCCAGCTCCATTCTGTGCAACTCAATCTGCAGCCTGAGTGCTTTTGGCTCCAGAATACTGATGACCTTCCCCTGCTGCTATGGCTTTTTGCTGGCACTGGCCCTGCTGTCATCCTCACTGGATCTGGACACTGCACTGGCTGCTGGCACCTCCATGCTCAAGGTTTGGTCCCTTACAGTCACAGTCAGTGACTCGATGCTCTGGGCATCTGCTGCCATCAGGGCATCCATGAGGTTCTGCTTGGTGGCTGTCCCCTTATACAGGAGTCCTCTGTCCTGGTACAACTGCCTCAAGTAGTCTACAGCTGTAGTTTGAATCCACCTTCTTCCCTAACTACGGCTACTCTAACTTTCACTTTAGAAAAAATATAAAACAGGTAGGAAATTGACTGTAAGCAAGATGATATAGTTCTGTGTCCTTTTTAAAAATAAATCACTGCCTTATTTTGCAAGTGAGCTGTACAGTATTAAGCTGACACACAGTTAAAGCTTGTGTTACCAAATTTATCTGCACCACTGCAAACCAAATCTGTCACTAACGCACTCAGCAGGTCAGGCTGTCTGCTCCCACAGTGCCAACCTCCGAGTGCAGTAATGTGAACAGATAACAGACAGAGTAACCCTCCTGTCTGCTTGTGGGTCCAAATCACCTTTAGTCTCAAGTTCTGGGGGGATTCAAACTGTGAACCTTATGCTAGAGTACCCAAATGTACAGGTGCAGATAATCTTCTCTTTGGGGGGATGCAAGATATTTTTCGCCTAAGAGCACCTAGCCAGGTATCCAAAATGAACCCTTAAAACTCTATAAAAGACCTTAGGTACTGTATATTCTTACCTTTTCCCAGTTTGGTAACACCATCAAGCCCTTCAGAACAGCTGTCAATTTAACCACGTATACATCACATGCAAAAAGAACTTCGAAGACACACCCAGGCAGTCTTTTTAAATATAAAGGGTACTTTACTTAAAGATGATAAAAGCATGAAAAATGTAAACACAGAACAATATATCAAAGAGCATACAATCACTTAAAAGAAAACAAGGAAAAGTACAAACAAAAACTCCTACCACAATACAATTAGATTTTTGTCTATCTAATGTATTACCTCTATAGTGGTTATAGTTAGATCTCATTTTTTAAGAGCCCAAAAAGATATGTCACAAAAATCAGACACAAGTCCTAGTTAAACTGTGTCTCTCACACACTCCTTCTATGATGTCATCTAGCTCCTTGTTTTAGAATATAAAAAATATACAAACAATGATTTTCCTGTCAGGAGATATTTTAAGTGCTGTGGGTGGGATATTCAGAAATGCACCAGAGGCAGGTGCAGTAGCGGCACAGCGCAAGTACACTGCGCCATGGTGCACTGAACGCGATATTCAAAGCTGTGCATGATGGTAAGTGCCAGTGCAACATCGCTGAATATTGCAGGGATGCACCATAGCACAACCAGGGAGCAAACCAACATGCACCATAGCACAACCAGGGCTGCGAAAGGGGCAGAGGTGCATGCACCAGGACAAAGGAAAACCGGCACAGCAAGGAGCATGCCACCAGGGTGGGATAGACCACCACCAGGGTGCACAGGATACCAGGAGGGAGGCATGGCAGGCACAGGGCAGCAGGCACCTGACCATGTGCACCACAGTGGAGCATAGAGGCAGGGCAGCACCAATGTCCATTGGCAAACAGCCACTGGCAACACCCACAGGAATGCATGGGACATGCCACCCGGACCACAGCTGGCAACACACATGCCAACAGCACACAACGCACACGCCACACAACATGAACAGAGAGTACACGGCTGACCCAGAGCACAGCCACCAGCCACTGGGGAGAGACCACCAGGCACAATCTCCAGTCAACCCCAGACGTAACACTCGGCCACCATACACACCACTGCAGCATGGCTCCACACACCAGCTGCAAAGCAGACACAGACACAGATGGCTAACCATAAAAAAAGTATTAAAACCAGTCAGGATACAACTATATACAGTAAAACAAATAACAGGTACATGGAGCAAGGAATGGGGAGGCCACAAACAAACCAGGAGGCCAGGGAAGGGAGGGAGGCAGGGGGGCAGGGGTAATGGCTGTACAAATGTACAAGGGAAGGAAAGGGGGTGACATGGAAGGGAAGTGGTTTTAGGCCAATGGGCCCTATGGGCATCCACACCCCACTGGTGCCTGACACTGACGTCGTCACTGTGGCCTGCACAGAGCCCACTGTATCAGATGTGCCACCCAGAGCATGGCAATGGAGACTTGCAGGATCCTCCTCAGGAGCCTGGTGTGGACATCAGGGTGATGGACATGTAGGACAAAGGAGGGGACATGGTAGGAGTGCATTTCTATATGACCATAGCCCACCCACTGCACGCAGCAGTGACATGTGCCACTGAGATGGCACGCAGCCTTCCACAGCATGTGCACCCACATGATCCACAAACCTGACTATTCACAGCCATACAGAGCACTGCACACCAACACCACTCATGTGCCACACACCACAACCATGGCAGCCAGGCAACAGGGTTAAGTGGCGGGATGGCAGTGGCACAGCTGGAATATGGGTGCATCCACAGCCAACCTGCAGCAGCCACACACATGTGCGATAGCCATGGCATGGTGCAATGGGCATTGCCAGCAGCGCACAGCTGGAATGGCCATGTGCTAAGAGGGTTGTGGCCCACACCCCCTGCATAACATCATACCCTGAAAGAGTGCCTACCTGCTTGTTGCGGTGCACCCTGCGCCTGTCCGGCAGCACCGCCCATGCAGCCTGCATCCTGCGCCCATGCTCCTGCATTGGCCTGCCCTCACCCACCTGCAGCATCAGCCAGCCATGCATGTCTTCTATCCTCAGTGCCTAGTAGGGAAACGTTGAGAATGACACATCAGTACCTGGCAACACCACATACCTCCCCACAGCACAGCAAGCCCTCTGTCCCCATGCAGTGGCAGTGCAGTGGCACAGTGCACCCATGGTGCGCTGCCATGACCAACAGAATGCACAGCCACAGCCCCCCCTGCAGCATGGTGTGACACCCTACTGGCCCCCACAGAACACTGGAATGGCACAGACATGGGTGTAGTGCACTTACCTGGATGTGGCATGGCGCCCCTCCGGACGTGTGCCAGTAGTGCCCATAGCCTCTCCGGGTCCCTCCTCCGCAGGTCACTGTAGCGGTGGCAGCACTGCTTACTGCTGCACTACACCCCAGTGGCCTCCTCAAGCCCCTCAGCCACCTCCTGCCACACCTCCTTTCGTGGCTGATTCAGGGGCACCTGGCCATACAAACTGCCTGCATGTGGCTCCACAAGGGCCACAAGATTAACTAACTCCACCTGTGACCAATTGGGTGCCCTTGCAGTGCTGTGGTAGGCCTGGTCATTCCTGCAGTTGCACAACCAAAATGGCACCCAGTAGCACCCAATCCACACATGCTGTGGGTGTGCGACCCACTTGATGATGCGCTGCCATCCCCAATTGTGCATCCACAGTGCTGCGTGATACAGCTGGTGCAACACTGGCACATGCCGCAGGGCACCCAGAGGGTCAAAGGGCACTTGTGAGGTCAAGGGTCGGCATGCACACCGTGCGCGACAGCGCAATTGGCCATGGTGCACAATAGGGGCATGTGGTCCCCACAGGCCATGGGCCAATCGCGCATGGGTGCCATAGGACATATAGCACATGAGTGCCACATGCCCAATAGCGGTAGAGTGCTGTACCATGTATGGCACAGTGTGCATAGGATGCGCCACTGACGTATGCGACAGCACTGTGCGCATGTGCACTGCCAGGCCTACTGCACATGTCATACTGTTGTGCCATGGCTTGTGCATGCTCAACACCAATGCGCCATGCTCAATTTCGCAATATTCAGCCGGCATATGCAGATTAGCTATTCAGCATATCGGCAGTGCATCAGAGGCATTTGCATCTCATTTCAGTTGAGCATACCCTCATTTGCATGTGATGCGCTATAAATGCGCCATGGGACTACACAGGCACTAGACCGGTATTGCATCTTTCAGAGGTAAGCCACCAGGCCGAGGGCCTGTCAGGACAGTGGAATGGGAGGGTGGTGTGGGTTGCAGCCATCACTGACCACATGTTCATACCCACAGGACTAAGCATGACGGAACATGAGGAGGTTGAGGAGCATGGGCCTGCATGGAAGTGCAGGCTCAACTTCACACGGGCAGACAGTGATGCCCTATTTGATGCCTATCTGGACCCGGAGCCTCTCCTGAGTGGCTCAACAGGCACCCCACAGGCCTGGGCAACAGCATGAGAAGGTGTTGCCACGGACGTGAACCAGCAGGGCAGCCATCAAAGGACAGCACAGGAGTGCAAGAAGAAGGTAGGCACCGACAGGAGGAGGATTAAGGAGAAGGTGGCTGCCATCTGGGCCGCACATGCTGCCATGGGTGGTGGACAGCCTGACGTGCCACAGCTGTTGCCTCATGAGGAGGTGGTGGCAGCATCCATACTGTGCAGCACCGTCGAGGGAGTGCCCAGCAGACGGTTCCAGATGGGGGGCAGCCCATCACTACATGGTGGGTATGGTAGTGCCTGGGGAAGAGGAGCAGGGGGGCAGAGATGTGTGTCAGTGCCACTAATGCAACTGCGTTCTCTTTCAGCTCTGGAGCACCTGCATGCAGTGGCAGAGGTGGGGGTGTCGACCATGGGGGCGTTCCTGGACCTGGAGGACCATCCGTCCACCTCCATCGGTGTCCGGGGTCTGGACTGCAGGCAGCCCAACCCCACTGTCCATCCAGATGCCTGTGGCATGGTTGCGGACAAGGCCCTGGCTGTGTTTCAACAGGACACCAGCCATGGCATCCAGTATCTCAAGACATAGATCGGGGTGGGGTCCGGGACCAATGACAATGATGTGGCTAGTATCCTGGATAGAGGTGTTGCCATTCAGGGGGAGGCACCCATACCACACATGTACTACGGCAGCGCAGACAGTGCTCTGGCGGTGGTAGTCCACCCACCGGCCACCACACCCAGCAATGCTGTGGGTGCCATTGTTGTGGTGCAGTCTGAAGGGGGTGGTGGTGGTGGTGCAGCAGCACTGGCGCCGATCTGTGCACAGTGGCCAGAGGGGCAGCAGTGGCAGTAGGACGAGGTTGATGGGGGGCCAGGTGCAGTGGCCACCAATGGTGCACTGCAGACTGATCAGCCCCAAGGGGGCCCCACTGTGCAGCTCCCACCAGCACAGGGGACTGTGCTGCAGGGTCTGGCACCACCCGTGGGTCGGCGCAATGCCAATGCCCGCCAGGGTGCCGACCCCTTGACCAATCACACCCATCTGCTACAGGCCTCCGTGGAGCAACAGGTGCTGGTCATGGCAGGGGTGCGTGCATTCCGCACAGAGCTGTGCCAATCTGCAGGGAGGCATGACAGGTACTTTGCGTAGCTCCTGGCTGAGATCACACATATGCGGGAGGACACGACCGCAGCCCTGGATCGGCTTACTGCTGAGGTCACAGCCGGCCTAGCACCACTGGCCACCCTGTTGCATGGCTGTCGGCCACAGACCCCGCAGAGTGCCTTATCCACCCCTCGGTCATGGTGTTTTGCGACCCCCTCAGTGTGGATGCTGGGATCTGCTGTGGGCATTCCGGGCACACCTGGAGCGGGCATGTTTGGGAGCCTGCAGACTCCTGCAAGGGACCGGTCGCATTCCCGCAGTGACACACCCGGGGGACCGGCAGAGACAACCCCTGTGGCCATCGCACAGCCTGCGTCTGCTGGGCAGTCTTGGCAGGGCTGTCCACATGTCCGTGGTGGCCGAGCGGCCATGCAGCGGTCCTGAGCCACCATCATCCCTGTCCGCTGTCTGCCACGGCCCTGTGTGCACATTGGTGTGGAGTGTGCATGTGCATTCCAGGGACATGTCATCCATGGTTGATGCCACACACAGACCTTGTGCACACCCACCAGGCCGCTGGCCATTGTGGCATGTGCATAATGATGCCAACACAACACCGGCCGCTACTGTGCACCGGTGTTCAGCATCTGACACATGCCCTTTGGCAGCCTCTGGGTGTGCACATGTGGGTGCCTGTGTGCATGTGGATGTGTATGTGGGTGTGTGTGGGGTTTACAGTGTTGTACTGGGTGCTTCAACAGGGTCCAGTCCCATGCCCTTCCATGCTACCCACCAGCGGTGTCTGTCATGGGGCCCGCCTTGAATGCCTGACTACTGTGCCATGGTCCTGGGACATGTGTGTGGTCATGTTCACCTACCTGTGTGCACCGTAGTGCTCCTCCGCAATTGTGTCATGGTGCTGCTGGGCAATCCTGTTCAGCCGGGGTTTCCCTTCACCCGGGGGAGGGGCTGCCCACCACCACCTGGCCCGGTGTCCACGTTGTCCCCACTGCTGTTCCCCTCTTCAACCTCGACAGCTATCCCACGGTCAGTGGCCATGTAGTGTAGCATACAGCAGGCCAGGAATAGGCCACAGGCCTTTGAGGATCTGTACTGTAGGGCACCGCCAGACCTGTCCAGACAACAGAACTGGGCCTTCAGCAGCCTGAACACACACTCAATGATGTTCCATGTGCTGGTGTGTGCCTCATTGTATTGCTTCTGCACCGGGGTCGATGGGCACCAGTATGGGGTGAGCAGCCAGGGCCGGAGTGGGTATCCGCTGTCACCTGTGTGTTGACATGTGTGGTTAACATGGTGGTCTGTGTAGCTGCACCCCCCTGCCTTCCCAGCCACACCCTCTGATACTCCTGGCCTAGCATCCCCCACACCCTACCCTGTTGTGCCACACTGCCCATTCCAACTGCATGCTCACGTACTAGGTGGCCAGTGGGGGATGTCCCTACTCTTGAACCTGTGGCACAGTGCTGACTGGTGCCAGATGAAGGCATCGTGTGCTCCCCTAGGGTGTGTGGCACAGACATTGATTATGTGCCCACTGGCATCGCACACCACCTGGCAGTTGATGCTGGGGTAGCCCTTCCTGTTGATGTAGGCTACTCCCTCCTGCACAGGTGGTGTGTGGATGCCTACATGGGTGCAGTCGATGGCCCCTAGCATGCCAAGCATACATGCCACCCTGTGGAACTCCTGCATGTTTGCTGTACACTCTGCCTGTGTGCTGAGGAAATGGATGTATTCCAGAGCATGTGGCAGCAGTGCATTGAGGAACTGTGTGAGGAGCCGTGAAGCAGCTGACTGAGTTATGCCTGTGGTGTCCCCTGTTGGTCTCTGGAAGGTACCCGTGGCGAGCAGGCACATGATGGCCATGACCTTGGTCTCCACCGACAGGGCGTGGCTCTGTCTTGTGGGTGCCTGCATCTCATCACTGCACAACTCACAAAGCTGCCTCAGGATTTCCCGGTTCAGGTGGTATTGGCCCACAATCTCTGTGTCACTGTACTGTTCAAAGGTGGTGCGGGCACGGTACCACCTGTTCCGGGCATACCACTGACGGGCCCTTCCACGGTCGTGCCACTCTGCCTCCTGCCTCCTCACACCCCTCATTACTGCCACCATCTGGAAGATGGCACTGGCCATGGCCTGGGCTGTCCTGCCCCACCGGGCGGCTGTCTCCCCAGGCACCCCCAGCTGTGTGCTGCTGTGTGTGCCCCTGCGCTGGGTGCACACCTGTGTTCGGGGTTCCCAGAATTTGGCCTGTTGGCTGTGGCCTATGCCTCCCACTGTCCGGGCACTTTTGCTGCCACTCTTCAGCCCAGTGTTGCAGACTCACACTGCTGGGTTACAGCCACTATGTCAAATGTTGTACTGAGTAAGGCATCTGGTTGCAACCCAGGATTTTATTCAGGTCAGCCACCTCAAGTGTTTCCCAGGTCACACAGGGAAGAATGGTATGACCAGGGGTAGTTGTTTGTTTGCTGTCAGTCAGTCAATCCCATTGTATTAGTGAAGCTGGCTAAGAAGATCTTAACGGAATTAAATTGGGAGGACTGGGCAGGCAAGTGGGGAACTACTACGGTGGGGTATTTGTGGTGGGTGGCAGCACAAGTAGTTTCAATTGGTAAGGAAGGGGCCTCTCATCTTTATTTTATTTGGACTGTTCCTGGACTTACTCCTTACTTCTGAAGCTGGAACAGGACCCTCATGCCTTCAGTCCAATCCACCAGTGTGCAGGCAGCAGCAGTCATCACTCTTAATGTAAGCATAGGGGTGGAAAAACAAGGGTGGGGGATAGCAGTCCTTGTTTTTAGTAAGTGATCCTTTTTATGGGTCTGGGAGTTTTAATTAGTAGTCAGATGTGGAATGAGCCTCCGATTGGATTCCAGTTCCACTTTTGACCTTTTTAGAATTCAGATTTTTGGTCTTCAAGTCTAAAAAACTAAATTCTGAAAAAAAAATGTTGGAATCCAACAGATCTGATTACAATACTCAGATTCCAATCAACCCTAATATTTATAGCATTTAAAAACCTTGATGCCAAGTGACAGCATGCAGAGAAATGTAAGATTTCTACAGGCAAAATGAGGCAGGAAGCCCTTCTGGATTGCTTGTAGGTTATCACTGTTAGCATCCTGATAAGAACTTTATACTTTACAGTTGTCCATCCCATTCATTATAACTAGTTCCACCTGATGGTATCATGACAGTTGTATCACAATACATTTAGTCATGATGGAACTTGACACTGGGCACCACTGTATTTGACAGTGCCATTGTTAGTGAAAACTGTTTGTGAATCTGGGGCTCATAGGCAAGGGAAAAGGGATGAGATTCAAAATGGAATCAGTGAGACAGAGTTAGGGAAAAAAATTGTTCCTGGTAGTAGGAGTAGAGATTCTGAAGGGCTGCTCACCAATGGTTGAAAGGGACATATGAAGAATAAAAAAGTTCTGCGTTGGAGAGACCAGGGTGGCAGATAGGCAGTGACGAGTAGGGGCAGGGCTGCAAATGCTTTTTTTTTAAAAAAGCAGGGAAAATTATAGCAGATGAGGTGTTGGATAGGGACCCAGCACAGGTGACAGAGGATGAATTTCTGTGAGTGAGTGAGTGCGCGAGTGAGTGAGTGAGTGAGTGTGAGCAGGAGGGATCTGGGAAATCCATTGAGCGGGAAATTGCAGTAGTCAAAGAGAGAGGAGCTAAAGGCATGCATATGAGTTCCACAACAGTAGAAATTCAGGTAATGCTGGGATCAGGAAATACTGTAAAGATGATAATAGGCAGATATGCAGACCATAGAGATATAATGAGCAAAGGTGAGGACCGAAACAAGGAGGACACCAAGATTTCTGACAGAGGGGGCAATGCAGAAGCAGGAGTCTAGGGGCACGATAGAAGAAATCAATTTGTGAGTAAGGATACTTTTTTGGCAGAGCAGAGGGATCTCAGGTTCAGCATTATTATGCGGAAGTCAACTACGCTGAAGCCAAGATTATTTTTTTGTCAAAACTGGAGGACAGGGAAGATAGTGCAACATCAGAGACGGGTTAGATATAAATGTACAGTTGTGTATCATCAGCACAGAAGTGATATCCGAGGTTGAAGTCATGATGGATATGGCCCAGGAAGAGGCAGTAAACAGAGAAAAGAAGTAGACCTAGAATAGGACCTTGAGGAACACCATAAATTAGATGGGGGGGCACCTCTAGAAACAAGGAAGGCATGATTAGCGAGACAGAGTGAAAGCAAGACATGAATGTAACAGAGAACCCAGCACAATTTTTAAGACAGCCAATGAGGATAGGGTGATCATCCAGGAAAAATACCAATCTAGGGCTTCAAGTTCAGTTTGATCAAGCAGTTGAAAAGGTTGAACCCCCACTGTTCATGCTAATCTGCCTGTGTGCAAACCTGATAAGAAAAACAACAAACTTCGGTTCTCCTCAGTGATTTTTTTGAAACTCATAAACATCCCTGCCATCAGTACAAATGTTCTTGTTAGCTCCCAGTCACCCATCACCCAGTCTCGCCAAAGCAGTCGTGGGGTGCTGTGTGAGTGTTGTGCAGTGCTGATCCCTGGATTCAGAGGAAGAAATTGCAATGTTTTTGTAAGAGAAAACAATGCACTTTGCAATCTGCTATGTAAGCCCATGAAAAGTGTACAGCTCTATTATTAAAAACTGAATTAAACAGTGAACATTTTTTCTTGCAGTTTTTTTTTTACTTGTAAATTAAAAAAGGTCTAATGCCTACAGCCATGCTATCAAATCTTGTAAATCTCAAAAGGTGATCAATCTACTAAAACATATGAGGGGCTGTGTACTGGAATGCATGCTACTGGACAGGCCAGAAGTGTCCGCATACATAGCATTAGATTCAAAGAGCACTTTAAAAAGAAATATCTACGCATTACATGGTTACCCACTGATTTCACAGAAATGAGAGCCCTTGTCTCCTTTCCTGATGATTGTGATTTCTGCAAAATGCAGATGACTGACAGCCCAGTTAACACTCTGTTATGTACTAAAATTATGTCACAACTGAGAATAATAAATGATTGACAAATCAATTAACAATGTTATTCACTAAAGCTAAATCATACACTGTTACCTGCCTGCAAAACGAAATTCAAAGTGACTTGCTGGCAATACAACCAAAGTAACACTGACCTTCTAACTAACGTCACACACTCTCTTCAGTCAGCAAGAGTGTATTTGTGCTGTCATACATTTTGAATCATCTCAGACCTGAGGTGTTGCCCCGAGACAAAACTTTAGAATGTTAAAATTCAAACTCTGCAATATGGCCCTGCTCCAAGTGACCCTTCAATAGCAAATTTATTTCTTCGCTGGCAAGATCAGTTACCCTGTAGGTCCTGTTCCAATCCCTCTGGCATAGTGTTCTTAGGTTTGGCTATCATTTTATTATTTTATATAGTTTTTGATTTTATTCAATCCTTTGTGTTAGTTTATTTTAGTTTTTTTCATTATTTTCATTTTTACCAGTCCCATTGCAGTTTACAGAACTTAATTTAATTTTAGTTTTAGAATTACAGTAATTTTCATCAGTACAAATAATAAAAATAATTTTTCTGTTGTGTCCTGTCAAATCAGCAAGCCAGGAATGCCTAATAAGAAGGCAAGGCCTACAGGATTTAAATTGTGCATATCCAGTAAGCATTTGTTGGCAAAAGCATTCGGCTCTAACCTTTGCTTTCATTGTTTTGGCCCAGATCATGATTTTGAAAGTTGTGAACTCTGCAAAGTTTTATGTCCAATAACAAAGAAAAAATGGCAGCTAAATGTCAGTCTTTGTCTGCACCAGCTCACACTGTTGATTCACAAGAGTGTTCTCCTGTTAAACAACCTACTGTATGTATTCGAAAAGAACCACTGACAGTAGAAAGTACTGTACAGTTTCAAATGGCTCTTCTTCTCCACGGAAGTTGCAGGCACCCAAGAAGACTAACAAAACTGCAAACCATTCCTTTGTGAGAGAGCAGCTGTCTGTAGCATCCAAAGAGACAGAACAAACTGCTACACCATCTTCCTTCCAGTGAAGAGAAAAGGGCTCCCAACTAGGTAGCATCTGATGGCTTAGCCAGAGAAAAGAAAAGGCTTTCTGAACATCAACAAATACTACAGCAGGCGAAAGAAAGCAAAAGAAAATACACCTTGAGGTCGCTGTACCTGGAAAACAAATAGAGGAAATGGTGCCAGAGAAAAATAGGCAGCCATTGGAAGACATTAAATAAATGTGACTATTTTTTTTAAATGATATAGGGTTTAAAACCTCCTGCCTCTGTGTGTCCTAGTCTCCCACCAGTGGAGGTATTTGATGAGGAAGAGGAGAATGAACCTGTTTACTAGAGAATACTACTTAGGAAGATTTTTGTTCCTTACAAAAAAGGGAGATGTGGATTATTCATCCAGTATGGTATTTCTATGTCAAGGCATATGAGTCTATTAATCTTATCCTATATGTCTTGATACAAATGTCTGATTGTGCTTAATCTGCTTGCCACTGAATAATAAGTGGACTTAGAGAAGGCAGAACTTTTGAGTCTACTGGGTCTGATCTCCATAAAGAGTGCCCCTAACCATCCATAAGGGTTTTGGAAATGCCAGTAAAAGACTCTTTCCATGCTTTAAATCTCAATAGTAGTAGACACGAACACTGAAAAAATGATATGCAGAACACAGGGAGGGCTCTGAGTTTATTTACTCACCCTGACTGGGAGGGAGTTGTTCAGGCATTTGCTTGTCGGAAGAAAAGGGTTAATTTTAAGTGGCACCTCCTGATAACGTTTACAGAAAAACTGACCCACTGGGTAGCAAGTCAAACACTACCTCCACCCTGTTGTTGAGGCAGGCAGCCAACGTAAGTTACTCTGCACGTTACTAGCATGATTCGTTTACCAAAGTATTGCCACTTCTGTACGTGAGAGCTTGCATTCTCAGAAGGAGCCTCACCTAACAGATATAGTAAAGGCTAGTCTGGAAGCTGCTAAATACCAGTTTCAAATGACTGTTGATGTGAATGACACTGTATCTAGGACTCTAGTGAATTAAAATATCTGCACAAAGATTTGCATGGCTTTGAAAAATTGGTTTGTCACAGGACATGCAAATAAAGTAGCTAATTTACCCTTTGAAGGGACCTCTCTATTTGGAGACAAACCCGAGGTAAACATGAAAAATGTTGAGGAACGAAATTCAATTTTTAAAAATGTGGCAGAATGAAAGAGCTTGCAATGAATAGCTACTGGTGAGGTTTGTCTGTGGGCATGCCCACAGCCAACACCTGAGCAGCTGGGAGGGGGTAGCGTCTGCTCACTGGGGCAGGCAGATCAGTAGGGTTCCCAGGAAATGGAATTTATTACCCACTGGTGGGGACAAGCATTGTTAACATAAAAGACACCCAAACCACCATTTTACACATTTTGTTTTTTAAAAGAATGACTCCATAGGCTTGTAAAGGAGAAGGTGATGTTTATATTTATACTTAAACTGCATTTATTGAAGTAGAATAATGCAGTTTTGTAGCATTTGAAAATTGTAAATAAAACCTCCCTGATTCAAAAATCCCGCTCTAAAAAACCTAAAATGGATGCCTTGATGATGTCAATGAAGAGAGAAGCCCAGCTCTGAAGAGGTATATTAGCAGCACTAACTATATTCAAATGCGAACAACTTTAAAATAAACAAGCATTTGTCAATGCCAAATGTTTGCTTGCTGGCATTGGCAGTGGTAGTGTAGGAGTTACAGAGCTGCGTAATAGCAATGGCAGTGAAGTATTGAACTGAAGCCAACCCCACCACCACCCTGCAGAGAGTGACAGGCATTGGGGTGTGCCTTTGGGTCATCAGGCATAACGGCCATGCCATTTCACACACCCCACCCTGCAGACACTGACAAGTGTCACGGTGTTCCTTGGGTCTTTGCCCTATGCACACCCCATTCCATTAGGAAATATGGTGAGATGGTGTGATATAGGGAATAGAAGTGAACATTGGGGCGAAGAGTCCAAGGCATACCTCGATGCCTCTCACTGGCTGCAGGGTGTGGAATGGTATGAGCATTACAGGCAAGAATCCCAAGTCATACCCCTGATGCCTGTCATTCTCTACAGGGTTGGGCATTATGGTTGGAAACCCGAATACCTCAGGCATTCGTTGGTATTTTCACTCAAATGTTCAACATGGTCTTTTTGTGACCCCACCTCATGAACAGGGGAATATCAGTTTGTTAGCGAGCTGCTTATGCAGCGACTTCTATTTAGCACCACAGGTGCAAAACATTCGAACAGGATGTAAAAAATGACAGCTATACTGTTCATGGGGAGGTGTAAAAAATGGCAATGTTGCAAATCTGCAGTAAAAATATTTAAAAAAATGGTGAAGTCACGAGCGTACATAGAAACTGTGCAACGCACACCTGTAATATAATTTTGGGGATTTTTTTTTACAGCAGATTGTCAACCCAGGCATTTTGGTGCCACTGATCATGAACAGTGTCACTGTGGTTTTCTTTATCTGTCCCGAACAATGATTTCCCAGAGCGACCATGCATCTCTGAGCTGAAAGTGTGAAAACACACTTCGGCCATGTTGTGAAAAATGACAGCTGTACTGTAAATAAGGAAGTGTGGAAAAATGCCACTGGTGAAAATCTGGACTTAAAATATTACAAAGTCATGAACTTACGAGTGTCGTGGAAACTGCGCAATGCTCACTGTAACACAGTCATTTTATGGACTTTGTCACCAAATTTTCAACATAGCCATTATAAGACCTCTGCTCATGAACAGTGTAACTGTGATTTTCTTAATCTGTCCCAAACATTGCTTTCAGACACCAACAGCACCATTGTGCGCTACATGCGAAACACATTTTGGGTGGCATAAAAAATGGCAGCTGTACTGTTCATAAGGAAGTGTAATAAAATGGCAATGTTGAAAATCTGGAGTGAAAATATTAAATTCGCAAACTTATGAGCATGGATAGGAACTGCTCAATGCACGCTCATAAAACAGTCATTTTAAGGAATTTTTTCACCAAATTTTCAACATAGCCATTTTAAGACCTCTGCTCATGAACAGTGTCACTGTGATTTTCTTAATGTGTCCCATACATTGATTTCGTACATCGACTGAGCCATTGTGCGCTACATGGGCGGAAACACATTTTGGGCAAGATGTGAAAAATGACAGTTGTAGTACTCATAAGAAGGTGTGGTAAAATGGCAATGTTGAAAATCTGGAGTGAAAATATTGAAAATTCATGAACTTACGAGCATGCGTAGGAACTGTACAATGCTCGCTCATAAAACAGTCATTTTTTGGAATTTTTTCACCAAATTTTCAACATAGCCATTTTAAGACCTCTGCTCATGAACAGTGTCACTGTGATTTTCTTAATTGTCCCATACATTGATTTCGCACTCCGACTGCGCCATTGTGCGCTACATGGGCGGAAACACATTTTGGGTGAGATGTGAAAAATGACAGCTGTACTACTCATAAGAAGGTGTGGTAAAATGACAATGTTGAAAATCTGGAGTGAAAATATTGAAAATTACGAATTCACGAAGGCGAAGTAACCAGCATTGACGCCATAAAACAGTCATTTAGATTTTCCACCAAATTTTCAAAATAGTCTTCTTGAGAGCCCACCTTATGAACACTGGCAGTGTCATTTCATTAATCAGTCCTGAAAGGTGATTTCATGCAGTGACTGCGAAATCACCCTTTGGGCCTGAATAACGTCATGACAGTGATAGCATTCATGAGAAGGGGTCCCAAAAACCCCATGTTGAAAATTTGGTGCAAAAATTCCAACAAATGCCTGAGATATGCAACAAAGTTGAAAAACCCCTATCTATCCCATTATACAGCTTACCGACATTTCCTCAGTTCGCGGTCGGCTTTGAAGAGTGCAGACTTGTTCCCGGTCCACCGAAGATCATTGTGCCAGACTCAGGAGGTAAGTATGGGGTGAGGGGGGTGTGGGGAGGCAGGGTGCGCAGTGGGTGGGTGCGGGTTGTGGGAGGGGGGCAGGGAGAAGCACCGTGGGACCATTTTTGGTTTACAGGTAAAAAAAAAAAGATGACGCGGGATGTTTGTCACACTGGGGTGGGCTCCCAGCTTGGCAGAAGGATGGCTGGGGGGGCATGGAGCCAACGGGGGATTGGGCACCCCCGTCGGCCATGGCATTTGTTGCCACGCTGGGGTGGGCTCCCAACGTGGCACCTTGTACTCGGGGGGTAGAGAGTGAAGCCGACGGGGGATTGGGCAACCCCATTGGCTATACCATTGACTTGCCATGCTGGGGTGGGCACCAGTGTGGCATTGGGAAGTGTCTTTGAGGAGGCAGCACAGCCTTGACGAGGGATTGGGCACCCCAGTCGGCTATACGTATGTGCAGGGAGAGAGCACGCCAGCGCGTATTTCTGTGTGTGTGTGTGTGTGTGTGTGTGTGTGTGTGTGTGTGTGTAGGGGAGCTGCACAGAGCAGGCAATATCTTATCGCTGCTCACTGAAGCGCAGCTCCCCCTTTCAACTGTATGCCACTGCATTTTGGAGCTTGTCATAGACAGCTCCAGCATGCATTGGCTTACAGGGGCCACGCCTGCCAACACACTGACTGAATTGGAAGAGGGGGTGACACACCTCTGAAATCTTGGATGATGGCACTATGTTTCTTGCACATGCGTGCAAGCAAACATAAAAATGATAGTCCAATACTGTGAGCACAAAAATTGTTCAGCACAAAAATATCTAGAAAATGAGTGGGGGTTCATATATAGATAGCTTTTATTTATTTATTTTTTTAAATTAGCAAAAAGCAGAAAAGTCAATTTTTTTCACTTTTGTTCAACAAACAAAAGCAAATAACTTTGAAATGAAAAATTATAGTATTTTACTGTCAGCATAAAATTTGTTCAGCAAAAAAATACAGTATCTACTAAATGAGTGGCATTTCATTCATAGATGCCTTTTAGTTTTTTTTTATAATTAGCAAAAAAAAAGCAGAAAATGTAATTTGTTTTTCACTTTTTCAACAAATAAATGCAAATAAATTTAAAACAAAAAATATAGCATGGTACTGCAAGCACAAAATTTGTTCAGCATAGAGATAGCTACAAAATGAGTGGTGTTTTATTGATAGATATCTTTTAGATTTTTTCTATAATCAGCAAAAAATGGGTGGAAATAAAATTTTGGGGGGAGATATGGCGTAAATGGAATATCAATCAATCAATCAATCAATCAATCCTTTATTTAACCAGGCGTTCATCGTTGAGCAGAAGCTCATTTGCAAGATGGACCTGGGTGGAGCATGAACAATTGTATATACAGGTCAACACAGGTATTTACAAGACAATACAGATAATACTCTTTACAGAGAGGAAGAAAAAGAAGTTCATATGTACATAGAATTATACAGATATTGTACAGATTACACGGTATTTACATACATAGAAGTGTCTATAGGAAGATAAAGCAGGTTATCTAAGGTTGCAGGAGAAAGTAACAGAAGAAAAATAAAAATAAAAATATACACCAGGTAGAGGTGAAGGTAGGGGGAGAGAGGAGGGAGTAGGGGAGAAAGGCTAGGGAGGCACGGTGCACAGAAAGGAGTTGGTAAAGCTGGTTGTAGAGAAGGTGGATGGAGAAAGGAGTATGTGTGAGCCCCCGGATTGAATGCTATAGTACGGGCATGGTAGGATGTCACAACCCAGGGTAGTGAGCTCCATCCGAGGTTGGGAAAGGAAGAATAAGGGGATGGATGGGCCTAGTGTTGATAAGACAGGGGGATAAGAGAGAGAACAATTAGGCTGGTGAGGAGCAAGCTGGGGGGGTCAGTACTTAAAATTGGGTCTAGGCGTGGCTATATACCAGTACTGGGTCTGAGTGGGTGAAGCAGCTACATACTTCTCTGATTGTACGGAAATAAAGCATCTTGAAAGCATTTATACAGATTAGAGTGCTTAATTTGAGGGTTTTTTGTAGATCGTTCCATAAGGTAGGTAGCACGAAGCTTATGGCTGCCCTGCCGAAGCGGGATTTTGCTTTGGGTACTTTAAGTGTAATAGCTGAGTAACTTCTAACGCCAGATTCCAATTATACTCAGGGAAGACAGCAGCAGATATAGTAAGGCAGCTTATTAGAGATGGCTCTATAGGTCCAGAGAGCGGCGTTTCTGTGGTGCCTGAACTTTAGTGATGTCCATCCCACTGCCGCATATAGGGTGCAGTGATGTGTGTCGAAGGAGAGTCCGTTATAAACCTCAGTGCTCGATGGTAGAGTGTGTCCAGTTTAGCCATATAAGAGTTGGGGCATTGGCTGTAGAGGAAGTCAGCGTAATCAACCAATGATAGGAAAATGGATTGGACCAGTTGTTTCTTGGCATCTCTGGTGAGAAATTGGCTGATTCTAAAAAACAGTCCAAGCCTTTGCCGAAGTCGTTTAGCAAGTCCTCGATATGTTCAATGAAGGAGAGTCTTTGGTCTATCAAACTCCCAGATACTTGAATTTTGTAACAAATTCTAGTTTTTCACCTAGAACTGTGGTAATTTGGGGAACAGTCCCACTGGACACAGGGTTACTGTCACGGATAAAAGGAGAGGACCATCGCTTTAGTTTTTGGCATTAAGGAGTAGCTTTTTTGGAGGAGTTGGCTTTGCAAAAGGTTGAATTCTGACTGTAGGTCATTGCAGGCAGCTTCAGGTGTTGGGCGACTCACGTGAGAACTGTATCATTGCAAACAGATGGATGTTGGCTTCTTTATACAGTAGCCGATGTTATTAATGTAGATTGCAAAAGTAAGGGCTAATATAGAACCTTGAGGTACCCTCTTTGCAGAGTTTTAAGGGGACAGGCCTCGCCGACTTTAACTTGTTGAAGGCGCCTGTAGATAGTCAGTGAACCAACGAGAGGAGGGGTCCACACCTATGGTTTGAAGGGTGGAGAGGAGAGACTATGGTCGACGGTGTCAAAGCCTTGCTTAGATCAAGGAAAACAGCACAAATAAAGTTTTTGCTCTCAAGATTACGCTGCCAGTCGTTAGTAACTTTGGCGAGGGCTGAGATAGTGCTATGTTTAGCTCTGAATCCGGACTGCATAGATTTAGCAGTTCCCAGACTCAAGGTGAGTCCTCAGCTTGCATTTACAATTTTCTCTAAGAGCTTGGACAGGACCGAAGGAGGGAAATTGGCTCTGTAGTTATTGAGATTGCCACGGTCACCTGATTTGAACAGTGGTATGACATGTGCTGTCTTCCATATAGGTGGTAAGGTGCCCTGAGACAGGGATAAGTTAAAAAGGTGGGTGACGGGTATTGCTAGATGTGGCAGGCAATGTTTAGGAAGTTAGGGTCAAGGGAGTCGGCCCCAGCACTTTTTCTAGTATCCAACTGAAGCAAGAGGTCCTCTACCTCTTTCAGTGTGGCAGGTTGAAGTGAGAAAGGCAGCAAAGCTATCGGAGTTTCAGGCAGTTGGCTGGCAGTCTGGGAGCGAAGTATGTTTGCAGGGGAGTTATCAAATGCCATGCCTGCAGTAGCAAAGTGGTTATTGAATGCATCAAGTATATCCATCTTTTCGGTTACAGTCAAGTTGCCAGAGGTAATCTTGGTCGGGAGTGAATTTCCTGGGGAGTGGCCTAGCAGATCACTGATTGTGTTCCAGAGCTTGATTGGGCTCTTTGTGGCAGAGTCGAGTTCAGATTTGAAGAAGGTGGTCTTTGATTCTCTGATTGTTTTGGTACATAAATTTTGTAGTCTCCTGAACTGGTTCCAATCCTCTGCAGTGTTCAGTCTGCGTGCTTTTTTCCAGAGCTTATCTCTTTCTAGAAGCAAGGACTTGATCTGAGGGTGAACCATTTACAGGTTTTGGTCCTAGTTCGAACTTTAATAAGGGAGCATACTTATTAAGGGCCCTTGATAGAATGTTGTGGAAGATATTGTAAGTTGACGAATCGCTTTGGCCAGGTAGAAATCTTGCACACCAGGGAAGTACTTAAGCTCGTTAGGTAGGCATGTTCATTGAAGTTGTGCCTGGATCTCTTCATAGAGAACTTGCTGATGGTGCTGGTTGTTGGTGATCTTACTCCCCAATAAACAATGGTTGCTGGTGTCTGAGAAGAAGACATCAGCGTGGGAGAAGAGATGAGGTTTGCTCACCATTAGCACATCCAAAAGTGTACTTTTACTGGGGTTCTTCATGTTTGGGCGTGTTGGTTCAGTAATAAGTTGCGTCAGCCCATGTTCATCACAGAAGGATGCAAGGGGGGCAGCTGTGTTAGAGAGCCAGTCAAAGTTGAGGTCTCCTAAAATAATAGTTTCTGGCAGCCCCTGTCCCAACTTGTCACTTAGATATGACACAAGCTGTAGGCCAGCAGATGGTGGTCTGTAGCATCCTATTACGCAGAGTGCAGTAGTCTGTGTAATTTCCACTTTGAGAATTAGGCATTCGAATTCGTTGGCGACAGATGCCGAGGATAAGCAGGAGGCAGAAAATTTGTCTTTAACGTAGATAGCTACCCCTCCTCCTCTGGCATGCCTATCAGCTCTGAACAAGGCATAATTGGGTATGTTTACTTCTCTATCAGTGGTGCTGGGTCTAAGCCAAGTTTCGGAAATCACAAGTATGTCAGAGAAGTATGGATTTACCCAGGTTTGTATTAAGGTTATCTTTTAAGGAGGCTACATACGTTAATATGCAAGAAGCTTATTCCTTTTAAATTTGCTAGTTCTGCTGGCAAAGCAATAGCTTCGGGGCCAGGGTTGAGTTCTACATTGCCTGAACAAAGCAGGAGGATAAGTAGGATTTTTCTAAGAGCGCTAATTATAAGCTTGTAATTCCTGCCTTTCTCCCGTCTAGTAGATCTGATGTTTTAAGGGACTGGAAAGTAGCCACCATAGAAGAGCTGATCTGTTGTAGCAAGAGCTAGTACCCCTATCACAATAGGCGGGTAGGAGATAGAAGTCTGCGTGGTGGGAGGTGGACCTTGTGGTGGGGGAGTGTTATAAGTACTACTGGTATGTGTGGTCCAAGAGCAGGGTTCAAGGTATTGGTACTTGGAATCACGGAGGCAATAAAGGATAAGTTGCCATGTGGTATACAGCACAAGGTGCCGTTGTAGACCAAACATGATGGTAGTTCAGGTGTCCAATGCTGGGCAGCTGGTATCGGCAGAAGAAGGGGCAGTAAAGGAGCCATATAGGGCCTGACATGATGGTACCTCAAAAGGAGCCACTCAATTAGCCCAGGGGCCAGTGGGTTGCTGGATTAATGCAGCTTATCAGTAGCTTTCCATCCAGGTCGACCCAAATTTGATAGCATTAAAGATATTTAGTGGTGAAGGCACAGCCAAGGAGAGCCTATGCATTTTAGTAAGGCGAGGCCCTGAGAGTTGGATCCCGTAGGCTGGATAGAGAAGACGGAGATCATGAGCTAAGTCTCTATTGGTGGGGCACTGCGCCAGGGGACGTGGACTAATATTTTGGCAGGAGCTACTGTATTTAATAATCAGTGGAGGTGGGGGAGGGGGAGGTCAAAAAAGTTGCAGCAGTTGCCGTACCTTGTAGGGCCTTGGGTCCGTGTCTGCAGTCTCGAGCATCGGCTAGAGGGGCACCGACCGCCCAGTAGCTGGGAATCCCGCTGCTTAGGAGCTGGGAGCCTGGGTGACAGTTTCTCGGCTGAGGGAGAGAAGGAGAGTGAGGGTTAATAAAGTGGATTCACATAAAGGGTTAGACAGAACAGTGGGGAGTCCAAAATTTGCAGAACAAAAGGACGTGTATGGTACCAGCAATGCCAAAAGAGGTAGTGACGAGTAGTAGTAGGTGGTTGCACCCCAAGGTAGTTTGTTTGGTGTTGCTGGCCTGCTTAACTGCAAGCTGGTTTATAGTTGAAAGGGTATATAGTCGAATTAGGGTGAGGTCCCTAACAATAGGGCAGGTAGAGCAGTACTTGAGAGGAGTTAGATGGAGTGGCTGGAGAAAAGGTTGAGAGGAAATGTGGGATTCTGTGGGTGGGACTACTTTAAAAAGGGGTCGGTAAGAAAGTGGGTCAAGTCAGGTATTGAAGACAGGGAGGCCAATAGCATGAAAATGTGCAGCAGTGGAGTGACCAATCTGCTGCTAGGCTGAGGAAGGGGTGGAGTAAGGGTCTATTTAATACTGTGAGGAGAAGGGGTGGGCAAAAAAATTCAGTCCAGAACAAAGCACAGAAAGAGATTTCCCTGAGACCAGGAAGCACCAGGCGTTGGAAAATCAGCCAAGGAGTACAGCTGCCAGTCAGTGCCTGGTTCCTCCACTGGGCATCCAGTCAAAACAGTGGCATTCAAAACCACGAGTTTCGGAGGTCCGATGTGCACCTGAATCTGTCCGGGGTCAGTCGGGTGGTCTGTTAGCTGTGGCCTGCTCGGAGAGAGCCAAGGCCACAGGAGCAGCTTGGGAAGCCCACAGATGGGCTGTCTGAATCTGTCCGGGGTCAGTCGGGTGGTCTGTTAGCTGTGGCCTGCTCGGAGAGAGCCAAGGCCACAGGAGCAGAGCCCACAGATGGCTGTCTGAATCTGTCCGGGGTCAGTCGGTGGTCTGTTAGCTGTGGCCTGCTCGGAGAGCCAAGGTCACAGGAGCAGCTTGGGAAGCCCACAGATGGGCTGTCTGAATCTGTCCGGGGGTCAGTCGGGTGGTCTGTTAGCTGTGGCCTGCTCGGAGAGAGCCAAGGTCACAGGAGCAGCTTAGGAAGCCCACAGATATGCTACCCCCCACCAGAAATATTGCTGATGTAGCCATGGATACACATGCACACTTGCACACCACCTGGGAAGTGTGGTAAAAAAATTCCTATAGGATCACATTGTAAATTGTAAGAAAGGAATGCCACATGACATGGTGCGCGGCAATGCCCCAAACAAAAGCAAATAACTTTAAACCGAAAAATGATACATGGTCTTGTCAGTATGAAATTTGTTCAGCACAAAAACTATCTACAAAATGAGTGGTGTTTCATTTATAGATACCTTTTAGTTTTTTTATAATTAACAAAAAAGGCAAAAAATTAATTGTTTTCACTTTTTGAACAAAGAAATGTGAATAACTTTAAAACAAAAAAATTATAGTATGTTAATGTGAGCACAAAATTTGTTCAGCATAAAATATCTGTAAAATGAGTGGTGTTTCATTTTTATCTATCTTTTTTTTAACTAGCAAAAACAACCAGCAGAAAATTCATTTTTTACACTTTTTACAACAAATAAATGCAAATAATTGCAAAACAAAAAAATACAGCATGGAGGTGGAAGACTAGGTTTGCTGGTCAAGGCACCGAGCTTCACCTGAGCTCTTTCCTTTTAGGTTGCTCGAAAGAACAGAGCAAAGAACCTTACCAGGGCAAGGGAAAGGATTAAGACTTCTTTTGGCTAGGCAGATTTACTGTGTGTTGTTGTTTTTATGTTGCATTCACAGGGAGTGTTACTGTTTGTTGCTAACATTTGATTGCTTTATTTTGTGCCTACAGGTGTGTGCTAACAGATTACTGCTGTAGTCTTCTGATTCAAATTGTCTTTTGCAAGGCATATCTTCTGTTACTGCTTTATTTTTCTCAGTGGCAAAGTGTTTCTTACATGGTATGTCTTCTGTGAAATTATTACAGGTGGTGCTTAAACTTTTGTTACTTTTTATCATTAGGCTAAGCAAAATTACCGTTTGGCCCTATTTTATTTATTTTTTTGCTGAAAAGGTTTTTTTGTCTCAGAGGTGTTGCAGTCTCCTTCTCATATTGAAGGAGCTAATTGATTTCCTCCCACAGCTCTTCCAGGTGATTAGGTGTGTATCAGGGGGTGCAGCTGGCAAACTGCCAGCAACTTCCAAAAGAAAGAAGGATTAAAAGGTCAGGTTAGTTAATATCTTGGAGGTGGAAGACTAGGTTTGCTGGCCAAGGCACCTAGTTTCATCTGAGCTCTTTCCTTCTAGGTTGCTTGAAAGGACAGAGCAAAGAACCTTACCAGAACAAGGCAAAGGATTAAGACTTCTTTTGGCTAGGCAGACTTACTGTGCGTTGCTGTTTTTATTTTGTACTCACAGGGATTATTACGGTTTGTTGCTAACATATTATTGCTTTATTTTTCTCTGATTCAAATTGTTGTTGCTGGGTATACCTTCTGCTGCATTATTACAAGGTGTGCCTACAGGTGTGTGCTAACAGATTACTGCTGTAATCTTCTGATTCAAATTGTCTTTTGCAAGGTATATCTTCTGTTACTGCTTTATTATTCTCTGTAGCAAAGTGTTTCTTACAGGGTATATCTTCTGTGAAATTATTACAGGTGGTGCTTTACAGGTTTTACAGTTTTATCTATCATGAGGATAAGCTTTCAGGGTTACAGCATTTGTTGCTGACTGTTTCTGCTCTTACCTCCTTGTTTCTTTTGTCTGTGCCCAACCACCCACCCCCATTCCCAACCACCCCACACTACACTCCTTTTATAGGGTAGCACAGTTGTGACATTACCTGTGGCAAAGCAGGAAGGGGCAGATCAGTGGGGTATCCACACGGTCACCTCATTTACAGGGGCACTAGTAATTTAACTTGTTATAACAAGTTATACAAAAACAAAAAAACCAAAACACAAAATCAAACTTTTGCTTGCATTTTCTTCCTTCTAATTACTTTGACCAGGTTATAAACCCAGCAAATTATCTGGAATGGATATCATTAACTGCAGGTTATAAACCCAGAAAATTATCTGGAATGGATATCATTAACCACAGGTACTGCAGAACACTTTTCAAAAGGGCAGTTTTACAGGATTTAGGAAACTGTCATACATGTTGGGCCATTGGAGATCTTAAGGCTGAGCTCCAGGCAGCATGGGCAGAGATTGCATGCCTCAAATTTCATATTCAAGAGGAAATATATTATAATAACCACCCGCCATTTCCCCAACATCCAAGAGAAGCACCTCGACTGAAGAAGGTAGTTGGTCCAGGAGGTTGGCAGATGGTTAGGAGGGGCAAATTGGGTGTCCCATCACTCGGTGCTCTCCAACATATTACCTCCACAAACCATATCAAAACTAAAAACAGGTACCTGCTTCTGTCTCTGAAATCAAACAAAGGGGCAGAGGGCACTACAGAGCAGGACACTGCAGCACAGGAGCTAGCACAACAAAACTCACCCAAAACAGGAACCAAAACAAAAAAAGGAAATCCAAAAAACTTCTAATCATAGGAGACTCCATGACTCAGGGAGTTTATACCTATCTCCTGCCAGGGGTAATCATTATATGTCTCCCTGGTACATCAGCGTGGAAAGACACTGAAAATAATTGCTAAAATTGTTCAGGAAGCAGGGAAAAACATTGACATCCTGGTACACATAGGGACTAATGATCTCACCAGCCAGTCAGTTGAGGAGACCAAGGAACACCTGACCAGGCTGGGTCACAAACTATCATCCATTTCATCCAGCATCTCCTTCTCTGAGATCCTGCCAGTCTGGGAGAGGGGGCAGATGGATGGAAGGTCAGAGAAGGGGAGATAGGGGAGCTTAACAGGTGGCTCAAGGTCTGGTGCCAGGAAAAAGGACACAAATTTGTAGGGAACTGGCAACAGTTTTGGGAGCGAAAGTTCTTTAAATTTGATGGACTGCATCTGACTAAGGATGGCGTCAGTGCACTGGCGCAGAAGTTTGACATCTTTGTAGAAAATTTAAACTAGCAAATGGGAAGAGGGGTACAGCACCCCATACGTCGAAAGTGAAGAACACCCCTCTGCCCTCAACTAGTGGTCAAACAGGAGTTCAACATGTTTGCAGTTCATTTGCATTACCAGGTAAGGAAAAAGGTCCAGCTCCCCATACAACACACAGGGGAAATGCCAGACTTCACTCAACAACTAACACACTGAAATCTGGACAATGGAAAATCATGTACACAAATGCTCACAGTCTGGGAAACAAGATCCCAGACCTGCAGGCAATAACAACAGAGGCTAAACTGGACATAGTAGCAATTAGCGAGACATGGTTTACCAGTAACCACACTTGGGAGATTTCAGTACCTGGCTATGTACTATTCAGAAAAGACCTAGTTGCAAAAGGGGTGGGGGGGTGGAGTGGCCCTGTATGTCAATGAAAATATCAAAGTAACAGAAATTCTGAATACATATAAGGAGCCAAAAGAACTGTGGGTCACCCTGGAAACAGGAAATGGGGCAGCCATAAGAACTGGGGTTGTCTACAGGCCCCCAGACCATGGGAGGACATAGACACATTACTGTTAGAAGATATACAAACCATGACAGCTAAATGGGAGGGTCTGATAATGGGAGACTTCAATTTGCCAGATAAAGATTGGTCAATACCAGCAGGAACATTTGCCAGAACTATACACATGGTGGATTCCCTGCAGGGGGAGGGCCTCAAACAACTGGTACAACAGCCCACAAGAGACAGGGCTATCCTAGATCTAGTACTGACTAACAGGGAAAGGATCACAGATGTCCAGGTGGAAGGTCACCTGGGGTCCAGTGACCATCACATGGTATGGTTCAGTTTGGCCACTGCAACTAAATCATCCCATTCCAAGGCAAAAATATGGGACTTCAGAGGAGTTGACTTTGATAAGATGTACAACAGAGTTAAGCTAGCCCTGGCAAAAAGAAATACAGGTGAGGGGGTAAATGCAAAGAGGTAAAGCATTAAGGATGCAATACTTGAGGCAACATCCCATTGTGTTAGAGAGAAAAGGAAGTTCAAAAGAAGAAAGAAACCACTTTGGTTCTCAAAAACAGCAGCAGAAAAGGTCAGAGTTAAAAGACTGGCCTTCAGGAAATATAAGGGAGCACAGCGGGATGAAGATAGAGAGGCATACCGAACTCCCCTAAGGGAAGCAGGGAAGGCAATAAGGCGGGCAAAGGCCCTAACCAAGGAAACACTAGCACAGACAGTAAAAGAAGGTGACAAGACTTTCTATCGCTACATTAGTGAAAGGGAAAGTCCAGAGAGGGGTATTGCTAAGATCAAAGGAGATAAGGGGGCATGTGAGGAGGAGGACTATGTAAAAGCATTTATCCTAAATAGATACTTCTGCTCAGTATTTACTGAAGAGAAGGTAGGGCATGACCCACAGCTCAGTACCATGGACACAGGGGGAAGGGAGGGAGGTAAGCACTAGTCCCTTCACATAAGAAAGGGTCTAACAAGAGCTTGATAAGCTCAGGGTGGACAAGGCAATGGGACCTGATGGCATACATCCCAGGGTACTAAAGAAGCTAAGGGTGGAACTAGCAGAGCCATTATCAGACCTGTTTAGTGAGTCTCTAAGCACAAGAGAGGTCCCAGAAGGCTGGAGAAGGTCTCATGTGACCCCGCTCCATAAGAGTGGTAGAAGGGTGGAGGCAGGGAACTACAGACCAGTCAGTCTTTCCTCAGTAGTGGGTAAGATTATGGAGGCACTCCTTAAGGAAAGGATAGTGCAACATCTGGAATCCATAGGAGTACAGGATTCAGGACAGCATGGGTTTACAAAAGGAAGGTATTGTCAAACTAATCTCATAGATTTCTTTGACTGGGTAACCAGAGTAGTGGACCAAGGGGGAGCAGTTGATGTCACCTACCTTGACTTCAGCAGAGCTTTCAATACTGTTCCACATAGAAGATTGATTAATAAGCTGGGTAGGCTCAGGTGGGTCAGAAGTTAATCAACTAGGTGGCACACTGTTTGATGGGCAGAAACCAAAGAGTGGTGGTAAACGGTATACAGTCAGAAGAGATGCAATTCACAAGAGGGGTACCTAAGGGATCAGTTCTGGGGCCAGTCCTCTTCATTATCTTCATCAGTGACATTGCATATGGACTGGAGGGTAAAGTTTGTCTGTTTGCAGATGACACCAAGATCTGCAACAGAGTAGGTGATGCAGATGGGGCGGGCAGAAAGAGAAGAGATCTGGATAAAGTAGCAAAATGGTCAGAGGAGTGGCAACTGGGGTTTAATGCAAAGAAGTGCAAGATCATGCACATAGGGAAGAGAAACCCTGAAGCCTCCTATAGGCTGGGAGGGGAGTTGCTGGCAGTCACAAGGAAAGAAAGGGAGGCAGTACAGAGCAGTGGTTTAAGGCTCTGAGCTGCAAATCTGGTGATATCCAGCAGACCAGACCTGAGTTTGAATCCCACAGCTTCTACTTGCATACTGTGTGACCCTGAGCAAGTCACTTAACTTCCCTGTGCTCTCAGGTCACTCCTGTAAAAAAGCTTTCAGCTTAGTGTGCTACTCCTGGTTAAACAACTAAAAAAAAAAAGAGAGACTGGGGCATCATCATCACCGATGATCTGAACTCATCCAAGCAGAGCACTAAAGCAGTAGGTAAGGCTAGGGGGATGTTAGGTCCCATCTGGAGTACTGCGTGCAGTACTGGAGGCCACACCTTCACAAGGACATTAACCAAATTGAAGCAGTCCAGAGAAGGGCAAACAAAATGGTTCAGGGACTGCATCAGAAAACATATGAGGATAGATTAATGGAGCTCAATATGTATACCCTAGAGCAAAGGAGGGAGAAATGTGATATGATTGAAACATTCAAACACCTTAAGGACATTAACAAGGTGAAAGAGTCTAACATGTTTCAATATAAGAAAAATAGCAGGACAAGAGGACACAGCATGAAATCAGAGGGAGGCCAATTAAGAGGTAATGTGAGGAAGTTCTTTTTCACAGAAAGGGTGGTGGATGCATGGAATGGCCTACCTCAGGAAGTGGTGGATATGAACACAGTGCAGGGCTTCAAACAGGCATGGGATAGGCATAAGTGAGCAATACAGATGAGTATGACTAGATAGGCCATTGACAGAGCAAAAGCTGATGGCACATGTATAAGGTAGAAAAAAAATGGGCAGACTGGATGGGTCTTGCAGTCCTTATCTGCCATCAGTTTCTATGTTTCTATGGGACTTTGAGTGCAAAAGTTGTTCAGCACAAAAATATCTAAAAAAAATGAGTGGTGTCTCAATTATAGATAACTTTAAAATTTTTTATAATCAGCAAAAAATGGCGGGAAATTCAGTTTTGCTTTTCACTTTTTAGAGATATATAAATGGAGGTTATTTCCTTTTCATTGAAATATTGTTTATATTTTTCTCTCATGTCGATGGGATCTGATGACATCATGAGTTGTGCCACTCGTGATATCATTGGGTCAATTGGCATGAGAACAAAAAATATCAAAAATATTTCCAGTAGGGGGTACAATATCCCTTATATATTCTTTGCAAAAACTCTGTTAATGCACCAGTTTGGGATGCTATTAAAGTGACAAAAGTATGGAAATGCAATGTTAGGGTTTTCAACACTAACTCCACATTCTCCCCCAAACAGCCAAAGGGGGCAAGGCAGCACAAGTAACCACAGACAGGCATCATCAGGTGAGGCAAACAAAATACAGCTCTTTCCACATAACACAAGAGACATCCATCGTCATGGTGCAGCACTTCTCTAGCCATGGATACACTTGCATACCACCTGGGAAGTGAAGTAAAACATTTCCATAGGATCACATTATAAATTGTAAGTAAGGAATAAGCAAACCACAGCTGCCGCCACAGAGCTCAGGTGTGCATGGAAAAAATAGTCAACATAGAAGCAAAAAGATTCCAGCACCACCAACCATATATAAAACAGTCCACAAAAATCAAATAAGTGCATAAAAAGGTTTATTATCAGCAGTGTGCATCAAACCTCTTATAGGAGAACAAGGGATGCCAACCACCTCCTACCAGTTTTGCTAACGAATGTCCTCAGGGAGTAAGTTAGGATGCCTTCACTTAGGTACTGAAGGCACCTATGCTGCCATGGAAGTGCATGCTAAGGATGTGGAAGAGTCAGCAGGTGACTGCTCTGAGGAGTACCAGGCCCCTGGCTTCTTTGCCTGGAAATAGTGGTAACATTACAACTTAAATGGCACATAAAGTGGGAATATGACAATTGTGGCTCACACTGTCATGGTGAGGCAGCATTGACAGCACCAGGGAGAATAGAAATGGAAACATTAAGCATACAACAGTTTTGCACACCCATCCTCCCATTTGGAACGCAGGAGGTGGAAGCTATTTCAAAAGCAAATTGCAGTTTGGTTAATTGGAGGAGAGGGATCCTTAGATTGTTTCCGACACCCGTGCATGACAAACTAGGAACAGGGAGTGGAGAGCATATGCACACGAGCAAGTGCCATAGCTACATTACAGTTACGAAATAGGAATCATCAAGACAAGGCAGAGTGAGCCACAGATTCCTGTATTCCTATTTTAAGTTATCAGGCAAAGTGATCTAGGGCATGCTGCATTTCTTACACAGCCACCTATTGACACTTCCTTTCCTTTCTTGCATTTAGTCAGTGGACATGAAAGCTGCCTTTTCCATACTATCCAGAGCTACATCTCTCTCTGCTGCCATTTTCCCTTTTTTGGCTTTGTTTTGTGCCTTTCAACTGTGTGCTATTTAATTTGAACTGTTACCTCTGTTTCTGGGTGAAGAAGCCAGGGCCCTGCTGCTCCTCAGAACAGACACCTGCTGACTGTTGCACATCCTTATTATGCACTGCCATGGCAGAATAGGTGCCTTCAGCACTTGAGTGAAGACATCCGTACTTCCCAGGTGGTTGATGGCATGAAGCACCACCTCACAATCCACCTGGGGTGTGTAGTTATTTAGCATACCGCACCCCTGTCATTTGTAATTGCTTACTTACAATTTACAGTGTGATCCCATGGGAATTTTATATTGCACTTTCCAGGTGATTGAAGGCACTCAGCTGCACCTCATGCCTCAAACCCATCTGGGGCATGCAGCAATTTAGCATTGGCACACAAGCTGCCATGTGTTATTGCTTACTTACAATTTACAATGTCATCCTAAGGGAATCATACACTGCATTTCCCAGGTTGCTGAAGGCACTTGGCTGTGCCTCATGCCTCACAACCCACCTGAGGTGTGTGGTAATTTAGCATTGCTGAACACCCTGTCCTGTGTTATTCCTTACTTACAATTTACAATGTGATCCTATGTGAATTATATACTGCACTTCCAAGGTGATTGAATGCACTCAGCTGCACCTCATGCCTCTCAACCCACCTGGAGTGTGTGGTAATTTAGTATTGCTGCACACTCTATCATGTGTTATTCCTTGCTTACAATTTACAGTGTGATCCTATGGGAATTTTTTAATCACACTTCCCAGGTAGAGTGCAAGAGTGCATAAGTATCCATGGCTACGTCAACAATATTTGCGTTGGGGAGTAGCATATTCCATTTATGCCATACCTCCTAAAATTGTAATTTCCTACCATTTTTTGCTGATTATAAAATATCTAAAAGGTATCTATAAATGAAACACCACTCATTTTGTAGATATTTTTGTGCTGAACAAATTTCATGCTCACAGTACCATGCTATCATTTTTTGTTTAAAAGTTATTCCCATTTGTCTGTTTTGATAAGTGAAACAAAATTGAATTTCTACTTTTTTTTTATAATTATTAAAAAAACTAAAATGTATCTATAAATGAAACACCACTCATTTTGTAGATATTTTTGTGCTGAACAAGTTTTGTGCCGGCAGTACCATGCTATCATTTTTCATTTTAAAGTTATTCACTTTTGTTTGTTGAAAAAGTGAAATAAAAATTAATTTACTGATGTTTTTGTTAATTCTAAACAAAGGAATTTATTAATGAAACACCACTCATTTTGTAAATATGTTTGTGCTGAACAACTTTCATGCTCACAGTACCATGCTATCACTTTTCCTTTTAAAGTTATTCTCATTTGAATATAGTTAGTACTGCTAATATAGATCTGCAGAGCTGGGCATCTCTCTCTCTCTCTCTCTCTCTCTCTCTCTCGCTCCTCATT
This sequence comes from Neoceratodus forsteri, assembly GCA_016271365.2. NCBI lineage: Eukaryota > Metazoa > Chordata > Ceratodontiformes > Ceratodontidae > Neoceratodus > Neoceratodus forsteri. The sequence goes on from CM057456.1 coordinate 1,323,567,347, forward strand.
GACATCATCGAGGCAGCCATATTAGAGTTTTTAGAGCATCATTTTAGAATCAGGAGAGGCTTTAGTTACAAATTTCAAATGCTATGAAACTGCATTTATCCTACTTGAATAAATACCATTTCATTATAAATGTAAACAATAGCCTCTCCTTTACAAGCCTATGGAGTTATTTAAAAAATATGTGTAAAAAGACAGATTAGGTGTCCCTTATGCTGGTGTAATGAATGCTCTGTCTTACTGAAGTCCAGATAGGCCACACCCACTGTTCTCCCTTAATCCACCTTGGTGGTAACCCAGTCAAAGAAATCTACAAGATTAGTTTGACATGACCTTCCCCTGTGACACTATGCTACCTGTGGTCCTGCAGCCCTTTTGCCTCCAGGTGCTCCACTATCGTCTCCTTCAGTGGTGTCTCCATTAAGTTCCCAACCACTGATGTGAGTCTGACTAATCTGTAGTTGCTAGCATCCTCCCTACTGCCATTTTTGTGCATAGGGTCCACATCAGCCCTTCTCCAGTCCTCTGTAACATCCCCCATCTCCACTGAGGTGCTAGAAAGCACTGCCAGAGGGGTGGCCAACGCTATGCTCAGCTCCTTTAGGTTCACTGGATGAGTCCCTTCTGGCCTCATTGCCCTATTCTCCTTTAAGGCTTCCAAACCCTTCCTGGCTTTCTCCACCAAGAATGGACTTGTGTTGAGTCCCCCTCCCCCCGGTGCTTACTGTAGCATGCTGGTCCATCCCCCCCCCCCACTCTCTATCATGAAGATTGAGCAGAAGTAATCATTTTGTATTTCCACATTCTCTTGACCTTCCACTGTACAGCCCCCCACCCTCCTGATTCTCACTATCCCCCCTTGTCTTCTTCTCCCCTCCCATACCTGAAGAAGGTCTTGTCTTTTTTTCTTGACCTCCTTAGCTATCCACTCCTCTGTTAGTGCTTTAGCTGCCCTCACCCTTCTTCCTGCTTCCCTTTGGTTTGCCAGATTTGCTGATATCACCCTGTCTTCAACATTCAGGGTCTCTGTATTTTCCTTGTACTTTCTAAATGTTGTTTTCTTCTTCTCCTTCACTGCCTTTGCCACCTCCTTAGAGAACCATAGTGGCCTCTTTCTCTGCTTTCTCTTGCTCACTTCCATCATTTAATATACCTTAATCAGGATATTACTCACTGAGCCTGAAAGTTCCATTTTCAGTAATATCCTGTGGCTAGTAACAGCTTGTATTAAACAGAAGGCATGCTGTAAAAAAAATTATCAGAAGACAACTGTCTGAGCATTCAAACTACAGTTCATCTAAATCTATTCTGAGCAGACTCCATAGTTGGTGATCTCTGAGTTAACTGCCTTGACCTAGACATTTTCATAAGGAAAGGAGACTGATTACAGACTGGAATCTAGAAAAAAGTCACCATTTCTATAACAGACTAAAAATTAGCTGACCAAGAAATTGACTTTAAACCCTATAAACCATTCTACAATTGGACCTTTTTACTATATAATTTTTTTGTGATTCTGTTTTAATTATGTAATACAAATATATGTATTAATAAGTCAGTATTCTACTGTCTTTATTTTCCTCTCATCATATATGAATATACTGTACAGTACGTACAGTATAAGTAAATAAATAAAAACATTTCATTTATGGCAATTATCTTCTTCAAAATAATCCTGTATATGTTTCTGTTCAGATTAGAAACTTAGAAACATATAATTAGTCAGCAGAAAATGACTGCTTATCCCACTCAGTCAGCACAGGTGTACTGCCCAGTCTGCTTCTGCAGACTTTAACTGGTCTCCAGTGATTCTCCCTGCTTATTTGCTTATATTCCCCTTGTCTATCCTATGCATTCTTGAAGCCTCTCTTCTGTTTATACCTCCCCCACTTCTTCTGGCAGTCTGTTCCAGGTGTCCACCACTCTTTCAATGAAATAGTACTTCCTCACATCCCTCTTACCTCCTCCCCACCAGCTCTGGTCCTGATGTTCTTTCTCATTTGAAAGAGACTCTCCTGTTCACCACAGTGAGGCAATAGTTGGTCTGTATCATGTCCCCTCTTGTTCTAATGTCTTCCAGGGAGTACATGTTGAGATCCCTCTGTATCTCTTCAATGGACTTTTGATGCAATCCATACACCATTTTAGTTGCCATTCTCTGGACTGCCTACAACCCTGTCTATACCCAGAATTGGACACAATACTCCAGGTGGGGTCTCACAAACAAGTGATATAATGGCAACACCACCTCCCTCCTCCTGCTGGAAACACCTCTCCCTGTGCATCCCATCATCCCTCTGTCCCTACCCACTGCTTTGTTACATTGCACAGCCTCTTTGTGGTTGTCAGATATGATAACCCCAAGATCTCTTTCCGACTTAGTATCAGTACCCCCCCCCCCATCCTCTACTCAGCTCTCGGGTTCCGATGGCCTAGGTGCATGATTTTTCCACTTTTTGCCACTGAACCCCACTTGTCATAGTCTTGACCACTCCCCAAGGTTCTCAAGGGCCTTACGCATTCTCTCCACTCCCTGCTGAGTGTCCAGCCCATTATAGATTTTGGTGTCATCAGCAAAAATGCATACTTTCTTTTTCAGTTCTTCTGCAATGTCACTCATAAAGACATTGAAGAGGACCAGCCCCAGTACTGAGCCCTGCACCACCACATTAGTCCCTTCCCCCTCATTAGAGTGAGTGCTGATAACCACCACCCTCTGTCACCTCTCATTAAACAGTTCTTTACCCAATTCACCACTTTGGATGCTACCCGTAGGCTGCTCAATTTCTTTATCAGTCTTCCTGTGCAGCACAGTGTCGAAAACCTTGCTAAAGTCTAGATAGGCCACATCCACTGCCCTCCTGCGATGTATTTCCCTGGTCACCCAGTTGAAGAAATCAATCACATTCATGTGCCATGATGCCCTCCCCTCCCCCCAAATCCCTGCTGCCTTTGGTCTTATAGCCTATTGATTGAAGATATTCCGCCAACATTTTCTTTAACATTGCTTTCATTAATATCCCCCACCACTGATGTGAGAAGACCAGCCTATAGTTGCTAGCCCCCTCCCTGTTGCTGCTGTTATGGAGGGGACCATGCCTGCTGTCCTCTAGTCCTATGGAACCATGCCTGTTCCCAGTGAGCTGATGAATAAAGCCAGTAGTGGGGAAGTTGGCACCTTCCTGAGTTCCTTTAGTACCCTTGGGGGTATCCCATTTGGTCCCATAGTCTTGTCCACATTCAGAGCTGCAAGGTTCTTTAGGACTCTTTCTTATGAAAATGGACTTCTGTCCACCTCACTCCTCCCCCTTTGTTTCTGCTGTTCCCATGTGGTCCATTCCCCCCATTCCTCCACTGTGAAGACTGAGCAGAAGTACCTGTTCAGGATGTGTGCTTTTTCTTTATCCTTTTCTGTGCAATCTCTTTCTGCCACCCTCCTTATCCTCACTATATCTGCCCCTGCTTTCCTCTTCTGACTTATGTGCATGAAAAATGGCCTATCCCCTTTAACTACCCTTTAGTTATGCCTTCCTCTGCCTGTGCCTTTGCTCCCCTCCTTGCCTTTCTTGCTTTCCTCTTTAATGCTTGGTATAGCTCCCTGTCTTCCTCCCTTTGTATTTGCTTATACCTCCTAAATGCCACCATTTTCCCCTCACCTCCTTTGCCACCTCTCTAGAGAACCATAACAGTCTCTTTTTCCTTCTACTTTTACTTCCTTCCTTCATGCAAAGGTAGGTTGCCTTATTAATGCCGTCCCTTATTTTTCCCCACTGTGCCTCAGCTTCTTCCTGGCAATTCCACTATGAGTCAGTTTCTCAGGCAGTCTACCATTTCTTTAAAGTCTGCCCTTCTAAAGTCCAGAACCTTCATCCTCATGTGGTTTACTTATGTTCCTGTCTTAATGTGAAACCAAACTGCACAGTGATCACTGGTACCTAGCGGACTACTCACTTTGACATCTACAATGCTATCTCAGTTTATAAGTACCAGGTCCAGGACTGCCCCATCCCCAGCGGGTTCCTTTACTAGCTGCCTGAGAAAAGCCCTTGTATGGAGTCAAGGATTGTCCTGCTCCTTGACAAAGCTGAATTTGAAGGCTCCAATCCACATCTGGCAGACTTAAGTCTCCAACCAGAGTTTTGAATCATCTGGATATCTCTCAGCATGTTTTTTTCAGGGAAGGGGAGATCATGTACCACCAATTTGCTCCACTTTTTTGAGTTTGTGAGCCAGGCACTAGATGTTGGATTGACAGTGGATGTGGTATATCTGGACTATAGAAAGGCGTTTGACTCTGTTTCACATAGTGTCCTGTTAAGCACTTTACAACAACTGGGAGTCAAGTATTATATTAGAAAACGTGTAGCAGCATGGCTGAATAATAGACAGCAATAGGTACAAGTTAGAGGTTATTTGTCTACAGTGGTGAGTATTACTAGTGGGGTGCCCCAGGGATCCATATTGGGGCCAAGGCTTTTTAACATTCTGATTTCTAGTATGCAGTTACAAGGCAGAGCATGGATCTGTAAATATGCAGATGATGTGAAAATTGGAGCCATAGTAAATAATGAGGAAGCCACAAAAAAATTTCAAGATCAAATATCCCATCTAGAGAGATGAGCAGAAGAATACAAGTTGGAGTTCAATATTACTAAATGTAAGGTTATGCACTTTGGGCAAAACAATGTCAGAGCACAATATAAACTGGGATTACAGGCAATTGTGGTAACAGATAAGGAAAGTGACCTGGGGGTGGTTATTACTGAGAAATTGGGCTTTGAAGTGCATAGCACAGCTTATACCGATCGAGCCAACAGAATTATGGGTAACATATTACGTAATATCAGAAGTAGGCAGAGAGAGGTCCTTGTGCCCCTGTACGGATCCCTGGTGAGGACCATTATGGAGTATGGTGCTCCCTTTTGTTCGGTTCAAAATATTGGAGGGAGCAAAGGGGTGGAACGAGTCCAGAGACGGTTCACCAGAAAAATTGGTTTAGTGGCCGGATTAGAGAATAGAGTAAGATTAGAATCTTTGGGTCTTTTTTCCATGTCATACAGAAAGGTAAGGGTAGATCTTCTTTATATATACAGATCACTGAGTGACGGTATGCTGTGTGAAGCAGCAGGTTTAAAATGGAAAGAAAATGTGAGGATGGGTACTAGGGTTCATGAAAAACAACTAGAGGGAGAAAGATGTAGAACAAATAGAAGAGGGAAATGGTTTAATCAGAGGGTGGTAAATGTCTGGAATGGTCTCCCAGGGGACGTGGTGGGAGTCAGTAGTCTAACAGTATTTAGACATCTATTGGATGAGTACATAGGAAATAAAAAATGGAGTTATGTCCACTAGTTGAGTGTCAGGTCCGTTATATGTCTTTTGAAGCTTATGGACCTGAATTGATCTATGAACCTATGAACCTATGAACTAGCAGCACCTCCTCCTTACTTGCCATCCTGATGATGGTTTCACTAAGTGCCTTATCCAGCTCCTCTCCCTGTGCTGGATATCTGTATACCACCCCTGTATGGATAGCAGATACACTACCTGTCTTCAGGATGACTCACAGCACCTCCAGCCCTCCTTTTTCCTCAAGGTGCCCCTGTACTTCCATGGCCTTGATTCCCTCCCTCACATACAGTACTGCCACTCCTTCTCTCCTCTCCTCTCTTCCCTGTCTCTCCTGAACAAAGAGTAGCCTGGTATGGACATGTCCCATTCATGGCTGTCAGTGCACCATGACTCTGTTATGGCAATCAGATCCAGGCTAGCCTCCGCCACGAGGGCTTCCAGGTCCAGAACTATATTTACCAGACTCCTTGCATTGGTGAACATGGCTCTCCATACCTTATTCCCTCTCTGCTTGCTGCCCTGTTTCCCTGTCCTCTTGCTTATGCTGCTCCCTGAAGCTCTGCCTGACCCACCCTTCCCTTGTTACCTTTGCCATTACCTGTCTCCTTTTCTCCTTTCTTCTTGCTTTCCTGATTTATATCCCCCTTATTCTCAGCCTCGTCCTCACCCCTGCCTTCTTGTGCCCCTGCCCTGGAGGAGTTTATTTCCCTTGGGCCCTCCCTCCCTGCTGCTTCATCACCTAGTGGGGCAATTGTTGCCTCCCTTGGTTTTACAGCCTACCCCCAGCTAGTTTAAATGCTTATCCAAGTACCATTTAAACATTCCACTAACAACTGTCACCTGCCTCCTGGATAGATGCAGGCTATCTCTTCCATAGAGGCCATATCCTCCCAGGTTGGCCCCCAATCCCCAATCCAAACAAAGCCCTCCTTCATGCACCATGTCTCCAATCAATTGTTAAAAGCTCTGGCACAGCATGCCCTATCCTCTCCCTGACCACATACACTTCCTCAAAAGTCACTATGCCTGCCACCTGCTTCAAGTCTCTCCCCAGTCCCTGAAATTTCCATGCACTACCCCTTCTCTGCCCCTTGCTAGGTCATTTGTTCCCAGGTGGACAATGACATCTAGCTCCCCCCATCTCCTGCTGCCCTAGAGATCCTCTTGATCTTCTCTCCATTCCTCCAAGCTGAAGCACCTCTCAGGCACTTTACCTACCTCTCCTTGATCCCCCCTCTCATAGGTCTATCCCCCCTAACAACAGAGTCCTACACCAGCAGCTGCTTTCTCCTCAGTCGGGGACCTCTTCCTCCCTCCTTGAAGGGGGCCCCACTTCCTCCATTCAACCACTACAGGTGCCTCCTCCCAGCTGCCCTATACCACTGGTACAGCAAAGGAATTGTGCAGTGATACGGGCTGAGTAGTATGTACCCTTCCAGCCTACCTGATCCTCACAGATCCCACCAATGTCCAACCACTCTGCCTAGGCATCCTCTGGGGGAGCAGTGGCAGATCTGGTGGCCTGTGGGGCAGAAGGTTCTCTGCACCCTCACCAGTTTGGCCCGGAGTCCAGAAACCTCTGCCCTCAACCCAGAGAAGTGCATAGAAAGGGGGCAGCACCTAAGTCTCCAGACGGTGTCTCGAAAGACTGTGACTCCATACCCATTGTAGTGTATCACTTGCATGCTCTTTCCTTCCTTTGCCTTAGTGCTTTTTGAAACGTCCCTGTACCTTATTGCCTCTCTTATATGCATTTTGATGTCCTAAATCTCCCTTTGCTTGTCTGAAATGTATCTGTTATCCTACCCTAGATATTGTGTCTCTTGCTTTCCCTTTTTAACCCAACTACCTGTGCCTAACCTGCTCTGTGAGTCAGCTACTCCTTACCCACTTGCCCGAACTTCTTTGTGACCCTACCCTAGATAGGGTGTCTCCTACTTTCTCTTTTCAACCCTTTGCTTTTACCTGCCTTATCTTAGTTCATACTGCTCCTTACCCACTAGATGTTTACCCGTTGCCTGTAGCTACCAAAACTGACAGTTTCAGTATTCTACAACAAAGTAGTGTGCTATCTCCTACCTTGGCCTGATGTTTCTCCAGTAGAGTCACCTGTGAACTGTGGACTGTCAAGGGATGCCTGCAGATGCCTTAAGATAGATGTTCTGGGGCATGGCTAGGCTGTTGACCAAGATGACTGCCTAAATATTTTCTCTAATACTACACCTACATAATCCAGACAAAACCACTGCACTTACTGCTCATCTGTATTAATAACTCATCTCAGTTGACACCTGCTTACCTGCTGAATCCAGCAATAGATCGCTTGGGTTCATCTGTTAGGCTTAGTCGATGTTCTCCACAATCTAACCCGCCCGCTCCTCTGACTGACTGCTACAACAAAGGAATCCTAGCCCAGGATGGTGAAGGTGAGGGGTCCCTCCTCAGGCAAGAGCCTGCAAGAAATAAAAATAATGTTTGAGTAACTGCTTAACCAGATTGGCAAACTAGAAGTGGCCGCTCAGTGTATCAATTCAGACATCTTAGATGTGTCCCAGAGGGTCAATGTCATTGAGAAGTGCCTCACAAACATGGAGGATCGCACTGACAGAATAATGGCCTACATCCATGCTCAAGACCATGCCATATGGATCCTGTGGAACAGAGTTGAAGACTTAGAGAATCAGGGCTGCAAGAAAATTTGTGGCTACTAAGCTTCCCAGAGGGCTGCAAGGACTGTGACATCTATCTGTTCCTCCAGAAATTTATACCCAAAATGCTGGTCTGCAAATGGCCCACAACCCTTGAAACAGACTGATCGCACATGACCCCTTGCACCAAAGCCTGCCTCAGGGTCCACCCTCATCCCATATTGGTCAGGTTCCTATGTTTCCTGGATAAAGAACTTATAATACAGCTGGCACAAGAAAAACAAGCCCTCTAGTGATGAGGGCACCAGCTCCAGATGTTTGCAGACTTCTCCTCAGGTCTTTCCAACTGCTGCAGGGCCTACATCATAGCTCAGAAGGCCTGCACCAGTCTTGAGCTCAGCAACTCACTATGCCATCCTGCAATATTGCACAACAGCCCAAAGAGTGTCAAGATCTTTTAACTCTCTGGAACCCACAGGAAACTACTTGCAAGCTCACTGGCTGAAAGTAAACTTTGCAAAATATAATCTGAGCCAGCCTCTCAGAAATGGGAAGGGGGGGACAGGCCATGGACACCACGTCGGCTCCTGAATGCACATGCTGAGCCAGGAGGAGGGCATTACCTCCTCCACCACTGCCTCCAAATGATGAGGTCCCCTGGCTTCTGCCCCCCAAGAAGCTGAGAAGAAACTGGCAAAAGAAATCAGGAACAGATCAAAAGAAGGATCACTCCCCTAAACTGCCTATCTGCAGCGTGGATTTCAAAGCATCGTCAGACCCAGCCCCAGTGTACTTGGGCAATAGCAGATTTGCTGCACTTCAGCAGGAATCTCCAGAGGAAAATCTGCACCATCCTCCAAGTCCCCTGACCACCAAAAATCTGACTCACTCACTCACTCACAAAGCTGAGGTTCTGGGCCAAAGACAAGGCATCCACCAGGCTCCCTGCAAAGTGACTCCAACAGTGCCAAAAAATGCAGAGGGCAACAGCCCAAGGCCATACTACTGTCTGCTGCCACTACTTGAAGCTCTGATTTAGGTGCTTGAATTTTTATGTATAAGTGTAAAGTGTGATGTTTTATTTGCTTTCCCCAGATCAGTGGTACTAGGTACCACCATGTAAGGTAAAACGTTTTGGTACTATCAAAACTAATTGATGTTTAAGATATTAGAAAGGGGGCAAGAATGGCTGGGAAAAGAAAAGTTATTGTGCTGCTAGAGGCCCCCTATAATGCTCAGCCCTGTAAAACTAACACAGGCCTGGACTCTACCATGTGCCACATTCCAATACATATCCCACCTCATTCTACATGACCAATCCACTCCTTCTTCCTTGTTACAACCTGCACGTGGCAACCCGCCATAGAACACAGATGACTTTCACCTTCAACCATTCTTAAATGGAGGGAAGTATCCTTTCAGTAAGGTAATCATCTTCTTTGCTGAGTAGGCCTTGGGAGTTGGGAGTGGGATGCAATAGTTTGTCCCCAATATGGGAGTTGTAGTACATCCAGGTACTGGGGGTATGGCTTTTGGGGCAGGGAATTGAGTCAGGAGGCCTACATAATGCTTAGGGAGGGCAGTTTTTCTGGGTGTCTGACACTCACTATACATGCTGGCCTACTTGCAGGACCTCTTCAGCCATGGGTAAATAACCCTGGTCCCACCACCACACTGCAGGCAGCCATCACTCCTGGTCATTGTGTTTCTCCCCCTGTCTGGCCCTAGTAGGGGGGTCAATCAGATTCACCTTGGCAAGTATGATGAGGGTGACCACTCACAGACAGGGGCTGTATATGCTGGAGGAGGGATACCTATCAAGGGGAAGACATCATATTTGTGGCAGGCCCTGTACAGGTTAAATACCAAAGACTGTCACTGTAGCCCTGAACTATAGAGGTTAATATTATAAGCTGGAATATGATGGGTTTGAACTCCCCAGTTAAGAGAAAGAAGACAATGGAACTACAACAAGGCAGCTCAGAGTACAGTGGTACAGTGGTGTGTCTTTAAAACTTGGAAACTGTGCAAAACAAGAAACTCACACTCACCAGCACCAACATCTGTGCTGAAGATTTATTGTAAATACATCAGAGTAGTGGAGCAGCATGCCTCCCATACTCGAGAAGGAGCCTCCATGTTTTGCGCAAGCCCGCTTTGTCAGGAAGTGAGGTCTCCCCAGTGACATTTTTAAACATTGTGATATTAAAGTGATAACAACATTTTACATTCAGCTATATGCAATTGATTTAACATAGCAAATGACTGAAAGAGGTATCGGGGAATAGAAAAGAAAACAGCAAGGAACAAACAGACACAGTGATATGATGCTAAACAAGCGCATACGGCTATTCTTTGCCCACAATTGCTTCAATAATGCATCAGTGTAATGCAGTAATGCATCACCTAAAGGAAATGAAGACAAGAAAACAAGGCAGCATAATGTTAATTTCAATTCTATCTTCTTAAAAATGCTAACAACTTTACAGAAACAGGGTGAGTTCAATTTTATCACTGAAACCTCATCCAGAGGTGGCCCCTAGTCTTAAAATCCCGTATCCCTCCCTCTTGGAAAGGAATTTAATCAGATCACAACCTTTTGATCTAAGGACAGCTTTTTCAATGCCCACAAAGGGCCATTTATGATTCTGTGGATCACTAATGTTTTTCACCTGGGGTACTGTGTCGTAATCTTGGTTACCTTGGGACAATGCTCTAATATGGCTCCCATCCACTGTCAGCCCACAGGGACCACAGCAGCATGTCAGCAGTGCCCACAGAGTCATCAGAAGCAGCCGACCCCACTCCGAGTTTATCAGACACAGTGTTACTCAAACCATCCTTTTGGTAACTCCCTGAATAAGCAAGTACCTCTCAACAGCCTCAAGTGGATAATGTCACTCTGGACAAACTGCTCATTATTAAGGACGCTTTTAGCAGATGTGAATGAGCAGCTTTAATAGATGCTTAATGTGACAACAAGTTACTTTGGAAAGGTATGTTGAAGTGGGCAGGGTTCCAGGGGGACTATGGATCTTAACATTTCTAAGCTTCAGGGAAGAATTCTTTGGCCCATGGAAGTAGAAAATCCATGATTCCTCACTTAGACTTCTAAAGCTCATATACAATGGCAAGAAAAGGATGCTTTTTTTTCCCCAATTGTTTAACCAGGAGAGAGATACTAAGCTGACAGCTTTTTTACACGTGCAACTTGGGAGCACAGGGAAGTTAAGTGATTTGCTTAGGGTCACACAGTATGCAAGTGGGGGCTGTGGGATTCAAATCCAGGTCTCCAGATTTGTAGCGCAGAGCCTTAAACCACTGCACTACTGCCTCCCTAATTAGATCCTGGGATCTAATTGGTCAGTGTGAGTCTTAGACAGTGATGTTATCCCAGTATAACATCACCGTATCAAGTTCAGGCACACACATGACCACATAACAGCATCAGAAATCATGGCATGGCTTGTTTTCCCCAGAAACGAGCAGCTTCACTAACCATTCCGCCCATAACTGCCATTATACTCCTTATATCTGTTTACATACAACCCCATAACTGTCTTCTCCTCTCCTCACTCCTAGCTGCCTAAAAAAGTGTAGAGAAATTACCTCTTTACAGAATAGTTACAGAAAGCTATAACAGTGGTTTCTGTGTGCCCTGAAGTTGCAGAAGTGCGGCCATTGCAGCAAGTGCGCATACTACCATGCTCGCACACCTGCAGGTCCCTGTGTTCCCCAAGTTAAACAAAAATACACATTTAAAATAAAACCAAATAAATACAAAGTAAAACAAAGCAGTATCTGTAATCGACTTTATCCCCTATAACAGTGCCACAGCAGCTCCACTCTCTGATTGGCTCAGCAGCCGCGCTCCTTGAATCACACAACAGCACCATGGTAGCTCCACACTTCAATCAGCTCAGCAGCTGCGCTCCTTCACTGACATAATAAACGGCTGCATTTTAAATATCTCAATAAAAAGCAACAAAAAAGTAAAACAGGGCCAGCATGTATTATGCCACTCTAACACAGGGACAGACTCAGACCTCTGTGTGGGCAGAGAAAGAAAGCTGTGGGGAGAGAAACGCAAGGCAGTATACACTGGCAGCACCATCTAGTGGCCAAAACAGAAACTGTGGACTTTTTTTTTTAAACTTATACCTCTACACATGGCATACAGATGGAACCTTGTGGTGATAATCACCATGGAGAAAACGTGCCAGACAAAATGCTAAAATTCAAGGTGGTTGCCAGTAGAAACGGTTGCAGAGCAAATGTAGCTTCCATGACCAAAGACCAGTGACTGCATAACCCTCTCACGGTGCAACTTTTTGTTAGTAACAGGGGATGATTTAAGTCCCCTGGGATCACCACCTCCCCAAGTTGCCTTTCTTAATTTGTACCCTTCTTTCTGTCTTCCTGTTCCCACTCCCAGTTTGTAGGCAGTTATTTTATTCATAATCCATTACCTCCCGCAGTTGCTGTGTGATACCTGAGCAGATCTGCCACCTGTTGTATTACAGAACTGGGGGTCAGTGGCAGGGTTTTACACAGTGACTGTGACCCAGGATTTCCACTCAGAAAGGTCAGCACAGCTGACGTTGTGGCTGCCATCACCTCTCAGTTTGTACTGCTGTGTAATATACAAAGTTCTACAGGGTCCCTGAGGACGTTTTGTTTTATGTCAGTATTTTTTTTTCTAAATATACTTTAGCTTTATGGGGATACTGTCTGAGCAGCATCAGTACTCTAGTGTCTTTCAAAAGAATAGCAGAAAGGGTTGCAAAGTCCCATTTGTGCTGTACCGGGGGTTGCAAAGCTCCTACACCCATCCAATTTTATATAAAATGCTAGGGAGACCTTATTGTAGAGGTTGCAATGAAGGGAATCACAAAGGTTGCAAATAAATCCCAGGGGGTCTCTCTCAGGGTCTCTCTCAGCCGTAATCCCTGTCCTGAGCACTAGGGATCCAGAACAGGAACAGGCAAATAAATCCTAGGGGGTCTCTCTCAGCTATAATCCCTGTCCTGAGGACTAGGGATCCAGGACAGGAACAGGTAAATAAATCCTAGGGGGTCTCTCTCTCAGGGTCTCTCTCAGCCTTAATCCCTGTCCTGAGGACTAGGGATCCAGGACAGGAACGGGTAATGTGGCGACAATTTGTCCAGTGCGCTTAATGTGCAGTGACATTTCACCCACAATCGAATCGTATCAGTGACCAAATTGATGGTTCCTATTTGTCCCCGCAATGTAATGTCCGTGTTTTTATGACAGTGACATTATGTCCAGGGACCAATTGACCATACACGTTACACACACAAAATGGAAAAAAAAAAAAAGCCCCAAACTATTTGTTTTCTTATTTTCTTCTTTTATTAAAAAATGAGGCATTGTAAAATAGCACTAATGCACTCCAGGGTGTGTGTCATGCTGGAATAATGTCACTTCGTCAGTGTTGGATGCACTCAGCTAGTGGCCCCATGCTCAACCATCTGAGGTGTGATGTTCTCCAAGCATGACACACACCCTGTAGAGCATTATTGTTTAATTCTGGTTGATGCTGTGAGAGTGCAGGAAAGACTGTCAGCAGACCATAAAGAAAAAGAACAAGTCTTAAACCAGTTTTCAAGTTCAGCAGAATTTGAAACAATTAAAGCACAGCTTAATCATACCATTGAAATCTTTGATAAAAAAAAAGCAAGCTTTTAAACAAGGCAGGTTCCTCAAGGATCAGAGGGGCTACAAGAATAATTGTGTCTTTAATTGGAAACAACACAAAAGGCAGCAAGTAAAGACATCAAGCTCAGTTCCAACCATGCTCCATTCTTAAAAGGCCACAACCTCAGTCCAGCACTTTTTCCACCATGTCAACCCTAGGAAGTGAATCTCCCAAGGTGCAGTCCATGCATCACATTCCTGGAAGAAAGTGCAAAAGACAAATAGAGGTCAGGGAGGTCCAGGTTACAGAGGGAGGAGACAATACAGAATGAAGAGGTGCCATCCCTCGAGGAGAGGGGGCCACAAACAGAACCACTACTGAAATCAAACGTGATTAACATATCTTATTATTAACTGACAGAATTTGAACTCTCAGACCGTCATAAAGGTTTACACTTTTTGCAGACACATGATTTGGACCACTTTAGCACTATCATTGACTCCACAAGTTCACTCAGGACTTAAATTTGAAACCCATTTGTCCAGCAGCAACATGAGATACCAGGATATCACAACCATTAGTAAGGAAGAGAATGGTTCATCAGCTTCACAAGCAGCACAGGAAATTGACACCACAATTGGTGTACCTGACAGTGCACGTTATTAGTTGCATCCCCATTCCTCCTACATGCCTATAATGAATCAGTCAGTGAACTTCTTTACCAAGGCCTGTGAGATGGATCTGGCAACCCTTGTAAGTGAAGAGTTCAGACCATCATTTGTGAATGTGAGCTCAGATGAATTTACAGCTATGCAGAACCTCAATAATGACCAGGACATTGCCATCAAATCAGACATGGGAGGGGGGGAGCATAGTTGTGACAGACACTAGCCAATACAATGGGGAAGTTTCGAGGCTACTGCCAAATACTAAACTTTACAAGTTGCTGCCTTCTGATTTAACAACATAAGTAAACAATTGATGCATACATTCTTGGTGCTTTGGGGGAGGGTTGTCATGATGTGCATACTAGGGATTTCTTGATTAAACAGCACACAGTGCATCAAACTATTTATATACTCACTAAGGTGCATAAAAATGTTAAAGCACCCACAGGATGCCCAATAATAGAAACACAGAAACATAGAAATTTACAACAGAAGGGGACTGCAAAATCTATCTAGTCTGCCCAAAATGGGTAACTACCCCTCTCCCCTTCTCTCCTTTCTGTGAAATGATACCTTTGTGCCTGTCCCAGATGTTTTTGAACCCAATTTTTCCATTTTGGCCTCCACCACTTCCTGGGGCAGACTATTGCATCGGCCGACCATCCTCTAAGTGAAGAAGAACTTCCTAACATTGCTCCTGAATCATCCACCCTTGAGCATCATATTGTGACCTCTAGTTCTGACACTTATCTTCTCCTAAAGGAGCTCCTGTACCCCTACCTTATTTACACCCTTGATATACTTGAATGTCTCAATCATGTCCCCCCTCTTCTTCCTCAGCTCCAGAGACTACATGTTGAGCTCCCTCAACCTAACCTCATATGAAATTTGATGCAGACCATGAATCATTTTTGTGGCTCTCCTCTGCAACATCTCAAGCCTATTGATGTCCTTCTTAAGGTGTGGCCTCCAGAACTGTACACAGTGGTTCTATGCCATAACGGCGATCGTGGAATAGCGATCACCGTTTGGGCGAGTGTACATCGTCAAAAATGAATTACTGTGATGTACACTCGCAGTGACTAGAAAATCGTCAACTGGTTTTCTATGTTATGCAGTAACTAGTCCTCCATACCCCCCACCTAAGGATTCTCAACTCTGGGAGGGGGGTGCATGTCGGGGAGGGAGTGTAAAACTTAAAAAAATTAAAACCCTGACCAATGTAAAAATGATTGTGCCCAGAACCAAACCCGCACTCTCTCAACCCCAGCCTACCACCTACCCACCACACCACATAGCCAGCTCAGCAGCTGACCACCACACTACACCCCACATACCCTTCCTCCCCTTCCACCTGTCACACAATATGGTCCCTATCCCTCCCCGTGTGTGTATATATATAGCAACATCCTGTCACTTTACTCACCTACCCCTGTATCCAGTCGCTACCCTGCCAGGTAGCCCAGAACACAGGCACCATGATTGAGTCGCCCTTTTTGAAAACACTCAATCGCGGTTGCCTCGTTCACTAGATACCTTACATAGTACTCCAGGTGGGGGTGCACCAGCATCCTTTAAAGTGGCAGCACCAACTCCCTTCTGCGACTCATGATTCCCCTCCCTATGCAGCCCAGCATACCACTAGCCTTTAGCACCACCTTTTCGCACTGCTTCCCCACCTTTAAGTCATCTGATATAATGACTCCTAAGGATTGCTCCTGGTTGGTACATGCCAGCTGCTCCTCTCCCAGGTAGTATCCCACCTTGGGGTTTCCCATGCCTAAGTGCATGACCTTGCACTTTTTGGCATTGAACTTCAACTGCCAGGCATCTGACCACTCCTCCAGTTTCCTCAGGTCCGATTCTATGCTCTTGACTCCATCTGAGGTGTCCACTCTATTGAAGATCTTGGTGCCATATGCAAACAGACACACCTTCCCTTCCAATCCATTACCAATGTTGGCTATGAACACATTGAGGAGTAGGAGCCCCAACACTGACCCCTGAGGCACGCTACTAGTCACTTCCCTTTCCGTTAATACCACTCCATTTACCTGCTCCTGTTGTGTTCTTCCCTTCAGCCAGTTGTTCACCCAACCCACCACTTCCTTACCTATGCCGATGTGGTCCAGCTTCTTTACCAGTCTTCTGTGTGAAACCGAGTCGAAGGCCTTACTAAAGTCCAGATAGACCAAATCCACCACTCTCCCTTGGTTCCCTGCCTACGTTACCCAGTCAAAAAAGTGAACAAGGTTTGTCTGGCATGACCTTCCAGCCAAGAAACTGCATTGTTTTGGGTCCTGTTGCCCACTGGATTCCAGATGTGCTATTATTCTTTGCTTAAGCATTGTCTCCATAAGTTTTCCTACCACCGATGTGAGAATCACTGGATGATAATTTCCATACTCCTCTCTGCTCCCTAATTTGTGAAGTGGGACCACTGTTGCCCTCTTCCAGTCTTCAGGCACTGTCCCACTTTCCAGTGATTTGGTGAAGAGCTCCACCAAGGGCGCTGCTATCCCACTCCCCTGTTTCTTGAGAACTCTTGGGTGAATCTCATCTGGCCCCATGGCCTTGTCCACTTTTAATTTATTTAGGGCTTCCAAGACTTGTCCCTCCATGAAGGGGCTCGAGACTACCCATGGTCCCTGGGTGCAACTGTTTTGCAGGTTTGGGCCATCTCCTGCATTCTCCCTAGTGAACACAGAACAGAAATATTTATTTAGGACTTCTTTCTTCTCACTGTCTTTCTCTACTAGTCCCCCTCCTGAAACTGCTAGCCTTACTATTCCTCCTTTAGTCTATCTCCTTTCTTTTATGTACCTAGAAAAGTTTTGTCTCCCCCTCAAACACCCTGTGCCATCCTTAGCTAGGTGTGAGCTTTAACTTTTCTTATTACTTTTCCCACTTCCCTTTGTGCAGCTATGTAAGTTTCCCTGTCTTCATCCTTGTTTGATGCCTTATATGCCTTGTAGGCCTTTCTTTTCTCCCTTACTATAGTAGCCACCTCCTTGGAGAACCAGAGGGGTTTCCTTCTCTTATTTGCCTTGCTGATCCTCCTAGTGCACTACTCGGTTACCTCCTTGATAGCTCCCTTGAGCTTCTAACATATTTCCTCCACCCCTTCCCCCCCGTGCCTGAGTTTCTCTGCTAGGCTGGTTCATTTGGAAAAGTCTGCCTTTCTGAAGTCCAAAACTCTGATCTTGGAAAGGCTGGTATCCATAGCTGTGTGTATTTGCAAACTGACCTTACAATGGTCACTATTGTCAAGACTGCACCCTACCTCAACCCTTTCTACCTTGTCACTGTTGGTCAGAACTAAGTCCAAGACAGCTCCACCTCTGGTTGGTGAATCAACAGGTTGCTTCAGCCCTGCCCCCTGTAGAGCCATTACAAATCCTCTGCTTCTTGTTGCTGATGCTGTCTGAGAACCCCAGTTAATGTCTGGTAAGTTAAAGTCCCCTACTATAATTGCCTCACCCTTGTCCGCCATTTTATGCATCATATCACGCCCCGAGTGGCGCTCACGGACCTCAGCGGCACCCACCGCTGCCAACGCTGACCTCCACAAAGATCTCCAACCGCCCTCCTGGTCCTCACTCCCGGAGCCCACACCAGGTAACTACCGCTGCTACTTCCACTAGCTGCCCAGCTTCTAGCGCTTCCCCAATTGGTGCGCTTACCGTTCTGCCGGACCCTGATTGGACCAGCGCTCAGCTCTCAGCAGCTGATTGGTGCGCCTTTTTCACCGAGCCAGACAAGCTGCTTCTCTGCCCGAGGAGCCCTCCAGCTGATTCACCGGAGCTGCCGCTAGCCTGGGACTGTTGACTGTGAGCTATTTTTGTCCCGCCCCCACCGATCCCTCCCAGGCCACCTATTAAATATGCTACTTGCCCGGCCCCTTTTCTATCTACTGCAATCCCCTTCCATATAATTACTACCCCTCTCCTCCTTCCCCCCCAGCTACCTTCCTAGGCCTCCTCGTGACCACTCCTCTTCTCCCTCTCCTTACATTGCCTCACTGTAGTGCCTACCTCCCAACCCTCTCCATCTGCACCTCCTATACACCTGGCTGCAATGGTGCATGCATTAGGATATTTACTCTCATTCTTCTCCATCCTACTTTTTCTACCCCTTCTAACACCCCCTCTAAGTTGCTACCTTGCGTCCCCCCCACCGCTGATCTGATTCATCCTACATTTGCCCCCTATATGTCCACAGCACCTCTCCCAGATGTTTTATGGTCCCGTTTCCCCATGAGCCCCACCACCCCATTCTACTCCTATGGCTGCCTCCTGGTCTCCATCTACCAATGCACATCTCATTTTTTCCATACCATCCACCCTACTGCTTTCCCTAAGTGGCGTTAGCCCAAATCTCGGTGCCTTCTCATACTTCATCACCACTTAATCCTTGCCATACTACTGATGGCTGCAGGGGATATTCACCCAAATCACAGCCCAACAACAACCCCTAGTCATAGTAACACCTTGCCTCCCCCCTCTGCCAAGGTCACCACCAACAGCCATTCTGGCTCCTTCCCCCGGGGACTACGTCTTCTACACCTAAACATTCATAGCCTAGCCCCCAAGCTCGATCAGCTCCAGGTACTAGCCGCCCAACATGCCCCTGACTTAATCATCATATCTGAGACCTGGCTAAATCCAAACCTCCCTGATCCTGCCATCGCTATTCCGGGGTTCTCTATCACTCGGCAAGACTGACCCACCAGAGGTGGAGGGGTGGCTATCTACACCAGCTCAGCTCTACATTTTTCTGTCACTCTCTCAAAAGCTGAACCCAAGGCCTACGAGCTGCTCATGCTGAAACTGTCCCCTCCTTCCTCACTCCCCATCTTTGTGGCAGGAGTTTACTGCTGCCCTGGCACCTCAGCTACAACAGTAATCAACATTCTGAACCAATTGTCATCCCTAGCCCAGTCAGGTGAACTATATGTCTGGGACTTTAACCACAACTGGTCTGATCCTACCTTTAACAAAACATGAACCGAGATATCCGCACTCAACTTTACCCAAACCATTCGGGAACCTACATGGTCAAACCATAAATCCGGTAACCACTCCATTCTCAATTGGGCGCGCTTACCTCCCGTCCTCACCATGTCATCAGCTCTGGCCTCCACCCTGACTCCATTAGCGATCACCACCTAACATACTTGGTCTGCAAAATCCACCGAGTTAAATCCCCTCGCAAGTTTATATTTCAACGGTCATATAAATCCCTAAACCTCTCCCCTCTTCTGGAAGAATTAGCTCACTCCAACTGGGACCCTATCCTAAGTTGATCTAACATGGATACTGCCCTCACGCACTTCAGGAACACCTTCCTTAGCACCTGGGACAAACATGCCCCCCTGCACCGTGCTAGGGTCCAAGGGTCCCACCTTCCCTGGATATCTCCCGAGCTGATAGCTTGCCAACAAGCCCCGAGACAAGGCATGGTGTACCTACAAATCCACGCTTCTCCCAGGCAACAATATCACCTACTGCATGCTCTGAAACAAATGCACAAAGGCCATCCGCATAGCTAAGGCTGAATACTTTAACAACACCCTAAACTCAAATCTTGGGAGGCCTTCTAAGTTCTGGAAAGTCATCAACTCCCTTTTCTCCCCCCAACAACAAATCCCCCTCCTCTCACAAGGGACCCTACTCTCTGACCCTCTGACAGTAGCCTCTGAGTTCAATTTCTACTTCACTACTTGTGCTAAGACCCTCCTGGACTCCCTTCCTCCAGTACCCACACCCAATCCCCAGACAGCTACCCTCCTTCCACCTGGCCAGATCCCTTTCTCTTTCAGACACATCTCCCCCACTGAAACCTTAGATGCCCTTCGCTCCCTGAACCCCTCCAAAGGAAAATCTCCAGACGGCCTCGATAACAAACTCCTCTTCCTATCTGCACCGGCCATAGCTACCCCGCTTGCTGCCCTGCTAAACCTCTTTTTCACCACTGAGTCTCTCCCCTCTGAGTGGAAACATGCCATTGTCCTACCTCTACCCAAAGGAGGTGACCCTACCTCCACTGCTAACTACCGCCCCATCTCCCTCCTCCCCACCATCTCCAAAATCCAGGAACACCTAATACTATCACAGGTTGCCCACTTTCTCTCCGAAACAAATTTCTTCACTCCATTCCATCCAGTTTTAGGAAGAACCACTCCACCGCCACCTCCCTACTAAGATTCACAGACTCCATCCTCTCTGGAATGGACACAGGACATATCACCGCCGCTATCTTCATCGACCTAGCCAAAGCTTTTGATACGGTATCCCACTCCCTCCTACTGTCCTGCCTAGCTGGTGCTGGTCTGTTGCCTTGGGACATAAGTTGGTTCAGAGCCTACCTACAAAACAGAACCCAATCTACAAAAATTAACTGATTGCACCTCCCCCCCGCTCCCCATTACCACCGGTGTCCCCCAGGGCTCAGTCCTCAGCCCCATTCTCTTCTCCATCCTACTAAACGATCTGCCAATGGCTTGTTCCACTACCTCTATACACATGTACTCTGATGACACGGTCCTCTTTACTTCCGGCCGTTCCCATGAAGAAGTCACCTACAATCTCCAGACCGAAGTACAACACTGGTTCAACTCCAACCAGCTCTCCCTGAACGGCACTAGACAGACACTATCCTGACTTACAACCCCCCTGACCTTCCGTACCCTAAATAACACCACCCTGGAGGATGTGCCCTCCTTTAGGTTCCTAGGGGACTGGCTTGATCGCCACCTCTCCTTCTTCACCCATGTGGACACCATCCTATCAAAACTGCGCCCCAAGCTCGGTGCCCTCTATAGAAACCGCGCCAGTCTACCACTTCCTGTGAGATGCGAAATAGTCCAGAAAATTATTTTTCCTTCCTTCGACTACTGCGATGTCATCTACAGCACTGCCCCCCAAGTCCATCTTATCCAGACTAGACCCTCTCTTCAATGCCTTCTGCCGCTTCAATCTTGATGCCCCCCCCCCGCACCCATCACTGTGAGCTTTACCATTCACTGGCCCTTCCATCCCTGAGCAAGCGGCCTACTTCACTGTGCTAAATTTGTTTCTAACTTCTGGCTCAGTTCCTTCCCACCCTACCTCGTTTCCTCCCTATCTTCCCCACCAACTCCAGTGCACACCCTCAGGTCTACTGACGCCAGGCAATCAGCTATCCCTCATTGAAGAACCTCCACAGGCCAATCTGCCTTCTCTTACCACCTCCCTAAGCTCTGGAATAACCTGCCGGCCCAAATCCGCCATTCTTCCTCCTAATACTCTCTATCCTCCACCCTCCCTAACTTCTTCGAACCCAATTGTACATGCCCTGACCCCCCGATGACTCATCCCCCACCTGTGCCCCTCCTCCTTACGCGCCTGACCAGAGGCTGGGCCTCGCCCAATTGGCTGGCTTACAATAAAGTTGCTCTAACATTCCTTGCTCTTATCTCCCCAGGCTCATGATCCCAGTTTGCAGTGCCAGCCCAATGCATTTTTTCTCTTTCTCTTATTCTCTAGATTTCAGCACTTATGTAATCCATGGGTAGCTCTATGTTAATCAAACATGTATGCCACCACCCACGTGGCATAAATATGTAGTACTTCCACTTGCTTAAGCCTGCCTAGCTATACTCATCTATGTAACCACCGTTTTGATTTGTTTGATTCTAAATTTCAACCCATTGTCTGTTTTATGTATACTCCTCCTATGTAACCCATGTAACCACTGTGTTGAACTTGCTTGACTCTGCATCACATTGTTTGTATTATGTATACCCCTCCCAAGTACCTCCCCCCAGGTCGCACTGTGAGATGAGCATTGTTTTGCTCAGTGTGCCTCTCCTGGTGAAACATTTTCAATAAATAAATAAATAATAAATAAGTAAATATCCAATGTTTCTTTGTCCCCATCTTCCCCCTGTGACGGGGGCCTGTAGATAACTCCTAACCTAATGGCTACCCCATTCCCTTTCTCAGCTGTTACCCACAGTGCCTCAGTGTCACCTAGGGTCCTCTGGATTTCTGTGGTTTTGATTTCCTCCTGGATATACAATTCTACCCCCACTTTCCCCTTTCTGTCCCTCCTGTACATTGTGAATCCAGGAATGGCCATGTCCCATCAATGGCTTCCTGTGAACCAAATTTCCAACACAGTCACTAAGTCTAGTCCATCCTCTACTATAGTGGCCGTGAGGTTGGGGATTTTGTTAGCCAGGCTTCTGGAATTAGTTACTATTCCCTTCCATAACCTACCCTCCATCTTTTTACAAGCGTGATTTATCTCTCTGAAGCCCTCCCTTTTGCACTTTCCATGATGGAACTCCTTGGCTCCAGATCATTGAGATTTATCTCTTTCCCATAAAGCTTCTGTCTTCCTTGGAGTAGTTTTCTTTTTTTCCCCTCCCTGTGTCCATAGTGTACTGTATGTTCCTAATGCATTTGAAACATCTTTGTGGGATTTTGCAATTTGTGTCACATGTGCTGCTTGTGATGCAGTGTCATGGTTCTGACTGAGTAACCTGTGATGGGGGAAGGGCATCTGCTAGCCCAGATGATGCGATGGGTGCAGGTGACCTTCTCCACCTATTAGTTTAAATGGCTGATGAAGACATCAAACTTTTGACTGAGGGCTTGTGTCCCCTCTTTTGTAAGGTGCAGACCATCAAATCTAAAGAGCCCCCTTTCTCAGAAGTTCTTAAGTGCCTCCCCTGCAGAAACACTCAGGTTGCAGGATGCCAGGTAGGAATGCATTTTGCTTCAGTCCTGAATGGCTTTAGATGCCTGCGACCCTCCTCCCTGTATGAAGAAAGAAGCAGCAGACCAAGCAGCCCTTGATAATAAATTGAACTTCTTGGTCAGATACTGCAGTTACCGAAAGTAAAATCAGCTCTGAGACAGATGAGCTAACCGCCTGCGCACTACTGCCTCCCAGATGCCATTGGTGTGATGCCTGCTAGCTGTCCACTGCATGGCAGTTTCTAAGATGACTGCCCTGGTACAGCACACCTATGATGCTAGCTTGCATCTAACCCCAATTCTTTAGACCTGTGGTGTTTGGCAGAAAGTGTGAGGAGGTGGGACGATGTAGAGATGAAGTGTGGATGAAAGTAAATAAAAGGTCCTGTGCAAGAGCATTGATTCTCTTACTGAGTCCTTGTCAGTGTATGTGGACCATTTCATCAAGCCCTTTGTCAGTGGCTTGAGGTGGTACCTGAAAGACACCACCCAGGTCCTTTGTTTGTTAGAGGACCTCCACATTGAGGACACGGATATACTTGTCAAACTCAATGCGGAGGTCCTCGAAACTAATACTGTGCATGGTGAAGGCCTTTCTGCTTTATGCAAATAACTTGACCGTAGATGTTCCCCTCCTGCACTGTTTCACTCTCACCCTGGGACACAAGCATGATGGGATATGCTGGGCAAAGGAGTCTTTCATATTGCTCTAGTTAGAAGGTACTAAGCCTGTGGCAGCCCCCCCCCCATCACACACCTGAATCACAGATCTTTCGGCAGCGTGCATACACAGATCCCAAGAGGGTCCTTGAGGTCGATAGGGCCGAGGAAGCAAGCCCTCCCCACCCCTCCAATTTCCAGCATGCATACACAAATCCCAAAGGGTCCATTGAGGTTGAGAGGGCTACCCGGAAGCAAGACTCTCCCACCCCAATTTCAGCAAGCGTGCATACATGGATCCCAAGAGGTCCCTGAGGTTGAGAGGGCCATGAGAAGCAAGGCGCCTCTCCCCTGAATTTTGATAGCGTACATACACGGATCCCAAGAGGGTCCCTGAGGTCGAGAGGGCAGGAAGCAGGGCACCTTCTACCCACTCCCCGATTTGGCAGGCATACACGATCCCAAGAGGTCCCTGAGGTCAAGAGGGCCGCAGAAAGCAAGGCGCCATCCCCACCCCTGAATTTTGGCAGCATGCATACACGGATCCCAAGATGGTCCCTGAGGTCGAGAGGGCCACGGGAAGTAAGGCGCCCTCCCCCCCCCCTAATTTTGGCAGGTATGTGTGCAGCTTGCCATGAGGAGCTTCTCTCTCACAGCACTCAAGGACTTGGGATAATTTAGCACCATTTCTACCTCTTGCATTGTTACCTTAAATTTTACTGTTGGCGTAGGCCTGGAGATAGTTTTTCTGCTCTAACAATTTTAGGTCCTGAGGCACAAATTCCTATTATTGTAGCTGTGCTTTAAGGTCATTACAGTTGTTTTTAAGGTCTTATGGCTTTCCCTAAAGTAGTAATGCCTGCTGTTTCAAATGTGCATTAAGGATTTCCTCTTTTGTGGCATGCCATTATATCCTATTTAATTGTGCTGCTTCCTGAGTCCTGAAACCTCTGTACTTTTACTGTCCCCTAAATGTACAATTTAATTCCTGCTGTTAAGAGTCCTGTTTAAGACTCTGGCCCAGATATTCAAAAGGGTTGTGCATGGCGCAACGGCACAACCCACTGATGTGCCCCAGCATGATATTCAAAAGGGAAAAGTGCGCGGCACAAATCCCGATGCGCCGGAGCGCATTAGTAATGTGTGCAGGCACAGGTGGGGGTGCCCATGCACCTTCACAGCCCAATATTCAGCCTGGGATGTGCAGAGCCATCATCATAAATCCTACCTGCGCCAGCACAAAGATTCGCCCCAAAAAAAGGAAAACTGATGGCCACCCACGGGTGAGCTGCCGCGTAGAGGTGCAACACGGCAGCTGCCACCATAATAGTGTACTCAATTCTGGCTGCACCTGGCGGCACCCCACCATGCCCTATCACAGGCATTTGTAAAAGAAGACATAATCCAATATCCCTGGTGGTCCAGTGGACTGCACTCTGCCTGATCGTGGGCATCTGTTGTACTAAAAGAACCCCCCCGTCCAATATCCCGCTTTCTGTCCGATCATGGGCATCTGTTGTAATAAAAGAACCCCCGTCCAATGTCCACTTTCTGCCCGATCATGGGCATCTGTTGTAATAAAGGAGCCCCAGCCAATATCCCACTTTCTTCCCGATCGCGGGCATCTGCTGTAATAAAGAACCTCCCGTCTAATATCCTGCTTTCTGCCCGATCGGCGGGCATCCTCCCCACCGCCCACTGGGCCACCACGGCTCCCCATCAGCGGTGGGCAGCAGCACCACCTGCCTGCCGCCTCGCTGATCGACAGCCCGGAGCTGCATGCTCACAGTCAGACATTCCAGATATGTGAATGAATCATATCTGGAATGTGTGCACGGTATGGGCATGCAGCCCACCGAGCTGTCAGTCGGCGGCGGCGGGGGCATGGTCGGGTGGAGTGCTGCCGCCCGCTGGCTTACTGGGGGGGCGTGGTCAGGGCTCAGTGGGCGGTTAGGAGGGGGTACCACTAGACCACCAGGATATTGGACGGGGGTTCTTTATTACAACAGATGCCCGCGATCGTTGAGTGCAGTCCACTGGACCACCAGGATATTGGACGGGGGGTTCTTTTATTACAGATGCCATCATCAGGCAGAAAGCGGATATTGGGAGGGTCTTTATTACAACAGATGCCCCGACAGCAGAAAGCAGGATATTGGACGGGGGTTCTTTATTATAACAGATGCCCGCGATCGGGCAGAAAGTGGGATATTGGACGGGGGTCTTTTTATTATAACTGATGCCCGTGATCGGGCAGAAAGCGGATATTGGACGGGGTTTCTTTATTACAACAGATGCCCACGATCGGGCAGAAAGCAGTCCACTGGACCACCAGGGATATAGGATGGGAATTTATTTTAAACATATGCCCACGATCGGGCTGCAGGGGGCATCAGTCCCTGACGGCTGCTGCCTGGCAGGGCGCCAGGTGCAAGTCGTCGGGGATCGGCACACCTGCATGCAAATGGGATGCAAATGCAGCCATAATGACATGCAAATGGCCCCATGTGCACCTTGCATAAATTATGGCTCCATTTGCATGTCACCTTTTGAATATCGCTGGTGCTGTGAATGGCGCAATGGCACTTGCGCTAGTGCATCTCCATGCTCCACTCTGGCCACTTGCGCTGGTGCAGTGCCACTGCGCCATGCACAGTGGGGGTGGCCAGGGTGCGATATTCAAAGCTGCTGAGTCATGGCACAGCTTCTTTGAATATCACTTAGTCCACGCCCCTGCGCAGCCAAGTTGAGCTGCGCCCAAGCTTGCGCCACAGCCTGGCGCAGTTTGAATATCTGGGCCTGTGTCCCAGCTCTACAGAGTTTTAATTCCTGCTGTTAAGAGCCCTGTGTAAGACTGTGTCCCGACTCTACAGAGTATACTGCCCTAAATTTACAATTTAATTCCAATAGCCCTGTTTAAGACTGTGTCCCGACTCTACAGGTCTTAATTCCTGCTGTTAAGAGCCCTGTCTAAGACTGTGTCCCGACTCTACAGATTATACTTCCCCTAAGTTCAAGTTCAAGTTTATTGCAGGAAAGCTCCATTGAGCAAGCTCATTCACAAAGAGGTCCAGGGTGCATGGTTACAACAAATATAGAATGCAGGCAATAACATAACAATACATAAATGGCGGACCAGGTCCTACAAGGTACATGGGTAAACAGTCCTGGGTGAAAAACAAAAACCCCAAAAATATTTAGTACAAGTTATTTAAGGAAGGCGGTGTAGTGAGAACAAACTAAGGAAGTAAGGAGAAAGCTAGGGAGGCACCCTTCAGGTCTCTGCTACTTATGCTGCTCGGGTTATGGTATAATCAAAAAAGAGAAGTTTAATATATGGGAGGTAGCAAGGATGAGGAATTGCAATGAGGGGGGGCTGTACCGGAGGTTGAGGGTGGTATGGCCACCGAGGTCAGCAAGGCATATCCTGCGAGATATGCCTAGGGCGGAGCTCATAGGAGGTGATAACAGGGGTGAATGCTACATGCACCGACCCATACGCAAGGGATGGGGGAGAGGGGGGCCTCCCATGTGTTAGAAGGTTGCCAGGCATCCAGGTTATTGTCTGGCCCAAAATTGGGGAGTGTATTTGTGAAGTGTAATGGTTGGGGGGAGTCATAATAAAATATAATCAAAAAAGAAAAAAAAAACTGCAATCCAACAGTCGATTTCCTTCTTATTCTGAGCTGATACAGCAGTGTTCCGTGTCAATCGTTTTTGCCCTTGCCTACAAACCCCCCCCCAGCTCCCACGATATACCTTTCTTACCTCATCTTTGCTTCCTCCAGAATGTGCATACACAGATCCCAAGAGGGTCTCTGAGGTCGAGAGGGCTGCGGGAAGCAAGGCACCCTCCACCACCCCCGAATTTTGGCAGGTACATGTGCAGCTCACCATGAGGAGCTCCTTTCTCACAGCACTCAAGGACTTGGGATAATTTGGGCCTCGCCGACACAGAGCGTCGGCTCCCCACCAGCCCCACCACCACCCTTGGTCAGCACTGCCTTATATACACGAGGTGGAGCTCCTGTGAGCCAGTCAGCCCACTTCCTCACTTGCAACTTATATGCTTTCACCACTAGTAGCTGCTATACTGCCTTACTCCTGGCTTCCTCTTATTTCTTAGGACTACTCTTAAACACTAGGATGTATGCTCTAATTCTCCAGCTATGCTCTCTACTACCCACTGTCATGACTCCCCTCAACCATTACACTTCAAAAATACACTCCCCATTTTTGGGTCAGACAATAACCTGGATGCCTGGCAACCTTCTAACACATGGGAGGCCCCCCTCTCCCCCATCCCTTGCGTATAGGTCGGTGCATGTAGCATTCACCCCTGTTATCACCTCCTATGAGCTCCGCCCTAGGTGTATCTCGCTGGATATGCCTTGCTGACCTCGGTGGCCATACCACCCTCAACCTCCAGTGCAGTCCCCCCTCATTGCAATTCCTCATCCTTGCTACCCCCCATATACTAAACCTCCCAATTCCTACCTTCTATACCCCTGTGCGCTCACAATAGCTCACTCTCTGCAGCAAAAAAAGGTCCTGGTACCCTGCACTTAGGTTCTTACTCCTCCTCCTTCTCCTGTCAGGCAATGTCCACCCTAATCCTGGGCCTACAGTACCCCAGGCATCTAACCAATCCCCTGCCAGTGGGCTACGCATTACCTCCCTTAATGTCTGCAGTCTCTTAAAAAAGTGGGACTCCTTCCAGGGCTGGCTCTTACAGCATCAGACTGATGTCATAGCCATAGGCGAAACCTGGCTTACCTCTCAGATCCCCGACTCATCCATTACCCTCTCTGACTACAACATCTACCGCGTTGATCAGCAGGGTAAGCATTGGGGGTGGTTGCGCTATTTACAGCAAGGTTGTACTACATGAGCAGCTGCTCCCAACCCCACAGCTGGGTCCAGGACCACAGGCACTCATACTTAAACTTACCTTGGGACGCTCCCAACCCCCGCTCCTTATCACTACTGTATACATTCCCCCGGACCAAAAGGTAGCTTTCCACTCGGTACTGTCCTATCTGGACACCCTCCCATCTTCTATGGAAAAGATTATACTTGGGGACTTCAATATCAATTGGCTAGGGAGGGACGTCTTACCGCTTATTGATGCTGCCACAGCCCAAGACCTATCCCAAGTGGTTACATCCCCCACCCGACATGACCTACGCACTGGGTCTTCCTCTCTGCTTGACCTCGTTTTCACCAATTGTCCTCACAAAATCACTAATGCCACCGTTCTCCCAAATGCACTTAGCGTCCACTCCCCCGGTCTCTGTTCCTGGACTTGCAAAGCTCCTAGATCTCCTCCCAAACTAATAATGCAGCTCAGGCTGGGCCCTGGTAAACTAACGCTTCTTAAAGCACACCTCAGCACTACGGACTGGTCCTTCATAACTAACTCCTCCGACCCTGATAGAGCCCTTGACCTCTTCATCCTGGTTTTCAACAATATATGTGACAAATATGACCCACTTACCAAAAGAAAGGTCAAAGGTAATCCGGTGCCTTGGTTCTCCGATCACCTCCTGGCCTTAATGCTGTCCAGAGATGAATTGTGGCAACTCTCCAATGAGACAGGCCTCCCACTCAATAGGCAAAAGTACAGAGAGGCTCAGAACAAGTGCACCTGGGCTGTGCGCAAAGCAAAAGCAGAATATTATAAATCCTCCTTAACCTCCTGGGGCTCAGGGCGTAAGTTCTGGAACAACATTAAGGAGATGTGTGGTAAAGTTCCTAACCCGGTTCCCGATCAGATTATGGTGGAAGGGTCCTTGACCTCTGACCCTTCCCGAATTGCTGAGGCCTTCAAAACTGCCTTCACAAACCTCAACCATCTTCTCCCTCCTAATTTCTTTGATCCACATTCATCCAGCACCCCTTCCCTCCAGAAGCCCCCCCTTTTACCTGCGCCAAATTACACCCAAGTCTGCAGAGCCATACCTTAAAAAAGCTCTAAGCCACTCCTCCTATAGTAGTGACTCTACTATGAAGCTCCTTTGACTCACCCTTCAAGAGGTCCTCTACCCACTATCTCACATTATAAACTGCTCCCTTTGTCTAGGTAAATTCTCCTCTAAGTGGAAATCTGCCTCCATCACCCCTATCTTTAAAAGTGGGAATCGATCCAATGCCAATAATTACTGCCCCATCTCCATACTCCCACCCCTATCCAAGGCCTTAGAGTGGATTGTATCGGACCAGCTCACTGATCACCTCAGCAAATACAACCTTCTCTGTAAACAACAACATGACTTCCACAAAGGGCACAGCACTACCACTGCCCTTCTTGAGCTTACCACCCATATAAACTCTGCCCTGGACAAGGGTCACATCACTGGTGCAGTCTTCATAGACCTCACAAAGGCATTTGACACCGTCAACCACTCCCTCCTACTAATCACCATGGCCAACCTGGACTTCTCCTGTGATGCGTTGGGCTGGTTCTCTGACTACCTCATGAACCAATACCAGCAGGTCAAAATTGGTAACACCCTATCCAACAGTCTGCCTGTTCTCTCTGGTGTACCGCAGGGGTCCATCCTCGGGCCACTACTATTCAGCCTCTTCCTCAACTCCCTCCCCAAGTCCTGCCCAGGCAATCTATTACTGTATGCAGATGATGCTGTCCTCTTCTCCTCCTCCAACCCTGACCCCTTTCAACTCCACCACTCTCTCCAGTCCTCCTTTAGCTGTGCTGAGAACTGGTTTTCCACACATCGCCTAATTCTCAACTACACAAAAACCAAAAGTTATGC
Source organism: Neoceratodus forsteri (assembly GCA_016271365.2). Classification (NCBI taxonomy): domain Eukaryota; kingdom Metazoa; phylum Chordata; order Ceratodontiformes; family Ceratodontidae; genus Neoceratodus; species Neoceratodus forsteri. Next base: position 1,323,597,851 of record CM057456.1, read on the forward strand.
TGTTCTCCCACCCACAGAACACCTGAAAGGAGCTTTGCCCTCATGTGCTAACTTCAAATCAGACCCCATTGGTGCAAGTGGACTCCTTTAAATACCTGGGCATCACCTTGGACCCTGCGCTTAACTTCCACCATCATATTCACCACCTATCTAAGGTCCTAAATGTTAGGTTGGGGCTGTTGCACTGCTTCAAACACTGTCTCACCCCAGACACCCTCAGGCTTCCTGTCTCCTCTTCAGTCCTCTCGCTGCTTGATTACGGCTTGCTGATTTATGGAGCAGCTAACACCTCAGCCCTAGTTAGACTCCATCTCTCCCTAAATAAAGCATGCTGCCTCGTCCTGGGGTGTGACCATCTCACCCACACCTGCTCACTTTATAACGCCACCAGTTGGCTTAACCTGGACAACAGAATCAGGTTTGACACCTGCCTCATGGCAAAAAAAATTGCCCCTGGACTCTGCCCATTGGAATCGCCCCTTTAATCAACCCAGATCTCAAGGTGAAGTACACCCATAGCTCTGATAAGCACCTCCTCTCTGTAACCTCCTGCCGTACCTCCCTATTCCAAAGGTCCTTCAGTTACAGGGCCCCTCTGTGGTTGAACAGCCTACCCACCTCCTTGGCAAATGAACTTAGACTTGGGCTGTTTAAACCCACCTTAGGGAACACCTCCTGATTTCAAGTGCCTATGACTGCACCTAAACCCTGCCCTCTTCCCTCACCTTCACCACTGAAGATGGCCATTGACAATGGCCTCCAGCCTGACAATACCCCTTCCTCCTGCTTTTCAGCCTAACCAGAGTCTGTTAGGAATTATTTCATATCAGTGATTCAACCTGTATTGTGTAGGATCTGTACTAAGTAATCCCTAGCATTTGAATGTTTGCCTTGCTGTTCTTTGTAACATATCTGAACTTTATCATTGAACAATTGTTAGCACTGTCAGTCTGTACCTTATCTCTGTGATGTGGAACCTTAGTAAATGAGTCTATGACTCAAAGGTATTTTCCGAATCAAATAAATAAATAAATAAAAATAAATAAAAGTGAGGGGCTGGTCCCCATGTGCAATTAGTGTGTAAATATGTTTTGGTTTACTGTAGTATAGTAGAATGTATGAGACTAATTTTTCTTAGTTCTAGGCTGACATCTTCTGTTACTACAAATCCTAGAATCCCCTGCAGCTAACACCAGAGCATGTAGGCAGCAGTGGGAGATTCAATAGCCTGCAGTGCATGTTAGATTCTTTATAATCTCTGATGAGATGTTTTCTGGGTCTGCTTTTCTCCAAGGGCTTACAGTTCTCTGAGACTGTATTTAGTCCAGGGAGGACAGTTGGAACAGAAAACAAAAGATCAGAGCTTATATAAATTCAGACATGACTACAGACTATTGAATTTCTTACTGCGTCCTACTGCTCTGATGTCAGCTGCAGGGGATTCTGGAATTTATATAATGGAAGATGTCAGCATGGAACTAAGCACATATTAGTCTGATGCAATCTACTGTACTACAGTAAACAATAAGTTAACCAAAATGTGCTTACACAAAGAGCACATTGGAACCTGCCCCCACACTTGAGAGTAGATTAAAGGGGAACAGTCAGGACTTGGTGGGTGCTGACTGTTGCCTTTTAATCTTCTCACCCCCAAGATTCATTTCCTGAGCTAGGTTCCCCACCCTACATGTTACAAATTTGAAGACAAGTCTCAAAGTGCCCCAAACAGTGACTAAAAATATTTTCCCTCCATCTACTCACTTACACTGCTACTTTAAGTACAGAGAGAAAATATTAATATATAAAAATTCTGTATGGTCTAAAATTTAGGTGAGAGCAAAAAAAGGTGTATTAAGTATTGGAAACAAATGTTCCTTTTCATTAAAAATCTACATTCCATATCTTGAAACACACAAGCTGCCATTATGAAACTTCTCACATCTTGAGAACATGCCTCTGAGACAATGCATGGCAACTTTAGGGCAATTTCGTGGAATGTTACAAAAATTATTAAGGTGCAAAACTTGGGTTTTAAGATTAAACACCTTTTTTCAGTCCCAACTATACTGACACTACTGCACCATATTAAAAAAATTAAAATAATATATTTACATATACATGAATAATATACAGTATATGAACTATATATATTAATATATATTATATATATTCTTGGCAGAAAACTTTGTTAATGCATCAAATAGGGTTCTGGTGACAAAAGTTTGTAAATGTGGTGTTAGGGTTTCCAACCCTAACACCCCACACCCACACTGCATGCAGCAGCAGCCATGGGGGGATGCCTTGGGGTTCATAGCCCTAATGCTCACCCCATTCCATGAGTCAATAAGCTGAGATGGAAACAATATAGGAGAATGGGGTGAGCATTAGGACTGACAACCCCAAGGCACACCCCCAACGCCTGTTGCTGCATGCAGGGTGGGGATGGTGTGTTAGGGTTGGAAACCCTAACACCACATTTCCAAACTTTTGTCACTGGAACCCTAACTTATGCATTAACAAAGTTTTTTGCTAAGAATTTCCTTACCTTTTGAAATAGTGTAATAGTAGCCTTATTTGCTTGTAGGAATGCAGGGCCCAGGGCCCTGTGCTCTTATCCATCCATAATTTTTGAGAGATTGTAATTGTATCCTTATTTCCCTGTGGGAGTGCAGGTCCCTGTGCTCCCATCAGTCTATAATTGTACCTGTATTTGCATGTGGGAGCGCATGGCCCTTTTGGCCCTGCACTCCCATCCATCCATTATTCTTGAGACAGTGTGGTGGAATCCTTATTTGCCTGTGGGAGTGCCAAAAAACACCTCACATTGCAATGCTATCCTATAGAAAACACAGCAAAATGTGAAACCTGTGTAACTAGACACAAAATTAATATATTTTCATAAAACGAGCAAAAGGCAAAAGGCTTTATACCCTGGAAATTTCAGAGCAAAATTGAAAACCATTTCTTCACAGCATAGTGACAAAAACACAACTACCTAAACCTCACGTTACAATGTTATCTTATGGAAAAATAACCAAAATTTAAAGCCACAGATCTCCACAGCAAAGTATTATGTTTTGACCAAACAAGCAAAAGGCACATCTGTGGGGCAAGCCCTTTGTACCCTGAACATTTCAGACCAAAATCAACAACCGTTTGTGAACTGTGGAGTGACAAAGAAACAGCTATCTTAAAATTCCTTTTTCATGAATTGCAAAATAGAATTTTGTTTTGCAGTTTGTTTTTTTTTCACAGTTTGCAGAAAAGGATTTCTGCATATTAAACAAAACACATTTCTAAGTCACTTATCAAAAATCTAACCCCAGAATCAGATTGTACGGGTCCCGATTTGGTAAAGACAACTGTTGTTGTCTACTAAACCCATCTATTTTTTAAGTTATTTAATGTTGTTGTCACTGCTAACTGAAAACAAGATGGTGACAGCATGAAAAAAAGTCTGCGTTTGTGGCAAAAAATCCTTTTGTGAGCGGCACATCTAACTGGTCCCATAGGAAATAATGGGAAACTTTAAAATTTGATAACTTTAGAATGGATTAATATTTTTTCACCAAACCTTCAAAAGGCACATATGTAACCCAAGACCTATGTACAGTAAACTTTTCAGACTAAAATTCCACAGAGTTTTTGTGTAGCAGCATGACAAAGAATTTCACCAAAAATTATCATTTTCAAATTTTATGACAATTTGTAGCACCACACCCTCACATCCAACTGGAACGGACCTTACAACATCAAGAGATCTTTGGTCCCTGCTGGGGCATGCAAAATGTCATGTGAATCACTTGAACGGTTGAGAAGTTATTAAAATGCAAAATTTTGAGTTTAACATAGAAGAGAAGACTGAACCCTAACTATAGGCACACAACTGCACCCTCTATTTTATATATATATATATATATATATATATATATATATATATATATATATATATATATTTACTGCAAAAAACTGCTTTAATGTACCAGTTAGGGTTCAACTTAATGCCACAAAGTAGGGAAATGTGGTGTTAGGGTTTCCAGTCCTAATTCCCCACCCCTAAGCAGCAAAAGGACAAGACCACACAATCAACTACAGGCAGCCACCATCAAGTAAAACAAACAACGTACAACTGTTTCCAGATGACACAAATGCAGCACACAGATGTGCTACCTTCATGGATTTGTATCTGTGGTACGTACAACACATGGCATACACAGTCACTTCTGGCTGCAGATAGAAAACCACAATACTAAAATCACAACATTGCTTCTGTGTGCAGCCAGATATATAAATCCATGATACTCAAATGACAAGAGTTTTTTTTTTGTCTGCAGAAGTGCAAACCCCATGGGGATAGGATTTCTGAAGCCATAGAATCATAGACAATGATGGCAGAAAAAAACAGTGGTCCATACAGTTTGTCCAAGTTCCCTATAAGCCCTGGAACCTATTGTTCCTCCAAGGTACTAACCCGCCTTGTCCTCCTTCCTTTCTCCTTCTTGATTCTGTCACCCTGAACAACCAATATTCCTTTTATTCTATCCCAGCTCTGCTTGAAACCCCTTTTTTTGCTCCCACCACCACAGCTGACAGACTGTTCCATGGTTCTACCACCCTTTCCATAAATAGTACTTCTTCACATCTCTCCTGAATCTTCCTCCTGCTATTTTCCACTCATGTCAATGAGACTGCAAGTTAATGTTCCCGCTAAATAGTTCCCCACAGTTCACTTTGTTAATTCCTTTAAGGAACTTGATGATCTCTACCATACCTCCCCACTCCCTTCTGGTCTCCACTGAGTACATGTTCAGTACCTTGAGGTGCTCCTCATAGGATCTGCCATGCAGGCCCAGAATCATTTGTGTTACTCTGTGCTGCACTGTCTCCAACCTATTCTTATCCTTCCTTAGGTGAGGACTCCAGAACTGGGTACAGTACTTCCTGATATATCCCAGCATCCTATTAGCCTTGCTATAGGCCTTGTTTCACTGACTCAGTTGCTTAAGTGAGTTGTTTATGATAGCACTACAGATGAGGAATGGGATCTTGGAGTTAAGACTCACTCTTTCCATCCAGTACTCCACCTTGAGGTTCTCATTCCCCAGGTGCATTATCTTGCACTTTTTGACATTGAATTTCAATTGCCAAACTCTTGACCACTCCTCTAGCTTTTATAAGTTGCTCTGCATTTCCCTTATTCCCTCATCACTATCCACCCTGCCACAGGGCTTTGTATAATTTGTGAAGAGATGCAACCTACTCCAAATTCCCTCTCTAGTGTCACTGATGAACATATTGAAAAGGACCAGACCCGGACCAGACCCATGACTGATCCCTATGGAACCCTGCTCATAACCTCCCTCTCTTCTGATTTATTCCCATTAACTACAACCCTCTGCAGCCGCACCTGAATCCAGTTACCTACTCAGTTTATTGTGATTTTTGCTGCACCCAGATCCTCCATCTTCTTCAGCAGTCATCTGTGACTTACCAAGTCAAAATCCTTGCTGAGGTCGAAGTACTGCAAATCCCTAGTGTGCCACTGTCTAAGTCATTTTATTACCCCATCAAAAAAAACTATCAGGTTAGTTTGGCAAGACCTCCCAACCACAAAACCATGCTGTTTACTATGCTGGAGCCTGTTGCTCTCCAAGTAGTCTACAAGGTCCTCTTTGACAAGAGACTCCATCAACTTCCCTACAATAGAGGTTAGACTGACAGGTCTGTAGTTCCCTGGTTGCTCCTTGTCCCCCCCACCCCGAAGCAGAACTATGTTTGCTGCCTTCCAGTCCTTTCAAACTTCCCCTATCCTAAGTGACCTGTTAAATAGGCCTACCAGGGGTTCAGCCAGTTCCACTGCTAATTCCCTGAGTATCCTCTGATGCAACCCACAGGTACTCATCCACACTTTAAGATACACATAGTTCTTTCTACAGAAGTGCAGGCCCCTGAGAGGCCTGCGCTTCTGTAGCTGCAGGTGTAAGATATACACACCCAATGTCTGACTACAGAAATGCAGGCTCCATGAAATCCATGAGACCCAACATTTCAGCAGTGCTTCTGTCTGCAGAAGCACAGTCCTCTGAGGGGCCTGTGCCTCTTCAGCCACTGATGAAATACATACACACTGACTTCTGACTGCAGAACAGCAGGCCCCTGTGGTACCTGCACTTATGCAGCTGCCTGTCAAAAAAACATGCACTAGCAGATTCAGCTACAGTATGTTGTAAGTAGCACCTGCTACCCCAATAGGCCAGCAAGATGTTGCTGTTTTAACCTAATCTGAGCTTTAAAAGGTATAACATATTACATTTTGGGGAGAAAGTGCTACCATTGGACAAAAGTGCTACCCTCTTGAAAAGCTATAGATCAGCTGCTGAAAGTGACACCAACATTGCAACAGTACTTTAGTCTGCAGAAATACAGACCCCATGGGGTCTGTGCTTCTGCAGCCAGAGGTACTCATGCACACAGCCACAGATACAAATCTACAAAGGTAGCACATTAGTGTTCCTGCATTAGTATCACCTGAAAACAGTTGTATGCTGTTCGTTTTACCTAATGGTGGCTGCCTGTGGTTGCTTGTATAGTATTGTATTTTGCTGCTTGGAGGGAGTGAAGAGTTAGAGTTGGAAACCCTAATGTCACATTTCCTTACATTTGTGGTGTTAAATTGAACCCTAATTGATGCATTAATAGTTTTTTTGCAAAGAAGTTCCTTCCTTTTTGAGATAGTGGAATGGCATCCTCATTAATGCAGATACCTTTGGGAACTGCTTGAACAGATGCAGTCATTCGACTCCCCATGGCACTGTGCCAAATGAAGAGTCTGTCTGCCAGTGGAAGTACAGGGCCCTCCATCCCCTGTATGTCTGTATGGCAATGGATGTCAAGAATTTGTGGGGCTGTGTGGCAGGTGCGCTTCAATGTTGCTACAGATATAGACATGCAGGGCAAAGAGTGTATCTATCAGCAAAGTACTGGGCCCTCTGGCAGTCGCAGGTGCAGATGTGCAGGGCCCCATACAAAAGGAAGATTTCTCTTCACTATATGATACTTGGGCCCATGTGAGCAATCCTGTACCTTCGCTTCCCTGGTTGGAGGGTTGTGCTGCATGACTGTGCTGTCCCCCCTATCACCACCACTTCTGGCTCATCCAGCTGGCTCACTGAGCTCACCCCAAAGCTCATTTCACTGGCATGGGATCACAAAGCACTGCCTTCTGGGGTAAAGGTTGTCACTACACACAATTTTTTGTAGTAATTATTTTTTGTTTTTCACATTTTGACCCCAAATTTTCAAGGTAGTCATTTTATGACTCCCCCTTATAAATATGACATGAGATATTTTTAGAATAGTGGCCGAAACATCATTTCACACTACAAGTGTTAAAACACATCTTGTCCAAGATTTGAAAAATAACACCTGTTATGTTTATGAGGTTGTGTGAAAAAAAATGGCAATGCTGGAAGTCTAGAGACAAAATACTGAAAATTAGTGAAGTTATTAGTAAACAATGACATATTTCTATGTTCACATATAACTTAGTCATTTTACCATATTTGTGCACCAAATTTTCAACATAGTCATCTTATGACCCACCTAATGAACATGGTAGGTGAAAACGTTTAGAAGCTGCATAAAAGGTGATTTCATGGAGTGACTATCAAATCATCTTTTTGTGCGAATTTGAAAATATTCACCTGCCTGTTCATGAAGTGGGGTCCCAAAAAGTCCATGTTGAATGTCTGGTGGAAAAATACTGAAAATTAACTAAGTTATGAGTCAAAATTGAAATATATCAATGATCACTCATAACCTGGTGATTTTCCTATATTTTGCACCAAATTTTTAACATAGTTATCTCATGAAACTGGTAAGTGAAAATTTTCAAATCCCAACCATAAGCTGATTTCATGGAGTGCTTTCAGTCCGGATTTAAAAAATTTCACTCGCCTTGTTCATGAGCTGGGGTCTCAAAAAAGCCATGTTTAATGTTTGGTGGAAAAATATTAAAAACTGTCATAACTTGGTCATTTTACCATATTTTGCTACTAAATTTTTAACAGTCATCTTATGACTCCACCTCATGAACCTGGTAAGTGAACATTTTCAAATCCAGCCCATAAGGTGATTTCATGGAGTGAGTGTGAAATCCCCTTTCAGACCAGTTTTGAAAATTTTCACCTGCTTTGTTCATGAAGTGGGTTCCCAAAAAGGACATGTTGAAAGTTTGGTTTAAACATATTAAAAATGTGCAAAGTTATGAGTAGATGTTTTTTTTTTCTATCTTTCTTTATGCACTCCCTGCTGACCAGTCCCTATCCACCAGTCCCCCAGTCCCGTCACCCCAGCATCTTCTGGGACTCACCTCAGGCAGTTTCGGAGGTGTCCCACTGGCTGTGCGCAGAGCCTATGGTGGACAGGTGTCACTCTACCAGTCATCTGTTTTTCTTCTGTTCCCCCCCCCCGGCACCGAGTGCAGCCGTGAGAGCTTGCAGTGACACCAGTGGCTGAGCTGCACACAGTTCCATATGCAGCCCCCTGGGCATCTGCTCCTCCTCTGCCCCCTATGTTTGGGACTTGATGAGCCAGCTCCCAGGCACCGCTAGGGGCCAGGAAAGTGCCCATCACCACTCCCACCCTCCCCCAGAAGAGGAGAACTGTCCTCTGGATGCTCTATCCTCTCTTTCCCCAGCTGACCCCCTATGACCCATTTTGCACTGCAAACGTGGGTTGCTGGCATGGTAAGAAGTAGGGAATGATGCCTCAGCCCTCCACACTACTGGGCTGGCAAAAGTTATGAGTGGATGTTGAAATATTTCAAACTTCAATCTTACCTTGTTCATTTTACCATATTTTTCCACCATATTTTCAACATAGTCATCCACTCTGTATTATATTTGCTGGAAAAATATTTAAAAAGAACAACATTATGAGTAAAATTCAAAACATATTGACTATGCATTGGTTTATGAAGTCAAATCAGAAGAGAGGGACTTCACCAGTGGGTTGTCACGAGGTTCTGTCCTGGGTCCAGTTCTCTTCCATATGTTCATTAGCAACATGGGAGAAAGAATCCAGGGCAAGGTGGATGTTTTGCAGATGACACTAATCCCTATGGCAGGGTAGACAGTGAGGAGGGAGTTAGGAAGATGCAGAGAGACTTGCAAAAGCTGTAGAGGTGGTCAAAGGTTGGGCAGTTCACACTTCCAAATGGTGAAAAAGGTTTGTACTCTGTGAAAAACTGGAAAGGGTGCTCAACTATACAGATCCAGGCTAGGATCCAAAAATGAAAGTCAACATCCCCTGTGCATACACAAGTGGAAAGTGAGCAACGGGGATAGGTCTAGGTTTAAAAACACTAGTACATTGCTGAGCGAATTTAAAAGGCAAGGCTCAAAAAAATCCATCAAAAATAACAGCTGTACTGTACATAGAAAAAATCTATAAAACTCATACATACTGTATATAAACCTATCCCTGTCCACCAAGCCAGCCACCAAAAACCCCAGTGCTTTGCCACAAAGGCTTCCTCAGGGGGCATGGTTACAGTGCACAAGTGAGGTTTAAATACATATAAAAGACACATACGAACCTAATTAATTAATTAAAAACCAAGAAATTCTACTCTATTTTAAATTACTACTAGAAACTCTGGATAGAAACACATTGTTAAGCTTGTAACACATTTCATACAAAAAGCATGCATAACAACTATCAACAATTTCATAAATACATTTCAAAATGCAGAGGAATGGCATCAATAATTAGAATTTTTTAAAAAGAATCTTTCACCCTTAGTCATAGAAAAAGAAAAACTATTTAAAATAATGTAGAACGTCATTAGAAGATAAGAACATAAGAATGGTGTTGGCAGATGGGGACCATTTGATCCATCTAGTCTGCCCAAACTGACTAACCCTCTCTCCTTTAATTTATTTATTTATTTTATTTATTTAAGTCTTTGGTAACCAGGTAAGTGCACTGATCCAGGGGACCATTTTCAGGCATGACTCGGGCCACAAAAGCATCAGTTACAGAGGTAGTGACAAGTTATACAATAAGTACAACCCATGTGGCTATACAGACATCCTTGGTGAACAAAGAAAGTGACAGAGGAAACTAAAATTAATGAGAAGCTGAAAAAACAATCAGTACTTCATGATAAGCAACAATTATTATACAATTATTTGCTAAGGATAAGCAGCCAGTGCAAATTAATGCATGATGCAAAACAAACAAACAAAAAAAAAACATACAAGACAACAGCCAAGTGGGAGAGCCCAAGAAGCAGGCAGTGAGGGATGTAAGACAGGAGACCAAAGACATGAAAGAGGGCAGGGGAGGCCAAAGCAGCCCAAGAGGGAAAAGTCATAAAGGAAGGGGGAAGGGTTATCCAAGCTAGCAACAGCATGTGGCCTCATCAAGCAGCCAGGATTTGATATGTGTCTTGAAAGTGGCATGGGAGTCCTGAGAGCAGATGAGCATGGGGATTCAAGCCATGCTGTCCACACTGTCTGTCCCATGCTGGTTTAAATTCTCTTACTGTCTTAGTTCCTTGGGTCTATCACCCTCTCCGTGAAGAAGTACTTTCTATAGATGCTCCTGAACTTGCCTCCCACCAGACGCAAGTTGTGCCCCTGTGTTCAAGTTCCTTTGTTTACTTGGAAGACATTCTCCATCTTGTTTATTCCATTGATGTATTTAAATGTTTCCATCATGCCTCCTATATTTCTGCTCTGTTCTAGTGAGTACAATTTAGTACCTTGAACCTAGTTTTATATGTCTCATGGTGCAGCCATTGCACCATTTTAGTAGCCCTTCTCTGCACTGTCTGCTGCTGCTCCTGCTGTCCTGAATGTGCTCTGTCAGCCCTGTGATTGTAAAAGGGAATCAGTGGAGATGAATCAAACACCACCACCAGTGGTCGATGTTGTCATTGTGTAACTCAACCAAGACCTAAATCCATACAGTGTCAAGTAAAGTCAGCATGTAGCCCATGTAACATTTCTTTGGGGAGAGAACTAATCAAGTTGTCCTGCTTCGTACTGCAGAAAAAGTTAATGCTGAACCCTGAATAGCAGTCAGAATTGTTCATTGAACTGTTGCAAACCTTCACACACTCCATAAAGACACAAATGACAAGAAATTGTTGTGTGAAACAAGGAGATATTTATATGAAGAATAGAACATCAACAAAGTACAACAGGAGGGAACTATAGTACAAAACAAGAATCAGAAAACAAAACTACGTACAACAAGAACAGCAAAAACAGTCAACTCAGGAACAAAATATTTAACTATTTACAAATTTGAGTCATACGGAGTAAGTGCAGAGGACCACCTGGCAGTCATCAGTGCTTGTCAGTTGCAGGCCTAGGCTTTGATCAACCTATGGCCAGAATGTTTTTTTTGTTATGGCGCAACAAAAGCAGCTGGTTGGCCTCCACTCGGGCAGGGGTGGACTACATTGCCACCACCTTTTTTTTTTGAGGTGCTTAAAGTGGGACTATGGTCAAAATTTCTGTCATCAGTAAATTCAGAATTTGGATCAGCATAGACCCAATCAGCTTCATGCCAAAAATGAGATCTCTCAGTTACGTTGTTTAAAATTTACAAGTCATTTTACAACCCTACATTCACTGTCTGTTCAAAAAAGCCAGTTTCAGTGTACAGCTGCTGCCGATGTCATCTCCTGAATTCACAGTCTAGTCCTCCCTGTCAGCAAGATTTTAGGACCTGTTTCTCCAAAGTTTAAAGTGATTTATGGAACTTCCCCAAATGCCTTTTTCACATAGTTTGTCATTGCCAGCAATGTTTCAAATGTTGAAGCTGCAGTTTGTTTTGCAAAAAATCTGTCATAGTCAGTTTTGTTGATGTTTTATCAGCACTTTGTTTCTGCCTGCCCTCCAGTTTTCTCTTTGTGCCCCCACCCCACCCAAATGATGTCATGCAAGGGAGCAGTCCATGTTTTACATACAGCACCAATAAATTCTGGGTAAATTATAAAGGTGATTTAAATGTTAGTTACTCAGAAGTGCAGTCCCTTATTGTGGTGGTGGCGACTGCACCTAATATGTAAATGTTCATAACAAGGCATTGTGGGTACAAAAAGAAGTTGTTTTCCAGTTCCTGTACTTTGAGGTGCAGTCTTATATCTCTGTAATGGCTTCAACAATAAAAGTTCTCATATGTTTATTTTCCAAACAAGGCATTGTGCATATAATATTTAGCTGACAAAAGTTCTTTACTGAGAGGTATACTCTCCTATGTTGGTAGTGCAGATGTCTGCAATACCAAGACTGACCAACAGAGATCTCTGTTTCAAAACAGTGCTTATTAACTTTGTTTCCCTTGCATGACGTCACACTTGGGGGTTGCAGCGCTGAGAAAAAAAGGGGCAGGTTATGCAAATTAAGCAGAGCACAGAAATAAAAGCATTTATTTCATGGAAAAAAAGCACTTTTTGGCAGTTTGAATGGTAGGAGATTGAATCACTACTCCTACAGGTTAATACAGTTTGCTACTCCCATTTGCTATGGCAAAGTTTGCTAAATCACTTTAAAAACTTTGTTTCCCTTACAAGCATACCTCTCAACCTTTTGTCCCCCAAATGTGGAACATTGCCTGTCAAAACGTGGAACAAATGGGCAAAATGTGGAACACTTAGTCAAATCTTTACCTAAGAAGCTCAAAACACTGTTAACATGATGCATTTATGTACAGAAAGTCTGTTATTAATTAAATACTATATTTTTTGCATCATTTACTATGGATTTTTGCTTTAAAATGTTGACTTTGAATGTGGAACAAGGCCTCACAATGTGGAACAGGGAGCTTTTGTGAAGTAAAATGAGGAACGTTCCTCGTAATGTGGTACAGTTGAGAGGTATGCTTACAAGATGTAAAGGTTGGGGGTTGCAGCACTGAGATAAAAAGGGGCAGGGCTATGCAAATGAAATGGAGCACTGAAATAAAAGGATTTTTTTTCATGGAAAACAGTATGTTTTGGCAGTTTGAATGGTAGGAGACTGATTCACAACTCCTAAATGTTACTATGCCCATTTGCTATTGCAACCTTCCATAAATCACTTTAAACTTTGGAGAAACAGGTCCTACTGTATAAGCTTATTGACAGGGAGGACTAGACTGTGAGTTCAGGAGATTACCTCATCAGCAGCTCTTCACTGAAATTGCCTTTTTTGAACAGGTAGTGAAATCAGGGTTACAAAATAGCTCATAACTTTGAAACGAAGTAACGTAGAAACCTAATTTTTGGTATACGATTTATTAAGGGTATGCTTATTCTAATTCTGCAATGTAGCACTTTCAGCCAGAGTCCCTCTTTAATGTCCATGAGCATAGCATGAATGTCCTCCTGCAAGATGGGTGGGGGTGCCTGTGATGCTGGGGTGACTTCTGTAACAGCTGGTGGGGGAACAGAGGGCATGGTCCCTGTGCCCTTCTCTCCTTTTGGCTGCTGCTGCTTTTCTGTCACTGACAGCTTCACCAGTTCCCTCTGACTACTCTGTACACAGTTAGAAAACCGTGTACTGCTGGTCTTCTTTGGTGTTTTCCCTCTCTCTCTCTCTGGGCCTGGCATCAGTGTTGGCTGCGTGTCAGTGTTATCTGTTGTACAGAAAGAAATATGCAGTTTGAACAGATGGAACTGTGCAAGTGTCAACGTAATGAAATCGTCAGTAATAGTAGTACAGTGCTCTGTCAGAACATTGTATAACCTCACTGTGCCCTGACTGTCTGGTGATGGTTGCCAGCCTTGACCCTTACAATGCCTGCTCTCTTTGGTCCCTGTTGTACACATTGGACTCCCCTACAACATCCCACTGAGGATGGGAAGTATGAAGCACATCAGTATGTGAAACCTGAAGCTTAAGCAATGTTTCATCACCAACATGTTCCGATAAACTGCGTGTGTCCTCATCAGTGCCTCAACCACTGTATCTCTAAGGTGTACCCTCCATTGAAAGGACCCCCACTACCACTGACATTCACATACTTGGTGTTTTATCCCCTTCCCCCCACCTATCTAGTTCACAGCATTTTACCAACATGTTTACAGATTTCTACAATGGGAATTTGTAATTGTCTGTCAGGTGTATGTTGATGATGTTGCCTGCACTACACTAACCAAGATGAATCCTCCTTTCCATCCTGTGTGGTGACTACATGTGTAGTGGTGGACCATCCAGAGCCTCATACAATATACATGGTTGACCAGGCCCAGTACTCATTCAGGATACTAAATAGTATCCGTTAATACATATACACTGTGTATCTATATGTCCTCCTGTATAGGTCCTTGTAAATAGACATTGCAGAGAGCGCTGTAATCAGGATGACATGTGTTGGTGTTTTTCTCAGGTTGTGTCATGTGTTTGGCATAGGGAATGAAACCGAAGTAGGTACTAGTCACAGGCCACTACAACCGAAAACAAACAATGCAGTATTGATATAGTACAAGAATCTGTCAAACACTGCTTATGCTGATGAATTTATCAACAGGCTGAAGAAGAATAATCAGCGTACATATAGTGCTTTTCATACACATTGTGTCCCAAAGCACTTTAAAAGCAATGCTAGACTGACAGTGAAATGATTGAATGTGTAGTGGCAGCCATAACGCACATCAACACCTACACACAGCCTTGGACAATTGCATATACCGGTTCTATGGGAAGGGAACTATAGGCCAGGACACCAAGAATGTCCCATACTCTTTGCAAATAGTGTCTTGGGTTCTTTTACTTCCACCTGGTCAACCACCTGGACAGCACCAGGATGGGTAGAAGTGACCACGGTTTAACGTGTCATCTGAAGGATGGCACAACTGACACCAATAGTGCAATACTCCCCCTAATATTGCACACAGGTGACAGTATTTAGGTATGATCCTGATCCCAGTATGGGACTAGAACCCATGACTCTGTGTCCCAGAGGCGGATGTGCTACCATTCCCCAACTGAGGCATGCTGGCACTGGTAACAAGTTGCTTGTTGTTATGTGAACCATTTTATCACAATACCTAACTGACATTGGCTTGCAGACAAGAAAATGGTAGAGGGTTTACAAGTAATTATTATGAATGGTTCAGCTGTGATAAATGTGCATGATATGTTCAGCGCACTTGCTTGGCTGGGGTTTCATTCACACTCTAACAGCTTCCAGTTGCACACTGTTCGACATGCCTGGAGAAGCATACTCAATCTCTGTGTTCTCCACCAGGTAACACAGTTGTGATTAGCCTACTTCAGTAGTGTGCTATGGCCCTCTTACTTACCTGGTTACTAACATCCAAATACAGATTGGTACAAACATAATTTCCTATCACAATTACAGTCTTCTTGTCTAACCTCACCCAGTTATGGCAATGCTACCCTGTCACCCTGACAGAAGCATCTGCTGACTAGTTCCTAATATCCACCTGACACCCTGCAATGGCCCTTATTATTTATTTATTTATTGAAACGTTTCACCAAGAAAGGCACACTGAACAACAAGCTGTTCGTCTCACAGTGCATGCTGGGGGAAGGGTAGTGGAAATACATGCATGCATACAGCAAACATTATTACAACAATATTGGCAGCAGTGAATAGCAAATAATGAAGAACATAATAAGTGCAGCACTCAGCCATTGTCAGGAGTGGATTTTGCCATCTCAGGAACATCGCACGAATCCGAGCCCTGATCCCGCCTGAGGATCTGACCATGCTGGAAGCATGTGTTCATCACTTCCAATCTGGACTACTGTAATGCCCAGTACCTAGGGTTATCTGGAGGCAACCTCTGCAGGCTGCAGCTAGTGCAGGACACGGCGGCAAGACTGTTGCCCGGGGTGAGACAAAGTGAGCATATCATTCTGGTCCTCCGCGGACTGCACTGGCTGCCAGTCAGGTGGAGGATTGTCTTCAAGGTAGGGCATCTAACCTACAAGACCCTACATGAAAGTGGACCTGTCCATCTGCAAGATCTCCTTGTACCCTACCGTCTGCCCTGGGTACTCCATTCTGCTGGGGGAGGCCTCCTTGGAGTTCCCAGAGTTAGGCTGTGGCATTCTGGGGATAGAGTGTTCTCAGTGGTGGCATCTACTCTGTGGAACTCCCTTCCTGGTTATCTAAGGGAGGCTCCCTCTGTAGAAGCCTTTAAAAAGGGGTTAAAGGCATACCTGTTCCAGTAGGCTTTCACTGACTGATATATTGGTTTTAAGGGATGGTTATAAATGTTAAATCTGTTTTAATGATGAATTGCTGTTTATGAGTATTATTGTTGCTGATTTGTATAGTACAGTGCCCAGAGTCTATGGAATTGGGCACTTTTTAAATAAAATATCTGTCTATCTATCTATCTATCTATCTATCTATCTATCTATCTATCTATCTATCTATCTGTCTCAGAGTACAATTGTATACAGAGGTCACAATGGACAGGTCAAGTGCATTACATTAGGATAACACCTTAAATTCATGGTGTTGGTACCATTTAGCCTGAAAGAAAGGGGTGGATAGGGAGTAACAGCAGAGGTGGAAAGGTAACGATGCTAGGAGGGGAGCAGACGAATAGGAATCAAGGTTATAGATATAATGATAGTAGTAGATTGATAGGAACCTGAAGTCATTGTTATATTGGTAGTTATAGATAACCTGAAGGAATGGCCAGGTAGGGATCTCAGCAGGGAAAGAAAGTAGTGGGGCTGCAAGGGAGCTATAATAGTTACTTAATATATTGAATAGCAGCTAGGGAGCAGGTCAGGAATACCAGGTAGGTTAATTGCAGGTACAGTTCACAGACAGGAAATTATGTAGGGCTGAAGTTATGGGGGGGGGGAGGAGGAGTGGCTAATCTGGTGAGAAAGTAAATTCCACAGTTTTGGGAAGTGATACAAGAAAGCAGCCTGGCCTATAGTGGTAGACCGGTAAGGGACAATCAAGGAACAGGAGTCATAAGATCTAAGTGAGTGGGCAGAGGAAGGGAAGACTGATAGAGAGAAGGTGAGATAGGATGGGAGCGATCCAAACCAGAATTTAGAAACAAATTTAGCGCAATGAGGAGGCATCTATTTTCTAGTGAGGGAAATGCCAGGGAGTGGTAGAGTTGACAGAGTGGGTGAGAGAAGGAGAGTCCAGAGCAAAGCGACAGAAGGAGTTGAAGAAGGTATCCAATCTGGCTAAGGAGGTCTTGGGAGCAGCACTGTAGGCTACATCACAGTAGTTGAAAATAGGAAGGCTCATCTTCTGGACAAGTTTGCACCTAGCCAGGGGAGGGAGGCAGTTCCAGTTCCTGTATAGAGTGCCGGGCCTGGGATGCAGCTTTTCAGGATGGCGTCCACATGACCAGAGAAGGTGAGATGTTGCTCAAGCCAAACACCCAGATATCTGAATGAGGAGGTGTCCTCAAGGACTGTCCCATCAAGGGTATGGAAGGCTGGCAGGGAGTGGAGCCTAGAGAGTTTCTGCCTAGTGCTGAAGGTCATGGAGACTGTCTTCTTGATGTTTAGAAAAAGTTGATGAGAGCAAAACCAGTGCTGAACATCGTTGAAATCCTGCTGAAGTCTGTTTGCAAAATCAGTGGAGGACTGTCCAGAGGTGTTGAGGGCTGTGTCACCTGCGTACATATGTATTGAGGTTGACATACAGACAGATGGTAGGTCGTTAAGAAATATGGAGAAAAGTATAGGGCCCAACACGGATCCTTGAGGGACACCAGTGTTGATGAGAAGGGATGTGGAGTCATCGATGCTGACTGACTGGGTCTAACCTACAAGGTAGGCTCTGAACGAGTTAGCGGCTGAGTCAGTCACATCTGCTGAAGAAAGGGAGTTTAGTAGTAGGATGTGGAAAACCATGTCAAAAGCCTTGGCTAGATTGACAAAAATGGCAGACATGATTTGACCACTGTCCATCCCTGAGAGGATGGATTCAGTAAGCCTAATCAGGGAGGTGATGGCGGAGTGTTTTTTCCAAAAACCAGATTGGAAAGGAGTAAAAAAGTTGGAGTTGGAGAGATAAGAAGAGAGTTGGGCAAGAACCAAGTGTTCTTGCAGTTTAGCAAGGGTGGGAAGGAGGGATATGGGATGGTAGTTCCCCGATGAGGAAGGATCAACACTCTTAGGTAGGGGAAGAACAATGGCATGCTTCCAAACAGGTAGGATGGCTGCCATTTTGAATGAGAGGTTGAATAGGTCAGACAGTGAGGCAGCGATAACTGTAGCTGAGAGATATAGAAGCTTGGGGTCCAAGCCATTAGGCCAACTGCCTTTGGATGGGTTTAAGGCATGCAAGGCATCCAAGGTGTCAGAAGGGGCAATTTTAGTGAAAGAGAAACTAGTAGACTGGGGCAGTATGCGTGGTGAGGTGGAGGGGGCACCTGGCCTAGTAGACAGTAAGGAGGATCGGACAGCAGATGCACAAGAGGTGAAGTATGAATTAAATTCAGTTGCAATACTGAGGTGTTTAGTAATAAGGGTGTTATTTATATTGAGGAAGGGGAGGGAGGAGTGGAAGGGGGAGGAAGAGTGAGTGTATGACTTTCCAGTATTTAGAGGGATTGTTTATGTTGGATTGAAAGATTGAGCTAAAGTAGTCTGCCTTAGCCAAACGAGTGGCTTTTGTGCACTTGTTGCGAAGAGAATGATATACGTCACATCTTTAAATAGCTTTGAGGCTTTATGTAGCTTCCAAGCTTGGTCCCGCACTCTTTGACAAGCTATGAGTTCAGGTGAGATCCATGGAAGGTGGCTCCCATGGACTCTGATGCATCAAAGTGAGGTGTGCTGATTCCAAATGTCAAGAAATTTACCTTTAAAATATTCTGTGGCTTCGTCTATCGAGTTCGTTGAGGCTGTAAGGGCCCAGTTTGTATGAGCTAGGTCATGGAGGAGGGGAACGAGGTTCAGAGATTTATGTGAGTGAGTCATTAAGGTTTTATGAGGGGCCTTGATTCTGTGAATCTTACATACCAGAAAGGTCATGAGGTGGTCACTTAGGGCATCTGATAGTACACCAGATTTAATGACCCTATGTGGGTGTGCGGTGAGGTCCCAGTCGATTAAGGAGTGGTTACTCATTTTATAGTTCATCCGAGTTGGATCAAAGATAAGCTGTGAAAGTTATGGGCATCAATTTAATTTTGTACTTTGTTCATGGTGGGGGATAACCAGTTTAAGCTGAAGTCAGCAATAATATTAACTTCACCCGAGGAGGTGTTGGATACTATGGAACTGATGAGATCTGTAACAACAGAGGAGAGGAGGCCTGGGCGACAATAGGCACCTTCCACAAATATAGGGATGGAGAATGGGAGGGATAGCTGTAACATAAGCACCTCATGTGCTTTCGGGATAGAGGCTGAAAGAATGGTGGTGAATTAGATAAATGAGGAGACATAGACAGCCACTCCTCCACCCCTCCCTGATCGGTCTTGTCGAGATATAGTATAGCCCATACCTCTCAACCTCCCTCATCACAGATCAGGGACAAGGCTTAAAATGATCTGGTACAAATGACCAAAATCAAGGACACATTTGAAAAAATAGTAATATTAGTTCCATAAACTGTGTACAACATGCTTCTTGGTATGAATAGCATTTTCTTAATGAGAAACTAGACTATAACACCAATGGCTGTCATTTTGTGATTCAAATCCCTGCTCCTCAGTGACAGAAATGCAAAATTTAGGAGGACAAAAGACATTTCTGAGGCAAAATCAGGGACATCCCTGAAAAACAGGGACAGTTGAGAGGTATGATATAGAACAGAATGGAGAGAGAGAGGAGGGTCACCTATTTTATTGTTAAGCCAGGTTTCAGACGGGATGAGAATATCAGAACCAAGCAAAGCAACCAGAGGCTGGAGTAGATCGACTTTAGGGAGAAGGCTGCATATATTTAGGTGAAGAATTTTCAGACCACGGGGAAGGGCAGTGAGGCTTGATGGGGAAGTTTCTGGAGCAGTGGATGGGGGTGCCGAGGCACTTGGAGAGCAAGGTCCAGGGATAGGATTTATGTCTCTAGAAGATAGGAGCAGGAGTGCAATGATAATGTAGTGAAGCTTTACAATCTTATACCAAGGTACAGAACAGGCTCAACTGGAGATAAGGGGGTGTGGAGAGAAGGAGGAGGAGGTTGGAAGCAAAGACTATGTAGTAGTATGCAGTAAACAGGAACTGTTAAGAGTGAGGCAGTAGGGCGGAAGGGTTAGCATTCCCAGGTCTGAAGAGAGGGAGATGGGATGACAGTGTAATTGAAGACAGGAGAGTGGAGTAGAGTGTGGCAGAGGGACCAGTAATAATGGGGAGGGGTAAGGATTGTGGGTGAGAAAGGGGAGACAGGGGACAGAGAGGCTATGGAAAAGTAGTCTGCGTGAGTCTAGAGGCATGGTGAGAAAAGATATGTAGTGGATTGAGTAGGAGCATATAAGAAACAATCTATCTTTATTATATGGGGTGAAACACCATTGAGTGAAACTCTTATAAGTTAGGGGAAAAAGAAGACGATACTAAAAGTTAGGGGGAAGAGAAGACTATACAGCTATGACGCAGTTGCACCACAAATGAAAGATCTAAGGTCCCTCTAGTTGCAGATCTTTATAATCTGCTAAACAGGACACAAGAAGAAAAGAACCTTGAGCTGTAATTTCTAGCTTAACCAGTCTGGCACTTAGCAATTACAGTGCAGCCCGCTTATAAGCACATGCCATTTGCCAAGACAAAATGTGCTTATAAGCAGGCTGTTACTTTAAGCGGGCCGCCATTAAGTTCAGTTGTACCTGTACACATACGGTAGCACCACGACCCCTCCACAACACCCCACTTAGAATAAAACACCAGGTTCACATAGTTTAAGTGTAAAAAGAAAGTTTACTGTATCAAAACATTTAAAAACTGTACAAATACAATACAATACTTCGTTACTGATGGTTTTTAAAGCAATCAGTTATTTTTTGCTGCTTGTAGCTGGACAGTGATAACTCATCTAAAAAAGTATCAAATAGATGAAACGAAGTTAGCTCACAGTTTTTGCTCAGGACAAAAAGCCGTACTCTGTCCATGCATGACTTCACCTCCCGAACAGACGGCAGTTCAAGTTGCTGCGGTTCTTCATCTTCGTCGCTGCTTTCCTCCATTTGTTTTATCTCCCGGCAGATGTCATCTTCTGTGATAGCCCCGGAGCACTCTAGTCCATCATCTATGGCCACATATTGTTCGAATTCGGCAGTTGTCATGACGCCAATAGGTGCGATTACCTCGGGAATTGATTGGTCACTGGCACCAACTTCTGGATTAGCATCTTCCTGTAGGTTAGCAGACAAATGGAACCCGGCCTTTTAAAGCAGTTTGTTATGGTTTTGGCTGTTACGTCGCCATACATGCATCTAGCATCATGATTGAATCCAGGATGCTTATTTCTTCAGCTAGTTCTGGCTTTTGCTGCGCGACCAGCATCAATGGAGATTAATAATTTTGACACAATCTTCTTTCTGTACATCAGTTTCAATTTCTTATGACCCCTGATCCATGGGCTGTATCAGGGAGGTCGTGTTAGGGGGGAGGAAAACCAGGCGTATGTGACTGAGTGTCAGAGATGGTTGAGCACTACAGTTGTCCAGAATAAGGCACACCTTCTTTCTTTTTTGGCGTTGCTTCACATTCCATTTTGTTGCCCACTCACTAAAAATCTGGCTTCTCATCCACGAATTGCTGTTGGCAAAATATTCTATGGGTAGGGATTCCACACTAATGCCTCTGAAGCAACGTGGCTTTTTTGATTTGCCTATGATGACTAAGGGCATTTTGTCAGTCCCAGTCATGTTAGCGCACACAAGTGCTGATATCGTTCTTTTGCCTTTTGCCACCAGATGCTGCATCCCCTAAAAGCGAGTGTCCCATCAGGAATTGCACGAAAATAAATCCCTGTCTCCATCGAATTATAGATGCAGTCTGGGGAGAACTCAGACAGCAGGACAGGAGGACAGTCTCTGACCAGTCCCCAGCACCTACAAAATCAGCATCCTGTTTTCTCCATGGCAGCGCTTGAAGTGGATGTTGTGCCGTTCCTTCCATCTGCATAGCCAGCCGTTGGTTGCTATAAATGGAACACCTAGTCCATCGGCAAGCTGCTGGGCTTTTATCAGAAGGATTGGGCCACTTATGGGAGCATCAGCACTTCATACACTAAACCAATGAAGCAAGGCTGTTTCTACAACTTCGTCCTTGCCTGTCCGCTTTCGTTTAATGTCATGGTTAAACCCCCTTTGATAGTCGGCATACAGTCTCTCTTTGTTAGATAGAATTTTGGAAATTGTGCATACACTAATGTTCAAATCTCTAGCAACCTCAGATCGTTTACAGCCAGGATCACTAAGACTCTCGATAATATGAATTTTCTGTGCGAGTGTCAGCGCTGTCCGCTTGCTTTTCTCCATTTCAGCTGAGATGACGCTTTTGCTACCAGACAGCTTTTGTAACCCAACCCATGAAGGAATGTCTATGTAATTTTAGAAGCAATTAACAATTAAGAAATAAATTAGCTTAATCACCATTCAGTGATTCGTAATGATGTGTTAAATTGGCGAAATTGGAAAGTCATTACATATCAAAGAACACAGCTCACAGAAAGAGCTATTGCTCCGCTTTTCAGTTAATGAGCTTGTGACTGTGCCTGTGAAGTGTAAAATGCTCTTCATTCTCCTGATCTGTGGTGGAAAAACATGTCTCCGATAACATAGTTTATTGTGTAGCTAGCAAAAAATAGTGATTATAACCGATCTACCTGTTCTTATAAACGGGCTTCCATGCCATTTAAAACAATGGGGCAAGATCGGGACACAGGCAGAATGTGATTATACCCAGGATGTTCTTATATCCGATGTTCTTATAAGTGGGCTTGTCTGTACTAAGAGTTAGCCTGGGAGAGAAAAGCAAGCAGAAGGAGATAGCAAAGATAGCGGGAAAAACAAAATATTCTTTTTTAGGTTGACTTAGACAAAATTATTCTAAATTGAGCTGTAATTTCCTTGTGTTATATAGTCAAGCACTTGCAATATACAGTGATTCAAATGGTAACAACACAGTTACAGCAAGGTACACACAATACAATTAGGCAGAGGGATGAAGCTGTTATAATTTGAAAATTTTGCGCCCAAAAGTTAAAACTCGGGCTGGGAGACATACAGCAAAGATCAGCAGTGGAATAAGAAGAGCGCCAATCAGGAGCCCGGTTCGCCAGTGCCGACCAATCAGGAGCCGGAGAAAGTGCCAGGGAGAGAGTGAGGCAAAGCAGCCAGGAAGGCTGTACCTGCAGAGCTGGAGGGTGGACTGAAGATGCAGGGACTGTGGCAGAGCAAAGCCGCCTCCAGGTGCAGTTCCTTGGTGGGCTGGAGCTTCTATGTCATTGTCACAGTTTGACCAGTCTGTGCCATAACTCTGCAGGTCATGATAAGGCCACACCCACCCTCAATCCAGTAGCCATTCACTGTTCAACATTCTGCAGATGACACAATGCACTCCACTAGGGGAGTAAATTAATCCAACATTACACTGCCAGCAGCAGTGACTAGTGTAGTGTTGCACTTTAGTGGCAGGGGTACGGTCATGACATGTAATGATTCTGCAACATTCCAACACATTTCTTGGGATGGTCAAGACTATGCAACTTCTTAAAGTGATATGTCATTGGCATGGACATAGTGGCCTCTATTGAAGCAAACATGGAACCACAGGTGCATAACCTGCACCAGACCCCACAGATTTTAACATTTGTCATCTGGTATCTTATGATGAGTTAGAACTTATAAACATTTTATAGTCGATTAGCTGACCACCAAATGATGTTCCGTTCATGGTCATGAAGATGTTGAGACGGCTCCACACCATCTTACTGCAACAGGAATGATCCCCCCATAGCACAACCACCCTGCTGCATGGATTGCAATGGAGGTAGGTTCACCTTATTATGTCATGATGTACAAATGGGGGACCCTTGGGGAATGTGTGTAATTAGTCTGCACCAGGTCGGGGGAAGGGGTCGGGTGCCCAGTTGTTCCTTGGCAGCACTTCAGCATTACAACACAGCAGATCTAAACTTTTTTTTTACAATGGTGCCTTTTAACTATGCTGCAGGGATGCAGGCAAGGTTCATGTGGTTAGAAGTGGTGCAACACCAAAAATTATACTCTTTCCACTCACTTTTTTCATTAGTACATTCATTTTGTTAAAAATACAATGAGCTTACCAGACACAGGCTCAGTACTGCTAGTACTGGGTCATGCTACTGGAGGGCTGGTGGTGGTGGGATCACCGACGACGGCATGGGCTCTTGTTCCAGTTTCTGTGGCACCTGTTGAAAATGAACAGGAATAGTTCATATCAGTGACAGTGACAATGACAGGACCCCTCTATGCTCTAAGACTATTGTACGTTATGACAATTTTACTATAAATGAAAATGTGTGAAACCATTTGTAAGACGCTGAACCTACTTAAGCTGTATTGAGGAAGGTGCTCAAATTGTACTGTATACTGCAGGGGTTGATTTTAACATTGTTTTACTAGCCAAGAACCTAGTAAACACTGACCAAGACTAGTACAGCTAACCCTATACTTGTCCGTCTTTGATTAGTGCAGGTTTTCCATGCATGTTAATGAAGTTAAAAAAAGTTCCTCTTTAGCGGGCTGTAATTTCCCTCAGTGCTCTAGATGGTCTGGTGAGATTAAAAACTCATTAAAGCGATTTACCAAGTTTTGATATATGAACGCATATACTGCAAGGTGACTGCATATAGAACTAATTCACAATGTATTTTGATAGATGCATAGCCTAGTTTAGCAAATTAAATCAGGTTTTCACCCTCACAAACCAGGAAGTGTCATTTTGTGTATTGGAGCCTGTATTTGGTGACCTTTGACACTCTTACCTTTGCAATGTCACCACAGGAAGATCTGTGCTCTGCAATTAAAATTAGTTCTTGGTCACAGCAATTCTGTCTTGATAACAGAGCTCGTGGTCGCAGCATGCAGCATGACAATAGAATGTCAAACAGTTCATTTTCAGGGTCCGATGATGAAAGCATTATGTTGTCCTGCACTAACAATGATCTTTCGGACACTGACATAGTGCCACAATTTGACAGCCACTGCATAGTAGATCCCCATAGGGATGACCCTATGACAGCAGCGAGAATGATGTGGGTAGTAGCTCAGGCAGTCACAGCAGTAGTCCCGATCCACTCCAGTACAGCAGTGAGAGCAGACTTAGCAACATGGACTGTTAATATTATATTTTGCTACTTAGTGCTATGGTTTGGTTCCCATCATTGCTGTCATTTTACTGTGCAAAATCGAGGTATGGTGTGTGTTCTGTTACTCCCAGCATCGATGTGCCCACACAAATGCTAGTGATAGTACCCTGGGTTTTTATACTTCTTTTTTTGGGGGGGAGTTGCTTTCCCTATGCTAACGAGTTGTTGGCCACTCCAGCTTGACACTGAGAGCACGGCTCGATCTGGTGGCATTGCTTGAGCAGGATAAATGGCTTACAATTTGTCCAAATCCAATTTGTCCAAATTCCTCACCTGGTACTAGTTAGTAGTGACCTCCTTCCAATTGATTTATCAGTCACTCACTCTGATGGAGCACAGGGTGGAAATTACAAGCAGGCACCTTGTACCCCAACTACTCCAAACCCCCCAGCTGCACACATACACTTAGAAAAATGGTGCAGCATAGAACTTTTATTATCTGTAAATTATTTATACTGTTTGGGTCTGTCTTTGCCCTAGTGCCAACTGGTCTACGCTATAGCTGTCTTCTCTGTATATATGTGTGTGTTTGGGGTGGGGGCCTGCTTTGTACTTTCCCTTTAGAGGTATCAGTGATTGAGTAATGTGTTGAAGTCACCGGTTCCCTGTTTACGGCATGTTATAAATTTAAAACTACAAATTATTGCACCAGCTTTGTGTTACCTCTTAGCGCTCAGGAACTATACAGACTGCAGCTGTCATTAGTGTCTGCATAAGCATCTGTAATACCATCCTGGCATTGGCTTATTGCCGCTACATGTGTGCCTCCAGGTGCATTTCGAACTGAGCAAAAAATACACAGTACAGTCGGTGACTGTCCCCCACGCCCCAAGGTTAAAAATGACACTGCCAATACCCTTCTCATGGAGAAAGAGACCACATTTATGGTTAGATAGCCTAAGTATCATTTGAATGGTCCACTACAAAAAGGGACATATCCTTGCGGTAGGTACTCAAGTGTTAGACTGTATTCTAACCACCCTTCCTCACTTATGTCACCATACTTCATTACCACTTTGGTCTGCGTCAAACCGTTTGTGTTTTCCCATTTTTTCCATTGCAGTGGATCTCTGATGCACATGCGTAAAGTGTACAGCAAATACAACAGATGCTGCACTATACTGTCTCCCATGCCTTATCAATGTCATGGTGCATTGTGTAGACTCCCTGCATTCATTGCTGTGTAGCCCATATTTTGGTTCAGACATTATTCCCTAAGTATGCCGAACTGACTAGTACACTTTGCAATATAACACCATAGAAGCCGTACATTGGTACCACAGTGTCAGGAGAGGATGGCAACTGCAGTCTCTTCTTTTGCTGATGCTCTGGAGCACATACAATGATGCTATGATCCTAATTATAAATAAAGATTGTATGTTAAAATGTTAAAAAACTAAGTGTTTTTAATTTTGAGATACACTGTAAACTATGTACAGTATAACTATGCACAGTATATAACTTGATTTTATTGCATTCATTTATAAACTTAGCGAGGAGCTGGCAAGCTGGAGAAATAATTCAGTGCACCATGTCCCTTTATTCATGCACATCTAAGCATACTTTGGTGATCAGTGTTATGGTGCTTGCACGAGAACACAAATGAGCCCAAGAAAACACAGGAGCACAAGAAAAAATATAAACTGTCTATAATGATGGTGACAATCAGAAATGCAATAGCAAAGGCAGTTTACTGAAGCAATCACACTGGAAGCAGCACTTGCCAAAAATACACAGTTCATTGCACTGTTCTCCTGGGATTGGACTGTGCAGCTCAGTGCTTATACTCTTGCTGCACATTACAATTCTGAACTGTTGAAAAAGTCATCCATTTAACACAGACCTCTATGTACCAATACTGAAAAGCTTACTTCAATTTATATATCTGCCCAGTTCAAAAGTCGGCCTTTTGTGTCCCAATACACTACAGATTACATCTCCACTCAGTTAAAAAAATGTATTTTTTATACAGACTTCTTGTTATAATTATGTGCTTACAGCACTTATTAAAACTGTAACACTGTACTCAAGCAGTGTAGATTGTGATGTTCCTAGAACCGATGGACCTAGGACACAGAGCTTAGTCAGATGAGTAAAATTGAAAATCAGGAGAAATCACCACTTCTGCAATCCCAAAAGCAAGTATAACAGCTGCCAATATAACAAACAGTTTCAGTCATCAATGCTGTCATTTTTGCCAGTTCAGTTTTGGATCTGCACTCACTGAGGCTGGGTCCAGGAAAGATGAATGAACAAGCAGTGAGAAAGGTGCAGTGGGAACACCTTCCCTGTGCTGATGTCACTCATGCATGTGGATGCACTGCTGATGTGCGAACTTCAAACAAAGAAAAAAACATGCAGAGACAACTGTGGCACAAAAATGTTAAAAACTAAGCATCTGAATATATTTAATACTTAACTTCAGGGCAGCTGAGCTTTGCATCACTCAAAGAAGGGAAGGTGATCTGCAAACATGGCATTGGGGGAAGTTGGTAAATCACTTTAAGCAATGCAATTACGTGGCAGTTCAAGACAGGGATCCCACAAATGACCCAATGTCATTATCACTCCACTTTTACGACTTTCAGCTAGTGTCCAGGCTGTGATCAAGGGTAGAGCAGCAACTCAGAGATAGTCACAAATTAAGAAAATTGCCATGCACATGATTACAATGCAGACGCAACAAATGTTAACAATGTCAAGGTCGGACAACAACTCAACAACTAATTGCAAAGCAATCCAAAATGGTTGCCATATCCTCTCATTTCATGCACCTGTCCCCACGGATACATGTATGGCCTGTGAAGGTGCTGCGACATGCCATTGCAGTTGATGACACTGTTGCAGACACAGTTCACCCATGTTGTGACGCACACACCATCACGTCCATCAGCCATCACAGAAGGGCTGTAGTCTTGGTGCTGTCTATCCATTGTGCATGCCATCACAGCCAGGTACTGTAAAACACTGAGGTATTTCTTGTTCTTAACATTTTGTTGACAGTATGTAAATGGAATTTCTAAAAACAGTATGAAAACATACATTACATGCAGTATATCAGGGTAAAGAAAAGTTAATTTCTATAAATTTACATATGACAATCAGTGCTGTAATTAATTTATGGGGGGGGGGCAGGGCTTGGCACCACAGAACTCTGTCTGCAGTCAGTAAGCCCTGGTAGCTCAAGCTCATGCATCACGGCTGACACGTCTGAGAGGTGGAGAAAAAAGAAAAGTGGAAAGTGATGGCGTCCACAGACTCCATGACCCTGCCTGCGAACTGACATTACGCTCTGTTGCCAGACCGCTGGAGACCCCCCCAACTGGACTAGAATACTGGGTGGGGGGGGATGGCCCTGTCTTCTTCCATGCCCTGCCACAGGGGGAAATCCATGTGGGTGCTAGGGGGATTGGTGGTGCCGGGGGAGTGGTGGACAGACATAGGTGGCAGGCAAAGGGACTTAATGCCTGCAGACGTAAAGAGAGGCTAAACAGAATATTAAAAAAATCATGCATCACTGCGATTTATTCTTGAGTTATAATGGTGGGAGTGGACTTGTGCATTTATGGGCTGGTCAATGTAGTTCACACTCACAGAGATCATAAAGTGTAATTCCAACATTGACTGATGAGAATAACTTTGAAGGATCAATTTAGTATGCTCACTGGTGGTGATGCTGCCTCTGCACACATCCTTTTGTGCTTTCTGGATCCCATAGACAGGCTCCTCTGCATTTTTCTTCCTCTTCCGGCCCTTCTCGGCGATGGTCATTGCTCCACCTCATGCTGCCAGCACTTCAGGGTCCCTCCTCTGGAGGTCATCCCAGTTATGTTTGATCTATTTGATGGTCCAGGACATGACTCCACCTCCCCGTCCATCAAGGGTGGCCTTTATGGAGGCCCACAATGTTTCCCTGTGCTTTAAAGAGAGTCTTTTTGGCTCAAACAATTCACCAGCATGGGTGGGGCAGAGTAGATGGTTGTCTCAGGCTGCTGCTCAGGGTTGTGCTGCGCAGGAGGTGGCACCACTCTATGTTCCTCTGGCTGCTGAACCCCCACCTGCTGCTGGCCCTGCTCCTGCTGCCACTCCTGCTCCAAACCACCCAGCTGCTCAGACTCAAATTCCTCCTCCTGTCCCCTGCCCAATACTTCTGCTGGTCTGGCTGACATTCTTAATAATAAAACAAAATCTACAGAAAAAAAATCCCACCACAGCTACTCTAATTATTAAAGAAAAAAAGTAGTATTCAAAAGTTTTTGTTGACTTCTCAGTTTCTAGAGTTTCTCTCTCTCTCTCTTTCTCTCTCCCTCTCTCTCTCTCTCTCTCTCTCTCTCTCTCTCTCTCTCTCTCTCTCACTTTCTTTTCAATTATAACACTCTTTCTAGCCCGTATCTCTCAATATCTCCCAGTCTAGAACAGAAAGAACAAGCTATTGCAATTTCCACCTTCCAAAACGTGGATTTTTTATTACGCAGCTTGCAGAACATTCCGCAGCTCACACTGGGACACTGTTTACAAGGTGCGGAAATATCTTACCATGGACAAGTTGGACATGTGTAATCATAAACAGGAAACATGCAGAAAACATCACCATGACCATGGGTTTCTAGAAGCATTATTACACCACTACTTTACTTACCAGTAAATGCGTAACATACTGTGACATGTAGACTCAGTGTTCCAAAGTAGTGAGTGTGGCGGCAGATTAAATACATAGTTAATCCATAAATTATTCCGCTTTTCTGGATAAACTTGGCAATCTGGACTGCAGAACCTTTTTTATGCAATTAATTATAAAAATACACATCTTAAAACAAAACAAATGTGGCAGAATTCCTCGAAAGTCATCCAAATCATTTCCGAACTTTTGTGAAAGCAAAATTCCAACTTTTGTGAAAATTCCACCAGCGGAAGATTTGTTTCACACATCTCTAGGAAGCGGTGTTGCCTCTGTACAGATCACTGGGAAGAGCCCACCTAGAGTACTGTGTCCAGTTCTGGAGACCACATCTCAGAAAGGACATAGACTGATCAGAAGTAGTCCAGAAGAGGGCAACTAAAATGGTGAAGGGTCTGCATCAGAAACTGTGTGAGGAGAGATTAAAGGATCTAAATATGTACACACAGGAAGGGGGGGATATGATTGAGATCTTTAAATGCCTCACATGGGTAAATAAGGTACAAGAGGTAAGTGTTTTTCAGAAAAAAAGTGCTCAAGGACAAGGGGGCATGATAAAAAGTTGGAGTTGGTAGATTCAGGAGAAATGTGAAGTCCTTCTTCACAGAAAGAGTGGTGGATTCCTGGAACAGTCTTCCAGCAGATGTGGTTGGGGTGAAAACAGTGGTGGGATTCAAGAATGCATGGGATGGGCATAAGGAAATATTTTCCTTTTTAACTCTTTATATCTCCAGTCACTGATTTCTGGGAACTCCCAAGGACAACGCCAGTCCAGCTTTCTCCTACCCAGCCTGAGACCTCCCAACCTGGGTTACCCCTGAAACTCTGAACCATCCACACCCCATCCCCTGGAGACCCCCTGGCTTGCACCCCTTGGGGAGGGTCACCTTACCACTTCCTTTGGGGCACCTTGAAATCTAATTTCACTGCAGGCAGAGGTGAAAACTGGGACCCAGGAGGGCAGGATTGGACAGTGGGTGTGGGGCTGTGGTGCATATTCATCCTCTCAGAGGTCAGGGTTTTTCCTTGTTCTGCATGCCGTTTCCCCCCGATAATGAGTGTGGATGTGCAATGATTTCAGTGAGGTACTAATGCTCCCATGCGTGCCTCTCTGATGTCCACTGCAACCCACCTCTCAATGCTCAGAAGGTGGATGGCTCAATATCTCCCAGCCACCACTGGGAGGTATATTGTTGCCATGGCTGTCAATTCTCCCTCCTCAGAGAAGGTGAGCTGTTGTCAGATGCTTAAACCTTCTCCTCCCTGGCCGACCCCAGGCACCTCGAGCTCGCTCTCGAACTCAGGTTGCTGGCATGGTGCTAGGTGTGGTGTCCAGTGCCTCAACCCTTGCACCACTGGGCTAGTCACTGCAGAATCTTTGGGAAAGAGAAGGGTAAGTGAATGAACAGGATGTCAAATGGGATCTGCAGTAATTCTGTATGCAGGGAAACTGGGCAGACAGGTGGGCCAAGTGGGCCTTATCTGCTGACAAATTCTATGTTTCTATGTTTATGCTTCTATGTTTCTATGTAAGCTGGGCACCCAGGAGTTTGGGGTGCCCAGAAAATGGATTTCTGGTCATATTTAAAAAAAAAAAAATCTAGCTTAATGGAGCCAATTTAACTCGGTCCAGGTGTTTGGTTTTTAAACATATATCATTTTTATGTATCTTCTATGCTTTTAGTTAAAAAAACCAAGACAGTAGCTGTTACAACACATATTTTTTTCTCACGAAAGATAAATCACTAATTTTGCAAAAGATAAATGCCAGCAAAACATTAATTTATGTTTTGTAACAGTGGGTTATCCTAAAATCCTACTCAGCATGCTCAGAAAAAGACTTAAAATTCCTGTAACTCTGGAATCCATCAATATTTTTTCATGCATCAATTGAAGGCACTACCTTGGCACAGGCTGCTTCTACCCTAAAAGTTTTGGGAAAAAAATCTGTACTGTCTAAGCTTTAAGTGAGAGCAAAAAAAGTGTAATGAGTACAGAAAAAAAGTTCCTTTTCATTAAAAATCAATATCCCTTTTCTCGGAAACAGCACAAGCTGCCATCACAAAATTTCTCACATCTTGAGAACCTGCCTCTGAGGCAATGCATGATAACTTTTGGGCAATTTTGTTGAACAATGCCAAGGTTATTAAGGTATAAAAATTGAGGTTTAACACTGAACACCTCAATCAACCCTAACTATACTGACACTACAGCATCAGTATAATAAATATATAACTGTATCTATCAATATTATATTATTGGCAAAAAAAACTTCATTAATGCACTAGTTAGGGTTAAAGGGACAAATGTAGGGAAATGTGGCATTAGGGTTTCCAATCCTAACACCCCATCCTCACCCCCACCCTGCAGGCAACAGGTGTGGGGTGTGCCTTGGGGCTATCAACCCTAACACTCACGCCATTCCATGAGTAAAATAACATGAGATGGGTACAGTATATGAGAACAGGGTGAGTGTTTGGGTTGACAACCCCTAGACACACCCCCACGCCTGTTGCTGCCTGCAGGGTGGGGTGGAGTTGGGATGTTAGGGTTGGAAATCCTAATGCCACATTTCCCTACTTTTGTAGCTGTAATCCTAATTAGTGCATTAATGAAGCTTTTGCCAAGAATTTACTTTTAAGAAAGTATAATCATTGCCTTCTTTCCCTCCAACAATCCATACATGTATGTTGCTGTGCAACCATTTCAGCCATAACAGCAACCAAATTGTCAGCATAGTCTTGTTATTACCCCACCTCATGAACACTGAGCTGTTAATTTTCAAATGTCTACCAAAACATCATTCCATCCCACAGCAATGTCATTTCACAGCATAAGTGACAAAACACATTTTGACCAGGAATTAAAAATTGACATCCATCATGTTCATGAGGTGATGTAAAGAAATGGCTATGTGGAGAATTGGTGAAAATATTGGAAAGTACAAAAGTTAGGATCGAGCGCATCAAAATGTCAACAGATGCACAGAACTTTGCCATTTTAACACGTTAACACCAATTTTCCAACATACCCTTTTTATGACTCCACCTAATGAACAAGTATGTTTAAATTTTGAAATCCGGCCCAAAAGGTGATTTCACTGAACAACTGTGAAAGCACTTTCGAGCAGGATTTGGGAAATGACACTAACATTGTTCATGAGGAGGGGTCTGAAAAAGGGTATATTAAAAATCTGATGTCAAAATATTGAAAAATGACAATGTTTTGCACCAAACTTGAAAGCCCTGTTGAAATACTTTGAACCACATTTACCTGAATTTTTGAATTCTATGGTAGTCTAGTAGTCCTTCACCCTCCCCTGTTTCCATCCCATCCTTGTATAAAAAAATGCAGTTCCCTTGTACTGTAGTGGTCCATCCCCCCTCCCCCATTCACCATCCCTGTATAAAAATATATTATATTTCCCTGGTAGTCTGGTGGTCCCTTTCCCATTCACTGATCTTCGTCCCACTATCACATAATATTTTCCTGATATTCTAGTGGTCCCTCCCCCTGAT
This sequence comes from Neoceratodus forsteri, assembly GCA_016271365.2. NCBI lineage: Eukaryota > Metazoa > Chordata > Ceratodontiformes > Ceratodontidae > Neoceratodus > Neoceratodus forsteri. Next base: position 1,323,631,360 of record CM057456.1, read on the forward strand.
GTCAGATCACCATCACCTTATCTCAAAAAACATGCCCAGGTAGTCTACTGGTCCTTCCCCTCTCCCCTGATGTCCAATCACTGTCCCCTTAACTCAAGGAATATCCCCTTGTACTGCACTGGTTCCACCCCCTTCCCCGATCACCGCTCGCCCTTACGGTATTGTTTTCTTTCCCCTGGTAGTCTAGTGGTCCCTCCCCAGCCCCAACCTCTGTCCCATCAAATAGTGAAAATCCATAACCCTGGTGATCTAGTGGACCTCCCACCCTCTCAGGTTCTGGTCCGCCACCCCACTCCCCCACCCAACCTGATCCCTAGCCAGTGACCAGCTCAGTCCTCCTCTCACCACCGTGACTGGCCACCGACTAAGCTCTGAATGAGTGCATACTGTACAGTATGCACTCATTCAAACTCAATCTGTGGCCAGCTGCGGTGTGGAGGAGGCTGCTGGTCACTAAGAGATGGGTTGAGCTGGTGAGGTCACTACCTGAGAGGGAGGGGGTAGTGGTGGAATCAATTTTATGGGACAGGGATGGGTGACGGGGATGGACCACTAGAGTACCAGGGAACTTTTATAAAAAAGCAGTACCAGGAGGGTGAGCTGAGATCGTGGAGGGGGGTGAAACCAATACAGTACAAGGGGATATTTCTAGGCTTAAGGGGATGGCAATTGGACATCGGGGGAGGGACCACTAGATCACCATGGAACATTTTGTGTAATAACGGGAGGACAATGGGAGATCAGGGAGCGGGGTGGAACCACTAGACTATGAGGACATGTTTTTGACATAAGAGGATGGGATCGGACATCGAGAGATGGGGAAGGGACCACTAGACTACAAGGGAAACAGTATATTATACCAGCATGGCGATTGGTGAATGGGGAAGGGGAGGGACCACTAGACTACCATGGAACTAAACATTTTTTAAGGGAATGAAATTCAGATGGCTTAATACTTTTACACAAATTGTGAAAAAGAATCCTTTTCTGTGGTTCCTTTTTTGCAATTTGTTTAAAACAATCCTTGTCCACAGCTCACAGTACTTTTCCATGGTTAAGTTTTCACAATTTGCAGCAAAGGAACAAATCCTTTTTTGCAAATTGTGAAACAGGATCCTGTGTTGTGATTCCTTTTTCACAATTTGCAAAAAAGGATTTTGGCATCTTAAAAAAAATATATTTCAGAGAAATGTGGAAATAAAATAAAATCATATTCGTACTCTATGGATCCGATTAGCTAAACACAACTACTGGTGTTTACAAAAGCCCAGTAGTTTTTGAGTTATTTCATTTAGCTTCCACTGCTAACTGAAAACAAGATGGTGGCAGCATGAAAAGGGATTGTTATTTTGTTTGTTTTTATTTTTAATCAGGAAATGGACTGGGCACAGCCCTTTTTCAGCCAGGCCTGACATCAAACATTTAAATACAGTACGTACAAAAAGTGGACTTAACATGACATAAGTTAATCACATCTACAAACATTCTCACAGTTCAAAACATTCAAAAACAAATGCTTAAAGTGCAGTGCATTTTGTGCTATTTAAATCAGGTCCCCACCAGGGACTCCCTCCCCCCCAATAACCACAATGCTGGGAGAGTGCTTAGAGTACATTTCAAAATTCAGATATCTTGGGGTCTGGATCGACTGTAAACTCTCCTTCACTGACCACCTGGAAGACTTGCTGAAAAAATTAAGGTAAAGACTTGACCTTTTTTACAGGATAAGAAGACTTCTTACAGCAGACGCAAAGAAATGACTAGTCCAAGCCATGTTCCTGTCCTTAACTGACTACGCAGACTTCATAAACAGTAGCTGTGCGGCTTCCTATCTTGGAAAATTGGATACGCTCTACCACAGAGCTATACACTTCATCACTGACCTCCCCTTCTCTACCCATCATTGCGCACTATATGCTGCCACGGGTTGGACCTCACTTCACTATAGGCGCTTAACTTTAATGCAGCACTCTGGACACTTAGAGCCCTCAGTGGCAAACTCCCTCAATACATCGTCAACTGTCTGTCTCCGATTGTGCCCAGGAATTATTCCCTTAGAAGCTGCTCACAACTCCTGCTAAATATACCCAGGGCACTCACACGAGTTGGGAGAGCCTTTGGATTCTCACTCCCATCAATATGGAATAAAACCCAAAAAATACTTAAGCTGAAAACCCCAGTAAGTACCCTTTTGTTCAAAAGGCTTTACCGTGGTGACATTGTGGAAATTTGCAACTGTTTTACTAGATACTAACTAACCTCCCTCCCTCAAATGGCGGCCCACAAATGGCGGTCCCCCAGCTGAAATGTGTGTCTCTGCCTCTAACATGCCCACCAACAGATCCACAGGATTTATTGCCGAACTCCCATATCTTATTCTTTGATGCTCTGAACAGCTGCAGCCTGATTCTAGCACATGCTACCACACTTGGTGATAATTATCATCTTTCACCCCAAAAAATATTCGGTCCCTCGTCCATCCAACACCTCCCTCAGCCCCAACCTCCAGGACCCTCCCAGTTATGCCCCTGCTACTATATTCCTCCTCTTACACTTAGTACAATGGCAGCTTTCTCCTCCATATATGCGCGTTTTGGGGCAAAAATCACTTAGTCACCTTCATGCAGTTCTCCGCCCTCCCAATCCCTCATTCTGCTCTAACAATTGGGTCCTCTTCGCTTGCGCCCCTATTCCCCACCTCTCCCTACATTATGCACTTGATATCTTCTATCTGGTATGCCTACCCTCTCCCTAACATTTCCCACTACAAAATGCACAGTTTTTGGGTTTGGATCCAGCACAAGTTCATTATCCACGAGTTCTTGTAGTTCTATGTTCAATGTATATTACCTGTAAATGTGCATTTTTACTATAATAGCAGCTATTTTTACTGTTTGTACTATTGTAACTTGTCTTTCTGTATTATTACTGTAGGACCGCAGGTCCACCTTGTAAATGAGCTTGCTCAATGGTGCCCACCTGGATAAATAAAGATATTGATTGATTGATTGATTGATCGATTGATATTTGTTTAAAATAGAAGGTGCATACCAAGTAACTGCTTTCCTGGACAACTGGAGTTTGAAAGCAGGAACTGAATAAAGGGTCACTCCACTACTTCTTGTACTATGTTCACTTTTTTTTATAACTAATATGTTTGATAAAACTAGGGGAGCTTATGACTTAGCTATATGGAAAACGAAGTTAGCTACCAAACCCTTTGGGCATCTCTCCAGAGAGAGTACTCCTGGATTTGCATATAATTTACAATGATGGGTTCTCAAAAAAGCACAGAGAGTAAACCTACAGACGTTATTTTAAAGGGTTCTATAATTGGACTCAAATATGCTGTTACGGTGTACAAATATGGTACTACCATAGTCCAGGGTAGGCATTAGAATTTGTTTAGCAATTGTGTGCTGGGCCTCTTCTGTCAGTTAATTAATGTTTCTGTAAAGAAAATCAAGTTTTTGATTTATCCTTTTACTCAACTTATCTATGTGGGGAACCATGCTAAGATTCAGGTCTAGATGTATGCCCAAATACTTAAATGTTGTAACCAGGGGAAGGGGGAAACCACCATGTCCCACTATTTGTATTGGACCCAATTTCTAAAGCCTTTGTAAGGACCCAAATAAAATTAAGTTTGTTTTATTTTCATTTATAAGCATTCTATTGGACTGGATCCAGTTTGCAAATATAGTATATTTGTTCCGAAGGGAGGTCTGTATGTCATGACTGTTTGCTTCAGAAAATCCCAATTAACTGTATCATCAGCATATATTATACTATTTTAATAGAAAAAGGATGGAACAGGTCATTTACAAAAATTGAAAACATAAGGGGGCCCAGCATGGACCCCTGTGGGACACCCGATTTAACCTCCTTTGGTTTGGACATAAAGCAATCAATTTTACTTCTCTGTATACAATTTGACAAATAACTCCTGAACCAATCAAGCTGAGTGTCCTTAATTCCCAAACTCCCCAGCTTGTAAATTGATAACTAGTGGTCCACTATCTCAAAGGTGCAGGCCAGGTCCATGAAGACTGCACTGGTGAGTTTACCAGTTTCAGTAGCCACCAGTACAGCATCCACGAACCTGGCCAGGGCTGTCGCAGTGGACCCGCCCACTTCTAAAGCCATGTTGCTGATCAATAAGCAGATTATGCTCATCCAGCTCTTCTGTTAACTGTCAAAAAATGCATTTCTGCAAAAGTTTACTAACCTCAGCCAATAAAGAAATCAGCCTATAGTTAGACAAAGTGAGCCTTTCTCCCCCTTTGTAAATTGGTATTACTATGGAATCCTTCCATATTGCTGGAACTAGTCCTTGTTCCAATGAAAGGTTAAACAGGTTGGTTAGTGAGCCCTTTCGACAGATTGCTGATATTTTAAGTAGAGTGGCGGTAACCTCATCTACCTCCTCCCTTCCCATCCTTCAGATTTAGCAATAATTTTAGAACCTCCTGTTCTTCTGTGTTAGTAAACTTGAAACTGGGCACCATCACTAGATGGGAATTCAGATTTCTCAGTGGCAGTACCCTCCTCCTTTTTTCCCTAGTTCCCCCCAGCACTAACAGTTTTTGAGATGAAAAAGCTGTTAAAACAATCTGCCACTGCTATGCTACTTTGAATCAGTTCCTCTCCAATTTTTATATTTTTAATACATCTGTCTTCTTGGGGATTATAAAGATTTCTGAAGGACTGCCAACATTTTCCTGTGTCATTAATATTTTTTAGCTGTTGTTGTTTATAGTTAGATTTGGCCTCAAATATATTTTTCTTAGTTTTATTTCTAAAAGTTTTGTACTGCCTTAAGTGATCGTCATCCTTAGTTTTTAATTATTGCTTTCTCATTGCTTCCTGGGATTTAATTAAATCCCACAAGCCCTTATTTAACCATGGTGAAAAGGATCCTTTCACCCTCCATTTAGTAACTGGAGTATGTTTGTTAAATAACTGCATAATATTATCATTGAACTCTCACCTTTTAATCTAAATCAGGTGAGGCCATTATTTTTGCCCAGTGAGTCTGTTCTAATTCCCTTTTGTGTGCCTTCACATTAAGTCTATTAATACAACATTTATGTATAAACCTAGGAGGGGGGGAGTTTGTTTCATCATGTTTTGTGTACAATACACCAGGCAATGATCTGATATAGAATAAGAGAGAACAGTAAGAGTAGAGAGATTGCTTGGTCGGTTAGTTATTATCCAATCTATGATTGTGTGATTAGTTGTTTTGTAATTATAGTGAGTAGGTAATTCAATTAATTGTTCAAAGTGGGCAGCATCCATCTTTGTTTTTAGTTTCCCAGCAATCTGATCTTGTCTCCAATCAGTGTTTGCATCTCCTATAATAATATGTTCTCTTCTATTTTGATGAGACTCAGTCCAAAGATCAAATATTGGATAATCAACTAACTTATACTTAGAGACAATAAAATCAAGACATGTAGAGGTGTTTGCACCCTGTAGTACCCTTCCTAATTCTTACAGTTAAGTAATCAATATTACCATCCAAAGGACCTTTGGCAACATCCTCTACGATAATATTATTTTTTATGTAAAACATCACCCCTTTCCCACCTGTTTTATTTCCTTCCCTATCCTGCCTATACATTGAGTTCAACATGCCGGATACAGATTGGTCAATACCAGCAGGAACATCTGCCAGAACTAGACACATAGTGGATTCTCTGCAGGGGGAGGGCCTCAAACAATTGGTACAGCAACCCACAAGAGACAGGGCTATCCTAGATCTAGTACTGACTAACAGGGAAGGGATCACAGATCTCCAGGTAGAAGGTCACCTGGGGGCCAGTGACCATCACATGGTATGGTTCAATTTGGCTACTACATCTAAATCATCCCATTCAAGGCAAAAATATGGGACTTCAGAGGAGCTGACTTTGATAAGATGGCCAACAGAGTTAAGCTAGCCCTGGCAAAAAGAAACACAGGCGAGGGGGTATAGGCAAAGTGGGCAAGCATTAAGGATGCAATACTTGAAGCAACAACCCATTGTGTAAGACAGAAAAGGAAGTGCAAAAGAAGAAGGAAACCACTTTGGTTCTCAAATACAGTAGCAGAAAAGGTCAGAGCCAAAAGGCTGGCCTTCAGGAAATATAAGGGAACACAGCGGGATGAAGATAGGGAGGCATACCAAACTGCTCTAAGGGGCAGGGAGGGCAGTAAGGCAGGCAAAGTCCCAAACTGAGGAAACACTAGCACGAACAGTAAAAGAAGGTGACAAGACTTTCTATAGATACATTAGGGAAAGTAGAAAGTCCAGAGGGGTATTGCTAAGCTTAATGGAGAAAAGGGAGCATGTGAGGAGGAAGACCTTGTAAAGGCATCTATCCTAAATAGATACTTTTGCTCAGTATTTACTGAAGAGAAGGTAGGGCAGGGCCCACAGCTCAGCATCATGGACATGGGGGAAGGGAAGTGAGCACTACTCCCTTCACAAAAGAAAGAGTCCTACAAGAGCTTGCTAAGCTCAGGGTGGATAAGGCAATGGGACCTGATGGCATACATCCCAGGGTACTTAAGGAGCTAAAGGTGGAACTAGCAGAGCCATTAGCAGAACTGTTTAGTGAGTCTCTGAGCACAGGAGAGGTCCCAGAAGACTGGAGAAGGGCTCATGTGATCCCGCTCCACAAGAGTGGTAGCAGGGAGGAGGCGGGGGACTACAGACCAGTCAGTCTTCACCTCAGTAGTGGGCAAGATTATGAGGCACTCCTTAAGGAAAGGATAGTGCAACACCTGGAATCCATAGGGACAGGATCCAAGACAGCATGGGTTTACAAAGGAAGGTCCTGTCAAACTAATCTCATAAATTTCTTTGACTGGGTAACCAGAGTGGTGGACCAAGGGGGAGCAGTTGATGTCGCCTACCTTGACTTCAGCAAAGCTTTTGACACTGTTCCACATAGAAGATTGATAAATAAGCTTGGTAGGCTCGGGGTGGGTCAGAAGTTGGCCAACTGGGTGGCAAACTGGCTGATGGGCAGAAAAAAGAGAGTGGTGGTAAATGGTATACAGTCAAAAGAGATGCAAGTCACAAGTGGGGTACCTCAGGGATCAGTCCTGGGGCCAGTCCTCTTCAACATCTTCATTAGTGACCTTGCAGATGGACTAGAGGGTAAGGCTTGTCTGTTTGCAGATGACACCAAGATCTGCAACAGAGTAGATGATCCAGATGGGGTGGACAGAATGAGAAGAGATCTGGATAAACTAGCAAAATGGTCAGAAGAGTGGCAACTAGGATTTAATGCAAAGAAGTGCAAAATCATGCACATAGGGAAGAGAAACCCTGAAGCCACCTACAGGCTGGGAGGGGAGTTGCTAGCAGTCACAAAGGAAGAAAGAGACTTGGGCATCATCATCACTGATGACCTGAAATCATCAAACAGACCTCTAAAGCAGTAGGTAAGGCTAGGGGTGTTAGGGTGTATTAGTAGGGTATCACAAGTCATAAGAGGAGGTAATAATCCCTCTTTACAAGACACTGATTAGGCCCCATCTGAGTACTGCATGCAGTATTGGAGGCCACACCTTCACAAGGATATTAACCAAATTGAGGCAGTCCAGAGAAGGGCAACCAAAATGGTGCAGGGACTGCATCAGAAGACATATGAGGACAGATTAACAGAGCTCAATATGTATACCCTAGAGCAAAGGAGGGAGAGGTGATATGATCGAGGCATTCAAACACCTTAAGGGCATTAACAAGGTGAAAGAGTCTAACATGTTTAAATATAAAAAAATAGCAGGACAAGAGGACACAGCATGAGATTAGGGGGGCCGATTAAGGGGAATGTGAAATTATTTTTCACAGAAAGGGTGGTGGATGCATGGAATGGCTTACCACAAGAAGTGGTGGCTATGAATACAGTGCAGGGCTTCAAACAGGCATGGGATAGGCATAAGGGAGCAATACAAATGACTATGAATAGATAGGCCACTGACAGAGCAAAGGCCGATGGCACATTTATAAGGTAGAAAAAGAAATGGGCAGACTGGATGGGCCTTGCGGTCCTTATCTGCCGTCAACTTCTATGATTCTATGTTTCTAAGTGGCCATTTAACAAAATCTGGTTAGAGGGAATATGTGATTTCAGCTATGTTTCGCTTATTCCAATTATATCATAGTTACCTTGTTCTGTACATATTCTTAATTCATCTGTGATGTGATTGAAGACTCCTAATATTCAAGCATACAATTTTCAGGCCCTTTCCTCTTTCTTCCCCAAGATAACCTTGAGTTGCCATGGGGCCTGGATTTGATTCCACGTCCCTGCTATAATTAAAAGCAGCATTAAATAAAAGTGGGTTATTTTACAACTTTTAACCCTTAGAAAAAAAAATGGCCTAAGGCCCTCTATTATTTTACCCCTGTTAAGTAAAGTCCAAGAAGTATGCATAGCTTCTGACAGTGTGGTTTTATGGAAGGTTGGCATAAGTCCAGCTCCATAAGTATTATGCCCATTTGTTTCCTCCCACCCTCTACCCTCAGCATTAGTGTATATACCTGGTCTGCATGCCTCCCACCCACAGTGATGTTCTCCCTTAAAACTGGAACCAAAACAATCCACACTTAGTAACATTATAAACAAGACCAGAATCACAATGCAATTTTTAAAATACTGAAGCATATTGAATGCTATTACAATTCCTGGTTAACTTCTAAAAGTCTAATTTGGACAGTGTTACTACTCGTGTTTAAAACTGAGAGAGAAAACAAATAACTTTTTCCTACCAAAATGCTACCGCCCCAATGCTTGTCGTGCTTGCGAGCATTGTAGATATTTTCATGATAACTCTCCGCCCCCCTCAGGTCCGCTATCAGCCAGCTGCCTGCCGAGCCCCCACACACCAGACAAGTCACGGACTGAGGAAAAGGTCCAAAGTCCGCCAAGTTACATTTGTGGCTCAGGATTATCCATTTGTGAAACAAAATCCTGATTGGCTCACATCTAACTTTCCCAAAGGATATAATGGGAAACTTTGAAATGTAATAACTTTTGAACAGATTGATATTTTTTTCACCAAACATTCAAAAGGCATCACTGAGACCCAAGACTTCTATACTCTAAAAGTTTCAGACCAAATTTCCACATAGTTGTTGTAAAACATGGTGACAAAGAATTTGACAAAAACTGGAAATTTACACATTTTTTCACTCTCTGTATCTCTGCACCCACACATCCAACCAGAACGCAACTTGCAACATCAAGATACCTTTGATCCCTGATGGCACTTGCCAAATTTCATGTGAATCACTTGAACAGTTGCAATGTTATTAAAGTGCAAACTTCTCAGTTTAACATAGAAGTAAAGATTTAACCCTAACTGTAGGGGCACAGCCATGCCCCTATAATATATATTAATTGCAAAAAAACTTTGTTAATGCATCAGTTAGGGTTGCTACGAAAGTGACAAAATTAGGGAAATGTGGTATTAGGGTTTCCAACCCTAACACCCCACCCCCATCCTGTAGACACTGACAGGCATCAGGGGTGTGCCTTGGGGTTGTCAGCCCTAACGCTCACCCCATTCTCCTGTACTGTACCCATCTCAACTTATTTACTTATGGAAGAGGGTGAGTGTTAGGGTTGATGACCCCAAGGCATGCCTCGATGCCTGTCAGTATCTGGGGGGAGGTGTTAGGGTTGGAAACCCTAAAGCCACATTTCCCTGCTTTTGTCACTTTAGTAACAACCCTAACTGTTGCATTAATGAAGTTTTTTGCAATGAATTTACTTACTTTATTAGACAGTATAATCATATACTTATTTGTCTGAGGGAGCACAGGGCCCTCTGGGCCCTGAGCTCCCATCCCTCCACAGATGTGTATATGTATGTAGCTGTGAAAGCAAAGGGCTCTCTTGGCCTTGTGCTTCCATTTATAGGACAACAGTGACCACATTGTCACCATAGTTATCTTATTACCCCACATTATGTTCCCGGTGCAGAAAATTGTCAAATCCCTGCCAAAACATAATTCTGAGCAACTGCAATGCCATTCCGCACCAGAAGTGCAAAAACACATTTTGGCCAGAATTTGAAAAATAACAGCTGCGACAACATTTTCACACAAAATCAAGCTATGCACATCACTCCACATTTCATAAGTATGCAAAAAAACACCCTGCTGCCCCTACTTCCTCTGTGGCACAGAGGACAAGGCCCAAGATCCAGGGCCCAAGGGTCCCAGGCTCGAGCTCACCCCCTACCCAGTGCTTTTTCTCCTCTTATCTTTTTTTATTATTAGACTTTATCCATTTTCACATATAGAACATTTTCACACATAGGACATCCACTTTCAGTCCAGCTATGCAAATCATTCCACATTTCATAAGTATGCCAAAAAACACCCTGCTGCCCCTGCCTCCTCTGTGGCACAGAGGACAAGACACAGAACCCTGAGGGACAAGGATCCCAGGCGCGAACCTTCATCCCACCCAGTGCTCTTCCCCCTTATTTTTTTTATTCAATCAGGCTTCATCCATTTTCACACATGGAACACTTTCACACAAAGGACATTCACTTTCAATCAAGCAATGCACATCACTTCACATTTCATAAGTATGCAAAAAAAAAACACCTTGCTGCCCCTCATTCCTCTGTGGGGCAGAGGAAAACACACAGGAATGCAAGGCCCAATGATCCCAGGCTCAAAGCTACCCTTTACTCAATGTTTATATATATATATATATATATATATATATATATATATATATATATATATATATATATATCTATACATATATATATATATGTATTTATAAAATGGGTAGGGAAATTGTTGTTCTATTATTGGACCATGAGCATCACATGACCGTGCATATAACAGGCAGCGCGCACACCTGCACTTTACCCCCAAAAACAATTTTGACATTTTATAAGATAGATAAACCACTCTGAAGTGCGGTGGCACTCTGATATCTCACACACGCCTTGGGCAGTTGATGCACATTAACCTGGGGCTTCGTATGCATAACGCAGACAATTAAGGCGCAGGTATATCAGAGTGCAACCGCACACCTCAGAGTGGTATATCTATTACATATATATATATTGCAAAAAAAACTGCATTAATGCACCAGTTAGGGTTCAAAATAATGCCAGAAAATTAGGGAAATGTTGCATTATGATTTCCAACCCAAACCTTCCCCTCACTCCCCCAAAGCAGCAAAAGGACAAGTCCACACAAGCTGTTTTCAGATGACAAATGCAGTAGTGCTGATGTGCTACTTATGTGGATTTGTATTTGTGGCATACACACTGCAAAGCATATTCCCTCACTTTTGGCTGCAGATAGAAATACATGATACTGAAATCACAACACTGCTTCTGTGTTCAGAAGCACAGGTGCCTGCAGCCACAGATACAAATCAGCTTCTGACACATTTGAGACAACTCAAAAAATGCAACATTCAGGTATAAATATAGCTTATATTTTGTATTTTATTCTGTAATACTCACCCTTATTTCCTTATTACTAAGGGTGTTTGCATGAATACAGTATCTCTTCCATTTGAGCTCTGGCTGCCTGCCTATACCTGACATCATAATTATGTTTATGACATCAAAATATGTTGCAGTGGAGATAAATATGATGCCATAAACAGGGGATTGTGATGTCATGTGTAGAGAAGCAGCCAGAGTAGATATAGCCTAGGGGACAGGGATCTTGTTTTCATGCAACTGTTTTCAGTAATAAAGAAAATGGGAAATTCATTATTGAAAATATATGAAGTAATAAAGAAAATGGGATAGAGTTGAACATAAATCTTACTTTTTTTCAATGTTTTCTTAATGCTGTCAGAGGCTGTTTAAACTACAAGGGTTCTTCTGTCTGCAGAAGCACAGATCTCTATTGGGCCAGCATTTCTATAGCCACAGGTACTCATCCACACTGTGAGAGATACACACAGTTCTGTCTGCAGAAGCGCAGACCCCTGAGGGGCCTGTGCCTCATCAACCACAAGTGTAAGACATACACACCGACGTCTGGCTGCAGAAGTGCAGGCCTGTATTGGACCTGCAGTTATGCAGCTCCATATAGAAAACCATGCATTAGCAAATCCTGCTATGAAGCATAGTAGCATCCCCTATGCCTTTAGGCCAGCAAAAAGTAGCTGGTTTAAACTCATCTGAACTCTAAAAGGTAATGTTTTACTTTTTCGGGGAATGTGCCACCCCTAGACAAAACTGCAACCCCCATTGAAACATTTCTAGATCTGCTGCTGAAACCATGATATCCACATTGCAACAGTACTTCTATCTGCAGAAGCACAGACCCCCATGAGGCCTGTGCTTCTGCGGCCAGAGGTACTCATGTATGCTGTACGACATACACACAGGTGTACCAGCAGAAGCACAGGTCCCTGTGGGGCCTGTGCTTTTGCAGGCACAGATAGAAATCCACAAAGGTAGCACATCAGTGTCACTACATTTGTGGCATCTAGAAACAGTTGTATGTTGTTTGTCTTACCTGACAATGTCTGTCTGTGGTTGCTTGTTTGGTCTTGTCCTTTTGCTGCCTGGGGATGGGGAGATAGGGTTGAAGACCCTAACACCACATTTCCCTACTTTTGTGGCATTAAATTAAGCCCTAACTGGTGCATTAATGCAGTTTTTTGCAAAGAATGTCCTTTCTTTTTGAGATAGTGGAATTGTATCCTCATTCCTGCATGAACAGATGCAGATGCACAGGGCCATGTAACAAGGTAAGAGTCTGTCTGCCCATAGAAGTTCAGGGTGCTGCAGGCCCTGTACTTCCATGCAGAAATGGATGTCAAGAATGTGTTAGTCTGTCTGATGGGCAGCAGAAGCAAAGGGCCCTGTGAGCCCTGTGCTTCCATGTGGTGACAAATACAGATGAGCAGGACAAAGAGTCCATCAGTCAGCCAAAGTGCAGGACCCACTGGCAGCCATGGGTGCAGAGGTGCAGGGCTGTATGCCGAGAGAAGAGTTCTCTTTACTTTATAGTTCTTGGGCCTGTGTGAGTAACCAAGCACCTTCCCTAGGCAGGAGGGTGATGCTGCATGACAGCGCCATACCCCTCGGCTTCAGCCCACCCATCTGGTTCACTGAACTCACTTTCAAACTCAGCTCATTGTCACAGGATCACAAACCACTACCCACTGTGGTAAAGACTGGCAGTACATGCATTTCTTAATAATTGTTTTGTTTTTTAAATGTTGTCCACAAATTTTCCAGATGGCCATTTTATGACTCCCCCTTGAAAACATGAAATTTAACATTAATAGAGTACCGTGCAAAGCATCATTTCACACAAGTGCTAATGATCATGTGAAAACATGTTTTGCCCATGATTAGAAAAATGTATTTTAGTCTTTGGCAACCGGATAAGGCCCACTAGGCACAACTGCCTGTTTTCAGGGGTGACCTGGGAGCACTGGGTGGTTAAGTGACTTGCCCAGAGACACACAGTATGCAAGTGGAGGTAGTGAGAATCAAACCCAGGTCTGGTTTGCTGGATGTACCAAGCTCGTTCACAGCTCATTACTCTAACCTCTAGGCTATACTGCCAGCCCAGTGACACCAGTCACATTTATAAGTTGGAAAGAAAAATGGTTATGTTGAAAGTTTGGTGACAGAATGCTGATCATTACCAAAGTTATGAGTGAGAATGGAAAAATTTCAATGTACATTCATAACTTTGATGTTTTTTTTAATATTTGATCCCAAATTTTGAACATAATGTCCTTATGAACCCTTGTTATGAACTCAGGAGGTAAAAATTCTCAAATCCAGCCTGAAATATATGATTTTGCGGAAAGACTGTAAACTCACCTCTCAGCCTGGTAAGAAGACATATTGAAATTTTGGGCCAAAAATAGGCAACAATGCCCAAGTCATGGCACTAAGTTATGGCACTAAGTTCAAAACCTCATTGAAATACATTAAACCACATACCTGTTTCTTCAGTTCATGGTCTGTTCAGTATTGCCCCTGTGATTAATATGTTGGCCAAAATATTGATGGCACACATCAAAGTAATAGAGCCAGTTTATGAGTATCTGCTATGGTATCTGCTCAATTCTCACTCTCCAGAGCTGGAGCTCTTCACCTCTACAAATTTCTCAGGGCTCCACTGGACCATGATGGGGTGTTGGGATCAATGCCATGGTACCTGTTCCACTTGGTTAGCCACAAGTGGCATCAGTGTGCCACTGGGCATAACACACTTCTACTGCCTGTCACAATTCAATGACAGTAACAGACTACAAATATTAAACAGCCCCAACTTATTGCTCAGTCTTTGCTAGGATACAGGCTATGGGAGAGGGGAAGAGAAATGGTTGTTTCATTTTCTACTTTTTCCTTAATTTTCTTATTAAGGGTGCTATTAGATTTTTGGCACTTAAATGTTCTTATAGCTATATTATTTCAATCATTGGAGTTGTGCTATAAAGGGAACTTGGGTATAATAGTTTTAAAATGTTTTGCAAACTTTTGATGCACAGAACCTTAGAAAGGCACCATCTATATATACAGGAATACACTGCCATTCATTCATTCATTGTTCTGTTCATTCATGATCACCAGAAATGTATGCTGTTTGTATCTCACCTGTACTGTTCCCCACTGTCTTGCTTCACAGATATATTGTCTCCCCTCCCTGCAATGAGGTGCCTTTGTAAATGAGTCTTTGACTCAAAGGTCTGTAAATCGGATATATGAATTAAATAAATAAATAAACCATCATAGAGCCTGGGAATCCAGTGCCTCATTCAAAAAAGCAACCAGTCAGTAGTAACATGCACGTGTTTTAGCAGATGTGTCTCTATCAGGGGTTGTCTTACTTTTTTATTGTTTCTTCTCATTCATAAAACAAGAACCACTAAAGCTTAACATGTATTAGTTGTGCTTATCATCATCCTTTTCTTAATCATACAGCGAAATCTACAGTCAGATATAGATGCAGAATAGACAGATGGCCACACTGTAAGTATACTGCTGCTATCAGTGAGAAGGTTGTGATTAAAAGTAAAGCTATGGTCCTTTCTGAAATCTCTCCCGCTCCCTCTCTCTCTCTCTATCGCTCTCTTTCTGTCTCTGTCATCTGCCTTTATATTCTGTATACACATGATGTACATTGACTACATGTAAATTGTGTGAGCTCTGGTTTAACACTTTGAAATAAATCTGCACCTGTTTCATTCTATAATGGTGTACTTAATATCTTTTGTTCTTGCACCTGCCCTAATTCTTACTCATTTTGTGTTTTTTTAGTAAAATTCATGTGTATTTTTTTTATGAACTGATTAAATGTTCACTTACTATGTTAATTAGAACATCACTTGCAAAATTAAATATATAACTTTAATTAGTTAGCAACTGTGATAAATGTATTTTCATTGTCTAATTCCTTCAAAGCCTTTTGGGATACTATTATAAAATAAGTTATGGTATATAAAATAAGCTTATACTTCCAATGCTTTCACAGAAAATGACTGCAAAAGTATAGGTAGATTGTGGGGTTACCTGAAGGGCAACTAGGGATTTTATGTAATGTAATGCGATTAAATTACTTTAGCAATACATTTTCAAAACCAAAATTCATTCTTTTGTCATTTGTTTCCCTCTATATGAACCACAAATCCAAATGTTTTAAAAATGTATTTAAAAAAAAAAAATGTAACTTGATTTCCACTATATCGTTATAATAAACAAGCATTTGTCAATGCCGAATGTTTGCTTACTGGTATTGGCACTGGTACTGCATGAGTTAGAGAGATGCATAATAGGAATAGCAGTGAAGTATTGAACGAACACCAACTCCCACCCTCACCCTGCAGAGACTGACAGGCACTGGGGTGTGCCTTTGGGTCGTCAGCCATAATGCTCATGCCATTCCACCTCACCCCACCCTGCAGACACTGACAGGTGTCACGGTGTGCCTTGGGGTCTTTGGCCATTATGCTTGCCCTATTCCATAAGGAAATAAGCTGAGATGGGGTGAACGTTGGGGCCAAAGACTCCAAGGCACACCTCGATGCCTGTCAGTGGCTGCAAGTTGGGGGTAGGAGTGGAATGGTGTGAGTATTACGGCTGACGACCCCTAGCCACACCCCTGACACCTGTCAGTCTGTACAGGGTGGGGCATTATGGTTGAAAACACTAACGCTCCAGGGGTTTGTTGGTATTTTCACTCCAGATTTTCAACATGGGCTTTTTGGGACCCCACCTCATGAAGAGTGGCACTATCATTTCGTTACTCATTCCCAAAAGTTGATGTCGCACAGCGAATGCGCCATTCAGCACAACAGCTGTGAAAAGACATTTAGGGCAGGATGTGAAAAATGACATCTGTACTGTTCATGAGGAGGTGTGAAAAAATGGCAATGTTGAAAATCTGGAGTGAAAATACAGAAAAGTGGTGAAATTACAAGCATGTGTAGAAACTGCATAACGTACACTCATAACAGTCATTTTTTGGAATTTGTTCCCCAAATTTTCAACATGGCCCTTTGGGACCTCCCCTCATGAACAGTAGCACTGTGAGTTCATTAATCTGTCCCAAAAGTTGATTTCGCACAGCAACTGCGCCATTCTGCTCTACAGGTGCGAAACCCCATTTCAGGCTGAATGCAAAAACTGACAGCTGTACTGTCCATAAGGAGATGTGAAAAATGGCAATGTTGGAAATTTGGAATCAAAATATAAAAAATTTGAGAAGTAACGAGCATGTATACAAACTGTGCAACGCACGCTCGTAACGCAGTCACTTTTTGGGGTTTTTTCACCAGACTTGCAACATAGGCTTTTTGGGACCCCACCTCATGAACAGTGGCACTGTCATTTCATTAATCAGTCCCGAAAGGTTATTCTGCACAGTGACTGCAAAATCATCTTTCAGGACCAAGAAACAAAATGACAGTGTCAGTGGTCATGAGGTGGGGTCCCAAGAACCCCATGTTGAAAATTTGGGGCCAAAACTCCAAAAAATGGCTGAGATATTAACCTAAGTTGAAACCCTCCATTGATTGTCAATGATCTTCCCTCTTCTGCTGCCTCCTGCAGGTCCATCTTGTACGCTGATGATCTTGTTATTCTCACTCATTCCTAGGATATTGGGGTCTTTACCACCAGTTAAGTGAGGACTTCAGTAGTATCCAATCCTGGATATTGTCTCACAAGCTGGTCCTAAATCTTAAAAAGACTCAGGCCATGCTGTTTGGATCCCTGGCTAAGTTAAAGGCCTCCCCTGTCCCTCTGTGCATCTTGGGTAGTGATGGTGCTACCGTTCTCATCACCGACTCCGTTAAATACCTTGGAGCAACACTTGACCCTCAGTTTGATCTTGGTCACCACATCCACAATGTGTGTCGAGCTGTTAACTGGAAGTTGGGTTTGGCATATAGGGCAAAGAATAATCTTACTTTGGCTGCTCGCCTAGCACTGGCCAGAGGTATATTTCTACCATCTCTCTGTTATGGGCTTCTTCTGTTCACCCGTACTTCCAAGATACATCTCACTAGGTGGACTGTTGCCTACAATAACATTTGCCATTTTGTGCTAGTAGTCCCTCACCTCACTCACCATTGCAATCTATGTGCTAAGCTCAACTGGCTCTCCCCGTGCAACTACATGAATTTTGTTTTGGGCTGCTTCACAGGTAAGGTTATGGGCTCAGGCACCCCCCACCCCTGGATTGGTGGAGCTCCTTGTGCCTGCTCCCTCCACTGTCTACTCCCTAAGGTCTCTGGGCCCCACTATTCTCAAGTCCTGCTAAGCACACCCAAATGGGGGATAGGGATTTTGCGTCATGTGCCCCCAGATTTTGGAAGTCCCTGCTGGTCCAGATCCAGTTCTCCCCCTCCCAGGCATGCCTACGTACCTCCCTGTGGACACACTTGAAGCTCGCCTCAGTATGTGACTGTCTTTAACCCCCCTGATTACCTTGATGACCTTGGTCACCTGTACCGTACTTGAGCATATCATCTCCTGTACCGCTTGCCTTGGTCCTGCTGTGCTGCCTGCCCGCCTGGGTGTGGCCCTGTGCTAAATGTGTAAATTCTTGTATTTATCTGTATATACTCTTTGATCAATGTCATAGTGACTCTGTATTGATTTATATTTGACTGTACCGCTGTTGAAAACTGAGTTATCTTCTATGTATGTTATGCTTTTTCTGATTTCAGTGTATCTGCCTTACTTGCCTCAAGTTGTACTCTGTATGTTTCTTTTAATTCCTGTTCTTTCACGGGTCGTACCTGAAAATAGGCATATGTTTTGTCTAGTGTACTTACCTGGTTAACAAAAGCTAAATAAATAGGCTTACTGTGATTTTCTTCAGTTTGCAGTCAGCTTTTGAAGAGTGCAGATGTGTTCTCGGTCCACAGAAGATTGCAGCGCCGGATCTCCAGCGGTAAGTATGGGTGAGGGGTGTGCAGGGAGGTGGGGTGCACAGAGGGAGGGTGTGGTTTGGGGGAAATGGTCCGTTGGGAACGATGAGGGACCATTTTCTTTTTTCAGGTTTAAAAAAAAATATGTTGTGGGACTGTTTTCTTTTTTACAAGTGAAAACAAAATAGATTTCAGCACACTGGGGTGGGATCCCAGTGTGCCAGACTAGTTGGGGGTCAATGCCAACCCGGGGATTGGGCACCCCGGGGTTGGCTGACAAAAAGTGGGCATGGGGGGTGCATCCAACACCAGGAGTGGGCATCCCGGTGTCGAAAAAACAATTACTTTGGCACACTTGGGTGGGCTCCCAATGTGCAACAATAGTGAAGGGGGCATGCGGACATGGGGATTGGGCACCCCATTGTCAGCAAAATATATGTTCAAGCTTGAAGGGGCATGCCGACAAGGGGATTGGGCATCCTGATGTCGGCTTTGGGGGGAGTGTGTTGTGGGTGGCAGGAGCCACCAATCATGCACGGCGGGGTTCATTTATTTATTTCACCAGGAAAGACACACTGAGCAAATGAATTGCTCATAAGTCCAGCCATGAGCATTACTGTGCACTGTAATGTGCATGGCTGGAATTTGCCTGGTTGCCAGGAGGCAGGGGCGAGAACTGCCACTGCAATGACGAAACTGTCCGTAATTGGAGCAGCAGATTTCTTAAAAAGTCCGACACTCACTCTGAAACTGCCATCATCAGCAGCTTCCCTATTGATTGGTGGCCAAGGGACAAGCCCCTGAAAGTGTTGGCTGGATTGGCCAAATGCTGCCACACCTCAACAATACTCTACTCACCTCAAAATGTTTCTTGTCCGCTGTGCGCACAAGCAAACATAAAAATGGAAATAGTTATATTAATACAGTAGCATCCAATCTTTCATAAAAAATAAATAAATGAAGAACTGGGACTAACCCTATTAAACCTGAATTGAAGGGACTTGGAGTATAGAAAACTATGTCCCTCTGTAGATAAAAACTCAAACCCATGTGTCTGAAACTTTGGTTTGGCAGTCTGCTGCAGTTCACATTATCTCAGCAGACATTTCATGCAGTCCCTCTACCCACCTCTGAAATCATGCCTGGGGAGTGTAGTAATCCCACAAAGTGAAAACAGGCTAGTGCCCCTCACAGAACAATGACTTGTGAAGGAGAATGTTCAGTCCTGATATATCATTTCACCACTGTGTTTGCCAAGACTAATTCTAACCTCCATCGTTTATGCTTATAATAATCATGTAGGATAGGCTTGGTCTTAAACACAGGGGCATACAGTATGTAATACAACAAAACGGGAAATTCTCTTTACATAGTGCAGTTTTCTGTGAGGGGCACTAGTGCATCACCATCTCATAGGATTACCATACTCATCATGCATGATCTTGGGGGCAGGTAGAAGCATGTCATGAAATGTCTACCTCATAATGTGAATTGTAACTAATTGTGAGGGCTCTGTTTTCAAACACATTGATTTGGATTTTTATATATGCTGGGATACTGTTTTTTATTCTCCTAGTCTACATAATGATGTTTTTTTATGATGAGCTCACAGTTCTCTCTTTTGTTTTTTTTTTTTGTTATCCTATTTTTCCTTAGTCTTCCTGCCAGGCCCCCTTCAGATTGTACCACTCAACCCTGTCACTCAGCTTCTCCTGTTCTTACCTAACTCCATTTCCCCATGGTGGGGTTGGTAAGGAGCTTTTCTTGACCTGCCAGTCAGGATCCAGTTGGGCCAGTGCCTAGATCACCAGTGTGGGGCCCACAAGGGACCATTACATCATCCTGCCTTTGTTATGAGTTGGCCATGTTTCTGTCTCCTCAGCTGGCAGTCGGTGGATGAGGGCAGGCATGTGTATGCATGCATGCATGGTGCAGCACCAGCCACCATCCTCACACCCATATGGAGACTCCGGACTACACTGCTACCTGTGGTCATCCAGGGGGCAGTATAGCAGTGGAGATCTGTGCCCATCCGCCATTCCTCCCTGGAGGAAGCAAGCTTCCTCTGAGATGCTCAGTCCTCCTTCTCCCATGCAGCCCCCAACAGACTGAGCTCATTTCCAAACTCAGGTCACCCTCATTATGAGTGCTGGCACTAGTGCTGTACCGGTAAGTACCACAGTTCTCGTTTAATGTTCTAGCCCTAACAGTTTAAAAGTTAACGGTTTCTAAATGTAACTTTAAAAAGGGATAATGTTTGAACCTTTAGAGTTAGAAACTCATTTTTTTAATGAAGGCTTGAAGTCAAGTCGATATACTGTAGTTGCACTATCTCACATTTTCAATATATCACTATACTGAAAATGCACTTTACAGCAAGTACTGATATATATTAAAAATATATTTTACTATATTAAGATGTATTTATGCACCTTGGTACATCAAAAATGTATTAGCATGCTGTAACTATGTCAACCTGACCCTCAGCTTTTATTAAAAAAAAAGTTTCTAGCCATAAAGGTTTAAATGTTAGCACTTTCTAAATATAATTTCTAAAGATCATTTCTTTACAAATTACTTACTTTTGTACTGTAAGGGTCAGATTACCCTTATCTTTTTCAGTAAACATATGAAGCCAGATTCAAATAGTTATACCCTGTTGTTCAACGTTCAGTGTTTCTAAACAGATAAATATAAGTATACAGTAAAACAAAATTGTGGTTATGTCAGTAAAGTACAAGTGCATTTCAGTATTTCTAAACATTGCAGGTATATCAGCAGAAATCAATCATTCTTGCCCTAACTCCAAGCTTTCATTTTAAAAGATTATGTTTCCTGTCTAAATGGTTCCAAAAATATACCTTTCTATTGATAGTTTATTTGAGAAGGTTTAACTTTAGAAACAGAAGGGAAAGGAGCTTACTGTACTTTTTTTTTTTTTTTTTAAAAGCATGGCTTCAGGTCATCATGGCTGTATCCTGTCAATAAATTAAACACGTTAGTATACATTACATGAAAACAGTTTCAGTACTGTCTAACCAAAATTTGTTTGGTTTAAAATGAGTTTGCACTCTTCTAAAATGTACCAAAACCAGGTGTCAGCTTCTTAAAGAAGGTGTCCAGCTTCTCAAGATGAAGGTAGACAACACTTGATATTATAAATCACTAAGGTGATTTCAGCCAATCAGCATACAGAGCCACTGTACCTTTTATTCTGTGTACAGTATTGCTCTTGTGCAGGAGCAGTAGGAGGGAGCACTCAACTGCAGCAACAGGGGAGAGGATGGTAAACGAAAAAAAAAAGTAATTATAAGTCACTCAAGCTAAACTCGAGTGATTTATGATAGGATAATAGGACCCCCGAAGGAGGTCTCTTCTGGTGTAAGCAAATTCTCTCTTGATTTTTGTGCAGACAGACCTGCTCAACTTTGCTTTTTGGTCCCCTCACCCAAACCTCCTGCTTGGAGTCTCTTATACCATAAGAGATATGTCTCAGAGGCCCTACTAACCTATGTAATACTGCTGCTGCACTGGAAGATG
Organism: Neoceratodus forsteri; assembly: GCA_016271365.2. NCBI lineage: Eukaryota > Metazoa > Chordata > Ceratodontiformes > Ceratodontidae > Neoceratodus > Neoceratodus forsteri. The sequence goes on from CM057456.1 coordinate 1,323,653,292, forward strand.
CTAGTGGAACTCAGGGAAGTGCTGGCAGAACCACTGACAGCCCTTTTCAATGCATCACTAGAGACAGTACCTGAGGACTGGAAGAGGGCAGATGTGGTCTCTCTCCACAAGAGTGGAAGCAGAGAGGAGTCAGGCAATTACAGGCTTGTGAGCCTGAACTCAGTAGTGGGGAAATTAATGGAGTTCTTACTTAAGGAGAGGGTTGTGAAGTTTCTGGAGGATAGTGTGGCACAGGATCCTAGGCAGCATGGATTCTCAGTGGAAAAGTCCTGTCAGATGAATCATAGATTTCTTTGACTGGATAACCATGGTGGTAGATCATGGGGGGCAGTGCATGTAGCCTACCTGGATTTCAGCAAGGCCTTTTACACCATCCCACATAGGAGATTGCTAAATAAATTGGGGAGCCTGGGAGTGGGTCCTACAGTAGTAAAGTGGGTTGGGAACTGGCTAAGGGACAGGACTCGTAGAGTGGTGGTAAATGGCATGAAATCTGAGGAGAGGGAGGTGACCAGAGGGGTGCCACAGGGGTAGCTGGTAATGGGCCAGTCCTGTTCGATGTCTTCATTAGTGATGTTGCAGAGCATCTGGAGGGAAAGGTGTACCTCTTTGCAGATGACACCAAGATCTGCAACAGAGTGGACAAACCGGAGGGGGTGGAAAAAATGAGAAAGGACCTAAGCCTATTAGAGGAATGGTTGGGTGTCTGGTAGTTGAGTTTCAATGCTAAAAAGTGCAAGAGCATGCACCTGGGTCACAGGAGTCCAAGGGAGGAGTACAGGATGGTGGGGAAATTCTGGCCATCACAAGTCAGGAGAGAGACCAAACAGTGTGAAAAAGCTGTGGGGAGAGCAAACAGAATGTTGGGATGTATAAGGAGGGGAGTAACAAGCAGCAGGAAAGAGGTGGTGATGCCACTGTACAGATCACTGTTGAGGCCTCAGCTGGAGTATTGCATCCAGTTCTGGAGACCACATCTGCGGAAGGACATTGACAAAACAGAGGCAGTCCAGAGAACGGCAGCGAATATGGTACATGGACTGCAACAAAAGCTCTATGAGGAAAGACTTAAGGACCCTAATATCTATTCACTGGAGGAACGTAGGGAGAGGGGAGATAAGATAGAGACTTTTAAGACCTTAGGGGAATAAACACAGTACAGGTGGAAAGCAACTGCTGAACGAAAAAAAAACCTAAAGTTATGTTCCTTTCTCCTCACAACAAGGAGCTTATATCCTTCCCGTTGGATGCCAAATACCACATTGAGACCATTTTAGGAGAGACACTCGAACTAGTAGAGAAATTTAAATATCTAGGCTTCTGGCATGACTGTAAACTCTCCTTTATCACACTCATAGAGGAAACAGCCAAAAAACTACGTCAAAGACACAGGCTGTTCTACTGAATAAAGCATCTGCTTACAGATGATGCCAAACTAAGACTGGTCCAAACAACCTTCTTTGCTTCACTGGACTATGTGGACTTCCTCTACAGTCACTGTCCAAAGTCTGTCTTAAACACCCTGGATACACTTTACCACAGAGCCCTAAGATTCATTACAAACACCCCTTTTTACACCCATCATTGTTCACTCTACTCACAGGTTGGCTGGCCCTCACTTAGTACTAGGAGGTTGCAAAATGCTTCCCTATGGGTATACAGAGCCATTACAATGAAACTTCCCCCTTACATTTGCATGCTCTTTAAACAAACTCTCTGTGCGTACACTCTTAGAAGACTTCTCTATATAACCTTTGACGTCCCTAGGATAAGAACTCGGTTCTGGTCCTCTTCCATAACCCACACTATGGAACACTCTCCTACGGACACTTAAACATATCGTTGGGATATGAACTTTTAAATCTTTGCTAAGATATACTTTTAAGGATGAATGTAATTGTTATGTATAATCTCTCTTGCTGCATTTTCAAACCATGACACCTGGCTGTTACCTTAGCACTTAGCCTTTGTCTCTTTCCCTTAACCCTCCTTGCTGTCCACCTCATACATCCATTCTCATCCTTCTTGCCCATCCTCCTACCTTCAACATGTATACTACCTTGACTCTTACATTGTCCCTTCTCTAATTTTACTACCTGTGGAGCTCCCCTTTCTCCTTCCAATTGCACTTCATAGATACAAGGTAGTTCCTACTGTCTGTTCTGTTGAGTGTGTTAATGTTAGGATAATCTGGTATTCTTTTTATTATCATTTTTAACTGCGTTTTAATATTGTCTAAATTTTTATTGAATGCTTTCTTCACTTTTGTTGCTATTGTAAGGCCTCTCTTGTGTTTGGAACTGTAACTGTTGTCCCTCCAGGACCGTCTTGCAAATGAGTTGTCTCAATGGTGTTTTTTCTGGTAAAATAAAAATTGATTGAATTGAATTAAACATCTCTGGTGCTGATGCAATTAACCTTGATAGCTTTGGGGGTGAGGCTCTATCTATCAAAATTTTGCTTGGCAGCTCTAAACCACTCTATGTGGGCTGTGTTAATAACCCTCCCCGGGTGGCCTCCAGAGCTTTTGCTGCTTTAACCAAAACACTAGCTGATGAGCCTCCTGTGAATTAATCTAGCTTGGAGACTTCAACCTAAATTGAGTTCAAGATACTAAGCTTGGGATGCAAGCCCAGCTACTTGATGCTCTCCTCACACAAATTATCAGCATAATGATCATTCCCCTGTTTTCTGCATATGGAAAAATAATGCCCCAAATGTGAAGCCAAGAATCTTCTTAGCATGGGATTACTCCAAATTTGATGAGGTGTTATTCAGGGCTTCCCTAGCAACAATTGGCTGGTACCAAATTAAAAGGCTCCCTACACTGGACAATGTAATAGACTTCTTTGTTCACAACTTCCTCTCAATTGCTAATAAGCATGCCCCATTCCGAAAACTCAGAGTCAAGGGCAAATGTCATAAGTGGATCATGCCTGAGCTAAAAAAAAAAAACCTGGGAGACCTTTAAACGCACAGATCTTAAGGCTGACTGAGATAAATACAGGGAACTGCGAAACTTATGCAAAAAGAGTACTGAGTCAGCTAAGAAGGAATATGTTAGGAGACTACAGGGTAAAGATCTGGCCAACCCTAAGTAATTCTGGGTGCAGGTTAACACCTTACTAAAAGGGCATACCCACTCCACTGAAGGTGCTATTGTAGTTAATGGCCAGAGCACCAGTGAACCCAAGCTCACTGCTAATGCCTTCAACTGTTCCTTTTCTGACCTAACCAGATTCATCCTTGCCTCCTCCCGTTCCCCTCTCCCACCTATGGGTCAGGATGTCACAAGTGCCCAGCAACCCTGTTTTCATCTCAGACTTGTTTGGAAACAGGCAGTGCAGACTCTGCTAAAATGTATTAATGGTGCGGCCGGGTTTGACAACATGGAACTCAGGCTACTCAAAATAGCAGCCCCAGTTATTGTACTTCCTGTTACCCTTATCAATAGGTCCATCCTTGAAGGTAATATCCCTGAAAAATGGCAAATGGCAGTGGTGGTTCCTGTGAACAAAGGTGGCCATAAGGAACTTTTGGAAACAATACCACCTCATCGCCCTCCTTAGTCCATAAGCTAAGGTACAAGAGAGACTAGTCTACAATCAAATTCAAGACTACTTTGAGCTGTACCACCTACTTACAGACTGGCAGCATGGTTTTAAAAAGCACCATGGCACTAGCACTGCTCTAATTAGATCGACTACAGATGTATATGACTCCATGGACAAAAAGGGACTGACCGGCACTGTCTTTATTAATCTCATCCAAACATTTGACTTAGTTGATCGTAGTCTACTCCTCTACAAGTTGCAATGCATGGGCTTTGACTGCCTCTCACAACACTGGTTCCAACAGGTATCAGGAAGTTAAATGGCATGGCACCCATGTCTGAAGCCAGGTACTGGTGGTGTCCCGCAGGGGTCTATCCTGGGTCACCTACTTTTCTCTATATACAGTATATATTAATGACCTGCCTGACCATTGTGGGGGAGGGTTCCTACTTCAGTACTGAAGCCACTGATGTAAATTTGATCAATTCCCAGCTTGTCTCTGATTTTTCTACACTTAGGAAATGGTTCCATGACAACAGGCGTGTCCTAAATGCAAAAAAAGAACAAGGTGGTTCTCTTTTGCCCTAAGCACCTTGGCCCAGGCGACACCTGTTCTCACTTATCACCTCACCTGGTGCACCAGTTGAAGTGCTTGACAAAATGAAATACCTGGGGGTCTACATCAACCAAGAACCTTTAAACCCCATGTAGATCAAATTGCCAAATCTATACAACAGAAAATCGGTCTACTATATTGTCTGGGTGATGCTCTCATCCCTGAATCTAGGCTTGCCACTGCAAACTGTGTCTTGCTCCCACCCTACTATATGATGCCCCTATACTCCAATTCCTCAGGAACTCTGAGGCTAGTAGGCTTAAGGTTCTGTAAAACAAAATTAGCTGCTTGGCAGCTGGGGCCCCTCCCAGGAAGCATCACTGCAAGGTCCTCTCCTCACTGAGTTGGCCCTCTCTGGAGGGGAGGATGATGTACCCCTGTTATGCCTAGCATTCAAGTTCATCACAATTTTTACCCCCACCCCACCCCAAATCTTTCTGGTTCATTAGTTCCCAAGCCTGAAAGGCACTTACTCTGGGTCTCAAGTTGTAACTTGCTTGAAGTACACAAACAAACACAGGTAAGAGGTCTTATGCTTACTCTACCCCTCTCTCTGGAATTCTCTTCCTGCCAAGCTGCAAAACTCCTCCTCCCTCAGGGGTTTTAAGAAAGGGCTAAAAACCTTTCTATTCAAAAGCTGTCACTGTTCTTGCTATTGTTGAATGACTGCCTTGTTCTACCCTGTCTTCCCATTTTTATAATGTCAGCTGTGCCTGTTTTCCATGCTGCACTGTGTGCTAATATCTTGTGTTTGTGTCCCATCAATAATTTGCTGTCATGTATGTTTTGTGGCTATTTATTTAGTGCTGGTCAGTTAATTTATCTTAGATAATGTAATCTATACACATAGGCCCAGATATTCAAAATGGTTGAACATGGTGCAACACAACCCACTGATGCGCCCCGGCGCGATATTCAAAAGGGAAAAGTGCGCCGCACAAATCCCGATGCACCGGAGCGCATCAGTAATGTATGCAGGCACAGGTGGGTGGGGGGGCATGCCCATGCATAACCTGCACAGCCCGATATTCAGCCCGGGATGTGCAGAGTCATGCGTGTGTAACCCCTACCTGCGCCTGCACAAAGTTAAGCCAAAAGAACAAGTGATGGCCACCCTGGGTGAACTGCCACATTGCAGGCGCAACACGGCAGCTGCCACCTGTGGGTGGCCACCCGTTCCACCGCTTCACCTGGCGGCACCCCCATGCCCCATCGCGGGCATCCTGTAGTGAAATCCTCGTCCAATATCCCTGGTGGTCCAGTGGACTTATGTGCCCGATCAAGGGTATTCTAAATGAAACCCCACCCATCCAATATCTCTGGTGGTCCAGTGGACCTCTATGTGCCCGATTGCGGGCATCGGTACAGTACCCCCCCACGTCCAATATCCCTGGTGGTCCAGTGGACTGATCGCCGCCCGATCGCGGGCATCTGTAACACATAAAATACCCCTACTACCCTGGTGCTCTAGTGTACCCCGCTCCCCACCGCCCACTAAGCCCCACCGCCCTGCTCCCCATCAGCCGGCGGGTGGCAGCACCACCCGCCTGTCGCCCTGCCACCCGCCAACTGACAGCTCGGTAGGGCTGCCGCCCATGGTTCACAGCGTGAGCTGAGATTAAGGCAGCCCATACTATCAGTCAGATATGTGAATGATTCATTCACATATCTGGACTAAGTAGTACGGTATGGGCTGCACGCCCATTGAAATAAATGTTTCAGTTTTATTATTTTCTTGTTATTATTTTTTTTACCTTCCCCTGCTATCGATCTACTAAATACTGACATTAATGCAACACTTATTTCATTGTCTTTCAAAAAGTATGTGACTCTCCCCCGCTAACCACTTAATTGCTGTTTTGTGACATCACAGTCTATTGCCATGGTGAGCACTGTGATGTCATAACAAAGTTATTGTAAGGTTAACAGGGAAGGGGGCAAATGTTTTTTAAACAGACTTTTTAGATAGACTACCAAGATGTGCTGTAAACCTTGGAAAGGAACATTCAAAACAATTAAAAAATGTATTCGCTCGTAAATTGTAATAGCTGAAACATGTTAGCGTATGATGAAGTGCAGAGTTGCTCTTTAATTCTTTTTCTGAGCTACAAGGGAACAGTGTTATTTGTCTAGATACAGAATGCGTGGTGCTTCTTGCTGCTAGCAGGTGGGTGCAGAGCCAAAAAAAAACAGTAGTGAGCACAGAGCAATATGCACAACACAGAAACATAGAAACTGATTGCAGATAAGGGCCTCTTGGGCCACCAAGTCTGCCCATTGTCCCCTACCTACATTCCCACCGCAGACCCTATTTGATCGATGGCTCCTTCTCCCTCTCCCCTTCCTTTCCACTATGATCCCCTTATGCCTATCCCGTACATTTTTGAAACCTATCAATGTTTTTGCACCCACCACCTCCGCTGGAAAGCTGTTTTCAGAAATCCACCAGTCTTTTGGTGAAGAAGTACTTCCCCACATCTCTCCTGAATCTGCCCTTTCCAGCTTCATATGTCTCTTTGTTCTTGTGCACCTTTTGTACTGAAAGATACATCCCTCCTGTACCTTATTTACCCTGTGAGGTATTTAGAGGTTTCAATCATATCCCCACTCTTCACTCCTTCCTCTCTTCCAGGACATTGAGGTCCTTTAGTCTCTCCTTGTAGGGCTTTTGATGCAGACCCAGTACCATTTTAGTTGTCCTCCTCTGGACTGCCTCCACTCTCCTTATGTCCTTCTGGAGTTGCAGTCTCCAGAAATGTAGACAGTACTCTTGGTGGAGTCTTACCAGCAATCTATATAGGGGCAAAACCACCTCCCTCTTTCTGCTGCTGACTGGTGATGCCCCTTCCTATTCACCCCAGCATCCCAGTAGCCCTCCCAACTGCCTTGTCACACTGCCTGAACACTTTTTGGTCATCTGATATGATTACCACCAGGTCTTTTTCCTGCTCAGTTGTCGCCACCCATTTCTTACTCCGCTCTTGGATTTCTGTGCCACAAGTGCATTATTTTGCACATTTTTGCACTGAAATCTAGCTGCTATACCCTTGACCACCCCTCACATTTTCTCAGATCTTTGCTCATCTTTTCCACACCCCCAACCCCGAGTGTCCACCCTGTTGCAGATCTTGGTGTCATCTGCAAAGAGGCAGACATTCTCATCCAGCTCCTCTGCAATGTCACTTATGAAGACATTAAAGAGTACTGGTTCCGGCACTGATCCCTGAGATACCCCACTGGTCTCTCTCCCTTCCTCAGAGGGAACTCTGTTTACCACTACCCTCTGTCTCCTATCCCCTAACCAATTTCTTATCCAGTGTGCCATCTTTTTACCCACCCTAAGCTCCCCAGCTTGCTCACTAGTTTCCTATGTGGATGTGGAATGGTGTTGAATGCCTTACTGAAATCCAGATAGGCCACACCCACCACTCCTCCCCAATGTAATTCATTGGTCACCCAGTCAAAGAACTCTATCAGATTTGTCTGACATGACCTCCCCAGGGAATCAATGCTGCCTTGGGTCCTGTAACCCATTGGATTCAAGAATATCCACAGTTCTTTCCTTCAGCAGTGTTTCCATAAACTTTTCTGCCACTGATGTCAAGCTGACTGGCCTATAATTTCCAATCACTTCCCTGCCACCACTTTTGTGAAGTGGGACTGCATCTGCCCTCCTCCAGTCCTCCGGAACCCCCTCCAGTATCCAGTGATCTGATGAGAAGGACTGACAGAGGTGCAGCAAGTTCCTCAGTGAGCTCCCTCAACACTCTTGAATGTACCCCATCTGGCCCCATCGCTTTGTCCACTTTCAAATTAGTGAGTGCCTTCAGGACTCTTTCCTCTGAAAAAGGACTAGTGTCCACCCCCCCCCCCCAAGGCTCCTGTTACTTTTTTGTGATCTCTCCCCTTCCTCTGTGGACACTGAGCAAAAGTATTTGTTTAAGATGTCTTCCTTTTCCTCTGTACAGTCCTCTCTTCCTTAGTTAGCCTTGCGATCCCTCCATTGATCTTCTTCTTCTCGCTTACATACCTGAAAAATGTCTTGTCCCCTTTTGGTACCGCCTGAGCTATTTTCTCTTCAGTTTGTGCCTTTGCATCCCTTACTGTTTTCCCTACTTCCCTCTGTTTCCCCTGATACACCTCCCTATCATCCTCCTTCTGCATCTCCTTATACGTTCTGAATGCAACCTTTTTAGCCTTTACTTTTTTTCGCCACCTCTTTTGAGAACCATTGCAATCTTTTTCCTCTTGCTTTTGCTCATTTTCTTGATGCAGAGGTTTATTGCCCTTCATAATGCCCCCTTTTAGCATGGCCCAGAGTTTCTTAAACCCCCCAGGTCATCCCCCCGCCAGGTCATTCCGAGGCATTCTCTTGTCTGTATAAAATCTGCACTTCTGAAGTCCAGGACCCTTATCCATGTGTGGCTTGATTTTGTGACCATCCATTTATTGAACCACATCATATGGTGTTCACTGGTCCTGAGGTGCCCTCCCACCTTAATGCCTTCAAAACTGTCTCTGTGACTGAGTACCAGGTCCAGTATTGCCCCATCATAAGTGGGCTCGCTGACTCATTGCCTGAGGAATGCCCCCTGCAAGAAGTCCAGGATGTCTCTGCTTCTAGCTGAAGCCACAGCTGGGAGGCTCTAATCTACATCTGGCAGATTGAAGTCCCCCACCAGCAGTACATCCCCCTTTTCTGCAATTTTGCCAGTGGCTTCCAGCAGTACCTTATCTGAATCCTCCTCCTGTGCCAGAGCTCAGTAGATCATGCCAGTGTGAATAGTGGCTCCGTTCCGTGACTCCAGGATGACTCACAGTACCTCTGCCCCACCCTGAATTCCCTGTATCTCTGTTGCTTTTATGCTTTCCTTCACATAAAGCACCATACCCCCTCCTTTCCTTCCCACTCTGTCCTTCCTGAACAGAGTGTAGCCTGGTGTAGCCATGTCCTAGTCATTGTTTTCAGTGCACCATGACTCAGTAATGGCTACTATATCCAGGTCAGCCTCTGCCATGATGGCCTCTAGGTCTGGAATCTTATTTCCTGGACTTCAAGCAATCGCACATATGGTCTTCCAGATTTTGTTAGCTGTCTATTTGTTACCACCACTTTTTCCTTTGTGTCCCTCTGCTTCCCTCCTCTCTTTTTAATGTCACTGTTTCCTTCCCTCTCCATTACTTTCATCCTGCTTCCTTTATTACTTTGCATCCTGGGGGTTTCTCTCTCCTCAGGATCTCCCTACTGTCTACTTCAGCATGATGGGGGGCAGTTTCTGCCTCCCCGATTCCATTGGCCACCTCCCTTGGCTAGTATAAATGTGCATTGAAGTAACATTTAAATCACTCACTAAGGATTTCAGCTCCCCTCCTGGATGGATGCAGATCATCATCCCTGTATAGGCCCTCATCCTGTTGGCGGGGGGAATCCCCAGTGTAGCTGAACTGCTGTTTTCTGCATCATTCCCTCAGTCATGAGTTGAAGGTCCTAGTGCGGAGAACTCTCTCCTCCCTACTGTTGTAGACAGGCAGCACCTCAGAGGAAGCTACTTGAGCTTGCCACCTGTCTAAAACCACTTCCAAGTTCCCAACTCCCCCTGCACTATCCCAGCCCCATCCCTCGCCAGGACATTTGTCCCCAGGTGGATAATAACATCCAACTCCCCCTTTCTCCCTGCTGCCCTTGTGATCCCTAGTATATGTTTCCCATCCCTTCAGGCCATGGTACCAAGTAGAAGCCTGACATCCCTCTCCACCCTCCTTCCTGTTCTCAAATATATCCCCTGACAATCGAGTCCCCCACCAGAAGTTGTTCCTCCTCCTCTGTGGTTCTCTCCCACCCTCCTTCAGGCCACCACCACAGATGGCCCCCACATCCTCCTTGGCTACTACAGTCTGGTCTGCCAGAGCAGCATAACAGCTTTGTAGTGGTACCGGTTGAGAAATGTGCCAACCCCCCCAGAGTGGGAGATCCTGCTTGAGCAGATGCCCCCCCCCATCTTGGTATGTTCCTTTGTTGTGTTGGTGTCATGTCTCCCAGCAATGTTTTATAATAAGTAGAAAGGGGTTTGGAGTTGGGCTGAGAATGGTATAACTCCTCCTCCAGGCGTGCCCTGTTGGGCCCATGCACTGGGGTAACCTTTAAGCTGGATAGCCATTGCCTTACTTGCCAAAACACAAACATATGCTCTGGGAGCAATTTCCATAAGCTCTTCAGTTCCCAAAAGGAGAGAAATCTTTCACCTTCATATAGCTGGGAAATATAGTATAAACTTTTTTTACACCACCTCAACAGTCCATTATGGAGGAAGATGGAATAACTGACAGTGTATTTTAGGGCTGCCATTATACTGGCATATTGAGAGATGTTTTGGGGAATTACTAGATATTTGTGGGCTGCAACCCAAACTTTAACCAAGTTGTGGGTAAAGGGGTTATCACACTTTCTATATTGTGGGTAGACTACGGCCGGAGACAGCAGGTCTCCGTGGAGATCTCCCTCGATCTGTTCCCACTCCAAAAGCATCCAAGTGGGGCTGAGAGAAGATTCTCCAATGGGGAGAAAAGACAGCTGGGCCACCCAATAGTATAATTTGAAATTTGGGAGTCCTCCCCCACCCTTCACAAGGGGCAGCTGGAGACTAGGCCTCTGGATTGGTGAGCTTTTCTTCCTCCACAGGAACCTATGTAATATAGAATATAATTGCTTAAATATCTTTTTGGACAAATGCATGGGCAAGGATTGGAATAGGTGCAGACACTGAGGAAGGATGGTCATTTTGATTGTATTTATCCTGCCTAGAAGCACCGGCGGAGATCCTTCCATTGTTCACACTCCGCTATGTTTGATAGTAGGGGGCAATAATTCCTATGAAGCAACTGGATCAACTGAGCAGGAATATAGACACCCAAATATTTAACATGATCAACTGTCAGCACTCCCAAAGAATTGTGGACCAGGAACTCTCTACACAGCCTCCCCACCAGTAAGATCTCACTCTTAGTCCAGTTTATTTTCTGACCAGACAGAGATCCATATTTGGCTATGAGGGATTCTCTATGGGAAATCCCTTGACAGGATTTTGTAGATAAAACTGTAAATTGTCCACAAACAAAGCTATTTTATGTTCATTACTGCTCCCAAATCCTTTTATTCCTGGATAGTTATAGATTGCTGCTGCAAGGGGTTCTAGGGACATAACATAAAGGAGGGGGATAGGGGGCAGCCATATCAAGTTCCTCTCTCCAGTGTAAAAGAGGGTGTGAGAGAATCACTGACCAGTATCTGCGCAGTTGGATTGGTATACATAGTTCTGATCCACCCTAACAAATGTGGTTCCACCCCAAACTCCCTTAGGGTGGCAAGCATATATCCCCACTTCACACGGTCAAAGGCCTTTTCTGCATCCAATGGAAGGACTGCCAATCCATGAGTTCATGAGGGGCATGCCCAGTGATGAATAATGTTGAGAGTTCTGGGAACATTATGTTTCCTTTGTTTACCTTGTACTAAGCTGCGTTGATCAGGGAGAATACAGTGGGGAAAGACCATTTGGCTGCAATTACCCTCACCAGAATTTTATAGTCTGATTTGAGCAGGGATATAGGGTGATACGAAGCACAAAGAGGGAGTCCTTGCCTGGTTTAGGTAGTACTGTTATGATAGCAGATTGCGTGGAGGGGGTCAGTTCACCACATCCCAAGTTCTCCTCTATCATATCATGCAGGGTTCTATCAGGTAGAGGGAGAAGACCTTAATAAAGTCTATAGACAGGCCATCAAGGCCTGAAGTTTTTTCCCCTCTCAGTTTCTTAATGGTACTCAAGAGTTCCTCCGTATTGAGGTGTTGGTCCAAGAGTTGAGGGGTGTCGGCTGGGAGTGAGACAGCTAGGCCTTACAAAAGTAGGCTTACATTTGATCTCGGCTAGGAGACACTTCTGAGGTATAGAGTTTCTTGTGGCAGAATCCTTCTTCATGTTATCTCAATAATGCTGGCTTTTATCCTTGGTCAATTGAAGGTTAGCAGTATTCTATAATGCTTCATTGAGCAATGCTGCCGCAGACACAGAGGGTCTTCATCTTGATTCTGTTCTTCTCAATTCAATTATTCCCCAAAAATATATACTTTAGGAACATAAGTTGATGTGAAAAGTGTGTGTGTGTGTGTGTGGGGGGTTACCAACATGCTTCTGTAACTGGACTTCAACTGATAAAATGAAAGAAGTGGTCATGACCAAAATGAGACATCCGACATAAGGTATGGTTATTGACATAAAAGGCTAAGACAAATGACACAAGAAGTTGCTAATGGCAGAAAAGGTCAAGAAATACAGTATGATGCAAGAACTGATTAACAGCACAAAACACCAAGACATACAGCAGCACCAGCCAGGATGAAATGCAGTAATGCTGCGGTAGATCACAAAAACGCTGCAGTGTACAGCAAGGAACAATGTAATTCAATGGCAATTAAGCCCTTTTTTGTTGCAGTGTTTTGTGATGTCATTTATACTGCAAATTACTGCATTGCTTCTTGGCTGGCTCCACCATATGATGCAAGAAGTGGATATCAAAATAAAAGGCAAAGACATCCAGCTGATATGATGTAAAAAGAGGTTATCAGCTGAACAAGGCAAAAATATCAATTTGAAACGTAGCTGAGACTAGGCATGGGCAAGTAGTGAAATACTTTACCCTAAATGCTACCTGCGGGTACCTCAAAACTACCCTGAATTATCCTAAAAATACCCTAATGAAAAACAGGTAGTTTGTCAGTATAGGGTAGTTACTACACTGATCTTTCTACTACCCTGTTACCCTACTCTGACCATAACAAAATGTGAAAGACTGTTTTTGACTGCCCCAAAAAGAGAAACTACTCACCAGGGGCTGTCTTGAGTCAGGTATGATAGGCACAGCTGCCCTGAGCAACCCTACCACTGTTTCCAAAATACAACCTTTAGTAATACGGCTGTATAAGGCCTTCTACTATACGGTCACTATGATATGTACTGGTTTTCTTTATTAATGTGACATTGCCAGCCTGAGTGTCCACAATAGTTAGTGAAACAGAGAGCTTTTTATGGTTAAATAAGTCAATTTTTTATCAGGCCATTGTGTGAGACAGGCAGGTACAAGAGGTGCAGCTGCTCTGAGTGAGCCTGCTGCTGTTTCCAGAAATTATACCCATGGCTCGCATTGCCGAGACAGTTTGTACAGGTGCAGCTGCTCTGAGTGAGCCTGCTGCTGTTTCCAAAAATTATACCCAAGGCGATAATTGCTGATGCAGATAGTACAGGTGTAGCTGCTCTGAGTAAGCCTGATGCTGTTTACAAAACTTATAGCCATGGCAGGCTTTGCTGAGGTAGGTAGGATAGGCACATATGCTCTGAGTGATCCTGCTGTTGTTTCACAAAATTGTACCCTTAGCGGGCATTGCTGAGGTAGGTAGGACAGGTACAGCCACTCCAGCCACTCTGAGTGAGCCTGCTGCTATTTCCAAAAATTATATCCATGGTGGTCATTGCTGAGGAAGGTAGGACTGGTGCAGCTGCTTTTTGTGAGCCTGCTGCTGTTTCCATAGGTATAAATTATGGAAACAACCTGCTTCTGTTTCTATAAATTATGTGTATGGCGGGCATTGCTGAGCCAGGAAGGACAGGCGAAGCTGCCATGAGTGAGCCTGCTGCAGTTTCCCAAATTTTTACCCATAGTGAGCACTGCTGAGGAAGGTGGGATAGGTGCAGACACTCTGAGAGAGCCTGCTACTGTTTCCATAAATTATATCCATGATGGGCATTTCTTAGGTAAGTTGGGCAGGCACAGTTGCTCTGAGTGAGCCTGCTGCTGTTTCCAAAAATTACACTCATGGTGGGCATTGCTGAGGCAGGTAGGACATGTGCAGCTACTTTGAGTGAGCCTGCTGCTGTTTTCAAAAATTATACTCATGGAGGTCACTGCTGTGGCAAGTAGGACAGGTGCAGTCACCCTGAGTGAGCCTGCTGCTGTTTCCAGAAATTATTCCCATGGCTCGCATTGCTGAGACAGTAAGTAGGACAGGCACAGCTACTCTGAGTGAGCCTGCTGCTGTTTCCAAAAATTATACCCATAGTTGGCACTGCTGAGGCAGGTAGGACATGTGCAGCTACTCTGAGAGAGCCTGCTGCTGTTTTCAAAAATTATACTCATGGAGGGCACTGCTTTGGCAAGTAGGACAGGTGCAGTCATCCTGAGTGACCCGGCTGTTGTTTCCAGAAATTATACCCATGGCTCGCATTGCTGAGACAGTTTGTACAGGTGCTGCTCTGAGTGAGCCTGCTGCTGTTTCCAGAAATTATACCCATGGAGGTAATTGCTGAGGCAGATAGGACAGGTGTAGCTGCTCTGAGTAAGTCTGATGCTGTTTACAAAAATTATACCCATGGCAGGCATTTCTGAGGCAGGCAGGACAGGCACAGATGCTCTGAGTGATCCTGCTGCTGTTTCACAAAAATTTGTACCCTTAGCGGGCATTGCTGAGGCAGGTAGGACAGGCACAGCCACTCCAGCCACTCTGAGTGAGCCTGCTGCTGTTTCCAAAAAATATATCCATGGTGGTCATTGCTGAGGAAAGTAGGACTGGTGCAGCTGCTTTTTGTGAGCCTGCTGCTGTTTCCATAGGTATCATTTATGGAAACAACCTTCTTCTGTTTCTATAAAGTATGTGTATGGCGGGCATTGCTGGGCCAGAAAGGAAAGGCGAAGCTGCCATGAGTGAGCCTGCTGCAGTTTCCCAAATTGATACCCATAGTGGGCACTGCTGAGGAAGGTGGGATAGGTGCAGACACTCTGAGAGAGCCTGCTACTGTTTCCATAAATTATATCCATGATGGGCATTTCTTAGGTAAGTAGGACAGGCACAGTTGCTCTGAGTGAGCCTGCTGCTGTTTCCAAAAATTACACCCATGGTGGGCACTGCTGAGGAAGGTGGGATAGGTGCAGACACTCTGAGAGAACCTGCTACTGTTTCCATAAATTATATCCATGATGGGCATTTCTTAGGTAAGTAGGACAGGCACAGTTGCTCTGAGTGAGCCTGCTGCTGTTTCCAAAAATTACACCCATGGTGGGCACTGCTGAGGCAGGTAGGACATGTGCAGCTACTCTGAGAGCCTACTGCTGTTTTCAAAAATTATACTCATGGAGGGCACTGCTGTGGCAAGTAGGACAGGTGCAGTCACCCTGAGTGAGCCTGCTGCTGTTTCCAGAAATTATACCCATGGCTCGCATTGCTGAGACAATTTGTACAGGTGCATCCGCTCTGAATAAGCCTGCTGCTGTTTCCAAAAAATACACCCAGACAGGCACTGTGAAGCAGGTAGAAAAGGTGCAGTCACTCTGCATGAGCCTGCAGCTGTTTCCAAAAATAAAACCAAGGGTGGACATTGCTGAGTCAGGTAGGACAGGCACCGCAACTCTGAGTATGCCTGCTGCTGTTTCCTTTTCTTTTTTATTTATATTTTTATTGATTTTATAATAAATTAACATATATACTCTGAGACAGCAAACGTTATCCCATAAACGTAAAGTATAGGTTCTAGTCCATTTCTTAGATCATATGAAACAAATGACTTATCACAACGGAACTGCTGAACCCTTTATACCAAAGGATGCCCTGTTTAAGTCCTATTTATACAGGCTATATATTAAACACAAATTTTTCCTCTCTTACTTGTACCATCTGCACTATGTTTTTTTAGATAACTTACGCTTAATTTATACACATGTGATATCATAACCTACATTTACCCCCATAAGCCTTTATTAAACTATATCTAATCTTTGCTACTCTATCTAGAATTATAATATACAAAACTATTAGGACACAGAAGGTAGAAAATGTCCATAACACTTTACAAAATCAGTACCAGAAAATAATCATCAGTTCCAATTGAGCCATTCTCAACTTCAGCAGCTATAATAGACATTTCCATGTCTGTCCAAGTCAATGACTCTGATTTCAAATCTTCTTCCAACTCATATTGGCCATGTAAAAACAAACTAATTTGGTCAATTTAAAAAAAGATGTATATCTTCCCCTTATGTATAATTTTAACTTTGGCTGGTGGCAGCAACCAGAACTGAGCACCCAGTTCTAATATTTCTTGGTGGTATGACAGAAACCACCCACATGTCTGTTGAGTCATATATGGATAGTCAGGATATGTGAAAAACATATAACCCTTGTAAATTAATAGTGACTTTATTCATGCCAACTTCATGACCAAATCTCTATCTGATTCAAAGGCAAAACCATAATTGTAACCTTGGACTCTGGAACAATTTTTGTATTTACATTTCAATCAGATGCTAAAGGTCTTAGTTTTTGCACCCTGAACACTTTTATTAAAAAAGGATGGCTATCTTCAGGCTACTCAAAAACCATCATGAAAACATCCTTCACCAAATCAGTGACAGTTTCAAAATTTAAATTATACCCATGGCGGGTATTGCTGAGGAAAGAAGGACAGCTGCAGCCACTCTGAGTGAGACTGCTGCTGCTTCCAGAAATTATACCCATAGAGGACACTGCTGAGGCAGGTAGGTCTCTTACGGCTGCTCCGAGTGAGCCTGCTGCTTCGGAAAATTATAACCATGGCAGGCATTGCTGAGGAAGGTAGGACAGCTGCAGTCACTCTGAGTGAGCCTGATGCTGTTTCCAAAAATTATACCCATAAAGGACACTGCTGGGGCAGGTAGGTCTGGTACAGCTGCTCTGAGTGAGCCCGCTGCTGTTTCCAAAAATTATACTCATGGTGGGCATTGCTTTGGAAGGTAGGACAGGCACATTCACCCTGAGTGAGCCTGCTGTTATATCCAAACATTATATCCATGAAGGGCATTGCTGAAGAAGGTAGGATAGGTGTAGCCACTCTGAGTGAGCCTGCTGCTGTTTCTAAAGATTATACGCATGGTGGGAATTGCTGAGTCAGGTGCTGCTGCTTCCAAAATTATATCCCTGGAGGGCATTACTGAGGAAAATAGGACAGGCATAGCTGCTCTGAGTGAGCCTGCTGCTGTTTCCAAAAATTATAACAGCCCAGATAGTGTACACCCAAGGTTGCTGAGGGAACTGGCAGAGAAGCTTGTGGATCTACTGGCAGGCCTATTCAATAGTACACTGAAGCCAAGCATGGTACTGCAGGACTGGAGAATGGTGCATGTAGCGCCTCTTTCTATAACAGCAGTCCCAAGGATGACCCAGGGGATTACAGACCAGTCAGTCTGACCTCAGTCATGTGCAGGCTCATGTTGACCATGCTTAAGGAAAGGTTGGTAGAGTATCTAGAGGAGCATGGTCTCCAGGATGTGAGGCAGCCAGGGTTTATGGTGGGGGGGGTCATGTCAAATGAATCTGATTGATTTCTTTGACTGGGTCATCAAAACAGTAGACAGGGGCCAAGTGGGGGATATCCTTTACCTGGACTTCAGCAAGGCCTTTGACTTTGTACCTAACAAAAGGCTGATCAGAAAGTTGGTGGATCTCAGGGTAGGAGAAAAGATGCTAGGACTAGTGTATTTTAATGCCTTCATCAGTTATATTGGGGATGGCATTAAGAGCAAATTGTGTCTATTCACAGACGACATCAAGCTCTGTGAGAGGATGGAGAGAGCCAAAGGGGTACAGGACCTAAAAGAGGACGTGGAAAAGCTTGAGAGTTGGTCCCGGAGTTTGTAACTTGGTTTCAGTGCAAAGAAATGCAAAGTTATGCACATTGGAGCCAAGAATCCCAGGATGGAGTACTACCTGGGAGGGGTCCAGGTATCTGCAGCAGAGGAGAAGGATCTGGAAGTGATAATCACTAGTGACCTGAAGCACTCCATGCAGAGCAGTGCAGGAAAGCAGCAGCAATGGCATATAAGATGTTGGGATGCATAGTGAGGGGGATCAGCAGTAGGCAAGAAGAAGTTATACTGCCCTAGTACAGGTCACGGGCGTAGCCACATCTGGAGTATGGAGTACAGTACTGATGCCTACACCTTAACAAGGACATAACCTGCTGGAGATGGTCCAGAAGAGGGCATTGAAGATGATTGTGGGTCAGCAGGGTAAAGTATACGAGGAAAGGTTGTGGGCCCTGAACATGTACTCCCTGGAGGAGGATAGCGAGAGAGGGGGGACATGATTGAGACCTTCAAGTACTTGAAAGGAATAAATAGGGTGGACAAGTAGGGTTTCTTTAAGCTAAGTAGCAACAAAAACACGAGGGGGCACAATCTTAATTTGGAGGGGAGAGGCTTAGGAGAGAGGTTAGGAAGCATTTCTTCACATAGAGGGTGGTGGCCAGTTGGAATGTACTGCCAGAAGAGGTGGTCTCACTGAATATAATGTGCAGCTTCAAAAGAGGCTGGGATAGGCTTAAGGGGAAAATAAGGGTCATAAGAGGAGTGCATGGAAAGGATGGGAGGAGTGGGGGGCAGGGGCAGTAGCTTAAGCTGAGGACCCTGCAATACGAGCACACTAAATAAACCAAATGGCCTTATTTTTCTGGCTTCTTCATATGTTCATATGTTCATAGCCAACATGTAGTGTTCATTCTGAATTAAACAATGGCAAAAAAGGATTCTGATTAGCTAACTGGATCTTTTCAGCATGAGCCAATCTGTACATAACTCATACAAAAAGACCCAGTTAGACGCTTCATGGAATAAACTAAAAGACAAAAGTGAAAACAGTCCGATGGCTTGAAATGTCAACATTTTAGCCACCGTTTTTGTTTCTGCTAACTCAGTCTCACTAAAGCTGTTCCCTCTCAGTCATTAGGATGTTTTTAAAAGCTTCCCTTCAAAAATGTGCAGTGTTTAATATAGTTTAATATGTTCAAACCTACCCTTCCATTTTTTGATATGTTTAAATTACCCCCCATTCCAACCCTACAATCACTGCCCCTGCAGAGAAAGTTGTCTCCCACAAGCTGAGAGACAGGGAGAACGAATGGCAAGTTTCACTTTTTGATCCCTGACTGTATGTGACTGAAGGACTGTGTTGAACTAAGTGCTAACATACTTTTATTATTAATTTTTTAATTTTATTTTTAAAACACTCTTTTCCTGATTGCTGCCCCTGAGGAGACAGTTATTTGGAACAGGGAGTCAGATCAAGACAAAAGCTGTAAAGAAAGCTCCCAAGACCTCACCTCCTGAATTGTGCCACAGGCTGAGAAATTATATTATTAAACTACTTTACTCACTTTCTCACCCTGATAAAGTGACTGTGGCTGAATGGGGATTGCAAATGATGCTGGCCACAAGAGAGAAGCACATGAGGTATGGTGAATTGAAAGGGTCTTCCAAGTCCTCCTGATCCCTGAAATCTGCTGCAAGCTAAGAGAGAGGGTGAGAATTGAATGTGGCTGCTGATCCTATGTAGAGCATTCTATCTGCTGACACCTCGCAACAGACTTGCTCTGTTACCAGCACAAACAGAACAAGAATACCTCTTGTCTATTACTCTCTCTCTCTCTCTCTTTCTCTCTCTTAAAATAAAAACCAAAAAACAAACATCCTGCAAGCATATGTGCATGTCTGAGATGGGGGAAGGAGAGGGCATTTCTGACAATAATATTCTGCTTTGCAACACAGAACTACTTAACACACAGAGAAAGGATATTCCTTACAAAATCAATAAAAACTGATTTTATTTAGAAATAAAAGTGTTTTAATATTTTTTTTCTTAAACCTTTACTAGCTACCTATTGTACAATCCCAATAATCCATTCCAGAATGTGGGTTATGCTGGAATTTACCTACTTATGGCGTGGATTTGGTCATCCAGCCTGTGGCCTTGTGACTAAACCACACCACTCATTGGTAACTCCCAGCATAACCCCCACCCTGTCATGGATTATTGCTTAAACATTGTGTTTATTCTCTGATCAGTTGACAGTTTGAAACTCATGTTGTCTACTAGAATTACGGTGGTGCTGTCTACTTTTGATTAAAAGGCTTTATTGATGTCATTCAAGAAAACGTGAAGAAATCTTATTTGAGGAAGAATTTGACTCAGGGCTGACCTGTCTGCACTGACATTATGTTTGGCAGCATCATACTGCTCCAACAAGGTGACCAACTATTCAATGAGACTCCAACTGCTGGAACTGAGCATGTTGTCTACTTTACCTACAGTATTTGATTCTGGATGGTATAGTCATGTACAGCTTTTTTCTCTTGAAGAAGCCTGTACAACATGTAACATTTTGAATTCCAGCAGGCTGTAACTTTCTGCTTCAATTTATACAGTGTTAAGTTGTTTGACATCTGCAGCCCCTTCATGATGTTTTGTGTTTTCATGGAGTGGCTAAAATGACTACATATTGGCAGGCAGTATAGCTTAGAGGTTAGAGTAATGATCTGTGAATGAGCTTGGTACATCCAGCACACCTGGGTTTGATTCCCACATCCTCCACTTGCGTACTGTGTGACTCTGAGCAAGTCACGTAACCAACCAGTGCTCCCAGGTCGCCCCTGAAAACAGGCACGTGTGCCTAGTGGGCCTTACCCAGTTACCAAAAGCATAAAAGAAATAAAAATAAAAAATATTTTCCTTGCAAGACCTAACAGGTTTTCACATTTTGTTTCCATTTAAAAAATGATGGATGAGATGATTTAAATAATGTGTGAAATGAGGTATGTGTTGGTAGCTGCCACCTCTAATGACTCTGACTATGTTGGCACCATTATCTGACACTATGATCCCTGCCGATAGGGACTATGGAGTGAGCCATTTCTGGAACTGTTTCTGCAGCTCATGCAAAATATTAACTGCAGTGTGGTTTTCCTCAAAAGTGGTGACACATAATACAGGCTGCTTCATACAGACTATAGTAGAGTAGAGATCATTGCTTTCTGACTGAAAACTTGCCCAATGAGCTGTAACACTCATGTAGTCAATTATTTGGTTACTGGTCCATGTATGTGTTGTTATGTGAA
Source organism: Neoceratodus forsteri (assembly GCA_016271365.2). Taxonomy (NCBI): domain Eukaryota; kingdom Metazoa; phylum Chordata; order Ceratodontiformes; family Ceratodontidae; genus Neoceratodus; species Neoceratodus forsteri. The sequence continues at coordinate 1,323,674,430 of CM057456.1, forward strand.
CCAGCTTCACCTCAGAGTTATTCAGTTCCTTAATGACTTCAGTACACACCAAGGCATACAACTGTGGAACAGCCTTTGTGTACCATGGCTCAACCCAGTGCATGACCATAAGAAAACCTTTCTGGACAACAAAAGCAAAAAGGTAGTTGACAATCAGACAACAACTCTGCAATATCTCTATGTAAATGTTGGCATGTTGGATGCTTGGAGGTAAATTATGATGCCCTTGCAACAATATTTTTCAATGTTAGTTGATGAGACATTTTTTTTTTGCAGTTAATTTGTTTATTATGCAACATTTTACATGTATGTACATATACAATACAGATACAATTATCCAGTGAAATAATACAGTAAACGACATGCAGATGAAACTTAATTGGCAATACATATAGCAAAATAGAAAGGGATTACAATGTATTGGCCTTTGCATTACTTCATGACATAGACCATGCATAAAATATACAGATGTACCATATTGTAGATAAAATAAAAGGAAAAAGAAAAGGAAACCTAGTTTTATATCTAAACTACCGAACTCTATAGTCATGGAGAGAGTTGTAACAAAAAGAAAACTATACTATGGAAGGAAGTTTTGGCTATGAAGTATGAGTGAGTCTGTGAAAACCTATTGTAAGGAGTTTTGTATGTAACTTAAAAAGTCCTGCCAACAGAGTCTAAACTCATTCAGTTGGTCTTGTGCCAGATATGAGAGGTGCTCCAAGGCAGCAGTATGTGTTAGATTATTTAGAATGTCTGTCAATGTAGGTGTTATCTGGGATTTCCAGCACATTAAGATTAAAGAGGACAGAAAATGATTTCTAATCTGAAGCTGTTTATGACATTCCCATTTGTAGAAATTATACCCATAAGCCTAAATGATCTGTATGTAACTGTACCTGCATAAAATGTGATGTGAAAAACAACATTTTGCATTGTTTTGTTTTTATGGGCAGCATTCTGTTACAGTTCTCTTCATGGAACCTGTTATCTGAAGTTTTAACTATGTCATGGTTTGAGCACAGAACTCTAATTATGGTTCTGATAGGACAATAGCTCATGTTTAGCATTCTGTACTCAAACCATGACATAGTAAGAACTCCAAATTATTGGTTCCATGAAGGGAACTGTGCAGAATATTGTCCATAAAAAGGAAACAACTGAAAACACAATTTTTCACATCAGTGTTTATTCAGGTACAGTTCAATAGGGCTCATTTGGAGGCCAGTCTTTCATTTCTGTTAGTAGAAACATTACTAACAGCTGCTAATTAGCGCAGATTTCCTGTCTTCTTTAATCTTTTGGCTTGCATGAATAATATGTGCAACCATCTATGCTGATGTTTTGATCATTTTATCTCCTCATTTATAACACTTAGCAAAAAGTATCTAGGTTCGAATGGAATAGAGCATCCAGTAATGCTGGAAGCTACCTGGTGAATGGACTGCCAAAGTTTGGAGATTGGATTACATAGCCAGAGTATATGTAGTAGGTCTCCATCAGGTGAATTACAACGCCAACAGTGATTATCAGGGAGTAAACCCATTTTATAAAGAAGAGATGGAGTTCTATGGCAAAAATGAAGAATTTTATATTGAATGAGCATGATACATGCATCTTTGAAAGCATTATGGCAGAGTCTCCAACATTCATCCCATTGAGAATCTGTAATGCTATCTTTTAGATTCGGTACTGAATCTCTAATTTGTTTGTAAATTCTACTAACCAAGCCAGAAGAACTATTGGTGCATATCTTGATATAGGAGGTAGCGGACGGGGCCCTATTGGATTGTCGTGGAACAGGAAGAATGGCAGAATGGATTTGTAAATATTTCCAGAATTCTTGTCTAGGCATATCCCATTTAGTTTGTAGGTTACTGAAGGAGTTTATTATGTTACTGCTTTCAGATAGGATATCTCCCAGAAACAAAATGTTTCTGTGTTTCCATAATGTGCTGAATACTGGTTTACCTTCAAGGGAAATTTGTGGGTTCCCCCAGATAGGGATATAAAGCATGGGAGTAGGATTGGTTTTAAGCCATTTATGAATTTTAAACCAGTAGAGTGTTGACATGTAGGTAGTGGGATGCTTCCTTAAATCTAAGGTAGGGGTTAAAAATATAAAGCTGGTGGGAATCTGTCCTGGAGCCGAAGAGACTTCCATGTCGAGCCATAAAGGAGAGTTATGACAGGGTTTGGAAAGCCATTTAATAGTTTGTGAAGCTCTAAATGCCCAGAGATAGGCTAGAAACCAGGTTAGGTCAAAACCACCTAGGTACCAATGAGAGCATGGTTTTATATGATTAAACCTAGGGATATTGCCTTCCCACAGAAAATCTCATATAATCTTGTCAATTTTGGAAAGAAGAAAGGAAGAGATTTTTAATGGGATATTTGCAAATAAGTATAATATCTTCGGAGTGACATTCATTTTGACTGCCACGATTTTACCTGATATAGACAAGTTTAAGGTTTTCCACCTCTCTAAGGCCCAGATATTCAAAGCGTTGTGCCTGGCGCAGATCTGTAGCACTGGATTAGCACCAGGCTGCAATATTCAAAAGGCCAAACAGCGTCTGTGCTGTGTGGTAGCACTGACACTAACAGACACTGGGGGGATAGGGGAGTGGCCAGGAATGCTGGTGCAGTCGGCATATTCAAATGCATAGTGCCACACTATAGGCAGTAGCACAACCTGTAGTGCGGTGCTAAACACCACCAGCAAAAAGCCAGTGGTAGTGCAGCAATGCCCCCCCAGCATAATCCCCACCCTAGTAGCCACTGCAGCCTGACCACAACCATGGTGGTCTAGTGCCCCCAACACCCACATCACGATCCCAGACTCCAGCAGCCCGGTAAAGAGGTAGACTCTATGATGATCTAGTGCCCCCCATCGCAATCCCCGACCCCACTGAACTGCATAACCTGGTGGCCTAGTGGTCCCCCCACCTGGCAGTGCAACCTCTGTTAAACCTGCAAATAGCAGACCTACAGTCAGAGCTGGCGACTGGCTCAGCCCTCCACTCACCATCACAGCTGGCTGCCAACTGAAGTATGCATGAGCTACTGCAATGAATGAGAGCATCCTCGCACGAGGATGTGCTCATTCATTACAGTAGTACTCAGCACTTGCTGGACCTCCTCAGTAGTAAAAGGTTTATCAAGAGAGTCTGCCACATCACAAGAGAGACAGTGGAAGGTTAACTTTTCAAGAAAAGTGTTTATATTCAGGGCTGATGAGGAGGAAGGGGAGTAATATAAGTCATTATAAAAGGATGTCATGATTTTGTTAATAGAGGAACTGTCTGCATAGATTGTCCCTGAGGTATCTTATAAGGCAGCAAAATATCTTTCCATTTGTTGTGCTCTAAACCAGTATGCTAGTATTTTACTCCCTTTTTCCCCACCCTCCCAATACTTGTGCTTAATTCTTAATAAAGCTACCTAATTTTTTCAAGAAATTAGCTCATTGATTTGCATACGCAGCTAAAGGATTTCATGATTCAGGGGGAGGAAGGGTCGGGGTGAGGGTTGGCTAGGTATTGTGACTGTGGTTTTACGTGAGTTTTCAAGATTATGGAGTTGTTGTTCCCTCATTCTTCTCCTATGTGTGGAGAAGCTAATAATTTTACCATGGAGGGTAGTTTTAAGAGCTTCCCTGGTTGTGCCCATGGAGGTGTCTTTAGGGTCATTATGGGAAGCAAAATCTTGAATTTGCACTCTGATATAGGGAAGGAAGTCTGGGTCTTTTAGTTGTAAGGGATCTAGACATCAAGGGGGAGATTTTAAGGGGGCGGAGTCCCAGGTCAGTTGAAGTTTAACTGGGGGTGGTCTGAGATAAGTAAAGGGAGAATAGAGGAGTCCTCTACATTGACCGTGACTGTGGGGGATGCTAACCATAGTCTAATCTACTATATGATTGATGGTGTGAGAGTAAAATGTATACTCCCTATTTCTGGGGTGAAAAGGCCTCCAGATATCTGACAGGTCAAAATCTTTCATTAGAAGGGATAAAGCAGCTATACTTCTTGGGTGGGCATCTTGTGAAGACTTCCTTCTATGTAAGTATGCATCAAGTGTAAGGTTAAAGCCACCTCCGATCAATATAGGGGAATTAGCCAAGTTCTGTGAACTTAAAAGTTGAGCCAGATTATGAAACTATAGAGGGTAGTCAGTGTCGGGGCATATACGTTAACTAAGGTTAGTAGTCCCCTAGAGGTATCAAAGGATGCGATCAACCATCTTCCATCTGGGTCTCTTGAAATGCTAGAAAGTTTCCACCTTAAATTTTATGAATTAAAATTGTAACACCTCTTTTTTTGGAGGGAGCCAAGGCCATGTATATTTGACCGACCCAGTCCTATTTTAGTCTATCATTATCTGCATCAAGTAATTTAGTCTCTTGCAGTAAGGCAATTTGCACCTTATTTTTTTGAGGTGATTAAAGACTTGTTTATGCTTACTGGGTGCATTGAGTCCCTTGATGTTCCATGTATAAAGTGTTAAGATAGTCATATAAACTCAGTTTTATAAAACAGTAGTTGGGATATCAAGGGACTCCAATTGCCAGATATCCTAATCAGATATGTGCAAATCAGATTGACATATTTAGTAATTGTAAATTGTCTGTAGGCAGGACTATGAAGAGTTTTGAGAAAAGCATAGTATATAGGGAAACTCAGACTCCATATGTTGCAGCTCTCTATTAACATATTAACTACATTAATTTTTAACATCAAAACTATTAAACAGTATACATTTAAAGCCATTTGAGATAAACAGAGAATAAAAGGTCAGTTCTAGTAATGAAAAGGGACCACGACCACTTCTTTGTTCTCTAGAGCGTGGAATAGAAACCTAAGGAGGTCGGATAGTACTATAAGTAAAATCTGGCACTCCTTATTTGTCGTCGTAAATCTGTATATTACAGTGGAGAGGATGTTAATACAATTTAACCATGAAGTAATTCTAGAACAACTGGAAGAATTATGAAGATGGAAATATTTATCATATGCTAGTTAAACTAGGATTAATTAGCTGACAATTAAACTTACTAATCCGTCATCATCTGAATGATGAAAAGAAAGCAAGATATACTTATCTGAGTGCCATACTACAGCATAAGGAAAAACAACAGATGAAAAGAAAAGGTTTCCCAGTCTAGAAATGAATTTATATTATAACCCTATCTTACAATAAAGTGTACGGTGAATCAAATCCAACACACTGTAAGAAATGTAATAAAATTAAGCTTCTGAGTTAGCAACAGTCTAGCTGTTTAAGTTGGTAGTGTTTGAAGGACATAGTGGGTCCATTATCCCCATTATATAAGTATGTCTGCTGTGACTCATTTAAATATATGGAGGTGACAGAAATACCTCCATGGGTTTTTAGGCATATTGTACCTATGGAGGATAGTATTAGCTCATTCTTGTAATACTCTTATAACACCAAAGAAAGCCATTTGGAATCAAGTTCAGCAGCTAGGTTGCAACTTGCTATGGTGCATATCAACCATAGCAAGACAGATGGAAAACAATATGCCCTGTAATATGTTACATTCCAGTTCTATTGATCACTTTACCATACACTGTTTCCATTAATTTTTATATTATTAATATGCCAGTATGCTAAACGATTTGTGACCATGTGCTGGTAGTCTCACACTTACTATTATTATAAGGCAACATTTTACCACCTCTCAAAGCTAAGTGCACCTTAATGTGCAGTATATAGCTTGGCTAATATCCGGATGATTAAGCTGTGCCTTCAAGAGGCTGAGATTACAACACTAAGTACTTACAAACAAATGCTACCTATATGCTGGGTCTACACGCACCTTCCTGAGTTGGTTGACCATAAATTTATTTTGTGGGTAGTTGTTGTGAAGCCTTAGTAAGTACCATATAGAGCTTAAAGAAACATATACTAGATGTTGCTTTTAAGATTGTAGTTATCTAACTCGACTGCCAGGCTTCTCGCAGTACTGGGACTCAGTAGAAGAAAAGCATGTGGAAACCAGAAGGCAAGTAAGTACCCCTGGTATGAACAGTGCCAGTAGCAAGAATATTGCCTTCACAGAGGTGTTAATAGGGTCACGCAGCAAAATAATCAGTTATTTGTAACCAATCCAGACTACACAGAAGAGCCCCCAGTCCAACCTTTATCGCAAAAAGCATTCAACCCGCAGCCGACCCATAGTACCTTTTCGACAAGCTACATGCATTAAGCTTGTGAATAAAAGTATGCTAAACAATATTAAACTTAACTAGGGCCTGATGAGGTTAGCCTAGCTCCAACACTGAGCTGATTAAGCTACAAGATCTTTAATGAGCATTTTTTGCCCTTTTAATTTTTTGCAGCATTTATGTAGACCTACCTTAGTTGGTAGCTCCTAAAATTTTCTGGTGGAGAGATCTTGTAAGGCCTTGGGGGATGCCGAGATGAAATTTAAAGATCACATAGTCAATGCTGTTTTTAAGAGATCACAGTTGTTTAACATGACCGTCAGGCTTCCCACAAATATTGGAACTCTATATAAATACATTTAGATGCTAGAGGGCAGCAGACGTCCCTGTTGTACATGAGTAACCAGTGTAAGAAAACTGCCTGCATGGAAGTGTTAAAATGGGTCACATAGCATAATTTTCTAATACTAGCAACCAACCCAGACAGTACAGAAGAACTGCAAACCTGCCTATATATTTATGTATCCCATAGCTGCCTCATGATATCGCAACCCCGGGAACCACATATATAGAAGCCTGCGGAGAATAGTAAAGGTATGCAAAGTATAGTTACAGTTAGTTTGGGGCTGAGGAAGTAAGCAGTGTCTCCACTTCAAACTAGTTTAGCTACATTCTGACAGGCAGGAGACCAGCATATAGTACAATGAATAAAAGGAGATGTTGAGAGGACTTTAACAATGTTTTAAAGGTGTACAGTCCCCTTTATTTTTCCTTTGCTTCGGCGCATCTTCTTCAGTGGTTCACTGGCCTTAAAGGGTGAGCTTGCCGCTATGTCTGCCCACGAAGAATCTGTTGAGGCACAGTCCATCTTTGGAACTGCAGAAGCATTTTCTTCTATTACAGTCGGATGCAAACGCTGGAGTTTTGGGAAGCTGGAAGATCTTGAAGCAGGGCATATTTGTTATGACGAGGGTGCAATTATTGATTCCATGTAACTCTGCTTAAGGATACTTCTTTGTGCCTTTTCAGGGCTACAGCAGCGAGGTTTTAAGTGACTAGAAATAGAGATTGACCTTTCTTAAATCCGACTAGACTGCCTTCTCAGTGGCTCAGTCAGGTTCTCAGAAACAATGGGTTCAAGCGCATCAGAGGCAGAGGTGGTGTAATGCGCATCAGTCACTTTGACGACAGCGATCGAGGAGGATGACATTGGGTGTTCCACAAAGGCAGCAGGCTCATTAAGGTGAGTTGAATTGTAGTTATGCAGGAAACTCATTAGGGACTCTGAGATGTTAAAGTCTTTGTAGGTGCTTCCAGTGAAGACCCGCATAATAACAGGGTATCTGAGTGAGAAGCGGAGGCCCTTTTGATGCATTAACAGTCTGGCTAGAGTGAAAGCTTTCTTTTTTAGTGATAGTCCTTTAGAGAAGTCATGATACATGTAAATCCTGTGTTCTTGCCATGTAAGTTGGCCAGTTTCTCTAGATTTTTGTAGTATAATCTCTGTGTCTGGCAATAATTGGTCTGGGTCTTTGTCCAGGAGGTGGTTTGGGGCCTAACAAGCGATGGAAGTGCTCTATGGTTAGGCTTTGTCTGTCAGAAGTTTTAGAATCTGTGGTAGAGCATGAAGAAGGAAATTAGTGGTATTTTTAAGCTCCACTTCTTCTGGGAAACCAAATATATGAAGATTATTTCTCCAACTTCTGTTTTCTATATCATCAATTTTGTTTTGGAGGTCCTTAATGGTATGGTCTTGCTGTCTTATCATGGCTTTTAGGTCCTCTACTGTTGCTTCATTTATACAGATTTTATTTTCTGTAGAGGCTAGATGAGAGTCAATGGTTTTCAAAGTTGAAGTATTTTGTTGAGAGATAATCTTCAGGTCATTCATGTCAGTTTTTAGCTTATTAAACATAGCTTCTATTTGTTCAGAGGGCTTGAATGGCTAACAGACATAGCCATGATGTAGAGTCTATAGACAGTAATCCATGAGTTTTTAGAAACAGACCACAATCAGTAAATAAGTTGCTTTTAAACAGAGAAAACCTTATAAAGTTGCTGTAGAACGTCTCGTAAGTTTGGATTCATCCGTAGATTTTCTTTATCAGCTTTAGATGGCTGCAGATGATATTAGATCATACTAAGTGTTGAAGAGCTGTAAGATCAGACATCGATGCTGTTTGGTGCCAGGCCCCCGATGAGACATTTTTGATTTGTTTTGGAATGTATTTTTTTATACCTCTGTCATGGTGACAACTACTATGTGATTTTCCATTCCTTGAAGGTGTCAGAAAACATTAAATGTTTGTCTGAGATTCCTTCAGTGACACATCCACAGATTCAATGTCACTTATTCCTTCCAATTCATTGTTAGGACTATGATCACTGCCACCGCCACCTCATGCCAAGCACACTGCCCCTTTTTACCTTGCCCCACCCAATTGGATACTTTGCCTTTGCATGTTACATCATTACTGATGTGCCAATCTGTGTCCCCTTATCACGACTGACACAATTTATGCACAGACTGCATACAGCTCAAGAGTTGTTTGCAGTGTCACTGTAGAATAAATTTCGCACTAAAGTCTTACCTTTTTATTTTGTGCATTGGTGTTTGCCACTATTATTTTTGCATTCTAATTAACTTGATGAAACCCTACACTGCCATCTCCTTGTTCAGATATTCGAGAAGTGTTACTTTATTTTTACTTTTAGTATGTCATTTTTTTCTGCCCTTGTCTTTCATGACTTTCAGCAGCATCCTGTCCTTCCTCCTCGTGTTATTATGTGGGAAACACCCTAGGCTATCCAATTCCCCATCTCCACCAGCATTCTCTGCCACAGAACCTGCATCTGAGCTTTCATTTGAAGAGGATGACTCCTCATGTGCTGCTTCAGCAGCTGAAACTATCTGGGCACATGTAGCAAAATGTTCACTGCCTATACCAGTAACTCCAGTCAGTTGTTTCTGAAACTCTACTATCTTTTCATTACAAACCTTCTTTTTCATTACAGGACATTTGGTGCAGGTCCTGGTGATATTTTTATTATTATCACTATGCTCTGATTCAGTGGTGGTATGATTATTAAAATCCATATCATCAACAGTTGTGCATGCAGCAACATTGTGTTTCCTGTTAGTAGACCTGTTAGACATTGTGACGGGAAATGTGACCAGATTAATTTATTCGTTCTTTTTTGTTAGTGTACTTATCTTTCTTTTATAAGTTCTGTTGTTTGGAGTGGATACAAACATGGCTTCTAGGTCACATGTTCAGACAGCTCTCTGGAGAAATCCTAGCCAACTGCTAAGTGCTAACTTTCCCATGAGCTCATCTACATTCAGACCCTGGCAGATGTGAGCGTGCTATTCCCAACTCCCGAGACATCCTGCAAAATAAGGTCATAAAAGCTGGATGTAAAGATGTCATAGATGTGAAGGCTGCCAGTTGGCCTGGATGATGTCATACACCTCCCCCCCCACACACACATGTGGGTGGGGAACACTGTGGCAAACTGTCACTCAAGGAAAAGGTCATTCCCTCACAGCCCATAGCACATAAAATTGAGAACTGGACAGTTCTCTCTCTCTCTCTCTCTCTCACTCTCTCTCTCTCTCTCTCTCTCTCTCTCATCTTCTACATCAGATGAAGAAGGTGGAAGTCCTGCTAAGATAGCTAACTAATCTATATGAGGATAGTGCAGTCTAGATGAATGCCTTTTCAGGTTAGCTGGCAGGTAAAGGTAGACTCTAGGAGATGGTGTAGTTAAGGATTTTCTATAGCACTGAGCACTTTTGCATTTATCACACTTGTGAGTGCACTGGAACTTTAAATAAATTACTTAAGACTCCTTGCAAATCCCCCTGATGATGCACTAGGTGCGAAACCGGACGGGGTCTTTTTGTTCTGTGATGGCCTGATGTGTGGTATGGTATGTGGCGGTATGTTTTTATGATTTATACTTACTAAAGCTTTTTTTCATTGTGCAGCTTGAGTGGTGCAGATATTGTGTTCTCTGCTATTTGCTTCCTTATCCCACATAGCCTTTTTTTTTTACTTTCTTTTTATGCCCCCTTCGTCACCACATCCAGACCCTCTCTCGGGGTTTCCCAATGCACAGTGCAGGCTGTGCTGCCGGGACCAGAGGAGCTTGCTCCCAATTAGTGCCCCACTCCAGTAATTCCAGGTATCCCTGGATGACCCCCTGGGTGGGGAGGATGAGTCCCCCTTCCCCTCTGAATCTGCAGGGGAACGAGCACCTAGAGCTGCACTCCCACATCCCATGGTCGCCAGTGCATGAGCCCCTTGCCTGGCCCGGACGTGGGGTATTTCCTGTTTTTTCTGGTCTCTGGTCCCTGCCCCCTGAGGATGTTGGCACTCGGGAAGGGCCAATGAGATGGAGGCATGCAGAGAAGTGCCTTAGCTTAGGCCCTCAGCAGACACCTGCTCCTCCTTGTACTCTGCGTCCTCTGCTGCACCTCTACCTGTGGTCACCCAGGTGGCTGTATAGCAGTGAGGACTGCAGCCCACTTCTTCCGGAGAAGGAGGGCAGCCCACTGGGCATTCAATCCTTCTCCCCCCCCGGCCAGCTCTCTAATGACCCAAGCTCATACAGTGGAGCTGTTTTGCTCTGTAGACTCTAGGAGAGGCAAGATTTTGAGATTCTTCTAACAATCATCTGTCTGTATACTTGCCATTATCTTTCTTTCCCAGTAAACATGTAAACATTTTGTCTTACTGTATTTATTCTGTTTATTTGTTATTACCTGTAGTAATTACTAGTAAAGAAGACTATAGAATCAGTGGCTGTGCCTCATTATTGAGAAGGTAATTTTAATATTTCTGCTGGCATAAAGAATTCTCTGTTTGTAGTCTGCTGTCCAAAGTACATTCTACCAAATATTATTGTGTTTACTTTCCCCAGTTCTGAGCACAGGATAGGAGTTTCTTGATACAATTGGGTGATTGTGGCTAAGGAATCAGTATACCTACACAAATGCCCTATAAACTGGCATGGCCCAAGGGCCGGGTTGTCACAGCCATATTAGTGACTGATCACAAACAGTGGGTGCTGGGAATAGTATAGTGGCCCTAAGATGAATGGATGCCTTATACAGCTGTAAAAGGCAGTTTCACTAAATACTGATGAGGAGAGTTGAGCTGACGATATCAAAATATTTAATGCCAGGCAGAGCTGGGAATGCAACTGGCCTGCTGGTGCAGCAGTAGCGCTACCACTCGTGATGCGGACAACTCAGGTTTGGGAACGAGCCTGAGCCATCAGAAGGCCAGCCAGGGAGAAGAGGGTCAAGCATCCAACAGAACACTCTTCTCCTCGGGAAAGGTGGGTGCCACACCCTGCTGCATTACCACCACCTGGGTGACCACGGATGGTGGTGCTGGGGACACGCAATAGTGGGACAGGGCCACTGGAGCTTTCCCATGGGTTGGCTGATCGGGTCTTGCCAGCAATCTATCCTGATGTGTGCTCTTGGTGGGAGGGGTGAATAGAAAACTGGAAAATCAGGTGCAGGGCTGAGAAGATGAAGCCTCTGCTGGCCCGGCATGCCCTACACTGAATCCGAGCTGCCATCCCTCAGGGACACCACCAGCCTTTACCTCTGCCAGGGATGGGCAGATGAAAGCAGGGAAGAAATGTCATGGAGCTGAAGGTGTACCCAACCCTGGGGGGGAAGCCAGGGTGGAGAACAGTGCTGTATTGCAGGTGGGCTGGTGTCCCAGAAGGATTGGTGGCAGCATCGTTGCCAAATGGGAACTGTGCACATTGGCAGTAGGTGGAAGGAGGTTCTGACTGTGACCAAGGGAGGATGAAACAAATTGGAAAAAAAACAGTGCTGGAAATGGCACAGTGGACCTAAAATGAATGCCTTATACAGCCTTAAAAGGCAGTTTTTCTAAGTGCCACAGTGACGAAGTTTGACTGGCTATGTCACAATAATAAATATCAGGGAGTCTAACAGTGGCCTTAAGATGAATGCCTTTTACGCTGTAATAGACTGTTTCACTAAGTGCTGAGATGAGTTTCAACTGGCTATGGAAAATTTGTTAATGTTAGAGCATCTTAACAGTGGCCCTAAGACAACTATAAAAGGCAGTTTCACTAAATGCTGATGAGGAGAGTCAAGCTGGCTATGTCAAATTCATTAATGTCAGAGCATCTAACAGTGGCCCTAAGACAAATGCCTTATGCAGCTGTAAGTCTGTTTCACTAAGTACTACAGAGACACAGTCTGACTGGCTAATAATATATCAGATTAATAAACATCAGGGCATTAACAGTGGCCCTAAGACAAATGCAATTGCTTGCAGTTAATGCACACACACACACACACATGCAGTTAAGCTGAGTGCTGTGCACACTGCATCATGTAAACACAAAGTTCCCTTCCTGATGTGTTATGGGTGAGATGCTTTGAGTTTGAACAAGTCCTCATAAAGAAAAAGAAAACATCAATTATATTTTATTTTTGGTTTTTCTTAAATTTTTCCCTCTCTTGAGAAATGCTGTACCATTTCACACAGTCTCCGAAAGAACTGCTGCAGTACAGTGCACTCAGAAATTTAACTGAAGCTTGTGTGGAAGACTGCCTGGACTGACTGCATTACTCAGTTCAGACTTCTGCTGATATTATGCTACTGCTAGTATGCTGTGCTGCCTGGAAACCTGGGAAATGAAAGTGACTGCTGAGTCTGAATGATCCCTCTAGACTGTGCAAAAACAAGTAAGAATACTAAAATAGTGAGCTCCACTGACGGTCACAGAGCCCAATCAAGCCTGCCGGGATTCATTTATTTTTTAATTCTTTTTTTTATTCACTTCCCTGACGATCCCCTGTTCCACGTGGCATGGTCAGGTTGTTGTTGACTACTCGTCTCTGGATGAATAAAATCCTACGTATAGGCAGCAGTGAGTGACCCTTATTTCTCCAGACCATTTCCTTTCCCTTTGCCTTGCCTTTTCCCCTTTGATTTCTAAGTCCTGCACTGGACCATGGACTAATTCTCTTGGAGTCAGGATGGCCATGTGGGTGGCCCTGCTGCACCCAGCAAGCACTGAACTGTGCACTGCTGTGTGCTCAACTTCGGCATCTCACTGTGTGGTGGCTGGAGTACGCACAAGGTAGAAGCCACAAATTAAATACAGGTCCTTACTCTGTTTTTTTCTGAAATCTTCACTGAGAGTCAGAATTCAACAAAATTAAGTTGGGCAGAATGCAGCGGATGGATGCATACTGCACAGCCTGCTTGGCTGTGCAATCTCTCCACTCATTATCTCTCTATGCAGTGCTCACACTCCACGGCTCATCAGTTATAACACCGTAGGATGTGAAATGTGATTGGATGATCACGTCGGTGGCCTGGTAGGCACTGTGTGCAAGGCAATGGGAGGGACAATGTTTAGCTAGTCACCAGATGGTTGCTGGTGAGTCACATGATCAACAGGGAGGTAGCACAGTCAAAAAATATCAGCAAGACAGTAAATACCTCACCTGTTGCCCATTCAGCTACCTACCCTTCTGCTCGACCGGAATATACAGTTTATCATGCCAGTGCGATAGTACTTTACCTGAACTACCCTACCAGGCTAAAAGTAGCTGATACATGCACTACCCAATCAGGGCACCCATCAGGTAACCCATCCTTAGCTGAGATGACAATGTATAACTATCCAAACACATCCATTTGGCTGTAAACAAAATGGAGGCAGGCATCCACCTGACTGCAAACAAAATAAAGGCACGCATACACCTGGCTGCAAATAAAATGGAGGCAGGCATCCACATGGCTGCAATCAAAATGGAAGCACAGATCTACCTGGCTCCAAACAAAATGGAGACAGAAATCAACCTGACTGAAATATGAATGGAGGTAGGCATCCACCCAGCTGCATATAAAATGGAAGCATGCAGCCATCTGGCTCCAAACAAAATGGAGGTATGCATCTACCTGGATGCAAACAAAATGGAGACATGCATCTGCCTGGCTGCAAACAAAATGGAGGCATGCATCCACCTGGCTGCAAACAGAATGGAGACATGCATCCATCTTGCCGCAAACAAAATCGAGTCATGAAGCCACCTGGCCGCAAACAAAATGGAGTCATGCCCCCACCTGCTGCAAACAAAATGGCGGTACGCAATCGCTTAATGCAACAAAATGGAGGCATGCCTCTTCCTGGCTGCAAACAAAATTGAGGCACGAATTCACCTGGCTGCAAACAAAATGGAGGCACACATCCACCTGGCTGCAAACAAACTGGAGGCATCACGACACACACATGACACTACAATGCTAATCACAATGGCCCCTATGCACGACCCTTGGCTGGGTATGTGCAGTAGGTACGTACCCAGGCCATGCACATCTGCAGCCACAGACAGGCCTGTGGGACATGGCATTCATGACTGCTAACCACTGCAGGGCTTTAATCTGTGGCCTTGCCCCCACCCCCTCGGCATGTTGGTGGGCATCCAATTGGATGCTCATCCTGGTCCTAGAGTGGATCCCTTGCTCTGTGTGGAACAGCAGACTTGGTTGGTCCAAAAGCTTAAGCACTGTTTTCTTTTGTAACATCTATGTTGGTCCATTAAAAGGTATGAAAGCATCTGTTTCTGGATCTGCGTGGAACAGGGGATTGTGAGATACTGCACATGTGGCAGCATGGTAGGGGGAATGTGTGTCCCATTGCAACTGGCAGGCACTGTTTGTGGGGGGCATGCAGCAGCTATGGCAGGAATCCAGTGCAGAAGAGGTGCACACTCATTCCATGAATGCTGCTAGAGTTTGCGGGACCCCAATGTATGGCTCACCAACATAGTGAGGCCTGTATGCTGTAGATAAGAGATGCATAGGCTTTACACTTTTTTGTGCATAGGCCCCATTAAGAGGCAATAAATCAAATAGTACAATGAGTAACATTACTGCATGATCATTTTAAACCAGTTGCCCACGTGAGTGCTCCTCCCAACTGTGAACACACTTTGCTGCATACTCAATCAAGGGGTAGGCCAATGGCCACACAAGTCAAACAGGCACACTTGATCCAATTAAATCCCCCACCAAAGAGCAGTATGCAACTAAGAACAATAACAATTGTGGGTTTTTTTTGGGTAGGGGGGCCGCACATGTCCGACCAGGTTAACTGGCTCAAACAAACAATCCACAAAGAAAAAAATATTACCAGATGCTGCTAGTTTTACACCAATAAACAAAACCTCCCAGTAGCTGATGCACATGGGCTACCAGTTTACAATCACCTGGTGCTCATTATCATTTTAAACAAGTAGCCCGTGTGAGCCCCCTCCCCCCCAAAAAAGCACCAATTGGGAATTGCTCTTTAGTATATTTGGTCAAGTTAGGGGACAATGGGCGCACAAGCTAAACTTGCATGCTTGCCTAAAAAATGTTTGGAGTGCCAGAAAAAAATCACCCCCCAAAAAAGCTTGGAACCAAGAACATTCACAATTGTTTGGTGTGGGGGTGTGCTGGAGAAACATAGATACATACATAGATACATAGACAGTGTCAGCAGATACGGGCCTATGGCCCACCCAGTCTGCCCATTTGAGCTTGTAAGTTCAGTTTATGTTTTCCTAGAAGTCTGTTGCCCCTTACCCCTGACCTCCAGAATTCCTTTATGTCTATACCATGCATTCTTAAATCCTGTGATTGTTTCAGCCCTCACCACTTCCTCTCGCAGGGTGTTCCACTTGTCCACCACCCGTTCTGTGAAGAAATTCTTCCTCACGTTTCCTCTGAATCGTCCTCCCTCCAACTTCATCCCATGCCCTCTAGTCCTGGAACATCTTTTTCACTTAAAAATAGTGTATTCCTGCACCCTGTTCCTCCCTGTAAGATACTTGTATGTCTCTATCATATCCCCTCTCTCCCTCTTCTCCTTCAGGGAGTAAATGTTCAGTTCCTTCATCCTGTCTTCATAGGACTTGTGATGCAATCCATGCACCATCTTTGTTGCCCTCCTCTGAACCTTCTCTACCCTGTCTATGTCCTTACGTAGGTAAGATCTCCAGAACTGTACACTGTACTCCAGGTGGGGCCTCACTAAGTGTCTTGTATAGTGGAATTATGACCTCCTTTTCCTGCTGGTGATGCCCCTGCCTATGCATCCCAGCATCCTATTTGCTTTACCTGCTGCCTTGTCACACTGTTTCCTACCTTGAGGTCATCAGAGATGATAACCCCAAGATCCCTTTCCTGCTTGGTGCATGCTATATCCTCACCCTCAACTGATATATTGTGCCAGGGTTTTGTGCCCCATATGCATTATCTTGCACTTCTTTGCATTGAATTTCAACTGCCAAACCCCTGACCATTCTTCAAGTTTCTGCAGGTCCCTTCTAATTCTGTCTACACCCTCTGGTGTGTCTAGTCTGTTACAGAGCTTTGTGTCATCAGCGAACAGTGAAATTCTGCCTTCTAGGTCCTGTGCAATGTCACTGATGAAGATGTTGAATAGGGCCGGTCCCAGCACTGATCCCTGTGGTACCCCACTGGTCACTCTTCCCTCTGTGGAGTGACAGTCATCTACCACCATCCTCTGTGTCCTGCCACCCAGCCAGTTACCTACCCACCACACTACTGTCCTGCCCACACCCATATTCCCCAGTCTGTGTAATAGTCTTCTATGTGGCACAGTGTCAAAGGCCTTGCCGAAGTCCAGATAGGCCATGTCCACTGCCCTCCCCTGATCCACCTCCATAGTCACCCAGTCAAAAAATTCAATGAGGTTGGTCTGACATGACCTCCCCCTGGTGAAACCATGCTGCCTTGGGTCCTGTAGTCCATTGACAACCAGATGTTCCACCAGTCTCTCCTTCAGTAGTGCTTCCATGATCTTCCCCAATACCGAGGTGAGGCTGACTGGTCTGCAGTTCCACGCTTCCTCTTTGTTCCCATTTTTGTATAAGGGGACTACATCTGCTGTCCTCCAGTCTTTGGGTACCTCCCCTGTTTCCAGTGATCTGCTAAACAGGATAGCCAGAGGTTCAGCCACCAACTCTCTTAGTTCTTTAAGGACCATGGGGTGCAAGCCATCTGACCCCATTGCTTTATCAACTCTTATTACTTCCATTTCCTTCAGTACCCTTTCTTGTGTAAAGGGACTTGTGTCCATTTCTGCACCATTCTCACCCCTTGTACTCCTTCAGACCCATTACCCTCCTCTTCCTCAGTAAAGACTGAGCAGAAATACCTGTTCAATATGTCAGCTTTTACTGTCGTCATCCTCCACGTGGCCCCCATCCTCCCCCTTCAGTCTCACTATCCCTCCCTTTGCCTTTCTTTTTTCACTTATGTACCTGTAAAAGGTTTTGTCCCCTCTACCCACTGATTTTGCAATGTGTTCTTCTGTCTGAGCTTTGGCTTCCCTTACTGACCTCCCTGCCTCCCTTTGCTTCTCCTGGTACTTCTCCCTATCCCCTCCTGCCTGTGTCTTTTTGTATTGCCTGAATGCAATCTTTTTGGCTTTCACTTTCTTTGCTACCTCTTTGGAAAACCATAATGGTCTCCTCTTCCTTTTCCTCTTGCTAACCTGCTTAATGCATAATTCTGTTGTTCTTGTAATCCCCATTTTAAATACTGCCCACTGTTCCGCGACCCCTGATTCCTGCCCCATTTCCCTTAATGCCTCTTTCAAGTATCGCCCCATTTTCCCAATGTCTGCCCCCCTAAAATCCAGGATACGTGTTTTTGTGTGGTTTGGTTCTGCTCTTTCTGTGATTTCAAACCACAATGACTGGTGGTCACTGTTCCCTAGGTGCTCCCCCACTGTTACCCCCATCACACTGTCCCTGTTTGTGAGCACAAGGCCCAGTATTGCCTTCTGCCGAGTTGGTTCCATGACCCGTTGCTTGAGGAAGGCACCCTGAAGGGAGTTCAGGATAAATCTGCTCCTAGTTGATGCTGCTGCTGGGATGCTCCAGTCCACGCCTGGAGTATTGAAGTCTCCAACCAGTACTACCTCACCTCTTGTCTGCCATCCTTTGGATGGCTAGCATCAACTCCCTATCTGTTTCTTCCTCCTGGGCTGGTGGTCTATAGACCACACCTGTGCGGATGGCTGGCCCCATTTTCCTTTCCAGCTTAACCCACAGTATCTCCCCATTTTGTTCCTCCTGGATCTCTGTGGCCCTTATGTCATTTTTCACATACAGTGCCACTCCTCCTCCCTTCCTGCCTGCCCTGTCTCTTCTGAATATGTTGTAGCCAGGTATGGCCATCTCCCAGTTGTGGTTATCATTACACCAGGTTTCAGTGATGGCCAAAATGTCCAGGTCTGACTGCACCATGACAGCCTCCAGATCTTCCATCTTGTTGCTAAGGCTCCTGGCATTTGCACACATGGCTTTCTATGATTTGACCTCCATAGACTGTTTCTCTGTTCTACTCCAGCCCTTTCCTTGGTTGTCCTTTATCCCTGGTTCTCCTTACTGTCTGCCGTTCTGCTGAATTTTGCCCCTTTTCTGCCTATCCACCTCTTGGGCGCTAATCTCCATCTTTTGCACACTGCTTAGTGGAGATAGCCACTCCTCTGGTTCATTGGTTCCACTGCTAGCTGTGGGGGATGAGTAAGTAGGTACCCTCCTTGCTGGCCTGCCACCCCCCTTTGCTAGTTTAAATGCTCGTCAATGTAGCATTTAAACTTATCATTGAGTGCTTGGATTCCCCTCCAGGATGGATGCAGGCTATCAGGGTTGAACAAACCTCCATCCCTCCAGATGGGTCCCCAGTCACCAATTAATCCAAACCCTTCCTCACAGCACCAGTTATTCAACCATGAGTTAAAGTTCCTGGTGCATGCACCCCTATGCTCTCCCTTGCCTCTTGCAGGTAATACTTCTGAGAAAGTGACAGAAGCAGCTACTTGCTTGAGACCCCTCCCCAACTTCCTAAACTCTTCCTGAACTTCCTTTGGCTCCCCATTTGCCAGGTCATTAGTACCTAGGTGGATAATGACATCCAGCTCACCCTCCCATCTTGTCTTCCCAGTGATCCCCAGGATCTTCCTTCCATCCCTCCATGCCGTGGCACCTGGTAGGCACCTCAACTCCCTGTCCTCCCCCTCCTGTGTTCCTAGCTGGATCCCTCTTATGATGGAGTCCCCCACCAGGATTCGCTTCCTCCTCCTCTGGGGTCCACTGCTTTGTGCGCTGAGGTCACCTCCTAGGCTAACCTCCACATCCTTTTCTTCCACTTCTCTGGGTACCTCTATTTGGTTGTCCCCGTTTGCCAGTGTGGCATATGAGTTCTTGAGTGGAATAGGATCTGGGAAGTGCCTCTGCCTGACCGCTCTAACCTGCCCTGAGCCCACTGTCATCCAAGTGCTCCTCATTCTCAGCATCCTTTGAGGCAGTTGCATTGGACTGGGTGGTCTCTGGATAGGGGTGATGGTACTCTTGACCCAGTTTACTTCCGCTCTGAGTCTGGCTACCTCATCCCGCAGTCCAGAGAGATGCATGCAGATAGGGCAGCACCTCAGTGTCCAGAAGGTCTGCCTGAATATGGCTGCCCCACAGCCATTGCACTGCACCACTCCCCACATTATACTGCAATTGTACTGCTATTCCACAATTGCACTTAGTCTGCCACTTTCAAACTCTTAATGCAATCCTGGACACTGTCAATTTAAAAATGTCAGACATGTCCAACTCAAGATGCATGTGAGCTACCAGTTTAAAACCAGCCCGTGCTCATTACTGATCATATTAAACAGGTAGCCCATGTGAGCCCCTGAAACAACTGTGAATTGCTCTTTGTTGCATTCTCCGTCAACTTTTGGGATAATGGGCAAATGCGCTAAACCTGCATGCTTGTATAAAAAAATGTTTGGAGGGCCAGAAATCAATCACTCACCAAAAACAAGCATGCAGCCGAGAATATTCATACTCGTTTGGGGGGGGGGGGTGCTGGAGATGCACATGGCTGGTTGCTTTTAAACACCAAAATGATGCAATCCTAGATTTAAATGTACAGTACCGAACTCTGCATCAAACCAAAATGAGCAGTATCAGATGTACATGGGCTACAAGTTTAAAACCATAAAAAATGATCATTTTAAACAGGTAGCCCATGTCCACCCCTCCCCTCGCCAACAATTGTTGAACTATCACAAACTGACGAACATGGGCTACCTGTGTAAAACTGAACAAAACAAGGCCCAGTACAAAGCCATCCTAAACCATGCTATAACCAACACAAGCCAGGGGAGAATACTAAAATAATAATTAAAAAAAACACACACAGTAGGCAATAAAAGAAAAATGAACACTTCCTGAGTAGAACATGGAACTTCTGTGGCACAGGACAGGTACAGGCTGTTGGAACAAAGGAGGCTGGCCAAACAAAAGGACCATGTGGTGGCAGATGAAGAGGGACATGAACATGAATCATGTGCCAAAGTCAGAAAATGCTCACAAAAACACATGTCCCACAGCCAAGCAGCAGAATGGTGCAATAAACATTATACCCAGCTGGCATGATCACATTTAAAAACTGTTTAAAAGGCTCTATTGCTGTGGCACATAACAAACTTCACTAGCACCTAATCACATGTAACACACGCCTCTTACCTCAGTCAGCTTGACACACAACTCGTGTGGCTCCACGTGCTCAGGCAGCTCGACACATAACTGAAGCCGGTCAGAGGGACAGGAACACTTCAAAAGTAGCTTGTTGCAAAAGAAGGGGCTTCTGATGGGGCTGTGCTATTAAATCCTTCCCCCCCAAAGCACACCTTGACCTGTTCCACTCACAGTTGTGATGCTGCTAACTCATTCCCCGCTGATGTGCATGAATATCTGTGGACAATGTACTTGAGAAAGTCAACAGAGCAAAGGGCACAGATAACAACTGTGGCAGAGAGGGGAGAACCAAGGAAAATGAACTATGGGCTCCAGTAGAAATGGAGCAAGTAAGGTAGAACAGAAAATCTGCTTAAAATGCAGCAGTTACACTATTGTTGGCCAAAAGGCGACTGTAAAAGTTAGGACCTAACTGGTTACATTTACTGTACATTCCAGCCCTAATCTCTAGGGCCATCGGGGGGTGGGGGACTGAGTAAAGCAGCACCCAGAAAAGGCATAGAAAATAAAAACAGGACACAAGACTTTCTTGCAGAACACGCTATTAAAGAAAACAACATTTGCAAGTACCATAAAAAGAGAGTTTTGAATATATAAGCAGTCTGTCACAAATAAGACCATAATTATTTATGGATTTTGCTGGAAAGAAGTGTAATTTGCTAGCACACAACCATCTGATCACATTCATGTTTTTTTTATCTATCTCTTTACATGATCTATAATAAAATCCCACACCCACCAATATATTACAGTAAATTCCCCATGTCTGTGGTAGAAATTCAAGCTTCCACTGGTAGCTCCTTTTCATGCACTAACTCTCATATAAAGGCTATTACTGTACATCCCCCATCCCTGTATTTGTTCTAGTCCACTTTGCTCCATCCTAATTGTAGTTCTATATTAATGTCACTTAGTGTCTATATTCTCTTTCAATGTTTCATTTTTTTGTTTTTATGTCATGACTGCTTAATGTCTGCATTTTGTTACTTATTCCTGTGCCTACTGCTTATCTATTCTGGCACATCCCCCCAGGTCACAACTGGAAACACAGGTTGGTATCAGTTCTCTACTTGCATCCCAAGCTTAAATAAATTTCAATAACTCAATAAATCAATAGATCAATATGGCAAGCATCAGTGAATTCATCCATTTTGAGCAATTCAGTGAATGATAGGTTGTAAGAGTGTGTCTGCTCTGAGTACCTCTGCATTACGTTTCAACTCTGTTAGCACAGCTGGTGACTGCCTGACTGGCAGATTTATTCTGAGCAACAGCTCAGCAGGAAAGCTTGGCAAAATCATAAAGGAATATCACTGTCTCATAGGGCTACTGATGAATGAATGCCATCACTTAGCTAACCTTTGGCCTTGGGCTTTAAGGCCATTTCATTACTTAGTCTCTTTTCAGAGCTTCCACACCTCCACCTTTGGTGAAATCAGAATGTTCCAAATGCGCTTGAAAATTTTAGCCCTGTCCCACAGAATTTTCTGGCTGAACTGTGGAATAACACACATGAATTGAGGAATGACAGTTCTGAGGAATTCAGTTCTGCAGTTTAATACATTAATCCGCAATACATGTAATTATTCCGCAGTTCAGTAATCAGTTCTGTGGAATTTGTTTCTGCAGTTTAATACATTAATCCACAAATTCATACATTTGTTTTGCACTTCAGTGGCATACTGACCTGCAGAATGAATGTATGAGTTGTGGATTAATGTATTAAACTGCAGAGAGGTATTCCTCAGAACTGACCATAGACAGTGATCAGTTCTACAGAATTTCTTTCCACAATTTAAACAGATTACTCCGCAGTTCACATATTCATTCCACTGTTCTAACTCAGAATTTCCATGAAAGCTGCCAAAGTGTATTCTGAAATTTCATGAAAGCAAAATTCCAACTTTCACCAAAACTCTGCCAACAGAAGTTTCATTTTGCTTAGCCCTACACCTCACTAATATTGGGAGCTATTTTCTAAGGTACCGAGTGGCTACGCGTCGCATATCTGGGGTGCGTGCACACTCTGTGGCCACTGCACCCCCTGTGCCTGATGATTCTTGGAGGAGTGGGGCTGATACATGCCAGATCCACCAGCCCGCCAGTGATCCCCAAATGGGGGCACTCCAGGAGGCCATGCAGGGGCATTCCCACTTTCCACGCTATTCTGGAAGGCAAGGAGTGCCAGGTGAGGGGGGTGCAAGCTACACAAACATGCCCCAGATTTAGCCAGTATGAGCCCCCTTGGTGGTGAAGAAGGGACATGGGGAAATCCCCCATCCCTGCCCTGGGGTTCCTCATGGAAGTCCAGGGGCGGCCAACTGGCCATCCACCTGCCGTGGTGCCGTGGTCACACCAGCCATCTGAATTCTGTGGAGCCCCACAGGCACAAGTGATCCAGTGGAAGGACTGGATGCCTGCCCCTGTCCACAGAAGGAGCCCCATGCCCCCTCATGCCTGGGGGGTGGGGCCAAGAAAGGTGGCCATGCTGTGGCCAGTGGATGTGAATATGGCCACTGTACATTGGTCCATGGGTGCGGGACTCTGCTAGTGGGTTTCACACCTCCGGCACATTATTCCCACCCCTTCAAGAATCCCCCCTATTGTGTCAGTCAGGACAAATTCCAACAGAAACTATTTTGTCTGCTGTTTGCCTGGAAGACGTGTGGCTAAATTCACAAAAATCTGTCCCAGCTCAAACCCAGTTTTGCACAAGTAAACAGAGTTTCACGCCGAGTTAGTATTTACAAAAGCCTGGTTGGTGCACACAAACCAGGTCTGCACCAGGGCAAAGTGTGGTGGAGGTTGCAATGCAAATGAGGGTGAGGGTACCTGCATATCAGCATAATACAATTCACAGATCATTTGCTCTGTATAAGGAGAGCATTTTACGGGTGTCAATGTGGATCAGTTGGTAGCACATCCGCTTCTCGACCAGAAGGTCGTGGGTTCTCGTCCCACACTGGGATGAACTTGCACCTAAAATTCGCTGGCATCTGAGTGCAGTATTGGGAGGTGCTGTACTGCTGGGGTGTGCCATCCTTTGGATGAGTCATTAAATAAAGGTCCCTTCTGCCCATCCTGGTGTTGTCCTGGTGGGTGTCCAGGTGGAAGTAAAAGAACCCAGGATACTCTTCGTAAAGAGCAGGGAACATTCCCGGTGCCCTGGCCAACATTCCCCTTCCCATAAACCAGTTCATGCAATTATCCAGGCTGTGTGTGGGTGATGATGTGCGATATGGCAGCCACCACCACACATTCAGTCACTTCACTACCAGCCTAGCATTGCTTGTAAAGCGCTTTGGGATACTGTGTATGAAAAGCGCTATATAAATGCTGATTCTTCTTCTTGTTGCGCGGAGCAAATAGCGCCAACTGAAACCTTGCTTTAATCCCCCACAACCCTAGTGGTTGGTGGAGGTACTGCAGTGCACACACACACACACACACACCAGTCACTGTCCTGAATGTAAGAATTGATTCTTCCTTGGTGCTAGTGGTCCCCCCCATGCTGACTTGGGATCTGAAGGTAAAAGTAACATTTCCATGGTGTCCAGTGGTCCCTCCCCCCACCTGATCACCCTTCCGATACATAGTTACATTTTCCCTGGTGTCCAGTGGTCTCCCCCTAATTGATCCCCGGTCTGAAGGTAAAAGTTACAGTTTCCTGTTGTCCAGTGGTCCCTCCCCCACCTAATCACCCACCCGATATATAGCTAAATTTTTCCTGGTGTCCAGTGGTCACTCCCCCCACCCAATCACTAGCACGATTTATAATTACATTTTCCCTGGTGTGCAGTGGTCCCTCCCCCCCCACTCAATCACTCAGCTGATATATAGTTACATTTTCCCCATTGTGCAATGGTCCCTTCACCCACCCAATCCCTGTCCCCAGAATGACAAATCCCATCTAGTAACACAGACCCAGCCATGTTCCCATACAAGGACCATCGCCCCCTCCCCCCCAGCCTGTCCCTTGTTGGGGGTTAGTGACCCTACTCCCCGATCTGCCCGTAAATCTATATGTATCACCCCAGTGTCTAGTGGACCCCCTCCCTAACCCCATGCCCTGGTGTCCATTAGCCCACCAACCCCAGCAGGTAGTGGCCCACTACCTCACTCCCCCTCATCTTGAACCTGAGCTGGCGACTGGTACAGCCCTCCTCTCTCCACCACAGCCAGCCATTGACTGAGCTGTCAATGAGCATGTACTCTATATGCCAACCACTGATTAACAGTTCAGAGTGAGTTGTCAATCAGTGAGCACATACTCTATACAGTACATGCTCATCGACACATCAGTCAGTGGCCAGCTGTGGTGGAGAGAGGAGGGCTGTGTCAGTTGCCATCTCGGGTTCAAGATGGGGGAAGCGGGTGGTGGGCCACTGCCTGTTGGGGTGAAGGGGTCTACTTGACATCAGGGCATGGGGTATATTGAATGAACATTCACCAGATTGAGGTTAGAGAAGGCAGTCCACTAGACACTAGGGTGGTACATATAGATTTATGGGCAGATAGAGGAGAGGGCCTCTAACCACCAGCAAGGGATGGGCTGGGGGGCAGAGGACAATGATCCCTGTATGGGAATATGGCTGGGGCTGTGTTACTGGGGGGGGGTGGTTTGTCATATCGGGTGGGGAAGGGACCACTAGCCACCAGAGAAGATATAATTACAATGAATCTGTGTTCTTGATGGGCATCAGGTAGGTGAAGGGACCACTAGCCACCAGGGAAGATATAATTAAATTATATCTGTGATCAGGATGGGGAACAGGTGGGGAAGGGGGGTGCACAAACCACCAGGGAAGATATAAATACATTATATCTGTGATCGGGATGGGAAATGGGAGAGGGAAGGGACCACTGGGTGCCTGGGAAGATATAATTACATTATATCTGTGATCAGGATGGGGGACAGGTGGGGGGACCACTAGCCACCATGGAAGATATAATTACATTATATCTGTGATCAGGATGGGGGACAGGTGGGGGGAGGCACCACTGGACACCAGGAGATATAATTACATTCTATCAATGACTGGGATGGGGAGCAGGTGGGGGGGGGCACTAGCCACTGGGGAAGATATAATTACATTATATCTGTGATCAGGATGGGGAATGGATGGAGGGAGGGACCACTGGACACCAGGGAAAATGTAACTATATGTTGGGCAAGTGATCAGGTGGGGGAAGGGACCTATGGACACCCGAGAAATGTTTTCTTTTACCTCTAACAGTAGGTGTGAAGGTGTGGGAACAGACAGACGTAACATCAGTAGATAACTTGCATAAAAACACAGAATATGCATTGTTCTTTTTATTTAGGTAATCCAAAACAAAATAAAATTATTTATACAGCAAGGAAAAATCTTCAAGGATAGTTGGTTCCAGCAGTTTTCTTTGTCAGGATAAATAAACTTGGTATCAGCATCAATAGGAGACATGAAAGCAAGCATAATCTCCCAGTGACTTCTCTCGCAGGTAAACTGCAAAGAACTGGAAACTCATCTCATCAGTCAGTAGGCAATTGACGTCACAAAATTGATCTGATCTGTTCTGTTCTAGTGAAGGGTTTATATACACAGCTTAGAGTGACATCAGACATGTGATCCACCTCTTTTTAGAAAAATGTTTATAACTTCTTTGATATTATTGCTTTTTATCAAGTAACATGAATTAAATAGAGACAAATACAGATAATATTTACACAATATGCTTTCTCTGCATAATACCCATGAGAAAACACTTTATTCTATGTGCATATGAAATAGGGTATAATGAAGGGGTCTAGCTCCACCCTCTACTATAACATCATCCTCTGAAAGAGTATAAAAAAAAGTTCAGGTTGTGGGCTGGCAGCCCTTAGAAGGACTATATATAATAGAACTTGCAACTCCCAGGTAAGGATAATATGTATTTTAAGGCTCTGAGTTCTCTTTATGTGTTTCTTTTGTAGTAAACTCTTAGCATTTGATTTTTAAGGCAAAATATGTAGTTGCAAGTATACAGGGAAGGTTTCTGTAAATTTGCATGGGAACATTTTTCATTTGGGCCTACTCTCGGCCTACAGCCTTTTCTTTACAAGTGCTTTTACCTGCATGCTAAATATTTGCAGTTTCCAACAAAATATGCTTCTAAGCTGATATTTTTGGAAAAGGGAAGGGTTCAAACAATACAGCTACAGCCAAGTTTTTGTCTTTTTTTCAAGTATGTAGGCCTCTCATGCGTTTTAGGCTTCAGGCTAGTACAGTAGGTCAAAATTTCAAGTAGCCTTTCAATTTCTTTCATTGCTGCACAATTTAAATAGTTTTAACAACTCTCTTTTACATTTTGGGAAAACTCTTACATGTTCCATAAGAAATACAAACACTGAGCATATTTAAAGGGGCGGGCACCACCTATAATGGAAATGAATGATTCCCTGCTATTTTAACACTTAGGACCAATTTATAGTTGCAAAATATACTAGAAAGCACTGTAGGTGGCCAGCCTAACAGTTAGGAGAGAAAAATAGTACAGTAACACAAGAAAAGAGAACAGAAGTACTGTTGCAACAGTTTTTGATAGAAAAAGTGAAGATTATTGAAAGAATAAGACACACAAAAAAAATAGAAGAGATGAGAGGGCCTTATAGAAATATGGTCCTAATACTGGACTAGCGTCACCCTATGACACTAGGGCCTGGATATTCAGAGCACTTGCGCATGGCGCAACCAAGATGCGCTGGCGCAAGTACAAAGATGCATCCCCAAACGATATTAAGAGGGAGCCACGGCGCCGCACAAATCCCAGTGCGCAACAATAATGTATGCAGTGCAAGTGCAGGGGCATTCCCATGAATATGCGGCACAACGGGATATTCAACCGGGAAGCCATGGCGCAAGTCCGGAGCAAACCCAAGATGCGCCGACCAGTCTTGCTCCCATAAAAAACAGGGCTCAAACAGACAGACAGCATTTGCGCTGTGAGTGAGAGACAGAGAGACAGAGAGACAGACCAACAGTGCAACAAACACAGAGGGAGAGAGAGTGAGAGAGAGAGAGAGAGAGAGACACAGAGGTGGAGTGGGAGGGGGGCGACAGAGAGAGGGAGAAAGACACATGCAGAAACAGGGCAGCAGGGCCACAGACAGGCAGCAAACTGCCCAGGGGGACACACAAGGAGAAGGAGGGATGGACAGTGCACCGTTCTGATGGAGGCAGTAAATGAAGGGTGTGAGGAGGCAGGAGGAACAGGCATGTGGCCAACGAAGGGCCTGGCAGCAGTATGCCTGACACAGGCGGTACTGTGCCCACATCACATTTGAGAACTACAGCAAAACAGATCATGGGCCGGCACTGCCTGAACAGGGCCATTCTGAGGCAGCTCTGTGAGCTGTGCAGCGAGAAGATGCAGGCACCCACCAAACGTAGCCATGCCATGTCTGTGGAGACCAAGGTGACCACTGTCATGTGCCTGCTCACCATGGGCACCTTTCAGCGACTAACAGGGGACACCACAGGCATCACCCAATCAGCCACATCCCGTCCCCTCACACAGTTACTCAGTGCCCTGCTGCCATGTGCTTTGGAGTACATACATTTCCCCAGCACACATGCGGAGTGTACAGCAAACATGGAGGCCTTTCAGAGGGTTGCACACATGCCTGCCATGCTAGGGGCCATTGACTGCACCCACATGGGCATCCGCATGCCACCCGGCCCCGAGGGCATTGCATACATCAATAGGAAGGGGAGCCCGACCATCAACTGCCAGGTGGTGTGCGATGCCACGGGGTGCATCATCAATGTCTACACCACACATTCTGGGAGTGCACATGACACATACATCTGGCATAGCTCTGCGCTGTGCCACAGGTTTGAACATGGGGACATCCCCACGGGCCACCTAGTGGGTGAGTATGGCACAGGCCATGGGCAAGGGGCATTGTAGAGCTGGATTGGGGGTTGGAAGAGAGGCCAGGGACATGGCAAGGGGTGCAGAACAGCAGAGCAGAGAGCTAACCAATGTTGATCCCCACACAGGTGACAGCGCGTACCCACTGAGGCCCTGGCTGCTCACACCCTACCAGCGACCGGCGTCCATGCAAAGGAATTGGTGCAACGAGGCACATGCCAGCATGCGCAATATCATCAAGTGTGTCTTTGGCATGTTGAAGGCATGATTTCTGTTGCCTAGAGAGGTCAGGTGGTGCCCTACAATACAACCCCTCAAAAGCTTGCGGCCTATTCCTGGCCTGCTGCATACTGCACAACGTGGCCATGGACCATGGGATAGCTGTCGATGCTGAGGAGGGAGAGAGTAGCGGGGACAATGGTGACAATGGACCAAAGGGGGTATCCCCTCAGCAGAGGAACCCCCAACTTGGGCAGCAGACATGACGCCACCGTGACACGGTTGCACAGGAACACTTTGGAGAACGCAGGTAGGTGGTGTGGCACACATGCATAGGCCACACAAACCAGCACACCACACACATGTAGGGGCATGCACAGTGGGAGGCATGCACATACAGTGGCTCTCTGCAGGGGTAGGGGTGGCAGTGGCACACAGCAACACACATGCCACACAGGCATGTACACACACACACACCCACACACACCACAGGCAGTGGAACATGGCATGGATCATACGAATTGCATCAGTGCACAGGCACAACTGGTGCTATTCTGCCCTCCTGACATGCACACCACATGTCCCAGCAGCTGGCAGGCACACGCAGGCAGCATGCGGCATGACACGCATGCATGCCACCACAGGTGTGACGTGCACACACACACACACACACACTGCCCATGTGCACACAGGGCAGCAGCAGCAGACTGTGGGCAGGGGGGCACACACCTCAGGGCTGCCACGTGGCACCACAGCCACCACGGCCATGGGGGCAGCTGCACTGGGGCCAATCGGCAGCTGCAGGCTGTGCCTCGGCCATGGGGAGGTGTCAGATGCCCCCCCAGGGGAGGATGTGCAGGACCGCGATGTGTCCTTGCAGGGGTGTGTAGGCGGCCATACAGGCCAGCCCCAGGTGTGCCAGGGATGTCTACAGCCAAACCTGGTGTCCACTGTGATGGCATCGCCCAATACTGGGTCTGTGGGGTGGACAGCACACTGCGGGGGTTCCTCTGCACACGGCTGCACCCAGTGGCAGCCAGCAACACAAAGCCATCCGCAATGGCACCAGCAATGCGATCCATGGCCACAGTCGTGGCTGCCTGTATGTATGTTAGCCCCTCTAGGATCTGCGCAGTGCCCCTGTCCTGTTGCTCAGACAGCTGGCGCACCTCCGCCCACAGTGCTCACACCCCAGTGGCGAGCAGCACCTGTTGCTCAACAGATGCCTGCAGCAGCCGGTGTGCTCAGCCAGATGGGCTGCATCCTGTGGCACCTGCCCAGGATGTCGATCATCAGTGGGTGACCTGCCACATTTTCCAGCCCCCCTCTGGTGGGCGCTGCACAGAGGGGTCCACAGGGGGATGGTCTACGGCAGGTGCACCGGTGGTGGACCCTGTGTCCGGCTGCCCAGTGGCACCCACAGCCTGCTGCTGCCACCACCCATCCTGCTGCTTCTTGCGACATGGCGCCTGCGTGGCTGTGCCATCATTGACACAGGGCACAGCAGTGGCACTGCTCACCACTGCCCCCGTGGGCATGGCTCTGAGCACTGATGCTGCCTGTGATGCTGGCAGAAGCAACTCCCCCACAGTGTCTCCCATGCTGTCCAGGATCATTGCCATGTCATCATTGGAGTTGGACCCTGTCCCGATCTGTGTTTCCACACACAGCACACCAAGGCTGGCATCCTGTAGGAACACATCCAGGGCCTTTTCCAACCCTAGGCCTTGGATGTCCATGGGCACCATGGTGTCCAGCTGTGGCCTGTCGGGCCACAGATGCCTATGGACATGGAATTTCCATCCTCAGGTTCCATGCTGCCATCCACAGGGGCCATGGCCGCTGCTGGTGCCCCATCGTCTGCACGGAGCCGTGCCAGACCTGCAAGGGAAGGAGGTAGTGTCAGTGATGCATCGCCCCCATGTGCCCCTAGGGTACACCGCTGCTGTTTGTGGCCAGCAGTGTGCCATGCATGTTGGTGCACACACATGCATATGGCATGCGAGCCAGCAGCATACACACTGGCATGCACGTGTACGCACTCTCAGGGCCGGTGCCTGTGTGTGATCGACATAAATACCATGCAGTGATGGGCTGCCACTCGTCTGGAAGCCCCTTCCAGTCACACCCTCCACCTATGTGTGATGAATGGGGGCCACCACCAACTCCTCTATAGGTGTCAGTGTGGGTGTGTCTGCTGGCCCTCCGGCGGTAGCATTCCGGAAGACACTGATGGTCGTCACCTTCTCCTTTATGTGCCACCTGTCCATCCTGACCTTCTTGTGGCACTCCTGTGCTGACCGCTGGTGGCTGCCATACTGGTTGACGTAGGCCGCCACCTCATCCATCCAATGGCCCTGCCATGTGGCATGCCCATGGCACCACTCAACAGGACCTCCCTGTCGAGGTAAGCCCTCAACATGGCATCAGTCTCTCCCTTTGTGAAGTTGGGCCTGTGCTTGCATGCAGGCCTACCCTCATCACCCGCTTCCTGTCCCGACATGTTGCCACCTGTGAACATGGACAGCACTGTGCGTCAGTGGCAGCAGAGCCCTGGGCAGTCCTACCTTGCAGTGCTGCTGTCTCCCTGTTTTGCTGCAGCATCCAACACTTACCTGTCATGGTTGCGGTACCGGTCCATGGCCTGTGCTGTTCAGTGGCGCTTATCAGGGACATCTCATGCAAATTAGGTTGTGCGCAGTGGTAATGATATGCTAATGCACCCCACTTAGCTGCACATTGGCCGATGAGCTCATTGCATAGAGCATCTGAATATCACAAAACTGCACAATGCGCAGTCATGTTGCAACGGAGGAAGCTCGTGGCACAATACCCACACATGCACAGTCCGTGTGCCTGCAGTGTGCATGTGTGGTGCGCATCCCATGGTACAATCACACACCCCACGTGGACTGTGAAATGTGGCACTGGCACATGGTGCAGGGGTGGCTATGCACATGCCTGTGCATCATACTATGAATCCTATCGTGCACATGAACTGCACGAGAGCTGGTGACCTCTGACCCATGGGTTGCCTACATGACCCCGTGGCCCCGCCAGGCCCTGGTGTTGTGCGCATGCCCATCATTGCGCAATGATCCTGCATTGTGCATCCTGGCACGTATCCACATGCTGTGCAATTGGGGCATTGTGTTGCATATCGTGCACCTTGCACATGTGGCAGCCACGTGCATTGTGCACCGACATTTGCATTGCCACCTCAGATGTCAGCCATGGTGCAGGGCACTGGTAGATGGGCAGTGAACTGAAGCAAAGTGGAGCTGGTGAACCTGGTGGCAGTCATCCAGCCCTTTGAGGGGCAACTGCTTCGGATGGTGCCTCTGCAGCAGGCCAGGAGAGAGGTGTGGCAGTCTGTTGCTGTGGCCCTGGAGAGAAGGATGGGTGTGCCATGAACACCCAAGCAGTGCAGGCACCTGCAGCAGAGGACACCTGCCCACCTCTGGAGGATGCAGGCATGCATGCAGCATGGTGTGGTGCCACAGCTGGATAGGTGTTTGCATTGTGCCTGTCAGGCCATGCACAGTACTGTAATGTTGGCATTACTGCCTGGCATGGGCTGCAGTGGGTTACATAGCTGTCCTGCCATGCACCGCATGTTCTGCCCTGCTGCCACATGTGTTGCGGCTGTGCTGGTATGAGGGCCACAGAGCAGACAGGGGCGCGCACTGCATGCAGCAGGCTGTTGAGGGTGGGGGGGCATTGCTGGCGTGCTTGTATGCTGATGTCCACCTCTCATGGGCTGGAGGACCGCAGAAGGGCCAGGGCAGTGATGGAGCATGGCCAGGGTGATGTGCCTCACTGACGGTGAGCAACTGGTGCCAGCAGCGCAGTTTGGTGCAGGTGAGTACTGTCATGTCATTTGTCACTGTACCTAGGGGGTGGCAGTGAGGCGGGTGTTTGGCCATGTGCCTTGACAGCTGTGTGTGGCGCAAAGTCCATCGTGCATGCCACGTGTCCTGGCTGTTGGTGGAGTGGGCATGCACCCAGATGCCACCGGTAGTGCTGCGGTGCTGCTGTTGCTGTGTGCCATGTGGCTGACACTATGCAGTCCTGTGGCCACTGTGCGGCGGGGTCCACCTCTTTGCACTGGCATGGTGATTTGTGCCATGGGTGGCTGTTGTCCCCCTGTGGGGGTCCATACCAGACTTTCCAGGGGTGTGTCCGCATCTTAACCATTGTGCTCTGTGGGTGGGCATGGTTCCCTGGCCCATTTCATGGATTACCTGTCTTGTCCCATGTCATAGATGTCAGGCAGACGGACTGCAGGTCGGAGGCCTCGGAGGGTCCAGACACGATTGCTGTGCCAGATCCTGACCATGGTGCGGAGGGTCCTGGATGTTGTGGTGGTGATCCACCATGTGTCTACAGCCAGAAGGAGGAGACTGCATGTTGGGGGAGCATCCAGCCATGGACGCCACTAGCTGGACTGTATATAGCCCCTTTCACCCTTTTTGGCCCTGTTCCCTTACAGTCCCCTGTCCCATTGTACAGCCCCTGTTCCCTGTTCCTGACCCCTGTTTCTGTATGCGTCTTTCACTTTAATAAAGCTTTACAAACTACATGCCTGTGTTCATGTCTGTTTTGCACGTGGCATGTGGAGCGATGCCACAATGCTCAGATCTCCTTCCATGGTGTCTGGGGGTTGGGCTATGTGGTGCTACTATGGTTCCCTGCTGCATGCAGTGGTCTGTCACATTGTGTTGTGGTTCCTTGTCCAGTTTGGTGGGTTTGTCTTGCGATTACAGGCTCGTCATGGGGCTGTGGTCAGGGGTGGGTGATGGGTGGGTGTGTGCATGGTGTTGCCACACTGCCATGGTCCTCCTTCTGGACCTGTCCTCCAACTGGGGTGGGGGTGTCTGCATCCCCTGTTGGGCCCCAGTCCTGCGTGGGCTGCCACTCTGCTTGGGTCCTGCATCCTTCACTGCCCAGCGTGTGGGCTGCTTGTGCACATGTGGGGCCTGGGTGTGTTTGGCTCCATGGTCCTGGGGGTGGACGTCCACTGTAGCATGGCAGTGGGTACAGTGGGCTGGCAGTTGGTGGAGGGGGGGTGCCGTTGGCAGCCCTGTGGTGGCCATCCTCCTTTCCTGTCACCTGCTGACTGTGCCACATCTGTGTTCTGGGTACCTGTTCCTGGGCAAGCTCCTGTTCATCACCTGTGGACCACCTATTGTGTCATGGTGCATGGCACCACTGCTGGTGGCTGTGCTCCATCACTTGTGATCCATTCTTGCACCCTGCACTGTGCCTGTGTATGCACTGGTGTGCAGTGCTGGCATGGCTGTGTGGCCATTGCCATTGTACTTCCCCGGCTGTGTCCCTGGGTCAGTTGTCTCTGTGCTGCCCCCCCCCCACTGTTGTTGCTCAGCTCTGCTAGGTGCTTCCGCTGTTGCACCGGTGCATCTCTGGTTGCACTATGACACACCTGTGCCATATTCATCTGCATTGCACTGGCATGCACAACTGGTGAATATGGCACCCACTGGGCCACCGCGCAGCTGACTTGCACTGTGCCAGACTTGCGCCAGCCTTTGGCGCAGTTCTGAAGATCCAGGCCTAGGGAAGATGTTAATTTAAATTTTGACCAGTGATCGTGGGGGGGTAAACTCCATTATGGACCATGTAAAGAGCCCATAGTGGGCATGCAAATAACCACATTATGTCTTGCATTCCCAATGGCCTCATTTACATGGCTGCTTTGGTAAATTTTGAATAGCACACCTGTGCTATTTATTGATGGGCCATTCTCTGAGATGTATGTCGGGGCAGCACTAGTGGGGTTAGAGGTAGCAGTAAGGGGGTTAGCACTGCTTTGTCCTGGCTCTATTCACTGTCTGATAGCACAGGGGCACTGGGCAATCGCAAAGTGCAATGCAAACTTTTGCGCTGTGCTTTGCAGTTTTGTGCGAATGTAGCCCGTGGTGTACAGTCAAGTACCCAAAATAATTTATGCTAAAATCACTAAACCAAAAAAAAAAAATAAACTTTTACCATGGGTGGTACAAAAGTGAACATTCATTGAAGTTGGAAAGCCTTACTGCAAGTTATAGTATAGTGCAGTATGTCAGATATTTATTTAGTTTTTGCTAACCAGGTAGGTACACTAAGCAGAAACTGCCTTTGTTTCAGGTACAGCTCTGGATATGTAATAGCTGTGGAAATTTAAGCTTTGAAATAACTACTGTATACAACACTAGCTATCTCACATGAAGAACTCTGCTCAACTGCTAACATTTTATTAATGCAACACATGCTTCATAAATTATGAGACCTATACATTTTGAAAATTGCTAGTGGTATTACATAGTTGCAGCTTCTGGAAAGTTTCATATGTCAAAACCAAAACTCATCTTTATGAATGACTTCCCCCACTCCTTCTCAAAATGGAACATAAATCATTACCTAAATTAAACTGATTCTTATTTTTGAGCTAAGAAAGAATGATTGAATATTCTTTTGTTTAGTTGCTCTCATCAGGCACTGTATAAATCCACGCCACTGCTTCACTGAGTACCTGTGTCCATATCCTCTGCAGCATCAGCAATTAAAGCCCCACAAGAAATGCCTCTATCTCTCACCACAGCAAAATGCAGCACAAAAAAACAAAGATAACAGACCTTGTTCAGGGTCTGACTGTAGCCTACCATCAGAAATGCCAAGGCATCCACAATTCATTTTTTTTTTCTTTTAGAATGCCAGAGTTCAACTCAGTCTAAGAATAAACAGAATGGTTTGCATTTTGTTACTGTATGCTTTTGGTGGCTGGGGACTAGCAATGCACACATCGCCATAGAAACCTGCAAAAATAACAATGAACTGCTAAACTGGTTTCAAAAATGTAGCTCTTCTAAATAATCATTACTGTTACAAACTAACTGCTATATAATATTTGGCCAAATGGTAACTTTTCCTTTCTTGCCTGGTATCGACATTCCAAAGACTCTTAATTAAATTTAATTCATTTTAAATGTATGAGCTACTGTACGCGGTTAATTAGCAACCTCATGTATAATAGCACAGTTGGTATCACAGACCGCCCGTGTATTCTTGAAATGGAACAGCTTCACATTTCAGATAATATCCTCATGCTTTCCAGGTGGTCTGAATGCTACATTTCTACAACTGATTACCTCTAAATCATTAGGAAGTCTGGCTTTCTCAGAAAGGTTATGCCTCATTTTGCATTCCTACTACTCTCTAGTAAAGCGGCAGTCACTTGTAAAATGGAGTGAGCTGCGCTGGCCTACTTAATGAGTGAAGAGTGCAGCAGGGGTTTTAAAGGCCTTCTTAATGCATAAATATCTAGGCTGCAAGAATCTTTACATGACCAGAGAGAATATAACATCTGCTCTGGGAGATTCCAGTTCTGCATCAGACTAGCCTTAACCACCAGCAAGTGCTGGTCTTTTTTATTGTCTTTATTTGAACATCCGTCTGCCTATTCATCATCTACTGTGTGTTTGCACTGTTCAATGCCATTACTCTCCAACTGGTATTCTTTCTTTAGGATGTAGTGTATCAAACACAGACCTTTTTCTGTTGCCTTTGTCTATTGGTTGAAGGAAAGGGCTCCAGACTGGTCTAAAGGTGCTGGGAGCCCAGCTACCATCTCTGGGCCACAAAATCCCGTGGAGCACAGTGAAAGCAGTGCAGTCCAACTCTGGGGGAGGGGGCTGCAGCTGCCCTATGGCGTTCATGCTGCCATTTCCAGTAATTGTCTAATACAAGTTGGGGTGGGGGTGAACGTCCAGGAAGGTGGGAGGACGTATGAGGGGAAATAAGGGAAGGCATGGTGGGATGATGCCTCCTCCTATGCATCAATCTGCTAGCCTACCGCTGTTGCCCCTGCCTTCCTATCAGATCCTGAAGTATGAACAAAAGGAAGTGCTATCTGAAGTGGAGGGGTCTCAAGGGACAAGGTACAGTGTAATCTGGGAGTATTGGAGACAGCTTTGTACTGCCAGTGCAGGAGTGGGCCAGCAGAGCAAAACCTTTGGGAGAGGGATAATGTGATCATAAGTAACGAAAAGGAAAGGGGCTCTATAAATGATTGTTGAAATAGTGATTTCCCTTTTGCACACATTTCAATGATAAACAGTGCTGTTTTGTTTTTGCTACCTCCCTTTTCCTATTGTTCTTAATATTTATTTTGCCCCATCTCTTGCCAGTCCTCCAAATGTGGCGTCAAGCTCACAATCCTCTCGACCTCCCAACCTCCACTTACTGGACAGCTGGAAAGTAGTCGAGCTCAAGAACTGAACCTGGGTTACCTCTGACATATGGCTGGGCCCTTTTGCTATATAGTGTTTGTTATTTAAGCAATATACCATAACAGGGTATGGGTTATGCTGGGATTTACCCATGCCTGATGTGGTTTGGTCATAAGGCCACAGGCCAAGTGAGTAAATCCCAGCATAACCCACACCCTGGAGTGGTATATTGTGATTATATAATGTCCACCTTTATTTTTGTGAAAGAAAACAAAGAAAACAGTGTTTTTTTTTTATTTTTATTTTAAATTGTTTATTGAATGTATTGCTGCACGAGGAAAAAAAATAGTCCTGGTTTGCTGCCTGCTGCCCAGCCCCCCCCCCAACATGCACGTGTGCGCACACGCGCACACACACCCACACACACCTTAGCTCTACTCACACAGTAAAGTAAAATGCTGTCATGTTCATTTTAATAGACATATCCTGTGCGTAATGATTTTTTTTTTTTTTTTTTTTTTAAGAGAGATCCCTTGAGTCAGAGCAGCTAATGCATCTCCACGTACACACACAGCAGAGCTCTGCTGACACAGACAGTGAAATAATGTAGAGGTCCCAATGTAGCTGCAGATAGTCACACACAGTAGAATGCTGTCATGGTTTTTTTTTTTTTTTTTTTTTTTACAGAGACAGCCTGGGACACCTGAGGTTTTTTGTTTTGTTTGTTGTTAAAGAGGGAGCCGGACAGTAAGTAGAGGGTCAATAATTCAGGGTGCGAGTCAGCGTGATGCAACCTCGCTGTCGTCCTACTGCTTGTGGTTCTGGGGTGAATTTCTGTGGCCAATGTGAGAAAGAAGCAGTTGAGATGAATGTTTTTTGTTTTCAAGGGGATCGGGTTCTGACTTACAGTACAAGGGAGATAGGAGGAGCGGGCAGTTCGAGCAGATATGTTTTTTGGAATGTGGCAGCATTCAGATGTGCTGAGCTTTTATTTAAAAAAAGAAGCAAAAGGTTGCTAATATTTATAGTTGGTCTGGTGCTGTATTACTTTACAATGGTAGCCAGTTTTGAAATTCCCACTTTTGCTTCGGGGCTCAGCGGCAGTTTAGCGAGGAGTTGAGATGGTGCTTCCTCGCCTGTGAAGATCGGGGGTCAGATGGATTTTAGAGATGCTGCTGATTGGCATCTTTTCCCATTGGGGATGCCATGGTTTACAATGGGTAAATCGTGCCAGCCAGCTAATCAGAGGGCAGTATTTTTCAAGTCATTGTATAATTAACAACCATGATCAGAGCTGATGGGGCTGCAGGTGAGGAATATTATAAATTACCTAACTTACAACCGTGCATTTGCAAAATGTAACATAGGCTTATAAATGTGTTGGTTTGTAATATTTTTTCACCAGATTTTCAACATAGCCTTGCTGTGACCCTGCCTCATGAAGACGTGCAGACAAAGGCCCAGATATCCAAACTGCACCATTTTGCGGTGCAAGCCCCTGCGCCGCTCAAAATAGTTGTGCAGGGGTGTGGCCAGGGCGATATTCAATGGAGTTGCGCTAAACTTGCTGAATATCTCCCCTCACACCCATTGTGAATGGCGCAGTGGAACTGCGCCAGCACAAGTGGTCAGAATGGAGCATTGAGATGTGGTGGTGCAAGTTCCATTGCGCCATGCACAGCACCTGCAATATTCAAAGGGTGACATACAAATGGGGCCATAATTTATGCAAGGCGCATGGGGGGGGCATTTGCATCTGATTACAGCCCCATTTCCATGCCATTAGCATGCAGATGCGCCAATCCCCGACGACTTGCACCTGGCGCCCTGCCAGGCAGCAGCAGTCGGGACCGATGCCCCCTGCAGCCCGATCGCATTACGTCCCTTAAGGGACAATTCATGTCTCCA
The DNA here is from genome assembly GCA_016271365.2 of Neoceratodus forsteri. NCBI lineage: Eukaryota > Metazoa > Chordata > Ceratodontiformes > Ceratodontidae > Neoceratodus > Neoceratodus forsteri. The sequence goes on from CM057456.1 coordinate 1,323,713,492, forward strand.
ATCCCTGGTGGTCCAGTGGAGTAGCCCGATCGCGGGCATAACAGTATTCCCCAGTGGCCCGATCGTGGGCAGAGCTATTCCCCACCCCGGTAGCGATTGCGGGCAAAACATATTCCCCCACCCTGAGTAGCCTGATTGTGGGCAAACAGTATTCCCCACCCACCAAGTAGCCTGATCGCATGCAAACAGTATTCCCCACCCCCGAGTAGCCCGATCGCGGGCATCAGACCTCCCCAAAGTCAAATATCCCTGGTGGTCCAGTGGACCGTGAGTAGCCCGTCGCGGGTGGCATTCCTCACCCCCTCGTCCAAAATCCCTGGTGATCTAGTGGTCCCCCACCCCACCCATCACAGGCCCCACCACCCCCACTCCCCTCGTCAGCCGGGGGCACTGCACCCACCTGCCACCCTGCCGCCCACCGGCTGACAACGCGGTAGGCTGCAGCCCTTGGTTCAGAGCATGAGCCAATGGGCGTAGTAGTCTATGCTCATGTCAGTTCAGATATGTGAATGAATGAATTCATTCACATATCTAGACTGATTATTATGGGTTGCACAACCTATTGGTTCATGCCTGAACCAATGGGCGGCAGTCCTACCGAGCTGTCAGTCAACGGGCTGTGGAGTGGCAGGTGGGTGGGTGCTGCCAGCTGATGGGGAGCGGCAGTGGTGGGGCTCCATGGGCAGGTGAGGTGGGGTGGGGTGGGGGCCACTAGTTCACCAGGGGTTTTGTACATGGGGTGAGGAATGCCGCCATGATTGGCTGTACCGAGTCCACTGGACCACCAGGATATTGGACTTTGGGGGTCTGATGCCCGCGATCGGGCTACTCGGGGTGGGGGAATACTGTTTGCCCGCGATCGGGCTACTTTTGGGGGTGGGGGATACTGTTCTGCCCACGATCGGGCTACTCGGGGTGGGGGAATACTGTTCTGCCCACGGTCGGGCTACTCGGGAGTGGGGACACTTATGCCCGCAATCAGGCTACTCAGGGATGGGGTTACACTTCTGCCCATGATCAGGGCATGGGGTGCCGCCAGAAAGGGCGGAACAGTGGAGGGCCACCCACAGGTGGCAGCTGCTGTATTGCGCCCTGCACTGCGGCAGCTCACCTGTGGGTGGCCGTCGACTTGTTCCTTTTTTTTGGCTCAACTTTGTGCAGGCGCAGGTAGGGGTTGCGCCTGCATAACTCTGCATGGCCCAGGCTGAATATCGGGCTGTGCAGTTTATGCATGGGCATGCCCCCCTCACCTGTGCCTGCATACATTACTGATGCGCCCTGGCACATCGGGATTTGTGCAGGTGCACTTTTCCCTTTTAAATATCGCACTGGGGTGCATCAGTGGGTTGTGCATGGCACAACACTGTTGCGCCATGCACAACCCTTTTGAATATCTGGGCCAAAATGTTTAACTCCTGGCATAAATGTGTGTTTGTGCAGGGACTACGAAAACAACTTTCAGGATGCAAAAACACATTTTGGGCAGGAGTTGAAAAATGACAGCAGTCACATTCATGAGGAGGTGCTGTAAAGAAATGGCTATGTTGTAAATTTGGAGTAAAAATATTGAATATTACCAAACTTATGAGCCTGCATTTGCAAGAATCAATGTAGGCTAATCAGTTTTTTTTGTTTGTTTGTTTGTTTTTTCAATGTTTTTACACTAGATTTTCAACATATCCTTCTTATGACCCACCTCATGAACAAGGGCAGAGAAAATGTTCAACTCCTGCCCGAAAGGTGATTTTGTGCAGGGAGTGTAAAATCACCTTTCAGGATGTAAAAAAACATATTAACTAGGATTTGAAAAATGACAGCTGTGATATTCATGAAGTGCTGTAAAGATATGGTTATGTTGTAAATTTGGTGTAAAAACATTGAAAATTACCAAAATTACAAGCCTGTGTTTGCAACATTCTGTGTGGGCTCATAACTTGGTTGTTTTTTGATATTTTTGTACCACAGTTCCAGTATAGCCTTCTTATGAACCCACCTCATTAACAAGTGCAGATAAATATTTCAACTGGTGCCCAAAAAGTGATTTTGCACAGGCGCTGCAAAATCACCTTTCGGGACGTGTATAAAAAAAAAAAAAAATTTGCACAGGATTTGAAAAATGACAGCCATCACAGTCATGAGGTGCTGTAATGATATGGTTATGTTGAAAATTTGAGGTACAAATATTGAAAAGTACCAAAGTTATGAGCCTGCATTTGCAAAATTCAACAGACTCATAACTTGTTTTCAATATTGTTTCACAAAATTGTCAACATAGTCTTCTTATGACCTCACTTCATGGACAAGGGCAGAAGCATTTTCAACTCCTACCTGAAAGGTGATTTTATGCAGTGACCTCAAAATCATCTTTTGGGACAGATCTGCCTAATGATAGTGACATTGTTCATGAGGTGGGGTACCAAAGAAGTCATGTTGAAAATTTGAGCCAAAAATATGTAAAAATGCCTGCGTTATGGCACTAAGTTCAAAACCCTATTGAAATACATTAAACTGCATACCTGTGTCTTCAGTTCATGGTCCGCTTTGAAGAGTGAAGATGTGTCTGCGGTCCAGAGAGGATTATGGTGTTGGACCCCCAATAGATAAGTAAGGGCATGTGGGGGGGTGGCGTGGTGGATGCTGAGTGGGAGAGTCTGGTTGGGGGCAAGGAATGGCCACAAAAGACATTGATGGACCTTTTTTTTTTTTTCCCACAGGTGGAAACAAAAAGAGACAGATGATCCCCGATCATGACACTGTGGGATTGGGCATCCCCAGTTTCACACTTATATGGGGAAAGATATTGATGGAACTTTTTTGTTTTCTACAGGTGAACTAAAAATAGCAAAAAAAGATGATCCCTGATTGCGACACTGGGGGACTGGGCACCCCCCAGTGTCAAAAAAAATACCTACAACCACTGATCATGACACCAGGAGATTAGGCACCCCCAGTGTCACAGTTACATTTCGAGGGAGCAGGGTGGTGGGTGCTGAGAGTGAAGGTTGAAGGGGGGGGAATTTTTATACTATAAAAATAAAGAAATAAAATAGGTGATCATGGCAGAACATGGCCCACTCTGCCATGACCAAGATGGCCACCGCATGCTACTATGCATGCGCGACTGCTAGCGTATGTGCAGTAGAGTGTGGCAGCCATCTTGGACATGATGGAATGTGTCCTGTTCTGCCATGACTGCCAGCACTCTAAAATAGTGCAGTGCTGCGTCAATAGGGACAACATGGGTGGACTGATCACGGATGTGGAGGCGAGAGTGACGATCGTCCAAAATGTTCATTCAGAAAGAATAATAGAAACATAAAAACATAGACTTTGATGGCAGATAAGGATTGCTTGGCCTACCTAGTCTGCCCATTTCCTTACCTACTGGATAAGCTGCAGATCCTAGTAAACCAACAGCCTATTTCTTCCTACCCCCCACAAGAATTGCCTTATGTCTGTCACATGCATTCTTGAATTCCCCCACTGTTTTTGACCCCACGACCTCCTCAGAAAGGCCGTTCCATGCATCCACCACCCTCTCTGTGAAAAAATACTTCCTTACATTGCCCCTGAGCCATCCCCCCTCTATCTTCAAATGGTGTCCCCTTGTTCTTGCACATCTCTTTTTCTGAAAGATGTACCTACCCTCTTGCACTTTGTCGATTCCCTTGAGGTACTTAAAAGTTTCTATCATGCCCCCCCCCTTTTCTCAAGAGTATACATATTAAGCTCCTTTAGTCTCTCCTCATATGGCTTCTGTTGCAGACCCTGCACCATTTTAGTTGCCTTCCTCTGGACTGCCTCCATCCTGTCTATGTCCTTGCAGAGATGAGGTCTCCAGTACTGGACACAATACTCCAGATGGGGTCTCACCAACTGTCTGTACAGAGAGATAACAATTTCTTGTTTTCTACTGGTGATGCCACTCCCTATACATCCCAGTATCCTCCCAGCCATCCTTACTGCTTTCTCACATTGCTTGCTAACCTTTAGGTCATCTGATATGATTACCCCAGGTCCCTTCCATTTTGTTGTTGTTACTACCTCCCATTGTGTACTCTTCCCTGGGTTTTGTTTCCAGGTGCATTACTTGCATTTCTTTGCATTGAATCCAAGCTGCCATACTTCTGACCATTCCTCCAACCTTGCCAGGTCCTTCTCATCCTTTCCATTCCCCTTGTGTATCAACCCTGTTGCAGATCTTTGTGTCATATGCAAAGAGGCATACTTTTCCTTCCAGTCCCTCTGCAATTTCACTTAGAAAGACATTAAAAAGGACCGGACCCAGTACTAAACCCTGTGGTACCCCACTGGTAACTCCCCCTTCTTCAAAGTGGACTTCATTTACTATTACCTTCTGTGTCCTGTTGTCCAGCTAATGTTTTACCCAGGCTACCACCCTGGGACCCAATCCCAGGCTGGCTAATTTGTTTATTAGTATTTTGTGTGGGACTGTGTCAAATTCCTTGCTAACGTCTAGGCAGGCCATGTCCACAGCCCCTCCCTGGTCTACTACTTTGGTCACTCAATCAAAGAAATTGATTAGATTCATCTGACATGACCTTCCCACTGTGAATCCATGCTGCCTTGGGTCCTGTGCCCCACTGACTTCTAGGTACTCAACAATTCTTTCCTTCAGAAGTGATTCCATCATTTTCCCTATCACTGAGGTCAAACTGACAGGTCTGTAGTTTCCTGCCTCTGTCTTGCTCCCACATTTGTGAAGGGGAATCACATCTGCTCTCCTCCAGTCTTCAGGTACCACTCCATCCTCCCATGATTTGTTAAAAAGGGTAGTCAGTGGTGTCACTAGTTCTCCCCTTAGTTCTTTTAGAATTCTGGGGTGAATCCCGTCAGGCTCCATTGCTTTGCCCCCCTTCAGTTTTAGGAGTTCTTTCAGAACCCTTTCTTCTGTGAGAGGACTGGGATTGACCCCCCCCCATGACCAAGATTTGATTGATTTGATTAGGCACCTCCCCTCCTTCTTTTGTGAATACTGAGCAGAAGTATTTGTTCAGTAGCCCTGCTTTTTCACTGTCCCTCTCTGCCCACCCACCATCCCCTTTGTTCAGCCTACTATCCCTCCCTTTGTCTTTCTTCACTCCCTAATGTACCAATAAAAGGTTTTATTCCCCTTCTTAACAGAGTTGGCTTTCTTTTCCTAGGTTTGTGCCTTTGCTATTCTGACTCCCTTCCCTGCTTCCTTCTGCTTTAACTGGTACAGTTCTCTGTCCTGCTCCTTCTGTGTTTCCTTATAGTTCTAAATGCTATATTTTTCTCCCGAACCTTCCCCGCCACCTCTTTTGAGAACCAGAGTCCTTTTTTACTTTGAAGAAGAAGGACTGCATGGATCCGCCCACTGCAGTCCTAAAAGTACTGTATCAGTGCTCTGTTCAATATTTGAGTACTACCATCTCTGCTGTACTCATTCTCATACTCCCAGGGTGCTGTGGCAACACTGGTATTGAAGTAGCGTGTTTGTTTGTAGATAGACATAGAAGAAAAATATACTCACCATAGTAATGTTGTTTCTTCTAATGGAGTCTTGCTGTATTCAGACATAATGTATTCAGACATAATGCAGTTAGCACCAGCACTTGTACTGTCCCAGAGAGGAAAGAGTTAACTCCATGCAGAAGCATGGAACGTTGAGCTCGAGCTCGGTTTTCAAACCTCTGTCTGTGGTACTTACCAGTGCAACCGTCAGATTCTTACTAGCAACTAACTAACTTGACACTAAAATGTGGAAATTGTTTGAACACATAGCCAAAAGCAAAATACTTTTGGGGTTCAAAAGACTCAAGTCGAGAACCCAAAAAGAAATTAGGTAATGACAATTCAAGCTATGCAACACAAGAAGGAAAAACATAAGTTACCCCACCAAGAGGGAGGGTACAAGGTACACCCCTGAGGTGCAACACTGTGCCTGCCAACCCACTTCCCAAAAACAGGTTCTGAGAGGGGAGGCAGAGGGGGAGGTCTGATTACAGCAAGACTCCATTAGAAGAAACATTACTATGGTGAGTAATTTTTTCATCAAACAACATGAAGTCTTACTATTCAGACACAATGCAGACTACCAAGCAGTTCCCTATGGAGGAGGGAATGCAGAACCTACTTTGAGAACAAGTTCTGCAGCACTGCTGTGCCAAACCTAGCATCACTCCTAGACTGGCTGTCCAGAGAGTAATGCTTGGTGAATGTAAGTACTGTTTTCCAGGTGGCTGCTTTACAAATCTCTAACAAGGGTATATCTCTGGCCGCAGCTAGAGTAGCAGCTGTACCCCTAGTCGAGTGAGCCCTCAGGCCTGAAGGGGGTGTTCTGCCCAATTTGTCATAGCAAAATTGTATTCAGGAAACAATCCACTTGGCAATAGTTCTTAGCAGCAAGCTTACCTTTCCCCACTTCACCATAAGTGAGGAACAATTGAAGACAGTCATTTCTGTGTGCCTTAGTATGCTCTATGTAGTAGCTAAGTGCCCTTTTAACATCCAAACTGTGTAATCTTCTTTCCCCTGGGGAAGAATGGTCAGTGAAAAATACAGGAAGAGACATAGACTGGTTTAGGTGAAAATCTGATACCACTTTAGGCAAGAACCTCCTATTAGTTCTTAGGACCACTTTATCCCTATGGAAGGATATGAAGTCGGGTTCAACTGACAGGGCTTGTAATTCGCTAATCCGCCTGGCAGAAGTAATGGCTACCAGGAACACAGTTTTCCAGGTCAAGTACTTCAATTCAGCCGAAGCCATAGGCTCAAAGGGCGGCTGCATAAGCTGAGCAATGCAGACATTAAGATCCCAAGGTGGAGTAGGCTCCCTAAAGGGAGGGTTAATGTGAACCAGGCCTTTGAAAAACTTCCTGAAAACAGGATGAAATGCCAAGGAAGATCCCTTCCCTGCTGAAAGGAATGCAGAGACAGCTGCTAGATGAACCTGCAGAGTGGCAGGCCTAAGGCCTAGACTATTCAGATGAGCTAGATAATCTAAGGTTGTGGAAATGCCTGCAGAATCAGGCACAATACCTTTCTGAGAGCACCAAATACTGAACCTCTTCCATTTGGAATGGTAAGTTTTTCTAGTGGAAGGTTTCCTGGAGACCTTCAGAATATACAGAACTCCCTGAGACAGATGTAGAGCTGCATATTCTAACTCTTCAAGAGCCAGGCCTTGAGGTTGAGAGACTGGAGAGATTGGGGTACCAGATCCACCCCTGGAAGGAGGAGAAGATTGTTTCTCCTGGGAAGAGACTAGGGACGTGAGACAGCCAAGGGCAGCAGTAGAGGATACCAGGGTTGTCTGGCCCAGTCTGGAGCTACCAGTGTCGGTGTGCAGGGCTGAGTTCTTATCTTGATCATAACTCTGGACAGGAGAGGGAAAGGAGGGAATAAAGATACCTGCCCTTCCAGTTCAGAATGAGGGCATCCTGGGGAACTGTCCCCAGGACTGGAGGTCTGCAGCAAAACAGAGAAAGTTTATGATTTCCTGATGCTGCAAATGGATTTATTTCTGGAATGCCCCACTAGGAGAAAATGATCCTCAGAATGTGAGGATTCAAGGCCCATTCGTGATGCCCCTGTGAATTCCTACTCAGGGCATCTGCCAGCACATTGCCCTTCCCTGGAAGATGAACTACTACCAGGAAAGTCTGAAGGGAATAGGCCAGAGACAAAATCTTCATGGCCTCTGTGCACAAGGCTATGGACTGAGTGCCTCCCTCCTTGTTGATGTACCACATTGTGGTAGTGTTGTCCATCCTGACTTGGACCACCTTGCCTTTGACTGAATCTGAAAAGGTCTGAATGTCTAGGAAAAACTGCCCTGAGTTCCAGGAGGTTGATATGAAGAAGAGACTCCTGTGGGGACCAGATCCCCTGAGCTGTTAGGGCTCCCAGGTGGGCTCCCCAGCCTAGGAGAGAAGCATCCGTAGTCACTACTACTGATGGAAGTTGAGGGAGAAATGGAACCTCTTGTCTGATGTTGTTCTGGTCCAGCCACCACTGGAGAGCCTGGACCAGAGTTCGGGTCACTGGAATCAGTTTTGTGAGAGAATCTGTTCTCTGTGACCAAAAGGACCTTAGATGGAACTGAATGTCCCACATCTGAAATCTGGCTCCCTGAAACACTGCAGTGGAGGCTGCCATGTGGCCCAGGAGAGGAGGAACTGTCCTGCTGGAAAAGAAACCTGAGGCCGAAAGGAGGAAGCGAGGTCTACTAAGGCCTTCACCCTTGCCAGAGGAAGGAAAGCTTTTGCTTGGGTAGTATCCAATTCCACCTCTATGAAGGTGAGAAGCTGTACTGGTTCGAGGACAGATTTTGGCAGATTGAGAAGAAACCCCAAGGAACTGAGCAAGTCCTGAATGGTTTGCAGAGCTGACCTGACCTGGTCTGAAGACTGCCCTACTAGGAGCCAGTCATTCAGATTTGGAAAAATGGTGATACCCTGTCTTCTGAGGAAAGCCACTGCTACTGCAAGGCACTTTGTGAACACCCTTGGAGCTGATGTTAGGCCAAAAGGCATGGCCTTGAACTGATACTGGCCTAAAAGCAACTCGAAACTGAGGTATTTTCTGTAGGAGCACCTTATAGGGATATGAAAGTAGGCATCCTTGAGGTCCAGTAATGTTAGCCAATCTCCTGGCCTTAAAGAGGTAAGGATTATTCCCAGAGTTACCATTTTGAACTTGGGTTTTCAAATGTTTGTTCAGACACCTTAGATCCAGGATGGGTCACCACTCCCCTGTTTTCTTTGGGGTGAGGAAGTACCTGGAGTACAGGCCTTTTCCCTTGTGTTGAGTAGGAACCTTCTGTATGGCTCTGAAAGCCAGGAGAGAGGAAACCTCTGCCTCTAGGGCAAGGGTTTCTGAAACTGATGCAGGTGGAAAAGACTTGGCCCTCATTTTTGGGTACCTTTTGAAGCTGAGGGCTAGTCTCTGGCTTACTATTTCCATGACCCACGTGTCTGAGGAAACAGACTTCCAGGCCTGAAAGTAGTAAGCCAGCCTGCCTCCTACTGGGATTGGAGAGTCGACCCGGGCTGACACCTCAGGGTGTCTGCTTGGCAGGAGCCTTAGTCTGGGAGGAAAAAGCCGCCCTGCTCATCCCCCTTCTACCCCCCCTTGGGAAAAAAACCCTTTGTGGGTAAGACTGGGCTTGGTAAAAAGGCCTGTGAAAAGACCTGCCCCTGCCCCTGGACTTCTGCTTCTGAGGAGTGACTTGCCTTTCCTTGGCCTGTGCACTTCTGTAAGTGGTTCTATATTCGTCCATTTTCTTCATGTAAGCCTCTGTCTGCTCCTCAAACAGAGAGTTACCAACTACAGGAAAATCCATAGCCTTAGACTGGGTGTCCTGTGATAGGCTAGTATATCTGAGCCAAGCATGCCTTCTGAGAGACACAGATGTAGCCATGACTCTGGACGCCACTTTGCTGGAGTCAACAGCAGCGTGAAATTGTACCTTGGATGCCTCAATTCCATCCGCAGCCACCTCCTCCAGCTCTTTGGCTAGCTGGGGGGAGGCCTTTTTAGCCAGTTCCAGAACCGTATCCCACCTGGACTTCTGGTACCTGGCTGTGTAGGCCATATAATTTGCCTGCCTGAGTCCCAAAGAGGATGCCAAGTGTAGTTTCTTGGCCATGGCATCGACTTTCCTGGAGTGCTTGTCTGGGGGGTGTGAAGCCAAAGGAATGTTTGCCCTGTCACAGGCTGCATCCTGCACTACCCCAACATGGTTGCTATGTGAATAAAGGAACTCCACAGATGAGCCTGATAACATGCATCTCCTGTCCATTCTTTTATCTACAGGAGGTAAAAAGTTAGGAGTCTGTAGAATCCTTTTTGTCTGTTTCCCCAAGGACTTGTGAAGGGGAATAGACAACCATTTGGACTCTGGGATGTCCATCATCTCCCCAAAATCAGGCTCTTCTTCCTCCTCAGCTGCTTCAACCAAAGGGAGCTGGAGGATTTCAGCCACTTTCTTGTAAAACAAGAAGTGAGAAGGGGACTCAGCAAGCCTGGGAGGGGAGACATCAGACGATCTGTCTGGGGAGATGTCTGGTTCAGTGGGCACATCCAGACCCCACCGTCATAGTCATCGTCATCATCATCGGGATAGTCTTCGTCTCCCTCCCACTCCTCATAGAAAGCATCTGGATTGTAATCCGAAGGAGCCAGTTCTGACCGAACTGACTGCCTAAACGGCAGCACCGGTTCAGATGGAAATAGACAAAGCGATTGGACAATACTAATTGCTTTGGCTATCTCATCCGTGGTTGGAGTAAATGGAACTGGATCTGAACTGGTGGACTTTCGTTTCTTTTTTGATGTAACTGATCCCTCAGAGTTGGCTCTCCTTTTGCCCGAGGAGGTATCACATAGGTCAGTAGGCACCTCCTTAGGTTCAGCTGTAACTGAACCGGGCTGGCCATCCGGGTCTACGGACTTCTCAGCCTCCCTTTCCTTCAACCTACTCAGTCTTTTTTCTAGAGTGGTTTTAGGAATGTTTTTGCAAATTTGGCAGTCTGACTGGAGGTGTCAAACCCCAGACAATAAACACAGATGAGGTGGGGGTCGGCCTTGGCAAATGCCTCCCCACACTCAGTACAGTGTTGAAACCCAGTGGGACCGGTTTTCTTTTTGGGTTTCTCAGACATGGCCAACCTACCAAAATTACCCTATAGAAGTGTTCAAGTCAGGTAATGCCAACCGACCGGTAACAACCGTGTCACGGGTTTGGAAAAGAACTGAAAAAAAGCCCAGTTCTTTTGAAACCAATCGGTACCAGAACACCACTCTAAAATAATAAATTTAAAATTAGAAGGAAACACAAGGTCGGTTCCTAACCAGACTGACCGGGCAGAAACTGAAGAAACCAACAATTTCCACAAGTTATTTAAAATAAAATACAGTCATTATCTATCTACCACACTACCTGTACTGTTGACAAAGGCTGGAAATCCGAAAAAACAATAAAGAATTAAGTTTTAAACCGAATGCTTTACATTTACCAAACCGAGCAGAGGAATCTTCAGAGCGACTTCACCATAAGTCGGAGTAAAGAATCTGACGGTTGCACTGGTAAGTACCACAGATAGAGGTTTGAAAACTGAGCTCTAGCTCAACGTTCCATGCCTTGGCATGGAGTTAACTCTTTCCTCTCTGGGGCAGTTCAAGTGCTGGGGCTAACTGCATTATGTCTGAATACAGCAAGACTTCATGTTGTTTGAATTGGGATGCCAGAATACTATACCCACAAAAGGATACAGTATTCTGAAATGTGGCACCTCAGCTTACAAGAGCTACAAAAAGTAGAAGTATCAATTTTTTTTTTAACTCCGTTGTACTTTTTTTTTTTTGAAATCACAATTTTTATTCAAGTTTTTTTTTTTTTTTCCAGTAAATGCACAAAAACATCACAACCAGGCATCACAGGATCGTAATAAGCATACAAGATAATCCATTATACCAAGAGAATAATAATTGATTATGGATATTAAAAATAAGATTTAAACCCTGCTATCTCTCTATTTAACAATTACCAAAATATTCTCTACAGCCAGGCAGTCTCTTATCTATTGTTCTTGTTGAGTTCTACCCATGATGCAGGTATTTATTTTAAAAAGTACAAAAACATATACCAAATAAATAGTTAACAGACAACAGCTAAGACATGGAAAACACCTAAAACAACCCAGAGTGTAAATGAGAAGGTGTCTTATGTACAAGAAGATAAATTTAACACCGTTCATAGGTTTGTTAGGAGAAGTAAACTCCCCCATGGGGGGGGGAGCAAGAAAAAGCAATCACATACTAAACCCACAGGTCCATCTTAACAACTTCACCCCAAGAACCAGACAAGTTAATTTCTGGGCAAGCCAAATCCAAGCAGATGCTCCTGGTAACTGAACCTAGATGTGCTCCACCAAAATTTCCAAAATGTCTGTATTTGTTTTGTTAACCTGGAAATGAAAAAACTGTAACCATCAGGCTGTAAATTATTCTTTAAGAAGCCTCAATTTGGCTGTGAGCTTCTCCATCTCCAATACACAGAGACACCGATCATACCAGGACTCCAAAGTGGATAGCTCTGGAGAGAGCCATTTTTGAGTGATGGTTTTAAGGGCTGTTGCTACAAGAATATTATATAGATATCATTGGGCCTTTGACTTAATACCCAAGAGAGGTAAGCCTAGCAGCCAATACTGTAATTAAGTTGGGGGTGGAATTTCAAAAATAGTTGCGACCGTCAAGTTAGCCATATCCCAATATCCCTTTACTTTGGGACAAGCCCAGAAAATGAGTATGCATACCCTTCTCTGTGCAACCCCTCCAGCACAGCTCAGAGGAGTGTTGCCCAAAATGTTTAGTAATCACTGGAGTGCGGAAGTAATGCAGCACAACATGCCATCTAAATTGCCTCCAGAAGCCATATGCCATGGTGGAGTGAATACCTCTCCAGATCTGTCTCCACTCCCCATCATTAAGCTGCAGTCCAGCTTCCGTGTGCCAGATCTGTCTAAGGTAGTCTGGAGAATCTGGATCCAGATCCAAGAGGAAAGTCGTAATTTTTGAGACCGTTCCCCTTTGCCCACATTGATTTACTAAGAGACTAATGGTAGAAGGAATTCTTGAAGTGGATTGGTTCCATCCTTCATGTGAAATTCCTTATCCTTTTCAAGTAAGAAATGCCTAACTTGAAGGAACCAGAATAGATCTTGTGGGGGTAGCCTGAATTCCTGGGCTAGCTGCTGAAATTATTTAAATGTATCCCTGATGAAAAGTTGCCCCACCAGGCAAAGGCCCTGTGTGGCCCATTTCCTAAACCCTGTGTCCATCCTAAATAGAATGAAATCTAAGCAAGCCCGTATTGGTGTGGAAGGTCTAACTTCAATTCCAATCTGTATTTCCAGCATAATGCCTGCCAGGTATCTTTCAAGGCAACTGACCAAGGGCAACCTAGAACTGACCACTGAAGTCCAGCTTTATCCATAAAAACTAAGTCCCCTATTGTGGCAATAGCTGAGGAGGGTTTCTCTATTTCAACCCATAAAGGAGCATCCTCTTCCACCATTAGTGGCAGCAGGGCCTGTAATTGTGTTGCTCAGAAGTATTTACATAGGTCAGGTAGCCCAAGCCCTCCCTGAGGTTTAGCCATCAATAATGTTTGCCAACAGACCCTAGGTGGCTTGCCAGCCCAAATAAAATTTAGATATTGTGGATTTAAGGGATTTCCATAAGGAGCCAGGGGGTTTTAAAGGTAGGAAGAAAAACAGGAAAAGAAGGTGTGGCAACACATTTATTCTAATACATTCTATCTGTCCTGATAAGGACAGAGAGAACTCATTCCAATGGGTACAATCTGCATGAACCACTTGTAACAATTTAAAGTGATTAGTATGATATCATTTGCTTATGTCACGGAGAATACAGATACCCAAATATTTAAACCCCTCCTGGCCCATTTGAACTGACCCACCACTGGGAGGTTCCCCGCAGGGACGGATTCCACTGGGAGCATTTCTGTTTTTGTTTTATTGATCTTGAATCCTGCAACTAGTCCAGTCATGTAGCATGGACTCAAGATAAGGAGCCGAACACACAGGGTCTGCAACATATAGTAGGGTGTCATCAGTGTATAATGACACTCGAAGCTCTGCTCCTCCAAATCTAATACCCTAATAAGTGTCTGATTGCTGAATGAGGGCAGCTAAGGGTTCCATACTAAGAATGAATAAGAAGGGAGAGAGATGGCAGCCCTGTCTAGTCCCCCTCTCTATTTTAAATCTAGAGGAAAGACCCTGTCAACTTTCACCTATGCCCACGGTTCTCTGTATAAGTTCCCAATCCAATTTTTGAATTTATGTCCAAAACCAAATTTTTTATGAGTTTGATCAAGAAAAACCCAGTCCAGGAGGTCAAACACCTTTTCAGCATCAAGGAAGATTACTGCATGTAAGGTGTGGGGGGATTTGGAGGCAGACAAAGTATTCAAAAGAAGACAAATATTGTCTTGAATATGGCACCCAAGGATAAATTCTGTTTTATCAAAGTGCACCAGGGAAGGGATTATCTGCTGGAGGTGAAAACCAATAAGTTTAGCAAAAAGTTTTGTGTCCTGATTAAGGAGGGAAATGGGGCAGTACCTAGAGCACTCCAGGGAGTCCTTACCCAGTTTAGGTAGTACTGTAATCACGGCAGCACCCCAAGTATCTGGGGTAGCACCTTCCTTGTGGGCCTCATTGCATACTTTAGCCAATAAGGGGGCCAAATCTGCTACAAAGCGTTTGAAAAATTCAGCCATGAATCCATCAGGGCCTAGTGCTTTACCCTTATTGAGAGATTTAATGGCTGCCCATATCTCCCCCTCTGTAATCGGTGCCTCTAACATGTCCCTTTGTTCTGGTGATAGCAAGTGTAGTTCCACTTTCACCAAGAAGTCAGTGACCAAAAATGAGGCAGCTGCCAGAAGCCAGAAGCAATTCAAAATGTTTGACTCCCTCCTTATCTTGGATCCAAAGCCTTGCGGGGTACTGTAGCGTAAGCTTTGAAACCCTTTTCCCGGAGGAGTTTAACCACTAGCATGATCTTCTTCTTATTGGCTAGCATGGTGGGGGGGTGTAATCTTGATTTACATACAGTATACCCTCTGCTCATCCAGGTTAAGATTTTTCATTCCCCATGCAAGCCACAGGATTTTCGCTTTTGTGTAGCATAGGAAAATAATGAGGATAGATCTGGGGGGCACCTTGTTTCAGTTTGGGGGCAACCATCCAATGTGCCCTTTCGATATCTAGGGTTAAATCCTCTTCCAGGGCCAGCTCCTTGCAGAGTCAACAGTCCATATATTCCTCCATACTGTTCTGCTCCACTCCCTCTGGTATGCGAAGCACTCTGATATCGTTTCTGTGAGCCCAGGCTTTGGCATGTCCTGCCCAAAGGGTTAGGTGTATCTCCCTCTTATGTAGATAGGCCAAGGGCCTAACGAACACCATATGCTCATTCTGCACAACCTCCATCTGAGATTCTACTGTAGTAGTGTGGGCCTCCAGTTTATTAAAATCTTTCTACAGCCCTGTCATTTTGGAGTCAGTTCCATGCAGGATTATCAATATGCGGTGACCATCCACTTTAGTAAAGGTAGTTTTGGTGTCTGACCCAGAATTGTCCTCCTCATCAGCAGATGCAGCAAGCACCAAGGACCTGAACAGAGTAGGGCTGATAGGCCACTGATCTATCGAAGCAGTAGACTGTCACCAGGTACCAGAATAAGTTGACTTTTTTGTTTTGCCCATATCCACAATAGTGGAGGCGAGTTGGCGTTGCTGATTGATGCAGTAAAAAAACACCAATGGTGACCGATTACAAAGAAATTGCACCCGAGATCATGGAGCTCTGTTCTAGACAGCCATCCAGATGCGTGATGTCACCAGAAGTCTCAGATATACTTTTATTGGTT
Source organism: Neoceratodus forsteri (assembly GCA_016271365.2). Classification (NCBI taxonomy): domain Eukaryota; kingdom Metazoa; phylum Chordata; order Ceratodontiformes; family Ceratodontidae; genus Neoceratodus; species Neoceratodus forsteri. The sequence continues at coordinate 1,323,728,946 of CM057456.1, forward strand.
CAGCATAAAACAATTCTACTTACATGGTTCACAGTTTTGAGAACATTGTGTTCCACCATCATGATTCTATTGCTTGCTATGGGTACATGCCACACAAAACCACTTCTTCCAGAGCTCCCTAGAGACAGAAGTGAGAGTGGGGGGGGGAGGAATTATGGCAAGCAGATGTAAAATGGGTCACTGATAGTTAAATATAGCAACAGGCAGGTAGGAAAAAAATTAAACACAATAGTAAATTTCCAAATGGAGCCAGGGGAGAAACCACTGCATCGTCAACCACAACGTGGAACCTACTAGGGCCAACCCTTGCCCTCATAATCACTTACCATGCTCCTGTCCTGAGCTGGCTTTCAGTATAGCTTAGTTAGAGTCAGAAGTAAGTTTTTTTTTTTTTTGCCTCTGTCAGGGGGACTACCTTTGCCTGGCTCTGCACAGTTGAGTGGAGGCAATGCCAGGTCATAATGCTAATTACTGGGGATACAGCTGCAAACAAGGGAATAAATCTAGAAACTAGGTGAATGGATGGATGGGGATGACTGCTGGAAACAAGAAGGCTAGGTGGGAGATTACTGGAAATTGGTAAACAGCTGGAAACAAGGTAGGTGCATGAAGGGGGATAAGAGCTGGAGGAAACCGAAAGCTAGTAATGGAGTAAGAGAGATGCAAGGAGAGACAGAGAAATAGAGAGGTGAGAAGAGATTGGAAATGTAGGGGAGAGGAAAGAAATGGGAACATGTTAGTTTTTTTTTTTTTTTTTTAGAACTGCATAATCTCCCATGATTGACAGCTACAAAATACAATGCCCTGTCATATGTACTTTATTGCCTCTGGGTGACCCTACTGTCTTTTCCAATTTCAAAATGCATCATTTTGCATCTAATTTTACAAGCTCTTTTCAGGTTAGTCTATCCTATGTGTAAGTGTTTAGCTTTCACTCTTTTCAGCTATATTTTATTTGCCTCATAAAAATGTCTTGGGTAGTTACACTCTTGCTATGTGTGGGGTCTTTCTAAAGTATGTCTTAGAATTATGCATCTTTTATCTGGTTCACTGTGCCTTTACCCTACACACCAGTAGTTCATTTAGTGTGGCTAGCCTAGCAGAGTTGAACATTTCATGTCAGATTGAACCTGGCTCTGCCAAATTTTACAGCTGAGTGGAATGAAGCTCAGGTAGTTCTCTGGGTCATATAGTGAGCCAGTGGTTGTGTAGAGTTTCATATCTGGGACCTCCTGGTTGACAGATTTGGGGCTATATTTCCCATGCCTTGAAACAGCACACAGTCTAATTATCCCCCAGAGTGGAGAGACTCCCATTGGCAGGGAGGTAGTGAAAGTCTATGTATGTATGTACATACATTATGCCTGCCACACTTACTGTTTTGACTGTGCCTTAAGTATCTGTTGATCTATGTGTAATTTTTTTAATTGTTATGTATTTTTTCTTACCTTATGGTGTGGGTCATGCTTAAAAATATTAGTCCAATGCACTTACTCAGTTATTAGGGGTGTGTATGACCTGAATATTAATTCTTGAAACCACAAACAGTAGAGTATGAGGTACTCAGGACTGATTACCAAGTATTTCTTTCACTATTCATGTTCAAGTCTGAATAAAAAAATTTGATAGTTCAAAAAATAAAATAAAATTCCCTGTCCCCCCCACCCCAAGAAGAGATAATGAAAAGCAAAGCTTCACTGGTGTAGTTCACAGGGAGTCAGGAATTTCGTACTTCATTAAGAGTCACATATATTTTCTGACATGTGCCAGCTTCGCATGGTAAACTTAAAAAAATAAATAAATAAACTCACACACACAGATGTAGTAGCTTTACCCACTCCAACCTGCCCATCCCATTTGAGTTGTTTTCCATACAATTGCACTTAACTTCACCAGGGCTGGGGGAGAAGAGTGTGGATTGTGTGCTTTATGAAAGTGGGGGCTAGGCATGATTATAAATGGTCAGGACTGGGGAGTTTGGTAGATAAAGTCACTTTGTGGGTGGGGTGGCATTTATGTTTATAAATTTTTTTTTTTAGGAAAGAAACCATCTGTCTCAGGGTGAACTCCCGCCCATTTGGAAGACTGCACTTGTGGTCCCGTTTAAATCGGGTGATCCTAGGGATCTTAACAATTAGAGGCCAATCTCGTTACTTCCAATTCTGTCCAAGATGCTGGAGAAAATAGCGAGTGTCCAGCTAGAAAACTATCTGGAGTCTGAAAACCTGCTTAATCCCTGGCTTCAGGGCTCAGCATAGTACAATAACTGCCCTTGCTAAAGTGACCAACGACTGGTTAACAGCGCTGGATAAGAATTTTATCTGTGCAGTGTTTTTGGATTTAAGCAAGGCATTTGATACTGTAAACCATAGCCTGCTTCTTTCATCCCTTCGGAATATGGGCCTTGACGTCCTCTCTTTAAGATGGTTCTCAAACTCTCTCTTTGATCAATTTCAGCAAGTAAAGGCTGAGGAAGAAGTCTCTCCTTTAAAACCCCTGCTGAGGGGCGTACCTCAAGGTTCCATTCTGGGACCATTGCTGTTTGCTATGTACATCAACAATATTGACGCGACCATTAATGAAGCAAAAATACATCTATTTGCAGATGACACCATAATTTACATCAGCAGCCCTTCCCCTGTAACTGCACAGAAAACCCTTCAAAGTGAATTTAAATTGTTGCAGCTTCAACTACTAAACCAGAAGTTACTGCTTAATGCTAAAAAACCTAAAGCATTGCTCCTATCACCCCGTTCTCATGCATCAAACTCTTCTGTCGACGGAACACTTCTACCTATCACCACCATCCTTGGGGAACAGTTGGACTATGTATCTAAATTCAAGTACTTGGGAGTCTGGATAGACAATAAACTCACTTTCACCGATCACATTGAAGAGCTGCTAAAGAAATTTAGGCAGAGACTTGGTCTTTTCTTTAGGATAAATAACTTGCTCACTAGAGATGCCAAGCTGAAGTTGGTTCAAACCACCTTTCTCTCTCTATTGGACTATGCGGACTTCCTATATGACCAGGATACTGCTGGTACTCTAGCAAAGCTAGACACACTCTATCACCATGCCTTAAGATCTATTGCAGGTTTACCATATTCTACCCATCACTGCTCTCTGTACTCGGCAGTAGGATGGACATTCCTCAGCTACAGATGCAAGAGAAATGCTGCTTTTTGGACATACAAAGCAATCATAGGAATGCTACCTCAGTACATCTCCGTCTGCCTCCCAATATGTTCTCTCAGCAAGTATGCCTTGAGAAGGGCATACAGTTGATTAGTCGCAGTCGAATTAGTTGCGGTCAAACCATAGCGCCGATCTCGTCGAAATGTAATCTTGTCTCTGGTACAACAGGTAGCGGACACAATGTAGCCACTGCAACCAGATACCTACAACATTCTGTCCGCTGATGTATGGCGAAAATATGAACATGATATGATTTGGGGTCATGGAACAAACTTTGTCAGCAGAAGCTACAAACTGGTACAAATACACCTCCCAAACACACCAGTCAGTGTTAAAATATAATAAAATGCCTCAGTTAGGCTTTTAGAAGTAAAATAAATCACTGGGTAAATAGGGTAAGTTACCTTGTTCGGGTCTCATCCCCCCCCCCACATGATCAGCTGCATATACATAGCGCATACACACCCTTTTTCTTTTGATTAGTTTAAAAGTCCAAGAAGGAAGAAAGTAATGCCCTGACTGTTGACACCATGCTTGCGGTCCATGGCCTCCCAGTGTTTCTTTTGTCCACACAGTCTGATATGGGGAGGCGATACAGTATGGGGGCCAGTTTTAGTATATGTGAGGTTCCCCTGCAGTAAGTGTCTGGCTGTCAGCTGTCGTCGTCTAATAGGACTAGGTGTCCATGGTAAATGTTGGTGGCAATTATTAATTTGTGGTGGTTCAAACAAGTAGGGGTATCTGACACTGAGGTAGTTTGGTCTGGTTCTCTATGACCATGTTGCTTGTATTGCTGTTAGGTTGCTAGTCCACAATGAGCCTAGAAGGAAGCTATAATGAATAGTGGCCTCAGTAGTCTTTGATTGTGTATGTGTAGGGGTGCAGTGACAGGGACAGAACAGACAGACTATGCAGAAGCAGCTGCAGGCTCCCAATGTGTTGCTTGGCAGTAGTCACTGCAAGGGCTTTTATTTGTCCCCGTGATGAAATGTCTGCATTATTTTGACTGCAACATTTTTTCCGGGGACCAATCAACCGTACACACTGAGAAGTGCTTCCTTCATTGCTCTGTGCATATATAAGGCAAAATCGCATTTTGGCAGAGCAGCATTATGCTATGTACTACCTCAGATGTGGAATAAGCTGCAAAAAACCTTAAAACTAACCCATCCTTTCTCCCTTTCTAACTTCAAATCCCTTTACCCGAGTCATAATAAAGAGCCATGCGCCTGTTTCATTTGATGCCGTTAATCCCATAACTCTAGCCTAGCTTGAGCCTTGCCTCTACAGTTACACTGTGTTTGATATTTATAATTTTGGGCCCCTTCCTCTGCCTTCCCCTTCCCATGCCCTTGCTTTTGCCTCTTCTGTCATCTCTGGCTTGATTCTCAGTACCCCGCTGTCTCTCTTCTCCTCTGCAACCCTCTTGTCAGCTGGACTTAGTTTCCCAGCTACTGCTGCAGTCCATTATCATCTTCATGTGTTTGTTCCTTTTCTTCTCTCCATTCAGTTTCACTATGTCCCTATTCCAAACCCTTCCCTTTACTCTGTTGTTGTTGCCTCCTCTGAAATACCTCCGGAATAGCCTATTAACCCTCATCCTTACCCCGGACCTTTACTTTAGTGTTTACTGAGCACTTATTATTCTGCTGTACTCATTGACTGCTATATTATTTTATATGTTGATATGTGTATATGCTTTGCTTGATGTGTCGCCAGTTTATTTCCCTGACCCAAATTCCAACTGTCTTTTTTTTTTTTTTTTTCGTACATGCTTTTGGTTAATACCTGTTCATATTTTCCTAGTGTTGCATTTATTTTCTGCATTGTATATTATTCAGTGTACCTTCTGACCTGTTTGTATCTTGTATACCCCAGGTCCACCTCGAAAATGAGTTATGCTCAACGGTGATCGCCTGGTTAAATAAAGATTTTGATTGATTGATTCCTAACGGTACCTCACCAGCTAAGTGCTACTTTTGTTGTGCAAAGCCTTATGTGAAGTGGCACATTGCCGGCAAAGTGTCTCTACTTGAAGTTTTAACTTTGCAAAATGCCCTTTTCACCAAGTGAGGAACTACGTGAAGTAGCACTTCATGCTGCATACAGTTGAGAATTTGGGAAACTTAATGCAGCTTTTTGCAGAGTGAAATTTGCTGACTTTGCATATCCCTACTCCCCAGCTGGCCAGGTCTAGTCTCTTCCCCACCATTAGAGCCATTTCTCACACTCCACCCCCTTCTTCTAGCTAAAGTTTAACAAAAACAATCCCAACTTCTTCATCTTTAAAAGCATACCTCACCTCTCCCAGCACACCATTCTCAAATTCACATTTATCTAAAGTTGGACCACCTGCTGACCCCAATTTATAAAACAATCCTGGCTAACCCAGTTGCCTCTCTTTTAGGATACAGCCACACACAGCAAATACAATCTGACCTCCTGTACCCTATTATGAAGATTCAGTATATGGGATACCTGCTTCACATTGGTGAGAAAGCTCTTATGGTATTTGCACATGCTGGCACATACTTTGGTTGCACAATAAATATTCTGGCCATCAAAAAAATGGACCCTTGGTGTATGCCTCTTGTTTGATATTTTTAATCTATGAAGGAGTTTACTTACTCATTTATTAATTTTTATTTGTATTTATTTGTAATTTGTGACCAGGAAAATCCCACAGAGCTGTGATAGCTGGTCTCCAGCTGTGTTCTGTGGAGTGGGTTACATGACTGGGAATGTAGGCCAGGAATCCCCATCTCCTATAACAAGTGCCATGGGATATTTGTCTTCCACCAGGCTTCCAGAGAGAGACAGTTGGGACCTCTATTTAATGTCTCATCCAGTGGGTGACATCTCAGTAGTCCTGCACCCTTCCTGGTGCAGCAGTACAGTCTCAGTATTTGGTATTAGCCCAAGTTCATGGTTTGGGACTGAACCCATGATCTCAATCATCAGGCCTCAGGGTGAATGGGCACCTATGGGGTCACTATGGGTAGTAGATCAGGGAGGGGCTGTGGACATGGCCTACCTAGACTTTAGCAAGGCATTTGACACAGTCCCACACAAAAGATTAATATACAAGTTAGCCAGCCTGGGAGTGGGTCCCAAGATGACAGCCTGGGTAAAGAATTGGCTGGAGAATAGGACACAGAGAGTAATAGTAAATGGAGTCCATTCAGAAGAAAGGAGGGTTACTAGTGGGGTACCGCAGGGTTCAGTATTAGGACCGGTCCTCTTCAATGTCTTTATAAGCGACATTGCAGAAGGACTGGAAGGAAAAGTATGTCTCTTTGCAGATGACACAAAGATCTGCAACAGAGTTGATGCACAGGGTGGGGTGAAAAGGATGAGAAGGGACTTGGCAAGGTTAGAGGAATGGTCAAATGTATGGCAGCTTAGATTCAATGCTAAGAAGTGCAAGGTAATGCACCTGGGAAACAAAAACCCAGGGGAAGAGTACACAATGGGGGGTGAGATACTAACAACAACAAAAATGGAAAGGGACCTGGGGGTAGTCATATCAGATGACCTAAAGGTGGGCAAGCAATGTGAGGGGGCAGCAAGGAGGGCTGGGGGGATACTGGGATGCATAGGGAGAGGCATCACCAGTAGAAAACAGGAAGTTATTATCCCTCTATACAGACAGCTGGTGAGACCCCATCTGGAGTACTGTGTGCAGTTCTGGAGACCCAATCTCATAAAGACATAGACAGGATGGAAACTGTCCAGAGGAGGGCAACTAAAATGGTGCAGGGTCTGCACCAGAAGACATATGAAGAGAGACAAAAGGAGCTTAATATGTATAGCCTCGAGGAAAGGAGGGAGAGGGGGGACATGATAGAAATGTTCAAGTACCTCAAGGGAAACAACAAAGTCCAAGAGGGTAGCATCTTTCAAAAAAAGAGGTGTGCAAGAACAAGAGGGCACAATTTGAAGATAGAGGGGGGTGGCTCAGAGGTAATTTAAGGAAGTATTTTTTCACAGAGAGGGTTGTGGATGCATGGAACGGCCTTCCAGAGGAGGAGGATGTGGAGTCAAAATCAGTGGTGGAATTCAAGCATGCATGGGGCAGTCATAAGGCAATTCTAGGGGGTGGGGGTAGGAAGAAGTAGGCTGCTGGTTAACTAGGATCTGCAGCTTATCCAGTAGGTAGGGAAATGGGCAGACTGGGTGGGCCAAGCGGTCCTTATCTGCCGTCAAATTCTATGTTTCTATGTTTCTAACATGACTTAAAATTCATTCATGGCTCCACCACTCATGGGTTATTGTTTTACCTTCTCATTCTTGGGATAAATTGTATGATTCTAGTCCAACCACTGCGTATCTTATACGTGAGCAATAACGAAGCATTGGTTGGAAAGGACTCCTCAGGGCTGTGATGAGGCACAAGGCCACAGGCTGAATGCTCCTCAGCATACTCTAGAGAAGTGCCTATAGCTTAAAAAGTGCAGCACTATGGAAAGTTTTTTTTTACTGCACTTATTAAATGGTCTGGTACAAAAAAAAGTGTTAAGTGTAAAGAATAGGTTGTTAAATTATACATTTCTCTAATTTATTGTCTTATTAAATGCCTCAGTCACATTAAAGATCAACTGCAAAGGTATTTTAACAAGCATTTGTCAGTGTCAAGTGTTTGCTTGCTGGTATTGGCATTGGTACTGCATGAGTTGGAGAGATGCATAATAGGAATGGCAGTGAAGTATTGAACTAATGCCAACCCTCACCCCCACCCTACAGAGACTGACAGGCATTGGGGTGTGCCTTTGGGTCATCTGTCATAACGCTCATACCATTCCACCTCACCCCACCCTGCAGACACTGACAGGTGTCACATTGTGCCTTGGGGTCTTCAGCCCTTACGCTCACCCATTCCATAAGGAAATAAGCTGAGATGGATGCAGTACAAGAGAATGGGGTGGACGTTGGGGCTGAAGACCCCAAGGCACACCTCATGCCTGCCAGTGACTGCAGGGTGGGGGTGGAATGGCATGAGCATTGCAACTGATGACTTCAAGCCACACCTCTATGCCTGTTAGTCTGTAAAGGGTGGGGCATTACAGTTGGAAACCCTAACACCCCAGGCGTTTGTTGGTATTATCACTCCAAATTTTCAACATAGGCTTTTTGGGACCCCACCTCATGAACAGTGGCACTATCATTTAGTTACTCAATCCTGAAAGGTGATTTCGCACAGTAAATGCGCCATTCGACACAACAAGTGTGAAAAGACATTTTGGGCAGGATGTGAAAAATTTTATATCTGTACTTTTCATGAGGAGGTGTGACAAAATGGAAAGGTTGAGAATCTGGAGTGAAAATATGAAAAAGTAGTGAAGTTATGAGCATGCATAGAAATTGTGCAACCCATGCTCGTAATGCAGTGATTTTTTTGGAATTTGTTCAAATTTTCAAAATGGCCTTTTAGGGACCTCCCCTCATGAACAGTAGTATTGTGATTTCATTTATCTGTCTCAAAAGTTGTTTTCGCATAGCGATTGCACCACATCATTCTGTGCCACAAGTGTGGGAACACGTTTTGGGCAGGATGCAAAAAATGACAGCTGTACTGTTCATAAGGAGGTGTGAAAATGCCAATGTTGGAAATTTGGAGTGAAAATATTAAAAATTGGTGAAGTTACGAGCGTGCATACAAACTGTTCAATGCACACTAGTAATGCAGTAATGTTTTGGAGTTTATTCACCAAACTTGAACATGGGCTTTTTGGGACCCCACCTTATGAACAGTGGCACTGTTGTTTCATTAATCGGTCCCAAAAGGTGATTCCACGCAGCAACCACAAAATCACGTTTTGGGACCAAGAAATGAAATGACAGTGTCAGTGTTCATGAGGTGGGGTTCCAAGAACCCCATGTTGAAAATTTGGGACCAACACTCCAAAAATTGGTTGAGATATCAACCTAAATTGACCCCCCCATTCAAAGCCATTATAGGGCTTAGCATAATTTCTTCGGTTTCCAATCAGTCTTTGAAGAGTGCAGACATATTCCCGGTCCACAGAAGATCGCTGCTCCTGACCTCTGGAGTTAAGTATTGGTGAAGGGGGGGGAGTGGGGTGTGCAGAGGGAGGGTTCAGGTTGGGGAGGGCGGTGGGAACAACGAGGGACAGATTTTTTTTTTTTTTTAGGTTTAAAAAAAAGTCATGGGACTATTTTCTTTTTACAGTGTGCCAGACTAGTGGGGGTGGGGTTCAACGCTGACCCGGGGATTAGGCACCCTGAGGTCAACTGACAAAAAGGGTGTGTGGGCATCCCAGTGTTGGAAATACATAAGAATTACTTTGGCACACTGGGGTGGGCTTCCAGTGTGTCACAATAGTAGGGGGGGGGCATGCAGACACTGGGATTGGACACCCCATTGTCGGCAAAATATATGTTTGTGCTTGGGGGAGGCATGCTGACATGGGATTGGGCACCCTGATGTCAGGTTTGAGGGGAGTGTGTGGTGAGCAGCATGTGCCGCCAATTATGTGTGGCAGAGCTCATCTATTTATTTCACCAGGAAAAAGACACTGAGTAAACGAGTTGCTCATAAGTCCAGTCATGCGCATTACTATGCACTGTAATGTGCATGGCTGGAATCCCTAGTTGCGGGGGGGGGGAAGAAATCTTCCACTGCAATGATGAAACTGTCCATGATTGGAGCAGCAGATTTCTTTCAAGTCCGGTACTTGCTCTAAAACTACTGTCATCAGCAGCTTCCCTGTTGAATGGTGGCCGAGGGATGAGCCCCTGAAAGCATTGGCTGGATTAACCAAACACTGCCACACCTCTGCAATACTCTACTCTCCTCAGAATGTTTCTTGTATGCTGTGCGTACAAGCAAACATAAAAATTAACCCTTTTTGCTAGTACAAGGACAATCAGGCATTATGTATTACAAATTAACTGCAAGAATTGCAATATTTTATGTATAAACGCTCTTTTATTACCTCTCTTTTTTGATGGCTTTGCAGAAAGGCCCACAGACTTTTCAGACCAGCTGGTGGAATTCTGGGTGAGCAGTGATGTCATATAAGCAAGAATGAAATCATTTTCATCACGGTCCTGGCAGCTCAGTATACACACAGTACATCAGATTGTGAAATGGCAAAAATCAGTTATCACTTCAAATGGTATTAAAATGTGCTATAAATATATTAAATATCTAGTAACTTTCACAGGCTAATCAGTAAAAGTTTGGGGACAGTATTAAACAAGAGAAGGCGTGTCCAAGCATCTTCAGGGCATGCCCCCACCATTTTCTTTACTAATCTAAACATAGTTGTATTTTGCTTCACCCAATTTTTGTGTTGCTTGCACACATGTACAAGAAACACATTGTTTCAGTGGGGCCGGTTAATGAGATGCCTTTGTACTCAAAGAAACTTATGTCACAATCAGCTGTGTTCTGTAAACACATTAGTCTGCAGCTGTTATCTCCCATGACCTCCCCCACACTTTCTCTCTGTCTCACTCACACACACACAGGCATGCATAGAGGGGACAGCTGCATTCTTTACAGTGGGGTCAGCTCTGAACTGACAGAGCCAGAGATTTACAATTCTCATTTAATTACTAAGTGGTCCAGCACTCCACTTTAGTGCTTCTCACATGCAGGAAGTGTGAACAGTTGATCAGCTGGACCAATCGGTACAGATCATTATGGCATCAGGAATGTTTGTTTTTTAATTCCCACCCAGTGCCTTGACAGAGAAGTTATACTCAAAAGACAGCTCTATATGCAGTCAGCTGGTGGAAAAGTTAACAGGAGTCTGGATTTCTTTTACTATTACCTCTGCAGTGGGGAAACTGAAAATGATTCTCTACAAACTGGGAAAAGTCCTATGAGGCATTGATCAGTACAGGTACTGCCCTACTGGAATTGAGAAAAATGTAAATGTGTTGTAGTATGCAATGCCTTCAAGTTAACCCCTGGTAATACATCTGACACAATCACATATTGGCTACATCTTGAGATTTCAGATGTCAAAATAAATCACATAAGGGCTTATATCACCTTATTATTATTATATTAGGAGGGACCTCCTTGTAAATGAGTGTTGAATTGTGTTTTCCTGCAAATAAACTGGAAACTTGAACTTGAAACTTATATTCAGAGTACACGGTGAACCTGTATATGTAGTAACTTGACTTCCCTACCTTACAGTATTGATGCTGTGTAAGGTATTCCTCAAGATATTTTAATAAAATCATTTAACAATAAAATCAATTAACAATCCTCATTGTATGGCCCTCAGCGCCAGAAATATATTTTTTCAACTTTGATGCATAGCTCAGGCATTTTGGGGAATTTTGCAACTAATAACATGGGGTTATTGGGACCCCTCCTCATGAATTCAGCCACTGTCATGGCATTATTCAGTCCCGAAAGGTGATTTTTGTGGTCACTGTGTGGAATCACTTTTTGGGCCAGATTAACAAAACTACAGTGCCACTGTTCATGAGGTGGGCTCTCAAAAAGCCTATGTTGCAAAGTTGGTGAAAAAAATCCAAAAAATAACTGTTTTACCAGCATGCATTGCGCAGTTTCCACGCACGCTCGTAACTTCACAAATCTGTAATATTTTCACTCAAGATTTTCAACATTGGCATTTTTACACACCTCCTTATGAACAGTATAACTGTCATTTTTTATGTTCTGGCCAAAATGTGTTTTCGCACTTCCAGCGCAGAATAACGCGGTCGCTGTGGGAAATCAGTATTCAGAACAGATTAAGAAAATCACAGTGACACTGTTCAGGAGCAGAGGTCCTAAAATTCCTATATTGAAAATTTGGTGACGAAAGTCCATTAAATGACTATACAATGAGCGTGCATTGTGCAATTTCCACGCCCCTTCATAACTTCACAAATTTGTAATATTTTCACTCCAGATTTTCAGTATTGTCATTTAACCACACCTCCTTATGAACAGTACAGCTGTCATTTTTCACATCTCGCCTGAAATTTGTTTACACACATGTAGAGCACAATGGCAGAGTCAGTGTGCGAAATCAATGTTCAGGACAGATTGAGAAAATCACAGTGACACTGTTCATGAGCAGAGGTCTTAAACTGGCTATGTTGAAACTTTGGTGACAAAAGTCCATAAAGTGACTGTTGCAAGTGTGCATTGCACAGTTTCCATGCACCCTCATAACTTCACAAATTCATAATATTTTCAGTCCAGATTTTCAACATTGACATTTTTCCACATGTCCTTATGAACAGTACATCTGTCATTTTTCACACCCTGGTCGAAATGTGTTTTTGCACTTCCAGCATAGAATAGTGTGGTCACTGAGGGAAATCAGTGTTCAGGACAGATTCAGAAAATCACAGTGACACTGTTCATGAGTGGAGGTCCCAAAATGCCTATGTTGAAAATCTGCAGTAAAAAATCCCCAAATTACATTATGGGTGTGTGTTGCGCAGTTTCTACATACGCTCATGACTTCACCAGTATTTTTTTATATTTTCACTCCAGATTTTCAACATTGCCATGTTTTTACACCTCCTCAAACAGTGCAGCTATCATTTTTCACATCCTGTTCAAAATGTGTTTTCACATCTGTGGTGCCAAATGGTGCAGTCGCTGTGCAAACAAACCTTTGAGCTAATGAATTGATAGTGTCACTGTTCATGTGGTGGGGTCACAAAAAGCCCATGTTGAAAACTTGGAGTAAAAATACCAAACACCCAGAGCATTAGGGTTTTCATCCATAACACTCTACCCTGTAGGGCCTGACAGGCGTCGGGGGTGTGACTTGGAATTGTCGACAGTAATGCTCATGCCATTCCACCCCCACCCTGCAGTCAGTGACAGACATCGAGGTGCACCTTGGACCCTTTGGCCCACGTGTTCACCCCATTCTCCTATACTGCACCCATTTCAGTGTATTTCCTTATGGAATGAGGGGAGTGTAAATCTCAAAGCACACCTCTACACTTGTAAGTGTCTGCAGGGTAGGGTGAGGTGAAATGTCTTGACCATTATGGGTGACAATCCAAAGGAACACCCCAATGCCTGTCCATCTCTACAGGGTGGGGGTGGAGCTGGCGTCAGTTCAGTACTTCACTGCCATTCCTAAATTGCTTCTGTCCAACTCCTGCACTTCCACAGCTAATGCCAGCAAGCAACATTAGGCATTGACAAATGCTTGTCTAAGGTTCTACAGTTCTCCTTAATATTATGTGTTTTCCCTGTAATGGGTGCTCTTCCTCCCAGAATTTGTACTGCATCCCTTGAAACCCTCCCCAGATATTTACGTATGTCCTGCACCTCTTCAAAAGTTATATTCTCCCCTATCCTCTGCTAATGTAAGACCTTTATTCATCATTCTCAAAATGTGCATCTCTTTTACTATACTCTCACAATATTTTTACATTCACCCCTCTCACAAAATGTTTCACTTTTTACTCCTGCATCCATCCAAATAGCTAAATCCAAAAGTAACTTTAAATAAGGTACCTACTTCATTAACTTTATTATTCAAGAAACATACAGTACTCGTTTTGTTGCTAAAGTGTTTATTGTTCTAGGAATTATTACCTTTGAGCCAATGGCTCTTTTACAAAGGTTCCACATCATCAATGTACAAACAAACAAGACATGTTACATAGAATGGTCAGCAAATTATGAAGGTTTCAATAAGCCAGTATAATACAGTACATCACAGGAAAAAAACAAAACATTGGAGGAATGGTCAAGGTAGGATGAGATATGGGAAGGGGAACAGACTTAGAGTAGTTAGAGGTACTCGGATGCCTTCGTCAAGAAAGGAGCCGAGGAGGAGGATGAAAAACAGTAAAAACAGACATGAGGGAAGAATCATTAGTCAAGGCAGTCACAGGAGCTAGAGGCTGAGAAGTGAGAGTAAAGCATAGATTTGAAAGCTCCTAGTGACGTGGAAGATGTAATGAGCGAGCTCAGGGCATTACTCGCCTACTACCACTATTACTACTACTCGCCTATCTGTTCGACACTACTTTGCCATACCAGGGATAAAAACAACTGTAGGCCAGAAACTCTGCCTTACATTCCCCCATTCTTTTTTAACTCTCTCCAGTCCATTTTTTTTTTGAAGTTATTTTTCCTCCTACTACTTGCCGACTCTCCACCCTTCAAGTGTCAACCAGTGCATCCTCTTGCCACCTACTCACAAGTACCTACCTTCTAATCCCCATGTAGCTGCGGTTTGCTCCGTGTGGGACGAGGTGGGAGTAGCCCCCGTAATCCTTCATTTCATCGAGACTGAAGGCGGTTGGCAAGCAGTGGCAAATCGGAGGCATGCCTGGTGAAGCCTGTCATCCCAGAGCCGACAGGTGTTTCTGCTTTTCTCCTCCCCAGCGCAGTGCACACCCCTGACGTCAAGGTGTTAGACGCCGACATCCACTGCTCAGCAGGGCCGCTTGTCCCCTGCAAATTGTTGCTTGCATTCACCCCGAGCCTCTGCCCGAGAGTTACACAAGTGCGGTGGGCATCATCCCTCCCACCCCGCTCCCCTGGAGACAGTGAGCTGTCATTGGATGCTCAAGCCATTCCCCCCACTGACCCACCAGCTCTAGTCCATTTTTGAAGGTTTCGACATCTCTTTACAGATTTTTAGATTGAAGTTGAAAGGATATTTCTTAGCTGAAAGTGAGTGTAAATGCGTTGTCTAATTGTGTATTGAAAGTCTATTTATATGAGTCTGTATATTATATTGTGTTGCATTTTAATATATATGTAAGTATCCTTTGTATGTATACTGGTCACCCATGAAAACAGGTCATTGGCCCATGGACGTTCCAGTTTAAATAAACAAAACAAATATGAACCCCATCTTCTACACCCCCACTCAGAATCAATACTTTAGCCCACACCCCCATATATGTGTGCATCTACCCCTGCACTCCCCCAAATGTACACCACTTGCACCCCCTCCAAATCTGTAACTACATCACTCCCAAAATTTGCACTTGCACCCCTGCAACCCTTCTGAAATCTGAACCTGCACACCAAAAGTTTACACTCTTATCCCTATGACCATCCTGCAATTTGTACATATACCACTGACTCGCTCCCCCAAATTGTACTTGCCCTTAGCATCCCTCTCAAAATGTCTACCAGTATCCCTCCCGACATTTGTACTTGTACTTCTGCACACTCATAATTTCTGACTACCTCTGTACACCTTCCAAATTTGTAATTGTACCCCTGCACCCCTCTCAAAATTTATAGTTCTACCCCTGCACCCCTCCCCAAAATTGTACTTGCACCCCTCCCCAAAATTATACTTGCACCCCTCCCAAAATCTGTACTTGTATCCATGCACCATTCCCAAAATTTGTACTTGCACCCCTTCCAAAATGTGTACTTGCACACTGCTCCCTGCCAAAATGTGTACCTGCTCCCCTGCACCCATCCCCAAATTTTTACTTGTCCCCTGCACTCCTCCCCAAATTTGTACCTGTTCCCCCTACACCCATCCACAAAACTTGTACTTGTTCCCTGCACTCCTCCCAAAATTTGTACTCGCACTTCTCCAAAAATATATGCATTTATTTAAAATTTTAGTAACTGGGAAAGTCGCACTGAGCTGAGGCTCGTTTTCCAGGTGCGACCTGGGGAAAAGGGAAGGGGGGGTTACATTATATTTAAACAACATAATTATAATATTTACAAACTGTATCAAAAGATAATACAATGAATGGTAATAATGTAAAAAACTTAATAGAAAGCACTGTAAAATAGAAGGCTCTGAGGTTGAGTTTGGGGGAGATTTGGAGTTTTGGCATGGACAGCGCATTGAGGGTCTAGTTTGTTTTTGAAATATTATCCGTCAGCTCTACTTCTCGTTCTGGCAGCAGTACTCAGACTGTTACTGGGGAGGTAGTGAGAGAATCTCTGAAGTTTATTTCCTGGAGCAATACAATAAACTGTATCGATGGTGGTGAGGAAAGCAATTCCCAGACTGACTACAAGTGTTGGGTGAGGGTAAGAGCATGACTCACCTTAAAAACACTTTCTGTGAAGTTTTGGCGTACTTGTATTAAGACACTGGCTCTATATTGCGGACCATTTGGGACTTAAGTTTTTATTTATAATTTAGTTGGAGGGGGGTTTAGCTGGTTTATCATTTGGGGTGGGATTGTTTGCGGGGTTTATTGGAGGTGGGGGGGATTGTTTAATTTGGTGTACTATTAAGTTAGTGGTGGGTTTGCTCTTTGGGCTGGTAAAGGAAGATGTGTTGGTCGGTAGCTTTCCCTGTCAGGTGCTACTCCTCCACCAAGCTCAGGGGTCTCCACCCCCTTTAACTGCCCCCTTTGTCTGCTGATGCCTATGGTCACTGTCGAGCCCTGGGGATAGTAGGAAGAAGGCAGGGAGGCCAGGACCTTGAGGAGAAGACTGGGTGGCTGAATAGGAGTGGTGGGGGCAAGAAGATGCCCTGGGGTGAAATGGAGACTGAAGGGGGGTCCTCCCTGTCTGGTTCCCATACCCAAAGGCTCCAACTTGGGTGGGCAGGTGACCTGATCTGTCTTGGAGTCCTATCCAACCTGGGCAGTGTTGTGCAATGCGTGGTCCATTAGGAACAAGTCGGCAGTGATTGACGATCTTGTTGTGTCATTGGACCTGACTTGCATCATCGAGACCTGGCTGGACGAGAATGCCAGTCAAATTTTGTAGGCGGCGGTTCCAGCTGGGTTCTTGGTGATGCACCTTCTGCAGTTGGATCATAGGGGCAGGAGTGTTGCCATTTGTTTTAAAATGGAATTGGGCTTGGTAGATGTGCCAAGTGGGGGAGACCCGATCCTTTGAGTGTCTCTTGGGTGCAGGAATGGGGTGCAAAATTCTTCTCATCTACTGTCCACCCAGAGATGGGAAGCAATTTTTGCAGGAAATCATGGATTTCATCATCGATACAGTGTTGGAGTCTCCCAGAGTGATGATGCTGAGTGACTTCAACACCTGGATCAATGACGAACTCTCAAGCTTTGGACAAGATTTTCTCCAATTGATATATTCATTGGGCTTCATACAGGCTGTTTTCTCTGTGACCCATAGTTTGGGTTACTCATTGGACCTGGTCTTCCTACTGGGTATGGAGAGCGCCAACCTGGTGGTGGAACTGGTCAGTTGGTCTGACCATTGCACTATCAGGTTCACTATCCAGGCATCCCCTCATAAGCCTGCCCCTTTGGAGATGGTCCAGTACTGCCCATTAAGGGGTTTGACCCCAGAAGGCCTGATGGTGGTCCTGGACCTATCGGAGATTCCATGTGCAAGCTTGGACCCAGAGCACCTACTTCAGGCCTATAAGGCCTTGGTGGAGGCTGTGTATTACACTGCTCCAGTCCGTGTTTGCCCTCGCTCCACTATCCCCCATGCCCCATGGTTTGATGGGACCTTGAGGGAGATAAGGAGGGTTGGGCGAAGGCTGAAGCATTGCTGGCAGAAATCTGGCCTAGATGCCAACAAGCTTAGATTGATGACACAGGAGATCACAGATTGATGGTATTCATAATGTAAGATGGCAGAGTTCCTGTCCGGTGGGATTATGACTGCACAGAACCAAATGGTTCAGCTCTTCAGAACTGTGGACAGACTGTACAATCCAGTATTGTCTGCAGTTATGGAGAGCTTTATCACAGGAAAAGTGTGATGAGTTTGCTCACTTCTTTGCAGATAAGATTACCGATATCCGGTCAGAAATCTGCTTAACTCGCTCCAGTGGGAGTGGCGATGATGGGTGCGAGGTCTCGGCACCTCAGGCCGTTAGGTCGGCTTTGGACCAGGTGTCAATCATGGATGTCATGATAGTCATCCAGAATATGCAGCCGACCTACTGTGGTTTGGATCCGGGCCCAACACATCTTCTTGTGGGATGTGTTGAGGTCATTGGCCCAGTCCTAGCTGAGATTATCCGATGTTCACTAGAGACCAGGGTGTTTCCTGACTCCCTGAAGGAACCAGCGGGGACTCTGCTCCTCAAGAAAACTTCTCCTGACCCAGACTGTCTCACTAACTACAGGCCGATATCTAATCTTTCCTCTGCAGGGAAGGTTATTGAGAAAGTGGTCACACTGCAGCTGGAGGACCATCTTGCCATCCATGACATCTATGATCCTTTCCAATCAGGATTTAGGAAGAGGCACAGCACTGAGACTGCTCTTTTTTGGGTGCTCAATGACCTCCTCATAGCGAAAGATCTGAGGAGTTGTTCCAACTTAGTCCTCCTAGATCTCTCTTTGGCATTTAACACCGTGGACCATGAGCTATTGCTGGGAGCCCCTTGTGATTTATCTGTGGACTGTCAGACACAGTCCTCAGGTGGTTTCAATCATTTCTCACTGGCAGGTTTCAGAGAGTGGTGTCAGGAATTTATTCCTGTGACCCATTCTCCCTGTTATGTGGGGTACCACAGGGCTTGCCACTGGGGGACATTGTAAGGTGGTACAGGCTGAGTTTTCACTGCTGTGCAGATGATACTCAGCTGTATATATCCTTTGCGCCTGAACAGGATACAGTGGTCTGGGTATTTAACAACTGATTATCCGAGATCCAGGGTTGGATGAGTGCCAACTGGTTAAAGCTAAATTCAGATGAGACTGAGGTGTAGGTTGTGGATCTGAGTCAGCAAATTGAGGAGTCTTCAGCATGTCAGGCAACTGGTCTTGTACTAGGGGAGTGCCAGCTGTGGACCTCTGAGCAGGTGCAGAGTCTGGGTGCTATTCTTGATGAGGGGATGACCCTGAAGACTAGGCTGTTGCCTGTTTCCAAGACCCCATTCTGTCATCTGAGGAATATCACCCAGATTAAATATTTGGTTTCACCCAATGTCTTGCCGACATTGGGCCATGCCTTTGTGACCTCCCACCTGGATTACTGCAACTCCCTTAACCTAGGGCTGCCGGGTGTTGATGTCTGCTGGCTGCAGCTAATGCAGAATGCAGCAGCCAGGTTACTGACTGGGCTTTCTCGATCTAGTCATGTTACACCTGTGCTGCACAAGCTGCACTGGCTGCCAGTGCAGTGGAGGATCACCTTCAAGGTTGGTTTTCTGACCTATAAAGCCCTACATGAACTGGGACCATGCTACCTGCAAGAGCTTCTGTGCCCCTATTGCCCCTCTCAACCATTCCGCTCCACTGACGATGGATTGCTGGAGGTTTCCAGGGTTCGGTTGAAGTCATCTGGTGCTCGAGCATTTGCTTATGTAGACCCTGCCCTGTGGAATTCTCTACCTCATCGGGTTTGGTAGTGCCCGACGGTGGAGAACTTTAAAGCCACAATGAAAACGTACCTATTCAGTCTTGCCTTCTGTAATGAGTAAGTAATGAAGATGGATTTTAGTATTACTGTTTGCATTTAAACTATTTATGATCTGTTTTAATTCCATTACTTCTGTAAAGTGCTTTGATATTTTGAATTGCTCTGAAGAAATAAAGTTTGATGATTATTATTATTATTATTATTATTATTATTAAAAGAACAGCAAATATTTAACAAAACTGAGAAGTAGGCTGACATGGCAGATACCTGCCAGGAGAATAAGACAGTACATAAACAGTGAACAAGACACATTAGTTGGAACAATCAGGTTGTAAGTGCAGATAGATCAGGCAGGGTTGCCTGAAGGCATAGAGCTAGGACAAGAACATGGGCTAGTGTCTAACTGTTGGAGCTGTTCCTTGAAGACATTTAGGGAGAAGTAGTTGCATAGGGAAGCAGATTGCTGATTCCAAAGGTTAGAGAGGCAATAGGCGAAAGATTGGGAACCCATGGAACAGCGGGGACAGGGCAGCTTGAAGGTGCGCAGATCCCTAAACCTTAAGTTGTACATGGATGGGAAAGAAGGGGAAAGGAGGTCTTTGATGTACGTTGGGAAATTTCCTAACCAGTACTTGGCTAGGAGAAAGAGCGTATAGGTTATGCCTATGTGAGAGGGAAGAGGGGGATAGGGAAGGGTAGAGAGAGCAGTGGTAGGTGAGGAGGGGGAGTTAGAGGCAAAGCAGCAAAAAAAGCATTGTAAACAGTGTCCAACCTAGATATGGTAGTTGCAGGGGCAGCACAGAAGACTATATCAACCTAGTCAACAAGGTCTGGTCAGATCCATCACAGCTACATAATGAAGTTAGTGAAGTTCTGTGGAATTGTTAAGGAGGTAAGGAGAAACTATAAAATGATTTGTAAGTAGTAAGATTTGTTTTAGTTTCTATTCTAAGGAAGGCATACACATTATTAGGAAAATATATGGAAGTGTACATTTTAATGGAAGGAATAAGAAGAAATATAGGTTTAGAAAAGAGCCCCAGAGCAAATGCTACTGAGGCATGTGTTATTCCAGATGATATTGGCCAGACAGCCACATTTTAAAGAAAACATGATGCACATACCCCAACAATGCAAAGCATCATAGGAAACTTATGCAAATCCCCATGATGGTACAGAAGGTGGCAGTATATGACAAAGTAATGGCTGGCATATGTTCAGCCTTGGGATTATTTACAGTTTTTTTGTTGTTTTTAGAGAAACAGGGTTTTTGTCCAAGAGGTGATGTAAGTTATATTTAAGCAATGTGTTGATGTCAGGAAGTCGGGTGTAATGACAGACTGTTGGCACTGAAAATGTGATAGTAACTTTCAGAGGGGGTCACTTTTGATAAGGGCAAGGTAGTTATGCTTGTGATAATGGGAATATTAGGAAAGCATGGCGTCGATGCAGAAGTGGAGCACAAATATGCACAGTTTCATAAGTATGTGCTCAGAGTGCAGGCAAATGTGATATGCAGATTTGTTTTAGAAATGGGTAAAAATAGCGATACATGAAATTGATAGATAATTACATTGACAGAGAGAGAGAGAGAGACAGACAGACAGATGGACAAAGAATGGCAGTGAAGTATTGAAGTGATGCCAACCCCACCCTCACCCTGCAGACATGGACAGGCATTGGGGTGTGTCTTTGGGTCATTGCCCATAATGCTCATGCCATTTCACCTCACCCTACCCTGCAGACACACACAAGTGTTGAGGTGTGCCTTGGGGTGTTCAAACTTTACACTCTCCCCATTCCATAAGGAAATGCACTGAAATGGGTACAGTATAAGAGAATGGAGTGAACTTTGGGGCTGAAGAGTCAAAGGCACTCCTCGATACCTGTCACTGGCTGCACGGTAGGGATGGGGGTGGAATGGTATGAACATTACTGTTGACAATCCCAAGTCACACCCCTGATGCCTGTCAGTCCCTTCAGGGCAGGGTGTTATAGTCAGAAACCCTAATACCCTGGGCGTTTCTTGCTATTTTCTCTCCAAGTTTTCAGCATGTGCTTTTTATGACCCCACTGCATGAAGAGTGACACTAACAGTTCATTAGCTGAAAGGTGATTTTTGCACAGCGACTGTGCCATTTGGCACCACAGGTGCAAAAACACATTTTGAACAGGATGTAACAAAATGACAGCTGTACTGTTTATGAGGAGGTGTTTTTTTAAAAAAAAAGGTAATGTTGAAAGTCTGGAGAGAAACTATAAAATAATTGATGAAGTCATGACACTGTTCCTGCTAATGTATACTTTTTTCAAATTCCTATGCATCACAATGTTTTCATCTCTATTGCTGTTATGTGACTTCTTAACCTAGCAACAGCATTTAATGCATTACATTATAAGGACAAGTAAATGTTTTTAATACATTTACAGACCATTACATTTCCTTCATAGAATAATTTAAATTTAGTAACAGTGGTAGTACAAAGCAATTACTTGGACAACTTGAAAACTATAACAACTTTATATTGTACATTGGCACCCCATAGGGACCTCCTTGAAATTGAGATGCAAATGTCACACATTTATCAGTTTTCTAACAGGAACATTTTACTATCCTAAATACATTTCTTGCTTCAGTAACTGCTCAACACATCTATTACATGACCCACTTATTGACATTTTACACCTGCTATGCAATGTACTGCTGCTTACTATACCAACATCATGAACCATAAAACAGATCTCTGCCATAACTAGGAAGGCAGTATAGCACAGTGGTTTAAGGCTCTGAGCTGCAAATCTGGAGATCTGGCTTTGAATCCCACAGCCCCCACTTGCATACTGGGTGACCCTGAGCAAGTCACTTAACTTCCATGTGTTCCCAGGTTGCCCCTGTAAACAAGCTTTCAGCTTAGTGTGCACTCCTGGTTAAACAATTGAAAGAAAAAAATATATTATTTTTCTTGCTTTATTTTGCTACTACAAGCGTTGACTAATACATCCATCTTTAAATGTACTTTTTATAGCTTATGTGTCTGTGACCTAGGCAGAACTACACTTAAAATTTTACACATAAATAAATCATCAGAACAGCATTTATTTCAGTAGTATCTCCTTCCTTTTCAGGTGACCATGACACTATGTATACATATATACATATTTATATCTTAACTTCAAAGCACCAAACCTATTCAAATGCACAAAACACAAGACTTTTCTCTTCACACATTACTGTTAAACTTCAGGTCCCAGAATGGCCAATAAGCAATTACTAGACTTCACTCTTGCATGTCACTGTCATGCCCACTTCTCATGCAAACAACAATCAATTAGGCAAACCCTTTTATTTATGTCCTATGCACTCTTACATCAGAGAGACAAATCTTACAGAACTGCTAAAAAAACAACAAAAAAAAAATCAAGACTGGATTTCTGAATTAAAACCTGTCATTTACAGTAGCTACATAAATAATAGTTTACTGGCTACAAACAATGCTACAGACATGCCAATAACAAAATTTATTTTGCATGGAAAACATCCATATAATGAACTCGTTATACAGGATTTGTGATCTTCTGTCTGCATGTATCTGACAAAGGAAAAGGCACCTGTTTGATCCTTTTTTTCTATTTATTTTTATGCCCAACTTGCCCATACTGTTAGAGCCAAACATTGACATACTTAGAGTTAAAATCTTGATGTCTATGTGTGTGTGTGAGGTGGATATGACTATATGCAGTTTCAGGCACTCCTTAATTATTTCCCCAGGCAGCTCTGATAGTCAGTTGTTCCAACATGATGGATCTACCTCATGCCCCTCCCACGTGAGCTAAAAAAAAGGTGGGGGTGGATCTTTAGGAGATTCTCGGGTGGAGATTGGGGGTGGATCTTACTCCCCCCAAGAAAACTAATGCTGCCTCCCACTACTTGGGTTTCAGTTTTTGTACCTCCCATTTAAGAAAGAAAATGGTGCCCTGCAACCATTGACTAACATGAAAGCGTATTTATTTGAGGGCAGAAAACATTTCTTGGAGGAGGAGACTATTTACACCTTCAGTCAGTTCCACGGACAGAAACATGCCATCAGCCCTTTTGTACATGCAAAACATCTGCAGGCTCCGCACAGTGCAGCTGTAAAAAGGGTCAGAATTATTTGGTAAGTAGCTGCTTATACAGACGGAGGGAGTCCATTTATACTTGTACAAAATTTACACTAGTTCCCCTGCATTCCTCCCAAAATTTGTACTTGTTCCCTTGCCCTCTCCCAAAATGTGTTCTTCTACCCTGGCATCCCTCCTGAAATGTGTTCTTGCACCCCTCCCAAAATGTTTTTTTTTTTCTATCCCTGCACCCCTCCCAAAATTTGTGCTTGTACCACTGCACTCCTCCCAACATTTGTACTTGTTCCCTTGTACCCAGTAACCAGAGTGGTGGACCAAGGGGGTGCAGTTGATGTTGTCTACCTTGATGTCAACAAAGCTTTCAATACTGTTCCATATAGAAGATTGATTAATAAGCTGGGTAGGCTCGGTTGGGTCAAAAGTTGGTCAGCTGGTGGCAAACTGTTTGACCGGCAAAAAACAGAGTGGTGGTAAACAGTATAGTCAGAAGAGATGCAAGTTACAAGTGGGGTACCTCAGGGATCAGTCATGGGGCCAGTCCTCTTCAACATCTTCATCGGTGACATTGCAGATGGACTGAGGGTAACGTTTGTCTGTTTGCAGATGACACCAAGATCTGCAACAGAGTAGATGATCCAGATGGGGTGAGCAGAATGAGAAGAGATCTGGATAAAACTGGTAAAATGGTCAAATGAGTGGCAATTGGGGTTTAATGCAAAGAAGTGCAAGATCATGCACATAGGGAAGAGAAACCCCGAAGCCACCTATAGGTTGGGAGAGGAGTTGCTGGCAGTCACAAGGGAAGAAGACTTGGGCATCATCATCACTGATGACCTGAAGTCATCTAAACAGACCACTAAAGCAGTAGATAAGGCTAGGGGGATGTTGGGGAGTATTAGTGGGGGTATCACAAGTCAGAAGAGGGAGGTAATAATACCTCTTTACAAGACACTGTTTAGGTCCCATCTGGAGTACTGCATGCAGTACTGGAGGCCACACCTTCACAAGGACATTAACAAAATTGAGGCAGTTCAGAGAAGGGCAACCAAAATGGTGCAGGGACTACATCAGAAAACATATGAGGACAGATTAACGGAGCTTAATATGTATACCCTAGAGCAAAGGAGGGAGAGAGGTGATATGATCGAAACATTCAAACACCTTAGAAGCATTAACAAGGTGAAAGTCTAACATGTTTCAATATAAAAAAAATAGCAGGACAAGAGGATACCACATGAGATAAGAGGGAGGTCGATTAAGGGGTAATGTGAGGAAGTTTTTTCACAGAAAAGGTGGTGGATGCATGGAACGGCCTACCTCAGGAAGTGGTGGATATGAATACAGTGCAGGGCTTCAAACAAGCATGGGATAGGCATAAGAGAGCAATACAGATGAGTATGAATAGATAGGCCATTGACAGAGCAAAGGCTGATGGCACATTCATAAGGTAGAAAAAGAAATGGGCAGACTGGATGGGCCTTGCGGTCCTTATCTGCCATCAGCTTATATGTTTCTATGAAATGAGCCTCAGCTCAGTGTGCATTTCACAGTCACCAAAATTTTAAATAAATAATTAAAAGGATTAGTGCCTATTTTAAAGACTTAGAAAGACCCTTATGACTTTGTGTTAGTGGGAAAATATAAATTGGAGTGGAAGTAGGAGCAAATTGGTTGAAAGAAGTAACCAGTGACGTAGGACTTTCACAACTTGTTAAGAAACCAGCAAGGATAAATTCTAAATCCCCAGTACAGTCAACTATTCTTGACATTTTTATTAGTAAACCAGACCACTTTAGTTTTTACAGAGTCGTAGCAGAATCTAAAGTATTTCAGACCACCAGCTCACTTATTGCATTGTCATTGGTTTAAAAAATAGTTGTAAACATGGTTATACAACAGTCATTTAAAAATGTTAGCTATGTTAATTTTATGCTTGATGTCAACAACATGAGACAGGGCAGAATAAATGTTGTCCTTTATGCTAAAAAAAGATGTGATAGTCATGCCCCAGTTAGAATGAATAGAGTAAGGGAGGATAATGTACCATGGTTCACCACCTGGTATTTTAAACTACAGAAAAAGGGACAAAGTCTGGGAAAGCTGCCAGGATATCAGACCAGGCATGGGCTGAGTACAGTGCCCTGTGTAATAAGTATGTAAAGGAAGAGAGCACTTCTAAGGCATAATTTTTGTAGCAGCAGTTGAATGAGTGTTCTCTGAAACCGTATGATTTTTGGAGATGTTGAAAAAACTGGATGGCTGCAACACTAATGATTTACAATTCTCTTTCATAATAGATGAGAAATTAAAAGAAGATGCTGGCAGATTGGTAACTTAATTTAACAGAATATTTGATGCAAGTAATCTGTGCAAATAATCACTGTACAATCTGCCTTGCAGCCCCAACAAGACCCTGAGCATATTATCTGTTACCATGAAATGAATCGCTCAGTATTTAGTTGAACTGACACAGCTGGTGCAGCTGAAGAACTGTTGGTCGTGAACCCTAAGAAGACTTGGGGCTTGGATGAAGCACAATGTAAGCCCTTGTGCAAGCCACTTCTAATGCTATTTAGCCTGTCCCTGGCTATGTGTGAATTACCAGCCAGCTGAAGAGAAGCTTTAGTAGTCCCAGTTTTTAAAGCACAGAAAAAGAACTTGCTGAATACGACAGTATCTTTCCTCTTGGTGGTGTCAAGGGTTCTACAGAAATATATTTCTTACAAAAGGTTACGTTTTAAGTACTAACCAATCAGGTTTCAGAGAGTGCAGTCAACATCTTTTTAAAGGTGCCCTATTTTCATATTGGTGGCAGTGGAAAATACTATCATAATAGCTGCCATGTTAGTCAATCTCTCCAGGTCCTTCAGTGCTATCAACCATGAGATGGGGGAAAAAGAAATTACGAAAACTTGGTCTCTTGATAAAAGTGAGATAAAATGGTTTACCAGCTACTTATCTAATTGCAGCCAGCTGATTTCAATTTGAGGGGTAGGGTCTACCTGGAGAAGAGTCAAAAAGATTTAACCCCAGAAATTGGTGTAAAAGTCAATGATATTTTCCCTGTCGATAAATGACATTGATCACTAGCTGCAGGATGCAAATATGCACCTGAATTTGGTGTTCTGCTCTGGTATATATGTTGCATACATTCTTTAGTCAGAATGAATTTGTCCTAAATGAAAAAAGTCACAAGTGATGTTATTTGGAAATGAAAGGAAAAATAGTGCAATAACAGATTCCTTTGCAACTGACATTGGTTGTGGATAACCCTTAAAGGGTACTGGGTCAATATTGCACTGCCTAAACAGCGCATGAATGACCACGCTGCCTATAGCGTGAAAGTTTCTACAGCAACAAGGGTAGCTCAGCATATGGTAATAACTGCTACCCCTGCCGCTGTAAGCTGATCTGCAGGAGCATCATGGAGGCTTCCAGTACAGTGTCTGGCAAAGCTGCTCCCATGGTGGAGTGGCTAGGGCACCCACACCCAGTGGCATGAGGGACCTGGGACTGTGGTTCAGTTCCCGGCAGGTCCACTACTGCTGCAGGTTTTTTGTTTTGTTTTTTTAAACAAACTTTTCCCACTTCATTGTTTCACCCCATCCCTGAAGTCCACACTCCCTCATAGTTAGATATATTAAGTCTGGGGGTGGAGCCCCTGCAAAAAACAAGATACTGTGTTTTCCTTGTACCATGTGCACTGTTGCGTCTATGGTTGGTGGTGTTTCCTGACCTGGTTTTGCCGCACACTGTTTTGTGTGTAACATTATTGTTTTGCTTGGTTTCAGCCATGACACCATGACCCTGTGCCCCTTTAAAGGCAGTTCCTTCCTTTTTTTTTTAATAGACTAGACTATTTCTCCTCCTGTGGATCGGATCCCTAGCAATCTGTGGCCTCCAACACCCACACCCCCAGGGCCCAGTCTGGCACCCCCACAGAGCCAGCCTTTAATCGCTCATGCACCCTGTATGCAGGATCCTCTCAGGTACCATGGGCACCGGGCATGGCCATCAGCCACCAAGATTGCACTTCACCATTTTCCACCTGGTTTTTTTTCCCCCTGAGAGTCAGATGTGCAATGGCGTCCAGGAACATGACAATGCCCACCACGCTCTTCCCCATTCTGCTGCTTACTGCTGCACTGTCTGCCTCCACCAGCTGTCGCTACAAAGTGCTGTAGTGCCCCAACCCTACCCAGAGGAAGGAGAGCAGTCATGGGATGCTCGATCCTTCCTTTCCCCTGCCAACCCCAGGCGGCCCGAGTCCGTTCCCAAACCCAGGTCACTGGTGTGGTGCGAGGTATGGCATCCAGCGCCTCAATCCCCAGCACCACGGGGCCGGCATAAAGACCATTCCTTCTTACAAATACTTGGGGGTAGATTATGGTGAGATGCCCACCTTAAATGGAACCACCATATAAATTACACCATATTGAGTAAGTCCTACATTGGGCTTTTTTATAGCATTGATTATCCCTCTCACATGAAATAAGATTAAAAAACAAGTGTAACCCCTCCCCCTACAAATATGGGTCCCTAAAAATCCTACCTGGGCTTACCTGCCATGCTATTGCTCCATTTCCTCCTGCTCTCCTGAATGCCTCCAGGACCAGCCTGTAATTTTATAGCCCCCAATTCTTGTCCTGCCCTTCTTGTGCCCCAGTCTGCTGCCCAAGACCTTAATTCAGCCCCTCATGGCTCGAATGTTCACTGTGATCTCCTACTATGGTGTCTGCCCCCAAGGCAGCGGGGATCACATGGGTGCGAACAGCACCTTTGATCTGTGACCGCTTCATTTTGCGGTCACTTCAGGGAGTGTTCTGTCAGTCCTGGTATCCCCCTCACCTAATTGGGACCCGGTGACCATGGACAGGCCGCCGAGAGACCACTCCCCTAAAAATTAAGAGTTTCATAGAAGTGTTTGACTGGGGCTCATTTGAATATTTATGAACTGAGCCCCCGTCCTTTGAATACTTTAGTGCCTGTCTGCCCTCAGGGCAGCTGTTCTCGGCTTCGGCCAACAAAAGGAAAAGTAATGTTTTATTTTAAACTGCTGCAAGTGGGAAATTTACTGTGCAAAGTGGGGAAAGTGCTTAAATAAGTGCTTCTTCCTGTCTGAACCAGAACCTTTATTGGGACTCCGAGAAAGTGTCAGCCTGTCTGCTGCTGCATATCAGGGAGATTAAACATTGGCAGTAGCGACAGAAAAACGAACTGTGCAATTCAGCCACTCTGTGTGGCGACAGCAAGTACACAGCCTGGGCTAAAAAACTGTGGAGCATTGGGGCAAATATCTCAATATTATTGGCAGCACCAGAGCTTTTATTCAGGACTTTGCTCATTCTGTTAAAGGGACAGTGGATTAAGCAGCCATTGCCAGCAGTCACAGCCAATTGGAAAGCCAGAAAACCAAAGCCAGGACTTGTGGGATTTTCACTAATGTTCATGGGTAAATGCCAAGTGCTCATGGGGACTTACAGAGACCTAATTCTAGGCACCAAAACAGCAGACCAACAGTGCATCGAGTGAGGCTCACGCATTACTCATGTCTGTGATTGTCAGGTCCTCCAGCCAATCGGAGGCCAGTCACTCCATCATTGCAGCCAATCAGGAGCTTTGGAAAAGCCCTATGAGGCAGTGTCTGCCAGCATTTTGCCAGATTGAGACAGATTCGAGGAGATTCCAGCCTGCAGGGAGCCCCCATTGGGGGTGAGGGTCAGGCCCCTGCCATGCTTCTGGGCCTGGGCAATCCATCTAAGCCCTTCCATCCGGGGAGGGGGGTTGTTGTTTTATTTAAGTTTAAAGTTAAAGTAGTTTAGTTAAGTTTGCAACTGCTAGCCTGGAGTTGCCAGAATAGTCCTCCAGGTGCTAGCCCTCCCTCCCACATCTGGGAAAGATGTGGACCGAAGACCAGATGATATCATGCAGCAGTGAGAGCGCTGAGCAGAACCTCAGTCATGAGGACTGAAGATGCCAGGATGCCTTCTATAGTGGATGACCACCTGTGGAGGACCTGTGTCAGTACCTTTGTACCCCCAGGTGCAAGGGAGAAAAATTATCTTGCAAGTTCACTTATAGGCCTGTTGGTCCTTGTAGTGGTGCTGTACCAAGGAAGAGAAAATAAGCAACCTGGGGCTGACATTCCCTTTATCTACTGAATTGTGAGAGACAGTAAAAGTATTAGTCTGGGCCACTTTGTCTGAAGAGACTGTGACCTCTAGTAGTTATCTTGTTCGCACCTTGCCTGCTGCCTAGCTGGCCCAGTGCAGGTGTATTTGGAGTCTGTATTGTGCAGATTGCAGTTGTTGCTGGGGGTACCCAAGAAAGCCCAGGACAGCTTACGACCTTGTGAATCATATATATGTGCTGATATCTAGCTGTACCCTCTACTGGTCAAGACTGGCCTGTTGGAGCTGCTGGCCGTAGTCGCGTTGCCACTTCAAAGGACATGAGGCCCTAGAGTTTGTTGTGACTGAGTTTCACACCTGGAAATGACATATTTCCACCTTGCCAAATTATGTCCATGAGTAGAAATGCTTGAGAAAAGTATTGGTGCATAAATGTAGTGGACATGACTCCAATTTGCATTGTGCTGAATGTTCAGGATTTGTGAATCCAAGATCTAGCCAAGTTGTCTTTTCGGAAATGTTCAGTTCTGTGACAAGTAGGGCAATCCCTGCCTTTCTGTGACTAGCAGGACCCCCCCTGCTACTCTGCCAAAAGCAGGGCAATCCCTACACCCTCGAAGGTTCGACAGCCATTGTTGTACATTGTACATTGTTCTCCAAGATAGCACCTTCCTTCTAATCAAAGCCAGCCAACTCAACCAGCTGTATTATACACCAGGCCTACAACATCCAGGATTTTGGTATCTGGGTACCCAGTGTGAGATCGCAGGGTTTCATATGTATCTGGGACTGCACCAGTGGAGATAATTGTTGTGTAAAATATGATTTAGTCAGCAGCTTAGCTAGCCAGGGTACTGGGTATCATGTTTGGTCATTTGCACTGTGATTGCCTTTTCGGTTAATCTAGTAGCCACCTAGCTAGAGAGTTCACCAGCACAAACCAATCAAAACCAGTGTACATTTTGTTTTGTAAATAGAAACAGCATAACTTCTACTCCTCCTGTTTCCCCATTCTAACTGCTATGTCCCCCAAATAAATCTTGTTGTTACTGTTTTTGAGAATCATTGTGTGTAAGCATATTGTTAGAGACAGTCATTATTTGCAAAATGTTGAAATGTGGGAAAATGTCTGTTGGGTCATGTTTGGAGTGGCAAATGATCTTTGTGGGTGTTATAACATCTCATGGGGTTATACCTAGTAATGGCTAGCCCACATAAAGTATACTCTGAGTGGAGACACTGTGCAATTGTTTTAGATTTGATATAAGTTAACGAACCCAAACCCCTTAGCCTAGCTCCCAGGTAGTAGGCAGGGGTGTAACACTAGGGATGGCGCCACCTAGGGGTTACACAAGCATGTGGTAATTGGACTGCTAGGTAAACTGGATGTTCTTGTTAACAGATTGGGATATTGGACACCTAAAGGAACCAACATCATTGTAATGTCTATGCCCCGTTACATTTGTTGCCACTTGTATATTTTATGTTGTGATTCTTATGCATCAAAAATAAAGTATGCCCTTACATTTGTGAGTTACTGAGAGTGAAGCAGGCACATCCAGCTGCATGCTCAGCCTTAATGCTAGAATTTGAATTCCCACAATATAAGCCTGTAAGAGCAAGACAGTCTTTCAATGTTAATGCCCACTTGGTTTGTCCCAGATCTTGATGACCAGGAGTCCAGGATGGGTCTCTCCCCTTTACTGTAATAACAGGCACTATAATGATTCCATTTCATGAACAGTATAGAATGGCAACAGTAAGATGAGGCAACCCATCTTATTCTCACTGTCTGTAAATACAGTATAAGCTCTTACTATTTCAGTATGTAAGACAATTGCATATTCCTCTGCTGTAGTTGCTGACTATTTATCATTTGTATGTAAAGTACCTGGAACAGAAAAAAAATTGTACTTGAGGTACCAGTGGAAAGAAACTTCAGCTCAATGGCCTTTAACTCACATTTCAATAGATCTAAAACCTTCAAAAAACCTGAGAAGAGGGACGTCCCACTGGTGCAGCAGTAACTCTACTTCTTGCAGTACTTGTAACCCCATTTCGGAAGCAGACTTGGTGAACTGGGGATGGTCGGAGAAAAGAGACTTCAGCATCCTAGGGACTATGCTCCTCCATCAGGGTGAGGGAACGTGAGCCCTGCAGTGTGATCGCCACCTCGTGGAAGTCAGGTGGTATCACAGTTAAGGCCTCTAGAAAAAAGATGAGAGGCCTCCAGACATGGCACACTCACATGGTGCTATGAGGTGTGCATCATGGCATGCATGGCTGGCATCACTTTGTGAAGAAAGGAGAAATGCCCTGGTCCACCAACGGTGAATCTGCAGCCTTCAGGTCCATGCATGACCAACATAGCTATCCACCCACCATTGCAGGGTACCTGAGCAGGTTGTGGATAACCAGTGAGTCCTTGAGAAGACTAAAAATGGGGCTGAGAGTGAAAAAGCTCTCTAAGAAAACCTGAGGACAGACTATGAGCAATCTTGAATACAGGTCTCTTACTTTGCAGACTGATTTGTTTGTTCAAGTTATTCACTCAGCCTTTCACATGAAGATAATTTCCATTCAAATGTTCTATTTGCTAGGCAACACTTTTCTCAGAGCTGCAACCTAATTTGGAAACATTTTTCATTTTGTTGAAAACTGATTGGGGAACACAATCATCCAACCTGTTGAAGATGCTGTTTGCATCTCCTTATGGAACAAAACAGCACTGCAGCTCCTTTTGTTCGAGGACTGAATTTTTGATACATAGATAAGACAGTTCAGGGTAGATGATTGTTATCCATCTCATCTATCCTGTACTAAATTTTGACCTAGTCTGACAAGCATTCTGACTAAATGTCAGCACACTGGAGATCACCTTTGTTCCTGAAGAGCACTCTATATCTGTCCCATTTATTCTTGAAACTTGAGATAGAATCTGTATTCATTTGATACCTGCTCTGGTAGTCTGTTTAAAGTATGAAACAGCAAGCATCTCAGTAAAGCAGGACTTCTTCAAATCCTTTTTAAATCCCCTCTGCCAGTCTCAGTTGTTACCTTTTGGCTTTGTCTAATGCCGTAATTTACCTAACTTGCTTGCTATCCGCCCTGTTAAATCCTCATAAGTATTTGTATGTCTCTGTCATGTTCCCTTCTCCTGTCCTATAGTGAGTGCATGTTGAGGTTCTGCAACATTTCCTGGTACCTGATCTGCTGCTTCCCCATAGCATCTCCCCCTGCCAAAGTCTATTTTGACTCTCTTAAGCTGGCTGATATATACCCCTTGTTCAGTCATTGTGGTCCCCCCAACCCCTCCACCTGGTACCTACTAGGAGATGACTGTAACCCACACAGTGGGCCCCCTTCCAGAGGCTGAAAGAGGAGGGAGAAGAATATGGCAGTCTGGAATTCCCTGCAGGAGAGACAGTGGAGCCAGGAGCTTGATTTCATGGTGCTCTGGTAAGGGGGTTTCTTCTTGTTCTGTGGTGTTACCCCCCTTGTGGAATGAATGTGTAGTGACATCAGTAGCATGCAGTGCATGCTCCGTGACAATGTCTGCCACAATCACCAATCCCAGCACTGCTGAGACTCTCAGGCACACTGACTACTGGCCACCACCAAGAGTCAGAGCATTGGTGAGAGTCTTTACTCATCCCACCCATGGATGCTCTACCTTCCTCCCCCGTGATCTTCCAATACTCTGGATTTGTTCCCAAACCCAGGTCATTGGAGCCACAAGTTGTAGTGCTACCACTGCACTGGCAGGCCATCTGCCCCTGTAGGTCATCTTACTCTGCATTCTCTCAGACTTATCCCTGTCCATCTTAAGATGGGGTTTCTAAACTACATACAGTATTTCAGGTGCACTCTTTCCAGCAACTGGTACAGCACTGTCTGACTACCACTTCAGAAGCCCTGCTGTACTTCCCAGTATCCTCTGACTTCCCACAAGCCTCTTCATACTGGCAAGATGATTTTAGGTTGCTGTACTTTGACTACCATGTCTGTTTCCTCTAATTGCTGACTACTTGTTGATATAGTAAACCTCAGAGAAGTACAATCTTTATCTAAAGAACAAATGTGGTTTTCTCAATAGGTGCTTTTTTATAAAAAAAAATATATATATATATATACTGGAAGTTCTCTAATAGCACATAAGGTAATTTAATTTCTTTTTCTACATTCACACTGACTATCCTGAAAACTTTTGATACAGTATGTTGCTGTCTCGACTGTGCTTGCTGTCTTCCTTGTCCCTGATCTTGCCCAGCCGCTAGCCAGGTTTGCTTGCTCTGTTAACTAATTTCAGTAAAGGACTGATTATATGCTTGAGGTAAATTTTCAGCCAGCCACTCACAACCTCTAAGCTTCACATTTTTCCGACAACCTACTTCTCTCTACATATTGTTAGTAAGAGTTGAATTCAATGAGGCTGTCAATCAGTCTGGGTTCTCATCACCGTGGAGCAAGCAGATAAGCCACCCATGGTTATTTAAAATAAACGATTGTTTTTAGGAGCATTACTTCAGGCAGTATTGCTAAAGTACTTAAGTATATTGCCTACAGATTCTGCTCTAACATCTCTGCCAGTGCTACAAGCTGTCTGTGTGACCTTAAACAAGCTACCCATGCTATTTGTACCTTAGTCCTGTTAGATGAGGAACTGTATTATCTGGAAGCAAGGTCCAAATGAAAATGATACTGTATGTAACATCTCAGTTGTAATAGCATAAGTAACTAAATAGTAAAGGAAAAAATCTAATTTCATAAACTGGTAGTATCATGACTACAAAAAGAAGCACTGTATATAGCAGTTAAAACCAGAAATAAATGTGGGCATTCTCATTTTATTTATTGTCTTTTCTCCTTACCTCCGCTTCCTCCTCTGGGGCTATGACCCCTCCCTTGGAGGGGTTCATCCTCTGGTCCGACCCCCAGCTCATCTGCCCTCTGAGGTTCCCCTGCAGATTCCCCTTCTGTGGCAGGGCCAGGTTGGGGGGGTGCCAGCAGACCCCCACCACCCTGTATGTCATATCTGGTGGTGGGGGGCAGACTTACCAGTGCCATCAGACCATCATGGGTCCTGAGGAGGCTGCAGCATTTTCTGTTTGTCTCTCACCCCTCCCTTCTGACATGAGGACATCTGCTTTCAAGCCTCCCGACCAGTAATGCCCTCCAGCCACCGCCAGAGGGCAGTCAGAAGATGAGACAACTAGACCCTCTGCCCCTGCCAACCCCACAGAGGCCCAGGCTCATTCCCACATCTGGGTTGATGGCATGGCGCGAGGTGTGGCATCCAACGCCTCAACCCTCAGTGCCACCGGGTTGGCTGGCCATTCTCATTTTAAGAACACAGGCATGCAACCTGTGTATCTGCATTGATTACAGTGTTATTGTGATGATTCTGAAGCCAGTGTGATCTGTTGGTTAGAGCCTTACAGTAGCTTGGTAACAAGGAGCTCACTGGTGCAAACCTTACTTTAGCCAAATACTCACTATTAAAAGGGTTCTCGAATACAGACTCCTGATTGGATCCCCACATTCCAAGAACTTTTTTTTGTTAACTCTTTCTATTTCCACAGGCCCTAGAACTCGCTCAGGCATCCTCGCTTGCCACCACCTCATACCACCTGCCTGAAGTTACCCCACTTGGAAATCAGGGACAGACACCCTACCTACCTGGTCTGGTGGGGCACCAAAATCAAAACCAAGGCAAGGTCGGGGGATTGGGAGAGCCAGCAGGGTAAGCCCAGCAGTGGGTGTGTGACGGTGGGGCACAGGAGGTGCCGTCACCTATCCAGGGAGTGGGGCTTTTTTCTGTAGGAATTGCCCCTGGAGCACAGACGTGCAATGACATCTGCACGTCCAACGTGCTGATGTCTGCCACTGTTCCACCACTCGGTACGGCATTGTTGCTGCAGTGCCCCTGATCTCCATTGGGGGCCACTGTTAAGCGATGCATGACCCACTACCCACCCCAGGAGAGGAGAGCTGTCTCCAGATGCTCGATCCTCTCCGTCCCCAGCTGACCCAAAGCAACCCAAGTCTGTTCCCAAACCCGGGATGCCAGTGTGGAACAAGGTGTGGCATCCAGCGCCTCAACCCTCAGTGCCACTGGGCTACATTCCAAGAACTTTATATTAATTTTTTGTTAATACACCTGCAGAGCCATATAGTTGAGGCCCACATATTGGATTCTGATGTTTGCCATATGATAATGGACATCAAATGTTTTGGCCAGCATGTGCCATTTACATATAGGGGTGCCCTGTTGGTGCTGTAACTTACTCTCTGTTCCAGTCTCTACTAGTAGATGTTTCCCACCATTCACTTTGCTACTTTACCAGTGCACATGTGTGGCTAATCATGAGTGCTTACTAGTGCTTGGAAGTATGTTCTTTTAGTAGTGATGATGAACAACTTTGTCATCCAGTTACCCCTAGTGCTGCATTCACAGTACAGTATAATGTGTTCTGTGCCACTTCAGGGTTGGCAGGTGGTCATGAGAGGATCCATGATACCGGTTCGATAACAGTGTTGTCAACTGATGTTACAGCGATGGATTTATGTTAACCACAAGTTGCGGTCAGCAAAAATCTGTTAGGTAAACTGTCTTTTTCTTCGGGGGGCTTTGATCACTGAGCCCCCATGCGGGGGGCTCTGCTCCTGCACCCCCCATCCTTTAGGATTATCTGAGTTGGAGTTGATTTGTGGTGGGGTGCAATATCCGGTATAAGTAGTGCCGGGGTCCCATGGGTACATTACAGCGGCAACAGCGAATTGCCACTGTAATGTTCGCTGTACAATTGTTGCTGTTCAGACAGCATATGGTCATGAGAAATGTACATCAGCACTAATAGCAAAAAACAGATGTTTACTTCTGTTATGGGCCCGTGACCACCGATGCAGAAATACAGTGCAGTAATGTAAGTGCCATGAGGTGGTGTGTGAAGTTTGAAAAATTAGCTCTTTTCGCAGTAATTCATAAAGTTAATCCATCTTGTGAAGTGCCAATCCACAATATAGGAATCACTTCATAAATTGCAAATTTGATGACTTCACCGGGGAAGTGGGGCCTATAGGTGAAGTTTATGTACTGTGGGACTGGAGGTCACTTGGTACTGAAATAAACTGTATGCCATGCAGTAACTGTGAGTGCAGTTTCCTGAAGAGAGTTGAGAGATGGCTGTCTGTGCTTGTCTGATCAAAGAAAACTTTAAAAACATTCCAAAAAGTGAATACTTTGAAACAAAATCACTCACAAAAAGATCTAGAGGGCCGTGAGCAGCTAAATAATTGTTTTTTTTTTCTGGTTTTGCTAATTTATGTAGTTTAAAGTACTGATTTTGTTTTGTCCAGTGAAGCACTGCTTTGTAGTGAGTGGAGGTGTTTTATCTAGCAAGGCAGCCCAGAAAGTTCAGTGACTTTGGGCCATTTTTACTACGAGCACTTGTTCTGTGTGTAGCAGATATCTCATATTTGTTTTCCTCAGTCTTTCTAGTTAATAATTTTTTGTGTGTGTGTTCTTCGATGTTTCATTTTATTTCTGTAGTACAATTTGTTGTGGCTGTTTTTAGGAGCATTACTCCATTACTCCATTATTTGTGTTTGTGCATCACCTTCAAGATCAGCTTGTTAACATACAAGGCCCTACATGGATTGGGACCAGACTACTTGAAGGAGCTCTTGGTTCCTCATCAACTGCTCCGCCCTCTCCACTCCACTGAATCTGGATGGCTAGTAGGCCCCACCTCAAGACATCAAGTGGTGAATCCTTTGAGGTTATGACACCTATCGTTTGGAATTTGATTCCTCATTATATCTGTTAATCCAACGTGGTAGAGGCCTTTAAAGCCTCTTTTAAAACATTTTTATTTGAAAAAACATTTAGTGGAACCTGAGTTTGTTTTAGTTAATCTTTGGATAGATTTTATTGTTTATAATCTTTATTTTTATGTAAAGCACTCAGAGCCAGTGCTATATTAATAGTTTGCCTTGCCTTGGTTACGTGACGCATTGCCAGTCTCTTTCTATATTAGTTGCAGTTATTTTACTTAGTTCTTAAAGTGACAGTGTTATATACAGTAATTTGTTAATTGCCCTTGCCATGCATCTTGTTAATACTCATTATATTAAAAAAAAATTTTTTTTTTTTTTTTTGGGGGGGGGGTTTACTTTAGCTACTATTAGCTCAGTCAACTGTTTGGTACAGATCACACTGCTGTTCCCTCACAGAGGTGGTGTCTGCTTCTGCTATCTAGTTGTACTACAGAGTTTCTTTAAATTTATTCTCACAATATTATAAATGCAAATATATAGAATGTCTGGGAAGAGATGCTTGACTAAAGTAAGAGGTGCTGGGGAGGCAGTAAAGAAGTGCATAATTTCTTTGGGGCAAAAGGGTGCTGCAGCTAAAAAACTACATCTGCAGCAGCATCATGTTTGGGCTCCGGGGCCAATAGCAGCAGTAAAGGAGCAATTGGTGACAGTGGTGGTGGTACTAATGTGGCCAGATCTTTCTTTGCCATATCAGTGGCATCCATACTGGTGGGAGCTGGGGGAGGATGTGACAAGAGCAGCATTCCAAGAGGTAGCAAAATGTACGGCTCATGCACTGGGGTCAAGGAGGAGGAGGTTGTTAGTGTCCCTATGACTCCTGGTGGTTTTGGTACTAAGCTTGTTCTAGATGATAGTTTCCCATTCCCAAAGGTGACTGTGCAGCTTGACCATGAGTCAGAGCCTGAGAAGGGTGATCTGACTGCTGCGCAGTAGGAAAAGACTACATTGAAAAATATGTCTTCCATTAAAGATGAAGAGAGGGAGGGAGAGGTCACGTGATGGCAGTTTGAGAAGACATGCCTTCTGCTAGTCCCCGACTCCTCTGCTGACTTCAGCATTTTATATACCTTAACTGTTTGTTTGTTTTTTCATATATTCCTTTTTGTATGCTGCTCCTGGAACATCTGTGTTGCCTTTTGGTGCCATTTTTTTGTGGGCTCGAGTGGTGGATTCAGATGTGAAAACCCTGCTCCCTGGCACACTCCACCTCCAACGCTGGAATGAGAGAAGACAATCAAGTGGTCTAAACAGGCCATAGGGCCCAGCGTTCTTCTGCTACAGCAACTACCATCACAGAAGAAAAATTTCTGGAAGAAATGGGCCGACTAAAATGTTCCCTACAGGAACTCACCGAGGAGCTCCAACTGATGTGCACGTCTCTCAACTCCTTGACCCACTGGGTGGGGGATTCTGAAGCCCGGCCCTCATTGTTGGAGGACTGGCAGCACCAACTAGACCCAGAAAGGGTCTCCCTATATCAACACCTCAGGAAGATGGAGGACCACCTGGAAGACTTAGAAGGGCAGTCTCGTCAAAATAATTTGGTGGTGCTAGGCTTACCCAAGGGGGCTGAGGGCTCCAAGGTGGTCACTTTTACTCAGCAGCTCTTTGAAAAGATAGCTGGGCACCCTCACAATGGACCAGTCTATGTTGTAGAGTTGGAGCACCAATCTCTATGATCCATGCCCCGGTCTGATTCTCCCCCATATCCATTCATCTGCAAGCTCCTTAACTTTTTAGATCAACAGCATATCTTAGCTAAATTAAGAGAATCCAAGGAAGTGCTGTGGGACGGGCAACGTATCTGTATTGCAAAGGATATTACATACTCCATGTGGCAATGGAGGACTGCACTAAACCCAGTGATCTCCAAGCTTCTGGCAGCAAGTATCTGTTTTAGGGTGCGCTACCCTGCAGCTCTCCAGGTGTAGCATGAGGGCAGTAAAGTGACCGCTGAGCAGAAGTTTTATCCTGACCTTTTCAAATGAGTGCTCTGTACCCATTTTGTGCCTTCTTTGGATATACTCTTTCAGACTTTTTTTTTATTTTTTTTTTTTATGTATTTTATTCCTGTTTTCGCCAACCCCCAGTCCCGGACATGCATGGGTGTGTGTGTGGAGGCACATGTGCACCACATTCCGAGATGCCTTCTCGACTTGCTGCCCCCTCCACCCAGTGGCAGCAGAACTATGGTGGGGCAACAACCACCACCCCAGGAGAGGAGAGGAGAGATGCCATTAGGTGCTCGATCCTGCTCCGCCCCTGCCCCCCATGCCGGCACCCCAATGACCGAAGTCATTCTCGAACCCAGGTCACCAGCATGGCGTGAGATGTGATGGCCAGCGCCTCAGTCCTCAGCACCACCAGGCCAGCCCTTCAGCTGTTTTTTTTTTTTTCCAAGGTGTGTCATGCCTAACTACACTGAGGTTCAATATTTAAAATTTGTCCTCCTTTTCTGGGACCGTTACTACCATATAGCATGTTTATACCTGTGGGGCCTGTCTTTACTAAGCCAGCTTTATAGAGGTGAGCACTGTGACTACCGAGGATAAGCCCGCAGTCATATTTCCATACTTGGGAAGCTTTATCACTGCCTTGGGGACAGGTTACAATCCATAGCTTCAAATTCTACCAGACTGAAAGGCCCTCTTCATTGAGGTGAGTGGCCTGAGTTTCCGATGATGGGTAGTGCTTTTTAGATCACTGCATTTTGTGGGGCAGACTAAATGGCTGCTTCCCTATTTTGTTATACAGCCTCCTTCAATTCTGTGGCCACATACTGTATGGATTCCTCGAGTCTCTGGGCCAGCCAAGCTCAGAGGGACTCCACTTTTGATCTGCAGTTATACAACATTATTATCTGAGACTTGTTAACTCCCATTTATACTTTGATAGACTGGTTAACCAATATTGTTCTCAGCTGGGAGCTTCCCTGACTTTTTTGACTGGTTATCAGAATTACAACACAGGTCTTAAAACTAAGCTTGGTATGTTGTGAAGCTACGTGATGTGCTTGTTTATTCGTTCCAACTGTTCTCATTATTTATTACCAATTTTATTGCACGTTTTCTGCTTTTTAATGTTTACAGAGCTACAACTGTTTGGAGTGAATGATCATGCTTTTCTCCAGCTTACTGTTATGTTGATTGGTTTGGTGTGGGAAGGGGACTGAAGCAGTAGGCTCTCATCCATCATGGGCTGTTTAATGTTAGATCAGTTGCTAGGACCAGGGTATTTAGGGTGGTTATTTGGGTTTGTTTTGCTGTGTCAGGGGGTGGGAGGGAGGGGTTTTGGCTACTATACTCTTGGTGGGTCTAGCTTCACAAGCTCAGTTTTTACATACTTGTTAATGCAACTGGATTGTACATCTGTTGGCATACCTTTTCCATTCTAGCTGGGCCATTTGGATATTTTATGGTTCGGGGGTTGTTGATTGGTTTTCATTCTATTAGGAGATGGGGTATTTTGTGGTGGGGAGGGAGGGGTCAGGGGTTGGGAGGAGTCTTCCAGAGCACCTTCACATGGGATTTTGTTACTCAGCCACTCCTGGCTTTATTTACCGGTTGACAATGTGAATGAGTATTAGTTATAAGTTTGTGTCTTGGAATATCAAGGGGGCTCAGAATAGATGAGAGGTACAGTATATGATTCTAGGTCATCTCCAAAAACTTAATCCTAATGTGGTTATGCTACAAGAGACCCATTTGAGGATAGAAGAGGTTCTGTTGTTCCAAAGGCGTTTGGTGGATCAAGCATATGAGGTGGGTATCCATACCACGAGATGGGGAGTCTTTGTCCTAGTGGTGAGAAGCATGGCTTTCCAGCTCATTCAGGAGGATAGGTGCATTTTGCTCCAGGGATGCCTGGGTACCACAGAAGTACTTTGGGGTTCCATCTACTGCCCAAATGTTGAGTCTTCCAATTTCTTTTCTGACCTTGCAGTTCACCTTTCCTCCTTCCCCAGGTTACACTTAATATAGGGGGGTGACTGGAACCTATTCTACCAGGATGACCTGGATAGATCTGTCTCTAACAGGTGGGGTCTCTCTCCAGGCCAGAGTGGTTTCTGAGAGCTTTTGGACCACTTGGGCCTGCTTGATCCATTGTGGATATTACACCCTAAAGATAGGCAATATTGTATACTTTTTCCTCCCCCACTCATTCTTCTACCCAAAGCCTGGTTTATTTCACGGCAACAACTTCTGAATCACTTCCTCTGGAGAAAGGGTGCAGTCTACTTCCAGGATTGACTTTTTTCTGTTGAGTAAAAACTCCCTGAATGGCCTCATGTCATCTGAGATATTGACCAAGGTCCTCTCAGACCATGTGCCTATTGAATAGATGCATGTTTTAAATGAAGGGGGAGAGAGATGGGATTTGGCGTCTCAACTCCCAGCTCTTAAAAGACCCCTCCCTGGTTCAACACTTGAGAGAATTTCTCCTTAGCCTGATGGAAATTAATAGAGGGTCAGTATCCAGGTTAGACTGGTTATGGGGGGCTTTAAAAAATACAATTTGGGGTGAGTGCATTAAGCTGGCAGCCAGACGTAAGAAATGTCTTACCTTAGAAGAGGATCAGCTCTTGTCGGATATTAGGCATCTGGAGAGGGGATAGTCTCCCAACTCACCCCCGGGCCTCTGGTATCAGCTTGGTGCCTCCCATTTAAAGTATGCAGAGTTACTTGCTGAAAAGGCAGACTTGGCACTTCTGCATACTAAATCTCGATATTTAGAATCTGGTGAAAGAGCCCATCGGCTTTTGGCCTAGCGGCTTAGGAAGTTGGAGGAAAGAAGGGTGGTCCCTCATTTCAAGCCTGGCCCAGGTGATGCCATTCTTACTCAGCCCCAAGACATTGTGGAGCCATTTGAAGACTTCTATAGGAGCCTCTATGAGGATACCCCTCGACTCCTGAAGACCATGTGCTGATTTCAGCATATTTGGAGGATCTTCCTCTTCCATGCTTATCTTTCTCCCAGCAAGAGTCCCTAGTGGAACTGATTAGGGTCTCAGAGGTACAGGATGTGATCAGGTAGCTCCCCCTAGATAAAGCACCAGGCCCAGATGGCTTTTGTAATAATTTCTATACTGTTTTCTAGGATGAGCTAGTTCCCCTCCTCACCCAATTATTTAATTTTTTCTGAGGGGTTGGATGACCACTCCTTCACTCAAGCTTGGATAAAACTCATTCGGAAACTGGGCAAGGATGACCTTTTGCCAGCCAGTTATTGCCTGATATCTTTATTAAATTCTGATATCAAGATTTTGGCAAAGGTCCTTGCCAACAGATTAAACTTTGTATGAGATAAGCTAATTTCGCTTGTCCAAGTGGGTTTCATGGCTGGCTGCCTATCTGAGGAAGCTTTTATACTTAATTTATGCATCAGGGGAGAGCAGATCCTCAGCAGTTCTGGTTTCCCTGGACACAGAAAAAGCTTTTGACTGTGTGTCGTGGCCTTTATTGTTTGAGGTTTTATGAAAATTCTGTATCCCCTCTCATTTTTGCAAATGGATTCAAGTTATGTATAGTAATCCCACTGCTAGAATTCGCTGCAATGGCCTTTCCTCCTCCTTTCAGTTAGGATGAGGCACAAGGCAGGGCTGCCCCCTTTCCCCTCTTTTTTTTTTTTTTTCAATTTATAGTTGGAATCCCTTCTCTTTAAATTGCAGACCTCCCCAAACATTATAGGGGTATTGGTCGGGGGGGGGGGTGAGGTATAAATTCTTAGCTTACACAGATGACCTGCTTTTACACATTGAGGACCCAGTCTCCTCCATCCCAGAGGCTTTGGCCGAGATTGAGAAATTATCCAGGATAGCAGGTTACAAGTTGAACCTAGACAAGACTCAAGTTATGCCTCTTAATATCCACATTTCTAGGCAGAAGATCCATGATCTGGGCTTGTCCTAGGAACTTACGGCCCTCAAATATTTGGGAATTCGCCTGCTGCATCTCCTCTTGAACTTGATCCCACTAAATCTACTTCCCCTTCTTCAAACTACTGAGAGTGACCTGGCAAGATGGATTTCTTTACCCTTGACATTTTGGGGTCAAAGTCCACATTATTAAGATGAATATTCTCCTACGACTGCTCTATCTGTTGAGGATGCTGGGAGCTTTTCTACCCAAAGCTTGGTTTATATCAATGCAGTGGCTTCTAAATCACATCCTCTGGAGACAGGGTGCAGTCTGCTGTGCATACTCCAAACTCACACTACTGAGAGGCAGTCTGTGCCTTCCACATTTTTTCTCAATTATTTAGCTCTGCACGGTGCAAAATTTTTGCAATGGGGTAGCACTTCAGAGGAGTCTGTGGGGAGGGACATAAACCTCTCTGGTTAGTAACTGAAGCTTGTTTGTGTCAGAAGGCCTGGATCCATCTTAACAGTCTTTAGTATTCTAAACCATCTAGTTTGCCAGTGGCCCTGTGTCATCCCCCCCCCCCCGGCGTGGTCTCTTAAGGCCCGAGAGCAACTGGAAAAATACCTCCACTTAGACTGGTCTTGGTCCCTAGCTCAACCTGTCTTGGCAAATCCCAACATTCATATTGGTGGCCGTCTGATCCCTGTCTCTTTCTGTCCCCATCTGAGTGGTGTGTCAGTTGCCTCACTTATAGAGCAGA
Organism: Neoceratodus forsteri; assembly: GCA_016271365.2. NCBI lineage: Eukaryota > Metazoa > Chordata > Ceratodontiformes > Ceratodontidae > Neoceratodus > Neoceratodus forsteri. Next base: position 1,323,773,118 of record CM057456.1, read on the forward strand.
GTAAGTTTTTAACCTCATGGTCAGTTGCAAGACATTTTCTCTATACCAGTCTTCCACACTTTCAAATACTTGCAACTGACTAATGCCCTGATGTCTGTTTTTGATCATGCCCCTTCGGAAATGAGTGGCAGTGAAATTCTGCCCTGACTCATTTCTTTGGCGGCCCAATCCCACCCGGTGGCTGGATTGTACTCCTATTTACAGACAGCAGATCCTGCATCCTTAACTGGTGTTTGTTACTACTGGCAGCAAGCACTGAATTGGCAACATGATGACACACTCTAGCAAACTATTTGGAGGAATCTTTATAAATTTACCAAAAGGGATCGGTGTTGATGGACCCAATTTAGTTTTTATATAATCTTTATTTCACTCCCCTTAAACTGTTCCAGATGGGACGATCCAAGACCCCACTGTGCCCCCATTGTGGTATTGCCATGGGTCATCTACTACATATGTTGTGGTACTGCCCCAAGGTGGTCCCCTTTTGGTTGGCAGTTAAGGCCTCGCTGGTCCCACTTTTGGGCCTGGAGGAGGCCTTTTCTCCCAAAATCTGTCTGGTAGGGGATTATCCCCCCACCTTAATTGGTCATCATAAGGCCCACATAGCTCTGATGTCAGTGGTGGTGAAGGTTATTATTCTGTGACATTAGAGGGATGAATCTACACCCCCCTACGGGGAGTGATATGATGAACTCATGCAGGCTCTTATGGTGGAAAAACTGATAGCTAGACTTCATCAGAGGTATGATCTCTTTCAGCAGTGATGGGGGACACTGCATACTCTCCTCTCACTACAGAAAGTTTCAGAGCAGTTACCACCTGACATTGGGTTGCCCTCTTGACACTTTTTCTCCAGGTGCTCTGGGAGGTGAAGGGAGGGGGATTGGGGTGGGGTGATTTTTTTTTTTTTTTTGGGGGGGGATGCTATACAACTGGAATGTCTATTCCTGCATCATGTCCTTTGCTGTATGGGTAGTGGGGGTTTTAGGGGAAATTAATGGTTTGGCTGTATTTTTGACTTTGCTCTGTTCCAGCTTACAAGTGGTTCGGGTGTGTATAAAATTTTTTTAATAAACTTTCAATTATAAAAAAAAAAGATGGAGAGGGAGAGAGAGCCTGGGGAAATGGAAGATGTGGAGGACAGTGCTCAGGAGGAAGAGGATATCAGCGGCAGTGGGGATGTTGATTTGATTCCCCTATGGGAGCCAGAAAAGAAAAAAGAGGAAGGGTGATGTTTCGGAACATGTGGGGCTTTACACACCAGTATATCATAGAACTACCAAAGTCCCACCATACTACAACAGTTGTTTTTCTTACCGATGTTGAGCCCATTACACTGAGTGAGTCACTCCATGTCAAAACATAAAAGCATCCCTAAACATTAATTTCCACCTCTCCCCGTCCCACTTCCACCACCATGTAAAATCAAGGAGTACAAAATCCTTAGTTTGGGATTTTTATATACTGAACCCAGCTGACAAAACTGTTATCTGTCAGCTGTGTCAAGTGTGAGTTAGTTGGACAGGGAGAACAACCATCCAGGCACTGGTGGGGAACACACACACACACACACACACACACACAGTCCAGGAACCTGTTATGTTGAACTCAACACCAAAAGGAAGCTGCTGCATAGGGACCCTCTCCCTTATTGTTTGCGTTTTCCAAAGCATCCAGAAGAAGTAAGGATATAGTCCCAGTGGAGGGGTGGCTGACTGAGAAGGACTAGTACAGAGATGAGGGAGTCTGTGGGATTGCCTAGAGTGGTCATAGAAGCAGAGGTGGGTGGAGTGCTAGCACCCAGAGGTACCAAAGCACAGCAACCCAGTGCAGAAAACATCTCAAATCATGGTTTTCATTTAAGCAGTACCTGTGAACCCCCAGGAGTCAAATATTACCCCACCAGCCGTGCCGCCATGCATAATCCAGCTGTTTAATAGCCCAGCACCCAGAATGGTCCAGGCTGTGCTACAGAGACTGTTTGAACAGCAAGCCAAACACCCACTCAATCATGCTATTGTGTGAGAACTGAATGCATCAACAGCTGAAATGCTGGTAATCAAGCTATTGCCATTCTCTTTTGTGGAAAACATGGGATTTAGAAGATTGATGGTGCATACCTGTTCCAAATGGCAGATTCCATCAAGCACTTTCTATCTCTGCACATGCCATTCCTGAACTAAATGGTCAGTGTTTCACATGGTAATCCATACCCTCTTGCATTCAGCATCACCATACATACATCTCGGTATAAATATGTGAACCAGTGGCCAAACGGCTTGAAACTCCTATCTGTGAATTACAGCATATTGCGTAAAGGTCATTGGGCAGTATTTGACTCCGGCAAGCAGAAATATTGTGCTATCAATTTATTTAGTTTTTCTTTTGGTAACCGGGTAAGGGTCACTAGGCCAAAGTTTGTTTTCAGGGGTGACCCAGGAGTACTAGGGAGGTTAAGTGAGTTGCTCAGAGTCACACAGTATGCAAGTGGAGCTTGTGGGAATCAAATGCAGGTCTGCTGGATGTACCAAGCTCATTCACAACTTGTTACTCTAGGCTATACTGCCAGCCCTAGCATCGGGCTGACAGCTAGACACAGCCCAAATGTGGTGGTAGAAACACTCCAGGTATTTGCCAGCATGCCAGACTGGCACTGAATAGTGTAACTGGATCACACATGGGTCAAAAAGTGCTAGAATTGCTCCTGACTGAGACTGATGAGTGGCTGCACCCCCTGCCATTGACACTGTGTCATTGCAAGTAAAATAATTGCTCCAGTGTAGTGAAATGCATCAGTGGTGGCATGGATGGTTCCTGGGTGTGCTATGCTTGGTGCACTGTCATAATCTTTGTGCAGACTGGCCCAGTGGTGCTGAGGGCTGAGGCACTGGATGCCTTAACTCAAGCCATGCTGGTGACCCATGTTTGGGAATGAACATGCATTGCCGGGGGTTGGCAGGGAAGGAGAAGGATCAAGCGTCCAAGGGACTGCTCTCCTTCTCCGGGGGGTTGCCAGTATTTGGCACAGTACTGGCTCCTGGCAGTGGCTGGGGGTCATGGGCACTGATACTGTAGAAAAAAGGGGCAGATGCCTGGAGGAGCATGTGCGAATGTGTGCACATTCCCTCTACTTTCATCCTGCACACCTCCTCTCCACAAGGGGAGAAACAGGGGGAAAAGGCCCTGGTTGTGCAGCTTGATGGCCATTTGTCAGCCATGCACCTCTGAGGACATCACTGCAATACTGTATCTGGACCTCATGGGGAAGATGAGGGGCTCTCCACCAGGGGGGAAGCGGCGATGGTCTGTAATGTGGAGGTGCAGGTATGAATGGTGGCCGGAGACAAGGATGCCTAGAAAAAGAATTAGCCAACCAGGAGCCAGGACAGAAACAAGACTAACAAAAGAAAAAATAATAATCTCATTGTGCAGGATTTTCTAGCATATCCTAATATCAAGTCCATGTTGTCTGTGGCCCATCACATCAGTGCTCACTTTACTTATTCCAGAAAGGCCCATTGCCATCTCAAGCACCTGCAGGTCCAGAACAAACTGCTTCAGCACCGTATGAAGATGGAAGTCATCACCGGATGGAACTTGATACTGTACATAATCGAGCACTTGTACAAATAGTATATAGCCATCTCTGAATCTGCTGCTGCAAACAGGCTGTGACAGTGCCAGAGTATCCATGTCTCTGACAACAGACCAGTGGTGACAAATGGATGGCCTGATCATGATTCTAAGGCATTTCAAACATGCAACACAGACAGTGATGTGAGTGAGGACACTTTGTATCTGTCAGGCCATCCCTCTTCTACAGGTGGTGAGGCAGATGCTATTGAATGTACAGCAGGTGATGGAGGCAGGTGCTGATACAGGAAGCTGTACCTTAACTAAACACCTACTCCATCATGGACTGGTATACCTATATTTCCAGCATTCTGCAGTCAACAGATTTTGGGATTGACACCATGCTGGACCTACAATATAAGTGGGGTCTGTCATCAGTTCCTGAAAGTGGGTGTGATAAGGTTGAAAATTTAACTGATTTTCTAATAAGGCAAGTACATCGGTTAAAGATGTTAGTCAAAACATGAAACTGGACAGAGACAGGGTGTTGCTACCACCTCGCATAGTAAAGGGGCTGATGAAACTTTACAAGGTAATAGAAACAATAACCACTAGTCCACTTTGTGATGTTTTGTACCAGGTGGCAATTGACGATGTGGAGGAAAAAAAGAGAAGGCTTATGCAGCAGCAGGATTTCAGGCAGCGCAATGCATCTTGGATGCATTTTTGGCAGACACCAGGCATCTTACCATCACGGTTGAGCCTTTGCTGTACTGGAGTAACAAGATGACTGATTGACCAGCACTGACCTCAGTAACAGTCAAATACCTAAGCTGTCCACCCTCGAGTGTCAGTGTGGATTGGGCATTCTGCTTGGCAAGGGCCATTGTGTGGGACAGGCATACAAATCTGTCCCTTAAAAATATTGGCATGCTAACATATATTAAAATAAATGTTAAGCACATTCTACACAACACAATCGTCTCATCATTTCTACTACTTGAAGGTGACAGTGGTGGTGAAGATGAACCTGAATAGTCTGAGGCTGTTGGCATTGGCAAATTGCCTTCTACTGAGGTAAATAAAGCATGGATGAAGAAAGAATTCCCATGTGGTGAAAACTCCATTCTGAAAAACTGTGAGGGCTGCTTTCTTGATGAGGATTGATTGATTTTGATTAGGATTAATACCTTTGAGTCAGAGACTCATTTTCAAAGGTTCCAAGTCAAGTACAAACAATACAATACAGTACAGATGGCAGAGATCACAAGGTAAGCATCATGAAATTCAAAACAGAGTCACACGAGGTTCAAGAATTGTTAGTTTCAGGTACAGTTTAACATAAATAAAGTGCATTTCATAATTAGGTAGCAGGGTAGGGCTAGCTATAGTAGGAAATAACATTTCAGCAACATAGCAAGTTTATGGCAGAAGGATGATAGGGGAGGAGGGAGGATAAGCAACCAGAGTGGTGGTGTCAAAAGTGGTGACGTGGGTAGGGAAAAGGAGGTGAAGGTAAGGTGGTGAAAGAGGGTGGAATATCGATGTATGAAAGGATGGGTGGGAGAGGGGGCAGTAGAGAAATGTGAGTAAAATCAAGTGGATCGATAGATCATTTTGTTTGTGCAGTTACAGGTTGAGACACTCTTTAGGTGGGTCTGTAGCCCTCTTTAAAAATGGCTCAGTTTTGAGCCTCCAGTCAGTGTGTTAGGTAGTTCATTATACCATTTAGGGCCCGTAAATGTAATGGATTTCTGGGCCAATGATGTGCACTTGAATGGGACTTAGAGGCCACCTTTTGACACACTTCTGGTTTGCTTGGTTTGCATTGGCTTCTTGAATTGGCTGCATAGGGAATTCGGCATAAGGCCTAGTTGTGCTTTTTTACAATCAGGCAGGTTTGGTATTGGCTCTGAAGTGCAGTGGAAGCCAGCCAGTCTTGGAGTAGAGGACACAGGTGAGTCCAGTAGTTGGCCCCAAGTGCCAGATGATAAGCCCTGTTAACAAGGGTTTTATAGGTACATCAGGGAGTGTAGAAAGACAAAGGGAGGGATAGTGAGGCTGAATAGAAAGGACAGTGGGTGGGCAGAGAGGGACAGTGAGAAAGCAGGGTTACTGAATGAATACTTCTGCTCAGTATTCACAAAAGAGGAGAAGGGGGAGGTGCCTAATCCAACTAACAGAAGCACCCTGGATGGGGGGGTCGATCCCAGTCCTTTCACAGAAGAAAGGGTTCTGAAAGAACTCCTAAAACTGAAGTTGGACAAAGCAATGGAGCCCGATGGAATTCACCCCAGAATTCTAAAAGAATTAAGGGGAGAATTAGTGACACCACTGACTACCCTTTTTAACAAATTTTGGGAGGATTGCATAGTACCAGAGGACTGGAGGAAGGTGGATGTGATTCCCCTTCACAAAAATGGGAGCAAGACAGAAGCAGGAAACTACAGACCTGTCAGTTTGGCCTCTGTGGTAGGGAAAGTGATGGAATCACTTCTGAAGGAAAGAATTGTTGAATACCTAGAGGAAAGTGTGACATAGAACCCAAGGCAGCATGGGTTCACAGTGGGAAGGTCATGTCGGTCGAATCCAATTGATTTCTTTGACTGGGTGACCAAAGTAGTAGACCAGGGAGGTGCTGTGAACATGGCCTGCCTAGACTTTAGCAAGGCATTTGAAACAGTCCCACACAAAAGATTAATAATCAAATTAACCAGCCTGGGAGTGGGTCCCAGGGTGGTAGCCTAGGTAAAACATTGGCTAGACAACAGGACACAGAAGGTAATTGTAAATGGAGTCCACTCTGAAGAAAGAGGGGTTGCTAGTGGGGTACCGCAGGGTTCAGTACTGGGTCCAGTCCTTTTTAATGTCTTTATAAGTGACATTGCAGAGGAACTAGAAGGAAAAGTATGCCTCTTTGCAGATGATACAAAGATCTGCAACAGGGTTGATACACAAGGAGTTGTAGAAAGGATGAGACAGGACTTGGCAAGGTTGGAGGAATGGTCAGAAGTATGGCAGCTTGTATTCAATGCAAAGAAGTGCCAAATAATGCACCTGGGGGAAAAAAAACCAGGGGAAGATTACATAATGGGGGGAGGTAATAACAACAAAAATGGAAAGGGACTTGAGGGTAATCATATCAGATTACCTTAAGGTTAGCAAGCAATGTGTGAAGGCAGTAGGGAGGAGGGCTGGGGATATTGGGATGTAGAGGAGAGGCATCACCAGTAGAAGACAGGAAATTGTTATCCCTCTGTACAGACAGTTGGTGAGACCCCATCTGGAGTACTGCGTCCAGTTCTGGAGACGTCATCTCTGCAAGGACATAGATAGGATGGAGGCAGTCCAGAGAAGGGCAACTAAAATGGTGTAGGGTCTGCAAGAGAAGCCATGTGAGGAGAGACTAAAGGAGCTTAATATGTATACCCTTGAGGAAAGGAGGGAGAGGGGGGGACATGATGGATACTTTTAAGTACCTCAGTGGAATCAACAAAGTCCAAGAGGGTAGTATCTTTCAGAAAAAGAGATGTGCAGGAACAAGAGGACACAATTTGAAGATAGAGGGGGGGACAGCTCAGGGGCAATGTGAGGAAGTATTTTTTCTCCAAGAGGGTGCTGGACGCATGGAACAGCTTTCCTGAGGAGATTGTGGAGTCTAAAACTGTGGGAGAATTCAAGAATGCATGGGATAGATATAAGGCAATTCTTGTGGGGGGTAGGAAGAAATAGGCTGTTGGTTAACTAGGATCTGCAGCTTTTCCTGTAGGTAGGGAAATGGGCAGACTAGGTGGGCCAAGCAGTCCTTATCTGCCGTCAAAGTCTGTTTTTATCCTGTTTAGGGCAGTGTCTGACCCTGCAATGTATATTGGTAACCCATAGTCGATGGATGACAATACAGTGCTGCCTGTGGCTATTTTGAGGGCAGCAGGTGTCATCGAGCACTTGTTTCTATGGAGGAGGCCCTGTTTCATGTTAGCAGTTTTGACAACATGATCAATGTGGTGGGAGAAACTGAGAGTGTTGTCTAGGTAAACTCCCAGATATTTAAAAGAGGAGACTTGTTCTAGTGTGTCACCTTTTTGGTTCTGTATTTGAAGTTCGCAGAAATTCATTTGAGGGATCGTGAGCAGCATGCTTTGGGGTTTTTTATGGTTTAGTAGCAACTTGTGTTCACAGAACCAGGTTTCGAGTTTGTGTAAGCCTTTTGTGATGGCTGAGTGGTCCCTACCTGGGACTGATATAACGGCATCATCTGCATATAATACAATGCTTGCCATGCAGGCTTCAGGGAGGCGGTTAATGAACAGGCTGAAGATGAGTGGTCCAAGTATGGACCCTCATTGTACTCCTCGGGCCATTACCTTAGGGTCAGAGAGTGTGTCACCGATTCTAACTCATTGAGTTCTTTGTGACAGGTAGCTGCGAAACCAGGTGACTGTATCTGGGGCCAGTCCCGTTGAAAGCAAGGTGTTTAGCAATAGCTGGTGGTTAACTGAGTCAAATGTTTTTGTGAGGTCAATGAAAACTGACCCCACTGCTATCCCTTGGTAAAGGGCGTCATAGAGCTTGGTGGTCTAATCCACCAGTGCAGTGATGGAAGAGTGTCTGTCTTTTATGAAAATCATGCTGGTAGTTGCAGAGAAGTTTGTGCCTGTCGAGGAAGTCAGTGAGCCGTTCAGAGACTATTCTCTCAAGTCCTTTGGAAATGGGTGGGAGGGATTGAGATTGGTCTATAGTTGGCGCTGAATGTTTTATTTCCAGATTTGAAAACTGGAGTAACCAGCATGGATTTTCATGCATCAGGAAACACGCTTGATCTTAGGGAGGCATTAAATACCTTTGTAATCAGGGCTGTTAACTCGTCAATCATTAGGGCAACCAGCTTCATATCAAGTTTGGTCACTCCCCATTCTGGTCTTTCCAAGGACCCTCTTTACATACTTGTTGGTCTTGGATATTGTGACTTGCCTGAAATAAAAAGGTGGCAGCCCACCTCTCATCGAGAAGGGTGTGGAATTGTCATTCAGCTGGTTACTTTGTGGGTTTAGAAACTCTCTAGAAAGCACCCCTGAGAGATCAGAGAATGTGGTATTGAACTCGTTGGCAATCAGTAAGGGTTCTTGGATTAACCTTTCATCAGTGGTAATCGGGTCAGGTGGGGCCCTAGTAGCCCTTCCAGTTAGGGATTTTAGTGCGTTCCAAAACCCTTTAGAGGACCCCCAGCTTTTGTTAAGGAGATCCTTGAAATAGCTTGCTTTCACAGAGCGAATGAGCCTAGTACAGGAGTTCTTGCAGCTTTGTGTGCAAATACATCCTGCAGCTTTCCTGTGGCCTTAGCCTTGTGCCAAAGGTTGTCGCTGTCGCTCATTTGATCAAGGAGTAGGGTATTGAGCCAAAGTGTGTGAGTTCCTTTGACTTTTTTGGTTTTAAGTGGAGCGAAGATGTCACAAGCCCAGGTTAAGGAGTTTCAGAAGAACTCTATGGCATGCTTGCCATCAATTGCATGGTCCAGCGTTGACCAGTCAATCAGAGTCAAATGGTATTTGAAGGTATTTAGTAGCCCTGGTCTCAGCACACGATTACTCATGACCTTTGTCAGGCACTTTGTGAACCTGTTTGTCCAGGTGCTCATGTCTGGCGAGTGGTCACTGAGGCTATCGGGTAGAATTATTACATCTGATATTCTTTCAGGATTGGAGCATAGTAGCCAGTCAATGAGTGTACTGGTTTCTGTTTTGTAGTTTTGCCTTGTGGGAAGGGTAACCATCTGCTTAAGGTAGAGGCCAGCTATCAGGTCTCTGGCTATGGTTTCCTTATTTGAGTGCCAGTTGACATTGAAATCCCCTACAATTACATGCTCCCACTTTTTTCCCAACTGCTGCAGATTCTCCTCAGAGTTTGAGCCCTGCAGCCTGCTTCACTGGGGGTATGTAGACAGTTGTAAGCAGTAGCACTTTATTTTGCTGCCCAACGGTGAGTTTGAGATGGAGTATTTGTGCCTCACTTGTGTGTATGCTGCAGTCCAGCATCTGCACCTTGTCATTTCGGACATAGACTAGGCAGCCACCACCCCATTTGGAGAGCCTGTCTTGGCAGAAAGAGTTGTAACCCTCCAATGATACAGACCCATCTGCATTTCTATGGGATAGCTAGGTCTCAGTGAAGGCAATAATGTCTGGTTTCAGCTGTTCCACCCATGCTTGGATCTGTGGGATCTTAGGGAGGAGGCTGTTTATATTAAGTGAGATGATTCTCAGCACTCCTTTTAGCATGGGCTGCATGGAGGTGGTCCTAGCGGTGGGATGTGTACTTCCTTGATGTAAATTGTGGAGGGGTGATCCAGGGTTGGGGTGGACATTCCCAGATATCAGCAAGAGGAAGAGTATAAGCTTGCGGCTAAGACGTGTCCAGGGTATTCTTCTGGCATCTAGATGCCTAGACCCTTGTTGTACTAAAGTATTTGAACTTATGCAGCCAAGTCTGCCACACAGTACAGCTGCTGTGGAGTAGGAATAGATTTTAGCCTCGGGGAGTGTAGATAGGGCTTGAGGGAGTTTAAGCAGCCCCCAGCTTCCTGTGGTCATTCCTAATTTTAGGGACCAGTTCTGTCCCTGGAGTGAGAAAGTTGTGAGAAGTTCCTGGTCAGGTCCTAGTACGGAAAGGCTGGTGGTGGGGCTTCATGGGTGGGTGGGGTGGGGAACACTAGGCACCAGGGATGTGTTGGGGGGTGTTTAATGCTTACATCCACCAATCAGGTTTGCGTCCACTGGACCACCAGGGCTATGTTGGGGGTTAATGGTTACATCCCGCGATCGGGCTTTTGGTCCACTGGACCACCAGGGATGTATTCAGGAGATGGGGGGTTGTTTTAAACTAATGCAGCCTGCTGTCGGGCTGGTGGGGGGACATTCCTGCTGTTGCTAGCGATCGGGCCAGTGGGGGTGGTGGTGGGGATTTTCCCTCTTTTGTCCGCGATTGGGCTGCAGGGGGCATCGGTCCCCGATGGCTGCTGCCTGGCAGGGTGCCAGGTGCAAGTCCTTGGGGATCGGTGCACCTGCATGCTAATGGCATGCAAATGGGGCCATAATCAGATGCAAATGGCCCCCCCTGCACCTTGAATGAATTATGGCCCCATTTGCATGTCACCTTTTGAATATTGGGATGCTCCACTCTGACAACTTGCGGTGGCGCAAGTTCCACTGCGCCATGCACAGTGGCTGTGGCCAGGGGGTGATATTCAAAGGAGTTGCTCAATAGCGCAACTCCTTTGAATATCGCCCAGGCCACACCCCTGTGCAACTATTTTGCGCAGTGCAAGGACTTGCGCCTAAGAAGAGTTGCAGTTTGAATATCTGGCCCTTTATGTGTAAAGCACATTGTGCAGTATTTTATGTGTTGGTGTGTGTGGCTGTGTGGGTGGGAAGTGGAGAAACAGACATCAACCTCTATAGTGACTATTAATTCAACAGCTACATTCCAAGCCAATGATTAGGACTACTTTTTGTTTTTTTCTACTAATATGAGCATATTTTTTACTGCTTTTAAGTACACTTTCTATGTGGATTTTTTTACTGGGGGGCCCATTTTATAAGCTGAATAAGACACTCTGAGGCGTGGGGTATGGCCTGATAAGAGCACTTCCCAGGGGCTAAAGGCACTCTATGTAAGTGCCTCGTGCCTCATAATGCACCTGGAGAGTGCTCTTATCAGGACGTAGCCCACACCCCATCCAGTCTTATTGCTTGCATATAGAGCATATTGAGCTAGTGTATGCATGTCGCTGTTTTAAATGTATGAATTTATAATTTTCGTTTGAATTTTTTTATGTATATGTCTAAATTTGTCTGTATTCATGTATTATGTATTAAGCTGTAAGGACATATTGCCAATTAATAAAGCTTTTTGACTGAGTACATGGCACGTCCTTCAACTAATTTGACAGTAAGTACAGTATCATTAAATTATTTTTTTCTTTACATTTTTATTTTAAGTTTCCTTTCAAATGTACATAGTGACAAAGTGGCCATGTCAGGCTAAACAATTTCTCTTTTTTTTCTTCACAGGTGACAGGTATAATTAGACTGGAAGTAGACAACAGATATACCATGTGTCGGCTTCCATGGTGGCCAAGTCAAGCAAAATAATTTTTTTTCCACAGGTGACCAGTATAATAAGACTGGCAGTGGACAATCAATATACCACCTGTGCGGCTGTCCATTTATACTGGGTTTTATACTGGGTATAGAAAGGAAGAAGGCATGATTGCCCATTGTTACCATTCCCCGCATCAGCGGGTCTCTCTGAAACCCTTTTGTATTAACAGATTATCTGTCTCTTTTTTATAAAGCTATTTACCGAACTACTTAATACAACATTGGTGGGTAGTGTATTCCACATCCTTCCAGTTCTGTTTAGAAATGAATAGTATCTTCTATTCTTTTTAACTGTATCCACTTTTATCTGTAGTTTATGTGCTCTTAAATTCTGTGTTTTTTTTTTCCTGCATTAATATGTCCATTTCCTCTACCAATTCAGGATCCCTTAATATTTTGAACACTGCTAACCGATCCCAGTTTGTTCTTTTTTGTTCTAAGCTGAATAATCGTAGATGTTGTAACCTTTCTTTATAGCTATATTTCTTTAAGGAGCCTATCAATTGGGTGCATCTTTGCTGTTCTTTCTCTATTCTCTTTATCTCTCCCCGAGCATATGGGTTCCATAATGGAGAATAATAATCAACATGGGCCTAACATACTGTATGTCCTATACAAGGGTAATAGACAGGCGTTGGATCTATTTATGAAACTTCTTATATTCTTGATCTTATAGTTGGTTTTTTGGATCACTTGTGTCCTATGGGCTTTGAAGCCGAGTTCTTTATCAATGATAACACCACAGTCTCTTTAGTTTACAGATGTTTTTATGTTAATCCCATTCCGTTTATAAGTTTGATTTGTATTTTTACCCAAGTGCATTGCAGTGCATTTCTCCACACTGAATGGCATTCTATTTTCTTTAGACCATTTTCCCACTATATACAGGTCATTACTTAAACTCCTGACATCTTCCAGTGCATCCACTGGCCCTTCTAATTTAATATCGTATGTGAATTTAACTATCATACTGGTTATGTTGTGATGAAGGTCACTGACGTATCATGAGAATAGCACTTTCCCTAAGACTGAACCCTGCAGCACTCCACTAGATATGTTTGCTGGATCAGAGTATGTAACCAGTATTCTAACTTGCCATTTCCTTTCTGTTAACCAGCTTTTTATCCAGTTAACTAGCCAACTGTCAATTCCTATGTTTTCCATTTTGTCCAGTAATTTATTATGTGGTACCTTATCAAAGGCTTTTTGAAAATCAAGGAAAAACGCATCAATAGGTATATTAGCATTCAAGTTTTTACTTACTTGTTCATAAAAACAGAGCTGATTTGTTATACACGCTTGAACCAGAGTTGTTTCTCATCTTTGTAATTTATCATATTTAGATTTTCCTCACATTTTGATTTCGAGAAACTGTCTACTATCTTGCATAAGATTGACGTCAAGCTTACTGGCCTATAATTAGATCTTCATGCTCTGTCTCCTTTTTTGAACAGTGGTACCACAGTAGTCTGTCTCCAGTCCTCTGGCACCACCCCTGTTGTAAATGACGCATTATATAAATAAGTTAATGGTCTTGAAATCTGTCCCCTTACTTCTTTCAGTGGTCTGGGATGCAGCTGGACTGGGCCTGCTGAGTTGTGTGGTTTCAGTTTGTTCAGTGTTGGTTGTACTAATTTTTAGTGATAGGTCTGTATTTATGTTATTTGTAATGTGTTCTTTTGCCTGCTCTTTTTTGTCAAACACTGAGTATAAATATTCGTTGAAGGTTTCCACCATATCCCTTGTATTTTTTAATTCAATGCCATCATTCATTAGAGGCCCTATTTGATTTGTGGTTTTACTCTGGTTGTATACACAGGCATAAAAGCTCTTGCCATTGTCATTCCTATGTGAGATGTTAAATTCAGTTTTATTGCTTTCATCCCTTACTGATTTCTTGAGCTTTTTTAACACCTTTTGTAGGATTGTATAGTGTCAACTGTTCTGTGTTTTTTCATTTTGTCAAATGCCCTTTTTTTACTTATGCATACCTTTATTATCTTATTAGTGCACTACATTGGTCTTTTCCCTCTCTTATTATACATTTTTTAGTTGGTACATATTTTTCCTCAAGTTATTTTAGCTTATTCTTCATCAGTTCCCATATTTGTTCTACGGTCTTGTTTTTAAAGTATATTTCCCAGCCTGGTAGTTCTTTCCTGATTTTGTGAAAGTTTGCTTTGTTATAATTTCTTGCAATAGTGATACCCCTCTAACAGGTTATTTTTCTTTTAACTATAAATTATATGATGTTATGGTCACTGTTGCTCAGATTTTCCTTGATGTTAATATGTGTTTGTAATATCCTCTCTATTAGTTATTAGCAGATCCAGGACATTTTCTCCTCTTGCAGGTTTGCATATTAACTGGTTTAGGCTTGCCATACTTAAGGTTTCCATAAATCTATGAGAAGTAGCTATTTAGATGTCCGATTGGGCCAATTTATATCTGGATAATTAAAATCCCCTGTAATAAGAACATCCCCTTCTGCTGCCATATGTTCAATTTCAGATTCAATGGTGTTATCAATGTCTGTTTGAGTTTGGTGGTCTATAATAAATCCCCAGGAAAAGTTTGTGTTTTTTCCTGCACTACCACCCACAAGGATTCTAGAGTTATATCTGAACTCAACTGGTTACAAGTTGTACTCTGTATAGTGTTCTTTATATAAATTGCAACATCGCCCCCTTTTTTTATTGTATCTGTCTTTTGAATATAATGAATAATCTTCAATGTTTCTATTCCAGTCAACACCTGTGTCCCACCATGTCTCTGTAATAAAACAAATATCTAATCCTTCAGTTATTAACATTGCTTCCAGTTCTGATTTTTTACTTATGTTAAGCCTTCTGGCGTTTAATGGCCAAACTTCCATTCCATTAACTTTTATGTTAGTATTGTTAGTTAGTCTTTTGGTGTGAGCCATAGTTTTTCCAACTTCAGACCTGTCCCCTCTCCCCTTACTTGTTAATTTAAATAACTATCCACCACTTTTTTGTTACACACAGTTTTCTGCTTCCCTTTTTGCTCAAGTGAAACCTGTCCTTAAAATAGTACCCTGGCTCATCTATAAAGTTTTTTCAATGGGTTATACACCCTATTCCTTCTTACAAAGTCCAGTATCTTAACCAATTATTTAATTATTTAATTTTAGTCATATTGAATGTGCTTTCTCTAGTTATAGGTAAAATTTCTGAAAAGTATAATTTGCAATTTAGTCTTTTTGCCTCTTCTCTAATATTTTTAAATTTAGCCAGCCCAGTGGCACTGAGGGTTGAGGTGCTGGATGCCACACCTCACTCCACACCAGCAAACCAGGTTCAGGAATGGACTCTGGCCACCAGAGGTCAGCAGGGGAGGAGAGGGATTGAGCATCCAAGGGACTGTTCTCCCTCTCTGGGAAGGGGAGACTCTAGTTTTCAGTGCATTACTGGCCCTAGCAGAGGCTGGGGGCAGTGCGCTGATGCTGAGCATTAGGGGGCTGAGTTGGGGCAGGCACCAGGAGGAGCGCGTGCAGACGCATGTGCACTCCCCCACTGGTGTCATTGCATGCCCCTCTCACACACAGGAGTACAAGGAGAAAAATGACTTCCCAGGTCATGGCAGCTTGATGGCCATCCAATGGGATGCCCCAGCTTCAGGGGCATCGCTGACAACTGGATCCAGACTTGGTGGGAGAGAAGGGGGCTCCCCACCACCCCGCTGTGGGGGGTAAGCCACAGGGTTAAAAGGAGAGGACCCTATCAGAGCCGGGGCAAACCAGATGGTGGCCTGAACAGGGGATATGGGGACAGAGTGGCTGACAGGGAGCCAGGTAGGAGAAAAATGATTAACAAATATATATATATATATTTATATTCTTGTTTTATTTCTGTTTGATCTTGTAGGTGGCTAATTGAGAAAAGTCGAAATAATTTTCTGTCTTCACAGGTCGCCGGTCCTGCTGCCTTCTCATTCATCAAGAAAGAATTCTCCTCCTCTTCCCCCTCTTTCCAGAGCACCTTCATGCCATTTCAAGACATGGCCATCACCAATGTGATGGCAAATATCCTTTCCAAAAGTTTATTTCTTATATTTGTTTTTATTTTGTGTTTCCTTTTTACAGGTGCAACATAAAAGGGGGTGTACTAGAGTCTAAATAATTCCTCTCTAGTTTTTTTTTTTCTTTTTTCATTCTTTGGTAACCAGATAAGGTCCACTAGGCAGAATGCCTCTTTTCAGGGACAACCCAGAAACAAAGAATTTGATGGCAGATAAGGACCACTTGACCCACCTAGTCTGCCCATTTCCCTACCTAATGGATAAGCTGCACATCCTAGTTAGCGAACTGACTACTTCCTCCTACCCCCACTAGAATTGCCTTATGTCTGTCCCATGCATTCTTGAATTCCACCACTGTTTTTGACTCCACTACCTCCTCAGGAAGGCTATTCCATGTATCCATAACCCTCTCCATGAAAAAATACTTCCTCACATTACCTCTGAGTCATCCCCCCTCTATCTTCAAATTGTGCCCCCTTGTTCTTGCATATCTCTTTTTCTGAAAGATGCTACCCTCTTGGACTTTGATTCCCTTGAGGTACTTGAAAGTTTCTATTATGTCCCCCCTCTCCTTCCTTTCCTCGAGGGTAAACATATTAAACTCCTTTAATCTCTCTTCATATGTCTTCTGGTGCAGACCCTGCACCATTTTAGTTGCCATTCTCTGGACAGCCTCCATCTCGTTTATGTCTTTGTGGAGATGGGGTCTCCAGAACTGTACGTAGTACTCCAGATGGGGTCTCACCAACTGTCAGTACAGAGGGATAACAACTTCTGTTTTCTACTGGTGATGCCTCTCCCTATGCATCCCAGTATCCCACAAGCCCTCCTTACTTCCTTCTCACATTGCTTGTCCACCTTTAGGACATCTGATATGACTACCCCAGTTCCCTTTTTGATGTTGTTAGTATCTCATCCCCATTGTGTACTCTTCCCCTGGATTTTTGTTTCCCAGGTGCATTACTTTGCACTTCTTTGCATTGAATTTAAGCTGCCGTACATTTGACTGTTCCTCCAACCTTGCCAAGTCCCTTCTCATCCTTTCCTCCCCACCTTGTGTATCAACTCTGTTGCAGACCTTTGTGTCTTCTGCAGAGAGACATACTTTTCCTTCCACTCCCTCTGCAATGTCACTTATAAAGACATTAAAGAGGACTGGTCCCAGTACTGAACCCTGCAGTACTCCACTAGTAACCCCCCTTTCTTCAGAGTGGACTCCGTTTACTATTACACTTTGCGTCCTGTTGTCCAGCCAATTGTTTACCCGGGCTACCACCTTGGGACCCACTTCAAGACTGGCTAACTTGTATAATAATCATTTGTGTGGGACTGTGCCAAATGCCTTGCTAAAGTCTAGGTAGGCCATGTCCACAGTCCCTCCATGGTCTACTACTTTGGTCACCCAGTCAAAAAAATCTATTAGATTTATCTGATATGACCTTCCCACTGTAAATCCATGCTACCTTGGGTCCTGTGCCCCACTGGCTTCTAGGTATTCAAAAATTATTTCCTTCAGAAGTGATTCCATCATTTTCCCTACCACTGAGGTCAAACTAACAGGTCTGTAGTTTCCTGCCTCTGCCTAGCTCCCACTTTTGTGAAGTGGAATCACATCTGCCCTCCAGTCCTCAGGTACCACTCCATCCTCCCATGAGGGTAGTCAGTGGTGTCAGTAGTTCTACCCTTAGTTCTTTTAGAATTCTTGGGTGAATCCTGTCAGGCCCCATTGCTTTGTCCACCTTCAGTTTTAAGAGTTCTTTCAGAACCCTTTCTTCTGTGAATTGACTGGTATTGACCCCCTTATCTAGAGTGTTTCTATTGTTTGGTTCACGTACCTCCCCTTCCTCTTCTTTTGTGAATACTGAGCAGAAGTATTTGTTCAGTATCCCTGCTTTTTCACTGTCACCCTCTATCCATATTCCTTCCCCTTTATTAAGCCTCAGTATCCCTCCCTTGGTCTTTCTTCATTCCCTAATGTACATATAGAAGGTTTTATCCCCCTTCTTAACAGATTTGGCTATCTTTTCCTCAGCATGGGCCTTTGCTATTGTGACTGCCTCCGCTGCCTCCTTCTACTTTAACTGATATAGTTCTGTGTCCTGCTCCTTCTGTGTTTCGTTATATTTCCTGAATGCTATCCTTTTCTGCTTAACCTTCCCTGCCACCTCTTTTGAGAACCATTGTGGCTTTTTCCTTCGTTTTGTTTTGTTGATTTGCTTTACACAAAGGCTTGTTGCCTCTGTGATGGCAGTTTTGATTTTTCTCCATTGTTCTTACACCCCCTCCTCCTTGCCTGTTTGTTAGTGCTTTTCTGAGGCACTCTCCCATTTTGCCAAAGTCGGCCCTCCTAAAGTCCAATGCCCTTGCTTTTATATGGCTCGATTCTACAGCTGTATTTATTGTGAACCCACACTGTTTGGTGGTCACTTGTTCCCAGATGGCTACCCACTTCTAAATCTGAGATCCTCTCTCCATCCCCATTTGAAAGTATCAAGTCTAAGATTGCTCCCTCCCAAGTGGGTTACAACACTAGCTGTCTGAGGCATGCCCCCTGTGGGGCATTGAGAATGACCCTGCTGTTGGATGTGGCTGCAGTAAAGGTGCTCCAGTTAACATCTGGCATATTCAGGTCCCCCATCAACAATGTATCTTCTTTTTCTGCCATTCTAAGGATTCCTTCTATCATTTCCCTGTCCACTGCCTCCCCTTGAGATGGGTGCCTGTAAACAACTCCTGTCCAGACTGCAGTTCCATTTCCTGTCTCCAGGGTGACCCACAGTGCCTCCTTCTCTCTCTGTTTACCCTTTAGTTCTGTTGCCTTGATTCCTTCCCTTATGTAGAGAGCTACTCCTCCTCCTCTTTTACCCTCCATGTCCCTCCTGTAGAGTGTGATGAGCTTGCTGAATTCTTTGATAATAAGGTGGCTGACATCATGTCAGAGATCCGCTTGACTCACTCTATGGGGACGCAGTTGGTCAGCGCTCGGTCACTATATCTCATACTTCCTGGAGTACCTTTGACCTGCTGGAGTTCGAGGATATTATGCGGATTGTCTAGAGGATGCACCCTATGTGCAATAGTTTAGATCCAGGCCCAATTTCCTTGATCTTAGGTTGTTATGAGACCATCGGCCCATTTCTGGATCAAATCGTCCAGTGCTCCTTGGAATCGGGTGAGTTTCCAAGCTCCCTGAAGGAAGTGGCGGTGACACCCCTTCTGAAGAAAGCTTAGTTGGACCCAGACATTTTTGCTAACTACAGGCCTATCTCGAACCTTCCCTTTATAGGAAAGGTTATTGAGAAAGTAGTGGCAATCCAACTGGATAACCATTTGACCATCTATAATGTCTACGAACCTCTCCAGTCAGGTTTTCGTAAGAGGCACAGTACTGAGACTGCTCTGGTTCGGGTGCTCAATGATCTCCTGATGGTGAGAGATTGGAGAAACCGTTCCATTTTGGTACTTCTTGATCTCTCTTCAGCCTTTGACACTGTAGATGATGGGGAGCTACCCGAGTGCCTGAGGTCCATCTGTGGTCTGTCAAGTACAGTGCTGAGATGGTTTACATCTTTCCTAGCTGGTAGAACACAGAGTTGTCGGGGATGTTTTCTTCTGACCCTTTCTTTCTGTCTTGTGGGTTTCCTCAGGGCTCAGTGCTGTCCCCCATGTTGTTTCCAGTGTATATGCTACCCCTCAGAGACATTGTAAGATGGTATGGACTGAGGTTTCACTGCTATGCTGATGATACCCAGCTCTACCTGTCTTTTGCCCCCAACCAGGTTAGTGCTAACTCAGTATTTAACAACTGCCTTGCTGAAATCCAAGACTGGATGAATTCGAGCTGGTTAATGTTGAAAGTGGGAAAGATTGAGGTTATGGTTGTGAACCCGAGTCACAGGATAGAGGGGCTGAGGACTGATCAGCCCTCTGGATTATTTCTGGGGGGTGCTCAGATCCTTGCCTCAGAATGGGTGTGCGACCTGGGAGTGATGCTTGACAATGGGCTGACCCCTTGTTATCAGGTGTCAGCAGTCATTAAGTCAGCCTTTTATCATCTTAGGAACACTGCCAGGGTCAAACACCTTGTTCCATCTAGCGATCTGCCTGTGTTGGTCCACGCCTTTGTGACCTCTCACCTTGACTACTGCAACCCCCTTTACTTGGGGCTTCCTGGGGTTGATATCAGCTGCTTGCAGCTAGTGCAGAACGCTGCTGCCCAATTGCTGACAGGGGTGTCTAGAAGATCGCATATCACCCCTGTGTTGCGCAATCTGCACTGGCTGTGGATTCAGTGACGGATCACCTTTAAGGTAGGTTTATTGACCTACAAAGCCCTACACGGACTTGGTGTCGACTACTTGAAAGAGCTTCTGATTCCCTGCACACCTGTAAGACAGCTCTGTTCGGCTGACGAGGGGTTGCTGGAGATTAAGGGTTACCTTGAAATCTTCTGGGGACCGTGCTTTTTTTGTTTGCAGCCCCTACCCTCTGGAATTCTCTGCCTTGTCAGCTCAGGGAATGTATGACCATCTGGAGCTTTAAACAAACACTTAAGACTTTCTTGTGGAGTCAAGCCTTTTATGAATTGTCATGATTTTCATTAGTGATCTATTTTTTAATTGTAATATTTTTGTGGAATTTAACATTGTAAAGCACCTTGGCATTTGAAAGGCATTCAACAAATAAAGTTTATTATTATGATTATTATTATGTACCCTGATATGTTGACATCCCAGTCATGGTTCTCTGTGTACCATGTTTCTGTGACTACCATGATATCCAGGCATCCCTCTTCCATCAAGGCCACTAGTTCAGGGAGCGTGTTACCTAGACTACGGGCATTGGTACTCATCGCTCTCCATTTTTTGATGACCTTCCCCTTTTTAGGCCCATCCCTGTCCTTACTGCCTTCGCCTTTTTCTGGATTTACCCTTGTTCTGCTCCCTATTGACTTCTCTACCTTTGTGTAAACTTGCTAACTACCTTATTTGTTGGCTAGTTTAAATGCTTGCCAATGAAGCATTTAAATCTATCACCTGGGATCCTGGTTCCTCTCCTGGACAGATGCAGACCATCATACCAGTATAGGCCTGTATCCCTCCAGGTGGACCCCCAGTCTTCAATGAAGCCAAATCCCTGAGCTCTGCACCAGTTTTTCAACCAGTCATTGATTCCCATTGTGTAGATTACCCTAGCCTCACCCATGCCATAAACAGGTAGCACTTCCAAGAAAGTTACTGTGTGTGCCACTTGACTAAGGCCCCTCCACAACTCCACAAATTCCTGCTGCACAGCTCTGATCCCATTCCCATCCAAGTCATTTGTTCCTAGATGGACAATGACATCCAGCTCCCTCCCCAGTGCAGCTGCTCCCATGATCCTGAGGATACGCTTCCTGTCCATCCAAGCCATGGCACCAGGCAGGCACTCTACCTCCATCTCCCTTCCCTCCCCCACTTCTACCCCCCCTAATGATTGAGTCCTCCACCAGGAGTTGTTTCTTTCCCCGTGGGATCCCATGCCACCTTCCTGTGGGTCTCCTTTGTGGATGTTCCCAGCATCCTCCTTGGTCTCCACTGCTGGTGCCTCTACAGAGAAACCACACTCCACCAGAATGGTGAATGAATTGTGAAAAGGCACAACTGGAGAGATGCACTTCTGTTCCACCACCCTCACCCTCCCTGAGCTTACCATGGTCCAACTGCTCCTCTTTCTTGGCAAACTCTGAGGCAGTGGTGGTGGCCTGGGTGGTTCCTGAGTGGGGGAGGAGGTTTCCTGTATCCTCTCGCCAGGTCAGCATGGAGATGGGCAACCTCTTCCCTCAGACCAGAGAGGTGCCTGCAAATAGGGCAGCAACGCAGCCTCCAGAACATCTCCCAAAAGACTGCTGCTCCACAGCCAGTGCATTGCACCACTCCCCACATGTCTGTTTCCCTTCCTGTTTAAGAGTTTTTTTTTGTTTGTTTTTTGGTGTGTGCAAGCGTTTGAGTGTGTTTACCCCCTATTCAGTGTGCTGTACCTTTAAGGATATGAACAGGTCTATGTCCTTTTTACTTTTGAGGAAGTGATGTCAGAACCCCTGATTATAAAGGAAATTATGCACTTGGGGCGGGTGGGTGTGACTAAGCCTGTGCCCTCCAGAAACAATCAACTACAACTTTGACCCACCACCACAGTGAGTGCCTTTCTTACTTCCTTTCAGACACCTATTTCACAGAGTTTAAGTAGCAGGTGTAGTTACAAATGACTGCAAATATTCTCCCAGCTAAATTTCTTCCCTAACAAAAGTTACACTAAGAAAAGTCAACCCCAAAAACAGAGAACCAAAACACTGACTTCTACTTACTTACCCAGGCCCCAAAGAATTCAATTCAGTGTACTTCTATTAAATCACCTCTTTGCTGTAAGGAAGCTGGTGGCTGCTCTCTGTCTCACCTACAGCAGAGCAGACAGAGGCCCGGATATTCAACTGCGCCAGGCTGTGGTGCAAGCCTGGGCGCAGCTCAACTTTGTTGCGGAGGGGTGTGGCCTGGGCGATATTCAACGGAGCTGCGCTATGGCACAGCAGCTTTGAATATCGCACCCTGGCCACCCCCACTGTGCATGGTGCAGTGGCACTGCGCCAGTGCAAGTGGCCAGAGTGGAGCATGGAGATGCACTAGCGCAAGTGCCATTGCGCCATGCACAGCACCTGCGATATTCAAAAGGGGACATGCAAATGAGGCCATAATTTATGCGAGGTGCACATGGGGCCATTTGCATGCCATTATGGCCCCATTTGCATGCCATTAGCATGCAAGTGCACCAATCCCCGATGACTTGCGCCTGGCACCCTGCCAGGCAGCAGCTGTAGGGGACCGACACCCCCTGCAGCCCGATCGCAGGCATTCATCTAAAAAAAACCCCCCCTCCAATGGTCCTGTGGTCCAGTGGACCGCTATGTGCCCGATCGTGGGCATTTGCCTCCAAGAATAAGCCCCCATCCTATATCCCTGGTGGTCCAGTGGACTGCACTCTGCCCAATTGCGGGCATCGGTATAGTAACCCCCTCAATATCCCTGGTGGTCCAGTGGACCGATCACTGCCTGATGGGGCATCTGTAAATCATAACATACTCCTATCACCCTGGTGGTCTAGGTGCCCCCCTCCTCACCGCCCACTGGGCCCCACGCCCTGCTCCCCCGTCCAGCCTGCGGGCAGCAGCACCACCTGCTTGCCGCCCCTGCCCGCTGACTGACAGCTCAATGGGGCTGCACCCAATGGTTCTGGCGCGGAGACAATGGGCTGTGCAACCATACCGATACAACACAGTCTAGATATGTGAATAGAATTCATTCACATATCTGGACTGAAAGTAGTATGGTATGGGCTGCATGCCAATTAGCTCACGCTGTGAACCTGTGGGTAGCCATCACGTGTTCCTTTTTTTTTTTGGCTTAACTTTGTGCAGGCACAGGTAGGGTTGCGCATACATGACTCTGCATCCGGGCTGAATATCGGATTGCAGGTTATGCATGTGCACGCCCCCCTTACCTGTGCCTGCATACATTACTGATGCACTCTGGCACATCGGGATTTATGCGGCACACTTTTCCCTTTTGAATATCACGCTGGGGCGCATCAGTGTGTTGTGCATGGTGCAACACTGTTGTGCCATGCGTGACCCTTTTGAAAATCTGGGCCCCAGTCTACAGTTCCTCAGGCCCCTTTCAGCTCCTCCCCTTTTCAGACATCTATTTCACACTGGGGAGGTTAATTGATTTGTCTAGGGTCACACAATATGCAAATGAAGATTGTGAGAATCAAACCAGGTCTGCTGGATATAGCAAGCTCATTCCCAGCTTGTTCCTATAACCTTTAGGTTATACTGCCAGTATTCACAGGCCTCTTTCCATTCTGTCATGAATGTCTCCTCCTCCAGCAAGCAAGCCCATCACCCTGTTCTCCACCAGATCATTGATACCGTCAGTGCTGCAGACTCCCGCTGAAACCTCCTGATCCTCCAGCTTCTCCAACACGATGTGTGGGTTTACAAAAGTCAACCTGTCCTCTGTATCCTGCATGAATATCAGTTATCAGTCTGATGCTTGTGCCTGATTCTACATTGTCACATGGCCAAAAAATATACCCGAAATGAGAGAAATAGGAGCAGAAAACAGAGGATGGCATACAAATAACATTAAATAATTTAAAACCAAAAAAATGCAAAAAAAATAATGAATACTTATCTTCCCTGGTAGGAAACGCTGATAAATTAAATAACCAGATCTGGGCTGGACCCATGCAGCAACAGTGACCCAGAGATAAATATCTGAAGAGAGAAACAAGACCAAAAGATGGTTATAAATACTTTGTTTAAACTCCCCCCGCCAACAGTCAAAAAGTGAAAATTAAAAAATACTTACTTTTGCATGCAGGAGACAAAGCAATACTTAAAGATCATCATCCGAATTTGCACCCAAATCGGGCATTATCATTTCATGAGAAAATAACCTGAATTCCTGGTCACTACAGTTCATCAGGACTATGGTGGAAGACTTACACAGTGCAGAAGCAGCTTATTTATTCAGGGATCACATCTCATTTAATGTCTTTGTGCAACAATTTCCAAACAGCAGAACTTATCAGGCTGATAATTTCTGGGCACTAACATTCATCCCCTAAAGTGCATTAAAAGAACTGAGCTGGCAGGACTGACACACAGCATGTCACCATGTAGCAGCATGCAGCAGCCTGATTTATTTTTTTCTTGTCACTGAGAAAAATTCCTGGAGGACAGATTTTCTGTATATTGTGCTTTTTGCACTGTTACACATAAAGGGCCCCATATTCAAAAGTGACAGGCTGCATCACGCAAGTGCTTGTGCCATACAATTTAACTGTGCCAGCACAAAATAATAGTATATTCAGAAGTTGCACTGCAATATGCAATCACGCGTATGTGGCTGAATATCCCACACATGTGCGATCGCGCAGTGGGAGATGTGCAGTGCAGTGAGTGCCAGAGCCAAGTGTAGAGCATACGGAAGTGTGAGATGCAAAGCCACTTGCATGGTATGCAGATTTGTAACATTCAGCTAGAATGTGCAGATAGCCTCATTGCACAGTCAGCGCCCAAACAGCACATTTGCATCTCATTACTGGAATGTAATCAGTCCATTTGCATACCATTGGCATGCACAATTCCAGCATTACAGGGCAGCACCACCACTCAACAAAGATGATCAGAAGGTACTGCAGCCTAGCAGGCAGGTGAGACTGCATGGTTGTGTGTGGGTGGACCGCAGTGGCCTGGGTACAGTGCTACAGTACATAGCCCCCAACCCCTCGGCACCCAAATGTGTGCCAAGGTGTGTGACAACTAGTCGGAATGTGTGACACAGCAGCAAATGTGACAGTGCAAGCTCAGAAGACTTTGGAAATAAGTGCACCACTGTTGCTACTGTGTGCTGATACCTAGCATCAGATATTATCATGCAATTCTGCATAACAGTCTCAGTGGTCAGTATGTAATGTCACCCACTCTATGTGGGTCAGATGGTGTCTGAGGGATAACATAAGTGCTGTACCCTGAACTGCGGGACAGTTGAGAGGTTTGCAGTGCTACTACCCATGGCCATGCTCCAGATGGCCACACGCAGAACACTGGAGGGGTCCGATGTCCTTGGAGCATGCCCTTGCCACCTCCAGGCCACAGGTGGTGCCACCCCTGCCCCGTGCTGCCAACAATTGTGCACTGTCCACCACCAATACACCACAGTGACCCATACCTAGGGCTCCTGTGGCATTGTCACACTGCATGGATGGCATCTGTGCCATGTATGTGATTCCTGATGGCATGGGTCTGGCACAGGCATGCTTTGTACACCTAGGGTGTTCCAATGTGGATGTATGCTACTGAGCTGTCCATGACCTATTCCATGATGGCACCATTATCGCCATGCATCCTGCTCACCATTGTCCCAGACACCACCACCACGGGTGCATGCCTTCTCCGGGTAGCACTATGATGGCCACTTGGGTGCGGGCCATGGCATCTGGTATATGTGCTACATTGTAGCTGTCTGCTCTGCTGGTGTGCTAGGGGGCACCTGACTAGCATATGGCAGCTGGGCGTCCCCGACCTGGGTGTGGTGAGGGGGGTGGCTGACTGATCAGTGTGGGTGGCATCACCCAGCAGCACCCAGCTGGTTTCTGGCATGCTGGAACAGCGCGGCAGTGGATTTGGATACTACTGCCCTGGCATGACTGCAGTGTGTGGGTGCCTGGAGTATATCATGGTGCACCTCCGAGGGCTGTCTCATGGTCACCTGTCTGCAGTTCTGCAGCCTGCCTGTGGGTGACTAGCCAATTTAGGCCATCCCCTGACATATCTAACTTTGCGTGGCACAGTTTTGTGCTGCGCGACATATGCGCCGCACATTTTTCTGAATATACATTTGCGTAACATATTCAGGTGCCCACCCCCTTTTTTTGCACTGCATACATTATTTCTGCATTATCGCGCATTCAGAAATGCATGACTCTGCTCTCCCTTTTGAATATCACGCTTCTGCGCATTTTCTGGGATGCACTGTGCATCTCCATTTTGGGCCACCCAACCCCTTTGAATATGTGGGCCAAAGCGCATTATGGAAGCATGACGCAGAAGTGGTGGGACTGATTCGCAGCATGGCACTATGTAGTACCTTGCAGCAATCTGAGATTTATTCTGGTTGTGCTTTTCTCACAATTTCCCCTAAAATGTATTACAAGCACAGTGGCGGGGGGATTGACAGAGTGCAGCCCCTTGTAGCAACAGGCAGATGCCTGATGTATTTATTCTGGTAGTTGAGAAACTTCTGGGAGCACAGACTGATGTATGTTGTGCTTTTGGCACCATGTGTCATAAAGTACATGACGAGAACTGCAGCGGTGGAACTGATGCACAGTGCAGTACCCTGGACCAGTAGTACATTGCCACCATTTACATAATTTCTTGTTCAGGAGAGAATTCCAAGAATAAAGTGCTTCACAAACACTGTTCTCTTGAATGGCACAGCAGTAGCTACCACCATTTAATAATTTCATGTTCAGGAGAACATTTCAGGAAGTGAGAAAAGTAAACAAAGTATTTTTGTGAAAGGAGGGAATCAGTCCAACAGGGTGACTGAGTGACTGATATGCTTCATCACTGTGAGACTGAAAAAAACATTTGGGAACCAGACAATTTTTAATATGGTGCCTTTTAAATGCACTATATATGTAAATAACAGTGCAGCAACAGCAGTAGTGAGAGAGAAGTGAATGATATGGCACAAAAAAGCACAATTAAAGAGAATATAGACATAAAATATATTTTTTGCATTTTTTTAAAGGAGAGCACTAAGGCAGACATCTAGATGAGAAAGAATACATTCAAACAGTGAGAAAGACAGAAAAATAATAAATGTTTTGTGTGTGTTTTTAAAACTTTTTTATATATTTTTTTTTCATAAAGAGGGATGAAGAAAAGAGTAAGAAGGTGGACTATATCATAGTTAGAGCAAATAATTGGTTATGAAATAAGGAGGATCAGTGAGGGTGACTGAAGAAGAAAGGATTGAAAAAGCATGATTTATGAACTGTTTTTAAGGCCCAGATGGAAGAACACCCATACCACCACAATGAGCTCATTCATCGTCTCAAGAAGCATTTGCTGTTTTTTGTTTTGTTTCCTAGAAACTCTGTGGTGGAGGTTCCCAATCTCCGCTCACAGTTGCACCAGCTCCCCTCTTATGGTTGTTGATGTTGGCAGTGCCAGTGCTGTTCCATGCCCCTGTCCCTCACTATGACTGCTGTTCCCAGGCCCACATGACTGTTGTGGATGTGACTGAACTGCACACTATCCCTTCAGTGGCACAGAAAGACCACTGTGACCACCACCACCCTCACTCACCACCTCCTATTTTCTGGCTTCCACTGGCTTGGCTCAGGTGGTGGATTTTCATGTGGGCATGTTGCTCACCTGCTCCTATATGTCTTCCCATGTCTGATAAGTGCATTGTACAGATTGCATTTGACAGCACTCTCATCATTGGGAGCCATGGTAAAAAAGAATTCAAAACAAGGGAAGATCCGGGCTGCTTCCTTGCATGGGGCACTCTGGAGCCAGAAGATGAGGCACCAGCACACATGGCTCCTCGGGGAATCAGCTGCTGGTGGTGGCAGTGGTGGTGGTAGCACAGGAGAACATAGGCTGCAACTGGATTAAAGGCTTCTGCTGCAGAGCTGGGGCAACTGGGGGCTACTTCTGCACTGGAGGCTGCTGTTCCACTGCTGTGTGTGTGGGGAGCTGCTTGATCACCTCTCCCACTGCCCCTTCCTTCTGCATCTGGAGCTGGTGCTGTCTGGCACAGGCATATGGCTCTATGATGAATCTGAATACAACCTGCCCTATACTCTATATCGATATAAACAAAAGAGTGAGACAGAGAGCGAGACAAAAAATAAAAATTAGGGAAAATAGAGCTCTGTAACTAAAGGTTATAACTAAAGAAATATCGGCAAAACACTGAAGAAACAAATTAAATTACTCCTAAGAACACAAAGAATTAAATCAGAAGGAAAAAAGGAATAAAATAGCTATTCAAATAATTGGGGGGGGGTCTGCCTGTGATTCATTGTGGGGGGGAATAACTTCTCCCACCAGCCCTATTTAAACCTGCCCTCCACTTACCTCTATGCTCAGTATGTTTTTGAATAGCTGAGCAACTGCATGGTCCATGTGGCTGTGTTCCTTGCATCTTTCTTTGCCGTTTTTCCTGTTTTCTGTCCATCTGCACCTCCTGCCTCCTTCCTCTCCTCCCAGTTTGCCTGCACCTCCATTTTTTCCCACTGCTGCGTTCTGTGTAGCCACTCTGTGGCTTGTCTGTGCCCAGCCATCCCTCTTCCTGTGTAGCTGCTCTGCTGCTATCTGTGCTCGTTCTCCCCCAATCCCTCCTTTTTATGTTGCCACTCTACAGCTTATTTGTACTTGCTCCCCCCGATCCCTCCTTACTCTGTTACTGCTCCACGGCTTGTCTGTGCTTGTTCCCCCCATCCCTCCTTTCTCTGTTGTTGCTTCTGACTTGTCTATGCTCATCCCCCCCGTGCCTCTGTCGCTGCTTTACAGCTTGTTGCTGTTCTTCCACCCTCTTGTACTTCCTGTCTTGTCCTTTTCTTTCTGTTCCTTTTTTTTTGGGGGGGGGAAGGGGTCATTTCATCCATTTTGTTCTCTGCAGCACTTTTCATCCTTTGCTTTCCAGAGACTCCTTATACTCCTCACTCTTCCAGGATAGTGACTCGTGATGTCACCACCTGGCTTAAAGCTACAGCATCTCCTTCCTTGCCATCTATTCACTTAGTTCTCTCTTTTTGTATTCTCCTTTGTCTCCCCTTTCAAGCTGCAATTCCTTGGATCTAGCCCAGTTCCTCCTCATTTTTCTTCCATCTTTCAGCTCTAATTCTCTCCTTCTTAGCTTCCTCTATTACTTTCTCCCTTATTCAGCCCTCACCAGCAGTTTGTTTCAGAGTCTGTCTCCCTACATCATACCTACATGAAGGTCATGAGCATAGGCAGGGTCCTACTTCATTCACCAGAGAAGGGAGTCTTCATCTCCTCCAGCCTTCCTTACTCATTCAGACTCAGTCTCCCTACCTCATATCTATGTGGAGGTCCTAGCATAGCCAGTATCCAACTTCATCCATAAGAGACGGGAGTGCTCATTTACTCATTTTAGACTCCATCTTCCTACTTCGTACCTACATGGAGGTCATGAGTGTAAGCAGGGTCCAACTTCATCCACCAGAGATGGGACTCCTCATTCTCCTCAAGCATTCCTTACTCATTTCAGGCTCCATCTCCCTACTTCTTACCTACATTGAGATCATGAGTGTAGGTAGGATTTGACTTTGTCCACCAGCGATGGGAGTCCTAATTCTCCTCAAGGCTTACTAAATCACTGCTACTACAGCAACTTGGCACTATGGCTTCCACTGGCTCTGGCAACTCCTCTTCTGATGCTGAAGAAGGTCTGTCAGGGCTCCCTCGCACTTCCCCTGACATGCAAACTCCTCACAAATGATCTTCTAAGTCAAAATATTCTTTAAAA
Organism: Neoceratodus forsteri; assembly: GCA_016271365.2. Lineage (NCBI taxonomy): Eukaryota > Metazoa > Chordata > Ceratodontiformes > Ceratodontidae > Neoceratodus > Neoceratodus forsteri. The sequence goes on from CM057456.1 coordinate 1,323,803,002, forward strand.
GAATCAACTGTTACACACCTCATTTCCAAACTTCAAAAGCTTGGCATTTCCTACTCAGCAAATGCTAGAAAACAAAAGGTGGTTAATTTATTTGTAGCAGCTAAATCTCAGCATGACAAAACTTCTGTTCTTAACCAGCTAGTCCTTCAACTAACCTCGGCTGCCTTCTCTGAAATAAAAGACTTCATAGCTCAACTCACTACTTCTGATATTTAGCCTTGCCTCAGCTGTCTCAAAGCTTGCCTTCCAGCACAGTCTATCAGCATCTACTTCTGCCACTTCACCCACCAACCCGTCCTCCAGCTAGTCCCAAGAAGTGGTCCTGCTTAGCATTCCTCCTTCCCCCAGTGCTCCATCGACATCCGCTCTGCCATCTCATCAAGAATTGGGTACTTCTTCATCAGTTATTCATCCACCATTGATATCTCTAGTACACATCATCCCACTCCAGGTCACCTCCACAAGGACATCATAGATGGAAAATATGTGAGTTTGATCTCTTTCCTCATTTCCTCTTATGACACCATTGAAAACAGAATCCTGTCTTGCGGAGATGTTTCTGTAATGCTAAAATCAAAAGACACCAGGCTACTGAAGAAATTGACTATTCCTGAATTTGTCCTTGCCTTCAGCTTATATTGTTGTTTGCTCCGCATTCCTTTCCAAACATGAAGAACTGGATTCATATCTTTATCTCTTAGTAGATCTAGGCATTAGATACAGGGGCACACATTTCTACAATTACCTGTTGAGGAGTCTGGCTAACTGTACAATAGAGGAAATGGGTCTGGCTGTGATTATTACTAGTGACCTAAAGCACTCCGCATTGAAGAATGGCAACTTAGGGGAACCAGATGTTGCGGTGCATTGCTAGGGGGGTCAGCAGTATTTAAAAGGAGGTAATTGTGCCCTTGTATGGCTCTCTGGTGAGGTCTCATATGGAGTATAGTGTACAGCTGTGGCACCCTTACCTTAAAACATATATTACTTTGCTGGAGAAGGTACAGAGGAGGACAGCAAAGATGATTGTAGGTCAACAAGGGAAAACATATGAAGAGAGGCTGAGAGACATGAACATGTACTCACTAGAGGAGAGGAGGGAGAGAGGGGATATAATAGACACTTTCAAATGCTTAAAAGGGATTAATAGGGTAGATAAGAAGGCTCTCTTTTGGCTAAGTCGAAACAATAATACAAGGGGGCATTGTATAAACTGGAAGGTGGGAGGTTTAGAAGGGAAATTAGAAGCAGTTCTTCACTGAAAAGGTTGTGGACAGTTGGAATGCACTGCTTGAAGAAGTGGATTCATTGAAAATAGTGAGAAGTTTCAAAATTGGGTGGAATAGACAAAAGGGGAAAATGGAAGCTGTGAGAGTGGTGGATGGTAATGTTGGGAGGATGGGGGTCAGGGTTAATTAGTTCAGGCTATGAACCCTGCAATTTCAAGCAGACTAGATGGACCATTTGGTGTTTTTTCTGCTGGCTTTATTGTACTGTATTGTATCCTATCCTATTTTATACAATGGCAAGAAAAATTGGAGCAACCTGAATGATTACTGACCCCTTGAGACAGTGATTTTGTTAGACAGTAACATCACTGTATCAAGAGCAAGCACAAAGATGACCACACTACAGAAAAAAAAATAGATCCCTCACTTCTGGACATCACTACCCTGAAGCTGACACAGCTCACCTCAAGATCTGTAAGCCTCCCCCAATTCCTGCCTCCCATTGGCTCACAGTAAAATCATCAGTCCTTCCCAAATATCATTTTTTTTTTTTAGAACTCCAAATTTATGGAAAACCACAAATCTCTCATCAAACACCACTGCCTGCGATCTTGAAAAAATGCAAGTTGTGCCTCCCCATTGTACCTTCAACTGCCACTGCTTGCGGCTCCATCATTCACACAGCACACTTCATGGACGGTTGCAGTCAGTCACTCGTTTGCCTGAACAGCATTTTCAACTGAGAAAAAAAAACAACATTTAAACAAAAAAGAAAGCCAACATTTAGAGAGAAATACTTTTCCTTCTCCTGCTGGTGCCCACATTGTGTCAGCGCGTGTGAACCTTAGAGTAATGCTGCACAGTTCCCCGAATGGCTTGTCAGCCACACAAAAAAACTACTCAATTTAAAATGAAAAGAAAAAAACACTGTAAAACACATTCCCCTTCAAGCAACATCCACTAGTAAGTGAAACCCAATGCCAGGAAGGGAAAAGGGGAGACTTCTAGGAGACAGCACACAGTAGCAAACCAAGAAAAAGCTTTGAGGACTCGGCTGACAAGATCACTCTTGCCAGCAGCTCCACATTGTGGTGGAAGAAGTATTCTGGACTTTTTTTTTTTTTATTTAAAGAAAAGGTATTCCTATACCCACAAAAATCAAATAAAAAAAATGCATTAAAAAAGTTTGTTTCTTCTTTTTTTAATGAACAGATGAGCCATTGTATAGCAGCAATAAGGCACTCCAGGGATGTGTGTTTATTGTGTAATAACATCACTTCTCAGGTGTTGAACGAACTCGGTATGTAGCCTCATGCTTTAACCACCCCAAGGTATGACATTATTACACAATAACACACACCCTGTCATGCCTTATTGCTTAAGTATCATATTGTATTGTATTATCATTGCCCATTCTCCACAAACGCATCAGCAGTTTTAGCTCATTTCAATACTAAGCTGAACTGGGCTCTCCTGTATAATGAGTTACTTTGTCATCATTTTGCTGTGCAACAAGATCTACCCTGCTTGTTATTCAGCTTCTTTTCCCATTTCGCTTCTCTTTGTCCATTGGCTATATCTGAGTCACCTAATCCACCTCTGAAGGATTCATCAGTTGGATCAGCTTTCTCTTCTTCAAATATGATCCACTCAGTTCCTAACCCTGGCGGTCTTCCCCAACTAAACTTCAGTAGATATGGTGGCTATCAAATAAAATTTTTGGGAAACAAGCTTACTTGCATTAACTTCAACACTGAAGGCTGCCCTGGCTCTGGCTGTCTCTACCTTTGTCTGCAGTTGTTTCGGCAATGCACATTTTATCCCAAAATGCCTCAGCCAAAGCAATGACAATCAGTGCACCCCTCTACCATTGTGGATGTTCAGGCCCTTGCACAAGTGCTAGCTTCTCATCCTTCTCACCAAATGATGGACTTTCTCATCTCTGGATTTTGCAAAGGCTTTCCTAATGGCATTTCAGTTCTTCACTCAGACTCATTCATATGTAAAATGTTATAGTCTGCTCTAAAGAAACCAGAAGTCGTCCAGCAACTCTTGTAAAGAGAACTTCAAAATGGATTTCTCATTGGTCATTTCAAGCATCCACATTTTCTCTCCTACTGGATTATACCCATCTGCATTGCTACAAAAAAGTTTTCAGGCAAGAAACAACTGATCATCCATCTATCGGCTCCTCATTCCAAGTCTATTCCCAGCATCAACTCCTTGTTTCCTTCAGATGACTACTCACTCTCATACTCTTGTATTGATGAGGCCGGGCGTCACCATCATTAAGTGATTCATCCCTGGTTCACTGCTTTCAAAGACGAACATCTCTGGTGCTTTTAAATTGCTGCCCATTCACCTCTCCACGGGATATCTCTATGGTATGAAATGGGAAGAATGTCACTTCTTTGCCATTCATCTGACTTTTGATCACAAAAGCAGCCCAAAACCATTCAATCTGTTTTCTAATACTCATTGCTGCCTATTGCTTAACATACGCCATCATTCAGCTGTGATCCATCTCCTAAATGACTTCTTACTAACTGATCCATCTGATTCTCCTCCAGCTCATGGTGTCTCTGCGCTCACTCATCTCTTTCAAGTCTTAGCAGTGCCCTTATCCACAGGAAAAACACTTGGTCCTGCTATGTCTATTGAATTCCTTGGCACTGAAGTTGATTCAATATGCACGGAAGTCTGGCTGCTTCTCAATAAACTCCATAGGATCCAAGCTGTTGTTGAATCCTATTCTATTCACTCTTCCTGCACTAAACATCAACTGCTCTCACTATTTGGGTATCTCAATCTCACTATGTGAATTATTCCACAGGGTCACTCCTCTATATCATATCTCCTGACACTGGCTTCCTCCATCCCTGAGATGCATCATCACATCACCAATACAGCCACAGCCCAAACAGATCTTGCAACGTGGTCTGATTTCCTAACATACTGGAATGGTTGTTCTATGTTTTACAAGGATCCATCTCCAGAGCTTCATCCCAGAATTTGCACAGATGCTTCTCCCAGTTATGGCTTCACCACAATATTTGGACAGTCCTGGTTCACTGCTCCTTGTCTCACAGAGATATATATATATATATATATATATATATATATATAGCCTCTGGGACTTCTCAAAGACATCTCCCTTATTCAAAATCTGCCTGATTGTACTGTAGCTGTTGCTTTTACATGGGGCCATCACTAATCCCCCAAACTGTCTCGATCTTCTCAGATAATCAAGCTATTATTTATTTGCTTTTGTTAACCAGGTGAGCATGCTAGACAACAGGTGCCTATTTTCAGGTGCGACCTGGGAGATTACAAGGTACATTACATTCATAAACATCAGACAATCACAAGTAGTGTTACATTTAAGTGCATCAGGCAACAAGGTCAAACAAGAGACAGCAGGTGATTATAAAGCTGGCAGCAGGTAGTATTACAGTATGGTATTTTCAATTTAGTCTTTGATCAGCATACCAGGCGATCCCCACCTCATTCCATTATGCTGTTCATGCAGAGGCTGACATGGCTATTACTGTTCCATAACTTTACCATGTAATGCTTTCATGTTCCAGGTTTTGCAAATACAGCAACTGATTATTTTTCTTGTTTCCAATTTCAGGAATTCGATTGTATCTGTTTGACAGCAGATCAGATTGAGACTCCTCCTCTTCAATTTTCAGATCTTGTCATGATATGACCTTCCTACCGTCAACAAGCTGAAGCCCTCACATGGTCAGCACTGTCTCCCAGCACTCAAGCTACATACAGTATTTTATCGTCTAGAAGAAATATATATCATTTAATGCAGTTCAGTTAGTTTATAACATGCCATTTTCAACTGATCATATGCTAGCATTTATTACTCACTGCCATCAAACTCTAAAATTATCTTATGGGACAATAAAATTATATCTGTCTGGAATACAATATTTCCTTTCTCAAGCAAATCCATCCATGTCCTCTAGTTTATCAAACTCCTCAGTTAAGCTCCTTTTACTTGTAATCAGTAGAACATCTATCCCAAAAGCTCCTAAATGTCAACATATCATTGGACCTACATTTTGCAAGCTACTGAACTTGTTTTGTTTTAATCCCTTTGAACCTACAACCAACATCATGATTACTTTAGCTATTTGCTTAGCCTTTTATGGTGTTCTTCACTCAGGAGAGTTTACAGTTCCACTAACCTCTACTACTTCATTTCTCCCCATTGCTAATCTAAGAAAACAAGTAGACCACTATATCCTGCAGTTACCAAAATCAAAAACTGACAGACCCCATAAAGGAGTTCAGGGGCCTGATGCACCAAAAATCGCAAATTGCAATGCAAATGTTTACACTGAGATTTGCGATTGCACAGTGTGCAAAAGTTGCTATTTATAGGCAGATAGTGCCTCACACTATCTGACTCTGAATAGGGGCCAGGTGGAGCCAGCACAAACCCCTGCAGCAGTGCCCCGATCTGGAGCCAGGAATACTGCACTTCAGTGTATAGCGCTACTACATTATTTGCAATTCACAAAGCCAGCTATGCAAATGGGACCATTGGGCATGCAAGGCACTAGGTGGCCATGTGCATGCCTATTATGGGCCCATTTGCATAGGCAGCAGATGACTTGGCACACACCCCCATCCCATGGCCAACACACAGCCACAGTCCATGGTGGCTAGTGCCCCCCGTCACTGATTGCCTGCCTGACAAAATAAAGTCCGTCTCCCTTATAGTGTAGGGGTCCCTCCCCCATTCTCAGATCACCTTCCCCATATATTAAAATGATTTTCCTGGCAGTCCAGTGGTCCTTCCCCCTCCTCCATTCTCCAGTTGCTGTCCAGGTGAGAATAACCTCAATCCCCTGGCAGTCCAGTGATCAACCAACCCTATCCCTGATCCTCCCTGTGACAACATGAAGAATAACCTTGGTGGTCCAGTGGTCACCCCCACCCATTCATGATGCACCCATAGAAAGAAGGATATCATTCTCTCTGGTGTCTTGTGGACCCCTCACCACCCCCACACTAGTAGGTAGTGCCCTACCACCCCACTCCCCTATCCCAAAATTGAGCTAGCAACTGACACAGCCCTCTTCTCTCCACCACGGCCACCTGCTGACTGATCTGTCAATGGATCACGTACTGTATACAGCACACACCCACTGAATGACAGAGCTGTCAATCAATAGATGTGTACTGTATACAGTATGCTACATGTTCCACTGACAGCTCAGTCAGTGACTGGCCATGGTGGAGAGAGGAAGGCTGTGCTGGTCACTGGCATGGTTTCAGGATGGGGAGAGGGGTCGTGAGGCACTACCTGCCGGGTTGGGGATACGGGAGTCCATGAGACACCAGGGAGAATGATAGCCCTCTTTCTATGGGTGCATTGGGGATGAATGGGGGGACTACTAGACCACTGGGGTTATTCTTCAGGTTGTGTCAGGGAGGGAGTGGGGGGACAACTAAACTACCAGGGCATTGATGTTACTCTCACCAGGATAGCGATCAGAGAATGGGAAGGGGGAGGGACCATTGGACTGTCAGAGAAATACTTTTCTTGCATGGAGATGGCATTCAGAGAATGGGGAGGGAAGAGGGACCATTAGACTGCCAGAGACACAGTGTTGTGGGTCAGGGGGGCCACCATGCACTACCTCTGCAAACCACTAGGACTGCGTGGAGTAAGAGAAGGTTCTCCTTGGCAGTATTTGCTCGGTACAAGGGGACCCCACAAATGGCTCTTGCACAGAGCAAATACTTTGAATGGGAGAGCACAGATATGCAAGTCTCCTCCCCCTCATTTGTATTGTGGCCCCCTCAGAACTTTGCCCTAGTGCAAACCCAGTTTGTTGGCACAAATTGGGCTTTTGTGAATACCAACTCAGCACAAAACCCAGTTAGTGATGGGGCAAGGTTTTGTGACTCTAGCCCCTGACTGTTTACTATCCAACTCATAACAACTGGTGCTCTATACAGATGTTTGATCAGCTCATCCTATATCGTGCCAGATCTAGCCCCTTATATCCTCTCCTGGCTCCTACCAAGTATTCTCCTATGACTACCAAAATATTTATGGAACATATGAGAAATTTATTTTAACGACTGGGACTTGATCCTTTTTCTTTTTCAGGTCATTCATTCAGGGCTGAAGCAGCTTCTTCAGCCTCTCAAAATAACATTCCCATCTATATCATTATCATATGGACCTCTTCATGTTTTAAAACCTATATTCCAAATCCAGAACAGAAAATCAGACAAGTCTTTGGGATTATCTCTTCGTAGTATGCCCAGAGGAAGCGGTGTTCAGTAGGCATGGTTCTGCAGAGGTTTCCTCTTTTGGGGGGAAGGGGGGTGTCCTCTCCTGCATGCTACTATTCACACTCATAGTGAGTTGGAGGAGATTATCACACTCTTTTCTGAGGCCTTCATTCCCATAACGCCACCCAGCTCCTTTACTAGGGTGGTAGTGAAAAAGACCAAAGTAATGTTCGCACAAGCACCAAACCTGCTAAACATACATTGAATGTAAATTGTTGATTTGTAGCAGACAAGTTGCTTAGAAAGCTTTTCAGGCTCCCATCTCCTTCACTGATTAACCCTGCAAATCCCAACCTGAAGCAAACTCACTGCATAGAGAGATGTATCATGTGACCTACTGAAGCTGTCCCATGTGATCTTGAAACAATTGTTTACCAGTAGCCTCATGCTGATAAAACTTCACCTAAAAGTACCCCAAGGGTGAAGTTACAGGTGGTTTCCAGGCAAAGCTATAAAAGACAAATATTAAATAGCAAAATGTCACAAATTGATTCACAAAGGCACAATCAGCAAATTTGCCTTAATTTTGACAGCAAATTGAAGCTTTGCAACATCTCTAATGCTATGCCACTCTAGGGTTGGTACTGTAGGAGGGTGGGCTGGCAATTTTAGCTTACTGTTACACAGCAGTACAGTTGACTGGCGGCAATGATCTGCTGGTTCCCAAGATAGGGCTATAGTGGTGTTGCTCTGTTCTTTTATAATTTATGTTGATACCCTTAATTATACCTTTTATAAAAAAAAATATATATATATTATACAGTGTATTGCAATTATATTTATTTGTTTGAAAAGTTTCACCAGGAAAGACATATTGAGCTAGTAACATCTAGTTTCAGATGTGCTCTGGAGAAAGGGGATGGGGAACATCATATAAAGCATGTACAATATAGATATAGAAAATACAGTAATACAATTTAAATAAAGAAATAAAACTTTAAATACAAATCAGAATAACATATGCATAGGCGAAGGGAAAACAGATAACTAGGGCAAAACTAGTGAGAGGGAGAAGGAAGAGGGTCAAGGACAGGTGCAGGAGGGAGAAAAAAGTCAGAAAGGAGAAAGCTGAAGAGGCAGAGCAAATAGATAAGGGAAGAGAGGACTGAAGTTTAGGGTTGTGATAAGAGAAGGCAGATTACCAGCTGTAGATTTCCTAGAAGGAATAGCGAGGGAATGAGAAGCAATATTACGTAAAGGATAGCAGGAAGCTGAGGGAGAGGATAAGAGGGAAGGAAGGTAGGAAGGAAGGGAACCAAACCAGAATTTAGATATAAAGGAGGCACAGTGGGAAAAGCACCTGACATCAAGAGAGGGGGGTGAAAGAGCTGAGTAGAGTGAACAGTGATGAATACGTGGGGAAGAATCTGAAGCAAAACAACAAAAATAATTGAAAAGAGGGTCCAGTCTAGCATGGCTGGACTTGGAAGCTCCACTGTAAACTTTATCACCATAATCAAAAATAGGGACGATCATTTTTAAAAAGTCTCACAGCATATAGGAAGCAGGATACTCACTTTGTTCCTGTACAGTGTCCTGTACAGTGCACCAAGCTTGGGGTGAAGCTTTTGGTGAATGGTATCAACATGAACAGAAAAATCAAGATGACGGTCAAGCCAGACACCAAGGTACTTAAAAGAGGAAACATCCTTAATAATAACACCATCAAGGGTGGGAAAAGAAGAGAGACAGGCAAGTCTAGAATGCATCTGATGAGTACCAAAAGTCATGGAGATTTTTTTTTTTTGGCATTGGGGGATAGTTGGTTAGACTTAAACCAATGCTGAATATTGTCAAAGTCCATCTGAAGCTGTGAAGTCAGATCATAAGAAGAGGAGCTGGATGCAAAAATAACTGTATCATCAGCATACATACAAATGGATGCATAGGAACAGACAGAGGAAAGGTCATTAAAGAATTTGGAAAAAGGAATATGTAGAACACAGGACAGACTATTGGGGGCACCTGAGCAAATAGTGAGTGGTGATAAAGTGGAGCAGCCTATCTTGACAGATTGTGATCTACCCCCCAGATAACAGCTAAACCAGTTGACTACCGAGTCAGAGAGACCTGCTGCTTTTAGCTTATAACGAAGGACGGGACGTGACACTGTGTCAAAATTCTAAGCAAGATCAACAAAAATGGCAAACATGATCACTCCCTGATCCATACCGGTAAGGATGGAGTCGGTAAGCCATAGAAGAGAAGTAGAGGTGGAGTTGGGATTTTCTAAAACCAGACTGAAATGGAGTGAAGGAGGAGGAGGAGGAGTCAAGGAAGGTAGAAAATTGTAATAGTACAAGATGTTCCTGTAATTTAGCTAGGGTAGGAAGAAGCGAACTGGGACAATAAGTACCTGGAGAGGATGGATCACCATCTTTAGGAATAGGAGTAACTGTAGCCTGTTTCCATGCATCTAGAACACCGGCAGAGGAGAAAGAAAGGTTAAAGAGTAGGGTAATTAGCAGTGCAAATACAGGGACAAAGAAAAGCAAGAGGCAATTATTTTTAAACGAAAGTTGCCGCCAAGGCAGCCCAGCCTTTTGAGGCAGGCATGAACAGGGTTGCCTCTCAGGCAGGGTTTTAAGCTCTACAGCTACAGGTCTGAGCTTCACTGGTGTGCCAGCTTGGTAGTGTAGTGGAAAGATCTACAGCCTGATGAACAAAAGGTTAAGAGTCTGAATCCACACAAGGTCCACTCAGTTCTTTTTAGTCACAATTTCACTTGAGTGGTGATCCATGGAATATACTACGGTATCCCAAAACTCAATATCCTGAGCCTCGGGATACCGACCTCACTGGCCCGAAATACATCCTCCTGAATCAATCAGATGCCCGACAATACGATGTCGGGCATCTGATTGAAAAATACAAATGGCAATTCTGGGTCTTCACACCCTGAACCCGCCATGTGGGGGGCTCTGCCCCCCACACCCTCTGTAATTAAATAAAGTAACTCCAAGGGGGAGCAGACCTCAAAGTTACAAAAAATTAGTTACGGGGGTATAAGATTTAACTGGACACAGTGCAGGATAGAACCCAGACCTCCAAGAGCACGCTGGCTAAGCTGCCAGTGGTTTTATCCTCAACACCACTGGAGCAGCTCAGCCAGCCTCCCAATTCCTCTAGCATTTCAAGCCCATCAACAGGGGTAAGGTAGCAAGCCATCACATCCACTACCTTACCCCTGTAAATGTCCGTCAGGCGCCCCTAATGTCAGGATTCTCACTGTCTGGATACTGAACCTGTTGGGCAATACTGCAGGGGCAGATCAGTGTTGGGATAGTGAGTCTCGGCAAATCATAAGGCTACTAATCTGGATATGTGGTGGCGTGGTGTTAGAATAATAAATATATATGAAAAGGGACTTAGCTGTGGGAAAGAATAAGTGCAACAGTAATGGGCTGCCTTGGAGGCAGATCTGTCTTGGAGGCAACTTTTGTTTAAAGAAAGTGTCTCTTGCGCAGAGAGAAGTAGAAGCTTGGGATCAAGGCCATCAGGGCTACCACATTTGTGAGGATTAAGAGCAAGCAATGTCTTAAGTGTAGCCACAGCAGTGGTAGCAGAGAAGGAAAAAGAGAGATTAGCAGGAGAAGAAGGTAGAGAGGGAGGGAAGTAAGGAGGAGGAACAAAAAGTGATGAGAGTGGGCACAAGTAGTAAAGTAAGAGTTAAAGGAAGAGGCAACAATAGAGGGGTCAAAGATGAGGGAATCATCCATCTTGAGAACAGGAGTGGAAGACTAGTATATTATGAGACTCCATGATGTGGCTGTTCGTTATTTCATGGAACAAACTATACTGCTTGATACCCACACATACAATGTTTTTTGTTTCTATGACACAGTATTAATTGATGTACACTACTGTATTCAAGACTGCTGTCAAAATCTCACTGTAAAAGCATTGTCAACCATTTTGTGAGTAGATATCTTCAGTTACTCCATCACCATCTAGTAACTGGCAACATTTATACTTAGCACCTGCTACACAAGATGCACTGTCCATTTTTAATTCTACCCTCAGTGATATTACAAAGAGACATTCCCCTCTGACTTGCCACAGAGTTAAAAAAGCTTCATGCCCCTGGTTCAATGGGGATATCAAAAAGGCCTTGTTAAATAGGGATCAGTTATTGGCAACTGCATGACGGACCAAATCCCCTGCTGACTGGACAGCTTTTAGGGAATGCCGCAACGCCTGCACCAAAATGGTTAGAAATACAAAGGAGAAGTATTATGTTAACATACTCGAATCAGCAGAAGGAAACCCAGCAAAAATCTGGCATATATTCAGATCTGTGGAAGGTACTAAAGCACCTCCAACCTTGTCAAATAAAATAAACTTCCAAGGCACCTCCATAACTGACAAGGCCACAATACTTGACAAACTTAAGCATTTCGCAATGCAGGCCTTGTCTTTGATTCCTCCCAGGCAGATATTTTGTATCATCCAATTCTCCATACAGTTACACTACCTGGCTCTTCCACCCATGCTTCCTTCACTTTCGCCAACATTACTTATAAACAGGTTGAAGATCAATTGCTTAGGCTTGACACTAAAAAGGGTGCCGGGGCAAACAATATCAATCCCTTCTTCCTAAAACTAGGCTACCACTACCTTATGGCCCCAATTGTCCACCTAGTTAACCTATCATTAGCAGAGGGGACTGTACCACATGACTGGAGGGTAGCCCACCTGCTACTCCTCTTTAAATCTGGGGATCCTAGAAACCTGAATAATTAAAGGCCTATTTCAGTCCTGCCAGTCCTCTCAAAATTATTAGAAAAGTTAGTCAGCATAAAAGTCAGAATGTTTCTGGACAAGCACCAGTTAATCAACCCCTAACAATCTGGTTTCAGACCAGTACATAGTACAATACCAGCATTATCCAAAGTTACTAGTGACTGGTTAGAGGCCATGGACAAAAAATTAATCACAGGGTCTGTTTTCCTGGATCTGAGTAAGGCCTTTGATACAGTGGATCATCTTCTTCTCCTTGATAGCCTTAAACAACTGGGCTTCGATAATTCTATATTAAACTGGTTTGCCCGTTATCTAGAGGATAGATATCATTAGATTAATGCCAATGGTACTCTCTCATCCTTACTCTCCATGATAAGAGGGGTCCGTCAGGACTCCATTCTGGGCCCACTCCCCTTTCTGATTCATGTCAACACCTTGAGCAATAATATCACTGACTCCAACATCCATTTATTTGCTGATGACACTGTTCTATATACCTCAAAACCCTCCCTCGTCCAAGTCTACTCAGCACGCCAGACGAACTTTAAAAAGCTTCAGCAGAACCTAATAGTGTCAAAACTACTGTTGAATGCTAAAAAATCGAAGGTAATGTTCTTTTACCCACCTAATTCATCTACTGCTTCTTCTAACCTCAGCACTACCAATCCCATTACCTCACTCCTAGGCGATAAGCTTGAGTCAGTGGATAACTTCAAATACTTGGGATTCTTGCTTAACTCTCATTTATCCTTTACCTTCCACATTGAGGCATTATCCAAAAACTAAGGCAGAGACTTGGGTTCCTTTTCAGAAACAAATTGCTGTTCTCTCGAGACTCTAGAATCAGACTTGTTCAGGCCACCTTTATGCCCCTATTGGACTACGCAGATATTATATATGCTTAGTGTTCAATAACCAGTCTTCAAAAGCTGGACACCCTCTACCACCATGCTATTCAGTTCATTACCAATGCTTCAGTCAAAACCCACCACTGTTCCTTGTATAAAGAGGTAAGCTGGACCTCCCTGGTAACCAGAAGACTTATTCATACATACATCTGGGTTTACAAAGCACTAGTTAGCAAGTTGCTCCTCTGTATCACATCTCTCCTCCACCATTCCCTCAGCTCCTATGCACTAAGGAAATGTTCATACATCTCACTGGAGGCACCCAAAATTTGCACTCACTTTGGTAAGTCAGCCATGAACTATGTTCTTCCCACAGCCTGGAACAAACTTCAATCCATACTCAAATTAAAAAACTTGATCACCCTGAGCGCATTCAAATCACTTATTGAGAAATTACTCCCGACATCTGCCATTGTTAATACCCTTCTCTCCCTATCCTTATCATAGCTCTGTTGTCATCCATATTTTGATTTCACCTTCTCTTCCTCTCTTTCTGTGGTAGTAAATAAAGTAAGTGTAAAATCGCACTTATGCATTATGCGTTTTGTGTGTACCCAGCCATGGCTGGTATTTGTTCTCTAATGTTTAGCTGTCGGTTGTTAAATATACATACTACAATTGTGTTATATGCCCTAACCTTGTAACCATTTACGTGTTGTTCTATAATTGTTGATGTTATGGTTTACGTACAATGGACCACCTTGCAAATGAGCTTGCTCAACGTCTGTTATCCCTTCAAAAATATACTGAATTGTTCAAGACTGTAGTGTTACTGAAATCTTGCTGCACAACCAATAGTAGTCACATAAGTAGCACCCAGCAATATACAACAATACACCTGGGAGGAACAGGTACCGTAAATCCAGATTCTTGCGTTACAAAAGAGTTCTGTCTGACACAACGTGTATGTTTATGCATGCTGCATATGTTTTATTACTGTATTTTCTTGTGTTAAGTTTGTATCATATAAATAACTTGCTCACCTCCCAAGTACCCCTCCCACCGCTCAAACAAATAATTTCCTTCACAAGTGTAGGGTGACCACCTGATATAAATTAATCATTCAGAAAAGTGTAGGACTGGGGGTCAGCCTAAACAAGTTGCTTACACAGTGCACAGCACACAACAGTACACTTGGAAGAATAGGTAACTCCAGATCCTTGGATTCAGAATGATTTTCACAAAAGGAGTTATTTTCATTTGACCTGTGTGTATGACACTGAACATAAATTGTCTTTTCTGCCTCATAACTCCACAAACACATTACAATGATGGGCCCTAAAAGTTTTTTTCAAACTATCTGAACCACAGTTAGCACTGACAGGACCATATATTTGTCTTGTAAAAGAGAATATCAGCAGTATGATCTGCAGCAGTTCATTTTATGGGTTACCATTTCTGGAGTATTCTTATGGAGGCACAAAAAAGAATAAGCCACCACCACTCACAAAAAAAGATGATATTAGATAAATACATTAATAAAAACCTGTCCTTTGGATGACTCATGCCAGTGGAAAGCAAATTGCACATGCTTGGGATGTGGGGGGTGGGGGGCAAACACCAGTTCAGACATATTGTCTTGAAAGTAGGCATATTATCCTCTTCCCCCAATGAACATAAACGCCTACTTAACTATTGACTGGGAACCCCAGCCCATGCAAAGATGGGAAGAGGCAGGGTCAAAGCCAAATACCCAAATAAAATATTGTCTTTTGGATGACTCGTGCCAGTAGGAAGCAAACTGCACATGCATGTGGGGTGGAGCGCAGGGTGAAAGTAAAATTCGATTCAGAAATTTCGTCTCAGGAAGAGAACTCTCGGACAAGTAGACCCAACATCCCCCTCCTACAGTACACACACTGTAAGCACCTACTTAACTAGTTTCAAAATCCCAGACCATGCCCAGGGTGAGATGCGAGGTCAAAGCCAAAACTAATACAGAATGTCCCCTCAGAAAGTGAATTCCTGGCCACAATAGGACCAACACCCCCTCCCCCACATAAATAAGCACCAGTATAATGAGTGTCTGGAAACCTCAGCCCATGTGGGGGGAAAAGGGGGCAGACTCAAAGCTATAGCAGATAGAGAAATGTTATCTCTTCTGAAAGGAAACTCATGGTCACAGTAGGCCTAACACCACCTTCCCCAATGTACATAAGTACCTACTTACTGAGAATCTGATAACCACAAACAATGCTTTTTTTGGGGGGTCAGTTAAAGCCAAAGCTGATACAGAAACTTCATCTCAGAAAGGGAACTCCGGGCCACGGTAGGCCCAATTTCCCACTCTCCAGTGTGCTAGTCACACATACTGTAAGCACCTCCATAATGAGTGTATGGGAATGCCAATCAGCAAGGATCAAACGTTTGTCCCTTTTAATTTGCAGTGAATGAGAGGTAGCAAAATAGAAGAAAGGCTTACTATTACACCCTGGTTGCCATGGAAGAATATACCTTAAGAAAGGATTTTTTTAAATTACACCATCCCCCATTCCTCCATCCTCGTAGCACCCCATCCCCCACCCTTCTCCCCTAACAGTCCCAATAAAGGAAAATACCACCCTTTCACCCAACTGACATGAGGGGTGAAATGAGGGATGTCCCTTATCATGTGAACCAGTTTTGGTTTTTTTTTCATGAAAAATTATTTAGGCAAGGCAAGTTTATTTATATGGTACCAAATCCACATGGCTCTTGGGCCTTACAAACACAGCAAAGAAGTCCTAAAACAATTACAATTAAAAAAAAAACACTAGTATAATGACACAATGACACTTCATGAATTATCACAGTATGCTAACATAAAAATATGCAATTTGAATGCCTGTTTTAAAAAACTTCATCAAGAGGGCATTTCACACAAAGAGTAGGAGACTGTTCAAAATCAATGGGTCAGCCACCCCAAAAGCTCTGTCCTCTGATAGCATTAGTCAAGAATGGGAAATCGGTAGCAAGCCCACCAAGGAGGAAGAGAGGGTGGATAGGACCATATAAGGTCAGGAGATCTTCCAGATAGCCAGGGTCCAGACTGTGCAGGAAGCTACAAAAAAAGAAAAAACACTGCACTCAACAGAGTAGACATAAATTACTTAATTGCAGAATAAATTAAGATGCAGAGGTCTCCCTTATGTATCACCCTACATACATGACTTTGGCAGGGGGTCCTGACTGTGCAGGGCCTTGTAAATAAACAATCCTGTTCTGACGTTTACATGGCACCGAATCAGCCACCAGTGAAACTAGTGGAGCACCAGTGTGCTATGCTGAGACCATGAAGTCCCCGCAATCAGCCAGGCTGCTGCATTCTTAACCAGCTGCAGGTGGCATATCAAACCCCTAGTAACCCTTAGTAGAGGGTATTGCAGTAATCCAGCCTGGATGTAACAAAGACATGTACAATTATGAGCAAGTCCCCTGGTGTTTGATATGGCATAATCCGGGTGATGATTACTCTGATGGAAAAAAAAATCACTGCAGACTACCACTAACACATGATGTTCAAGGGTCAGATTGCAGTCCATAATGACAGACAGATTTCTCGCCCTGTCCAGAGCTCTGCATATACTGCCATCTGACCACGGCAAAGTAGAAGTATCAACCTTCCTTGCTGACCTGTGTGGGTCCAATTCAATCAGTAACACTTCCGTTTTAACTGAGTCAAAGCTGAGACAGCTGCAGGCCATCGAGTAATTAATAATAATAAATAATAATAATAACATTTATTTGATTAAGCGCCTTTCAAATATTTCAAGGCGCTGTATAGTCTCATACATTTATCATAATCAGAAGACGAATATAGCAATACAACGGATAAAAATAAAATGATTTAAAATACAACAGGAAAGGCCTGAATCCATAAAAATGATTTTAAGGCCTTCTTAAAGCCATCCACAGTTGAACTTTCTAGGAGCTGGCAGGGCAGAGAATTCCAAAGGGTGGGAGCCACAAAGCCAAACGCACGGGCTCCAGAGGACTTCACATTCACCCTCGGAATCTCCAGCAACCCCTCGTCAGCCGAGTGGAGCTGTCTCAGAGGGGCGTAAGGCACCAGAAGCTCTTTCAGATAGTCGGGACCTAAACCGTGTAGGGCTTTGTAGGTCAAAAGACCCACTTTAAAGGTGATCCACCACTGTATAGGCAGCCAGTGCAGAGTGCGC
Source organism: Neoceratodus forsteri (assembly GCA_016271365.2). Classification (NCBI taxonomy): domain Eukaryota; kingdom Metazoa; phylum Chordata; order Ceratodontiformes; family Ceratodontidae; genus Neoceratodus; species Neoceratodus forsteri. Next base: position 1,323,820,366 of record CM057456.1, read on the forward strand.
AGCACTGGGGTGATGTGAGACATCCCAGTCAACAAACGTACTGCAGCATTCTGCACTAGCTGCAAGCGGCGGATTTCAACCCCAGCAAGCCCTAGGTACAGGAGTTGCAGTAATCAAGATGTGATGTCACCATGGACTCAAAACCGCAACGCCAGGCGGAACCAGGTGCCTAATCCTGAGATATTTCTGAGAGGAAAATGAAGTCTTGACTACTGCAGACACCTGATAATGGAGGGTCAAACCAGTGTCAAGCTCCACACCCAGGTTACGCACCCGTTCAGAGGTGGGGATCTGGTCTACTCCAAGAACTAATCCAGAGGGGGACCCTATTTCCTGACCCTCAGCCCTGCGACCAGGGTCCACCACCATAACCTCGGTCTTCCCTGGGTTCAACTTTAATCCACTGATATTCATCCAGTCTTGGATATCAGCAAAGCAGTTATTCAGCACCGAGATAGCACTAACCTGGTCGGGTGCAAAAGACAGGTAGAGCTGGGTATCATCGGCATAACAATGAAACCTCAGCTCATACTGTCTTACAATGTCCTCGAGGGGTAGCATATATACTGCGAACAACATGGGAGAGAGCACCGAACCCAGAAGTACCCCACAAGAAAGCCTCGGATGAATGTAAACCGGAAACCACTCTCTGAGTTCTCCCCAGGAGGTAAGATGAAAACCATCTGAGGGCAACACCTGAGAGCCCACAGATGGACCTCAGACGGTCGAGCAAAACCCCATGGTCCACAGTATCAAAAACAGATGATAGATCAAGGACAACCAAGATAGAACGGTGTCTCCGATCTCTTGCCATCAGGAGATCATTGAGCACCTGAACCAGAGTGGTCTCGGTGCTATGCCTCTTACGAAAACCCAACTGGAGAGGTTCGTATAAACTATGGATGGTCAAATGGTTGTCAAGTTGAGCCGCCACAACCTTTTCAATAACCTTCCCCAAAAAAGGGAGGTTAGAGATTGGGCGGTAGTTGGCAAAATCATTCAGGTCTAAGGAAGCTTTCTTCAGGAGGGGAGTCACCACCCCTTCTGTCAGAGAGCTAGGGAAAACTCTCATTTCTAAAGAACACCGAATTATCCGAACAAGGACCGGGCCAATAAATTCACTACATCCTAAAATCAAGGAAGTAGGGCCCGGATCCAAACTACAACAGGTTGGGCGCATCTCAGAGACAATCCTCATAGTCTCCACGAGGTCAGGAAGATCAAAGGAGCTCCAGGAAACTCCAGGCTCTGGGACAACACCCCGATCAACTGCAACAACCATAAAGTGAGGCTGGGGACACTACCTCCAAATGCCTTCCACCCTATTCGCAAAGAATCGAGCGATCTCCTCACAGTCAACCTGCGTAAAAAGTCGACGGAACTGCTGACGGGCTGGGTTGCACAGTCTGTCAAACAGTTCTGAAGAGCTGAGCCAGTCGATTCTGAGCGACAGAGATTTCCCGGGACAGGAATTCTGCCTTCTTACAGGAAATTTCAGTTTGATAGAGCTTGTAATGCTCTAGCAAAATACAATGGTCGGCATCCAAGGCAGTCTTCCTCCAGCGACGCTCCAACCTATGCCCTAACCTCCGCAGCCCTCTCAATGCCCCATCAAACCAAGGAGCGGCAGGACGGCACAGAAGGGGGCAAACACGGAATGGAGCTATCTGGTCCAGGGCATCTGAGATGGCCCGATTGTAGGCCACCACCAGCAGCTCAGGATCAGAGCACAATTCATCACACAATGAGAGGTCAATAACCGCCAACAGGTCTTCAGGGACAACGTCCCGTAATAGATGGTATTTGATCATCTCCACAGGGGCCGACCTACCCAGGGGGGCCACAAAGTTGAATCCAGCTGAGTAATGGTCAGACCAGCCAGCTGGTTCCACCACCAAGTCAGAAGCCTCGACTCCCAGGAGGAAGACCAGATCAAGATAGTGCCCTCCCTTGTGAGTAGCTGTGGAAACAACCTGAGTGAAGCCAAGAGATGACATCACCTGGAGGAAATGTTGACCAAAAGGCGAAGATCGTATCCAGGCCAGGCATTGAAATCGCCCAGCACCATCAATCTAGGATTCCCAAGGCCATGTCGGCGAAATCTCTGCCATTTCCTGCAGGAAAGCTTTCTCATCCTCGGGTGGACGTAGATGAGAGCAATCCCAGAACACCCCAGCTACCACAATGCACTCAAATGATCTGGCCTCCTCAACTGAAACTTCAGTTAGAACCAACTCGGTCTTGAAACAGACCGCTACCCCGTGATCCAGTCGGGCGATTGAAACCGAGAACCCGGTGGGAACAGCGGCCTCTAAAACTGGGGCTGCATTCCCATCCAACCAGGTCTTGGTAATGCAAGCCAGATCTGTCCTCACAACAAAGTCCGCTATAAGAGCAGTCTTATTGCAGACAGATCTGGCATTGCACAACAGCGCCCGAGTTGGACGAGGGTGACGAGCTGTCCCAACCACTTGCCCTCTAAAAGAAGAGGTGCCCTTGGGTATGGGAACTAGAATGGGATTACCACGCTCCAGAACCCATTTCGCCCCAGGGCGTCTTCGAGGCCTTACCACCCGAATGGGAGAGCAACGCTCCCTCCATTGTCCACACCCTCCAACGCCCCCTCGCCTCACTCTCCCCCTTCGCACAATCCCCAAAATTGATTTTGCTCAAATAACTGCTCAACCCAGAGTCAGCACTTGTCCAATTAGGCATAGAAGGCAAGCACAGCTGTGTATTATCCACATAGCAGTGAAACCCCATGCTGTTCCACCTAATGATCTCACCCAATGGCAACATGTACACGGCAAAGAACATTGGGGCCAAGATCAAGCCTTGTGGCACTCAAAGGGTAAGGCAGCAACCTTGGAGTTGGAATTGCCCAAGGCTACCTGTTGTGCCCTACCCATGAGATAGGACTCAGACCACCACAACATCATGCCAGTGAGTCCTACATATGGCCTTAGGTGGTTCAATAAGACCCCATTGTCCACAGTGTCAAAGACCAATAAGAGATGCAGAAGGACCAGAATGAGATGTCTTCCTCTGTCTCTCACTACATAGAGATCATTAAACACCTTAACAAGAGCCATCTCCATGCTGTGCTGAGGTCAGAATCCTGACGGAAGGGGCTAACAGATGTCACATTTCTCCAGATGCATCCTCAGCTGCACTGCCACCCCTTTCTCAATAACATTCCCAAAAAAGGGAACGTTTGAGACAGTTCTATAATTTGTGAGCATTGCAGGGTTCAAAGATGGTCTCATCAGGAGGGGTCTTTTCACGGCAGATAGCTAGACACCCTTCTTCTGGGAGCACCTAACAATCTTAGCGATAACCAGTCCAAGGGCCTCCAAGCAACTCAAAAGCAGTCAAGTAGGCTCTGGATCCAGTAGGTGTGGCACAGCCAAGAGATCACTTGGAGCACCTCATTCACCAAGACTGGCTCAAACTTTTCTCATGGCAGTAGGTTGCCTGTGTTCCCCCACTGCTGAATATTACCAGCCAATGACAGACAACCTGTGGAGATTCCTGTCCTGATGGAGGATATCTTCTCCAGGAGGAAAAGAATAAACTCCTTGCACTTTTCTGCTGAAAGAGCTCAGAGATATGAGCATTAAAAGACAGGTGCTTGAGGAAAAAGTACCCTTCATGTTTGGCAATAGATGTCTTTTGAAGCAAAATACATTTGCTTCACAACACTCTGCCCAGCAGTGGAGCCTGAACACGGGGATTGCCAGAGCCTGTAAGGGGTAAAGTGTCCTGCACCACAGCCTGACTGTTGTGTAGCACTTCCCGCCTGCCTGCCCCAACCAGGGTCGGTGCTTCATTTATTGCTGCTGGCAGGTCACATGTCACACCTGTCTTTTTAATAAGTGTTCACTTTTCTATTTGTAGCTTATAGTCACCAACCACAAGGGGTTGCTGTATTCTTCACTCTAGCTCCTCTTTCAACTCTCTGTCCCTTCCTAACAACTGTTTGCAAACCTATCCACTAGAGGTCCCCACAGTTCCCTTTGAATCCTCTCTGCTATCTACTTTCCTCACTTCTCCCATCAGCCTACCACTAAGCACCTGGCAGCCTCAAACCTGGTGCCTTTTTTTCCAAAGTCTACTGACTAACCACTAAGCCAATGAACCAGGCCAACATCTTCCTCTACTTTCAAATTCTTAACCCTTCCTTCCTCCCTCCTTTTCTGAATTAAAAAACTTTCTACACTCTGTTCTTAAGTTGTGCTCAAACCCAGTACCCTTGCAGTCAGAGTCAGCAGCTCTATCTCTTAACCATTTTGTCTAACTATTTTATTCCTACTTTCTAGGCCTTTTAGTCTCTTACCCCCCACCAAAATATAAAGTTTTACCACTTCTCTTCTGCTGCCTTTGCAGGCTTTGAACCCTGCAACCTCACTGTCCAAATTAGCAGTTCCACCACTCAGCTAGCACACCTGTCTATTCTTTCTGAAGGATTTCAAATGCTAAAAAACACTCTAACCCTCAGACACTGCTAAATTGTTATCTGCCTGTTTCTGCAGCTCTTGAGCCCAGCTCTCTGCTGCTACAGCCACTGTCTGGGGTCCTTTCTGCTACCCTGTGCCCCTCAGGCACCAGCTCTGCCACTGTACCAAAGTGGCAACTACACTTAGAGGTGACCTCTCATTACTATCTTCCCCTCTATCATCCTAGTTCCCCCATTCTTTCTTCATTTCAGCTCTCCCACCCTTACCAACTATGCATGTGAACCTCCTGCCCATCTGCCTCTCTCTTCTCCTCCTCCTCCTTTTGCCTTCCGCCAACCCTATTGTCCCTGTTAACCCTCCGCCTCACTACTCCAGTGTTCCTACCTACCCTCCTGTCCTCCCCTCCTCCTATACCACTGCTCCTCCCCCTCCCTCCTCCTCCACACACCCCATATGCTCCTCTCCACCTCACCCCTCACCCAGACATTACCTTTCCTCCCCCCCCAGCTCCCTTGGGCATCTGATCACACAAGCCTTCTCTGCCTGTGCTGCCCCACCACCCCTGAGCTACGAAACCCCTTTCTCATCCTATTGCTCCAGGCGTAAACTCTCCATCTGCCACCCTCTGACCAGAGCAGTTCTCCTCCTTCTACTCCTGACAGGGAACATACATCCCGCCCAGGCCCTGCCCCTCCCACCCACCCACCCACTCGGCCCACTGGTCTCCAAATAGCCTCCATGAACATATGCAGCCTGCTGAAAAAATTTGACGCCCTACAGTGCTGGGCCATGGCTCATCAACCAGACATCATAGCCCTGGTTGAAACCTGGCTGTCCAAATCCACCCCTGACTCATTTGTCTCCCTCCCAGGCTATACCTTATACCGGGAGGACCGAGTAGGCAAACGAGTGGGAGGCTGTGCAATCTACACCAGGGACACAATACTTGGACATGCACTCCCCACCCCTGCCCTTGTAATTGGGGCCCAGGCTCTTACCCTCAAACTCACCCCGGACCCCTCTAGGAACCCTCTCTATCTCACCACGGCCTACGTTCCCCCAAAGAACCAGCACCTGGCCCTGGTATCTTTAACTGACTATCTGGCCTCCCTCCACCATAAGGCGGAACAAATCCTAGTTGGGGACCTTAACGTAAATTGGCTCAGCACCACCTCTTCCGCGATCAGAGCCTCATTTGCCGCCCAAGACCTGACACAACTCGTCACCCAGCCCACGAGAATAAACCCTAAGAGAGGTACCAGCACCCTTCTGGATGTTATTATAACAAACTGACCCCAAAAAATCCAAAACATCCAGGTCCTACCAGACTCCCTAAGTGACCACTCCCCTATTTTTTTCATTGGGCAGTCCCCAATCCCAAACCTAAAGCCCAGACCACCCTCTGCAGGCGCCTCCGCCCTGGTGGGCTGCAAAAACTTAAACTATTCCTCACCCAGATAAACTGGTCCCCCAATCATCATGCAACCAACATTGACACTGCCCTCGCCTTCTTCACACACACCTTCAACATGGCCTGTGATCACTTTGCACCCTTCACCAAAATCCGGTCCAAAAAGCAGAATGCACCCTGGGTTAGCCCTGCCCTTCTACAATTACTAAGAAATCGGGATAACCTCTGGCACCTTGCCACTGAAATGGGTCGGCTGTCTGATAGGCAGGCTTACAATGCAGCCCGGAATAAGTGCTCTTGGGCCATCCGGAAAGCCAAGGCCGACCATTACCAGGCCACCCTTACCTCCTCCTGGGGCTCGGCCCGGACTTTCTGGGATAATATTAAACAACTAAATGGAAAATCTCGCTCCCCTGCCCCATCCCAGCTCACTAGCAATGGCACTACCACCACTGAGCCTGCCACCATAGCTAACTGGCTCAACAACACTTTCACTGATCTTAGCTCAGTACTCCCTAGTAATTTCTTTGACCCTCCCCCCAACCAACCTCCCCCTGTCCCCCAGCACCCCAGCTTCCACCTGAGCAAGATTTCCGCCCGGGAAGCCAGACCCATCCTAATCAAAGTTTTGAATAGCAACAGTCCCCTCAGTGACTCACTGGACCCCAGTATCCTCAGGCTGGTGCTAGATGAAGTCCTTGCCCACTCACCAGCCTAATTAACGATCGGCTCTGCCTGGGACAATTTCCACGGCTTGGAAAACAGCCATAATCACACCAATCATAAAGGGGGCGACAGGTCGTCGCCAACAACTACCGGCCAATCTCCATCCTCCCCTCCCTTCTCTAAAGCCCTGGAGAAAGTGGTGGCCATTCAAATCACTGATTATCTGGCTAAACATAACGTCTTATGCCCAGAGCAACATGGCTTTGATGCTGGTCACAGTACCAGCACTGCCCTAATTGAATTCTCCAACTTCCTACACTCCTCCTTGGATACCAGCTCCCTAGCTGGTGCAGTGTTCATCGACCTCTCAAAGGCTTTCGACACCATCTCCCATCCTCTTCTGCTGAATGCTCTCTGCCACACTGGTCTCTCGACTGGCCCCCTAGCACGGTGCACAAGCTATCTAACCGCTCGATCACAGTGTGTAAAAATCAATGGGATACTCTCTGATACCCATCCCATTCACTCTGGGGTCCCCCAAGCTCCATCCTGGGCCCCCTTCTCTTCTCACTCTATCTGAACACCCTGCCCAGTGCATGCCCTGGCAAAATTCTCCTGTATGCAGATGACGATGTCCTTTTTGCCACCCACCGCAATCCCATCTCCCTTCAGGACACCCTACAGCAGTCTTTCAATAATGCCGAAGCTTGGTTTAAGGAGCGCAGACTCGTCATCAATCTTAAAAAACAAAGCTATGCTCTTTTCCCACCCCCAAAACAAAGCTAGCAACCACCCACTCTATATCCTTCCTAGTACCAAACAGCCACTGGAACAAGTCTGCTCCTACAAATACCTTGGGGTTACCTTCGACTCAGCCCTCACATTTCACAACCACATTGATGCCCTAACATCAGCCACTAACACACGGCTTGGCATCCTCTTCCGCCATAGAACCTGCCTTCCCCCAAATGCGCTCCGGCTCGCTGTTATGTCCTCCGTTTTGTCCCTTGTAGACTATGGTCTATCAGTCTATGGTGCTGCCGACTCGACTGCACTCAAAAAAATTCATGTAACCCTGAATAAAGCCTGCAGATTGATTACTGGTGCCCCCATGCTCACGCACATCTGTCAGCTGTATGACGAGGCTAAACTCCTTACCCTGGATGAACAGTTCCGATATCAAACCTGCCTCCTCACAAAAAAAAACCTACTCGGGCTCTCCCCTCCTGGGGTAACGGCATCCATCCACCAGATCCCACCCACTATTGCAACACAGTCATCCAACAAGACCACTCTAATGGTCCCCAGATCAAGAACCAGCCGTGGTCAGAGGTCCTTTTGCTACAGAGCCCCATCCTGGTTTAACTCTCTCCCTGCCCCCATCACCAATGCCACCACCATCTCCAAGTTCAAAAGCACCCTTCAAAACCAACTCTTCAACACTCGTAGCTGCTCCTGTCTCTGAAAGTAGCCTCCACCTCGACTTCTCACGACAATGCCCACTGGGCGGCTCTCCACCTAGCCATCCCCATCACCGCTTCCCGGTACACCGTACCTATGTCTAGCCTGGCTAGTGCCAGCTGTTTCATTGTATACCTATTAGATTGCTCACTGTTTGATACCAACTTGTGTAACACCTGTTCTCAATTACATGTACCCTGTAACCTAAATGTATTTTATCTGACCTCAGTGTGACGTGGCGACTTTTGTTGAACGCCTATTGTTGTGCAAACCTATGCTATGTAACCTAAAACTCTATGTATGTCTTTAATGTGACGAGGTACCTTTGGAAACGAGCCTCTGGCTCAAAGGTTGTAAACCGATTTCACAAATAAATAAATAAATAAATTTGACCACATACAAAATGTTAAGGCATATGCCAAAATTATTTTGCTTTGCTGTTTTTTAAGAACAAATGTGCATACAATATGCTGCCATATGGAGGCAGGATACAAGGTAAAACTTCTGTAGCAGGAAGGCAGTCAGTCAAGAGTTACAATGCAGTACTGTAGTTATCGACGCTTGTGCAGTAGGTAGACACAAAACACCAACAGCATGCTTGCCCCTTCAGCTGGCAGACCATCTAAAAACATTGTAAGTACAGTGAAGCCCACCAGGATCAGACACCTGATTTTGCAGAATTTGCAGAATTCTGCAGTTAATAGTGCAATTCAATGGCAGTTGTCATGCACAAAACCGTGACACACTCTGACACTTCATCTCATCCTAGTGGACACCATCGTATATGCGTATTTTCAAATAGTGGTGGAGACATTTGCAATACAAACATCAAAAAACACAATCTGCCATGAAGAGAGGAGTACTATGTGGAGTGCAAATAATTCAAAATAATTAAAACAATTCCTGTCATTACAACACATTAGTCTCAGAGTGGATGCAAGCCTGGTCACGACATGAATTTAACTGTCTGCTAGTCAAGGTTACTGCAGACTTCAACAAGCTGTAGCTTTTCCTGTATGAGACAAAAACATTAAACAGCTCTATGAATTTTAAGGTAAATAATTTCCTTACTGAACCAGTTTTCATAAAACAGTAACAAGATACTACCAGGGTTACATTAACAGTCAGTTATTCAATCCCTCGGGCATGTGACACTTGGCTGTTTCTCATGCCACATTATACCCCTAGAAAGTGATTATCAGACTGCTAATGTAACCCCTGGTCATGCCTTATTACGTAAGTGTATGACCTTTGGTAAGTCAATTAATCTTATTGTGCTTCAGTCCACACAGCAGTGGGAATGGGTAGAAGCAGGCCTCCACTAGAAATGAGATGCTGCATCTTAGCTGGGCTATAAATTAATTACCCAGGATAGCCCAGGGTAAATAAATTATTTAAAAATATAGTGTGATGTGATGAAATTGACAATGCCTATGAGAGGGCCTAGGCTAGGGTGCACCTTCCCCATTTTATCAAAAGGGGTCTGGCCAATTCTGTCTTGTTGTTGAATGAAATCTGTCATATGGGGTATGCTACCTTATACTGTATACAAAATAGTGTACTCTGAAAGGCATAGTACCTGAGCCTTAATACTGAGAGCAGTTATTATGTAAATGAAACAACCACATCAAATCACATTACAAACCCCCATGTAAGGGAAGGTTGAATCCACTTCTCAGATTAATTCTTGTCATCAACTTCCCCCTTGGGTGTTGAAGTGAGTGGTTGGGGGTTTCCTGTTGCCCCACCATATGGTGGTTCTGGGTGACTGGCAGGGTGTGGAGTTTCCCCCACTACCCAGATATCTCCCTCACTCTACCTCCCCCAACCCTCTCTTCCCTAGTGAACCTCTATTCAGCGTTTTACTCCCAGGTGGTGCCCTTTGTGTTCGATCCCTTTCACCCCCCTATTTTTGCTCCCAAGCTGCCCTTCCCCCGACTTTTCCATTCCCTCATTCACCTCCCCTGTCTCCTCACTAGGACCGGGGACCTGGGCTGTTGTTTGTGGGTTGGCCTCTGTGGGCAGATTTGGTATCCTTTATTATCCTTGATTGATGCGTGTGCCTGATTTGCTGTGAACTGACTTCTATAGTACTGTACAGTAACATGCTCTGTACTACCTATGTGTCCTTATGTCATTGTGTTGCATGTATTGTTGTGCTGTAAAAAATATTTTAATAAAGAAGATTAACTGCAAAAACACATGCAAAAATCAAACTCCCCCAGCCTCTATGTAACCAGTTCACCCCCACACACAACACAAAGGGAAAAAACAGCCCAGCCGGCCTGGTATTGTGGATGGCTGAGGCTGCACCAGCGAACTGGATACAAGAACACACTTGGGCCATTGGGAGTTGGCTGGGGCAGGGCAGGACTGAGCGACTGATGGAAACCTCTCCTATCCTGGTGTGGGGAGGCATGCTTGCCTGGCCTTAGACTGCCACCAGATGGAGGCCTGGTGATGTGCAGCATGGGTGTCAATTAAGGGAGGGCACTGTGGGGAACATACGATGGTGTGCTGTAAGCATGAGTTAGATGATCTACAGTGAGGGGTGGGGAGAAAATGGAAAAAAATGTTGGGGCCTTTTAAGCCCTGCCCACCTGCCCATGGGCCCACACCACCACCCAGAGCTCACTGTCTGTCTGCCTTGGACTTTTGTACTGGGGAAGGGAAGGACAGCCCTCCCTCCTCCAGCCCCACCATGAGGGGGAGTTTGTGGGGAGAACCTGATTGTAGTGAGTACCGGAGGAAGTGTTAACCGGTTTTGGGAAGTGGGGACAGCACTTATTAGCCACCTTCAGATGAAGAAGGATAAAATATGTTTGGAAAAGAGAAAACAAAACAGCCAGCAAAAAACAATCTCATTCTAGTCAACAAAAATAAAATGAGGCGCTTACTTTATGATCCATGTGAGCCAAAACCTTCAGAAACAGAGCCAGAAAACATCTTAAAATGGAAAGATAACCTAAGCTCAGGAAAGATAAACTCAGCTACAAAATCTGACCTTGTAAAACCACACACAACAAAAACTAGAGCTGAAAGAAGAGGAAAATAACTGAAACTAACACAACACACACACATACACATTGCATAAACAACACATGACTGAAAGGGAGCATAAAGCACAAACTTCCAGCAACAAACAAAAAAGTCACACATACAACTAATAATTCAAACAACTCATTAAAGTAAGTCATATACCTAACCACTTACGAAAAAATTTGAAAGGTTAAACATCTGGAAACAAAGCTAAATAAAACATTAATAGGTACTTCAGAAACAGTCCTCATTCTTTCCAGCTCTCACTCCCTTTTTCTCTCTGTCTCTCTTACTCTCTCACTCTGCATGCTGGAATACTGGAGAATGTGCTTATGTGATCTCATCAAGCAGACACTGACCCCTACATAAAGTTCATTACAGAAGTCTTCTATTTAAAGTGATTGTACTATTCAAACCTTGGGCATCATTAAAATAGACATTAAGACAACCACTTACCTTGTAACTATAGTTCTAGTCAACGCATTCATCTGATTATCACCTTAACCAGATAGCCTGCATTTCATCTCTGCCCTGGAATGTCCATCGTAGTTTGAACCAAGGCAAGCACACATCATGTGACCCTAGGGTGTCAACTATCACATTATTCAGCAATAACGACCAGAAGTCAATTTTCAAAGGACATATCCTGTCCTGAAGACTAATGTTTAGGTGCACAACTTGCTAATGTATGAAAATATTCCTGCACCAGTAAAGCTGCTATTTTCAGCCATTCTTGCACATGGGCAGCTCTTTCCTGTCCGGCACATTTGAGCAAAACTGTCCATGAAAAAAATATGCGCAGCCTGCCACAAAGCATGAAAACAGTCAAAAACAGGCACCGTCTTTGAAAATAGTGTGGATGCAGAGAAACCTGCAGTTGTAACTTTTTCCTCAGCGTGTGTCCATTTATGAACCCTTTGACAATTGGGTTCCAACTGTCCTAAAATAAAATTCTAACAAATGTAAACTTTTCTCATATGTAACTGTAAATTGAAATATGACCATATGTAGTTTGGAATGTAACCATACAGAATAAAAGTTTTAATACTCTTTAAAAATGTATGATCCCAAAAACTCACCAAGTCTGTGTGAAAATCTAGACATTAAACAAAGATATTATATATATATATATACACATATATATATATATATATATATAAAATGTATGCAATACAGCCTTTGAAACTTAGTAAACAAACGTGTATATATATATATATATATATATATATACATACAGTATATATATATATATACATACATACAGTACTCCCTTTGTTCAAAGGAGCTATACCTATAGTGTCCTAAGATGGGAGGTTGGGAGGGTAGGGGAGACCCATTTATTATACAGAGAATAATGTATGAGTAACTCTACACAACAAGCCTGTGTTTCCATAGAGAGGTCAAGATAGCAACATATGGACCTTAAGAGCGAAGCTTTCAAGATGGAAACACAAAGCAAGTTGGTTATGGTCACCCATATTTAATAGTTTATAGTATATGGGTCTGCAGAGGGAACTAGAAAATGTTATTGAGTGCCAGTACGAGAGAGAGCGAGAGAGAGAGAGAGAGAGAGAGAGAGAGAGAGAGTGTGTGAGAGAGAGAGAGAGAGAGAGAGAGAGAGAGACAGAATCGGCAGAGGAGTTCTTCACGAGTAAGTGCTTCTATATGTCTAAATATGTAAAATCTGGTACAAAAGAGTGAGCGAGTCAAGGAGCGGCTCTGCTAGTGAACATTATCGTGCTCTTAAGGGAATCCCCTCACACACCCTGAGAGAGAGGGCATCATGAACTGGTTGTGCAGTTGTAAAGGCAGGCTGCAGTCTGCACAAGTTATGCTAAGTGAAAATGCAAGTGGGTGCCAGGTGAGAGCACAAACAGGTACGAAGGTGCAATGATGATAGAACATACACAAAACCATTAAGAATATGCACAACTAGAGTGTGCAGAACAGCTTTTAGAACATGCGCAACAACTTTTGAGTAGCTACTGATTTCCATACACAATAAGCCCTAACCATACTATATAGCGAGAATAATGTATGGGCAACTATGCAAAATAAGGCTATGTTTCCATCGAGGGGTACTGATGACATCTTGGGGACCCTGAGATCAAAGCTCAAAAGGTCTCTGATGTGATCAGAACCTCACAATGGAATCATAGCCAAGGTGGACAGCACTGTATGACATTTGAACTGTGGTACAACAGTTTTTTAGTTAGGATGGAAATCCATGCATGCCAAGGGTAAACCCTAGGTGAGTGGCTAAATCATCAGTCATGTTCTTTGAAGGTCAGACATGACAGATCATTGTTAATCATCAAATGTTACTACATGATCATCAAGGAAGATTGTGATTTAAGATCATCATCTAGCTCATGATTTAATCATCAAGCATGTAACTTTCAAATCACCAACTGATGATTTTTGATTATTTTTGTAAGTTTAAATCAGCATGTTTTTTTTTTGGGATGATCTGTACATGATCCAATGATGATTGCTGATCATTGATGTTAGTTATAAGTCACATGAGTAATACTTATCAACATTTGTTGTTCCTAATATGAAAATATGAATGTCAAAGTTCAGCAAAAGGAAAACATTTATAATGTAAATCATGTGAAGTCCAGTTTTAGTCCCTTTAGGAAGAGGATATGCAGTGTTCGATATAGTATATACATTTACATAACTAGTTTGCATATTTCAGTAGCACAGTTTATGAACCAAAACAATGGTAATGTCTATGTTTGAAATAATTTTGCTGTGACAGTATTTTGCCAATTTTTAAGAAAGGTGTTGAGCAGAAATCAGATACTTGTAGAAACTCACCATAACCTTAAAAGGAATCATTTAAATGAGATATATAAATCGATTTGATCCCTTGTAACAGTAGTAAGAAATGAGGTATCATATTTGTATAGAACATGTATCACAGCTGATGATACCAGTAAAGATGTCTAAATAGAAGACACAATACATTTTAAAAGTATAGAAAGAAGATCAATTGATTTTTTTTAAATGTATTACAGTACCCTTGGCCATGGGAAATCATGAAAAATCATGATGATATGTGATCATCATTGATCATAATCACCATTTCCATAACATCATGGCTTTTGATTGGTGGCCATTTAATGCTGATGTTTAATCATTGTTAGTCATGATCACAATTATAGCTTTTGAACCTTGATCATGAAGCATTATAAAATCATTTTTAGCTTATGCTACAATACGGTATTAAGTTATGAAGGTGTGAATCAAATTCCAAGTTGTAGCCTTGCAAACCAATGGTAGTGGAATACTTCTGGAAGCTGCAATGGATGTACAGAATCTGTACTCCTCTTAGAATGAATTCTAAGTCGGGGGGGGGGGGGTTCTATGCTAGCTTTACTTTAACTGCAAGATAGACATGAGCTCAATTAGTGTGAAATAGATGTTTTAGCTGCTAAGTGACCTCTAGCCACTTCTCCATATGAGACAAATAACTGTATTTTCATCCCTAATGGCCCCTAATGGAGGGTCCTTTTTAAGTTTGCGCGTGCGCGTCGAACTTCTTGCGATAAGTGACTTTTGAGGGGTGTGACACTGTCTATCCAATGCAGAGTGCACTGCAAGGGGCTCATCATCATCACAGATATCATCAGCCAGGCTGATTGTGATGCTGTTTTGCCTGAAGTGGTCTGCACTTGAAAAGAAGAGAAGCCACACCAATCATTTGGTGGCTTTTTCCTTTCATCTGCAGGTCACCACCCAGCAAACAGCTGTTTGTGTCCTGATCAGCCTGGCTGAAGTCTCTGCCCCCCCCCCACAACCTTGCCGCCCAACCGGTCCCTTCCCTTTCCAGCCCCTTGCACTGCTGGCTGATACCTTAAGCCCTGTAGGGCATAAATAAATGTACAATAGTGCCACCGGAGTGGCGATTCTGGAAGGTGGGAGGAGGCGCTTTCCTCCCCTGCCTCCTCCACTTCCTGCTGACACCTTTTGCTCCTCTTGTCCCACCCATGTGGAGAAGGCCGCAGCCTAAGCTCCATATGGGTTGGGAGTTTACAGTGCCCAAAGGCACTTTCACTTAAGCATGATTGCACTAGCAGTGGTGGATGCAACTGGAGCACACCATGCGAGACATAGGAGGTTGAACAACAGGCTTAAAGAGCTAGTGGACATTGGGGTGCACTATCCCCATGTCAGCATATATCCCCTCTCAGCCAACTTTGGGGTGTCAAATCCCCAGGTTGGCATTGATCCCCCTGCCGACATCGGGGTGCTCAGTCCTCTTGTCAGCATGTATCCCCCATTAATGTGGCACACTGGAAACCCACCCCAGTGTGCCCAAAAACTACCTCTTTGATGTTTCTGACACCAGGATGCCCACTCCAGGTGTCGGATGTGCCGCATCTCCCATACCCCTATGTTGTCAGCTGACCTTGGGGTGACCAGTCCCTGGGTTGGCATTGATCCCCCCCCCAGTACTCTGGTACACAGGGAGCCCACCCCAGTGTGCCAAATCTGTTTTATTAACACTTCACCTGTAAAAAAGAAAACAGTCCCACGAGGTCTTTTTTTTTTTTTAAACCTGAAAATAAAAAGAAAATGGTTCCTCGTCGTTCCCAATGGCCCCCCTCCAGTCTTGCCTAAACTTATCTCTGGAAGTCAGGAGCAGCGATCTTCTGTGGACCAGGAACACATCTTCAAACACCAACCAGGAACTGAAGAAATGACTGTAAGCTCTATAATGGCAGTCAGTGAGGGGGGGTAAACTTAGATTGATACCTCAGCCAATTTCTGGAGTATTGGTCCCAAATTTTCAACATGATGTTCTTGGGACCCCACCTCATGAACACTGCCACTGTCATTTCATTTCTCCATGCCAAAAGGTGATTTTGTGGTCACTGCAAGGAATCACCTTTTGAGACCAATTAACGAAACAACAGTGCCACTGTTCATGAGGTGGGGTCCCAAAAAGCCCTTATTGCAAATTTGGTAAAAAAAACTCCAAAAAATGACTACATTATAAGCGTCCATTGTGCAGTTTCTATGCACACTCACAACTTCATCTATTTTTAATATTGTCACTCCAAATTTCCAACATTGCCATTTTTCACACCTTCTTATGAACAGTACAATTGTCATTTTTTGCATCCTTCCTAAAATGTGTTTTTGCACCTGTGGTGCAGAATGGCGCGGTCGCTGTGCGAAATCAACTTTTGGGAAAGATTAATGAAATCCCAGTGCCACTGTTCATGAAGGGAGGTCCCAAAAAGGCCATGTTGAAAATTTGGTGAAAATATTCAAAAAAATGACTGCATTACAAGCATGTGTTGCACAGTTTCTATGCACACTCGTAACTTCACCACTTTTTCATATTTTCACTACAGATTTTCAACATTGCCATTTTTTCACACCTCCTCAGGAACAGTACAGCTATCATTTTTCACAACCTGCCCGAAATGTGTTTTCGCACCTGTGGGGCTGAATGGCACACTTGTTGTGTGGAATGACATTTTGGGACTGGGTAACAAAATTATACTGCCACTCTTCATGAGGTGGGGTCCCAAAAAGCCCATGCTGAAAATTTGGAGCAAAAATACCAACAAACGCCCAGTGCATTAGGGTTTCCAACCATAATGCCCACCCTGTACAAACTAACAGGCATCGGGGATGTGACTTGGGGTCATCGGCCGTAATGCTCACCCCATTCCACCCCCCCAACCCTGCAGCTACTGACAGGCATTGAGGTGTTCCTTGGGGTCCTAATGTTCACCCCATTCTCCTACTGTATACTGCACCCATCTCAGCTTATTTCCTTATGGAATGGGGTGAGTGCAAGGGCCGAAGACTTCAAGGCACACTGTGACATCTGTCCGTGTCTGCAGGGTGGGGCGAGGTGGAATGGCTTGAGTGTTATGGCCAATGACCCAAAGGCACTCCCCCAATGCCTGTCAGTCTCTGCAGGGTGGGGGGGGGGTTGGCATTACTTCAGTACTTCACCACCATTTCTATTATGCATCTTTCTAAGTCCTGCACTACCAATGCCAATACCAGCAAGCAAACATTCGGCATTGACAAAGGCTTGTTAAATATTATAATAGTTTTGTACATCACTGGCTTGTGGTGCTGTGTCACCTAAGAAACCAGAATTGAGGTCCTGGGAGGAAAAGATCCCTGTCCAGATCATGTTACTTAGCTACCTGGGTGGCCTTTTCTGTGCAAAGCAAAGCCTATCTGGCTTTTTCTGTTATTTGGGTGTTCATTTTTATTTTGTTTCCTATTGAACGGGAAAGAGGTTTGCCCGAGTTGGTTCCCGATCTTACATGCCCATGTAACTTCCCCTTCCTCATTTTTTTCTCCTGGCTGCCTGTCCATAGTCCTGACTCCCAACAAAAACACAGCAGCTACACAAGTCTTCCATCCCATCTACAGCACATGGCTTTGCTCAGTGTGTCCCCCAAGGTACTTGACTGTATATGTGTCCAGAGACTGTAACCAGCAGTGCTCTTGATGGACTTTGCGCCTTGAGAATTTAAAGCAGCTTCCACGGCAGTGTGCAGTCCCGGATCCTGACCGCAGTAGCTAGCTGCCGAGTGGTATACAACAAAATCCACTGCAGTAAACAAGGGTACCACCTCTAGAAACTGCAGACTGGATTTGTGTAGGGGAGTTGAGAGACAGTCTGCATTCTTGACCACAGTGCCAGACAGCAGCAGTGGGGATCTGCATTAACAAAAACAGGGCACACTAGAGAATGGGAATACCGTAACTCAGTTGCAGCTAATGATGAAATGCTGTGCAAGCTTATTTGAAACATGGTGAGGTTTCAAATAAACTTGCACAGCATTAATTGACTTGTGTGCAAGGTTAATTTTTTCCAGGAGGATATCCTACGTATCTCAAATCATAATTTCTTGTGTTCTCTGATTTAGAACTCCACCACTGCTATCTAGCACCATAGTCAAGAAAGCAGTTTGTCTCTCAAAGCCAATACACAAATCCCCCTCTCCAGTTTCCTATCCATGCCACTCCAGTGGAGAGGAGAGAGAGAGAGAGAGAGAGACAACACTGCTTGCAGCTCATTCTGTCAAGAAAGCTGATTGTCTTTTCAAACCCACTGCTGCTGGTGTTCTTATGAAATCGCCGCCACTCTGGTGAAGAGAATATCCTGTTACACATTTAGCATTTCGGGCTAGTTATAGCTAAGACATCATCAAGACTAGCGAACAGGCAAGGCAAAAGGCAAGGCAAAATTTATTTAAAAGGCGCCCAATCCCGGAGGCTCTGGGTGCCATACAAGCATTTAAACAAACATATTTAACATAAAAAGAATATAAATTCACATATAAATACAAATCAATACAAAATTTTTTAAAACCTAACAATAAATCCATCTCTAAACGTTAAATGCCTTAGAGTAGAAGAAAGTCTTTAGCTGGGCCTTAAAAACATCCACCGATGAAGCCTCTCTGACCATAGTCGGTAAGGAATTCCACAGAACTGGGGCTGCGGCACTGAAAGCTCTATCGCCGGCTGTTTTCAGCCTAGTTCTGGGAATGGTCAGTAGGCATTCATTGGATGAACGAAGAGAGCGCGAGGAGAGGGCAGGTGACAGAAGGTCTAACAGGTAGCCAGGGCCCTGTCCATGTAGGGCCTTATAGGTGAGAAGACCCACCTTAAAGAGGACTCTCCACCTGACCGGCAGCCAGTGCAATTCACGCAGAACTGGTGTAATGTGACAAAACTTTGCTGCCCTGTCAACAGTCGGCAGCTGCGTTTGCACCAGCTGTAATCTTCGAGAGATCCTCCGTGACCCGAGATAGAGCGATTACAGTAATCAAGCTTAGATGTGACTAAGGCATGTATCAAAGTAGGGAGGTCCAAGATGGAACAAGGGGTTTAATTCTGGCAATGTTTCTGAGATGGTAAAAATATAGTGCAACCACAGAGGATATTTGATCCTCCATGGTTAAATCTCTGTCCAGAATCACGCCAAGATCATGCACCCGAGAGGAGGCCTTCAATGGCACAGACCCTAGGACAAGCCCGGTTTCTGTGTCAGAGGCCATCCTATCACAAACTCTGTTCGACTCCACTACTAATACCTCCGTCTTATCAGGGTTCAGCCGCAACCAGCTGGAGGCCATCCAGTCGTTAATCTCAGCCAGACAGATGTTAAGTACATCCACTGCATTGGATGTTCCTGGGCAAAGGAAAAATATAGCTGAGTATCATCGGCATAGCAATGAAAACTCAAGCCATACTTCCTAATGATCCCACCCAGAGGCATATACACTGCGAACAACATTGGAGCCAATACTGATCCTGAGGAACTCCACAGAGAAGCAAACTGGGTATAGATGAGAAATTTCCATCATAACCCGCTGCCTCCTGTTAGTAAGAAAGGACTCAAACCATTTGATAACATTACCGTGAGTCCAATATAGATCCCCAAGGCGAGCAAGCAGCACAATGGTCCACAGTGTCAAAGTGATGAGAGATCAAGGAAAACAAGAATTGTCTTGTCTCCTCGATCTCTAGCCCTGAGTAGGTCATTCTGCACCTGAACAAGTGCAGTTTCAGTACTGTGTCTGGCACTAAAAGCCGACTGGAAAGGTTCATACAACTCGTGAGAACTGAGGTGTTCTTCCAATTGAAGCGCCTACCACTTTCTCAATAACCTTCCTAAAATGGAAGGTTAGAGATTGGACGTAATTTGCCATGATCTCCGGGTCCAAAGATGGCTTCTTTAAGAGGGGTCTTACCAGAGCCTCCTCCAAGGCATCCGGAAAAACACCCTCAGACAGGGAACACCGTATAATCGTGGCAAACACTGGGCCAACAGAGCCAACGATCTCATTAAGAAACACGTTGGCACTGGGTCCAGTTCACAAAAGGTGTGCCTCACATTGGTTACCACCTCAATAACCTCACTATCCTCCACTGGTCTAAACTCTCCCCAACCAGACGGAGTGCACTCAGAACACATCAGACGATCACTGCCAGCTATAGCATTACTGGCTGAAGGAACCACCCGCCGGATCGCAGACACCCTGTCCAAAAAGAACCGAGCGAAATCCTCACAATCCGTGTTAGAAAAAACCCTTCTGGGCTGCAGACAGACAGGATGTAAAAGTCTGTCGACAGTCCGGAAGAGTGAGGCCGGTCGGTTTCTTCCGGCAGCAATCTCCCCAGACAAAAACACTGTCTTCTTACAGTTGATTGCCTCCTGATAGCCAACATAGTGGGCACGCAGGACCAGTTTGTCTGCATCCAGACGGGATCTCCTCCAGCAGCGCTCCAATCTCCAACCCAATCTCTTCATCTCCCTGAGCTCACCATCAAACCATGGTGACCTCAAGTAAGAAGTCCTGGGTCATACACGGACAGGTGCGAGGGAGTTTATGGTTTCGGATAACACCTCATTATAGGCGTCAACTCCGACCACAACACCTCCCGCGCATGCATCACCCACTCTAGACAAATCTGCTGCCGCCAAAAAACCCTCAGGGTCAAACCCCGAGGGCGACAGCAGATCATCTCAGCAGGGAAGGGCTTATGGCGGGAGCCCTGCGTGAACTGAACTGCAATGATCAGACCAGATAACTGGATTCACCTTAAGATCACTAATATCAAGTCCCAGTGAGAACACCAGGTCCAACATGTGGCCATCCCGATGAGTCGGTAAAGTAACTACCTGTGTCAAACCAAGGAGGACATGATCCGGAAAGTTCATAACCATGTCCATGATTCACATCGTTGAACTAAACATTGAAATCCCCAGAAAACACATCTGGGGATTCCAATGATGCAACGGCAATGAAATCTGCAACCTCCTGCAGGAACTCTCCCATCAACCCAGAAGGGCGATAAATAAGAAAGACCCTGCAGCCTGCACCAGGTCCTCCCCGATGGCCACACATTCAAATGAACCCGAGCTCTCACTGGGTGCACGGTAAAGGTCAGGCTGATCTAAAACAGATGGCTACACTGCCACCCCTGCGCTCCACTCTGGGACAGTGCACCATGGTATACCCGGGGGGGACCGCAGCCTCAAAGATTGGGCCCGCATCGTCTCCCACCCAGGTCTCCGTGATAAATGCCAGATCAACCGACGAAATCAAGGCAGCAATAATTGCCATCTTATTTCTGATTGATCTGGCATTACAAAGCACTGCCTTCAGGGGATTTGGGGATGATGCAGCCCCACAGGTTACCTGGCCATTTGATCTAATAGGCTCCCTGGGGATGGACACCAGACACGACCGCCTCTCCCATGTGCCCGCTGCAACCCAGGGCGCCCTGACCTGACAACTTCAATCCTCTCATGGCCCAAACTAAGATTATTGATGGTGCGCGACCAATGCTAGCCCTACCAATCCCACCTCCCAACAACGCCTGATAATAACATCAGAAACTGGAAGGGGGATGAAAGGGCGCAGGTCACGCAACATCAAGCCATCATAGACTATTCTAACTCCTCTCAATCCTCCCATATCTATTTAGGCACAACAAATACAAAATTATCTAAATAAAAATAATAACTAAATAAAAATAACCCACCAAGCCTAGCTCTAAAATATAACAAACCTACAAAGAGGTTATATAGTTAAAATATTACAAATTTAAATACAACAACATGATAAAACGAAGCCTAATCCTCCTACATCAACTGAACATTTTTCAGTGCCGAGTGGCGCTTGCGCTCTCACTACGCCAAGCTATGGCGTAAGCAGATATTTATAGATTTTACCACGGGACACACGGGTCCTGACTCCCTCCAGTTCACTCCAGAAGGCTTGACAGGTAACACCTGCTTGCAGTCTCTCACACTGCGCAGGTGTAATCGGCCCCAAAACGTCTTGTTCACACTCCAGGTAAAGGGATCAACTTCCTGACTCTCAGGACCTCCCAGCTGTCGGCTGAAATAACGGCTGAATCACTTCACACACACAATACCGCTTGCGAGCGGTGCGAGATATTTATAGATTTTACCACGGGACACATGGGTCCTGACTCCCCCCAGTTCACTCCAGAAGGCTTGACAGGTAACACCTGCTTGCAGTCTCTCACACTGCGCAGGTGTAATCGGCCCCAAAAACCACTCTGGTGAAGAGAATATCCTGTTACATATTTAGCATTTCGGGCTAGTTATAGCTAAGACATCATCAAGACTAGCGAACAGTGCTGTGCTAACATTAAACTGATGCTGCAAAACCACAACCAACTTTCACTTGATGCCTTAGAGGGGTGAGTTAAATGTGTAGGAGCAGATGTGACCCATTGTGAGGAGGGAAGGGAGTGGGTCATGATCGACCGGACTGTTGGAAAGAGGCTGGCATGGACATTTATTTCCCTGGCCATAGAACTTCAATGTTGTGTACTGGGATTCAAAAATACCAGACAGCTAGCCCCCTACTACATCACTTTCTGTCTACAGGCTAGTGCTCGAGACCAACAGTACTTGATAGAGCTGAGACAAATACTTGCAACTTGGGGGTTGACTCGTGTGTTAGAACTAAAACATCAACAAACAAAAAAATCAATAACACTGAGAACAGAAATAACTCAGTACTCCAGTGAGCTCAAAGTGGTTAGACATGCTTGATACACTAGCTCTTTACGGTCTCACAAACAGTGAATGAATGAAGGTAGTAGGATGGAAAAAATGCTCTTCAGGTTCACTTCTGTGTGCTCTAACCACTACGCTGCACTGCCTCACTCCTTGTGTAAGTAATAACCCAATCAGCACAGAACTGCTGAAGTGTGGAACTCTCTTGCCCCAATCTTTTAATTTCTTGTACGTTGTTAAACATTAATGAAGAAATAAAGTGCTTTACTTTCCATCATATGTAGTAATGGAGGAATGATTCTTTAAAATAATGTTTTTTTTCCAACATATGTTATTCATTATTGTAATAATAATTAATTTACTGGAACCAAACCACCCTCACAAAAAAAGTTATATTCTGTTGTTTGTGGTCCAGCCACATTTGCAGTTGCTTTCATGTACAGTAGTGCCTTCTAACATTGTTTACTGTTATTAGTTCTGGTACCAGCAGAAATCTCACCTGTCATGGATTTTTGGAGTGGATCCATTTGGTTTCATGGCAATTATTTTACATGCAGCTAAGTTTCCTAAAACTGGTATTTCTGATTCTTGCTGTACTGGTCTGAAGGCTAATTCAGCGTGTAGTTGAGACTAAAGAGTGATTTTTAAGTTAGCTGTGCATGCATGCACACTGAACGTCTTGAAAGGAGTTGCTTTTGAGTGAGTGTGACATCGACTGTCAAATGCAGAGTTCTCTGCAAGGGGCTTGATTGTGCCACACCAATCATCAGGCAGGCTGATGGTGACCGTGTTTTGTCTGGGATGGCCTGCACTTAAAAAGAAAAAGCCGCACCAGTCATGTGGTAGCTTTTTCCTTTCATCTGCAGGTTGTCACCCAGCAAACCACTGTTTGTGTCCTGATCAGCCTGGCTAACAACCCCCCCGGGTCCCTTCCCTCACCTGGCCTTTTATGCTCTTGCTGCTGCCTCCTTACTCTGCTCTCACCATCATGAGGGGACAACCAGGACTTTTGTCCCGGGCCCCAAGCTCTGGCGGTCTGCCTGAGAAGTCAGTGTTTTTTTTTTATTCTGGCTGTTTCCCTCCACATTGCCTTATACCCCACCCCACAAGCCCAGAGGGAGGCTTTTATTCCTATAGTCATGGTATGACCCCCCCCCGCCTGCCTTGCCAATGTAGTATCCCAAAGTTAGGGGCACATCAGTGTCAGTGGCTCAGTAGGTAGCACACTCACCTCTGAGGCCGGGAGATCAGAGGGCTGTGGGTTCAGTTCCCACAACTGGCACTTGGGTTAATATCCCAATACTGACACTGTAGTGCAGCATGAGGGGGGTGCTGCACTTCTGAGGTGCCGTCTTTCAGATGAGACATTAAACCGAGGTCCCATCTGCCTGGAATGGTGGTAGTTCAGATGGATGGTAAAGATCCCATGGCACTTATCGAAAAAGAGTAGGGGAATTTCCCTGGTGTCCTGGCCAAATTTCTCCCATTCACTAAAAATACCACTAACAGCTTAATCTGGTTCAATTTCAGTTGCTACCATCTGTATTCCCCTTCCCCCCAGTCGCCCCTGAAAAAGGGACTTCTAGGCCCAGTGGGCTTACTGGGTCAACAAAATTCAATAAATAAATAAATTACAAAACAGGGACTCTCTCTCCCACACAAGATTTTCTTTCTTCCTTGTCCCCCTACCTTCCAGTCCCACAGACCCCTTCCCCTGTCTCTTTGTTCAATTTTGTGCCATTCAGCACTGAGAAAGGGGGCCATAGGCAAGACACCCTCCCTGCCAAGTCATGGTGCCCAATCCTCAGGGCTGCCTAGTGGGACCTCTCCTGCCCTACAAAAGAGTTGGGGAGGGAGTGCAATGAGGAGTCAGTGTCTGAGTGTGGAGGGTTGAGGACACAGGGAGCACAGACAATAGAAAGCTACCTAGGGAATAAATAAGTACCTTGTATTGTTGGCAAGGATTTTACACAACCCCAAGGGGTGAAATGCCACATAAACCCCAAAAGCAAAGCTCGAGGGATTTATTAAGGCATTCCCACCCCAAGGGGGCGTATAAAATCTGAGTTTTACACATATTTCATCCTTTATTTTGTATAATTGCTGGGGGTTGTTTTTTTGCCACAGCAATTATACAAAATAAGTGGATTTCTGTACGGAGTCAAGCCGTGGACCATTGGGGTTTTAACGCGGTCCATTGTGGCTGGCTCGTAAATTGAAGCAGTTTTTTTTCCTAACTTACGTCCGATTAGGTAGGTTTTTTGGTGCCCAGTAGTATTTTTGGTTTAAAACAAAAAAGAACTTACTGCCGACTTCTGTCGGGGAAGTTTCCAGTGCTGAAGAGCGGGGACAGATGGCGCAGAGAACAGGAAGTATGCGGTAGGCGCATGTGCAAAGTAGGGAAACTGGGCGCGTGTTCTTCGATATAACCAACTGGTTATAACAGCAAAATTATAACCTGGTTTCCCTATGGGAAAACATGGTAACCAGTTATTATTATAGTTTTACAAGCAGAATCATAAATATTATAGGCAGAATAATACATGAAGGCATCTAGAAAAAACACACACTCTAATATATACAGAAAGGGAAAACAGCAGAAC
This sequence comes from Neoceratodus forsteri, assembly GCA_016271365.2. Classification (NCBI taxonomy): domain Eukaryota; kingdom Metazoa; phylum Chordata; order Ceratodontiformes; family Ceratodontidae; genus Neoceratodus; species Neoceratodus forsteri. The sequence goes on from CM057456.1 coordinate 1,323,845,557, forward strand.
AGTAAAAAAGAGGGCAGGACTAGAGAATGGAGAAAAAGAGGAAGGGTCACAATCAGTTGCAATTAGGAAGACAGAAGTCAGAAAGAAGAGACTTTAGGGAGGAAGGAGAAGAGGCAGAACAAATAGGAAGGGGAAGAGAGGATCAACGTTTTGGAAAGCAGTAAGAAAAAGCAGACTACCAATAACAGATTTTCAAGAAGGCAAAAAGAGAGAGAACTGAAGGTATTGTTGTGTAGAGGGTAGGAGGAAGAAGGAGGAGGGGAACAAAGGGATTTGAGATAAAAGGGAAGACTGCCACACCAGAATTTGGATAAAAAGAGACACAATGGGAAAGGCGCCTAGCGTCTAGAGAGAGGCGGGAAAGAACAGAGTATAGAGAGCAGTGGTGAGTATGAGAGGTGCAATCTAAAGCAAAGCAGCAGAAAGAATGAAAAAGGGGGGGGTTCAACCTGGCAAGGGAGTATTTAGTTCAAGTTCAAGTTTATTGCCGGAAAACTCCATTGAGCAAGCTCATTCACAAGGAGGTCCTGTGGCATAAACACTTAAAGTACGAACACAGATAGGTACTAACAGTATATACATGAAATGCACGTTACATGATACAGGCTGGATATACATACAAGGGTACCACATAGGGTGACCGCAGGTGGTAAACACTGATATGAGACAGGGAAGCGACTTACAGGTTGCATACTGAAAATGAAACATGATGACTGGTGTGTGCAATACATATACAGTATTTTGGCAGCTAGAACAAACAACAGTCTACAACTGATATGGGGGGGAGGAGTGATTTGATAGAGTAGCAGTGGAGCGTAAGCAAAGATAAAGCCAGAGTAGAAGGGAAGGAAAGCAGTTAATATGATTAATCAATTATACCTTACCAGTGGATAAATATGGCACACATGGGGAAGGAAGAGACTTAATGACAGTTACAGGTGTCTTTTATTTTGGCTGAACTTAGCGATTTGTAGAAGTTTATTGAAACTGTGCTAGTTAGTTTCAGTACGGTTTGTAATTGGTTCCAAATGGAGGGAAGAGCATATGCAATAGCACGTTTACCAAAGGAAGTCCACGTCCTTGGTATGTCAAGCATAATAAAGTCAGATTTTCTTAACGAGTATGCACTATGTGAGATACTAATAAGGGAAGAGAGATAGCTTGGCAATTTCTGCAGGAGCAGTTTAAGAGTCCATAGCCCAGCATGGAGCAGGCGTCTAGTAGTAAGGGATGTCCAACCAACAGCTGCATATAAGTCACAGTGGTGCAAACGGTAAGGGGAGTTGGTAATGAACCGTAACGCACGGTGATAAAGGATGTCCAGTTTACTTAGATTTGCAAGAGTGGTGGAGGAATAGATTACATTGCCATAGTCGAGTAGGGGGAGAAAAGTGGCCTGTACAAGCTTGTTTCGAGTTTCAAGGGGGAAAAGGGGCCTATTTCTGTAGAAGAAACCTAACCTTGCTTTTATCCTTCTAGAGACATCTTCGACGTGGTCACTGAAAGATAATTTATTGTCGATCCAGATACCTAGATATTTAAATTTGGTTACAACTTCCAGAGGCTCGTTTAGCGTGGTGACAATGAAGTCTTGGGCAAGGGTATTGGGGGGCCTGAGACAGCACTGCGGGAGAATATCATCGCTTTAGTCTTCTTAGCAATGAGCAGAAGCTTTGCCTTTATTAGATTATGCTCAACTTGTGTAAGTCCGCTGAAGCACTCCCTTGACTTCAGATAACGAAGCGAGCCAGAAGTATACAAATACAGTATCATCTGTAAAAAGTGCAGATTGGACGTAGATATGTTAGCATCTAAGTCATTAATGTACAGAGAAAACAAGATAGGGCCTAAGATGGATCCTTGGGGATCTCTTGCAACTGGCAAGGCAGCAGAAAAACCCCTTCCGCTTTTCTTTTGGAATCTTCCAGTTAGGTAGCTAGAGAACCACTGGGTATGGTGAGGTGGCACCCAACTTTGCAAGGCAATTGACTAATAGTTTGTGATCAACAGTATCAAAAGCTTTGCTGAGGTCCAAAAAGACTGCACCAGTTACCTTCTTAGCATCTATAGCAGAGATCCAATCATTGGTTACTTTTGCTAGTGCAGTGATTGTGCTATGATTAGCCCAGAAGCCAGATTAAGCTGGGTTAATGAGAGAGAAGGTTTCCAAGTGAGATTTTAACTGAATATGGATCAGTTTTTCGAGAACTTTAGAAAGGATAGGCAATATGGAAATAGGCCTATAGTTGTTTACATCGCATGGGTCACCAGATTTAAATAGAGGGAGGATATGTGCTGATTTCCAGCAGGACGGCACAGTAGCAGATGTAATGGAAAGATTGAAGATGTGGAGAATTGGGGAAGTCAGATGGGCATAGCCTGACCTTAGGAAAAAGGGTTCCAAGCCATCATCCCCCGCGCTTTTTTTGGTGTCTAAGTTAAGAAGAGAATCTTCTACTTCTTTATGAGTTATCTCGCGCAGTTGGAAGGGGCTGAGTGCAGGACTAGATGTGGAGGGAGGAGTATGCTGGCTCACCGCAGCACCAGCATAAGGTGACGAGTCAAAGCTAATCCAGCTGTGGCAAAGTGGGGTTAAGTTCCTCCAGGATTAGGACTTGTTTTACACAATCTTGCCACTTGCAACTATCTTTGTTGGGACAGTGGGGGCCATGGGCCGTCCTTCTATAGCTTTGATAGTCTTCCATATTTTATGAGGGTTACCTTTAGCTTGTTCGAGAGTAGAAATATAATAGTTAGCTTTAGCAGAGCAAAGTTTTTTCACACAGTTATTCCTGGCTGTTCTAAAGGCCTGCCAATCCAAATATTCTTTGGAATGTCTAGCTTTAGCCCAGAGCTTATCTCGAGCTATAAGGGCTGCCTTGAGATCCGAGGTGAACCAGGGATTGGAATTGTTCCGTACCCTTACTTTGATGAAAGGGGCATGCTTATTTATTATTGTAGTGAGTTTGGCATTAAGGATGCAAGCTGCCTTGTTGACATCTTTGGCTAGGTAAAGATCTTGCCATCTGATCATGCTCAGGTCAGATAGGAAGTTTACTGCACTGAATTTGCGAAAGGATCTTTTTGTTATAAAGATGGGTTGCGGATGGGCCTTAATTTGAGATCTTATGCAAGCAACAATTCCATTCAGGGGCGCTACTGTAGACTAAATCACTGTAGTCAAAAATAAGAGGGATAATTTTTAGGACAATTTCATGGTAGGCAGGGAGCGGTATACTCACTTTATTCCTGTACAAAGCACCAAAGTTTAGGGTGAGGTTTTTGGTGACTTGAATCAATGTGCATAATGTGAATATGTAATCCACCACCTTCTGGACCAGAGACCATTCATGTGTGGAGTGGCCTTGCCTGCTCACAGACTCTGCTAACACATCCAGCTTCTACGCCAGGTGAACTGCACAGATCTGAAATTGATATTTGACTACTAGGTTCCAGATTTTCAAACTTTCTTGGCATAATTTCAAAGATCTGGAACCCCCGGTTTATCTATGTAGGACATTGCAGTTTTATTGTCTATTCTGACTTGCATTTCTTTGTTTTGAATCTAATTGACAAATTCTTTGAGGGACTAGAACACTACCATCAGTCACAATAGGTTGATATGTTCCAACCTCTCATGTTCAGACCATACCCTTCTCATTGAGAGATGTGAACCCCAACCCAGCTGAGAGACATCTGTAGTTAGGATTACACTGCTTCCAGGAGTGAAGAAGGGAACACCTCTTTGTGAACGGCAGGGGTTTCCACCAATTAAGGACAGTTACTAGCCTGTGATTAGCTGTGTCACAAAAGCATATCTCCAACACCATAATTCTTTCAGGAACTACTTTCAGTCCAGATAAGGGGAAAAACCACTGTGGTCAAGGACATGTAACCCAGGAGTTTGAAGAAATCCTGTGCTGTCCTGAGTGAACCTGGAATGAAACTGGCAACCGCATTCACCAGCTTTGGTGCCCTATGAAGGTGCAGAAAGGCCTTGCTTTCTACAGTGTTCAGTTCTGCACCTACAGTATGAAGTCTAGACATTGCTGGGTTGCAGAACTGATTTAGTTCTCTATTGCAAAATCTGATTAACTAAATACTGCCCAAGCTTTTTGATAAGGTCACATGAGCCTGTTGCTGAGTTTTCCCACAAATTAGCCGGTCATCTACATATGGGAAATCTGGGATCTGTTGTCTTGTGATGGCAACTGCTAATACAGTGAGACACTTCACAAACACTCTTGTGGCTGGAACAAGATCAAATGCAATTGCTCTGAATTAGTACTGACTGGCCCCCACTTTGAATCTTAAAAATGCTGTATGATTTTCCTTATTGGATGTGGAAGTACTGTATACGTCTTTTAGATCCACTGATCATAATCAATCTCCTGTTTGCAAAGACAGAATGATTCTCTTTAGTGTTACCCTCTTGAATTTCTCATTTTTCAAATGATTGCTTAGAATGCTGAGGTCCAGAATTGACTGCCACTCCTCATTTTTCATTTTGGTCAGGAAGTATCTAACAAAGTAACCTTTTCCCAATTGGTTCTCTGGAACTTGTGCTATTGCTTTAAGAGCTACCAACTTTTCTACTGCCCTCTGAAGCAAAGCACATTTCCCTGTGAATGGTGTCCTTAGTTTTGTAAGAACATGACTAATTGGGATTTTTACAAATGGCAGGAAATGTTCCCCTCTTTTTATCTCCAGTATCACCTTTTCCATGGTGATTTATTCCCCATTTTGAGAGATAAAAGGAAAAGTGACCCCCAATTGGCAGTGCTAGTGGAACAACAGCATTATTGGAAAGTGTATCTCTCTCCACTGAACTGATATGAATGCACAGTTCTCTTTGTTTGCTGTACCATTGTTTGTACGACGAACACCCCCATATTCCAGCATGACCTTTTCTGTTGTGATCATATTGGCTGATTCCTGGGTAACCTAATGGTAAACTTTTGATGAGCTAGTAATCTTGTTAGAAAACACTTTAAAGCTGGCCCAGTGGCATAGAGGGTTGAGGCGCTGGACCCTTGCCTCAACCCATGCCGGCGACCCGGGTTAGGGAATGGACTCGGGGCACCGAAGGTCGGCAGGGGAGGAGAGGATTGAACATCCAAAGGACTGCTCTCCTCTCCTCTCCTCTCCTGGGGTGGGTTGTGGGAGTGCATCGCTCTGCAGTGACCTCTGGTGGAGACCAGAGGTAACGCAGATGCGTGCAAGAGAGGGAACATCACCAGAAAACAGAAACTGGCTCCTCATTCAACTGGATGATGGCCACCAGGCAGGCCAATGCCATCAATGTCCCGGGAGCCATCCATCCCTCAGAAGTACTCCAGGGCTAAATAGTGTGCTTGCCTGCCCCACAGGTGCCTCACCCCCGGAGGAGGGGGGCCCACCTGGTGAAGGGTCATGTCTGGATTACCTTGGGGATGACTGCAAATGTGAGGGATGGGGCACAGGAACGGGATGGATCAGAGGTGCCTTGGCACAGCCTGAAGGAGTGGCTGAGAGCAGTAGCATGTAGGGGAAGAAACATAACACACAGAAAATACTTTAATGTGATAGGGCCACTGCTCGCAATGTTTGAATCCTGGGTTTGGGAATGAGTCCATGTTGCTGAGGGGTCAGTTGGGGGAGGAGGATGGAACATGTCAGGGAATGCTCTCATATTCTGGAAAGGGAGTATTGCTGCCATCGCTGCATTGCTGCCACCATAGGGACAAAGGATGGCAGTGCAGTGTTAGGTTGGCTAGATTGGGTGGGACAACATCAGCCAGATGTGTGGTTAGTGCACCAACATATCTGCTGCACTCTGCACCCCTAGCATGCAAACATCCTACAGGAATGGGAGAAATGAATAAAATGCCCCCAGCCCCTGTGACCATGGACCCTGGTATATGTGGGCCCTACACTTCTGCAATGACACCACCTGATAAACCCGGCATATCCAGGGGAAAATCCCTATACTTCAACCATGCTTGGGGGTAAACCAATGTTCCCTGGAGGACTGGAGACCACAGGTGAGAAATGTGCAGTGGGTCAGATGTGCCAGAGAGCTCCCGAGGGAGTCAGATGCCAGTTACTGGAGGGGCATAAAGTATATATAAAAAACGCTTTAACTTAAAATCCAGTGAGATGGTGCTTCAATTTAAGTGTAACTATCAATCAAGAAACCTAGAAGAAACCAGAGAGCAATAAGTGCAGTGACAGAGCTGAGAAAATTATCCCAAGATTGTAACTATGGTGAATCTCTGACACAACTGTTAAGTGACCCTGACAGAACTGATGACAGGATTCAGAGAAGATCATTATCGGAGACAGACTTAACACTTGAAAATGTCCTGAAATTGACTCAGTCCATAAAATATGTGATTTCAAATGTACCAGACATACAGGTACAATCTTCTGGATCTCTTGGGGTTAGCAATACTAAATGGAACTCTAAGTGGCTTTTGTGTGAATTATTCAGAGAAGCAAACTTACACTGTAATCAAAGATTATTATTACTCCCTCAGAGAATGAAAGTTTAGGAATGAGAAATGTCACATTTGTGAAATAAAGGTATATGTTACAGTAAGACAGTGTGAAGGAACAAAGGAAAACTAAAACCATCTAAACATAATCCTTATCGTAACAAAGGACAGACGTACTGTAATCAGTGATATATTTTTATGGCTCCCAGCTACATGGAAAGGTAAGCCCTATACCTCATTAAATGAATTTTTCATGAGCTTTCAAAATATGAGGGATAATGTTAATTGTTCCCATTTAACAAACAACTTGGATTATGTCAAAGAAACAATCATAAGACAGTTGAATCTTGTACTGCATTGTAGACTACAGGTCAAAGCACAGACACGTGAACCTTGAGACCTCTGTTCTTATCCTTCTTGAGCTTTCATGAATCTCCATCAATTTCACTTAACCTTGCTGCATTCAGCAAATGGCCACTGCAGCTGTTCATGAGCATGACTTGGGATACAGAGTGTATGTAAGATGCTGTGACAGAGTTCTCTCCTCAAAGCTACAGAATCATTTTTTCATGGCTTTTTTTTGTTATTGAATCTGTTTGCTTCTGTGTGCATATGAAATTATTTTTTAAGAAGGATCCTTTGCTTTAATATTGTCACAGATCTGCTGGTGGCCAAGCCCTGAGATGCAGTCATTTACATTTAAAGGTAACATCATTAAGCAGATAAAGTCACTGCAACACCACAGCTCTGATGCAGGTTATGAGTAAGTAGGTCAGTCTGTGGAAAAAGAAGTGTAGCTAGCTGCTGTTTAAACATGTTCAGAGTTGTATGACATTGCCCTAAAGGCAAAGAAGCTTTTTTTTACTTTATAGAAAGTTGCAGGGAGGGAAGGGGGAAGAGTATATGGAGAGGAGGTTGTGTCTGTATGCACCTTTCCCTTGAAAAGGGTATAGCAACAGGTATAGTGGAGGAGTCTGCTTCTTGGACACCAGGGGCCAGATATTCAAAACTTTGCCTGGTTGGCAAAGTAATTGCAACCCATTTGCCTAGAGTTTGTACCCAAATACAATATTCAAAGGGAGCAGTTGCATGCACTAAAAGGGGTAGCATGCACGCTAAAAAATAATGTATGCATTGGGCAAAGGAAGGGGTGGCGACATGAAGTAAGGAGCAGTGCAAAATTCAACGTGGTAGTGCTGTGTATAAGGAATAGCGCAGACCACCTTGCACTGCACAAGCACCACCAAGAAGAAGCCCAACTTACTCCAGGCAATTCTTCTGGCCAGCAGAGTCTCTGCAGCCAACAACCACGTTGGTGGTTGGGAGAGCACACTTGCTCCCTGGTGACTAGTGGCTAGTGGCACCACCACCTTCTGAACCCCATCCCCTTTAAAATTACATTCTGCCCTAGTGGCCAGTGGCCTCCAATTCTCTGATCCCTGTCCCCAATGAAAGACAGTTATTCCCTGGTGTCTAGCTGTCCCCACACCCTCCGATCCTTGGCCCTGTTAATATAAAATTGGTCCCTGGTGTCCAGTGGTCCCCCCATCCTCTGGTCAATTGCTATGGTATAAAGAACATTTTCATTGGTGTCCAGTGGTCCCCCACACCCTCTGATCCCTGGCACCATTCAATATACTTTATGCTCTGGTGTCTAGTGGTCCCCCCTCCAATCCCCAGCCCCAGTAGACAGAAACCCCTTCCTGGTGTCCAGTGGCAGCCCCACCCACTGGCCACTCACTACAGTTCTGCAGATGAAGTGTCTGATGTCTAGTGCCCCCCCATACCAGCTGCATTGGGTACACCACCCTGTCACCTCCCCACATTAATTGCCAGCACTGCAGTAGCCCATATGGTGACTGGCACAGCCCTCATCTCACCACTTCAAATGGCCACCGTATACAATGACAGGAAGTGCGTGTCTACTGTAGACAGTATGCATGCTCCCTTTACAGTACAGGGGATGTGCACTCATTGCCATTGCATATGGTGGCCAACCGAACTGATGAGAGGAGGGGTGTGCTGGACACTGTATCTGCTCCCACAGTGCTGGTAATTAAGGTAACAGGGTGGTAAGGTGGTGTATACCATGCAGGCAGTCTGGGGAGACCACTAGATACCAAGTACTTCATCTATGGAACTGCAGCAAGCACTCAGAGGGTGGGGGGACAAATAATGTATATCAGGCCCTATTTACCCCCTCATCTCACCCAGCACCCCCGGTACTTAAAGTAAATAGCTCGCTAGTGTCTGACCCACCAGCTGCAGAATTTAACTCCTACTATACCTCCTGCACCACTGAGCTACTGAAATCCCTTCCTTCCTATCACCCTCCCCACCCTCTACCGGTGTGCCCCCTCCACCACCCTCCCTTCTCTTTCACTACTGTAACCCCAAATGATGCCCTAAGTGCCCTCATCATCATCAACCCCTCTAAAGGTGCCTCCCTTGATGGCCTTGACCCAAAACTCCTCTCCTTCTAGCCATTGCCTACACCCTCTCAATAATCCTAAATCTCTCATTCTCTACTGCCTCAGTTCCCTCTTCATGGAAACCTGCAGTGGTCCTCCCTCCACCCAAAGGGGTGACCCCTCATCACCTGGCAACTATCACCCCATTTCACTCCTCCCTACCCTTGCCAAGCTTCAAGAACATATTGACCTCTCCCAACTCACCTCTTTTCTATCTGACACCTCCTTTTTCACCCCTTTCCAGTCTGGTTTCAGGAAAAAACACTCAACCACCACCTCTCTCCTATGGCTCACAGACTCCATCCTAACCGGGATGGACAATGGCCAAATTACCTCTGCCATTTTTGTTGAACAGGCCAAGACCTTCGACATCATCTCTTACTCCCTTCCCCTTGATTCACTCCCAGCAGCTGACCTATCTCCATCCACCACAAACTGGTTCAAGACCTACCTTATTGGCAGAACCCAATCAGTTAAGATCTTGAACACCACTTCCCTTCCCCTCCAGATTAGCACTGGCATCCACAGGGCTCTGTATTAGGATCCCTCCTATTCTCCATCTTCTTAAATTACCTTCCCTCTGTTTGCTCCCCCTCCTCTGCTATACATATGTATGCCTAGGATACAGTCCTGTATGCATCTGGCTCCTGTCCTGCTGAGGTCACAACCAGCCTACAGCAAGACTTCGACAAGGTTCAGCTCTGGTTTGCTAACCATCAACTTTTTCTCAATGCCAGGAAGACTGTCTCCATGACCTTTGGCACTAGGCAGAGACTCTCTAGGCTTCCCTCCCTACCCACTTTCCACACCCTTGATGGGACTTTACTTGAGGACACATCCTCCTTCAGGTACTTAGGTGTTTGGTTGGATTAACACCTAAACTTCTCTGGACATATTGATGCCATCCAGAAAAAAGTGCACCCAAGCTTGGTGCCCTGTTCAGGAACTGTAGTTGCATCCCTCCTACAGCTAGGCTTGAACTTGTTCAGAAGATGATACTGCCCATTTTCGACTACTATGATGTAGTCTATGGTAATACTCCTAAGTCCTCTCTGACCAGACTAGACACCCTCTTCAATTCCTTCTGCCACTTTGACCCGAATGCCCCCCTCACACCCACCACTGCGATCTTTATCGTGCCCTAGCCTTGCCTTCTTTTACAAATAGGTGACTCTCCCACTGTGCTAAGTTCACCTCCAAGCACTGGTTGGGTGAGCTCCCTTCCTACCTCACCTTCTCCTTTATAATAACCCCCCATCCTCACATTCCCTTAGTTTAATCGAATCCCACACCATGGTAGTCCCCCACAGATCCACCCTAATCGGCCAATCAGGTTACTCTCACCACCTCCCAAAAATCTGGAATTCCCTCCTCCTTCAAAGCCGGCATTCATCCTCTGCATACTCCATCAGCTCTGCCCTCAATAATGACCTTGTACCAAGCTGCTCCTGCCATGTTCCTGTCTAATTCTTTCCTCTAAGCCCTGGATATAACCTACCCCTCTACTATCACTTTCATTTTACCCTGTGCACCACCCCCAAATTTCTAGCCTCCTCCCTTCCCTCAAATTGCTCCATCTTACTGGCCTCCCTTGATCTCTCACATAACGTTAGGGACCCCAAATGCTCTCCATGGGTCCATGCATCCTGATGGACTATTGGTTAGGCCCCATCCCCTCCAAATGTGTGAATTCTGTCCCCCTCGTGGGTTCAATTCTCACTCTCTTTCCCTCTCCTATCACTCTCTTAATCCCTATTTACTGACCTTCTCCAACCCCCTGACAGGGTACCTCACAGCCTGAAGGGTCCTGTTTTGGGTTAGGTCCTATTCCCCTTCCAAGCATTTAAGTCACACCTCCTCCTTTTCTTCCCCTCCATCTTTAAATCCCTACAGCCTTAACCCCCTTTCTGTCTAGCTCCATAGCCCCCTTGCAGGGTTCCCCACATCCTGAAGGGGTTTCTGTCGTTATGCCATGAGGCATATGTCTTTGTTCTGTAGAGGCAGGGCCCCACACCACCATTATGGGGGGCTGCACCTCGGACCCCCCACTACAGATTCTCAACTCTGGGGGGGGATCCAACTCAGGAAGCACACAGGTCTGGGTTTGCCATGCCATACGCTATTAAGCATGTGACATTATGACCCGGTGCGTCTCTCTAGTACCCCCCCAGTCCCCTTGCAGGGTTTCTCCCATCCTGAAGGGTCTCCAGGGACACAACTCTTCTACTTCACCCTTTTCTCTCCTTTTCCCCCTTTTCTTTCATGTAAGCACTTGTTTTACTTATTAACCAGGCACTTATTATTGTCCACTCTTTCTACATATTATGCGCAACATTGTTTTAACATTGTTTGTAACACTTGCCTTGCAACTGTATGTTAATGTTGATCTTGTAACCTGAGTGTAACAGGAACATGATTCTCCCCCCTTCCTTACCTCACCCTTCCCTCTCCTTCCCCCTTTTCTTTCACGTAAGCATTTGTTTACTTATTAACCCTGCACTTATTATTGTCCACTCTTTCTACTTATTATATGCAACACTGTTGTAACACTGCTTGTAACAGCTGCCTTACAACTGTATATTAATATTGATCTTGTAACTTGAATGTTTAATGTCTCACTCCTATTGTACCCCTGCCCCCAAGGTTGCACGGGGAGATGAGTAACTTGTTGCTCAGTGTGCCTTCCTGGTGAAACATTTCAATAAATAAATAAAAATATTGAGCGGGGCCAGGGATCAGAGGGTGGTCACAACCACTGGACACCAAGGAACAATTTTCTTTCAATGGGGCCGAGGATCAGAAGGCAGGAGGTACAGCTAGATATGAGGCATAATGTACATTGAATGAGGCCAGGGACTGGAGGGTGGGGGGATGGTTGAACATTGGGGACTAATTTTCTATCAACAAGGCCAGGATTGGAGTGCAGGGGCCCACTAGGCACCAGAAAAATGTTTATTTTAATGGGGCCATGGATCAGAGGGTGGGTGGTGCCACTAGGCACCATGGAACATAGAAACATAGAAACAGAAGTTGTCAGCAGATAAGGACCTCTTGGCCCACCTAGTCTACCCAGTTTTCCCTGCCTACTGTGCAACCACAGACCCTAGTCCATCTCCAGTCATCTCCTCCCCTTGCCTTACTACCAAGCTCCTGTTGTATTTGTCCCATGCATGCTTGAATCCCATCACCATTTTGGTACCCACCACCTCCGCCGGAAGACTATTCCAGGCATCCACCATGCCCTCTGTGAAGAAGTATTTCCTCACATTTCCTCTGAACTTACCCCCTTCCAACTTCATATCATGACCCTTTATCCTTGAGCTTCTTTTTCTATGGAAAATGCTACCTTCCTGCAACCCATCTCCCAGCCAAGAGCAGTGTCTGGAAAACAGATCCCCCCCCTTCAACTTGTACCATAGACAAGACAACGGGCCACACTTCAGAACAAACAAAAGGCATCACCCCTAGCTCTGAGGTTCATACCTGGCTCAGCAGTAACATAGCAACATAGAATCTGATGGCAGATAAGGACCACTTGGCCCACCTACTCTGCCCATTTCCATACCTAATGGATAAGTTGCAGATCCGAGTTAACCAACAGCCTACTTCCTCCTACCCCCCACTAGAATTGCCTTATGTCTGTCCCATGCATTCTTGAATTTCCCCACTGTTATTGACTCCACAACCTCCTCAGGAAGGCAATTCCATGTTTCCACAACCCTCTCCATGAAAAAATACTTCCTCACATTACTTCTGAGCTGTCCCCCCTCTTTCTTCAAATTGTGCCCCCTTGTTTTTGCACATCTCTTTTTCTGAAAGATGCTACCGTCTTGGACTTTGTTTATTCCCTTGCGATACTTAAAAGTTTCTATCATGTCCCCCCTCTCCTTCCTTTCCTTAAAGGGTATACATATTCACCTCCTTTAGTCACTCTTTGTATGGCTTCTGGTGCAGACACTGCACCATTTTAGTTGCCCTCCTCTGGACAGACTTCATTTTGTCCATGTCCTTGTGGAGATGGGGTCTCCAGAACTGCACGCAATACTCCAGATGGGGTCTCACCAACTGTCTGTACAGAGGGATGACAACTTCCTGTTTTCTACTGGTGATGCCTGTCCCTATGCATCCAAGTATCCCCTCAGCCCTCCTTACTGCCTTCTCACATTGCTTGCCCACCTTTAGGTCATCTGATATGACTACTCCCAGGTCCCTTTCCATTTTTGTTGCCGTTAGTCTCTCAACCCCCATTGTGTACTCTTCCACTGGATTTTTGTTTCCCAGGTGCATTACTTTCCACTTCTTTGCATTGAATCTAAGCTGCCATACATTTGACCATTCCTCCAACCTCTTCAGGTCCCTTCTCCTCCTTTCCACCCCACCTTGTGTATCAACCCTGTTACAGATCTTTGTGTCATCTGCAAAGCAACATACTTCTCCTTTTCCTTCCAGTCCCTCTGCAATGTCACTTGTAAAGACATTAAAAAGGACCAGTCCCAGTACTGAACCCTGTGGTACCCCGCTACTATCCCCCCTTTCTTCAGAGTGGACTCTGTTTACTATTACCCTCTGTGTCCTGTTGTCTAGCCAAAAGGGGGTGGGAGTTTAGGGTACAAAAAATAGCCTTTATATTTAATCCAGGTTTTGAGAGAGAGGTGCTAGGACTACACTAGGTCTAATTTCTGTGGGAGCCCCGCAACAAATCACACTGGAAGCATAAAGGCAATGTCCATGACTGGAAATTGGGATTGACAGTATGGCTTTATTCTGACAAGTTGGAACAGGCAGAATGGGGTGGTCCCCCAGGTTTTGTACTGTAAACACAGGAGTAAGACTTTTATCGTCTCAGAACAACTGTTTGGGCAACATTAGAACAACTTTTTCCTCACACACATTTTTAACTGTCCATCCCTCTGTACTAGGAAACTCTGGACTTCGCTTTTCCAATACAAGTGTAAACTGTGGTAGTTGCAACACACTTTAAAAACATTTCCCCTGGAGCAATGACATTCGTTAACATACCCAGTTTAACCTAGTCTCTATACATGAACCAGTTAGCACAGGCTGAGGAATCAAACTGGGATTATGCCTAACCCTACCTTATGCCCAGTTTCTGATATTCCTTCTGGGTTACACCAAAATGTATCCTCCATTTCCATTTGAAATGCTAAAGGACTCCCGAATTTTAAACTTGAAACTTGAAACATTCAGCACTTACTTGTGGTGAAACAGAACACTCAGCGCACTTTTGTGTTGAAACAGGGGCCCTGACAGATACACTCTAACCTCATCTCTGGGTGCATGCACCTCAGACCAACCCCCAAGAACAGTCCCATGAATCTGTACTCATGGCTTTGTTTGTCCTTTTAAAACAGACATGGAAAAGTTGAAGGAAAACATCCTCTTCCCTTCACAGGTAGCTTTGTTATAGCTTCAGCACAGACATCCTTCCTTCTGGGTAGCAGAAACTCCCACACTCTGAGTTCTGCAGCTGCTCAGAGCTCCTCTTCACTCTAATGCTGACTACAGACTACTGCACTACGATCTCAAAATTCTAAACCTCCCCAGACCAGCTGATTCCAAAGTGGATTATGCTGCTGTGAGAATTCTAAATGACATAATCTATTCTCTGCCCAGCCTAGCTGAGTAAACTAAAATGTCATATGTAAAGAGCCCCTAATAAACTCCTTACACAGCTGCCCACTACCTTCCAAGGCTAACCTGATGGGATTCTAGTAACCCCAGGGGACCAGTTGGTTACACTCACCACCAACAGATGAATCTTGCTGTCCACAGCAAGTGCAATGGTCTGAAACACAGGCCCTCCAAACCTCTGGGCACTCTACGGGGAGAGTTGGCCAGGCTCACCCCTACCTAGGCCGAAACCTAGGCAGGTTACACCAGAGAACAGAGGCCCACTGAAGCATCTCAGCTTTTCCTAACAACTATCTTGGGACTTTCAGTGGCTCCAAGGAACTGCCTGAAGCATGCCCTGACAGAACACAACTGAAGGCCTGTACTCGAGTTAAGACCTCGAGTCTGTCTATCCCCTAGCCCTCTAAGGAAAAACTATCTAACCTATGCTACCTACCGGAGAAACCTATCCACCTACACTTTTCACAGTTCTAATATGACATTGCTATGTATTTCCCAAACCCCAGAACTCTATACTCTAAACCCGAAAAACAGAAAAATGGTTAACATGCCCTGATTAAACATTTCTGCTGTTCACATTACTACAAAGGAGGACTCAAATGAGCCATAAATATCCTCTTCTTGTCTTCTTTTCTTCTTTCAGGAACACCTAAAAAAGAAAACATGCCAAAAACACATCCTGCAAGAAAAACACAGTGACCAAAACCTCCCACCAACAGATACTATCCAATCCCAAACATTTTTTAAAGGGTTTTCTACAAAAGGCAGCATAAAACTATAAAAGAAACATATTCATAATAGCATTGGGGGATCCCTACAAAATTTGTACTTCAAGGGGAGAAAGTTCTGAGTGCATAAGGCACTCCAGGCAAGAAGAGTCGCTATAGACCGGACCCTGTGAAAACTGTTCTTGGACAGGCTTGAGGCCTGCTAATACTGTAGTCCAGATGCCGATGATGTCTCTTTAGAACCAACAGTTCCATGGACATCTTCACTTGGGTAGCACAGTTAATAAACTTAAAAAGTTAAAAAGGAAAATGCATGCCTTACCAGACTCTAGGCACAGGTAGACAATCTGGATCACCTGTCTGATCTGAGCTGGAGAAAATCTTTGGATCAGCTCTTCCATACCACCTGCTGGACTTGGATACTGCTGGACATGACCTGGATGCTGCTGGACATAACCTGGCTCTTACAGTAAAGTTGCACCTGTGTGGTTCTCTGCCACTTCAGAAGGCTAGAGACATGCACCATTAGAGTTGCACCCTTGATGGTTTCTGCCACTTCTGATGGGAAGAAACATGCACCTTCCACTGCTTCCACTTTGCTGTAACTACTTGGCATACATTGCTGGAGGAATGGCACTCAGGGATAGTACCACTCAGGATGGGAGGGCATATACAATTTCCACATCTGGATGAGTTATTCTCTGGTTATGTACTGTTTCTTGACCAGTCTTATTTACCAAGCCTCAAAAACTGCAACCTTTCATGACACAATTTGAATTTTACAAGCTTGTTCACTCTGGGGTTAACATTAGCACTTGCTTCTTCCCACAGCCATGTAGCTCTGTTTTCTTCAATTGCCTCCCATATTCACCTTGGAAAAATGGATAGAGCTGTACATACTCAGCCTCAGCCCTGCAACTAACTAGATGTTCCTCCGTGCTGCTTTTGAGCAGGCTCAAACCTATGAGGAATGGCCAGACCTGGTCAAGCCAGCCAGTGATGGTCAGTACAGGGAAAAAGCAGTCCATCCCTGTCATTTCAATGACTTCTGAGTCCCAAACAGTCTCATGTGGCTCATTTGCAATTGGGGCCACTGGCAGGCTAGTCTCACTGCCAGTTGCCTTACCAACGTGCTCCAATTCTGATTGCTCTGCAGTTTCTGCCCAGGAACTGATAGGCGGTTCAGTCCCAGACACAGTTCATTGCTCACTGCCTTCTGAAGTGGTTGTCTCCCATTGCAGCGCATCTTCAAACGTGTCCTCTTCAGTGAGACTCAGACTTGGGCCTTCTACCCATGGATCTACAGACTCAGTCTTTGAAGGGTCTCCTTCCACCTTTTCTGGTGTGGGAAAGACCACTTCTTCCTGCCCTTGCAAGTTACTCTGAGCTGCACCTTCAAAAAACTCTTTAACTAGTTCTTCTAACTCCAATTTACTAACAGCCTTTCGCTGCACTTTACAGATTGGACCCTCTATCAGTGCTCATGTAGGGGCTAAACAGATTGTCTTTGCTTTAGCTTTCGCAACACCACTTTCCTTGCACATGCCATACTGCCTTCTGCAGTCCTTGCAGTGTGTTATCAATAGGACGTCCCTTCCTCTCCTCAGCCAAACCACACAGACATTCACTGGGAGGTTTGGGAGAGCTACAGTACATCAGTTGGGGCTCCTTCACAATTATACATTCGCTCATATTCAGCAAGCTGACTTTCCTGTTGGGTGACCCACATTCTAGCATGGAGTGGGGTAACCCATTATGTGACCTGCCATTTTCTGAAAAACAAACACACAAGTCCCAATTACTGCTCTGCGCTTTGCATTTAGTACTGGTTCCCATTTGGTACACTGCAAAAGTTAATTTGCTCTCTCACTGCTAAAACATGTTGTCTGACTTTGCACTCTGTTTTAAAACACACACTTTCTTTTCTTTGTATCTTTGCTGAAACTGTGGCCTGACTTGCATTTGGTTTCACACATTTGCACACATTTTCTGAAACTGTTTCCTGACTTTGCAATTGGTTTCACACATTTGGACACATTTTGCTGATGTTTTGCCACTATTGCACCCTTTGCCCAGTACGGTGCCTGCTGTTTTGTTTACTTTCATTTGGACTATGCCCCAACATGGCCACTGACAACTTCTCTGCATCATGCACACTTCGCTTCAACTTGCATTGGCTCTCTGACACAGTGTTTTACCTTTCCTTATGTACAACCATGCAATTTTCACATTCTGCACAAATTCATCACAGTCCTGTACTCTTTGTTATTTTCTAGAACTCTGTTTAGCACTGCACATGGTTAAACATTTGCATTGTTTTGCTTGCTACCAGCTATAGCTGCTGCAACTTAGTCCATTTACGCTCAACATTTCTTGCTTTTATTTATTTATTTATTCAAAATTTTGGAATTACAATCTTTTGAGTCAATGACTCCTTTGCAAAGGCTCCACGTCAGTACATACATACATACATAGCTTACAGACAATTAGCACATTCCGTATGAGGCAGACATTACATTAGGACATCATTAATGACAGACTGTACATTGCTTACTATGCAAATATTGCATAATGTCAAATTAATCCTGTTACTCTACACACGTTTTTTACATTGCTTTCTTAGTTCTCTAGGGTTGTTTATGGACCCTGGGTCTTTGCAGTGGAGAGGGACAGTGCCCCCAGTTAGAGGCTAAGTCCAGTATGGGATTATGGGAGGTTTGGTGACATTAAGTTAGTTGTTGGCCTTGGTTTAAGGGAAACGCTAGCTTACCATCCCCTACCGTATTTGTGAGGAATGTTGTTATAGCCACAGGTCTCTGAGTCAATGAGAAATCTATTGATTCCATTTTTGAATAGGCCAAGGCTAGTGGCCTGGGGGATGGTAGAGGGAAGTTTATTTAGCCAGAGTGGCGCATGATGCCAGAAGGATCTTTGTCCTATGGAAGTCCTGCAGTGGGGGACTAGGAGTGGAGTGTTGGTCTGGTGCCTAGGAGTGCTCCTGTGTGGGGTAGGCTGGATGAGGGGGTGGAGTCCCTTAGGAGCAAGATTCATTTGGATCTTTTTTGCTAGAAGGCAAGTGTGATACATTAGTCTGCCTTCAAAGGTCAGCCAGTCAGCTTGTTTATAGAGCTCACACGTATGGGTTAGTCTGTCGCTGCCTGTAACCAGTCTACAGGCTTTATTTAGAGCCATTTTGATGCTGCTTAGGGCTGTGTTGTCAGCTGTGCCGTATATTATTATGCCATAATCTATCATGGAGAAGACTGAGCTGGTGACTGCTAGTCTTAGTGCCTGGGGTGGGAGACAGTGTTTGTGTCTATATAGTATCCCAAGCCGGACGTTTGCAGAGGTGGAAAGGTGCTTAATGTGTACGTGGTAATTTAGTGATGCCCAGATATTTGAAGTTAGGGACTTGTTCTTTGTATGTGCCCTGGGAAGTTAAGATTGATAGTGGAGCATTACTGTTAGAGTTTTGACGGTGTGCAAAGATCATAGTTTTAGTCTTGTCATAGTTAAGTATTAATCTATGATCAGAGAACCAGGTTTCTAGTTCTTTAAAACTGCCTTGCAGGAAATTTTGTAGGGGTTGGAATTGGGGTGTTTCCAGTATACTACTGCATCATCTGCATAGAGCAATAGTTTACCACTGCAGGCCAGTGGGAGGGAGTTTAGACAGAGAGTGAAAAGAAGAGGGCCTAATATTGACCCCTGTGGGACTCCTGCATGAACTGGTTGTATAGTTGAGAGGGTGGTGTTGATTTTGACTTGTTGCATCCTGTCAGTGAGGTAGTTTTTGAACCAGGAGATAGTTTCTCAGGCAAGACTGAGGAAGGGGACAGAGTGTGTAAGGAGTGAGTGGCTGACGGTATCGAAAGCTTTGGTCAAATCCACAAAGATTACACCTGCTACTGACCCCTCCTCCAGCGCTGCATGAATGTATGAGGTGAGTTGGAGCAGAGCAGTGGTAGTGCTGTGTCCCACCTTGAAACTGTGCTGTTCTTGACATAGCAGATTGTGTTTGTTCAGGTATTCGGTAAGCTGGTCAGCTACAATTTTTTTGGAGCACTTTAGAGAGGGGGGAAGGATTGTTATGGGTCTATAGTTGCCAGGGTCTGTTTGATCACCCTTTTTTGGGATAGGTGTGATGAGTCCTCTTTTCCAGAGAGATGGGAATTGTCCTAGGCACAGGGAGCAGTTTAGGATATTGGTGAGGTGAGGCAGGGTCACGTCAAGAGTGAGTCTAAGTGTTTTAAGGTCAAGGGAGTCACTACTGAAACGAGAGTTTCGGAGGGCTACGGACAGATAGTGTTTGACCTCATTGCAGGAGATGGATCTTAGCCAGAATGGAGGGAGAGTACTAGTGGTGGAGGTGATTGGATGGTCATTATGGATGGGGTCAAAGAAGTTTTGGGGTAGGATGTGGCTAAGGTCAGAGAAGGAGTTGTTTAGGACATTAGCTATGGTGGCTGGGTCCTGTGAGAGAGAGTCTTGGTAAAGATTTTGCGAGAGGGTTGGGGAAGCTGGATTCTCACAGAGTTCCTTTATATTGCTCCAGAATATATTCCCAGATCCTCATGAGGAGGCGAGCGCTTGGTTATAGTAGGTTGACTTTGCTAGCCAAATGGCCCAGGTGCACTTGTTTCTTGCCTCTCTGTAGAGTTGCCTGTCGTGGGGAAGTTGGGAGTTTAGTGCCCTATGCCAGAGGTTATCTCTGTTGCGCATCTGTTCGAGGATGGCCTGCAAGATCCAAAGAGTATCTCTATTTTTAGTAACCTGTTTTTTGTGGGGGGCAAATATGCCACAGGCAGTGTTAAAGATTTTGATAAAGGAGGTGAGGGCAACGTCAACGAACTTGACCGTGCGAATAGGTGACCAGTCGCCGGAGGAGAGATAGTGTTTAAGGCGCAAGAGGGAGCCTTTTTGAGGGGCCTCTGGATGGAGATTCTAGGTCATTTGGTAGAGATTTTATTTGATCAGCAGCAGGAGATGGGTAAGTGGTCACTTAGTACATTGGGGAGCACTATCACATTGGAGAGATAGGTGGGTAGATTAATGAAAATGAGGTCAATAAGGGAGGAGGTTCCTGACCTTGGATCCTGTCTGGTGGGAGACTGAACAACCTGGGAAAGGTCATAGGCCAGAACTGCATCTTTGAACGTGGCAGCTGCTGGGGATAGCCAATTTATATTGAAGCCCCCCATTATAATCAATTCACTCCGGGGGGGGAGGTGGGTGATACTGGCCAATATAGAGTCAAAAGCTAACTTCTGATTAGAGGGGGTGATGTAGACTGACATTATGTACAGCGGTTTCCCTTGGATGCCTAGGGTGGTCTTGATTGTAATGGCTTGGGCACCATGCGTTGGCGAGGGCAGCGGTACAGAGAGGGTCTGAAGCACAGTTTTAGCGTAAATGGCACACCCTCCACCTCTCTTACCTGTTCTGTCTGCCCTGAAAATGGAGAAGTCATTAAGGGAGATTGAGGCATCTGGGATTTTGTTGGAGAGCCAGGGCTCAGACAAGGCTAGGATGTCAGGGGAGTGTTGGGCGATCCATGCTTGTAGCTGTGTGAATTTCCTAGGCAGGCTACAGATGTTGATGGATGCAAGTAGTAAACCTGCCCGCCCATGTTCCCTAGGAGCATTGGGCACTGTTGGTCCAGGATTCGAGTGTACATTGCCGGAGATTAGCAGGAGGAGGAGTAGAGCATGCCGGAGGGCAGTTCTCTGGATTTTTTGGGGGAGAGAGGTACGGGAGCATGGAAATGTGGAGTAAGTGCTAATCCCCACTGGTATGGGGATGGAGCGGACTAGTTGGGCCAATTGGGCTTGAGATAGGGCATGTTTGGGGCAGTGCAGTGTGAGCATGTGTGGGGGGCTATGCTTGCACCTTTAAGGACTTGTTGAAGGTGCAGCTTACACTGGAGATGAAGTTGGTGTATAGTAGAGCAGTGAAGATTGGGTTTGGGTGATAATAACGGATTACTTGCCTGAGAGAAAATGCAGTTGGGCAGCTGTAATTGTTCATGGAATGGGTTTTACCTATAGGGGGGAGTGGGGTTGAAGTTAGAATAGAGTGTTAGGATTGTTGTGGTTTTGAATAGGGTGCAGAGGTTGCAATTCATGCTGTTAGTGTAGGGAGATTCAGCTTTAGGGGAAAAAAAAGGAAGTGAGCCCTCTAGTGTTCTACTGGTATAGGCTGCAAATGGCAAAGTTGGCTGACCGGTTTCGCACGATCATAAGATACTAGCTATAAAGCCTGATGTTGACCAAGGGTGGTGGTGGTGGTGGTGGGGGTGGTGGAGAGCCGGTGCGCAGCGCCGGCAGGGATCACAAAGCGCAGCAGGCAGTAACTACAGCTAGGGATCCAACAGTCTCCGATCGTTCCTGGTGCTATTTTTGGCTCGGCTCCGACATGGGACGTGGGAGGGTTGCAGGACACCCTCGCGACCTACAAGGAACAGGGACAGGGAATTAATTATTTATAGCCCCTAGCTACCTGGGACGTCACTAAAATAAAGTAATGCTACCAACTGCCATGAAGCGGGGTCCGATATCAAACAGTTCGGTTTAAAGCCCGTCTTTGACTATGCAGCCCGACTGAGGTTTACAGTGTGAGCATTCAAATTTCTTTAAGGCAGCAGGTCTAATGGTCTTTACAGCAATTACTTGGTAGGCAGAGGAGTAAACTCCACTAATGCACAACAGTTGCTTTCCTGAAATGGAACCCTTTTTTTTTTTTTTTTTGAATTTGGGGACATTGGTGCCAAAAAAACCCAGACAAAGAAAGAGAGCAGTTTCAGATTACAAATAAAGGGTACGGTCTAAGAAATAAACTATCTCCACTTGTGTGGGGACAAGAAGTGATTTTTGGTAAAGCACTCGCATTAAATTCAATTAAAGTAAAAGTTCATCACAAAGCGCAGCAGGCAGTAACTACAGCTGGGGATCCAACAGTCTCCGATCGTACCTGGTGCTATTTTCAGCTCAGCTCCGACGTGGGATGTGGGAGGGTTGCAGAACACCCTCACGACCTGGTGCTATTTTCGTCTCGGCTCCAACGTGGGATGTGGGAGGGTTGCAGGACACCCTCACGACCTGGTGCTATTTTTAGCTCGGCTCCAATGTGGGACGTGGGAGGGTTGCAGGACACCCTCACGACCTGGTGCTATTTTTGGCTCGGCTCCGACGTAGGACGTGGGAGGGTTGCAGGACACCCTCACGACCTGGTGCTTTTTTCAGCTTGGCTCTGACATGGGACATGGGAGGGTTGCAGGACACCCTCATGACCTGGTGCTATTTTCGGCTCGGCTCCAACGTGGGACATGGGAGGGTTGCAGGACACCCTCACGTTTGCTCATTCCTTGCTGTACTCAAGCACCGATCTATTGCATTGTACACAGTTCTTTATTATTTGGCATGTACTCACTCCAAAAAGTAGTTGGTTCCCACCAAGGATGGTGTTGTTTCCTTGCTGCCAATTTTTGAGGGATTTTCAGGTCAGTCAGCCCATGGCTCAGTACTGCACGCACCATGATTGCTGCCTTAATGGTCGGAAGTCGGGAGAAGACCAAATGTAACTATTAAAGTCCAAAAAACAAAGTGTACAAGATTTCTCACCTTCATGATGGTTTTCTGCTGCTCGCACTGCTCGCATGCTCCATTCTCTCCTCCTCGAACACTCCTCTGGCACTGAGACTCAGGCAATGGGCGGGACATGGTTGTGTTTGACCAATCACAAGACACCATGTAAATGAGCTCTCTCTCTCTCTCTCTCTTGCTTGCTCTCCTTCACAACAATCATTGAGCAGGTATATTTAAAATGCAAACTGTAACTTTTTTCCCATGGCTCGAAATTTCAACTGCAAGAGCACTTTTTAGGCAGTTCAGCACAGTTTTTTGTACATTTACTCTAGCGACTCCCCCAGTTTACATCCCAAACACTTGAAACTTTCAGGAGACTTAGACAATAATGTTCTTAAAGTCCACAACAACTTTTAAACATGAAATCTTTACTTTTTAACAGTTTTTAAGCACTTTGTACGTCAGGGGCACATGTTGCTCAGTTCAAAAGTCTTTAAGCACTTTGCATTGCAGCTTTTCTAGCACAAATTCAGCACATATTTCCTCAGAAAACATAGGCAGCAAAATTCTCTTGGATGACATTTTACTGGGCACAAATTTTATTTGACCTTGGCAATGGTTTCTGTCATGGGGGCACCGCCAACAGACAGAAAGAACCTAGATGTACCCTCAACATTATCCTCTCCCCCAAGACCTTTGGATGAGCATATAGTTTTGCAACCCATGCCCTGGCCAAGAGCAGCATCTGGAAACCAGGACCCCCCCCCAATTTGCACCACAGAAAAGGCAACAGGCCACAAGTTGGAAAAATAAAATGCAACACGATTAGCTCTGAGGTGAATACCTAGCTCGGCAGTCTAAAGGGGGTGGGCGGGGGTTTAGGGTACAAAATAACATTTATATTTACTCCAAGTTCTGGAAGAGAGGTGCTAAGACTACACTAGATTTAGCTACTGTGGGGGCCCCACAACAAATCACACTGGAAGCGTAAAGGCAATGTCCACAACTGGAAATTGGGATTGTACAGTATGGCTTTATTCTGACAAGTTGGAACAGGCAGAATGGAGTGGTCCCCCAGGTTTTGTACTGTAAACACAGGAGCAAGACTTTTGTCTTCTCAGAACAACTGTTTGGGCAATATTAAAACAACATTTTCCTCACACACATTTCGACCTGTCCATCACTCTGCACTAGAATCACTTGGCTTTACTTTTCCAACACAAGTGTAAACTGTGGTAGTTGCCACACACTTCAAAAACATTTCCTCTGGAGCAATGACATCCGTTAACATGCCCAGTTTAACCTGGTGCCCATACGTGAACCAGTTAGCCCTGACTGAGGAATCAAATTGGGGTTATGCCCAACCCTACCACATGCCCAATCCCTGCTGTTCCTTCTGGGTTACACCAAATGTATCCTCCATTTCCCCTTGAAATGCTAAAGGACTCCTGAATTTTAAACTTGAAACTTCAAACATTCAGCACTTATTTGTGGGGAAACAGAACATTTAGCACACTTTTGTGGTGAAACAGGGGCCCTGACAGGTGGACTCTAGCCTTATCTCTGGGCACATACACCTCAGACCAACCCCTAAGAACAGTCTTATGAATCTGTACTCACGGCTTTGTTTGTCCTTTTAATACAGACATAGAAAACTTGAAGGAAAGCATCCTCTTCCCTTCACAGGTAGATTTGTTCTAGCTTCAGCACAGACACCATTCCTTCTGGGTAGCTGAAACTCTTCAGGATCTTCAGGGGATTGCCCCTTGGATCCCACTGAAACACAGTCCAAACCACAATTCTGTGGAAAATGACCCACTGGGGTCCTGCAGATGAACGGTCTCCACCACTTCTTCTGGTTCTTGCTCGTCTCACATACTAAGGTGAGAAACTGCCGCGGTCCTTCACCTAGTCTTCTACCAGGAGACTGGCTGGCACTCCCACACTCCAAGCCCTGATGCTGCTCAGAGCTCCTCTTCACTCTACTGCTGACTACAGACTGCTGCACTAATGCCTCACCTTTCTAAACCTCCTCAGAGCAGCTGATTCCAAAGTGGCTTATGCTGCTGCAAGAATTCTAAATAACATAATTCATTCTCTTCCCAGCCTAGCTGAGTAAACAATGACTTCATATATAAAGAGCTCCTAATAACCCCATTATACAGCTACCCACTACCTTCCTAGGGCTAACATGATGGGATTCTATTAACCCCAGGGGACTGGGATGTTACATTCCTGTACCTTATTAATACCTGTTAGGTATGTGAATGCTTCTATCATACTCCCCCTTTCCCCTTCTCTCCTCCAGAGGGTACATATTCAGTTCTTTGACTCTCTCCTCATACCATTTTGGTAAGCCCTCTTTTGTACTTCCTCTACCTTATCGATGTCCTTCTGCCAGTGGGGCCTCCAGAACTGGACACGGTACTTGAGGTGGAGTCTTGACAGTGATCTATACAGGGGTAATATTACCTCCTCCTTCCTACTGGTGATGCCCCTTCCTATGCATCTGAGCATCCTGCTAGCCTTATGCACTGCCTTATCACACTGCTTGGCTACCTTCAGGTCATTAGAAATGATTACCCCCAGGTCTCTTTCCTGTTTGGTGGTTGCCAGTACTTCCCCTCCCAACTGGTACATAGTCCCTGGGTTTCTGTGCCCCAAGTGCATGATTTTGCACTTTTTTACACTGAAATACAGCTGCCAAACCCTTGACCATTCTTCCAACTTTTTAAAATCATCCCTAACCCCCCCCCCGCATATCTACTCTGTTGCAGATTTTTGTGTCATTCACAGACAGACATACTTTCCCTTCTAGCCTTTCCACAATGTTGCTAATGAACACACTGAAGAGGACCAGGCCTAGTACTGAGCCCTGAGGCACCCTACTGGCCACCTTGCCTTCTCTAGAGTGGACACCATTTACCACCACCCTTTAACTCCTGTAGCTTAACCAACTTCTTAACGCAAGCCCTGTGCCACCATTTTAAAATCTGGCCCCACGTATTTATTTAGAAGTGTTTACCATGAAAAACATCCTGATTTGAAAACAGCTAATTTCTATGTGTGCCCTGATGAAGGAAAAATGAGGAGTAAAGAAAATTAAAGGTTAGTATAGAGGGAAAAAACAAGGAACAGATGCAACAAGCATTTATGAAAGCCGAATGTTGCTTGCTTGTATGTGCTGTTTAGGTATTTCGAAGTGATAGTACCATACCTAAGAATTGTCATGTGCTCCCCCCCCCAAGACATCCACTGTGTCTTTCTGTTCAGTATTCACAGACGAGGGAGAGGGCCAAGGGCCATAGCAGTTGCCAAGGGGGTGAAGAGGTGGACAATAATCCATTCACAGGCAAAAGAGACCTGCAGGAGCTCACTAAATTGAAGGTGGACAAAGCGATGGGACCAGATGGCATACACCCCATGGATATTAAGAGAACTGCGAAGGGAGATAGCAGTACCTCTGGCAGCCATGTTCACTGAGTCATTCAACACAAGGGTGGTACCAGAGAATTGGAGGAGGGTACATGTGGTCTCTCTACACAAATCCGGCAGTAGGGAGGAGGCGGGGAACTATAGGCCAGTCAGCCTCACCTCAGTAGTGGGGAAGATCATGTAGACATTGCTTAAAGAAAGGATAGTGGGGCACCTAGAAGCCATCGGAGCCCAGGACCATAGGCTACATGGAGTCACAGTGGGGAGGTCATGTCAGACATATCTGGTTGATTTCTTTGACTGGCTGATGAAGGAAGTAAATCAGGGTGGGGTAGTGGACAACGCTTACCTTGATTTCAGCAAAGCCTTTGGCACCATAATACATAGGAAGCTGGTAAACTAGCTGGGTAGGCTGGGAATTGGGGAAATGTTGGTAAACTGAGTTAGAAACTGGCTAACAGACAGGAGGCAGAGAATGGTGGTAAATAGGTGCGGTCTGGGGAGAGGGAGTGACCAGTGGGGTGCCGCAAGGATCAGTCCTGGGGCCAGTCCTGTTCAATGTCTTCATTAATGACATTGCAGAAGAGCTGAAGGGAAAGGTGTGCCTGTTTGCAGATGACACCAAGATCTGTAACACACTGGATACCCCAGAGGGGGTGGAGAAAATGAGGAGGGATCTGGGGAAGCTTGAAAATCATCTGAGGACTGGCAACTGAAGTTTAATTCAAAAAAGTGCAAAATTATGCACCTGGGAAACAGAAACCCTAGGGAAAGCTACAGGATGGGGGGGAGGGGAGTTGTTGACAGTCACAAAGAAGGAAAGAGATCTGGGGTTCTTATTTCAGATGACCTGAAAATGTCAAAGTAAAGTGCTAAGGCAGCTTGGAGAGTCAGTGACATGCTGGGGTACATAGGCAGGGATATCACCAGCATAAGAAGGGAGGTAGTGGTGCCATTATATAAAACCATGGTCAGGCCTCATATGGAGTACTGTGTGCAGTTCAGGAGGTTGCACCTTCGTAAGGATATTAACAGGCTGGAGATGGTCCAGAGAAGGGTGAATAAGATGGTGCAGAGCTTGCAACACAAGACTTATGAGGAGAGATTAAGGGACCTCAATATGTACTCACTGGAAGAAAGGAGAGAAAGAGGGGATATGATAGAAACATTCAAGTACCTCAAGGGTATAAACAAGGTGTAGGGGGAAGACATTTTCAAATACAGGAGGAGCACAAGAACAAGGGGGCATGACATGAAACTGGAAGGTGGGCAGTTAAGAGGGAATGTGAGGAAGTTCTTCCTCACAGAGAGGGTGGTGGATGTGTGGAATGGTCTGCCTCAGGAGGTGGTAGGAGCAAGCACTTTGGTTGGATTCAAGCATGCTTGGAGCAGGCATAGGGGAACCATAGAGGTACAGCAGCGAGAGGGTCAGAAGCGGTAATCCAGTACAAAGGCTTACAGGCAGACTAGATGGGCCAGGCAGTTCTCATCTGCTGACAATTTCTGTGTTTCAATGTCTGTGTCTCTTTCTCTTTTGAATTACAGACAGACAGAGAGACACACAAGCATATGCTACTTGCATGTGCTGTTCCCCACTATGTCCTCCCTAACACATTACTATCCACAGACACACACAGAGAGGACACAGTACACATTGTCTCTTCAGTGCTGCTCCCCCAGTATGTCTCTCTCTCTCTCTCTTTCTCTCACTATTACTCTCCCTGTCTCGCTTTCTCTATGTCTCTCTCTCTCTCTAAGCACTGAGCTCCGCTCTTGAATGCCAGGGAAAAAACTCAGTTGCACTCTTGTTATGTCTGAGTTATATACCACCAAGTGGAGTGCCTTACATAGTCTTATAATGTTTATCTTGTTTTATTACTTATGTTAGTGTTCTTTATTTATATTTGCTATGCTTGTATCTGTCTGAAACACATTTGCCTATGTGCTATGTTTCTGCCATATATTCTGCTATATTCATAATTACTCATATTTTGTAGTTTTCCACTATTGTGACATGTTGTATGCTTTTCTGATGACACTATGTGTTCTCAGACTCACTGTCTCCAGTGAGACTGATAACAGATTGCAGACTATGAATTTCCATTGTTTAGAGATTCAGAGATTCATTCTTCCTTACTTTGCAACTTTATTTCCTATGTAATTGCCCAAGGGAGCCACCTTATTTACATGCTTTATCCAATGCTGTATGTTTATCATATCTGTACCTGTAATCGTATCCATCCTCGAGGAATGGTGGGAAATCGGCTCCCTTGTGTTTGCTTTGCTTCACTTGTTATGGTGTATGTAATAAACTTATTACTGCTACTGTACTTGTTGTTATCTTTGTCCAGCATACCATGCAAAGAACCTAAGCTGTCATCTTTTCACAGTGTAACACTCTCTCGCTCTCTGTCTCTCACTGGGATGGGGGGTTGGCAGAATGGGACATAGAGAACTTATTGTGTGGGAGGTGGGAAAGCAGCACAGAGGTTCCCAAAAAAGAGACACTAAGAGAGAGAGAGAGACAGAGAGACAGAGAGACAGAGAGACAGCAAATACACAAGTCTCTCCTGCACACAAAATGTAGCACTGTTCTGTACCGGGGAGCAAGGGGAGGCCACAGACAACAACATCCCAATGTTTTCTCTCTTGCTGTCCCACAGGACATTTCAGCCATGGTGCAGGTGTGGAAGAGTGATGATGCTGTCTTTCACTCTCTCCATTGTCTGTGCACTCAGGGTGGGAAACGGGCAATGGGGCAGCCACAATTGGGGGGGTGGCAGGAAAGGAAATTCTGGGTGGCCACTATCATGCTCACTCTCTCTTCTGCTCTCCTGTATTACAGCCTGTCAGAGGGCTCCATACTGCTGATCATTGCTTCGATTGTTTCTGCGGATAGAGACATAGACAGACAGACAGACAGAAAGAGATGCAGCACATTGCCGCAACTTTGGTACCCACTGTCTCCCACTGTTTGTGTGTGTCTCTCTCTCTGTTTTACATGCCAGACCGCATGGCCGCTGTCACTCTCAACTACCTCCTTGCCCACTTGAACTGCAGATTATTTGCAAACGGGACAGGGTATTGGCAGGCAGAATACACACAGATGCTCTGTCTCTGAGCTCACAGGCTACACAGCTGCCATGCACATCTTGCTGTCTTGTACTGTGTGGTGTTTCTGTGTCCCCTAACCACAACTTGTCACACAGACTTGAGATTGCTATACCATTTTCTGACATTGTCTCTGTCCCGGTCGCGCTCTCTCTCTCTCTCTGCATCAGACTGCACAGTGGAATCACTTCACTTGGCTTATCCCCATTGCACTTCACCAACTTGGGTACATAATCTGTCTGTGCCACTGGACTGCAGTCTGAAAATGCAATCTGACTGCAAACAGCATGGTCTGAGGCCTCAGAAGCTACAAATTGTGCAGGACGATACTGATTTCACATTGGGCTTGTTGCCCGGTGGTCTGCGGGGTGGCTGAAGGTGTACACAGAAGTTGTTAACTGTTCTCTGGTTGCATGGAGGTCTGCATTATTGCACTGTCAGGTGCTGCTACACAGTCAATCAAATCCATTCAAAAGAAGAATTGTATGGATTTGCTTAAAGAAAAAAGTGTATTCTTAGAGCCGCAGGAATATTTGGAGTGCTACCGGAATATTCTGCTATTCACAAAATGCATGCACAGTCTGAGTCGGCCATCCACTTTGTCTCTCGGAGCATATCAGGTTTCAACTCTCACAGCAATGCTTGTCTTACAGAGCACTAGGCAGCTTTGTGGTGCATCCTTTAAGCTAAAGCTTCTCTGGTTCCTCCTGTAATTTGTGAGGCTGATAGCAGCACAGCTTAGCCAGTCAAGTTAGCATGGTCACTGGAGCCTGGCTCGAAGAAATGTAAAACATGAGGAGACAGGAGGGTCAGAGGGACAACAAGGGAGAAATGAGGTACGGGGAACACTTGAGACAAAAGGTGTGTGGAGGGGAGAAAGGAGAGACAGCAAGGAAAACGGAGCGAGGAAGGGAGGAGGGGCAGCTTTATGTATATGAAACGGAAGAAGTGTTTTCTCATTTGAGCTCTTTATTTGCTTCAAGTACACAAAGTTTCCACCCCTAAACTGTTAACCATTGCCATACTTAGCTTGCATGATAATTTGTCTGTCAAGGATGAGCCCGACACAACTTGACCTGCATTGGGCTAGTCAGTGACACACCGCTGCAATGTTCTTCTCTGTAGCAAAACATTTCTTGTGTAAGCGCAAGCAACATAAAAAGGAAGAGAAAGGCAGACAGTGGATGTAATTAGGGAGTAGATTCAGTATTCTGACGCTTTGACAGGTGGAAGAGGATAAGGCCCCCCACCCCCAAAGCCACCTCACAGTTCAGACCAATACCAGTATGTTTGCTTGCCTTGCAAATGAACACAAGCATTTGTCAATGCCAAATGGTTGCTTGCTGAAATTAGCAGTGGATGTGCAGGACTTAGATGCAGTATAGGAATGGCAGTGAAGTATTGAACTGAAGCCAACTCCACCCCCACCCTGCAGAGATGGACAAGCATTGGGGTGTGCTTTTGGGTCGTCGCCCATAACAGTCATGAAATTTCACCTCACCCTGCCCTGCAGACACTAGCAAGTGTCAAGGTGTGCCTTGGGGTGTTCGGGTTTTACACTCACCTCATTCCATAAGGAAATATGCTGAAATGGGTGCAGTATAGGAGAATGGGGTAAATTCTGGGGCCAAAGAGTCCAAGGCGCACCTCAATGGCTGTCACTGGCTGCAGGGTGGGGGTGGGGGTGGAATGGCATGAGCATTACTGTCGACAGTCCCAAGTCACACTTCTGATGCCTGTCAGTTCCTACAGGGTAGGACGTTATGGTCAGAAACCCTAATGCCCTGGGCATTTCTTGGTATTTTTACTCCAAGTTTTCAACATGGGCATTTTGTGACCCCACAGCATGAACAGTGACACTATCAGTTCATTAGCTGAAAGGTGATTTTGCATAGCGACTATGCCATTTGGTGCCACAGGTGTGAAAACACATTTTGAACAGGATGTGAAAAATAACAGCTGTACTGTTCATGAGGAGGTGTAAAAAAATGGTAAAGTTGAAAATCTGAAGTAAAAATTAAAAAAAACTGGTGAAGTCTCGAGCATGCATAGAAACTGCACAATGCACACCCATAATTAATTTGGGGATTTTTTACACCAGATTTTCAACATAGGCATTTTGGGACCTCCGCTCATGAACAGTGTCACTGTGATTTTCATAATCTGTCCCAAACACTGATTTCCCACAGCTACCGTGCTATTCTGCGCCAAAGTGTGAAAACACATTTCATCCAGGGTGTGAAAAATGACAGCTGTACCGTTCATAAGGAGGTGTGGAAAAAGGCCAATGTTGAAAATCTGGAGTGAAAATATTACAAATCCTCAAAGTCACGAGGGTGCGTAGAAACTGCAATGCACGCTCGTAACACAGTCACTTTATGGACTTTTGTCACCAAATTTTCAACATAGGCATTTTAAGACCTCTGCTCATGAACAGTGTCACTGTGATTTTCTTACTCTGTCCCAAACATTGGTTTCATGCACCAACAGCGCTATTGTGCGCTACATGTGCAAAAACACATTTCAGTCGAGATGTAAAAAATGACAGCTATACTGTTCATAAGGCGATATGGTAAAATGGCAATGTTGAAAATCTGGAGTAAAAATATAAAAAATTCACGAAGTTATGAGCATGTGTAGGAACTGCAGAATGCACGCTCTTAAAACAGTCATTTTTGGGAATATTTTCACCAAATTTTCAACATAGGGTTTTTGGGGGCCCACCTCATGAACTTTAACACTGTCATTTCATTAATCAGCCACCTTTTGGGACCACATAACAAAATGACAGTGACTGAGTTCATGAGGTGGGGTTCCAAGAACCCCATGTTGAAAATTTGGTGAAAAAATTCCTAAAAATGGCTGAGATATCCACTTAAGTTAAAAAAAAGTCTATTTATGCCATTATACAGCTTACTGGCATTTATTCAGTTCATGGTCAGCTTTAAAGAGTGCAGACGTGTTCCCAGTCCACCAAAGATCGTCGCGCCAGACTCTGGAGGTAAGTATGGGGTGGGGGGTATAGGGAGGTGGGGTGTACAGAGGGTGGGCACATGTTGGGTGAGGGGGGCTGTTTCCTTTATTTTTACAGGACTCAAAAAAAAAAAGAATGGGAAAAGGACCAAGAGACTATTGGCATGCTGGGGATGGGCTCCCAGCATGCCACCTGGATGTTTGTTGGGAAAGAGGTAGTCTGTACTGGGAGGGGTGCATAAGCCAAGGGGAGATTTGGCCCCCCTCAGCACACAACAAATGGGGGGGGATGCATCATGCCAACCTGGATTGGGTTACCCCGTCAGCAAATGAACTGGGGAGGAGGCATGCTGACAGGGGGATTGGGCATCCCTGTCAGCTTTTAGAACTGGGAGAGGCAGGTGGTGGCTTTCTGTCAGCTTTGTGGGGACTGTGAGATGCTGGTGGAGAAGTTGTCACTATGGGGACACCACACAATGCAACGTGTAATTGGCTGCTGCAGTCAGGGACACCCCACAGCAAAACCAGCTGATTGTGTAGTGATGGGGCACTCCCTGACTGCAGCAGCCGAGTTTCTTTGAGCATAGTGGCATGCTCATTAATTGCCATCATCAACAACATGCTCCTCTATTCGTCATGGCAGAGATCAGCCCCAGAACAGACTGCTGTCATTCGGCACAACACTGACGCACCTCCATAACCCGCTTGTGAAGGAAGCTGACGCAATGTGTTTCTTGCACATGCGTGCAAGCAACACAAAAATGGGAACACATACAGATGTAAGACTGCAACTTGGCAAAATAACCTGTGCAAAAAGAACAATGTCAAACTGTGCAAAAGAAGTGTACAACAGCGCAAAAAAGAGAAAATATGAAGGCACTTAGAGGTCAGCAGCAAGCAAACAATAAGCCTGGTCCATAAACTTTGCTTCTGTTTGATATGTTGGGATATAGAAATTCATTAAGGGTACTGGGCACAGAGACCTGGATTTAACACTAGATCAGACTTCACAACATCAGAAAAAAACAAGCTATGTCTTTGAATTAAACATTTGCTACAAAGGCTTGTGCATTTTTTTTTTATTTGGGTCCCTTGACCTAGCTGTAACTATACTGATGTACTTTTAACAGCTTGATGTACTTTTCACTATTGACATAAAGTCAAATGTGTGCTGCACTGCTGTCTTGAGTGATTTGTTGGGTGCCAAGATGCAGACATTCTTGCCCCACCTTTAAAGCCAGGACCCAGTAATAAAAATAAAGGTTTTGCTGTGAGGTATGCCTCGCATCATGAGCAATCCTTGGACAGGGAGGATCCCAGGGCCTCTCCCAAGGCAGGGAGAGCTTGTAGGACCAATCTAATATCATTTTTTTTACTGGGTAATGAGGGTACTTGATAAGGCCAATGGCATGGATTTACTCTACTTTGATTTCAGCAATGCTTTTGACTCAGTGCCTCACAAAAGATTGCTGAAGAAGTTGGATGATCCAGACGAAGCAAGAGACATAGTTAGATGGGAAGGAAACTGGTTGAATGGGAGGCAGTAGAGGACTGTGGTAAATAGAACCAAATCAAAAGAGAGGGAGGTCATGAGTGGCATACTGCAGTGATCGGTCCTGAGTCCTGTCCTCTTCAATATGTTCATCAGTAATGTTGGAGAAGGCATACTGGGCAAGCTGCGTCTCTTTGCAGATTACACTAAGCTCTGTGATAGGGTAGATAGCAAAGAGATGCAGAGGGATCACTAAAGGTTAGAGGGGTGGTCTCAAGTTTAGCAGTTGAAATTCAGTGCTGAGAAGTGCAAGGTGATACATCTAGGTATCACAGGTTTAAATGACCAGTATGAGTACTCTATTTTATATTTTGTATTTAGGGGAGACACCTAGAGTGTACTGCCATAGTTCAAGTGTTTTTTTATTAGTGATGTATTTTCTATCACTTAACTACGTAAAAGTACAAATTCATAAATTTTACATCAATAAGATTTATCAAAAACATTCAAGTTATTCTTTCTGTACCCAATAAAAGCAACAAGCAAAATGACTATTTCCTATGCCAACAGACTTATGGCCTCTAGCCCTGACTTCTAATCTGAGTTACAAAAGCAAATGGATACAGCTAAGCTCCACAATAATGTTTGCATTCATATTATAAAGCAGTTGTCCCCTAACCCAGTAGTCCTAATGACCTGTAGTCCAGACTAGTAAAATATTGCAAGAGAAGCAATAAATGCAAGAAGCAAGGGCTGAACAAATATTAGTACCTCTCTGGACCTCTGTAGCGCTGCCAGCAGCTTGCAGCCAATACTAAGGCAAGGCAATTTTATTTATAAGGTGCCCAATCCCAGAGGCTCTGGGCACCGATCATAAATAATCAACATAAAACCTCATTAAAACCATATCAAAATTATTATACAGCAGCATTAAAAGGTTTCAAAGAGGACAATCTTCAAGGAACTGGCCAGAACTTAAGGTGGCATCAGCAGTCAAAAGCCAGACTGAAGAGGTGGGCCTTCAGCCTCCCCTTAAACACCTCAATCGAGGGAGCCTCCCAGACTGCAGGCAGAAGCGAGTTCCACAGGGTCGGCCCAGAAGCACTGAAGGTGCAATTTCCCAAGATCCGGGCCAAACCCTGACAACGTCTAGGAGGCCCCTTGAGGAGGAGTGGAGGGAGCGAGCACAGGACACCGGTGTCAGGAGCTCTGACAAGAGCCTAAGACTAGCACAAGTTCACTGCTATGATCCTCTCGACAGTCAAAAGCCTAGGATTTTTATATTCTGTTGCAGGGGCTTCTTTGGAAAAAATCAGCCATAACGTAGCTGTTGGGTTGGAAAAGTTTGGGGCTTTCTGAATTCTTGTTTTGTGACAGTTTTCTTGAGGGAACAGTTACTAGCTGCTGGCCATTAGGCCAGGAATTTGGGAGCTTTCTTGAATCATAAACAAATTGTATTGGCCCAAATGAAAATACTGAAAACCAGGTAAAAAAGGTGTCATTGAACAGAACAGGCAGAATAAAACTGTTGCTTTTGTTGTTTCTTTTTTTCAGTTTGTGGTTAGCTAAGCTGCCTTCTGTTACTTTGCAATTTGTCATTTCAACTCTGCCTTTGTCATTTTAACCCTTTAGCAGCTCTTATGATTTCCCATATAGCTCAGTCTTGCTAAGGAATACTCAGTCAAGATCCCTTCCCAAGTAGCTGAGTCATGGTAAGGTATTACCTGACCAATACCCTTTCCCATATAGCTTAGAGGGCTCAGCCTAGGTGAGCTGCGCCCCAGACAAGATCCCTAGTAAAGGCTTCCCTGGTGACATTCCCCCATCATGGCCATCTGGCTCTGTAAAAGCAGAGGCCACAATGGGCACAGACAGATGTTGATCACTGTTACAAGTGTGGTTATAAAAACAGTGTCAGCGATTATGTGGTGGCAGTTATAGGTTTAGTAGCGGGTGGTGGTAGAGTAGTGCCTGTTAACTGATTTTGTGGTATTAATAGAGTGGCAGTGTGTCAGATGTTTTACAGAAGCATAATTGTAACTCTTTTTCTTCTTAAAACCATTTTAGACATAAGCAGCATTGCACAAAAGGGGAATCTGGAACTGCAGAGCCATAGAAATTTTTAAAACATTCCATACAGTTGCTGTTATTTTTTTCATACCAAATAGATTGATAGTTAACAAGTAGATCATGTTCTGTAAAAGAAATATCAAAATCATCCCAAAATATATCATCAATGTTAAACAGGTCTTGAGGTTCATCTCTGAGGTTGCTCATTTTCCTGAGGTTAAAAGGAAAACTTCCTTTATTCCCGTGAATGTTGACTGTGGTTTGGAGTAAAGAGGATGAGAGGCTGTATGCGGTCTTAAAGTTTCAGATTTCAAGTTCAAAGCTGTATGTCTTCCCTGCAGGAGAACAAAAAGGAATGCTGCAATAACCAATATGATACAAAGACATTTCCACAAGCTACTGTACCTAGGCCAGGTATGAATTTGTCTAACCAGGATGGAACCTTAGAGATCACATTCCATAGGTTTTCAGGCTTAAAAAGAAGGGTTTGATTCATATGATATTGTACCGACTGGAGCTGTGCAAAGCGTTCATTAAGTTATGTTGATATTGGTTCGAGTTCTAGAATTTATTTGACAAGTGCAAAATCTTTAAGACCATAGGGAACCCCAATGAATGTGATGGATGAAACAAATGGGGAATAGTATAAGCCTGCAATGGAGCTGGGAAAATCTCCCAAATTACACTTAGTGGAATGGGTTGAAGAGGTAAAAAAAAGACAGGTATCAGGAACCCCAGTGTTAAATTGAATTGAGGGTAAAAAATAACTTAGAAAATGGCTAAAAAAATCCTAACTTTCTGATTGGCTATGACACAGATCTAGCCGGGCTGGTATTTTTCAATAGAGCCCGCACAAAAACAAGCTCCCATTCAGGGTGCCCCATTACTTGGGATAGTCTTGGGCACCCTGACTGTTCAAAACAAGCAGCCACCATGTTTTTCTCCCACTAACTGGTGACCAAGCGATGATGCTCCCCCTCCCCTGTGAGACACCCTCCACACCACCTATATCTGAACAAGCATAGACAAAAAAATGTATTTATTTTTTTATATGGAGACCCGACTCTGGCACAGACACAACTCCCAACCTATGATCCCCTGCCGACTCTTACAGGTGCTGATAGCCAGCAGCACAACTCCCACCCTACAATCCCCCACCTGCTTTCACACATCTGCAGCAGCCTCTTCCCTCAGTTCCCCCTTCCCTCAATTCCTGCTTCTGCCTTCTGTCACTGACTGCTCCCCCAA
Organism: Neoceratodus forsteri; assembly: GCA_016271365.2. Lineage (NCBI taxonomy): Eukaryota > Metazoa > Chordata > Ceratodontiformes > Ceratodontidae > Neoceratodus > Neoceratodus forsteri. Next base: position 1,323,882,796 of record CM057456.1, read on the forward strand.
CCCCGCTTGGTACTACCGACCCTGGGGTTACATTTTTTACAGTTCTCTTTAGTTTTTTCCCCTTTGAAAAAGAAATCCCCTAAACAGCTTTTTCTACTTGAAAGTAGTAGCGCTGGCATGTCGGGAGCGTAGCACAGCCGACACAGGTTAGCTCACTTTCATTGTTCCCCTCGCTCATCCAGAACACTAAATCCAACATAAACACATGCTATTTGTTTTTTAAATAAAAAGTGTTTTCCTCAGAGTGTAGATTCTGATCGCGCTATGTTTGTCCTGCCAAACGAACTGCCCTCCACATGAAAATGTCACAAATCAGCTCTTCCCCCCAATTAGTCTAATGACCGCCGACCCCACAGTTACAAAACTACTCCTGGATCTTTCTCTAATTCAAGATACCTCTCTTCTTTTGCTCTACATTGAGGAACAAAATAAAATACATCCAAAATGGATTTTTGGAGGACTTAAAACTTTATTTCATCTGTGCAGCGCATCAATGGTTGGGGGGGGGGCTTGGTGAGGTTGAGGAACACAGGGACAAATAAACACCACAAAGTAAAAAAAAAAACCCACAAATGCACACACTCTCAAAACAGCAGTACCCTCTACTGGCAAACAGGCAAAATGTGCCAGTAGAGGGATTACTTTACAAAAAAGTAATTTTTTTATGTTCTTTATTTTTATTAATCTAAAGTTGTTTTTTTTATTTGGAAAATTTTTCTCACATGTCAACAAATGACCCATTTTCTAAGCACAGTAATACCCTCCAGGGTGGTAGGTATTGGGAAATACCGGACTTTCCAGGGGCTATAAGACCCTCCGCCTGCATCATTGGGCCTCATTACACCCCTGGGTGGTCCAGTATTTGCCAATACCGCCCACCCTGTAGGGTATTATTGCTTAGAAAATGGGCTTTTTATTTGCTGGGTTCTGATTGGCTAGTACTCCTGCCAAGGGGGTACATTAACTTTCAATAGACGCCAGCAACAAAAAAGTGCCACCCAAACCTGTCTCCATGCCCATATCCTTGTGCCCAGCCTGCTTCTCATTGGTTGAAGCACTGGCACACAATTTGAAACTACCACCATTTTGTCCCCCTCACTAAGCGAGAAGCCCCACACCACTCCTCCAAATAGTGTACAGAAATATAAAAACAGTGCCCAACTTCAAAAACTGATCTTATTTTTCCCCCCATTGAAAACCACACTCGACTCACTGAAAGAACTCCAAGCCTTCAGTTTCATCCCCCCACTCTCACAACTGCTGCGAACTGGCAGCGCGACTCTTTAACTGTGGGAGTCACTTCAAACGACTCCTGCTCCAAGGCTTCCTCGCCGCATTTCTCAATCATTCTAACTGCCACCTCACCTTGCTTTGCCAAACCAAGACACAGTGAGAGCTGTCAGCACCGTTATCTGTTGCACTGCAGCGAGTATGAGAGCAGCGGTATTTTCTTGAGTTTCCATACCGCAGATGGACGTCCATCTGTGGTACAGAAACTCAAGAAAATACCGGTCCTATCATGCACAGTACAGTCTTCTTCCCGCTCACAACTTTCGTTTTTTTTCTCTTTGTCTGTGTCCGGAGACCCCTGCAGCCACCATCTGGGCCTTAATCTTAAATTTTCTGACTCTACCAGAATTATACAGTTACTTGCTCCATCACTCTGTATGCAATTTACCCGGAATCGGCGATCGGGCGCGCCATACACAAAAGAAGTGCTGTCATGCACAGTACGTCTGCTTCCCGCTCGCAACTTTCAGTCGATCTCATTTTTGTCTGTGCCCAGAGATCCCTGCAGCCACCATCTGGCCCTTCATCCTAACTTTTCTCACTAGTTGCTCCATCACTCTTGGTACTGATGTGGGCATGAAACAGCACACTACCACAGGAACTACTTTACCTTTAAACAATAAAAAATGGAACTGTAGTCATTTTTGTAGAATTACTTCACATTTTTCTTTGTAATCCTATAAAAAATGACACAGCCCATTTTCTAAGCACAATAATACCCTCCAGGGTGGGCAGTATGGGCAATACCAGACCGCCCAGGGGCTATAAGGCCCTCCACCTTCAGCGTCGAGCCTCATTACACCCCTGAACGGTCCGATATTGCCCAATACCACCCACCCTGTTGAGTATTATTGCTTGCTTACATAAGAACCATTAGTAACACGGAATATTTTATTAATATGGAAATTGTTATTTCGCATAACAACTAGAGGACATTTTTTTTTGATATATCACACAGCTGATAGGGCTTTCTGGAGCATATAGTGATTCTTGTATGCTATGTAGCATTGGTCCTGGGTGAAATATTTTCAAACAGAAGATTAAGAAGTAATAAAATCATAAAGAACTTTTAATTTTGCAAAGATGCCATAGTCAGGTGAATAGAATCCTATATAATGGACTGAATAGCCTGGACTGGCCTGTGTTGCATAGATGAGTGGTATTTGAATTACAAATTCTAATCGTTGGTGCCCAGCTGCAGGTGAAGATTGATATGGGCAGGTTGTTGCTGCATAAGCCGGGGCATCAAACTCCATATCTGACAGGGAATCATTACAGTAATTACATAATAAAGACTCAAGGAACTGAGGTCTCAGGTGCTTAATAGGTATTAACCCATTCTGTACAGTAGGTCAGAAATTGAGGTCTCCAGCTATGAGTATATAGCAGATTGTATAACACTGCCATGCTGAGCTTCCAGGATGCTGTTCTGGGTAATATTGAAGAAGATTTCAATTCCACCGACCAGTTTCCTAAGATTTCTACCTATTTTATTGATAGCCTGTAAGAGGGAGACTGAGGTTTTCATGAAATCATCTATGGCCTTCCCTTGCTGGTACAAGTTATAAGTGTCTCATATCCCTAGTGCTGCTGCTATTAAACCCAGAAATCTTCTACACCATTGTTTTGGCTGTGCCCAGCAACTACCTTTGACTGTTAAGTAATATTGGGTTCTGCCACAAGTTTCCCGAAGCTGCTTAACTTTACAGTCCTGAAATGCTTATTTGATCCTTGCACTCTCCCAATTATACTGGACACACTGTTTTCCCAGGGTCACATTATGAACATACACCCCCCTATGGAAAATATAATGGGTGTTATGGTTCACATACACAAACAATTTCCATACCCATTCGTAGCATACCAGTCTCGGGCAAAAGAAGAGTTTGGAATGGGATGCACTCCTGAGTTAATATGTGTTGACACAACTCCGGGGGGGCACAAAAAAGGTGACATTGAATCTGTTTTGCTCCTTTTCATGACAAATCAGGCTGGTGTGGATTATATGAATATTGTCTAATTTCTTGGTCTGATTTAGAGTGGCACAATACAAGCAGAGTCTAGGTTTTGTAGGGATCTATACTTATACTTCTATTGTCTGTATGAAGGGCATAAAGGAAGTTTTTTTTATGCATTACTAGCAGATTTCCGGAAGTCATATACAGGGTCAGGGCAAGCCAGAATAAACTAGTCGATGTTAGAAATACTCTTGTTTACGTGGATAGCTGGTTCTAAGGGGTACCCTGGAATATATACATCTGCAACACCCTGAAAATTGTATTAATTCCCCAGACCTATGACTGAGCATAAACCAGAAGTGTCAAGTGTCAAAGCATGAGAGCTTTTGATGTAACTAGTAAAAATTAGGATATTGAAAGGTGAAATCAAAATTTGTCACACTTCTGGAGCAGGTTTTAAGAAAGCAATAATACCAGACGGGGTGGGTGGTATTGGGAAATACCGGACTGCCCAGGGGCGTAATGAGGCCTGACGCTGCAGGCAGAGGGCCTTATAACCCCTGCCTGGAAGGTCCGATATTTTCCAATACCGCCCACCCTGGAGGGTATTATTGCACTTAGAAAATGGGTCATTTGTTGACATGTGAAAAAACCTTTCAAAATAAAAAAAACTTTAGATTAGTAAAAATAAAGAACACAAAAAAATTTTGCCTGTTTGCCAGTATAAGGCACTGCTGTTTTGAGAGTGTGTGTTTTTTTTTTTTACTGCTGTTTTGAGAGTGTGTGTTTTTTTTGTTTTTTTTACTTTGTGGTGTCTACTTGTCCCTGTGTTCCTCAACCTCACCAAGCCCCCAATATCTATGCGCACAGATTAAATAAAGTTGTAAGTCCTCCAAAATATGTTTTGGATATATTTTATTTTATTCCTCAAGTAGAGCAAAAGAAGAGAGGTACTTTGAATTAGAGAAAGATCAAGGAGTAGTTTTGTAACTGTGGGAAAGGTGATCATTAGATTAATTGGGGGGAGGGGTTGATTTGTGACATTATCATGTGGAGGGCAGTTCGTTTGGCAGGACAAACAGAGTGCGATCAGAATCTACACTCTGAGGAAAACATTTTTTATTTAAAAAACTAATAGCATTGTGTTTATGTTGGCTTTAGTGTTCTGGTCGAGCGAGGGGAACAATGAAGGTGAGCTAATCTGTGTCGGAGCTACGCTGTGCTCCCGACATGCCAGCGCTACTACTTTCAAGTAGAAAAAGCTGTTTTGGGGATTTATTTTTCAATGGGGAAAAACTAAAGATAACTGTGTAAAAAATGTAACTCCTCGGTCAGTAGTACTGAACGGGTTTGGGGGAGCAAGTCAGTGACAGAAGGCAGAAGCGTGAATTGAGGGAAGTGGGAAATAAGAGAAGAGGCTGCTGCAGATGTGTGAAAGAAGGTGGGGGATTGTAGGGTGGGAGTTGCAATGCTGGCTATCGACACCTGTGAGAGTGGGGGGGGGATCATAGGTTGGGAGCTATGTCTGCGCCAGAGTCGGTTCTCTGTATAATAAAATACATACATTCTTTGTCTGTGCTTGTTCAGATATAGGTGGTGTGGGGGGGTGTCTCACGGGGGAGGGGAAGCGTCATCGCTTGGCCACCAGTTAGTGGGAGAAAAACATGGTGGCTGCCTGTTTTGAACATTCGGGGGTGCCCAAGACTATCCCACATAATAGGCACCCCGAATGGAAACTTGTTTTTGTGCGGGCTCTATTGAAAAATACCTGCCCGGCTAGATCTGTGTCCTAGTCAATCAGAAAGTTAGGATTCTTTTAGTTATTTTCTAAGGAAACTATTAATGTCCTCTATAATGGAGTGCATTAAGGTCACCTTTGTTTGAGCTAGAGTTCCTAATCTGGTGGTGTAGTTAGAACCCCCCCCCACCATTTGCCTATACAACTTCACAGGGTGTACCTCCACTTTTGCAGATATTACCTAATGTTTGCCTACTGTAATATACTGGATCAGGTAGCTGATCATAGACCATCTCTTTACTATTGGGTCATGGTGTATCATAAGGGCTGGGGCTGACACAGTGATATGTTCTGATGCCAAAAACTGTTCTAAATTCCTGGTAAAATTGGTTGCGTTATAGGGACAGTCACAATAGTAGGTGTCATTTTCTATGGGAGCTGTGTCCCATCTTTCTGTATAAGATGTGTACATGGAATCTTTTACCACACAAATTATAAGCAAATAACTTTCTCAAGCCCACAGAAACATAGAATTTGACAGCAGATGAGGACCGCTTGGCCCACCTAGGCTGTCCATTTCCCTACCTATTGGATAAGCTGCAGATTCTAGTTAACAAACAGCCTACTTCCTCCTACCTCCCACTATAATTGCTCTTTGTCTGTCCCATGCATTCTTGAATTCCACCACTGTTTTTGACCCCACAACCTCCTCAGGAAGGTGGTTCCATGCACCCATCACCCTCTCCATGAAAAAATACTTCCTCATGTTGCTCCTGAGCCATCCCCCTCTATCTTCAAATTGTGCCACCTTGTTCTTGCACATCTCTTTTTCTGAAAGATGCTCCCCTCCTGGACTTTGTTGATTCCCTTGAGGTACTTGAAAGTTTCTATCATGTCCCCCCTCTCCCTCCTTTCATCAAGGGTATACATATTAAGCTCTTTTTGTCTGTCTTCGTATGGCTTCTGGTGCAGACCCTGCACTATTTTAGTTGCCCTCCTCTGGACTGCCTCCATCCTGTCTATGTCCTTGCAGAGATGGGGTCTCCAGAACTGCATGCAGTACTCCAGATGGGGTCTCACCAACTGTCTGTACAGTGGGATAACAACTTTCTGTTTTCTACTGGTGATGCCCCTCCCTATGCATCCCAGTATCCCCCAGACCTTCTTACTGCCTTCTCACATTGATTTCCTACCTTTTGGTCATCTGATATGACTACCCCCAGGTCCCTTTCCATTTTTGTTATTGTTAGTACCTCCCCCCCCCATTGTGTACTCTTCCCCTGGGTTTTTTGTTTCTCAGGTGCATTACTTTGCACTTCTTTGCATTGAATCTAAGCTACCATACTTTTGACCATTCCTCCAACCTTGCCAAGTCCCTTTTCATCCTTTCCACCCCACCTTGTGTATCAACCCTGTTGCAGATCTTTGTGTTGTCTGCAAAGAGGCATACTTTTCCTTCCAGCCCCTCTGCAATGTCTCCTATAAATACATTAAAGAGGACCGGTCCTAGTACTGAACCCTGCGGTACCCCACTAGTAACCCCCCCCTTCTTCAGAGTGTACTCCATTTACTATTACCCTCTGCATCCAGTTGTCCAGCCAATTTGTTACCCAGGCTACCACCCTTGGTCCACTCCCAGGCTGCCTAACTTGTTTATTAATCTTTCGTGTGGGACTGTATCAAATGCGTTGCTAAAGTCTAGGTAAGCCATATCCACAGCCCCTCCCTGCTCTACTACTTTGGTCACCCAGTCAAAGAAATCTATTAGATTCATCTGACATGACCTTCCCGCTGTGAACCCATGCTGCCTTGGGTCCTGTGCCCCACTGGCCTCTAGTTACTCAACAATTCTTTCTTTCAGAAGTGATTCCATCATTTTCATTACCACTGAGGTCACACTAACAGGTCTGTAGTTTTCTGCCTTTGCCTTACTCCCACTTTTGTGAAGGGGAATCACATCCGCCCTCTTTCAGTCCTCAGATACCACACCATCCTCCCATGATTTGTTAAAATGGGTAGTCAGTGGTGTCACTAGTTCTCCCCTTAGTTCTTTTAGAATTCTGGGGTGAATCCCATCAGGCCCCATTGCTTTGTCCACCTTAAGTTTTAGAAGTTCTTTCGGAACCCTTTCATCTGTGAATGGACTGGTATTGATACCCTTCTGTCTAGAGTGCTTCTATTGTTTAGGTACCTACCCCTCTTCTTCTTTTGTGAATACTTAGCAAATGTATTCATTTAGTAACTCTGCCTTTTCACTGTCACCCTCTGCCCACCTCTCCTCTTCTTTATTAAGCCTCACTATCCCTCCCTTGGTCTTTCTTTGCTACTTGATGTACCGATAAAAGGTTTTATCCCCGTTCTTAACTGAGTTGGCCATCTTTTCCTCGGTTTGGACCTTCGCTATTCTGACTGCCTTCCCCGCTTCCTTCTGCTTTAACTGATACAGTTCTCTGTCCTGCTCCTTCTGTGATTCCTTATACGTCCTGAATGCTATCTTTTTCTCCATAACCTTCCCCGCCACCTCTTTTGAGAACCATAGTGGTTTTTTATTTCATTTTGTTTTGTTTATTTGCTTCACACAGAGGCTTGTTGCCTCTGTGATGGCAGTTTTGATTTTTCCCCTTTGTTCTTCCACCCCTTCTTCCTGCCCATTTGCTAGTGCATTCCTTGGGCACTCACCCATTTTGCCAAAGTCAGCCCTCCTAAAGTCCAGTACCTTCACTTTTGTATGGCTTAACTCCACGGCTGTGTTTATCATGAACCACAATGTTTGATGGTCATTTGTTCCCAGATGGCTACCCACTTCTAAATCTGTGATCCTCTCCCCATCCCCATTTGAGAGTACCAGGTCTAAGATTGCTCCCTCCCGAGTGGGTTCCAACACTAGCTGTTTGAGGCATGCCCCCTGCAGGCCATCGAGAATGATCCCGCTCTTGGATGTGGCTGCAGAAAATATGCTCCAGTTAACATTTTTAATTATTTTTTTCTTGTAGTTCTTGTACACCACTTCTTTTTATCCACCTGCACTACCCTCCCGGTCCACTCCTTCAGACCACTGATCAATCCCCTGGTACACCAATTCGGAGTCTGCCCCTAGAGTGCTCTTATTCTCCCCTGTACTACCTTGATTCTCAGCAATCCCCCCTGGGTGGGGTGAGGATCGGCCTTCCTCAGCCTTACTGGAGGAGAACTGGCACAGCGAGGTCTGCCCAAAAGTCGGTGGATCCTGGGAGGCACTGATCGGTCTTCATTTAGGACCGAGAGGCCTTTTTTTCCAGATTTCTTGTTTCCACTCCACCCAACCCCCAGAGGTGCTGGCGCGAGGACTAATGTCCAGAGAGTAATGTGCTGACTCACGTCTACCTCCCAAGCGCCTAACAGAATCTCCCCTCCATGACTCCGCTGTATGGAACCGCCAGAGCCCTTTGAGAGCCTGTGCTTTCACTGACTCTCTCGGGATGTCAGGCACCCCCGGTACCCCTGGTATCCCTCCCTAAGGAAGGAGAGCATCCGCTGGGTTGCTCAATCCTCCTTCTCCCCACCGACCCCCGTCGACCCGAGTCCATTCCAGAACCCGGGTCGCCAGTGCAGCATGAGATGTGGCATCCAGCGCCTCAATCCTCAGTGCCACTGGGCCAGCCTCTCCAGTTAACATTTGACGTATTCAGGTCCCTCATCAACAACATCTCCCCTTTTTCTGACAGTGAGATGTTCTGATGCCCTTTATATAATATCACTGCTGTCTTTGGATTTAAAAATCCTCTGGATAGGTGTTGGTGGATATAACCTGGTTAAAAAGATTTATTTTTCCGAAAGTGGGTTTTTCATACCACCAAGTCTCCTACTTGTGTAATCCATTTAGGAGAATGTGTGTCCTTACGATGCAATTGATAGTTACAAACTCCAATTTTGCATGCTGCTTTAATTTCTCTAAGTATGGAGTCAGTTGTTCAATTGTTGGAGGAACTGAAAATGAAGCAGAAGCTAGTGACAGTGGTACAGTCATCTTTTAGCCATAAAATATTTCAAATGGTGTAAAACTGGTTACTGAATGCACTTGATTTCATATCCCCATTACAACCCAAGGTATTAAATCTGCCCATTTTGTTCCTCTGGACTGCAATGCTTTTGTAAAGGCTATTATAATGGATTGGTTCAGTCTTTCCACCTTCACTGAGCTTTCTGGGTGATATGGGACATGCAGCAACTGTTTTACCCCTAAGGCTTCCCAAATGCCTTTGACAATGGCACTTGTAAAATGTCTGCCTCTATCCTTCAATAATGCTTGGTATTCCATTGTCTGGAATGAGTGCCCTCATACAGTGGTTAAGGACAGTGGTGGTTGTATTGTCTTTAGAGGAGAAAATGAAGGGTATCCAGAAAATTGGTCTACCACAATTAAAGCATGCTTAAATCCTCTTTTGGCTGTTGGTAATGGTCCTATAAAGTTCATATATACTCTGTCCCAAATTCCAGTCAGGAACATGTAGCTGGTTATCTCCTCTCTGAATTCTACCTGCATTGTTGTGGATACAAGGAATGCAATTGTGCACATAGGTTAGTGAGTCCTGGGTTTGCCTGGCAACCATCAATTGTCCAGTAATGCCAAGGTGTTGTCCACAGAGCCATGTAATTCCCCTACACCTAAATGCACTTATTCGAGTAAGACCCCCTTCATGTTAGTAGGTGATGTGTTGATGCTCTAACCAAAATGCTTAACTTGAAGCTCAGGCTACTATGTAGACTTACCTCCTACCTGTCTAGAGAGGTGCATTGCACCATCGCCTTCAACTTCCTCCTCCCTCTCTTATTCTATGGTGCCCCAATAATTCAGTCACTACATGAACCCACCCTCAGCAGGCTAAGAATACTTTACCATAGGATTGGATGATTTGCAATCAGCACCCACCCCAAAACCCACCACTGAACAATGCTAACTACCTTAGGGTAGCCCTCCTTCAAAGCCAGATTACACTTCCCCCATATTGCCTTACCTTCAAGCTGTTGCAACCCTTTGCCCCACCAAGTCTCTCTGGCATAATCCAATGCAAACAGTTTGCTTGACCTCTTAGAGCCTCAGCCTTCCCAGTGCTGGAAGTCCCCAAAGTACAATACAAAACTGGAAGACAGTCCTTCTCTTACTCGGCTCCACATGTGTGGAACTCCCTGCCTTCAGTGGTCAGGTCCTGCCCTACCTTGGTGCAGTTTAAGAGGACTCTTAAATCTCTCTTTTGGATGAATCCCCCCTGCAGCTGCTTCTACTGAATCTAATACCTTCCCCTCCCCTCAACAATCTTTGTGGTATATGTTATTCCAGAGAGCTCAATTCAATATGATTGCTCCTCTAATTCAGTCAAGACTATTTTCTGTATATATCATGTATATATTCGCTGCCATTATAAGACTTCTGAATGTTTTTACTCAGTTATACTGCCTGTAACTAAATCTTTGTTGGTATGAAAACTGTATGTGTATGTATAAACAACCATGTATAATTCCTCTGTTATTTAGTGTATGTAACTAATTCTGGGTCACACCTGCAAAAGGGACATCTCATTTCAGTGGGCTTACCCAGTCACCAAAATTCAAATAAATAAATAACTATGTTTTTTGTGTCCTTCTGTATTCAGTTATCTCAAACCAAAGGAGCTGTCCCTTTCAAGTCAAGTTCTGATCCAGGAAGAGGGGAAGCCTGTGCTACTGAACGCTATTCCCTTGAGGAGAAAGAGAAGGAGCAGGAGTGTTGAAAAGCTTTCCTCTAGTTTATAACAGGTATGCCACCATTGCCTGCATAAAATTACAGAGATTTTCTGCTTTTGTTTTCGTATTTATAAACCTGGGAGGGTTTGAACCTACTTTGACACCTTTCCAGATTTTTCTGTGTCACTGGCTTCCCTCAGAACAGTCTTTTTGTACCCTGCATATTGCCCCTGGAAGTTTGGAGTCCTATTCAGTGGAGGATCCCATCCGGAGCCAATATTCCTGAGGGTGGTCACACTAAGGCCAAACTGAACAGAACTGAACTGAATCGTTACTAACGTTGAGGACAGTAAAAAGGATAGTAAAAAGACTCCTTGGCTGAATAAAATCAACACTGCAGGCAGTTCTGCCCTACAAGAGACACTGGCCATTTTAAACTGATTTGCAGCATTTTATGAATATATTTTATTATGTGATATTATTGATATTATTGATATCTGGTTTGGCATTGATATTTTATTGATATTTCACCTTAAGACTTAAGTGTATGATTGGTGTGGTTGCCTCTGCACTTTGTGTAATATTCCTGCATTCCCTGAGCATTCCCTGTGTTAATTTATGTGTGAGCGAGTGGCAGCCTGTTTTAATCATCTGTTTAAATCTATTTTAATTGCTTGGACTGTTGTAGTTCTGATGTTCTTGGCATCTGAAGCAAATAAATAACAGAGTAAATGAGCAAATGAGATGAATAATGAAATTTTAACTGGTCTCTTTGAAAGCTACAGACATCTGATCTGTATAGGCTTGTTAAAATGATTGATTAAATTAGCCATCTTGATAGTGAAGCCAAGCAGTCAGCTGATTAAATAGTAAATATATTGAATTAAATTAAGAGTAAAAAAGTCACATTGGATTAAAAGAAATTGATTTTACCGAGCATCAGAAATTAGTACCCTTTACTAAAGATTTCAAGTGCTTTATTCTTCCATTCCCTTTCTGAGACTGAGATTTAATTTTAGGATACAACCACAATATCCAATTAATTTATTCCTAATTGGAAATTGTGTGATATTGAATTTCACGTGCTGTTGTTTAAATTAAATTAAACCACCTGACTAGGAGGTACTAGTACTGCTTTTATTCAGCAAGCACTAACAAGCTACACGCTGTCCAGCTGATCAGCTCATGGCAGAAATACACTGCTGGCAGTCGTAGACTTTGACAGTAACAGATTGTTCATGCTGAACCTAAAAGCCCAGTTTATTTAATCAGATTAAAATTACGAAGCTACGAATATTGGCTGGGGGACATAGTTCAAACAATCTTGAGTAGCTCTCTCGTTCTCTCATTTAATCCGTCTGCTTTTATTCTGCTGAAAAACTGAAAAAACAGTGGTTATTGTGGATCTATAAAAGCACACAGACCCGCTTCACAAACACGATTTTTGAGGTCTAAAAAGTAAGTGTATTTTACTTATTTTTTTCTAGGCATTCAGACCTCTGATTCAAACTTTTGGTTAAAGTGTTATTTATTTCAAGTGCTCGGTTTTTATTGCTTTGTCACTTTGTTCTTTAGTGTGGCTTTTTTGAGAGCTTAGAGTTAATTAATCAGGCAGTTTGCAAATACATAGGCAAATACATAGGTACTGGGTTTTATTTGTATGCCAGACAAGTAAACATTTTACTTTTAGGTTTTTTCATTTTTATTTTTAGTGAAGATCACATTGCTGGAAAGGGAAGCAGTAGTACTTGAATTTCTGGTCATTTCAGGAGAACTTAGAACTATCGTATTTATTATAGGACCTTATAGGAACTCTGAATGGTGGCCATTTCTTTACAGCATTCTAAGAAGGAATGCAATTCTAACCCAGGAATAAAAGACTATCTCTCCCGGTGAACGAAAGTAAGATCTACTAAAGGCACTTCCAAAAGTCTTTTAAAAGTTCATGCAGAATCCAGGAAACTTCTAAGTTGGTGAAAGAACTTTTCTTTTTTTATCTTCCGGGACATATTTAATAGTTTACCAAGACTATTTGGAGTCTTTATAATTTTTGAAATATTCGATTATCTTGAAGTAAAATTAGTTTTTAAAACTCTTATTTCTCTGAAAGATTTGAATGCCTCAGAATTATATCACATCTTCTAGATTTCATGCTATTTGTGTAATTTAGTAGGCTTCATTATACGCTTTCTGACAAATTTTTTAGGCATTTTAGTCTGGCTTTTCTATTTTTCTAACCATTATTAGTTTGATTTAGTACCTATTGTATAGTACTTTGTAGTTAACACCTAGTATTTAGTATTCAGAACTTACACTTAGCACCTGGTATTTAGTACCCTTGGGGTTTTCCTAGGGATACTTCCCATCAGGGCAAGATTATATATAAATGAATTGCTGAGGAAGAATTTTGGAGCCTCTTGGAACTGTCTACAATTTTGTACCTTATTTGCAGAATTTAATTTATTATCTTACTCAGTATAAGGGTATTGTAGTAATTTAGTAATTTAGTGATAAGTGCTGATTTGCTCTTACTCCATTTCAGTACTTATCTGGGAGTTTCTAGGGACTTAACTACTTGGGAAACTGACAAATACTGTTTAGTACTATTTATTCCTAGTAACTTAATTGATTCTGTCTCCTAAGATAGTATGGTCTCAACAAGAAGTGGTAAGATTAGTACCACAATGGATAAAATTAACACGGGAAAAAGAGTGATTCCTAGAGGAGCAAAAGGGGAAAAAATAAATAGAACAAAAAAAAAATCGGCTTAACAAAAAGAATGGTAAGAGTAAGGGGGGAAGAGGCTAATAATGACTGCGTGGAAGTCCCCAGAGAAGATCCCCTACAAATTAAGATAACGGAAATGTGGCCTGTTTTTAAGAATGATGTTAGCAAAAGGAAAAACTTTAAAGCTGGCCACATAAACCAGATGGTGGGGACTAAGGCAGAAAAGAATGAAATACAGGTCAATAGAACAAGAGCCAATTTGGGAAATCATAATCCCCTTTTTGGGGTAAATACCTCAACCCCGCTAGGACCAACAGAGTGTATTACGATAGTTACATATGAATGGAATACCTTTGCACCTCCAGCTTCTCCCTCGTTGGCCCCAAGTTTAAATCAAATGACTCCTAATGTTTATAGTGGAGAGTCTTATGCAACCTACAATAGCGACAGTAGAGACAATTATGAAGGGGCAAGCTTTTCTCCTGAGAGTACCTACAGAAGAAATGATCAAACTACTGAAAGAGCTATATATAAAATGTCAAGGAAGGATATTACTAATAACAAATGGGGTTCCTGAAGTAAAGGGAGTAACGTCAGAAATGAAACTGACATTCAAGACATCAAGGAAAGCCTTAGTACTATCACTGATGGTCTTAAACATCTAGATAAAACTAAAGGTGAACTCCCAAACTCTGAAACCCCACAGACCCTAGAAAACCATTCTACGAGTGAAAGGTTAAAAGTTAAAGATATAAAGGAGGCATATATAAGGAAGGAACCTCTAGTCCATAGTAGTAAACAAAGACAGGAATTAATGAATTGTCCTGTATTATTAGCCATAATGGAGCAACTGGCAGTAATTAAAAATGAAGTTACAGAACTCAGGCAGGCGCTACAAAGAAATAGGGTACTTAAGCTTGGAAATAATTATACTGGAGAAAGACCGAGCCTTGAGAACTTTAGGCATGGGGAAAATAAAGCTGTTCAGGTACATTTGCCACCACCCTTTGATAAAAATCAGCCTTGCACTTGTCATTTTGAATCAATCATCCAAGAAGTGTTAAAGGAAAGTAAGGATAAAAAAACAAGAACTACTCATTTAAGATTTAAAAACGACAAAATTACTCTGAAACAAAGGAATAAAGTAATCTTGGAAGAATTTATGCAAAATGTATTAAAAAGAGACCAAAAGGGAAAAAGTAAATCATTTTCAAGTAAGGGTACAACTGTGTTAATACAGGATTCGCTCAGTATAACCCTTGATTGGGAAAAGGAAATGGCTGATAGGACCCTAAAACAGAAAGAAGGAAGGGTAATGTATGATAAAAAGAGAAAAAGTAATCTACCCATAACCAAGAATATAACAGAGACAACACAGGGCTTGATTCATGAGACTTACAGAGAGAAAGGGGACAAGACCCCCAGGAATAAAAACCAGAGAAAGGGGAAGATAATTAGTGTAGGGAAGGAGGTCAAGAATGCCATGATGTCACCTAGGAAAAGAACTAAATTATCCAAGAATAAATTTGCTGATCTAGATGGAAAAAATATGGAATATCTACTTGAGATGTATGGAATATCTAGAATGTTTAAGTAAAATAAGAAAAAAACTGAAGGAATGGATTATCGAAGCTTTTTACCTTGATCCCTCTATTAGGGATGAATTTTATGTGAAGAGACCACCTAATAGTTCCTTCCAAGATTGTGTACTGTTATACACCAAAAAAGGACACATCCTGGAAGGTATTTGGAATCAAAGGGTAACGTTTAAATGTATAGGATTAGATATTATGCCAACACAAATTTTTCCATTTATGGAGCATGACAATAATTCAGAATTTAGGAAAGTATCAGAAGGATTAAAAGAAGTTGAGACAGAAAGATTAGAGGACAGTAAGGAAATAAGAGAAGAAAACTATGAAAAATTCATAGAGAGCATTAAAAAATTTGAACAGAAACAGGAAGACCAATGGGAAAACAAAACTCTGACCATATTTGGATGGGAGACAACAAAAAGGGTTCCAATAGGTCAAATGAAACAAGAAATTGCAACTTTTTTTTCAAGAGTTCTCAAGGAGAACATAACCAAAAACCTCATAGAACATATTACATTATATCAAAGTAAAGAACTAGCATCTCAGATCGATGTTACATTTAGGAAAGCAGAGATAGTCCAACAGCTACTAAATAAAGAACATTTGTTCAGGGAAATGGGACTTTATTTAGTCTCAAGGCATGAGTGGCAAAAGATAGCAGGAACAAATGTGTTGGGAGATAAAGGATTGAAAGAAAAGAATGATAGTTGGAACCAATACAAAATGCCTAATAGATATCAGTTACTGGCAAAAGAGAAAGAAAAAGAAGATTGACAAAAAATACAAAGGAATACACAAGAGAGATTACAAGATAATGATAAAGTGAAAATTACAATACTAACATGGAATATTGAGGGTACTCATTTAAAAATTGCAGATCCAGAAATTGCTTGGTTTATTGCAAACTTTGATTTTATTTGTTTGCAAGAAACCTGGTGCAGTTCAGAAAATGCTCCTAAAGTACCAGAATATGTGAACATTTCTAAATCTTCAATTAAAAACAACAAGTAAGGGAGACACAAAGGGGGAGTAACTATATATTTGACAGCCAAAAATAACTATAAAATCACCAGACATTATCCTACTCCAGAGGATATGTTAATGGTGAGAACTGAGGAAGGTAATGGTAAAGGCAAAGAGAAAATCAAAATAATAGTAGCAAATGTATACTTGTTCCCCATGATTAAAGATAAAGATTAGAGGGTACAAAAATGATCAAGCCATTGACTGTAATTAATAGGATGGAATCTTTACATAATCCAATTAAATTTATAATTGAAATTAAACAAACTATAAATGAAAATAAAGGCATAAACAACCCAAATACCAGCAAAGGCTTGGAAATAGTCAATCAAAAAAGAATTAGATGGGATCCAAATGCAATAAAGCAATTTGACAACTTATTCAAAGGACCAATAAATGATATTAGAACAATGATAGTTCAAAATACTGAATATTACCTGGTACTGCAATATTGGGTTGACATAATTAGTCTGGAACACCCATATTGTACTACCAGCAGGACCGGGACCCAATTGGTGATTAGATATGATAAGATTTGGTTTAATAGAGAATGTAAAGAAGCCAAGAAAGAACTGGGCAAAACCATTAGAAAATATATATAAAAAAAGATTAAAGAATAATCAAATTAATATAAATATTAATAAAGAGAGGAAAATATATAAACAAATACTAGGAACTGAAAAATATAAACATTCTTGGATACTATGGGAAAACTAAGGAAGACAGTAAAAGGAAAAGATGATAAAAAAAATTGGGGCAATGGTGAGTCAAGGTTTTGACAAATATACTAAAACAATAGATGCATATATTCATCCTGATACCTGTATATCCTACTTTACAGAACTCTATTATTCACAACAGGAGGAAGTTCAATTAAGAGAAATAGAAAAGATAGAAAATTCAAAAGATTCATGTGCCATATATCCAATCTCGATTATGATAAGTTTAGAACAAGTGCAAACAGCAATTCTTCAAATGAAATCCAATAAAGCCCCAGGCTCAGATAACATATTAGGAGACATTAAGTTTTTTATTAACTGGTGGCTCCAATCTTGGAAAAATTATTTAATTTTATCGTGCAAGGTCATGATTATCCCATGAGCTGGAAGGGGAGTATAATATTTCCAATTTTTAAAAAAGGTGACCCAGGTGATCCTAAAATGTACCGTCCAATAAGCCTAATTCATACTTCACAAAAAATATTTACTAAAATTATCTTAAAAAGATTGGAAGTATGGGCAGAAGAAAATAATATCTTTCATGAATCTCAAAACGGTTTCCGGAGAAATAGATCTACAATCCATCATTGTTACACACTCAAACATTTAATTTGGAAATATACAAAAATCAAAAATACTCCACTTTACTGCTGTTTTGTGGATTTTTCATCCGCATTCGACAGTATAAGCAGAGTTTTCTTGTGGAACAAGTTAAAGAACTTAGAATTATACCCATAACTCCTTGATATACTTATAAGATTGCACTCAGACATATGGGGTGCAATAAGATATGACCAATATGGTTATTATCTCTAAGCCATTTAAAACAACACGAGGAGTTAGGCAAGGATGTCTCCTGGCTCTATTTTTATTTAATATATATATAAATGACATTCTGAAGGAATTGGAAAACTCTCTATACCATGCACCCAAAATAGGAAATACTCTGGTAGATTGTCTGGCTTATGCTGATGACCTGGTGTTGATTTCCACCTCGATTCTGGGCCTACAGAGAAACCTTTATTATTTCTCTAAGTTGTGTGATGATCACAAATTAAAAATAAATATGTTTAAAACAAAAATCTTAACATTTGGGAACAGTAAGAAATATATTAAATCATTGTGGATTAAATCAGAAAAAGTGGAAAGGGTTAAATACTGTGACTATTTGGGTGTTAGATTTAATCAATCATTAAGATGGAAAGATCATATAGGCCAGATTCTAATGAAAATAAAGAAAACATTTAATGCCTTCAGGATATTTAATTCTAAGATGGGACAGACAACGATTGAAGGAGTCCTGAGGGCATTTGAAGCAAAAATAAATTCTAGTATTCTCAACGCAGCTGAGATTTGGGGAACAGACGAGTTGAAAAATCTAGAAACACTTTGTAACAAAATGAAAAGGTATATCTTGAAAGTACCTCAATCTATATACCAGCTGGTATAGTGAATCTAGAATTGGGACAATTTTCTATTTCTACATTAGTGACTGAAAGATTAATTCTTTCTTCAATAAAGTTATTTTTACTAGATGAAATCAGAGCACCCAGGATATGTTTGGATGAAGAAATAAAATATACTTTGATGGGAAATGTTTTCCAACTTTGGAGATTTTCCAACGTTTTGTGATTCCAAATGGGCTAGGGGATATTTTGTGGGAATGTTTGTATACCCCTGGCAAATGATGGTTGAGCGGGTGAAGAACAGATTAAGGGACCAGGAAAAAATTAAGGAGCTTACAAGAATGAAATAATTCAAATTATATAGATGGTTCAAGCAGATTAAGTCTACACATGGCCTGGAGCCTTATTTAGTTAGGTTAACTAAGCCATGTGATAGAAGAACAATGATTAAATTCAAACTTGAAATATATAAGGCAAACTATGTATTTCATAAACAAAAAAGGGAGAATATTTCTTCTCCCTATTGTAAATGTGATAGATCGACTGAGGAAGACCTAAAACACATTCTACTTCTACGCCCTTTATTTAAGGGAATACGATTGAAATGGCTAGGTGACATCACGGCAAATCTTGACTCCCCTCCAAAGAAATAGTGAAATATTTAATGAACAATGATAATCTAATTATAATGGAGAAAACTGTCCACTTTCTTCAGGCTACTCATTTATGAGATTGTTTGTAAATCCTCGATGAATGATCTTAAGTTAGACAGAGATATGATATCTTAAACTGTGATGTTTCTGTAAATTATATTGGCATGCTATTCTTTAAGTAACTGAATGGAGAGAATTAAAATAGGACTACTATCTGATCGTTAATACAATGTAATAATGGTCTGATTTAACATGAAAGCACTTTATTTATTGAAGCCAGAAAGTTAATGTTAATCTGTGTCAAATTTTTATATTGAGTGGAGTGATCCAGGAAGAGGCAATGATCTCCAAACTGGCTGCTGCAAATGACTTTGAAGGTTGCAGAGGAGGTCATCTTTATGATAGGGGTCTTTGGGGGGGCACCATGCCATTGTCCTTGTGTGTAGCAAGGAGTTTGGTGTGGTGGTGGGTCAGTACTGCATGACAGGCCACAGATGTTTTCAGCTCTTTATAGCAAGCCTCCCTTGCTAACCCATCTGTTTCAGCATTTGCCTCAACTTGTATACCCCCTCCCAGTTAAGTCCCCTGATGTGGACTACCCCAAGGTGGGGGAGTAGTTTTCTTGAAGCAGAAATATTTTCCCAGTGCTTCCAGTGGGCTATGAGTTTATGGCTACAGTCTGAAAAGTCATTATTAACCCAGTCTGCTAAATAGTGAGTGAAGGCTCTTTGGCAATAATTTGATTCAGTAAGGATTAATACCAGGTTGACTACCAAATGTGACAATTGTCTTTTCTGGGGCACAGAACTCCACTTCTTGTGCTGAAGATGCTGCAACAGGGAGAGAAATATGGTTGCCCAAGTTTACTTTGCCATTCGGGTATCTCCCTGTCACTATACCAGTTCCTGCCCTGCCTTTGCCTTAACACTTTTGGTAGGATCCATCACAATAAATAAGGAGTCATGATGGGTGGAGGTTCACCTCAGCAGTGGTGGGGACCTCCTGCTTAATTAGTGCAGGTAAGTGTTTTTTTGTAGGCTGTATTCAGAGTGTAACAATGGATCATTAACAGTGTTTCCCACAGATACCAACTGTGGTCCACAGTTTTCCTAAACTTACCTGTTTTTCTTTGGAATATGTTGGTGATAGGGACTAGAACTAGTACTGTAATCCATTCTGATTGGTAACCGGGGCGGAAACCTGTAAGTGCCTGAGAAATAGCCACCAAAATCTTTTCCTCAACCATAAAAGTACTTTCTGTTCGGGTAAATGTCTCCCCCCAAACCAAAGTACATGCCTCTCAGAATTTTGGCCCTGCATGAGGGTCACATAGTAGGATTCACTGCCTACTGTAGTTTGATTGGAGAGGGATGTGGTAATATCTCTAACCAAGGTAGCTACACTAACTTGTACTGCCCGTTTTAATAAATCTAGATGGTTTTGGTCCTCAGTGGTCCATATAAATTTAGCGTTCCCTTTTGACTTCTCATAAAGTGACTTGGCTAGCCTACTATTGTCTGGGACGTGATGTCTTACGAAGTTTAACAGCCATAGTGTACTTTGGAGTTCTTTTTTTTGTGCCCCCTTGGGCCACCAGTCTGCCTACCTCAACACATCAGGCATCCTCCTTGGGTCTCAGGCCACCATCTCCGGGGATTCTCCTTGGCTCCTATTCGGGTTCTGCTGCTACCCCTGCGGCTTGCCCCCTGTGGCGGGTGGAGGGGAGCTCCTCCCCTAGCTCTACCCTCCCTAGTCAGGATCCAGTATTGCCGTGTACCCTCATTGCTGAACAAGCTTCCCCCTGTGGAGACGGCCATCATGCCACCACGACTGGTGCCCTATTTTCCACTTTTTCTTGCCCTCGCATCTGTGGCATGCAATGAACCCTAAGGTCCTGAGCGCGCATGTTTCCGCATGCACTCCAACCAGGTGCCAGCCCCAGCATGTCCCCTCTAGTCTTGCCAGTGTTCCAGTGCTTACCCCCAGCCACCACTAGGGGCCATCAGAACACTGACGGCAACCCTCCCTCCTCCCCGGAGAAGGAGAGCAGTCCTATGGATGCTCAATCCTTCTCCTCCCCTACTGACCCCCAACAACCTGGGCTCATTCCAGAACCCCGGTCACCGGCGTGGTGTGAGGTGTGGCATCCAGTGCCTCAACCCTCAGCACCACTGGGCCGGCCACTTTGGAGTTCTTTGATAGTTTTTGGGAGGGTTATGGCTGTAATTTTGTCTTTGAACATCCTAGTCAACTCTATCCCCAGTGGTGATATTGTAGTACCTAAAAACTCTACCTCAGGTCTCCCTATCTGACTCTTTTTAAGGTTTAGTTTAAATCCATCAGATTGCAACTTAGCAAGGATGACTTCAAGGCATGCCCACTGATCTGATTCTAGGTCATGCAAAAAGTATATGTCATCCATGTAAAAGAACTCTTTCTCAATACTATTTGGGGTTTTTGCCAATGCTTCTAAGAATATCCCTGAATAATTCATGAAGCCTTGGGGGAGCCTGGTCCATGCATACTGCTGCCCTCACAGGAAAAGGCTGTTTTGTCTTGGTTGGTCTTCCTCCCAAGAGGGGACTGACCAAAACCCATTAGATAGAACTAAGGTGGTCTTATACTTCTTTACCTCAAATGTGTCCAAGGTGGCTTGCATATGAGTGTTTTGTACTGTGTAAGGTTCAATCTGTCTATTTAATGCTGTATAGTCAACCACTAATCGTGTAGTGCCATCTGGCCTTTTTGCTGGAAGCAAAGGAGAGTTTGTTTCAGCCCTCACTGTTTTAATAATCCCTAAATCCAAGAGTTCAGCAACTTGTGGTTCCAACTGACTCCTTACCATGCTTGGGACTGGGTATTGTCTTTGTGGTTTATGTACCCTCCTCCCAGATTTCCTCCAGGGTATTTCTAATCAGTCCTCCCATTTTTTTTTTTGTTTGCTGATATGGGAACATGTACTTCTGCAATATATTCCTGAGCTTGATTTTGTTAAGTTGTGTGTAGTTACACTGAATGAGGGTCTGGTCCTAAATGAGTGGGGTGACCAAGCAGTTCACTGCAAATGTATATCAGACGAGCAGTATCCAATCCATTCCCAGAACCACTTCCTCTGCCATATCTACCCAGAGCACCTCCATGTTTTGGCAACCAAACCATGATGTTATGGTCACAATGACTTTCTCTGAGGGTAACATACTTTTTTTTTTTAGTTGTTTAACCAGGAATAGCACACTAAGCTGAAAGCTTTTTTACAGGAGTGACCTGGGAGCACAAGGAAGTTAAGTGACTTGCTCAGGGTCACACAGTATTCAAGTGGAAGCTGTGGGATTCAAACCCTGGTCTGGTCTGCTGGATGTCACCAGATTTGCAGCTCAGAGTCTTAGACCACTGTACTATACTTCCATTTATTCCTATAATTTGAGGCCCTGCCAAAAATCCTGGCTTGTTTGATGTTACTTGTAAATTTACTAAAGTATGCCTAGGCCCAGTATGTACAACAGCATTGTATTCTGAACCTGCAATGTTAACTAACTCTCTGGGTCTAATGTCAGGGCTGCCTGTATCCTATGCTTGTTGGTTACATGGTTGGTAGTGGTAGGGTCTGGGGAAGAATCTCATAGGTGGCTTAAAATCTGCTCAGTTACATGGGTTATAATTTGGCCTTATCCTATTCCCTAGATTTGCATTGCTGGTGGGGAGGGGAATAACCTGGAGGAGCAGTTACATTTGGAGACAAGTTACTAATAGAAACACTGGTAGGGGTCTGATTCCAATCTGCCTGAGGATCCATTTTTGGTGGGGATCTCTCTTTTTCCTGTCTTGTGGACAGTCTAATCTGATTCCCCTACTTTGGCCATCAACTGAGCAGCCCTAACAATGTCTGCAAAATCACGAGAACAGCTGCACGGAGTCTGAGCTGGATGTCATTGTCCACCTAGGGACAAATGACTTGGCTCATCATGAGATTAGAGCAGTGCAGGAGGACTTTGTAGAGTTGGGAAGGGGCCTAAGACAAGTAGCACACACAGTATCCTTCTCAGAGATGCTGCCTGTCAATGGCATGGGTGAGGCAAGGGTACTTTGCACCATGCAGTTTAATGAATGGTTGAAAAAATGGTGTGGCACACAGGGGTTTGGCTTCACTGGGGACTGGAGTTCCACCTGGAGGGACACCAGCCTATACTGGCAGGATGGTCTGCATCTGTCCAGGAAGGGAACAAGTCTTTTGAGCAGTTGGTTTAAATGCTTCCTTGGCAAGCTTTTAAACTAGTCTAGTCAAGGGGGAAGGCACTGATAAGCAGCAGGAAATCCAAGCCTCTCCCTACAAAACAGGGTACTAAATGAGAAAAGGACCCAGGTAGAAAGGTCAGTGGGGGATGCTGCAACAGAAGGTAAAGCCATCAAAAAATTGAGAGCAATAAGTACCAATGCCTGTAGTCTGAGTAACAAGCTTCCTGAATTAGTGGCCTTGATGGAGGAGGAACATCTGGATATTGTGGCAGTCACAGAAACATGGTACACACCAAAACCATGACTGGGATGTAAACATACCAGGATACACTATCTACAGGAGGTACAGGGAGGGTAAAAGAGGAGGAGGAGTAGCTCTTTACATAAGGGAAGGAATCAAAGCAACAGAACAAAAGGGTAAACAGAGAGGAAAAGAAGCACTGTGGGTAAATTTGGAGACCAGCAATGGTACCACAATCTGCACAGGGGTTTCATACAGACCCCCTTCTCAGGAGGAGGAAATGGACCAGGAAATGATAGAAAGTATACTGAGAATGGCAGAAAAAGGGGAGATATTGCTGATGGGTGATCTGAATATGCCAGATGTTAACTGGAGTGCAGTTGCAGCAGCCACTTCGAAGAGTGGGGTTATTCTAGATGCCCTACAGGGGGGCATGCCTTAGACAACTAGTATTGGAGCCCACTCGAGAGGGAGCAATCTTAGACCTGGTTCTCTCAAATGGAGATGGAGAGAGGATCACAGATGTAGAAGTGGGTAGCCATCTGGGAACTAGCGACCATCGAACAGTATGGTTCACAATAAACACAGCAATAGAGTCAAGCCATACAAAGGCAAAAGTACTGGACTTTAGGAGGGCTGACTTTGCCAAAATGGGTGAGTGCCTAAGGAATGCACTAGCAAACGGGCAGGAAGGAGGGGTGGAAGAACAATGGAGAATAATAAAAACTGCCATCACAGAGGTAACAAGCCTTTGTGTGAAGCAAATAAACTAAACAAAACAATGTAAGAAACCACTATGGTTCTCAAAGGAAGTGGCAGTGAAGGTTCAAGAGAAAAAGAAAGCATTCAGGAAGTACAAGGAATCACAGAAGGAGCAGGACAGAGAACTGTATCAGTTAAAGCAAAAGGAAGCTGGGAAGGCAGTCAGAAAAGCAAAGGCCCAAACCGAGAAAAAGATAGCTAACCCAGTTAAGAAGGGGATAAAACTCATAGGTACATCAGGGAGCAAAGGAAGACCAAGGGAGGATAGTGAGGCTTAATAAAGGGAGGAGGGTGGGAAGAGGGTGACTGTGAAAAGGCAGAGATACTAAACAAATATTTTTTTCCCAGTATTCACAAATGAAGAGGTGGAGGTACCTAAAACAAACAGTAGAAACACTCTGGATACAGAAGTTGATACCAGCCCATTTATAGAAGAAAGGGTTCTGAAAGAACTCTTAAAAGTGAAGGTGGACAAAGCAATGGGGCCTGATGGGATTCATCCCAGAATTCTAAAAGAACTAAGGGTAGAACTAGTGACACCACTGACTACCCTCTTTAACAAATCATGGGAGGATGGGGTGGTACCCGAGGATTGGAGGAGAGCAGATGTGATTCCCCTTCACAAAAGTGGGAGCAAGGCAGAAGCAGGAAACTACAGACCTGTTAGTTTAACCTCAGTGATAGGGAAAACGATGGAATCACTTCTGAAGGAAAGAATTGTCGAGTATCTAGAGGCCAGAGGGGCACAGGACCCACGGCAGCATGGATTCACAGCAGGAAGGTCATGCCAGATGAATCTGATAGATTTCTTTGACTGGGTGACCAAAGTAGTAGATCAGGGAGGGGCTGTGGACATGGCCTACCTAGACTTTAGCAAGGCATTTGACACAGTCCCACACAAAAGATTAATGTACAAGTTAGCCAGCCTGGGAGTGGATTCCAAGACGACAGCCTGGGTAAAGAATTGGCTGGAGAATAGGACACAGAGAGTTATAGTAAATGGAGTCCACTCTGAAGAAAGGGGGGTTACTAGTGGGGTACTGCAGGGTTCAGTATTAGGGCAGGTCCTCTTCAATGTCTTTATAAGCGACATTGCAGAGGGACTAGAAGGAAAGGTATGTCTCTTTGCAGATGACACAAAGATCTGCAACAGAGTTGATGCACAAGGAGGGGTGGAAAGGATGAGAAGGGACTTGGCAAGGTTAGAGGAATGGTCAAATGTATGGCAGCCTAGATTCAATGCTAAGAAGTGCAAGGTAATGCACCTGGGAAACAAAAACCCAGGGGAAGAGTACACAATGGGGGGTGAGATACTAACAAGAACAAAAATGGAAAGGGACCTGGGGGTAGTCATATCAGATGACCTAAAGGTGGGCAAGCAATGTGAGAGGGCAGCAAGGAGGGCTGGGGGGATACTGGGATGCATAGGGAGAGGCATCACCAGTAGAAAACAAGAAGTTATTATCCTTCTGTACAGACAGCTGGTGAGACCCCATCTGGAGTACTGCATGCAGTTCTGGAGACCCAGTATCCGCAGACATAGACAGGATGGAAGCTGTCCAGAGGAGGGCAACTAAAATGGTGCAGGATCTGCACCGGAAGACATATGAAGAGAGAGACTTAAGGAGCTTAATATGTATAGCCTCGAGAAGAGGAGGGAGAGCGGGGGACATGATAGAAACTTTCAAGTACCTCAAGGGAATCAACAAAGTCCAAGAGGGTAGCATCTTTCAAAAAAAGAGGTGTGCAAGAACAAGGAGGCATAATTTGAAGATAAAGGGGGGTCACCTCAGAGGTAATTTAAGGAAGTATTTTTTCACAGAGAGGGTTGTGGATGTAAGGAACAGCCTTCTGGAGGAGGTTGTTGAGTCAAAAACAGTGGTGGAATTGAAGCATGCATGGGACAGTCATAAGGCAATTCTAGGGGATGGGGGTAGGAAGAAGTAGGCTGCTGGTTAACTAGGATCTGCAGCTTATCCATTAGGTAGGGAAATGGGCAGACTGGGTGGGCCAAGCGGTCCTTATCTGCTGTCAAATTCTGTTTCTATGTTTCTATTAAGAGGCATTTCCCATATGTGCTAGGGAAATTAAGTTCCTCTGGATGTGTGGCTTACAGCCACTGGCAAAGCACATAATACATTCTCTATCATTCATATCTTGCTTGCTAACCCCTTGGAAATATGCTGACTTAAGTCTATCTGCAAATTGCCTAGGGCATTCATCATTCTGTTGTTTCATCTTATATGCTTTAGCTCTGTTGCCCATGCAATGTGTATTAAGAGTGGTGGCCACTGGATCTACCATCTTTTCTGCTGATTTTCCTGTCCCCTTGATCTCTACTGTTTCATCCCATACCTTCGGTTCCACACAAAACTGAATGAATTTCAATTTGGTCTTCTTGTTCGAATCTGAATTGTCTTCTAACTCCTGCCTGCACTGCCTTCTCCACATGTCAGGATCTGCCTGTCCTCATTTGTCCACCCTTTTGACATATTTTGCTATGCTTTCTAAATCCTTCAGTATCAGCTGGAGCTGGATTAATCCCATTCCCTCAAATCCTGAGGTGTAGTAACTTGTCATTCTCTGTTGGTAATGGGACAGCTGAACTTCCACCTGAGGACAGTAAAAGAGTTGCTCCCCCTTGCAACCTCAAATAGGTAGGGGTTCCCCTTGAACTGCAGTCTGAAAATGGAGTTGGGGGGGTCCTGATCCATTAGATACCTATAAGGAAGATTACCATCACTTGGGGAAAATGAGGGGTTCATGGGGCAGAGACTTTTTCATCCCCATATGGGGTATTACTTGGGTCCTGATGGAACTCCAAAGAGTCATTATTAACTCTATATGTATTTCCTCTTAACTTGTTATCATCATTGATAACTTCCAAAAGTTTTATCAAATCTTCTTCTCTTATGATGAGACCTTTCTCATGGCTAGTAGCTCCCCCCAATATTTTCCCTAGTTTCACCCCGTGTCTGCCTGAGTCCTGTGGAGACTGAAAATCTATCAAGACAGAATTAAAATTCCTTGCCTGTTCTTGCCTTTGCCTTGAATTATTCAATTCTTGTCAAGCCATTTTTATGTTGCTTGCATGCATGTGCAAGAAACATAGTGCCATCATACGAGTTTTCGGAGGTGTGGCACCCATCTTCCAATTCAGTCAGTGTGTTTGCAGGCATGGCCACAGTTCTCCAATGACTGCTGCAGCTGTCTATGACAGCAGTTGAAAAATGCAGTGCCGTACAGTTGAAAGGGAGCAGAGCTCCCCCCGACATGCATGCAGCATGCAAGCACACATATTGCGTGCTGATGCGCTTTCCCCCACACACACTGTATGGCTGACGGGGTGCCCAACTCTCGCCGGCTCCATGCTTCCCCAACAAAAGTTGTCAAGGTGCCACTCTGGGAGCCCACCCCAGCGAGCAAAATTGTTATGGCTGACAGGGTGCCCAACCTGTCAGCTCCAGCCCCCCCAAACAGTCTTTCCAGCTGCCACTCTGGGAGCCCACCCCAGCATGGCAAACGTCCCGCATTATCTTTTAGAAAAACAACAACCTGTAAACAAAAAAAGGTCCCTCGTAGTCTCTGTCTCCCTACCCACCACTTGTACCCACCCACTGCACACCCTGCCTCCTCACACCCCCACTTCACCCCATACTTACCTCCGGAGTCCGGCGCAATGATCTTCAGTGGACTGGGAACATGTCTGCACTCTTCAAAGCCGACCGCGAACTGAGGAAATGCTGGTAAGCTGTATAATGGCATAAATAGGGTTTTTTCAACTTTGATGCATGCATATCTCAGGCATTTTGGGGAATTTTGAGCCCAAATTTTCAACATGGGGTATTTGGGACCCCTCCTCATGAATTCTTGCACTGTCATGGTGTTAGTCGGGCCCGAAGGGTGATTTCGTGGTCACTGCATGAAATCACCTTTTGAGACCAATTAACGAAACGACAGTGCCAGTGTTCATAAAGTGGGCTCTCAAAAAGCCTATGTTGAAAATTTGGTGGGAAAAATCAAAAAAATGACTGTTTTACCAGCATGCATTTTGCAGTTGCTATGCACGATCATAAGTTCACGAATTTTCAATATGTTCACTCCAGATTTTCAGCATTGCTATTTTACCACACCTCCTTATGAGCAGTACAGCTGTCATTTCTCACATCTCACCCAAAATGTGTTTCCACGCATGTAGCACACAATGGCACAGTCGGTGTGTGCAATCAATGTTTGGGACAGAGTAAGAAAATCACAGTGATACTGTTCATGAGCAGAGGTGTTAAAATGGCTATGTTAAAATTTGGTGAAAATATCCTCAAAATGACTGTTTTATGAGCATGCGTTGTCTGCCTCTTACTGCAGCTCATAAGTTTGTGAATTTTCAATATTTTCACTCCAGATTTTCAACATTGCCAATTTACCACACCTCCTTATGAGCAATATAGCTGTCATTTTTCACATCTTGCCCAAAACATGTTTCTGCCCATGTGGCGCACAATGGCGCAGTCGGTGCGTAAATCAATGTATGGGACACATTAAAAAGTCACAGTGACACTGTTCATGAGCAGAGGTCTTAAAATGGCTATGTTGAAAATTTGGTGAAAAATTCTAAAAATGACTGTTTTATTTACGGCATTGCTAGTTCCTACCCACGCTGTAAGTTCGCAAATTTTTATATTTGCATCAGATTTTCAACATTGTCATTTTACCACACCTCCTTATGAGCAGTACAGCTGCCATTTTTCATGTTGCCCAAAATGTGTTTCCGTGCATGAAGTGCACAATGGCGCAGTCAGTGTGCACAATCAATGTTTGGGACAGATTGAGAAAATCACAGTGGCACTGTTCATGAGCAGAGGTCTTAAAATGGCTATGTTGAAAATCTGGTGAAAAAATTCCCTTCAGCCGTTCTGCAATGTTACTAATGAAGACCCTGCAGCACCCCACTGGTCACGCCCTCTCCCTAGACTGCACCCCATATACCACCAATCTCTGCCTCCTGTCTGTTAGCCAGTTTCTAACCCAGTTTACCACCCTTTCCCCATGCCCAGCATACCCAGCTAGTTTATCAGCCTCCTATAGGGATGGGTGTCAAAGGCTTATTGAAATCAAGGTAAGCATTGTCCACTGCCCCACCTTGATTCACTTCCTTTGTCACCCAGTCAAAGAAATCAACCAGATTTGTCTGACATGATGTCCCCACTGTGAATCCATGTTGTCTATGGTCCTGGGCTCCGATGGCTTCTAGATGCCCCACTGTCCTTTCTTTAAGCAATGTCTCCATGATCTTCCTCACTACTGAGGTGAGGCTGAATGGCCTATTGTTCCCTGCCTCCTCCCTGCTGCTGGACTTGTGTAGAGGGATCACATGTGCCCTCCTCCAATTCACTCGTGTTGAATGACTCAGTGAACATGGCTGCCAGAGGTACTTCTATCTCCCTTCGCAGTTCTCTTAATATCCTTGGGCGTATGCCACCTGGTTCCATCGTTTGTCCACCTTCAATTTAGTGAGCTCCTGCAGGACTCTTTTGCCTTTAAACAGACTATTGTCCACCTCTTCATCCCCTTGGCAACTGCTGTACTGCTGTGGCCCTTGCCCCTCCCACTCTTCTGTGAATACTGAACGGAAAGACACAGTGGATGTCTTGAGAGGAAGACATGGAACTATCACTTCCAAATACCTAAACAGCACATACAAGCAAGCAACATTCGGCATTGACAAATGCTTGTTTACAATCCCCACACTGCACATAGCAGATAAAACTGCATTCCCCTGGTTATTCACTGATTTACCATTTCCCACAACTCGGGTAGAATGGTTGTACCCCTTAAAACTTTCAAAGTCCTATCCTTTAACCTTAACCCATCACATATATTTTCAGCAATGGAACTGGAATTTAATCATTGGGTATCTAACAAAATGCTGAATGTCCACAGTGCTTTGGTCACTGTCCTATTTAGTCCTCTGCCTTGATATCCCTAATAAAGTCCTGGTTGAATATTACAAGATCTTAGATTGCTTCCCCCTTGTTGGGTTCCTTCACCCATCAGGTGAAAAAGCTGTCATGCAAAACCTCCAATATATTTTGTCCTTTTTGGCTCCTATCCTCCTACTAGTCCCAGTAAATTTCAAGTTTCTTTAATCAAACAACTTAAAAGCTTTCGTGATACAGACTTACAGATAAAAAAATAAATATAATCAAGATATAAATACATAGTTCATGATCAAAAGAAATAACCCATTGCAGTATTTAACATAATAATATATCAGACAAAAATTAAAAAAATAAAATGAAAATATAAAACATCCATAATTGACTCTGTCACATTATATTGTGCATATCATAGATATAAAATAAATTCTGGAGCGACTAATTTACTGTGTTATACCGTAGAATTGTTTATTACTAACTTCCCATTAGAAAAGCTGACAAAGTACTTAAGAAAACATTTAATTGAGAATTGACATTAGATAATACCTCCATGAACAGGAACCTCAATGACAATTTAGGCACAGGTCTGGTTACCTACTTCTCCATATTTCAGAGTGAGTAATCTCTAATAATGTCTTCTGTTGGCACCCTTTGCAAACTGTGTGAGAGGCCTTTCAGCACCATGCATTTCTGCTTAAAGTTGAACCAGCATAATATTCTGTGGTGATTTGCATATGCAGCCCATGATGCTTTGCATTGTGGGGGCATGTGTGATTTTGTATTTTTTTGAAACTTGGCTTCCCGGCCAAATACCCTTTGGGGTAACCATTGCTTCAGTGCTTGCACACAGAGTTTCTTTGTCTAATAATAACATGCACTTATCAAAGGGCCTAAAATGAAAAGTATTCAATGTACTGTTTTCAGTACAATTTCAGTAAAAGAAAAAAAAAGCATTTAGAAAAGTTTAATAATTCTTTGTATTTGGAGAGATTAAATAAATATTTTATAGAATCGCATGGCATACAGTGTACATTCCCTATAAACAGCAGGAGCCACTTATCTCTTTGTTTTTTTATACAGTGGACATAATGACATAATCAAGGACATTGATTTGTGTGGTTTCAAGTAATGAAATTCCATTTTCAAGATTTGAAATTCCAAGACTGCGCTGGAGATTGCTAGTCTAATTTCCAGATTTTTCCATGATTCTATTGCCAAACCTTTAATATGTGTATAAATATTCAAAATAAAATAAGTCTTAATATACAGAAAATTAAATAAAGCAAAATAAAAATAGCACAGGAAATTATCGAAAAATGTAAGTTCTTTAGATGTACTATCTGGTAATAAAATACCAAATTCCATAAAATGCTTTGCTTTTATTGGTGTTTAGAAACCCAAATCCCAGAGCTGATTTGGTTTTCTGGTAAAAGGTGAAAACCAGTAGTCTTGAAAATAATATATTTTGAAATGTCAGGTTCACCCAAATAACTGTACCTAAGACAAAATGTATCTGGTCTCTTTGGTTTAAAATGAAGTTGGTTGCTTTTATTTAAAGGGACACTGTCAATCCCCTTAGGCCTCAAAGGGTCCCTAGTTTAATAAAACACATTTTATGATTGTTCACATTCTATAGAGACTGATGATGTAGCTAATAGTTTGATTCTGATTATTATTTTTTCTTTTAAAGGGGTACTGTCAACCTTTTTTTGCATTATATTATTTCTAGGTTAAAAAAAACACATTTTATGATTGCTTACCTTATCTAAAACACATTGATGTCGCTGGTTGTTTTATTTGCCTGCTTATCTACAGTATTAGAACTGAAAAGCATGGTAATTTATCGTTATAACAAGCCTTGTTTTCCTTAGAATCATTGAACTACTCCTGTTGCACACTTCCTGAACATTAGAAAGACCCTCAGACAATGCAGCCACTCAAGATACAATAGTCTCCTCTACTCACACAGCATAATGAGTGACTATATTGTGTTGCGAGTGTTCCTGAGTCCAGTAAAGATGCAGCCAGAGTTGGTCAAGAAATGAAAACAAACATGTTTTGGTGTGGTAACACCAGTATGGTGGGCACTCAGGTTTTCACTTTTTAAGAGGAAAAAAGGAATACAAATTAAACTACCAGCTACATCAGCTGTCTCTACAGGATGTGGACAGTCACAAAATATGTTTTTTTTAAACTAGGGACACTTTGAGGCCTGAAGAAGTTGACAGTGTCCCTTTAAAAATGAAAAACAGACTGCCAAGCATAATGGTTTTACCACACAAACACACGTTTATTTACATTCCTTTATCAACTCCCACTGCATCTTTTCTATACTTAGGATACCCCCAACCCAGCCTAGCCACTTACAGTTCAGTGGGAGCAAAAGAGACTATTGTATCATGAGTGGCTGCGCCATTTGGGGGCATTTCTAATTTGATTTATTTATTTATTTAAGAGTTTAACCAGGCAGGCGTACTGAGCGGATTACCACTCATTTCCAGATGCAACCTGGGGGAGGTGGGGGATAAGGGAAACATTGATTGTTACATACAATTTTTACATACAGTACGGATAAATGCAATGGTGAGACGAATGATGCATTATTTATTTATTTAGCTTTTGTTTACCGGGTAAGTACACTAGACAAGTTGTATGCCTATTTTCAGGAGCGACCCGGGAGAGTACAACAGGTATTACAGACCACATCGTTACAGCATAGCAGGTAAACAAGTGCAATATTGTAACTTAGTACATTGAGTGTTACAGACCACATCATAACAGCGTAGCAGGTAAACAAGTACAATATTGTAACTTAGCACATTGAGTCAGCAGAACAAACAGGCAGAAAAGGGATCATTATGTATGGCAGACAAAGGTAAAGTACATAATGAGCAAGCGTTTGGTAGCATTGAGCATGCATGTAGCATAGGCAAGTGCATAAGGAAGAGATGGACCAAAGTCAACAACCAAGTTGGTTCAGTAAGTGTTCCAAGTAAGACAGTACCGAGGAGTTACAGTACCTAGGACATGGAGCAGGGGTGGCTAAGGGCACTCACAATGTGAGGCCAGCTTTAGGTGCCCCCACAGGGATTTCTGGAGACACTGTTAAGAAGGGGCGGTGCGAATCAGCTCAGGAATGGTGTTCCAGAGCCTAGGAGCCCATGCAGCTAAGTCCCTATCCCCCATAAGGGTGCGGGTTGGGGGTACTTTTAGTACCCCTGGACCATGGGACCTGAGAGAGTAGGAGGAGCGGTCAGCAGGAGAGAGGAGCTGAGCCAGCTCTGGGGGGGGAGCCAGTACTGATCACCTTGCTCACAAGGCGCCCTAGTCCAAAGTTTAAGTGATTAGTCGGCGAAAGCCAACCAAGCTTGTCATAGAGTTCACAATGCTGGGTAAGGCGGGGGCGGCCAGAGAGAAACGACAGATATTGTTGTACGTCATGTGCCACTGAGTGAAAAGGGCTTTTGAGGTACGAGCAAAAAGGTGGAGGCCATAGCTGAGGGAAGGGAGTAGTACTCCTCTAGCAAGTGCCAGATGAGCAGCAGGAGTTAGGTTGTATTTGCCCCTGTAGGCCAGGCCCAGCTTACAGTTCACAGCTCTGCAGACATTGAGGATATGGCTCCCTAGGTCCAGTTGAGGGTTGAGTGTCACCCCGAGGTATTTGAGAAAGGTCACAGTGTGAAGGGGAGTTCCATCTGCACAATTTATTTGCAGGGGGACTGGGGAGGCATGTATCTTAGCTGTTGAGCCAAATAGCATAGCCTGTATTTTTTTCAGGTTGAGGACCAACTTCTGTTGGGTTAGCCAGGCCTGAATGTTTTTAAAGTCCTCAGATAGATGGAGATTAAGGGCGGCAGTATCCCGGGAGTGGGCCAGGATAACCAGGTCATCCGCATACAGGGTGACCAGACATTTGGTTACTACAGCAGGGAGATGGTTAATAAAGAGAGAGAAGAGAAGAGAAGCGGTCCCATAACTGAGCCCTGAGGAACACCAGAGGTCATAGGTAGGGGATCTGAGAGGACTTTATTGAATTTGGCCAACTGTACTCTACCATGCAGGTAGTCGGTTAGCCATTTCAGAACTGATGGGAACAAGCCAAGGGACCTCATCTGGGTGCAAAGCGGGTCATGGTCAACAAGGTAAAAGGCCTTTGACAAGTCAAAGAACACTGCTCCAGAGAGTATCCCCTGGTCCATGGCTGCTCTAATACTGGACGAGACAGAGATCAGGGCCGTAGTAGTGCTGTGCCCTTTACGAAAACCATGCTGGGCAGGGGACAACAGCTCACAGGCTTGAATGTATTCAGAGAGTTGTTCATCTACTACTTTTTTGAGTAGTTTGTTGATGGCCGGTAGTATGGCGATTGGCCAGTAGTTATCAGGGACTTTAGGGTTGCCCTGCTATAGCACAGGGACTACCCTGGCGACCTTCCAGATATCAGGAATCTCCCCCATGGCAAGAGACAGGTTGATAATGTGAGCCACCAGGGAGGCGATGTGGGGTGCTCCAAGTTTTAGAAGCTTGGGCTCAAGATTGTCTAGGCCAGCACTAGAGTACTGGGAGAGGCCAGAGAGAAGAGTCAGCATCTCCTTGTCCGACACAGCCCTTAGGACGAAGGGAGGTCTGGAGGGGTCAGACTCCAGCCAATCCAGGGGTGAGGGACAGTTGGCACTCCTGTCTGTTGAGTTGTGTAGGGAGAGAGTAGGTAGGGAGAGAGTGGATAGGTCAGTGAAGTGGGAGTTGACAGCCTTTGCAATAGTATGTGGGTTGTTGCAGGAAATGCCTCCAATTAACATGTCAGTTACTCCAGAGTTAGAGGAACCACTGACCAAGGTTTTTATGTTTCTCCAGAACCTTCTAGGGTCATTTGCAGAGCTGAGGAGGGTGGACTTGCAGAAATCACTTTTTGGCAACCCTAATAGCCTTTTTACACTAGTTTCTGAGTTGTCTGTATTGTTATAGCAGGGTCTGGTCAAGGGAGCGTTTGAAGTGGGCCCAGCACTTGTCCCTCACCCGCATAAGGGCAAGGAGGCTCCCATGCAGCCATTTTGTGGTTGTCCCCCTGACCCTCCGTCTGATGGTTGGGACATGCCTGTCTTGCAGGGCCCCGAAGGAGTTGAGAAACTGTGTTATGGCTGTAGAGGGGTTAGGGGCACTATACACCCCTGACCAGTCTGTGAGCCTTAGATCCTCCATAAACGCATCCAGATCAAGCCTGGCAAAGTTCCTGACATGGATGATTTTATGAGGTATCTTTGGGGAGGGGGATTTTCCATACACAGAAGACCGGGGAGTGATCTGAGATGGAGTCGGATAGGGTCCCTAAGGAGGAGATCCTTTCAGGGCGATTTGACAGGATCTTGTCCAGTAGGGAGCTGGAGGCTCCATTAGTCAACCATCAGGTGGGCTCCTGCACGAGTTGCGTCAGGGATAGGCTAGCAAGTAAGGGTTCGAACTGCTTTACGTTACCACCAGTCCAGTTTAGGTTCACGTCGCCCAGGATTAGGAGCTCATTGTCACCAATACTGGGGCCAACAGTGTCTAGGAGGTGGGTGAGACCCTGAAGCCCTCCCTTTGGGGGGTTATAGGTACATACTACATGTAATTTCTTAGTGTTGCCGAGAAGTAGCATGACATGAAGCAGCTCGCAGGGGGGGACTGGTGGGATGTCTGGTGAGTCACCAGGGACACTTTGAGGTGGCTTCTGAAGTATATCAGGATGCCTCCTCCCATCTTGTTGCGAGACCTGTCCAATCATATGAGCTTGTAGCCTGGCAGCGCACAGGCTGAGTCAGGGAATGAGGGCTTGAGCCAGGTCTCTGTTATACCAAGGATGTCAGGCTTGTAGAGTGTGACCCATGCGACGAGCTCATCCAGGTTGGGAAGCAGACTACGAATGTTGAGATGGGCCACCTTTAACCCCATTACCCAGCCACCATTCCTGAGGAATTGCAGAGGCATGGAGGGTGGGGCCAGGATTAGGTTCAACATCACCGGCCAGGGCTAGGATCAGTGGGACCAGCCACAGGAGGTACCCTCTGGGGGACGAGCTCCTATTCAAAGGTTTGTGGGCTAGGCATCGCCTGTCCCAGGTGCGATACCATAAGGGTATTGGTACCAGACCACATACGGGATAACAGGGTCTTCCAGCATCTGTTAGGAGATTTGAGAAGGTGAAGTCAGCCAACTCGCAGGGGGACGTCATCACGTGGTCTTCCCCCCGAGGTATGGATAGGGGCAGTTGCCATTTGGAGGGTAACTAGTCCCAGAAAGAGACCAGCAAGAGTGATGGAGCAGGTTGTGGGGGACGGGACGGAACACCTAGGGGCCTTAGGAGGCACCATTATCCCCCACAGGGGTAATACCTACACAGCAGGTTGCAAAAGTGTAAGTAGGCGATATATAAGCTATAACCTGTGTGGAGTTAGGGACAATGTATACAGTAGAATCACCATATAGTACAGTACAAGTATTCAAGAAAGGTCATAAAAGGCAGGTTAGGTCACAGAAGGCAGGTAAATCAAAAACACCATACAGTACATTACAGTATTTTTCTTTTTCTTTTTTTTTTTCACTGATATCAAGAGGCAGTCACTTTTTGCTGGTAATAAGAAGCAGTCACTTTACAGTCCATCCCATCCAATCTGATAGGGTACTGCCAGATCAGGAAGCAGGGAAAGTGGGGATTTAATGGGAGGAGGGAACGGGGTGGGGGGGCCGAAATTCTGTCCAGGGATGCTGAAATCTCTGCCGAGGAGGTCCGCCGGAGCTTGATTCACAAGCCGGCACCTCCAACTTGGCCGTCGGCGAAATGCGGTAAGCGCGAGGGGGGGGACCCACCAACTCGGGTCTCCCACGCTTCCCCTCCAGAATGCTGCACTGTCCAGGATCTTACGCCCTTAAGACAGGAGGGCTGGTGAGCACAGAAATACTGGGGCCAATCGGGTAGCAGTTGCAAAAATGGCAGCAAGTTTGAATCTCTAGCAGCTTCAGCGGGTCAAGGCAGGGCTCCCGCACGCAGGTAGGTCAAAATGAGAATTAAGAGTACGCTTGTCTAGTGGAAATAGGTCTCCTGCACCAGCAGGGGCAACTTCTGTCCAGGGATGTCGAGATCTCCACCGAGGAGGCTCGCCGGAGCTTGATTCACAAGCCGGCACCTCCAACTCGGCCGTCGGCAAAATGCGGTGAGCACGAGGGGGGGGACCCACCAACTCAGGTCTCCCACGCTTCCCCTCCGGAATTAAAACATACAGTATAGATATTTACAATAGTGTAGCAGAGTTAACAGCCAAAGGGCTGCAGAGCATCTAACAGAGGACATTATTTATAAGTTTTACATTTAACGCAGACAAGTAGTGAGCAGAACAAACAGTCTTTATTTTTTTTTTTTAGGGCCCTACAGCGAAGCAACTGAGACTTGGCATGTCTACCGGTTACCAAGAATTTTCGGGCTTGTTCTTATGGCTACTGTGAGCATGTACATGTGGTGGGGAAGTGTACATAGAGGAGTGGGTTGAGACACCTGGGGTTTGTGGAGCTCCTGATGGCAGCAGGCAGGTCATTCCATAGTTTAGGCATGCAATATTTGAAAGCCGATTGACCTTTGGAGGTATGCATGAAAGGGACTTGGAGAAGCCTGGAGTTGGTGCTTCTGAGTGAGTAGCTAGGGGAGCGCTGAGCCGATATGGCAGAATCGAGATAAGAGGGAAGGGACTGTGACCAGAATTTGGCGATGACTCTGGAGCATTGGATCTGTCTGTGGGTCGTGAGTGAAGGCAGGGCTAGGTCCCTGTACAGATCACAGTGGTGGGTCATTGGGAGGCAGTCAAGGATGAAATGACAGAAGGAGTGGAAAAGAGTGTCCAGGCTGGCCAGGTTAGATTGGGATGCAGCGCCATATATCACGTCACCATAGTCAAGTATAGGGAGGATCATTTTTTGAACAATTTCCCTCCAGACCTGTTTGGGCGTGCAATCCTTATTGCGATATAGAGCACCAGGTTTTGGATACATCATATTGTGTAAGGATTCGATATGGGTGGAGAAATCCAGGTATTGGTCAAGCCGGACTCCCAGGTATCTGAAAGAGGTGCAGAACCCGGGGGAGGGGCCATCTAGGGTAGGGAATGAGGGGCATGATGCTAGGTGGGAGAGTCGAGAATGTGACCCAAAGGTGAGTGTGACTTTTTTGTTGTATTTGGAGATAGCTGGTTGGATGTGAACCAATTCTGTACTGCACTGAAATCTCGCTGAAGCACATTTGACACTTCTCCAGCAGAAAGGCCGGAGGTGTACAGTACGGTGTCGTCCGTGTACATTTGGATGGATGACAGTGTGCAGGCCTACAGGAGGTCATTTAGGAATACTGAAAAAAGCAGAGGTCCCAGGAATGAGCCTTGGGGGGCCCCCATAGTGACTGGTAGGGGGGAAGATATGTGAGGGCTGATTTTCACCGATTGATATCTGCCTACAAGGTAGGCATGACACCAGCTAGTGTCATGGTCTGAGAGGCCAGCACCATTTAGTTTTGCTAGTAGCTTAGGGTGGAGACAGTATCAAAAGGCTTGGCCAGGTCAATGAAAATGGCCGAGGTGGTATGCCCTTTGTCCATTCCAAACAAGATGTCATTGTTGATTCTTAGTAGGAAGGTGATGGTAGAGTGAGTCTTTTGGAAGTCAGACTGATAAGGGGTGAGAAAAGAGGTTGTGTCTAGGAATTGAGAAAGTTGGGCGAGTGTGAGGTGTTCCTAAAATTTAGTCAGAATTGGAAGAAGGGAGATGGTTGGTAATTACCCGTTGTAGAGGGATCACCGCCCTTAGGAAGGGGGATAACAGTCGCATGCTTCCAACTGGCTGGGATTTTGGCCATGGAGAAGGAGAGGGCGAGAAGATCAGCTAGTGGAGCGGCTATGGTGGGAGCAGATAAGTGAAGCAATTTGGTGTCCGGGCCGGATGGACATTTACCTTTGTTAAGGTTGAGTGAAGTCAGTACTTGCAGCACTTCGGCTGGGGTGACTGGACAGAAGTAGAAACTGGGGGCTTGTGTGGAGTTCAGAGATTTCAGTGGGGTGCGTGGTGTGGATGAGGTATGCAGGTGATTGGATAGGAGAGACGCTGCACAGCTAGTGAAGAAAGTATTAAAAGCAGACGCTACTTCGCCAGGGTCGGTGACAGTCGAACCTAGGATAGATAGGGTCGGGGTT
This sequence comes from Neoceratodus forsteri, assembly GCA_016271365.2. NCBI lineage: Eukaryota > Metazoa > Chordata > Ceratodontiformes > Ceratodontidae > Neoceratodus > Neoceratodus forsteri. Next base: position 1,323,921,982 of record CM057456.1, read on the forward strand.
GGAGGTTGGATGGGGGGGTGAGGAGGGATTTGAGTTTTCCAGAAATTTGTGAGGTGGTTGAGGTTTGAGTTTAAAGCCGACATGAAGTAGCTCTTTTTTGCCCAATGAATCAGTTTGGTGCAGGAGTTGCAGAGGGTCTGGTGTCTTTGTAGGGATTCTTGGGAGCATGAAAGCCTATGTTTGATCCAAGCTTGATCTCTGGTGCGGCAGCTGCTAATGAGATCAGATGAGACCCAGGGAAGGTGGGAGCCCCCTACTTGTGTGCTTCTTTGCGGGGCATGATTATCCCAAGCTGTGAGAAACCTGGTCTTAAAAGTTTCATAAGCATAGTCAATCGAGGGTGCCTTAGGTATGAAGGACCAGTCAATATGAACCAGGTCATAGAGGAGCGCAGGCAGAAATAAGGAGTTGCAAGACCTCATGAGAATCATCCTAGATGGGGGGTTTTGCGGGTCTGTGCACTTTCCTGAACATGTATATCATGTGGTGGTCACTTAGGTAGTCAGGGAAGAGACCAGCACTAATGATTCTGTGAGGGTGGGAAGTGAGGGCCCAGTCCAGGAGGGAGTGGTTAGAAGTTTTAGGGTTTAGCCGGGTGGGTTTTGAGATTTGCTGGGAGAGTTTTAGTGCGTTTATTTTGGTGCGTAGTTTGGCACCGTCTTTAGCTAGCCAGTTGAAATTGAAATCAGCAAGGATATGGAGCTCCACAGCTGTGGCTGTAGATTTTAGCGAGGCCAGGTGTTCTAGGACACTGGGTGGGGAGGGTACTAGGGGCGCAGTAGGAGCCCACAACGTAGACGGGCAGAGTAAGGCAGTGCAAGTTTGATTACTAAGGACTCTATTTGGGGTGACTGTGTGGGGATTTGGACCAGGGTGAACTGTAGCCTGGAGGAGATAAACATGGCAATACCTCCCCCCCTTTTCTTGCCTAGTTGGTCTTGCCTGATCACTGCATAGCCAGGGATGGCTATAGCAGAGTCCATGTGGTGTGGCTTTAGCCAGGTCTCTGATAGTGTGAGGATGTCTGGGCACAGAGATAGGGCAGTGAGTTGCAGTTCTGGTAATTTTTTTAGGAGGCTGCAGATGTTGAGATGCAGGCAATAATGTCAGAGGCTAAACTGGACATAGTAGCAATTAGTGAGACGTGGTTTACCAGTAACCACACTTGGGAGACTTCAGTACCTGGATATGTATTGTTCAGAAGAGACCGAGGTGCAAAAAGGGGGGGAGGGGTGGCCCTGTATGTTAATGAAAATATCAAAGCTACAGAAATTCAGAATACACATAAGGAGCCAGAAGAACTGTGGGTCACCCTGAAACAGGTAATGGGACAGCCATAAGAACTGGGGTTGTCTACAGGCCCCAGACCAGAGGGAGGACATAGACACATTACTGTTAGAAGATATACAAAACATGACAGCTAAAGGGAGGTTCTGATAATGGAGACTTCAACATGCCAGATACAGATTGGTCAATACCAGCAGGAACATCTGCCAGAACTAGACTCATAGTGGATTCCCTGCAGGGGGGGCCTCAAACAACTGGTACAGCAACCCACAAGAGACAGGGCTATCCTAGATCTAGTACTGACTAACAAAGAAGGGATCACAGATCTCCAGGTAGAAGGTCACCTGGGGCCAGTGACCATCACATGGTATGGTTCAATTTGGCTACTACATCTAAATCATCCCATTCCAAGGCAAAATATGGGACTTCAGAGGAGCTGACTTTGATAAGATGGCCAACAGAGTTAAGCTAGCCCTGGCAAAAGAAACACAGGTGAGGAGGTACAGGCAAAGTGGGCAAGCATTAAGGATACAATACTTGAAGCAACATCCCATTGTGTTAGACAGAAAAGGAAGTGCAAAAGAAGAAGGAAACCACTTTGGTTCTCAAATAGTAGCAGAAAAGGTCAGAGCCAAAAGGCTGGCCTTCAGAAAATATAAGGGAACACAGCGGGATGAAGATAGGGAGGCATACCAAACTGCCCTAAGGAAGCAGGTAAGGCAGTAAGGCAGGCAAAGTCCCAAACTGAGGAAACACTAGCACCAACAGTAAAAGAAGGTGACAAGACTTTCTATAGATACATTAGTGAAAGGAGAAAGTCCAGAGGGGTATTGCTAAGCTTAATGAGAAGAAGGGAGCATGTGAGGAGGAGGACCTGTAAAGGCATCTATCCCTAAATAGATACTTTGCTCAGTATTTATTGAAGAAGGTAGGGCAGGGACCACAGCTCAGACATCATGGACACAGGGAGGGAGGTGGAGCACTACTCCCTTCACAAAGAAAGGGTCCTACAAGAGCTTGCTAAGCTCAGGGTGGATAAGGCAATGGGACCTGATGGCATACATCCCAGGGTACTTAAGGAGCTAAAGGAGGAACTAGCAGAGCCATTAGCAAGAATTGTTTAGTGAGTCTCTGAGCACAGGAGAGGTCCCAGAAGACTGGAGAAAGGCTCATGTGATCCCACTCCACAAGAGTGGTAGCAGGGAGGAGGCGGGGAACTACAGACCGGTCAGTCTTACCTCAGTAGTGGGCAAGATTATGGAGGCACCCTTAAGGAAAGGATAGTAAACACCTGGAACCATAGGGGCACAGGATCCAAGACAGCATGGGTTTACAAAGGAAGGTCCTGTCAAACTAATCTCATAGATTTCTTTGACTGGGTAACCAGAGTGGTGGACCAAGGGAGCAGTTGATGTCGCCACCTTGATTTCAGCAAAGCTTTTGACACTGTTCCACATAGAAGATTGATAAATAAGCTAGGTAGGCTCGGGTGGGTCAGAAGTTGGTCAACTGGGTGGCAAACTGGTTGACTGGCAGAAAACAGAGAGTGGTGGTAAATGGTATACAGTCAGAAGAGATGCAAGTCACAAGTGGGGTACCTCAGGGATCAGTCCTGAGGCCAGTCTATTCAACATCTTCATTAGTGACCTCGCAGATGGACTAGAGGGTAAGGCTTGTCTGTTTGCAGATGACACCAAGATCTGCAACAGAGTAGATGATCCAGATGGGGTGGGCAGAATGAGAAGAGATCTGGATAAACTAGCAGAATGGTCAGAAGAGTGGCAACTGGGATTTAATGCAAAAAGTGCAAAATCATGCACATAGGGAAGAGAAACCTGAAGCCACTTATAGGCTGGGAGGAGTTGCTAGCAGTCACAAAGGAAGAAAGAGACTTGGGCATCATCATCACTGATGACCTAAAATCATCCAAGCAGACCTCTAAAGCAGTAGGTAAGGCTAGGGGGTGTTAGGGTGTATTAGTAGGGTATCACAAGTCGTAGAGGGAGGTAATAATCCTCTGTCAAGACATTGGTTAGGCCCCCATCTGGAGTACTGCGTGCAGTATTGGAGGCCACACCTTCACAAGGACATTAACCAAATTGAGGCAGTCCAGAGAAGGGCAACCAAAATGGTGCAGGGACTGCATCAGAAGACATATAAGGACAGATTAACGGAGCTCAATATGTATACCCTTGAGCAAAGGAGGAGAGAGGTGATATGATCGAGACATTTAAACACCTTAAGGGCATAAACAAGGTGAAAGAGTCTAACATGTTTAAATATAAGAAAAATAGCAGGACAAGAGGACACAGCATGAGATTAGAGGGAGGCCGATTAAGGGGAATGTGAGGAAATTCTTTTCACAGAAAGGGTGGTAGATGCATGGAATGGCTTACCACAAGAAGTGGTGGCTATGAATACAGTGCAGGGCTTCAAACAGGCATGGGATAGGCATAAGGGAGCAATACAAATGACTATGAATAGATAGGTCACTGACAGAGCAAAGGCCGATGGCACATTTATAAGGTAGAAAAAGAAATGGGCAGACTGGATGGGCCTTGCGGTCCTTATCTGCCGTCAACTTCTATGTTTCTATGTTTCTTAGTAGTCGGAGGCTCTTGGGAGGCTCATTTGAGTGTGGGGACTGGGAGGGGTGGGACCCAGGTTTGCTTCGATGTCCCCTGCTAGCAGAAGAAGCAGAGTGAGAATGATTTTGGTTTTGTACCAGGCATCTCTGGCAGAGCAGAGAGAGGGGGTGCATTAAGGGTGGGTGTAACGGCGGAAGTTGCTGAGTTCCATAGGATAGTTAGCCCTGGGGAAAAAGGAAGGAGGAAGGATGATAGCTCCAAGCTCCCAATTTTGGCAGGTCAGTGTGTGAGGTGTTGTGAGAAAGTGGTTGGGGGGGGGATAGTGAGGGTGTAATAGTGAGGGTGGTTGGGGTGCCGTTGAGGATGGATTGCTGGGGGGAGAGAGGCTAGGAGAAAAGACAGGAGGAATAGTGGGAGGAAAAGCAGTAACATCTTGCCTTAAACTGTCCCAGCAAGCAAGTGGTTGTGGCCTCTAGTGGTGATAGCAGATAAGCTGCTAATGAGAGAATGGGCTGATTGGTTCTGCAATCACACGTGACTCCGCGTATAAAGAAGAGAGCCGACCAAGGGTGGTGGTGGGGTGGTGGGGAACAGTCACACAGAGTGGTAAACAACACGCCATGTACAAGAGTCTGGTGCTGCTCCTGTAAGAGCATTTTCCCTACCTTCGGCAGTCCTGGGGAGTGGGGGGCATTCTGTGATGCGAGTCCAGGGGAGGGCAGGCTCTTCCTGAGCCCTCACGACCCTCGTACAGCTTCCACACGAATCCCTGCAGCTGAAGGAGAGAGAGGAGAGATTTTAAGCATTGTTTTACAGGCGGGGCTAAGGTAAGGACAAAGGAGAAATGAAGAGTGATGCAGGATAACCTGGAGCCTTCTAATGTTGTTCAGGGTTACTGAGTAATCTGTTACCGTGAGAGGCTAAAGTAAGCTAAGATTACTGCAAGTTAACTTGAGCTATACAGAAAATACAACAGTTCTTTCTACAGTTGCAGGCTGAGGTACTTGTTCAAATTACAGGCAACTGTAGGATTTGCAAAAAGAATTCAGCGCTCAGTAACTAGCACTCTTAAGGTACTTGATGTGTCACAGGCAAACTGTAGGATTTGGAAAAAGAAATCAGTGCAAAAAAACTATCTGCAGTGCTGCGCCAGCTCTTAAAGGCACATTTGAGATCGGAAGCAAAGTCCTTTGTCACGAGTCCATAATTCAAAAAATGTTTTGGCGCCAAAACAACACACCATGTACAAGAGTCTGGTGCTGCTCCTGTAAGCGCGTTTTCTGTGTCGTCGGCAGTCCTGGGAGGTGGGGGGCATTCTGCGATGCGAGTCCAGGGGAGGGCAGGCTCTTCCTGAGCCCTCACGACCCTCGTACAGCTTCCAAATGAGCCCCCGCAGCTTCAGCAGTCCTGGAGGGTGGAGGGCGTTCTGCGCTGCGAGTCCAGGGGAGGATAGGCTCTTTCTGAGCCCTCACGACCCTCGTACAGCTTCCAAATGAACCCTTGCAGCTTCAGCAGTCCTGGGGGGTGGGGAGCATTCTGCGCTACAACTCCAGGGGAGGGCAGGCTCTTCCTGAGCCCTCATGACCCTCGTACAGCTTCCAAACGAACTCCTGCAGCTTCAGCAGTCCTGGGGGGTAGGGGATGTTCTGCGATGCGAGTCCAGTGAAGGGCAGGCTCTTTCTGAGCCCTCACAACCCTTGTACAGCTTCCAAATGAACCCCTGCAACTTCAGCAGTCCTGGGGGTTGGGGGGTGTTCTGCGATGCAAGTCCAGGGAAGGGCAGGCTCTTCCTGAGCCCTCATGACCCTCGTACAGCTTCCAAATGAACCCCTGCCTGGGCTGAGCCCAGCCCAGCCACAACAGTTGTAGATAGACTGCCCTGGGTGGATAGGGCAACTCTACCTTGGAGGAAGTATGCAAATAAAGCAGATCACAAAACTGAAACAAAACAAGGCTGGGTATAACCATATAACTGTACATTACCATGCATTCAGTCCTGCTAAGCAAGGAGGCAGACAAAGCAACCAGCAATATCAATTAATTTTTTTTTTTTCTGTGCCGGCTCCCCAAGCCCAGACAGGATCACCAGGCTCCAGCAGCTGCTCCTTCATACTCAGGCTTGCCCCCCCCCACCATGTGGGGCTGCTGATAGGTAAACTCTGGTGGTCAGAGGGGACAGCAGTGGAGCCGGCTCATTATCGGGGGCTGGCATATTTTTTGAAAGTTGTGAATCCCACGGGGATGTGCAATGACAACCCATGTCTGCCCTGCCTCAAACATACAGGTGCTGACTGCAGTGTAACTCCTGGCCTCCGCTAGGGGTCCGTTGTGCATCGGACCCTCAACCCCACCTTCCCCCAGAGTAGAAGAGCAATCTTCAATCTCAATCTTTATTTATTTGTTTAAGGCGCCTTTCTAAAACCAAGGCGCCTGTACAACACTAGATAAAACGATTTCAATAAAATACAATACTAAACAAACAGGTACAAATACAACAAACACCAATATTAAAAATCATTGTATGCTTTCCTAAAAAGGTGAGTCTTCAAAGATTCTTTAAAACTATGGACAGTAGGGCTTTCCGCACCTGCAAGGGTAGAGAATTCCACAGGGTTGGGGCCATAAAACTAAAAGATCTAGCTCCTGAGGTTTTAACGAACCCTGGGAATCTCTAGCAATCCTCGATCAGTGGATCGGAGAGAGCGGGGGACAATAGGGATGAAGGAGCTCTTTCAGGTAAACGGTTCCCTGATCATGTAGGTCCTTATGGGTCAGCAAACCGACCTTAAAGGTGATTATCCAGTAAACTGGCAACCAGTGCAGACCACGGAGCACAGGCGTTATATGACTGGCCCTGGAAGAGCCAGTCAGCAGCCACGCTCGCATTCTGCACCTAGCTGCAGACAGCGAATCTCAACCCCAGGAAGCCCTAGGTAGAACGCGAGCTGCAATAGTCAAGGCGGAGGTAACGAAAGCGGGACCAAAGTGGCAGATCGCTGGGGAAACCAGGTGTTCACCCGGCGATGTTCCTCAGATGGTAAAAGAAGTTTTGACAACCGCTGACACCTGGAATTTAAATGTCAAGCGGTCATCAAATACAACGCCCAGATTCCGCACCCGGTCTGAGGTAATTAGCGGAGTATCCCCAAGCCATAAACCCGAGGGTGATCCAACCAAAAAACCCGCCTCCCGGCGATCCTGGCCCACAACCAACACCTCAGTTTTAACAGTCCTCCGGATGCTCAATCCTACTCCTTCCAGCCAGCCCTCCAACTCCCGAGTCCAATCCTGAACCCAGGTCATCAGCGTCACAGATGGCAATCATGCCTCTGTGCCAATGAGCTGGCATCAACGTCAAAGAATTTTAGACAAGTTAAGCAATCATAACATTTTTTTTTGTTTGAAGACTCTTTTTATTCACTGCCACTTCTGGGAACTCTCTCAGGCATCTGCCTTACCCCCAGCTCTACCTTCTAAGCCTGAAACTCCTCCTTGTGTCCCGGCACCAACCCGGCCAACCCCTCCGGCTCTGAGCCCCTCCGAGGTAGGGCCACCCTATCCACCCAGGGTGCTCTATCTGCAATTGTTGTGGCCGGGCAGGGCTTGGCCCAGGACAGGAGGTAGTCTGACTGTGGTGGAGTGTGGCTGGTGGGAGGCAGTGTCGTCCCCTATCCCCGAGAGCAGGGTATTTTTCCTTGTTTTCTCCCCAAAGCTTGGACGTGCAATGACGTCCAGCTCAGCTGGTGCATGCTCCTATGCACCCCTGAAAGATGTCTGCCACAGCTTCCAACCCTGCATTTCTGCGGTCATGCACTGTAGTACCGCCTGCCTCCACTAGCTGTCACCAGTGCATCGGCTGGTAGAATTCCCCCCTCCCCAAGAATGGAGAGCAGTCCTAGGGATGCTCAATCCTTCCCCATCCCTGCCAACCCCCGATGACCCGGGCTCGTTCCCAAACCCGGGTCACCGATGTGGTACAAGGTGTGGCGTCCAGCACCTCAACCCTCAGTGTCACCGGGCCAGCTAAATGCGGGTTTTTAACCAGAAATAATACAATTCAAAAAAGGTTGACAGTGTCCCTTTAATTCAAGTGTGACTCATGTAATGATGCAATGTTCTTCTGGACTGAGTTACATCTGAACATCAGGATTTAGTCCCAAAAGAATGTTTCAGTGTTTAAAACTTTATACCAATGACGAAGTTTTTAGACATTTTTTAGCTTTCATTCTGTATCACAACATTCCTTCATTGTTTTTTAATCTCCTCAATATTTTCAAGTCTAGATCTGTAAATTTCCATGAATAGGTCCCCTAATCCCAATGGCTAAAGAATATATTTTACCAGTCTGCTGTAAGGGAAGTTGAATCTTCCTGCGGAATACTCTATTTCCTCCTCCAAACATATCCTGAGGCACCTTCCCTCTGGCAGCATAAATAGATCAAGCAAAAATGTTAGCTGCTTTTCCCTTATTAGGGTTGAGATCGAGAATTGGCCTTATTGCTTTTTTAGAATAGAAGAGACACATGCTGGTACTTGTAAAATATACTGATAAAATGTGCTTAATAATATTTCTAAATTGCTGATATTAGTAAATCCCTAGATTTCAGCTGCATATAATACAGCAGTTTTGATTCTAGCATTTAATATTCTGAGGATTTCAGGAACAGACTGTCTACCATTTTTACAACTGAGGTGTTTTAATGCATTAATGGTTTGGGGCTTATCTTCTAAGCCTTAGGCTGCTTGCACAATTAGAACATATAGGAATTCTGTACTGATATCAGTCCATGGCACAGCAAGGGTTAACAGTTCTAGCTGCATTTTCTAGAAAGTAACTTGCAAAATGTACCCCTAGGTAATCATAATGATTGACTAAAGCCAGGGGTTTTCACCATTTAAACATAATGAATATTGCTTTTTACTCATATTTCCCCAAATTACTGAGTTTTGTTTTTGTCTATTTGTAGGGCATTTTCACTATATAACTCAGCAAATTTCTGTAATTTTCACTGTAAACCTAAGAAAGAAGAAAGTATAACTACATCAGATGCCTATACCCTCTTTCTGATATCTATATCTCCCCCCAGTCTCTCCTACCCACCCTCTCCTTGTCTCCTCAACCCCCCTCCTCCATTCTCCTTTCCCTACCTCCACCCCCATGCTCCAGCTCTGTCCTGCTCCCACCTACTCAGCCCTTAAACTTTCTACTCTCCATACTACCCGCCAACCATCTCACCTCAACAATGGGGCTTGGTCCTGCCTGTTCCCTGCTCCACTCACCCTATTGCCTACTACCTGCCATGGAAGACCTTCTGCCTTCTGTGTCGCAAATCAGTTGTCCTGAGTTTTCTATATTACCATCTACAACCAAAGTCCTGCCTGAATCCTGCTTTCACGTTTGTATCTACCTTTATAACTTGTTGTTACTCCTGATTATAACCTGCATGTACCTATTGAATGTCTGAATCTTTTATTTCATGCTAGTACCACCTATGAAACTTGCTGTATAACCTTTGAACGTAACTTATTTGTACATTGTGAATGCTTATCGTCTGCTTGATGTGGAACGTTTGTAAATGAGCTTTCAGCTCAAAGGTTGTAATCTGAGACTTGAATAAATAAATAAACAAACATCATCAGCATAAGCCAACAAATGGCTTGCTTTGTCCTTGCACTTACAGTAGGAGAGTAAAATTAAGAGTCTAGTAATTTTGTGAGTAATTTAAATATAGCTTAAATAATATCTGTGCCAATATGAAACCTTGTCTTACTCCCAAAATCATATTGATTTCACCAGCCAAGTTGCTTTCCTTGTTATACTGACCTCTAGGCTAAGTAGATTTATGCGAACAAATTATAAATTCTAGATGATAAGTGTCTATTCAGAGAGTGGAAATGAGATCACAGACATCCACAATTAATACTATCAAAAGGGGCCTTCAAATCACAAATGAGCTTTGCTTTTTTATGTAAACATATTTGTAAATTATATTTTTACTTATTTTACACTTTTGGGCCAGGAAAGACACATTAAGCAAAGGCTTTTTCCAGGAGCATCCTGGGAGCACAGTGACGTTTAAGTAACTTGCTCATGGACACACAATATGCAAGTGGTGGCTGTGAGACTCAAGTCCAGTTCTCCAGGTTTGCAGTTCAGTACTCTTAACCACTTCGCTACCCTGCCTCCCATCACAAAGCAATGCTGTATAGTTGATCTCTCCTCTTTGAATCCATTTTGTGATTCACAGAGTAAATCTGCTTGGCTAATCCAGGTCAACAGGCTGGCAAGGATAGTAATACTTGAAAATAATTTTCTGAGTTGCAGCAACCAGACTAATAGGTGTGTGCTTCCAGGGCCCTGAATAGAACCTTCTTTTTGAAGATTAAAAAAATATTACCCTGCCAACTGGAAGAAAATAATTGCATTTGCAAAATAAGATTAGAAAGACGGAGATGTACTGAGGCCCACCATTCCATGTATATTTTATATATGTCAGCTTCTGTTCTGTCAAGTTCTGGGGCATTATTCAACTTGATAGTTAGTATAGCCTTAATTACATCATCACGTCAAAAATATAATGGAGAGGGGTCAGTTATCCTCTTAAGATTTTCCATAATCAATGGAATAATAGATTCTCTAGAACATTCTTGGGTATTATAATAAAGTTTAGAAAAATGATTTTCCCAATCTCTAGGGTGGATGTGAGATTCCAGACAGTCTGAATATACACCAAAGTCTCTTGCCAACATAGTCCAGAAACCATTGGTGTCTTTCTTGACGACTTCCTTTTAATTTAATTTTGAAATCTTTCTGATATTTAACCTTTTCTTTTTCTCTACCTGTTTATACTGCTTCCTCATTTTAGTTGAGGAAAATGAAATGTTGGAAGCCATAAATGTGCTAAAAAAGCCAAATCCCTAGGACTGGATGGAATCATAGGTGACTTTTATAAAGTATTTATCACTGAGTTAGTCCCTGTACTACGGTCTCTGTTTAATTAATTTGGGCAAGCTGCAAAGTTGGCTGCATCCTTCAATGAAGCCTGGATAACACTCATTTGAAACCTGAAAAAGATCTGGATGAGTGTAAATCTTAACGCCCAAACTCATTACTAAATAATGACAACACAATCTTTTCAAAAATATTAGCTAAGAGACTTGAAAGGGTAGTCACATTTTTGGTGCATGAAAGCCAGCCCCATGGCATTGAGGGCTGAGGCACTGAGTGACCCACAGGCTGCCATGTCAGTGACCTAGGTTCAGCAACAGACCAGAGTCTCTGGGGGCCTGCCGAGGAAGGAGGATTGAGTGTCCACTGCTGGTTCTCCTCATTTGGGAAGGGGGATGGCATATACTGCTGCTTGGCTGCAACCCAGCAGAGGCTGAGTGGCACAGTTAGAGGTCACCACTTTGATGGATGGGCGCAGGCACTGCGGCATGCAGCATCTTCACACTGTGCATGTGTATCATGGCATGCATGCTGGTCCAAATCAAGAGGAGGAAACAAAAAATTGAAGGAAAAACACCACGTGTGTAAGGATAACACCAGTGACCCAGTAGGCTCTGCACAACCTACCAGAACCCCCTCATTTATGAAGGTAAGAAGTAATGGGTAGTCCTGTTGATGGTGGATGATGGATCTGGGGTTGATGGTATAAGGGGGCTGCCAGAGGTGAAAAGGCACAGAAATACCTAATTAAAAAAATGTTGGTGCACAAAGACCAATCAAGCTACATTAAAAGATGGAGGCTTCATCATAATTATAGGAAAGCACTTGACCTAATGTTTATCTCCAAGGACAGGGATACAGTATCATTGCCACTGGTTGCCAAAAAGGCCTTTGACAGGGTTTCTTCTTGGAGTTGTTGACTGGGACCCAGTCAAAGGCCAGAGCAGAGTCTGAATACAGAAAAATGAGTTAAAATAATTTATACCTCACCAATAGCAAGAATAAAAACAAATTTAGTACTCTCTGATTTAATTGCTTTTCATCATAGTACCAGGCAAGGCTGCATACACTAAATTACCTAGCTATAAGATTAATTTGAATAAGTCAGAGATACTATCTGATACTGAAGAAGGACATCAAGTTGTTGGAGGGGGTGCAATGTAGGGCGACAAAGATGATCCAGGGATTTGAGGGAAAGCCCTGATGAGAGATTAGCCGAGCTGAACATGTACTCCCTGGAGGAGATGAGGGATAGCATGGATATGACTGAAACCTTTAAATACCTCAAGGAGATAACTAAGGCTAATACAGAAGTGATTTTCCAGCTTAGAAGAGGGAGGGATATGAGATGGCATCAGCTGAGGTTGGAGGGGGGTAGATTCAGGAGGGAAATCAGGAGACATTTTTTCATGGAAAGGGTGGTGGACAGGTGGAATGCTCTGCCCGAGGGGGTGGTATCCTGTAGAATGGTGGGTGGTTTAAGAGGGGTTGGGACAGGGTGGGGCGTGATGATGAAGAGGGGAGGGAGGCGGGACAGCTGCAAGTTAAGGGGCTAGCTTGTTCAATCGAGAAGACTTGATAGACCGTAAGGCCTGCTTCTGCTGGTGTTTTTGTATGTTTGTATGAATAAATATCTAAGCTATTCCCCATCCCAGATCTATAAAATTGGAGAACATAAAAAAGTAGTTACGTATTTGAGGGTTAACATTTCACTTAATTTTTCAGGTTGGACGGCATCGAATGTTATCCCCCCCCCCCATTAGAACAGGTTAAAATTGATTTTGATAGATGAATGTTTCTCTCCTGACTGATAGGGATTGCCAGTGTTATAAAGATGAATGTTTTGCCTCTGCTTTTTTTTGTTTTCAGGATGTCCCTATCAGAGTCCCAGTCAGCTGTTATATGGAATGGGGGAAAACTTTAAGAAAACTTCTTTGGAGAGGAAAATGGGCAAGCGTCTGGATAAATGATATGCCTCTGAGCAACTGGCAGGACTACAGGTATCTAACCTGCTCTAGTACTACATTGCATGTTAACTTCAGCCCGCCCTATGTTTTAATGAAGAAATTACAATGGGCTAGACCTGAGCAACTAGTTTTAAAGACGAGTCGACTAACATCTTTGTTATACATCTCCCATCTCCATCTTCTTTTTTTTAATTTCTTTTTATTAAATAATTTTTCCATATAAATACACAATGGTTATTACAGTGACTCAATTAACAACACTTCTGAATAGAGTTCAATGCTTCACATTTCTGTAGTGAATTTAATTTTTTTTTTTTTTTAAAAACAGTCCTTAAAACAATTTCTATTTAATGTAAGTTAATTGAGTTAATTTACTGGTAGGCAGAGCTTCAGATCAGTAACATTTCCAGACTATATTCGGTTATTGGTGACATTTTTATTTAATTTAAGAATGTTATACACTCAAATCTAATTGTTCTGAAGATATATAATGGATCCAAACCTTCCACTTCAACATTCGTGATGCGGGCCCTCCCCGCTGCTCAGTATTGAAGGTCTCAGTTTTATAAATTTCAGACATTATTTTCTCCAGTCCTGGACAGTTGGGATCTGAGTCCTCATCCAACGCCTGGTTATTGCCTTCTTGGCTGCTATAAAACATACTGGTTGTAAAGTTCGCTCCCGGGGGGAGCATGGTCCAGATAAACTCCCATTAGAAATTGTTCAGCAGTAAGTTCTATAGGTTCAGTAAAGAAGGTGGTCAATTTGTTCTGAAAGGGTAGCCAAAAGGGCATAAGGGGTGGACAGGACCAAAAAAACATGCCCCAGCATGGCAAGACGGTATCCACATTTCCTCCAACATTTCCCAAACTCATCAGGGAGATACTTCCTTAGTGTCAACGGAGCTCTGAAGTATCTAGAGCGGCATTTCCATGCAAATTCCCTCCAGTATGGGGATGAGATGGATTTTGCCTCTGTTAGAGAGGATCTAGACCAAGATTCGGCGGATATTTCTATTTGGAGGTCTTTATTCCAGGAGCCTAGTATGGATGTTGTGGAAGTGGTGAGCCCATTCCAAAGCTCTCTATGTATGAGGCCTATCAAGTGGGTTCCCAGATTTCCCTTGTTTGCTTCAATAAAGAGATTAAGTAATTCTGGTGTAGGGACAGACAATTTTGAGGGTATTATAGTGTTTCGGAGGATGTGATTTCGAATCTGAAAATATCTAAATCGGCCTGTGTTCTTAAGGGGAATAAAGATTGAAGTCTATCAAATGGAATGATTCCGTCCAAAGAAAGGAACTGATAGATATGTGATAAACCCATATCTCACCACTGGGTGAAATCGTGGTCCATATAGATTGGGGTAAATTTTTTGTCTTGTGATGTTAGCTTACAATATTCATATATTTTCTGAATGGGTCCCGCTTTTCTGATCTGTTTCCAGAACTTATATGTCTGAGCTGTTATTTCTGTTAGAGCTGAAGGGTTAAGAGATCTATCATTGGAAAAACACAGAATCTTTGTGTCATATAAATCACTGATTTGAAATTCTATGGTTTTCCATGAAGAGTTATAAGATTCAGTCAGCCGTAGTATTAAAGTTCTTAGAAACGCTGCTTGGCCATATAAATAGAAATCTGGGAGGTTCAAACCTCCCTGGGCTAGAGATAGTTTTAGGATGGATAGTCTGATTCTGGGACAATTCTTTCCCCATATAAATTTCAGTAGGATTCTATTCCAGGTGGTGAAGTAAAATTTAGAGGGGAAATAGGGGGACGGTCTGGAGTAGGTACAGTATCCGAGAGAGAATATTGATATGAATTATTGAGATTCTTTGGTGTAGAGAGGTACATATTGAGGACCACCTGTCTAAATCTGCCTGAATCTGGAGTGTTAGAGGTTTGTAATTAGTCAATTCTAGGACTCCCAGATCAGTGGAAAGGTAGAGGCCTAAGTATTTTATTTTAGTGGCTCGCCATTTAAATGGGAAGGTCTTTTTTAGCTGGGAGGATGGAGAGAAGTTGTAAGATAATATTTTGGTTTTATTTATATTTAGTTTAAAATCTGACAGTCTTTCAAACTGGGATTAAACATTCCATGTGGACAGGATAGATTGTGAGGGAGATAGCAAGGTTAACATTATATCATCTGCAAACATTCCTATTTTATATTTCTTTTGGCCTAACGGGATTCCTTCTACCGAGGGGGTGTTATGAAGTAGGGCAGCTAGAGGTTCTATGAATAAAGCAAAAAGATAAGGGGACAAAGGGCAGCCCTGTCTTGTCCCTCTTCCTAAGAGAAAGGGTTGGGACAGTGAGCCATTAACATGGACATATGCTTTGGGGTAATCTATATATTTTTTTTAAACATGTGATAAATTGTGGAGGGAAATGAAACATTTGAAGGGTTTCCCATAAAAAGGGCCATGACACATGATCAAACGCCTTTTCTGCATCTAAACTAATGAATACTGAGGGAATTTGTCTGGTTCATACATATTCTTGTAGTAAGAGAGCTCTACGAATATTATCAGATGTATTCCTACTTTTAATCCAGATTGATCAGGGTGCATAATATGAGGGATTATATTTTCAAGTCCAGCTGAGAGAATAGCCATATAGATTTTGTAATCAACATTTAATATTGAAATTGGCCAATATGATCTTGGGTCTGTGGGATCTTTGTTAGGCTTTATTATTGGTGCTATTGTTGCATAGTCCCAGGAGGAAGGGGACAAACCGCCATGGGAAATCTCGTTAAAGAGAGCATAAAGTTTTGGGGTTAGGTCTTTTTTGAATTTCTTGTACCATTCCGAAGTAACCATCTGGTCCTGGGCATTTCCCTATTTTTACTTTTTTTTTATAGATTCTTCTATTTCCAATATCGAAATTGGAGCTTTTAGGGACTTAATTTGGAGGGGAGAGTGAGTTGGTAGGTTTGCCTGTTTCAAGAATTGTGTCATTTCAGATTGGGGGGTGCGACAGGGGGAGAGTATAATTTAGAGAAATAGTCTGTGAAGGCCTTTTGGATATGATCCTCGGTGTGGTGTGTCTGTCCAGAGGTGTCATTTTTAAGTTGAAGTATTGTTGATGTAGCCTTTCTAGCTCTTAATCTATGTGGCAGATATTTGACACTCCTAGGTCCTCCCTCATGAACCGTCTGACGCAGATAATACAAAGATTGCTGGACTTTGTTATCGATTATCTTCTGGAGGTCAGCTTTTGTGTTTCTTATTAAAAGTTGCTCTTCAGTGTCTCCTTCCCTATATAGCATCTGGTAATTTTTTAACTGGGTTGACAATCTGTGGTATTCCGAATCCCTTTCCCTGTTTTTCCTAGATGCATATGATATCAATTCTCCCTGAATAGTGGCTTTCATTGCATCCCATTGTATGGCTTGGGGTATAGCTGGGTCTGAATTTTCCAGGAAGAATCGGGAAATCTTGGAGGAAAGGCCCTCAATGTATTCGTGGTCCGACAGCATTGAAGGATTAAGTCTCCAGAGCGTCCTCCTTCCCTCCCTCCCAAGGTCTAGAGAGATGGTCAGAGGATGATGATCTGATATTAGTTTGAGGCCTATGCTAATGTCTTGGATTAATGATAGATGCTCACAGGTTGTGAGAATGTAGTCTAGTCTAGAATGTGTTTTAAATCTAGGGGAGTAATAAGTAAAGTCTGGGGCAGAAGGGAATATCCGACGCCAGACATCGATCAATCCTAAGTGTTCAATAGTGGATCTAAATTGTCTGGCAGTCTTGTTATTTCTGTAGTTTTAGGGATTTGAGCAGTCTAGGTGGGGAGTTAATGTCAGATTCAGATTTTCCCCATGATTAATTGCCCTTGTAGAAAATCAAGTAGAGTGGATATAAATCCTCTATATACTGGAAAGTTAGATTGGGGAGGAAAATATACACTGGCAAAAGTTACTTGTTTACCATATAGCAACCCCCATATTATTACATAGCGGCCATAGGCATCTTCGTGTGTTTGGTGTATTTCAAGGGGTGTATTCCTGGGAATAAGGATTACTGTTCCTCTTTTCCTCCCTCTGGGGTGGGACGAGGCTACTATCTTATATTTGCCTCCCCAGTTCAGCTTAACGTGTTCTGTTTCAGAGAGGTGGGTTTCTTGAAGAAAAATTAGGTCCATAGCCTGTTTAGATAAATACTACATCAGCCTTGCACATTTGATTGGGTCATGTATCCCATTAATATTATGGGATAATATCTTAACAGGATTTATCATACCCATTTTTGGGGGGTTTGATGGTTAATTTTGTGTTTCTTTTTTTCCCACCAGGGTGAAGATGGGGAGTTTCATCCAGACCATGCTACCCCCCTCCCGCCGAAGCAGCTCTGTAGCTTCACCATCAAGAACATACTTTTGCCATATTTCTAGTTCAGTAAAACATATTTATATTTTACTATTCGATTGTGTGTGTGTTTTTTTTTCACCCCCCAATTTGGCATCTCTTAGGGTGCCACAAAAAACAGTTGATCAAATGACCATAAACTAGGTCTATAAACAAAAATAAGCATAACCAATGAGTAATCCAAATAACTTCTAAAGAATGGTAGAAGTATAACGGGTTTGGGGTGTATTTAATATGCACCTTTATTTCAGGGTACAAACCTATGTACAATTCAACCTCCAATTGGGAGGAGCTCATCCGGAGCCTCTCCTGGGGTCTCCTGTCCGGGGAACCTATTGAACCCAGGGCGGAGAAAATGCTCCTGACATGACCCCGAATAGAATAACATTCAGGATCAGGAATAGAGCTGCTAAGGGAGTGATATCAAGATCACTCCAAAAGTGGTCCAGTATCTTGATTTTGTTGAGTCAAAACCTTATATTAGGGAGACTCGCCACCTCAGTTAGTCTGATTAGGCTCAGTGTATGTGGACGGATAGATAGGAAGATAGATTGGGCATAAATTAGTAGCTAATTGGGGATGAAGTCACCTGACTGTTGTCAGTTTCTGGTTTAAAATTATAATGCTCAAGATCTGAAAGTTGTAGGCTGCCCTGGCTCAATGGGGTATTCCATGGCAACCGCTATTGCTGTTCTGATTCGTTTACTTATCAAAAGGTACTTTGGGATATTTTAGAATCACCACTGTTACACCTGATAGGATTCCATGGTGAGGTGGGATGGCGGAGCCCAAGGGAGCAGAGGCTGGTAAAGCCCGCCATCAGCAGCAAGGAAGGAAGCCATTCATTCTGTTGGGTCACCCATGCGGGAACCCTTTGCACTCTCCCCTCTGTTACCAAACTGCTCGAACTGAATAAGTCTGCCAAGTATTGTCACTGGAGGCTGTTTAAATTCAGCCCTTGTTTAATGGGAACATATTTGTATTCATGGGACTCAGTGACTGTCAGGTGATAGTTGGGGGTTGGGGAAGGGGGCACCTCGCCCATCAACCATTCCCAGCCACGGGGCATTGTATCAGACAAGCAGGTGACAGGAGGAGGGGGAGGAGGATAGGCAGCTCCATGGTTGCCTGATGGAAGGAACACCTATGGCACACTAGATCCAGAAAAACGCACCTTTCTAAATCGACGTCCCCTCCCTACCCTCTAAGATCAGGAACCCACCAAAGAGGCTAAGGGGTTAAAATGTTTTAGTTATGGATTCGACTAGACTTCACAAGAAATGCATGTGAGAGGCCCATGGAGACTACATGGCAAGGAAACACATCAGGGACTCCCACATCATCCCTCGCACCAGTTCAGTTTAGAGAAATTGAGCCCTGGGCCAACGCCCTAGGAGGCAACGATGAAGCACTCCACAACATGTCTCCCTAAGTGGAAAACAGGGCCAAGGTCCTCCCAGGCCCAACCCGGGCGGCATCCGGAACATCCAGTGCGAATGCCAGGGTCTTGGGGGGGCAAAGAGAGCATGAGTCTGCCAATGGCCGGAGAGTCCACAGTAAGGAAACGCAGCGTTCCCTAGTAAGGGAACCACACAGTAAGAAAAACCGCTCTGAGTCCAACTGGCTGCCCAAAATCAAATTCAGCTTAAGGTGCGGTAACTGCATTGCTGGACTCTTCTATTGGACTCTCCTCCTTATGCCATGCCAGATCAGCTGCAGGCCCTCTCATCACCCCATCTCCCAGCTCACTGAATGTTTCCGGCCCCACTTCAACTACCTCACAAAGTACACCTCCCACCGCATGGCTCAGCAATGGGCAAGCAAACCACTACACCATTGAAGAAGCTGTACTACCCCAGGTATCAATGGGTTCAATCAATGAATAATAAGGTGCGCTTCACATCCCTTCCCCCCCCAGCTTAGTGGAGACCTCTGAATAGCTATGTGTTAATAGCCAGCTTGTTCAAATTGTGGGGAACCAGGGATGATACTCGATGTTTGAGGTAAATGACTCCACATCTTGCCTCAGAAGTTTTTAGAAATAGGACCAGAGTTTTACCCCGAGGTGGTGTGGATGGAACCCAGGAGACTCAGCGTGAGCACCGGGGGGGGGGACAAAGAGAGCATAATCATGCCATTTTCTAAGGAGCCCTCATATGTAGGTGCAGTATTCCCTAGTAAGGGAAAATACCCACAATCAAGGAAACTGCTGTGAGTCCATGAGGCAAGCCCAGATCAAACACTAGATGGGATTAGAAAAATGATCACCTGGACTCGTTTCTTTGATACTCCTGTGTGACTACGGTGAATCAGCTTCTCCCTCCCACACCTCCCAACCTACTGGCCCACTGAGCATTTCCCGGTCCATTCCACTTACCCACACCAGGTTAGTTTCTTCTTCAATGCCTCAGACAGGGGTAGAAGAATTTCGGTATTGTTGAAGGAGCTGTATGAGTTTAGGAATTGATGGAGCTGATTGTGGCACTTGCTGCTTTTGTTGTCTGAGAGACTACTTCAGGCACTGGATCACCATCTTTTTGTTTTTTTTCTGGAATAATTCCTCTTGATTGTAGGTCTGCTGCCACCTCCCGGGCCAATGAATAGATCTGGGTTCCCGTCGTGAGATGCACCACCAATTTGGCTGGGTAGGGGTTCTTGAAATGGATCTGTTTTGATCTCAGGATTGGGAAGAGAGGGCCGTATTCTCTACATTGTCTTCGGGTTAGAGAGGCATAGTCATTATCAAATAAAAGGTGAGCCTGGCCCCACATTACTTTTCCTTTTTGCCACGCTTTGGAAAGGAGAGCCTCCTTTGTTTGAAAGCTAAGGAAGCGTATAAAGAAGGAGCGTGGTCTTGCTTCTGGGTGCGTAGGTTTGGGGCCTAGAATGCGGTGCGCCCTCTCGACATCAAATTGGAATTTGGGTTCCAGGGATAGCGCCAGCCGAAGAAGGTAGTCTGCAAAGGCACACGGGTCATTCCCCTCCTCACCCTCCGGGATCCCGAATATTTGTATATTGCGTCTACGACCCCTGTTCTCTGCATCTTCCTGATGGGCTGAAATAGCAAGCTGTTCTGAGAGGATGCTTCACACTGTCTCCTTGAGGTCATCTATACGTGTGGAATTGTGAGTAATCTGCTGATCAGCTTCAGTAACTCGAGTTTCAAGGTGGGTGATTTCTTGTCTGAGATTTTTAAGCGATTCTCTGACTTCTCCTCTGAAGTCTGATGTAGCTCGTAGGATGGTATCAGCTGAGGTTTCTGTGATCTTTTTAGCTAACTTTGGTTTCTGGCGTTTTTTCTCTAGGCTTGA
This sequence comes from Neoceratodus forsteri, assembly GCA_016271365.2. Lineage (NCBI taxonomy): Eukaryota > Metazoa > Chordata > Ceratodontiformes > Ceratodontidae > Neoceratodus > Neoceratodus forsteri. The sequence continues at coordinate 1,323,942,457 of CM057456.1, forward strand.
TGTGCTCTTAAAGCAGGCTTCTCCGTCGTCCGATTGTAGATCTTCCAATTCTGTATTTTCAGCGCTCGGTAGAAACCGATTCCACAATGTTTTTGCCATAGTACTGTTTTGCGTTGAGCACTTGAAGTAGATTCAGGTTTTAGGTAGATTTTAGGGTTTTTTGCTCATTTTATTTGTCGCTGAAGGCAGGAGTTCTCCCTGAGTGCAACGTCACGAGGGCATACCGGAACCAGAAGTCCCCAATCTCTCTCTTCTGTATTATATTTCCTACATCTTCTCTCAGCAGAGACTGATTCTTTTGCCCACTCGCATTGATCGTACCTTTCATACATGGTATCAAATGGGTCTATTTTACAAATTTCAATTTCTTGATGAGAGAGGAGCTCGCCCATTTGAACACCTTCAGGTCCAATATGGACTAACTGGGTGAGAACATTTTTGATATCTGCAAATTCAAACCATTCTTTTACATAAAGATAATCAGGAAGATCATCTGTTGGGCCAGCTCTTCTCTTGCTTACTATGATTATGGGTGCTCCTAAGGGTGACGTATGGCAGCATTTCATAGAGAACCTATAACGGAGGTTACAGGAATAACCTCGGAACTCTACCCTCCCCATTTGGAAGGCATGAAACCAGGAACTCTCTACAGCTATCTCTTATGCCACGTGGCTTAAGTACACTCTCCCCTCCATTAAGGTTTCTTCCACTCCTTATTGGAGGGAATTCGCATGGAAAATGCAGGCCCCATTTTTTCCACACCTCATCAGCCTTAACCAAGTTCCTTCCTGCCCATTTTGGGCATTGTTGGAGACTCTGTGAACAAACATTAGCCACACACACATATTTTTTGCTGTTACCCAGTTTTAGCTCAGCTTTGCAAGCAAATAAGGGATCTTATCAGTCAATTTACTTGCACCACTGATTTGGTTACCCCTACTATGGTACTTTTGTTGATATGTCCCCCAGGATCACATCTGCTGATCCACTCCATTGTTATTATATGCTCATTGGCCACCAAGAAGGCAATAACATATCATGGGAAACAGCCACAACCACCTACTGTACATTGGCTTCTTGGCACCAGATCTTGGTGGATATGTATCACATGGAATGCTTAACAGTACAGTCAAGGGTGTTGTTGTCCCAATTTGAACTAAAGTGGAGAAGTTGAATGTTCTATATGTCAGTGGAGGGCAAAACCTTCGTGCCATGAGGGAAGGGGCAAATTTAAAACTTACTATGAGGGGGGTTTGGTGGAATGGGGCATAAGTTGCATTGATTGGAGCAGCCCAGATTGACCCTGGAAGTGCAGTTTCATGTGCTTAACTTCATAGCCCCAACAAATAAATCATAGTATAGTGGTTAGTACACTGTAACCATTTATGAATACAAATATACATTGATTGTAAGTCTACCCCATATTAATTGGAGCAGGAGACTTTGACAATCTTGCCATAAAGGCAGCAGAAAGTATTCACAGTGAGACCAGCAGCCAGCCTCACAGCTGGGATCACAGCAGCACAACCAGCAGAAGCAGGACTGTGTACCACAATAGCATTTAGTAACTGTTGGTTGTGTCTTTCCCTGGGGTGTTTCTGTTGCCTGCATTAGTAGCACTCACTTGTGGTATTACCAGCTCTGCCTCTATTGCCTGTGGGGCTCCTTCATGGGCTGCACTGGGTTATGTGGTTGTGTTTTGTTGCCTTTCAATGGAAATGTGTGCTACTTGTGTTGTAACAACTGACACTACTATACAGCCCACAGGTGTGCTATTGCTTGGTGCCTGAATCCCCACTATAATTGTATCCCAATTGTCAGTACACCGCTTTTTGCTCAGGGTGAATTATGCCTCACTCTCTGTGGTGCAACATGTACCCAACATTTTTTCTGCAACTGCAGAAAAACAGTGACTGAGAATAGCCTTTAAAGGGATGTGCCATACTTTTCAATTTGGTTCTTTTTGCTCCGGAACTTCCACAGCTGCATTTTTTTTCCACAGTCTGCAGTGTCGTTTTTCCGCAGCTGCAGACATTTTTTGTATATCACGCAGTGCAATTACCCCTTTTTTCCACAACTGCGCAACTTTTGGGGACTTGTGCATTTTTTGCACCTTCAAAGTGTTTTGGGAATCCAACCCCTTCTCTTGGAATAATGATATTCCTGCCCCAAAGGCCATTTTGATCATGAGTACCTGGAAATCTGAAGAGATAATATGTCTTTGCCAAGTATTCAGAAATAACAGGTTAATAACCTTTGAAGACCTGAAGCAAATATTTGACCCCTGCAGTAGCCATTATTTAGTTTACATACAAGTATGAAAATTTTTTATTACAAAGGTGGGAAGTAAATCTATGCCTGAACTTTTTGTTGAGTTTCTTGTGCTGTCCAGGACTCTATTTAAAAAAACATTTAATTAGTAACATTTACTCTTCACTTTTTGATTTAAAAAAATCTTTGTGGTTGAGTCTACATAATGCTTGGAATACATCTTTGGGGAGACACATGGAGGAGGAAAGCTGGAAGCAAATATTACAAATACCAATGCAGGTATCTGAAAACAGTACACTCTGTCAGCTACAATTTAATATTCTTCATAGAGTGTATCTTACACCCTCAAATTAAATAAGTTTAATCCATCTCTCTCAGACATCTGTACAAGATATAAGCACTTCATTGCATATGTTTGCAAGCTGTGTAAAATTACAAACATTTTGGAATAAGATGAGGATATAATTAATTAAAATATTGGACCATACATTTACTTTTGATCCAGGTATTAAACTGTTAGGAATACATTACAGGAATTTTGAGTATATTACAATAAATATGGCAACAGTACTTGATTTTATATTAACTAATGCCAGGATGCTCATTTTACTCAGTTGAAAAAATAAATAAAACCCTGAGTTATGAGCGTTGGCTTAATTTATATTAAATTAGAATGAACATTCTACATTTATGCAGATAAGTTAAAGATGTTTGTAGCAGATATTTGCTATCGTGCCTTTGGCTCCTGGACTATATGTTGTATATTAGTCATTATTTTTACATAAAAGATTAGAATACAGTTAAGTATGTGAATATACCTTAGGTCAAACCTTCCCCACCATAACTGGGTATATGATGATGGACTCTTACTTGTTTTCATGTGCCTCATTGGTGGAGAAGCCTTTTATAAGAAATAGAGTTTTATGACCCCCCCCCAACACACACACACGCATGCACACACACACACAATAAATAAAAAAAAATATTGCTTTCTCATCTGGTGTGATTTCCCTACATTGACATTGTTCTGTTTGTTTTGAAATATCTAAGAAATATATTAAGCTTTCACTTTGCTTCTCTAAATTTTCTATGAAACCAAGTTTTATTTCCTCCTTTGAAATTTTTGTGTGTTTGTTTGTTTGTATATAGTATGGGACATAACATTACATTTAATGATTTGAAACAGTCCGAACCTGCAGGAGTGAAAATTGTTTCTAAAAGACTATCTTTCAGTGACACAATAAGTCCAGAATTAAGAACACAATCCAACTCTTTTATTCTATTATATGACAGTTTAATTCTTTTAAGACTAGTTATTTCAATATTTACCTTATTTTGAAATAGTTCAGGATGACACTTTTTCCTTGAGTTTGTCTCCACCACAGTTGGATAATGGAAGGAATCAGGGCTTTCCAAAACTTACATATTCTTAATTTTGGAAAGAAGACAGATTAGTCCAGCCCAGGTCTATACTGGAAGATCTGCTTGGGTCCAAATGCATAAAACTCTCCATCAGAATCTTACTTGGTCCTACTACTAAGCAAAATATAATCAAAACATCTCATAATACACCCTCAATTCTTCCCTCCTTCATTAATTTTCTTGTCTTTAAATAATCTTTGCAACTGTAATTCTGGGTTAAATATACAGATTCTTTGATATCTGAAATTTCTTCACTAACATGCATTTCAACATCCAGAAGGGAGGCTACCCTACCGTTAAAATCCCTCATTATCATAATATCACAGTTCCATGCATCTGGGATACCTGCTCCATAAAATTGAAAAAGGACTCGCACACCAAGGGAAACTGGTATATTATTCTTAGGCGGAATATGTATATTGAGCCCAATAATATTTATTGAGGGGAGCGTAGCTCCTTGGACATTTTTAGTCTTTGGGGGGTGTTTTTGGGAAGAGATTGGGGAGGTCATTAGGGTTTGGGGGTTCTTAGTTTTATGGTGTGAGTGGTGTATGAGTGACTAGGCCTGTGTATACTAGTTGTGTGGATGTTTGTATGACTGATATTTGTTAGTTATTTACTGAGTTTTTTTGGTTGGGACAGGATGTGTCTGGGAAAGTCTGGTGGTCTGGGGTGAGCTAGGATTGTATGTGAGGCAACCTAGCTTCTAGATCTGCAGCCCTTTACCAACCTCCCAGTCTTAACCACCACAGCCCATCAGTGTAGGGAGGTTGGAATCAAGAGGGCTGGCATTGATCACATTTGGCGGGGTGCCTCGGACACATTGAGTGGGAGTAGGATTGAGGTTGTCGGGTGCAGAAGGCACCCTGGAAGTCAACGGGCCTAGGGAGAGTCCAGACATGTTTGGTTCCAGTCCCCAGGGTTTCCACCAGACTGAGTTGACCAGCATCCAGAAGGGCCACACTGCCCACCAATCCCCTGAGGGCAGTGCTTTGCAATGCCAGATTGATCAGGAACAGGACCACAATTATAGCGGACTTGGTTTCCTCGGTTGATCTGGCATGCATTACTGAGACCTGGGTGGGTGATGATGCTGGCCCAGTATTAGAGGCCACCATCCCCCCTGGATACTTGGTGGTGCACTGCCCCAGAGTGGAATGCAGGGGTGGAGGAGTGGCCATCTGTTTTAGATCTGAACTTGGCTTCACTGTGCACCAAGTGTGAATGCTGGGTTCCTTTAAATGTGTGGCCATATGTAAGGATCCAGGCACAGGTTACAGAATTCTCCTGATTTACCACACCTCTGGGATGGTGGGAGAATTCTTGCAGGAGGTAGCTGATTTCATCGTCAGTGAGACGTTGGAGTCTCCCAGATGTTTAGTTCTGGGAGACTTCAATGTCTGGGCTGATGATGAGTCTTCTAGGCTGGGTTACAACCTCCTACAGTTAATGTCATCTCTGAGCCTGTCACAAAAAGTTTCTTCCATGATCCACCAGAGCGTCCACATGCTGGACCTGGTCTTCTCAATTGGGCTTGAGATTAGCAATCTCAAGACTGATCGAGTTGTTTGGTCCGATCATTGCACAGTGGAGTTCTTGTTTGGGGCCCCTTCTGGGAGCTCTCCCGCTGTTGGGATGGTAAGCTACTGCCCTTTGAGGGTTTTGACCCTAGAGGGATTTTTAGCAGTTACAGATCTATCCAGTGTGGGTAGTGCATGCATAGGGGCGTGGGTGAAGCTGTTGCCGCCTATAATCGGGCAATGTCGGCTGCACTCGACTCTCTCACCAATCCATGTATGACCCAAACTTCTCACTTGAGATACCCATGATTTGATGGGGAGCTCAAAGTAATGAAGATTGTGGGTTGGAGGTTAGAGCACTGTGGGCTCGATGTGGACAAACTTGCCCTGTGCTCTCATTATGTTGAGTATCAGGGAGCAATCACCCATAAGAAGGCAGAGTTCCTGTCCAGGGAGATTGCTGCAGGGAAGAAATGACCAACTGTGCTTTTTCAGACTGTGGACAGGCTGCTAACCCCAGCCTGTCTGCAGCTGAAAAAAGCCTTTTCTAATGCCTTGTGTGAAGTGTTTGCTCAGTTCTTCTAGGACAGGGTGTCCACTATCCAGCAGCGTGTTCCACCAGTGTGCCACACAGTGGCTGACAATGATCGCTTTCAGCATTTGGAGAGAGTGCTCCACCTGGTTTGGAGGAAGTTCAAACCAGTGGAGGTGGCTGAGGTCATTGAGGCTGCCCTCGGGCTAAAGCACACATATTGTGAACTGGACCCGGTGCCGACACATTTCCTTATGATGAGTGTCGACTCCATTGGCCCGGTGATCACCTTGATTGTCTGGTGCTCTATCTCAGAGGGGGTCTTTCCAGATGCCTTGAAGGAGGCACCGGTTAGGCCGCTTCTGAAGAAACCATCATTAGACCCTGACATCAAGGCGAATCCAATCTCCAACCTCACATTCTTAGAGAATGTTGTTGAGAAAGTTGTGGCACAGCAGCTAAAGGAGCACCTCATGACCTTTGACCTTTACAAGCCCCTCCAGTCAGTGTTTTGGGTGAGGCATAGCACAGAAACTGCATTAGTTTGCATGCACAATGACCTCCTCAGGGTTCGAGATTGAGGAGAAGGGACAATTTTCACTCTTCTCGATCTCTCGTCAGCATTTGACATGGTAGACCATTGTGTGTTACTTGACCATCTGAGGGAATTTTGTGGGCTCACCAGCACTGTCATCTGCTGGTTTGAGTCCTATCTCATGAACAGGAGGTCACGGGTAGTAATGGGAAATTTCTCCTCCTCCCCTAGCCTCCTGTCGTGTGGAGTACCTCAAGGCTCAGTCCTGTCGCCAGTGTTGTTTGCCATGTACATGCTGCCCCTGGGAGAGCTCATTAGGAAATACAGTGTGGGTTTTTATTGTTATGCCGATGATTCCCAACTGTATCTTTCCTTTGCCCTGGAATATCAAATGCGGTGAAAGTGCTAAATACATGCCTTGCCGAGATCAGTGATTGGATGGCCTCCAGCTGGGTGCGACTGAACCCCGATAAGATGGAGGTACTGGTGGTGAAGTCGAACAGAAGGCGTGATACAATGGCCTCTGGTGCAGCTACCAGGTTATTCCTGGTATCCGTGCCACTGAAGGCCTCCTCTAGGGTGCATGATCTGGGTGTGACCTTTGACAGAGTGCTGACATTTGAAGCACAGGTCTCATCCGTTGTCCAGAACAGCTTTTATCATCTTAGGAACATCACCAGGATCAAGCCCCTAGTTCTGCCTCTGGATCTCCCCCCCTTGGTACATACCTTCATAGCCTCTAGTCTTGATTACTGTAATGCGCTCTACTTTGGGGTTACAGGAGGTATCCTCCACAGGCTGCAGCTAGTGCAGAATGCAGCTGCCAGGTTGTTGACATGGTAGCATAAATACTGCCGCATCACCCCAGTGCTGCGTGAACTGCACTGGCTACCAGTTAGGTGGAGGATCCTCTTTAAGGTGGGCTTGCTTACCTTTAAGGCCTTACTCGGGCTGGGCCCTGGATACTTGTCTGACCTTCTAACACCCGCTGCCTGAGTTCACTCCCTCTGTTCCTCCTCTACAGGCCTTCTTGTGGTTCCTAGGGCGAGGCTAAAGACCACCAGCGACAGGGCGTTTAGTGTCTCTGGCCCTGTCCTGTGGAACTCGCTGCCTCCATCAGTAAGGGAGGCCCCTTCAGTGGAATATTTAAGGCCTGCCTTGAGACCCTCCTGTTTAGTCAAGCATTCCCAGACATTGTCTTTTAGTATGTATTTTTGGTATAGCCCTATTAAGGACTATTAGTATTACTAACTGTTCTTATCTGATGTTTTTATTCGTATGTTGTTTCTTTGTGTTGTATATTATGAATAGTGTATATTTATTTGTACGGTGCCCAGAGCGGATTGGGCGCCTGAAGAATAAACTTTGCCTTGCCAGTAATCTTTACAGGTAACAGATAGTCAAGTTCTGATTCTATTTTAGTAGACTTCAACCCCCTATCAAGCCTAATGGTAGCTATTTATCCTCCATTATTTATTTTATGTTTAGTGATTTTTTTCCACCTTTATGCAATATAAATTAGAATCTGACAAACTGAGGGTGAGCTGCACTCCACCAGGCCTCCTCTAATAAAACTGAGTCAAAATTCATCTAACAATAGAAATAATCACTAGCAGCCATTTTTGTATTTAGTTCAGCAGTATTCTATGATGACATGTTTCAGCCAGTGTTAACTACAGTATGTCCCAGTCAATTTCTGGAAGACTAAAATTTCCCATTTTTTAAAACTTTTACCTGTCTCACTGCCATTTTTATTTCATTTTCTAGAACCACATCTCTGTCAGTTGTCAGGTTAGACAGCCTATAGACTACTCCTATCCTGTGCCTTGTTCCCCTTTCATCTGCCACCTGAAGCCATAGAGACCTGGGGCCTGATTCCAGGATGGTTTATGCTGGTGCAAGCTGAGTTATGCCAAACCCCATGGCATAACTCGCAACCTAAGCCATGCGTTATGCCGGGTACGATTCCAAAAGGTGCCTTGTGCCATGCCCTCTGTGGATTACGCCAAATGTGGGATACTCCACCCACTACAATGCAACCCACAATGACATGGCGCAAGGGTGGGTTATGGCAGCAACTGCTCCCTATTCCAAAAGGGCAGCTGCCATAACCCATTTATGCTATTTCAGGAGCCATAATGATGCAGTGGAGTTAGAACATCTCAGAGATGCTCTAAGCGGCATCCGTCAGTGCCATCCGATGGATGACCACTCTGCAGCATCGTCGCAAAGGTCCTGCCGTGCTCCCGGTACCCCCACCAACACATCAATGCCCCCCACTCCCAAATGTCGGGGACCCCGGGGGTCCATTTTCCAATGTGCCCCCCAGACTCCTGTGCCACCTGTCTACCCCCCATGCCCCCTGGTGCTTGCAGTGGTGTTCCGTGGTGGTGGGGCTCCGGGGGGGACAGTCTGCAGTGGGCCATGACTTGCGGCATGCAGAGCACTTGTGCCATGCCCGTGGTGCATGCCTAAGCCTGCCACAAGTCGCAGGTCATAGGTACCGGGACCCTACTGCTCTTGGAATACAGCACAGGGTCCACAGCGTAGTGCCAAATGTCACAACTCGCATACGCCTGTAAGTCGCAACATTCATCCTGGAATCGGCCCCCTGTCTCCTTGTTCTGCTGAGGTAGATTAATCCTCCAAGACCCTAATGAACTCCCTAATGCACAGAGCCACTCTCCCAACCTTTGCACTGTTAACTGTACTTTCTATATAGGGCAAATCCTGGGACATATTAGTCCCAGCTAATCTGGTTAGCCCATGTTCAAGGCTGCCATGTCATAGACCCCCCTCCCAAATTCCCATCCAAGTAGTGTGTTTTGTACTGAGGAAGGCTGTAAATGTGTAATTTATTAATTCACCTAGCCTTATTTTCAGGAATGTGCCCTCCTGAAATTCTCCTGGCATGATGTCCCCACCCATGTTTTTGTTACAGCTGCTACAGTATGTCTATCTGCTCTTCAACCATCATAGCATGTAACTTTCAGCATTAATCCTTCAGCTCTGAGCATTTGTATACATAACTCTTTACCTGCTTTTCCTTTCCTCTCTGATTAAGCAATGTTGAATGTCCATTTCTCTTACATTTACCCCAGCCTGCCTCCCCCTTTTCTCCTGTCCCTTTGCAAAATCTCCTTCGGCCCTACCGCCCTCTCCGTCCACTCCGCTCCACTGATGAGGGATTGCTAGAGGTTTCCAGGGTTTGTCTTTAGTCATCTGGGGCCAAGGCTTTTTCCTTTGTGGCCCCAACCCTGTGGAATTCTCTACCTCGTCGGATTAAAGAGTGCTTGTCCACTGAAACTTTTAAAGCTTCTCTGAAAACATATTTGCTTAAGTTTGCTTTTGGAGATAATATTTAGCTTTATTCTGCTGCCTTTTTTATGTTTGATATATGTATTTATTATTGAATGTTAGTTGTTATATTTATTATGTATTAGTGCTTTGGTTTTTTGAAAAGCGCATTATAAATAAATGTTGTTGTTGTTTTGACCCAAGGAAAAGCCCTCTGTATCCCTTTACAATCTGCATACTCTCCTGAACTATACTGTGTCATTGCCCTCCCAAATATCTTGTTTAAAAACTTGCTAATTGTACCATCTAGCTTCTGCCCATATGCACTGGTTCCCCCTTCTGATCTGATGTAGGCCATCCTTTGCAAACAGACAGCTATCATCCCAGAAGGATCCCTAGTCCTCTGAGTAGGGGGAAACACTCCTAATTGCAGCAACTCTCTAGCCACATGTTGAACTCTATTGTATTATCCTTTCTGCTGTTTCCTTCACGTGGCACTGGCAACACCTTTGAGAAGGCTACTGTATATACAGCAGGCAACAGGCTTCAGCTTAATATTTAATTCTATAAATCTACTTTAACCTCTTCCATACCACTTAGACAACAATGGCAGGAAAAGACCAGTTGGTCCATCAAGTCTGTAGCCCACCCTGCCTAACTTTTCTGCACTGGCCCTAGAGGTCATCCCTCCCAATTTTTCTACCCCCCTCTTTTCTACCTAATCCCATATGGTTGTCCCATCCCTGCTTGAAGCTTCTCACTGATTTGGCCTGTACTACTTCCATGAGCAGCATGTTCCACTTATCCATCACCCCTTTTGAGTCTCTCTCCTGTGAGTTTAAAGGAGTTTAATCTCATCCCAATATCTGAACTCAAAGAAAGAAGTTACTTGTTGTCCACACTATTTATCCCATGCAGATGCTAGTATGTCTCGATAATTTTGCCCCTTTTCTGCCTTATCTCAAGGGTGTACATGTTTAAGTCCTGCAGCCTGTTTTTGTATGTCTTGTCTGCCAGCCCATGGGCCATCTTGTTGCTCTGTGCTGTACTGCTTCTCCGTTGTCAGTCTCTGCGCAATTGTGGACTCAAGTACCTTACATAGTATTCCAGGTGCGTTCACACCAGTAACCTATACAATGGGAGGATCACCTCATGACTTCTACTGCTTATCCCCCTCTCCATGAAACCCAGCATCCTGTTTGCCTTGCCCATAGCTTTGTCACAATGTCCTGTTGTTTTTAGGCTCTTCGATACTATGACCCCTGGTCCTTTTTCTCCATGGTGCTTTCCAGCACCACTCCCTCTATTTCATATTGAACTCTTGAGTTCATCTTCCCAATGTGCCTCACTTTACAATTTTCAGTGTTGAAGTCCTCTGCCAGATCTCTAACCAGCTCTCCAACTTGTCCAGATCCTCACTAAGTTCCCTTATCCTTTCCTCCATGTCCATCCTCGCACAGATCTTTGTGACATCTGTGAAGAGACAGATCTTGCCCCTGATGCCTTCTCCTATGTAACAAATGGATACAATGAAAAAGACGGGGCCCAATACAGATCCCTGAGAAACTCCACTTGTTACTTCCCTTACCTCTGAAAACTTCCCATTAACTACTACCCTTTGTGTTCTTACTCTCAGCCATTTCTCCATTAAAGTTGTCAATTTGTCCCCATCCCTAAGTCCCTTATCTTTGCGACCAGTCTCCTGTGGGGGACGGAGTCAAAGGTCTTGCTGAAACCCGACTATACCACATCTACTGCCTGCCCCATATCTGCTACCCTGGTTACACAGCTGAAGATGTTGACCAGATGTGTCTGGCAAGGTCTTCTCCTGGCGAACTCATGGATCCTATTTCCCCTCCAGGAAGTCCACCAGTTTCTCGCTTAGTAAAGACCCCATAAATGTCCCTGCTATAGACATAAAACTGACTTATACATTCTTCCCTCATTCATCCTTCCTTCCACTCTTGTAAAGGGGGACCATGTCTGCTGTTCTGCCGTCCCTAGGGGCCACCGTCCTTGCCAGGGAGCAGTTAAATATGTCTGAAAGTGGCCCTGCAATCACTTCTGCTACCTCCTTCAGCATCCTCTGGTGTAAGTCATTAAATCCTATAGATTTATTTACTTTCAACCCTGTAAGCTTTTCTAACATACTTTTCTCCATTATTTGAGTATGTCTCTTGAGACCTTGCTCTCCTCCCTTCCCCCCTCTTGACCCCACATTCTGTCAGTGGCCCATCTTTCTCCATAGTAAATATGGAACAAAAATATTTGTTCAGTATTTCTGCTTTCCCTTTGTCCCCTCCTCCCATTCTTCCGCACTCTATAGTCTCACAATACCGCCTTTGATCTTATGCTTCTCCTGGATGTACCTGAAGAATGCTTTTTCCCTTGCTTCTCTCCCTTTGCTAGCTGGAGTTCTGTCTCCACCTTGGCCTACTTCAACTTCCAGCTGACTATATTTGTTGCCTCCAGGTACTTCTTCCTGTCCTCCTTTCAGTGGCTTCCCTTATACTTTAAGAATGCTCTCCTTGTGGCTGTTACCATCATCTGTACTTCGGCTATGAACCACATTGAACCCCTTGACCTTTTTCTTTTAGATATCTTTGCAATTGAACTTTCTGCTGCTTCTATCATTGCTTTTTTAAACTATTTCCATTTTTCTCTGCCCCTCCACCTGCTGTAAACTCCTTCTGCTTTTTCCCCAGCTGTTCCCTCATCTTGCCAAAATCCACTTTTTTTTCTATTCTGTTTATGGCCCCGGAAGCTGGCAGGTGGGTTCCGGTCCTCCCTTAGAGGGGTCGCATCATCCCGACCTGTGACCCCATCATCAGGACTGCTGCAGGAGCTTCACGGAGCCTGCCAGCTCCATTTTTGGATTCCTCTCCATGCCACAGCTGCATGTATGAGTGTGGAGGTTCGAACATGCAGCAGTTCCACAGAGTCCTCCCTGCATGCCTCCCACCCACCTGCACATTCCTCAAGACTCCACCTGGGGGCAGCAGGACTGTGGGGAGGTGAGTAATTCCCTCCCCAGGAGAGAACTGCTGAGCGACTGCTTAATCCTGCTTCCTCCAACCCCCGGCTGACCCTCGATGACCCAGGGTTGTTCCTGAACCCAGGTCACCAGCGTAGCGCAAGGTGTGGCACTCAGCACCTCAACCCTCAGTGCTGACGGGCCAGCAGCAAAATCCACTTTTTTTCAAAGTCCAATAAACCTACTATGTTTGCCCCATTAGTGGTCCCTATGTGGCCCTCCAACACCACTATTCTGTAGTCACTAGAACCGAATGACTCAAGAACTGCTACATTTTGGATACTCTCACTGTTGATGAGCACCAGATCCAGCAGAGCCCCTTCCTTTGCTGGACCCTGAACTAGCCAAACTTGGAATGCCTCTTGCTAGGCATCCAAGAGGCACTAATTCATAGTAATTGCTGCAATTGGTACTTTACTGTCCACATCCAGCATATTAAAGTCCTCTACTACCACCACCTCCCCCCCATATGGCCACCATTCTAAGCATCTCTCCCAATTCCTTGTCTCCCCCCCAATCCTGACTACGTGGTTTGTAGACTACATCAGTCCTGATTAGTTTCCCATTCCCTGTTGCTGCAGGCACCCACAGGGTTACATAGAAACATAGAATTTGACGGCAGATAAGGACCGCTTGGCCCACCTAGTCTGCCCATTTTCCTACCTAACAGATAAGCTGCAGATCCTAGTTAACCAACAGCTTACTTCCTCTTACCTGCCCCTAGGACTGCCTTATGCCTGTCCCATGCATTCTTGAAGTCCCCCACTGTTCTTGACTCCACGACCTCCTCAGGGAGGCTGTTCCATGCATCCACAACCCTCTCTGTGAAAAAATACTTCCTCACATTACCCTGAGCCGTCCCCCCTCTATCTTCAAATTGTGCCCCCTTGTTCTTGCACATCTCTTTTTCTGGAAGATGCTACCCTCTTGGACTTTGTTAATTCCCTTGAGGTACTTGAAAGTTTCTATCATGTCCCCTCTCTCCCTTCTTTCCTCAAGAGTATACATATTAAGCTCCTTTAGTCTTTCTTCATATGTCTTCTGGTGCAGACCCTGCACCATTTTGGTTGCCCTCCTCTGGACAGCCTCCACTCTATGTCTTTGCAGAGATGAGGTCTCCAGAACTGCACACAGTACTCCAGATGTGGTCTCACCAACTATCTGTACAGAGGGATAACAACTTCCTGTTTTCTACTATTGATGCCTGTTCCTATGCATCCCAGTATCCCCCCCAGCCTTCCTTACTGCCTTCTCACATTGCTTGCCCACCTTTAGGTCATCTGATATAATTACCCCCAGGTCCCTTTCTATTTTTACTGTTGTCAGCATCTCACCCCACATTGTGTACGCTTCCCCTGGGTTTTTGTTTCCCATGTGCATTACCTTGCACTTCTTTGCATTGAATCTGAGCTGCCATACATTTGACCATTCCTCCAACCTTGCCAAGTCCCTTCTCATCATTTCCACTCCATCTTGTGTATCAGCCCTGTTGAAGATCTTTGTGTCATCTGCAAAGAGACATACTTTTCCTTCCAGTTCCTCTGCAATGTCACTTATAAAGACATTAAAAAGGACCGGTCCCAGTACTGAACCCTGCAGTACCCCGCTAGTAACTCTCCTTTCTTCACTGTGTACTCCATTTACTACTACCCTTTGCATCCTGTTGTCTAGCCAATTTTTTATCCAGGCTAGCACCTTGGGACCCACTCCAAGGCTGGCTATCTTGTGTATTAATCTTTTGTGTGGGACTGTATCAAATGCCTTGATAAAATCTAGGTAGACCTTGTCCACAGTCCCTCCCTGGTCTACTACTTTGGTCACCCAGTATACCTGACTCCATGGACTGTCTATTTCAATTGCCTCTAACCCCTGTTTTACATACAGCCCTACTCCTCCTTTGCTTTGTTTTTCCTGAACAGGAAGTACCTTGGTACAGTCATGTCCCAATAATGGTCTGAGGTTGCCCATGCCTCTGTGAGTGCCACTTGGCCATTGCCTGAAGTTCTGGCATTTGTTGCAAAGGTTCCTTGTGCTAGTGCACATCAGTTTCCAACATCTACTCCTGACCCCTCTCTTCCACTCACCCTAGGTATGTTTGATTCCGCTCTATTGTTTGATGGGGGGGGGGGGAGACCAGCAAGCCTCCCTTTGTTTGTGATATCTTGTTTGTACCTTGCTACTCTCACTCCCCCCTTACTAGTTTAACCAAGTTATATGCTATTCCCACCTTTCTCCCAGTGCCCTTTTGCCCTCCTACTCTGGATGCAATCTGCCCCTTTTGAACAGCTTCCAACCCAACCAGGTTGGGGCCCAGAGGAACCAAAAGCTCTCCTTTCTGCACAAACCCTTTAGCCATGCATTAAACTGAATGGAGTTGTTCCCTCTGATTCAGGCAGGAAAGCAGGAATACCTTGAAGAAGGCTACTGCCCCTGCTCTCTCTTTCACTACCTTCTGCACAACATGGAAGACAGGCTTCATCTGTTTCATACTCTGTCTGCTCAGATCATTTGTGCCCACATGCCCAATTAAATCTTGCCTTCTGTCCCCTTCCCTTGTATGTTTATCACCTTGGCTATACATCTGTCTGCTGGCACTCCAGGAAAACAGCAGATCACTTCTTTACCATTGAGCATGAGACCCACACATTGTACCTCTCAAAACTGAGTTCCTCACTACACATACCTTTCTTGTGTTCTCTTTTGGATTCTGCTCCACCCTCTGGCATGCTCTCCAGCAATGCTTGCCTGCATGCTGGGGGGGTGGATTTGGTGCAGATAACACCAAAATCTGCAATAGGGTGGACACTTCTGAGGGGGTGAAAAGAATAACCAGATACCTGAGAAACTCGAGGAGTGGTCTATGGTATGGCAGCTGGGCTTCAATGTGAAAAAGTGCAAAATTATGTGCCTGGGGCACAGAAACCAAGATGGGGAGTATAAATTGGGGGGGAGAGGCATTGACAATTGACAATGACAAAACAGTAAAGAGATCTTAGAGTTATCATACCAGATGACCACAAGGTAGCAAGGTAGTACAAGGCTGTAGGTGGGGCCAGCAGAATGCTGGGGTGCATCAAGAGGGGTATCACCAACAGAAGGAGGAAGGTGGTAATACCACTGTACAGAGATCATTTGTGAGGCCCCACCTGGAATACTGTGTCCAGTTCTGGAGACCACATCTCAGGAAGGACATAGACGGGATAGAGACTATCCAGAGAATGACAATAAACTGGTGCAGGGGCTACATCAGAAGCCCCTGGAAGACAGGAGGGTAAGGGGGGACATAATAGCATGATAAAGACCTGTAAATATTTCATAGGGTGAACAAGGTACAGGAGGGGATATTTTTAAAAGTAGAAGGTGCACAAGAACAAGGGGGCATGCAATGAAGTTGGAAGGGGGAAATTTAGGAGGGATGTAGGGAAGTACTTCTTCACTGAAAGAGTGGTTGATCCATGGAACACTCTTCCAGCAAAGTTAGTGGGGTAAATCCAGGGGTGGGCTTCAAGCATGCATGAATAGGCACAATAGAATCTTGGTAGGGAAGCGGGGAGTAGCTGGAGATCAGGTAGTGTTTACAGTGTCAGTATAGGCAGGGGGGGAAAATGGCAGTCTAGGTGAGCCAAGGGGTCCTTATCTGCCAACAAATTCTGTTTCTGTGTTTCTATGTTACCTCTTATTGCAATATAGTGACCCTATTGCTGGTGCATAACCCTGGTTCCTCAGACTTGGACTTCTCTCTCCTCTTCTTCCCTGCCCCCAACTACTGTTCAGCACCCTTCTCTGGCCTATGTTGTCCTTGGGAGTGGATGTGGCAGTAGTGCAGTATGGGGCCCTGTGACTGCAGCTCTCAAGTGGTATATTTCAGCCCATACCACTTCCAGTTCCACTCTCGTGCCCTGGAACCTCCTGCAGTTGAGATAGTGGCAGAACTCCCAGAGCACCTTCTGGCTCATAACTGTCCTGCACCCCTTAAACTCATCCCACTTTCCACAAATGTGTCCTCCCTGCATCATGATGTGTTATACCGAATGTAGCTGTGATACAACATTAGTGTGTTATTTCCAGTACCCACTCAGAACACAGATGCTATACACTTTTTTTCTGTTCACATTTTTCTATTATGCTGACCTAGAGTATCCCTAGAGCCCCCTACTCCTTCTGTCCTACTTAACTGCAATTAGTACTATGAGGCTACCCCAGATAGGTTGTCTCTTGGATTCCTTTACACACCTGTCTTGCCACTTATAATTGTACTATGAGGTACCAGTACCACCTTCCAGAGTTTTCTGTGGTCCTGCAATCTTCCTGTGGATGCTCTGCAGATGTCCCTTAGGCAGATGCCACACTCCTGCTCTATGACACTCACACAATGACTGATACTGGATCACTTGTACCTACTGTAGGTGTGTCAAAAAGACTGGCTTCCCACCCCTTGCTCTTGTCAGCCTCTCCAACTGGTGAATTATCTTTCCTGTGGTTTCCCCTGGGAGAAACATAATGGATATCTCTTCTTGTGTCAACAGTTGTCAGCATGGCTCAGCTGGTAGCACATCCAAGTCTTTGCCAGAAGGTCATGGGTTCTAGTCCTATACTGCGATTGGGCCCATACCATAAACACTGGCACCTGAGCACAGAATTAGGAGGGTGCTGTACTGTCAGGTGTAACATCCTTCAGTTTAAGACAAGGTCCCTCCTACTCTTCCCTGGTACTGTGCTGGTTGGTGTCCAGGTGGAAGTAAGGGAATTTTTATGTATAGATAGAACTTACAATATTTTCATCATTGAACATCTTTCAGCATTGAACATCTTTAAGCATCACCCACATTTGTACTTCAAACAAAACATTTTGATGCAAATTCACTAAAAGAAAAGGGGGAAAAAAAGTCTTCCAGATCCTTGCCCTTACATATGTCTTAATTATATCTTTTCAAAACTATCTTATTTTTTTCATAGTTACATAAAATATTCTTTAAATGTCTCCATTTACTCCTTATTATTGATGAAGATGTTTTTGATTTCTTGTTTATAAAGCGCTGTTAACTCTTTTGATATTAACTTGATCACTGTTACTGGAATTAAGTGTTGTTGCTGAAATATTAGCGCACATCTTGAGTGCCATGAATAGTATTTTATACAAGTAAAAATTGGTCTGATTGTACTTGGGTTGTATTTTTGGGAGATTTCTAGCATTCCTAAAATTACATTAGCATATGTCATAGTTGACCATGCTTGTTCTTTCCATAATTGGGCTAGTGTAATCCAAAATTGTTGAGCATAAGGACATTCTATATAAAAATGCTCCATGATTTCTAAAACTGTTATATATCCATTTCTAGGACAAAACTTTCACTTATGCTTTTGTGTTTAGAATTATTCTTTACACCTAGCCGACCATGACAGCTAAGCCAGATAACATCCCACACCTTGGGAAGGGGGAGGTATACTTTTATGGCATGGTGTCATACCCCCGTATGACAAAACAGCATGGCTAAAAATGTTGCAGTCAAAGAGCTGAACACAAACAGAGTTGGACAAATCGCCGACCTGTTTGTGACAGCGCACCCATTAAAAACAATGGGTGTTTACTTTTTTGCAAGGGATTCACCCACTGCACCCCACACACACCCGAAACATAGATGACTAACTCTGGGGGACAGACTTCGGGGATGGGGAGAAACCTAGAGGGGAAAGTTTGATTTAAAAAATGCTGGCAAAAGTTGCAGCAGGGGAGACCGTTGGGGGGAGGGGACCGAAACATGGTCCCAGGTCTCCCAGTTGCACTGTGTGCTGGTGCCCTAGCCACTCCACCATGGGAGTGGCTCGACCATGCACCCAGCACATGGCAACTTCTCCTCTCTCCAAATCATCATGCAGCGACAGGGGTGGCAGTATATCCCTATCACTATTCTACCCCATCACTGTAAATCAAAGCGCTGAATATAAGCACGGTTAATACCACACTGTCTTACATGCACCGTATTGACCTGGTACCTTCTTTTATCTTCCAAATAGTCACTTATTTTTTTGTATTCTGTAATTCGAATTCCTTTGTATATCACTTCCTCCTTAAAATTCTTCTCCATGGACTTCCGGTTGCGATGGTCGCCAGATAGACAAGCTTCGCATCGCTCCACCAAAACTCTGCTTAAAAACCACATTTTCTTTACACGAGCTACCTCAATACACAGAAGAACTCTTTCCTAACTAATGGCAATCTGTATTTCTGTTAAACCTGCGTGATTATCCTGACGGCTTACCTACAAGAAACTGTGACGAAATCTCAAAGGCCCAGACATTTGCCCCCACTGTCTCCTGAGAAGGACTTACAGGCAAAGTGCACTAAAGTGGGCAGCACTGAAGAATCCCCCACTCTGCATTTGCTGACTGTAGAGACCTTCTTTGAGGGACTGGCACCGATTAAAGAATCCCTCCAAGCAGTAGTCGGGGACTTGCACTCACTCAAGAACTCCATGGAACAGCTAACTATCTGCACTAGTGACAACAAAGCATGTATTTCCTTTCTGGATGACTGGAGGGCCCAACTTGATCCAGAGGTAGTATCACTGTGGCAGCGCCTACGCAAGATGGAGGACAAGCTCGAGGACCTTGAGGGTCAATCCAGAAGAAACAATCTAGTTGTACTAATGCTCCCAGAAGGTGAAGAGAGAATTAACCCTATCTCTTTTGTGCAGAAAATGTGCACTAAACTAGCAAGGCCCTCACCTAATAAAATACTGGAGTCTGTTTTTTTTCACCAGTCCTAGACAGATCAACTTGTATAGGGTCACAAATAAAAAAATAAATAAAATAACACATTAGAAACATAAAAAAAAAAAATGTGACAAGGTACCTTTGTAAATGAGCCTATGGCTCAAAGGTTTTCCAAACTGCTGTTTAAATAAAATAAAAATAAAAATAATGGCCCGACATACATTGTGGAAAGGGTGCATCGTGCATTGAGGCCTACACCTCCACCTGGCTCTCCCCCTCAATCTCTCATATTTAGGCTGCTAAATTATCTGGATAAACAGATAATACTGAAGAAGCTAAATGATGTCAAAGAGGTCCAATGGGACAATGATAAAATCTGAATAGCTCAAGACCTGCCACTATTAGTTAGGCAGAGACACACAGAAATGCATCCAATCATTGTCAAGCTTATTGCTGCAGGGGTAAGATTTCATATGCGATACCTGATGATGCTGCAAGTAAACAAGGAAGGGCAGTGGATTTCTTTTGACAAGGTGAGTAAAGCCACTACTGAGATCAAGAAACTATATCCAGACCTTTTCCGATGAATAGGGGTGAAGAATCTTCTAACTAAAAATGGACATATGTCACTAAGTTGATTATTCCATTGAAGGAATCTAATATCACCAAGTTTTGTGAAGCAACGAATGTATTGCTATGACTCACTAGAATCCTGATTTAGACCTTACGTTATCCTACGCTGTTAGTGACCAAGTGAGACAGATAACTAGTTATTTCAGTAACAATAATCTAAATGACATAACTAATAACTTCTTCTGTGTTCTGTTCTAAGTAGGACTATGATCCATGAGGAAATGGATGTCCGGACATGCCTTTAAAAAGAACCAGATGTGAGGATCAAAAGGCTGGTAAGATTATGCATAGATACCAGAAGTATGATTTAACATAAAGACATGTTAGTCAGAAATGTTTGTTTCTTAGTCCTGACACTTGTGCATGGTTAAATGTTACTAGATACAGGCTTCTCTAACTGTAGATAGGTAGATCTTAAAGGATTATATGCATATCTCTCAAATTTTAAAGAGGAAAGAGAGAAAGGGTTTAAAATGTGGCTTCTGGATGTCTGCCTAAAGTGGGAGGGGGGAGAGGATGGGACTGTCTGTTTGGTGGTGGAACAGGATTGCAGCCGAGCAATTAAAGGAAGTACGGTCAAAAGGATTGGGGACTATGTTAATTTTGTTGGGATAGGGTTGTTTTTGATTGGAGTTAGTAATATTAGTTCTGTAACACATGTAGATGTACAAAGAAAGGTGCTAGATACAAGTTTTATCTTGATCAGGGTGAGTTGGGCTTATAGTCACGAAGAAGCCAAATAGTGTTTATTAATAACGCCAAATTATTTAACTTTCCTCTGTTCCAGGCAACATAGCTACCCTAGTTTAAATGGGAGGAACTCCCCTGCCTCAGATCATGGTTCCAACTCCCAATGTCGATGAGATTTATATCTTGGAATGTTAAAGGGGCTCAAACCTGAGTTAACGCCATCAAATCCTTAGACACTTGGAGACCTTACAATGCAATGTGTCTCTATTGCAAGAAACGCACCTTCTAGATAAAGAGGGTAAACTCTTTAGGAGAAGGCAAATAGGGCAGGTATATGCAGCAGGTAATGCAACAGCACAAAGAGGAATAGCAATTCTAATTGCTAGGGGGACACAATTTAAATTGCAGCAATCCCAAATTGATGTATAAGGGAGATAAATATTCCTTAAGGGACTCCTAAACCACACTGAAATTATTCTAGGCTCCGTATATGGACCTAATGTTGATTCACCTGAATTTTTTGCAGCATTAACAAAAACCCTAAGGCCCAGATATTCAAAAGGGTTGCGCCATGCGCAACATTTTGGCTCAGCTTCTCCTTCCTGGTTGCGCGATGGCGCAGTATGTGCGATATTCAGACGTTGGTTGCTTGCGCAATTTGCTCTGCTCCATGTTTGAATATCGCATCTGTTGCGCATTTGCGCAACTGGTTTGTGCTTGCTCCTGCTGTTGCGCTACTTTTGAGCGCAGTTTGAATATCTGGGCCTAAATCTTTTTCCCCAATTACCGACAATAATTGCTGGAGACTGGAGTCTGTTTTTTTTCACTAGTCCTAGACAGATCAACTTGTATAGGGTCCAACCTCTCTCCAGCACAAAGAGCTCTATGGGAATTCATAACAACCTATAACCTCAATGACCCCTGGAGACTACTAAATCCCACTGCTAGGGAATATACCTTTTATTTGCCAGTTCATAAGTCACTATCCAGAATTGATTACTTCCTAGTTAATAATGCAATATTAGAAGGTCTAATAGGTAGTGGAATGACCCCGAGAGTTATTTCTGACCATGCACCTGTATTGATGGAAGGTACTCTATCACATCAAAAAGCCCAAAATGGTATCTGGAAACTGAATACGCAGCTTCTTCAAGATGAACAAGCATTGCATTCCCTTAAAGAAATAATTGTGCCCAGTTCCTTGTACACAACCAGAGATCTATACAGGACATTGATAAACTTTGGTGTGCCCTGAAATGTGTGGTCAGAGCAGAGTGTATCCGACTACCTACCATTTGGAAAAAAAAGAAAAAAGCATTATCCTCCTCACTCATACCACACATTTAAACTTTAGAAAATCAACAAATAGATCAACAGAGCAAAGAGACATTGGAGCAACTAGCCAAATTAAAGAATCAATATTCAGATCCCTATGAGAACAAACTCAGTATATGCTCTTTAAGACCCATGTAAAATATATCGAGCAGGATTACAAAGCTAGCCATTTATTAGCCCTTCAACTGAGGAAACAAAAGGAGTCTAGGACTGCAGTGGCTCTCAATCCCCTTAAGGACAATTCTCTCCTTACCACTCCCAAAGAAATCATCAGGGAGTTTGAAGAATAGTACAGATCCTTATACTCTCCACAAATTCCTACCCCCTCTATTGTAGATATACAGACATATCTTAATGATCTTCCACTCCCCTTCTCTCCAACAATCGCAAGCAAATACCCTTGAAGGGGCCATAACTCAGCATGAGCTATGGGAGGCCATTGATTCATTGCTGGATGACAAGGCACCAGGCCCAGACGGCTTTCCACCCCAGTTCTATAAAGCATTTAAAGAGCAACTTTTACCCTTAATATTGAGCATGTTCAATTACCTATGCAATTCCAGACTCTCTGACTCTTCCCTACTAGAAGCCCTCATAATAGTGCTCCCCTAAGCTGAATAAATCTCCACAATTGGTTTCCAACTACCGCCCAATCTTCCTAATGAATTATGACATAAAGCTCTTCGCCAAGATTCTAGCCACCAGATTGGCACGAATTTGGACCCCATTACTAAGTCCAGAACAAGTGGGATTTGTAGCTGGCCACTCTTCAGCTGACCACTTTAGGAAGCTGTTTCATGTTTTCTCTGCTTCCAGATCAGCACCTTACCCAATGACATTGGTATCCCTGGATGCAGAGAAGGTATTTGACAGGGTAAACTGGACTTTTCTATTTGAGGTACTTAAAAAATGTGGCCTTCCCTATAAATTTATACAGTGGATACAATTATTATATACATGCCCCACAGCAAAGATTTATTGCAACGGCATCTTCTCAGAATTATTTCCCTTATATTCTGGAAAGTGTCAAGGGTGCCCCCTCTCACCACTACTCTTTAACTTATATCTGGAACCACTTTTATACCATCTCCAGCACTCCCCCCAGGTACAAGGTATTCAGGTTGATGAATGGGACTTACACCTTTCAGCATATGCGGATGACATCATGTTACACATCACTAATCCAAAGACTTCCCTTCCAGCAATAATATCCATCATAGAAACATACAGAACTTTATCTATCAATTGACTATAACCAAATCAACAATTATTCCTTTAAACTCCCACACTTATTGTTCACAAATAGAGGGCCTCCAACTAAGCTGGTCAACCCAAATTAAATATTTGGGACTTACAATAACACCTAACTTATCGCAGGTTAGAAAATTGAACCTTGATGCCAAATTAGGAGTCATACAACAAGACCTTGACAAATGGGCTCCCATATATATTTCTTTGCAAGGAAGAATCAATGTAATCAAAATGATTATCCTCCCTAGCCTGTTTTACCCCTTGAATATGTTAAATGTCTATCTTCCACAAACCTGGTTTAAGAAAATACAGCAGATTATCTCCTAGTTTCTTTGGAAAACAAAAACTACTGAGAAGATCTTATATCAAACTAGGAGCCCCAAACCAATTTTTTTCACTACTATTTAACAAGCCACACAGTTAAATATTTCCATTGGTATCCCCCTTATCCCACCACAGCGGAACAGAACTATGAGCCAGTATGGCTACAAACTGAATACCTAATTATTAGACAAAGTGGTATTTCCCCTAATGGTCTACTATATATTACTTCTAAGGTGGGTATGAAGGTTCAGAAAAATGAGCTACTATGTATGTCTCTAAAAGTACATGCTCAATTATGCAAAGCCCTCAAATATAACAATACCAAAGATATTTCTCAACCTATATATTTAAATCCGAATCTCTTACTAGATAAACAGTACTTAAGAACCAGTAGTGAATTCCCTGAACAGGAGGTTAAGATGTCTGATTTATTGGATCAAGGTAAAATCAGGGCCTCACCTGAACTTCTTAAGTCCTTACACCTTCCTTCCAATCAGATATTTAAAGGATTCCAAATTAGGCACCTTTTAATAGCTGTGATGGGGCCCGGTACCTGGAATGTTGATCAAACAGAACTCCTTAATACTTTCCGTAGGTTGGCATGGAGTCCACATGCAGTCTCCAAGGTAACAGCAGAATGATACCCAATTATCTATCCAGATATCCAAGGAATATCATCATATTGGACAACTCAATTCCCAGATAAACAATTCTGCTGGGACAGAATATGGCAGGCAGTATATTCCTACACCTCCAATGACAAACTATGCCTCATACAATTTTATATACTACACAACATTTATTTCACTCCAGCAAAGTTGGCTGCTATGGCAATTTGCAAGACCCCAAATGTAATAGATGCTGTTTAAGTGAGGATACCATATTCCATAAGCTTTGGGAATGTCCCTCAATTAAATTTCTATGGAATATGATTAAGAATAAACTTGATCCCCTCCTTAGATTGGAATCACTTTTTGAACCCGTAATATGCCTCCTGGGAGATTACACTCAAATCCTAGTCTTAGAAAGAAGATACGCTATGTCTCTAATTTCCTACACAGTAAAGCAACTGGTATTAAAGCACTGGAAAGACTCCCAAATTATTCCCTACTCAGAGTGGTTGAATAAATTTCTATACAATCTGAGAACAGAGAAAATGATAGCAAGTCTTAGACATTGCCTGGCTAGTTTTGATAAGAAATGGAACAAGGGGCTGGATATTCAAACTGCACCCAAAAAGTGCACACTAGCAGGAGCAAGCACAAGTCCATTACGCCCATGCGCAATAGATGCGATATTCAAAAAAGGAGCAAGCCAAATTGCGCCAACAGCCAACATCTGAATATCGCACAATTTGCACTATAGTGCAACTAGGAAGGGGAAGCTGAACAGATACGATGCACTATAGCACAAGGGCTACCCAGCTGAGCAGCCCAGAGGCACCATAGTGCAAGCAGGGAGCCCCCCAGCAGCAGAGCAATGTAACTGCACAACCAGGGAGGTAGGCAGGGGCCCACCACCCATGCCACAGATGGGCACAGGAATACACTGCAGAACTGACAATGCACCCCCACACCCCAAGCACAGCACAACTGGTGGAGGGCTGGAAAATCCACCGGCCCATGGGGACAAGCAAACGAAGCACAGCTGGGCCATGGTGCCCCATCACACCCACTGGCAAGCTGAGACTGCCACACAAGGAGGGCAGACCACCCCATGGCACAGCAGCCCCCCCTGTGCACAGCACACCCTGCACCGTGACCCCAAGACACCCCCCATGAACAGTGACCATCACTGCGGGAATCCTCATGCATACCACCACCCCCACTGCCACACTGCAACCTCGTGTACCACAGAACCATATAAGCCACCAAGGGTGTAGACAGGCATACTCACTGTACACATTTGAGTACAGTTTTGTTGAGTGCCTGTCACAAAACATAAGCCACTCAGTTAATATTATCATTCTAATCTGTAGTATTTGGGATAGTGTAGACCACTTAGGAGTGTCCAATATATGTATAACCTCTTTAGAGAGTAGAGGAGTCATCTGGCAACAATCTGACTTGTTTGGAAGGGGGTGCCATTTGGAAAGGATGTGTAAATTTTTTAATTGGGGGTGTGTAACTGTTGGAGATTGTGTACAAAATGGAAATTTCTGGCTACACTCCTGTAAGCCACACCCACCATGAGCACCCAGCAGTGGGTGGCAGCACACGGCAATGCAACAATGGCAGACACAGTGCCAACATGCACAACCCCCCTGAGGCACATCTGAGAGACCGAACATGTGTCAGCACAAGAGGTACCCCACACAGGAAAGGGCATGCCCCTGACACCACTGCCATTGATACAGCACCCTGCACAGTAGACAAGTGTCACAGCCCAACCCACCACGAGCCACAGCAGCCAGCACAGACACCCACAGTGGTGCGTGGAAGCATGCAGCACACTGGATGCAACACAGTGCAGGGGCAAACACACACCCATACCCACGGGGACACTAACACAGGGACACAGTAGTGTGGCAAACAAGCCCCCAGTGTGGGCCCATGAAAACTGTGCACACACAGCCTGCAGTCCTCCATGGCACAGGGGTGACACCCACCCTGTGCATGAACTGTGGCCCTGTACACCACCAGCATATGCCTGGAGCACAAGTCACAGACAGTGGTGCACAGCCCCTGCAACACACACAAGCCACAGCATGGAGGTGGGACAGCAACTGCGGAGGCCACAGTGTCACCCGAGGCAAACATGCACCACACTATTGACAGGAGGCAACCCAGCATTATGACAGTCACAGTGGATGACCTGCAGGGACAGCCACCACTGACAAGGCAGCAGACTTCACAGGCCACAGACATACAAGGGTGTCAGCTGCACAGGCCAAGGACGGGTTGACAGGGGCACAATGGACACAGAGCAGGCACCATGGACTACTGCACACAGTAATGCAATGCACAGAGAACAACACACACACCACAGATACCGACTGATAGCCACTCTCACACCAGAGACACTTCCCCATGCACACACACACATATACCCATGACTGAACCACCCCAGATGCCATGCACACCACTGCAACTGAGCACCTATAGCCAGCTGCAAATCAGAGACCACCACAGTATTCATATCAAAATATCTGTATTCAAAAATATAATAACAACAACTATTTACAACTATGTACAAACATGGGGTGGAGGGACAGGAACAAGGTGGGGTGGGTAAGGGGCAGGGATGAACATATGGGAGAGGGAAGGTGGGGTGTGAGGGTTGGTCAAAGGGGGGAGGTTGGATGCAGGTCTTGCAGTCACTAGCGGCGAACCTGGTCCTCTGCTGCCTGGGGCTGTTGCCTGGGCCACCTCCTCCTCCTCACCCCGTGCTGCTGAAGATCCCTTAGGATGGTGGGGGACTCTTGTGCCACCCGCAGAAGCTCCTGGATGGACTGCTGTATTCGCAGGAGTATCCACACACCTAGAACAAGGGGATCAGAGTCAATGGGTGTGACTGTCCATCCCCCTGCAGCCCACCCATTATGCATGGCATACAGCCATGTGCCACGCTCCTGTGATGGTGTGCGCCCACCCACAGTGACCGTGTCCACAAGACATGCCCAACCAGGCAGCAACAGCCATGTGTACCACTGCACCCACCCACCGCCCATGTCCAGCACAGCACAACCAAGCCGTACAGTAATGTGGCTATGCGGTGGGCAGGCAGTGCCACAGCCATGTGCCCAGTGCATGCATGGACCACCATTGACGCACTCCCAGACATGCAGTGCCATTGGACAGTGCTGACAATCACATGTCGAGTGCATGGCAGTGGTGTCCATGGATGATGGCCATGCCCTGCTTCCCACCCTGTCACACAGCATGCAATAGCAATCATGGTGTCATGGCACTCACGCTCATCGGGATGTTGAAGACTTTGGGGTTGGACCCCGACATGCCCCTGTGCAGCGTCCCCCACCCTCTGCTGCCACTCCAACATCCTCCTCCACTCAGCCACACCTGTGGGAGACAAAAGGTGAGAAACACATCAGTACAAACCCAAAGCATATTTCCCCTGCCCCAATGTGTGTGCCCACCCACCCACCCACCCCATACCCTGTTAACACCGCCACAGCCAACCCTAGACTATCCCTCCCCATGTGCTGGACACATAAGACAGAGTTACCCATATGGACCATACAAGAGTGTAGACATATCACCCACCTGGTCGAGGCACCACGCCCCTCCTGGCACACGACTGCAGACATGCAAGTTGCTCCGGCTCCCTCCGTCTAAGGTCCCCATACTGGTGCCTGCACTTTTCGGCCATTCTCCTGTGGCCAGTGGCCACCTCCAGGTTAGTGGCCACCTCTTGCCAGACCTGGGTCCTGGCCCTGTCCAGTGGCTCCTCACCAAACAGTGGGCCATAGTGTGGCTCCACAATGGCCACAAGGTTGGCCAGCTCAAGGGCACTCCACTGAGGGGCTCTCCTGCATGCCATCTCTAAGTCTATAATAGGCAATATGGCACTCTGCAGCGCAGAACCCCCACGTGGAAGTGCTGCGCAGTACATTGCCACCTTCCCTGCTCCGCGGCTGTCAGTGCAGCGCCACCATTCCCCCTGTCGCTGTCACCGAACAGCGCGATAGAGGTGCAGCCATGCCAGATGTATAGTGCCAAGGGGGCAAAGGTCGGGCACAGGGTCATGTGTCCCTGGCGCAAGGCCACGCACAGTGCCATCGGATGTCTATGCATCCAGTGCAATTGGTTGCCTGTGTGCCATCACCACAGTGAACTATAGCGCAGTTGTGCCCCAGCGCCATGTAGTGACCCTTGCCATAGCACCACTGGCACAATGGTGGCCGTGCTCTGAATTGCCTACCATGCACAGCACATCATCAGCATGGCAGACACCTGCATAAGCTACCTGTGAATGCGCAGTGCAGAGTACTATGCAGGCCACAGAACTGTGCCATTGGCTCAGCACGTTCAACACAATTGCGCAAAAAGCAAAAGCGCGATATTCAGCCGTCATATGCAAATCATCCGATCAGCCATGCAATGGTGCAGCAGCGTGATTTGCATCTCATTAAAGTTGCTCCACACCTAATTTGCATGGATTGCGCTATAAAAATGCGACACTGTTCTGCAGTGGTCATATTCGGTTACTGCAGTATATTGGGTGAGTTGCATGCTGTGTGTTGTTCTGGACTGTGGTATCAGGGACTTGCTTTGTACTGCACAGTCACAGGTAACCTCTGTCATTCATACAGGCTGACTAATGACCAAGCGAGGACTGGGTGAGGAGGACGATGGTGGGCAGAAGAGGAGGCCCAATTTCACCAAGGCCGAGACGGAGGCACTCTTCGAGGCCTACATCGATCAGGAGCCACTGCTCGGTGGACAGCGGGGCACCCCTCGGGCCCATGCTGCTGCATGGGAGGGGGTGGCACATGCTGTCAACCTGCATGGCAGCCACCAGCACTCTGTGCAGGAGTATAAGAAGAAGATGGGTACCGACAGGAGGAGGGTGAAGGAGAAGGTGGCTGCCATCAGGGCGGCACATGCTGCAACAGGCGGGGGCCAGCCAGAGGTGGTGCAGCTGACCCCAGCAGAGGACAAGCTCACTGCAAGCATGCAGCGCAGTGCCATTGAGGGCGTTCCAGGAGTTGGCTTCCAGACAGGTGGTAGCCCATCACTGCATGGTACGTCATGGTCTGTCAGGGGGGAGGGTAGATCACATGCACTAATGTGTCCTTACTTTCTGTTACAGATCCTGCGTGTCTGCAGGAGTCAGCAGTGGAGGGCCTTTCCACTGCGGACAGTCATCTGGAGTTGGAGGAGGGACCATCCACCTCCGCAGGTAGCCAGCGAGCATTGCAACAGTGGGTCCGCCTGGCTGTCAACACTGATGTCGTTGAGACAGGTGTGGGGAAGGCCCTTCCTGTGTCTAAGCGGTTTGGCGTACAAGGATGCCAGCACACTGTGGCTGTGGCTGTGGCACAGACCTGCACCATTGATGATGCAATGACCACTATGGGTAGTGACATGTGTGTGTCTAAGTGGTCTGGTGTACAAGGATGCCAGCACACTGTGGCTGTGGCTGTGGCACAGACCTGCACCATTGATGATGCAATGACCGCTATGGGTAGTGACATGTGTGTGTCATGGAATGGACACACAGCAGGCCAGCTCATGCCCATGGACCTGACTGGTCCCGACGTGCATGTCAGCATGTCAGCACAGTCCCAGGCTGTGCCTGTCAGCACCGGTGGGCAGCACCAGTGGCTGGTCAGGTCAGTGGCACTGTTGCGGCCACAGTGGTGGAACAACCGATCCCTTGGGCACAGCAGGCAGAGGGGCAGCAGCAGCAGTCACCCACCGGCACTGGGAGTTCAGGGTTCAGCAGTGGCATCTGTGCACTGCCCGTGGACTTGCCCATACCTGGTTCTGGTGAGCAGCGCCCACCCTCAAGGGGTGCTGAACATCAGGCCCTTCCATACCCTGAGGGACAGGATGCAGAGGTGGCAGATGACCTCTTTAATGAGCACACCCGCCTACTGCAGGCATCAGTACAGCAGCAGATGTGGCTTGCAACATCTGTGGAGGCACTGTGTGTGGCTCTGGAGTGGGTCAAGGAGCGACACAGCAGGGACACCGATAGGATCCTGTCACGGATTGACCATTTGAGGGAGGATGTGACTGCTGCCATTGACAGGCAAACACAGGCATTGGTCGCTGTCATGGCCACAATGGGCACACAGTCAGGTGCCCACACTGGGAGACAGGTCAGTCTTGTGGCTCAGTGCCACGTCCGCCTCAGATGCGTGGGCCAAAGACTGTGGGATAGCTGTACAGGTCGAAGAGGGGGACAGCACAGTTCGCTATCCACTCCCCATTCCCGGCGTCATGCGACACCCACCCTGTCGACGTCTGGTTCAGCTGTGGGCATCCCGAGCACTCCTGGTGCAGGTATGTTTGGTGTGCTGCAGACACCTGTGCGGGCACGGTCGTGTTCGCACAGTGGAACCTCCGGTGGACCATCGGTGCCACCCCATGAGGCCCGTGCTCAGCCTGCCAGTGCTGCTGGGTCTCAGTGGGGCCACCTACGCATCCGAGGTGGATGTGGCACTGTGCCGCAAGACTGACCTGTCTCCCAGTGTGGGCACTGTCTGGTGCTGCCCTGTGTGCATTGTGTGTTTTGGTGGGCAGTGCACCGGTGGGTGCCCAGCCCTACACGCAGACACATGGTCCACCTGCACACCCTCCCGACTGCTGTCCACAGGTACGTGTGCATGATGATGCCTGCATTGTGCTGTACACCAAAGTGCGGTGGTGCCCAGCATCTGACACACGCACATAGACAGTCAGTGAACGTGGTGGCCTGTGGACATGTGTGTTGCTAGTGTTTGTGTTCCGGCTCTGTTTTGCACCTGACCCCTGTGCACTTTGTGCCTCTTGTGTGTGCGTGTGTGTGTCCGTCCATGTGGCGTGTTACTGTTCACCCCTCCCTGGTTGTATGTGTGTGCTTCTGTGCCTGCCACATCCCTTGCCAGCATGCACCCCGGTGTGTTTCCATGTGTGTACGTGGGTTGTGCCCTAGCCACTGGTGGTTGCACATGGCCCCATGACTTACCTGTGTTGGCTGAAGTGCTCCTCTGTGATGGTGTCCCACTGCAGCTGGGCCAGCCGGATCAGTTGAGGGTCCCGTCGGCCAAGGGGGGGCTGCCCATCCCCATCGTCACCGGCGTCACCGTTGTCCCCATCGCTGTCCCCCTCTTCGACCTGTACAGCTATCCCACAGTCTTTGGCCATGTTGTGCAGGATACAACAGGCCAGGAATATCCCACAGGCCTTTGAGGGGCTATACTGTAGGGCACCGCCAGAGGTGTCCAGGCAATGGAAACGTGCCTTCAGCATTCCAAACACCCACTCAATGATGTTGCATGTGGTGGCATGTGCCTCATTGAAGCATTGCTGCGATGGGGTCATGGGCCACCAGTAGGGTGTGAGCAGCCAGGGACGGAGTGGGTATCTACTGTCACCTGTGTGGAGATAGTGGAGGTTAGTGTCTTGTTCAGGCTCAGACTGCCCCAAACCTTGTGTGCCACACCCATGGCACCTCTGGCTTACCCCCCCTTGCCCACGATTTGTCAGTTCTACATGCATACTCAACCACTAGATGACCTGTGGGGATGTCCCCACTCTCGAATCAATGGCAGAGTGCCGACTGGTACCAGATGAAGGAATCATGTGCTCCCCCAGGGTGCGTGGCACAGACACTGATGATGCGCCCACTGGCATCACACACCACCTGGCAGTTGACACTGGCATATCCCTTCCGATTCATGTAGGCAGCCCCATCGGGGCCAGGTGGCGTGTGAATGGCCACATGGGTGCAATCTATTGCCCCTAGCACGCCAGGCATATGTGCTACCCTGTGGAACTCCTGTATGTTTGCTGTGCGCTCCACCGCTGTGCTGGGGAAATGGATGTACTCCACAGCATGTGGCAGCAGTGCTCTGAGGAATTGGGTGAGGATGCATGATGTGGCCGACTGTGTTATGCCTGTGGTGTCCCCTGTTGGTCTCTGGAAGGTACCCATGGCGAGCAAGCACATGCAGGCTGTTACCTTTGTCTCCACTGACAGAGCATGACTCCGTCGTATGGGTACCTGCATCACCTCACTGCACAGCTCATAGAACCGCCTCAGTATTGCCCTGTTCAGGCAGTACCGGCCCACAATCTCGACATCTGTGTACAGCTCAAAGCTGGCGCGGGCTTGGTACTGCCTGTTGGGGGCATACCACCGACGGGCCCTTCCACAGCCACGGACCCCTGCAGCATGCCTTCTCACCCCCCTCATTACAGCTTCCATGTGGAAGGTGGCACTGTCCATGTCCCTGGCTTGTGTTCCCCCCCAGCTGTTGTTGCTTTGTTCCCCCCACTGTCCTGACTGCTACCTCCACTGCACCGGGTACACCTACTGGCCTCTGCACTCTGTGGCCCCACACACCTTCCCTTGCCCCTATTCTGTGGTTTTGTTTCCCTAGCCTGCCCTCTTTCTCCCTCTTTCTCTGTCTCTCTCCCTGCCTCATGTGGCTTCCCTGTAGTGTTCTTGCGCCTCTTCCTTGCTCCTTTTTATTTTGGCTCATTTCCGCTATGGTGCAACTTCCGCCTGCTCCACTGTTGTGCAA
The DNA here is from genome assembly GCA_016271365.2 of Neoceratodus forsteri. Taxonomy (NCBI): domain Eukaryota; kingdom Metazoa; phylum Chordata; order Ceratodontiformes; family Ceratodontidae; genus Neoceratodus; species Neoceratodus forsteri. Next base: position 1,323,975,211 of record CM057456.1, read on the forward strand.
GTCTTTGAACATCGCACTGCGCACTTTATGCATTGTTCCACCCCCTTCGGTTGCGCATGCCTTCATTATCATTGTGCTATTGCTCAGCATGTTTTCAGTGGCACAACTGCCTCCTGCTGAATATCGCAAAATGGCGCATTTTCTGACTTGCACTGGCGCAACCCTATTGCGCATTGTGCAACCCTTTTGAATATCCGGCCCAAGGTGTATACACTGACCTCACTTATTAAGTAAAAGATAGAATAGCTACAACTATCTATAAAGGTAAAGGATGCTCATCTATTTGTAAACCAGTGAAAGCTGTATCTGGTTTATAGAGGAAGGGAAGGGATAGGGAAGTTTTAGGAAACTAGTTTTATTTGTAGTTTAATAGTAGTAGATATTAGTGGGCCAATGTAACCCTAAGGCCATATTCCATGTTTTTGTGTATGTATCAATCTGTATACGCCTTATAATGCTACACATGTATGACTACAACAAAAAATAAAGCATATTAAATTAAAAAAAAAATTCTTCTCCATTGTACTGTTGTATACTTTTTCTCTAGATGAATTCTTTAATTGCACAAAATCTATATTCCGGACTCTTAGTTTTTTAGTTAAAACATACACCTTACTTAGGTTGTATGTAGTTTGCTTAGCTTCTTAACTTTTTTTTCCCCAATCTACTACTAGGCCTTGACCTTGCCAACTTAATCAGACCAAGGAGGGAAGACGATAAGAGGATTTTTATTTATTTATTTATTGAATCGCTTCACCAGGAAAGATACACTGAGCAATTCAATGCTAGTCTCATGGTACATCCTGGGGGAAAAGGGGAGTGGGATACACAGAAGGTGAATTCATAAATGCATACATCATTACAGAAGGTGAATACATACATACATACATACAGTATAATTACAGAGGCATAAAGCATGGGGTACATGGCAATCAATGCTACAGATACATTACAAGCAGTGCACAGGTGATACACTAGCAGCAAGGGAGGAAACATAAGTAAACAATAACACATTTGTAAGAGCTAGGTAATATAGAGCAGCTTAGTGCAAATGAGGTAAGGGGTGTAGAGAGAAAAGAGAGAGAGCGAGAGAGAGGTTGGTAGGCAAGAAGGGGTCAGGAGCAAGTGCAGCTAGGTGTTAGGTAATTGTGCAGAGCAGAAGTAAGAGAATTTAGGGGGTAGGAGTGGCAGATTTCTGGAGGAACATCATTCCACATTTTAGGCAGGTGGTAAGAGAAGGCTTTTTGGCCAGAGGATGTAGATCTGTTGGGGATTGAGAGGATGTGTGTGTCACCATGGGATCTCAGGGAATGAAAGGAGGGTGGAGAGGTACCAAGGGAGGAGAAAAGGTAGGAGGGGAGAGATCCAGGCCAGAATTTAGAGATGAACTTTACACCATGTTGCGCACGCTTATTGTGAAGGGGAAGGAAGTTTAGGAAGCGGCAAAGATCACAATGATGGGTGAGGTGACGAGCATCAAGAGTGAAATGGCAGAAGGAATTGTAGAGAGTGTCCAGTCTGGATAGGGAGGACTGCAGGGCAGCACCATAGAATAGGTCTCAGTAGTCAAAAATAGGCATGATCATCTTCAGTACCAGCTCACGCCTGGCTGCGAGTGGGATGCAGCTGCAGTTTCTGAAAAGGGCCCTGAGCTTGGGCCTTAGTTTTTTCAGAATTACATTGATATGTACAGAGAAGTCTAGATATCTATCCAGCCAGATGCCAAGATACCTGAGTGAGGGGGAGTCCTCAAGAACAGTCCCATAAAGGGTATGAAAGGAGGGGCGGTGACTTAGCCTTGCAAGTCTCTGCCTTGTGCCAAAGGACATGGAGACTGTTTTCTTGGTATTTAGAAAACGTTGATGAGAATTAAACCAGAGTTGGACTTTAGTGAAGTCAGACTGGAGCCTGGTAGTGACATCAGAGACAGATTTGCCAGATGTAAATAGAACTGTATTGTCAGCATACATGTGGATGCTGGATGCAGAGCAAACCTGGGGGAGGACTGTAAGGATATTTGAATTCTATGAGCCTTATATTTTGTTAAATGTTATATGTATGGTTATAGTTACTTTGTATGTATGAAGCCGTCTTGTATGTATATGAAATGTAAAAATGTCTGACCCTACCTATTGTATTCGTAAACCTTTGTATATGGGTATGAACTAACTTTGTATAATATTCTTTTTCGTAATGTTTGTTTTACCTGAGAGGACCTCGTTGTAAATGAGTCTGTGACTCAATCGAGTTTTATCCCTAAATTCATAAATATGTTTATGAATAAACATTTTTATTACTACTTACTACTACTACTACAATTAATAATTAGTGGTGCCATGCAGCTGTGCATCCAAAGGTTCCACATGTTTTGTCCATTATGTGTATACTGAGAAAAGTTCCAATGGATAAACAGGCTAAAGTAGAAAAATATTGGATTTATAAGATTTAAACCTCCTTGTTTAATTTTCATGTACAGTATGTTTCTCTTAATAGGATTCAGTTTACTACCCCATATCATTTGGAAAATATTGCTTAATAATTCTACTTCCAAACTTTTGGGTAAGGGGTAAACAATGCTGATGTAAGTAAATATTGGCAGTATAGCTGTTTTAAATATAACAACTTTCTTCTTTCTTGTCTTTTTTGTTTTGTCCTGGCAGGACCACTGGCAGACCTGTTCAGTATATCCCTGGACACAGAATGCATACCACAGGACTGGAGGATGGCTCATGTAGTGCCCCTCCACAAAAGTGGCCCAAAGGATGAACCAAGCAGTTACAGACCAGTAAGCCTCACATCCATTGTAGGAAAACTAATGGAGACAATCCTGAAGGAGAGGCTTGTGACCTTTTTGGAGGATAATGGACTCCAGGATGGGTGGCAGCATGAGTTCGTCTAAGGAAGATCCTGCCAGACCAACCTAGTTGAGTACTATGACTGGGTGACAAGGGAACTGGACAAGGTCCATGTAGTGGATGTCCTGTATTTGGACTTCAGCAAGGCTTTTGATTTGGTACCTCATGGGTTGTTGGGGGAAAGTTGGAATATGTGGGAGTGGGGACAAAAATGGTGAACTGGATCATGAACTGGTTGAAGGGGAGACAGCAACAGGTGATGGTGGGGGGGATCACATCCCCAAGAGATGTGATGGGTGGAGTTCCACAGGGTTTGGTACTGGGCCAAGTGCTGTTTGGGCTTTTAATAGCGGATATCTCACATGGTATCAGGAGTAAGATCAGTCTATTTGCTCATGATCCCAAGATGGGGTGGTGGTGGACAACATATTAGGGTGTCAGGGGCTACAGGGTGATCTGTCTAAGTTGGAGGAGTGTTCGGAAACCTGACAGCTGGGGTTCAATGCTAAGAAGTGCAAAGTACTGCATTTCAAAGCCAGGAAGCCAGGGAGGAGCTACCAGCTGGAAACGGTTCAGTTGGTTACCACCGAGGAGGAGGAGGAGAAGGATCTAGGGGTGGTTATAATGGGGAGTATGAGCAACTCAGCTCAGTGTAGGAAGGGCGGCAGCTAAAGCCAACAGGATGCTGGGGTGTATAGCGAGAGGAATCTCCTCCACAAGGAGGAAGGTGATCCTGCCTCAGTACAGGTCAGTGGTCAGGCCACACCTGGACTACTGTGTGCAGTACTGGCACCCATTTCTGAAGAAGGATGTCAGATTACTGGAGGGAGTACAGCACAGGGCAACAAAGATGATCCAGGGATCGGAGGAGAAATCCTATGAGGACAGGCTGGGTGAGTTACAGTTGTACTCCCTGTAGAAGAGGAGGGATTGGGGGGAAATGACTGAGACCTTTACATACTTGAAAGGGATAATCAAGACAGATACAGAAGGGGTATTTAAGCTGAGGAGGGGAAGAGACACGAGGGGACATGGTCTCAGATTGGAGGGGAAAGATTTAAGAGTGAGATTAGGAGACATTGTTTCACAGAGAGGATGGTGGCTAAATGGAATACTCTACTGGAGAAGGTGGTACCCTGTAAGATGGTAGGCAGTTTTAAAAGGGGATGGGAGAGGGTGAGGGGGGGGTAACTGTGAGGGGGAAAGGGAGAGTGGGGCAGCCGCAAAGTGAAGGTGCTAGCTGCACATCTGAGCAGACTTAATAGACCATGAGGCCTGTTTCTGATGATAGATTCATATGTTCGTATGTTTGTTGCCACTGTTTCCATGTCTGCACCCTTTTTCATAAAGTTTTAATTTCTCTTCCCAGTTTAAAGTAGCTAGGTCCCCTCTCCCATGTATAGCACCTAATATTTTGATAGGTGCACTAGAAACTTCTGTACCCCTATGTTAGTAACCAGTTCCACTTCTGAGTATATAGCATAACCTCTCCACTTATTAATGTTTAGTTTGCCTCTGAAACAGGTGGAAAAGAATGGATTAAATTTAAAACAGTAAATCCTAACTGGAGATCCTTAACAGATAAACAGATAGCATCTGCATATGCTGTTACATGAATACTTGCAGTGCCATCTGCACTGCCTAAACCTTTAATCCTAGGATGATAAGATGTACTTCGTAAATTGTGATCAATACAAAATACATATAGTAATGGACTGAGAAGACATTCTTGTCTAACCCCTTTCTTAATTTTTTTTAATTATTGAACCTAAGTGTCCACTGATATTGGGACTAACACTAGTTTTATTGTATAGTTTCTGTATCCAATTACAGATCCAGAGCAAATGGGTTATACCTTTTATTGGACCAACATAGATGTTACAAAAAGAAAACAGTGCCTAAGCTTTCAGACCAACCAAGTCCTTCCTTGGAAGTGTAACGAACTGCAAAATTCTACTGGTATACCATAATGTCTAAGAACTTCAAAAAGGCAGCAATGAGTGACTATCAAATACCTTTTCTTTATCTAATGACAAAATATGTTGTTTCTTTTCCTTGCTTTCCTTGTTTACTATCTCCCTGACAAGTATTAGGTTATCACATATTCTTCTCCCTGGAATGGAACAGATCTGATATGGAAAAATAAGGTGTTGAGCTACGTATGCTAGTCTGGCACATAAAATTGTCATCAATACTTTTATATCCGAGTTCATAAGACTTAGTGGTCTCCAATTTCTCAAGTCTTGTATATCTCCTTTTTTTGTACAAAAATGTTTGTATGGCTTCCCCAAAATAATCCATTGGGTTTCCCTTTTCTAATATCCAGTTAAAAACAACTTGCAGTATTTCCACTAATTGACAGTTGCATTTCTTATAAAATTCAGAGGTAAGGCTATCTGGGCCTAGTGCTACATTATTTCTTATTTTTTTTATTTCTGTACTAATTTCCTCTCTAGTAATGGGACACATTTATTTGTCTAACTCTTCTTTAGGAATAGAAGGGATATTTAATGTGTTCAATAGCACCTCTGCAGAAAGGTTAGAATCTGATGTGGCAAACATTTGTATTAAGTACTGCTTTATAATATGTAGAATATCATTTTTACGTGTTGACTATAGCTCCATCATTAGTTTTCAAAATATTAATATTTATTTGAAGAACTCTATTCATACAGCTCTCAAACATGTTACCGTTCCTTAATTTCACATGGGTACCATTTGATGTTCTATTAATAAAGATTTAACTCTGTTGTATTGTAATTCAACCATTTTTTCCTTTATTTGGGCTATTTGTTCTTGATATTGTCCTTCCCCTGAGTGTGATAATATTAACAATTTCCCAAATGGGCTCTTAGTGCTAGTTTTTATTTATATTCTGATTGTTTTTATTTTGCTAGCCTCTTTTTTGAATAAACATCTCGAATCTGTTTAGTGTCTTCCCACCAAGTACTCACATCATCATACAGGCATGCAATGGATTGTCTAGCTAGCAAAAGATCACTTACTTTACCAGTTATTGTGGATTTTCAAGTATACAATTATTCAGTCTCCACTGTCCTTTTACAATATTTTTATGAAATTGGATCCTTCAGAACTCCCTCTTACTAACAGGTGATCCGAAGTGTCAATTGGGGTTAAAGTAATTTGCTGAATTGGTAAATGTGAAGGCACAAACTGAAAAATCTATTCTGGTAGCTAGTTTATTAAGTAAATCCTTCTGACTTATGTTTCTCTTTGTACATATCTTTTAATCCTGCATCTTTTACTGTTTTATTCAAAAAATTGAAATCATAAAACATTTTAGAAGTACTGGCTTCTTTATCACTAGTTCTTAACCCACAATTAAAATCTCCCCCAAAAATTAACTTTCTGGCAGTGTATAGAAAAGGCTAAATCTATTTCATTAATTGAACACTCTTTTTACGTTCGCTTGCGCGCGTGCACAAGGAACATTTTGGGAGAGTAGCACACTTTGGAGGTGTGCCTCTCCCATTCAATGCACTGCTCCCTTGAACAGGCGTGGCGGTCCTGCACCAATGGGTGCAGGAGCTCTGTATGACAGCAGTGTTCCTCTGCTTCAAAGGAAAGCACTGCTGCCATACTGAGCACCACGTCACGCTGTCCTCCCCTTGCATCACGCGCTCCCCCCGCACGCGTCACGCTGCCCCCCACCAAAGCTTTGATGCCACGGTGGGAGCCCACCCCAGCGTGGCTAACGTTGCTTGCCGACGGGGGTGCCCAATCCCCTGTCGGCTCCACGGCCCCCCCAAGCCATCCTACTGCCACGCTGGGAGCCCACCCCAGCGTGGCAAACATTCCCTTTGTTTTGCCGACAGGGTGCCCAACTCTCGGTCGGCCTCGCCCCTCCCATGTAGTTTGCCGACGGGATGCCCAATCTGCTGTTGGCACCTCGCCTCTACAGTTATCTTCGCCATGCTGGCAGCCCACCCCAGCATGGCAAACATCCCACGTCATCATTTTTGTTTTAAAACCTGTAAAATAAAAACGCTCCCTTGGCACTCTCCCAGCCCCACAACCCGCTCTAGCCTCCCCACCCCCCACCCTATACTTACTTCCGGACTCCGGCGATGATCTTCGGTGGACCAGGGAAGAGTACACGATGGAGGCGAGATACTAACAACAACAAAATGGAAAGGGACCTGGGGTAGTCATATCAGATGACCTAAAGGTGGGCAAGCAATGAGAGGGCAGCAAGGAGGGTTGGTGGTTACTGGGATGCATAGGGAGAGGCATCACCAGTAGAAAACAGGAAGTTATTATTCCTCTGTACAGACAGCTGGTGAGACCCCATCTGAGTACTGTGTGCAGTTCTGGAGACCCAATCTCCAAAAGACATAGACAGGATGGAAGCTGTCCAGAGGAGGGCACTAAATGGTGCAGGGTCTGCACCGGAAGACATATGAAGAGAGACTTAAGGAGCTTAATATGTATAGCCTCGAGGAAAGGAGGGAGGGGGGGACATGATAGAAACTTTCAAGTACCTCAAGGGAATCAACAAAGTCTAAGAGGGTAGCATCTTTCAAAAAAAGAGGTGTGCAAGAACAAGAGGGCACAATTTGAAGATGGGGGGGCGGCTCAGAGGTAATTTGAGGAAGCATTTTTTCATGGAGAGGGTTGTGTATGCATGGAACGGCCTTCCGGAGGAGGTTGTGGAGTCAAAATCAGTGGTGGAATTCAAGCATGCATGGGACAGTCATAAGGCAATTCTAGGGTGTGGGGGTAAGAAGAAGTAGGTTGCTGGTTAACTAGGATCTGCAGCTTATCCAGTAGGTAGGGAAATGGGCAGACTGGGTGGGCCAAGCGGTCCTTATCTGCTGTCAAATTCTATGTTTCTATGTTTCTATGGACCAGAAACACGTCTGCACTCTTCAAAGGCGACCGCGAGCTGAGGAAATGCCGGTAAGCTGTATAATGGGCTAGATAGGGGGGTTTCAACTTTATTGGATATCTCAGTCATTTTTTGGAATTTTTGCACCAGATTTTCAACATGGGGTTTTTGGGACCCCTTCTCATGAATGATGTCACTGTCATGACGTTATTCGGGCCTGAAGGGTGATTTCTCAGGCACTGCGCAGTTACTGTGCAAAATCACTGTTTGGGCTTGAATAATGCCATGACAGTGACATCATTCATGAGAAGGGGTCCCAAAACCCCATGTTGAAAATTTGGTGCAAAAATTCCAAAAATGACTGTTTTATTTGTGCCGGAATGCGTAGTTCCTATGCAGGCTCATAAGTTCGCGAATTTTCAATATTTTCACTCCAGATTTTCAACATTGCCATTTTATCACACCTTCTTATGAGCTGTATAGCTGTCATTTTTCACATCTCACCCAAAACGTAAGCCTTTACCATGTAGCAACAATGAAGTATTCAGTGTGCGTAAATCAATGTATTGTACAATTAAGAAAATCACAGTGACACTGGTCATGAGCAGAGGTCTTAAAATGGCTGTGTTGAAAATTTTGTGAAAAAATTCCTAAAAATGACTATTTTACGAGTGTGCGTTGTACAGTTCCTACGCACGCTCGTAAGTTTGCGAATTTTCAATATTTACACTCCAGATTTTCAACATTGCCTTTTGACCACACCTCCTCATGAGCAGTACAGCTGTCATTTTTCACATCCTGCCCAAAATGTTTTTCTGCCCATGTAGCGCTCAATGGCGCAGTCGGTGTGCGAACTCAATGTATGGGACACATTAAGAAAATCACAGTGTCACTGTTCATGAGCAGAGATCTTAAAATGGCTATGTTGAAAATTTAGCGAAAAAATTCCTACCAATAACTGTTTTACGAGAGTGCATTGTGCAGTTCCTATGCATGCTTGTAAGTTTGCGAATTTCCAATATTTTCACTCCAGATTTTCAACATTGCCATTTTACCACACTTCCTTATGAGCAGTACAACTGTCATTTTTCACATCCTGCCCAAAACGTGTTTCCGCCCATGTAGTGCACAATGGCGCAGTCGGTGTGCAAAATCAATGTATGGCACACAGTAAGACAATCACAGTGACACTGTTCATTAGCAGAGGTTTTAAAATGCCAATGTTGACAATTTGGTGAAAAAATTCCTAACAATGACTGTTTTACGAGCGTGCATTGCACAGTTCCCACGCACGCTCCTAGGTTTGCGAATTTTCAATATTTCCACTCCAGATTTTCAACATTGCCATTTTACCACACTTCCTTATGAGCAGTACAGCTGTCATTTTTCACATCCTGCCCAAAACATGTTTCCGCCTATGTAGCGCACAATGGGGGTAACAAAAAGGTCATGCTGACAATTTATTGTGCAAATACCAGCAATCGCACAGGGCATTAGGGTACAACACCATACATGCCAAACACCACTGCAAATACCTGCAAGCGAACGTTCGGCATTGACAAATGCTTGTTTATATATCTGTAGAGCATATTTATTTATTTATTTATTTGTTAAAAGTTTTGCCAGGAAAGGCATACTTAGCAAAACTACTCATTTTACAGATGTGTCCTGGGGGGAAGGGGAGATACCTATAATACAGATATGGAGTTCAGATGCTAAAACATGGTGGTAATATGTTGCATATAGGAAAATAGCAGAATACAAGTTAAACGATACAGGTATGGGCAAGAATACATCAAGCAAATTACAACAGTAAGGAGAAGAGTTCAAAGTTCTTTCAGGGTGCTGTGTGTTACATTCAGGAAGTCATTATGTACGAGAATAATGATACAGGCAGGAACATGAATACATTGAGCAATTACTAGGGTAAATTACAATGAGTAGAGGAAGAAACCTGTAGCATACAGGCAGCAAAGCAACTGCAACACAACAGAAACACAGAAACAGAAAAAAAGATGCCAGAAGAAGGCCAAAGGCCCAGCTAGTCTGCCCATGTGTTCCTTGGACCTTCTCAAATCCCAGGACCTACCCGCCTTCTGCCTAATCCCTCCTACTGTTCCTGTTGCTTTTGATCGCGCTTTAGCCTTGTCCCATGCCAGCTTGAATGATGTCACAGACTCGGCTTCCACTACCTCGGCTTGTGGTTTATTCCATGGCTCCTTGACTCTTTCTGTAAAATAGTATTTCCTAAACTCCCTCTTGAAGCTCCACACCCATCCCCAACTTCCACTGGTGCCCTCTAGAGTTAAGAGCCGGAGACTCTGTTGGACGGGTCCAAGGATGGCACCTTATTTATTCCACTCAGGAAGTTTTATGTTTCAATCATATCTCCCCTCTACCTCTTTGTCTCCAGTGAGAACATATTTAATGCTTCCAGACACTCCTCGTATGAGTGCCGTTGAAGGCCCTGGATCATTTTGGTTGCTCTTCTCTGAACAGCCTCCAACCTGTTTATATCCTTTTTCAGATGTGGACTCCAAAACTGGATACAGTACTCCAGATGGGGCCTTACCATGGACATGTAGAGTGTCAGTATTACCTCCTTCCTCCTGCTATCAAATCCCCTCCCTATGTACCTCAGAATTTTGTTGGCCTTGCTATAGGCTTTGTTGCACTGGCTCATCTAAGAGTGCTACTTATGATGACACCTAGTATCCATTCTTCCTGCGTGGTGCTGAGATGGACTCCATTGAGGTGGTACTCAGTCCTCGGGTTCCCTTTACCCAAATAAATCACCTTACATTTCTTTGCTTTTAAATTCAGCTGCCAGACATTGGACCATCTTTCCAACCTCTGTAGGTCTTTTTGCAGGACTTAACCACCTCCTCACTCTCAACCCTTCCTCTTAGCTTGGTATTGTCCATGAATAGGGCAATTTTGCCCTGAATACCTATGCTGATGTCACTAGTAAAGACATTAAACAGGACTGGCCCCAACACTGAGCCTTGGGGCACACCACTAGTGACTGCGCCTTCATCAGACCTCACCCTGTTGACCACTACTGTCTGTTTTCAGTTCCTAAACTACTTACCTACCCCACTGACTATGCACTTGACTGCACCCAGGTCCTCAAACGTTTCCAGCAAATGGCTGTGGGGCACTGAATCAAAGGCTTTACTGAAACTGGAGTAGAGGAGGTCCACTGGGTGGCCTCTTGTCTAGCTCCCTAGTGACCCAGTCAAAAATGTGATTAGGTTCATTTGGCCTGACCTTCCCACCATGAACCCATGTTGCCTGTCATTCTGCAGACTGTTGTTATCTAGGTACTCTACCAAGTCTTGTTTTATTAACGTTTGGGTTTCCATCAGTTTCCCCACTACCAACGTAAGACTGACCTGTCAGTAGTTGCCTGCTTCCTCCCAGCTCCTTCCCTTGTGGAGAGGTACCACATAAGCTCTTCTCCAGTCTCCTGGCACTACTCCTGTCTGAAGTGATCTGCTGAATAAATGTGCTAAGGGACCTGCCAATTCACTTGCTATCTCCTTTAGCACCCTTGGGTGTATTCCATCAGGTCCTGGTGAAGTGTCTTCCCTGAGTTGATCCAGGGCCTCTCTATCCCTACTGTTGGTGATTGATGGTACTTCCATTTGTGGAACACCTTTGTCAGCAGCCTTGTTGCCACTGTCTGGTACTGGACCTTTGAGTTCCTCAATGAACATTAAGCAAAAAAAGTTGTTCAGAACAGTGGCCTTCTGCCTATCCTCCTCCACTACTCTTTCAATGTCTTTGAGCTTTACTATTCCTCCCCTTTTTCTTTTTTCTTGCATGTATCAAAAAAGTGTTTGTTCCCTTCTTTAAACCCTTCTGCAAGCCAAAGATCCATTGCAGCCTTAGTTGATTTCATTATACTCTTTGCTTCTTTGTTCTTCTGAACTTAGGCTTCCCATGTGCTGTCTTCCTGAGTTATTTCATAGTTCATAGCCTCCCTTTTGGTTCCGATTGTGGTCCTTACCTGGCTACTGAACCATATTTTTTTTTATTTTTGCTCTTTTTGGTCACTGTTCTTATCCATGTCCTGGTAGCCTCTAAAATGGCTAACTTAACCAGACCCCATATTTCTTCCACATCCAAATGCTCCTGGATTCTTAACAGTGTGCTTCTGAGTACATCCCTCATTTTGTCAAAACTGACTCCTCTAAAGTTTAAAACTGTCTTGGACTGCGATTTTTCTACCCCTAGAGCTAACTCAAACAACACAGAGTTGGGAATAGGGGATAGGGATAAATAAATTAAGAGCAACTGCAGGAAGAGGAGATGAAATTACAGATGAGGGTGGACAGGGAATGTGGGTTGGGGGCATTGCAGATGGATTGTGAAGGACATTACAGAGTTTAGGGAAGTGATATGAGAAGGTGGCCTGGCCAGTGGTTGTAGACTGAGGGGAGAGCAAAGATCCAATGATCAGAGTTATGAAGGGAGTAGGGGGTTGATAAGGGGAAGGAGAGAGTAGGAGTGAGATAAGAGGGGATGGACCTGAACCAGTATTTAGCTAAGAAGCTAGCACAGTAGGTGAGACGCCTGTCATCAAGAGCAGGGAAGGAGAGAAATTTATAGAGGTCACAGTGATGAGTCTGGAGTGGACAGTCTAGAGCAAAGTGATAGAACAAGTGAAAGTGGGTATCCAGTCTGGTTAGGGAGGACTTGAGAGTAGTACTGTAGACTATGTTTCCATAGTCAAAGATAGGGAGGATCTTTTTCTGAACAAGATCATGGTGGGCTGGCTGGGGAATACACCCATGGTTCCTATACAGTGCACCAAGCTTGTGGTGCAGTTTCTTGTGAATGGCATCCACATGTCTAACTTCCCTCAATACATGTTTTATGTAATCACTCTCAACAGTGTCAAGTGAGTCCCTATGTCTTGCACTTATTTACACTCGTCACTTATCTTGCAGTAAATAATGCACAGTTAGTTTTTTTGATTATCCTAATGAACTGTTTTTTTAGTTATTATGTTGTACAGCCTCTCCTTACTTGCTTTTCTCCCATGTACCTTGCTTTGTCCACCAGAGACATCTGTTTATGCACTAGCTCATACCCATTATATAATACATTTCTCCTTCTGTACTCTCACCTGCTGTGGCTGGGTTGTGCCTGAAAATGGTCCCCTCAATCAGCACACTTACCCAGTTACCAAAGACTTAAATAAATAAATGCTCAGAAAAGTCGAGGTGTTGGTCAAGCCAGACCCTGAGACACCTAAAGGAGATGACATCCTCAATCATAGTCCCATCCATGGAATGGAAGGAAGGGTAGGAGGGATGCCTACAAAACCTCTGCCTAGTGCCGAAGGTCATGGAGACTGTCTTCTTGGAATTGGGGAACAGCTGGTTGGTGTGGAACCAGAGTTGAACTCTCTCAAAGTCCAGCTGGAGACTGGTCACCACGTCAGAAGGGAAGGGGCCAGAAGTGTACAGGACAGTGTCATCCACGTACATGTGCATGGATGTAAAGGAGCAGACAGCAAGGAGGTCATTTAGGAAGACAGAGAAAAGAGGTGGGCCTAGGACAGAGCCTTGTGGGACTCCAGTACTGATGGAGAGGGAGGGGGATTGATTAGGGTAATTGATTAGGTCCTACCCTCAAGGTAGGAGTGAAACCAGCTGGTGGTGGGGGCCGAGAGCCCTGCCACTGTGAGTTTATCAAGGAGGAGGGGGTGGGATACTGTGTTGAAGGCCTTGGCCAGGTCAACAAAGACCGCAGTAGTGATAAGGCCCTGGCCCATGCAAGAGAGAATGGAGTCAGTAAGCCAAAGGAAGGAGGTAGAGGTTGAGTGGAATTTCCAAAATCCATGCTGGAAAGGGGTGAGAAAGGAGGAGGAGAAGTCAAGGAAAGGAGAGAACTTGGAAAGTACTATGTGCTCCTACAGTTTTGTGAGGATGAGGAGCAAAGAGATAGGGTGGTAGTTGCATGGATTGGAGGGGTCACCACCTTTGCAGAGGGGTATGACCATGGCATGCTTCCAGGGACTGAGGTTAGAGAGGAAGAGAGATTTAGGAGAGAGGCAAGTGGGGAGACAATGGCGGAGGCAGAGAGATGAACAAGGTTGGAGTCGAGCCAGTCTGGGCTCTTACTCTTGACAGGGTTTAGGGCTAGGAGGGTGTTTAAAGTATCTGACTGGGATACAGGAGAGACAAATGGGGATGAAAGGGATAGGGATGGTGCAAAGGGGGAGTCAGTGGGAGGGAGGAGAGAGGAAAGAAGGGAAGAAGTGCAGGAGGTGAAGAAGGAATTGAATTCAGTAGCCACTGAGGGGGTCAGAAAGGGAGGCGCCACACCCACCCTGAGAACCCGAATGGGAGGCTGAGCAGGTGTGGAGAAGAGGGCTTGGACAACCTTCCAGAACTTGGAAGGATAATTGATGTTTGTTTGGAGGGAGGCAGAAAAGTAGTCGGCTTTGGTGAGTCTAATAGCCATGGTGCATGCATTCCAAAGGAAGCTATACTTACGGATGTCCGCAGGGGAACTGGTGGTCTTGGGCACTTTCCACACTTGATCACGTGCATGCAGAATGGCCAGCAGTTCAGCTGTAACCCAGGGGAAGTGGGATCCTCATACTCTGGTTCTCCTGAGGGGAGCATGCTGATTCCAGATGCTCAGGAATTTTGCCTTGAAATAGCTGAGGGCTGAGTCTAAAGAGGAGGCGGAACTAATGGGTGTCCAGTCAGTATTTGTCAGGTCCTGTAGATGGGGAGCCAGTTCCAAGGATCTGAAAGAGTGGATCAATAGGAGTTTAGGGGCTGTGGGACAGTGGATTTTTCATACACAATAGATCATGTGGTGGTCACTGAGAGCATTAGGAGGAATACAAACATCAATTATATGGTGCGTATATGTTTATGATTCTAAAGTATTCTTCTTGAAAAGTCATATCTAACATCATTGCTCTTCCTGGTACAGTATCTACTAATTTGCTGAGAGAGAAATCAGTACCTCTAAAAAGAATTCCTATCCCATCACTCCTGTCTTCTGCAAAGGACCGAAATGAAGGCCCCCAGCACCATAATTTGTGTGCTTGAATAATATCTGTGGCCATAGTCGTCCTTGTCTCTTGTACAAGATAAATATCGTAACTGAGATATTTAAGAAAGGAAAAATTCAAACTCCACCTCTTTACATTTTTAATGCTATTCACATTCAAGTTGGCTATTTTTAATAGTGCAGCCAATCTGTTAATATTAATGTTAATAATACTGTCCCTTTTATTATGGCTTCTTTTTCATTTCACGATTACTTCTTGTACTCATATCAGATTTAACTTTCTGCTTCTTGGATGACCTTACAGATGCTGATTCTCTGATACCAGATTCTCCCCTGTCTGATTATAAACATAGAAACATAGAAACATAGACTTTGACGGCAGATAAGGACCACTTGGCCCACCTAGTCTGCCCATTTCCCTACCTACAGGATAAGCTGCAGCTCCTATTTAATCAACAGCCTATTTCTTCCTACCCCCCCCACAAAAAATTGCCTTATGTCTGTCCCATGCATTCTTGAATTCTCCCACAGTTTTAGACCCCACAACCTCCTCAGGAAGGCTGTTCCATGCAATAAATACTTGCTCACATTGCCCCTGAGCCGTCCCCCTTCTATCTTCAAGTTGTGTCCCCTTGTTCTTGCACATCTCTTTTTCTGAAAGATGCAACCCTCTTGGACTTTGTTGATTCCACTGAGGTACTTAAATATTTCTATCATGTCCCCCCTCTCCCTCCTTTCCTCAAGGGTATACATATTAAGCTCCTTTAGTCTTTCCTCATATGGCTTCTCTTGCAGACCCTGCACCATTTTAGTTGCCCTCCTCTGAACTGCCTCCATCCTGTCTATGTTCTTGCGGAGATGGGGTCTCCAGAACTGGACGCAGTACTCCAGATGGGGTCTCACCAACTGTCTGTACAGGAGGATAACAACTTCCTCTTTTCTGCTGGTGATGCCGCTCCCGATACATCCCAGTATCCCCCAGCCCTCCCTACCGCCTTCTCACACTGCTTGCCAACCTTAAGGTCATCTGATATGATTACCCCCTGGTCCATTTCCATTTTTGTTGTTGTTACTACCACCCCTCCATTGTGTAATCTCCTTCTCCTGGGTTTTTGTTTCCCAGGTGCATTATTTTGCACTTCTTTGCATTGAATCCAAGCTGCCATACTTCTGACCATTCCTCCAACCTTGCCAAGTCCCTTCTCATCCTTTCCATGCCTCCTTGTGTATCAGCCCTGCTGCAGATCTTTGTGTCATCTGCAAAGAGGTATACTTTTCCTTCCAGTCCCTCTGCAATGTCACTAATAAAGACATGAAAAAGGACTGGATCCAGTACTGAATCCTGCAGTACCCCACTAGTAACCTCTCTTTCTTCAGAGTGGACTCCATTTACAATTACTTTCTGTGTCCTGTTGTGCAGCCAATGTTTTACCCAGGCTACCACCCTGGGACCCACTCCCAGGCTGGTTAATTTGACTATTAATCTTTTGTGTAGGACTGTGTCAAATGCCTTGCTAAAGTCTAGGTAGGCCTTGTCCACAGCACCTCCCTGGTCTACTACTTTGGTCACCCAGGCAAAGAAATCAATTAGATTTGTCTGACATGACCTTCCTGCTGTGAACCCATGCTGCCTTGGGTCCTGTGCCCCACTGGCCTCTAGGTACTCAACAATTCTTTCCTTCAGAAGTGATTCCATCACGTTTCTTACCACAGAGGTCAAACTGACAGGTCTGTAGTTTCCTGCCTCTGTCTTGCTCCCACTTTTGTGAAGGGGAATCACATCTGCCTTCCTCCAGTCCTCAGGTACCACACCATCCTCCCATGATTTGTTAAAAAGGATAGTCAGTGGTGTCACTAGTTATCTGCTTATTTATTTTAGAATTCTGGGGTGAATTCCATTTGGCCCCATTGCTTTGTCCACCTTCCGTTTTAAGAGTTCTTTCAGAACCCTTTCTTCTGTGAAAGGACTGGGATCGACCCCCCCCCCCCATCCAGGGTGCTTCTGTTAATTGGATTAGGCACCTCCTCTTTTGTGAATACTGAACAGAAGTATTCATACAGTATCTCTGCTTTTTCACTGTCCCTCTCTGCCCACTGACCGTCTGTTCTATTCAGCCTCACTATCCCTCCCTTTGTCTTTCTATGCTCCCTGATATACCTATAAAAGGTTTTATCCCCCTTCTTAACTGAGTTGGCTATCTTTTCCTCAGTTTGGGATTTTGCTATTCTGACTACCCTCCCTGCTTCTTTCTGCCTCAACTGGTACAGTTCTCTGTCCTGCTCCTTCTGTGTTTCCTTATACTTCCTAAATGCTATATTTTTCTCCCTAACCTTCACCGCCACCTCTTTTGAGAACTTTTTGAGAGGCTTTTTCTTTTGTTTTGATTTGTTTATTGGCTTCACACAAAGGCTGGTTGCCTCTGTGATGGCAGTTTTGATATTTCCCTATTGTTGCTCCACCCCTCCTTCTAGCCTGTTTGCTAGTGCTTTTCTAAGGCACTCTCTCATCTTGCCAAAGTCAGCCCTCCTGAAGTCCAGTGCCCTCACTTTTGTATGGCTTGACTCTGAGGCTGTGTTTATAATGAACCACACTATTTGGTGGTCACTTGTTCCCAAATGGCTACCCACTTCTAGATCTGAGATCCTCTCACTGTCCCCTTTTGAGAGTATGAGGTCTAAGATTGCTCCCTCATGAGTAGGTTCCAAAACTAGCTGTCTGAGGCATGCCACCTGAAGGGCATCGAGAATGGCCCTGCTTTTGGATGTGGCTGCAGCAAAAGTGCTCCAGTTGACATCCGGCATATTAAGGTCCCCCATCAACAGTATCTCCCTTTTCTCTGCCATCCTAAGTATGCCTTCTATCATATCCTTGTCCATTCCCTCCCCCTGACATGGGGGTCTGTATACAACCCCTGTGTGGTTTGTGGTGCCATTTCCAGTCACTAAGGTGACACACAGTGCCTCCTCTCCTCCCTGTTTACTCTTTTGTTCAGTTGCTTTTATTCCTTCCCTTACATAGAGAGCTACTCCACTCCCTCTTCTCCCCTCCCTGTCTCTCCTGTAGGTTGTGTACCCTGGTATGTTAACATCCCAGTCATGGTTCTCTGTGTACCATGTTTCTGTGACTGCTACAATACCCAGGCATCCCTCTTCCATCAAGGCCACCAGTTCAGGGAGCTTGTTGCCCAGACTACGGGCATTGGTACTCATTATCCTCCATTTCTTGATGGCCTTACCCGTTTTTGCCCAATCCCTGTCCTTACTGCATTTGTCACTTTCTCCATTTATCCCTTCGCTTCTCCCTATCAACATCTCTTTGTTGGTGCCTACCTCATTTAGTACCCTGATTTTGGGGTGAGCTAGGATTTCTCTGCTCCTGTCCAGTGCCTCCCCCCTTGGCTAGTTTAAATGCTTGCCAATTAAGCATTTAAACCTATCACCTAGGATCCTGGTTCCCCTCCTGGACAGATGCAAACCATCACACCAGTATAGGCCTGCATCCCTCCAGATGGACCCCCAGTCCCCAATGAAGCCAAATCCCTGATCTCTGCACCAGTTTTTCAACCACTAATTGAATTCCATGGTGTGGAGTACCCTAGCCTTACCCGTGCCATAGACAGGCAGCACCTCCGAGAAGGTTACTGTGTGTGCTATTTGTCTAAGGCCCCTCCTCATCTCCACAAATGCTTATTGCACTGCTCTGATCCCTTTCTTAGCCTTTGTATTTGTTTGCTAAAGGTATCTGCAAAGATTTGGGGTCTGGAAGTGATAATTTTGATCTAGGTTGTTGTCTTTTCAGTGTTCTTTTCCTGGTAATGAGTTTCATGTCAGGAGGAGATAGATAGATAGATAGATAGATAGATAGATAGATAGATAGATAGATAGATAGATAGATAGATAGATAGATACTTTATTTACATAGCGCCCCATCCCAGAGGATCGGAGCACTGTACAATTCTTAAAAAAAAAAAACATATATCAACAAGTTGACATTGCTTAGTAAATAAAAACACAAACTCTAGCTATCTAACTTGAAACAACCTTAAAATAAGACAGTCAGCAAAATGTATCAGATTCACTTATATGCCATTGTACACTTGACAAAATAAACATGTCTTCAGTCCTCTCTTGAAAGCTTCCACCGAGGGTGCCTCCCTCTATCATCCTGGTCATATGTGGCACATTTACATGTGTACCGAGGGTCTGTCTTCCTCACATAAATTACACCCAAACTCATTTGTGCAGTGAGTACTTACATGCCTAAATTCCAAAAAAAGATTACATCTAACTTTATCACCGGCATTGCTGAGATGACTGTCTAAACCACAGTTAACGAATGTTTTAGGCTGTTCAGGGCAAAAACATTGCCATCTGTCTCATCCTAAAAAAGACACTTGGTAGATGTTGCAATCCTATAGGACCATGTCATAGTTTTACTTTAAATTTTCAATTTACTGTCCATATTTGTTCTTCATCTAAAATTGGTGCTGGCTCTCCCAACATGTCACAACTTTGAGCTAACTAGTATTTGATATCATAAATGTTCACATCTTCATTTCTGAGAATAATTGTGACTGTTCTGATAGCAGGTTTGGTCAGGGGAATAGCTTGAAAAGGTGACCACAGCAGTGTCTCTTTCATGGTATTATACTGTCCAAAACCAATGTAAGTTTGCTGCAGTTTTAAAACGTATGTCAAAAATAACATCCCCAGGGGGTGTATTTGTACATAAATTTCTGTAGAGAAATAATGCTTGGAGTCTTTTAACAGAGTTCTCCCGATGTATGTCCTATCCGTTGGGGTTTCCAATCCGCCTCTATATACCAGTCATACCTCATTTATTCTCTGTGCTGGTGCAGGTGTATTAGAACATAGTTCAGATCTCCCAAGATGTTTCCATTTTTGCACAGGCTCTTGTTGCTGTTCCAAAGCTCTTGATTTTTGACTAGGCTGGTTAGCAGCAGCAGTTTCTTGCTCAACTCTGTCTCCCAACTCAAACCTTTGCTAGTACCTTCCTCAGCTAATAAATTCTCAATTACTATTTCTATGTTTTGATTACCAGAAAATGTATCATCATTTGTGGAATTTGAAATTGCTCTGTTTAAATTTAATTCAGTTTGAGCATCTATATATTGTAGCTCTTGTAAATTTATAGGATAGTCACTCATATGCAACTGTTCTTCATTGTCAGTTGTACTGTGTTCATTTTCCAGTGTTTGGTCAAAAAATGTAATTCCCACCTGTGCCTGAGTCAGCAATAATTTCAACAGATTCCATTGTTTTATTCTGGGGGAGTGTTAGTGCCATTGACACTAAACGTTGTTTCAGTAGCAGCATTTTTATCTCTATATAATGATACTGTAGATTCTGTCTGTGGAAAAATCTAAAGCATTTTGAAGCAGAAGGAGTTACCTTATTTATTTATTTATTGAAAAGTTTCACCAGGAAAGGCACACTGACCAAATGCAATTGCTCATCTCCCGGTGCATCCTGGGGGAGGGGAGTACAGGAAAATAAGCAACATCAGTGCATAGTAGAGAATACAAATATGTACAATATGTGAATATATAACAAATTAATGTAAGTAAAATGATGACAGAGTCTGGCAACAAGGTACAAGCAAATCCAAGTATAAAGTACTAGAGAAAAATAAAAGTACTGGAACGGTTAAGGAAATGCAGACAAGATTAGTAGAAGGATTGGGGTGGGAAGGGGCCAGTGCAAGAACTGGGAGCAGTTGGGAGAGAGAAAGAGTGCATGGATGGGAGAGGGGAGAACCAGTGCTAGAAGCAGGAACAGATGGGAGACAGGAAACTGTGCATGGAGGAAAAGAGAGAGAATGAAGGCTGGAGGAGTGTCGAATTTGAGGAGGCAGTTGGTTCCAGAGTTTTGGGAATCAGTATGAAAATGCAGATTGGCCAGCTGAGGTTGAACAGTGTGGTACTGCCAGGGTGTGGGAGTCCTGTGATATTAAAGAGTGGGTGGGAGGGGGAGGAGTGCTAATAGAGGATTCAAGATAGGGTGGGAGAGAGCCAAACCAAAATTTAGAAATGAATTTGCACAGTGGGAGAGACACCTATTGTCAAGAGACGGAGAGGCTTGAGTATGATATAACATAGAAACATAGAAACATACTGTAGAATTTGATGGCAGATAAAGACTGCTTGGCCCATCCAGTCTGTCCATTTCCCTACCTAATGGATAAGCTGCAGATCCTAGTTAACCAGCAGCCTACTTCTTTCTTCCCCCACCCCCTAGAATTGCCTTATGACTGTCCCATGCATGCTTGAATTCAACCACTGTTTTTAACTTCACAACCTCCTCCGGAAGGCTATTCCATGCATCCACAACCCTCTCTGTGAAAAAATACTTCCTTACATTACCTCTGAGCCGCCCCTCTATCTTCAAATTGTGCCCCCTTGTTCTTGCACACCTCTTTTTTTGAAAGATGCTACCCTCTTGGACTTTGTTGATTCCCTTGAGGTACTTGAAAGTTTCTATCATGTCCCCCCTCTCCCTCCTTTCCTTGAGGCTATACATATTAAGCTCCTTTAGTTCTCTCTTCATATGTCTTCTGGTGCAGACCCTGCACCATTTTAGTTGCCCTCCTCTGGACAGCTTCCATCTTGCCTATGTCCTTGTGGAGACTGGGTCTCCAGAACTGCACACAGTACTCCAGATGGGGTCTCACCAGCTATCTGTACAGAGGGATAACAACTTCCTGTTTTCTACTGGTGATGCCTCTCCCTATGCATCCCAGTATCCCCCAGCCCTCTTTACTGCCCTCTCACATTGCTTGCCCACCTTTAAGTCATCTGATATGACTACCCCCAGGTCCCTTTCCATTTTTGTTGTTGTTAGTATCTCACCCCCCATTGTGTACTCTTCCCTTGGGTTTTTGTTTCCCAGGTGCATTACCTTGCACTTCTTAACATTGAATCTAAGCTGACATACATTTGACCATTCCTCTAACCTTGCCAAGTCCCTTCTGTCCAATCTGGTTAGGGAGGTCTTGGGAGTGGCACTGTAGACTACGTCGCAGTTGTCAAAAATAGGGAGTATCATGTTCCGCACAATTTCACACCTTACCAGTAGTGATAGACAACTAAGGTTCCTGTACAAGGCACCTAATTTTGGGCATAGTTTTTTTAAGACAGCATCCACATGAACAGAAAAGTTAAGGTGCTGGTCAAGCCATACACCAAGATAATGAAAAGAGGTAACATCCTCTAGTGAAGTCCCATCAAGGGTGTGGAAGCAGGGATGGGAAGGGAGCCTTGAGAGTCTCTGCCTGGTGCCAAAGGTCATGGAGACAGTCTTCTTGGCATTGAGAGAGAGCTGATGCAAGCTAGACCAGTGTTGAACTTTGTCAAAGTCAGCTTGAAGTCTGGTAGTTACATCAAAGGGAGACTGACCTGAAGTAAACAGGACACTGTCATCAGCGTACATATGGATAGAGGAAGAGATACATGCCTTAAGGGGGTCATTTAGGAAGATGGAGAAAAGTATAGGGCCTAACACAGAGCCTTGAGGCACACCAGTATTTATAGGGACCTGGGGTCATTTACTATCCAGTGAAGCTTTGCAAACTTTTTCTGTGTGGTCTGGTTCTTCATTCTGGTTCGAGAACCACTGTTCCATTGAGTTCTGATACCAGCCCACCCCTCCACCCCCTGAGTGCCATTTCAAGTCACTAGTCTTTAGGAGGATATTCCATTTGCAGTATACTTTTTTTCCCAAACCTTAAGCCCAAAGATTTTCCCATTCCTGATTTGTGTCTTAAGAGAATGTGTTTTTCTTTCCCTAACAACTTGTTCAGCATATCTGAGTGAATTCTTGAAGCCCACGTACCATGCTGCCGCTTTGTAGAATATGCAAGGCAGGAACTCTTCTGCAACAGCTCTGTTTGCAGGTCAGCATTGCTGCTTCTATCTTTCAGCAAATTTGCTCCTGTTTCATTCAAGTTTTCTGCAGTTGTGTCTTGGTTTTTTGCTGACTCTCTGATAGAATTAGTTGTGTTGCTTTCAGCTGCTTCATGTGATCTTGCGGTTGGCGGCTCCTTCGATGCTGTTACGTCAGCTGATATCATAGAAATTAGCTGATTGTCAGTATCTGGAACTGTGTTTTTTTTCAACAGGTTTCCCTATCTTTAAGGATAGTCTTTCCTTCTCCTTTTGAGATTTTGCTTCTTCTTCTGCCAACAAAAATAGTAGATGCCTTTTCTTACTTTCTAGTGCAGCTCTCAGACCTTTTTCTTCTTCTAAGTAGCTGCCCTCAGGTGAGCTCATTTGTTGCCATTTATCCATTTCTTCAAATGCAGTGCTTTGATTTCTTTCCATTTTTTCAGCAGACACTTTTTCTATGTCTTTAGCAGTGAAAAGACCATTCTCAAACCCTGTGGAAAAGGTAATGAGGGAGAAGGTTAGCTTCCCCATACCTGTAACAGACCCCTCCGTTTTCCTCCTGGGTGGCCATCTTGCTAGATAGACAGAGTCTCCCCCAACTGCAAGAGCAGGAGAATTTCCCTAGTTTCCTGGCCAACATTCTCCTTCCCATAAAACTGGTTCCTGCAATTGTCTAAGGCTGTGTGTGGGTGCTGATGTAAAAACTGGCTGCCACTACACATTTACAGTCACTTCACTAAGAGTCTATCATTGCTTGCAAAGCATTTTGAGATGTATGAAAAGTGGCACTGTACTGTATATAAATGCCAGTTCATCTTCTGCTGCTTCTTCTTCTTCCTATTTTGAGCTGCACAACAGCCTTCCCATTCCTCTAATTAATGGAATTTGATAAGACAAGAAAGAATTTCCTTTTACTGCTTGCTCTACCTGCCACCTCCACGCACCCTGACACATTCATGTTGGAAAAAGCCATTTCCATTGCAGTATCAACTGCTATGTCCTTACCAGTGGTCATCTTGAGCTAATGCTACTAGAGCAGAGAGTCTTTCCTGGGATGCCATCCTTGCAAATCCACCTGTACCCATGAATTTGAATTGCAGGGAGGCTTGTCACACACGCTGCAGCTGTGAATTGAGCCCAAGTAGCTCACTCATCACTACCACTGACTTATGAGAAGGGGGGCTCATTTTAAAGAAAGAGCTCTTACAAGCCCCCCCGGCTCCAAAGTTCAAAATATGTAATGCCAGCATTGCCTGTGCCAGTCCTATACCTCCCTCCCCCCACCATCCCCACTGCAATCCATAACCCAGAGAGGACACACAGTGCTTACTGAAGTAATCATACTGCTTCTCCCAGTGAACTCCATCCTGAAATGCTTTTCACATGCTGCACAGCAGAGCTGAGGGAAGCCAACTCTGCAACAAGGATCATGAACATCTTGCACACTGGGCATCCCCTGACCTCCCAGAGTACCCTCAGGAAGATGGTCAAGCTATATCCCTTGCAGATAACTGTCCACCCCAGCCTCCTCTGTGCGTGCATGCTGTTAGTGTGTACGTGTGTACTATAAACCTATAAAACCTTTAAACTAGCAGTCTCCTGTCCCTGCCTCTTGTCTTTCTAAGTCCATCTTCTCTGAAGCTCAGACAATTAAACTTTTGGCACTAGGATGTGTGACATGGCTCCCACTGCACTACCCACTCAGTTTCCACACACTATCTGCTAAATGCTAACTAATCCAAAACACTAAAAAGCAGTTACTTCTACCTACCCACCCACACTTGACCCCATTATACCTTTTCTCTGTTGGCTAGGTTCTTCATTATCTGCTCTGGTTCAGTCCTCCCAACACCAGTTAGTTTTTTAAATGCAAAAAAAAATGCCAACTGGTACTTTGCACTGCCAACAGACAATCTAGAAAGCACAGTTCCCTGCCACGTACACGCCCTCCTCCCTCCCTCCCAGCTCTAGCCCTTGGCAGCAGGATCATATGCATTTCTCTGCCTGATGCACACATTCAGTAAAACTGCTTTCATGGAAGATTTTTCCTGCAGAAAAAAAAAAAAACACTTTTTCTCTTGCCTACTTTAATACAGAGTCTAACATATGATTTGAGAAGAGCTCTAAGTTTTTTTTTTCAGTGAACCTTAGTTAAGCTAACAATTCACAATCAGAGCTCCCTCTGCTAGCTACTGTACCTATCAGCTCAAAGCCCACACAAGAGCTCTCAGTGCAGTGGAGGACTGAGCGAACACCACGACAAGGCTGAGCGTCATGTGACTGCCTCCCTGCTGACAGTGGCAACCTCATTATTGCACAAACTGGTCACCTA
Organism: Neoceratodus forsteri; assembly: GCA_016271365.2. Lineage (NCBI taxonomy): Eukaryota > Metazoa > Chordata > Ceratodontiformes > Ceratodontidae > Neoceratodus > Neoceratodus forsteri. Next base: position 1,324,000,192 of record CM057456.1, read on the forward strand.
TTTGACTGGTATTACTGGTCCTTACCATTTAAGCCAGATAAACTAAACATTCACTTTTTTGCCTCAGACTTTTACGAGAGTCTACAGTATTCGAAAAGTTGAAGTTCAGCCTGTTCTAGTCACTGGTAGAATTAAACTTGTAGCTCTAGTGGAACCCCGATGTATTACTGGATGTCTTTTCTACCCTGATGGTTGTTAAGGGAAGGTAAAGCCTGTCCTAAATGGGAACGAGGCAGGGATACTAAAAACAACAACTTAAAAAAAGGGCTTAAAACAGTAAACACATTTGAAGAGAAACAAAAATATAAAGGAACGCTCATCTCTACACAGAAGAAAACATAGTGTGCTGCAAGCTATTCATTCTTTTCTCCGCTAAATAAACAAACAAACAATTAGTGCATCATGGTAGGGAAGTGGAGTAAAATATAATGTTTCATACTGTTAAAAAAAAGCTAGCTTATCACAATGCACTCCAGTAGCAGATCAAGAATCATGGACTGGTAGCGGGCTTAATGGCCTTTCACCTTCAAGTCACCAGTATGAATCTGACTCAGTCTGACAGTGTTCAAAATCTGTTATCATCTGCTGGATGTCCAGTGGTTGTGAGGTGGTTGTCAGTCCAGTTTCCAGTGAGCAGCTGTCCACATCACAAATCCAGCAACATATTTGGCACTAACAGGCACCCTTGTTGACAGTCTCATGTGAGAAGCTAAGGGGTGAATGGGGATAGTGTCTGAACAACCCTCTCAGCTGTTGTACATGGTGGTCCCTCCATGATATGGTTGAGGCACACTGTCCGGACAGTGTAAGGAGGCCTGTTCTATGATCTGTGCTGTACTGCAACCGTCATGTGGATAAGCAGAGGACTTTAGTCTCCAGTGCTTTCAGGCTGGTACTTTTCAGGAACACAAAGACTAACTACAACATATCACAGTAGGAAATCCTAATGCAAACATTATTTTACAGTGGAATATGCTTTTTACTGTCTTACTCAGATCAATAAAGCATGCATACAAGATGATACTAAGACATTTATTTAAAGATGAGCCTTAAAATGAAAACAAGAATGATTTGCAATACAGTGAGAAAAGTACAAATATACCAACATATCAATATATTTCAATACCTCTAAAAATTGTTCGTGAAATGGCATGACATCTTTCCTACCATGATTGAAGTGTTATTATTACTATAACGCTGCTCCAAAAGGGGGCTTACCGTACCTTCATGCCTTAAGCCATGCCAGCTTCCACACAAACCTTGATATTTTCAACTAACCTTTGCATTTTAGTTCTACAGTATGTTTACTATTAAAAATACTACCCCAACAGTGAGTTATTTATATGGCTATCCTCAGGTTTCTTGATTTATGAAAACGCAAATATAGGACAACATGCAGTTTGTTTTCATTAAAGGTTTGTTTGCCAGAAGCTATTTATAAAGTCCATAATTATCATATGACAGTAAAACATGAAGTATCAATATTCAGCCCTAGCACCATATATCTGCTTCTGAAATGAAAACACCCCTAACTGGCATTTTTCAGAAGCACCCTCAATTTTACATGATTGTTCAATATATGACAACTTAAATCCATAAATCCTGCACTTTCACTTGCAAAGCTCACATGAAACTCTATGTAACAATTTAAAACTGACTGTAGCACCAGAACTTGAAAATGACTATAATTAGCAGGTTCAAGGTCAACTACAGTGCACAGCTAAGGTGTATGCTCGTGATCAGTTAGATTAAATGAAATGCTAAAAAGACACATCCAATGCAAGCCTTTTGACAAATGTATTAACTTTTTCAGCTTCCCTGCCCTATAGAAAGGCATTACAATGCACGCACTAAGTATAAAAAAGGTCCTTCACAGGATAGACTACATGTTAGAAAAGAAACAAATAAACTTAAAAATGGCAACAAAATCAAACTGCTTTTAAAATGGTGAGGACAAAGCTGGCCCGGTGGCACTGAGGATTGAGGCGCTGGACGCCACACCTCGCTCCACACCGGTGACCCGGGTTCGGAAGCGGACTCGGGTCACTGGTGGGCCAGCTGGGGGGAGTTAGGCTTGAGCATCCCACAACAGCTTGCCTACTCTGGGGAGGGTTAAGGCTATAGCCTGAACACTTGTCTGACTCCGAGTGGAGGCTTGGAGTACTACAAGCCCCCAATGTTAAGGGGAAGGGCTGCCGACATGGCGTGGCGTCAGCGCTCTCGCCCTTGGCGTCAGAGTCTACACTGTAGGTGGTGGGAGAAGTGGAGAAACGCCTGCCATCGCTGGAAGATGGAGCCCCGAAACGTGCTCCCTCGATGTGCCTTTGTCCGCCCGATGGCCCCCAGACTGATGAAAGTTGATTGTTGGGGTAAGGGGGCTCTGCCCCATCCCTGCTCGGGGGGTAAACCGAAGCTTCATGGGGTTCCTGTGGGGTCATACGGGCAGGGTGGAAGGCAGAGGGATGTCTACCTTGGGGCACCTGAAGAGTCGGGGATGGCAGGCAGGAAGGTGAATAAATAGTAACTTCAAAAACCAAAAACAAAAAAACAAGCATTTGTCAATGCCGAATGTTTGCTTGCTGGCATTGGCAGTGGTAGTGTAGAAGTTACAGAGCTGCGTAATAGGAATGGCAGGGAAGTATTGAACTGAAGCCAACCCCACCACCACGCTGCAGAGAGTGACAGGCATTGGGGTGTGCGTTTGGGTCGTCAGACATAACGGCCACACCATTTCACCACACCCCACTCTGCAGATACTGACAAGTGTCACGTGCTCCTTGGGGTCTTTGGTTCTTATGTGCACCCCATTTCATTAGGAAATATGGTGAGATGGGTGCGATATAGGAGAATAGGGTGAAGTTTGGGGTCAAGAGTCCAAGGCATACCTCGATGCCTCTCAGTGACTGCAGGTGTGGAATGGTATGAGCATCATAGGCAAGAATCCCAAGTCACACCCCTGATTCCTGTCATTCTCTATAGGGTTGGGCGATTTAATTGAAAAGCCTAATACCTCAGGCATTCGTTGGTATGTTAACTCCAAATTTTCAACATGTTTGTTTTGTGACCCCACCTCATGAACAGGGGGAATATCAGTTTGGTAGCCAAAAGCTGCTTATGCACAGTGACTACGGCATTTAGCACCACAGGTGCAAAAATATTCCGAACAGGATGTAAAAAATGACAGCTGTACTCTTTCATGGGGAGGTGTAAAAATGGCTATGTTGCAAATGTGTAGTAAAAATATTTAAAAAAATGGTGAAGTCACGAGCGTACATAGAAACTGTGCAACGCACACCCGTTATATAATTAGGTTGGGGATTTTTATAGCAGATTGTCAACTCAGGCATTTTGGTGCCTCCGATCATGAACAGTGTCACTGTGATTTTCTTTATCTGTGCCGAACAATGATTTCCCACAGCGACCACGCATCTCTGCACTGAAAGTGTGAAAACATACTTCGGCCATGTTGTGAAAAATGGCAGCTGTACTGTTCATAAGGAAGTGTTGAAAAATGCTACTAGTGAAAATCTGTACTGAAAATATTACAAAGTCATGAACTAACGAGGATGCGTGGAAACTGCACAATGCTCACGCGTAACACAGTCATTTTATGGACTTTTGTCACCAAATTTTCAACATAGCCATTTTAAGACCTCTGCTCATGAACAGTGTAACTGTGATTTTCTTACTCTATCCTAAACATTGCTTTCGCACACCAACAGCACCATTGTGCGCTACATGGGCGGAAACACGTTTTGGGCAGGATGTGAAAAATGACAGCTGTACTGCTCATAAGGAGGTGTGGAAAAATGGCAATGTTGGAAATCTGGAGTGGAAATATTGAAAATTCGCAAACCTACGAGCGTGCGTGGGAACTGTGCAACGCACACTCGTGAAACAGTCATTTTAGGAATTCTGTCATCAAATTTCAACATTGCCATTTTAAGATCTCTGCTCATGAACAGTGACACTGTGATTTTCTTAATGTGTCCCATACACTGAGTTCGCACAACGACTGCGCCATTGTGCACTACATGGGCGGAAACATGTTTTGGGTGAGATGTGAAAAATGACAGCTGTACTACTTATAAGAAGGTGTGGTGAAATGGCAATGTTGAAAATCTGGAGTGGAAATATTGAAAATTCGCAAACCTATGAGCGTGCGTAGGAACTGCGCAACGCACGCCCGTAAAACAGTCATTTTTAGGAATTTTTTCACCAAATTTTCAACATAGCCATTTCAAGACCTCTGCTCATGAACAGTGTCACTGTGATTTTCTTAATTTGTCCCGTACATTGATTTCACACTGACTGCGCCATTCTGCGCTACATGGGCGGAAACACATTTTGGGTGAGATGTGAAAAATGACAGCTGTACTACTCATAAGAAGGTGTGGTGAAATGGCAATGTTGAAACTCTGGAGTAAAAATATTGAAATTCAGCGAACTTACGAGGCTGCGTAGAAACTGCATAGCGCCGCGCTTCGTTAAACAGTCATTTTGGATTTTAGCACCAAATTTTCAACATGGGGTTTGTTCCCCTTCTCATGAATGATGTCACTGTCATGGTGGTATTCAGGCTCAAAGGTGATTTCGCAGTCACTGTGCAGTCACTGCGTGAAATCACCATCCGAACTCAAATAACGCATGACAGTGACATCATTCATGAGAAGTCCCAAAACACATGTTGAAAATTTGGTGCAAAATTCCAAAATGGCTGAGATATGCAATAAAGTTGAAACCCCCTATCTAGCCCATTATACAGCTTACCGCATTTCTCAGTTCACGGTCGGCTTTGAAGAGTGCAGACGTGTTCCCAGTCCACCAAGATCATCGCTACCGGAGTCTGGAGGTAAGTATGGGTGGGGAGTGGGGAGGTTGGTGCAGTGGTGGGGTGCGGGTTGTGGGAGGCGGGTCGGGAGACGACCGCTGGACCGCTTTTTCTTACAGGTAAAAAAAAGACGTTGTGGGTTGTGGGATCGCTTGCCACACTGGGGTGGGCTCCCAGCATGGCACAAGGACTTTGGGGGCGTTCAGCTGACGGGGATTGGGCACCCCATCGGCAAAAACAAAAACACGGACGTTTGCCACGCTGGGGTGGGCTCCCAGCATGGCACAAGGACTTTGGGGAGGGCATGTTCAGCCGGCCAGAGAGTTAGGCACCCCGTTGGCAACATGACTGATTGCCACACTGGGGTGGGCTCCCAGCGTGGTATCAACTACTGGGGAGGGAGGAGACATGCAGCTCCAGCCGACGGGATTGGGCACCCGTCGGGTTATACGCTGCGGCGGAGGCGCCAGACGGCTGGTGGGGGAGCTGCGATGAGCAGCTTCTTATCGCTGCTCACTCAAATGTAGCTCCCCTTTCAATCAGAGCGTTACTGCATTTTGGAGCGTCATAGATAGCTCCAAAATGCATTGGCTTACAGGGGCCGCGCCTGCCAGCACACTGCCTGAATTGGAGAAGAAGGAGGTGACACACCTCCGAAATCTCCGATGATGGCACTATGTTTCTTGCACATGCGTGCAAGCAAACATAAAAATGGTGAGGACACACAGTAAGATGCTGAGTTTTATTTGTAATTTTTTGTCTGTAACCCTTTTGGGTATCCTTTGCATATATATATATATATAGTACCAGCTCCTGCAGATATTGTAGATTGTTAAATCATACTGTCTAATTAGAGAAATGTGGTAGCTCTGCATGCAAATATTTCTATACAATCTGATTTGAACATAGTTAATCCTCAGTGTCCTTTCTTGAATTGTTCTGAAATGTGAACACTTCATAGGCTGTATCATTTACTATGACTACAAACCTTGCATTTTTTTTTAAACTGAGAAGACTGGAAGTCTCAAAAATATTGTTTTTTCCTAGCATGTTATATATAAAATGTCATAATTGTTAGCAATGCATATTGTTGTAATTCTGATGTTCTACTAACTGTGTAACACATTTAGAACTGAGCTGTTATTCATAAAAGGATACCATTGAAAAAGAGCCTTGGTATCTGGCACAGTAGTGCTGGCTAATGGAGCACTGCACCACTACATGGGAGACTCAAGATTGATTCTAGATCCTGACACCCTCACCCAAGCCAATGGAGCTTGGAACACAATGTGTAAGCATCATGTGCCACCCATAAACTCTCTGAGCACCACCTGCAGGTGAGAAAGAGGGACTGCCTTGACCCAGTGGTTAGCCATGCAGTGTTGGCAGATCCCCACCTACAGATTGGTGCCACAGGTGGTCATTGGCTATGTACCTGGGTGGTGTGAAGGCCTGAACCATAAAAATATTTGAAGTAATGCAGCATAATGGCTGACGCATCTGAGCCTCACTTTCTGCTACCAGCCACTCTGACCCCACCATGGATGTCTCACACTGTGTTTGCAGGAGTGCTGGGGGATGTTGCCTGGCTGTTGCCAGGCTCCACCATGGCCATAAGCAGTGGGATCTAGGGGGTGCAGAGATAAGCACTGGAGACATGGAGAGATGGGGCTGGGCCCGACCAGAGGGATGAAATGCAACACCAGGCAAAATGCAAATTGCAATCAAAGAAAATAAGCTTTTGCTCAATCACCTCATAATGCCACATCTTTGGCAATAAACATATAGACCGGCCTGCCAGGATCAAGTGCTTGTATCACAGTCTATTACATAGAAACATAGAAGTTGTTGGCAGATAAGGACCTCTTAGCCTACCTAGTCTGAGCAGTTTTCCCTGCCTACTGTATCACCATAGACTCTACTCAATCTCTGGTCATCTTCTCCCCCTGCCTACTACCAAGGTCCCCTTGTATCTGTCCCATGCATGCTTGAATCCTATTACCATTATGGCACCCACCACCACCACTGGAAGGCTGTTACAGGTGTCTACCACCTTCTCCGTGAAGAAGTATTTCCTTACATTTCCTCTGAGCCCCCCCAGCTTCATAGTGTGAACCCTTGTCCTCAAGCTTATTTTTCTATGGAAAAGCTACCTTCCTCTACCTTATTAATAGAGACCTGTGTTTTTCTTAAATAAGAACTAACAAGAAATGCAAAGTATAAAAAGAAATAAAATGAAAACAAGCACTTGAAAAAAGTTTCAAAAATTGCTAGTTTTGGGGCAAAAACTAAATAAATACTTGCAGCAGTTGTTGTTTAGTCTCCGTTGTTAGCACAAAGATGGTTGGCAAGGAAGCGGCAGTGGAATTATCTGATTCACAAAACCTGTAAGATTATAGTATAATGCTGGTTAATACAATAATACAATGTAACATACTAGGAATGCGATTTCTAGTGTGTATAACGTCATTTTGAGGCATTTTATGAATGTAAATGTAATTACAAGAAATAAAACTACATTTTCAATGAATAAAAAGAAATTCTAGAAAAAGAAAAAGAAAAATTATTAAAAAAAAAAAAAGAATTTCACAGGGCTCTACTTATTAATACCTGTTAGATACATGAATGTTTCTGTCATATCTCCTCTTTCCCTCATCACCTCCAGAAAGTACATATTCAGTTCCTTAAGTGTCTCCTCATAGGGCTTTTGATGCAGGCCCTGCATCATTTTGGTAACCCTCTTTTGTACCACCTTCACTTTATCAATGTTTTCCTGGAGCTGGATCCTCAAAAAATGGGCACAGTACTCAAGGTGGGGTCTTACCAGTGATCTGTACATGGGTAATATTACCTCCTTCATCCTACTGGTGATACAAACGTGCCTTTCATAAAAAAAGAATGTGGAAAAAAAACTTTAGTTCAAAATCTTCTTTTGTGAGAAGGCATCCTATTTTGTGAGATTTTATGAGCTCACAAAAGAAGATGCATTCTCGTGAAATAATGTGGAAAAAGACTAAGTCTAAAATCCACTTTCTTGAGATGGTATTTTTGTTTTGTATGGTCCTATTCCTCTTTTGTGAGCCTCATGAAAGAAGAAAGCTGACTCATGAAAGAAGACTGGGTAACAATTTTTGAGATGTCTCCAAAACACATTTTGGGTTTTTTTTCAGAAGAGTAAGTCCAGAATTGAGCTAAGCTGGTCACGTTTAGCTAAATTTAAATTTGTGTGTGTCTGTAGGGCATCATTTTATAAGGGTTTGACATTTTTTTTAAATGGAAACAAGATGGCTGCCAAACAAAAGAAAAATGTCTTATGAAAGAGGATTCCCACCTCACAAAAGAGAATGACTCTTTTGTATGGCCAAATTCTTCTTTTGTATCAAACATCTATCCAAAAGACCCCACTGAGAATGCTCAGAACCAAAATTTAAAATCTTTATTATTTGGGAACATATTAATATTTTTTCACAACACTAATGAAAGACACAATTCTAGGGCAATCCCTTTCTACCCTGAAAATTTCAGAAGAAAATTCCAAACCATCTGGGCTCTAGACGATGACAAAAAAAAGCCCCCCCCCCTGATTTTTCCAAACAATTGCACTATCCAGATTTCTGAATCCACACATATGACCATAACACTTGGCATATCAAGAGGCTTTGCCCCCAGACCACACATGCAAACTTTTTTGCAATTCCATTGAATGGGAGCAAAGCCATTAAGGTGCAAAGTTAGGGGTTTAACATTAAACAGTCTTCCCAGCCTTAACTCTAGTGGTGTTACTGCATAACTATAATTCAACAGTAAGAAAATCAGCATAATAAAGAGAAGATACCAGTCTGGGCAAAATTAATCTTGAAATAAATAATTAATATTAAGTAAGCCATTGTACAAATCTCTCAGATTAACACCTGTGTTTAAAACCTAAATAATAAAGTGATGTTGGTAAATGCAAACAAACAAGAAATCAACAAAAGATCACAGCATATGGAAGAGAAAATATCTATGATAGAAGACAAAGCCACTGTGTCCAAAAGGTCAACAGCACAGCAACAGAGTGAAATAAAGGGCATACATGAAAATTAACAGACTATGAGGCAAGAGCCAGAAGAAAAAATATCCGAGACATAGGGCTCCTGGAAATGTGGGACAAGACTACACCTTTAGAGGTGTGTCTAACATTTTTGCAACCTTTTTGGACATGTAAAATATACAGCCTGGCCAATGTAAACTTTTTTTTTAACTCTGTTTTATTCACCTACTTATCCGGGGCATCTCTCAGGCTTCTCTCACTCAGCTCCGCAGCTCTGTACTGCCTGATGACTACATTGGGATCAGGACTCTGGCTCTTCTGCCTCCTTGGAGAGACCCAGAGTCCTCAGGGGGAGAGTCGAGGATTGCGACCAACATTGGGCATGTGGGCCTGGACCACTGGAGGTTGCCGCCACCTCACCCGGAGGTAAGGGCTTTTTCCTTTTTCTCCCAATCCCACCCTTCTTCTATTGGAGCTTGGATGTGCAATGATGTCCCTACATCTGCCAAAGCTCCACCCCTGCCATATGGCTGCACCGCAGGTTCCATGGCTCACCACTGACTGCTGCCAGAGGAGCGACATGGTCCCTACATCCTCCCCAGAAAGGGAGAGCAGTCCTCCAGATGCTCCATCCCTTCCCACCCCTGTTGACCCCCAGCACCCCAGGCTCATTCCCGAAACCGGGTCGGTGGCATAGCGTGAGATGAGGTGATTAGTGCCTTAACCCTCAGTGCCACCGGGCTGACCAGGCCAATGTGAACCTGATCATGTACATAGATCATTAAGGTCAAAGCCTCCAGATGATAAGCTTCCAAGGGTAGTTATTGCCAAATTTATTGGGTCTAAAGACATACAGTAGATCTTCTGATGAAAGTTGTGTATAAGAAGAGATTTATAGAATTGGAGAAAAACAGGATTTTCATTTTCCATGACATTCCTGTAGAGACTGTCCAAGCCAGAAAAAAATTCTAGGACTTGAGAAGTATGTTGTGGAAAAATAACTTCAAAAGCTCAAGCAGAGGATAAAGAACTTGGTTATTATGCCCCCAGTCACAGTGAACATATCACCTCAGTCCTCTTTCCCCATCGCAAGTGCACCTCAGCGCTTCCAAGCCAACAACAGTGCCCCAGTGAAACAAGGATAACTATACAATGGGGTAAATCCAAATCCCCAATACCTGAGATCTCATTGGTTGGCTGACACCTTCTCAGCATAAATCCTCCAGTGTACCCACTGGAAAAGGTACCAGCTACCAACAAACCACATGAAGAACTCCCCCCGAAATCACTCTGAGAATTACCACCCCAGGAGTGACAAAGATGGTGAAACTCCTCGCTTCTCATTCTCAGTGGCCAGAAAATTGTACCACGGAACACACACTATCTCCACCCACCTTCAGTGACATTCTAAGCTACAGAGCTTGCCGCTTAGCACCGACAAACCCTCCAGAAAGAACTTGACAAAAAAAAGCCAAGTTGAGTGCTTTTTTCTGACCATGTTTTACCTCAAAATGTAACCGACTCCTTTCCACTGCACACTCTCTCCCTCTCATGTCACTCACAGCCTCCTCTTCCCTCACCAGATATCTAGCTACCTACAACATTCCACCCTCTCCCGATGCCAACAACTCAGACCGCACAAAAAAATAAATTTAAAAAAGTGTAACTGTTTCCAGCCCAAAACTGGAAGATGGCTGGGAAACTAGTGTTAATCATGGCAGAAGTGTACATTGCCATGCATGCACCACAAACATAGCCAGTGCTTGCCAGTTCAAACCATGCCTCAAAATGACAAGGCTGTCCCGACTCCTACAACACAAATGGAGTCGTTACAGAATGAACTGCCAACATGAGGCACATCCTACAAGAATTCCCAGCCTCCTGAAAAATCTTTATTTTAAAAATAGCAAACCAGTCTTGCATTAATAAACTTCATTTTGAACATTAAAAAAAATTGTGAAACGTGTCTTCTACCATTTATTTAAATAAGAACAGGGGACTATTTTTTTTAGGCGTAACAATATACTCCAAAATCTCCCAATACAATACATAAATAAAACACTAACAATTCGCAAAAAGTATTTCCATCATTGTATAATAGCAATATACCACTCCAGGATGTGGGTAAATGGGTGGATTTGCCACTTCTGGTGTGGTTAAGTGACTCAGTCTGTGGCCTCATGACCAAACCACACCAGGCATGGTAAATCCACCCATATACCCACACCCCGTTATGGTATATTGCTTAAATAAAATCCACTCATCGCACACACCAGCCAGTCTCCCATGAAGACTACTGCTTCCTTGTTTGTGAGCATGTTTCTCTTGAGGGCTGCTAGTGCCTAATTGGGGCTAGCCTGTCACGTGGCTCTGACCCCCCCCCAAATGGCACTGAAAGCAGTTGCCGACTCTCGTACCACCCACAAAAGCCCTCCCCCCACATGACCTCTCTTCCCCTTTTTACAATCAGCACAGCATAGAGATATTGATGTTTAACCCTCCCACCTGTAAAAATGAAGGAAACAAAAACAGTATCCCCCTCACACACACTCTGCTTTGCCGCAAGCAAATGTCCTGTAGCTATAGGAAAGAGAATATATAGGCCATAAAAGTAGAGGATAAAAACTATTGAAGTTCTGGTTGCAGTGCTCCTGGCCATAGAGAACAGATCTCATTACCACCACTGCCAGGGTGTCTCAGTGCTTCTGAACCAATACAATGCTCAGATGAAAAAAAGAATAGAAAAATCCTAGACTTAAAGTACACTCACCACCAGCCCCAGCTGGTCTACCCCTCTGATATCTTGTGTGGAGATTGATGCTTCCTTGTTTGTGTGTGAGTTTATTTTGAGGACTGCTAACACCTGATTCACACTAGTCAGCTATGTGGCTCCTCCTCCTCCTCCTCCTGCATATGGCACCATAAACAGCCACCAACACCTGCCTTCAGGAGCACCCACAAAAGCTCTTCCTCTTCCTGACTACTCTTCCCCTTTCCACTGTTAGTGTGGCATAGATAAATTGATGTTTAAACCCCACACACACCTATAAAAATGAAGGAAACAAACACTATAATGCTCACACAAAAAATAGTCCCAACGTACACCCTTAGCACTCCCCCAAGCAATTGTCCCATAACTGTAGGAAAAAATATATAGCCCCCTCAAGCAGTGAACTGAAACTTTTGTTACACTTAATCCTGGCCCAGAAAACAGATCACCTCAGTCCCCTTCCCCCTACTGTAGGTGTGCCTCAGCACACTGGAAACAATACAATGCCCCAATAAAATAAAATAAAAAATCCTAGACTTAAAGCTCCTACATTGCCACTCCCGGCTGATCTGTTCTTCCACTACCTACCATGAAGACCCGTGTTGGATACCTACTCTAACATTTAAATATTTAACTCACCTGAATTGTATTCTTAATATTTTTATACACAAGGGGTGGTGTACACATCTGTTGAACTCAAACAAACAGAAGAGAGAAAGAAATAAGTGCCTTAGCTGGGATTTGAACCCAGGCTGCCCAGAATACCATTCTTAATATTTACTTTTGCATAAGGTACAACCACCTAAAACAATTAGTGGAAAGCTTACTAATGGAGATAGTTACACACCTCCCATCCCAATAATTAAATCCAAAAATACCATATCAAACTCAACCCTTGCTCATTCACAAAGTTTTTTTCACATTTCTTTCAAGTCCCATAATTTTCTACGGGTGCTATTAGTGCTTTGTCTACAGAAATGAGCAGTGTATCATCCCTCTGTATAGAAGTTATGTTAGACCTCATTTGGACTATGGGTCCCCTGCTTGGTCACCGTATTTGAACAAGAATATTAAACAGATGGAAAGGGTACAAGGAACTGTGTCAAAAAGAATTCCAAGGCTTAAACACAAAACCTATCAAGAAAGGTTAGAAGAAACTCACCTATTCTCATTGGAGAACAGAAGGCAGAGGGGTGACCTGTTATTATGTAAAATACTGCAGTCTCCCAACTTAAGTTCTGAATGTGGTATACAGTTTTGCTCCATAAGAGATAATCTTCGATCAAACAATAAAAAAAACATGGTTCCATGGCAAATACAAAGAAAAGTGGGAGCAAGACAGAGGCAGGAAACTACAGACTTGTCAGTTTGACCTCAGTGGTAGGGAAAATGATGGAATCACTTCTGAAGGAAAGAATTGTTGAGTACCTAGAGGCCAGTGGGGCACAGGGCACACAAGGAAGCATGGATTCACAGCAGGAAGGTCATGTCAAACAAATGTAATTGATTTCTTTGACTGCGTGACCAAAGTAATAGACCAGGGAGGGGCTGTGGACATGGCCTGCCTATACTTTAGCTAGGCATTTGACACAATCCTGCACAAAAGATTCATAAACAAATTAGCCAGCCTGGGAGTGGGTCCCAGGGTGGTAGCCTGGGTAAAACATTGGCTGGACAACAGGACACAGGGAGTAATATTAAAAGGCACAATGATGAAAGAAGTTACTAGTGGGTACCTTGAGGGTTCAGTACTGGGGCCGGTCCTTTTTAATGTCTTTATAAGTGACACTGCAAAGGGACTGGAACTGAATGTAAGTCTCTTTGCAGATGACACAAAGATCTGCAGTGGGGTTGATATGCAAGGCAGGGTGGAAAGGATGAAAAGGGACTTGGCAAGGTTGGAGGAATGGTCAAATGTATGGTAGCTTAGATTCAATGCAAAGAAGTGCAAAGTAATGCACCCGGGAAACAAAAATCCAGGGGAAGAGTACACAGTGGGGGGTGGGATACTGACAACAACAAAAATAGGAAGAGACCTGGAGGCAGTCATATCAGATGACCTTAAGGTGGGCTATCAATGTGAGAAGGCAGTAAGGAGGGCTGGGGAGATACTGGGATGCATGGGGAGAGGCATTACCAGTAGAAAACAGGAAGTTCCTGGCCCTCTGTACAGACAGTTGGTAAGACCACATCTGGAGTACTGTGTACAGTTCTGGAGACCCCATCTCCACAAAGACATAGACAGGGTGGATGCTGTCCAGAGGAGGGCAACCAAAATGGTGCAGGGTCTGCACCAGAAGACATATGAAGAAAGATTAAAGGAGCTTAAGATGTATAGCCTCAAGGAAAGGAGGGAGAGGGGGGACATGATAGAAACTTTCAAATACCTCAAGGGAATCAACAAAGTCCAAGAGGGTAGCATCTCTCAGAAAAAGAGATGTGCAAGAACAAGGGGTCACAATTTGAAGATAGAGGGGAACACCTCAGAGGTAATGTGAGGAAGTATTTCTTCACAGAGAGGGTTGTAGACACATGGAATGGCCTTCCTGAGGAGGTCATAGAGTCAAAAACAGTGGGGAGAATTCAAGAATGCATGGGACAGACATAAGGCAATTCTAGTGGGGGGTAGGAGGAAGTAGGCTGTTGGTTAACTAGGATCTGCAGCTTATCCGTTAGGTAGGGAAATGGGCAGACTAGGTGGGCCAAGCAGTCCTTATCTGCCATCAAATTCTATGTTTCTATGTTTCTGTTTTTTACTGAGAGAGCAGCTGAAGCATTGAATAGACTACAACAGGAGTTAGTTGATAAGACAACTGTGGTTAGTTTTAAGAAAGCATTAGATGACTTCTTCTATTTAAAACATGTATTGGTCTAATGGCTCACTTACGTGGGAAACAATCTTGATGGGCATCAATGCCTCCTTTTATCCTAGAAAACCTTGTAAACCTAGTATTCCTCACCCATTTTATTTAGTTTTATTTCAGTGTTTTGTAACAGAGCTGCTAGGCAATTGAGAAGCATGCTGTTTACAGAGCATAGAGCAGCAGGAGAAGCCTGCTGTTTACAGTGCCACTAGCTGTAACGAGAGAGAGAGAGAGAGAGAGAATGAGTTAGCAAGTGAGTGACTTCCAAGTCTCATTCGGCACCAGTGGTTGTGCTTGTGGATCATGGACTGAAGTTTTAAAATATTAACTGTGGTGGGATTTGAACAGTGTCAATGATATGAAGACACACAATTGTAGGCTTTCAGGAGGAGGCTGGAGCAAAGAGCAAACAAACAAACAGGGAGCCAGGGGGAGGGAGCTTGCCATGGAGTTGTAGTGAAATAACAAGCTCAACCCTTGCTCATTCACAAAGTTTTAATTACATTTCTTTGTAAGTTCGTACCACATAGATCCTTTTTTAGATGTTAACATTTTAAAAGCAATCAAATGCTGAATAAAGAATGTGGGAAAACCTTTCATTCAGCTAACAACTTCTGTGGCTGAGTACTCATTTTTAATTCATTTTTGACTCGAGCTGTGTAGTAGATGACAGTCTGATTCACAAAGCAAATAACTGCCCTCTGCAGGGGTGTGGGGTTGCACACAGCCATGATGGACCCTCTCCAGACATATGGAGCACTGTGCTGAAACCACATAGGGGGTTATGCCCCCCATCTGATCCCATTCCACCCACTCCTTCATATTGGAGGAGAGGATAGGATAGGGTAGGCACAAGGACAAGGATCACTTCTGCATGATTCTATACCTCTGTGGTGCTGAAGGCTGGTAGAAGGGGTGCATGCTATGCTGGGGGGGGGGCCTGCAGTAGCTCTTACATCTCCCTTCTTTGTGAACCAGATTCCATGGGTGTACAGGCTATGTAGCTGTATACACACATTTGGCCCATATCTGGGCTGTCTTTGTGTATCAGGCCCTGAGTCATTAAAATCCATTGTGCTCTATGCACTATTGGACCTGGTATGCAGCAAGAAGAAGAAACATCATCTTACTTACCATAATTTATTTTTCAGTTAGTTCTGACAATCTCACTGGGTTATTCATTATTCCTGGGTAATTACAGTATGTCATCCTATGGGGGAGGGAGGAAGGAAGGAAGGAAGGAAGGAAGGAAGGAATCAATCTTTTATTGGACCAGCATGTGTATGATACAAAGATGTTGCAGAATGCAAGCTTTCAGAGCTATTAAACAGAACACCCTGCACTCCATCCTATGCAACCTCCAAAAATGACTGCCCTTTCAAATATAGTGCCTTCCTCATTTTTAATCTCATTTCAGTATTTTCACAGGGGATTGCTAGGTTATCTGATTACGGCTGAGATGTGAATTAAGACCAACAACTAGATAAATGGGGAATCCCATGGTTGGATACCAAATTTAATATTTAAATCAATAACTCATATGAATTGTGTTCTTAATGTTCATTTTTAAATAAAGTGCAAACACCTAAACATTTTCAAGAGGCTAGTGGGAAGCTTGCTAATGGAGATGGTCAGACAAACATTTAAAAAAATCCAGAAAAGTTGCCCATTCACCAAGGTTAATCACGTTTCTTATATGTTTCCATATTTCCTAGAGGTCTTACCAGTGCACGGCATACATAAGCAATCAAACAGAATCCAGTGCACCCCCAACCCTCCACCCAAAAAATGCAGCTTTTCAAATGCATTTTCAAGCTCACTTTTTCTCTCACTTCATGATTCTCAGAGGGGTTGCTTGGTTATCAGATTTCAAATGAGATGTGAATTCAGCTCAGGTGCCAGAAATAGCAAGGTCAACCCTTGTTCATACACAAAGGTTTAAAGAGCAACTGTCTCCATAGTCAGTCTTGGGAAGGCAACTTGTACTAAGTAGCTGCCTGCCAAGGAGCTATTCTAGAACAAAATAATAATTTTTAGTTCAGTAGTTAAATAATAACTTACATTTAGAAGCTCGGCTTGTAACTTTCAAGTACGAGCTGAACCACCACTAAGCGCTGCAGCAAAAATAGCACTCTGATGACTAAAGTCTGGAACAAGGCTAAAGTCTGTCTATTTTCAGGTACAACCTGGTGTAGGGGGATACAGATGAATGCCAACTGATTTTGAACCAGATTAAGCTGTCGGTGGTATTTTTAGTGAATGGGGGGAAATTTGGCCAGGGCACCGGGGAAATTCCCCTACTCTGCCTGCAGGGGTGCTGTCACTTCCTGTGGACAGGATGGAGTGACCCAGTTTGTAGCCAGACACAGGAGGAGGAGGAGGAGGAGGAGGAAGTGATGATGTGGCAGGGGAGCAGGTTGTGCTGCAAAGAGGAGGCCTGATTTTAGGGCCAACATTCTCTTCACAAGAGAAATTAGACACGGAAATAGCCATGGATCCCCAGCATTTTGTTGAAGTTGAATCTAGTCAAGTAGAATCGGATCAATAAATTCAGACCAAAACCATGGATTGTATACAGCCTGTACAGGAAAGCAACTTAGCTACAGGTATTGATCCATGTTTGTTTACAAGAGAAAAATTATTAAAAGAAAAGAACAAATTACTTGCAAAAATGCAGAGTTTGGAAGCTGAAATGATGGTGTTAGAGGCTGAAGAAGAAGTAGACAGCTCATAGACAGCTGTCAAATTGCCATTGAGTCACTTGATGCTCGGCCTTCGGGAGTCTGGGATCCTGTTCAAACTACGGATTCTGTAACAGTGACTGGCAGTAAAGAGTTCAATGCAAACCCATGCCTAGAGCCATCGGAGGTCCCTAGTAAGACTCCAAGTCATACTAACATACTATTTGCCAGCAGATTAGGCCTTACGGTCTATCGAGTCTGCTCGAACCTAGATCCTTAGTTGGATGCCAAGACCCTCCCATCCCTTGTTCTCCAGAAACCCTTATCATCCATCCCCACCCCCCCGGGACAGGCCATCATCTGATACATCCACTTTCTGTGTCTGTCCCACCCTCTCTTGAAGCCCTCCACTGTGGATCTTTGAACCAGCTCACCAGGCAGTGCATTCCAAGGGTCCACCACCCTCTCGGTGAAAAACCTCCTCCTCCTCTTTTCCCCCCTCACCCTTCCACCTTCCAACTTCAAACCATGCCCTCTGGTGATACCTCCCTGCTTTAGTCTAAAGATCCCCTCCATGTTTACCCTATTTATTCCCTTGAGGTACTTGAAGACCTCAATCATGTCCCCCCTGTCTCTCCTCTCCTCCAATGAAAACAGGCAGAGCTCCTCAAGTCTGTCCTCATAAGTCAAATCCCCTAGCCCTCGTATCATCTTTGTTGCCCTCCTCTGTACCCTCTCCAGGAGCTGTATGTCCCTCTTCAAGTGTGGTCTCCAGTACTGTACACAGTACTCAAGGTGTGGTCTAACGTCCTAAGGAAGCCAGAAATGAAGTCCTAAGGAAGCCAGAAATGAATCCCCCAAACATCGTGACTGGTCCCACAACAATGCCAGGGACCATGGAATAAGCTTTTTCTTTTAAAGAGAGACATTTAGCAAAAGACTGGGGCACAAGAATGGATATTGATTCAGAAATTACTTTAGGTACTTGGACACTAGAGAACGCACTAGCACAGGCAGGATGGACTCAGGGACAGTCTGGGAAATGGTTTCCAGATCCAAGAGCCCCTACTTTTAGATCATCACAGGACTCCACTCCAGCAGATGTGGCCACCAACAATGATGCAACAATGAGCTCCAACACACCGCAGGGTAATGACTTTCTGTTAACTCAAATATTTCTGATAATGACTCTACTTTACAAAATAGTGAGAATACAATTCTGCAGGAAAAAAATTGGTTTAGAAGGGAATGTACCAGTTAGAGGGGAGGTAGAACCTTTGCATTTAAGTCCATCTGAAAATGATTTAAATAGTAACCTTATGGGGCCTTCTTTAGCTCCTGTGTTCAAGCTAGCTGACCTTTTTCCAAATAAGGGTGGACCAGCACCTAGGCGCAATGCGGTGCAACTATTGTATAAAGGCCGGTTGGAACCCCCCTCCCCCGATAGGCTTTACATAGCCAAAACTTTGCTAAAGACTTCTATGAAGTTATTTGCCTCTAAAATATCCACCCTAATTGGACTTAGTAATGGGAATTTTGATGTTAGCTTTAAGGCTGTCTCAAGCTTAGACCGGTTTTGAGCCTAGTACCATACTCTTAAAAACAAACCTGTATGGATACCATTATGTAATACCATTGACCAAGCCATTAATCAAAATCATTACAGTCCTCTTTAAGAATGAGGGGGTGAATATAGAGGATATTATGTTTTGGTTGAGGCAAAGGTGCGAAATAATGGGGAAACCTATACCAAATCTTGATAGTGAACAGATTTGGGATGGAAGTTCAAGTTAGTTAAGTTAAGTTCAAGTAAAGTTTATTGCAGGAAAAAACTCCATTGAGCAAGCTCATTCACAAGGAGGTCCTAAGACATTTACACAGACATGAGGACATTACAGAAAAGGTATCATTGACTATAAGTAAGAAAAGTGCATACATAGTTCACAAAAGACATTTCATAATAAGATACAACCTAGCAGAGCAAGGTCCAGTTAAGATGTTGTTTCTTTATGTCTAAACTATACAAAGGAAGATTTTTTACACATGACTCAGATAAGAGGCAATAAAAATGGTTAGTGTTCAAGGACAAGAGAGAAAGGATAGTTAGGCAGGCAGAGTAGAAGATTAACAAAGCAGGGAAGGCTGGGGGTTAGGAAGAGTAGGGGGAGTAAGATCTAGGTCAGAGGTCTAGAGGCAAAGGGCAGTGAGAGCAGGTAAAAAGGAATCAAATCATTTAGCAAATATAAGCCTTATGCTGGTTAAGCAGTTTCATTCCTGGCTTGGAGAGAACGAGGGCAGTCGATACACATGTGACTGACTTGGGGTAGGGGGTAGGCTTAGTAGCAGCTACAGATATCGTTTATTTTAGATGCTGCTAATGCTTTGTAGAAATTAATTGAGACAAGGCTAGTTAGTTTCAGTACGGATTAGAGTTGGTGCCAAAAAGTAGGAAGGGCAAACAAAATAGGTCATTGGCCAAAGGTAGTACGAGTCCTAGGGACAGCAAGCAGGATGTAGTCTGATTTTCTGAGGGAGTATGCACTGCGGGAGATGCAGATAAGAGATATTATGTAACTTGGTAGTTTGTGAAGGAGTATCTTAAGGGTCCAGATACCAGCATGGAGCAAGCGTCTGGTGGCAAGTGAGGTCCAACCAACAGCTGCATACAGATCACAGTAGTGAGTTCGGTATGAGGAGCTAGTGATGAACCATAGGGCATGGTGGTAGAGAACGTCCAGCTTACTTAGGCTTGAGATTGCGGAGGAGGCATAAATTAAATCTCTGTAATCAAGTAAGGGAAGAAATAAGGCCTGGACAAGCCTGGTTCGGGTCGCAAGAGGGAAGAGAGACCTGTTTCTAAAAAAGAATCCTAACCATGCTTTCAGCCTCCTGGATAAGTCCTCAATATGGTCATGAAAAGAAAGCTTATTGTCTATCCAAATGCCAAGATATTTAAATTTAGGCATAACTTTCAGGGGTTCTCCCAGGGAGGTAACAATAAAGTCCTTCGGTAGGACAGGGAGGGTGCCAAAGGAGGTACTACGGGAAAAAATAATTGCCTTGGTTTTCTTGCCATTTAGAAGAAGCTTGGCTTTTATAAGATTGTTTTCGAGCTGATCGAAGTCAGCTTGCAAAACGTCACTAACTTCTGATAAGGTTGCGCCAAAGGTATACAATACTGAGTCATCCATGAAGAAGTGCAGGCTGGAATTCGTTACGTATGAATCAAGATTGTTGCTATACAGAGAGAAGAGGATAGGGCCTAGAATGGAGCCTTGGGGGACTCCCCTGACAATCGGGAAGGAGGCTGAGAGTAGACCATCAGCTTTGACTTTCTGTATCCTTCCAGAAAGATAACTGGTAAACCACTGTGCTGTAGACGGAGTGCCACCTAAATTAGTAAGGCAGGTAATTAGAAGGTGATGGTCAACAGTGTTGAATGCTTACTGAAGTCTAGAAAGAACGCACCAGTGATCTTCTTGGAATCCACAGCAGAAACCCAGTTATTAGTGACTTTAGCCAATGCTGTCATAGTGCTGTGTTTAGACCTGAAGCCAGATTGAGCTGCATTTAGGAGTGAGTAAGTTTCAAGATGACATTTTAGCTGGTTATAGATCAACTTTTCCAAAACTTTAGAGAGAACAGGCAAGATGGAGATGAGCCTGTAGTTGTTTAAATCACAAGGGTCTCCTGATTTGAAAAGAGGAAGAATGTGGGCAGATTTCCAGCAGGACGGAACTGTGGCAGAGGTATTGGAGAGATTGAAAATATGTAGGATGGGGCAGTGAGATGGGCATATCCTAGTCTCAAGAAGAAGGGTTCAAGTCCATCATCCCCTGCACTTTTCCTGGTATTGAGGTTAAAGAACGAGTCTTCAACTTCTTTGTAGTTAATAGTGCGCAGCTGAAAGGGATGGGATGGGATACTGATTGCGGAGGTGGAGCTGGCACATCTATTCACATTGCTAGTGTAAGATGAGGAGTCAAAAGCTAGTCCAGCAGTGACAAAATGTGAGTTAAGTTCTTCAAGGATTTGGGAGTTGTTTTCCACCACCCTACCACTGGTAGAAGAATCAAAATAAAACTGTTTACCACAAATACAGGCCCAATCCATCTTCCCAGTACATTTTACTTAGGAAAAGATTGAGGTTCCATATTTTATATAGGACAACCCAAATCCTGTTTTAAATGTGGGTCAAGAGCACATCTTAGCTCAGCATGTGATTCTTCTCACTGTAACCATTGTCTATAATTTGGTCATAAAGCTTCAGCATGCCTGAACCTTTTCAAATGTAATCTCTGTGAACAAACAGGTCATGCTTATGGGAGATGTCCATGAGCCTCCCATAACAGGGATGATTGTCCATCACATGAGGGCCTGATTAACATAGCCCAGCACCAACAAACAAAAAGAATTGCAGAGCAAGACAACAGAAATAAGGGAAACCGGATTGTAGCCCCCACATCGGAGGCACTACCCCTCAGCCAGATAAGAACCCCGCTATTGATCCCTAAATATTTGAGACCCCAGATCAAGACCCAAATCAGGAAGCTGAACGTGAAAATATGGAGCTGGAAATGCCTCCTCCACCCCTCCCCAACCAGGGCAGGAGGAACCACCCTTTAAAAAAGTTCCTACAAAAAACAACCAGACAGGGGAAATCAGTTCCCATAACTTATTTTGTGTCAACCCCCATTCCAACTGGAAATTGTGACATAGACAGCCAGTTCTGAGTGTTGCATCAATTTTTTTAATATAAAATGTTTGACTGACTCTCTCTACTAAAAAAATCTGATGCTGTTAGAATGACCTCACTCATCAACCCCCCCCCCCAGGTTTCAGCTGAAAGATGCTAGCCATAAGAAAAATGCTCACAGCATGTGAGTTCACACACACTCAGTTTTTAGACACCATGTGTTACATGTAAGGCCTTAATTAAGGATCCTATCTGTCTGAGTTAATTACAACCATATTTACTATAACATATCCATTTTATGACGTCGGAAGGAAAACCCAGGTTATTACATAGAAGTGCGAAATCATAAAGATGCTTTCATATCCTGGAAGGAGGAAGCTTATTATGAGATCAAAAGAAGTGTCATTTGAAGGATATGAATTATGCTGAAGTTGCAGAATGTAATACTTTTGTATAAAATATATATTTTTTTATACATAATCTGACAGAAGAGGAGCTAGCTGACCTCACACAAAAATGGGTTGTCCCATACAGTTGTTTAAGGAATACTCTGTTTTACTTACACACTTTTACCTAGACTCTGACTGAGGAAAGATCTTTGGAGCACTTGTAAACAAGTATTTAGAAAGATTTCAAATCTAAGTACTGTAAGTAGGAATTTGCACTGTTTAAACCTTGTTCTTTTAAAAGATTTGTATGTCTTGGGATATAAGAGTTTTGTATTTTGCTTTTTACATATTTTTAACTATCTTAGTAAAATTATTTTTTTTAGAACTTACTTGGTCTGTCTTTGACTTCTTTTTAGTTGTAAGAAAAGTATATGGTTATTGCAGATACTAAACATAAGCTTGAATGGTGGTACCAAAGTGGAAAGAGAAGCGTTTTAAATCTGAGGTCTTTATTAAAGTTAAGTGTTCATCTCCATGTACCTGGTTAGGTGCCAGTAGACAAAGATATCTGGCCCCCCCAAAGACAGAAATATCTGAGCCTGTGCATTGGGTACGCTAGCAAGAGGTTCACAGTTTGAATCCCTCCAGAACTTGAGACCAAAGGTTGATCCTAACTCACAAAAACAGACAAAAGGGTTACCTTGTCTGTTACACTGTTCACAAGACTGCACTCAGAGGTTGGCACTTTGGGAGTAGAGGGCCTGACCTGCTGAGTGAGTTTGTGACAGATTGGTTGGCAGCGGTGGCATAATTTTGGTATCACAAGCTTTATTGTTCTGTGTCAGCTGAGACCGTAAGCTCTCTTGCAAAGAAAGAATAAAAGGCAGAGTTTTATTTTAAAAAGGAAACAGAACTATATATTACTTGGCGTACAGTCCAGTTCCTTCCCATTTAATTTTTTTTTCTAAAGTGCAAGTCAGAGTAACCGTAGTGAGGGAAGAAGAAGTTAGCTTCTGACAACAGCAGACACACTGTAGATTTCTTGAAGCAGTTGTGTGGGGACAGGGGAGTCCCGTTTGAGGTGACAGCTAAAAAGCAAAATCTCATAGAGGCCCTGATGGTAGCAGATACCCAGAGCAGTGAGTCACCGACCGTGACTGAAAAGGACAGCAGGGTCACTGTCAGTGAAGGGCCACAGCAGCAGGGAATGGCCACCAGTATCCTGAATCCAGAGGTACTCAAACTGCAAATTGAGTTGCACAGGATGGAACTGGAGGCAGAGCGAGAACAGAGGGAGGCAGACCGTGAGGAGCATGAGCGCCAGCGAGCTGCCAAGGAGAAGAGAGAATGAGAACGCTGAGATGCAGATCATGAGGAGCAGGAGTGCCAGAGGCAACACAAACTGGAGAAGATACGACTCTGACCAGCAGCACCAAAGCAGGTAAGTGGCTTGGGTTTAACTGGGACTGCAGGACTGGGTTACAAATTGAACTCCAAATTAATAGCCGAGTTTAAGAAAAGGGAGGACATGGATGCCTTTTTAAATTCTTTTGAAAAAGTTTATATTCAGGCTAAAATTCCTTGAGAGTCCAGGAGCTTCCAGCTATCCCCACTACTTACCAGGAAAGCTCGGGATGCATTGGGTCAAATGGTCAATGAGGACAGCAATGATTACAGCAAGCTAAAAGCTGCACTGTTAAAAAAGTTTGACTTAACTGCTGAATCATACAGAGCTAAATTCCGTAAGCTCAGGAGAAGCCCTGATATGAACTACGAGGAGCAAGCCATGAAACAAAGTTAGTTTTTAAAATGTTGGTGGGAAGAAATTGAGGCAAACTCTGTTGATAAAATTGAAAATGCAATTTTATTAGAACAGTTTTATTGGGCATGCCCAGCAAAGCTAAAAATCTGGCTAGAGGGACGAGATCCAAAAACAATGCAAGAGGCTGCTGAACTCTCGGACCGCTATGCCAAGAACAGACCTGCTCTGGGAGCAAATAGGGTGGGCGTGGCAGCTCAGAAAGGGAAAAGCACGCCTTCAGGGCAGCTAAAACCCTCACTGCCTCCACCAAAACCAGTTAGCCCCAGGTTTCAAAGAAAAGATTTCTCTGAAGTAAGAAATGACTGTTGGTTGTGTAAAGAAACTAGGCATATTGCCAGACAGTGTCCCAAAAAGGCCAGCAATTATACACAACAGGGTGCTAGAAAAGAAGTGGGTTGTTTGTGTGTCCCTGGGAGCATGCCAGTGAACATGAGGGAACACATGCACCCAGCCATGGTGAATGGTGTACAGACGCAGGGGTTAAGGGACATAGAGTCATCCCTGACATTGGTAAAAGGGGATCTGGTACAGCCTGGTCAGCTTATACCCAATAAATACGTCACTGTCCAGGACTTTGCGAGTGAAGAGAAAACATTGCCACTGGCCAGTGTTCTCCTGGACTGAGGTGTAACAGGGGGGAACTGTGCAACAGGTGGCTGTAGCCAAAACATTAGCAGTGGATGTGATCCCGGGTAACAATTTCCAGCAGGAGATGGTATGTGCAGTTACCTGTAGCCAAGCGACAAGGGAAAAGTGTAGCTCCCTGAACCCCACAGAAACAAGTGTGGAAACCACTGGGAGGCTGGTTCCCCAGCCTGTGTCTCCTGATATGGAGACTGATAGAAAGGGGGTAGAAATTTCCCCAGTAGCAAGTGACCATTCACCTATGGAAGGTTACTCTGAAGAGGAAGGGGTGACCCATTGTCCGAGGGTTGGGATTGACAGTGATCCTGAGGGCCCTGATGATAGTGCTAGGGACCCTAGTTTAGCGACTGAAGGGGACTTGTCCCATGCCTTGGGAATGTCTGAGAGGTTTGCAGCTGCTCAGAGGGGTGACCCTAGTTTAGAGAAGCTGAGGGCTTGGGCAGACTCAGATGGCACACAGGGAGGTGACAGCAGACATTAGGTTTATTGGAAAAAATGGACTTTTGTATACTCAGGCAGTACAGACAGAGGGAGAGATGCTAGGCAGGCAGCTTGTCATTCCCCAGGGGTATCGTGAACAGTTGCTCAAGACTGCACATGATATTCCCTTGTCTGGTCATCTGGGAATCGCACGTACAACACAGCGGTTGGCCCAGAATTTCTATTGGACAAACTTCACCCAGCAGGTGAAGGAGTACTGCAGGTCTTGTCACCGGTGCCAAGAAATAGGGAAAGTGGGCAAGAAAACCCAAGCAGCCCTGATTCCATTGCCTATAGTGGAGGAGCCATTCCAGAGGGTGGGAATGGATATTGTAGGGCCTTTATATGCCCCCTGCTCCTCAGGGAAGAGATTCATCCTGACTGTGGTGGATTATGCCACGCGGTACCCAGAAGCAGTCACCCTATCCTCACTGAGGATGGACAAAGTGGCAGATGCCTTACTTGGGATTTTCTCCCGTGTTGGGTTTCCGCAGGAGGTAATCACCGATCGAGGGGGTTCCTTCATGTCGGACCTGAAGAAAAGTTTATGGGAGAAGTGCGGGGTGGTGCAGAGATGCACAACACCATATCACCCACAAGCCAATGGACTTGTGGAATGATTCAATGGTACCCTAAAGTCGATGCTCCGGGCGTTTGCTGAACAGCATAGGAGGGACTTGGAGAAATACTTTCCCCACCTGTTGTTTGCATACAGGGAGGTGCCCCAAGGGTCGACAGGATTTTTCTCCTTTTGAACTCTTATATGGACGCTGAGAACGTGGGCCCCTAGACTTGATCTGGGAGTACTGGGAAGGCAAGCACTCCACCCAGGGAACTCCCATTGTGGATTATGTCCTTATGTTTAGGGAAAGGCTGAAGGAGCTTATGGGGACAGCCCAGAGCAACTTGGCAGCTTCCCAACAGAAACAAAAGGTGTGGTACAACTGCAGAGCCAGAGCTTGCTTGTACGTGGTGGGTCAGGAAGTCATGGTCCTTATTCCGGTCCGGAAAGACAAGCTGCAAGCTGAGTGGGCAGGACTGTACAAAGTGGTTAGGAAGGTAAATGACATGAACTACATTGTGGAGTTACTGACAGAAGACAGACTGAAAAGATGTACCATGGCAACGTGATGAAGCCATATGCAAATAGGGCTGACATGGTGTTTGCAGTGTTTAGTCACAGGGAGGGGACGGACGAAGGAGACCCCCTTCTGTATTTTCTGGAAGAAAGTAAGCAGGAGTCCTCTGTGGAGGCAGTAAAATTGTCTCCCCAGCTGACCCTGGTCCAGGTCCAGAAAGTAAAGGAGGTTTTAGTAGACTTTGCCCCATTGTTTAGCGTCAAGCCTGGACTAATCCCCTTAGCGACACACGATGTGGAGACAGGGACACAGACAGCATATCAGCTGTCAGAGGCTGTCCAAAAGAACATTAGGAGGGAAGTGGGGGAGATGCTGGATTTAGGGGTAATCCAGAGATCCCAAAGCCCCTGGACCTCACCCGTAGTCCTTGTGCCCAAGCCAGATGGCTCAAATCATTTCTGTGTGGACTATCATGGACTGAATGCAGTCACAAAGTCTGATGCCCACCCGATGCCCTGGATGGATGAACTCCTGGACAAGTTGGGAGGGGCGACCTACCTTATGACTATTGACCTGACCAAGAGGTATTGGCAGGTAGAATTGACAGACAGAGCTAGGGAGAGGTCGGCCTTCATCACTCCAGTCGGCTTATTTGAGTTTAAAGTAATGCCTTTCAGAATGAAGAACGCCCCGGCCACTTTCCAAAGGTTGGTGAACCAGGTGTTAAATGGTGCTGAGGAGTACGCCATGGAGTACGTGGATGACATTGCCATCTTTAGTACCAGCTGGGAGGAACACCTATCCCGCCTTAGGGAAGTGCTGGGCAGGATACAGAAAGCCGGGCTCACTGTCAAAGCCGAGAAGTGCCAGGTGGCCATGGGAGAAGTGGCATACCTCGGGCATGTGGTAGGCCAGGGACAGCTCCGTCCTAACCAAATAAAGATAGAGGTGATCCAGGTGTGGCCCAGACCAGAAACCCAGAAGCAGGTCAGGAGCTTTCTAGGGACAGCAGGGTACTACAGGAAATTTGTACCCAATTGCATTGCCCTGGCTGCTCCCCTATCTGACCTGACAAAGAAAAAGATGCCAAAGAAAATTACCTGGGGCCCAGCCTGTGAAGAAGCCTTTACCAGACTAAAGGAGGCACTGTGCAGTGCTTCTGTTTTGACAAGCCCTGACTATAGCAAAACCTTTATAGTTCAGACAGATGCCTCATACATGGGTATTGGGGCAGTACTGAGCCAGACGTCCAGCCAAGGGACAGATCACCCAGTAATGTACCAGAGCAGGAAGCTGATTCCCAGGGAGCAAGCATACTCCATGGTGGAAAAGGAGTGTCTTGCCATAGTGTGGGCCCTAAAGAAATTAGAGCCATACTTGTATGGGCAGCATTTTGTGGTGCAGACTGACCACAACCCCCTGGTTTGGCTGATGCAGATGGGAAAGAACAAAGGCAGATTACTAAGATGGAGTCTTGCTTTACAAGGGTATAATCTAAAAATCATACATAGGGCTGGAGCGAAGAACCAGAACTCAGATGGGCTATCTAGGGTCTATGAGGAGTGAACTGATTTGGGAAGCTCATCTCATGTCGGGGACAGATCCCCCAAATTCAGTCTAGGTGGGGAGGAGTGTGATGTAGACAGCCAGTTCTGAGTGCTGTATCAATTTCTTTACTATAAAATGTATGACTGACTGTCTCTGCTAAAAAAAAATCTGATGCTCTTAGAATGATGTCACTCATCAACCCCTTCCCCCCAGGTTTCAGCTGAAAGATGCAAGCCATAAGAAAAATGCTCACAGCATGTGAGTTCACACACAATCAGTTTTTAGAGACCATGTTTTACATGTAAGGCCTTAATTAAGGATCCTGTCTGTCTGAGTTAATTACAACCATAGTTGCTATAACATATCCATTTTATGGTGTTGGAAGAAAAACCCAGGTTATTACATAGAAGTGCGAAATCATAAAGATGCTTTCATGTCCTGGAAGGAGGAAGCTTATTATGAGATCAAAAGAAGTGTCATTTGAAGGACATGAATTATGCTGGAGTTGCAGAATGTAATACTTTTGTATAAAATATATATTTTTTTATTCATAATCTGACAGAAGAGGAGCTAGCTGACCTCACACAAAAATGGGTTGTCCCATACAGTTGTTTAAGGAATACTCTGTTTTACTTACACACTTTTACCTAGACTCTGACTGAGGAAAGATCTTTGGAGCACTTGTAAACAAGTATTTAGAAAGATTTCAAATCTAAGTACTGCAAGTAAGAATTTGCACTGTTTAAACATTGTTCTATTAAAAGATTTGTATGTCTTGGGATATGAGTGTTCTGTATTTTGTGTTTTACATATTTTTAACCATTTTAGTAAAATTCTTCTTTTTAGAACTTACTTGGTCTGTCTTTGACTTCTTTTTAATTGTAAGAAAAGTATATGGTTATTGCAGATACTAAACATAAGCTTGAATGGTGGTACCAAAGTGGAAAGAGAAGCGTTTTAAATCTGAGGTCTTTATTCAAGTTTTTAAGGGTTCATCTCTGTATACCTGGTTAGGTGCCCATAGGTAAAGATATCTGGCCCCCCTAAAGACAGAAATATCTGAGCCTGTGCATTGAGTATGCTAGCAAGAGGTTCACAGTTTGAATCCCTCCAGAACTTAAGACCAAAGGTTGATCTGAACTCACAAAAACAGACAAGAGGGTTACCTTGTCTGTTACACTGTTCACAAGACTGTGCTCAGAGGTTGGCACTTTGGGAGTAAAGGGTCTGACCTGCTGAGTGGGTTTTTTGACAGAAATAAGTACACATTTTTGGCAACAGAAGGTACTGATGTTGACTCTGAAGGAGAGGGTACAGACACTTCCTTAGTAGCCTCCACTGCGGACACAGAAGGGGGAGAGATAGACCCCATAGCTAAAAAGACCAGGCCAAGGAAAAACTCAAAGGTTTCTTGAAGAGATAAGGAACTAAGACCTTATGTTTTTTATATACCTATGCACTCTCTTTTAATAGCTACATTAAATATTAACAGTATTAAGAGTGATAGGAAACGTAAGGGAGCATTATATTCTCTGCAGGGAAGTAAATTTGATATACTATGTACTCAGGACACAAGACTGAAATCACATTACGAGCTCCAGCAAGCGTCACGAGCTTGGACTCTTGGACCATCATTTTGGTCCACAGGGCTAGACACATGTGATGGCATAGGCATTCTCTTTTCAAATCCCTTTCTGAAAGTTTCCAGATTAATCTATATATACCCGGGAAGAGCTTTATTATTAGATATTTCCTTTTTTCAGAAAGATTTAGGTTGATAGTCACTTGTGCCCCTCAAACAAAAGCTCGAAGGGTTGCTTTATTCAAAGAAATACAACCATATCTGCATACATCTAGATTACTGTTGTGGGTTTGGGATTTCAATTGTGGGCTTTCCACCCAGGATAGAGGCTTAAGGACAAACAAATTATTCTGTGACTTGCAAACCCTTAAACAGATAGTTCAAACAGCAAACTTGGTGGATGTATATAGAACATGTAATACAGAGGATGGATATACATATTTAAAAGGAACCTTGAAAACTAGAATTGATTTTATTTTTGCATCTAAATCTTTGGAAATCACACAGGCAAGAACATATCCAAATGAATTTTCCGACCATGTAATAGTAGGAGCTCAGGTTCAATGGAAAAATACCCCTAGATGCAGAACAAATCAATGGAGGTTAAATGAAAATATTTTAGGGGACCTATACATACAGCATAAATGGAAAAGAGAATGGACAGCTCGCCTATCTGTTACGGAGTTATTTGACAATCTCATAGAATGGTGGGAGGATACAAAAAAAGGGTGGCAGGATTTTTTTCAGAACAGGGCCCATTACATAGCCCAGAAAACATATCTGAAATATTTACAGCTAAGACATCAACTGCAGCACTTAATTTCACAAACAAACCAAGACTATAGTTAGCAGATAAAAAATACTAAACAAAAAATGGTAGATATTCAGTACAATAGAGCTAAAACACTAAATCAAGAATTTAAATTTGGAATGAAGGTAACAAAAGGTTCATTAGATCCATACAAAGAATGCCAGAAAAGAGTGGATAATAAAATCATCACAAAACTATTCTTCCCTGAAGGGATCTTGGTACATTCTCCGCAAGAACTATTACTAACAGATGAGGTATATGCTACTGAACAATTTGGATGCTTACAGGAGGTAGAAGATTCAAATTATCTAGACTTACAACAGGGACAGCAAGTACATAAAGACCACCTAGTCATGAAAGTAACCTCAGAAGAAGTATCAATGGCTATTTCTAGTTTAGCTCCAAATACTGCTCCTGGGACGGATGGTCTTGGAACAGGCTTTTATAAAACATTTAGGGAAGAATTAGTTCCTGTTTTGGTAAGCCTCTATAATACTGTATTAGACACTTCATCTTATAGTAAATCCATACAGGAAGCAATGTTAATCTTGTTACATAAGAAAGGCGAGAAAAATAACTTGAAAAACTGGTGTCCACTAAGTTTACTAAATACAGATCTGAAAATTCTAAGTAAAATCCTTTTAAATAAGCTTCTGAAAATAGCACATTATTTGATTAGTCCACTACAGATATGCACTGTTCCTGGAAGGAAACAACAGGTCAATCTCACAATTGTAGGGGAATTATTTTCCAGAGGAGAAGCAGGGACTTTAGAAGGGTTCCTGTTAACATTGGACCAGTAGAAAGCTTTTGACAGGTTGTCACATAGCTTTTTATTTACAGTCCTTAAAGCATATGGGATACCTGATACATTTGTGAATTGGATTCAGCAAATGTACAAAAAGGCATATGTTATCCCAAATATGAATGGGTGGCTAGGGAAAAGACATTTAATACAGAAGGGAGTAAGGCAAGGGTGTCCCCCAAGCCCTATATTATGTGTAGTTGCCATAGATATTCTGATTAGGCAAATAGAGAATAATATAGAGGATAATGGCTGGGGATCGAGTGATAACCATCACCTCGAGTGGTTGCTAGGGCAACATGGTAAACCTCGAGAGCGCAGCTCGAGAGGTTTACTAGCAACAACCACTCTGAGAGGTGATTTCACAGCATGGTTGTCACCCAATCCCCAGCCATCATCTTTTATAGTGTATGGTCAAAAAAACACTGTTTGCATTCTATGTGTGAGAATTATGGAACTCTGCTGCATTCTTTTTTGTTATGCCACTGTTTGGAAGTTCTGAAGTGTGGTTAACAACTTTTAAAATTCTAAACAGTGCATAACAAAGCTGTGTGACTGCTGATTATAGTGGTTAATAGGCGCTTACCATACATTATACAAGTATTAATGATTTAGAGGTAATATGCCAGGCCCCAGTCATTAAGATATTATCCTATGCAGAAGTTATAGTCCTTGTAGTTCCCCCCCCCCACAGTATCAGAAATGGAGTTAGTTAATACTTTAGACAAATACTCAAGAATCTCAGGATTCCGGATCAACTTAGGGAAAAGCAAAGGGGTAACCATAGGTAAAACACCAGTGCCCACTTCAGGACAGGTAATAGGAGTTACAATTTCAGACCAACCAGCCCGGTCTTAGGGATAGACTTCGGATCAGGAGATATGTGTATACATAACTGGGACAAAAACCTAACAAGAGCTACATGTCTACTTAACACCTGGAAAGGTCAACAGTTATCAAAGCAAAGAAGGATAATATTAATAAAGACCTTGTTGCTCCCGGTTTTTGTGTATTTGAGTTACATTTGTCCACCTCCGCATAGCAGATTTACAAACTTGTTAAGTATATTTTTTTCAAGCTTTATGGGGGTCACGAGCAAACCTGATTAAGAGGGAAATCACATATCGCCCAGTTAAGAGAGGAGGAGGAGTAGGGATGATAAATCCAGTTGCTTTTTATATAAGCTTATTTACCTCTTATAACGTCAGGCAGGCTATGAAACCTGAGGTCATTTCATGGAAAGGTTTAGTAGAATACTGGCTAAGGCCTTGCCTTCCTGGATGGGAAAATAGACAGGGCAGACTACTAAATAAAATAGAAGCCCCTCGATATGGACTGGAAATGATAAAAAGCTTAATAAAATGGGGGATTTCTCCCCAGCATGTCCTATTAAATGATAGGAAATTAGTATATAAACTGATATTAGATTCTGAATGCACATCTGAGATTAATTTCCCTGATTGTCCACCAAACCATTTAAGTTTTGTGTTGCAACAACTGTCAAACAACAGAATCCCACCGTATGCATGGAACTGCACTTGGCTGTGTAATTATGGCAGATTACACGTAAAAGACAACAGCAAACATAAATAGATAAACGAAAGAAATTGCCCAAGGGAAACATGTCTTCAAATAACAGAAACTCAAGAACACCTATTTTTAACATGTGCCTATGTAAGGCCTTTTTGGAGTATCTTAGCTGAACACTTTAAGGAACCAAAGTTTTTAATGGTAGAATACCCCAATGTAATATATGGTCCAGTTAATAGTTCCTTTAGTAAATATCATGCCGATACAATTTATATCTTTGTTCTTATTAAGTACTTTAAATGGCAATCACACTAAAACAAACACTCAAAAGAATCAAAACCACCTTCAACAAGGTCTGTAGGCTTTTACTAAATGCTGATCCGAGGACACACACCAATGACCTTTACTCCCTTTCGGGCTGGCTTAAAGAGCTAGTGTACTGCTTGGAAACTGTCTGCAATTAATTGTAACTTTCAGATGTAGTCAGTTATCACTTCTTATATCTCAAGCATTTATTCTTTTCTGTTTGCTAATTAGAAGATTTTCCATCTGACAGTACTGAGGTGATGTGTGGAGCAGCTCTCTGGAGGAAAAAAAAAGTCAGTTATATTTCTCCCACTACATCAACACTGAAACCACACTGTCTATGACATCACTAGTAACCAATGAGAACCATTTTTCACTGCCAGGTTTCACTTTCACATGAAGCAGCAGGGACTGGCTTTCCCTGGTTACTAGTGATGTCACAATTTCCTGCATTTTGATTGGTAGCTTGTGAAAGTCACTGCTCAGGCTGCAAGGATTGTGGTGCCTCAATGTGTTTGGTCTCATTTTTGACGACTTAGTGGGAGGAACAGAATTAACTTTTTTTTCCCCCCTCCAGACAGAGTGCTGATCCACACATCACCTACTGCCAGGTGGAAAATCTTCTAATTAGCAAACAGAAAATAAAAAAAAATACTTCAGATACTGGAAGTGATAGCTGACTGCATCAGAAAATTACTATTAATTGCAAGCAGTACACAAGCTCTTTAATCTCAGCAATAGTATACAATATCAGCTCTGTCTGCTATCTAAAAAGTCCATCCTCGAACTAACCCCACCCTGCATACAGAACCTCCTAAGGCCACATGACTCCACCAGATTCACCAGGGGCTTAAACACCTGCTACCTGAAAGTTCGCTACTGTCACACCTCCCAGGGGCAACATTCCTATGAATATGAGCACCTTCCTGGTTAAATACCCTAGGTGAAGATAACCTTAAGGAAGCCAAGCTCAGACTGTTTAAATCTAAACTACGCGCTCATCTTGACATGGCCAGCCACAAAGAGCATGGGACTTAACACAGTCTTGACTTCCCTACAACCCTGGGAACCCCCAGCCCAACTCAGACCTCTAGGTTGAACTCAGCTACTCTCAATTCTACTCTACTGAAAAAAAAAGCCTAGCCCTCGGACAACAGAGCTGCTCTATAGCAGATCTTGCTCTACCTCTCACTTTCTCACTACTTCCTACCTCCCCATCTTGCTATCACTACCCGTTCTCTCTCTACTACTCTAATGCTCTAATTTTATGAATTGTCAAGATGTGTACTTTTACTCTCATTTTAAATCTATTGCTCCTCATTTGTTATTAGTATTATGTATAATTTGTGTTTAACGTGGAACCTCTCTGTAAACGAGCCTCTGGCTCAAAGGTATTTTCTGAAGAATAATAAATAAATAAATCACGTTGTTTATGGGTTTTACAACAAAAGGTACATTATAAAGAACTGCTTCAGAATCTCAAAATAGCCTTGGCCAAAACAATGCAGTATGACATAGCTAGATTTTCACCAGAGAAAGTGAAGCATTTATGGGCTTACTGTATAGAATGGTGTAATTAAGTCTTAAAAATGACAAGGGGAAAAACTCCAAATAATGTTGATTTATGTGACAAAGTCAGCTTAATTTTTTTATTTATCTTTTTTTTGTGTGTGTGTGTTTGTTTTCATGTGTTCTTACTTTATATGTTCTGATTTCTTATTGATGTATGTACTGTAAAGAAATCCAAAATGTTCAATAAAATTCCCCTACTCTTTTCGAGAAGTGCCATGGGATCTTTAACATCACCTGAACTACCACCAGAACAGGTAGATGGGACCTCGGTTTAACGTCTCATCCAAAAGATGGCACCTCAGGAGTGCAGCACCCCCTCATGCTACACTGCAGTGTCAACATTGGGATATTAAGCCAAGTGCCTGGAGTGGGACTAGAACCCACAGCCTTCTGATCACACAGAGATCGGGGAAGGGGGATGTCTAAATATGCATATAGTACTTTTGTCTGTGGTTTTACATATATGAGGCTAGAATATATATTATATATTAGCCCCATACATGTAAAAATACAGACAAAGGTACCGTATGTATATTTAGACATCCCCCCTCCCCCGATCTCAAAGTTATACATATAGAGTGCCTGCAGCCCTAT
Source organism: Neoceratodus forsteri (assembly GCA_016271365.2). Classification (NCBI taxonomy): domain Eukaryota; kingdom Metazoa; phylum Chordata; order Ceratodontiformes; family Ceratodontidae; genus Neoceratodus; species Neoceratodus forsteri. The sequence goes on from CM057456.1 coordinate 1,324,035,230, forward strand.
TCCTGACCATACGTCATCAAAGTGCTATTTTTAGGGGCAGGGCTGCAGCACTCAGCAACGGCTCGGCTCGTATTCAGAAGTTACAAGCCAAGCTTTTAAATGTAAATTATTATTTAATTACCAAACTAAAAATTTTAATTTGGGTATAGAAAAGCATCTTGGGCAGGCAGCTACTTAGTACGAGTTGCCTGCCCCAAACATGTCAGTTGCTCTTTAATCAGAGTTCATATAAGTTCATAACACACAGGTCCTTTTATCAGATGTTAACATTTTTTAAAAAATCAAAGATGAATAAAAAATGCAGAAGAAACTTTTGATTCAAGCAATAATTTCTGCAGATGAGTAATAATTTTCAACCCATTTTTGACACAAGCTGCATAGTAGCTGATGGCCAGATCTAAAGAGAAAATAACTTCCCTCTGCAGGCACAGAGGGCTGTGTACAGCCATGGAATGCCCTCTCTGCACATATGGGGCACTCTGCAGAAACTGCAAAGGGGTTATGTCCCTCCAGACACCCAGTCCCACCTGGCCCACACCATTATGTGGGAGGATGGAACAAGGGCAGACACATGGATAGGGATGCACGTCCACATGATTCTGGTTCACATCTCTGTAGTGCTGAAGGCAGGTGGAGAGGGTGCATGCTATGTCAGGGAAACCCTGCAGTAACACTTACATGCTCCCTATATGTGCACTGGCATCCACTGGTGTGCAGGCTATGCACCTGTATACACACCTTTGGCTCTTATCTAGACTGTCTTTGTGGGTCAAGCCCTAAGTCTTTAAAGGGGAACAGTCTGCACTACGAACTCCACACCCAAGTGTTGGACTGGTCCCAGTTTGAAATTTAGGTCATTCTAAAGGGTAAAACAGCAGAGAAGGTGGTTAGCCCATATGTGCTCCTTGCCTTTATCCTTAGTAAGATAGATTACTTCTCCCTTGTTTAATGGACACCAAACTTGGCTACCATAATCAGGAATAGGCCTGACATATGCTCTGTAAAGGGGCATTGTGACTTCAGCTCTTCCACTTTAAAATTTCAGGTCATTATTTATTGTAACCCCAAATCTCATTTATGTTGAGTCTCCTTAATAATATTATTCCCCAAGTTATATGTATGTTTAGTTTGTTGATGTCCCAAGTGCAGGACACAACATTTTTCAGAGCTGAACATCATTCCCCATGTGTCTGCCCATTTCTAAATGACATCTAGGTCAGCCTGAATTGACTCCATGGGCTTGATTCTCAAAGTAACCAGAATGACGCAAGGAGCTTACATCAAGAGTGAGTCACAAACACAGGCTGCGTTAAACACTACTTGCATGCGTCAAAGTGCCCTTACACCCTTGTTGTATCAAAGAATGGGAAGTGACATGGTGCAAGGCACTTTGCGTCAAGGAAATGGCCCAAGAGCCCAGGATTGAGATTCACAAAAGTGCATATTGCTTGAAATTCTAACACCCACTAGACCAGCCCCAGGTGATCTAAGCACACCCAGAGCATATAAAAGGAGATGCAGAGCAAGCAGAGCCCAAACACCACTGAGGCAACACTGCAGCAGCAGTAGCAACAGAGGAGAGATACAAAATACACAACAATGTCAGGTGCTGTGGCTTTACTGGGCATCAGGATGGCCATGTTATGATGCCAAATATATGCCCATGAACAGGGTGGCACTGCACAAGCTCATGCCAGGCAGCAGGAATCCAGGCACAGGAGGCATGCCAGATGTGTATATCTTAGGCTTACATCATACCTTGATCTGACTGAGGATCAATGCATCACCTGGTATCGCCTGGCCAAGGCCGCAATTGCGGAGCTGTGCCAGGAACTGGGAGCTGACCTACAGACCAGGACAGAGAGGTCGTGCCAACCAATAGAGGTGAAAGTGAGTGCAGCGCTCCATGGCCTTGCAAGTGAGGATTCCAGACCCTGAGTGGTGATACTGTGGGTATATCCCAGCCCTCAGTATCAAGGTGTCTGATGCCACTTGTGGATGCCCTGGTATGCAAGGAACACCTGTACATCAGGTTCCCCACAGATGCATAGAAACATAGAAACATAGAAGTTGACGGCAGATAAGGACCGCAAGGCCCATCCAGTCTGCCCATTTCTTTTTCTACCTTATAAATGTGCCATCGGCCTTTGCTCTGTCAGTGACCTATCTATTCATAGTCATTTGTATTGCTCCCTTATGCCTATCCCATGCCTGTTTGAAGCCCTGCACTGTATTCATAGCCACCACTTCTTGTGGTAAGCCATTCCATGCATCTACCACCCTTTCTGTGAAAAATAATTTCCTCACATTCCCCCTTAATCGGCCTCCCTCTAATCTCATGCTGTGTCCTCTTGTCCTGCTATTTTTCTTATATTTAAACATGTTAGACTCTTTCACCTTGTTTATGCCGTTAAGGTGTTTAAATGTCTCGATCATATCACTTCTCTCCTCCTTTGCTCAAGGGTATACATATTGAGCTCCGTTAATCTGTCCTCATATGTCTTCTGATGCAGTCCCTGCACCATTTTGGTTGCCCTTCTCTGGACTGCCTCAATTTGGTTAATGTCCTTGTGAAGGTGTGGCCTCCAATACTGCGCAGTACTCCAGATGGGGCCTAACCAATGTCTTGTACAGAGGGATTATTACCTCCCTCTTACGACTTGTGATACCCCTACTAATACACCCTAACACCCCTAGCCTTACCTACTGCTTTAGAGGTCTGCTTGGATGATTTTAGGTCATCAGTGATGATGATGCCCAAGTCTCTTTCTTCCTTTGTGACTGCTAGCAACTCCTCCCAGCCTATAAGTGGCTTCAGGGTTTCTCTTCCCTATGTGCATGATTTTGCACTTCTTTGCATTAAATCCCAGTTGCCACTCTTCTGACCATTCTGCTAGTTTATCCAGATCTCTTCTCATTCTGCCCACCCCATCTGGATCATCTACTCTGTTGCAGATCTTGGTGTCATCTGCAAACAGACAAGCCTTACCCTCTAGTCCATCTGCGAGGTCACTAATGAAGATGTTGAATAGGACTGGCCCCAGGACTGATCCTGAGGTACCCACTTGTGACTTGCATCTCTTCTGACTGAATACCATTTACCACCACTCTCTGTTTTCTGCCAGTCAACCAGTTTGCCACCCAGTTGACCAACTTCTGACCCACCCGAGCCTACCTAGCTTATTTATCAATCTTCTATGTGGAACAGTGTCAAAAGCTTTGCTGAAGTCAAGGTAGGCGACATCAACTGCTCCCCTTGGTCCACCACTCTGGTTACCCAGTCAAAAAATCTATGAGATTAGTTTGACAGGACAGCCTCTTTGTAAACCCATGCTGTCTTGGATCCTGTGCCCTATGGATTCCAGGTGTTGCACTATCCTTTCCTTAAGGAGTGCCTCCATAATCTTGCCCACTACTGAGGTAAGACTGGACGGTCTGTAGTTCCCGCCTCCTCCCTGCTACCACTCTTGTGGAGTGGGATCACATGAGCCCTTCTCAGTCTTCTGGGACCTCTCCTGTGCTCAGAGACTCACTAAACAATTCTGCTAATGGCTCTGCTAGTTCCTCCTTTAGCTCCTTAAGTACCCTGGGATGTATGCCATCAGGTCCCATTGCCTTATCCACCCTGAGCTTAGCAAGCTCTTGTAGGACCCTTTCTTTTGAGAGGGGAGTGGTGCCCTCCCTCCCCTGTGTCCATGATGCTGAGCTGTGGGCCCTGCCTACCTTCTCTTCAGTAAATACTGAGCAAAGTATCTATTTGGGATAGATGCCTTTACAGGGTCCTCCTCCTCACATGCTCCCTTTTCTCCATTAAGCTTGGCAATACCCCTCTTGGACTTTCTCCTTTCACTAATGTATCTATAGAAAGTCTTGTCACCTTCTTTACTGTTCGTGCTAGTGTTTCCTCAGTTTGGGACTTTGCCTGCCTTACTGCCTTATCTGCTTCCCTTAGGGCAGTTTGGTATGCCTCCTATCTTCATCCCGCTGTGTTCCCTTATATTTTCTGAAGGCCAGCCTTTTGGCTCTGACCTTTTCTGCTACTGTATTTGAGAACCAAAGTGGTTTCCTTTTCTTTTACTTCCTTTTCTGTCTAACACAATGGGATGTTGCTTCAAGTATTGTATCCTTAATGCTTGCCCACTTTGCCTGTACCCCTCACCTGTGTTTCTTTTTGCCAGGGCTAGCTTAACTCTGTTGGCCATCTTATCAAAGTCAGCTCCTCTGAAGTCCCATATTTTTGCCTTGGAATGGGATGATTTAGATGAGTAGCCAAATTGAACCATATCATGTGATGGTCACTGGCCCCAGGTGACCTTCTACCTGGAGATCTGTGATCCCTTCTTTGTTAGTCAGTACTAGATCTAGGATAGCCCTGTCTCTTGTGGGTTGCTGTACCAGTTGTTTGAGGCCCTCCCTGCAGGGAATCCACTATGAGTCTAGTTCTGGCAGATGTTCCTGCTGGTATTGACCAATCTGTATCTGGCATGTTGAAGTCTCCCATTATCAGAACCTCCCTTTAGCTGTCATGTTTTGTATATCTTCTAACAGTAATGTGTCTATGTCCTCCCTCTGGTCTGGGGGCCTGTAGACAACCCCAGTTCTTATGGCTGTCCCATTTCCTGTTTCCAGGGTGACCCACAGTTCTTCTGGCTCCTTATGTGTATTCTGAATTTCTGTAGCTTTGATATTTTCATTAACATACAGGGCCACTCCTCCCCCCCTTTTTGCACCTCGGTCTCTTCTGAACAATACATAGCCAGGTACTGAAGTCTCCCAAGTGTGGTTACTGGTAAACCATGTCTCACTAATTGCTACTATGTCCAGTTTAGCCTCTGACATTATTGCCTGCAGGTCTGGGATCTTATTTCCCAGGCTGTGAGCATTTGTGTACATGATTTTCCATTGGCCAGATTTGGTGTGTTAGTTGTTGGGTGAAGTTTGGCATTCCCCGGTGCATCGTATGGGAGACAGACCTTTTCTTACCTGGTGATGCAAATGAACAGCAAACACACTGAATTCCTGTTTGACCACTAGCTGATGGGGAGGGTGTTCTTCCCATTCGACGTATGGGGTGCTGCACCCTCTCCCATTTCTAGTTTAAATATTCTGCAAAGACATCAAACTTCTGCCCCAATGCACTGACTCCTCTTTAGTCAGATGCAGTCCATCAAATTTAAAGAACTTTCGCTCCCAGAACTGTTGCCAGTTCCCTACAAATCCGTGTCCTTTTCCTGGCACCAGTCCTTGAGCCACGTGTTTAGCTCCCTATCTCCCCTTCTCTGACCTTCCGTCCATCTGCTCCCTTCTCCCAGACTGGCAGGATCTCAGAGAAGGAGATGCCGGACCAAATAGATGATAGTTTGTCACAGCCTAGTCAGGTGTTCCTTGGTCTCACAACTGACCGGCTGGCGAGATCGATTAGTCCCTATGTGTACTAGGACATCAATGTTTTCTCCTGCTTTGTGAACAATTTTAGCAATGCAGTCAGTGTCTCTCCATGCTGATGTACCTGGGAGACATCTGACCATCACCCCTGGCTGGAGATGGGTATCAACTCCCCGAATCATGGAGTCTCCTATGATCAGTAGTTTTTTGGATTTCCTTTGTGCTTGTTTAGTTTTGGTTCCTGATTTGGGTGAGTATTGTTGTGCTAGCTCCTGTGCCGCAGTGTCCTGCTCTGCAGTGTCTTCTGCCTCTTTATTTGATTTCAGAGATAGAGGCAGATACCTGTTTGTAGTGTTTATATGGTTTTCGGAGGTAATGTGTTGGAGAGCAGAGTGATGGGGCACCTGATTTGCTCCTCCTAACCACCTGCCAACCTCCTGGACCAACTACCCTCTGAGGTCGAGGTTTTTCTGTTGGATGCTGGGGAAATGGCGGTGGTTCTTATAATGTATTTCCTCTTCAATATGAAATTTGAGGCGTGCAATCTCTGCCCATGCTGCCCGGAGCTGAGACCTAAGATCTCCAAGGCCCAGCATGTAGGACAGTGTCCTAAATCCTGTAAGACTGTCCTTCTGAAAATTGTTCCACAGTACCTGCAGTTAATGAAATCCATTCCAAATAAGTTGCTGGGTTTGTAACCTAGTCAGAGTAATTAGAAGGAAAAAAATGCAAGTAATGGTTTAATTGTGCTTTGTTTAACTTGTTATAACAAGTTAAATTACTAGTGCCCTGTAAATGAGATCACCTTGTGGAGCCCCACTGATCCGCCCTTCCTGCTCTGCCACAGGAAATGTCACAACTGTGGTACCCTATAAAAGGAGTGTGGCGTGGGGTGGTTGGGGATGGGGTGGGTGGCTGGGCCCTTCCCTGCCTAAAAAGAAGAACCACGGACGAAAGAACAAGGAGGTAAGAGCAGAAACAATCAGTCAACAACAAATGCAGTAACCCTGAGCTTATCCTAATGTTAGATAAAACTGTAAAACCTGTAAAGCACCACCTGTAATAATTTCAGAGAAGATATACCTGTAAGAAACACTTTACTCCAGAGAAAAATAAAGCAGTAACAGAAGATATACCTTGCAAAAGACAATTTGAATCAGAAGATTACAGCAGTAATCTGTTAGCACACACCTGTAGGCACACCTTGTAATAATGCAGAAGAAGGTATACCAGCAACAACAATTTGAATCAGAGAAAAAATAAAGCAATGAAATGTTAGCAACAAACAGTAGCAATCCTTGTGAGTAAAAATTAAAAACACCACCACACAGTAAATCTGCTTAGCCAAACTAAGTCTTAATCCTTCTCCCTTGCTCTGGTAAGTTTCTCTACTCTGCCTTTCAAGCAGTCTTAGAAGGAAAGAGCTCAGGTGAAGCTAGGTGCCTTGGCCAGCAAACCAAGTCTTCTACATAGGAGCAGCTCACTGTCAAACAAGGTTTCTACAGCACCACTGGCTTCCCACATGTGCTGGGTGCTATTGACTGTATCCATCCCACCACACGGGCACCAATGAGCAAACCTGAGGCCAACATTAACAGGAAGAGGTACCACTCTGAACATCCAGGTTGTGTGTAACAGTCAGTGTCACATCCTGGATGTAATTGTACAGTATCCTGGGTCATGCCATGACTCATGCATCTTCCAGAACAGCAGAATGTGCCAAGCCTTTGAAATTGGAACACTACAGGATGGATGACTCTAGGGTAGGCCACTGACATGGACACAGCAACAGTGTGTCCCTGTGTGGTTGCAATGGTGGTCACACACACAAAAGGCACACGGGCCACCCCATGTGTAGGTCCACAGACAGCCCATAAGGTCACAAGGAATACTGCCACAATTAGCACAGAACTGTGACACCACCAGAAAGGGCAGCAACAGTGCACTGTGGAAGACGTAGGTGGTGTGGCAACCAGGGACATGGTACAACATGTGATGTATTCAGTGTGTCAGCATGCATGCACTGGTGGGGCCATGTGGGACCATGCCAGGTTATAGGACTGGATGGATGGGACACCCAGCCAATTGTGTGACACACTGGGGCCATGATATACAATCAGCAGGGTAGATTCAGACTGATGGATGCAGGATGTGTTGGCATCACTAACATGTGTGTTCCACCCCACAGGTGACAGTGGATACCCCCAGCAACCTTGGCTAATGACACTGGTCAGACACCCTGTGGTGGGTCCACAGAGGTGATGCAATGATGCACATGCATCAACACAGGCTGTCATTGAAAGGACATTTGGGCTGCTCAAGATGAGGTTCAGGTGCCTCAACAGGTCCGGTGGGGCACTGCAATACAGCCCTGGGATGGCATGCAAGACATTTGTAGCATACTGCGTTCTCCACAATATGGCCCTTGCACACCAAATCACAATGCCTGAGCTGGAGATGGAGCCAGGTGAGGATGCTACGGGTAGATTGGAGGAACAACGGGTCACCAGAGGCATGCCCAGTAACCCATGGACACCTCATACTGTGGAGGGACAATGCATCAGAGCGAACCTCATCTTCGCACACTTCAGCTGAACACATGTCAACAGTGTGTGGCACACCCCATTTGGTGTGTGTAGTCCAACAGGCACTGTGACAGGCCCACAGTGGACTGGAGGTCATGGACCAGCCCACATCATCCCACAATCTGCCGTAAGCGCATGGAGGTATGTTACTGGCAACATCAGCAATGTAGCGACACTGCATCAGCCACTGTGCCACTGTGTGGATGTGGATGCAAGGGTCAAGCTCAACACAGTGCAGACAGCAGCATGGGACGTGGCGGTGGGAGCTCAATACAACATGGACCTGGTCCCAGCTGCAGTGATGTGCAGGTGTCGCCACCTGGAGTGACACATAGACCATGGTAGCACTGTAGCATGGTAGGTGCCCGTTGCTTGTGCGCAGTCCCAAGCAACCGAGGCACAGCTTCAGGAGGACAGTGGAACCCACATCATCACATAGTGGCATAGCAAGTGTGAATGATCTGGTACTGCACATTTATAGGGAAGGCAGATGGAGCCCAATGCCCTCAGATAGCTATAGGATGTCCGGTGCACAGACACCTGTGTGACACAGTCCCAAACACCACATGACACAGGTCATGTACAGTATGTCCACGGAATGTGCATGAGAGTGAGGATGTCACTGGTGCCAACACTGTCAGGGTGTGTGTGGGTTAGATGTGCACATGGTATGTAGGGGAGTGGGGCTTGTAGCCACAGGTATCAATATGCGGGTAATGGAGGCCACACTACAGGGGGAGCACAACACAAGGACTACCATGACAATGATGCACAGTGGCCAACACATCCCATGGCACCTCCACCCCTGGTCAGTCTGGCCATGGCGGTGGCACAGTACATGTGTGACATGCCCCATGGGGGTGGACATAGGACACTAGACCAGTGCCTGTTCCCTGCCCCTCTGAGACTTTGAACCTTGTACCTTTGCACCCTCTCTCCCAGTGTGGCTCTCTACCCTTCAACTCTGCATACAGAAGGCATAACAGATAAAATGCCCTGGAGTAGGGTATTGCACTTACACAGTGGCAACATGTGCATATTACTGGATAATGTTATCACTGTCCTATAATTGGTCTGTTGCTATTCTAGTCTGGTAAGGAAGGCAATATGCCTTTACAGTATTCTGGGATGTGCATGTCATGTGACCTAACCTATGCCCTGTTATATGGGATGGCATTTAAAGGGACGATACTGATTCCATTGTAATGCAGTGTTCATGTTTGTATAGTTGGTTGCTATGCAGAATACATTAGTTTACCCAAGAACATTGCTTATTTTAGGATGTGGATCATGCATTAGGTGATGGGTGTCAAGCAGTAAAGGTATTAGATATGTCACTGTCCCTAAATAATGGTGCATGATAGCGCTGAACAGTCCAGACTATACAGTGTTATGTTGTTTAGATTGCTACCCATCCCTGTAGTGATCAAGGGCACATTGCTGTGTATGGGCAGCAAACCCTGCATGACCTTGTTTGAACATGACACATAGTGATGTGGCCCAATATTATGCACATCTTGCTGTGCTGAGGCCTACAGTGATGCAACGTGTGTGACACATGCTGCGTCACATGCCAAAACTGCCACACATTGTGTCAGTACTTGGTATGCTGCATGTTATGCATCCGAGTCAATCCATGTACCTTCGGCAGCATCACCATTGGCTGGAATCGGGTACATGTGATGGTACAAAGTTATACACATGTGTGCACATGCTGGACTGCAGTGTAGTGGTGCCAGTATAGTTTTAGCATGTGTGACTGTTCAGTGACTGTAGAGTGACATTTGTGTGAGGTTAGAGTTACCTTACAGTTAATTTATGGCAGGCTGGACAAGTACTCCCAACTTCTCTGATGATGAGACTGTCCTGTTCATCAGCCTGGTGGAGCAGTGGTCATAGATAATACTGCTACAAGGCAGTAGTAGGACCACACCCACTCAGAGGGACAAGGTGTGGAGAGCCATATGTGTCAGGCTTAGGAGACTGTCAGGTATGAGGTAGACCATTAGACAGGTGCAACAGAGATGGAATGACCTGTCATGGAGAGAGACAGCACTCCTCACTCACCTGAGGACCATGGCCAGAGACACTGATGTCCAGATGTGAGGTATATGTCCACGCCAGACAGGTAAGTGTCATCACATGTCATAGAGACACACATTTAGCATGTAGTGTTCCTCGTTGTGTATCAGTTGTAACCTATGTATCCCCTATTCTGTCTCCACAGTAGCCCATACATCCACAGACATGGAGGACAGTCCAGCATCACCAAGAGGTGAGGAGAGGACATGCAGAAAGAGAAACGTGAGGCCCAGAGCTGGACACAGCCACACAGGTAGGACTTGTGGCAGTCTAAATGAATGCAAAGTGTCTAATGATGCCATAGGTAAGACAGCATATGTCACCCACACAGGGACGTGGGCCATACAGAGCCAGTGCATGCAGTATTGATGTGGTGCAGGGGTAGCCGTGCCAGCAGGAGGTTTAAAGCATAGGAAATAGGGTCACTGCAGTCAAGGGTGTGGGCATGCATGCTGTTGGTGGGGATGCACAATACGCATGGGGGAACACGACCAGTATGTGCAAGATGGTAGCCATGCAGGAGTGGGCTGGTGACAGGCACAACAGTGTGTGTGTGTGTGTGTGTGACAGTGCTGCACATGGCCACAGTGACAATTCTGTGTCTCTGGAACACCATGGCAGGGTGCACATCCACAGAAGATGGACCCATGCCACTACTGGCACATGTCAAGTCAATTTTATTTATATGGTGCTCAATCCAGATGGCTCTGAGCAGCTTACAATTGACAGGCAAAACAATTTAAAGTAACAACTTAAAATTAGCATAAAAGAGTTAAGAGGCCAGTCCAAAACATAAATTAAAATAACATGTTTTCAGTAGCACTTTAAAAACAGTGAGGGAGCACTCCTCACTTCATGGGGAAGGGTGTTCCACAAAATTGGTGCTGCTACCCCAATCACCCTATCCCCTGAGGATTTCAGTTGTGAATGGGGAACAAAGAGGAAGTCTGCCTCCGCTGACCAGAGGGCATGAGCAGGAGTGTACGGAATCAGGTCTTTCAGATAGCCCAGACCCAGACTGTGTAGAGGTGTTGTCCACACATGCTGTGTGCTGTGCTGTCACACATTGTGGCAGGGAGCCACACAGCATGCTGTGACAGCCTGCAGCCCTGCCACATGGTGTTGCACTGTGCACATACTGCTTGCAGCCTGTTGTTGCAAGGACAGCAGACATAGTTCCATGGGACCTTGTATAAGGGTGTTGCACGCATGATGTAATGTGGCAGTGCCACACTCCATGGTCATGGTACCTCTTGTGGCAGGTGGTTTCATGTTCACTGCAGACACGAGCATCACATTCACATTTCTGGGCCATGGACCTCCAGGGGCATCTGGGAGCTGCTGGTGTGCCTGGGGTGTGTGTGTGTTGGAAGCTGTTCCCTCACTGCTGACACTGCCCTTTGTCCTCCTGGCCCATTTCATGTGTGTTGTTGATGGTGGCATGGGGGACTGCAGTGGGGATTATTTCCATTGGTGCCATATCCTCTTTGTCCATGGCTACCCCATGGTGCTGGTCCATTTGTGTCCACTGCATCTGGGTGCTGGTGTGGCCTTCTGTGCTGGCGCAGGCTGTGTGGCTGTCATTTTGTTGTTTGAGGGACTGTTCTGCATGGTGTTCCCCTGTGTGACCATGCCTGGGAAGGCACTGGCATCATCATGGTGGGCCTGTGGCAGTGTTGGACCTTGTGACTACTCTGCATCACATGCCTTGTCCGCCATACCTGTGGTGTAGGCATGGGTGTTATGTCCCTATACCCTGTCCTGAGGACTATCATGTGCCATCATTGTGCACACCTCTGTGTGCCTGCCACAGTGCATGGTTATTCCACTGTCATTGTCCTCCTTCATGTTGGTGTCCATGGGTAGTGACGCAGCCTGTGCTGTTGCACTAATGACATGCTGCAATACCTGTGTATCCCTTGGCAGTATGCATGCTTCTCCTGCTGATGGCGGTGATGTGGTGCTTGCAGGACTGGAGAGGCCCTCCGCAGGGCCTATGGTGGACAGGGTGTGGGATGACTGTCATTGTGCACTGCTACCCCCATTGCCCAGGTCCATTGTCTGCTGTGGTGCTATCTCCATGTTTGGGCCCTTGGCTCTGTCCAAGGTGTTGCCTCACTCATTGTGTCCTACTGCAGACAGGTGTACCTGTCCTACATATGGGTGTTGCCACTGCTCATGGCTGGCCTGTGTGTGTGTGTGTGTGTGTGTGTGTGTGTGTGTGTGTGTGTGGTGTGGCGTGTTGGTGGCCCCCATGGTGCTGGGTCCCCTCAGCACTGTATCCTTATGGTCCATATATGTTTTGACCTGGTGTCATATGTCCTCTGGTCTGCCACATTGCCTGTGCAATGTCCTGGAGGGCACCAGCCATTGCGGTAATGGCTTTGGTCTGGACATCCTGTATTGCAATGCTGCACTCCGTCACCAATGTCAGTTACTCCAGTGCCACTGTCTACCACTGCACACATAGGTGGATCCCATGCAGTGTGGCCACTATTTCCACATGCTGTCCCACACCCTCACAAATGCTTATGTGCATTGCATCATGGAGATCTATGATGACACCCCCAAGTCAGCATATCTGGGCTGCGGTGGCTGTGTTGCATTCCTGCACAGCCATACAGATGCCCACCAACACAAGCTGTACATCTTCCTGCATGTCCACTATGTCCTGGCAGTAATGGCTCAGCTCCTCTTCCAGCACAGGTTCAAACTCTTGGTCCACAGGCTGTGGCAGTGGTGACTCTGCCTGCATGACAGCCAGTGCCATGGTGTCAGCCTGTCCTCCATCCTCATGCTCAGTGTCCCCTCTCCTCACTGGTGGATGCCACACTGGTGTCCTGTATTGGCCCTGCTGTGGGGTCCCCATCAGTACTATGCTGCACACTGTGCATGGGTGTGCCATGGCCAGTGGCAGCTGTGCCCACCTCTGTTGCATTCCCCATGCCTTCAGACCATACCAAGGATTCCGTGTCCGTGTCCATGTCCCCCTTGCCTGCTTGCTGGGGCCACATATGTCTGGCTGTGTCTGTCCCAGCAAGTTGGCTTTTGGCCTCACCACCATCAGTTCCTGTGGGGGTGACACAGACATCTGGTTGCTGTGATGCATAGCCATATCAGTATGTATCTGCTGTGATGGTGCAGTGCCTAGGTCAGTACTCTATGCTGCCACCACTGTAGGTGGTGGCCAGTGGTGTCATCTGCTGCATACATTGACACATATATACCTGCTGCACAATATAGCCAGAACAGGCCCAGCTCGGTGTCTCCCTCAATGGTTTGGACAATGAGGTATGTTGCCACCCATTCCTCCTGGCTATGTAGAGGTCTTATTTGGCTTGGGCCCCCACCTGTTCCACTGGTGCAGCATCTGTTGTGCACCACCTTCTCCTTAGACCCCCCTCTGGAGATCACGGTAACACTTCTACAACTCATGCTTGCTTCATCTGCATGCTGCTACATCATTAACCTTTGTGGCCACATCCTCCCAGTTCTGCTGACTCCTGGCTCAGAGCACCCTGTCCCACCTCTGGACAGTAGCAGGTCTACCTCATGGGTATAAGAGTACATGATATTGCACAGGTTCACACTGTTTACCAAGTTGCCCTTTTTTCCCCATAATTGCCATTCACACTGACCTGGCCCTGGATCTCCTCAGTCAGGATATCAGTCTCAGGCTCTGTGACATTTTTCTTTCTCCTGTATCCTTCTGCTCTCTGCATCATTCTTTCACTCTTTGTCACTCCTGCCTCAGCCATGGTGGAGCCTCAGCTTTCTGGTGCAGTGTGCTGCATTGCTGCCCTATGCACCACTTATATGACACACCATGCATCTTGTGTCATGCATGGCAGTGTTTGTCACAAGGGGAGGTTCTACCAGAATACGATGCATGCTGCATGGCTCAAGCTGCATTTGGCACATCTTGCATCATTTTACCGCTGCTTTGAGAACTATGCCCCCTTATCTTCTGCTGTACATGCTATACCAAACAATTTGGTATCATCAGCATATTTGCTGGTCCAGTTTTTAACTTGTTTACACATATCAGAAATAAAGATTTGAAACAATATAGGGCTTAACACGGATCCTTGTGGCACTCCACATGTCACCTTACCAATATTCAAGCAGTACCCATTTATGCAGACTCTTTGAGTTCTATTACTGAGCCATCTGTGAATCCATCTTATATTACTAGAACTGACATTTAAGTTGATCATTTTCTGAATAATTGCCCTGAGTCAAAGCAAAGGCTTTAGAAAAATCTAGGTAAATACAAGCTGCTGGTTCCCCTTTATCCAGTGCTAGTGAAATTTTCTCATAAAAACAAAGCAAATTTGTAATACGCTATCTCCCAGCAGTAACACCATGTTGTTCCATATCTCCCTGATTTTTTGTTCTTAGATGGTCAAGAATGTTATAGTGTATGGTGAGGTCTTGTTGTGCATGGAAATCAGAGGCTTTCAAAATGTTGTTCTACCACAGTTCAAAAAGTCATGGAACATGATTGTACCCTACTGTGGTACAACAACATTTTGAAAACCTCTAGAGGTTCCATGCATAAGTGCACGAGCCACAGAAATGACAGGATCGACCAGATAACAGTAGAGACGGCGACATGATCACCTGAACCTGCAACTCAAGCAGGATCAACCAGATAACATAAAGAAACACAGGATCAACCAGATATGCACATTCAAAACAATGAAAAGCAGAATCAACCAAATATTTATTTACTTACAGATCAGAAATCTAATCCTCACACCCATGTCTTCTCACTAAGTGAGAGACTGAGCCACCATTTTCTTTAAAATTCCTCCCACACCCGGTTGACAGTCAATAGAAGGCCACACTACAAACATTTGGACATCTGCTCCCTAGCAACCACACATCGCACCATTGTAGCCAGCCCTAGCTCCCACAACATGATGTGGGTACAAACATTTTTTCTATGTTTTTAAAAATTAAAAACAGTTTAAAAACCACCGTTATTTTATTTAGGGGACACCATACACTATGAAAAAAATAGTGGATGGGCAACTCTATGCCAAACCAGTATGTTGTGCCACCTCAGGGATCTGATTCCCCCAATCCTCTACAGCTTCGCTCTTGAGGTCACAGGGAATCAGAACCCCTCAGTGGCATAACACACTAGCTGTGCATAATTGCCCATCCACTCTTTTATATATCTTTGGTATTGACTTCAAGGAGCTTACCAGTTACCGAGGTTAAGCTTATTGGCCTATAGTTTTTATAATCAGTTTGTTCCCCTTTTTATGTATGGTACTATGATGGCTGACTGCCAGTCTTTAGGGATGTCACTACTGGCTACCGATGCCAAAAGAGGTATTTTAATGATCTTGCAGTATTTGGTGATAGAATCTTTAGCATCCTAGGTGAAATATTATCAGGGCCTACAGACTTATGATTTTTTAAATTCTGAATTTTCTTGATTTTGTCATCCTCAGTTATCTCAATAGATGTGGAACCACTGTCGGGAATATTTTCAGTATATGGAGAGGATTTGAAGAAAACTGAAGTGTTTGTTAAATACTTCTGTTAATTTATTTGGGTCATCAGTTACTGAACTATTTTTCACAATTGAGCTAAGCTTGGTACCAGAATTTCTTAAGGAGTTTATATAACCGTAGAAATCCTTTGTACTGTGTTTTGTTGTATTATTTGCTATTTTTAATTCAAAATTCCTTTTAGACGTCTTGATTTTATTTTCGCATTGTTTAAGCATGAACTTATAATCATTCCAGGCCTTTATGGATCTATCTTTGACACATCTTTTATATCATTTCACTTTCTTCCTTATTAATTTTTTTATTGCCTTGTTAAGCCATTTTGGTTTGATGCCTCAGTTATTGTACTGTTTTATTTTTTTAATGTGTGTGTCACATGCAGAAATTATTTTTTTCTTTTATTACTGACCACATTTCCTTGACTGATTTGTTTTTCAATAACTGCTCCCAGCTAATATTGCTCAGGTCATCATGAATGGCTTGAACATTGGCAGTTTGATAAAGACAGATTTCGTTAAATCCTTTTACTTTAACATACGAGTCTTGGATGCAGAAAGTGGCACTACTGTGATCATTAGTTCCTAGCAGGCTTCCTACCGCACAATCTGAGATATTTATTTATTTATTTGGAATTTGGAAACACCTTTGAATCATAGACTCATTTACAAAGGATCCATGTCACAGAGATAAGAATACAGACTGACAGTACTAACAGTAGATCAGTGAGTAAACATTCAAGTAAATATACAGTGAGCAGAAGGCAAACATTTTATTTATTTTATTTATTTAGTTTTTGTTGACCGGGTAAGTGCACTAGACAAATCCTGCCTATTTTCAGGCACGACCAAGGGGAAGGGGATACAGATGAATGCCAACTGACCTTGAACCAGATGAAGCTGTTGGTGGTATTTTTAGTGAATGAGGGAAATTTGGCCAGGACACCGGGGAAATTCCCTTACTCTTTTCGATAAGTGCCATGGGATCTTTGACATCCATACATTCAGTTACAATGAGCAGTAAAAAGAACTCAAATACTAGAAATTGCTTAGTGATGGTCATATTACAAAAGCTTAACAATATGTCTACTATATTTTCACCTCTAGTAGGGGTTTGAGATGCTGTATAAAATTGAGTTGGTTTGCTGTTCTAAGGAACTCTTTACTATGAGGATGGGTTGCTTGTTTAGTTTCCCAGCAAATATCTCCATAGTTAAGATCGTCCAAAAATATTTAATCTCTGAGATCACAGGCTTGTTCACTTTCCTGGTTAATGGCATCATTAGTACAATTAATGGCATTATGAGGTCTGTAACATAAACCTATTATTTTACTGTTACTAGTATTATTAGTTAATTTGAGCCATATTGTTTCGGTTATGCTTTCTGTCCTTTTAACTTTCTGGGAGATATCAATTACGGACATTTTGTCAGAGACATAAATGGCAACGCCCCTAACTTTCTTTTCCTCTCAGTCAAGTCTATATAATTGATATCTTCTTATCCCTTTGCCCAAGGTATCTTCCTTTGACCAGCATGTTTTGGTTATAAATGTTACATCTATATTGCCCTCTATGCTGAGTATTGTTTCTAAATCTTCCTCTTCGTTATTAAGACTTCTTGCATTACACATGCAGCATTTGATAATATTAGACATGGATTTGTTTTTCATATCTTACTTCCACTGTTTTTTTTAGTATTCTCATGACTGATCCCTCTCCCCCTTCCAAATCAGTTTCAATTTTCCTTAGGTAGCATTTGTTTAAGTAGTTTTCCTAAGATGTTGGTTCCTGCACAGCTTAAATGAAGTCCATCTTTGGCATCCCATGTGTGCAAGAAGATCATTCCATCCTTTCGACACCAATTTTGTAATCTTATGTTTATGCACTCAGTCGTTCAGTTTTTCTCAGGATGCCCCTTTAAGATGGGTAAACTACCTGAAATTACTGCTGTTCTTCCCTTATTTTTAATATTTCTGACTATTTCCAAAAGTTCTTCACAGATATCCTATGTGCTCAAAAGCATTTTTTTCTTAGTTACCATTTACTGTAGAATAATACATTGTATCTGAATAATTTTGCTTACTCTCAGGCTGATATTTTCTGTAACCACAAATCCCAGAATACCCTGCAGCTAACATTAGAGCATGAATGCAGAACTGGGAGATTCAATAGCCTGCAGTGCTTGTTATAGTTTTTATTTATTTACTTATTTATTTATTGAAAATTTTGGAAAATACCTTTGAGCACATGTGATCTTTTACAAAGGTTCCATGCCAACAACAGAGATTACAAAGCAACATAACAAATACAGTAAGCAAGTTCCAGTAGAATGAAGTCAAACAAATATAGTCAAACAAGTACAAAAAGTGCTGGAAATCAGTTGCATACAATTTTATAATAAGACAGGTAGACAGAGTCAGTGTAGAACAAGCACAGTAATGGTACATGGCCTCAGAGCCAGAGTCTGACACAGTTCACAGAGTATACTGGGAGGGACTTTAGTTCAGATGATTAACAGTTACAGTTGCATTGAACTGTTAAGGTTGCCCATAGTGCGCCCTTAAACTGGTCAAAACATAAGTAGATTGAGCAAGGTATTGGCAGCTCATTTAAAGAGCTGCTGACGCCTCAAAGAAACCTTTGAAAAACATAATCTTTAGGTACAATTTAGCTTGCATTCCATACATATTCGATAGATTTCTCCTCCCCATGACTCACTACTGAGAAATTTGTTTGGAGACATGCTCAATATCTCTTAGAGTTCATCTGCCTCTAATTTACCCATACTTCATGTCATAGTTCTTTGTTGTAAAATCACAGTGTATTGCCATGGGAGTAATTGTGATGTCACAAGGAGAGCATTATGACCTAATGGTAGGGAGAAAACAACAGGAATAGATGAATCCTTCAGGAGCAAAGATCCCATTTTCATGCAAAAGGGCTTAGTAATGAATAATGGGGAGGAGAAATACAGCACCAATATGAAATACTAGCTGAACTATGTCTCAATATTATGTTTTGTTAAAGTTGTCCTAATGGCGTCAGCTGCTCTTTAACCAGCCAGTGGCCCTAACTGCGAATGAACACTTGCCTAGCTGAGTAATGCGAAAAGGTAGTTCAAGGGTATTCTAAGCCATGCTGCTGGTGTTGCAGAGATTGGCAGCAGGGCCAAAGCAGTGAGTTATAGCCAGGGGAGTGGCTAGGCCCAGCAGCACCTTACTGGCTAGCAGACATGTCTGGAACTTAATTCTGCTAGGTAGGGATAACCAATTTGTTTTGATGTAGAGGATACAACTCTTGGTGTGATACTTGGACAGCTGGTTCTGATTACTGTATGATTTTTGTAAAATAAAAATATAGTGCGATTGTCTGTCATAAGAAATGCTGTGCTCCTGGATGACCCCCCAGGTTTCACTTCAAAAGACAGGATATGTTAAACAGCAGATCTCTGTAAGGTGATTAACTTACAAAGACTCATATTTGATGGTCTTGTTGTTGAGCTGTGTTTTCTTTTAAGCCAGAGACATTTTTCAGAATTTCACTTTTTGGAAATTATTAGATCAGAAAGATGGGAGAGGTGTTTATTAATACCAGACATGGATCTCAGTATTGAATATTTTACTGATACCTTCCAAAAAATCTGTAACATCCATGCCCCCAAAATAATAAAAAAAAATAGTGACTTGCCTAAATTCCCATGGATAACAGACAGATTGCAAAAAATAATTAGAGTTAAAAATAGAATCTGGAGGAAAGCTAAAAAGACAAAAAAAACTTGTGACTGGGAATTATTCAAAATTAAAAGAAATGAGTGTAGAAAATTAATAAAAAAGGCAAAAACATCTTATTATCGTAGTAAATTAAATCATAATGTCAATCCCAAAAGATTTTAGACAACCATAAAAAATGTGTCAAATCCTGGAGGGCATGGAGGACAAGTTAATTTAAATTTAAGAACAAACGAAGGTATAACTGAAATCCAGGGGAGGTATCAAACATTTTGAATGATTATTTTGTTGATCTCCCAAATTTAGGGTTAATAGGAGATATACCAACAGTAATTAATATCGAAAGTGAAGAACATTTTCCAAACAAGCATCCCTTTAAATTTAAAAAATTAACATTACTGGAAGTTACTAAAGAACTGTCAAGGATAAATCCATATAAATCTGCAGGCTTAGACAATTTGGAGGGATGCTTTTTAAAAATAGCTGCCCTTTATATAATGTGTACAATCTTAGCTATATTTAACTGGAGTTTACAGGAAGGACATTTTGCTACTCTATGGAAAACAGGGAAGATAGTACCTATTTACAAAACTGGTGATAAAACATCTCCCAATAATTATCATCCCATTGCTATGTTGCCTGTTTTATCCAAATGTTTGGAGAGACTGGTAACTTAGCAAATGGGAGCATATTTGGAAAAATATGGTTTGCTAACGAAATATCAGTCTGGCTTTAGGAAGGGTTTTTCAACCACGTCGGCCTTGGTTGAATTTAATGATTTGATATGTGCATCTTTGAACAAAGGTAAGGACACAGCAGCAATTTACATTGATTTGTCAAAAGCATTTGACCTGGTGAACCACTCCATTTTATTTGAGAGTTTGCTCGGTCTGGGTTTCCTTGGGGATCCACTGACATGGTTTATGTCATATCTAACTGACTGATCCCAGAGGGTACAGTTACAGTATCACCTTTTAAACCCTCAGATTGTTAAAAGGGGAGGGGTTCCACAGGGGTCCATTTTAGGACCCTTGTTATTTTTGATCTTTAATAATGATTTACCATCAGTGATTCGACATACAGATATAAGGATGTATGCAGATGATATGGTTTTGGTGGCTTCTGGGAAAAATTTAGTGGATCTCCAGGAAAACCTACAAACCAACTTTACCAGGGTACAGGAGTGGTTCACCAGGTCTCAATTAATAATGAACATAAATAAAACTGAACTAATGTATTTTGGTACCAATAGGCAACAGGAATTCTCAGAAGTACAAATTTCAACACTAAATCAAACCTCAATAGAACAAGTATCAAATTACTGTTATTTAGGAGTTAATATTGATTCTTTATTGACCTTTAAAGGGCATATAGAATCAATTATTACTAAAACACATAACAAATTAGGAGCCTTGAAGAGAACATCTAGGTGTCTAAAATTGCAAGATAGGAAATTGATTGCAGAACAGCTCATACTTCCAGTACTTAAATACGGAGAGGTCATTTATAGGACTGCAACTAAACAACTTCTAAAGAAATTAGATGAATTACAGTATAGGGTGGCAAGATATGTTTTATGTTGCAATTTTGGGACCCATCATTGTGATTTGTTAACTAGGATAAATTGGTTATCCCTTGATTTGGAATACAAGAAAAACTGGTCATTATTTATTTACAAATATAGGACAATTCACTTAAACCATAATATAGCCAAAATATTGGCAGACAAAGATTCTGCCCTCAGGAAACATTCAGTTAGGTCTTTGTACCAAATTAGAATTGATCCAGATAAGCAAAAAAATAAGTTTGGGGAAAGAACATTAGCATCACAAGCATCAGTATGTTGGAATACACTCCCTCCCTCATTACGATCTGAGAAAACTGTCAAAAAATTTCTTAAGGGGTTAAAGATGTGTCATGTTTATTCATGTGTATGTGTTTGATATTGATTTTTGTTGTATTTTGTTTTGAAAAATAGTATGTAACTTAGTGATAGATTGTGTATTTATTTATATTTTGTATTAGATTGTTTGTAGTTGGTGTGATTATGTGAAACTTGAAGAGTTTGCACAGGACTGTCTTGAAAAACTGGATTGTATTATCCAAATGACATGTATTAGTCCTGTATAAAAATACATTTTTTACCACTTTTTACTAAAGGAGACTAACATATCCATTTTATGGCGTCTTCAGAGGAAGTCCAGTTAATTTCATCTGGTGTTACAATGCATATTACACCTCAGTGAGACCTGACAGTCACAAAAAGCTCTTTGATTTCTTCGTGAAAGCAGGAAACTGCTCCTGGATGAAAGAAGATGCTGGAAAATCACAGACTCGATTGGGAAGTCATGTGGGGAAATGAGTTTTTGCTGATGTCACCTATTTAATTTACCTTCTGAAGTGTATGATATCCTGATTGTATAATTTTTTATAAACAGAAAAGGAGCTGGATGACATCATGAAGAAGGCAGGTTCATGACAGTTCTTTTAATTATGCTGTGACTGACCTTTAGACACATTCTTGTTTGGACTCTCTTGAAAACAACATCTGTTTCATGCACTGTTAGAAGGTATACATTAGAGAGACAAGTCTAAGTGTACTGTAGTAGGAATTTGTACTTTTAAACCTTATTCTTTTAAAAGATTGTATGTTTTGTGATATATTGTTCTGTATTTACATTTGACATATTTTTTATCTATTTTAAGTAAAACCTCTTATTTTAAGAGACTACTTGGTGTGCCTTTGAAATTCTTTTTTTGATAAGTGAAGCATATATGGTTAAAGCTGACTCTGTGCATAAGCTTACTGGTTTACCAGGCTGGGAAAAGGTAAGAGTTTATTCTGAGGTCTTTCATAGAGTTTTTAAGGGTTCATTTTATACACCTGATTAGGTGCCCATAGGCAAAAGATATCTGGCATTTGACCAAAGATCAGAATTATCTGAGCCTGTACATTGGATATGCTAGCAAGAGGTTCACAGTTTGAATCCCTCCAGAACTTGAGACCAAAGGTTGACTCGAACCCACAAAACAGACAGGAGGGTTACCCTGTTTCTGTTCCTGTTCAAAATACTGCACTCAGAGGTTGGCACCGTGGGAGCAGAGGATCTGACCTGCTAAGTGGGGTTGTGACAGATTGGTTGGCAGCGGTGTGGATAATTTTGGTATTACGAGCTTTTATTGTTCAGTGTGTCAGCTTGATACTGTACTGCTCACTTGTAAAGAAAGGGCAGTGATTTATTTTTTAAAAAGGAAACAGAACTATATCACTTGGCTTATAGTCAAGTTCCTACCTGTTTAATTTTTTTTCTAAGTGCAAGTCAGAGTAGCCATAGTTAGGGAAGAAGATGGCTCCCAACTACAGTGGGCACAGTCTAGACTGCTTAAAGCAGTTGTGCAGGGACAGAGGAGTCCTGTATGAGGTGAACACCACCAAACAGAACCTCATGGATGCCCTGATGGTAGCAGATACCCAGAGCATCGAGTCATAGACAGTGACTATAAGGGACTGAACCTAAAATGTGGAAGGGCTAGCTGCCAGTGCAGTGTCCAGATCTGATGAGGAGGGCAGCAGGGCCACTGTGAGTGAAGGACCACAGCAGCAGGGAAAGGTCACCAGTATCCTGGATCCAGAAGTACTCAGGCTGAAAATTGAGTTGCACAGAATGGAGCTGGAGTTCCAGAGGGAGAGGGACCATGAACAGGGAGAGGCAGAGCGAGAATGCCGAGAGGCAGAATGGGAACAGTAGGAGGCTGACCGTGAGGAGCATGAGCGCCAGAGGCAACGTGAACTGGAGAAGTTACAACTCCAACCACCAGCACCAGAGCAGGTAAGTGGCTTGGGTTTAACTCGGACTGCAGGACTGGTTTGCAAATTAAATTCCAAATTGATAGCCGAATTTAAAGAGGGGAAGGATATGGATGCCTTTTTAAATTCTTTTGAAAAAGTTTGTATTCAGTCTAAAATTCCTAGATAGTCCTGGAGCTTCCCGCTATCCTCGCTACTTACCGGGAAAGCTCAGGATGCATTGTGTCAAATGGACAATGAGGATGTAATGATTACAGCAAACTTAAAGTTGCACTGTTAAAAAATTTGATTTAACTGCTGAATCATACAGAGCTAAATTCCTTAAGCTCAGGAGAAGCCCTGATATGAGCTATGAGGAGCTAGCCATGAAACAACGTCAGTTTTTAAAATGTTGGTGGGAAGGAATTGAAGCAAACTCTGTTGATAAAATTGAAAATGTGATTTTGTTAGAACATTTTTTCTGGGCATGCCCAGCAGAGCTGAAAACCTGGTTGGAGGACCAAGATCCCAAAACAGTGCAAGAGGCTGCTGAACTCTCGGACCGCTATGCCAAGAGCAGACCTGCTCTGAGAGTGAATGGGGCAGGTGTGGCAGTGCAGAAAGGGAAAAGCGCTCCTTCAGGGCAGATAAAACCCTCAATGCCTCCACTTATATCGGTTAGCCTCAGGTTTCAGAGAAAAGATTTCTCTGAGAAAAGAAATGAATGTTGGTTGTGTAAAGAAACTGGGCATATTGCCAGACAGTGTCCCAAAAGGGTGAGCAATATGCAAGGTGGTGCTAGGAAGGAAGTGGGTTGTTTCTGTGTTCCTGGAAGCATGCATGTGAGCATGAGGGAACACATGCACCCAGTCATGGTGAATGGTGTACAGACACAAGGGTTAAGGGACACAGGGGCATCCCTGACATTGGTGAAAGGGGATCTGGTACAGCCTGGTCAGCTTATACCCAATAAATACGTTACTGTACAAGACTTTACTGGTGGGGAGAAAACATTGCCCCTTGCTAGTGTTCTTCTAGACTGGGGTGAAACAGGGGTAGTTGTGCAACAGTGTTGTAGCCAAAACATGATGAGACAGGGAGTAAGGGAGGTTTTAGCAGACTTTGACCCATTGTTTCGCACCAAGCCTGGAATAACCTTAACGACACATGATGAGACAGGGACACAGACACCCACATGGCGGACAGCATATCAGGTTTCAGAGGCTGTCCAAAAGGACATTAGGAGGGAAGTGGAGGAGATGCTGGATTTAGGGGTAATCCTTGGCAACAATCTCCAACAGGGGATGGTGTGTGCAGTTACCCGTAGCCAAGTGGCAAGGGAAAATTGTAGTTCCCTGAACCCCACGGAAGCCACTGGTAGGCTGGTTCTCCAGCCTGTGTCTCCAGAGGGGGAGACTAATGAAAAGGAGGTAGAAATTTCCCCAGTAGCAAGTAACCACACAGCTATGGAGGGTTACTTCGAAGAGGCAGGTGTGACCCATTGCCAGAGGGTTAGGGATGACAGTGATCCTGAGTGCCCTGATGCTAGTGCTAGGAACCCTTGTTTAGAGACAGAAGGGGACCTGTCCTATGCCTTGGTATTGTGTGAGGAGTTTGCAGCTGCTCAGAGAAGTGACCCTAGTCTAGAGAAGCTGAGGGCTTGGGCAGACTCTGACGGGACACAGGGAGGTGACGGCAGACATAAGGTTTATTGGGAAGGTGGACTGATGTATACTCTGGCTGTGCAGACAGAGGGAGGGGTGCTAGACAGGCAGCTTGTCGTTCCCCAAGGGTATTGTGAGCAGTTGCTCAAGATTGCACATGATATTCCCTTGTCTGGCCATCTGCGGATCATGTGCACTACGCAGTGGTTGACCCAGAATTTCTATTGGCCTAACTTCACCCAACAAGTGAAGGAGTATTGCAGGTCTTGTCACCGGTGCCAAGAAATAGGGAAGGTGGGCAAGAAAACCCAAGCCACCCTGATTCCATTGCCCATAGTGGAGGAGCCATTCCAGAGGGTGGGAATGGATATTGTGGGGCCTTTAAATACCCCCAGCTCCTCAGGGAAGAGATTCATCCTGACTGTGATGGATTATGCCACTCAGTACCCAGAGGCAGTCGCCCTATCCTCACTGAGGACAGACAAAGTGGCAGATGCCTTACTTGGGATTTTCTCCCATGTTGGGTTTCCGCAGGAGGTCATTACCGATCAAGGGGATTTCTTCATGTTGGACCTGATGAAATGTTTATGGGAGAAGTGTGGGGTGGTGCAGAGATGCATGACACCATATCACCCACAAGTCAATGGGCTTGTGGAAAGATTCAATGGTACCGTGAAGTCAATGCTCCGGGCATTTGCTGAACAGCATGGGAGGGATTGGAAGAAATACTTTTCCCACCTATTGTTTGCATACAGGGAGGTGCCCCAAGAGTCAACAGGATTTTCCCCCTTTAAACTCTTATATGGATGCCGGGTACATGGGCCCATAGACTTGATCCAGGAGGACTGGGAAGGCAAGCATGCCACCCAGGGAACTCCCATTGTGGATTACATCCTTAGGTTTAGGGAAAGGCTGAAGGAGAGTATGGGGACAGCCCAGAGCAACTTGGCAGCTTCCCAACAGAAACAAAAAATGTGGTACAACCGCAGAGCCAGAGCTCGCTCATACATGGTGGGCCAGGAAGTCATAGTCCTTATTCCGGTCTGGAAAGACAAGCTGCAGACTGAGTGGGCAGGACCGTACAAAGTAGTTAGGAAGGTAAATGATGTGAACTATATTATAGAGTTACCTGACAGAAGACAGACAGAAAGGATGTACCATGTAAACATGATGACGCCATATGCAAATAGGGCAGACATGGTGTTTGCAGTGTGTAGTTCTAGGGAGGTGATGGACAAAGGAGACCCCCTTCTGGACTTGCTGGAAGAAAGTAAGTGGGAGTCCTCTGTGGAGGCAGTTAAATAGTTTCCCCTGCTGACCCCGGACCAGACCCAGGAAGTAAGGGAGGTTTTAGCAGACTTTGACCCATTGTTTCGCACCAAGCCTGGAATAACCTTAGTGACACATGATGAGACAGGGACACAGACATCCATACGGCGGACAGCATATCAGGTGTCAGAGGCTGTCCAAAAGGACATTAGGAGGGAAGTGGAGGAGATGCTGGATTTAGGGGTAATCCAGAGATCCCACAGCCCCTGGGCCTCACACATAGTCCTTGTGCCCAAGCCAGATGGCTCCACTCATTTCTGTGTGGACTATCATGGAATGAATGCAGTCACAAAGTCAGATGCCCACCCGATGCCCTGGATGGATGAACTCCTGAACAAGTTGGGAGGGGCGACCTACCTTTCGACCATTGATCTGATCATGGGATATTGGCAGGTAGAGTTGACGAACAGAGCTAGGGAGAGGTCAGCCTTCTTCACTCCAATAGGCTTATTTGAATTTAAAGTAATGCCTTTCAGAACGAAGAACGTCCTGGCCACTTTCCAAAGGTTGGTGAACTAGGGGTTAAATGGTGCTGAGGAGTATGCTGTGGCGTACCTGGATGACATTGCCATCTTTAGTGCCAGCTGGAAGGGACACCTATCCCACCTTAGGGAAGTGCAAGGCAGGATACAGAGGGCCGGGCTCACTGTCAAAGCAGAGAAGTGGCAGGTGGCCATGGGACAAGTGGCATACCTTGGGCATGTGGTAGGCCGAGGACAGCTCCATCCTAACCAAATAAAACTAGAGGTAATTCAGGCATGGCCCAGACCAGAAATGCAGTAGCAGGTCAGGAGTTTTCTCGGGACAGCAGGATACTATAGAAAATGTGTACCCAATTACAGTGCCCTGGCTGCTCCCCTAGCTGACCTGGTAAAGAAAAGGATGCCAAAGAAAATTACTTGGGACCAAGTCTGTGAGGAAGCCTTTACTAGATTGAAGGAGGCACTGTGCAGTGCTCCTGTTTTGACAAGTCCTGACTATAGCAGACCCTTTATAGTTCAGACTGACACCTCAGATGTGGGTATTGGGGCTTTACTGAGTCAGACATCCAACCAAGGGAAAGATCACCAGGTAGCATACCTGAGTAAAAAGTTACTTCTCAGGGAGCAGACATACTCTTCAGTGGAAAAGGAGTGTTTTGCCATAGTGTGGGCCCTAAAGAGGTTGGAGTCATACTTGTATGGGCACCATTTTGTGATACAAACTGAGCACAACCCCCTAGTTTGGATGACACAAATGGGTAAGACTAATGGTAGATTGTTAAGATAGAGACTTGCTTTGCAAGGATATAACATGACAATTCTACATAGGGCTGAAGTGAAAAATCAGAACTCAGATGTGTTGTCTCGTGTCCATGAGGAGTGAAGTGATTTGGGAAGCTCATCCCATGCAGGGGATAGAGCCACCAAATTCAGTCTAGGTGGGGAGGATTGTGACACTTGGACAGCTGGTTTTGATTACTCTACGATTTTTGTAAAATAAAAATATAGTGTGATTTTCTGTCATGAGAAATGCTGTGCTCCTGGTTGACCACCCCCCCCCACCCAGGTTTTACTTCAAAAGACAGGATATGTTAAACAGCAGATATCTGTAAGGTGATTAACTTACAAAGACTCACATTTTATGGTCTTGTTGTTGAGCTGTGTTTTCTTTGAAGCCAAAGGAGACTAACATATCCATTTGATGGCATCTTCAGAGGAAGCCCAGTTAATTTCATCTGGTGTTACAAAGCATATTACACCTCAGTGAGATCTAATAGGTAGTCATACAAAACTCTTTGATGTCTGTGAAAACAGGAAACTGCTCCTGGATGAAAGAAGATACTGGAGAATCACAGACTTGATTGGGAAGTCATGTGGGGAAATGAGTTTTTGCTGATGTCACCTATTTAATTTACCTTCTGAAGTATATGACATCTTGATTGTATAATTTTTAATAAACAGAAGAGGAGCTGGGTTACATCATGGAGAAGGTAGGTTCAAGACATTTTTTTTATTATGCTGTGACTGACCTTTAGACACATTCTTGTTTGAACTCTCCTGAAAATAACATCTATTTCATGCACTGTTAGAAGGTATACGTTAGAGAGACAAGTCTAAGTGTACGGTGGTAGGAATTTGTACTTTTAAACCTTGTTCTTTTAAAAGATTGTATGCTTTGTGGTATATTGTTCTGTATTTACATTTTACATATTTTTGTATCTATTTTTAAGTGAAACCTCTTATTTTAAGAGACTACTTGGTGTGCCTTTCAAATTATTTTTTTGACAAGTGAAACATATATGGTTAAAGCTGACACTGTGCATAAGCTTACTGGTTTACCAAACTGGGAAAAGGTAAGAGTTTATTCTGAGATCTTTCATAGAGTTTAAGGGTTCATTTTGTACACCTGGTTAGGTGCCCATATGCAAAAGATATCTGGCATTTCCACGAAGAGAATTATCTGAGCCTGTACATTGGGTACGCTAGCAAAAGGTTCACAGTTTGAATCCCTCCAGAACTTGAGACCAAAGGTTGATTCAAACCCACAAAACAGACAGGAGGGTTACCCTGTTTCTGTTCCTGTTCACAATACTGCACTCGGAGGTTGGCACCGTGGGAGCAGAGGGTCTGACCTGCTGAGTGGAGCTGTGACACACTTGTCAGCCCCAAGTACAAAGCAACAAGCCTTATTACAGATCAGATTTATTCTGCTGAGAATTAAGTCACAGGCAGTTGCATAAACTGTGTTTACACAGCCTCACTGCTTGCTATTTTCTGCCTCTCCTTTCCCACAGCACAGATGTTCCCAGAACAAGAGAGAGTTTACACTGCCCACTCTTGCTGCACTACTGATCATGCTATGGAGGAGGCTG
Organism: Neoceratodus forsteri; assembly: GCA_016271365.2. Lineage (NCBI taxonomy): Eukaryota > Metazoa > Chordata > Ceratodontiformes > Ceratodontidae > Neoceratodus > Neoceratodus forsteri. The sequence goes on from CM057456.1 coordinate 1,324,064,166, forward strand.
GACATTTTGGGGGCAGGGTTTCGTCGGTAGGGAGATAAGGGGCTTGGCAGCAGATCAAGTGCATTAGGAGTTTACAACATAGCTTAATGCACTCAATTCAATTGAGTTCCCACTCCTGCACTGGAGCCAAAAATGGATCTGCAGTGCGTGTAATGCACTCTGTCTACACTGCCGTCTTTGCAGCGCATCAACCGGTGCGCATGGGTTGATGTGCTGCAAAGACAGTGGTGTAAACAGGGCTATAGACAGGGAGGCCATAGTCAGCTTGTGACAGTACTGTGCTTACCAGTATGAGGCATCTAGCAACGACAGCGATTTGATCCAGTTATGGTACAAGGCTCCCAATCTTCTATTTATCACGGATACAAGGTGGTCAACATGGGGAGCAAAAGATAAGGTATTGTCCAGTATCACCCCAAGATATTTAAAGGTTTCCACCTGTTCAAGTATATGTCCCAGATAATTGTGGACAATTGGGGGGGTACATTTTTCTTCATTTGTGGGCTTGTGAAGAGCATTGTCTTTGCTTTTGTGTTTTTGATAATTTAGAGACAGATTGTTTTTGGAGAATCATTTTTCAAGGGCCTCAAAATTATCATGGAGGACAAAGGCAAGATTGCCAAGGTAAGGAACAGATAACAGCATTGTCTGCATACAGAAGTACACTTGTAGATGGACAGGCATCAGGCAGGTGGATTATGAAAAAGCTAAATAGTAGCAGGCCCAGAATGGAGCCCTGCAGAACACCCATGGATAGATTCCTGACGTCTGACAAGGAGCTATCTATCTTACATTGAGTGTGATTACTGAAATAACTCTGGAACCAGGTGACTGTGTCCTTTGAAAGGACAAGGCCATGGAACTTGATATATGCTCTGATCTTTTGCTTGCTGGTCCTGCTCTTTTCTCAGGTTAAAGTACAATCACAGAGGCCTGTACTTAGCCCTGGGAGAACAGTGGGACCAGAAAACATCTAATCGGAGCTTAGAAAAGCTCTTTCATGCACGGCAAACTATTGAATCTCCCACTAGTGCAGTCCTGCTCTGATGTCAGTTGTAGGGGATTCTGGGATTTGTAGTTACTCAAAATGTCAGCCTGAAAGTAGGAAAGATTAGTCATATACAATCTACTAAACTTCAGTATACAGTAGGTAAACAACTATATAAATATATATATATATATTTTTTTTTTTATATATTTGCACACAAATGCAAATTCAGACCAGCCATACACTTGGGTGTGGGGTCCTCAGTGCTGCAGGTTCCCCTTTAAAATCACATTAGGCAGTATGCACTGTTGGGCCTGGTTTGCACCAGAAAAAAGAAATGTTATCATACTTACTGTACCAGAATTTATTTCTTCCATTAATTCCAATGTTGTCACTCGGTTATTCATAACTTGTAAGTAATTATATCCTTCTAGGGTCACTGACTCAGTCCCAAAGCTGTAACATTATCACAGAACCTAGCATGTATTAACATTCCACTGGCAAGGCATTGTTTATTTCTAAGGCACCCTAACGGAAAGACTCAGGGTGCTATACAGGGAGTAAAAAACAGGCACCTTAAAACAAAACATTTATTAATAATCAATAAATTGCAAATAAACTCAACTGAAGCAGTAAGCTTTCTCAAATATGTGCATTTTGAGCACCCTCCAATGTGCAGGCAGAATGAATGCTGGGAGAACAAAGGGCTCTACAGGGATGACACAGCCACCCCAAATGCTCTCTTCCCCCAAAAGCTTCAAGCAGCTTTGGAGGACTGCTTAAAAGCCTGCGTTGGTGGCCAGTCTAGTGGCGTGGAGGGTTGAGGCATCCATGCCTCACAGCTGCCTCACCAGTGACCTGAGTTTGAGAATGGACTCAAGTCACTTGGGAGCTCAGCCAGGAGAGAAAAGATTGAGCATCCCAGCACAGCTCTCTTCCTTGAGGGAGGGGGGATTCTGCGACTCACCTCTTGACTGTCACCTGGAGGAATCCAGGTGGTGGCACATGCAAGTCTCATAGCTAGGGGTAGGGCCAGCATACAGAGTGCTGGAGTACCTCCACGGAGGTGGAGTGCAAACGTTGCACTCACTGCATAGCCAGCTGAGCCCTGGGGAGAAAATCAGGAGGAAAAACATGGAGGATGGGCTATTTGAACCAGCCCACCATGTCACAGTCCTTGAGTGCAGTACTTTTTTGCCTTTGGTTGCATCTGCACCAACTCGGTCTCTGGTGTATGTTTGTTTGAATTGTATGGGCTATATGAAGCCCTGCCTGTCTCGCCACTGGCACACCTGATCTCTCTGGTTAGCCAGAGGAGTTGTGGGACAGCCACGGTCAGCGGGGACAGGGCTGAGAAAGCCACCTGATCCATCCAGGGAGAATATACACTTCCAGGGGAAAAAAGACTGCATTGGTGGAGTGGTAAGGATGGATTGGGGCGTAAAGAGACAGGTGCTCTTTTAGGTTACCAGGATCCAAACCGTGTAGGGTATGGTATGTTAATATGAGTATCTTGAAACTGATGCACCGCTGAATTGTCAGCCAGTGCAGGCTACACAGCACAGGAGTAATGTGCTCATTTCAGGATGTTCCCAGCACCAGCCAGGCTGCTGCATTCTGGAAAGGCTGCAGGCAGCACATCAGGGGCCAGATTTTCAAAGGCCAGAGAATGACACATGGCACTTGGGTAAAAAAAATAAATAAATAATGCAAGAACAAGCTGCATCAAAACTTGTGTCAGTTCCAGTTTTATAATGGTGCTTGCGTTAAAAATAAGTCTGCATGTGCCAGACTGGCTTGCACCATGCTTGCATCAAAACAATGACTGCGCCATAACCAAAAGGGTATACCAAAGCTGCAGTAATGCCCCAACTGCGAAGACCATCACAGCGACAGGATTTAGGCAAAATCCACACGTTGCTGTGATGGTCTCTGCCAGACACCAAGACTGCCTCGCAGGGTGTATCACCCCCCCCCCCCGGTCCAACTCCAGCTTGGAGTTAGAATCCTAGAGATCCGGGGGGAGGGGGGAGGAGGCATCCCTGACACCACATTGCTGACACTCGGCACTGCGGCTGTCGCTGTCAGGGATGTCTCCGTGGGTGGTGTTGCTGCGGCATAGTAAAACCGTCAGAAAGGGGACCTACATCCAAAAAATGACACACCATCCCCTTATTTTGGATTTTCAAAGCATGAAGGTCTTGTCAGTGATTACATCAGCCAGAGCTGGTCTAACTGACACTAAAGCATATAAAGAGGCCAACAGCAGGTGGGCAGACCTGGCTATGTTACTGTGAATGGCATTTTGCTGCAAGACTCCTACATTGTATACATTGTAATAGTCTCATGTAATGTAGCATGCAAAGTATTGCTTCCAGAGACAAGCCCATATAATACCCCTCAGCACTGTCATGTGGGTGCCATGACTGGAATGGAGAAAGTAAATTATGTAGTGGTTTGGTTATAGATTCAATATTACCCTACGGGACTAGTTTAGACCATTTTGGGGACTTAAAATGCCATTGTCTAGGCCATTTCTTCAACTGCGGTTTGATTTTTTGATGCAACTTTCATCATTCTTACCCCATGCATCATATTTTTGAAGCAGCATATGTCATTCTCATCCCATGCATCATATTTTTCACACATCAAATCTTTTCCATCATTTTAGGGGACTTTGCCACAGTGAACACTTTTCTTGCAAAATATGGTGCCCAGAATTTGAACTCCTAGATTTGCCTGAAGCGGGATGTTTGCCGCACCTTGCGTCAGTCTAAGGGCCCTTTGAAAACCCAGCCCCAAACCTACAGATAACCCTGAACAACGAGCATTGCACTGGTCCAGCAGTTACCAGACAGTTTAATTTTTTCCCCACAGTCATAGGCATGTGCAGGGGATAGCTAACCCTGGCCACCCTTCCCCCATTTTAGTATCTTATGTTTAGTGTTCCCTGCCCACTAATATGGGGGAGCAGGCGATCCACTCACTACAGTATCAGTAACTGCAGTTAGAAGCTGAAAAAGTGTTGCACTTCTGGGTCATGGACAGAAGTGAAATCAGCACTGTGCTTACAATACATTCTGGTACTGTTTGCAACTTCCTTCATATATAGTACATATTGTCTCCACGACAGTGCAGACATAGTGGTGTGGCTGACAATTGGACTTTGAGGCCCAACTCACCTTTCTTAGTACAATGAAATAAAATAAAAATTGATTTTGCACAAGATTATACTCTTGTGATCAGACAAGGAAGACTTGACTAGCAGAACTTGTGCTGTTGATCACCATTTGTGCAATAAGAAAAAACGATGTATTAAATTCTGGCAGGTTTTTCTTTGGTTTACACCATTTGCTGGCACTAAAAAAAGGAAGGTGCTTTGTGCTCTCCCAGTGCTGTGTCCTGCACTGACTGTGTTGAGCGCACTCCCAGCAATGTGTCCCTGGTGTGCGTTTATAGAGTAGCACTGGAAAACTAATCACTGCCAATGGGAATTTTTCACTGGCATGTCTGTCTAATTACAGAACATTGCAGACTGTGTAGTCATGTGATGGCTGAAGAGAATAGTGAAGTGCTCAAGGATGTGGAGGCATACCTCTCAACCTTTTGTCCCCCAAATGTGGAACATTGCCTGTCAAAATGTGGAACAAATGGGAAAAATGTGGAACACTTCATTAAATCTTTACCTAAGAAGCTCAAAACACTGTTAAAATGTTGCATTTATGTTCAGAAAGTCTGTTATTAATTGAATAATATATTTTTTTGCATCATTTACTATGGATTTTTGCTTTAAAATGTTGACTTTAAATGTGGAACAAGTCCTCACAATGTGGAACAGGGAGCTTTTGTGAAGTAAAATGAGGAACATTCCTCGTAATGTGGTACAGTTGAGAGGTATGTGTGGAGGATAGACTGTAGCCGTCAGAGACTGAGGCTGTTCAGGAGGAAACCTTGGATTAAGGGGAGGAAGTGGTTGCCCCATCAGATGCTTTACAAGGACCTTGAAGCCAGTACTCAGACTCACATATGATGTTCCTGACACTACTACTATCCTCCCCCTGCATATTGTGCACAGGGGATATATCACACCCAGGTTCATCCACAGAATAGTGTTCACAAGTGCCCTGAGGTGGAAGGTATAATGCAATGTTTGGGAGAAAATTATTGGTTAATGGTGTTAGAAATTATTTATCTAGACAGAAATGTTGAAAATAGGCCTAGACTGGAGACCAGGTTTCTAGACTAGCCTTTACAATCATATTGTGAATATGTTATGTTTTGGACTGTTGGATTTTTGCAGTTAATAGCTGAGGACAGTCATTGCTTAGCTGGGCAGAGTGTAGGGGCTTACATTTGGTTTTTCAGGTGCCCAGCGGGACTGTTGCTTTTTCTCTGCTTGCTCTGGCCCCAAGTACTGGGGCTGTATAAAAGGGGACATGATTGGAACTGCAGAAACTGGATTTCTTTGGCACTGCCTTTGCATTGCAGCCATGTCTCATGCCGCACATAGGCCATCACTTCTCACTGATGGAGTGAGCAAGCAGTGCTTGCAGCATGACTGTAGTTCCTTGACCCATACTCTTGCTGACACTGGACCTAAGCATAACTTATGCAAGGATGAGCAGGGGCTCAACTCATTGTCTAAAGGGTAGGGGCCCTGTATCATCTCCTGCCTCCCCTAGGGTCTCCCCTGTGGTCATCTCCCCCATAGTAATTCCATCTGTGCACCTGGATTCGTACCATAGACTTAGACTTTTTTCAGGTACAGTCCCAGTGCCCGTAGGGAAGGATGACCTGGAACATGGATAGACTATGCTGCTCTCAACCCCCGGTCCAGGGTGACAGTGCTCTGAGGGGAGAAAAGAAAAAGACTCATAGAAAGTTTGAGGGGCCCTGCACTGGAGGCCATTCGCTTCCTACGAGACACCAGCCAGGAGGCTACTGCAGCTGAATACCTCTCTGCATCTGAGTTTTTTTTTGGAAGCACTGAGTCGGGGGACGATTTACTGTGGACATTCAAATCTGCCAAGCAATGGAAGAATGTGAAGTTGTCTATGTTTGTTACCAAAACTGAGAGGGCTCTGCAGAGGGCTCACAGAAAAGGAAGGGTGCCTGCTAGTGAACTAAATCAGGTCAGGTTTGACCATATTCTCAAGTCAGCCAGGTACTCTAATGTGATGATGCTAAAACTCAAGTTGCAAGATAAGAAGACTAACCCTCCCGAGTATTGTCACCTCATGAAACAGATTCGTGAAACAGAGAATGATGAAGAGGGATGGAAGTCCTATGCTGGGGTTGCCCATACTTGCCAGACCCCTGAGAGAAGTGATGAGGATGAGGTGCAGCAGATGAGAGAACTAATTAAAGAACTGACAGAGTTGAGAGTCAGCCTACAAGCCACCGAGGCGGCCAGAGATACTAACATCTATCAGGCACCCCCTGAGTCAAAGATCGAGACCCCGCCTAGTGGGGTGGGAGTGCACATCATTTCCTTGGAAATCCGAACTGAGGTAACCTACTGGAGGAGCTACAAGGATTGATAGCCCTGGTGGGGGACCTGATACAAGACACACAGACCACTAACCTTGGTGGAAGTCCAGAAGATCAAGAATGCAAGTCACAAGTCAAAGAAGGTCCCCGGGGTGCCCCTGATGTACCCAAGCAGGGAGAAGTCCCTCAACCACTCAGAGACCCTAGACAGCCCAATTTTTGCTACCTCTGTGGGGAAGACAGGCACACCCATTTCACATGTCACTCACCGGAGAACCTGAGAAAGGTTACCATTAGTCTACTAGCCTTGATTTGATGGAACAATAACTGGCCGCCAGGTGGACCTGCTCAAAAAGTTACACTTCAAAGGCCACTGCCAAGTCGACATCCAGGCCTGTGGCATCTGAATGATCCAAGGTGGTGGGCCCTTCAATGGAAGCTACAGTGAAGGTGAATGGTGCATCCACCCAGGCTTTGCTTGACAGTGGGTCTCAAGTGGCTATAGTGTTCCAAGACTGGTATCGAAGGCTCAAGTTGAACCACATGCATATCAACTGGCCTAGACAATGGCCGCCAAGAGAAATCTTGCCAACAAAGAGAGGCATGATAAGAAAGTAAAAGCTCAAGAGCTTTGGCCCAGAGACCATGTGTTGTTACGCAGTTTGGGACTACATGACAAGCACAAAATTGCTTATAGGTGGCACCATCTTCCTCATGTAGTAGTTGGAAAGTTGGATGATCTACTAGTGTACAAGGTATGCCCAGAGAATAACTTCAAAGCTGTCAAGACCATGCACCGCAACCACTTGCTGCCTAACGGCCAAGTTATTATTGAAGCTGAGCCAGCAGACATTGCTTCCCCTGGACCAGTGACTCATGCTGCTGCAAAAAAGAGACAGAGTCAACCTATCCCAGTGGTTACAGATTTAAGGTCCCCCCCCCGCAGTAGGCCCAGAATGATAGTGACTGTCAATCCACCTCTGATGATAGTGACAGTGCCTATTACCCCTCCTATGAACTGAGTCAGCTGTTTCAAGGTATCCCTATGACAAACTGTGGAGATGAAGCTGGGCCTTCAGGACTGCATAACCGCCCAGCTTCTTCTTCTTCTTTGGAGCCAATGCTCCCTGAAAGTGAAGTACAAAGTATTACATCTGAAGCTGTGGACTCCCTGTGTTTCATGGAACTGTGTGCCTTGCCCGAAGAAGGGGCTGATGGTCTGAGTCTCCCTGGTGACACACCAGAACCTGAAGAACAGTATGAGAATGCTGACAGTCCCCTTTCAGTGCCACAAAGCCTAATTGTGCCTGAACCTCCTCAAAATGAGCCAGCTGGGCCCTTGTCAGAGGAAAATAATGAGCAAAGTGTTGTGGAACCAGAGTCTACAGACCAATGAGCTGACAGTGGTCCTAGTTTGAACATTCCTATCTGTGTAGAGGCACCCCTCATGTATGACGAAAGTGCCCAAGTTAGTGTTGAAAGAACATGTACTGTGGCTGCTCCCCCCAGAAAGACTGGCCGAGCTGTCAAGCCAGTGCTACACTTTAGTTGTAATTCACCTGGGAGGCCGGTGGATTTGCCTCTCAATGTGGTTCACAAATGGGTTTATGTCTCGCCAAGCTCACCGCCCAAATTGAGCTGGGTAGCCAATTCCAGTTTACTTGTTCTTCCCTCTCACCATGATGCCCCTGTCCCATCCAGCCCCAAGTTAGCTGATAGGGAAGGGCCCCCTCTTACATTATTTAATGTAGAAGAAGTTATAACATGAATAAGTATTGCAATATTCAAAGTATGTTAATCATAGTGAAATTGGTATTACCTATATGAAACATGCATAAGTGTGGTCAGTACAGATATAGTATTGTGAAGTATATTGAAATGTATAGTAATGTAACAAGCTAATGATATATATGCCTCATTTATATTGTATTTTTGATATTGTGATGGTACAGACTTGACGTGGACACCAAGTTTTCTCCAGGCAGGGAAGGGTGTAACCCCCTTACAAATGGGGGTTCCTGAAAAGTCTTCATTGAGCTTGCCTAAATGCTCACTGCCAGGCTGGTGTCCTGCATTTTAGCAGTTTAAAGGTATTGCCATACAGTGCCTGTATAGCCTTTGTGTACTGTCTGTTTAAGAGCTGCCTGGATTGCAGTTCTGATTAATCTGGGAGGGGGCTGAGTGTTTCCATGCTTGAGTCCCACCTGGGCTTCCAAATAATCACTCTGTTCTGCCATCGCTATTAGTGCAGAGGGAGCTCTGTTTTAAGATGTACTTATTTGCTGAATATCTATTAGAGTGGTAATGATGCTGTAGTTTGTCTAACCTGCCTTCTTTGCAGCATGGACATTTCTGTTTATCTCCACCATCTTGGTCCTGAACTGCCGAAATGGGCCAATCAGTACCTTTGGGGACTTTAAAATGGAGCCTGTCCCTAGGGGCTTTGTGGGAGCAAACTTCTATAGGAATTGTAGTTTTGGGCTTTTGGTGCCCAAATGAACCTGGAGGGGGAGCCCTTGTTGTGACTGACAGACAGATCAGCCAACCAAACCTTTTGGATCCTGGGAAAAGTCCCAGACTGCTTGCAGTTTCAGTTCAGATCTGAGTTGGGAAGTGAAGGAGTAACAGCTCAAGATAGTTGAGCAGCAGACCTGTGTAGATTTGCGCAGGAGAACTGTAGAAAGGCCTGAGTTTTGGCCTGCATGCCTGCCTGCTGTCCCTGAGAGGGAACCTTTGCCTTTTTTCAGACTGAATCCGGAGAGTGAGTTAAGCCACTGGATTGTGACCAGGCTTCCACCTGCAAAAGACCGAAGATTTGCTGAATGCGATCAGCCTGTCAGGACTGCAGCCACCTCTGAACTTCCGGATTGTGCAGAGACTCTGTAATTGAGACCAGAGAGCCATTTGCCTGGTACAGTGGAATTTCCTTACATGTGAATATGCTGTGTGCTGGTCGTGGGTTGTGATTTGGTTCCCCACTGTGTCTCTGAACTGTGTTTTGCCTGCTGGAGGCTGCATTCTGTTCCACAAACTGAATCCGAATTCATCTCCGTTTGGCCTGGACCTTGCCACACTGGCCCTGCCAGAATACTCACTACACAGAGAAACTCATCGACGAGAGACCTGCCTGGGGATCAGCCCCCTGCTCAACACCCTGAACAGGAATGACGCCTCAATGATTCATGTGGGCCCTGCTTCTCTTGGCACTCCAGCTCAACAACCTGCAGTCTCAATTTCATCCTGCCTGTGTCCTGTATTGGGTATCATGAGTAAACATCAGGGTAACTCCCTGCAACAACAGCAAAATCTAAGGTGTTGTCATCTGATTGCTTTGTTGTCTTTTCTGTCATGAACTGAGCCCTCCAGCTCTGGATTACAAATAACACATAGTGTGTGTTGTGCATGTTGCTTTCTTCCATCACAAGGCCCCAATCAGCTGCGACACCAGCCTACCCCAGGCAACTTTCCTGGCTAGCCTACCGTCTTCCTACCTGGGTACCCAGAGTGTGTGACTTTGTAGGGACTCTGGAGTGCATGCATAACTGTCTGATTGATATAGCCTTTAAGTAAATCAACCTGATTACGCCCCGCTCTCATTCCAGTCCCCTGAATAAATCAGATCTAACTCTTTTTGCACTTAACCTGAATGTGGTTCCAGTCTGTGCCAAAAGTACTGTACTGTTGCTATTTGCTGTGCATAACCTTGTTGTACAGGAGGTCTCCAGGGCTGAGCTAGGGGAACCAGCCCTGGTAGTAAGTGCAAACAGTGTGGGTAATTGCCTGGTGAATAAGGGTCATTGTGAAAGTGATTATCGTATATTGTTCAGGCCACTAGAAGAGAAGGAGGGGGGTTACAGTGTCCCAGAGGGCTGTGCCCAGGTTAGCTTGACCATTAACAACCCTGACCTCTGGATGGAGGCATCCGTTTCAGTATCCAGGCCCCTTAACCTGCTACTAGCCAAGCAGGCAGAGGCAGTAGCCCTTGGGATAGTGCCACCTAGGGGTTACACTTGTAATTTCCCAGGTCAGATGTGAAAATAGGCATTCGTTGTCTAGTGTGCCTATCCAGTAAAAAAAAGCAAAACAAATAAATAAAGCTGAAGAAACATTTAACTTGACTAATGCCATGGTCCCACTACCACCTGCTCCTGTTCACCCTTCTTTGTAATAACTAAATACCTACCAGAAACCCCCAGTTCTCGTTGCATGATTTGGGAGGTGGCTGACCTAAAGAAAGCCCTGGGGCTAGAACCACCACCAGATGCCTTATTAAGTTGTCTGGTGGTGGCTACCCTAGGGCTTTCTTTTGGTCTGCCACCTCCCAGGTTATTCAAGGGGAACCAGGGGCTTCTGGGAGGTATTTAATTATTACAAAGGGGAAAGAACCACAACAGATGGTAACTCAGACCATGATGGCACACTACTAGTACATTTAGTATTTAATTGCTTCAGTGTGCCACCAGTCAGCTGCAGGATCAGGGGGAAGGGGCCTACTCCTTTCCTGAGGGCAATGTTGTGGCATGGGTTATTATTGGACTTTGCCCTCCGGGGCCCAGTTGAGTCAAACAAGCTATGGAGGCCAGTGTTATGGGAGGGGGTTAGCTTATTGCATGGAGCTCAGTGGAGGCTTGCTGGTCAGGGAGGGAACGAAGTGGTCATTTCACTACTGTAGTTGGCACTACTACTGGACAAATTTGGCAACATTTTACAAAGTCGCCAGACTGAACCTGCAGTGCTGCCTTTCCACTTAAAGCTGCCTGAGCCTCCAGGGACCCCAGTTAGCCCTGCAGCCATGGCACTAAGGTAAGTGGAGGGAGAGGGCTCTTTTTTAGCAAATGTACTGCATGGGGGGAGCCTTTAGGATGCAGAATTTAATTCTGATTCCACATCAGAAAAGGGTTTTCATAATTCAGATTTTTGACCTTGAAAGCTGAAACGCTAAATTTCAAAACTCAGCTCAAAATCTGATGAATCCGATGCCATTCAATGGATTCTGATCACCTTTACCTAATGCAGGAGAACAATTTTAGCTGTACTGTGCTTTTTGGTGTGGGAAGGGCTGAGTGTGTGTGCTGCACCTGGAAGGATCTTTATAGTGGCAGCCCAGGAAAGCTCATTTTTGTCAGCACCTGCTCAGGGTGTGTAAGAGTGGCCACTGTTATACAAGGGTGTTCTGTGCAGGGCCTGCAGCAAACCCTTTTTCCCCTGTCAGAGTTGCATCTGTTGTATTTTGTTGAAGCCATTGCTCATTGTCTTCCTAGAGAATCAGTGCATATTTATTGGGGAAACAGCTTGCTGTTGTTTGTGGTCTGTGTGAGGGGCGACCCTATTTGGAAAGTGGGCAGGTACATCATCCCAGGGGGTTGTCCTGAACAGCCACCAGCAGCATTTAAAGCAGCAGTAGTATTTGTCAGTGAATATACTGTTTTGTTCAGCAACAATATTTATCTGGCAAGAATACCAAGATACCACATTTTCTTTTTATTTTCTTTCATTCCTAAACCAAGATACAGTATTTTGAAGTTTCTAAAAGTTCTCACTCCTATGCCATACTCACCACAAAAAAATCAAATATCTTGTTATAATGTTGTGCGGTTTACCATCAGAAATACATGGTAACATCATCTTAATACATTCACATTATGAACCTAGCATGTACATTCAAATGATATCCTCAGTGGAAGGGATTTTTAAAAATTGTGAGTGGTGGCCATCTTTAATGACTTGAGACAGTAAGTACAACATTAGCTGTAAAAGCTGTTTTAACAATATCTGAGAAGACTGAAAATAAACTGAACATAAGTCTAAGGATGTCATAAATACATTTTTGCAAAAAAAAAAAACACATAAAGAATGTTTGTTTTGACAACTAAGAAATGCTACTGCTTTAATTAATTGCTCTACCACTGTGACACCTTGTTAATTGTTCTTTCCCTAGTTGACATTCTGCCATGTTTTCCTGTGTTATCCTGTACTACTCTGTATTCACCATGTTGTACTCTCCCGGGTCGTTCCTGAAAATAGGCATATTACTAGTCTAGTGTACTTACCCAGTAAACAAAAGCTAAATAAATAAATAGACATTTCTCTGAGTGAAGGGCACTGCACGAATTCTACTATCTGGATATGAGCCAGATCACTACTGAAGGAGAACATGAACCTAGCAGCCACCAGAACATCTACGGTGACCCGGTGATGTTGTAAGGTAGTGGCACCCCTTGTCCTTAAGTCAATAAGGAGGACACCCACGCTACAGGGGCCTTACATTAGCTTGACCCACTCTCATACCGCAGCTGCAGCCTCACAGCTCCAGTTACAACCATTGCTAGCAAACAAGTTCTTAAAGGGGCACTGTCAGCTTTTAAGAGCTATTTTTGACCTTGAGTGTCCAGTTCGCTGTAACATGATCCTTGACTGGGTCCCTGGAGGCTCTGTCCTCAATGTCCGGTAAACTCATTTGTACAGGAGTTTTGCATATCCTAAGCGATAGTAAGTAAAGGTATGGGCTTGTGTACTGAGACCCCAAACATGCACATCTATGTCCAGTAAGCATGCAGAGTAGATGATGCCTACTGGACCCTGATGAGCATGTTCAGGGACTCAGTCTGGTTTTTCAAACCACAAAATTTAAAACTTATAATGCTTATTTTAAAGAGCAGATGACACCTTCAGAAGAACTTTAACAAAACATAACATTTAGACAGAGTTCAGCTTATATTTCACATTAGTTTTATATGTCTCCTTGTCATTATTTATTACCCGAGATCATTTGCATGAACATAGAATCTTTGCTCCTGAAAAGTATATCTATTCCTGTTGCTTTCTCTCTACCTGAGGTCATAATGCCCTGCTTGTGACATCACAGTTACTCCATGGCAACAGATAGTGATGTCACAACAGACGACTATGACTTCAAGTAGGGAGTAAGCTATAGAGGTAGATAAATTCTAAGGGGAAATCTAAGAGATAAAAATCACATACTCATGCAAATTTACCCAGTAATAAATAATGAGGAAGAGAAATACATAGATTACACATGGAATGCAAGCTGAATTGTACCTAATTATTATGTTTTTTCAAGTTTTTGTTAAGGTGTCAGTAGCTCTTTAAGGTAAGACAACTACTCACCTGCTCAGAAGATCATCTACTTTTAGCCCATACACTTACTTACTATTGCTTAGGTCATGTAAAAAGAATGCATGTATGTGTTTATTGGACATTTATATGGCATCTGTATTAGACGTGCATTCACACTGAGGAAAGGCATCCAGCAGCGCAAGTTTGGGCCAGTGCAAAGGTAATGTTCTCAGTCTGAGCTAAATTACATATTTTTTTCCAGTTCAGTGAAAATGACTATTACTAGGCACATTGAGGTACATAAATGAGTAATTTAGTCATGGATCAAGTTACAGGAAAACTGGTCATACAGGAATTGCTCTTAAAAGCTGACTGTGCCCTGTTAACCATTTCAATGCAGTATGGAAGGCACGTTACACAACAATTTTAGTAACCTCAAATTGATATAGGGGTTAGAATACCAGTGCTCCCAGACTAACTTGGCATTTATCTGCAGCTCCAGGGTGATTTTCCTAGAGATTACATTATTTCGTATGGGTGCAGAATTGTTCTGTTTTCCTGTATAGCCAATGCAAGTCTATGGGAACAATTTCCCTGTAAATGGCTCAATTTTCTTGTAAAATACAGGAATCCCTGTAGATCTAGGAGCCCTGGAATACACTAGCTATAAATCGCTCCTGTATATATCCTATCACCTAATACAACTAAACCTACTGTGGGGACAGATAACCTGCTGTCTGACTTCCATGCTCCTCACACTTGATCTCTGCTGCTTGTCCTGGCCAGATTTTTTACTTTTTTTTTATTTTATTAGGGCTGTCCTGTTGTAATACCCCTTTATATCCGTGTCCTGTCATAACATTGTGCCCCTTATACTCTTCATATCTGTCCATTCCTTCACTGATCTGTCTGCTCCTCATACCTGCTTTAAGCATTAGAGGAGTCCTCTGCCATAATGTCTAGCTCTGCCATGTGGCACCTCACTCCAATGTTTTTTGCCCTGCTGGCACTCAACTTTCTCCCCCATATCCTTGAATCCATCAATTACCCATCTGTGGCACCCCCCTTGGACTTCATCTTCTTTAACTTATTGGCAGAACATTCCGACATGACTTATTGCCCTATCTACCTCAGCTACAGACTCCTTGGGTCTTTACTAAGCACATTGTCCACAAAAAACTTTCTTCCCCTGTGAAAGTCTCTTGTGCCCTTGCACTAGCAATTCTCTGGATTACTGTGCTATCTCTCACCCTTGCTGGTGGTATTGAAACCAACCCAGGTCCCTCGGCTAATTCACAAGAGACTCTCCCAGCTGCCACCAATCTTCTGCCCCAGATCCCAGACTTGACCTTTGCCCAGCTTAACATCTGGAGCCTTGCTGCCAATCTCCCCGAACTTGAGGTCTGGGTCCAGGCAAATAACCCTGACATTCAAGTTCTATCAGAAACCTGGCTGAAACCTACCATCCTTGAGCCTAGCTGTGCTCTACCAGGCAACAACATGTACCAGGCTGACCAACCTTCTCCCAAGAGGGGTGGTGGCCTGGTACTATACTATAAGACTCACCTGAACATCTCACTCCAGCCTACCCTACCCTCACTAATTGCGAGGTTATACACATTCTCCTTATCCTTTATGGGGCAAAGAAACTACACATTGTTGGGGTGTATGTACCATCATGTAATAACAAGCTGGGTCATGAAGAGCTCACTGCATTGATTCCTACCATTACCAAAAACAACGAGGTGATCTGCCTTGGTGACTTTAACCTTGACTGGCTTGGTCCTAACTCATCATCCCTTGCTTCTACAATCAGTATGGCCAACCTCTTTTAACTCATTGTTTCCCCAACTCTCATTTCAAGGAGTAGCCACAGCCGTACTCTGATAGACTGGATCCTCACTAACAGGAAGGACTGTTACTCCACTGCTGGGGTTCTACCTGACTCAATCAGTGATCACTGCCCAGTCTACTGTGTGCAAGATGCTTCCCCTTCCTCTCTTCCTCCCTGAGTTTTATCCTTTGTCAACTTCGCTAGTCTTGCCCTGTCTGCGGTCCTTCATGACCTAAATCTCGTCGACTGGTCTCCACTGTTTAGGACTGATGATATCAACCTGACCACTGAATACTTCAATATGATTTTACTTGCATTACAGTGCAAACATATTCCATACTGTATGCGCAGGATCTGGGGGAAAGTGACCAAGTGGCTGACATGCCCCCTCCTGCAGCTGCTCAAGCAGCATAACAATCTCTTTTCTAAATGGAAGTTCTCCTCAAATCAGTCTGACTATGATGCATATCATACCTTGCAGAACACCTGCAAGAAAGAAATTTGGGTAGCTAAGAGCTGCTTCTACCGCAGACTCCTACGTTCCTCTGCCTCTGACCCCAGGCGCTATTGGCACCAGATTAACGAGATCCTGGGGAACATCAAGTCACTTACTCCTAAGGACATGCTAATAAATGACTCCATTTGCAAAAATGCCAGGATTATTGCAAATGCCTTCGACTCAGTCTTTACCAAGGTTCCCAACATTCCCCCTCCTGTAGCTTGCACCACTCTGACCCAACCGACCACTCTACCTGATGTCCCTCCAACCTTGGTTCTCTCCCCCAACTCTTGCCTGGATGTTCTTAAACTACTTCAGTCAATTCCCATGTGTGGTACTGCTTGGTTGGATGGTATTGAACCCCAGATCCTGAGGCTGGGTGCCTCGCTCCTTGCCACTCCCCCTCACTAGGCTTTTTAACTTGTCCATCTGTACTTCCACTGTGCCACTAACCTGGAAAACTGCCAAGATTATTCCAGTCTTTAAGAAAGGGGACCCTAAAATTCTGTCCAATTATCACCCTATTGCTTTACTACCCACCCTTAACAAGATATTGGAGAAACTCATCCACCTACAGATCTCTGCCCATCTACAAAAGTTTAAACTACAGTCCCCTATTCAACATGGCTTCAGGGCCAGGCACAGCATCACTACAGCCCTTACTCTACTAACCAGTGAGATAAAGTCAAACATGGATAAAGGCCTGCTAACCGGTGCTATATTCATTGACCTCATAAAGGCTTTCAACCTGGTTAGCCACCCCCGTTAGTTCATAAAATGCAATTTCTTTGTGCTTCTAGTTCCACAAAATCTTGATCAGCAGCTATCTCTCTGGCCAGACACAATCCGTCTCCTTCAATAGGGTCCTCTCTTCTTCATCTCCTATCTTCTGCGGTGTACTGCAAGGCTCCATTCTGGGACCCTTGTTATTCTCCATTTTTGCAAATGATTGTCCCACCCCCTTTGCCCATTGTCACTCAATTATGTATGCTGACGACCTGGTACTCTATACATCCTCTCGCTCAGTCATTGACCTGAACACTCACCTGTCATCGGCGTTCCAACAAATTCAATCCTGGCTTTTCTCTAACTCCCTAGTCCTCAATCTTCCAAAGACCTGGGCCATGCTATTTGGGTCTGCCAGAATGTTCATGCGTAGACTCCTACGCTTCACATCCAGTGTCATGATGGGTCTGGAATCATGACAACTGACTCTTTCAAATACCTTGGAGTGACATTGAACCCTGCACTTGGCTTCTCTGCCCACATTAATGAGATATGCAGGTCAGTTAACATTAGGATAGGTGCTGCCTATCATGTGCGCCACTCCCTCACCACTGCAGCCAGGCTCTCAGTGGTCAGAGGGGTCCTGCTCACAAGGCTACGGTATGCCCTCCCAATTTTTTCTCATGCCAATGCCTCTATTCTTCGTAAATAGGACACCACCTACAATAATATCTGCAGATTTGCCCTATCGGCCCCTCGCCTTACACACCACTGCCTTCTGTACTCCTCCCTACACTGGCTATCCCCCAATAATTTGAGGTCCTACTCTCTGGGCTGCTTCACTGTCTCTATGACTAGGAACCCTTGCCCTGGCAGTCTCAGGGAGATAGTCTCCCCTGTGCCTCTCTCCCGTCCACTTAGGTCTTCTAACTCCTTACAACTCTCTGTCCCACTCTGTTCCACTTGAATGGGGAAGCAAGCTGTCATTCACTTTGCCCCAAATTCTGGAACTCTCTGCCTCCCACTCTTAAGTGTCCACATTCTCACTCCTCCTTCAAGTCTGCACTTTTCTCCTACCTTTATGCACTTGATTCATGTGACTGCTACTAATCTCTCCAGACCCATGTATCAGCACACACCCATCTACTACTGCCTGGATCCTGTAACTCAGCTTTGTACTTGATTGTTCATCCCTGCATGGATGTTTACAACCTGTTGGTCTATACCCTATCTATCCCTGCCTAAATAGTTGTGTTGTTCAGCACTCAAAACTGTCTGTATCTTATTTGTTGTAAACATGTATTCTGTATTTCCTGTGTATATTCTGCAATGATACCTGCTGTATGACATCAACTGCTGATTGTATTTCTCCTATGTCTTGACTGTTGATTATAACGTATCTTGTACCCTCCCAGGTCATGCTTGAAAACAGGCAGGTTTTTGCCTAACACACTCTCCCGGTCAACAAAAACTAATAAATAAATAAATGCTGCTGACGTCCCTAGAAGATCTATCCAGGTGCTTTCCTGCCAAAAAAAAGTATTTTAAAATTTGAATCTGAGGCCACATTACATATGCATGGGGGTGACTGAGCAGACTTGATAGACCGCGAGGCCTGTTTCTGCTGGCAAGTTTCGTATGTTCATATGCAAATGTTTTAACTATGGTATCTGGCTTTTGAACAGTGATGCTGATCAGTCTGGCCAGGCTTTGCATGGCTGCAGTTCATTCTTTTCTCCAGTAGATGTAGCCAAAGGGCAGTTGTTGATGGCAGAGACAGAAAGGAAACAACTGGTAGAGTAAGCAATGCTGTTACTGCAGGAGGGTAGGATTCTGGAGATAATCAGCCCAGTTTTCAAAAGGCAAAGCTCCCTTAGATCTATACAAAGTGCACCGAACCCCCACTTGCAGCAAAACCAGGTACACCAGGGACCCTGCACCATATTTTGGTACAGCACAGGTCCCAGTGCCAAAGTCCCTGATGCTGCAGAAGTGGATCACTGTGCCAAACTGAAGGCACACAGGAGGAATTTGACAGAAACTCTGCCATCAGCCCCAGGCCTGTGTGAGTCCAGCTTATGATGGCTTTGTATGTTGGAACAGTAGGACATACCCAATGAAGCCATGAGTACACAGTGCAGCAGAACAGCATGATAGAGAGAAAAGGATCCCCCAACACAACATAAGTATGTGGACATGCAATCACAGTAGTAATGGACAAGGCCACACAACTGTGTTAAGAGCAACATGGCTCTGCACACTGCACTCATACAACAAACAGTTGTCTGCCACGCATAGGCAACCGATGGTGTACCCAATGTACACAGCATCCTGCAAAGGACTGCACAGTAGCATGAAAGGCTATGAACATGCAGACTGACAACTGATAGCTGTATTCCTATTGCATAGCCCATGAACACAGCACAGACAAGCTGTGTGAACAGTGTGCATGGCAGTACGGAGAGGAGATGAAGTTTACAAACAGAACTGGCTTGGAACAGGCCACCCAGTGTACACTACAACAGGTGCAGTAACCAGCACACACACCATGCAGTAGGACAACTATTGATAGTATGGGCAGTCATGTCTCCAGTCCCTCTACGTTGTCTGCAAGGGTCTAATTCTGTAGCTGATAGCAGTGATGACAATGCATACCCCTGGCAGCAGAATCACAGCTGCATGCAGGCAGTTAGGTGGCTGAGGCCTAAGACTGTTAAGCTGGTCCCTATCTCGCAGCCCCTACCATGTCAGGTCCCACAGGTGAACACTGTGCAGTCTCTGCGACGTCAGACTGTAACGTGAGGGTATAATCTCTGCTCAATACCATCTGGAAGGTGTCTGCTGGTGCAATGTCCACCCGGCACTGTAGAACCCTATACTGTATGCATTCCTATTATCTGCATAGCCTAAAGTGGCAAATTGGGGGTCATGTAACCTGTGAAATAAGGAATGACATACTGTACACAACTATGGCTAAAGGACTAACCACCTCATTGGAACTGGGTCAGATGTGCTAGTGCTTGCTCAGCTGCTGGGTGAGCACCACTGGTACTAGAGATGTTCCTTCCCAGGTCTGTCATCACATGCAGCTGCTGGTCACACATGTCCAAGTGTTGCCTGATGCCTGTGCTTCCTCACCTTGTCTATCTGTCCCTGTACAGTATGGGTCTCTTACACCTCAGCTGCCACCATTGCCACTACAGCCTGTATTCCTGTGATGACTCATGCTACAGCTCTATGGACCTTGCCACTGATGTCCCTACAGCTGTAGGTGTCAGTGTCATGTTCCTGAGGTCTGTGTGCAGGTTCAGTATGTGGGCATCAGTACTGGCACACATGGCTGTTACACCAGCTCTGGCTGATCTATCTTTAGCAGACCATGCGGTCTTTGAAGGGGATTAGAAAATTACAGTTTAGGGGATGCTGCATCCCCGTTATAGTGCAAGCCCCCTTCCACCATGGCACAATTTTGTATCCACAGCAAGCATGGTGTAAGCCCTGGGGCAGGTAGTCCCCCAACTGGCACAGACTGTGTTAAAAAATCTGGAATGATGCAAGATGTGGCGCAGTGAGCCCCATGCATCATTTCTGTTTGACACAAGTTCCTTGTGTCATTTCTAAGGCTTTGAAAACTGACCCCAATGTTGCTGTTTGCTTTATAAAACTAAAGAGTGTATCATACTTTTCAGATTATAACCAGATATCAAAACCACAACAGTAGGTGAAGCATCTGAATTGAGTATTTATGCCCTAATATTTTCGTGACTATTACAATTTGTTATAGTTTGTTTTCAGAAAAGAAAGCTGAATTCAAGATTTCATGATTGTATTGACTCTAGTTGTCATGTTATATATAGTACCACAGTATTGCATGGGGAGGGGGATTTTGCATGTTCAGAAATTACATTACACAGGTCCCAACACAGGTCACCCTCTTCAGAGCACCCTCTAAAACGTAAAAAGTTTCACAATCTTTTCACAAATAATTAGAATCCACACTGAGGTACATAGAAACGTACCTCTGGCATGCACGGTGACACTGGCCATAGCATTGCTGCAGAAAGGTGTCTTAGCAGCATAAAACTACCAAGCACCCTCTGATTCAGGGGGTTGGTTGGCACATTGTGGAGATAAGTTTTAGATTTTTATTATTCCTTAACCTACATTAGTCTGCACTCTGCACAAGCAAGTTGTTTGGTAAACATCACTCAGGTTTCAGGCTACCAGGAATATGGCGTTTAGCACATCAGAAAATCAGACTGTTGGAGTAGTTTGTCCTTGGGCTGCCCTCCCAGGTGTAACAGCCCCTCTTTGCAAAAATTAAAATGGTTTTCACTGATGAGTTCACTTGGTATAATGTTCATGGTTACAGGCCACTAGATGGCACTAAAGTACTGTTCTTGTGCATGGTTCTCTGTTTATGTGCAGAGAGTAAAGTTGAATCTGTCATTTTCCTCTCCAATGCCTAGGTTTCTTATGAGACAAAGAACCTCTGTGCGCAAACACTGAGGCAAGGGTTACCCCAAAGGGCATTTGGCTGGGAAGCCAAGTTTCAAGAAAATACAAAATCACACATGCCCCCACAATGCAAAGCATCATGGGCTGCATATGCAAATCACCACAGAATGTTATGCTGGTCCAACTTAAAGCAGAATTGTATGGTGCCCGAAAGGCCCTCTCACACAGTTTGCAAGGGTGCTAACAGAGACATAGACACGTGTTTCCGTCCTACCAGGACTCAATCAGTATCACCTCGTCTGTTTGACACCCCAGGTGGAATGGACCAGCTACCCTAGAGGCAGTGTGCCTTGGATATATTGTGTTGAACCCATTAAAATAAAAAACTATTTAAAAGACAAAGAACCTCTGTGCGCAAACACTGAGGCAAGGGTTACCCCAAAGGGCATTTGGCTGGGAAGCCAAGTTTCAAGAAAATACAAAATCACACATGCCCCCACAATAACACGTGTCTATGTCTTCTGTTAGCACCCTTTGCAAACTGTGTGAGAGGCGTTTCGGCACCATACAATTCTGCTTTAAGTTGGACCAGCATAACATTCTGTGGTGATTTGCATATGCAGCCCATGATGCTTTGCATTGTGGGGGCATGTGGATTTTGTATTTTCTTGAAACTTGGCTTCCAGCCAAATGCCCTTTGGGGTAACCTTGCCTCAGTGTTTACGCACAGAGGTTCTTTGTCTTTTAAATAGTTTTTATTTTAATGGGTTCACCACAATATATCCAAGGCACACTGCCTCTAGGGTAGCTGGTCCATTCCACTGGGGTGTCAAACAGACGAGGCATACTGATGAGTCCTGGTAGGACGAAACACGTGTCTATGTCTTCTGTTAGCACCCTTTGCAAACTGTGTGAGAGGCCTTTCGGCACCATACAATTCTGCTTTAAGTTGGACCAGCATAACATTCTGTGGTGATTTGCATATGCAGCCCATGATGCTTTGCATTGTGGGGGCATGTGTGATTTTGAGGTTTCTTATTGCACACAACTGAGTATGTTCATGAAAACGGGGTACTGATAGCCTACAAATTTAAATAATCAAATCCTAGTTAGCCAAAAACATTTACAGCATTGATAAGAACTGTATTTTGAAGTTTATCATGTGCACAGATACATGGTGTAAGGGTGCAGTTCTCAGATACAAGTGGCCTTTTTCTGTATGTCCACCTCACCTGTTTCTAGTGAACAATATATGATATACACAGAAGAAGAAAGGTTGTGTGTATAAAGTTGTATGTATAGAGTATGTTTTAAATAGTGATTTTACAAAAACTCTGGTGTTGTTTTTTCATTTCCCCCGTTGTAGCTTTTCTTAGCTTCACTTATAATCTTCTCAAACCCTAAATTTGTGCTTGTGAAGGTAGCAACCAGTATCCAGGACTGTTACATTAAGAACTGAGTCCACCATTTAGGAAAATAATTTTTTTAGTTAGTTCCTAATCACTGTCCCTGCTTCTCAGTGGTGCCCTAATTCTATCACACCATAGTATGTTTGCTAGGTGTCTCTTTATATAAAAAAAGTTTGTTGTCCCTAATATCCGCCCAACTATGATGCCCATTCAGAATCACTAGAGTTCCCAAAATCCAAATGTGCAGCCTGGGATCCTTGTAAGCAAAACAGGAGTGGAAAGTCCAGTTTTGGGTATAAAAGTTGTTCCTTACCATGGCCTCCCATTTACCTGCTTGAGAACCAGAGAGAACTGTAGTTTGTCCACCTGTGACGATTCCTGTTACACTCACAACTGATTTGTGGTAAAGAAAAGATAAGTATACTTTATTTCATTAGATTCTCCTGCACTGAATTTGCTCAGCAAGAAACCAATCCTACATAGTGCTTGACTGTGCTTTGCTATACCACAATGTTCCTTTGCTATGTTTGTTAGTGTGCATGCACAAAGCAAACTTATAAAATGGGTAGGGAAACTCCTGTGTCCTGATTGATCATTAGCCATGCACTGAAATGCACAGCTAAACTGAAGTGCTGGCCAGTTGGACACAGTACATAAAAAAAATCCTTGTGCCGCTCCTTAGAATGTTTAAAAGTGTAATAGCGGTAATTTTTTTCTCCACTTAGAGTTTGCCACAACCTGTCTGCCATACAGTAGTTGCTTCTGTCCCTGGCTGACTGAATACACTGTAGGAAAAAACATACAAAAAAAAACCAACAAACTAATAACATTTCAGTGAATGCACTTTATTTCGTCTTTTTTCCTTTTTTTTTTTTTTCTAAATTCAAGTTCAAGTTTATTGCAGGAAAAAACTCCGTTGAGCAAGCTCATTCACAAGGAGGTCCAGAGTCATATACACATAAATATCACTATTACATGGACAGGAACATTTGAATGTAGAATAAACAAAGTGTATACATATAATACAAAGTGTATACATATAATACAAGAGATATACAAAATAAAATTAAAAAAAACTTACACCATTTAGGCAAATTACATGCCTATATGCCTCAGTCTATTTTGTCCTACTTGCTCACTGTCCCGCCTACAGTCCCACTCACTAATGATGTAATCGTTCAGAGTACCGAACCAGCAAATAAAGTAAAAATGTTGTATACAATAATTCAGATGTGAAGGACTACTGGCACGTCTCGGCTGAATGATTTCTCCATCCTGCCCACTCATCTGCTCACTTGCCTGCCCGCTCATCATTGGCACTCTCTCACATCTGCTGATAAGCTGTCTCGCAACCACCGCATCGCAGCCTTTGATGGCATTCACTTGTTTGAGACATTTCAGACTGTCACTGGTGCTCCCTCAAACATACTGGTAAGCTCTGCATCTGGAAAAATAAACTGTGCCTTTTTATAGAGCCACTGCTGTGCCATGCCTCGTTAGTCCAGATGGAAGCCTACCTCCACACGTATGCCTTCACTCAGATGCAAGCTCATTCTTGCAACATGTTTATCTCACTCCCTCACTTCAAAGCAAAAAAATTATGATAACTTAAAAGCAGCCCACAAAATAAGAGAGATTACATTTTTGTGTGTGTGTCTGTGTCTCTGTCAGTATGGGGGGTGTACATACGCAGAATTACTGTCCAGGCTCACGTAGAAAAAATTTACAGTTACAGAGATCATAGTAAGACAAATGTCCTAAGTTAAAGAAAAGTAAAAAAACTCATGCAAAATGGAGGAATTATTTTATGTAAAATTTGGACAAATATTTTACTTTTTTGTTATATTAACCAATTCATTTAAATTTTTACATGCATATTAAATACAGAGTCAGATTTTATAAGTGCAGTATGAACCCCCCCAGGATGTGCATTAGGCAGTTCTAATGCACAGTCAGGGGCTGAAAGCATTTGGCCTGCAGCTTCATGCCTTACTATGCCCCTTGCTGTGCATTTGAAGTGTGTAGTACACCCTCCACTGTGTCTCATTGCTTACATACTAGTATGTTTAGGCAATGTAGAGGTGTAGGAGGTGTGAACTCCATCCATCCAATGGATCTCAACCTGTAGGAGGATAGACAGTGAAAAACCAATGCTAACAAGGCTGATGATGATGGTGGTAAGCTTGTAGATAGGCAGAAACATCTCACATATGAAAGGATGCACTCACACCTATCATAGTGGGTTTCTGATCATTACCATACCGATAAGGTGCGTTGTTATTATCAGTCTTCTTTATTTATCAGTTATGGCATCAGAGACCAGTCAAATTGCTAAAGAAGCAGCCCTAAAATGTGGCAGTTAAAGCATTTAACAAAATGCTTTAAATGTAAATTTGGTGCATTGTGTCACTGCCTACAAGTCCTCATGGTGCACCACTTGGCCATCCCCCTCCCGCTTTACCAATGATGTTGTACAGCACCATACATCTTCAAACTTCACTGGCAGCAGGTGCTCAACTCTGCTGCTGGTATCCCCCACCACATGTCCTAGCATTGGCCCTTCTGAAAGTCTTTAAGCTTCACCACGGAGTCCAGCCCCACTGCCAGTACCCCCCTTCCTGCCTGCCCTCAGTGATGACTACCCCACAAAACAGTATGCGACATGGGGGTGATCACCCTCTGGTGCCACAAACTAACCAACCACCAGAAAAGAAGAAAACAGTCTCTTGTCAACTTGTCCTTCATCATCTTTGGTTCTTCTTGTTAAAACAAGTCCCTAGAGGTTGTCTGCTCCACCTCACCCTGCCCTCCAGCCCCCACCCAACCCCCAGCACCCACCACTCCACTGACTCATTACCCTTCATTCATCTATCAGATCCTCCTCCAATGATTGGAATATACTGCTGCTTCCAGCAGTGACCAGGAACCGGGAGAAACAAGATGAGTTCCATTAATGGCTTGTTATGCATTTTGAACTTTTACACATTAATTTATTTTATTATTTATTTGAAAACTGGTAACTGGGAAAGGCAAACTGAGCTAAGGCTTGCTTCTAGGTGTGACCCGGGGGGTGAAGTGGAGAGGACACAAACGTACAAGGCATAAACTGCAAAGTGGGTATAACAAACAATGTAAGGGTGCATTGTAAAGTGTTTACCGTGTGTAAGAATGTGGGAGGATGGGAGGTAGAAAAATAATGTAGTAGCAGTGGAATAAACATCAAGATGGTACACTGAGCAGCAAATGATACAAGGTAAAATGCATACAGTGCACATGGTACAATGTAACTGTACCTACAGTGTGTCAATATACAGGTGGTGGAAACACAGTGGCAGTGGTATAAACATCAAGACAGTACAACAAGCTGTGTAATGAAACAATGTAATGTGCATACAGTGCAAAGGCTTTACTGGTGATAAAACTGCAGTATCAGCATTTAAAACCAAGTACAGGCAAAAGCCAAATAGGTGAATAAAGGCAGTAGCAGTGATATAACAAAATTATAAGTGGTGGAACCCCTGTGGCCCACCGTACAGCGACACCACAACAGTGAAACCCGAAAAAAGACCTTTTCAGCGAAAGTCACTGTAATGGTCCGGGTTTCACTGATGTAGAGTCTCCCCGTGTTCTGCCTCCCAAAACAACTCCAACCTGGAGTTGATAATGAATTATGGGGGTGATGACGCGGTCAGCATTGTGCCATCGCTGTAGGGAATGTTGGCAGATTTGCTGTTGACAAACAGTGGTGCTTCCATGGAACCCACTTAATATGTTTTTGTGGCTAGAATAAAACAAATTTACAGTTGAAAAGGAAACAGGATCAAGTCAGAACAATCAGATGGGGGATAGAGCCAGGGTCAGGAGGAGGCTTGGCAGGACCAGGGTGAGGTATGGAAAAGTTTCAGCTGGCATATAAAAGAGAGGGGAGAGGGGGAGAGGTGGAGAGCAGAGGGGAGATTTTTCCAGATGGAAGGAAGGCGATAGGTGAAAGCAGATTGCCCAGCAGTGGAGTAGTGGTAAGGAAGGGAGAAGGTGCATGAATCTCAATAGTAAAGAGGACAGATAGACAAACAGACAGACGGATAGATAGATAGACAGATAGATAATCTTTATTTATAAAGCGCCCCTTCCTGAGGGCTCAGAGCTCTGTACAATACATAAAATCTAATGCAAATAAAGCATTCTCTTAGCATAGGAGGCAGAGAGAGGGAGGGAGGGGGAGAGGGGTGGGAGTAGATGTAAAAAGGAAGAGACCCAAACTAGTATTTGGAGAGAAAGGAGGTACAGTGACTTGGGCGATGTGATGGGAGAGGAGGAACAGACAGAGAGGAACAGAGATAGTAGCTTTGAGTGTGAAAGGGAGCATTTGTAGCAAAATGGCAGAAAGCATTGCAGAGAGTATTCACTCTGGTGAGAGAAGAAGAGGGAGCAACAACCACAGACCACATCCGCATAGTCAAACACCAGGAGCACCAATTTGGTGACCAGCTCCCAGCAGATCAGGGGAGAGAGTGATATCAAGCATACTACCAGTCCCTAGAGCTAGTAGATCAGGGACATGTGATACTTTACATATTAATGTCTGGATGAAAAGACGGGCCCATAGGGAAGGTTTTTCTTTCTTGGACAATTGGGGATGGATCAGTGATCTTACATTATTTGGAATGGATGGATTACACTTAAATAGGTATGGCTCACATATATTAGCACATGCAATTAACAAGCATTTGTCAATGCCGAATGTTGGCTTGCTGGCATAGGCATAGGTAGTGCTGGAGTTAAAGAGTTGCATAATAGGAATGGCAGTGAATTGAACTAATGCCACCACCCCCCCCCCCCGAGACTGAAAGGCATTGGGAGTGTGACTTTGTGGCATCGTCCATAACGCTTACGCCATTCCACCTCACCCCACCCTGCAGACACCAACAGGTGTGCTTTGGGGTTTTGGTCCTTATGCTCACCCCATTCCAAAAGGAAATAAGCTGAGACAGGTGCAATATAGGAGAATGGGGTGAATGTTAGGGCAAAAGAACCCGAGGCACATCTCAGTGCCTGTCAGTGGTGTAGGGTGGGGGTACAATGCTGTGAACATTATGGAAGACAAACCCAAGTTATGCCCCGACATCTGCCAGTCTCTACAGGGTGGGTATATGGCTGGAAATCTTAATGCCTTGGGTGTTTGTTGGTATTTTCACTCCAAATTTTCAACATTGGCTTTTTGGACCCCACCTCATGAACAGTGGCACTATCATTTTGTTACTCAATCCTGAAAGGTGATTTCGCACAGCAACTGTGCCACTCAGAGCCACAGGTGCGGAAACACATTTTGGGCAGGATGCAAAAAATGACAGCTGTACTCTTCATGAGGAGGTGTGAAAAAATGTCAATGTTGAAAATCTGGAGAGAAAATATGAAAAATTTACTAACTTACAAACGTGCATAGCTACTGCACAATGCACACTCATAATGATGTCATTTTTCGGAATGTTTTTACCAAATTTTCAACATGGCCATTTTTGGAACTCTCCTCATGAACAGTGGCACTGTGATTTTGTTAATTTATCCCAAAAGTTGATTTTGCACAGTGACCATGCCCATTGTACGCCATGGGTGCAAAAACATATTTCGGGCAGGATGTGAAAAATTGCAGCTGTACTGTTCATAAGGAGGTGTGAAAAAATGGCAATGTTAAAAATCTGGAGTGAAGATATTAGAAATTGGTGAAGTTATGAGTGTGCATAAAAACTGCACAACACACACTGGCAACACAGTCATATTTTGGATTTTTTTCACCAAATTTGCAACATGGGCTTTTTGGAACCTCCTCTCATGAACAGTGGCACTGTTGTTTCATTAATCAGCCTGAAATGGTGATTCTGCACAGCGACGGAGAAACACCTTTTGGGATGGAGAAATGAAATGACAGTTAAATGTTCATGAGGTGAGGTCCCAAGAACCTCATGTTGAAAATTTGAGGCCAACATTCCTAAAAATGGCTGAGATATCAACCTAAGTTGAAACTGCCCATTATAAAACTTACTGTCATTTCTTCAGTTCGCAGTTTGACTTTGAAGAGTGCAGATGTGTCCCGCTTCAGAGAAGATTGTGGCTCCTGACCTCCGGAGGGTAAGTAGCAGGTGTGGGGGTGTGGGGAGATGGGTGCACAGAGGAAGGGTGGGGATGGAGGAGGGGACGAGGAGACAACAGTGGACCATTTTTTCTTTATGGGAAAAAAAGACAGCGAGGGAAGGTTTTCTTTTGTATACAGCTTGCGCACAAAACAAATGCAGGCACACTGGGGTGGGCCCCAGTGTGCCACATTCAGGATGCTGACACAGGATTGGGCACCCCAATGTCAGCAAACTGTATAGACAGGTTGGGGGGGTGCATCTGGCACAGGATGCTAGGAGTGGGCACCCCGGTGTCGGAAAGGGGATACTGTTTAACCAGGAAAGACACACTAAGAGGGGGGATGCCAACATGGGGATTGGGCACCCCAATGTTGGCTTTTTGGGAGTGTGTGACAGGTGGCAGGAGCCACCATGTTAGGTGTGCCACATAATGGGGGGCATGCCAACATGGGGATTGGCCACCCCAATGTTGGGATTGTGTAGTGGACAGCAGGAGCCACCATATGTATTGAAATGTTTCACCAGGAAGGGCTTGCAATGGAGATGTGTCATCTGCCGCTGCAGTGACGAGCCTGTCTCTGATTGCAGTGGAAGATTTCTTTCAACTTGGTGGCACTCTCTGAAACTGCTGTCATTGGCAGCATGCTCACTGGTTGGCGGCTGTGGGACACACTGACTAAAGCATTCCCTCCATTCGCCACAACACTGACACACCTCTAAAAGTGCTACTACCACAATATGTCATTTGCGTGTGGACGCACCAACATAAAAATGAGGTGAAAGAACATTTAAACTAACATGCGTGGGGATAGGGGGAGGGGCAACTACTGAAGATGCTACACTGGTTGATCCAGAAATTGATAAACACCCAAAAGATGCTCCAGGAGGATGGAATTGTATGTTGGTAAATGCAGATGTTTGACAAAAAAAAATGGATGAATTTAAACAAATATTATACAATAACCAAATTCACATGTGTGCCATTACAGAAACATGGCAGGGTCAGGAAGACAGATTGGAGAGAGACATCCAGGGATGCAAACTTTTCAGTAAGGAAAGAACAAAAAGAGCAGGAGGTGGTGTAGCTATATACATGTGTCAGGAAATTATAAGAGCAGAAACAGAGCATACTTATGCCTGTCCACTAGAACACATATTGGATAAACTGTACCCTAGCAAGTGGGGAAAATTACAATACGACTTATTTATAGGCCACCTTCCCAGGATGCAGATTTGGATCAGGATATGTGTTCAACCCTTAATAACATTGATGAAGAGGAAAATGTGATTCTTCTGGGAGATTTTAATATGCCTACCATTAACTGGAACACTTGGGTCAGTAAATCCCATTTTGAAAGTGAATTCCTTGACTTTTTGGATAAACTGGGTATGGATAAATACCTTAGGAATACAACAATGGCTGAAAACATTTTAGACTTAGTGATTAGCAATACGGGAGAAAAAATCAGCAATTGTGTCGTGTCATCTCCACGTGGTAACAGTAATCACACCATGGTTATCAGATAATGGGTAGTGCATATATTAGGTCCTTTGCCAAAGTGGATTTTCATGGAATGTGTAGCAAATTACAGAACTGGGATAGGCAAAAGGAGTTTAAAGGTTCAGATCTGAATAATATGTCAGACATCTTACAAGGGAAACTAGTATACCTTACTGGGAAATATGTGCCACAGAAAATCAAATATAAGTCAAGAAAAATACTGTCCTGGTTCAATAGAAAGATTAAAAGATTAATTGGGGGGGGGTCACGTGAGCTCCTGAGTAAGATGGCCACCTAACTTTTCGGTTCGTCGCAGCCCGCTATTGTCTTGCCTCCGAAAAGTGATTTTTTGTCATCGATCTGCGATGATCCAATGCAAGACCGGAGTCCCTAAAATGGATGGCCACCACAAAGAAGGATCCTGCAAATCTGGGAGCACTCCAGAAGTTAAAGAAAGACATCAAGATCTCCCAGCCGGGCCCAACCATGCTGCAACGGAAAATGGCTGCGATTCCAGCAACAGAGCTCCAGACAGAAGCGCAGATCTCATCAGACTCACCAGCATCACTGTGGGAGACAATGGCAGCCAATATAGAGGTAATTAAGCAAACAGTAGTGGAAACCCAATCCTCTATAATTTCCTTGTCTACTCGAGTAGCTGCTTCTGAAAATAAAATTACTGAACTGGAGGGGGCACAGGCAGATAAATTAAACTACATGAAATCAATTGAGAAGCAGGTAGAGTGGCTAACTAACAAAGTGGAGGACTTGGAGGGGCACGGGTGTCGGAAAAACTTGTGGAACATAGGCCTACATGAGGGATTGGAAGGGAAGGATGCTGTGCAGTCCCTCCGACAAAATCTTTCCTTGTGGCTGGGCCTTGAGCCAACCGAGTACGACTTTGAAATTAACAGGGCGCATTGCATTTGCATGGCCAGGCAGTCCCAAGCATCAAACAAACCGTGCCCTCTGATCTTTAAGCTCCTTAGATATAAAGATAAGGAGCTATTACTTCAGAAAGTGAGGGAGATCCAGCAGATCATGGTGAGTGACTCCCGAATTTCGTTCTACCTGGATTACCCAAGGAGGTGTTGGAAAAGTGCCAGCAGTTTGATAAAATAAAAGGCTGCGCAATAGGGGAATTAAATACTCCCTTCTCTACCCAGCAAGCTTGTCAGTAAATCTGTCTGGCAAGCAACACAGCTTTCAAACTCCAGCAGACGCCAATGTATACTTGCAAAAAATGCTGGGATTACCAAACTGCATAGAGTTTCCTAAACAGGCTGAAAGCCCTCATCCTCTCCATAAGTTTCCCTTCAGAACTGTTGAACTTTAAGCAGACCCTGCAGCAGCGTGTTTCATTTGGCTAGCTGCACGGCAGCATGGAGTGGCATTGTGGGTTTGACTCGTCCAGTCTGTTGTTGTACAAAAAAACTAAACAGCTAAATGTTGGATGGGACTGCCATGAAGTTTTTCTTTTTGCACTTTGAGCCTGCCGCCCTAGCCCTGCGATCAGGAACTGGGCCACAATCCAGGATATCACATAATGCATACTGTGATTACCTTTGAAGTACCGACCAGGGACAGTTAATCCCTGGCTTTCAATGCATTAATGTCATTTCTGACGTGCTTCAGGGTCCTGGAATTAACATAGACTGCCCAGGCGCAATTAATCAATTTGAAAGCTCCCCCCCCCCCACAGCGACATGTTGATAATGCCATTGAGGGTTCATGGCAGTGCTCCCCCTGGCTTAAAACTAAGCCAGGAGATGTGAGGGTAGCGGGGGCATGGAAAAGAGGCCTCTGGCAGTCTCCAGTTTCTATCAACCATAGCCACATTCATGGCACATGTACTATATATGTAACCCCCTACCAAAACGGGGACTTACCTTAGCCTGTAGCTCCCATTTTCAGCCACTCTCCCAAGTGCCTCCAGGATAGGCTGCAATTGTTTTTTTGTCCCCTGGTCCTGACCCAAGCCCCTGTGTGCCCCAGCTCAGCCCATGTGTATAATCCAGCCCAGTGGGCACCGAAGAGTAGAACCACAATCACTAGCTTAGCTATGCACTCTGGGGCAGCGGAGATTGCATAGGCGTGATCGGCGCCTTTGATGTTTTGATCACCTGCTTTGCGATCAATCCAAGAGAGTGTTCAGTGGTCCCAGGTTCCCCACCTGATCAGTGGGACCCAGTGACCACAGACAGGGCCCTGAGCAGCCACTGTTTTCAATAATTAAAGAGATCCTCAAGGTGTTTACGATCTGGCTCATGAATATTTATGAGCCAGAGCCTCGATCATCATGAATATTAATGAGGGTGTTTCTGCCTTCGGGGAAGCTGTATCTTGGCTACAGCCGAGGAAAAAGAAAAGGGAAAAAAGAAAATGTTTAAATAAACAAATGTAACTGCTGTATGTTTTGGGGAAGAATGTTCAAGTGGGAAACAAGTGTTTAAAATAAATAAATACTTTATTCTGGCTGCACCAGTAACTGTTGGGACTCAGATAAATATCCTGTCTGCTGCTGCAGGGCATCCTTAAATAATGGCAGTAGCGACAGGCAAACAGCCTGAACAATTTATTTAATCTGTGCTGCAACAGCAAGTACACACCTAGGGCTAATGGACTGTGGGGCATTTGGGCGAATATTCACTTTATTGTGGCTGCACCAGGACTTTATTTGAGACTGTAACTAACCTGCTCAAGAGACTGTGTGTTTTAAGCAGCCATTACAAGCAGCCACAGCCAATCAGAAAGCCAGGATATCAAAGCCAGGACTTGCGGGACATTAGCCAAAGCTCATGGGAAACTTCCAAGTACTCATGGGGAGCTGCAGGGACCTAATTTCAGGTGCCAAAACAGCAAACCAACTGTGCATCGAGTGAAGTTCATGCATAATTCATTTTCTTGATTGACAGGCCCTTCAGCCAATTGAAGGCCATGCACCCAAAAGCTTCAGCCAATCAGGAGCCTCAGGAGAGCCCTATAAGAGACTGTGTTTTTCAGCAATTTTCCAGATTCGAGCAGGAACCCTCATGGGGGTGGGGGCTCAGGCCCCCAGTCATGCATCCAAGCGTGGATAACCAGCTAAGCCTCTCCATCCAGGAGGGGGTGTTTGCCTTCTTTAGCAGCTGAAGCTAAAGTAATGTAGTTTATGTAGTACCTGCTAGTCTGAGGGTTGCCAGAATGTCCCCCAGGTGTTAGCCCTCTCTTCCACATTGGGGAAAGACGTGAACCTGCAACCTGATGACATCAATCCAGCTGTGAGAAAGCTGATCGAACCTCAGTTGTGAGAGGACTGAAGAATTCAGGAACCTTCATAGCAGAGATCTACCGTGAGGAGCCTGAGTGAGTACTCTTGTACCCCCAGTGCAAGAATGAAAGAAATCTTGCTAAATTGGGGCAGCTTTGCCCAAGTGACTGTGCTTTGTAAGATTGTTCTTGGGTCAGCACCCTGCAACTGCTGTGCGTAACCTTAGCCCAGTGAGGGTGGGACCTTATGTTGGAACTTTTGCTAACTGTGACTGTTCTGGGGGTACCCATAGTGAGTCCAGAACATACTAGAAATGTGCTGATATGTGATGTCTGCTGTAGCCTACAGGACTGGAAGGGGAGCACTCAGTAAGTGGATCATCCTGACTTTGCCTGGGAGGTCTAGTATTGTGCTAACTATCTGGTCAAGGTGTCCAGTGGAGCTGCCATCCACAGCCACAAGCCACGTAATGGATTAAGACCCCAATGCTCAAATCAGACTTTTTGTAACCTGGAAATGACTGTTTTTCCACCAAGTAATCTAACCAGGGTGGTCCTCCTGGCTCCTGGTGGAAGGCGCTATCCCTTCATTAATTCTGCTGAGTGTTAAAACTCATATAAATGTCGGAGTTTTTCAAATCATACAAATGTGCTAAAGTGTGATCGACTGGTTACATCCAACCAAAGGTTTTGTTTCTAACTGCAACAAGCAGGGCAACCCCTGCACACCCCAAATGATCTAAAAATTGCTTGTTTATTTAATTGCTTCAAGTTGAGTACTGTTTTCCTCTTTAAATCAAGCTGGCCAATGTATAGCTGCAACGTCCACCAGGCCTGCAGCCATCTAAGGGACTTTGGTAACTGAGTACACAGAGTAAAATGTGTGAGATTTGGGGGTTTCATACTGAGTCTGGGGAACTGGTACCAGTGGTGGGAAAATAATAATATGTGTTCCATCTGATTTAAGGCTGCTAGCCAGGGCTCAGGATATCGTCTGTTGGTGTAATGTAATTGTTTGCCGATTTAATAATAGGTAATTACCCAGCTGGAGGGTTTTCACCAGCACCAAATCCAGACGAATCAGACTAATCAAATGTAAATATGTAAATATTAATCATCACTGCATAACCTCTTCTCCCTTTGTTTCCCCATTCCTAATTCCCTGTGCCCCCTAAATAAATATTGTTACTGTTTTGCACTTATGTTGTCGTGAGCATATTATTAGAGACTCTAATTACAGAAATGTCTGAAATGTGGGGAAATGTTATTGGGTCATGTGTTGGGTGGCTAATGGCCAGAGTGGGTGGTATGACATCCCAGGAGGTTGTACCAGGTAATAGCTAGCCCACTTAAAGCTATACTCTGGGTGGAGGCACTGTAAAAAGGTAAAAGCATTGAAAGAACCAGTTTTAAAGTAAAGTTTGGGAACCCAGGCCCCTCAACATTGTTTTGGCTGGCAAGGCAGGGGTAGTAGCCCTTGGAGTAGTGCCACCTAGGGGTTACATATAAATGTCAGGACAGGTTTCTCCCTGGGTTAGTTAAAAGGGCCCCCGGAACAAACAAACAAGCCTTTAGAGTGACTGTGCAGTGGAAATAATTTGGGATTGTTACCCCGCCAGTTAGTTAAAGGGCCTCCGTACACACACCTGGTACAGAGGGAAGTGCCTGCATAGAGCAGGGGGTGCAAGTGCTGTGTCACGATGTTTTGTATGCAGACAGCCCTTAGCAGCTATTATAAGCAAACCCTGGCTGATAAAAAGTGGAGTAACTTACTGCTCAAAACGAAACAGGGGTGAGCATGAGTTTAATATAAGTAGTACCTGTGCCTATAACAGTCAGGCATGAAGTAGTGAGTAAGGGACTGCTGCCCTTCAAGATGGAGGTGCGGAATGCTGGCAATGAGGTTTTTCTGCCATTTCTCAGTCCCTGTGAGACTGTGTGCATAACTAGCCTCACCTGTCTGTTGTTAGAATGGACATCTGGTGTACCTCAGCCAGCAGGGGACACTCTGAAAAACAGTTCCTTTTAATTTAAATTAATATAGAAAGTTATAGTTCTTGCATTTACAGTTTATACTTATACAAACATAAGAAATTTGCCAGCAGATAAAGGCCTAGAGGTCTATCAATCTGCTCGAATGTTCAGCTAGCACTCCTTATTCTGCAGCTGCCCTTCCCTTCCCCCTTTCCCCCTCATTAACCCTCCCCCTTGTCCCGTCCCATCCCCTTTTGAAGCAGTCCACTGTTCTACTGGATACCACTTCTGCAGGTAATGCATTCCACCCAGCCACCACCCTCTCTGTAAAAAAGTGTCTCCTCTTCTCCCTCCTGAACCTTCCTCCCTCTAGTCTCATATCATGGCCCCTGGTGTCCCTCCCCTCCCTTACTTTGAACAGCCCCTCTGTACCTGTCTTGTTTATTCCTTTCATGTATTTAAAGGTTTCAATCATGTTCCCCCTGTCCCTCCTGTCCTCCAGTGAGTACATGTTCAATTCCCTCAACCTCCTTTCGTATGATAAGCCCCTTGATCATCTTTGTCGCCATGCGCTGCACCCCCTCCAGTAACTTAATGTCCCTCTTCAGATACGGGCGCCAGTACTGTACACAGTACTCCAGGTATGGTCTAACTAATGACTTATACAGTGGCAGAATTACCTCTTCCCTCCTCGAGGATATACCCCTTGCAATACAACCCAGCATTTTGTTGGCCTTTGCAGCTGCCTTCCTATATTGTGCCGAGTTGTTCATTGACCCTGTAATGAGCACCCCCAGATCCTTCTCCTCCTCTGTCTGGGCTAGCTGCACTCCTCCAGCTGGTAACTCCTCCTTGGTTCTTCATCCCAAAATGCAGCACCTTGCACTTTTGGCACTAAACCCCAGTTGCCAGGTGTCTGACCAGGTTTCAAGCTTTGCCAGATCATCCTGCAACCCTGCCATCCCCTAGGTCATCCACCACCGCTCCTACCTTGGTATCATCAGCAAACAGACTGATCTTGCTCTTGATGTCCCATGATATGTCTGCAATGAATATCCCAAACAACACTGGTCCCAACACCGAGCCCTGTGGAACACCGCTCGTCAATAACCTTGGGTGTGAGAGCTCCTCACCCACCACCACCCTCTGTTTCCTTCCCTGAAGCCAGTTTCCTACCCATCTCACCAGCTTTGCACCCGCCCCTGTGCCTACTAACTTACTTTCCAGCCTTCCATGCGGCACCGAGTCAAATGCCTTACTGAAGTTCAGATACAGGACATCCACTGCATGGCCCCTGTCCAGTTGCCCAGTTACCCAGTCATAGAACTTTACCAGGTTGGTTTGGCAGGATCTGCCCCATATGAAGCCATATTGTCTGCTGTCCTGTAGTCCTTTGGCCTCTAGGAGGGTCACCAGCCTCTCCTTCAGGATAGTCTCCATTAGCTTACCCGAGATGGATGTGAGGCTCACTGGTCTGTAGTTTCCCGGTTCATCCTTGGGGCCACTCTTGTGGAGGGGCACCACATGAGCCATCCTCCAGTCCTGAGGTACACAACCCAAATGTAGTGAGGCATTAAATAGGTCTGCCAAAGGTCCTGCAAGGACCTCTGCCAGCTCCTTCAATACCCTGGGGTGGATGCTATCTAGGCCTGGCACCTTGTCCACCCTCAGTGCCTTCAAACCCTCCCAAACTCTGCCCTCCATGATTTCCCCATCTGTCACCCCTTCCCCTGTTTCTGCCATTTATCCCCCCTTGGGTGTCACCCCCCTCTTCTCTTTAGTAAATACTGAGCAGAAGTACTCATTTAGTGCTTCTGACTTATCGCACCCTGCTTCCACCCAACTCCCTCCTTCCTAATCCTTACTATGTGGTCCTTACAGATTCTTTTCTCCCTGATGTACCTAAAGAAGTCCTTCTCCCCCTTCTTAATGCCTTGTGCCAGCCTGAGTTCTGTAGATGCTTTGGCTCCCCTTACTGCCCTTGTCACCTCCTTCGATTCTGTCAAGTACCTCCCCGTCCTCCCCCTGTTTTCTTGTACTTCCAAGGCAGCTCTTTCTCCTTACCTTTGCCATGACCTCCTTGCTCAACCAGCTCAGTTTCTTAGCCTTAGCCTTCTTGCTCTGGGCCTTGCAGCAGGTTTTGGTTGCCTCCACTATCCACTATACTTGTATACCTAGCAGACAAAACTTGTAGGAATTGCAAGGAATATAGTTAATTTTAACCAATGTGTGTTTCACATGTTTGGATGATTGGTTTCTTGGTTTTCTGGGGGTATTGAGGGGTTGGGTGGGGGTTGGGGGTATGACAGGATGGACTGGGTGCGTCACTTGAAGGACTCTGGGGTGCTGGTGCCTCACCAACAAAACTAGAAATGGTGCCACTGGAACTCCTTAAGATGGTTTCCTGGAATGTGAATGGCATGTCCAACCCTGTCAAAAAGAGGTAGATAGTGACGAAATTGAAGGATATCAGTTGTGACATAGCCTTCCTCCAGGAGACCCACCTGGGACCACTGGATGCTGTTAAGTTAAAGTGCATGTGGGTTGGAGACGCATACTACAGCTGCACAACCACTAAAACTAAAGGGGTAGCTATCCTTATACGAAAAGGACTGCAATCTGGAGTGCAGACAATATTGACAGACCCTGATGGGTGATACGTGTTTGTAGATGGGACATACCAGGGGAAGCTGCTACAGCTGGGCACAGTGTATGCCACAGACCCACCTGATATTGATTTTTTACCATGTTATTGGCCCACTTGACACAGAACCATGCACATCTCATTTTGGGAGGGGGGACCTGAACTTGGCACTAAATCCCTCCACAGACAGAACAGGCCCACCCACTTACACAGAAATGACTATGGCTGAGTAGGTGATAGAGTTATGCCACAGGGCAGGACTGAGGGACATCTGGAGAGCACAGCATCCTGGGGAACTAAATTATTCTTACTTCTCTGCCGCACATTCATCATACAACAGGATTGATGTGCTATAGGTATCCCAGCAATTAGCCCCATTTGCCTTAAATACATCCTTGAGAAAATATCTTAATATCGAATCATGCTCCAGTAACATTATCTTTTTCATGGGGGGGCTCCAGGCCCAAGGAACAAGTGGAGGCTGAATACTTCATTCCTCCAAGATGAACATTTTTGTAAATTGATAGGCAGAGAGATTGATTAGTACTGTTTTTACAATGACACCCCAGAGGTGTCTTTAGGGACACAGTGAGAAGCCATGAAGGCAGTACTCTGAAGCAAAATAAATAGCTTACTCAACCAAGGTGCGTAGCCAGCAGGATTGCTCCATTATGGAGATGGAGGGTGCACTTAAGAAACTTGAAA
This sequence comes from Neoceratodus forsteri, assembly GCA_016271365.2. Taxonomy (NCBI): domain Eukaryota; kingdom Metazoa; phylum Chordata; order Ceratodontiformes; family Ceratodontidae; genus Neoceratodus; species Neoceratodus forsteri. The sequence goes on from CM057456.1 coordinate 1,324,102,851, forward strand.
TGAAGCAGCCCAGTTTCCAGCCCGGGAACCTTCCCTGAGGCCCCAGATAAAGCACCTGAGGGGTGAAATAGTGGGATCCCTCCATAAAGAAGTGGAACATAGCCTTTTTAAACTGAGACAGACATACTGGGAGGCAGGGGAGCACCCAGGATGACTACTGGCAGCCAGACTTGAAGCACAAGTAGCAGAAAAGTGTATTCCCCTTATCCACAAGCGTAAGACAGAAACAGTAACATCCCCGAAAGATATTAATGAGGTGTTTCTGACCTACTATCGCAAACTGTATGCATCCGAGGTGTCACCTACCTGGAACAACTAGAGAGGTTTTATGCCCCGGTAACCTTGCCACAAGTGCACGGGGCCAGCTGGGTCCCCCTAATGGCACCCATATTTGAACAAGACATGTTGGATGTGATTCAGTCTATGACTAAGGGGAAGTTGCCTGGCCCAGATGACTTCCCTTTGGATTATCACCGCACCTTCAGCCCATGCTGGTGCCTCAGCTTGCCTCAGTATTCAATGATACAATAGACACTGGTCATCTCCCAAGAACATTTCACAAAGCCCTGATCACATTGATCCCAAAAAGGGCAAGGACAGCGTATTGTGCTCACAATACCACCCCATCTCCCTCCTGAACACTGACGTTAAAATATATGTTAAGCTCTTGGCGGCTCGAATAGAGGGAGTGATGGGAGAGGTAATTCACTCAGACCAAGTGGGGTTTTTGCCACAAAGGGTGGGGGCAGATAACACCGGGCAAATTCTGGATCTCCTCTGGGCAGCTCAGTACTTATGGAGTTAATACAAAATAGGGAGAATTATAGACCATTAGAACAAGATCCAACAAAGATCATTTCAGAATTAGTAAAGGCCATGTTGATGAATGCATATGAAACACAAGATGAACTGTAGATTTAGTAGTTGCCGTATTGGTCCTTGCAAGAATTGGTCCAGAAGCAAATGATTTGATACCTTTTAATGGACCAACATAGATGTAACAAGAACAAAGTGCTCTAGCTTTAACAGTCCTTCTTCAGAAGCTCATTAAGCTTCTGAAGAAGGACTGGTTGGTCCGAAAGCTAGAGCACTTTGTTCTTGTTACATCTATGTTGGTCCATTAAAAGGTATCAAATCATTTGCTTCTGGATCTATGAAACACAACAAATTACAGAATGGGAGAAAGGAGCTTTATTTAAAGCTAATCCAACAATACCAGTATTCTAAATTCTTCCAAAAATCCATAAAAATCTTCAGGCACCTCCAGGTAGACCAATTGTAGCTGGGATCAATTCAATTTTAGAACCTTTATTAATTTTTATTGACCACCAACTAAGACCATTTGTAGAACAAATTAAATCATATGTACAAGATTCCACAAATGTTATGGCCAATTTAGAAAATGTTAATACTAATGAGACAGACATCCAATCTTGTATATTAGTAACATGGGATGTAAAAGACTTATATACATCTATTCCCCATAGACAGGGATGTGAGGTGTTGAAGAAATTTTTGGATAGGTACAGAAATAAGGAAAAACCATTAAATGAGATTATTGTTAAATGGGCAGAGACAGTTCTTAGCCAGAATTATTTTTGTTTTGAAAATAAAATTTATTTACAAATCAAAGGGACTGCTATGGGTCAAGTATGGCTCCATCATATGCTAATATATACATGGGACATTTTGAGAATGAATATATATATATGGGAATCAGAATATATTTAAAAAAAATTGTTATTTTGTAAACGCTTTATAGAAGATATTCTAGTATTATGGTCTGGAACTGTCACAGAACTACACAACTTTAATTGATATTTGAATCAATGCACTGATCATTTGATTTTCAACATGACTTATAATGTGGAACAGATTCCATACTTGGATCTATTAATTTACAAATGTAATGACAAATTGATGACAAAATTATATCGCAAGAACACTGATAAGAATTCGATTTTATATGCCCAGAGTTTCCATCCTAAAAAGCTTATAGAATCTATACCCTATGGACAATTCATTAGAGAAAAACGTAATTGCACTGAGACCTCAGAATTCACTAAAAAAAAGGAATTATTTCTGAGAGACTTCGAGTTAGAGGCTATAAACAAGATACATTATTGAGAGCTGAACAGAAAGTTTCAATAAGAGACAGGAATGACTTGGTGAGACCTAGCATAAAAGAATCATTAGACAAAGACAGGATTGTATTATCAACAATTTATAATGATAGATTTTTCCAGATGAAAAACATTGTTAATAAACATTGGCATATTTTACAAGCGACTCCTTTGAACCAGCAGATATGTAAAAATCCACCATTAATTGTACCTAAATGAAGCAGAACATTAGGGAATCGATTAATGAAAGCTGAACATAAAATACCAGATAATAGACCTGTACATTTCTTAAATTTATCTGAAGTTAAGGGTAATTTTCCGTACGCACACTGCATCAATTGTAATAATACATACAGAATTAAAAGCATTAGGAATACTGCATGAGATGAGGATATTATAATAGAACAATTTATTAACTGCTCTACTGCAGGTGTAGTTTATGCCCTTAAATGTCCTTGCGAAAAGATTTATATTGGTAAAACCGAAAGACCTTTAAAGACTAGAATAACAGAACACAAGAGCGATATCCGGAGATGGGATTTAACATCTTCGGTAGCAAGACACTTTTTAGAACAGGGTCATCAACTTCCACAACTGAGATTTTTTGGCATTGAAAGATTCTTCCCATCTCGAGAGGTGGGGACTCTAGGAATAAAAAATTAACACGTGAGGCCTACTATATAGATCGGTTTGAAGCAATCAATCCTAGATATGGGCTTAATGATTCGATTGACTGGCAGCCAATTATATAAAGAATAAGATTTTTTTCCTGTCGTTAAATATAATGCCCGAGTCCACGAACATTTCTGTCCCTAACATTCCTTAATGGTAATATTGAGAATAGTCAAAAAGATTTATTTTAAGATTTAACTCCTTTGAAATAGTCTTATTAAATGGCGGAATGTAGAATACATATTAGAGGTTCCAGACAAATTTATTTATTTAATATGATTATAAGAATATATATGATCAGGAAATCATTAGACACAATATATGTCAAGGTTTATGGTACATGTAAAAAGCATATGGTGCTGCCATTCCAAGTAGGTTGGGCACACAGAGTGGATGCTGTTACCTCAAGAGGCTGTTACTTCACGTGGTGACGTGCATAGATCATTGTTAGACTCCTGCAGCATTTAAAACGCAGCATCTGGTCGGCACATTACTTTTGAACCTCTAGAGAGAGCGAGAGATCAGAGCATGTTAATATCTGTTTACTGTGTTTTATAAGGTCAGATATCTGTAAAAACAAGAACCTTTTGGCACATTACCTCTGAATTTAGAAACAGAGCGAGAGGTATGTGCATGTTACTATTTACACACTACAAACTTAATAAGAAGAAAGTGAATTGAAGTCCATATACATATAACTGTTGGTGCTTGACAAGAGATGCCTACACTGGCAGCATTCGTGTTTGAGGGTTGTGGTGTTTCGTGATAAAAAATGGATTAACAGCTTACATCAGGTTGATACAAGATTTATCTATAAGTTGACAACCAAACATCAATGTGTTAGGATGAGCGAATGAATCTGTGCTGTTAAGAGATTCACCATAATAGGTTATCCTAATAATTTATTCATTTTTCACTGTTTATTAATGATAATGACTGTATGTAATATGCATTTACAGGTAAAATAAGATACCATATTTGATTAGAATGTTACCATACACCACTTGGTTTAATGTTAACGGGACACCATAAAAAGCATATGGTGCTGCTATTCCAAGCAGGTCAGGCACACAGAGTGAATGCAGTTATCTCGTGAGACTGTAGGTTCATATGATGACGTGCAAAGCTCAATGCCCGATTCCTGCAGTATTTAAAATGCTGCATCTAGTTGGCGCATTACCGTTGAAGCTATAGAGAGAGCAAGAGGTTTGCACAAGCTAATATCTTTAAACTGCGAGTTAATTAACAAGAACTTGATTTGATGCTTGCGTGTATGTAATTTTACTCTGTTTGCTTGATGAGAGAAGCTTGGACTGTTAATACTTACATATAAAATTAATGTTGTTTTACAGATAAATGGAATAACGCAGCAACAGGATATATGAAAAGTTTCACATATGGTTCATTTAAAGTAAAAAAAGAAACATTAGCGTGCTAGGGTAAGCACACGTATTTGGGAAACCGAAAGATTCACTATTACGGGCTATTGAAATCATTAATCAATTACTTAGTGACTATGTATGATAATGGTTGCATTTTTCCATATATTTATAGGTGAAATAAGACATATGAGAAGCTATACTTCAGTTATAATAGCCAGCAGCCGGTTGCACAAAAGAGTTAAGTCCATATTTAAGACATGTTTTTGGTCTTACAAAAGCAAGGTGGGCTTAAAATATTTAAGCCTGTTGCACAAAAATTGTTTTACATTTCATTGATCTTATTTAGAGACTTTAATTTAAGTTTCCTATGTACCAGGCTTATTTGTTGTTAGTAGGCTTACCTTGCCATAGTCATTTATAAGAAAATATACTTCAATGCATGTAACCATTCTTAATATTGTATATTAAAAAATATATACTGTACACACATGAGTGCACTGATCACTTGTTTAAGGGACTGCTATTTCTCATATCTCACCTGATGTTACCAAGAAGAATATAATATAAATACTAATATATCATGGTAGCACGGCAGTGCTACCATAGTTAGGGTTGTGGAGCCATTTACATGTTAAATCTAAAATTTTGCACCTTAATAACTTTGCAATTGTTAAACAGATTTGCCTGAAATTTGGAATACACGATCAAGAACCATACATCTTGGGATCTGCCAACTTTCGTACTGTTTGGACATATGGCTGCTGAGTTATTAAGCGTGATCTGCGCGTGCATTTACGCTTTTTTGGAATTCTTTGCTAGTCTCTACAGGTCGCATGGTTTTCGCGACCAGTGCGAAATCTTCAGGGAACGTGCGGCCGGGTTCCCCAATGTCCCTTTTGAAGATTTCGTGAAAAAATATTAAACGATTCAAAAGTCATTCAAAAAACAATTTCCCATTATAATTCAATGGGAAAAGTTCACAAAAAGTTTGACAGTGTCGCAAATGCAGTTTTTACTTTCGCAAATGGCCCTTTTACTGTCGCAAATCCGCCATTTTGTTTTCAGTTGGTCATCAGAAAAATGCTTGGCATTTAAATTTGGAACCTCCTAGCAACCTAATTCTTTTTGTATTCACCTAGTCGGACCCTGAGGATGCTAGGCATGTCTTTATTTTTGAGTAAAACACCCCAGAAATATGTTTTTCAAACTTCTGGAAAAAGTACTTTTGCAAAGTACTTTCGCATTTGCAACACTGTCGAATGAATTTGTGAAAGCTTTCGCAAAGTTTGACAGTACTTTTCCAGGCTGTGGGAAAATGACAGCAATTCTTTGCCACCCTGCTGCAAAAGAATGGTTTAGTATTTTGGGCTGAAATTTGGAGGGAACGCAGCCAACATCTCACAGATGTGCCATTCACTGTTTTGGTAAAAAAATATTACAGAGCGGCAAAGTTACAGAACTCCAAAGTTGACACTTTTTCCCATAGGATGACATTACGATGTCCGCCGCACTACAGGAATCTTTTGCTGCCCTGCTGCAAAATTACAGTTTGGTCTTTTGGGCTGAAAGTTGGAGGGAATAAAGCCAACATCCCACAGATGTGCCTTTCAGTGGTTTGGTGAAAAGATAATACAGGGAGCCAAAGTTATGGTACTCCGAACTTCTCTTTTTTTCCCCATAGGATAACATTACGGCATTCGCCGCGCCTTTCAGGGATCGAATCTCGGAAACAATGCAAGATACAGACTTTAGTCAGAAAAATGCTAAGTGCAAAACTAGCCAGGAAAGTCATAAATCTTATGACTTTAAAAAAAATTTTCTACGTTGTATGGTTCCTTAGATATAAGCAATTTAGTATTCCAACTCCTCATTTTCTGCTCCGAGACCCATTATTACGCATAAATTCTTTGTACTCACTGTCTTTCTCTATGCAGCTTTTGGGGAAAACCAGCCTGTGTGCTTACGTTACTGTTACCCTTACCGCTTCTGCTTGCGGTTCCGTACCCGTTTCACTTACTGTTCCTGTGTACGGCACCATGTGCGTTACCCTTTGCATTTTAATTTGCGCTTGCGTTTGCGTTATTTTAACCATTTGTGTCTACAGAACTGTTTATCTTTCTGTTTCACTTTGCGTCACCATGCGCATTACCATTTGCGTTTGTGGGCACCGTGTTACTATGTGACAAGAAATCACGTGGCAGGAGCGCGGGACCCTTCCCCGCTGCATTACATTTACTATTTCTCATTATCCTTCTCAAAAAGAAGGGAAATTCGAAGCAAAAAAACTCCATTTAATGCATGAGTTAGGGTTGTTCCACAGGAACAAGCGAGAAGTCGGTGTAAAGGTTAAGCCCCTTGGACCCCGAGCATTGGGGTTTGTCAGTCTAACTCTCACCCCATTCTCCTATACCTCTGCTTCTTCACACATGTGATGGGGTGAGTTAGGCCGGCAACCCCAACGCCGCACCCTGATGCCAGTTAGTGTGGGCGTGGTCCAAGGGGCTTAACCCTAACACTGAATTTCCTTGCTTTTGCCACTGCGGAACAACCCTAATTAATGCATTAAACTGAATTTTTTGCTTCTAATATATATATATATATATATATGTACACACACACACACAGAGATCTGCCACACATTAATCTGCCAGCAGAAACAGACCTCATGGTCTATCCAAGTCTGTTTGAGTGTGCAGCTAGCATCCCTAGTTTGCAGCTGCCCCAACCCGCTCCCCCATCATCAGGATATTCTCAGTTCTTTTTACCCAGGTCTCAGCACTATTCACCCAGACCCTCCCTCATCCCTGTCCCATACCCTTTTAAAACTTCCCACCGTCTTACATGATATCATCCCCTCTAGCAGCGTGTTCCATTTTAACACCACACTCTCCGTGAAGTAAGGTCTCTTCATCTCTCTCTTACATCTACCACCCTCCAATATAAGCCCATGCCCCATAGTGTCCCTACCATTCCTCAGATTAAACAACCCATCTGCACTGCCTTTGTTAATCCACTTCCTTTTTTCCCCTGATATACCTAAAAAAGTAGTTTTCCCATCCCTTAATGCCTTGAGCTAACCTTGGCTCTTGTGGCTTTGCTTCCCTCATCAGCATAGTAACCTCCTTGGACTAACTCTCATATTTCTCCCTGCCCTCCTCCTCCCCGTCCTCCTGAATTTCTGAAATGCAACCCTCTTTGCCTTCACCCCCTCCATCACTCTGCTGTTCAACCAGCTTGACTTCTTGGCTCTGCCCTTTTTGTTTTGAGTCCTGGTGCAAGCTCCGTAGCCTCTGCTATCTCAAGTTTAATAATATCCCACTTTTCTTGTGCATCCATATCTGGCATAACCCCTGCTAAACACCCCTGCAGCATCTTCCTGAAATCCACCCTCCTGAAGTCCATCACTTTTGTTACTGAGCCCCCAATCACCCTACTCAAACCGAGTGTGAACCACACCGTTTGGTGGTCACTTCCAAATAGTGGATCCTCCAACCTTATTTCCCTCATGGCCTCCCCATTCGACAGTACTAGGTCCAGCATGTTACCTAGCTGAGTTGGCCCGCTGACCAGTTGTGTCAGGAGACCATCCTGGAATACATCCAGGAGTACCTGCTCCCTGGCACTGGAGGTGACAGGGGTGCTCAAATCTACCCCCAGCAGATTGAAATCCCCTACCACGACTTCACTCCCCTTCCTACTTACCCTCTTAATCTGCTCTGCTAACTCCTTGTTCAGTTCCTCGGACTGAGCAGGAGGTCTGTACACCACCTCCAGCCTCGGCTTTCTACCCTTGTAGTCCAGGAGCTGCATCCACAGTGCCTCAGCTCTCCCTTCCTCTTCCTCATCTCTCATGCATCTGATTCCATCCTTCACATAGATGGCAAGGCAAAGACAAGGCAAGGCAAAATTATTTGAAAGACACCCAATCCCAGAGGCTCTGGGCGCCGTACAAATTGTTTATAAACAGCATTTGAAAACAGAACACAACATCGCAACATTTTTATGCTAAAAACAAAAACAATAAATAACTCCAATAAAATTCTCAGACTCTACTAAAATTTATAATTTATATAATAAAAGCTTGAGAAAAAAGGAGTGTCTTTAAGCGAGCCTTGACAATAGCCACACTGGTTGCTTCCCTGACCCGAGCTGGCAATGAATTCCACAGAACAGGAGCCACAACACTAAAGGCTCTATCACCAGCTGATTTAAGCCTTGTTCTGGGAATGGTCAAGAAGCCCCCACTAGAAGATTGGAGAGGGCGGGTAGAGAGGGCAGGTGTCAGAAGGTCCAACAGATAACCAGAGCCCTGCCCGTGTAGGGCCTTATAGGTGAGAAGACCCACCTTAAAGAGGATTCTCCACCTGACTGGCAGTCAATGCAATTCACGCAACACTGGTGTAATATGGCAAAATTTTTGCTGCCCAGTCAGTAACCAGGCAGCTGCATTTTGCACGAGCTGCAGTTTGCGGAGAGATCCCCCTGTGACCCCGAGGTAGAGCACATTACAGTAGTCGAGCTTAGATGTGACTAAGGCATGAATCAAGGTAGGCAGGTCCAGAGGCGGAACAAGGGGCTTAATCCTGGCAATATTTCTGAGATGGAAAAAACAGGTATGAACCTGGAGGATATTTGTGCCTCCATAGTTAAGTTTCTGTCCAGAAACACTCCAAGATTTTGCACCAAAGAGGAGGCCTTCAATGACACAGCTCCAAGAACAAGCCCAGTTTCTGAGTCAGAGGCCATCCTATCACGAACTCTATTTGACTCCACTACCAATACCTCCATCTTGTCAGGGTTCAGTCGCAACCAGCTGGAGGCCATCCAGTCATTGATCTCAGCCAGACAGACATTTAGCACATCCACTGACATCCCTAGACCCCATGTAGTCTGCACTCTCCATCACCTGCCCCTTCCTTCATTCTGCCACATATCCCCTACCCGGCTGCCCTCCGAGTTTCTCCTTTCAATACCTCTTCCTGGTCATGGCACATCGCTCTTTAGGCAAGTCATTTCTCCCTTTAGTCATGATAACTTCTGCTCCAGTCCTCCTAGCCTTTGGCAAATTGGGCACTCCATCAGCATCCACGGTGTGCTCATGTATATGTCCACTCTGCAGTTGTTATACCCCACTATCCTCTCCTCTTCATGTCCCCATTCACCTCCCTCCACCTATTCCCCCACCCCTTATGCTTCACTGTCCCCCTTCCTGTCGCACCCCCTTACTCTGTCCCTTCCCCCAATTTCCATAATCCTGCCCCCTGATCCGTTCCTTCCTCCCTCTAGCCTCTTTGCCAAACAGGTTCCATTCTCTGAAGTATGTCTCAATGTTATCCCTACCAAAAACTTCAGCTACTCCCAGTATCCCATCTCACAGTTAATTCTGGAGAGCCTTCAACCTTTCCAAGGCTAACCCTAATGTTGAGTCAAAAGCTAAACAGTGCCAGCACAATACTGCTGTAGCATCAATTGCAACAGCCATCAAGGAGCAGCACTTACAGTAACATTTAGCTAGCTAGATCAGAGCACGCCCACTTGCTATAGAAATAATCAGAGCAATCCACACCCACTCCTATATAGACTTTATCAGAGCAATCCCCCCATAGTATTTGCAGGCAACTCACAACATTCACCCCCACTGGCTGCTGTACCCTTTATCAATACACTCAAATAACACAATTAGTCTTAGTCATAGCCCACTACTGCACAGGAACCCCCCCTTTCTCCTGGAGCAGCCTCCTGATGGCACTCCTCTTGCACTGTCTTCACCCCCAGCAAAGGAGGAGCCCAAGCAGAGTGTTTAAAAAGTCATGGAGGTGGGTGGGTTGGGCCAAAAGTTTAAGTTCTCCTGCTGTGCAGACCTTCTGGCCTACTCTCAATGAGTTGTTTTGGGGAGGAGTGGTCCCAATGGGGACCAATCTTGCCTACCTCCTCCAGCCTCAATCAGTGTCCCTCTGGAGTAGTAAGCTGAGGTGCGGCAACCACATCTCTTTTTAAAATATATATATATATATATATTTGCCATACAGATTTTTATCCTCTGCTCAGCCGAGCAGCTTCTCAGCACTGTCCCACCTTCCCACAACCAGCTGCCACCTCCCCTGGGCCTTGAATCTACCCTGGATTCCTTCCCCCACCCCCACAGTGGGGCAAGAGGATGGAGGGCATCACTGGAGCACAATCATCCAGGTCCAAGTTGCAGTTTGGGCCAAGGGAAAGCAGGTGGGGCTCATCAAGCCTGCCTGACTGCCATTTTTCTGTTGTTTCTCCTCAGTCTCCCTGGCCACTGTGGCACGCCAGTGCATGAGTGTTGTGGCATGTACAAGCTGCAAAACTGCAGTTTCTATTTTTTGAAGCTTCTTAGAGTTTGCACTAGCAATGGGCCTCACATGCTGAGACGGGGAAGTGATACAGCTAGACACTACACGTTTTATACTTTATAATGCTGGTTAAACCTCAGTGTTTGGACATTAGAAGAACCAAATGACTTTAACAGGAAACTTACGAGCAAGAAATGACTGCGTTCATCATATTGTTTGTCATGCCTGTATAATAAAAATGATTTCATTTTGTCTTGGTGAGTCTGGTGTATTTCTTCATTTGGCAGCAATATAGCTCTTTCAGCACTTCCTACATACCAGCTTGGCCTCCTGGGAGGCAGGGAATATGTATAGGGACCCCACTGTCTTTCAAGTTTTTTTTGCCCGTCCCTTTATCTTGAAGGCAAGTCCCTTCCTCGGTAAGACTTTTAAAACATGGTTGTTCCACACTTCAAAAGTTGGCTGCTGCAGAGAGACCCATTTATTTTGTATGCATTTCCTCATAAGGGGGAGTAGAATATGCACTACTGGTTTAGAAGGGCCCCACTCATCTATAGCCACGTACTCTATAAATACAAAAAACATAGAATTTGATGACAGAGAAAGGACAGGTAGACCCATCCAGTCTGCCTTATTTCCCTGCCTATTACTACTCCCTGGACCCTAATCAGTCTCAGGTGTTCCTTCCTCCTCTAATGCTGTATGGAATGCAGAATTCTGCTGACAAAATTAGGGCAGAATGACCATTCCGCCAGTGGAATTTCCACTGGAATTTCACTGTTTCTTCTGCGGAATTCTGCCTGCTGTGATCCATGGAATAGCATTTTTCCCAGCTGAAAATCATTCCGTAGGACATACCTGCTTCAGGCCCCCTTGACCTTTCTTGTACCAACCCTGTTACTTCCCTTGCCAAGTCATTTGTCACCAGATGAACAGTGACATTGAACTCCCTCTTCTGCCCCAACCAGGATTTGCTTGTCTCTAACCTTCCATGATAAGGCCCTAGACAGGCACCTCACCAACCTCTTCCCCTCCTGCCCTGCTGCCAAATCTACACTATCTACAGATGTAACAAGTATCACACACACACTGTGACATAAGAATCCATATATCGACTACAGTACCGCAACCCCCCCCACCTAGCAGCTATCTAATAGTTAGATATCAACAAAGTGATATAGACTTTGCCACCCATATACACACTCACAGCCAAATGCTAGCAATATCACATGCACCACTCTTCGCCGCCATCCATCCACAACTCTTGGCTAGCAACAAAATGCTGAGAACACACACAACACACACCTGTGGCAACTAAGGGGCATAGCATACAGGACATCCCACCAAACAGGTAGCAAACTTTCATGCAGTTAAAAACAGAAGTAACATAAGGCTGGCCCAGTGACTCAACTGGGCTGAGGACCTGTGCACCTTATCTCCCACCAAGTTGGTGACCCAAGTTTAGGAACATGCTCAGGTTTCTGGGGGTTGCCACGGAGGAGAACAAGCAGATTGAGCAACTGTCAGACCTCTCTCCTCTCTTGGGGTGAGGAGGTATGCTGACTCAGCAGCTGGCTGCCACAGGTGTAGGCCAGAAGTAGTGCAAGAAGCATGAGCGACATAGGAGAGATGTAGCATGGTTCCATAGGATATATGTGCTACCATGCGTACATGCTTATGTGCTACCACAGCAGGGGATCTAAGAGGAGAAAATGGAAAAATGGTTGGCGTATGCTTCATAAAGCCCTGCTCACCAACCTCCATCCTGTGCCACCACCTGGACCACCAGCACAGTTCTGGATGGAAGTCACTGCGGGGGGGGGGTGATAGCCCTCTCCTTCTCAGCCCTACTGGGTGGGGGGAAATCCATGGGAGGACTTTGGGTTCAGCAGTCTGGGGAAGGTGAGTGCCAGATGGAAGAGGAAGGGACAGGGCTGAGAGCCCACCTGCATGAACTGCCAAGGCAAAAGATTTTATGGGAAAAGAAAATGCTGCAGTTTGTGTAACCCTACACATACATGCATACACACACACACACACACACACACACACACATATACACACTATAATGGGCACAACCAAATCATGATAGTAAACCCATGAAGTGTAGGTAATATGTAGAGGGTGTCTTATCTGGGTGCCAGAGAGCCAGAAGTAGGACTTGAAGGAACAAAGTTCATTGGACCTGTAAAACAAAATAGAGGAAAGAGGTCACAAAGGATCCCTAGTACTTTGGGAGTAATTAAGAAGGACAGGACAGGTTAAATGTAGAGTAATACTTATCTGATAGGAAAGCAGTCATCATCCTGTCAGACCTATTAAAAAAAAGAGACAAACATGTTAATATGGAGAAACTACAGTAATGAGAGCAGAGACACAGAGTGGACAGATACAAAGTAGAAATAGGACAACATATGAGTTAGAGAAATGAGTTTTAGACAAAAAAGTAACATTTAAGGCTAATGAGGAAGGCAGAGATTTAGGGAAAGAAAGACAATCAGTAAACAGATAGGAAAAGAGGAGAGATGTTGTTCATGTGGGGGGGGAATGACTCAAAAAAAACCCACCAACTGTTACCTAGATGGCCTACTTGCCAGTAATTATAAGTAGTAGCCATGGTGGTGGTTAGTGGAGAATCTTTGGACTAGTGTCCCTGCATTATTAAAATAATTTATCATTGGTGATCCATAGGCTAGCATTGTCTCAGTGAGTTAGAGTTTTATATAATACCCCTAGGCCTGGATATTCAGACTGCGCCCAGTAATGGCGCAAGCGTGGGTGCAGCGCAGCTGGGCTGCGCCAGGGCCAGGACCAGGACCAGGTGATATTCAACAGTGATATGCCATGGTGCAGCACCGCTGAATATGGCATGGACTGTGCGTGGCACAGTGGCACTGCGCACAGCGCAAGCTGCAGATAAGGAGCACGGGGATGTGCCACCACAAACGCAGGTGCGCAGAGTGCAGCACCCGCGATATTCAGAAGAGGGCATGCAAATGAGGCCATAATATATGCATGGCACAACTGGGGCCATTAGCATGTTGTTATGGCCCCATTTGCATGTGTTGCACAGGGTAGCCCGCCGAATTCAACCTGGCAACTTGCACAGGATGACATGTGGACTGAGGGGGTCCTGGGGCATCTCCCACCCCATAGCAGTGATCATGGGGAATAAGACAGAAAACACATTCCCTGGTAGTCTAGTGGTACCCCTCTCCCCTCCCGTTGGCCTGATTGCAGGCAAATGTACAATTGAAATCCCTGGCGGTCCAGTGGCACCCCCCCTCCCTCCCATAGTCACGATCACCAGTTACATGAAATATATACATTCCCTGGTAGTCTAGTGACACCCCCCTCCGTAGCCACCACCACCAGTACATGACATATACACAATCCCTGGTAGTCTAGTGGCCCCTTCACCCTGCCTGTAACCCCGATCACAGGCAGCCCCAACAGATTATACCCCCTGGTGGTCCAGTGGCATCGCCCACCCCTCCCACTCACACAGGACCCCTTGCCCACCCAGCTCCCCCCCTCATCATTGGAGGGTGGCAGCAACCCACCCGCATACCTTCCGGCCACCCACTGAATGACAGACTACAGTATGGGCTTGCAGGGCATACAGTACTAGACAGCCACAAATATGTGAATGACTTCAGTTATGAGGAACGGTTCCCCAATTTACCTCATCAAAGCCTCCTGTTCCACATTGAGAGGATCTGTACCATATCCAGTGTTAAGGTTTGAATGCAAAGATATCTAGCAATGAATGTGAAAAATGTATTATTAAAATAACACATTTCGTGAAAACCAGGCGGTGCTGAGGCACTGGATGCCTCACTTCTTGCCACATTGATGACCCGTATTAGGGAATGAGCAAAGGTTGTTGGAGGTCAGCATGGGGGGAGGCTGTGGTGCAAAACAGAGCTGTTGGCTGGCAGCTCTCCTCTCCAGGGAGGTATCTGTGCTTCCCTCATCTCTTGGGTGCCTCATGGTGGAGGCCAGGAGGCAGCACAGCCGAGGGTGCCAGGGCACAAGGATAACGGAGTGGTGGAAGAGGCTGTCTTTGGAGTAAGAGAGTGCATGCGAACCTCCATGTGCATGCATCTCTCTGTCTGGGGTCTCAGATAATGGAGAGAAAACCAAGAGGAAAAAGTCACGGGCCATGGCAGGATGGAGCCTCCAAGCTGGCTCCAGGGAGTCCGCCAGGACACGCATAGCTTTAGAAGCTCCCAAAAGACTCCCAGAGTCTGGCAGGTTGGCAAACACATATCTGCAGCCCACCAAAGTAGTTTAAATCCTGAAGGGAAAAAAAGGGCTCATTTTGTGAGCTTCACTCATATTTATACAGTGCTCTGAACTTCATGTTAAAGATGTGATAGTGTCCCACCTTTTGCCTACTTATAACACATTGTATGGCATACCTTGTTACACATTTTGGGATGAAATGTTGAGAGATATTTGTTTAATGAAGGAAGGTCTGGTGCAGCTTACATTGGTATAAGGCAAAAAACATCTCATAACAGGAGAGCTACAGCCAGTCAAGCCCTGAAACTACTCAAATACTGATTGGATAAATCAAGCCCACTCACCAAACTCAAAATCTGAATGAAAACAATTTATTAATTCAAATATTAATCTAACCAAAAATAGCAAATAGCAAAAATAGCACCCGCATTTAGGGGAATACCCCTTCATAAGGGAATTCTGGCTCAGTTAATCATCTATAACCAAAATATAATTTAAAATAAAATAACACTCAAAAGAAACAATTTAATCAAAACAACCATAACAGCAACCAGCACTCACATAAAATATGGGCTGAGATGCATAGTTAGTCAATTATTGTTTGTTTTCTTTATGTAAATAAATGTGAATATAATACAGTATTCCATTCACTGTATAAAAAGCAGAAAGATCTATAAACGTCCTTACACACTTCATGCAATCTGATTTTAATGTAATATGCCACTTATTTATTTTACTTACTTGAAAGTTTCGCCAGAAAAAAGCATACTAAGCAGTATTGCTCTTTTCCAGGATGGGGGTAGGGGAGAAGGGGGGCATGGTAACAGACAAACAGTTTGCCGGTTACGGAATACATGGCACACAATACATTGGGGCTGTCTTGATCTGCACTTTCTGAGCTCTGAACATGCTTCCATCCTGCTGTATCAATAAAATCTATCCTGGGGCTGCTGCCGGTAGTGCGAGTGAATGCGCTAAAAGTGAAAATGCCAGGCAGAACTTACTACTTTAACCCGTACGGAGCTCAGGCTTTGGCCTGCTCCATGTAGGCAAGGGATGGGGGCAGTACAAGTGCACCTCTCTGCATCTACCAGAGCTGCCACTCTGACAGCAAATATAATTGCCCCAAGGAATTTGGAAGCAGAAGACTCGGTATCCGGGAGACTGCGATATAACAAGTCACACTTGCGGCTCTTAAGCAACACCCGGTCAGAAGTGGAAGGCAACGAGAACTGTCAAACAGCCTAGCCACACCGCGGCATCTACCAAATTAGTGCCGTGACAGATTTTATGCAGATGGGATGGGGGGATTATTAAAGCCGCATGGTAGCTAACTTTACAGTGCCTGACTGGTCCTTATTTACTTAAATAATGCCTGCTGCACAGGGCATTGTTCCCAGCCCCAAGGGGCTCAGTATGAGTGGCAGGGTGGAGGCTGGGTAGGACAGGTGGACTGAGACGGGAATGTATATGTGGGGGCTGAGTATAAGAAAGTGTTGAATTATACCAGTATTGGGGAAATGATAAAGCTGCCTGAGTCTGAAGGAAGGCTGAGTATGAAAGGGATAGGAGAGTGCTATACAGGGGCTGGTTGGGCCAGTATAAAAACCGTACAGTGAGCAGCTGTATCTGGCAACAGATTTGAAAAGACTTCTGTGTTCCCAACAACATCAAACAAAAAGGAAAGAAGTCATACAAGTTCAAAAATTAAAGTAAGCAGTATGTTTGAAAAAAAAAATGTTTCTTACCACTAGTGTGCTATAAAATACCAGTTTCTTCTGTAGCACTGTTTAGTACATTCACTACTGTTGTCAACATAACTCTCTGTTATTGCAATTGGTAGCCATCTTGTTTTTTTTTTCTTCAGCAGTGCACAAGTCTGATTTAAAGCCCTATCTATGTTGCTAGGCAACATCAGGGTAAGACCTGTCTTGTGTAAGTCAAGACAGCTTTTTGGTCTTGCTACAGTCTTAACTGCCAGACTTAGACAAGACCACGTTTAAGTCCTAAGACCATCTATTTAGGCTAATCATAAGCCAAGTTTTATGCAACCGGCCACAGGTGTTTGATTGGTGAGCATGTCTCTAATGTATTTAATATCATAACAGAGAAATCATATCAAAATTCAAAATTAAATTAGAGATATATGTTATATTTTGCAGATATGGTACTGTACTGATGAAAGTTTAATCCGAAACGTTTACACGGTACTATGTTTTAGTACTTGGTACTATATCATATGATATTTTGATAAAAAAAAACAAAACTTGTAATTCATGGGGTGAGTGGGCCTTTATTTACCAGTCTGCATTCTTATACCTTTTTGATGCCATGAGCAGATTTCGCTCTCCAGACCAATTTATAACCATGAGCAGGGCCTCTAGTTTTCTGCGGCACAGTGGGACCAAGTTCTGCAGCAAGACTACCATTTGCCGCAGAATTTCCGCAGCGGTGGCTTGTAATTCCTGCGAAAGTTCTGCAGCACTAACAAACTACCACATCACAGTGTCAGCTTGTCATCCTGACTTCACTTTCATGGCAGTGGTTATAGCAGTCAGGATGGTGGAAAGCACAGTAACACTAGTTCAAGAAATAACAGACTTATAAAAATAATTTTATGCCTAAAAAGGTAAAACAAATGTCTCTCCCTTAAGGTCCTAGCCTGTTGCATAAATGACATATGCAGAGGGGATCTTATGTGATAAATAAGGCATTTCTATATGCATGCTATCTATCCCACTAGTGAGGTTTCCACTGTCTAGCACTTACATATCTGTATGTGCTTTCTATACCACTCATGAGGTTCCCACTGTGTATCACTTGTATATTTATATGCAATCTGTAACATACATACAAATATGCATATGTGTGTGTGTGTGTGTGGTGAGATAGATAGAGATACTGTATGTGTGTGTGTGTGTGTGTGTATTTTTTTTAATTTCCATGAACTTGCATCCTCATTCATACAGGTCCCATTGGAAATGGAATAGAGGAGTTACTGAAAAAAATATTTTTCATGTCAACCTGCTTTCCCTGACACACTGCGTAACACCATCAGGCCATGACATGCATGTGAATCAGTTGTGAGATACAGCTGTCAGGCCCATCACAATGTGTCCACTATGTAACAGAACACTGCACCATACCTTCCCAGGCTCCGAGCAGTGATGTGTTCCACCAATCCTTGTGCTGCCCAGCCAGCTCCCAGAGCTAATCTCTGAACCTGAGTTGCTGGCACGGAAACACAGCATGCTACCCTCTGGCCCAACAGCTGTCCCTGCACACTACACTTCTCAATAACTTTTAGGTGATTCTATCAACCAATGACAATATGTAATCAATAACCCTGGCAAAAATGCGTACAGTGCAATTATTTATTTAACAGGTCTAATCTTTCAACAGGTCTACACATTATTATATTTCACTTTTCTGGGCATAATTACTTTATTTTTCTTAAAAATTTAGACAGTTAAATTAATTTTACCAGTTATTCATTTCAAATAGTGTCTCCATACCTTAAAGGCACAAATAGGTTTGTACAAAGTGAGGTATGAACTTAACAGGTCTGTGCTACAGTGTAAGGCTAAAAATTGTATTAGGCTGTAGTGCAGGTTGAGCAGATATCACCATGCATGATGTGCTGTGCCACCGCCTCTGGCAGTGAAAGCTGTGGTAGATATGTGACTGTTCATTTCTGTTGCAGAATGCAGCCATTTCATTAGCTAATGTATGATCTTATAGCAATGATAACATCACATTCTGAACATATACTAATGGGATTCCTTTGTTTGTCCTCCCTATATAGGCCCTGAAGCAGCCCGCTCCCCTCAGAACTCAGCCCAGCAGCAGAGACTGAAATCGGGGATTGCCAGAGCCTGTAAGGGGTAAAGTGTCCTGCACTACAGCCTGACTGTTGTGAGGTACTTCACACCTGCCCGCCCACCCAGGGTCAGTGCTCCATATTTGGTGCTGGCAGGTCACATGATCTACCCTCCTTTTTACTAAGTGTCCACTTTCCCATTTGCAGGTTATAGGCACCAACCACTAGGGGTCACTGCACTTTCCACTCTAGCTCCTCTCTCCTCTCTATATCCCTCCTCACTACTGCTTCACAGCTGTCCCACTAGAGGTCACTGCAGTTCCCTTGGATTCCTTCTACTACCTACTTTCTGCACTCATCCTTCAGCCTATCTCTAAGCAACTGCTAGTATCAAACCTGGTACCCTTCTCTCTACATTCTACTGACTATCCTCTGAGCCAATGAACCAGGCCAACAACTTTCTCTATTTTTATGCTCTTAACCATACCTCACTCCCTCCTGCCCAGATTTAAAAAATTGGCCCTGTCTACACTCGGTCCCTGAGCTATGTTCAAACCCAGTACCCTTGCAGTCAGAGTCAGCTGCTCTACCTCTGCACCACAGTACCTACCTACTTTATTACTACTTTCTAAGCCTCTTAATCACTTACCTACCCAATCTGCCAAAATATACATTTACCTCTTCTTCCTGCTGCCTTGCAGGATTTGAACTCTGCACCCTTGTTTCCAAAGTCCACAGTTCCACCACTCACCTAGAACACCTGCATATTTTTACTGCAGGATTTCATAACTATAAAGAACGCACTAACCCTGTGACACAACTAAAGTGTTATCTAAGTGCTTCTACAAACCTGAACCCAACTCCCTGCTGCTACAGCCACTAGTCTAGCTCTCTCCTATTACCCTGATCAAGGCTTGAACCTGGTACTCTATGCATTTCAGGCACATACACTACCACCACGCCATAGCAGCAACTAGACTCTGAGGTGATCTCTCACTACTATCTCCCCTCTTTCATCCTAGTCCCCCCATTCTTTCCTCACTTCAGTTCCACCAGCCTTCCCAACTATGCACATGCATCCCCTGCTCACCAGTCTATCTCTTCTTCTCCTCCTCCTCCTCCTCCCTTTGCCTTCCACATACCCTACTGTCCATATGAACCCTCAGCCTCACTACTCCAGTGTTCCTACCTACCCTCCTGTCCTCCCCTCCTCCTTTACCACTGCTCCTACCCCTCCCTCCTCCTCCACACATCCCATATGCTCCTTCCACCTCACCCCCTTCCAGACATCACCTGTCCTCCCCCACAGCCCCTTGCACTTCTGATCACTCAGGCCTTCTCCTGCCTGTGCTACACACCACCCTTGTGCAACCAAACCCCATTCCTTATTCTATCGCTCGGCGTAAACTCTCCATCTGCCTCCTCTGACCAGAGCACCTCCTCCTTCTACTCCTAACAGGGAACATACACCCCAACCCAGGCCCTGCCCCTCCCATCCACCCACTCAGCCCACTGGTCTTGAGTAGCCTCCATGAACATATGCAGCCTGCTGAAGAAATTTGGCGCCCTACAGTGCTGGGCCTTGGCTCACCAACCAGACATCATAGCCCTGGTTGAAACCTGGCTGTCCAAATCAACTCCGGACTCATTTGTCTCCTCCCAGGCTATACCTTATACCGGAGGACCGAGTAGGCAAATGAGGGGGAGGCTGTGCAATCTACACCAGGGACACAATACCTGGACACGCACTCCCCACCCCTGCCCTCATAAATGGGGCCCAGGCCCTTACCCTCAGACTCACCCCAGACCCCTCTAGGAGCTCTCTCTATCTCAGCACAGCCTACGTTCCCCCAAAGAACCAGCACCCAGCCCTGATATCGTTAACTGACTACCTGGCCACCCTCCACCATAAGGCAGAACAAATCCTAGTGGGGGACCTTAATGTAAATTGGCTCAGCACCTCCTCATCCATCACCAGAGACTCATTTGCCGCCCAAGATCTGACACAACTCGTCACCCAGCCCACGAGACTTAACCCTAAGAGTGGTACTAGCACCCTGCTGGATGTTATTATAACTAACCGACTCATAAAATCCAAAACATCCAGGTCCTCCCAGACTCCTGAGTGACCACTCCCTATCCTATTCCACTGGGTAGCCCCAATCCCAAACCCAAAGCCCAGACCACCCTCCGAGAGGCTCCGCCCTGGTGGGCTGAAGAAACTAAGGCACTCCTCACCCAGATAGACTGGTCCCCATTCAGCAGGCAACCAACATTGATACTGCCTCACCTTTTTCACTCACACCTTCAACATGGCCTGTGATCTCTTTGCACCCTTAACCAAAACCCGGTCCAAAAACAGAAGCACCCTGGGTTAGCCCGGCCCTCCTACAATTATAGAAACCGGGATAACCTCTGGACCTTGCCACTGAAACAGGCCGTCCTGTCTGATAGGCAAGCATACAATGCAGCCCGAAATAAATGCTCATGGGCCATCAGGAAAGCCAGACCATTACCAGGCCTCCTTACCTCCTCCTGGGGCTCAGCCCAGACCTTCTGGGATAATATTAAGCAACTCAATGGTAAAGCTTGCTCCTGCCCCATCCCAGCTCACTAGAAATGGCACAACTCCACGAGCCTGCCACCATAGCTAACTGGTTCAACACCACTTTCACTGACCTTAGCTCAGTCCTCCCTAGTAATTTCTTTGACCCTCCCCAGCCAAACTCCCCTGTCCTCCAGCACCCCAGCTTCCTCCTGCGAAGATTTCCACCCAGGAAGCCAGACCCATCCTAATCAAAGCTCTCAATGGCAACAATCCCGCAGTGACTCACTGGACCCCAGCATCCTCAGGCTGGTGCTAGATGAAGTCCTTGCACCTCTCATGCTTCCACTAACCAGTCACTCTGCCTGGGACAATTTCACAGCTTGTAAACAGCCATTATCACACCTATTCATCAAAGGAGGCGACAGGTCATCGGCCAACAACTACCGCCAATCTCCATCCTCCTCCCTCTCTAAAGCCCTGGAGAAAGTGGTGGCCATTCAAATCACTGACTATCTGGCTAAGCATAACATCTATGCCCAGAGCAACATGGCTTCCGCGGGTCACAGTACCAGCACTGCCCTTATTGAATTCTCCAACTTCCTACACTCCTCCTTGATACCAGCTCCCTAGCTGGTGCAGTGTTCATTGACCTCTCAAAGGCTTCGACACTGTCTCCCATCCACTGCTGCTGAATGCACTCTGCCTCACTGGTCTCTTGGCTGGCCCCTGGCATGGTGTGCTAGCTATCTTGACACTGATCCCAGTGTGTCAAGATTAAAGCACACTCTCCGATACCCGTCCCATTCTCTCTGGGGTCCCCAAGGCTCCATCCTGGCCCCTTCTTCTCACTGTATCTGAACACCCTGCCCAGTGCATGCTCTGGCAAAATTCTGCTGTATGCAGACGACGCTGTCCTTTTGCCACCCACCGTAATCCCATCTCCCTACAGGACTCCCTACAGCAGTCTTTCAACAGTGCCGAGGCTTGGTTTAAGGAGCACAGACTCGTCATCAATCTTAAGAAAACCAAAACTATGCTCTTTTCACACCCCCAAAACAAAGCTAGCAACCACCCACTCTATATCCTTCCAAGCACCAACCAACCACTGGAACAAGTCTGCTCCTACAAATACCTTGGGGTTACCTTTGATTCAGCCCTTACATTTCACAACCACATCGATGCCCTAACATCCGCCACCAACACACGGCTTGGCATCCTATTCCGCCATAAAACCTGCCTTCCCCCAAATGCTCTCCGGCTAGCTGTTACATCGTCCGTTCTGTCCTCTTGTAGACTTATGGTCTACCAGTATACGTACTAGCCGACACCACTGCACCTCAACACAATTCACCTAACCCTGAATAAAGCATGCAGATTGATTACTGGTGCCCCCAGGCTCACACACACCTGTCAGCTATATGTCGATGCTAACCTGCTTACCCTGGATGAACGGCTCCGATACCAGACCTGTCTCCTCACCAAAAAAACCCTACTCGGGCTCTCTCCCCCTGGGGTAACGGCATCCATCCACCAGAGCCCTCCCACCATTGCAACACGGTCTTCCTACAAGACCACTCTAAAGGTCCCCAGAACGAGAACCAGCCGTGGCCAGAGGTCCTTCAGCTATAGAGCCCCAACCTGGTTTAACTCTCTCCTGCCACCATCACCAATGCCATCACCATCTCCACATTCAAAACCGCACTCGAACCACATCTTCAGCACTGTAACTGCTCCTGTCTCTGAACATAGCCTCCACCTCTTTTTTCTTGACAATGCCCCGGGCAGCTCTCCACCCAACCATCCCCTCCACCACTTCCCTGTACACCATGCCTAGGTTTAACCTGGCCAGTGCCAGCTGTTTCAATGTTTATCTACCAGAATGCTCACTTGATACCGACTTGTGTAATACCTGTTATCAATTACATGTACCCTGTACCCAATTGTATTTGTCTGACCACAATGTGACGTGGCACCTCTGGTGAATGCCTTTTGATTTCTTGCAAATCTTTGCTATGTAACCGAAACGCAATGTATGTCTTTATGTGACGAAGTACCTTTGGAAACGAGCCTCTGGCTCAAAGGTTGTAAACTGATTCTTAAATAAATAAATAAATAAATAAATAAAAATAGGGGGGTTTTGGATATAAAGAGAGGGGAAGGGAACCAGATTCTATGTATAAACAGAATATTAATAAAAAATCACCAAGAAGAGTGAATTCTGCGACACCACAGAAGTATTGCGGTAGATTGCAAATTCTGTGCAAAATTCTGCGGCCGCAGAATTCTAGGGGCCTTGACCATGAGTCGCCTGCTGTACCTAACCCCCACTGCCAGGGTGCTCACTAACTCCACAGTATCAGAAAGCTTTCAGTTAAAACTGGGAACGAGGCAAGACTGTCCCCTGTCCCTATATCTGTTCCTCCTGGCAGTGCGCCACATGCCCAGAGGATTCGGGTGGAGGAGACCAAGCATAAGCTGACGCTTTTTGTGAAGGATATCACCCTCTTTCTTACCAGCATCCAAAATCTCTGGATACCCTGCACAAGCTTATCTAGAAGTAATCTGGCTTGGCAGGTGCTAAATGCTGCTAAGTTACATGTACTCTTTTTAAATGCAGAATGTACACTGGGCTTGGTGCACCCGTACCCTTAACCAATGGTCTCCTGGTGGGGTTACTTACCTGGGGGCAGTAATCCACCATACAGTGAAAAGTACCATACGAGCCAATGTACAGCTGATGTTAAATAAGCTGGAAAAAGACTTTCTAACGTGGCAGAAGCACATCATGTCAACATGGAGGAGGTGAATGTATTTAAGATGGTCACTCTTCCTAAACTTCAGTAAATCCTCTCTAACCTACCAGTCTCCCTGCCAGGTACTTGTTTTAGTGAGTTGAATTTCAAACTCTCAAAATTCATATGGGCAGGTGCCAAGCCAAAATAGGGTTACCCAAGCTGCAGCTGCACTGGACTGAGGGAGGCTTCAGCCTACTGGATCTGTGAATGTTCCATTCCAGTGTGGTCTTACGCCAGGCTATCCTCTGTATTAGACCCAAACTGGCTTTGTCACCCCCCAGGTGGCTTCAACTGGAACTAAGCCAAACCAACTTTCCCCTGGCACAGGCTCTGGTGCTTCCAGCCTGGCAGCTCCCCAGACATGCTTCCCCTTGTAATCAATGCACAAGAACAGAGTGGAACAACTTTTTGAAGACTATGTCAAGGTCTACTCAGCTCTTGAGGTACCATCTGCTGTGGGGGAACCCATCTTTTCAGACAGATCACACGGTGAGCTCCTGGAGAAACTTGCAACAGGGAAGGGTCCACAAGGTGGGTGATCTGTGTGACTCAATGACAGGAGTATTTCTATCATATGATATGCTCAGTCATAGAAGCATAATGGGGGGGGGGTCCCAAACCCCTGTTTTGGGAGTACCTTCAGATTGGGAATATGCTTAAAGCAAGTCTAACATCAGATTATGTGCTTCCCCCAAGCCAGCTAGACAAGGAATCTCAAAACAATGCAGCATTTAGCCAGTAAGTTAATTTGGCTGCAAGATTCAGTTAGACCATTAATCCTACACTCAGAGACAAGGCAAAAGTGGGATTGGGAACTAGGAGTCAGCATACTCCAGGAGGAGTGGAACCAGGTGTGGAACCAGGCGTGTAAGGCAAACAGGGAGCTACAAGCCAAGACGATGAAGTATAAGATCCTGCATAGGGTGCACCATACTCCCCAGATGCTCTACTGAAAGGGGTTAATGGCTCACAGTGACTGTAATACCTTCATTAGTGACACTGCAGATGGACTAGAGGGTAAGGCTTGTCTGTTTGCAGATGACACCAAGATCTGCAACAGAGTAGATGATCCAGATGGGATGGGCAGAATGAGAAGAGATCTGGATAAACTAGCAAAATGGTCGGAAGGGTGGCAACTGGGATTTAATGCAAAGAAGTGCAAGATCATGCACATAGGTAAGAGAAATCCTGAAGCCACCTATAGGCTGGGAGGGGAGTTGCTGGCAGTCACAAAGGAAGAAAGAGACTTAAGCATCATCATCACCGATGACCTGAAATCATCCAAGCAGACCTCTAAAGCAGTAGGTAAGGCTAGGAGGATGCTTGGGTGTATTAGTAGGGTATCACAAGTCGTAAGAGGGAGGTAATAATCCCTCTTTACAAGACACTGGTTAGGCCCCATCTGGAGTACTGCATGTAGTACTGGAGGCCACACCTTCACAAGGACATTAGCCAAATTGAGGTAGTCCAGAGAAGGGCAACCAAAATGATGCAGGGACTGCATCAGAAGACATATGAGGACAGATTAACGGAGCTCAATATGTATACCCTAGAGCAAAGGAGGACGAGAGGTGATATGATCGAAACATTTAAACACCATAAGGGCATTAACAAGGTGAAAGATTCTAACTTGTTTTAATATAAGAAAAATAGACAAACAAGAGGGCACAAAATGACATTAGAGGGAGGCAGATTAAGGGGTAATGTGAGGACGTTCTTTTTCATAGAAAGGGTGGTGGATGCATGGAATGGCCTACCTCAGGAAGTGGTGGCTATGAATACAGTGCAGGGCTTCAAACAGGCATGGGATAGGCATAAGTGAGCAATACAGATGAGTATGAATAGATAGGCCACTGACAGAGCAAAGGCCAATGGCACATTTATAAGGTAGAAAAAGAAATGGGAAGACTGGATGGGCCTTGCAGTCCTTATCTGCTGTCAACTTCTATGTTTCTATGTTTCTAATTTGTGGGCAGAGTTTGGAGTAGACGGCATCGATGTGGTCGTAGAAGCCTAGCCCATTGTCCAACCACACATCAAGGTACTTGAAGGTGAAGACTGCTTCAAGGAGGAGCCATCCCCAGTGGATAAAATGAGGGGAGGGGAGGAGAGCCTTGCCAGCTTCCAGCTGGTGCCAAAGGTCACAGACATGGTTGTTTTTGTGTTGACCTGGAATTAGTTGGCTTGGAACCAGCATAGGATTTAGGACATAACTTTGTCATTTGTTAACATTTTTACACCAAGTTCTCAACATGGTCGTTTTGAGACCCCACCTCATGAACAAGGTAGATGAAATTTTTCAAATCAACATTTCCTCATAACTTTGTGATTTTTGCAGATATTGCCCCCCCCAGTGTGAAACATAGCCCTTTTGTTGCCCCACCTGATGACCATGACAGGTGTTTTTCAAATCTTTCCTCCAACACATGATTTCATAGTCACTTGAAACACCGTTTGAATGGGATTTAAATAATTGCACCAATGTCAATCATAAGGTGGGTCCATAAAAAGACTATGTTGAAAATTCTGGGTCTCAATGTGAAAAAACATCTGTTATGAAGAAACATTGGCTTTCTCAGTTTACCTTTATTTTGCAGATTTTGGCCCCAAATTGTAAGCATATTCCTTGCATTACCCTCTCCCCCATGAACATGACAGGTATCATTTTTTCAATCCCCTCTGAGAGATGTTTTTACAGTCACTCTGCAGATCATTAAAATTCTACCTTGTCTGATCATAACGTTAGGTCATTATAAGGCTATGTCTGAAATTTGGGGTGAAAATGTTGGAGCCTGTCGAAAATTACATATTGCCTCTCAACTGGCATATCCTGAGTAAATACATTATAAAAATTGGGTAAAAGCTGGGCCCTCACTGAAAATGAAATATTGCATCTCCACTGTGCTATTCTGGGTAAATACAGTGTCAAAATGGGTACAAGCAGGACCTCATGGAAAATGAGATGTGTCTCAGCTGGCCTATCCTGGGAAAATACAGTTAAACAAGCATTTGTCAATGCTGAATGTTGCTTGCTTCTATGTGCTGTTTAGGTATTTGGAAGTCATTGGAGTGCAAATATTGAAAATTTACGAACTTACGAGCGTGCGTAGGAACGGCGCAACGCATGCTCGTAAAACAGTCATTTTTAGGAATTTTTTCACCAAATTTTCAACATAGCCATTTTAAGACCTCTGCTCATGAACAGTGTCACTGTGATTTTGTTAATGTGTCCCATACATTGA